>JARCFY010000014.1:15000000-20000000 GCA_029233225.1 Lepidodactylus listeri
TGTCACACAGTGGCCAAAAACACCAGGTGCCCTCAGGAGGTCCAGGGGCAGGGTATCTGAGCTTCAGCTTCAGTTTCTGGCCTTCCAGGGAACAGTCAGGGTTGATTTCTTTTAGGATTGACTGATTTGATCTCCTTGCAGTCCGAGGGACTCTCAAGAGTCTTCTCCAGCACCATAATTTGAAGGCATCTATTTTTCGGCGCTCGGCCTTCCTTATAGTCCAGCTCTCGCAGCCGTACGTTACTACCATTGCTTTGACCATACGGACTTTTGTTGGCAGGGTGATGTTTCTACTTTTTATTATGCTGTCTAGGTTTGCCATTTCTTTCCTCCCAAGGAGCAGGTGTCTTAATTTCATGGCTGCAGTCACCATCTGCAGTGATCTTGGATCATTCTGGTACAGTGACAAAAATTTTTTAGCTTAGAGCTGAGCGTCTGATAGGAGCCGTGGAAGGGTTGCAAAAGAGCAGGACAGGAAAGGATGCGGTGCAGCTTAAAAGCGGTGAAGAGAGAGTGAGCGGAGCTCGCTAAAACACCTCTCTCTCCTCCCTTCTCAGTGCATCATGTGCATTCTGATGGTTTGTGTAACTTCGCTTGGAGACACTGCCTGATCTCTCTCTTTCTCTCTCTCTCCAGGCTTGAGGCTGATACTATCGGTATTACTATGTTTGTAGTGCTTGTTTATATCCAAAACTGGTTTTCAAAGCAACATAACAAAATGAGTAATAAATGCATGTGGGGATCTGGTGGTGGAGAGCCTGTGGTGCAGTGCACGGTTTACACCTAGAAGGCTTCAGCCCTGCCCCCTGCAGCTAACTGGATGTAAAAGACATCTGCCTGAAATGGTGGAACTGCCAATTGTAAGACACAGTAGAGGACTAGCGGGATCAGTGCCCTTGTTACCTGGATTAGTCTAATATTTAATTGATTGATTGGGGAATTTAGCTTAGCAAGAGGGAGTAACTCAGGATCATCACCTTTGTATACCAGAATCCTTCCCAGGGCACTCTCAAATAAGCCAGGCTGATATTCCACTAGTAGTGTTTTATTGAAAACTATTAAGGAATAACAGTCACACAGAAAACCACATGGTATAAACACATAAGTGAGGGTTAACCAAGGAGGCAGTGGGAAGCAGTTTAGGGTAGGTTATAATTACCTCTCTTGAAGATTCAGGCCCGTAGAAGAGAAGAGCGGCTGGTGCTTGGTGTGCAGTTGACAGAACACACATGCACCCTGCAAAGGGGCCTACCCAAATACCTAAAGGTATGCTGATGTGTTTGCATCAAAAGAACAATAGCGTTGATGTGCTTACAGTAAGATTTCCCAAGAACTTGGACAAATGGTTTATGGTTTGTCTGGAGGGCGATCAAAGTATGGAGTGGGTCTTGATAGTCCTCCTGGAGCTATGATATGGCTGTTGATGTGTTTTGATGAACCAGGAAGAATAGGATAGAATGATTTCCCAGGTGCTCTGAGTATGCTAACGAGGGTGTTGGTGCCAAAGAAGGTAGCATGGTCGGGAATGAAAGAGCTTTGTTCAAAATATATGAGGAGCAAACTGTAGGAGAGATGGATGGGAAGAGCGTCACAATGGCTCCAGCCCAGGAGTTGGCATTGGCTGGAACATGGAGGGTGAGTGCAAGACCACCTGGCCAGGAACTGGTAATGCTGGCGGGCAGGGACCTCTTGGTAGCAGGGTGATGCTGTCAAATCAGGAAGCGCTCTGTGAAGGAGCAGGTGGATGACGCATGCTCCATGGAGATGGCACCAATGGACTAGGCATGGCTGGGGTCTGCGGGCTGTGGAACCAGACTTTGGAGTGCCTGCAGAATAGGGAGGAACTGGAAGAGGTTATAGTCAGGCCTGCATGGGGTGAGGCTGCGAGGCTTGACGGAGGGGACCTCAGAGGGAAGGTAAATCAGCCGAGCTAAGTCTTTGAATTTGGGGGTCTTGCTCTTGCAAAGCCTGCTGGGCATGCAGATTAGGCAGTCCAAAAATGTGGACAAAGATTGCAGAGATATAACTAAAAAGGAACACTTTTGTAAAAGAAAGATCTGACTGCGAAATTCTGTTCCTAGAGTGACACGCACACAAAAAAATTGGTTGCTGACTTTGGTCACTGTAACTGTTAGGGTGATTGAAAAAGTGGAGTGGCCTGGAAAAAGCTGGGTTTCTGCCCCTCAAAAATACAATTAAAGGCTAGAAAAAGCAAAAATGGGGGGGGGAACTAGAGGTACCCGAAAAGCAAGGATTATTACAGTAGAGTGCAACACGATGTGCTTGCTGTCTGATTCTATTAGGCTCTGAGATGTAGGGGAAAACTTAGTATTGTTGGAATGCTGTGGGGATGTGACCCCAATGTCAGAAAAATCTGGATACAAAGAGGTAGCTGGTAGAATTCAGCTGAGCAGCCCGAGTATGCAAATTAGAGATCCTTGTGAAACTTTTAAAATGTCCAAAACCAAAAGTAAATTACAAAAGCAGGTTAGAAAGGTTATTTTCTGCAGACTGTGAATAAGTGGGCTCCAGTCCATTAAAGCTTTTGCTGGAATAAAATGTGTTAGTGTTCTAATGTGTCACAAGCCTCTGTTTATTTTGAAGAGAGTTGTCTTCCTTTGGCTTCTATCAGTGACAGTTTCCTTCACTGCTACGCAGCCTGCCTAATATCTCTTAAGATGTTCTTGTTTCCTTGTTTTAGTGTTATGAGGTTTCTTGGGTTTTTTAAAATTCTGATTAAAATATTGTTCCTTGCAGTGGATGAGCTCTTCCCCTGGGTATGTGATCTGTGCAGGATTGTCAACAATTCTCTGTTTTCCTACCAAGGCTATGTCTTCTCCTTTCATCAGCTAGAAACTGAGACTCCCACAGGGAGGCAGTCTGCATCCATGGAGAAGTGGTAGGCAGTTAGTTGAGCCAGGTAAAATGTAGTGGAAACACACCAGCATCTTAGAAGGTGAATGGCTGTTTAAGTACAAAATGAGGTGTAGTCCTGATATTATTTTCCTAGAAAAATATTTCGCTTAGAATCTTTTCTGTATTGTGTGTTGACAGGACTTCTCGGTTGAGAATAACAGATGTAGCGTGTCATGTGCCATATCCTAAAATTGCTCCCTGCTCGTGTTGAGTTGGTAGTATTTGTGTTAAGGACTATGTTGGCATGTGGCTTTAGTCCGTGATCTCCATCTGAATGTTGACAAGAACTGTGCCTCCTTGTAGCTCTCTGACTGGATTTTTCTGCAGCACTTGGTACTGTGGACCATGCTATTGAGGAGATTGTGCTTTGGATTGGTTTAAATCTGGGGTGTTGAACTCATTTGTTAGGAGGGGCAGATCTGACATAAGTGAGACCTTGTTGGGCCATGCCATGTGTGTCATAAAATGTAATGCCAGATAGCGGAGATATAAACTTTATAAAGGATACAAACACAAAGATTTTTTTCCACTTAAAATAAAAACATGCTTTAGCATTCTTGCAATATTTTGTTTATTTAATAGTGTCTGATAACTGACATCTCTTGATCTGAATTATTGCATCAAAATGTCTGTGTTGTTGCAATCTTGAGTATGCTGTTCAAGTGTGTATCTGTAAGCCGTGAGCCTACTTTTGATTTATTGACATTCACTAGAGAAATTTCATACTCAGAGTTCTGTGCCTAGGACCCAGGGGAAAATATGAAATGGCTGGGCATTGCGAGCTTTTGTACATAAATTGCTTTGTGTGCCGGTCAAGAACATGAGAAGGCTATGTGTTTGTCCACAGAACTATAGTCTTCCTCAGTGGTCAGTATCAGCCTACTATCTGGGAAGTCTAAGTTCAAAATTCCCAAAGGAAATGTGCTGGGTGAACTTGGTCTGGACACACACTTTCAGCCTAATCCACTTCACTGGCTTGTTGTTATTCCTTATCTAAATAGTTCATATTGCTTTCCTACTGAGCAAGATTAGATCATGAGGGCATGATCTAATACAGTGCAAAAGGGGAGGAAACCCCGTTGCACCCTGGAGAGCACCCTGGAGAGCCACAGCAAAAGCCCAACAAAACACATGCACAGTAGCAAGGCACACAAAAGCTCATACCTTGGATAAAACTTTGTTGGTCTTAAAGTTGCTTTGTATTTCTCCCCTGAAATTGTGGCAGCCAAGCAAAGCAAGTTCTCCCTCCCTCCCTTCGGGGAGAAGCCTCAGCCAATGCAGGGGAAGAAAGGCTTGCCTCTGTTTCCTGTGCGATTGAGGCAGCCTGGCTAGGAAGCAAGCTCTGGCTCGTTCCCTCTCTCTCCCTGGGAGGGGGAGGAAGAGGAGTCTCAGCCAGTGCAGGGAACAGAAGGTTGCCTATCTATCTCTCCTGAGTAACTGAGAGAGTCTGGCAAAGCAAGCTACAACCTAGCAGCAGAACTAGAAGAAGAAGCAGAAGACAGGGAGTTCCACTGTGGGCCTGATAGAAGCCCCCCGGGGGCTTGATCCAGCCCCTGAGCCGCATGTTTGACACCCGTAATTTAAATCTTTCCTTCCGAAGCAGGCTTATCCTGTGGGGCTCCACAAAGTGCAGTCTTATTTCACGTTCTAGTTAATCTCTATGTAAAGCCCTTCCTTAGGTGTGATTTTGGAGCTGGGGGTTATCCATATGCTAATGCCACCCAGTTCTTTATTTTTTTTTGTCCAACCCGCGCCCCCCCCCCCCCCTTGCAGTAGAGGTCCTGAACCACTACCTGGATGCTGAGGTTAAATGGTTAAAGGTTAATGAGCTGAAACTGAATTGGAACAAAGCAGAGATGATGCTGGCTGGGAAGACTGGGGGTCCTGGCAGACAATGCACACACCGGGGCTTTTGAGGGGGTTTGAATTGGCAAGCATCTTTTAAAGGGAGGGGGGAGATTTGGGGCTTGTTATTTAACTTTGGTTTTGACTGAAAATGATTTTTAACTGTTGTTGTAAGCCTCCTTGAATCATGAGAAAAGTTGGGTATAAATATTTTAATTAATAAATGGATAGAATGATAGATAAATATAGTACCCTGGGCCAGGGTTCATTCCCAGCAGCTGCAGCTGGCTCTGGTACCCTTCCAGAAAGACATTGCAAAGGAAATGCACTATTAGGATTTAGATGAGAACACAGTGGTGGACAACAATGTCTCATATTTCTCCCCACTTTGCTGCATTAAAGCTTTGCTTTTTCTTCGAGACACGGTCCCCTTGCGTGTATTATTGGTTTGTACATACATACATCAGCAAGGCCTACTAGCATTTCTTACGAGGTAGCTGAGGTGAGCCTGGAAAGCTATTGACTGACTTCCTGTTCTCTGCCCAAAGGGGGAAACACTTTAAAACTCGAGACTCTCTTAGGGACATAAACTGTGTTATACGAAACCCCAGGAAATGTAAAAATGCCAGGTCATGACAGAGATGAAAGGTTTGACTTGGCTTTTATTGATCTGGAAAGTGTGCACTGGGTTTGTATCCAGTCCTTGTTTTCTCCAGGGTTAAGCCTGGAGCTTCGGGCAGCTGTGCTGACGTTGCGAGACTCATAGGATTTAAAGAGACTGCTCTATGTAGCCATGTCTTATCCAGCAATATTCTCCTTCCATGTAGAGGATTCTCATGAAATCTGATCTTCGGGATGGTTAATGGATTGGTAGAAGAGAATGGCTTCGGAATCATCTGACTGGATCTAAGATTAGATCAGGAGTAGGGCTTGGCAAATCCCAGGCGCTAGGTTGACGTGAAGCTCAGAAATTTCACTGAGAGCCAGTTTGGTGTAGTGGTTAAGAGTAGTGAACTCTAATCTGGAGAACTGGGTTTGACTCCCTACTCCTTCACATGCAGCCAGCTGGGAGACCTTGGGTCAGTCGCAGTTCTCTCAGAGCTGTTCTTTCAAGAGCAGGTCTCTCAGCCCCACCTACCTCACAGGTTGTCTGTTGTGGGGTGGGGAAGCGGAAGAAGATTGTAAGCTGCTCTGAGACTCCCAAGTGTAGGGTGGGGCATAAATCCTCCTCCTTCGTAATGCCTAGTATTTTCAGCAGTGATCTTATTGTAGTGTCTGTTGATGCTCCTCAGGAGAAGTACAAACTTGTCATTTCACATCACAATATGAGCAACTAAGGAAAAGTGGCTTTTTGGATTTTCACTCTGGGGGCCTTGTCACCATCAGGACAAAATGAAGAGATTGATTGGCTATATATGAATTAAGTTTAAAAGTGCTCTATCTGTCTCTTGTCCCCTCCCTCTTTTTACTGTGCTTTTCTCCTCCTTTCCTGCCCCTCCTCCTTCACCACCTTTGTGTCAGATCTTTAAAGACCTCACTTTCAGTTCCTTTTAACTTTGGTTCACGTTTGCATGCACTGAGGAAATACAGCTGTGGCCAAGGACAGGTTGATGTTTATAAACACAAGTCCTTTTTAATGATTTAGACATTAGTGCTGACTGTTTGAAGGGGCATACTTCATGTTGTTTTGATAATACTATATTTATATTATCCACTGTGGTTATGCCGCCTCCTTTACAGAATATTGGTTCAGAGATATCAGAGTGCTGCCGGCTCCTTATGATACGCAGGCCTGTCTTTCATTCTTTATTTGGAGCCTCAGCCTGTCGTGTAAGTAACAACTGTTCCATTTATTTTTGTTAAGTATCTTTCCAGTAAAGGCCACCATGTTATATTCTAACAACCTTATATGTCTATAATTTTGGGGTATTATTTAAAACCTGCCTGCCCCTTAAAAAGAAAGGGTATTTTACTTATTATTTGAGTACAGCATGGTTTCGACCACTGAAGAGGGCCCTCAGGGCCAAAACACATCAAGCTTAGCTGTTATATAACTTTATGTGAAAGCATTGTTAACTTTATGTGAAAATGTAGCAGGCAGGAACCAATAACACAGAAATGCCAGCTGCTTTCAGAAGACAAAGTGTTTATTTGAGACGCGCCTGACCAGCCTTTGTAATCTGAGGTCCGGAGACACAGTTACATTCAAATCAAAATTGGCTGGCCCCTATTTCTTTGTTCTCCCCCTTTTTATACAGTATGACAGGGGTGGCCAACCTGTGGCTCGGGAGCCACATGCGGCTCTTTCAGACATATTGTGCGGCTCCTGGCAGGGCAGCTGGGGAAGCAAAGGGGAGGCATGCTTTTTCTCTCTTTCTCCCTTCCTTCCTTCCTTCCTTCCTTCCCTCCCTCCCTCCCTCCCTCCCTCCCTCCCTCCCTCCTCCCTCCCAACTATTTGCTTTCCTAGTTTCTCTCTCTCTCTTTCTTTCCACTTCTTTAATTCTTTCTTTCCATCTCTCTCTTTTTCTCTCTCTCTCTCAATATCATTAGCAAACAAGTAATATCATTATCAATAACCGGTTTTCCTCGTTTGTTTTTATTTTTGGCAGTCCCATTTAACGTTAATAAAAAGCAAATTTGCATATTTTTAAAAATAAAAACATGTGTGTGATATTTGTTCCTGTCTTGCGGCTCTCAGACATCTGACGTTTATTCTATGTGGCTCTTACGTTAAGCAAGGTTGGCCACCCCTGCAGTATGAAAAACATAATTCTACATTACGTGAACAGCGTCAGAAATAGCTCTCTTCAAGGTGATTGGACAGCATCACATATGGCATAAGATATAAAGTTTAGAATTTCAGGTGATCTCCTTATCTGGTTGCCCTAGCAACTCCTAGCAACTCCTAAGTCACAGAGAGTTCAACTTTACTGGGCCCCCCCATCAGTGTCTCTCTGTACCAGGAGATCTTCCCCACCTCAGCGCTACCTGTCAAACCTTTGGCCAGAACAATTTATGATTTGGAATTCCTATGCAAAGTTTAAGGCACTTGTGGGGGGTGGGGGGAGAGAAAGCTTCTTGATTATATCACATACACAAGAGAGAGAACTGATTATATGAATCGAAAAGAAATGATAGTCTATCAATATAAAGAATAATATTTTGTTTCATTCTACAAAAGCATTGTCGACATCCTGTTATCACTGTATGTGCAACTCCAGTTGGTTGCTGTATATATGCCATTTTTATTCGCTCTGTGTTGTTTTTAACTTTGACCTGGTGCACTGCAATAAATATTCATACTATTTTTTATCTTCCTGCTACTCAACCTCTTGAGTACCTAACTTGATTTTCAGGTTGGGTTTGTTTCCCTTTTGGTGTATCCTTAAATTTATACCATTCAGTGGTGGTAGATGAATTCATTTCTAGATTGGCTCCAGCATTGAATTAAACAGAGCTTTATAAAGCAGTAATGAAGATAGGAGAAACTGGGGAGAAGTTAGGTTAGAGTTACATTATTTTTGTTGTGGTGGTGATAAACCTGCTTGCCGATTTTTAAATACTACAGCAGTTTTGTCATAGCTTTAATAAAATTATGGGAAACCATTCTCAGGCTCCCTCCCCTCTCTCCCAGCCTCTCTGAAACAAATTCATAGCCAGTTAATCCCTTCTCTACTCTATGTGCTGCAAAGCTGTAGGCAGGAGAATGCTGAAACACATGAGCAGTGATCCAGGCATGCACACATCACTAATTGTTTTTTTAAAAATTGGCCGAAGTGGAAGGAAAATGTTCAGACATCCTAAACGGCTTCAGATTGCTAGGAGGCAGTCCAGACAGGCAGAAACGCAGAGTGAAGCCGGAAACAACCGTAAGGTACCTGATTTTCCCAGTGTTGAGAAATCCGTAATGGAAGAGGGGATGCAGGAGGGGATGAGTGCCAGATGGGTCAGATGGCTTGTCTGATCATCTCTTTTACATCCATCAGGGGATCAGGGCGAAACCCGCTCAAGATGCCTGTGTGATCACAAGCTAAAACCTACAAAGTTTAATGCTGGGTATAAGTTTTTACACACACGAAAGCTTATACCCAGAACCAAACTTTGTTGGTCTTAAAGGTGCCACTGGACTCAAACTTTGTTCTGTTGCTTCAGATCAACATGGCTACTCCACCTGAATCTATCACTGAAAGATACTAACTCTCCTAAGGTTTTCTGCCACAGTTTGCTGGTTAGAGTTCGAAGAACAGAATTCACGTTTAATTAATTTGTACCATCAAAATTAAGGGTTGCAAATAACTGTTATCTGTTGGATCCTGGAGATATCTGGGGCTAAATAATTTAAAAGTTTAATTCTTAGACAGCTAATTAGTTCACATTCTCTGGATGTGGTAGTTTATGATAGTGTGTTGATTTTTGTTTCTAAGCGGGTTTGTATATTTGCATGTATGTAGAAAAATGGTGGTGGAAAGTGCCATCAAGGAACAAGACTGAGCTAAATAAAATTGCTTTGTTTTAAAACTGCCTAGGTTTAGCTGGATGTTTTTAAAAACCTTGAATGATTTTTCTGCAAGCATCCCTTACGAGGCAGCCCAAAATGGTGTGTGTGGGAGAGACTGGGTCCTAGAGGCAGTGGTGAAGGCTGTTGGAGGGGAGGAGCCAAAAGGGGGCTATTTAAATTATTATGGCTCACCTTCCCTCCCTCCTCCCTCTTATAGTGTATGCTGGCATCTGTGCCATTACACTGAGAGCCTCCACCAATTAATTGTGGGCTTTGCCCAGTTTCCTGAGGAGGGGGCGTGATTTCAAGTATCATGGCCTGTGATGGACTTGTTAAGCTGATGAAGCAAGGGACCAGCTATCTGAGGACCTGAAAGCCTATAACGGTTGGAATGGAACTGGATTTATTAAGATAATTTTTATCTAAGCCAATTTACAGCATTAGATAGTAATTCCTGTGTTTAAATGTGAATAATTTAGGCAACGATATTTCATCTTGTCCTTAATGAGACTACATTATTAAAGTTCAGAGTTTGCCGTGTTAGAAAGTGTACTTAATATCCATGTATGCTGGTAATCCGACCCGTTGTGATTGTATGAGTTTGTGACTGTCTTATGCTCTTTCTTTTCTTTACTACAGTGTTTGTCTTCTACCTTCAACTTTTTATTTTTCCCTATCTCTAAAATGGTAAACATTTACGATACAAGTTCCAGGGGAGCCTAGGATGCAGCAGCTTGCAGGTCTCTTCCAAGTATTGGGTATAGTTGCCGCTTACCTTAAAGAAGAAGAAGAGATTGGATTTATACCCCGCCCTTCACTCACTTGGAGTCTCAGAGCGGCTTTCCCTTCCCCTTCCCACAACAGACACCCTGTGAGGTAGGTGGGGCTGAGAGAACTCTTTCCCAAGCTGTCCTTGAGGGAACAGCTGGTACAGAGCTATGGCTTGCCCAAGGTAATCCAGCCAGGTGCAAGTGGAGGAGTGGGGAACCAAACCCGGTTCTCCCAGATTAGAGTCCGCGCACTCAACCACTACACCAAACTGGCTCTCAAAGTAAAGATGTGTATACTTTTCAATTCCATAAACTGTAAGTGATGCATGTGTGTCGTTAAATCAGCAGTAGAAGTTTAGATTTGATTGGAAAATGAGTATTGCATATATTTCAATCCCCACCCACCCCCAAATTTCTGGGTTTTTTCCAAAACGGTGTGGGGGGGGCGGTGTTGCCTGAGAATTCAAGATTTCTGGGAATTTTGTGTCTCTAATAAAGTAGCATTCCATGCTACAACAAGGACTTCAATAAAATTTCCATCAAGACTCTCACCCGGAGCATTCTTGAGGCCACTTGGATCCATCAGTCTCCATCCAAACTGGCCAGGAAAGTAGGCTGGCCCGGACCTGGCGGAACTCTCTGCTTAACCTCTTCACCCTGCGGGACCTAATGCAGTTCCACAGGGCTTGCAAGGCAGAGATGTTCTGCCAGGCTTTCCGTTGAGGATAGCGATGGGTTCCATCTTGTCCGGCACTCCCCCACCCCCAGTTTGTCTGCCTCCCCCGCGAGGCAGTGGCACCATCCGAAGGTTTTAGCACCATCTGGTAATGTTTTAACTGTATATTATCTTATTGTTGAACTGGTTTTACTAATTTATGGATGTTTTATTGTTGTTCACCGCCCTGAGCCTTGACACAGGGGAGCATGGTCTAAAAGTTTAATCTTTGAATAAATAAATAAAGCCGCGTTGGTGGAGGGGAGGCAAGGAATCAGCAGATTTGGCAGAAGTCCTTGCACCTGTGGGAACATCTAGTCTGAATCTAAACCAATAGTTAGAAAACTGCACTTGGAGCCGTTCCCCTGACTCTTTGTTTATATTTTACCTTTCTGTCCAAAAAGGACTTTGAGGGTGGCCAATGACTACAGACGCCCCAATAGAATACAAGTAAACAGCCAATCAGTTGTCAAAAATAAAGCAGGTTTCAGGTTTCTAAAGGTTTGAGCAGCCAGGAGGTGAAGATCAGAAAGGAGGTGGGAAAGCTCCACTCTTGGCATGAGGTTCTCCCCGCGCAAAAGTGAGCAGGACAGCGAGCAATAAGTTTCCTATGCAAGTGAGATGTTGACAGTGAGCAGGTTTCCTCAGCCCAGTCAGTTCCAATAGCTTGTAACGTACCAGGCTGTTAATGAGCCTGCGCTTCTCTGTAACCTACGCCTGTAATCTTTTACACTGTCTTGTGTCCTTATAATAAATTAACTTGATTGATCGTGAGGTAACTTGTGGTTTGTGCAAACCGTCATGAAGGCTGTTATGCGTGACCTGGATTATGATCTTCATTTCAAAACCGGTTCTTTTAAGATGGATGGCTTAGTCACACACAGTGGATTTTTTCCCAAGTAAAATTGTTAGTCACAATATTTAGTATTCACATGAAGTAGAAGAGATTGGATATACCCTTCACTCGGAGTCTCAGAGTGGCTTACAAACTCCTTTCCCTTCCCCTCCCCACAACAGACACCCTGCGAGGTAGGTGGGGCTGAGAGAGCTCTTTCGAGGACTCTTTTGAGAACAGCTCTGAGAGAACTTGTGACTGACCTAAGGTCACTGTATGTGGAGAAGTGGGGAACCAAACCCAGTTCTTCCAGGTTAGAGTCTGCGCTCTTAACCACTACACCAAACTCGTGGGGACCCCAATACTGGTGGGGGATCCCTGCCCCTCTTATCATTCTTCCTCCCCCCGTTGCTGCCTGGTGAAGCTCCCAGTCACCCCACCGCCACCATGCCTGCCGCCAGGCAGCTACAGCTTTCTATTCCCCCACATGCACTATTGCTGCTGCAAGGCCCAGCACAGCTCCTGGCCACTCCACAATGTTGGTGGCAGCCAGCTCAGGGTGGCTCTTGGCCTCTGTTGCCAGGCCTGCTGTGGCTTCCTTCCCCCCCCCCCCCCCCCATTGCCACCACTGCTGCCCCCCTGCCCAGTAAGTCTCCCAGGCTCTGTTACCTGGCCCGCTGTGGCTTCTCCCCTCACACTGCTGCTGCTACCGCCCGGGCCCAGTGAGGCTTCCCACTGCGGCTGCTGGAGAGGGGGCACATTTTTCCATTGTCTGCAAGTGTGTGTGTGTGTGGGGGGGGGTTCCTTCCTCCCATTGCCAAGCCCAGCACATCTCCATGCCCCACTGCTCACTTTGGAGGTTGGCCAGATTAGTGGCAGTATTGGAACTACTTCGAGCTTGAAGTGGCTCCCAGCTTCACCGGTAGAATGAAGGTAAGTGTGTTCTCTGCACGTGTACAGACAGTGCTTTTAAAAAAAAAAAAATGGGGGAGATTTAAACCCCCCGATGGCTTTTTTTTTGACATTTCAGATTTTTCTGCAAACCTGGGAAGTCCCCCAAGTTTGCAGAAAAATCTGTTTAGTGTCAGTGTGGCCCCGATCCACAGATTCAGGTGTCTGCAGGTGGGGGCCGTGTCACTATTAAATATAGAGATAAGCACATTTAAGCTGTGTTCATCTACATTCCTTCAGACTTTCTTAGTCTTGTAAGACACGTTAGTATAAGTCAGGGGTGGGCAATTGTTTTGGCTCGGGGGCCACTTTGTGGGAGCGGAGGTTAGCAGAGCGCCGCACCTTTTAAAACGATTGCATTCATTAGTTAACTTTGCATTTCAGAAAAGGTATAAATTGTATCATAAAAATCAGTAAATATAAATTAAATAAAATAGTGGTAGTTTTATTCCATTTATTTATTGTGCTGATTTCCTATCATCTATAGCTGCAAGCACATTTAATTTTAGAATCCGTTTAATGAGACAAATGAGACAAATGTACCCTATCACACTTTTCTACAATTTTTTTGAAATCAGGAATGAGATTGCTTGTTGAGATTCTCATCATAGCCTGCAAGTTAATGTCTGTCAAAGAGCATCTATATTTACTCTTGTTGATCTTCATGCAAGAAAAACTTTGCTCACAAATATATGTAGACCCAAATATAGAGAACATTTTCCCGTGGCCAACTGTCTTGGCGGGCCGCAAAAAACTCTATGGCGGGCTGCATGTAGCCCCCGGGCTGCAATTTGCCCACCCCTGGGATAAGTTATTGTTCTATGTAGCAGGTGTACTTAGCGCAGGGGAATTGTCTTCTTGCCCTAAAACCATGGTTGAGGTGAGAGTTGAACAGGGAATTCATAGCCTGCAGCTCAGTGTCTTAACCGCTGTTAACCTCATTAAATTTCAAAAATAGTAATTTATGGCTGTTCAGGCCAGGTTTGTTGCGGCGCTGACACTAGATCTCAATTGATGCTTTGTATGTTTTCCTGTGTGCTTAGGGATTTCTTTTTGTTATCTTCTCTTACTGTCTGGCGTAAGAAACATATGATCAAAGTAGGTTTTTCATAGGTCCGAAGTTCTAAAGTTAACCACACAGGGAAAAAGCTCCAAATATCTTTTTTTGTGTGTACGTCCTCTGTTAATACTTGTGTTTCAAAGTTATCCTTCAACATCTTGACAATATAACTTTCAGCTGCAAGACCTTGGCTTTTTCTTGCTTCTGGCAGTAAACCTAGTTTTGGCATGTCAGCTTTGTTAAAATGATGGACCATGCAGTGGAAAGGCAAGATATATTAACATTAAATTGTATCTAGAAAAGTTGGAAATTTTACATATATTTATTTATTTGTCCAACTTTTATCCCGCCCTTCCAGCAAGGGTGGCTTACAGCAATGTAAACAGTGTGGAATCGTAGTTCCAGACACAATAAAAATTAATTAGTACAAGTTTTAAAAACAAAATATGAAACATATAAAGTGCTAGTAGTTATTCCTCAACATATAGCCAGCTTTGTTATAATTCCTGTCAGCTGGTCATGGTATGCAGTGTTTGGTACTTAGGTCAGGCAGTGATTGAAAAGAGGGGGACCCAGCAGGTCGGGCTCGCTCATCGTTCACTGTCCGATGTCACAGGGGCAGTGGCAGTGGTAATAATGGTGGTAAGAGCGGTGGTAGCCGTGGTGGCCCCAAAAGCCTGGCGGAAGAACTCCATCTTACAGGCCCTGCGGAACTGCAACAGGTCCTGCAGGGCCCTGATCTCCTCTGGGAGCTTGTTCCACCAGAATGGGGCCGCCCCTGAAAAAGCCCTTGTCCTGGTTGTCGAACCAACCTGGCTCCTTGATGTTCGGGAGGACCAGCCAGTTCTGGGTCCCCAACCACAGTGCCCTCTGAGGGACGTAAGGGGAAAGGCAGGTATGCAGGTCCCTGGCCGTAAAAGGCTTTAAAGGTGAGTACCAGCACCTTGAACCAAATCTGGTATGCTATAGGCAGCCAGTGCAGTGTTTTCAGGGCAGGCTGGATGTGTTCCCACACAGGAAGACATAACAACAGCCTTGCCGCTGCATTCTGCACTAGCTGCAGCGTCCGGATTTGGGACCAAGGCAGCCCCATGTTGAGGGCATTACAGTAATCCAGTCTCGAGGTGACCATCGCGTGGATCACTGTTGCTATGTCATTGCATTCGAGGAAGGGAACCAGCTGCCTAATCAGCCTAAGATGGAAAAGGCCAACTTGGCAGTGGCTGCTACCTGGGCCTCCATTGTGAAGGAGACATCTAGGAGCACTCCCAAACTCCTAACCCTCGGCAGTAGCGCCCCATCGAAGGCAGAGAGTGGGATCCCTACCCCCAGACCGCTCCGACTCATGCACAGGACCTCCGTCGGATTCAATTTCAACCAGCTCAGCCTAAGTCACCCAACCACAGCTTGCAGTGCCCGATCCAGGTCTTCCGGTTTGGAGTCGGACCGGCCACCCAACATCAGATAGAGCTGGGTGTCATCAGCATACTGGTGACAACCCAGCCCATGCCTCCGGGCAAGAGGGCGCATATAGATGTTGAATAACATCGGGGACAATACTATCCCTTGAGGCACACCACAATCAAGTGGGTGCCTTTGGGACAGTTGATCCCCTAGCACCACTCTCTGTCCCCGACCGTGGAGAAAGGAGACAAGCCACTGCAAGGCCAGCCCCTGCATTCTGATGTCGGCGAGGCAGTGGACCAGTAGTTGGTGGTTGATCATGTCAAACACGGCCAACAGATCTAACAGCAACAGCACTGCTGTCCTGCCTCAATCCAGGTACCTCTGGAGGCCGTCTGTCCCTGTTATGAGCTAACAGGGAATCCAGTTAGCTTTGTGATTTCAGTCAGGGGGAGACCCAATGCAATTTGTACTGCCATGGATATGGCCAGGAACATAGGGGAGTGGTTGATTGTCATGACCAAGAAGCCCATGGAGGATGTTCCTGCATACCAGAAACAGCGCTGGCTTAATCTCTCAGCTAAATGTGCCGAAAAGGGGATCTAGAGACACCCAGAATAGAATTGCCTTGGAAAGGAGTAACATAATATTAGGACATGTCTGGGGTTGGCCATCCTGGCTTTACTGGTGCCAGGGCACCCCTCAGGGCTGATGGCAGACCTTGTGCCTGGGAGGCTGCTGGGGCCAGCAGTGAGGATGCTGGCAGAGCAGGCAGGCCAGTCAGAGGCCAGGTTGGGGCCAGCAGGCAAGGATGTGGAGCTGAGGGATCCGTGGCCATCTGGTCTTGGAGCCACCTGGGTCTGCAGTCGTATTAGCACGCTGAGAGATGCCACAGGACTTGATAGGGCTCCGCGTGGCGGAAATACAAGTGAGCCTGGGGCATTTCTGTATAGCAGCCTGAATCATGCCTTTTTGGTTCTTTTTCCTATAGAACTTCGCAGTATAGCTGATGTGACCCTTTTTTGTAAGCTAGGGTTGACTGCTTTCCCAGTGCCCTTGGCTTTCCTATGTATAAAAGAATCGTTTAATTTTTTCTATGGTTATCATTTCCTTCTCCGGTTCCCTTGAATCTCCACAATACTTTCTTGATGGGTGAAGGTCTGTAGTACATGACCTACCGGTAATGCTTGCTAAAAGCAGGGGTCGCAACTACGCACTGAACTTCCCATGCAGTCAAAATAAAGTCAAAAACAATTAGTTTATCTGCTGAAGGCTCTTAGATTCGTAGAACGATCCTTGATATGATATCTGTGACTATTTATCATATAACATCCTTTCCTATCTATGGTATGAGTTCAGAGTAAAATTGTAGTAGAGATATTCTTCTGTTAACATGCGTTAGCTTTACATCAGTCATTTTGATTGAACCTTTGGGTCCAGAGGACATAAATTGTTAAAGGATTTTTCTCCTCTGGGCTGGCCATCAACGGCTCCTTGTGAGGCCTTGGTGACCAGTCCAGAGCGTTCTGAGTTTCATACAAGTGCACTAATTTTAGTATTGGGTTTGCGTTGAAATAGTCTGTGCTGAATAGTGAAATGCTGTGAAGTGTTTTGCTCTTGAGCAGTTCTATTAACTCGTTTTTGTTGCTTAGCAAATAAATTAGAACAAGGTGCAAGCTTTCGTCTTTGTTTCTTACCCTTTGGGCTGATCTCTCGTCAGTCCACATCCGGCCCTGGGACTAATCCCCCCCCCCCACACACACTCAGCTTCTTTTAGTTACTCTCTGGACTTGGACCCCAAGGCATATTGGTCAAAGTCCAGTGGGTAGCCCCGACCCACCCATGCAAGACCCACCTACCCAGCTGCAAGAGCATCCGGACTGGTCCTGGGCAGAAGTCGACTGAAGGCTTGGCACAGCCCAGCAGCAACATAAGCAAGGATTTTCTAATAGTATTCCTTGTGTACTGTACTCCTGACAAAACTGAAACATGGTTGAGGTGTACTTCTTGCCAGGAATCAAATGATGTGATATAGGAGAGCTAGCTAGACTCCTAGAGGTTCTTAAGTGTATGCCTGTCTCTGAATCAGGCCTGACCCGACTCATCCAGAGCAGTACCTCAGGTGATCTTCACAGTAGGCAGTTCTTTAAAGCAGCTTTCCTCTTGGTAATCCCGTTAATCGCAGGTTTCCTATTTGGCACCTTAATTTTATTCTGTAGCCCGAAGTAAGGCTCTGCTTGAGTTTCCCTTGGTGCTATTGCTGTTCTTTACTGTCAGTTAGGGCTGCTTTCATGGTTGCAGTAAATGTCAATTCAAGAGGGGTAGCCATAGCTAGTCGACTGTAGCAAAAGAAAACCCGGAAGTCCAGTGGCACCTTAAAAGACTAAAACTGTTTATTCGAACTTGGTATGTAAAACCCGATGACTGCTGTCTTCCTTTTTTCCACACGTGCTCGGTAGCATGTTGGGAGGGGTCAGATCCAGTTTGGCATGGCCGTTCCCTGACTTCAAAATAACAATCTTTCTCATTATGTAATCCCTCCGGAGCCTCAGCAAGCCAGGCACACAGTAAATAAAATGAGTAATAAAGACACAGATTCTTTATGCATCCCAAAGTAAAACACAGGACTTTGCTGTGGAGACTGCTGCATTGGAGCCCAAATGTTTTTGCGTGTTGACTTCATGTATTTCCCCTTCTTTTGTTTTATCTGTGCAGAATGAGTACGTGTTGTTGGTGTACCCATGCTGGTCCCGACGCCATCGGATTGCTGGAAAGTTACGCTTCTAAGGCGCTGTCCCCGAGTGAACTCGCCGCAGCCAACGATGACCTCTGCTACTGTGTCGAGTGCGTTGATGAGTACCACAAAGCAAGGGATAAGTTACCATCACTGCAAACGGTAATTTGTTTCCTTCTGTAGCTCACGTTATCCTGAGGGCATGAGGGCTAGAAGTCTTGAGGCACAGCTGTAGTAGAGTCAGGCAGGCAGAAGTCTGGTTGTCAGAGTTGACAGTCTGGGAGAGGCAAAACAGGCAAATAAGACAGAGCAGGGAATTTGGTTGCAGCTTGCTCTTTCATTCGAGAGAAGAGTTGATCAGCTGAGGAAATGTGCCCATTGGCTTCATTTGTCACTTCTCAGCTGCACGTAAGAGAGTGTAACAAAATACTGGTAGAAAAAGAAGCAAAGGAGGAAAAACTGAACAATCTTGTAGGAAATAGAACACTAACAGTCAGGAAGATGTCTGTCAAGCCATAATGGTCCATCTTCTTTAGTTCTTGAGCAGGGGTGGCCAACTGTGGCTCAGGAGCCACATGTGGCTCTTTCACACATATTATGCGGCTCCCAGCAGGGTGACTGGGGAAGTGAAGGGGACACATGCCTCCCCAATTGGTCTTCCCTTCCCTGGCCATTGTTCCCCTCCCTGGGTAGACTTGAGGTGGGTGGGGAGACAGAGAAAGAAAGCAACTTTAAATGTGTTCACAAAGCCCCCCCCCACCCCCCAGCCTACAACTATCATTGTATAAATGTCATTATCAATATCTGTTTTCACCCCTTCCGTTTTTATTTTTTGGCAGTCTCATTTAATGTTAATAAAAAGCAAATTCGCATGTCTTTCAATAACGTGTGTAATATTTGTCCATGTCTTGCGGCTCTCAAACATCTGACATTTATTCTGTGTGGCTCTTACGTTAAGCAAGTCTGGCCACTCCTGTTCTTGAGATAGTAGCTTAGTCCTCTTGTAACTTACAGAATTTTACTCGGGCACTCTTCCTAGGATTCCTTTGGGCAGTTGTTCTGTTGTACCTTCCGCTTTGTGGGGGTTTGGGGGGGAGGGGGCCCGAGGAGCTCTCGGATGAAGTTTTTAAATCCACTGGGAGCTCTGCTGTAGAAGTCCTTCAAGTAGCAGGTGTCCTTGATCTAAATTTGTTGTTTGGACTTACACAGAAGTTAAGTGGGACACCCCCCCCCCCCAAGTGATATTTCAGTTTTGCATCAGGTAGCCTCTCTATTACGAGTTTTAGTGATTGTCTTTTCCTCGGCATCTCAGGAGAAATAAATATCTTGAAATGCTTGGGTGATTGAACCCTAGACAGGAAGGGATCCTCCAGTTTTTCCTTCGCTGAGAATTGTTTCTTTGCTATGGAAGTCTAGGGCCTTGGGAATTAAGTCCCTAGGCCTAGTTTTATTGCTCTGTCATGGGGGTGATGCCATCTTCTAATTGCATCAATTAAGACAGCCATCTTGTTAAAAAAAACCCTCTAAATTAGGTTCATGGGAAACCTGATTGAAGATTAGTCCATCAGCTGCAGTTTAGAAGGGCTTCACCTTCAGTTGCAGCTCAGACTCAGATTTTTGGAGCCATTTTATTTCCTGTTGGAGGGTAAGGTCTGGCTGCATTGCTGTGTCAGCTGTGCTTTCAATTTTTTGGAGAGCCATAGTGATTTCTTTCATTTGAATCGCCAGGGAATCGATAAAGGAATTTTACATATGTAAAAAGTTGATTTTGCATTACCTTTATGCCAGCTGTGAGATTCTTCATGCCTTCTTCAGTAGCTAGGCCTTCAGTTACCACTTCCAACCCCCCCCCCCCCTCTGCTGGTGTTTGTGCAACCTCAGTGGAATAACCAGCCCAGAGAAAAGGTTTTCAAACTGTTTTCTGGAGTTGCTGTATCTCCCTGCTGCTTTCTTTGGTTTCATATCCAACCCAGAGACCTTATTTTAGGTATTCATATGGTTAAGGGGCATGTTTGCATTGGACACACCTGTATGTTCTGACTGAAAGAGGATGTTAGTGATCACTGGACCTTATGCGGCAGGCACTGCCCAAATTATCTCTCCTCTGCCTACCTATCTACTTGCTGTCCTTCACATACAGAAAGCACCATGTCTTTGGGCTTTGTAAAGGGTGGTAGCTGTGTCTCTGCTGAGACAGAAAGGGCCACAGCTCAGTAGAACTGTGTGTGCTTTACATGTCAAAAATCCTACATCCAATCCCCAACATCTTCCTGGGGGGGGATGAAAAGATTTCAGATCGTGGAAACAACTTTCTCTGCCCAAGTCCCTAAAGAGTAGCTGCCAGTCGGAGAAGGCAGTACTGGATCGAATGGCGAGACCCGAATAATTCAGGAAAGGTGTCCTGTAACTGCTTGCTTAATCTGATGAAGGGAAAAAGAGTGCACCAAAATAGGTTTGCGTTAAAACACATATCCCTGTTTGTCGCTGTGCCTCTTTCCCAGCTCCCAGGAAAGCAACCAATTAGCACCCTGTCAATCAGGCTAGTGTTTCCAAATGATCCAGGCTGACTCTGCCAGGACATGGTTATTACTTTCATCGTGTACAAGGTCTGTTCTTTAAGAAGACACAGGCTTCAGTAGCCACGTTAATATCCTTTTAATGTGTCATAGCACAAAAAAAAATCACTCCTTTTTCAAGGACTGCCGTTTAATTTTTTTTAACATCAGCATGAGAAGGTGGCTGCAGCTCCTGTTGATGAGCGGGTTCTCTTTTCTTCCCCTACAGATCAAATTCCGTCTCAGCGCTAGCTTTCTCCTGTCTTCCTTATTGCTTCCTTTTCTGCCCTGACTTAATACAAACTCTTCTAATGTTACCGTGGCTTCTTCCTGACTTCAGTGCTTCGTTTCCTGTCTTGCTGCCTTCGTAGCTGTAATCTCATCTTAAAGCTGACATAAGGAGAACTTCACATGTTCCTGGGGTGGGGGATGAAGGGTTTACAAGCTAGCAAGGGAAAACAAGGCAATATGTGGAGAGGTGATCTTCGGGTGCCAAACGGACCCGATTTAAATGAGGTGCAAAGCACCTGCCTGTGTCCAGTGCCCCGGGCTGCTTCTTCAGGATGCATCCCTTCAGCCCATGGGCAATATTTCCACGCTTGCGCAGCTTTTTACTTTTTATTTATTTTTCCTAATTGATGCTTTGATCTTTTACATCCCCTCAATACACGCAACCGTAATTCTAAAAGCAACCTACGTTAAAAACCAGCAGCAACCATTGAGATGCTTAAAAACCCAAGTGTCAGAGTGACAGGCGGTAGGGCTGCCGGCCTCTGGCCCAAGCTGCTGAGACAGGGCCGGAGAGCAGAGAGACAAGTCGTCGACCAGAGTAGGAGCATTTCTCTGAAGCATCAGAGCTGACCCTGTCAGAAGGTGACCCTGAGAGGTACGGAAGTGCGGCGACATAATGAACTGATTAAAGTGTGAGAATGTAGTCCCAACCTTACCATTTGTTCCTTCGCACACAGAATATGTTAAAACACACAGTTCTCACTGCATACATTTCAGGGGTGTCTCTTTCTGTTTAGACAGATAAGAATGCCCCTAGGCATAGGATGCACGTTAAAAAGAACCATTCTACCAACAGGCCCACGTTATGTAGAATTGTATGTGCGTGCTGTGCTGGTCTATGACTGTAATAAGCAATTCATTTATTAATTGATTTGTGCATGCCATGACTGAAGTTCGTTCTTTTGATTTCGGCACAAACTGTCTCTGTAAACAGACATCCAGAGCGCTTTTCCCCCCGCTGACAGCCACTTTGGCAGAGTCATTGGGGTCGGCTCCATCTCAAAACTTCCGCTTGTGCTAGAGCTCTTGCACAAGTGGGAAGCAAAAAGGTCACAGCAGTCGCTTGCACCAAGTTAAACTTATTGCATCCCCACTTGTGTTTCCGCTTGTGCAATACAATGTGCAGCCAATTTTGGAGCTCTATAATATGCAGGAAGGAAAGCTCTTGGTGTTGCACAAGATCTTGCACTAGCGAATTGCACCACGTCTGTTTATATTTCTTCTTGCCCATTGCTTGATCCAAATTATTATTTATAAGCTATTCTTCTAATGCCAATCTTTGGTATTAATAAGGGAAAATATGATGAATTCTGACGTGCATCGGAAAGGAGGGTCCTTTTTCCAGTCTTCTTATAGGACATATAGCTAGCTCTTCAGGGAGCTATTCAAATTCAGCCTTCCCTTCCTCCCTCGAGTTCTGCTCCTTTTTGTTTAACTCTCGGGCACTGGGTAGTTGCAGCCATATGCCAGAGAAATATCAGAATCTGTCCCTAGTGCTATAGTAGTGGCTTTGAGGGTCACACTACATGTGACTATGCCCAAGTACTACAAAGCACACCCACACAATCAGACAAAGAACTATACAAAAGCTTTTTTGGTCCAGGGTTTCTCTTGCATTAGTGTCCTGCTGTCAGGCCATGTTCCTGTTTCAGTGTCAGGTGGCTGAGGCTAGGGAGAGGCTTTAAGAGAGCATCTTCTGTTGGTCTGTTGGTGGAGAGGCTTCCTTGACTGTACCAGCCAATGGCATTGCAGTTCTCTCTGTGGGGTGGAGATAGGGGGTGGCCTTCCCCACTTTTCAGTGGTTTTCAAATGTCTTTTATATGAATTGTTTTAATGTTTTAACTTGCTAGCCACAGTCTTCTCTTGGGTGGATTAATCCGGTAGAGGTATTTGGCCGTGGCGTGTTCCGTGCCTCCATGTGGCAATCAGAGGCTGTAATCATTACTCTATAACGTCTCTTCAAATTCCAGGTCCTATGGCAGTTGGAAACGACTCGCCTTATTAACCACTTAGAGAAAACCATGCGCAAGAGAAATGAACCTCATGATTTATATATCGTGGAAGGAGACAAGGAAACACCGTGCTATGATTATACCAGTTCTGACTTGGAGAGAGACCTCAGCATCCCTTTGCTTGAAATACTGAAATACCCGTATCTGCTGCTTAATGAGCATCTCAGTGAGTATCCAACAGGGCATGTTCTGTGAATATAACTGGAACTGGTAAACTTTGTGATGTTAAAAAAAGGAGGTTGATAAGAAGAGAAGGGTCAGTTTTTCCCTGTCATCTCAGGGTAGAACATGAAGCAAGTGAGCAAGTGGCCTGGGAAACAAGATTCTGTAATAGGACTAGAAAGTTCATCCTCAGAAAATTTGGGACTTGAAGAAGGTGATTCGGAGTCTGAACTGGGTGCTGCAGGTCCCAAGATCCCGGAAAAGGGAAAGAAGAAGACGCAGAAGAAAGAAAAACCGAAGAAGAAATAGTTTTAAATAAGCTGTTATGTTTATCTCTCTAGAGTTTGACTGTCTTGTTTGTATACACTGAATCTCAAAGTTTTTTTTATATAACCTGAATAGAATTTAGAAAAGGATAAGATACAGCCTGAATTATATAACTATTCTTTTTAGAAAGTTTTGTTAAGCATAGACTCATAATTATCTGGAACCCTGTCATTATATGGGTAGTTTAGATTTTAGTTATGTAGTTTGTTTTTTTTGTAGGTGGTAGTGTAGTTTGGAAAATCAATAAAATCTTTAAAAAAAAAAGATTCTGTAAGAGGAGTTTAATGAGGGATAAAGTGCCCCAGGGAGATGGTGGGGTCTTCTCCATGGGATGTTCCAGGGGGAGAAAAGCCAGGTGAACATCAGTCAGGTGGTTCGGTTATACGTGATATATCCCAGATGGTCAGCCGCGTTGGTCTGAAGCAGTAGAACAAATTCAGAGTCCAGCGGCTCCTTTAAGACCGACAAAGGTTTATTCAAGGTATGAGCGAAAGCTCATGAATTTGTTCTGCGATATATCCCAGTGTCAGATGGTGCTCTGAATCCAGATGTCCCCAGAGTCTTTCCTGTTTTTTTTTTTAATTATTACTTGATCATGACTCTTTTTTCTCATGAAATCAAGTTTTCCCTCATTCAGTGACCACTCAGCTTCCTTAACTTTGTTCTCCATTTTTGGGTTGCAGGTGACTTGTGGGTTGAGGCGCTTTTCGAAGTAGAGAAAATCAGCTACAACTATGAGGTTACTGGCAAACATCCCGGGATTTATCTGCTTGTGGTTCACCCTAGTGAGCAAGTGAGCTGTTTTATACTACTTTCTGTTCCTATTTTTTTGTATAAAACGTTTTGAATAAATGTTAGACCGTGCTCATTAATATTGGCTGCAGACAATCTTCTTGTGCTCCCACCTTATGTCATAAAAACCCAAGGTGATCCCTGCAGGATCAGACCAAAGGTCCATCTAGTCCAGCAATCCTGTCTCACACAGTGGCCAACCAGTTTCTCTGAAGGGCCAACCACAGGGCATAGAAGCCAAGGCCTTCCCCTGATGTTGTCTCTTGGCTCTGCTAAATAAAGAGCTGAATTCTGAAATGCATTCGTAGATGTCATTCTAGGTAAATTATTCAGCTAGTTCCAGGGCCCGTTCAGATGTTTGAGATACGCCCGCTCATTCTCAGGCATGGACCATGTGCCTCTCCTACCTCCTGCTTTTGAGGAGAAAGGGATGTCTTGTCCAGGATTAGGGTTAGGGTGCTCCACATTTCGGTGAACAGAGTGTCTCTCTATTCTCCTTTGGGTCTCCCTGATTTTCCCACACTGAACACCTTCATAATGATCATTTTGTCAGTGACTAGTAGCCAAGCCAGTACTACTTGAAGATTTCTGGCCCCATGCAGATGGGGGGGACAACATAAGTGTTTCCTGCCCAGCCATTGGAGAGCTATAAATATTCAGGACTTTCAAAGAGATCCAGCTCGGTGGCTTTGAACAAAATAATCAGCAGGTGCGTAAGTCCATCTAATCCAGCATCCTCTCTCACACAGTGGCCAACCAGCTCCTCTGGAGGGCCAACAACAGGGCATAGAGACCAAGGCCTTCCCCTGGTGTTGCCTCCTGGCTCTGGGATTCAGAGGCTTAGTGCCTCTGAATGTGGAGGATAAGAACATAAGAAGAGCCCTGCAGGATCAGACCAGTGAGGGTCCATCTAGTCCAGCATTCTGTTTCACATGGTGGCCAACCAGCCCCTCTGGAGGGCCAACAACAGAGCACAGAGGTTGAGGCCTTCCCCTGAGGTTGCCTTCTGGCTCTGGGATTTAGAGATTTAGTGCCTCTGAATGTGGAGGTTCCCCTCAGTAACCATGGCTGGGTAGCCGTTGATAGATAATCTCCTCCATGAATCTATCTAATCCCCTTTTAAAGCTGTTTATTCCTGTAGCCATCACTATATCCTCTGCCAGTGAAATCCATATTTTAATCATTTTAATTGTTTTAGCAATAAAATTAGCAGCAAATGGAGGAAAGGAGGTGGTGCTTGCCTCCCCCCCCCCCCCCGATATTAGTAATGTGTGATTATTTTGTTACTGTTTTTTAGAAATCATTTGTTTAATCTATTTGGGTTCTTGTTCGCCTCCTTCAATAAAACTTTTTGTTTTTCCACCCTCAATAGATGAAAGTGTCAGGCACTATACTGCTAGTCCAAGGAATTGCGTCTGCCCAATTTCAGACAGGCAAGAGTGTCCTGACCTTGCAGGCAGTTTAAGTTGAAACTTCTTCCAGAAAGAAAGATCTATTTTATTTTGATTGAAAGTTTTATCTTCACATGAGAATCCCTTTTGAAAAATGAGTTTCTTTTTTGTATTTTTATGCTAATTGAATAGGTAGCTGTCCAGATGCAAATAGCATCCCCTTTTCCTTTTCTCTCTTTAAGAGTCACGGGTCTTCATTTTAATGGTCTCTAGTATTTGGTTTTTGGTCTCTCATCTCACTAAAATTTGGCAGGTGTGAAAAGTTAACCATCTCTGAAAATTTCATTCCAGCTGGGTGGAAAATGTTCACAACTGTAAATGTTTCCCATTGAAACCAGTGGCAGCAATTAGGTTGTTCATTTTGATTCCTGTTCTTTTGAGTTTCAAAACGAATAGAGCTTTTTTTTGGCTTTCCTCTTTTTCTTCCTTTTTTTGAAAGGAATGCCCATTGTGACAGATGAGAAGAAGGTGACTTGTGACAGATGAGAAGAGGGTAGCTTATCATGAAGACACCACATTCAAACAAGTCTCTTCACTCTGTGGAGGAGAACCTTTGACTTAGCAAGAATTGTTCACAACAGATTGTACTTTGTGCTGTTGGCATTCTAGAGGGATGGATTCGAGCCATTTTCCTCTGCTAAAATATTTCCCCCAGCAGTAAAAGGGATCACTGATTTTTTTGCCAGTTTGTTATTTTGGGATACAGGGGTGGGTGGGGGAACAGGTGTCCTCAGTGCATGCTTTTGGAGAGCATAGCAAGCAGCAGAGGGAAGGGGGGGGAGAAGGTTCGCTTTCCACTGATGTTAGGTAAGGTCCACCATAGTGAGCATTTTCTGAATTCTTCCAGTAATAATTTCCAGTCTCTCTTCAAACCCACAGATCCGTCGGTGGGCCATCCGAACAGCCACGAATCTGGGGGAGGTGGACAGGGATGATTACTACGACATCCAGGAAGTGTTCACTTGCTTGTTCAAAGTGCTTGAGTTGGGCTTGTTCGAAAATCCTGATATCTATAACTCTGCCGAGTTAGAGGAGGGAAGACTCAACCTGCTGCCCCCCCATCTCTATGATACCAGCGACTACAAAAGCTTCTGGCTAGGTGAGCAGGCATTCTGTCATAGGAGCTTATTGGCGCAGATTCCTAGAGTGTCCCATTCCCAGAGCCCATGCTGGGTTAACACTGTTAAAATCAAAATCTGATGCCATTCATGAACAAAGGCCTTAAATGTTGAAACAGAACCTTATTTTAGTCTTAACTGTCTGATTTGTGTTCATTCATCGATCGTTCAAGTCATACAATTTAACCTCAGTTTTAAAAGCCAACTTAAATAAAATATGTTTGCAGAGTTGAGGGTGATAGCAGCACCCAATTCAGCTAGCGAAGAAAGGACTCTTGAGCAGATACTCAGCTGCTAGAGAATACAGACTCCATAGCATAACTGAAATGAGGACGCAGTGACAGATTAGAAAGAAGAATAAAAAAAGCAAATCACAGACATAGTGAAGAAATGAACTGAATACACAGTAGACAAAGCAGCTGAAACCACAAATAATAATGTCAGGCAGCAAATGGTTATATGGTGGTGGAGCTGAATCAAGCCTCCAGCATTCTGGCCTTTAGCCTCTCCCCTACAGCACACTTCTGCCTCTATTCTCATATAAAGCTAAGGGCCATAAATGATACATTATGAGAATCTCAGGGCTACGGATGACTCAAGAGCGGCGTTGTTCCAAGCACAGGCTTGACCAGATGTGGGCCCAGATGTCTTTTTAAACTCCCGCTCTCTTTTCCAGGGGACAAAACCCATGTTTTCACAACATTACCTGATGGTGCCCAAAACGTTGCCCTGATATCAATAGACTTGGCTTCTCAAGGTTTTTACCCTTATGCTGTATCTGACTTCCTTGCTTCCGAGGGTAGCTTGATACCTAGGAATTTTTTGCACCCCGTGTTAATTCTACAGACCTTCAGGTACCTGTTTCCATTCAAGCATCTTTAAGGTGCCTTTCTTTTGAACACCCAGAGTGATACAGGGTTTCTCTAATAGACTGCATAATCCAGCTATAGGTGGCCTTTTAACTTTGATAATACTTTTGCTTCAGGAAGCATTCTCTCAAATCCCTGAGATGTTTTAAACATCCTGGGCTGAAGCCCTTCTTAATTTCAAAATATTAGGCTTGTAAAAGCATCTGGAATGCTCTTGAAAATCCAGTGAATTTGTAAGGCTTTGTAGCCTAAAATCCCTTGGGATTGACATACCTAATATAATTTTTTTCCCCCTTTCAACCCTAATTTTTGTGCAAGCTGGCTGTCAGCAGCATCTTGGGTGAATCCCATAACCAGCCCACCACTGGCTTTGTGTACCTTAGCCCTCACATAAAGCAGTACACTTAATTTATTTAACCAGAGAGAGATGCGAAGCTTGATCTTCCTCCCCCAGTGTGCCAGTCCAGCATCTAAGGACTTGAATGTATCTTACAAGATTATATGGTCTCAGAGGTTCACTGTGGGCAAAAGCACATTTTGGTGTGAAAAGCACCTTGGAGCATTACTCCTGTTCTACTGGCCACTGCTTTATACAGGCTTGGTGTAATGGTGTTTCTGAAAATTAAACAGTTATTTCCACAATGGATATCAGTGCTGCTAACAACAGGCAGCCAATAACATGCCTCCACAGCTTCTTACGCACACCAGGGATGAGCAATTGTTTAAAATCCCTTTTATTCCAAGACAAATGATTCGAACCAATTCATGCTGAGTTCCTTAGGCTTCTGTGTCCAGGTGCTTTTTATGGTGGAGTTAGGCCGCCTGGAATCCTTTACTTGTTTTGAGACATCATTTTAAAAGCACATTTTTATCTTAAAAGCATTTTCAATGGTTACTTGAATTGTGGGCAAGTTCTCGTTTCCAGTCTCTGTGGTCTTTGAAAGGGACTTTAAGAGAAAGTTGGTTTAATAGCCAGGGCCATACGATAAATAAATAATCAATCTAGTCAGGGTTTCCCAACAGCTTCTGACATCACAGTCATGAATTAATCCCTTTTGTCTCAATGTAACCAGGCCTCAAGTAGGCAAACTCAGTGTTTTAACTGCGCCATCCTAAGCAGCATTACATCCTTCTAAGACAGTTGGCTTAAATGGGCTTAGATGAGTGTAACTCTGCTTAGGATGGCACTGTAAGTTACTCAGGACTAGATCAACAGCTACAGAACAGGAGGAAATGTATTTCGTATTCTTAATTCTGCAAGATGGGAAAGTGCATTGTGTGTGTGAGTGTATGTACAACTCAGTCAAAATACCAACCTGATAGATCTGTTGCCATCTGTTTTGTGGGGGAACAAGAGCTGTAAATCAGGAAGTCCCTGATCCAAACCTTGCTTCTGCTCTGAATTCACTAGTGCAGCGTAACACCATACAGGCTCTTACTCGCTAGGTTAAGAAATTCGGGGCACTAAAGCTCGAAAGGTCACGTTTAATTTGATTGCGATGGCCTCTTCCTTCTTTAAATATCTTCAAGGCTGGTGAAGTATTCTGCTAAGCCATTCAAATGCGTGGAGACTCCCCCCCTCCCCCTTCCAAGTGGGCTAGAGGAAAAAACTCATTATTTGGTTATTATCTTGGTTACCAAAAACCAGTCCTCAAAAAATAATTAGTCTTCCTCTCCCCGCCCCCCTGTTGTTATAGGGACAACTTCAGATCTTCTATATAGCAACATCTGCTTGTTTTCAACTTGCCTCTTCAGCTCTGCAACAAAACAGTCTTTGTTGTGTTTCCCTGTGATTTGCTGAATCTGCTGGGGATGCCTCTGAGACTTTAAATGGGCACCTCCGCCTCTTGAATTTCAGATGCACCACTCTTTGCTTGTGAGTGTGAGACCTCTGCTCAAAGTAGTCAAGGATCAGATCTTTGTTGATGGAACACAGTTCTTTATTTCCAATCTCTACATTAGTACAGCTTCTCGGATTATTGTCAGAGATAACACAGATGACAGAAGCGGGTCTATTATACCTTTCTAAGCAGTTTGAATTACCCATAGGTAGCCAATCACTACAAGGGAAAAACGGCGGGCAAAAGGGGCTCTGGCCGTTTGCTTCCCACAGGAAAGAAAGTGAGGTGTCAAGTTGTAAATTTCCCCTTCCAAACCAGACCCTTCAGATGTTACCATTTCACATAACAATCCATGGCCTCGAGGCTTTCGCACGTTGATAAGAGATGAGACTTGTCCTCCCTTGGAGTCTCAGCCGAGATGAATGGAATGCGGAGGTAGGAGTGTGAGAGGCCCATTGTTCCCATACTTTGAAGTTGACATCCTCCCGCTTTGACAGTTACACAAACCAGGCCGGTCAGGGTCATAAACCTGGGGTCACACAATCTACATACATACTGATACATACTGGCCAGAATGAGGGTTACATGACAGGTGTTCATGGGAGCAGCTATCATACATACAGTACTATAAGAAGCAGAGCAACAAACACAGAAAACATATTTGAAACATGGCTGTAAGCAAAAGAAATACTCTGTCTGAATCAGCAGATTCTGACAGTGAGCTGCCCCCATCTAGAGATGGCAGACTACTCTAGGTCATCCAGGAATTCTTCTCTTTAACGTATCTGCCTGTGTGTGAGAGACAAGGAAGGGCTCCCCCTCCCCCCATCTCAAGTATTTCTGGCAGGTGTTCTTAGAGCAGTCAGTTCATGGGGAAGCTTACCAGGAAGTCTCTCGAAGCTAAAGAGACAGATTGTAAAAGCTAACAGGGAACTCTAAAGCGGTGAAGCCGCAGAATGCAGTTTGCTTGCTAACTAAAAGGCGTTGTCCTTCCACAGCAGATGCAATAAGGGCGTACTCCTTTCTGCCCCCATATTTTAAGAGTGGGGCAGGCAGTTCCTGTCTGGTTCAAAAGAAAGTGGAGTATCTATTAACCAACAGACTTTTACCTTGGGATTCAAAGTCATTTTGCACATGACTCTCTTTAGTACGAAAGGGTGAGTGAGTGCCAAGGGGAAGTTTGGGATGTCGGTCAAGAAGAAATGTTCCATGGCTTCCTGCTGTGTTGAAGCAAATTGTGACAGCTGTCCAGGTCTCCTCCCCTACGTGCACGCCCCTTCCCCTAGATCTGGGATGGTTACGTGCTTTGACCATTTCCTTGTAGTGGAGTTTTGTGCTTCCCTGCGAACTCAAAACCGTTGCAAAGGGGCAGCTGTGTAAATCCAGTGGTACCTTAGACTAGCATCAGTGTGAGCTTTTGTGAGTCACAGCTCACTTCTTCAGATAGGCCTGTTCCTTTCGAGAAGAGGGTTTTTCCATAACAAGCATGACTTGACTTAATTCCACTTAACATTTCCTGTATTCCATCTGTAGATTGTTACAGTGTGCAAACAAAGTCCATCATGGCGAGCGGCATCTTTTCTCTTCCCTCCCCATTTTTTTGTTCGGAATTCAGTGTGAAAAAGAGTTGGTTGTGAATTTTTCTAATAGAATAATACAGCTCATGTACAGGTGTGCGCCCCCCCCCCCCCCCCCGCATGTAGACTGGCTGATTCTCAGTAGCAAGAAACTGGTTTACTCAAAACTTCACATTTATCCCTGATTACATAAGCCAAAACATTTCCCCTAGGACCCAACTGTAGAATAATTTGTTTCTAAATAGATTAACTAAAAAAAAATGAAGTTTCTTCCTTACAGCGACAAACATCCAACATTTTCAGTTGAGCCTGATTTCTGGAGGAAGAGGTGGTTTTTCAAAATATTTTAAGGGTTTTAAATTATTATTTTTTCATATTTAGTACAAAGAAAACATACAGGAAGACTGAAGTAACAAAACAAATAAAGAGAATCTATACTCTCATTTCAAAAAAAAATCCATGGATCAGATCATCATTACTTAAGTCCTCTGAAAAATCAATGTTGCTGTTTCAAGGTGAAGTGTGACTTCCTGAGGAAGAGGGTGTTTTTTAACATGCACAGTACAGCTTCCTTTAAATCTTTTGCGGGCTGAACTTGCCGTCTCCAGCCGTTCTCTGGGTCTCATTGTGGTTTAAGTGGTGTCATCAGTGTAAGGTGGCACTTCACAAAGTAACACAAACAGATTAGGCAGGTCCCCACCCAGGAACTTGCAACCTACCCTTGGATCACAGAAAGGAATGCAGGTGCAGTTGCACCTATTTGGGGGTTGAAACAAAGACTGACTGCAGATTGTAAAAATGGCATTATTTTCATTGTAGGCATTTGCATGTTGCTAACGGTACTGGAAGAACAAGCTATGGATTCACTGTTACTTGGCCCAGAAAAGCAGAATGACTTCATGCAATGCATACTCAACACGATGAAGGATCACAGGAATGGTAAATCAGTCAGCATTCATTTTGGGAAATAATCGAACAGATTTAGAACATGATGTCAGGTTCCCTGTCATGTTTTGCTTCTCTATGTCTATCCCGGTTGCAGGTCCCGGCGGGAGATCGGCATCAGCTTCTGCTCTGACAGCTCCTTTCCCCCCCCCCCTTCACTAGACTGAGCTCAGATATTTTGCTAGACTCATGTTATCTCTGTTGCTACACTTGTAACCTTGGGCAGCTGGGTCTCCGCTTTTCCAGGTGTCTTTTGCGTGGGATTGCATGTAGAAAAAACCACAGGGCCGGGAATGGGAAAGTAGCTCTGCTTACGCGCCTTTTCCCTGAGAAAGTAACAGTAGTACATTTTGGCGCTTGTTTGTTCTTTTTCCATTGGTACCCGCGTTTCTACTCTAGTTTGAATCTACTATATCAATTCCTCCTCTGCTGTATCTGGTATCACTAACAACGCAAGTGTTTCCTGAAAGTCCATTAAGAAATAAATACTTTGTTTTGAACTACAAGGCCTGACTTATTGGATCTAATCAGAAGTCTCACACATGAGAACATAAGAGAAGCCAATGTTGAATCAGGCCCATGGCCCATCCAGTCCAACGCTCTGTGTCACACAGTGGCCAAAAACACCAGGTGCCATCAGGAGGTCCACCAGTGGGGCCAGGACACTGGAATCCCTCCCACTGTTGCCTCCCCCCCAAGCACCAAGAACACAGAGCATCACTTGCCCCAGACCGAGAGTTCCTATCTCTACCTTGTGGCTAATGGCCACTGGATGGACCTCTGCCCTTTGCAGACATTTTCTGTGGGCTTATCTGAGCATGTGAAGCAGCCTTATACTGAGCTCAACCATTGGTCTATGCAGGTAGTTCCTGCCTGCTTTGATTGGCATTGGATCTCCAAGGTCTCAAGTGGTGGAGGTCGTTCATATCTACCAGGTCCTTCTATTTAAAAAAATCTGGAGATGTGATTAGTATGGGGATGTGAGCATTGACTTTCTGGGGGGGTGGGGGATGAAATCCTTCCGTTTACCTTAATATTACAGTGTTCCCTGTTAAAAGCAATTTACTCAGAACACAATATAGTGAATTAATTCTAAGAGGGGAAAGTATAAAGTGAAGGTAGTATACCCGGCCAACTATGCGTGCATGGCAGTTTTTCCTGATGGCCTGTCTTTGAGGCAAGCAGAAAACCAGTCAACAGAACTGTTCAGTTATTCACTAGCTTGCCTTAAATACCTGGAGGGGGGGGGAGGCATGGCTCAGCGATAGAGCATCTGTTTGGCATGTAGAGGGTCCCAGGTTCAGACCCTGGCATCTCTAGTTACAGGATCTAGCGGTAGGTGATGTGCAAGACCTGTCTCTCTGGCTTAAGCCAACTCCCCCCGGGCAATGCTGATTCCTCATTCGTGACTCTGCAACTTGTCGTGGCAGTATAAAACCTTGGGGGTTTTTTTTGCACAAGACAGTTAAACTTACGCAGTTGTCATCTTATTGTCAAGCGTAGGGTATTCCCGTCTGAGAACGGCTGGGTTTATCTTTTTCAGATGAGAAGCAGGATCCCTTCTGGCCAGCACTGCAGTGTTTCATGGTGATCTTGAATCGCCTCGGGTCCAAAGTGTGGGGTCAGCTGACTGAACCAATAAAGGCATTTCAAATCATTATCGACAGTCCGAGTTACCAGAAGAAGATCGAACGCATTCGCCAGAGTTGCAGGAGGTTTGCCCTTTCAGATATTAGAATTTTAAAATGCAGCTGTTTTATACATTTTTACCGTTGTAGCTTACAGTGTTTAGGAGTCCAGGTGAGAGCTTGACTGGTGCAGTGGAGAGATGCTTGGCATTGCTGGATGCCTCTCTGCAGGAGGCGGAGGGGAATTTTTTGGAACGAAAACAAATGGGTTGATAATAAAGGCTAAGTGGACTACATTAAAGAGGTCATGACAGAACTAGTAAATAAAACCAACACTTAATGCTACAAGTGTAAATAAACCCTGTGTGTTTTGACTATTTGTGTAGGAAATGCTGTACAGCATCTGTCTGCAAGCAGTTGCCTTGGTCCACAGCAAAGTGCAGAACCAAAAAGCCACCTAATACCTTTTATTAAGACCAACCAAAATGGCAGAAGCCAGTGCGCCCAAGGTTTTGTGTTCTCATCAGGTTGGATATTTAAAAGGGGAGGGTGGGAACGCCCAAGGCCGTGATCTTAAGCCTTTGTCTTGTATGCCTTCCATGTACAATGCTGAGTAGATGCGCAGATTTAAAATAATGCTGGCCGGGACCAGGTTGCCCCCTCGGCCAACCCCAGGAAGGCAGCTGCCTTCAGAGGTGCCTGTGTCATACACATAGCTGGGCTCATTCCAGGAAAAGCCGTGTTCCCACTCACATAATATTCAATTGGTGCTGCAGACGGCTGTAAGACTACTAGAGATACTTGCAAAGCAAATGCCCTCCCCCCTTAAACTGAGGAAAGTTTCCCCCTTCCTAAAGTCATAAAGGCTTGGATTCTGCAGATTTCCTGTCAGGGGTAGTTTTTGCCATTTCTCCGCTCCTGCTGCAGGCCCCTCTGCTGTTTCCCCTGGAGAAACAGCATTTAAGGAAACATTTGGGGGTTGCAGCGGGGGGGGGGGGGGGGGGGCGATCCTGCTCTGTGGATGGAAATCCCTTCCATCTTTAGAAATCATTGGTGGTGGATCCAAGCCAGTGACCTTTTATGGGTTGGATATAAGTTGGTAAAATAACAACTTTGCTGTACTATTACCAAGATGTCTATCACTATGTCAGGTGGTTTGTATGGAGGCAAGGTTTGTGTATGTAGGCTGGGGTAGCATATCGGCTTTGAGAACAAACAGTGAATCAGGAAGTCCCCAGTTTGCCCCTCCCCTCCGCCATGAATGCCTTGGGCAATTCACAATGTCAGCTGGACGCCCCCCCCCCCCCACACACCCCATTTGCAAAATTATGTTCATGCCATCTGCCTTCTGTTGTCAGGCTTAGAGTGTATGAGGATCCTGATTGTAGGGACAAGGGTGTAAGTCTGTGCCCAGTGACACGTGGCCTTCCTCTCCCCAAGAGCAACACTGCTTGTCACAGCAGCATTTCCTAATGCAATGCTTTCCTTTCCCCCCACAGGAACAGCTGGCAGCTGTTCCCTTACAGGTGACAGAGTAAAGAGAACGCTGGCTTGCCTTCCTCACTGCCCCTCTCAGAAGTGGAAGCAGAGTTTTCCCACACTTGGTTCCTGCCATTCCTTTCCCTTGGGGCAGCAGCATGGCCAATGCCAGATGTATAAAACCAGATACGTATAAAACCAGATACTGTGACACAGTGTTGTTAAGTTAGGAAGAGGTGGGGGACATTTCAGTGAATTTAGTGGTAGTTTATTCCACCCTTCTGATAGTGGTCTCCACTCTCCAGCTTTCACGGCAGGGCACATTCTAGATTAAAGTACATATGAGGTATATATTATCCATGGTTTAAAACTTGTCTCTCAATTTTTTTTATTTGAAGGACTAAAACTGAGCCGTCCTCTGACTATGGAGATGAGATGATTACCTCCAGCCAGATGGTGTATAACTACTACACAGAAAAGTTCCCAAAGGTAACTTCTACAAGATCTCGAAGTACCTTGTTGTTTCCCCTGGAATTTTAAAAAATGCAGTCCTGTAGTAGAGTAGAACAGAAGAATTTGAATGCTGCATTCTCGCCAGAATAGAAATAATGGGACAGAATATAATTTTCAAAGGTAGCATCCTCCATATTAATTCAGCCCATGGCAGATTGAGACTGGATACATAGGTCAGTTCCCCCTCCTCCACACCATGCCCTTCAACTTGCTTTTAATAAGCAAGTTTCCAGTCCCCATCACATAAGAACATAAGAGAAGCCAATGTTGGATCAGGCCAATGGCCCACCCAGTCCAACACTCTGTCACACAGTGGCCAAAAATACCAGGTGCCCTCAGGAGGTCCACCAGTGGGGCCGGGACACTAGAAGCCCTCCCACTGCTGCCCCCCCCAGCACCAAGAATACAGTGCATCACCTGCTAATAGCCACTGATGGACCTCTGTACCATATGTTTATCCAATTCCCTCTTGAAGCCGTCCATGCTTGTAGCCACCACCACCTCCTGCAGCAGTGAATCCCATGTTTTAATCACTCTGGGTGAAGAAGGACTTCCTTTAATCTGTTCTAACCTTACTGCTCAACAATTTCATGGAGTGCCCACGAGTTCTTGTATTGTGAGAAAAGGAGAAAAGGACTTCTTTCTCTACCTGCTCTATCCCAGGCATAATCTTGTAAACCTCGTTCATGTCACCCCTCAGCCATCATTTCTCCAATCACTACAAAGATAGGCCTGTGTGTTGGGTGGGGCAACCTCTGAAGCAAGCATGGGTGCTCACTAGGATTTGCAGGGGGGAGGAATGGTGCGGTGCTTAGCAGTAATTCTCTGGAGTGTGTTTCTTTCAGGACACTGGGTGGAAGGCAGCTATTTGGCCGGATTACTTCCGCAACTTGCATGAGGATATCCAGGCTTTGGCCGGCATGCTTCAGTCCGACGCTGACCAAGAGGAGCACTGGCACAGCAGCACGTTTCTGTGGTTCATTCCTTTTGTTCATTCCCTCATGGACTTGAGCGGAGGAATCCTCTACATCATGACGGTCATCTGCCACCTGTGTTTCGAAATCAACACGGTCTTCTGTGACGCCACCCAGTGCTGTGACAAGGCATCTGAAAGCTTCATCCTGATCCTGGTGGCGGTGGTTCAGCTCCATTTGGCGAAAGGGTGCCTGCACTTGTTGCGAGTCAGCTCGAAGTTCTGGGTGGAGGCCGTGGTGAAATGCGCTAAACTTCCAAGCACGGCATCCGCACACAGCAGTGAGGGCGCTCTCCGAAACTTCCCGAGGACCTCAGGGCCGGTCTCGTCCCAGGTACCTTGCTCCGTGCAGCTCATCTGCATGAGGCTGATCCGGAGCCTCTTGAAGGAGGCCTATCAGCAAGGGCTGCAAGGCAGCTGCAAGATCTTCCTCGACAGGCTCAATTTTCTCCTGCGCAATCACAACGTCTCGCAGGGCTGGCAGCTGAGCACCGAGGACACCAACGAGCTGCAAGCGTGCCTACTGGAGTTCATCAAAAGCATCGACGACAAACAGTTAACGGCTGCCTCCCGTGGGGAGAATGCGGCAGCTTGTATTTCCCCACCTGTTTTTCCAGTGAAGCAAGAAAAAGACACGGGGGGTGACAGGGGTCCGGCGAATACATCCTGCGAGCAGGCTGCTTGTCTGCCATTAAGGAGCGACGAAGTCTGCCAAGAAGGGCCATCCCCCAGGAGAGTTTCTGGTTTAGGGGAGGAACACAGGGAAGTCTCTTGTAGAGATCAAAACCTGCACAAGACCCCAGAATGCCCTGTGTCCAATATAAAACAGGAGCCAGAAGAGAGATCAGTACTGGAAGGCAACAACCTGGCCTGCCCCAAGTTAGCAAATGGACACAAAAATGCCCAGAACAAAGAACACTGTCCCCAAGACCCAGAAAAGGAGAGTAGGAGGGAGTCCTCATATAAAAGCTACTTTGAACAAGGCTTCCTGAACCCAGAGAACAGCAGTGGGGATGGAAAGGAAGTCAGGTCTAGAACTGCCAAATGTGTGCCGGTTCCTGAAAAGGATCCTGATGGTAGGAATGGCAGCAGCGGATCAGCGATAAAGATGTGTGTGGATAACCTCGCAAACATGAAGATTGTGTTGGAGAAATCCAGCCTTACCTCCAAATTAAAGCAGTTTATTCAAAACAATAAGAGAGGAACTTCCACACCTGAGCCAGCAGCAGAAAAGCAGTTGTCTCTCAAAGATGGGAGCAGAGGTAAAGAAGAGGGGAGAGGTGAAATCAGTGGCACTAGCTATAGCTTATCGAATGTGTGCAAACAGGAGTTGAGCTCAGTCGATGCTTCTGAAGACAAGCCGCTCTGCCAACCCAAGAAATCCTTAGACACGCTGGCAGAATTGAGAGGTGCCCCAAAAGCAGAGTGTGATTTGGAAGAGAGTTGCAGTGATGACGAAAACATTCCATATTCAGTGGTCAGGAAGAACCTGAAGAAAAACAGATTAGCTGCTGCAGCCACCCCGCTGGCAGATTCTCAGATCGACAGAGACCTCAGCAGACTCTCCCTAGCTGCATATGCCAAAGGAATCAATTTCCCTGTTGATTCGAGCCAAGAAAGCACCGTCCATGAGCAGAGCTGCATTCAGAGGAAAGTCGGAGGTGCCGTGAGATCCTGTTGTGGCAGGGAGAGCAACCAGTCGTCACCTGATGCTGATGAACCCGGCAATCACATCATTGAAATTTCTGATTCTTCTTCAGATGAGGACAAAAACAAAATGCAGCTGGTGACCGAGCAAGAGAGAGAGAAAAGATGCGCCAGTCTCCAAAAGCCGTCTGACAGCGCGTTTGAAAGTGCCAGAGTCCAAGAGTCGCCCGCTGCCTCCAATTCCCCTCTGCTGGATGAAGAATGCGAATCGCAGTGTTTTGAGTTTGAAACTGAGGATGAGATCTACTCAGTCTGGCAAGACAGCCAGGGGGATGAGAAGGCGGCAGATCCCTCAGAGCAGCCAGGCCTTCCGACAGAGCCAAGAAGCAGCCATGCACAATGGGACATGGAGACGGGAAGACAGACAAATGACTGGGGTTATGATACCGACTATCTGGGGGAAGAGGTCACTGAAAAAGCAGCAGAGGCTTTTGAGCAGCAGGTAAACTCGAAGAGGAAAGACCTTAAAGCTGAAATGCCCGATAAGGAAGCCGTTGTTGGCAAAGTGAATGCAAAGGGTTTCACAGAGATGCGTGCTAATGGTGGAGGATATGGCAGGCATGAAAATCCGCTTTTGCTCGGCCCATCCACGTCAGCTGGTCCTTCAGCATCAAAACCTGCCAATGAGAAATCAAAAACGAGGCCAGCCAAAAGTCCAGCGAAATCCCAGCTGCTTAAGGTGGCTCCTAAGAGAGCCGAGAGAGGAAACCTCAAGCCAAGCGCTCTCAACAAAAAATCCCCCCAGACCAAATCCTTCCGGTCTGCCCCTGCCGTGGTCCCACCGAAGAAAGTCCATGGATATCCTCAGCCGACATCGACTGTGGAAAAACTTGGCCTGAAAAAGGCACCCCGCAAGGCAGCGGAGCTCTCTCAACGCTCGCTAGACTGTCTTGCCGAATTGCGCAGCCATGGCAAAGCCGCTGGGGAGTTGGGTCCTCCGCAGCAGAGAAAGTCAAAATTAATTCCAGCACAGAATCTGGTGGATAAAAACAGGAAAATGCTGGCTTGCCAGGACCTGCAGTTCTACAGACAGTCAAGACCCAAACTTAAAGAGAGAGGTCGACATATTCATGGAAGAAATCCCGAGCCGAAGCCCCTCAAAATAGCCAAGAAGGCAGATCCTAAGCAGAGTGTCCCACAAGTAACAAGGGGGGCTGCTAATGAATTTCAGAAGGAGAGAGCTGTGCCCTTCAGTAGCTCCTCAAGCAGTGAAAGGAAACAGTTGTGCCAACGTCCACTAGAGAGGGAGGAAGTCCAGCCCACATCTGTCTCTCCAGTGAACACGGAGTTTTCATTGGCCGGTCAGTCTACCAATCTTGATACGAATGTTGAAGAAAACACAGCAGCCGTCACACCTTTTCTATGCAATTTAGGCTCCACTGTCACTGGCGCTACTAAAACGGACTCCGTGGTCTCTTCCCATTCCTTCTCTAGCCCTTGCGATAAAGCCATTTCAGAAGAGACGGACTCTAAATCAAACACGGACAACGAAGAGGATAATGACCTGTTTTTAACACAGAGATCCCCAGAGGATATGGAGATATGTTCGCAAGTGGAAAATGGCACAATTGTGGTAGAAAACGTTCCTGAAAGCCCCTTGCAGGGCCACTCCTTAAATACTGACACGTGCAAGCACGCCGGGTGTGCTGAAAAGGTCGATAAAGCAGGAGCACGCTGCACAAAGCACGCTGCTCTCGCACCACCGGACCATGTCTTTGCCAAGCCTCTTCCCCCCAAACCTCCAACAGCAAAAATCTTCAGCTCCACTTCTTCAAGGAGTGCCAGCCTCACCAAAGACCTGGAGAACTTTCACAAGACCTCCCTGGCTTTGAAGAGCAAACCTGCCTTGAAGATGGATGGGATTAAGCACCTGTCGTTCACGAATGTTCTCGGGCCCCGGAATTCAAACAACGACCCCCAGTTGCAGAGCATGCAGAGTAACCGCTTTGCGAAAATTGCCAAGGCTCAGCCAGCCCCTGGGATCCGGGCTGGGCAAGAGATGCACCTGCGCTTCCCAAAAGTTAACCATGTTAACACCCAGAAGAGAGACTACAGCATTTTCAACAAAGAGGTCCTGAAGTGGAACTATGACATGTTCGCGAGATTCAGCCAGTTTGGGGTGCCTGAAAGCCTCCTCCAGTCGATCGTGGCCCCTGTTCCGGCCGGATTTCGGGGTTACAATGACTACTTCGATACATTCTTCCCCTTAATGATACTAAATGCTTTTGAAACGGTAAGCACCTCCCTGAGTGCCTAGTGATTCAGTTGCCACAGTGTCAGTCCGGTGCCGTAGCGCACTCTCTGCCAAGGGCTCGAGGTAGCTCCCAGCAGTTAGCCTTAAAGTAGGCACTTTTTAAAAAGGTGCCTGTATCAAATAGATATCGATATTTTGCCTAGCTAGCCATGCACAGTGCAATTGGCATATTTGAATTGTTCAGGACACTGGATGTTCCTTTGTGGCAACCAGGAGCACTTTGCGAAGGAGCCAGGGTTTCATGGGGACTTGGAAGCTTATATTTTGGAATAAAAGCAAATTTTGAGCTGGTGTGGGGTGGGTGGTGAGCCTGGGTTCATGACTGCATTGAGGGTTTAAGCTTGGTAAGACTGAAGCGCATCGTTCCATCCATAACACGCAAATCGTGGTCTCTTACTGCTTCAGTTTGCCTCAGCGCTCTGCAAGAGAGGGAGAGGGGAGCGTGTCCCTTCAGCTTTCACTCATGGTCACTTTTTGAAACCAGACATCCTGCTTCCTTAGCCTTTTTAAAGGAAAACATAACATGCCGGGTTTTTTAAAGCACCAATTTTCTCTTTGAATTGCCAGGAGGGAGGCAAGTTTTGAATCTGTTGAAGGCTGGAAGGTTAGCCCCCATCTTCCCTTCCCTGCACACCCCCAAGACAAATGGAGGCTGCACAAGTGTGCAGTTTGCATATTATGGGTGGAATGCATCTGGTCTAGTTGAGTCCTTGGATTTTTACATAGCGACTTTAAACGAGCTACACTCTTAGTCAGAATCCCTCTCTTCAGAATGAGACACGGACCACATGTTACATTCGCCACGTGGGAAGCCTCTTGACTCTCCACCTGTTCAGAACGATTGAGAAAAGAAAGCTGCGGGGGGCCTTGAAGCTCTTGCTTGTCCCTCGTGTTCCTGCCCTTCCAGGAAGACACCTGGCCAGTCTGCTGTCTCCTCTGGAACTGGGCGAGTGATTTAACCTCTTCCTTTCTCTACCCTGTAGGGAGAGGGGAGCACCACGGGGCTTCAAAGCTTAAGCAAGCAGAGTTGAGCTGCTTTCCAAATGGTAACCGTAACCCATTGCCCAGTGTTCTGCATATGGACATATTAATTACACAGTGTTAACAGGCAAAAGTAAATGAGATCGGGAATCAGCCCTCATGTGCATGCCCATGCGCACATATTATCCTGCAACGTTCTTTTGCACACCCACGGGGAGGGCGATGTTTCCATTCGTCAATCTCACATTTCATGGAGTGCGGCTCTGGAGAGCCTCTTGAGTTGGGGGCAACGGCTCCCTCTAAGCTGTGGAGTCTTGTGAAGAAAAAATTCTACTTTGTGAGCTACCGGCATTAAAGTTGTGAGCAAGGGATTTGGCTACTGCATAAACTAGTTTGCTCTGGAGCCATCCTTCCTGAGCTAAGGCAAAAATGAGTGAGCCGGAGGCTAAAAAACTGTGAGCTAACTCACACGGACCCAGCTTAGAGGGAACACTGGGATATGGAACTGTCACCGGGAGGACTGAAGAGCCTCCCCCCTCCCATAAACGGAACATTGCCCCAGGGCCTTGAATCCACTGCCAGTGGTTTTCACTGCATATATCCACACAGTCCCTTCAAAAGATGCCCTCCCCACACTGGGATCCTCAAGTGACACTTGCTGTTTCACGCAGGTGGCGCAAGAGTGGCTCGAGACTCAGAAGTCGAGAGAGCAGAAGGAATTTCTTTTGAAATTACTGAACCTCGGTGCAGACTCAAATGGAGCAGATTTTACAGGTGAGAATTCCACCAGATTGCGGGAACAGACAGTAAGATCAGACTTTTTTTTTTTTTTAATTGATTTTTCTCTATAACTACAACTATAACGCTACAATCTAAGCTACATATACCTTATACAGAGAGTACTTTATCATTTGCTTAATACTACCTTGTTACATAAAATAATTATGAAGCATTTAAAACCTTGGATAAATTTCAATTACTTGTTACTGCTACTATAAAAGTTATCAAAAACTATTTGGCAGGCACGCCCACCTAGAGAAATACGGTTAATTAAACCATTTATAATACATAAGTGGAATGCTTAATAAAACAGTTTAATCACTATTTCTTCTTTCGTCCTCTTCTTGTCTTAACAGTCTCAACTATTTTTGGAGCTGCAGCTCCCTTTTCCGAGTCAGACACTTCTTCTTCACTCTTTGAGCTATCAAATCCATACATGCTTTCTTGCGAGGCCAGTGAACCATCTGAGTCTCTCCCAGTTTTCTGCTCTTTGCTTTTTTCCAGAAATTTTTTCGCTTGTTGAACAGAGTCAGTCTTATACTTCTTATCTTTGATGCTGAAGCATAGTCCTTCTGGAGTATTCCAACGATAGATGATAGACTCAGACTGGAGCCAAGATGTCAGTTTTCCATAGGCTTTCCTTCTTTTCCTTATTTCAAATGGGATATCCTTCATCACTTTTACTTCTTCTCCCAGGATCTTCAGAGCTGCTTTGTTTGTGGTCCTAAGCACCACGTCTCTTGTAGATTTTTTGGAGAACCTTATCATAATTTCACCAGGCAGGCTTTTCTTTTTAGTGTAATCTGGATAGGTTCTGTAAACCATATCCATATCGCTTTTATATATCCGCTGCTTTCATGCCTGTCACTGGTTCAAGTGCTTCACTTAGCAAATTTTTAAGGTCTTCTCCTGTGTTTTCTGGCACATTCTGAAGTCTTAGGAAAAAATTCGATCTATCCATTTGTAATTTCAAAAGCTGATCGTGGTGGAAGGCCTTTTCCTTCTCTGCCTTTTGTAGTCTTGCGTCTTGGTTTTTTACTGAAGTTTTTACTTCCAGAAGTTCTCGCTGCAGCTTCTCTGTGGATTTATTCGACTCTTTTAGTTCTAGCTGCATTTTGTCCATTTTAACGTTGAGAGCTGTCATTTGGTCCACTAGAGGTCGCAATAACGAGGAGAACACCGCACTCATCTCCGTGGTATCAACCTTTGAACTCGGAGCTGTACTTCCTAGTTTGGGGGAAGGTTTCGGTTTCCCCGTCATTGTTGAGACTACGCTCTTTGTTTATAGATAGATAAGATGAACGAAAGGAGCAAATTTTCAAACAGCACTTAAGTCCTTCTAAAGTTTATATCTCCAAGTGAGCGATGCTGCCATCTAGCAAGGCGGATGGGCTTTTATTCCTGCAGTAACGCCACGTAAAGAGTCTCATAAGTACGCTAGTCCCGGAGGGGGGGGGGTTTCACTCCTCCCGCCGTCTTCCCGTTGTGTTCTGCTTTTCTTACTTCAGACTCACGTTTTCTCCATGCGTAACTGTCAGTTCCAGCCTCATTGCTTCGCACTCTCTGCTGCTTCTCGGATTTGCGCTTTCAGCCATACGGCTCCCACGGCGGGGGAACCTATGGGGGTGATGGAAAGGGATCTCTATCCCTCGGTCGCCACCGTAGGGAGAGATCCCCTTCGGGCCACCCCAGGCAGAGCCCCCTCACTGGGGTCTCTGGGGGCTCGGCACCAGTCCAGAGCCCCTTCTTCGGGTACGGATCGCGCTCCCCGCAGATGCGGAGGAGCACGTCCGCCATGCTCGCAAGTCTTGCCGGAAGTCAGTAAGATCAGACTTTTTAAAAGTGGTGGGTAGAACAGATCCATAGGTGAATGCTCACATTAAGGCCCGACAGCCGTGCGGTTGCATATCAGGCGGCTTCTCCCAGTTTTTCTTCGCCACTCCCTTCACTCGTGCGAACAGCCGACTGATGTGAGCAGCGAAACGGGAATATGCTTGAGTACTCTTGCACCAGGTAGGGAATTTTATTATGAAGCAAAAATAATCCCCCCCCCCCCGCATGCTGTAGTATCCAGCGCTCGCTAATAATATATTAACATTTGAGAACAAAGAAGGGAAAATGAGATCTGGACAGCCCTGTTGTCATCAGAAGATCTGAGCATCCTTTTAGGATAAAAAGGAAGTTGCCGTAGCCAGATTTGAGGTTTCTGTCTCCTGAGTAAAGGAATCATCGTTAATTATTTGATTTCCAGTCAATGAGATGCCCCCACATTTGGCTACGAATAAAATCATTCTGGAAGGAAAAGCTTTCGAAGGTGCGTCCGCGCGTGGCTGCCACTGTCATGGAGGGGGCATTCTTCCCTGGATCTGAGGAGACAGGAGAGTGCCTCTTCAGGGATGCTGCCCGTCACCCTCAAAGCAGTCCAGCTTTGTGTTGCATTAGAAGAAGCCGCGTGGTGCTCTTAACTGACATCAGATTGCCCACTTTCCCCCTGCAACAGCTCTTTGGTTTAATAAAAGAAGCAGCCCTCTGAAGGCTCTTTTCATGTCTCTTCACACACCCTTGAAGTACTTTTCTGAACTTTTCAATCTAGAAAAAAGATGGCGAAGGGGAGACGTGGTAAGGGTGTCTAAAATTATGCATGGGGTGGGGAAAGTGAATAGAGAGAGCTACTTCTCCCTCTCCCATAATACTAGGATTTGGGGGCAGCCAGTGAAGTTGTTGGGAAATCGGTTAGAAACAGGCAAAAGGAAATGCTTCTTTACCCAGTCAGTGAGGCGGTGGCAAACCACCTCTGCTCATTTCTTGCCTTGAAAACCCCGTGATCCTGGGCTTGCCATGAGTTGGTTGCAGCCAGATGGCATGCAGAACCATTGGTTAATTAAACTGTGGGATGTACTGCTAGTGGAGGCCATGGTGGCCATGAGCATAGATGGTTTCCAAAGGGTGTTAGGCAGATTCAAGGAGGGCACATCCATCAGTGGCTATTAGACATGGCGACGCTCAGGCTAGCCTGAACTCGTCAGATCTCAGAAGCTAAGCAAGGTCAGCCTTGGCTAGTGTTTGGAAGGGTGACCTCCAAGGAGCACAAGGGCGTGATGCAGAGGCAGTCAACGGCAAATCTTCTCTGAAACGTCTCTTGCCTTAAAAAATAAGTCTAGCTCGCCACCTAGTGGTGCGTAACGCTAAAAGAGCTAGAACAAGGGGCTGCCAGGCAATCTTAGGATCTCCCGGCTATTCTACTCATAATGCCATATGATAACAATAATGATTAATCATTGTTCATGAATTGTTAGACATGGTGACCAAAGAGAATCTCCCCATTCAGAGGCAGTGAGCCTCTGAATCCCAGTGCTAGGAGGCAGCATCAGGGTGAAGGGTCTGTGCTCGCTTTTTGTGGCCCTCCAGGGCAACTGCAGGAAACCAGGCTTCTAGGCTAGGGAGACAACTGGTCAATGTTTCTTTGTTCTTAAGTAGGGATCTTGTGGCTCTGGCTCACGGTGGTCACCTGCTCACACTTCTCCAATCCGGCTTTAAATTATTTCTGCAGCTGAAATTCAGGAGACTGATCTGGAGAGTCAGACGCATCCCAAGGAGAGCGACTTGGTCTTCCTGACGCTGTCCAAAAGACCAAACCCGTACAGTGAAGAAAGCGGGATGGAACTCGTACGGCACGTTGGCCTAGTGACAAATTTTTCCCAGCCACCAGTCCGCCAAGCTAGTAAGTTGAGAAAGTGGCCATCTTCCACGTCGAAAGATGACCGGGGTCATGGTCCAAGGACCTGAGGAACTGGTTCTGTGCGCCTGAGGGTGCTTTGGGCTTCTGTTTCCCGAACAGCTACCTCTGCCCATTTTGTGCCACCTTGTAAACTGTACTTGGCATAGAAGGGGTTGGTGCGTCATGAGAGCCTGCTGTTCAGAGGAAACGGAGAATTACACCGGGCACAAAAATTGCTGAATCCTGGCCTACTCGGGAGCCACTGGTTGAGAGCATGATGGGCAAATGTTTTAAATAATAAGAACTCCAGGTTGCATCCTAAGCCGTAGATACCACTGAAATCATTGGGAACACTCAGGCAATCATGTTCAGGTTCCTTGTTTAAGGCACCAATCCTGGTGATAACCAGGAGAGCCGTGTGCACTTTTTCTTTCTCCGTTTGTATGGACTCATCTCACACTGGGACCACAGCGTGATGGAAAGGTGAGCTTAAAGCTTGCCCCAGTGCCCGTTTCTTGACCCGAAAGAGTCCCACACAGTTGCTGTTTGCCTCACTTGGGGCAAGCATATAACTACCCATATCAGTGCCTCTGTGTCCCCCCCAGTGCAACAAATATCAATTCTGCCAGATTTTAGTGCTGGGCAGAAAGGCTCCTCCACCCCGTGTGCCACGGGACAGATCCAAACTGGACTTGGGGAAAGTTCTGGGAACTCCAGTTGCAGAACTCTTAGCATCCCATCTATTTTGGCCTTGTTCATGGGGGAGGGGGGGCACCAAGAAAACCCTTTGACTTTGCTTTTCACTCCAGATGTCTGGAGCGCATCCCCGTCCTTAAGAGATAAGGTCTTGCAAAACAAGCATCCATTCACAACAGCTTCATCCTTCTGTCCCTTCTCGCCCCTCCCCAGTGGATGGCTTTCAACTGCCGTGGATAAAACAGACTTCTAGATGAAGGTGAAACTCAGATTGTCACGAGCTGCTGTGCTTGAGTAAATGTTTAAAATGTGTAAAACCTTAAGGAAGCATTGCTCTGGAACTGCAGTGGGGGAAAAAAGGTGACTGCAGCTGTCGTTTCCCCTGGATGCTCGATGTATTTATTTGATAACAGTTGCTTGAAGGGGGGGTGGGGGGAATGTCTCAGGACTGTTTGATTTGCTGGAACTATTTGATTTGCTGGAATAATCCCTTGCCATTTTTTGGTGTGTGGCATTCTCACTCAGTTCAGACATCCAAGCTTAACTATGGCTTGTTATGATGCCTGCGTCAACAGCACCATAGGTTACAATAAGCCAGCCCACTGGAATCAGGAGCCGTGGTTTGAAGGGCCTTTGCAAATGACGATTCCTGCTAATCATATGCCACGATGTCTGACTTGACAAACCATCGTTGTGGCTGGCTCCAGACTAGTGGGGTGCAGAAGAGCCAGTGGGGAAACGAACAGAACTGAACCCGAGATGGCCACAGGACGTGTGGGAGGGCATGCGTGGTTTGCCCTCAGGACTGTGACCAGCACAAATTGCGATTTGGTGTGAGATCTGAACTGGGCCTCTGTTTTTTCTCCCCATCCAACCAGAGAAGAAAGAACAGCAGGTTGTCTGTCGCTTGTCCATCCAGACCCAAGGCAGTTTGTCCTTCATTGACAAGGAGGTCCGATGCCTGGTGGTGAGCTCTCTAGTGACAACGCAGCGAAGGTTCAAGGCGCTGCTTCTGCTGAGCCGAAGCCCTCTGGCCTCACCCATCCACAGCGCATCTTACGCCAGCTTCTACCCAAAGGGCTTAAACGTGGACTCCATGAGTGCTGTAAGAACCAAATGACTCGGCTTAGCTGGGACAAGATTTCTTTAGTGTTGTCTTTGGTGGGGCTGGGTAGTGGCACTGCTGTCCCGGAGCCTTGCGGTGTGAGGTCTCAGCTGCCCGTCACTCAGCTGCCCGTCCCATATACCCATGCCCTTGGCATTCTGAAAGCTTGCCAGAGAGACCTGGAGGGGACTGTAGAGCTGCTGACCAGCTCCCACCGCCTGTTGTTCCCCCCCCCCCCCCGCTTACTTTTCTCTGTAGAGGCTAACTTTCTCCAAGGGGTTAATGTGGGGAGGGACGAGAACAGTCAGCTGCCACTGGGAGACAGAAGAGCCACTGGGGCACCAGGGATGGGGAAAGGCCCCGCCGCTCTCAAACTCATTGTTCCAGCAGTCCATGGTCTCTTCCACTGTCTGACGGTGGAGGAGGGAGCCCGGGAGGTGTTACTCTGTTGCTGTGGGAACTGTCCAGGCTGTGATATTTCACAGATTCCCCACTGATGAAGCATGTGTGAAACACGTAGGGGTCTCAGGGTTGAATTAAAATGAATTCTCCCACTGCACCAATCATTTCTTGTGTTTTGCTCCATGCGTGGTGCATCCCTCTTGTACTTGGCACACAGTGCTTAGCAGACTGCGTCCCAAAACTGGGATGGTAGCCCCCCCTCCCCCCACGACTACTTAAAACTTGACTGATAAATTTAGTCCTGTCTGCAGGGCAAGTTGGGAGGAATAACTCATCCTGAATTTCTTCCATCCATCTTCTTGAAAGAATTATTCACAGGAAGCTCCAGTACTCCAGTCATTCTGTTTGTCTCGGTGCTTTTAGATTCCTTATCAGGCAGAGCCTGTCTTACGTGTGGCTGCTCCTCACATGGTGGGTGTCAGGTATAGCCTGGATTTAAGTCGATAAAGGAGATGGGGGAGCCAGCAACGAGAACTTTGAGGCCTGATTCCCACACGTGTTCTTAGCTTGATGGGATATTGAGTGAAACAAGTCAGGCCCGTGAGTGAGCATCCATCGGGATGGGCCTGGTCTGTTCTAGTTGGCTGTTAACCTTAGAAAGCCTTGTAAAAGTGTCCTCTTCCTCACACACATCATACTTTGTCCTGCAGTGAAGATCCTTGTGCTGCGGGGGCAGCTGCTGCTGAAGCAATGCTTTTTTAAAATTCACCCAGGTCTCCAGTGGGCCAATCAGAAGCCTTGCTGGGCAAAAGCCCTACATAGTCCCGCCCACTTTCTGGAAACACCTGGCAGGCACCGGGGAAGATGTCGGTGGGGACAGGGTTGGGGGCCCCTGTGCCAGATCTTCAGCTGACTCTCTGGAGGCCAGTTTTAATTTGGGCTCCCTTGGTCTTGAGTTGAGGGCATTGAGGGACTCTGTGGTGAGGAGAGGAATCTGGTGGAGGCTTGTGGGTGGGGTCCTTAGTCTGAAGACTCACCCTGGGCAGGCAGTCGGGCAAAGGCTCAGTGGAGCCGCAGGAGGTCCGCCACTGTCCTAGTTAGTTATCGCGGCCTGGTGAGTTGGACCTCAGAAGGTCCCTTGGGAGAGGGGGAAGCCAACAGCGGGGAGCAGAGGAGGGGTGTGCCAGAGGGACTCTTTAACTCCAGGGGTAACATTTCTGGCAATGCAGAAGCCCTGGTGGGAAAACTTCTTTTCTCCAGTTATAAAAGAAAATAAAGCAGAATTTTTGTGGAAATTATAATATGTGCTGTTCTTACTCTCTTAGCAGCCCTACTTTTAACAAAATAAAATGCGTGTTTTTAGAATTTAACTATTGTACACAATTCTACATTTCGGTGCATTTAGGAAATTTAAGAATATAAATGCTGTAATTTTCTCCAGGCAAAATTGTGAGTGTTCCCAATACTTGAGAGAGATCTTTGAAAACTGTAGCTCCTCCTGTGTCACCTTAGCTAATATACCTTAGCGTTTGTCATGTGAGAGGCAGCAGAAAAATAAAAGGTGAAACAGCGAGCATAAATTTCACAGTAAGCAAGTGGAAATATATTATACGGACAGAAACATACAGGTGAGATAGGACTTCCCTTACCTGGATGCCAAGTTTAACATTGGAAGCAGTCGCATGAACACGTGTGGAATCAGGCCACTGGGTCCATCACAGTCGGTATGGTCAACTCAGTACTGTCTGGCTGTTGGCTTACCGGGTCTCAGAGGGCTTTCACATCACCTGCTGCTCGGTCCTTTTAACTGGAAATAAGCAAGAATTATGAACAACTCCAGTATGGAGGCCAGGGGGGCAGACCAAGAGGGAATGGGGTATTCACCATACACGTTGGACAGAAGAAACCAAAGAAATCCATAGTGAATGCAAAGGAAGGCAGGAAGCGTAACACCATCCTTTTCGGGGGGGGGGGGTCCTGATCCATGTGCTGGGGATCACTGCTCTACAGCAGCCATATAAGATAGGGGTGGATTCTTATCACCATGTTGCCGGGGGTGGGGGGTGGGGAGCAGAGGCCACGAAGGGCATTCATAACTGGGCCAGGATGCAAGCCAGGGTCTCTGGTTCGTAGCTCCATCTCCCAGCCATTATGCTACACAGGCTCTCTCAGCAGAGTTTAGGGATTGATTCGATAGCTCCAGTGTTTGATGCTGTGTTGTGTTCCCCCCACCGGCAGGTTCCTGACATGGCAGAATACAATGGAGATCAAAAGAGGGCCATTGAGACAGCTTATACCATGGTGATGAAGCTCCCCATGTTCCCCCAAATTTGCCTAATCCATGGGCCACCTGGAACAGGGAAGTCGAAAACGATCGTTGGACTCCTGTACCGCATCCTGGCTGAGGTGGGTGAGGCAGGTGCCATTCCGTGTTAGCTTCTGCTGCTGATGAATTTGGAGGAAGCATATTCAAGAGTGACAACTCTAAATGTAAAGACTATATCAGCCTTCTCTTGAATTACAAACAAGCCAGTTACCGCCAGTGTTTCTCTCTCTCTCTCTTTTAAAAAAATATTCAGAGACCTGGAAAGGAGAATGCTGCGCACAGCCTGAACGCCAAGGTTAAGCGGAACCGTGTGCTGGTGTGTGCCCCGTCCAATGCTGCTGTTGACGGTTTGATGAAAAAAATAATTCTTTTCTTCAAGGAAAAATGCCAAGACAAAGAAAACCCACTAGGTACAAGTTTTTGCCCAATTCTCATCTGTGGAATTAGCCATCTAGAGGGAGCAGTTTCTTCTGCATAGAAACTATGCAGTGTTAAATAATTTATATGGCCCTGTGTAGTTTACTGTAGGTAGTTTTTGCCCATCTTTGCACCAGATCTTCATGAGGTCTTTTGGGGTTGGGGTTGTATGACAGACCCCTGATGCTTCCCCTTCCCCCAGGCAGATTTTCTTGCCAAAAATATTTTAGTTCCCCTCAGTGACTGAGCTGCCCTTCAGTAGCATGCATTTCTTCTCTGTTTCTAAGCTTTAACTGTCCCATTCTGTCACATATTCATTTAGGCTTATGACCCAACATAGGAACTAGAGGGAATACAGGAGGTGACTTTGGTTTAAAAACCGTCATAAAATGGCATGTGAGTCAAAATTAACTTTCAAAAACAGAAAAATATTTTATTAAACAGGCAGGGAATATATATATGGATTCAAGACATAGAGGTTCCTGAGGTAAAACTTTCAAATATATATACAGAATTGAGGTTTTTAAACAAACAAGAGAGTGTTGTTGTAGCTCATTATATATTTCAGCTGTTACACAGAATCTTAAATACAGTTTCTTAGAGAATAGTGCTTCTAGTCTTAGAATAGTCTTAGTGCTTCTAGGTTTTCCCTTTAGATATTGTAGCTCTCTAGTAACTCTCAAGGTGTCTAAGCTCTTCTGCTTTATCACAGACCAGAGTTCTCTTCCCAACCCCTTCCTACTGGCTAGAAGTTATTCTTCTTGTCCCTAAGAAGCAATCAGTCCTTTTCCTATTTGGCTTTTCTGGGAGTTCTCTCTAACTCCCCCAAACCTCCTGCCAAATTCCTCTTCCAGTGCTCTTTGTTTGTATGAAGCAGTGTTGTAGCTTTCTTGACTGAGAATCTGAATTCTCCCTCAGAGTAGTTTCAATATATCTTAGACAATGGAGTCCCTCTTCTCTCTGTAAGTTCTCTCTGTTTCTGACCATTCCCTGATAGAAATCACTGACTCCCAAATGTCTCTTCCCTCAGAAGCCAAACCCTCCAGCTACTGATCCAGGCACTGGATTTCAGACCAAGACCGAAAGGCAAAAGACCAATTTTCCTTCCCAATCAGCTGTTTTATTCCCCCTCTCAGCTGATGTTGGCCAATCAGAGAGCGAGTAGAGCAGCCAATCACATAAGCTCTTCTCTCCAGGGAAGATTAACTCCTAACCTCCCTGACCCTCTGTCCCAAGCAGCCTTTTAGAACCGGCTTTGTCTTGCAGCCCGTCACAGGTTGTTATTCAGTGGTGGTGAGCATGGTGTTTGTTTAGAGGCTTGGATGACAAGACCCTTTTTTGCCTCAGACCTAAAAGAGCTCCTGCCAGTCAGAGGAGATGGCTCTGAACTGGGCAGCTCAGTGTCCTGACTCCGTGTCAGGCAGTCTTGTGTGAGACCCAGTGGCTCCATCAAACTCTTGGGTTCGTGGCCTGAGAAGAAGTAAGAAGGGGGAATGAGACGCTGGTGTCTGCATGCTGTTAAGTACATGAAAACTATTTTGGACAAAAGCTTTCCTTTTTTAAAAAAGAAAACAAGCCCAAAGATTCAACAGGGGCCTGACTGTGTCCCTTTCATCCAGGAAACTGTGGCGATGTCAACTTGGTGAGGCTGGGGCAAGAAAAGTCCATCAGCGAAGGAGTCCGGAGGTTCAGCCTGAATGACCAGATAGAGCACCGGAAGAGTGAGTGATTAACCTTTGGGGGAGGGGGCGTGGCTCAGTGGGAGAGCCTCTGCTCAGCATGTGGAAGTTCTTAGGTTCGATCCCCGGCATCTCCAGTTAAAAGGATCCAGTAGTAGGGGATGAGAAAGACCTCAGCCTCACACACTGGGGAGCTGCTTCTAGTCCGAGTTGACAATACGGACCTCGGTGGACCAAGGGTCTGATTCAAGACAAGGCGGCTTTGTGTGAATAAGGCTTTTTATTAGCATTTTGGTGGTAACCACCGTCTGTGCCTCAGCTGGACTAGGGCGTGAGGAGGACGTGCTACCCTAGGGAATGAACCAGAGGAGGGGGTGGACTCAGCCCCACAGCACTGCCACATTCTCCGTCCTCCCTGTTTTGCGTCTCAAAGTTGCCTGCACCCTGCGGAGAGCAATTTCATGCCTGCTAATGTGCCATGGTGCTAGTTAAGCGAAGCCTGCCTTCTTCCAAGGGCAGCCAGAAACACCTAATCCTTCTTGATGATCGCCTTTCCCTTTAGCCAGTTTGGTGTCATGGTGAAGAGCGTGGCCTCTAATCTGGGAGAACCGGGTTTGATTCCCCACTTCTCCACATGCAGCTGCTGGTGCGACCTTGGGTCAGTCACAAGTTCTTTCAGAGTCGTTCTCTCAAGAGCAGTTCTCGAGAGAGCTCTCCCAGCCCCACCTACCTCACAGGGTGTCTGTTATGGGGAGGGGAAGGGGAAGGAGATTGTAAGCCGCTCTGAGACTCCTTTGGGTAGTGAAGGGTGGGGTACAAATTCAATCTCTTCTCTCTTCTTCATCATCATTGAGTAACTTCAGTCACAGACTAAATCGTTGTCTCACAGAACTTTGATTCGTGCAAAGAGGCAGCAATCCCCCCCCCCCCCCCCCGGGGCAACATCCCTCCTTGTGTATGGCTTGGATTGTTCAGATCTCTGTTAGGAGACAAGTGTCATGTTCTGAGTTGTGACCATTAGATGAGAAATATTCCAGCTTCAGGCTTTCCAAGCAATGAGAATGTTTTCAACTGTATAGCTGAAATCCAGCTTTCTGGGTGGCTTGGAAATACCTTCACCACTTTGCAGGGGGACACGTAAAGTACATTCGAATTCTCTCCCCCCCCCCCCCCCCCCCGTTTCAAGTTTTTCTACTAATCCCAGAGATCTGCCTTAAGAACTGTTATCCTGACAATTCCAAAGGAACTTTGGCGAGCCAATGGGGTGTGGTGGTGAGAGTGGGGGGACTAGCATCTAGGAGAGCCAGGCTCAGACCCCCGCTCAGCCACAGAAGCCCGCTTGGCGGCCTTGGGCCAGTCAGCCTAACTTGCTTCACAGGGTGAGTTGTCAGAATTAAACCGAGGAGGGGTGGACGATGCAGTGAACTGCTTTGGGTCCCCACAGAGAAGAAAGGCAGAGTATAAATCAAGTCAGTAAATTAAAAAAAATGATGCCCATGAACAGGTCGACCACTCTAGAGTCCCGGGTATCTTTATACATAGTTATTTTCTGTGTTCACCATTCACTTTGTTTTGCATCCAGTTAATGTTTTGGAAAGCAAGGGTGTAAACGGTTGAATAAAAGTCTTTTGTCTGATTGGGTAGATAAAGGGAAGCTCGGCCACGACCAAGATCTCCACAAGAGGAAAGAAGAACTGGACCAGCAGCTGGATATGCTTTCTCGGCAGCGTGCGGTGGAGAGAAGGACGGATGAGAAGGTAGCTCTTAGTGACTAAAGGTTTCTTTGGATGCCTCCGAGGAATCTCCAGCGAACTCGAGGGGATCCCTAAAACAAGGACTATCTCAGGAGTGTCCGTCTGTACCAGCAAAAGAGCCTTCTCATTTCCCACATGATGGGTGATGATCAGTTGGTGTGTGCCACCATGACGGCCAGGCGTTTGCTCAGCTCCACATCGCACCCTGCAGTAGCAGTGGCCGAGTTGGTTTCAGTTATAGCATGGGTTGCGAGTGGTCAGTAAGGCGACGTTAACAGACAACCGTGGTGGGTTTTGTGCTGCTAATAAAGAGGGATCGGAGGTAATTTCTACTACCTCCCCCTCCCCTTCTCCTGGAGCGATTCACACCGACGCCTTCTTTTCACAAAAGGGGAAAAAAGAAGCCCGTCTTTTCCTTCGAAGGGCTGAGGGGTTTGATGGATAAGGCAAAGAACGTAACAAGTTATTAATTGTTTCCAGCAAGGGAGAGCAGAGCTCTGCTTTAAAGCAGTCACACGCACGGGTGGCTTCAAAGAGATAACGTGTTGTTCCCGAGAGAGAGAAGAGGAGGGTTTTTCTTCTAACCTCACTCAGCTGAGCTCTCAGGACCTTGACATAGCGTTAACTTGTTTTTGGTTTCCCCCCATCCCCTCACAAGTCCCTAACCTCCTATTTCCCTAAGGATACCTGCTCTGTTCCTGCCTCTTTATTGGCCCCTGAGTCCTAGGTACTTGTGCGATAGATGTCTGCATTCTTTTCCTTTACTGGGCAAAACCGTAACTGCCTGTCTGTTCTTCTGGTAGTTTCCCCGTTCCTCTGTTGCTTCCCCAAGCCCCGTCTGAGGCCATGATCGACTTTCCATCCACCTAACTCTCTCCCTCCTGCCCCGGAGGTTCCGCAGCCTCTCCGTGGCTGATGCCAGTTAGTATCTGCACACTCCCCCGGAGGTCGGGATTTGCTGGGATGCCAGGAGGGCAGAACTAGAGGCAGCGAGCCGCCTCAGAGAACAAACTGGGCTCAGCAGATAGAGAGAATTTTAAAAGTCCAGCAAGCCATTAATGCAGCTTGGGTTGCCAGCCTCCAGGTGGGACCTGGGGATCCCCCGGAATTACAGCTCGTCTCCAGACTACAGAGATCAGTTCCCTGGAGAAGATGGATGCTTTGAAGAAGGCTGGTTTTTATACCCCGCTTTTCTCCAACTTAAGGAGTCTCAAAGCAGCTTACAATGGCCTTCCCTCCTTCTCTGCACAGCAGGCACCTTGTGAGGCAGGCGGGGCTGATAGAGTTCTGAGAGAACGGTGACTGGCCCAAGGTCACCCAGCAGGCTTCATGTGGAGGAGTGGGGAATCAAACCCAGTTCTTCCAGATTAGAGTCCGCCGCTCTTAACCACGGCACCAGGCTGGAGGGTGGACTCTTACGGCATTGTACCCCACTGAGGTGGCAACCCTCCCGTCCCCAGTGGCCGGGGAGGACCTGGCAACCCTCAACCCAGCTGGTATAAATACTTAGGTGTCCCTTTACAGTCAGCAAACTACTGTTCAGTGGCAAGATCCATGCAGCTCTGCTGATGAGAAAGCGGCCTGTTAGCTACATCAGTTACTCGTCTCCTTCTCCCCCACTTGACTTCACAAAACTCTAGACCAGTGGTGTCGAACTCATTTGTTACGAGGTCTGGATCTGACATAAATGTCACTTTGTCGGGCCGGGCCACATGTGCCATAAAACGTAACACAAGGTATTGGAGATATAAACTTGATAAAGATGATTTCAGATGCTGAGTGGCAATAGCAGGTGTGATTGGTTTAGATGTGATGTGCAGATGGGTGGGGATACCAGCTTTGGTGTGATATACAGAGGCGTGGGGATATCAGCATTGGTAACGAGACAGGAAATCTCGGTGTTAATTTGGTAGAGGAGGATTCAGTCCAGGAGGATGCAAAGAATAACTAGAAACAAGTCTGAAGAAGTGAGCAGTGACTCACAAAAGCACATACCCTACCACAAATGTTTAACAAGGTGCTACTGGACTTTAAGGTGCTACTGGACTTTTACACTTTCTACTACTGTTAGAAACCAGAACATTCAAAAACCAGTGGGGGAACATTTTAACCTTCCAGGGCATTCAATTGCTGACCTAAGAGTAGCAGTTCTCTTATAAAGGAATTTCAAAGGGAGATTGGAAAGAGAGACTGCTGAATTGCAACTGACCATGAAGCTCAAGACAATGCAGAGTCCTGGACTGAACTGAGACCTGGGTTTCTTCTCTCATTACCAATGCCTGTCATTGTCATTTGGCATCTGAAATCACTTCATTCTCCAAAATATGACAGATGGACTCACATTATAGCTGTATCTGAAGAAGTGAGCAGTGATTCATGAAAGCTCCTGCCCTGCCACAAATGTTGTTAGTCATTAGGGTGCTGCTGTGCTCTTGCTCCCTTTCACTAATAAAGAAGGCAAGCTGATAGAAATGGAAAGGGGAATCTCTCCAAGTGCCATGGAACACCTGCCCGCCCCCCCCAAAATCTCTGGCGTGCTCTCTCTGGCTCTTTTTCTCCCTCCCTCTGAAGAAGATGATGTGTGCTTGCCCTCTCTGGCTCTTTTTCTCCCTCCCTCTGAAGAAGATGATGTGTGCTTGCCCACAAAAGCTTATTCCTGAAATAAAACATTTTTGGTCTTAAACACGGGACACTCTCTCTCTCCCTCTCTCTCTCTCTCTCTCTCTCTCTCTCTCTCTCTCTCTCAAGAAAAAGTGTGTTTATACCTGGAATAAAACAATGCTGGTCTTCTGAAAAGTCCCACGAGACGCCATTCCCCCCCCCCCCGGCTCTTTCTCTCCTCCTCCCCCCCCAGAGGAGGGGTGGAACCCTCAGCCAATCCAGGGAAGGCTTTCTTTCTCTCCTCTGAAGCAAGAAATGGGAGAGACTGGTCAGAAGGAGCTGTGATGTTAAAAACAGGAAGCAGCACACAGCCAGTTGCTCTTGTGCCAGATTGGGGCCTTGCAGGGGCCAGATCCGGCCCATAGGCCGAATGTTTGACACCCCTGCTCTAGATAGCTGGGTGCCAGAATAAAGGATAAAACTGAAGGTGACCGTAGTTTAAAAAAAATAATTTTCAGTGTATCAGAATTAATGAAAATGCTTTTGGTTGCATTTATTTAATTAGTCAGCATCTGAATGCATATCCATCATGCTAAGCAAAATTACAGACTGGCCAGAGGATCCAAGCATAGTCTACCGCCCTGTAAACCTTTGGTAATGAGCAATCTAGGAAGATTATTTTGGTATTAAAACCATACAATCTTGGAGATGTCCAGGGAAAAGCCTGTATGGAAACAAAGGACTCTAAGCAAGGTTGCACTGTTTATTATTCTTGTTACAAACATTTCATGGTAGCTTTTTTTCTTCTGTCAGAGGCAGAAATTAGATGAGGAGATCTGTAGACTTTCGAAGGAGAGGGAGCGACTCGCTCATCAGCTGAAGGAGGTAGGAGTTTGTTCTCTCAGCTTCTCATACAGGTTCACTCAAGGTAGGGCCGTCATTTGAGTCCCTTGGCCTCCCACCGTCTTAGTAGATTGAGTTCAGGCAATTCACCTTCACCTAGTCTTATTACTGACTCCACAGAGATACTAAATGGACTCACATTGCTCTGGATCTGATGTAAAGAAGAAACAGAACTGAGGGTCCTCTGAGGGTTACCTGGGTGATGGCTCACGAACTCCAGGAGGCCTCTCCCAGAAGGTCCATGGAGCTCTTAAACAGATAAATTGGAACCCTGTGGGTATGCACAGCACAGCTGCCACAGGGTTTAATCTTCAGAAGTCTGCCTTTAGCATAGAATTGCCCCAACCTCTGCAGGTAATTCAGAAAGGATTCCATGACCGGCACTGAACGCGGCTGAGAGGTCCAGATTCCAGAATCCCAGGAGGCAGTGCAGAGGCAGCAGCATGAAGAGCGCTGTTTCTTCCTCCCCCAGCAGCTGAGCCCCCCGAAAGCTGTGTCTGCCTTTGCAGCGCCTACCTGCCTCTCCCAGCTCCACAAACAGATGTTGGCCCAGCCCTGACATGTGACTTGGGTTAGGCTAGAGGAGGCAGTGGGGTGTAGTGGTTGAGAGTGTCAGACTAGGCCCAGGTTTGAATCCCTGCTAGTGCCATGGAAACTTGCTGGATGACCTTGGGCCAGTCACACTCTTTCAGCCTGATCTACCTCCCAAGGTGGTTGTGAGGATAAAACGGGGAGAGAATGATGTGGCTGACTTTGGGTCCCCGCTGGGGAAAAAGGCAGGATATAAATGCATTAAATAATAGCAACAGTAATACAGAAACAATAGAAGATGGAAATAGATTCTGTTAAGGTCGTAGTTAGTATTGTTAGTAAGGGCTGATCATTGAATGTAATGATTTCAAAGTATGTCTGTTGCTAGCAAATAGAATAGGCAGTTACATATCTAATAACCTCTTTGAAAATAAAACTCCCTTGTTTTAATCACTGGTGCTGAGCATATACTAAGTCCCCTTGTAAAAATATCTGTGCAAAGAGGAATAGTAGGGACACACATAATTGAAGAAATGTGAATGTGCCAAGAAGAGGTGAAAATGGTTCAGAAAAGTGTTACTTAGGTATGATGTAATATTTCCTTCATACTGACCTGAATCCACCAGAAGCCTTTCACAGACAAAAAGGATTTCTGTCCACAGTGTATGTGACCCCCATCAGCTGCAGCCTAGAATGCCTTCTGAAATGCTGTCCCCAGGGGGAACAGGGGTGGGTGTCAGTAGTCCATTATGGGAGGAGAGAACATGAAAATCAGACTCACACCACTCATGTGGAAATTCTCCAGTGGATTCAAGCTGTAGTCTTTCTCTAGCTGTTGATCTCTCACTTGGGGTGTGCACACACAAAAAATGGTATTTTTCGGGTTCAGGTATATCGAACCCAAAAAATATCAATATTCCCAAATCCCAATATTGGTATGGTATTGGAATTCGGGAAATATGCGGGATTGCCAAAAAAAATTCAGCTCCATTATACCCTATGGGAAACATTGTAGTCAATAGTCCCCATAGGCTATATAATGGAGAATTGGTCCAAAGGTATCTGAGGCTCAGGGAGGGCTATTTTTTGAGGTAGAGCCACCAAATTTGCAGCATAGCTGTAGATGCCTCTCCTCAAAAAATTCCCCAAGTTTCAAAAAGATTGCGCCGTGACTCCACGCAGCAGCAAGTGAAAATTCCGAAGGCATTTAAAGGGACTGAAAGCTCTTTAAATGCCCTTTAATTGCAGCTATCCAATAGTCCCAAAAAATTCTGAATGGGGGGGTGGATTTGGGGGGGACAGCCGTTTTGGATAGCTGAATTACTAGCCCCCTTGGTGATCAGCTGAGAAAATACCCAGTAAATACTGATAAGGCATTTATTGGGTATATTTTCAGTTCGGTTTATACTGAGCATACACCCCTGTTCTCACTCAGGCCAAATGTTGTCTGACCTAAAGGGTGTTTAAGATTGCACATCTGTGGCTTTGCTTTTTTGTCCTGTAATCATCTCTTGGGTGCCATTTGTGGTGTGCTTAAAAGGTGTGTTTCAGTCTCCAGTCCGCTTTTTATTTAAGAATTGGGTTACTCGTCATCAGAACTAGTTTTTCAAAAAGCACCTACAGGATCCAGCCCCAATACGAGGTTTACATGGTTGGTATAAAACAGAATTTTTAAAAAAGCATAACTGTTGTGCTAGGACTGGTTTGGCTCCTTACACCACGTGGACTAGTTTTAGCTAGTGGTGTAAAACCTGAACAGGTGACTGAAAGAAAACGAATCCATCTGAAGTAGGTTCTGTATAAAAATGTTTCCTGCTCTTCCATTCCAAGGTCCGAGGACGGTCTCAGGAGCTGAAAACGAACATAATCCTGGAGTCTCACATCATCTGCTGCACTCTCAGCACAAGCGGTGGGGGGCTGCTGGAATCCGCATTCCGGAGGCAGACCTACAATCCAATCAGCTGCATCATTGTGGATGAGGTCAGCAGGATGCCATGCTGCCGTGGGGAGGGAGACACACCTTCGGCCACCTGAGAAGCGGAAATGATCCTGCTTCTTCGTGCTTTTGCCAGGTGGTTGGTAGGCCTTTGCTTGCACACTTGGGTGGAATTGGAGGGGAGAGAACATTGCAGCTTTCAAGGGAGACAAAACTTACTGGACTCCAGGATGGATACTGTTGCTGTTTAGAAACCAGAGAGCAGTTTATTTATTAATTTCGATTTATATCCCGCCTTGCCAGCAGGCCGGCTCTAGGCGGCTAACAACATAGTTATAAATAATACAAAGTTAAAACACACAAAATTTCATTAAATCACCCTAAAATACAGCTAAGCAATCAGATCACAGATGGCAGCAGATACTAGACCAACATCAGATACCAGTAGCATACTTTCTTTCCCGCCAGGAGACTCCCACCCCAGATGTTCTAGCGGCGATTCACCATGCCGCCTACTAAGGGCCATTCCCTCCGGTGGCGGCCCCAAAAGCCTGGCGGAAGAGCTCCACTTTGCAGGCCCTGCGGAACTGCAAAAGATCCCGCAGGGCCCTGATGTTCTCCGGGAGCTCTTTCCACCAGTAGGGGGCCGCCACCGAGAAGGCCCTGCTCCGGATAGTTGTCAACCTGGCCTCCCTCAGGCCCGGAAGGGTCAGGCGATTTTGAGTGCTTGACCGTAGCGCTCTCTGGGGTGTATACGGGGAAAGGCGGTCCCTTAGGTAGGCAGGTAGTTGCTTCTGAGGATCAGAGGGGAAGTTTTTGTTTCAGCTGGCAGGTGGATGGTTCTATTCAGAGCTAGAGCCGCAGTTACAAGAATACGCTGGGGAAGTCCCCGGTTCAGATCTCTCCTCGGCCATGCCAACCACCGGGCAGGTCTCTTCATTCACAACCGATCCCGATTTCCAAAATATGTGGGTGGTCGTATTGGCCTTGCAGTGCTGTTCGTTGCAACGGTTACTGAAGTAACGGGTGTAAATCCATTTGCATACTTTGATTGCATTTAGGTTTCTTCATAATCTGTGGGTTGTATGGCAAATTCTGGCTCTTCTTTGCTTCCTGCATTCTCTCTTCTCTCCAGGAGGGAAGACTTGCCCCCTGCACTGCCTGAGGGCCCACACGGGGCAATGCTATGCCACAAGCAGTGATTTGTGAAATCAGGCAACTTGTATACACTTTTCCTAACAAATCAGTTAGAAATCTGAGCTTGAAATCCTAGTGCCAAGCAACAAACCTTGTATTTGGATCTCCCAACTAGCGATGAGCATGAACCTGCCGACGAACTAAAGTTCAGCACGAATTTTTGGCAGTTTGTGCTTTGTGAAGCAGTGTTCGTGCACTGAAGAACTACCACGGTGTCCGCAAATTTTAATGCAGTTTGTGGTGATTTGTGGGCAAGGTTTGTAAATGGCTCTGATCCCCGTAGCTTGGAGCCATTTAAGCCAAACAGCTGAGCAGCGGTCTCAGCCGTTCAGCTGTTTGGAAGCACCTGCTTTCTGCTTCCCGCAAAAAGCTATGGGGAGCAGAAAGCAGGGGTTTAAACTTTAAATGACTCACAAACTGGTTCAGTCTGCAAACCAACATATCGGTTTGTGGTTCAGTTCATGGTTTTTGCAATTCATGCCCATACCTACTCACAACTAATCAGAGTCTGGTCATACTGCATTTTATCATGAAGTCTGAATGCAGTAGCCTTAGGAAAAGCACCATGGAGAATGCATCATCTCAGGCAAGCAGCCTAGGCCCCAGTCAAGCTCTGAACCTGTTCATGGGAAAGGACCAAGGCTCAGAGGTAGAGCAGCTGCTCGGCACACAGAAGATCCCAGGTTCAATCCCCGTCATCTCCAGTGTAAAGTATCAGGTAGGAGGTGGTAGGAAAGACTGCGGCTTCAAACTGTGGAGACCCACTGCCAGTCTGAGTAAGCGAGACTGACCTTGATGGACCGATGGTCTGATTAAGTATAAGGCAGCTTCACAGGTCCATGCGTCCACCATAGATTGGCTGCCCCAATCCCAGAATCGCCTACCAAGCCACATGTCTGGACTTTGCCCCCAAAGAGCATCCTTTAGAAGGCAGCGGCTGGCACTGCCCTGAAGCAGCTGGCGCCCCGGGCTTGTGCAGCTCTCTGATTGTGACTGGAAGCTCCCCTGTTGAAAATGAGGCGTGGCCCTTTCGTTGGTCAGGTGTCCAGAGCATCCTCCTCCTCCTGCAGACACTTCCCTTGCAGATGCTTAAGCACAGCAGTTGATATGTGCAGAGTTCGTGCTCTGCCTCAGAACTCCATTAATATTCCTCAGAGAGGAAAGCGAGCACTATTAATGATCATCTGCTCCTTGAACGGCTTCTCTTGCCTGACAACCCCCAGAGCCTGGATTTATTAGCCCATTTACAAATATAAGCCATCATTTGAAGGCAGTGGGTTTCAGGCGAAGCAGGCTGCCCTCCTTGCTCCATTTAACAAGGTCTGACCCATTCCCCAGCCTCTGAGGAGAGGAGAACAGCGCTTTACCCTCGTCACGCGCTGGGGAGTCAGACCGAGGGGAGTGGAAGGCAAGATCCGCCAAGTGACGTAGAGGGAGGCAGAACCACAGTCGAGAGGGCCGGGACTGATTGCTTTGCGGGATCATGTGCTGCTCCTTCTCCTGCCTGTCTGCCTTGATTGGGCCAGGGGGCAGAGGACCCACCCACTGTCTCCCTTATATCCATACTGTGTAGCATACAACACACCTGTAGTTTCATGGGTTGGATAAACTGGGGGCTCAGCCATAAGAACTTAAGAGAAGCCAATGTTGGATCAGGCCAGTGGCCCCTCCAGTCCAACGCTCTGTGTCACACAGTGGCCAAAAACACCAGGTGCCCTCAGGAGGTCCACCAGTGGGGCCAGGACACTAGAAGCCCTCCCAATGTTGCCCCCCCATCAAGCACCAAGAATATAGAGTATCACTTGCCCCAGACAGAGTGTTCCTATCTCTACCTTGTGGCTGATGGCCACTGATGGACCTCTGCCCTTTGCAGACATTTTCTGTGGGCTTATCTGAGCATGTGAAGCAGCCTTATACTGAGCTCAACCATTGGTCTATGTAGGTAGTTCGTGCCTGCTTTGATTGGCATTGGATCTCCAAGGTCTCAAGTGGAGGAGGTCTTTCATATCCACCTGGTCCTTTTATTTAAAAAAATCTGGAGACATCGGGGACTAAACCTGGGGCTCTTGGCATGCAAAGCACATGTTCTGCCACTGAGCGACACCAGTGACAGCCATAGTCCACAAGACCTGTCCGTAACTTTCACATAAAAGTAATTTTGCATTCATATAATTTCCGTGTAACAGGTGAATTACAGTAGAATTTCACCACGGCCCCTGCCTGCAGACGTGCAGTCTACAGAGCGGAAGGCTCAAGGGCAAGAGGAGGCAGTGGCACGGTTCCACCTAATGGCAAATTGTGATTTGTTGCTCCACACAGGAGCGGGGTGTGTGTGTGTGTGTGTGTCCTACCCTCAGGCTTTTTAGGCTGGCTTCTCCTGTCTCTCGCAGCTAGTCATTTGTGATAAACCATTGCTTGTTAGATTCCCAGTTTACAAGGAAGCGGCAAACCTTGGTTTGCCAGTTCAGGAGGCCACAGCAAACTCTGACTTGCCACAGCCCCAGAAAGCACAGCGGAGTCGCAGAGGGGGGGAGGGAGGACCTCCAGGCTCATTCATAGAGCTCTTTGTCAGGGCCAGGCAAGGAGAAGAGAAGCTAAGAAAAGCACTCATTTTGAGAAACAGAGGGAGGCTTCTGAAAGATGTGAGGGAGTCTGCCGGACAAATGTTTGCATGTTAGAAAATCCTCGCTTTCAAAGGGACTTGAAACTCTCAGGGACCTGTGACTTGTATCCAAAGGTCCCACTTCTTGGGAAGAAGGGCCCTCTTGGCTTATGTGCACGAGTGCCCTTGCTTTGCTTCCCTACCATCACTCAGCATCCCAGAAATGAGCTGCAGTGGGTCAGGGGACCCTCCAGAATATCTTGGGGGGGGGGCATACCAGGTGGTTTCAAACACAGGATGGGGAGGGGCCAATCTGTGACATATGTATATTCCTGGCAGAAGTAACTTTCCTGGATCCAAGTGTGTTGTTTCCCTGCCCTTGCCTAGAATGGATGCACCCTTCTGAGGGACTTGGGAATGTTTACTCTGGGGAAGAGGAGGTGAAGGGGGGGGGGACAGGGCTGTTCTCTTGAAGTATCTGGAGGGCTGTGTCACTTAGAGGGGGGCAGGGAGCTGCTCCTGTTGGCAGCAGAGGAGAGGACTGGCAAGAATGGGTTGAAATTAAGGGCAGGAAGGAACTGGCTGGATATCAGGAGAAACTTTTTGACAGTGCAACAATGGAATCAGCTGCCTGGGGAGGTGGTGAGCTCCCCCTCCCTGGCAGTCCTTAAGCAGCATCCAGACTAACTCTTGTCAGGGATGCTCTAGGCGGATCCTGCACTGAGCAGGGGGTTGGACTAGATGGCCTCTAGGGCCCCTTCCCACTCTGTGATTCTTCCTGTAATTTTGTCTTCCCATGTTTGAGTTATTTTTTTTGTCCCCCCCCCCCCCCCCCCCCATGTTGGTGCTTCCTTGTTAAAAGGCAGGGCAGGCTTGTGAGGTTGAAGCGCTCATCCCGCTCATCCATGGCTGCCGAAAGCTTGTCCTGGTCGGCGATCCCAAGCAACTCCCTCCTACTGTGATATCCGTGGTGAGTATGGCACGGAAGACTTTCCCGTGCCCGGGGGGAGATGGAAGTGGCACAGCCCAGGGCTGACAAGCTGTTTATAACAGCAGAGTCTCTCTGCTCCGGTGGAATGAAGAGGAACATTTTCATCAGGTGCTCTCAACACGTGAGCTGCGGCAGTGATTTTCAGTTGGGATCACTTGCCTGGTTAAATTGGCTGTGCGCTTCTGCGTGTTTCTTTGTGCAGCCATTCCAAGTTGTTGCCAAATTCCTGGAGTGCAGCTCTGAATGGCAGATGGAATTGCAACCAGAGTTCACTGGAAGAATGGGGGGGGGGCGGATTTACAGGCACCCAAGTATGGGGGAAATCATAGAAGTCTTTTGGGGTTAGATGAAGAGTCTCCTAAAACCTCTTCTGGTGATATTTCAGACAAGACCAAAAGGTTCTGTTCTTGTAGAGGGCTAACCTGAATCTGAGCTGGTGGTGCTGAGGCCGCCTTGAAACATACATGGCTGTGTTCACCATGAGCAAAGAGGGACGATATTATTCTGAAAGGTTTATGTGGGATTAACTGCTATTTTTGGAACTGTTTACGTGCTTTTACGTGAGAGGATCAGATGGATTAATCTCCAATCCTCTTCTCTAAACCTCCTCCTGAGACCTCCCTGAATGCACTCTGTGGAGATTGTAGCTCCCTCCCTGCAGACTTGGGAAGGGGGTTGAGTTCCCAGCAGGTAGTTTTCTCTTGAACAGAACCAGTCAGAACTGGGGTTTAGGGAGGGGCTCGTATGTCCGTTCGCTAGCAGCGACTGCCCTGCCCTGAAAACCAGCCCAAGGATCTTCTCCTCTCACTTGAATCCTGTGCAACTTCCAGAGAACAGGGCTGGGGTTGAGAGAGGCTCCTGGTCAGACTGGAGGTGTTGGTGGAAGCGGGGCGCTGCTCCCCCCCCCCCCCCCAAGCCTCGCACAAAGCAAAATGTCTCTGAAAATAAGTTTTTATTTAAATATATATACAAAAAACCCTCAGACATAAACATCAAGCACACACCCCACTCCCCACACAGAAGCACAACCTACAATGTACACATAACAACAAAGAAAAATGAAAAACGAAAAAAGAATAAGTAAAAAGCAAGGAAATTAAGGCCTTGGTAGAGAGCTCAACATCCAGCATAAATACAAAGAGAAGGAATTCTTTCCCCTTCTTTTTTTCTTTTCCCATAAACATGCATAATTAATGTATAGTTACAACATGATTCAAGTATAGAGAGAGGTTTATTTAACTTTATCCCATAATCTGAGGAAGGGCTTAAACATACTTTGAGTATTGCTCTGAGTTGTGTATAAAATAAAATTGTGCCAAATTTCAAAGAAGTCTATAGTTTTGACTTTGATTATTCTAATTTAGACGTTAATTTTCCAGCTATTGCAATCTGCCATACCATGAGTGTTATGTTAACAATTCTGCAGCTTTCCAACTTTTAGCAACTGTGTCCTGCGTGCCGCCATTAACATAAACACTATTAGTCCTTTAGAACAGGGACTGGAACCGCACTGGTCGCCCTCACTGATGACCTCCGGAGGCAGCTGGATCGGGGCGATACAGCAATGCTGCTGTTGTTAGATTTGTCGGCCGCGATCGACACAGTTGGCCACCAGCTACTAACCCACCACCTCGCCGATATGGGGATACAGGGGCTTGCCTTGCAGTGGCTTGTTTCCTTTCTCCAAGGTCGGGGACAAAGGGGAACAGCTGTCCCAGAGGCACCCGCTTGAGTGCGGAGTGCCTCAGGGGGTGGTGCTTTCCCTGATGCTTTTTAACATCTATATGTGCCCCCTTGCCCAGATTGCCTGGAGGTTTGGGCTGGGATGTCACCAGTACGCTGATGACACCCAGCTCTATCTGATGTTGGGTGTCCAGTCAGGCTCCAGACCGGAAGATCTGGACCAGGCATTGCATACTGTGGCTGGTTGACTTAGACTGAGTAGGTTGAAGCTAAACCCAGCGAAGACAGAGGTCCTGAGCCTTGGTTGGGGCTCCTGCTCCTGGCCTTCGGTGGGGCACCTTTGGTGCCTGCGCTGCTGGTTAGGAGTCTGGGAGTGCTCCTGGGATCCTCCTTAACAGGGGAGGCCCAGGTAACAGCCACTGCTAAGCTGGCCTTTTACCATCCTCGGCTGGTTCAGCAGTTGGCTCCCTTCCTCGATCGCAACGACCTGGCTACAGTGATCCATGCAACTGTCTCCTCGAGGCTAGACTATTGTAACACTCTCTACATGGGGCTGCCCTTGTCGCAAATCCGGAGGCTGCAGCTAGTGCAGAATGCTGCGGCTAGACTACTGATGTGTCTCCCTAAATGGGAGCACATCTGGCTAGCACTGAAGGCACTGCACTGGCTGCCAATAGCATATCAAATTCGCTTCAAGGTGCTGGTACTCACCTTTCAAGCCCTAAATGGCCAGGGTCCGACATACCTGAGGGACCGCCTTTCCCCGTATAGACCCCAGAGGGCACTGCAGTCAGGGACACAACGTCGCCTGGTGATTCCAGGCCCCAGGGAGGCCAGGCTCACTGCCACCAGAGCTAGGACCTTTTCGGTGGCGGCTCCTCACAGGTGGAATGAGCTCCTGGAGGAGATCAGGGCCCTATGGTACCTTGTGCAGTTCCACAGGGCCTGCAAGATGGAGCTCTTCCACCAGGCTTTCAACTAGGAGCTCCCCCCCCCCCCCCCGCATTACCATCTGTAGCCTGTATTACAGTATTACCATCTATAGCCCGTAGCGTCATCTGTGGCTACTGCTAAAATTGGTGGCATCCTGCGGAACCGGAGACTGCGGAGTGGGGAGTTGGGCTAGATGACCCTGGAGGTCCCTTCCAACTCATATGATTCTATGCAATCAGGAGAGCCCTTTGTTACGGCCACATCTCCTAGGGCCTGGTCAAGCTCCGTGCTGTGGGTGGGGAGGGCACAGGGCCACGGGGCAGAGGCCCAGTCAGCCTGGATCCGGTTAGTGCCCAGATGGGAATCCTCCTGGCAGCCCTGTGTGTGTTGATCTGAGTTCTGTGATGGAAGAAAGGCAGGACAGAAATGTAGCAAATCCAAATTTTAAATAAGAGCTCTGCGTTTAGCACTGTGGCTTGGCAACTGCTCTGTTATTGAACGGCCTGTCCTGATGACGGGGAGCAGAGCGGGGGGGTGGGGGGTGGGAAAGCCTGACTGACCAGACAGCCCTGAGAGTCCTGGGGATGAGTCCCCGTTGAGTCTAGTTGGATTCCGAGGAGACCAGCTTAGAATGGGGCTGTGAACCAGAAACTCCCAGCTGGAGTCTCCTGTGGCTGCTACAGATTTGGCAGCTTTCAACAAGCCACGTTGATCCTCTTGTCCTCCCGTGGCAGGGTAGAATCACGACCAGTGAAACTGAGGGTCAACTCCGCTCTGAGCCACCAGGCTCCTTGGGCGGGCTTCTGTCTGTCACACACCTGCTGTGCACGGAAGGGTGGTGAGGGATACACTGGAAGGCGCCTTCTACCGAGTCAGACCCCCTCTGGGGGTCCATCAGAGGCAGTCTTGTCTACTTGGACCGGCAGCAGCTCTCCAGGGTCCCAGGCGGCAGAGCTCTCTCACGTCAGGTCCTGTTTGTAGCTGGCGGTGCCAGGGGCTGAGCCGGTGACCTTCAGCAGGCCAAGCAGGTGCTCTGCCACTGAGCCACGGCCCCTCCCCACACGAGCCACCCAGTGCCTGCGTGGAAGGGTGAGAGGGAGTGGTCACAGATGTGCAAGGGAGTGGGTGATAGTACTTAACCACAGGGGGGTTGTATGGGTTATAAAACTTGAAGGTTCAAGAAGTAAATCTTAAATCAGTTGTAACAGACTTGGTTATTCGTGATAGTTGTGAATTGCTGCTCACGGCTGCCTTCTCCCTTCCTCGCATTGGCAGAAAGCTCAGGATTACGGCTACGACCAGTCTCTGATGGGCCGCCTGTGCCAGCACCTGGAGGAGCAAGTGCAGCAGAACACGCTCAAGGAGCTCCCGGTCCTGCAGCTGACCATGCAGTATCGGATGCACCCGGACATCTGCCTCTTTCCCTCCAATTACATCTACGGCCGGGCCCTGAAAACCGACAGGTGTGTCTTGCCCCTGGGGAAACGGCCAACCTCCCAGGCACGGTCTCTGTTCTCTCTCTGCCCTCTCGAGAGGTGGGGAGTGCTCCAGGGCTTTAAAAATAATCCTGAACTGGTGCTGGGAAAAGCTGATGTCTGGAATGTGTGAATTGTGCATCTAGATTATAGACTATTTGGATAACTTGTTCTGCCCGGATTTTGGGGGGGGGGGGGGCTACTTCTGGATGTCTAGACATGGGAGGAGCCAGGGCATTTCACTCCTCCTACTCCCCAAATCCCCTTTATTAAGCCCCCCCCCTTGCTTTTGAGATTCCAGCAGAGCCAGTATGGTTTAGTGGATAGTACCAGATTAGCTCTGGGAGAGTTGGGTTCGAGTCCTTCCCCTCCCATGGAAGCTAGCAAGGTGACCTTGGGCCAGCCACACCCTCTCAGCCTCACCTACCTCACAGGGTTGTTGTGAAGTTGAAATGGGGCAGAGGAGAGCAACGTAAGCCACTTTGGGTTCCCCATTCTAGGGAGGAAGGCAGGGTACAGTTGAAGTACATAAAGTAAAGAACTTTCAGTATACACTTGTAAAAGCATGTTTTAAAACTCAGGAGTGCTAGAAACTTCCGCTTGAAAATGAAAGTTGTGACTCCTGCCTGCTGGCCCACTCGGCCCTGTGAATGTGACGCAGCCTTTAGCTGCCAAGGGCCGGTTCTCCTTCACCTTTCTCCCCCCTCCCCCCCTTCACTGATGTCGCCTGGTCCACACGAGCAGTGGAGTGAGAGGGCTGAGTACTGAGACCGTAGAAAGGCCTGGAGCACTGCCGGTTACACGTGGAAAAGATAACGCCTGTTAATGAAATAAGCACCTTGCAGATAGAAAACTAGTGTGCAGAGGGTGGGGAGGGCTAGAATTTTTCTCACGGATGCACTAGGATCTTTTTTTTTCCTGGCAGGGTTTTGGGTTTTTTTACACAAGAACCTTGTAAAATAGCATCCTTACCCCCCCCCCCCCCCCATGAGCAACTTACAGTGGTTACAACCCAGTATTCTTCAGGGTTTTGCCCCCTCATTTCCTTTGTGACCATACCTGTCATTCGAGTAGGCTGGAAGAGTAGAATTCTGGACCATAGTACTTTTTCTGGGGGAGGGACACACATTTCCACGGGGTCACGTATTTGAATGTGTCCCCAATATTTAAAGCCCTTCTTTTTTGCAGGGGGAAAGCCTGCATCTCAGGGAGACAGCTGGGCTAAGTTTCTCTCCCTGATGTGCAAGTTTCCCAATGCAGGCGATTTTATACGTGTGAGAGCAATCAGTGGTGCGAGGCAACTCGCCAGCTGAGGATTTTGCCACATCAGTTCACATCACTTATAATATCCTGGAATTCGGCAGGTGCGCTGTTTAACTTTTGACACACTTGGCATCTAGCCGCTGTCTTTATTCTCATGACTTCCCAGGCAAACGGAAGAGACCCGGTGCTCATCAAAATGGCCGTTCCAGTCGTATCTGTTGTTTGATGTGCGAGATGGCCAGGAGCAGCGGGAGAGTGAGTAAGTTCTTCCTCTGTCTGTCACCAATCTTGGTTCATGTCAGTGGGTTTGTATTGTGCAGTTGGCAGGCATCCGGTGGTCATGTAGTCTGAGCCGCAGAATGTGAAAGGGTTCTGCTGGATTCAGCCAGGTGTTTGCCAAGCCCAGAATTCTCTTCCCAGCAGTGGCCAGCCAGATGCTTCTGGGGAAGCCGGGGCTCTGTCAGGGCTCATTAGCCCGGTTGTCTTGTCTGTCTGTGCGTGTGCGTGGGGCCAGTGTGACTGTTTCTTGCTCGTTGGCTTGATGTACAGCAGTCGAACGGCAAGAGGGAGAGCTTGTGCAGCAGCGCAGGTGGCCAGTGGGGCTCCTGCATCGGTAGATGGCTCCAGAGTCATGGTTTTGGGGTTAGTCTCAGGTATCATCAGAAGAGCCCTGCTCAATCAGAACAGTAGTCCATCTAGTCCAGCATCCTGTCTCGCACAGTGGCCAGCCAGCTCCTCTGGAGGGCCAACAACAGGGCATAGAGGCCGAGGCCTTCATAAGAACATAAGGAGAGCCCTGCTAGATCAGACCAGGGGTCCATCTAGTCCAGCATCCTGTTTCGCACAGTGGCCAGCCAGCTCCTCTGGAGGGCCAACAACAGGGCATAGAGGCCGAGGCCTTCATAAGAACATAAGGAGAGCCCTGCTAGATCAGACCAGTGGTCCATCTAGTCCAGCATCCTGTCTCACACAGTGGCCAGCCAGCTCCTCTGGAGGGCCAACAACAGGGCGTAGAGGCCGAGGCCTTCATAAGAACATAAGGAGAGCCCTGCTAGATCAGACCAGGGGTCCATCTAGTCCAGCATCCTGTCTCGCACAGTGGCCAGCCAGCTCCTCTGGAGGGCCAACAACAGGGCGTAGAGGCCGAGGCCTTCATAAGAACATAAGGAGAGCCCTGCTAGATCAGACCAGGGGTCCATCTAGTCCAGCATCCTGTTTCGCACAGTGGCCAGCCAGCTCCTCTGGAGGGCCAACAACAGGGCATAGAGGCCGAGGCCTTCATAAGAACATAAGGAGAGCCCTGCTAGATCAGACCAGTGGTCCATCTAGTCCAGCATCCTGTCTCACACAGTGGCCAGCCAGCTCCTCTGGAGGGCCAACAACAGGGCGTAGAGGCCGAGGCCTTCATAAGAACATAAGGAGAGCCCTGCTAGATCAGACCAGGGGTCCATCTAGTCCAGCATCCTGTCTCGCACAGTGGCCAGCCAGCTCCTCTGGAGGGCCAACAACAGGGCGTAGAGGCCGAGGCCTTCATAAGAACATAAGGAGAGCCCTGCTAGATCAGACCAGGGGTCCATCTAGTCCAGCATCCTGTCTCGCACAGTGGCCAGCCAGCTCCTCTGGAGGGCCAACAACAGGGCGTAGAGGCCGAGGCCTTCATAAGAACATAAGGAGAGCCCTGCTAGATCAGACCAGGGGTCCATCTAGTCCAGCATCCTGTCTCGCACAGTGGCCAGCCAGCTCCTCTGGAGGGCCAACCACAGGGCGTAGAGGCCGAGGCTTTCTCCTGAGATTGCCTCCTGGCACCAGTATTCAGAGGTTGACTCCCTTTAGTCACCATGGCTAGTGGCCACTGATAGACCTGTCCTCCATGAATCTGTCTAATCCCCTTTTAAATCTGTCTATGCCTGTGGCCATCACTGCATCCCCTGGCAGAGAATCCCATGTTTTAATCACTCATTGTGTAAAGAAGGTTTCCTTTTGTCCGTCCAGAATCTGCTGCCCAGCAGCTTCATTGGATGCCCTCGAGTTCTAGTATTTTGGGAGAGGCCCCATCAACTGCATTGGATGCCCTCAAGAGGGGGGAGACTTATCTTTGTCAGCTGTCTCTGCTCCATGCACGATTTTTCAAATATCTACGTGTTCCTTATTAGTCGTCTCTCTTGTAAGCTGAAAAGTCCCAAACTCTTTAGCCTTTCCTCAGAGGGAAGGTGCTCCCACCCCTCAACTGCAGAACTGTTCTGACACATCTCCAAAAGGTGGAGGTTGTCATGACCACTGGAATACTGCCTCGACAAGGTCACTGTGCGCATGGGGTCTGGTTCACACATGCAGAGGAACAAGGTGGCAGAAATGTAAGGCGGAGTGGACTGTACCACTTCAGGCTGCTGGTGGAGGGTCACCTGCGTGAAATAGCCCCAGGAGACAGAGGATCCGCCAGACAAGCAGAGAGAGGAGGTTGACCCTTTTCTCCTTGCCCTTCCACCTGGCTATATTTGCATGGTTTCTTATGCAAAAAATGTCCAAAGCAGTCTGAACTGGCAGAAGTCCATTCTTCTGCATTTGTGAACCGGGCCCCAGTCAGCCAACCAGCTCCCTTCTTGTGCCCTGGATCTTCTGAAAGGACACTGCTTGGAATGCACTGCCCTTTCAGAAGGTGCAGAAGAGACATTCACACTTTTTGTCATTTCTGCAAAACTGTCCTGCACTAACCCACCCGGGCAGCACACCCACCCCGAGGCTGATGCAATCTGGGCTGGAAAAGATCCTGACTTGATCTTCGGTTTGAAGAGACATCCTGGCCAGCACAGGCCGCACCTTTCTTAGCCCGCCCGCCCTCCCCTCCTCGGGTGTTGGGTGAGTGAGTGTCCCAACAAGCGGTGTCAAATTAAATCCGAAGTATGGAGCAGAGCTTGAATCCAGCCTCCTTTCTCTCCTACCGCTTCTTTTTTCTTCTCAGTTCCTTTGCAAATCCCCAGGAAGTCAAGCTGGTGATTGAATTAATGAAGCTGATAAACCAAAAACATACGCAAATTGGCTTTCACCAGATCGGAATCATCACCCCATACAACGCACAGAAGAGGAGAATCCTGAAAGAGCTGGAGAAAACCTTTGGAGAAAGCAGGTAAAAAGCTGACGAGCCCCGAATAGGAAGGGGTCCAGTTAATTGAGCTCCTTTGTGTCTCCTCGGCACAGAAACGCCCAGATTAGGGGCTGCAGACAGTCAGGCTGAGCACCAATCTCTTGAGCTGCCTGTTCCCTGCTCTTCCGCACAGTTAAAGATGGTAAAGGCCCCACAGTGTTCCCTCTAAGCTGAGTTAGTGTGAGCTAGCTCAGTTTTTTAGCCTCTGGTTCACACATTATGTGTCTTAGCTCAGGAAGGATGGCTCCAGAGCAAACTGATTTATGCAGGAGCCAAACTGCTCGCTCACAACTTTAATGCCAGGAGCTCACCAAGTAGAATTTTTGCTCACAAGACTCCATAGCTTAGAGGGAGCGTTGGTAAAGGGCTATATTTTTTTTTCCTTCCCCTTTCAGGGGGGGAGGGAGGGCTTTGTTCAGCACTGAGTGGTTGTGCGTGCAGTCACACTTAACGGACTGAGATTAAACGGTGGTGATCCACTGTAAAAGACCTCGTCTGTTGTTTCGGTCTTGGAATAGGTCCACTGTGGGATCTTCACTGCCATCAGCTGCCCGGAGGTCTCTTGCTGTGTTGAGAAACATCTGGCTTTTTCTTGTCACACCCGGTGCCTGGAATCTCTCCACGCGCCCCTCCTTCTGTCTCTCTCCTCCTTCAAACCCTAGCTCAGAATCTACTTAAGGAGGCCTTTGCTTTCAAACCCCCCCCCCCCAATACACCAAACCCTTAAAGGTCTCGTCCTCCTTCCCTGAGGCCACGATTCACCTTCTCCCTCCACTGTCTCCCCTGCTGTGGAGCCACTTAGATTGCGAGTCCTTGGGCCAGGAGCTTGTCCTTTCCTCGAGACAGGCTCCTGAGTGCCACGGAGGTCGATGGCATGGGCCTTTGACAAAACAAAAACAAAGCTCCTTTGCTTCCCCAACCACCATGCAAAATACGCCAGGCATTCCTGTTTTGCAGCTAGGGGGCTGAGACTGGGAAATAGAAGCCCCGTCTGTCTCTCTCTCTCCCTTCCCCCCAATCTCGAGGAGAGATTGGGAGCCATGGCTCAGTAGCAGGGGCATCTTCTTGGCGTGCAGGAGGTCCCAGGTTCAATCCCCGGCCTCTCACTCTACAAGGACCAGGTAGTTAAGGGATGTGACAGATCCCCTCTTGAGACCTTGGACAGCCTCTGCCAGTCAGAGTAGAGAATACGGACTTTGGTGGCCCCAGTGGTCTGATACAGCGTAAGGCAGCTTCATGTCCATCCGTCCCCGCCATTGGAGCCAGGAGGGGGATGCCGGCATTCTCCCCCATTTTCCTGGCTCTTTCATCTGCTGTTCTGTGTTCCAAACAAAGTGGCCTCGGAGCGCCATAGGGTTAACTTCACAGTCCATCTCCCCAGAATGTTTTGTGCACAGCAGAAACAGAGGTCAAATCCCTTCTCCCCCACCCCCCTCCTTTTCAGAGGCAGCATAGTGGACACCGTGGATGGGTTCCAGGGCCGTGAGAAGGACTGCATCATCGTGACCTGCGTCCGAGCAAACAGCACCCAAGGCTCCATCGGGTAGGGCAGACGAACCAACCGGAAGGGGCTTCGACCTGCCATTTCTGACCTGAAGTTAGAGGGGGCCACGTTCGTGGGGCAGCAGTCGAGAGACGGAGATCCAGTGCCTCCCCCCCCCCCCCTTCAGCCCCCTGTTGGGCCCGAGGGAGTCCCAAGAGAACAGGGCCTGCGGGGTCACTGGGAAGAGGGGCTGCTCTTTGCTGGCTCCCCTGATGGGAGGTGGGGTCCAGAGCTGCAGCGGGCCCTGGAGGGGGGTGTCTCCCTGGTAGTCCCCAGGTGGCCTGTCTGGGAGTCTCCCTGCCAGAGTCCCTAGCTGAGAGGCAGTCTGGCGGAAGGTGTGTTGAGCCAGCGAAGGTGGCTGGAGGACACAGGCCAACAGGCAGAGATGTCTGGAACAGGACTGCGGAGGCTGCCCAGGCAAAGGTCCAGGTCAGGAGGAACCGGCCGGCTGCCTCAGGCAGCCTCCTGCAGAGGGCCTCCCTCCCTCCCGGCTGCCCCTGGTTCCAGCCCTGGCTGCCCCTGGATCCTGCAGATGGGGTGTGTGGGGAGGGCCCCTGCTGCGTGCCTCAGACTTCACACCTCTGCTGGGTGGCCCAGGCTGAAGTCAGGTGTGGGGTGGAGAGGGCCAGCGAGTCACAGCTGACCTTTATGGCCGGCCTTTTGGAAAAGGAGAGTTCCCCCTGCTTTTTGCTCCTTTCAAGAAGGGGAACAGGTCATGGTGGCACTTTTGGTGCCTTTTCTGTTTTGTGCACCACCTTTGAAATGAATAAAACATTGAGACAGAGCTCTGAAATATTAAAGAGAGTTTTCACATGAATTACAACAAATATTATTAATCCATTAGCAGGGTCAGGCCAGAAAGGCATCCCCAGGTCTCGACACATGAAATGAAGCTGATTTCTCTCCCCCCCCCCTTTCTCCTTTGAGGAGTGCGCTTGTTCAGAAGCCAAGAAAGGGTGAAGCAGAAATTAGCTGGAATCCAGCCTGGTGGTTTAAGAGATTCCTTCCTTCCTTTCTTCTCCTTTGGTCAGAGTGACTCACGATACAGGCCGCATCCATAAAAGCATCAAGTTCCAGAATAATGAAAATCTGATAGGCAGCCATTTAGCCTGTTTGAAGTATCTTGGTGGAACCATAAAGGTTTAAAGCCGCAGATGGGACTTGCATTTCTCAGAACTAGCCGGGCAGAGCTCGGTGGCTGCTCCTGGAGGCTGGCCTGCAGACCGTCCCTGCTTCTAAACCCTGCCGTGCTTCTTCAAGAAGCTGGGAAAGAGCCGGGGGCAGGTGCGTCCAGACAGGGGCTTTCTTCCAGAGACGGGCATCAAGAGATATTAGTGCAGCATCACTGAATTGCATGGGGGGTACCGCCTTGGTCAGGTTGATGGGGGGGGTAGCCTGACCTGATCTGTGTACCCGCTGCTTGGGGGGGGGGGGGGCGGGCATGCTGGCACCCCAGCCCAAATACACTTGTGCAGATGGCAAGCAGGTCGAGGAGCCAGAAGGGAACCAGTGGAGGGGATGGGTGGCTGGCAGGGAAGAAACCCAGCAGACCTCCTCGGCATTTGAAGCACAACTGAGCAGTGTCTTGTCAGGTTTCAGTGAAACCGTGTAGGTGGTTGTGAGCTCAGCCCTCTTTTAGTGATGCTTTTGTTTTCTAGGTTTCTAAAAAGTCTCCCGCGCCTGAATGTCACAATTACACGAGCCAAGTACAGCCTCTTTATCCTCGGACAACTGAAAACGCTCATGGTAAGCAGAGGTCCATCTAGACCGGCACAAAACGGCTCGCTGTCAGCCTCAGAGGTGTCTGGAGCTCCCTGCAGGAACAGCAGGGCAGCAGTGTGCTAGATGTCTGCATTTGGGGAGAGTGGGTCCTTCGATCCTTGGTGGCGGGGGAGGTCCTCTCTGCCCACTCAGGCCCCACTTGTGCGTGCCCGGTGTCTCCTGGCTGCTCTGCGTGAGATCTCATTGGTCCAGTCCAGCCACCTGCTCTTGAAGCTTGGGAGAGGCCTGTATGTCTGAACCAGGCTAGGGCAGTTTTGATTTAAAAACCTAAGAGAAGCCAATGTTGGATCAGGCCAGTGGCCCATCCAGTCCAGCACTCTGTGTCACACAGGGGCCAAAAACACCAGTTGCCCTCAGGAGGTCCAGCAGTGGGGCCAGAACTCCAGAAGCCCTCCCACTCTTCCTCCCCCCTCCCCCAAGCACCAAGAAGACAGAGCATCACTTGCCCCAGACTGCCCCGGCCCAGAGAGAGTGTTCCATCTATCTCTTGTGGCTAATTGCCGCTGATGGACCTCTCTCTGCTCCTTATCCATTTGTCAGTTCCCAATAAAAAGGAAATATTTGCATGTCTCTGTAGTAACATTGGAGGAATCAGGTGGCACTTCTGGCAGTCACAAGCATCAGGTATTCAGTTACAGCTGAATATCAAAAAGACAAAAGTAATGACTGCTTTGGAATTACACAACTTTTAAGGTTGATGAAGGAAGAGATTGTTCAAGACTGTCTGTTCCGGGGCTCAGTCGTCCCCCGAAGGGAGGGGGCCAGGCCAAGAAGTCGGGAGGAAACGGAGACTGGGAAGGGGAGCCAGGAAGGTTCCTTAAGTCTCAGGATGTGTTACGTTATGATGTAGGGGTGTGAAAATTGGGCAGTGAAGACAGCAGATTCATTCAAAGTGTGGCGTTGGAGGAGAGTTTTACGGCTACCTTCGACTGCCCAAAAGACAAAGATGTGGGTTCTAGATCAAATCGCTTCCTAAAAGCTAAAATGACCAAATGTGCTGAGGTCACATTATGATAAGACAAGAGTCACTGGAGAAGACAACCACGCTGGGTCAGACAGAAATCTTCTAGGTCGAGACAGCTCTCTCCTGGTGTTTGTCCCCAGCATCTGGTTTCTGGAAGCACACTGAGAAGACGCCAGACTCCATACAGACGCGCTCTCTCCTGCCCTGCCCTGGGGTGTTCTTGGGTGGTTGTTTTTTTAAAAAAAAGCAAAACTTCATTCAAAGCCTCAGATGCGATGAATGAACATGGAGGCCTGAGTAAGATCCCACCTGCCAGGTACTTCTCCCTGGGGCAATCCCCCATTGCGTGTGGTCATGATCAGACTCTTCCAAACACCCTCTCTTCCGGGGCAATCCCCCGTCCCCCGCCGGCTCACCTACTGGCGAGAAGTCAGCCGATCTGTGCCTGCTGCCGTAGGTCGCCTCCAAGTGGGCCAGAGGAGCAGAGACGGCACGTGTAGGAGGGGGGCAGCCCCCCCAACCCACCTCCTTGCTGGGACGGAGAGCATTTATGGGAAGGAAGGGACAGGTCAGGTTGAACGGCTCTTGCCTCTTTTTGGATCCTCTGTATCTCACGCAGCTGCTGTTCCACTAGAGGGCCCCCCGCCCATATTAGAAACAGAGGAAGCCCCCAGTCTGGCGATGGCATAGCCGAGGAAGTGAGCACTGATTCTGTGTGTCGCTGATTGTCCTGCACAATTATAGAGCTGCGAGGGACTCCTGTGTGCTCATAAAATGGGACTCGGTTGCCTTTTTTTTTTTCTGGTGATTCTGCTGCTCCACTGAGGTTTGTTGCATGCAGGAAAACCCTGTGTTCCATACCAGTGGGCATCGTAATCTGGGGAAAGTTTGGGGTTCTTAATTTCCTCCTCAGTACTTGTGTGTTCTTTAGATTGAGCCCGCTGCTGAGGTTCTGAGGTTCTTTAGATTGAGCCCGCTGCTGGTATCCCACATCAGTAGATCAGGCCAACAGACTGGTCCTGAGACACCAGAGTAAATATACTTACTCAACGCTTGTATGAAACCTGTAAATCAGTAGCCCCTGCTTCCGTCGTGACCATTTTATTTGTTTTCTGTCTCTCTGCAGGAGAACAGAGACTGGAATGAGTTGATTCAGGATGCCCAGAGACGAGGCTCAATCGTCAAGACCAGCCGTGACAGCTGTAAGAATGATGCCGCGAAAATCCTGAAGCTCAGGCCGGTGCCCCAGAGGACACGCTCCTTGCCCAGTGTTGTCATGCCAGGGAGAACTCTGCCAGGGCAGGCAGGCCCAGCCGGCAGCGAGCAGAAAGAAGACTCGAGCCGAAAAAGACAGCGATTCCCGGCCACTCCCAGTCAGCACCGGCACTTTGGCAGAAGGGAGCCATCGGTCCCCGTCTTTCCCAGGGTCTCATGTCGCCCCCAAGAAGCCAGCCCTTCCTCACCGGACGACATCGCCCCAAGAGCGGCCACAGGACCCACGGCTGGCACGGAGGGCCCCGGCAGAGCGGGCCTGCGTGGAAAACGGAAATTCTGCCCCGAGTGGCTCAGGGGTGGCATTACCACAGGGCCCCGATGCTGCTCCCGGGCAGAGAAGTTGCAGCAGTAGCATTCAGGCAGTAGCCTCTAAGACAGGAATGTCTGGGAAACCTGGCGCTGCCAGAGAGGGAACAGGACCGGGCCCAGGAGAGCAACGTCACCCGCCCGAGTGGAAGAAAGGCCAGGACTCTGTCTCCAGGGGCAGGAAGGCTTCCGGAGAGGACCCGGAGCCCGAAAGCCCAGCGGCTGCCAAGAGGAGGAGGACCACCTACTAGCTGCCCAGCCTCTCCTCCTCTGCAAGAGCCCCTGGCGCTTCTGCGGTCGGAGGGAGGAGGCATCATCCCGCCCTCTTGCCACAACCCGCAAGCTTTGCTCCCGTCTGTAAGATAATGCCTTTGGCCGGCTTTTATGCAGGGAAGATAGGCAGGTGCTCCCGATATGAACGGCAGCCCTGGGTTTGAAAAGCCCGCACTGTAAATGTTTGAAGCCCTGTATATTTGTATCGCCCACAGAGACGATTTGGGGGCTGGAACGGGTTGGGCGGTGGCCATGGCTGAAGCTCCTGCCCACGGGGACTTGGGGAGGTGTAGCCCCTTGGTGGCTCCCGGAATGACTGCGTAAGCGAGGGCTCCTGCTTTGGCCGCCGCCCTGCCCGCTTCAGCCCTGAGAGCCCACCTCTTGAGTGGGGGGGGGGGGGCCTGGTTCGTCTGCCTGCCTTTTTGATACTTCGGTCACTGTGTATTTAAACTGGAGAAGGAACCACCCAGCCCACGCTCAAGAAGTCTCTGCAGCAGGGAACTTTCACAGAAGTGCTTCTTTTTTAAAGTTGTTGCTGAACTCCAATTGATTTGTGTGCGCCTGGTGGGAAACTCCAAGTGACCATGAGTGCTGAACAGGAAGCATGTTCCGCTGACCCGGCTGCACTTTACAGCTCTTTTTCACTCCCGGGGGGGGGGGGGGGGGTTGTTGTTTTTTGTTCCTGTTTTTGTAAATATTTTCTGCAAGTTGCTAAGCAGTGGGCCTCCGTTCTGACTGTGGCTGTGTGGTTTCTTGCTGTTGCAAACGTCAGAGCCCAGCCCACAGCGAGGGGGGGACTGAAGCGCTGCCCCCGGGTGCCTTTTGCTCCAGGTCCGCCGCTATTCGCTGCTCCTTCCTGGGCGCTTTAAAGGCCAGCCTGAGATTACAGCCCCTCCCACCCACCCACCCTCCCCTCGAAGCCATGCTGACATCGAAGCCCTGCTTCACCCTTCGACGTGACATTGGACAGGATTTTAAATGACTAATTCCAAATAATACTTGTTTCCTGCATGCAAAACATGTGGAGACGAAAAGGCCAGGTCATTAACATGTTGGAGAGCGGTTACTTTTGCTGTGTAATAACCTCTGTGTAAATAAACGGCTATAACATTTTTTTAAAAGACCCAAGCAAACGAAATACAGAAATACAACAGAAGCCTCCTTTTCATGTGTGTTGCAGTGTCTTGATTACGGCTCGAAGGAGGGTGCTGGGATGTGGTGGTGGGGGGGGGTTGCGCATGTGTGCATACTCCTGTTTGGAGGAGACGTCTGGGTCACATAGCCGGTCATCAGACTCTCCTTGGCTCTTGCGCTGTGGGTGGATTCAAGGCCTGCAGGTCTTGATGACTGATCTCTCGGCCGTAGTGTACACATGCGCCGGGAAACAAGGTACTTTGGCTCCAACTGGTGTTGGAGCCAGTTTGCTGTGGAGGTTAAGTGTGCAGACTCTATTCTGGGAGAACCGGGTTTGATTCCCCACTCCTCCACAGGCAGCTGCTGGTGTGACCTTGGGACAGTGACAAGTTCTTTCAGAGCTGTTCTCAAGGACAGCTCTGGAAAGAGCTCTCTCAGCCCCACTTACCACACAGGATGTCTGTTGTGGGGAGGGGAAGTGAAAGGAGCTTGTAAGCCGCTCTGAGACTCCGAGTGAAGGGCGGGGTATAAATCCAAAATCATTTTTTTCTGCTGCTCCGCATGTTGACCGTTCCGAGTGTATTATTGACATGCCAGCGCAACAGTGGACTCCAGGTCTCTGGCAAGCTCACACGGCTTGCACAACACCCCCGTTAAAGGCACTGGGCACATGCGAACTAACATGAACGTAAGAGAAGCCATGTTGAGTCAAGCCAATGGCCCATCCAGTCTAACACTCTGTGTCACACAGTTGCCAAAATCCAGGAGTCATCAGGAGGTCCACCAGCAGGGCCAGAACTCCAGAAGCCCTCCCACTGTGCCCCCCCCCCCCAAGCCCCAAGAATACAGAGCACCACTTGCCCCAGACAGAAGGTTCCATCTAGCCCAGAGGTGTCAAACTCATTTGTTAAAAGGGCCAGTTCTGACATAATTTTCTCGGGCCCGGCAATGTGCGCCATAAAATGTAATGCCAGGTACTGGAGATGTAAACTTTATAAAGGACAAAGATAAACCCAAGTAACAACATTTTTAACTCAAAATACAAACAAAAGTAATTGATTCCTAGCAGTGAAAGCATTTGATTTACTGGGGAGCCCACAAAACCCCCAATAAATGTATGTAATCATATGCAAGACTAGGTTTTTGCCCCCAAGGGGTACCATAAAAGGGGGGAGTACCTTACATTTCCATACATACCAGTTGCTTGCGGGCCAGGTAAGAGCTCTGGCTGGGCCTGTTCCGGCCCCTAGGCCTTATGTTTGACACCCGTAACCTATACCTTGTGGCCAGTAGACACTGATGGACCTCTGTGCCATGTTTATCTAATCCCCTCTTGAAGCTGTCTCTGCTTGTAGCTGCCACCACTTTCTACGGCAGTGAGTTCCACCAGTTAATTACTCTTTGGGTGAAGAAGTACTTCCTTTTATCTGTTCTAAACCTACTGCTCATCAATTTCATTGAGCGGGCACAAGTTCTTGTATTATGAGAAATGGAGAAAAGCACTTCTTTCTCTGCCTCCATTCTTCTGCCCCTCCAGCACCGTGTTTGCATTAGGCCACAGAATAATGTCGTCCCAGAGTCTCGGATTCTCCTTTGTAGAAACGTGGGGCAGTTAAGAGAGCTGATATGGGCCCTGGAATGTTCTACTGGTTTGTTTTCCAGAGTCTGCAGAATATAGTTTTCATTTAATGCAACTTCTTGAAAAATATTGCTTGGCGAATGGTCCTAGTGGGACAACTTAATGCTAGTAAACCTGGGCTCTTGTGTGCGACTGTGTGTGGTGGAGGAGCAGCAATTCCATGGAACACTTTCCTCCTCCCAAGATCCTAGGGGTGAAGCTCTCCAGTTGACAATGTTAAATGCCCCAGCATTTTTTTCAAGAGCTGTCACGGGGGGGAGTGTGAGGCAGGCCTTCAGTTTGCTAGAGTGTACTTTTCAGCTGTCCCTTACCTAGGAGAGTTAATTCTGTCTTCCTTTGAGCTATGGCCTTTTATACTCTGAAGATTATAGACAAGGGATGTAAATGCCCAGTGCTAAGACACTTCCATTTCTGCAGCACCTGAACAGCTTTGAAAATGCATTCTCTTTTCGCCTGGGTTTAGCACAGCTTAAGAGAGTCCGTGACCTTGAACCGGAGCTGTAAGACCCTGAATACTGCTAGTCACGCTCTGCCGTTTCTACTTCTGTCCCAAGCTGGGCCACTGAGTGTCAAGTGTTCTGATCGGCATGGGTTCTCCAGGGTCAGGCAGAGGTGCTTTCTAGCCTGGATACCCGGGATTCTTTTTAAGTAGAAGAAGAGATGACCGGGGGGGGAGGGGGGGGGGGGAGAGAGAGATGATGCATGGGGTGGAGAGAGTTGACAAAGGAGAATTTTTTTCTCCCTCTCCCAAAATTATGAGAACTTGAGGGCATCCAATGAAGCTGACAGGCAGTAGATCCAGGATGGATAACTGGGAACACTTCTTTACACAAGGAGTGATTAGAATGTAGAATTCTCTGCCAGATGATGTGGTGATGGCCACAGGCAATGGACAGCTTTAAAAGGGGATAAGATTTATGGAAGAGAGGTATAAAACCGTGGCTAGTAGCCATGGTGGACTAAAGGGGACCTCCATGTTCAGAGGCAGTGAACTTCTGAACCTCAGCCAGGAAGCAACATCAGGGGAAGGCCTTGATGGCACTATCGTTGGCCCTCCAGAGAGAGCTGGTTGGCCACTGTGTGAGGCAGGAGAACCACTGGTCTGATCCAACAAGGCTCTTATGTTCTTAACTAGAAATCTTGAGGTGCCGTCTGAGATAATTCTGGCCTCCAGAGGAGTGTTGGAGTGATAATTGTGCAGATGGGTGTAAAATCCGTATCATGCTTTGCAGGATCCATTCAGAATCTATTTTTACCTCTTGAGGGAATGTTTCTGTGCAGGCATTTCTGTGGAGACATAGTGGAAGAGTCTTTCAATCTGCCAAACAACACTGCTCTCCCCCACCCACCCCCGTGTATGTGGAGACCGATATGTGTGTGTGCCGTTGCATGTTCATAATGCAAAAACATTGCACAAATGTGTACTGACTTCAGAGGTCCCGTTCACAGATGAGAAAGCTGGTCTTGGGATAGCCAAAAAAAGGATTACTTCAAGTATTGCTGGTAGATATGTGCCAACTTGGTCAGAAAGAACATGTGCTAACTTTGCATATTATGGAGAACACTGTGGGTTGTACCAGCCAGTTGTGTTACATGCGAAGTAACTGTATTCTTACGCCTCCACGTCTCAAAACAGCGCAAGGAATGGCCCGTGAAAGTACAAATGATGTCTGTGTTCTGCTACAGAATTCCTTTTGCATAGACACCCAAACCAGGAAGCCACCTTGGACTGAATCAAGAGCCTTGGTCCACCAACGTCACTCTTGCCTACTCAGCAGCAGCTCTCCAGGGTCTCCGTAGAGGTCTTTCACATCGCCTACTACCCGATCCTGTCAGCGGGCGATGCCAGGGATTAAACCCACGACCTTCTGCATGCCAAGCCAATGCCCTGCCACCGAGCCATGGCCCCACCCACAGAGACAGGGAACTCTCCCACCTCTGAGGATCTTTCTCTGTGGTGTCTTGTGAGCGAGTGTACGGCTGTTCTTCTGGAACTAAGCACTGGAGTTGCCGGTGGAGTATCGGATCAAGTTCCAGGCGCTGGTGTTGACCTTCAAGGCCCTTAGCGGCCAGGGACCCACATACTTTTAGGACCGCCTATTTCAGAATGCCCCCAGATGAGCGATACGCTCAGGGAATAAGAACTTTTTGGTGTTCCCCGACCCAAGAGAAATCCGCTTTTTTGGCCCCGGCCCCGGCCTGGTGGGATGCTCTGCCAGAGAATATCCATGCCCTGCGGGATCTTTTACCTTTCCATGGGGCTTGCAAGGCAAGAGATGTTCCGCCAGGCATTTTGGCTGAGGACAGTGACAGCACAGTCTGAGGTCTGGCACTCTCATACCCCACCACCTCCCATGTTCCCCCCAGGGGGGCTGTGAAAATTTTTATCCTCGAGCTATTTTCTGCCATCTTGAGATAACTATGTATAAATTGTTATTTATTGTCGGCCTTTAATGTTGGTAGTCTTGTGTTCTGTTGTGTGTGGTTGTACTGAATTTTATCGTAAGCCGCCCTGATTGCAGGGGAGGGTGGCCTAAAAATCGAATAAATAACAACAACGACTGCGTAAACTGGAGGTTTGCCAGGTCAGACATCAGCCACCAGTTCAGGCAAGTCTCTCTCCGTCTCCATTTCCTGTATGTCACATGGGGAGAATAATACCGGCCAACTTTGCAGAGCCGTTGCAGGGACCACTGTCCAAATAGAAGCAAAGCCCTTTGCAGGCTGCAACCAGTACTCAAATGTTCAGGGCTACTATACCTCCTCTTTAACCACTAAAAAGTACTCGAACCCCACATATTCCGCCCCCACCCCCAGTTGAATAAGTCCCTTATATGTGATGCTGCAGGGACACCCATCTAGAAAGAAGAACGCAGGCAAGAGAGAGAGATTCATTGTCCTGAGAGAACCTCTACCAGTAAATTGATGGTGGATGCAAAGGGGGGGGGGGGAAATGGAGGAAGAGCAACAATTAATAATTTGCTTTACTGTAGTAGGATTATTACACCAGAGTGCTTATGGCAAAATGTCTCTCTAGAGGCTGTGGCTGTTAATCTTTTTTTTTTTTCCTTTAGAACATTTATAATCCAAACAAAAATAATTCTCTACAAAAAAAGTGTCTGGACCGTAAACTATACGGCAAAGCCTGGGTAACGACGTTACATGTCGGCGCGGTACACAGCAGCCACCTTTCCTCCGGTCTCAGGGGCAAGAAACGGAAAACTGAACTCTTGCAACCAAAAGGTAAAAAGTATAAAACTTAACAAATTCAGCAACTTGATTTGTAGGCAACAGTATAGTTGACGTCCGGGCGAGCTGGAGTGGGCCGAGGACGCTGCCAGGGGGGAAGGAGTCTGGCCAGACCCCCCTGCTGGCTTCCTGCAGCCGCCAGACTCGCTTGGGAGGGATTCTTCCCAAACCACCAACTGAAGGAGGGGAGGAGAAGAGAGGGCAGGGGGACTGCAAAGGGGACCCCCGAAGTGCCTGGCGTGTTTGGGACAGACTTCCTCACACCCTGTGCACAGTGGAGAGACGAAACGGTCCCCACTGGAAAGAAAGAGGAAGCGACGCAAGTCTTCTGCACCCCCAACTGGGGGGCTGGCAGGTCGTTCCCGATGGTCTCTGCCCAGCCTGGTCTCTGCAGCGCAGCCAGCCACCCCCAGAGAAGATCCTCAGCAGCTTGGGGAGAAAGGAGACTCAGCCGCTGGTTTCCCTTTTGCTGTTTCCTGTGAGCTAGGGAAAGAGGCGGGGGAGGGCAGAACCAGCAGCAGCAGGGGGCCCCACAAGCGCACCCCCCCTCCCCCTCCGGGTCCTCTTGGGGGGCCAGTCACTCCTCTCAGCCTCTCCGGCAGGCGGGTTTCAGAGGTCCCCCCAGTGTCGCAGCTGCAGGGCCAGGGAGCTGAGGAGGAAGGCGGTGGGGCTGGGGAGCGCGCTGGAGGCCCCATCGCAGTCCTGGTGCTCCCCGTCGCATTTGTGCTGCTCGCAGAGGACCCCCTTGAAGCCCGGTGGGCAGAGGCAGCGCTGGTTCTCGTAGCAGGTGCCCCCGTTCTGGCACAGCAGGAGCTCATCGTCGCAGACGTTCGCTAGGGAAGGGAAAGGGAGGGAGTGGTCGGTCAGGGGGGGTCCCTTTTCCCAGGCAGTGTTCCCTTTCCAACCCCCGCCCCCCCCCAGCAGCACCCGGAGCATCCAGCAGGCAGAACAGCCAGCCTGGGCCACCCGCCAGAAAGAAGGCCGCTTTCAAAGTGTCTTTCCCGGCTGGGGTGGGGGGGTGGGGGGTGATGCCAGGGTCTGTTGCTTTTAAGTACTCGGACAGAGGCACGTGTTGCTTGCAGGGGGGTCCTGGAGCTCCCCTTCGTTTTACATGACTCCTACCCCCCCACACACACCTCGCTCTTTGGGCCATGGCCCCAACTCACTTCCAGCCGCCACCACATGGCCCGGAGCTCCAACATCATGAACCCGCCAAAGTGACTGTGAAGCTCTGACACACACACACACACACACACACACACACACACACACACACACACACCCCGGTGGCTCCAGCATGTGCCGGTTCCGATGGGTGCTGGAGGGAGCTGGGGTGGGGGGTGAGGGAGGCAGAGCAAGACATTAAAAAAGGCTCCGGCCCGATTGCCGAGGGAAGGTGCTGATGCTCTGGACGAACAACTGCTTTTCACCTGCAGGAGGAGGGCTCGGGTACAGCTTGCCAACCTGCTCAAAAGGGTCACCCGGAACAGAGCCCTTCCTCTGCCCTGAAGCTTAGGAGAGTCGCTGGGAAGGCAGCCTCACAAGAAACACCGCTGAGCAGGAAAATCCACCCCCCCACACCAGGCCTTGATGAAGCCGCTGTTTCTGGAAGCCTTTCACTGGTAGGCTACAATCCTTTTTTTCAGGGAACCCTCGGGGGGTTTTCAAGGCCAGAGGCGTTCTGCAGCGGTCTGTCACTGCCGGCCTCCCCGTAGCAGCCCTGGACTTCACTGGTGGCCCCCCCCCCCCGCCTAAGGAGTGACCAGGGACAACCCCGCTTGACTTCCGAGGTCTCATGAGATCGGGCTAGCGTCAGCCACTCAGGTGAGGCTCTCTCCCAAGGAGACCCTCTCTCCTGAAGCCCCCAAGCCAACGAGCTGGCCTCCTCTTGGCACGCCCAGCTCCTCTTGCCTGTCCTAGACTTGGCTTGCTCACACCCGGGGGGGGCATACCTTCTTTAGACAGTGGTGTTGCGGGTGGGCCTGAGATGCTTCTGGCTTACAGCTAGAGAATCCTTCAACTGCACAAAGCCCCCGGCCAAGAGTGGCACAGATGGGGTGTGGAAACCAAGTGCTTCAGGCGGCCTCCCTGTTCCCATGGCCATAAAGCAGCTACAGCTACTGCCTGGGGCCGGCTCAGGCCGGCTCACCATGTGGGCAGTTTTGCTTCATTGGAGACAGGCAGGGTCGAGGGTCGGTTGGCAATCCTGGCCCTGCGTCTCACAGCTTTGCCCGCCTCTTGCCCAGCCACCAGGCGCTGCAGGCCTGTTTCCTGCAATGCAGGCCCCTGCAGAGGGCCGCAAACCATGGATGACCCCCAACGTGGTAGCCGTTAGCCGCTTGGCTCTGCTGCCTGCCTCGGCCAGCAGAAAGGGGGGGGGGGGGTTGCCAGACAGGCCGTCCGCAGGGGGCACCATCCAGGGCGAGAGGCAGGCTGGCCTCCTGTTGCTGTCTAACCCCATGAAGCTGCCTTGCCCGGAATCAGACTCTCCGTCCATCCAAGAGAGTATCATCTACTCAGGCCGGCAGCGGCTCTCTGGGGTCTCGGGCGGAGCTTTCTCCCATCACCTCCTGCCTGTCGTTTTAGCTGGAGAGGCCGGGGATTGAACCGGGGACCTTCTGCATGCCAGCAGAATCGGGCAGCTCCTCCCTCTCTAGCCTGTGCTGGGGCAGCTTCTGCTCCTTCCCCGAGCCAGCAGGCCTTCCTCTCCCTGCGCTGCGTGCCCCAAGTGGGGGGGGGGGCACTTACGGAAGCAGCCCTGTCGCCAGTAGTAGCTGGGCAGGCAGTCGTCGCACTTGGGCCCCGTGACGCCGTCCTTGCAGTCGCAGTAGCCCGTGTCATTGCAGCGGTTGGCCACCGAGCCGATTCGGTTGCAGTTGCAGTCTGCCCAAATAATAACAACAACAAGAGTTGGTTTTTATACCCCACTCTTTACTACCCCCGAAGGAGTCTCAGGCTGCGGTCACACACACTAAATAATGCACTTTCCATCCACTTTCAGTCCACTTTCCAACTGGATTTTTACTGTGTAAACTGGCAAAATCCCATTAGAAAATGCTTTGAAAGTGGACCGAAAGTGGATTATTTAGTGTGTGTGACCACAGCCTCAGAGTGGCTTACAGTCTCTTTCCCTTCCCCTCCCCATAACAGACATCCTGTGAGGTAGGTGGGGCTGAGAGAGCTCTTTCGAGAACTCTTTTGAGAACAGCTCTGAGAGAACTGTGACTGACCCAAGGTCACACCAGCAGCTGCATGTGGAGGAGTGAGGAATCAAGCCCGGTTCTCCCAGATTAGAGTCTGCCACTCTGAACCACTACACACTGTGAGTCAGGCACAGCCAAGCCAAGTGGAGAGCTGCCAACCTCCAGGTGGGGCCTGGAGTTCTCCCAGACTTTCAACTGATTGCCAGCCGACAGAGATCAATTCCCCTAGTGGACAATGGCTGCTTGGGAGGGCAGATTCCATGTAGCCTCATCCTCCTCCCCAGGCACCACCCTCAAATCTCCAGGATTTTCCCAGCCCTGCAGGCTGGACCCTCAACACACTCAATCTGCCCTTTCCCAAAGTGGTGGGAAGTTTTCCATGTGTGCAAAACAGCTCCCAGGAAGCTGCAGAGGAGGCACGGGACGCCTTCCGGAGCCTTTCTAGGGCCTGTTTCCCACTGCTTTCCGAAGACCCGGCAGATCCCTTGGGAGTTTCTCAGGTCTTCCTCGCCACGAGGGTGGACACCTCCAGGCCAGTTTCCCAGAAAGACTGGCTGGCTCACCACAAGCTGGTGGGGGAAGTGGAGGCGTATTCTCGGGAAGATGGGCACTTGACATGTGGATGGCAACTGAAGCCAGAGGAGGGTTTTTCTTTTCTTTCAGAGAATCCAGGGCCATGTGGCTCCCCCTCCCCCCCCATGGGAAGCTGCTTTTGTGCTTGCAAACCTCTCCGCCCTCAGCACGAGGGGACAAAGCAGAGAGTCCTGCCTGCAGCCAGACAGTCCGGTGTGGGAGCTGCCAAAGTGATTCTGAGGAAGGCTTCGCTCACCACCGCAGGACACCCAGGAACGGCAGGAAGGGCTTATAAAGGGCTTGTAAAGGGGGTGGAAAGGGCAGTCAAGCGGCAGCCGACTTACAGCGACCCCCTCATGGGCTTTCCAAGGCCAGGGACATTCAGAGGTGGCTTGCCCTTGCCTGCCACTGCGTAGCAACCCTGGACTTCCGTGGGGGTCTCCCATCCAAGGACTCACCAAGGCTGACCCAGGGAGTGCCAGTGAGGATGCAGAGGGATAGTCCATCCTTCTGCTCTGAATTCTCAGATTGGTTTTTTTTAGAAACAACCCAAAAGGAAGGCTCATGCCGCCTTTCCGTAAGCAAGCAGCTGCCTCCCAGCTTCTAAGGTACCAGTCGGGAGTGCAAAGCCAGCAACGCCATGACAAGCGCCTGGCATTTTTAAATAATGCAAAATTTAATACTGTCTGTGTGTGTTGAAGGGGTTTTGCTACCCTGTGCTGCCTTCCTAGTCCTGTTCCACCCCCCTATGGCCGAGGCTGGCCAGGCCCGGTGCCTGCTGGGGCTTCCGGGATCCCTGCCTGTCCCCCTGACCCAACTGTCCTGCCATCTTCAGCTCAGAGCCAGTCTGGTGTAGTGGTTAAGTGCGCAGTTTGGTGTAGTGGCTAAGTGCGCGGACTCTAATCTGGGAGAACCGGGTTTGATTCCCCACTCCTCCACTTGCACCTGGCTGGATGACCTTGGGCAAGCCATAGCTCTGTCCCAGCTGTTCCCTCAAGGACAGTTGTCTCAGAGCTCTTTCAGCCCCACCCACCTCACAGGGTGTCTGGTGTGGGGAGGGGAAGGGAAAGGAATTTGTAAGCTGCTCTGAGACTCTTTAAGTGAGTGAAGGGCAGGATATAAATCCAATCTCCTCTTCTTCTTCCTCTTCAAGGTGTGAGGGGGTGTTCTCTCTTGTGCCCATTGAACGCCCCTCCCCTTTCTCTAACTCCTCTGCAGTGCAGAAAAGGAGGCAGGAGAGAAAGCAAAGTCTCGGGAAAGGAAAGAGCAGGTGGGATTGGAAGAGGGCATCGAAGTGCTCCATTAGCTCATCCCCCCCTCCCGCCCACCCCGTCTCCCACATCAGCCTCCCCGTTCGTGGCCCCTTTCCCAGGGCCCTGCGGCTTTAAATAACTCTATTGGGCACCGGATTTTGGGGGGTACCGACATTCACCTGATATGAGGCACAGGGTTTGTTATTGTGCCATCTACTGTTTTATTTTTTTTTATTGTTTTGTGGCTTTTATGTTGTAAGCCGCCCTGAGCCCACTTGCGGGATAGGATGGGGTATAAATTAATTAATAATGATGATGATGATGATTAAAGGAACCACTGGTGGGTGTTTCTTTCTCCAGGGCTTTTGAAACCTTGGTGCTGGCCCTGAAGCCACACAGCCAATGCCCATGCCAGCGAAACAGACACCTCAACCCAGACCGGGGAAGGTTCACAAGGAGAATCCCGCCCCCCCCCCCCCCCCGGGCAACCGTCAAGCGTGGGGCCTCCCTCTGGCAAAGCCCCCTCCACCACCGCTCACCCGCACCGATCGTTTCAGAGGGGAGCCCTGTCGGTGAGCAGTAGATCAGCTAAATTCGAGTCCAGAGATTTTGGGGGTACGAGCTTTCAAGAGTCCAAGCTCCCTTCACCAGATGCAAAGGCTTGGCTCTGGAGAGCTCACAGCTCCAAAATCTTCTCCTTCTCGAAGATGCTCCTGGACTCGAATCCGGCTGTTCTGCCGCAGGCCGGCACGGCTGCCTCAGTGGAGGATGCGGCATTCAGCGGCCCGCAGAGGAAACCCCTCGGCCTCACCGATGCAGACGTTCTCGTCGTCGAGTTCCGCAGAGCCGTTCCGGTAGTAGCCCAGGCGGCAGTGCTGGCAGTGTTGACCCCGCGTGTTGTGCTTGCAGCTGATGCAGGTCACCAGGTTCAGGAAGTCGATGAAGCTGCAGCGGGTGGAGTGGCCGTAACACTCACAGTCTGCAGAGAGCAAAGGGAGGAGCAGGGAAGAGAATCAGGCATCTTGTTGCTTGCCTGGCCCTGGAGGACGGAGCCCCGTGCACTTGCAGGCACGGCGGGGGGGAGAGCAAATGGATGCCACGGGGAGAGGTATGACAGCTGGCAAGACCCAGCAGGAGGAGTTGCTTTCTGCGTCCACCTGGGGCTGGGGGCGCTCCATGCAGCTGTGGCAAGGGAACTCTGGCTCTCACACTTGGGAAATCAAGCGGCGGTCCAGGGGCACCTCAAAGACTAACAGCATTCCCATGCGAGCTTTCAGGAGTCACCACTCAGTTCCTCAGACATGTCTTGGTTTCCACGCATAGCTGAAGAAGTCACCAGGAACCCATGAAAGCTCATGTGGAAATAAATGTTGCTCGTCTTTAAGGTGCCCCTGGACTTTTGTTTTGCTGTGACAGACTGACACGGCTACCCCTTTACAATACCACACGTGGGCTCCAACTAGAGTTGCCAACCTCCACGTAGAGCCTGGAGATCTCCCAGAATTACCACTGACCACCAAGGTGACAGTGATTACTTCCGCCGGAAACTATGGCTGCTTTGGAGAATGGATCCTATCCATTCTCTGGTGAGATCCCACCCCTAACCAAATCTCACCCTCCCAAGGATCCATCTCCAAATCTCCAGGAATTTCCCAACCTGGAGTTGGCAACCCTATGTCCAACTAGTGGCAGGGACCTCCCTAAGAACTTTGGGGAGGCCGTGCTCTCTCTTTCCCCACTCTGCATAAGCAAAGAGACCCAGCATCTCTATCAGGGAGGTGGAAAGAGGACTTTGTGGCCACAATCCCCCATATCACCCTCTGTTTGTGCACATGCTCATATGCCTGTCCAAATACTGCTGGAAGCAAAAGGAAGCATCTTTTCAAACATTACAGGAGCAGACCTTCCCTGAAGGAGCACTTGTGCATTACCTGGGCCACTGATTCTTTAAGATCAGCCTTATACTGGGCTACCGGGGGGGGGGGGGCGCTAGGTCAGGTTGGTGGGTTCCCGTGCCCTTCCCATGAATGGCTGAGTTCTTGCGAGTTCATTCCCTTCACTGGGAGACCAGAACTCAGCATGGAAACTTACCCTGAACTATTCTTGGGGCCAAGGCCCTGTGCATTTTGAGGGTAGATGCCACTTTGCTCTGAATGCAATGAATGCAATGGCATGCAGGCACCACAAGCTGACGGGGACATGGGGAGCAGCAGACATGCAACAGGCTTCATGAGACAAGCAGTCCAAAGCAGGGAAGGGGCCAGGCCTCCCCCCCCCCCACCTTTCACAGCTTCCTTCTGAGGAAATAGGGCCTGTGCTTTAACCATGAAGGATCAGCCCATTAGGCCTCAGATGTCCCACTATGCTAGCCGTGGCATTGCCACTTTTTAACACTATACTTTTCACAGCAACCGGGCACAGAAAAGATAGCAGATGAAGCATTCCCCGCCACGTTAGGAAAATCATCACCCACTAAGTTCTGCCCAGCTGGCTGTCTTTAAAGGCCCTGGGGGGAAAAGGCAATCGATCTGTTGAATGGTCCCTTTTATCTGCTCAGTTCTTGAAGGGATTTGAGTTTGGGTGTTCGTGAGGCATTCCGTGATGTGGCCCCTACAAATGCCGTTTTGATTCCCCCAGGGGCAAAAGAATGCTGTGATTAGGCTTAGTTCTCACTTGGAGGTGGGCACTTAGTTCTCACATGGTAAAACCATGACTGGACTGCGGGGGGAGACTCGTAAGACTGAATGCTTTGCCATACCAAATAAATAAGTAAATTGATCCCTGCCCATAGAAAGCAAACAGGACCAGGAGAAAGCTAGGCTGGAGCTTATCTTTTTGGCAAGTCGTTTTCTATACAGGAGGACATTCAGTGACGTGACCTGAAGCGGTGCAGCCCAGATGCAGGTTGACCACTTCTAGGTTGTAGACCAGGCCCATAGCTACAGTGGGGACAGGGGCCAGCCCCCCAACTTCCCGCCAAAGACGTCCCATCCAGCCCAGGCCCCCCAACTTCCAATTTTTAATTTTATTTATTGTGCCCATTGCCGGCAAGCCCCGCACCACCCTCCAATCCCACGCCACTCTCTCTCGCCTCTCGCTGGCCTTGGCCGCTCTCTTCCATCGCCAGCAAGCTGGCAAGAAGCCTTGGCTCCCCTGCCAGAAGGATGCCTGGCTGGTTGAAGGGAAGGGCAAGAGTGGGGCTGCTCGCTTGCGGTGTGGGGGTGGTGGTGCCCCCCAACTTATTTAAAGTCCCCCTGAATTTAAAAAAAAATCCTGGCTGCGGGCCTGTTGTAGACAGAAGGGATCACTTGTATGGTTCAGCCTTTCCCAGGACTCCCGAGCCTTTCTGTGCCTGCGTTCTCCATCCGCCTCCTCTTACCTTTGAACGTCTCAATGGGTGCCAGTGGGACAGAGCTGGACTTGAGCCGGATGAGTTGGGAGACCTTGGAAGATGCTTGGGAGATTAAAGACACCACTGGTTTGTTGTTGCTACTCCACACACAAGACACGGCTCCTACAAGCGGGTCTAGCGCTACGCAGGCCAAAGCAAAGCACCCTACTGGCACTGCCCAAAGTCAGCTTCCGCACAGTAACTGAGAGCTTCTGCCAGAGCTTCTGTTTTCTGCCCCCCAACCTCCCAAAGCCTGGGGCACCTTCGCGGCTGGCTCACAACATGTGCCCACCGGCTGGTACACGCTTGCATCAAGGATAAAGGCAGAGTCTCTGGCCCAGCACGGACTATGGTTCTCCAAGACCTACATTATGAACTCTGCAGACAGCTGAAGAGCCCTGCTGGGTCGGAGGGATGGTCCACCTTGCACAACGTTCTGTCTCCCCCAAAAGCCAACCAGATACTTCCAAGAAGCCCATGAGTAGGAACCTGGAAGCTCCAGTCTTCAGCAGCACTGCTTGCTGCTTCCCAGAAGACAGGGTTCAGAGCTGCCCTCTCTCTGAACACGGCCCCTTCAGCCATCAGGGATGATGGCCTTTGACAGATCTCCTTCTTCATGAACTTGTCTAAGGCTTTTCAAAAGTTGCTTGAGATTTCTCCACTGTTGCATTCATTCCTTCCAAACCTGACCTCTCCTGTCACTCCTCCTTCTATCATCTCTTTTTATTTTTGCTACATTGCTCTCTAGCCCGGATAGCGCCATCGAGATGATCACCACCACCTTTGCCCTGGCACAGAGTCTTGCTGGGAGAGCACTGGTCTGCTGGCACGCTGAGGGGTGACCACGTGGCAACCCTGTACGACGGAGAGTCCTCATTCACGCACACATAGCAGAGCCTGCCCTTGACTGACCAGCAGCAACACTAGCAGGCAAGCAAGACAGAGGCACCAACTGGCCCCGTAACTGGTCACAGCAGCAGCGACTGAGCATAGCGGGAGCAGGGGGAGTACCTGCTTTCTTGGAATGTTTCCGGCCAGGGCCGTGTGTGGCTTTGCTCTTGGGAGGGGCTGCATTGGAGATGAGAACAATCAGCGAAACAGAACACAGACTCCTGAGTAAACATGGAAGGGAAGGGTGGATGCCCAACTCGTGCTCCACCGCTGGGCCCATCCAATCGTGGCTATCGGTGTCTGCCTCCTGCCGTAGGGTTCCCTGCTGTGGGCTGGGAAATTCCTGGAGATCTGAGGGTGGAGCCTGGAGAGGGCAGAGTTTGGGGACGGACAGGGGCCTCAGAGGGGTACGATGCCGTACAGTTCACCCTCCAAAGCAGCCATTTCCTCCAGGGGGAACTGAGTTCTGGTGCCTGGAGATCAGTTGTGATTCCAACGGCTCTCCAGGCCCCACTTGGAGGCGGGCAAGCCTATTCCGCAGGCACTAGGCCCACCATCCCCCTTCCCACCCAGCCCCCAAAAGGGGGCAAGCCAAGGCCCAGGATCTCCACTGCAGCCTTAGTGACAGTGTGGCTCAACAGGTGAGGCAGCCAAGGTGGCCAACTCCAGCCTGGGAAGTTCCTCCAGATGTGAGAGTGGTGCCCAGGGAGTGCAGAATCTGAGTAGGGGAGGGAGTTCAGTGGGGTATAATGCTGCAGACTCTGCCCTCTGAAGCAACCATTCTCTCCAGGGGGACTGAGCTCTTGTAGCCTGGAGATCAGTTGTGATTCTGGGAGAGCTTCAGGAAACCCCCCCCCCCCAAGAGGCTGGCAACCCAGGCACCCTCCTCCTCACTGTGTTACCCTAAATGGCCAACTGGGCAGAGAACTGGCCCTGCTCCGCTGTGGGTGCCTGGGGAGTCCACCTGTGTAAGCAGCAGCAGCAGCACTGCCTTCCCTCCCCCAGCGGAATACTTCCCCCCAAGGAGCCCAGGCGCAAAGGAAGAGAGAGGGCCGGGCCGCAAGCCCACAGAAGAGAATAAGTCTGGCCAGCCTCCTCTGTCTTGCTGGGGTGCCATGGACTCTTCAACCCAGCTCTGAAAAGGGGGGGGGCACACCCCAAGACCTTGGCAACTCTTCGCTGGAGGGATGCCGAGCAGCCGTCAGACCAGGGTCAGGATGAGTGACGTCAAATGTGCGGAGCCACGGGAGACGATGCTGCTGCTCCTCAGACCCAAGGTCAGGCCCTACCCCAGGGGAATGGGCTCAGCAGGATCTGGCTCAAGGAGGGGAGTTCTGCATCTAGGATTGCCCGTACAGCCCACCCTCCAAAGCAGCCCTTTTCTCCAGGGGAACTGACCTCTGGTGCCTGGAAGTCAGTTGTGATTCTGGAAGCTCTTTCTGGTCCCCTCTGAAAGTTGGCCACCCTGTTCACATCTGCCTAGGGGAACCCCACGCTCTGTGCAGGAACGGGCGCCAAAGTCCCCAAGAGAGAGCCCGCCCTTCCCCATGGAAGCTGGCTGGGTGACCCTGGGCCAGTCGCACACCCTCAGCCTCACCAGCCTCACTGGGCTGTTGTGAGGATAAACTGGAGGAGCGGAGAACAACGTGAGTGGCTTTGGGTCACCCCTGTGGAGAAAGGCAAGGTATCAATGGGATTAAACGAAGAAGCAGCGTAGTTGGCAGAGAGGGAAGCCAAGTGACAAAGAGGGCACCTTTCGATGTGTTGCAGAAGGGGTGATTCTGACCAGCGCCGCCAAGTGCAAGAGGCCATTCGCCGCTCTCCTCCTGCGCCTTCGGGACACCCGCCAGGCCCGGAAACGCTCTTGTTCCATCACAGCCACAATCGGGTTGGAGTGCCTTGTTGAACATTTATCCTAAAGGGTGCCAGGGCCCTTCCGGTGCTTTAGTGTAAGCAGCGCTCGTGGAGTGCAGAATCACACAGTGATGCGTAGCACCGCTAAGGCTGCTATCGCTCCTGCTAATTAGTATTATCAATCCGTTCGACGCTGTGTAGGACGCAGCACAACTCATCCTTTCCAAGAGTTGTTTCTGGGCTTGCTTTCACGCCGATGTGAGTGCTCTTCGCCCTGACCTGAATCACCTAGGCGAGCCTGATCTTGTTAGAGATCGGAAGCTAAGCACGGTCAGCTGTGGTTGGTACCTGGATGGGGGACCAGCACAGAAGTCCAGGGTCACTGTGCAGAGGCAGGCAAGGACACCTCTGGGAAGTTCTCCTGCGTGTGCCCCACAGCTCCTGACTGTCTGCAAGAGGAAGATTTCCCAGGGAGAGGCCAGTCAGCCCACAGGGAGAGTTCACAAAGGAGCCGCTACCTGGAAGAGCAGCTGGCAGCCAGAAGCAAGTGGGGCCATGCCCAGGTAGCAATGCCAGCACTGCAGGGGCCACACAGCTCACACCTGGCCAGCAGTGCCAACCAAGCGGCTCACCTGTTGCCAACTGGCAATGGTGAAGCTACAGGCAGTGGATGATCCAATCCCCTTTGCTGGCACCAATGGCCAGCTCTGAGTCCTGGCTTGCCCCGGGGCCACTTGAACTTCCCACTCTGCCCCTGGCCAACTCTCACTGTACAGGGGAGAAATGCCACCCTGCATGCAATTGATCAAGTAGCCCCTGCCAACGCCTACGTCTTCATAAAGAAGGAAACCTTCCTTTGTAGCTGGCTGTGCCTTCTCTGCCTGCTTTCATAGGTAAAAACACCAAGAACACATCTTTGTTTCTAAAGGCAGGAACCAAGAAATGGAGAGTCAGTCACAGACAGGACGGCCAGCCGCCTGGTGGGACCTGGAGACCCCCCAGAATGACCACTGATCTACAGGCAAGAGAGATCAGGCGCCCTGGAGAGAACACCTGATGCAGAGGCCGTTGTGGAACTCCCCGAGGTCCCTCCCCTCCCCTGACCTCCCCCTCCCCCCTGGGCTCCATTCCCAAATCTCCGGGAACTTCCCAACCTAGAGTGGTCACCCCTGTTCAAAGAGCCTCGCTTCTGCCTCCTCAGAGCAACCTGGTCCTTCTAGTCCAACACCCGGTTTTCAAGTAAGGCCAGCCAGAGGCCTCGAGAAGCACACAAGCCAGCTACAAAGCTGCTGTTCGGCCGCATCACCTGGAACTCAAAAGGTATGCTGCTTTTGCACGTAAAGTTTCCGTTTAGCGACTGTGACCAAGAGCTGCTGAGGTGACCGATGTGCCCGGAATCTATCTCACCTGTTTTTAAAGCCATCTAAAGTCAATGATCGCTACACCGCCACATGGCGAGGATTCCAGAGCAGGAAAGAATCCCTTTGAAATGTGACTGGTAGTTCCTAAGGATGTGGAGAAAAGCAGAACCATTGACGCCCCACCTTAAAATCCATGATGCTTGTTGAGAATCGCTACCTGGACCATACGAGCGCATTGCAGAAGCCTCCCGGGCCAGTGTCTCCGAGTGGAATCTGATCAACTGGGCGTTTTGGGGTGTGCAAACCCCCTCGTATTTGAATGCACGGAGTCCGGGTCCGTGTGACAGATGGCACTCCAAAATTTAAGCACCTCTTGACAAAGCCGCTTAGGGGCTCTTCTGTCAATCTCTCCGTTGGCATTTGCCAGTCCTCAGCAGAGCTTCTGAGGGCAGGGAGGCCGCCCGTGCCAGGCTGGATTCCCGCGTCCTTTTCTTCTGCAGGAGACCTGTCAGTCAGCCCAAAAGATCTAGGGCAGAACTCCCTGCACGGCAGTTTCAAATCTGCCCAGTATTATCCACATGTATATATATGTGTATAAAAAGCTAAAACATCCAGAACGCTGGGTTCCAGAGGGAACAGAAAGCGAGGAAGCAAAAAAATCCCCTCCGCCTGCCTCTTCTGACAGCAAACATGAGCCAGAGAAGCACTCCAAATCGTTTTTTAAAACCACCTGCCCTTCCCATCAACACCCCCCCAACCCCTCCCCCCCATACACCCCTTCCTCAGTTTTCATTCTGTTGCTGGATGAGGGCAGTTTCACAGCTAAGGATGACGACCCTCCTTCCAGAGTCAAATCCAGAAGCCCAAGCTACATCATGCCGTTTATTAGGACCCGCCAAAATGACGGAATCCTTCATCGAGATTACTGTTGCTAACCTCCAGGGGGTGGCTGGAGCTCTCCTGAGATCACAACTGATCTCCAGGCAAGAGAGATCAGCTCACCTGGAGAAAACGGCTGCTTTGGAAGGCGGGCTCTACAGCATTGAACCCCCACTGAGGTTTCTGCCCTTCTCAGGCTCCACCCCCAAAATCTCCAGGTACTTCCCAGCTGGAGCAGGCAACCCTAATTAAGATGGGTTTTTTTAAAGCGGGGTGGGGGGGATGACGACAGATGTCTCTTACGGCCTTGTCAGCACCAGGGTAAAATGCTGAGCCGGTCGCCAGACACGAAATGGTGGTGGTGTCAGGCTACGATTCAGCCTTCTGGGAAGCAGCAGCAGCAAAAAACAGAGGTTTTTTGAAAATACCAAGCCAGCAATTAGTCAAATGTCTCCCTGCCACCAGATGGAACACGCAGGTCCCTTAGAAGGCTGAGGGCAGAGGAAGAATGCAAGGTTAAAAAACTGATGGAAGCCAAGCTGGGCAGTGTTGCCTTGTGTCGTGGGAATACACGCGTCTCTTCTGAGGTTCATTTCCCTCCGGTGGAAATCCCCTCTCTTTACTGGCTCAGTCCAGGTGCTCCCAAAACAGAAGGAGGCTGCAGGGCAGCCATGCTGGTTCAAAACCAAATCCAAAAACAAATGCCGGGGCAACCCCTTCTCTTAGGTCTGCAGAGTCCAAATCGTGGTGGTGTCCGGCTGCGCCCTCAAGCCTTCAGGGAGGGGGGAAAGCACTGTTGCTGTGACTAGCAGGCCACTTTCTCAGGGATCTGGGCGTCCCATCAGGCATTACAGAGACATAGGATCAACTGCTGTCTGATCATATAGGTCCCTGCCTTACAACTTACAATACAAGAGAGACAAGCGGAAAGGAAACTGAGGATGGGGCGGGACAAAAAAGGAAGGGAGAAAGGCAGACCAACCCAGCTACTACTGTTTAAATCCAGCAGCCACTGACAACAAGGATTAAGGAGCAATGCCAGAAGTTCTTATGGGATACACTTTCAATCTTAACTCTTTCTCCCTCTTTATTCTGTCCTTCCATCCAGGTACTTCAGTTAAATCTTTCTTCTCTCGCCTTGTAGCCCTTCCTCCACAACCCAATATGGACGGAGGCGCAACTCAGTTCCTAGATGCCACTCCTCCTGCCTCCCCCCCCCCCAAAAAAAAACTAACAGGTCTCTTAAATTGCTCTTTGGAAGAATGGCGTAAGTCCTGCCTCTCCACCCCCTCCTCTCACGTGTGGTTAAAAAGTGGTAAGGAGCAACTCAGCTCCTTCAAGTGATCTTGTGCACAACCCCACTCAGGTGCCCGTGCAGAGACCGGCCTCAGAAGGAGAAGCGCCGACCTCTTCAGAGGGAAAAGCAGCTGGCAAAGAGGCCCCCAGAAGGCACGACTTTGCAAGCTGAAAAGGAGTCAGCAGAGAGGCACACCTGCTCCACCCTGGCAATTGTCAGCTAAAAGGGCCGCATGTTTTCCCTCCATCTTGGCCAGCTGCCTCTCTGGAGAAGCCTGCGTGGACAGGGAGTCGAGGCTCTTGCCAGACTGTTAGGGGTGAATGTCCCCCCCCCCGCCCCCACCCCAGCCAGACAGAAGGGCCCTGATTTTTGAAGAGGAGTCCTGCAAGGGCTCTTCGCAGTTTTGGGGGTTTCCAGGTGCAAGCTCCAAAGAGGCATCACTGCTCTTTGCCCATATCTTGACAAGTATGCTCAAGAAAACATGAGAAAGCAGAGACAGGAAATGGACACAGGAGTGAACGAGGACATCCTTGGTTCGCAGACCCAGCAGTAGCAAAAGCCAGAAGCTACCGGGGAAAATTCAGCCAAGGGAGATGAATCCATTGAAAATGACAGGGATGGTGCTTGTTGTTGAATGTGCACCACTATTTTTAGGTTTGGAAGTGCCTCATTTGAAAGCGTGTCTCATTCCTATTCTACTTCTGGGCAGTGTTCCCTCTAAGCTGAGTTAGTGTGAGTTAGCTCACAGTTTTTTAGCCCCCGGCTCACACATTTTTGTTTTAGCTCAGAAACGATGGCTCCTGAGCAAACTCATTTCTGCAGCAGCCAAATCGCTCGCTCACAACTTTAATGCCAGGAGCTCACAAAGTAGACTTTTTGCTCACAAGACTCCACAGCTTAGAGGGAGCATTGCTTCTGGGTGAATTTGACACAGGTGGGCATCTCTATCCAGGGATGCTGGGAACGTGCAACAAAGCTGCGCAAAAGGCGGCAGATCAGAGCCATGTCTGCACTCTCCCCTCCTCCACCGTGTTCTTCCAAAGAGCAGCTTCAAGGATTCCTTAGCCTTCAGTGGGTGGGCTTGCAACTGGGGGATGACTTTACCAAGTAGGCAGCAAAAGGGCAGAGGAAGAGGGAGCAAGAAAGCAGGTACGCCAATCAACAGTTTCTCGGCAGGTCAGCTAAACGGGACGTCCTTGCTCAGAGCCCACGTCCCACTGAAGGGGCAACCGCAGAGGAAGGATCCTTCCTGCTTCCCAGAGGCATCTGCCTGGCCACTGTGGGAAACAGGATGGTGGATTAAAGAGGTCCACCTTGGTCTGATTTAGCATAACTCTTCGCATGTCCTTGCGAGACTTCCTGGGCATGCAGGACCAAGACTTTCTGGGGACTCAGGGCCAGAGGCTCAGGCTGCTTGCTGCAAGCAGTTCTCCGGAGTCCGTTCTGTTTTTCCTGCCCTCTGAAGACGTCCGAGCATTTCAGCCAGCCTGACATGACAGCGGGACAAACGCTTTGGCATCTGCTGCCTTCCAAGCTGTGCGTGGAACCAAGCAACCTGTGGTTCCTCTTTGTGTCGTCCAGGTGCCTCGACTTCTAGGCCCGGCCATTGAGTGCCAAGCGCCTGGAGTCCTGTCCTCGTTTCAAGCTGCCTCCCAGATCAAAGGAAATTAAACCAGCAGGGAGCACAAGCGACTGATCTCCCTCTGGCCCTCGAGGGCTCTGGAACAGGTGGGCTGGGCACCGTCCTCTGGGGAAAGAGAGCCCTGCTGCCCAGGCGTTGGCATAGCAACTGGCCTGCCAATCACCTCTTATGCCTTCTTTTTAATCATCCATTGGTCAGAGCCTGTCTCTTGATCAGACCTTTGTCTCTTGCTGGGCTTCCTAATGCTGAAAAGCTGAAATGGAGGGAAGCGGCCATCAAATGGGACTCTGGGCTCCCCCGCTGGGATGCCGGCAACGGCCCCCATCTTGCTAGGCCCAACAGTGAGGGTCCAGATGAGTTACACTGCACAAACCATGCATTTCTCTGCCTCTCAGGACACCGACTCTTCTCCGGAGCCTGGTCTCTCAGGCTCAATGGGCCGTGTGATCCAGCAGGGATGAACTGGAGGGGGGTCAAAACGGCACCTTTTCCTCCCACAACTGGAGCGTCAATCCCTGTTCTCTTGAGCAGGGTCCAATGAAATGCATGGAAGCACCTTGTTCATTGGGGGGGGGGGGCTGATGCGGGAAGACTTCCCCACAGATTTTGCCTTGTGGGTCAGAGAGCCAGTTTGGTGTAGTGATTAGGAGCACGGACTCTAATCTGGCAGAACTGGGTTTGATCCCCACTCCTCCACATGCAGCTGCTGGTATGACCTTGGGTCAGTTACAAGTTCGTTCAGAGCTGTTTTCTTAAGAGCAGTCCTCGAAAGAGCTCTCTCAGCCCCGCCCACCTCACAGGGTGTCTGTTGTGGGGAGGGGGAGGGAAAGGAGATTGGAAGCCGCTCCGAGACTCCTTCTGATAGTGAAGGGCGGGGTATCAATCCAGTCTCTTCTTCTGTCCATCCCTCGCTCAGCTGCTTTTGAAGGCTCCTGCATTTTATCTCCAGGAGCAGCTGCTTCACTGAGCCTGGTGGCACTGCAGCCCCGGTCTTGTTGCCAAACTCTAGCCAGCGGGTTCCCACAGACATCAAACCCACCACTGATGTTGCTGCTCCATCTCTGACTTTCAGCACTGCAGTCGACTCGTTTTCTCAACCAGCCAGCGGAGCAGGCCTCTGTCAACAGCCTGACTCTGGCAAGCGTGTCCAAGCTGCGGTGCCCTTTTGGGATACGTGGCTGGACAGTAAAAAGATCGCCTACCGAAAGGAGGCTAGAACCCTTCTCCCGGAAATGCTCCTTCTCTGTATGCGGGAACTGATATGCCATCGTGTGGAGGAGTGTCCAGCCATTTGAAGTCTGAAGCGGCACAGTCCAGGTTACCACCTCAGCGGAGACCAGCTCTGATTCTCCATGGAATGGTGAGCTCTTATCTCTAAATGGAGCAACCGGAGAAGAGTCCAGCAGCACCTTAGAGACGCTACGAGCGGTCCAGAGTCAAAGCTCCCTTCATCAGATACCCCTTGGTCAGACTCTCGCAAGCTTATCCCCCCCCCCCCCAATCTTCTTGGTCTCCAAGACTCGAATCTAGCTGTTCTACAGCTACCCTCTTGAACTATCAGAGCAATACATGCCCATTGCCAGAGTTCGGACAAGCGCAACGACTGCTGGGATTCATTCTCCTCACGGTCTTGCTGTGGAACTGCAGATCTGCAAAGGAAAGGCCGGGCTTGGGGGCTGTTGGCTGGCTCAGCCACCCAAAGGGAAGTGGGGGGAGGTGTTAAGAAGCAAAGGCTCAACTAATTAGGTTTGACTAAGTTAAGCCAGGATGGCTCGTTAGCCTAATTATCCTCGCCCTCTGACTGGCCTGTGGAAAAGGGCAGGATCCTGGAGTCCCCAGGTGAAATCCCCTCTGTTTAGAGTGTTTCCATTCGGAGCTTGGGGGGGCCGGCTGAACTGCCCCAGAGTGCCCCTGCCCGCTGAGTGCCGAGCTCCATTCCTTTTTCAGCACGGCTGGGCTCATGAGCGTACACGGTTGCCAACCTCCAGGTGGAACCTGGCGATCTCCTGGGATTACAACTGATCTCCTAATGACAGAGATCAGTTCCCCTGGAGAAAATGGCTGCTTTGGAGGGTGGACTCCATGGCATTCTACCCTGCTGAGGTCCCTGCCTTTCCCGGGCTCCACCCCCAAATCTCCAGGAATTTCCCAACTTTGGGCTGGCAAACCTAGTGAATGCAATCTCTGAAACTGGCCGAACCCGCTGAAGATGTGGCACAACATCTCCTTCTCCTGGGACTTGGAGAGGGAGTTCTCAGTTAAAGAGTACCAACAGGGCTGGGAGTCAGTCGTTCCCAAGATTTTTATTTATTTTATTTATTTTTCAAATCTATACCCCGCCCTCCCTGCGAGCAAGATAAACAGGTTGCTGAGGATTTGGGGCTCTGTTGCAGAAATTGCAAGTAGATAAATAGGTACTGCTTTGGTGGGAAGGTAACGGCATTCTGTGTGCCTCAGCATTGAGTCAGGCTGGCCACATGACCACAGAAAAGTCTTCGGACAGCGCAGGCTCTTCGGCTTGGAAATGGAGATGAGCACCACCCCCTAGAGTCAAATTCATCTGGCTTTCAAGGAAGGGAAGCCTTTGCCTTTATCGGCAGGGTGCAGGCTTCGTGTATGCTGGCCTGGTGTCCCTGGCCAGCGTTTTGTGTGAGGAGTGAATGCACCCTCCAGCACATCCGATGCTCTCCTGCAGCTTCACATTATCGGGGGCAACAAAGAGGGGGGGTGGGCAAACTGTCTTTCAGGCACCTCGTTTGCCAGTTCTAGTCCCTGCTAATCCTTGGAAAACTGATGATCTTGCTGCATGAAGCTTTTGCAGCCCCCCGTTAGTTACCAACAGGAAGGAATTCTGATTGTTCTCCAAGCCAAGTCGCGTTCATCTGCCTAGGCGTGCAGAGGTGATGGCAATAGTCAGAGCCTCCGATTTTTCAGACCTTAGTCCTTGAGTTTTTTTCTCAGCAAACAAGTCCTAGTAAGAAAGGCAGTGCCAAATACCTCTGACATACGAAGGCAGGTACGTGGGTCACCTGGAGTTAGCGCTTCCCTCCCCCCACCAACTAAGCCTGGATTAAACGCTTAGAATCTTAGTTGCTGGGGGAGAAAATGAATGCCGCTTCCCTTTGTGCCTGCATTCATGGATCACGGGAAGCCAGAGCTGGTTTCTAACCGGGATTTCTTCAGCATCATGCAGGATTTCCAACCTCCAAGAGGGGCCTGGAGATCTCTTGGAATTACAACTGTTCTCCAGATGACAGAGATCAGTTCCCTTGGAGAAAGTGGCTGCTTCGGAGGGTGGACTCTGTGGTATTATACCCCATCGCGGCCCCTCCCTCCCCAAACCTGCTTTCCCTAGGCTCCACCCCCTCCCCCAAATCTCCAGGAATTCCCCATCTCAGAGCTGGCAACCCTATGGCTCAGGCTTTGTGTAAGAAGGAAACATGGGGAAATGAGGCGCACACTCAGCAGGGCTTCTGCACGTTTTAACCATGGTTAAGTTTGTCATTTGAATGCAGGTTTACCAAAACATGCCCGTAAGATTATCCACACAGGATCATTTACCAAAGATACACTCACTAATGGCCCCGAGATAACTTGCTGTTTCCCCTCCCCGAGTCTCACAGATAGCAAACTCTAGTGCAGCATTTCAACGCTGATGCGTCTTGCAGATCACTTCAAAAAAGGCATCCTGTGAGCACCCAACATGAGGCCACAAGAAGCCTGTTGTTGTTGCTGAAGGCGGCAGCCTCGGAACCACTGCTGCGCTCGCCTCTTCGGTATGTTTCCAGGAGCGACAAGTTTGCACTCACCGGGTCTTGAAAAGGCCTCTGAAGTACCTCTGTAATGATGCACTGGGCTGTCTAAATGGATCGCCTGACAAAACCAATGAATAACCCGACCGTCACAATAACCAGTGTGATTATTATGCAGTGGAGATGAAAGAGTCGCCTTCGCTTCCAGCTCTGCTGTCCAGAGTCTTGAAAAGACACACCTACGCCTGATGCCCCTGAGCCCTCTCGAGCCAGCTTACAAACCGCTTTCCCTTACCTCGGATGTTTTCAGGAGGCTCTTGTGACACGTGCCTCGGATCCACCACGGATGGTCTTGGAAAGCTCCCAGCGGCTTGCGGTTGCAGCAGGCGGAAAGAACATTTGTTTTAAGGTACTACTCTCGGGTTACTACGAAGGACCCCAAAGAGAACTGGTAGCTTCACTCAAACCTAGCTTGTGCACCCTTATTCCTAAGGCCCTCAAGAAGCCAGGGAAACTGGCTTCATGCTCCTTCTCCACTGAGCTCTGGCATCACACTCAGCACATGGGCTAGGCACACGACACTGAGCGTGTGTGGCAGAACCCCACTAGATGATGGCAGTTTCAAAGATCTAGCAGCATCCCAACTCTGGGACAACACACGTACAACCAGCAAAACTACTTAGATTCTGATGTCTCCTCCCTGGCCAGACTTCTTGATACGTCTCTTAATATGCAGTCAAACACACCTCTACCTGTATGTATCTGTTGCTTAGAGATAGGCTCGAGCCGTAAAGATTTGAAATGCCTTGATCCTTCAATAGCACCTTGGAGCTTGGCTTGGAAGAATCTGGAGGCCTGGGGGAAGTTCTAACCTGTCCTTGAGATCTTTCCATCCGCTACCCACGACACAGGCCCTTATCTCAAGGGCCTCCACTTTCCTGAACCTCAGCTCCTAAGCTGAGACCCAACACAAAGTGCACTTCAGAGCCTTTGTTCTGGGAGGAACAGAGGTTCTGTGTGAGAGAGCCAGTGTGGTGCAGTGGTTAAGAGCAGCAGACTCTGACCTGGAGAACTGGGTTTCATTCCCCACTCCTCCTCCACTTGAAGCCAGCTGGATGACCTTGGGCCAGTCCCAGCTCTCTCAGAGCTCTCTCAGCCCCACCTACCTCACAGGGTGTCTGTTGTGGGGAGAGGAAGGGAAGGCGATTGTAAGCCGCTCCGAGACGCCTTTGGACATTGAAGAGTTGGCAGGGGGAGAACTTGGCCGGAACTACTCTTGCTGTTCGCTCTGGGGAAGGTGGGGTTAAAGAAGTTCTTGGGCTCGGCCTGAACTAGAGCTGCCAACCTCCAGGTGGGGCCTCAAGATCTCCCCGGATTACAGCTGACCTCTAGAGCCCCAGGAGGACGTGTCAGCTTCAGAGGGTCGACTCCAGGGGCATCACATCCCCGATGAGCCCCCTCCCCTCCCCAAACCCTGACCTCTCCAGACTCTGCCCCCAAATCTCCAGGAATTTCCCAACCCAGAGATGGCAACCCTGGGCTGAACAGACATCCCTGGCCCAAAAGTCACTCCTCTTCAAAACCCAGAGATCTTGACACCAACTGCTTAAAGAAGCGTTTCTGCTCCACGTCTCAGGATGCGTTATCAGACCCCGTCTCCTGCTCCGTCACTCCCGACCTTAGTTTGGGGCCAGAGCCGTGACTTCAGGGCATCTGAATAACACTTATTTCAAACAGCTGTCAGATGGGAGGATCTAAAAACGCGAGTTTACAAAATGCCACAGAATGCATCAGCACATGAATGTGGACACCCACAGATCCCCCGCGGCACCTTTCATGGTTTGGGCCCACCACATACCGATATCAGTCACACACAGAACTAGCAAAAACAAAACACAGACTGGTCACCACAGCAGGAAGCACCTCTATGCTCTAAACACAGCTTCCCCTACACAGCGCCCTGGCTTCCTCTCTACCAACACCAAGCAAGCTCTCGGGGGAACCACATGCTTTCCACGACCCCTCTCGAGTCACCCCAGCAGAGTGCCAGGAACAATCTCTTTCGCCGTTTATCAGCGCCTGCTTTGAAGCATCTGACGAAACCCTGAGGCTCAATCCAGCCTTGCCAGATTATGCCAGCTGTGGGTACAGGGCACAGTCTGAAAGCAGACAAAGAACAAAGCCCTTCCCTTTGGGGGCTGGGGAGGCAAGAGCGACACGTGGAAAGCAGAGCAGTTATTCTAGCCACGAAAGCAGCTCCTAAGCGTCCCCTGCGTTCGACAGACGCTGTAACTGAACTATCTCAGCCGCCTGTTGCCTACCTTTGGATGGGGAGGAGTTCACTTGCAAAGAGGCAGCGTCAGAAGAGCCGGTCCTTTCTTGCAGAAGCAATACAGAAGAGTCACGTTACGCTCGGAAAAGTCAGCTACCGGTCATAACACATCGCTGGACCAACGGTGCGCCTGGTGCTTCAGGTGATGGGAATCCACACTGACTCCACTACAGCTCTCTCCCTTCCCCTGCAGTGGGGCCATCTGGACTTTTCCAACCTCGATTCAGATCCAAGGCTGTTTTCAGACAGAGATGGACACAGAACCACTGGGGTCCTCTCTAAGCAACGCTCTCCTGGGACGAGATGTCTCGTTTGAATCCAGCCAGACTTCCAAAGACATAAATCTGGATTCCAGAGGTCCAGCTCTGCCACTGAAGTTGCTGGACTCCGCCAGATGCCAATGGACTGTCAGTGCAGGGGAGCCTTTGTTGACTGGGGAGGCTACACTCACACAGGCCAAAGGTTGCCAGCTCTGGGTTGGGAAATTCCTGGAGGTCTGGGGGTGAAGCCTGGGAAAGGCATGGTTTGGAGAGGGGAGGGGCCTCAGTGGGGTACAATGCCCCAGAGTCCACCCTCCAAAGCAGCCATTTTCTCCAGTGGAACTGGTCTCTGTACTCTGGAGATCAGTTACAATTCTGGGAGATCTCCAGGCCCCACCTGGAGGCTGGCAACCTGACACAGCCGTCGTGAGCTGACGTAGTGCAAAAACGCCATTGAACAGTGTCGGCTCTGTGCATGCACCGCCCCTATAATACTGAAGATGCCTTTGGACCTGTGGCAGAATCGTCCTGGACCCCAGCTACTTGAGGAATGTGGTGGTGGCAGTTTGCCCATGTGTTATGTATTGACCATGCGGTCACCGTGTGCTCCAGTAATGGCGACCGCCATGTGGCCAGAGCACATGGCCAAGAAACTACCTGAGCTTCAGGCAGGTAGAACAAAGACCAGGTGGATTCGAACCGGCCACCGATCATGTACCTAGGTTTCTCCCAGGGAACCTATGAGATGTAAAGAGACTGATAATAGCCTATCAGGCCAGTTGGGCGAGGTCAGGGGATTCTCCCTGACCAGCATAAAAGGAGGGCTCGGAGCCCTGGGTTGTATGCTTCATCTGGACCAGCAATAAAGATCTAGCTGTTTCACTGTTCCATGGACTCCCGACTCCAATACTTCTCACCATGCAACCACCGTGGCCACACATGCAAGTGTGTGGAGGGCAGTACGAACTTTCCGGCAGGCACCTGCCATTTTCCTGCAGCTGTGCTGGGAAGTACCTCTCCCTCCACACTCTGGCAAACCCCAATGCCAATGTACCAAAACTGTTGTGTAAAGGGTGATACGACCCTAAATCACATGGTGTGAAAGCCATTGTTTTATCATCTGAAACAGGGCGAGACATCAGGGTCAACTTAATCCAAGCCCTGTTCCCGAATAAAGACAAAATGGGATTCTTGGCAGCAGCTTAAAGATTAACAATGTATTATAGCCTAAGCTTCTGGGGACTAGAGACCATTTTTTAAATCACCTGCATGAAGGGCATTCTCATTTGACAGATTACCGGGGGGGGGGGGGGGGGGAGACCTCCTGGGCACACTGGGGGGGGGGGGGGGGAACCTGTAAAACAGTGGGGACAAAAGGCAAAGGTGCTTCTATGCAAAGTTCAAAACTTGGATACAAGCACCATCACCATTCACAACCAGTAGTGAACGGAGAATCCTGACAGCTTGTGTTCAATACCTGTTGTGCAAAGAAAACCCTGTAACCAAGATCGATCTCCAAATGGACAGAGTCAAGTGTCCTCACATTCAAATCCAGCAGTTTCGTGCTGGAATCTTCCTGGGAAGTTGCTCCGGTGGGTAACGGTGACTTTGAGGCCACCTGCAGCATCCTGAGAGATGGAAATGTTCTCCCACTGCCTTCTGCATTTTACTATTTTGGGTATCAGGTTTTGTGGCCAGGGCTCATTTGCCTAGGGCAGAGGTCCCCAACACAGGTGCCCGTGGGCACCATGATGCCCACTGACACCACTTCAGGTGCCCATCAAGTGTCTTCAGAAAGTGGGTGGCGCTAGGCAGGACTTTTGCCCCTTATGGCTTCTCAGTGACCACTGAGATCTGATTGGCTGTGCAGGTTAAGATAGTGCTTTGGCAGAAGCTGCCACCACAGTCTTGGTTTTATTCTCGGTCTCGCTCCTCTTTCCCAGAGTACTTTTGAAATTACCCCTATTCTCCCCTGCACTTGGACTTCTTCTGTGTGCGTACCTCTACATCCTGCGGCAGCCATTTTGTGGCTAGGCCCACCACCCTGTGCCAGAACGCCAAAGGTCCAAAAATGCTGGAGACCAAGCTCGTAGCTGCAGTGGGGCATTTCGGGCCCTGCCCCTCTCATTAAAACCTCCGCCCCACAAACAGCTATGCCAGAAACCTTATTTTTGACAACATAGGGGATACTGGGCTAGCAGAAAGGGGGGTTGTTGGAGATGTATTGAAGGTGCCCCTTTAAGTTTTCTTGCCCTGTGGAAGGGAACTCAAAAGGCATTTAAATGCCTTCTGAAATCAACTAAATGCCCTCTGAGCTATTTTTTCCTAGGAACTGGCGCGTTCGCCGCCCTGTCTCTTGAAAAGAAGGTCTAGAAACAGGCTTGGAGCCTCCCACTTTAAAGACAGGCATTCAGATTAATTTAATTAACTGTAATTTAACTGCCCTCTTAAAAATTTAAATGCCTCCTGAACAAAAAAACCCTGGCTACGGGCCTGCTGGAAACCCCTGGCCTAGGTTCGAAAATCCCAAAGGTCCAAAAATGTCAGAGACCTCTGGCCTGTAGACTGAGCAGCGTCTGACGGAGCTGGCTCTGGTCCACAGGAGCTTCTGCCACGGAGACGTGGTTCATCCTGAAGGTGCCACAAGACTCCTCTTTGCTCTTGTAGCAACTGCTGCCCCTCTGGAATCAGAGGCATCGGACTGTAATCAAAACCCTTGAATGCTCGTTCTGTTTCTCAGATTTCTGAAAATACTTTAGGCCAAGGAGCCTTTGGTGTAGCTGTGTGCTCCTTCTAGCTATCCAGCCTGATATGGGGTGTGCCTGGCGCCTCTGATGCGCATGTAAAGCTGCAGCATGCGCCAAGGGTTTCTTTGGTGACAGGGGCAGGCTGCAAGCGCTGAGCTGTTCATCCCATTCAAGTCAATGCAGCGGCTCCACAGACAACGGGGAAGTTTCACAGAGAAAGGAAGAGCCCGCTGCTCGAGGACATCCTTACTGGCTTGATGGCAAACTCTTTACCTACATCCGTGGCCACTGGTCCAAGAAAAGATGTACAGGGGAGTGGGAAGAGCCGTAATTAATCCGAAACTCAATTTGAGTAATGTTAGGAAATAGAGACAAAAAAAATTGATTCGGAGGAGAAATCAAAAAAAGACAGAAATGTCCTTCTGCTGCCGCTGTGTGCGGATCATAAAGAATTTAGAGGGTTTGCTTTACAAAAAATGCACCCGCGCACGCTTTCAAGGTGTACAACAGACACTGTCCTGTTGAACTGGGAAACAGAAGCCAGCCGATGTTAAGAGGGCATTCAATTAGAACACTGAACCAGGCCCCATGCAAACTAGCAAGGGCTTAATTAGAGGCACAATAAAAAGCTGCCCGGGAGGCATTTTGCTTTCTAGTCATTCGCACACCCCCTCTGCCGGCTCAGCGTTCCAGAACAGGGGGAATTAGTCATTCCCTTTATCCCAAGACACGCAGCCTTGTATCTCGGTGACATTCATGGATGGTTTTACATCGCAAGAGACCAAGAGGGAGGAAAAGCAAGCAGGCAGATGCTTCTCCTCGGGCCTGGGCTCTGACAGAGACAGGAGCAGCTGGTACGGTTGCCAATCTCCAGATGAGGGCTGGAGACCTCCCAGAATTACAACTGATTACAGAGAACAGTTCCCTTGGAGAAAACGGCTGCTGTGGACAGTGGACTCTATGGCATTATTCTCCATGGAGAGTCTTCCCTCTCCTTCCCATACTCTGCCCTCCACAGGCTCCACCCCCAAATCTCCAGGTATTTCCCAATCAGGAGCTGGCAGCCCTAGTGGCTGGGGTGTCTCCAATCAAGCCGGGCCCTCCTGGAGACACTGAAACTGGCCTCCCAGTCTTCTGGTGGGCTGCATTTCCAGCTTCCTATCTGGCCACTAGAACAGGATGAGCACCATGTGAAGACTGGGTTGCCAGATCTAGGCTGGGAAACTCCTGGAGATTTGGGGATGGAGCCTGGGGATGGACAGGGACCTCAGTGGGGTACAGTGCCAGTGAGTCCACCCCACAAAGCATCCATTTTCCTCTGAGGGAATGGATCTCTGTAGCCTGGAGGGGAGCTGTAATTCCAGATCTCCAGACCCCACCTGGAGGTTAACCATACCTGGGCCCACAGGAGGAAGGATAGGAACAAATAAATCTAGACACACAGCCTGACCTCCCCGCCTGTGTTGCTGGCAGGCACTTTCCCCAGCCTGGCTATAATATAGGGAATGAACCAGGCTGGAGGAGAAAGGACTTGAAGCAGTGGAAATCAGTGGGAAGAGGTAAGGAGTAGGGATGGGCATGGTCCAGGAAAATGGTGGTCCGTTGACCCCCCAGACCACAAACCTCCATGTTTGACGGAATGAGTCATGGTCTGTTTGGTCCAGGATGCCGCGTGGCTTACAAAGCCATTTAAAGGGAATGCACTCGATTGAAGGCCGAGCAGCAACTTCACCCACTTTTGCAAGCCCCACCAAGATGGACCGACATGGACCTCCTGGGATGGTCGTGGAGGTCCATATTGGAGGGATGGCACAGACCAAGCTCATGGACCACAAACTGGGCCCCAGTCCACGGAAAAATTAGGTCCATGATCCGGTCTGTGGCCATCCCTAGTAAGGAGATGGTTTGATGTAAGAAACTGGCCTCGTCCATTTAAGCTGTGCCAGATGAACTAACAGACGGGGTTGCCGAAGTCATCCTTTGTCTGACCCACAGGCAGTCTTCCGTTCAGGCCCTGGCAAGGAAAAGCCTGCTTGGGGGTCCACAAGTCTCTGGTCCCCTGGACCAATCTTTCTGCTTGGACTTTGCTCCTGTGGTTTTGAGAGAGAAGTTACTGGGGAAACTTAGGCCTTTTTCCCACTCACATTGTGCCGGCGTTCTGCCTCCGTTTGTCCCGGCGCTGGGTGTCAATTTCACACCCTTTGCTGCGGCACGTGTGTTAATACGGGGCTTCGCGCCATTTTCTCCGCGCCTTCGGTAAACCTTTTTTTTTAGGTTTACCGAAGGTGCGGAGAAAATGGCGCAAAGCCCCGTATTAACACACGCGCCCGCAGCAAAGGGTGTGAAATTGACACCCAGCGCCGGGACAAACGGAGGCAGAACGCCGGCACAATGTGAGTGGGGAAAAAGGCCTTATTGTTTGCTCTGTTAGCGCTAAAACCCTTGGACCCCCCCCCCCGGGAATCTTTGTCGTTTCAACCCCCTTGACAGGTATTATTTGTCCCATTGAGTTTTTCCAGATTCCCCTCCTATTCCATGTGCTATTCTGACAAGACTCAGGTGTACAGGCTTCTGTCGTTTCCCCACTGCTGCAGCCATTCATACAGTGCAACAGCAATGAGGCTCCCACTGGGCAGATTTCCCTCCAGTGTCCCTGCCACAATTTACAATAGTGACAATCTCTCCACCCCACTGAATATTGTTATAATGTTTTAGCAGTCTAACAATCTGTGTATCAGGTTCTCTGAATTCCCAGCTTTCATTAAAAAGAAAAAAGTCTCTGGCCTCTTTTATTGCAGAGATATACCTTTCCCCTTATATCTCAGCAATGAAAGGGATTAGAAACTTGCTTTTTGTTCTTAAACAAAAGGTGGAAATCCGGAGAACCTCATACACAGACTGTTCGATTGTTATAATGCTATAACAATATTCAATTGTCGATTTTTAAAAAACGGCCCCCTGTGACACGGGGGGGCGGGGGATAGCTGGCCTGAGAATAGGGGCAGGGAAAGTGGCTGCCAGTGTGCAGGACCAGGAAAACTGAACTCCCCACAGAAAGGTAGCTATCTAGCCTTTCCTAAAAACTTTCCCAAAGCTTTGCCGCAAATCTGGCTTGCGAAAGATCAGGAAAAAAAAGCTGGGGAAATCCTGGAAGGTTCAGGAATACAACATGATGCTGTGGTGAAGTGGGAAGAATTCTACTTTCCAGCAGCATCAAATCCAGGCCAAATAATCCAGAAAGTCATGGACTCTGTGGGTAACTTGTTTCCTGCTAGCAAACGACTACATTTTGGGGTTGAGCCAAGCGGTTAAAGGGTCAGCCCTTAGCAGGCCTGAGCAACTGCAGCCCATATCATCTGTCTTTGCCTCTTGGTAACTGATTTGGGATAGTTATGTAGAAAAGAAAGCACAAGTTAAGAAAACAGAAAAAGGAAGTCTGGCTTTAAAATACCTGTTTTCCCAGAAGCAGGAAGTTCGTCAGGCTGCCCAGCACTGGCTGCTCAGGAAGGTACAAAAGAATCACACACAGAGATGTTAAAAGACGGTCAAGAGCTTCTCGACAGAAATCTGAAACACTTTCCTAGGAAAAGCTGAACTGCGCCCTTCAGAGGAGATTCGAAGCAGGATGGTTGGTTGCCTGACGTCGCCCGTTATCAGCAGGGCTGCAAGCTTGGATCGGTTAACAGGACCAATCGTTCAATAAACTAACCAGCTGAAGATTTTGCTTGGTTAACTGGTGGGGTCAAGTATGGGGTTGCCAACTGCCTGGGGGAAAATAAAATGACCAGACCCCTTTAGTAGAGGCTTAATGGGATCTTATTAATCAGGGCGATATTATTAACCTGCGTGCCGTGAAAAGCTTCAGTTGCCCATTTCTACACATAAAGCCTGTAGTAAAGGGACAGAACACATGTCTCCAGGCATGTTGGGAACCCTAGTCAATTAATCAACCAAATTAAACGAGTAGGGTTTAACGGCACCTACTTTATTTCGTGAGGGTCTCTTGGTTGTGATCTGTTACTGTCATAGGGAATGAAAAATAAAGTATTAAACCCAACCTTCCCCATAAACACCCTGACCCGGCTGGCCCAGGCTGACCCAATCCCATCAGACTTCAGAAGCTAAGAAGGGTCGGCCCTGGTCAGTATTTGGATGGGAGACCACCGAGGAAGTCCAGGGTCACTATGCAGAGGCAGGCAAGGGCAAACCACCTCTATTCATCTCTTTCTCGACCTGGATGTCCCAGGTTAGCATAATCTCATCAGATCTTAGAAGTTAAACAGGGTCCGCCCTGGTCAGTATTTGGATGGGAGACCACCAAAGAAGTCCAGGGTCGCTATGCAGAGGCAGGTAATGACAAACCACCTCTGAACGTCTCCTGCCTTGAAAACCCTATGGGATTGCCGTAAATCGCCTGCGACTTGATGGCATTTTTTCTTTCTTTTTCCAAAAACTGGCTCCCTTTTAAAGTCTCATCAGTTTCAGTGCAGAAGACAAGCACCTCTCCCACTGAAACCAATTGGGCCAAAACTTGCGTATATCTAAATGAATCATGCATGGTTAATTGAGTGGGGTACTTTGGGCCTTGTAGTATATGGCATGCCATCTTGCCTTAATAATTACTGTAAGCACTTTATTTGTGACTTGTTGATTGTTTTAAATGGTTTTAAATGTTTTATGAATCTTGGCACACTGGCCGAGCAATGTGAGCCGCCATGACCCTGCCTGCAGGGAGGGCGGGCTACAAATGCAACAGATAAATAAATAAACTAACTAACTAACTAAACACCACAGGATTCCATCAGACCTACTCCCAAGAAAATGTGCATAAGACTACAGCCCCAGTTTATTAAACTGTACATTATCCCCCATTTCCATGAGTATTTCAGAAACACTTGGGTAATACCTACCCTTTATTTAAGTTTATTTGACTGATTAATAGGCTAAAAGGCATGCAGTTAACCACAGGTCTTTTCACCAGTGGCTCTCCTACTCATTGCTACAAAAGATGTCTCTCACATGTTGCATGTCCAAATTCTGTCCTAGAAACCCGATAATTAAGGCACACGGAAAGCCAGGGAGTAAACTGACACTCCAGCATCTACAAAGATGGACAGATCTTGCTGCGAGAATGCCCAGATTTAGATACAGGAGGCAGAAGTAGGTGAAAAGGGGGGGGAGGGAGGGGCATTATTTGTTTTCGACAACTATTACCCCATTTAAAAGCTTCTAGTTGCCCCTAACACTCACAGAAAGCAAGGCTGCAATTCACTAACTCTGCCGGTGAGACATGGGTATAAAGCACAGTGGCTGCACATTACAGACCTTGAGCAGCAAAAACTCTGCGGGAAAAAAATTTCCGCAAGATGCAAACATGGATAGAAATCACATCAGCCTTGGAGTGCGCCCTGAGCATACAATCCACGCCTCAATGTTACTGACAAATCCCAGGCAGGAATAGAAATGCCTGCCGTGTGCATGATGGGAATATATATTTCAGGACAGAAGAGTAAATTTGTCAAATTTCCATTTGATGAACAGCGAATCTGAGTTGCCTGAGGCTATGCCGGAGCTGAACCGCAATCAGGCCAAGGGCCGGCTAACCCACCTTGAGACCCACTAGCCGTACGCTGTGATCTGCCAGGTGTTTGATAACCACTCTGCTTCTTGCTGTCTGAGGCAGGCAGGTCCCTAGAGGGCCACCGTACACAGCTGGGGGCCTGAATTCAGCCTGGTGTCTCTCAAGTGATGCATATCTGATCAAAGATGGGCTGTGCCTAGACTTAAACACACCATGGTTTTTACCTTCTCCTTTGTCTGATTTCCACCTTGACATGAAATCAGGCCCACAAAGTAGGGAGGAGGAAGATGTCCTTAATTCTGATTATGGAGTCTTGAACACTGCTACCGCAAATGGCTCAGCGTATAAGCTATGAGCCTGGGAGCTCTTGGTTCAAATGTCAGCCATGAGACAGGACACGTCTACATGCTGTTGGACTCAATCCCCCATGACCAGACCTCGTGGAGCTCTTGTGAAGCTACAGAGATCACAAGCTCCCTCTTTTGCAGTGACCCCACAACGGCTACTGTCTGTCTCACATAAAGATGAATTCATGAGACCATACTTATTCGCAAGACGTTAGCCAGGCCGCTGAAAATCGACACGTTCCCCCATTGCAAACCAAGTGCTGGACTCGGCTTCGGAATATACTTCAAATGTTCTATGGCAGTTTCAGATGTTCTGCCTTCCACATCGGCTTTTCACCTACAGAATCCCTGCTAGGGAACTGCTGCGTGCTGCACAGCAGCCAGTGCTAGGCAGCAACTAGACTGTCGGACGAGGGTCTGGGAGCCCCAGGTTCATGTCCCCGCCTAGCCACGGAAGCTTGCTGGTGCGCTTGGGCCAGTCACACATATTCCGCGTAGCCTACCTCCTGGGGTTGTTGTGCGGACAGAACAGCGGAGGGGAGAACGTTGGGATCCTCACTGGGAGATATAAATTTAGTAAATCAATAAATAATAACTAATACTATTCCAGAGTATAGACTCAGGTGGGTAGCCATGTTGGTCTGAAGCAATACAACGAAGTTTGAGTCCAGTGGCACCTTAAAGACCATCAGAGTTTCATTCTGCGTATAGGCTTTTGTGCGCAGTATAAGTTTTCTCATATAAGCTTTCCGGGTATCAGCTTTCTTGTCGGTTTGCGTCATCTTCGCCGCACAATGGGAGCAGATCTTGAAGAGGGCTTTTTGAGCCATGGAGAAAAAAAATCTCCGAAGCTGACAATGTTCCAATGAATTCTGAGCAAATTCCTCACCGACACGAAAAGACTGGAGACTCTGGAAGACACAAACCCACTCCTTCTGCAGCAAAACAGGAACTGAGGGTGGGGGCGCTACTGCGCAGGAGCATGCGGTCCCTGGGCGGGAGCAACGCTCTGGTGCACAGCATCCCCTGGAGTCTCTCAGCGGTAGAACCTATCTGATGGCAGGCCTGCTCACGTGCAGTCCCCATGTGGGACTGCACAGAAGATGGATGATGACTTCCTGGAGATTTGGTGGTGCCTGGGAAAAGCAGGGTTCGGGACCTCAGTGGGGTTACAATGCCATAGAGTCCACCCTCCAAACCAGCCATTTTCTCCAGGGGAATCGATCTCTGTCATCTGGAGATCAGCTGCAATTCCGGGGGGATCTCCAGGCCCCACCTAGAGGTAGGGCCTGCCCCACTGATGGCCAGCTCCACACTAATCATTGCAGTAAGCTTGCCTTGGACCTGGCCAGTGACAGCGCAAGCCCAGGAGGGATGATGGACGTCTTCCTTGCAGCTAACGGCTGGGAGCCAGCAGAGGCCCTGTCCTTCTCAGTGTGCCCCGCCATGCAGTCACTTGGATGGTCTGGCCCGGGAACGGGGCCCTCCAGTCTGCACGGAGCACTGGCTGGGCTGACAGGCCTCATCTTGAAAATTCCCTTACCAAACTAAGAGCGCATCCCATAATACAAAGACAGCCCTCCCCCGCAGGTGCCCACTACTGCCAGGCGAAGTAGGTAGAGATGGGCAGGCCACCTTTCAGGTCATGCAGCCTGCCACACTGCTCTGATCTGGAGAACTTCAGAGGCCCTCCAGGGCTTCTTAGGACACAGATGGAAAGGCTGCTGGACAGAGATTGCATTCAATGCTCTTAAAATATCTGGAGTATTCTTGTGGGGTGGTCTTCTTCCACGCTCCCCCTCCTTCACGTGGCAATAACAACATCAGTGCATCCACTCCTTAAAGAGACCCCCCCCCTCCCCCAAAGCTTCCACAGCTGCTGCTCTGAAGGAAAGAAGCAGTGCATTATTAATGCGCGCTGTCCTGATGCCCTTCTCTGAATTAATTAGGTCTGGGAACAAACAAAGATATTTGCTGACAAATGGGACGATCTGGGCCTAAGCCGTGTGATTTTTATCCATGTCCCCAATCCACTCCTCCAAGACAGGTCAAAAGGCAAGCCACCATTTTCCTTCTAGGAGATGATCGCTGCTACTTAATGAACCACAGCAGGCCGCAAAAAGCTACTGGAGGGCAGGAAGGGGGAAATCTGCCAGCAAGACCAGCTCTAACGGAGCTATCCACGCAAGTAAGGGGGTCATGCCTTGTGGTCCACAGCTTGGCACCCACCTGACTGCCGATTTCTGGCCAATGCGTTGTTGGCGGCTTTGTTGATAAGGGAGGGGATGACAGTGGTGGTGGTGGTGGTGGTGGTGGTTGTAGTGGTTTGGGGCATTGCAGTGGTAGTGGCTTTTGGGGTAGTAACCCGCTTTGGTCGCTCATAAGCTAACAAGAAACAAGCAAAACAAATATGAATAAAAATAAAGGCAGGATAAAGAAAAGGAACTACAGGATATCGCTCTTGGGGACTCCTTCCCCAGTTACTTACTTAGTTAATCCTTTACTGCTTATGACCATGGGCCATGACGACATCAGTTAAACGTAACATGAAACAAGACAGAGACCGTTTTAGAGGAGATACTTCCAGGGGAGCAGAGGGCACTGCTTGTATTTCGAAGCTAATTGGTCACCTGTTCTGTGTACAGTGTTCAGCGGAGACATTTACTACAAATCTTTCCGGCTGCTACAGAAAATCATGTCATTCTCTGTGTAATGAACAGATCCGTGTGTTGGCAATAAAGCGTGGACTATGGATTGATCAGACTGACTCCTGTAAGGGCAAGAAATGCAGAGACCTCTCTCTCTCTCTCTCTCTCTCTCTCTCTCTCTCTCTCTCTCTCTCTGGGGCCATTGGAAAGGGATCAGCGTAAAATGAAGAGTTCAGATGAAGTGTTTGATACCTCCACCACACCAGAAGAAGCCCTCTGGCAGCCCTCTTGTCTGCCAGAGCACAGAGATACTACGGGTTTCAGGCTGGTCTGAAGCAGGAGAACAAATCTAGAGTCCAGTGGCACCTTTAAGACCAACAAAGGTTTATTCATTTGTCAGGATGATGGAGTTCCATCAACCTGTGTTGGTCCGAAAGGTGCCACTGGACTCTTAAATTTGCTCTATGGGTTTCAATTAGCTGCACAGTAATTCTGTCTCCCAGTCTGGAGAATGGCAGGAATCTCTACCAAAGGATTTTCAACACATCCCCAAACTATAATCCACACAATTCTTGGGGAAGGAGGGCAGCTATGGCAGCTCAATAGTTCCTAACCACTATACCTGTGTAGTAGAGGTATGCTCTGTCTTGTTTAAAGGCACTTAAAACAGCCTGAAAGGTTACATGAAACAAATGTTTGCTGCATGCACCTTTCAATGCCCAAGTATCACACGAGCTGAGCGGTATTTACGGCCCACTAGGCAAGAAAGTGAACCAAATCTGGCAAGGAACCCTCAGACCCATGCCATTCGTGAACACAGCCCACAGCCATACAATTGAACGGTGTGCTTTGTTACCTATCTGGGGCTGCAACAGTTGTCTAACAGATGGCCTGGTCTAGTCCAGAATGGTCGTTCCCAACCTTTTTGGTATAGTGACCCACGAGTACAAATTTACTCTGAACAATGACCCGTCTAGGGCTAGCCCAAGGTTTTTGATGCCCCAGGCAAACTATGACCTTGGCCCCCACCTGTTCCAGGGTTCCATTTTGCATAGTGCCCAACCAGATGTTCTGAGAAACCAACAAACGTCACACGCAAAGGGTGCAGCTGCCCCCGCTAAGAACCCCAAGCAAGTGGGAGTTCACCTCTAGGCAAGAGAACCACCATTAGGAAAGGTTGGCCTGCAACTGACTGTCAGAGGTGTTGCGACCCACAGGTTGGGAAACACTGGTCTAGAGGGCCTGTGCACATGCAGAAACTCCGACGCACCCATTCTCGGCATTGAACTGCATTGAGGAACCTGCGCAAACGGAAGCCCTGGCTGACCACTGCAGCTCCTTTGGATAACAGCCTCCATCCAGTCAAGGCAGCCAGCTCACGCAGGGCAAACAACTGCTGGGAATAACTGACTAAAAATGGTGCTGGTGGAGCAATATGGACCCTAAGGGTCACTTTCCTCTTTTCGCTTAGTATGACTCACTTCCATCTCATTCCCTTGGCACTGGTGCTGGCTCAAATATCCCCACCTTTAAAGTAATTGTCAAAACTTCAAGGAGAAAGACTTTGTAAAATGCCAGGGAAAAGGCGGGGAATTGAGAAAGTCAGGAAATTAGCCATGAGTCATGAGGGATCAGAGACACAAAGTCATCCAAGGCCTTTTGTTTCCAGCTGCCTCCTCTTCACCTCTATATATACCTTTGGACCCTCTCAAAAGCGTGGACAAAATTCATCCCACTCCCTGTTCCTGTGCAATGACTTGTTCCCTTAGATCCCAACCACATCTTTTGTCATCCCTTCTGTAATAAGTCGTACACAGGGGGACACAAAATCCTGGCTGATATTACCGGAGCCTCGGCAGAGTTTCTAACAAGGGGAGCAAACTGATGCCACTTAATGAACTACGTGGTTTTTTGGTTTTGTTGGTTTTGTTTTTGCAACGGCAGCAGAAACACAAGATCATTGCCCTAAACCCTCCCGGCATCCCAGCACCCGCTCCCATCACTAAGTACTGCCTTTTCATTTTAAGGCAAATTCTAAAATGGCTGTTCAAACGGTGTAGGAGTGTTATTTCCCCCAGCAGATTCCCGTGCTGGGAAACCCACCGCTGCCCACTTTGCTCATTTGTCATGCTTCATTCAGGCCCCCTCGGGTCTTCCTGGGAGAATAAGGAGCCACCACTAACACCACGTATACACCACGTATACAACACAAAAATCCAAAGGGCACCCTCAGTTTTCAAGATGCAGCACTTCTTCGCCGCTTCGCTTTCTCCCAGGAACGGATCTCAGGGCGTGCTTGCACCACTGACGCTCTCAGCACCAGCAGAGACGAGATCTCCCAGTGTTCCTGCTTTGGCTTGCAAAGTGGGGCGGGCAACCCCTGTGCAGCCTCCCAAGGTTGCCTTGAAGTACAAATTGAAACATCAGTTTATTCCGCACAGAGTGGCAGGATTCAGCACCCGACTTCACAGGCTGCTCTGCCAACGCTGTGAGGAGTAGACTGGGCTGGCCATAGGGCCGGTGACACAACAGGTGACACAGGCCGAAGTTACCACTGGAGTAATCTGCTTTGGGAGAGAGTGTTTGTACAAACACATCCCAGTCCAATCTCGATTTTGTGATTGTGCAGACACAGCGGATGACCTTTTACCACAAGGGAAAAGAAGGCAGGCAAGTTGGGGACCGGACTGCTACACCCACGCTGGCTCTGGGACCTCCCCCCCCACCAAAGAATGTCTCGGGGCTGTTACTCATCCTGGAAGAGCTCCGGGCAACTGGGAATGAGCAGTGGGGTGTGGTTGAGTGACAGGGCACACATCACAGAACAAAGGACCTGGAGAGCTTAAAACAGCAAAACTCTGCAGTCAGCTAATCCCAACTGCATGCCAAAAAATGCAAATTCTGCAACCCATTTAAATCATGCATTTTTCTCTCACGTTGCATGCCAGATCCTGTAATTTTTACACTTTTGTGTAACTGATTTGGATTTTGCTGTGGGAGGCACGGGGCCAGGATCTCAGCAGAACACCCACCTAAGATTTCGCAAAACACTTGTGTTGTAGTGGTTAAGAGTGTCAGACTAGCATCTGGGAGATCTGGGTTCGAATGCCCACTCGTGACCTGGAAGCTCGCGGGGGGGGGACCTTGGGCCAGTTACACGCCTTCAGCCTAACCTACCTCACAGGGTTGTTGTGAGGATAAAATGAAGGAAAAGAGGATGACGGAAGCTGCATTGGGTCCCCCACTGGGAAGAAAGGCGGGTTATAAATGAATTAAATCAAGAAATATAAACAAGGGTTTTCCTAATGTATGCTCCATGGAAATGTCCCAAAACAGATTGTTCATATTAATTTTTGAACGGCACTCTAGTCTAACTAAAGTAACGGGGACTAAACCTTGCAAACTGAGAAATCCAAAATCTTACAATGAGGGTTTAATGTACTGCCTCTGATACTGGGGGGGAAAGTTCACAGTATTCATTGGAGTTTTTGAAGAGCCTTTTATTTCCTTTCCTGCTGCTGTTCTAACAAACCTCATGGGGGGGGGGGGGGAAGCCAAGCCAGAGCGACAGAGACAATGAGGTTACTGAAGTCAAAGACGGTTCTTTGACGGGACGGAAAATGAGGCACAATTAGAGGAGCGGAGTTATGGCCTGAGAGATGCTAATAGACACAGGAAACAGCCATTCTTTTCCCTGTCAAGGGACGTGTGCACAGACCAGGCACCAAGCACGTCCGACACCAGCTTTTCAAGTTACATTTTTACTTACTGCCGAAGTTTGGAGCTGCACCTGGAAGGAAAAGAGAAGAGAGGAGGGAAGAAAATAAAGAGGGTCAGCAAATACAAAGAAGGGCACTGTGCTAATTAACAGGAAGTGGGCAGATGTCAAAACAGCCAGTGCAGGACAATGCCAAAAGGTGGCCAGGGAGCACGGGGTTTCGCATCCAAGTCACCTGCCATGACCTGCACAGATCGGCCCACTGATGACCTAACTTATTAGTGTTCTCTCACCGGGGCCCTGTGTCTGAGCAGGGTCAAATATTTCTGGCATAACACCTTAATAAGTCGCACTTCTAGTACACAATGAAATCCTGCACAACTCTTAGTAGTGCTGAGCTAAAATTATGGGAGAGCAGATTTGCAGAAAACTTTAACGGAATCAAAAGTAAACCCCGCCTCAAATCCGCTGACCTTTCAGGGATCGTTATGAAAGGGCAGAAAAGCTATTCAGTTCTTTGAGTGCTCCCTGACTGGCCAAGATTCCCTGGGCAACCAGGAAGCATTGCTTTCATTCTAATGGGCTTCATTTATTTGTGCTCAGCACATAGCTAAATCTGATTAGCTAACAGCATTGTGACGTCGTTGTGTCTAGGGTAAAATCCCCGATTGGCTGAGATTCCTCAGGCTGGAATGAAAAAGTGGAAATAGCCACCGACGAATTAGCAGAGGGGATGAAAAATAGTGGGATTAAGGGTTTACAGGAGGGGGGAGTTGCCCCCATCACTCATTTTTCAAGTGAAAATAAAAACCAGAGGCTGTTCAAACAAAGCACTAACTCTCACTCATATGTGCTCAGAACCACCCTGCCTGCTAGTCCAGGAATATCCTGAGGCTATGACATAAGCAAGGGACCAGGATCACGCTGTAATGTCAACAATGAGCCCCAAACTTCGGTCTTTGGGGTCCAATTACTCTTGGACTCTCCGAACCAGGGTTCCCTAATGGGGTGCCCACCAGAACTTCCCTTGGTGCCCACCGAGCATTTCAGAAAGTGGGCAGGGCCATTGAAAGCGTTTTCCACTGAAGGAACCGGAGGGCGGGTAAGCCCCTGGGCTTTTCTTGGTCAATGTGTGGTTCCACTCCCCCTTCAAGCGTTCCTTCTTTCCAGAAAGAGGGCGGTACTCCATTTGGGTCCACCTCCTGCTACTGGGGGTTTGTCTCCACCTCCTGTGGCAGCCGTTGTAGGGTGGCGCTCACCACCCCTCTCAAAACTCCAAATGTGCTTTAAAAGGCTAGGGGGCCCTGCTCTGGACCTTTAAAGAGATGACGCTCCTCCCTCCCTCCCATCCTCAAAGCCATATTCACAAACATCCTGCGTTCACGTTGAGAAGACAGTCTCCCAGGTTGGTACAGAAGGTAGGCAATCTGTAACCCACAGTTGCATAATGGGAAGGCGCTGGGGTCCCCATACGAAGGAGCTTTCTTGTAAGGTACATTGGTTTTCAAACTGGGGCATCTGAGTCCCTTTGGAAATGATCAGAGATGGTTCATATGAGGGTACACTAGACACCTTGCCTGCCACATCTGATCTTCCCTGGCAGCACCCAAGGGATCAAAAGAGACGCAACTCATTCTTCTGTGTAAGCACGAGCGCTACAAGAGCGCAGTCCTTCTCCTGGGCATTCTAGCCACGGGGAGCTGCAGAGCCTGGCTCTACCCAGGGCATTTGGGCCTGATATTACGAGTGCAAAATGCAAATGTCATGGAAAAGGAGGCGAGCCAGCGAACAGCATGTCGCTGTGGCTGTCAGAACCAAAAGGCCCTCAATGAAGCCTTTGAAGGACTGCAGGCGCTCAGTGGTAGCTGACAATCCCGTTCCCTTTCAAAGAGCCAGCTTGTCTCCCATTCTTGGCAGAAACAAAACATTCCTGTCATGGCCTTTGGAGCCTCGATTTCAGCTTTGATCGGGCCTAAAGCATATAAATCTTTCAAATGGAGGGACAGAAAGAGTGGCGGGGAAAGACTGTCTTCGGGGGACGCTTGAGGCAGTCCCTTTGAAGGCTGGAACCATGTTTTGGCTGTTCCATCCCATTCAAAGTGTCCCTGAAAAGCCACAGTGGTCGGGGTCCCCGTCATCAAATGCATGGTGCTCCTATGGGGTAGAACTGTCCCCTCCACTGAGAAGGGGAAGCAACAAAGCAGAGTCTTGTGGTCCCTTGAAGGCAAACAGATTTATTGCAGCCGAAACTTTCTGTGGACAAGGGCCAGCTTCATCAGTTGTAAGCAGGCTCTAATTGGTGTAACTTTATACCACAATAAATCTGTTAGCCATTAAAGGCACCACAAGACTCTTTTTCCTTTTCACTTTAGCATGGTTACTCCTCTGGATTTTGTCCAGGAGGAGGAGGAGGAGGGAAAGTTGAAAAGCCTGTTGAAAATCAGCAGAAACCTTGATAAAATGGCTGGCTTGGGAGTGCAGGGAGTTGTTTTCCCTAGGAAAAGTCTGATCAGTTTTCCAGTCAGGAAGCCACGTTATCCCAGATGTGAAGACCATCCTGTGAATATCTGGGAGGGAGTCGGGCCATCTTTGAAAAAGAGCTTGTGTATCCAAGTGAGAGTTCTGGGCTGCTATGGACTGAGGCTCGGCCAACATATGTGACACAGGGATTATACGACTGGCCTCCTTTACGAAATTACTTAGAACATACATTCAGATGGGCAGCCATGTGCACACACATATCTGAAGAAGGGTACATGCATGTGAAAGCTTCTACCCAGAATCAAGGGCGTAGACTTTCCAATTTCCGGGAGCGGGGGGCAGAGACATTATAGGCCATTGTCTCCAGGGAAGGCTCAGCACATCCTGGAAAAGTTCCAGGGGGGGGGGGGCTCCAGCTCCCCAGCCCCCTGAAGTTGACGCCTATGTCCAGAATTAAACTTTGCTGGTCTTAAAGGTGCCACTGGACTCAAAACTTTGTTTTAGAATGTACATCAAGCTCTTTGATGACTTGCAATGTGCCATAAAAATATGAAATGTTGCTGTTATCTTCATCATTATCAGTTATAAACAGGATTTAATTGGCATTTTCCACACACACAAACACACACACACAAGAAAGGAGAGGGGTTATGGCTCAGTGGGAAAGCCTCTGATTTGCATGCAAAAGGTCCCAGGTTCAGTTTCCAGCCTCTCCAGTTCAAAGGACCAAGTAGCAGGTGATGCAAAAGACTTCTGCCTAAGACCCAGGAGAGCTGCTGCCATTCTGAGTAGACAATACTGACCTTGATGGACTAATGGCCTGATTCAGTCTGCATACGTATAAAATGGGTGGGAATAAACTTTGAAAATTGTCATTATTAATAAAAGGTGAGGTGTCAGAAGGCTTTCTGATTTTAGTGTATATCATAAACTGATGTCTCCTAAGCTTGGTAGACGCTGGCACTGACTGCCCAGGCTAGCCCCATCTCATCAGATCTCAGAAGCTAAGCAGGGTCAGCCCTGGCTAGTATTTGAATGGGATGGGAGACCACCAAAGAAGTCCAGGGTCGCTACACAGAGGCAGGCAATGGCAAACCACTTCTGTTCACCTCTTGCCACAAGTTGGCTGTGACTTGTTTACACACACATACAAGCTTGGTTGCCATTTAGGGGTCCGTTTTCCTCTTTGGCACATCCCTGAAAGTTTGGAAACTGTTCCGTTTGCTATGGAGCATTTTATCCAAGCAGGGCTGGGGGGGGGGGGGGGGCGGGGAGGAGTGCCAGAACTCTCAAGAAGGAAATGAAATTTTCAATCTGTATACTGAAAGCTCATGAACTTTAAAAAAAAAATTAAAATAATTGTGTCGAAGAGGTTCCGGAACTCCGCTCCGGCGTGCTCCCCCAGAGAAAAAAGCCCTGTATCCATGTGTCAAACTGACCTTAGCGCTCGCCCAGCCAAGGCCCCCCTTTTCAAGGAGCGTGCCATCCTTCCTCACTGCTGGCGGTCAGCCACGCACCCCTCCTACTCACTTCTTGGGGCCATTAATTCTCCCACATCCTCCACCAGCTTGTAAATGCTAGCTTTCCATTGTGAAGCCCACTTGTCTGCCCGGCCTCTACACTGACTGCAGACGAGCTCCTCAGGCACAAGCCGCGCCGCGGGGCCCTGACCGAAGCAGCCTCGGATGTGGTTCAGGCCCACACGTCCGTGGGGGTGGGGGGCATAAAAGGAAAGCGGTGGCCCATGATGGCGACTTACACACGTTGGGAGAGCCATTGGGGAGGGGCAGGTAGGAGCCAGCCCGCCACGACTTGCTGCGGAAGTTCTTCTTGCACCTGCCGCAATCCTGCCCGGTGGTGTTGTGCTCACACTCACACTGCAGGCTGCCCTCCTTGAAGGTACACAGGCTGGCATGGAGGTTGCATTTACACCTGCAAGAGAACCCAAGCAAGGCAACTGAGAGACTGGTTTATGCGTTCATTCGCTGGAAAATATCTGACCTGCGACCTCCAGAATGGTTTACGACTTCATACGATCACCAATTCACAAAAGGGGAACCCATTCAGAATGCACAAGTGATGGGAAATTATCCCTCCCGATTGTGTGCACTGGGGATTGCCAAGGCTGGGTTTGAAAATGCCTGATTTGGGGGTGAAGCTGGGGGAGGGGAGGGGTTCGGGGAGGGGAGGGACCTCATTGGGGTACAATGCCATAGAATTCATCTTCCAAAGCAGCCGTTTTCTCCAGGGGATGTGATCTCTGTTGTCTGCTTGGCAGCCCGAGTGGTGCCCTGGACCTGCTTCCTCTCTGCTTGCCACCCCCTCTGCTTGCTTCTCCTCCCCCACCGCCTCTGGCTGTTTCCACAAGGAGGACCTGCTCTGCCTTGGCCCTGCAGCAGGGTTTTCAGAGCATCCAGACAACATCCACGTCCTTCTGTAGCTTCCCCTCCTTTGCTCTGACATTGCTGGAAATACAGGAGTCAAAGTAGACGGGATAGTGCAAGTTTGCAAACCTTCCCAATCCTGTCCAGTCTTACTTTCTGCACCTGTCAGCTCTTGCCTGCCTTTCTCCCCCTCGGTCACTCATTGACAAAAAAGTCCTCCAGTGGAGCCACAACATGAGGCATGGTGGGCACAACATGATGGGAAGGGGGAACCAGGGCATTGCCCCATGGGGATGTTTTGTTGTGGTAGTGAATGTGGGGGCTGGAGTTCTCCCGGAATTATGACCAATTCCCCAGGCTACGGAGATGGGTTCCCCTGCGGAAAATGGCAGCCTTGGAGGATGGCCTCTATGGCATGCTACCCCGCTGAGATCCATCCTGTGACAGGCCCTTTCTTCCCGCCAAGGGGACCCACACAGCCTCTTATGATTTGGGGGGGCCGAGTTCATTCTGAACTACAAATCTTCTCCCCGGTTACAAGATACTCTAAGGGAAGCAAGTGTCAAGGCTTTGGGTTCCCTGCTGTGAGCGAAGTTTTGCAGTGAGCAAGAAAAACACGGAGACCAAGGAGGCAGGAGTTACATGCAAATAACGAAGAAGATTCATTCATTCATTTATTTATTTACAGGTTGGTTTTAAAGACCAGAACACCTTCACGGTTCTCCAGACAGTCAAAGGAGAAGCGTGGCTGAGGCCCATAAATCTCAGCTGGTCAGGGGCTTCAGAGGGTGGCTTGAATTCTCTTTCATACTTACAAGATACAAACAAGCTTTCACTGACTAGTCTCTGGGTGGGATCCTGTCACACACACAGGATGCCACCCACCCACCCGCCCGCCCGCCCCAGCCTGCCCTTTCCCAAGAGTCAGACCAAATGGCACGGGGTCTGCTCATCACCAGGGAAAGGCCTCACCTACGGGGGGACTTGGTCCTCTGCCAGGCAGAACAACCCTTCCAACTGCTGAAGCAGACCCCCACTCTCACTGCCCCCTCCCCCAGAGGCAGGCCTGAGCGACTCCTGCTGTGTTTCCCTCCAACACACCATTCTCCCTCTGAAGGGCGAGGGTCGCTGGAGCAGCACTCCCGCAGGCTTGGGGACGAAACACCTGAGTGGCTGCTCTTCCCTTCGGGGGCGGGACAAGAACTGCTCCGTAGTCCAGGGGAGAAGCTGTAATTCTGAGAGATCTGCAGGCCCTACCTGGAGCCTGGCAACCCCAGTCCTGATCATAATAGCCACCAGACATTTTCAAGCACAAAAACGCAAGTGGCTGTGGGTCACGCCTAGGGACATGAGCCGAATGCCAGTACTTGCTAGTGAGGGATTTTGATTCTCACTGACTTCGCTTTTTATCATCTTTGGACGAGCTTTCGGCTCACTTTATTAATGAACTTGAGATTAACTCTAAGGATGCCAGGCTCCAGGTGGGGCCTGGAATTCCAGCTCATCTCCAGACTACAGAGATCAGTTCCCCCTGGAGAAAATGGATGCTTCGGAGGGAGCACTCTGTGGCACTGGAGCCCAGGGAGGTCCCTGTCCTCCCCAGGCTCCACCCCCAAGTCTCCAGGAGTTTCCCCATCCTGGATATGGCAACCCTACCCCTTCATCCTCTGGGAGGACCTGGCAAGCCTACTAAGAGGTCAGGAGACTAATTCTCTAAAAAGGGGGTACAAGATAAAGTCAGAGCCTTAGATGGCAGAAAGAATGGCACTGGAGGGAAGCCATCTTTAAGGCATAGGGCAGGGAGGCACAGCCTGTCAGCAGGGGAGGTTGGAAACTTAAACCTGCTACTTGGGAAACAGCTGGGGGGGGCATAAACACTACAGAAGGTCCCCAATTTCAAGGGCGAGTAACACACGATTCGCTTCTCCTTTGCCAGCACCCAAGAGAGACATTTCCGAAGGATGCTGTGAACATTCCAAGAGCAGGAGTTTCTCATGAGCCACCAAGCCTGCCGAGGCCTGAATGTCATCTGTGCATCATGGGTAGGTTTGCTGGCTCCAAAACAGAATCACGGGAGTTATTTTTGATCCCTTGCTCTTCTTTGCAACCAACTGTTTATACACAGTCCAGGAAACAGTTGGGCGGGCAGCCCCCTCTCCCGCCTCTCATGTGCCAGATGACGCTTTGCTCCGCTCCAAAATGCAGGGACCAGGAGGCTCATTCCGAGTGTAAAGGGGCACCAGAGACAGATTTGAGCTCTGAAGCACAGGGCTGCCAAATGCAGCAAAACGGGTTTTTGGAGAACTGGTTCTTGAAAGCTCTGAGGCAGGCAGATCGCGGCACAAAGCGCTCAAAACCGTCAGGCTTAAATGCCTGGGGAGTGCTGGCGGAAGGAAGGAGAGCTGTCTTTCTCTGCCAGGTTATACAAATCAAGACTGCCCGGTGCTGGGGCACTGACGGCTTCCTCTGTCCACCCCTGTGGAGAGCAGTTTCTGCACGGCTGTCCTCACCCTCTTGCATAGGCAATGACCCGCACGCAGGTGCTGCTATGCCCGAATCTCTGAATTATTGAATGCCCATGGAACACTGGCTTTCTCTCTTGCTGCAATTTCTTTCTTTTTTTTTAACAAGGAAAGCAAAGTAGAAGGTCATGGCAGGTCACAGCCTCATCACTGTGGTGCGGGACCCGGGATAGAAAAGGAGTATATTCCCCACGGGAATAGGCAGAAAAGGCACAGATCTGACCCAGGAGCCACAGAAACCTGCCTTACAAGGAAGAAGAAGAAGGAGAGATTGGATTTATACCCCACCCTTCACTACTCAAGGGAGTCTCAGAGCGGCTTACACACTCCTTTCCCTCCCCCTCCGCACAACAGACACCCTGTGAGGTGGGTGGGGCTGAGAGAGCTCTGAGACGACTGTCCTTGAGAGAACAGCTGGTACAGAGCTATGGCTTGCCCAAGGTCATCCAGCCAGGTGCAAGTGGAGGAGTGGGGAATCAAACCCGGTTCTCCCAGACTAGAGTCCGCGCACTTAACCACTACACCAAACTGGAGTCAGAACAGTGGCCCATCTAAGCCAGGACTGCCTTTCCCAAGTGATAGTAGCCCTCCACCGCATTGAGATGTGCTCTTGGCACCTGCGACCTCTACCTAGAGATGCTGAGGACTGAGCCTGGGACCTTCTGCATGCAGAGCAGGAAGCCCTGAGCTGCAGTCCCAGGAGATGGAGGGCTGCACCCAGGAACTTGCTGTTTGCATCCTCCTCTCTGTCCACTTCAGGGGCATCTTCTGTGAGTTAACCCACGTGGTGCTCCGTTTAGAAGACGTGCCAGGCTTCGTGGTTGCCTAGACCTGGATTATCTGCTCCCTGGCTGCTTCCACAAAGGGATTTCCCCCCACGTGGGCATGAGGATGTCCGTGCGGTAAACGGTCATTTAACAGGCACAACTTGACTGTCTCCCCCCCTTTTCTTCTGAGAAAGAGAAAATAAAGGGATTGGGTTGTTGTCGTTGTTTTTGGTTTTGCAATGTGGCTGCAGGCAGAGCCTCCATCTGCAAGTAACCAAAGGGCACTCTGCATGTGGTCAGAGATCATATGTTCTCCAGCCAAACAAACTATCTCTGCTACTGATAAGGGAGATCCAGAGTCCAGATCCCAGTGTAGGAGCCTTGCTTCTTAAAACAGGTTACTTCACCGGGGGAGTGGGGGCCCTGCAGTGACTGCAATCCCTGCCAGTCCGGAGGGTAATAAGGGCGGTTCTTTGGAGGGGGTGCCAGATTGAGAAAGGCTCCGTCCTGCTGCAGCTGGACTCTGCGTGAGCCACCCTAACAGTCCGAGGCAGCGGAAGAGGATTCCCAGTCTGCACCTCATGCTTCTTTCAAGTATATTTTTTCCATACATCTAAAAGTTCATCATACCCTTTCTCGACAAAAGAATGCGCAATGTGATTAGTAAAAATCCAGGACAAGACCAACAACTTGAAATGCCTAACAGACAACAACCTAGTCAGCAGAAGAACAGAAAAGAGATTTTTGTCTTTTAAAAACCCCCACACATGCCCAACAGCAGGTTAAGGGGGAAAAAAAGATGTTTTTGGGTTTTTTTTAAAGCCTTTAGAAGAACAATAGGGATGGAGCCGAACAGATCTCTCAAAGGAGAGTGTTCCACAACCGCTGGCTACAGTCTTGCCCTCCACAGGAGAAGGAATACAAAGCAGGGGTTCGCTGGCAGATCTGAAAAGCTCGAGAGGAACATGAGAAGGAGGGATTCCCTGAGGTGCTCAGGATCCAGGGCATTGGCAGCATTCAAGGTTAAAACCAGCCCCTGGAATCGAGCCTGCAAACAAAGTGGAAGCCAGTGAAGAAGCAGCCGGGGAGGTGAAATCTGAGGGCAACCCTCTCAGTCATCAGGCGATGATGGCCTTTGACCCTAGCGGGAGTTCCCAGGCTTCAAAAGGCAGTCCCACAGAGACAGCGGTGCAGGAACCAAATCTGGAAGGCTCAGAAGGCCCACTGTGCCCCAAAAATGGGAGCCGACGCAGAGCGCAATGAAGGACCAAAGCTAGATTTGACTTTTTCTCTTTAGGGAAGGGTCTTAGTGGCATCCGTCAAACTAGAGTGTATGTGGAAATGTCAGCCTTGATTTGATCTGCCGTTTGGGGCCAAAATGGTAAAACCAGAATAAGGGATTAAACACAAGAGCCCAGAAGTGTTCTTGAGCAGTGGGGTTGCACAGAAGAACTTCCCCCAAGGGACTGTGGGTGCAACAGGGAAGCAGCTAGACAGGATGCAGTCTTCAACCCTCTCTTGAGAGCTTCACTGGGCAGGGATCCGGGAAAGGACCAAGGCGAGGGAAGCAAAGTACAGTATTACAGAGGCTCTCCAGCTCGTATTAATAAATGTGTTTTAAAAGCAAAAACATTTAAGAAAACATCTTGTTTTAAGATGGAGTAACAGATTAAATTGGTTGTAGTCCTTTGCATTAAGTCTTATCGTTATTAAGTTGCAGCTAATATTTTCCAGGATTACAGTACAGTGGCTCAGAGGTTAAGACACTGAGCTGCGGACCGGAAGGTAGGCAGCTCGGCAGTTTGAGACCTGAGTGCCACGTGACAGAGTGAGCTCCCGTCTCTGGCCCCAGTTCCTGCCAACCTAGCAGTTTGAAAGCAAGAAATTGCAAGTAGATAAATAGGTACCACTTTGGTGGGAAGATAACAGCGTTCCATGCACCTTGGTGTTTAGTCATGCCGGCCACATGATCATGGAAAAAGTCTCTGGATAGTGCTGGCTCTTTGGCTTGGAAACGGAGATGAGCACCGCCCCCTAGAGTCGGATTCGACTGGCTTTCGAGCAAGGGAAACCTTTACCTTAATTATTTTCCAAGGCTTATCTAGCTCAGGGAACTAAGGTCTTGCAAAGAATTCTGTACGGGGGAGCATGTAGAGTAGGACTACATCTGCATTTTGCAGCAGCCATGAAATGCACCTAAAATAACAAGGTACCCCTTTGCCCTACCCCCACTTATCCCTAATCGGCCATTTCTCACTGTCGGGACCCATCTGGAGGGCAAAAAATAAATACATTTCTCTCATCCAAAGGATCAATTCTGCTAGAGAATTGCTTTCTGAAGTCAACCTTTGAGAATCATCAATCTAATCAGAAAACAATAACCTGTGCAACCTGACCCCCCAGCACAGCACTTTTCAGACCAATCAATCAGGATACATTATTTAACAGTGAGTGGTGGAACAGCTCCAAACAGCCAAGGCTGAGGATCCCTCCTTGTGCAGCTGCTGAGACTCCCTGGAGTAAAAGCTCCCATTTCCCCTGGATCCTTACCCCAGCCCCTACCTAAGCCTCCAATCCCTGGTACTGTTTTAACTTGGATTAACTTGGATTTCATTCTGCAAGAGGCCGAGGACACAGATGTCCACTTGGAAGCAGGGAACTGAGCACCTTTTCATCTAAGCGACCATCAGCTGTCGAGCAGAGGAAATACTTTCAGGGTGGTCCCAGAGGCTGAGAAGGAATACAAATCCTGCTCCACATTTTCTTGTTCATCTTGAATGGCTGCTCAGTTGAATACCTAAATCAAGGTGCCTGTGGCGCCCACCAACACCTTTTCCGGTGCCAACAAAGTGTTTTTGGAAAGTGGGCAGAGCCAGGTGGTACTTTTGCCCAGCAAGACTTCTGATTGGCCACTGGAGATGTGATTGGCTGTACAGATTTTTAAACATTGCTTTGGCAGCATTTGCCACCAGAGCACTGGGATCCTCACTCTAAGACTGAAAGGAAGCTGGAGCAACCATCTCGTAGCTGGCTCCATCTCCCACAGCAGCCATTTGGGGCAGGATCACCAGCCCCCAGGTGGGAGGGGGAATCCTCCAATTTGGCAGGCTCCTTACTTCCACCAGACAGCTGGACAGTGGGGGGAAGCCCCGCCCCGAATAGCCACCACCCATCGCAATGTCCCTGGCATGATAATGTCATGTGGAAGTGATGTCATCAAGCTGGGGATGCCGTGCAGCGACGCTCTGGTATTTTGGGCAAGTCTATGGTTACCACAGACTTGCCCAAAATACCACAGCATTGCCATGTGGTGTCCCTGACATGATGACGTCACTTCCGTGTGACATCATCACGCTGGAGACATTGCATGCAGTGACATCCCTTTCCCACTCCCAGCTGGCGAGAGGAGAACCTTGCAACCCCAACTTTGGGGCAGGCAATTTTGGGGCTGCACCCTCCACACTATGTTAGAATTCCAAAGGTGCCTGCAGGCTCAAAAAGACTGGGGACATCTAATCTAAAATGGCATTAGAAGCAGACGGACACTTAGGTGAATTTGTGACTAAGCACCTGTTTTCCCAAGTAGAGTGTGGTCAGCAGGTGGCTGCTACCACTGCTCTGCAAAAATATACAGGAAGCTGCTAGTAGCAGTGCTATTGATGGGTATTCCATGCCAACAGTGAGTTTGGTACTGTACACAGTATAAAAGATATATAAAACTGATATTTTAATGAGCCATCTTGGCTCCCCTTTTGGGGGGAAAGGCTGGATAAAAATATTTTAATGAAGAACCCCTGTCGAGGGGACTTGTAATTTACATGTCAGACACAATGGGGGCCAGATGGGGGAGAGTGGTTCAGAACTGACCATCTAGCAGTGATGGGCGGACCCTTTAGCTTACCAGGAACATTCTTGGTGGGCTGCTGCTTTGGAGGGTCACTGGCAGCCAGGACCACCGGTTACCAGGCAGTGCAGGCCACGCCACTGGAGCCACCAAACTTGGAACTGGGCTGCAACAAGGACGACCGATGCAGTATTACACCTTGGGCAAGTCCTCATCCCTTGCAGGAGAGAGCAATATGGACTGATAACATTCACTGGGGAAAAGGTTACCTCACAATGCCCCTGAAGAAATGGGTCTTTTAGAAAGCACTCAAAGGAGCAGCAGAAAGTCCTTTGACCATGAGAGCAGGGCTATGTCTATGGATTGCTGGACAGTGCCCTGTCGCTACACGACAGCAGTCTTCTGGTGGGACTGTGCAGTCCAGCTGCAAATGCATAACTACCATGTACTATCAAAATATGTGTTGATGCAGCCCCAGTGGGGTTGCCAGTTCCTGGTTGGGAAATACCTGGAGATGTTGGGGGTGGAGCTTGAGGAGGGCGGAGTTTGGGGAAGGGAGGCCTTCAATGGGGTATAATTCCACAGAGTCCACCATCCAAACTGGCCGTGTTCTCCAGACAAACTGATCTGTCACCTGGAGATCAGCTGTAATCCCAGGAGATCTCCAGCTACCACCCAAAGGTTGGCAACCCTAAGACCACATGGGGGGGGCTGTAAGAGGGATAGCAGACGACCGGGAGGCAGGGGGGGAAAGCGCAGGAGGGCTGATGGCAAGGGAGCTTGTTCAATTTGGGCAAAAGAACAAGGGGAATCAAGGACCAAATCCTCAGCTGGCAGGTGGCCTTCCATCCCACGCTCCTTTCAGGTGAGGCCAGTTGCTGCAGCTGGTAGATGAGGCCTGAAGTGCTGCAAACCCAAGGCAGGGTTGTCATTCCTCCATGTGGGGCCTGGGAATCTCCTAGAATCATAGCTGATCTCCAGATAACAGAGGACACTTCCCCTGGAGAAAATGGCTGCTTTGGAGAGTGGACTGTATGGTGTCATACCATGCTGAGGTCCTTTCCCTCCCCAGATGGAGGAGGAAGAGGAGGAGATTGGATTTATACCCTGCCCTTCACTCTGCATCTCAGAGTGGCTTATAATCTCCTTCCCTTCCCCTCCCCTCCCCACAACAGACACCCTGTGAGGTAGGCAAGGCTCAGAGAGCTCTTTTGAGGACTGCTCATGAGAGAACAGCGCTGAGAAAACCCAAGGTCACACCAGCAGCTGCATGCGGAGGAGCGGGGAATCAAACCTGGTTCTCCCAGATTAGAATCCACGCTCTTAACTGCTACACCAAACTGCTTTCCCCAGGTTCCACTCCCAAAATCTCCAGGAATTCCTCCACCTAGAGTTGGCAACCATAGCCTGAGTCCCACTTTGTTGACCAGGAAGGCCAGCCTCCTAAGTAGTTACACCAGGCCCAACCAATCCAGAAGCTTCGTTCTGCCTGCCATTGACAGGAGCTGATGTTGCACACTCCTGCCCCTCCTTTGCCCTAAGACAGCTCTGTGGCTGGAGCACATACCAGCCGGAGTAGCTAACCAGGCTATGCTGCCTCAGCCTGGACTCCTTGTCATAAGAGGACATGATGATCGAGACTGGATTTGCAGAGTCAAAGTCCTTGCTGTGGGAGAGAAAACCGAGCGGCAACGCTTCCAGCCATCTGTGCCACGGTGGAATATAATCAAGTGGGAATCTCCAGGGCTTTATCCTAATATGGTTAAGTCAGAACGGCATTGGAGTAGGTGGCAAAGGCCAAAAGTGCATTGCTTGTTTATGCATCTTTAATGCAAGTCCTTTCGCTTTCCCCTTCCTTGGAGGAATGAAGCAGCAAGGCATCGGAAGCTGCCGACTGGACGTGCAAGGCTCTGAGCTGAGTGTGCAAGGAGAGCTGCTGCAGGACACTGGGGAAAGTTTGTGGTGACAAGGGCACCGTCATCTTGTCGCCGCACGCCACGTCTGTTTCCGTGAGTCAGCATTTTGGAGGCTGGGCACAGAGGCAGACAGGTACTGAGCCAGCATAAGGCAAGCAGGGAAAGCAGAATTGTGGCTTCTAGGCAGGAAGCAAAAGGCCTCAGTCTCCCTTCTCGTCAACAGTTACCCGTGACTATCTCAAAACTACCTCATGCACAACAGGGCCACTTGGGAGTCTCAAGAACTGCATTTAACCAGGAACAGAGGCGCAGCCTGAGAGGAAGGAGAGACCTGCATCGCGTACAGCAGATTTTCTGCTGTGCACCTGCGGCTCCAGAAAAAGAACATTATTACTTAGCTTGATCCCACATGACTGGGAACAGCAAAAATGAAGCGGGTCAATGCAGTTTTTAGCACGGAACATTTCTAGGACTGATTACTGTATGGAGTCAAATACAAGACTTGGGGTTTTGCCCGAGCATGAAATCCAAAAAACAGAGAGAGATCCTGGGGTCAGCTTAAATTCACATACAAGTTACAGTTACACCAATAATAAAAATCTTTCTATGTATAACATTTGACGGGGGGGGGGGGGAGGGTTTGTCATTTAGTGTAGTCTTCCTTTTGAGTAAAGATAATACTACTGCAATGCGAGATGTAGATGAATGCACCAAGAGGAACCTAACAATACCACCAGTGGCAACGTGAGAACAAACCGAGTATCCTCCATGGAATCACTCTAGGGCTGCCAACTCTGGGTTGGGAAATTCCTGGAGATTTGGGGGTGGAGCCTGGGGAGGGTGGGGTTTGGGGAGTGGAGGGACTTCAGCAGGATATAATGTCATGTGCGGCTTTCGCACACACTCTCAATTAATTTTAGCAATCATATGCAATTGGGTTTTCCTATGCGATGCAGGAGTGAGTTCCCGTCTCTGGCCCCAGTTCCTGCCAATCTAGCAATTCAAAAGCAAGAAACTGCAAGTAGATAAATAGGTACCGCTTCGGTGGGAAGGTAACAGTGTTCCGTGCACCTCAGCGTCTAGTCATGCCAGCCGCATGACCACGGAAACGTTTTCAGACAGTGCTGGCTCTTCGGCTTGGAAACAGAGATGATCACCGCCCCCTAGAGTCAGATTCAACTGGCTTTCGAGCAAGGGAAACCTTTACCTTTACTACGCCATGCAGAAGATTCTATTTGCAAACAGTTGCCAAGGCATACTATCCAACATGTGCAAAAGCAGCCATAGAGTCTACCTTCCAAAGCAGCCATTTTCTCCAAGGAAATGGATTACTGTAGTCTAGAGGCCAGCTGTAATTCCAGGGTATCTCCAGGCCCCACCTGGGGGTTGGCAACCCTGAATCATGCCCCTGCTTTCCTCCTCTGCCAATAGGAAACACAATGCAGAAGTGGGAAACCTGCTCATGGCTTCAGTCCAAAGATGGGGTTTTGATGACGGCTCTGCACGAACTGTTTTCTCTGACTATAATTGATGGGCCTTTAATGAGTCCCGTGGGGCCAGGAGGTTGAAGGGAGCTCTTTCCCCCCCAGTCTCCAGAGAAAGACCCTTTTTCATCTGATCTTAGCTCTTCGGGAAACATGAATAAATATCACCCCCTACCTCCACCTCTCAGTCCCGTGTCCCGCATTCTTTTCTGCAACCTACGCACAAAACACAGCCCTTTGGCAACTCTTTGTTCGCGATGGAACACCATTTTGACATGATTCTCTGCAAAGGTTTTGACGAAATTGAAATACATGAATAACATTTTTATTAACACTGAAAGCTAGCCTGCCAGTGCATGAGAGGTGTTTTTTGGGAAAGAGAAAGCAGTGGTATAATGCAAATACTTTAAATTAGAAAAATAACAGTAGGCAGGCACTGTGTGTGAATTCTCTGGGTGACAGCTTAAAACATTTTCTAGTGTGGGGACACACAAAAGGGATGGCAATGGTTATATGGCATTTTCAGAGCAAACACTGCTTTTTGCTCCCTTTCACATCTGTCCTCAGAACGCCTAAGAGGCAGGCTTCTGTGAGAATTTTGCAAATACTGATCCATAATAAGAAATGGGGGAGGGGGAGACAATATCTAGCATTTGTACAGAATGTTTTAATGGTTCAAAGAAATTCATATGCATTATCTCCATAAATTCCCACTACAGCCCTGTACAGTAGGCCAATATTAGTAACCCCATCTGTATTTTCTTTCTTTAGGATATTTACGTTCGCCTTTCCGTGATTCACTACACGTATAATACAGCCTTATGTTCAGCAGGACCGCTGTCTACTCTGGTGGGCAACACTCCTCCCAGGTCCTTTCCCTGCTGTGTGAGATCCTCTGATTGGGAATGCAGAGATGGTACACGAGAATCACTGAGCTATGATGCTAGAAAGGAGGGGAGAGAATGAGGCACGGTTTTCTTGCTTAAAGCCGCCGTGTGAATCTGTGGGCCAAGCAGGACTTGTTGGCTCGGCACTCAAAACCTTCCATTCTAAACACCAACTTTTAAGCATAGAGAACATGTTCCACTGTTACGAAGGAATTTGTGAGCACAGTTCTCAGCACTTTCTATCTCTAGGTGACCCAAGGTTACGTGGTATACCCACATCCAGGGGTCATTTCGTAGAAAAAGAGGAGCTCATTAGCATACCTATTAGCAGGGGTCCGTTGGAGCAGGAGCGCACAGGAGTGCAGCTCCGGGAGTGAGACGCCCAGGGGGCGGGCACATGACCAAGCCCCGCCCCCTCCTCTGCTTCCCCGAGCAGTGCAGAGGCGCAGCACCCCAGGGAAAGCCCTGCTAGGGTCTTTATTGTTTTTAATGTTTTGTTTTAATATTGATAATTTTATCATTGTTCCTTTTATGACTGTGTGCTGCTTTTCCAGAGACTTGCTCAAGGTGGCATATAAATTTTCTAAGTATACCATTTTTTATCGGGGCACATGGCACGTAAGTACTGGAGAAATTTCACCAACCCTTCAGCAGCTTCCACCCCATCAGTTTGGTGTAGTGGTCAGGAGTTGGACTCTAATCTGGGAGAACCGGGTTTGATTCCCCACTCCTCCACATGCAGCTGCTGGTGTGACTTTGGGCCAGTCACAAGTTCTCTCAGAGCTGTTCTCTCATGAGCAGTTCTCAAAAGACTTCTCTCAGCCCCACCTACCTCACAGGGTGTCTTGTTGAGGGGAGGTGAAGGGGAAGGGATGGGTGGTGCACATGTCCTGGGTATCTCAAGTCTACTTGAAACCTGGTGGTTTCAAGGGAGCAGGAAGAGAATGAGGGTGTGTTCTTTACGCTTATTTTTATTGCACAAAGTATTGGATGGGGAAGGGAATGAAGGAAGAGCAGGTCAGTTTCACTCACCTGTGGAGTGGAGCCTGAGGGGTGGGTGTTGCCTTCTGACACACTTCCGCTATGTTAGGGGGTGTGGCATATGCAAATGAGTTATGCAAATGAGTTATGCTAATGAGCTCCTGCACCTCTTTTTCTACGAAATGACCCCTGCGCTATTAGCATAACTCATGTCAGTTTCAGCCCTATTATACCCTATGGGCCATTGAAGCCAATTGCAAAAACTCATAGGGTATATGAGGGGCTGGAGGAGAGGGGATTTGAGGGAGAGGCTCCAAACTTGCAGGGTACTTTCTGGGGCCTCTCTCTTCGAAATACCCACCAAGTTTCAAGAAGATTGGACCACGGGGTCTAATTCTACAGGGCCTCAAACAGGTTGCCCCATCCCCTCCATTGTTCTCTATGGTGGGGGAAAATGTTACTTTTTTCCCACCATAGAGAACAATGGAGGGAATGGGGGCAACCTGTTTGGAGGCCTGTACAATTGGACCCCCTGGTCCAATCTTCTTGAAACTTGGTGGGTATTTGGGGGAGAGGTCCCAGAAGCTACCCTGCAAGTTTGGAGCCTCTCCCTCAAACCCCCTCCCCTACAGTTGCTTTTAAAGCCGCCACCAAATTTCGGCAGCAATTTGGCAGAGGGCCGAATAAAATCAGAGAATCTGATTTGGCCTGTGGCTGCCCTAGTGCCCACTCCTGAGCTGGTGGAGTGGCGCTCCACCTCGCTCTGGCCCCAAAAGACCCCTGCCCACATCTGCTCAGAGCTCCCAGGGAATAAAGGATAGATGGAAACCATGATGACAGTATGGAACACTGTGATCCAAGAAGAAGGGGGAAGGGCACTCACAAGGAAATTAGCGCATCCAGAAAAAGGTAAGAGGCTTGTGTAGACTAATAGCAGTAAATAAACACCCTGACAGGGCTGTCTTTTCTTTACTACTTGTGGTGGTGGTTCTTCTTAACTGGCAGGCTTTTATTTTTCTTGGATTGTCCTGGGGTAGATAGCCCTGGCTGGTCCAATCTCATCAGATCTCTGAAGCTAAGAAGGGTCGGCCCTGGCCAGTATCTGAACGAGAGACCACCAAGGAATACCAGAACCACAGCGCAGAGGCAGGCAATGGCAAGCTACCTCTGAATGTCTCTTTGCCTTGGGAAACCCATGGGGTCGCCATATGTCAGCTGTGATTTGACAGCCAAAACAAACGTGGGTTAGTAAGGCATGTGAAACCGCAGATGAGCTAGTTTATGGGCACGGGAATATGTCAGGAGGCTATTAAAGAAGGACAAGGAATCCTACTAGGGCCGCGAGTTTAATCTCTAATCCTCTGGGCCTTTTGCTTGTACATTTTCAAGATCACCCCTGTGTTCCTGAGGGCTAGAATCCTGCTTTCATTTTAAAAACAAATGCTGAAAATCTCAGGAATGCAAATTTTGCACCAGATTCCACATAAAAGGCTTTGTGGCACCTGAGCAGTCCTAATTATGGGCAGGTGAGTTCTGTCTAAATGGCTTGGAAAACATGCAATCCCTTTGGCTTAGTCTAAACTCTAAATTGAGAGACGAGAAGACGAAGATTGTGATACATATGTGTTCTCCCCCCTGGGCTTGCATCAATTAATTTTAAATAAGTTATCACCCACCAGTCAGTGTTATTTACATTAAAGAAGATTTTAAACAAGACATTTACAAAGATGCTTCCCAAGAAATGGATTGTGGGGCATGGGAGATTTGAAGGACAGGATGGTGCTGGACCTGAGACACCAGCAAAAACATCTGCAGCCATGATGTGTACAAATGCTCTCTGGCCTTGATCCTGGAATGCAGTAAGGTCTGTAATTGTGTTTATTGGCCATATTCAATTTGGGCTTTTGTAAAAGTCTCTTTCTATTAAGTGCTTTAACGTACATCACTTCCCCAGTCTATTGATGAAACTGTATTAGGCATTCAAGGGCCGGGACAAAAACTCAAAGGATTTCTCCCCAACAAAGTCAGAGGCAGGTAATAGGATCTTGGCTATCCATCTCCTGATATTGGCGAAATGTCACTGGCACTTGGCAAAGGAATGTGCTTCCAGATGCTTCTCAGCATCTTCTCCTCTTAGCCACAAGACCTGCAGGCTGCCACATTTGCAAACTGAAGGTAAGCAGGTTTACTTGGATGTAAAATTCCATTTCATTCAACTGAGTGCAGACGCTTTAAGACTGCAGTCTTTATGGTCAGAAGGAGAAGGCAGAGGCCCCAAGAATCGACAACAGCAGATCAAAGTTTTAACGCAGCAGACTGAACGGACATCGCATGGAAAGACACCTGACCAAGGCTGGAACTAGACATTCTAGCACAGGGGTGGTCAAACTTCCTTAATGTAACAGCCACATAAAGTAAACGTCAGATGTTTGAGAGCCACAAGACATGAACAAATATTACACACAGGTTTTTATTGAAAAATATGCAAATTTGCTTTTTTATTAACATTAAATTAGACTGCGTGAAAGAGCTGCATGCGGCTCCTGAGCTGCAGTTTTGGCCATCCCTGTTCTGGCAGATGTGGGCTGCTGCAGAGCTTCACGTCTCCTCTCGGAAGACTCAGCATGCTATAGATCCAGGTGGGCAGCTGTGTTGGTCTGAAGCAGCAGAATTAAGTTTGGGTTCAGTGTCACCTTTAAGACCAGCAAAGTTTTATTCAACGGATGGGTGTGAATCCACACACACCAGCAGGGTAGCCTGTCATCAGCCCTTTTACTGTCCCAACCAATGCTCCCTCTAAGCTGTGGAGTCTTGTGAGCAAAAATTCTACTTTGTGAGCTACTGGCATTAAAGTCATGAGCAAGCAATTCAGCTACTGCATAAATTAGTGTCAGAATCTGACATTTCCCGAGCAGGAGTTGGGTTCCCTGACCCAGTCTACGTCACCCATCCAGGACCTGTCCTGGAGCCATGCTTCCTGAGCTAAGACAAAAATGTGTGAGCTGGAGGCTAAAAAACTGTGAGCTAGCTCACACTAACTCAGCTTAGAGGGAACATTGGACTCCCAACAATTAGAAGCCAAAGGGCACACTTCTAATCTTCTTGGGAATAAATTAAGAGCCATCTGAGGAAGTGTGCCTGCACACGAAAGCTCATACTTCGAACAAAACTTTGTGGGTCTTAAACATAAGAGAAGCCAACGTTGGATCAGGCCAGTGGCCCATCCAGTCCAACACTCTGTGTCACACAATGGCCAGAAATACCAGGTGCCCTCAGAAGGTCCAGCAGTGGGGCCAGGACACTAGAAGCCCTCCCATCAAGCACCAAGAATACAGAGCATCACTTGCCCCAGACTGAGAGTTCCTATCTATACTTTGTGGCTAATAGCCACTGATGGACCTCTGCTCCATATGTTTATCTAATTCCATCTTGAAGCCGTCCATGCTTATAGCCGCCAACACCTCCTGTGGCAGTGAATTCCACATGTTAATCACTCTTTGGGTGAAGAAGGACTTCCTTTTATCTGTTCTAACCTAACTGCTCAGCAATTTCATGGAGTGCCCACGAGTTCTGGACTCAAACTTTGTTCAACATGCTCTAGTTTCAGAGGGTAGCTGGGCTGATCTGCACTTCAAATCCTGTAGCACCTTAGAGAGCAACAAGATTCACATTGTATGTACACCCTGACCTGGATAGCCCAGGCAAGCCTGATCTCGTCAGATCTCGGAAGCTAAGCAGGGTCAATTCTGGCAAGTACTTGGAAGGGAGACCTCCTTGGAATACCAGCAGTCAGGAAATGGGGGCAGGCTTTATTCAGCCACCTCTCTGAATATTCTCCAGCCCCCCAGTAGGGGTTACTCACCAGAGGTTGCCATGATTTCCAGCTGCACACACACACATACACACACACACACATATATATTCAAAGTATACAAAAGAAGATTTTGCGGTGTATGAGCTTTCAAGGGTCAAAGCCCCCTCTCATCAGATGAGTGGAGCTTTGATATTCAGAAGATCATACCCTGAAAATCTTGTCTCTAAGGTGCTACAGGATATTCATCTAGCAGTTCAACATGCCAATGTCTTTATGGATACAGTTGACACATGGCCAAAGAGGCAGAATGTGGGGCCGTGTAACTCATAAAGCAGGCATCCCCAAACCGTTTTTGAGCCTCTGGATGCATCTGGAGTCCTGACCCAGGGTGGTGGGTGCAACAACAAAATGGCTGTCGCAGGAGGGAGAAGCCAACCAGAAAATGTTGAAAAGTGAGGTTATGCATACCCCTCACTATAACTCTTCCGACATTAAGGGCAGAAGCTCTGTTTAACTTTTAATCTGCATAGCCAATCAGAAGCCCTCCTGGGCACAAGCCCCACTTGACCCTGCCCACTTTCCAAAAACAACTGACAAGACGCCAGAAAACGCCCAGGGAAATGCTGATCGCCACTCTGAAGTCAGGAAGCCATTTTTCTCCAGGCCAGTTTGGCCAGGAATCCTGGAGGTTTTTTGTCATCCTCTGGGCGTGAAACAGGGGTCACTGAGGGTGTGGCAGGAGGTATTTGTGAATTTCCTCCATTGTGCAGGGGGTTGGATTAGATTACTCCGGAGGTCCCTTCCAACTCTATAATTCTATGATGGTGGGTGCCATGGCATCCAGGGGCACCATGCTTGGGACCCTTGTTATAAAACAAGGGCATCCTGACATGGTGAGGAAGAGGGCGGAGGAGATACAGGGTTGTTGTTTTCTGTAGTGCTGTGTGCTGTAAAATCTTGGTCCAACCACCTAAGGCCTGCTTTTCACATTAGGCAGCCACAATTCCAGGTGACTGTGCACTCAACAGAGAGCTGCAGCCAGTCTTGGCTCTCCACTGACAATTAGAGCGGAAAGCAGGGTTTAAATGGCTCAGAGCACTGCTCAGCTGTTTGGAAACCACCGCTTTCTGCTCCCCCTGAAAAGCCGTGGGGGGGGGGGGAGCAGAAAGCAGGGGTTTAAACTTTAAATGTCTCACAAACTGATTCGGTTTGTGAGCTGGCATGTTGATTTTTGCCCATCCCAACTGAGAATACCGCTTTGCTGCCCACTGTTTTACAAATAGTTGTTTGTTGCATCAACAGTTTTAGGAATTCACACATTTAAAAAAGTTTTGACTATACATAAGGCCTGCTTTGCACAGTCATCAGATTTAAATAAACAGTCTGTCCCTGTGTTTCTGACTGTTAGCCATGAAAACGGCAGCCTTCCTCCGTAGTCTGTTCCCAGTAACTGTCATATTGCCTCTGGACATGGAAGGCTCCGTTTAGCTCCCATGACTGACAACGGGAACTGGAGAATGACATGACTTAATGTTGGCCACCGGGTTTAAAAAGGCTACCAAATGGTATGGCCATGAGGCCTTTCTGTTCGTTTCCACAGCAAGAAACAGAGGCCAGTCCTCAAATCCACCCACAGAAGGATCAGCAGCACTAAGGCAGGAAAAAACCTAGTATCTGTTGGAGAGGTATTCTTATACAGACTGTAGAAAAGGGGAAAGTGTTGCACAGTAAGATGGGAAGCTAAGAAATGATTGACTGAAGAATTGATTGAATTAATCCTTGGTCTGATAAATGCTTGGGGTGCCAATAGCATAACAGCAGCCACCGCCGCAATGAAAACAACCATAACTATCAACGTAATTCCCCAAGCTTGTACCTGCTAAGCACCATGTAGTATTAATAAACATTACCAACTTGTTATTCCCATGGAGTCACTGAACGGGGGGAGCTGTTTTTATTTTATTTTTTTTTAATCAAAGAAGGTGGGAGAAACAGAAAGAGGCTTTGGAATGGCAGGAAAAGTCTGTAACTGACTTGCTTCTCTCCACTCAGATTCTTTGTCACTGAAGCTCCATGTCCCTCATCCAGTCCATTAACTTCAATTATTCCTGATTAATTCTTGCATGACTTTGCACTGTGCCCAGGTAATCTGAAGATCCACCTGAGAAATTTATACTTGATTGGGAGTCTGTGATGGGGTGTACGTCCGTCAACGCTTGGCTTCTTCCACCTTATTTGCTGATTGATCATTATGCAAGGCAAGAAGAAAGTGAGTTGGGGGGGGCCTTCCTTCACCTCATCTCAGAAGGTTAACAGCAGGAGAACTCTCCGTGGAGGGAAAGGTCTTTCCGCTTCCCTCTCCCCAGTTTCCTCTCCTCTGGTCTGACGCACTCAAGCCTTGCTAACCAAGGGCTTTCTCGTTTCTATTCCTGTCCCAGGTTCTGTGCGTCTCCAGTTACCCATTGGATCGATAGGGACAGGATGGAGGAAAAAGGAGGAGAAGAAAAAAGAATGTTACAGAAAGGAGAGAGGGGCGGAAGCATAAAAATAAACTGCCCTCCACGAATTCCAGAAAGAGAGCCAGCTGAACCGACACAGCTCACCTTCTGCTGGGTGCACTGGCTCTAGTTATGGTTGCCAACTCCAGGTCAGGAGTTTTTGGAGATTCAGGGATGGAGCCTTGGCAGGACGGGGCTTGGGGAGAGAGGGGATCTCAGCTGGATGTAAGGCCATCGAGTCCACCCTCTTAAACTGCTATTTTTGCCAGGGGAACAGCTCTGTAGACTGGAGGTCAGCTGTAATTCTGGGGGTTCTCCAGGCCCCACCTGGAGGTTGGCAACCATAGCTCTAGTGCAGTCACAGACTAAGCAGAGACTCTGCAGCTGGAGGCACCCCCTGGTCGGCTGGGTTCCGATATTAACAAGGGTAGCCACACACCACTCAATGCTACTAACAGCCATTGTAGCTATTGCAAATCATCACTCAGCCACGAAGCACACTTTGCAAGTCTCTCTCTCTCTCTGGCTAGCTGACTTTATTGGGGTGTTTTGAAGATAAAAGAATCAGAAGACGTATAAAGTCCATTGCTTCCTGAAAGGATGCCACTGAAATGGCTTGGAGGGATGGAAACAAGCCATCCGACTGACAAAAGGAATCTCTCGCCACATTAGCTCACAGACAGCAAAGTATTTTTGTAATATTTACCCTGGGATGCTTCTCACCTGCGATACCTATCTCCAGCTGCAAATACCTGCTGGAAGGTGTGCCTGCTTCTTCCAATAAACTATCCCCAATCACTGCTTAGTAGTAGATGCATCAGTTACCTCCTGGTAAACCATCAAGTTCCTTTGCCAGTATAAGAGCTTAGCTGTAGGGGAGTCCTTGTACTCTGGCAAGTCTTGCTCAGCTTGTCCTGCCAATGAAGCATCCCTGACCTGATCTGACTTAAGCACATGAAGTGCTACCTCTCAAAAAGGACTTCAGCCTATGAGCTGGGCAAGCCAGCACTAGTGATATCGCTGTTATGGCGACGGTCTTTTCTAAAGAGACATAAAATCAGTAACTGGTTTCAGCTGGCATGAAGGACTAACTCTGAGCCTGCTTCGGTGGGGAGGGCGGGGAATAAATAAATAAATAACTCCCAAGTTTCACGGGATGGTCTCAGATGACCAGGAACCACACAGTAGCACACTCCTGTGCAGCACCTGTAGCCATAGGGGGAAACTGTTATCTCCAGCTCTCTGGCCATGTGGTCTAGGGGTACCACCCTCAGCAGCTGCTTCAAATTCCAGGAAAGTAGAGGGGTGCTCACATTGGTCTTAACCACATGGTAGGAAGCAACAGATAATCCTCCCTGCTGGAGTGATGTATGCCACGCAAAAAGCCTCTTTATGGGAATCAGATCATTTGAATCTACTCCAAGTAACTCTGCATGTCAACACAGAAAACAGGGCTGGTATCAGACTTCACGGGAAGCCTATCAGCATAACCATTATTCAAGTTTATGCCCCAACTACAGATGCTGTAGAGGAAGAAATTGAAAGCTTTTATGCAAGTGTCCAGGAAGAAACTGATCGTACACCAAACAAAATGTGCTGATAAGAATAGGTGACTGGAGCGCAAAAGTAGGAAGCAAAGTAAAATTAAATATATTTGGAAAATTTGGGCTAGGAGTACAAAATGAAGGAGAGCAATGCATAGAATTCTGTGAAGACAGAAATTTGTTCACTGTGAACATATATTTCAGGCAACCAAACAGATGACAGAAATCAAAGAGATTACATAATAGGAAGCAGAACATGGAGAAACTCTATTCTCTCTGCTAAAATAAGACCAGAAGCTGCTAAAATGAGACCATGAACTGTTAGTATTGAAAACTAGAATAAAGCTGAAGAAAAACACCAAAACATTCACAGAGCCAAAATACAATCTAAACAACATTCCTGAAGAGTTTAAAGACTGTGTAAAGAACGGATCTGCATTACTAAGTTCGAGTAAATGGGAAGCAGAAGAGCTATGGGTTGAAACCAGAGATATTATCAAGGAAGAATGTACAAAGACTATTCCTGTAGCCAAAATAAAGAAAAAGCCTCCCTGTGGATGACCAATAAAACTCTTAATGTTGCTAAAGACAGACAAAAAGCCAGAGTAAAAAGGTGACAGAAATAGAATCAGAAGTCTACATGCAGTGTTTCAGTGACTTGCACACAGAAACAAAAACTATTATAATATCCAGTGCAAAGAAGGAAGAACAAGAAATCTGTTCAACAAGATCCAAGAAATCAAAGGGATATTTAAACCACATGGAAATACATTAACCCAACAGGACACAATAAAGGAAAGATGGGAACAATACACTGAAGAACTACACAGAAGAGATGATAGGATGACAGATTCTTTCAAAGAAGATTCTTCAGAAGAAGAACCTACAATTTTAGAAAGCGAAGTGAAAGCCGCATTCAAAACAACTGGGAGAAACGAGTCACCAGGAGTAGATGGATATCAACAGAGCTATTTTAAGAGTCCATCAAAATCTTAACAAGAATATCCCAACAAATATGGAAAACAAAACAATGGCTCACAGATTGGAAATAATCTGCATTCAAATTCTGAAAAGGAGATACCAAAGACTGCAGCAACTATCAAAACATCACATTAATTTCTCATACAATCAAAGTGATGCTTAAAATTTTACAACAAATACTGTTACTATATATAGAACATGTATTCTGTACACTCAACATGTTCCCCCATATTATGAGATCGTGTGACTCTTTTCCATTTTTTAACAGAGGCTGACAACACAGCAGAGAATCTCCTAGTGCTCCCCAAAATGGAAAATGGGCTTTATGGCTGCTTGTCAGTTTCAAAAAAAAAAAAAAAAGTATTGTCAATTTCAGCATGGGGGTTCTCCCCTTTGCTTGTATTCCTTTCTGCTCCCTTTCATTCAACCAACTAACGCTCAAATGTATGCACAAAACCTGAACCATGAGGATTTAAACAGCAGGCGCTTGCTGGATGCTATTGTGGGGCTGCAATAGGGCAACTGCATTAAAAAAAAAAACAAACTTTGAACACATCCCCCACACGTCACAGGTGATATTCCACCCTGATGTAGAAAAGTGTGTTTTTAAAATTGTAGCTGAAGAATAAATACACCGGAGGGGGGGAAAATGGTGCGTAAGGCAGGCATAGAATCCAAAGTCAAGGTTAAAGGCTTACTGCTCTGAAAATCTGCAGGAAGAGGTACATGTGTAAAGGGCCGGTCTGTGCTATGCCTCTCTTCAACTAAGTTCCATCTTACAGTTCCCTTCTGACAAGCCTTTGTCCAACAGGGGAAAAACCTGTCTTCATCAGAAAAAAGTATCTTGCTATTGGAAGACTTGGTGGAAGGGAGTCCAGTCACTGAAATCCAAATTTAAGGGATCTCAGGTACCAGAACTGGGAAAGGCATTTGCCTGAGCCACTGTCAGATATGGTAGGTAGTACTTTATTTAGGTTCTTAAGGTTCTTAATTCAATTCTTAATTCAATTCAGTTCTTAATTCAATTCAATTCAAGGTTCTTAATTCAATTCAGTTTGAGTTAAGTCCCTCCCCTTTTTGTTTCCAAGCTTCTGACTGGCCAGCTGTTCCTGGAAACTCACAAGTAAGGCATGATGTAGGTACTGGCAGGTTCATTCTTAGCTATTGTTGCTAATAGCCATTGATAGAGCTCTTCTGGATGAACTTATCCTTTTTAAAGCTCTCTCTCCTAGTAGCAATATCATGTGGCAATAAATTCAGTTGCTTAATTACTCATTGCTTGAAGAAGAACATACTTTTTGTATGTCCAGAATCCAATCCCAATCATTTTCACTGGCTGAGCTCCAGGACCTGGTGACCCTAAATTCTCAAGTCCTCTTGGCTAATTGGATGTGCATGGTTATTATTTTACAGAGGATACTGATATCTGACTGCCTGTGAGATGTTCCTTTACAATCCTTGGTAATGCTCTACAGTTTAAATTCTTTCAGTGTTTGACTTCCATGAGAGCCATTTCTCTACATACCCATCCCATACCCATCCCATGTGTTTCACATAAAATGCTTTCGCACATCACTCTGTGTACAAAAAACCCTCCACATTTCTTTAATTATATATTATGTGGATTTTAAGCATCTAATTGAAGAATCTGCATAGCACCATGGACAATAATAGCATTAATTCTTTGGTTGCCCATACGTTAGCTAGCCTAAAAGTATTATCTATTTTTATTATGTAGTCATTTGATCCCGATTCACTCTTCCCCCATGCTATTATTAAAAATCTAACAGGATCAAATGAATCAATAAACCATTTACAATCACTCCTGCCACTTCAGCTGTGTAGAAAGTACTTAAACGTGTCTGTCAAAGGATTATCTGTGGCTTAGTCACGGCTAAGCCACAGGGGAAGGCCTTGTGCACCCTAAGCTGAGTGAACACAAGAGGATGCATAATAGTGAAGACCAAAAGCAGGCTTCAGATGGGAGGTGCAACCAGTTGGAAAATGCAAGAAAATAAGAACTTGGGCAGAGCCACCCTATAGGGAGGAATGTTTAGAGAAAAACATCATGCTGCTGCGTGCACCCTCCTTTTCATCCATCATTTGTGTGTGGAGGGGGTGTCAAGAATTAAAGTTTTATCCTTGTTCTGCATTAACTTCATTTGGTGTTGGTGACATCCAGACACAGACAAATCTCCCTGGCTAAATCTTGGAAGCTAAGCTCTGGTCAGTACTTGGATGTGAAACCATCAAGGAAGTCCAGGGTTGCTACAGATAGGCTAGCAATGGCAAACCACCTCTGAATGTCTCTTGCGTTGAAAACCCCATGAGGGTTTTCTGCGACTTGGGGGCACTTTCCAGCACCACCAAATGATAATAACTTCACTGTTTCCAAGATGAGTAGACTGCAGGGGAGAGATGGTGAACAAACATGAACGTACACGAAGCTGCCTTCGACTGACCTGGACCACTGATCCATCGAAGTCAGTACTGTCTACTTTTATAGCAGCTCTCCAGGGTCCTAGATAGAGTTTTTTTCACATTACCTCCTACCTGATCCTCTTAGCTGGAGATGCCAGGGACTGAACCTGGGACCTTCTGCATGCCAAGCAGATGCTCTACAACTGAGTCATGGCCCCCCTGCACAGCAGTCAACTGGGGCTGACAACTGACATGCAAGAGACAGGTGTTGGAGAGAGGAAAACTTTTGGTCCAAGACTCCTTTCACACAACATTCACTAAATGGTGAACCAGTGGTGAAATATAACTGAAAGGGTGCTGCTGCCGCCAAATGATCCTAGATCTTTATAGCAATGTAATCCCTACAGTATTTGCAGATCCCAGCTGAGATGTTTCTGTACAATTTTCTCAATGTCTGTGGTACCGTCAATAGTTTCTGATATGAATATCAGTATGAAGTTCACCTTTATAATTAGAAGAAGAAGAAGAAGAAGAGAAGAAGAGATTGGATTTATACCCCGCCCTTCACTCACTTAAGAGTCTCAGAGCGGCTTACAAATTCCTTTTCCCTTCCCCTCCCCACAACAGACACCCTGTGAGGTGGGTGGGGCTGAGAGAGCTCTTTCCCAAGCTGTCCTTGAGGGAACAGCTGGTACAGAGCTATGGCTTGCCCAAGGTCATCCAGCCAGGTGCAAGTGGAGGAGTGGGGAATCAAACCCGGTTCTCCCAGATTAGAGTCCGCGCACTTAACCACTACACCAAACTGGCTCTCTGTAATTAGAATATATACTCGCCAGCACACCCCAAATGATAGTGGGTTTTGTTATTCATTAGTGCAGGGACATCTCACAAGGGCATGCCTCCAGGTGTGGATGTTTAGTAGTTGGGCTAGATGGTCATATAACACAATTCACCCATAGGGGGGAAGAGATACAGAATTTGAATCCTGGACAATCCCAGCATGGCAGGCTTCAGGATTCCAGGGGGTTGTGTTTCAGTGGCATAACACAAACAGAGAAGGCCCCAGGTTCAGTCCCTACCATTTCCATTTAAAGGGCCGCAGGTGGAAGGCGCTGGGAAACTTCTTTCTCTGACTGGGATTCTGAAGACTCGGAGAGCCAGAGTTGACAAGTCTGAGCTGTGTGTGCTGCCCAGATGCTTTTGACTTACAGTGAGCTTATGAATTAATGGTCTCAAAAATGCCCTATCATTAACAGCCTGGCCCAGGTCTTGCAAACTGAGGGCTGTGCTTCCTTTCTCACGTTGACCTCGATGGACCGTGTCACCCTCTGCACATGGGGCTTCCCAAATTCAATATCTGGCATCTCCATCTAAAGAATCTCACACAATAAATGTTGGGGAAGATTTTTCTCTACCCTGGACTCTGGAGAGCTTTCTCAGTAAGAGCACACAACATGGACATTACTGGAAAAGATGGACCAATGGCTTGACTTACTACATCCAAACGGGCTGTGGTCAGATTAATTCCACCATATTGCATTTTAATCCTGGACTGGAAGCACAGTTGTGCTCCCAACCAGTACTAATATAGGCAAAGGGATTGTTTGCAGGGGGAGAACAGAGTAAGCGCTAGGGTGGCCAAGACCAGGTTGAAAAATTCCTCGTGATTTGGGGGTGGAGCCTGGGGAAAGAGCTCTGCAAAGTATAATGCCCTAGAGTCCACCCTCCAAAGCAGCCATTTTCTCCAGGGGAACTGATCTGAGTAGTCTGAATATCAGCTGTAATCCTTGGAGGTCTCCAGGCTCCTTGAGGATGGCGACCCTACAATTCCCCCCGGGCCATTTTTTTCATCCACCCCCCAATACAGAAACATTTAAACTAAATAAACAGTTTTAGACAGGAAACAAGCCAGTCTGAAGGGACAAAAAACAGCATGGTTGGGAAATCTGTAGGTAGGGGAGAATTAGCTGGTGGGAAGGGGGGAGGATTAAGCACCACTCCTTCCCATTCAGTTGCAAATGCTGCCTCTCCTACGACTGCCGGGTTGTGGTAAGTGCAGCTTTGAGAAGATGGGAGTTACTGAGGCAATGTCTAGTTCCACCCTTAGAAACAAAAAACCTGGAAAATGTAACCAGTTGCTCCTCTGTCATATGGTAACTGGGAAGATGTTAGCTGACCCAGGTGGGTGGGTGGGATTCCCTCCCCTTCTCTCCACATTTCTGTGCCCCTCAACAACAAAAATGTCTCACACAAGCTGAACACACAGACTGAATGGGAAACCAGCCATCTCGGCATTTTTCCACCTTACTTTGCTTTTTTGGTTGAGGTCATCACGCACCATATGGCATGGAACAGACAAATGAAAAAATAAAGACAAGAATTAGAAGGGGGAGGGGGAGCTGCCCAGGGGATTCCATTTCACCCTCTTAGTGGGTGTTCTGCTCTATGAGATGACCCCTCTCTTAAAACAGATTTTCAGGAACAGACTGGGTAGCTGCGTCGGCCCATTCCAAAATCCAAAAGCCATGCAACGCCTTTCATTAAAAATTAAATAACACCACAACACAAAGGAACACAAAAATGTGTGTTTTCTAAGTATCAAGTATACTGAGCCTCATTTGAAGCAGATTGCTCTTTGGTCTCCTGCCCATTGCCTTTTTTCACCTCTTACGGTATGAAGTGATTAAAAGTGAAAAAAAAATCACAGAGAGTGATTAAAATGTGGAGTTCGCTGCCAGAGGATGCAGTGATGGCCACCTGAAGAAACAGCTTTAAAAGTGGATAAGATAGATTCATGGAGGATAAGTCTATCAATGGCTCCTAGCCAGGGTGGCTGAAGGGAACCTCCACATTCAGAGGCACTAATCCTCTGAACTCCAGAGCCAGGAGGGGAAGGCCTCCACCTCTATACCCTGTTGTTGGCCATCCAGAGGAACTGGTTGGCTACCATGTAAGGCAGAATGCTGGACTAGATGGACCATTGGTCTGATCCAGCAGGGAACTTCTGATGTTCTTATGAAGGCCTTGGCCTCTATGCCCTGTTACTGACTTCCAGAGGAGCTGGTTGGCCACTGTGTGAGACAGGATGCTGGACTAGATGGACCACAGGTCTGATCCAGCAGGGCTCTTCTTATGTTCTTAAACCTGATGCCATTGTGAAAGGGTCAGGTTCAGCCAAGGACAGTGTTCCAAGATGTGGAAAGTACCAAAGATGGTTGAGAACCCAATGGAAGTGTAGACAATTCCAGGAAAGAGCCACTTGGGAGGGACACCGATAGACGGCAACAAGTGGATTGTTTAACCAAAAGGAGCGAATTTTCTTCTGATCTATCTTCTAGATAGGGAGGCATTTTCTACCAGCAATAATGTCACCTCCGGGTCATGAAAGGAGACATGATGTGGTGTTAAAGCAAATGACAAACCGATTTAAAGAAGACCAAGATAATGTTATTAGAGGCAACAAACAACGTAAGACATGGGGGGATATGAACACTGGGCATGGTCCAACTTGGGAGAGGAGGAGGAGAAGTTGTTTTTTATACCTCGTATTACAGGTTATAGGGCCCCAGACCAGGACTTTGCCTTTTATTTGCGTGGCATTGTCCTCCCCAGTTTCTTATAGGCTCAGACATGTTTTGATGCTCTGCTTGTCACTGCAGCATTTACAAGCCTCTTAGCATCTCTTCCCCCAGCAGGTCCCAACTAATAATTGTCTTGTCTATAAAGTCTACTGCTTAAAGTGTACTGCCCTGCTGCAGCCCAACTCACATGAGGCTGTGCGATCTGTGGGCTGAACCGTCCTCTCTTTCCTCTGTCTTTTAGGACTACCTTGTGGTCTGAGGAAACTAACCATGCCCAGCTAGCTGGGGGAACCATGACTCCGACAACGATGCCTTCATTCGCAGAGGCTTCTTGCACATCCACTTCCACCCACATCTTCAGAATTCCAGCTGACCTCCAGACAACAGAGACCAGTTCCCCTGAAGAAAATGGTTGCCTTGGAGGCTGGACTCTTATGATGTTATACCCCATTGAGGTCCTTTACCTCCCGAAATTCTGCCCCTCAAGGCTCCACCCTGGATCTCCACAAAATTCTCAACCCAGACTTGGCAACCCTACTGACTCTGTTCATGGCTGCCTATTGAGCATATGGAAGTCTTACATGCTATCGCTTTAAGGCCCCCACTTCCTCCAGAAGTAGGAAGTTCGAAGGGCAACCACAGCAAGACTCCGTTTTCTTATTAACACAGTGCACAGATCCCCAGCCTTTTTGATCCTGATCCTTTGGAATTCCGACATCGCATGGTAGGCCCAGCCACAAAATGGCTGCCTCAAAATGGCTACCATGGTTTACTTTCAGTCTAGGGTTGCCAGGCCTGATTGCTGCACCAGCGGGGGAGGGGGAAGGACTTTCTGGGAGTGGGGAGGAGTGTCGTGACATGGATACATAAACAGGAACTGACACAGGCACGTCAGGGGTGATGCTCTGGTTTTGGGGCCAAACTCCATGGTAGAATTTGCTTCAAACCATACAGTTTTGCCCCAAAACCAGAGTTTCACCACCGGACATTCCCAATGTGCCTACATCACTTCTGGTTTTCCATAGGCACGTCGTGATGATTTCTGGGTTCCTGCTGGTAAGAGGGGGTGATTTGAGGAGGAGGAGCACCTGAAAGTGGAAAACCCCCACCTGCCCTGGGTAGTCTGGCAATCCTATTTCAGCCACATAGTGAAGATCCTTGTGCTGTGGGGGCGGTGGCTGCCAAAGCAACATTTTTAAATACCTACACAATCAATCAAATCTCCAGTGGCCAATCAGAAGCCCCACCTGGCCCTGCCCATATTCTAAAAACACTTGGTGGGCATCAGCAAAGCTGTCAGTGGGTGCCAAGGTGCTCACAGTGACCATGTTAGGGACCCCTGATATACAGTCTTTGTGGTGGTTTTGTCTATTTAAAAACACACTTGCTAGGCAGGCAGGCATCCTCAGAGACAAGACTAGTCCCAGCATGAGAGTGCCACTCAAGCAAACTGCATGCCCGGGGATAAGTCCACCTGTGCCCCTCCAGGTTGCGAGCAGTAACACCTAGACTTCTCTCTCAGCTAAATCCAAACAGCTGAACTGCTTAGTTCCAATCCAAAAGACACCAATGCTATTTTAAGTCAGCTCTTTCAAGCCAGCGGCAGAAGCTAGAGAGATGTTTTTGGCTACAATCTATTGCAAAGGCAAGAGCAAAGATCACTGCCTCAGGACACAGGAGTGCACGAAGCTGCCTTATACTGACTCAGACCCATGGTCCATCAAAGTCAGTTTTTTTTTTCACAGACTGGCAGCAGCTGTCCAGGGTCTCAAGCAGTCTTTCACATCACCTACCACCTGACCCTTTTAGTAGGAGATACTGGAGATCGAACCTGGCACCTTCTGCATGCCAAGCAGAGGTTCTTCCACTGAGCCACAGCCCCTCCCTTAACGAGACTCTGGGTCTCATTACACATTACTGGTTGACATGACTTTGTTATCGGATGCGCGCAGGAGTTTTGTGCCTTCCAGATGCACGCTGGTGCTCTTCTGCTTGTGTCTATGGCATGCATGGAAAAGAAGTTCGGCTTTCACGCCCTTGATTTGGCCTGTGGCGCCACTACTGGCTCCATCGCGGAAAGGGTGAGAAGACATGCAAGTCCTGTGATTTCACAGTGGAGGAGCTCCACGGGTGCTCTGAGGAGACAAAAACAGCACTGGGGGGAAATGGAACTGGGAGGCATAAAACTCTCTCATCACACGGGGGATACCAAGTCCTCACGGGGTTCACCAACAAAACACAAGGACTTCGCAATGGAGTGGGAGATCCTCACTTGACAATCTGTAACAAAATGAGGCCACCAGGTTCTAGCTTCAGCCCTCTCTCTGAAAACTTTGCAGACACCGCCCATTAATGCTTTACTGGGTTGAGACTGGAGAAGGGCAGCCGGCCAAGACGTTTCACATCCCTGTCTTCGCAGTGTAGATACGGTCTTCCACCTCCCCGCCTCCTTACCAAAGGAAACTTGGAAAGTTCATCCAAGTTTGGAGATTTTCAAAAGACTGTGTGTGCCTGACTTTCAGTCCAGGTAGGAAGCTTCTACCTGGGCAAAATCAACCATGGCCTTTGCACACACTTGCTCTGTTGTGAACTCCCACCTTATGGGAACAGCCTGCCTGAGGAGGTGAGGAAGGCTCTCCTTCTCATGGCTTTCCACAAACTATGCAAAACTGAATTATTCAGGCGGACTTTTCTACACAGGGAATAGGGTCGTGTTGTACAAAACGACTCACAGAGTCACCTGGATGAATGATTAGGGACTGTGGTCTACAGGACAGCTTGCTGTAAGTAGCATCCTACCATGTAATTCTGCATGATTTAATGTGCCACGCTAATACTTATGATTTGCTCCAGTTCAGTTTTTAGATTCCTGGCTGGTTCTACAACCCTAATCCTATTGCATTGTTTATTTGGACGTCTCATCCTGTCGATTGCATTGACTCGCTCTGTGTAATCCACCCTGAGTCCAAGTGAGAAAGGTGGACTATAAATAACACAATAAATAATTAAGAAGTTCTACCTGCCTCAATGAAGGAGGGGGAGGCAGCCAGGAAAAGAAGAGCCCTTTTTTTATTGACGCCTATATATTATCATTCCAGATGCATCTGCTAAATGGAAAAAATCATAATTTGACTTTCATGGGAAATTCTGACTTTGCATCCCAGTTTTCAGGATAAAAAATGCAGAGTAAAAATGAAGCAGTCTCTCTTGGGGGAGTAATTGGATTCAGGAATTGTCTCTTGTGACTGCAGCCTCCAGCTATACCCAGAAGAACAACTACGCACGGCGCTATAGTATGTGCGTGTGCAAGTGTGCGTGTACATGTATGCACACACTGCGTTGGCAGCCATGGCAGATGGAAGAGGAGCCCAGAAGGGGGACTGTGGGACGAGGATTAGCTGACATGACTTAATATGCAGTTGCCTCTTCTATCAAGGATACAAAAAGGGAAGTCTCTTTGTGTAAATACTGTCTTGGATTCTTATCCCTCTGCAGGCCCGTAGCCACGGTGGGGCTCCCTGGGGCTCATGCCCCACCCCAAATCTGCCACGCCCCTCCTGCCCTCCACCCTGAGTCCTCCCTCACCTTGATCCTTTTTTTATTCTGTTGCGTGGCACCTGCCCTCCCCACAACCAGCACACTTGGGCTCAGGGCCGGCAAGAGACACTCACTGCCCGCCCAACGGGCTCCAGCAAGATGGGCTGGAGGCTGCTGTGTGTGCTTCTAAGAAGTGTTCCCTCTAAGCTGAGCTAGTGTGAGCTAGCTCACTGTTTTCTAGCCTCCGACTCACACATTTTCATCTTCGCTCAGGAAGGATGGGCTCCAGAGCAAACTAATTTATGCAGTAGCCAAATCGCTCGCTCACAACTTTAATGCCGGTAGCTCACGAAGTAGAATTTTTGCTCACAAGACTCCACAGCTTAGAGGGAGCATTGCTTCTGAGTAGGGCTGGGGTGTGGGCGAGTGGCCTGAGACTGTCCTGCTCCAGCCGGGGCGGGGGGGGGGGGGCAAAAGAGCAGGCCAGAGACCGAGGGAGGCCTGGGAGGATCAGGCAGACAGGTGGTCGGGGGGGGGAGGGTTTCCTCCAGGCCTCTTGCTCCTTCGGCAGGCGTGGCTGGCAAAGGGAAGCCACTGGCTCTGGGAGCTTCCTGCGGGGGGCCTCGGGAACCCCATGAGCTGTTCTCTTCAGGCAGGAGAACAGCCTCCCCTGGAAAGCCAGTGCAGCAGACAGTGGGCTAGCCTGAAGCCTCCCTGGAGAGTCCACATGTCACAAGGGGACTTTTTGAGGCTTTTTTATTATTGGCAATTGGCCTTCTGTATCTTGGGCCTATTTGTATGTCAATCACAGGGTTTGTTTGTCTTTTTTAAAAACTTCAAAAGAAGTCCCCTGCTGGCCTGTGGCTTTGGGGGGGGGGTAGCTGCTGAAAAGACAGGGGCAAGCAAAATGTTGGGACATCTGCCATCAGGAAGCCACACTGCCACTGCCTTACACTGCCAACTGCAGCAATAACAGGGCTTCCAAAGGAAAACCTCGCCATGCACAACAGCCCTCGTGGGAAAAGGGGAGCCATAAACTAGATAAGAGAAAAACCTACACAAATTATGCCCAGGAATACTGCATAACACATGACATTGCTATTTTTCAGGTTTACAAATAGTTTGGATTTTTTTTCCCTAAGGAAGGAGTAATAGAGGGGTGGGAACATACACAGATATCATCAGGGCCTCCCCCCCCCCCCCCAAAAAAACACCATAATGGCTACAGCCTTGTCCCTCTGAACTGATTCTTCTCAAGGGCAGCAAATTCTGCTGAATATCCCTTGCTGACCCATCCACATGGGGGGGGGGGGGGACAAAGTGTCTGACAAAGCTATGGAGAGCTACCAGCAGGAACAAAGATCAAGATGGGTAGCTCCACTAGTCTGTCTGTAGCAGTAGAAAAGAGCAAGAGTCCAGGAGCCCCTTAAAGACTAACACAAGTTGTGGCGGGGTAGGAGCTTTCGTGAGTCATTGCTCATGTCTTCAGGTCAAGCAGTGACTCACGAAAGCTCATCCCCTGCCACAAATGTGGCTAGACTTTAAGGTGCTCCTGGACTCTTGCTCTTTACTACTGCAACAGGAACAAACACCAACTTCAATCAAAGCCACTCCAGCCTACTGAACTTCTGGGGGTTCTCTCTGCCAAACACATACAAAGGCACAGTGGTCTTTTTACAGTGCGAAGCTCTTTGTTGCCTGAAGAACATCAGCCATGGGCACCCTTAGCATTTGAAGAGCATTTCTCGAGAATTCAGTGTTTGTCACACAGGTTATCTCAGGAACTAGGCATTAGCATTCAGCACAGAACTGCCAGAGAAAACTGTGCCTGTAATCCTATCCTCCTCCTCCTCTGCAACATTTCAGCAATGTCATGCATTTCTGTGGATCATCAGCTGCTGCCGGTAGAAGTAGGGAAATATACAACATGACAATCTTGGAAGAAGGGGCAGGTTGTCTGAGGCATTAGGGAAGGGGGAAATGGTTGCCATGTTTTTGTAGCAGCCAAACATTTTACTTTATTTAGCTATTTAGAGCTTTTCTATCCAATGGGGACTCAAAGCAGCCTAAAACACGGTTCTCCTTATTACAAGAGATCTGTGAAGACAGTTATGATGAAAGAGAGTGACAGGCCCAAGGTCACCCAGCAAGCTTCCATGGCCGAGTGGGGATTCGAACTTGAGATTCCCAGCTCCTAGACTGACACTCTGGCCGCTTTATCACAATGAGTTCTTAATTCATTCGTTAATTTAGTGTGGTATAATGTTTACTTCATCCTGACCTGGATGGGTCAGCCCTGGTGAGTACTTGGATGGGAAACCACCAATGGAGCCCAGGGTCACTACACAAAGGCAGGCAATGGCAAACCAACTCCGAACCTCTCTTGTCTTGAAAACCCTATGGGGATGGCTGGAAGACAACTGTGACTCGATGGCACTTTACTTAGTCAGATCATGATGGAAGCAAAGTACCAACATTGCCTGGACTACCACAGACCAGAAACCCTGTTACAAAGCAGGGGTACAAAAATATAAGCAGGAGGACATCTTACTGCTCTGCAGCAGTGTGTGAGATGAGATTGCACCAAAGAATATCACAGAGGAAGGACCACAGAGCAAGAAAAGATCTCTAACAGGCACAGGGAACACATTTATTCATACAGATGACAACCAGGGTGATTACAAGCACAGTTACACCCTTCTAAGCCTATTTTAAGTCAGTGGGTTTAGAAGGGCGTGACTCTGCTTAGGATTGCACAGTTATAAATACCACCCACATTTGGAGCAACAAGCTCTTCATTTTCCTGTTTTTAAGCTGGCCTCCTAATGAAGTATTTGCTAAAAAACACATTTATATCTGCATGAATCAATGCGTCTCTTGCACTTGTCGGATGCCTGTCTTTTCCTAATGTAAGGCTGGCCCACTAACCGGTCGGCTTCCCACCACTGACTTCATATGCTGCGCCACCTCCCAAGCCAGCCCTCCTCCAAGGAAGCGTGCAGACAAAAATACGGAGCGGAGGTTACCTGCCAATGATTTCGATGTTGGAAACAGCATAGAAGTATTTGTACAAGTTCTCCCTCTGCACATAGGTGCCCCCGAGCGCCGGCCTCAAGAGCCTCAGCCGCAAGTCTGTTACAGTGAAGAACTCCTTCAGACCCTTGGCACTTTCCAGCCGCGTGTACAGGTTGTCCATGTTTCTGAGATCCAGACCAGCAAAAATGGCAAAACGGTCCCTCACCTCGAAGCGAACATTCTTCTCCTTCTTGGAGCCCGCCCAGCGGGAATATTCCTCTGTGCAGATGATCCTGTTGGCGCTGGTGGCGGAGAGCTCCCTGACCCGCCGTGCTTGCATGCCAAAGGCTTCCATGCAGTCATCTGCATAGTACTGATAGGGGTGCCAAGTCCTGCCGTTGTCTAAGGACTTCTCCAGCATCATGACGGTGGGACGGCCATACTCAAACGTCACTACAATGTCATCTGTCAGCTCGATGCTCTTGTTCCAAGATAGGGTGATGTTGGCCAACAAGGGCTCCGGGTAGCGACTCCACGTCACACTCTGCCAGTAGGTCGCCAGGCCTTCATCTTCTTTGTCGAACATCAGCTTTGGAGGGTGAGCCAGGTCAGGGTTGGATGCGTCGCACTCATCGCTGCACAAGTACGGGTTCTCCTGTAAGAAGAACAACAGTAACAAGAGAAGAAAGGGACCAAGGACAGCCAGAGCTGACAAGCAACTTGTCCCTCTGCGGCCACAGGGGTAAGAGGGCAGCAGAGGAAGGCTAAATAAAAATCAGTAGACAGATTTTCTATTCCTCGGAAGAATCATCAACCAAGAGGGAGACTGCAACCAAGAAATTAGGAGGAGACTGAGACTAGGAGTGGCAGCCATGAAGGAACTAGAAAAGATCTTTAAGCTAGAGTTACCAGACGTCCTCTTTTTAGAGGACACGCCCTCTTTTTTTGGTGTCCATCCTCTTTTGGGTTCTTTTTAAAAAACTGATGAAAATGTCCTCTTTTTGGGTTGGAAGGGCTGAGCCTGTTTTGCCCTCTATACTTCTCCAGTGGAGGCAGGCTTCAGCTGAAATAGCAGGGGCATTTAAAATGAGGTTTGTCATAGTGATCAGTTGTTTGAAGTAGTCAGTTGGGAAATATGTCCTCTTTTTTTTGCTTTTCAAAATATAGTAACCCAGTTAAGTGTAAGGACGTGTCACTGGCAACCAAGATAATTCAAGCTATAGTTATTTCCCATTGCTATGGATGGGTCTGAAAGTTGGACAACAAAGAAAGCTGGCGGGAAGAAAGTTGATTCATCTGAAACGTGGTGCTTGAGGAGACAAAAGGGACAGATAAGTGGGTTCTAGAGCAAATCAAGACTGGCCCTTTCCTAGAAGCTAAAATGACCAAACCGAGGCTATTGTACTTTGGTCACATCATGAGAAGACAGGAGTTTCTGGGAAAGACAAACGTACTAGGAAAAGTTGAAAGCAGCAGGAAAAGGGGAAGACCCAACATGAGATGGATCGACTCAATCAAGGAAGCCACAAAGGCCCACAATTGGCAAGAAACAACACAGTTAACGATAGGATCTTTTGGAGGTCATTAATTCATAGGGTCACCATAAGTCAGAAGCCACTTGATGGTACTTAATGCACACAGACACCTGTGCCCCTTGTACTAGGAAACAACCATCTGGATCAGGGGTGTCAAACACAAGGCCTGGGGGCTGGAACCGGCCCGTCCAGGGCTCTTATGCAGCCCACAAGCAACTGATGCAAGGGAGGGAGTGCTGGGGGGAGCGGGCAGAGCCACTCTATTGTGGCTTCAGCATGGCAGAACAACCTCATCAGCAGCAGTCAAGCATTGTGGGAGCATCTGCCCAGCACTGCACTGCTGCCTCTCTGGTCCGCTTCTGTGGGTTTTCCTCTGCACCTCCCTCCCAGCCCATGGGGGGATATAACAACTCGGAGCTTACCAGCTGCTGTCCTTTATCCGGTTTCTATCTCCGGTACCTGGCATTACGTTTGACACCTCTGCTCTAGATAGTTGTAGAAACAAACCAATGGTCATTGATCTTCCAAACAGATAATGCCTTTGCTATGCTATGTCTTTTATTGCCTTGCACAACTTGGCACATATGTTTGCCCCATCTGGGCAAAGACTGGCCAAGGGGCTCACATACAAAAATATATGATGACAACCATGACCTCTTCTGTTTGAATGCAGTTGCCCACATACGAGAAGCCAATGTTGGATCAGGCCAATGGCCCATCCAGTCCAACACTCCATCACACAGTGGCCAAAAACACCAGGCATCATCAGGAGGTCAACCAGAGGAGCCAGGACACTAGAAGCCCCCCCCCACTGTTGCCCCCCCCAAGCACCAAGAATACAGTGCATATCTTGCCGCAGACTGAGAGTTCCTATCTATACCTTGTGGCTAATAGCCACTGATGGACCTCTGATCCATATGTTTATCCAGTTCCCTCTTGAAGCCATCCATGCTTGTAGCTGCCACCACCTCCTGTGGCAGTGAATTCTATGTGTTCATCACTCTTTGGGTGAAGAAGTACACAACTGCACCCACTCAAAGGAAGGAGAAAGAAAAGAAGATCTGGGGTTCAGGCAGCTGGCTTCTGGCGGCAGTGATGGCTCCCACCTACCTCACACAGGACAAAGCCCACTCTTTGCTTGGCCCTGGTAAGGGCAAGGTGGTGGCAGTGGTTGTGTGGCCCCTTCCTGGACTTCTGCCCCAGAATCACTAAGATTGCCCCTGAGTCCAGTCCTATTTCCTTGGATCGGCAGCAGATTTCCAGAGGTCTCTTCCTTAACAGCTGCTCCCTGCAATGCCGGTGACAGAACCTTACACCTACAAAGCATGGGCTCTACCTCTGAGCTCCTCCACAACTCCACAAAAACATGTAAATAATTGCCATTTGAAGGAAGCAAACCACAGAGCTAAAAGATGGGGGGAGGATGAGTTTATAAACAATGCGAGTCGTGAGGGCAGCCTCTCACTCCGTGTGTCCTTAAACGTTGCCTCAATATGATATATGACACTCAAACACTGCCCACATAATCAGATAAGTCATAAATGCCACATCCATGTAATCTGCCTTCCAGCTTTTTCCTGCGGTGGTCTTTAAAGTTCTTCTGAGATGTTATTCAGTGGTATTCTCCATGAGAATACGTGGTGATTTTCCAAATGGTCAGATGGACTAGATACAACGGGGAGATGTCTCACAAGCAGGAGAAGAACTCTGAGATGCCTAAGTCAAGAGAACATCCCTTGCTAAGGCAATGCCTTTTCTCTGTCATGAGACTTAAGGACCTTTAGGTGCCTATGGATGAAAGATCCAAAAGACACTTTCCATCTCCTGTTTTCCACATCCAAAACCACACTTATGATCTTACACTGCATGAAAAAGAGACTGGACTAGGGATGGACATGAACCAGGAAAATGGAAGTTCATTGGAGGTCCGTGGTTCAGGGTTTTCATAAACCCCGAACCTCCAATGAACTCCTTCATTGCATGAACCAGTTCGTGGTTCATGCTTCAGGGAGTTCGACCCACCCAGAAGTGAGCTCCGTAGGCATTTAAATGCCTTCAGAGCTCACCTCCAGGTTGGACCAGCACAACTGAGCTCCAAGAGTGAGGTCTTCTGGTCAGGCTCCAAAGGTATTTAAATGCCTTTGGAGCACACACAAACCTTCCCCAAACCTAATGAACCTCCATGGAGGTTCTTGGGCAGATGATGGGAAGAACATTCTTCCAAAGCCCTGGTCTGGAAACCACAAACCAATCTGGTTCATGCTTGAACCAGGGTTTGTTTGTGGGTTTGTGCCCATCCCTATACTGGACAAATTGCTATGACAGCTACAGGAACCCTCCAAGCTCATAGGCGGTGAGGTTGATCTGGCCACCCTCCAGGTAGCCTTCCTCCAAATGCAGTGACTTTTCCTCCAATGGAAGAGCCCCTTAACTTGGAGGAAGGCTGTTTAGACTAAAAGAAGGCTTCAAACTTGTGCCAAAAGGAAAGATGGTGTACAAGTATCTTAACAGGTAAATTTTGCACAGTGGAGTGGTAGGTTAAGGGCAGGATCCACTCCAGTATGTTGACTGAATGCTAGTTGCTGGACAGCAAACTGCAGGGAAAACTGTTTGGATTCAACAGCTGGTGCGCTTCTTGGAAACATCTGGCGGGTGACACAGTGCTGGATTAGATGGTCCTTAGGTCTGATCCCACAGGGCTTTCCTGTGTTCCTAGAAAGTTCTCTTGGACAATCCCTACTGAAATTAGCAAGATGAGAGTGCTCTTGGGCAGCCCCTGCTTATTTCAAAGGGGTATGAGAAAGAGAACTTTCCACTGGACCTTGGTTTCCCCTATGGGTCAGATCTGGTGTTGGTTGTGATCTTGACAGCCCTACGTGGCTTGGTACCAGGGTACCTGAAGGACTGTCTTTTCCCACATGTTCCTGCCCAGGAATTAAACTCATAGTGAAAGGCCTTCCTGACCCGCTCATCAATCAAAGAAGCCCATTTAGTGGGTACACAAGAGAGGGCCTTTTCAGAGGCAGCCCCACAATTATGAAAGAACATCCCCAGGGATATGAGCCTGCCTTCCCCCCTTTCAATCTTTAGGAGGCAGTTGAAGGTGGTTTTATTTAGGACCACATCTGGTTAAGTTTACTAGCAGTCCTGAGCTGTGATCTTAAACTTTGGCTTCTATGTTTTTAATGTGGTTTTTTTGGTGGGTTTTATCTGCATTGCAAGGTGCCTTGAGCGCCGTAAGGAAGAAAGGTGGCTAATAAATGTTTTATATAAAAGTAAATAAAATCCGTCCAACTCTCCCTCAGCTGCCCTTTTTGCCATCCAAAATCTTCTACACTCTCTCCCAAACTTTTTTTAATTTTCAGGAGCAAAAACCGTGTTTTTAAAATAAGTCCATAAAGGAGAGAAACAACAGAGCTCAGCACAATCAGGAAGTTCCTTCTACACAGCAGTTCTATTACTATGAGATATTGGTAGATCATCTTACCGAGTGGTTAAAAAGGTTGAAATGCTCTTGAATCCAGAAAGCTGTTTGTCAGGAGTTTAGGGCAAAAGTGTTAACACAATGGAAACCAGGACTGGATGCCCCAAAGTACTGAGAGATGCAGAGCCTGCGTTGGCAATCATGAGCCAAGAAGGGACTAGACCAGCACATTCATTCAAATCTAAAGACGACAGTAAAACATCACAAAGTAGCGAGCAAGTCTACAAGTGCAATAGGACTGTTCTTCAGGTTGAATGCTGAATAAGCAAAAGGGCAGGAGAGGACAAAAATCCTCAAAGGGCTGGAGCCCTTCCAGAAAAGGCTGAAGAAATGGGGGCTTTTCAGCAATTCCTCTTATGTTCACAGGTCGTTGACTGCTTTTCCAGGAGAATTGATCTTTGTCATCTGGAGATCAGTGGTAATTTCAGAAGACCGCAAGGCACCACCTGGAGGTTGGCAATCATACTAAATGGACCACTGCTCTTATCCAGCAGGATCCAACTTATGTTTTTACCTTGAGTTTCATGATAGAAGAAAGGCAAGGTACAAATGCAACAAATAATGATTGGAACAAATATGTCCTTGTAAAGCAGACAGCAGAAATTAGGACTTCCGTGTTTTTCTTTACATTAACAAAGCTGGAAATTAATTTTACGTGATTCACCAGGTAAAGAGTCATCAACAGTGGCCAGCCAGATGAGAAAGGGTTACGTAGTGGTTAGTGGGGAAACCTTCCTTTGTAATTAATTTAATTGCCTAGTCCTGTTCAGAAGAGGAGTTACTCTATGCCTGGGGAAAACTCTCTTCGTTTTGGCAGCTTGCAGCACTTTGAAACAACTAGCTGATTTCATATCTGTTTTATATGTCTCAAGGTCTAAACGGCATGAGGCAATTACAAATTTGCCAGTTTGTGTGAGGGTGCAAACCTACAGTGTATAACTGCAAGAGACTTTAGCTGAGCTGTGATGCCAACTGTGGGCGGAAGGGGTGGGAGCCCCAAGCACAACACCAAACAAGGTGATTCTTTTATGGAGCCCGCTTTGCTGCCAGGATCTGCTCCAGCACTCTTCAAAGCCTTTGCCCTCATTTCAACAACACCAGGACTGGGTCCTTAATGGACTGGGTGAGCTGACTCTTTTGCAAGCTGATCAAAGCGTCTTTTGTAGTTCAACCCCCCTCCCCCCAAGTATATTTTAAGTGAAATTGTGTTATTAATGGCGAAGCTGTTGAGTATTTTAAATAAAGCAGACATCTGTTCTGAACAGTAAAAGCTGCAAAGACTTTTTTTTGGTAAAGAAATCAATCTTCAATATATTATATTTTCCACGGGGGGGAAAAATAGCATGCAACGGCAGCCTTGTTTAAAAAACACTCTCCAACATCGCTTCTGGTGGAGGCAAGAAGAGGGATTCAGATTTATAAGGGTGGTGGTTCTACGGCACCCACGGACAAGCTGGTGGCAATAAGAGTAGGTCAGATGATGCTAAACTGCACAGAACTCTATCCCAAGTAGTACTGGTGGCCTGTTAGGGTTCCCAACCTCCAGGCAGGGCCTGGAGACCTTCCGAAATTACAATTGATCTCATGATTACAGAGATCAGTTCCCCTGGAAAAAATGGCTGCTCTGGGGGGTAGACTCTATGGCATTATACCCTTCTGAGGTCCCTCCCCATTCCAGGGTCTGCCCTCAAATCTCCAAGTATTTCCCAACCTGGAGCTGGCAATGCTACATATCAGATGCACCTATTTAAAAATGCCAGTTCACTCTGGGTCTTGGACTCCCAGTATACTGTAAGCCCCTGCAGGGCACACACACATGCAGAGCACAAGTCATTCCTCTCCCCCCCAGTCAGCTAGGCCCTTCACAGCTTTATCCTGCCTCTGGTTTCGTAGAAGCCAACAGGTGCCACTGATTTTTGTGGGAGAAGTTTATGGGGCTGTGATCGAGACTGCTGAGATGTGGGGCAGAATTTGCCCCCTCACCCGGACATCAGTATTTGAAGCAGAAAGAAAGGTTTGCTCATCTGTGTCTCAGAATGCAGCTTCTTTCCTTTCTCCCACCGAAGAAAATGGAAGCCATTCCTCTTTACGGAAGAAAGTAAACACAGTCCTCATCACACCGACGGGAGCTTTGTTCTGAGTAGGTCAGAATGGGGAAGAGGGGGGGTTGTCCTCTGACAGCCATGTTCAACAAGAATGCACTCTCTATACACACCATGTATCTCTAATTGTCTTCTAGTTCATTCTGGACTTGTCTTTGAGGAGCTATTATGGCTCGGTGGCAGAGAGCCTGCTTTTCTTGCAGAAGGTCCAGGGTTCAGTCCCCAGCATCTCCAGTTTAAAAAACAGGATCAGGTAGCAGGTGATCTGAAAGACCTCTGACTTGTGACCCTGAAGCACTGCTGCCAGTCAGAACAATGCTGGTCTCTTTGGACAATGCTGCCCAACAAGATTTTGGGGAGTATAAGCTTTCGAGAGTCAAAAGCTCCCTTCATCAGATACAGGTCGGAACGGAGACCGCTGACTCCATATATCCTCATTATAAGGACTTACAAGGACTCAGAGAAAGCACCAGGAAAACAAAGAACATCCAGGATCTCTAGTAGAGGTTTTATGTGCAGAAAGGGGGCAGATGAAGCTCTGCTTGGCAGGGAGCTAAATAACAAATGTGTTATGTGCTATCGAGTCACTTCCAACTTATGGTGACCCTCAGGGGTCATTTCATAGAAAAAGAGGAGGAGGAGCTCATTAGCATACCTATTCGCATAACTAATTAGCATATGCCACACCCTCTGGCATCACCGGAAGTGTGTCAGAAAGGGAAGCAAAGGGGGGGGGGCATCTTCAAAAGCCTCCCCTTCCCTTCCCCAACTGGCCTGCCAAGGCAGGGGGGGGGAGTGAAGTGAGAAATGCCCCACAGACTACAATGGAAAGATTGTGCCGCTGCTGCTGCGTGACTCTAAACAGAAGGGGTTTAAACTTTAAACCCCTTCCTCGCTTTGCTTCCTCCACAGGCCCGCTGGGAGCTGGGGGAGGGGCTTGCCACCACTGCCATTTGTGCCCACTAGGGGTGTGCAAATAAAAATTTTTTGGCCCAATTCAGATCGAGCCAAATCAGGCCGCATCTGTTCCAGCTGCTGAATGACCCCTGCATGTCAGTTTTGGCAATGCGGGCCGAATATCAGTTTCAGCCCCATTATACCCTATGGGCCATTGAAGTCAATAGCAAAAACTCATAGGGTATATAGGGGGATGGAGGAGAAGGAGTTTGAGGGAGAGGCTCCAAACTTGCAGGGTAGCTGCTGGGGCCTCTCCCCGAAATACCCACCAAGTTTCAAGAAGATTGGACCATGGGGTCCAATTCTACAGGGCCCCAAACAGGTTGCCCCATCCCCTCCATTGTTCTCTATGGTGGGAAAAAACGTTACTTTTTCCCCCCACCATAGAGAACAATGGAGGGAATGGGGGCAACCTGTTTGGGGGCCCATAGAATTGGACCCCCTGGTCCAATCTTCTTGAAACTTGGCGGACATTTGGGGGAGAAGCTCCAGCAGCTACCCTGTAAGTTTGGAGCCTCTCCCTCAAACACCCTCCCCTCCAGCCGCTTTTTAATTTGGGGGATGGAGCCTGTAGAGGGCAGGGTTTGGGGAGGGATCTCAGCTGGTTTATAGTGCCAGAGTCCATCCTCCAGAGCAGTCATTTTATCCAGGAGAACTGATCTCTGTAGTCTGGATATCTGCTATAATTCCACATCTCCAGGCCTCACCTGGAAGCTGGCAACCCTAGGGGCCTGGTGCTCTGTTTCCGCTTGCAAGTCACCTGCCACCGCAGTGCCATCTGGAAGCACCTTGGCTGGATCTGATCCCCTGCCCAGACTAGAGCCATCTGTCCCCCGTCTCTCTTGCCCATCAGGAGTCCTACAGACCTTGCAACACCCTTGAGAGCTCCTTATGCGTCAGCTCGGGTGTTCTAAGACCATGCTGTCGGCCTCCGGCTTGAAGATTACCCGATTAGCTTACAAAGCCCCTGAGGACAGCAGCAAAGCGCTTACCCAGACCCTGCAAGAGGCCCCAGAAAGGAACCGCATCTACTAAGATGATGGCCCTATTCTGTTCCGGGGAAGGAGAGAGGCGGCAGCAGGAAGTGCAGGAGACATATTAAACCATGGCTCTGATTAGTGATGGGCGCTTTCCAGCTTCTTTATTCCCCACCCACCCAGATAAATCTGTCCATCACCACAGAGACTGACATTCAGCAGACGGAGAGAGAGAGGCGTAAAGCTCTAACCTGGCTGTCCGTCCGCCCTCCCCCCCCCCCCCCCCCAGCCCTGTTTTGACCCGACCTGTAGAGTCGGGAGCTCAGTCCCAGCTTGGAGGAGCAGATGGTCCAGAGCGCTAATGAATCGGCCCCTGTCTTTACCAGGCCGGCTCCTGCTGGGGAGAGGTTTTAATAAACAGCAGCCATAATAAATAAACCCTTTGACTGATCTGAGCTCTTCGCTTTTTCTCTCCACCTCCCTCGTGCCCATCAACTCATGGGCACAGCAGGAACCTGGAATTACTTTCTTTAAAACTGCTGTGCGCTAGAGTAATTTTTGTTTTTAGATTTTAAGGAAACAGCCTACTGGGTTGTGTATTTTTTAGAGCACATGGCACACCCTGGAAGCCAGAATCCTCATTCCCTGGCATTCGATTCCGCCCCACCCCACCCCAGTTTACTCCTTTATACAGACCAATCCTTCGGTCCCAACTCTAAGGATACACTACTTCTTCTCAAGTGTTCTTCTCAGCAGCAGATCACAATGCATTGGGGGGAGGTGGTGTTCTGTAAGAATGTCAGTCCTTTTAATTTTTAAAGTTATCCTCCCCCTCTTTTCAAGAGCAGAGAAGATGAGCTGGGTGAAGTATGAATCTAAAGTATGAAGCTCCAGGAGTAAACCCCCACTGAACACACTGGGATTTACTTCTGAGTAAATAAGTTTGGATAGCCTCTCAGAAGCTAAGCAGGGTCGGCCCTGGTTAGTACTTGGATGGGAGACCACCAAGGAAGTCCAGAGTCACTATGCAGCAGCAGGCAATGGCAAACCACCTTGGAAAGTCTCTTGCCCTGGGGGCCGTCAAAAGTCAGCTATGACTTGATGGCACTTTCCAACACCAAATAAGTACTGGGTCAGACTATAAGGCTGTATCCTAAGCACAGGGGTCCTTTCGTAGAAAAAGAGGTGCAGGAGCTCATTAGCATAACTCATTAGCATATGCCACGCCCCCTGACATCACCGGAAGTGTGTCAGAAAGGGAATGTCAGTTTCAGCCCCATTATACCCTATGGGCCATTGAAGTCAATGGCAAAAACTCATAGGGTATATGAGGGGCTGGAGGAAAGGGGGTTTGAGGGAGAGGCTCCAAACTTGCAGGGTAGCTGCTGGGGCCTCTCCTCGAAATACCCACCAAGTTTCAAGAAGATTGGACCACGGGATCCAATTCTACGGGCCCCCAAACAGGTTGCCCCATCCCCTCCATTGTTCCCTATGGTGGGAGAAAGTGTTACTTTTTTCCTACCATATACAACAATGGAGGGAATGGGGGCAACCTGTTTGGGGGGCCATAGAATTGGACCCCGTGGTCCAATCTTCTTGAAACTTGGTGGGTAATTTGAGGAGAGGCCCCAGCAGCTACCCTGCAAGTTTGGAGCCTCTCCCTCAAACCCCCTCCCCTCCAGTCACTTTTAAAGTTGCCGCCAAATTTCCGCGGCAATTCGGCAGCGGGCTGAATCAGATCAGAGAATCTGATTCGGCCCGTGGCTGCCCTAGTGGCCACTCCTGAGCTGGCGGAGCTTCGCTCTGGCCCCAAAGGACCCCTGCCTAAGCATACTTTTCCTGGAAATAAACAGCACCAAAAAAAATTGGTCTTACTTCCAGGTAAATGTTCCAGCCCAACTGAAGTTAGTCATGACTATGCTAGCAATAGTCTCATGTACCCCACTGAACCAGAACAAAGTCAGAGTCCAGTGGCATTTTTAAGACCAATGAAGTTTTCTTCTGGGTATGAGCTTTTGTGTGCATGCACGCTTCGTCAGAAATGACAGGCTGGCAGTGCAGTCCTAAACACTGTTACTCCCTTCTAAATCCACTCAAGTTAATGAGCTTAGAAGTGTGGGACTCTGCTTAGTATTCCTGTTAAAGGCGTTCCAGTAGTAGGACAATTTGGCACAAAGCATTCTGCACGAACACGAATCAGAACCAATGCTCCCTCTAAGCTGTGGAGTCTTGTGAGCAAAAATTCTATTTTGTGAGCTATCGGCATTAACATTGTGAGCAAGCGATTTGGCTACTGCATCAATTAGTTTGCTCCGGAGCCATCCTTCCTGAGCTAAGGCAAAAATGTGTGAACCAGAGGCTAAAAAACTGTAAGCTGCTCACACTAACTCAGTTTAGAGGGAACCTCTCCAGGACCTCACTCAGCTTTGGGAAAAATCACACACCCCCAATTCCTGAAAAGTTATTCTCACATCAGGCTCCACTTGCCTTTGAAGTCTGTCCCCAGCTTTTAATGTTAATGTCTGATTGTTATGAATACGGAAAACAATGAAGAGGAAGTACCAGAGAGGCAGTTGTAATGCAAATGAGCCCTCTAAACCAACTGAGGATTCCACCCCCCTAAACTGGCATAAATGCCTACAGGGCCACTAATGTGGCATACCAGTGCAGAAATAAACAATACGCTCTTCTTTCAAACTGTCCAAGCTGCTTTAGGTCTAATAATGAAACGGCCTACCTCACAAGAGCATTGTGAGAGTAAATCTGTTCCAGGGTTTTACAAAAGTAGTGCTGGATAAATGAGGACTGGTTGGGGGGGGGGGGGCGGGATGAAGATCCATAAGCAGGAAGTTCCCACTGTTTTGATCTGGTTTTGGTGAAAGACTAGAGAAAGTTAAAATTTCTTTAAAATATACAGGTGGATGGGGGGAAAAATTGCAAAAGACTTTCACTGCGGCATAAAATAGTAGGACCCCATCATTATCTTTAAAAATCCACGCTATGTTTTGCTTTCAAAGTCAAAAATTATGTTGTTGGGTTTGGAAAAGGGCAGGGTAGTTCCAGGAACCAAAAATAACCATCTGTAGGTAATTAAATTTCATGCTCCAGGGCACAAATTGATAACCTGACAGAGATCAGGGCGGAATTCCCATTGAACTGGAGATATTCACGACAATTAATTTTTGCTCCATTCACAGATTTGGGGAAAGGGACCAGCCATAATTAATTTAGAGTGATTACTGCTAATAGCTGGGTAAGTGCTAAAACATGCACACAGAGACTATCAAGCAGCAGGGAGGGAAATCGTGTGCAAACATACACAGGCTTTGCAAACGCTGAAAAGGGAGGACGCTATTTCCCTCTTTCCTCTTCCATCATACAGACTGAATACCAAATTCATTATTAGAAAAACAAAAAAGGATGCAGTATGGGCCTTTCAACACGCCCCCCCCCCCCCCCCCAGCATCAGCAATTGGTTCAGCTTCTGCTGAGCATGGGGTGTCAGAATTAACCAATTAGTGCTCCTGTCTGGAATGGTGGAGCCAGTGTTCTATGGTCTAGCAGCAGGAACAAAAGCATGCATTCCCACATCAGCTGTTCCCCACTGTGCGCTCCAGTGTTGAAAAACATATGGGGGCATATATATCATTTATATGTTACAGTCAATATCAGAAATTTGGTGAATGCTGACATTTAGTGGTAATTCGGAAGGTTTTCGGCAGCTCAGTGGGAAATGTCAGGCCAGAAAGCTGCACCAGTATTTAGCTGGAGAGGGAGGGGGGCAAGGGGAGGAAAGTTGTGACCCTAATTGCATTCTCGAGATTTCTTTTTAGTTCTCTTCCCCCACCCTCTCCACGTGCCTGAGGAGCGCAGAGAAAGAAAAGGGGGAAACAATCTTCCCACCCAAAAGCCATTTCCTGTTTCTTGGTAGAAGGGGTCAGGCCTGAATAATTCATGTGGCGGAAACGGGGTCCTCTCAGACTATGAGGGCTGTAATTCCGGCTCACCCTCACGACTTTCCATATCTCTTAGGGCTGCCAAGTCAGCCCGGGGGGCGGGGGATCCCCCGCTATAGGGGTTCCCGATCCGCCGGCCAGCATTCGGCCGGCGGGGGGAACCCCGCCCCAGAAGTCGTCCGGTGAGGATGACTTCCCCCGTGTACTGACGTCACCCAGAGGTGACATCATCACGTTGCTCCGGGTGATGTCCGTACGTCGCCGTGGTGCGTGCGCTCAGAAGACCTCCCAGGGGGAGAACAACTCCCCCCTGCCAGTAAGTCGCTGGCACTTGGCAGCCCTAATTTCTCTCCCCACCCTGTGGTTCGGGTGGGCATATCGATTCCTCTTTTATTCCCCTCCCACCAAAAGGTTGCCTAAGTCCAAGGTCACTTCCTAGCAAAGCGGTGGCCAGAGAAGAATTCTGTCGGGATGCTCCTTTCTGGCTGACATGAGTCAGCAGAGAAAGACACCTCTGTCTGAACGGAATAGCCCTTAGTCATCACATCAATACGGAAACGTTTGGTAAGGCCTTCTCTCCCCCCCCCCCCCCTGCTTTGGTGGTGTTCCTTTTTAAAAGAAAAAATAATTATCCCCCACCCCACCCCCCCCGGGCTCCAAGCAGATTTTCTTTTCTGAACAGCATGCAGTTCATCTGAGATTCACATGCTCCCCTGGGCCTGGCTTAGCATGGATAGAAATAGAGACACAGCTGATGTTTCCAAGTCCCTCCCTCCCCTAACTCTCCAGGTTCCCCCCCCCCCCCATTATTAATTCCAGGAGAATTTTTATAATACTTATTCTAGGCTGTTGGTATTAACAGCATGAGTAATGACAGTGCTAAGCAATTCTACTGAGATTTCAGGATTACAAACTTGTTAATGAATGAGAGTTTGCTTTTATAAATGCGCACCTGAGTAGGAGGGAATCTATTTCAAGTTTTAGAGACAGCCAAAGTGGGGAGAGGATTACACTCACAAGCCCGAACATTAAAATGCTATTTTTAACAACTTCACCTATAGAAGCGAGTCCAGGAAATGCTAACCCAGGGATCCTCCTGCTGCTTTAAAATTGCTGTCGTCCCCCCCCCCCCCATCATTAACCCCTTAATAATGCAAACAGATCTGAGTTTCGGTTAAGAGTCAAGATGACCTCTGGGAAATGGGACCCAAAGGACTCCGTTCCAATGAGTACCACGCTCAGTTGCATGGCCCAAGGGTACTTCCAACTCAAGCTTTATAAAAAGATCCCCTTTCCCAGCTCTGCCTATGCCACGGGGTCATCTTGTTTGAAACTAGGGGATCCTACTAGATAGAAGTCATGAATTGGTTTGCCAGCCTCCAGATGGGGCCTGGACATCTGTCAGAATTACAACTGATCTACAAAAGACAGAGATCTGGAGAAAATGGCAGCTTCAGGGGGTGGACCCTGAGGCATTATATCCCACTGAGGTCACTTTGGTCCCCAACTTCCACTCTCCCCAGTAGGACTGCCAAACCCTACCATAGCTGCAGCAGGGGGAGTCCTGGCTGTCTCCAGGAGTTCTTTGGTGCATGCGCGTGCTGCAATGACATCACCTGGAAGTGCCGTCATCGCATCAGGCACATTGGGGGCGGGACCATCTTCATTCGAGGGGGGAACCATAGAGTTTTTCCTCAAATAATAGAGCGTTCCCCCACAAATAAATAAATAATTAAATAACGTGCCTGCCGTGATGATGTCACCTCCGGGTGATGTCATCACACCGGGCATGTCTCCACAATTCCGGCAATTTGGGGGTGGGGTTCTGGGCCAATCTGAGCCAGCGGATAATGGACCCATTGAGCGGGGAGTTCCCCTCCCCCCCTCCCCAGGGGGACATGGCAACCCTACTCCCCAGGCTCCACCCCCAAATCTCCAGGAATTTTCCAAGACAGAGTTGGCAACCATAGCAACATCCCACTTCACGAGCCTCAAGCCAAGACTTTGGGAGACCACAGGCAGCTCCTCTTTGGAGCCTTATAGCTGGTGTCATGATTTGTATGCATTGCTCCCCTTGCCTTTGTTATCCCAAAATGCATACTATAAACTCATTAGGACCAAGCACCTGATTTACTGTGCCATCCTAAACAGAGGAACACCTTTCTAATCCCACTGAAGTCAATGGGTGTAAATCTGCTGCATAGGGTTGCCAGCTCTGAGCTGGGAAATACCCAAAGATTTGCGGGGTGGAACCTGAGAAAGGCGGGGTTTGGGGAGGGACCTCAATGGGGTATAATTCCAGAGAGTCCGCCTTCCAAAGTGGCCATTGTCCGCAAGGGAACTGATCTCTATCACCTGGAAATCAGTTAGAATCCCAGGAGAGCGCCAACCACTACCTGGAGGTTGGCAACCCTACATGCTGTGGGTGGCACTGCAAGTTACCCTGAAATGTGCCACAAACAGAGACAGCTCACAATGCTGACACTCCCTCTGTCCATCTGTGCTAAATGGGATGACATCTTCAGCCAGTGATAGCGATCCCCACCCCACCCCAGTCTGAACTGAAGACTGTTTGGGAGAATCCCAAATTCAAACCCAAATCTTACTGGTCATCCATCGTCATAACTGAGGCCCCAAAATGGAATCCAGTGAAAACTGGGATCTACTAGCACAGCCCTTCCTGCTTTCCCCCCTTACCTTCCCCAGTTATGGCCTTCATCCCAAGTACTACTCCCATGGAAATGACCAGGCAGTGATGCTAGATGGGGCTTTCTCAGCGGTGGTGTCCTGCCTATTGAATCCCTTCCCCTTGGAGCTCTCCTGGAGCACTACTGGCATTTTGGCCCCGGAGCACAACGTTTTTGTTCGCCCTGATGTTTATTGAGTTGTATCTTCTTGCTTTTGTTTCCTTCCCACTTAGTATGCTGGTTGCTTTTATGTCGCGTTTATACAGCTGTTTTTATTGGCTGCTGTTTTAAATACTGATGGGTCTTTCTTATGGCTGCCAGCCACTGGGATCCATTAGCCGAGCCCTGACTTACTGGCAACCAGCAGGAGATGGAGGGGGCAGGGTAAAACTATAGATTTCAAGGCAAATCCTAGAGCAGAGGTTCCCAAACTTATTTGGCCTACTGCCCCCTTTTCAGAAAAAACATTACTCAGCGCCCCCCTGAAAATCTACCTTCAAGTAGTGGACAAAAAGATACAGGTAAGAGTCCACCATGCTACACACAGCCAGGCATGCCAAGGCAGGCACAGAGCAGCAGCAGCTGAAGGCCTGAGGCCAGAGGCCAGCAGCAGCTGCCACACAAGAGCCCAGCAGCAACACCAGCCTTGCAAGGGTGCACCTGCATTTGCAGTTTGCGAATGCATGGCTGTGATTGGCTATGGGGACCCCTCTCCACCTGCACTTCCCTCCCTTATCCCAGGGAAGACCAGGAGAAGGCAGGAAAAGGCTGCTTTAGATAGGTTCTGGACTCTTCTTTCTTTATGCTTCCACCGCCCCCTTCTTTTTATTCAGCGCCCCCCAATTGCACCCAAGGCTCCTACCGCCCACCTGGATCATTCCAGTGCCCCACAAGGGGTGGCACTGCCCACTTTGGGAACCAGTGGCCTAGGGCATCACGCTGGTGCAGCGATGCTGCTTTCAGCCAATACCCAGGAATGATGTTGCACCAATGGTGCGACACCAATTTTCCCAGCCATCCCCCCCCCCAGCCCTACCAACCAGCAGCGGCCAAAGCAGTCAGCATCAGGAGACCTCGTCTCTCTAACCTTACTGCGGTTGTTGAATTTTGCATTATTTTAGTTGCTATGTTTCATATTTAAATGGTATTATTTTGCTTTATTTTATGATGTTAGCCACCTCAAATTCTGGAGAGTGTGAGATATAAATACATACATACATTTGGCTATTGCTTACCATCTGCTCTCTCTCAGCCCCAATCCCTTGTCCGTGAGAAACTGAGGAGCAAGAGGAAAAAATCACCTAAAATGGCCTACATAGTGACAGAATTTCCCTGTCTCTCTATGGTCTTTACCACAGAGATCACAGGAAAGCCCTACAGCATCACCCAGAAATGACATCACATCCTCCCCAGGCACCAACCTCAAAACCTGGGATTTGCCAAGGCACTGCTGTCAAACCTTTGCACTTATGGGAAGTTTCATGGTGAGCACGGTGACAGGGCCTCTCTTAGGCCCTGCATATGGTCAGAAATATTCACGAGCGTGCACAGGGGTATTAGGAACAATGGAACCTATCCTTCCCCTGTTTCCTTGCACTCCTGGACAATACCATACACACTCATATACTCCTAACTGTATCTAGGGCTGTCAGAAACCATGGGAATGTTAGTTCCTCAGGTTCCCAATACTGGCCTAGATGCTGCTCGTAGCCCAATGGAGTCATAGCCACAATTAGGATGGCCAAATCTGGGTTGGGTAATTCCTGGAGATTTGGGGGTGGAACCTGGGAAGGGTGGGGCTTAGAGGAGGGCCCTCAGTGGGGTATAATTCCATGAAGTCCACTCTGCACAGCAGCCATTTTCTCCAGGGGAGCTGATCTCTGTGGTTTGGAGATCATGTGTAATTCTGGGAGATGTCAACGCCCTATCTAGAGGGTGGCAGCACTAGTCCCAAACACACCATTAATATTCACCAAACCAATAGTTAGCCTGAGCTGCTTCTTTTTTTTGCAGATGTTATTAAAGCAACTATCACTGCTGTTCAAGAATGTCAAAGGCATGCTAGGCACTGTACAGAAGACCAAAGTGGCATTCCTGAGGACCATATGGAGAAGAAAACAAGGAGTTGCCAAGGCCCTGATCCTCTTTCTAATTGCCTGCTGTCAAAGCACATTGCTACAAACACCTCTCCAGACTTCCTTTTTGATTCTAGATGCGGTTGGTAACTCTGTCACCCTGTCTCTGTGTGTGTGTGAATGACAGCAGCCTCTAGAAGACCTTAGCGAGTGGGCGACAATGTGGCAAATGGATGTTAGTAAGTGTAGGATGATGCACAATGGAACAAACCATCCCAGTTTCAAGTATACGCGAATGGGGTCTGAACTTGCTGAGACTGAGATGGGGAAAAGATCTTGGGGTCATAGCAGATAGCTCAATAAAGTGTCAATCCAGTGTGCTGCAGCAGCGAAAAAGGCAAATTCTGTGTATATGGGGATTATTACGAAAGTGACTAAAAATAAAATAGCCAGTGTCATAATGCCAAGATCTATGGTGCAGCCTCCCTTGGAATACTGTCTGCAGTTCCAGTCACCCTATCTCAAAAAGGACATCACAGAGCTGGAAAAAGTACAGAAGAAGGCAACAAAAATGATTAGGGGGTTGGAAAGGCTGAAGAGTCTGGGACATTTCAGTTTAAAAAAGAGACAACCGAGGGAGAACATAACAGAGATTCATAAATGTATGCACAGCGTGGAGAGAGTTGACGAAGAGAACCTTTTCTCCTCCCAAAATACTAGAACTCAACGGCATCCAATGACACGGATAAGACAGTAGACTCAAGATGGATAAAAGGAAATATTTCTCTACACAAGTGATTAAAATATGGAATTTTCTGGCCACAGGCATAGGCAGCTTTAAAAGGAGGTTAGTGTCAGCTATGGCTGTCATTCCCGGCCGGGAGGTGGCACTTCGCTCTAGAGTCCATGTCATTTCCTCATACCCCCACCTATGGAATGTAGCTCAACTCTCACCAGCAGTGGCTTATCTTGCTGCACCTCCCTAACCTTGAGAATGTTGCCTTTCACAGCGTCCTAGCCGCTTCTCTTTTGCAGGTGCTAACTGTAACTCTTTTCCCGCTTTAAGCCTGGGAATGTACTGTCCCACATATCTGGGCATCTTTTTTCTCTACGTAGTGATTGGAGGTTCCACTTTGAATTACACTGTTTGAATGCACTATATCTGTACCCCTCCCACCCCTTCCCAGTCTTACTGACTCGAGACGTGTAGACGACTATCAGATCCGCTGGCAATAAAGACTTTCTGGTTAAGAACTTCTCGTTGCAGTTTGAAAGACTCTCACAGAGAGTCAGTAATCCTGGGAAGTCTGGGATCCTGGGATAGAGGATAGGTCTATCAGTGGCTACTAGCCATAGTAACTAAAATGAACCTCCACTTTCAAAGGCAGTAAACTGACCTGGGTAGCCCAGACTAGCCCAGCCTCATCAGATCTAAACAGGGTCAGCCCTGGCTAGTATTTGGATGGGAGACCTCCAAGGAACACCAGTGTTGTAACGAGGAGGCAGGCAATGGCAAACCTCCTCTGAACATCTCTTGCCTTGAAAACCCTACAGAGTCAACCCTACAGGATTGTCATAAGTCAGCTATGACCTGACAGTACTTTCCACCACCAAACTTCTGAATCCCAGTGCCAGGAGGCAACACTGGGGAAGGCCTCAGTCTCTATTTCCCGCGGTTGACCCTTAAGAGGAACTGGTTGGCCACTGTGTGAAATGCTGGACTAGATGGATCACTGGTCTGATCCAGCAGGGCTGTTATATTCTAAGACTATATTTGGCCCATGGATCTCAAGCCCCCCCCCCCCCAGTCTTTACATAAGGCTCTGTCTTGTAATAACTGTGTGATTGGGACTAGCTGATCAGTCCAAACAACAATGGAAGGGTTGCCCACAACTGACTGAATCAGTGCTCTTGTGTTAAAAAAAATATTTAGGGGTGCCCTATCCTGGCCCACTTAAGCCCTGTGAACATACCCAGTGAGATTCCAGTAAGAGCTCTTTCAGACAAACATCAAGTGCCCCTTTGTATTCACTTTGTAAATGGGTTCACCTGAGGGAGTTCCCATAAGACCAAGTGACACCAGAAAGTTTAACATAACGCTAGCAAGCCCATTACTAGATTACTGGACAAACACAGCCACATGCCCAATGGTGGGAATAATTCACAACCTGTCTTTTAGACTGCTGAGGAAAATCTGTAATCCTTTTCAAACCATCTCTGTAATTGGATGGCCTCATTCGGAGCTCCTGATGCACAGCGCACCAAATCTCTTCCTCTCACTCCCTTCTTTCCACAACGACTGTGACAATAGCTGGTTTGAAAATGCCACACAGAATTAATCTTGATACAACTGCATACACAATCACATCAAAATAAATACAATTTTGCAGTATGTCAGCAGTGGAAATGAACTGGAAAATTTAAAGGTGAGGTAAACCTCAAGTATGTAGCACTTGGTACACAATTTGGATTTTTTAAAAAACAGAACACCGGAAACTTCCAATTTGGAAATAAGACCAAAATATGGGGGGGGGGGGGGGGGGAATTGGATTAGCAGGACTTCAGATTGCCAACCTCCTGGTAGGACCTGGGGTTCTCTCAGAATTACAATTGATCTCCAGATTCGACTGGAGAAAACAGCAGGTTTGGAGAGTGGACTTTACAGGGTCCCGACCAGTGTTCCCTCTAAGCTGAGTTAGTGTGAGCTAGCTCACAGTTTCTTAGCCTCTGGTTCACACATTTTTTGTCTTAGCTCAGGAAAGATGGCTCCAGAGCAAACTAATTTATGCAGTAGCCAAATCACCTGCTCACAACTTTAATGCCAGTAGCTCACAAAGCAGAATTCTTGCTCATAAGACTCCACAGCTTAGAAGGAACATTGGTCCCGACCCTGCTGATGCTCCTCCCCAACTTCCACTCTCCCCAGGATCTGCTCCCAAATCTCCAGGAAATTTCCCAACCCTGAAGGGGCCACGTTACTTCAGAAGCATTCCCATCCAGGGACCTGGGAAAGAACATTATTTTCTATAACATTCAAGGAAGCAGAAAGACACACGGATCCTATCAGCCACCTAGTGTAAAGAGGATGCTTGGCGACTTTCACTTTCCGTTGCACCGTTGCTCCAGTTTCTCCACTTTAGTCTCCCCCAGGAAATGAGTGGCCACCATTTGGTTATAAGGTTTCCGTGAGAGCAGTATAGGGTTGCCAAGTGTCCCTTACTTACCGGCGGGGGGGGAGTCCTCCATTGTCCGGGAGTTTCCCGGGCGTGCGCGTGAAGCGACATTGCCCAGAAATGACGTCATCACGTTGGGGCCGTTGCCAGGGCGACGCTCTGGCAATCGCCCCAAAACTCTATGGTATCATAGAGTTTGGGGGCGATTGCCAGAGCGTCGCCCTGGCAACGCCCCCAACGTGATGATGTCACCTCCGGGTGATGTCATTACGTTGGGGAAGGAGGGTGGGGTTCCCCCCGCCGGCCAAATGCTGGCTGGCGGATCGGGAACCCCTGTAGCGGGGGATCCCCCGCCCCCCGGGCTGACTTGGCAGCCCTAGAGCAGTATGACATCTATCAGAGAAAGAGGCCAAGCTTGGCACCACTTCTTCTATCTGACCTCAAACACACAACCATTGCCCTCTTCCCCGTGTGTTTACCTTTTATCATATATTTATCATATCTGTATGAGCATCATCTTCTCTAGCACTTCAGTACAAAGAAGAAAAGGCAGTAGACTTGAAGAATATGGGCAGGGGGACATTTTAGAATGGAGAATGTTAAAGAGGAGCCTGTGATGAGGCCCAATTCCAGCCTGACTACAGGCAGGGCTATTTTTGGGCGGAACGCACAGGAACGGAGTTCCGGCTGGCTTCCGAGTTGGCCACGCCCACAGCCTCCCCTCCCTCGGGTTCCCCAGGCACCTCGCAAGCCGTGGGGCGCCTGGGGAAGCCAAGCCGATCCAGGGAGGGAAGGCAGTTTAAACTACCTCCCCTCCTTGAGTTCTCCAGGTGCCCTTCAGCTGCGGGGTGCCTGGGGAAGCCGATCCAGAAACTGCCTTCCTTCCCTCGGGTTCCCCATGCACCCCGCAAGCCACAGGGCACCTGGGGAAGCCGATCCTGGGAGGGAGCTGCACTGTTAGGGGTGTGGCCTAATATGTGAATGAGTTTCTGCTGTTGGGTGTGGCCTATTATGCTAATAAGTTCCTGCTGGGCTTTTTCTACAGAAAAAGATCTGACTACAGGACAAAGAGACTTGAGGAGAGGAATAAGGAGAACATGCAGATCTCTTCCTAAGAGTAATTCAGAACCTTATGGTCAACCTAAAATTGCAGAATGGAATGCACAACATAAGAGTATTTAATTGACAAAACACAATGCTCCCCTAAAGAGGGCAAAGTAATCCAACCCTGGATGGAAAGGGGTAAACCACCCCAATGATAAGATGAGGACGGATCCAGAATGGTTTAGATATCTGGTACTGACAGAGGAATGTTCATCTGCCCATGGCTCAGGAACAGTGTCAAGACACCATAACATGCTGTCTGTTAGAGATGAGACTCAATCAAGAACAAACAGACAGCAGTGGGAACTGATCATCTACAATCGTACAGTAGTAGATAGGGCAGCTAAGAAATTCTTAGCTCCAATCCTATCACATAGGCCTCACTCTCACGGAGATGGCAAACCTGACATCTTCTCCCTGACTGGATAGTTTTCCGTGTGCATAGAATGTTCTTGCTGTGTGGATGAGCATCCAAGCATGTGATTCCTTCACCTACAGTTTGAAGTGATACAGCCTAGGCACACATTAAAAGGAGGCTTCTGCCACGTGACAAAAACAGGGAATGTGGCATTTCATGTTTCTCCCAGTAGAAAAGAGCAAGATTCCAATAGCACCTTAAAGACTAACCAAATTTGTGGCAGGGTATGAGCTTTCGCGAGTCACAAAGCTCATACCCTGCCACAAATTCGGTTAGTCTTTAACTTAGTCTGGACTCTTGCTCTTTTCTGTTGCTACAGGCAGACTAACATGGCTACCCATCTTGATCTATGTTTTTCCCAGTTTACTTCTGGTTTAAAGGGGAGTTCAGAGGCTTCTTAACTGCAACAGCATTGCAACTGCACTCTTCAGCTAGCTATCATCACACTCAGCTTTGCACTCTTCTACAATGAAAATGTTGCCACTTTTCCAACTGTCTTTGTTTCCTTCGTTTTCAACAGACTAATACCACTAGCTGTGTATTTATTAAGAGAATATTCTATTATGAGAGAATGAAGAAGGAGAAAGAGAAAACAGGGACAAATATATTTAGAGACCTTCCCCGGCATCACAAAGGTTTGGTGTAGGAGTCTGCAGCTGCTGGTCCTCGAGTGTACCATCTGCCCCACTCCAACTGCCAACCCTGGGGTGGGGAGGGAGAGGGATGAAAAAGCATATGTGGGACTTGGAATTCAGGCTGTGGAGAGCAGGGAGCTTTGATCGGTGTGACCCTCCTCCCCCGCCAACACATTTCTGACCAAGCTGACCAGGATTTATTACTTGAAAATACACTGAAGTGTGCCTCCATGTTATATTTCCTTGTTAGAAGTATATTTTTTGTAGGAAAGGCCCTTTTATTCTTGAGTTCATTTTTTTAAAAAAATATATTTTAAGAGTCAGCTGGTTAAGGTTATATTAGTATGCCATCTTCCCTCCCTACATAGCTTTAGGAGCTGCTACTTAGCCTATTAAAATGAAAGGGTTTAATACCCAAAGATGCTGTGAAACATCTTATTAGGGGTTTTTTTTTTTTAAACTATACCCTTTTCTCCTGCAGAGGTGCTCCACGACAGGAATGCTGCCAGAGCGTAGAGATGGTGCCTGCTGTCGCTGGAACATAAAGAAGCTGTGATTTACATGAGGGGGAAATGTCATTGTGATAAATGCTCAACCTTACTGGGCAATTTACATTTTAAATTTTATCTTCATAATGAAAAAAATGGCCAGAAGTATCAAGACTGGCATTTCTCCCCAGCATCCAAACTCCCTGCAGAGATGAAAATTACTCTGCGGAAGGGTAGGAGTTAATGGTGTTCTGGGATGAAAATTGTGTTCCTAAGAAGATTATCTCCCCTTTGCATGGCATTGGGGTTGTACAGGCACTAGGCAAGCCACAGATTCCACGTAATAATTTTTTAGCATCTCCTTCATATCAAAGTGGTAATCCGATTCGGCTTTAGGCCCCCCCAACCTCACTTTACCTTTATGCTTACCTTAGGAACTCCCGATCCTCTTAGGGTGTGCATGAAAATATAGGGGACTGCAGTAACTACTTGATAGTGTTTACAGAGTGCTATGAAGCCTGTCTCTGTTCCTGCTTATGTAAAAGTCACTCCCACTTTCAATGGAGCTTGCCTTCCAAGCGACTGTGTGGCTTCAACACACTGAAGAGCAAGCTAAATTCATCCAGCAGCAGGGTGATGAACTCCTAGAGCAATGCTAGAAGCAGACTTCTGCGCTCCAGGTCAAGCTGGCCAAACGTGGCTCTCTTGGGTAGTTCAAGAAAGATAACAGCCATAAAAGAAATGCTTTGTGGTCACATGAACCTGGCAGCCTGAGAAATGACTACCCTTCTGGCCACGCAACAGCGCTGAATGCCAATCCAGAATCCTGGCATATTCAGAACAGAGGTCCAGAATTCCTCTGCAGAGGGCTGAATGGCAAGCTTACACACGTGGTGAAGCAATGCCAAATGTTTACAAAATGGCAATTTTGGCAAATTGAGAAAGACAGCTGAAATAGCATGGTGAATAAGGGTTAGTTCTCCCAGGAGGGATAAAACTGTGTCTGGGTCGTCCCACTAAAGACTGCAGCAGGGGATCTCATGGCTGAATATTCCTCCATACAACCCCCCCCCCCCCCCCTCGCCCAAAAAACAAAACATTGCAGACAGTCTAGCTATCTTCCTGACAAGCTTCTTCTTTACGTGCAGGGAATTTTTGGTGGAGCAGTCAGTGATGTGAGTTCCCCTCTCACAGTCTGAAGTTTTACAGTGCAGCTACAAGCTGACCATCTCCGTGAGAATCTGGAGTCTCAGAACTCCAAACCCACAACGGCCACAAAGTCAAGTGACCGCTCCAAGTTCCGAAGGTGGACATTATCACAGCACAGAGACCCCTGGGCGGATCATGCTTTGCCACAACATGAGGCAGCCAATGCCCCAGCTGGAGCTTGTCGTGGCACAGAGGAGACCTGCACATCCCCTCTGTAAGCATGGTTCTCATATAACTTCCAAGCTATGACCCTGAGCACTCAGAGGAACTGCAATCCTGTCGTCATCCCCCCCCCTCCCAAGCAGGCAGACTCCTTAGTGCCTAATTGGTAGTATGATCAGTCTTACCCAATTAAGCTTTAATTCATTGGCCCTCCCTTGCTGTTGCCCTTCAGGCACTGATTCAGTGTCAGCTATCAAGAAAAAGGCCCACGCAACTTGCAGCAGCCTCAGCTCCACTTGTGTTGGGACAAGAGACCACCTTCCCGTCAGAGTTGGCCCTTTCCTGGAGCCTTAGTCCTGGAATGAAAGGGGCTCTGGCACCCCCCCCCTCCCCACTGGAGAGCCAGTGTAGCGCAGTGGATACAGTGGCAGACTAGGAAGCTGGGTTCAAGTTCCAGCTTCTGCCATGGAAGTTCACTGGGTGGCCTAGGGGCCCCATCACAAATTCTCAGTCTGGTCCGCCTCGCAGGAGTGCTGTTGTGAGGAAATGGAGGAAGGGAGAGCAAAGTTCTAAGTTCCTTTGAACCCCAAACTGGGGAAGAAAGCGAGACATAAATAAATGCAAATGCATCTTGCCAGGCTCCACATCTCCCCAAAGAAACCTGCTGGGGAGTCTTCCTCTGCCTGGTCTGACTGGGGTTTTAAGCAGCCTCTATAAGTCCTCCACTTCCCCCTTGTTCAAGCACCTCGCCGGGCAACCAGAAACCCAGCCTCCTCACCATCAGTCCCGGCTGCCTCAGCAACTTTGCTCCCACCCCAGGGTCACATTAGCCCAGCGGCACAGCAGGCCTGGTTGCTAGGGGCAACAGACACCAGAAGCCCGCTAATTGGGCTGAGCCGGCCCAGGCCTTTGTGCGGTGGCTGTCTGGCTCCCAGCATGTTCCTTTCATGTGCCCACCAAAGACTCTGGGATCTTCCAAGTGGATCTGCCACAATAAGCAACACACCCACCACCCCACAGGGCCATCCTACCAGGAAACAGACCTCATGCAGAAGTCCCCCATGAGTCTCCAAGGCCTTTTCCACACGGCAACTATGGAAGCTCCAGTGTTGCTCCAGGTACTGATGCAGCACAGTGGCTCTGGGGCTTCCAGACGTAAGCTTTCCCCCACATTTTCCATGCCCCGGTTCCCAATGGAAACCATCTGCTCCCCACCATGCTATGGGGTGGGTTGTCAGCTCTGGATTGAGATATACCTGGAGATGGGGGTGGGGTGGAGAGCAGGGTTTGAGGAGAAAGACCTCAGCGGAGTACAATGCCATAGAGTCCGCCCTTCAAAGCAGCTATTTTCTCCAGGAGATCAGCTGTAACAGCAGGAGACCTCCAGCTCCCCTGGAGGTTGGCAAGCCTGGTATGCGAGCCTTTTTCAGTGTTTTTAAAACAAGTAATGGACATACCAATATACCCATTGGTGAATTTAACAACAAAGAAGTCAAAAAAGCACCCTATTGGCATGCAGGTGTGGGGACGGACGCTGCAAGGAGAAAGGCAGGGAAAATGGCTGCCCTTTGGGCGGGACTTTCTTGTCTACACAGCAGTCAGCCCAGTTTTGCTGTGGTCTTCGCCCCAAAACATCACAGCAGAGCAGGTTTGAGAAAGACTGTAAAAAAGCTGAGGAAAACCCAAGTGGTGCACAGAAGGACCACAATGGCATTGAGAAACAGATTTTAAAAATCTGTTGTCAAAGGCTTTCATGACCGGAGTTTATTAGTTGTTGTAGATTTTCCGGGCTGTGTGGCCGTGGTCTTGGCATTGTAGTACCCGACGTTTCACCTACAGCTGTGACTGGCATCCTCAGAGGTATGACACAGAAAGATGGAGTACTCTCTGTGTCAATGTGAGAAGAAGAAAAATGGTAGGCAGGTAATTTGTATCTACTCAGGAAGGGCTGAGTCATTAAAAACCCACTTTCCAAGTCACCCAGCCCTACTATCAGGAGGACTGTGGGATCATAGACAGGGGAGGAGGGAATGAGCCGCTGAGAAACACCCAGACTGAAATCTTCCTTTCCAGGATGCCATATGCTTCTGATGGGTTGAACAGGTCAATTTCCCCAACTCCTTCTGTTAGTTTTTTTTCCTTCCTCAACTTTCAGTTGCTGTTAGAATTCTGAGGGCAATGAGCAAGCTCAGTTCTCATCTGGCCGTTTTCTGTGAAGAGGTGAATTGAATTCTAATTTACTAACTACTCTTTTTCTACGTACCTAGGGAGGCTCCATCTCTGTCTGCAGGTGGGCTCCTGAAGGATATAACAAGCACATGAACTGTAGCAGGCTGATTTCCCCATCTCACTCTGTCTTCCTTTAATTAGGGTTACCAACTCCAGTTTGGGAACCCCCTGAAGATTTAGAGGTGGAGAGTAAGATGGAGGTGTTTGGGCAGGAGAGAACCTTCAAAGGAATACAGTACCTTAGAGTCTGCCCTTCAAATAGGGTCACCAGCCTCCCATGATTACAAATGATCTCCACACAACAGAGATCAGTTCCCCTGGATAAAGCGGCCGCTTTGGGTCATGGATTCTGTGGCATTATACCCTGCTTAGCTTCCTCCCTCCTGCCCTCCCCAAGCCCCAGGAATTCCCCAACATGGAGTTGGCAACCCTACCTTCAAAGCAGCCATTTTCTCCAAAGAACTGATCTCCATAGTCTGGAAATTAATTCCAGCTCTTCAGGCCCTACCCGGAGATCGGCAACCCTACTTTTAAGTGATGCTCAACTGCCCCCAGGGCCAGTTCCAGGTTTTTGGGGCAGGGCCTCCCCTTCTCTGCTCACCCCCAAGCCCTGCTCTCATATTTTCATTCTCCCCCTGTTATGTATTGACCATGCAGTCACCATGTGCTCCAGTAATGGCAACTGCCATGTGGCCAGAGCACATGGCCAAGAAACTACCTGAGCTTCAGCCAGGTAGAACAAAGACCAGGTGGATTCGAACCGGCCACCGATCATGTACCTAGGTTTCTCCCAGGGAACCCATGAGATGTAAATAGACTGATAATAGCCTATCAGGCCAGTTGGGCGAGGTCAGGCCAGCATAAAAGGAGGGCTCGGAGCCCTGGGTTGTATGCTTCATCCGGACCAGCAATAAAGATCTAGCTGTTTCACTGTTCCATGGACTCCCGACTCTAATACTTCTCACCCCCCCATCTCCATCCCTTCTGCTTGCCTGTGTCTCCTTCCTCCTGCCTGCCTGCAAGCCCTCCCATCACTACCAATGCTCACAGCTGCCAGAAGCCCTTTCCACAGTGGCATTAGCAATGCGCCCATATGCAAGAAAGGGTGGTGGAGCTAGGGGTTGCCAGATCCATGTCGGGAAATTGCTGGAGATTTGAGGATGAAGCCTGGGGTGGGCAGGGACTTCAGTGGGCGACCCTCCAGAGCATCTGTTTTCTCCAGAGGAACTGATCTCTGTAGTCTGGAGATGAGCTGTAATTCCTGGAGGCTGGCATCCCTAGGGGGAGTTGACATGGCAGTAGCAGGACTTGCCTGAAGCCCTGGATCCTGACAGCTGCCCCGCCTCAGGGTAGGCTGACACCCAGTCCTGTGCATTCCACTGGCCGGAGAGGAAATGCCCCTCTGCGTTTGGAACTGCCTAGCCCTTGCCGTTCCTCAGGAATTCTCCCTGCTACTTCATGGAGGCAAGGGCATCCAAGAGTTGAGCTTCTTGGCTCAGTCCCTCCCTCACTGGGCTTTGGAGAACTGAACGGAATCACTCACAGTCCCAGGCATACTTACATATAAGCAGGTGGATCGTACCAGAACTGAACACAACAGCAGTGAGCCATATGCTGTACCGACCGAGTAAAGTGTATTATTGATTCAGAGATACAAAAATGCTTAGGGTGCTGGAAAAGTGTCCTGCTCTTTAAAAGCCTGTGCGCTTTGCAAGCTCAATAGTTGTAGGCCTTGCAGAAAGGACTCATGATGCTGACATAAATATTTTATTATGTAAAAAAGGGTCAGGATAATTTGAGCGGGGGGTGGGGGTGGGCCAGGCTGGAGGAGAAGAGGAGAGCGGATGAAGAGTTCCTGAAAAGGGTGGCAGGGGTTCTGTCCAGGAAAAACCGCTTCGCAAAGGAATTTCAGTCTGGACTTGAGAGATGTGCAGTCTGCTCCCCCAGTTCCTAGTCCTGACCAAAAGACATGGAAGTGAGGAGCTGTAGGTAGCTCAGTGGCAGAGCATAGGGTCTGCATTTATAAGGCCACCTGAAAGTCAGCATGCATCTGGAGAGCCTGTATTGGTTTGGGTGTGCATGTGTGCGTTTGATGGGAGGTGCAGCTAGGTGGCCCCAGGTTATCCTTGCAATACACTTCCCCGGACGGGAAAGTTAAGTCATATAAAGCAGTGGTTCTCAACCATCCTAATGCCGCGACCCTCTAATACAGTTCCTCATGTTGTGGTGACCCCCAACCATAAAATTCTGCCAACACACACAACAATGAAGCTACTTTTTCAGATGTTTTCTCTTGCATGGCAGTTAGCACCAAACAACTTTAATACAGACTTTAGACACACATATATTTGCAAGCTATTCCCAACAAGACACAACAAACACTCAGGCTTCAGACTTACTTTTCTTCAACAGAAGATGCCATGAGAAAACGAAGGTGGTGGGGGGGGGAGAGGCTGTTGCAGGTAGGGGGGGGGAGAGAGAGAGAGAGAAAGGGGGAAGAGAGAGAGAAAGGGGGAAGAGAGAGAGAGAGAGAGAGAGAGAGAAAGATGGGGGGGAGAGAGGGGGGAAGGAAGGTAGGTGGGTGGGGGGCGGCTTCTGCCGCTTTTCCTGGGCTCTGCGCTTCAGTGCAGAGCCCAGGGAAGGCGGCGGGGGGGGGGCAGCTTTTGCCGCTTTTCCTGGGCTCTGCATCTCAGCGCGGAGCCCAGGGAAAGCAACGGCGGAGCGCCCTAAATGCGGCGGTGAGGAGGGGGAAGCGGCCATTGACTTACCTGCTGGCTTCTTCCTCCTCGTGGCCCCTGCTGGAAGGGCTGCTAGAAGCAGGGGGTGGGGCTCTGGCCCCAATCAACCCCTGCTCTTTGCCCTTAAAGGGAAAGCTCCCTTTGAGGGCAAAGAGCCGGGACGCTAGACCTCGCGCTCGATCGAGCCCTGCCTAAGACCATCGGAAATACGTGTTTTCCAATGGTCTTAGGCGACCCCTGTCAAAGGATCATTCGACCCCCAAAGGGGTCGCGACCCACAGGTTGAGAACCACTGATATAAAGGTTGAAAGCATGCAATTGGAAACTGCCAGTTACCTGACTTTGACTCAGCAATTTACTGCCTTCCAGTTCCCCGATGCAGCTCCTGGCTGGCCTGAGTTAGCACTCCCTTCTGGTGGGCATGGCAAGTAGACAGCTAGCATCTGCCTGAGAGAAGAGTTTGACCATTTCTGCAGTAGTGAAATTCCCCGCACTGACGTTTTTAAAACTGCACATTATGCAAAATTTTCCGTAGTCGATTTTTCCTCACCAGGCGCAAACTCAAAATTTTCTCCTTCTTACCCCATTGTTTTCAGAACTCACTAAAACTGGGGATTCCGAAAACGCAGGATTAAGGAGGAGAAAACTTCAAGTTTGTGCCTGGTGAGAAAAAATCTATTGCAGAAAACATCACATAACGTGCAGTTTTAAAACTGTCAATGCGGGGAATTTTACTACGGCGGAAATGGTCTTTTTGTCGCATGGAATCTAGCAGCTAAGGATTCCAGCTTCACTCAGAAGAATCGTTCTTAAAGAACAGTGCAGGAAGAGTTCTCACCAGAGAAAGCTGTTTGCACCTGTCATATAGACCACACTGTGAGCAGGGATGCTCAGTCGGTAGTTCCCAACCTTTTGGGTATGGTGACCCACAAGTCTAAATTTCCTTGGTATGGTGGCCCACTTTAAAAACTAACAAACAAGCATACAAAAATTAATAAAACTGTAAAAGCCTGGGACCCCCTTTCACATGGGACCCCCTCGCAATAGGTCAGGACTCATGGGTTAGGAAAACCCACTTGGCAACCCTCCTTTAAAATGAACACGCAGCTTGTGTTCAGCCACGCAGCAAAGATCCTTGTGTTGTGGTGGCAGTGGCTGTTGATACAAATTTTTTAATAATCTGCACAGCCAATCAAAAGCATTGCTGGGCAAAAGTCCCACCTGGTCCTGCCTACTTTCTAAAAAAACACTTGGGGGGTACCAGGAAAGGCGCTGGCGGGCACCATGGTGCCTCTGGGATTGCCAGCCTCCAGGTGGGGCCTGGAGATCTCCTGGAATTACAACTGATCTCCAGACTACAGAGAGCAGTTCCCCTGGAGAAAATGGCTGCTTTGTGGAGTGGACCCTATGGCATCACATCCCCACTGAGGCCCCTAACCTCCCCAAACACCACCCCCAAGTCTCCCAACCCAGAGCTGGCAATCTTAGTGCCAAAAGGCCCCATTGGGGACCCTATGCTTTAGGACTAGAAAGCCTGCACGCAGTGTTGCATCACTGTAGCTCATCCTAATAAAAGGTATTACATGGATTGTGGTTTGCTTTTGGATTTTGGACCAGTGGGGCTATAGACTACTTCTGCATCTTTAGTCATCTTTCTCTAAAAAATAAATAACCCAAATGTTTCAGTAAAAAAGAGCAAGAGTCCAGTAGCACCTTAAAAACTAAACAAAATTTGTGGTAAGGTAGGAGCTTCTGTGAGTCACTGTATCGGAAGAAGTGAGCAGTGACTCACGAAAGTTCATACCCTGCCACAAATTTTGTTAGTTTTTAAGGTGCTACTGGATTCTTGCTCTTTTCTACTGCTACAGACAGATTAACCAGTTTGGTGTAGTGGTTAAGTGCACGGACTCTAATCTGGGAGAACTGGGTTTGAGTCCCCACTCCTCCACTTGCACCTGGCTGGATGACCTTGGGCAAGCCATAGCTCTGTACCTGCTGTTCTCTCAAGGACAGTTGTCTCAGAGCTCTCTCAGCCCCACCAACCTCACAGGGTGCCTGTTGTGGGGAGGGGAAGGGAAAGAAGTTTGTAAGCCGCTCTGAGACTCCAGGTGAGTGAAGGGCGGGATATAAATCCAATCTCTTCTTCTTCTTCTAACACGACTACCCATCTTGATCTATCCAAAAGTTTCAGCCTTCTCTTGATCATTTTGTTTGCCCGCTTCTAGCCTTCTCAGTTTTGAGGTCTGTAGGATTCCAGATATTTTATAGAGCCTTTTCAGACAGCTGATACTTTGCACTTCTTTTAAAACAAACTATTTCTCTTAATACATTTCTTCCTACGCCTGTCTTGCGTTGCCAGCATGCCAGTCAAATCCATCAGCGTATGACTTTCTTGCTTGCAGTCAAATACTTGTTGGCACAATGCGCTTCAGAGAAAGCTGGAATGCACCCATTTCCCATCACCCCCCTCTTGCACTCCCCCCCCCCCCATTAATGTAAAGAAGGCCTTAAAGGGCAGAAGGCAAGCTGAGCTTGCAGAAGCATCACTGAAAACATCCCTTGGGTTGTACCTGCAAAATCTGTACACGCAGCACAATGATGTGGTAGAGCCCCACTGCGCGCGATTCGACTCACCACTTCATTGTTAAGGCTTCTCTACACAAAAATCTCCTTGCAAGTAGGGAACTACAATACTGGGGGAGGGGGAGGAATTCCAGTTCAGACACCTCTCTGCTGTGCTAATTTTTCTACTGGCATGGGACTGAAGCAGAGAAAACATCAAAAAAATTGATTCTGCCTCTCTAGGATTGTTTCGTTCCCCTCAATGTGTAGGACCTATCTATTCGTAGTTATTTAATAATCTCACAGCACCTATGGACCATATCTGCTGTTGTATAGATGTAGAAGCTGAAATGATAAGAGCAGAGCAGCTGTCCCATGAAGATTTGATACCAGGCTGTCACTGCACCAGTGACTGAGAACACTAAAGGACACAGGTGGCTGCCAAAATAGAAAGTCCTGCAAATATATGCACCTTCCCAACCTGTCCATATGGAGTGCAAACTAGGATTGCCAACCAACCTAGAAAATTCCCACAGCAGATTTGGGAGTGGTGCCTGGGGAAGGATTTCACCCACAATCTATGGCATACCATACAGTTTGCCCTCTCAAGCTGCCAATTTTTCCCCAGGGGGACTGATCTCTGTAGTCCGGAGATCAGTCGTACTTCCCGGAGGTTAAAAAACAAGGCCAAGGCCGACGGTGCAAATAAAGTAAAATGTATATTTTATTACTCAGTTAAAATCCCCTACAGGTTTTGCTCACTGGCTTCTTCACGAGAATCTGTTAGTCTTGCGGCGTGTCTTCAACAAACACTCCAACGCTATCAGATTCCCCTGAAGAGACCTTTTGGCAAAACAGGTAGGGAATTCTAACTGAGTGATAAAGTATCTTTTCACTTTGTTTGCACCATCGGCCTTGGCCTTACTTTATATCTCTTAGTGACTGGTGTGGCCCTCTTATTTTCCTCCTACCTGGAGTTGAACAACCCAAGTGCAAAAACACTTTGACTTCAGATTTGCCCAAAAGATCATATCAAACCAGGTTTGGGGAAGACTGGAACACAGCCGGGGAAACCCGGGCTAGTGGATGATTAGGGAACAGCATCAAGTGCACGCTTTAAAAAAAAACACCCTCCTGCTTTGGTTCAAAACCAACCAAAGTAAAATTGCCATGTGGAAGCAATTATAAAAGTTGACTATAATGGTAATCCTGGAACAAACATTGCTAAGAAACCTACAGGCCATCCATATTTTTCTCTACTCTGATGATCCCTAAAAGTGGAGGGAAGTACTGAAGAGTTAAAGGTTTCTCAGAAAATTCTGAGAAATATATGGTGGAAAGTATTGGAGTCGGGAGGCGAGTGGTAGTGATTTCATAGTACAGCTCTTTATTGTGGGTCAGATGGAACATGAGAAACCCCGGGCTCAGAGCCCTCTTTTATGCCGGCCGGAGACAAAGCCCCGACCTCGCCCCCAGGTCCTGATAGGACCTTAAGTCCGTGGTTGTAGTTCATAGGTCCCCCAGCGGGAGACCTAGGCTCATAATTGGTGGTCACTCAGGATCCAACTGGCTATTGTTCTACCTGGCCGAAGCTCAGGTAGATTCTGACCATGTGCGCTGACCACGTGGCGGTCGCCATTACGGGAGACCAGGCGATCGTGGTCTTAGTACACAACATATCGGGAGGCAAGCTACTGTCCCATATAAACACAAAGAAGCTTGCCTTTTCAACTCTGCAACTGATATTTCAAAGAATGGCAGGATGATGTGGAATCTGGCAGAGAGAGTCGGGTTCTGGAGCGAGAAGCAGATAGGTGCATCATCCCATTTGATCACTATGAGAGGAGAAAATCCACCAAAGAACGAGAGCATACATGTACTCGCTCAATACAACGAAGTTTGAGAACAGGTCTAGCCAGTTTGGTGTAGTGGTTAAGTGCGCGGACTCTAATCTGGGAGAACCGAGTTTGATTCCCCACTCCTCCACTTGCACCTGCTGGATGACCTTGGGCAAGCCATAGCTCTGGCACAGCTGTTCTCTCAAGGACAGCTTGGGAAAGAGCTTTCTCAGCCCCATCCACCTCACAGGGTGTCTGTTGTGGGGAAGGGAAGGGAAAGGAGTTTGTAAACCGCTCTGAGACTCTGAGTGAAGGGCGGGATATAAATCCAATCTCTTCTTCTCTTCTTCTTCTTCTTTTAATCCAGCTTCCTGCCTGCCTTCCTCACCATGAAACTAAGTTTTGCACAAAGCCCTTCAGTCAGTTTCTGAATCTATGCAATGACAACACATCGTTTTGCACCCAGCCCATTTACAGATGCCACCTGAAAACCATACACAGTACTGGTAGGGATATTGTGGAAGATTTTAGAAATGAGACAGATGGTCCCAGTTTTCAATAAAGAACGAGAAACCACAATGAACCATGCCAAACACTTTCTCATTTCAATTTTTAGGTAGAAAGTGGTGTGTTGCGGGGGGGATGGTGCCATTTTTGTCCTCAAAACACCCTCCAATTGTGACAATATTCACTTTTAAAATCCTATTCACTTCCAACACGTACCCTACTTGTTATTGCTTCTTTCTTCTCACCAGATTACTGACATAGGCAAACCATTCAACTGGGAATGATGAGACAGGATGAGCAACCAATCCGATTTTGCTGTTTTATGATGTCACTGAGGCAAACACTAAGCATGAGGGGAGTGCTTAGTAGATCAGACTGTAAAGAGGGCTCTCCTAATCCTCGATCACATAGTGAACATGATGACTTCAGAACACTGTGCACCCAATCAGATTTGGCTGCATAAGATGACATCACTGAGGAAAAACACAGCCAAACAGAAGAGACAGTAAATTAAAAGAAAAATATTTTCACAGGGATTGCCAACAAAATAATAATTGATGGGTGGAATGCTTTTCAATGCAGCCAAAATTCACATAAAATTTTAGTTTCAGACTAACTGTTCAGAGCAGTTTTGGCTCAGCTCAATACACAAATGTCCTGGAAGTTACAGGATAAAAAGTGGCAAACCGGAAGACTACACCACACAGGAGATGGAAGATGATGGCCAAGGTTGCCATATGGGCACTAAGATCTATGAAAGCAAAAGGAGGAGAAAGAGGTCCACCATCTCCCAGTCTGAGAATAAAGGTCTTTTGAAAATAGCATTCCAGATCATGTCCCCAGTTCATCATGCCATTTGGTAAAGTTTCAGAACATGTTTTTGTTAAATTTTATTCATAGTGTCAGAAAAATACTAGATTTATTAGGAGCAAGGGTGTCGAGTTTTAAAATTCGGGGGGGGGGGGGGGCTGGGCCTCTTGTGCGTGCGCACACGCCGGGACCTTGTCCCCACCGCCGCCTCTCCCCCCCTGGCCTGGCCTGGCCACTCCTACCTCCCTCCGTCCGTTCGTCCAGGGGCCAGCTGGGCAAATGCCCAGTGTGCTAGCGTCACCCGGAAGTGATGCCATCACGCTGGGCACGTTGCCAGGGCGACGCTCTGGGAATCGCCCTGAAACTCTATGGTGCCATAGAGTTTCGAGGTGATTGCTAGAGCATCACCCTGGCAATGTGCCCAGCGTAATAGCATTACTTCCGGGTGATGCCAGCACGCTAGGCATTTGCCCAGCTGGCCCCTGGACGGACAGAGGCAAGAGTGGCCAGGCCGGGGGGGGAGAGGCAGCGGCGGTAGGCAGGCGGGCCTAGGAAGGGCCCGGGGAGGCGCGGTGGCAGACGCTCCATTTTGCTAGGAGGGCTCAGTCCCCCCCCCGGAAAATTTTGGGGGTGGCTCGAGCCCTCGAGCCCCCCCGTAGTTGACGCCTATGAGTAGGAGCAATCAAAGTGAACCAAGCAGTAGAAGCTTTCAGTGAAGCAGAACTGTTCTGAGGATGCATCTATACAATCTGAAAGCTTAGGTATTGTTTTGTGAGCACTGGTTAGTCCTAACAAAGATGGCAGTTCTTCTGACCTTGTAATTCTTGCTTAAATGAACCAACAAATAGGGTTACCAAACTCCAGGTGGGGCCTGGAGTTCTCTCAGAATGACAGCTGTTCTCCAGACCGAAATCAGTTCCCCTGAAAGAAATGGCAGCTTCCGAGGGTGGGTATGGTATCAAGTCCACATTGAGCTCACTCCCCTCTCCAGACTCTACCCACCCCAGGAACTGCCCAATAATCTCCAAGGACTTTTCCAGGCTGGAGTTGGCAATCGCATGGCCATCTCTTTTTGCTTAATGCTTGTTAAGCAACGTGCGAGATTATTTATTCCTGTTCCCAAAAAGTTATCCAATACCTTCAATAATATTAATTTTTTTTATAACCAGTCTCACTAAAGATAATGTGCTTCAGTAAGGTCTGAGCAGCTGCTGCTCACAGCGGATAAATATGCAGCACAGACGCAAGAAGCTGTACATTTACTGCAGTTTTGTATTGCCATTTGGAAAACTGAGACGGAAAGGTTAACAGTGTTGCCCAGAGCTACAGAGTTAGCAAGCTACAGAGGTGGCCTTGGAACACAAGTACTCTTCGCATAGGTAAAAAAAAACCCAGCTGCAATTGTAAATTTTTTGCAGTGCCGGGCCTATCATTTATTACTTCACCATAAAAAAAAAAATCCAAGAATTCTATTTAAAAAATTTACCTACTTCTGTAACAGCTTCTTGTCTCTGGAGCTTTTGTTTGTTCTGCCTTATGGTAAATGCTGTATCACCAGCATAAAATGAGTTGCCAAGATACTCTAGAGTTTATTCCATTCTTTACGCATGCCAATTACATCCTGTACTTCAGAAATGTTCAGCTTATTATGAATACCATCAACCTCAACAAGTCCCTCACAAGGACAGGGTCATCTTGCACGGGGCAGTAAGGTTATATTTTCCAATGCAGAAATGGAACTTTATCCACTAGGGAGTTTGGCAACTTCTGTTTCTACCGGGGAGGGGGGGGGACTATATGCAATTACGTGTTCATATAAGATTCTACTCTAGGGAAGCCTTAATTTCATTTATTATAACATTCATATCCCAATTTTCCTCTTGCTTCAAGGCGGCCTACAATAATAGTTAAAACAGGGGAGTCCAAAACGCAGCCCGGAGGCTGGAAACAGCCCATCCAGGGCTCTTATCCAGCCGACGAGCAACAGGTGAGAGAGAGGGAAGGCAGGAGGCTGTTCAAGGGGGAGCGGGCACACAAGGTGAGATGTGTGTGTGAAGAAGACAAGATTGGATTTATACCCCACCCTTCACTTGGAGTCTCAGAGTGGCTTACAAACTCCTGTCCCTTCCCCTCCTCACAACAGACACCCTGTGAGGTAGGTGGGGCTGAGAGAGCTCTTTTGAGAACTGCTCTTTCAAAAACAGCTCTGACAGAACTATGGCTTGCCCAAGGTCATCCAGCAGCTGCAAGTGGAGGAGTGGGGAATCAAAGCCAGTTCTCCCCGGTTAGAATCCGTGCTCCTAATCATAGGCGTAGAGTACGGGGGGGCTCGAGGACTCGAGTCACCCCCGAAAAAACGGAGTGCCTGCCGCCGCGCCTCCCCGGGTCCTTCCGAGGTCCAGCCATTGCTGCTGGAGAGGGAAGGGGTGGCCGGGGGGGGGGGGGAGAGAGGCACCGGCAGCAGCGGCTGGTGGTCCTTGGAAGGGCCCAGAGAGGTGCGGCGGTTTCCTGGGGGTGGGGGGAGAACATAAGGAGCCCCCACCCCCACAATTTCCAAAAGTCTACGCCCCTGCTCCTAATCACTATACCAAACTGGCTCTTAGTCTGTGTGGTCGAAGCTGTCAAGAAATGAAATGAAATGGCTAGGGGGCAAGTATGCTATCCCATGGGGGGGAACCTGGTCTTGCATATGATTAAATACATTTATTGGGGATTCCCTACTAAATCAATTATTTTCACTCCTAGGAATCAGTTGATTTTGTTTGTATTTTGATGATAACGATAAAATAATATCATTAATTGGGTTTGCCTGTGTCATTTATAAAGTTTATATCTCTAGTACCGGGCATTGCATTTCATGGCAGACATGGCCTGGCCCGGCAAAGTAACTTTTATGTCAGATCCGGCCCTTGTAACAAACATGTTTGACACGTCTGAGTTAAAACACCCCTAGCTAAAACCAAAGATAAAATAGCAAGCTCCAACCCTCCTCCTCCCTCCCTCCCTTAAAAGACGTGAGCCACTCAAATCTCCTCAAAAGCACTGGCAAACAAGCCAGTAGGGATGCCAGCCTCCAGGTGGGACCTGGGGATCCCCCAGAATTACAGCTCATCTCCAGACTACAGAAATCAGTTCCTCTGGAGAAAATGGATAATTTGTACCCCACTGAGGTCCCTGCCCTCCTCAGGCGCCACTCCTTAATCTCATTGAAGGCGCTTCCCAACCTGGATCTGGCAACCCTGTCTCCCAACCCCTGCCAGCGGCCGGGGGGGACCTGGCAATCCTACAGACCAAATTTACAGGGCCTCCCGAAGAGCTCCAAGTAGCACCTCTCACCTCTTCAGGAACCCCATTCCACAGAGCCAGGGCTATGGTGCAAAAGGCCGGGGTTCTGGTCGATGCCAGACAGGCCACCCTAAGTAGTGACATCACTGGCACACAGGGACGCGAAGAAGGAGAATCATTCAGTGCCATTGCTCAGGCCCAAATCATGTAACGTAACACTGAAACGCCCCGAACATGTGCAGAGCACTTTTTGTTCTCAACCACAGGCAGCTCCACTAGATTTGGGATTAAGGGGCAGGGCTTGAGGCTTTTCTTTCTGCAAACTTAAACATTCACATCACATTCTAGTTCCCTCGGTGAGCAGAGAGCGGGCGGCCTTGCTGGGAATCAGAATTCATAACACCATTCTGGAGAGCCTGTATAACACACTTCCTACATGTGAGCTGGGAAGCTCTCCGTTAAACAGACCGCACCTCTGCCATGAGCTCACTAGTTTGCATTAGGCCTTATTTAATTTATTTGTACTCCACCGTTCATCCACAGTGGCTTATATAATTAAAATCCATCTCAAGGTGCAACATGTCAGAGTTAAACAGGTTGCTTAACCTGGAACTGCTGTTCTTTGAGTGGTCATCTGTGCAGTCACACTGATGGGCTTTGCATCTGTGCATAGCTAGGGTCTGGAAGCTTCTAGAGCTAGCTTATAGGTGTGGACATCGCCTCTCCCTCAGGGCCACAACTTTTTGCCTGAACGTATCCAGTGGGTCTCCCCTCCTTTCTTGTGTGGAGAACTGTGTCTAAAACTAACTCTGATTATCCATGATGTGTGAATGCAGGCAGCATCGGTTAACTAGAGTTAGCTTTTATTAGCCAGGTTTCTAAACCAGGGTTTAACCCAATTTTAGAAACTGGGGGAGGGGGGGGATAACTGTGGTTAACCCCCATGCCTGCATTTATATGTAGGTGACTTTCTTTGTGCAGGGGGGAGCGTAAGCCTGGCAATGAGCTGTGTTTTATCAGGGTTGCCAACCTCCAGGTGGGGCCTGGAGATCACCCGGTATTAGAATTGATCTCTAGTCTACAGATATCAGTTCCCCTGGAGAAAAACAGCTAGTTGGGAACGTGGACACTATCTCATTGTATCCTTCCTTCCTAAATCTTGCTATCCTCTGGCTCCACCCCTAAAATCTCCCGGTGTTTCCTAATCCAGACCTGGCCACCCTAGCTTTGTGTATATCTCAGCTGAATGTCAGCTTGTTGTTCTACGGAATGCACAGTCTTAAGGAGATGAGTTTCTGCTTCACAAGTTAGCTTCAAGTACCACTAGTAGGCTGATAATGCAGTAACATTAGAACTGGAGACAGGAAAACCCAGGGGGCTAAATTTGGGCAAGTCTGGTTCAGGCTTGGGACCAGGCCCGTGACCAGGATTTGGGGCTTGTGGGGCAATTTTTTTTCTGGTTGGGCTGAAGTTCTCAGGGCAGAAAGAAAAGCCATTTAGCCAATAGAAAACTGTGACCAGGAGAGATCTCTAAACTGCAAGCTGTCAACCACTTTAGATGACAATTTTCAGCTGCTGCAAGTTAATCACTTCTGCCAGACTCAGCAACAGTTCTGATAACAAGCTGGCAGATGGGGGTGGTGACTTCTATAGTCAAGAAAGCTAACACTTATGCAGAAAAACTCTCTTAAAGGAAGAGCAGTTTCTTGACACAGAGTTAGAAGGTACCCTAGAGGTCACCTACTCCAACCCCCTTGCTCCATTCGGGAATTAGTCAACTACAGCACCCCACTCTGCTTAAAGGAACACACACCTTCGAACAAATGTTTTAAAAATTATTTTAATAAGTATTTACAGGAGAAATTCTTGTGGGGCTTTAAGAAAGGGGGCAGAGCACCCAAAAGCCCCACCATAGCTATGGGCCTGCATGGGACATGCACAATACCAATGAAGAGGACAGTGTTTACAACATGTACAAGATGACTTTCCCTCACCATTCAGCAGCCACGTTAGAAAGAGGGATGTCAGGGTGGAAGAGACTGCCTTTGGGGCTCGTGAGTGGGAAACCTCAAGGAGATAATCCGATTAAATTCAGAATAACCTTGGAAGGGTAAATTATGAGATTAAAGTTTTGAATATTGAACCATTCTGAATGTTAGGAAAGCATAAGCATCAAATGACAACATATTTTCCCCTGCTTGCTTTTGCAGTTAAATGCATGATTCAGTCAGAAGAGAGATATTATGTGCTACTGACTCACTATGAGTGGAAGCGTGTGTTGCACATGTCTGCTAATGTGTTGTTCAAGGGCTGACTGTACTAATTGGCATACAGAATTTCAGATAAAACTAGCAAACATGTAAGCAGCTGTCTAGGCAAAGCTTCTAGCAGAGTGGAATGGGACCCTAATGTCACAGAACAGTCTCTAATCTTCAATTCGGTTGCTTGTCAAAAGGTTCCCTGTTATAAACAGGATTTTGGAAGAATAAATTACATTTAACAGCATCTTAAATATGACTTTATTGCCCCAGTGTCTTCAGAGAGGAGCAAACTGCACTTCTTGTCTACATTCTGAGAAGGTTCTACTGTTCAGAGAGATGCTGCTCTCTATTAGACCAAGACCTGCTTCAGGCAGTATAAAATAGATCATTGAACTGTTTTAACTCAAGTTTGTGGGGGGGAAACTCAATATACACAACAAATTCTAATTTAAGACCTAGACCCGCACTTCCTTTTAGATCCTTTTATACATCCTCAGCTTCAAATCCCTGAGTGGCCGGGAACGATCTTTGGGGATAGGAGAGAAACCTTTGCTGCCAGTGATAGAACATTTTCATAAATATCGGGATCTGACAGCAACTGAGGAGCCACTGACCCACATTTCAAATGCGGCAATAAATGACAGTCGTATTGGCAAGGGCAAAGAAGACGGAATCAGGTATTAAACCCTAATACTGAGACCAAACACTTCCTCCTCTTACGTCCTCAGACAATGATGATGAATGGATACAACCAGCTCATTCAAAATAATTTCTTCTGTCCACTCCATCACTTGACTTAACCATATCAAAATTTGTGGCAGGATATGAGATTTCATGCACCACTGCTCACTTCTTCAGATACATCTGAAGATCATATCAGATATATCTGAAGAAGTGAGCAGTGACTCATGAAAAGCTCATCCCCTGCCAGGAGTCCGTTGGAGCGGGAGCGCACAGGCGCGCAGCTCCGGGAGTGAGGAGCCCAGGGGGCGGGCACATGACCAAGCCCCGCCCCCTCCTCAGCTTCCCCGAGCAGTGCAGAGGCGCAGCGCCCCGGGGAAAGCCCTGCTAGGGTCTTTATTGTTTTTAATGTTTTGTTTTAATATTGATAATTTTATCATTGTTCCTTTTATGACTGTGTGCTGCTTTTCCAGACACTTGCTCAAGGTGGCATATAAATTTTCTAAGTATACCATTTTTTATCTGGGCACATGGCGCATAAGTGCTGGAGAAATTTCACCAACCCTTCAGCAGCTTCCACCCCATCAGTTTGGTGCAGTGGTCAGGAGTTGGACTCTAATCTGGGAGAACCGGGCTTGATTCCCCACTCCTCCACATGCAGCTGCTGGTGTGACCTTGGGCCAGTCACAAGTTCTCTCAGAGCTGTTCTCTCATGAGCAGTTCTCAAAAGACCTCTCTCAGCCCCACCTACCTCACAGGGTGTCTTGTTGTGGGGAGGGGAAGGAAAAGGGATGGGTGGTGCACATGTCCTGGGTATCTCAAGTCTACTTGAAACCTGGTGGTTTCAAGGGAGCTGGAAGAGAATGAGGGTGTGTTCTTTACGCTTATTTTATTTTATTGCACCAAGTATTGGATGGGGAAGGGAATGGAGGAAGAGCAGGTCAGTTTCACTCACCTGTGGAGTGGAGCCTGAGGGGTGGGTGTTGCCTTCTGACACACTTCCGGTATGTTAGGGGGGGTGTGGCATATGCAAATGAGTTATGCAAATGAGCTCCTGCACCTCTTTTTCTACGAAATGACCCCTGTCCCCTGCCATAAGTTTTGTTAGTCTTTAAGGCGCTTCTGGACTTTCGCTCCTTTCTACTGCTACGGACAGACTAAAACAGCTACCCATCTTTTTACCGTATTTATAACGCCTTTCTGCTTCTCTACCTACATTATCCAGCAGCTCCAAAACGCCAAATCCTTTGATGCAGCGATGCCCTCATTCCAGGCAATTCTTCCAGAGACAACTCCATCACCATCTTTCGCCTCAGTTTGGAATGCATCTGCTCAATTTTGATTAGCCCGATGGAAAGTATAATTCACTTCCCATAGAAACCAGATTCAGAACCTTCATTTGTTTTACCGATTACTCAGATTAAAATATCAGTTTGTAATTACATTTAATAATCACGATGGGAGAGCTGGCAGCTCTCACCAATGATGAATTTTGGCACTCGGCAAAGAGGAGACTTTTCCAGAGCCCATACGTACTGGCCGATTTGTTCTCGATACATACTTCTTGTACAGCTGCTTCAGTTCAACAGACTCTTAAGAAGCTTCACCTACTCAGTGAAAGAGGAGATACATGAAAAAAGGAGCTTGCACCTCAATCCCTTGTAAGACCCCTTGTAAGACCCCTACAATCCCTTGTAAGACCCCTAACTAGGGGCTGTTTATTCTTTCCTACAGTGCCCCTTTTCAGCTTCCATACTGAAGGATGCCTAGGAAGCAACTCTTGATGGACACCTCTATAACATACGGTTATACTAATTTAAAGGTCATTCCAACAAAAGACCAGTGGTCCATCCAGTCCAGCATCCTGTTTCACAGAGCAGCTGAACCCGTAGCCCAGGAGGAACAGCTAACAAGGCACAGAGGCCGAGGCCTTCCCCTGATGCTGTCTCCTAACACAGGGATTCAGAGGTTTTCTGCCTATGAATATGGAAGTTCCCTTTAGTCATCATGGTTAGTAGCCATCAATGGGCCTCTGCTCCATGAATCTCCCCTTTTAAAGTAGGCTTGCCAATCTCCAGGTGGTAGCTGGAGATCTTCTGAAATTGCAACTGGTCTCCAGGTGACTGAGATCAGTTCTCCTGGAGAAAATAGGAAGTTGGATTCTACAACATTATACTCCACTGAAGTCCCTCCCCTCCCCAAACCCCACCCTCCTCAGGCTCCACCCCCAAAATCCCCAGGTATTTCCCAACCCAGAACTGCCAACCCTATTTTAAACCCTATTTTAAAGCCAGTTTCTCCAGGGGGAACTGATCTCTGTAACATGGAGACCAGTTGTTATTCCAGGAGATCTCCAGCCACCACCTGGAGACTGGCAACCCTAAGGCCATCCATGCTGGTGGCCTACACTACATCCACTGGCAGAGAATCCTACCATTTAATTATTCATTGAGTAATGTTTTCCTTTGTCCCTCCTGAATCTGTTGCCCACTCACTTTATCAGGCGTCGCTGAGTTCTTGTGCTGGGAATGGGAGAAAAAGTTCTGCCTATCCACTTCCTCTGCCCCACGAATAATTTTACAGCCCCAGCCTCCCCTCTCCCAGCCCCCCGCCCCCCCCACACACACTGCCGTTTTTCTAATCTGCAAAGTTTCAGAATCTTCAGCCTTTCCTCACAGGAAAGATACTCCAATTCCTTAATCAACTTCGTTGCCCTTTTCTGTACTTTTTCCAGCTCTGCAATATCCTTTTTTGAGAAGTCTAGTTTTGTGGGATCTCTAAAACTCTTAGCATACACACCCCAGTAGCAATGCCCAGAACTGTTTTGGGGAGAAGGCATGGCAGTTATACTGGTATGAGACTCTCACTCTATTGGTTTCTACTTCTATAACACCTTTTCCTGCATTGCTTAGCATATCACATCTATGCTTTGTTTCAGATTTCTGTCATCCTAGTCCTATTACATTGCTTATTTGATATTTCATCCAACTGATTGCGTTGATTTACACAATGCAATCTGTCTTGCATCTCAGTGAGAAAGGCATACTATAAATAAAGCAGATAATTTTTTACAAATATAGGCAATCCCTATGAATTTATGAGTTGGTAAAGGAAAACCTAGCAGAGAAGATAAGAATTCCACATGCTCTGTGTTACAGTGTAAACCTAAGCAGAATTACACCCCTCTAAAACCACTGACTTCAGTGGATCCAGAGGTAACTCTACTCAGGCTTACATGGCTAGTTGCACTAAAAATAACCAGGAGTCTTGTGCATCTGACAAGGCTGGCTGTAGCTTGTGAAAGCTTATGCTAGGATGAAACTTGTTAGTCTTTTAAGGTGTCACAAAACTTCTAGCAGAGAACTTTGGAATACCCCAAATAACTTCACAGAACCTCTGATCCTTCCCCACTGTGGGAGCAAATTCAGAGCTATCTTTAAAATATATGCATAAGCCACAGAGAGCTGGTTCAAGCATGCAAAAAAGCACGTAATAAATGCTTTCTGTATGCTGCCACTTCAGACAGCAAACCTGCCAACTAGGGCAGTCCTTGTTTTCTGATGAATCACTGTTCCTACTTGGCTTTAAGGGATGTGCCTTTTAGGGGCATGCCTTTTAATAAATATAATTGGTACGTATGGTAGGGGCGAACCATGGGCCCAGTGTACATGCAGATATACATAAGCACATGACCAAAACCCCAGGGTGCTGCCTGCCTTCCATTCCCCCTTTCCAAATACACAAAGACAGAAAACAGCATAGTTGGCTAGGGCATGACAAAAAACAACACTGTCTAATACCTGCCTGCTAGGACCAACCAAACTGTTATAAAACAGTGAACAAGCGTTAATGTCCCTCAGAACACTTCATAAGGCTGGGACATTCAGTGCAAAAAAGACCCTCCCTAAAAAAAAAAACAGTGAGGAAAAGAAAGATATTTCTGGTTTCGATGTAGCAGCCCCCGGCCTGCCACCTGTAGTAACCTAAAATGGAATACTTACTTACTTTTTAGGTTTTCTTTAGGCTGGGGACAAGAACAGACAGATTAAGCCAACAGCTTTGTAGAAATGGCGGGTTTTGCACACGGGAGCAGCCCGTTCACAGGAACAGTGCAAGGTGCAGGACAACTCTAAGCGGGCCGGGCTCGGAGCACTACCTGGCGGAAAGACTGGCAGGGAGCTACCCATAAGCCCCTCTGAGTTCCTTTAAGGCAGAGCAAAGCACGAGGGCAGAAGAAGAAGAAGAAGAAAAAGAGGAGAAGAGATTGGATTTATATCCCACCTTTCACTCACTTGGGAGTCTCAGAGCGACTTACAAACCCCTTGAGCTGTTAACTTCGGCAATCTGCAAAATGTGCCAGCTCTATCTGCAGCTATCTCTGAAGCCCAGGAGGGGGTAGAACCAGATTTCCAGTGTTTTATTTATTTATTTAAAACAGAAGCCACAGGTGGAGCCTCTTGGCCTTGTGAAACCTGTAGCTTTATTTTGTGTAATCTGAATAAATTATGCAAACTAAGAAGGATATGCAAATATGCAGGGTTTATATGAATTTTTATACAGGTCAAAGGAATCATCACTTAGCACGGAATTCGCATGACCTGCAAACAGAATTTAAAGAGCAGAACACAGCTAGCTTGGATCCTGGTTGGTCTACAGGTCCATTTATATATTATTACATCATTTAGATACATTTATACCCTGCTTACAACATCGCTCTCCCCTCTTCCATTTTAGCATCCCAACAACCGTGTGAGACAGGTCTCCGCTGGGAGAGAGTGGCTGGACCAAGGTCACCCAGAGAGCTTTCCAGGGCAGCACTGGCAATTCAAACACTGGTTTCCGGTAAGCCAACCACTGCACCGCCCTGCCTCTCATTTTTTATCCAGTGAGTTCATGGGCTCTCATATTCCAGCTGCCTATGGGAGTGGACTGTTCCTCTGAGCAATGACAGCACCAAGCAGACCTCTAAAGACCAGAGAGAGAGAGAAGCAGCGAATACAATGACTGAACAAATTTGATAGGCCAACTTGGCTGAGAATTAAAAGTGGAGTCGAATTTAGCTGAAGGTGTAACTCACGAAACAAACAAAGCTTCCAGCCACTCACCCCCTTCCACACACTGGTGCCAAAATTAACAAGCTCCATTTCCTGGTAGAGCAAGGCTTGCTGACACCATCAAAATACCCCCCAACTCATCAATAATGCTAAGAGCTCTATCCTTGAATCAAAGGAGCACTGTCGGAGTAGGGGAGAGAAACTCTCTCTCCCTCTCTCGCACACACAAACTCACACACACCAGCAACCACTGCAGATGACAGCCGGAAGGCGAGAGGGTGTCATGGGGCTCAGGAGTCTATGTCCATCAGAAAGTTTAAATTCTGTGTTTTGGGGCCTGTATGAATTATGCACACTGAGAACGTTTTCATAATTTCTTTGACGGTAGCCTTTCTAATGGTTTCATGGCTTCTGGTCACCAGATCTACTTCCTTGCACGTTCCTATCCATTGGGTGCATTTGGAATGCTGCCTGTCTCAGCCCCTCTCCCTCCCATCTCACGTGAAATTTACAATTCATTTTTAAGGTGTCCCTGCTTGAAGGGCATTGACAGGAACAAGAAAAAGTTCACGAATGGTGAAAATAAAAGCCCTCGACGTTAATAAGCGGCAAGAATGAGCCGTGGAGTGGAAAGACCAGCCAGATGTGAAGAGAACCGGCTTCAGAGCCTAGAAGGGATAGGACTCGGTGGAATTTTTCCCAACTGCTTTGACATTGGAGGTAGCTCCTCTCTCTCTCTCTGCCCAGCTTCCAAATCCTACCCAGCCGCATGGGTATTTTGGGGTTCTGGTTCTGCAATGTTTTCTTGGAGTAATAACGAGAATGCTCATTAACTCACGAAGGTCACCTTGAAGACTGGAATCTCATGAGTTTAAGGATCAAAACAGACAAGATGCTGGAAGCTCCAGGACAGATGTCCAGCATGTTTTCTATTGCTAAATAAGAAATGGTGGACGAGGGCCTCCTGATTTGAATCAAGGCCGTGACCTATAGGTAGGTGGGTAGGGGCAAGAGGGGGATGCAACTCTTTTCTCCATTCGCAAACCAGATCTTGGAACTATTTGTCCAAGAAACCTACAAGGTTGCCCTAAATGGGGCAAACCACAGTTCCAGGTTCTGTGTCAGACACTGGGGGGAAAGGGTTAAAACTACCCCACAGCCTTGATCCAGGGCCCCCCCCCCAAAATGCTGTTAATGGAAAGTACATTTAAGTCACAGTCACAGGGTTTGCAAGGCCAAAGACATTCAGATTTGGTTTGCCATTGCCTGCCTCTGCATAGCAACCCTGGACTTCCTTGGTGGTCTCCCACCCAAATACTAACCAGGGCTGATCTTACTTAACTTCCGAGGTCTGAAGAGACTGGGCTAGCCTGGGCCATCCAGGCCAGCCACAAATGCTACCTAGCTGTTAAAAATGCTGGAAATCTGTTCACGGAATATCCAAATGACTTGCATCTTGTCTGACTCAAATATTTGGTCGCATCCTGAGCAAGAAATGGATGGGCTTGCACTGATGGGCAAAGAGTGGCTGGCTCAGTCCTCAGTGGATCCCTATGAATTCTACCGGATAGAGTAAGATCAGACCACGGGCCCACCTAGCTGTGCAGCAGCCCCCTAAGGTCTCAGGCAAAGAAAAGAGAGTTATATAAGCAGCAGCATCACTGCCATCCATGTCAAAGTAGTGCTCTCCCTCCAATAAGAGTGCAAAACAGTTTAGTGAAAGGCCAGATAGGGGACTCTGAATCGCAGGTTCTCCCTCTGATCTAATGGAGAGGCACGAGGCATTTGTTTTTCAAGTGTTGTTTCAGAAACCTGCATGAAGGGCCCTTCTCGAAAAGCAATTATTGGTGTGTGGGGCAGGGCAGGAATCCTCTCGAATGGAGCCCGAGCTGGTCATTCTGCCGGCTCGGTGTTTTGCTCACCTTGATTGTAACACCAGACAGCCGCAAACAGGACTCCGACTCTATTAGTTTGCTGTTGCTTTTCCTGACCTCTGAACCCTTTAAACAAAGCAAGACTGGTGAATTATAAATCAAATCCGCCTGCTGTGCTTGGAGCCACGTGGAATAAAAGGCACCAATTAATATTTAAGAGGAAAATACATTAAAGATTTTTAAAATACAAGGGCAAATTCCTGCCCTTAGTGTCTTTCACACTGTGGGGGGGGGGGGGGAAGGGGGAAAACATCCTCCATACTTTCAAGGCCTTCTTACAATAGGATACTTTCAAAAGCAAGGCTATGTTCCCATTCTGCACAGGCCCCAAAGCACTCACCCTCTTTATTTACCAACCTCTCTGCCCCTTATCAGAAAACGTTTCCCCTGCTTCAAAAAACACATTTCATTACAACACATTTTTATCTTCAATGTTAACATCGTCTATCACGGCCTCAGAGACCAAATTTTTAGAACAAGGGGGGATATATAGAGAGGGTAAAGACCCCACTTTTTGCACCAGTCTCCAAATGAGGGACCGTTGCTATAGTCAACGCAAACCTTGTTATATACTATATTACTATAGTAAACCTATTAAAATACGTAGTAAATAGATAGATAAGTTAAGGTATATATTGCTATAGTAAAACTTGTTTACGAGACATATATGCCAAAGGCACAGATAACTTTGCTTAATACAAGATGACTGACCAGCACTGTTAAACACTGCTGTTATTATTCTAAAGCAGTCAAAAGGAACCAGAACAGATGTTCTTACAATGTACTGCCTTAAAAAAAAAAATTAGTCTTGGATGTATCTAAGCACAGGTCCTTCAACATGCCACTTAAACCTTATTTCCGACCTTGCCTCTGTGTCTAAACCTGAAATGGGTCCCCCTGAACTTATGATCCAAACTAGCTCCATCTTGTCAGACTTCAGCCCCGGTTGGTACTTGGATGGGAGCCCACCATGGAAGGCCGGGGATGCTACGCAGAGGCAAAACAATGGCAAATCACCTCCGTTAGTGTGTCTCTTGCCTTGAAAACCCTACAGGGTTGCCATAAGTTGGCTGCAACTTGAAAGCACTTTAAACATACACACCCCTGAACTTAACTACTCAGATATACTACATGTTGACATAGTTTTGCAAAAACATGGCAGGTGTTCCCCTTGGTTCTAAGGTGGGGGAGGGGACAGCAGAACTGCCACCACACATCACCAACTTACTCCTAAACTAAAAGGGAATCAAGGCAAAGAGACAGAGAAGGAATAGCCTATCAGTCTCATGGCACACAGGCTCCTCTGCCCATTCCTAACCGCATCAAGGCTTGAAACTCTAGGCCTCCGGCTAAGCTAAGCCAAGGCCTCTCTCCAGACCAGACGATTGTCATCTGGGGACTCACCAAAGGATGGAACGGCAGGGAAACAACCGAAGAAGCCAACAGAGAGCAATAGGCCAGAGCAGGTCAGGTGATGCTCCTGGACCCCTTTAAAAGCTTTTCAGTCAGGTTTGCTCGCTGGTCTAAGCAGCGGGAGACTCCGATGCTTCTGGTGACATACCCAGTTCCCCACCACACAGTCAAATTATCATCTTGGCAGAAATGTGGTGAGTGACATCCTACTGCATGATGTCATCTTTCCCCTTTTTCGAGTCTTAGCTCCATCCCTCACTGTGGACTGGTAGAGGTTCACCTAGACTCCCAGACCGGTTGGCCTGTCCATGTCAAGTACTTCATTTCTAAAGTAAGACTGGCCCATGGCAGCTCAATAAATTCCAGAAGCATGTGGAGTAGTACTGAGTACGGGCATTACAGGACGAAAGAAATGATACTTGGCAGGCACTCAGAGACTCTATTTTATTGTTATTCCAAAGCTCAACTGTAGCATTTCAGGACTGGGAGCTGAAATATGGTGAGTCCTGGACTAAATAACAACCTGCTCCCCTCTCCTCCTCAATTGTGTCCAATAAGCATCATCCGCCTCATACGCTTGTTCTTAACTCTTGGCAACCAAGTCACGGTGCTGCTTTTCCGCAACAGATACACTCTTTGGGGGGAAAAAAATTAAGAAAAATCCTGCCCTTAATGCTGCTCCCTATCAATTATTCAACAACTCCATGCTGATAATGAGATCTAAGAACAACCTTCAGGTTTTTGTGAGCTTCACCTTTGATCTAGGGGTTGTCATTATCTTTGTGCCATAAGTCACGCAAGGCAGTTTGTTCCTCCCCCCCCCCCCCCCCGGGTACAGTTCGGCTAAGACTGTACCACACACTCATTGCTGTAAAGTGCCTGTGAGAATGTGAGCAAAGCCAGCCCAAGGCATTGTGGCACCTGAAACAAAGAACCAAAGGACATTTCTCCCCTCCCTCCCACCCACCCAGAAATTAATAAAGACGCCAGCTCCTATGCCAGCCCCTGAAATGAATGGAACTTCCCCATAGATTGTCTCTCACTGGTTAGTAGGGGTGCCAGCCTCCAGGTGGGGCCTGGAGATCTCCCAGGATTACAACTGATCAATAGAGCACAGCGATTAGTTCTCCCAGAAAAAAATGGCAGCTTTAGAGGATGGGGTCTACGGCATTATACCCTGCTGAGCTCCTGCACCTCTCTGAACCTTCCCCTCCCCAGGCCCCACCCCCAAAATATCCTGGAATCTCCCAACCCAGAGTTGGTAACTCCACTGGTTACATCTGTTACAGCCCAATCTTATGCATGTCTACTCAGAGGCCAACCCAGCTGTGAACATGAGGGCTTACTCCCAAGTAATCCTATGTCTCTCGTTCTAATATCCATAATGACCCCCAACACCCAATGCCAGATGGGGAAAGTGAAGAAAGGCAGATGGAGCGATGGCATACATAGCCAGGTATGTAGGATGATGGCAGGCTTACAATGAACAGCCACCCAGAGGGCTGCCCAGTGAGATCTGTAGTTCTAGGGGACCAGGGAGGTGAAGTTTCACTAGCTGGAAAAGAGTTCACTCTTGTCTTTTTTAAAGCTACCAGTATGCGACATATAAGTCACACAGGTATGAGAGGGCTAGTAATAAATTATGTGGACTAGTAACTTTTGGGTGGTCTGCTTTGCAAGGATGTAGTATAATCTAATGCATTACTAACAGTGCTTCTCAAAAGGTGTTTTACAAAACAGTCTTTGATTAGTTCTGCTCCACCGTAACTATAATGCATTGTTATTACTGACCTTCCCATTTCACAGATGGGGAAAGTGAAGAAAGGAGAGGACTGTTGCATATACATTGTATACATATTGATCCTGCGCCTGTAATTGTTCTGTCACTCTCAATATGATTAACATGGAAGAAACAGAAGGAGTTTTTCCACAGACATTGCATCAGAACACACTTTGGTCCATGCTGAAATAAATAATGACACTAACTTGCCATTTATATTCCACTTTTCTTTCACTGCACTTAAGGCAATGCACATTGAGCTGCCAGGCGGTCTCCTATACAGGCACGAACGAGATCCAGGTCTTGCTAGCTTCAGCAAGAAAAATTCAGGTGGGGTCGCTGTGTTGGTCTGAGGCAGCAGGACAAAGTTTGAGTCCAGTAGCACCTTTAAGACCGACGAAGTTTTATTCAAAGTATAAGCTTTCGTGTGCAAAGCACACTGCTTCAGACTAATTGGAATAAAACCTCCTCAAGGGCTACTTACAGGAAAAAGGGGGGGGGGGGCAGCCATTGGGAGGGGCCACTCAGAGCCCAGATACATCTGCAGAGCTGAAATTGGATCAGGTGGCCAGTAAGATCAATGGAAGGCAGCAAATTAGCACGCAAATGCAATAGTTAACAAAAAGATGTGAGAATGAAGCTAGAGTCCAGTAGTACCCCCAAAACAAACCAAGCTCAACCCTGTGTGTATGGCAGATCAGAGACTCAGTGTGTGCACACTTCTTCACATACACTGAAACAGATTTCCTCAAATATTACACACAGGTGAAGGAGGGCTAGTTGCCAGGAAGAGCTGATTAGAGTCAAGATGCATAAGTAAGCGCTTCAGGAAAGTTACTGTATCCTGTGTCTTCAAGCCATACCCTGGGACTAAACAACCAGATTTGGCCTGATTCATGCAACTACAGTCAGAAGTTAATCTGATGTTGCAGCGGACTGGCATGTTGGTTTGGATCCGCATGATGGTTTTACAAATAAGTTAAGGTACGTAGTTCACGATCCAGCAGATACCAGTTCAATGTACTTTGTAAGGATTTCCAGGGATGTAGCAAGTTCTGATCTCTACACGCTTAGAAGTATTTACAAGACTGGCTAAACACCTGAAAATCTCCTGGGAAAGTAAATTTGCATTAACTTCAGCACCTATGTGCGTGTGGTGGGGAGGTGGAGAATGACAAGCGTGTGCTGTGTGTATTAACTAAGCATGCACATAACACTCATGATTGTGTTTAATGGGATAAACACATTAACCAGGACCATGAAACAGAGCAGATGGGAACGTATCTACCTCATCTTACCCTCCGTTATCACTCAATGCCTTTTCCAAATTCAAACAACAGTTTGCTTGTTATCAGCTATATTTGTGCAGTACCCTTGACTACTCCTCCTCAAGGTCACTCAGGATGGGAGGCAGGAAGGGAACGCAGACGCTCAGACACGACCATGAGCGAGAGCATAAAAACTCAAAATGAACATTTCGACTTCTATTTGCCTCACCACGCTATTTTATTAGTCTCATTCCGAGTGCCCCTGTCTCGTATTTGTCTCATCTTGACAGCGTTCAGTCCTCTACAGAGCTGCTTGCTCCAGACCTGCCCCCCCCAACAGAAAAGAAATGATGTCTACTTACATGAGTGCAAAATCTCTCTGGGGGGTTCCCACAGGTGATCTCTGAAGGGTCAACTTTCACTGTCATGTAGTCTTTCATCTGCATCGCCTTAGGTTGGCAGGCATAGAACTCCCACATGGGCCCATCATCTGTGGTCACCCAGGACTTGCAGATGTCATACTGTCCCATGACCAGCGGGAGGCAGTGCAATAGGAAAGCAGCGTGGTGCAGCATGGCAGCTGGGACCAAGCACCAAATTCCTGGGCAAGGGGGTAGCCAAGAGTCTTGAGCAAGGCAGACACCAGCTGAGGGGAGGCTGTCTGGATCAGCATGGAATCTCCACGTCTAGTAGAAAGCCATGGAAGCTAACACAAAGTCCAGGGAGCACCAACAACGTCCCAGCTTTGTATGTATATTTAGGCAAGGGGGAAAGTCTCCACTACGGAAGCCAAGGTGACCGGCGATCCGGTTCAGAGAATGTGGATCACACTTCCCAAGTTTGCTGATCAGCAGTCAAAAAGTCTTCCTTGACTTCATTTTCCTTTCTCTTCCATTCTTTTAGGGAAAGGATCTTCCAAATCAGTGTGAAAATATCTAGAGGTGACTCTCCTCAGCCAAATCGATACAGTGATCAAGTTCTGATGCCGTGATGAAATCTGACCGGTGCAGGAGGTGGAGGTGGAACCGGAGACGCTCTGCAGTTGGGACTAGATCAAGTTTTCTTCAACCTTTTTCTTCTGCTACAAAGTGAATCTTTCTAAAGTGCTTGCCGCTGCAGTATGCTTTAGGGTTGTTGTTTTTTTAAAAAAAAAGGGGGGGGGAATACTTTATGTAAAAAAATAATGTAGAAGCATGATGTGACGCTTTGAAAGTGCGTAAATAAAATCTTTGGGAATATACTTTCCAAGAAAATAATTGGTATTTTTTTCAAGCAAAAATGTGAGTTGGCAAGTTTGGCTATTGTCTACGGAAACAATACTACGGGCTTCTGATTTAGAAACATGCATGTGGAGTTTTCTTTTTAGTTTTCCTTCCAAACAGTCGAGGCACTCATCGATAACAGCTGCTGGTTGATGCCACCTTTCGCCAACTTCATGAGAAGCATCCAAAGCTTTCAGTTACAGACCAGGCGTTTTCCAGAGATCCTGCTCTAACAACCTGCAAAAAAGGGCAGGGGGGGGGGGGGAGTCAAATTTACTGAGAGAAAAATTAACAACAGAGAGATCCCTACAAAAGCACTTAAAGCAGAGCATAACGTCCCCAAAGGTGACTGCCACACTGCAAGGCTTGTAAGAAGGCAGTACTTTGGATAGCCTGTTGTTACCCAGAGCAATGACAGTTCTCATGATATAAAGAAAAGGAGGGGAAAGCACTGTATATGGGCAGATATAGGAGACTGGGATATACTATATCTTAAACCTGATCAATCTTCAAAAGCCATGCCAGATAAATAACACAGCCGGACAACCAGAGACACAGTCCAGCTTCCACCTGGAGGATTTATTTGAACAATGAAATTAAATTTAAAAAAACCAATTTGAAAGACTAATCACATCTCAGGCTCTCCTAATACACAAAGAGCAGTGACCTCTCCTAGTGTTCATGGGAATTTAATCCAGCATCTCTGCAATCTTGTGCGCTCTCACTCCAATGGAGCTATTATAGGGGGGGAACCTCAATCACAAATCAAAATGAGTAAGAACAACACAGGCACAACACTCACACAGAAAAGCCAGCGCTTTCACTGCTCAAGACACAGACAGAGAAGATCCCAGAGAGGTTCATTTTTTGGAACAACCTCTTGAGCACAGAATAAGTCTCTTTTATTCTGCAACTTTCATGCCATTAAATGATTGCTTTAATAGGGTGCACCGTATTTCTTTCATGATCTCACAATTTCTGTACAACATTCTAGGTTACATCTTCAGGCACACACAGAAGGGAGAGGATTGTACGTTGATACAGCCAGTGTCTCTTTTCTCCCCCTTTAAGGAAAAAAAAGAGACAGACTGAAAGCTAACCTGCTTAAGGTACTTCATTTCCCCCCCCCAAAAAAAAGCACAAGACCCTCTCTTTCCTGCTTCTTCAGAGAGCTGTTTACAGAGCTGCCTTGGCCCAGAATAAACTTCCAAAGCCAGAAAAGTCTGGTTGCTATTTTTGAAGTCATGAGTGAATAAACGGGGGCTGAGGGGGGAAAGGAATGAAACGGAGTGACACAAAGATTTCTCCTCCGTAAGCTCTGCTGACATCAGGTTTGCCTTTTCAATGTGAAAATAATCGTTTCCTTATCATAGCAAATTGGTCACCGGCTTTTATGACGTTCAGAATGATAAGAAACATAAAGACTTTGTCATACAAACCCACGGGGTTTTTGTTGGGGGGGTGTTTTGCTAATGGGAGAAACGTTCTGTCAGTCTAACAAGGCTATTTTCATAACCACGGAGAAACCACAGATGAAGAAAGTTGAGCTTTGAAGAACCAATAATTATCAGCTGCAATGTTGGTACATGCTGGCAATAAAAACTATTTTCAGATGCCTTTTAAGAGAGCCAAATACTCAAGTTGCCCCTCTGTTCAATTTGCTGTTCCAGCATTTGAACATCTCAGGTATTTTCCAAGAAGCAGAGATGTCCAGCGTTGCCCTCAAAGAATGTGGTCTAAGTCACAATCCCCCCCCCCCCCCCACCCTTAGAATTAGGCTTGGCTGCAGTTGGTTTCCTTTCTGTACTGCAAAAATAAATCTTCACCTGATATTATTAAGGAACTGCACTTCTCGGAACCAGCAGAATCAATGGCTTTATTTTCTTTTAAGAGTCGACAGCAGTCACAAGGGACTGATAGCCAGCCCCACAAAATTAGATTTTATCCGGGTATCTGGACTTTGTTCTTTTCAACTTTATTGGATTAACATGCTTTTGAAATAAAGAGGCAACACACGGTTACAACACCCTGCTGGGGAATTAAATGCACAAAGTAAACTTAATGGCTCACTTTGCAATTAAATGCAGACTTTCCCAGAAAGGGGACTTATTTTCCGTTTAAAGACTGAACATAAAAACAGAGTGCAAAAGAAATATCTTTGGAAGCTCATGTCACCCCTCCCCTCTTGAACGGATGATGTTATTTTGATTCATTAAAACAAATTTAGAAAATAGACCCCAAATATATATTACCTAGGAGACATGCAGACGCCGTACAGAAAAATTCTGAAACAGTTCAGAGTTGTTCCTCTCTCTCAGAAGTACCTGCCATCTTCAGTATATATTTCTAGTCTCAAATAGTTCAACTCTTCCCTCCTCCACTCGGTTTTTGAGGGCTCTGTTACACAGAGACATTTAAAGGGCTATGGATGGAAAACAGGAAATGGTGGCTGTGTAATCCGATGGCCTCTTGCTTCTCACCAACTTATTTTGGGGGTCTTAAAAATCAATTAGATGATGACATCACTTTTCTAGCAGGAGAATACAAGATCTACAAGCAGTGTGCACCACCGGGATTTTGCAACTCACCTTAAAACTGGGGTGGGGGGGACTGTGCGGAAAAGGCAGATTAGGTTGTTTGCACATTCAAAGACCGATTAACAAAATACGTGGCTGATCAAGTCCCTGCATTACTGCCAGGAGGCAAAACTGCCGGCAGGGCAAACCGCAGGAGAGTGGCTAATTTCAGAAAGTTTGTGCAAATGGTCAATAACAGGATGAGAGCTTTTTTTAAAAAAAACTGTCTAGGTAAGTTTAGGCTCGGGACCTTGAGTCTCTCCCTGTCCTTGTGATTTTGCAATATACTCCCAACTCCGGGAGTTCTGTACCCTCTTCTCTTACAACTGGCAGGAGAAAAATGAATAATCTAGCGTTCGGTTCAGATGTGTCATGTAAAAGCGATTAAACGCACGCCTTTTATTCCCTCCCTCCCTCCCTCTCTCTCTCTCTGTCTCACACACACACACACAGGAAACAATGCAATATATGCTCTCAGAGGAGACAGACCTAAGTGTTTCTTCTTCATTTCCTGCAAGGATTCACCTTTCCTAACAGCGACATCCTGCTTGCATTAAAACTGGACTGGACACTGTGAGCACTCTGGGCATTCCGGTCAAAAAGCGGGAAGGAGGCAGGCAGAAGTTTTCATGGCAGAGCTGGCGGCGGCGGCGGCTCTAAGAAGCAGAGATTGCTCTGCTAGTCGGGAGGGCTTCTCCAGAGGCAAAAGAGTAAGAGTCCAGGAGCACCTGAAAGACCAAGACGGGCGGACGGGCGGGCGGGGGCGAGCTTCCGTGAATCACCGCTTGATCCGAAGAAGTGAGCGGCGACTCACGAAAGCGTCTGCCCGGCCGTCCCCCCAAATTTTGCTCGTCTTCCAGGTGCTCCTGGACTCTCGCTCTTCTCTCCTGCTGCAGACTGACTGACCGACCGGCCCGGCGACCCGTCTGGCTCTCTCTCCGGAGGCAAAAGTGACCCTCCCCGAGGGTTTCGTTGCAGAAATGCAAAAAAGGCGTTTGGGTTCTGCTTGCACCCCGGTCTCTTCGCCGCTGCAGCCGGAGACGTGGTTCAGAAGCGAGGGTGTTTCCCCGCACTGGGGGGGTGCCACATTTTAAGTTAGGGTCGCCAAGGCAAATTCGCCAGTCAGCCAGCGCGCCCGCCCCGCCGCCTCTCGCCCCGGGAGGAAGAGAGCGCGAGAAGGGAGACGGCGAGCGCCCCGTTAGGTAACTTTTCCTCTGCTAAGCCGGCGGCGGGCGGGCGGAGGCTCGCCTCCTCGCCCGCCGCTTGCACGGCTGCCGCCTCGCCTTCCTCCGCCGGCTCGGCTCCGGACTGGCTCCCCGGCGCCTCTCCCGCCCCCGTCGCTCGGCCGCTCTTACCCGGCTCGGCTGCTGCGGGCTCCTGGAATCCGGCGCAGTCTCGGCTGGGGAGGAGGCGGAGGAGGCTGCCCCCCCCCCGGCGCCTTCTCCCTCCCTCGGCGGCCCGGAGGGGCTTTCGCGAAAGTTGCACCGGCACCCAAGAGGGAGCGAAAGCGGGGGGGGCGCCTCCCGTCCCCTCGGTGGGCTTCCCGGGGGGGGGACGGGGACGGCGGCGGCTCTTGCGAAGAGATAAACAAGTTCAACTTTTTTCTGGCAAGAAGAAGACGCCCCACAGGAGCATCCTGCTGGCCCCCTGCATCCCTTTGCCCCGCCCGGCGGGGGGCTTAAGACTATTAACAGCAACAACAAGCCCGACGGCGGGGTGCGCGCCTCTCCCCTGCTGCAGCCTCTTCTCCCGCCGGGCGGTTGGGATCCCTCCAAGTGAGCTCAAGGGCGGGCAGGCAGATACATAGATGGGCGGGGGGGCGGGGGCGGCGAGGTCCCCTACCGGGTAAGTTCAGCCCGCGCCTCCAATCCCTTTCCCCTCACTTTCCAGCCCCGGCCGAGCTTTTATCTCCGTGCCCGCTCCGGGCTGCGTAACTTCCTCCGTGGCGCTTCCCCGCACCATCCCAGCGGCGAGGCGAGGTGCCGCTCTTAAAGGGGCAGGGAGGGAAATGCGGGCCGGAGGGGAGGGGGAGAGAGAGGGGGGAGGGCTGGGTGGGGCGGGGCTGGGCGGGGTCGCGTGCCGGGGAGAGGGGCAGACGGGCATCAGCCAGCCCGGCGAGGCAGAGAGAGGGCGGAGGGCGAAGCCCGCCCCCTGGCATGCTGCAAAGCGTCGTTGGCATCGCTGCCAGGAAGCCGAAGGCGCTCCGGCGAAGCAGCAGCAGCAGCAGCAGCAGCAGCTCCTGCCCGAGCCCGAGGGACCGATTCCTTTCCTTCCTTCCTTCCCTTCCTCCCCCCGCAGCCCTTTCCCCGTCTCTCATGTGATAAACGCGCCTACGGAAACCCATTGAATAATGCACAGGATTCAGGCCGATCTGTCTGTTACCACTGCAGGCTGGATAGATTCAGGCCACATTCGGCTGCAGGAGCCCAAGCAGGAGATCCTTGCCTGTTCTGCTTCCGATGCTGGACCAGGCGGGCTCTGGCCCAGGACACCTCATCCCTGCACCTCCTGGAGGTGCCACAGAAAGCACTCTTCCCTGTCTAGGGTGACTTCCACGCAGCCATGGTTTCTGCTGGTTTCCCGGTTGCTGCTGCTGCAGACGCCAGGGCAAGGGGGTCCCTGCACAGCGGGTTTCCCGCATTTTCCCTACCGGGGGTCCCCTGCAGTACCTGTCCCCCTCCCCCGCCACCAGAAGGGCTTGGGGGCTTTTTAAAAAAAATCACTGATCGGCATAGTGATATTATATATAATATATCAACATGTGACCTACCAGTCTCCCCAAATCCACCCGCAGTGGTGGAGGGGGTACCCATGGGAGCCTGGGGTGGGGGAAATGGTGGGACTGGGAAACATCTCGATCAAGACAAGTAGCCGTGTTCCTCTGTCTGTAGCAGTAGGAAAGAGCAAGTGTCCAGTAGCGCTTTAAAGATTGCACATTTTCTTACCCCCGCCACAAATTTTGTTAGTCTTTGAGGTGCTGCTGGACTCTTGCTCTTTTCTACTAGGAAACAGCTGGTTTTCCCCACCCACAGGGCAGCCATTCCCACTCTGTTGCGATCTTTCCAAGGAGACAATACTAAAGCAGGCTTTGGAATGACTGTAGTAAAACCAAGGCACAGCTGGGAAATGGGCAGAATCACCAGGAGGCTATGAGGATCAGGGAATCGGGTTCCCAATGGCACACAAGTTGGAGCCAAGAGCTGGGATGGAAATCACCTTGGTCTGTTAGAAAAAGGTCTCCTCCCCAGGCTAAGCAGAGTGCATTGTACACAACTATCACTATTGCAAAAGGTCCCTGTGCTTTTCTTGTACACATCTGCATGGCAGTGTTGGAGACTTTCACCTCTTGCATGTCATGCATCGATGAAGCGGGCCCTTGTCTTTCCACACTGGCAAGAACCAATCTGATCATCCTTAAGGCGCCACAAGACTCTTTGAAGATAGTTTAAGGTGGGTAGCCATGCTTTGACTCTCAAAAGCTAACCACCACCACCACCCCCAAAAAAACCTTGTTGGGCTCTAAGGTGCTACGAGACTACACTTTGGTGTAGTGGTTAAGTGCATGGACTCTAATGTGGGGTTCGATTCCCCCCTCCTCCACTTGCAGCTACTGCATGACCTTTGTTGGGCAAGCCATAGTTCTGTCCTTGAAAGAGCAGTTTCTGTCAGCCCCACCTCTGTTGTGGGGAGGGGAAGGGAAAGGAGTTTGTAAGCTACTCTGAGACTCCAAGCGAAGGGCGAGGTAGACATCCAATCTCCTCCTCCTCCTCCTCCTCTTCTTCTTCGTAAACCCTGAAGTTGCAACCAGTCTCCTTTCGGACATTCCTTCCGAGGACAACTGGGGTAAGAACTGGGTGCTGGGCTGTTTTGCCTAGCCTTCCAAACTGCCATGGTTTCTGCATGACGTTGTCACACACTTGTCCACCTTCTGGTTCCCCCCGCCCCCCCAACATTGCGTCTTCCCCAAATGTGCTTTGGTAGATCTTTCGGGAAAGATCATAGTCTAAGTGGGGTTGGTGAGCATGGGGATGGGAAGGGTGCAGATTTTTGAACCTTTTTGCTTACATGGACCCTTTTCCCCCCACTTCCCCTTGCACCAACCCCTCTGCCTCTGGCATTTTATTTGCCAGCTTTCTAAAAATAAAATATTTTAACACAATAGTGATATAAATATTACTGGGTTGTTGTTTTTTGGAAAAAGCCAGCAAAAGCCTGCCAGTGGTGAGGGGGTGAGAGTGGTGGGCAGATGGGGATACGGAGGGGAAACCAAAGAATCCTCTTGTGTGGATGCTCTGCTGTGAACAGCAGTCAGTGCACAACAGGGATTCCCCCTCCCCCCACCCCAAGCAACTTCATTATGATGCATGAAAACACACAGAAAGTTCCATTAGCTGGAACTTTGGTCTTCAGATGATGGGTGGATCATAAGAACATAAGAATAATAAGCTTAAAAATATTTATAAAATATTACTAATCTATGAAATGCAGGAAGAAAAGATAAAGCCCACAATGATAAAATGGATGGAAGATTTCCAGATTGAACAGTGGGCCAAAATTTGGAAAACAGCAAAATTTTTAGGGGTTATAAATTATAAAGAGAATATCTACAAGCTCTTCTACCGTTGGCATTGGTCTCCAGACAGATTACACAAATGCTATAAAAATGTATCAAATAAATGTTGGATGTGTGAGGCAGAGATTGGAACATATTTCCATATGTGGTGGAAATGCAGGAACATTAGAGTTAATGTTACATGTTATGATTAAGGAAATAATGGGATTAGATCTACCATTAGCCCCTGAAATCTTTCTGTTAAATATATTCCTGGATGAACTGAGTAGACAAGATCAAAAACTACTGGCATATATATTGACAGCAGCCAGGATTGTCCGGGCTAGAGCGTGGAAATCAGCAGCACTGCCGGGAAAAGAAAGGATAATTACTAGATTACTAGACTAGGCAGAACTGAGTAAACTGGGTTATTTTATGAATGTAAATGCACGCTTAGATCCGAAAAAGAATTGGTCCAAATTATATGTATGGTTAGCAAATAGATGAGGCTCCAATAATATGCTTGTGTTTACTTATGGACAATGTATAAATGTATAAAACTCAATAAAAATAAATAATAAAAAAAAAAGAATACGTAAGGAGCCTTGCTGGATCAGACCAGTGGCCCATCTAGTCCACCATTCTGTCTCAGATAGTCATGAACCTGTTATTTGGGACAGCCAACAACAAGGCGTAAAAACCGAGGCTTCCCCTGGCCTCCTGGCACTGAGATTTAACATGGAGGTTCCCTTTAATCACCATGACTAGTAGCCACTGATGAACCACGAAAGTGTCTAGTCCCCTGTTAAAGACATCTATGGTTGTGGCCATCACTACATCCTCTGGCAGTGAATGCCATACTTTAATCACTCCTTGAGAAAAGAAGTACTTACTTTTGTCCATCCTGAACAAACTATGCCTGGCCCGAAATGGACCACCTAAGCAAGAGCCTCATCACCCGTTCATTTTTACAGGAAAAGAAACAGGGGGCGGGGGAGAGGGGGAGAGAGAGAGAGATGAGGTGGGGATCCAACCATCCTACAAATAACCTTCTTCAGCCTCCAGTGGAAGAGCCACTTAAGTTGGAGGAAGGCCCCTTAGATTGGAAGGAAGTAACAACCTTGACCTGACCTGGATAGCCCAGGCTAGCCCACTCTCCCCAGATCTTGACTGCTAAGCAGGGTTGGCTCTGGCTAGTCTTTGAGTGGGAGACCTCCAAGGAATACCAGGGGTTGTGACATGGAGGCAGGCAATGGCAAACCACCTCTGAATGTCTCTTGCCTTAAAAACCCTACAGGTTTGCTATAAGATAGCTGTGACTTTTTTGGTATTTTTTTTTTAATGTGTGTGCACGTGCACCTGGGCAACCTCTGGTGACTGACCCCTACTTGGGGGCCTGGAGGATATTCAGAAAGGTGGCTGAATAAAGCCTGCCCCCATTTCCCGACTGCTGGTATTCCAAGGGGGTCTCCCATCCAAGCACTTGCCAGAGTCGGCCCCGCTTAGCTTGTGAGATCTGACAAGATCGGCTGTGACCTAATGTCAACAACAACAAATATCAACCTTGAATCAAAAGGAAAGGTGGGGTGTAAATATTTTAATAAGCTAACTAACAAACTTTGCCCAGTAGAGTGATAGGATAAGGGCAGGATCTTGAAGTAACGTCTTAACTGATTTCGTGATGGTCTTGAACCATATTAGCAATAAACTGGACTGAACATCATAGGCTACAATGGAAAACATTTTATGCTCGGCTCCACCTCCTGTGGCAGCCATTTTGTGATGGCACCCGTCACCCTACCTCGAAACACCAAAGGAGCCCACAGGCTCAAAGAGTTTGAGGATCCCTGGTTTAGACTATGACACTTATGCATACTGTTAATACTGGACAGGAAGCAAAATAGCCCAGTTTACCTTGAGAAGCAGATTAGAGATGCTGGGGTGAGATTGCTTTTCTGCTAGTAGAATACATAGTGTATGTTTGCACTGGACAGAAGAAGCACGGTAAGTTTCCTAAAAAGAAGGAATACAGGAAAAGGAGGTAAAGGCACTCACAATGGAAAGCCACATGAGTTTTATAGGACTAGCAAAGGTCCATGAGAAGGCGGCAGGAGTTTTCACACATCCCTACTTAGGCAGGTGTGTCAGAGCTCCTGTTTGCAGTGGGTCTCCTAGAGATGACCAGCAGGGTTTCAGCCAGAGAGATTCAGTCTGCACCGTCACCCAGCTCTGGCCAAACTGCAGGGATTGGGAAGCCAGCCACAGACGCTTAACAGCATATGAACACACACAAAGCTGCCTTATACAGAATCAGACCCTTGGACCATCGCAGTCAGTATTGTCTATTCAGACTGGCAGAAGCCTTCCAGGGTGTCTCAGGTGGAAGCTTTCACATCACCTACTGGAGAGGCTGAGGATCACCTAACTGGAGAGGCTGAGGACTGAACCTGGGACCTTCTACATGCCAAGCAGATGCTCTGCCACTGAGCCATAGCCCCTTCCAAACCAGGTAATACTCACTGTCCCTGATAAAACCCTCTGTTGCATTTGCAAACTGGTCTGAGCGAATAGCAGACCTCCTTTGGGCGGAGTCAGGTCCGACAGAAGACCTGAACAGGAGTGACAGATCCAGAAAAAAAGATACGTATGTGAATGTTGTGTATGGATTAGTTGGGGGAACAGGAATCCTATCCAAGCATCAGTGGCCAACCAATGGGAAACTACAGCTTTCATTTGTAAATCTTTTCTCTCTTTCAAATTAAATACGTTCTTGCATCCAAAGCAAACACTGAGATTTCCTAAAAAGGAAATGCACAGCACACTTCTCTTATGTTCCCATTACTTATGCTATAATTTATTAATTCTATTATCACACAGTGTTAACTTTGGTCCAAAGTTCTGAGAATCCTCATCTGGGGTGTTCCTTATTCAGGAATTCCATAGGTATTAGCAAGAAGTCCCTTCTCCCCTCCCCCCCCCCCCAAAGGCTGGAATGGATGGAATATTTAGCAATTACCCTGGGGAGAGGGTATCCAATATTGCTTATGGAGCAGCCTTGGGGCGGTGGCTTATGGAGAGATCGAGGCCAAGTCAATGTGCCAGCTCAGAATTCTCAAGGATGACCTTCCTTCACATTCGAACAGAATACTAAGCAGGTGAACACGGACCACTTGCACATGCCGGGGCCATTCCATCTTCAGCCCTCCAGTGAAGCTGCAATTCGCATATTCAGTTGCCTGCGTAGGCCTGTTTATGGGGATGTTAAATTTAAGTCTAATATCCCTGCAGGTAATAAAAAGCGATATGGATCTGGTTTACAGAACCTATCCAGATTACACTAAAAAGAAAAGCCTGCCTGGTGAAATTATGATAAGGTTCTCCAAAAAATCTACAAGAGACGTGGTGCTTAGGACCACAAACAAAGCAGCTCTGAAGATCCTGGGAGAAGAAGTAAAAGTGATGAAGGATATCCCATTTGAAATAAGGAAAAGAAGGAAAGCCTATGGAAAACTGACATCTTGGCTCCAGTCTGAGTCTATCATCTATCGTTGGAATACTCCAGAAGGACTATGCTTCAGCATCAAAGATAAGAAGTATAAGATTGACTCTGTTCAACAAGCGAAAAAATTTCTGGAAAAAAGCAAAGAGCAGAAAACTGGGAGAGACTCAGATGGTTCACTGGCCTCGCAAGAAAGCATGTATGGATTTGATAGCTCAAAGAGTGAAGAAGAAGTGTCTGACTCGGAAAAGGGAGCTGCAGCTCCAAAAATAGTTGAGACTGTTAAGACAAGAAGAGGACGAAAGAAGAAATAGTGATTAAACTGTTTTATTAAGCATTCCACTTATGTATTATAAATGGTTTAATTAACCGTATTTCTCTAGGTGGGCGTGCCTGCCAAATAGTTTTGATAACTTTTATAGCAGCAGTAACAAGTAATTGAAATTTATCCAAGGTTTTAAATGCTTCATAATTATTTTATGTAACAAGGTAGTATCAAGCAAATGATAAAGTACTCTCTGTATAAGGTATATGAAGCTTAGATTGTAGCGTTATAGTTGTAGTCATAGAGAAAAAAAAATAAAAATAATAATAATAATAATAATATCCCTGCAGGTCAATATTGTGCTCCAAATTGATCATTAATTCCTCCAAAATAGCCTCTTCTTTACTACGTTTGTTATAAAGCTACAATGCAGCTCAGATGCTTGGATCTTCCTAGACGGGAGAAATGGTGGGGATTTTCAGCATACAGGACCTAAACTGGGGGGGGTCCTCTAAATTTCTGGAGCCCCAAAATGGCTGCCGTGGGGGGAGAAGTAGCCCTCCCCCGCTCCTATTTTTAAACAAAGTTTTGATTAAATGCACCATTAAGGGAGGAAATGGAAGATTTCTGATTCTGTAGAAGAGGGAGCGAGAAACAACTGGGGTTATGGTGCAATTGACGAAACAGTTACTAACAACCATTTCAGATGAACTATGCTGGGTGACCCCCGTTACTATCTGCATATTGTATTTTATTTGGGGTGTGTGTGTGTGTGTGAAGGTATTCAAGATGTGATGAGGCATGGGGTCAGTTTCCCTGGCTGAGATGGGGGGTACAGCCCCTCCCTCATTCTCCTCCTCCTCTTTCCTCATCTCTTCCAGCTCTTCTTATATTTACTTCCACTTTTCGTGGTGAGGATCCCACCCCTTCTTTCTGTTCTGCTGGTGATAGAGTGGCAGCTTTAAGCAGACACATACCCTTGTGAAGGCAAACCAAGTCAAGCCAATTTCACAGGATGTGCCTGGGGTTGCCAGCCTCCAGGAGGGGCCTTGACATGTCCCAGAATTACAACTGCTCTACAGACCACAGAGGTCAGTTCAGCTGGCGAAAAGGGCTGCTTTGGAGAGTGGACTCTATGGCATAACCCTGCCATCCCTTGGCTCTGCTCCCAAATCTCCACGAATTTCCCAACCTGGATTTGGCAACCCTAGCCTAGAGCTCGTATCCCCTCCTCACCCCAAGAAGTCTCTACATATCTCCCATCCCATTTAGAAGACTTCTGAGCCCACTGGAAAATGATGTGGGGCAGGGTTGAATGACAGAGGCTGAAGAGAAAGGGGGTTTAAGAGAAACAGCAGGAAAGGAGTGAGTGTGAATGGGATGAGAAAAGGGCAAAAGAACAAGGGAACCTGAATAGGGACAAGGAAGGAAATGGGCCAGCAAACAGGGGTCAGGAAACCCACCAGAGGGTACCACACTGGGGGGGGGGGGCATTCACCTAAACCTGTGCAAGAAAACAGACATTCTGGAATCAGGTTCTTGCACAGAGAAATGAGAAGTCAATATCCTGCTACAGAAATAAAATTTTTCAGTCATTTTTTTGCAAGAGAAATGACAAACATCAAGGCAAACCCAGAATTCACTGTCCTTTTCTGGAAAACTTTGATTCATGCAATGTTATTAAGGCCCAATAAGTACAGGCGAGCCCGGCCTGGGATGATAGGATGTGCTTCTCATTGACATCAGGAAAATATGTTGTTTCCCCCACTCCGGTCTTGAGTTTCATAGATTGTGTTGCAGAATTGCCCAGCCAGCTCAGGAAATGTTTGAAGATTTAGTTGATTTTTATGGAAAGAACATTTTCCAAATCTTTATCAGCACGAGAGAAACAAGAAGATCGTAAATCTGGGGGAGGTTTTAGAGGGGGAATCTATAATTAGCAGCCCCATTCAGTGGGGAATTTTCCTTTCTGCTTAGTTGTTTTGAGTGTGTATCTTTTTTTGCTTGAGGGCCATTTAGGCATCTTGACGAAGTCTTGAAGATTATTTTATTCCTACAAGTCTTCTGCCTGACCAGCATTTTTAACAGCACTTCTCTAACCAAAGCCAGGCTATTCTGTTTGTTACCTGTGGCGGACAATCAAAACAGCATTCCAACCTCTTGCTCGCGTTATATAACATGGAGCACCCCAGTCCTTTGGGATGTTTGGAGGGAGTGGGGGTCAGTGGCAGAGCATTTGCTTGGCATGCAGAAGGTTCAGTCCTTGGCATTTCCAGCTAAAAGGACCAGGTATTGGGTGATGTGAAACACCTCTGCCAGAGACTCTAAAGAGCCGCTGCCAGTCTGAATAGACAGTACTGATCTTGATGGACCAATGGTCTGATTCAGTATAAGACAGCTTCATGGGGGCTCATGTACCTCAACAGCAGCTCTACTGAGATGAACAAATGGAGCAACCTTAGAATCAGCTCATTAGTCCATCACACTTTGCACTAAAACAAAATTGGTTTGGTATGTCATGAATTGTACTGGTCTACAATTGGGCATGCTCTAGCTCAGATGCCCTAGGCCAGCCCTATCTCACCAGGTCTCAGAACCTAAGCAGGGTTGGCCCACTCGGATGGGAGACCACCAAGGAAGTCCAGGGTTGCTACGCAGAGACAGGCAATGGCAAACGACCTCTGAACATCTCTTCCCTTGAAAACCTTATAGGCTGGCCAAAAATTGGCTGTGACTTGATGCCACTTTTCATCCCCACCACAACTGGCTATATGGCTGATAGTTATTCAGAAACAAGCCATTTTCCAACTGAGAGCGCTGCTCCATTTTTGTCAGAAGTATCAACAACTGATTTCAGTCCTGGGAAACAATAACCCTGAATTTTACACTCAGATGTGCATGTGTATGGATGCTCCCCTCCAATATTAACCCCCCCCCCCCCACAAAAAATACAGGTTTTGAAGCCAGGTGTTGATCAGTTCTAATGAAGATGACAGGAATGAGAAGGATTTTTAGGTGGGTAGCTGAAGAACATACTTATAATGAGAGAAGTAACTGAATAAATGCTGACAATTTGATGTGGAAAATGCATAATCAGCTAGCTTTATAAGACTGAGTTGTTCTCTCTCCCCCCCCCACCCTTTTTTACAACAAGAGTAAACATTTATTCTTGACTGAGCAAGTGATCTGTTCAGCAATACACGGGGTGGGGAGGAGGGAGTAGTCATGGATATTTATGCACACACATGCGCCCGCACACACTTTCAACCAGGCATGTACTGATTCCCAAATAATTGACCCACTTATGAAAATATTCTGTACACACTGTGTGAGCATAAAAAAATACATACAAAGAAAAACCTCACTCCTTCTCCACATCCTATCTCCTTTTCTGGGTGAAACCTAGCGAGCGGACTGCCCTGTGATTACCTTATCTAGTTCTAAACAAGAATAACCAAATGAAGGAGGCGGATCTTATAGGTGGAGGTCACAAAGGGAGAGGTTGGGGAGGCAGCCCAAAATCTAGCTAAAAGCTGGTCAACCAATGATGTTTCAAGAGCTGAAGTGCACCTTGAAAAATTAAGCCATCAGGGCCCTGACCTGGATAGCTCAGGCAAGCCCGATCTCATCAGATTTCGGAAGTTAAGCAGAGCCGACCCTGGCAAGCGCTTGGAAGGGAGACCGCCAAGGAATATCAGGGCTCGGGATGTAGAGGTCGGTGATATAAGCCAGTTCTCTGAAATGTCCAAACCCCACTAGGGGTCACTAGAAGTCACCATGACTTCCAGGCATGCAAGCACGTGCACATGCACACACAAACCCACACACAAAAAATTAAGTCATCAGGGTGGATGCATTCACTGCTTTGACTTCCTGGCCGCATCAGTACGCAGGCCCCGGCACCATCCTAAGGGGGAGTAAGGATGCCCAGGGATTCTCTGATGCAGCCCACACTACGGCTGACAGGTGCGAAGGACTCCCAGAAGCATATGGGATATGTGTGTTGTGTTTTTGTTGCTGGGATTTGTTTTCGTTTGTACATTGTTTTTAAGGGGTGGGAGTGTTTGTATGTTTTCAAGCGTTCTTTTAGAGTCTAAGCTGCCTCGAAACTTGTTTGGAGGCAATATGTAGTGGATGAGAATAACTAACAATGGAAGGGCTGCCCTGAAGAGATCGTCCTGTCCCCTGAGACCTGACTGACAGGGCTGGATGTTGGGAGGGAATGTTCACCAGGGGCAGGTCCATGCTCTGCGCGGCCCCATGCAAAAATAGGCTTTTCCATTGGTTCTGGCCTCGTATTGCTTCAGTTTACCCCCATTTCTACAGACATTTGTGTGCCTTTAGTTTTCACTTCATTTTTGTTTGCTTGCTTTTATCTGTTGTCCCCCCCCCCCCCCCGCTCCCGGTCCTTTTGAGACCACTTTTACCGCGATCTTTTTTTCTGAAAGTTGGTTTTGAGTCAGCTTGTTCCTCGTGTGCAATGTTTCCGTTGGTTTTCTTTGTCCCACTCACTCCCATCCGCCTCCAGCTGATTGGTCAAACCACTCCTCCTCCTCCCCACCACCCTGAAAGCAAGCAGTTTAATTTTTTTCCCTTAAAGGCACTAAAATATCTATATATTGCTAGTGTTTAACAATAGACTCAGCAGGTTCTCAGAATGCCCAGAATGGGTTTGATTCCCCACTCCTCCACTTGCACCTGGCTGGATGACCTTGGGCAAGCCATAGCTCTGTACCAGCTGTTCTCTCAAGGACAGCTTGGGAAAGAGCTCTCTCAGCCCCACCTACCTCACAGGGTGTCTGTTGTGGGGAGGGGAAGGGGAAGGAGTTTGTAAGCCGCTCTGAGACTCTTAAGTGAGTGAAGGGCAGGATATAAATCCAGTCTCTTCTCTTCTTCTTCTTCTTAATCCTCACAACAATCAGTTTGTGAGAGAAGGTAAGGCTGGAAGAAGAAGACAAAGAGTTGGTTTTTATACCCCGCCCTTCACTACCCAAAGGAGTCTCAGAGCAGCTTACAATTCCCTTCCCTTCCTCACTCCACAACAGACACCCTGTGAGGTAGGTGGGACTGAGAGAGCTCTGAGAGAACTGTGACCGACCCAAGGTCACCCAGCTGGCTTCATGTCGGGGAGTGGGGAATCAAACCTGGTTCTCCAGATTAGAGACCGCTGCTCTTAGCCACGACACCAAGAATTCTGATGGGCCGAGAGGTCACCCAGCAGGCTTCCATGGCTGAGTGAGAGAATCGAACCTGGTCCATCCCAGGTCCCAGTCCAGCACTCCAGCCACTACACCCGTGCCGTGGAATCTTGCTTTGGGCCGCTGACATGCTCTCAGCCTAACTTGCCTCACAGAGTGGTGAGGAGAAAATGGAGGAGAGGAGAACAATGTTAGGTGTTTGGGGTCCCCACTGGGAAGAAAGGTGGGGTGTAAATAAAGCAAATAAATTATCTTGCTGGAGGAGTAGGGTTGCCAGGTCTGGGTTGGAAAATACCTGGGGAATTTAGGGGTGGAGCCAGGAGAAGGCGGGGTTCAGGGAGGGGAGGGGCCTCTGCATGGTACGATACCATAGAGTCCACCCTTCAAAGCAGCCATTTTCTCCTGGGGAGCTGATCTCTGTCAGCTGGAAATCACTTGTAAAAGTGGGAGGCTGGCAACCCTACGGGGGAGAACTGAAGGACAAGCTTAGGGGTAGAGGAGGAGCAATATGCACACACATGCCTTTCCCCACTGCAACCTCCTCCCCGCAGACAGCTGACTGCCCACCCGCCTCCTCTCCCAAAACAACTCTTCCCCCCACCCCGCCCCAAACCAAAACATTTTAGCCCTGCCTGAGGCTTCACTGCTGCCTATGGAGGGAGCTGGGCGGCTGTAAAAGCCAGTTAAACACACAGGACTTTCCTAACTAACTGCAGCTGCAGACAGCTGATTGCCCACCTAGCCCCTCTCCCCTCCCTCTCTCGGAGCCCAGCCCAGCCTGATGGCAGACTTATGGCCACCACCAGTTCACCCTGGCAGCTTGACGTTGCAAGGCCCCATCCCAGGGCCGCTCACGGCACAGAACTCTTCCCACCCCCCCAGCCTGCTCCTTTTCAAGCGCCGAAACAGCTTCACATGGGGGGGGGGGGGTGCCCTCCTGGTTTAAGACCTCACAACGTTTTTAAATCACTGTAAAATGGCAAAGGCAAATTTGGACAACCCCCACCCCACCTGCCCAAAAAACATTTTAGCCCTGAAGTTAACCCTGAAGCACAGGAGCAGCCGTCGCCTGCCTCATGCCAGAGGGGAGTTCTTGGCTGCTCCTGCATCGCCTGCACCCAACTCCCAGGGGAGAGAGAGAGAGAGAGAGGCTGAGCCCTTCCTTCCACTCTCCTTTGCTTCTAGGAGTGGGCTCACAGGAAGTCTTTGGGCCCAGTCAAATGACCGACTTTGCTGCCTTTTGCCACCAGCTATGCCCCCCCTAGCCTGTGCACCATACTCCCGCTTGCAAGCTCTCCCATGACCATGCTCAGCTGCCTGCACCGCACCCTTTCCCCGACAGCGGGGCCAGTATCTGCAGCTGAGAGTGCTGCAGCTGAGAGTGCTGCAGCTGAGAGTGCTGTGGCCATTGCCGTCAGGAGTGCCAGCCCTGTGCACCACCCCTGTGCCCTTCCTCAGGGACACTGGGCAGCTGGGAGCACAGGTAGGTGCATGCGTGGAGGTCAGAGGCCGTGGGCCCCAACTCAGGGTATCCGGATATCGGACCTGACTGGGGTATCCAACAGCTGCAGTGGATTTATTTACAAAAGTATTTATATTCCACTTTTCCTTTTGGGTCAAGGAATCTTGCAAGTAATAACGAAGACGTTAATTAAAACCAAATAACATTTTAAAGAATAACCCCCACGCAAAAGATATCTGCTGTTCGTATCCCATCAAAAACCCTGGCAAACAAACAAGCCTGGCTGAACCTCTTGAAGACCCCCAGCAAGGGGGCTCCACTATGGCAAAGGCTCCGCAGGCCACACTCACTGGGGGAACAGCCTGCAGGTGGTTGGTGGTGCACGGGAATACATGGGATAAGGCCGTCCTTCAGACAGGTAAACTCGAGGACATGAAGAAGCCGGTTCGGTGTAGTGGTTAAGTGCATGGACTCTAATCTGGGAGAACCGGGTTTGATTCCCCACTCCTCTACTCGCACCTGCTGGTGTGAACTTGGGCAAGTCATAGTTCTGTCAGAGCTGTTTTTGAAAGAGCAGTTTCTGTCAGAGCTCTCGCAGCCCCACCTGCCTCACAAGGTGTCTGTTGTGGGGAGGGGAAGGAATTTGTGAGCCACTCTGAGACTCCGAGTGAAGAGCAGGGTATAAATCCAATCTCCTGTCATCATCATCATCATCTCCTCCTCCTCCTCCTCCTCCTCTTCTTCTTCTTTAAAGGTTATAACCTCTGCCTCTTGAATTGAACTCGGAATCAAGCTGGTTTCAAAATGGACAACATGTGTTCCCAGTGGCTGGCCCCTGACAAGTCAGGCTACTGCACTCTGGACCAGCTACAGTTCCCGGGTTGTCATCAAGGGCATCCCACATAGCGCACATTACAGTTAGTCAACAGTGACGTCACAAAAGCATGGATCAGCATAGCCAGATCTGCAGTCTAAAAAGAAAGGCAAGAGCTGGCGATAGAAGGCTCCTGTGGGGAGGGCAGGGGTGGGAAGGGAGATGCCTGCTGGTTTTGTAGGCGCCGATGGAGAAAATGTGTGTGCAAGAATGAACTGTGCTTCCAGTTTTAACCCAGGGGAGAGGACCTACAATGGTGTTAGGTTTCAAAAGACTGGGAAATGCTGCATCAACAATATACCAAGGACTGGTTCAGTCATTAGTGAATCGCTTTTCACAGTGTCTCCCGGAGGATACTGTCGCGTGGAGGAACTGTTCATCCATCGATATGGTTGCTGCTTTCCTGCCGGCAATTTATGCAGGTGTGGCAACTAAGAAAAAAAAGTGCTGCTTAAGCTTAGACAGATTGCTGCTGGGAAGTATCTGCCGTACACCCATGGACCTGCTGGGACACTCTTCGCTTCCCCCAGGTGCCTGTGTTCCCATGCAGAGCAATTTACAAACAGCTGAACTGATGGTACAAAGATGTGACTCTGTTCAGGATTGTGCTGTCAGCTCCAGCATTTCATGGGTTAAGACCAACTGACTGAAAACCCTTGGGCTGACTGAACTGGTCGTCAGATTTTTAAATCACTAAGCAATCAACCTATTAAGCCTCATATAAACAAACACATGAGATTTCTTTATTTGGGCGACCGCACCAATACTACATGTTCGTTTTATTCATTTCTCAAGCCACCTTATGAAAAGCCCAGTCTCACAGCAAATAATTATGCTGATTCACTCCTTAAGATGTTTTTTTATGTGCACACCTTAAACAGTTATGGACAGCTGAAGGGTGTTTGGAGGCTGCAGTTTCTGCAGAATGCTGCAGCTAGACTGCTGGTCGGGGCCAGCTATCCGGAGCATGTGACCCCAACACTACAGCAATTACACTGGCCACCGATCCTCGCCCAAGCCCAATTCAAGGTGTCGTTTTTGTCCTTTAAAGAACATAAGAACAGAAGAGAAGCCAATGTTGGATCAGGCCAGTGGCCCATCCAGTCCAACACTCTGTCACACAGTGGCCAAAAACACCAGGTGCCCTCAGGAGGTCCAGCAGTAGGGGCAGGAAGCCCTCCCACTGTTGCCCCCGCCCTGGTCAAGCACCAAGAATACAGAGCATCCCTTGCCCCAGACTGAGAGATCCTATCTATACTTTGTGGCTAATAGCCACTGATGGACCTCTGCTCCAGAAGTTTATCTAATTCCCTCTTGAAGCCGTCCATGCCTGTAGCCGCCACCAAATACCTACATGGCTTTGGACTAGGGTTGCCAACCCCACTTTCTGGGGCCCCGGTCCGCCACCAGCCAGCTAGCCAGTGTGGGGAGCCCTGCCGAGCCCCATTGTGGCTAACATGCCCGGCACGATGACATCACCCAGAGATGACATCATTGCCCCAGGGACACTCTAGCACAGAGGTGTTGAACTCATTTGTTACAAGGGCTGGATCTGGCATAAATGTCACTTTGTCAGGCCGGGCCATATGTGTGCCATAAAACATAATGCCAGGACAGCAGGCGATAAGCTCTGAGTTGTTGTATCCTCACTGCAAGGCCCTATGGGCTGGGAGGGGGATGCAAAGGAAAATCCATATGGGTGAACGCTGCTTGGTTGCTGCAGATGAGGTTGTTTCGCCATGCTGAAGCCACAATTCAAGTGGCTCTGCCCACTCCACCCTCCCTTGCACTAGTTGCTTGTGGTCGCATGAGAGCCCTGGACGAGCCAGTTCTAGCCGCCGGGCTTTATGTTTAACACCCCTGCTCTAGCATTTGGGTAAAAACTCTATGATGACCATACAGCTTTTTTACCCAAATGCTAGAGCATCCCCTGTACAACATGCCAGGCGTGATGATGTCACTTCCTGGTGATGTCATTGCAGCGTGTTCCACAACACTCCAGGAGCTAGCCTGGAGCCCCCCACTGGCATAGGCGTAAACTACGGGGGGGCTTGAGGGATCGAGCCACCCCCGGAAAATGGAGCGCCCAGGACGGCTGGCTGGCCAGCTGCCACCACCACCGCCTCTCCCCTTGCTCCATTCCTCCCTCCCTCCGTCCAGGAACCAGCTGGGCAAATGCCCAGTGGGCTGGACAGAGGAACGGAGGCAGGAGCAGGCGGGGGGGGGGGAGGCGGCGGGGATATGGAACTTGTGCCAACAGGCGTGGGCTGCCGCCTCGTTTGCCCGCACCCTGGCTGCTGCCACCACCGCCTCCCCCCCCCCAGGACTGGCCTGGCACACTGGGCAGTTGCCCAGCTGGCCCCACAGAGGCAGGAGTGGCCAGGCTAGGCCAGTCCGGGGGGGGGGCGGCGGGGGACATGGTCCCAGCGCACGCGCATGCTTTGCGCGCACGCACAAGAGCCCCCCCCCCCCCGGGGATTTTAAAAGTTGACGCCTCTGCAACCAAGGGAAGACCTTGCAACCCTACTTTGGAGTATCTAAAGGACTGTGTTCTCCCATACGGTCCTGCTTGGGAATTAAGATTACAGGGAAAGCCCCTCCTGAGACAGTCCCACCAATCAAAGAAGCTCATCTGGTGGGCACATGACAGAGGGCCTTTTCAGTGGCAACCCCACAGTTATGGAACAACCTACTCAATATTTGGGTGGCAGCTAAAGATGGTTTTATTTACGACTGCATTTGACTGACTTAGTTTTTATTTATTGGCAGTCCTAGGGTTTTTTTTTATAATTGTAGTAATATTTACATTGTAAGTCACTTTGAGTTCCACAAGGTAGAGAGATAAATAAATAAATAAATAAAATAATTAAAATGTGAATGAGACAAAATTTAATGTATTTGGAAACATGTATATCACACAGTTATGCCAGAGAACTAAGGCTGGCTGCAACTCCCTTCCAAGTGGGGAAGAGATGACCAATGTTGTCTCTAAGCTGTGGAGTCTTGTGAGAAAAAAATCTACTTTGTGAGCTACCGGCAGGGCTATTTTTGGGCAGGAACGCACAGGAATGGAGTTCCGGCTGGCTTCCGAGTTGGCCACACCTTCAACCTCCCCCCCCCCCTTGGGTTCCCCATGCAATCCGCAAGCCACAGGGCACATGGGGAAGCCGATCCTGGGAGGGAGCTGTGCTGTCGGGGGTGTGGCCTAATATGCTAATGAGTTCCCGCTGTTGGGTGTGGCCTATTATGCTAATGAGTTCCTGCTGGGCTTTTTCTACAAAAAAAAGCCCTGGCTACTGGCATTAAAGTTGTGAGCGAGTGATTTGCGAGTGCATAAATTAGTTTGCTCTGGAGCCCTCCTTCCTGAGCTGAGACAAAAATGTGTGAGCCGGAGGCTAAAGAACTGTGAGCTGGCTGACACTAACTCAGCTTAGAGGGAACACTGGAGATGACAGAGCACCAACTTTGCATGCAGAAGGTCCTGAGTTCAATTCCTGGCATCTCCAGGTAAAGCACAGCAGGTTAAAAAAAAACTCCCTCCACTGCAGAGTTGCCGCTGGTCAGAGCAGAGAATACTGACCTAGGGTGACTTAGTACAGGTGTGCTGCTGTGCAATGTGTAGAGAGAAGGTCGCCATTATTAGAAGCATGTGGACCATTTCAGGATCCTGATGGGGCTGGAGGGCAAGTCTAAACCAATATTCCTTGAGCATTTATTCGCTTTATTCATATCCAGCCTTTCTCCACAGAGACCCAAAGCAGCTTACCTTGTTCTCCTCTCCTCCACTTTATTTTCACAACAACCCTGTGAGGTAGCTTAGGCTGAGAGCGCGTGACTGGCCCAAGGTCACCCAGCAAGCTCCCATGCAGAGTGGGGATTCGAACCAGGATTTCCCATATCCTAGTCCAGGGGTGGGCAAATTGCGGCCCGTGGGCCACATGCGGCCCACCACAGAGTTTTTTGCCGCCCGCCAAGACAGTCGGCCATGTGGTTTCAGTCAGGCCTCCGTTGGGCCCGGAGCCTCAATTGTCTCATTAAACTGATTCTAAATTTAAATGTGCTTGCAGCTATAGATGATATGAAATTAGCACAATAAATAAATTTAATAAAACTACCATTTTTTAATTTAATTTATATTTATTGATTTTTATGATACAATTTATACCTTTTCTGAAATGCAAAGTTAACTAATGAATGCAATCATTTTAACCTCCGCTCCCACAAAGTGGCCCCTGAGCCAAAACAATTGCCCACCCCTGTCCTAGTCCATCACTTTAACCACTACATCATGGTGGCTCTCAAGTCCAAAGATTATTGGGACATGGGTCATCACAAAACCTGTGTGTTTCAGTGGTACGTTTGGGCATGCAGAATACATTTCTTAAGAAATGTCTACAAGAATCTGGTACCGAGAGTTACCAAATCTATCTTGTCTAACATACCTGTGGATTGGTAGCTCAGAGATGTGAAGAGTCCAGATCTAGTGAATTTGTGCTTTTGAGAGTACAGCCTCAATTGTGCATTATTGCTGAAATCCAGACCATACATATGGTGAAGGGAATATGCCTCGTTCCTGGGGAGGGGGTTGAAGAATAGAAGAGTTATTTGTATCAGGAAAGTATTAGATAGAGCTTATGTTTAGTGACTCAAATCCCGTTCTTTGACAAAGACTGAAGCAATAATTTTCAGATCAGCTATGAGGGGTGGGAGCATGAGGAATGTGAAACACAACTAAAAGAAGAACCATTAGATATGTTTCCTTATCTTGTAACTCGTGGTTGCTCTGCGTACGGAGAGTGTATTGCATGGCAACTGCATTCACACTTTCTCTATAATAAAAGATGCGAGCAGATGGGCCCACTATTAAAGTCTTTCCCCATATTTGCATATTTATTATTCATGCCAAGATGGCACTAAGCTCGCCCGGTAGGAACAGAGCTGAGGCATACACAATAGTTGAGATTAATGAAGAGGCAAAGGGGATGTTAACCTTCCATTCCCCAACTATTAGCTTAACGGTCATTTGTATCAGCAACAAATAAGGGAGTACTCGGACTCCCTCTTCTGTACTGGAAGGGTTCTTTGCCCTTGCCTGAACTCCAAGAGCTTGCGGGAGGAGAGAGGCAATACCCCTTTCCAAGTGGGGTCTGGTGAGTCCCAAAGGGAGCGCAGGGGGAGGAGGCGGAGGCAGAAGCAGAACCAAGGAGGAACGAGGAGGGGTCATCGTGGACCGAGGCAGCAAGAGGCAGGGGCACAGCCAGAAGCTGAAGTGTCTGGGAGCTGCACGCAACAGGCACTCTACTGCATCAGCAAAATCTACCAAGAGGAAGTGGGGAGTGACCGGTCACAGGGGCAAAAAAACTGGTAGACCTTGAGTGCCAGAGTTTCCCAGCAGAGACACAGAAAACAGAACTCCAGCTCAGTTCCTGGAAAGTCTGTGGGGTGAGGGTCAGAACTACGGTTACCAACTGATGTTTGAAAAATTCCTGGAGCCTGGAAAGAGCAGAGGCTGGGGAAGGGATGGAACTCAGCACAGATGGGATGCCATGGAGTCACTGGATAGCATACTGGATTTGCTTCAAGGTGCTGGTTTTAACCTTTAGAGTCTTGTATGGTCTGGGGCCTGCTTACCTGAGGGACCGCCTTTCCCCACATGTTCCCCAGACAGCACTTGGCCCTCGCTGGCCCTGTGGGACCTTTTACAGTTCTGCAGGGCCTGCAAGCTCTTCCACCAGGCCTTTGATTAGGAGCTGCTTCCAACAACTGTGGCAGGACCCTTTCTGCCATCACACCAGTAGCCTTTTACTTGTTAAGTATATGATTTTATGATGTTTATTATTTGTGTTTTAATGTATTTTAACTTTTGACGTAAGCCGCCCTGAGCCTGCCTGGCAGGGAGGGCGGGATAGAAACTGAATCAATAAATCGATCAATTAAACAAACAAATGTACTGCAAGGGAATTGTTGTACTTCTGGAAGAACTCCAGGCCCCACCTGGAGGTTGGCACCCCTGGCTGACTTAGAACCCCCTCTAAATTGGTTTGTCAACACCTTGGTACTTAGAGCAAGAGCGCGAAGAGGGAGGTTTGTGGCCACTCTCCCGCCCTCATTGTTAAGCAGCTCACACAGGCAGGAAGCCAACTTGGCAACGTCCAATCCTGAGCACGTTCCAGAGGGGTCGTGAGGGGTACCGGTGGGCGCTTGCCTTTGCTTCTCAGGGTTAAAGCTGGGAATTACAATGAATGTGATGTAAACATAACTCTTTTGTGCTGGCGGAGGGTCACACACCTTTAGTTGGGATCTAAGGGATTGCGCATCTGAAAACAAAGCTAACAGTCAAACTAAAGGGAAAGTTTTTTTCAAAGTCCCATCTACTCCAAAGTAAGCAAATGCTTAAGACAGTGGTTCTCAACCTTTCTAATGCCGCGACCCTTTAATACAGTTCCTCATGTTGTGGTGACCCCCAACCATAAAATTCTGCCAACACACACAACAATGAAGCTACTTTTTCAGATGTTTTCTCTTGCATGGCAGTTAGCACCAAACAACTTTAATACAGACTTTAGACACACATATATTTGCAAGCTATTCCCAACAAGACACAACAAACACTCAGGCTTCAGACTTACTTTTCTTCAACAGAAGATGCCAATAGAAAACAAAGGTAGGTGGGGGGGAGAGGCTGTTGCAGGTAAGGGGGAGAGAGAGGGGGGGGGGGAAGAAAGAGAGAAAAGGGGAAGAGAGAGAGAAAGGGGGAAAGAGGGAGGGGGAGAGACAGAGAAAGGGGGAAGAGAGAGAGGGGGAAGAGAGAGAGAGAAAGGTGGGGGGAAGGGAGAGAGGGGGGAAGGAAGGTAGGTAGGTGGGGGGGGCGACTTTTGCCGCTTCTCCTGGGCTCTGCGCTTTGGCGTGGAGCCCAGGGAAGGCGACGGCGGAGCACCCTAAAGGCAGTGGCGGGGAGGGGGAAGCAGCCATCGACTTACCTGCTGGCTTCTTTCTCCTCATGGCCCTTGCTGGAAGGGCTGCTGGAAGCAGGGGGCGGGGCTCCAGCCCCACCAAGCCCTGCTCTTTGCCCTTAAAGGGAAAGCTCCCTTTGAGGGCAAAGAGCCGGGAGGCCAGACCTCGCACTCGATCGAGCGCGGGGCCCTTTCCTGCCAGCGGGGCGGGGCGGGCTCAGAAGCCAGCCGGCAACCCCTCTGAAATGGTTGTTCAACCCCAAAAGGGGTCGCGACCCACAGCTTGAGAACCACTGGCTTAAGAGAACCATCCTAAGCCGGTCAACTGAGAAACCTGCTTCGGTCTGTAGTGAGGGATGCCAGCCTCCAGGTGGGACCTGGGGATCCCCTGGAATTACAGCTCATCTCCAGACAATAGGGATCAGTTTCCCTGGAGAGAATGGAGGCTTTGGAGTGTTGACTCTATGGCATCGTAACCCAATGAGGTCCCTGCCCTCCCCAGGCTCCACCCCCAAATCTCCAGGAGTTTCTCAACCTGGAGCTGACAACCCTACATCCCTGCCATCCTGATAGCAGGGGGGGGGGGGCTGGCAACCCTAGTCTGCTCAGTGGGGCTTACTTTGAGGAAAGTGTTCTTAGGGTTGCACTGTAAAGCTTTTCCATTCAACTCAACAAATTTCTTTTAACTTTGGCTAGACTGTGGCCTATCTGTCAATCTGTCTGTTGCACTTCCCCCAAAACTTAGTTCCCAAAGCCATTTACAGCAATTAATAAACAATGCAAACCCTAATTAACAAGTAATACAAAAAGGCTGGTTAGGAGTGGGTCCCTGACACCTCTCAAGTCTGCTTGCCAACCTCCAGGTGGGGCCTGGAGATGCCCAGAATCACAACTGATCTCCGGATGACACTGAAGAAAATAGCTGCTTTGGAGGGTAGACTCCATGGCATTATAAGTGATCTGAAGTCCCTCCTCTCCCGAAACCCTGCCCTCTCGAAGTTCCACCCCCAAATCTCCATGAATTTCCCAACCTGGAGCTGGCAACCCTACTCTCAAGGAAGCCAGCAGGATGGAAAGGGAGTCTTTGCACTGCAGCTGGATCCAGGCCCATGGAACCGACCCTCAGGTTTTCTTCCAGCGGCTTTGCAGCCTTGATTTCTCGCATTATCCTTGGAAGTATTCTCACCCTTATTATTCTTAGTTATTCCAGTTATTCTAATTATCCTGATTCACCAAGGGTCAGCTTCTGGAGTTTCTTCTTATGGATTTTCAATACTGGCACAACATTTACACCCAAGTATTCCCCAGAACTACATATCCAGAGAATATGTTACATCAAAATCAGCACTTTAGTCTCCCCCTGGTTTGTAAGCACTATCAGTAGATTGAAGAGTGGAAAATGTTTGGAGTAAACACATTTACAGCTGCAGAAATTAAACTGAGACAATGTCAGGTTCACAAGATCTTTGAAAATGTCTCATTCCCTCTGATGCCTTTGCTTGCATACCCAGCAGGGGGAAAAAATCAAATGAATTGAGGGTATCTTAACCTTGTGTAATTTGCACTTCCTAAGCCCCCCTGCTTAATGTTTCCCTTACTCTAGTTTCAACTTGCAAATCAAATTTATTTTTTGTACAAATATATATTAATGACATCAGGTCCTATCTGATAATAAATAGTATAGCGCCTTTTACCGGTTAAGAAGGCGGAAAGACAATCATTTTCTTGTTAAAACTTTATCGTCATCAGGACAAAACTAGCAAAGAAGCAAGATATCCATGATACATTATGCCCTGTGTCAAAACTCAGGGATACATGTCAGCTCTCATAAGAGGTAATTTGCCCTGGAAAGGATCTGTAATACACCAATCTAATCATCACATCTTCCCACAAGAATAGTGGCAGAACTTAGGAAGAGTTCTTCCCCTAATGCACTTAACTTACTCACTCGCTGCCTTTATCAGACCTGCACAACCAGTGACCCATCAAGCCAAACACTGTTCAGGAGATGTATATGGGGTCTAGAGTCACCAGCCCCCAGGTGGTGCCTGGAGATCTCCTGGAATTACAGCTGATCTTGAGTTGACAGAGATCAGCTCCCTGGAAAAAATGGCTGCTTTGGAAGGTGGACTCTGTGGCAATATACCCTGTTGATGTCCATTCCCATAACCAAATCCTGCCTCCCCAGGCTCCATTACCAAAATCTTGAGGTATTTTCCAACCTGATTTTGGCAATCCTAATGGGGACCCCGGGCCTTCAAAAACACAAGAGGTGTCAACATGGCTAGTGAACTGAGTACAGCTTGGCCCCTGGTATTTTTGGCCACTGTGTGACAGTGTTGGACTAGATGGGCCATTAGTCTGATCCAACGCTGGCTTCTCTGATGGAGGAAACTCGATTTCTGCAGGCCTAACCTATGTCTTGGTTAGGGCACGGGAGTCAACAGCTCAATTCCGATATTATTCTAAGCCAGTTAGGGTAGCTTAGCCATGGTTTGGTGTGATGGCTAAGGGGACCAACCAGGATTTTGGAATCAGTCAGCAAACCAGAACCAGAAACTATGGTTCAAAGTGCATTTGCAAATCATCATGGATATTAAACTGCACGTTGTCAGGATGTTTGAATTAACAAACTGCAGTTACTGCCACTGGTCATCTTCTGGAGGAACCTTCACCAGGATTATAGGTGGCTGGTGGCACTTTGAATAGCCAGGTGACTAGGCCACACGACCACAGAAAAAGTCTTCAGACAGTGCTGGCTCTTTGGCTTGGAAACAGAGATGAGCACCGCCCCCTAGAGTCAGATTTGACTGGCTTTTGAGCAAGGGAAACCGTTAACTTTACCTTGAGGGGGTGTATTATATGCACCAAAACCAACTCCTTGAATTGGTGGTGGAGGAGGAGGATATTTATATTTATATACCCCGCCCTTCACTCAGAGTCTCAGAGTGGTTTACAGTCTCCTTACCCTTCCACTCCCCACAACAGACACCATGTATTAACATACATTGTCACATTAGAGATATTATTTTACTATTGTTGTGATTGCGGCTATATTAACTGTATGAACAGCTCTGAGAGAACTTGTGACTGACCCAAAGTCATACCAGCAGCTGCATGTGGAAGAGTGGGGAATCAAACCTGGTTCTCCCAGATTAGAGTCTCTTAACCACTACACCAAAGATCTTTTAATACTGGAATGAACTGCTGCCTGTAGACTATGCCAACTAACAAGCCTGCAGCTACAAGCCAGCCTAATTTAAGCTTCCGAACTGTCTTCAAGGGCAATCCCACACAGAGTGCAGAACTGAAACCTGGAAATGAAGGAAACATAGGTTTCTGTCGTGAGAGCATGCTTCTCCATAAAGGGTTGCAGCCAGTGTTCCCTCTAAGCTGAGTTAGTATGAGCTAACTCACAGTTTTTTAGCCTCCAGGTCACACATTTTTGTCTTAGCTCAGGAAGCATGGCTCCAGAGCAAGCTAATTTATGCAGTAACCAAATCGCTCACTCACAACTTTAATGCCAGTAGCTCACAAAGTAGAATTTTTGCTCACAAGACTCCACAGCTTAAAGGGAGTTTTGGTTGCAGCTAGTTAAACTAAAGCTGGTTAAAAATGCCACATGTTGCACATGAAATCTGAGCATTCATCTGTAGATATAGATCAAACAGCATTCCCCAAGAGGCAAACGTTCTGCTTTGGAGGAGTACAACCCCATCTACAGTAGGATGTCTCCCAGTTCCACCACCAACACCAACAATCATCAGTACCTCAATGTTATCTGTAAGGGGTTTCAATTTAATGGCCCTCATCCAGCCTATTATTGTGCCTAGGATGGCCATTGCACCACCTGAAGCAAATGGAAAGGAGAGTTACAGTTGCATGTCATCCATACCTCTATGACACTACTCTCTGCAGCTCTGGATAGCCTCTTCTAGCAGTTTTGTGTAACCACCTCAGAGAAAAGATCTGGACCTCGGGAAACGCCGTGAAAGGTGTAAAATAGTACTCAAGCCCCACCTTCCAGAAATATTGAGTCAAGTAGGTCTGGAACTACAGGAATGCAGTGTCCCCAACTGTCATCCAAGCCAACCATGCCAGCAGGATATCACAGTCAATGATATGAAAGTAAAAAAGGAAGGAAGGAAGGAAGGGGAAGGACGGAAGGAAGGAGAAGAGGAGGAGGAGACTGGATTTATACCCTTCCCTTCACTACCCAAAGGAGTCTCAGAGCAGCTTACTGTCTCCTTTCCCTTCCCCTCCCCACAACAGACACCCTGTGAGGCAGGTGGGGCTGAGAGAGCTGCCCTTGAGAAAACAGCTCTGAGAGAACTGTGGCTGGCCCAAGGTCCAGCAGAACTAACAAGGCCGTACTTTGCCACCCTGTGCTCGGTGAAGGTCCTCTGTCAGAGAGACCAAGATGGCTGGCCTGAAGCCTGCCAGAAATGAGCTAGAGGAAGTTCCACAGCTTGCTAAAAAGGGGGAGACGAGCAACTAGTCAGTGATCCTGGGCCTAAGGCAGAGGAACAAGTAGCCTGTAGGCCTCCAGGAAGCCTCTCTCCCACAGGGGGAGGCCTAGGGCCTTGCTAGAATCTCCCCTCTAGGCCTGCACCACCCCAGCACCCTCGGAGCCTTGTGATTGGACTGGAGTGAAATTGGAGGGAACGGGAAGGCCAATCACCACCAAGGAGGCTGGGCCAGGAGGAGTGAAATAATGTAAGGCCCTCCCAAGGAGGGAAGAGCTTCTTGTCCTGGGAGCGGAAGGGTGGAGAAGCCGCTGCCAGCAGGAGAGGATCCCTCACCCCAGGAGCGTGGGTTGACCCCCGGGAGCCCCAGGTACAGTCAGGGTCAGTGGGGCAGCCGCTGTAGGAAGCCTTGTTGTTTTCTTGCCGGTGCCTTTGTGTGTTAATTTTGCCCTCTTGCCTGAAAAAATGTTCCCTGTTGAAGCTGCTGTTCCCAATGCTGTGTTGGGAAATACCTAGAGATTTGGGGGCAGGGCCTGGGAGACTGGGGTTTGGGGAGGAGAAAAAGAAGGAGGAGAGATTGGATTCCTACCCCGCCCTTCGCTCTCAGAGCGGCTTACAAACTCCCTTTCCTTCCCCTCCCCACAACAGACACCCTGTGAGGTAGGTGGGGCTGAGAGAGCTCTGAGAGAACTGCTGGTGAGAGAACAGCTCTGAGTGAACTGCGACTGACCCAAGGTCACCCAGCTGGCTGCCATGTGGAGGAGCAGGGAATCAAACCCGGTTCTCCCAGAATTAGAGTCTGCCACTCTTAACCACTACACCAAACTAAGGGTTGAGTTGGCATGAACGCCGTCATGAATATACTGCCACCTTAGTAGTGCCATGAATGTAAACTTCTGCTCTCACTTTCTATCAGATCACGTTCCAGCGTTTTAGGAGTATTTTAAATGAAATGTTATTTTATGTTTATGTTATCTATGATGGGTTTTAACTGTATTTATATGAAATTCTATGTAAGCTGCCCTAAGCCTGCCTCAGTGGCGAGGGCGGGGTATAAACTGAATTAAATAAATAAAGGGGAGGAACCTCAGCAGGGTGTAATGCCACAGAGTCCACCCTCCAAAGCAGTCATTTTCTCTAGGGGAGCTGATCTCTCTGTCATTTGGAGATCAGTTGAAATTCCAGGAGATCTCCTGGACAGTGTTTGCTCTAAGCTATGCACATGATAGGGATCCCAGCCCCCTAGTCCGGGTGGGGGATCCCCTGATTTGGAGTGGGCTTCCCGGCCACCAGCCAAGTGGCTGGTGGGGGGGAAATCCCACCTCCAAATGACATTTTTGGGCCACTTCTGGTAAAACTGGAAGTACTGCCCCCAAAGCGATGATTTCACCCAGGAGTTATGTCATTGCACCAGAAACGTTGCGTGGGGGGACACTCTGGTATATGGGCAAACTCTGTGGTTTTGAGGGCAAAAACCCCATAGAGTTTCGCCCAAATACCAGAGTGTCCTCCATGCAACATTTCCGGCATGATGATATCACTCCTGGGTGACGTCATCGCACCGGGGATATTATGTGATGTCCCCCCCACCTCCTGGAAGGCCCCTCAAAGTCCCCACAGCAGCTAGGGGGTTGGTAAATATCTGGAGCTCTGGGTTGGGAAATATCTGGAGATTTTGGGTGTGGAGCTTGAGGAGGGCCATTTTCTCCAGGTGAACTGATCTCTGTTGCTTGGAGATCAGTGTAATAGTAGGAGGTCTCAAGCTGCTACCTAGAGGTTGGCAACCCTACTGCCAGCAGAGGTAAGGGACCTGGCAACCCTAGCATGTGAGCATCTGCTCATTAATACAGGAATTATGATGATGACGACTTATTGATCGCCCCATCCCAACTTGTGCTGGGCACTGGGGGATTTACAATATGGCATTAAGCCTTAGATACAGTCAGGGCTATTTTGGGGCAGGAACACACAGGAACAGAGTTCTGGCTGGCTCCTGAGTTGGCCACACCCAGCAGAAACTCATTAGCATAAAAGGCCACACCCAACCGCAGAAAGTCATTAGGATTGGCTACATTAGGGGTATGTGGCCTAACATGCAAATTAATTCCTGCTACAAAAAAAGCCCTGGGTTTTGACAACAAACAAGGTAAACAGAATAAGAAGCAAAAGGTGGGTGTGGCTGGATAACCACTCTTCTGGTAACATGGGGGTGTGGCCTAACATGCTAATAAGCTGTGCTGTCAGTGGTGTGGCCTAATATGCTAATTAGTTTCTGCTGTTGGGTGTGGCCTATTATGCTAACGAGTTCCTGCTGGGCTTTTTCTATAAAAAAAGCTCTGGATACAATATAAAAACATCAAATATCATAACATTGATAACATTGAACTGATTTAAGAAAAATTCAAATTCAAGATGGTGTCAGTAGCAGCTATGCAATTGAAGTTTTTTGGGGGGGGTGGGGGGGATGGGGGTGAGCACCCGCCACGTTGGAAAACCATCGCTGTCCCTAACCAAAAGCCTGGCGGAACCTCTCTGCCTTGCAGGCCCTGTGGAATTGCATGAGGTCCCGCAGGGTTCTGACCATAGTAAGCAGAGAGTTCCACCAGGTTGGGGCCAGGACTGAAAAGGCCCTGGCCCTGGTCAGGGACAGCTGGATCTCTTTGGGGCTAGGGATCACCAATAGGTTGTTATCTGCAGAGTGTAATGCTCTTCCAGGGACATAGTGTGGGAGACAGTCCCGTGGATATGTTGGTCCCAGACTGCTCAAGGTCTTGAAGGTTAATACCAAGACCTTGAACTTGACTCGTTATTCCACTGGAAGCCAGTGCAGCTGGCATAGCACCGGTTTAATATGTGCCGTCTGCTCAGCAGCCATCTGGAGCTGCAGCTTCTTGCACTGCCTATTGCCCATTTTAAGATTACAGCAGTTACATTCTGCTCAGGATGTGAACTGCTCCACTCAGCAGAGGAAGGGGAAATTAGAGGGAACATGGCTCCAGGCTCCACCTGGAGGTTGGCAACCCTACTCCCAAGTGGTTTTTCCCATCTGTTTGAGCCCACTTTGTTCAACAAGGCAATTTGTTCTGCCTCATGATTGACTGTTCACCTGGCAACACCCTCGCCGGTGGACTTATGTCATTGTTCGGAAGGAAGGGGGAGTACTTTGTGGTTCCCTGGTCTGAAACCCCAGACCAGAGTGGTGGCTGCTAGTTAAGGCCCTTGCCTGCTCCTCGGCTGAAGGGGGCAGGAGAAAAGGAGAGGGTGTGGGGCTAGAGGGGTCCCAGGAGGGGATGGCCATCTTAGACAAGCCCCCGCATGATGCCCTTGGACCTGCTTAAAAGGGCCTTTTCAAGCCAGCTCACAACTTCCAGTGTCTTAGGCACCACTCTGATCATTGATACACTCCAGGATCCATCTAGCTGTACCCCCCCCCCCCCCGCATGGAGGGATAAGGTCATGCAAGGACATGGTAGGCTCCATCTCTCTCAGGCTGCGGTCACACGGCCCCAGAAGAAGCGGTGGTGTTCCCGGTGGAAGCGGCGGCGGCGTTCCCAGGAGTTCGGCGGCGGCTGTTGGCGGCGGCGGTTGCCGGGCAAGGCACCCTTCCTCAAGCCCCGCCAGCTGTCTGGTAAGTGTGGGGGGGGGTTTTTCCCCCTTTTACACTTGGGCGCTTGAGTGGCCAAGCGCCCAAGTGTAAAAGGGGGGGGGGGGAAATGGGGGGGGGGGCATCTGGACAGTCCTGCTCTCACATTGATTGCGAGAGAGGGCTGGCCAGATAACCTCAAATGTGGGTTCCTCCTGCGACTCCCGGGAAAACTGTTGATTTTCCCGGGGTCAGAAAATGCGGGAGGAACCCGCATTTGAGCCCACTTCGGCACAGGACTTTCTGCAGCCGTTGTAGACGGCCTCTTTAAATGCGGGAGGAAATAGCCCTTCCTCCCGCATTTAAGGGCCGTGTGACCATGGCCCAAGCAGCTCATCATCTGAAAGTCATCCAACAAATCTTGACCAGCATGTGTTCAAGAAGCATCTTGGGATATATGTATAGAACTGGATTCTATAGCATGGGCAGTGCAAATTGTGGTTTGGTACCACATCTGCCTTGAGCCAGAAACTGAGATGCAGAAGGAAAAGCCTCTCACAAAGCTCCCATTGCTGTCTAGACAGGGGAGGAGGCAGGTAAAGCAGGTATCTTGGCTCCCTTGTGGAAAAAATGGCTAATACATAATAAGGAGAGGCAGGGGTCATTTCGTAGAAAAAGAGGTGCAGGAGCTCATTAGCATAACTCATTTGCATTTGCCACCCCCCCTAACATACCGAAAGTGTGTCAGAAGGCAACACCCACCCCTCAGGCTCCACTCCACAGGTGAGTGGAACTGACCTGCTCTTCCTCCGTTCCCTTCCCCATCCAATACTTTGTGCAATAAAAATAAGCGTAAAGAACACACCCTCATTCTCTTCCTGCTACCTTGAAACCACCAGGTTTCAAGGAGACTTGAGATACCCAGGACATGTGCACCACCCATCCCTTTCCCTTCCCCTCCCCACAACAAGACACCCTGTGAGGTAAGTGGGGCTGAGAGAGGTCTTTTGAGAACGGCTCATGAGAGAACAGCTCTGAGAGAACTTGTGACTGGCCCAAGATCACACTAGCAGCTGCATGTGGAGGAGTGGGGAATCAAACCCGGTTCTCCCAGATTAGAGTACAACTCCTGACTACTACACCAAACTGATGGGGTGTAAGCTGCTGAAGGGTTGGTGAAATTTCTGCAGTACTTATGTGCCATGTGCCCAGATAAAAAATGGTATACTTAGAAAATGTATATGCCACCTTGAGCAAGTCTCTGGAAAAGCAGCACACAGTCATAAAAGGAACAATGATAAAATTATCAATATTAAAACAAAACATTAAAAACAATAAAGACCGTAGCAGGGCTTTCCCCAGGGCGCTGTGCCTCTGCTCTGCTCAGGGAAGCCAAGGAGGGGGCAGGGCTTGGTCATGTGCCCGCCCCCTGGGCTCCTCACTCCCGGAGCTGCGCTCCTGTGCACTCCTGCTCCAATGGACCCCTGAGGAGAGGTATGGAGGCCATATGAGAATCCTCTGGGGTGGGTAGGTTGAGCACTTTGCCTCTCAGTGGACTATCCTTGTTTGAAAATGTTATAGACCTTTAAAACCTAGAACGGTATTGCACACTTTGATCATTCTAAATAACTATATTATTGTAGCGAAGTTTTAGCGCTGTTGCTGACCTGGGCTTATCGCTTGACGTTAATTATGAAAAATTGTAAGGATGCGCTCTGGTAAAACACACTCCAGTTGTCACATGATCTTCTATCTCTTTATGCCTCTGTGGTCTTTTCTTAATTTGGGTATTTCCCATAACCACAGCTGATTATCCACAGCACGTTGTTCTAGCAACAGCATCGCATTATTTAGCATGCCTAGCCAGTCCTGAGAAAATTCAATTCAGCTGATGGTATTTTGCTACAAGTCTGTTCTGATGTGGGTATAAACTTGCTGAGTCTCATAGAATAACTTCTGCTAGCTTGGTGAAAGCTGCCATCAGATTTCTGCCCGTAACAACCTTCATTTTGCATAGTATGTAGAGCAAAATCGGTTGTCCCATTTTGTCGCTGGGAATCTATGATTTATGCAAATACAAGGCCCTGCTGCTGAAGGAGGAGAGTGCGCAGGCTATCTCTATCACGTTACATTTTGACGTAGCCTCTTTGTCTTTCCGTTAGGAAAGAAAAGTGGGATATATGTTTAAAAACACATTAAGCAAAATAACCCTGTCATACAGACCAATCCTACATTTTCTGAGAAGTAATCAGCTCAAGTGCTGGGATCAGGTCAGGAGCCAGGCTTGCAATGTTCAGACTCGGATAGAGTCTGCAATTCTCCTTTTATTTTCCTAGATCTGCTGTAGTTTACTGTATAGTTTTTTTCCCCCATGTATTGTGCTCTAGTATGTGAAGCTGTAGTAAACTAATGTCTCTTTCCTGTTTAGAGATCAGACTGTTCAACTACCTCCCCATGTGTCAACCTGCTCACAGCACAGAGAGAGAGAGGGAGAGAGGGAGAGAGGGGAGTGGGAGTTTGGAACTCTTCCCTCTGCACATGCTCGGAGACAGCCTTTACCGGTGACCCCAGACTACCAGTAAACATAACAGACTGAATTTAGCTTGGGGTGATGGCATACCAAATAAGAACGACTGAGTTCCACCGTACAGCTCATTTCATAGACTGCTCCTACCTCAAACTCGCTTTGCGAGTTGAAAGGCAAACTGAAAATCCTCAGACAGATACGTAAACAATAAACCCGTTTTTGACACCCCAAGCATATTCTTAATAGAAAGCTGTCGCCAAACAACAGCCCCCTGATGCTTTGCTTATACCCACCTGCACTGATATACATATTTGTAAACACATGTCTATTGCATTCACTCTACAGTCAGCCCCCAGGCTCTACAGCTGAAAATTGCATTTTTGTTTGCTAGTGATGCTTGAATATCTATTTTTGCTGCTGTGCTTACACAGTAGCGGACTCCTTTACAATACAGCAGATCATTAGGCTCAGGGTTGCAATGGCTTTATTAAATTCACTGAAGTTTTAGTGATTTTTCCTGACATTCTTAGTAACTGAGTTGATTTTCTTTTTCCTGTGTTTTTGAAACTAAAATTTGCTTTGATGTGCAGTCATATTAAGACAAATGCACACTAAGACAATTACATATATAAAGAAGCCTTTCTTCTTCAGCAAATGTGCATAGGATCATAGATTCGGCACGAAAGATATTTGGCTCCTGTTAAACATCCAGCTGTTTTCTCCCATGCATGGTCATTGCATTGCAGGAGGACACCTGTATTCAGGAGTGCAAGTCCCAGACTGCAAGCTCCCACTCAGGATGGCAAAAAAAAGCAGATCTGGTACCTGACTTACACAGGGGGGATCCTATGGTGCACATGAGCATACATGAGCACATGAAGCTGCCATATACTGAATCAGACTCTTGGTCCATCCATTGTCTACTCTGATTGGCAGCAGCTCTCCAGGGTCTCAGGCAGAGGTCCTTCATATCATTTAATGCCCGATCCTTTAACTGAAAATGCCAGGGACTGAATCTGAGACTTTCGGCATGCCAAGTAGATTAATGGTGTCAAACACATGGCCTGCGGGCCTGATCCAGCCCCTGCAGGGCCGGTATACGGCCTGCGAGCAAGTGCTTGCATCTCCTGGCCATTACTGCTGCTACATTGCCAAAGCCTATCTTCCTGCTTAGGAAAGTGAGGGGGAAGGAAAAAGAGAGCACACATGTGCACAGCAGAGAAAAACTCCCTTCCTCCTTTGGGGCTGCTGCTGAGATGCCTAGGCTCTCTTCTTCCTTTAGGAGGGAAGCAAGGGGAAAGGAAAAAGAGAGTGCACGTGTGCGTAGAGAGAAAAGTTCCCTCCTGCTTCCTCCTCTGGGGCTGCTGCTGCATTGCCTAGCCACTTTTCCCTTGTTTGGAGAGGAAGTCCCATGGCACCTTCAAGACCAACAAAGTTTTATTCCAGGTATAAGCTTTCTTTCCTGGGCATGCATACTGGGGGGGAGGGAGAGGGAAATTCTTCTGATAAGCCTGCTCTGCCATGTACTGTGAAACCTGATCACACACACACACACTAATGTTAGAAAAGGAAGGGGAGCAGAAGAGATGCATCTGGAATAATTGGAATTAAGGGGAAATTATTTAGGTTTATTATGAAAAGGTTTAAAAAAAAAAAAAAAAGATTAGGTTTCTCTTTGCCTATTCAGGATTTTCTTTCAAAAAAGACTCTAGTTAGGGACACTTGGATTGGATTCCATGGTTTAATCGCTGGAAGTAGATGACTGAGAGCCAGTTTGGTGTAGTGGTTAAGTGCGCGGACTCTAATGTGGGAGAACCGGGTTTGATTCCCCATTCCTCCGCTTGCACCTGGCTGGATGACCTTGGGCAAGCCATAGCTCTGTACCAGCTGTTCCCTCAAGGACACCTTGGGAAAAAGCTCTCTCAGCCCCACCTACCTCACAGGGTGTCTGTTGTGCGGAGGGGAAGGGAAAGGAGTTTGTAAGCCGCTCTGAGACTCCCTTGAGGAGTGAAGGGCGGGGTATAAATCCAATCTTTTCTTCTTTTTCTCTTAAGTATTTAAAAATACATTTATAGTTCCATATATTCCAGTTCAACGCATGATCTCCCTCTCTCCCCTCCCACCTCACTGGCTGCCTTTTTTCACATTAACCCCCCCTGCTTTTTAAACTTTTTATTATCATCACTAGCAGTGAGTGGATTTTGTCCAGTCTGAAAGCAACACATTATTTCACTTGGAGAGATCCCCCTTTCCAGGTCTAACAGATGAAAAAAAAATAAAAGAAACCTAACAGCACAACTTGCAAGGTGTGACCTTACGTCAGTCACAAGTTCTTTCATAGCTGTTCTCTCAACGGCAGTTCTCGAGGGAGTTCTCTTAGCCTTACCTACCTCCCAGGGTGTCTGTTGTAGGGAAGGGAAAGGAGATTGTAAGCTGCTCTGAGACTCTTCTTCTTTATTAGTGGAAGGGAGCTAGAGTCCAGTAGCACCTTAATGACTAACAAAATTTGTGGCAGGGCATGATCTTTCATGAGTCACTGCTCACTTCTTCAGATACAACTAGAATGTGAGTCCATTTGTCCTTATATCTTGGAGAGTAAAGTGATTTCAGATGCCAAATAACAACAGCAGTCATTGGTAATGAGAGAAGAAACCTAGGTCTCAATTCAGCCCCGTAGGATGCATTGAGCGTCATTATCAGTTTCAATCCATCAGTCTCTCTTTCTAACCATCCTTTGAAATTCTTTTGTACGAGAACTACTACTCTTAGGTCAGCAACGGAATGTTCTGGAAGGTTAAACTGTCCCCCCACTGGTTATTGAATGTTGTGTTTTTTATAGCTGTAGAAAGAGTAAGAGTCCAGTAGCAAAATTTGTGGCAAGATATGGGCTTTTGTGAGTCACTGCTCACTTTTTCAGACATATGTCTGTTTATTCTTTGCATCCTCCTGGCCTGAATCCTCCTGGACCAAACTGAGACCTAGGTTTCCTGTCTCATTACCCGTGAAGATATCTCCATGGCTACTACCCCTCCGCATATCACACCTAATTCAATCAAGCCTATTGCCATTTGGCATCTGAAATAATCTTTATAAAGTTTATATCTCTGGTACCTCATGTTGCATTTTATAGCACACATGGTCCAGCCTGGCAAAGTGACATTTATGTCAGATCTGGCCCTCGTAACAAATTAGTCCAACACTCTGAAGTAGAGGTGGATAAGGTAGCTGGGTAAGGAAGGCATTCCACGGAGGCTGGCAGAATGAATCTGATGCATTCCCACTTGCGCAAGGTGTGGTTCACAAACAAATGACCCGAATGCTAATGCACTGATGCAAATATCAAAGAGCCACGTGTGGTACCAGCTGTTCTCACTGCCCTTTTGCGCATGGCTGGCTTTGGAGCCAGCACAGTATCTGTCCATGTCTGAGGCTGAGCACAGACTTTGTGCAATCTGGAATAGTTCAGTCAATTTTTTTTAAAGTACTAAGCTTGGTTTGGAAAATGGCATCTAGAATTATCCCCCCCCCCCCCCCCGGTTGGATGGCCTCCAGAAGGAAAGTGCAAAGCATTTTCAGTTGGGCTGGTTTACATATTCCATTGGTATTTATTTCTTGCAATAATCATGTATAATTCATACAATGAATTACTGATCTGAAGAAGCCTCCAAATAAATAAACTGTTTGGCAGCATAAAAAAACCCAACCTAATTTTATGAAGTTACATATTATCTAATAAGGGGCATGTACGCTACTCATTGCCTCCCCCCTGGTTATGTGTTTATGTGTGACTCACTGTTTCCGGTTAGGAACCCAAGGAACTATATTTTAATTTAAAAAACAAACAAACTAGTCCTCAAGGCTTTTAAATTGCGTAGGCAGTGTGTGTGTATTTTTTACAGAGGGATGGTCCACGGTTACGAGCTGTCTGGATCAACCTTTCATGAGACCACACAAATACAATGTTGAATGATATGAAGAGCTTTGTCAGATCAAACCAAGGGTCCATGGAGCACAGCGCTTTGTTTTCAACACTGGCTAATCAGGTGCCTTTAGAAACACACAAATGGGGATGAAGGTGATGGCCATCCTGGAGTGGCAAGGTTGCCAACTTGCAGGTGGCACCTGGGGATCTCCTGCCGTTACAGTTGATCTCCAGGCAACCAAGATCAGTTCCCCTGGAGAAAATGGCTGTTTGGGAGGATGGACTTTAAGGCATTATAACCTGCTGAGGTCGCTCCCCTCCCCAAACCCAACCTTCCCCAGGTTCCTCTCCCAACATCTCCAGGTATTTCCTAACCCAGAGCTGGCCATCCCTCTTGCTTGTCTTCAGCATTTGGTAAGTGGAATTATATTGCCTCTGTACATGGAGGCTCCTTTTTGTTCTAAAGACTACTGTGAAAAAGTAGAAAGTCTCTCAATATTCCATGGTATGGGTTGCCAAAGGGAGGAGCGGGCGTAGAGAGGCCCCATAATGTTTTACATGGCCTTGCACCTCACTGAAAACCTCCCTTCCTGTTTTTATAGTATTGTCATTTTTAAGCTATCGTAATTGAGATTTGTAGCGTTTTTTGGTGATTGTAAGCTGCTTTGAGACCAATTTCTGGCTGAAAAATGCTGCCTCCAGTTTTTGTTTTTCACAAGACATGAGTTAATCATTTATTGAAAATGGTATGGGTCATCTTGAGTAATAACCTTCTGTTTAGAGTTAATATTTCTGAGGGCATTGCCTTTGCAGGACTCTCTCATAAATGGCTTTTTGCTGGAAAAAACACATTTCACAGCACAAAACTTGCATGTTCCAATTGTGTCCTTGAATTCCTAGCATGTTTTATTCTCTGTGTTAGTTCTCCTCCCAATAACAGCTTTTAGTTCTTGCAGTAAACAACTTTTGTTTGTAAAATATGTGTTTAAATTTTAATGGCAAAACTTTCCATTTTAAATGTTGTTCTTGCTCGATCAATCTCTGCTTCACCCAGTTTGAAATAAATATCAATGTAACGCCAAGATCACCTACATTAAATTTAGGCTGTAACTAGAGGTAGACGTGACATAGATCATCAAAGATAGAACAAAGTTCTGAGTCCAGTAGCACCTTTAAGACCAACAAAGTTTTATTCAAAGTGTAAACCTTTCATGTGCAAAGCACACTTCTTCTGACAAATGAAATAAAATCTCCTCAAGGGCTACTTACAGAAAAAAAGAGGGTGGGAGCAGCTAGGAGGAACTTGGTTTGTCTGGAGGGTACTGCTGGATTCTAGCTTCAGTCTCACATCACTTTGTTAAGTCTTGCATTTACGTGCCAGTTTGCTGCCATCCATTGATATTACTGGCCACCTGATCCAATTTCAGCTCTGCATATGCACCTTGGTTCTGAGTTACCCCTCCTAATGGCTGCCCCCATCCTCTTTTTTTCTGTAGGTAACCCTTGAGGAGATTTTACTCCATTTGTCAGAAGAAGTGTGCTTTGCACACAAAAGCATACACTTTGAATAAAACTTGGTTGGTCTTAAAGATGTCACTGGAATCAAACTTTGTTCTGCTACTTCAGACCAACACAGCCGCCCCACCTGAATTTATCATCAAATGTAGCCTGACCAGGAGGTGTAGGTTCAGGAAGCAACTTTTTAGTGTCGTTAAGGGTGACAGCATGGAAGGCAAACAGACTTGGCTCATGGGTCACAGAAGACCAGGAAGTTCTTCTGCACCAACTATAGCCACAGAAAGAAGCCCACAATGTAACCTACTTGAAGCTGCCTCATACAGAATCCGACCCTTGGTCCATCAAGGTCAGTATTGTCTGGCTGTAGCTCCACAGGTTCTCACATTGAGGTCTTTCACATCACCCGCTACCTGATCCCTTTAACTGGGGTTGCCAGGGATTGAATCTGGGATCTTTTGCATGCAAAGCAGAGGGTCTTCCATAGAGCCACAACTATTAAAATTTGCAGCTGTGGAACAGATCTGGAGTCTTCCTTGGCACAGCTGGTGGGATGGGGGACAGAGAGACTAACTAAATGATGGGGCAAGAAAAAGTATGTCTGACTGTCATATGGACTCATAACTTTTAAAGTCTGAGTTAGTGTCTGGAAATCCTGAGGTAAAATTGGGTTATTTATTGGAAATAGTTGGAATTTCTTGAGATACACTATCAAATTTCAGAAAATTTAAATCTGAGTCCAGTAGCACCTTAAAGACTCACAATGTTTATTTCAGCATGAGCTTCTCTGAGTTGGAGCTCACTTCTTCAGGGGAACAAGATAGTTTAAGAGGGCAGCCATACTGATCAGCAGCAGAACAGCTGGGTTCGAGTCCAGTAGCACCTCAGAGACCAACAAGGTTTTCATGGTATAAGTTTTCGAGTCAGTGCTAACAGAGGGAGCTTTGACACTCAAAAGCTTATACCCCGAAAATCTTGTTGGTCTCAAGGGTGCTACTGAACTCGAATCTAGGTGAACAAGCATGTACATCCATTATGTCCAGCAGAAGGGAGAAGGTGTTATAAAGAAAGGCTGGTGTAAAACAAGATCTAATCAAAAGAGAAACCACTTCACCCATAGCAGGTGTGACACACTAACAAATGACAACAGCAAAGCAGAATGAACATCAAATCTAATGGAACAAAGTCATATCTGTAAGAGGTGGGAAATGCGAGATGTTAGCATTTATACTACGAATCAGCAATCCAAGGTCCCTGTTAAGCCAGTTGTTTTGAACTGGTGAATGAATTCTAATTTGGCACTTTTGAGTTGGACCCAATCTGTGATAAATTTGGCTAGCCTTTAAGGTGCCAATGGAGATGTATTTTGTTGTAACGAACAAGGCTACCCTTCTAGAATAAAAAACCAGTTTTCTGAGTTACAATTAAATGGCCACACTCAGAGAATTTCCAAAAACTTCTAAATCCATGACTAACTACAGCATGTATCCAAACCACAGGTCCTGTAGAGACATCCTCATTTGTTGCTTTCGGTCACTGGCACAGAATGTTCCACATTTGCTTTCACCACTGGTTTATATAATGATATGAATGTTTCTGTCATCTGTTATTTTATATACTCTCTTTATGGTTCCATCTCAGTTACTAATTTTATACGTGGCTTTTTCACTGTAATGTTCAACAGTCTGTTTCATGTTTTATATTAGTTTCAGGGCACTAGGATCTGGAACTGTTCCAGCCCAGGTTTTACTCATGGCTGGATAAGCTGTAGAGAGGACTGCTATGGAGGACTCAGTTAAATCAGGGGATATGAGGGATGGGGGGGAGGTCTAGCCTGGCAACGCAGTAATGTCACTTCAGATGCGCCCTGGAAGTGACATCATCAAGTCACTAGCAATGCAGAATGCTCTGTGGTAAAAAATGCTTCTGCCAGAGTATTGCCAGTAGCACAATAACATCACTTCTGATGCATGCCAAAAGCTGCATCACCATATCATTGGTGATATCTCTGCGATGCTGGCCTAGGCCTTCCTCCACTGCCAGTAATTCCCCACCACCACCACCACCACCAATTGCCCGGGGGGAACTGGGAGCCCTCATTATCCTAGTTTCTCCGGAATAAAGTTACTCTGCGTTGATTAAAATAGGCTTTTTGCATATTTCTGAATGGTGGCAAAAGCTTACATTGACCAATGTATTTACTCATTTGAAATATTTATAGTCTGCCATCACTCTCCAATCAGACTCAAGGTGGCCAATGCAAGCACACTGCAGTCCACCAGCCATCACTCTTCCAATTAATGCATCAGACTCAGCTACTGGCAAACTGGAGAGTCGACTGGGCAAATAAAGAAAGGTTCAAGTGCTTGGGACTCTTTAGCTTGGAGAAACGATGGCTGAGGGGTGACATGATCGAGGTTCACAAGATTATGCATGGGATAGAGCAGGTAGAGAAAGAAGTACTTTTCTCCTTTTTTCACAATGCAAGAACTCGTGGGCACTCAATTGCTGAGCAGTCGGGATATAACAGATAAAGGAAGTACTTCTTCACCCAAAGAGTGACTAACACATGGAATTCACTGCCACAGGAGATGGTGGCAGCTACAAGCATGGGCACCTTCAAGAGGGAATTGGGTAAACATATGAAGCAAAGGTCCATCAGTGGATATTAGCCACAAGGTATAGATAGGAAATCTCGGTTTGGGGCAAGTGATGCTCTGTATTCTTGGTGCTTGTGGGGGGCAGCAGTGGGAGAGCTTCTAGTGTCCTGGCCCCACTGCTGGGCCTCCTGATAGCACCTGGTATTGTTGGCCACTGTGTGACAGAGTGTTGGACTGGATGGGCCATTGGCCTGATTCAACATTAGCTTCTCTTATGTTCTTAACATAAGGCTGCAGCACAGGCAGTCTGTCATAAGGAAGCAAAGGAGGAAGACGACCGCAACTCTGTGTGGTTGAGACTTGACCTGGAGGCTCTTCTGAAGGTCATGGTACCACATGATCCACTCTGGCCTATTACTAGGTCTGGTTCACTTCTCCTTCAGCCAGCACTTGACGCAGTTGTCTAAATCTCTGCCTGACAGCCTTCTGGTCTCAAGTTCAGGACAGAACAACAATTTAAAACAATACATATTGTTGGTGTGTGGATTCACAGCTACTTCAGCAAGCGATAGGAGCCGGGCAGTGCTTGTGTCTGATCTTGCTTGACTGCATACACTCAGCTGGTTCCAGTCTCAAAAAGCATTCAGCTACACTGAGATCTGAGTCAGTAGAATTCTTGACGCATTCTGTTCTATAGCTACAACTTCTCCTTGCATCCTCAGCTGTGAAAAGTGTTTTTCACAGTTGCCAGGGTGTTAGAACAGCTGTGAAAAGTAGCTGCACTTACCATTAGGTGTACAGAGTATTATGGAGGCTCTGCATATGCCATCTAAGGCCCACAAATTATGAAACCCTAAATTAAGCTGGATTTTAACATTGGTTTAGCATTAGTATTGTTCTATTTCCATTTGATGTTTTCATTGTTTGCAATTATTTTGAGGGTTCTTTAAAATAGAAGGTTGGGGTAGACATTAAATAAAACAAATGAAAGCAGAGGCTAGTTTTCCAGGACTGGCCGACCAAATTGCCTGAGCTTCATGCATGAAAGGGTAAGCAGAACCAGTCTAATGGGATCTTAGAAGGTTCCAAAGAGTAGTGCCTTCCCAGGCCACTCCCCTTCCCCCAGGCTGATTTTTCACACATGCCTGGATTGCATCTCCCAGTTAATCTAATTCAGCTAGTTTTGTGGCACTTTCCTTGAGTGGCTCAAGTACATTTTTGTTCTTCCGACAACCATTATTTAAATATAAAATTTATCTTATCTACCAATCTAAAATCCATTTAATTGACATTCTGCTTTTTAATGCATAAGTAGATCCACATAGTAAAGCATAAATTTTAATCAGTCTTTTACAAGCTAATGAGACGTAACACATCAAAAACAGTCGGGACACAAGAAGCACAGGCACCAGCAAAATATAGTCAGCATGACCCACCTAAAATGCTGGCCTACCCAAATGTTTTTCCAAGTAAAACTGAAACTAAACATTGTAAGTACTGACCCGGGCTAGCCTGATTTTATGAGATCTTATAAGCTAATCAAGATTGACCCTGGTTAGTACTTGGATGGGAGACCATCAGGGAAGTCTAGGGTTTTTATGCAGCGGAAGGCAGTGGCAAACCACCTCAGAACATCTCTTGCCTGAAAACACCATCAGAAGTCACCAAGTCAGCTGTGACTTGACAGCCCTTCCTACCACCAAAGACTGTACATACCCATGGCACCTGGTAGTCTCAGATAGCAAGTATACACAGGGATCGTTTCGTAGAAAAAGAGGTGCAGGAGCTCATTAGCATAACTCATTTGCATATGCCACACTCCCTAACATACCGGAAGTGTGTCCAAAGGCAACACCCACCCCTCAGGCTCCACTCCACAGGTGAGTGAAACTGACCTGCTCTTCCTCCATTCCCTTCCCCATCCAATACTTTGTGCAATAAAAATAAGCGTAAAGAACACACCCTCATTCTCTTCCTGCTCCCTTGAAACCACCAGGTTTCAAGTAGACTTGAGGTACCCAGGACATGTGCACCACCCATCCCTTCCCCTTCCCCTCCCCACAACAAGACACCCTGTGAGGTAGGTGGGGCTGAGAGAGGTCTTTTGAGAACTGCTCATGAGGGAACAGCTCTGAGAGAACTTGTGACTGGCCCAAGGTCACACCAGCAGCTGCATGTGGGGGAGTGGGGAATCAAACCCGGTTCTCCCAGATTAGAGTACAACTCCTGACCTCTACACCAAACTGATGAGTTGGAAGCTGTTGAAGGGTTGGTGAAATTTCTCCAGTACTTATGTGCCATGTGCCCCAATAAAAAATGGTATACTTAGAAAATGTATATGCCACCTTGAGCAAGTCTCTGGAAAAGCAGCACACAGTCATAAAAGGAACAATGATAAAATTATTACTATTAAAACAAAACATTAAAAACAATAAAGACCCTAGCAGGGCTTTCACCGGGGCGCTGCGCCTCTGTACTGCTCGGGGAAGCCGAGGAGGGGGTGGGGCTTGGTCATGTGCCCGCCCCCTGGGCTCCTCACTCCCGGAGCTGCGCTCCTGTGCGCTCCTGCTCCAATGGACCCCTACAATAAGTTAACTTTAAAAATATAAAACAATTAAAATCTATCACGGTTCAAATCTGTCGACCATCAAGCGGCTGGAATGTAATTTACCCAAAGGACCCCAGAAAAAGAGTGGCCTTGCATATCCTGCAGAACGTAGGGAGGTCCCCCAAGGCATGCAACTCTTCAGGTAGCTCTCCCACGGGAAGCCTTGGTGGAGTTGGGGAAGAGGATGAGAAAAGAAAAGGTCACGCTCCTCTTGCTGCCCATTGCTAAGACTCTCAGTGCTGCTCTCCAGTGTCAGGGGCAGTAGATGCTGCCTTGATCCAGGACACTTTCACCAGCTGAAGAAGGGCAGGGGGGATGGGAAGTGCGACCAGTGCATGGGGTTCAGATTTGCCCAGTCCAAAACCAGGATCTGTCTACAGTGCAATGTAGCTTGGATACCAAGCACAGATGCCATGTGGACCATCTGTTCCAAATACATCCGAATGTCCTCAGGTGCTGCTGCTCTTAAACTAGAGCAAAAAACTGGTTAAGAATCTGATGCCTTTTTAGACTTGGAGTCAGTGCCAGCCATCCTATCCCATAGAGCAGGCGAAGAATCCAGAGGGGACTCTGTGTGTGTGTGTGTGTACGATGGCTAGAGTAAGTAATGGTTCTGTCCAATGTGTTGTTGCAACCACCTGTGGTGTGAAACCAGAACCAAGGGCAGGGGCACCTGTTTCTCAGATTCATGGTGTGACATAAGAAAGCCAGCCGTGGTGTAGTGGCTAAGAGTGGCAGACTCTAATCTGGAGAACCGGGTTCGATTCCCCCCTCCTCTTCCACATGAAGCCTGCTGGGTGACCTTGGGCCCGTCACGGTTCTCTTAGAGCTCTCTCAGCCCCACCTACCTACTTAGAAAATTTATATGCCACCTTGAGCAAGTCTCTGGAAAAGCAGCACACAGTCATAAAAGGAACAATGATAAAATTATCAATATTAAAACAAAACATTAAAAAAAATAAGACCCTAGCAGGGCTTTCCCCGGGGCGCTGCGCCTCTTCACTGCTCGGGGAAACCGAGGAGGGGGCGGGGCTTGGTCATGTGCCTGCCCCCTGGGCTCCTCACTCCTGGAGCTGTGCTCCTGTGCGCTCCCGCTCCAACGGACCCCTGAGTATACATCCTATAGTTGACCAAGTAAAATATTTGCATATTGGAGAAGACCTGTGTTGTTGTTTTTCAAACTATGACAACAACAATGCTTTTGGGTATCTGTGTGCCACAAAAGTCTACAAAAGGTAGGCTACTAAAATGTTTCTTAGGCTAATAGATTATTTTCAGGACTGTTGACTCTTGAAGAATAAAATAGAAGGAGCTTGGTAAGCATTCCTGGGGAGAGGGTTTCATACAATGGGTGGGTGTGATCCCTTAACCTGACCCCAAAACATTGGGAAGGTCACATAGCGGAAGATACTCTCTCTAACAAGGTATTCAGAGGCCCCATACACATGCAAAGCTCATACCTTTATGAGATAGGTCTTCTCTATTTGCTGCTTCAGTTTTAGGGTGTGCAATAAGGATCCATTTCAGTGGGGCTCCTAAGCTTTAAATCAGGGATGGCCATCTTCTCTGTTCTTGGGATAGAGAATCACTCTACATTCCAGATTCCAGTTTGCAGGCCAGGGCAACTCAACCCTCTCACAGACTGTAAGTCTCTGCAATAAAACTGGGAATATCATCCACCAGTAGGTCTTCAAAGAAACCCGAGGATCTTCAACGTGGTCTCTGTGCTTCACACCGATGGGTTACTGTGCCTGCGCTGGAATCCTTCGGTATCATAGAAAGCTCTAATGGATTTTCGTGCCCAGCGCCTCTAGGCATGCGCAGGACCCCTACCGCGCATGCCTAGAGGCGAGGGCGCGGACATCCCGCCAGTTCTCTTCTGACCGCCGTGCTGTTCACAGCTTCGCTCATCAGCTGAGTATTGTGGAAAGCTCTTCAGCTCTCTAACTTCTCCATTTCTTTCTTCTCTTATCTGCCTTTCTCTCCACTTGTTTCTTTCTTTCTATATATATATATATATATATAAAAAAAATCTCTGGGTGTGGGGAATTTCCTTTCCAACTTGCCTTCAGGCTTCCCCCCTCCTCCTTCCCTCTTCTCTTCCCCCCTTTGAGTTACTGTATGGCTCAAAGGTGGGGCTGTTTTAAACGTTGCTCCTCTTGTGGAAGCAAACTCGCAGCTCCTGACAGCCACTCCCTCTGCATCCTCTGTTTTGGAGAATCCCACCGACCAGATTCTTGCCCTCATTGTGCGAAGTTCAGCAATCAAACTCACAAGGCTGCATTGCTGGAGTCTGCTTTGCTCCTGGCATCATCCTTCAGAATGATGGCGTCTGTCGGTCCCTCTGCGTCCACTGATAACTTCGATGCCAAAACCTCCATCCAGATCATCCCAGAAAAGGCCCTCGACATTGAAACTGGTGTCGGATATAGTCCATACTGTGTCGAAACGCCCAGCTCCCACGCAGTCTGCGGCATCGACACCGGCGAAAAAGAAGAAAAAAGCGAAAGCGCAGAAACGCCACAAGGACTCTGATATTACCACAGGCAAGCCTCCTAAGGAGAGCTCTGCCTCCACTGCCACAGTGCCTCCATCTGACATCACAGCCATGGCCAGATCAACTTCAATCCTTCCTCCGGCATCGAAGGAGATACCCACCATTCATCTCCTCGACTCTCGTATCCGACACCTGGATCTCGCCTTACCAGACCATACTGTGGAGGCTCAAGAGTTCTCCGAGATGGACCCGACTCATCAGTACGCCTGATCGCCTCATCCAAATGGCTCGGTATTTAGGCCCCCCCTCTCAGACAGGTCTCTCTTGCCTGTCAACAGAGATCTGGGACAGCCTACCAAGGTACAGGTCGATACAGATGTTTCTCCTCCCTATTCTATTCCTAGAGACCACCGTCAGGATTTATCGAAATCGATCACCTCGATACAGATCACCGCGCCGCCATTTGCCACGCTATGCATCCCATCCCCTAGACGCTACTCTCCAGGCCCATCTCAGTGGAATTATCCAGCTCAACCGATGATGCCTTGGGACCTCCATCAGTCATCCTTCCATTACGATGCATACCCGCTGTCGTCTTCGATGCCTTGGCTCACCCCGGCTTCCAATCCCGACTGGGACCATCACTCTCATTGGGCAAGAAATGTGAAATAATAAATAAATAAATAAAGATCACCGCGCACAACTCGCCCTCCTCCTTTGTCCTCCTGGTCTAAACCGCCTGACCGCAGGATGCCAGAGGCCCCCCACTGCTCACCTCCACCTTCAAGGCCGACAGCTACGGTGCCCGCACCGTCTCCGATTGGACACGGACAGGACCCCTTGCCGGCACAGCACACGTTGATACCGACTCAGTCTCAGAACATCAACATCTCTCCTCCCTCTTCGTCCTTGGAGAAGGATACTGATGATGATCGCTCCGACACCCATAGCTCCCCTGCTGACCCCTCCCCTAAACCGGACGTGGCTGAAAATCTCCCCATCTCACTCTCAGAGGATCTAATATCTTATAGGGACCTGGTGAAATGGATGGCCCTCTCACTTGGCTTATCTGTGGTCCAGCCGAAACTTGCCATCACCAATCCAGTGTTCGACATTGTCCAACTTGACACATCAACTGCCATTGCTCTTCCAATGTCGGCAGTGCTTTTACAAGCAGCCAAGTCCCCCGGGACAAACCCTCCTCTGGCCCTGTTTCCTCAAGACGTCTTGACTATATGTATAGGGTCCAGGAAGCGGGAGCTGAATTCTTGATGAACCATCCATGGCCAAATTCAATGGTGGTTAACTCATCCTCAGAATCAAAGAGGACCCACTCAACCCCGTCAGATAAGGAAGGCCGTAAGCTGGATGCCTTTGGTCGCTGCTTCTATTCTGCGAGCGGCCAGAGGATGAAGACAGCCAACTACCTGGCATGTATGAGCAGGTATCATTATGCCTTATGGGAACAACTCTCTGAGGCCCTGTCCCAACTTTCTGAGGAACACAAGCTTGCGGCTAGACGAATCCAGAAGGAAGGCCTGCTTCTGGTCAAACAACAGGTTTGCCTTAGACACCTTCTCCAAGACTATGACATCTGCAATAGCGTTAAGACGTCACTCTTGGTTGTGGCCCACTCTACTACAGCAAGACACCAGATCCTATGTGGAGGACCTTCCCTTCAACGGCCTCGGCCTCTTCCACTCCTCAACTGATTTGGTGCTCCAGGAGATGGATAAGAGCATCAAGGCGTCTCGCACACTTGGAGTCTCCTCTTCTGCATGGCAATACAAATCCTGTTCGTGGTCCAGGCCTTGGTCCCGGCGCTCCTCCAACAGAAGTTCCCCAGACCGCATGTGGTGCCCTCACACTTCTCCCAGCTCACAAAGATTCTCCTACGTTCTGAAGCAGTGCTTTTCTCCGGCCCAGCAGCCAAACCGCCCTAAACAGTCCCAGCAGTCCAAACAAGGTCTTTGACTCTCCTCCCCTATCCATGACTCCAACACGGCTGGCACCGTTCCTTTCCATGTTGCACACAGTGACAACAGACTCATGGGTCCTCTCTAGCATCTCAAGAGGATACCTCATCGAGTTCATTCAGCCCCCCAAAAATCCAGTCTTCGTCTCAACCCCTCCGCTCCTCCAGGAAGTATCGGTCCTGCTTGAGAAGGATGCCATAGAACCTGTTTCTGTGCAACACCATCGCAAGGGCTTCTACTCGATATACTTCGCAGTACCCAAAAGAGATGGCACCACCAGACCTATACTGAATCTCAGGGAGCTCAACTTTCACATCGAATACCGTCACTCCTGCATGGTTACTCTTCCCTCTCTCCTCCCACTGATCCGCAGACATGCTTGGATGGCCACTCTAGACCTCCAGGACGCCTATTTCCATGTCTTTATCTGCCCTCCCCACCGCAAATTCCTCCGCTTTGCTATAGGAGCGAACCACTTCCAATACAAGGCTCTCCCCTTCGGCCTATCCACTGCCCCATGAGTCTTTACCAAAATGATGGTCATGGTTATCGCCTTCCTTCACCTCCAAGGGATTACCATCTTCCCTTACATCGATGATTGGCTACTTGTCACCAATTCTTAGCAAGCCCTCCTCAACGATATATCACTAACTTGCTCCCTCCTTGGAGATCTGGGCCTCAGAATCAACCAGGACAAATCCCACCTTTCTCCGTCCCAAAGGGTCCAGTACATTGGGGCGGAACTCGATTCCAGACTACTAACAGCCTACCTGCCTATGGACAGAGCCCTTCCTATCGTTAATTTTGCCAACCAAGTCCTCTCCCGACCCCTCTCCTCTGCCTTGACCATCCAGCAGTTGTTGGGCCTCATGGCAGCCACCACAGCAGTTCTCACCTTCGACAAACTCAAAATGCGGATACTGCAACTTTGGTTCCCGCGTCTGTTCCGTCCTCATTGCCAACCACAAAACACCCTCTTAGCTCCTCCTCAGCGAGACTCACTGGTGTGATGGATTCTCAGATCACACCTACTAGAGGGAGCTCCATTCCACCTTCCAGCACCTCACCTCACTCTCAAGACCGATGCCTCCAACTGGGGTTGGGGAGCCCACCTCAATGGCGCATGATGGGACACCAGCCTCTTGTCCCATCATATAAACTATCTTGAACTCTTGGCAATACTATATGCCCTATGTGCCTTCCTGCCTATGGTCAAGGGCATGTGTGTCGCAGTCCTGTCGGACAACACTACAGCAGTAAGCTATGTCAACCGACAGGGCGGCACTGTTTCCCACAGGCTATGCCGCCTTGCAATACTTCTCTGGGACTGGTGTATAGCCAATGACATCTTCCTCCGTGCAACCCACATCCCGGGTTCCCTCAACACTCAGGCAGATCTCCTGAGTCAAGGCCAAGTACGAATGCATGATTGGGAACTTACCAACACTTACCTCCGCCCAGTGTTCCACCGATGGGGCGTACCGCAGATAGATGTCTTTGCTACCAGACTCACCACAAAATGCCAGAGATTCTGCACACAGGGTGGCCTAGACCCCTCTCCCTCGGGGGTCCTGTATCCTGTATCTCTTCCCTCCCTTCTCCCTGTTGACCCAGGTAGTTCAGAAGATTCAGCACGACGGAACAGATTGCACACTGATCTGCCCATGGTGGCCCAGACAGCCCCAGTTCTCACTCCTACTGTCTCTGGCAGCAGGGAAATTCCATCACTTCCCCCCGCAGCCAAATCTCCTCAGCGTCACAAACTCCCCGCTGTTGTACCACGACATCCCCCACCTGAAACTCACGGCATGGAGAATTACCCCTCAGCCTTCTCCGACTGTGTAGCCAATGTACTTTTAAACTCATGGAAGGCTTCTACACGTTGGTCATATGCCTATAAATGGTCTCATTTTTGCTCAACGCTATCTTCGGACTCCATATCACCATCTTCTGCCAGCTTGCCCAGAATTTTCAATTTCCTGCTCTCCCTAGCAGATGCGGGCCTCACACACGCTTCGTTAAGAGTCTACCTATTGGCGATTTCAGTGTTCCACAATAGAGTTGACAATTTCTCTGTGTTCGCCCATCCACTCTCCAAACATTTCCTCAGGGGCCTTCTCCACCTGTATCCTCCTAGCAGGGTGCCGGCCCAACCCTGGGTCCTTCCTCTTGTCCTACGCTCACTCACTGGGAAACCATTTGAACCTCTGGCGATGTGTGCCCTAAAACTCCTTGCATGGAAAACTGTGTGCCTGGTAGCCATCACGTCTGCAAAAAGAGTAGGAGAACTCCTGGCCTTTAGGCATGACCCCCCGTACCTTTCTTTCTTGCCTAATGCAATTTGTTTGTTCATGACATCTCCTTTTTGCCTAAGGTTGTCTCGGAATTTCATCTGCATGCGGAAACTATCCTTCTGGACTTCTACCCAAACTACTCCTCGGAACAGGAGCAGCTCCTTCCCCCTCTAGATGTCAAGAGGTCCCTCCTGTTCTACCTGGTACTTACGAAACAGTCTAGGAAGACACCATGACTGTTCGTGTCTTATGCCTGAAACAAACTTGGTGCTCCGATCACCGCCCAGAGGCTCTCTAGATGGATTGTGGAACTTATTCGCTTATGCTACCTCCTGGCCCGTACTCCACTTCCGGGCCCAGTCCATGCCCACTCTACTAGAGCTGTTGCTACATCCACGGCTTTTCTGAAAGGGGCCTCCATATTAGACATATGTACTGCTGCAACTTGGGCGACACCCAACATCTTTATTAAGCACTATGCCCTGGACACTAGGGCTGCTGGACGCTCCTTGTTGGGTCGCCTGGTTCTTTCCTTTGCTTCTCAGTGACAGCCTGCCTGCACCCTCCTCCAGGTAAGGACACTGCTCGCTACTCTCCCACTGGTGTGAAGCACAGAGACCACGTCGAAGATAAACAGGTTGCCTGCCTGTAACTGATGATCTTCAAGTGGTCATCTGTGCATTCACACCATCCGCCCATCCTTCCCCTCTGCTGCCAGGCTTCTCTTCTACCTACCTTGCTTGGTCACAGCGGTCAGAAGGAACTGGCGGGATGTCTGCACCCTCGCCTCTGGGCATGCGCGGTAGGGGTCCTGCGCATGCCTAGAGGCGCTGGGTGCAAAAATCCGTTAGAGCTTTCTATGATACCGAAGGATTCCAGTGCAGGCACAGTAACCCCATCAGTGTGAATGCACAGATGACCACTCGAAGATCATCAGTTACAGGTAGGCAACCTGTTTTTGTTTACCAAAGGCGGGCATGGGCTGAGGAACAAATGTCCTTTCTGAAAGATGCTCTAGAGAGACAGGTTTTCTCTGCCTTTTCAGCATGCCCATAAGAGAGCAATGCAACTATATAAAAGTTGGGGCCCGTGAATAATTGCCTGGGAGATAAAAGATAGGGGACTCTCCCTTCCGTAGTGCGATTTCATCTAGCATCCCATACCTGCTGAAGGACAATGAGACCATGCACAGTTCTTATCATGCCATAAGGTTATTTTGTACATATATGAACAAATATTTTTCTGCATACTTTGGGATCCCCCCCCGCATTTGAAAAACTTGGTGGGGAGGGCAGGGTATAAATTGAATGAATGAATAAATAAATAATAGTTTGTCTCAGAGTGGCCTCATTTCATGGCCTAACCTGGTTAGTTCAGGCTAGCCTGATCTAGTGAGATCACGGAAGCTAAGCAGGGTCAGCCCTGGCTAGCATTTGGATGGGAGACCCCCAGGGAGTATCAGCGGCATGGCACAGAGGCAGGCAAGGGCAACAAACCACCTCTGAATGCCTCGTGCCTTGAAAACCCCACATGGTTGCCATAAGTCAGCTGTGATTTGATGGCGCTTTCCACCACCAGTAAGAGCAATACAAATATGCTAATACAGCTAAGATGGAACCTCATTGCCTTTTCCCCTTACAAGTGAAACTATGAGCAACTCCCTCCCCCCAGTGCTGACAAATTTCACAGTGTTCATTTAACAGTCCTACCACACATCAGAAGAGCCCTGCTGGATCAGACCAGTGGTCCATCCAGTCCAGCATCCTGTTCTGCCCAGCAGTTAGTGAGGTCCTCACATGCCACTGCCTACCAGCACTGGGGTACAGAGGTTTGCTACTTCTGGATCTGGAAGCTCACTTCACTTCCCGTGGCTGGTAGTTATATATAGACCTCTACTCCATTAATCCGTCTAATCTCCTGTTAAAGCTCTCTATGTTTGAGGCTGCCCTGACCTGTGATTTGATGGCAAAAAATTGCTTGTGGCCATCACTACCTCCTTTGGCAATGAATTCCACAATTTAATTACTCATTGAGTAATTGGCCAATCAATCCGGAAAGTGAGGAATGGAGGTGGGGGAATTCAGTTTATCCTCCCAGAGATGAAACCAGCTCCAAGTGTGACAAAGAAAAGGGTTGGCCATCCTCACTTCAAATGATTTCCCCCAGCTCCATTAATAATTTTTGTATTTCTTCAAAAAGAAATGTGCAAAGGAAAAAAATATTGACATAGGAATGTGTCTAGTAGTGGTGGCTTTTGCTTTAATTTGCAGAGGCTCCATAGGACAAAACTCTGAAAACTTCCATCTACAGGTTTATCACACACACTGTGCCTAGATCTATTGGTTTCAGTGACCTTGGTTCCTTTTGCATTTTTCAACAGAAAACTCAAGGCTCAATTGCTTGATACTTAACATAGTTGAGGAGATACAGCTTGGTCACTGAGATATTGAGCGCTGATGTCTTTCATTGTGCTCCTGAATTTTCATCGAAGGTGCAACACAGGCAGGTTCCTCTTCATGAACTGAAACAAAAACACAGAATCATGACCTGAAGAGAGCCGATGTACGACCTGGTTTCACTGCAAGAAGTGGCAGGAGATCCCACTAAGAGGATAAAGCAAAATCTATACTAGCAGTAGGCCTTTAAAAGCCTCCCACTGAAGCCAGGCAGAATCTCACCAGTTAAGTCAGTGGAACCAACACAAGTGGAGAGGAAACGTCTTTCTGGGAGGGAACAGTTGTCACTTCCCTGATATGATGAAATATCTCCCAGCTGACAGGTTTAAAAGCTCGTGTGGTTTGATAAGATGTTAAAAGATACACAGCCAAAGGGGGCACAGTAATACTGATGGACACATTGGGAAAAGGATCAATCTCACACCCTTGCTGTTTGCGTCTTCAAAACCCTTTGATGTGCTGTAATAGCCTGAAAAGCATTATGCTTTACATTTTTCTTACTTAAAAAAAAAAAAAGACTGGATATCTCAGTGTTCGACTTATCCAGAGGTGTTAGGCTTGAGTGGACAGTCCTTCGCTGCACACCTGCCACTTACCAATTCTCCATCAGATCAGGATGCCATGTTTAATTCTTTTTGCCTTCCTTCATTGTCAGTAGTCAAAATTCTACCAACAGAATCAGGCTGGCAATCTTGAACGTGAGGAATGGAGCTGTGTGGAATTCAGTTTAACCTCCCAGACATGAAACCAGCTCTGGGTGCGATAAAGAACGGTGTGAAAAGGAAGTCAAGAGACATGATTCTGATGTGTATGAAGCAGAGGCATGTAACAGCAGGTGCTAAGATGGAAGGACATAAAGGCTCCGCTGGATCGGAGCAAAGAAACACCCAGCCCAGCCCCCCTGCCCCCTACAGAGGCCAACCAGATGCTTCCAGGAAGCCCAGAAGCAGGGCATGATGGCTGTGGTCCTCCCTCATTGTTCCCCCCCAGCTACTAGGAATGGCTCTGAATCTGGCTGCCTGTGAGGCTTCTGTATAGACAGCAAAGAATCAGACCTTTGTTGATAAAGCAAAGCTCTTTATTTTCAGTACTGCAAACAGGTTCTCGAATGTTTGTTAGAGATGCTTGAATGGAATACAGACAGTACTATTATACTCTCAGACTTTCGATTGAACCCCAGGCCTCAGCCAATCAGGGAAAAAGGGTGAACGCAGGAAAATGAACAGGGACCGCTGAGATTCCCACAGAAGGTGAGAAAGTTATAAATTCCCCTCTTGATCTGAGTGACCCACATGTGTGAGCCCAGGCACAACATTCCTCCAGGCGTCCGGCCATAAAGAACTCTTCAAGGTTTCAATAACAAGATAACACCAATACGCTCGGGAAAAAGGGAGGAGGGAATACAAGGGAGTAGTCACCATTTGTTTAGAGATGACACTTAGAAATGTTGGTCACCATCTCCCGCCCAGGCATAGCAACATTAAGCGGAGAAATCCTTATACATCAAAGCAAGCTTTATAGTTAGGAGGGAGGAAGGAGAATGATACAGATAAGGGGCAGCTGGCAGGGTCTGCTAGAACAAAGGAACAAAGCAATATGTGAAGCACAGAGACAGCATTGAGAAAGACATACATTATTAGCAGAATCTTGTCAGAACCTGACACTGCCCCATTTAGGTTTTGCTCCTGAGAATACTCAGTAGGCCCATCCCTCCTGCATGCATTTCCCCAATCCTGTATTAAGCCCACCCAGGGGTCCTTTTGTACCTTTTTGTACCCAGAGGTGCAGGAGCTCATTAGCATATGCCACATCCCCTGACATCACTGGAAGTGTGTCAGAAAGGGAATGTCAGTTTCAGCCCCATTATACCCTATGGGCCATTGAAGTCAATGGCAAAAACTCATAGGGTATATGAGGGGCTGGAGGAAAGGGGGTTTGAGGGAGAAGCTCCAAACTTGCAGGATAGCTGCTGGGGCCTCTCCTTGAAATACCCACCAAGTTTCAAGAAGATTGGACCACGGGGTCCAATTCTATGGGCCCCCAAACAGGTTGCCCCATCCCCTCCATTGTTCTCTATGGTGGGGGAAAATGTTACTTTCCCCCCCCCACCATAGAGAACAATGGAGGGAATGGGGGCAACCCATTTGGAGGCCCGTAGAATTGCACCCCCTTGTCCAATCTTCTTGAAACTTGGTGGGCATTTGGGGGAGAGGTCCCAGAAGCTACCCTGCAAGTTTGGAGCCTCTGCCTCAAACCCCCTCCCCTACAGCAGCTTTGGCAATTCGGCAGCGGGCCAAATCAGATCAGAGAATCTGATTCGGCCCGTGGCTGCCCTACTGCCCCTCCTGAGCTGGCGGAGGTGTGCTCCGCCTTGCTCCGGCCCCAAAGGACCCCTGAGCCCACCTCAAACACTGTCCATTCCTATATCTTGCAGCAGTGAATCCCGTATGTTTGTTACTTGTTGGGTGAAGAAGCACTCTTTAGCTGCGGTCAAACGCACTCAATAGTCCACTTTCAATCCACTTTCCAACTGGACTTTTACTGTGTGAACTGGCACATTCCAGTTTGAAAGTGCACTGAAAGTAGGTTATTTAGTGTGTGCGATTGCAGCCTTTTTGTCTACCCAGAATCTACAATCAGTCAATTTCAGTAGGTTGCTCTGAGTTTTAACAGGATAGTTTCACAAGGTAGCCATGCTGGTATGCCGTAGAACCATGAGATTGGAGTCCAGTAGCACTGTAGAGAGACCCACAAGGGTTTTAAGGTGTCAGCTTTTGAGAGTCAGTGCTCCCTTTATCAGAAAGGGAGAGCTCATACCCTGAAAACCAGGGACTCATGTTGAACATGAAAGGTGATGGAGAAAAAGTTCCATCTACTTTATCTAAACTTTGCATAGTTTTATAAAATCACTATCAAGTCATACGCCCCCAAAGAATCTCCTTTGTCAAAACTAAAAAAGCAAATCTACTTTAAAAGCCTGAGAACACAGTTCAGTGTATTTTATTTTACCACTGAATCTGTGGCTTTAGTCTAAAATGTTACATGTTCTATATCCATCCATCTCATTCAGCAGCAACCCCCCCCCCCCCCCCAAATTTTAGCTGGCATATTAGGCAACCAAATATTCAGTTCTCTAATCGGTGGGAGACAATTTTAATAAGCAGAGCTGGGAGTTAAGAGCGTGCAGGTTTGTTCCTTTTGCTTCTGGACTGTTATTGCAAGGGAGGAAAACAATGTTAGAAATAGCTTTTTCTTCAGAAAAAGCTTTTGTTTATTAAATTGATTAGCTTTTGTTCATTACATTGTAAGCTATTTCATGCTTCCTTCCATATCTTACAAAGATCCTATACTCGGTCTTGGTAATATGCATATCTATTTACATGTGCTCAGTTAAAAGGCAGATGATTACTCAACTAGAAATTGTTTCATTGTTTATCTGCTCTATCTAGTAAGGAAGAAAAGTGCGGGATTGGCTACAGAATAAGTAAACAGAATAATGCTGCAAAAGGTATCCACCCCACCCCACAGACACACACATGTTCTGTTCCGTGCATACCCCTCTCCTGTGACTCTCACAGGAGGTTTACTCAGTTCATGGAATGAGGCTTTAGTCTCCTTTCCCTAAAACTGGCAGGAAAAGGCAGTACCTGCTAGTTCCTGACAAAATAAGGCACTGCACGTAACAGGGAAGAAAGACACAGTTTTAGGCAGGAGCACTGGGAACTTTGTAAGCTTGTTAATATTCAGCAGACATATTGTCGAAACATCAGGGCACAGTTTAAACTGTAGCACTGCAAACTGGCGATTCTTGAGATTCTTTTCTTAGATTGGATCCCACACAGATCTGATCTGCTAACAGCAGCATCTTCAGTTGGCACCTTCAGCAGGAGAAGGTGCTGCCATTAGCCAGACAGATCTCTGCAATTACAACGTGGCCATGGAGCATCCTGGGGACTAGAAACTTTCTTTTAGCAGCCTGAGCCACAGAGGATACCAAATGCAATATTAGCTGATAAATTCATGGCTTCCCATTGTTCTGATGGGTGTTTAGTACTGAAATGTAGATGTCTCCAGGAAGCGGTCTCCAGTGTACTAATTGCTGTGCTTCTATTTATTGCTGTGTTGGCCTCAGTGGCCATTTTGGCATGGCTACATGACGAAACAGGAGTTATTCTGCAACAGAATGTTACTAGTTAAAAAAGGAACAATATGGGACTGAATAACCAGATGCCAGAGTTATCAATATTTTTAGAATTTAGAGACTTTATATGCCACTTCTCCAGTGATCGGCTCAAGGCGGCTTACAACTAAATAAAACCATTCAAACATAGCTATTGAAATACAAGACATAGCCATTAACACCAGACACTAAAAACAAGCTGAAGCCACTAAAACAAACCACTAAAAGAACAAGCCAGTGTATAACAGTGGCATAAAACAAGTATTAAGCATCTTATAATAATGTATGTAAAATGCCCTGACCTGGATAGCCCAGGCAAGCCCGATCTCCTCAAATCTTGGAAACTAAGCAGGGCAAGTACTTGAAAGGGCAACTTCCAAGGAATACCAGGGCTGGGTTGCAGAGGCAGGTTATCAAGCCACCTCTCTGAAACATCCTAGCCCCACTAGGGGGTCACCAGAAGTCACACAAAATACTCACAACAAATAGTTTATCTAAAAAACAATCCTCAGGCCAGCAGAGCATAAAAAAATCTAAAAATGAAAAAAAAAACCCTGAAAAGTCTGGATAAAAAGGGATGTTTTAGCCTGCCACCAAAAGGAATGTAAGACAGATACCAAATGACCCTCAAGAGGAGAGGGCATTCCAGAGGCGAGATGCCACCTTTGAAAAAGCCCCATCTCTGGTTGCCTCTCTTCTGCAGGCAGAGGCGCAGAGAGCAGGGCTTCAGAACAGGACCTTCACTGGCAGACTAGACAATATGGGTGGCGGCAGTTCTTCAAGTCCCCTGGCCCCAAGCCATGTAGGGCTCTGAAGGCAAGAACCAGCCGGTGCAAACACCACTGGGGTGATACTGTCCCTGGACCAGCCCCCGACAGTAACCTGGCTGCTGCGTCTTGGATCATCTGAAAATCCCAAACAGTTTTCAAAGACAGCCCCAAATAAAGTGCATTACAGTAGTCTAACCTGAATGTGATCACAGCATAAATCACTGTGGGCAGATGATGTTTTTTTTTTTTTTTTGAGGTATGGCCAGGGGTCCGTTGGGGCCGGAGTGAGGCGGAGCAAAGCTCCGCCAGCTCAGGACTGGCCAGTAGGGCAGCCACGGGCGGAATCAGATTCTCTAATCTGATTCAGCTCGCCACCAAATTGCCGCCGAAATTCGGTGGCAACTTTAAAAGCCACTGGAGGAGAGGGGGGTTAAGGGAGAGGCTCCAAACTTGCAGGGTAGCTGCTGGGACCTCTCCTCGAAATGCCCACCAAGTTTCAAGAAGATTGGACCAGGGGGTCCAATTCTACAGGCCCCCAAACAGGTTGCCCCCATTCCCTCCATTGTTCTCTATGGTAGGAAAAAAGTTAACATTTTTTCCCTCCATAGAGAACAATGGAGGGGATGGGACAATCTGTTTGGGGGCCCGTAGAATTGGACCCCGTGGTCCAATCTTCTTCAAACTTAGTAGGCATTTTGAGGAGAGGCCCCAGCAGCTACCCTGCAAGTTTGGAGCCTCTCCCTCAAACCCCCTTTCCTCCAGCCCCTCATATACCCTATGAGTTTTTGCCATTGATTTCAATGGCCCATAGGATATAATGGGGCTGAAACTGACATTCCCTTTCTGACACACTTCTGGTGATGTCAGGGGGCGTGGCATATGCTAATGAGTTATGCTAATGGGTTATGCTAATGAGCTCCTGCATCTCTTTTTCTACGAAAGGACCCCTGGGTATGGCCATTATTGGTATGTCAGCCAAAGTTAATAAAAGGTGGTACTTGCCACATAGGAGATCTGGGCCTCCAACGGTAGGCCAGGATCCAGCAGTTCCCTCCTTCAGGGGAAGTGCAACCCCTCCAGGACAGGTTGACTCCTCAGTCTTCCTCAGATTTGTCACTGACCAGCAGTACCTCTCTATGCCATTTTTCAAAGTTGACATTTGCCCTGATTTGAAAAAAAGCAAACCCATACATATATCCAAATGGTTTCCATATCAGGGTACATGACCGTTTCAGAGGAGAAACCAGTATTAAATGGGAAAGACAATACAAGGGGAAGGCTAACCTCTTCAGCATTATGATTCCAACCTGATCCCTCTCTCCAAACATACACAATTGTATTTAAAAGAAAACAGAAAAGGTGGGGCATTAATCACAACCCTTCGGTCGTCTTGGCTAGCTTGGGCAAATCAAAGTCCACTGGCAACTGAAAGACTAATGGTATTTATTCCAGTACAAGCTTTTGTGAGACAGAGCTCACTTCTTCACATACAATGGGGAGAAAAACTGATTTCTTGCAGCCTAGTCTACCCTGCAATGTTTTTTTTTGTAAAGAAATTTTTATTTTTCAAAAAAAACCATCAAAAATAATACATTTACCTTATACAAATCCCTTTTTCCATATTATATAACATTTTGTTCTATTTGTACATTCTATTTTTATCTTGTTTTGGTGGTTTCCCACCACCTCTGAAGCATAACACATTTTCCATTTTATTCAAAATAGTAATACTATATCTATGTTTCATTTCTGGTAACGGTTATATATCTTTAAAATACTTATACACCAATTCTTATTTTCTATATTCTTATATATTTCTAAATAAAAACAGCTTCATTGTCTAATTTTAACTAAAACCTTCATATAATATATTTCTATTCCTTTATGCTATTATAACCATGTATAAATGTAGTTTTTCATATCCCAGTATTTTCCAACATATTCTTTCAAATCTTTCCAGTCTTCTAGAAAGGTCTCTGAGTAGAGATTATTCAATTTTCTAGTCCATTTATCCATTTCAGCCATATATAACAGTTTTTTCAACCATTCCCACACCTCTGGTATTTTTTCATTTTTCCAATTTTGTGCATACACCATTCTTGCTGTTGTAATCATATACCATATTATTATCCTTTTCTTTACATTTATCTCTTCTAGTTTAAGTCCTAGCAATAACATTTCAGGCAACTTCTTAAATGTACATTTCAAGATTTTTTCCATTTCTGCATGTATTTTGGACCAATAAATCTTTGCTTTATCACAAGTCCACCACATATGATAAAAAGAACCTTCTTTCTTTTTACACTTCCAACATTTGTTAGACATATTCTGACCAATATTTGCAATTTTTTTTGGTGTCATATACCATCTATACATCATTTTAAAACAATTTTCTTTTAAGTTATAACACGTAGGTATACTCATAGCATTTTTCCATAAAAATTCCCAAGATTCCATTTCAATGTCTTTGTTAAAGTTTATCGCCCATTTTACCATTTGTTCTTTTACCATTTCATCTGCATTAAACCATTTTAGCAAGACTTTATACATTTTAGAAATCATTTTTTTTCCGCCTTCCTCCCAAACTTGTTCTATTTCATTATTTTTCCCCTGAAACCGTGTTTTTTATCACTTCTATACAAATCATATATTTGTCTATATCTTAACCAACCATAATCAAAGTCAATCTGATGCTGCTCCTTCAGTTTGAAATCTTTACCATGTCTTATTAATAAGTCTCTATACTTCAGCCAATCTTGTCCTTTATATCTTGATGTTGGATGTAAGACTTCTGCGGGTACAATCCACATGGGTATCTCTTCTGAAAAAAAGTTTTTATATCTTGTCCACGTATCCATTAGTGTTCTTCTCAAATAGTGATGTTTAAACATATTGTCCATTTTTGTTTTGCCATAATACAAATATGCATGCCACCCAAATCTACAATCATGACCTTCCAGGGACAATAACATTCTATCTTGTAACATAGTCCATGTCCCTACCCAGGTCAAACATATTGCATCATGGTATAACCTTAGATTTGGTAGTTGAAACCCTCCTCTTTCTTTGGCATCACACATTATTTTCATCTTAATTCTTGGTTTTTTCCCTCCCCACACAAATTTAGATAGCTCCTTCTGTCAACATTTGAATGTTTTTACATCTTTCACAATTGGAATAGTTTGAAACAAAAACATTAATCGTGGTAACACATTCATCTTGACCACCGCAATTCTACCCAGCAATGACAAATTCAATACATTCCACTTTTTAATATCCTGCATAATTTGCAACCATAATTTTTCGTAATTATTTTTATAAAGATCAATATTTTTCATAGTTAGGTTTACACCCAGATATTTTGTCTTTTTCACCACCTCACATTCTGTAAGTTTTTGTAACTCGTTTTGTTTCTTATTTGACATATTTTTGCACATTACTTTCGATTTGTTCTTATTTACATAAAATCCTGCTAAGTCACCAAACTCTTTTACTCTCTGTAACAAATGTGGTAATGTGGATAAGGGGTTTTCCACTATAAACATCACATCATCTGCAAAGGCCCTATATTTGAAAGAAAAACCTTTAGTTGTTAAGCCTTTAATATCTTTGTCTTCCTTCACATTTAACAGTAGAACTTCTAAAATCCAAATAAATAGCAGCGGCGAAAGTGGGCATCCTTGTCTTGTTCCTTTTTCAACTTTAAAATCGTCTGTCTTTTCGGTATTAATTATTAATGAGGATTTCTGTTCTTTATATATTGCTTTAATGAAGTTAAGCATATATTCACCAATCTCAAGATGTTCTAAAACTTCAAACATAAAATCCCAATTTAAATTATCAAACGCTTTCTCCGCATCTAAAAAGAAAAAGCCCACTTCCTTTTCAGGATGTTTGTCGTAGTATTCTATAGCATCCACTACTACTCTTAGATTGTCCCTTATTTGTCGATTAGGTAAGAACCCTGCTTGTTCTGTTTGTATAGTCTCTTTAAGGTGCTCTTTTAGTCTATCCGCTATAATCTTAGCAAAAATCTTATAATCATTATTCAGTAAAGAAATCGGTCTATAATTCTTAACATTGGTCAAATCTTGATTTTCTTTCGGGATCAGTGAGATGGATGCATCTTTCCAGATTTCTGGTACCTCTCCAGTAACTCTTATATCGTTCATCAATAGCAGTAACACCGGTGAAACTGACTCCTGTAACGTTTTGTAGAACTTCGCTGTAAATCCATCCGGTCCAGGTGCTTTACCTAATTTTGAGTCATTTATTGCATTTTTGATCTCTTGTAATGATACTGGATTATTAAATAGTTCTTTAATTTTCTCTGTTGGTTTTGGTAACTTTAATGTTTGCAGGTATTCTTTAATCTTTCTTCTGTCTTTGTTTTCCTTCTTAAAAAGTTTTGCATAGTATTTAAAAATTCTCTTTTTATTCCTTTGTTATCTATTATCTCAATATTATCTCTTATCACTTTAGTGATAAATTTATTTTCACGTTTTTTCTTTAATTGCCATGCTAAGTATTTTCCGGGTTTATTTGCACCTTCAAATGCTTTTTGTTGAAGTTTTTTTAAGTTCCAGTACATCTCTTGGTTCAAAATGGCTTTTGCTTGGTCTTGTAGCATCCAAATTTCCTTTTGCAGTTTCTTTTTCCCTGGTTTTTTCTTCAGTTCTTCTTCCTTTGTTTTAATGGCTTGTAGAATATTTTCGTATTGCTCTTTTTTCTTTTTATTATCTTTAGCATTTAGCAATATCAATAGTCCTCTCATCACTGCTTTGTATGCATCCCATACGGTTTGAATTTTAACTTCTTTCTGCATGTTTACTTGGAAGTATAGGTCTGTTTCTTCAAGTAATTTTTTAATTATTTCTTGATTATCTAATAAGTCCTCGTTTATTCTCCATCTCTTTTGTTTTTTAATCTGCCCAGCTGTCCATAAACACGGATTGTGATCTGAGATTATTCTGGGTAAAATTTCCACTTTTCTTGTCTTAAAGGTTAGGTTAGTAGTCATCCAAATCATGTCAATTCTTGAATGTGAGTCATGTCTGTTAGAGTAAAAGGTAAAATCTTTTCCTTGTGGGTTAGCTTTCCTCCAAATATCTTCCAACTTTTCTTGTTTTATCAGTTCAAAAAATTTTTTGGGAAGCTTCCCTAACGTCTCATCCTTTCTTTTAGAGCGCCTGTCTAGTTTATTATCTACAGTTCCATTGAAGTCCCCTAACATCATAATTTGATCATAGTTTACATTGTCCAATTCCATTTGAAGTTCTTAAAAAAATTTTCCTTAGCTCCATTCGGAGCATAAATGTTCACAATCAAAGTTTTCAATCCTTGCAGTAAAATTTCAATAGCTAAATATCTTCCATCTTTGTCTTTAAATATTACTTTAGGTTCCAAATCTTTTTTGACATATGTTACAACACCATTTTTTTTGTTGCTTGCTAAAGAATAAAATTCTTCTCCCAATTTTTTCCTTATTAAATATTTATGGTCTTGTTTTTTAAGATGAGCTTCTTGCAAACAAATTATATTACATTTTTGTTTTTCCAACCAATGACCTACCATTCTACGTTTTTGGGGTGAATTTAGTCCATTTACATTCCATGTAAGTATTTTGTAATCCATTTTGATATATTCTTAAATATCTCCAAAATCATCTTTATTCTCTCCCAGGAATGCATACATTTCTTCTGTGCTTTTAATCACTACTCTGGAGTTGCCATAATAAAAGCTTAGTCCTTGAGGTATTTCCCAACGAAATCTGATTTTTTTCTCCTTCAGTTTATTCGTCAGACGCTTGAATTTTTTCCTTTCTTGCAGTATTGCTCTAGGCAATTCTTTCATTACTATGATTTTCTTTCCATCTATTACAAAAGGGTCAGTAAAGCACTTCCTGTAGATTTGTTCTTTTGTTCTTTTCATTGTAAATTGGACAACCACATCTCTTGGTATGTTTTTGTCTCTTGCATATGTAGAATTAACTCTATAAACAAGATCCATGTGTTCTTTAACAACTTCTTCCTGTTCTTGTAAAAAATCTGCTATTGCTTCTTGCATTCTTGTAAAAATGTCCTCATTCAATTTTTCCTCGATCCCTCGAAATCTCAAATGATTTTGCATATCTTTATAGTGCATCATCTTTTCCATCCTCTCGTTCTCTCTCATTGTCTTATGGGTGCTTTTTTCCAGTTCTTTTACTTTAGTTTCTATATCTTGTGTTCTTGTGGATAATTTTTGAAATTCTGCTTTTAATTCCATGAAATTTTTATCTGCTTGAGCCGCTATATTATTCATTTTAACATTTACCCCTCCTATAGCGTCTAACATTTTCTTTTCCATTGCTTCCATAACGGCTAGTAGCTCTTTTTCTTTTTTTGCTGCCATTGTAGGAGAGGACCATGTAGCTGCTCTCGATCTTAGTCCGTGGTCCGTTTTGCCTCTTTAAAAAAGATCGATTTTATCTTGTTTTCCAAATCAAACACCAATTAGTGCATTCAAACAAGCTAATCTTGCCAAGTCAAATTATGTTGGTTTCAGCCTTCTAAGTTATATAATCTTTGAGATATTGCAGTTTAAAAATTTTATAAATCCAAAATGGCGGGCGCGACTTCTCTATGGTTAATGTCAAAGGTTATAGTCTTTTTACCTTGCTTCTGGCTTGCCGTAGTTTCCTTTTGTCCCTTCCTTTTATTTACTTGTCTGCTCTCTGCACGTCACTTCCTGTTATGGTCTTTCTGGTCCGGCAGTATTTAGAGTCCCCTTTCTGGTCCGGCAGTATTTAGAGTCCCCTTTACCTTCTTCCGGTTCTTCTCCTTTTCCCTTCTTGTCTGCTCTGCTAGCCGTCACTTCCTGATTCAGTCCTCACGTCTTAATCTCGCGATGCTTGGTTCCCTTCTCCCTCTTTGTCTCGCGATGCTTGGCTTCCCCTCCCGACTCTTCTTAACCGCAGGAATGTTAAACAACTTGTTTTTTTGGCTTTTTAAGTTCAAATTCGGTTTTTTAGCGCTTCAAAACTGCTCTCATCCAATCAACAACAGTCTATTGCTTCACCCGATCTGCTTTTCGTCTTTCAAAACGTGGCGGTGGTAAGGCAAAAAACTTTTTTCCGTTACCTTTTGTTGTTACTTCGCTTCAGATGTGGTCCCAACGTTTAAACTTTGTCTTCTTTGTTAAGGAATCAGGGGAATTGGAGGTTTTATGCTGAATTTTTCAGCTCAGCTCGGCTCCTTAGAGATACTCGCAAGAATCCTCTTCGGCTGCAGTGCTCAAGGTGTCGGAAAAGTCTCCTCCGAGACTTTCCCTTCACCGAGGTTGCTCAAACCTGGATTATATTGCTTGCTGGTCCTCACACTACCTGTGTGAGGTTGCGTCAGGTGGATTAATCCACCCAAGCTGTCAGGAAGAGCCGCTGTCTGCCTTGCGCATTTGCAAAGCGTGTCAGACCTCCATTCCTCCGGCCGGAAACTCCTCTCTACCCTGCAATGTTGTTGTGAAGACAAAAGGGGTAACCCATGTAAGTTATCCTGAGCTCCTTCGCTGAAAAGCAGGATACAAAGGCGATAAATGAAAGTGTCTTTTGTAGCACCAGTTCTGCCTCAGGACAGAGTCAAGTGTCTGCCAATGAATCTTCATTGTGCTATATTTCTGGAATTTTAAAAATTGTGCAGTGGTCGCCAACCATACGGCTCTCAAATTCTACAAGAAAGGCTCTTTAAAATGGTGCAAAGTGTTCCTCTGTGTTTTGCAACTGGGTTATTTTTTAAAAGGAAGTTACATAAAGAGTGCACCAGTTTGCACATGGGGCCATGTTCAGTGCAGGATCTGCCATCCAGCCGTTCTGGAATTTTCTGTTGTAGTCCAACAACAAGTGCAAGTTTTCAGTCTGATTCATAGAGGGGTATAATAGTCCAGTTCACACTGTGATCTAGCATGTAGGCTGCTATTTAATTAAAAGCTAAGCTGTTTTGGGAGGAAGGAATTTAAAGTGCAGGCGGCAATGGGGTGCCTGAAGTGTGAAATGAACCATAGTAGGCTATAAAGAGGTGCTGCCATCAGGAATATATGAGACAGGAGGAGATAAGAAGGTGGGATGATGAACAAAGCTGGTTCAAATCTTGCCAACTCCATGTTTGGAAATTCCTGGAGATTCGGGGGTAAAGCTTGGAGAGGGTGGGGTTTAGTGAGGGGACAGACCTTAGTGGGATATAATGCCAGAGACTCCACCATCCAAAACAGCCATTTTCTCCAGGGGAACTGGTCTTCATAGTCTGGAGATCAGCTGTAATTTCATGATATTGCCAGATTCCACCCATAGGCGTAGACTACGGGGGGGGGCTCGAGCCTCCCCCGAAATTTCCCAGGGGGGACTGAGCCCCCCCCCCCCCCGGGAAATGTAGCACCTGCCGCCATGCCTCCCGGGGCCCTTCCGAGGCTGGCAGCTGCTGCTGCCGGTGCCTCTCCCCCCCCCCATCCTTCCCTCTCCCTCCCTCTTTTCCCGGCGAAGGGAAAACAAAAGGAGAACAGCAAGACATCCGGTTACTGGCTGATCAGGAGTCATAGCCTACAGCTGAAACTGAGCCAACACCTTGTAGCTCTGAAGCAGTAAACAAGTCTTCAGAAGCCACTCCCAGCACACTTAGCTCACCCACACCCTTGCAGCACTGACACTGTCAGAGATGCTTAGAGCTGCAAGAAAGGAGAAGTGTGAGACTCCTAGCCCATAATCAGTGGTCAATTGAAGAGATGAATGAGTAGTTTCAGGATGACTGCCAAGGAATTGGCTGGGACTTGTTAAGACTTGGCTATAAATTTGGCTGGGAGAAGTAGCAGTTTGTGGATGCAACAAACAGTGCTCCCTCTAAGCTGAGTTAAAAATTGTTTAAGCTGAGTTAGTGTGAGCTAGCTCACAGTTTTTCAGCCTCTGGCTCACATGTTTCTGTCTTAGCTCAGGAAGGATGGCTCCAGAGCAAACTAATTTATGCAGTAGCCCGGTCGCTCACTCACAACTATAATGTCAGTAGCTCACAAAGTAGAATTTTTGCTCACAAGACTCCACAGCTTAGAGGGAGCATTGGCAACAAGTACACTTTGCTACTGAGCCACCAGCCTTGTTGCTACTGGATCTCTGTAACCTTGAACTGGACTTGACTACCAGCTTTTCTGGAACCCCTGACCTCGAATTGGACTTGGACTTGCTGCCTGGAAGTCCTTGACCCAGGACTGGACTTTGGTAAACCTGCTTTCTGGGATCCCTGACTTTTGGACTGGACTTTGGTTACTCTCTGCAATCTTGTCTGTGACCTACCCTGCTGGACCCCAGCCTGTGCCTCCTGGGGAAACTTCATCCATATACCTTGCATTTTAAAATTTTTAATAAGAAACCTTACTGGTTGAACATCTGCCTGGCTATTTCTGAGAGTTCTCATAGGGACAAATCCCCATAGACATATGCGGAGATTCCAGTTACCTCCTTCTTGCTCCGTCTCCAGGCTAATTTCCCCAAATTAAGTGGAGACTACCCACTTTGGGTAACAATAGGTCATTGATAATGCATTGAATTAATTTAAGTTGTGAGCTGTTGGTGACAACCAGTGGTGTTCAGTTGTCACCTCTTGGATCTGTTTGGAAGCCAGCTGTCTGGACAAGCCTGGAACATGCATCAGACTCCTATACTCCCTTCCTTTCTCCATCTGCTGTGGTCCTCTCCCATCCTCCTTGGTTTATGGCAAACCATAGTTTGCTATTACATCTGAACCAGCAAGTCCATGCTTGCCTGGCAAACCAGAATGTCATCCAATGGTTTAATTGTGCAGTTTGCCAGGAAATGGAAAGAGGTTGATGGAATTGCAAGAGGAGAAGGGAGGGGTGGGAGGGGTGCATGACCTCAAGGCTTCTGCCAGGCCTATTCAGTAGCCTCAAACTATAAATCTGAACCAAATTGCCCTGACGTGGATAGCCCAGGCAAGCCCGATCTCATCAGGGCTTGGAAGCTAAGCAGGGCCGACCCTGGCAAGCAGTTGACTGGGAGACCTCCTTGGAAGACGAGGACCAGGACACAGAGGCAGGCAATAACAAGCCACCCCTCTGAAACATCCAAGCCCAACTAGGGGTTGCCAGAAGACAACCACGACTTCCACGCGCACACACAGACACAAAATACGCATAATAAAAAAGTCTGAACCAAATCTATATTATCATTATTATCCCAGTGTCACAGATGGGAAACTGAGTCTGAGAGACTGTGGACTGTTTAAGGGCATACTGTGATTTCATAGATGAGTTGTTGTTCAGTGCTACACAATGGCAAACACAATGAAAACGAAAGAAGAATGACATCTGGGAGTTTCAAAGGGAGAGGACAAATGTCTGGGCTGCAACTTGGCAAAGGAACAGAAGAGCAAACCTCTGGTGTGCACCCAGAGAAGGCATTTCAATGGAAACAATTTTTGGATTAGTGTTAGCAATTCTAATACCAATCGTTGGGGTGGGAAGGAGTTTTGCAAAATAAATGAGATTGCAGCCACACGTTTAAAAGGGGGGTTAGCCCCCCTCCCCGCTTAATTGCTAATTAAATTCATTGCAGGGAGAATGCAGAGAGGAAGGCAATATGGGACTTTCTTACTGGGAAAAATGATTGATTGTGAGGAATCAATAGCATTAAAAGAGCGTGTCTTAAGCACCAGCCTTTGAAGGACTCTACACATCTTTCTTTTTTTCTCACTCATAGAACTTTGATAGCTTTAGCCTTGTAAACTAGCAAGCTTAGAGATTTACCTGTGCTTAATACAGATTTTTCTTCTAATGACTATGTTAAATAAAGATCTTACTTAACTTGCAGTTATAAAATAGACTCCCTCCAAACTGCATCTTCTCTGGTCAGACCCAAGTGATGCTTCCCTGAGGAAACAAGTCATGGTTTAATGAGGAGGGTTTCTCTTTGGTGGGTTGCAGTAAATAATGGATTGCTAATGGGCTTGAAAAGTCTTTGTAGTTCTACCCAGAGGTGAAGGGAAAACGCTGCCGTTTTTCTGGTTACTTTGGGAGGGAGAAACAAGGGACAGGCTTCTCTGAAACATTTCACAGACCATTTTTATGTAATCAATAAAGTATTTTGAAGATTTTCGTGTCCATAGATTTTGTTTACATGTTGTTTTGCTTGGTGGTGGCTGTTTGCTCCTTTTTTCTTTCAGGTTAACAGAGCAAGAACAATTGGATCAATATTTTGCCAGGGAATCAGTTAGCAAAAATCTGGGTTCCAATATTTTATTTTAAAGGGAAGCCTATAGTGCTGTACACCAGGAAGTAGGCATTCATTTCCAAAGTCAGGGAAAATGTTCCAATAAAAGCCCCATTCATTACATTTGGTGAATTGCTGAAACAAGCATGAATAGCAACAGATGCACACAGGCGTTAGGGTCGTTTGTTTCATTCATTGCCCAGGTAGCTGTCATTCTGATTTAGCCAGTTCAAGGAAGTCAGAAGGGGAGAATCAGGAGGGAACAGCAGTTACGAAACTGGCACTGAAGGGAGTCTTGTGAGGGTGTTCAAGGAGGTCAGAAGCAGTTAGGAGACATGAAATTGATAATGAAACATCCCAGGGGTCATTTCGAGCAGGAACGCACAGGAACGCCGTTCTGGGAGTAGGGAGCCCAGGAGCGGGCACATATGGGGATGTGCTGTGGAAAAAAGCAAAAGCAGACTAACTTAATCTGCATTTTTATGCTTGCTGTAGGGAAGCTTCCCTGCAAGAGCAAAGGAAACCTAAAGTGTCTTTAGTCAAAGTGTAAAGCTAGCTTGCCAGCTCTAGTTGGGAAATACCTGGAGATTTTTGGGGTGGAGCCTAAGCAGTGGGTGTTGCCTTCTGACACACTTCTGGGGATGTCAGGGGGTGTGGCATATGCTAATGAGCTATGCTATTGAGCTCCTGCACCTCTTTTTCTACAAAATGGCCCCTGAAACATCCCAATAATCAGTTTCAGATAGATCAGGCAACACCAAATAATTTGGACTGTGCATAGATTAATAGCAAAATCAGCGTAGATTAATAGCAAAAAATTGGACTGTGCATAGATTAATAGCAAAACAAAACACCTGTAATAAAGAAAATTGTATAACAAATGTAATATGATTTATTAAATAAGTTGCATGTCCATACTAAGCAGCAATAGCCCAAGAAAGTGGTTATTGCACGGTTTTCCACCCTAGCCCTAAACATTTGCACCAAATATTGGACTGTGACATCTTTGTAATAATGCCGGTTTTACACTCACATTTTAAACTCAAGTATCCTGGTGATGAGCTTACCTTGCTGTTGGGCAGCTACAGTTTGGTTGGTGTTTACTGTTTACTTTGACCAAGGCTGTTTGTGGCTCAACAGTGAGTTTGGGAGCTCTAAAGGGGAGGGGACAATGCTTAGAGTGACAGTGGAGGAAAACTTGGGACAAATCTGACCAGCTGCACATTGGAAATCTATTCTGTGATGGTGACAGCAGGGAAGAGACGATGCGTTGTTGTCATTGCAAAGTATCACTTGTTTGGCTAGTGTTTGCACTTTGGATTCAACTCCCCCCCCCCCAATTGGCTAGTTAGAGGGGCCACAGTTCAGTGGGAGAGGCCATGGCTCAGTAGTAGAGCATTTGCTTTGCATGCAGAAGATCTCAGGTTCAATCCCAGCATTTTTGGTTGAAAGGATCAGGTAACAGGTGATGGGAAAGACCTCTGCCTGAGACCCTGGAGGGCTGCTGCTGTCCCGTCCCAGGCCGTCCCTGTTCGAGCGCCCGCGGCCGCCCTGCGGCGCGGCGACGCCCCGCAGCCCCCGGCACCCCACTTCCAAGTTGGAACGGGCCGCGCCCGGCCCCGGGCTCAACAGCCCCACGCAGAGGGGGCAGCTCACCCACCTCTTCCTCCAGGAGCCGACACAGCAGCAGACGCGGCAGGACCCTCCGAGGCAGAACGGCCCAACAGCGCAGAAGAGGGGCCAGACGGCGCAGAGGACATCGCAGCCCTGAGCGACCGGCAGCCGACAGAGCCAGGGGGGCGGGGCCCAGCTGCGCGTTCAGGCCTTTGAAGGGGGGTGGGGCTTGGAGAACGGGAGGTGCCGCACATGGGAGGGGGAATAAAAAAGGGAAGTGCCAGATGGACCGGGGAGGAGGAAGCCAGGAGTCAACCAGTGGGAGGAATAGAGAGAGCGAGCATGGAAGCAGCAGAACAGAGAGAGAGAGAGAGAGAGACGGGCGAGGCCCACAGGGCATTTTGACTCCTGGTGGCGAGAGGGTGAGCTCAGGTGCTGTTAACCTGCACCCCCGCCGTTCTGAGGTCCACAAAGGCACTGCAATTTCCCCGGCCCCGCACGGCGGCACCTCCCGTTCAATGTCAGAACCACGGCGACGGGCCACAACCCCGGGGGGGGGGCAGCAAAGGGCGTGACAGCTGCCACTCTGAGTTAGGGTTGCCAGCCTCCAGGTGGGGCCTGGGGATCTCCCGCTTTGACAACTGATCTCCAGCTAACAGAGATCAGCTCCCCTGGAGAAAATGGCTGCTTTGGAGGTGGACTCTATGGCATTGTACCATGCTGAGGCCCCTCCCCTTCCCAAACCCCACCCTCTCCTGGCTCCACCCCCAAAGTCCCCAGGTATTTTCCAAGCAAGACTTGGCAACCCTACTCTGAGTGGACAATACTGACCTTGAGGGACCAAGGTTCTGATTCAGTATAAGGCAGGTTCATGTGTAGATTGTGGTAATTTGCTCAATTATCACTGACATTTCCTTTCATATTACATTGCTGCTTTATGATTCTTACCTTGTTGAAAGCTCCTTTATACAATCACCTCAGTTAAAGTGTGTTATAAGAGTCTATAAGGGTACATAGGGGAAAGCCAAGTACCGAAGAATAGATGCTTTTGAATTATGGTGCTGGAGAAGACTCTTGAGAGTCCCTTGGACTGCAAGGAGATCAAATCAGTCAATCCTAAAAGACATCAACCCTGACTGTTCCCTGGAAGCCCAGAAACTGAAGCTGAAGCTCAAATACTTTGGCCACCAAATGAGAAGGGAGCACTCCCTGGAGAAGACCCTGATGCTGGGAAAGACTGAAGCTAAAAGAAGAAGGGGACAGCAAAGGATGAGATAATTCACCAGTGTTAACTGATGCAACAAACATGAAATTAAACTCCGGAGCACGACGGAAGACAGAATGGCCTGGTGTGATGTGGTCCATGGGGTCGCGAAGAGTCGGACTCGACTGTGCGACTGAACAACAACAAGGGCACATAAGCATTATGATCCTCATATTAAGAAAAGGAAGCTAAAGCGGAGAAGCTAGTGGCTTGGGCAAACACATGTAGTGAGTTTGTGGCTGAGGTGGAACTTCTCAGCTCACAGTTTGTGCCAGTAGTACACTAATCACCTCCTCACTGTAGTATGAGCTAGTATTTTATTTTTAAATGAGGGGTGATAAATTGTTAATCCTCGTCATTTCTTCTCCTTTGTGTATTTTCATACCATCTGATTGTTCTTTCTCCTAAGTGCCATCTGTGGGAGGCTCCGTTGTTCTTTTCTTGTGTTTTCAGCAGCTTGGCTGTTGCCATTTTAAAATACTTGTCCAGTTGGTGCTCTTCCATGAATTCAGGACAGCCCTGGTGTGTGATGTATATATATATAGAGAGAGAGATATGAAAGGGGACTTAGAGTTACAGGCCTTATTATAAAATAGAATGTTGAAGCGTGAGGTGTAGCAAGATTCATGTGCTATTATTATGAGTTTTTATTTCCATCCAAATTAAAATGAGGCCTGGTTTCCAACAGAGAGATAAAATCTGGATCCTGCAAGGGGAGCAGTTGCTGGTTTATTAAATTTGGATCTCATCATCTATTTAGGGCAGACTTCCAAGAAAAATAAGTAGGAACGGATCAGGGCAGGTTACATATCTATTTTTTTTATTTTGCTCTTATTTTAAGAGGCAATATCCACTTCTTAAAAGATAATATTTGAGGTAAATACTGAGCTGTGGACACAGGGTGGAAATTACTTCTTCTGTATTTTGAAAAGCAAAATTTGCAGTGTTCCTTATATAAGAAGACATGTTGGAGCAGATTAAAAACCTGACCAGGGAAATAAGAAAAGGGGAGTAAATGATGACAATGAAAAAGAGTGAATAAACATTTACAGAGCAGGGGATAAGAAATAAGATTATTAAGGTTGGGGGCTTTCACTCTGTGTTCTAGGGAGCTTTACTATCCTGGAATTGTTCAATGAGAAGATCAATAATACTCGGCAACATTGCAGAAAGTGCTCTGATTGCTCACATGACCGGCTTCACCCACCACACAACAAATGCTCAGTGTGTTCCTGGATACACTTGCAGTTTATGCACAGTGAAACCCACGTGTATGGACCAGTTGATCTGCCCATGTCAGGTTCTGACTGTCCCTGGGCGGGAGGTGGTTTCCCTTGCCTCTCCACATCACTACGCTCTCTCTGCTTCCTCCCCTCTGCTCATTATGTCTTCGCCTTTCTTATCTCCGGTTTGAGCCAGCAACCTTGAGTTATTCTAACTGTACTGACTCCAGGTGGCTCGTGGTCTGGGAAACACCGGGGAGGTTTTGGGGGGAGAGGGGGGAAGGAATGCCAAGTCTGCATTTGTACATTTAGGCGCCTTTTTGCTGGGAACTCAACGGATGTGTATTTTGCGCCATTTTCTATTTGCCCTGATTGGTGCCCTGCTGTCATTCCTGTGTTTGAATCCTGTATAACTTACCTACTGCCCCGTGCTTGGTATCACTAACACTGAAAGTGCAAACTACTTTAGATCATTAAGAAATAAAGGACTTTAATTTTTACAAGGCCTGGCTTATTGGATCTACAAGGGTTCTCACAGCCCAGCACTTTGACCCCTGCTCCAGTTTAGGCTGTTTGGGTGATTTTCCTCAATCCAGCAGATCCCCTCCATTGTAACTAATACCCATGGTTGTTTCCCCCTGTCCCCCAGTTGTAACACCCACCCTGTGGAAGACTCTTCTGGAGGCATCCTCCAGAAGGGAAGACATCCTCTGCGACTGTCTTTTTCACGACACAGAAGACTTTTCTCTCTTTCAAAACTTAGTTAGATCAGAACAAGAAGAAGCAAGAGAAGATGAGGGGGAATGGCAGCTGCAGCATAAGAAAGGAAGTCCACAGACTAGATACAGTGCTAGAACTTCAAGTCCTGCAGTATCTCTTTAATTTACAGCTGGTCAGTCGTCCTCATGTATACTTATCAACGTTTAAATTTTACTTGTCTTGGAAGCACAGGACGGCAATAAATATGTCAAACTAGCAGATAAATGTGAGAAGGTATATTTTCTAACTGTGGGAAGTAATTAAAAAAGATACCTTTACACATTTTCTATTTTGACATATTTATTGCTTTACAATGGTTGACCTTATAATCTTAGCTTAGCATCATGTTACATGTTAGTTTGCTGTTCATCCCGTCTATCAGTTTGAACCTTACCTACCATTCCAATGTATTCGAAAAAGGGTGCATGGACACGAAAGCTCATACCTTGAATAAAACTTGGTTGGTCTTAAAGGTGCCGCTGGACTCTAAATTTGTTCTCTTGGTCTTGGTAAAACAGTCCTTGATTTCTGAAACTGACTTGAGCTTTTTTCTAACTGGGAATTTAACATACAGATCAACACAATACCTGGACCTGTCGTCACCACGGCCACCAACTACTTTCCCTCCTCCACCACAAGGGAGTCCAAGGAAACCGGCAATCATGGACCAAGGCAACTTTATACATGATGATTTACATCATAGGCGTCAACTACGAGGGGGCTCGAGGGCTCAAGCCACCCCTGAAATTTCCTGGAGCCCCCCCCCCGGAAAACGGAGCACCCTCCGCCACGCCTCCCCGGGCCCTTCCGAGGGCCACCGCCATCTCTCTCCACCCCTCCACCTGGCCACTCCGTCCCTCCCTCCGTCCGTCCAGGGGCCAGCTAAGCAAATGCCCAGCTTGCCCCTGGAAGGAGGAAGGGAGGGACGGAAGCAGGAGTGGTAAGGTGGGGGGGGAGGCGGCGGCAACAGCGGGGACGTAGTCCCGGCAGGCACGTGCGCTTTACGCGCGTGCACACAAGAGCCCCCCCCCCGGGAATTTAAAAACTTGACGCCCCTGATTTACATGGAAGGAAAGGAAGCCCTACACAACTGCACATATGCTGAAGCACTCATTGCCTTCCTCCACAACTGAACTACTGTTCCCAAACAGCCATGCAAGAATGTGCATGAGTAGACAGGGTTTTTGGGGGTTTTTTTAGCATTCACAGACACTGCTTACAACTGGTGGCCCAGTTATGATTCAAGTCTTAGGGAGTCTACCCATTGCGAATATGTAAACTACATGAAATTAGTCGTGGAGGGTATTGAGAATTCTTAGAGAAAAACAGAACGTCATGGCCTACACTCAGTTATTCAGATAGCAAGGCATTTTCATTTCAGCCTCTCATGCTTTATATGGAGCTTTCTGAGGCTCTGTCCACAAGGTGATAATTTGGAGGTTCCTAAGCTGTCACTGTGAGAGTTCATTCTCACCACCTTGTGAGGCGGTGGTAGTCTGCCCACTCTGACTGTCTTGGGCTCAGAAGGTTGTCTCAGCCTGTGGCTGGGGTAGGGCTCAATCCGCATCAGCTATTTGGACTTGGCTCACAAAGATTCCAAAATTATCACGAGTGCTGTATGGCGGAGTGAGCTCCTGTCTCTGGCCCCAGCTCCTGCCATCCTACCAGTTCGAAAGCAAGAAATTGCAAGTAGATACATAGGTACCACTTTGGTGGGAAGGTAACAGCGTTCCGTGCACCTCGGCATCTAGTCATGCTGGCCACATGACCACGGAAACGTCTTCGGATAATGCTGGCTCTTCGGCTTGGAAATGGAGATGAGCACCGTATCCCTAGAGTCGTATTCAACTGGCTTTTGAGCAAGGGAAACCTTTACCGTTACCTAGAAGCCAATGATCTCTGCTCAGATTGGCAGGATCCTGGCAGCAGTGGCTGATTTTGTACATGACCTTTTGAGCTCATGGCAGAGAAACTGCAGCTCTTGTTAGATTGAATGTCGGGGGACTGTTTGAATCGCCCAGGAAAAAAACAAAAGCTGTATTGGTGGCACTCATTTTAATTCCAGGGAGAGGCTACTTAAAGCCTGGTGTTGTAGATGCACCTGATCCAGGTATTTTCTGGGTTTCCGAGAATCTCTAATCCATAGATCTATTTAGGATCACAAACACTTGGTCCTGATCCTAGTGTATTGGGCTGCCGCAGACAATGAGTTGTCAGACTGTAGAGCCCTTTTAAGATGCATAGCTGAACGAGAGTTTCCGGTTGGGAGAATGGAGGTCTGACACGCTTTGCAAATGCGCAAGGCGGACAGCGGCTCTTCCTGACAGCTTGGGTGGGTTAATCCACCCGACGCAACCTCACACAGGTAGTGTGAGGACCAGCAAGCAATATAATCCAGGTTTGAGCAACCTCGGTGAAGGGAAAGTCTCGGAGGAGACTTTTCCGACACCTTGAGCACTGCAGCCGAAGAGGATTCTTGCGAGTATCTCTAAGGAGCCGAGCTGAGCTGAAAAATTCAGCATAAAACCTCCAATTCCCCTGATTCCTTAACAAAGAAGACAAAGTTTAAACGTTGGGACCACATCTGAAGCGAAGTAACAACAAAAGGTAACGGAAAAAAGTTTTTTGCCTTACCATTGCCGCGTTTTGAAAGATGAAAAACAGATCGGGTGAAGCAATAGACTGATGTTGATTGGATGAGAGCAGTTTTGAAGTGCTAAAAAAGATGCATAGCTGAACGAGGATATATAATACTGGCTCCTGCAACTGGCTGGCAGTATTGGGCCTCTGGATTAGCCAGGGCTAGTATAGATAAAAGGAGCCTTCATTCTGTCTTTACCTGGTCAACAAGGAGTAGCAGCTGCTTGCTGCTGACCTCAGAAACCCTGAGCCAGCAGGTCTAGATTCAGGCAAGACAGCCCTCAAGTCCACGGTGGACCTGAAAGCTGCTTCTGAGATCTTCTGCAATAGAGTATTCAGCTAATGATCAGTTACAAACTGTACGCTTTCGTATAGCTGGGAGCCTGCCTTCTCTTCCCAGTCTTATGATGAGGGAGCAGCATGCATGCACATACGCTCCCCCCCCCCCTTCTCTCTCACACGTAGTGCCTGCCGTGTTCTGAGCTGCAGGGAACTTTGAAGCAGCTCAGAGAAGATGCGTGATATAAAAGTACACCCTCCACACCGAGAAATTACTAGAAAGTTGAACTACAATGAGTGTCCAAAGCCTCTGCATCAACAGGAAATCCAGACATGGGCTATCAGTACCACCAAAGAGGGTACACACAGATGTTGTGGGATGTACAAAGGAGAGAAGTGACATCCTAAATCTAGGTAAAATCAAGCCATTCATCTGGATTGGGGACTGTGATTGTCAGAGCCTGTTCCTGTCTCTGCCATTTGCTTCTTTTGTATCTGCTGTCTGTGCTATAATTTACGTTTAATTACGTTTAGCCTTGGGTTTTATTGCATGTCCTGGTTAGTGTATCTTTTCTCTCCCCGGGAGGGTGGCTTGCTGCATTCCATCGCGTCATATAAACAGCCTGTTTATCTCTTCTCGTCACCTCCCCTGTTTCTCTCCGGAGACTCAAGTGTTTTATCTGTTTTTGTAACCTTGGAGAACTGTTGAACTACTTTCTAAGCCAGGTGCCTGGCCTGCGAATTGCAAGTAGAGGTCACTACGGGGCATGGGGGGAATTTTTAGTGCTTTAGCGCCTTTTCGGTGGGAACCAACGGTTGGGGGTTTTCGCGCCTTTTCTGTGTTTATTCTGATTGGCCCTGTGCCTACCCTTACCTGACTGTGGAGGGTATATTAAGCCTTAATGCCTGTAACCAAGTATCTCTAACAAACATGAAGTACCTGAACCATCATTAAGAATAAAAGAACTCTTTGCTTCATCAAAGGTCTGGCTTATTGATTCGATTCAGAAGTCTCACAGTGATGAGGGCCAGGCTACACAGGGGGGACATGTGGCTGTGGGAGACCAGTGATTCTCTCCACCACATATTCCCCTGGGGACGTTTGGTAAAAAGAAGCGTGTGTTTTGCTGTCCTTCCTCCAATTCATTGGCTGCAGCTGTAAGATTAAGGTTGTTGAGATTCCAGGGGGGCCTGGAGATCTCCTGGAATTGCAAATGATCTCCAGACTACAGGGGTCTCCTGGAGAAAATGGAGGCACTGGAGGGTGAACTCTGTGGCATTATACTTCACCAAGGTCCCGCCCTTCCCCAAAGCTTGCCCTCTCCAGGCTCTACACCCCAAAATCTCTAGGAATTCCCCAACTCTGAGTTGGCCACCCTATGTAAGTTGGTTGGGAAGCAGGATGACATTGTCCCCTGCTTGGGTGAGTGTTTGAAGCTGCCACACATGTAGATAGGCCCTTTTGACTTCCGTAAGGGGAATGCCTTCGCAATGGAGAGCTATTTGCCTTGTTAGAGTGTTGGACTAGTACCAGGGAGATGAAGGTTCAAGTTCCTGGCTTGCCACAAAACTTATTGGGAGACCTTCTAGTTATTCTTTCTCCATCTAGCCTGCCTCACAGGGTAGCTGTAATTATAAAGAAAAGGAAGGGAGAACCACGGACGCTGCCATGAGTTCCTTGGAGGAAAAGTGGAATAAACAATGTGCCAGGTAGATAAAAATGCGCTAAACATTAAATTAAAAACCAATAACACCAGCCATTCCAATGGTTCTTTACTGATGATTTAAAAACAAAACCTGTGGCTATTGCAGTGCGAATACAAAGCAGGTGAAAATGCAAAGCCAGACTGGTCTTCTTCAATGGAGGTTATAATCTAAAATGTTACTTAAGGAAAGGAAAGCATGTCTAGCTCCTTAAAGGGTCACTTAGGAAGCAGTAATAAATAAGAGAGAATACTTCAGCCTGCTTCGGAGTAGCCAGTGAGAATGTGTTCCGATGATCTCATGCTCATAACTTATACAAGGCTGGATAAACGCGCTGCCGCTTGGTGCCTTGCTAGGGAGGAGGTGGAGAGTGGGTAGTTTTCTGGGGAAGCTCCAAGAAGATCCAATTCAGCTACAGGCTGCAATTAAAGTTCAGCATTTGCTGTTAAGACAAATAGTCTTTTAAATTCTAGGCCAGGTGGGGCAGTTGGGAGAAGCTCTGGAAGGAAAATATATTAGAAAAATCTCCTTCTCCTTCTGTTTTTGCTACCTATTGGTCTGTTGGATGCATCACACCCAATCTCACAATCACAACTTGGATAGGTACCCCTGTAGGTAGCTTTCAGCATGGGAGTTAAGTGTGAGAGAGATTAATGGGGAAATGGGGGCAGCCCAGCAAGATTTGTGATGATGTGTACATGATTACATACCTTCTGTTGTGTATTGAGCCCGAGTCATCCCTGAACTGGTACCTGGAACTGGTTGAGCTTGTTACCCTCGAACAATAGCTTGCCAGGATTCTGAAGCGGACCAATAGAGAAGTAGTATTATGTAAATAGCCTATCGTTGGGAGTGGGGTGTGTTAGGGTGTGGTCTTTGCATGCTTTATAACAGGGCAGATGCCCTGGAGTGAGTTGTTGTGTTCCTGAAATCACTAAATAAAGTAGAGCTGTTCACTGCAATGCGTCTTGAACCCAGTATTTAACACCTTCTAACAATTCAGATATGAAAACAAGAATGTGCTTGTAACATCCCTATTTTTATACCAAGGGCCTGTGCCCAAGACCTCCCACACCATCACTACACACTGCTGACAGCTGTCTTCTGCAATAATCTGTTTTCCAGTGATTTCCAAGGAAAGAGGCTGTGTGTGGTATATGGGTTAAAAGAGTTATAGAGAAGGTATTGACCTGGATAACCCAGGATAGCCCGATCTCATCAGATCACGAAAACTAAACAGGGTGGGCCCTGGTCCATGTTTGGATGGGAGACCACCAAGGAAGTCCAGGGTTGCTACACAGAGGCAAACAATGGCAAGCCACCTCTGAGCTTCTTTTGCCTTGAAAACCCTACGGGGTCACCACAAGTCAGCTGTGACTTGACAGGAAAACAACAACAAAAAAGTCTTAGTCCTAAAATCCATTCTCGATAGATAAAATATACCTCAGCAGCTGCTGGGTGTGTTAAATAGTGCCTTAGTGTGAGAGTCTAAGAGATTTCAAACTGCAACCAGAAGTTCTTAACCAGAAAGTCTTTTATTGTCAGTGGATCTGATAGCCGTCTACACGTCCTGAGTCAGTAATACTGGGAAGGGGTTAGAGGGGTGCAGATATAGTGTATTCAAACAGTGTTATGCAAAGCAAAACCTCCAGTCACTAAACATAGAAAAAGGTGCCCAGATATGCTGGACGGCTCATTCCCAGGCTTAATGCGGGAAAAAGTTACAGTTAGCACCTGCAAATGAGAAGTGCTAAGATGCTGTGAAAGGCAACACATTCAAGGTTAAGGGAGGCGCCGTGAGATAAGCCACTGCTGGTAAGAGTAGAGCTACATTCCAAAGGTGCGGGTATGAGGGAATGACGTGCAGGAGGTCCACCTCCCGGCCAGGAATGGCAGCCATTGCTGACACTTAGCTTTCTCATGCACAAGCATTTATATCTTTGTGAACTACCGACAGGATGCACATCCCCTTCAAAGACTGAACCCTGAGAAATGTCACTCTAGAAACTTGCGCTGAAAACAGGTTGCTTACCCGTAATTGTTGTTCTTTGAGTGGTCTTCTGTGCATTCACACTGATGGGCTTGAGGCCTGTACAGAGCAATGATTTGGAAACTTCTAGCTTATAGGCAATGGAGCCGTGGTGGCTCAGAGGTTAAGACACTGAGCTGCAGACTGGAAGGTCAGTTGCTTGGCAATTCAAGACCCTAGTGCCATGTGACGGGGTGAGCTCCTCTCTCTGGCCCCAGCTCCTGCCAACCTAGCAGTTTGAAAGCAAGAAATTGCAAGTAGATAAATAGGTACCACTTCAATGGGAAGGTAACAGCATTCTGTGCGCTTCAGCGTTTAGTCATGCTGGCCACATGACCACGGAAAAAGTCTTTGGACAGCACTGGCTCTTCGGCTTGGAAACAGATATGAGTACCGCCCCCTAGAGTCGGATTCAACTGGCTTTCAAGCAAGGAAAACCTTTACCTTTTACCTTTAGTTTATAGGCATGAAAATCCTCCACTCAGAAATGAAGTATGTCCAAAGGGAAGGACTTGTGCCTACTACCTTCCCAGTTCCTTTCAAAAACCTAAGTGTCGCTAAACCAAGTTAAAGGCACCTGCTGTGGAGAAGGTGGGTGGGTCATGTGAATGCACAGTCAGCCACTTGGAGAATACCAGTTACAGGTAAACAACCTGGTTTTACATCTTTGTGGTTTCTGTGTCTCATATTGATGGGTATAGAACTAGCAAGCTGACCTACCTGGAAGCCGAAGCAGGTGCTTCAAGAAAAGAGAGCTGAGCCCAGCTTGGCCAGAGGGTGCATCTGCTCTGGCTCTGCCACTGAAGGTACTGAAGCCTAGGCCCAAGTGGTGGCTTGGCAGAGCTCAGGAAAAAGCCTCCCTCTGCTGAAGGAGGGAGATGTAGCCATAGCTCTGGTGGAGTGGGCACAGGCTGTCCCTGCAAGAATTAAAGATTGAGAAGAAGAGACTGGATTTACATTTCGCCCTTCACTCGGAGTCTCAGAGAAGTTTACAGTCTCCTTTCCCTTCCCACAACAGACACCCTGTGAGGTAGATGGGGCTGAGAGAGCTCTTTTGAGGACTGCTCTTGAGAGAACAGCTCTGAGAGAACTTGTAGCTGACCCAAGGTCACACCAGCAGTTGCATGTGGAGGAGTGGGGAATCAAACCTGGTTCTCCCAGATTAGAGTCCACACTCTTAACCACAGGGTGTCTGTTGTGGGGAGATGAAGGAAAGGAGATTGTAAACCACTGAGAACCTGAGTGAACGGTGGGGTATATATCCAACTCTTCTTCTTCTTGGCTTGGCTGTAGTTGAGCCTCAGATAGCCGGGGGGGGGGGGGTAGTTCTAGCTCGCCCAGGCCCCCTCACTCCCTCAGCCAGCTTCCTCTACCCACACATTGCAGAAGCAGCCTGGCTTGTCTTCCCTGGTTCTGTCTGGGCTGGCCTGATAAAGGACTGTTTGGGATAGGGTTACCAATTCCGAATTGGGAAATTCCTTGAGATTTTGGGTGGAGCCTCTGAAGTGCAGGGTTTGTGGAGGGGAGGAACTTAACCCGGGTATAATGCCATAAAGTCCATCCTCCAAAGCACACATTTTCTCTGCTGTCTGGAGATCAGTTGTCATTCCAGGACAGCTCCAGGCTCCGCCTGGAGGCTGGCAACCTGATCTCAGGTAGGCTGATCCCAGGCTCCCCCAGCAGCCTTCCTTTAGGAGCAGGCACATAGTGACTGAAAGGAATCCAGGCCAATCGCCTCCCTGGTTGGGCCCTTCCTTCTCCTGAGGCTTTAAGAAGCTGCTCTGCTGGCCTGGTCAGACTCCAAGAGGCCCAAGCCACTGCCACTCTCCTCTCCCTGTCCACTCCTGGGTACAGCCTGCTTCCTGAGCCCTGCCTTCTCTCTGAGGCCACTGCTGGCACATTTCCCAGCATGACCTCTCCCTCGTTTCTTTTCCTGCAGCCCCTCGTTGGGCTGCCTGCCTCAGAGGTGCCTGGGTAGAGCTGTCCAGTGCCAGAATCCCACCCACCTGGTCTGCAAGTCCCTCTGGAGCTGGTGAGTTGGGGATGGGATTGCCACCCCTGGACAAGCCGGAAGTGGTTACGCCCATTCACTGAGCAACAGTCTGCACCTAGTGTACTCTCTCCAAGGTGTCCTCAGTCTTGACAACTGCACGAGCCCTCCCTTTCAAAAGGTTTATCCTGGTGTGTGTCTCAGACAGGCATCAGCAAAGTGAAGCCAAGCCAAGAATGGCAATGAGCGGAGATTACAGTCTGCATCTGTGGGGATCGGCAATGTGCTTGGATCTGTTGCTTCCTGAGGTGGAGAGCTTCAGCCCTGGAAAACCAGGGCCATCTGTTTAACATCTTCAGGAGGACGATCTAAAGCGGGAGAAACCTTTTCTTATGGAGAATGCTGTTGTCTGGCTATGCAAATCGTATAACTGGCCACCTTGAACATCATGGCAGGTGAAGTAACCTTGTGACCCAAGCCATCAAGTTTCCCCTCTCCGTTGGCCGCTGTTTGTCTTCTCTGCCCCCCCCCCCAAACAGGTCTCAAGGTGGGTACAACATTTAAAATACACCTGTGTGACGAAATGGAACTTAAAGGGGCAGAGTAGAATGCCTGGAAAGTCACATGACTTGAAAAGGTGGGGGGCCCAAGGGCTCGGAACCCACTGTTGATAGACAGATGACTGTCGGGGTGGTCAGTTAGGAACGGGGAGTCAGAGAACCGCAAGTTGGAGAGGGAGTCCGGCCGGGGACGTCAGAGAGAGCAGAAGGGCAGTCTGTGTCCCTCGGTGCTCTGTGGGAGCGAACAGCGTGTGAAAGCTCAGTGAGAAGAGCTCAGGTGTCTGACTTGCCAGAGTGGGAGCAGACCAGTGAACTTAAGAAGACACACAAACGCTATTCTGTACTGTCAACCAAAGGAACCTGACTGAAAGGGAGATTAGTGAGGCTGAGGGGCAGGACGGTCAAGAGCCAACGGGGGCTAGTGTGAGACCGGGGTGCCAAGCCAAGAAACTGGACATCTCCACTCAGTAGGACAGGAGGGTGAAGTCTGAGTGTTTAGCGAGTATGTGCAAAGTGTATCAAAACATACCATCTGCAACAAAGTAACAAGTCTGTAAAACAGTAAAGCTTAACGTGACATCAGAAACAGTAACATCGTGACAATATAAGCAATCTCCGCAATATCCCTCCACTTATACTCAATTGTACCAATAAAGTTGTATTCAGTAAAAGAAAACCTGTGGTGTCTTTTGAAAAGGGATTTCAGACCAAAGTACACAGGGTCCCAAATATTTACCTCAGATACAAAACGCAGAGACCAAATATCAACAAACCCCGAAGAGACTATATTGTAAAACTGTAGCTACTTTAACTGGAGGAAACTGGTCAGCGGGTTTATTATTATTTAGAGAGAGGCTGATCCAGGTTACCTCAGGGACCCCGTCACCCAAAGTAAGACAGGAGATCCGCTCGCTCGCTGTCGGTCAGCGTTAGGGGACTGGTTGGTAAATAGGTGAGGGGTCGACCTTGTTATAACCTGGTAAAACAATACAAAGATACAATAAGTTAACTTTAAAAATATAAAACAATTAAAATCTATCACGGTTCAAATCTGTCGACTATCAAGCGGCTGGAATGTAATTTACCCAAAGGACCCCAGAAAAAGAGTGGCCTTGCATATCCTGCAGAACGTAGGGAGGTCCCCCAAGGCATGCAACTCTTCAGGTAGCTTTCCCACGGGAAGCCTTGGTGGAGTTGGGGAGGAGGATGAGAAAAGAAAAGGTCACACTCCTCCTGCTGCCCATTGCTAAGACTCTCAGTGCTGCTCTCCAGTGTCAGGGGCAGTAGATGCTGCCTTGGTCCAGGACACTTTCACCAGCTGAAGAAGAGCAGGGGGGATGGGAAGTGCAACCAGTGCATGGGGTTCAGATTTGCCCAGTCCAAAACCAGGATCTGTCTACAGTGCAATGTAGCTTGGATACCAAGCACTGTTGCCATGTGGACCATCTGTTCCAAATACATCCGAATGTCCTCAGGTGCTGCTGCTCTTAAACTAGAGCAAAAAATTGGATAAGAATCTGATGCCTTTTTAGACTTGGACTCAGTGCCAGCCATTCTATCCCATAGAGCAGGCGAAGAATCCAGAGGGGACTCTGTCTGTGTGTGTGTATGTGTACGATGGCTAGAGTAAGTAATGGTTCTGTCCAATGTGTTGTTGCAACCACCTGTGGTGTGAAACCAGAACCAAGGGCAGGGGCACCTGTTTCTCAGATTCATGGTGTGACATAAGAAAGCCAGCCGTGGTGTAGTGGCTAAGAGTGGCAGACTCTAATCTGGAGAACCGGGTTTGATTCCCCACTCCTCTTCCACATGAAGCCTGCTGGGTGACCTTGGGCCCGTCACGGTTCTCTTAGAGCTCTCTCAGCCCCACCTACCTCACAAGGTATCTGTTGTGGGGAGAGGAGGGAAAGGTGATGGTAAGCTGTTCCAAGACTCCTTCAGGTAGTGAAAGGCAGGGTATAAAACCAACTCTTCTTCTTCATAAAATGTAGCTGATGGTTTCAGTGCCAAAGAAGGAATGGTAGCAGAAGAAGGAGGTGATGAGTCGTTTCAGACAAGACACGTCCATGATGTAGTCTAGGGTCTGAATGGTCACAGTCTTGCTGTTCGCTGTGAAAGTGAGTGTCAGAGAGTAGACAGACATGACTTTTTAGGAGGAATAGTGGATCCAAGGGGAGAAGCTCCTGCCACTCCCTTTCATATGTAGGTTCATGACAGGGATGGTCTTGATGCCTGTAGGGATGCAGCTGGTAGCTGCCTCTTACATAAGAGCACTCCTCCACCTAGCAGCAGGCAGGATATGGAGGTGACATAGGTCAAAGGAAGGCCAGTCTTCCTCATATACCTAATACCAGGAATCCATTCAGAGAGATAAATCTCAAGGCATTGATGACAAGCCTATGATTAGTCTTGGTACTTAAGATCATGATGGAAAGCAGCACCTTGGAGAGGCAACTGCCACTCACTCTGGAGGAGAGGAGAGAACTCCACGTAGAGAGGGAAGTCTTGGTAAGGCAGTGGTTGATTTATTATTGGTTACTGCCTTTATACCCCTGCCTTTCTCCCCCAGTGGGGACCCAAAGTGGCTTACAAAATTATCCTCTCTTCTGTTGTACCTATACAACCACCCTGTGAGGTAGGTTAGGCTGAGAGCATTTGACTGGCCCAACGTCACCAAGAAGCTTCCACGGCAGAGTTGGGATTTGAACCTGGGTCTCCCAGATCCTAGTGCAACACTATAACCACTACAGTACACTGGATTTTAAAGTACCTCCAGGATGGGGCTCAAGTTCCAAGATGAGTTGAGGGATCTAACCAAGGCTACTCTATGAGGAACCCATACAGCAAACCCATACAGCCATTCTGTGAGGAAGCATCTTTTCTTTTTTCTTTTCTGAAATATGGACTGAAGCAATACAGCCCAAGAGTGAGTTGTCTTTAAGAGACAAGAAACCAGTGTGCAATATCACGACAGAAGGTAGCAGTCCACGTTCAGAGCCATGGTGGAATCACCTGATGTTTTGGTCGGCCACTGGCTGGCAGCAGCTTGGACCAGAATTAGGGTTGTTTGATTAAAAATAAATGAATACATTTAAAAATAACTTGTGCCTTTTTCTGATTTTTTAAGTTTCAAAATAAAAAAAAATAGATGGGCAGAAAAAGTGCCTTGAGGCACCTGTCGATGAAAGGAGTTTACCTCAGCCGGATGCATAGGCTGTATGGCCAGGAGAACAGGAGGCACATACTCCATTGGTGCTGGGCAGACCTGAACACAGCCCTAGGTGTTGTACAGCGTGGGCAGACGTTGGTGGGGCTCAGCACCAATGCTCCCTCTAAGCTGTGGAGTCTTGTGAGCAAAAATTCTACTTTCTGAGCAACTGGCATTAAAGTTGTGAGCGAGTGATTTGGCTACTGCGTAAATTAGTTTGCTCTGGAGCCCTCCTTCCTGAGCTGAGACAAAAAAACCCTGTGAGCTAGCTCACACTAACTCAGCTTAGAGGGAACAATGCTCAGCACCCCTTAGCACAATTCTATGCAGGAAATTATCTAAAACCCCTTAAATGACTGAGACCAGCCTATCTTAAGTGTGCCTCTCAATGAACATACCCCAACTAAATGTTTTTTTAAAGGAGCCTGTTGTAGATTTTAGCTCCCAAACCAGCTTCTTCCAATACCAGCTTCTCGGAACTAAACAACATGCAACAATCTTAATAAATTTCAGATAGGCAACATCATTTTAAAAAACCTGGATAAAATTGGAAGCTTTTGGGATGTCCGTTTTGCCAAGCTCAGGTGGGAAGGGAACAGACAGAATGATAGTAACAGTAAGCATTCTGAAGTAAGGGATATTCTTTTTAAAATGGCAAGGTTTACTATTTCAAATAGAGTATTTGAAGCTAATTTTAATGTTGATTAAAGTGCTTCAAAATCATTGCTTTAAAAGGATGGGGCAACACGTTATTACACCTGTCATTGCCTCTTGTGCCAGTGTTGGTGCTGCTAGAGGTTCAAAATGGGATTTAAAGGCACCTTGTTAAAAATAAATAAATAAATAGAAACAGGATCTTACTGACCCTTTTGTCTCTTTTTTTGCTCAGTTGGAAATCAAGTTTTCTCCTTTTTTTTTTGTTCTCGGGGGCACCAGATCCAGATTGAGACTATGGTGATTTTGGAGCAGATGATGGGATGCTCCCTGAGGAAAGAGTGTTGAGGCAGAAGCCTCAGCTGTGCCCTCAGAAGCCAGTAATTCCTTCTCTCAAACAAGAGCCCAACACCTGGAAAAACAGTCCCTTTGGGCTTGGTTAGCAAAGTGAGCACAAGCTTCTAGTATATGAAGTTTTCTGAGGCAAAAAAAGACAGTGGCCACGTCTACCAGAAGAAGGGATTTCCCCTCATACAACACACCCCCCGCCCCAGAAATGAAGAAAAAAAGAGCTCATGAGAGAAACATTCTGAGGTAAGCCCATAGATGCTGTTGAGGTGAACAAAAAGGAGCTAAGCGGGGAAAAGTGATTCCTCTTCTTTGGCCATGCACACTACACACTGTGTTTCTGAGGGGAGGATTTTTGTGCTCAAAAGTTAGTTCTAGATATTTCTGAACGGTGGCATAGGTGCAAAGTCCACCAGTTAGGTGAACAGAGATCCATGGAGTGATAGCATTATTTCCCTTACGAGATAAATATGCCATCTGAGGCCAGATAACGGAGGTGAATACTCAAATAGGTCTGCCAACCTCCAGATGGGGCCTAGAGGTGTCCTAGAATGACAGCTGATCTCCAGACTACAGAGACTGGTTCCTCCAGGAGAAAACAGCTGTTTTGGAGAGTGGACTCTCTGGCGTTATACACCACTGCTCTCCCCAAATCTCAGTCTCTCCAGGTCCATCTTCAAATCTCCAGGAATTTCCTGACCTGGAGTTGGCAACTCTAGCAGCACACATTTTTTAAAAACATGCTGTTTATTACTGTAATCCTGTGGATTTGGTCCTCTGTTGGAGTTTGGGAAAGGTATTTTGCCCCTAAGGGGAAGCCATAGGAGAGTGCTGAGGCAAAAAGAAGAAGAAGAAGAGTTCTGAGGAGGGGAAAGAAGACAGAAGCCATCTGGGTCTGAGGGCAGAGAACAGAGAGACCTGAGAAGGAGCCTCAAGAGAGCTGTCGCCTCTAGACAGCAGCAGCCTCACCAACACAGCCAGCCAAGCCGCAGTGGGCAGAGTGTGAGAGACTTCCAGAAGGCCTCTAAGACACCGTTAAGAGACTCTATAATCGCCTCTTTGGTTCCAACTTTGTGTTGTCTAAGTTTGAATTTTGTATATGTGTGTCCTGCTTTGATTCTCCGTCCTTCTTTTTCAAATTAAACTGGTGGGAGAAACTGGGGCTACACAACTAATAACCTCTCCTACTTTCAGATATACAGTTAAACCATAAAAATGACTTTCAAACAGAAAGTTACAGAATCTGTTCTGTATAATTGGTATAATAAAAGGCATACCAATACCTGTATAAAAGGTATAATTGTACTCTGGTCTTACATGGCAGAGGACTGCTTGGATCCACATCTGCTTAGCTTGAGCAATACTGAGGCACTTATAAAACAAGGGCACCAGCCTGAGAACAACAGGACTAGGGCCACATTATTAACCAGGGTTGCCAACCTCCAGCTGGGGCCTGGAGATTTCCTGAAATTACAGCTGATCTCCAGACTATAGAGATTGGTTCCTTCTGAGAAAATGGCTCCTTTGGAGGACGGACTCAATGGCATTATACACCACTGAGGTCCCACCCCTCCTCAAAACCTGCCTTTCCAGGCTCCACCCCCCCAATCCCCAGGAATTTCCCAACTGGGAGTTGGCAACCCTACTTGTGACTGACTGTGGTAGTACAACAATACAATCTTGGCTAAAACACAGGTCTGCAGAAAACACACTAAGCAAATTTAGAAATGTTTAAGTCCCTAGATTAAATGATAGATCATCAGGAACTGCAAAGTGGACTTGTAAAGCTAAAACTTTAATCTGGATCTTTCATGGTAAATTGTTCCTAAATCTTGAAAACAGAGAGAGAATTCCTCTCTCCCCCTCACAAAACCAAACACTAAAGGACACAGGAATTTCAGGAGATGTAGTATGAATGGTTGTCTACCTTAGGTGAGACATACACATCTGATCTATCACAGAGGGTTGCCAACCATCTGGAGAAAAACAATGCCCCACTCAACAGAGGCTTAATGGGATGTTATCTACCAGGTGATGTTATTTACCTCTGTATCATGAAAAGCTTCAGCTGCCCATTTCCACACATTAAGTCTCTGTTAAAGGACCTCCCACCATAAGATATTGATATATAGGGGCCAGAAATCTGAGATGCCTTCAGGGAAGAGAGATCTTCTAGGAAACTTTGAAAACAAGTATGGTGTAGTGCAGAGGTGGGCAATTGTTTTGGCTCAGGGGCCACTTTGTGGGAACGGAGGTTAGCGGAGGGCCGCACCTTTTAAAATGATTGCATTCATTAGTTAACTTTGCCTTTCAGAAAAGGTATAAATTGTATCATAAAAATCAATAAATATAAATAAAATAAAATAGTGGTAGTTTTATTCCATTTATTTATTGTGCTAATTTCATATCATCTATAGCTGCAAGCACATTTAATTTTAGAATCAGTTTAATGAGACAAATGTACCCTATCACACCACGTGGCCGGCTGTCTTGGCGGGCCGCAAAAGAACTCTGTGACGGGCCGCATGTGGCCCCCGGGCCGCAATTTGCCCACCCCTGGTGTAGTGGTAAAGCCCAAATTCTGTCAGCCAAACCTTCTTTGTAAGATTGCAATGAGGATATATGGAAGATGGGGAAATCTTTGCATGTTCTCCCAAGTTCCTTGGAGGAAGCAGACATTGACACCGACTTGTCTGCCAAAGTGTCAGAATAGTGACAATAGTGTGCTTGTTTTGTGCTTGTTTTCCTGTGCCTGTGATCTATATTGTAGCCATGTGTTATTTACTGCTTGCCTTGAAGTATATTATCTGCTCTGCTAAATGTAACTGTCCCTTGCCGGGAGGATGGTGTCCTACATTCCTGAACGTCACATAAACAAATGGAACTATCGTATCCGTTCACTCCCACTAGCCTTTGAGGCTCGAGGCATTTTATCTTCCTATTCTAACCTTGGAGACTCTCGGATTGTTTCTGACCAAATGCTTTGCCTATCGTTCACACATTTGGGTCGCACAGGGCAGGAAGGGAATTTTTATTACTTTCCCACCTCTTCTGTGAGAACCAAACGGTTGCCATTTTTTCCCGCCTCTTTGTATCAGCTCTGATTGGTCCAATGCCTGTATTCAACTGTGCCTGAAGGTATATTAACCCTGCTTACCTGTTGTCATGTATCTCTAACAAACATCGAGAACCTGAACCATTATTAGAAATAAAAGAACTTTGCTTTTATCAAAGGTCTGGTCTGATAGTGTTAGCTCAGAAGCCTCACACAAAGAAAGCTTTATGTGTTGCAGAGGATTCTGGGGCTCATTGGGGATTCATAGTCAGCATATGCCTAATGGGCTGATCGTTTCCTCAAGTGAGCCCTCAACATTTTCCTGCAAATGAACATTATTCTTAAAACTTACTTTGCATCCAGCACCATCTAATTCAATGAAATCTGCAATGTATCCTGCATTCCGTTTTGAGAGACCGTCAAGATTTCCTTGTCTCAATGATCAGCCAAAAATCAAGGCTGAACTCTCCCTAGAAGCTAAGATGACTAAACTGAGGCTGTTGTCACATTACGAGAAGACAGGAGTCACTGGAAAAGACAATAATGCCAGGAACAGTTGAAGGCAGCAGGAAAAGAGGAAGAGCCAGCATGAGATGGAGTGACTCAATCGAGGAAGCCACATCAAGACCTGAGCAAGGCTGTGAACGAGAGGATGTTTTGGAAGTCATTAATTCATAGAGGTGCTGATAAGTATTGGAGTCGGGAGTCCATGGAACTGTGAAACAGCTAGATCTTTATTGCTGGTCCGTATGAAGCATACATCCCAGGGCTCCAAGCCCTCCTTTTATGCTGGTCAGGGATAATCCCCTGACCTCGCCCAACTGGCCTGATAGGCTATTATCGGTCTATTTACATCTCATAGGTCCCCTGGGAGAAACCTAGGTACATGATTGGTGGCCGGTTCAAATCCACCTGGCCTTTGTTCTACCTGGCTGAAGCTCAGGTAATTTCTTGGCCATGTGCTCTGGCCACATGGCGGTCGCCATTACTGGAGCACATGGCGACCGCATGGTCAATACATAACAGGTGCCATAAGTCGGAAGTGTCTTGATGGTGCTCAACACACACACACCTGAGAGGAGCAGAAAACAAGGTTTCTTTGCAACACCCCAGTCCCCCTCCTTTATACTCTGCTCACTAGTTATGCTTCATGTTCAGGGTAGTCAGGCATCTGCAAACAACACAGCCAGATACACGATCAATACAAGGGAAGATAAATCTGCTGCAGCTGACTACAAACCCTACTGTCACTAATGCGACAATGAAAAATGCTCACTACTTGAATACACTACACAGTGATCTTTAAATCTTTCGACAGATGGAACATCAATATCACAATGCTAAATAATCTCTAGACAGTAGGAAAAGTTCCCCCGACTTCCATCCATAGAAGATGGATGTATCCTTTTCATTTTTTAAAGAGTCTCTAAACAGTTGAAAAAAGGAGTTTGTTCCACAAATCCTTCAGGGGAATCAGACGCCTTACGTGCAACAAGGGTCAGTTTAGGTTAGAATGTCCTGTAGTGATATCCTGTAATCATTACAATGCCCTGACCGGTATGGCCCAGGCTAGCCTGATCTTGTTAGATCTCAGAAGCTAAGCAGGGGCAGCCCTGGACAGTACTTGGATGGGAGACCACCACAGAAGACAGAGGTTGCTACGCGGATGCAGGCAATGGCAAACCACTCCTGCCTGTCTTTTTCCTTGAAACCCATGAGGGGCTGTCGTAAGTCAGCTGTGACTTGACGGCACTTTCTATCGCCAGTCATTACAACAGTGAGGTCCAGCTTCTGCTTTTCAGAGATACCAGGACCATTCCACTAAACCAATCAGAACAGCATCAGGGAAAACTGAGAGGAGATCATGATGCAACACTAGTGAAGCAAACAAAAATTAGTTCTTCATGGTTCCTCGGGGGCTAATGCATCTTCCTGAATTGGACATAAAGGCAGACTCTCTTCCTTTGTGAAGCAGCCTTGACCTTTCGCAGGGACAGATAGAGGGCCAAAGCTGCTATTATTAACAACTAGGCAAATGCCCGTGACTGTGAAACAGACCTTCCCAATCTTGTATTTAAGCTGGGTATACGGCAAGGATCCCTAGTGGAGAAGAGCAGACAAAATGGTGCAGTGTGTTTGGCGCAAGGAGGCACACTGCAGCCTCTCCGTGGGGTCCCTCTGGAAGCTGGGCCACCCAGTGGCAAAGCACTGTTCTTAAGCACAAGGTGCTTCTTATCCAAAAGAGTTGTAGGTGGGGCTCAGAGAGCTCTTTCAAGAACTGCCTGTGAAATAACTTGTGACTGACCCAAGGTCACCCAGCAGGCTTCATGTGGATGAGTGGGGAAATCAAACCTGGTTCTCCAGATTAGAGTCTGCTGCTCTTAACCACTGCACCAAACTGGCTCTCTAAATAAAGGGGTTGCCTTCAGGAAGACCATGGGGAAGGGGACTAAATCTGCTTCCTGCCTCTTTGGAGAAATCTGTTATGTGGGTATATGGCACTTGTGGAAAATATAACTTATGTTACAGGGCCAAAAAAGAGAAACAAGTTACAGAAAACCCATGGATTGTGTAATATATAATAGCAGGGTTGCTAACCTCCATATGGTGCCTGGAGATTTCCCAGAATTACAACTGATCTCCAGACTACAGAGATCAGGTCCCCTGGAGAAAATGGCTGCTTTGGAAGGTGGACTCTATGGTATTAAACCCCACTGAGGTCCCTCCACTCCCCAAACCCTGCTGTCCTCAGGCTCCATCCCCAAAATTTCCAGGAATTTCCCAACCCAGAGCTGGGAACCCTAAATTAGCAGCACAGGATCACCACCATGTCCAAATACTGATACTGTGTCTCTGAGTCACAAGTCAGACTTGCAGAAAGAACTAGACTGAGATCTGGCCATATATCCATGAAAGAAACCTATGATATTAAAGCTCTCTGATCTATTTTGGACATAGGCTGAGGACAGACTCGTGTTCTGCTGTGCCTCTGTGGCGTGGCAGAACAAGGCGGGGGGAATTGCCCCGGCCGCGTGGCATTTGCACGCCACCACAAGGAAGCTACCCGCAGTATCCAGACTGTGGGTGGCTTCCGGTGGTGGCGTGCGAACGCCGCGCGGCTCCCCTGGCTGGCGCGCGTTCACACCCGCCGGAAACGGGTGGAACACACACACAGCAGCTGGGATACCACTTTTAAGTGGTGCCCAGCTGCTGCGGGAGAAGCGTGGTGCCGGACACATTGTGTCCGGCCTGCCTCCTCCAGGCAGATGTGGCAGTCTGGACTGCTGCTCTGCCTCCGCTTTTAAAGTGGAGGCAGAGCGGGCCAGACTGCCAGTCTGTCCTCAGCCATAGTAAATAACAAAGATCTGGAAATATTTCTAAGATTCCTAGCATACAGACACATAACTATGCTCGTACGTTGCATGCATAAAGTGCCAGATACAGTCCTTGTCATCTTTTTTAAAAATTGTATTTATGTGTGTGTGTGTATGTGCGTGCCTGGGAGTCATGGTTGACTTCTGGCAACCCTAGTGGGGCTTGGATGTTCAGAGAGGTGGCTTGCTACTGCCTTCCTCTGTGTCCCAGCCCTGGTATTCCTTGGAAGTCTCCCATCCAAGTACTTGCCAGGGTTGGCCCTGCTTAGCTTCCAAGATCTGACAAGATCGGGCTTGCCTGGTTCATCATTTTTAATCACAGGCTAGGGAAGGACTGGAAAGATTTTGTTTCTGCAACTCTAGAGAGCCCCTGCCAAGTTATAGTTCAAAATTCTAGGCTAGATGATCCAGTGGCCTGACTCAGTACAGGCAGTGAGAACAGAAGAACCTTGGAGGTGGGACCTTTAAAAAATGCACTTCTCATTCACAGTGTGCAAACATGCCTGGATTGTGATCTTCCCTAAAAGACCATAACCAGGTTTTGGAATAATCAGAGCACAGCAAGGGAAAGCCTGGAAAGTGGATGATTTTGCAACTATCCACGAAACATAAAAAGGCTTTTACTAAGGCACATCTGGATACTTTACAATTGGCAATGGTAAGAGGTAATTATAATGAGACCTCATATAATGAATAAGTCTGCTCTGGCGACCATAGGTCCACTGAGGATCTGGCTCATGTGATTCTTTAGAGCCCAAGATTTGCGGTAGACAATGAAAGATTTCTTGGGAATATTTTATCATCATGCTCAGGGAGGCTGCACCGGAAGAAACCAGTGATTTTACTTGCAGATAGAGATAAATAGGTAACACTACAATTGACAAAGTTTGTGTCCCAAGTTATAAATATATAGTTAAAATGCTCTTGTACAAGTTTGGTCGATGACTAGCTTTACCCTGGATCACTCCTTATTATTATAGGAATAGTAAGTTATTGCTAATTCTGCATCTTTTAAGTATCATTGATGTTTTACACATTTATTGGGTATTTCCCATCTTTTAAGGCAGAGATATTCCGCCAGGCATTTGGTCAATGACAGTGACAGCCCCATCTTAAGGAAGGAAGGAAGGAAGGAAGGAAGGAAGGAAGGAAGGAAGGAAGGAAGGAAGGAAGGAAGGAAGGAAGGAAGGAAGGAAATTTTATGGATTTTACTTGGTACTGTGACTGTGTTGTTTTTGTTTTTTGGTTGTTTTGCTATGGCAGAGCTAATGTAATAAAATCAATTTTATTTATTTATTTCCTTAAATTTATATCCCACCCTCCCCACAAAGCAGGCTCAGGGTGGGTTCCAGCCTATGGCTGTGGTCACACTGGGAGCTTGGCGCGATATGGTGCTGCCTCTAATTGTACCAGTTTAAAGTGTTGCGGGGCATAGCCCACCCTTCTGCAGGTTACCCACGTGGACATCCTGTGGTCAGGCACATTACTGCAGCACCTCAGTCATGGAGCACGCTGCCCAGTCATTTTTCAAAATGCATGTGCGTGCATGTACACATAGGCAAAAATTCCAAAAAAACTCTACCTTAGTGGTGGGAATGGATCTGCAGGTTCAGACTGCCAATCCATTCTGTGTGTGCTCCTCTGTGTTCAGACATCCGGCCATGCTCAATGAATGCATGGGGAACCAAAAACACCACTTGTGATGTGGTGCCTTTTTAACCCGGCTCCAAGTCATCCTGGGATGGGGTGAGTATGCCCGGGGAATGCCTGACAGATGTGGCTGTGTGACTGCGCCCATCTCATCCTGAGGGGAGGGCTATGTCGGGTCAAACTGCTTGTGTGATCACACCCTATAATAATCTGCTGAGTGCAGATTTACATCATAAAAACAGAATAACAAAATATATACAATAAATACAATAAAATAAGTACAAGAGTAAATACTTTAAAATTAAATTATGCCTCAGCAGACACATAAGAGCGACTCATTGGGAGGGGGGGCAGATAGAATTGGATACCCGCTGCCTCAACTCCCCAAACACCTCTGCTCCACATTAGATGCAGACAAGAGTAAATTTTTCAGTGTGGAAGTAACCTTTTAATGTAAAAAACCTGTTCGAAGTTAATGGTTTTTATTGTTTTTATACATTTTATTTGCATGTAGCTTGCACTCTTATGTTGACATTACCTGATCTATTATCATAATAAATGAATGCTGATGTTGTCACCTCTATTTCAGATGCCATTAAATTCAGTAGAGAAAGGGTGGGGTTTTTTTAACCATAAACAGAACTTTCTCAGTGGTGCCACTAGTATTAACAACTCCCTCCCAAGAGAGATCTGTTGTTCCACTGGAATTTTGAGGCAAATGGGAAAGCAGTCACCATACTATTCTGTAGTTTTTGAGCTCATATTTTATTTCTGTGTTGTTGCTGTTAGTTTTAGATTTATCATTATGAAGAATTGCATTACAGTTATCTTCCAATTATTATTTAACTGGTTTCTACTGTTTTAAGTCACTTTGAGGGCCCTCAATGACAGATTAAACAGCAGGTCAATTCAAATAAATAAGTACGCCAACATTCCGTTTCCAAAAATGGCCATCCAGATTCTTATATAAAGTTCACAGTTAGGGCATGAAGGCAGATCAGTAGCACATCCCTTCCTTTTTGCCCCCTGCGTTGTATTCAGAGCTGCACAGCGAGGTTCTGTTTAGCGATCATGGCTTATTACCATTCGCAGGCCGTGCATGTTGCCATCCTAAATGTCTTATTCTCGTACAATTTTTCCTTCTACAATCTGATCTAACCTACTCGTGACAGCTGTCCCTTTGAAAATGTGCAGGGAAAAAATTCCAGCCAACTTCACAAAATGTAAATACATATTTTTATATATTTTAAAAATAAACGGCTCTGGTGCAGATTTTCAAAGCACCTTGTCTGAATGTGGAGAGAGGCAGAGCATGACTCAGAGGCACGGCTCAGTTTAAAGAAAGAAGCACATATGTTTTGGAGCAGGCAACAACATTCGGATTGAAGAGAGAGAGAGAAAAGCAGAAGCATTAAAAAAAAAAGATGTTAAGTGGATTGACTGCAGTTTGGATTTATTTCCAAACCATCTGTGAATTCTGTTGTGTGTGTTTTTTTAATTTTTTTTTGCAAATATCTTCACAGCTCTATTTTCAAGCAATTATTCAGACTCTAAAATAACAATATATTCCTTCCATTTGGATCTACACAGGATTCTCTGATTGATCCCAGAGACTTATGGATTCAGAAAAAGACACCCTGGTGAAGTTAGTCCTATTGTTTCGCAGGCTACATATGACACAGTGCAACAGCCAATTATTTCTGTAGATAAAAATGGGCGCATCTTTGGGGACAGAGTGTTGTACACATAAATAACAACGCAAGTATTTCTTGGAAAGGTTTTTCTTCTTATTTTTAACTTAACATTTTTCATGTGAATGCAGTACTGTACTGGTGCTAAGACCCAAAGCTGACAGCAGTAGAGGCTGAAAAAGTCCTTTATTTGGGTATGGAGTAAACACAGTTGCAGAAAATGAGCTCTCTACTTAAATCATGACCTAAAAAAAGGGTGGCCAGATCCAAACCTCCCAAATATGGGCCACTACTAGTGCAGCCCCATGAAGTAGGGTTGCCACCCCAACTTGGGAAATTCCTGGAGATTTGGGGACAGTACCAGGGGAGGGGAGGGGAGGAAGCTTACGGAATGGAATGTCATAGAATCCATCCTTCCTCACTGCCATGTCCTTTCAGGAAACTGATCTCTGTAGTCTGAAGGTAGATCAAGATGGGTAGCCGTTTTAGTCTGTCTGTAGCAGTAGAGAAGAGCAAGAGTCCAGGAGCACCATAAAGACTAAGAACATTTGTAGCAGGGAATCTGAAGAAGTGAGCAGTGACTCATGAAAGCTCATCCCCTGCCACAAATTTTGTTAGTCTTTAAGGTGCTCCTGGACCCTTGCTCTTTTCTGTAGTCTGGAGATGTTTTTATCCCAGGAAAGCTCCAGGGCCCCACTTTGAGGTTGGTAGTTCTCTAACAGTTACTCCAGCTTAAACCCACTGATTTCAGGGAGCTTAGTTTGGAGTATTTCTGCAAAAGATTTTACTGCTAGTTTGCATAACATGCATATATAATTACTTATGAGTATTTCCGGGGCATTTATTCACACTTGTAATAACTTTCACATTTCTTATTTACACTGTGCTAACACATAAGAACAAATGCACAGGAGAAACTGCATATGTGCAGTAATCTCAGTACAACACGCGAGTCAGGCTTTCAGTTTTTCAAAAAGAGCAGATCCTGTAATCAAATCTGAGGGTGCGTTCAGACAGCTCTTTTGAGCCACGCCAGGCACAAGTGCCTGGTGGATTCAAAGTGCATGTCCAGACCTCAGCATCTGGGAATTGTGCCGCTTTCGTTAGTAGCCCGTCGATCCCCATCGGGGATCTGTACCTAAAAGACAGTGGTTAAAGTCTGGTCTAAAGCTGGCCAACGGGCCAATGCTGGACTTTCCACCATCAGGTTGTTTCACCAGTGCACAATCAGCCCGTATGGATGGTCTCCACACCATCCTGAATGGCCGCCATTTAAAAAAACTCAAAGCAATATGCGCATAACCACTTAAACATGTGACATCTGCAGACGGTGAGGCACATATGCAGATAAGCAGATATGCACATATGCAGTCAGCCCTTAGGGATGGTCTCCGCCATTAAAAAAAACTTAGCGATGTGCGCACAACCGCTTAAACATGTGATGTCCACAGACGGTGAGGCACATAAGCACATATGCAGATAAGCACATATGCACATGCACAAACAGGATTTTTTTTTTTTAAAAGCCGACTGAACAGCTTCTTAAGGTGGATGCCGTCTAGACAATCCACCACAGAGTCACACACAGTAAAGCGCTTCACGGGGGAGCTGTCTGGTCGTGCAATGCTGGATTAAAAAGATCTAGATCAAATTACAGCTGGGCCAATGGCGAGATTAGCTGCCTGTCTGAACGCACCCTTACACTGACAGCCAGATGTTCTTGTGTCACGGCAATGAGTCCATTTAGTTTAAACTGATCCACTAAATAGAAAGAAGCTTCGCTACACACAGACCCCACCGCTATACACAGAAGCTTCTTTCTATTCAGTTCTTTCTATTCTTTCTATTCAGTTCTTTCTATTCAGTTCTTTCTATTCTTTCTATTTCCTTCTTGAGTCATAGGTTAAGGCCCAAACAAAGTTCAGGCGGAGAGACACATGATAACAGGAGCCTCGGGAGGTCTAAGTGGTGCCTGTCTGGATGGGATACCTCCCTCTTGAGAAGCCTATGTATACCACTTCAAGTTTCATGACACAAGTAAAAAGGGATATAAGGTTGCAGTCACATGCCCAAGATAAAAGGGGGGGGAGAGGCTATTTCCTCTGGCGGAATTTGACCTGCAGCTGCACGATCACACTTCCCTTTGCAGCTGTGGGCGCAGTCGGTCAGTGTGTGATCAGACGCAACTGTGGATGGGTCGGGGTTTTTTTGTCCCCCCCCCCCATGTGCTTAAATGAGGGATCAATGAATTGCACTTCCACACTGAGGGCTCCCTATGGAGTTTGTGATGATGCGCATACTGCGAAGGGGAGGGGAAATGGTGCAGAGTTGGGATGGCCTGATCAGACAATCCCAACACCATGAGAGCGTGCTGAAGCGATTAGACGGGGGAAAGTCCGCCCATGGCCCGTGGCAACCCATTTACTACCATTTTTTTCCTGGTGTCTTTTAACCCCGCTTCTGCAGTGGAGCAAAACAGGTTGCCGACAGCTGCAGGGTGCTTCCCAAATGTTGTTGTCTGATTGCTCCCATTAAATCCGCCTGGCATTCGCACCTATGTCAGATCTAATTATGCGTATGATCGCAACCTAAATGTAATAAATAAACAAATGTGACCATGGGGATTTAGTCATATCTCTGCCCAATTATTTGGAAAGCAGAAGAAAGCAGGTTTTATTTTTTTACAGAGAGAAGCTAAGCTCCAGCCACTCTGCAACTCACTGTGCTTCCTTCTTTAAACCGTTTCCCTTCCAGCTTGGCTCCTCTGCTGGAAGTAGGGTTGCCAACTTGCAGATGGCACCTGGAAATCTCCCAGAATTGTGACTGATCTCCAGACTACAGAGGTCAGTTCCCCTGGAGAAAATAGCTGCTTTGGTGAACAGACTCTATGGCATTATACCCCACTGAGGTCCATCCCCTTCCCAAATCCCCCCCCCCCCGGGATCCACCCCCAAATCTCTATGAATTTCCCAACCTAGAGTTGGAACGCTAATTGGAAGTGGGTCTGGGTGGAAGCAAAATGCTTCAAGCAACAGACACCAGCAAAACAACAATGGTTAGGGGGCTTGGTTTAGCTCCGTTCCTTTTTATGTTAATCTTAACATGTATAAAAATAGATCCTGTGCCAATATATTCAACATGAATAGGCAGACACATGAATAAATGTAAGTGGATCCCCTTAAGGCAAAGAAATCTGATGGGGCTGTCTGAGCAGAACTGCTGACTCAGGACCTGAGATATTTCACTATCTGTAATTCCATGTAATAAAAGCACTAAGCAGCTGCACCTTTTCCCCAAGACAAATAGCTCCTGTAGCCACAGTTAAGCCACAGTAGAGGAAAATGGCAGCAAGTAACCCTTCTCCTTCATGTATAACGTACACAGAAGTGGGCTTAAATCTTGCTAAGGTCTAAACCAGGGGTCCTCAGACTTTTTAAACAGGGGGCCAGTTCACTGTCCCTCAGACCGTTGGAGGGCCGGACTATAGTTTTTTTTTTAAAAAACTATGAACAAATTCCTATGCACACTGCACATATCCAGGGGTCCTTTCGTAAAAAAAGAGGTGCAGGAGCTCATTAGCATAACTCATTTGCATATACCACACCCCCTGACGTCACCGGAAGTGTCAAAAGGCCACACATCCCTGACGTCATGGGCAGTGTGTCAGAAGGCAAGACGGGAGGGAGGGAGGGAGGGGGAAGGAAGGAAGGAAGGAAGGAAGGAAGGGGGGAGAGAAGGAGGAAGGGGGGAAGGATGGAACAGGAAGGTAGGTAGGTAGTTGGGGGGGAGAGAGAAGAAAGGAAGGTAGGAAGGAAGGGGGGAGAGGGGGAGAGAGGGAGGAAGGGGGGGAAGGAAGGAACAGGAAGGTAGGTAGGTAGTTGGGGGGAGAGAGAGAAGGAAGGAAGGAAGGGGAGAGGGAGGGAGGAAGGGAGAGGGGAAGGAAGGAACAGGTAGGTAGGTGGGGGGAGAGAGGGAAGGAAGGGAGGGGCGCTTCTCCCCCCCACTGGGGCTGGCATTTTTCCCCCCCCTTGCTTGGGCCTGAGTGGCGTTAAGCCACTCAGGCCCAGCTTCTCCCTCCCTTGGGCTCGGGGAACTGTTGAGTGGGGGAGGGAGGGGGGGTTCTGGGGGTGACTGGGGGAGGGAGAGTTTTTTTTCTGTGGCCGGCGGCCAGCCGCGGCCCCTGGGAAGGCGACTGGGGGAGGGAGGGTTTTTTTCCCGGGGCCGGCGGCCAGCCGCGGCCCCGCGGAAGGCGACTGGGGGCGGGACGGGGTTCCTCGGCGGGGCCGGCGGCGGCCAGCCGCGGCCCCAGAGAAGGCGTCTGGGGGCGGGGCGGGGCTTCCTCGGCGGGGCCGGCGGCGGCCAGCCGCGGCCCCGTGGAAGGCGACTGGGGGCGGGACGGGGCCCACCCGGCCCCGCCCCCTTCTCTCCCGGAGCGGCGCTCCGGCTCGCTCCGGCCCCAACGGAGCCCTGCACATATCTTATTTTGAAGTAAAAAAACAAAATGGGAACAAATACAATATTTAAAATGAAGAACAAGTAAAGTTAAATCAACAAACTTACCAGTATTTCAGTGGGAACTATGGGCCTGCTTTTGGCGAATGAGATGGTCAATGTCCGGTTTAGGGCTGCCAAGTCAAACTCACCGACTGGTGGGGGGGAGTCCTTCTTCGCCCGGGAGCTGCCCGGGAGCCTCCCTGGCGCGCGCGTGAGGTGACGTCACTACGCTGGGGAAGTCGTCCACGCTGGACGACTTCGGGGGTGGGGTTCCCCCCGCCGGCCGAATGCCGGCCAGCGGATCGGGAACCCCTATGGCAGGGGATCCCCCGCCCCCCGGGCTGACTTGGCAGCCCTAGTCCAGTTCCATATTTGTCACTGCTAGTCGTAACAAATGATGCAAGTGTGCATCAGTTAGTCTAGATCTGGTTGGAGATTTCAGATGTTTCATTCTGGAAAATATCCCCACCCGGCTCCTGGGCGCCCGGGACTGGTGCAGGTCTCCTAGCCGGCTCAGAGGCCTCTGAGCTGGCTAGGGGACTTGGGGCCGGCCGGAGTGCCTGCCCTTGCACACTTGCCCTCTTCCTTCTGCCTCCTCCTGGCCGATTGGGGGGAGGGGGTGGGGCTTGATCATGTGTCCTCCCCCCAGGCTCGTCACTCCCAGAGCGGCACTCCGGTGAGCTCCCCCTCCAACGGACCACTGGCGGCACACCTGGCGGGCCAGAAAAATGCCCTCGGCGGGCCGCATGTGGCCCACGGGCCGTAGTTTGAGGGCCCCTGGTCTAAACCCTGGTTACTTAGTTATATTAGTGAAACACACAGTATATATGTGAACACAAATAAATTAACTGTGCGTGGCGTCAATACCAATTTGAAAAATCAATAACTAATAATAAACAAATAATTCATTTATAAACAAAGAAATAAACCATTTCTATTTTTCCAAATCCTAAACAAAATTATTCGTACAATAGCAATTTATAATCAGAGCATAAATGATTTAACAAAAGTCCTGTATAGGGCTCACAAAGTCCAAATCATTTCTAATCACCTCCTACTGAGCAATAAGCTTCACAGTATAAAGGGGGAAAGCGAGCTTCCAGAAGATACCTTCTCCAACAGTTTCACAAGAGGAACCCTTGAATGGTTCCAAAAGAAGAACTATGGGATTGCCAGCTTCCTCAATGTGCTCCATGTTTCATTTAGTTATATTAAGCATCCACCCCTCCAATCCATCTGATATCCAGTATCAGAGTCGAGCTGGTAGCTGGAGATCTCATGGGATTACAACTGATCTCCAGGCGATAGAGATCAATTCCCCTGGAGAAAATGGCCACTTCGGAAGGTGGACTCTATGGCATTATATATGACCTTTAAAAAAAGGTGGCCAGATCCAAACCTCCCCAATATGGGTCACTCCTAGTGCAGCCCCATGAAGTATTAGTAGGGTTTCCAACTCCAACTTCGGAAAATTCCTGGAGATTTGGGGGCAGTGCTACCCATCCCCAAACCCTGCCTTCCTCAGGCTCCACCCCCCACATCCCCGGGTATTTCCCAGCTGGAGCTGGCAACCCCACAGATTGCCAGCCTCCAAGTGGGGCCTGCAGGTCGCCTGGAATTACAACTGATCCCAAGACTACAGAGATCAGTTCTGCTTAGAGTTGCCAGTTCTGGGTTAGGAAATACCTGGCAATTTTGGGCATGGAATCTAAGGAGGGAGGGGTTTGGGGAAGGGAGGAACTTCATTGGGGTATAATGCCATAGAATCCACTTTCACATCTGATTTTTTAATTTTGCATATCCCTATTTTTTCCCCCTCTGGGTCATAGCTGGAGGGGGGGAGAGAGCTGGCCTGGTGTGCATGGTTTCTTCCTTGCTCCTCTCACCATGGCCTTAACTGCACAGGGTCAGGGGATATCCCATGTGTACAATCTCCTGGTTTATGGATCTTACTTAGGGTCATTTTACACCTCCCCTCTAAAGTAGTTTGACTGCTGTCTTTTCCTGTGCTGATTTCACAGTGGTGTGAAATTTCACTCCAGGGGGTCTAAGTGCACTAATCAACAGCAATTGTTTAAAGCAGAATAAAGCCGATTGAATACTAGCTTGACCACAGGAGGGCAATTAGTAGATGTGGACATTTCAGTAGCAGCACGGTTTCACACCGCACAGAGGTGTGGGCAGGTTTTTTTGGAACTAGAATGATTCCAGCGGGAAAGTCAGATGTAAAAACAGCCTTAGTAAGCCATTTCTCCATCAGACTTGTGCTTAAAGCTGTGTAAAAATATAACTCCCTATTACATATAAACTCTGACATTACATATAAAATCCATAAAGCACCAGCAAAGACAGCACTCAGCAGTTCTGGATCAACATGCTATGAGCTTACAGTTGCTCAATTACAATTATCCCTGCATTTAAAACTCCACAACCCAAAGCCGTAATTACCTTATCTTCTTTCATTTCTAGGAATGACACCAAATTTCATAAGTTTGCCAGTTCTGTTGGAATATATTTATTTCAGTTTGGCTGCTCCTTCATTAGAAACCAGCCAATGAGTCTTTATTTTTGCATTATTTTCTGTTTCCTTGTACCAAAAAAAGTGTATGCATTTTCCAATGCTATTTGTGCATCAACTCTCACAATTTTGCTGGGTCAATTTAAATATCCCCATTTCAACCATTGTGTAAAAATGGTACGTACATGGTTAGAAATGCCATAAAACTAACACAAAAACCATAAATGACAACAGTGAAAAAGAAGTGGACTGTAATGGCAATGAGGACAGAAGGAAACAAAAACGGTACATCTATTTATTGATACATCTGATTCTCGACGTAGCCCAGTGATAAGCTAATTTTTCTGTTGCTAGACTCGAATCCTTTGGTACCTTATAAGGTAGCATTCTTTGCATTAGCAGACAGGAAAGCTAGAGCAAAGGTGGTTCTGAGGAATGCAGCCTACTGAGATGCAAGACATTAACATCGTTACAATTGAAATTGGAATTTGTAAATGTTGTATATAATTTTAATTTGAGATATTTTAGACATCTTAGATATTGTACAAATGAATTTAATTCTAACTGAATTTAATAACTAAATGTGTATTTTAAGTTATTAGGAATCCAGTTTTATTTAAAATTGTAATTTTTAAAAATTGTGATAGCCAGTGGCCATATATGATAAACTGCATTCATTCATTCATTCATTCATTCATTCGTTCGTTCGTTCGTTCGTTCGTTCGTTCGTTCATTTGTTCATTCATTCATTCATTCAACATCTGCAGATCAGGGACATGTAGAGAGAAAGGAGCTCTTGGGGAATTCCAGGTTTGCAGAAAAGTCTGAAAAGTAAAAAAATGGGGGATTAAATCCCCCCCAACAGAGAAGCATGGGCTGCGTTTGTGCAGACCCCACACCTCCATCAGTCCAGCCTTTCCGGTTGTTCTCATGGTTGAGGCAGCGTTTGGCAGAAGAGAAGTGGGAACTTCCATTGCCTCCCTCCACCATGTGAGCTGTTGAGGCAGCAGTCATTCAGGCAGGGCAGGAACAGGAGCTTTGACCGCTGCCCCTCCTCCCCGCTGCTGCATGACCCATGGTGGCAACGGTGATGTGGGGGTGGGGGAAGAGCAGAAGTTGCCACCACATGAGCTGTGGAGGGGTAGCGATGCAGGCAGTTGTGCAGGGGAGCAACAGGAGACTCTTCACCCCCTGTTACCACATGAACTGCAGAGGCAGTGGCAAGGCAGGTGGGGGGTGGGGGCTGCAGGAGGAGCAAGAGCCAGCTAGTGGGCAGATCAGCAAGCCAGTGGAGGGGAGAGCCTGGGATCCCCCCTCCTTGAGTCTTGCGGGTTTCTTACTTGTTCTTACCAAATCCCTGTTTTATTTTGGCTGAATTCTCTTGCTCCTTACATGACTCAGCCAGTTCTCTCTCACTGCACTCTAAAGATTGGAACTGCTTCCCAGAACAGGATGCTACCACGCTCTCCCTTGAAAACCCTCCTAAAAATAATGCTTTTCACGAAGCTTATGGCATAACCCCTTTGTCCTCGTCTGCGATTATATATAAAATGCATTTGCTCATATTCCTGTCATGTCCCCCTTTTCTTTCCCTCCCTTCATTGTCTGTTCAGCTGTTGAAATGTTGGCTGTAAATTCTTCAAGGATAGGAACTTGTATTTTTTTTTCTCTTAAGATAGTTTGCGAAGTTCAGTGCATATGTTAATGCTAAATAAACAATAAATAATAATGATTTTTGCTGCAGTGGATAGTACTACATCCAACAGAACGGATGCGTTCAAACCATGATTACTTAACAAGAGAGGAAGGGCAAACTGTCATTCATTCCCTTTTGTCAAAAATACCAAATTCTCCTTAGGATTTTTTTCACAAATGCTTAAGCATCCTTTCTAAACAGGTATTTAAAAGTCTAGATTCTCTGGCTTTGGAAATGTTCATACCAGCATAACTAAACACTAACATTCTGGAGGAGTATAAAATAAATAAATAAAATGAATAACAGAGCAAAAGTATCCACGATGAGTTATTCATTTTTGAAAAATAGCCTGATTTATTAGATTTACCTGTAGGCTGCTCCAGATTTTTCGGTCTGCCACGTTGTTCGACAAATGAGTGCTGGTGTGTGAGGAAATTATGGGCCTTGCAGAGGAATTCAGGCTCAGCTTGCTGCAGGATTTCCCTGTGCTTTGAATACAAAAAGGTTAAGTTAAGCAGTTACATGTTTTAAGCTGAGTCCTGAAAACACATGTGAGCTGGACAAGACTTGGATTGTGGCAGAGGTGAGACAGTTTAGGGTAAGCAGTGAAACACTGAATAGTTCTGAAGTCATTCAGAGATATTAGGCTCAAAGTACACGTGTCGCGTGTGGGACAGCCTTCTCTGGATCTCCAAATGTATTCTCCAATCTTGAAAAGCAGCCACCAAGGGGGTGAGTGCTATATCAAGGTCAAGCTGCTGGGGGGGGCACACTCTCTTCCTGCACTGTTTTGCTAGTAGAAATCAAGCCCCTTTTTGAGTTGCTGGTAGCTGATGGAAGGGAAGGGACTGTGTGGCTCAGTGGTAGAACATCTGCTTGGCATGCAGAAAGTCCCAGGTTCAATCCCCAGCACCTTCAGTTAACAAAGATTGGTTGAGACTAGAGGGCGATGTGAAAGGCCTCTCTCTGAGAACCTGGATAACCACTGCCAGTCAGAGTAGACAATGCTGACTTTGATGGACCAATGGTCTGATTCAGAATACGACTACTTTGTGTGCTCATGTGTTCAAAATAGGTACTCACAGGGTCATTTTGTAGAAAAAGAGGTGCAGGAGCTCATTAGCAGAGCTCATTAGCATAACTTATTTGCATATGCTACATCACCTGACATCACCAGAAGTATGTCAGAAGGCAAGATAAAAAGGAGAGAGAAAGAAAGAAAGAAAGAAAGAAAGAAAGAAAGAAAGAAAAGAAAGAACGAACGAACGAACGAACGAGAGGGGACAGCTACTAATCCAAGCCTCAGAAATACCACTATTCTGAGAGGATAGCTTCAGTGGTGGCTGAAGCCTTCAGAAGGCTGGTTGGAGGAACAAGGACCTTTCCAGGGGACGGGGTCATTTTGCTGCAGCCAAGACACAAGCAGGCATTCCCCCGTGGGGAGAGCGGCTGGCACCAACTCCCGTAGCTGCGCCCCCCCGAGCTCCTGCTCGAAATGACCCCTGATGTTACATGTTAACTTGCTGCTCATTCTCTGGCTATCAGTTTGAACCTTACCTACCATTCCACCAACTCCCAGAGCTGAGCTCCCCCAAGCTCCTGCTCGAAATGACCCCTGGGTACTCAGTAGCAATGCTCCCTCTAACCTGTGGAGTCTTATGAGGAAAAATTCTACTTTCTGAGCTACTGGCATTATAGTTGTGAGGGAGCAACTTCGCTCCTGCATAGATTAGTTTGCTCTGGAGCTATCCTTCCTAAGCTAAGACAAAAATGAGTGACTATGAGCTAGCTCACATTAACTCAGTTTAGAGGGAACACTGCTCAGTAGAACATGTCTTCCCCCTGCAGTGCTGCCCTTATCCAAATTAGGGTCTAGCACATCAGCTTTTTAACATTTACAAATGTGATGGGCCCAGTCCTGGCACATACTAGTGTCTCAAATTTGGAGCTTCATAGGGAACAGGAAATTATTAGTTAATAATTAAATTGGCAGCTCTTTTCCTGAGGCAGTTCCTGTGCTTTTAGCTATGTGTTTACTTCACTTATTCTCTGCCTTTCTTACAGAGATTCAAGGCAGATTACATAAATTAAAAACTAACGATACAATAAACATTTCATACAAGAAAAATCAATAGATACAATGAAAATGACATCACTTCCAGTGCAAATTGGAATAGACACAATGGGAGCCTCTGCAATTTGCAAAACCTCTGTGGTTTTACCATAGAGTTTTTGCAAAACCCAAGTTTTTGTAAGGGGCATGAATAACTGATATTTAACCCAAAATGATTCTCTATAGAAATTTGATTTTGCTTTCAGGCCAAAGAAATGGCAAAACGTAGAGAACCAGTATATATGACCTGAATTGAATTCTACAATGCATCCATTTAAATCAGTACAAGGCCTTGAAATATTTAACCAGCAGCATCTAGCATATACCAAAAGACCATCTGGAAAAGACTTGTGGTATGAAGATCAGCAAGCAATCTGGAACAACAATCCTTGGAGACGTGAGATACTCAGATGTACCAAGACTCCTGTATTATGGTTGCAAGAAAGAGCTATGAGTCTGGAAAGAGAAGTAAGATGGCATGCAGTCCCTGCAGACCAAAGACATTCCCATGAGACGGAGTGCATCTTGATCCTGAATGGAGAGGATGTATGGAGGTAAATCATTCTGAAGAAGAAACCGATTGTATAATTTGTTTTTTTTTATTTTGAAAGAACAGTACAGCAATTATAAACACAATTATAAAACAACAATGGAAACAATAAACCAAGAAAACTAATACAGTTTGATTTACATAATATGAAGAACCTCATAATACAGTTTTGGTACAAGGTATCTGATTGTATAATTTGTGATGGAAGCATACATGAGAATTGTTTTCTTTCATGCCGTGGTGAAAATGATAAAACAGGAGCAAGTGATGTGTATACTTCTTAAATGCATGCCTGTATCTAAATCAAGCCTGACCAGAGTCAATTGGAGCAGTGTGCTCTAAAACTGAGCTCTGGATGCTCAGCAATGAATGATCACTCATTGTACAAGTAATCAATCTGATTGTACAAGTAATCAAACTGCGAAGTAGCCAATATTTTGGTGCCTCAACTCAAATGCAGTACACACGTATGCAATTTTCGGTTTTTGTCTTTAGAGTGCTTAGCTGTGGAATTTATAGCAGCCAACTCTGGAAAGGCAAATTAGCAGATATAATGGGGTATAATGGGGCTGAAACTGACATTCCCTTTCTGACACACTTCTGGTGATGTCAGGGGATGTGGCATATGCTAATGAGTTATGCTAATGAGTTATGCTAATGAGCTCCTGCACCTCTTTTTCTACGAAAGGACCCCTGTGTATAATTGTTTATGTTTTGAGATTAAACAGTTTATGGCTAGAGCAAATTACTGAAAGTTATTTATAAGACTTCCTAGATCTACCAGTTGAGAATAATATCCTCTAAGTTTTTCAGATAAACTGTTCCTCTGCTTTGTTGTTATCTAAAACTGTACACATTTTAGCTCCTGTGCAATATAATGAAGAATGCATTTTAATTAAAAACAAAGGCATCTCTGTTTTGATACCTCATTTTTATGCTCTCCGGCTGTTAAGAATTCAGACTGAGAGTATAAAGCAGTGGGGTTTCTCCTACCCTATTGCTTCCAAAAAGGATAATAGCTGTAATTTAAAATTGTTACTGTATAAACATTAAGTGTTGTATAAACAGACAAACTCTACCATCCTAAACACCCTGCCACTGAAGTCGTCCATGTGCTTAGAAAGGTGTTAACTCTGATTAGGATAGCACGGAAAATATCCTTTCTTTCTCTTACACATATTTGGTATCCGGGGTTGCCAGCCTCCAGGTAGAAGAAGAAGAAGAGTAGGCTTTTATACATTGCTCTTCTTTACCTTACGGAGTCTCAAAACGGCTTACAATCGCATTCCCTTCCTCTCCCCACAATAGGCACCTTGTGAGGTAGGTGGGACTAAGAGCGTCCTGAGGAAAGAACTGTGACTGGCTCAAGGTCACCCAGCTGGCTGCATGTGGAAGAGTGGGGAAACAAACCAGGTCCTCCAGATTAGAGTCCACTGCTCTTAACCACTATACCATGCTGGCTCTCCAGGTGAGGGCTGGAGATCTCCCAGAATTACAACGGATCTCCAGACTACAGAGATTAGTTCCCCTGGACAATATGGCTGCTTTGAAGGGTGGCCTGTATGTCATTATACTCCACTGGAGTCTGTCCCATCCCCAAACCGTGCCCTCCCCAGGCTCTACCCCAAATGTCCAGGAACTTCTCACCCCAGAGTTGACAACCCTATATCTGGCTTTCCAGAGCAACTTCCTAAGTCCACTCACATTTTTTATTTAAAGGATGGAAGTATATTTTAACGTTCTGCCTTTGTGGCATTTTATGAATTTGTTAGGATTATATTGTTAATGTTATATTTGCATTTTGAGTTATATTTGCATTTTTAATGTTATATTTGCTTTGGTCTACCCAAACTGGAGGAAACAGAGAGATACTTGAATTGATCACTCCATCGGCATGTTTTAAGAAGAAAATAGTTGCCTAGAACAGGGGTGGGCAATTGTTTTGGCTCGGGGGCCACTTTGTGGGAGCGGAGGTTAGCGGAGGGCTGTACCTTTTAAAATGATTGCATTCATTAGTTAACTTTGCGTTTCAGAAAAGGTATACATTGTATTATAAAAATCAATAAATATAAATTAAATAGTGGTAGTTTTATTCAATTTATTTATTGTGCTAATTTCATATCATCTATAGCTGCAAGCACATTTAATTTTAGAATCAGTTTAATGAGACAAATGTACCCTATCACACTTTTTAACAATTTTTTTTTGAGAGAGAGGAAGACACACACAGAGACGAACAGAGAGAGACAGACAGACAGAGACAGAGAGAGACACATGGGGAATGTAGGGAGAGAGAGAGACACAGAGATACACACACACATGCAGAGGGACACAGAGAAAGTCAGAGAAAGAGAGAGACAGGGACGGAGAGAGAGATCGCCGAAAGCAGCTGCCTGCCTGCTGCACCTCCGTGCAACCTGGGGAAGGCGAGGGTGGGAGTGGGCAACTGTCTTGGCGGGCCGCAAAAAGCTCTGTGGCGGGCGGCATGTGGCCCACGGGCCACAATTTGCCCACCCCTGGCCTAGAAGGCTCCTCCATGCTGCTTTCACCACAGCACAAACTTGCATGGAATCAGATTCAGGTGGTCTGAAGCAAAAGTTTGAGTCCGGTGGCACCTTTAAGACAGCATGAACACGAAAGCTTATACCCAGAATTAAACTTTGATGGTCTTAAAAGTGCCATTGGACTCAGACTTCTTTTTATTGCACGGAATCGGTTCACTTTGCTTAAATAGTGTTGGTTGCATGGTTAAAGCATCATTGTAAGGCATTTTTTAATTAAAATCAGATCTGATATTTTTGCTGATTTCAAGATACAAATTAGTTAACTATTGTTGCGAGGTAAAAAATTTAACTTTAAAAAATTGCAACAATTTAAAAAATATATTTTAACAATTGTTAGGAAAGTTTCACTGAACAGACTTTCTCTTTTGCCTTTAACTTAGAGCACTGGGGATTTGCACGATTACAATTTTTGAAAAATAAATTAAATTTAAACTGTGACAGAGCAAAGTAACAGTAACTATTTGAAAAGCGAAAGTCAGTGTTCAAAGGCAGTCTTGCTCAGCAGGCTGACTGTTCTCTGCTGGAGAAACTTGTAATCATAACATGTGGCCAGTGGGATAAGCTTTGCTATTCTGCTAGGCCTGTTCCTGACTGCCAGTGGGTGAGGGGACAAGTAGCCCTCACTCATGCCCTTTCTAGTGAGGCACAATAACAAAACAAAAATGGTGAGTGCCAGCTATACAATGGGACTTTCGGCTTTGTGGAATCTTTCAGATTTTTAAAAAAGGAATGTTTGATCATGATCAGATAATAGATGATCAGCTGACAATATTTGGCAAGTCAGTGAACTGCTACGCCAACCCTAAGAGAAGAAGAAGAGAAGAGATTGGATTTATACCCTGCCCTTCACTTGAAGTCTCAGAGCGGCTTACAAACTCCTTTCCCATCCCCTCCCCACAACAGACACCCTGTGAGGTAGGTGGGGCTGAGAGAGCTCTGAGATAGCTGTCCTTGAGAGAACAGCTGGAACAGAGCTATGGCTTGCCCAAGGTCATCCAGCAGGATCAAGCTGGAATAATCAGGTGAAATGAGATAAGATTACGGCATCAAATGAGATAAGTTTATTAAGGCATCAAGCCAGTAAATCAGCAGGAACACACCAACGTTATAAAAAAAAATAACTTTTAAAAGTACATAATGCATAAAACAAAGTAGCAACCAATACAGATTACATATGTGAAATGAGATATTTGACTGAGGAGGAAGGATGTGCCACCCCATCCTAATGCCAGTGGTGAGCCGGTGCCAGCTTAGCACCAATGCTGCTAGTTAGACTCCTTTTCTTGCATGGTCCCCTGTGCAATTGATATCATAATGTGTCAGTGCCAGGGAACTATAGAGGGCTGGAGGGACTTGGGAATCCAATTAAGTTCAGCTCCACGGTGTCAGGAACTGACAATAGCGTCTCTGTAATTTGCTTTCACTTTCTTTGTTCGTGTGGATTCCTTGCTTAAACCCCTTATCTGTTTCAACCCCCTCACCCTTTGCAGCTGCAAATGTCACTTTGAAGTATATTGGTTCCTCTGGTTAATGTTACCTTTTCTAGGCGGGAGTATGGCGACCTAAATTCCTGCACGTCACTGAAAACAAATGGTCTTCACTCCCATGCATCCCTCCTCCCTCTTTCCGGGCCAGAGGGTGTTATCTTGTTGTGAAAACCTTGGAAGCTTCTTTATGGCTGTCAGCCCGGAATTGTTGTGCCTAGCTTCACACATGTGGGTCACTCAGATCAAGAAGGGAATTTTTATAACTTTCTCACCTAGTGTGGGAACCCCAACGGCCCTCTCCTTTTTCCCGTGTTCACCTATCGATTCTGATTGGTTTAATGCTTGTGTTCAATTGTGGCTGTGGGGTATGTTAACCATGACTGTCTTTCATTATGCATCTCTAACAAACATTGAGAGCCTGTTTGCAGTATTAGACAATAAAGAACTTTGATTCAACGCAAAGGTCTGATCTCTTGCTGTCTATTCAGAAGCCTCACACACCTACAGTACGCTTCTGATGCCGACCAGTTAGAAAACTTCTTTGCCACATTTTAATTAGTATTTACAGATACAATGAAAGTCGCTGTGGGATGAGATGACCATTCCTTGGAGAGATCACTAAATGCCTGTGCAAAATTCTGGCATGGAGTTACGCAATAACTCCAGTGATCTGGGGTTTCTGAGAAAAATGAATCAGAAAAGTTTTCGGAAAATTGTGCTGCACCCTAAATACAGTGTGATCTGATTCCTGTGTGCTTATTTAGACATATTTATTAAAACGATTTTTAAAAGTACCCCATGTTAATTTTACATCCCTGGCAAAAATTCCTTGAACTGAAATATTTGATTGGGGATGGGGTGGTAAATGAACAAATCAAGTGTGGTTTGAATGTTATATTCAAATAAATTAAAACTTTATATGGAAATTAATTTTATTGGACGAATAAATGTAAAATCGAAAAACAATATAGTATGTACTTCCCCTACACTGAGAGAGAGAGAAAGCCCTCAAAACTGTTGACGTAATCTTAGCACACCGAAAAGAACTGTGCATGTTACATTATGGATGGGGATGTCCTCTTATCTACTTTAACAGAATTTAAATGTCATCCATGAAGACAAGCAGGGCACCTCATCACTTGCGTTGCTTGTTATTTCCATATCACATTGGTGATTACAATATCCTTCCACTTTGTGACAAATGATATCTAAGAATTTTAGCTTTGGTTTTGATTTGATCTGCATAGCTGTTCAGGGACGTTACAACTTGATTTTTTTGTTCGGATTATTATATGTGCTTGTGGTTTGACCCCTCCACTCTCAGTTTACAAATCAATAAAACACAGATATACTCTCTAACATAATTAGGGTTGCCAGCCTCCAGGTGGGGCCTGGGGATCTCCCACTTTTACAGCTGATCTCCAGCTGACAGAGATCAGCTCCCCTGGAGAAAATGGCTGCTTTGAAGGGTGGACTCTATGGCAGGGGTGGGCAATTGTTTTGGCTCGGGGGCCACTTTGTGGGAGCGGAGGTTAGCAGAGGGCCGCACCTTTTAAAATGATTGCATTCATTAGTTAACTTTGCCTTTCAGAAAAGGTATAAATTGTATCATAAAAATCAATAAATATAAATTAAATAAAATAGTGCTAGTTTTATTCAATTTATTTATTGTGCTGATTTCATATCATCTATAGCTGCAAGCACATTTAATTTTAGAATCAGTTTAATGAGACAAATGTACCCTATCACACTTTTCTACAATTTTTTTGAAATCAGGAGTGAGATTACTTGTTGAGATTCTCATCACAGCCTGCAAGTTAATGTCTGTCAAAGAGCATCTATATTTACTCTTGTTGATCTTCATGCAAGAAAAACTTTGCTCACAAATATATGTAGACCCAAATATAGAGAATATTTTCCCGTGGCTGACTGTCTTGGCAGGCCGCAAAAAACTCTGTGGCGGGCCACATGTGGCCCCCGGGCCACAATTTGCCCACCCCTGCTCTATGGCATTGTACCCTGCTGAGGCCCCTCCCCTCTCTAAACCCTGTCCTTTCCTGGCTCCACCCCCAAAGTCTCCAGGTATTTCCCAACCCGGACTTGGCAACCCTAAACATAATTCCTAGGGATGATTCACCTGAATAACCATTAATTAGAACTTTGAAACTGCCAAGTTTGCCTAATGTTGTATTGGCAAGGGCATCAATTCATTATAATCAAGGTTAAGAAATAATATTTAGAACTGGAAAAATTTTCATGGAAAAATATAGCGCTGGAAATTTTTCCATCTCGTATTTCTGAACAATGCCGGCATGCCCCCTGTCAAATAATTTTGCCCTAATATGCCACCAATGTTTTCTTCAGATGGAACGAGCCGAGGCAACAGGTGAGGCTGCAAACACAGATCAGTTCAGCCATCACAATTATCATGGCCTTACCTGCCCGCTAGCATAGTTTATTTAATCTTATGCCCCTCCCCAAATGGTTGTACACAGAACCCTGCAGGGACAGGCTACTCCAATTCACAACCCAGTGTATCTTTGATTTCTACATGTGAAAAGCTCTACAACAAAAGACAACAGATGGAATAAAAACAGCCTGGCTCCCAGAGGTATTATGTAAAACAGATGATGAGTGTCAGCACTTTATACCCACACAATGTTGGCTGTTGAAGAGCATAGAAGAAAGGAGAATGAAGCCAGTCCTGAAGAAAAGGTGGCTTAAAAATAAACACAATGTAGGGAAGTAATGTGGACAAAATTAGCTCGTTCTAAGGATAGAATATGTTACTGATCAGAAAGGACGCAATTTCCTGGAGCACTCAGAATATCTAGCTCCGTCGGGGAGAACATGAAGCTGGTGCAAGCTACAGGGACTCGTGAACTCTGGTTGTTGGAAGGTGGATGCAGCAGGGGAAGGACTTACAATGTACGCTGGCTGGAAAGAAGAACCATCCTCACTTGAAAAGTGGTAATTCAGGAGCTGTAATAGTATAAGCAGGTAAGAAAGAAGCATAAGAGGGTCTTGGAAGGAATTTTAAAAGGAAAACGAGAGCTGCAACAGCATAAGTCTCAGTGGAGAAAAAGAGCAATTATGGCTGTGGTCACACGAGCGGCTCGGCATGGTATGGTGGCCCCTTAAATTGTACCGGTTCAAAGTGTAACGGAGCATTTCATTCAGACTGCACACTCTGTGGCGAGTTACCCGCATGGCCGTCCCATGGGGGAGTGTAATGTAGTATGTTCTGTGTAGCAACCAGCCTGCCATGTGCTCCCAGGTAATGGTGCCCGCCGCATGGCCAGAGCACATGGTCAGGCAGAGAGGGGAGCATGAATCTGGAGGAACAATAGACATCCGGACTGAAAGCCTCCACCAATGTGGGACCTAGGTTCTCCCTGGGGAGCCAATGCAATCAAAGGCTCCTCCAGGGAACCTATGACAAACATGCGCATATGTTAAGCCCCTATCAGGTCTTTTGGGCGCAGCCGGAGGTGTGGCTCCGGCCAGCATATAATGAGGGCCCTGGAGCTCTGGAAGCATGCTTGATCTGACCATCTACTGGACATGCTGAATCACTCAATAAAGGCTTCATGATTTCACCATTCCTGGTCTCCCGAGTCCAGTACTCTTCAGGGAGCATCCACATTACTGTTGCGCTTCAACCACAGGACAAGCTGTAACGGTGGGTTTTATTTAAATGCATGCGAATGGATGCATATATACGCACCTGCAAGTTCAGATGTTCCTGTTGGGTTCCTTTCACTGCAGGAGAGTTCAGACGTTGGAAAACCCGGAGGAAACCGCGAACAATCCATTCATACCGGAGTTTCCCCAGAATCTGTTTATTCAGTTTCCATTGTGGAACAGCATGGGCTGCTGACAACTGTGCCACAGAAGGCAGACGTCCTTGTTCGGAGGGGCCCAGGGGGTCATTTCGTAGGAAAAAAGGTGCAGGAGCTCATTAGCATAACTCATTAGCATAACTTATTTGCATATGCTAAACCACCTGACATCACTGGAAGTATGTCAGAAGGCAAGAGAGAGAGAGAGAGAGAGAGAGAGAGAGAGAGAGAGAGAGAAAGAAAGAAAGAAAGAAAGAAAGAAAGAAAGAAAGAAAGAAAGAAAGAAAGAAAGAGATGGCAGAGAGGGGACAGTTACTAATCCAAGCCTCAGAAATACCACTATTCTGGGAGGATAGCCTCAGTGGTGGCTGAAGCCTTCAGAAGGCTGGTCGGAGGAACAAGGACCTTTCCAGGGGACGGGGTCATTTTGCTGCAGAGACACAGCAGGCATTCCCCCGCGGGAGTGGGGCTGGCACCAACTCCCGGAGCTGAGCTCCCCCGAGCTCCTGCTCGAAATAAACCCTGGTGGGGCCCATTTATTTCACTCAGGTAATGCCACGGTAGTGCTACAAACTGTGCACGTGGCCGCAACCTACGAAACATAGTGGATGTTCAGGCCTGCCAATGGGATATAGTCTTCTTTGTGCAGGAGTAAGTAACTATAGCCAGTTGACTATATATGACTATAGCCAGCCTGGGGATCCCCCCCCCCCCCCCGGTCTTCAGTCCTTTCACCAGCTTTTTTTACAAGTTAACGTCTGAATTGCAGCGTCTCTAACTATGGCTTCTGCGAAAAGGGAAAGGGACGGGTGGTTGAGCTGCGCCGGGCTCCAGCATGATTATCACCATGTTGATGTTTCTGTGCCAGGATAGTGAAGGAGCGGGGACAGTGGCAAGCAGTCCAGGAAGGGGGCAAGCAAGCACCATCCCTGCCTGCCTCCCCACCTCTCACTGCTGCTTCCTCATTGGGTGTGGCTTTTCTAGCTGCCTTCTGAAAGCAGCCATAGGATTTATCATCCCAATAATTTTACTGAAGCAGCTTACCTAATACAAAATGGCCACAGCTCAACTACTAAATATTCCTACGTGCAGATAAAATGGTTCCCACCCTTTCTTTCAGCAAAACTTCTCCCAGTCTACAAACAGTATTTACCTTCCTTTCAAAATTTCGTCTGTGTGCATAAGAGTTTCCCACATTAGAATACAATTTCTCTCTGGACTGATAACTCAAGTTAACAGTATTTTTTTTTCTTTTAAGGGAGATGAAAGAGCTATCATAAATACAGGCTGGATTGAACAGGGATTAAATGCCAACAAAGACCTAGGGAAATCCAAAATTTTTCATTTGGTGCCTAAAAGGAAAAAAAAAGCATGTGTTTGACATATATTCTGAGGGTTTGATTTGATGTATTGTACTTATATCCTGCCCTCTATTTCACTCTCTGGGGGTCACCACAGAAAAGGCCCTATCTCGAACTGCTTTACTCCCAAAAGTAAGAATATGTTTTATATGTTACGGACAAAGGACAGGCATAATAAATTACGGTCTCAACCACCACCATAGGTCATCAAATATGGTTAGGGTTGCCAGATGTCCAGTGCTGACCTGGAAAGTCAAGTATTTCAGAAAACATCTGAAAAAATACTGGACATTTAAATGCATTTTTCTGAACAGTCAGCTAAAATACTGAACTGTCTTAATCAACTGTGAACTTTACGAAGCCTAAACTGCAAAACACACTGTTTGGGCTTGGAGGAGGTGGTACCGAGGCAGTGCTAGTGGGAAGCAGCCACTGCTGCTCCATGCTGGAGCTGAGAGCTCCCCTGCCAGGGCAAACAGCACGCTTCGCACTTCATGCCCTGTGAGGAGGCACTGCCCAGTGTGAAGCACCAGCCGTAGCTGCTTCCTCAAGCTGGGGTTGGGATCTCCCCTGCCAGGGCAGGGCTTGTGCTGTTTGCCCTGGGAGGAGGAGGGCGGAGCCTCAGCATGTCCAGCATTTTTATCAAAAAAATCTGCTAATCCTAAATATGGTTGCAAGTGTTTCCTTGCTTACTTGGGAGTAACTTTCATTGCAAGATCTACACTGGCTGCCTGTTTGCAGGCACGATTCAAAGTGCTGGCTTTACCTTTAACACCCTAAATTGATTGGGGTTGGGCTACTTGCTTGATGGACAGGTCCTCCCATACTGTCTGGTCTGCCAGTCTGGACCTTTTCCCAAGCCTTGCTATATGTGACCCAGCCTGCAAAGCTGAGATGACTGGACACCAGCGACAGGGCTTTTTCAGTGGTGGCACCTCAGCTTTGGGATACCCTCCCCCAAGGCTTGCCTTACTCTCTTCTAGGCTCTAGGCCAAAAAATTTCTTTCATCCAGGCTTTTAACTCAAAGTTTCCATCTTTTTATATAGGTTAAAAGTTTGCTTCTAGACTGAGGACTGTTTTTAAAGATCATTTACTGCACAATCCGAAACAGAAATACACCCTTCTGAGCCCATAGATTTTAATGGACTTATAAGGGTGTGAGTCTGCATAGAATTTCATTGCAAGGCTGCTGGCTGTTATTTCCAGCTGTTTTAATGCCTTGGCAGAGTTTTATACTTTTAAAAATAATTTTATTGTTTTATTTTGTGAGCCACCTCAAGCAGGTCTCTGCAGAGGCAGTGAATGCACTTTCTAAGTATATAATAACAAAAATTGAACTCAGTTTGACTTATTGTGAGTAAATATAGATACAGACTGGAAAGTTAGTGAGGCAGTAATACTCAGTGGCTTGCGAGCCACATGAACTGATGTGCAGTCCTCATGCCAAGAACAGAAGTAAATGCAGATCATTTGGCTGATTGTAATTGCGAATGTGGCTGTCCAAAGTAGCTCTTTGAGGTAGCAGTCCCTGCTCCAGTGATGAAGTGTCTGGAATGAGGGAATAAACAGGCGAGTTTAGCAGACGTGTGAGTTCAGCGACAGGATGAGAAAGCCAGAGCACTAGTCTCTTCACATCCCTAAAAGGGTAAGCACACTTTCCGCAAACGAATCTACATAAATAGGAAATTTTATAAAAAGGGGGGATTTTTAAAAAAATAACACAAAAGGCAATTGTGAATGTAGAATGCCAGCAGTGGGCTGGGAGCTATTCAGTGTATTGCACTGAGTGTAACTTGTATGAGTATCTGCCAACTGGACAGATGTCATGGGTATGTACTCGGTGCAAGGAGCTCCTAGTTCTCAGGAAATGAATTTGCATCCTTGAGGCCAAGATGGCTGACCTGGAGGAGCAGAAACAGTCAGTTAAGCACATGGATAAGACTCTTGGGGACTTGTGTCCCACTTTGAAAGTGGCAGCCCTGCCCTGGTCAGGGAGCGTGAGGGTCAAGGGAAAACAGGGCACCAGGCCCGTAGTGACAGTGGGGCATTTCCAGGCTCTGCCCCCTCAAATGTGAGGCACGCCCCACAACAACCGCTGCCCCTTTCCCCCTCCCCTCCTGTGACATTAAAAGGGCCCTCTAGCTGATCGGCAGAGCACGTGGCCTGCTGATCAGCTGAAGGGCCCTTTAAATCTTGCAGCCGTCCCTCTCCTTCCCCTCCTCCAAGATCTAAAGAGCCCTCCAACTGATCAGTCGCTTCAGATTTTGCTGCTTGGAGTTCACCTGCGGGCAGCCCCCACTTTAAAAACTGCATTTAAATTATATATTCATTTTTGAATTATATTTTCATTTTCCTCTTTCTTTTTTGGTAGTTCAAGGCCATTTCCCCCTTCGTTTTCTTCTATGTATTCTTAGAATATACAAAACAAAACAACACCAAATAAAAAAACCCTGGGAACGCCCCCCCCCCCTTATATTTTCCCTTTATTTTGATTTTGGTCTTTCCCTCTTTTTGTTGTACGCACTACAAAAAGAAAATGGATTAAAAAAAACAAAATGGTAAAATTATATAATCCCCCCCTTGAAGACAGGATGTTTTCATTTTCTTCAATTTTGTACGGCCAGCTTTGGAGGACCATTTTCATCCCTTCTCTGTCTTACACATACTCTGAGAAATTAATTTATGATGTATTCTGAGAAATTAATTTATGACCAACCGAACGGGAAGGAAAGATCCTCTTATTAAAACTCGCTGCTCCTCGACTTTTATCGACCCTGTCTGGCTCCGAGGGGAACCTGCACTTTGCCCACAGACTCCACAATCCAGTTAGATTTTGTTGCTCCTCATATTTTGCGTGACAACTAATTACAACAGTTCCTTTCACGCGACACACTAAACAGAAATGGGCGTTGGATCCAGATGGTCAGCCGCATTGGTCTGAAGCAGTAGAACAAATTTAGAGTCCTGGGTCACCTTTAAGACTAACAAAAGTTTATTCAAGGTATGAGCTTTCGTGTGCAAGGCACATTTTTTCAAATACATTGGAATGGTAGGTAAGGTTCAAACTGATAGCCAGAGAACGAGCAGCAAGTTAACATGTAACATCAGGGGTCATTTTGAGCAGGAGCTCGGGGGAGCGCAGCTACGGGAGTTGGTGCCAGCCCCCCACCCCGGGCAGGGGAATGCCTGCTTGTGTCTTGGCTGCAGCAAAATGACCCCGTCCCCTGGAAAGGTCCTTGTTCCTCTGACCAACCTTCTGAAGGCTTCAGCCACCACTGAAGCTATCCTCCCAGAATAGTGGTATTTCTGAGGCTTGGATTAGTAGCTGTCCCCTCTCTGCCAGCTTTCTTTCTTTCTTTCTTGCCTTCTGACATACTTCCAGTAATGTCAGGTGGTGTAGCATATGCAAATAAGTTATGCTAATGAGCTCTGCTAATGAGCTCCTGCACCTCTTTTTCTACGAAATGACCCCTGTGTAACATGATGATGTTCAAGATATGCAAAGTGACACCAAATAACAAGTTAAGGTTATAAGGTCAACAGTTTTAAAGCAATAAATATGCCAGACTAGCAGATAAATATCTAAAGGTGTCTTTTCTAGTTGTGGGATGTGACCAGTGTTCCCTCTAAGCTGAGTTAGTGTGAGCTAGCTCACAGTTTTTTAGCTTCTGGCTCACACATTTTTGCCTTAGCTCAGGAAGGATGGCTCCAGAGCAGACTAATTTATGCAGTAGCCAAATCGCTCGCTCACAACTTTTATGCCAGCAGCTCAGAAAGGAGAATTTTTGCTCACGAGACTCCATAGCTTAGAGGGAGCATTGGATGTGACTTAGAATTCTCTCTTCTCAGGCGGGGAGGGCACTTCACCCTAAATCCCCTCCTCAAACAAACCAATCTCCCTTGAATTACATTTAGTATTATATTAATATACTATACTCTGCCAGCTGGACGTTATGAGCCTTCCCTTCCCGCCTTTTTTCCTTCCCTCACACAGTTCTTCGAACCGTCCCTCCCAAGCGAGAGATTTTTGTCCCTCGGCACTACATCCCCCAAGGTGCTTTGCGGTAGAAGACTCGCTCCGCTCCGCTTTTGCCTTCTCGCCCGGTAGCCCTGAGCACTACATTTCCCATGCCGCCTCGCGGCAAAAGCCCAGCCATTCTTGTTGGTCCCCCCAGCCTCCCAGCGTACTACTACGTTTCCCAGGCCGCTTTGCGACTACCTTTCCACTCTCGGTGCTCCCGGGGCGGTCGCGCCTGCCGGTGCCTCCGGTGCTGAGGCGGCGGGCCGAGATGGCGGAGGGGGTGCTGAGCGCCGGCGTCAACCTGGAGGCCTTCGCCCAGGCCATTGCGGCCATCCAGGCGCTGCGCTCCAGCGTCACTCGCGTCTTCGACTGCCTGAAGGATGGCAAGCGCAACAAGGAGACGCTGGAGGGCCGCGAGAAGAGCTTCGTCTCCGCCTTCCAGGAGAGTCTCCACTCCGTCAGCCGGGACCTGGGGTGAGGATGGGAGCAGGGTGGCGCTTCTGCCTCTTTCCCCTTCCCCCATGTTGTAGGTCTAAGTAATTCTCTTGGCTGGAATGCCCTCTTCTTTAACAGAAATGGAACCTCCATGTTCAAAGGCAGTATATCCAGCTGTGGCGGGGCGGGAGGATAAAGAGGGCAAGGAAATTGCTGGATTCAAATAGGGTATAGGCTTTTGTGTCCTAGAACCCATTTTTTCAGATGCGATGAGTGCAGAGTGCACCTAGGGTGGGGCTTTTGGGGGCTCCGCCCCCTTTCCTAAATGCACAGCCCCGCAAGAATTTTTCCAGTAAATGCTTTTTTCAGTCATTTTAAAATATTTTTTAAAAGCCGTGTGGTTTTTTAAGCAGAGTGGGGTGCTGCAGTTGACTAATTCCTGCACCGAGCAATAGGGTTGGAGTAGGTGACCTCTAGGATCCCTTCTAACTCTGTGTCAAGAAACTGGTCTCCTTTAAGAGAGTTTTTCTGCCTAAGCGGATCCTTAAAAATAGGCAGGCCTTTGATGTGTGAAGTATGAACAATAATGGCAGTATGGACAAGTGCATGGAGGACCGAAGTTACCAGTGTCTATCAATGGGTGATTTAAAACATGGAACCTTGATGCAATATACCAATGAATGTCATGTGCTGGGGATAAACCAGGGCAGGATTTTTGCTGACTGAAGCTTCCACACTGAGTGGTTGTAAACTTTTGAATTACACATGCTGGGAACAAAAGGTGTGAGGCTTTTGCTTAAAAATCAGCCTTTGTGTTAAGAAGCACTGTGGTCAGGTGGATAAAAGATGTGTTTGATCAATGTCTGTTGGCTGTAATCCTTAGAGAAAAAGTACAGTCTTCAAAGTTAGGGGTAGGGCACATGTGACTGTCACTTTTTTAAAATCTTTGTCTGTCTTCCGATATAGTATAAAGGGGCCTCTCCAGGAGTTCAGTTTTGCTTAAATGGTTCTTCCCTCCATTTTATCCTCACATTCTGTTGGGAAGCCTAGGCTGAAAGAGTGTGATTTGGTCTCAAGTCCAATTTCAGTTAAGTGTGGTGGTTAAGTGCGCAGACTCTAATCTGGGAGAACTGGGTTTGATTCCCCACTCCTCCACTTGCAGCTGCTGGATGACCTTGGGCAAGTGATAGTTCTGTCAGAGCTGTTCTTGAAAGAGCAGTTCTCGAAAGAGCTCTCTTAGCCCCACCTACCTCACAGGGTTTCTGTTGTGGGGAGGGGAAGGGAAAGGAGTTTGCAAACCACTCAGACTCCTAGGGAAGGGCGGGGTATAAATCCAGTCTTCTCTTCTTCTTCAGTGAGTTTCATGACAGAATAGAGGCTTGAACCTGGGACTTCCCAGTTCTAGTCTAATACTCAGCCACCATACTACATTGGCTCATAAGGGGGAAAAAGGCAACGTAGCTGTGAAAATCCATGTTTACAGGCAACGTAGCTGTGAAAATCAGTGTGGATAAAAAAGGCAGAGAATTTTGCTAAATGGGGCCTTGGAATACTGGCTGTTGTAAAACAAAACAATTGTTATTTTATTTTGTAGAGATTGTGGGACAGCCAGAGATTTATTTTATCAAAACATTTATACTATTTCCTCAGGGTGCAAGGTGGCTTATAAGAATAGGTTTAAAACATTAAGACTTAGAAGTCAAAGTAAAATAACAAACCCCAAGTCTCCGCCCCCCCCAAAAAGATGCCTGCTGTTCAAACCCCTGGCAAACAAGCAGGCCTTGCAGTGCCTGCTAAAGGTTTCTTAAAGAGGGGTCCCCCCCCACCACTTCAGGGAGGCTGTTCCACAGTGCAGGAGCCACAGTGGAAAAGGCCCGGGCTCTGGTCAATACCGCATGGGACACCCCAAGTAGTGGGATAGCCAACAAATGACTGCCTAACCCTACTTGATGCACAGAGACATATCGAAGGAGACGGTCCTTCAGATATGTGGGGACCAGGCTGTGAAACTCTTTAAAGGTCGTAACCAGTACCTTGCATTGAACTCAGAAACTGACTGACAGCCAATATAGCTATCTCAAAATGGACAACATGTGTTCCCAATGGCAAGCCCTTGACAGTAGTTGGGCCGCCATTTTCCGGACCAGTTGTAGTTTCTGGTTTGCCTTCGAGAGCAGCCCTATGTAGAGCATGTTGCAGTAATTCAGCCGTGAAATCACAGAAGCGTAGAGCAGTGTAGCTAGATCGGCTGATTCTCAGTTAATGGGAGAGCTGGTGAATCAGATTGCAGCTGATAGGAGGTGCTTGGAGTCCTGGCCACCATGCCAGCTCGCTCTTCAAAGAGTAAGCCAGGATCTGTGAGCACCTCAGGCAGTTTACCTGCTTGGAAAAAGCCAGCGTCCCTTCATCTAGTTTCAATCCCTCTAGGACAGAGGTGTTGAACGCATTTTTCCCAGGGCCAGATATGACATAAATGTCATTTTGCCAGGCTGGACCATGTATGCAACATGAAGTACCAGAGATATAAACTTTATAAAGATGATTACAGATGCTGTATGGTAATAGCCAGCTTGATTGGATGAGGTGTGATGTGCAGAAAGGTGGTAGGCGTGGAGATATTATCACTGGTAAGGAGACAGGAAACCTAGGTCTCAGTTTGGTCCAGGAGGATTCAGTCCATGAGGGCGCAAAAAATAAATGGACATAAGTCTGAAGAAGTGAGCAGTGACTCACGAAAGCTCATAGCTTGCCACAAATTTTGCTACTGGACTCTTACTCTTTCTACAGCTATAAGAAACCCCAACATTCAAAAAACAGTGTGTGTGGGGGACGGACATTTTAACCTTCCAGGGCATTCAGTTGTTGACCTAAGAGGAAGTAGTTCTCTTACAAAGGAATTCCAAAGGAAGATTAGAAAGAGGGACTGATGTATTGCAATTGATAATGAAGCTCAATGCATCCTCCTGGGTTGAATTGAGACCTAACTTTCTTCTCTTATTACCAATGGCTGCTATTGTTATTTGGCATCTGAAATCACTTCACCCTCCAAGATATAAGGACAAATGGACTCACATTCTAACTGTCTCTGAAGAAGTAAGCAGTGACTCATGAAAGCTCATGCCCAGGCACAAATTTTGTTAGTAATTAAGGTGCTACTGGACTCTATTCCCTTCCACTATTAAAGATTGCAAGCTGTGATGTTAGGTTTCTTTTATTATTATTATTTCATCTGTTGGAACTGGAAAGGGGATTGCTCCAAGTGAAATAATGTGTTGCTTTCAGACGGGACAAAATCCACTCGCTGCTAGTGATAATAATAAAAAGCGGGGTGCGGGGTGGGTTCAGGGTAGGGGTACAGACTTCCCGCTCTAGATGGGGTGCCATTGACACTGGTGCAGTCCATCAAGGGTTTGGGTATGATCTTGGATGCCTCCTTGACTATGGAGGCCCAAGTCGTGCATATTGCCAAGCTGGCGTTTTTCATCTGCTCCAAGCTCAGCAGTTGGCCTCTTTATTGTCGCACCCTGACCTACCCATGGTCATCCACACAATGGTCACCTCCAGGCTAGACTATTGCAGTTCCCTCTACGCTGGCCTGCCTTTGAGGCTAACCCAGAAGCTTCAGCTAATCCAGAATGTGGGGGTACAGGTCCTCACAGGAACATCACCAATGGCACACATACAGCCTGTGCTGCGCCAGCTGCACTGGCTTCCAGTAGAATTCCAAGCCAAGTTCAAGGTTCTGGTGTTGACCTTTAAGGCCTTGGGCAGGCAGGGACCAATGTATCTGTGAGACTGTCTCCTCTAGTATGTCCCTGGTAGAGCGTTACACTCTTTGGATAGCAATTGGCTGATGGTCCCTGGCCTCAAAGGTGTCTGGTGTCCTCAGCCAGGCCTAGGGCTTCTTCAGTCCTGGCCCTCACCTGGTGGAACTCTCCCAAATACCACAAGGGCCCTGTGGGATCTCATGCAACTCCATAGGGCCTGTAAGGCAGAGGGGTTCTGCCAGGCATTTAGTTGAGTCCAGCAGTGGTTTTCACTCTAGCTAGCACTCTCTTTTGCTCTCCAGATCAGCTGTCCCTCTTCCTCCCCTGCCCACGAGGTAGCCGAGCAGTTCGGAATGGGAAGTGATTTTAGCTCGCCATCTGGAGTTTAACTTTATTGGTACTGCTGTATTTTAATTGTAGAGTTTTTAATGCTTTTATCCATTGTTGTACATCTCCCAGAGCCCTGCAGGAGCAGGGATTGGTGATTAAAAAATCTAATAAATAATATAATAGTAATAAAAAGGGATTAGATAGACTTATCCTCCATGAATCTATCAATGGCTACTAGCCATGGTGACTGAAGGAAACCTCCACTTTCAGAGGCACTCAGCCTCTGAATCCCAGAGCCCGGAGGCAATGCCCTGTTGCTGGCCCTTCAGAGGAACTGGGTGGCCCCTGGGTGAGACAGGATGCTGGACTAGATGGACCATTGGTCTGATAGTCTTATACATACATACATACATACATACATATATATATATATGTGTGTGTGTGTGTGTGTATATATATAATCTTACGAGCATAGGCATAAGTTGAATTTATGAGGTAGGTTTAGAACTTTAACCCAAAAAATTTGAGCAGCCTCCTTCAGTGAGGTACAATCAGTAGACTGTTGGGACCACAAAAGGATACTGAGATATTTATTTGTTTATAAGCTCAATTTATATACCGCCCTCCCCGGAGTTCACAGGGCTCAAGATGGTTGACAACACCAAAAAATACAATATAGACCAAAAATAAAACAGTTAAATTAAGATTAAAAAAATTAAAAAATATTAGAAAACATTAGATGGCACCAAAATGAATACAGCATGCATTACTGGCCTGCAGGTGGGTAAGTCAATATGGGGGGGGGGAGTGCCAGCCAAGATGGTACCCGTCGCTGCCCTCAACCAAAAGTCTGGCGGAACATCTCTCCCTTACATGCACTACGGAACTGCATAAAGTCCCGCAGGGCAAGGATGTCATTTGGCAGAGATATGTACAGACAATCCACTGACACTGAATGTGCATTTCATTTCCAAGTTATCTGACTCATTAGGTCACAGACATCTTAGTAACTTTTCTGCCAGTAGATCCATGCTTGGGGAAGTCATGTGGAAATATTCCACGGCTGCTCGTTGTTTCCTTCAGTGCAAGTAAACTTGTAATTAGTTCACAAAATATCAGAAAAAGAGAACAGAGGTGTGAGAGCCGGTGTGATGTAAAGATGTTAAAGTAGTCGGATTGGGATTCAAACCTCTGCTTAGATATGAAACTCACTGAGTGGTGTTGAGCAGGTTATTAGCTCTCAGCTAAACCTACCTGACAAGGTTGTGGTGAAAGAAAAACAATGGAATAACCACCTGTAGGTTATTCTGAACCTTTGGAGAAAAGCTGAAATACCAATGTAATAAGAAAAAAAATATTACCTCTGAAAGATCCTGTATATGAGACTTTTTAGAGCATTTATAACCTGCCTTTTGTACCAACACTGGCACCTATTACAAAAACATATATAACTTGAGCATTATTGTTATCATTTGTAAAAACAGTAATAAAAGCTGTGAATTTATGGGTTGACAGTTGAGGAATTGGAAAGTTTTCTTTGCTGCTGTCATTGTTTCCAAATCTGGCTTGTGTTTCCCAATATATTTTCAGATTTTCTCTGCAGTTGTAAGAACTGGAAACTATTATTAAAAGAAAACTTGTGTTTTCACGATGCTTATTGGGGGGGTCTGCTACTGTTTTTGTTGCTGGAATACAGTGAATGCATTTCTTTTTGTACCCTGGCCGGATTGACAAAACATGCTCTCTTTAAATAGCATCATTAAACAGCAACATTTGTCTTCTTGTAGAGAACTGGAGCGTCTGAGCAACCTCGTTGGCAAGCCCTCTGAGAACCATCCTCTCCACAACAGTGGATTGTTGAGTCTCGATCCTGTGCAAGACAAAACTCCCCTCTACAGTCAGCTACTTCAGGCCTACAAATGGTCAAACAAGGTAAAAATATTTAAGCAAAATCATTGCTGATTGCAGCTCTAGTACTTGAAAAGGTTGAATGTTTTAGCTCTGCCTCACTTGGCGAGCAGTCCAAAGTTTAGGCATAGGTGCTCTGCTTGAGGAGGTGAGCTGTTTCCCCAAGAGGTGACTGCCGTGCTCTGTCAGCTGCCTGTCAAAGCCTGGAGGAGCAGCCCAGGTAGCCCTCACTTTGCCGCTCTGCAGGATAAATGGCATGGTGGCTTCTGTCTGCGAGTACTCCTTCCTTGCTTTAAGGGGCTCCTGATAGAAGATGGAAGGAATTCCGCAGAAAGGGGTCCTTTGTGCCCACCACAAAGTCCTTGAGCCTCCCGATATCCTATTTGTGGGTATTGGACGGCTCTTTATTAATCTGTGTGGAGGAACTCTTTCAGTTGCTGATAAGGGAGCTGGTGGAAACCTGGCAAAATTCATAGCTCACAGTTTTTCAACCTTAGGGTTTTTTCACTAAATAAAATCATGAATTATTTGAATAAAAGCTCTCTAATTCAGAAGGACCTGGCAGAAGTGTGAATTTTATGGAGCTTTTTTGTTGCTACTATGGCTAACATATTATTGTTTAAGGAAATGGGGAAATGTGTAGTATTTTTTGCAGGTATGCAGGGGTCATTCCGTAAAAAAAGAGGTGCAGGAGCTCATTAGCATAACTCATTAGCATAACTTATTCAACTTATTTACATACCACCGGAAGTATGTCAGAAGGCAAGGAAGAAAGAAGAGAGAGAGAAAGGGAAGGAAGGAAGGAAGAACTGGCAGAGAGGGGACAGCTACTAATCCAAGCCTCAGAAATACCACTATTCTGGGAGGATCGCTTCAGTGGTGACTGAAGCCTTTAGAAGGCTGGTCGGAGGAACAAGGACCTTTCCAGGGGACGGGGTCATTTTGCTGCAGCCATGACACAAGCAGGCATTCCCCTGCGGGGTGGGGGGGTGGGGCTGGCACCAACTCTCGGAGCTGAGGTCCCCTGAGCTCCTGCTCGAAACGACCCCTGCAGGTATGTATTTGTGTACAATAACTTTGGTGACTGTCTGAAAACAACTTTCTATTCTAAATTTATGAAACTGGAGTTGGCACTTTAAGTTGTTGTTCAAACTTAATACAATTTTGTTTACTGCCTACATGATGACTCTTCCAGAAGACTGCCTGGCTCTAATGTGTGTTAACTAATGGTTGTGTTAATAGCCGGGTTGACTTTTGTTGAGGGTTACATGAATGTTGTGTTGAACATTTTCCATTATGTGAAGGGTTAGATCTCTTGATCTGTTTCATGAATGATGGGGCTTTCCTCTGTTGTTCTTTTTATAACCCATTCTAAATTGTTGGAAGACTTTCCAGCGAGGAGAAGGACACGTGTTTTGAAATATAATAATGCCTTGGTCATTAGGACAGCCCAGTTTAAGACTGCATGAGTTGTATGTGTGACTTTCTGCAGTCCACTTTTCATCAGAAATGAAAACACCTGTCTGGCGTTGAAGAAGTGAGCAATGGAGATTCCATTTTGCATGATTTTGTAAAGCATTAAAGTTTAGATGGTGGTTGGTCAGCCATCTTTAACCGTGATCAACGGTTGCATAAAGTTGCAGATGCCCTTGTATAGGTAAGAATCATAATAAGGATTACAGTGTGTCAGTACACATCAAAAATATAGGAACAACTGCAATGAGATGCTAAAATTTTCAATTTTAGTTACAAACATATATTTTACAATATTTTTACAACTGGTGGGTGTTATCATGTGTATTGTGAATTAATACAAACAACAAGGTCAATCCAAAACATAAACACTTAGTGAAGACAATGTATAAACATCTAAGAAGAATCATTCATAGAAGCATCATGAGAAAAACTTTGGTCAACACACGAGGATCCTGGGTATAGGGTCACTCATTTCAATAAACTTCTTCAGTGAATTTTTTTGGGGGGAAAAAATTTGGAAAAATAATATGAAACTTACCAAAGCGAGTTCATTCAAAGAAAACATGTATAAAATGTTTTATCTTTGGTATTTAACCCCAGACAAACTGGCTAGATTCTCTAATACAAACTCAAAAATATGCTGGAAATGCAAAAAGTGTACAGGGAATTTTTACCACATGTGGTGGACATGCCAAAGAACAAAATTTTTTTGGCAAAATGTAAGGAATATTATGCAAGAAATATTACAATGTGATATACCTTGTTCCCCTGAATTATATTTGCTCAATGTTATCCCGGAAGAATATGATTATAAAGATAAAAGATTAATAATTTATGTCGTTACGGCCGCAAGAATCCTATATGCGAAATACTGGAAGACCAACAAAATACCTGAACAAGAGGAAATTGTAAGGAAATTATTCGAAATGGTAGAAACCGACAATTTAAGTTTAAGGTTAAAAAATAAACATGAAACATTTAAGTCAATGTGGGAAAAATTTTATTTTTGGTATGATAAAAAATATGTACATGTATAGACAAATTGATATGAGTTATAATTGTCAATCCGTTAACTCTCTTTGTAAGCAAATTTTTGAACTATTGTAATGTTGATATTATATACAAAAAAGTAAATAAAATATTTTTTTTAAAAAACTTCTTCAGTGAGACCAACATTTATTCTACAATAATGTAAAAGTATTCTTCAAGTTGTGTGATATGTTATTGAAGACATTCATTCCACTCAGCGGCTGTATTGTAGAATTTCTTCAATGCATTAATAAAGAAATCAATCAAAACTTTTAATCATTGGTATAGCCTTCTATACCAGTGATAAAAAGTTTTGATTGATTTCTTTATTATTTGCGTTTTTGGATTTACCGTGTTTGTATTAATGCACAATACACATGATATACCTACCAGTTGCGAAAATATTGTGAAATATATGTTTGTAACTAAGACTGAAAATTTTTAGCATCTCATTGCAGTGCTTCTTGTATAGGTATTGGCTGGCCTCTTTAATAGCCTCTTGGTGTAAACTTATGTTGGAAAAGCTGGGGGTCTTTTAATCTCCAGCAGAGTCATGGTGGGGAGGGGGGCTGCTTGCCTGCCTGGCTTCATTTCAGGCAGACTCATCCAGCCCTGTATACTAACAACTACACTTAAACCAATTTTGTCTTTAGTAGCTGTGTGGGTTTGATTTGTGTTCAGTTTAAGCCAAATGTGTAACTGAATTATCTCTGTGGTTCCAAATAAAAGCCAGAAAGAACATTTTGATCCCCAGAATGTCGTTGGCATTTATGTTTGCTTAACATTGTTATCTGTGAAATTGAAAATTAATTGATGACAGTTGTTCAGAATTTAATTTCATTGTTTCATAACAGCTAAGAAACTTAGGGTTTTTTTTTTTGGTGATCGTTGCTTGAGTCTAGCATTGCTAGTGAAAACACTTAATTTAGCCAGTCTAAACAAGTCCACTTGGAATCCTACTCAACTCTGCTCAGTGGGACTTAACTGCCAGGAAAGTGTTCTTAGGATTGCACTGTAAACGGATGCTTTCAATAGTGACCGTTATTTAACTGACCACCTGTCAGAGAACCAAGTGGACTAATTTGTGGATAATCTGGTGGTGGTGTTATCCTTTACCAGTATTTACATTCTGGCAGGGGTCCTTTCGAAGAAAAAGAGGTGCAGGAGCTCATTAGCATATGCCACGTCCCCTGACATCACCAGAAGTGTGTCAGAAAGGGAATGTCAGTTTCAGCCCCGTTAGATCCTGTGGGCCATTGAAATCAATGGCAAAAACTCATAGGGTATGTGAGGAGCTGGAGGAAAGGGGGTTTGAGGGAGAGGCTCCAAACTTGCAGGGTAGCTGCTGGGGCCTCTCCTCGAAATACCCACTAAGTTTCAAGAAGATTGGACCACAGGGTCCAATTCTACGGGCCCCCAAACAGATTGTCCCATCCCCTCCATTGTTCTCTATGGAGGAAAAAAATGTTAACTTTTTTCCTACCATAGAGAACAATGGAGGGAATGGGGGCAACCTGTTTGGGGGCCTGTAGAATTGGACCCCCTGGTCCAATCTTCTTGAAACTTGGTGGGCATTTCGAGGAGAGGCCCCAGCAGCTACCCTGCAAGTTTGGAGCCACTCCCTCAAACCCCCTCCCTTCCAGTGGCTTTTAAAGTTGGGCGGCGGGCTGAATCAGATTAGAGAATCTGATTCAGCCCGTAGTTGCCCTACTGGCCAGTCCTGAGCTGGTGGAGCTTTGCTCCGCCTCGCTCCAGCCCCAACGGACCCCTGCATTCTGGGCTGGTTAGGATGGGAAGACAGGAAGTTACTCTCAGAACACGTATTTTCATATGTAGAATAATGAATAGTTGAACATTTATCTTGCCCCATTTGGGAAAGAGTGGGAATTTTGAATTTAAGCTACTTGTATTAATGCCAGGGAATTCCATTTTTATGTGTTTCATTGCAGTTGCTGAAACCAGTTTCAGAAAACATGTGGTTTAAAGTCTTTGCCTTTTGCTTTTGACAGAGGATGGACGTGTGATCAGTTTATTCCTCTGCACTTAATCGCCCTGTAGACAGTCGGTGTTCAGTGACTGCTGCCTTCAGAATTTTGCAGTCTGGTTTTCTTCCTTGTTCTTTTTCATGGTTGGTGCTAATGCATGAATTGTCACAAGTGACCGGGCCCCCGGTTAGCACTGTATTTCTGCCAGAAAAAAAACTATGCCGCCAGACTCTTACAGCCTGAGGTGATATACTGAGCTGCTTTTATGATACAGCACTTTCCTCTTGTGCCAGCTACATGTGTGCAAGCCGAATTCGCCTGTTTCTTTTATTCCTTTTCTCAACAGCTGTTTTGAACAGGAGTGTCTGGAATAAATGGGCCATTTTTATGCGACTTTCTTTGCGGTATATCATCAGTATTTGGCAGGGGAAGCTTCAGTTGCAGTGATGTGTGGAAAAGCTTTCTGTATTTTTAATTTTTAATTTTTGACCCCTTGGTGGCTGGCATGTTGCATTTTTGATGAGCTGAGGCAGGACCATCTCCCTTTCCCCCTCTGCCCGGGTTGCTCATGCGTTAACTATGGCACAGTAGAGCTTAGGCAAGATAAAACGTAGATCTGGATGGAAAAAGGGATTTGCAAGGAGCAGGTATCCACTAGTGATTTTAGTATCAAAGTTAACAAAGGAGGGCTTTGCTTACATAGACCAGACTTGTAATTTGCATGTACTCTGAGTCCAAGGCAAAATACTCTAAAATGCGTTGAGAGCAAGAGGGTTTGCTCTTACCTAACACTGCGTGGTCTTGGCTGTTATGTGCTACCAAACTACTATAAGTCTTAGTACATAAATGAGCGAAAGAGAAAAATAAGATGAGCCAACTTGCAGGAAGCAGAAGCGCAGTAGTCTAATAAAGCAAAAACATATTACGTAACTGTACCAAAATAACAATCTGTGCGATGGGTTGAATTCAATCAGCTTCTCTGCTTGTGAAAAGGGACGATGAGGATGGATCCCTTTGCCCACCAAAAATGCTGTGCTGGGGATCGTGGGACCTGTTTGGATAAAACCCTCATAGGAGGGGGCTTGTAATTAGGCGCGGAGTTGGATCGAGTGGGGGAAAAATTGGATCCACCCCAGCATAACTGGACTAGAAAAAATTGCATGAAGGGGTGCCGTCCTATATATTTATATGGGAGAGAGACAACATTTGAAATAATATTTTTATTCTGCTATTGTTCTGGAGAGGTCAGGGTAGCTAAACGTGGGGAAAGAGGAGGACCATGTAACCCTCACAACAATCCTGACAAGTAAATTGGTCTCAGAGAGAATGAAAGGCCAAAGATCATCCAGTGAGGGTTTTTTTTTGGGGGGGGGGCAGTGCATTTGAACCCAGGTCCTGCTGTGATTCTGATCACTGTCACATTGGCTGCTCAGGGCTGCTACACTACACTTATTAGGTAATCACTTATTTTGTCAACTACAAACTATGAGAGAGAACTTTCTATTGCAAGGACTTGCTTTCATTTTTCATATGCGTTGAATGTATCAGGCGGGTATTGAAACCAGGGAACCATTCCAAAAACTTGTTGCCCACACTCAGATAGCATGAGGAAACGTGGCTTTTGCAGTAGAAGCCAGCAATCAGTGTGCTGAACATGTGCTTTGTCTGCAGGAAGTCCCAGGTCTAATCCCTAGCATGCTAACTTAAAAATACTCTTGGGTAGACCCTAGGCTAGATGAGCAAAAGAGAGATGTAACATTTGAAGCCATGGATCAGTTTTTTTGTTTTTTTGCAGGGGGATGCAAATGTGGGGGGGAAACTGAAATATATGCAGTAGTTACTTTCCTATCAAACCTACTTTTACTGATTTAACAACAGAAATGCTTCATTTATACTTAGCATATGCTGTTTGCTTATTTAAGGAAATTAAAAGTATACATTTCTTCACTTTCTGTAAGAAAATTGCAAATGTACCCACACTTGAGAGCTGCAGACTGCTGCACCCTAGGCTGCCATAGCACATGTATCTAGATTTTCACCATCTGGTAAGTAGAAAGAAATAATAGCGAAGATAGAAAACAAATTCTATAGTAAAACAAGAATGTATTATTTGGGCAGAAACATTCTCCTGCAGTCACAGAAAGTGGAATTGTCAGCATATTTGGATATTAGGTTAATCTGTAATATTGAAAACACCTAATTTGAGAGGGGAAAGCCCTAATTTTAAGAAAAATTTCAGTTATTCTCTCAATATATTTCATGTAAAAGGTAAAGGTTTCCCATACTCGAAAGCTAGTAGAATCTGACTCTAGGGGGCGGTGCTCATCTCCATTTCCAAGCCGAAGAGCCAGCGCTGTCCGAAGACTTCTCCATGATCGTGTGGCCAGCATGACTAAACGCTAAGGTGCGTGGAATACTGTTACCTTCCCACCAAAATGGTACCTCTTTATCTACTTGCAATTTCTTGCTTTTGAACTGCTAGGTTGGCAGGAGCTGGGGCCACAGATGGGAGCTCACTCTGTCACGAAGCATTTGGGGCTCAAACTGCCGGTCTGCGGATCAGCATCTTAACCCCTGAGCCACCGCTGAGGGGTTGTTTTTTAGCACTCCCCCCAAACGCGCTCATTTTCTCATCTTAAAAACTGGAAAAAGTTATCTGAGAGAAGAGGACTCCCCCTGCCCCGAATTTTCTGTTTTTTTTCTGGGCCTTCACATCTCTAGGCACACCTGAAGGTCTGAAGCGGGTGATTATCCCAATGTGGTTGTGGGGCAGCATGCACTCTGCTCAGCTTACGTCACTTGCCAAGGGATGAAGCAGTGTATTTGAGGAATCAGGTTGTGTATAAAAGAGTGATTCTGGAAAAATTAAGAAGGAGAAAGACATATAAACATATGGCTGTTGGTCTGTGTTACTTAACTGTAGTATGAGTAAAGTGGGCTAATGCTTGTCATAGAGCAGGGGTGTCAAACCTATGGCCTGCGGGCCAGAACTGGCCTGCCCAGGGCTTTAATCCGGCCTGCAGCTCTCTTCTCCACCCCCCGCCCCCTCCCTGCCTGTCCTCACCCTTCCAAGGGAGATCAGGGCTGCCAAACTTCCCAGCTGGCTGGGCCTTGTCTTCGCTGGTTTCTCCTCCAGCAGAGAGTTCCTCTGGGCTAAAGCACAAAAAAAGTTGCAAAGAAAATGTGGAGTGGATTTTCCTTTAAAGTTTCTGGGCCCAGATACACTCTTGGACTGGAATGACAGCCCCCAGAGTGGAATGACAGTCCCTGGGAGTAGCAGCTGTCTTCTGGAAATGGAATTCTGCTCTGGGGTCTGTCATGGGCCCAGTAGTCTGTCTGGGCCCAGAAACCTTAATGGAAAATCCTTTCCACATTTTCTTTGCAACTTCTTTTGAGCTGCATTATATTTCAATGGAGTGGAGCTCAAGTAGTTTCAGTTTCAGTTTCCAGTGTTTGAATGCCAGCTGAAGTTGCAAATAAAGGGCTGATGTTTTGAGCCAGCTTGTCTCTGCTGAATGGGCCTGAGAATGGATGCCTGAGTGAGTACTCTAACCTTTTTTGTAGAAAACCCCCAGCAGGAACTCATTAGCATAATAGGCCACACCCCTGACAGCGCAGCTCATTAGCATATTAGGTGGGTGGCTGGGAAAGCACAGGGCAGGCATTTCAGATCCCAGGCACTTCAGCAACGCCTTTCTAGTCTCCTACGCCCCCGAAAGATCAGGAAGGGAAGCAGGCATGTTTGTCTGGCTGCCCCTGGTCTCCCCAGCCAGCTCAACAAGGTGCGCAGGCTGGGGAGACTGGGGGCAGCCAGGCAAACATGCCCCATTCCTTCCCTGAGCCTCTCCGCTTTTGCAGAGAGACTCAGGGAAGTGCGGGGGGGGCATGGATAAATGCCTTTCTCTCCCTCCCCCAGATTGGGGAGGGAAAGAAAGGCATTTTCAACGTGCCTGGGTTCCCCTCCTGATTTTCTCACACCTGGGGAAGATCAGGAGGGGAACTCAGGCATGTCTGCATGCCGGCCCTCTTTCCCCAGCCTGTCCGCCGCTTTTCCCTCTTGTGTGTAACGTGAGGAGGGCAGCGTGCTCTGTAGCCACGCATGCCAGAGGTTTTTGTTGTAGGCATGGCCAACTCAGGAGCCAGCCGGAACTCCGTTCCTGTGCGTTCCTGCCCCAAAATAGCCCTGATTTTAAGTTAAAAAAACCCCTTTAATTTTGTTTGTTGGTGTCCTTTATAAAGTTAATATCTTTGCTACCTGGCATTACATTTTATGACACACATGGTCCGGCCCAACAAGGTCCCATTTATGTCAGATCTGGCCCTCATAACAAATGAGTTTGGCACCCCTGTCATAGAATACATGGGAATGTGAAATATGTTTTTCCCCAGCAGAATTTTTGTAAAAAGAGAGAGAGAGTTAAACTGATTTGAGAAGAGCCAACTCTGCCTCCTTCCCATGTTCTTTGTGCATTATAATTTAATAAAGATGTATTAGTTAACAGATAAACAAGGTAATGTCATTCTCTTTTACAAAATGTTTATTAAGAAAATCATTGTATTTAGAGTTCCCTGGAGCTAGCAGATGACTTTTATTGTTGTGTCGGCTGGTGTTTTCAGGAAAAAAATGCTCATAGAGGAATAATTGAGTATCTGCTTGCTTTGATGTAAAGTAGATTTTCTTAACTTTTTATAAAAGGATGCAGTTGTGTTATGTTTGCATCAGGCTTAATGCTAATTAAATTGCATTCTCGTGGCATATTTTTTTTCAAAATTGTTTTGCTATCTATAACTTGTCTTCTGTGGTGGTGTGATGAGTGGGAAAAAATCAGCTATTATTTCTGTAGCTGGACACCTGAATATCAGTCACAGCATTTATTAGAACGAAATAGTCTGAGGGTTTAGGGTAGGTGAGGTACTTCATCCCAGTGCAGTTCATTAAGTAGACTGAAGTGGGAGGCCTTTGACCTGGTAGGTGAAGTTCATACCAGGTTTTTCTTTTGCAAGGAGAACATCTCCTCCTCCTTACCAGCTGTCCTGTTGCTACATGTGGAATGGAGAGGCACAGCACCACAGTGGCACTGTCATGGTTCCAGGGTCGTGGCTAGAGTGGGACCCATGGGGTAAAGCTTCCTTCTGAATTCGCAACACCCCTGAACCTGGAAGGAGCACGCTCCCTGCTTCTCAACTCCACCCCCAGCTCCAGCCAAGGCCAGCAGACATTGTGGCTCTGGGCAGGGGCTGGCTGCAGCTGGCCCGCCCCTCTCCAGGACAGGTTGCTGGCCACCCCTTTTCTCCCTACGCCCTGGGTAGATCTGTGGCGATTCCGTCCACCCTTATCTCTGTGCTGCCTGCGATCAGGAAGACCTTAACGCACCTTATTTCCTATTCCCCCCAACCCTCTTAAAAACCTGTGTGGTGAGCTGGGCACTTCAAGGCTCCCCAAATCCTTGCCAGGTGGTACAGTGTGTAAAGTATTTGTAGCAGAGGACGCAAGAAGGACCATTTTGAAGCTGTTTTGCTGGGCTAGCCATAGCCATGACTGTGTGCGTAGTATCCAGTGGATGTTTCGTTTGCCTGAGTTGAACATAGATTAGACAGACACAAACTAAAGAGGCTTGAGCACAATCTTGAACCTCACTGTCGGGGGCTTCCATTGTTTTTTCTCCCTGTTGTGGGATTCTGGGACCCAGGACTTTTCCTGGGACCCCCAGTTCCCCTGAGTTCTTTCATTGGTTGGGTAGAGACTGGCAAGAGGCTGAATCTAGTATCGAGAGAAACTGTGGTTCTTAAACAAAGCTCAATTTATTCCATTATACACTCTTAAGACAGAAAACATTTCGTAGCTTTTCAGTATTCAACATAGAATATTTCAGCCCAATACTTAAAATAATGCACTTGTATCAAACTCAGAATGTTCTGGACTAGCCACCAAGGTCTCACATGAAGCTGTTGATGGCCAACCCCTACCGTTAGTAAACCAGAGGTATATATCTTTCTTGGACCTGTAGCTGCTAATGTACCTACTGACGTTCCTATCACAGGACTACCATGGATGTGATGCAGGCCAAACCCAATGCACTGACCCAAATCCCTGCCCCTTCTCTCTGTCCCTGGGGTTAGGAAGCTCACAAAGTCAAGGAGAGTCAAGGAAGCTAGTTTCGATTCTGATAGTGACACCAACTCCTGGAATGTATAAACATCCTCTAAAGCAAAAGTCATGCACAGAGTTACTGGTACCAGAAGGCCACAGCACCAGCAGAGTCCTGAAACCTCCTGAGAAACAGAACCAGATATTCAACTATAGAGGGTAATTTACTGTAGAAATTAAGGTATCCGAGGTTTAACAGGACTGAGGCTCAATCCAGGCCCTAATTCCACGACATCCCCCCATCCCTCCTCCATCCAGTGTCGTCCCCCCCGAATATCGTCTAGCTACGGGGCTGCGTGGTTGGATCCCCAGAGAGCTTTAGTGATCTATTAAAGCAGAGTGGCAAATCCAATAAATATAACGAGATACAATTCATGTAATAAAGTTACAGAGTTGGTTAATGTCATTTTATATCACATCTGCTTCATCTTTCTTGGGTTTGAGTTAAATATTTTTCCTTACCTGCCGCTGCTTGCAATTATTTCTTCTGTATATTCATCTGCTCTTTGCCCTTGGGTTATCACTCATTTGTCCTAGCTCAAGTGCACATCTGAGACTGTACCTGTTAAGATATGTTACCTGGGTTCTAAATGATGTCTTTTTGTTAATAATGTAGTAAAATCAGTCCAGGTTTGATAAGAAAAGAAGCAGTGCCTAAAATCTCCTCCCAAATTTCTGGGTTTTGGGAGGGGGCTTTTCTTTTCCATGGCTTTACAATTTTTACAACTTTGTATATTTACTCTTGTGTCACTAGAAGGCTGCTTGCACTGAAGGCAAGGTGCCAGTAGTGTATGACTTTGCAGGATCCAGTCCCTGATTTAAAGTTGAAATTATGGTTAAAACTGATTCAATCTTTATTAAATCATCAGCTTGTTATGAGGTTCTGTTTTACTAGAGGCACACAACCCATAAAGGCTTGGCCTCACTGTTACCTGATTTTGGAATCAGCCCCACCCCCCCTTCATTTTTTCGGGTTATATTACTAGCTAGTGTTCAATTTCTGCCCGTACTGTGGTTGCAATACTCTGCCCATTCACCTGTAAGTAACAAGGTCCAGCTCAAAGTTGCTGAAATAGCAACAGAACTGCCCAGCTAGGTAGATGAAGAATGAGATAAAAGAAGGAATAGTGACTCTTGTCACAGCCCAGGCTCCTTTCCTCTAGAGGAGGAGGGGTGGAACAGGGCATGGCTCCAAGGAGGGCCCCGACCTTGTAGCTGAGCTAGGAGGAGAGCCAGGTTGGGTGGCAACAGCAAGGAGGAGAAGTCAAAAGGAAGGTCCACCAGTACCAGCTCCCTGTGGAGCAAAGGTCTCCTCTGGTGTAAAGGCTTCCTTGAGCGACGGGGCTTGGTCGCCAGTAGGAGCAGGGAACCGGAGTCCGCAAAGTAAAAGCCTCCTTGAGAGGAAGGGCTTGCTTGAGAGTAGGAGCAGGGAAATAGGAACTAAGATTGGTCAGGTGAAGAGGGATAAAAGGCCCTAGCTGAAGGCATATGGGGGCAGTTGACTAAAGGCTGGAAGAAGGCTGTGGGTGGGCATTCTTAGGGCCTGTGCAGACTGGAAGGTACCACACCTCCTGAAGCCTCAGTAGTTGACATCCTTGGCCCCAAGGGCAGACACTTTGCACGCCTGACCTGGGCAGTTGGGGTGCCCTGGGCTTAAACCTGTAAGAATGGTGCACTGGCCAGGGCAGGATCATAAAAACCTGGGAGAAGGACCAAGGTAAGAAAAGCTGCCCTAGAGGTAAAGGTTTCCCTTGTTCAAAAGCCAGTTGAATCTGACTCTAGGGGGCGGTGCTCATCTCCGTTTCCAAGCCGAAGAGCCAACGCTGTCCGAAGACTTTTCTGTGGTCATGTGGCCAGCATGACTAAACGCCGAGGTGCAGGGATGCTGTTACCTTCCCACCGAAGCGGTACCTATTTATCTACTTGAAATTTCTTGCTTTTGAACTGCTAGGTTGGCAGGAACTGGGGCCAGAGACAGGAGATCTAGGGCTCTTGAACTGCAAAGCTACCAACCTTCTGGTCTGCAGCTCAGCATCTCAACCTCTGAGCCACCGTGGCCCTCTAGAGAAAGCTGCCCTAGAAGCGAGGTGTAAACTGATGGCAGTGAGTAGTAGTGAGCTGGCCAAGGTGAGTAGTAGTGAGCTGGCAAGATCACAGGGTGGTGGTTGACCTCTGGAGTTGACAATGTAAAGGAGCTGAGCCGTGGAGGTACAAGTTTTACAGTTTTGGTGTGTTGCCTCGTCTCTGACAACTTGGAGAAAAGGTGACTCCACCTCAGGAGGATGTGGTCACCGGCCTTGGAGGCCTCACACTTCTCCTGGCCCTAGCAGGTTCTGGGGAGATACCAATGAGTTTTTAGGATTCTTAGTGAAATACAGGAGTGGCTCATTTTCATTCTCGAAAGATGCCAAGGTCTGGCAAGGAAATACACATGGCAACCAGTCATTATTTGTGACTCTGACTAGTTCCTACACGGCATCCTCTGAGTATGCCAGAGAACTTGGATGCCTTCTTTTACACTGACTTCACAAGAGTCTTGTGGTTGTTACCAACATCACAAAGCTATGTTTGTTGCTGCCAGGTGCAAATGTAGATTCATGCATTTAATGTTTAAATGATGGCCAGGATACAAAGAACTATGTGACCAGTGGGGTTTTCAGCTTGTGGTTCTACTTAAATCACATTTTAACCCTACCATTCCTCCAAGAATCTTGCAGTTCTTCCTTCCTCTGTTTTATTCTTGCAACAACTCTGTGAGGTAGGTTATGGCAAAGAATGACGGGCCCAAGATCACCCAGTGTTTCAGAAATGGGTGAGGGTTTGGACCAATGCTCTCTCTAAGCTGTGGAGTCTAGCAAGCAAAAATTCTGCCTTGTGAGCTACTGGCATTAAAGTTGTGAGCGAGCAGTTTGGCTACTGCGTAAATTCATTTGTTCTAGAGCCGTCCTTCCTGAGCTAAGACACAAATGTGTGAGCCAGAGGCTAAAAAACTGTGAGCTAGCTCACACTGACTTAGCTTGGAGGGAACTCTGGTTTGGATTCTGGTCATTCATGGCTTAATCTGCCACTTTAACCATTGCACCACGTTGGCTTTCAAATGATGTTTCTCAAACTGGTGTTGCCATGCTGTTTTCACATTCAGAACCCATTTGTGGTGTGGCATTGCTTGTGGCAGCGGTCATCTCAAAGGGCAGGAAGGAGACCAGATTCTAGATAGGTATGGCTAAGCCTTTTGGCTTTCCTAAAGTAGTTCTTTGGCTTCCAGCTAGGATTTTTGTTTTGGTTGGCTGTGGGCTCTCGTTCTCAAAAATACGAGTTGCTTTTCGTATCATATATGCATCTGTCTCTGTGTAAAACCGATTCAGTGTGGTGACAGGACAAAGGGATTTGCCAGCTTTTGTAGAAGACTTCAATATAGGAATGTCAGTGCTGTAAACGTCCTGACCAATTGCACAGCTTGCTCAGTGAGCCATCTCTAAAATGAAGTTGCAGCACTCAAGTAGTGTAATCCTTAATTGTCTATCCGTTATGATCTTCTGTGTGAAAGACATTATGCATTTAAATTAGTATTAGATTTTAATTTTATACCGCTTGAAATGACAATTATAATTATTTGCACTGTCTCCTACTCTTCCTTCAAAGAGCTAAGAGCAGCATTCATGGTTGCTGCTCCCCTGAGAGGTACGTTTCATATCTTACTATAGTGGTCCTCTCTTCATGGGACATGGAGAGCCACATTTAGAATGACTAATAACCAAAAGAGCTGTATTTACTTCCTTCCCAGCATCAGGACTGCACCTCATGGAAGCTTACAGCTTTTCCATTCCATTGGTGGCAGCTGTTGCAAGATGGCATCAAGCTACCTTGCCCACTTTGCTGAAACACAGGGTAGATGCTACGTTAGGGTATGGTGCTCAGAAGAACCACAAGTGGCCTTTCAGAACCACATGTGATGTCTGAGTAAGTATCACTACCTTTTGTGTGTCTAAGGTCAGCCCCTGATCCTCGTGGCTGAGTGGGGATTTGAACCTGGGTTGCTGTCAGGTAAAGTTCAGTGATAGTAAATTCATTCGTTCGTTCGTTCATTTATTTTATACCCCGCCCTCCCCGCAAGCAGGCTCAGGGCGGCTTACAAAAATCAGTAACCAGTACCGTAAAAACCATTACAAAGTTAAAACATCACATTAAAACATCACAGAAATTCTTAAAGTGCTAGTAAAGGCAGTCATCTGTAGCAACCAAAAGTTCTGTTTTGGCAGCAGGCAGGGAAAGCCTATGTTACCACAGGAATAGGAGAGCCAGTTTGATGGAGCGGTTAAGAGCAGTGGACTCCGGTCTGGAGAACTGGGTTTGATTCCCCACTTGAAGCCAGCTGGGTGACCTTGGGTCAGTCACAGTTCTCTCAGCCCCCCCCAAAATAAGCTTAACTCACCACAAAAAAGAGCTAGAATTTCAGGCTGCCGGACAGTCTTCGGATCTTCTGGCTGTACTATACCCAATGCCATATGATAATTATTATTATCACCACAGAAATAATAAAGATTTAGAAAACTGCTGGTAACACAGGGGGCAGTTGTACCTCTTCTAAAATGTTGCCAAAAGCTGTGCTTTTTGCTGTGTTGCAAGATCACGATTGTGGGTCGAAGGAGTGCTGCAGCTGATGCATACTTCCTACCTTCTGCTGCTGTCCTTTAACTCCCCCTCCTCCAATTTTAAAAACAAGCAGGATGCACTTTTTCTGTGTGTAGCAAGAAGGAAGAGAGCTCAGCCTCGCTGTCTGTTCAAAGCAATAGCCGATTGCCATCCCCTGCCAAAACGGTGTAGTCTTCTGACGGCTTCATCACAATGCAAACTGGCTTTCGAGCTATTAACTGTGAAACTATTAGTCATTCTTGCTGTAAATAAGAAAGTTATAATGTCATAAGATACCTCTTTTTAAAAAGCGAGTTAATTACTAATAATGAGTTACAGTGATTTGCTGTCACTGAAGCCAAGGGGACATTACATGTTTCTTGCCCATGCTTATTAAATTATCTCTTTCATTGTAAATTATTTGGGTAGATCATCTTGTTGCAGGCCTCAATCAATAAGTGCTCTATAAGAAATGTTCAGACTTGTTAGGCAGTAGGGTAGTACAGTATTGATTCGACATAGATACTGGATTTAGCAGCAGTAAACCATCTTAAATTGTTAATCATAACAGTCCAGTAACAGCACTGAGCTAGAACATGTTTTGTTTTGTAAACTTAATGCCAAGTAAATGTAATGTTAATTTCTGGGTATGCTCAGACATTTTTAAGTGAATGCATTTGTGGGGGCATGGGCAGTGACACTGAACCAAATTGCTAATTCTCTGGGGATTGCCTGATAGCCAAGAGAATGGGCACAAAAGGTGCAGCCCAGAAGAGCCATATTGTACAGTCCACAGCTCCCTCCCATGAGGCTGGGGAGGGAGGCACCAGCACTAGAAATGAGCTCAAGCCAGGGGAAAAGGGATTCAGTTCAGTTGGTGGTTGGTAGTGTGCCCAGTGTGCAAACCATGAATTGCCACGAACTTTTAGCCACCAGATGAACTGGTGAGTTTCATGTCACAGTAGAACAGCCCCCCCTCCCGGGTGTGCTATAGACGCCAAACTTTTAGGATATCTCTGGCTGACTCTCCTCTACTTGCTTTCCAAGTTTGGTGAGGATTGGATTTACAGGGTCTGAGTTAACAGCCTCCCAAAGAAGGTGTCCCCATCTTCCATTGTTACCAGTGGAGGGAAAAACAGCAAAAAAGCAAGGGCAATAGAAGCCCAGCAGAACAGAATCAAAGTCCCAGAGAATGTCTGCAGTAGAAACTGAAGGTGGGGAGCATTTTTGAAAGCCCAGCAGAACCAGTGCCATTGTAGCAGTGCAAACCCAACAGGACTAAGGTCAAGCCAGAGAATCTGTGCTGTTGAAACTGAAGGTGGGGGGAGGCATTTTTGCAAGCACAGCAGAACCAGTGCAGAGTGTCCAGCAGTACCAGTGCAATCAGACAGACAGATAACCTTTATTGGCATATCAAAGATAAAAATACATTAAAATTTTAAGAAATACATCGAGCTAACACAGTGATTGTAAGGCCAACCAAAGTAAAATAGATTAGTTAGTAGCTTCCCTGGTTTGAATTACAGACTGGAAAAAACAGGCAATGTTAGAGGTTATAAGAAAGTTGTGACCAGAAAGTAACCACTGAACCTTGACACTGTCAGGGAGACCACACCAGAAAGTAACCACTGAACCTTTATACTATCAGGGAGACCACACCATATACAGAGAAGGGAGTTCAAATTTTTTTCTCAGGTTTTAATGTGTAGTAGACAGTTTAATAGAACAGTAGCACCCGAACTACAGAGGCATCGTCTAAATTCATAGGGGATTTTTTGATATCTTCCAGAGAAGATGGCTGATGGCAATACGTTGAATCTGGCTAGCATGAATGCCCTTCTTTGATGGGGATCTGTTAAACAACAGAAATAAAAGGCTGTCTGGTTAGGTATCAGAGATAATCCCAGGTGAATGGGAGAGCAAGTTTTCCTAGCTGCCTCAGTTAGGCGCTGAGATTGGATGTCTAACAGCCTGCATTTAATTATCTGAAATGCTGTTGAGGCAGATGATAAATAAAGTGAATCTAAAAGTATGCCTATAGACATAATTTTGTTAAGGACTAATTTCAACCAGTTAGATTCATGATAGTCTGTCAGCATTAGGAAAGTAAGAGAATTCGAATCAGAATTATACAGAAGGCAAAAAGCAAAATTTGATCGTCAAAAGCCAGGCCCAAGTTTCTAACAAGAGCTGTCCGGTTTCAAGACATTTCACAACGTATGGAACACAGTTAGGAAGGCTGAGGATTTTGTGAAGAAAAAAAGGTTCTAACCCCTCAGCTGATTGGTTGATTGCACTTATCCATATGGGAGCTCCATAGAGGAACTGTGGGCTGGATTTCTCATTAAAGGCTTTTAAAGCCATAGGAACACACCTATTGCCTCTCAAATAGAAAAAGCGGGTAATGGCAGTAGCACTATTTCTTGCTAAATTGGAGGCACATTTGCAGTGTGTAGCCCAGCTCCCATTGTAATAGAAGTTGATCCCCAAATATTTCAAGGATTTAACCTGCTCGATGGGATTTCCCTGGATTGTTCATACGAGCTGTTTCCAGGATTTAGCAAAAACTAAGATCTTTGTTTTACTATGATTCAGTCTTAACCTGTTATTGCAATAGGTCAAACATTGATGTAAAAGATGGCTCAGTCTGATTCGGGAGCACAAGAGTAAAACAGTGTCGTCCGCATATAAGAGAATTGGGATATAGCATTGACAAATTTTGGAGAAGTGTCCGTCAATTTTGGGCATAACTGGGGCCAGGTCATTTAGAAACAGATTAAACAATGAGAAAGCAAGAATGCAACCCTGTTTTATACCTTTACAAATTGGGATTTTGGGGGTTAAATTTCCCTGGCAATTAAATTTGACCTGACAGCTAGTATATATATAAAGTTATTTAATTAATAAAAGTAATCTAGGCTCCATATTCGTTCTCGTCCTCTTATCCCACAAAAGATCTCTTGGGATTGAGTTAAACGCCGCTTTAAGGTCTAAAAAGGCAGTGAAAAGCTTTTTACCAGGTTTCCCACTGTATTTGGCAACTAGATGTGACAGTACTATACAGTGATCCAGTGTAGATTTTCCATGGCGGAACCCTATTTTTTCTGGGGCTAATATATTATGGTCAACCATCAATTTAGAAGATGTTTGGCATAAAGCTTCCCGGCAGGTTGACTGTTTGATATTTACATATTTTATATGCATCTTAAAATGTGATCCATGTTGTATTTTATCTATGCCACTAAGGGTTGACTGACTGACTGGCATAAAGCTTGCTGACTACTGATAGAAGGTGAATTGGTCTATAATTGGACAATGATCCAGTGCAATCAGAGTGCTGAGCGTAATCCAGCTCCATTATGGCAGTGCCAGCTCAACAGGACTGATGTCTAACACAGAATCACACTCCAAGTGTGTGTTTGGGGGTGTTGCAAGACCAGCAGAACTAGTGCAATGAACTAATGCCCAGCAGAACCCAGTGCTACTGTGGCAATTCCAGCTGAACAGGACTGATGTGAAGCACAGAATCACTCTCCAAGTGGGGTGTGTGTGCAGACCAAGCAGAATTACTGCAATGTACCAGTGCCCAGCAGAACCCAGTGCCATTGTGGCAATGTCAGCTCAACAGGGCTGATGTGAAGTACAGAATCACAATTGAAGCAGGGTGGGGGTTTGCAAGCACAACCAGACCAGTGTACAGAATGCCTAGCAGAACTCAGTGTTGCTCTGGCAATGCAAGTAAAAGAGGACTAATGTCAAGCCAGAGAATCCCTGCAGTAAAAACTTTTTGAGGGGACATTTTTTCAAGCCCAGCACAACCAGTTCAGTGTATGCCGGCTGTGGCACTGTAGCACTGCAATCTTAAAAGGACTGATCTCAAAGCACAGTGTCACAACAAATCCAAGCAAGGGGGGATTTTGCAAGCTCTGTGCAAGAAAATGGGAAGGGTTCACAAAGGAAGGCTGGCAAAGGGGGAAAAACCTGCTTGAAAGGGACAAGAGAGTTTCCAAAGCTGGAGAATCCCCCCCCCCCCCGGACACACTTTGAAGTTTGGTAAAACTTTTGTTTAAGTGGAGACAGTCTGTCTGGAAATGTATCCATTTGTGACCCTCCATGAATTGCTTGAAAGTTTGCAGAAAGTTTGTGCTGGTTGCCACAAACTTCCTGCCACAAACTTCCATTTGTGAATCAGGAACTGCCCAGAATTCATAATGAGCTTTAGTTCATGAGTCTGTGTGTGTCCATCCCTAACCAGCACAGTGGCATTCCAACCATCTCTCCCTTGGGCATGTCTTGCTAGGTCTTTGGTTTGAGACACAGTGAGAAGTTTCCCATCTTTTGGAGGAAGGGGTCAGAATGCCACCTCTTAAGTCCTGAGAACAGAATGCTTTCTGACACTGCCCCCCCCCCAAAATTTTTTTTTTATGGGTGGTAAAGGAAACAAGTGACTTCACCAGATTGCCTATTTAGGTCCTACCAGTATTCATGATGGCTCAGGTGACCTTTTGAGCTGTACACTTCAGGCCAAGATCAGTTTTTAGTAGGTTTGTCTTACAGAATTTCAACATAGTTTTGTTTTAATCATCCTCCAGGAGATCCAGTCTTTGATACTTGTAGACAACACCCTTGAGAATGAGAACTGTAAAAAAAAGGCCTTTCAAAAGAAACTTGACTTATGTTGTTTTCGGAATAGGAATTGCTGCTGCAGCATGGACCTAGATTATAACTTTATTTGGGGTGATTCGGTGAGAATGTTCTACTCAGACCATGTTTCAAAGTCAGTTGCCCCCTGTTGTGTATGTCCGGGCCTTGCAGCATGGAAGATGTTCACGATTTATTGGAACTAATAGCTAGTGGCGTGAATGGGGACAGGGAAAACGGCCCATCTAGTTTTCTAGGAATCCCACCAAGAGAACTCTTTTGGGATCTTATTCACCTTTGATTTTCCTTTCTCAACCCTGCTGTCTTGAGGGCCTAGGGAGTTAGAAAAAAGTTCTGTTCACGTTTTACCTGAAAGGATATTAAATATTAAATTATCATTACTGACCTGTTTTACAAAGTGGTTGTAAGGATACTGCAACATGTAAAGCTCTTAAAGCACTGTTAAAGAGCAGTAGAAAGGCTAAGTGTTAAGTGACTGGCAAGCCATTAGTTGATGTAGTGTTAATGACAGATTAGATCTTTAAAAATTGCATCTGTAAATTTATTCTCCTATGAATACTATGTGGACTGGAGGAACCCCCCCCCCCCCCCCCACACACACCTGAGTTTTTACAGTGAGGTTTTTAAAGTTTTCCTGTTTTTTTCCTCTTCTTTCTGGAGAGAGGTCAATTACCAGCCATGGTTATGCAAATTGCTTGGCTTGCAAAGCAACCTGAGGTATTTGATGTTAGGAATCTCCAGGTGACTCCTGGAGATTTCCCAGAATGCCTGCAAGGAGGGCTTCCAGGATGCACCTGAGTGGCCCAGGGTCCACTGTGTGACCTGGGCAGACCAGGTCAAAGGGGGTGGAGAGTGTGATGTAGAATGGGTGGAATCAAGTTTAATAAAAGTGCTTGCTCCCAGAAGGGAGGGTCTCTTGGTGCTGGTCCTTGGAAGAGGGCAGACTGCTGAGCTCTGTTCTGGAAGCCAGGAGCCATCGGCCATGTGGCCTGTTCCACTGGCTGCAGAGAGCTTCAGGTAATGAGACACCTTTAGAACAGTTTGCAGCTTACTAAGCTTGAAATTGCTTGCTCTAGTCAATATCAAGTAGAGTAAGTTTTAGAACCAGGGACAGAGGATGCAATTATGACCAATTTTTCTTTGTTTTTCTGGTTGCTGATCTGTTGCTGTGTATACTTGTAATGCTACTTTAAGAGGGCAGTCCCGGGAAGTGGGAAGGCAAGCAATCAAGGCATCTGGTGCTAATCCTCCAGGCCCCCCCCCCCCACCCAAGGAAGGAATTTGGTCTCTGTGGTAACCAGGCGTGGGTAAGCAGGAGACCAGAGGCAAGGCCTCAGTTTGAGAAGGGGTGTTAGGAGTCTGTCCCTCCAGACAGGAAGACCCCAACAGGACAGCGATGGCAGTGTACCCTAGTGGAAGGAAGTGGAATAGCACCCTCCAGGAACTGGCACAAGCCACTGTGTGGGCTGGCCGAACAGTGTCTATAAGTCGAAGCAGGCCTGTTCAGCCACATGGATCAGTGGGGTTTTTTTTGTAATTATCTTTTCGTGTTGTGCATGGTATTTTTCTAATAATTAAAAATGAGATTAAAGTTGGTCCTCAAAATTTAAGCATTGATTCTGTCTGCTTCTAGATTCATAGAATTTTAATCTGTATGTAAGGTCTTGACAAACCCCAGGGGCTGGGTTGCCATGGTGCCAAGAAATTTCATGGTGCCGAGTATTTTCAACAGTGATTTCACTGTAGTGTGTCTCAGTGGAATTATTGAGGGTTGGATAAAGGGTCCCCTGGTGATAAAGGGAGGAAGGGGGTCCCCATTGACCACCAAAAAGGCTGTTTGACGTTGTGGGACCTGCATGGACAAAAACTGTGTGGAATGGGAGCTGTAATAAAGAAGGGATTTGGCTGAGATTAAGCAAAGGAGCTGGCTAGATCCAACCCAAAGTTTTATTAACATTTTGCATCAGAATGTTTCTGTTGTATGACATAAAAATAAATGGGCAGGAAGTTCTTGTTGTTGCTTCTTTGTGTATAAGCTGTACGCCAGTGTCACTCAGTGTCTAGGGAGCCACATGCAGCTCTTTGATGTGCCAGCTGTGGCTCATCTGAGTACCATCCCCCAGTGTGGCACCTACTCCATATTTCAGGACAGTAGTCCCTGATGGGGCTTCTGGATGGCTTGTGGCTCTCACCTTGAAACAGCCACTGCCAGAGGAATGGCTGAGTTGAGCCTCCCTGAGGTGCAGGCCTCATGCCAAAGGTAAAAGCAAACATGACTCTTTTGGCGGCCGATAATTGCAGATGTGGCTATCTGCAAGCTATAGAGTGAGTAACATTGTTTTATGCCAGGGGTGGGCAAATGGCGGCCCGCCGGCCACATGCGGCCCGCCACAGAGTTTTTTGCGGCCCGCCAAGACATGAAGATTAACAAGAGTAAATATAGATGCTCTTTGACAGACATTAACTTGCAGGCTGTGATGAGAATCTCAACAAGCAATCTCACTCCTGATTTTAAAAAAATTGTAGAAAAGTGTGATAGGGTACATTTGTCTCATTAAACTGATTCTAAAATTAAACGTGCTTGCAGCTATAGATGATATGAAATTAGCACAATAAATAAATTGAATAAAACTACCACTATTTTATTTAATTTATATTTATTGATTTTTATTATACAATTTATACCTTTTCTGAAATGCAAAGTTAAGTAATGAGTGCAATCATTTTAAAAGGTGCAGTCCTCCGCTAACCTCCGCTCCCACAAAGTGGCCCCCGGGCCAAAACAATTGCCCACCTCTGTTTTATGCCATTCCGTGGTGGTGGAGGAATTAACCTGTTGCCTTCCCCGCTGGCTCTAGTGTTCAGTTAAGTGGAGCTTTTAAAAGCAATAATGGAATTATGAAAAACTGGGTCGTGGTTAGGCTAGGGCAGAGGTCCCCAGCATGGTGTCTGTGGGCACCATGGGGCCTTGGCAGGGCTTATGCCCAGGAATGCTTCTGATTGGCCATTGGAGATTTGATGGGCTGTGCAGATTTTTAAAATCAGTAGGCACTGTCACCTCAGCCCAAGGATCTTCACTGTGTGACTGAAGGTAAGCTGTGGCAGCCGTTTTGTGTCTGACTCCGCCTCCACTGGCAGCCATTTTGTAGCTGTAGCCACCATGCCATGCCAGAATCCCAAAGGTGCCTGTGGGCTGAGAAAGTTTGGGGACAGCTGGGCTAGGGTTAGAGATTAGTTTTTTCCTATGGTGAACACAGCCAGGGCTACCACCCCTGTATTCATTTGTTTACTGCAACACTTCCGTCATAAAGTTATAATACACTGCAAAGAGTTTAGGATTAAGTTTTGAGGTAATTAAAAAATACGGTCATTAATACAAAAGCCTGAAGGATGCAAAATGAGCCTAGTCCCTAAATTTTTGTGCTGGCTTCAAAAGCCAACAAGAATTTGTTCAAGGCCCTGCTGTACGTCATGTTCAGAGTCTAGTTTCGAAGGTATGGTTTCCTTGTACATTTATTTATACACATGGGCATATGGTGATATTAAAAAAAGCATGAAAAATATTGAGAGAGAGCAGTTGTAACAATTACATGTTGCTATGAAAATATTTACATTATATGCACAGTAATTGTCCCTGTTTTGATGTTCTGAATTGGGCAGCTTTGATCCTTGCCTGCTACTTGAGAATCAGTGAAACAGAATGTTTTTTTCTGGGAAGCCTCATGACCAGCCTTGCTAGTAGTCAGCGTGTCAGTCGGTGAGGAAAGCCTCTTCGAGTAGGCGCAGTTATTCTGGAAATGTAAGCAGGACATTAGGCTAAATTACTCAGATGTGTTAGAGGTGATTTCTCGCACAATATTCGTAATGATGTATGCAGACCAACTAGTTCAAATTGCACACCTTTGAACGAACCATGAAGATGGAAGAGAGTTCATCAAATGAGCTGATTTTATAATTGGCATTCACTGATTTGCATCTGCTTGTTTCCCATGTCTCTTGCATGCCCGCTCTTGTTTCTGTTGTGGCTCGCCGTCATAGATTTCTGCATAAATGCTTGTAGCCAGCTAGCTAAGCAATCTGAAGTAGTCCTTGCCTGGAGGATAGAAAACAAAGTGAGATTAGAAAAAACGAAGGGAAACCTCCGAACATGCAGAGGCTGAGATACGTGTGGCAGGAAATGGCACAGAGCTGATGCCTCTGTAGGGTCCTGCTCAGTGGGGTAGCCCATTAGAATTGAGCTCTCCAGCAGGAGGCTACCAACACAATGATAAAAACCCTTAACTGAGGCTGGCGTCTCTGGGCACCAGAACAAAGAAGGCTGCAGCTCTGGTTGAGAACTGCCAGAAACCGCCGTGTAATTGGGACAGTGTGGATGGCTCTATAAACATTTGGGGATGAGCTTTAACTACGAGAGAAAGAGATACTGTGGATGCTTATTGTTAAACAAGTATTCTGAGATCCGGTGGAGCAGCCACCTGTGTTGTACTGTTTAGGAACAAAGGGGGGGGGGTTAATGGCAGCCCAAACACATACAAATACCTTGCCTTCCTTGAGGCCCTTTTTAAAACATGAATGGTTTCACACTGTCTTTTAGCAAATTTAATATATTCTGGGTTATGGAGACCATTGTTGCAGCTCAGTAGATGCTTCTGTGTCCTGCAGACTGGATGGCTTTTGTGAAACAAGAATCCTGGTGTTTTTTCCTAGGCATGCGGGAGCCTGCTGGTTTGTCTCTTCTGGCTCTTAAGGTTCCGTCTCCAAAGTGATGATGGGGTGCCCTCGGTGGTGGTGCTTAGTGGTTGATGCTTGCCAGTGAGCTTCATTCTTTGATAAACTTACCTTCTCTAATCTGATTGCCCTGAGGATTTGAAACAGAATTACCAATGAAGAGGTCTGTTGCTCTTGGAATAAGTTTGACTGTCTGTCGGGGGGGGGGGGGGGGCAGAAATGCTGTAGCTACAATGTTGGGCAAAGGTGTCTAGAGTCTGACCTGTCCTGTGCTGTCCCCAGTTTTGTGAAGTTGCAGGTATGATAAGTTGCAGGCAGTGTCCTGGAATGGTACTGGATTTACAAGCCAGAAACAAGGGAAGAACCAGCATCTAGAGAGAAGTTGTGTTACAACTATATTTGTGTGTTGGGGAAACCTATTTAATCCTGTGGATTGCCATATTTGAAATCTTTCACATTCCACATTTTGAATAAGTAAAACTTTTGTTTGAAAAAGTACTTTACTCATTCTAAAAAGAAAAGAAAGCCTAGGAATTTTTGGAGTATTCCCCCAGCTGTCACATTTTTTCTGCTGACCATTTGGGGTATATTTTCTTCTAAATTTTCCAGTATTTTCCTGGGCTGGGTTGTATGTGAACCTTGTCTGTTATGATATGTTGTAGCCCTTCATTTTGTTTCCTTGTCCCCGTTGGAGACCTCTTTCTATAGCTGTAGTCAGTTCAGAAAAATGTTGGTCCACAAGTTGTCCTAGCCACTCTTTTTTTTTTTTTAATTTTTATTGATTTTTCATCTATATCTACAACTACAAATGCTAATAACTAAACTGAATTACCCTATACGGAGAATACTGTTTGCAATAATCAAATTAACTACTTTGTTAAACTGAAAAACAATATACTTTCTCGGTTTAACTAATTAATATTATGTTGCTGCCTTTATTACAACAATACTGACTGGCTGGCACATTTAACTACGAAGAAATCGCTTATTACTCCATTTACAGTTTGACATAGTGCGCCACCTTTAAACAAACAGTTATAACATTATTTCTTCTTCGTTCCTCTTCTTGTCTTTTTAGTCTCTTTACTAGACTTGGGAGCAGCAGCTCCCTTTTCCGAGTCCGATGCTTCTTCTTCACTTTCTGAGCCATCGAAACCGTACATACTTTCCTGAGATTTTAGTGAGTTGTCCGACCCTCTCTCCGTTTTCTTTTTTTTGCATTTTTCCAGAAATGTTTTTGCTTGTTCTATAGAGTCAATCTTATAGTTCTTGCTTTTGTGGCTGAAAGACAGTCCCTCTGGAATATTCCAACGGTAAATAATTGACTCAGACTGTAGCCATGTAGTCAAACTTCTGTAGGCTTTTCTTCTTTTCCGAATCTCGAATGGAATGTCTTTTAAAACCTTGATTTCTTCTTCCTGGATCTTCAGCGTTGTTCTGTTTGTGGCTTTCAACACCACATCCCTTGTTGATCTTTTGGAGAATCTTATCATGATCTCACCTGGCAGGTTTTTCTTCTTCACAAATTCTGGATAGGTCCTGTAGACCAAATCCATGTCACTTAATATTTGTTCCGCTTCAATACCTGTCACAGGTGCTAACGCCTCACTCAACAGTTTTTTAAGATCCTCCCCTCTTTTCTCAGGAACATTCTGAAGTCTCAGGAAAAAATTTGATCTTTCCATCTGGAGTTTTAGAACATTGTCACTTTGAAAGGCCTTTTCTTTCTCAATTTTTTGTAGTCTTGAGTCATGCTTACTTGTTGCTTTTACTTCCAAGAGATCCTGTTGCAGCTTCTCAGTTCGTTTTCCTGACTCTTTCATTTCTTTCTGCATTGAATCCATCTTAGCGTTGAGAGTAGTCATCTGATCCACCAGGGGTCGCAGCATCGCTGAAAGCATTGAGCTCATCTCTGTGGTATCACCCTTTGAACTCGGAACTACGCTTCCTGGCTTAGGGGAGGGTTTTTGTCTCCCCGTCATTGTTGCTGTTTCGCTTTTGTTTATAGTTAGATAAGAAGATCTGAAGAAGAAGATAGCTTTACCACATTGATGTCGTTTAAAAGATCATTTCTTCGTGCATGTGATCCAGCCCTCCAGCACTTCAAAACAGCTTCCCGGGCTGCAGCAACGCCGTGGGAAAGTCTCGTCGCGTAAGCTCCGTTAAGGAGGGGAGGGGGGGAAGCGATCCACCCGCCCTATCCCTGCCGCTTTATTTTTCAATCTCTGCTTGAGACTCACGGTTTTCCCATTGCGTATCAGGCAGATTCTTTGTTTCTCCGGTTGGTATTCTCTGCTGCTTCACGGTTGCGCTTGCAAGCCCGGAGGCTTCTACGACGGGGGGAATCTACGGGGGTGAGAAAGGGTGCCTCAATCCCGTGGTCGCCACCGCAGGGAGAGGCTCCCTTCGAGCCACCCCAGGCAGAGCCCCTTCGCTAGGGTCTCTGGGGGTTCGGAGCCAGTCCGAAACCCCTTCTACCCCACCGAGAGCGGATCGCATCTCCCGCAGAAGCGGAGAAAGGCGTCCGCCATTGTGCGCGTCTCTTCCGGAAGTCAAGTTGTCCTAGCCATTCTTGACCTAGTCTTTACGTTGACTTGTCTCGTAAAGCAGTGCTTGAGTTACTCAGATTACAGACTAAAGCACGATTTAAAATGCTACGTCCATTAGAGGAAGAAATGAGGGAAAACAGGCAAAATGTTACAGCTATTGTGATGGTATGGCTAGTGTTGGACTAGAACCTGGGTTCAAATTCCCACTCTGCCACTCTCTGGGTGACTTTAGGCCACTCACAATCTCAGTTTAGCCTACATCAGTGGGTGGCTGGGAGGATAAAATGGAAGAGGGGGTGGGAAATATTGTCAAGCCAGTTTGCATCGTGGTTAGAAGTGCGGACTCTGATTTGGGAGAACCTGGTTTGATTCTCCATTCCTCCACATGCAGCTGCTGGTGTGACCATGGGTCAGTTGTAAGCTCTCTCAGAGCTGTTCTTTCGCGAGCAGTCCTTGAAAGAACTCTCTCAGCCCCACCTATCTCACAGGGTGTCTGTTGTGGGGAGGGGAAGGGAAAGGAGATCGTAAGCCGTTCTGAGACTCCTTCAGGTAGTGAAGGGTGGGGTATAAATCCAATATCTTCTTCTTACTGTTCCAGGCTCCTTGGAGGATGGGCACAATAAAAATGCATAAACAAATCTCAACATGTGCCTTATGTGTATAACGTTCCAGGAAGCGGGGGGCAGTTAGAAGGAAAGGAAAGCAGTAAAATGAGTGGAGAGAGAAAGGAGGAGTAGAAGAAAATGAATCCTCATCCTCTTGATAATATTTAGGACCCCGTTTCTTATCTGAGACAAAATGAAACACCTATCAGAAAATAGAGGTACCTTGAAATGCTTAATAACCACTAACAGCTGACAAGGTGTTAGTGATTTATAATGCACATTGAGTATATTAGTGTGCCATTTTGTCTAATTAAGGGAAGTGAGAACTGGCATTGTTCTACTTGGAAAAGTGCCAGATTATACTGCATTTCAGAAAGAAACCGTCACAATTGATTAACGATCATTTGAAAGCCTAGCTCTAGGGCGGATTTCACATATTGATAATGCGGGGCCAGGTGAAGAAGATGGCACAGGGCTCCCCCCTCGTGTAATTGCGTGAGCCCTTGGGGGTGAGCCACCTCTCTCGTGTGAACTCCCCTGCTGACTTCAGCAAATCCTGACTAAGAGAAAACACCAGGTGAATTCAGGCAATCAGTGTGTCATGTGGAAAATATAGTGAAGTACGTTCACTTTTACATGTGTACTAAAGTGATGCAAGACCGCTAGCTGGTTTGGTAGGATTCCATGGCTACTGGTATTCCTCTCTAGTTATTAACATGCCCTGTTGCTATGTTGTGATAACGGTAATTCTGCCAAAACATTGTTACAGCATTTTGTCACTATTTCCATGGTCTTTGTTTAGAAATGTGGACGGTTGGATGGGAGGTGATCAAGCAGCCCTACAGTGGTTGTCTGCATTCATTCATGAGTTGGTGTGTGAGAAGGGGCTGGAAAGCACAGCCCTTGGCTCAGCTGCCGGTAAGAGCACTGAACATCTCCCCTCCATCCCAACCACCCTGACTCATGAGGAGGCACCTCCAGTGGCACGTGGGATGAGAGGGCTGCCCAGGAGCTCCAGACAGCACCAGGAGGACAAAGGTGAGGGGGTGCAGCAGTGCGGCTCCCTCCTGGTGGTGTTGACTCTGCAGGGCCAGGTTGTTGCCATGAAGCCACTTCAGATGGCATTATTAAAGACTCTTTAATATCACTGCCCTGCTTGACTGTGAAGATAGTGTGCCAGAGCAATGGGTGGAGCTGTGGTCCTAAGTGAAGTGCCCAATGCTGGACTATGGACTGTACCCTGTGGCCAAGGGAAGCCTTGTGCCAGAGAAGTATGCCAAGCCAGATACGGACCCGGGACTACAGAAGCCTTCTGCCCCGGCACCTCTGCATCCACAGGAGGACTGGGATGCAGACCAACAGCCTTGGCCTCTGTGAGCACAGACAGTAGCAGAGAATCCATGTTCTAACAGAGGACCCATGTTCCTCCGCAGAAGCCAAGAAGAGATCTCTTCTTCACCACGTAGCACATTCCCCCCCCCCCCAGCCATTCCCAAACAAATACTGTTGCCCAGCCTTAAGACAAAAGAAGTCATTAAGCCTTCCTGCCACCCATCCAGGTATTGCCTCTGCCAAACATTGGATCGTTAATGTGAAGCATTGGACCACCGCTGTGATTGGATCTCTCTATCCTCTCTTTTGTCTCACCGCCTTCCCCAAGAGGTGTCACTCCCTGCCTACCATCAACTCTCAGTTGCCCAACTGTCAACTCCTTTGTGTCCCCTATCCAAAGTATAGTTTTTTCTAACACTTCCTGGGAACCAGTGACCGCATGGCCTCAGGTCACAGTTTAGCTATTTAAGGTGAGCCCTCCCTGAGTTTGCGCTCTTGCCTCTTCCTCTCTTCGCCCCATCCTACCTTGTTGGTTCCATTCTCGGCCCGTTTGGAATCAGTCCACATGTGTCACAGGTGGAGTCATGGTTCACCCCCCACCCGTCCATTTTTTGCTGCATGATCTACTCGTCTCAGGTAATGTACTACCTACCAGCGATACGCCTACCTATTCAAACGTCGCTATCTTTTCAACTCTGTATTCTTAGTCCTGTATTGTGTGTGTGAATGCTTGATTATTATCATTTGAATGCTTGAGAATATTTAGTAAAGAGATCAGTTATTCTAGCAACCTGGTCTCTTCTATTTATGGGCTCTGGGAATCCTGACTCTGGTATACACGGGTTATGATCCTATATTTTATGCCTATTGCCATTTAATATTCCTAATTCCCCAAACTTGTTAATTAATTGAGGCAATTTGGTTAACAAGGTGACGGCTTTCAGACTACTCCTGCCATCCCCGAAATGAAAAACAGGGAGGCAGGAGAAGGTGGACAGAGCACAGGGGTGGAGGCCAAGATCAACATGAAGACGCTGGAGAGGAGAGAAAACCCTGGGCAGGGCGTGGCAAGGGGGAGCCCCAGCAACAGCCGAGCAGGAAAGAAGATCAATGGCAGATGAAAGAGGTAGCAGGGAAACAGGAAGTGAGGTTTAAAGGACCGTTTGCCAAAGATCTGCAAGGCAAGGAGAGCCAAGAGCCTGGGTTAGCAAACAACTCACAGGAAACCTTGAGGCAGCAGATGCCCCAATAATGGAGGACTTGGGCTGGTGTCAGAATCAGTTAATTCTGTCAATGTAATCTTGCATGCATACTAGGTATTCTGTTATTTCATTATGTATTGGACCTGTATTTTCTCCTTTCCTGGTCGGGAGGGTGACATCCCCTAGGGTGAGAACAAGGAGGCCTCTCATCCCTGCCTCCGCATTCCAGCTGCTCCGGCAGTGACTTCAAGGGGAGGAAAGGCTCTCATCTCTTATCTATGCTAAAGAACCTTGGAGCCATGAATTGTTATGTGAACGGAGGGGTCTGGTTTGGGAAAGGGAAATTTACTGCTTAACACCTCACTTTTTTCCTGTGTGAACCAAACGGTCAAGACACCTTTTAGCCCGCCAATTTTCCCTCCTGGGGATTGGCTACCTATGGGTAATTCAAACTCCTTGGAATGGTATAATAGACCCGCTTGTATTATTTGTCTCATCTCTGACAATACCCCGAGACGCTGTACTAATGTAGGAATAGGCAATAAAGAACTGTGGTTAACCAACCGAGATCTGATCCTTGACTACTTCGAACAGGACTCTCACAGATTGTCAGAGATCCTTGATTGGGATTCAATCGTTCCTGACCATGTCAGAAGACGATCTCGTCCCCCTCAAACCTACCACTCCAGAGGAGGCCCCGGCTACCCCGGCGGATCCGGGGAACGGGGGTGGCGGCGGCGGAGGAGGTCCCGAGGTGCCGGTGACCACGAGCCAGGGGGCTTACTACATCCCGCGCCGCCCGATTACCCATCAGAGCGTGACCCCCCAGTACACTTGGAGCCACTTCGGGGGCCGATCCGTGACTTCGTGGGTGCACGACAGGAAAGGGGTGAGAGTTCCGCTCACCGGCGACCAGCTCGATCGCGGGAGACCGAGCTACCTAGGAGACGACCGCGAGCCAGTCCGCCGTGGAGGACCGCGTCGCCAGCCTCCCGAAGAGGAGACACTGGATTTGTATGGGCCCGATCCGTATCGAGAGGAGCAGACGGTCCCGCTGGATCAGATGATGGGAGACCTGCGGCTACAACTCACCTCCGAGCTCCGCGAGTTGGCCCTCGATCTCCAGCACCAATTTCGAGACGCTATGGTGGCGATGCAAGGCGCCCTCCTCGGTCAAGGAGTCGGAGCCCCACAACAGCAGCCAGCACCCGGAGGGGTTCCGGCTCAGCCACAGGCGCCCGTTATACCCGCGCAGCCAGCTCAGCCGGTTGTCCCGGCTCCAGTCCCGGGGCCCGTCCCCGCACCGGCCCCAGTCCCGGCCGCGCCGGCCGCTCGCCCCCCCCCTTCCGACCCGCTGACGACTACTTTCGATGGGGACCCCGAGAAACTACGTTTCTTCACACTCGAGATCGGGAGATTCCTGGACAGTTGGGGCCACCTGTATCCTACCGAGAAGGATCGCATAGGCTACATCGGGTCCAAACTGAAAGACACCGCCAGCGATTGGTATGTGAGCCTGCACGACAACCCTGGTCCTGAGCTGCGTTCCTTGAACAACTTCATGTGGGCTCTTCGGCACCAGTTCGAAGACCCGCTGGGTGAGGAAAAAGCCAGAAATCAACTGAGAAAGCTGTTCCAGGGAAGATCGTCAGTGAGAGAATACACTGAAAAGTTCCGGCGCATCGCTGCCAAAATCCACGGATGGCCGGAGGAACTCTTCATGGAGAAGTATTGGGAGGGTCTAAACCCGGAAATCTACGAGACCGTGCTGCTGGGAGGCCGTCCGGGCACGCTCACTACCTGGATGAGGGCGGCCACCGACATGGAAGAACGCTTCGCCCTAATCAAGATGGGAGCATCCGCAACCGCCGCTATCAGAGCGGGCCCACGAGCGAAGCCCCGATCCAATGTACAAGACGTCCGCGACTCGAGGTTCTGACAAGGGTTGTGTATGAAGTGCGGGGAAAGTGGCCATTTCGCCTCGGCGTGTCCAAGAGGAGGGGGAAAGGGCCCGAAGACCTCAACCCCAGGACCTGCGAGCACCCCGACTCGGGGGAAGACCCCCATGAAACCCCGGGCTTTGCAGCTGGAAGGGGCAACGAGTGAGCAGGGAGAGCTGGAGCTGATGGAAACCCAGATGTCGGGAAACTCCAACGGCCTGCAGTGAGCGGCGCAGAGCTGCAGGTCCCCCACAACGAAGCGCCATCTCCGGTGAGCATCCCCGGCCCCTTGTTATATATGGTAGTAACTGTGGTGACCCCGGGATCAGGCACCCACATGAGGGTCCGCGCTTTAATTGACTCTGGGTGCGCGCGTGACCTAATCAGCCCCCTAGTAGTGGAGGGGCTGGGACCTAAAGTCACCCCGTTAGCGGAACCTCTGAAGTTTACCCAGATGGATGGGTCCGAAATGAAGGAGGAGTGCATAGCAGAGACTGAGAACTTAATTTTGGGAACGGGGGACCATTGGGAGAAGAGAGCTTTCGTCATAACCCCTAATGCCCAATTCCCTATGGTATTGGGTAGCCCTTGGCTCGGGGCGCACGACCCCTACATAAAATGGAGCGAGGGGAAGATCTCGTGGGTAGACGAACGCTGCCAGAGCCACCGCTGGGATCCAGGATGGGGTCCCGGGCCCCCCAGCCCGCCGTCTCCGGCGGCCGCCCTCGCTCTCGTCCCTGCCATGGTGCCTAAGGAGTACAGAGACTTGCTGGAAGTGTTCAGTGAGACCGAGGCAGACGAGTTGCCCCCCCACCGGTTGTCGGACTGTGCCATAGAGCTCCTCCCAGGCGAGAAACTCCCAAAGGGCAAATTGTATTCCATGAGCCCGGCGGAACGGGAAGAGCTGCGGAAGTTCTTGGACAAAAATCTGGCCAGGGGGTTTATCCGCCCCGCCAAGTCCCCTTTTGCGGCGCCCGTGCTGTTCCGAAAGAAAAAGGATGGCGGCTTGCGATTGTGCACGGACTATCGAGGGCTAAACGCAGTCTCCACCTCTAATGCTTACCCCCTCCCGTTAATAAAAGACCTGTTGGCGGAGGCGGCCAAGGGGAAGATTTTCACCAAGTTGGATCTGCGAGATGCCTACTTCAGGGTGCGCATAAGGGAGGGGGACGAACCCAAGACTGCTTTCAACACCCCCTTGGGGCAGTTTGAATACCTCGTGATGCCGTTCGGCTTAAGTGGCGCGCCCGGGGTCTTTATGAGTTTAATCAACGAAGTGTTGCACAAGCACCTATTTAAGGGCGTGTTATGTTACATAGATGATATCTTGATCTATTCCACTGATAAGAACGAACATGTGGCTTTGGTCAGAGACGTACTGTCAACGTTACTAAAAAACCAGCTGTTTGTGAAACTGTCTAAGTGCGAGTTTCACCGTGAGTCTGTGGACTTCCTGGGCTACCGCATTTCTCAGAAGGGGTTGGAAATGGACCCGGGGAAAGTGGAAGCGGTGGTGCAATGGGAGGCTCCGCGAACGAGAAAGCAGCTGCAGAGCCTGTTAGGATTTTGTAACTTCTATCGAACTTTCATCAAGGACTTTGCTAAAGTCACCCTTCCCTTAACGGACTTGTTGAAAACCAAGGGGAGGGGTCCCGAGGCGGGAAAGCCGGGAGAGAAACTGGCGTGGAACGGGGAATGTCAGAAGGCATTTGAGGCTTTAAAAACTCTTTTTACCTCAGAGCCCATTTTGGCGCACCCGGATGAGACTAAAGACTTTATAATCCATGTTGATGCCTCGGATGTGGCAATGGGGGGGGCCATCCTACAAAGGGACTCGGAAGGGAAACTGCACCCCTTAGCGTACATCTCAAAGAAGTTTAATGAAACAGAGAGGAATTGGTCAGTGTGGGACAAGGAAGCTGCGGCCATTAGATTGGCGCTCACTACCTGGCGCCACTGGTTAGAAGGGGCGCAGACTCCGTTCGAAATATGGACGGATCATAAGAACTTAGAAGCTTTGCGCACACAGCGGTCCCTTAACGCCAAACAACTGCGCTGGGCTGATTTCTTCTCGAAATTTAACTTTGTGTTAAAGCATTTTCCTGGGAAGGCTAATTCCCTGGCAGACGCGTTGTCCAGATTGCCCCAACATGAGAGTCTGAAAGAGGAGGTATTCGATTCCATGTTCTCCCCCCAGCAGCTGGGAGGAGCGGTTGTCACCAGGAGCAAAGCAAAGAAAACTGAGCTAACCACTGGGGACTGTCAATGGGGGGGGGAATATGCCCCTGAGGAAATAGAGGAATTGGAAGCGGTGGGAGAGTGCGAAAAAAGAGAGGACAATTGTTGGCTCCGTGGGGACAAATTAGTGGTGCCAAAAACCAAACGCAAAGAAATCCTGCTAAATTGTCACTCTTCCAAGCTCGCCGGGCACTTTGGATTCCTAAAAACTCTTCACCTGATCCAACGTCAATTCTGGTGGCCACGCATGCGTCGAGACGTCTCGGATTTCGTCTCGGCATGTCAAACCTGCTTAATGTGTAAAAAACGGGGAGGCAAAGTCCCGGGATTGTTACATCCCCTACCCACGGCTTCCAGGCCCTGGGAAGACATAGCCATGGACTTCATTACCAATTTGCCCCCATCAAAAGGAAAAACAGTGATCTGGGTAGTGGTAGACACGTTTTCCAAACAAGCCCATTTCACTCCCTTCAAACAGTTACCCACCGCCAAAGGGATGGCTAAAGCCTTCTTTAACCAAGTGATAAAATTACATGCTTTTCCGAGAAGGGTGGTATCCGATCGCGGAAGTCAATTCGTTGCCACCTTCTGGCGGGAGCTTTTGAAACTAATGGACATAGAACCTGCCTTGAGCTCGGGTTACCATCCAGAAACCGATGGCCAATCCGAGCGAACTAATCAAATTCTGGAGCAGTTCTTAAGGTGCTACACCAACTACCACCAAGATAATTGGGTGGAATTATTACCCTTTGCAGAATATAGCTACAACAATGCGGTGCATTCTTCCACTGGGGTCTCACCTTTCATGGCAGTGGGAGGCTTTGAAGGTAAACCGCTCCCCACTCTCAAGGTAGACCCCCAGGCTCCCCCCTCAGACTTTAAAAACTGGTGGTCCAGTCTCCAGGACTCCTGGCCGCTGATTGGTAAAGCCTTGGACCATGCCAAGGAGGACTATAAAAAATATGCTGATCGTGGGCGAGCACCGGGATGGGACCTTCAACCCGGGGACTCAGTTTATCTCTCTACCAAAAATATCCACGGGCTGCAGCCCAGCAGGAAATTAGGATGGAAATATGTTGGACCTTTTAAAGTGCTACGAAAAATCTCTGATGTCTCCTTTGAACTCGACCTGCCTAAATCACTAAGTTCTATACATCCTGTGTTTCATTTCAGCTTGCTGAAGAAAGATCCTGGGCCGAATGCATGGCATCCAGTTCCTCCAGTTCCTCCTCCACTGATGAAGGAGGGGAGTCCACACTACGAGATAACTGAAATCCTGGATTCCAAGACAAAGAGGGGCCATTTGTATTATTTAGTTAGATGGTTAGATTTTGGCCCGGAACACAATGAATGGATTCGTTCTGAACATGTTCATGCCCCCAAGTTAACCAAACTGTTCCATAAAATGTTCCCTGAAAAAGCTAGGTGAAGGGAATCATGGGGAGGGCAGGGTGTCAGAATCAGTTAATTCTGTCAATGTAATCTTGCATGCATACTAGGTATTCTGTTATTTCATTATGTATTGGACCTGTATTTTCTCCTTTCCTGGTCGGGAGGGTGACATCCCCTAGGGTGAGAACAAGGAGGCCTCTCATCCCTGCCTCCGCATTCCAGCTGCTCCGGCAGTGACTTCAAGGGGAGGAAAGGCTCTCATCTCTTATCTATGCTAAAGAACCTTGGAGCCATGAATTGTTATGTGAACGGAGGGGTCTGGTTTGGGAAAGGGAAATTTACTGCTTAACACCTCACTTTTTTCCTGTGTGAACCAAACGGTCAAGACACCTTTTAGCCCGCCAATTTTCCCTCCTGGGGATTGGCTACCTATGGGTAATTCAAACTCCTTGGAATGGTATAATAGACCCGCTTGTATTATTTGTCTCATCTCTGACAATACCCCGAGACGCTGTACTAATGTAGGAATAGGCAATAAAGAACTGTGGTTAACCAACCGAGATCTGATCCTTGACTACTTCGACTAATTCTTCTGGCAGGGGCCAGAAGAATTAGGGCTGCCAGTGACTGGGAAGTGTTTTCTGTAAGGCCCCTACAAAGAAAGAACATTTCTTGTGCTAAATTTACCTGAAAAGGATTAGAAGACTCTTTCAGTGAAACTTACCTGGAGTAAGTGTGAGATAACATCACACAGCTTCTTCTTTCTCTGAAATAAAGCTGCTTGTTATCTGATAGTTGGCTGTTGGTGTCCGTCTGGTGTCCTAGAACACTCACATTGTGGTGGACAATTTAGCTAATCTCACGTTTCACTGCATGGCTAAGAAATCTAGAACATGCTGTAGAATCAGCGGAACCAACATTAACCCTGTTAATTGTGTTCCTGCTCAACTCAGCTTCAAATCCAAAGGGGGACTTTCCAAAGGGTTAGCTTTCACGGGTGTTAATGTTGGTACCTGTTGGTGCTTAACTGTGGTAGAGATCACTGGGAAATGGACATGATTTTAGATTGGTGTCCATTTTGGGTTTTTGTAAGCTGCTTTGGCCCTGCTCTGGATAGTTCAGGCTAGTCTGATCTCATCGGGTCTCAGAAGCTAGCTAAGCAGGGTTGGCCCAGCTAAGTATTTAGATGGGAGACGACCAAGGAATACCAGGGTTGTGTCGTGGAGGCAGGCAGTGGCAGGCCACCTCTGAACATTGACAAAAAAAAAAACCCAGCTGCTTTGCAGGAGAAAAGCAGGACAAAAATAAATAAATAAATGGGTTTTACTTGGAAGAAGAAGAAGAGATTGGATTTATACCCCGCCCTTCACTCACTTGGAGTCTCAGAGCGGCTTACAAACTCCTTTCCCTTCCCCTCCCCACAACAGACACCCTGTGAGGTGGGTGGGGCTGAGAGAGCTCTTTCCCAAGCTGTCCTTGAGGGAACAGCTGGTACAGAGCTATGGCTTGCCCAAGGTCATCCAGCCAGGTGCAAGTGGAGGAGTGCGGAATCAAACCCGGGTCTCCCAGATTAGAGTCCGCGCACTTAACCACTACACCAAACTGGAAGAATCTGTTATGCCTCCCCTCCTAATCGCTTCACCATGGCTATGAGCAGCAATGTACAGTGGAAAGTTTTCGATTTACAGTACTATATTCAATTTGTTAAAATTGTCATAAAATTAATAACATAATAATGGATAAATAACATAATGATGGATCAACTGAGCTGTTTTCCGAGGTGTAATTCACTTTTTTCTAGTCCTTGGGAAGCATGTGCGTGTGTTATAAATGTGCAACATTTAAATCATATTACATATACTTCCCCTTCCCCAAATGTATCTAGCTTTAGTTTCTTGGGGGCCACTGAGGGGTGCAAGAAGGAAAAGGAACCTCGATGAAATGCTGTAAGCAGAACTGTGTTTTACAAGTTCAAAAGCTGACTTTTTAAAAAAAAATCCCATACAAAGCAAACAAGGCTCCACTGTGAGTATCATAATTTCTGTAAAAATTCTCTTCTTTAGGGATAAATAGCAGCCAATTTCAAACTGAATTAGGCTAAAATGGAAACCAGCCACCAGGTTCAGAACAGATAAAAGAAATCTCCTGTCGTATTCAGCAGTTTTTATTGTAATGGTCAGCCAAAATGCAAATGAAGCAAGGATGTAGAGTTTCAGAGATTGACAACATCAGACTTCTGTATTTTTCAAAAGACATTTCTTGGTTTCAGGTTTAGGTTGAGGAGTGCATGTTGTTGTTTTTAGGCTTACACAGGAAAGATAAAGAGCCCCTTATTGGCAATTACCTTCCACATGCAGCCTCAGACTGAGGCTGTTTAGGAGCTGTGTTGGAGAAGCCTTACTTCAGAGGGGAAGACTGATAGATGATTTGTTATGGATTTGCGGCCGTCCTTACACTAAAGCCAACTCATATCACGTTAAATTGATGCTAAGCTCCAGAGGTAAATAAACTGGAGCTTTTCTCTGTGTTTAAGAACATATGTTTGGGTCTTAATTAATCACTGAGAAAAGACTGAAACAGCATTGCTCTCACCTCTAGAAATATATCTACCCTTTTCAAAGAACAAACCTCTGATGCTATTCTTGCTTTGTTTATTGATGTGCGTAGCACAGGTGACTTACAAGGCTGGAGGCAGATGTAATACTCCTGTCCCAGTTTTCTAGGGAATTTTGAATTTAATTTTTCTGATTGTTTGGGAACTTGTTTTACACACCACATTGATTTTATTAATTGTATAAATATCTTTAAAGTTTTTCCTTTAGCCAGAAATAGCATTTGATCTTGGGGGTGGTAGTGAGGAGAATCAATACAGCACATTTATTTTGTTTACCCAAACAAATTCGAAGCTTTAATTAGAAATGTATTTTACTGGGATATTTTAAGGTTTGACAGCTCAGTAGGATACAAATTCCCTTACATATTTTAAAGGGAAAATGCTGAAAGTGCTAAAAAGTTAGCATGCCAACTTTAACACGTCCAAAGAGCATTTCAAGGTCGCCCTTCATCAATCTCTCCCACCCTAGGGGCAGAGCCTGGCCCTGTGGTTTACCATGGAGCTGGGTGACCCGAAGAGGGACAGCAGGCACTTAAAGCATGTAAAATGTCTGTATTGAATTGAATTGAAATATATGCAAGACTTACTTTCATATCTAACCTAAACTAACTTTACTGTTTTAACAACATAAAATATATCATTTATTACTTATCATATAAAATTGCAATATTTGACCTTCATATGGAATTTAAAAGTTATGACTGCCTTAGTTTTTTACAAGCAAAATTGTAATACTCAGTTTTTCAGAGAACTGCATGCTGATGTACCTTTTGCTACTTTAGCACATGTAGCTTAATTTTTGCTATTTGAAAAGTAGAGTGTGCTATAGACCTTATTGGAAGACCTATGAAGCAATGGTCATAGTAGCAAAGAAACGTTATTTCTCTGCCATCATTGCATCATCTAGTTCATGACTATCCCAGCTATTTAAGATATCTCGGCATCTCCTGACTCCTAAATCTGAATGTCTGTTGTCTCAGGAACAGGAAATCAGTTGTGATGCTCTTGCAGAGGTTTTTTTTGCAGATAAAAATCTCAAATATGTTCTAACATAGTTCAGATAGGAGACAAGTCTAATGCCGTGTCTGGTCTGGTCTGTTTATGCACTTTTTAAACACAGTTACCAACATGGATGTTGACAGGATCTTGGCATCTATGAAATCCACCACTTGAGCTCTAGATCATTACCCATCCTGGCTGCCGAAATCATGTAAGGATTACATTAATGAGGCCTTAGGGGCCCACCAAAGATTAAATACTAACTCAAGGTACTGACTCAAGGTCACTGACTCAAGAGCCAGTTTGCTGTAGTGGTTAAGTGTGTTGACTCTAATCTGGGAGAACTGGGTTTGATTCCCCACTCCTCCACTTGCAGCTGCTGGATTACCTTCGGCAAGCCATAGTTCTGTCAGAGCTGTTCTTGAAAGAGCAGTTCTTGAGAGAGCCCTCTCAGCCCCACCTACCTCACAGGGTGTCTGTTGTGGGGAGGGGAAGGGAAAGGAGTTTGTAAGCCGCTCTAAGACTCTGAGTGAAGGGCGGGATATAAATCCAATTTCTTTTTCTTCTCTCTCTTCCCTCGACAACTCAGAGTCAGTTATCAGATCACTACTTAAAAAACCATCACTACAGAGAAACATGATGTGGCCAGTTATCATCCTTTCTGTAATTTGCCCTTTCCGGTCAAGGTGACGGAGAGAGTAATGGCAGACCAACTCCAAGTCATCTGGATAACTCATCTTTTCTGGCTGGTTTCAGGCTGGGCTGTGGGATGAAGATGGTCCTGGTAGCCTTACTTGATGGTTGTAGACAAAGGCCAGGCCTCTTTGTCCCTACTGGATTTATCTGCAGCCTTTGATGCAGTGGACCATACCATCTATTGAGATGCTCGGAGGCAGAGAATAGGTATGACAGGATGTGTTATGAACAGGTTTAAATAATTTCTTATGGTCCAATCTCAAAGAGTTACTGTCGGATACCAGTTGTCATTGGTGTGGGACTTTTCCTCTGGGGTTCCTAGGGCAGTGATGGTGAACCTTTTAGAGACCGAGTGCCCAAACTGCAACCCAAAACCCACTTATTTATCGCAAAGTGCCAACACGGCAATTTAACCTGAATACTGAGGTTTTCGTTTTAGAAAAAACAACTCATACATTAACATCTTTTGTCTTAAAAGAAAAACACAATAACAGAGCTTTCAATTATACAAACAACTTTTTATTGAAAGGTAAAAGTTTGCATTTGGCATGCTTTTGAACAATTAATGTGATTTTGCTGTCCAATCTTGTGAACTCTGTGCTGGGGCGATGCCGTGCGTGCCCACAGAGAGGGCTCTGAGTGCCACCTCTGGCACACGTGCCATAGGTTTGCCACCACTGTCCTAGGGCATAGTCCTAGCCCCTTTACTATTTAACCTCTATATAAAGCCTTTATCTAAAGAAATATAAAGAAATCATACATAGCTTTGAAATTGAATGTCATCAGTTTGATGATGACACCCATTTCTCTGTCTTTCCTGGTGATTTGGTAGGGGTTTTAAACCACTTCCTGACCACTGTGGCTAATTGGGTAAGAGAGAACAATTTGAAACTGAATCCTGATAAGGCAGAAGTAATACTAGTTAGGAATGCTGAGGCCTTGAAGGACACTGTGCTTTCATCTTCCCTCTTTTCATGCAGCCCCACATTGAGACTGCGTCTGTGCAGGCCAGCCGCGGACATTTTCTTTCTAGCATAAAACTCCAAAGGGTGGGGAGGGGGGGCACCCTGACCCTTTAGGAGCCAGCACATGCATGGAATTCCTGCCCAACGCATCATATGCTCTGGTGGCGGGCGCCCCTTCCCTCAGTTCCATTTTCACTGCTGCGAGGATAGGAAACTTTCTAGCACGTTCCGTTGATGTTTGTCATTTCTGTGGATAAATTAGACTCCTTTCTCTCCTTCAGAGAACTGTTTTGTCCGGTCTTCGAAGGTCTGTTTCAGGGAGGCAAGCCCCATCATAAACTGGGCTCTCCTTCCTTGTTAACATGGGACAACACACCACAGATGTATTGGCTAATTCTGTGGCCTCTGCCATAGTTCTTCAGAGACACTCGTGGTTACGCAGTACTGCTCTCCCTCTAGAGACTCGCTGTAAGATTAAAGATCTCCCCTTTGAGGGGTCAGCCTTTTTTTTCAAGGTCCACTGATGATTTCTTTTCCACCAGGAAAAAGAACCATCAGACAGCCAGTCCCTTAAGTGTGTTCTCCTGTGCTCTGACTCACAAATATTCTCTCAGAGATGGCATGGCTTTGCTACCACCTTCTCTTGGGGTCAGAGGCAGCACCACTAGCCATCATTCACATATCCTCAATATCCTCATTCACATATCCTCAATGCCTGTTCCAGTCGCCCCCCCTTTTCAAAACGAAAGGGTACCCCACGGCCAAGCCCCCCTCAACAGAACCCCCAGAGGGACCAAGGCCAACAGGCAGCAAAGTTCTGACTATCTGTCCCAGTAGTTGAGGGTATTTTCAGTTTCATGGATAGGCTGGCACAATTTGCAGAGGATTGGTGCCAGATTACTCTGAATAGTTGGGTGTTATCTATAGTTCAAGATGGTTACAGGTTAGCGTTATTATCCCAACCCCCTTGCCATCCAGCCTCAACCGCCGTGGATAACCCCTGCCCAGAATTTGCCGTTCAGCTGAGGGAGCTTCTCAGGAAGGGCGCAGTGGAACAGGTCCCAGGTGGGCTTCATTCCTGGGGTTTCCATTCAGTATTTTTTCCAGTTGCTAAATAGGATGGGCACAGGCTGATACTGGATCTTAGAAAATTAAACAAGTTCTTAAAAACTTTCTAATTCAGAATGGTCTCACTCCCTTCTGTGGCTGAGTTCCTTGCCCCAGGTGTGTGATTTGCGGTTCTTGATTTAAAGGATGCTTATTTCCATATTTCAACCCACCAGTCTCACAGGAGGTTTTTATTTATTTATTTATTTTTATTTATTAGTTTAATTTATATCCCGCCCTTCCCGCCAAGGCAGGCTCAGAGCGGCTTACAACAAAAGCTAAAATACTTTATAATAAATACGTTAAAACACAATATTGTACAATAAAACTCATAACATAAACAGATCACAATATAAGATAAAGTGCTGATAAATGCTGATAAAATGCTGGCAACGGTACCTTCTACTAGTGTTGGACTAATAGTAGAATGTGGCCACATTTGGAGTCCAAAGTAGGAGACAGACTGAGGCATTAGTAAAGGGCCTTAGTTGTTGTTGTTGGCCTTAGTTGTTATTAGTGGTGGCTCCTAATCAAAGGCCTGGTGGAAGAGCTCCATTTTACAGGCCCTGTGGAACTGCAAAAGGTCCTGCAGGGCCCTGATGTCTTCGGGAGCTCATTCCAACAGTGTGGAGCCACCACTGAAAAGGCCCTGGCGCTGGTAGAGACCAGTCTGGCATCTTTCGGTCCAGGAAGGGCCAGACAGTTCTGTGACCCCGATCTCAGTGCTCTCTGGGGAACATGTGGGGTTCTCAGCTGTTCCACTACACTTCCGTCCCATTCAAGCTGGCTACAGCGCCCAGAGTATTTACCAAGTGTATAGCTGTAGAGGTAGTGCATCTGTGTACATAGGGTTGCTCTACATTTTCATCCATCTAGACAACTGGCTTATTGTGGCCCACAGCCATGAACTACTGAGTGACCACGTTCACCTGTGAGACTTCTGATTAGATCCAATAAGCCAGGCCTTGTATTTCAAATCAAAGTCTTTATTCTTAATGGTCTTTCAGGAAACACTTGCGTTGTTAGTGATACCAGATACAGAAGAGGAGGAATTGATATAGTAAATTCAAACTAGAGGAAAAGCGCAGGTACCAATGGAAAAAGAATAAACAAGCGCCAAAATGTACTACCGTTACTTTCTCAGGAAAAAAGGCGTGTAAGCAGAGCTACGTTCCCATCCCCGGCCCTGTGCTTTCCCTACATGCAATCCCACGCAAAAGACACCTGGAAAAGCGGAGGCCCAGTTGCCCAAGGTTACAAGTGCAGCAACAGAGATAACATGAGTCTAGCAAAACATCTGAGCTCATTCCAGTGAAGGAGGGGTGAGGAGGGGAGGGGGGGGGAAGGAACCATTAGAGTGGAAGCTGATGCCGATCTCCTGCCGGGACCTGCAACCGGGATAGACATAGAAAAGCAAAACATGACAGGGAACCTGACATCACCTCATCATTTCCACCTGTAACATGTTAGGCCTAATGGTGAACTGGGAAAAGTCTTGCCTCAAACCCTGTCTGGTAGTGCAATTTATTGGTTCCTCCTTTGATGCCACCTGAGGTAGGGCCTTTTTGTCTGTGGACAGGGCCAAAAGTGCAAAGGCTATGGTGTTAAGCTGCATTAGAAAACATTGGCAGCCAGTGAGAGCAGTTCAACAGTTACAAGGGCTGATGGCCTCGACTACTGTGGTAATTCCATTAGCAAGACTGTGCATGTGGAATTTGCAGATCTGGTTCGTTAAGAGAGATGACCCTAACAAACATCTTGCAAGATGCTGTTTTTCAATACCTAGGGTGGTGGTTAGATCCCTACATTGGTGGCTAGATGGCACTAATTTGTTTTCAGGGATCCAGTTTGGTTTCTGGGACCCTCGGGTCACCCTGACCGTGGACACTTGGGATGTCTATTGTCAGGATCTTTCAGTACAAGGCTGATGACCTTTAATGCAAACTACTCCCCATATTAATGTCTTGGAGCTTGATGCGGTAAGATTTGCCCTTACCTTCTTTTCAGATATTCTCAAAGACAAGAGGGTGCTGCTACAGACGAACAACACTGTGACAATGTACTGTTTCAACAGACAAGGAGGCATGGGTTCCTGGAGGCTTTGCTTAGAAGCAATAGCAGCGTGGCTAGTAGCTATGAGTATTGGGGCCCTTTCCAGGGCCATCCATGTAGCGGGGTCTTCAAATACAGAGGCAGACAAGCTGAGCAGGGTCTATCAAACCAACTACAAATGGTCTACCCAGGACAGATATATCAGGGCAATTTTCAACACAATACCAAACTAACCCTTCAAAGGGCAAAGTTGCTTCTGCCCAGCCTGTCCATGTCCAGATGAGTGGTGGCTGTCTGTTCCTGCTACAGGGCATCTGGAGAGCCATGTCCTCTCGAGGTAAAAGTGCACTCCACCTGAGCTCAGGGGTTGTCTGCTGCCTTTCAGCTATGAGTTCCCCTTCTGGACATCTGCAGGGTCACAAACCTGGTCAAGAGAGGACACATTTGTGAAACATTATGCTCTAGATCTTCAGGCAAGGAAAGAGGCGGATATGGGCAAGGCTATTCTGCAAGCACTGTTCCAGTGAGAGAGACACCCCACATCCTCTGGTGAGTAGCTCAGTAATGGTACCAATGTGGGGCTGCATGAGAAGACAGAAGATGAAGACAGTGTTGCACTTACCTGTAACTGTTGTTCATCGATGTCTTCTGTGCAGACACATATTCCCTCCCTCCTGCCCCACCATGAGCTCTCGCAGGGCCTAATTGTGCCGTGAAAGGGGCTTGTGGTGGATTAGTGGGAGCTGAGGGAAGGGGGCGCCTGCAGTCAGAGCACATAAAATGTTGAGCGGAAATCCTGTGCATGCTCTGGCTCCAAAGGAGTGGGGCGCCCCCTCTTTGGCGTTTTAAAGTTCGAAAGAAAATGTCTGTGGCCGGCCTGTGCAGGTGCAGTCCCAATGTGTTCCTTCACAGAAGATGTTGATGAACAACAGTTACAGGTAAGTGCAACTCTGCTTTCCTAGTTTGACCCTTGCTGACTTAGTTAAGAGCCTAGGGTATACTGGATCCAGTATTATTACTGGAAAAGCAAATTAATGAGGCTGCAAAAGATGCTTTCTTTCCAGCTTTGTCTGGAAAACAGCCCCCTACATTGACTCAGCCAACTTATCCACTTGGATCAGTGCCACAGTAATGTCAAGGTTAAACTGTTCTATTGTACTCTACATAGGTCTGTCTATGAAGTCAATCCAAGGACTCCAGTTGGTACAAGAATGCCTCATCTCTGCCATTACTAGGAACTAGATGGGGCATGCACATTACGCCCATTCATCAGCCACTCATTGGCTGCCCATCAGTTACTGGGTTCAGGTCAAGGTATTATTGCATACAAAGCTCTGCATGACCCTGGACCCTCTCATCCACACAACTGGCTCTTCTGTGTTCTGCCACAACAGCTCTGCTCATCCGTTCAGGGCCTTCTGCAGGAGGTCAGGATGGCTTCCACACTCCTTTCATTCTGCAAACTACATAAAATGGAGTTGTTAAGAGGAGAGTTTTTCTGTAAAGGGCTATAGAGTACCAGAACAGTTCAGGAAGGCCCTGTATAAAGGGCAAGGGGCTATGGATTATACCAGTGTTTTTCAACCTTTTTCGAGCTAAGGCACATTTCTTTCATTGAAAAAATCCCGCGGCACACCTGACAATATCTCACGGCACAGTGGTTGAAAAACACTGAAATACAAGATAAATGGGTCATTAGTTGCCTCAGCTCAAGTATTAACTATGACAGTATTACAAATACACGTAATAGCCACTCAACTTGAAATCGTAAGTTACAGATCCAAAGTGTAATGGCTCCTTCCCATAACATTGACCTGAGTTTCAGAAGAAATATAATGTGGATGTATTTTAATACTGCGATTCTGCTAAAGTTTTTCAAATAGAGAGTTTAAACTCTTACTCTTATGTGAACGGCATTCCGCTGACCATAAGTGATTTGAAGAGAAGCACAGTACACCCATTCTTCGCTGAGGGACAGTTACTGATTTGAACCCCACCCTGACAGAAACAGCTAGCTGTTACCATCAAACATATTCATGTTTACTGGAATGTTTTGGTGCAAATCACCCCCCCACACACACACACACACTGGAAGAAACCAGCTTACTCTGCTGGAGGAGTGAATGCCCTTGGTACCGAATGTTCCTGTCCTCTGTATTAACATCCACAGGTCTAGCATGACTCTGATTCAGCACACGAGTCCTCCTCATTCATTTAAAACCATCTTGCAAGGCCAAGGGGAGCTGTGCCTCAACGGCGGCTCCCTCCTACCTCAGGCCGGCCACAGAGCGTGCGAGCGGAATCAGCGAGAGAGCGCCACTGTTCTTTCTCGCATGCGCAAACGCGTCCCGGAAGGTCAGCCCAGAAGGCACATTTCTTTCATTGAAAAAATCCCGCGGCACACCTGACAATATCTCACGGCACACCAGTGTGCCACGGCACAGTGGGTGAAAAACACTGGATTATACAACTATGTATTGGATGTATTATCATTTTGCTGCAGATACTATCCTGTTTTTTCATTGTTTCCTACTGATAAAATACCATTTTCCTTCCTTATATCCACACTCTGTATCATGCTGCTATGATCATTCAGATTTCAGTAATTCTAGTCCTAGTACATTACTCATTCAATGTCTCCTCCTACTGAGTGTCTTGACTTACGTTGTGCGTACTAGATGTCTCTTACTATGGACTGTTACCAATTTATGCTATGTAATCCACTTTGAATGAGAAAAGTGGACCATAGATGCGGTAGATAAAAAAATTAAAAAGCACTATGTCCAAGAGCATGAATGATAGCTGCTGCTGTTCACTAATGTACTTGAACAAGAGAACTGAACTTCCCTTACGGCATCTTTTCTTTGCCGACAGAGGAAACACTTACGTTGCTATTTAGGTCCAGCGCAAAATGAAGCAAATTTGATTTGGAACCTTTTCTCTTGATCACACTCACAGTGAGCATATGGGAAACCTATCACGATTTATCTCTTCACTGGCCGTGCTTACAGCCAGCAATGTGGGGTGGGAAAGCTTTTTGTCAAAAAATTGTGTAGTAGAAAAACGTGCAGACTCCCCCCCCCCCCCCCCCGGGGAAACATACCGCGTGCTGATGAGACTCCGTTGCTCCTTTTTTAGGAATATCCTCACTTTTGCGTTAGTTACAGTAAAATCTAACGTCATTTGCCCTCTCCATATGCTTTCAGTTGGCTTCGGTTTAGAATTTTCAGCGCTGTTGTCAAGTTGAGATTTAAAACGTGTGATTTTGGCCTGCCTTGTGGCTCTGGTTTTTTTTTAAATTATTTAATTTAACAGCAAGTGTCGTATTTCTAGAATTTCAGAGAATGTGCAGTGAAGTTTTGTTCGTGCCATTTGGGATTAGTTGGCATGAATGCACAGTGTGAATTATGGGGGGGGGGGGAGTGTAGCGATTTCGTGTCTCGGAGAGCAAACCGTTTGCAAGATCTCCTGAGGGTGTTTGCCAGACTAGATGGGATGGCAGCAGTTCTGTGTTTAAACATGGAACTGGCCCAGTCAGATGGAAAATGGTGTGTGTGTGTGTGTGGGGGGGTTCATATCAGTTTGCCTTCCAAGAATACCTGGGAAGGTGGGGGCAGAGTTCTAGGTCCTGTGCGTGATTTACAGGGAGTGCTGGTTAAGCCCACTGGGACTCTCCATCGCTTCATCCGAATGGAAATGCCGTAGAAAATACCCTGACATTCTCAGCTGCTTTGTGCTGTAGGGAGAGATGGCCAAGCCAGTTGCTCTTCATGAAACCCTGCCCACTTTTACTCACCTCCATTGAGGAAGACCTGGGTTTCCCAGGACAGTTTGGAAACCGTGGCTAAAGTCCGCCCTAATGATTTGTATTCCTAAAGGCATGATACAGCCAATTTAAGCACTTCAAAATACCTTTTATTTCATCAGGAATGCTAAGCCCGTGCTTAACTTCCCACACTGAAATCCACTGGATTTACTGCAGTCTTATGCCAAGTTACTTCACCCTAAGCCGACAGGAATCAGTGGGCTTCAGGTGCACTAAATTTGCATAGGCTTGCAATGTAACTTTTCCTGGATCTTGTCCAGGGTTACAAAGTCCACAGGTGAGAAAAAGAACAGTGCAATGGGCCCTAAACGTCTCATTGGAATCCAAGGCTCTCAACGCCCCTGTCCTGCAATAATTGTTCTGACATTACCTGCAGGCCTGGAATAATTTTCCATCACAAGGGCTCAATTTGTTTGTGTTTCATGAGGTTTGACTAACACGCCCTTTCCCCTGAGGGCTCGGTAGCTGAACTTGCCGAATCGGAAGATGAGCTTGAGGTGTTTGTAAGGAGTCATTAAACTGAGAGGAATTCGTCTTTGAGATGTTTTCATGGAAAGGAGAGAAGCGGCTGCTGATGGCTGTCCAAAGCATTCCTTTTGTATTGCCTCTTAATTTCCAGGGCAGCCATTTGACATCTGATATCACTGTTGATTTTGACTAGAATTGACTAGATAGACTAGAATTGCCTTCTGTAAATGGTTGGTTGTGCGGCATGACAGTTAAGGGTAATCGGAAGATGTTGTACGCGTAAAAACAAAAATTTTGCAGGAACCGACTAGTTCAGGATGTTGCGTAATATGATGTCTTGTTGATTTGCAAAATGTATGCGCTGCGATATAGTGAAGTGTTCCCAAGCTTTTGACAGTGAATATTTATAAAAGAATGATCACTGGCAAAACACTTCTGTACTTTGCCCCCAAGCATTTGATGGAGATGGGCGAGAAGACTCTGACGCGTCTTCTTCTGGCATTACTACCATAGAAACTGATTTAAGCCATTCCCTCTTCTCAGAGAACCCTGGAAACCATAGTTCAGTGAGAGGAGGAGGGCTGGTGGTGTCTGAGAATCCACAGCATGGTTGTTAAGGCCCTGGCTTGTTTTCATGGCATTGGTCTTTTTATTAAATGGATGTGTTTTAAGGGTTTAGTTTTGTTATCTTGTCTATAAGCTGCCTCAAGCAGGTCTTTGGAAAGGCAGCAGACAGGGTCCCCCCCCCCCCCAAATAAATAACACTTCACCACACTATGATTATTTGGCAAAATCCATAAGGCAAAAGAAGAAAAGTTGGTTTTTATACCCCACTTTTCTCTACCCTAAGGAGTCTCAGTGGCTTCCCTTCCTCTTCCCACAACAGGCACCTTGTGAGGCAGGTGGGGCTGAGAGAGCTCTGAGAGAACTGTGACTGGTCCAAGGTCACCCAGCAGGCTTCATGTGGAGGAGTGGGGAATCAAACCTGGTTCTCCAGATCAGAGTCCGCCACTTTTAACCACTACACTACACTAGAAAACAAATAGAAGTCTGTAGTATGAACTTACGCCTTACTCTCGTATTTGTAACAGATACATTACATTGAAAGCCAGTGTGGTCTAGTGGTTAAGGCAGTGCCAGACTCTAATCTGGAGAACTAAATTGATTCTCCACTCCTCCCTGTGAAACTTGTCGGGTGACCTTGGGCCAGTCACAGTTCTCTCAGAGCTCTCAGCCCCACTTACCGTATTTTTTGCTCCATAAGACGCACTTTTCCTCCCCAAAAAAGTGGGGAGGGGGAAGTGTGTGCGTTTTATGGAGCGAATATGGAGCTTTTCTTACCTGTAACAGGGCTCTTTCTTCAGCAGGAACGCAGGGGAACACCATTCAGGCTGGCATCCCAGCCTTCCCCGCCCCTCCCTGCTGGGCCTGAGCTGTTAAGACTTAAAAGGGAAACGGCAGGAAAAACCCCACCAGGCTAAGTACTCTTTCCCTTTAAGTGCTTTTCCCCTTTAAGACAGCCAGCAGCAGAAAGCCCCGCCCACAGATTAAGCTCCCTGGCTACTTTGCACAGAAAGGCCTGGCTTTGCATGGCATGCCGACGTCTCTCTTCTTTCCTTTCTCTATCTTCCTTCCTTCCTTTCCTTTTTTCTGTCTGTCTTTCTGTCTTTCTGTCTCTCTCTCTGTCTCCACCTTTCTTTCTTCCTTTCTCTTTCTCTCTCTCTCCTCCTCCTTCCTTCCTTTATCTCTCTCTCTCTCTTTCTTTCTTTCTGTTTTATTTTTTCCTGTTTTCCTCCTCTAAAAACAAGGTGCGTCTTATGATCAGGTGCGTCTTATGGAGCGAAAAATACGGTACCTCACAAGGTGACTGTTGTGGGGAGAGGAAGGGAAAGGCGATTGCAGGCTGGTTTGAGACTCCTTAAGGTAGAGAAAACTGGGGTAATAAAGACCTATTCTTCTAGATAGCTAAAAAGCTAAGTGACTCCTCCCAATTTACCTTACTTGGATATCCAGTTTGGTGTAGTGGTTAAGTGCGTGGACTCTAATCCGGGAGAACCAGGTTTGATTCCCCACTCCTCTTCTTGCACCTGCTGGATGACCTTGGGCAAGCCATTATTCTAGCACAGTGGTTCTTGAAAAAGAGCAGTTTCTGTCAGAGCTCTCTCAGGGAGGGGAGGGGAAAGGAGATTGTAAACCATTCTGAGACTCCTTTGGGTAGTGAAGGGTGGGATATAAATCCAGTCTCCTCCTCCTCCTCTTCTATCCTGAACAGGGAGGAAAGAAACCTCTATTTCATACTACCTGCGGGTTTTGAAAAGCTTTCCTTTCCTTTGCAGGCAGTCCTTCCCACCTGCAACCAGGCAAGTGGCTCTAGTCAGGTCTGTTTTATACGGCCTTTTCCTGGTTGTAAATGTCAGGATATTATTGCCCGGCGTTTGCCAAGTTAATGATTTAATAATGTTTTGTTGGGTGTTTTTTTTTCTGTTGCTTTTTCCCACATTCTAAAGAGCCTGACTCGGTGCTGCTCTAGGATTAAGTGAGATTACGAGCATCGTCTCTCCATTCCTCTCGTGTACCTTGTATGAAAACGTCCTAATAAGTATTGATACAGCATTCAACCTGCAAGAGGCTGACCTTTCAGTATGCGCTGATGCTGCAGTTTTGAGGTGGTGGTTTTCTTGCAAATAAAATCAATAGAGACAAATCTTGGTAACTTCTTCAGCAAAATAAAGTGGTTTAGGCTTGGCAGCCATTTAAAGTTTTTCCCTCTACAGGCCCAACTTCTATTTCACGTGCATGTTTTTTTCTTCTTCGGCAGAATTGATTGGTTGATCTGTTGAGTTTAAAGGGCAAACTTGCATTCCAGGACAACTGAAGAATATATGAAACTGCTGCTCTGCTGTATTTGGCAGCATACCTTGCTTTTGGTGGTGGTGGATTGTCAGCGTACCATTTTTAATTTACATATTGTGTTGGTGCCTTAAAGGGCATAGGTAAACATTTTCCCCCTTACAAATGAGAAGGCCAGCTGACATCTAAGGAACAGTGCACCTAGCATATCATGGATGCCATAAGCAGTGTTCCCTCTAAGCTGAGTTAGTGTGAGCTAGCTCACAGTTTTTTTAGCCTCCGGCTCGCACATTTTTGTCTTAGCTCAGGGAGGGTGGCTCCAGAGCAAACTAATTCATGTAGCAGCCAAATTGCTTGCTCCCAACTTTAATGCCAGTAGTTCACAAAGTAGAATTTTTGTTCACAAGTCTCCACAGCTTAGAGGGAGCTTTGGCCATAAGGTGCATGAGAAGTTTTTGCAATTCTGCTCAGAAATGCAGTAATTCCTTCTTGTTTGTAGAGGAAGAAAAAGGAAATTGTGCACAGAAAGTTCTTGTGAGGTCTTTAAACCAGTTCTGGAATTGGCAAACCATGATCGCTTCTGTCTTCTGCTTTGCGAAGTATTGTAGCTACCAAACACCTATACAGAAGATGTTCAAAGGGCAAGAACTCTGTTCTGAGAGTGGGAAGCAGGTAGGTTTGAATCAGCACCTCCCAAGAGTGCAAGTGTACGTGAGGCCTGTATCTTAGTAAACATACGCTTTGCCATGTATATGGTCCTGGGTTAGATCTTTACTTGTGGTCTGATGGTCTAAGGCAGCATCATATGTTCAGATGACCTTCTTGGCAGATGAAGGCTTCTGAGCAAATTATTATAAATGAACAACTAAATCTCTTTGGATGCAACAGACAAATCCCTACACTCTACTTGGGAAAACAAGCCTTTCCCACCCTCCATATTGCAAAGCTGTCAGTAAACTTGCTTGGAGGGAAAACATATGACAATTGGCCGGATCTTGCAGATCACCCAACCCCCCCCAGTTCCCTCTGAATTTCTGTAGTCTTTTGCTGCAAGGCTCCCCCCCCCCCCCCAATATTCCATTTAAAGTCCTGGCAGTTTTTGCTTAGAGAAGCAAAGGGGAAATAATTCCCAGTTTGGGAGAGGGAGTGATTTTCTAACCCTTCATTAAGATCTGAGGCAGTCTTTTCAGATAGAACGGGCTCTGTTTGGGGGCTACTGCAGAAAGTTGTTTGGTTCAGTACCACCTCCTCAGTTCACTAATGGGCAGCAAAAGTCCCACTAATACTTGTAAACTAGGGCCATAGCCAGTGATGGGGCTTTTGGGGGCTGAGCCCCCTATTGGTTATGTAGAGCCCCGGCAGCAAGAAGAGCCGGTGAGGGGTGAGTGGAAGGAAGGAAAGCTCTGCCTCCGGCTCCCTTCTGTCGGTGCACCTAGCTCCTACTCAGCCTGTCTGTTCCCTCCTGGTCTCCCAGCCAGTGGCAAAGTGCCTCCTGGCCAATAGGCTGCAGCCTGGACCCTGGAGCTCCACCCTCTGTTGACCCAGGGCAGATGTCTGCTGGCTTCTCCGGGCCGCTCAGTGAGCGAAGGTCCTGGCAACAGGTCAGACCAAGCAGGGAGTGCAAGCCATTTGCATTTCTGTTGCAAAGCCCGAACATAACCCCCCCGTCCCCTGAGCGTCTCTTACCAGCTCCTGTTTTAGATGGCGCAGATAACGGTCCCCGTTTTTCTTTTCCATTTCCCCACCCAAGTCCACTGGGCCATGCCAAAACAATTGCGCTGCAGTGACACTTCCCTTTGCACCACATGGAATGCACCAGACTCATCTTTTACAAAAGTTTGTCTTATACTGAAGAAACAACAGCTGAGGCACCTCAGTGGGCAAAAAGCCTGATTTTTGCTTTAAAAAAAAGTTGACTTCGCATGGACACACTCCACAAACAGAGGGCTGCAGGCACCCAGGCACCCCTCATGTGGCTGTTGCTTGCACTGCAAACTCCCAGGGGAGTCCCGCTCCAGCGCAAGCAGCCGCCGCCGCTGGCGGCGCAAACTGGAAAGGCTCAGAGCAACAGGAGAGAAGAGCCTGGCATGCCCGGCCAGCGGGGCGATAGTTGCCATTGCTTGTCAGATTTGAGTTGCGTGCGTGTGTTTGGGTTTTCCTTGGCCTTGCATTGGTGCGTAGGCTGTTTGCCATGGAAATGGGGCATGTGCTTCATTGCCAAGAATCCATTGAGGATTTGGATGTGTGAATGAGAATCAATTTTCACTTTTCAGCGCCTTTGGGGGGGAGAGGAATTTATAGTCCCGATCAAAATAAATCATCACAAAGTGATGTTGACCATTAAGAAACTTAGTTTAATTAGCCCCTCCCCCCCCAATTTAAATGCCCCCCAATGGAAAAAATCCTGGCTACGGGCAATGCTTCCTCTAAGGTGTGGAGTCCTGTGAGCAAAAATTCTGCTTTGTGAGCTACTGGCATTAAAGGTGTGAGCAGGTGATCTGGCTGCTTCATAGATCAGTTTGCTCTGGAGCCATCCTTCCTGAGCTAAGACAAAAATTTGTGAGCCAGAGGCTAAAAAACTGTGAGCTAGCTCACACTAGCTCAGCTTAGAGGGAACACTGGCTACGGGCCTGTTGTGAATGCAGATCCTATCTGTGTTTACTTATAAGTAAGCAATGGGACTTCTAAATAAATATGTAGCACATTTCAGCCCTGGCATACTTTCAGCTTAAAGGAGAAGTGTTTAGGTTCTCTACAGATGGTAGCAAGTGTTTCTTTTTACAGATGGAAAGCTTATAACTCATATTAAAAATGTCTGTTCCTATATTTGCTTTAGTTACTGCTCAGTCCTCTTGAGCAAGTGTGTCCAAAGTGGGATACCATATTTCAGATTCAGCCTTACCCATGTTCAGCACAGAGCTGGACAAAACTTACTAGGGCCGAGCTGTGAATAGAACCAAGAATTGTTTTGAAGGGAAGAGGAGTTCGGAGCTCTGTCCAGCATTTCAGTTTAGTGAAAACCAGCGAAATTATACTATGTTTATTTAAATTATACTGTGATGAAAAGAGTTTCTTTAAAAGCTCTGTGAAAGCAGCAAAGGCAAGAGCTCGATATTAAAGCGGTTGCCACCCTGCATCGTACAATATTCATGACCGCGTCAAATGGAGGAAGCAATACAATGACAAAGGTTTTTAATTCAACGGAGAGAGGAGAACACTTCCAAAATAGATTTTTAAATGAGAAGAGTGGGCAGTATGACTTGATGCAGATATGCAGATTTTGAAGGATGAGTAACCTCTTAGTCTCGAGCTTGCCAGAAATTCATAGAGCGATGTTTATTGAAGAGGCAGAAGACCTGGTGAGGGACCAGTAATGAGGACACCAGCCAGCCCTCCAGCCAGTGCAATGCAGTCCCATCATTCATTGTGGGTCTTGTTCTCTGCAAGTTGTTATGGTGGTGCCTGTTTGTGGTTCCGCATGGCACCTTTCGTTTTGTTCGCCCCTGGCTGCTTGCACACAATGGTCTTTTTACATGAGGAAATTCTGTCTCATCTGGGAGAATTTACACTTAGGACACACTTGACTAGGATTGGTCAGGCTCCCGCAGCACATTCTCCTAGGTCTCCTAGTCAGTTTGCATAAACACTTTCCAGTGACCATCGTATCCAAAGCCCCCTTCCTTGCCATGTGCCTCTTGTCCTGTGTAAAACCTGGATGAGCAGTAAGGCAAGGGTATGTTCTGTCCTGTCGGCAGCCCTAACCAAGCGTCAGCAAGTGCTTCCTCGCCAACTTCTCAATGCGATGAATTTCCAGTGCAAGATGAAGTGCACATTTTGTTCAGGCTTTTCTCCTAGTAGTAGTGGCCTGCTTTTATGGGGTACATTCCACCGATGAAGTGTGTGCTTGAATGAGTCTTGCAACCAAGTCTTATTTAGGCGGCCTTCACAGCTTGGATGTGGATGGGCACCAGCTGCAGTGTAAGAGCTGGGAGATGGAGGCCTCATGTTACAGTAGATGTGGACTTTCACAAAGATTAATGGTGGACAGCAATATGTTGACTTGTTTGTAAAGAGATGGGTGGTCCCATCAGAATCCTTTGAACAGTCTCAATTCCGCTGGTACTTAAAATTTTTTTCCTTAGGATTACTACCCTGAGAGGGTTGGGGGGTGGTGGTGGATTTTTGACATGACGTCAACCCTTTGGGCTTTTAAACCATGACATAAAAGCTGTTTTTTTGGAAAAACAGCTGCTCTTTAATGGAGTTAGCAATAATACTAGAAGTGTGGATGCTGTGGTATATTAATACTGTCCAAAAGTTGCAGGTATTTGTAATAACTAGGAAGCTTAACTCATGCAATGTATCATTGGGCTTCTTATACTCTTGTGATTAAAATCCTTTTTATCCTGGCTTTATTTGCAGGCTTGCTTGTGATCTGAGTTTTGGGACATGCATCACTTTTAAATTCATGATTTTGTAATTTTCTGCTGAATTTTTAAAAAGAAGTAGACAGGTAAAGGAGCACAGAGCAGGAATATAGTCTGCATCTTGAGTCCTGATCATTTTCTATTCTGTTCCTTCCATTCCTCAAGGCTGGAGCCTGACTCCATTCTTGAACTTGGGAATCCGAACAACAGATGGTGCTGTTTCAAATTAAAATAATTTAAAGCAAGATCCATCAGCTGCCAACATGAAACACCCTTTTTTTCTGAAGGGAAGGAGCTCATTATCAAGAGTATTTAAGCAAAGTAGGTATTTAATCTTTCTTAATCATTTGCATTCTTGAGAAGAAGGATACCAGTGGCAGCTGTCATGCCAGGCCAAGCCCCGTGAATATGCTGGCTCTTAATTACTTCACAGAATCTATTTTAATTCTGTTCACACCGAGCACAATCAGAACCGAAGCCGAAAGTGATAAATGTTTTTACAAGCATCTTGTTTATAATTGATTTGATATCTTTTCTATCTTTTCTGCCCATTAAGGAAGGACTCACTGTTTCTTGTTGACTTTTACCAGATGCCAGAGGGCCTTCTCTTGCTTTAGGGTCGCTTTTTCCACCTTAAACTTTGAAATGCAAATCTGGCATAGACTCATTCCCATGCAGCTCTTTGCATACCTCCTGCAAAGTTTGGTGCAGTGGTTAGGAGCGTGGACTCTAATCTGGGAGAACGGGGTTTGATTCCCCACTCCTTCACATGCACCTGCTGATGTGACTGTGGGTCACAGAGCTGTTCTCTCAAGGGCAGTTTCTGTCAGAGCTCTCTCAGCCTCACCTACCTCACAGGGTGTCTGTTGTGGGGAGGGGAAAGGAAAGGAGATTGTAAGCCGTTCTGAGACTCCCTTGAGTAGTGAAGGGTGGGCTATAAATCCAATACAGTATTAAATTGTATTGAGCCGGCTATGCTGGCTAGATGGGATAGAAATTGAAATTAATTAATTAATTAATTAAATACTAGCACTTTAATATTTTGTTATATCTGCAGTTTTAAATTTGTGTATTAATGGATTTTATATTATATACTGTATTATTATATTATATTGTTTTATATTGTCTGTGTAAGCCACCCTGAGCTGATTCTGCTGGGAGGGTGGGGTAAAAATCTAAACAATAAATAAATAAATACATAAATAAAATCTCCTCCTTCTTCAAAGTCCAAATGGCTTTTGTCACTGTTAAGTAAGAGTCAGCGCTGGGTGTTTTTCATTGTAATCTGGCATCTTAACTACATTTAGCATATTTATAAACTAATATGTCTGCTTTTTAAGAAGAATATTTTTCTGAGTTACTAGGAGGCTCAATTACTGCCTAGGAAGGAACAACCTGTCACCTAGTGAAGGAGTATTCCCCCAATTAGAAAGAATTAAGAAAATGTGCAGTATTCTTTCTGATGTTAGTTCAAAGCCTGTATCAAACAAGAAAGCAAAGGAAAAGGAATCTTAGCACAAAAACTCCATCTGTACCAGTAAGGCTTGGCCGGAATAGTAGTCTGGTGTGCTTTTGACTTTTCAAGCATATTTTCTCAGATGTTTTAGTCTTACTCGAAGTACTTTTGTGCTGCCTCCTTTGGCAGTTGATGTTTATTCGCATGGGTTGGCCGGGCCATTATTTTTGGTCACTCTGATGCCTTCTCTCCTGTTGGAAGCTACCGGGGCGAGGAGCCCTCCGATCAGAGATGTGAAAGCCAGTGAAATTCAGAAGAAAGTTTGTGATCTGGGTTTATTTCCCCCCCCCTCCAAAAAAGGAGAGGAGAATGATGCAAGCTGCTTCGGTCCCCACTGTGGAGAGAGGTAGGATATAAATGAAGTATATAAATAATAAATAGAGCTGAAGATAGGAGGCAGGTGAAAGGTGGGTTGGTGAATGGCTGAGAAGGAGTTTCAGTCCATTTAAGACCAACAAAGTTTTATTCTGGGAAAGGGGAGAGGATGTGGAGGTTGCTAGGGGGGAGGGGAAATAATGTGGGGAGAGATACACGGAAAATGATGTACCCTCCACAAGTCCTTGAGGGTTCAAAACTATGTAGTTGGGTCTGGCCCAGTGGCTGGTGCCACACAGCTGGGCCATAGTTTTCCTAGGTAAGACTGATGGGAGAGCTGAAAGTGTGTGCGGGGGGGTGGGAGATATAAAAGTAGGTTGGCTGTTAGGTGAAAAAGGGGAGGGTCTATGGGGGCTTTCAGGGAAGGGGAAATAGTGGGGAAGGGGAAATGAGATCCCCCCTGGAAGTCCTGGCTTCCCACATACTATTTAAAAGGGAACGGTGGTTACCAGCGATGATTTGTAGACCTTTCCATTTTAAGGGATGACCTTGTCTTCAAAGCAAGACCAAACTTTGTATTAGTGTAAATGTAGTGTCCCGTCAAATCTTACCTATTTGGGCAGAAATGAGGCTTGGTCATAAAAATAGAAACCATCTGTACAGCAATTACAATAATTCCAAAAAGGAGAGAGAACCAAAGGTTCCTTCAGCTGCACTTGAACAATATATAACAGATCAAGAATCGGTCTTTTTTATCCAGATCCACAGCATGACACTGCTTTACAATAACTGCTTGCCTCAATACATGCAGCACAAAGTAGAGAGCAGATTTGGAAAGGAGATGACATTTAGTGCATCCTGTACAAACTACTAGTGGTATTTACTAGAATTGGAACAAACTGCACAGAAAGTAGCCGGTGTACCCCTTAAGTCTAGAAAATAACTGTAAAATTGGGGTGAGGAGAGAGATTCTGGTAAGCAGGGCCGTGCAATGTGCCAATTTTCTGTGCACCTGGAGGGGAGCATGGAGGGACCTATGTCCTCCTATTATTGAACATATATATTGGGTTCATGTGTGAATTGGCCTCCAGTTGTGGTGCCTCCTATTTGGCGTGGAGGACATCTCTCAGATCTATTCGGGTACCTAAACAGTACTTAACCTAAACTATACTTAAGCAGTCAAATAATCCAATCCTTCCCCAAAGATTGCTAATTGCCCTTTCATCTCTTTCTAAGCACCGTTTGCTCATTTTTGCTTGGGAGCTAGAGCCTCTTTCAATAACAAAAATTAGCCCAGCCTTCTCAGCCATTTGCTTTGACCGTATGTGTGTTCAAATGTTTTGTGAGTTCACCGAAAGGCTCGTTGCAGCCAATTAGGTTCTTGCGCTCCGAAATGTTCCTTTCCATCCGAGGCAGGCCAGCTGCTCGTCGGCTCTAGGATGCTGTTGGAAACCTTCCCCGGCAAATGGTGTTTGTGTTTCATCCAATTAAATAGTCTGCCAGAATTAAAAACAAAAATTAATTCTAAACGGTTTAGAGCCTATTCTATGCAGTGTGCGGACGTCTCTTCTACAGCTGAGATAATAGCTTTATTAAGTTTTGGCACCTCCCCCCCCCCCCCCCCAAGAAAAACCCTTCATATTTTTTCTCCGTGTTGAAAAGCACAACCCACTTTCAGTACTTGTTGTAAACATGCTTGGATTGTTTTGTGTGTGTGCTTCCCCCCCCCTCCCCCAGTGTCAATTTATTCTTCTTTCTTACAATACTTGGCGCCATTTGTCTCCTACTGTCACCTAATCTTGTTGGTTGTAACAGCTTATGTGGCGTTTGCTGATGACCTCGTGGCCTCACGTGCTTTACAAAAAAATCCTGTAGGTTGCTATAGGCAGGTGGATTCAGCAGCACTGTGGGTAGATGAGCCTCGTATCTGTAAACCAATGAAGAGAAAAAAAGGAGAATAAAAGGGTGTGGAACAGCAGCCAAACAACTGTTGAACCAACTGTTGAAGTAGAAGAACTTTTTGTGCAGCTCCAATAATTTTATATGCCACAGAGTCTAAAAGGGAAAGCCTGACGTTTTGGCATGTACCTGCGCCTAAGCAGGATGCTAAAGGGGAGAGGGGAGACCAAACTGCACCCCACACATCCCATATATGGATAAACTGTGTTTATGATGAAAATTTTAAGCAGTGGATGCCCGGGAGGTTACCAGCACTTTCCTTTGTTCCCGGCTACAGTAACATTAAGAGGCCCATCAGTTGTGGGTTTGCTCAGCTGAGGCTCCTGTGTATTTACTGCATCCTGAAAATGCCCTGAATCTGCTTTCGTATTGCATAGGCAAACCTTCTCCATGGTAGTTGAGGCAGTGTATGAATTAGATGTGTTCCTGGATTCTGTTCCGTTCAGTTTCATTTATTATAGTCAAAGACCCGCAGCATCAGGTATACAAAATCAAACAAGATATACCAACAACATTCTTAAAAGAAAAGCACACACACACACACATACACACACTCTCTCTCTCTCTCTCTCTCTCTCTCTCAATAATACAATAAAAATGCAAAACTAGGAAATATGGTACACTAAACCAGCACTATACCTCTGGCAGCTGCACAGAATCTCACAACTGTGTCTGGGGTTCCAGGGTCAAGGTCAGCTGGAAGAAAGGAGGTGTACTGTTCCTCTAGTCTTCCTGGAATTTTATGGGGGATAGGCTGAATAAAAGTGTATCAGAAATCATCGTAAAATGGGTGACATAACAATGCAGGTCCAGCTGTTCCAACTTCCTCAGTAGCACAGGGGCATAAATGCTTATGAAATGGAATGTTACAGTACCTCCCTTCTAATAAGGTGGATGGGAGAGCACTAAAATGGGCCAAAATATAAGCTATTCTATGTTTGAGGATCAGTAGATTAGCCAAATAAACTGACAGCTCCAATTTCTTGCTCCTAAGATCATGGTATTTTACAGTGGAACTTAAGGGGTGTTAGAGTTTGATGTCCCAGATTCTTTGCTTAATTTCTGATTTAGCTTTTGAGTACCCCAAGGTTATCAAACTGCTGGGAGAATATCCAGTGGATTGCGATTTCTTTGAGAGGGACATTTTCAATTTTGACTGAGAGGTGTCTATTAACGTCAGAGGTGCCAGACCTACAGGAGAAAAAAGATAAGCTTTAACCAGTAATCAGTCCTGTACATCCATGCACAAGCTTCCAGAGAGATTAAACCGCATCTAAATGCAAGACTGTGTTAGGAACACAGCGAGGGACTGCTAGGATGGCTCTCAGGAATTTAGTTTGCACAACTTCAAGAGCACTGTAATTAGCATACATGCATAGCTGAGAGCCATACAACAACTGAGAAATAACCTTGGCCACAAAGACAGGTATAGCTGAAGGAACATGCTGCCCCCCTCTAGTATGAAACCCCCCCCCCCCCCAAGAGCAGAGATTCTTCTCTGGGCTAGTCCAACCACATTCTTGATTTGAGTGTGCCAAGACCCCAAAGAATGAAAAACTACACCAAAATATTTAAAACACATCACTTGCTCAATAACATTCCCATTAACCAACTATCTGTGCTTAGATCTTCTATTAAAGACAATTATTTTGGACTTACTATAATTAATTGTTAGATGTTCATTACTGCAATATGCTGCAAGGGCTCTGAACACACACTTTAAACCAGTGGTGTCGAACTCATATGTTACGAGGGCCGGATCTGACATAAATGTCACTATGTCAGGCCATAAAAAATAAAGCCAAGTACTTTATAAAGGACACAGGCAAATCCAATCAATGATTATGTTTACTCAAAATACAAACATGCTTAAAACATTAACACTCTCACAGTATTTCCTTAAAGTGTCTCCCTGGTGCCCACCCTCCGACTTCCGCCGCCCGTTACGCATTAGCGCTGGGACTGTATACAGGGACATAATGCACAGCCTCGGTTATCTGCCAATAAAGGCAATGACCAGTTACTTGTGGGCCAGATAAAAGCCCTGGACAGGCTGGTTCTGGCCCACTGGCCATGTTTGACACCCCTGCTTTAAACCTATACCAATACGAGACAGCAGGACTGCATCATCAGCATAAAGTAAAACTGAGGGTGGTCTAGAGGCCAGTGAGGGGGGGATGAAAACTAGGGTCTTACAAACTGTGAACCCATGAATTAAATACAGAAGTTGAACGGAGTAGTTGCCAAACTGCAACTCTGCTTAGCACCGTTGTGAGTAGGAACAGGAGCTGACAGATTACAGTTACAGTTACACGGTTACAGTTAACCCATAGCCATGTGTTTTCATATGGGCTACAGATGAGGATCAGTAGCTGTCTATCTACATAGATATTTTCAGATTTAATCCATGGTCTGGCATCTGAAATGGGATCAAATGCTGACTTATGAAAGCTGCATAAAGTACACCACCTCTTGGTCATGTATATTTGCCTACTAAATGCTGAAGAACAAGTCCCTGATCTACTCGTTGAACGGCCTGCTCTAAAACCTGCTTGTTCCTCTTCTAGGGTATTTTCTTGATCTAGCAAGTCCAATAACTTCCTCTGTAGGTGGCTTGTGCATAACCCTGAATAAACTGGGCGATAATTGGCTAGTTCAGATCTAGAGCCTTTTTTTTTAAAGATTGGAGTATTTATGGCCAGTCCCAAGTCCTTCAAGATGCGAGCTGTAAGATCAAGGCAGGTGAATAATGAAGCAAAGACTTGTCTTCAGACCATGAATAAGGTTGATGATTCCTAAGATGGCTACTGGTGGTCACTTGGGAACCCCAACTTGGGAACCCCAACGTCAGCAGCTACCCATGGGTCCTCTTGGCCTAATGCAGAAATATCTCTAAAATATGTTCCCCCTGCATTCATAGGTATGTAAGAATCGAAGACAGTTGGTTGGGCACTTAGTCCTCCCATCAAAATCCTCCAGAAGAAGGCTGAGTCATCTTTGATACTGCAATCAACTTCTGCCAAACCTCTCTCTTGATTAATGTTTTATATTTCCTTTTCAGTTCAAACCATTCTGGCGGAAGCCTTGGTTGGTTCTGTTCCCTATATGATCTGTATTGTTTGACCAGTTTAGCTGCAATGCATTCTTTAGCAAACCAAAGTTTAGAGTTGTGGAAAGGGGCACAACCTCTGCTAATGTTTTTGTATATGCAAAAGTTGAATTAGCTCTATATACTCCTTTAATACTGCTTCAGCCCATATCAGCAGGTATTTTGGAGATATGATGTTGCATATAAGCATTGGAATCAAGCAACTGTGTCAAAGAATTTTCCAGCTTTGCAGACCATTTAATATGTGAAGATCTTATTTCAGTGGAAACTAGTAATAAAGATTCATAATCTACGTAAGGTGTTTTCCAGACTGCCTTAAAGTAATATTTTCATTCCCCAATGTTACTGGGGGGTTTCTTGTGTCATGGCAACATAAATATCCCAGTTCTGTCCCAGTTCTTCCCCATCGCCCCCTGTTCCTTTTAAAACTGGTTTTTCCCATACTGTTTATTTTCATTGCAAACTGAGAATTCACAAGATGGCCTCTTCCTTGGAATGATTTCCCCTGCCTTGAGGATTGCTGCCCAGACCTGCCCAGAAAGGATGGGTTTGGGCATCTTTAAATTTTTTTGCATACTAGCGGTGAAACGTTTCAGCACTGGAAGGCTCCTGCGCTGAAACAAGCAGTCATTCCCATGAGGATTGCTGCCACCAGCAGCCAAGCATTGCCCCCTTTATTTCATTCAAACTCCAGAACAAATTATTGCACATCCGTGGGCACCATTTTCAAACATATTTTAGTATCACTGTGGAGGGAGATAAAAACCGATAATCAAAAAACATCTTGATTTAAATTTAAGGATCACTGCATTGGCATAAGGAGGAAGTGGCTTGAGATGGATAATCGATGCCTATAGCTTGGTATACACACAAGATGCCTAGACCGCCTTTGCATCTACCTCCAATGACACTAGGAGTTGCTCTGAGCGAGTAAGTTGCAAAACTATTAATCTAAATCCTTGTTGGATCAAGTCTCCTGAAATGAAGTAACATCAAGTGTGGTGACATAATTCAATTAAAGAGGAATTGTTGATTTTGCTGTACCACCCTGCAATATTCCAAGAGATCAACTTAATAAAGGAATTTTCTTGGTTCACATGTAGTCAGAGGGTTTAGAATCAGGCCTCTGAAAAAAACTATCTCTGTATTTTCTATTAAAGGGGTTGCATATTGATCTTTATATAAATCCCTCTGCACTAAATATTGACTCTCCTGAAGGCATTGTGGATCCAAAATTAAATCCTCCAACCCAGATTCAGTGGATATTTCACCTCTGTTAAGAGCAGGTGAGACATCAGTAGGCGATATGGGAGCCTTCTCTGCAAACTGAGGTAAGCAGATATGGTGGACCACAGAAGATGGTTGTGTGTCACCAACCATTAACGAATTGTCACCTGGGAGCAGAGGATCAGCCCTTGTGACAGTATCATTGGTTATTCCAAAAGCTGACCAATGCTTTTCAGAGTTCTTCCTTTCAGGACAGATTTATCTGCCAGATCAATCAGATCTCCATGGTCAAGGAGGAAATCTCTATCCAGATCATTGTTATTATCAGGCCCAATGTTAATAATATGTTCTGGGATTTCAGTTATATTTGCTTCCTTGGTAGTTTCTGGAGGCTCTGCCATAATTCTATCGTAATTCTAGCAGTCAAAAAGACATTAGTTTGCAGTGAACTCTATGGGATTATTTTGCAATTGTTGTAAATTAGAGTGATAATCTGAAGGAGTGTTTCCCACATCCTTTCCCTCATACTTATCAAGCAAGTCCTCCTGGCAGTTATCCAAGTCAGACATTGTTGCTAATGAGGAATCAAGATTAGGAGACTCTCCCAAAACGGGGAGTCTATTTGAAGTGGGAATAGCTGGAACAACATGTTCAGCTCACTTGTTTGAAAGTAGTGTTTCTGACCCCTATAGACCAGCCATGTAACTTGTGGATCAATTAGTGATTTATCACAAGTAACCACTGGAGTGGCAAACTAAGAGAAGAGAAAAAGAGATTGGATTTATACCCTGCCTTTCACTACCCAAAGGAGTCTCATAATGGCTTACAATCTCCTTTCCCTTCGCCCAACAGACACCCTGTGAGGTAGGTGGGCTTGAGAGAGCTCTTTCGAGGACTACTCGTGAGAGAACAACTCTGAAAGAACTTGTAACTGACCCAAAGTTACCCAGCAGCTGCATGTGGAGGAGTGGGGAATCAAACCTGGTTCTCCCAGATTAGAGTCCATGCTCTTAACCATTACACCAAACCGGCTCTCAAACAGGATTACTGTCCCCTAGCCTTAAATCCACGTGAGGCAGAAAAACAAATGGTATGTTTTAGCACTCCAGGCGTTGCCCCATGTCTCATGCAGAGCAGCAGTTAGACCCCAAAGGTTCCTGAGTAGGCTTGCCAACAGGCCTGAAGAAAAATGGCCTGTCCCTTTAATAGAGGCTTAATGTATAGAAATGGTCGGTTTAAGCTTTTCATGGTATGGAGGTAAATAACGTCACCTGGTAAATAACACCCCATTAAGCCTTTGTTAAAGGGGACATGGCCTTTTTATTCATGCAGTTGGCATCCCCACTACTGAGTTAATTTGGCATTTGAGAGGATAAGAACCAGTATCTGGTTAAACAGCAGGAAGCCGAGGATAGGAGTCAATTAATAGTTCTTACAACAGGGAGAGGTTAAGCAGTGGAGTTATTTAAGAATTAGTATTGGGCGTGGTGCTGTTTGTTCATAAATGATTTAGAATCAGGGGTCAACACTAAAGTGGTCAAGCTTGCACACTACCCCAAATGTATTCAGGCTGGCAAACACCAAATGGATTGTAAGGAGTTTTTTTAGAGGATCTCTCCAAACTGGATGAGTCAGCAGCTAGCAAGGAAATGACATTCACAGCCGATGTAAAGTGCTGCTCATTGCGGCAAAAAAATCCAGACTTCACCTGTGCACTGATCAGGTCTCGACTTGTGGTGACTAACCAGGAAAGAGCTCTTGGGGTTCTCGTGGACGGCTTAATGAAAATGTTGATTCTGTGTGTGTCAGCAGTGGAAAAAGGCAGTTTGTGTTCTAGGAATTCCCAAGAAAGGGGTTGAGAACAAACTGCCATCTGTATAGATCCGTGGTATGGCTGCATTTGGAATACAATATACAGTTCTGGTCACCCCCTTTTCAAAAAGAATGCTGTAAGACTGTAAAAGATGCAGTCAAAACGACGAAGAGATTGGAACAGCATTCTTATGAGGAAAGGCTAAAGGGTTTGATAGATTCCTTTAGTCTGGAAGATCACAAAAGTGTGGTTGAGAATTATAAAATTACGCTCAGGTGGACCAAAAAGATAGAATGTTTTTCTTCTCCTGAAGCATTAGTACTTAAGCACACCCAGTGACATTAATCAGCAGTCAGGGCATGTAAAAGAAAGCAGTTCTTCACACAAAGCACAACTAACACATGGAACTTGCTGCCATGAGAGATGTAGTGATTGGAGCATGCCAGGTACACAAGTTTTGGAGACTGACTGGCTTTTTCTGTTGCTCTTGAGCGTTTTGGTACCCAGGGGGAAAGAGGCAACCATCCCAGCTTGATATCTGAAGCAATGGTCTCAGACGGCCATGGAGATTCTTAGTTGAAAGGCAGTGTACTTGTCCTTTACAGTTAAACTATGAACCAGAGTCTGGCAAATGCCCTATAAGGAAACAAAAAGTTGAAAGCAGCTGTATTGGCCCATGCAGAATCCAGAAAAAGGAACAGATTTATGCAGTACCTTTCATTAAGGCCAATCCAAAGGTTTTGTGTCATCTGAAATGCCCTCTGTCGCAGGCATGGTGTCCATGCCAGCCATTATCAGTTCCACTCTACTGAAGTGTATCTTGCTCTGTCAGGCTGTGGCCACACACACTAAATAACCCACTTTCAATTCACTTTCCTACTGGATTTTTACTGGGTGAACTGGCAAAATCCAATTTGAATGTGGATTGAAAGTGGATTATTTAGTGTGTGTGACCACAGCCTAAGTGTCATATAAATGATTATATGGAAGAATTAGCGTATCAGCGTATTATCAGCGTATTATCAGTGTATTAGCAACAGCAGCTAGAAAAAGCATTAAGCCCTAGACAGATCCCAGGAATGAACTGTTGGGGATCTTTGTGTTTAAGAGAACAGTCCTAAGCAAGTCTACTCAGAATCCTAGTCCAGTCTGTTCAGCGGGGCTTTCTCCCAGGGAAGTGCTCTTAGGGATGCACTGGAAGTCTATCCAGAAAAATTTTGGTGTAGCACCCAGGCCATAGGTGCAAAATTGAGTTGATTAGAAAACACAGGAAATCAGGTGAGTAGCCTTCTTGGTCTGAAGCAGCGGACTCAAACTTTGTTCTACGGGAAATCCAGTTTGTTTGTTTCAAGCTGTAATAAGCTGTTCATTGAGGGAAATTTGTTTCACAAAGCGGCCCTGTCCAAAACCACACCTGCCTATCTCACACGAGAAGTTCTGTGTGGTAAAAATATCTGACCGCTGTAAAATCCTTTGACTACAAGTGCCCAAACAGTTGCGCACCCTGGAAGTAAGACGACCGCGAGAAACAAAACCTGAACACGGAATTTTCCGGCTTGTCCCTGATTTTTAAAACATCAAAAAGTAATGTAACGAGTAATGCCCTTCTGCGTTTAATTGCTTTGTCTCTCCAAGCCCTGAAATAAAAGTACATGAAATAATAATGTACAGTACAAAGAAATCTCATTCCAAGTTCACTCGTCAGGCTGCAGGAGTCACTTCCAATTGTCCTCAGGAGTTGGCGCACAGTGAGAATTGAGAAGCAGGAACCCGAGGCTGTGCGCCCTTGGTTGGGTTGGAAGTGGTGTGCAGGTGTGCTAGTCCTCATGTAACAGGGAAAGGAAGGATGTCTGGCAGGTCTGTGTGGCTCCCGATGAAAGGGGGGCGATGCTAATGAGGGGCAATGTTGGGTTGGGTTGCTTTTTTTTTTTTTTTTGCAATAAACATTTTATTTTTTCCATTGTTTTCTAATACAATTAGCTTTTATACATATTCCAATCTCTATACAATTGCATACTTAATTAAAAAAAAATATACTCATTAAATGACTTCCCACCCCACCTGCACCTTCACATATATCAACTGGTAAACATATATTTAAAAATATTTGTCTCTTAAGGTAACATTTTGAGCTATTATAACTTTTATTCATTTAGACTAATTATCAAAGTGTTGGTTACAAATGGCTAAGTACGGATTCATTTTTTATGTTATAATTATATTCCCTCATTTCAATAGTTAGAAAGTGTAAAAATATTGTCCTTCATGTTCCAACCTTGCTCCATGTATTCCTTCAAGTCTTTCCGATCTTCTAAAAACTTCGCTGAGTCTTGGTTGTTTAATTTTCCTGTCCATTTATCCATTTCTGCCATAAATAGCAGTTTTCTCAACCATTCCCATAGTTCTGGAATCTTCTCCGATTTCCAATTTTTCGCATATACCATTCTTGCTGTCGTTGCCATATACCATATCAATGTCCTTTTACTTATAGGGTTGGGTTGCTTTTGAGATGTGTCTGTATATATGGGTTTGGCTTCGCTTGTGGAGTTTTAGGGGCTTCTTTGGTGTAAGCCATCTTGGACCCCTTATGAGGGAGAAATATAAGTTTTAATAAAGAATTACAAATACACACAACCCCCTTCCCCCGCTGCAGCACTTCAGAATGTTTCTACCCTCTCCCTGGGCCTTAAGGACCGGCAACAGCACATTAAAAACCAACCCAATAAAAACTATATAAAATAACCCCCCTCTCAGTAATTTCCTCATATCTGCTGAGCCATTAAAAGTTGACCCAACCAGGAGCTTTCTAATGGTTTTAAAAAAACAAAAAACTCTGGTACATTCTTGTGTTTATGTGGAAAGGAGTTTTATAGTTTTAGGGCAGCCACCAAGAATTCCTCTTTGCTGTCTACATACTTTGTTTTTGTTTATTCATCTTATTAAATTTATTAATCGCCCACTCTGCAAGCAGGCTCTGGGCGATTAACAACATTTTAGACATTTAAAAATACAATTGATATGTGATTAAAATTACTAGTAGTAACAGAAATTAAAACCCATCAAGATGGCGATTTAAACCTCCATTGCAGGTTACACAGCTCTCTGTGCACAGCAGGGCAGGGAAAGCTTTTTTTTGGGGGGGGGGGGAGGCTAAAGAGAGAGGATGCCAGTCTTAATCTCTCATTGCTGCCCTCAACTATAACTCTGGCGGAACATCTCTGCCTTGCAGGCCCTGTGGAATTGCATCAAATCCCGCAGGGCCCTGATGTTATTTGGCAGGGAGTTCCACCAGGTCGGGGCCACGGCTGAGAAGGCCCTGGCCCTAGTCGAGGACAGCCGGACCTCCCTAGGGCCAGGGATCACCAGCAAGTTGTGATCAGCTGACCTCAGCATTCTTCTGGGGACATCTTTAACTTATCATATTGATGGAATGATCAGTTCTTGGCACAATGAGATGTCAAGCTGAAGGTCGCCCCTGTACATAGATGGTGCAGCCAGTCTGATCTGTAGGACTTCAAGGATTGAAGACAGCATGTTGAACTATGCCCAGAATGCGATACAGATCCCAAAGCCAAAGATTGCTTAGTGCATTGCTATAATGAAACCCCACTCACCTCACAAAGAACTCCTCGTGAATCTCCTTAACAGTTACCTCAGGCAGCCCCGTGTAGAATGCATTACAGTACTCTAGCCTCAACATTGCGAATGACACGAATGGTAGTCTTAAAGCATGCCAAAATGGTTTGCCCCTTATTTACTAAGAAGTAGTAAAAGGCATTAGGAAACTGAAATATCCATGCGCAACCATCAGAGAGACCCAGATGAACGACACCGTGGCATATTATAGTGATTGTATTTTCCTGAGTAATTGTAGACCTGCCCTCATTTAAAAACTGTAAGCTTAGTGATTAAGTTATATGTCCTCCTGATCTTTGTGGGAAGTCTCTTCGCATAAACGGTACTTAGACCTGTGGGCAGTGACCAGCCCTGATAGGTCTTCCACTTTCCACTTGCGGTTGCAATCTACTGTTCGCGGGTAGAGTGCTTTTCCTTGGCCGCTGACATTAGAACTTTGTATGAGGAAAGTGAAGCCAGAATCCCTTGTTCCGCACATTTGTGCCCCCGTGGGTGACGAAGGAAAAAATGGCAATTGCCCTACCAGGTGCCATGGTTATGTACTGTTCTTCTTGCACATCCGTACAGGGAACTGCATGAAAACACTAGTGTACTGAAGAACAAATTCAGAGTCCGGTGGCACCTTTAAGGCCAACAAAAGTTCACTTAAGGTGTGAGCTTTCTTGTGCATGCACACTTTTTTCAAATACATTGGCAAGGAAGCTCGATTTCAAACTTCTAGACAGAGGCTGAACAGCAAACTAACATGTAACATGATGCAAATTATAGTATATTGTGTTGAACTAGAATCTGTGAGACCCTGGTTTGAATCACCACTTAGCCACAGAAGCTTGCTGGGTGACCTTGGGTCAGTCACAAACACATAGCTTAACCTGCCTTATAGAATGGTTATTGTGAGGTTAAAATGGAGGAGAAGAGAATAGGGTTGTAAGCTGCCTTGGGTCCTCATTTGGGAAGAAAAGTGGGGTTGAAATATCTAAACAAGTACACTGCATGGGTAGCGGTGTTCCCTCTAAGCTGAGTTAGTGTGAGCTAGCTCACAGGTTTTTAGCCTCCGGCTCACACATTTTTGTCTTAGCTCAGGAAGGATGGCTCTGGAGCAAACTAATTTTTACAGCAGCCAAATTGCTTGCTCCCAACTTTAAGGCCAGTAGCTCACAAAGTAGAATTTTTGCTCACAAGACTCTACAGCTTAGAGGGAACATTGTTGGGTAGGCATTCTGTTTTTGGCCAATCGGACAGCATGTATGTAGAATTGCAAGAACTAATTTCCCCACAGTTAGGCCAGTAACATGAAAAGGCATCGTTATGGGGGTGATGATGCTTTTTCATGTTACCGGCATATTTGTGAGGAAGTTAATCCTTGTGATTTTCCTTCAAGTAAACATACCAAAAGAAACCTTTGTGAGCAGCCATATTAATTTAATTGAATTTTCGATCTTGCACTAGTTGCTGCAGGTATCTGAAACAAAGATGAATGTTCATTACTTTTTAGCTCATGAATAATGAAAGTATAGAAGGGAACTAGAACAATCTTTGCTTGCTCAGTATCTTAGCCTGACACACTGATGAATCTATGCTTCCCCCCTTCAGAGTGACTGATAGCATTTGCTGGATACATAATGTGGGGAAGGCAGGTTCATGTTTTCATTGCGCTGAGGTGGGTCTTATGGAAGGCCATTGAGTGATAATTGGGCTACTCAAAAAGTGCTGGAAATTTCTGGCAGCTGCTAGTCTGTTCATTTAAGGAAAATGCAAAGATATATTGATAACATTTAAAATCTTGGTTGAAAGAAATTCAGTCTTTCCGTTGACCCACAGTTTCTTGCTCCAGCGTCTGAATGATTTGTGTTAATCCGGTGGGTTTTGGCCCTGGATTGGCCCAGTTACAGCTTCCACTTCTGAGCAAAATGGATTTCAGACCCTGACTCTGCGTCGTTTGCTATCGGAAATTGTGGCTTTTGCTGAGACTGCAGCGATACAGCACCAGGTGTCTGTTGTGCATTGACAGACAACTCAATTGTGTTTGACCCTACATGATATTATGGGGTGAGGAGAAACATCGCTGCATCTTTGACCTTATTTTGTGTGATTGTTCCAGTGGATTCAACTGAAGGAGCCCCAAAACTGGTGTGCTGACTGGGATATCAACTCTTCCAGCTGAGCTAACATAAGCAGCTGCTGAGATGCCATGAGAACCAGCTTGCACAGGGCTGGGTTTCACATCTAAGGGGGAACAGACTCCTCCCCCCCTTGACTGTTTGAACACACATTCATGCCATGCTCATGTACTGGGCACCTTCTCACAACCATTGGGCAGGAAGCTGGTGTGCTCCTAGTCTTCAGAACTTTCTAGAAGGTCTTTCCCATATATGTAACTGCACAGGTAACCCACAGGAAGAATAGCACATTCAGGTAAGCAGCTCTGTCTCCTGTTGCAGATGTCCTCTGATTTTTCTGAATGTCTTGCAAAAATGAATGCAGGGAGTAGTTTTGTGATGGCCACTTCAGTGCAAAAGTGGTCTTGAAGTTGGTGACCGTCATCGATATTTGTACATTTAAACGCACATCTTTGTAACTTCTCTGTCCTCCGGCTTCCCCTTGAATCTAGTAAATGGGAAGGATCTTGTGATCCTGTCTAGGAGAAGGCGATGTTAGGTTTTTGGTTTTTTTGTTTAAAGAGACGACAAGGTCACATACCTGCAGGGCAAAAAATGAGATTTAAATTAGACTTTTTTTGCTGTTAGGCGCTTCTCTGCTCCTCCCCGTAAGGTTTTGGTGCCATACCCAGTTTCATTTCCATTCATGTAGGCCTGCCTGTGTTAATGTTACTTTGCTGCTTCTGAGATTGGTTCTGTTTTATTATTAATATAACTGGTCGTGCGATGGAAGTGTCTCGCAATTTAGTGCAAAAGATAAGAAGGTTCAGTTGCCTTGTATGAAAATCTCAAATTGAAACTGAGTACGATATAAAAGTTTTAACGGCACGTGGCTGGCTAGAACATTCTGCCTTCTGGAAATAGTTTTGTCTGTATTACTATCTAGACTATTTAAGGCAGTAAAAGAATTTAAATGTCAGGCTTTTCGATTTATTTTCAGCTTGCTTGCCCAACTGAGCAGTATGTAAATAGTTTTATTTTATTTTTTTTTGTAACTAGCTAAATTCCAGAAGGTGATCCATGCTGTTTTGTTAACAGCAAAAATCAAGTGCTGGTGTATGTAATTTGGGGGGAGGTAAGAAACCCCTTAAGCATGGTTATAGATTGAGAATAGGTCATAGAATCACATCCTTCCTCCTACTGGTTTCTTCCCTAGTGCCAATTTATCTCTTCTTCCACCCGCTTTAACTATAGTAAAGGTTAGCCAGATTTCACTTAACCAGGGTTTCCTGACCGATCGGAAGCTTAAAAGTGTGGGAGATCGAAGAGAGAACAAGGTGGAAGAAGAGCTAGAACAGACAGAGATGAATGCACAAGGCATCACTTGAACACCATGATCCTATGAATATTTACACCAGAGTTACTCCAATCGGTTCCAGTGGAAGTGGGTATATGGGCGCAATTCCATTTGAACAGCTCAATCCTAGCCGAAGGGGTTTATTTTCATTAAATATGCTCAGGACTGCAGCCAACTAGCCAGTCTGTTTGCATCTTTTCTTAGAAAGTCCCCTTGAGTCCAGTGAGGCTTAATCCAAAGTAAATGTGTGTAGTAGCACCGGGTTGCAAGGCGCGTAATACCTCCTGACACTTAGCTGGTGCCTGGCAAGCCACATCTCTCTCGGTGGCTGTCTCCACCAGCTCCCGTTCTTCTTCTTTTGAGGAGCTTTTGGCTGAGATCCAGCTGCCTACCGATGCACCCATATTTGCTTCTGGGCAGGCTGTCAGTTACACAGGCAAGCATGTTTGAAAGACACCCCCCGCCCCACCCTGGCATTTGTGGTGGCGCTGGAGTTTCAGCTGCCTGGAGGAAACTTTTAATTGCCTTAGTGACATAGTGTCTGGATTTGTCGATCCCTGAATTAGGTACTGTATGTGTTTTAAGTATGCAAATGAAATTTTGACTGTTGGATGCAACCCTCTGTTCAGTGCCAGCAAATGCAGCAACAGCTTGTTTGTGGCATTAGCTGGGAGGAATGGGAAACATGAGATGTTGACATGAAGGGATCTGCAGCCCATGTAGAATGAACATGAGGAGAACCAGGGTGGTCATGGGTCTTCCCTGGGTCGCAAGGAGCTCCTTCTTAGGTTTCCATTAAACAAGGGCCCTTTGGAAATGTTTTGGTTCACTCAGAAGCTTATATAACTGTGAACACAGCTGGACCTTAATAAAGATAACTCTGCAAATCTAACACTAAAAAGACATGGAAAGTTAAATGCCCATTGCTGGACCTCCTGATGGCACCTGGTACTTTTGGCTACTGTATGACAGAGTGTTGGACTGGATGGGCCATTGGCCTTATCCAACATTGGCTTCTCATGTTCTCATGCCTCAATGCATGCTGCAGTCTAGCCATTTGTCAGCATGGCGTCTTTCCTGCACCTGCTTTGTGGTGGACTCGTTGAATTTAATTCAGAAGAAACTGGTTATTCATTTACCTTTCCCCCCCGCCGGCCATCAAGTCGCAGCCAACTTATGGCGACCCCATAGGGCTTTCAAGGCAAGAGACATTCAGAGGTAGTTTGCCATTGCCTGCCTCTGCATCCAGCCCTGGACTTCCCTGGTGGTCTCTCATCCAAATGTTAACCAGGGCTGACCCTGCTTAGCTTCTGAGATCTGATGAGATCAGGCTGGTCTGGGTTATCCAGTTCAAGGCATTCATTTTTTCTGGAATGATGTGTTATGAGGTTTCGGGGAGGGGGGAATTCAAATATCCCTACACTGTTCATACTGTTCCGGATCCATTGGGCTCCTTGAGGCACATCCAGGGGCTTGGCTGTGCCTGCTGAGGTTTTTTTAATTCCTTTTTCTCTTTTCATGATCTCCTGCTGTATCACAAACTACTGTTGAAATGCCCCTTAATTTTTTTAAAAGCTTCTTTGCTAAGTAACATTTGCACCCTTGGGCTTGCGGAGCTGCTTTTCCGGTTCTCTGGATCCCTTGCTGCAGGTTAAAAATAATACAGCCCATAGAAGATGAGCAAAACTTAATAAAAACAATGCTTAAAAACAAAAACAATGCTCAAAAACAAAACTTTAAAAAAAACAGGGAAGCAGTGATCCCTAGCTTAGGTCTTTCAGAACTTTGGCATGTCTAGGTCTTACTGATGGGACAAGATATTTCCTCCCTGTCCCCCACATGCGGGTATGTAGTTCGTGGTCAGGCTCCATTGGAGTGTGGGGACTGAGGACTTGGAAGCCCAATGGGGGTCATGTTGATGCATTGATAACATGAACTGGTACTTCCACACGTACCTGGGTTAGAGGGTCTCGAAGCTCTGTGTGTGTGTATGTGTCTGTAGGCCTCATTTGGAGTCTTCTGTTAAGAACATAAGAACATAAGAGAAGCCATGTTGGTTCAGGCCAGTGGCCCATCCAGTCCAACACTCTGAATCACACAGTGGCCAAAACCCCGATCCCATCAGGAGGTCCAGCAGCAGGGCCAGAATTCCAGAAGGCCCTCCCACTGTGGCCCTCCAAGCACCAAGAATACAAAGCATCACTGCCCCAAACGTAGTGTTCTATCTAGACCTTGTGGCTAATAGCCACTGATGGTGCTCTGCTCTGTATATTTATCGAATCCCTTCTTGAAGCTGTCTGGGCTTGTAGCCGCCACCACTTCCTGTGGCAGTGGATTCCAGGTGTTGAAACAATTGGCACCTCTGGGTAATCTGCTCATCTGCCTTTAGTTGCAATTCTGCCACATACACATACACACACCCCTACATACAGCAGTAGGGGACTGGCGTGGGGGCAGCCAGGTGTCTGAGCAGATTAAAAGATTCCTGTTGTCCCTTCCTTTTTCTGTCCATCCCAGGCTCTATCTTCTACTGCAGTTTTGTATATAAAATGTTAATTCTTTCTGAATTACTGTGACACTGATTCAATTCAGCAGTGGGAAAGTAGTTCACTGGCCATAGCTGGTATATTGAGCCTGCTGTTCTGTTGTCAAGATTTTTACAAAAGCCCATGTTTAGTGCTTTTGTCATATTGCTGTCACAATTTTTGGATTTAATTCAGGGTTAGGGAAGACAGATGAACCGCAGAACAAACCTTTGGCATTTAAACCCAGTAGTAATGAAAGTAACACTTTTTCATTGCAGCATATCATATGAATAAGAACAAAGTTCGGAAAAGCAGTGTGAAAATGCCACAGTTACATCCCAGTCAGCACGAGCTAAAAATATTCTTTTTTGTCTTGTAAGGAAATAAGTGTATCAGGGAGCAACCTTAGAAATAAATGCACATTGTAAATAGTGTGACTATCATTGTTCTCTAAGAATGCACAGAGAATCCCATCATTCAGAAACTGCATTTCTGGATTGTACTAAAGATTTAGGGGGACCTGATTTGTCATCTTCAAATTCAGAGTTCTGATGGCATTTTGGTGCCACAATTGGTGCAGTATAATTTCAGGCGTTCTGGATCAGTGGTGTGAAAACAGATGGTTTGTATGAAATCACATCTGTCTGCTCAAGGTTCTGTATGGTTTGAAGCTGGTCTGTGTTTGTGCTGTTGAGATAAAGCGGTTAAAGTGTTGGACTAGGATATGGGAAACCGAGGTTCGGATCCCTGCTCTTCCTTAGAAGCTTGCTGGGTGATCTGGGCCAGTCACACACTCTCAGCCTAACCTATCACACATGGTTGTTGTGAGGATAAAACGGAGGGGAGGAGAATGGTGTAAGCTGCTTGGGGTCTCCATTGGGGAGAAAAGTGGGATATAAATAAAATAGAGACTAGACTGGAGATCAAGGTAAGTAAAATAACCTGTTTCTAGGGGAGAGTGCAGTTGAAAGATCAGATCAAATCAGGGTCTTGTGGTTCATAAGGGGCCCGGTTTGCCATAGGAAGTACCTGTTGAGATCTAGAGGGATTGCGGAATAAATTTCCCAGTAGTCAGGTGGGAGGACTTCAGTATCCTGCAGAGTTTCTCGTTCTCCTCCATATCAAGCAGAAGACCTGTGCAAAATAAAGGATTAAATCGTGCCCCAACTGGGTTTGTGGGTCCTCCGGATGCCACACAGAAATCTGACAGATTTGCCCAACGTGCATAATGCAAAACTCAGTTTTTTGGTGGATTGCTTGGCAGAGGATTGTTTTTTTAGCCCCAAGTGCCACATGCTGTCCTCAACCTCCAGAACAATAATGCCAGAGGAATCACGGTGTTTGAAACAAATAAACAAGAACATCCACTCTGAAATGTAGCGCTACTACAGTGAAGACAAAACAAAATATATATTGTAATAATTCTAATATTCTAAATATGAATGAATACCAGCATGATAATTAGTCAGTGAAACATACAAAAACCCTTACAAGGGAAAAAGCCCGTGAACAGTATTTTGCACCGTGTCCAAAGGGCAGGCAAAATCTGCACAGTGTCCAAAGTACAGACGAGACATGGCTTCCAGTTGACTCCCACGTTTTGGGGGTTAGCTTCCATCTTCAGTGAAAGAAACTGACCGAATATCAGACTGACAGTTAAGATCAAGTATTTTCTCCAATCAAAGCAATAAAACTGCTGGTCGACAGTGGCTTGGGAAAGGCCCACCTGCCAGTCAATAAATCAGCACTGAGCTCGGTGGAATAGTTGTCCGGATCAGTATAAGGCAGCTTCATAGAATTTTCCATACTTTTCACATTGTAGTCTCCGGAGCCTTTGTATTGGTAAGGATATAACCGCTTGCCTTTAAATAGGCAGTCATTTTGTAGTTTTGCTTTTGTGTGTGTGTATATGCTCTGCCCAGAACTGCCCTGTACAACACAAAACCTCAGGTGCTAGGAGGTCCTTGCAAAGAGCATGCAAGCAAACACCTGTGGGCAGGAAGACTGTGCTCACCTCCTGGATCTGGGCCAGGAGGCTAAGTGAGCTTAATTGGTCAACTGCTGACAGCACCCACCAGGTTGTGTGAGACGGATCTCTCCTTTGGTGTGGATCTAGCAGTAGAGTGCGTTTTAGCACCTCGCCTACGGCATCCCACCTCCTCGAACGCAGAGCTTGCCAATAGCAAAGCATTCAGCACTTCATTATTTCTGTAACCTGAGTGCATTTGCAAATTAATTGATGTGTGGGAGGAGAAGCATCTGCTATTGTAAAAACGTTTTAATTATTGCAGTAAAACTAGAAATAAAACCGGTCGAGTATGGTAAACTGACAACAGCTCCACGTGGAGAAAGCATTCAGATTAATGCCATTGTTCAGCATGTTTTCTCGGGTCCCCTTTTCAACTGAGCGCTCCGTTTCTTTTCTCCCCACCCCAAATACTGCAGGCTTTGTTTGATGCACGCAGTTCTTGTTTCCATGCTCACCTTGAAAGCCAGAAAGAAGCCATTATGTCTTGTTTTCAGGTCTGTTACTTACTCAACAGCAGAGGCAAGTTTCGGTAGTTGTAGAGCAAATGATTCACACACCACCATTGGTAGAATAATCTTCCAGTGTTCAGTGTCCTCTGTATAAAAATAATGTGGATTCAACTCATGTAGAAATGTTTCTATGAGGTGCTGCTTTCTAGAGCCAACCAGGGAGAGTACTGTTTCACTCTCGCTGGGTAATTTAGTTATGGATTTCACGGCCAGTGGATGTGATGGCGGCCCCTTGCACAAATGACCTGAAGAGGTTCGGCAGATTCACAGAGGAAGGATGACTACTAAACAGATGACCAAAGGGAACATCCGCATGCAGCCTCTGAATCGCAGTACCACGAGACGACATCAGGGGAAGGTCTTGAGCACTATGCCTGTTTGTTGGACCTCTGGGGCAATTGGTTTGACATGATGTCAGACAGTGGCTGCAATCACACACACAAAACAATCCACTTTCAATCCACATTCAGTGCACTTTCCAACTAGATTTTGCCAGTTCACATAGTAAAACCCAGCTGGAAAGTGCATCAAAAGTGGATTGAAAGTGGGTTATTTTATGTGTGTGATCACAGCCAGTATTCAGGACTAGATAGTGTCCCCCCCCCCCCCCCAGTCTGATCCAGTAGGAATCATACTGGGCACTGTCTGTCTGTCTCTGTCTCTCTGTCTGTCTGTCTCTCTCTCTCTCACACACAGACACACTCTTACTTTCAATCTCCTTTCATGGCACTCTGCAACTGGATTTTACCGTGTGAAATTGCAAAATCCCCTTGCAAACGGTCACTGAAGCGGATTGAGACTGCATTATGTAGCATGTGTGAAAGCACCCCTTTCGTTCTTATGAGAGACTTGAAGCAGCTATAGATTTTCTATTACTTATATTTTGTACTCACTCGGAACACTGGAATTAGAAGAGACTTTTAAAGCCTCGAAAGCCAGGCATGGGAATGGCAGGGCAGTTGCAATCCAATAGAGATGCCCGAAATAGGGAAATAGGGTAACAATGCGTAGAGGGAATTTCAGAGGTTATCAAACTACGTACACCTCAGTGGAATGCTGTTGCCATATTCCTGTTCACTCCTCTGGGAAAGCTGGTGGGGCATAGAGGCTAACAGGTAGCTTTATATCAGAAGGCCTCTGATGGAGTCTTTCCTCTGCCATGAACTTGATAGGTGAACTTGGGAAACGGGATAATAATACTGACCTACCCTATGTTATTCGGGTTACAATAAAGCTCTAAAAATAGTATTCAAAGAGGTGTATAAATGATGATAAATATTAATACAATCTACCTGTTCCATGCATCTTCCATGCATCCATTTTCTATGCATCCAGGTTCAGTAAAGAGGCCTTCTTGAACATGATAGTGATGGTGACAGATGCTGAATTGGGGAGCGGGGGGGGGGGCTTGTCATGCAGTGCACTTCAGTAAACCCCATTCTGTTTTGAGTCTGTCGCACTTCCTTTTGAATCTAGGCCTGCTTCACAATGGCGTTTACCTTTGTCCCCAGCTACTAGCCAGCTTTTCCTGCAGGTCTCTCTTCCTCTCTCCTTCAAAGCAGTACAATATTACCTTTGTAAAGGGGGGAGGCTGTAACAGGGGACGAGTAGGGCTTCTTAGACCCAGGAGAAGCCTGCTGCAGTGCCTCTTTATTAACTTGCAATACAAACCTCCTCCTCCCAGCCATCGTTTCTTGTGAGACTTGTTGTTTTTTCTGACTCAAGTTGAAGTCCCAGTAGTGTAGAGTTCTCTGATCTTCTATAATTTTTCTGCATAGAAATAAATGTCAGTGTCCAGTCCAGGAGGTTTACAGGACACGTGGAGGTACTGCCTTCTCCCCACTCATGTGCGATGGGCACTTGGGACCTGGTGCAACTCTGGAGAACTCTGAGTGTGGTTTCTTTCTGGCACAAGAGACCTGCATTCTGTTACAATGGGCAGGCACCTGGCAGAGCTTTTTTATACAGCAAGACTGAGTTCCTCCCTTGGATTTCATCCGGCAGCCCATACGGCTTTTAGGGGGAGCCGATGAGTGAGAATGGGGAGCCATAAATTGATAGATTGTCATCTAGAGCACAGTAGGTTTAACAGCATATTTGGCCAGTCCAATAATGGGCTATCTGTTGACTGGTATATTGATACCAGAGCAGCCCCGAAAGTGTTTGTAAGAGTGGTTTCTTCTTCAGGAACTGTGCTTGCCTGTATTTTCTGTGGGAAAGTCTTGTGTGATATCTTTTACAAGGGCATAGACCAGGGGTGGGCAAATTGCGGCCAGGGGGCCACGTGCGGCCCGCCAAGACAGTCGGCCACGTGGTTTCTCAACAAGCAATCTCCTGATTTCAAAAAAATTGTAGAAAAGTGTGATAGGGTACATTTTTCTCATTAAACTGATTCTAAAATTAAATGTGCTTGCAGCTATAGATGATATGAAATTAGCACAATAAAATTGAATAAAACTACCACTATTTTATTTAATTTATATTTATTGATTTTTATGATACAATTTATACCTTTTCTGAAATGCAACGTTAACTAATGAATGCAATCATTTTAAAAGGTGCGGCCCTCCGCTAACCTCCGCTCCCACAAAGTGGCCCCCGAGCCAAAACAATTGCCCACCCCTGGCATAGACTTTCCAATTTCCCAGCCCCCCCCCCCCCCCGGGCCAGAGACATTACAGGCCATTGTCTCTGGGGGAGGCTCAGTTCAGGGGGGGGGCCTTCAGCTCCCCAGCCCCCCTGAAGTTGACGCCTATGGTCCTTTATAGTGGCATCAGAATGCTTCTCTCAACAAGTAGCTGGTCCATTACACTGAGTCACAGTTCCTTAATCCTCCATTCAGCATTGCTGTATTCCTCCTAAGCTGTTTTACTCTTGCCCCAGTGTTGCAGATAAGACCTGCAAGTATTTCTCAGAAGTCTGCAGGATCCTTGGAACTGTTACTCTTTTCTCTCTCTCTCTTCCCTGCTTCCCCCCCCCCCCCGCCCCGTACCATGGCAGAATGCAATATGCGTTGTGAAAGAAGTGTTTCTGCAAAGCATATGGTTCAAGTACATTAGCCGAGGCTACTGCACTTTTTTGGAGTTGGTTGTAAAATATCTTGGTGCTTTCTGCATTCTCGTCTGTGCTTTGACAGATGGGCAGCTGAACTCTTCTCAGTCTCTGCCTTTTCTTTCCAGAAAGAGGGAGGATTTGGAGAAGTTAAACTCGCCGATGTAAGCGAAGGGCTGTCGGCATAAATAGCTCATTGGTTTACACTTTTAGGTGCTCTGATCTGTTATAGCAAAGTAAGAATAACATACTCGCTGTGCAAGATCTCCGATGCTTAACTCACTCTTTTCTGAGCTCTCCTACTAAAATTCAGTAAAGTATCTTTTTCATCAAATATTCAGATTTTTTTTTTTTTAAACGAAAACACCTTCATGCAAGCAAGTCAGCTAGTTGTTTTTGTTCCTGGAAATAGGTTATCTTGTTATGTTTATAGCAGCTGACCTTCCAGGATCATTCTTATTAAATATCTTTAATACATGAAGTGAAGAACGGTTTCCGAGCTTAATTAACCCTGTTTGGATGCTGGGCCTGCCTTTTTTCATGTATTCGTCTTTCACGACCACATTTTTTGTTTCATGGTGAGAATATTATGGATTCTGTAAATAGTTTTGAAATGCCAGTTTGTGATATATGGGCCTCTGTAACGTTTCTTTGATTTATGTGTGTTACAGTGAGAGAAAAAAAAAGCAAAGGAAGCAAATTATAGCGCGGAAAATGTTGCCAATCTTCACTTCTTCAGGCTTAGTTAAACTATACTTTTATCAATCAAATCTGATGGATTTTGTGTTTCTGTCCTTTTTTAAAATAAAGGCAATCCCTGTTTAACTCTTTGAGGAATATATATGAGCAATTAAAAATGCTACTACGACTGAGTTTGATTCCTCAGATTCACAGTTGCCAAACCTGACACTTTAATTGCACATAAGTAGGATTCTAATGATTCTAGGTGGTGTTTGGGCATGAAAAACTGACTTAATGGATATTTCAACAAAACGACTTAGAGCTTTATTACGCTGGAGAAAATCTGTTCAGGAAATTGTATTGTAGATGGATCAGAATGGGCATTTTGATTTCAGTGTGTGCAATTAGTAACTTGACTTCTTTGTAAGTGGGACAGATCCTTAATTTGCCTGAAGAAGTGGTTTACAAAGACATGATTTTTGTTGAGTCCTTTCCAGGCAGTGGCTCTCAAAGTCTTTGTCTGCATATAGCCTGTTGGTTTCATATGGTCTTAAACTGGATAATGGGCTTTCAGCTTTAACAGAGGAGAGGTGCAAGGTGCAGATGTTTACAGATGCTTCTCAAGAGCCCAAATTCTGCAACCAATGGTATATTCTGCACTTTTTGCGGAAATTGTGGGCTCTGGCTGTTATATTCTGTCCCTGGCTGTTATACTTTGTATACTCTCTATACTATGTAGTCACTGTATGCCTGTCCGTAGCCTCACCCACTTCTGCCCACACCCCTTTTTCTCTCTGTCCGCTGTACTGAAGTGCATTTATAACCCAGCTGCCTTGAAGTAGTCCTCTAAGTCCTGCCCCATCAAATCGAGTATTTAGTAGAACTTGTAAGTTGGGGGATAGGACAGTTCACAAGTAAACAACTTGGATTGCAATGCATGGTTGAGAAAAAATGTCTTATGAATGCTATACACAGAGATACCCCTTTTTCTTTGTACAGTTTTTGATATATTACCTGTAGAATTAATTGATGGCAGCAATACTTGGTCATTTTCCATTTGACTCTTTAGATACTCTGGCATATTCTGCCCCCCCCCACACACAATCGTATTAGGTACCCTTTTGAGGTTCATTCAGTTCCCCCCCCCCCTTTCCTGTTTTTTGTACTTCTTGCCGTCCAGCAGGCCTGGCCATATGGGAACAGTGTGACCTGGAACCACTGTCTTTGACTCATGACATCTTCGGGTGGGTCCTATAGAACCACCATTTATTTTTGCTTCCCATGTTTTGGAAGAAACCATTGGTAGTGTGCATATGTCGGGGGCAGGGGGCACCACCTGCCTCCCTTTGCACATATGCTGAGAAGTGCATAAAGCTGGTGATGTTCACTCTCTGGTGGAGCACAAAAGCACAACCCCTACTCCAGCACGGCCTGGTTCAGCCACACCCACCCCGCCAATGAGTCCTGCAGTCCTCCGTGCACGTTCTCGCAGCATAGGGCCTTCCTGCAAAAGGTCTTCTTTGTCTTCTCCATGCCCCCTTGACTTGGCCACCGTCAACCCTGATTCCAGCTGGTCCTCCAGTTCTCCGCACACATGCTTGTAAGCACAGAGGCACCCCCCCTCCCTTTGATAGTGGATATTGCATGCTTAGAAGGGCTGTGTGCCGGAAGTGTGGTAGAGCAGTGTTAATGACTGGTGAGGGGAGAGGTGACCAGGCAAGGCTGTGCTGGGCAGGAAGGCAACAAGGCCCCGGGGTTTTGAACCCTGATTCTGCCATTGAAGGTTGCTGGGTGACTTTGGGCCAGTCATGCACTCTCAGCCTGTCCCACCTTACAGGGTTGTTGTGAAGATAAAATGGAAGAGACAATAATGTAAACAGCTTTGGTTGCTCACTGGGGGAAAAGGCAGGTTATAAATGAAATAGAGGAAGGTTTTGCAGCATGAGGGAATCCGTCAGGCAGTTTACCAGGCCTCGATTCCTAAGTCTGCAATCCTATACACTTACTCAAAAATGCACCCCGTTAAACTTGCTGAGGCACAGTCCTGAGTAAACATGCCAAGATCAAACCGCATTTTAAGTGTATAACAGTAATAAAACTAGAAAAAGTTCACTGATGGTGATTAGCTGAGTGTGTGACTAAAGGTATTGGTGATGGTGAATATTGGTCCTGGAGCTCCAAGCAGCGGAAGTGCTACAAGTGTCGGTTACCAGGCTGGAGCAAGCAGGGAGGACTGTGAGAGGAAGGAGAGCAAACATTAACAGATGGATTTTAGAAGAGATCAAAAAGTGGAAGAAGGAGAGAGAGCAAGAAGGCGACAGGGAAATGTCTGTGAAAGGTGCCAGACTGAGAAAGCACACGACGGAAGGATAAAAAGTGCGCAAGAGAATTCAGGGAGCAAAGAGTACAATCGTGAATGTAAAATAAAATTATGATGGTGACACACTTGTTTGCTCAGTGTCAAGGTCAGATATCCTGGCAGAAAGAAAAAAAATCAAAAAACAAAAAAGAGGGGAACTAGTATCCTGGCCTGGATAACCCAGACCAGCCTGATCTCGTCAGATCTCAGAAGCTAAGCAGGGTCAGCCCTGGTTAACATTTGGATGAGAGACCACCAGGGGAGTCCAGGGTCGCCATGCAGAGCCAGGCAATAGCAAACCACCTTTGAATGTCTCTTGCCCTGAAAAACCTGCAGGATCACCATAAGTCGGCTGTGACTTGATGGCAAAAAAAGTAGTAGGTTTGGACCCATAAAGTGTGGATTCACTTGTACGAAGGGGAGACCAGCCTGCCAGCTCCGCCTATTCAAATCAAGTGACCGTGATGTCATGGGACTTTCTGTCACATGCTGCTACCTGGCAATTAAAAGTGGGTTCTGCATCTGGAAAGGTTGACTGACCAAGAATGCTTCCTCGAAACACAGGGGCTCTTTGGCAGCCCGAGTCATTGTGAGAAGTGTTCATTGAAGGCTCAAAGAACCAAGAACACATATTTTGGGTATAAATGACCTAACACAGGGATATTACGGTCGTTCAGGAGAGTTTAAAAAATTGTTCTAAGCCAGTAATTTTGGTGGACTGGTATGCAAGTTTCTTTGCAAGATTTTCTTTTTCCCAAAGGGCAAGAAAGTCTTAATCATCTTGAGTGTTAAAATTTTCATTTAGAAATTGAGGATTGAATTGGATACATGACTGCACCTCAGATGGCATTCAGACATGATTGTCCCTTCAGTCTTCCAAAATTGATGTATCTGTCTGCTCTTTGGCTTTGTATGTTTTAAAAAAATGTATATATGCATGGTAACGACCTAAGGAAATCGGACATTGAGATGATGATCGTATCAGTTAAGCTGAATGAGTGAAATGTAGAATGTGATTGCTTTTTTGGCATAATTTTTGTAATGCTTTCTGTCACTTGAAACTGGCAGAGAAAGGTAGCGCATGTGAGAAGCAGGGGTAGGAGGTGAAGAAGATGAAGAAAGCATTTTGCACTGGGGGGGGGGTCTGCTGAATGTGCTGGTACACTCTTGACTGGATAACGTGTAGTGCTAGTAACAGGTTGCTTTTCCTGGCTGAAGAGAAATTACAGGTCAGTCATACGATCTGTATGCTGACAAGATTTATTAGAAGGATTACACTCCCTGACTATGCTAGGGGCAATCATTTTTTGAAATGGTCTGCCTGTTAAACAAGGATGAAAACTGATAGATCATGATGTGTGCTCTCTGACCTTAATGATGTTGGACATCTTTATGTACATTTCTGATTGACAGTTGTCATCCCGGGATTCTGAAGAGTATACAGGGTGCCACAATGAAATTGCTAGGCGCCATGGCAACCTGGCACCTGGGATTTGCCAAACTCTGACTTAAGGGTCAAAAGGGGCTGACAGTTCTTTATGTGGTTTGCTGTTTAGTCTTTTTATTTTCATTCCCTATTAAACTCACATGAATAATCTCAAACAGGAATGTCCTGAACTTGCAGCCTAACTGATTACAGTTTTCCTCTGTGAATAATCAAGAGATGTTTTAGATTCTGATGTGTAGACGGCTATTTGATATTATAACTTTTTTAAAATTGGAAACTGACAGGAGAAGCAGGATAAAACATAAATAAATCCAGTCCATATAAATTTTGTGTGTTCGGTTCAAAGCTAGTTTCACAACGGGTTTTATTTATTTATATTATTTATAGTCCGTCTTTCTCGGATGAGACTCAAGGCAGGTTGTATAGTGTAAGTCAGTACAATCAGTAGGATGGGACGTCCAGTGAACCGTGCAATAGGATTTGGACTGCAGAAATTTGAACAGAGCTGAAACAAATAGGCATTCACAGGACTTGTTAAACAATGCAAAAACTGCATAGTTAGGATTCTACTAAACATCAGCAGACAGTATGAGCTGTGCACAGTGGCACAGTCAGAGCCCCTCACATTTTACCCAAACATCTTTTTGAACTGTCTGTTACAGTACAGCCCCATTTACCTGTGTGTTATAACCTTTATAAGCCCAACTTTCTTTTTGGTAACTGGGACCCAACGGGGGTAGCAGCAATAAAATCAGTACAGGATAACATTCAACATGCTTAAAAGTTTCTCAGTGCGTGAATTATATGAGCAAAATGCCCATTTGACCTTGGGTGACCCTTATGGAAATGTTATTTTTAAACTTTATTAAAACTGCCACAATAGACAAACTACAGTCCTGTGACCTGCATATGAAGCCATTTTGCAAGTAGTTCTGTTGTCATATTTCGACTGAATGGGGAGGTATAGTTTAAGGACAAGTTGGGCAGATAGTTCTTCAGAAAGGTACTTGTGGGAGGGGACAGCCTAAGTGAAACAAAGCAAAAAGTCAGATACCTGCTCCAAAGAGTTTATGATCTAAAATTTTGATAGGGCGAAAGGGGAAACAAGATTGAAACAAGAGCAAACAGTAGAAGAATACACATTTGATTCAGTTACATGTAATTCGGTTGGGTCAATTATGCATAGATTTATGATGAGCACTACAGGCTTTAGTCAGAAGCTTCACAGAAGAAATAGGTATTCAGGGGGTTGAAAGAAGAGAGAAGCAATCTTCTTGGAGGTGGAGAGAAGCAATCTTCTTGGAGGGCTGCAAGGGAGAATGTGTTAATTTAAGGAAGCAGAAGTTCTTTGGACAACACATGATGGTGAAATTGGAGGAATGAAGGTCACAGGCAGCAATATGGGAGCAGCGCGCCAGGCCATGGAAGGGACTTCAAGAAAAGGATGAGGAATTTGTGCTGAATATAGAAGTGGATACTAGCCTGAATTCCTTGGAGCTTGGAAACTAAGCAGGATTGGCCATGGATAAAACTTGGATGGGAGACCACTAAGGAAGGTGAGGGCTGCTGTGCAGAGGAAGGCAATGGCAAACCACCTCTGCTCGTCTCTTGCCTGCATGGCCTGAATGAAGAGAATTGTGAAAGAGTGGTTTGGGCATTGGAGTTCTGGAAGCAGGTCAGAGCAGTGAGGTAGAATAGTGGAAATCCACACAAGAGAAGGCTGCAGTGGTCAAAGTAGGAGAAGAGGAGGAAGAAGAAGAGTTGGATTTATACCCCACACTTCACCCGGAGTCTCAGAGTGGTTTACAATCTCCTTCCCTTCCTCTCCTCACAGCAAAAACCCTGTGAGATAGGTGGGGCTGAGAGAGCTCTGAAAGAACTGCTCATGAGAGAACAGCTCTGAAAGAACTTGTGACTGACCCAAGGTCACCCCGCTGGCTGCATGTGAAGGAGGGGGGAATCAAACCCAGCTCTCCCAGATTAAAGTCCACTGCTCTTAACCACTACACAAACTTGGACATTGTGTCAGATTATCAGTCCATCTAGCTCAGTTCTGTCTACTCTGACTGGCTGCAGTTCTGTATAGTCTCAGGCAGAGAGAGCTCTTTCCACCCCACACTTCGCCCTTGAAATTCAGTAACTGCAAACCTGGGTTGAACCTGAGACCTTCTGCTCGGAAACCCTGTTCTCCGCCATTGAGCCGAAGTCCTTCCCTGAAGGTGTGGCCTCTCTTTCTCCAGTGGCATGGGCTCGTCCAGAATATTGAATGGGAAGTGGTGGCCTGGCTTCGTAACTGGTTGAGTAACGATGTGGAGCACATATAAGGTGAAGAACATTGCATCCTTTCTGCCTCTACTAGTATCTAATCGGCTTTTCTTTGGAGCAACATACAGAGCGTGAAGCTCCAGTCTCTGGCTTAGAGGCACAGAAAGGAGCCTTGAGGAAAGAGACTACAAGGTGAAACTGCTGGACTGGTTTATGGATCTGATTCTGTCAGGGTCGGGCTCAGTGGAAATGGTTAGCACACTACAAAACATGACTGCTGCAATGTTCTCTGGTGTGAGGACGGATTTTCCTAGGAAAAAGTAGGCCACTGCTAGGGGATGTTTAATCTGCGTTCTCTCTAGAACATAAAATAAGGACTTCCACTCTTCCACTCAGTGCAATGTATGTATACCCTGCTTGCTTCTACTGGACCTTATGTTTGGCGAGGAGGTATTGTCACTGGCAGAGATCTATTTTTTAGCAAGGTTTTACCTTTTGGAAAGCTTTGCCCCCCCAGGCACCTTGGAACACGCTGCAGATCAAAGTTACTGCTCTCCCTTGCTCCCTGGCTTGTATTAAAGGCACTCTGTCTGGCAGTCTTCTTGTCTTTGGGAGATTCAGCGAGTGAAGTTTTGAGCATCTCTGAAGACCGCCGCAATACATTAAAAATTCCCCAGGGCAAACGTGTCTGCAGGGTGACTGCAGAATGACCAGATGATGTTCGGTTAGCTGTTTTTCAGTTATTTATATCAGTAATAATGAAAGCCACGTTGCAACGTGAGAGCCCCAGTGGCGAGATTAACAAGTGCTTTGAATTTCCCGAAGTAGAAAGTTCTGCAGGAACCCACTTTCGCAGTGTCCCCAAATCTTGGGAAATCCAGTTTGCTGATTTGCTGATTTAGAATGACAGCTGATTTAGAATGACAGCCTTCAGGCGCAGCAAGTATAAGACAGGTTTTAATCTGAGAGCTCTTTTACTATTTAGCATTTCGTGAGCCAGATGGAATCGGCTCTCGACAGCACCTCAGGAGAGACAACAGCAGCGTCTGTAATAGCGAGTGGAGACAGATAGGATGACATCCAGGTCAGTTTTTATAGGAAGAATATGACTCAGGACAACTCTTAAATTGTTCCCATCTTCTGTTTTCATGTAAGCCCTTCACACTTGGCTCCCGTCCTCTGGTGTGTTTGAGACAAGCTGGTCTAATGGAGAATTGGCTTGGCCTCTGCTGGGGGAGGGGGATGAAATGCTCAAGGGCCGGCGGAGGGAGAGCGGAGGGCAGCAGCCTGTGTGAGCAAAGAGGAGCATCCTTGGGCAAGAATGCAGGCAGGGAGCCAAGAATGACTGGGATATCTTCGGACCGGTGCATTCATTGAGGTACAGTAGAAAATGCAGAAAACTGAGCCTCCCTAAGAAGGGAAGAGCTAATCTGGATGAGGCTGATGCACAGCATAGCCCATTTCTGGGCATATTTGCATTCTTTTGCATGTATGTTTGCATACATGTATGTGCTTTTTGAGGAAGTTAATTGATATATTTAGGTCTGTGATCTTTATTAGTCATGGCACACTTTCTTCCGTTCTTGAACACGATACCTTGTACTAAATCACAGTGTTGGCTCATCAGGGTCAGCACTGTCTGCTCCGACTGGCAGTGGCTCTCCAGAATCTCAGTCGGAGGTCTTTCACATCACCTGCTGCCTGGTCCTTTCAGCCGGATATGCCAGAAATTGAACCTGGGACCCTGTTTAATTTTGTTTTCTATAAGGAAATGCATGAGACTCTTTTAAACACTCTATTTAATCATAGCAATGGCAAACAGGCACCATGGATGAAGCAAAAAACTTGGCATGGGCTTATAAATAGCCTCTTACCTTCTTAAAGATGTGAGGGCCCTGGGGAAAAAATGGAAATTTTCTTTCCTCCCCCCCAAGCTTCCCCCCCCCCGCCAATTTGTGCAACAGAAACACAGAAAAATTAGTGAACCACTGAAAAGAAACTCCAGTTTGGTGTAGTGGTTAAGTGCGCGGACTCTAATCTGGGAGAACCGGGTTTGATTCCCCACTCCTCCACTTGCAGCTGCTGGATGGCCTTGGGGAAGCCATAGTACTGGCACAGCTGTTCTCTCAAGGACAGTTGTCTCAGAGCTCTCTCAGCCCCACCTACCTCACAGGGTGTCTGTTGTGGGGAGGGGAAGGGAAAGGAGCTTGTAAGCCGCTCTGAGACTCCAAGTGAAGGGCAGGGTATAAATCCAATGTCGTCGTTGTGGTCCTCCTCCTCCTCCTCCTCCTTGCAAAATGCTTCTTAAAGCAAGGGTTTTCATATTCAAAATGTACAGCATCAAAAAAATCTAAGGACTTCTCCCATTTTTCCAATGGAAAAATTGGGCAATTTGGTGTAGCATTGGGGGGGGGGGGGGATCATGACAAACCATGGTTAGGTTCCTTTAGATGCCACTTTGAGTGACGTCTTAATTGTCATAGTAGCTTCACAATTAAATATGAAATATTAATACTTCGGAAATAGCCTTTTGCTACTTGATTGTTGTCATGGAAGTCGTTAAGAGTCGATGTAGCCTTAGTCTTTCTGTTCACTCCTACATGCGTAGACCTTATCTTCTGAAATTGGCTCTAGTCTTTTGGACTCTTTAAACCCAAAGGCTAAAGAAAACGTTTTCCATTGAAAAGAATGGGAACTTGTTCTGTGAAATATAGTTTATCACGCTTAAATAATGTATAAATCAAGTTGGACTGTAGCTGCCTGTCAGTTTTATTAACTTTGACCTTTTCTCCCATTATAATGATGGTTTGGTAAATATTTAATGGGCCCATATAGATCTTGACAGTTGGATCTTTGTTCCTGGAAGCACACGTAGAAGATATGTAGAAAGGATGCCTGCGACTGTATTATATGTTATTAACAAAAGGAGTTTAATCAGAAGGAGTTGGCCTTCAAGGGCAAAACTTGTATTCTGCCTTTAAAATAAATAAATCCCCCAGGGCTGTTAATGGATGTCCCCCCCCCCCCCCAAAGTAGAAATTCTACCAGAGTGTTTCAACACAGAATTGCCTTTTTCTCTGGTACAGTTCAAAATCCAGTTCTGATTAGCAGAGATGACTGTCCTTTCCATTGTCCTAGCTTTCTAAACTGGACACAGAAGCCCCCATTGCTGTCTCTGTATACCTAACAAGCTTTCCTCTCCCAGAGCGGTGTCCGTGGGATCTAAATGGCTGAGCTTGCACTGGTTTTAATAAGATGCCATGAAAAGCTGGGTCGGGAAAGTGCCTGAAGAGGGATCTTCCCCAAGCTAGCGGTGCCTTTAATTCCATAAACATCGGTGCATATTGCTCTCATTGCAAATTCCAGTGGCGAGGATCGAAAACCGAGCGGCTGACATTTTGAAACATTGTCTTTCAAACTTGTACTGTCCCTTGCAGTCATTGATTTCCCATTTAAGGGATCTGCAAGAGAAAAACAAATGTGAGTGAAGTTCATTGGCCTAAGGTGAACGTGCTAGAGTAAAATGATACCTCAATCCCCATTCCCTCTCTTTCTGTAGCTGAGAGTAACTCTGCTTTTATTAAGAATGCTATACATCTTTGTGCTGCTGTCTAGATCGCATGGTAAATTGGCTAAGTAAATCAGAAAGTTGTTAAGAAGCTGTAAGGGGATGTTCTAAACACTGACATTCAGTCTCTTAGTTGAATGGCTTTTATTTTCCAAGAAAAATATTTTAGTTAGTTTTTCTCCCTCATTTTGAGTCTACACGGTTTTCTGTGTTTCATTTTCCAGATAATATAGACAGTATATTTTCTGGGAGAGTATCACCCTTTGATGGCCATAACCAGTGGATTACCGTAGTTTTTGCTCCATAAGACTCACTTTTTCTCCCAAAAAAAGTGGGGGGGGAAAGTGTGTGCGTCTTAAACCCCCCTCACCTTTCCCAAGCCACAGCACCGAGCGAAGCTCGGTGCGTCTTATGGTCAGGTGCATCTTATGGAGCAAAAAATACGGTAATTTTTTTTCAAGTTGGAGAAGTATAATTTGGAAAACACTGATTTGTCTTAAGTTACATTTATTTCCTTAAAGGCTTGTGTTGAAAGAGATGATATTAAAATCTATCTATGTGTGAAATATAGTTGTACACACACACACACACACACACACACACACACTTATGTACACACACACTTATGTATTTTTCATCTATGTGTGAAATATAGTTACACACACACACACACACACACACACACACACACTCTTATGTATTTTTCATCTGTTCCTAAAACTCCCTCCCTCCCTAGGGCTTAGGATGGGTGGCGATTTTGTTAAGGCTGAGCAAGATAAAATACCTAATTAAAAATATAAATAGTTACGCATGGCCACTATCTAAAGAGTCACCCAACTCACTCACTGTGCCAAAGAGTTCTTTAGAGACTGCTTCTCACTCCATCCCTTCCATGCCATATGGCAAAACCTTTTTTGAAACTTTCAAAAGTTGTTAGCAAATTTCAGAAGCATGGGAAGATGCTGGAGGTCTACCTTTGAAATACCAACTTGGAATCACAACTCACCCACCCCTTGTGCAGACCAAAAGTGGCTCTTTGAATCAGAGCCTGTATAAAGAGGTTATGATGAATCCATTCATTTGAGCAGTGGATCCCTCCTTTAGATGGGGTTGTAGCTGGAAAATTCCTTTCAAGATTAGCAAAAGAAATCAGTGACTGTAATGCCAGCCAGACAGTTCTTCTTTGGCTTGGCTGCGATAGAGTCTTGTGTCAGTGAGCCAAAAAGTTGTCATGGTGTGGTCTGTTAGCAAAGGACTGGGGGTGGGGGGGTGGGGAAAGCAGAGCTGAATTTGCAAGGAACAAGCAAATGCATCTCCACTTAGAATGCTAATAGCTCCCTCTGCAGAGAAAGAGTTTATAAGCAATTCAACCAAGATGAGGAGGTTGACCAACAGGCCAAAGCAAAATTCACTTCTTAGTAAAACACAAGCAACTTTTTGCTGTGTTTTCATAGAAAGAGAAATGTGTCATGCTTTGGCCATTATGGAGGCATCATCCAGGAAGTATTTTTCTACTGGAAACCAATGTTTCCTCTTAGCTGTGGAGTCTTGTGAGCAAAAATTCTACTTTGTGAGCTACTGGCATTAAGGTTGTGAGTGAGCAGTTTGACTGCTGCATAAATCAGTCTGCTCTGGAGCCATCCTCCCTGAGCGTAGGCAAAAATCTGTGAGCTGGAGGCTAAAAAACTGTGAGCTAGCTCACACTAACTCAGCTTAGAGGGAATCCTGCTGGAAACCTTTTTTTTAAAAAAAAAAACCAATTATTTCACTGTTTTCTTTGCACGTGTATGTATATAAAAATTACTTTCCATGGTTGTGCTGGGAGTTTGGCCCCTATCTTGCAGAATAAACCTTTGGAAATGTTCCCAGGTGGCTTTTTGTGTTCTCTGAGCGAGTTTGCTATATGTGCAGCCTTCCCAGACTGCCAGACAAGTTGCACTTATATCCTCTTCTCTTCTTTACACAATTGACACGTGAAATTCATTGCCACAAAGTGTTGTGGCAGCCCTTGAAGCTGGACACATTTGCGATGCTTCGTTGTTACCAGAACCCTTAGCCATGATGGCTAAATGAAACCGTATGTTGGGATCCAACGACGGGGAATGGGCCTTCGTGCTCTGCTTCTCACAGGCAGCTGTTGCCACCCAAATGCTAGACTCAGTGGCCTGTCTGCCTAACCTAGCAGGGGTCCTCTGTGGTTAGGTTTGTCTGATGACTCACCAGCTCCTGTCCCCCTCCCGCCCCCATCTTTATTGGGCCAGATTGTATTGCTGGAATTATTTTGTGCCAACTCTTATTGACGTAAGGACCCTTGAGAGACTGGCTTTTATTGCCTTTGCTTCATTCCCCTCTCCCCAAGTTCATTCTTCTCCCCCTCCCCGAATAACCTTTTCTAAGACATGTGTACATATTACTAAAAAAAATATCCGTTTAGTTAATTTGATAAGTTTCTTTCATTGTAAATGTGTCTCTTATCATAAACCTGTCGAGGTCTTTTCTGTATAGCATGGAATGTTCTGAAACTTGACCAGTCAATTGATTTTCTTTGGAGTGGACATTACCAAGCCCTAATTTCCGTATATTGAGTGCTGTAGGAGAGGGAAATGTGCATTGATAGGCAGAAAGTAGACTTGCAGTTGGCATGGCTTTCTCAACATTGCGACTAGAAGACCTTTAAGATGTCCAGTTCCACTAAGCATTTTGCATAGATGGCACAAGGAAGGGAACGGTTCTATAGTCTTCTGGCAACTAAAATACTTACTTGGAAGGAAGTTGGCCATGTTGATTTGATTATGGCAGCAGAGATGCAGTACATTTTCTCTGATTAGTTTGTACCCTTAGCTTATTGGGAACACTATAATTCAGTATTTTGGAAGTTCCAGAGAAGCTATTCTAGGTGTTCCATTGTTCCCACCCTCCCTCTTCAATTTACATTGGGTTGGCACCTGCAGATCCGTTCTGCTGACAGTGGCATTTTCCTCTGGCACAAGGCACCTTCCTTAGATACAAGAGTCAGCAGAAGCTCCTTTGCCAGTGGGAAGCACTGCCATTAGTGGAGTGGATGCTTGGGATCCAACTTAGCCCAGCATTATCCAATACTTGATTATCCAGAACACTCCATTAACTGGCATCACCTTGAGGGCAAGCCCCCCAGACACCAACCCACCCTCCTCTCTCTCCAGCTGGTCAGCTTAATGCCTCTGACAGTTGCTGGCCTTCTGACAGGTGGTACTGTCTGATGACATCATCCTCAGGTGTCTCTTAACCCTTCAGCCTACCTTGAGCTGTGGGGAACCAGCTCTTCCAGAGGGCTCTCAGGTAGCCAGGTAACTTACCTGCCAGCTGTGTAGGATGGCTCTGTGGCTCTGGGGAGATTGGGAAGTGTCCCACTAGGCATGGGGGCTGACACCAGGAGATGCCTGATGGGTATTGGATTCCTTTGGGCAGGGGCTGGTACAGGATAATAAGCTTTTTCAATTAACCAGCAGCCCCATTCCTCAGGAGATCTGGATAATATAGCTTTTATGTAACTAGAGGGAATTGGAGCGAATAGACCACATGCAGTAAATTTAAACTACCTGTGTAGTTGCAAGGTTATAATACCAGAAAATATGATGGGTGGGGGAGAGGGTCATAGCTTCAGCTAAGATAGCTTTTCTTTCCTAGCATTTAGAGGTTCTTTAAACAATAGCTGAGCCATTGTGATTCTCTGTTTAGCAAGGGCTGGTGTGGCTTTTTGTTTAATAAAAGAGTTGTCCTTCACCAAGCTCCCCTTGAATAACAGAGCGCTACTTCTTTTGCTAAAAATCTCTATGGAATGTGTTCAGATAAGGAATAGCAAAATGCTAAATGGGCGTCTCCTTGGTTGATAGCTGGTGTCGCACCTGTTTAAAAACAGTCCTGTAATTTCTGGAAAGGTGCCTACTTGTGGGGTGGGTGGGTTTCCTAAAAGACTCCAAAACGTCGCATATTAAATTATTGGTATTCACCCAAGGCCATGGATTAGAGGAGAAGGCTTTGCCCGCGGCTAGGTGCATTCCTGTCAAAGTAAACTTTTGGTTTGGGGCTCAGTCATGTGTGTGCACTGTATAAATGTTGTTAAGGGCTAAAAAGGGAAGAACTTTGCCTTTTGATGGTCTATTTGCTGACCTCCCCCCTGTTTTTCTCCCAGTTGCAGTATCATGCAGGGCTGGCATCTGGCCTGCTGAATCAGCAGTCCTTGAAGCGGTCTGCGAACCAGATGGGGATGTCTGCCAAACGGAGGCCAAAGGCCCAGCCTACCACCCTCGTGCTCCCTCCTCAGTAAGTAGGGAAGGTTTTTTAAAAAAACATTAGTTCTTAACTATGCTTTTAGTGGGGGGAGGGGTTTCATTTGAGCACTGCAGTTAACTACTGGTCTGGGAATTCTCACATATGGACTCTTGTTCACTCTTGGTGTTCTGCCAAAGGGCATTGGTAATGATCTGCAGAGGGAGGGGAGGAGTCTTCTGGCCCGAATCCACCGGATCACCCAATATACCTTCATGCGGCCAAGGAGTTGTCGGGCTTCCCTTTGTCAAGCAGTTGTCTGTGATGCTATGTGGGAAGCCGCTTTTTAGGGAACTTTCCACAGACAGAAGAAAATTCTGTTGGATATATACAAGCTCCTAAATCACTTTTTGGGTCATAGATTTTGGCTTTATTGGGAGGTTGTTGGGTTTTCTTTGTGGCTTTTGTTCCCCAACTGTGCTTGGAAGGGTCTCCCCCCCCCCCCCCCCGCCCCTTGCTAATCCAAGATGAGAGACCCAGAACTGAACTTTTGGCTGTATTCCTTCAGGACTATCTATTCCACACATACACACCCCGAGAGTCCACCGGTTCTCCATATGAAATTTGTGTGTGTGTGTGTGTGAGAGAGAGAGGTTAAAGACCCTTTTTATACAGGTTGCAAGCAATTGTGCTAGTCATCAGTAACTGTGAGGGCACCAGTGGTCAGCAATTTAGATGGTCCAGTGTTGATGCCAAAAAAACGACAACAACAACTGACAACAACTGGAAGCCCACACAATAAACCTTATAAATTAATAAGCATCCTGAAATATTTAGTAACATATATAAGGAGATTATTACAACAAGAAGTGAAACCTAAGGCATTAACATGGTGCTCTGAGCATCCTTGTTTCTGAAATACACTGTTTTATAGAACTAGGTTAATTGAGGTATAACCCAACGTTACTGACATGGGTTTCCTATAATCAGCATCCTTCTTGTGTACAGCACAAATAACTTAAGCTCTTTTGGGGGGAGATGGGGTGAATGCTGGTGGCCTTTCCTCTTTTTCTAGTAACTCATAAGAAGAAGAAAAAGAGATTGGATTTATACCCTGCCCTCCACTCACTTGGAGTCTCAGAGCGGCTTACAAACTGCTTTCCCTTCCCCTCCCCGCAACAGACACCCTGTGAGGTAGGTGGGGCTGAGAGAGCTCTTTGCCAAACTGTCCTTGAGAGAACAGCTGGTCCAGAGCTATGGCTTGCCCAAGGTCATCCAGCCAGGTGCAAGTGGAGGAGTGGGGAATCAAACCCGGTTCTCCCAGATTAGAGTCCGCGCACTTAACCACTACACCAAACTGACTCTCATAAGCATTCCATGAGTTTTAGAATCTCTCTTACCAATATATCTAAACAGCTAAAATTCTTGAGTAATACAAGCCATTCGAAATTTCAGGAGGGAATGCAGTGCCGTCATTAATGCTTCTGTTCTCCTTGCCACCGTAGGAGAAGGGAAGGAAGAACTTGTGTGTGAGAGGAGAGATTCCTGACACTGTGTTGTGCTGCTGATGTGGCATGCGGCGCATGCAAAACGTTCTCATTCCCTCCTGCAGTTTGCTTTAAACCTGCCTTTATATGGCATCTGGATTGGTACTAAACAGAAGTCATCGTGACCAAGGTTTGAAGCTGGCATTTTGAAGTGAGATTCAAATGATTTCAAGAGCAATCCTGATTAACCCTGGGTAGTGCTGATGCTGCAGGCACAAGACTAAACCAGGTTAAAGCAAAACTAAGAGATCAGGAACGAGGTGTTGACACTGGCAGGAGTTGAATAAGCAGTGGCGCTTAACGGGCACCTTTGACCAAATTGAGAAATTGTAATGTTTTCATTGTCTTGAGTTGTGCACAGGACACCCTGAGTATAGGATCATATTTTTAAAAAATTACAGCCTGAAAGGGTTCCTGTCCTCCTGACCCTCCCATCAAAGAAGCTTGTTTGGAGAGGGCCTTTTTCAGAGGGCCTTTTCAGAGGGCCTTTTCAGAGGCAGCCCTGTGATTATTGAACAACCTCCCCAGAGAGCAGCACCTGGCCCCCTCGCTTCCCACCTTTAGGAGGTAGCTCAAGATGGTTTTATTTAGGACTGCATTTGATTAAAGCAGTCCTAAATTGTGCTTTTAATTTTGGGGTTTTATGAATACTTTTATGTATTCTACTTTGTGTATTTTATATACATTATAAGCTTCCTTGAGCTCTCTGTAAGGAGAAAAGGCAGCTAATTAAAACATATAAACAAAATATGGTAGGTTGTAACCAGTGTTCCCTCTAAGCTGAGTTAGTCTGAGCTAGCTCACAGTTTTTTAGCCTCCAGCTCACACATTTTTGTCTCAGCTCAGGCAGGGATGGCTCCAGGGCAAACTAATTTATGCAGCAGCCAAATCACTCGCTCACAACTTTAATGCCAGTAGCTCACAAAGTAGAATTTCTGCTCATAAGACTCCACAGCTTATAGAGGGCATTGGTTGTAACTAAAAGCAGGACAAGAGGGTGTCTTGGTTTGTTAGCCCTGGAAATATTGTTATCCTACAGCTGCCTGTTTCATAGGAGGACATGTGACTTAAGAATGTTTGGGAAATGGTGCAAATTAGGGGTGTGCAAAAAACCCCAACAACTTGGTATTATTTGGGTGTGGGTGTACTGAACCTGAAAAATATCGGTGTTTCCCGATATGCCCAATACTGATATTGGGATTCAGGAAATAATTGGGATTGCCAAATTTATTTGGCTCCGTTATACCTTCTGGGGACTGCCCCCATAGGGTATAATGGAGAAGGGGGTGGGTGAACTTGTGCCACTTCTGAGTTCACTCACACATGGTGTGGCTTGCAAAAGTCATTTAAAAAGAAATTTTCCTTTAAATGGCTTTTGCAAGCCAAGCCACACATGAGTGAACTTGAAGTGGGGTGAGTTCTCAGATCTGCCCCCCTCCTTTCTGCTGGCCTTGGGGAGAGTTCTCCCTGCTGTATCGGCTCCTTTGCAGGCTCTGTTTGAACCAGGCTGCCCAGCAGAACCCTTGCTGAAGATGCGGGGAGAGTTCTCGCGAATTGGCTCCTTTGGAGGCTCTGTTGAGCAGTCTGGTTTAAACTGGGCTGCCCAGCATAGCCCTAGCTGAGCCTGGGGGCAAGGGAAGATCAGCTGGGGAGGCAAAGAGCTGTCAGCTCCTACCACCTCTGCCCATCCTGGGCTGGCCCCTCTTGCAGGAGCCGAGGTGGTGTGGAGCTGTTACCTCTGCGCTGCCCCAGCTGACCCTCCGTTGCAGCTATGAACTGAAAAGGAGTATCAGCTGGGGCAGCATGGAGCTGACAGCTCCATGTTGCTTCAGCTGGGGCTGGCTCGCCCGAATAAAAGCCCCCCCTCCATTGGCTTTTTTTGGGCGGAGCCATATTGGTAGCTGAATATAGATCTCTGATCTGCACTCAGCTTAATAAATGTCCTAAAAATACCAATAAGGTATTTTCAGGTATTTATTCGGTTCTGTTTACACCAAATGCACACCCCCAGTGCAAATTGCTGATTGCTGAGGGAGCCATAGCTGTCTTGGTAATGACTGTTGTACCAGTTCTCAAGAGATATTACAGAAGCAATTAAAATACATTGTCCCCTCTTAACACTGATTGCAGATCAGGGAGAAATGTGTAATTGTGCCTGCATTGTGTGTTTCTGGATGATTTAAAGTTGCTTTGACCAGGGGACATTGTTAATTATCTACATTTATTTGTCAGCATTATTTTGGGGGACTGCTTTTATTGGAATGCTTCATTGTATCTTTTGGGGTGGATTGTAATCTTCAAAACTAAAATACTCAACTAAAATAAACCTTACGAAGCATTTATTCCTGTTAGCGATCGGCCTTCCAAGACAAGTGCTGTCAGAGAGCAGCTCTCCTGGGTAAAGGAGCTGCATAGTTGTGGCAACGCAGTAACTGCGATTTAAAGTCCACCTACTGATGAAGTAAGTCATAAAATGGGTGGCATTGATTTTTGACGGCATCACGGATCAGAAGAGCATTTCATCCGTTTTGTTTCAGAAACTAGATACCAGTGCGTTGAACATACAACTCTGGGAAGTTGAAAGCTTTTGGTTTGCAGCTTTGATATTTCGATTCTGATGAAAAAAACTTGAGTTTTTGACTGGGCCTGCAGACTTTCCTATACCAGTACAGGAACTGAATGTAATGCGCCTTTAATGAATGTAATGCGCCTTCAGTCCTTACTGGGTTTGAGAACTGGGAATATTTTTCAGTAGAGTCCTGAGCACTTTCTGGATTCTTCAGGAGGCAGCAGGGTTAGTTTGCAAGTCATTCTCACAGGGGCGGATTCTGCACTGGCTTTTCCCTCCTTTGTTTTACCAACCCACGTTGGAACAGAAGTTCCCCTCTGCATTGCATGCTGCTTTCACTTCCTTTGATCAACGGGTTTTATTATACTTTCTGCATAGATTTATGGCCATTTTATGGCTGTTCAGGGGTGACTTTACAGTCAGTACAGTGTTGCCCTGAGGTATTTGAATGTGGTTTTGAGCTGCACTTTTCCCTCCCAGCTGAGAAAATGTGGAGCGAATGCTAGATGCAGAACCGCCCAGGGAGACATGTTTGAGTTTCTGTGTTGCTGGGTTTTCCAGGCAGTGGTTAGGTAATTTGAACAGCTGTTGGAAACGTCAGAAAACACAATGTGAAACGGATCACAGGTGATGGAGTGCACCAGGGGTCCCCAACATGGTGCCCATAGGCACCAAGGTGCCCACCCCACACCTTTTCTGGTGCCCATCAAGTGTTTTTAGAATGTGGGCAGGGCCACATGGGGCTTTTCCTGGCAAGGCTTCTGACTGGCCGTTGGGTATTTGATTGGTTGTGCAGATTTTTAAAAATATTGCTCTGGCAGCAGCTGCCACTGCAGCACAAGGATCTGCGCTGTGTGATTGAAAGTAAGCTATGGTAGCCATTTTAAGAACATAAGAGAAGCCAATGCTGGATCAGGCCAATGGCCCATCCAGTCCAACTTTCGGTTACACAGTGGCCAGAAATTCCAGGTGCCCTCAGGAGGTCCACCAGTGGGGCCAGGACACTGGAAACCCTCCCACCATTGCCCTCCCTCCAAGCACCAAGAATACAGAGCATCCCTTGCCCCAGACCGAGAGTTCCTATCTATACTTTGTGGCTAATAGCCACTGATGGACCTCTGCTCCACATGTTTATCTAATTCCCTCTTGAAGCTGTCCATGCTTGTAGCCGCCACCACCTCCTGTGGCAGTGAATTCCATGTGTTAATCACTCTTTGGGTGAAGAAGGACCTCCTTTTATCTGTTCTAACCCGACTGCTCGGCAATTTCATTGAGTGCCCACGAGTTTTTGTATTGTGAGAAAAGGAAAAAAAGTACCTCTTTCTCTACCTCTTCTATCCCATGCATAATCTTATAAACCTCGATCATGTCACCCCTCAGCTGTCATTTTTCCAAGCTAAAGCGTCCCAAGCGCTTTAACCTTTCTTCATAGGGAAAGTGTTCCAACCCTTTTATGATTCTAGTTGCCCTTTTCTGCACTTTTTCCATTGTCCTTTTTGAGGTGTGGCAACCAGAACTGTACACAGTACTCCAAATGAGGTCGCACCTTCGATTTATACAGGGGCATTATGATACTGGCTGATTTATTTTCAGTTCCCTTCCTAATAACCCCCAGCAGAGCGTTGGCCTTTTCCATCGCAGTTGAACACTGTCTTGACATTTTCATTGAGTTGTTTTGTGGCTGGCTCCACTCCAGCACCTGCTTTGTGGCAGCCATTTTGTGACTGGGCCCGCCATACCGTGTTGGAAGTTGAGAGGTGCCCACAGGCTCAAAAAGATTGGGGATCCCTGGAGTACACCACAGAACATGACTGGCCACCAAGCTGCCTCAGCCCTGGGGTGTTCCATTTTTCTGCTGGATGCTCACAGCCAGCAATCAAGTCTTTGGCCAGGACTCCCCTGGAGAAGCTGATCCTCAGACTGCCAAATGTTTCAGTTACAGAAGTGTTCCTTGTTCCTGGGAGCCAGTTTGGTGTAGTGGTTAAGTCTGCGGACTCTAATCTGGGAGAACCGGGTTTGATTCCCCACTCCTCCACTTGCACCTGCTGGATGACCTTGGGCAAGCCATAGCTCTGTATCAGCTGTTCCATCAAGGACAGCTTGGGAAAGAGCTCTCTCAGCCCCACCTACCTCACAGGGTGTCTGTTGTGGGGAGGGGAAGGGAAAAGGAGTTTGTAAGCCGCTCTGAGACTCCCTTGGGGAGTGGAGGGCGGGGTATAAATCCAATCTCTTCTTCTTCTTCTTCTTGTAGCATTTGGGTTCTTCCTTGTAGACAAGAGTATCTAAGTCCACACAAACACCATTAATTCCAAATCTGCTTCAAGGCGTGATTTCTGATCCCGCTTTGCTGTCCTGTTACAAACTGTGGTTTATGAATTCAGGTATCTCAGGTTTGGTTTCCTTATCCAGGACCTGACTTGCTATTTGAATCAAGTCATTGGGATGCTTTTGTGGGCAGCTGAAGAACTGCCTGCTTCTGTCGCTGGTTAGTCAGTAACCATTTTTCTGCTTGCATTCCCTCCGTACTGGAAAGCTTCACAAGAGCCCACCTCTTTCATCAATAGATGCCCATCACAGGTTTGTTTTTTGTTGTTTTTTTGTGAGGAGGGAGACTAGTCAAACTGGTTATACTAAACATTTGATTGACTTAATTTAATTTCTGACTTAAGTACAGAAATGCATTCCCAGTTAAAGTTCAAACCATAGTTCAAATCCTGTAGGACTTAGAGAATAGAAGCAATTTATTTAATATAGCACCGCATGACTCCATTCTCTGAGCCGTCTTACAGGTTGTTAATACTTCAGAACGTCATTTCTTTGGCTGGTGTTTATCCCGGTTTTCTTCAGTCAATTGGAATCACATTTCCTGTTTGGCTATAGCTTAATACTTGAGTATTAAGCTGTACTCTAATGGGACTATTTGGGGGCTTCTCTTACCTGGTCAACCATGCCCCATGTTATTACTGTCCTATTTTTATCAGCTTGTATGGCACATTTTCCCCCCTAGAAAGTGTTTTAGGATTTACAACAAAACAAAACCTCCCCACATCTGTGTGGGCTACGTTTTTATTAAACTCTTCGCTCTCACTTCCTGATGGGTAGATGTGGCTCATTCAGTTGCTCTTCCCAAGCTTCAGACTTGTTTCATTGTCTTAAATCTATTTTTAATATGTTATCGGTGGAGGAAAAATGATTTAAAAACGGAACTTGGCTTTGGTTTCACACCTCCAGGTTCACTCAAGGACTTCTGCTGCAACCTGAGAACAAAATTCTGGGGGGAAGCCATTTCTAATACACATTTCCTGGCTGTGTCACCCCTTTTACCTAAATGGAAGGTTCTGATCTCTTAATTGGGGAGAAAAGCACAGAGCTCGGTTGCCAAATTATCCCATAGCAAAGCTCTTTGTTCCCAGCCCTTTCAAAACTGACTTTCTGTCGAGGATGAATATCAGGAATGACTCATCCCTTCTTTTTAATTAGGGAAAGGAAATGTGACTGCATTCACACATAACAAACCATGGTTTGTCATGATAAAAATGAGCCCTCGAATTCTCAGGGTCCGCTAGTCCTCCTCCCATTTTTTCCTGTCCTGTCCTCATGCGCAACCCGGAAATTAATGTCTCCCGCAGTCATGAAAAGCCATAGTTTGTTTTGTCTGAATCGCACGCTTGTCCTCTTGTGATCAAACCAGGCCTTGGATTGCATGCCGTTGCTCCATGCACGCTTCTCTCCAGGTGCTGCGGAGGTGGTTCTCAGCTGCAGAGGGCGTTTCCTCTGGCCCTGACCACTGCCACTTCCACCAGACCAGTGTTTTCCAAGGAGCCATGAAGTGCATAGTGTGAGAGGAAGGTGCCCCACAGTAGATGGTGAATATAAAAGTGATTAATATCTGAGCTAGAGTGACGGGAGGAGAGAGGGAGGGGAAATGGGAGTCTTAACGATTTCCCAGACTCGTTCTTTTAACGAGAAAATGTGGCTGCTTGTTAACATGCATTCACAGCTTATATGTACGAAATTTCCTTTTTTTCAGTATTTTTCCCCAATGCAGGAAGTGGGAGCAAATGCTGGACCCCCTTCTGCAGAAGTCACACAGGAAGGAGAACCCAGTTCTCCAAATTCTAGATCCCATTTGACCAGCGTTCCCTCTAAGCTGAGTTAATGTGAGCAAGCCCACAGTTTTTTAGCCTCCAGCTCACACATTTTCGTCTTAGCTCAGGAAGGATGGCTCCAGAGCAAACTAATTGATGCAGGAGCCAAATCACTCGCTCACAACTTTAATGCCAGTAGCGCACAAAGTAGAATTTCTGCTCACAAGACTCCACAGCTTCGAGGGAGCATTGCACCTGACCTTTGTCTCTACATGAGCTCCTGGCGATGTGGTGCATTGGAAGCTGATGCTTTTTCTTGTGAAACTGGCCACTTGAGTTCTTCCAAACGTTGTGCTTTGCACCCTTCCAGACTGCATAAAGCAGCTAACCCTGTGTGGAAGTTTCACTTGCAAAAACTCTGAGCTGCTACCCTGTTTAGATGGAGGGAGCAGCTGAAAATACTGGAGCGTGGCACAAGCAGCTGGGATGTCTCGCTTCCATTTAGTGGCAAGCATTCAGGGAGGACGGGGGATTACCGTTAATGGGAATGTTCCGGAGTCCTGGCTGAGGCGTCAGCGCAGTGGGTCATGTAACTTTGTTAGTGGTTTCTCTGTAATCTCCAATTTGCTCATTATTCTCTATCAGGATGACAAGAAAAATGGAACGGGAGCTAAAATAAAATAATTGCTTGAAAATGGGGATGAGCTTCTCGTACCTTTGGGCTCTCTGTTGTGGGGTAATAGGTTTTTCAGTTGGTCAGAATTCTCCAGTTGATGGCTTGATTTACTGAGGGGGGCCTAAATAAATTTTTGGGAAGGGGGTAGGTAAGGGAAGAGCTGCTTTCCTCCCTCCCGTCAAGCCATTTCACCTTGCTGCATAAGTTTCAGCATCATCTGTGTGTGTGTGTGTGTGTGTGTACTATTTACCACTTCTGTTGGCTTCCTGAGAACCAGCAGCCCAGCCCTGCAGTTCGCAAGTCCTTCCCGCACTCTCAAAGTAAGTGCCTGTCCTGTGCAAGTGACAGAAAGGGACATATGCCAGGGAGGTGGTTGGCATGATGGCTTCCAGTGTGGAAACCAGTTTTAGAACGAGCCCCCCACCCCGACGATCACACCTTCAATTATTTTGGATTTAAATAATTTAGTAGCAAGTGCATGAAGATGGGTTTTACACAGAGTCAGGGCCTATAAGCTGTCCCAATACTGTCATCCTTAACTGACAGCAGATCTTGAATCTTGATTCTCTGGAGGGAGGCGTTTGCTCCTTTGCTGTCTGCAAGTCATTGTAGCTGAAGTCAGAAGCATCTATTTGCTTTCTGCAGATATTGAGCATCTCCCTGCAAGTGTATTCAAGGTACGAGGCACAAAAGAAAGCTGCAGGTTTCTCCAGGTCAGTCTGTCTCTTGAGGAGCTCTGATTGTTCTGAGCTCCCTGGGCAGCTTCTCTTTTTTTGCCTTTCCCATGGAGAGACTTGCCCCAGCCGGACACTTTCACTCTGTTCTCTCTTGGCTGGATATTATTTCCTTATCCAAATGCAAAGCTAAACCTAGCTTAGACCTCTGAGAACTAAGACCTTCCTAACTAAAGCAAAACAAAGTAGTCTTTAACTTTGATCCCAGCATTCCCAAAAGAGGCCCTGCAACAGACACCTAACAAGGCAGCCTCCAGTCTGGTGTAGTGGTTAAGTGCACGGACTCTAATCTGGGAGAACCGGGTTTGATTCCCCACTCCTCCACTTGCAGCTGCTGGATGACCTTGGGCAAGCCGTAGTTCTGTCAGAGCTGTTCTTGAAAGAGCAGTTTCTGTCAGAGCTCTCTCAGCCCCACCTACCTCACAGGGTGTCTGTTGTGGGGAGGGGAAAGGGAAGGAGGTTGTAAGCCGCTTTGAGACTCTGAGTGAATGGCAGGGTATAAATCCAACCTCCTCCTTCACCCCCCACAAAAAACAACAACACACAACTATGTGTAAAGCACATTAAACATAAAAGATTACAGTGAATAACAGCAGCAGAATACCTTCAGTTGATGATCAAACTGTTGTGCTTTATTTCCTAACATCAAATTCAAAATTAATTTCTGAAAAGCAGGCTACCACCTTGAGCAGGTTCTCTGGACAGACAACATGGAAATCTTCTAAGCACATAAATAAATTTTCCCGCAGAATAAGTTGCAGAATTTTACCTTGTGTAGTGTTTTAATTTGCCTGGAGTTGAGCATTCTTGTTGTGTATAAAACTTTAAGGAAGTGAAATGGGCATCTTGGTGTCCCAGTTACAGAAGCAAAGAGTGTTTTGACCCTTACTGTCCTGCCAGAACGTGGTAGGTTAATTCTAAGGAAATGAAAGTAAAACTTTTCCAGAGAGCGAGATGCTAAATCTGTAGCGATAACTTCCACTCTTCCAAATTTCCTCTGAATTACACAGAGTTTGGCTGTTCCCCCTGCTGGCAAGTGCTGTATTAAGTTACAGTATTCATTAAATACCACAGAGATGATATGCAATAAAGAAGTAATCCTGAGACCCGGGCAAGTGCTTCTCCCTAGAAGAGTTAATATAATTAAAGATTAAAATACTATGTGCATTCTCAAACATGGAGATACCTTTTTGTACATGATGGGAATTGCATTAATAAGGAAGAGATCATTTTCCAATAACTTTCAGTGCAAGAGACTTGCTCAGGATCCTTGTTCGTTCCGATTTATCACAGTATTGCTGTAGCATTACTTTTTTGCAAGGTGCTAAAGTAGCAAGTGTAAAAACTGGCACAGCTCCAGAGGCACGATGGAAGCTAAAAGTGTATCTTTCCAGCGTTTAGTCTTGTGATGTGGTTACAAGGATTTAACACCCAACTTTGACTCAGTTCGTGCGTGCCCCTGTAAAAAGCAAAGAATTACGAAGTTATGAGAACAGGGCAAGCCGTGGAATATAGAGAGAGGCTCCTGGCATTCTCGGGGCCTGATATGGCCCCCAGTCAAGGTCCTGTTCCCAATTTCCAAGGTCCCCATTTCCAATCAGGGCAGTAATAATTACTATCTTCTGATTATGCTATAATAAAAGAATGGGCTGTAGCCCGTTGGTGAGACTTTGTGGAGCTGGTTTTTATGCAACGCAGCAGCCGAGGCAAAGACCCCCATCCCAAATTGTGCCCGCTGGGCTGTTGTGGCGGCTTAACCTTGGTAGCTCAGTGAGGTGAAAAACCTGCACACAGACCAGGGTTTGGTCTTGCTCTTTCTGCTGCCGCTTCCAAGAAGGAAGTCGATTAGAATTTGAGATAGGTTAGTAATCAGCATTTACCCGGTGTGGCTAGTGTAGATTTCAACCACCAAAGATCACTTCTTCAATTTAAAAAGAGAGAGCAAGAGCAAGAGAGACTGTGTCAGTGGTAGCATCAGCACTATTCCATCAACTAAAGTTCACTTTTCTTGCAGACGCCACAGAGGGCGGGAATTGTTCTAGAATCCTCTGCAGCAGTGATGGCCAAACATTTTTGGCAAGTGTGCCCCAAGCCGTGAGATGATGCCACTCTCACCCACAGCCCTCTCTGCCTTGGGCTACTTTTGTCTTGTAGACAATTGAGGTGGGAGATGGTCAGCCTGTGCATTATGGATTTCCAGCTGTGGAGTACTTGAGCCATAGACTTTTGCTTCTGCCATTAGAGTCACCAGTATGGCATTAGAGTCATTTCGTAGCAGGAGCTCATCTTCTTATTAGGCCACACACCCCTGATGCAGCCAATTCTCCAAGAGCTTACAGTAGCCCCTGTAAGAAGAGCTCTGTAAGCTCTTGGAGGATTGGCTACATTAGGGGTGTGTGGCCTAATATGCAAAGGAGCTCCTCAACAGCCATTATCCTTTTTTTCTTTTAGAGTGAGTAAAATACTTTTAAAGACAAGGCGAGCATGCTGTATATACAGTTTTTAAATACATGAAGCATTTATGCACCTAAGAAGAAGAGGAGATTGGATTTATACCCCGCCCTTCACTACCCAAAGGAGTCTCAGAACGACTTACAAACTCCTTTCCCTTCCCCTCCCCACAAGAGACACCCTGTGAGGTAGGTGGGCCTGAGAGAGCTCTTTCCAGAGCTGCTTCTGAGAGAACAGCTGTGCCAGAACTATGGCTTGCCCAAGGTCATCCAGCAGCTGCAAGCAGAGGAGTGGGGGATCAAACCCGGTTCTTCCAGATAAGAGTCCATGCACTTAACCAGTACACGAGGGCAGCATGCAGAGCTGTCATTGTCTCTGTTGTTCACGCCACTATGACACATATGTAGTCACTGGCTGGGTACCAAGTAGCTTTATTGCCCAACCTTGCTGAAAGGGGGAAAAGATGAGCAGGAGGTGGGGCAGGAACTGTAACAAAGCCTCGAAAGAAAACTCCAGAAGTTTCACTGAGAACGGAGCTCTCTCTAACCAGTAGCCACAGAAGGAGGAAGAAAACATCTGCATGGAATAGGGATAGGCCCATAAACCTAAATTTGCTACAAAAACCACCTGGCTCATGAGCTGAGGCTCATGTTATCTTGCCTGCAACAAACCTCCCATGACCCTCCATGTGGTTTTCGAAGGTTCAGGTGGTTCATGGTGGTGAATGCTGGCAGCTTCCGGAGCAGACACGCTGGCGCAAATCACAATCACCAAGGCAAGGGGGGGGGGGGGGATGGAGCCATTCCCCCCCACCCTTTTTTGCAGCGCAATCTTCCTTGGACTTCCTTGGTGCTGCTAAAACACTTCAGTGGTTTAGTGCTATAGCGCTCACATTAGAACATTTTAAACGTCTGAGGAAGATTACATGGGGGGAAAGCAGCATTGTGACTAGCACTTTCCTGAGGGCACTTGTTTTCGGGAGCTGTAACTGAAACCCCCGAAGTCCAATCCTCACCAAACTTGGAGGGCAGGTAGGGGAGAGTCAGCTGGAGACTCAATCTCTAGCCACAAAGCTTGTATCTTCTGTTTAACTCCAATTTTTCCTGTTTTTCAGATAGCAAAAATTAAGGTACATGTGCTAAGGTAGTATAGGATGCATCGGTTTGCAGCTTTCTCCCAAGTATTGGGTATAATTGCAATTTTGATTGTAGAAAACTAAGGCATTTATAACTTTTAAATTCCATAAATGTCAAATATTGCAATTTTATATGCTGTTAGTATATATGTATTTTGTGTTGTTAAAGCAGTACAGTTAGGACAGTAAATACTGCATCTGTTTCAGATGTTCCTCAAATTTCCATATTCTTTTCCAGGAAAAAAATGGGGAAAAACATTCTCCCCCCCCCCCGCCCAAATGGCTTCAGAATTTCCAGAAAATGTATGTCTCTAAGCACACAGCTGCAGTGTTTTCTGCAGCTTGAATTAAGTTCTGTTTATTGAACTGCCTTTTGCTCTATAATCAAATAATATGCTAATAAATTAATAAGTCTCATTGGCAATCCAGAGAGAATGAGACTTTGCCACCTTTAGTGTGGTTTGCTAAATGTTGCACTGATGCCTTCAGCGACTCATTAGCAACAATGTCTTGGAAGGATTGGGCCATCTTCATTCAGCTCTAAATCCTTCTGAAGCCACCACAGCTATTATTTCCTGCATCTGAAGATGAAGGCTCAGATCTCAGATGCATTATGTAGCACACCTTTGCCCAACTTCAGTTGGCTTACTAATTCTGGCCTTTTCCTTTAGAGCAGGGGTCCTCAAACTTTTTAAACAGGGGGCCAGTTTACTGTCCCTCAGATCGTTGAAGGGCCGGACTATAGTTTTTTTTAAAAAAACTATGAAGATGGGCTTTTTCTTTGGTTATTTTGCGGGTAGGGAAGGCGGGGGGGGGGGGAGGTGCGCAAAAAGGCACCCTTGACGGGGCTGTTTTCTTTCCCTCTCCGAAGAAACAAAGAACTCGGCATCCTCACAAACTTTTTAAGGCAGCAAGCCCCCAGCTGCTTCTCCCTGAAACTCCACTACTGCAGGCATCATGATGGGAAAGAGAAACCTCTCTCTCTCTCTCTCCCCCTCTCCCCCTCCGATTCCCAGCAGCACAAAAAGCCTCGAAAAAGACCCCCGCCCGGCTCTTGGGACTGGCGCAGGTCTCCTAGCCGGGTTAGAGAGGCCTCTCAGCCGGCTAGGAGACTTGGGGCCAGCCGGAGCGCCTGCCGCCCCACACGTACCCTCTTCCAGTCTTCCTTTTACCTCCTCCTGGCTGACTGGAAGCAGGGGGGCAGGGCTTTGTCATGTGGCCCGGGACGAGTCGGCTGCAATTTTTCCGCTGCTTTGTGTGCTGCTGGGAATTGGAGGACAGGCAGCGGCACACCCAGTGGGCCAGAAAAATGCCCTTGGCGGGCCGCATGTGGCCCGCGGGCCGTAGTTTGAGGACCCCTGCTTTAGAGGAAGGACTTGAGCATGGTGTGGCGTTGCCTTGATCCCTTTGCACGAGGCTGCCTTTGAAAATGATTTAGAAGCTTCAGTTGCTGCAGAGCATAAGGGCAGGGTGGAGAAAATGAAAAACAGCTTGGGATCACAGTTTCTATTACAGAAAATACAAACAAACACTGTGATATGCTGGCTAATACATTTAGTAAAACATTGTACAATCAATATATAAATCTTATGTCGCATTATAGAAAAGTACATCCTTCTAATATTACAAAAAGAAGTCCATCCTCTTGCCGTTACCACGAGCACCCAGCTGTAGGGTTGTTTCATCAAAGTCTGCCTCAGGAGTAGTGGTTAAGTGCGCGGACTCTAATCTGGGGGGAACAGGTTTGATTCACCACCCCTCTCTTGCAGCTGCTGGATGACCTTGGGAAAGCCACAGTTCTGTCAGAACTGTTCTTGAAAGAGCAGTTTCTGTCAGAGCTCTCTCAGCCCCACCCACCTCACATAGGGTGTCTGTTGTGGGGAGGGGAAGGGAAAGGAAAGGAGTTTGTAAACCACTCTGAGATTCCTTCAGGTACTGAAGGGCGGGGTATAAATCCAAAATCCAGCCTCCTCCTTCTCCGCCGCCGCCTCCTCCTCATATAATTTTTAACATTATTAAATGTTATTAAGAACTCACCTCTTAACGCCACTTAAGTGTTTATATTAGAAGCAAGCCAGTCCTAAACGTCTTCTCTAACCAGATGCAAAAGCCATCTGAGTTTTGCTGGCCAACTGCAGCAAGGCTGCTCGTGGGAGCTGATTGCCACGATGGCTGCTTATCAGTTTTAAAAGTTTCACAGGTTGCCTTCAATGCTCCCTCTAAGCTGTGGAGTCTTGTGAGCAAAAATTCTACTTTGTGAGCTACTAGCATTGAAGCTGTGAGCGAGCGATTTGGCTGCTGCATAAATTAGTTTGCTCTGGAGCCGTCCATCCTGAGCTAAGACAAAAATGTGTGAGCCAGGGGCTAAAAGAACTCTGAGCTAGCTCATACTAACTCAGCTTAGAGGGAACCCTGGCTGCCTGTCTACTTCCAGGTTCAGTTCATAAGTGCTGGGCTGTGCTCTTTAAAGTCCTAAATAGCTTGGGGGCATTTACTGAGCACTGACAGGAGCGGCTCGCTCCATGTGAACCTGCCAGAGTGCTAAACTCTTTGATGGAAGCCCTGCTTTAGGTGCCTGTGTGATGAATGGGAAGGTGGGTGGCTCCCCATGACAAGGCATTTTCTGCAGAGGTTCTCCAGCTGTGGAGTTCACTCCTTATTGATGCTTCCCTGGGGCCTGGTCTGTCTGGCTTTCAGCCTTTACACTAAAACTTGTGGTGAATATTGCTTTGATACTTCGCCCCTTCTGTGTAGGGCGTTGTTTTCATGGAGTGTAGCTGACAATCGTTATAATGACCTTTATGGAACTGTCTGAATGTGTGATTTTCTGTGGGCCGTTTTTGGATGCTGTTCTGCAAACCTTTGGTTGGAGATCAGGGTGGAAGTCTGTTAAATGTATCCCTGCTGCCTACGCTCTTTCTCATTTTATAAGCTTCCAGCCCTTCTCCCAAGGAACTCAGGAGTGTGTACGTAAACTCTCTTTATTTTATTTTATTTATTTGTCTGCTTGTTTTTATATCCTGCCCTCTCTACCAGGCAGGCACAGGCGACTTACATTAAAAAGTTAAAAAGCATTAAAACACAGATAATAAACATCATAAAACAAAAAAATATATATAGTGATCCCAATAGGCCATGGTAAGATGATGATGGAGTATGGCCGAAAGTATCTAGTATGTCACAGGCTGTTGGGCCTTACCACAGTTTAGTTGCTGGTAGCGGCTCCTAATCGAAGGCCTGGTGGAAGAGCTCTGTTTTGCAGGCCCTGTGCTTACGGGATGGGCCATGACTCAGTGGTAGAGCATCTGCTTGGCATGCAGAAGGTCCCAGGTTCAATCCCTGGCATCTCCAGTTGTAAGGACGAGACGGTAGGTGATGTGAAGGACCCCATCCTGAGACCCTGGAGAGCCACTGCCAGTCTTGAGAAGACAATGATGGACCAAGGGTCTGATTCAGAATAAGGCAGCTTCATGTGTTCATGTGTACTTCCTTCACAACAATCCTGTGAGGTAGGCTGAGTTGCAGCCCAGGGATTGGCTGTGTTGTGTTTGAACTTTTCTGACCCCCTCCCCTTTCAAGGTCCCTGCAAAAATGTAACCCTGCCCCCTACATCACACAGCAAAGACAGACGAAGCTATACAAATCATGCTTGCATCCTTTTATTCCCGTTGCAGACCTGGGAGGGTGATGGGCTTTTGGAAGTGCCCCTCTGCCTGTTCCAGCTGCTGTTCTGCTGGCGGCTTTTTAATGTTTTGCCGCTCCACATGATAGCTTTGTGGGTTTTTATTACTTCACTAGATTCAGTGATTTATTTCTTTTGTTTAGACTGTAATTAATCTCCTTAGGAAAACTTCAAGGTGTTGGTTTTTTTGAAGCCAGAGATTCTTCTAATCTTCTTGTTTCAGAATAATACTGATTTTTTTTCTTCAGCTGTACTCAATTTTCATTTTTATAGTTTCTTTCTGCACTGCTGCATTTTTTTTTTAACCAAGGAATTTTTAAAGGGCCACAATTGATCAATCCAGATTAAAGGAAGAGGCGTTTCTGACAAGCTGTTGAAGTTTACAGTCGTCGCTAGAAAATAAGACACTTGGGATTGTCCAGGATTTTTTTTAAAAAAAATTTACAGGCTGAAAGTTCATTTCCAGTAAACCACAATTTTGATTTTATTTTTACAGTCCCCAAATAAAACCAATGCATATTTGTGCTCTGAACTTTAAAAAGAAAACTAAAACGTGGTCATATACAGTATTAAGAATAAGTAAGGGAAGATGGCTGGAAGCAAGAGTAGAGCTGAAGGTAGCAGGAAAGGGACGGCTAGTGTTGGTAGGTGAGCGAGATTCATAGGGTTGGAAGTGCTACCTAATTCACTCTTTCTGTGAACCGTTTTCTGTGGGAATGTGTCTGTTTTTGCACGGTCGCTGGCACAGAACTCTGCCAATTTAGGAGCCCACTGTGATGGAGAGAGGGATGGAACATCTCAAGGAGAGAGAATTTCATGCCTTCTGGTCCCCCCCCCCCCCCCCCCCCCCGGCTTCCTTAGCAGGTAGTGCTGAACCGAGAAATGCCAGCACTCAAAACAGCTGGAAACTAGACTCTGTGCCTTGGGAGCTCTTCTCGCAGTGAGTGGCTGGCTGCTGGTTTTGAGGACTCAGGGCTTGGGCTCCCAGCTACTCAGGTTGGTGTTAGTTCACATTTCCCACCGTTGAGCACTTGGATGGAAAGAGGTTCTGGAGCTGGGCCCTTGGAAACTTTTGCTCAGGTTAAGGAGGAGGAAAATTGTGGATGATAAGGGAAGTGTGAAAGGCTAAACACTGCTGCGGGAAGAGGATATTCAGTGTCAGGAGGATGGGGAAAGAATGGGGTTTGAGTCCAAGAAAGATGTGCACAAATGAGCCAAAATAAGTCTGAACAAAGGAAAGGATGGGAACATGGAGAAAGAGGAAAAGACAGGGTGGAGAAGAGTGGGGGGGGGGGGGGGGGGAGATGCCATGCTCAGAAAGGGATATGAATATAATTGGACGGGTGACTCACCAATGAAGAGGCCAGGGAAGAGATTAAGGCAGCCGGAGAGAAGCGTGGCATTCTAAAGAAGTGAGCAGTGACTCACAAAAACTCCTCCCCTCCTGCCACAAATTTTGTTAGTCTTTAAGGTGCTACTGGGCATTTGCTCTTTTCTAATGCTACTGACAGACTAACATGGCTACCCGTCTTGATAACACCAGTTTGGTATAGTGGTTAGGAGCATGGACTCTAATCTGGGAGAACCAGATTTGATTCCCCACTCCTCCACATGTAGCTGCTGGTGTGACCTTGGATCAGTGACAAGTTCTCTCAGAGCTGTTCTCTCAAGGATAGTTCTGCAAAGAGCTCTCTCAGCCCCACCCGCCTCACAGGGTGTCTGTTGTGGGGAGGGGAAGGGGAAGGAGATTGTAAGCCGCTCTGAGACTCCGAGTGAAGGGTGGGGTATAAATCCAATCTTTAAAAATTCAGCTCGGGAGGGAGAGGCCGTTTCCACTTTAAAATCTTCCTTTCAAAACTTCCCTGTTTTCCTTGTCTTTCTCACAAATTTACTGGGGGTTGGACAGAGTGGAGGGGCAGAAATAGTCAAAGAGATAAAAATTCTGTATCCAAAGGAGAGGTTTTTTGGGTGTAGGGGGGAATAGTGGGGCTGTGGTGGCTCAGAGGTTAAGACATTGAGCTGCCGACCGGAAGGTCGGTAGTTTGGCAGTTCGAGACCCGAGTGCCATGTGACGGAGTGAGCTCCCGTCTCTGGCCCCAGCTCCTGCCAGCCTAGCAGTTTGAAAGCAAGAAATTGCAAGTAGATAAATAGGTACCACTTTGGTAGGAAAGTAACAGCATTCCGTGTGCCTCAGCATTTAGTCATGCTGGCCACATGACCACGGAAAAGTCTTTGGATAGCGCTGGCTCTTTGGCTTAGAAAAGGAGATGAGGATAGGGCTGCCAAGTCCCCCGGTAGGGTGGGGGAAACATTGATTTTTAAAGCTTACCCCCGCTTTTTCAAAATTGGCCACCGGGGGAGGCAATGACTGCCAGCAGGAACACAGCCTGAACTCTTAAAGGGGAAATGTCTGTTGAGGCTTTTTACTGCAGGCTCTCTGCAGACATTTCCCTTTTAAGAGTTCAGGCAGAGCGAGCAAGAGAGCCCTGCCCAGAGATTAAGGAGGGACTCGGCTCTTTCTACTGAAGGGCGTGCTTTTGCATGTGGCTTGCAAAATTGCTGCTGGTGTAAGCTGCTGGGGTCTGCCAGCTCTTTTCCTTCTCTCTCTCTCCCCCTCCCCCTTTCTTTCTTTCTTTTTTCTGTCTGTCTGTCTCTCTCTCTCTGTCCCCATCCAGCAGAGGTCTATCAGTGGCTATTATTAGCCACAAGGTCTAAATGGAACCCTTTGTCTGGGGCAGTGATGCTCTGCATTCTTGGTGCTTGGGGGGCAACAGTGGGAGGGCTTCTGGAGTTCTGGCCCCGCTGCTGGACCTCCTGAGGGCACCTGGTATTTTTGGCCACAGAGTGTTGTACTGGATGGGCTGTTGGCCCGATCCACTGTGGCTTCTCTCCTGTTCTTATGATATGAAAATCATATTTAGCACTTGTGTAGCACTTAGTGCTTCATATTCTGCCGAGATGAGGAAGGATTCAGTAGGGCCGTTGCTCAGTGATAGAGCATCTGCTTGACATGCAGGAGGTATCAGCCTCTTCAGCTAAAAAAGGATCAGGTAATAGGTGACATTAAAGATCTCAGCCTGAGACCCTGGAGAGCCACTACCAGTCTGAGTAGTCAATACTGACCTTGATGGACCAATGGCCTGATTCAGTATTAGGAAACTTCATGAGTTCATGTGGAAGCAACATCACAGGATGCGACATCACAAAATGATGTCACTTCCTTTCTCCTGGCTCCACCCCCAAAGTCTCCTGGCTCCACCCCCAAAGTCCTCAGATATTTCCCAAGTTGGACTTGGCAGCCCTAGATGAGGACCACCCCCTGGAGTCAGATTCAACTGGCTTTCAAGCAAGGGAAACCTTTACTTTTACCATACACATACCTTTATTGGCATAACCCCCCCACAAATAATTACATACAATTATCAGTGCATATATGAATAATCTGATAAATATTGTAAATAAGAACAAAAAACAGAATTCTAAGATCATAATAATAGCATGTCAAATATAAAATATCAAAGGGGAACAGGCATTTTTTTAGTTTGTTAAAAGCTACAAGTGTGTTTCAGTTTTGATTTTATAAGCTTCAGCTAAAAACTTTGCAACACATAATGGTGGTTTTAGGATTTGCACCTTTTAAGAGCTGATTTAGCATTTCCTAGTCTGTGAGATTGTTATTTGGAAAATAATTAGATAAAAATAGACTGCGCTGGGAAACAAATAATGGGCACTTCAGTATAATGTGGGATAAAGAATCAAGAGTTCTCAATTCACATGGGCACAGCCTTTTTTGAAAGGGTATTTGCCTAAATCTGCCACAGAGAACTTTCGATGGAAAGGCATTCAGGCGGGCCAGGGTAAAGGCACGATATTGGAATGGAGAATCGAAGACGGTGAAGTAGTGAGGCATCGCTCCATGTTCTTGGTAGATACCTAGACTGTCTGCTGAGCAAGTAGGAGCCTTTACCTTTACCTAACCATTCTGAGGCCTAAAGCAGAAGCTACAGCAAATTGCACCAATCCTACCCCAACAATGCCAAGCCCCAGTTGCATTCCCAAGTCCTTGGCAGGTGGAGGAGGGCACTGGTTTCTCTCTCGCAGGCAGCCATTTCTGAGGTTTCCAGCAGAAAGCTCTGTCCACCGGTCCATACAGACTTGTAGGTGGGGTGGACAAGAGAACAAGCCAGGGATTAAGAGAAGGCAGGTGCAGCCAGGTGGTCCAGAAGCAGCCAAATTGGGGGGGGGGGGGGAACCTACCAGTTTTTAGATGAAATCAAGCTTTAAGTACAGTGGCACCTTAAAATCCTACACCATTTATTTCATTATGCACTTCTGTGAGTCACAGCTGTTAGCAATTGAGCACCTAGTCTTTGCACATAAGAGGTTTCTTTACAAATGCCATGTATCCATGGTAGCCTAGTCCTCTTCAGTGGTTGGGCCAAGGTGCAGCAGATCTGAAATACCATCCCCCGGGGAGAGGGAGTTCACAGAGAGGCGACACGGAACACCCTTCTTGTACTGAAATACCAAACAGTCCTTTTAGTACAGTTCATGTGACTTGACCAAGAAGGGATTAAAGTGTAGCAGTAGAAAAGGACAAGAGTCCAGTGGCACCCTTAAGACTAACAAAAATTTGTGTCAGGAGAAGAAGAAGAGATTAGATTTATACCCCACCCTTCACTCACTTGGAGTCTCAGAGCGGCTTACAAACTCCTTTCCCTTCCCCTCCCCACAACAGACACCCTGTGAGGTAGGTGGGGCTGAGAGAGCTCTTTCCCAAACTGTCCTTGAGGGAACAGCTGGTACAGAGCTATGGCTTGCCCAAGGTCATCCAGCCAGGTGCAAGTGGAGGAGTGGGGAATCAAACCCGGTTCTCCCAGATTAGAGTCCGCGCACTTAGCCACTACACCAAACTGGCTCCCAGGAGCTCTTGTGAGTCATTGCTCATATCTTCAGATACACCTGAAGTCTGGGTGTTTCATGGACCGTCAGCTTAGTTCTACAGGTTAATTTTGGAAATCGGATCTCTCAATCTCGTACGCAGTGGCCGTTGACTGCAAGCAGAGTGTTCTGATACAATTCCCACAATTCCAGCGCCCAGCTGGAATATTTCATAGGAGCTGTCTTTTTGCTTGGGGGGGGGGCAGCAGGGTGAGGGGGTGCTTTGCTGCCTTAGTGGCGGGTCATGTATTCTCTGTCTGTTGTATTCCTCCTGCCTCCCACTCATGCATCCAGGCCAGTAGATGGCATTTAATGCGTCATAGCAGCCTGGGTCTAACCCTATTTTTCTTTTGTGGTGGGAATAGGAGTGAGACTGAGGTCTCTTTGGGTAGGCCATTAAGATGCCGCAAGCCTTTTTGTAGTCAAACAGCAGTTCTTTGATGCTTGATTTCCTTTGCTCTGTGGCTTCCCAACTATCTTAGTGAACTAATGTTGATGGTGTCAGAACTTCAGTTCTTCTCCGTGGTCACGATGTCCTTTATCTGCACAGAGCATTTCTTGGAACCTAAAGTGTGCTCTCACTTTCAGAAGTTTACCAAGCTCTCTCCGTCTCATTTCTTCACCTTCATCTCCGTCTTCCTAACCTTCCCAGTCAAGTTCCTGCCTCCTGCTGGATGCCAGCTTCTTAAACTCTTGAGTTCCTAGCCTAGATTTTGTACTAGCAACAAACTTGTACAGTTTTCCAAGATATTTTTTGCAGTCCACACAGTTTTGGGCTGGAGGAAACAGGATATAAATAATTAACTCGTGTAAAAAGAGAATTTGTAATATACTCATAACAAGAAGGGAAATGGGGGAGAGAATTGCTCTGCTGCATGCTTCCCGTAGTCAACATTAAAAATAACTCTATTACTATTTTATTTTACTGCAGGGCATTCTTTGGGCATTCGTGTGTTTACAGTGAACCCTGTGGGTGGGTTAGATCAAAAAGCTTGGCAAAGCAAATTCCACTCAATGAGTTGATGTGAATTTTCGTTTAATTGCCCTCCTTAGAAGATCACTTGGAGCAGTTTAAAACATTTTACAGCCAAATGTTCCTTACCACCACCCACCCACAGATAACCACACAACCTCAAGGAAAATATATTAAAAGCAGCTCTCTGTTCACAAGAGAACACCGAGGAATTTTTCAAATGGGATACCGGCTGATTCAGAGTGGTGTGACTGAGAGCGGCTTATCAAGCCCAGTTTACGTGCAGCATGGGACAGGTGCCATTGGCATGTCTGGTTCAAGTGGGATCTTCAGGAGGAAAGCCCACATTTCTTTGTCTTGGCAAAGAGGGCAGCTTCACACTTTGATGTAGTTGCCGTACACCGAAATTTCAGAGGGGGTTTCAGAATCCTTGGAGACAGTGTCACAGACCTTGTCAAAAGAGCACCAAGTGGAGATTCCAGCACGAAACAGCTGACTTAGAATTTCTCAAGAAATGTGTCTGTATTTTCCAAAGGCTGAGTAAAGGGCAGGCAGTTCTCAACTCAAACAGGCATCAGTCCACTGAGCAAAACTGCCTTGTCGATTATTCAAATTGTGCTTTTCCAGAATCCATATGACCTTTATATAGTAATGTCACAACATTCTACATCTCACATTTTCAGTTCTTCGGATCTACTGTTTACATTTTTTGTTCACGAAGGTTGTGTTTGTGTCTGCCAGTTGAGGATACTCTTCGTGCATCTGATGAAGTCGATTCTAGTCCACAAAAGCTGCTTTCGCAATAAATCTGTTGCTCTTTCAGGTGGCCGAAAACTCTGCTTTGTTTTTGCATGATTATTTGTTAAGCAGAAGTCAGTGGAACTCAGTGTCTCAACACTTTCCCCTCCTCCATGCCAACTTTTAATTTACTGTTCGCACCAGAGAACTATCACTAATCAGCTGCCTTGTAGATTTAATATGAATCTGGTTTGTTGATTTTTGTGGCAGCGCTCTCTTAACACCTTTTTATGTGAGAGGTGCTGAATTTATTAAAAGAAATGTGAACTGCATCTTAAAGCCAAAATCTTGCCAAATGAAATGAAGAACACAAATGAACGTACAAGTTGCTAAAGCTCAAGCATTTTCTCTCTGAAGACAGCATATGGCCTTCTGGAATATGAAATGAACCCTCCTATTCTTCGACTGGTCCCCTGATTCGTCCAGCTCTGAAAATACCGTGCTTTCATGCAGATAGTTTGACCTTATTTATTTATTTGGCTTTCTTATAGCCACCTTTCTCAGAGAAACATGACGCTGATTACTGGGTTAAGGAGGAGAAAAAAATGTATATATACAGCGTAAGACATCCAGTGAGCAATACAATAGGACTAGGAATACAAAGATTCAATGACGATGTGTATAATAGGAGCCTGAATTCTTTAAGAATCGTGCTTTGAGTTTGTTTTAAGGAATAGTTAGCGTGTTGCTTTAGGGCACACAGGAGCTGTCCTTCAGCTATGACTGTTCACATATTATATTATAGCAGGGGTGGGCAATTGTTTTGGCTCGGGGGCCACTTTGTGGGAGCAGAGGTTAGCGGAGGGCCGCACCTTTTAAAACGATTGCACTCATTAATTAACTTCGCATTTCAGAAAAGGAATAAATTGTATCATAAAAATCAATAAATATAAATTAAATAAAATAGTGGTAGTTTTATTCAATTTATTTATTGTGCTAATTTCATATCGTCTATAGCTGCAAGCACATTTAATTTTAGAATCAGTTTAATGAGAGAAATGTACCCTATCACACTTTTTTACAATTTTTTTGAAATCAGGAGTGAGATTGCTTGTTGAGATTCTCATCACAGCCTGCAAGTTAATGTCTGTCAAAAAGCATCTATATTTACTCTTGTTGATCTTCATGCAAGAAAAACTTTGCTCACAAATATATGTAGACCCAAATATAGAGAACATTTTCCCAGCAAATTTCTTCATACATGGAAATCTTTTCAACAGACAAAGATTTGTAAAAGTCAACTAATGTCACAGCATTAAACATTTCTTTCACAGTGTGATCTGACTGCATGTCAATAAGTTCAAGCTGCAGCTCCTCAGGTGCTGCATCAATATCCGCAGTGATGGGATAAGAGAGCAAACTGAATTTAGGCTCAATTTTCTTGAAGTCCTGAAATCTTCTTGGCGGTCCGCAAAAAACTCTGTGGCGGGCCGCATGTGGCCCCCGGGCCGCCATTTGCCCACCCCTGTATTATAGTATGGATCTTTTAGAACTGTGGTGCATAACCAGTCTTGACGGTGATCTGAATATGTATGTAAGTAATAGTGTGATGTGGCCCCATCTGCAGATATCTAAATCTGTGGATCAGGGCCATGCTGACACTAAACAGATTTCCCTGCAAACTTGGGGTTTGCTCAAAAATCCAAAATCTTTGAAAAAATACATTTGGGGGCTTTAAAGTCCGGCGGCAGCAAGAAGCCTCAGCGGAGGCTGGGAGCCTTGTGGGGCTCACCACCAGCATCAGCAATGGGGGGGGGGGGGGGAAGCCTCAGTGGGAAGCTCTCCTTGCTCCTCCATTGAGCCCACAAGGAGAGAATCGGGTGAGGGGGTCATGCAGGAGTACTTGCTGCCCCCCCCCCTTCTGGGCCAGCAAGCCCACCAGCCTGCTGAACTGGCAAGTAGGGAGTTGATCTGGTGATGGCAGCCAGGGAGTTGGGTGAGGATGGGCAGCAGTCCCTACTGCCAAGCTGGCATGGAGGAAATTGGACAGAGGCAGCATCGGGGGAGGGGGGGGGAAGCCATAGTACCAATGGTGGTGGGGGTGGCTGGGAGCCATGCTGGTGCAGTGGTGATGGGGGGGGGGCTCACCCCACAGCTATTGCATGTCCCCCCACTTGTTCTGTTTTATTGAACTCAGAAGATGGAGAGCCAGGCAGTGTTCCCTCTAAGCTGTGCGCGTGAGCAGCCGCTCATTGACACAGGAAGCCCCACTCAGGAGCAGTCTGGAGCCACGCAGGGTCTTGCACTGCCAGTGGCCAATTTTAAAATTACAGCTGTTCTATTCTGCTCAGGATGTGAACTGCTCCACTGGGGGGGGGGGGAATTAGAGGGAACACTGGAGCCGGGTAACGTCCTGACAAATGTCTTCCTTGGATCCCTTGGGAGAGGCACAGCTTGTCATTCTCCTGTCTTCATTGAGCATACGTACTAAGCTGATGTAGCACAGGGTGTGCTGGGAAATCCCATTCCAGTCACAGTGCAACCGTGAAGTCACTTGGGCACCTCTCGCTCAATATCCTGCCCTACCCACCAGGCTGGCGGCGAGGCCCGGCCCCTGGGCAACCACCGAGTTCCACAGCACCCATACCGTCAGCAGTTGGGTCCAGAGGCAAAGCCCACGGGTTCAGGCAGTTGGTAGGCTTCTCAGCAAGGCTGCAGACAGGCTGATCCCACAATGGCTCCACACTGGCACTGCAAGCTTACATAAGGATTTCCCCTACAGGTGATGCCGGGTCCAGCAGTAGAGTCATCTCCCAAGCTGAGTCAGGTCCTCTGCTCTGAGGAGTAGCAGGGCTCAGATCCTGCTGTGGTTTACTGGTTTCTCCTGGTGTTTCCCTAGCAGAGAGGAGGCTTTGGCTGCCAGGCTGTATAACCTGCACTCACCAATGCCTCAGCCCTAGCTCCTAGCCTTCTATGTTCCTAGGGGAGATTGCAAGAAGTCTGGCGGTGGGTGGGTTATGCTGGGACCTCCTGGCTTTGAGCTTCCTGCTGTCTTGGGGCGGTGCCAGTGCTGGCAAAGATTTCCTTTAGGGAGGCACTGAGGCATCATCCACCTTGCAGGGAGCATTTGCCAGGCGGGCAGGGCTTGGGAACAGGTCCAGCTCCCATGATAAAGACTCATCCTCTCATCCTTTGCTGGTTCATGACAGCCTCAGTTCCCTTGACTGGGAGTAATCATATTCAGGATTGCTATACTCCCGGTCAGTAATGGTGTTACGTGTGGTGGAGGATCTGAATTGCCCTGGCTCCTCCATCACCCTCATTTTGGACATCTGATTTCATGAGAAATCTGTGCCCAGAGAACCTGAGCTTGCATTTTGTGTTGTGTGTTGTACTGATTGCATGGTTCAGGCCTACTTGGGCTCTCTGCATGCAAATGTAACATCTAATATTTTCCCAGGAGAGCAGCATAGCCCAAATCTCAAAAATTAGCATAATGAGATAATGCAGAGCACCAAGTTTAAAAACACAAGTCTGTTCATGAATCGTGCCTGGGCTCCACTCTTTCTCCTCCGTGTCTCCTGGGAGCGAAGGGTGCTGTTTAGGCATTGGTGCAGTTTTATTAGATTAGGGCCGAAAGGGTCGCAAGGATTTGAGTTCCAGGTCGGCCCAGGCTGGCATCTTGACTGCTGTGCCCGCAGTTCCCAAGAGAGGGCTCCAGCCACGGCCACGCGTGCATTTGATACGGAACACTGCTTAGGTCAACCATGAAGCGCAGTTACTTCTCAGATAGGGGATCGGTGTATCTGGGCTTCTCCTTCTCATAGCCAGGAAACATTCAAAATTCATAGCACATTAGTGACATGTAAGAAGCGATTGGCTCTCTCATCTTTACTCCTAGCTCTTTATTAAGAAGGTTATCTACTCACTGTCAGGATTCTTCCTGATAAGTGAGCTGTGATGTATTATTTTGTATCCCTTGCCTTTTTGCCCTTAGGTACGATTTCAGGAACAGAAAGACAAAGTAGCAGACAAAATCCTTACACAGCAAGCTCGGCTGGAGCCTGTCGGTCTGTGTCAAACTCCCCCCTTCCCCCCCCAAGTATCTTAATCATGAAGCTCTTCTGCTGAGTGTAACATCCAGCATTTAGTGGTTAAAATCAAGCGAGCTATAAAAGATGTTTGGGATAGACTGGGGGGGCGGGGCGGTGAACGCTGGTGCTTGGAATTTCTCAAAACCGACTATTGCCTCTTGCAAAAAATGTTCCTGTAAAACTTCAAGCCAAAGGCCATACAATTTTCTCAATTCCCCGTCCACCCCAGTTTTAGATGCTCGCCTCTTTCTTTGTCAGTAGCTCAGAACAGCAAACGTTTGGTGACAATTTTGTGCATGTTTTACAGACTCTAGAGACCGTAACAGAAAATATTACTGGAGGATTTGAAATGTAATAGTTGTTCTTGGCTCGTGGGTTAACGCCGTTTAGAACAAGTGGAAACGATCCAGCTTTGAAAAGGCACATTTGTCTGATGGTGTTTTGGGGCATTTCTATTGCAAACAACTCCCAGTAGCATTGTTGCGTGTGAACTCATGGGCCTCCCCGCGAGCCTTGCTCTGAAAAGGTTTGTGGAACGTTGGCAGCAAGTTTAACTTGGAAGAGTTGGGGGATAAGCACTTTTTTAGCTTCACGGGGTTGTGCATTTTCACCTTTTATCACTCAACCCAACTAATTAGGCTTCTTCACACATTACTGTTTTCCTGTCTAGAAAGACTCTCTTCTCTCTGTATTGGGAAAACATATAAATTAACTGTACCGTTCCCAGCGCTGTCTATTTTTCATAGGAATGCTGCACTCGTTTCCCTCTTTATTCAACTATTTTGTCTCCGGAAAGATTATTAAGGAAGCTTGTATTTATTTGGGGAGGAGGAATAGGTCTTTGAATTATTACCTATAAAATTGTTTGGCTGGCAGCTCCTGCAGCATCAGCAATTTCATGAGAGCAAAATAACTCATCTGGATGTCAAAGCCACCCCCCACCCACCCCCGCTTTTTCCTAATCAGTCTTCAGGGTTGTAGATGTCTTGAGACCCTTCTTGCAAGATGAGTTGTGAAAGAATACCATGAGAACATCAGAAGAGCCCTGCTGGATCAGACCCAGTGGTCCATCTGGTCCAGCATCCTGTCTCACACAGTGGCCAACCTGGAGGTCCAAGAACAGGGCACAGAGGCCAAGGCCCCCTCTCTGCTGCTGCCTCCCATTGCTAGTATTCAAAGGTTTGCTGCCTCTGAATGTGGAGGTTCTCCTTATTCACCATGGCTAGTAGCCACTGATAGACCTATCCTTCATGAATCAGTCTAATCCCCTTTTAAAGCTGTCTGTGCCTGTGGCCATCACTACATCCTCTGGCAGCAAAATCCACATTTTAATCACTTGCTGTGTAAAGAAGTATTTCTTTTTGCCCATCCCGAATCTACGGCCCCTCAGCTTCATTGGGTGCCCTTATTTTGGGAGAGGGGGAAATACTTTTGTTTGTACTTGGGCCCCCGCCCAAGTACTCTGGAGGAGGTGACTGAATGGACTTGTAGCTGGAAGGGGGAAGCTTTTTTTAGACACCATATCCAAATGAATTTTGATTTTTAAACATTACCTGTGCACCAGGCTGGGAAGGCATTTTACGTTTAATGCCCTAGGACTGGTCAGGCATCCCCAAACTTGTTTAGCCTATAGTTTGGGAACTGAGAACTGGTAATGAACACATAAAACTACCTTATTCTGAATCAGGCCATTGGTCCATCAAAGTCAGTACTGTCTACTCAGACTGGCTGCGGCTCTCCGGGGTCTCAGGCAGAGGTCTTGCGCACCACCTCCTGCCAGATCTTTTAACTGGCGATACCGGGGATTGAACCTGGGACCTTTTGCATGCCAAGCAGGTGCTCTACCACTGAGCCTCAACCCCTCGCCGTGGGTTCCCCCACAGAATGGTTGCTGAAAATCAAGATTAGATTTTTGCTTTGGGGGGGAGTGAATGTCAGGAAACACGTTTGTTTATTTGGACAGTTCTCTGCTTTTTTTCTCCGCAGAGACCCAAAGCATTCCAAAATACAATTACAACCAATTTAAACAATATGATTTTAAATAAACGACAAACAAAACACCCCACAAGCATATCCTGGGCTGGTCCTAGTCCATCAGCTTACCTAACGCCAGGCTCAGGTGAGAGGCAAGGGCCCTTTGGGTCTTACCCTTTGGCTCACACCCCTGGGCTTGCCCAGGCTAAGTGCCAAAGCAGAGGAAGAACGAACCCAGGCCAGTTGACATTCAGCTGCTGCTAGCAAGATCTACCCTGGCGCGGTATCCACAGGCACTACATCGGCCCACCTGGCCTTGTTGGCTGTCATGCCATGCGAGTGATCCTGGCACACATGAACAGTTATGTGGCACCTACACAGTGAGAAGGAGAACATAAGAGAAGCCAGTGTTGGATCAGGCCAGGGGCCTATCCAGACCAACACACAGTCTGGGCACACAGTGGCCAAAAACACGAGGTGCCCTCAGAAGGTCCAGCAGTGGGAGCAGGACACTAGAAGCCCCCCCACACACACACACTGATGCCATGCAGTGTATTACCAAGAATACAGAGCATCACCTGCCCCAGACTGAGAGTTCCTATCTATACTTTGTGGCTTATAGCCACTGATTTGGAGATGTGGTCATGATGGAGGGAGCCAGGCATGCTTACAAAAATGACTGGAGTTTTGTTTTGGCGGCGTCCTCTGGCCACTTCATCCTTGTGGCAGAACACGGAGATAGATGAGGGAGCTGAAATCCCCCACTTCTGTAATCCCTTCTCAAGAGATTTATGTTGCTTTGAGAAGGCAGACCCATAAGTAGCCCCATACCGATCTCTTGCATTTTGTAATTAACATTTCCTTAAATTTTGTTTTAAAGTTAAAGTGGGTGGCAGAATTAATCTCTGTGTGGTCCGTCAGTGTTTTCATCACAGAATTTTCCCGCTATTTACACAGAGTTGATGTCAATGCTTTGTGGCGGCGGCTGTAATTCTGACCTGGTACTTTCAGCTCTCCTTGAGGTTTTGGGAATCGCGAAATAACTTTACTCTCAGCCATACTGAAACAAGGAAAGGGGGGGGATGTGTTTCTTTAAATGTGTTTAGTAAGAAGTTTGTGTGTGGTTCTGGAGCGAACAGTGGAAGGAAAGATTTCAAGCAATTCTTAGTAAAGTCTGCTATGTGTAAATTGTTTAATCGCACTTGACTGCAGACAGACAATAAAGTCACACATGAGTGGGAAGAGTTGTGTAGGATCCCACAACTCACTTCCTATTTTTGTGGTCTGAACCAAGCCTCTGTTTCTGGAAGGGAGACGGGAAATTGAAGCTTCAGCATTGAAGATGAATGTAAAAAAGAGGATTTCTTTTCCGCCGTCTCTAATCTTGCTTTCATAGAAAAGACAAGCTGCCCATAAAAGAGCCATTTCTCTGGCAATCATTTTGCAGCCCATAATTGGGGTCCCAAGTATTTCAAGACATAACCTCTTATTTTATATTAATGATCCTTTGTTTTTTAATAGGTTAAAGGTCTGTTAGCAGTTCATTTACAGATTAGATTGTTAAGGGAAGTGTAGCTGCTGTTTCTGCTCACTTTGGTCTTGATTAACAGATGGTTGGCATGGTTTGGGCAAAACTTTAGGTCAGACCAAGGTAGCACCTCGAACCCTGTCATCTTAGAAAACTTTTTAATTGCTAACGTAAATGAAAAGTGAATGGTCATTCCTAATGAAGTCAAGGCTGTCGTATGCCGTTTCGAAAGTCCAGTTTGTTTAAGAATGCCAAGTTCAATTCTGTACACTGTATTTCTGTGTTAAAGGCAGTGTATTTCCTTTGTATAAGCCAGTTCTAGTTCCTTGCCACTGACGGAAGGTGTGCTGCCCACAAGCTGTGCAGAGGAGAACTGGAAGTTTTTCCAGCTGAGCCAAGATGGAGCTGATCTGGCCATTGCGCCACCTGTGATCCAGTCTAATATTACTGTTTCATAATGCTTGGGTTGGGACTCGCTGGCCCTAACTGGTGCAATTGTGCTGATTCCCACCCAGGCCACCACATTTCCCTGCCGCCCGTTCAGCCTCCACACATGCAAAAGGTTGTAATGGGTTTTTGGTATTTGACCTTTAGGAAAAGATACAGATCAGTACTGAAGCAAAAGCCTTTTAGCTTGACTGTTCTTATGGTCTTCTCCAGTGTGTCTCAGAGTTTGGCAAGTTTTGCTGAGTTTGGAGGGGGCGAAGGCTTCCAGATGTATTTGGTTAGGGCTCGTACATCGCCTAGGTAAAGGTTTCCCTTGCTCAAAAGCCAGTTGAATACAACTCTAGGGATGCGGTGCTCATCTCCGTTTCCAAGTCAAAGAGCCAGCGCTGTCCAGAGATGTTTCCATGGTCATGTGGCCGGCATGAGTAGATGTCAAGGCGCATGAAACGCTGTTACCTTCCCACCGAAGCGGTACCTATTTATCTACTTGCAATGTCTTGCTTTCGAACTGCTAGGTCGGCAGGAGCTGGGACCAGAGACGGGAGCTCATTCCATCATGCAGCACTCGGGTCTCGATCTGCTGAACTACCGACCTTCCGGTCTGCAGTTCAGCATCTTTAACCACTTGAGCCCCTGCAGTCCTGTACATCGCCTTGAGCCCCACAATTGTGAGGATCAGGCGATTAATAAATGTAATGAAATGAAATAAATAATAAATAGGCCCAGGAAAAAGCCTTCACACGCAACCTTTGGTGACTCATAAATTAGCAAGCGTAACATCAGCAGTAAACAATGTATAGCTGTTAGCCCACAGGCAAGTCTCTTCCAGATCTCCTGTGCCCCCATTCCCCCTCTTTGGTGCCTGGAAAGTGAAGACGAAGGAAGAAGGGAGGTCAGCTGAATGACTGTGCGGGGGCCAGGGAATGTGGTCGGCTGTAAGCCCTGTGTTGCTCCCGCCTGGCCCAGGCAGTCTTGATAAAGGTGGTCCCTGTGCCGCTCAGCCAACACCTCCCGGTAGTCTCATATTCTTCATTTGGCGGCTTTACAGACAGGAGCCCCCCAAGGTTGCTGCACTCTTGAGTGGCTGCCATCATGGGACTGAGGAGCCAACAGTTGGAACTTGTGTCCAAGCAGTGGGGAAAGGCCATCTGTCCCTCTGTTCTCCTTTTTTGTGCCTTCCAGTTCCAATAGCGCTTAAGAGAAAGTGTTCTTCATCTGCATCCTTCTCCCCTATTATATTTACTCCTTTAGCTGTTGTTGCGATTTAGCCAAAGAAGAGCTGCTCGCTTGTTCTTTTGAGTCTGGCTTTCTGACCTTTCATTCCAATTAAAAATTGTGCGAAAGTTCTGGAACAGAATGTGCCTTGCACACTTTCATTCCCTTACAATGAAAATGCCTTTGTTCATCTTTGTCTTCTGTGCAGTCCCACGCCGGGAAGGGGACTGCGCACATGCAGGCCTGCCAGGCCAAGTCTTCTAGCCAGGGCTGTAGCCAGAAAATGTTGGGTGGTGGGGTGGTGGGAAATCGGGGGGGGGGGGGGGAGATGGGGAGAGGGGGGGAGAAAGAGATCCTGTCTGCAGCTGAAGTTGGCTGGCTCTCCGACTGTAGGGGCTTCCAGGGTATTCTCCCTGCTTCTGCAGCCAACTTCAGTTTCCCTCCTTCTGGTCAGCTGTGTAGAGTGAAACTGACCAGAAGAGCGTGAAACTGACCAGAAGTGGCAGGGCGGCTTCCCTCTCCTTCCCCAGCCTCCCCTCCACTGCCGGGAGGCTGGGAAAAGAGGGGCACTGAGGGTGAGGAGGCCAGGGATATGTCTGGCATCCTTCTGTGGTGGGGCAGGGCTCATTGGTGGTGGGGCGCCCCCCCCCCCCATGCCCCACTGTAGCTACAGGCCTGCTTCTAGCTGAGAATCCTTAGGGGCGTCCACGTGCCCATTCTAGCTGTTGTAAATGTCTCCCTCCCAACAGTCACACAGTCCAACGGCACAACGCCCCTTTCTGCCATTTCCCCCAAGTTATGATATAAGCACATCTTCTGCTTCCACTTTTGGATCCTGTGCGGGAGCACAAGTGCATCAAGGTTCATTATTTGCCATTAACTGTGTCTTTACTCACAGCAGCAATACACCAGATACATTCCAGCTGCCAGCTCTTAAAGATCTTGAAGGGAAGCCAGGATCGAGAACTCTGCAAAATATGCTTGATTGATGAAAGCCTTTACAAAACCAGCCTTTCCTTTCTCGTTCCTCCTGTTTCCTCCTGAGATATGTTCCTGGGATGTTTTCCCCACTGCACAGAGTCATCCAATTAGTTATACGCTGCTTGTAGTAATCATATCATTTGTCACTCTAATCGTATCCTTCATAAAACAACTATTAATGACCCTTCGTCTGCTCATTAACACTGATGCAATCAGTTCTGATTTGTGCATACTGGAATGATGCAGAGTTCCACCATTATCTTTGGTATTATTGATCCCTGCTTTACAAATACCAGCAAGCCAGGATTCACAAATGCAACTGCTAGCACTAGCTGTAAATATTTCATGTGATTACCAGTTCCTGGATGCCCCAGACTAAGGAAGAGATCCGTCTTAGGTTCTCTTTGCTTTGCAGAGAACCTGTTGGGGGCGGAAGACCTCTGACATGGTAAAAGTCCTCTGACATGGTAAAAGGTTGACTTCACTCTCTCCCCACTCCTCTATATGACCCCTAAGACATGGGGGCAGGAAGGAGTCAATGGCAACCGCTATCTACCAAGGCCAGTCGAAATATGTGGGTCCCTACCAGCGGTATTGTGTTGTCCTCATCAAGGAAACTATGACCATCTCCGGTGCGGTAGAATGCTTTGTGATGTGATTTGTTAAAGAGATGGTGATGCTAGAGGACCAATACTGCAAGCCTTGAGTCTATTACTGTGAATAATTTCTGTCCACTCCTGGGTCTTCTCTGCCTAGTGCTGGCTGCCTAAAATGTGGCCTGAAAAATAACAGTGCAGCTTCATACATTCATTTAAATTGCTAATGTGACCTATCTCAAAGGGTTCATGGCAGATGACGGAGCTTCGAACGAGCATTTATAAAACACATGAAATCTGATGAATATTAAAACTCGATCTTTCACGCATTTTGACCTTGGCGATCAAGATATAATGTTCTTGTCTCCAAACCATGGTTAGGGTTCATATCCCCCCATCCTCCTAAGCAAATACTCACTTCCCTAGGTTTTGCTTTAGTCATGGTGGAGCATTTGATATACAAAAGTGGGGAGCCTGCAAGGACTTGCAGAGGGCATCCTATTTTCGCCTGCCCCCACATTTCCTCTTTCCCTTCCTTAAAAACACCTGTAGCCACTCCCCTTTTCCTGCTTCCTTCTTTCCTTCCCGCCTACCAGCCAACCTACTGTTACCACCTTCCCATCTTCAGCTTTCCTTCCTTCCTTCCTTCCTTCGCCCTGGCAGCCTCTACCCAGGAAAACAATGGCCCAGTTCTGGAGAACCCACAAGGATTTCCAGGGGTCTAGTTAGTAGCATTGTTAATATTGATACAAATATGACACCACAACCTAATTTAAGCAAAGCAAGGAAGATGGTGGAAAATTCAAGGGACAGGACACATTCCTGATCTGCTAATCAGGCTTGGCTATTTGGGGGTGTTAGACTGCCCACTCTTTACTTTCCCTGAAAAATCTACCTGGATAAAATCCCATCAAGTACTCGTACAACTGTCTGGGCATGCTGGAATCATGGTACTAGTGATAGGGTACAGTCCTTTCCAGTTCCACTGTGTCAGCGACAAGTGAAAATAAATCCTTCCTAGAAGAAGACTATCTAAATTGTAGCTAGGGTCAGCATCAGCTTACCCTGAGGTGGGGCAGCTGCTAGAGCCCAGGACTTCTGGTGGGACCCACTGCTGCTGACTCCCACCCACACATCTCCCGTGTCACCTGCCTGTTTCCGTGCTCCCAACTGCACAGAGTAATTGAGGAAGGACATCTAGGTGGCGCGCAGGGGTAGCCGTCCTGGTGGCTGTGGCGGCAGCACTCCCAGCTGTCAGTGCTGTCAGGGAAAAGCTGTGCAGATGGTACAGACAAGGATGCAGAGGAGAATGGAGGCATGCAGGTGTTGGGGGTCAAAGGACGGTATGAGGGGAGCCGTGGCCCCTGTCTGCACCTGCTGGATGACCTTGGGCAAGCCATAGCTCTGGCACAGCTGTTCTTGAAAAAGAGCAGTTTCTCTCAACCCCACCTACTTCATAGGGCAGGGGTCCTCAAACTTTTTAAACAGGGGGCCAGTTCATTGTCCCTCAGACCGTTGGAGGGCCGGACTATAGTTTTAAAAAAAAACTATGAACAAATTCCTATGCACGCTGCACATATCTTATTTTGAAGTAAAAAAACAAAATGGGAACAAATACAATATTTAAAATGAAGAACAAGTAAAGTTAAATCAACAAACTTACCAGTATTTCAATGGGAACTATGGGCCTGCTTTTGGCTAATGAGATGGTCAATGTCCGGTTCCATATTTGTCACTGCTAGTCGTAACAAGTGATGCAAGTGTGCATCAGTTAGTCTAGATCTGGTTGGAGACTTGGGGCCAGCTGGAGCGCCTGCCACCCCACACTTACCCTCTTCCTTTTGCCTCCTCCTGGCTGACTGGAAGCAGGGGGGTGGGGCTTTGTCATGTGGCCTGGGACGAGTCGGCTGCAATTTTTCCGCTGCTTTGTGTGCTGCCGGGAATTGGAGGACAGGCAGCGGCACACCCGGCGGGCCAGAAAAATGCCCTCGGCGGGCCGCATGTGGCCCGCGGGCCGTAGTTTGAGGACCCCTGTCATAGGGTGTCTGTTGTGGGGAGGGGAAGGGGAAGGAGTTTGTAAGCCGCTCTGAGACTCCTTCGGGTAGTGAAGGGCGGGGTATAAATCACAATCTCTTCTTCTTCAAGAGCAGTTTCTGTCATAGCTCTGCACCAGCTGTTCCCTCAAGGACAGTTGTCTCAGAGCTCTCTCAGCCCCACCTACCTCACAGGGTGTCTGTTGTGGGGAGGGGAAGGAGATTGTAAGCTGCTCTGAGACTCCCTTGGGTAGTGAAGGGCAGGGTATAAATCCAATCTCTTCTCTTCTCTCTTCTTAAAAACAAAAACAAATCAGTGGATGGGTATTGTAATCCTAAGAAAGTCTGTTGTAGATCTGTCAGATGTGACTCCTTGTCTGAGAAACTGGCTATACACAAGACGAAAGCATAGAAAACCATGGATCCTAGAGTTCAGTGTCTCATCCCCTTTGTATCCCCCCTGTTTGATTTAAATAAAAAGGCATTGGAATGAAATAGATACTAATTACAGTGAAGGAGGGTGAACTTAAATTCTGCAGGGGGGCGATATCAGTATGGCCCCTTCATGGTGAAAACTTTCAACTTACAACATGGCGTCTTCCTTTTGGTGTTGTAGCAGTCAAATTAAGAAGATGTTCACTTTTTTGGTTCATACTTCAAGGAAGAATTGACCTGAATAAAAAAATGCATGATTAACTGCATTGTTTTCCAACACATGCTAATATTCTGAAGTTAGGTTTTAGCTCATTGGGGTACTTCTCATAATTAGATTGCTGCAATTTGTACTGAAGCTGAAGAAAACGTATTAAAGATTTATGTGATAGAAAATCTGTCTAAAGCACCAGCGTACAAATAATTGCCCATTACCACCTTCAAGGTAAACATTCACCTTTCTGCCGCGTTCAGTCCTTTAAAAAGGAAATAGAGCTCAAATATTGGTTTATTGCGTTTTTTAAATTTTGCTTAAGGTGACATAAATAACAGCTGCCCAAACATATTGCTAACTGTGAAAGAAGGTCTACTTTGAAGAGCAAGCAGTTCAGTAAACAGTGAACAGTGAGTCTTCATATGGAAGTCCGGGTTCCTATAATCCTATTACCATTTATAGCTGACTGTCTAGGATAGGGTGCTTTTGCTACTTGGGTTCCCTCTCCGAAGGAATTAATGACACGTTTTCAGTAAACACATAGAAAATGGTTGCAGGCTCAGACAAGTTTTCTGTAATGACTGTAAAACAGACTCATATTTTCTTGGCCAACCACCATTCTCATATTCACATCTCTATTAATAGCAGTAGTAATATTTGTATTGTTTATAGCAGTTGTAATATTGTTATAGAATTAAGGTATCCTAGAAGATAAGTTCATGACGGATAGAGAAGAATTTTAGTATTCAAGTTGCAACATGAATTACTGTGCACTGTATCTGTCAGTTCAAAATATATTTATATGATGCCCTCTATGGCTTGACACCTATGATGAGGTGATGCGTACTTCAACAGTTGCGATTTTTGTAACTTATTGTTGGACAATCTGTTTATTTTTTTAGGAATATAAAAATGACTCCTTGTTCAACTTCAGCTTTTGAATTTTTAAAATCTGACAGCTGTGATGTTGTCGTGGGACTAGTTTTATTATCTGTTCTTCTTACTTCGTTGTAGAATTTGACATATAGTAACCCTGGGGTCTTTTCCTAGCATTGTCATTGAGTCATGTTTGAAGCTTCTGATTGTAGCTACTCTCAGAATAAGTCACCAAACTACTTAGCCTCTGGGGTTTGTTGGTTTTTCCTGTATGACACTGAAGACATATAATGTGTCCGAGAATTATGCAAATCAGGTCTGCTATCCTTAAGCAGACTGTCCTGCACCATTACCTGCAAGGTGGCCTCTGCCATATTTGTGTTTTATGTATTTATTTATGTCATTTTATACCCCACCGTTTCCCCCATGGGGGCTCAAAGGGTCTTGCATGATTCATCCTTCCGTTTTATCCTCACGACCTGTGTGGTAGGCTAGGCTGATTCACCCAGCAAGGTTCCATGGCAGAGTGGTGATTTGAACCTGGATCTTCTGGATCTTAGCCCAGCGTTCTAAACACTGCCCCACGTTGGCTTTCTGGGGTTTGTTTTGATTTTTAAGGATCTCATCAAACCGCTGTCGTTTGCTAACAACCATCTTTTAACATTGTGGTCAGAGTTGATGTGTGCCTTTGTGCATAGAGATTAGACTTCAGATGGTTCCAGCAAATGGTTTATGCTACCTCTGCTGTTTAACCCCTGAGAAAGAGTATATTTTCAAACAAGTGCCTCTGCTTATCTCTGATAGCAATTCCATGCAACAGACTATAGCAATATTAGAACTCCTTGCTCCTCTATACCAACACAGAAGAAATACCACCAGTCCCATTTACTGGGCATTTTGGTCTTTATTTCCTTGGTGACTATTCTATTCTTTGAGTTATAGATTTATTAACACAACTGTTAACATAAACCTGTTTCATATCTGGAAGGATTTTACCAAATCTTTCCCGTATTTGTCCTTTTGACCTGGTTAATAAGAGAGCAGATGCTTATTTTTTGGGGAGAGGGTAGTTAGAGATCAGAAAATGGCAGAATGATGACTTGATATAACCCTAGTGGGATCTTTCCCCCATAACAGAGCCCTACTGTTCTTTAACCCAGTAGCAATTCCTTTATTTTTTGAGTACTAGAGTGCAACTCCTTTATTTTTTGAATACTAGAGTGATTTACCAGCAGTGGTAAGGCTGGAATAGCTAGGCTCCTATCTAATCTGGTTTCTGACATGACTTGCTGCAATGTTGCGGTTAAGACTCCTCCCTTGAGAAGGTTAGGGATGCCAGCCTCCAGGTGGGGATCCCCTGAAATTACAGCTCATCTCCAGACTACAGAGATCAGTTCCCCCGGAGAAAATGGATGCTTCGGAGGATGAACTCTGTTGCATTGTACCTCATTGAGGTCCCTGTCCTACCCAGGCTCCACACCCAAATCTCCTGGAGTTTCCTAACCTGGGTCTGGCAATGCTACCCCCCATCCCCCGCTGGTGTCCAGTGGGCACCTGGTGGCCCTAGGAAGGGCTTTCGAAAGTAGTCCAGTGAAATCATATCTGTTAAGGTCTTTTTTACTGGATCCGGTCCCCACCTTGAGCCCTTGTAGGGGCTCTCAACCTGGGGCATGAGAGGTGTCTCTCCCAAGGTGAATGCCAAGGGATTGAGGCACCTTTTTGCCCCAATAGGTCCCGCCGCACAACCAGAAATGGCGACAGAGACACTCACCAAGACGAGCGAGCAGGCGGTCAAAAGCGTTTCTCTTACCTGGCGGAAGACATCTGATGAAGCGTGAGTCTTTCATTTGTTAATCTAAAGGGCCAGATAAGCGTTTAAGCCCCCAATCCTCAACTTTGAAGCGGGGGGGGGGAGTTAACTCCACCCCACAAAGATAAGAACTCTTTAAAATTCATCGGAGAGGAGGAGGGGCGCAACCAAAGCATTTTCGGCTGAAGTAAGAGTGCTTTCTCTAACTGGCTCCAGAGACTTTTTAAGAACTTTCCCCAAATGTAAATAAGCTGTCTCTGACTACGAAAATCACGGCACCTAAAGTCAGACCTTCTCCAGGAACTACAAGCTCAACTATGTCGTCATCTAAAGCGGAAGCAACCATAGACTTTCCAAATATGTTAAATGCTGCATTGCGCCCTCTTCTGGACCAGATGATAACTCTTAACATGAAATTTGATATTCTTCAAAAATGGCTTGAAGAAACCGATCTGAGATCAGAGGAAACTGCCAAATCAGTTAAAAAAGTGGATGCCAAGTCTAAAAAACTTAAGCAGCGATTGGAGGCAGTGGAAAAAAAGAGAACTTTGGATAAACATCAATTGCTACAACTGCAAATGGAAAAAACAGCTTATGTACTGAGATCCCAGGGAGTCCCAGAACAGAATGGAGAAGATCTGAAGAAGTTTTTAAATGATGCCTTGGCACCAGTTGCAAATACTACAGCGGAACTTTTACAAACGGATACGGACAGGGTTTATCGGACCTATCCAGACTACATCAAGAAAAAAAACCTGCCTGGAGAGGTTTTTGTGAGATTCTCCAAAAGATCTAGCAGAGATCAAGTACTTAAAGCGACTAATGGGACTACCCTAAATATCAAAGGTACAGACATAAAAGTTCTAAAAGACATTCCATTTGAAATTAGGAAAAAGAGAAAACAATATAAAAATCTGACAACATTTCTACAGAAAAATTCTATGTCCTACAAATGGCTCCTTCCTGAAGGACTCACTTTTAAATTTAAAGACAAAAAAGAAAGAGTGGACTCTGTTACAAAAGCCATAGCCTTCTTGGAGCAGTGTCAAACAACGGACAAACCGAAAGGAGCAGCACAGAACGACAAGACATCAGATCACAGTGACTATGATTTGGGAAGACATGGAGACACATCGAGCAGCTCCTCTGAGGAGGACTCTGAATCTGAGTTAGGAGCTGCAGCCCCTAAATTACTTAAAGTCAGATGGGACTTTGATAAAAATAAGCCTACAGGGAAGAAACCGAAAAAATAAGAAACATGAATCCAGTTATCTGTTTGGAACTATGAATTGTCTGACATACCTGTTTCAGCCTTTAAAAAATCCTTCTGTAAATAGTATATAAACATAACTCTTATGCTTCATCTTACTAAAATGTATTGTAAATGAAATCTCAACCAAGCTATATAACATTGAAAATGACTCCTGCCTCTTGGGCTTTTAGTGGCCTTATTTTCTTTCTCCCATAGTTTGTAGTTCCCCCTTCGTAGTTTCTTTTGTATCTTTATAGAAAAGCAATAAAAAAATTATATTTAAAAAAGAGGCACAATTGTGGGTGGGTCTCCAGATTCAAGTAAACTGAATGTTACAGCTGGCATAGACAGTTTCCATCTCCTGCATGAACGTTCCTCACCCAGAGCAGCCGGGAGATGCTTTTGGAATGTGAGAATTTGCTGAAGTTCTCTCCACGGCCATTCTAAGCATGAAACGCCACTTCACAAGAGGTGCCTCCAGTCACTGCTCTGACTATTGCTAATTTGTGTCTCTGGAAAATCTGCCATAGAGCTGAATCTACAACATGCTTGGGCTTGCTTAAGAGGCACTATTCAAATGCCGATGACACCCAGCTCTATCTGTTGCTGGGCGGCCAGTCCGGCTCCTCCCCAGGTGACCTGGAACGAGCGCTGCAGGAGGTTGCGGGCTGGCTTAGACTGAGTCGACTGAAATTGAATCCTCTGAAGACGGAGGTCCTGTGCTTGAGTCAGACCGGGTCGGGGTTAGGGCACCCTCTTCCGTCCTTCGGTGGGGCGCCACTGGTGCCAGCTCCGAGGGTCAGGAGTTTGGGTGTGCTCCTGGACTCCTCTTTGACGATGGAGGCCCAGGTAGCTGCCACTGCCAAAGCAGCCTTTTTCCATCTGCGGCTGACTAGGCAGTTGACTCCCTTCCTCGAACGCGAAGACTTAGCCACAGTGATCCATGCTATGGTCACCTCACGTCTTGACCACTGTAACGCTCTCTACTTAGGGCTGCCCTTGTCCCAGATCCGGAGGCTGCAGCTGGTGCAGAATGCTGCGGCCAGGCTTTTGATGGGTCTCTCTTTGCGGGACCACATCTGGCCGGTGCTGCAGCGACTGCACTGGCTGCCCATAGCATACCGGATCAGGTTCAAGGTGCTGGTTTTAACCTTTAAAGCCCTTTATGGTCAGGGGCCCGCCTACTTGAGGGACCGCCTTTCCCCATATAGGCCCCAGAGGTTACTGAGGTCGGGTACCCAAAATCTCCTGACTTATCCCGGTCCAAAGGAGGCCCGGTTGTCTTGTACCAGGGCCAGGGCTTTCTCAGTGGCGGCTCCTTACTGGTGGAATGAGCTCCCAGATAACATCAGGGCCCTGTGGGACTTGTTACAGTTCCGCAGGGCCTGTAAGACGGAGCTCTTCCGCCAGGCTTTCAAATAGGGGCCGCCGCCGGGGAGAAAAGCCAGTTATACCATCGCCTGGCCCTGGTGTTTCGCTCCCTGTTGCAGTCATCCACCGGAGCGTAGGAAGCCGCCATCTTGTGGTAATTTAAGTAATTTTAATGCTGTTTAAAGGTTTAATGTGAAATGTTTTAATCTGGAAAATTGTTTTTATGTTTTTATATGTTGTAAGCCGCCTTGAGTCGGTTGTAAAAAACTGACAAGGCGGGATATAAGTTAAACAAACAAACAAACAAACAAATAAATAAATGAAAATGGCTTATTTTCACCCCAGGATTAATAAATCCTGCCTTGCATTTTAAAACCAGTGGCGGTTCTGTCTGCAGTCTGAATTTAAAATAAAAAATTCTTACGTGTAGTAGACATTGTTGCCAACATCAGTCACCCTCTTTCACGAAAGTGGCTCCCGCTAACCAAAATATGCCATATCAACATTTTTCTTGGTTGAAATGTGTGCATATTCAAACCAGAAATGCTTCTGTGTTAAAGGTCAGCAGTTGGAGGCCCCGTGAGCCAGAACCATCTCCTCCTCTGCATTGCCGGCTTAGAAGAAAAAGAGGGTTGGATAAAATTATATTTGCTGCAACGGCTTGGGGGCTGGGTAGGTGGGTGGAGACTCTGTCCCACCATCCCTCATCTCAGAATAGTCCTCCAGGGAAACGGGAGGCAAGGACTCTGCATCGTGTTTTGAAGAATTACACCTTAGTAATAATTAACTGAATTCAAGCGTGTATTTAGGTTTTGTTCATAGTTATCCGTGTGTCTCTTGTATATCTTATATCTGTTAATAATAAAGTAATGTTGTCTAGTTTCCCACCACCAGTAGTGCTACAATGCTCTTCCTCCATTACGAATTACTGGAGTAATTCAGTATATCTGGGCACTCATGTGGAAGATGGTCATGACCAAAAACCACCATAAGATTCATCCAATGGCCTTGCCTCTCTCTTTCCTTCTATGACCTTCGACTTCTGTTTCCCTCCCAGTGTTGAAATGTTAACTGCAAGCTTCTTGGAACTTTATATCTGTTCACCTGTAAAGTATTGGCACTTGAATGGCCTTCCAAACCTTGTTGCTGTTGTCTGTCCGGGAGCTTTGTGGGGCACACTATTCTGATAGTACAGGAATGATCTGAAGTAGGGTACATTTTTTATTGTACAGATGCCGGCTAGCTGAACAGTCAAATAATTTTCTTGTTGTTCCATGACAACCATGTAAAATATGACAGCCTGTAAAATATTGTTCATAAGTTGTATTGTGTAACCTTGTTAGTTTTTACATGCTTGTTAAAGTTGTTCACCCGTAACTTCTGGAACAATGAAGGGTGATGGTGATGTAATTAGACGAAGCAAATAATACACCCTTACTATTTGTGCTTGAAGCTGGAAAGCAGACATTTCGGCTGATCACGTGTCTTTTCAAGCCATAAATATCTTTGCCCCACTTTTGGTCTAGCCTGGACAACAAAGCAGTTAACAGTAAAAGCAGTAGTTTAAATCAACACATTTAAAATTTAGTCAAGAAAGCGCAAAGAGCTTCATCACGATAGTAGCGGCCAGTGTTCCCTCTAAGCTGAGTTAGTGTGAGCTAGCTCAGTTTTTTAGCCTCCAGCTCACAGATTTTTCACTTAGCTCATGAAGGATGGCTCCAGAGCAGGGGTGGGCAATTGTTTTGGTTTGGGGGCCACTTTGTGGGAGTGGAGGTTAGCGGAAGGCCGCACCTTTTAAAATGATTGCATTCATTAGTTAACTTTGCATTTCAGAAAAGGTATAAATTGTATCATAAAAATCAATAAGTATAAATTAAATAAAATAGTGGTAGTTTTATTCAATTTATTTATTGTGCTAATTTCATATCGTCTATAGCTGCAAGCACATTTAATTTTAGAATCAGTTTAATGAGACAAATATACCCTATCACACTTTTCTACAATTTTTTTGAAATCAGGAGTGAGATTGCTTGTTGAGATTCTCATCACAGCCTGCAAGTTAATGTCTGTCAAAGAGCATCGATATTTACTCTTGTTGATCTTCATGCAAGAAAGCCTTTGCTCACAAATATATGTAGACCCAAATATAGAGAACATTTTCCCAGCAAATTTCTTCATACGTGGAAATCTTTTCAGCAGACAAAGATTTGTAAAAGTCAACTAATGTCACAGCATTAAACCTTTCTTTCACAGTGTGATCTGACTGCATGTCAATAAGTTCAAGCTGCAGCTCCTCAGGTGCTGTATCAATATCAGCAGTGATGGGATAAGAGAGCAAATTGAATTTAGGCTCAATTTTCTTGAAGTCCTGAAATCTTCTTGGCGGGCCGCAAAAAACTCTGTGGCGGGCCGCACCCCTGCTCCAGAGCAAACTAATTTATGCAGTAGCCAGTAGCTCACAAAGTAGAATTTTTGCTCACAAGACTCCACAGCTTAGAGGGAGCATTGGTAGCAGCCACTAAACATCTCATTAAAATTAAAGTTAATTTAACCCAGATGTTCCCTGAAATTCTTTAAATACATAAGGAATTAAATTTCCTGTCAAACCAATTTGGACTGGGTTTGTGTGTCTCCATGCATCAAATATTCTGCTGCATTCCAAGAAGCACCTTTTCAGGTCGCTAATTCTTTTGTGCTCAGAGGAGGAGAGCTGCAGACAGATCCAGGTATGTTTGGATGGTCCTGCCCATCCAGTCTTCCTCTTCCTTCCTCCCTTAAAATTTGTAGGTTTAAACTCTTTAAAATTCTTAAGCTTTGTGCATAGAATAGAGAAATGCACAGCATGTACCTTACACAATATCTGGGGGAAATGCTATTTAAATTGTGCCCAAGTTTCTAAACTTAACGCTAACATTTCATTGCTAGATCAAATTCAATTTTACAAAAGGGTCATGCTGGCGAACAAAGTCATTTGGGCAGTGCAGAGCTGAAAAACATTTATTAGTGAAGTTAATTTTCATTTGTCCGGGGGGGGGGGGGTGTTGTTGTTGTTGTTGTTGTTGTATATACACATTTTATGTGAATGCGTGTCTGTCAGGGCTGGCCCTATAACGACGGCTTCTGAAACCACTTCTGCTTTCTAATTTGATCTTTCTTTGCAAAACCCAAATCCCAACCTTCTGCAAAATGAAGTGATATATTCAGAAGCATTTTCTGTCTCTTCCACCTCTTCTAGGCATTGTTTCTCTCATTAAAAACTTCCTTTTTATAGGCTTCTTTGCAACTCTGTGGGTCGCTGTAGCGAAATCTTTCTTCAGCTTGCTCTGACTGATTTTTTTTAAATTTTTTTAATAAGATTAAAAAAAACCCAAGTGCTGCTTGTAACACTAAGAACTAATCTTGAGATCCTTTAGGTTTCCGAAGGAGGTATCTGGCTGCCTGCCTGCCTTCTTGTGAATTTATGATTAATAGTGTTATGATAGCAGGATAAACTCCTCAGCCCTTAAAATGAACACTAAAATTACGATCAGCAAGTGTGTATTTCTCCTGGCACATCATTCCCGGGGATTACACTCCAGGCAAAACATACCCTCAAGCTTTGTCCATTCTGCTTTTACTTCTAGGAGGCAGGCATTTGACAATCAGGCAGATGCCAAAATTGCCTGTAGCTGAGATGCTTGGTGTGTATTTTATAAATCCATGTGTCAAGGCATGGCTGCTGGCATATGGCATTCATCCTGTACTGCTATTGCCACCCCATTACAGAGATCCATTTATCTTTAAAAGGTTGGTCTAAGGGCCAGGTCAGATGTTTTGGTCCTTCTGTGTAAGCCAACAAAAATCCCTTCTGTGAGGTGGTGATTCCTGGAATGCTGGTTGTAATGCTTTGAAAGACGTTTTCCATACAGCCTGACCAGAGAATCACATGGTCATGCCTGGAAGTAGTTTGGCCTAACTGCAGGCTGTGTGGCTGTCCCTTTCCAAGAGGTCCCTGTGGAGTGTTGCCATGGCTTTTGATGGTCTCTGTATGAGAACCAGAACACATGAGGCAGCGTGCGTAGGACACAGATGCTGAGGGGGTGTAGGCAGATCATAGTACGCAATGGAGTAAGGGAGAAAAGAGGAAGGAATTATATAAGGAACGCACTGATAGTGTCTCTAAGCTGTAAAGAATTACTGTTGAAAAACTATCCAGTGAACCTGAGGGAGGAAAAAGTCAGGAATTTGTGTAGAAGCCACTGATAGACTTGTCTTCCATGAATCTATCTAAAAGGGGCCTTAGATAGACCTATCCAGTGTTCCCTCTAAGCTGAGTCAGTGTGAGCTAGCTCACAGTCCGGCTCACTAATTTTTGTCTCAGCTCAGGAGGGATGGCTCCAGAGCAAACTAATCTATGCAGTAGCCAAATCACTCACTCACCGCCTTAATGCCAGTAGCGCACAAAGTAGAATTTTTGTTCACAAGACTCCACAGCTTAGAGGGAGCATTGGCCCTATCCTCCATGAATCTATCAGTGGCTACTAGTTATGGTGATTCAAGGGAACATCACCCTCAGAGGCAGTCAGTCTCTGAATCCCAGTGCCAGGAGCAGCCCTGAATTAACCATTAAGCAAAATAAGTATATGATTAGGGCATCAAGGGAAGGGAGGCACCACAGAGTCCCCCCCCCCCAGCTATCATGCCGTTTGACTACCACACTCAACTTTAGTTGATTTTTTTTGTAATTGTCCTTATCTGCCATGTTCTGCTTTTTCTGCATTGTTAAAAAAACATTTTCTTTGGCACGGTGAGTGACTAAAGTTTAAAAGTTTGGTTTGAACGTGTCGTCTGAGATCACATTTGTTTCCCTCTCATGGCATGACAGCTTCGCTTATCGAGTGTAAGCACAGCTGGCCGGGTCTGGTTAGCATTTAACTCATCAGCTGATTTATGTAACGGACCCTTGAGCTCTTTATTTTACCAATTTTTCACATAAATGAGGTGAATTTTAGTGCCGAGGGTGCTTAGGACATCAGTTGGCCTTAATCTAGACCTGGCCAGAAGGCAACATCTGGGGAAGGCCTCGGCCTCTGTGCCCTGTTGTTGGACATCCAAAGGAACTGGTTGGCCATTGTGCGAGCCAGGATGCTGAACTAGATGGGCCACTGACCTGATCCAGCGGGGCTCATCTTATGTTCTTATCAGGGGATGGCCTCGGCCTCTATGCCCTGTTGTTGGATCTCCAGAGGAACTGGTTGGCCACTGTGTGAGACAGGATGCTGGACTAGATGTGCCGCTGCCCTGATCCAGCAGGGCTCTTCTTATGTTCTTAAGTGTGTTTTGACCTTGCACTAAGTGAGCTAATGTCTCTATGGTTGCCACAGGCACACTTTGCTTTCTTGTTTTCGAGGTCAGGTAAGAGACGCATACCTTAGAACGGTCTTCTTCCAGTGTTTTCTAGCAATAGATTCTATTGATTTTGTGATGGACTAGAGAGAGTCTTCTTCTCTTGCTTACCTGGGTCATGTCTCTTTTTCCCCAACTGACGACAGTTCTTTTGTCTGTTTTGCAGGTATGTTGATGATGTGATCAACCGTATTGATAGAATGTTTCCTGAAATGTCCATTCACTTATCCAGGCCAAATGGGACATCTGCAATGTTGATGGTAGGTTAAGGTTTGGGTATTCTGTGTTTTGGGCAGTGTTTCAAGAGCATCATAGTTCTTCCTTCTGCCAAGGTCAGTTAGATATGGAAAAACAAACATGTATGTATATATATGTGTGTGTGTGTGCACGTGCATGCCTGGAAGTCATGGTTGACTTTTGGTGGACCTTCATGGGGCTTGGAAGTTTCAGAGAGGTGGCTTGGGTATTGCTTGCCTCTGCGTCCTGGCCCTAGTATTCCTTGGAGGTCTCTCGTCCAAGTACTTGTCAGGGTCTGCCCCACTTAGCTTCTGAGGTCTGACAAGATTGGGCTTGCCTGGGCTATCCAAGTCAGGGTGAGAATGGTTTTTTTTTTAAAGGAACGTAAAATCCGAGCGTGGGCTGCCTTAAACTAGGAGGGCTGCTAATAAAACTCCCATGAGGAAGGGGAGGACTAAAAAGCTTAAGAAAATTAAAATGTCTTTGCCTGGCACCTAAAGGATTGTAAATCCAGCACAAGGCCAGCTTGTGGGGGGAAGAAGTGCCACTGTCCAGGTGCCACTGTTGGGAAGACCCTGCCTCCGACGTTTACCCATGCAACCTCTAAAAGTGTGTACATCTTTTTAGGTGATAATCAGCCCTTTGTGCATGGAGGCCAACCAGTAGCCAGTGGAGGGTTTTTTGTTTTTTTTAAAAAATTCCCCCTCTTCTGAGCGAGCCGGAGCTTCTAGTTCGGCTACAAAGATAAAAAATATAAAATTGACAATGTGGAACAGGCAAAGAAATTTTTGGATGAACATAAAAAGAAGGAAGCTGAAGCTGCACAAGAAGATTCGCTGGCGTTGCAGGAGAGTATGTATGGCTTTGACGACTCAGGAAGTGGTGAAACATCGAGCAGAGACTCTGACTCTGAAAAAGGGGCGGCCGCCCCAAAAGTTCCAAGCAAAAGGCAGAAGAAAAGGAGAGAACCAAAGAAAAAATGTTGTAACTCTATTAACTCTATTTACACATCATGTATTAATATAAATGTTTTGTAAAAATCTTTTTATCTGTTAGCGAGACAGGAATTTCAACATGTTATAATCGTATCAGCAGAATTTTCTAAGAATAGATACCAAGGAGTAAAATTGCTTTTTAGATAATTTAACTTCATTTATTTTGTAACAAATTGTCCATCTTGTATACCTTAGGGTAGTTAGTTTTTTGTAGTTTTTAGTATAGGTGTAGGGAAAAAATCAATAAAATACTTTTTAAAAAAAATTTCCCCCTCTTCTGAGCGAGCTGTAGCTTCCAGACACCGGCAGCCCTACGTAGAGGACAGAATGCATCCTCTTACTAGTACTTGGTTGGGAGGTGAGGAAAATATGCTTCTAAAAAGTCTTAATAACAAAGAGCTTTCCTGGTGAAGGTCAGAGAAAGCTGGCAAAAGTGTAGAATGTCAGTAGCCACACAGCTGTTTAGGCTCATACAAGATTTGCAGCAGGAACCCTTTGACCCTCCCCTTGGCTTTTTTTGACGAGAACAGCTCTGACAGAACTACAGTTTGCCCAAGGTCATCCAGCAGGTGCAAGTGGAGGAGTGGGGAATGAAACCCGGTTCTCCCAGATTAGAGTCCGCGCTCCTAACCACTACACCATGCTGGCTCAGCATTGTCGTGAGGATAAAGTGGAGGAGAGTGACATGAAGACTCTTTGGGTCTCCACTGGGGTGAAAGGCGGGGTGTAAATGAATAACAAACAAAAAAAATTGTTAAAAACTTAAGTATGATTAGGAGAGAAAATTGTTTGAGGTTTCCTGTTTTATAATTCATTCTTTCCATTTGTAGTGAGGGATTGGTTTTTTAATGTTTTGTACCCTTGTGTACTCCGGGTGCCCTCAGATGGTGGCAGACAGTATTCCCTCTAAGCTGAGTCAGTGTGAGCTAGTTCAGTTTTTTAGCCTCCGGCTCACATATTTTTGTCTGAGCTCAGGAAGGACGGCTCCGGAGCAAACTGATTTATGCAGGACCCCAGACGCTCGCTCACAACATTAATGCCAGTAGCTCACAAAGGAGAATTTTTGCTCATAAGACCCCACAGCTTAGAGGGAGCATTCGGCTGCACAAATACCCTTTCGGCCAACTGTGCTCGGCGCTGCTCCCTCTCTTTCGTTTGTTGTTTGTTCCTTCTTTCGTTCTTTGACGTGGTGTCTGAAATGCACACATAGTCCAAGCCAGGGTTCCCTCTAAGCTGAGTGAGTGTGAGCTAGCTCAGAGGTTTTTAGCCTCCGGCTCACACATTTTTGTCTCAGCTCAGGAAGGTTGGCTCCAGAGCAAACCGATATATGCAGGGGCCCTATCGCTCACTCACAACTTTAATGCCAGTAGCTCACAATGGAGAATTTTTGCTCACCATACTCCACATTTTAGAGGGTGCATTGGTGGCAGAGCAGTATTTTGTTTTAAAAGATGCCTTAAAAAGGGCATACAAATGTGTGGGATGTCGCCTTTCCTTGTGCTGGCCGCCTCCCTCCTGTTGGTTTAAAAAACAAACAAAAACATTGGTGACAGCCACTAACCAAATGCATTGGAGGCCTTCTCCTGGATTAAATACAAGGAATGAAAAAAATTATTATGTCAAATTGTGCTCCAAATGAAGTATTGTAACACATTTTATTGTGTTACTAGCTTCCCTGCTGTTCGGGTTCTAAGCAGCTCCGACTGTGGCTTTGGAATCCTTGATAGGAACAGATTCCCAGTGCAATTCTTGCAAGCTCCATTACCCATAATGAAGCTCGTTGTTGTATTTGGTTTTGGTTAGTCAGCTGCCTAATTATCCCACTTTTAATTTTCTCTGAACAGACAAAACATTGTTCAAGGATTAACTGAATGAGATCTCTTTTTAAAAAAAAATCTTGGTTTCACTGTCATCTGTATTAATTTGTAATTTCGCGATTCACCTAGTGGAACAATGTATTAGGTATAATAAATTGCTCCTTCAGTGGCCTCTTACGAATCCATTCATTTTCAGCTGCCATTAAATTCGTCTAATTGCTTGTAGGTCTGCTGTGATACTCACACTGCTTTCAGTATGAACCCAAATTTAAAATCATCTTTATTTAATTGCAGGGCCAAATTCTGCCTGGTGCTGAGCACTTCCAGTGGGCAAGAGTCGATAGCACAGCATTTGCAGGGCTTCGTGTCTTGTTTTCAGTACTTAATACTTATACAGTTAATAATTAATAGTTAATTTAATAAATAATATAATATACAGGAGGATTGCTACAGAAATGAGCGCTGAAGGTGTTCCAGGGTCCTTGTGCCTTGGATGAGGGACGCCATCCAGGTTTGCTCAGAGGCTTTGTCTAGCACCCTCTAATATTATTTTGTGGCACGCATGGCCGGCTCGCTAACCGCACCCCTCTTCTTGCAAAATGGTGGTTTCTTGTCAGGCTAAAGAAGGATAGACAGGGCAGCCGTCGGAATGCAGGCAGCTCATGATTCCTCTGCCTGCCACTTTAGTCCCGGCTGGCATCTCTGCCTGGTGCAGAGTTGCAGTTTGTCATGAAGTCCTCTGCTAGACTCACAAAAACAAATGTGTATTCTTCTCGGCTTCCCTATCCAGTTACCTGGAATTCTGTTACCTGCACCACAGACTTATACTGGAAAGAAGAAAGACAAGGTTTCAACACAAAATTCATGGCGTACTACTTAACTATTAAAGGTCGTAAAATAATATCTTTGTTAGAACCTAGCAAGGTTCTAAGTGTGACCTTTTGTGTTACACTGCACTCTTTGGGCAAAGGGCTCCCCAAAAGAGGTTTGTGGGGTTTTTTCTGGCAGAGGGCACAGTGATAAACAATGCCTGCAGTTTGTTCACTTCCAGCATGGGTGTTTAGCAGTTGAGAGGCAGGAGACAGCTGGGTGCGCATTAGGGTTTTAGAGGTAGAGGTGCCGATCTACTGTATGTTTGGTGTAGTGGTTAGGAGCGTCTGGGAGAACCGGGTTTGATTCCCCACTCCTAGACATACAGCTGCTGGTGTGACCTTGGGTCAGTCACAGTTCTCTCAGAGCTGTTCTGGAAAGAGCAGCTCTCTCAGAGCTCTCTCAGCCCCTCCCACCTCACAGGGTGTCTGTTGTGGGGAGGGGAAGGGGAAGGGATTGTGACCCACTCTGAGACTCCTTCGGGTAGTGAATGGCGGGGTATATATCCAATATCTATGAGAACAACAGCTATGGAATAAGTTAAGACCAGAGAATCATACAGCTGTAACAACACACTCTCCTATTAAGGCATATACAGCAAAAATTTCCAAAAAACATACAAAAATTATTGCAAAATATAATTAATTTAATATAATAAGTGATGGGGGGGTCCAAAGTCATCAACAACGAAACATCCGGTAGATAACATTTGTTTCCAACAGTCTTCATCAGGTGTGGACCAACAATTTGAATATCTCCAAACGTAATAAAAGTACTTCTACTATATCTGGCTGATTCAACAATGGCAATTTTTCAACTCACAGCACATCTGGAGTACTCCTAAGTTAATACATGTCACTCAAAGGCTTTACAGTGTATATATATATCCAATCTCTTCTCTTCTTCCTCTTCTCTTCCTCCAAGGGAGCAGCATTCTTCCATTCATCATTTTTTCTTCTCAGCAATCCTGTAAGGCAGGGTAAGAGAAGGTGTCTGGCCCAAGGTCACCCAGCGAGGGGGGATTTTAATACATTAAAGTGAGTGGCTGGGTAAGGGTTTGAACTAGGCCTTCTGTACTACTGTTATCACACTAGATCTGTAGAAGAGAAGATGGGCTTGCAGGTGTGGCTGTGCTGTAAACTGTTGAAACGCCAAGTTGGGACATTCTCCCTCTGAGAGGAGGACATCTTCATGGGTGTTTCCCATCCTACTTGTAGGGAGGCAGGAACTGAAATCTTTTACTTCCTGTCCTCTAGATGGGACACGCCCCTTGAAGCCAGTTCTGTTCCTGCCTCAGTAGGGAGAGCAGCACATCGTGGCCTCTTGTGCCTTAGGAATAATTTTTGTCAGTTTTCTTCTTCTTAGGACTTTTTCAAATTCTCTCTTCTAACCTCGTTTCTTATCCAATCATCCTCTAATCTACTCCTCCCTCCTCCGGCTTTGCTTCCCCTTCATTTCTCCTACCTCTCACCCCCCCCCCCCCCTCGGCTTTCCGAATGGATGGGGGCGATGGATTCCTCTCTGAAGGAGAGAGAGAGGATCCTTCCTCTTCGGGCTCCCAAATTCAACCCGGGGAGCCCCAGGAAGTCGCGCCGGCATCTGCCGTGCCGGCGGCAACCGCAACAGCGGCAGTCGCGATGGCGGCAGCCGCGCCAGCTAAAGCCGCTCCCGCCAAGGCCAGCAAGAAAAAAGCCGCGCCAGTGGAAAAGCGCGCGAAGAAGCGGCAGCGTTCGGCGGCGGACGGAGCGGGCGCCATTTTGCAACCACCCGCTAAAGCCCGGCCCCACGGAAAAGCGGCAGAAGGCTGCGGAGCGGCTATCGCCGCGTCCATAAGCCATCCAACACCCTCGGATGCCGGACAGGATCCTCCTATCACCCAGGCTGCGATTGGGAGAGGGACTGGTGCATCACTGGGCCAAACGGTCCCACCCGTGAGTAACCCTGCGGACGGGGAAAAGGCCATCTCACCTGCCTTAATTCGGGCTATTAAACAGGCCGTAAGGGAAGAGTTCCACTCCCGCTCCCTTCAAGGCCCCCCACCGCCGACCCCCACCTTCCAAAGAGACCTCAGGGGTGCCACCTACCCAGAGGAAGAGGAGGACGAGGAGGAGGGAGAAAGACCCCGCTGGTCACCTAAGCCGCCCAGAAAGGACCAGTACTGCCCCACCTGGGACCCATCCACCCCAGAGGGCAGTGAACTAGATGATAGGGAGGAAGGTGAATTCCTATCGGATGAGGAGGAGGAGGAGGAGGTAGATGCCTCAGACCCCTCTCTTCGCTTTTTTAAACCCGAGGAATACCAATACCTCCTTTCCAAAGCCCTGTCAGCCCTAGAGCTGCAGCCCAAGCTGCAGGGGGAGGACCCAGCCGGTCCATCCAAGACAGAAGGGTCCAGACCGAAGGGAAACAAGGATTACTTTCCTAGACACCCCAGTACAGAACGGGTTTTTCCATTTCCCGAGTTTTTGGAGACCCAATTGACTAAAGAATGGCAGAAGCCCATGGCCAATAAGCATTGCCCACCCAATATTAGAAAATTATATGCATTGCCTTCTTTCACTAACAAGCTTCTACAGGTTCCCCTGGTGGACGCTCCGGTCGCCGCACTCCAGAGTTCCGGTCTCCTCTCTGAGGACGGCGACGGCTCAGTGAAAGACAGCCTAGATAGGAAGGCTGAATTCGCACTCAGAAAATCGCACGAAGCCAATGTCTTAGCCATCAAAGCCTCCGCGACAGCCACTATTGTAGGAAGAGCGGCCATAGCCTGATCAAGAAAGTTGGTCCAGCTCATACCACCGTCCAACAAACGGCTTGCTGAGGGTGCCAACCGGCTACTTAAGGCGTCTTACTTCTCCACCGACGCCACCCTGGATGCCATGATTTTTTCTTCCAGGGCACTTGCCTCTGTGGTCGCTGCGCGCCGAACCCTCTGGCTCAGAGCCTGGCCTGCTGATCTACACGCCAAAACGATTGTAACTGCCTACCCCTTCCGGGGCGATCGCCTCTTCGGTGAAGCTCTGGATAGAATCCTCATAGAAACCAAGGATAAGAAAAAGGCGATGCCTAGGACCCTAGGCAGGACAGATCGCAGACAGTACAGTCACAGAATGGAGACAGGTCGTGATGGATGCCAGCCTCCAGGGATGGGGAGCAATCCTACTCAACTCTCCTGTACAGGGCGTATGGTCAACGGAGGAGCAGTCGCTACCCATAAATCTGCTGGAACTGCGCGCCATACGCCTGGCTCTTATCCACTTCCAGCCTCAGATTGTAAATCAGCATGTCCTCGTCAGGACGGACAACGTGGCAGCGAAGACCTACCTGAACCATCAAGGTGGGTCCCGGTCCTCCAGACTCCACAGGGAAGCCATGAAAATCCTGGCGTGGGCAGAAGCCCACCTCCTATCCATCAGAGCGGAACACATCAAAGGATCCCTGAATGTACGCGCAGACTGGTTGAGCCGACAAACATTGAGAGAAGGGGAATGGACGCTCAAAAAAGATCTTTTTCTTCTTATAGCAAGCAAGTACGGCATGCCGGACGTGGACCTGTTCGCCTCCCCAGACAATCACCAGACGTGCAGGTTCGTCACGAGATTCTTCCATCGCTCGGCAGAGGACACGGACGCCCTAACCTGTCAGTGGCCCAAGGGTATCTTGTATGCCTACCCCCCGACTCCATTGCTGCCGAAACTCCTAAGAAAGATCAAACATCAGCAAGCGGAAATAATCGTTGTGGCCCCCCTCTGGCCAAGGAGGCCATGGTTCTCAGAGCTACAACATCTGGCGATCCTCCCACCACTTCCTCTACCCATTTCTCCGGACATGCTCAGCCAGGGTCCAATCTGGCACCCGGACCCAGCCTGGCTACGACTAACCGCATGGAGGTTGAGCGGCAAAACCTGCTGATGCATGGATATTCGGAAGCAGTTACTACCACCATGCTGGCCTCACGAAGACTCTCTACCAATAGAATATACAACACCACCTGGAAAGCCTTTGCTAGATGGGCAAGGCGAAAGAAACTTAATCCTCTAAAGCCAGACATGTCCAGCATACTGTCCTTCCTTCAGGACGGCCATGACACGGGCCTCAAAGCATCCACTCTCAGGCGCCAGATAGCTGCCTTAACAACCGTAATCCCAAGATTTGACGGCTGGACTCTGTCTCAACATCCTCACATTCGGAGGTTTTTGAAGGGAGCGGCCATGAAAGATCCGCCGGTTGTCCATCGATTTCCTACCTGGAGGCTGAACATAGTGCTATCGGCCCTGTCAGCCCCACCCTTCGAACCTATCAGTGAGATCTCCCTTAAATACCTTCGGATGAAGACTCTCTTTCTGGTTGCCGTGACATCAGCAAGGAGGGTCTCGGACCTCGAGGCCCTCTCTGTCAACCCAAGGTTCTGCTCCTTTCACAAGGATAAGGTTGTGCTCATCACCGACCTGTCCTTCTTACCCAAGGTGAATTCTAGGTTTCATCAGGCACAGGAAATTTGCCTACCATCCTTCTGCCCCAATCCGACCCACCCTAAGGAGAGATTATTCCACTGCCTGGATGTGAGGAGGTCCCTCAAGGCCTTTCTGCACCGTACTAGTTCATTCCGTAGAACCGAGTCAATGTTCGTGGCGGTATCACCCCCTAACAAGGGTTGCAAGATGTCTAGAGCCGCTATCAGCTCCTCTCTTAAACAATGCATAATGGAAGCATATCGCGTGAAAGGAATTCAGATCCCCTCAGGGATTACAGCTCATTCCATAAGAAGTGCGGCCACCTCCGCAGCATTCTCCAACAGAGCCTCAGCTGACGAGATCTGCCGTGCAGCAACCTGGACATCCATCTCCACCTTCGTGAAGCATTACAAGCTGGATATGCTTGATTCAGCCGACGCCGTCTTCGGCCGAAGAGTCCTGCAGCGTGTTCTCGAAGAAGTAGACGATGTCCCACCCGATTCTAGGGACACTGCTATGGGAGGTCCCATGAAGATGTCCTCCTCTCAGAGGGAGAACGGACCAGTGGATACTTACCGTGAGGGGTCCTTCTCCTCTGAGGTAAGGAGGACATCTTCGCCCTCCCACTGATCCATCGTCTCCTATCCATTCCTATTTTTCTCACTGTTACTTCCTGTTCATTCTGTTCATATGCTGTACAGTTGCTCACTCGAGCATGTTACTTTATATGTGTTTACAGTTGTGTTCAGTTTGTTGGTTTCAGTTCTCACCGCTTCTGGGAATTCCCGAACTGGCTTCAAGGGGCGTGTCCCATCTAGAGGACAGGAAGTAAAAGATTTCAGTTCCTGCCTCCCTACAAGTAGGATGGGAAACACCCATGAAGATGTCCTCCTTACCTCAGAGGAGAAGGACCCCTCACTGGTCCGTTTTCATTGACTAATCATGAAGTATGTTGGCCTAAAAATTTCCCCTTTCGACTTCAAGTAGTGTTCATTATAAGCCGTCGACTACCATGGGGATTTCCCTTGGATGGAGTACAAGCTGCGGCTGGAAAGCCAGGATAACAAGCAGATTCCTAGGAGTGCCCATGTGGCCTCTGAGCAGCTGCAAAGATGCCGTCCTGTGTGGCCAGGTTTCCTCTGGACAATCCACTCTTTCTGTGTTTCCAACTTACATGAAGCAGTTGTGCCTCATTAGGCTGGATTTATACCACATGGTCCAAGCGTATAAATAATTGAAACCCTTTTCCAGAGGAGCGTGAAGCTCTCAGCTGATTTTCAAAGCGGCTTATTGTGTTAACTTTGGATAGCAATTTAATCCCAGTGCACCCCACTGATTGGTCAATTAATCTTTTCATTGCATCCCCATATGAAAGATGGCAAACTTTCAGCTATATTTGCCTTAATGAAGGGGCTGTGCAACATTCATTTTCTTTGTGTCCATGTTGCCTTTTCTTAAACTGTCTTCCATTGTTCCCAGCCTTAGAATTGGCATAATAAATGGAGAAATCCTTTTGAGATATGAACTGTGATAATGAAAAACACTGAACTTTTATGTGTCTTTTATATAAACGATGTAAGTAATTTTCTGGTTGGGAGCAAGAGACATTAAACACAAATGCCTGATCCATGCCCACCCATGCTGGCCTTCTGAACTTGTTCAGTAACTCATTTTTCCCTCCTCTGTTAAAATTTTTATCAAGGGTCTAGCTACTTATAACCAGGGCTGCCAAGTGCCGGCGACTTACCGGCGGGGGGGGAGTTGTTCTCCCCCCGGGAGCTCTTCTGGCGCGTGCGCTTTTGCGCACGCTCCGGCGACGTAATGACGTCACCCGGAGGTGATGTCATCACGTTGGGGGCGTTGCCAGGGCGGGGTTCCCCCCACCGGCCGAATGCCGGCCGGCGGATCGGGAGCTCCTATGGCGGGGGATCCCCCGCCCCCCGGGCTGACTTGGCAGCCCTACTTATAACATATTTCTCCTCCAAAGTGTGTATGATAATGCCGACTTTTGTTCTTTGTATTCTTTCACTTGTAACCCAAGCTCAGCTTTCAGTTTCATCAGATTTGGCTTGCCAAAACAGAATTCACTGCAAAGCCCTTTTCAGGCAGTTTTCCTTGCTCTAGGAAGACCCAAGGATTGATCCTGGGGTCTTATGCATACAACTCTGGGCACATATAAACTCTTTAATGTCGGAAGAAACCTTACTGGCCCACGCAGAATCTAGAACAAAATTCATGTCGTACCAGAATGACATAAAACATCATGCAAGCATTCAGGTTCATCAGAACTCTTTATCAGGTTAGGGGTTGAGGGATGAAAAAAGCCAGTTTCCCAGGTCAAGATCTTAAGACCCAGTCTTGTCAGCCTCTGGTGTTTGATGCTGGCAGGCTCACCATTTGATGGCTATAGGTATTTGATTCCAGCACGTGCATTCTGGGAAGAAGAAGCAGGCAATGGAGGGTCATCTCATTTGGGAATAAATAAAGTCCAGCAAGGTCCCAGCCTAGCCCTTCAGTTCCACCAAATCACTGGCACCTACAGCTGGCCTTGCCTTTTTCTGGAATCTTGTAAAGGCAAAAGGGGGGACTTGGATGCTGGGCAGTTTGACGTTCACACACAGCTGCATGGGATTTAGGGGGCAGGCCCTGTGCTGGCGCACTGATCCCCCCCTCCCAGCAGAGCTTTTAAGTGCCTGGGTTGACCCACTCCCCTCAGCCAAAGCCTGCAGGCCCTACAAAGGGGGCATGGGCGCCCACACCAGCAGTCCTTTGTTGCCCTGTAAGGCACTTATGCACTCTTATAGACATAAAGTCGATAAGTGTTAAAAATAGATTGTGTTGCTGAATGTGTAAAAGGGACTGAGATGCAGTATGACCAGATCGCGATGCCAGCTGTACACACGCACCAGCCGACGCCTGAGACAATGTGCCAGTGGTTCCCAAGGTCGCCAGTTCCCAAAGACTTCCCTTAAGAACCAGTTTGGTGTAGTGGTTAAGGGCGCGGACTCTAATATGGGAGAACCGGGTTTGATTCCCCACTCTTCCACTTGCACCTGCTGGATGACCTTGGGCAAACCATAGCTCTGTCCCAGCTGTTCTCTCAAGGACAGTTGTCTCAGAGCTCTCTCAGCCCCACCTACCTCACAGGGTGTCTGTTGTGGGGAGGGGAAGGGAAAGGAGTTTGTAAGCCGCTCTGAGACTCCAAGTGAGTGAAGGGCGGGGTATAAATCCAGTCTCCTCTTCTTCTTCTTCTTAACACAGATACTCACACAGTAACAACCACTCACCATTGTGGTTTGAACATGTGCTTTCACACACCATTAGCGATGTTCTTCTTCCTTGCGCAGGCAACCCCCCCCCCAACATTCCTTGCTACGAAGAAACAAAAGACCCTTTCGCCCCTTCCCATAGACAGTGGACTTGGCTAGCCAGAAACCGGTTCTGCAGCTCTGAGACATTAAGCCCATCAGCGAAACAAAGGGTTTAGCCGATGAGTCATATCAGCCCTCCAGGTATCTCTGTCACAATCCAGGTAGACTGTAACATTGTCCAACCCCTTAAGCCCCTCTCCTCTAGTGGACAGGACTTTTGGGGCAGACCATCAAGGGGTGGTCTCAAGGGAGGGGTCCAGTCAAGCCCTCCCCCAGAGCCCCCTAATAAAAGAGGACACCCAGCAACGTGTTCTCTCTCTAGCTTTTACTACCTCTTACCCTACCCTACCTCCACAGCTCTTGGTTTCACAGCCAGAGTCTCCATGTGTCGCTGTGGGTTCAGGACACGTGCCCCTAATCCCCTCATAGCCTCCCCTTATTTTTCCAGTGGGAACTCAACATCTCTCCGGGCAGCTAATTATTGCCCTTAACGGATACCAACGACATTCCTGCTAATGCAACCATCTTTGCTCTTATCTTTATTTCTTGGGCTCTGTATAAGTGAATTTGTGAATCTGTATTGTTTGCCTGAATAAGAACCTTTCAGTAAAGAAAATACTTTATTACTGAAGCCAGCCTCCTTGTTTATTTCTGGGGCTTCTGGAAGAGGTGGGACCTCTGTATATATTGGTGGTGACCCCTTTTGCCTATTGCCAATTAATTAATAAGCTATAATTCCCCAACATTGATAAGAAATCAAGGCAATTTGGCTAACACCTTGTCCACACCGCCCGAGAGATTGGTCGGAGTTCACAAGGTGTGCTTAGCCTGCACCACCGTCACCCTCTTCCTCGAGGTGAGTGTGTGTGTGAGGTGCAGGGTGGGGTGGGGGAGACTGCGGGCACCCTCCTCCTCCCCCTCAGAAATGCGGCCCGGCAGCCCTCGTAATTTTTTGTTGTTGTATATTTAGTTATGTGAATGTGTGGGGTTTGATTAAAATAAGTTAGAAACAAAGCGAGGTAACTTCCTGCCAATCATTATTTTGGAAAATCCGAAAGCATATTCCATGTGGTTGTTGTGAGAATAAAATGGAAATGATGTCGTAAGCAGCTTTGAGTCCCCCTTGGGGAGAAATACAAATAGTAAAAATAGTAAACATGAGGTTAAAAAAAATGATAGTTTGGCAAGAGAGTGTTATTGCCACACTTAATCTCTGGGCAGATCAGAATGTGCGCAGTCTTATTTATCATTGCTGTAAAAGACAGTAGGTCTTCTGGTTGATTGGAACTGGAATTCTTCAGGGTTTGTAAGTCCCTTCTGTTGTTCTGCTCCAACTTCGTCAACGGTTCAATTAATTTTAGGCTGCCTTTGTTCAGCCCGGTGATATAATTAGTACTTTGGCTGAAATTTTTCATCACTCTGCTCCCTTCTCCAACTAATTTCATGATTTATGTGTAAGTGCAGGCAGCTGTGCAGCTCAAGGATTCTTCGCAGTCACATCGCACTACAGGCTCGTGTTTAGCTTGTGATCAACCAGAACACCTAGATCCCTTTCACGTGTGCTGCTGTCAAGCCAAGTCCCTCCCATTCTATATCTGTGCCTTTGATTTTTTTGTACCTAAGTGTAAGACTTTGCACTCATCTCTACTGAAATTCATTTTATTTGTCTCAGCCCACTGTTCCAGCCTGTCTAGATCATTTTGAATCCTGACTCTGTCTTCTTCAGAATTAGCAATCCCTCCCAGCTTCGTGTCATCTGCAGATTTGATAAGCATCCTCTCTATGCCTTCCTCCAGGTCATTTATAAAAATATTGAACAATACCGGGCCCAGGACCAAAGCTCCCTCTAAGCTGTGGAGACTTGTGAGCAAAAATGCTACTTTGTGAGCTACCAGCATTAAAGTTGTGAGCGAGCAATTTGGCTACTGCATAAATGAGTTTGCTCTGGAGCCATCCTTCCTGAGCCAAGAGAAAAGTGTGTGAGCCGGAGGCTAAAAAACCGTGAGGTAGCTCACACTAACACTGCCCAGGACCAAGCCCTGTGGCACTCCACTCGAGACTTCCCTCCACGTAGACACAGAGTCTTTTATGAGCACTCGTTGGGTACATATAATAAGTATCCACTATGTTATAAAACCATGTGATAGTTCTGTTGGAACCCTGGTTGTTGGTGGTTATTCAAATCATAAGAGTCACCCGTGTTAGTTAACACTCTGCAGAGTGCGCCTGATGCAGAAGATAAAACAATGCTCCATATAGGTTTATGTATTCAAAACATTTATATACCAGCTCTCTAGAGGTGGCTCACAACTTAAAACATAAAATCCATAAAGCATAAAATATTGAAAATTAATGACCATTAAAAACCAGCGTGCAAAAGCCTAAAGTGCGGAACATTTGGCAGCTGAAATGATCCTCCTCACAGTCCTCAGGCTAGAAGCAAGTAGTAAAAACAAATAGATCAAACCCCCCCCCCCCCCCAGTTCAAAGCCTACGTAAAAAGAAATGGTTTGGCCTGGTGTCTAAAGGAGATCGGGGCATGTGCCAGGTGAGCCTCAAGGGGAGGGGCATTCCACAGGTGAGGTGCTGCTGCTAAAAAAAAAATCCCTCCGGTTGTTCCCCCCACAATTTACCTCTGCAAATTGGGGTGCAGAGATCAGAGCTTGTGTGAAGCATTGGAGCTGGCAGGCTGAATAGTACAGGAGGTAGTTTTGGGTGCCATGAGGTTAAAGAGACGATGAATCATATCATAAATAAATTAGCGTCTTGGACAGCGCTTTAAAAGGTGCTTGCACATAGCAAAGATTTAGCTGAAGTTTGCCCCTGTATCACCTGCATTCTTTGGTGCACCGAATCTGTCGTTTAAGTGGTGGGCCCTGCACCACTACCTGGTGGGAGTCTCACCCTGTGTTCCTTGACCTAATCCATGCCATTCAAGCCTCTACTGTTTTGAGTGTAACACTTCTCTCCGTTGTATTGTCATGGCCATTTAAACCTACCAAGGCTGCTGCCGTCCCTGTATGGTCCATGGGAGGGCTGGCATGGTGATGCCTGGCCAAATATTGTCAGCTGACCAAATCCTTTTTGACCCATCAAATGCCCAACCCTAATCCAAGTGCTGCATATGTGCAGCAGGGGGAATGTAGAGTGTTTCTCAGCAGCTGCTCTGCCGTTAGGGAATCCTCCTCTTCTTCCAGGCCATCAGAATTGAATCCCGTGTGCTTCCCGAAAGGGCTGTGAAGTGTTTCTCTTTAGGCTTGTGTCAGATGGCCACAGTGAAGCATGTCGTTTTGCTTTAATTAGGTATTCTTGTTTTCTTTTAAACTGTAGTTACCTACCACAATCCCTTAGGGAAGGGGCAAGATAAAATTGTATTAAATAACATTAATCTAACGCCAGCCTGAAACACTGGTTTTAGAGGCAGCGGGTATATGGAACCAGCCATTTCCACTCATCAGAATCCATGGCAGTCATCTGCAAATCGCCTGCTGCTGCATGGCATCCGTAGATATCCGCAGCTCTGGTTCAGGAGCCCAGCAGAGGCAAATGCAGCTCACTCGGTGTCAACACTGGGTTAATTAGTGGGCCCCTAAATTGTAGGATATCCCTCCCCTTTGAGGTCAAGTGGTCACACACCCTTACAGAAGGTGCAGCTTTGCTTTGTCATGTTTGTGTAATTGCTTGCCAAGGTTTAAAATTAAATATACTGCCCTGACCTGGATAGCCCAGGCAAGCTCGATCTCGCCAGATCTCGGAAGCTAAGCAGGGCCGACCCTGGCAAGTACTTGGATGGGAGACCTACTTGGAATACCAGCAGTCGGGAGGCGGGGGCAGGCTTTTCTCAGCCACCTCTCTGAATATTCTCCAGGCCCCCAGTAGGGGTCAGTCACCAGAGGTCGCCATGACTTCCAGGTGCACACACACTAACACGCATGCACACAAACCAGCAAATATGAAAAAAATACCCCCAAAATAAAATATTCTAACTGGCAGCAGTTGAAAACAATTGTTGTAATTGAACGACACTGCTTGACAAATTGTGTACAAATATTATAAATTATTAAATTGCAGTCATGTCGTTTTTGCCAGAAATTTGGGGCTGGGAGTAGAGGCCAGCGTTAATTTTGGGTAGTGTTCAAAAAAGGTTATGACAGGCACTTTGCTTCTAAAAATATTGGCGAACTGAGCAAACAAAGGAACTCAGCAAGTCATCCTTTCAAGCAGAGCCTTAAAATAATTTGTATAATTTTGGAAAATATATTCCACTCTAAAAAATAGCGTATTTTGAGGGCTGTCATTTTCATACTACTTTTATGAAGGAAATCTTTTTCGTAATATATTAATTGTATATATTTTATACTTCTAGGATTCTTTACCTAATTTTTTCCTTCCTCCACTCTAAAATAAGCCCTTTTCCCTCCCAGTAGCATACATTCAGTCTCAGTAAAAATAGATCCATTGCATTTTAACTTTCTAAATCTTGTTCTGGTTATTCTAAGCAGTCTGTCAGTCCAGAAGTGGGCTGCATACAAATTGCAGGAAAAACTAGACATCTTTGTTAATAGTGCTATGGGCTCAATCTTATCCAGAGTATTAAATATATTGTAGATCCAGTAATTTAGTTAAGAATGTCATTGTTTTCTAATTTGATTGTAGCCTCTAGTATTCTTGTTCTCTGGCCTTTAGCTCAGGATCACATTTAGAATCAGAATCACATCTTTGATTGACTTTCGCAACTTAATTTTGGACTACATTCTGTACTTTGTGGAGAGTTGGGGAGGGAGTACAAATGCCCTTTGTTTCCCAAACAGTAGTCTGTGTAGTGGCTCACTCTTCAAAACTGTACAGATCCTCCCTTGGCACAGACTTGTCTCAGAACATGCCACAGCTCAGATCATCTCTCCTCTCTTCTGACAGCCAGGTTCCTTCTTCCACTTCCACATAGTTTTTTGTTTTTTGCTTTTTTTCATTTTGCCATCAAGTTGCATCTAGAGGGTTTTCAAGCAAGGGATGAACCGAGGTGGTTTGCCATTGCCTGCCTCCACGTAGCAACCCCAGAGTTCCTTGGTGGTCTCCCATCCAAGTACAAACCAGGGCCAGCTGTGCTCAGCTTCTTCAGTCTAGTGCAGTTGGGCTAGCCTGGGCTATCCAAGTCAGAACAATCATGGAGTTAGAGCCATCCTCTAGGAGCAATGTTATGTTGCAGAAGAAGGGAGGAGGCAAGGAAGTCATGCTTAAGAACATAAGAACATAAGAGAAGCCAATGTTGGATCAGACCAGTGGCCCATCCAGTCCAACACTCTGTCACACAGTGGCCATCAGGAGGTCCACCAGTGGGGCCAGGACACTAGAAGCTCTCCCACTGTTGGCCCCCACAAGCACCAAGAATACAGAGCATCACTTGCCCCAGAGTTCCTGTCTATACCTTGTGGCTAATAGCCACTGATGGATCTCTGCTCCATATGTTTATCTAATGCCTTCTTGATTTCTGTGGATGGAAATCTTTCCATCCACAGAAGTTTTAGGCAGGATCCAAACCAGGGTTTTCTGTGATGCCTAATCTGGCAAACTATGGCTGGAGCATTGTCCCCAAACCATCATTTGAAACCACAGGCACAAAATGTGATCTCCTGGCTAAGGGTCATGCGAGGGTACAACCTTGTTTCCATGCACCTGTCCCCTGCTGGATGGGAAATTGTACGCTCGAAGTCTGCTGTGTCTGCATTTCCCCATCCCATCCATAAGTTGGTCAGCTGAAGCTCCTCATGGCATAGAGACAATAAGTAACCTGGTGAGGAACATTCCATTAAGCCTCTAGTAAAGAGACAGGACCAGGGCTTTTTTTCTGGGGGAACGCACCGGAACAGAGTTCCGGAATCTCTTCAACAAAATTATTTTTAAAACGTTTAAAATTTCATGACTTTTCAGTATACAGATTGAAAACTTCATTTCCCTCTTGAGAGTTCTGGGACCTCTTTTTCAAAAAGAGAGAGAGACCTGGACAGGACATTTCCCCTCCCCCCCCCCACAGTTGACAGCCCTAAAAATAGCAGCTTCATTTCCAGATGTTCAGACTTCTCAGGTATTATGGCATTTCCAAATAGTGCCTTTGCTAGTAGAGAACTGTTGCATTTGTAAGTCCACAGCAATGATGGATAAACCAATTTACCCAAACCCAGTCTTTTGGATTTCCAATAAAGCCTGTTGAGCAGAGATCACCAAAGGCCATGCGTGGATGGCTTCATCTGGGAAATAGTGCTGGTGGCAACAGAGATGCTGTATCTGCTTGTAAAGGACAGAAGCAGTCTTTGAGAGTACGGAAACTCTGCATATAGGTGTTGAAATCATTTCAGCTTCTCCCAAGCATGCATAACTTCTCGGGTTCTGTCACATTGTAGAGCATCTTGGATGCATGAAATAGTGATGGCAGTCATACATATAGAATACTCCAGTAATGTTCTATTCATAGCAGCAGTTAAAGAGATTCTGATTGGGGTAGAGGTAATTATATCATGAATAAGACTAACCCATTATGAAATCATCTCCTTGCCTTTTGTGCAATATTGCTTGCCAGTTTAGCCTTCCTGTTTAAGGGCTGCCGCTCGTTACCAAGGGACAAGAGATTTCACCGGCTCATCTTTAATATCAGAGAATCATTTAAAGCCCTTAATTTATGTTGACTTTTTAACGTGCAGTATTGCAATTAAGTTAGATTAATGAAAGGTAAATTCCACCTCTCCATAAAAAAATTCTTGTAAAGAGCCTAATTAGCATGTTTGTTTATTTAGCCTCTAATGGCTTAATTGCATCCTATCTTGCTATTTACAAATAGGCATCATTAAAGAAGAAAGAGCAAGGAGAAGCAAAGTGTAGCTTCGTACCAGCGGCAGAAGAGGGGAGGGGTTAGGAATGGAAGGAAATGCAGAGGGGAATAACTAGTACACAACGTCTGTTGCTTTTCGAATTCCTTTTATTGTTCCAAGCACATACACACCTTGGCCCTCAACCGTTAGGCTGATTAACAAGGTGAATGAAGGAAAAGTTGGCTTGCTTTCACAGGATGGAAGTGGCTGGGCTCCTTCCCGGTGCCTTGGCCAAAATTGATTAAGCATCTCTTAAAAATGTTTCTCAAGAGGCTCCTAAGGTAGCCCGTGCACATTTTAATTGCCACACGCAATCCTGGTGACGTTAAGCAGCAAAGGTAATTGGAAATTATTTTTTTAATCCCGCTTCTTTTAATATTCCACACTGCAGGTAACTTACATTTAAACCCACGTAGGGTGCCACTCTGTATCCCAGGGCACTCTGGAACTTGGGGGTTATTTTTCTGCATAGTTCTGAAGTTGTATAACATCAGCATGCAGCCGTCTAATGGGAGACCACCAAGGAAGTCCAGGGTTGCTAAGCAGAGGCCGGTGATAGCAAACCACCTCTTTTGTCTCTTCCTTTGAAAACCCTACAGCATCACCATAAGTGGGCTGTAATAAGAATACAAGAAGCCATGTTGGATCAGGCCAGTGGCCCATCTAGTCCAACACTTTATGGCCAAAACCTAGGTACCATCAGGAGGTCCACCAGCAGGGCCAGAACTCCAGAAGCTCTCCCACTGTTGCCTCCCAAGCACCAAGGATACAGCACATCAGTGCCTCAGACATAGTGTTCCATCTAATAAGAACATAAGAGCAGCCAATGTTGGATCAGGCCAATGGCCCATCTAGTCCAGCACTGTCACACAGTGGCCAAAAATACCAGGTGCTATCAGGAGGTCCACCAGTGGGGCAGGACACTAGAAGCCCTCCCACTGTTGCCCCCCCAAGCAGCAAGAATACAGAGCATCACTTGCCCCAGACCGAGAGCTCCTATTTATACCTTGTGACTAATAACCACTGATGGACCTCTGCTCCATATGTTTATCCAATTCCCTCTTGAAGCTGTCCACGCTTGTAGCTGCCACCACCTCCTGTGGCAGTAAATTCCCTGTGTTAATCACTCTTTGGATGAAGAAGTACTTCCTTTTCTCCATTCTAACCCGACTGCTCAGCAATTTCATGGAGTGCCCACGAGTTCTTGTATTGTGAGAAAGGGAGAAAAGTACTTCCCATGCATAATCTGGTAAACCTCGATCATGTCACTCATCAGTCGTCGTTTCTCCAAGCTAAATTACGTTTCATTGTAATCCATATATCTTACTCTATGTCTTTTTGGTGGGGGTGGCACACAGGGCACAAACTGGTCATGTAGCTTTTCTGGCTGATGGTAGTTGTGAATGTGGCTCTCCGTGATCTGTGGGGTGAATAGCACTGCTTGTGACCTTGTTGCTACCACACTTGAACGTTATATATGTACAGTGCCGATCTTGATGCTCAACTGCTGCTGCTCATCATACTAATACATTTGCAGCAGCTAAGCAAGTTGACTCATCCTCAGAAACCATTGCTTTTGAAATTGGGCAGTTTTGAAATAAGGCCGCCAGTGCAGAGGGCAGCTCAGTTTTGTGTTCTCTGCAGCCAGACTTACTAGATGAGCCTGCCCCAGGAAATCTGCAGGAGCTGCAGCGGGAGCCTCCAGTGCAAGGCAGGGAATTGCTGTCAGCAGCAACACAAACCAGACACTAGTGTGCATGTAGTCCTTTGCTGCATACAGGGGGGTAGACTTTGTAGATCCCCGGGGGGGGGGCTCTCTTGTGCGCGCGTGCGAAGTGTGTGCACACGGGACCATGTCCCCTCCGCTCCTCCCCCCCGCCCCAGGGAGGCAGACCCGCGCTCAGGGTGCAGTCGCGGCGGCAGCATGTCCCCGCTGCCTCTCCTTCCCCCCCCCCCCCCCGCCCCAGGGAGGCAGGATGGCAGGCCGGGGGTGGGGGGGAAGGAAAGGCGGCGACGGCCAGCTGGCCGGCTGACTGGCCACCTTCGGGCGCTCCCTTTTGCTGGGGGTGGCTGAGCCCCCCCCCCGGGAAATTTCGGGGGAGGCTCGAGCCCTCGAGCCCCCCTGTAGTTGACGCCCATGGCTGCATACATTTAACATGCTCTGTGAATAAACAGAGACCATTTGGATTTTGTTTTGCTATTAATTTGGTGCTTGTCCACATCCTCGTGTGCCAGTTCATTATCTTTTTAAGAAAGTAAGAATGACCAAATTAAACAATGAGGTTTACTTACGGATTTGTTTTTTAAAAGTGGGAAAAGGTATTGTATGGAGTCGAAATCCTTCTCAGAGGCTCATGACCCGACCAGTGCTTAGATCATAGCACCTAGGAATTTAATACTTTTGTAGCTCTGTGCAGGAGTGGTCCCTAAATATTTGATTCTGGCTCTTAAAAATTTGATGCTGGTGTCTAGGAATTTAAATTATATTTCCAGACCTGTCTGTGGTTCTTCTTTCTGTGCTATTCTTCCACATACCAAGTGTTTTACAATTCATATCTCATTATCTCAAATAAAATTGCTAATTATTGGAGGTAAGGTATTTTTTTAAAATCCAGGATTTCTTGAGGGATTTTCGCTGTGCCCAAAGATAATGCAAATTTTATCATGTTCTGTCCTTTACAACAGCCAGAGGCTTTGCATCCCGACAGTCAGAAAAAGCTGGGCTTTGGTATTTAAAAACAAGCCTGGGATGTAGTAGTATTAAAGACGGGCTCCAAAACAGGATTGTGTGCATGTTTAACCTGCAGCTGTTCCATTTTCGGCTCCCAACTGTAGGGCATATTTTTTCCATTCATATTAATTGAATTTTAGAGTGACCTTGTACATGTATTGATTTGAATTAAAATTTTCTACATCAAGGTCGACTTGGCACATATCCTACAGGCAAAATATTAAAAAGCCAAGTACTGTTGGCTATCAGGGTATCGACAGGAGAAGTTGGAATTTAATAGGGAAAGCTTGCTTCAGAAGGTAAAAAATAATGTTGTCTCTGTAATACAATTTAGGAAGGAGCCGGCCTGCGTTCGGTACCTCTCTTTCATAAGGTGGGGGAGCCATTGATGAGTGTCTAAACTCTGCTATCCGTTTTAGAAATTGGTAGGCAGCAACGCTCAAAAGCCAGCTTGTGTTTTTGCCTTTGGAGTGTTTTGCAGTATTACATCCGTATGTTGCTGGTCATGTGGCAATGGCTTGTCTCTTTTTGGATGGTCTGCAGGGCAAGCATTGGTTCAGTCAGTGTTTCCTTCATGCCCACCACCTCTTCTTCTTCTTTTTTTATAATTTGTTTATTTGGTTTTTCTCATTTTTCCAATATCAACCATACAATTACATATGTATAGATTTTCAAGGATGACAGCCACCTTTAAACTTTACATTTAATGCCCATCCACTAGTGTCTATTCTCATACCAATCATAAAATTGGTTCCAAGTCCTGTGACACATATTCTCTTGTTTACCTTTTAACTTCATTGTCAAATTGTCCATTTCTGCAATTTCATACATTTTCTTAATATATTCTTCCAATTCTGGAATTTTCCCATTCTTCCAATATTTGGCGAAGAGTAAACGTGCTGCAGTAACTCCATGTATAATCAGTTTTTTTCTGTTCCTTAATTATGTCTTTTGGAATCATGTTAAGCAAATACACTTCTGGTTTTAGTGGGATTTCAATCTTCGTTATCTCCTGAAGTGTTCTCTGGATCATGTGCCAAAATTTCTTTGCTCTCTGGCATGTCCACCACATATGGTAGTACGAGCCGACATTTTCTTTGCATTTCCAACATACATTTGTGCCTTTTTTAGAGTATTTAGCAAGTCTATCCGGCGACAAATGCCACATATAAAACATTTTAAATAAGTTCTCCTTATATGTGGTAGCTCTAGTGATTTTCAAATTCTCTGTCCAAATCAATAACCATCTATCCAAATCTATATTGTATCCTATATTTCGGGCCCATTTGATCATATTTGGCATCCTGCATCTTATGTTCCAGCAAACAATCGTAATTTTTTTTTATTATCTTCTCATCAGAGATTAGCCAAGCCTTATCTAGTTCCGTGGTTTCTCTATAAAACCCGTCTCTTATCAGTATTATACCTTGAGTGTAGCTGATTTGATTCCCACCATGTTAAATTTATACCTTGTTCTCGCAATTTTTCATTTGATTTAAGTTCTAATTTGTTATCCAAGAGATCTTCATAGGCTACTCTCTTTTCCTCCGTTATTAAGGTGGGTTTTATGTATGCCTCTGTTGGTGAGACCCATATGCCCACCACCTCTTCTAACCTCCCCTCCTTCCTCAATTTGTTAAAGCAATTTGTGGGGGAACTGTAAGTGGTATTTGAGGCTGCTACAATGTTGTGTATGGTGAAAATCCACAGAAAGGAGGAGCTGTGATGCCTACAGTGCCTGTAGGCCGAAGCCGCTTCGGAGGTGCTCCTGTTGATAAAGCGCCCGAGACAATTCCTTCTGCATTTACATTCGAGAGTAGAAGATGCTGATCATAGCTAAATATATAAGCAGTTCTCAGCTTGGTTGGTGTCTGGATAGAAGCCCCATGGAAACTCCCTCAGAGCTTGCCAACAAGAGACTGGGGAGAAAAGGGCAAAGAAACTCTCCTCAGGTCACGAAGTGTCTGCCGTTAGTCCCCGTTTGGTCTTCATGGACCGGATTGGTGTACCCACACATGATGGGTGGTAGCAGCCTGGCAGACTGTTCGTGTGGGCAGCCTATGTAAACGTTTGCACTCAGAAATATCATGAAGGTGGCCAAAAGTACTGGTGGAAAATCCAGCCGTGGTTGCCGTCACCTAGCAGTTGACCAAATCCCTTCAGGCTGCCTTGGATCTACCGTAATGCGCAAGTGTCATGACAAGTTTATGGCGTCACTGAGATCAAAATATCCTTCACACGTTAAGCTTCGTGGAGAACAGGAGATTTTCAGATTGATGTGTAATATTAAGATTTATCAAGTTGTTTTATTCATTTCCCCAGACCTTTGAAGCTTGGCTAAATAGCTTTGATGCCTTTCCCATCAATCCTGACTGAGCTTTATGGCACTTGGCGCTTGTGACATTGGGCTATGGGTTCCCATCATTCTGAGCTCTCGTTGTGTCAGAAGGTTTTGCTTTTCTTCTTTCTTTCTTTCTTTTGATGGTCGGTTTGTCTTGCTTCGGTGCATTCCCTTTTAGTGCAAGCTTTCACTGTACCTTCTCAGGCCTTTCCCCAGCTTTTTTCAGTGGTGGCTTCTGTTCCCCAATGGTGCCAGTTGGCTTAATTGTTTTGGGAGTTAAGGGTAAAGCCAAATGGTCAAAGTTCTTTTGGCTTATCTATATATCTAATTCCCAAGTACCCTCCCCCGTGCGGATACCTAAATCCGCGAGGGGGGGGCACTTGGGGGGTGGGGTGGGGTTTCTACACACGGGGGGCACTCCCCCCATGTGCAGAAAAATCCTAAATGTTTAAAAAACTTTTCGGGGGATCTTTAAATCCCCCCAAAAGTTAAAGCGTTCTCCGTGCGTGCGCAGAGAATGCTGTGGCCGCTGTAGGGGAGGGGGTGGGAAGCGGCGTGACGAAGACTCATCACTGCCGTTTGCGGGGAGGGAGGGAGGGAGGGAAGAGCCTCGGTGGGCGGCAGGTCTCTATGCCCCTGCCGCCGTTTTGAAAGCAGGGAGGGAGGGGGGAAGCCTCAGTGGACGGCAGGTGTCCCTGCCGCCGCCGCTGTTTTGAAGGCGGGGGGAAGCCTCGGCAGGCAGCGGTCTCCCTGCCGCCACCGCCTTACAGGGGGGGAGCCTCTGCGGGCAGCTGTCTCCCTGCCGCCGCCACCGTTTTGAAGGTGGGGGGGAAGCTGCCTGGAGGGGGGACAGGGTAGAGGCTCGGCACGCGGGGCCAGAGGAGGGGGAAGAGGCTCACCTACCCCCCCCCCCCCGCGAGTATCGCAGGTCCTCCGGCTTGTAACACCCTATTTCACACTGGAAACCATATCAGCGAGACGTTTCTAAAGCCCCAGGGAGTCCCTGACTTCCGACTTAAGTTTGTTGCAGCCCTGTTTGTACGACTGGTCTGACTAACTCGATGGTGTTAATTGCAGTGGTTCAGCGTTTCTGACCTTTTCCAGATTTCACTCCCTTCTGTCACCTGCCTTTGGGGAGGGGCACCTTCAGTCCCTCAGGATTGCGGCTTATTTCCAAAACTGTGCTCATTTGCTGAAACACCCCGTTTTTGCGCTTCTAGTCAGCCTAACAGCTGCTGGAATTCCAGTGTCAATAAACCGCTGGCGTCAAGTGAGAAGCTATTAATATTGCCGCACCTGCTGGTTGTGAAGAGTTTAAACAACAAGCCGGAGCAACGATGTTTCATGAGCATTAAGGTGAACTTTTAGTGTAGGTTGGATTCTTCTTCGTTGGCCCGTGAGCACAGAGGTCGGAAATGAAATGCTGCATATCAAAAGTACTGGAAGTTCTAAACAACTTGGTAAAAACTGTGTTTTGCAACATTGTTTATTTCAAACATTTAGGACCCCCCACGAATTCTTAGTGTGCTGCTCTCCAGATGGCTTCCAGCATGAACTATAAATATGTGCTGCTAACCCTATTTATGTTTAAGTCATTTTAGCTTGTAGGGAGAGTTCAGGCTTGATTTGATCTAGAATTGACTTATTTGTCTTCTTGGTGGTCCACGGTACTGCCTGAACTCTCCCTACAAGCTGAAATGACTTAACTGAGGCTACTGCGCTTTGGTCGCATTATGAAAAGACGAGACTCACTGGAAAAGTCAATATTGCTAGGAAATGATGAAGGCAGCAGGAAAAGAGGAAGGCCCCAAATGAGATGGACTGACTCGATCAAAGAAGCCACAGCCTTCAATTTGCAGGACCCAAGCAAGGTTACTTTGGAGGTCGTTAAGTCACAGGAACAGGATGTTTTGGAGGTCGTTAATTCATAGGGTCGCCTTAAGTTGGAAGCAGTCTGACAGCACTTCACACGAACACACGCACAACCCTATTATGACTGTCATGAAACTTTTTTCCTGTGCAAAGAACACGTTTCCTTTTCTTACGGTGAAATGCGTGTTTTCTGTTTTCAACTCCACTGGCTGCCAGTTTGTTTCCAAGTTCAATTCAAGATACTGGTTGTAACCTGTAAAGCCCTTTGTGGCCTAAGAGCCACACATCTGAAGGGCTATTTCTCCCCATATAGGCCCCAAGTTACAGTCCCCTAGTTGCCACCTGCTAGTGAATCCCTGCTTAAGTTTGCCTGCTTAGCATCTTCTAGAATGTGCTGCTTTGTGACAGAAGCTTCCACCTTGTAGAACAGGCCGGTGGGGGGGGCTTTTTATGGAGTTCGAGCTACAGGTGTTTGGGGGGGGGGATCAATGAGGTTTTTTACTGTATTACGTGTGGTTTTAATTTGAAAGTATAAGTCATCTCGAGGAAAAACATTAATATTTTGTTTGTAGAAAGCTAAAACAATCACACCTATGAATTCCGTAAGTGTGGCAACTAATAAATTTACTTTATTTATTGTTTGCCTTCCTTACTGGACTCCAGGTGGATTACACATTGTGAGTCAATACAGTCAGCATCCAATATGACCCATCCAGTCTGCTAACTAAGTTGTAAATTATGTATTTTAATGTTAAAATAGTGAACGAAGTTTAGGGCTGATACACTATTACATAAATTTTAACACAATCTTCTTGTATCCCAAAGGGAAAAAATCTGGAGAAAAAAACCTGTTTTTCCCGTGGCTTCATTATTTTCTTGAAATGTTCCATGTCTAGTCTTGGGCCACCTCATCTGTTCTCCAGGGTTTCTCAAAGACGGTAGCCAGAGGTTGAGAGTACATTAGCAAGTTCCTTTAGTGCCCTAAGATGTGATTCATTCTGTTTTACATGTTTTGTGTTGAATGGCTGGTCACTGTATGACATTTTCGTAAACCTTTGCTCAATTGGGTTTGATTTGACTGCAGTAGCTGATTAGTAAAGGGCATTTTGCAAGCGTTGCGTAGTTAAGACGGAAGGTAGACCTCTGGCTCCAAAGAGTTTGCGCTCTGACTAGCTGTGTGAATTGGCCTTCTCATTTGTTCCCATGATCTCAGCTCCACCATAAACTTACCATGACACTTACACATTGTGGTAGATCCAGGGGTCATTTCGTAGAAAAAGAGGTGCAGGAGCTCATTACCATAACTCATTTGCATAACTCATTTGCATATGCCACACCCCCTAACATACCGGAAGTGTGTCAGAAGGCAACACCCACCCCTCAGGCTCCACTCCACAGGTGAGTGAAACTGACCTGCTCTTCCTCCATTCCCTTCCCCATCCAATACTTTGTGCAATAAAAACAAGTGTAAAGAACACACCCTCATTCTCTTCCTGCTCCCTTGAAACTACCAGGTTTCAAGTAGACTTGAGATACCCAGGACAGGTGCACCACCCATCCCTTCCCCTTCCCCTCCCCACAAGAAGACACTCTGTGAGGTAGGTGGGGCTGAGAGAGGTCTTTTGAGAACTGCTCATGAGAGAACAGCTCTGAGAGAACTTGTGACTGGCCCAAGGTCACATCAGCAGCTGCAGGTGGAGGAGTGGGGAATCAAACCCGGTTCTCCCAGATTAGAGTCCAACTCCTGACCACTATACCAAACTGATAAGGTGGAAGCTGCTGAAGGGTTGGTGAAATTTCTCCAATACTTATGTGCCATATGCCCCGATAAAAAATGGTATACTTAGAAAATGTATATGCCACCTTGAGCAAGTCTCTGGAAAAGCACAGTCATAAAAGGAACAATGATAAAATTATCAATATTAAAACAAAACATTAAAAACAATAAAGACCCTAGCAGGTCTGCACTGCTCAGGGAAGCCGAGGAGGGGGTGGGGCTTGGTCATGTGCCCGCCCCCTGGGCTCCTCACTCCCGGAGCTGTGCTCCTGTGCGCTCCCCCTCCAACGGACCCCTGGGTAGATCCCAGACAGCCTGAACAGATTTGGGATTGGCAGACCTTGCAATGGACAGAGTTAGCTTAAGTTTGATGTACCATGTTCCGTATTATTTTTCTGATGTTACCTGCTCTGAGCTTCTAGGGCTGGGGAAGACACAAGCTTCAATCCAGATATTGGAATGCTTAGGAACAGGAAAGGGGGGGGGGGATTCTGGTCCACTTCCTCATCTCCTTTTTGTTTGCACGTCCAAAAGCCCCACTTTTACCCCTGTGCCTTCCTCCCTAGCCTCTGTTAGGCTCATGCCCACCCTCTCCCTACATTAGTAAACCCATCGCCCTCTTCCAGCATCCACTTGCGCTCACTGATGTGCTGTGGGAGAAGAAATGAAGAGATGTGCAAAATCCCCAGGCAGAAGCAGAAAGGAGAGTTGTGCATAACCCTTCTTGAAACCCTTCACTGGGCTTGTCTTTACTTATTTCTTACTTCTCTCTTCTCTTCTGCAATGTGTGGCCCTCAAGTCGTCTGGTCATTCTGCTGTTTCCGTTTAGCTTTATTCTGTTTTGAGTACGTCATATTGTAAAACCTAGTAGTTATTTCTAAGAGCTTCCTGCTGCAAAAGTTTGGACATAAATTACTTGAATTGGTCAGTGTTTCCTCAGAGTCTAGTTACTTAGTGTTCAGTTTTCACTTCGGAGCCCAGGAAGAGAAGAAGAAGAAGAGAAGAGATTGGATTTATATCCCGCCCTTCACTCACTTAAGAGTCTCAGAGCGGCTTACAAACTCCTTTCCCTTCCCCTCCCCACAACAGACACCCTGTGAGGTAGGTGGGGCTGAGAGAGCTCTTTCCCAAGCTGTCCTTGAGGGAACAGCTGGTACAGAGCTATGGCTTGCCCAAGGTCATCCAGCCAGGTGCAAGTGGAGGAGTGGGGAATCAAACCCGGTTCTCCCAGATTAGAGTCCGCGCACTTAACCACTACACCAAACTGGCTCTCAATGGACAGTGTTTACCAGTACCAGTGGCATATTTCTGCCAGAATGGAAGCAGACTTTGAATGAATCCTTTTTTTTTTGCAAGACATTAAGATATGCAGGGAAAGGCAGGCTTCCAGCAACAGGCTTCATCAATGGTTCTTACGCTGTACAGGAACCAACCACTGGCCATTCACAGTGCACTTTCTGATGTTCCCAGAGACCATGAAGAAAATAGATGGGTGTTGTCCAATTGAAGTCATTAATGGTCTTCAAATGAGTTGGATGTTTAATAAAACAATATTTCTGACAAAACAAGCAAAGGTCCTGAGGTGAAAATGCAAACATGGTGTAGTGGATGCCATCTTAGAACAGGCATTAACCCCATCCAAGAAGAAAAAAAGGAACACTTCTGCACCTAGCATTCTTTAACAAGATCACCGTCTGTGGAAGCAAAGAAATAGATCAGCAGAGCCAGAGGGATGCCCAGGAGTTGGTTCTGTGGGACATCTGAGAAGGAACGTGACCACCTGTCTCTGCTGGTCACCACCTGCAGCTGCCAACTAAAGCCTCCCCAAAATATTCACCAAGGTGTACAGTTTGAAGAAGAAGAGAGAAGAGACTGGATTTATACCCTGCCTTTCACTACCCAATGGAGTCTCAGAGCGGCTTACAATCTCCTTTCCCTTACCTCCCCACAACAGCTCTGAAATATCTTGTGACTGATCCAAGGTCACACCAGCAGCTGCATGTGGAGGACTGGGGAATCAAGGCGTCTGTGCTCCTAATAGGGTTGCCTGCTCCCAAGATTAGGCGTCTGTGCTCCTAATAGGGTTGCCAGCCTCCAGGTGGGGCCTGGGGATCTCCTGCTTTTAGAACTGATCTCCAGCTGACAGAGATCAGCTCCCCTGGAGAAAATGGCTGCTTTGAAGGGTGGCCTCTATGGCATTGGACCATGCTGAGGCCCCTCCCCTCCCCAACCCCCACCCTCTCCTAGCTCCACCCCCAAAGTCCCCAGGTATTTTCCAACCCAGACATGGCAACCCTAGCTCCTTACCACGACACCAAACTGGCTCTTCTTCCTGAGGCCTCAGGAAGGCTTGTCCTTGCTTTAAAAACAAACAACTATCCCCTACCCCTGGCTGTGGACTAGATGAGATACCGATTCCCTCCCACCACCACTTGATATAGAATCAGCCTTGGATAGCTGAGGTATCCCCCCAGCCATGGCAAACGCCTTGGCTTTTGCCAAGCTCCAGGTGATTCTGAACCCCCTTGGCTTGCTCCTCATTTTCCTTGCCTTTGTGCTGGTGGCTGCAGCTGGTAGCAGCTGAGCAGGAAGGGAATCCTGCCATTTCTGTGGTGCATCAAGAGCATCCTAGGAAATGTAGTGGCCGGGCACCCTTAGTGCTACATTTCGCAGAACCTCTGCATGCCGCAGGCACTGCTGAAGCGCCATCCAAAGGCTGGTTTAGGGAGGACGGGATGAGGAAAGGAGAGGAACCATCTCCCTTCCCATCAGTGGCTGGTCGGCCGAGACACCAGGTGCCACAGCAAAGTGAGAATGAGGAAAGAAGGAAGGCACTGATTATTTTGCTCAGAAGAAGAAGAATTGGGTTTATACCCCGCCCTTCGCTCAGAGTCTCAGAGCAGCTTACAATCTCCTTCCCTTCCTCTCCCCACAGCAGACACCCTGTGAGGTAGGTGGGGCTGAGAGAGCTCGGAAAGAACTCCTCTGGAGAGAGCAGCTCGGAGAGAACTGTGCCCAACCCAAGGTCACCCAGCTGGCTGCAGAGGAGGAGTGGGGAATCAGAGATGAGCCATCTGTGCCAGAGAAGAATGCCCAGCTGTAGAAGCTGCAAAAAGTCATACTCCAAACCTAGAAGTGACGTGGGGTGACCTGAAGAAACAACCCAGGATCTTGCCAGTGGAACCAACTCTGGTGGCCAACTCTGTCCTCATATCGTATTGGAACAGCACTGTCGGGAACCCAGCTATCAAGGGTTTATACGTGCCCTCAAAAGGCTGATGGGATACATGCTGTCATGTAACAGCAAAGCCATAGCGGCCACTCTGGATCTTTTGCTCCTTTGACAGCATCTTAAGACACTGGGTGGGCGCCAGGAAAAATGATGGGGAGGGGGGTGTCATATTGGGGCCCAGCTATAGACCAATCTAAAAATCTTCATTGTCCTCTAAGTAAGTAAAACAGTGCTTCTCCCTTCTCCCTGTGCACTGAGTACAGTTGTCATGGAGTAGAAGAAGGGACAGGGCTTTGACTGGAAATCTTTCCAGAGCCAGTTTGAGTGTAGTGGTTAAGTGCACAGACTCTAATCTGGAAGAACCGGGTTTGATTCCCCACTCCTCCACTTGCAGCTGCTGGATGACTTTGGGCAGGCCATAGTTCTGGCACAGCTGTTCTTGAAAAAGAGCAGTTTCTGTCAGAGCTCTCTCAGCCCCACCTACCTCACAGTCAGGGTTCCCTCTAAGCTGAGTTGGAGTGAGCTAGCTCACAGGTTTTTAGCCTCTGGCTCACACATTTTTGTCTTAGCTCAGGAAGGATGGCTCCAGAGCAAATTAATTTATGCAGTAGCCCAATTGCTCGCTCACAGCTTTAATGACAGTAGCTCACAAAGTAGAATTTTTGCTCACAAGACTCCACATCTTAGAGGGAGCATTGCAGTCACAGTGTGTCTGTTGTGGGGAGGGGAAGGGAAAGGGATTGTAAGCCGCTCTGAGACTCCCTTGGGTAATGAAGGGTGGGGTATGAATCCAATCTCCTCCTCTTCTTCTTCTTCTTCTTCTTCTTCTTCTTCTTCTCTTCCTGTATTAGGCAGGTAAAACTAGGCAGCCCACAGCAACGTGATTTAAGCATGATTTCTATAATGTTTTTGATATCTTAAGGTTTGCCTGTAGCAGTGTAGATCAGGGAAGATGGAAGCCTTAACAGGTTAGAAGATGGTTTCAAATAAGTGAACGGACTTGGTGGTTCTACGTCAGAACGACTTGAATGCTGAGAAGGAAACAATGATTTGGGATGTATCTGGCTCTGCTCTGAATTCCTTTGAGTATGCTGAAGCAAGCTGCTAAATCTGTGCCCCTTTCTGTAGTATTGGGTGACATTTCCTTACGGTGTTCTTGGAAAGCATCACCAATGCTATTGTGAAGTGACTGGGAACCGACACTGTATAATCTCAATCTGTGCGCTGTGTGCATACAAGTGTGAAGATCCTGAATTCCTTTCAAAGGTTTGCTGCCATTTTAGATGTCCAAAGTCTAAAATTGGTTTTGTCTGGGGTGCATGCTGGTTTCTGAGTCTTGTCTTGCACCAAGGAGCAAGTTTGTATATTCTGTCTAGTCTGACAGGCCTCCCTCAAGCTCCCAATTTAAATGGTAAAAGGATTTTTGTTACTCACTGAAGGGGAGGTTCCCAAGCTCTGTTCGTGAGTGGCAGAGAGCCTTTGTGGTGGTAAAGGTTTCCCTTGCTTGAAAGCCAGTCAAATCCAACTCTAGGGGCCAGTGCTTATAAGCCAAAGAGCCAGCGCTGTCTGAAGATGTTTCCGTGGTCATGGGGCCAGCATGACTAAATGCCGAGGTGCACAGAACACTGTTACCATCCCACCAAAGTGGTTTATCTTTATCTACTTGCAGTTTCTTGCTTTTGAACTGCTGGTTGGCAGGAGCTGGGGCCAGAGACGGGAGCTCACTCCGTCATACGGCACTCAGGTTTCGAACTGCCGAGCTACCAACCTTCCAGTCTGCAGCTCAGCATCTTAACATCACCTGGTATATTCAAGGATTCAAAAGAGTGAGTTCCAACTAGGAGCAACCTCTTTACGCTGGGTGTAGGAGATGGTTGGGAGTCCTCAGGGACTCTGCCGCGGGTCCCTTCCTGGACCTTTTGAAAACAGGCTGATCAAAAAAGGCTTATGCAAATTTTGAGCCTGACTTGCCACTTCCATCCAAGGCAAGAGTGGGGAAAAGGCATCTGGTTAAGTGACCCTTAATTTTATTGTGTTCAGTGCTGCGTCTTTCTCTGCTGGTTTTGGCTAGGAAAATAGTTGGTTTAATATGAGTTTTGTCTAAAGGCTCTCAGTTTTGCGCCCTTCATTTCACACAAGGGGCTCCCTGTTTTTCGTGCTTTCTGGAAAAGAGTTTTGTGTCCAGAATATCAAGGGGGGGGGGGGTATCCAGAGCCTGGGTGAGACGGACAAGGTTTAAGAGTTGCTTTTAAAGCAGATGTTCCCTTCAGTTTGTGTTTTGTATGAGGGCATCCATGTGCACCTTAATAACTTGGTGAAGTTAGCTGTGGAGAAAGATTCCTTGGAGGTGATTAAGACGCTGTACAGACTTGGACAAATGCTGTGTGTGCGCACGCACACACACACACACACACACACTGAATTTAAGAGCAGATTTTTTAAAAAAGAGAGACAATATTGTTGCAGTGATTCTCTCCCACCTGGGAGCAGTGCCCTTCACCTAAAGAACTGGCATTCAGTATTATTCATGACAAAATTTGATTAGTTCTTCTAGCTACCGGCAGTTTTAAATTATTGATTCTAACCAGTGGTTTTTATGTATTCAATTGTATTTTATTATTATTTACATTGTAAGCTACCTTGAGTTCCTGTATGGTACAAAGGCAGCCAATAAATTAGATAGGTAGGTAGGTAGATAGGTAGGTAGGTAGGTAGGACGGACAAACAACTATGGTATGTAAGGGGTTGGATCCCATAGATATTGTGGCACAAGGGGCGTTCTTCCTCTGATGCACGAGCCTCATGCGTCAGTAGAAAGCTCTTTGAGCTGGCAGCAAGTGCCCATGTCCTGCCCCCAGTGCCCGGACACCATTGTGCCATGAGTATGCTGGTGTGAGTTTCAGTGCTCCTGTTGGGCTCCACTGCCTCCCACCACGCATACATCGACAGCACGACTTAGGATACCAAGTCAGGCTGCAGCTGGATCCAGTTTTCCCAACACCTGCCGGGACTCACCTCTTGCCATCTCTCCGGCTTTGTGTTACGCGCACTGACAAGAGGGACAGAGGACCTTGGTGATGGGAAGCCCACTGACCAGGTGTTGTTGTTGTTGTTGTGAGTCGCACAGTTGAGTCCGACTCTTCGCAACCCCATGGACCACATCACGTCAGGCCCTCTCTGTCTTCTGTCATGCTCTGGAGTTTGCTTAATTTCATGTCCGTTGCATCTATGACACTGTTGAACCATCTCCACAGACCAGGTGCTTGTCACCAAAAAAGCAACAAGGATTTCCTTTGTTGCAGCTCAACAACTTCCCATCTCAATAGTTCCCAGCAGTGTCTCCCACACGGGTTGTGTATGCCATGTTTTTAATTGTTTTTTTAAATGGCACGTCTATTCAGTTTCTACAGTTGCTTCATTTAATTTTATTTCTGAATAGTAAATCAGTTTTCTGAATAGTAGATCAGTTTTCTGAACCTGACGAGTTTGTTAAACCTGTCTGGCAGAGGGAGCTTTTGAGTCTGGAAAGCTCATCTCCCCCCCCCCTTCCCCCCCCCCCCCCCCCCCAAGATCTGGCTGGTCTCGAAAGTGCTGCTGAACTCGAATCTGGCTCTTCTACCACAGACCGACACGGCCACCCTCTGGAACTTTCTGAACCTTGAAATTAAACCATTTTTAAAATAACAGTTATCTCCTACCGTTTGCTAGATAAAGAATGAATTGCTTGAATGTAGCCACTTCTGCATACCTGTAGAGCAGGGGTGGCCAAACTTACTTAATGTGAGAACCACATCGAATAAATGTCAGATGTTTGAGAGCCACAAGACATGGAAAAATATTACACACGTTTTAATTGAAAAATATGCAAATTTGCTTTTTATGAACATTAAATGAGACTGCCAGAAATGAAAACAAATCAAACATATCAAACAGTAATTGATAATGATATTTATTTGTCCAATGATATTTGTAGGCTTGGAGGGCAGTTTGAGAATGCGTTTAATGTTAGTTGCTTTCTTTCTCTGCTCCCCTCTGCCTCAAGCCTACCCAGGGAGGGGAACTCTGGCTGAGGAAGGGAAGACCAATGCTTCCCCAGCTGCCCTACCGGGAGCCACACAATATGTGTGAAGGAGCCGCATGTGGCTCCCGAGCCGCAGTTTGGCCACCCCTGCTGTAGAGGAACTCTTAAACACACATGTTAGAAATATTGAATGTGTGTTTCTTTCCTGTAAAGTACTTTTGAAAGGGCATAACCCTTCACCTTAATGTTTTTTCTGCTCTTGTGATTATTATTATTTTTAGAGTTTTGCTTTTACGTTTTCTCAGCTCTGATGTCTCTTCCTTTGACAGGTCACCTTAGGGAAAGTGTTAAAAGTCATCGTGGTGATGCGGAGCCTCTTCATTGACCGAACCATCGTAAAGGGCTATCATGAAAATGTCTACACAGAAGATGGCAAGGTGGGTGTTGCTTTCTCCCCTCCCTTCATTGCAGTGTGTGTGCGCGCACTTGTGGACATAAGTGGGTAAGAGCAGAAAAATCAGGTCTCCGGAACCAACATGCAGCTTGCCCTAGAAGCGACGCTGATATTATGCAAAGCATTTAACTTTCAATTTAAATAATTTCTCTCCTGTTTTTTTTCCCTACACCCATGCATCTGCCAGCTCTCCGAGCCCTCCTGCCCTTGCTTGAATTTCTAATTCCTCACCTTAGACCCCTGTTTGCCTCATTATTAGCATCTACCGGTGGGAATGTGTTTTCAGAGTGTTTGAGAGCATCAGTAAGCCAGGGTTCAGTATTCCCCCCTTTCTCCCCCCCCCCCCCCCGAACCACTGGGTAAATGTTGTACCAGTTGCACGGTTAGCTAGATAAACTCCGAGGTGAGGAATTATGGCCCAGTCCTAAGCTGGTTGTGGGGGGGCACTGCATTTTGAATGGCAGCTATTAAAGTAAAGTGTAACCTGTTTCCGTGAGCGATTTGCTTTATGAAACACTCACCCTGCTTGAACCCCTAATTTCTCTTGGCTGCACGCACTCCATATGGCTTTCTGTGGAGCGTCAGAGGATGCTAATGGGACCTGACAGCCTTCAGCTCGGTTTGTTTCTCTCTTCCGAGTAGAACGGGCTCTTACCGAGGCACCCACCCAGGGTTCACCTTTTCCCAGTAACAAGTACTAAGCGCTGCTGTCTCTTGCAGTCTTCCCCTTGCTCTCAATATCTCTTTCCTTATTATGAATCCCATTAAAATACAAAGTTCATTTCAACCAGGCAAGTGCTTGGCACCCATAGGCCATGTTATAATGAGGAGAGAATTATTTTTTTCAAAAAAGAGAGACTTTCTTTATAACACACACACAGCATTGTGTTATGTACTGGACCCCCCCTGGCTCCTCTGCTACGTTCCTATCTGTCAAAAAACAAAGATCGGCTGTTTTGCCAGAAAGAACACGTAGTTCCATTTTCCAGGTAAAAAAGAATCTTCTGCTAAGGGAGAGATTTCAGTAGATGTCCGAGATCGCCCCGTCTTTAAACCAGAATGCCTAGTAACACCCAGGCTGTGATCATGACATGGCTCAGAAATTCTCAGAGATCCAAGAGGCAGGGAATGTGCCACCCTCGCCCTGACATTGATTGACAGTGCGAGCCCAAAAAGGATCGTGCGTTTCTCCTGGGAACCTTGCCTGGTGGGGAGCTGTGTGCATACCACAGATAGATGGATGCAGAATGCTGGTTCTTTGGACTGCTGGAACGAGGCTCTCTCACACCTATCTTAAGAAAGTTCTTTGCATTTTTGCAGCCAGGGTAAAGCAGACAAGAGGCTGTTGAGGGAATGGAGCTCTAACAGCAAAGCCCCATTTTTGCACACAAATGTCTGACCAGCTATTGAAGTGGAGCAGGAGCCATAATCTCAGTTGTGCCACCAGCCATACAGGAGCAAGTCTTGAGCTTGGATTTGCTCTGCCTCCCTGCACACACATCGTCTCCCTGGCTTGCAAGCTAGTTCTCCTTGATGCACCTTAGACCAGGCTGGAATACTGAGCCGGAAATCCATTTATTTAATATCTTTATCCTGTTTTGTTCCCCGGGGGGACCCAAAGCAGCTTGGGGAAAAATAGCTTGAACAGATTTACAAACACAGTATGCAACACGAGCAAAAAGTAAATACGACGTTCTCGACTGGTGTCCCATTAATTTCAACTGGCCAAGGCCACGGACTAGTAGGCATGGACGAGCCCCCACTCATGTACCGTATTTTTCGCTCCATAAGACGCACCTGATCATAAGACGCACCTTGTTTTTAGAGGAGGAAAACAGGAAAAAATGAAACAGAAAGAAAGAAAAAGAGAGAGAGAGAGATAAAGGAAGGAAGGAGGAGGAGAGAGAGAGAGAAAGAGAAAGGAAGAAAGAAAGGTGGGGACAGAGAGAGAGACAGACAGACAGACAGACAGACAGACAGACAGAAAAAAGGAAAGGAAGGAAGGAAGGAAGAAAGATAGAGAAAGGAAAGAAGAGAGACGTCGGCATGCCATGCAAAGCCAGGCCTTTCTGTGCAAAGTAGCCAGGGAGCTTAATCTGTGGGCGGGGCTTTCTGCTGCTAGCTGTCTTAAAGGGGAAAAGCACTTAAACGGAAAGAGTACTTAGCCTGGTGGGGTTTTTCCTGCCGTTTCCCTTTTAAGTCTTAACAGCTCAGGCCCAGCAGGGAGGGGCGGGGAAGGCTGGGATGCCAGCCTGAATGGCGTTCCCCTGCGTTCCTGCTGAAGAAAGAGCCCTGTTACATGTAAGAAAAGCTCCATATTCGCTCCATAAGACGCACACACTCCCCCCCACACACTTTTTTGGGGAGGAAAAGTGCATCTTATGGAGTGAAAAATACGGTAGTTTCTTTTAGTGTTTTGGGGTGCATTAATTTGAAGCAGTGATTGGTTGCAACTGAAGACCCACGTTCCACATATCAACCGCAGGTGCAAACGGAGGTGAGAGGTTGGGTTGAACTTGGGCAGTGATGCCTTCTTATGGCATCTTCTAGGACAACACAATTAAAGTAACTTTCTGTCCTTGCTGGTTTCCTTTCTTCTAAAACAGACATCATGGAGGAAGCACTTAAGTGTGGTTGGACAAGGTTATTCTGGTTTGTCAGCTCGCAGTGTAAATGGATGAAACAGAGAGGAATAGGCAGAAAAGGAAGAAAATGCTTTTCTAAGTGTGAATTCTACCTGTCAAATATTCAAAGAAAAGTTAAGTTGAGGAGGGTTTTGGGGAGAGGTGTACCATGTAGCTATCCTGGGGGATCGTTCCAGGTGCAAGGAGGCAGCAAGGTAGAGTAAGACTTTATTATTCTTGCCAAACTAAAGATAGGCAATGCCCAGTGACATCTGGTGATATTTGTGTTGTACGGTAGTCATTGGAAAGGCTTATGGTCTGTGCTAGTGTGCTTGTGGCATAATGCTTCTCTCTTCTGGGGGGGGGTGGGGGGAGCAGTTGCAGTTTTTGCAAAATCCAGGGATGTCTGCTTTCCATTTTCAGCCAGTTCTAGCTTGGATTCTTCTGCAGTCTCCTCTGGCCCTACCACAGGACTGATGCATTTTAATTAGCTATGTAGCAGTTGGTACTGGTGGCATCGTGCCACCCATAATTTCAGGCATATTCTTTCTGCGGCACAGTCTGAGCATAGCAGGCAATTGCCGCTGGTGATATTCAGGTTCCCAAATAAACAAACCTCCGCCGCTCACCCTTTGGGGGCAGACTCCAAGCTGAACCATTAGTTGCCTGCCCAGTTTTGCTAATAAAAATCACGACTGTATTGGAATCTCTCTGCCAGTCCTGGCTTGCCTTGCGTGAGTGCTGTAAGTGGGGCAGGGTCGTGGCAGAGACTTGGGAATGGGCATCCTGAAGTACAGGCAGAGCTAACCGCTCATGGTTTGCACCAGGTGGACCCAGAGTCTCGGTCGGATCGGCACATTAAGCAGCCTGGTTTATGTTAATGCCCACTGCTTCATTAATTACCCCATATCAATAAGAGAAGGCAGTTTTTTGCCTCCCAGCCTAAGTGAGGAGAAGAAATAGTGGTATCAAAGGAAAGCTTCAAAGACAGCCAGAACCGTCTCTTGAGTAATTTCTGATCCCTGCATTCTTTCCACTTCAAAGCAGGGTGTGTGTGTGTTTGGGTAAAGGGGAGGGGGGTTGAATCCGATTTCTCTAATAAGTGTTGGCACCGGCCCTGTTTGATATTAGATGCAGGGAACATTTTGATTTGTTATCGCCTTTGAAATCGTTCAGACGACCTTCAGAAAATGGCCTCTTGTTACTTGCGCCAGGGGTGGGTGGGGGAGCGTGGGGCACTGGGAGAAAGAGAGAGAGAGGCCCAATTTAATTCGCATGCAGAGGATGCCTTGAAATTGTGCTTTCAGCAGCTTTTTAGTTACAAATGTGTGTCTTGATTGAAAGTGAAAAGTTGAAGAATAATAGACCTGCAACAATGCATTGTTTAGCACACCCGCCTCATGTGTCTGGTTTTCGTGGCGGAGGTGGCTGCACTCCTTGCATATGGTTCCTGTCTTTGCATTCGGAACCTTGAAGGCCATTGAAGATTGCAGGAATTTAATTACATCGGGGCTCTTTAGCCCCCAGTGCAAAAGAATTATAGTTCGGTAGCTGGTTTGTATCTCGGTATTACTCTTTTTCCAGTGCTATTTAATTTTTTAAAATGAGAGAATGAAGGGAAGACTGATAGACTTAATCTGGTGTAAAGCCATGCTACTCAAATTGACAGGTTTGGCTGATTTGACCGGGGGGGGGGGGTTGCCAGACATCTGGACTATTTTCTTTGACTGACCCATCAATGACCCCAGATCAGAGCATCCAGAGGCTCGGGGCTAGCGGCACAGATTGGAGCACATTTTTGTTTTTTTCCTTCCCTTTCCCTTTTTTGGGGGGAGGATTAGGATTGCCATTTCCGGGTTGGAAAATACCTGGGGACTTTGGGGGTGGAGCCAGGAGGGGGTGGGGTTTGGGGAGGGGAGGGGCCTCGGCATGGTACAATGCCATAGAGTCTACCCTTTAAAGCAGCCCCTTTCTCCAGGAGAGCTGATCTCTGTCAGCTGGAGATCAGTTGTAAAAATGGGGGATCCCCAGGCCCCATCTGGAGGTTGGCAACCCTAGGGGGGTTAGACTGCTCTTCCCCAGATAGGGCTCAGGGCGGTTTACAGCATTCAATAGCATTTCAATAAATATAGTTTTGCAAACAGATTAAAATTTTTAAGCAACACTACAATTGATTATTTCAGGTGGCGTTTGAACTGTGTATGTCCTACCCCTTGTAAGGGTGGAGAGATGAAGGAAGCCAGGCTCGATGTTAAACCATTGCTGTCCTCAACCATAGGCTGGGCAGAACATCTCTGTCTTGCAGGCCCCGCAGAACTGAGTGAGGTCCCACAGGGCATGGAGATAATTGGGCAGAGAGTTCTGCCAGGATGGTCAAGGACAGCAGGATATCCATTGGGCCCATTGGGTTCACCAGGAGGTTCTTCTCTCCAGAGCGTGATGCTCTTCGGGGGGTATACCAAGAGAAGCGGTCCCATAGAGACGTTGGTCTCAGACCATTTAGGGCTTTGAAGGTTAGTACCAAAACTTTGAACCTGATCCGGTATTCAACCTGGAGCCAGTGCAGCTGGCATAGCACCGGTTGGATATGTGCTGTTAGTGGGGTTCCAGTAAGGATCCAGGCTGCTGCATTCTGGACCAGTTGTAATTTCTGGGTCAGTCTCAAGGGTAGCCTTGTGTAGAGTGAGTTACAGTAGCCTAGCCTGGAGGTGACTGTTGCATCAATCCTATTCTTACACTCGAACCACTATACTGCAAAGGTTGCATGGTTACAAACTATGCAGGCAGGGCTTTCTCTGTTAAGATACTCATTGCCAGCCTGTGACCCACAGTCATCATACATCTGGGAAGATACATGAAGGCCACCCAGAACAGGATAAAGTAGACACGCCACTGTGATTGGATTAGGATTTTGGGAACCCAGGTTCAAATCTCCACTCTGCCATGGAAGATTGTTGGGGGACCTTGGGTCAGTCACACGTTCTTAGCCTAACCTCCCTCGCAGGTCAAGATGGGTAACTGTGTTAGTCTGTAACAGTAGAAAAGAGCAAGAGTCTATTAGCACCTTAATGACTAACAAAATTTGTGGCAGGGGAGGAGCTTTCGTGAGTCACCGCTCACTTCTTCAGATACAGTGAACAGTGGCTCACGAAATCTCATACTCTGCAACAAATTTTGTTAGTCTTTAAGATGTTCCTGGGCTCTGGCTCTTTTCTACTGCTACCTCACAGGGTAGTTGTGAGGATAAAATGGAGGAGAGGAGAATGGTGTAAGCTGCTTTGAGTTCCTATTGGGGAGAAGGCTGAGGTATAAATGAACTAAATAAACTTAAAACATAGTGACATTTTAAATCGATAAAGGAACTCTCAGTCTGGGGAAGTGATGCTCTGTATTCTTGGTGCTTTGGGGGGGGGGGGGTAACAGTGGGAGGGCTTCTGGAGTTCTGGCCCCACTGGTGGACCTCCTGAGGGCACCCGGGTTTTGGACTGGATGAGCCATTGGCCTGATCCGACATAGCTTCTCTTATGTTCTTATGGTCTGGACAAGAGAGGTAAAACCAGAGCTAATGCACGAGATACTGGAATCAAAAAAGAAGAAGAAGAAGAAGAGATTGGATTTATACCCCGCCCTCCACTCCCCAAGGGAGTCTCAGAGCGGCTTACAAACTCCTTTCCCTTCCCCTCCCCACAACAGACACCCTGTGAGGTAGGTGGGGCTAAGAGAGCTTTTTCCCAAGCTGTCCTTGAGGGAACAGCTGGTCCAGAGCTATGGCTTGCCCAAGGTCATCCAGCCAGGTGCAAGTGGAGAAGTGGGGAATCAAACCCAGTTCTCCCAGATTAGAGTCCGCGCACTTAACCACTACACCAAACTGGCTCTCACTGACAGGCTGTCAGTCACTGCAGTTTTGTGGAGCTGGAGTGGCCCTTGTAAGCTGTCCTTGATCAATCTGGGACTTTTAGCAGCAGTGCAACAACAGTCTATATAATATCTTACATGTTACTAAGTTAGGAGTTCATTTGCAAACATCTACTCCCTGCCATGTTCTAAAACCTGGACAAAAGCTTTGTTTCCTGGCCTTTTACTGTTATATCATGTTGTTCTCTCAGCCGCGTTGCTCCTGAAACGTAGCAGACATCTGAAATGCAGATATATAACAATATCCTGTGACCTTAACTTCTGTTTAGCAAAGATCTCCCCTCTCCACCTTTCTTGGAGTCTAAATGCAGTATTCAAAGGGGGGGGGAAGGATTTTATCCGGTCCCCATAGGCCAGCTTTCTGGCTTAATTCAGCAAACTTTTCTGAGCCGGTTGTCACTGAATTGCTTATTTTGTGGACACAAGAACAGCGCCAAGGAATGCTTTAGGAGAGATGCCCTTGTTGTAGGCACAGTTCTGAAGCTGTTAAATATTCACTTGGATCAGCACAATCTGTTCCAAAAGAACTGAAGCGATCTTGCTGCCTGGGAGAAGGGTGTGGTAACCCAAGAGGGCTTGTTTGCGTGTTTTTTAAAAGTGGCTGTACTGAAAAAAAATGCAACTGTGGGACAAACTTTACTCCAGCAAGATCCTAAGATGTCCATGCGAAATGAAATACTTCTCTAGTAGAACAAGGCAAAGCCGTCTACCAGGTCTCGGCCTGATTCGCTGCAAGTGCTGGGACAGAATTAGCCCCCTTGCATGACCTGGTTGTCCATCTTCCTGTGAGCTGTCAGTCCCCCTAATGCGCATGTGGAGAGGGATGGAAATGTCAAGAATGGGCGTTCAGTCCCAGAACTGCTTTACTGGAGGGAAGCAGTTAGGGCATCACAGTCAGTAGCATCTACTCAGACTGGCAGCAGCTCTCCAAGGTTTTAGGTGGAGGTCTTTCACATCACCTACTGCCAGATTCTTGAACTGGAGATGCCAGCGATTGAACCCAGGACCTTCTGCGTGCCAAGCAGATGCTCTGCCACTGAGCCACGCCCTCCTCCCCACTTTAATTGTGGTTAAAAGATCGGAAAGAAGTTATAAGGCTCGACATTGCTTCCCCTTCCTACTTTGGTACAAATTCCCACCAGCCTTTAACTAGAGCTGAGTATTGTGTTGATGTAGATGTTAACTGTGTTTAATTCTAAAGAGGGTTCACAGTTGGTTCAAAATCCTGGCTAAGGGCAAACCCTAGTTAGTATTAGCCATGATTTAATAGTGGAACTTGTGTAGACCTTAATGGTAGTTTTGTTTCCTCTCCAAAGTGCAATTCATCTCCCCCCCCCCCATATTAACTTTCAACTACAATGTCTGTCGTGACTAATGCCAACTAGAGTTTGCTCACCTGCAGTTTTTAACAAGGCCCACAGACCCTGTGGCATCACCACCAGCCCACTCTATAGAATAAAAATTTGCTAAACCAAATTGAATTGGCACTGTTCATTTTGATGGGCATTAGTAGTTTAGAGCTAACTGATGGTTAAACCGAAGGTTGACATCATGAATCCGAACTTCCAAGTATTGATGCATGTTAATAAGAGGTTTTGTTTTTTTCTTCCTTACAGCTTGACATTTGGTCCAAGTCCAACTATCAAGTGTTCCAGAAGGCAAGTCACCTTTTCTTACTAGCACCTGTGTGTGTGATGTGGGCCTTTTCATATCGTCTCCAAATAATTAAGCTGTGGCGTGTTTTAGCTGCCACCTGAATTGTGATGTGCAACTTCAGTGAGGGAAGTACTTAAATCCTGTACCCTCACCCTATACAATGAATATGTCGATCTCTCACTCCAGGCTTCATAGGCTGATGAATGAAATAAGGATGGCAAAGTGTTTTGTCTGTTCAAAGTCCCAAAGGTAGAGGTGTAAAACTGCTGGAAATTTTGAAGCCACAACAAAGTTTGTTTTTCCTTGAGTTTTTTTCAGAGGAAAGGATAAAAATGGGTTTTTTTCACATATTGTTAATTTTTGCCATCTGAGAGGTAGGGAAAAAATAAAACTTGAAGGCAGGAAAAAGTACTGTCATAAACAAAAGAAACTATATTATTTGGACAGAGACTCTCTCATGCAGTCACAATAGCTGGGTCTGCCAGAGTGTTGGAATATTGAGCTAAACTTTGAACACTGAAAAACATCAAACTTTTAAATAATGTATGACCATTAAACATATTACAATATATTAATCATAGCCAAAACATTTACATTTAAACAGGGGTCATTTCGAGCAGGAGCTCGGAGGAGCGCAGCTCCGGGAATTGGTGCCAGCCCCCCCGCCCCCGGTGGGGGAATGCCTGCTTGTGTCATGGCTGCAGCAAAATGACCCCGTCCCCTGGAAAGGTCCTTGTTCCGCCGACCAGCCTTCTGAGGGCTTCAGCCACCACTGAAGCTATCCTCCCAGAATAGTGGTATTTCTGAGGCTTGGATTAGTAGCGGTCCCCTCTCTGCAGGCCCTCCCTTCCTTCCTTCCTTCCTTCCTTCCTTCCTTCCTTCCTTCCTTCCTTCCTTCCTTCCTCCCTTCCTCCCTCCCTCTCTCTCTCTCCCCTTTCGTTCTTGCCTTCTGACATACTTCTGGTGATGTCAGGTGGTGTAGCATATGCAAATAAGTTATGCTAATAAGTTATGCTAATGAGCTCCTGCACCTCTTTTTCTATGAAATGACCCCTGCATTTAAACAAAAACATGTTTGCAAATGGGGGGTGCATGCGTATAAGTGGGGTTTTTTCCTCAGTGCTTCCCAAAATTCCCCAATATTTTCATTGGAATAATTGAGAGATCCCTCAGGCTTTTTCGTGATGTACGTGTGGGGTGATCTGAATGCTTTGTAAGGCAATCTTTTTCTCATATATTTTAGAGGAGGTTTGTTTCAGTGCTTCCCTACATAGTCCTGTTTTTCCACTGGAGAAATTTAGAAAGGTGTCAGTCTTTTTTATTCTGTTTATTCTGAGTATGAGAAATTTTACTCACTCATTCTAAAAGCGAAAATATTTCCTAGGATTCCCCCCCCCCAGTGTTGTGCCAAATTTTCATGTTGATAAAATGGGGGGTGCCTTGGGGACAGTGTTCCCTCTAAGCTGAGTTAGTGTGAGCTAGTTCACAGGGTTTTTTTAGCCTCCAGCTCACACATTTTTGTCTTTGCTCAGGAAGGATGGCTCCAAAGCAAACTAATGTATGCAGCAGCCAAATCGCCTGCTCCCAACATTAATGCCAGTAGCTCACAAAGCAGAATTTTTGCTCCCAAGTCTCCACAGCTTAGAGGGAGCATTGCCTGGCTTTTTCTGATTTTTTCCCCTGGGCCTTCAAATTTCTACCTGCAAGATTATAAACAGCCACTTGCCTGGTTTCTCTTGCTGTTAAAGGAGGAGCCCAGGTCACAAAATGACTAATGTGAGCAAGTGGGCAGGGAGTGGCGCGTCAGCATGCTGGCATCAGTTTAGGTGAAAAACAGAAGTGAAAAACATAGGACGCTCTAGGATTTGAAGAATGTTATGGCGTGAGCCCTCATTTCCTCCTGCTTGGTGCTTCAAGCTCCAGCAGGCAATGAACCAGACTGGCAGGACGGCTACCGCTATAGCGGAAGACTTAGCAGCCCTCCTACCTGCCCTTTCAACTCTTGAGCAGTCCCCCCCGCCCAAAAAAAAAAAATGTTCTGCAAACCTTTTAAGTCCACAGTTTAAGGAGTATAAAAGTTCAGGCTGCTTTGCTTCTTTTTATGTGCACCTCAGCTTTGGTCAGTAATTTTTACAGATTGTAATACCGAGATACCTGGGCTTTCTTAAAGGTGAACGATGGGTGGCATACTGAAAAGATCAGTAATCAGGTACAGGTTTCTCCACCGTTGTTGATTTTCCCTACAAGGGAATATGGTGTATTCTCAAGTGCACTCTCAGTTCATATGGAGCAATGGAGAAAATCCCTACAGATCTAGACAGTGTTCTGAATGAGCTATCTGCACACCCCAGATGTCACCCCTCCCCCCATCCTCTCTGCAGCTTGCAGAGGTTTCTTAGTCCATTTGCAGGGTTTCTTAGTTAGATAAATTGTCATTGGAAGAATGATTGGAATCTAGAAAGACACCACTGGGCCCTGAACTCAGAACCTTGGAGCCAGTAGCCCCAGAGCCACCTCGGTCTGTGTACTACTTGAATTGTGTGAGAGGTATTGGCCCATTCTTCTCCGGACCACAGCACCCTCCTCAAGGTGGCCAGCAGATGAAGTGTACTCTGCCTGTAAAAGTTCAAGATAAGTTTCTGGGATCAGCTGTCTCCAGGCTGGGCCCTTCAACCTGAGCAACTTTTTTATTTAGTAGGAAGGCTGCTAGCTCTGCCAATTCTGGATCTGGGCTCTGCTGTGGGCTACTTTCCAAGTTTCTGACTGCTGGCCTGAACCTGGCTGTGTTTCTGCTGTCCCCTTCAGAATGATTGCCTACCCTGTCCCTTTAGCTTGTTTGTGGGCTTTCTTGTAGAGAACTGGCTCAAACACCTGCCGGTTTGGCTTACTTTCCTGTGCCTGCTGAGCAGGTGTAGGGTTCAGCTGTTTGTAACTTGTTTGTGTGTGTTTGCAGTAACGAGCTACCTGCAGCCATCAGAAGCCACTCCTGGCTGATAAGAGATCAGTTGGGAGTCTGCTTGTGATATCCTGCTGTGGGAAGTTTGCTCTGAAACCAACAAAGTGTTTTGTTTTGGGGAAGGGAGAGTCAGGAGCAGACTCCCTGGTGATCAGCTGGAAGCCGGGTTCTTCTGATCTCCCATACTGCAGATGATCAGAACCCCAGCTGATTTTCCTTTCTGTTCTCCACACCCCAAGCTGTCATATTGAGCTTCAAAGAAAAAGAAAGATACAAGTTCTTTCTTCACTCCCTTTTGCAATGCAGAGATTAAAATCATTGCATCTGTTCCTCCCCCTCAGCTTGGAGTGGGGGGAGAAACCAGCTCTTTCTCCCCTCCTTTTTGCAATGCAGGCATTAAAAACATTACCCTTATCCCTGCCCAGCATGGAAGAAAGGGAAGAGAAACCAGCTCTTTCTCTCCTTTTTGCAGTCAATAGCCTTGCTCCCCGCTCCCTTCGTAATTTCACTGTGTAGCTATTTTGCTGAGGGGTGGTGTGGATAAGAACCGGATTCCCAGTCAATCCACCTGATCAGCTGGGAGTTGGCTTCTGGCCAGCAAGCAGCTGCTGGCAGCCGTTTGAGTCGCTCGATGCAATACGAACATATCCCTGATCAGCCCACAAGCTGATTGTGTCAAAAAAGGAAAGTTCATCGGCCGAATGGATTTGCTGAGAAATCTGCAGCATCCCTGCTCTCTTGGCTCGCCTGCACACCTAACAGAGATCTTGACCAGTTTGGCTGGAGTTGGCCATATCTGTCTGGAGAGAGACTGCGATGGGCATGAAAGCCAGGGTCCAGACTAGAGGTGTACCACCATCATTTCAGTATAAATATTTCTTAGAAGCTACTATCCCATGATTCCATGTTCATCCCAACATAACAGAAGTGTGATGTAAGATAACCAGTTTGCTAAAGATCAAAGAGTCGCTTTTTGGAGGGTGGGCAACAGCCCCTGCTCTGAATTAGTTCGAAGGCAGAATAACGCACTAGTTAATCTGTTACTCTAGAGGCAGGTAAGAATTAAGGGATTAGACACCCTTTTCTCTCCCTTCTGAAATATATTCTTCATGTCAGTTGGAAAGGAGCATAATGCAAAGCAACCTAGCACAGAATCGGCTTGGATAATCCTTCATCAATAATGCTTTAAACTAATGATAGCCGTGGAGTGGCTTTAGTCCTTCCATTAAATGTGTTTTTCTCAGTTCCCCCTTTTGCATGCTTTCACGTTGTACTGCGGGTCAGGCTCCGGGCTCCTTTCTCCCGAGTGCCGACAGCAATGCCTGGTGCTTTGAGGATGCCTTGGTATGATGTATATTTTCTTACAATTTTTTTGACGTAGACAGTTCTAAACACCAGTTATGCGAGACGCATAACTACGCTTAGGTTCGTCGTCGTAAGCCCTCTGCACAGATCATGAGCCAGAGTGCTTCGATTTCAGTCCGTTTGGTCACCTCGGTGCCGGTGCTGTAGATAAATCAGTAACCCTGGTCTGGTTTTGGGTTTGTTTGTTTTTTGAAGAAAAATCAATCATTCCTCTAGCCCAGAATTCAGTAGCCCCCTGAATCCCTTTCGCCAGCAGCATATTGTGCTAGAAGGCAGGCAGAAGCAGCAACACAACAACAGACCATGAGCAGAGCATCCGCGTGGCATGAAGAAGGCCCTGGCATCTCCCATTAAAAGGAACTCTGCAGGCAGAGTAGACGAGATTGGGACAGAGACCAACTATCTGGAGCCAGTCTGGTGTTACGGTTAGGAGTGCGGACTCTAACCTGGGAGAACTGGGTTTGATCCCCCACTCCTACACATGCAGCTGCTGGTGTGACCTTGGGCCAGTTACAAGTTCTTTCAGAGCTGTTCTCTCAGGAGCAGTTCTGGAAAGAGCTCTCTCAGCCCCCCTGAGAGGTGGAAGGGAAAGGAGAGTGTAAGCTGCTCATAGACTCCTTCGGGTAGTGAAGGGCGGGGTATAGATCCAATCTCCTCCTCCTCCTCCTCCTCCTCTCCCCCTTCGGATAAGGCAGTTTCCGTACGTAGTCCTACTGGACCAGCGCAGCCTTTGCAAGGCTTGCAGAGGTTAACATGGCACAAGGGCCTTTGGAGCTGGCGGAAGGAGAGGAAAGTCATTCTGAATTTAAGGTGCTGTAGCTCAGCGGTGGAACGCTTGCTTGGCATGTGGACAGTTCCCTCCATGACCAGCCTCCGGCAGCCTTTCTAGGGGTTCCTTTGCTGCTGCCAGTCAGAGTCGACAGACACAAGGCCTAAGGTGGCTTTAGGAACAATTGCCATTTGACAGCGTGTGACAAATGGGAGTGCTGTATCGTACTCCTTTATCTGGCACTTTGTATTGACCCTGCTGTTTTACAAGTATGATAAATAAAGCGAGAAAGGGCAGGGGGGAATAGCAATAATGAAACCTAATAATACTGAAAGGAGCGATGAATTTCAAGAGTCCTAACAGTATAATGGAGAAGTTCCCACCCTTCCAAAGTAATTGTTTTAAAAAATCGCGCCACTTAATTGTGCTGCCCCAACAAACAGACTTGTTGTTCTTGAAGCAAAGCTTGTGCCCATCCACGTCCCATTTCTTTGCAACATGCAGCTGGAGAGAAGGGTTGGATGTATTGAGCCGCCTTGAGCCAGTTCGCTGGAAAGGCGGGATAGAAATGCTATAAATAAATAAATAAAATTTAAAAGGGACTCTTGAGTTCATGGGGCGATGGTGAGTCGTGTAGCCCACTTGCCTCCATAAACCGATCGTGTCCTAAAACAAACAAAGTTTCAAGGACCAACAGGAAGATGTTGAGAATCCCTGGAGGTGGAGGCGGTGGAAAGTGCCATCATGTCACAGCCGTTGCCTGCCCCTGCCTAGCAACTCTCGACTTCCTTGGTAATCTTCCGTCCAAGTCTCAACTCGGACCAGCCCTGCTTAGATCCCAGGATCTGATCAGGTTGGCCTGGGCCGTTAGCAAGTTTGGAAAATCCTTCTGCACTCCTTCACAGAATGAATATTTTCCTGCCCTGCAGATTCTTTTTTAACAGTTATTACTTCTTCCCATTCCCTATACTGTTCTTTGTAAACTTCAGTGAAGCTGTAGCTTCCTTCCCAAGTAGCTACAATAAATAATTCCCACCGAAGAGTCCAGTGAATCCCTTTTTTGCGATCGCCCCTCAGCGGAATTGATCTGCTCTGAATGGCAGGTTTTTCAAAGCTGGACTGCGGTTTCATCCCCTCTTCAACGGTGGCGAAGCAACATCTGGAGCTCGCAAGCTGCCGGCTCATTGAAGCTGCCAAAATGTTAATTTCCCAGACAGCCTCAGCACAGCCCTTTCAGGTGAAAGAGCAGGGTACCTCTTTCCCCCCACGATCCAGCCCTGTCATACGGAGCTAAATTTGTCTTGACTTCTTTGTTTGCAAACTCTGGCTGTGTCAGCAAGACTTGTGCCTTCCCCGATTAGGTAGGATCCCCGAGTGCGTTTAATTTGATAGGGAAAGAGTTCCCAGAGGGCCCATTATGGTTGAAACGTACAGGTATTTACTGAGGTTCCCCTGGAGACTTGCTTTAACTCCATTCTGAGGGTGAATAAGCTTTTATAACCATCCAGCAAGCCAGCAGGGTGAGTTTTAGAGAATAGAGCCCAGAAACAAGGGGAAGAATTTCTGAAAGGGCAGAAACACAAAGAGCCAAGAAAAGGTTGGCGCATCTCCACATTTTTCTGACATTTTAAACTCTGCAGGTGCCGCTCTTCAACCTTTCAGTTAACTCCTCACGTATCACCATCTTGTGAGCTAAAAGGAAGAGGCAGACTTGCTTCTTATCATCAAAGTTTTTTCACTCCCACCCTATTCCACAGGCTCGCAGTGGTTCGAAAAACACAAAAACAAGTTCTCAAAAATAGAAACGTGCAAAACGAAATCAGATTATAAGAATATGCACCACCGTCATTTCTTCCCCCTGTTAATTTTTGCCCCCTTGGATGCCAGTTCTGTGGTGTCCAGAGATGGATTTGAGGTTGCCGGCGCCACCACTTTCCTGGAGGAGTCTGCTATGGTTAGGATCCCTGGGAGAGGCCTGGCTGAGAGAGAAAGAGATGAGGCATTTAGTAGGGCCTGATGCATGGCTTTTTCAGTCACTGTTTGTACTGTCACTATCCTCCCAGTGAGACCCAGAAATCTGGTGGGATTCAGGACAAAAGAAAACACCTTCCTCTTTGGGGAAAGCTTTTGATCAATAATAGATGGTCTCTTGGCTTTAGCACTGTGTTACTATTTTCAGAGCCTTGTTCTTCTGTTGGTTATTTTGATTATTTTTTAATTTGTTTTTTTTGCATGGTTCTGTACTCAGTTTTTTGGGGGTGGGGGGGGAGTTAGTAATAACAATTGAGAGAGGATTGTTCAGGCCAAAAGCTAAAATGGGTAAGGAGACACAGTGGAAACCCAGGAGAGAAAACTGCTGTAGCATTTCCACAGGAAAGAAACAGTGGTTTTAAGGTGGTTTAGATTTGTGAGCATAACAGGCGGGTCAAAGAGCCACAGATGACCTCCTCCATGTTAGGTTACAGGCAGGATCCACTCAGCTGCATGAATCGCCAGAGTGATCCTGTGACCACCAGTGAGCTAGAGTTGCAATCCAAGAGACACACCTCGGGCCCCTTTTAAGTTTTTCACAGAACACCCTGTTGCTCAGTGCCATGAAACTACTAGGTGATTTTCCTGAGTGTTCGAAACATAGCACGGTAGGCAATACATTCTGTGTGATGGAACCAATGCAGCTTTGGATGTTTTGATCTTCACATTTCGCCCGAGTATCCATCAGCTTCTTGTCTCAGCTCTAGACCTGGCATATATCAAGATATTTTGCCGTCTGGGTCTTCGTTTCACTGCTGCTCCGTATGTGCATTTTGTCTGGGCGGGACAAAGCTGGTTGCTTTATTCAGCTCATAGCCTGTCTCCATCATGCGTGGTCACTGAAACCCTTTGCCTCCGAAAGCTAATCGATTGAAACCACTTTATGCGGCTTCCAAAATACACCTTCACCTGGCATTTTTAGTGAATCTCCATGGAACAGGAATTCCAGAGTGGAGGAGGACCCACCCAAGTTGTCGATTTATAATCCCAGCCTCACCTTTGGGTTTCTGGTTTGGCATCCAGGTCTCTTTCCACACCGTGTGCAGTCCCAAGGCACAGTTCTCCCCATGCGAGGGCACGCCAGTATTGTAATACATGAAGACGAATTCCTGTCGTTAATCTCAGAGCGAGGGCGTGGAATGAATGCATGTACGAGTCAGCTACTGAATATTGACAAGACCTGCTCAAGGGCAGGTGAGGGGCAGGGTCAGCAGGCTGAATCAGTCCCCCTGCAGGCCTGAAGTGTTCACACTCCGGTTCCTCGTGGCGTTTTATTTTTTGTAAGTTTTATTGAACTGTGCTCCATGCCTGCTCACTTAAAGCAGCAATCACAAATTGCAAGCCAGGCTTGGATTTATATCCCACCCTCCCCGCAGGCGGGCTCAGGGCGGGAATCAGCAGTGTAAAATACAACACAGTTAAAACCAGCTTTAAAAACGACAGTATAAAACTCCTAAGTGCCACGTCAGCTCTGATAGAACCACTGGAAATCCCTGCTAAGCTGCCAAATGCGGTACCGGTGGCCACAGTCACACAGTAGCCATTGCGTGCAACTGAGCGCTAGAGTACTTCTGAATTGCACGCTGCTGTCTCCATGTGAATATGGGCACACCCCAGACCAGTGCCAAAAATAGAGCGTGTAAGGAAACAGGGGGAGAGCAAACTCCCACAGTGATTTCTCTCCTGCTGCAAAGAGAATTTCCTTCGATTCCCCGTGAGACCTTCATTGCTTCCTTAACCAGAAAAGCGGTATAGGCACCCTTAAAAAGAAAAAGAAGAAAAGTAGCAGAGGAACAAAAAGAAATAATCCATGTATTCTTGAGCACCCTTAAATTAAGCACTTCTCAGGTACCTCATTAAGTATTTTCACACTTTTGTTGCTATCTTTGTGTATTACTGTGGATCCTGCGTCTTTGTAACTTTGTCCACATGTTGGGACAGCACCCTGTACCCGTTAAGTGTGTACATAAGTGCCATCCAGTCACAACTGACTTAAGGTGACCCCAGGAAGGCGCTTTCAAAGCAAGTGAGAAGCAAAGGTGGTTTGCCGATGCCTTCCTCCACAGAGTCTCCCTCAGTGGCCTCCCAAGTACAAACCCCATTTAGCATCCAAGATCTGACAAGCCTGGACTATACCATGCCACCTTCCTTCCCTCTGTAACCTTTAGCATTTTTTTTAAAAAAATGGGCTTCCAGTGAGCCTGGCCAGTCCAGTATTATGTTGCTTGCAGTGACCAGCCAAATGTCTCCAGGAGCGCCCCCCCCCCAAAGGCAACAGTCTTCACCTGGTGTGTGTGTTTAGCAGCAGGCAATTTGTGATGGGTGGCTGCTAAGTCTGGAAGTTCCAGTCATGGAGCTGTTATGTCTCACAGCTGCCGACAGAGTTCTTCTCTTGCATGAATTTGTCTGATCCCCTTTGAACGCCATCTAACTCAAGGCCCTCATATGGTGCCAGCAAATTCCATGAATCACTGTGCAAAACGGGCGTTGCCTGTTCCATGGTCCCTACTGCCCAAGAATGAGTGCCCAAGTTCTAGCAAGGAGGGAAAAGGTTCCTTTCACTTTCTTCAACCCAGGCCTAATGTTACAAACCTCCTATTCCCTTGCCTGCCCGGCCCCAGTCCTCTTTTTCTAAACCAAACAGCTAAAACCAGGGCTCCGTTGGGGCCGGAGCGAAGCGGAGCGCCACTCCGCCAGTGAAGACGCTGGGGGGCGGGCACATTACGAAGCCCCACCCCCAGCAGGGCCGCTGCTGGGTCGGACCCCCTCCCACCCACCCCGCTCAATGTGCCCAAGCAAGAGGGGGGGAGAGAAGCGCCTTGTCTGTTTGTCTCTTTCTTTCTTTCTTTCTTTCTTTCTTTCTTTCTTTCTTTCTTTCTTTCTTTCTTTCTTTCTTTCTTTCTTTCTTTCTTTCTTTCTTTCTTTCTTTCTTTCTTTCTTTCTTTCTTTCTTTCCCCCCACCTACCTACCTTCCTTCCTGTTCCTTTCATTCCTTCCCCCCTCCCTCCCTCCCTTCCTTTCTTTCTTCTAACACACTTCTAGTGATGTCAGGGGTGTGTGGCCTTCTGACACTTCTGGTGACATCAGGGTGTGTGGCATATGCAAATAAGTTATGCCAATGAGCTCCTGCCCCTATTTTTTTACGAAAGGACCCCTGGCTAAAACACTCAAACCTTTCCTCGTAGAAAAGGCTTTTCAACCCCTCGATCGTTTTGCTTACCCTTTCTTCGTACCTTTTCTCATTCTGCTCAGTCCTTTCTAAGATGAGCCTTCAGAATGGTGTGTGGTGTTCCAAAGAAAGCCGCACCAGAGATTTATGTAAGAACGTTGCAATAGCGGCTGTTCTGTTTTCAGTCTACCCTCACATGAAATTTGCACTTTTCACCAGTGCTTGTTCACTAAGGTGCTATTTTTCACTATCCACCACAGTTCCAAGGTCTTTCCAGGCCACGCATCACCAGTTAAGACCGATCAGCGCATATCAGCAGCTGGAATATTTTGCTCCACTGTGCATCCCTTGACACTTTCTGACTCGTTTTCCTTTTTGCTGTCCGTTTTGCCCACTTAAAGAGGTTATCTGTGAAGAACTTCCACAGTGTACTTCAGTTTTCACTACAGTGAATAATTTTATGTTGTCCTCAGAATTGCGTACCTCATTGCTCATCTCTGACTCCATATAATTTATGAAGAAGTTAAATAGTATTTATCCCGATACGTATCTTTGGGAAACCCTTCTTCTCCAGCTGGATAAGAGCCCCAGTAACACTTTAGAGACCAGCAAGACCTGGATAGACCAAGCAAGCCCGATCTCGTCAGAACTTGGAAGCTAAGTAGGGCAGACCCTGGCAAGTACTTGGAAGGGTGACCTCTAAGGAATACCAGGGCTGGGAGGCAGAGGCAGGTATAGAATCGTAGAGCTGGAAGGGACCTCCAGGGTCCTCTAGTCCAACCCCCTGCACACCCCCAGGGACCCCTTGCTCCATGCCCAGAAGATGGCAAAGAAACACAAACCCCTCCAGGATCCCTGGCCAAAATTGGCCAGGAGAAAATATATCATGGCCACCTCAAACGTCCTAGCCCTACTGGGGTCCCAGGAAGTCACTATGACTTCCAGGTGTTCTCTCTCTGTCTCTCTCTCTCTCTCCCTCTCTCTCACACACACACCCCTCACCAAAAAAAGATTTTCAGGGCATGAGCTTTCAAGAGTCAAATCTCTCTTTGTCAGATATAAGTTGGAACAGAGATCTCTTGAGTCCTCCTATCCCAGTCAGATCCCAGTCTCGCTTTTCTGCTGCAGACCAACAAAATCACCCTTTGAAACGACCCTCTCCAGTGGCTCCTTGCTCCAATCTGGAGTGTTGGGAGAAGCACCTCCTCCTGGACTTGGCCAGGGTCGTGGTGGCTCAGAGGTCAAGACGCTGAGCTGCAGCCTGGAAGGTCTGTCGTTCAGCAATTCGAGACCCAAGCGCCGTGTGACTGAGCTCCCATCTCTGGCCCCAGCTCCTGCCAACCTAGCAGTTCGAAAGCAAGAAATTGCAAGGAAATAAATAGATACCACTGCGGTGGGAAGGTAACAGCGTTCCATGCACCTTGGTGTTCAGCCACGCCGGCCACATGACCACGGAAACGTCCTCAGACAGCGCTGGCTCTTCGGCTCGGAAATGGAGGTGGGCATCGCCCCCTAGAGTCAGATTTGACTGGCTTTTGAGCAAGGGAAACCTTTACCTTTAGTATAAATAAATAAATAAATATGATGTCTACGAGATTACATGCTTAATTGATATTGTCATATTGATGCATGTTTCCTGGGCTGCCTTCAGACAACACAAACCAGTCTTTTGGTTGATGACGAGTACAGATTTGGCTTGTTGCTGTGTCCCCCCCGCCCCTTCTCCCCGTTCCCTTTGTGTGGGGACCGCAACTGGAGGCTTTGTGGCTTGGAAAGCCTTGAATCAGGCCAGTTGCCCGTGACGTCGGAATGCTGGTGCCTGGGCAACCTGGAGTTTGCTTCCTCCCCCAACAGCTGTGATCATCAAACCATGGTTTTTCACCTCTACATTGCTGCCAAGTGCTAGGAGAGGAGGGGAGGGGACAGTATAGGCGCCAGCTTGTCAGATTCCAGATGCCGAGCAGGGTCAGCCCCGGTCAGTACGTGGATGGGAGACCACCAAGAAAGTCCAGGGTCTCTACGTGGAGGCAGGCAGTGGCAAACCACCTCTGAGCATCTCTTGCTTTGAAAACTCCAGGGAGGTCTCCGGAAGTCAATTGCAACTTGGCAGCATTTAATTATAGTTTTATTATACTCCTTATGGTGGTCATTATGAATATTGCGTGTTATCCACCTAAAATAAGCCGAGCAGCCAGCTGTGTTGCAGAAGCCTGTTGTGAGTTCTTCAGCATTGCCCAACAAAAGCCAGAGGACAGCGCCTTGAAATGGACAGGTATGTGGCTAGCCACGGTATTCAGATCGTGGTTCCCGTACTATCTTATTAGAATAGGTATTGCCTTCACAAATATATTGGCTGGTCTGGAGCTGATATGCGAGTCTAGGATGGGTCTTAAAACTCCCTTTTCAAATTGGCTGGGACATTGGTAAAAGCTGTCCATAAAGGATATGTAACAGATATATATACACATTCATCTGATGAAGGGAGCTTTGCGCTCCAGACTAAACATGGCTACCCATCTCAAATTAGTATCATGGAAGGTACTTGAGTTTAAACAGTTGCTCAGCCGGTTAACTGATCAACAGTGCAGTCCTGAAAATGACGTACCCTTCCAAGTCCATTGATTTCAGTGGCCTTAAGGTGGTGTAAACTCCGCCTAAGACTGCCTTGTAAGCAAACGTACTGCAAACCCTCTGCGAGGGGTACAGTTTTTGGATCCCAAATAGAAGGGACCATTTACAAAACCATCTATCCCTTGTAAGAATGTCTTGAATCATCTCTTTATCAAATTTGGGGATTTAGATTGATTCCCTGCTATAGGGTGGCCCAAGAATGAACTCAAAAATAAACAGTTCAGTTTTTGTTATTGTGGCCAATACGGATTTAATCATGATATCGATTTTAGCAGAGCACCATTGGCTGCTTTTTGGTAGTGCATAATCAGTTCGTGGAAATAAATGCTGAAGATACAGTGCTTGCTATTAACTTAGATGGTTTCAGAAGTATTGGAAACATTCAGAGGGGATAGGTGTGCCAGTTTGGTGTAGTGGTTAAGTGGGCGGACTCTAATCTGGGAGAACCGGGTTTGATTCCCCACTCCTCCACTTGCACCTGGCTGGATGACCTTGGGCAAGCCATAGCTCTGTACCAGCTGTTCCCTCAAGGACAGCTTGGGAAAGAGCTCTCTCAGCCCCACCTACCTCACAGGGTGTCTGTTGTGGGGAGGGGAAGGGAAAAGGAGTTTGTAAGCCGCTCTGAGACTCCCTTGGGGAGTGGAGGGCAGGGTATAAATCCAATCTCTTCTTCTCTTCTTCTTCTTCTTCTATTAGCCATGATTCCAAAGAATGGCTCCTCCATGTCCACAGGAGTATATCTTTGGTTACTAGGGGCTAGGAACAGGCAATAGGATGGTTATCTCCATCATACCCCTGGTTTTGAGTTTCTCAGGAGTTGCTCTCTGACCACAACAGAAAGTGGTGTTGGCGCAGCCAGACCTTTGGTCTGATCCAGCTGGTTTATGTCCTGGAGAATAGCAGATCATCCAGGAGTCCCACCGTCTTTGCATTTTGCCAGTCCCATCAATCAGGGTGGGAGAGGGGGAATCCTAATGTGTAATTAAATGTTTAATTCATTCATTGGATTGGTAATCAATTAGAATGTTGAGCCGTAATAGGCTCCCTGGAAAAGTGGGAGAAAAATCTAAGGAAACCTGTTGCGGAGCAGTGGCAGGCGGAGTTCCCTTTGCTGTACTTCTAATTTCAGATTTGTTCATATGTGATCTGCAAAGATGTTACCCAGGCGCTAGAAAAATGTAGAAACGAGTAGGCAGTGATGGCCAGGTGTCAAAGACTGGTCTCTCAAAAGATGTGGGGGTAATCAAAATCTCTGCATCTTTGGGACTCCCCTTTCCAGTCAAAATACGATTCGGGGAAGGAGTTCAGTTACGTGGTGAAATCTTTAAATGAGCAGCAATTGTGAGCGTTAGGTTAATAAGTGAAATGAAGCAGTATTACAAGTTTTCAGTCACGATACGCACCAGATAAATCCCGATGCAACTTGGAGAATTTAACATCTCCCAGAGCGCGTGCATACCTGTTCTGCTTTGGGTAAAATAATACCCCCTTAATGAAGCCTGGGAGCCTGCTCTTCTAGCAGCTTCTTTCCTTTGCTGAGGAGCACGTGCATTTGAAAGAATCCAATTTGGTGCAGAGCAGGCGGTTTTCCCGTCTCCTTGCTGTGTTCAACTTCACAATGTTTGTTGCTGCTTCTAGGGGGCATTCCCCCCCCCCTCCCTCCCTCCTCATGTTTGGCACGCCTTTGATCTGTTTCAGAAGCGCTTTTCTCTACCCTCTCTTGCTTGTGGTACGAATGGCTTACTTTTTGTTCAGAAAACATTATTAGTGTTCCGACAGGGCTGGGGATGACTTTCATCTCCCAGTGGAATCTCATTAGCTTTACATCACAATGGGAACAGCATATGTGTTGCTATGTCCAAAGTAGCCAGTCAATTTGAATTTGTTAATGGCAATTCCCCCCCCCCCCCCAAAAAAAACATCTTCAATGCTAATATGTATTTTTTAAAGGCATCTTTGTTGTTGGAAACATTTTCGAAGAAACATATTCATTGGAGGTTGAAATGCCGGGGAAATGGAACTGTCGTTAACGGTTTGCTCTGTTATGCGAGTGTGAATCCAAAGATGCTCTGAAGTGGAAGAACAAGTCTCTAATAGAAGTCTTGTAAGTTAGAATGTGGCTGAGCTCAATTAATTAGTTACAGTTTGAGAAAGCTGAATGTAGAATCGTATTCAGATTCAGGTTTTGGAATCTGTACCCATCTTGCAGGTTCCTTTCTTGGTCACCGTGCAAACGAGCAAGTTAAGTGAGCGGCTCCGGAGAGCCAGGTGCCATCTCAAATTGGCCCGGCTTGGCCTAGTGGTATTGGCAGTAGCCTTGAGACAACCTTTATTCATGCCTTGGACAATTTTTCCTTGCAGCCAATGCTGGTGGTTCTGTACAAGGCTGTTCGTATGTCAGGCTTGGAGCCTCCTACCATTTGGGCCGCTCCAAAAGTAATGTTGCCTCCTTGTTGTGTACATAAACTGGGCCTGATGGATTTATGCTCCAGCGCATCTGAAGAAGTGAGCTCTGATTTACAAAGGGTGATGCCACTTGCCTTTAAGGTGCCACTCAGACTCCTTTCTTAATTCACTGCTACGGCCTGCTGGAGGTCAGAACATCATGCAGATGGCCGGTAAGCTTCAGTCGGCCGTCTTAGGGATTCCCACAACCACCAATGATCCCTGGCCCCATATATTCGGCTGTCATCGACCAAAGCCTTCTTGGCCCTGGCTCCGACCTGGTGGAACTGTCTGCCAACTTCCATCAGGACCCCGCAGGACTTAATGCAATTCCACAGGGCCTGTACGGCAGAGATGTTCCACCAGGATTTTAGTTGAGGACAGTGATGGATTTCCATCCTAGCTGGCACCCGCCTCTTTTCTTCCACTTTGCCCGCTTCGGCCTCCTCTTTAACCTGCCTGCGAGATGGAAGAACAGTCCCAAGTAAGGTTTTAGATGGACGCCCTTGGGAAAGTGTTAAATTAAGAATAACTAATTTGTTGGTTTTAATCTGTATTTTCTGTATGTTTTTAACCTGTTGTAAATCAACCGGAGCCCTGTGTACTCCGGGATTGGGGGATTCAGAAATTCTTCTGTTGTTGTTGATGATAGTAGTGTTAATGAGGCATGTGATGCCTTTTGTTGGAATCAGCCAAGATCATTTCGGCACACTTTCCAAAAAGAGGCAAAAGGGAAGGGGCAGCAGGTGAGCTCGCCGTCCTTTGGGCCTGATAGCTTGAAAGTGCAGTTTGATCGTCCCCAGGCCAGCTACTGTGAGCAAAGCAGAAGACACTGCAGCTAAGCAGAGCTTTCACTGGCCGTGCAGATACCGAGAGCTGTTTGTACAACTCCGTCTAGCAGGAGACAGTCTCCCAGGTTTGTCGGTGGCAGCATTTACAGCCCACAGAGAAATTGTAGCCAGGTGGAGAACTGGGGTGGCCGTAGGGTTTTCTGAACTCCGGGGACCCAAGGGAATGGGGCTTGAGTCCGTTCCTTCTCAAGCGGGAATATAAAGTTTAAGACAAGCAACCAAAGAGAACCTGACAATACTCTAACATGTCTGCACTGAGGATTGAAACAGTTTACTGCTGCTTCAACTTGATAGCTGTCCTGTAGAGCTGTGTAGGGCTTCATTCATGCAGCTGTCACAAGGAGGCCATTAATCCCCTCTTCGTTGCTGCCGTATCCTAGAATGCAACTGCTTTCTCAGTACGTTGCAGTGTGTTGCTTTTCCCTGAGTGCCACTAACTATGGAAACAGCCGTGCTGAAGTCTCTCTGGTGCCTTTAATTCAACCACTTGGGGGAAAAAATGAACCATCAGCTCAAGGGGCATACAGAAGATAAATATTTTGCTACTATCTCCTGTCTCTGTTACAGGAGTGCATCTGTTTTGGGCTTCCATTCCTTCTTTCCTTTGCTGGACTGGGGTGTGTGTGTTTGTGTGTGTGTGTATGCGGGTGCGTGGTCTCTCACAGAGGGGTCTTGGTGAAGTGATGCTGAATTGCCTCCAGACCGTTTGAGCTGGTGAACTCGTCTGGAATCTTCCTCCAGCCACGACCTCTCTCTTGCAGTGCAGTCCTAAGAACACTTACCTGGGAATCAGCCCCACCGAATAGACCCGTGTAGGATTCCTTCGGGCTGTGCTTTCAGATGGCCTTCCGCAAGCCATCACCATCTCTGACTCACCTCCCCTGTCTCCAGTGTGGGTGTAACGGTGCTGAATTATCTTAACAGGGTTTGGTATGGATTGTGGAGAACGTACGTGGAATGCTTTGAAAGCACTGGAAGACAGTTGTTGTCAGTGTTGTTGGAAACTGGGGGGTGCAGTTTGGATACCACCCCATCTTCCCTTTCATGATTTTGTGACTTTTCTTGCATGTGTATGTGTGTGGGGGGGGGGGGGGGGCATCTTTTGGTTAATTACATCCAGGTGACCAGGTTGCCCACTATGGTGGGCATTCTCTACCCCTTGAGCTCCATCATCCCACCGCTACCCAGTCGAGCAGCAGGAGGAAATGGGTGCGTGTGTGTGTGTAATGGCATTGTGCAACACCATGACATCACTTTTAGCTGAGTACTTAAAGGAGATGTCACTGCATTGTACAGCACTCTAGGAACTTCCCCATTCTCTGTGGTTTTTACCCTAGAGTTTCAGGGAAATCCTAGAATGTTGTAGGGACAACACTTCTGGTTACATAGCCTGAAGCGGCATCACCTAGCCATCTGTCCAGGTCTCTCCCCCCCCCCCCCCAGGAGATAGTTTCAATTAGATATATTTATTAGATATATTCAATTAGATATATTTGTTAGATATAAGGATGATGATGTCCCACAGTCTAGTTGAGTAACGTTTTTGGGTACTTGAAACAAATGAAGACACATGTAGTTGAAGCCTTTTGATTTTTGTTGCACAAGTACTGGGGGGGGGTGTTAGCCAAATTGCCTTGATTTCTTAATCAATATTGGGGAATTATGAATATTAATAATTGGCAATAGGCATAAACGGATCACACCTTTGTATACAGAGGTTGGGCCCCTTCCAGACAAACCAGAGAATAGACAAGGAGACTGATGTAATGATAAAGCAGTGTTTCTTTACTAAGTAAATTATATCTCATTCAAACAATACAGAATCACACACAAACATACAGATTCTAGGCAATTAGAGAGATTAAGAGACAGGAGATTGTTAGTTTCCTGTAGAAGTCATATTTACCTCTCCAATAGCTGGTGTAGTCCTTCTGGGAAAATTAATAATAGGCTGGGAGAAAGATGGGGGGGAGCACATGTGCTAAACCAGCAGCAGCATGTGTAGGCCCTTGGCTGTGCAGACCAAGAGTCTTGAAGGTAAGGGAGGGCAGGAGATCAGCGAAGCAAGAGAGGGAGCTGGCTGCTGGGAGCTTTTCTTTTATTGGGGGGTGGTCTCTGGGGGCAGGCTTGGCCAGATGCCTGTCCTGAGACCACCCCTTGCTGGTCCACCCACTAGCTCTTGTCCAGGAGGAGAAGGGGGTGGGGGTTGGGCAATGTTAGATGCTACCTAGCATGGTCAGAGGAATACCTGGGGCCAGAAGCTGACATCATCGGCTAGTAGCATTGTCTTGTAGCTGGCATTAACCTCTCTGGGCAGCCAAACCAGTTTTTAGCTGGTCAAGTCCATTGTTTCACTGGTCAAGGAATGTTGGGGGGGGGGGGTTGCAGCCTGCAATGTGTAGAGAACATGTCATGGAGTTCGTGAGCACATGTCTTTAGCCAGAGACAAGATGGCTATTTTCTGTTCAGTGTCTTTGTGTGTTAAGAGAAGCCTCTTGGAGTTGGCAACCTCGGGAACCGCTGTCTCAAGCATCTGCTGGAGTCATTTGCAGCTGGTTCTTCTTCCTAGTTTCTCTCACACAATTAGCAGTCCATGTATCACTTATGAAGTTATCATTCATAAGAGTGCAAAAGCACCTTGCTGGCTTACAGGGGGGTGGGGGGAGGCGAGCTGGAAGAGTAGCCAGCTGCCAGTGAGGGGACATTTTGAACTGCTGGATTGAAAGCGTTTCCCCTTCTCTTCCCTCCTCCGCTCAGGTGACCGACCATGCTACCACTGCCCTGTTGCATTACCAGTTGCCCCAGATGCCCGACGTGGTGGTCAGGTCCTTTATGGTAAGTGTGCTTCCACTTCTCCCAACTTAGGGGAACCAGTCATTTTGTTCCATGTGCTGTTTGGTCCAGATTGTGTTCTGAAGCAGAAAAGACAGCAGTTACTATTTGTCCTTAAAACATTACATTAGAACTAGGAGTTTGGGCAAGACTCCTCCTGGGGGGGGGGTATTGAAACCATGAGCCAAGAGGACACATAGGATGGGGGCACCTTGGGGAGAGCTTGATTTTCTGGCCCACTCCAAAGTAACTGAAGGAAAATTGGTGGCTGGGGGTGGTTCAGAGCAGACAAAGGTGGGGAGACCAGCATGAGATCTCGCTTCTGAATTCCCGTCCCACCTTCTCCTCAAGTTCGAAGCAGCTCCTCTAACAAACACCGAAAGCAAAAAGCATTGCTGAGCTAACCACTTTCCTTAGCTGTGCTACTAGCGGACGAGGCAAATATGACTTGGCTGAGCTCCCCTTGGCCTTAAAGAACCTGCCAGCTACAAATAACTTTTGACAAGACGACACCAGTCTTGGTGACTGAGCCCCCCCCCCACTCCCCCCCAAAACACATGCATACCACAGTGCAGTATGTGCCTGGAGACGAATGCATGAAGACGGAGGGGAGGGGCATTTGCCCAAGCCGTGGGTTTGCGCCATCGATTCACTAAAACACCACTGATAACTTTTAAGAAAGCCAAGCCAAGGATGTTCATCCCGAGTGCCAATAACTGTAGGCATTTTGCATGTCAGATGTGCAATCCGGTTGACAGGGTGTACTGAAGTCTTAATTATCCAGACAAGAACGAAGGGCTACTTCTTCTTCTTCTTCTTCTTCTTCTTTTTTGACCTCCATTTTTTTCCCCCTAGGAAACCTTTTAAGCACACGATTTGACTTTATTTACCTTTCCCCCCCCATTTTTTAAAAAAGCAGTCAGATCATGGGGGGAGATCTTAGCCAAGTCCAGTGACGTCCAAGTCTTCCAGGGTTTGCCTGCACTGTCCTCTTGCTGTTGGTGCCCTCCGCTCTGGCTTCCAGGCCCCGAGAAGCTCTCCGTTCATCTTGGGGGAAAGTTATTGACAGCCCAAGATTGAGAGAAAGCTCAGATGTAGATAGAAGGATTGGTTTCCATAAATACGGCCGACCTCTTCTTCAGAGAACAATTTTCTCTTATCGACATAATTCAATAGGACTTCAGATGACAAGATTCATGAGCATCCTTCACGGCAGGAATCTGCTTGTCTTGGAGGTTTTTTAAAAGTTGCGGATCTCCTTGAGCTGGGAATTGAGTTATATAATGTTGCTTCTTACATAGGACAATTCGAATGACCTACTTAAGGGGCAAAACCTTTGCCTTGAAACACCTTGCTTAGCTTTTCTTTTTTTCCCCCTTTTCTTCCCCTGCCTGCTGCATCCAAAGGCCGGAGGGCAGAAAACAGACTTTAAATGTAGCTCAGGAATAGAATTACTCTGTGACCCTGGCCCACCTTTCTGCTGGGGTCCAGCTGCACCCGTTTGTTTAGACCTGGGCCTTTCCCCGTCACATAGAATGCAGGACAGGAGGGAGGGGATGCTGTTCAGAGCAGAAAGGGGCAGGTGAGTGGGAGGCGTGGAAACTTTTCTGAGCCTCCGTCTGACTTCCCCACTGGCTTTCGCCCTGGATGCTTTTCTCCTCTGCCAACCTCCAATCCTGGAAGTGAGTTTGGCTGGGAGAAAAGCACTTGCAGGGGGGAAATGACGGCCATGCAAGGATACCCGGGTACTCCTTTTTTTTCTAGAAATTTGACCCTTACGCCTGCGGCTGGTATAGCCTTGGATTTAAGCCAGTGAGCCTCCATCTGTCACACCCCATTTGGCCTTTAATGCCTCTTCACACAACGTTTCTCCTATAAAGTGAGATTTTCTTATGTAGGGAAAATGCTGCACCAATGATAGCTGCCCTTTCTGACAGGTGTCCCCAAGCCAAGTCCAAAGCACGAAGTGGTGTCTCTCCGGTTCACATAAAAACACATACCTAAGCAGCCTACCGTGCCCTATGGTGGTTTTGTAGCTACTTACTGAGTTGGGGAGCAAGACCAAGCGGAGCTCCAGAGGGACAGGTCTAAAGGCGCTATCACCTTCCAGATCTTGCCTGTGCTGCTTATGAGACTCAGACAGGGAGACTATAGGACAAAGTTTGAGTCCAGTGGCACCTTTAAGACCAACAAAATTTAATTCTGGGTATAAGGTTTCACGTGCATACAGACTTCAGATACATTGAAACAGAAGTCACCAACCATTACATATAGGTGTGCGCGGGGGGGGGGAGTTGTTTCTAGGAGGGGCTAATTGGAGTCAAAATGCAAAAGTAAATGAGCACTAAGTATAGCTAAGATTGGATTAAAGCAGTTGTTAAAACCTGTGAATAGCAGCAAATTAGTGTACAGATAATAAAAGAATTAACAGATTTGAGAACTGAGTGGCTTAGCATGTGTAGTGAGATAACAACCTGGTATCTCTGTTAAGCCCTGGGGGTTCCATTGTCCTGAGTGTTGTAATAACTTGTAATTCAGCAGTCTCCCATTCTTATCTGTTTCTGAAATTCCTTTACAATAAAACAGATACTCTGAGGTTCCCAGTTTCCTCCCACCTATATGTAATGGTTGTCAAACTCTGTATCAGTGTATCTGACAAAGTGTTGAATGCACATGAAAGCTTATACCTGGAAGTAAACTTTGTTGGTCTTAAAGGTGCCACTGGACTCAAACTTTGTTCTGTTGTTTCAGAGAAATTTGGCTACCCACCTGAATCCGCCTGCAGGGAGATGATGTAAGGGAAACACTCGTTGTCATTCTTTCAAGGATGGCTGACACTGGCATCCATGGCACACAGCTACATTGAATGCCCCTTCTGTGTCATTCTATAAAAGCAGCTTGAATCACGCGGGCTCTGTCCATGAATGAGCAGCAGCTGTGGTACTTGGGCATGCAAAGAACCAGCCTTTGTTAGTTTATTTATTTACAAAAATGTTATGCCACCTCTCCAGGAACCTGCCTAAGGTTGATAATAAAAACAAAACATTAAGATTTAATTTAAACCCAGCATTAAAACCCCAGCTCAGCATAAAAATATAGACCGTAAATAGAGACTACTGACATCTTAAAATACCAGTGTCCAGACTAAAATGGTGTTAAAAGATCAGCTTCTTCATTAAAAGCCTGGGAGACGAGAAACATTTTTGGCCTGGTACCAAAAAGAAAATAACAGAGGTGCCATGCAGACCTCAAGGGGAAGGACATTCCATAAGTGAGGGGCCGCCACTGTAAAAGCCCTGTCTCTGGTGGCCACCTGCCTCTCGTCTGAAGGCCAAGAGCACAGAGAAGAAGAAAAAGAAATTGGATTTATACCCAGCCTTCACTACCCAAAGGAGTCTCAGAGTGGCTTACAATCTCCTTTCCCTTCCCCTCCCCACAACAGATACCCTGTGAGGCGGGTGGGGCTGAGAGAGCTCTTTTGAGGACTGCTCATGAGAGTACAGCTCTGAGAGAACTTGTGACTGACCCAAGGTCATATCAGCACCTGCATGTGGAGAAGTGGGGATTCAAACCTGGTTCTCCCAGATAAGAGTCCACGCTCCTAACCACTACACCAGACTCTCTTGGGAGCCAGATCTTAACTGGTGGGCTGGACCATGTGAGAGGAGGCAGTTCTTCAAGTCTCTGCTGCCAGGAAGAAGATCTTTTATATCGTTAGTATTTAATATTTCACAATAAACATTTTCTTGTTAGGAAACATTTGCGTGACGAGCATAGCTCATCAAGGAGGAAGGGAAGTAACAGTGCATAATTTGATTTACTCAAATATTTTGAATGGTTTGACACATGGTTTGTGGTTCTTTCCACTGAGCAAGAGCTGCATCCTTGTTTCCGAGAGGGTACTTGAGAGGCAGGATGGCCGCGGGGCGGGGACACAGGGGCTTTAATTTTCTACAGTGCAAAATTCCCCCCAGGGTCTCCTGCTGCAGTGCTAAATTCAGTCTCCATAGCTGGAATTCGGTCTTTTGGGTTGAAGGATCAGTCAGCTGTGGAGCTGGCCCACCTCCAGGGTCACAGGAACTGGGATGGCTTTATCACAGCAGGCAACAGCCCTGGAAATTTCCAGGACTGCAGTCAGTCCTGCGTTTCTGCCAGTCTTGATCCTAGAAACATTGCTGGGTTTTGACTTTGAGCCTTAAATGGTTGGGTCCCCCATACCCGAAGGACAGCCTCCTCCCACCCAGGCAGCGAGGCTGATGACTACTGCCTGCCTTGTCTGAGATTAGATTGGTGGAGGGGGCCTTTTCATCTGCTGCCCCCAGCTACAGAATTCCCTCCACAAGGGAGGGAGTTGGTTTTTATACTCTGCTTTTCTCTACCCTAAGGGGCTTACAATCACCTTCCCTTCCTCTCCCTACAAGAGGCATCTTGTGAGGCAGGTGGGGCTGAGAGAGTTCCGAGAAAACCTGTGACTGGCCCAGGGTCACCCAACGGGCTCCATGGGGAGGAGCGGGGAGTCAAACCCAGTTCTCCAGATTGGAGTACACCACTTTTAACCACCGCACCACGCCGGTTCTCTGTAATGATACCACAGTTGTTACAGGCTCTCTGGGAAAATGAGAAGGCATCCTTGGTCTCGACAGCCACTGAACTGGCTGGCGGTTCTTCCTCAAGACCTTGTTAGCCCTGACCGGGAAAGCCCAGGCAAGCCCGATCTCGTCAGATCTCGGAAGCTAAGCAGGGCCAACACTGGCCAATATTTGGAAGGGAGACCTCTAGAGAATACCAGGGCTGGGAGGCCAGAGGCAGGCTATCGGGCCCCTTCTCAGAAAGTCCTCCATGCCCCAGTAGGAGTCGCCAGAGGCAGCCTTGACTTCCAGGCATGGGCACAGATGGGCACACAAATGCAAAAATATACCCACCCAGCCCAAGACCCCCTTGTTATAGTCTTGCTCAGGCTGGAGAGGCTGGAAGCGTGCTCTCTCTCACACACAGCGCTCATCCTGCCCATCTGCTCTTCCATGCACCACGGGGCGTCTTTAGTGTGGAAGGGGGCCAACACGTGTCATGGTCTGGTTTTACCGCTCTGGACTTTCGTGCTGTCCCCACAAGGATCTGTATCAAAGGGGGAGCAAGACCCTGGTTTTGATGTTAGCCCTGAACAGTCTTGACGTCGCACCTAATATAAGAATCCTTTTTTCCCAGCATCGTTCCCAATATTCAGTGGATTTATGAAGGGAAACCAAGCAAGCACACTCTTCCAATTAAAATTTGGAGGGGAAAAATTGCATCCCCAATAATAATGACCCTGTTATTTGGTTACTAATTTTCTGACGGTTTCTTGGGCAGGAAAAACAATTTGTAAAAAATTAAGATAGAATTCCAAAAGTATGCCTGTTTATTTGGGTCCCTATTGAATTAAAGCATCGTGGTATTTTAGAGCTCTGCCATATTTCCGGGACACCATCGGGACTCCGCAGCTGAAAAGGCTTGGGAAACCCTCTGCTGTGATCTAATGGCCTGGCAGTTCCACTTCTCCGCATGCTGGCTCTTGAGCTAATGCTCCAGGAGCAGGCGCCAGTCTCTTGGCTGGCCTCAGAAGTGAACGGTCAAGCTGAATACGAGCACGGAAGTCCCAGTTGTCCGGGATGACCCTTGAGCTGCTAATCCCTGCTTGCTGCCGCAAGGATGTCTATTTATGTAGTCGTCCCCTGAGAGCGTGGGGGAAAGGAGGTCTCCCACAAGAGAGTGGCCCGTCAGTTTCTGTTGACCTTGTGGGTCTGTGCACGTTTCTCCCGTCTGTTCCTTTGGGCTCAGGCCAAGGGACGTCCCCCCAGCCTCAGCACCATTGCGCCCGACAGGAGCCGTGACTTTGGGAGTGTTCAGGTTTAGTTTCCTCACCTTTGTGCATGTTTGCTTGTGTTTCTTTCCCCTCCTCCTCCAGACCTGGTTAAGGAGTTACATAAAGCTGTTCCAGGCTCCGTGCCAGCGCTGCGGAAAGTTTCTGCAGGATGGTCTGCCACCCACCTGGCGGGATTTTCGGACGCTGGAAGCCTTCCATGACACGTGTCGGCAGTAGCCTGCTCCCGAGGCCGATGGGAGTGCACGGAGGGAGCAGGGGTCGAGACGGGTCGCTGGTCAGATGGCAGGACGCTCCACTTCTCTTCTCTTCCGCCTTGCTGAGCAGCAGCAGCAGCAGGGCCAGCTTCTTTTACCAGTGTCAATCCGAAAAGAACCCCGGATCGTGGGCTGCTCCAAAAGGTTCCACGGCGCTGATTTAGTTCGGCTGAGTGCAGGGTGACAGAAGGGGTGGGGGGGTGGGGAGGTTCACGTCCTCCGTCCTCTTTGGAGACGCGGGACTTTCCAGGGCAGGAGTTCATCCTTTGGGATCAAGCCTCATCTCCGCTGACCGGAAAACATCCGATGCTTTTCAAGAGGATGTACAGAACAGCTTTTGTCAGCATTTTATTTTTGTAAAATGTGAATAAAAATCAACATTCAACTCAGCCCTTCTCTGGTGTTACCGTGTGCTCCCCCCCCCCCCTTTCCACCCTGTTGTCTTTATTTTCAAAGACATGGTGCTTTGGGATTTAAAACTGGCAGTACATTTTCCTTTTGCAAGTGTGCTCATCCTCCTGTTCTAGAAGAAGTCGCAGTGTTGGTCAAGCCCGAAATCTCAAAAGAAACTGGCTTCATGCGAGGGCTCTCCTGCCCCCCCCCTCTAGTGTAGTGCCTCAACTGCTGCAGGAGTAGCCCAGGGGCCACCCCCGCCAGGAGGGAAGGACCCTGCAGGCCTCCTTCAGCATGCTGCTGAATCAGCCAAATAACAACGGCCGACAAGGCAGGGTCCGACCTGACCTGGACGGCACAGGCTAGCCCAGTCTCAGAAGCTAAGCAGGGTCAGCCGAGGTTGGTATTTGGATGGGAGACCACCAAGGAAGTCCAGGGTCTGTTACGCAGAGGCAGGCAAAGGCAAACCACCTCCATTCGTGTCTCTCCTTGAAAACCCTACAGAGTCACCGTGAGCTGGCTGCAACTTGATGGTGCTTTCCAGCCCCACAAGACAACATCAGGAGGAAGAGCTAGACCGAAGGGAAAGGACACACAGCCCCTTGAAAGAAAAGCCAGGCCCTTGTCGTTGTTCTGTCTTGGGATAGGAAGGAAGCTCCCCGGACAAGCTCAGCGCAGCTAGGGGGGGCGGGGAATGAGGAGGGCGGGGGGCTCCCAGCCCACATGGCCACCAGCTAGAGACAGGTCAAGCCCCCGAACCATTGGTGGCCCCCAAGCCAAGAAAGGGGCTGGGTGTGTATCTTCCACCAGGGGACTCAAGGCAGAACACGGGGGATTCCCAGGGAGTTCCCATCCAGTACCGATCAGACCCAGACCCAGCCATTCCGCTGCACTGTGTGCCTTCCCAGCCACATCACGAGCCAAAAATGTCCCCAGTAAAATGCAGCCTTTTAATAGGATCAGCAGAAAAAACAAACAAAGCAGAAAACCAACCATATTAGGAGTGGCTCGGCCAAATATTGGGGTGGGGAAGGGGGCATGAAACCTGAACTGTGTTCGAATTTTAAGACCAACTCCCTGCGCGGTAGCTGATATGTCAGACAAGGACTAGAAAACCTGGGTTTCAAACCTCTACTCAGCCAGGTAGCTCCCTGGGTGATTCTCTCAACCGCACCTGTTTTGTGAAGATTGGGAGGCTAAAAGGGAACCCCCAAGCCAAGAAACGGGCTGGGTGTACTCTGTGCACTGGGGCCGGGGGGAGGTCACTGTTCCCTCATCGCTTAAACAAGTGACCATCTGGGTCTTAAATGTGACTCAGTGGAGCAGTCCCTAAGAGAGCTGTCGACCCCAAAGCAGCGTGGGCAAGTCCTCTCTGGCCCCTTTAGCAACCCTCCTCGGTACCTTTGGAGGGAAGAAACAAAATACTAAAAATCTTAGCAAACTCTGCATGTGTCTTGAAGCGTGTAGGAAATCGGTGATGCAGCGCTCGTGGGCGTCTTAGGAGCCTGACCGATACGCTCAGATGAAATGTTTAGTTCGGAGGCTGCGGTGGCAAGCTCCCTCGGGAGCAAACCCTCCTAACCGAGGTGGAGCGCCTGTCTCTCTCCTGCATGTCTGTGGCTCTCCTGGGATGCTGTTCCACACGGCTGCGGGATATCTGTGCAAATGCTGGTCATTGGGGCGGGAACTGTTGCATGGCCTTTCCTGCTCCTTCAGGAATATCTCAGCCGCTCAGCTGACTGTTTTGCCTTTTTGTCAGAATGGAATAAAGACCAGGGAGGACCCTAAGCTGACCTGGGGAACTCTGCCAGGCCTGCTCCGCCCCTCGAGGATCCCCGGAAGCCAGCTCCTCGGAGTCAACACCAGGTTATAAAAACGGTTCGGCTCGCTCCCAAGTCCCCTAAGTGGAGGAGGGCAATGTTTGCTTCAGAGCCTTCCTCTTGGGTCGCCTGCTCCAGCAAGAGGCCGATTTCCCCTCGAGAGAAAGAGGCCCTCTGAAGGCTGCTTGTAAACCTTCCAGTCTGTGTACCCAGATCAAAATGAGGCCAGCAGTGCTGCCTGTGACACAAAAGGGCAAGCGAAGGAAGGATTTCAGAATTTGTTCCAAACAGCCTTTGCAAAAGTCCCTTCCTTCCTTCCTTCCTTCCTCCCTTCCTCCCTTCCTCCCTTCCCTCCCTCCCTTCCCTTCCCTCCCTCCATTCCCTCCCTCCCTTCCCTCCCTCCCTCCTTCCTTCCCTTCCCTTCCCTTCCTTCCTTCCTTCCTTCCTTCCTTCCTTCCTTCCTTCCTTCCTTCCTTGAATCATACATCCTAGCAACATCTTCCCTGAGCAATGCCTGTTACCTCTTCAGAACAGTGAGAGAGGAGGGGGAAACAGGCCTTGCTGGAAGCAGAGCACTCTGGTTTCTCTTCAGATCGCATAAATCTTTCACCTTTTCATAAACGGTTCTGAATTGGCGACCAGACTCCTCACCCCCGAGCTGGCAGGTGACACAGAATTATTCAGGGTGGTGAAAACCAAGGCCTGGGAGGATCTCACTAAGTTAGATGGGTGGGCAAGAACATGGCACTTGAAGTTTAATGTAGGCAAGTGTGCAGGCACTGGAACAAAAAATCCCAGCTCTAAGTATATGCTGATGGGGTGTGCACTTGCTGAAACTGAGAAGGAAAAAGACCTTGGGGTCATAGTGGATAGCTCAATGAAAACATCGGGAGGCAGAGGCAGGCTATCAAGCCACTTCTCTGACCATCCTCCATGCCCCAGTAGGAGTCGCCATGACTTCCGGGCATAGACGCATGCACGCACACACAAATGCAAAAATACCACCCCCACCCCCAAAAAAGAAAAATGCTTTCTTTCAAGCACCTCTATTCCAGTGATTTTGAGCAACAGATAAGGAGTTGTTATTTCTTTAAGGAAAATATGGTGGAGAGATACTTGGCCTCAGCCAGCATGGTTCTTGGGTCTCTAGCCACCAACAGACTGGGGACGATGTTATCTTTTAATACAGTAGAAGGCAATTTAGTTAAAATAGGGGCAATCCATAATTTGCGATTAAAATTATTATGAGGGCATTCCAATATCATATGGGCCAAGGATTCAACCTTTTTCAAGTCACATTGGCAAAGCCTGACCGGATAAGGAAAATCGCAGCATCTCCCAGGAAGAACTGCTGAAGGGGCAGCATTCAGACATTCGAGCATAAAGGCTGTACAGTAGCGAGGAACCATTTGGCATTCGATATAGGCTGGGGTGGTTGGGGGTGGGAGGATGCCAAAGTACTGAGTGGAGCATGCTCTCTGAGCTTGTGTAACTGAGCCGAAGTAATCTAGGTCTTTTATGCATTTCTTGACAGTAGAGATCCGCTAAACCATCGACTCCACAAAATGCTCAATGAAAATGTCAACTCAGTATGTGGTAGCAGTGAAAAAGGCAAATTCCATGCTGAGGATTATTAGGAAAGGGATTGGAAATCGAAAACAGACAATATTATTATGCCTTCTATAGAGCCATGGTGCAGTCTTATTTTAAACACTGTGTGCATTTCTGGTTGAAACATCTCAAAAAAGATCTTCTTTGTGGTCTCTGTGCATCACATCACACATAGTGCACCTGCGCCGACCCCGATCGGTATCTTCTAAAGCGAAAGGGATTTTCGCACCCTCTCCCCGGTCACGCGCAGGGCTCCAGTGTGCACATGACCAAGGGAGGGGCACGACAATCCCGCCAGTTCTCTTCTGACCACCACACTGGTAGGACCCCTCGCTTTGGTCGGTATTTTTTCTCTTCTCTCCTTTTTTCTACTGGATTCCTATAGTGAAAGACTTGGTTGATGTGGACTGAACTGACTTAGAGTACTCTGCCTCGGCAGGCGACTCTCCCCCACCCGCACCCCCTGGCCTATGGCCAAGTAGTGGGGCTTCTTTAAACAGTGACTAAAGTGTGGCAGCAAGATGGCCCCCCCCCAGACATTCGCTTTGCCTTTTGTGCCTTGGGGAAGCGCACCGGGTGGACTCCTGTACTCACTGTGCCAGGTTCTCGAAGCAGATGAGGAAGAACCGAGCCGCGAGACTCCGCATCGCTTTATGGGAGCAGGCTCTTTCTCCGGTGATGTCTTCGCAAGAGATGTCCGGACATGCCTCGCTGTCGACCCCAGCTTCGGGATCGGCGACTGCGCTATCTGACGCCGAGCATCATCGATGCTGATCTTTCATGCTGTTCAGATTTTTAAAAAGCTGCTTCGGCAGCAGTTGCCTTTGCAGCACAAAGCCACTTTGTGGCTGAAGGAAAGCAGTGTATAGACAAGAAAATGTTTTTAAATCTATATGTTCGTTTTTAAAAAGCATCCTGTTAAACTGAGCTTCTGCCTAGAGCAAGAGTTACCAGGGGTCCATTGGGGCCGGAGAGAGGCGGAGCAAAGCTCCGCCAGCTCAGGAGTGGCCACTAGGGCAGCCACGGGCTGAATCAGATTCTCTAATCTGATTCAGCCCGCTGCCGAAATTCGGCAGCAACTTTAAAAGCAACTGGAGGGGAGGGGATTTGAGGGAAAGGCTCCAAACTTGCAGGGTAACTGCTGGGGCCTCTCCTCAAAATACCCACCAAGTTTCAAGAAGATTGGACCAGGGGGTCCAATTCTATGGGCCCCCAAACAGGTTGTCCCATCCCCTCCATTCTCTAGTTTGCAAGTTTGTAGCCTCTCCCTCAAACCCCCTTTCCTCCAGCCCCTCATATACCCTATGAGTTTTTGCCATTGATTTCAATGGCCCATAGGGTATAATGGGGCTGAAACTGACATTCCCTTTCTTTTTTCTTCTTCTTTTTTTAAAGATATTTTATTGGTTTTTCCATGATTAAAATAACAAAACTTGTAAATATAATTCCAACATTTTTTCGAGCCTCGGGTTCATTTGTTTCTATCCATGTGAAAAGTTTTAACCAACAGTCTTTCTCCTCATTTCTTGTTTCTTGCGTATACAGTTTAGATCTTTGATCCATTTTATCTAGCTCTGCTACTTCCAAAAGTTTCTCTAGCAGATAATTTTTCGTGGGCACTTCCTTTGCTTTCCAATTCTTAGCCCATAAGATTCGCACCGAAGTCAACAAGTATATAATTAGTATAACATCATTCTTATCTAATTCCGATGGTAAGATATTAAGTAGAAATATTTCTGGCTTAAGGAACAATTCAATTTGTGTTATTTCCTTAATTTTCTTGTCATCTTCCAATAACGTATTGCCTTGTGGCACTGCCACTGGCGATGTCAGGGGACGTGGCATATGCTGACACACTTCTGGCGATGTCAGGGGACGTGGCATATGCTAATGAGTTATGCTAATGAGCTCCTGCACCTCTTTTTCTGCGAAAGGACCCCTGAGAGTTACTATTTCAGTTATCCGTGGCCTCCCTCCCTGAGATCTTGTGGTTGAGTCCGTCTCATGTGGCAAACGTTTTGTGGCTGGCTTCGCTTTCCATGACAGGTATTTTGTAGTTGCACCTGCCCCCTTGTATCAGAATTCCAAAGATGTTTGTAGGTTCAAAGATGTTGGGGACCCCTGAATGAGATTAAATATAGTGTGTGTGTAAATCAAGATGGGTTAACCTGTCTGTAGCTGTGTTAGTCTGTCTGTAGCAGTAGAAAAGAGCAAGAGTCCGTTAGCACCTTAAAGACTAACAAAAAATGTGTGTGGCAGGGTAGGAGCTCCTGTGAGTCACTGCTCACTTCTTCAGATACAGCAGGGACTCACAAAAGCTCCCACCTTGCCACATTTTGTAAGTCTTTTAAGGTGCTACTGGACATTTGCTCTTTTCTACTGTGTTGTGTATATCATTACATGCAATCCAGAACTTAACCTCCGAATTTGATGACCCTGCATTCTGTGTGTAGGAGGAAGTTTCAGGGCATAGGTGATGAAGCAAGACAGCCATACAGCCTTAAAGGCAGAGATCAGGGGGCAGCGTCATCCCACACTTTAGCAAAAGCCTCAGCAGGTAAATAATCCGTTTTTAAAAAAATGTAGACTCAGCTCCTCCCATGCCCTGCATCCACTGCGATGTGAAGATGTTTCAGCCACAGTCTGTCAAGAAACCAGATGTGGGAAAGCAGCCTTAACACTCGGAAGCAGGCAGAGACCCAGATTTGCTTAAACATGTGAAAGCGGCTCTTGGTTAACTTGAGATGCTTTTTCCAAGCTGGAAGCCCTGAGCAGGTATGCGGTGTATCTTGCAATTCCCTTCCCGCTTTGAGCATGAGTGCGCATGTGCTCCCACCCCAAGCCAGTTTAATTTTGCTGCTGATATTGGACAGATGTAACAGGCTGGCTTTTTAATTTTCTGCTCCTGGGTTTCCCTTCTCCCCTCATGCATTTTTCATGGTGACGCGCAGCTCCTTCCCTGTGTGGCCTGAGCGCAATATTGATCGACTGATTAAGCCATCTCGCCATGGCAAACAACTTTTAATTTTCTAACCAAAGGCCTTTCGGTTTCTTCTTTTACAGTCTGTGCCCTTTTGTGTTTTTCCCCATTTCAATAAATTTTTAAAAGTCTGAGGACCCAGCCGATGCACACAGGGCATCAAATAAAATGCAAATAAAAATATCAGCCAGAATGAGACCGAATGGCTTGCTCCTTGATTCCTGCATGTTTTGCTGCCTCTTTGGAAAAGGGAAAAAGAGGCTGAAACTTTCACGTGAGTTGTGGAAACTCCTAGAATTCACAACGTCTCCAGTGTGACGTCTGGACACGGTGCCCTTGAGAGGTTTAAAACTGGTTTGTCCCGTCGGCAAAATGTTCAGCTGGTCAATCCTACCATCTAACCTACCTCACAGGATTTCTGTGAGAATAAAATGAGGGCAAACCCCATGAACACAGTCTTCAAGGGAGAGAGGGAATGCGAGATGAAGGCGATCACTGAACGGTGGAGTGCTGATCAGAATTACGCCCTTCTAAGCCCATTGACTTCAGTGGTCCCAGAAAGTTGTGTAATTCTGTTTAGGATTGGAATGTTAGGGGTGTATCCAATTATTCATTTTTTAGGTGATTTCTAAACCACCGTTCCACACAAATAAGGGCCTTGAGGTGGCTGAATACTAGGCTGTTCTCTCCCATCCACGTGCTATCTGTTTTCCAATTGCTGTTTATTATACTCTAGCAAAATGCCCCTTGTCGTGGGTGTGTATATGTGGAAGGAGGGCTTGTATACAGCAAAGAACCCTTAGAGAGACCTGTCTCTGTTCTCCCTGGACACTGTGGCACATTCCACCCTTCTGTAGCACCCCACAGTGGATCCCTGGCCCAAAGAGTTTTGGTCTTCGTGGAACAGAATTTTCAGAGCAATGCCTGACTCTTGGTCACTCCTGGTGCTCTGGAGGACTCCAGCTCTTGAGAATCTTGATGGCTCCGGCTGGCACAACCTCATCCAGAATTCCCTTGCTTGGTTGTCCCCCTGGAACGTTGGGAGGTGGGGAGGTTGCTAGGCAGAGAACCAGCAATGCCTTTGTCCCTTTTCAGAGGTTCACAAGTAAAAAAGAAAGGTCCCCCCCTACCCCCCGGACCTTACAATCTAACCATCCATGAATACCAGCGAAATCATCTTTTCCAGTTTTGTTTTTTAAAGACGTTATAATGAGCAAAATGGTGGGCAGGAAAGAGGGGTGCAAAATTCTTCCCGTCTCCCACGGGTCATTTTTCCCCTCACAGCTCCACCTTATTTTCAGCTTGACCTGTCTAGAAGACAGCAGTAATAATCTATTGGGGGGGCACTTGAAAGGGAGAAGGAATGAGCATGGAAACGGTTTGTTCCCCCACACGCACACACAGGTCCTCTCCGGGAAACCTCCCCTCTGGTGCCCAGGCGTTTGGAGCCCAATGCGATCAGCGCATCCCCTCCAGAACATCGTATTTTGCCCATTCTCCAAGCTTGCTTCTAATTTTGAGCTCTGATTCAAGCGGCCGGATTTCTGGGTTTCGTAGCTGGGTCAGTATTAGTCAGCAAACTTCTGTCTTTGCCCCTGGAACTGGGGTTATCCGATCATTCATGCTTTGGGTGGAGATCAGACACATAGGGAAGGGCTGCCAGATGGGCCTTGGAACAGGTGCCATTTTCCAGTTCTGTCAACTCTTAACTCTGGCTTTGTGTGGCATCTTTTTGTCTCCCTCCCTCCCTCCCCAATCCAGGTTAAATGCAATTTCCTCTGGAAGCTGTTTTAAATTCCCCCAGCAGATGTGCGGTTGGCTGAAGAGGAATCTCCCCCCACCTTTTTTTTCAGTATTCACCTGGTATCCTTCAGAACAAATGATTCTTCAAAAGGAAATGAAAAAAAGGAGGAGGGGAAGGGAATGTTTTAATTTGCCCATTTGCATCACGCAAGTGCATTCAGCCACTGCAAACAAGTTTGAGGCAGCCTCGGAGTCCAGCTTATTGCCACACGAAAGCTGCAATTCCAAAGGGCCAACGCCGCCCACCCTTTCCCACCCTCCCCCTGCATTCTAGAACAGGTTGGGGTGCAGATAATTACTTTCAGCAAATGCATTTTTGTTTGAATCAGGGGCGATAGGTTGTTTGTCTCCAACCCCCTTGGGCTTAAAAAAATCTCGGTGATGAAAACAGAAAAGTCTTGTTTTGATGTTTGTGCGAATGTGGGAGAAGTCAACCCAGCCCACTTTTGGCGTCGCTTTTAAATGGGCTGAGAGCAGTTGGCTGTTTTAGCCAGGCACAAGCAATGGAAACAAAGATGATGCGCTGAAATCTTCCTCTCTGACCCTCCAATATATATAGACCAACTCTTGAGTAAAAGGGCCCGAAGCCGCTGTCCCTATGTATGGGACAAATGAAGCGCTGGTTTCTTTGGGGGTTTAGTAGCTTGTCATTGTGGGGATTTTCATTCCACCCATTTTCATTGCCGGCGTGCCCCATTTCATTTGCTTCTTTTATGCCATTTTTACATTATGTGCTATTTATATGCAATGGGTGAAAAAAAATGTTTAAAATTGCACATATTTAATAGGGAAAAATCCAGCCCACTGAAAGAGAAAATGGCACTAAAATACATTCTTTTCTGAAAGGAAAAGTGAAAACAAACCGGGGCCTTTTTGAGTCCAAATAGCAGGGCCATGGAATTCAGGCACCTTCCCGAGAGCGTCCTGAGAGTACGGAGTCCCATCTCACCCATGACTGTGCAAAATAAGAACATAAGAAGAGCCCTGCTGGATCGGACCAGTGGTCAGTCTAGTCCAGCCTCCTGTTCCACACACAGCAGCCAACCACTTACCCTGGAGGCAATGCTCCCTCTAAGCTGTGTAGCCTTGTGAGCAAAAATTCTACTCTTGAGCTACTGGCATTAAAGTCGTGAGCGAGCGATTGGGCTGCTGCATGAATTAGTTTGCTCTGGAGCCCTCCTTCCTGAGCTAAGACACAAATGTGTGAGCCGGAGGCTAAAAAACTGTGAGCTAGCTCGCACTAACTCAGCTTGGAGGGAACACTGCCTGGAGGGCCAACAGACAGTACCGAAAGGCCAAGGCCTTCCCTGCTATTGCCTCCTAGCACTGCGTTTCAGAGGTCTGCTGCCTCTGTTTATGGAGTTTCCCCTCAGTCACTGTGGCTAGGAGGCACTGATGGGCCTCTCCTCCTCCATGAATCTCTCTACCCTTCTTTTACAGCCATCTATGCTTGTGGGCGCCACAACCTCCCCTGGCAGTGAATGCCACTGGTATTTAAGCAGGGCTTTCATTGCCTGGACCGCTTTTCCATACCACAAGGGAGCACCAAGACTGCTGCTGCTGCTACTTGCTTAGGGCACGTTGGATGACCCACAGAGGTCAGTGGGGTTCCCGGGTTCATCTGCCTGTGATCCTGATGCTTGCTAACCCCATCTCTTCTACTTCGGGGTGCTCTGGTACCAACCACACCACCTCACTCTGCACTGCAAGCCTTGCCTGTGGGCCATTGGTTGGAGGGAGAGTTCTTCTGAGGCTCTCGGCACTGTTTGAAGCATTGTGCGCCAGGTGTTCAGCCGAGCCAGCTACCTGTGTGCATCACTGCATGGAGAGCATAAGCTAAGCAATTATGTTTTCCCAGGTTTACTTTTAAAAACGTGTTGCCTTGTTTGTTCACTCTTCCTCTGTCATCCCCATGGCTGAGGGTTTCATTTAGTTAAAGCTAAATTAGGTAGGGTGCAGGGGTGCAGGGGTCTTCAGAGCAGAACCCTGAAAGCCAAGCTCTGTCGTCCTGCACTGTTAGCAGTTTGCCACAAGAGGGAGTCGCCAAAGCTTCATGTGCTGCTCTTGGGCACCACCAGTGCTGCTGGCCAGGAGAAAATACTGCAGCCTGTGATTGGAAATGCTGAGCCTGAACCCTATTGGCTGAGCAGCTGGTCAGCTGACATAAGGGGACCAATGGCATTTCATCTTGACCTATAAACATGTGAGTCTCTCCTGCATCCTCCGTTCAAGTGATTCGTCTTCACAGCAGCAACCCAGAAACATCAACCTGCCATCCTGCAGTCTCTCTCTCTCTCTTTCTCAACTATGGCTATAAGTTTTACATTAATCGCCTCGGAGAAGAAATCAATAATGCCTCACCCAGGTTATCAGAAGCACTGAAAAGACATCTTCTTAAATAAGGGCAAAGTGAACAAAAGACTATGCCCTTGGATGTTGGGTATTAGAAAGGTGTTGTTGTTTGTTCTGTTTCCAAATGTGGCAGGATTTCTCCCCCCCCCCCCCCCCCCCCCGATCCCCGTGCATTGACGCAAAGTGTTATTTGATGGAGATGTAGCATCGGGGAGGGTGTTTGGGCAAGGGAGGGGAAAACCATTTGGGAGGTAAAGTAATTTAAAACTGAATGAAAGAGCGATAACTCACGGGCTCCCTTTGAGCCTCCCGCGGCCTACCAAAACACAAACAGGCCTTCAGTTTCCACTTTTTAGTAATTGCATCCCTTTAAGGTATGGTTTTTAAAAAGTTTAGGGGGAAAAGGATTAAAGGAGGTCGTGGTAAATGTTTTATAAAATTAGGAATGGTGTAGAAAGCAGAGAGAAATGTTTCTGCTTCTCTCAGAGTCAGGCAACATGCAATTAAGTCTCGAGTGCTGTTTAAAAACGACAGTGACTATAAAGAAGCCCCAGAAGCCATGACCAGGAGTTGCAGAGAAGCAGGCTGGGGGCCTTGGCCAGGACTTGGTTCCAGGCCTTGGCCTTGCAACTGCTCCTCAGTCTTCTCTTCTTATGTAGGGGATAGGGTTGCCAAGTCTTCAGTACTCACCGGCGGGGGGGAGTCCTCCTCCGGCCGGGAGTTTCCCTGGTGCGCGCGCGCCCGGCGACGTCAGCAGAAGTGACGTCAGCACATTGGGGGCGTTGCCAGGGCGACGCTCTGGCAATCGCCCCAAAACTCTATGGTATCATAGAGTTTTGGGGCGATTGCCAGAGCGTCGCCCTGGCAACGCCCCCAACGTGCTGACGTCACTTCCGGGTGACGTCATTACATCGTCCTGGCTGGACGACTTCGGGGGTGGGGCTCCCCCCGCCGGCCGAATGCTGGCCAGCGGATTGGGAACCCCTTTAGCGGGGGATTCCCCGCCCCCCGGGCTGACTTGGCAGCCCTAGTAGGGGAAGGGATGTGGGGAACAGGCCCACCTCTCTATGCTCTCCCAGCCCTCTGTTTGCAGCATCCAGGGTTGCTTTTCAGTGTAAAGAAAATCAGGAAAGAAACACAAGAGCATGGGAAGTGGAGGCTGGCCCTCATAACTCTAGAGCCCAGCAGCAGGTTTAGGAGAAATGAAGTGAGTTACTTCGGCAGGTAACATTTAATTAGCTTGTGGAAGGGTTGCCAGCTCTGGGTTGGGAAATACCTGGAGATTTGGGGGTGGAGCCTGGGGAGGGCAGGGACCTAAGTGGGATACAATGCCATAGAGTCCACCTCCAAAGCGGCCATTTTCTCCAGGGAACTGATCTCTGTAGGCTAGTAAATGGTAAAGGTTTCCCTTGCTCGCAAGTCAGTCAAATCCGACTCTAGGGGGCGGTACTCATGTCCATTTACAAGCCAAAGAGCCAGCGCTGTCCAAAGACTTCTCTGTGGTCATGTGGCTGGCATGACTAGATGCCAAGGCGCACGGAACGCTGTTACCTTCCCACCGAAGCGGTACCTATTTATTTACTGGCAATTTCTTGCTTTCGAACTGCTAGGCTGGCAGGAGCTGGGGCCAGAGACGGGAGCTCACTCCATCACGCGGCAGTCGGGTCTCGAACTGTCGAACTACTGATCTTCCAGTCTGCAGTTCAGTGTCTTAACCTCTAGGCCACCGCGGCCCCCTGTAGGCTGGAGCTCAGTTGTAACACTGGGAGGTCTCCAGGCACCCTATGGTTATCACAAGGTGGGTTGATGGGCACTAGTTGGCGACTTTTTAAAAAAAATAAGAAACTGGAAAGCGCACAGGAATCTGCCATATAGTAAATCACACCACTGGTCCATCAAGGCCACTACTGTCTACTTAGACTGGTGGTGGTTCTTTGGGGCCTTAGGCAGAGGTCTTTCCCATCACCTCCTGCCTGGTCCTTTTAGCTGGAGATGCCGGGGATTGAACCTAGGACCTTCTGCATGCCAAGCAGAGGCTCTGCTACTGAGCCACAGCCCCTTATGAAACCTCTCTGTTCAGTGGCAAGATACCTCTGAAAACCAGATCCTGTGGCTAGAAAACAAAAGGCTTGCCTGTGAAAAGCACAGTTTCTAACACTGGAACAAGTGGAATCCTGAGACGGGTGGGCTTTGGTGCCAGTGTTCCCTCTAAGCTGAGTTGTTCTGAGCTAGCTCACAGTTTTTTAGCCCCCGGCTCACACATGTTTGTCTTAGCTCAGGAAGGATGGCTCTGATTTATGCAGGAGCCAAATCGCTCGCTCACAACTTGAATGCCAGCAGCTCACAAAGTAGAATTTTTGCTCACAAGACTCCACACCATTGGGTGTGATTCAGCAAAACTGTTATCTCCCCCCCTCCCCTTTAATTTTAAATCTCTCTGGCTCTGCTGCCTTGAATCGCACCCGTAAAGCAGGGCTTGAGCAGCCTTCCCTTCTCCTCCTCGGCACTGAACGCTTATCTGCGCATTCATAATTCCTGCCAGTTCACTCTTAAAATGTCATCATCTTAATGTTCCCGAACTGATTCCCTATTAATCTCACACCGAAAGCTCACAGTTTGTTATGGATGATGAAGAAAAAACACACACTTGCTCGGAGGCACAAGACTGATCAACAAAATTACAAAAAAAGAGATGGTGATTTATTTGTTACTACGCCTTTACACATTTCATTCTAACGTGTGTCATCATAAATGATTAAGGCTTGAGAGCGGCGTTTACACACTACAGGCTCCCTAGCTGGGAAAAGCAAATGATGAACATTTAAGTAACTGATCATTATTAAGGCTCTCAACCAGTGGAATATATTTTTTACGTTGATTAGTCATCTGGCTTTTAATTGAGTCCATCCGTTAAATATAATTCAATCTGCATGAGGCTCTTCCATTGAGCCTGAACTTAAGTTCAGCTGAGAACCTCGGTTTCCTCTCCCTGCTGCCCCAACGCCACTACAGCATTTGGTGTTGTGTTGCAATTGTTGAGAACTGCTTTAGGGGGCCTTTTTTTTTGGTGTAAAACAGGATAAAAATATAGTACCAAAACCCCAGCACAGTTTCTTTATATATATGTACTAACTTTAATAACCATGAGTATTTGGAAAAGGTGTGCATGCACACAAAAGCTCGTACCTTGAATCAACCTTTGTTGGTCTGGTCTTAAAGGTGCCACTGGACTCTAAATTTGTTCTGCTCGTTCTTTAGGATGTTGTTTAATGTTTGCACACTTCCACCCGTCTAGGAATAAGAAATGTTGAACACTCCCTGGTTGCACTGATCCCCCAGCGCCTCAGGGCGTCCCAGAAAATAAATGTGTTCATACAGTAGGGAAGGGTTGCCAAGTCCCCCCAGACACAAGCAGGCATGGGGGGGGTGGTGTAGGGTTGCTAGACCCAGGCTGGGAAACTCCTGGGAATGTAGGGATGGAGCCTGGGGAGGACAGGGACCTCAGTAGGGTACAATGCCATGGAGCTGACCCTCCAAAGCAGCCATTTTCTGCCAAGGAACTGATATCTGTAGTCTGGAGATGAATTATAAGTCCAAGAGATGCCCAGGTCCCACCTGGAGGCTGGCATCCATACATGTTGTGAGAAGGTAAGTTTAATAGAATTTAGGCTGCAGTTCTAAAACTGCTTTTCGGGGGAAGGATGGAATGAATAAAATGGGGCTTACTTCTGAGTAGACCTGCACAGGCTCGCTCCCACAGTGTTCCTTATTTATTTCTTTAAACCATTTATTTGCTACCTTTCTCCCTTGTCTTCAACTGCCTCCTGAAGATCGACGATGAGGGCGCCAGGTGCACTGCCCTGGGGAGGTGGTTCCACAATCGTGGGGCTGTGTCATGATCTGGGCTGTGCCAGTGAAGGCCTAGCAGGCCCAGGGAGCCTGAGTAGCAGTGGGAGGAGGCCAAGCCTACAACTCCCAGAAGTCCCTGAGAGGTTTTGGTACCGATATTAACCAATCACAGAGAAAGGGGACTTCTAATAAAAGAACTAGCACAGAAGAAGAGCTGTTCTTTCTTCCAAGGGAGCAGGGCCAGAGGGAAGGGAGGTCTGAAGGTCTTGGGAGGGTGCGCTGGGCCTTCTCAAGGGATCCTAAATCCAGAGTGGTGGCGGAGTCAGGTGACACCCCACCTGAGCCACGGCAGGCTGCCGCCAAAAAGGGCCCCCTCTAGAGTTGCCAAGTCCGTTTAACTTACCGGCGGGGGAGGGGAGTCTTGGGGCGATTGCCAGAGCGTCGCCCTGGCAACGCCCCCAACGTGCTGACATCACTTCCGGGTGACGTCATTACGTGGGGGGAAGTTGTCCAGGCTGGACGACTTCGGGGGCGGGGTTTCCCCCACCGGCCGAATGCTGGCCGGCGGATCAGAAACCCCTTTAGCGGGGGATCCCCTGCCCCCCGGGCTGACTTGGCAGCCCTAGGCCCCTCTCATGTACCCACCAAACAAGCTTCTTTGGTTGGTGGGACAGGAGGGAATCTTCCCGTGAACTTAATTCCCAGCCAGGAACGTATGTTCCTGTTAGCTGTGGAGGCCAAGTTACATGGTGCCCTCAGCAAACTGGTGCAGATCTCAAGCCCTTTTATTTCCCCCCTTCCTTAGTCTCTGTGTGAAAGATCTTGTGTAAAGTTCCAGGTTCAGTCCCTGGCATCTCCAGTTAAAAGGACCAGGTAGGAGGTGATGTGAAAGACCGTCCCCATGAGACCCTGGAGAGCAGCTTCCAGTCTGAGTAGGCAAGACTGACCTTGATGGACCGAGGGCCTGATTCACTATAAGGCCGCTTCATGCATGTATGTATAAGGGGACATCTGTGTACACGTGTGGATGTGCCCCCCTTCCCCGCTAATGCAATCTGGCCAGTCTGTGTGTTCGTTAGTTTCATTTTTTTTTGCAGTTGGTATGTGAACTGCCTTATAGTGAGCTCCAAATCAGCTCAGGTTCTGTGAATACCTCTGCTTCACATTTTCAGAGGACTTTAAAATGTCCACTGCTGCAACCCCGACTAGCCCAATCTCATTGGAGCTCAGAAGCTAAGCAGGGTCGGCGCTCAGAAGGAAAACCACCAAGGAAGGCTCTGCAGAGGGAGAAAATGGCCACCCACCTCTGCTTAATCACTTGCCCGGAAAACTCCATCGGGTGGGACTTCAGTGGCAAACTGTATTCCCTTTAAAATGTTCAAAGCACTTCACACAGGTACAACAACTCTAAGGTAAGTCAGTATTGTCCCCATATTGGGGAGGGGGGTGGAGAGAATTATGGGCTTTCCTAAGGCCCCAAATGAGTTCATGGCAGAGGTGGCCAAAGGACATGGGGCTTCCCAATGCAAAGCCCAGTCTTCTTGGGGGCGGCGGGGGGATCATCTGCCTCCTGGAACGGACCCTAAACACTTGGATGCCTGCGCACCAATATGGCATCCCAAGTGCCTGGAAGTGTTGCAGTACCAGCCACACTGAAGTGAACGTGGGCCGCAATATGTAAGACCTGTGACTCCGTAGTAGAGTATCTGCTTGGCATGCAAAAGGTTGCAGGTTCAGTCTCCAGTTTAACGGATCAAGTAGTAGGGGATGTGAAAGACCTCTGTGTGAGACCCTGGAGAGCTCCTGCCAGTTTGAGTGGACAGTATTGACTTTGACGGACCAACGGTCTGTTTCAGCAGAAGGAAACTTCATGTGTTCAACTCTGTGGCTCATTGGGGGGGGGGGGGGGGCGCTCAGGACAGCAGAACGTCCCAGGTGGCCTGTTCCCAAAGGGTCAGATCTGCCTCTCTCCAACTCCACCACCTCAAATAGTACCCAAAATGATGTCATGTTTTGCGTCCCGAAAGGGGGCACCTCTGCTTCCCAGAGGAAGAGCTGCATCTGCGATCAGTAAGATTTACTCCTAGGTTAGTGGGCCCAGGATCTGGCTGTCAAAGCCTCTGTCCGGAAAGTGAGGTGCCTTACAATCTCCGTGTGAAATCACTCAGAGCGGAAAGTGAGGTGCCTTACAATCTCCGTGTGAAATCACTGGAGCAAGAAGGTCACTGCTGCGCTTTGTTTCCACCCTGCATTTCACGCCTAGCATTTGGGCCTTTCTCGGTGGCCAGTTTGGAGCTGGTGTGCATGAGCAAGCACCAGCAACGTGCAGAGGAGGCATGCTCAGTTGCAGGTAGACGGAAAAGCCAAGGCAGCCAAGGAAGAATAGTCGGGCTTTCTTTGAAATGTCTCCGAGTCAATAGGTGAGAGCTGGAGGAATGCTCTGGAAACCAGCAGCCGTCCGTTCACGCGGCTCCCTGAAGTTCAGTGTAAAAATAGAGGCTGCCACCCGCCACCGTCTGATCTTTTCTTCCAATCCTCCTTTTAGTTTAGCCGGCCCTCTGTCTCCAGGCTGGCGCGGAGCCCTCTCGGTCCAGGCACTCCGGCCTCAGCTGCCCGCCTTTCCAGCCAAGCCGGGCGCTAAAAATAACAAGCCAAACTCAAGAGGAAGCGTTCACTTCTTCTTCTTTTTTTTGCCTCATCGAAATGATTCATTCTCCATAATTTATAATCGTTGTCTCTGTAGCACCTGTGTAGCTGGAGCTAAGGTGGGGGGGGGGGAGCACCAGGTAAAAGCCCTGCAAGGCTCCCCCCCCCAATACTACTGTCACTCCCTTCCCCTAGAAGAAAACCACAGCTGGCTGATTTCTTTATTTAAACCAATATGTCCCGACTTTTCTATACCCCAAGGGGGCTAACAATATCAGTGCAAGCTACCATTCTGGCAGGCCTCAAATCTTAGGTGGGTACCCTCCCTAGGGCTGCCAAGTCAGCCTGGGGGGCGGGGGATCCCCCGCTACAGGGGTTCCCGATCCGCCGGCCAGCATTCGGCTGGCGGGGGAAACCCCGCCCCCGAAGTCGTCCAGCCTGGACGACTTCCCTCATGCAATGGCATCACCCGAAAGTGACGCCATCATGTTGGAGGCGTTGCCAGGGTGACGCTCTGGCAATCGCCCCAAAACTCTATGATACCATAGAGTTTTGGGGCGATTGCCAGAGCGTCGCCCTGGCAACGCCCCCAACGTGCTGACGTCACTTCCGGTGACGTCAGCTGGTGCACACACTTCGTGTGCGCGCCAGTGAAGCTCCCGGCCGGCAGAGGACTTCCCCCCGCCGGTAAGCAAAACGGACTTGGCAACCCTAACCCTCCCCCATGGGAAAGTGACCCCCACACACACACACTAGTCCTCAGGGCTGAGCTCCCTATTCCCGATGGGGGAGGCAACAACAAAGGCAGAGCCTCTGCTTTGCATGCAGAAGGTCCCAGGTTCAATCCCCGGCATCTCTAGTTAAAAGGATCTGGCAGTCGGTGACGTGAAGGACCTGTGCCTGAGACACTGCAGAGCTGCTGCCAGTCTGAGTAGGCAACACTAAGGCTGCAGTCACACACGCTAAATAAGCCACTTTCAAGCCACTTTCAGTGCCCTTTCCAACTGGATTTTTACTGTGTGAACTGGCAAGATGGACCAAGTTTCTGATTCAGGATAAGGCAGCTTCATGTGTGCTTCCAGCCTCATAAGGGCTTCTGGGTCAGTTTCCTCCAGGGGTGTAGTGGGAAGCCCTTTTCGCTCTGCACCCTGTTTTGGATGTGAGAGGCACATCCCAGCTGGGAATCTCCTCTCTCTAATGCATTAGCCCCCCACCCCACCCCCCAGTTTGTGATCGTAAGAAGAGCCCTGCTGGATCGGACCAGTGTTCCCTCTGTCCTAGCATCCTGTTCCACACAATGGCCAGCCACTCACACATCAGGACTAACAGACACGGCATTGCAGCCGAGCCCTTTCCCTGCTGCCTCCCAGCACTGCTTTTCACAGGTTTACTGCCTCTGTATATGGAGGTTCCCTTTGAATTATAATCCAAACTATGGATTATAATCCTAAAAAGAATAAATGACTATAAATTATAATCCAAAAATCCAAGATTATCCCATTCTAATCCAAATGCCTGCTGGAAGAAGGTCATTTTTCTTTTTAGGACATAAAGGATGGGAATAAACATACCTCATGAGGCAGGGAGTTCCACAGTCTCAGTGCTACCAGGAAGAATTTGTCACATGAGGTCACCTGCCAAATTTATGATGATGGAAGAACATGGGGTGCTCCTGACGACATTAAATAATGGGGGTGACCTCATGTTGAGATCGAGCAACTTTAGAGTTGCTAACTCTGGTTTGAGAGCCAGTATGGTATAGTGGTTAACAGTGGCGGACTCTAATCTGGAGAACTGAGTTTAATTCTGCTCTCTACCACATGAAAACACCCAGGGAGACCTTCTTTGGATATATTTTACCTATATCTGATTGAACCATTCCCCTCGAGCTTTCTCCAGCCTGTCTCCCACCATGATCACTGCTCCTCTGCCCTTCTGTGCTTTGCCTTGCTTGGACTGAGGGCAAAGAGGCCTTGTTGATGTACCGGCCTGGCGTCAGCCATCTGGCATATCCCAGTGGGTGTAGCAGCAGCCATGAGCATAGATGGCTTTTGGAGGGTGTTGGACAGATTCATGGAGGAGAGGCCCATCAACAGCAATTAGCCCTTGTGACTAAATCCAGCCGGCACCCCAGGGACCGCGTGGCTCGCCCTGAGCTTGGCCACCAGTGGTCGTCCCAGGCAGCAGACCCCTGGGGACCTTTAAGGGTCTGCTTCCCTCTCAAAACAGCACAGCAGATAAACACAGTCCCACGAGCAGGTGGAAGGGATCGGGCAAGGTCAAGAACGCAGGGGAGGGGCAGGAAGGCCAAGTGGGAGCCGTCCTGCTTCCCTGCCAGAAGCAATTTCCCATCGCACGCGGAAGGCAGAAATGCCAGCCCGGTGGAAAGTTGTCTATTGATCCTGAGTCTCTGTGGGGGGGGGGACGTATGGGGGGACCATGTCGCCTTTCATCTCCTGGTTTTATAGAGCGACTCCTTTGTCAGTTTCATGTTTGATGAGGTGAGGGTTTTTAATCCAAGAGGATTGGAAATCTTTACATGATCAAAGAGCTCTGCCCGCTGCAGGACTTCAGAAAGGAATGGCTGCCACGGCAAAGAGGCCCGGGGAAAGGAGATGGGAACGCGGATGTCGAGACCGCTGCAGCACCCGGAGCGGCCAGGACACTCTCCAGCATTTGCTTGAAGGAAAGGATCCCAAACCGACAAGAGAGAGCGGAATGTAAAGACAAGTCGGGGGCGCTGAGAAAACACTCGCTGGAAAAGGCTGACTGGCAGGAGGGCAGGAGCAAAGATGATTAACTTGGAGAGGAGGAGGAAGAGGAGGGATTTATACCCCACCCTTCACTACCCAAAGGAGTCTCAGAGCAGCTTACACTCTCCTTTCCCTTCCCCTCCCCACAACAGACACCTGGTGAGGTAAGGGGGCTGAGAGAGCTCTTTTGAGGACTGCCCTTGAGAGAACAGCTCTGAGAGAACTTGTGATTGACCCAAGGTCACCCCAGCAGCTGCATGTGGAGGAGTGGGGAATCAAACCCGGTTCTCCCAGAATAGAGTCCACGCCCCTAACCACTACACCAAACTGGCTCTCAAGAAAGGCTGGCTCATCCATTAGGCTAGCCTAGGCAATCACCTAGGGTCCTAGAAGTGGGGAGATGCCCAAACCAGCCTGGCAAGCAGCAGCCCTGGGTGGGGCCTGCCACAAGTCTGCTCCTTCTTTCCCACTGTTGATGATGGGGCTGTGGGTGGGTCCCCCTTTCAGGACTGTTCTGGCATCCCAGTCCTCCCCTGGTATAGAGGGCATGGCACCACAGCAATCCCCAGCCCCGGTGAGGGCAGTGGGAGCGGGACCTACTTCCCTGTAGTGCGGGGGGGGGGGGCAGGAGGGGGGGCAGCAGTCTCCTTGCTATGGAGTGGCATGGGGCGGTGAAGTTATTCAGTCAGGGCACCAAAAATCCTTGGCCTGGCCTTGACTTGTGGGATTCAATGGGATGCATCCCGACCAAACTGGCAGTTTCCTCCGAGTCCCCCTCCCTGATGCAGACTCCCCTCATCTCCCTCTGCAGGGTCCCGTCTCTCCCAGGAGCACAGTTGTGTAGGGATGGGGGGGCAGTCCAAGGGGGAGGCAGGAAATTCTGTTCTGCCACTTGAAAATTGAATCTGGATCCAACCCAGTGGTTTGAAGAGTAGTGATGACTTGTGTCTTGTGTAAGTGTGAAGCGCCATCAGTCACAGCCTCCCCAACCCAGAAATTCTTTGGGTGAGGGGCTGGGGCTCAGTGGTAGAGCATCTGGTTGGCATGCAGAGGGTCCCAGGTTCTATTTATTTGTTGGTTTGTTTGTTTTATACCCGCCCTCCCCGCCAAGGCAGGCTCAGGGCGGCTTACATAAAATGCATATATAAAACACAGTTAAAACATACATAAACAATCAGCTGTTCATTTCCTAAAGCGCCGGATCAGTTGAAGTGCCAGAGCAAGGTTCCTAATTTAGACCATACCGCTACTTTGGTGTTAGTCCTGATGGCGTTCGATGGCGTTCCCCCAACGGCTCAGTTTGGTCGACTAATTTATCCGGCGAACCAGGCTGAAGATGGTAAATCCAGGGCACAGGGTCACGCCTCGGTGTTTAAGGCGGCTCCTAATCGAAGGCATGGTGGAAGAGGAGGAGAAAAAGAAGAAGAGATTGGATTTATACCCCGCCCTTTACTCACTTGGAGTCTCAGAGCGGCTTACAAACTCCTTTTCCCTTCCCCTCCCCACAACAGACCCCCTGTGAGGTAGGTGGGGCTGAGAGAGCTCTATTCCCAGGCTGTCCTTGAGAGAACAACTGGTCCAGAGCTATGGCTTGCCCAAGGTCATCCAGCCAGGTGCAAGTGGAGGAGTGGGGAATCAAACCCGGTTCTCCCGGGATTAGAGTCCACGCACTTAACCACTACACCAAACTGGCTCCGTTTTACAGGCCCTACGGAACTGTGAAAGGTCCTGCAGGGCCCTGATCTCTGGGAGCTCATTCCACCAGTACGGAGCTGCCACCTGTCAGAGTCCCACAGCAATCAGTCCCAACAACGTTCCTTAAGCAGGATCAGTTTTACTGAGATCAGGAAAGGCAGGTCAGCTGTGCAGACATTTTGTGTCAGGAATGGCTCTCCAGGCAGGAGTTAGGAAGTTATACAGAATTCAAAGGACACCCCAGGATGGAAGAGAGCCAATCATAAAAAGAAAGAAAGCACGCCTAAAATAACAAATACAGGTTCCCAGGGGAATAGGAGCAACCAGAAACTAAGGTCAGACCCAGGCAAAAAGATAAGACACAGAGCAAGAAACAAAAGTTAAAATACCAGGAGACATCTGTCTTCAATACAGGCTTCACCTAGCTTCCACCAACCATCCCCCAACCACTATGGCAGCATAGCTGACACCACCGAGAAGGCCCTGGCCCTGGTTATCACCAGCCTGACATCCTTGGGGCCTGGGAGGGCCAGCCGGTTTTGGGCCCCTGAACGCAGTGCTCTCTGGGGAACATACGGGAAAGGCGGTCCCTCAGGTATGCCAGACCCTGACCATAAAGGGCTTTAAAGGTCAAAACCAGCACTATTGGCAGCCAATGCAATGCTTTCAGCACAGGCTGGATATGCTCCTGCATAGAGAGGCCCATCAACAGCCTGGCTGCAACATTTTGCACCAGCTGCAGCTTCCAGATTTCGGACAAGGGCAGCCCCATGCAGAGAGCATTACAGTAGTCCAGTCTTGACAGGACCATCGCATGGATCACTGTTGTCAAATCGTTGCGGTCAAGGAAAGGAACCAGCTGCCTGATCAGCTGAAGATGGTAAGAGAGCCAGTTTGGTGTAGTGGTTAAGTGCACGGACTCTAATCTGGGAGAACTGGGTTTGATTCCCCACTTCTCCACTTGCACCTGCTGGATGACCTTGGGCAAGCCATAGCTCTGGACCAGCTGTTCTCTCAAGGACAGTTCTCTCAGAGCTCTCTCAGCCCCACCTACCTCACAGGGTGCCTGTTGTGGGGAGAGGAAGGGAAAGGAGTTTGTAAGCCGCTCTGAGACTCCAAGTGAGTGAAGGGCAGGGTATAAATCCAATCTATTCTTCTTCTTCTTCTTCAAGGCTGACTTGGCAGCGGCTGCTACCTGGGCCTCCATTGTTAAAGAGGCCTCCAGGAGCACTCCCAGACTCCTAACTTCCAGCAATCTGATTCAGTATCAGGCAGTGTCACGTGACCAGGCTTTATCCATAGATTTCCAGGGAGGAAAAGAAGTCCCATTAAGTGTCCTGCTGTTGGACCCTTTTAGGATCATGCCCTCTTCTCCTGCAAAGAGACAGAGGATGCTGATGACATATTTGGACTGGCAAAATGTCCAGACTGGCAAAACTTGCCTCATAACAAGTCAGACCATCAGTCCATCAAGCTCACCATTGTCTCCTCAGACTTGGCCGTGCCAACCCCTGCTACCCTTTATATGGAGGCATCAAAGATTCAACCTGGGACTAGTTTTGGCATGTGAAGCAGATGTCCTACCCTTTGGGTTGGGTGGAGAGAGGGCCTCTGCCTGGTAAGATGAACTCTGCAGGCCCCCCTCCCGAAGATCTGGGTCGTAGAGACAGTCCACCCATTTGGGGGCTTAATTTACTCATTCGAGTACTTCGAACCCGAGACAGGACTATCAGATATCTTATGACAGGGTTAAGCAACACTGTCATTCAATTTAAAGCAATGAAGACCTGCACCAATTAAGCAGCAAATGATCCATTTAAATCCACAGCACTCAACTTCATTTAAAATTGTGGTGATGTTTGTATTGCAGAGAAGGGAGGGGAGGGGATGAAAACCAAATTTGGTTGTTCTTGGGCTTTCAGGGCGGTTCCAGCTCATCTAAATTATAGCCATCATGGGGAAGACCAGATGTCCCCAGGAAGGGTGAGCCACACACATGACAGCACCATCGCATAAAGGGACCATCACGTTTCCCAAGTCACTGTGCCAGATGTTGATGCATGAAGTCAGATGGTAGGAAAAGGTCCTGGAGATAATCTGGCCCCTTTAGGGCGCTTAAAGCTCAGCTCCAGAACTTTGAATTGAATCTGGAAAGGAACAGAAGGCCAGTGCAGATGAAAGGATATTGAACATGCCCCATCCGGCAAGTCCCCGTCAATATTCCAGCCCAATGTCTGTTTCCAAACAGAGGCACAGCGAGCATAGCAAGAACCTAATCTGGATTTTATGCCAGGGCATGGATAACTGCAGTTTGGTCAGTCCTTTCCCGGAAAGCTGGTTTTGCCCTGGTTGTGACAGGTGCCCACTTTGCAGCTCTCCTTTCCCCAGACCAGTGAATGGCCACCATGCTTGTAGAAGGGAGAAACCAACAGACCCGAGCACTTGAACAGGTCCCTGCACCCCAAGGCTCCAACCACAGAGATTCATACTTGCATCGCCCCACCCCTTCAATCTGCACAGCCACGCCCTGGATTTTACTTCCTGGGCACTGCAGAGTGGTTTACAGAGAGAGAGAAAGAGAATCTGCTGCCAAATCCTCGACCTGCTGATGGAGATGCCTTTGTCTGATGCTCACCCGCCCCTCCTTGCCCTGGCCTTTCGCCTGCTTTTCAATAGCTAGAAACCAGCGTTCAATCAGAAGAATGGCATGTCAGCAGAACCAGCGCAAGGTCCTAATCATTAAGGCCCTGGTTTTGATCACTTAATGTGTGTAGATGCCCAGGAATGGGGCCGGATGAGCTCATCACTTTCCCCAGGCTTCAGAAAGACCCATTTACTTCCAGAAGCAGCTGGTAGTGGAGGGAGACTTACGGCAATAGCTGCAAACCCAACGGATTGCAAGCCCTATGAGTGACCGTGGCAACGTTCGGGAGCCAAAGGTCTGAAATAAAGTTTCTCATTCACAATATTTAGTGGCTTATACTGAAGACAATCAGGGCTTCTTTTCCCACAGCAGTTTAAACTGAAATCTGTTTTGAGCACCTGGGAGGTTGCCATGAAATCAGGCTGTGGGTACCCAAAGCTGGCAGCCACTGTTTGCACGTGCACAGATGTAGGTGGCTTGAACCTCCCCCCCTTCACTCGCTCAGAGAGAGTCCTCGTTTGCTGAAATTAACTAGGGCTTCCAAACATGGGGATGCAATTGTACAATACAATACCTTAGCTCCTGAAGAAAAAAAATAATGCGTGATTAAAAGAATCACATTTAAAAACCATTGCATGCGAAGGCAGAGCTTAGCGGTGCATGGCGGACCCCTAGAGAGAAAGCTCCCAACTTCTTCTCCCTTAAACCAACCTGAAGTCGCCTTTTCGACTTTTAATGCCGAGGAAAAGTACAAGAAAGCCGCCGGGAAATAAAGCAGACCAGAACTATAGTGAAAGAAACACGGTCAAAGCTTTTTTCCCGATAAATGGCTCATCAAGGCCTTCAACCCCTGCTCAAACGGTGGACTCCAAAATGGCGGCAGAAGACAAAACAGAAACCCCAGACTCTCACAAAGACGCTCCACTTATGAGGAAAGATCTGCGGGAGCTCAGAGAAGATCTACTTAAATCTATGTCGACTTTGGTGACAGATCTCCAGCAACCTGTACATTCCTCCTTGAATGACATGGTAAAAGAAATAAAAGAAGTCTCTAAGCTCGCTGAAAATGCTTCGGAAATGACACTTACATTACAAGACGAGGTAAGAAATCTGCAAACTTCGGAATCGGCTACTCTTAATAGACTGGCAGTTCTAGAAAATAAATGGAGGCAAAATAATTTAAAATTTCGTGGATTTGAAGAAGGGGCGGAGGAAGGCAAAGATCCTTTATTTCAGGATGGCTGGCCCAAACACTAGAAATGGAGGAAGGAGTAGCACTGGCAGTAGTTAGGGCTCAGTGGTTAGGTCTATTAACTGCAGCACGTAAAGGAAGACCACGAGACATTCTGGAACAGTTTCTTTACTAAAAATCCAGGGACAAGATACTACGAGAAGCTCGTTTGAGGGGTTTGTTGTCTTTTAAAGATCAAATCATAGTTTTATTAGACCTCTCCCAGGAAACCCTAGAGATGTGGAAAAAATGAAGCTGGTCACCACAAAGCTGTATGAAGCTAAGATTCGATTTCGTTGGAGCCCAACATCAGACATTCCGGTTTATAAAAATGGTTTGCAGTATCAAGCATCTAACAACTTAACAGGTCAAGCTTTGTTGAACTCACTTGGACTAAAGTTAATATGTGAAGAAGATGAACTACTTGTGTCATGAACGTTTTAAATCCTTAACCAAAGAAAAGGCAACAAGCAAGTCTGAATGCTTACCTGTGATATTCATGATTTAAGCCTGTTAACTCTGTAGTAAATGCCTCCCTTTACATCCCCCCCATCCCCTTTTCAACTTCTAACCTATAATGCTTCATATATTTTGTACACAAGCTATATCCTCTTTTTCATTTGCACATTCTAATCATAAATAAGATCTTACAAAACAGTTAGAAAAGAATACTAATAGGGATGGCAGGAAGTATCTTTTTCATGCATAATGTTATCTGTTCAGCTCTTAATGTAACAATTCATTAGTAATATTTTGGCTGATTCTGTTAAATTAAGTGCCTTGAATATTTCTATATTGATTTTTTCATAAGGGGAAAGGTTATATCATATCTCCATGTTTAATGGCATAATATGAATGTTTAAAGTAAGTCTTTGTTGTAAACAGTTTTATTTTCTGTTATATAAATATAGAGTAAATTGAATATAAGTAGAGCCATAAAGTCAATGGTTTATTATTTATTACATATTTATATAAAAAGCTGGACTATAGTTAAGCCTACTATAACAATATAAGTTATACACTAAATAATTTCTATTCTATTTTATTATAATATATTTCTATTAATATAATATTAATAAAATTAATATTAGTATAATATATTTCTATTATGAAAAGGTGAAAGAGGTGGGAAGGACGAGAGTAAGTTGTATAACTGTACTTGTTTTATTTGGCTATAAATCCCCTCTGGTATTCTATTAGTTTCTAGCTAGGGAGACAAGTTTTAGTCACCCTATTGTCCTAAACTATTGTAGTCTGGGACGTCTAGAAACTAGCCGTTTTTAAAGGGCTGCTTGTTCAGATTTAGTTTATATTGTTTAAAGTTTAATAATTGATAAGATTAGATTAGGGATAGGGATAAGGATAAGGCAAAGAGTTATTACTTAAATTTGATACATAGAGTTATTGATTTTGTTAGCCCTGTAGTGAGATCTACAGTTTGTTATTAAATTAGAGTATTATTAAGATTTTGATAAGTTTTCTTTGTTATATTGGTATTTTATTTTTTCCTAGGTTTTTTTTTACTAGATAGTGTTGGGAAGTTTGTAGAGTCATACAGCATTAGTTTTTGATATCTAGCTCTAGGCAAAGATGGCATCATGGAATGCAAAAGGCCTTAACAATAAAATAAAACTTAGGAGAACCTCTAATTATTGGGCTAAGGAACGTATAAATATATAATGTTATAATATATATAAATAATTTACAGGAAACCCACTTTAAAAAATCAGCCTTTCAGGTTCTAAAAACAAAATGGTTTACACAACAGTTTCAAGCTCCTGGCTCTTCAAAAGCCAGGGGTACAGCAATTTTGATTTCTTAAAAATGTTCCCTTCCAACGTTTGCAAAGTAAAATTGATCCCAAAGGAAGGTTTATAATTGTTAAAGAAGAACTGAATGGAGACCCTTTAACGATAGCATCACTCTATGCACCTAATTTGGATCACTTAATCTCCATATCCTCTTCCTATAAAACAGACAAAAAGTTTTGTTATAACTTCAATCTAACATTAAAAAATTAGAACTTAGACACATGAAGTTTGGAGGGGAAGAGAAACTAAGAAAATTAAACCAGGAGCAGAAAAAGTTAGAGTTATTGGAAACCTCTAAAATACAAAAAACAGCTACTAGTGTTAAAACAAAAATATGTTACCAAAATGCCCAAATCTATAAAAACGTTGAAGCAGAGAGTAGCACATAAAATTTCATCTACATTAATACATGCTATAAGAAACTTGAAAGGTTCTCTGTAAGTTACTTCAGAAAATATAAACTCAGTTTTTTTATAAACATCTGTACTCTTCTAGTAATCCTAGCGTAATAAATATTCAAAATTACTTTAAGTCAATTAAATACGATAATAAATTATCAAAGGAACACATGGCGTTTTTAGAGCAACCTGCAACTCTTACAGAAATCTCAGAAGTATTATCCAAAATGAAAAATAACAAAACCCCGGGCAGAGATGGTCTACTAGTAGAGATACAGGGGTCATTTAGAGCAGGAGCTCGGGGGAGTGCAGCTCCAGGAGTTGGTGCCAGCCCCCCCCCCACGGGGGACTGCCTGCTTGTGTCACGGCTGCAGCAAAATGACCCTGTCCCCTGGAAAGGTCCTTGTTCCTCCGACCAGCTTTCTGAAGGCTTCAGCCACTACTGAAGTTATCCTCCCAGAATAGTGGTATTTCTGAGGCTTGGATCCCCTCTCTGCCAGATCTTCCTTCCTTCCTTCCTCCCTCTCTCTTTCTTTCTCTCTCCTTTCTTTCTTGCCTTCTGACGTACTTCCGGTGATGTCAGGGGGTGTGGCATATGCAAATAAGTTATGCTAATGAGTTGTGCTAATGAGCTCCTGCTCCTCTTTTTCTACGAAATGACCCCCGTAGAGATATATAAAAAGTTCAAATCTGACATTGAGAAACACTTATTGGAAACCATCAATTCAGTCTTTATATCTGGAGTTATGCCCAAAACTTGGTCGGAGTCTTGAGTTATAGTCATTCCAAAGCCGGGAAAAGACAAACTACTTCCTAACTCCTATCACCCCATCTCTATTTTAAATCACGACTTTAAAATATTTTCTTCATTCTAGCCACATGTTTAAATAAAATAATAACCCAGTATATCCACACAGACCAAGCAGGCTTCATGCCAGGATGCACTATAATGGACAATATTAGAAAGTCTCTAAATATCATGCAGTTCTATAAGACCAATTTAATTAATTCAGCAATATTGTCAGTCAATGCTGAAAAGGCACTCAACAAAGTGGAACCTATATACTTACAAGAGTGACCCATATGGAATTCGGACCTAATTTCATGAAAGCTATTCAGGCTACATATAAACATCCCATTGCACAGATTTGTGTCAACCAATTTAGATCTGATGAGTTATATCTTAACAGGGGTACAAGACAGGGCTGCCCCCTTTCCCCATTACTTTTCGCTATTTCTTTGGAACACTTAGCTTGTGCCATAAGAAAAGATATAAAAATTTGGGGGATTGAAATTCATGAAGAAATTTACAAAACGAGCCTTTTTGCAGATGACGCTATTTTTATTTTTAAAAACCCCTAAAGAATAATTAAAACCTCTTTTATCACAAATTGATAATTTCAGTTGTATATCAGGATTCTCTATTGACTATAGTAAATCAGAACTATATCCGTTATGCATTACAGAGCTAGACAAAGCTGAAATTACCTCTTCCTACCCTTTTAAATGGGTCACAAAACATTGAAAACACCTGGGTATAGTTATACCCCTGGATTTAGATAAACTAGATCCATGCAATTATAACCCACTTACTAGCGCCTTCAAATCAACGTTATTAGAATGGCAAAAACTAAATCTTTCAATATTGGGGGGAAATGACCTTTTAAAAACTATTCTTTTACCAAAATTTCTTTTTTTGTTCCAAAATCTTCCTATTACAATTTCAACTGAGGTCTTTAGTGAATGGAGATCAAGCATAATAAAATTCTTGCGGGATGGCAGAAACCCCTGACTCAAGAGTTCTCTTTTAAGTAGACTGGCTAAATCAGGAGGCTTAAGCCTTCCTAATCTAAAATATTTTTTGGCAGCTCAACTGAAAGCCATCTTTCATTATATAATTGTAAATTAGCATGGGTTCATATTGAAGGTGCCAACCTATTCCCAGATAAGCTCCATAAGGCAATTTGGAATACTCCTAAGAATAGACTTATTTATCTATGTGCAACAATTTTTTAAAATTCACCTTGAGCCTTTGGGATAAATACAGAAATACGCTGGCCCCGGGTATTTTTCCACTAACGGCCTTTTTGGATCAATACTGGTTCCCCCCGGGAAGGCAGATTACTGATTTTCCGAATCTGAGAAAGAATAGGAGACTTAACAATAAACGGACAAATAGGAACACAGAAGCAGATTGAACAAAAACATGACTTAAAGCTCCACTGGTTTCAATATCACCAGTTAAACCGCATTTTTAAAGAGTTAGCGACTTCACCGCAGTTGGATAGGCCATTAACACAGTTTGAGTTGGCTATATTAGATAAGTTACTTAATCAAAGAGAATGGCTGCAAAACTCCTCAGTTGTTATGGCCTGGAATAAGGAGTGTGACCCACCATTAAATGATCAACAGTGGAAAAACATTTGGAGTTCTTTTCCATTTACAACAAAAGCCCTAAATCTACATCTACATACCTTTAAAATCTATTCACGTTGGTATCTTACACCTAATCGATTATTTTACTGCAAATTTAAAGCAAATCCAATCTGTTGGAAGGGTTTCAGTCAAAAGGGCACGCTCCTGCACGGTTGGTGGGCTTGTCCAATTTTTTTTTAACTTTTGGGAAGTTATATTAGGTGAAATCTCTAAGATACTGGGACACACTTTGCCGAACACACCGGAATCGATATTAATTAATTACTGGCCAAATACTTCCTTAATGAAACAATCTTCTGAACTAGCTTCACTATTGATTTCAGCAGCTTAAAACCTTGGTAGCCCAGAAATGGAACCAAGACAAACTACCCACATTGAAACAATGGGCTTCTAAAATATGGGACATAGCGGTGTCTGATAAGATAGTGACCCAAATTATTGTCTTCCATACACCTACAAAATCAAACAACTTCCTTGAAAAATGGTTTCCATACTTGGAATATGCTTCTTTGAATTCAAGTACTTTGTTCAGTATTCCTAGTAAATACATGGATTATGTCTTTTATTAGGGGTACTTATTTAAGTTGTTATGTCTTTACTGCTAACTATGATGTTAAGAAATAAGTCAACTGGAAGTTGTTATGTTAAGGTTGTGTTTTACTGTGTTTTTATTACATTGGTATAATAAGCTCAAAGTTAATGCCGTCCTGGTTATGTATAATTTATATATTATGATGTTATTTTGTTGTCTGTATAATGTTAAAAAAAATTAAGTTTAAAAACCATTAAAACAACCCCCCGAAACACAGAATTAAAACAGGTTTTTAAAAACTAGAGTTAAAATATGTACATGACACAAAAACATATTCTCCATATTCTGAGTTCCCTTTCTCTTGCCCCGAAGAATAAGGGACCGGTAATCTGGAACCAGGACCCATAATAATATAGGAAATTGCCATCTTGAATTTTTATCTACACTGAGATTTTACTAATGTTGTGTATAAATTTAATGTTTTGTGTTTTGTATCCTGTGGCACTGTGTTTTGTACATTGTCCAGAGACTGGCGCGAGCCGGGATGGGGCGCTTAATAAATCCAATAAATAAATAAATAATATTGTTTGGGAAGGAGGATTCACTGAGGGCATGCCAAACAAAACAAAACAAAACAAAAACATTCACCTGCTGGTGGAAGATGGCAGCAGAAGGGGCGGACAGATCTCTCTGGGGAGACTTCAGAGCTTTGGTGCCATGACTAAGAAGGCCCTCTCCTTGGTTGCCACCTGACTAACCTTTTAAGGTGGGGGATAGGGTTGCCAGGTCCCCTGTGGCCACCAGCAGGAGATGGTGGGGGGGGGGGTAGGATGGTGAGCTCCAGGTTAGGAAACTCCTGGAGATTTCAGGGTGGATCCTGGGGAGGACAGGAACCTCAGTGGGGTACAATGCCATAGGCTGAGGACAGACTGGCAATGTAAAGCGGGGCAGGCACGCTTCGCAAACGGAGGAAAGGAGCACGTTCAGACATGCGCATCTGCCCGTCGGCTCCGTTGAGTACTTACCCGTCTCCCAGTCGCTTTCCTTCCGCTTTACCCGGACACCGGTTTTTCCCGGTGTTCAGGGGCCTTCCTCCGCATGCCTCCCGCTTCCAAACAGTGTGAACTGGAAGAAGCGGGAGGCATCCGGAGGAAGTGTGAACGCACCGGCAAAAAGTTTTGCGCATGTGCGCATGTGCGCACATGCGAAAAACATCAAAGGAAAACAAAAAAAGTGCAGCGGCGCGCGCGAGCCGCGCGCGCTGGCTATGCGGCAGTCTGAACGCTCCGTGGCAGTCTGAACGCTCCATATCGCCGCTGATCCACATTGCTCTGGCCAGTGTGAACGGCCAGCTCCGTGGGTTTTTCCCCCCACTCCAGTTCCCTCCGCTTTGCCTCCGCTTCAGATTGCCAGTCTGTCCTCAGCCATAGAGTCCACCCTCCAAAACATCCATTTTCTCCAAAGGAACTGTTCTATGTTGTTGGGAAATGAGCTGCAATTCCAGGGGATCCCCAGGTCCCACCTGGAGGCTGGCATCCCTAGCTGGGGGAACCAGATGCAGGACCTCTGCAGCAGTTGTGTGGGTTCATAAGGAAGAGTCTTTCCCAGAACCTTCTGCAGTGCTTAGGAATTCTGCTCAGGCCAGTCAATGCGGAGAAGGTTTGTTGAAGATAGGCTGAAAATCATTGTGCTGATTGATACACAAGGTCGATTATTTTGCCTGTTGAATCAATGCCTCTGTGTCAAGGCCTGATTTCACTGTTGCAATGCCAGATCTATAAATAATAAGGCCATGGTACAAAGGGATTTCATGACGGAACAATGGGTAGATCTGGCACTGCACGCCGTGCCTGGATGGCTTAAGTTGAGTAGGCTGAAGCTGAATCTGGCGAGGACAGAGGTCTTGTGCTTGGGCCGTGGTGGCCCTTGGTCGGGTCTCCCGCACCTGGCCTTCGATGGGGCGCCAGTGGTTCCTGCGCCAGTGGTTAGGAGTCTGGGAGTGCTCCTGGATCCCTCCCTGATGATGGAGGCCCAGGTAGCAGCCACTGCCAAGTCGGCCTTTTATCATCTATGGCTGGCGCGGCAGTTGGTCCCCTTCCTGGACCGCACTGACCTGGCTACAGTGATCCATGCAATGGTCACCTCGAGGTTAGACTATTGTAACGCTCTCCAGATGGGGCTGCCCTTGTTGCAAATCTGGAGGCTGCACTGAGTGCAGAATGCTGCAGCAAGGTTGTTGATGTGCCTCCCTAGACGGGAGCACATCCGACCGATACTGGAGGCACTGCATTGGCTGCCTATAGCGTACCGGATTCGCTTCAAGGTTCTGGTGCTTACCTTTAAAGCCCTAAAGGCCTGGGTCCGACTTACCTTAGGGACCGCCTTACCCCGTATAGACCCCAGAGAGCACTACGGTCTGGGGCGGAACATCGGCTGGCCATCCCAGGCCCCAGGGAAGCCAGGATAACTGCTACTAGGGGGAGGGCTTTTTCTGTGGTGGCCCCTTTCTGGTGGAACGAGCACCTGGAGGAGATCAGGGCCCTGCGGGACCTTATGCAGTTCCGCAGGGCCTGTAAGACGGAGCTCTTCCGCCAGGCTTATAATTAGGGGCCGCCACCTCCCCTCCTCTCCCCGCCCTATTTATGACCATCAACGACCGCAGCCCAGATGGGCGGCAACCAGCCTCAGTTATCATCATCCGGAGTGGGGGATGACTGATACCCGGAGCTAGAGAACATGGGGTCATTTATTACGCCATCTGAAAATTACTGAGCACTTTATTTTTATTGTTGAATGTTTCTGAATGTTTTATCATGTTTTGACGGATTTTAACTGTATTTATATATCTTGGCTTTCCAAGTCGTGTGTGCCGCTCTGAGCCTGTGTCGTGGGGAGAGCAGCCTATAAGTCAAATAAATAAATAAATAAATAAATAAATAAATAAAAACCTTAACTGTGCTTTCAAATCTTTTCTCAGATCCACGTCTCCTCCCCAGGAGAAGCCCATTGCCAGCCTCCAGGTGGGACCCACCTGGCGTTCTTCTGGAATCAAAACTGATCACCAGACTACAGAGATCAGTTCCCCTGGAGGGAATGGCTGCTTCGGAGGGCAGCATCTCTATGGCACCACATCCCAGCTGAGCTTCCTTTCCTCCTGAAACTGCCCTTTGCAATCTCCACCCCCAAATCTCCAGCAATTTCCCGTCCTGGACTTGGCACCCCTGGCTCACAGATACCTTCCTCTGTACTCCGAGGCTGGCAAAGTAGCTTTCTCTAAACACTTGTATGTACTCTGCACTTGTCCCCTCCCAGGGGAGTCACTGATAGATTAATTTTCAACAAAGATGGATCAATAATTTATGCCGGGGTTTTCACTCACAACAGAACGCAGACAGACTTGGATACGATTTGACAGGGTCGGGCACACTTCGCTTGTAATTAAAACCTGATGTTGAAAATTAAAAGGTGGGAGAGTTGTGGGGATGGATGGGGGGGGGGGAGAGAAGGGTGTATTTTGGGGCTACTGGCAATCGAATCAATCTGTGATCAGCGAATGATGGATTGAATGCTTAAAAGGCTGTGGGATGCTGCGGCAGGGAAAGCTGAGCATCAGCAGCCCAGTTCTAGTGGCCAGATTAACAGGGTACATTAAATGTTAATATGCTTATTGGCATTTGTGGCGTCGCGTGGCCTTTTGGAAGCAAGCGGTTTGTGTGGCTGTGATGAATGGGACTGGTGGCGGAAGGAGGAGCAGCGGGGCCCTCGCATGGTGTCTTCTCCCAGGAGGGAAGGACTTTCCACTGAGCAGCCCTTTCCTTGGGATGCTTGGGCATGATGGCGAAGGGTCAGTTTCCCCTACAGTCAGGAAGTCCATTCAACTGCTACTGGTGCGCCACCGTGTTTTGGTAATGGTGCTTGATTTCAGACTGTGTCTGTTCAGATGTCTCTTTAAGGTATGTGCCCCAGAAAAAGCCAGAGTCTCTCGCTCTCTCTCCCTGGCCGCCCCAGAGGCTCATATTACTGCAGCCCCACAACATGTGACCATGCAGTACCTTTTCATGAAAGTGCATTGGTGGAGTCAGATGTGATGAAAGAGCTCCTCTGATTTTGAGCTCCCCCAATGGTAGTGTGTCCCTTCAGGGATCAACGGCCACATCACAAGAAGAGAACAGACAATTCTGACAGCGATGGGGGCAGAGGGATCCTTGAAGGGTGGTTGCTGGGTGGCAGCAGATGCTGATGTAGCTTCCCCAGGAGACATGGGCTGGGTCCAGCAGGGCAGGTCACAGGCAAGGTTGCAGAGAGTCCAGTCCAAAAATCAGGGATCCCAGAGAGCAGGTTTACCGAAATCCAATCAAGGAGCTCCAGGCAGCAAGTCCAAGTCCAGTCCAAAGTAAGGGGTTCCAGAAAAGCCAGTTATCAGGTCCAGTCCGAGATTCAGGGTTGCAGAGGTCTGGTAGCAGCAAGGTTGGTGGCTCAGTAGCAAAGTGTATTTCTTGCATCCACAAACTGCTGCTTCTCCCACCTGAACTTATAGCCAAGTCTTAAGGAGGTAAACTCCCAGCAATTCCTTGGCATTCATCCTGAAACTACTCATTCGTCTCTTCAATTGACAGCTGACGAGAGGCCATGAGTCTCACATTTCTTCTCCTTTCTTGCAACTCTAAGCGTCTCTGACAGTGTCGGCACTGCAAGAGTGTGGGTGAGTGTTGTGTTCCAATAGCGACCGCACACGTGGTCTGAGAGTGTGCACATGGTTGCGCTAATACCGGAGCTTTGCTCTGATAAACAATAGCCTCTGCAGGTCCTAGTGGAGATCTATCGGCTCCGCGGGATCCTAGTAAGAACCTATTGGGGCAGAGCACAATGTAAATAGTGTATCATGGGTGTTGGGTGTGTGCATGAGTGTGGTTTGAACCTGCATATAAGCGGACCCTTGGGGTCCTGCAAGTTGTCTAGTTCTACCGATCTGAATAAACACTGTGAGCTGTTTTCACTATCAATGTCTCTGGACTCAGTATATTATAGTGAGCTAGGTGGGCTGGGAGTGGCTGCTGAAGACTTGTTTACTGCTTCAGAGCTACAAGGTGTAATCTGTGACTCCTGATCAGCCGGTAACCTGATACCTTCTTGTTCTCCTTCTGGCTCAGAGCCAGCTGCAGCTGGCTGTTCAGTTACCGGCTCAAGGCTAGCAGGTAGCTCTTTGTCTGAGAAATCTGAGCCATCACTCAGCACAGACTGACGACACTGCAGTAGTGGAAGGTGATGCTGGTTGAAGGATCTTTCCTAGATAGCATCAGTACCACTTCAGCTAACCCTGTTTAGTACTGTGCAGAACAAGGCAATGGTAAACCACTTCTGATAATCTCGTACCTCAAAAACCCTATGATGAGACAATCCAAGTTTTCGAGGTCGTTAATTCATAGGGTCGCCATAAATCAGAAGTGATTTGATGGTACTTAACACACACACAGGTGGCATAAAACTTCCTTCAGATTGGGATGATTTCTTGGCTATGGTGTATGCTTGGGAATGTGACCATCAGCAGTTGTGAGGACACTGCTAAATGTAGAGGACAGAGGAGCTCGCCTATTGATGGTTCTTGTTTGTTTGTCTACTGTTTATAGTGTGGACCTGAGGTGGCTTACATTGTTCTCCTCTCCTCCGCTTCATCCTACAACAGCCCTGTGAGGTAGGTTAGGCTGAGAGTTTGTGACTGGCCCCAAGGTCACCCAGCAAGCTTCCATGACCAAGTGGGGATTTGAACCTGGGTCTCCCAGATCCTAGTTTGACACTTTAACCACTACACCACACTGGCACTCTTATGCCTCCTTGGAGTGGAGTGAAGTGTGGGGGACAGAGAGGAAGTGAAGGTACACCTCTCGTCATGTGGTTTTATGATTCTGTCAGGTTCCTACAGCTGGGTAAGTGGTCAGAAGTAGAGGAGGCAGCTGACTTGGCGCTTGGAGAAAAGAAGGCCGAAATAATGCCACAGTTCTGGAGTCTGCTAAACAGGGGAGGAGGCAACAGTGGTCAGATGGTCGAGAGGCAGGGCAGTTTGGAGCATCCTCAGCTGCAAGCTGTCCAAGCGAAGGGAGCCTCAGAGATCTTGGACTGACAGCAGACTGTGGCATGGGATTGGCTGTCTGGGATCACCTGACCCTCAGGATCAGGAGGCTGCTAGTCTGTGTGTCCTGGTTAGCAATCCTGTCCCCCCTCCACACACACACACAATATGTGCTGTTGGCTGACCTTTTTTTTTTTTTTTTGCAAGGCAGCTTGCTGGACCAGAACAGTCAGCTGAAGTTCTTCTGGTACCTGGGAATCTCTCTATGTTTTTGACTGAGACCCCTACCAGAGACTGGCGGAGCAAATGGTCAGTGGGAATAAATGGTTAGTTGTTGATCCTTTGATGGGCTTTTGGTTTCCTTAATGAGGTACTCATTAGAATATTTTGTAAATAAGAAGCTTATTATCCTCTTGGTGGTGGTGGGGAATCCCATAACACTTCCTGGGAGCAGTGTCCTGCAGTGGGCAGAAAGCAGGGTACCTCTGCCCCACTCTTGGATTTCCTGATCCAGGCTCAGGGCATCTGGTAAATTCAGCTGCTGCTCCTATGGATCTGAGCTGGCAGTATTAACTACCTTTGTAGAGTCAGGGATTTACAGTATTCAGTAAATTTGTTTGCTAGCGGAAAGTTGCTCTGAGGTTTTCCCACAGTAAGAGATTACTGATTCCACCATCTGTTACTTAAACGTTTTCATCTTTTAAGATGCTTCTCAAGCCTGCTAGCTAACTAATGACTTCCAAGGCTGGCTTTCTCCATAGGGTGACCATAAAGACTTTGTGCCGCGAGCCGAGCCAGGAACAGCATAGGACATGCTGTCAGAGCGAGGAGCGAGTAAGGCAAGAGCACCAACTCAAGAAGCGTAGTCCAGGTCTGATCCAAGGTTATGCACAGAGTCAGGAGTCAAGTCCAAAGGTCAGTCCATACGGCAGGGTCTGAGAATCACTCATGAGCAGGTTCAGGAGCAAGACAAAGGCAGAGTCAAGAACTGGTCTGAAGAGTCACAGGATTAAGGCAGGATCCATTGCCGTGATCACAGAGTCAGAAGGATTTCAACTTGTTGCTTCCACACCTAACCGCCTCCCTTGGTTGTTTTTTATAGCCATATGCTTAAGGGTCATGCTTACAGCCAGCTGCTCGGGAGCAATCCTGCACTTTGTCACCTCTCCTGTAGTTCTGTTCGTAGCCCCCGTCTGTGGCGTTCTAAGGGTGTGGGTGATACTGGAGGCCCGGAAACCATAAACTGAGTTTCACCTGCTTAATCAGGGCTGGAGCTGTTTGCTGTGAATCCTGACAAGCCTGCAGCTAATCTTCCTGCTTGCTGACTTCTGCTGACTCAGAGCTGCCTACATGGGGCTCCTCTTTTCCTGAGGAGTTCTCGCTCTTGTTGAGCCCTGGCTGACCCACGACACTCTGGTAACGTTCAGCTGCAAACGGTAGGTCATAAAGCTGACTTTAGCCATTTGTAGTGGTGATTTTCACATCAGTATTTTAGTTTGAAACTATCACATCACCACAATCATAATTCCTCTGAGAAGCTGACCTACACACTGCATGCACCATATACTTGCCATGGGGACTTGTAGACATACTGCAGCAGCAAGGTTCCAGTGGAACCCACCCCAGCGGCCCATTTCCGATCAGTACCACAGCACAGAGAGAGGAGGGGCACCTGCCTCCCCCCGGGTTCTTTTCCCAGCCTCAAAAGGCCCCAAGATGACAGTATTAGCCCCATCTGGGGAGATACGGGCAGCCCCTTGGGGCAAATGATTCCCCCTAGAGGTATTTCAGGTTGGGGAAATGGCACAGGGGAAGGCAAGAGCACCTTCTCTCCCTGTGCCGCCGGCTCCAATCCAAACCAGGCTCCTGTGGTGCTTCCAAATTGAATTCCCTTAGGGAACATGCAGCTGATCTCCTGCTTAAGTCCTCATGGTGATCCCATGGTAGATGAAATGCACAGTCTGACTCTAGTGAGTTAACCCTCCTTGATAGCTCCTGAGCTTGGCAACTCATAATGGGTGTACATTGGCTTTTCTGCGGGACTTGACTCACAGCTGAGCTGAGAACCACAAGCTAAGAACTAATGCTCCCTCTAAGTCTTGTGAGCAAAAATTCTACCTCGTGAGCTACTGGCATTAAAGTTGGGAGCAGGTGATTTGGCTGCTGCATAAATTAATTTGTTCTGGAGCCATCCTTCCTGAGCTAAGACAAGAATGTGTGAGCTGGAGGCTAAAAAACTGAGCTAGCTCACACTAACTCAGCTTAGAGGGAACACTGCTGAGAACTGTCACCCACTAAACTAGTTTCCTATGCGCTTCAGTGTTCTGAATGGTGACTTTCTGCCCTCCCGTGGCTCTCCAGCTTTGGTGCTGATCTTCTGTCCTGACCAGCTTCAGGCAGGCATTGTGTGTGTGTGTGTGTTCCAGGCCTGTTTCCAGGTGTTCTCTCAGAACAATGAGGACCAAGAAGGCAAACTCATGCTCCTTTGACAGCATATGCGCCCTCCTCATCGGCAACCGGGAGGAGATCTGTGGGAGCCAAGTTATGGGAGAAATCAATCCTCTGAAGCCAGAAAGTTTGAAATCCCCACTGATCTAGAAGGAGCTGTAGAAACTCAAGAACAGCCACTGCTGAGAGTCATTTCAGATTCAACCAAGTCACAATGACATGGGGGATAGAAAGGACGGTCGTGAGTGACAGCTTTTTGGAGGAGGTATTGCAAGGTCATTGTCTTCGTCAGCCTGAACAACTCTTCGCTCACTGTTACCTTTCTTCCCCAAGATTGACATCGTCAAACCCAAGAGATGCAAATAGGAAACAGGCTTTGGGGTGGAAGAAAGCTTCCCCTTTCGTTAGCGCCACCACCTTGGTCAAAACAAAGGCAGAATTCTGGCTTTGGCATCTGCGTTGTTATTTCCATGAAGGCTCTTTGTGAACAAGGTGACTTTCCACTTAAAGAAAAAATAATAATAAGGGAAGCGTTCTTGGCATCAATTATTAATACGGAGAGTCTTGGAATAAGCCTGAAAATAGGTGTGTTTGGCGGGTGATATCTTTTCTTTCCCTTTTCTTTGTTTTTAAACTGAAGGGCTTTGTGAGCCTGCTTCCGGCAAAGGCATAATGTTTAGAGCAGAGGGTGCGCGGGCGGAGAGGCAGTGGGGAGCGGGGAGCAATTGTGCGTCTGGGGGTACAAGGTGCCTCCTGCGTTTAAACGGGCATTTCGTCAAGTTGTGTGTGCGCGGAGGGTTTGAAAGCTGTTTCCTCCAGTGCCTGCCTTGTTCAGTCTTTGATTTCTAACTGACAGCAAGCTGAAGGATTGATCTGAGCAAAGATAAATAATTCATGAACGGCGCTCTCTCTCTATGTCTCTCTTTTTGAGCAGCTGTGAATGTTGAAAAGCCAAGTTCCGCATGGTGCGTGGCCGTCATTGGCTGGAGGAAAAGATCAGTTGGAGGAGAAAGCTGTATATAGATGAATAGTGATTCTGGTTTTGTCTGGTAGCGTAAAGTGATCTCTAATCTCTGCCCACGCACCCCACTGGAAGTGAGCTTGTGGCGTTCACTGGGTCTTCTTTCGGGCGGCAGTGACGAGACGAACCTCTTGGAGCACTGGGTAATGCAGTGGTCCTTCTAGGAAGTGAAATGCATCCGAATGTCACTGTGACAAGCCAGCTGCCAAAAGCAATGCCAGAGCTCAGTGATGGAGCACATGCTGTGCATGCAGAAGGCCCCAGGTTCATTCTCCGGGACTGAGAAAGGCCTCTGCCTGAAGTCTGGGAGAGCTTCTTCTGTTCAGCTTGGAGAGTTCGGGCCTTGATGGTCTAGAGATTTGACTCTGAATATGGCAGGTTAATCTGTATGTTGTAGTGGTTAAGAGTGGCAGACTCTAATCTGGGAGAACCGGGTTTGATTCCCCACTCCTCTGCATGCAGCCAGCTGGGTAACGTTGCGTCAGTCACAAGTTCTCTCAGAGCTGTTCTCTCAAGAGCAGTTCTCTCAGAGCTCTCTCAGCCCCACCTACCACACAGAGTGCCTGTTGTGGGGAGAGGAAGGGAAGGAGATTGTAAGCCCCTTTGAGACTCCGAGTGAAGGGTGGGGCCAACCCTGCTTAGCTTCTGAGATCTGACGAGATCAGGCTAGCCTGGGCCATCCAGGTGAGGTCTAAAATGAACCACTGTGAGATTATGTAGAATTTGCTCAATTTTATGCAATACTAGCCTGATACCCATGCTTCACTACGGTATTTAAGTTCCGTAAATCCAATTATAATACTAATGATGTGAAGTTTGAAATGTAAGATTTGTTGTAGGGATTCTAACGGAGAAGACTGTAGTGTAAAAAATGAAGTAAGACTTACATACTTTTTTTCCCTCTCCACGGAAGGACCTCTCTGTAGACCACATTGGTGGTTCTGCCCTCAGGTGCGAAGATCACCAGGCTGCTTGGTGAGCTCACTCTGGAGCAGGCCACATTAAACATTCCATGTGAGAAGCAGTCTGTTAAGTCAGCTCCTGCCACCTTCCACGAAAGTGATGGCCTCTCTACTTGTGCTCCTGGATTGTTTTGCTGTAAGCATCCCACCTCTCCTCCTGCACCTGACAGTCAGCTTCCTGTCCAGTCTGGGAGGGGGAGGGGGAGGAGTATTAGAAGCCACTGTGGAGGCAGGGCTGGCAGGATCACCAAGGTGTTACTGCTGGGGCGGGATCCCTCATGGCTTAAAGGCATCCGAGAGGCTGGGCCAGCAGCAGGGCTAAGGCAGTCCTGATCTCCTCAACTGCCGTTAGCTCTCTGCAGTCTCCTGTAACTGGGTTTTTTTTACCTCAGAACACTGAGCTCTGCAGCTGACCAATCAGAGAGTGGGGGGTGTAAGTAGGCAGCAGCCTGGCAGCCTCATAGAAATCAAGGGGGGGAGCACATTTTTTCCTTTTTGACTCACTTAGGGGTCGAATTTCTAAAAATCCCTTCTTAGTGATCACCTGTGCCATGGTAGGAGCGTTCTCCCCGAATTTGGTGTTTCTAGGTCCAGCGGTTTGGCCTGGGCGTTGATTTTATGGTGAGGGGACTTTCTTTTATATATATAGATATAGAATTGACCAGTTTCGGTGTTTCTGTTGACCAAAGTGCAGCCATCTTTTTGGAATGCAGGACCTGCTCAAGCCAGCGGGTTACGACTTTTGTCATCCCAGCTTTTCTATGTCCCCATAATTGCCTTGAATAGATTCCTCAGCCACTCATTTCTTCTGCGTCCTGTTGCAACTGTGGCTGCAGGCCCACAACCTGACAGAGACTGGCTCCAGAACAGAGCAGATGTATAGCAGAGAGCGCTAGCTGGTATCTGGTGGGAAAGAGTAGGTACAACGTGGTGTCTCTGCAGGACCTTGGACAGCTCCGAGGTAGCACAGATGTTGCTTTGACGGTGGGTTCCTAAATCCTGGTGAAGCCTAATGACTGCTCAAATTCTACCTTTCTCTGAGAACAGGAAGGGTCTTAAAGGGGTAATCCTCTGGTTTGGAGTCTTGCAGTTTGGCTCTGCTCAGGGGTCTCTAAGTGTTTGTTCCACTGTCTTAAAGGTAAAGGTATGCTTATAAGGGAACAAAGGACAATAAGCAGAGGGAACTTCAGCATGATGCCTTCAGACCATATTCCAGGCCCAGGTGAAGGGGAAGGAATGTTTACTCCGATCCCTTGAAATCAATGCAAGTTTTACCCTTGACCGTAGAAAATGAGATCTGGATGCATTTTTCTTCTTCTTTGCCTGCCCCCTGCCCCATTCCCCTTACTGTGGAATAGTCATGGTTAACTGAGTTTTGAGTGAAACAGAGTGGATGCCTGACGGACTGCAGATCTGAAACTTAAATGAGATTACAACTTCCCGTCTTCAAGAAACGAGGCAGATTTCCATGTTTTGTTATTAATTTCCCAACTTCTGTGGCTGAGCTTGAAGCTTTGCTTCTTTTCTTTTCCTCCAGTAGTTGGTCTCTGATGCAGGTTCTATAAAGATTCCCTGTCCAAGTGAACAACTGCTCATTAATGGCAATTGGGGAGGATGCGGGCTGGGGGGGGGGGGGGGGGGACAGCGCGAGTTCTCGTCCGTGAGAGAGGAAATGCACGCTTAGATAAAGCAGAGAGGGGAGAGTTTGGGCAGCCGTCTGTTTTCTTTACATCCAGCTCATTAAGGCTGAAATTCTAAGCGCATGGTGGGTCCCATTAACTCCGGGGGGAGTAAGCCTGCGCCAGATTGTCCTGCAATGTGGGTTTTTTGGAGGGCTGTCAACCAATTAAAGACTTTTTTTTAGTGAATTAATCATCTGCCTGTCCAGGAGAGCCAGTTTGGTGTAGTGGTTAGGAGCACGGACTCTAATCTGGGAGAACCGGGTTTGATTCCCCACTCCTCCACATGCTGCTGCTGGCATGACCTTGGGTCAGTCACAAGTTCTCTCAGAGCTGTTCTCTCAGGAGCAGTTCTCAAAAGAGCTCTCTCAGCCCTGCCTACATCACAGAGTGTCTGTTGTGTGGAGGGCAAGGGAAAGGAGTTTGTAAGCCACTCTGAGACTACTTTGGGTAGTGAAGGGCAGGGTTTAAATCCAATCTCCTCCTCCTCCTCCTTCTCCTGTCTTATACCAAGTCAGGCCATTGGCCAGTAAAGTCAACTCTGATTTATGGTAGCTCTTCAGAATATAGGAGTCCCTGAGATATTTTACCAGAAATGCCAGAAAATGAACCTGGGACCTTCTAAATGCTTACCCATTCTGGTTTTTATGTCCTGGCTGATGTTGGCTTGTTTGTAGTGGCTTGTTTTAGTGATGTTGGCTTTGTTTTTAATGGCTTTTTTGTTGTTGTCATCTTAATTGTAAGCTGCCTGGAGGAGTTGATTGGAGAGGTGCCACAGAAATATTCTGAATAAATAAATACATGGGTGAGACAATGGTCAGTCTAATTATAAACAAAAGCCATCCCTCCTCATTGGAAGGGAAGGCTGCAATGTTTTGCTGGTTGCTTGTTTAAAATATTTATGTGCTGCTTTTCTGGCTGATCACAGGCCTCTTAGAAGGTCAGCAATAAGAGGAAATGACAACACAATAAACAGAATCGGAGATAATCACAATAAAATGCAAAGATGTATAAGTGGCCACAATGTCAATGAATGCTTAGCGGTAAGAGCTGCGTGAGCCAGCCCTGTCTAGGAATCACGCCTGACATTCAACGTCCTGTCTCCCCACCTTTTCTTTTAATTTTCAGATGGGCTGTTATAATAACAGACTAGGGGCTCTAAGTGCACACTGCTTGCTTGGGGGGGGAGATAAAACTCTCCTTCTTGTGACCACTGAGTTCCTGCCGACTCTCTCGCAACAATCTGCAGAGGGGGATGAACAGCTGTATGGCAAGAAGACAAGAGAAAGCTTCAAATGTTTTTTTCTGCCTTTCAAGAGATTATTTTTTATGGTTTCGCTTCTTTTCCAAAACGTTATGAAGATCACACAGATATAAACAAGAAAAGAAGTTATGAACAAGAAGTTATGAACAAGGAAAAAACCCCTTCTGTGTGCAGAACTATTTCTCAGCAGTGCCAGATAACGTCTGGAATTACTTCTTGGGGTTGAAGAAAGAAAGGTGTAGGGGCTGGGGGGGGGGAGACCCCAGATTTTGGCTTACTCAGTGGTGAGGAAAGCAGGGCTAGGAACGCACAGGAACGGAGTTCCGGCTGGCTCCTGAGTTGGCCACACCCAGCAGGAAATCATTAGCATAACAGGCCACACCCAACAACAGAAACTCATTAGGATTGGCTACATTAGGGGTATGCGGCCAGACATGCAAATTAATTCCTGCTACAAAAAAAGCCCTGGGTTTTGACAACAAACAAAGTAAACAGAATAAGAAGCAAAAGGCGGGTGTGGCTGGATGACCACTCTTCTGGTAACACAGGGATGTGGCCTAATATGCTAATAAGCTGTGCTGTCAGTGGTGTGGCCTAACATGCTAATGAGTTTCTGCTGTTGGGTGCGGCCTATTATGCTAGTGAGTTCCTGCTGGGCTTTTTCTACAAAAAAAAGCCCTGGAGGAAAGTATTCACTGTCCATGCTCAGAGGCATCCTGCTCTGCCTTTGCTTGCTTGTGGCTTTATAAACAACTGTTTGGTCAAGAGCTGTTGCTTCATTTCCATAAAATCGGCATAAATCTAAGGGCCAGCCAGTGTTTTGTATACAGAGTATTCCTTATCCAGGTTAGGAAACCTCCAGGCAGTGGAGCTGAAGGAGACCCTCGTGAGCTGCTGACCCTATCCCTGGGGTTTGGACTCTGTGTGAGGCTGGAACCATGATCAGGAAGTGCCGTTTTTTCATGCCCAGGCACCTAGCTTTAATCCCCAGCCTCTCCAGTTGCAGGCAGCACAAATGGCTGAACTGGAAAGGACCCCATACCCGAGACCCCAATGCCAGTCTGAGTATATGGCACTGGGGTGGGTGAATGAACAGGTGGGCTTGTTATAAGGTGACTTCATGCGGTCTCACATTCTCCAGTTTCAGTGAAGTCCAGAGGCTCCTTAAAGGCTAACCACATTTATTCCAGCAGAATTTTTGTGAGTCATCCAATGCATCTGATGAAGTGAAAGCAAAAGCTCATCTTGAAATAAAGGCTATTAGTCTTTACAGGGCTGCTGGACTTCTCTTTGGTTTGGCTGCAGTAGATTAACAAGGCTGCTTCTCTGGAATTGGCTTGAATGTAGCTGGGGAAAGAAACAGAAGCCTGTATTTTGCAGCTAAGTGGGGAATGGGAATTTAAAGATGATCCCAAGTACGTGCTGTTTGCTAGGGGGGCAGGGCAGAGGCTTCATTAAGGACTAGTAACATCCATCCATTCCCACTTGCTAAAATTTTGTAGTTGCAAATAAATAGATGCCAGAAAATAACCTACCGGTTTCCAGGAAGAAGGAGGAAAAAGAGCCTCTTGGAACTGGACCTATGAAAATGAGAACTTCAGGAGCAGACCAGTGGTCCATCTAGTCCAGCATCTTGTCTCACACAGTGGCCAACTAGTTCCTCTGGAGGTCCAACAACAGGGCATAGAGTCTGCCCCATGGCTCTGAGATAAGAACATAAGAGAAGTTATGTTGGATCAGGCCAATGGCCCATCTAGTCCCACACTCTGGGTCACAACCCAGGTGCCATGAGGAGGTCCACCAGTGGGGCCAGAACTCCAGAAGCCCTCCCACTGTTGCCCCCCAAGCACCAAAAATATAGAGCATCACTGCCCTAGACATAGTGTTCCAGCTATACCTTGTGGCTAATAGCCACTGATGGGTCTTTGCCCCATATGTTTATCCAATCCCCTCTTGAAGCTGCAGCAGTGAATTCCCCATGTTAATTACTCCGACATAGTGCCTCTGAATGTGGAGGTTCCCCTCAGCCACCATGGCTAGTAGCCATTGGTAGACATCCTCTATGAATCTACCTGTGAAGGCAGGCCCTCCATGCATGACTGTTCAGGAGAAAGGCAGAAGGGGACACAGAGACCAAAGAGTCTTCTGCTAACCCGGCTGTCTCCTTGCAGTCTACAGAGCTTGCCTTTGTTTCATTCCGTATTCAGAAGACTCTGGCTCACTTGCTGTGCGCTTTTGCTTGCTGAAGCCTCAGAGGCTTCCAAATCAAACAGCATGTCAGAGACCCTTAAAACCGACCATCAAGGAAACAGCATCTCTCGGGATGCTGAACGTGCCTGCCTTAAGAACAGTGGGAAGCAACGGGGCGAGCTGACCTATTTAGGAAGCCGAAGGTGGTCCATTGTGGGACGGGCCAGCGGTGGCTGTCAGAAAGAAACACGGACAGCAGGAGCTTCCCTGACACCCTCTTCCTGGCAGCCCCTGACTCCGAGACATGGTTTTCGCGGCAACTGCCTCCTGGGAGACACCTGAGGATTATGTCACTTCAGTCGATTATTTTTAAAGCTTCTAGTCCTCATGGTCACAGGTATATTGATTGGGGGGAAATAATGTGGGTTAAAAATGGTACAAGAAGTAGAAGCAATGAAGGGAACAGAAACGTGTGTGCCCCAAGTGCTGCCAAGTCACTTCTGATTTATGGCAATCTTGTGAACGAATAACCTCCAAAATGTCCTTTCATTCGCAGCCTTGCTCAGGTCTTGCAAACTGAGGGCCCTTGTGGCTTCCTCAGCTGAGTCAGTCCATCTCCTGTTGGGTCTTCTTCTTTCCCTGCTGCCTTCAGCTTTTCCTAGCATGATTGTCTTTTCCTTTCGTTCACAGCCTGGCTCAGGTCTTGCAAGCTTTGAGCTGTGGCTTCCTCCATTTTGTCTTAGAATCATAGAGTTGGAAGGGACCACCAGGGTCATCTAGTCCAATGCTTTGCACAGTGCAGGAAATTCACAAATACCCCCCCATACCCCCAATGATGGCCATTCCACACCCAGAAGATGACCAAAAACCTCCAGGATCTCTGGCCAAACTGGCCTGGAGGAAAATCGCTTCCTGACCCCAAAGTGGCGACCGGCATTTCCCTGGGCGTGTAAGAAAGGGCCACAAGAACTAAGCACTGATGCAAACCTTCCTGCCCTCCCTCTCAGAATCTGCTTAAGATCACAGAATCAGCATTGTTGTCAGATGGCCATCTAATCTCTGTTTGAAAACCTGTTGGTTCTGGTCCAATCTTCTGGGGCAACAGAAAACAACTCCGCCCCACCCTCTACATGACAGCCCTTCGAGTACTTGAAGATGGTTATCATATCACCTCTCAGTTGTCTCCTCTCTGGGCTAAACCTACCTAGAGAGTCACTCCATCTCATGTTGGGCCTCCCTCTTTTCCTGCAACCTTCACCTTTTCCTAGCATGACTGTGCTAGAAACGTGGGACTGAATTAAATCTCTTAAGTCTTTTTTTTCCCGAGTGTGCTCCGCTCCCAAATCTTGAACTGCTGCCCGAACAGCAGCAGGTCTTTTTTTTCCTACTTCATCTCCATGCTAGGGAAAAAACTTCACCTGCTTAATTTCTGTCTGTTGAGCTGCTGTTAAAGACAGAGGAACCCTTCCAGAATCAAAACTGGCAAACTCGGACCCAATTATTGTTTTCTCCAGCTTCCTTGATTCATAGAACTGTGTGGCAGAGATTGTTTTTGGAGTGAGCTGGAGGGGTGGGAGCCCATCTGATGGTAACCATTTCACTGAATGCTGTAGATTAAGAGCAACATCCATCTAGCGAAGTTTGGAAGCTGCCCTGCTCACGGCAATTACTTGCAAATTATACTAATCACATGCAAATGAAATAAGCAAATTAGCCGCAGCCTTCCAGCTGATATGTCCTTCCTTTAGTGATGAACAAACAGCTCACCCCAAGGTAAAATGGGAACCCTGTATTTAAAAAACTGAAATTATTGTATAGTGTTGTGTGTGGAGTAGCCAGGAGATCCCAATGGGGGAAGGGGAGATTGTTTGGCTGCCAAAGCTGTAGCTCTTTTTTGGCACCACTAGGTGGCGAGCTGTGCTTATTTTTTAGGCAGAGAGTGCTGTGACTTGCTCAGCTACCTTCAAGTGGGGAATCAAACCTGGATCTGCAGATTAGAGTCCATGGCTCTTAACCACCACACCAAACTGGCTCTCACAATCCTGTATCAAAACTGTAGAGCAGAAAGGCCCCTCTGGTCTGCCAGGGAAGACTTGGCAGCCTTAGGTATAACTTGGGCTTCGTATTTCCTCGACGGAGACTGTCAGGTAGGAAGATACTTTTTGTCAGTGTGCAAATTTACCTGCAAGTGGGTGAGAGAAGAAAGGAACAATTCTGCAGTTACAATACTCCCAAAAGGCAAAGCTTGATTTTTGCAAGTAGCTGAAAAGGTGCACGGTTTGCTTTGGCCCTGTGGCTGGCAGTGGCGGTGGCCCCTTGGCTTCCCCCAAGTTCCACTGGTACATTTGTAAGTAAATAGACACCCAAAGGCCTGCTCATCCCATCACCTTAATAGCGGAGGAGCTGCCAAGGACCTAGGGTCACCAACCTCCTGGTGGGGCCTGGAGATCTCCTGGAATTATAACTGTTCTCCAGGCAACAGAGATCAGGTCCCCTGGAGAAAATGGCTGCTCTGGAAGGTGGACTCTATGGCATTATACTCCGCTGAGGTCCCTCCTCTCCCTAAAACCCACCATCTCCAGGATCCACCCCCATATCTCCAGAAATTTCTCAAACTAGAGTTGGCAACCCAATGAGGACCACTCCTTGCCACCTCGCCTTGTAGTGGGAGAAGACCTGACCCATGCAGGAGGCGTCTGGGCTGTGACTCTTCCCCAAGTTGGCATGATCCCAGTTTCCATGGAGCTGATGGAAGGGAGGGGCATAGCTCGGGCTTCTCTGCCCTGGTGGGAGGCGCTCCCCCCCCCCCCATGCTCTTGCAAGAAAGGCTGCTGCAGACACCGAAGCTATGCCTAGAACCCCCTGTTGTTTGGGAAAGTGGGGTGCACCACCCTCCTTCTACAGCTCTTCAGAGGGAAAATAGGAAAAAGCGTGGTGTTGGATTTATTTTTTCTTTTAAAGAGAGAGAGAGCTTTAGCTGTTGCAAGTCTAAGTTTGGGTTCTGGATTTGGAAAAGAGCCAAACATCACAGTCTGGCAAGGTCTGTCGTTGAGCAGATGGAAATCCTATATGAGGCTAGTGATTCAGTGTACTAAAAAAGAAAGGGAAAAGGGAAGGGGGGGCAGCAACCACCCTGCTAGGCAACGTGTGAAAGGGGCTTCAGAGGGGGACTGACCTTACAAGCCGGGTGGCTGCTAGCTTTAGGGTGACCAGATGTGAAGAAGGATGGTGGTGCTCCAGAATCTTTCTTGTGGTGCAGAAGAGGAATTTGGGGCAGGGGCAGTGCGCCTTGCAGGTGGCACAAGAACACTATCCTCCTTCAAGCCTCGGGTCATCTCATCGACAGTGGACACCTGAGCGTGTTGCCCGCTCAGGGAGGAATGAAACATTTATTTGGCAGAGGTTTTCTTTGCCACCATAGATGGGCAAGGAAGGATCATGGAGCCACCAGAGTCTGGATGTGGATGTATAGCAAGGTAGATGCAGATGACCCTCTTGTCTAGTGGAGTCTTTTGCTGCCTGGTTGCTCAGCCATCTTGGTCATCTTCATGTTGGTCATCTGTCACAAAGCTTGTGAAAAAGCTTTGAAACTCTCAACTGCTGGAAACATATGAACTGGAGTCTGTAATTGTAATAAGTTACCTCAGAGTTATTTTTGATTCACCCCAGACATTTTACCCCTGATTTCACCTGACCTTTCCCCCTCTACATTGAATAAAATATCTTGTTTATTTTTGAACATTCTAAAACCTCTCATGTGCCATTTTCAGAAATTTAAGTTAAGAGAGTGATCTTGTTTCTTCCTTCAAGTTCCGGGGCTGAGGGAAATATGATGACCTGTCACCGTTCTCTCACACAGACGCAGGACTTTTCCTCTGTTTTTTCTTCCTTTCTGGCTGAACAGCCCCTTTATCTATTTTCTTCTTTTGTGAGGGATTATGGTTGTCCCACCCTGCAGAAGCCTTTCCCCTTTGGAAAACAGTTAACTCCACATTTCAGCATCAGTGAGAATGCATGGCAGAAAAGTTTTGTACCCCATGTGTAGTCAGTTTTCCATGGTGCAGGCTGGGTATCTGTCTTCACCCTTTATCTGTCAGGGAAACTGAGATCAGGGGTAACCTTTCCTGGTGCCCACCCAGTGTTCTTAGAAAGTGGACAGAACCAGGTAGGGCTTTTGCCAGCAAGGTTTCCAGTTGGCCATTGGAAATTTGGTTGGCGGTGCAGATTTTTTAAAATTTTGATTTAGCAGCAGCTGCCACCGCAAAAAAAGAATTGTCCCTGAAAGTTAAGCTACAGCAACCATTTTGTGGCCGGCTCCACCTCCTGCAGCAGCCATTTTGTGGAAGCCATTTTGCACCCACCACCCTCTGTCAGAATTCCAAAGGTGTCCTCAGGCTCAAAAAGGTTGGGGACCCCTGCTCTAGAACTTAGCTTTCTAGCTGGTGAGCTGTCCTAAAGGGGATGATGTCTGGTCAAGTCCTATCCTGCCAACTAGTAAAGAGGGCTTGTTAAAACTATCCATCACATGAAGATGGCCATCTTCAGTCCATCTCTCTGCCCACAACCTGTCTCCTTGGCTAGCATCAATGTCTGGACTCCAGACCCAGGCGTCTTCCAAGGCAGTTCAGGTACCAAGTCCTTGTCTGAAGAAGAGAAACCTGTGGACCTCTGGAAGGAAGAGGTCAGTGGCAGACCCCAAGGTAGCCAGGCCAGCACCCGAGTAAGTAGCCATGGGTCAGCAGGGTGAATGCTAGAGGACCTTCTCTTCCCCCTTGCAATATTAGCAGGCTTGACGGGCTAGTGTCCTGACCTGGATGGCCCAGGTCAGCCTGCTCTTGCCAGATCTTGGAAACTAAGCAGGGTTGACCCTGGTTAGTACTTGGATGGGAGACCACCAAAGAAGTTTGAGGTTGCTGTGCAGAGGCAGCTAAGCCACTTCTGAATGCCTCTTGCCTTGAAAACCCCATGCGGTCACCGTAAATTGGCTGCGACTTGATGGCACTTTCTGTCCCTGCAACTGGTGAGGCTGTGCAGAGCCCCTTCGCAGAGCAAGATGCCAAACCCAGCAGCTGCCAGAAGTCCATTCCCCTCACCGGTGAGGGCCAGGGCTTCAGGTCCTGCCCCAAGACATAGGATCACAGAGTGTCCCTTTGATTATGTAGATAGAACCGAGCCTGCCTTTCTGAAATGCATGCATACAATGCGGAGATGTGTCCCCTGCCCCTGAACTTTCCCTGGTCCTGCAGATCTGGTTTACCACTCTGGCCCAAAGTAAGGCTGAGTTCTGCAGTTCTCTTTCACTGACATTTAACTTTTCTACACAGTGCAACTCCTGGTGCCTTCAATGGAAGGAGGGGAGTTACCCCTTTCACTGCGTCATCTGATTCCTTTGGCCCCACTGGGAAAAGCTGGCATGGGTCCATAATTTTCCCCAGCAAAGGAAGAAGCCAGTGGGGGAGGGGGGCCGCAATGCTCCCTCTAAGCTGCGGAGTCTTGTGAGCAGAAATTCTACCTTGTGAGCTACTGGCATTAAAGTTGTGAGCGAGCGATTTGGCTGCTGCATAAATTAGTTCGCTCTGGAGCCCTCCTTCCTGAGCGAAGACAAAAAATGTGTGAGCCGGAGGCTAAAAAACTGTGAGCTAGCTCACACTAACTCAGCTTAGAGGGAACACTGGTGGAGAGGCTTTTTAGTGGGGAAGCGGAGTGGAAACGTTACGAAGCTCTTCCTGCTGCCCCCTCCCTGGTCCAGACTGGCTGTAGTTTGTGCTTTTGAAAAAGCAGGAGAATTGTGTAATCTGTAGAGCCATGCCTCTCTGATGTAGTAAACCTACGTCTGGGCTGTACTACTTCAAATGGGGGGGCCCCTCACATGACAGAATGCTCTGCCATACCTCCCCCTCCAGAAGAAAGCTGGGTTCTAACCCAGCCTTTCCCCTGGCATGCTAGTTTTCTATAGGCAGGGATTTCCCCCCCTGCACGAAGCATTCTATCCTAGAAACTAGCCTCGCCCAGGCACAGGCAGACCCCACAGGCTTTTGTCTTGCCTGGCTGGCCCTGAGCATCTTTCTCCATGCACAACCTGCCACCAGCTTTCCAAGCTGGCTCCCACCCCTGCTGCGTGCCAGTGCTGGTCCCCCGAGCCATCGGAGGGGGCCTCAATGCTCCTCCACCGCTAGAGCAGGATATCGGGTGCTCCCCACCCGTGGGGTGCTGGCTGAGTTTTCGGCCACACCTTTCAGGATCTTCATGGGATTTGATCTCTTAATGCAGGAACCAGGTTGTGCAAAGCCTTGCAAGGTGCCTTCTGGCCCTGCCATTTGATGCCTCCCGTGTAAGTGCTGACATGCATCAGCCAGAGAAACGGAGAGAGTGCCTGCGAGAAGAACCAGAGGAAGCCCGGAAGCCCTAGTTGCAGGGCCTGCTGATCATCAGCGCTTCTTTAAACCTCAGCGGACTAATGATGTGTGCATTATTGATCTGGGCTTGTTCAGGAAACCGTCTCCCTCCTTTCCCCCCCCCCTCCCCTTTACTGATTTTTCCATCTCTTTCTGACGCAGTGCGCCTTTTAATCCATCCAGGTCGCCCTTCCCTCCAGTTGGGCCAGCCACAGGGTCATTGCTAACGATATGCTAATGAGGACAGGCCAATCAATCCCCCCCTTAATCAGGCAATCAATCAACACTGCAGGTGTTTCTGATCTCGGTCCAGGAGCAAATGGAGCGTGGTGCTTTAATGCACAAGCCGTTCTTTTGAACCCCGGCTGTCCACGGCGGAGCACGAGGAGGCAAGCTTGGGGAAGGGAGGAAAGGGGAGGGCGTTGGTTCCTGCGCTGCTTTTAAAAGCTCTTCTCAGGGAGCCAGTGTGGCAGCTAAGTCCTTTGGTCTTTCTGACCCTGGTGATAAGGGCCAGGTGAGGTTACCACAGATTGGGGAAGGGCTGTGGTGTGGCCATAGGTCTGGGGTCCCCAAGATGGGGCCTGTGGGTGTGGCATAGAGCTGCCAGCCTCCAGGCGGTCACTGGAGACCTCCCGCTATCACCACTCATCTCCAGGCAACAGAGATCAGTTCACCTGGAGAAAATGGCCACTTTGGAAGGGGGACTCTATGGCATTATACCTTATGGATGTCCCTCGCCTCCCCAAATCCTGCCCTTCTCAGGCTCCATCCCCAAAATCTCCAGGTATTTTTCAACTCAGAGCTGGCAACCCTAGTGTGGCGTAGGGTTGCCAGCCCCCAGGTGGGGCCTAGGGATCCCCTGCTTTTACAACTGATCTCCAGCTGACAGAGATCAGTTCCCCTGGAGAAAATGGCTGCTTTGGAGGGTGGACTCTATGACATAGTACCATGCTGAGGCCACTCCCCTCCCCAAACCCCGCCCTCTCCCGGCTCTACCCCCAAAGTCCCCAGGTATTTTCCAACCCAGACTTGGCAACCCTAGTGTGACGGCACTCGCCGAGACCTTTCCGGGTGCCTGCCAAGTGTTTTCAGAAGGTGAGTAGGACCATGTAGGGCTTCTGATTGATTGACCACTGGAGATTTGATTGGCTGTGCAGATTTTTAAACTCATTGCTTTGGCAGCAGCTGCCACCACAGCACAAAGATGTTCCATGTGTGAGTGAAGGTAAACTGCGGCAGCCATTTTGTGGCTGGCTTCGCCTTCTATGGTGGCCATTTTGTGGGAGCCATTTTTTTTGCTGCGCCCGCCACACTATCTCAAAAAGGGTGGGGACCCTTGTCAGAGATGGAGCCACTCCCACAGGGCCATGCAGATGTGCCTGGAGAGCCACAAGGAGGCCTTGTGCTGGAGCTGATTCCCAATGGTGATGTGAAAAGGGCCCTTGTAGAAAGGATCTGGGGGTGGGTTAGTGAAGGCAGAGGGGTCAATGAGACTGGGTCAGATCCAGCGACGGCTTTTCCCTAAGCAAGGAGTGAGGATTCAAAGGAGTCCACCCGATGTGTGGAACTGAGAGAACGAAAGAGAATCTGGAGGGAGGAGAAAGGAAAAAGGACCGACATGGAGAGTTTCATGGAAGGAGAGGTCTATCAGTGGCTAGTAGCCATGTTGACTGAGGGGAACCTCCATGTTCAGCAGCAGTCAGCCTCTGAATCCCAGTGCCAGGAGGCAACATTAGGGGAAGGTCTCAGCCCCTGTGCCCTATTGCTTGAACCTCCAGGGAAACTAGCCGGCCACTGTGTGAGACAGGATGCTGGACTAGAGGGACCCCTCGTCTGGTCCTGCAGGGCTCTTCTTATGTTCATATCAGGGAAAGGTCTTGGCCTCTATGCCCTGTCGTTGGCCCTCCAGGGGAGCTAGTTTGCCACTGTATGAGACAGGATGCTGGACTAGATGGACCACTGATTTGATCCAGCAAGGCTCTTCTTACATTCTGATGTTCTTGGTTTTAAAAAGCCAGCACTGAACCTTTGTCGTGGATGCCAGGAGTGCCAGGGAACCCCTGCAGAGAGCGGAGAGCAGTTCTGCCACTGGCATACAGCTGGAAATCCTTGATGACATCATTGGCCCTCCATTTGCAAGGAAGGTCTTGGTCTTCATGGCTTCCATGGATGGAGGCCAGCAGATCTCCAGTGCCTCAGGAGGGCCTGTTCCTGCCTCTTCCTCCCTCCCAATGCTCACCTGCTGTGCAGCCAAAGCAGCTAGAGGTGGGCAACAGGATGGAGGAGTAAACTCATGTGGGCAGTTGTGGCTGCCTTGCCTCCCACAGCATCAGTAGAAATGTAGCACAGTCCTAGGCAGAGTCATTCCCCTGAAATCCATGGGCTCAGACTGGGGTCATTCTCTACCTCGGATTGCATGGTGGGAGATCTCCGTCCAGTGAGTGGAATGCCCTTACTGTCATGCCGGCAGGAGATAATACACACACACACACCATTTCCCCTTGTCTGGAAAGCATACCAGGGTTGCCACCTTCCAGGTGGGACCTGGAGATCTCCCAGAATTACATCTGGTCTTCAGACTGCAGAGATCAGTTCCCCTGGATCAAAGGGCTGCTTTGGAGGGTGGACTCAATGGCATTATACTCCACTGAGGTCCCAACCCTGCATTCCCCACGTTTTACCCCCAAATCTTCAGGCATTTCCCAACACAGAATTGGCAGCCCTACTAGTTCTACCAATAGTGACCTTAAGGCAGAGGTGTGTCTGATCACAGGCATCACCAATTGCTGAAATGCCCTTGTAATTTTCACATGGTATCTGGCTGGTTTTAAAACTTGTCTTAGGACTGATGGAAACAACTCCATTTGTTATTAGCCCAGTCTGATTGGCTATGTGGCGTCACAGCTATTACCTTTACTGTGTGATCCCTGATGGGGTGGAGTGGCTCATGGGAGTAGCCCAAAGAAGAGGAAAACGCAGTAACCAGTGGGGGGAGGGAGACAAGCAGCAGCCACAAAAGTGACGGTGTTGCAGAGGATTCAGTTTTAGAAGTGATGAAAGGGAGTAGTTCTTCACCTAAAGAGTAATTTAACATGTGGAATCCCAGCTGCAGGAAGCGGTGGCAGCTACAGCACAGACAGCTTCAAGAGGAGATTGGCGAAACATATGGAGCAGAAATTCATCCGTGGCTATTAGCCACAAGGTCTAGATGGAACACTATGTCTGGGGCAGGGAAGCTCCGTATTCTTGGTGCTTAGCAGGGCAACAGTGCGAGGGCTTCTAGCCCTGCTGGTGGACCTCCTGATGGCAGCTGGGTTTTGGCCACTGTGTGACACAGAGTGTTGGACTGGATGGGCTGTTGGCCTCATCCAACATGGCTTCTCTTTTGTTCTTAAGGTGAGTATTGGCACCCCCTAGTTTCAGTCTGAAAATCCACAGTAGAGGCTGTTCAGCACAGTGCTGATTCATATGCATTTAAATTAGAACAGTGTTGCAGTTGATGTGTGCAGTCAGGTGTTTTGAGGCTAAAAGAGGTATTGGGAGTAGGGGCTGCCAGCCTCCAGGTGGGGCCTGGCTATTTCCTGCTATTATCACTGATTTCCAGACAATAGAGACAAGTTCCCCTGGAAAAAATGGCTGCTTCAGAAGGTGGACACTACGGCATTGTACCTTGCTGACGTCTCTCCCCTCCAACCCCCCCTTCCCCAGCCTCCACCCCCCAAATCTCCAGTTATTCCCCAACCCAGAGCTGGAAACCATAACAGGTGTGACGTCAGAGTAACCATAAGGGTGAGAACTGGCCATGCAGTGGGTCAACTTTTTAACAGAGGCGTTCTTAGTGCAAAAGGAAGTTGCAGCAGTCACACATCATGCTCCCAGCGTCCCACTGCAAGTGAATGCCCTGGCATTTTATTTCACCTTCATTTAGTTCTTGACATCCTCCCCCCCCCCCCCCAAAAAAAACTGGCATACAAATCCTCCTGGCAAAAATCCTCCGTGCTTATGACCAACGACAGCACCGGCTTCTCTCTCAGTGGAAGAGCAACCAGCAGACAGACCCCAAGGCAGAGATTTCAGATGTGATAAAGAAAGCTAGCTTGCCTCTCGCCAGCAGCTTGCTCGGTGTGCCATAAAGAATTTCCGACCTGCCTTTTGACTCCCAAGTAGTGATGCGTCCAGGGCTTTTTTTGTAGAAAAAGCCCAGCAGGAACTCGTTAGCATAATAGGCCACATCCAACAGCAGAAACTCATTAGCATATTAGGCCACACCACTGACAGCACAGCTTATTAGCATATTAGGCCACACCCCCATGTTACCAGAAGAGTGGTCATCCAGCCACACCCACCTTTTGCTTCTTATTCTGTTTACCTTGTTTGTTGTCAAAACCCAGGGCTTTTTTTGTAGCAGGAATTAATTTGCATGTTAGGCCACATTAGGCTTACCAAGTCCCCTGGGAGGGCGGGGAAAACACCGATTTTTAATGCTTACCCCCGCTTTTTCAAAATTGGCCACCGGGGGAGGCAATGGCTGCCAGCAGGGATGCAGGGGAATGTCGGAGCCTGCCCCGCCCTCTCCCTGCCAGCCCTGAACTGTCTTAAAAGGGAAATGTCTGCAGAGAGCCTGCAGTGTGCAGTAAAAAGCCTCACCAGACATTTCCCCTTTAAGAGCAGAGCCTGCAAGAGAAACCCCCGCCCAGAGATTAAGGAGGGACTAGGCTCTTTGTACTGAAGGGCCTGCTTTTGCATGTGGCTTGCAAGGTAGCTGTGGTAAGTGCCTCTGCCAGCTCTTTTCCTTCTCTCTCTCTCCCCCTCCCCCTTTCTTTCTTTTTTCTGTCTGTCTGTCTGTCTGTCTCTCTCTGTCCCCATCCAGCAGAGCTCTATCAGTGGCTATTATTAGCCACAAGGTCTAAATGGAACCCTTTGTCTGGGGCAGTGATGCTGTGCATTCTTGGTGTGTGGGGGGCAACAGTGGGAGGGCTTCTGGAGTTCTGGCCCCGCTGCTGGACCTCCTGAGGGCACCTGGTATTTTTGGCCACTGTGTGACACAGAGTGTTGTACTGGATGGGCTGTTGGCCCAATCCACTGTGGCTTCTCTCCTGTTCTTATGATATGAAAATCATATTTAGCACTTGTGTAGCACTTAGTGCTTCATATTCTGCCGAGATGAGGAAGGATTCAGTAGGGCCGTTGCTCAGTGATAGAGCATCTGCTTGACATGCAGGAGGTATCAGCCTCTTCAGCTAAAAAAGGATCAGGTAATAGGTGACATTAAAGATCTCAGCCTGAGACCGTGGAGAGCCACTACCAGTCTGAGTAGTCAATACTGACCCTGATGGACCAATGGCCTGATTCAGTATTAGGAAACTTCATGAGTTCATGTGTCAGCATGTGGAAGCAACATCACAGGATGTGACATCACAAAATGATGTCACTTCATTTCTCCTGGCTCCACCCCCAAAGTCTCCTGGCTCCACCCCCAAAGTCCTCAGATATTTCCCAAGTTGGACTTGGCAGCCCTAGGCCACATGCCCCTAACGTAGCCAGTCCTAATGAGTTTCTGCTGTTGGGTGTGGCCTATTATGCTAATGAGTTCCTGCTGGGTGTGGCCAACTCAGGAGCCAGCCGGAACTCCGTTCCTGTGCGTTCCTGCCCAAAAATAGTCCTGGATGTGTCTAAGAACGCCTGGTTGACCTGGGACAGCTCCAGTCATCTGTGCAAGCCCAGCCCAGTGACTCCTGGAATTCTGAGATTCCCACTGAGTACCAGCCTTTCGCTGACTTCTGCTCAGCTGTAGATTAGGTGGAACAAGGCCATTTGATGCTGGAACAGGGAAAGCGGATGGTAAAGACAGATCTCTAAATGACAAAATCTACCTGTCATTCCCCTACTGGGCCACTAGGTGGAACTGCTTCACACTCATCTGGATATTAATACTGGCATCTAAAAAATTTGGGCCTGTTTTGATTTTATCTTGTGAGTGAATTTGATCTAGGGTTGCCAACTCCAGCTTGGAATAGGGTTGCAAACTCCAGGCTGGTAAATTCCTGGAGATTTGGGAGTGGAGCCTGGGGAGGGTGGAGTCTGGGTTGTCAGGGGCCCCCTGGACACCAGTGGGGAATCTGGTTGCCAGGTCTTACCTGGGTCCCTGCAGGGGAGGCTCCATCCTGGCTCCTGGAGTCTTCGTGCCCGACGCCATAACCTCTGGGTGACATCATCACGTTGGGCATGACATGAAGGGGACACTCCAACATTTCAGGGGAAAAAAAACTCTATGGTCACCATAGAGTTTTAACCCAAATGCAAGAGTGCCCCTGTACGATGTGCCCAGTGCAATGACTCTGGGTGATGTCATCATGCTGGGCAAATTGGGTGCAATGGGGCGCTTTGGGGGTGGGGCTCCTCCGCCGGCCAGCTGGCCGGTGGCGAATTGGGGGACTGGCAAGTAGGGAAATCCCCATCCCCATGGAGAGGGGTTAGTGTTGCCAGATCCAGGTTGGGAAACTCCTGGAGATTTGGGGATGGAGCCTGGGGTGGGCAGGGACCTCAGCTGAGTACAGAGCCATAGAATCCACCCTCCAAAGCATCCTTCTTCTCCAGGGGAACTGATCTCTGTACTCTGGAGACGATCTGCAATTCCAGGAGATCCCCAGATCCTGCCTGGAGGCTGGCATCCCTAGGCAGAGTTTGGGAAGGGGCCTAAGTGGGATATATAATGCTACAGAGGCCACCCTCCAAAGCTGCCCTTTTCTCCAAGGGAACCTGTAATGTAGTATGTTCTGTGTAGCAACCAGCCTGCCATGTGCTCCCAGGTACTGGCGCCCGCCGCATGGCCAGAGCACATGGTCAGGCAGAGAGGGGAGCTTGAATCTGGAGGAACAATAGACATCCGGATTGAAAGCCTCCACCAATGTGGGACCTAGGTTCTCCCTGGGGAGCCAATGCAATCAAAGGCTCCTCCAGGGAACCTATGACAACCATGCACATATGTTAAGCCCCTATCAGGTCTTTTGGGTGCGGCCGGAGGTGTGGCTCCAGCCAGTATATAATGAGGGCCCTGGAGCCCTGGAAGCATGCTTGTCCTGACCATCTACTGGGCATGCTGAATCACTCAATAAAGGCTTCATGATTTCACCGTTCCTGGTCTCCTGAGTCCAGTACTCTTCAGAACCCCTATCACCTGGAGATCAGTGGTAATTCCAGGAGATCTCCAGGCCCCATCTGGAGGCTGGCAATCCTGATTTGGCCTGTGCCAGCCCATGCTCTACACCCAGCAGGGCCAGCGCTTCTGATTCTGGAAGGGCTGCAAAGGCCTCTCCCAATAAGCTCCCTTCTCAGTTCCCCCATCATCAGGCCATAACACCACAAACTGCTGTTTTCACTATTGCTTGGTTTCCCTGTTCTGAAATACACACTGGCACAGGTAGGTGTGTAAAGTCCCCACCTTCTGTAAGGGCTACCTCAAAATCTCCAGGCCCCTTGCCCAATCCTTGTGCATTCTCATTCCAGTCACCTTTGGGTAGATCGCTGCTGCTGGGCCCCCTTGTCACATGTACCCCTTGCCGTTCTGGCACTGATTGTTGATATCAAGACCTCCAGAATGCATTTTGCAAAACGAGCACTGGGTGGATGCAGGCAAGAAGCACCTGGTCACGTGGGGAAGAGGGCCCACTTTTTGTAAGCCTGCTGAAGGGCTGCAAGACAGACATGTATAGCTGATTTGTTCATATTCTGTGGCCTAGTAACGGACTCGTTCTGTTGCTATGGAGTGACAACATTGGTTCTACTAATCCTTCCTTGCATTGATGCAGCATTTTATTTTCTGGGTCTTTACTTAGAAACGTAGATGGATGGCAAGCACGTATCGTGGACACTTCAGATTACCCACATGCATTCCCTACACGTGTCCAAACATTCCTATCAAGTGATAAAACAGCTTCCCTGGAGTGGATCTTTGTCAACCTCTGTTGAAAATGTCAGCCTCTGTTTCTCCCAGACTTTGGGAGCCGACTGTTGGGAGCCCATAGCTCCAGGGAAGGGAAGGAGACCTTTGGTGCCTGGTCTCAGCAGCAGCGCTCCTGGCCTCTTCCCTAAATGTTCCACCTTTTTTTATTTCTCAAGTTGATCTCTAGCCTGTCTGTGAAAATTTAAGAGAAGAGGTTCTCTGGTGTAAATGCCATTCAAAGGAGCACTACCCAGGGCTTGCCATGTTCTTGCACAGTTCACATTCATCTAAGAAGACAGGAATGTGGGGGGCCCATCTGAATGAACGAGAGGGGCTCAGTTTGCATTTTCCACCATATTTTGGGCTAGTCCCAGGTCCAGAACTTGTTGCCAAGAAAAAATTTTGGAGGATTTACTTTTTAAAATGATCTCTTAACTAATGCAGTTGACAGCTGGGGAATGGAGGCAACACTCAATCCCCATTAGGAAGTCCTCAGTGTTGGCAGTGTTCAGGCCTTCTCCTTCTTCCCAGCATCTGGACAGCAGAGATCTGCCAATAGCTGCTCTGGTGCTGAGCAGCCCTTGAATTCTGAGCCTCCATCAGGGCTATGGAAGCCCAAGGAAGTGGGGTGCATTCTGAGAGGTGTGCCCCTCGATCCCTTGCAGTGTTCCAGGAGCAGCCTGGGTGCAACTCCAGGACGGTGTGTGGCTGTATCGTACTCCGGTCATTCACACCCCAGCACATTCTGTGCTTTGTCAAGAGACCCAGTGGACGCCAAGATGGAAAATGTGTGCCAGGACTGAACCACAGCAGACTGCAGGTTTCATGACTAAATACTTCTTCATTCAAAAAATTTCCCGCATATTTATTTATTTATTAGAAGAAGAAGAGATTGGATTTATATCCCACCCTTCACTCACTTGGAGTCTCAGAGCAGCGTACAAATTCCTTTCCCTTCCCCTCCCCACAACAGACACCCTGTAAGGTAGGTGGGGCTGAGAGAGCTCTGAGACAACTGTCCTTGAGAGAACAGCTGGTCCAGAGTTATGGCTTGCCCAAGGTCATCCAGCAGGTGCATGTGGAGGAGTGGGGAATCAAACCCGGTTCTCCCAGATTAGAGTCCGCACACTTAACCGCTACCCCAAACTGGCTCTCCTTAGATTTTTATCCCACCCTCCCCGCCCCACGGCAGGCTCAGGGCAGCTACCAACACTTTTCATACACAATAAAATACTATAAAACCACAATATAAAAACATACAATATCCATTATACAATTTCAGTACAAGATGGCACTTCGTCACCCAGATCTGGGTGGCGTCTACAGGCATTCTTGGTCTGAATGGCGATCTTCAGTACTCTGGCAGGGCTGTAAAACTGCAGCAGCCCCTACTTGTAAGCCTGGCAGAAGAGCTCCATCTTGCAGGCCCTGCGGAACTGTAACCCGATTGAAGTGCTTGCTGGGGTACGTATGGGGAGAGGCAGTCCCTCAGGTAAACAGGTCCCTGGCCATATAGGGCTTTATAAGTAAGCACCAGCACCTTGAACTGGATCAAGTATGCTATAGCTATCATGCCAGGGGCAATGGTTCTTACCTTTCTCTCTTTGAAATGCTGGTTTTCTACATGCAGGGTTTTTATGTTTAGTGCAGAAGTCAACTGTATCACACACACGTGCGCATATACACACCCTATCTGTGGTAGTAGATCCCCAAACACTAGTTGACCCAGAAGCGTCATGAAAATTGTTCTGTTGCTTGAGCCAGCTGTAATGTCTGGCAGCCCAGGGCTGCATTCCCACAACCAAGGCGAACCCTGGAAAGATTGAGGGCATGCCATGCTTTATATACAAAAGAGCATATTCTCTGGGATTTCTTCTCCCCAATGGGAATTACATTGACTCTGTTCACAACAGGTGGGCTTGGAGTTCTGCAGCCTGCTTTGAAGGTAGGAACTAAGGAGAGCCAGTTTGGTGTGCTGGTTAGGAGCGCAGACTCTAATCTGGGAGAACCGGGTTTGATACCCCACTCTGCTACATGCAGCTGCTGGTTTGACCTTGGGCCAGTCACAAGTTCTCTCAGAGCTGTTCTCTCAAGAGCAGTCCTTGAAAGAGCTCTCTCAGCCCCACCTACCTCACAGGGTGTCTGTTGCGCGTGTGGGAGAGGGTAGTGAAGGGTGGGGTATAAATCCAATCTCTTCTCTTCTTATTCTTCTTCTAAGGAGGGATTTTTTCTGAATCCCAAAATTCTGCATAAAGACCGGCTTTTGACACGGGGTGCAGAATTCAGGGGCTGGCCAGACACAAAGGAGGAAAGTGGCACTTTTGCAGCTATTATTTTTTTCATTTGGCAACCCTACTCACAGCAGGCGCCGTTTCGCTCATCCTCACAAGGCAGGCTATGCAAGTCCCTGTTATCTTCTGTGGGACCCCTTTCTCTGGGACCCCTTTCCTCTTCTGCATCTGGACACCCCACACCAACAGAAAATGGAGGCTGACACATCATGTATCTTTAAAATGTGTTGTCCCAAAGAGCAACTGTCCATGGAATTGTTTCCCTCTTCACTGTTAAAGCTACATAAACCCATTCCCTGCTGTCAGGATGCTGTGTGTTTCCTTACCACATAAACCAGTGGTGGGATGGGCAGCTGCCCAGATGCCGGGACATGACGGCTACCAAGTGACCAGTAAAAAAACCCCTCTGTCAACCTGCTCTTATGACTTTTAAGAGCAGCTTGATGTCCAGAAATGAGCAGGTGATTCCCCCCTTACACAATGCACAGAGATACGTACCATCTCTTGTTCGGGTCTGACCACCAAACTGCAGCTGAGAGCTTAGAAGCTTGGGAACCACAGCTGGCAATCGAGAGATCTTAGCAGGCTTTTATCCTCAGGATGTAGTTGTTTGGATCTGCAGAACAAAACAGGTTGCTTCTGAGCAGGGCTCTTTTCTTTGGAAAAAAGGAGTGCCAGAACTCTCCAGAGGGAAAGGAAGTTTTCACTCTGTATACTGAAAACTCAGGAACTTTTAAACATTTTAAAAAGAATTCTGGCAAAGAGGTTCTGGAACTCCCTTCTGGCATGTTCCCCCAGGACAAAAAGCCCTGCTTCTGAGCTTCCACACAGAGCTACCCCTGGAGGGGACTGTCTTCTGACAAGAAATACTCCCTGTCACCCATGTTCCCTGCTGGTCCATTTCCTTTGCACCCCGTTTGTTTCTCAGCCCTCTCAGGCCCAATGGCCTGCTTTAATTCCAGTGCACGTCCAAAGGCACCACTAATTCGATAGGAGAGGTCTTGCTTCCCATCATTAGCTGATTTAATTGTAATGAAGGCCAAGTGTTAATCAGGCTGTGGATAAGGGAGTTCCCCGCTTCTCAGCCTTGGCAAAAAGGCTGAGGTGGGTGTTCATGGTGGAAACTAATTAAAGGCCTTACTGTGAGGCGAGGTGAGGGGGCTGCCCCCGGCAGTGGATTTGGGGTGCTGCTGAATAAGACCCAGTGGGAGAAAGGCCGGTCTGACCCCAGGGGGAGCCATCCACTGGGAAATTCTCTGACACTGGCCCCACTGAAATGAAGGGGAGCTGAGCTAGAGTCTGTGTTTCCTCCTGTCAGGCTGCTGTTGGAGACACAGAATTTCTGACAGGAACAAAAAATGGCCTCTTCATTGCACTGGGAGGGGGCTATTATTCAGACTGCTGGTTTTGCTGCCAGAGCTCCCATTGCTGAAGCAAAAACAGAGGGACAACTAACAAGGCCAGCAGAATGGGGAGCTGGTAGACTTCCATTTTATTCCAACCAGGCCAGTTTCCAGTCAGAATGAATCACTGAATAGAAAATACAGAACCTACAAGTGGTGGTTATCGACAGCCATCTCACTGTGTACAACTGAACTGGATGTGTCGTAAAACTGTATTTGAATGGACAACTACTTTACCACAGACCTGTGCTTGATACACGGCCAGGTCCTCCTTACTACTGTTTGACAGGATGACCTTACTATGGGATTTCACCTTGGGTTATCCAGGTGAATATGGTCAACTGCTTTCCACATGGCAGCTCACCATTGCGGGGTGTATGATGACCTCATAAGCTGATTGTGAACCTGTACTGGTGATCAAATTACCCAGAGGTGAGTCGTCTCAACCAGAAGTACCTTAGATGTCACCTCCTCGAGTGGGACACAGAACTTGACCACACGTTACAGCAGGAATGGGAAAATGCAGGCCTAAACCTCATCCGTTGGTATTGTCCTGACAGGTGCTGAGGAGAATTTTGCCACTCTTGTACTTGTCCAGATTTCTGACCAGGTGCCGATGGTGGTAAACTTTCTTCAGCAAAATGATATAGGCAACTAGATTACCGCCATGCTGTGGTAAATTGGTGTCTTTACTGACTCTCTGCATCATTTTTCCATGTGGGAAGGAGAATTTCAGCGGTAGCAGCTCAGATAAATACCTGACACAAATTACTGTGATTATTTGCCCCTGCTGCGTGAATCTTTGGAGTGGTTAAAAGAGTTTGTGATGGATAAATGCCAGAGGAATGGAGAATCTCGCTCTCTCTCCCTCTCTGTATTACTTCATTTCTGCTTGCTGAGCATTTCCTGGAACCTGGAGGGGCTGCTTGTTGTGAGCATAGAGACTCATCAGAAAGTTTATGGGCAGGAATTAATCATGAGCCCTCAGGACAAATCTGTTGAGCTGTAGCCTGGAGGTGTGGGGTTGGGGGAGGGAAAGGGGAAGAAGACGGTGGAGAAATCTTCATCTCAGCAACAATCGGCTTGGAGGAGTTCGGTGAATACCAATGGGATGAGCTCCAGCTGCTTTTTCGGGCTGAGGCGGCTGCAGTCCAGGGAGGCGCAAGAGGCAGAGGGGGGCAACAGGTGACACAACACCTTTGAGGAGGGGAGAAATTGTTCTTCAGGGCAGCCAGGCGGCCTCAGCCAGAGGGAAGGCTGCGGACAGTGACTTTCCCCCGGTGCGTCTTCCCTTAGGAGGAGAGTGAAGCTGCACATCTGGCAGAAACAGCAAGGGAAACTCCTGCTAGTGCTGATGACAGAGGAGGAGCATTGAAAGCAAAACACTTCGTGAGGAGGATGTGACGCAGTGGACTCTATTTCACAAAGTTTCGGCAGGAGTGACATTCCCTTAGTCTGAGTCCAGTGGCACCTTTACGACCAGCAAAGTTTAATTCTGGGTATAAGGCTTGAGGAAGTCTGTTTCAACGTATCTGAAGAAGAGTGCATGCTTATACCCAGAATTAAACTTTGTTGGACTTAAAGGTGCCACTAGACTCAAACTTTGTTCTACTGCCTCAAACCAACAGGCCTCAGAAGGGCGACCACCAAGGAATACCAGGGTCATGATGACGCAGAGGCAGGCAATGGCAAAACTACCTCTGAAATGTCTCTTGCCTTAAAAACTATCCTAGCTTGCCACCTAGTGGTGCATAACACTAAAAAGCTAGACCTTCTGGAGGCCAGACAATCTTGGGATCTCCTGGCTATTCTATACCCAAGGCATAATGATGATGTTGTTGTTGCTGTTATTCCATTGTGGCTACCACCAGAATTCTCTTAGTCTGTAATCTACTCTTAATTTTTTCTCTGCCATAGATTGACGTGGCCACAACTTTGAAACAGAAGTGCTGATGCTGAACCGTGTTGAGGGTTGTTACATACATACCCTTCTTTTGTCCCACCATCATCTCTGGTCAAACAGATCTGGCAGATTTTTGAAGTACTTCTAGTTTCCTCCAGATATTTGAAGGTGAGTTGACAGTGACAATGTCAGCCATAGTGTGAACACTCATCCCACCACCATCTCTGTCCGGGTATTTTTTCCCCCATAGGGGTTGTAGGTTTTTGTGGTGCGTTTTTTAAATACATGAATTTGTCTGTTCAAGGAGGGCTCTGAGATGGTCATGGGCAATAACGGTCGCACACGAAGGCCCACAGCTCACTGGCAGAATATGTTTTGCATGATGCAGAAGATCCCAGGTTCAATCCTGGGCATCTCCAGTTTAAAAACGGATTAGACTGCAGGTGATATAAAAGATCTCTGCCTGAGACAGAAGGCAGAGAAGATGAGATTGACCTTAGTAGACCAGTGACTTGACTCGGGATAAGACAGGTTCATGTGTTCATTTCTCTGTAAAACCATTCTCTCTTTGGCTGAATGTCAGGGGCAGAGGGTCATAGGTGGTTGGACAGTTGGTGGCTAGGCCTGTGCATGGCAATCCCGAGGGCATTAGGGGGTGGGGCATGGGATGATTATACTTCCGGGTGAAGATCCATAAGTGATGTCACTCTGTCACATGATGCTCTGGAAATCCCCCAGATCTCTATGGTAAAGAAAACAGAGATTGGGGAAATCCCTGAAGCATTGTGGATACGACAGCTAGAAGCGAGGTCACCGCACCCACATCATCCCCGCATTTTCTTCCACTGCTGGAGGGAGCAAAGCAGAGGAGAACTGGTGGGGGCGGGAAGATGCCCACTGCGATAGGCAGCCTAGCAAGTCCATTGGGCAGGAGGCAACAGTCTAAAATGGCGCCAGGCTTCCCATCACCAGAGGGTCAGATCTAGGCAACATGTTTGTCCTGCGCGGCAAGAACTGAAGTCAGGATGAGGCCAGAAATCAGCAGGCCTGGGGGCAGTCTGAGCTAGGCAGGTGTGGTTCAGATGGGCAAGGTCAAGAGCCAGGATTAACATGCATCACAAAGGGGAGACTCAGACTGCAGGGCCCAGCATGGAGTTGGCAGCTTCATACCTCCAGCCTGTGCCTGATTGGACCCTTCAGTCAGCTGATCCTGGCTGCTCTCATTGGCCCCCTCCAGGCAGCTGGCCATTTGGAGGAGAGCATTGTGGGGCGCAGGCTGAATTGGGCCACTGACCTTCTTTGAAGGCAAGCAGCTCAGCTGACATATGGAGTAGGGATGCCAGCCTCCAGGTGGGACCTGGGAATCCCCCGGAATTACAGCTCATCTCCAGTTCCCTTGGAGAAAATGGATGCTTTGGAGGGTGGATTCTGTGGCACTGGAGCCCAATGAGGTCCCTGTCCTCCCTGGGCTCCATCCCCAAATCTCCAAGAGTTTCCCAAACTGGATCTGGTAACCATACCTTCCTCTCCCCCGCCAGTGGCCAAGGGGGACCTGTAGGGTTGCCAGGTCTGGGTTGGAAAATACCTGGAGACTTTGGGGGTGGAGCCAGGTGAGGGCGGGGCTTGGGGAGGGGAGGGGCCTCAGCATGCCATAGAGTCCAGCCTTCAAAGCAGCCATTTTCTCCAGGGGAGCTGATCTCTGTCAGATGGAGAGCAGTTGTAAAAGCGGGAGATCCCCAGGCCCCACCTGGAGGCTGGTGACTCTAGTGGACCTGGCAAGTCTAGCATGGAGTGACATTCCAGCACTGTTGGACCCAGGTTCTGTGTCTGAGCTCCTGTGACAAGCTCAGAACACCTTCCTGGAGGAGCTGTCCAACTGTGCCGAACTCAGTGATAAAGTGATAAACTAGGCCTGTGTGCTTTTTAACAACCCCAGGCTTTCATGGGCCTCTAGGGTCACTGTGGTGGATGCATGAAATGCTTGGCCCCTGTGAACTTCTGCTGGAAGTTATTTCCACCAGTGTCAGTAACACCCCTTGAGGTGTCATGGTCCCCCTCCCCCAAGCCCGCAAAAGGACGGGGGTACCTGTAGTGTGCCAAATCACAGGGAAGGAGCCATGGTTGCTTAGCTATTGTTCTCGCTTTCTTGGTATTTCTTTGTCCCACTGAAGGGAGCCTTAAGACAATGTTCAGAACTCTCTCACATCTGCCAGAGGAGAAATCCCAACTCTCAAGTGACTTCATTAGCCCGAGCGCCTCCAGTCAGTTAAAGTCGCAGCGCTTCATTACCTGGCGACCGCCGGACTTCCTTTGCGCCCTCTTGCATGCTGAAGTCTCATTAGCCGAGAATACGGGGCACGTTAATGGCTCCATTAACTCTGGCTGCTCAAATTTGTTTTATCTTTTGCTTTGCCAGAGGTCTCTCCTCCAACCCAATTGGGGTGTGGAGGAGGGACGGTTTGGAAGGAAATGAACTTTTCCTTAATTGTAGAAGCTCAGCTTCCTACCGCACTATCAAGGCCCTTTTCTCCAAAGCTTGAGTTTTTGGTTTGGAATCCACGCTGGGATGTCACAGGACGGAGGGCGATGCAACTGCAAAATTGCCCACAGAGTTCAGGGATTGTCTGACCACAGTTCCCTCTTCTGCTGTCCTGCTTCCCCACAAGGCACAGCACAATTCAGGCGGAGACTGCCGCAAAGAAGAGGAGGCCCAGTCTGAACTGGAGGAACGGCACCGCTCTCAGGAGGACCGGCCTTCTGTACAGCAACTTTGCTCAGTTCCCCCCAAAATTGTTAAGCAGCTGCCAGCCATAGAGCTGCCAGACTCCAGGTGGTGCCTGGAGATTTCCCAGAATTATAACTGATCTCCAGACTACAGAGATCAGTTCCCCTGCAGAAAATGGCTGCCTGGGAGGGTGGTCTCTATAGCATAGGGTTGCCAAGGCGTTTATACTCACCAGCGGGGGGGAGTCCTTCTTTGTCCGGGAGCTTCCATGGCGTGCGTGGAAAGCGTGCGCGCCTGGTGACGTCACCCAGAAATGACGTCACCACGTGGGGGGCGTTGCCAGGACGACGCTCTGGCAATTGCCCCAAAACTCTATGGTAGTTTTGGGGCGATTGCCAGAGCGTCGCCCTGGCAACGCCCCCCCCACGTGATGACATCACTTCCGGGTGACGTCATTACATCGGGGAAGTCGTCCTGCCTGGACAACTTTGGGGGTGGGGTTCCCCCGCCGGCCGAATGCTGGCCGGCGGATCGGGAACCCCTGTAGCGGGGGATCCCCCGCCCCCCGGGCTGACTTGGCAGCCCTACTATGGCATGCCATCTCCCGAGAGGTCCCTCCCCCAAACATCTCTCTCCCCAGGATCCATACCCTGAATCCACAGGAATTTCCTGACCTAAAGCTGGCAACCCCGGGGCCAAGTATCGTGAAGGGCAGCAGAATGGGAGAAGGCCACATCCAAGTGCCCTCTTGCAGGGGGCAGAGATCCCAGACTGCCTTGCTCAAGTGTAAGCATAGGGGAGTCGGAACTGAGGCACTCCCGCTGGTGCCAGAATCAGGGACAGCTGGTATCCAGTCGGGCCCTCAACAGATTTTGTTCCGGCCATAAACCTGAAACATTTCCCCACCCCTGGGCTTGGATGTGGGAGATCACATACAGCCATGAAACTCACTGGGGGACGTGGGGCCTGCTCTTATCTCTCAGCTTAACCTACCTTGCAGGGTTGTTGTTGAGATAAAATGACCGGGGGGGGGGGGTTGTATGTGTCACCCTGTCCACCTTGCAAGAGAGGGATAAAACTGTAACCAAAGTAAGCAAAGTGGAGGAGTATACACTGTCTCCTGCCTCAGACTTCAGAATCAGCACCATAGAGCCAGTTTTGGTGTAGCGGTTAGGAGCACGGACTCTGATCTGGGAGAACTGGGTCTGATTCCCCTCTCCTCCACATGCAGCTGCTGGTGTGACCTTGGGTGGGTCACAAGTTCTTTCAGAGCTGTTCTCTCAAGAGCAGTCCTTGGAAGAGCTCTCTCAGCCCCAACTACCTCACAGGGTGTCTGTTGCGGGGAGGGGGAAGAAAAAGGAGATTGTAAGATGCTCTGAGATCTTCGGGTAATGAAGGGCGGGGTATAAATCCAATCTCCTCCTCCTCCTCATCATCTTCCTCCTCTTCCCCTTCATAGAGTTAGATAGGATCAGACACAGGACATTCTTTCCATCCTGTTATCTGATACTATCCCTTTGAAGTAGAATGCTGTCCTTAGGGACAAGACATCCCCCCCCACACACACACATACACACATCAAGAAGGAGCACTCTCTCCATCTTTGGCACCATGGAAGCAAGACAGGCATTCTGCCTCTGCATCCATCCAGCTAGTTAGACAGGTCCTATTCCTATCTCGCAACCTATACAATCTAGAATGGAGTTCCCTAATAAAGAACTCTTCTTAGTTCAAAACCGACAATTGGCGCAGTGTGACTGTGTTTCTTTGCCAGCACACACATAGTACCGAGAAGCTGCTGCTACGTGTAAATCTCATGGATCTCTGCTGCCGAACAGAGATTCCTGGCTGTTCCACACCAGTAAATCTAACAATCAGTAGATGAGAGGGGGAGAGTCTCTCCGCTCTTTATTCCACAGGTTCCCTTTGCTTTTGCAGGATTTTGTCCCTAGCATTTCCCCCTCTCCTGCTGAACGCAGCTTCACCTTGATCTTTAGCAGAGGTCACGTCAGAGGACTGAGTGGAACACCAGAGTGCTAATACCTCACATTAGCACCTTTGGTGATTCATGGCACACTCTGGCTGGCCGGCCAGGCCAGGCTGGGTTCGATCTTTGGCTGGCTACCCAATTGTCGCTATGGAGTCTGAAAGACTTGCAGGTAATCACAGCCATCGCACTACCACGCATTATGCATTCTGGGTCCTACCCTGCCCTTATCACAAAAGATCAGGGTGGGTTCCAACTGTATTTAAAACCACCAGAATTTAAAAACCTTGGCACGTTGACCCCATTCATTCTCACAAAATGAAAACGGCAGCTGGAAAGGGGAAAAAAAAACCACCAGTGGCTTTACGCAACCATTCCTGCCACGCCAAGTAGGCCTTCAAACCAAAATCTTTGTCTCTCTTGGACTGGGATAGAGCCATTCGTCTGCCAGATGCTGCTGTTGTTTTTTGCTCAGTCTGTTCCTCAACCTGTTGTCATCTCCCCCCCCCCCCCCACAAGCTGGCTCTGGATTCTGATTTGAAAGCCTCCAAGGAGGAGGAGAAGAAGAAGAAGAAGAAGAAGAAGAGATTGGATTTATACCCCGCCCTCCACTCACTTGGAGTCTCAGAGCGGCTTACAAACTCCTTTCCCTTCCCCTCCCCACAACAGACACCCTGTGAAGTAGGTGGGGCTGAGAGAGCTCTTTCCCAAGCTGTCCTTGAGAGAACAGCTGATACAGAGCTATGGCTTGCCCAAGGTCATCCAGCCAGGTGCAAGTGGAGGAGTGGGGAATCAAACCCGGTTCTCCCAGATTAGAGTCCATGCACTTAACCATGACACCAAACTGGCTCCCAGAGGAGCTCCCAAAACTGGATCCAGAGGAGCTAGAAACATGGCCTCAGGGGCAGCAGTGGGGAACTCCAGAAGACCCCATCTACTCCAGAGGCTACCCCAGCTGTTCCCCCAGCTCCTCGGGTGACTAAGCACCAGCCCAGGACCCAGTCCACAAACCTACCAGAATCTGTCTCCACCCAGCAGAAGGCAGTGCCAAGATAGCCCAGTGAAGGCACAGTGCCGGGCACCCTTGCACAATGCAGGAAATGTGCAATACCTCCCCCCCCCATACACACATACCCAGTGACCCCTGTTCCATGCCCAGAAGATGACAAAAAAACCTCCAGGATCCTCAGCCAGACTGGCCTGGGGAAAAATTGCTTCCTGACTCCAATGTGGCAACCAGCATTTCCCTGGGTGTGTAAGAAAGGGCCACGAGAACTAAGCACTGAGGCAACCCTTCCTGCCCTCCCTTTTCCTGATCTGCCTAAGCTCACAGAATGAGCATTGCTGTCAGAGGGCCATCTAGCTTCTGTTTGAAAACTTCCAAAGAAGGACAGCCCACCACTTTGGAAGGAAGCCTGTTCCACTGAGGAACCGCTCTGTCAAGAAGGTCCTCCTAATATTCAGTTGAAAACTCTTGTGATTTAATTTCATCCCATTGGTTCTGATCCAACCTTCTGGGGCAACAGAAAACAACTCACCATCCTCTAGACGACAGCCCTTCAAGTACTTGAAGATGGATGGTTATCATATCACCTCTCAGTCGTCTCTTCTCCAGGCTAAACACACCCAACTCCTTCAACCTTTCCTCATGGGACTTGGTCTCCAGACCCCTCAGCGTCTTCGCTGCCCTGTCATATGCCAGTGCCGTGCCAAAATAGGCGGGCGTTACCCAAAGGTGTGCTGGCATATCAGGAGGTTACACCACCAAGCGCAGAACCCGGGTGGTGCCGGAGGGAAGTCAGGGGAGAAGTGGGGCTGGGTTGGTATCCTAAACCTCTCCAGCGTGGCCCCTGCCGCCCCTTTCCCCAGCACTGGTCTAACGTTACATCACTGGCAACCTCGGCATAGCTGGAAAAATGGCTCTCGAAGTCCTGGATAGTTAAAATACTGCTGATCTCCCTGGGCCCTCCACCAAGCTGCCAGTCCACGGTGCTGTTCGTTTTCTCCCAAGTGTTTGCTGATGTTGGGTAGACCGGCTGCTGACCTGGCACTAACCTTGTTTAAATGGTGTGGTTTTCTAAAAATGCATTTTTATTGCTTTTAATTGCTGTTGAGCACTTATTGTTCTCTTAAAACTGAAATGGTTCTTCGGAGCTTTTTAAAAAAATCAGTAAACATCCATTTGGAGATTCCCTCATTTAGATCATTCCCCCACCCCTAGCTATTTGTCTTGTTTGGGGGGGGGGAAGGCAATATTTATTATTCCCCCAGAATAAGGCAAATAACAGCTTCAAAGGGCTCTTGGAGGCTGGGACGAGCGCGAGCCAAGCTTTGCCATTTTGCCAGCATCCCCCTTGTCAGGACTTGAACCTGTGCTTGATGTTCGGCTTTCCCTTGGCGCCCTCGTAGGGAGATGACAAGAAGACTTCCTGACCGTGTGCAGTTGTGTGTTCCCGGCTTGCTGCTCTGGTGCCTCCAGCATCCCCCTTGCCTGGCACCGGTCGGTGATTCTGACCCCCACCGGGATCTGAATCATTGTGCTGAAGAGGCGTTCTATTGGGACTGCCTGAGCCAAGTGAGCTACAGAGCCAAGAGGCTGAACTGGCCTTGATTCCTCCTCCTCCTCTGTGTCTCTCTCTGGCAACAGGGAACATGACGCCAGAGGAGACTGAAACCCTGATCTGTGGAGTTCCATGGTGTGCATTTATTCCAAAAGTCATGGCCGCCAGTGGCTGAGGTGCTGTGTGCTCCGGTGTTGTTGTCATATGCATGTCCAGGAGCAGGTCTCTTCTCCTCCCCGACTGGTGGCTCCTTAAGGTTGACAAGTCCAGGTTAGGAAATTCCTGGAGAGCTGGGGGTGGAGCCTGGGGAAGGTGGGGTTTGGAGAGGGGAGGGGCCTCAGCAGGGATGTGGTGCCATAGAGTCGTGTTTTCCGAAGCAGCCATTTTCCCCAGGGACGCTGAGCGCTGTTGGGAGCATAGGCATCAACTACAAGGGGGCTCGCGCCACCCCCGAAATTTCCGGGGGGGGGGCTCAGCCTCCCCTGGCAAAATGGAGCACCCACCGGGCGCTTCCTAGGCTGGCCCTTCCTAGGCCGGCCGGCCAGCTACCGCCACCTCTCCCCCCACCGAATGAAACTAAGTTAATTTTACAGGGGCAACTCTGCCCCCTCTCTTTCCCCCGCCTCCTGGGTCGGTGTTTGGTACATTCCACTTTCCCAGGCTCGTTGGGCAGTCTTAGGGAGTTCGAGAGGAAGGTGAGAGGATGGGTGTTGGAGGGCTGATGAGAAAAGGTGAGCACCGCCACACGTACATATAGGTGGAGAAGTTTTGTGCAGGAGGCGTTTGCAAGGAGGCTGATAAGTTTGTGTAAATGAAGCTGAGGTTGGCGTGCCTGGAGGAGAAGGGTTGAAGCTGGCCGAGAGGAGTGGAGGTCCCACGCTTGGTGAGCGAGCGAAGGAAGGGAAGCTTTCTCAGAAAGGAGTGCAGCGGAACAAAGTTCTGCTTTGGGTGCTCCAAAAAAACCCCGGTACCCCTGGCCCTGCCCTGCCCACTCCCAGCAGGCTGGTGATAAAGCACGGTGGCTCCTAGTTGCGGCGGTGCCACGCCTCCTCCTCCTCCTCCTCCGGGCTGCCGGTGGGCCATGGTGCACGGATGAGGCTGTGGGCAGTGCAGGCGGCTGCGGCGGCAGGTGGTGGGTTTGCTGCTGGCTCTCTCCTAGGGGGCTCCTGCAGCGGGCGGGGCAGAAAGGGAGTGGCCAGGCTCGGGGGGGGCAGGGGGGACATGGTTCCAGTGGGCGCGTGGGCTGCCGGTGGGCCATGGTGCACGGATGAGGCTGCGGGTGGTGTGGGCGGCAGCAGCAGCGGGTGGTGGGTTTGCTGCTGGCTCTCTCCTGGAGGGCTCCTGCAGCGGGCGGGGCAGAAAGGGAGTGGCCAGGCCTGGGGGGGCAGTGGAGACATGGTTCCAGCGGCCGTGCACGCAAGAGCTCCCCCAGGGAATTTAAAACTCGATGCCCCTGGTTGGGAGTAACCTGTGAGGGTGTGCAAGTTGTCACGCCCCCTTTTAAACAGGCTGGGAGGCAGCTCAGGTGGGTGGGACTAGCCACCCACTGCAGGCAGCACAGGCTGGGTGCTGGTGGGAGGGGGGGAGGTGCTCAGAATGCTCCCCCCCCCCCCCCAGTCTGAGGCCAGGGAGCTGAGACAATTGTAGCAGACCCACAGTCCCAAGCAAGGGAGCAAGTCCAGGGACCCTGAACCCCCCAAACGGTCCACGAGTGGCAGGGGCAGCTTTGTTTGCTTAGAGCGGGTTGGCACACTTGAGAGGGGGGGAAACAAAGAGGAGAGAAAGTTGCGAAAAGAAGACATACAATCCAAGAAAAATAGTTGCAACCAAAATTACTAATGCAATCCTTATCCCTATTAAATAGAGTAGACACTGTTAACCAGTCAATCCAATACGATATAGTTAGTGTCGTCTTAAATGCAAAGTAAAGTCCTTGGTATTTATGAGCCACAACTCAAGTTGAAACGACTTTGGAAAGTGACTGATTTTGATAAATTCCAAGGACTTTACTTTGCATTAAGACCACCCCTTTAACTATATTGTATGGGATTGCCTGGTTATAGTTGTCTATTTAATAGAGATGATGAGGATTGTGTCAGTAATTTTGGTTGCGATTATTTCACTTGAAAGGGGAGGCTGCTGTAGGAATCAAATTGATACAAGGCTCATTTGCTTTAGAAAAGAAACAGGGGTCCTTTGCTGTTCGTTGTTGTTCAGTCACACAGTCAAGTCCAACTCTTCGCAACCTCGTGGACTGCATCACGCCAGGCCCTCCTGTCCTCCATCGTGCTCCAGAGTTTGCTCAAACCCATGTTCGTTGCATCGATGACACTGTCTAACCATCTCATCCTTTGCCGTTCCCTTTTTCTTTTGCCTTCAATCCTTCCCAGCATCAGGGTCCTCTCCAGTGAGTGCTGAAAGGAAGAATGGGCATTCTGGCTGTCCATCTAAGCTAGGATGGAGCTAGACCAGACTCCCCAACGTGGTGCTCGTGGGCACCCTGGCCCCTGTCAACACTGTCCTGGTGCCCGCCAAATGCCTTTAGAAAGTGGGCGGGGCCAGGTGGGGCTCTTGCCTAGCGAGGCTTCTGATTGGACTTTGGAGACTTAATTGGCTGTGCAGATTTTTAAAGACATGGCTGTGGGAGCAGCTGCCACCGCAGCAGAAGGGTCTTCACTGTGTGACCGAAGGTAAACTGCGACAGCCATTTTTTTGCCCCTGCCCACCAAGTGGGGTCAGAATTCCAAAGGTGCCTACAGGCTGAAAAAGGTTGGAGACCTTTGAGCTAGATGCTGAGAACACAGAGAAGGCATTGGCAGGCAGGCAGGAAGTCCCTGAGAACAAAGAGACAGCAGCAGAACAGACGAGATGCAGGATGCCCAGAATGTAGTACTAACAGAATTCCGTGCTCTTGAGAATCTCAGACTCAAATAAGATGAGACATCAGGAGATCCATGAACAGATCTACATTGGTGCCTGCAGGGCTATTTTTGGGCAGGAACGCACAGGAACGGGGTTCCGGCTGGCTCCTGAGTTGGCCACACCCAGCAGGAACTCATTAGCATAACAGGCCACACCCAACAGCAGAAACTCATTAGGATTGGCTACATTAGGGGTATGTGGCCTAACATGCAAATTAATTCCTGCTACGAAAAAAGCCCTGGGTTTTGACAACAAACAAGGTAAACAGAATAAGAAGCAAAAGGTGGGTGTGGCTGGATGACCACTCTTCTGGTAACATGGGGGTGAGGCCTAATATGCTAATATGCTAATAAGCTGTGTGTCAGTGGTGTGGCCTAATATGTTAATGAGTTTCTGCTGTTGGGTGTGGCCTATTATGCTAATGAGTTCCTGCTGGGCTTTTTCTACTAAAAAAGCCCTGGGTGCCTGCATATTTCCTCCCCAGAATGCCCTATTCACCCTGCTAACTCTACTCTGTTCCATGGGCGTCAACTACGGGGGGGCTCGAGGGGGCTCAGCCACCCCCGGCAAAATTGAGCGCCCGCCGGTGGCCAGTCAGCCGGCCGTCGCCGCTTCTCCTTCCCCCCCACCCCTGGCCTGCCCTCCTGCCTCCCTGGGGCGGGGGGGGGAGAGAGGTGGCGCTCATCTGCGCCACCCCCGCATGCCCCGAGCGCGAGGCGGAGCGGGAGCCGGGGGCCCCCGGCCGCCGCCAGCAGCAGCAGCAATCCTACGCCGCCGCCCGAGGTGAGCGGGGAGAGGGAGGGAGGGGGGCGGGGAGTGCGGCGGGCGGGCAGGCACGGCCCGGGGGAGGGAAGCGGCGGCGGCGGCGCCTGAGGTGAGCGGGGAGAGGGAGGGAGGGGGCGGGGAGCGCGGTGGGCAGCCGGGCACGGCCTGGGGGAGGGAAGCGGCGGCGGCTCCCAAGCGCCGCCCGGCAAACTTTTAATGGCTTCGGCAGGGGCAGGCGCTGGAGGTGCATCTGGGCGGTTGCACATGGGGGGGGGAATAGGAGGGAGTGGGCAGGGAGCAAAAGCCTGCAGCAGGCCAGAGGAGCGCAGGTCTGCCTCCCTGGGGCGGGGGGGGGGAAGCGGCGGGGACATGGTCCCGTGCGCGCGCGTGAAATGCGCGCGCACGAGAGAGCCCCCCCTCGGGGATTTACAAAGTCTACGCCCCTGCTCTGTTCCTCTAGCGTATGGGGCTGTTTGGCACAAAGGCATTGTACAGTCTGCCAGTTCCAACAGGCAGCACATCAGGGAGGTGTTGCAGCGTCACCACGCATTGGGTGACTCCACCCACCTATGGTTGTCACAGGGACATCACTATCATTCCTCTCCATGATTGGTGGGTTGCAGAAGGGTTGCTATGGACTCTGGTGTAGGTGCCATACTCTTGGCTCCTTAAGAGTTGGACTCGTTTTGAATACTACCAAGATATGCCCATCCCACACTAGCAATGTATCTGCCTCTGGGGCATATGTCCAGAGTGTTGTTTCCTGGTTTGCCGAACACGGGAGGGTCAAAGATCTCAGAAAACCACTGAAGTTCCCCTGTATACACTGGAAGCCCCTTCAGGATTCTGATATTTTTCCAGCCATAGGGGCTCGAACCTTGCTTGTTTTAAACAGAAGCAGAAGATTAAATCAGACACGATACTGCAAGATCTCCTGATGCCTTTTAAAAGAATAAATATCAGCCACAGGGAATCCAGATTTGGACCAGGGCTGTGATTCCAACTATGGGAAAGCTTAAAGTCCCGCCCCTCCCCATCGCAACTGCTGCTATTGCCCTTGATCTCACAGAGCCAATTTTATTCTGGGAAGGAAAAGTGCAGACAGCAATGTAGATCTGTTCATGGATCTCCTGACATCTCAGCTTATTTGAATCTGAGATTCTCAAGAGATCGGAATTCTGGACCAAGTACTACATTCTGGGCAGGGGTCATTTCGTAGAAAAAGAGGTGCAGGAGCTCATTAGCATAACTCATTTGCACAACTCATTTGCATATGCCACACCCCCTAACATGCCGGAAGTGTGTCAGAAGGCAACGCCCACCCCTCAGGCTCCGCTCCACAGGTGAGTGAAACTGACCTGCTCTTCCTCCATTCCCTTCCCCATCCAATACTTTGGGCAATGAAAATAAGTGTAAAGAACACACCCCCATTCTCTTCCTGCTCCCTTGAAACCACCAGGTTTCAAGTAGACTTGAGATACCCAGGACAGGTGTACCACCCATCCCTTCCCCTTCCCCTCCCCACAACAAGACACCCTGTGAGGTAGGTGGAGCTGAGAGAGGTCTTTTGAGAACTGCTCATGAGAGAACAGCTCCGAGAGAACTTGTGACTGGCCCAAGGTCACACCAGTAGCTGCATGTGGAGGAGTGGGGAATCAAACCCGGTTCTCCCAGTTTAGAGTCCAACTCCTGACCACTACACCAAACTGATGGGGTGAAAGCTGCTGAAGGGTTGGTGAAATTTCTCCAGTACTTATGTGCCATGTGCCCAGATAAAAAATGGTATACTTAGAAAATGTATATGCCACCTTGAGCAAGTCTCTGGAAAAGCAGCACACAGTCATAAAAGGAACGATGATAAAATTATCAATATTAAAACAAAACATTAAAAACAATAAAGACCCTAGCAGGGCTTTCCCCGGGGGGCTGCGCCTCTGCACTGCTCGGGGAAGCCGAGGAGGGGGGCGGGGCTTGGTCATGTGCCCGCCCCCTGGGCTCCTCACTCCCGGAGCTGCGCTCCTGTGCGCTCCCGCTCCAATGGACCCCTGATTCTGGGCATCTTCTGCTCTTCACAGATACAACAGACACACTGCTGCTCTGATTATAGTCTAGGTGATGCCTTTTAAATCACGACCTGGGACTGGGCCTACATGTTCTGAGCCCAATCCTATGCAGGGCTAGATACTCCTAAAACCCAAGGGTTCAGGGAGAACTTCAGGCCCGGTGGAGGGGAGACTCCACTTCTGTTTCCCCCCCCCCCCCCAAGACAGAAATGTGCAGTGGCCACTTTAAAACCAAGATGACATGCAAATTACTCTCTCTCTCTCTCTCTGTTTAAAGGGAACTTGAGAAAGTTCCCATCAATAATAGATAATGGTGCATCACTCTTGTCAAGTTCCACCCTGAGGCAGTTTTGATATTTTCTAAAGAATTTGTTAGCCCTCTTTCCTGCAAAGGAGGGTTAGGTTGGACGGTGGAAGGAGGGGCAAAGGGCTGGAGGGGTGGGGGGAGAACAGAAAGCAACAGGGGCTTCATTAAATTCTAGCCATTTGCATTCGTGGTGTTAAATAATGCATTGATTGCTCCCCCGCATTTAATGCTTCCTCTGCCTTGCGCGGCGTGTCCCCGTAGTGGTCCCTTGGTCTATGACAGATGGCTTTGTCAGGGAGATCGGACAGGGCACGCGCCTTCCCTCGGTGCTGCAATTCCTCAATGTGACCCCGACGGCTACCTCCACGGGGGTGAGTGTTGATCTTAATGCAGAGTGGTCAAACCCTTCTCAGCATTGCTTTGCTGCAAACAGCTGCCCAGAGGTTTAGGTTTGGGTATGGCTGGCCAGGTGAAGGATTTCTTTCTCATCACCACAAAGCAATCACTCCACCCCCGCACCCCCACTCCAATAACAGGCTGGGGCCCACACCTTTCTTGAGTCTGTGGGCTCCTTTGGAAGACTGACACAGCATGGTGGGCACACCGTAACATAGCTGCCATAGAGGGTTAAAAAGGTAAAGGTTCCCCTTGCTCGAAAGCCAGTCGAATCTGACTCTAGGGGGCGGTGCTCATCTCCATTTCCAAGCCGAAGAGCCAGCACTGTCCGAAGACTTATCTGTGGTCATGTGGCCGGCATGACTAAACGCTGAGGCACACGGAACGCTGTTACCTTCCCACCGCAATGGAACCTATTTATCTACTTGCAGTTTCTTGCTTTCGAACTACTGGTTGGCAGGAGCTGGGGCCAGAGACAGGAGCTCACTCTGTCACGTGGCACTTGGGTCTCGAGCTGCCGAGCTACCAACCTTCTGGTCTGCAGCTCAGCGTCTTAACCTCTGAGCCAGCTCTCAAAACCTGGAGATTTTGGAGGCAGAGCCTGGAGAGGGGAGGGTTTGGAGAGGGGGAGGGACCTCAGCAGAGTATGATGCCATAGAGTCCACCCTCCAAAGTTCCCTTTTGCTCCAGGTGAACTGATCTGTTGCCTGGAGATCAGTTGTAAAAGTGGGAGACAGGCCCCTAGCCAGGATTTTGTGGCTTGTGGGGCGCATTTTTTTCTGGTGGGGCTAAGGTTCTCAGTGCAGAAAGAAAAGCCATTTAGCCAAGAGAAAGCTGTTACCAGGACAGATCTCTAAACTGCAAGCTGTCAACCACCTTAGATGACAGTTTTCAGCTGCTGCAACTTAATCACTTCTGCCAGCCTAAGCAACAATTCTGATAAAAAGCCGGCAGGTGGGGGTGATGACTTCTATAGTCAAGAAAGCTATCACTTAGGCAGAAAAACTCTCTTAAAGGAGACCAGTTTCTTGATACAGAGTTAGAAGGGATCCTAGAGGTCACCTACTCCAACCCCATTGCTCAGTGCGGGAATTCGTCAACTACAGCACCCCACTCTGCTTAAAGGAGCTCACAGCTTTTAAAAATATGTTTTAAAATTATTGGGAAAAGCATGTACAGGAGAAATTCTTGGGGGACAGAGCCCCCAGAAGCCCTATTGTAGCTACTGGCCTGGCAAGAGATCTCCAGGAGCCACCTGGAGGTTGGCAGCCCTACTGCTGTAGGAGGTGGATCCAGCCACAAAATGGTTCCCAGAGTTTACCTTCAGTTGTACAGTGAAGATTCCTTTGCTGGGGTGGCAGCTGCAATGTTCTTATTAAAAAATCTGCACAGCCAATCTGAAGCCTCGCAGGGCAAAAGCTCTACCTGGCCCCACCCACTCTCTAAAAACACTTGGTGGACATCAGGACACAGGTGGACATCTAGGTGCTGTGATGGCACCTAGAGGCACCTCGTTGAGGACCCTGGGCTCCTGAAACAAGGACGCTCATGACCCAGGATGGAGTCTGGTCTGGTGAGGAGTGGCCTATATCCATGCAGCCAAGCCTCAGCTGCTTCTTCAACTGCATAAAGGGGGACTTGCATTTGGCAGGCAGCAGCATGAAGCATCTTGAGTGGCCAGAATAAATAACAGAAGCCCGGCCATCTGTTTTCTGCATGGCATCAGCAGAACAGAACTTTCTGTACCTGATCCTTCCTGGGCCAGCTTCTCTAGCCAAGTCACTGGCACACTCACCTGGATCTGGGACCTGGCATCGGCCTGCAGCATAGTCTTCAAACATTCCTATTCACCGGGGACAAGCTTTGCGTTTGGGTACCTATCTGGAGTAAAACACTCCCCCCTTTATTTGTCTCTCTTTTGTTATGGGGGGAGATTTTTGGTGGTGTAGTCAGTTTGGTGTTGTGCTTAAGACTATGGATTCTAATCTGGGAGAACTGGGTTTGATTCCCCACTCCTCCACATGCAGCTGCTGGTGTGACCTTGGGTCAGTCACAAGTTCTTTCAGAGCTGTTCTCTCAGGAGCAGTCCTCAAAAGAAGAAGAAGAGGAAGAGATTGGATTTATATCCCGCCCTTCACTCACTTAGAGTCTCAGAGCGGTTTACAAACTCCTTTCCCCTCCCCTCCCCACAACAGACACCCTGTGAGGAGGGGGGGGGGCTGAGAGAGCTGTGAGACAACTGTCCTTGAGAGAACAACGGTACAGAGCTATGGCTTGCCCAAGGTCATCCAGCCAGGTGCAAGTGGAAGAGTGGGGAATCAAACCAGGTTCTCCCAGATTAGAGTCGGCACACTTAATCACTACACCAAACTGGCTCTCTTAGCCCCACCTACCTCACAGGGTGTCTGTTGTGGGGAGGAAAAGGGAAAGGAGATTGTAAGCTGCTCTGAAACTCCTTTGGGTAGTGAAGGGCAGGGTATAAATCCAATCTCTTTTCTCTTCTTAAAAAAAATTGTTAGCATGTTCACTTGCTATCATTGCCAATGTCTAGGTGGCACCTGGAGATCTCCCTCTATTGATCTCCAGACAACCAAAATCCATTACCCTGGAGATCTATAGAGAAGAACATGCTGCTCTGGTGCCCACTGACACTTTCTTGGTGCCTGCTAAGTGTTTTTATGACGTGGGCATGGCTAGGTGGGGCTATTGGCTATTGGAGATTTGGCTGGCGCTGCAGATTTTTTAAATAGGCTGCTTTAGCAGCACCTGCCACCACAGCCCAAGGATTTTTCACCGCGTAACTGAAGGTAAGCTGCAGCAGCCACTTTGTGCCTGCCACGCTTGTATCTGAATTCTAAAGATGGCCCCAGGCTTAAGAAGGTTGGGACCAATGCCCCCTCTAAGCAGTGGTCTTGTGAGCAGAAATTCTCCTTTGTGAGCTACTGGTATTAAAGTTGTGAGCGAGTGATTTGGCTGCTGCATAAATCAGTTTGCTCTGGAGCCATCCTTCCTGAGCTAAGACAAAAATGTATGAGCCGGAGGCTAAAAAACTGTGAGCTAGCTCACACTGACTCAGCTTAGAGGGAACACTGGGAGGTAGGCAACACCTTTTCTTGTAGCACAGTCACCCAATGGGAGGATGCTTTGAATGGCTTTGGGATTAAAAATCCAACGCCTTCTGCATTCCAGCACAGCTCTACCAGGTGCTGCCAAGTGTGTTCACACTCTGGGTCATCGGTCAGTCGTGCAGAGTTGCTGCGGATGACCCTAGTGACCCCGACTCACCTCTACTTACTGGAGAGTAGCTTTGCCGTCAGTGAGCCAAAACAAACATCATATCCATCTGAACAAAGTTCGAGTCCAGTGGCACCTTTAAGACCAACGTTTTATTCAAGGAATAAGCTTTTGTGCGCACGCACACTTCTTCAGATACAGTGAAATGGAAGTTACCAGTCCACACATACAGGCAGAGAGTGCACAGCAAGTTAGCATACAACATAATGCAGATGTTTAACGGATTCAAGGACCAAATAGAAATAACAAGCTTAGATTATATGGTTACCATTTGGTTACCATTTGTTTGGGTTTAATTCGGGGGGGGGGGGGAACATAGTGATGGAAATAAATATATCAGAATTGGAGACTGATGGACGGATGCACTCTTTTTAATTGTGGGATGGTGAGAGTAATTAACTGAGATAACCTGCTATTATGCTCCATCTGTAGAAGGTAAATTGTGTGTGCTTCTGACCCGGATTTTGGATCTGGGCTGGACAGGGAAAGGAAATTTAACCCTTCCTACCTGCCCATTTCGTTTTGCTCCTCAAAAATGGGTTTCCTGAGTTGTTAGCACTTTAAAGGGGGAAAATATGTATTAAAAATCTCTCCTTTAAAAAGCTAATACAAGGGTAGTGTCATCCTGTCCAGGGCTGAGGGTAATTTACTACACATCAGCTGCTGCTGTATGACAGAATGTTCCTCGGTATAGGCTCAACGTCTGTGTGTCTTCTCGAAAGAGGAACTAAAATGGACAACCGCTTGGCATTTCATCTGCTTTTGCACCGCTCTGCTTAGGAACACCCGCCCCCACCCCCCCACCCCGGTCATTCCCATTGCCTTGCCCTGACTGATATAAGCAGCGGCCTTTTCCTTTCGTCTCTCTTCTTAATATTTTTATTTTCTGCTCCTCTAATTTAAAGTTGAGAGGAGATGGGTTGCTCTGATGATAACTAGATTTTTTTTTAATAGCATTTGTATCAAATATTTATTTGTTTTTCTTCTAGCCTGCCTTGGCCACTGAGGCTCAGGGCAGATTACACAGTGTAGCTCAATCTAATAATAATTAATTGATCTAATAATAATAAAAAAGAGGGGTTGACCTTTCGCTTAGCTTTCCAAAACAATACGCTTTGGCCAAAAGTTTGTGACGCTCTTCTGGGTGTTCTGCCTGCTTGCTGTGAAGGAATCTGTTCCTTTGGTATGGCACACCTGTGGGGGTGGGGGGAGGACCTATGTCCATGTTCCTTCACAGCTGTAGGTGTTCCCTTAACGGGAGCTGATTGGCAAACAGTGGTCTCTGAAAGACAGCCCTTTCTTTCTTTTGAGCAGGTACCCCTCAGAGCTTGGAGAAGGGGATGTCCCACCTTCTGGCTGAAGGGAGCAAGAGACAGATGTGTGAGCAGATGGAAAAACAGCAGGCTTGCTGTGTGGAAGAGAGGGGGAAACCAGGAGGGGTGCAATGTCTGTCTGTCTGTCTCTCTCTCTCTCTCTCTCTCGGAATTTGACATGGGAACGCTGCCATCTATTTGTTTCTTCCATTTATATCTCACCTTCTGTGAGTGAACTCAAATCAGCCTGTATGGGATTCTTAGGTGTGTAGGAAAATGGATGGTTTGGAATCTGAAATAGAGAAACAGGCAGGGGTCCGTTGGAACGGGAGCGCACAGGAGCACAGCTCCGGGAGTGAGGAGCCCAGGGGGCGGGCACATGACCAAGCCCCACCCCCTCCTCGGCTTCCCCGAGCAGTGCAGAGGTGCAGCGCCCTGAGGAAAGCCCTGCTAGGGTCTTTATTGATTTTAATGTTTTGTTTTAATATTGATAATTTTATCATTGTTCCTTTTATGACTGTGTGCTGCTTTTCCAGAGACTTGCTCAAGGTGGCATATACATTTTCTAAGTATAACATTTTTTATCTGGGCACATGGCACATAAGTACTGGAGAAATTTCACCAACCCTTCAGCAGCTTCCACCCCATCAGTTTGGTGTAGTGGTCAGGAGTTGGACTCTAATCTGGGAGAACCGGGTTTGGTTCCCCACTCCTCCACATGCAGCTGCTGGTGTGACCTTGGGCCAGTCACAAGTTCTCTCAGAGCTGTTCTCTCATGAGCAGTTCTCAAAAGACCTCTCTCAGCCCCACCTACCTCACAGGGTGTCTTGTTGTGTGGAGGGGAAGGGAAAGGGATGGGTGGTGCACATGTCCTGGGTATCTCAAGTCTACTTGAAACCTAGTGGTTTCAAGGGAGCAGGAAGAGAATGAGGGTGTGTTCTTTACGCTTATTTTTCTTGCACAAAGTATTGGATGGGGAAGGGAATGAAGGAAGAGCAGGTCAGTTTCAGTCACCTGTGGAGTGGAGCCTGAGGGGTGGGTGTTGCCTTCTGACACACTTCCGGTATGTTAGGGGGTGTGGCATATGCAAATGAGTTATGCAAATGAGTTATGCTAATGAGCTTCTGCACCTCTTTTTCTACAAAATGACCCTGGAAACAGGCATTTTTATATGGCTGAATTCAGCCCTGGCATGGTATTGGGTGGGAGGACACTAGCATCTAGTTTGATCCTGAGGGGGCAGTCCCTTAGACACTCGTTTGGAAGCAAAGCTCCTTGAACCCAGAACTTTTGGGAAAGGGCTGCTGCTCAGAGACAGAATATCTACCTTAGAGGTAGAACATCCGCTTTGCATGCGGAAAGTCCCAGGTTCAATCCCTGGCATCTCCAGTCAAAAGGGTCTGGAAGAAGGTGCTATCAAGATCTCGATGTACGACCTAGCTAGTCAGACTGGACTGGGGATCCCCAGCCTTCAGGGGAGGGGCTGTGATTCTGTGTGCAATCCTAGGCACACGAAGATTTTCCTGGCTTCCTTCCAGTTATCATCTGACCCCAGGAACAAAATTTCAGGGGCCTGAATGTGCTTCTCCACCAGGGGCGGGGGGAGGAAGGCTCAGTGAAATTTGCCACCCATCTTAAGTAATCTTAAGGCCACTTAATGCTTTCTTAACTGTGGTCAGAGACAGGCTGAGTAAAATTCAAGCGTAAAGTCTTATTGGAGACTCTTTTTTTGTATTTTTCATACGTGTGTGTGTGAGTGTGTATGCACCCGGAAGTCATGGCGACCTCTGGTGACTGACCCCTACTGGGGGCCTGGAGGATATTCAGAGAGGGGGGTGAATAAAGCCTGCCCCTGTCCTCCCGACTGCTGGTATTCCAAGGAGGTCTCCCATCCCAGTACTTGCCAGGGTCGACCCTGCTGAGTTTCCGAGATCCGACAAGATTGGGCTTGCCTGCACTATCCAGTTCAGGGCTTACTGGAGACTTTGAGAGCTTTTACCTCACATTTTGCTGGTGACAGCAGTGGTGGAAAGTGACCTTATAGGGTTTTCAAGGCAAGAGACATTCAGAGGTAGTTTGCCATTGCCTGCTTTTGCATAGCTACCCTGGACTTCCTTGGGGGCCTCTCATCCAAGGACTAACCAGGGCCAAAACTGCTCACCTTCCAAGATTTTATGAGATCAGTTTAGCCTGGACCAAACAGTCTGCTGTACTGTTCCCAACTCTCAACAAGGAGGAGACTCAGAGACTTACTTTTTTAAAAAAGAAAGAAAGTTGGGGATTCAGCAGGGGCAATGGTGCGTTACTGAGCTGGCGTTGCCTACACACGGCCCTATAGCTACGAGCCTGTCTGGGAAGTAGGGTTGCCAACCTCCAGGTGGTAGACAGAGATCTCCTGGGATTACAACTAGGGTTGCCAGCTCTGGGTTGGGAAATTCCTGGAGACTTTGGGGGTGGATCTGGGAGAGGGCGGGGTTTGGGGAGGGGAGGGACCTCCGCATGGTCCAATGCCATAGAGCCCACCCTCCACAGCAGCCATTTTCTTCAGGGGAGCTGATCTCTGTCAGCTGGCATACAAGGACGTAGACTTTCCAATTTCCCGGGGTGGGGGGCTGGGGCTGGGCCAAAGACATTACAGGCCATTGTCTCTGGGGGAGGATCAGCACATCCTGGAAAAGTTCGGGGGGGGGGAGCTCCAGCTCCCCAGCCCCCCTGAAGTTGACGCCTATGGCTGGTGATCAGTTGTAAAAACAGGAGCTCCCCAGGCCCCACCTGGAAGCTGGTGACCCTAATTACAACTGATTTCCAGTTGACAGAGATCAGTTCACCTGGAGAAAATGGCCTCTTTCGTAGGTGGACTCTGTGGCGTTGATGTTCTGCCCCTCCCCCAACCCCATCCTCCTCAGGCTCCACCCCCAAAATCTTCAGGTATTTCCCAACCCAGAGCTGGCAACCCTACAGAGAAGCAGTTTGCTTTCAGAATAGATTTAGAAATGCTACTGGCGTCTTTTTGAGCTTCTAGACAGTCTTATTTTCTTTTGGTCTCTCACAAAGAGACTTTTTAAAAAACTGTCAGCTCAGAAAGAAGTGTCGTGGATGTTTCTGGGTATTTCTGTCACCTAGATAGAGTTAAGTCCAGGTTGGAAAATACCTGGGGACTTTGGGGGTGGAGCCAGGAGAGGGCGGGGTTTGGGGAGGGGAGGGGCCTCAGCATGGTACAATGCCATAGAGTCCACCCTTCAAAGCAGCCATTTTCTCCAGGGGAACTGATCTCTGTCAGCTGGAGATCAATTCTAAAAGCGGGAGATCCCCAGGCCCCACCTGGAGGCTGGCAACGCTGCACCTAGACTCTAGAACCATAAGAGGAGGAGAAGTCTCAGAGTGGCTTACAAACTCTTTTCCCTTCCCTTCCCCACAACAGACACCCTGCGAGGTAGGTGGGGCTTAGAGAGCTCTTTCCAGAGCTGTCCTTGAAAGAACAGCACTGGCAGAACTATGGCTTGCCCAAGGTCATCCAGCAGCTGCAGGAGTGGGGAATCAAACTCGGTTCTCCCATATTAGAGTCCAAGCAGTTAACCACTACACCAAACTGGCTCTCTGCTTACCTCTGCATTGCTGCTAACCTCTTTCTGTTCTCCTCACATCTACAGACAGAATGCATACATTGCCTTGGAAACAATAATTGATACCCATGCCCTTTGGAAAATAGGCCCGACTTTCTTTTTTGGGGGGGCTGGAATAGTGTTTCCCAGGGCAAGAGAACTTCTCTGGGGTGGCTCCTCCCAAGTGGAACGTGAAAACACCTGTTGACTGTGAAGGGAAGTATGTCCATACATATTGAACTCTTTTCACTGAAATTGCTAGCGTTAAAAGTAGGCCAAGCCCTTCGGTTGCTGAGAGAAATAAGCCAGAAAGTGCCCCCTTGACAGTAAAGGTTGCTGGCTGCATCTCTGTATGATTCACTAATGAATCTGCCCTACTTCCAATCGACCTCCACTGCCGTGTTGTCTCTTAGGTCTGTATTGGAGGCAGCGTCTCCAGAACTGAGGGCCTCTTGCAGAAGCCCAGAGGTTAGGCTCCACTGTGGCTGCGGCTAAGTCTTACTCTCATGTGCTCTGTTCAAGTGTAAGAACCAAGGGTGCGCCCAACTTTACTTCAGAAGAAAAAGTGTGACTTTGTCAGAAGTTTGGGGCTTGGAATCGTGGACCTTTTCAGTCATATATGACCTTTTAGACCACCCATTTGTGTTGCTTTTGCGCAAACATTTTCCCACTTCTGCAGTGTCAGCTTTGCAACAGAATATGAATTTGTAATTGGAGGTGAAAATGGATTATCCATTTAGATAAGAGCATCCTGCCACTGCCACTGAAGACAGAAGGCCTCCCAGTGTGGAGGTCAAAACCTACTAATGTCCTTTAACTTTAGGGGTTAATAGCAATTTATTGGTGTACGATGGCTTCAGGTATTTATTATTAATTATGTTTGTGTCTTGCAGAGCTTCTTAGATATAGGGCATCTGCCTGTTTTTTTAATATATAATATAAGTGGCTGTAATCTCATGCATGCCAACTGTTCTCAAAAGATTTTTATATATATTGAAGGGTACAGAAAGTATATGAATGACAGATAATTAGAAACTATCCTTACTTCCTTGTTAGGTACAAACAGCCTTAGAGCTAGAATAGTCATCAAATGTCATCCAAAGTAAAATACATGGTGATTTATTGGAGAGGCTCGGCAAAACATTTGTAAGTGTGTTGAAGAAGTTAAAAGAATTGAGATAAGGAAAACAGAGTTTCTTAAGGGTGAGAAAATGTTGCCCATCTGATTACCTCAATATTAGAGCGCCCTGCTTAGGTGAAATGTCTGTAGGAATTTCAAAGCAGGTTATATGTAGCTTGATTCTCAGTCTCAGGGGTCATTTCGTAGAAAAAGAGGTGCAGGAGCTCATTAGCATAACTCATTAGCATAACTTATTTGCATATGCTACATCACCTGACATCACTGGAAGCATGTCAGAAGGTAAGAAAGAAAGAGTGAGAGCTTCAGTGGTGGCTGAAGCCTTCAGAAGGTTGGTCAGAGGAACAAGGACCTTTCCAGGGGACGGGGTCATTTTGCTGCAGCCAGGACACAAGCAGGCATTCCCCCGCTTGGGGGGGGGGGGCTGGCACCAACTCCCGGAGCTGCGCTCCCCCAAGCTCCTGCTCAAAATGACCCCTGCTCAGTCTCATTGTAAGAAAAAGCCAGCCATCTCTAACTTGGTCACCCGGTCACGTTATAAATAAAGCTGTTTGTGATTACCGGTAGGGATGTTTGGAAACCCTCCAATTTGTCTCACATCCTGCACACGAGTTGCAAATTGAATACAGGATCTGGTTCAAGGTTATGGTATTAATGTTCAAAGCCCTACGTGGCCAGGGACCAGCATATCTACGGGACCATCTCTCCCCATATGTGCCCCATAGAGCCTTGCGCTCTTCAGAGCAACATCTCCTGGTAATCCCCGGCCTGAAAGACATCTGCTTAGCCTCAACCAGGCCCAAGGTCTTTTCTGCCCTGGCCTAGTGGAACATGTTCCCATCTGACATCAAGGCCTTGCGGGATCTATTACAGTTCCACAGGGCCTGCAAAACAGAGCTGTTCTGCCAGGCCTTCGGTTGAGGGGGCAGGCGTCCAGTCCATTTTGGCCTCCCCTGTCCACAGTCTTTGTCACTGTGTTCCATCCCAACTGACCCTGCCTGAAGACTGCCAACGGCCGGAGGCACTTGAATTTTGTCGTGTTGCCATTGTTGCTATTACCTGTTCATTTTAAACTTGGCTTAGTTTTTATGTTTAATGCTTTTATGGTTGTTAACCTATATATTGTTACCTGCCCTGAGCTGGCTTGCAGGACAGAGTAGGATATAAATCAAATAAATAAATAAATGGGAAGCCTGCTTTTCAACAGACCGTTTGTCCATTCTTTGATCCTCTCGTGGCGATACGGCAGGTTGTTTCACCCTGCTCCTTCCAAACAGTGCAATACAATGCAATCGTCTTTTTGCGCTTGAACAATCTCACATAGAATGTCATCGGCTTCTGCTCTCCCCACTCCTTGTTTCTCTGCTTGGCAGGCAAGCTGCTTAGATGGAGTTAAACATAAATAATATGAAGTGTAAGAAGAGATTGGACTTCTACCCTGTCCTTCACTACCCGAAGGAGTCTCAGAGCAGCTTACAAACTCCTTCCCTCCCTCTCCCCACAATACACAGGTAGGTGGGGAAGCAGGTGGGGCTGAGAGAGCTCTTTCCAGAACTGGTCTTGAGAGAACAGCTCTGAGAGAACTGTGACTGACCCAAGATCACACCAGCAGCTGCATGCGGACGAGTGGGGACTCAAACCTGGTTCTCCCAAATTAGAGTAAGTGCTTTCCTGATCTCGCCCCATGTCTCAATAGCCAGTCCTGCTGCAGGGCTAAGCAAGCAGAATCAGAGGTGCAGCTGTCTTGGTTCCAGCAAAACCCCACCCAGACAAGAACAAAATCCACGCAGTACCTTCTATTGGCCCAAACCAACTGGATTGAACAAATTAGCACAAACACTGGGCAAGCCCTTTGAGCCCAACAGGACTCCTCGTCAGGCCTGTGTTTGGTAGCATCCTGTGAATTTGGTTTCATGCTTTAGCCCGATTCTAGAGCATTTGAACTGAACACAGGGTAGGTCCCAAAATAGCTAAGTGACATTTTACAATCCCTAAATGTCAATTTGCCTATTAGATATTCTGAAGGATAGTATGAATGGAAGGGATTGCATGCCCAGTGGCAACCCCGGAGTTGGGACAAAGTGAAGGGATCCTGCGGCTTTCTCCAGGTAGGGGTTCTCCAAGTGTACAGTGAGGCATTTTGACAGACGGATTGACTTTTCATTGTCCACCGTTGAGGTCTCAGTGGGGGTGGGGGCGGGGAGGAAGAGAAGGAGGAGACTTCTACAGTCTCCACCATTCTAGAAACCCCTTGTCCAATCCAGTCTTTGGTTCCTTTGTCTGCTGAAGGGAGAGATCTGTGTTGACAAGCGGATGGTATTGAAGGTTTGTCCCCCCCGGCCTGCTGCTAACTTTCAATGAACGAACAAAAAAAGACATTTAACAAATTCCCAGCGCCAGAAACCAGGAGGTCAGGCTTGAAAAAGGAAAAAGAGAGAAAACACAAACCCAAACCCATCAAGGCTGGCTTGAAGACGAGAAGAAGCGCTTTGGGCTGAGAAATAATGGCTTGGCGTTGGTCTCATTATCCGAAGGACGTGCGCCACATTACAGATGTGACTCAGAGACCGTCTGCAAGGCCAGGGTTACTATGCCATCTAATGGAACTGGCAGGGGACAGAGTTATTCCCTTCTGAAGGAGCCGATTCGAGCAATAGCGTGTTGTCAGAGAGCAGAGAGAGGGACTGGGGCTTGTGAGGGGGATGCACATCATAGTTTTTGCTCCTAGTTAGTATTTCTTCCCCCCCCCCCCTCTAGTGGGGTATTTCAGGCTGTTTGAAAAACTTGCAAGACCTGACTGATTAGAGATGAGCAGGTCTGCAGAAATGTGTGCAAACACCATGGAAAGCAATGCTCACCCCTGAGGGTTGCCAACTGTCAGGTGGTGCCTGGAGACCTTCAGAACTGAAACCAGTCTCCAGATTATAGAGGTGAGTCCCCTTGGACAAAATGGCTTCTTAGGAGAGTCGACTCTGTGGCATTATATCTGGCTGAAGTCCCACCCCTCCCTACACCCTGCCCTCCCTAGGACCCACCCCCAAATCTCCAGGAATTTCCCAACCTGTAGATGGCAACCCTACCTTCCGTACACTGCTTCCTGCTCTTTCTGTCTCCCGTTTTACATGTTAAAACTGCACTGAGACTGCAGGAGAAGGTATGAGATGACAACTAATTTGTACCCTGCCCTGAGCCAAGGGGAAAGGCCAGGTATCAATATTTTCATCCATAAACTTTATCAGTAGGACAAAGTTTGAGTCCAGTGGCACCTTTAAGACAAACAAAGTTTTATTCAAAGTGTAAGCTTTCCTGTGAAAAGCATACTTCTTCAGACAAACTGGAATAAAATCTCCTCAAGGGCTACTTACAGGAAAAAAAGAGGGTGGGATGGGGGGCAGCCATTGGGAGGGGCCACTCAGAGCCCAGATGCATCTGCAGAGCTGAAATTGGATCAGGTGGCCAGTAAGATCAATGGAAGGCAGCAAATTAGCATGTAAATGCAAGAGTTAACAAAGAGATGTGAGAATGAAGCTAGAGTCCAGTGGTACCCCCAAGACAAACCAAGTGCTCCTGGACTCAAACTTTGTTCTACTGCTTCAGACCAACACGGGTACAGGGCCGGTGCCAGGTTTTTTTGCACACTAGGTGAGGCTACCTTCTGGCGCCCCCCCACCATGTGCCCACCAATTTTCAAACATAAATGCATTTTAGAAAGACTGAAAACCACAAAATTTGAAATTGCTGGTGCTGGGCCTGGCGGTGGATCTCCTGCACAGTAATTCAGACTGTCAGTTCTGTGCCCTTCTGAGGTCACCGCCCCAGGCAGCCACCTAGGTTGGCCTAATGGTAGCACCAGCCCTGTACTGGTACCCACCTAAACTTGCTAGCATGCTAGCAAAACACCCATCCTGGCAGGTGCCAGGAAAAGCCTTGGGGAGAAAATAAAGTTGTGTAATTAAGAATATGTCTAGATTCGGGGGGGGGGGGGGGGGTTTGCTGACCCTGCCCTCAATGGCTCTAATTTGGGGGGGTGGGGGTGAAAAGCCATTTTTGCCCCACTCTGATAGTGTTACCCATTGCAGCTCAATTATTTTACAAATAAAGTGTGGAAGAAATTGACCAGTGAGTACAACTCTTCCTTTTCCCCTCTGTACAACCCTGCCCAGAGCTCTGCTCTGTTAAAGAGATAAAATGCTGAGAATTTTAGGACCCTGAGGACTTCTTCTGAAGTACCGTCTGCATGTCGGGGGGCCCTTCAGCTCTGTATAATGTATTGGGGGGCCCTTCAGCTCTGTATAATACAGCTACAGATCTTTGAATACTAGTAACTCAGAACATCTTGCTTGGGACCAATCTGGCAAAAAGGTTCCAGCCTGCAAATACTACTATGTTTAGCTTGCTGAAACTGAGGATCCTACTATATAATTTTTGAATCATTTAATGTGTCACGTTCAGGGGTCGTTTCGTAGAAGAAGAAGAGACTAGATTTATACCCCACCCTTCACTCACTTGGGAGTCTCAGAGCGGCTTACAAACTCCTTTCCCTTCCCCTCCCCACAACAGACACCCTGTGAGGAAGGTGGGGCTGAGAGAGCTCTTTCCCAAGCAGTCCCTGAGGGAACAGCTGGTCCAGAGCTATGGCTTGCCCAAGGTCATCCAGCCAGGTGCAAGTGGAGGAGTGGGGAATCAAACCCGGTTCTCCCAGATTAGAGTCTGCGCACTTAACCACTACACCAAACTGGCTCTCCAGTTTCGTAGGAAAAAAAGTGCAGGAGCTAATTAGCATAACTCATTAGCATAACTTATTTGCATATGCTAAACCACCTGACATCACTGGAAGTATGTCAGAAGGACAGAAAGAAAGGAGAGAAAGAGAGAAAGAGAAAGAGAGAAAGAAAGAGAGAAAGAAAGAGAGAAAGAAAGAAAGCTGGCAAAGAGGGGACAGTTACTAATCCAAGCCTCAGAAATACCACTATTATGGGAGGATAGCTTCAGTGGTGACTGAAGCCTTCAGAAGGCTGGCAGGAGCAACGACCTTTCCAGGGGACGGGGTCATTTTGCTGCAGCCATGACACAAGCAGGCATTCCCCCGCGGGGAGGGGGGGCTGGCACCAACTCCCGGAGCTGGGCTCCCCCGAGCTCCTGCTCGAAATGACCCCTGGTCACATTAATACTTATGCTTTGCTCCAGTTTGGTTTTTAGATTTCTGGTTGGTTCTACAATCCTAATCCTATGGCATTGTTTATTGAATGTCCCATCCTGTGAACGGCATTGACTCTTCTGTAATCCACCTTGAGTCCAAGTGAGAAAGGCAGACTATAAATAACTTATTTTTTTTAAAAAAAACCTCTTGATACCTTTTCCCTTTCGTTTTGCTGTCAATTCACTTCTCATGACTCAATGTATTTACGCAGAATATCTCTTTGTTGCTGGAACGAGAGATGGAAGATAGTTTTAATTCCTGCATTAACAGGGCGTTCGTTGGCATGCAAGTCTTTAACAGCATATTTTTTAAAAAGGAAGCAGAAGTGCAGTGCCTTTTTGGCACACCTGGCCAAGGTTTCAAAACAGAAGGCGTGCAATACCTTTTATTAAGACCAGCCATTCTGGCTTCCTCTGTTCATGGTCCGTTCCCAGTGCCCTGCTGCTTTAGGTAATATTACTTGGGTACCTGATGTCACCTCAGGCATGTTTTATTGGTTTTGTCGCTTTTATTGTTTTATGCATCTTATGTTATAAGCTGCCCTGAGCCTACTCATGGGATTGGGTGGGGTATAAGTTAAATACTGTTGTTGTTGTTGCTGCTGCTGCTAAGCAATCATGTCTTGAGTTCTTGGTTGCATGTCTTGAGTTCTTGGTTGCTGACAGAGGCCTTTTAAGTTCCTGGCCTGAAAAAATTCTCTCTGCCCTGCCACTTTTTTAAAAAAAACTGATGGAGGGTTCTCGGGAACTCAAAAGCTTGCACACACTCTTTTATTTTGACTCATCTTAGTCAAAGGCATTACACGGCCTTTGTTTTTGGATTTTGCATCCGCCCACAGTTTGATTATCATGGTATTGCACGACTCAGTTACCTTAAGAAAAAATGGTCTTTCTGTGAAGTAGCTATTCAAATCCTCATCTTCGGTGAGGCCCCTGTGTGACACACACACCTTTCTCGGTACTGTTCCAGGTCTGCTGTCGCGCTCCCGGAACTTTGTGGGAACTTGGCAGTATGGACGGATGCTGTTTTTGGCTTCCGAACAAACTCTCGGTGCCGGGACTAGCAAGGAGAAATGAAATGGGAGAGCAGAGCTGTCATGCCTTGTAACATTTCTCGCTGGGTCACCTTTCCTTCCAGAGCATGATTTTTTAGGATTTGACTTTGGAGTATTGATTTTGATTTGCCTTGTTTTGTTTCATGTTAATTTCACTTGTTTTCTGCAAAGCAAGCCCCGAGTCACCTTCAACTCCAGGCTGATTTTGGTTGGAAGAAAAGACTTTGAGTCTGATGGCTATGGCCTTGGAAGTAATAGCTGGCAAGAGCCAGTATGGTGTAGTGATTAATTTAAGACTGTCGGACTAGTATCTGGAAGACCCCAGATTCAAATCCCCACTGGTGCCATGGAAGCCAATCACACTCTCTCAGCCTAACCTACCTCACAGGGTTGTTGTAAGGATAAAATGGAAGTAAGGAGAATGATATTTGGTTAATAGGAAAGCAATAAATGAGCACAGGAGGTTTTATAAAGAAAGCTCAGTTTGGGAGAAGAGGCATTCAGATGGATTTTGTGGGCTTATTGGTACCCCTGGGAATCCCAGAGTCATCCCTATCAGCTTGTGATAAGCTAAAGTAAATTCAGCCACAAGTCTGCCACACTCTTGACACTTTGCTCTCCCAACCAGCAAAAACAGGAAGGAAATTACTGAACTTCCAGCAAGCCAACCTAGAGGGCTTTATGGGCCACACTTTTGTACAGGCCACCTTGGAGCAGTTTACAAAAATCAAAATTCAATGAATGTAATTGACATTTAAAAAAAAACTACTATAATTAGGGTTGTCAGCTCTGAGTTGGAAATATGTGGAGATTTTGGGGTTGGAGCCTAAGGAAGGTGGGGTTTGGGGGAGGGGAGGGGCTTCAGTGGGGTATAATGCCACAGAGTCCACCTTCCAAAATGGCCATTTTCTCCCAAGGACCTGATCTCTGTTGCCTTGAAATCATCTGTAATCCCAGGAGATCTCCAGCCACCACCTGGAAGTTGGCAACCCTTATTCTAACACTATACTTTCTTTAAAAGATGTCTGAGATTTTTCTCTGCATGCTGAATTCCAGCCTGGTAAGAACCACATTTCTGTCCAATCTGTGTACTATTGTGTCCCTGTTATCAGGAGATTTGGGGCTTGAACCAGGAACTTCTTGTCTAGAAGCTAGCCCTAGGAAGTTTCAAGAGACTTTCTGCATTCAGGCACAAAGGGGAGCCGAGATTCTCAATATCAGCCCCTGCAATTGGCAGGCAGTATGAAGCCTCTGGATTGGTCAGGTCTAGGATACTACTTGAAGCCTGACTTGTTTGCCCTTGCCTAGCCAACCCTGTATGGCGTTTCTTGTTCCTTGATCTGTGTTGCTTCCATACTAACAGTTCAGTCTGGAACAGACAGAACTCGCTCAGTTGTAATGGACAATCAGGATGATGTCAGGGCTATTTAGTGACGCTAGAGTTGCCAGCTCCAGGTTGGGAAATACCTGGAGATTTTGGGGGTGGAGGCTGAGGAGAACCCTAAGGGATGTCAACAGCCTGCAAGGAAAAATGTACTCATCCTTAAATAGAGGCTTAATGAGATGTTATTTACCAGGTGATCTTGTTTACCTCCAAGCCCTGAGAAGCTTCAACTGTCCGTTTCCGGGCTTTATTAAAGGGGCAGTACAATTTTTCCTAGACTTTCAGCAGCCCATTACTATCCTATGATGGCATAATAGTGTTTTCACTGCTGTCCTCCCGTCTTTCTTTAGAATGTGATCTGTGGCATTTTTAAAAAAACCTGTATTTGCAGTCTTGAGCTGTCCACTCTGGACACGCCAAGCTCCATTAAGGTTTCTCAGGAATCTTGCTCTCTTCCTCCTGCTTCCAGTTTAGTTAAGTTTTTTCCTGTTCACTTTGGTTACCACCATATTACTCAATCAATGGCTCGTTATTATTTATTTATTTGAATTTATATCCCGCCTAGCCAGCACAGAGCAGCTCTATACTGCCTGCCAATAGTTATCAGTTTTTGTTCCCTGACCGATGTGCAAGCAATGGAGGTAGAGGAGAAATCTTACATTTCACGGGAACAAAGGTGCAGCAGAATCAGGAAAAGTCAGTAAATCACAGGCAGAGACATAAACTGAGAAGAGGTGGTTAATTTAGCAGCTACCAGAAGGTGGGGGCTACTGGCACATGTATTAGGCCCATTATGATGTATACAGCACTCTGGCTTTCATGAAGTGTGTCTGGCTTGTGCCGTTTCACACTGCAGGTTTTGTGCTTACGTTACTGAAAAGATTAATCATGCAACCCAGTTCCATCCATGTAAAAAAGCCATCTGTCTGGGAGGAGGGTTCTGTCCTTCATCCTAGCATGCTAATATTCTCTGCGTAGGAATCTTTGGTTGTGCAATGTTCCCTCTAAGCTGTGGAGTCTTGTAACCAAAAATTCTACCTTGTGAGTTACTGGCATCACAGTTGTGAGTGAGCGGATTTGGCTACTTTATAAATCAGTTTGGTCTGGAGCCATCCTTCCTGAGCGAAGACAAAAATGTGTGAGCCAGAGGCTAGAAAACTGTGAGCTAGCTCACACTCACTCAGCTTAGAGGGAACACTGGTTGTGTGTGTGGAAGGATTCAATCACCAGAGCTCTCGCCCCCAGTTTGAACATGCAGATCCCATGCACAGACATTGCACATTTCTCCTAGGTGAGAGCTAGGGATGAAGAAACACGTGATTTGTAATGGTGAAGGCTGTTTGAGAAGCAACTGCCTGAAGCTGGGTAATACTGGGAAGTGGAGCTAGAATGAGATCCGAGGGGGGGGAAATCTCACTAACAAGACACCAAGAACCCCAGGTATTTATTTAAAATGTTTATTAGCTGCTTATCCTCCTTACGGATCTCAAGGCAGCTTACAATATAAGTAAAATACATAATATAGCATATAAAACCAAAATTTAAAACCACAATTTAGGACATCTGTAGATCAAATACAGTCCTAAATAAAACTGCCTCCAACTGCCCCCTAAAGAGAAAAAGTGGAGAAGGCCAGGTGCACCTCCCTGGGGAGGTTTTTTTTCATAACTGTGGGACTGCCACTGAAAAGGCCGGCTTGTGTGTGCTCACCAAATGAGCTTCTTTGATTGATGGGACAGCTGGGAGGGCCTCTTCCTGTGATCTTAATTCCTGGGCAGGGACATATAGGAGAAGACTTCAGTCCCAACTGAGCCTTGTAGGTGGGAATTCAGGCAGCAACCTTTTGCTGTGAAAAGCAATTGTTGGGGTTTGTAAAAAGACCCTCCCCCTATTTTAAATGCAACTTGTACACATTTATTGATGGTAGATTTATTTGAAGGTCTTTCCCCCATGCTCCTTGCTGAGCCCCTCAAAGCCAGCAGGACTGCTGTTTCACTTGACACACTGAAGGAGGCACGTTGAATAGTATGCCTGGAGGACAGGGTGGCATCCTCTCCCTAGAAGTGCATAGCTGAAGGACATCAGGGCAACATACATGGAGTCATCCACCACCACCAAGCCTGCAAGGCAGTGACCTAAGGTAATTCCGTGAGCTTTATGTGTGAGTGGAGATCAGGGCCAGAGCGTTCATAAAGGCAGGTTAGGCAGTTGCCTAGAGCACCCCCTGAAGAGGTGTGCCATGCTGGCCTGCCGCCCCGCCCCGCCCGGCCCCACCCCTCCCTTGCCAAAAGCCCTGCTACTGCTAGGCAGCTCCGCTCGTCACCCTGTGTTTGTGACTCATTGGTGGAACTGAGGCAGCTATCCGACCACCACTCCCCCGAACACTCTTTCTGAGCAGCATGTGACAGAACTTGTGCCTGAAAGGTTGGCTTGGTGCAAGCAGAGCAGACTGTGAAGGAGGGAGAGGGCAGCGGGTGTAGGGTGCCAGTGGGCGGGCAGGCGGGCACTCTTTGAAGGGGGGACTGGAGATGCTCCTTCTAGTCTTAGTCCAAACCTCTGATCACTCACTGCCCCACCTTTGCTGTATGTGAGCAAACAGAATTGGTTATTTTTTCCCCTCCACCCAGGGTTGCCAAGTGAAACTGAGAAGCTGCTGGGGGACTTTCCAGGAGCCTCCAGGAGAGGGGAGGGAAGAAGCACGACTGAACTTCAAAGGGAGTTCTGGCCGTTGCATTTAAAAGGACTGCGGTCCTTTTAAATGCCTTCTCTCCACTGGCAATAATGGAGGATGGGGGAACCGTCTTTTGGGCTCATAGGATTGGTCCCCTGGGTCCAATATTTTTGAAACTTGGGGGGTGGTTTGAGGAGATGCACCAGATGCTATGTTAAAAAATTGGTGCCTCTACCTCAAAAAACACCCCCCCAAGCCCCAGATACCCATGGATTGATTCTCCATTATACCCTATGGGTATACCCTATGGGTCTCCATAGAGTATAATGGAGTGCCCAGCGGACATCCCCCCCACTTTCTGATAACCCTGCCCCCAACTGGGGATTGGCAACCCTACCTCCACCGCTGCAGAAAGCCAAGAGAACGTAGCAGCTGACGCAAGGTCTGAAGACCAACTTTCAAATCCCTGCTCCACCTAGAAGTTCACTGGGTGATGATCTCAGACCAGTCATTCTCTCTCTGCCCACCCTAGCTCACAGGGTTGTTGTGGGGATACAATGAGGGGTTTTTGTTACGTTGCCTGGAGCTCCTTGAAGGAAGGCTAGGTTGTTAGGTAGGTACATAGGGTCCTTGCAAAGGTAAAGTCAGATAGTCCACACGTACCTTTGCTCCCTGCCATCATGTTGGGCTGGCTGGCAATTACAGGAGCTGCTGTGGGAGGCTGCAGGCTCTTGCTCCCAAATACTCCACAAGGGACTTCTGCAGGTGCCAGCCTGTACATGGGCACAATCAACAACTGCCTGTACCTGTGCCTTCTCCATTTTGGTCCCCACCTTGTGAAATGCCCTGCCCAAAGAGGTCAGGAAAGCTCCCACTCTCCTGGCCTTCCACAAAATATGCAAAGCTGGACTATTCAAGTGGGCTTTTCTGCACAGGCAATAAGGATGCACAGTACAAAATGGTTTCACAACCCTGCTTGGATAAATTGTTAGGGACTGTCGTCTATACTGCTGTATTTAGCTTATTGAAAGTAGGATTCTATTTATGTAATGTCTGTACTGTGCAATACTTGCATTCTGAAGTATGCAATACTTCAGTTCTTTCTGGTGGTTCCAGAGACTTCTAGAATCCTAATGCATCAGAAAAGAGCAAGAGTCCAGTAGCATCTTGAAGCCTAACAAAATGTGTGGCAGAGCATGAGCTTTCAGGAGTCACTGCTCACTTCTTCAGATCTTGACCTAATGCATTGGTTATTGAATGTCCCATTTGGTTGACTGCATAGGCGTCAACTTCGGGGGGCTGGGGAGCTCCCCCCCCCCGAACTTTTCCAGACATTCTGAGCCTCCCCCGGAGACAATGGCCCGTAGTGTCTCTGGCCCAGCCCCAGCCCCAGCCCACCCCCCCGGGAAATTGGAAAGTCTACGCCCTTGGTTGATTGTACTGGTTCACTATGTATGATCTGCCTTCAGTCTCTGTGAGAAAGGTAAACTATAAATAATGTAAATAAATTTAAAAAAACAAAACCCACAGCTTCTGAAATTTGCATGACTGCATTGACTTGTAAAAAGAACCCCTCCAATGGAAGTACCAAGATTCATGTCAATAAAGGTTTTGTGTTGTTGTTTGAATTAACAAGAGGAAAGGGAGCTAGAAGACATTTGTGTGTGTGTGTGTGTGTGTGAACATACTGATAAGTACTGGAGTCGGGAGGCCGTTAACGGTGAAAACAGCATAGTAGTTTATTGCGGGTTCAGATGGTCCATGAGAAACCCTGGGCTTCGCGCCCGCTTTTATGCTGGTCGGAGATAATCCCCCTGACCTCGCCCAAATGTCCGGATACGACCTTAAGTTCACGGTTGCAGTTCATGGTCCCGGGAGGGACCATGGCACAGGATTGGTGGACGTTCAGGATCCGATAGTCTATTGTCCTACCTGGCCGAAGCTCAGGTAGGTTTGGACCACGTGCGAAGGTACACGTGGCGGTCGCCATTGCGGGAGCACATGGCGACCGCAGCATCAATACACAACACATGCACAGAATTAAAGTACTACATTGAGTCTTAGCTCAGAGATTCCAGTTAGATTTCCTTAGCAAGGCTGTCTGGCTGTTATAACTAAGTCCAGGCCCTACAGTGCCTGAGGAGTCAGGACCAGTCTAGGTGGTCTTCTAGAAATCAAGATAGTCAAGGTAATCAGAAAGATATGATGGTTTAGGACAAACCAGCTAAATGTCACTATGTCATAAACAAAGGTCACGTCTGGCATTGGGGAAGAGACCCTGGCTCCGTAGTAGAGCCTCTGCTTGGCATGCAGGAGGTTTAGTCAGGTTCAGTCCCCGGCATCGCCAGTTAAAAGGATCTGGTAGGAAGTGATGTGACAGACCAGTTCCTGAGACCTTGGAGCTCCTTTGCCAATCTGAATAGACCATACTGGCCTTGGTGGACCAAGGGTCTCACTCTGAATAAGGCAGCTTCATCTGTTCATGTGGAATGATCGCTGATGCTTTACCTTTGGGTGGGGGGAGCTATTTTTCTCTTACAAAGATTCAGGTGGGTAGCCATGTTGGTCTGAAGAAAAAGAACAAGGTTTGAGTCCAGTGGCACCTTTAAGACCAACAAAGTTTAATTCTGGGTATAAACTTTCGTGTGCATGCACACTTCAAGCGTACACACTAAGTGTGAATGCACACGAAAGCTTATACCCAGAATTAAACTTTGTTGGTCTTAAAAGGTGCCACTGGACTCAAACTTTGTTCTGTTTCTTTCTCTTACAAAGTGACCTCCAAGTCCAGAAAAACCACTGAAGAATTTATTAGACTGATATCCCACTTTTTTTGGTTCAAAGTGGGATCTGAGTCTGTTAATTATGAATTACCGTGCTCCTGTTCCAAGCCCAGCATTACAAGTTTCAGACCACTTGCAGTTCCAAAACATCCAGCTTGACTCTGTGATGTGATTTGTTTTAAACCCTGGATGGGCCACGCCGCTTGCTCCTTCACGGTCCTGGATAGCCAAGAGGACCAAGTTGCGTGGAGCCAAACAAATGCTACAGCTCTCATTGGCTAAGAGACTTCATTCTTCCTGATGACTGGAGCCAGTTGGACAGAGGGCTGCATCCAAAGCTAGAGCTCCTCCAATTGCAAATAAAGTAGATCTTTGCATCAGACAAGATTTTCAGTATCCAAGGAAGGGAGCTCTGACCCTCAAAAGCTTATACCCTGATCTTCCTTGATGGTCTCCCATCCAAGTACTAACTGTGGCTGAGCCTGCTTGGGTCCCAAGCCCTGATGAGTTTAGGCCAAACTGGCTTCTTCAGGTTGCCAGTTGGTTTCAAGACCCATTAAACCAAATCCTCTTTCTTATGTTCCATGCAATGCTGCCCTCTTCAGGTCTGATGTAGGAAAGCATTTCAATGTTGATGCCAAATGACTCTTTTATGTATTATCTGATTGAAGATGTAATCATGAATTCAAAAACCATTGCACCGTAGATTAAAAATGAAAAAAACCCTGATAGGCAAAATAAAGCCCGTTTTGGAATTAGGATTAATAGCTTCCTCCTAACTACATTTATTCAAATGTCAGTTCCATTTATTTCAAGGCAGCTTGCTTCCAGATAAAGACGTTTAAAACTTCAGCCTCAATTCTTTCTTTAAAGAAATATCAGCTGATGATATATATGGAAACTGTGTGTTGCCATTTCTCAGAAACAAAAATCATCAGTCACTCACACAGTCTAATCCCTTCTTTACAGCATACTGCACGTGGATGGGGGGGGGGGGTTATGTGCCCCACCCTGTGCTCCTTGGAGGAAAGGCAGAATAACAATGTCCAGGGGTCATTTCAAGCAGGAGCTCGGAGGAGCGCAGCTCCGGGAGTTGGTGCCAGCCCTTCCCCCCCCCCCCCCAACGGGGGAATGCCTGCTTGTGTCCTGGCTGCAGCAAAATGACCCCGTCCCCTGAAAAGGTCCTTTTTCCTCCGACCAGCCTTCTGAAGGCTTCAGCCACCACTGAAGCTATCCTCCCAGAATAGTGGTATTTCTGAGGCTTGATTAGTAGCTGTCCCCTCTCTGCCAGCTCTTTCTTTCTTTCTCTCTCTCTGTCTTTTTCTTTCTCTCTCTTTTTCTTTCTTGCCTTCTGACTACTTCCGGTGATGCCAGGTGGTGTAGCATATGCAAATAAGTTATGCTAATGAGTTATGCTAATGAGCTCCTGCACCTCTTTTTCTATGAAATGACCCCCGACAATGTCATTAATAGCCAAGGAAATTAATGCACATAAACAGGTTCCTCTGTGCATATTGCTTGGTGGATCAGAAACCAGAGGAGCAAATTAGGGAGTCCAGATGTTCCTTCCACTGGTTTGCACTGCTTTGTTCCCATTGGGATGAGATTTTGCCCTTCCACATCCTGGCCCAGCTACTTGCACAACCAGAACTTTATCAGTTGGGAAACCACTTTAGAAATGTGTCTCGAATACCAAGAAACAATAACCAGGCTCATACGGCAAGTGTTTTCTTTTAGTGTGTGCGCATACTGTATGAGAAATTAAAAGAGAAGGGGTTCCTTTCTTCTGTTACATTTGAAAGGACACCAGCTCTGCTCTGCTGGGAGAAACCTGGAGAACCCAGCCTGGTTTTAAATCCTGCTGGGAGGTGGAGGGCCAGATTAGATACTGCCCCCATTAAGGTCTCCTGCAGTGTTTTAAAAGACTAAAAGCAGCGGGGGGGGGGGGGTCTGATCCCAGCTAGAGTGCACTTTGACCCACCCCCACGCGTGGTACCTGCATGTTTTCTGTGGCCCCAGTTTAAATCTGGCTCCCTTGCGTCTGCTTTTAGCCTTTAAAAAAGGGAGCTCCTAACCACAGATTTCCCAGGTCCCATCTAGTTTGGCTTTTATTTCATGCCTCTTCCTGATTACAGGGACCTCCAAAAAGATTCCATTTCCCAGACCGGCTTTTGAGTAAACATGCTTATGACTGGCTTTTTTTTTTTTTTTGGCCCTGTGAAAAGGCAGCCCAGCGCCCAAGCTGCAGAAATAAGTCCAGGAGGCAGATAATCTGCAATATGAAGTCTATTCAGTGGAACCCCCACCCCCCAAAAAACAGAGATGGCTTTTCTTCCATAACTGTAAGATAGTTAACAGGAGTTCTATAGGATAGTTAATAGGGTCCCAATCTTCCTATGGATCCAATGGCTTGTATTTTAGACAACAAATAATGACTAGTAATGCATTTCTGTAAACAAGATACAGAAGATGTATTAATTTGCAAGGCAGACTATAAACATGAGCATTAACCCTTGATTATTCAGTCTTTATTTTAAAATGTTTACATAACTGATTTTCTGTCCTGGATTCACTAGGGGGCAGGAGTGCTCTTTCCAATGGGTCTCTTCTCTTATGGGGGAATTGTATCTATATCTTCTGCTAATGGGTATGTCAGAGGTGTGGTTATGGGAATTGCTTCAGGAAGTGACCTGGTCATGATATATTTTATCATCTATTAACCTCACTTAGCAACTTTGTCATTCAGAAACGATAAGCAGGACTTAAGAGGGAAGCAGACTGGCTTGCTCGTCAAGTGTGTGGATAGAGAAAAACAGAAGATCCTGCTTCTCATTCTTGTGCTATTTCCTCTGGACTGTTACCTTTGGGTCCAGAACTTAAGCCGTTAAGCTAGTTTGGTGGTGGTGGAAACTGCCATCATGTCTCACAACCAATGCTCCCTCTAAGCTGCCGAGTCCGGTGCGCAAAAATTCTGCTTTAAGAGCTACTGGCATTAAAGTTGTGAGCGAGCGATTTGGCTACTGCATAAATCAGTTTGCTCTGGAGCCCTTCTTCCTGAGCCAAGATAAAAATGTGTAAGCCAGAGGCTACAAAACTGTGAGCTAGCTCACACTAACTCAGCTTACAGTGAACACTGGTCACAACCAACTCATGGTGACCGTGTAAGGGCTTGTCAAGGCAAGAGACGTTCAGAAGTGGTTTACCATTGCCTGCCTCTGCATAGCAACCCTGGACTTCCTTGGTGGTCTCCCATCCAAATACTGACCAGGGCTGACTGTACTTAACTTCTGTAACTGACGAGATTGGGCTAGCCTGGGTAGTGTTGCCAGCTCTGGGTTTGAAAATACCTGGAGACTTTGGGGGTTGATCCAGGAGAAGGCAGAGTTTGGGGAGGGACCTCAGCATGGTACAATGCCATAAGAGTCCACCCTTCAAAGCAGCCATTTTCTCCAGGGGAGCTGATCTCCGTCAGCTGGAGATCAGTTATAAAAGCAGGGGAATCTCCAGGCCTCACCTGGAGGCTGGCATCCCTAAGCCTGGGCCATCCAGGTCAGGGCTAAAGCAGATTAGAAGAATTTTACCTTTCATCTCATCTGTCCGATTCTCTTCCATTAATTGTCTGTTGTCTGGGCCTTTATCAGTAATTTACTGCTAGCCTTGGGTTTATTGTCTGTCATGAATACTATGGCTCTTTCTTCCGGCGGGAGGGTGGCTTGCTGCAGACTCCCACGTCATATAACACTCTGGCTATCTTCCCCGTGCCTCCTCCCCTTGTCTCTTTCATCCCGGCGTCTTGGGGCTGCTAATCTTGCTTTGGTAACCTTGAAGCCTTCTGAACTGATTTAGGCCAGGTGCCTGGCCTGTGAATTGCAAGTAGAGTTCACAAAGGGGCTGGGGAGGGGGTGTAGTGCTTTTGCACCTTTTTCTGGGAGAACATAACGGTTAGGGTTTTTCGCGCTTATTTTTACTTGGCTCTGATTGGCCCTTCACCTGTCTTCACCTCTTGAATCCTATATATGAATCCCTGTTGCTTGTAACTGGTTATCACTGACAAACATTGTGTACCTGAAGGATCTTTAAGAATAAAAGGACTTTTGCTTTTACCAAAGGCCTGGCTTATTGGATCTACTCAGAAGCCTCACACATCTCAATATGAATAGACTGAATAAGTGGGAAGAAGTCCAGTCTTTCCACCCGCCAGGAAAATAGTTGCTGTGTATCCCAGCTATGAGTGATACCAGAGAAACCAGAAGCATTTAGGGTGCTAACTGGGCCTGACCTCTTGCAGCCTGAGAGGCAGTAACTTGGATTAGCAACATCACACAGTGTTGTGGGTTTTCTGCCTGATTACCATGAATGGGTCTGGCACTATGGGTTGTTCTGGCACGGCACACCTGCTGGGGTGGCAAGACCTATGTCAATGTTCCTTAGCAGCTGTAGATGTTTCCTCAGGGGAAGCTAATTGTCAGGCGATGGTTTCTGAATGAAAGCGCTCTCCCCCCCCCCTTTGAACAGAGACCCCTCTGAGCTTGGAGAAGGGGGTGCCTCTCCTTCCAGCTGAAGGGAGCAGGAGACAGATGTGTGAGCGGATGGAAAAACAGCAGGCTTGCAGTGTGGAAGAGAGGGAGAAAGCAGCAGAGAAACAGAGCTGTCAGTCTGGGGTGCAGTCTGTCCTTCTGTCTCTCTCTCAGAATCTGACATGGGAATGCTGCCCTCTATTTATTTATTCCATTTCTACCTCACCTTCTTCCTTTAAGGGAACCAAGGCAGAATGTACAGATTCCCCGGAACTCTGGCATCTAGGAACCAACAAAACTCAGATGTGGTCAGCAAATTTACAGTATTGCATGCTACATCGTAGGAGCAGCACTTTCTGTCAACTAAGATTCTGCTCGTGAGTAAAATAAATTTTACAAAAAACCCAAAATGTCTCCAGTGCTCTATCACTAAAGGAAACCCAATCTGACACGGCTGCTCCTGAAATATCTCACTTATTTGTTTAAAATATTTATATTAAAATGTTTATATCCTCCCTTTCCGCAATGCTTAAGGCAGCTTCCAAATTACAAGCAGACACAGCTAAAAGCATATTTGAAACACAGGCAATAGCACCCATCGAGCTAAAGCTGCAAATGTATATCACCAGCAGCTGCCAATCATAAACATTCATTAGTTACTTCCAAAGGTCCCTGGAAATAATTGTGCTTTGCACCTTTTACAGAAGAGAATGACTGGGAACTTCCTCTCCCATATCTTCCTTAAGTGAGGGTCCCTTTGGGACAGAACAGTAGCACTGATGTAGCGCTCTTCTGGGGCCTCAATGGCTGTGATCACATGAGCAGTTTGGACCGACACAGCCACCCCTCCCCTCCCCTCCGGATCTAATGGGTGCAGTCAGACAGCCACATCTGTCAGGCATTCCCCAGCCATACTTATCCCACCATAGGATGACTTGGAGCCAGGTTAAAAAGGCACCGCATCACAAGTGGTGTTTTTGGTTCCCCGCGCAGTCATTGTGCGTGGCTGGATGTCTGAATGCAGGGGAGTGCACACACAACGGATTTGGCAGTCTGAATCGACAGATCCATTCTGCCCAATCCTTTGGGACGGTAAAATACTTTGGTCATCTAACATAGGTCATTATTGCTGTGGAAAAGGGTGTCAAGTTTGCCCTTTACCAAAGCTTTTTACCATCCCAACGGATTGGGCTCCTGGAAACTTTTCCAATACACAAACTGCAATTCAAAAAACAGTATACTGTGTAACCTGCAAATGTGACTTATTGTACGTAGGAATGCAGTAAGACTTCAGATTAGCATAAATAGCAATGTATGGGATGAAAAAAATTGGAACTTTTTGTTGATTTAAGGTTACATTATTGTTCATTACACTGGTGCTTTAGTGTTAATACGTTCAACACTGTGGTCCTCTTGTATTCATGCCACCTGGAATTTGGCAGCCCTACTTGGGGCTTGCATGAAGTCAATAAGGGGCAACAGGACAGCCCCATAACTTCTTGGACTGAGTGGATACCTTAGAATGTTCCTCATAATCATCTGAACAAAGTTTGATCCCAGTGACATCTTTAAGACCAACAAAGTTTAATTCTGGCCATAAGCTTTTGCGTGCTTGCACAAGCGTGGGGCAGCACTGGTGCCAGCTTCGAGGGTCAGGAGTCTGGGAGTGGAGGTCCCATTAACAATGGAGGTCCAGGTAACAGCCACTGCCAAGGCGGCCTTTTATCATCTTCGGCTGATTAGGCAGTTGGCTCCCTTCCTTGAGCACAATGATCTGGCAACAGTGATCCACGTGATGGTCACCTCGAGACTGGACTACTGTAATGCTCTCTACATGAGGTTGCCCTTGTCACAACTCCAGAAGCTGCAGCTGGTGCAGAATGCGGCGGCCAGGCTGCTGATGGGCCTCACTATGCGGGAGCACATCCGGCCAGTGCTGAAGGCACTGCACTGGCTGCCAATAGCATACCACATTCACTTGAAGGTGCTGTTTTTGACCTTTAAAGCCCTATATGGTCTGGGGCCTGCCTACCTGAGGGACCGCCTTTCCCCACATGTTCCCCAGAGAGCACTGAGGTCAGGGTCACAGAACCCCCTGACCCTTCCTGGCCCGAAAGATGCCCAATCGGCCTCGACCTGGGCCAGGGCCTTTTCAGTGGCGGCTCCACACTGGTGGAATGAGCTCCCAGAAAACATCAGGGCCCTGCGGGACCTTTTACAGTTCCGCAGGGCCTGTAAAGAAGAAGAAGAAGAAGAAGAAGAAGAAGAAGAAGAAGAAGAAAAAGAAGAAGAAGAGATTGGATTTATACCCCGCCCTTCACTAGTCTCAGAGCAGCTTACAGTCTCCTTTCCCTTCCCCTCCCCACAACAGTCACCCTGTGAGGTAGGTGGGGCTGAGAGAGCTCTGAGACAACTGTCCTTGAAAGAACAGCTGGTACAGAAATATGGCTTGCCCAAGGTCATCCAGCCAGGTGCAAGTGGAGGAGTGGGGAATCAAACGCGGTTCTCCCAGATTAGAGTCCGCTTACTTAACCACTACACCAAACTGGCTCTTGGAGCTCTTCCACCAGGCCTTTGATTAAGAGCTGCCACCAATAACATCAATAACCCAAAACATCAATAACAACTAAGGCCTGTGATATGTTGGACATTACCTGCGGTCGCACTTTGTGATTACACCATTGTGGTCTAGCAAGATTTATTCGTTGCCAGCACTTTATCAGCTTTTTATTTAGGATTATGAACTGTTACTGTTATGAGTTTTGTTGGATAATTATTCTGTTTTAATGTATGAGTTTTACCGATTAATATTCTGTTTTAATGTATTTATCTTCTTCTTTTTTTATTGGAGTCAAAACTTAGCTTACACATATCATATTGTCACTCTATTACAAAGACCCCTTTTTCCTTTTCTTCTCCCCCTCCCAGTGACTTCCCACCTCACCTACACCGTTATACGTCCACCAAATATAATATAATTCTATATTATTTTCCTCTTACAGGTAACTCAGTTATTTCTAATAGTGTTAGTATATTTGTATCTATATATCAAAAAATTATTATTATTTACGGACCATTCATTAATTATTCAATAGTTAGACAGTGTAAAAATATTATCTTTCATTTCCCAGTATTGTTCTAAATAATCTTTCAAATCCTTCCATTCCTCCATAAAATTCTCTGAGTCTTGATTGTTCAATTTTCTTGTCCATTTGTCCATTTCCGCCATTAATGTATTTATCTTCTGATGTAAGCCACCCTGAGCCTGCCTCGGTGGGGGATAGAAGCCGAATGAATGAATGAATAAATAAATAATAAACTTTTTTGGTCTTAAAGGTGCCACTGGAATCAAACTTTGTTCTGTTGCTTCAGACCAACATGGCTACCCACCGGAATCTACCCCCATACTTATCTGCAACTAGAAGAGTTCCACAGCAGGGAAGCTAATGTGGAAACCATTCCCCGAAGGCAGAAAGTTTGAACGCCACTCACTGCCTTGAACTTGGAAGGAAGCATGTGGCGGCTCTATGCGGCATAATTTCTCTTTCAACCCACTAGAGGTCACCAGTTTTTCTCTTTCTTGTGTTCTATTTAAATTTAGGGGCTTTCCACAGAATCTGACTTACTGTAAAAAAAACAACAACGAAGCAGCGTAGGCAGCGGATTCCTGAAGAGGGCTCTACTTTTCTGCACTTGGCTCTGTCACTGTTTCTAAAAAAGGAGTTTGCCGCTTTCCAGTTAAAACACCCTAATAGCCTGAGCTCATCCCTATAAAAATAAAACTGGATAGGTGTCTGCTGTTATTCAGGAAAGGAATGTCCAACTGGCAGATCAAGTGAAGCTTCCCCTGATTATCTATTCATCTATTTGCCAGTGCAGGGGGACAAAACTTCCTCTGAAGAGCCAGTTAAACAAGGTTGCAATCCAAACCCAATTCCAACCTTGGGAGACTATCGATGATTGTTCCCCATGGATCTGCATCTGTCTTGTGGTCATATGCTTGCCTTTTTGCAGAATGATACAGATGTTAGTCAGAGACAGAGAAGTTAGATACATGGCTCAAGCTCACCCAATTGCAGAAGCGAAGCAGGGCTGGTCCTGGTTAGTACTTGGATGGGAGACCACTAAGGAAGCCCAGGGTTGCTATGCAGAGGCAGGCCATGGCAAACCACCTCTATTAGACTCTTGCTTTTAAAAAAAACCCATGTGGGGTCACCAGAACTCAGATGTGGCTTGACAACACATTCCACCACATCCTATCTCAGATCTACATACAGTGGACAGAAAAACTAGGTTTACGGCAGGGGTCCCTGGGGGAGTGGGGGGGGGGGGGAGCTGTGAATTTCCTGGATGGTCGGACTACATGACTCTTAGGGTTCCTTTCAGTTCTGTTTTTCTATAAACTGCACTCCTAACCAATTGGCAGGGCAATACAGGAGACCACACTGAAGCGAGAGGGAGCACACAGGGGTGGGTTTGTATGGCTCTCAAAGACAGAGCGACAGGCAACTATAGCTACAGACAGAGGATTCAAGCAACCAGCACACCACAAGGAAAATGTGTGGAAACCTTCCCACTTGGTAAATGGCTCCAAATTCTCCATGCATGGCAGGATGTTGCTGTGCAGAGGAAGAGGAGAAGAGGCATTAATACTGCTAAGTTGCCAGCTTTTGAACTGGCATCAGGAACTGGGCTTTTAACAGCAGTTTGATCTGTTGCAATTTACAGATCATGTTTCACTCCACATCACAAAAAAACATCAGCTGCTTATTTCTGCACGTCAAAGGCACAGGAGCTAGAGAGGCCTCTTTTCGGGCTAGTTGGCAACCTTACGTGCCACCCTGAGCTCCATGTTTGAGCGATGGTAATAAAATTGTCATCAAAAGGCAGAAAAATAAAGGGGGATGGCCTCGACATGGGAGAGCTGGTGTGGCGGTGGTGGAATGGAGCGTTGGATGATGATCTGGGAGACACAGCTGCCAATCCTCACTCTGCAGAGAAATTTGCTAAGCTGAATATGGGCCACCATTAGACTAACCTACCACACAGGGTTGTTGCGAGGAACAAATGGAAGGGCAAACAATGTCACCCCATCTGGAGCTCCTTGGAGGGAAACAGACCAAGCATATAAGTATTGGTATGTCCTCGTTTTACTCTGTGAAATGTTGGAAGGAAAAAAATAAACAGCGTCTCCAACTCGAGGTTGGGAAATTGCTGGAGATTTGGGGACAGAGCTTATAGATGGCAGGTTTGGGGGAGTGAAGGTACCTCATAGGGTTGCCAGCTTCAGGCTGGGAAATATCTAGAGATTTTGGGGGTGGAGCCTGAGGAGGGGAGGGGTTGGGGAGGGACTTCAATGCAATATAATGCTATAGACCCCACCTTCAGACGCAGCTATTTTCTCCAGGTGAACTGAACTCCTGATACCTGGATATCAGTTGTAATCCCAGGATATCTCCAGCTACCACCTGGAGGCTGGCAACCCTATTAGTGAGGGAATAATGCTACAGAGTCCACCCTGCAAAGCAACCATTTTCTGTAAGGAGATAGATGAAGGTGGGTAGCCATGTTAGTCTGCCTGTAGCAACAGAAAGGAGTAAGAGTCCAGGAGCACTGTAAAGACTGCGGAGAAAAATGTGGCAGGGTATCGACTTTTGTGAGTCATTGCTGTATCTGAAGAAGTGAGCAGTGGCTCACGGAAGCTCATACCCTACCACAAATGTTGTTAGTCTTTAAGATGCTACTGGACTCTTACTTTCTTTAAAGGAATTGATTGCTATAGTCCGGAGAAAAGCTGTAATTGATGGCGGAGCTCTGGCTCAGTGGTAGAGCATCTGCTTGGCATTCAGAAAGACCCAGGTTCAATTCCTGGCATCTCCAGTTAAAAGGATGAGGTAGGAGATGTGAAAGACCTCTGCCTGAGACCCTGAGGAGCCCCTGCCAGTCTGAGTAGACAAAACTGACTTTGATTGGCCAAGGGTCTGATTCAGTTATAAGTAGGGTTACCTTTCCTTTTTTTTCCCTGGCGTCTATCCTCTTTTGGGCTCTTTTTAAAAAACTGATGAAAATGTCCTCTTCTGGGTTGGAAGGTTACGGATATTCCTAGTTTGTAGCAATTATCACAGCTTAAAGAGGAGGGGGGATATTTAAAATGAGATTTCTCATAGTGATCACTTGTTTGAGGTAGTCATTTGGTAAATATGTACTCTTTTTTACTTTTCAAAATATGGTGACCCTTATTTTCAAAATAAAGCAGTTCCCTGTGTTCATGTGAGATCTCCAGGACCTACCTGGAGACTGGCAACCCTAAAGTTGCCCCCAGCATTTCACTGATTGAAATAAGGATGATTTCATCGTCTGACGAAGTGTGCCTTGCACACGAAAGCTCATACCTTGAATAAAACTTTGTCGGTCTTAAAGGTGCCACTGGACTCTGGCTCTGAAGAATAAAACTTTGTCGGTCGGTCTTAAAGGTGCCACTGGACTCTGAAGAATAAAACTTTGTCGGTCGGTCTTAAAAGTGCCACTGGACTCTGACTTTGAAGAATAAAACTTAGTCAGTCTTAAAGGTGCCACTGGACTCTGACTCTGAAGAATAAAACTTTGTTGGTTGGTCTTAAAGGTGCCACTGGACTCTGAAGAATAAAACTTTGTCGGTCGGTCTTAAAAGTGCCACTGGACTCTGACTTTGAAGAATAAAACTTAGTCAGTCTTAAAAGTGCCACTGGACTCTGACTCTGAAGAATAAAACTTTGTCAGTCGGTCTTAAAGGTGCCACTGGACTCTGAAGAATAAAACTTTGTCGGTCGGTCTTAAAAGTGCCACTGGACTCTGACTCTGAAGAATAAAACTTTGTCAGTCGGTCTTAAAGGTGCCACTGGACTCTGAAGAATAAAACTTTGCTGGTCTTCAAGGTGCCAGGGGACTCATTACTAGGGATACCCCTAGTGATAGCAGCAATTATCACAGCTTAAACAGGAACCAAAATGAGATTGGTCGCAGAGAGATGACTTGTTTGAAGGGGTCAGTCCGGGAACGTGCCTTCTGTTTTTGCTTTTCACAACATGGGGGACCAGTGTTCCCTCTAAGCTGAGTCAGTGTGAGCTAGCTCACAGTTTTTTAGCCTCTGGCTCACACGTTTTTGTCCCAGCTCAGGAAGGAGGGCTCCAGAGCAGACTAATTCATGCAGGAGCCAGATCGCTCGCTAGTCACAACTTTGATGCCGGGAGCTCACAAAGTGGGATTTCTGCTCCCAAGACTCCGCAGCGTAGAGGGAGCATGGACGGAGACCCAAATGCAGCGATTTATCTCCTCAGACTGGAGGGGGGGGGGGGGCGGGTGTTGCTGACGGGACTCCGCCCGGCCGGCCTGTCTGGCCCTTCTTCCCTCTCGCCCGGCCGGCCTGTCTGCCTTTCCCCGGGCCGGCGGCAGGGCGCGCTGTGCGGCCGGCCCCGGTCTCCTCCGCGCCGCCCGCCCCTCCTGCCTCTCCCTGCCTGTCTCTCCGGGGCCGGTCGGGGGGAGGGACCGAGGCGAGGCGCGGGGGCCGGGCTGAGGCGCTCGTAGGCCGCTGCGGCGTCTCGTGGGTCCGGCTCGGCCGCGCTCTCGCTCTTTCTCGCTCCCCTCCGGCGGCGGCTCCTCGTCCGTCCTCCCACCCACCCACCCACCCACCCTCCCCCCGGCCGGGCTGGGCCTCGGAGCCCGGCGCCCCCCTCCCCCCTCCGGCGGGCGGGATCGGAGCCCAGCCCCGGCGCGGCCAAGACATGTCCGGCAAGATCGAGAAAGCAGGTGGGCAGCCGCCGAAGGCCGCGGTTGGGGGGGGGGGGAGGAAGCCAGGGCGGCGCGCGTGGGGGGGGTCTTGCTGGGGGGTCGAAGCTGGGGGGGCGGGGGGGGGGCCCCACATCCCCCCGCAGATCGCCTCTCGTCTCCTCCCGAGGCAGGCCCGCCCGCCCGCCTTGTCCCCCCGGCGTGTGTGCTTTGCTCTCCCCGCCTGGCTGGCCCCAGCGAAGAAAGAAGAGAGCCGTTCCGCTTCCTCCTTCGGCGGCAGCCCCGGGGGTCAGGCTTCCCCTCATAGCCCCCCGCCCTTCAACGGCGGCTTCCCCATCCCCTCCTCCTGCCCTAGAGAGCAGCTTGGCGGCCAGCCCCCTAGGGCTAACTGGCCCCTCGCTCAGGGTGAAGGGGGGCAGGCGCAGAGTTGGGTGGGGAGGGGAGGTGTAGCTCTCCCCCCCCCCCGCCTGCCCCACAGCAGACTGGCAGCTTGGAGCCCCATAGCAGGACAGGGAAGCAGCGCTGAGCAAGGCTCCTCTTGCCCCACCAAATGGGTGTCTGGCAGAACTCCCCCCCCCCCCCCCGCGTCCCATGGAGCCAGCCCTTTGCTCACGTCTGGGAGCGCTGAAGACCAGACCCCAAAAACTGGGGTTCGGGGTGTGACTCCTCATCAATGCCCCCTCTAAGCTGTGGAGTCTTGTGAGCAAAAATAATGCTTTGTGAGCTCCTGGCCTTAAAAGTTGCGTGTGAGTGATTCGGTGACTGCATCTGTTAGTTTGCTCTGGAGCCCTCCTTCCTGAGCGAAGACCAAAACGTGTGAGCCGGATGCTGAAGAACTGTTAGCTAGCTCACACTCACCCAGTTTAGAGGGAACGCTGCTCCTAATTCCACCTTTATTCCACTTTTCAGAGAGAGGCACTACCAAGCAATGTGCTCTTCTTTTCCTAGGACTACAATACCCATAGGGGAGTCTTCACACCCAGTAGAGTTAAATCCCTCCCCTCCTTCATGAACCCCTATTTTCCTAAAGGTGGTTGAGTAGTACATGCCCTTGTTTTCAAGTCCCATAGAGCCATTGTCCAGGATTACCGAATACTCTTGCCTGTAGCTCTGCTTGCTTCTCTTCCAAGCCAACAGCTTCAGAGCAGTCTATAACAAGACTTCCTGTGGGTCAGATATAACCCCTTGCAAAAATTCAGTGGTACCCCACCCCCCCCATTAATTCACAGACTTTTTTTTTATAAACAGTGTGCTTCTCTAGGGCCATAACTATATCCTTGTCCATTCTAGCCTCACAGAACAGATTTCCTCACACTTCTCTTTCAAACTCATAGCATAGCTTCCAAGGTTCTTAACAACCAGTAAGCCCACTAATACTCCTCCACGTTCATAGAATCTCCTAAGTTCCATGATTAAGCAAAGTCACAACTCACAGAAGATCCTATTTCTCTCTTGCAGCCTGTTACCCAGCTCTTTAAAATAGATCCCCAGTACAGAGTAACTTTCAGGTCCTTTGCAGCCCCACAGAACAGACCCCCCCCCCCCAGCACTAATGGTCTAATTTCTCCTACCACAGAGAACAGCACCCCCCTTTACCAGGTCTTTTTGGGGAAAGCTGTACTTGTGGTATGGGAAGAGGGAGCGAACAGTGCTTTCCACATTTATGTACAAGCCTAGAATTCCTCTGACCAGCCCCTTGAAAAAGCTTGTAGACACACCCCTCAGCTTCACAAAAGCTCTCTAACATAGCTGACGGAATTTCCACGTTTTTGGTTCCTTATTTAGAGTGCAAGTCTGATGGTGTTTGGGGGAAGCGGAAGGTAATGCTGGATGTGTCAGATCTGGGCTTAAACTGGGGGTGGGGAGTGCCTTTTCCACCGAGGTGGGAGGTGTGAGATGACTCTGCATTGCATGCAAATCTTAGATGGGGATGAGAGTAAGGCCCGAGTAAGGGGAACCCCAGACAGTGCCGGAGGGAAGTTTCCTGTCCACTTTAACTCTGCTTTCAGTCTCATTCTTTTGTGTGTGAAGGGGGAACCCCCCAAAAGTAATTGGAGTTACCCGGCCTGGCTGCTATTTTTATTTATTTATTTTTTAAAAAATAGTCAGACTTGTTTCTGAAAACTCTATGCTACGTCTCTAAGCACATCTTATTACAGTGTGCATTTAATAACTGGAAGCAAAGGTGTTAACGTGCCATGCCACCTCTATGTGATGGTTAATTTGTAAATACAAATTCTTGTGTGCAGAGAGAGAGAGAGAGAGAGAGAAAGATTGCATTAGTGTTCCTTTACTCTCTCCTCGTTCTCCAAAATGTTGGGTCTGTCTGGGATTTCTTGCCGGTTTCCTGAAAAGAGAGTTTTGGAAGGTACTGCCCTGTTTGAAATGTGTACCTGGGATGTAGTTAAAAATTCTCTGAACGCCCTGTTGCGGTTTACAGCTGCGTTTGGGTGTACCAGGGGTGTTATATTTAAAGATTCAATTAGTGTTTTGCAAATCAGATGGTGAATTTATTTGGTTTCATTATGCAGCATTTAATTAGCACAGAAAAATCAATTTTGCATTGTGTTTCTTGGTCTAAGGACTCACTCCATAGCGTCCTTTGGGGGTGTACAGTAACAGTGCAGTACGACAGTTTTCTACTTTCCATTTTACTATCTCTCGCTTAGTCCTGCCTTCACTCGCTTGTGTCAGTGGCGTGGTTTGTCCTGGCTTTGGAGCTCTGAATCTGTCTTCCTGTGACCGAGTTCTGGAAGGGGCTCTGGGGAATAAAAATGAGTTGGATTGCACAGCGGTTGACTTAAGGCTATTGTATGCTACACTGTCATGTCTTCTTTACCTCTGTCTTAATAAGAGAGCATCACATCACCTAATAGGTTGTTCCTGAAATGTTGCGGAGTAATTGCTGAGTCATCTCCCAGGAGATTGCCCCAATCAGCTGGAGAAAGATGTGGAGCTGGCTAGGAGACATCAGAGAGTTCTGTAGGGCAGCCCTGATGAGGGGACCCCCCCCCCCAAATAACAAGTAGGGGTTGAAGGGGAAGGTCCTGCTGTTAAGAGGGATGCAGGGATCTCAGGAGTTCTTGGGAAAGGATGGATGATGAGTATGATTTAACGTTAGCTGTGTGGGATAACAAGATATTCTGCCTGCCTTGTAAAATAGTTACTTGCCAGGTTGCCTATGATAAGAAGTATCAGTTGCCTTCAGGAGACCATGGAGGAAAGATCTACAAAAGTTGTTAAGGTTATCTAGTTTGCACTAATTTCTCTGACAAATGCTTCCTTAGGGTTTCCCATGTTTCTGATCAACGTTGATGCATGCTCCCCCCCCCACCCCGCCCATGGAGACACCTTTCATTTTTACATGCTCTGAAAGGATACTTTTTGGGTATAAAACTTGTAACTTGCTGTTCTGCCTTCTGATTGGAGGAGTGACTCGTGCAGAGTTGCAACTGGCAGCCTCCTGTGAGAGCAGGAAAGTCTGCACCTTCATTCTGAATAATCCAGCTGTCCTGTCCGTAGACTCTTGGTGGAATTATCCACGCCAGTGAAGGAAGACAAGCCAGAGCAGGAAGTCATACAGAGAGATAGCAGTCACACTCCTGTGTGGGTGGGTGCTTTGACAGTTCACAGGAGCCTTTATTCAATTCCTTCATTTCGCATAGCACATAGAGACATTATTTCATGGCACACAGTTTGGAAATTACAAGTCTGAGGGTTTTCAGGCTGGTCAGTCTGCCCAGATGTGCACAGTGCTCAGTTTGGCCCTTTTGCTGATCTCAGTTATGTTTGGTTGCACTTTTTGTTAAAAGTGTAGTTCTGTTCGAATGTGGAAACAAACAGCTGGTATGAAACCGAATATCTTGTTGGACCTTTGTGGGATGGGTGGGTGTTACACGTCTGGCAGAAGATTGAGTGGCAGGACTTGGGGGGGGGGGGAGCAGGCCTCACAGGTGTTGAAAGCTGAATGGCTTTAATTGTGCGGCATTAAAGGAGAAGTGTCGTCTGTGGACTCACTGAGGCAATGCACAGATTCCTAGAAGGGTGTAAGGAGAGAATGGATGTTTTGGGGTGGGGTGGGGTGGGGTGGGGGTGAGGAGAGACAGCTGGAGACTGTTGGAATGCAAGACAGCTGACTTGCAGCATAACAAAAAAGTTGAAACTGGAAACAATTTCTAAATTTATTTTCTGGGTGTGGGCGGTCCATTTTGGGCCCTCTCTGAAAGAGGAGGAGGGCTGGATCTGTCTAAAATTATCTGTTGGTGCAACCTGGCTGGCAGGAATGTCTCATTTATCTGAAGCGCAGTCTGCTGTCTCTGTGTAGTAGTGGGCGGCATTACTGGATGATGTTTTTCATGGTTGGAAGGGTTGTTGGCTAGTCTTTCCTGTGCCAGCGAGGCAATTTGGGACTCTGCCTATAATTTCTCTTAGCGCTTCTGTCCTGCATTGAAATGTTTTGAGCCGCAGAGTTTCCTTTTGCCTGCAGGGCACTGGTTGGGACAGAGGAAATCGCCGCGCTTCCTGGGACTGCTCGGCCACTGCTGCCAAAACTAGCAAACTGGCTGCATGTAAAGCTTTGAAAATTGCAGGAGTCCATCTTCAATTTACCTTCTTGCTGAAAGATACTTTCGGTTTATATTACCACACTCAAATTCTGCTGTAAGCGCAACAGTGCCTTAAGAGAGATGTAAAATTTCTGTAAATTTTGAAACCTTGGCAGAGAAAAAAAAAACGTTTCTGTGTTTTAGGAGGGGAGCAGAAAATTTGGGGGGACAGTTGACATATATGCAGTACTCACTCCCTCGTCAAGCCTAAATTTATTTTACTGTTTGAAGAACATAAATGAATAATTTCTGACTTAGCAAATAAAACGACTACTTGGCATATTTCTGACATTTAAAAGTAAATGTCTTAGATTTTTACAAGCAAAATTGCAAACACATTCGAAACATACCACACTGGTGAGAGCAACAGACTAGGAGATGAGAGACCCAAGTTGAATCCCCGATCCTCCATGGAAGCTTGTGCTGGATGACCTTGGGCCAGTCACACACTCTCCGCCTAACCTACCTCGCAGGCTTGTTGTGAGGACTGAATGGAGGAGAGAATGATGGGAGCTGCTTTGGGTTCCCGTTGGGGAGAAAGGTGGGGTATGAATGGGATAAAAAATATAACCAAGGTGAGAGAGCTATAGACTGTGCGTGTTTGCCGTCTGAGGGGGGGGGGGAATTAAAAGCTGAAAATAGAAAACACAAATTTTATAATAATAGGAAGTATGATGTTTGGAGAGAGAGAGAATCATAGCGTCATAATAGAACTAGTAGCGTATTTGACTATTAAAGAGAAAATTAGTTGCATCTGAACATGTCTTTAATAATACATTGTGTATGCCTATCGTATACCCACGAATGATCGTTATACCTGATTCTCAGCATGTTGATCGTTATACCATAGATTGGGAGACCGCACTCAGAAGAGAGAACTGTTTTTATGCTGGGTTTTTGTGTGCCTGTGTGTGTGTGTGCATGTGCTTGCATGCCTGGAAGTCATGGGTGACTTCTGGTGACCCCTATCGGGGTTTGGACGTTTTCAGAGAGGGGGCTGGCTATTGCCTGCCTCTGTGTCCTGCCTCTGGTATTCCTTGGAGGTTGCCTTTCCGATTACTTGCCAGGGTTGGCCCTGCTTAGCTTCTGAGATCTGATGAGAGGAGACTGGGCTAGCTTGGGTGAGAGCAAACTGGGAGAGCACCCAGACAGAAAGATCCTAAACCTTTAAAAGCATAGGGGAGGGGGACACCCAAAAAAGAGGAAGAATATTGTCTGCAGAGGTTCAGACACCATAGTCCTGTCCCACTGACCACAGGCTTACTCATGTGGGATTGGCCATCCCCATGGCGGGCAGCCCTGAGGAGACCTGAACTGGGTCATAGACCTCTGCACGGGGCACGGGTCCAACACTTTCTTATCCACCTGACTGATGGTGGAGGCAGCAGATGGAGGCCTGTTCCTGGCCCAGCCCAGGTATGTAGTTGTGAGATTTTGGGGGGGGGGGGGGGAGGCGGGCGGTGGCAGCTCTGGGGAATGGACAGCCACCCCCCCCCCTTTGGTGCCAGTTTGGTGTAGTGGTTAAGTGCACGGACTCTCATCTGGGAGAGCCGGGTTTGATTCCCCACTCCTCCACTTGCACCTGCTGGTGTGCCCTTGGGTCAGTCGTATGTTCTCTCAGGGCTGTTCTCTCAAGGACAGTTCTGCAAAGAGCTCTCTCAGCCCCACCTGCCTCACAGGGTGTCTGTTGTGGGGAGGGGAAGGGAAAGGAGTCTGTAAGCCGCTCTGAGACTCCGAGTGAAAGGCGGGGTATAAATCCAATCTCTCCTTCTCTCTTCTTTCCTGCCGTCCCCACACATGACCCAGGAAGGTAGAGGGGTGGTTCTGCAGGTCAGTGAATATGGGTCCTGAGGAGGGAGTGAGGGGAATATGGGATTTCCCCTCCACGAGTCCTGTGGGTAGGTCCCTCACGTGTCAGTATCTGATTCTGTCTGTTGTCTTCGATAAATCTTCATACTGCAGTCACACTTTCTCTTAAAACCCATTCCACTCATTCCAAAACAGAAAATATTTCATAAGAGTTTTTTCAGCGTTCTCCCAAATGACCATCTGCTTGAAAAAAAATGGGGGGGGGGGGAGGTCTGTGAGATGGGGCATTGGAAAAAACCATCCCCCCCATTTTTTTCCTTTTCTGGTCCTTTGCATCTCTATACCATACCATTACACCCATGATTATCTTAAACAGTCTTCTCTTTTGGAAATTTAGCTGCCCAGGATTGCTTTATCAAGGAGGAGAACAGAATTTGGGGGTGGGAGTGGGGGAGAGGAAAGTTTGAACCCTTTCCTCCCCCCCACTGTTTTCATACCGGAAAAAAAATCACTCTGAGGTGCCTTTGCTCTCACCGAGGAAAACTTGCAGTGTCCAATATTTTCCCTCCGATTGGTGTAAAAGCAGCTCCAGGTTGGCTTTTTTCAGCCACGAAATGATGCGGGGGGGAGGGTTGTTTCCCCCCCTCTCCTCCCACCCCAAAGCAGTCAAAATGTGCAGTTGTTTTGTACGGGGAAATACCTCACCCTGGCAAGAGCGATGGTGCATGGCGTAGAGTCCAGAACCAAGTTTGCTGGCAACTTTGCTGTTGAATTTAGTGGGATGGAGTTCAGCCTGCCCGAGGCAACTACCCAGAACTACCTGCTGCCTTTGCAAAACTTCACGAGCCTCCTTGCCTGTCTGTGGGGCTATAAAGGCTTTGCTGTAATCCTGTTTACTCTGGAGCCAGGGGGACTGGACCCCAATCCAGATTTCTTCTCTCTCTCCCAGTGCCCCGGAGTTCGGTTGGACTGCAGCCATAGCAGAGGCTTTACAAGAAGCCTGAAGTACCGCAGGCAGAAAGTACCTCTGTGTTGAGCAAGTGAGGGCAGGAATCCAGGCTCTTCCTGTTTCTTTCAGGCCTGGCCAGTCAAAGGGGCTTCGTACTGGCAGCTAGATCACAGGGGTCAGCCTTAGTTCCCCATGTTCTCTCTTGTGCCTGGAAAAGACTCTGACGCAGGGCCCTGCATGTTTCTCGCCCGGTGGCACTTGGTCTGGGCTCTCAGAGAGCCACATTGCCATCAACCCAAAGAGCCACGTGGTGACTGTCTGCCCTTTGCACCACCCCACCTATGGTTGCCAGCCTCCAGGCAGCACCTGGAGATCCCCTGCTATTACAGTTGATCTCCAGGCAACCCTGATCAGTTCCCCTGGAGAAAATGGCCACTTTGGAGGGTGAGCTCTCTGGCATTGTACCCTGCTGAGGTCCCTCCCCAAACCCCGCCCTTCCCAGGCTCCATCCTCCAAAATCTCCAGGTATTTCCCAACTCAGAGCTGGCAACCCTAGCCCCACCAAACCCACTCATGCAGTGAGATGTAAGTATTAATATTAAACGTGTAACTTTATTCATTTACCTTATTTATATTCTGCCGTTCTCACCGGGACTCAAGGCAGATTATGCAGAATAAGAGAATGGGACATCTGATAAACTGTGCAACAGGATTCGACTTTTAGAAACCTGGAACCTGTCAGAAACCTGAGACGCAAGTGAAGCAAAGCATAAGTGTTAACATGACTCGTTAAGCAATGCAAAAATTACATACAAGGAACCTACTTACAGCAACAGATTGCATGAGCTATAAACAGTGGTATGGTCCACAATCCCTAATCCTACATCAAGCTTATTTCTGAATCATTTTCTTACATTACAGCCCTGTTTCCTATGTAAAAACGCCTCTTGAATAATTCTGTTTTGTATCGTTCGTGGGAAGCCAGGGGGGTGGGAGCCTTCCTGACCTCATCATAAGGTGGGGGCCCACAACGGAGAAGGCCTGTTGACTTTGCCCAATTGCATGGTGGCGCTCTCAGAAGGCCCTGCTCAGATGAGCGAAGCTGGAAGAACGTAGGGGGAGAGGCGGCCCCGTAGATATAAGGGACCAAGGCCATGAAGGGCTTTGCAAGTGGTAGCCCCTACTTTGAACTGAGCCCAGGAGCTGATGGGCAACCAATGGAGTGACTGCAGAATGGGAGTAATATGCATGCTCTGTCTAGCTCCTGATAATAGCTGAGCTGCTTAATTAATTGATTAACATCTGAGCTGTTCAATTACCAGGGTGGGTCTCTGCCTACCACTGATGAAGAAGAAGAGGAGATAGGATTTATACCCTGCCCTTCACTACCCAAGGGAGTCTCAGAGCAGCTTACAGTCTCCTTTCCCTTCCCCTCCCCACAACAGACACCCTGTGAGGTAGGTGGGGCTGAGAGAGCTCTGTCAGAAACTGCTTTTTTTCAAGAACAGCTGTGCCAGAACTAGGGCTTGCCCAAGGACATCCAGCAGCTGCAAGGGGAGGAGTGGGGAATCAAACCCGGTTCTCCCAGATTACACTCCGTGCACTTAACCACCACACCAAACTGGCTCCTTAGCCAGCACTTAGATATCTGAAGTGAGGGGGAAACGGCTTGCAGTCAGACTGAGGATGCAAAACTCAGGATGCTCGGTTTCAGGTTCTCCAGAACTCTCTATTAAGCTGGATGTCAAAAGATAAATGCTTTCTTATGTTAAAAGCACTCTCTAATGTTGCAAGAGATGGAGGAGACTCAAGCCTCCCTCAGTGCTAAGTGGGAACCACCAATCGGCCACAGCCTCCCTCAGGCAGTAGGCTTACTCACTTGCCTGAAGCATGGAACAGGTGCTGAGTTGGGGGGTGAGACTCAGAAGAGCCACAAGTGGCATGTCAAAAAACCACCTAAGGCTCCTAAGCCACTGAGTATCACCATTCTAGCCTGTCCAAGTCCTTGAGTTCCTAACACAGCTAGATGCAAGCGAATGATCTCTCTTTGCTTTATCCCTTGCTGCATGTTTCATTAAATAGGACTTCCATATTCGAAGGCAGAATGACTCTGATTAACAGTTGCTGCGGCCAACAACAGAAGGAGGTTCCACACCGTGCTTGTTTCCTTGCAGGGCATCAGGTTGGCCACTGTGTAAAACAAGATACTGGACTACGTGGACTATTGCTCTGATCCAGCAGGGCTGCCTTTACGTTCTTTTGCATGCAGAAGCTCCGGAGAGAAAGAAGGGATGTACTTTTTCATGAAATGTGTAATCAGCCCATGGAACTCCCTGCTGCTAGAGAGCTTTCAGACTCTGGCTGTGGTTACGCAGCAAGCGTATCACGGTTTGTTCCTGCTGTATATTTGATCAGGGGTATTTATTTGCGGGTTGGGATGATCAGACATCCCTCCCCAAACCGCTTTCATTATGTGACGAGGCTCCGTGGACTGTCCAGATAGCCATGCCGCCCAAGTGGTGGCATGAGATTTTTTTTGTTGTTTTCCTTGCGCATGTGCATAGACAAATCACTGTTCATGTGTTGGATGTATGCAGCGCGGGATCAGTCATGTGCACAGTGGTGGAACTCTGAAAAAAAAATTAAAGCTCAAGAAGGACATTCAGACATCCAAATTGGCTTCATTGCGAGAGTTGGCAGTCCAGACAGGCAGAATTGTGGGTTCACACTGCAAGAATCCGTTAAGTACTCAATTTTCGTGGTGTTGGAAAAACCGCCACCGAATGGGGTTGATTGTGGGTTGTGAGACGGAAGGCAGATGTGATCAGCACTTTTAAATCCAATAGGGAACAGCAGTGAAACCCGCTCAAAATAACCGTGTGACCGCAGCCTTCGACAAGGTGATAGATCTGTCAGTCATTATCCATGATAGCTAAATGGGTTGTCCATGTTCAGAGTTTATAGGCACCCCTCAGTATTAGACACTGGAGACAAAAAGGAGAGTACGCTTGCCTGCTGCCTTGACTGTCAGCTTCTGGAAAGGATCTGACCACTGTTAGACATAGAATGCTGGTCTAGAGAGACCATTGGGCTCATCAAAAAGAAGAGGAGGAGGAGTTGGAGGAGGAGGAGATGATGATGATTAGATTTATACCCCACCCTTCACTACCTGAAGGAGTCTCAGAGTGGCTTACAATCCCTTCCCCTCCCCACAACAGACACCCTGTGAGGTAGGTGGAGCTGAGAGAGCACTCTTGAGAACTGCCCTTGAGAGAACAGCTCTGAAAGAACTTATGATGGACCCAAGGTCACACCAGCAGCTGCATGTGGAGGAGTGGGGAATCAAACCCAGTTCTCTCAGATTAGAGTCCATGCTCTTAACCGCTACACCTAACTGGTATATTGAGATTTGAAATTCCGAGGGGAAAAAATTGAAACATTTAGAAAAATGTTTTCCTAGGAATTTTTGTCAGTTTTCCTGAGGTGCAGAACACCCCCCCTCCCCCCCCCCCCCCCAAATACAGCTCTCTTATCATGCTTTTTCCTTTTGGAATAAGTGAAATGTTTTTTTTTTTTAAGAAAAAGCATTACTCAAAATATGTGCAATGAAAATTTTATATAAGACAATCTGCAGCATGAGATAATGATAATTCCTAGGTATGCTGTAGTTATACATATTTTCAAGAATATGTTGAAATGTGAACAATTTGGGCAACAGTATGCTGTAATGTGTTTAATGATAATGTTAAACAGTTCAGTCTTCTCAATGTTATAAGAGTTTAACTTGAAATCCAAATATGCTAATAAACACATATTGTGACTGTATGAAAGTCTTTTTGTCTAGGTAATAAGCTTTCTTTTGTTGACTGCAGAATCCCTGGTCTTCAATCTTTATTTTTTCCTATTATCCCAGATGGTAAAAATTAAGATACGTATGCTAAGATAAGAGAGAATTGCAAACTGCTGAACCTTAAGTTTTGGCTATATTTGCAGTTTTTCCTACAGAAAGACATTTATACATTTAAATTCCATAAATATGCTGAACAGTGCAATTTTAAAAGCTAACTACATTATAAATGATGCATTTTATGTTGTTAGATCAGTAAAATAACGTTAGGTTTGATAGGAAAGTAAATATTGCATATACTTCCCAAAATTTCCCCCCCCAAATTTCCATTTTTCACTTGAGAACAAAACAAGGTATGTGTTTCTCGTGGTTTCAACCTTTCCAGAATTCTTACCAACTCTCCATTTTTAAGACGGTGTTTTTAAAGCATCACAGTTGTTTCTGGTACATGGCCTTTTAAAAACTGTGAATACAGTGAGATTGTATGTATCTTCAAAAAACTGCAAAATCTGTCATTATATAATTTTATTTTCGTCTGGCAACATTCTATGCTTGCCAAAATCAGTTGGCTGCCTGATGTGTCACTCAAGCTGTCCCTATCCACTGGCTGCGTTGCCTGAGTCTCGCCACCAATATTCTAAACAGTTTGCAGTTCCACTCCCCCCAATAGCCAGTCGGAACACAGAGGTCATTTGCATATGCAACCTGATTGGCTTTTGCCTCTAACATTCTAATCAGTTTGCTGTTGCTGTTGGGTCATTGGATGTGGTCCTGAGGTAAAATACATCGCCCAGTCTTCGATTAAATGGTCACTGGAGTTGCTAAAATACATATCCCAATCTTCCCTTAAATGATCACTGGAGTTGCCTGGAGATCTCCCAGAAATCACTGTGTTCTACAGCCACAGCACATCCCTGCTGAGGTCCCTCCGCACCCCACAGCCTGCCCTCCCCAGGCTCTGCCCCTCAAATCTACAGGTATTTCCCAACCCAGAGTTGGCAATCCTGTAACTGGCTATGGAACTGCTTTCCAAACCCTTGGAACCCAGAAGACATCACGTAGGAGGAGGTGGTTTTCTGCCTTAGCTGTCTGCACAACCCCAAATCATAAGTCAGGGGTGGAGGGAACTATACCTGTTACCATGAGGCTGTCCTCCCATACTACCCACTTGGAGCAGCAAAATGACTTGAGACAGCCCTGCCTTATAACTAACCAGAAGGAAATAAACATGGCTTGCCTCCCTCTATTTTCCCCTCCCCTCTGCCGCCCCACCAGCCACAGCCAGGACACTCGCCTGGAGCTTCCTTCTAGAGCCCGTTGTATTTCTTCCCACAATGGGCCTTACTCCTAGTATAATCATAAAGTAAATAATTTGTTTAGAAGATGTTTTGCTGTTGTCTCCCATGCTAGTTTATTTAATCCTGCCATTCTGGGGGGAACCATTCAGGCAAGCTGACATCCCCCGGAAGAATGCACACGCATAATTTCCTTCAGTACAATACTGTATTGAAAGGTCTGGGCAACTCCCTCTTTGTTGTAGCAAATCTTTCCAGTTAAAAAAACCTGTGTTTTCTGATAGAGCAAATTTCTATGCCCACGTGATCCGAATGGTGTTAAAGTAGTCTGAGGAATGTACTCCAAATTTAGAAACTTTTTGGAAAAAACCTGCCAACTGTCATGCAGTGAAGGGCTTAAGGGGGAATCAATAGTTTTTGCCAGGACTTTGTCTTATGACTTGTCTATTAGGTCCAAACTAATCCCCCCCCCCCCCCCGAAAAAAACCTTGGAATGTTAACTTCAGCTGCTACATGATTACTTACAACAAAAAGAAAACTCAGAAGTGAGGGATTGCCTTAGTGCTATGCCATTGGTGTTTTCCACACTTCCGATAGTTCACACGTGCTCTTTTCGGAATTAAAATCAAGGTCAGCGCTGTCTTCTCAGACTGGCTGCGGCTCTCCAGAGTCTGAGGCAGGGGTCTTTCACATCACCTGCTGCCTGGTCATTTTAACCAGAGATGCCAAGGACTGAATCCTGGGGTCTTCCTCCTAGATTCTTTCATTGAGCCACAGCCCCTCCCCAAAGCCAGAAGTCACTTCCATGGGGGAAATGGCTTAGCTCCATGCATCGTCAGTAATCTTACTTACGTTCCTGTTGCACATGTGCTCCAAAACTGTAGTTGGCTAAAGATTCCTGCTGTGCTTTCTGAGTCTGCAGTGATTTACCAAATGTGGTGGCTTATCTGTTTCCTCGCATATTTGCCCTGCAGAATCCGACGGCCAGAAACCTCTTTCTTCTCTTGATTACTCTCATGACAAGTCTATAAGTTCATGTCTTTTAAAGTCTTATTTTAAGCCCGTTTGGTGTAGTGGTTAAGTGCGCAGACTCTAATCTGGGAGAACCAGGTTTGATTCCCCACTCCTCCACTTGCAGCTGCTGGATGACCTTGGGCAAGCCATAGTTCTGTCAAGAGCTGTTCTCTCAAGGACAGTTCGGCAAAGAGCTCTCTCAGCCCCACCTACCTCACAGGGTGTCTATTGTGGGGAGGGGAAGGGAAAGGAGTTTGTAAGCCGCTCTGAGACTCCAAGTGAAGGGCAGGGTATAAATCCAATCTCCTCCTCCTCTTCCTCTTCTTCTCCTACTTCTTCTTCCCGTCTTTATTTACAGAAGTGCTTATCTCCTTTCTGTTCTTACCTTACGCCTGCAGCCTACTTCTCTTCCCTTTAATTCATTTATTTCAATTTTGTCCCACCTCCCTTGCTGAGACTCGAGGAGAATTACAGAATATAAAAACAACGCAGTCAGCATAAGACATCCAATGAGCTGTTCAGCGGGACTGGGATTACAGAATCAAAGGGCAGTGCAGACAAAAGCAGTCTGAGATGGCATACTATAATCAGTGTACAAAAAGGATTGGAGAATTAGAAGACAAAGACGACAAGAAGCAAGGGGACACGTACCGTGAAGTGTATAAGATACTACAATCCTTTTCTCTTTATAAAATTGGCCCCCCAGAGCTATTCCGTTCTACTGTGGCCCTGTTTCTTCTTAAAATGCCCTTCTGATCATTTTTGTTTTACTCTCGAGGCATTTGCCAATTTTAAGGGAAAAGATTCCTTTTACCTGCTCTTCATTTTCACATCCTTCTACATTGCTTTGATGTATCCTGTCATCTGGTACACTAGGTCTGTATTCTCTGCTGGCATTGAATGAATAGCCCCTTCCCTCAAATTTAACACTGCCAAAATTACAGTTATGTTTTTTTCTTCCTCTTCCTCCTCCAAAATTAGTTATTTTTTTTCTTCCTCTTCCTCCTTGTTGCTGCAGTCATTACACAGTGAACATGCATGTGTGAATCCGCTTTCCTAGACAGTGATCTGCTCACGGCCATCTGGTGACTTTCCATGAATGAGATTTATTTGTTTTTAAAATAGGCTTCTGGACCGCCCTCCCCTGTAAAACGGGGCTTAGGACAGTGTACAGCAACAAAAACACATTCATGAATTAGTCAACAAGTAAGAACAATTTTAAAATACAACAATTAACATAACTGGATGGCGCTAAAAACTTCAGATTGTGCCACCGCCCCGTGGGGGAGAGGCAAGAAAACAGGAGCACCAGACGAGGTGGAACCGTCGCTGTCCTCAACCAAAAGCTTGGCGGAACACCTCTCTGCCTTACAGGCGCTGCTGTATTAGATCCCAAAGGGCACGGATGTTGTTCGACAGAGAGTTCCAGCGGGTTGGAGCCAAGGCTGAAAAGGCCCTGACTTTGGTCGAAGACAGCCGGGTGTCTTTCAGGCTGGGGATCACCAGTAAGTCCTTCTCAGCAGATGAGTGTTTGAACCAGGGGTCCCCAATGGTTTTGAGCCTCCAGGCACCGTTGGAGTTCTGACAGAGTGGTGGGCACAACTACAAAATGGCTGGCGTAGGAGGTGGAGCCAGCCATGTTTTTCTTGGCGCTCAAATAAAGGGCCAGCACAGTTCACCATGCAAAAGGATCGTGTTGAAAATGTGTTTAGCTGGAAGGCTGCATCTGTCAGTTCATTCAATTAATTTGATTTACATGGTGCATTTATGGATCTGGCAGGTGGGGTGCCAAACGGCAGTTAGCGGGACCCTTTTAACGCTTGTTCATCATTGCTTACATTTAGGTGCGAAGGAACCTTGGGAAGAACTGATTCATTAGCCACAAGGGAGCCCTTGTTTTGAGAGCATATTTATGTCCAAAGCACTTCATTGTCTGTATCTCATTTAGCATCCCTACCCTTCTCCATTGTAAGTTATAGTCATGGAGACTAAAATTTGACAGGCTAGTGCTAGGCAAGGCTTTGCACAGGCAGATTCCTGACTGTGGAGGGATTTGAACCCAGGTTTCTCCGTCTAGTCCAAACATTTGGCATTCTGCAACCCGCACTGCCTTCTGAATTAGAAAGGCCTCAGTGTGGTTTTTTTGCCCTTCATTATTTTGCTTCGTTTTCATTTGCTTCCTGGTTTCCCGTCCTCCTGATTCAGAATAGCTACTCACCAAATCACTAACTAGGAGTAAGAGTTTTGTGGGCAGGTGGGCTAGAAGAAAATTATGTGGTCTTGTCATTTCTGTGGGAGGGGCTGTAGCTCAGTGGAAATGCCTCTGCTTGGCTTGCAGAAGGTCCCAGGTTCAATCCCCGGTATCTCCATTTAAAAGGACAAGGTAGGAGGAGGATGTGAAAGACCTCTGCCTGAGACCGTGGAGAGCGGCTGCTGGTCTGAGTAGACAGTGCTGTCCCTGACGGACCCATGGTCTGATTCAGTATAAGGCAGGTTCGTGACTTACGTTCAAGGTTGTTCTGGTTTATTTCAAAGCTGAAGTCTACAGCCATAAGGACCAGAAAGCTGGATAATGATACAGTGAAAGCTGGGATTTGCGTATCGTGCCTGCTTAGCTCTGCTAAGCCTTTGCAGAGGTCTGCAGTGAAAACCCATCTAGAACATTAAGGCGCCAGACCCCCTCACCTGACATCTTGTCCCGAGCAGCTGCGGTGCGACAGATTTGGTCCCTAGTGTTCCTGATGCGCATGCAAGTTCCGTCAGGCTTGGCGGCTTGAACTTTTTGAGAGTGATTACATAAGCACAGATAGCTGTTGCGTGTTTTTAGCCGTCTTATTTTCCCTCTCTGAAAAATGCATGTGTGGGAGTCTGCATTTCCAGTTGTCTGACATTAGAAGCAGCTGTAAAGTGAATTATTCATCTGAAATGGTAACTTCCAGTAGCAGGGGAAATTTGTGGACGGACTTGGAATAGCTTGTCCTCTATTGTCAGGCTTTTTGCACAGAAGCACAAGCGGTCCGTGTTTATGTTGCAAGCAGTGATTGCTCCCCGAATAATGGGGAAAGCATTCAAGCCTCTACCACTGTACTGGCTGGCATCCTTTTTGTATTTTGTGGAGCATATTTATATAGCATGTGTCTCTGCCATTTAGATTCTTAACTTGTGAATACTCTGTGCTGAAAAGGCAGTGTCCATTTGGAAAATGCCTTTTATCCATTTTGAGTTAATGGATATTGGTGTTGGATGAATGATATTGAAGGTAACAGCAAGAAAAGGTGCACTGGAACTTACTGTGCAGTTTTTTTTAACTCTGAGGAGGGGAGGGCATCTTAAGATGGGTGATTCCCATGAGTCAAAGGGGCCAGTCCTAAACTCAGGCTTCCTGTCTTCAGTGGTGGGAGTCAACCTGCTTCTCAGTATGGGTGTTTCCCAGACTAGTATAGAGGTCATCTCCTGGACTCAGGAACAAACTGTAAAATAAGTCAACAGACCAATTTAAATAAGCAGAAACACCATAACACGGAACGTAATCATGTCAGTTGAGAGACAGGAAGGAATGAAGAAAGCCTTTAGAAAGCTAGTGAGCCGGTTGAAATTCCCTCCCCCCCCCTTTAATTCAGAGTTGAATAAGATGCCCTCCCTTCCACAGAGAAGAAGGAACCTTCATGATAAGTTCCTGTGTTCCCTTCTTACGTTGAGAAGGAGGGCATCTTAGCTTGGGATTTCTAAAAACAGTTTTTCCCCATGCAGGGGTGGTATGGCTGATGTAATCTGCCTGAGCAACTTTTCACAGAACCCTCTGGCCAAAAGCTGCATCAGCCAAAATAAGAGCAGGGTCACCCACCCACTCAACCCCATTGTAGACCAGGAGTTTAATATTAAGACCTGCCTCCTTTCACTACTTGGTGGGAATCACCTGTGTTAAGATGCCATCCCCCTCAGAGTAAGAACCTGGTCTTTATTTCTAGTGTGCTTTCTGTCACTTTATTTGGTATAAGTGAAATTGGTATTACTGGGCCTATCAGAGTATATTGTGTGCTAGATCAAGAAAAAAAAATAGATTCCCGTTCCAAGGAGTTTACAACAGTCTAAACTGCATCTATGGGGCAGATGATAAAGAGAAAGGCTGGCCAACAATGGAATGGTGCACGCATCACATCCTTTAAAATGTAGCCTCACCCATTTGTGGATACCTGCAGGTGTCTGATTTAAAATCTTCTGGAAGAGAGTGACATCCCCCCCCACCCTCAACGCAGAATCTGGGACCACCAGAGAACTTTGACAAGAATCAAGGATACCTTATAATTCATGTAGTAACTGCAGCTAGAATTTTACTTGCAACTTACTGGAAACTTCCATCAACACCTTCTGAACATGATCTAATAGCGAAGATTATGGAAAGTGCATAAATGGACAAATTGACCTTGATATTAAAAGGGCAAACGGAAGAAGACTTTGTTGGACTATGGACTCCATTTTATAATTGGATAAGAGAGAAATATAAAGATATGAACTTTCTAATATTATAATATTAAGAAGAAGTTTATCCGTGTATAACATGAAATGACAAGCAGAGGAAAGTTACATGCAGAAAATCATTACTTTTGTTCTTTCCCCTGCCCCTTTCCTCGTCCTTGTGTATCTTAAAAACTTAATAAAAATTTATTCAGGGGAAAAAACCCAGAAACTGGGACCTATGAAGGTGGAGGCCTTGAAGAGGGCCGGGAGAAGTCAGGAACAGGGCTGGTAGAAAACTCAAACGGAATCTGACAGAGAGTTCTACAGAGCCCATTGGAAGACCTAAGAGGCAGCAGTGACAGTGACCCAGAATCCTGCTGTGCTGCCGCCACCATTGCGTAGCTGGTTCATGCCCGGCTCCAGTTGTCCAAAATATTTCAACACTTCTTGACGCCAAAGTCTGAGCCTCAAATTCCTAGGAACTGATATTTAGTTGTGACATTTTTGCAAAGACTTTTCCGCTGAGAAAATCAAAAGCTATTTGACTCAGACTCCGATCGTAATATAGATGAGACGCTAGTAATGCCCACTGCACCATCTGGTCCATTTGTAGATTGTTTAGATTTGGTGACCGCAGTGGATATTGACAGGATCCTGGGATCTGGGAAAGCCAGTTTGTATTTTGGGTCCTTGTCCATCCTGGTTACTGAAATCATGTATGGATCCCTAATGTCCATCATAAATCAATCACTGACACAGCGAATCAGTTTCATAGGTCTCTAAAACTGGTGGGTCATCTTGTTTGCTACTTTACAATCTATCCCAAGAGAAGAATGATGTGGCCAATTATCATATGGCATCTAATATGCCATTTCTGGGCAAGATGAAAGAGAGAGCAGTAGCAGAACCACTCCAGGTCCTTCTGGATAACTTGTCTGGCATCAGGTTAGACTACAAAACAGAGTCAGCATTAGTTGGTGATGTCCATCTGAGTGTAGACACAGACCGTGTCTCTTTGTTGCTTCTGCTGGATTTTTCAGATCACTTCTTCAGCATGCCACCTTTTTGAGACATTTGACGTAGAAATAGGGCTTAAGGGGTGTCCTGGATTGGCTTAAATTTTTCCTTCTGAGCAGGACTCAGAGGGTTACTGTTCAAGACCAGTTGTCATCGGTGTGGGACTTGCCTCATAGGGTTGCACAGGCTTAGTCTTAATGCTCTTGCTCTTCAGTCTCTGTATAAAGCTGTTAGGGGAAATCATTTGTGGTTTTAGACTAGGCTGTCATCAGTCTGCTGCTGATGCCCAGCTGTATATTTCTTTATCCGAATCATCTGGTAATGCTGTGTAGGTCCTGAGCCAGTGCTCTACTGCTGTGGTTCAATGACTATGGGTGAGCAAGCTGAAACTAGATCTGGGCAAGATGGAAGTAATGTTGACTGGGAAGGCTGAGGTGCTGAATGGCATTGTGCTTACCAGTTTTGATGGGGTCCAGCTGACATTCACGGACTCAGTTAAGAGCCATGGGGTTATACCGGATCCAGTAATGTTGCTGGAGAAGCAAGTTAATGCGGCTGCACCAAAAATGAATTCTTCCATCTATGTTTAGCCCAGAAGATGACCTTTCCTCGGTTGATTTGCCCCTTTGGATCCAGGCTAGACTACTGTAATGCACTCTGTATGAGTTTGCCCTTGAAGGCAACTCAGGAACTCCAGTTGGTTACAGAACATCACAGCCTAGTTACTGAAGAGTGCTAGGTGGAACATGCCTGTCTCACCCATTCTGCCAGTACTGCATTGGTTACTATTTATTTATTTATTTTTCAGATTTATATCCCGCCCTCCCTGCGAACGGGCTCAGGGCGGCTTACACAGGCACAAGGCCAATTCAGTACATTAAAACAAATAAAATCACCTAAAAACAGTACCAATAAGTAACATAATTTACCATAAAATGCTTCCAGATATCTTATATTCAGATGGCTACCCCATGGTGGGTCTGAGCCCCCCTGCCACCAGGACTGGGTTACACTAGAGCCAGCTACATCACAGGTATCATTCGTGATGGGTGGTATCACTGGTGGCGGCTCCTATTCAAAGGCCTGGCGGAAGAGCTCTGTCTTGCAGGCCCTGCGGAACTGCACTAAGTCCTGCAGGGCCCTGATCTCCTCCGGGAGCTCATTCCACCAGACAGGAGCCGCCAACCGAAAAGGCCCTCGCCCTAGTTCTGGCGAGCCTGACCTCCCTAGGACCTGGAACACAGAGTCGATGGCATGACCCGGACCAAAGTGCCCGCTGGGGTATATACGAAGAAAGGCGGTCCCTTAGGTATGTTGGACCCTGGCCATATAGGGCTTTATAGGTAAGAACCAGCACCTAATCAGTTGTTGGGGGGAAAGTGCCGTCAAGGTGCAGCCAATTTATGGTGACCCCATAGAGTTTTCAAGGCAAGAGATGTTCAGAGGTAGCTTGCCAGTGCCTTCCTCTGTGTAGCAACCCTTGTCTTTCTTGGAGGTTTCCTATCCAAATACTAACCAGGGCTGGCCCTGCTTAGCTTCTGAGATCTGATGAGATGGGGCTAGCCTGGGCCATTTACAGGGTCCAGTTGAAGCTTCTAGGTATCCCCTACAAAGCTGTTAATGGCCTTGGACCTACAGGACCACCTGCCCTGCCCTGGTCCTCCACAACAGTTTTGAATGTGATAAAATCTGAAGGTGCTGCCCTGCAAATGGGTAAGATTGGCAACTGCCCATTCACAAACATTCTCTGTGGTTGCTCCCAGGCTGGGGAATGGCCTGCCCGCTTTCCACCTTGTGGAAGGCCCCTGTGCTGCTGCCATTTCACAGAATGTGCAAAACAGAAATATTCAGGAGGGCATTTTTATCAAGGGATTTGAACTGTAGTACAATAGAGGTCACTCAAAAGAGGTGCCATTGTACTCTGTTTTATTGTACATCTATTGTCTGTATCGCCTTCCTTTCATTGCACTGTCTTCTGCCTTTGTGACCCTTTTTCTGCATAGTGGTATGTTACCTTAGACTTCTTTAAAAAAAAATTGCATTGTTTTCCAGTTCTTTAATCCTAATCTTGCTGCACTGTTTGTTGGAAGTTGTTGCCATTTGTTTGAATTGGTTTTTATATTTTTGTAATCCACTTTGAGTCCCAGAAAGGCAGCTGATAAATCGTGGGCTGTACATGAAGTAAACAAAAGGTAAACGAGAAAGGCAGGCTATAAACGGAGCGTGGCACTTTGAGTTGCCTCAAGGTAGAGAAAAGCGGGGTATAAAAACCTACCCTGCTAAAGAGAGTAAATGATTTGGAAGGTGAGATATTGTTTGGGAACCCAAGCTACACAGTGGAGTCCCCAGCTATACACAGAGTCTAGGATACAGTCTTAAAACTTGCTGAACTTAGAAAGTTCTGTGCTGAACTTTAAAAAGCCACATTTGAGTGGTAAGGCTTGGCTTCTACTGTGTGCGTGTGGGAGGGTGGCTCTCCACCCATGTTGTCCCATCTATCAGGTTTGACTCACCACCCAAAGGGCTGTATTTGGTTTGAAGCTGCAAGCATCAGAAACCTCCAGTGGCTTTAGCTGTGGATGACATGAATGGGGTACGCATTAGAATCTGGAAAGGGGCTACCTTGGAAAAACGAATCATATAGAATTTGGATCAGCGGATCATAGAAATGTTTACGCTGAAGTGACTCACAGCGAGTTCCGCTTGACTGACTTCCGAGTAAGCATGCTTAAGATTGCTGCCGGAGGCTATCTAAAGTACTTGTGCGGAGATTCCTGAATTCTGAATTCTTCCTTTCGGCTGTGCATAGCGGGTGCTTATTATTCCTGCTTTGCAGATGAGAGGCTGAGATTGAGGATCCGTTCCGCTTTTTGTATTCAAATATGTGTATTACCCAGTCACGAAATGTGTGGATATCCATCTGCGTCCCCACCCCACCCCCGCCTCTAGTTGTTCCCAGGTTGCATACCTCAAAGTAACTCTGGAGCCCTTTTCTTGCCCGCGGCTTTCGGAAATAACAGTTCCATCGACCCTCTTGCATTTTAAAAGCCGCCGTTTTGGAGGAGGCAAGCAAAAGTCTTCTGCCGGAAAAATTCTTGGAATTCTTGTTCTGGGCCATGTGCGAGGAAGGGCCCGCAGCAGCCAAATCCCTCGTGAGAGCTTAGAAGGAGCCCAACTGTCAAGTCTCCGGTGGGACAAACAAACAATCTTAGAGCAGCAGGATCCTCTGAAGTGATTTTCTTTGGAAACTTCCCAGTTTGACTCTCCCCCCCCCCCTTCTTGTTTGGAAACATTCTGGAGTCTTAAAATAAAGCTGTCAGAAATGGAAATTGGGGAACAGACGACTAAATGATCAGCCACTTAATGATGTTTACCCGAAGGAAGGCATGACTGAAAATAAACAACAAATACCATTTGAAGGCTGATACTCAGTTTGGGTGGGTTGGGAGTCAGTTTGCAGACATCTTCCCAAGCGTTTTGAGCTCTCAGGATCCGACCCAAGGAACAGTATACACACCAGTCATGGGTTGGGCTGGGGGGCAGGTTTCCGTCAAGCGTTAAAAACTGTGTTGCGGTGGCCCTTGATCTTAGCTTGTGTCCACATGAGCTGAAGTGCGCAGCATTAGACCAGCCTGGTGAATAAGCGGACTCAAGTCCATACAAACGGCTGCTCTTAGTTTTCTGATGGAATGGAAAGAAAGAGTTCTCGCTCTCTCGTCCATTCAACAAAAGCTTCCGTTCCTGATCACCTGGAGGAGATCCTCCCCTTCACCAGAGGTGATGAGGCTAGCGGCTGGCCTGCATTTTAGATGATTCTGGAAGGGGTTGTTTGGGAAATCATACCTCGAAAGCCATAGTGGTTAGAATATCGAACTAGAATTTGGAAGGCCAAGGTTCGAATTCCCACTCTTGTGATGGAAGTGTGCTGGGCCAGTCACACGCTCTCAGTCTAACCTACCTCACAGGGTGGTTGTGAAGATAAAATGGAGGGGATAAGAACAATTTAGGCTGTTTTGGGGTCCCCAGTGGGGGAAATGTGGGGTATAAATAACACAAAAAGAGGTACCACAGGAGTCTTGAAGTGTGAAGAAGTGTGCATGGACACAGAAGCTTATACCTTGGGTAAAACTTTGTTGGTCTTCAAGGTGCCGCTGGACTCGAACTTTGTTCTGCTGCTTCAGGCCAACACGGCTACCCACCTGGATCTTCAAGCTTTAACAGATTGTCTTAAGCAAATGGTTGTGATGTTTCTTCAGGATCATGTGAAGTTGAGTGGGAACATCTTGGTGTTCTTCTAAGCTCCAGCAGCGGAAGTTGAAGGAAGGCTGTGGCTCAGTGGTAGACCATCTGCTCGGTGTGTGCAGAGGGACCCAGGTTTAATCCTCGGCGTCTGAGACCTGGAGAGCCGCTTCAAGTCTGAGTAGACACTACTGACTTTGATGGGCTAGTGATCTGATTCACTATAAGCGCGTCCATCTAAGATGTTGCATACGCCTGTGGCGAAAAGAGACATTCTGGGAGGAGATGTGACTTTTCTACCTTACATAAGCTCCCGTTTTCAGGCTGGCTCAGACTTTCCCATACTAGTGCTAGAGCCCCGTGGCTTCTCCGCCTTCTTTTAGAGTGGAGGAACTTTGCAAGACTGTGCAGGGGAGTTGTACTTCCAATCCTCCCTCCCAATTCAGGCTCCAAAGTTAAGGTGAGTTCCACATGGCTTCTCTGTTCCTGTTGTAGGATCTGCAAGGGCCAATAAAGAGGCCCACTGGCCCCCTCCCAGCCTTTTGTGGTTTAAGTAGAACGAATGGAGGGTGGAGCAACTTCTAAGCATAATATTAGACTTAAAACTTGGTAGTATCCCCCCAACCTCGCAGAAGTTTGTGAGGTAGACCAAAGAGGGCGTGGGCCTGAGCTGTAATTGTCCCTTGGGGCTCTGGTTCCTTGCTGCAGCAGGGGCAATTAAACCATTGTAAACATGTTGACTTAGCAAAGCGCTCATCCGTCTAAAACGAGCTGGGCATGACATCATTCTCTTTACATCTTTTTGGGCTTGTGTGGTGCAGAGTAAGCTAAGCAGCGCACTCGCAGTCCAGGTTTTGTTGCTGTGGGGTGAGAGGGAGGCAGAATGGGCCTCCCATTGTAATGGTCGTTGGAACTGAGCTCTCCAGCACAAAATATGGTATCTTGAGATACCGTCCGTTGCATACCCCAGTGCCCTGCAGTCGCTTACCTTCCCGCAGCGACTGATAGATGCAGAATAAATTAAGCATTTGAATGTGTGTATGTAAGTGTAATTAATCTGCATGATTTCTACCAGCAGCAGGACTTTGATTTCTCCATCTGCCCCTTTTAAGGAAGAGCATGTTCCGCCCTGCTCTGCCCTGGATGGCCCCAGGCTAGCCTGATCTTGTCAAATCTTAGCAGCTAAGCAGGGTCGGCCCTGGTTAGTAATTGGATGGGAGATCACCGAGGAATACCAGGGTTGCTATGCAGAGGCACGGGCAAACCACCCCTGAATGTCTCTTGCCTTGAAAACCCTATGGCGGGGGTGTCGAACGCATTTGTTACGAGGGCCGGATCTGACATAAATGTCACTTGGCCATGTGTGCCATAAAACGTAACGCCAGGTACCAGAGGTGTAAACTGTATAAAGAACACAGGCAAACCCCATTAACGATTTATTTTATTTTTTACTCCAAATACAAACAAAAGCAACTGATTTCTAGCGATGAAAGCAATTGATTTACTGGGGAACTCACAAAAGCCCCAATGGATGTGTTTACTCATATGCAAGACTAGGTTTCCCCCAAGGGATACCGTAAAAGGGAGAGGACCTTGTATTTCCATCCATAGCATTTGCTCGCAGGCCGGGTAAGAACCCTGGATGGGCCGGTTCTGGCCCCCGGGGTCTTACGTTTGACACCCCTGCCCTACGGGGTTGCAACAAGTCAGCTGCAACTTGGCAGCAAAAGAAAAAAAAAGTTCCTCCCAGACCATAATCATGAGATACTGAATCGCCGCACCTTGGCGTGTTGTCATGCCCCATGTACAGAGGGGTGGAGGGTTAGTGTAATTCTCTGAGCTTTGGGCTCTCCTTGTATTCTGTTCCATTGATAAAATACTAGGAAGTGACACAGCAGTTTAGAAGCAGAGCTGTCGGTTCCTCAAACCTCATGCACGATGGGAAGTGGTACTCAGACTTCACTGGAAAAATGGGAAGGAATGTAAAGCATTTGTTTTTACAGATGTATTGAATCAATTAAGCCATGCACTCCATCGCATGCTACCCTTTAGCAGCTGAGGAATCTCTTGGAAAGCTGCCTCCTGTGATGAATGCAGAGCGTCTCTTGCAAAGAAGGCTGGGAGTGTTGGGGCGGGGGGGGGGGGGGTTGGCAGCCTGGGCAGGAAGCGGGAGCAATCTTCCCCGGGTCCTCACTTTACCCTGAGCCAAATCTGGCAGGCTGTTTGAATTCTGACTGCTTGCACAAAGGCCTGGATGTTTACGCTTGAGCAGTGGGTTGAGCTATGAGAGTTCAAGTCAGATGTGGCTTTTAGTTTTAGTAGATGCCAGCTGCACACCCAGTTCAGTCTTTGCATAAGAATCCGTTCAGTGAGTCTGCATTTTATGGAGAAAGGCAGGGTGAATTTAGGGAAGAAATCCCATCATGTCTCAGCAGTACCGAACACTTTGTTCCCAGTAGTTCTATAGGCAACAACACTTTGGGCGATAGGATTGGGTCCTGCAAGCCTTACCCAGTGTACTGGGTGTGGCTTGATGCACGCTATGGTCCATCTCTGTTGTGAGATGGGGCAATAGGTGTAATTACTTGTGTGGTTTACGATAACCTCAAAGTTCTGAAGGCAGATTTGCTGTTTATTTACTGAAAACATTTCTGTATAGCCTTTCCACCAGAATAGGGTGCCCAAGGCAGTGAACATCAAAGCATTAAAACATCAACATGTTTAAACAGCATTGAAGGCAGAGGTGGATATAAAATATTTAAACAGTTCAGTAAAACGTACAACCAGGGAGGAGGGCCAATTACAGTTAGTGCAGGCTATCAGTTGAGTTCTTTTACACAGATCCGGTTGGTCAGCCGTGTTGGTCTGAAGCAGTAGAACAAATTTAGAGTCCAGCGGCACCTTAAGACCAACAAAGGTTTATTCAAGGTATGAGCTTTCGTGTGCATGCACACGCAGGCATATGAAAACTCATACCTTGAATAAACCCTTGTTGGTCTTAAAGGTGCTACTGGATTCTAAATTTGTTCGTTTACACAGTTATTGGTTGGTGGGAAAACCTTACTGGTAGTTGTTTGCGGAACATTATGGATGTACAGTATTCTCAAAATCATCGTTTCTTACCTGCTTTTCTCTAAGATGCAAGGTTTTGCTGCAGATCAATAGAAGAAATGTCACTAAAGCTGCCATAAGATAGTATTAAAATGGCACGGGTTTAAAAGTCAGCATAAGGCATGACCGGTGTGCGTGTTTCAGTTGAGGAGAGTCGTCACAGTATGTTGGAAAGAAGCAGGAGATGGGTGCAGAGGGGAGAGTGTTTAGTGACTGTGGTTCCAATTCTGAAACTCTTTGAGGGTCTTATTTTTGAGCTGTCCTGATTATGGGTGATCCCTGTGGGGCCCTCAAGATAAGCAACCCCCTCTCCCAAAATCATTGAGCGGATTTAGAATAGTGGCCTTTCTGGACCTGGGAGCCATCTCTGGCCCCCTGCAGCCATAAGAAACCACTGAACTGCAAGCACATGACATGACACGAAGTCATGTGACAAGTGATGATACAACCTGAGGCCAACAGTCATGTGATAGGAAGGGGCGGTAACAGGCCTATGACCTCAGCAGTGTTCAGGCCTGGACTATGAGCAGCAGACCATGGGAGAAATGAGGTCATTACTGGGAGATGTACCACAGTGAGGATCAAGCCAAGGATCAGAGTCATGAAGCTGTGTTCTTTTTGTCACTGACTGATCATACCTCCCTGCTCCCCTGCTCCTCTCAGTCTTTGTGCAGGAAGTATGGCAGCCTTGATTACACATGCTTTAGCGCCAGGTCTTTCCCACAAAGCAGCCAGAAAGGCTGTTCTGTAGGACCTTTGCAATCCAGAATCGGGTGGTGGTGGAAAGTGCCATCAGGTTGCAGCTGACTTCTGGTGACCCCGGGTGTTCAGTGCAAGAAAGGAGCAGAGGTGGTTTGCCATTGCTGGGCTCTGGAAGATCTGGGAGGCAGGATGAGGGGAGGCCTGACTCTCAGTAAGCACCTAGTGCCATCTTCCCCCGTTGCATATGATCTCCAGTTGTCCCCGGCACCTTGTTTTCAAAGATCACCACTCTTGTGTATTTCATTAAGCCATCTTAACCTATCCATTGATAGCTCTGAACGCATAGGAACACGTGAAGCTGTCATATATGAAGTCAGATCATTGGTCTGTCAAAAACTCTGAGTGGCAGCATTACTCAAGGGACTTGGGCAGAAGGCCTTTCCCAGTATCCGTTATCTGAGAGCCTCTAATTGAAGGTGCTGGGGATCAGATCAGGAGAGACCAATGGCTGCTGCACCCAGAAAGTTGTTCTTGAGCGTTCTGTCTTTCCTGGGCCGAAAGGAACATTTAGTATTTGAAGAAGAAGAAGAAGAGATTGGATTTATATCCCGCCCTTCACTCATTTGGGAGTCTCAGAGCGGCTCACAAACTCCTTTCCCTTCCACTCCCCACAACAGACACCCTGTGAGGTAGGTGGGGCTAAGAGAGCTCTGAGACAACTGTCCTTGAGAGAACAGCTGGGACAGAGCTATGGCTTGCCCAAGGTCATCCAGCAGGTGCAAGTGGAGGAGTGCGGGAATCAAACCCGGTTCTCCCAGATTAGAGTCCACGCACTTAGCCACTACACCACACTGGCTCTATTTGTATATTAGATATAAAACGGCAGGCGGAAGAAGCCATAACTTGGATGGCCCAATCTTGTCAGATCTCAGGAGGTGAGCAGGGTTGGCTCTGGTTAATACTTGGATGGGAGACCCCCCAAGGAAGTCGAGGTTCTCTACAGCAAAGGTCCATCAGTGGCTATTAGCCACAAGGTATAGATGGGAACTCTTGGTTTGGGGCCAGTGATGCCCTGTATTCTTGGGGCTTGGGGGGGGGGGCAACAGTGGGAGGGCTTCTAACATCCTGGCCCCACTGCTGGACCTCCTGAGGGCACCTGGTGTTTTTGGCCACTGTGTGATGGAGTGTTGGACTGGATGGGCCACTGGCCTGACCCAACATGGGCTTCTCTTATGTTCTTATGTACTGAGGCCGGCAATGGCAAACCGCCTCTAAACGTCTCTTGCCTTGAAAACTCTAAGGAGGCGCCTAAAGTTGGCTTGCGACTTGACTGCACTTTCTACCAGTACCACCAGGCGAAATACAGAGAACCCAAAAGGTTCTAGTGTTACAGCTGATTGACTGTCAAATTGTTTGTTGTCCGAAGGGCTGGGTTGAATGCGCTCCTGCTTTTGTGAGTTCCATTTGCAAAACTAAAGCGTAGGACTTTATACACAGCAGTCATTCCCAAACTGCGTGTTTAGGCATACCAGCGGGGCTGGAATTTAATTCTTAGGATGCCATGTTGGATGCACCTGCTTCTCAGCACTCGGAACACCCCCCCCGCCTCCAAAACAGGTGATGCCCTCACCCCTAAGAGCGGAGTAAGTGTCCACTGCAGCCCACACCTGAACCGACCAGCTTGAGAAATGCCCAGGAAGCACAGTCTCATCTATGATCAGGGGTCCTTTCGTAGAAATGGAGGGAATGGGGGCAACCTGTTTGGGGGCCCGTAGAATTGGACCCCCTGGTCCAATCTTCTTGAAACTTGGTGGGCATTTCGAGGAGAGGCCCCAGCAGCTACCCTGCAAGTTTGGAGCCTCTCTCTCAAACCCCCTCCCCTCCAGTGGCTTTTAAAGTTGCTGCCGAATTTCGGCAGCAATTCGGCGGCAAGCTGAATCAAATTAGAGAATCTGATTCAGCCCGTGGCTGCCCTACTGGCCAGTCCTGAGCTGGTGGAGCTTTGCTCCGCCTCGCTCCAGCCCCAACGGACCCCTGTCTATGATCCTTGGTTGCTGTTGTTCTTTCGCACAGTCGAGTCCAACTCTTCGCGGCCCCATGGACCACATCACGCCAGGCCCCCTCGTCATCTCTTGTGTTCTGGAATTTGCTTAATTTCATGTTTGCTGCATTGATGACACTGTCTAACCATCTCATCCTTTGCCGTCCCCTTCTTCTTTGACCTTCAATCTTTCCCAGCATCAGGATCTTCTCCAGTGAGTGCTCCCTTCTCATTTGGAGGCCAAAGTATTTGAGCTTCAGCTTCAGGAGCTGGCCTTTCAGGGAACAGTCAGGGTTGATGTCTTTTAGGATTGACTGATTTGATCTCCTTGCAGTCCAAGGGACTCTCAAGAGTCTTCTCCAGCACCATAATTCAAGCGCATCTATTCTTCGGCGCTCTGCCTTCCTTATGGTCCAACTCTCGCAGCCATACATCACTACTGGGAATACCATGGCTTTGGCCATATGGACTTTTGTTGGCAGGGTGATGTCTCTACTTTTTGTTATACTGTCTAGGTTTGCCATTGCTTTTCTTCCAAGGAGCGGGTGTCTTTTAATTTCATGGCTGCAGTGATCTTGGATCCCAGGAAGGATCTATGATCCTTGGACACCTGTGCAAAATTAATCTGTGGTGGATATTGGCTGTCATCCGCATATTGGTGACACCCCAGCCCATAACTGGGCAATTTGGGCAAGGGGGCGCATGTAGACGTTAAATAACATCGGGGACAGCACCGCCCCCTGAGGCACCCCACACTCAAGTGTGTGTCTCCCAGACGGCTGTTCCCCAAGCATCACCCTTTGTCCCCGACCCTGGAGAAAGGAAGCAAGCCATTGCAAGGCAGGCCCCCGTATCCCCACGTTGGCGAAGCGGTGGGTCAGCAACTGATGGTCGACTGTGTCAAATGCGGCCGACAGATCCAACAATAGTACTGCCGAGCCGCCCCGATCCGGATACCTCCAGAGGTCGTCAGTAAGAGCAGTAAAAGCAGATTGATTTAAATGGATTATTTCTTCATCATTTCTCTAGAAAACTGCTTGAGGCAGCTTGCAACAGGTAAAAATAAAAAAAACCCATCGGTCATAAAAACAACCAGAATAAGCAGAAAAACAATAAGCAGCAGAAAGCACAGAATGATAAAAGCTATCCACATCAGCAGCAATTGACCATTGAAATCAGCATAACATAAAAAATGTTTTGCAGCACCAAAAGGCATTTTAAAAAACAGCAGAAAATCCAAATGGGATGAGCTCCAGAATCTGGAAAGGGGAAACTGATGAAGATTTTTTTTAAAACCACCCAAAATTGTGGGTAAATAGAATTGTGTGGCTGGAGCTGAAAAGACAACAAACTAGGCGCCAGGAGTACTTCTTGGGGGAGACCATTCCACAGTTGCAGTAGCGCCAGTGAACGCCATCCTGCCTTGCCTCTATGAGGAACAGTATGTAGCGCAAAGAGGAGCAGTTCTTAGCTAGTAGGAAGGTTGGAACTTTGGCAGGCACAGATATAAATATTTATGTCCTGCTTTTTAAAATAAAGTATTCTCAAAGGTTGTTTGCAACAATAATTAAAAGCATAAAAATACAGCCACAATCTATAAACCAGCAAGCTGGATAAAACACAGTGGAGAAGGACAGTTATTAAAAGCGGATAACCAACAAATAAAAGACAACAGTCAGAAATAGCATTATAAAATCAACAGTGGCCAGCTTGAACCAGACCCACAGGTAATTGATCTCTAAACCGAAAATGACAAAGCAGCTTAAAAGCCATCACTGCACATATTGGGGAGGGGGGCAACCAGGGGAAAGTGAAAGAAAGGGTCAGAAGGATAAAGAAGTTTCCACCCACCACCTAGAAATAAACAGGTATGATGCCTTCAAACTTTTGTAAAGAGGACGTTCCATAGTCCTAGTTATTGCTGTAACAGAAGGACAGGTCTCTGGTGCTTGCCCACTTGGCTTCTGAAAGTGTGGCCTTTGCGGAAGGTAGGTGGTAACCTGCACTTTGGATTGTGACCAGAAGTCAACTGGCATCCCTTAAAGATCTTTTAAAGGCGGTGGATTGTGATCTGTGCAGCTCAGGCAGTCAGCAACCTCACCGTTGCACTTCGAACCGAGCCAAAACTTCAAGACAGTCTTCGGACGCAACCCCACATTTAGAGCCTTGCACGTGTTCGGTCTGGGTGTGGCCATGGATCACTAAAGCCAGATTGTGTCTTAAGGCAGGTGTATCCGCCAAAGCTGGTTCAAGGCACTCTGTGCTGTATATATACATGCATATAGATACAGGTGAATGTCTGCTGCATGTAGTGATTGTGGAGACACCTTTGAGGGTTGTTTTTCAGGAGAGCAGTGATGCCTAGACTGGTCACATGGTTGATCTTAACCAGTCAGGAGCAGGTTGCCTTGGGTATGCTTGTGCTTGGCTGAGAAGGGGGTAGGGGAGGCACCGTGGGCAGCCCCTCCCCACACACTCACTGGCTCTGGGACCCCTTCCCTCGATGGCCTCCCTTGCCAAAGAAATGGGTTGGAGATTGGGATTGTGCTGCAGTCCCTGCCTTTGTGAGTGCCTCCTAATCCTGAAAAGAGAGTCCCTTTTTGCACTGGAGAGGAATGTTTGCATGCACCCGCTCTCTGGACTGCACACTATTAAGAACACTTATCTGTCTATATACTAATAGCCAAGTGTCCCCTGTGCATGCGGATATCTAAAACCGCACATCGGGGGCATTTGGGGGGCAAAGAGATTTTCCTGCATACTTGCGGCATTCCCCAGGTGTGCAGAAAAATCTGAAAACTTTAAAAAACTTTACGGGGGATATTTAAATCCCCCTGAAAGTAAAAGAGTGTTCCCTGTGCATGCGCAGAGAATGTTCTCTGAGAACTGCGACAGGCCAGTGGCTGGGAGCCGCTGGGAGCCACTGAGGCCTCGCCGCTGGTGCCCGGGGGGGGGGGGGAAATCAGTGGGCCTGGCGGCTGAGAGCTGCTCAGGCCTCACTGCCGGTGCCTGTGGGGGGGGGGGGGGAGAAGGATTGTCAGGCCGGGGCCTCACCGTCTGGGCAGGGGGCGGGGGAGAAGGCTCACCTGTGGATGCTTCCTCCCCCTCGACATGGAGCTCCTTCTCTCCCCCCCCCCCCTGCGAGTATCGCAGGTCCCCGCTTCTTGTTGGATATAATTATCATATAATTCTCTCCACCCTATTAATAACATTTATCTGTTGGATAGAATTCTCATAAAAACAATACAGTGTTTAACTTGAATGGAAGAGATCTGAGTTCAAATTCATTGTTACCGACAGACCGGCCTAGTGGCTCTTCCGTGGGCTTTGGTATCCCCCCCCGTAAAACAGGAGCCCTGGTGGCCTACCTCAAAGGTAGACTCTAAAAGATTTGGCACATTGTCAGCGGCATAAACATGGTTCTAAAAATAGGAAGAGCGAGGTGGAAACATGAGTTGGGTGTTTCCTGCATTCTGTGGGGGTGTGAAGAAGAGCAGCGCCTCAGCTCAAAGGAACCAGCGACTTGCAGACGGAGCAGGGAGGGGTGTTTTCTTAGAACCAGCTAACACGGAGGCCGGAGAGTGAGAAGCAGCTTTTAGCACCGCTACTGTGTGCTTGGACATGCTACTCTGCCGTGAGAGATTTCTTAGTGTTAGGGGAGAGAAATGAAATAAAGAGCTCTGGGACCCCAGTGTGTTCACCTCACATCTTTTCATGATTTAATGCCCTGACAGTATCTTTTTCCAGTTGCCCTTAGCTTGTGGTGGATAATTGTACCTGTCTCAGCACTGGGTGTGACTGTATTCAGTCATTTCCTGACACAGAAGGAGAGCTACTCACCTGCTGAGGAGGCTACCCATCGTGTCCCTTCATGAGTTACTGTTCTGAGTTGATTTCTCCAAGCATGGAGGCAGTCCTAGAGAACTGACTGCCTTGGCCCTGAATGTGGAAACATGGGATCTGAGGGTGGATTATTCTTACTGCCCCCCCACCCCCAGCAGTAAATCTGGTGGTGATGCAAGTGAGCTCTCAGGTTTTTTAAATCGTTTTTTTTTTTTTAAATTAGTGCGTCTCTGCTACTGAGAAATACATTTGAGGGGTTTGGCTCTTTTGGTGGCGTGCCTCTTCCTGGCTTTGCGCTCCATCATGACATTTAGCAGAATGGAAGTGGCAGCCGGTTCTTCAGTCGTGAAGGCAGATGCCAAATAGCGACATAAGCTGCCATCTGGATGCTCATCTTTGGGGGGAGAGCTGGAGACATCGCCTAGCTTTCTCTTTACACACCTCTTACTTTCTTGGCATTCACCCTTTATGCGGCAGATCAGGGTGTGAAAAATAATTTTCTGTAAAAGGCTGGAGGGAGGAAGCTCCTTTCACAGATGTTAAGGCTCCCGGCATGGGTTCTCACGAGGCAGGCATCATGCCTTGGCAGCAAGGGCATAACCCTGGGATGGGAAATACTGAGTCAAGCGGAGCTGGATGCCCAAGAAATACCCCAGGCAATATAAAGACAAGATGAATTCTAAGACCTCCGTAAATCATGCAAGGGGAGCAGGTTTGCATAGCTTCATTTCCATCATTTGTTCTTATTTTGCTGCATGCAGAGCTCCAGAAGCAAATCATGGCACGGAAGCTGTGGCCACAGCCTCTGGAAAATATATTCCCTCTCCCTCCCCCCCCCCCCTTTCTTGGCTGCTGAGCTTTAAGCAGGCATACGCTTGAGTGGTATTTTCACACTTATCAGCACTAGAAACTTGCCTTTGAAAGTATCATTTACGATCCTCACGAACCGGGGGTACCACGTCTGTAGCTTTTCTGCACTGCTGTTAAAATTAACACCAGGCACATGAACAAGGGTCCGTGGAAACACCTGGCCCCTTCCTCTGTCCCTTATTTCCATAACTTAGTTCAGCCTTTGCTCCGTAGAGCTTTTACATTCCCCTACATGAAAGGTTATTTCCTTGTCCTTTAAAATCTGTGGATCATATTATTTTTGACTGTCAATTTTACTCAGCCTCACGCAAACAATTGTTGTCATCTTTATTTCTAAATTAGAACTAATTATAGTTCTAATAAGGAGGAAGCTAGTCAATATTTACTAAAGGATGCTGATCCTAATATTACAGCTGTAGTGGCCAAGTTTCTTGCCGAAGCGGCCAAACTTAGATCTATGCTCCAAAAGGAATTATTCATATTGTTTATTATGCTTTTAAATACCCACACTATGTTATTGTATGTCTATGTATCTTACTGTTATGCCATTAAAGGTATTTGACTTTGACTTTAGTTTGGGCTTGGATTTTAGCATGTTTCTCAACTTTACATGCTGGGTAAATATATCAGTTTTCCCCCTAATAGTGAGTGTGTGTGTGTTTAAATTCAGTAAAGCTCATTGCATTTGTTTTTAAATGCTCAAGTAAATCCAAAGTTTTTTTGGAAATAATTTTTAGTGCAGTACTTCTAAATGCCCTGACCTGGATAGGCCAGGCTAGCCTGATCTGGTCAGATCTTGGAAGCTAAGCAGGTCAGTATTTGGATGGGAGACTACTGAGGAAGTCCAGGGTTTGCTATGCACAGGCCAGCAATGGCAAACCGCCTCTGCTCCTCCCTTGCTTTAAACACTCTGCCGGGTTGCCAGAAGTCAGCTGTGACTTGACTGCACTTTCCCACCACCACGTCTCAGTACTTTTCAAGAGGTGGCATGCCCTTCCCTTATATCGTATATACATTTAAAGAAAGAGAAATGAAGCTGCTGTGAACTGTCAGAATGGAAATTTGAGAACACCCAACAGGCTGGGATTGACGCGCGCACCCCCTTGTCTGCTAACCAACTACAACAAAGCTCAACTCTCAGCTGTCCAGTTTTGAGTGTCATTGTAGCCATTTCTTTGATTGCTGATTAATGTTTTATAGAACATCTTCGGGAATGGAAAACGTACTTCCGCACATCACTGCCCGTCTGTCTCTGACAGGCATCCCTCCCGTTCATTGCTAATAGCAGACTGTGCATCAGGGGCACTCAGAACCATCGAAACGCACGGCAAAGCCTCCCTGCTCTTTGGAGGCATCCCGGGCGGTGTGTCAGTCAAGACTGGCTTGAGAGCCCAATCTTGTCAGATCTCTGAAGCTAAGTAGGGCCAGCCCTAGCCAGTATTTGGATGGGAGACCTCCAAGGAATACCAGTGTTGTGACGCGGAGGCAGGTGATGGCAGATGAACTTCTGTTGCCTTCAAGCCCCACTAGGGCTTGTCAGAAGTCAGGTTGACTTGATTGCAAAAAAATAAAAAATAAAATAAACCACTTGCTTAAACCTGGAATTTGGGGAGGTTTTTTTTTTTTTTTAACTTTTAAACATTTCTATTAAATAGTATTCAAAAATTCACAAGAAACATATACAAAAAGATAACGATACTGTAGTTCTAAACATAGCCAAACATAGCTTAATTTTCCATTCCAATAACTTATGACATTAACAAAAAAGAGTCCATTTTAAACTTATTACTCCAATAATTAAAATTAACACAAGGAAGGTCGTTCTTTACAAAAGGCGTCCATTTCTTAACAAAATACAATTTAAACTGTATTGGATGCCGCGGGTCTAAGTCACAAGTGAATTTGTCTAATATAAAATATTCTTTGGTGGGGGGAGGTTGATCTGATTTTGCATAATGCTTCGGAGGCGGTGGTTGGCAGCGAGTGTAAATTAAGTACAAAGGTCTGAGGTCAATAAAGTTTGGCCAACAAGTGCTCTGTAGGTATAGAATCAAACACAGCTTTTAAGTCCTTAGAGGCTACACAAAGAACATCGTTGGGTACGCTATATACTTCTCTGCCAGGTGAAGAAGAACCAAGCAGGGATCCAGTGATGAATGCCCTTTCCAGAATCCTGCCTGCTGTCTCTCCAAAACAACCATAGTCTCCAGCCACAAAACCAGTTTCAAGTATTAATAGGACGCATGAAGTTTCCCAGTGGAAGAAAGCAAGCTAATTGGGCAGCAATCAGATGGATCAGACCTACATCCTTCCTTGTAAATGACTGCAGTAATAGCTCACTACTACTCAGGCGCTTCGCATGGCTAAGAGGATGCGAACCCAAGTTTCCTGAGGCCAAGGCCAGCGCACTACCCCAATATTTCTCACACTTCTAATAACTGGGGCACCCTCTTTCTGAATTAAAATTGGGAGGCATGCTTCCCCCCCTTACATCTTGAAAGGTTTATTTTTGGAGTATTTGAGACCAAAGCAATATGTCACGCAGGGAGACAGCGGGCAGGCGCCCCATGGGCTCATTCCTGGGGATTACCAAAATCTGAGATTTTTAATTAATGTATCCTCTTGGGGCTCACTAGCTTCTAGCCTCATGGCTCACCAGTGTGCCTCAGCATCCAGTTTGGGAATTACTGTTCTCAACTCTACCCACACTGCACAAAGGACTGGGGTGTGTATATGGGGTGTGTGTGTGATCCCCCCCCCCCATAAGTGCAGCTTTTGAGTGTCGTCTCGTCTCTGAGTGGTCTTAAGGATGGCTTTGTGTTGCGTCGCCTGACTCTCCCGCGACGGCACTTGTAGCAATCTCTGAGTGCTGACTTAGGAGTCTGGCTTTTAAAAAGCTCTTCTTGTCAGAGCAGTTTATCCAACAGATGCCTTCTAACACCATAATGTTTGTCCTGATGACTCCGGACGACTGTGGCTACATTGTGAGCGGCCCGGTTCCACAAGGAGGCCTTTGTGTGCTGGGTCTCCACTAGATGCCCGGGCTGTGGATGGTTTGCATTGGGGCCAAGGCAGTCTTACTCCGTGTTTGTGGCAGCCGGCATCTGGGGAGGGTCTGTGAGCTTTGTTTGTTGGGGGCTCGGCGACAGGGCCCGTGGATTTGCGTCCTGAACTGGAAGGCTGTGGTTTAATTTACAGGCGGTCTGCCTTTGCGTGACGTCGGCCATGGCAAGAGCCACCAAGTGTGTTCAATGAACAAAATTGTGATTGGTATTTTTATAGGCCATGGCTTTCAAACTCCAATCTGGGAAGGTTACAAGAATATAAAATGTAGCCCTGCTGGGTCTGATCAGATCCATCTAGTAGAATATCCTGTTTTCAACAGTGACCAGCCAGACGTCAGCAGGAAGCGGACTGCAAACTTTGTTTTGGAATGGAACAGCGTTTGGTTATCTTCTTCTGCAACGGGCAACTGCGAAGGAAAGTCAGATCAGTTCTGGGGTGCACTCTGAGTTCGTGTGGGCACTGATGAGGCTCAGTACTCCATGTGAACTGACCGTGCAACCTATAAGATGCCCCAGAAATCTTCTGCATCTCCATGGGGTTTCTGGGAGGCAGGTTGATGGGGAAGGAATTCCCTGAATGGAATATATTTAAAGACAGGCTGGTTCAAGCAGGTCAGCTTCCATCAGATGTGGACTGCCTTCCAAGGGGGATTGCAAGATGACAAACAGAAGGACTCTAAAGCATTTTTGTGTGTTTAAGAGGGCTTTGCCTTCCTGAGAGGCATTGGTGATAGAACTGGAGTGGAATAAATATGGCAGCAGCCAAATGCTGATGGATGATGCCACCGCACTGCCTTCCAGCTTTGTCTACAATAGTTACTGGTGGTGGAAAGTGCCATCATGTCACAGCTGACTTACGGCAATCCTGTAGGAGTTTCAAGGCAAGAGACATTCAGAGGTGGGTTGCCATTGCCTGCCTCTGCATAGCAACCCTGGTATTCCTTGGTGTCCGGCTATCCAAATACCAGCCAGGGCTGACCCTGCTTAGCTTCCAAGATCTGACAAGATTGGGCTAGCCTCAGCTGTCCAGGTCAGGGCCCAAAAAGTTACTAGTCCAACAAAAGATTTTTATTCTGCTCCCCGTCACACGTATTTGTTAGTCCTTATTCCCACGTGCAGGTAAATGCAATTAGCAAAGGCCCGAGGTAGTGGAATAGTCTGTACCACCTGAAACAGCCGGTTTTCGATTCAAACTTTGTGTTAAAAAAACCTCTGTGTTAACACAGCTATTGAAATAACATCAGGGAGAGAAGTTCTGCCCTGTTTGCTCACTGGGGAAACGAACAAGAACCCCATCTCCCTGCTGTGTTGTTTTTGGACATGGAAAGAGTTTTTAACCCGGGAGGGCATTTTGCAAGTATGAAGTCCGTCCCACCACTTTGCTGCGGTGCCTTCTCGGGCACGTGTGAACCCTGCTGGGGTCACTTGTAGCACGCTTACGGCCTGGAAGGGAGCCAGTTCCAGCTTACCAAGGCTTCTCTGCCTGGTTGCTTGGAGTCCATTCTTAGTTGCCGCAAGTACCCCTGCAAGTGGCTATTCAGAAACCTGCCACAGCAGTGATGAACAGTGGTTTTGAGCTGGTCGCAGACCACTGCAGAATGCTGTCATGAATGTCTTTATAGAAAACGGGCGAGGGTTTGTGTGTGTGTATTTTCTCGTGTGGATTTTGTACAGCAGGGAAGAAGCTCTCTGCGCTTTTGGGGTGTTGGTGGTAAAATATGATTCTCATGCTGGAAACAGTATCAGTCTCACGCCAGGGACTGCAGGATTTCATCTTACCCTGGGAAACACATCTAAACCATTTTCCCATTCAGCAGTTTCTTTTTCCAGTTGTATAGAGGGTGTAACCATTACTCGAAGGGAGTTCCGATGGCGGGCAGCCAGTTTTGCAAGACCCCTAAGATCTAGAGTGGAAGTCCGTTACAGGGGGAAAGGTCTGACTTCCCGATTCTCTTCGGCACTGAAATGCGTTGATTTATATTTCAGCCAGGAAGTTGCATGCTGATTCCGACCATTTCCAAAAGCAGCTGTTCCTTATGAGTAAGCCCGCACGGAGGAGGAAAGAAAATATCGGGAAACCCTCAGCCTCAATAGGAAGCGGTTGCCGCCTTAGCCGCTTGGCATCAGAAGGCAGCAGCTGCCTCACTTGTTCTCTGGATTGTGCTCTGGATCAGAGAGTAAAAGTGGGAAATTACTGAAGATTAAGAAATGCTCTGTAATTTTGAACCAGCCATTTTGTTATCTTCTCAGTTTAAACCCTTCCAGGAGTTTATTTCAATACAAAATCAGCTCTGAAGGATCAGCAATAATAATAAGAGAAAAAATAGAAATAAAATAAAGGAATTTTAAAAAAGGGATAAAAAGGAAAGGGGGCATCCAGTGCAATGGGTCTTAACATTGAGCACAAATTATGGGGTGGCAAAGAGATACTTTCCTCCAATTAAGAGGCTATTTCTTGGCTTCAGTCAGGTGTTTGTGTATCCCACACGCCCGAAGGCAAGACTTCACAACTTTAGTAGTTGTCTCTTGGGAAAAGTCAGCTAGGAGGGAGTCGTATAGATCAGTGATGGTGAACCTTTTAGAGACCGAGTGCCCAAACTGCAACCCAAAACCCACTTATTTATTGCAAAGTGCCAACATGGCAATTTAACCTGAATACTGAAGTTTTCATTTTAGAAAAAACAACTCCTACATTAACATCTTTTGTCTTAAAAGACAGACACAATAACAGAGCTTTCAATGATACAAACAACTTTTTATTGAAAGGTAAAAGTTTGCATTTGGCATGTTTTTGAACAATTAATGTGATTTTTGCTGTCCAATTTTGTGAACTCTGTGCTGGGGCGATGCCGTGCGTGCCCACAGAGAGGGCTCTGAGTGCCACCTCTGGCACGCGTGCCATAGGTTTGCCACCACTGATAGATGTTCAGATCTTTCTGATAAAGTTGACAGAATTGGAGTTATGTATCGAGAATTGGATATCCTTGTAAAACGGGCAGTGCACCAGAACGTGTTCAAGAGACTCTACTTTCCCTGCATGATTTGGGCAAAGCTGCTGAGAGAGGGCTGAGGGTAGAATGTTAAAGTGAGCAAGAGTAAAGATTCTGTTATTTGGAGATTGTGAGTGATCTGAATGGCTGGTTCAACGCATTTTGTATGTTGGAGAATAATTGGATGTTTCCGTGTCTGTGCTCTGTCCGATTGTAGAGCTTGATCCCAGAGATGCTGGGTTTTTTGCTTTTTGGTGCCCAGGCACAGTAAGACTTGGGAGGGAAGGCCAAACTCCTGGAGTTTTCCCTCTATTGCTCTTTTCCAGGCCGGGGGGGGGGGGCTATCATCATCAAGGATCAATGGAGCTAGGCCCACCAGATTGAAGACAAGTTTTAACTGTAGGTGGCTGCAAAGAAACCACATATGGGTTCAAACCATTTTTAGTTTTAAACAAAACACGGAAATGGAGTGAACCCCCTGTCCCAGTGTGTGTGAGGTTTTGGACTCATGAAAATGCCTCTGTGGTTGTGGGGCTCTGGAAGCTCCTGGAGCCATAGTGCTGCAGTGGTGACCCCATTTGTAAACTCTGCCCATCCAGGGCTCTTATCCGCCCGTGAGCAACTGGTCATTACCTTTATTGCCTGATGACCGAGGCTGTGCATTGTGTCCCTGTATACCATTCCCAGGGCTAATGCATAAGGAGCGGTGGAAATAGGAGGCTGGGTAGCAGGGAGATACTTTAAGGAAATACTATAAGAGTGTTAATGTTTTAAGCATTTTTTGGTAAGGCAGTATTTGGTTTCTTTTTTAATGTGAAGAAAACGGTTTCGTATTTTTGGAATACACAGATAATTTTGCATGTTCTCCTGTGGTTTTTATCTGTAAGTACTGCCTTTTTCAGCTAGGTGAAATGTCCAGAAGGGCCTGGCCTGCGCAACGTGTGTCCCTCCCTTGAATCCAGTATGGAGACCTTGGGTCATTCCCCCCCCCCCCATTTGCTGCCTGTCTAGGACTACAAAAAGGGAGCGTCGTTGAAGCCCCTGGAAGCCCACATGGCCAATGGAATGTATTCATGCCATGGGTTCATAAGCTGCACAGGGCCACTTTGTCTCCCACCATAGCCAGCCGGCTGGCTCACAAGCAGCACATGTCATGACGGGGTGGCCATCCTTTGTTTTCTGCACTTTGCATCTCTTCATCAGGAGTGCGGTGCCTCTGAATATGGGGGTTCTTGTCTACAAGCCTCTCCTTTCTATCAGAGCCTGTCAGTACTCCATCCCCAGCTGCAGCAGCCTTTGCGTCTACATCAGTTGAATCCCCCTCCCCTTTTCTCCACAACTTGCCTTCTCTTCCCTTCAAGAACCCAAGCTAAGACCATGTTCAAAGACACATTGAAAGAAAGCACACACCCCCCCCCCCTTGAGACTGCCCAGCTTTCCAGGATCTGTTTCTTGTTCCTCTAAAAATGTTCTACGTAGTTTGAAATCATATTGACCACCGCACTGGCAGGCTGTTTGCTTTCTAGCCCTTTTCGAAGTGCCAGCTATGACCCTTAAGGCATTTGTAAATGGCTTTGACTAGGAGTCCTAAAGGAGAGTTTGCCTGCTGCTGTACAGAGCTGCCCATCTAATGAGAGCGACCTCCGACGCCCTACTCCGTCTGTCTCCTTATTGGAGGTGAGACCAGCATTAACAACAACACAGGGCCTTTTCAGTTGTGGCACCCTGATTATGGGGGGAAAACCCCCCATCTCTGTTTGTCTGTTGCCAAACTTTCAGCACCAGACAAAGACAAGCATTTTGAGCTTGTTATTATTTTTTGCTGAACTGAAGAGATTGTTACTGGTTGAGTTTTCATACACACACGCACACACACATTTAAACTGCACGTGATGTATTTTGTAAGCTGCCTGCAGAGCCTGCATTTACCGAGGAGTTGCTGGATATAATTTTTTAAAATGCATGCAACTAAAAAACGAGAGGAGATTCTTAATATGAGTCTGTGGCTTTGCTCTCGTGCTCAAATCAACGAAGGTCTGCAAGGACCTTTATGGGAGAAGGGGGTCTAATGGTGTGGGTTTTGTTAGGCAGCCCTGCACAACTTGTGACCCACTTGGCTGAATGCAGCCCCCATGCTGCACTAACTGGTGCCTTGAGAAGCGGCTTTGGTAGGCAGAGCTCCAGCCAAAGGGTTGTCCAGCTCAGCACTGCCTATTCCAGTTCATAAGAACCTGACCATCTAGGATCTCAAGTCAAGAATGGTCATTCGCAGCACCTGTTACATGAGAGGTTTCAACTGGAGATGCCCTCCCACGGAATCATGCCCCATCCCAAATGAAGTAGACTTCCGCCAGTTCTTTTGGAGAACTCAGCTTGAAGCTGCTGTCAGTTAACCTCCTGCAAAATAGGGGGAGAAAATGGGGCATGAATGCTAGCATGAATGCTCATGGGCTCACAAGGCACAGCAGAAGTCTGTTGTATCGGTGGGGGGGGGGGGATGCCAGGGGCTAGGCGCCTGTGGATTTTGGATCTCTTTCGGCGAGGGGCAGATGTTCCAGCAGGTGCGGTGCTCCTGCCAAAAACAGCAGCCCCAAGTCCGAAGTCTCCCTTTCACTCTGTAACATCCATAGCATGTGGCACAATGTCCCCATGTCCCACACTTCCTGATCTCAGCTCAGCATCCCTGACTGCTTTGAATGGTGTTGGGGAAACTCAGGGCATGACAATGTCACGTCACATAGCGTGTGATGCTTGAGGGGCATGTACATTTAGTGGATTCGTCCCCTGCTTTTCTTCCAGCGTGGCCCTCCCAGGAGATCTCCCATGCAGGCTTTGGCCAGGAGCTGGCCTTACCTGCCTGCTTAGCTTCAGCCAGGGGGTTGCATCCTGCCATTGACTCCAGAGAGAGGAAACGGAGCCTGCTGTTGGTTCTAGCTGAAGTTTTGTGTTGACGGCAGCCTCTGGTTCTTCCCGAAGGACCCATTATTTTGTCATCTCAGAACTTCTGGGGCACTTCAGCGAATGCCTCTGTTTTGCCTCTTTCAGCACAGTTGGGCTCTCCGCGTGCATGTATAAAATCTAGGTTCCGTCGTGCCGATTCCATAGCTGCCGCCAGATCTGTTGCATGCGTCAGCAGCTCCGTGGGCATTTGAAAGGCCCTTGAGTGCCCTGTGCATACCAGCCCTTTCCTCTCTCTTTGCACTGATGGCTTTCAGGCCTCCAGGCAACGGACAGCTGTTGTCCACTCCCTGTTAATTAGGCAGGCAGCGGGAGGGCTGAGGGTGTGGAGTGAAGAGATGGCATATTCTCCCTGGGGGCAAAGCCGAGCGTTTCGATCTGATTTGAAAGGACCTTGTTGGAGTCAGGCAAGGAGAGTCCAGAGCGTTTCCCTTCCCTTGGACCGGACACGTGGAAATAAAAGAAAAAGCAGGAGTTGAAAGCATCAGTGGTGGTGGGAAAGAGATGTGTTTCAGCGTCATAACCTTGCCTCCGGTTAAGTGGTCTTTGATGAGGTCCTTCCAGAGAAATATCAGCCTGTTGGGCTGACATTGTTCCTGATATCAACAGCCAAAGGATTACGCAGCAGCCAGTGACTATGTTTAATGAATTAATTAATTGCCTGAAGGTTGCATGTTTCTCATTCCACGTATTGACCTGAGCGTCCCCGAAAAACAAGAAAAATGGCATAAATAAGGCAGGTGGTGGGCTGTTGCACCTGCTCTGAGCCATTCAGACATAATATTGTAACTTGGTTGTACTGAACAGGCCGATAGATCTGCTTACTGTCTTGAACGGCCATGCAGTTGGCTCATAGTAGGCAAGGAACATGTTCCTGGGTGCACTCTGCACTCACGTGTCGCCCTTGTTCTGCAAGTAGGCTTTATTTTTGGTTGCCTGTGGGTTAGGGAGGTCCATGTATGTGCATCGCAAAACATCTCATTGTATTGACACACAGCACTGTCTTCTGGTATTAGACCTGGTAGCACTTCAAGGCTAAGAGAGAGAGAGAGAGAGATCCAGGACCACGTGTACAGCTGCAATAGCGCCGTGCTGTGTTAATCCCATAGGCTTTGGTGAGTAAAGATCATGTGTGGGGTCATATCAGCTGGGGAGCAGCATGGTGAAATCCTGGATAGAGAGCATGGAGCTGATGGGCAAAGACTCTCTCTCACAAAAGGAGCCGGCTAGTCTGACAGGATTGTGCTTGCGATGTGGCTCCTTCCTTGTCATCTTCTGTCAATTACGTGGATTGACAGGACGGACGAGAAAGACGCTGGCCGGCTGGGGTTGCCTTGGAGACATTCTTCTGTGCATTTCTACAAGATCTGCAGCCTCCCTGTAGCAGCTCTGTGTCAAACGTGGGCAAGCCTGCGGGACAGGAGTCAAGGGAGTGAGTAGCCACGATCCCCAGACAAGCCTTCTTGGACGTATCACTGTGCGAGGTCCAGGTGCTGGGACCTGAGCCCACAGGAAGTTCTGGACCCTGGGCATGAGGGGGACTCTGAAATGGCGCCACTGCCCTGGAAACAGTGGGAAAAGGACAGTGTGGCTTCAGTCTTCTGTCATCTGTTGTGAAAACATGTGTAACAGCCTTCGGCTCACTTCATGGTGGTGTGGGGCCCTGAATGATTGGGGGGGGGGGGGGGCGGCTCCCACCCCAAATTAAGTGCTTGTCCTTCACGGGCTCCATCATCCAGTTTATGTTTCTAATGTCATTTAATTTTTGCAGGGGAAGGATCTATTTATTTATTTATTTAGATTTATATCCCGCCTGACCAACATAAGCGGCTCTAGGCGGCTCACAACATTAAAAACAGTACAAACAATATAAATTAGTACACTAAAATACAGTACAGCACAATTTCAATTGGCGGCAAATTACAAATATAATTGGTGGTAATCTATAATTAAGAGGTGATTCTGGCAGACACCTCTCTAGATTTACTGGAGCGCCTTTTCCTTTCCTGGAAATCCCTTGAATATTTCCAAACAGGGAGGAAATTCCAAATTCTCTTAGCATTTCACCTTGGGCACCAGCTGTATGTGAACATATCCTCATGGTGGAACAAGCAGCCTGTTTGCCCCTCCATCAGGAAGCTCAGAGACAGGATGCGTGTCTTTAATCCAGAAAGGCTCTCAGGCTAAAAGCGCTTGGGCTGAAAAGGATGGAAAAGGCCTCCGCCTGAAAGCCTTTCAGAGTAGACAGCTCTGGGCTAGAGGCAACCGTGTTCCGGTGTAAGACTGCTTCACATGTTCATATGAAAACTCTCTTTGTCTCCTCACTCACACACGCAGGTGACTCTCTTGCTGCTTGGTAGATGTCCTGTGTCGGAAGTGGAACTTGTTTCTGTCACTGCGCTTAGTGTCTTGCCCTTCCTCCAAGGACTCAGGACAGCCCCATAGCTAGGGAATATTTTGGGAGGGGGCCTCAGAGGGGCCACCAGCTAATTAAATCATGATACAGGCAGTGAGTTGAGGCACTTCGAGGGCAGCCCAGAAGGGAGGGCGGCCAGAAGAAATACTAGGGGGCCGGGCCCATGTTAGCTACAGGCCTGACTCAGGACATGCTTGAATGGGGAGGGGAACAGCCAGATCTGTCCTCACAACCCTTCTGCGAGGCCCTGAGCTGAGGAGGAATCACTGGCCCAAGCCCGATCAGGCTGGCGTGGTGGAGTGCAGCTTGAAATACCACTCTCCCTCGTCCCTGTCCTGCATTTGGTCTACTCTATTGCGTTGGCTCTCCCCTTTAGAATTCCTCCTTGGGGTAATGAAACTCTTTGTTTTTTCTGAAAGGCGGGGGGAGCAGATAATTTGATAGCTCCCTCCCCCCTCCCTGTGGCATCTGCCCGGGAGGTTCCCTCCCTCCATTCTTCCTTGGTGGAAGCCAGTAAACACGGACTACCCTTCCAAAGAGCTATGAGATCGGGGACCTTTAATTTTTTACTGCCTCTTGTAGGTAATTGGGTTCCTAATGAAAATTGCTCCCACTGGGGCAGGAACCGCAACAGCTTTTAATCAAGTGGCCTCCTATTGACGATTCAACAGTCAAGATGGCCTAACGAGCAGAGACGTGAGCAAATAGCTGGGAGGGATGGGCGGGTGCGTGCAGGCAACACTGCCCTGTTAAGATCAACAAGGGGTGGGCGCCGGAATCTGTCTAAGGCAACCCAGGCTTCCTGGCATGAAGGTCGCTCTTGTTGCACTGATTTTGTGGGCAGTGTCCTGCGTTTAAAAAGAAAACCAAATTTCCAAAGGGAAACGTGCCCCATTTGGCTGCTTCTTGGGGTGGTTGGTGAGGGGGCTCCGAAAGGATCTGCCAGCAAGAGCCTGATCAAGTGAATGAAGCAGAATGAAGCATTTGGCCGGCGGGGGGAACCCCACCCCCGACGTCGTCCAGCAAGGACGACGTAATGACGTCACCGGAAGTGACGTCAGCACATTGGTGGCGTTGCCAGGGCGACGCTCTGGCAACGCCACCAACGTGCTGACGTCACTTCCGGTGACGTCGCTGGGCGCGCGCGCTTTGTGCGCGCGCCAGGAGGAACTCCCGGCCGGAGGAGGACTCCCCCCACCGGTGAGTTCCGAAGACTTGGCAACCCTTAGTGTCGGCCCTGGTTAGCACTTGGCTGGGAGGCCACCAAGGAAGTCCAGGGTGGCTATGGAGAGGCAAACCGTGACAAGCCACCTCTGAAAACCTCTTGCCTTGAAAACCCCATGAGGGGTTCCCATATGTCGGCTGCAGCTTGATGGCCCTTCTCACCACGCCATATACACTTTGGAGTTTTGCATATAAACGTTGCAGACCATATCCCTTGCACCCCGACTTGGATGGCCCAGGTTAGCCCAATCTCATCAGGTCTCGAAAACTAAGCAGGGTCAGCCCCGGTTAGTACTTGGGTAGGAGACCCTCAAGGAAGTCAAAGGTTGCTGTGCAGAGGCAGGCCATGGCAAACCACCTCTGAACGTCTCTTTTCCTGAAAACCCTACAGGGTCACCAGCAGTCAACTGGGACTTGGTGGCACTTCCCACCACATCTCTTGTGTTTCATGGTATTTTAGCTGCACGGTTTTAGTTTCTCCTTCCTTCCTTCCTTCCTTCCTTCCTTCCTTCCTTCCTTCCTTCCTTCCATCCATCCATCCATCCATCCATCCATCCATCCATCCATCCATCCACCCGGTTCATTCATCTAATGAAGTGGGCTCTCTCTAGCCTACAAAAGCTTATGCTTCAATAAACCAGTTGATCTTTACCGCGCCACAAGACTCCCCTTTGTTTTTCTAGATTGCCAGGGCTGTGTGTACTCTGTACTTTAATTCCCCCTCCCCCCGGAAAAAAAAGATTCTATACCAAAAGAAGGTGCATTAAAAATATTTTCATCATGTGTTCTTGTTTCTCTAGGGGCAGGCAGAGGCAGTGCAGAGTTCTGTAACTCAGGAGACCAATTATTAGAAATCTCATTTGGCCACCTTTCTTGGCTGCTGAGATCCATTCTCTTCCAAGCGGCTTTCACAGTCATAAAGCCTGGGGTCAGAGTTTGTATAGGCTGGAATCGGATTGCATTTTGGAACCGATACTATAATACTCATTAAACAGTCGGCCCCCTGACTGCCACTAAGAGAGAAATGAGAGGCCCCATCAGAGTCCAAAGTGCTCAAGAGTCCAGGTCCGCATGGCAAGTGACTGCCTATCTGGCAGGTCCAGAGTCGACAAGAGTCAAATTTCAGAAATGCCAACCAAAATTCATGAAGACAAGTGACAGATAATATAGGTAGGTAGTCAGATTCCCAAATGCAGGGGAAGGGGGTGCATTCACGCTCCCTTCGGTCATCTCCTATGGGCCTCTTACAAGTGCCTGGCCCCGAAATGGCTCGGTTAGCTGTCACCAGGGGAAGGGCCTTCTCAGTTGTGGCCCCTGCCCTGTGGAATGCACTCTCAGATGACACCCATGCACTCAGATGACACGCGTGCACACAAAAGCCCACACCTTGAATAAAACTTTGTTGGTCTTAAAGGTGCCACTGGACTTGTACTTCGCTGAATTGTTTAGGCTGGCCTCCGGAGGGTAACCACATGTTTGGGCTGTTTTAATTTATTGCTGAACAATCCATGATTGTTTTACTAAATATTGTAAGCCGCCCTGAGCCCACTTGCGGGGTCGTTTGGGGCACAAACGGAAAAGAAATAAATAACTAATGGTGGTATGGTGATAGCCACGCATTTTAATATTTTAAAGTTAATATTTAATATTTATTATTTGTTTTTATGTTGCTTTTACCCTATTGGTTTTATTGTTGTAAGTTGCCACAAGATCCTTTGGGTGAGTGACACCCTCCCCCCCCCCCCCCCGATAAATAAATAAAATGTGCGGTATACCGTTTCAACCCGAAGGCTTATTGTTAAATGATAGACAAGATCTACAGTTAGGATATACTGATTCAATTCATATAGCCTTTTTGATTTATGCGGCTAGAAACACCATAGCCTCTTCATGGAAGTCTGTGAAACCCTTGTGTTTAAAGGTTTGGTATAAGAAGCTGTGGTATATTTATTTAATGGAAAATATTACATGGTTTGCAAAAACTGAAAATATACAAAAAAGTGAATGATTAAATATACAAAATATACATGTATATGTATTAAATATACAAAAAAGTTTGGCTACCTATTTTACAACATTTAAAAAGAAAAGGAGAAATTCCTGAGAACTTAGAGGGTTTTGCAAATATGTTATAATTCTATATGTAAATATAAAAGGTTAAAGTTTTTACCTTTATATGATTAGCTAATTTATTTTTTGTATTATTATTGTATTTTTTGTTATTAGTATTTTTGTATAGTATGACAATTAATAAAAATTGGGGTTTTTTAAAAAATGTGCGGTATAGTGTCTAGAGCAGGAGTCCTCAAGCTTGCTGACCTTTTGGAAGTTTGAGAGCTGGGAGCAGGCACCTGGGGAAAATGGCTGCCATGGAGGCTAGGGCTAATCACTAAATGTTGGGAGATTCCAAGCATCCACCTATGATGGGGGCATCTGTTTCTGAATGCTCGTGGGAGGCAGACTCAAAGGTAATGCCTCCTGGGCTCTTTGGAAGCATTTCCTGCTCCAGTGAGATGGAGCGAAGCCAGGATTGGCCCCCTCGACTTGGGGGAAGAAGGAAGTGGGTGCCAGGACTGGAGCAACTCGTCTTACTGGGAAGAGCCCTGCATGTTCTATCTACCCAGTGCATTTTCCTCCAGAAAGCGCAAGGTGGCATACGTAGCTCTCCCCTTCTGCATTTTATCCATACAACCACCATGTAGGGTAGGGTAGGCAAAGGAAGAGTAACTGACCCAGGGTCACCCAGTGGCATTCACGGGTGAGGACTGAACTGGATTTGATGGTATCCACAGCTCTCTGCTGGGCATCATGTCTAGTTTGGCCCTGAGTTGAGCCGAACCTACGTCTCCCCAGTCCTAGCCCAGCAGTGCTCAATGCAGTGGCCTCGGTGCCGTGGTCACCTCACCACCAATGTGTTTCCTGAGAGCCAGTTTGGTATAGTGGTAAAGAACGGCAGGACTCTAATCTGGAGAACCAGGTTTGATTCTCCACTCCTCCACTTAAAGCCAGCTGGGTGACCTTGGGCCGGTCACAGCTCTCTCAGAGCTCTCTCAGCCCCACCTGCCTCACAGGGTGTCTGTTGTGGGGAGAGGAAAGGAAGGTGATTGTAAGCTGCTCTGAGACTCCTTCAGGTAGTGAAGGGCGGGGTATAAACCCAACTCCTCTTTGTCGTCTTCTTCCTGGCACCCAAGAGAGGAAGAGGTGGTCTGGCTTTGCCTGCCTCTGTGTACACCCTGGACGTTCTTGGTAGTCTCCCATCTAAGCACTAACCATGACCGACCCTGCTTAGCTTCCTAGGTCTGATGAGACCTGGCTAGTCCGGGCCATCCAGGTCAGAGGGGAGTATACATTATGCAAAACCCAAAAGGAATCTTGTGAGCTTCTGTAGGCTAGAGACCACTTGCATCAGAAGTGAACTATATAGCATACCAACACTTGTTTCAATAAGTTCTTAAAGTCCGGCAAGACTTTCTTTGTGTGTGTGTGTGTGTGTGTGTGTGTGTGTGTGTGTGTGTGTGTGTGTGTGTGTGCATGCATGTGTGTGCTTGCTGCAGAAAACCTGCGTTTACCCGGCTGGAATTCCCACACATCATACTGTCTTTCTTCCATTGTTTCCCCCCATTATACCACAAAGATTGGTTATCTCTTAGCTGACAAAGGGGAATTTTGTAACCTCAAGATTGCATTATTTGCTGTAGCAGCTGAGAGCAGAAGCAAGTTTTTGCAGATCGTCGCAATATCCTGCAGTGGAAATAACTTGATAGAAGCTCCTTAGGTGTTACTCATGGCTGTGTGTCACAGTGATGTTTTGGCGTGTGCGTCTTCCTGTTAATTTGAAGTGCAATTCTTTGCGGTGACCTTTAGTTGTAACAAGTCAACTGTCTGGCCTTTCTTTCCCCATCGCGTCCTCACCCTGGCTTTGCTTCTCCTGCTGCCCCAAAGTCTCGTGCCCTCTTGCTTCATCGTTTTATCCCCTGCTGCTTCTTACATCTTCCTACAGCACCTGTGTGACACTCCTTCCTCTTCTCTTCTCCTTCCCCATTTCAAATCCTTCCACAAAGCCCACTTTTTCAGGGCGGCCTTCCCCTTCTTCTGTCCGCTTTCCAAACCAAGCTTAAGTGCGACGCATAGGCAAGTACTTGCATGCTCCTCTTGAGTTCCTTTTCTTGACATTCTTTTGTTCTTGTCCCGTTATGGAAATCCAGACTGTAAACTTTGGGGGAGCAAAGACTTCTTTCATGCTTGTATTACTCCGGGAAGCACCGTGTACAGACAGGCTGTATAAATGCATCAGCAAGCGGTTTCTGCCTCTGTGATTTTGCGGGAGCCCTTTGGATCTCCTAACAAAGAAATCTCTGTGCCCTGATAAACTCTCCTTGAGAAAATTATACTCCCTTAATCTGACTGATAAAATTACTTCCTTTTGTGGTTTCCTCTGCAAGGTTGTTTCAGTGAGAAATTATGATCAAGCAGTTGTCGAGAAATTGATATTTTAAAAAATGTGCTTTGTTGCTTGAACTGGGGATGCACTTTAAGAAACTGCCTTTAGTCAGGGCGTCTAGCATACTACTGTTTCCTCTGACTGGCAGTGGCTTTCCATGTCATCTGGGCAGAAGTCTGTCCTAGCCAGTGTTCCCTCTAAGCTGAGTTAGTGTGAGCTAGCTCACAGTTTTTTAGCCTCCAGCTCACAAATTTTTGTCTTGGCTCAGGAAGGATGGCTCCAAACAAACTGATTTATGCGGTAGCCAAATCACTCGCTCACAACTTTAATGCCAGGAGCTCACAAAGGAGAATTTTTGCTCACAAGGCTCCGCACCTTAGAGGGAGCATTGGTCCTAGCCTGTTTGCCTGAGATCCTTTTAAGTACAGATACTGGGGCCTTCAGCAGGTGAAACCTCTCCTACACCCCTGAGTCACAGGCCCTCTGCTTCGGAGTACATTTGATATGTTTTGCATATCACTGTTCCTTTAGAAAGTTCATTGTCTACCTGGAGTTCCCAGGATCTTTCCATCCCTCCAGGCCGAACCTGCTCTGTTTTAACAGTGCAACCATCCAGGCCATACACTGAAATGTGAATCCTGTGATTCACAGTTGCCCTATGCAAGGATATGTTTCCGTTTTTAAAAACAAAACTCTGGCCCTTGTGGCGGCACAGATATTCTTGAGCCCTGTCTGTCTCCATCTCAGCAGGTGGCGAGGGGGGCTGAGCAGATGTGCCAGAGGTCAGGGGGCTGGGCGCTGAGGCATATTCAAGTATTTAAATGAGGCACATATGTGCAAGTTTGCATAATTTATTCATGTTTCAGAGTAAAGCTTTTCTCGGATCAACGTTTTGGAGGAGAGATCGCCAAATCCTGAGTCTGAACACTTACTAGATAGGTGTGGATTGGTACTTGGTCGTTGCAAGTGGTGAGAATGTTTAGTATGCTGTTGGCAATGTATATTAAAAACAGCAGCAAAAACAAGAGTGATGTTGGAGTGTATATCCACCTTTGTAACAGTGAAGACTTTTTTAAAAAATTCACTTTGTTTCAGGCTTTGATGTACGAACATTGGGTTCGCCTTAGGAATAAACACTTGAAGCAGATTTATCCGCTGGGTTTTTTGGTAGTGCTTTAAAAAGCTGAGAGTTAATTGCAGTTAAAGTGTGACAGATCGTTGGGCTGAACCTTGAATAAATGGAATTGCTTTCCGGATATAAGGGTATTTTAACCTGACCTCTCTTGACCTCTGACATCTCAAGTGCCGAGCTAACGCCCCCTGTAACCCTGAGTGGTGCGGGCTTACTGTCCTGGCTTCCTAGTCTGGGGTCTCTCGCTTTCCATCTCTCTTTGTGTTTTTAATGGACCGTTCCGTTCCCAAGGAAAGCATTACTCAGCATGCCATTAGCTAAAATTAGTATTGATCTGCCCTTGACAGTCTAGATGATAGGATTGCAACATGATTTGGGATTTGCGTTTGACCCAGACAGTGTGGAGTGCCAGTTTGGTGTATGTTTGGGACTAATTCGGCAAAAATATAGCGCAGCTTCGAAGCTGCGCATTAATAGCGGGCAGTTCTGAAAGCTGAGGCACGCGCAGTTCTGAAATAAAATGGGAGGCCTGCTTCAGTTGTACACCCTCCAAAACGGGCTTTTAGGCTGTGCGGGAGAATGGCCTGCCCAAAGAACCCCGGCCCTGTCATTGCTCTATAAGCTGTTGTTCTGAGCAGGCCCCCACCAGGAAGATTGGTGACTTGTCCAGAGGGGCAACAGGCAGCCTCCTCAGATGGTGAGAGGTCTGCCGTGCCTCTGTATCAGGACTGTCTGAATGCAAAGACGGGGCATGATTCCCCATTCCTGAGAGAACACTGAACTGTACAGTGATGGGAGTGGTCACTCTGAGGGCGTGATCATACGCACCCATTTACGATGAAAGCGGTGCGATGAAGCGACGGCACAAACCGGCGGGATCAGACGAGCACATCTGCGAAGCGTCGTGTACCCGGCATAACAACGTCGCGAACGCCCGTTGATGCGCTTCAAAAAGAGACCACTAAAACAGAAGTCTTTTCCGGAAAAGCCGGAAGCAGGCGTGCATGGGATCGCAGCAGCGCACCTACGCCGCTGTGTGATCGCGCACCGACGTTTGCCGTCCGATTCTGTGACGTACCGTGGGATCGCATTAACGCGCCTTTTTATGCAGCGATGCAACGCAGGTACGCTCCCCTTCTGCTTTATCGCACTCGTGTGGACGGGCCCTGAGTTCACCCAGGCGATTCTTGAGTTCCTGTCTTGCTTTTGGCATTTCTGGCTTTTATGGATGACCAACACTTTGGGGTCCATTATGACAAATAGGTGTGAAATTCTTCCTGCCGTCTTGCTTGTCTAACCGTCTGTCGTTCCCCCCCCCCCCCCCCAAGCCTCAGCTTCAGGAAAGGTTTTGCTTCTACCACCCTTTCTCATGGGCCTGCCTGGTCCTCCAATGCCTTGACCCTGCTGCCTCTTCCTCTCATCCTTCCCTGCTTCCGGTGCGCCCACCGCTTGTTTATTCCTCTGGTGCACATTCTTTTCTTGTGGGCCCCTCCCTTCTTCCGGACCTTTGCGCTGCTGCCTCCATTGCCCTCTTCCAACAGCTACATTCTGTCCCCCTTCCACCTGGGGGGCTCTCTTTCCGCAGCCAGGATAACCTCCCTTCCCTCACAGTTGGCTGGATCCAACCATGTTAAGGAAAAGTGTTCTTAAGAAGAGGATGGTGATTTTTGAGGAAACCCCCCCCCTTCCCAGTATCTCCACTTGTTGTTCCTGAAGGTCTGTGTCCCCCCCCCCCCCCCCCAAAAAAAGAACAAAAATTACACGGGGATAAGAAAACTGGAGTGGGAGGAAAGAAGCAGTGAAAATGTGCCACCTCCTCTTAAGAGAACGTGTCAGTTTTCTTAAGTGCAGCGTTGGATCCACCCCAGTATCTTACTCCATTCTTTCAGTCTTCTCCCACAAGAGATTTCCCTTCACTCAGACCTATCCTTCTTATAGAGCTTTTCAAGGAAGAAGCATTCAGGGAAATGAAGGATTTTTATCTTGTATAACAGGATATCGACTCTGCTGCTGCTGCTGCTGCTGCGCTCAGGCTGGGGGTGGGTAGCCTGTTCAGGCAAAGGCATGAAGAATGAGGGTCTCTTTTGGGAAAGTCCATGCCGTTTTCTGAAATGCACTTAGCAGCCTGACGTGGTGGGCTCTGGCACAAAGCCTTTTTTTGCACCAGAACCCTTTGGCTGGTCTTCTGTCTGCCACCCCCCTCCCTCCCCGGCCCCTTGCAAAAAATGTGGTGGCCCCGGCTAGCCTGATCTCCTCAGATCTTAGAAGCTAAGCAGGGTCAGCCCTGGTTAGTATTTGGATGGGAGACCGCCAAGGAATACCAGGGTCACATCGCAGAGGCAGGCAATTACAGGCCACCTTTGAATCTCTTTTTGCCTTGAAAACCCTGCAAGATCACTGTGCATCTGCTGCAACTTGATGGCAAAAAATGTATCATGTGTGTGCAGCATGCATGGAAACATCTGTATAGCTGGCTCTGGGAAATAGTGTCCGTTACCGAGTGCCAGCGTCTCATTTTTAGATGCCTGAGCAACGTGGTGGTTGGGAATTTTCTAGGGGTCAGCCAAGAAGGTGGTCAGTGGGGGCAGGCGGTCTGAGACGCTCAGCCAGCGGCCAGGTGACCAAGTTACTCAAGCCGAGGTGCCTGGCTCAGTCCTCAGCTTTCTAGAGCTGCTTTATCTCTGCTGGCCCCGTGCGTCAGCTGACCTTGGCTGAGCTGGGATCTGCAAGACCATCTTCCAGCCATCAGCAGTGGTGGTGGCAAAGGGCAATGCAAGGAAGGTCAGCAACTCTGCCAAGATGCCTCAGCCCTGCTATCGGAGGGCCGCCGCCCCATGTGAGAGCACAGGTATCTTCAGTACACACATAGCATGAGATTATAGACACTAGGTTTGGCAAGCTTTGTCCCTAAGTACCGTGCAGGGAATCCTGACTTGGATGGGCCAGGCAAGCCTCATCTCATCAGATCTCGAAAGCTAAGCCCTGGTTAGTGCTCGTACGGGTGACCTCATGGAAGTCCAGGGCCATCTCTTGTGTCCCTCTCTTGCCTTAAAAAACCTACAGGGTCATCATAAGTTGGCTACGACCGGATGGCACTTTCCGCTGGCACTTTGTGGGGGGTGGGGGGGACGACTTGTGTTATCCCTCCCTGCCTCGGAATGCAAACTTCCCTCGGGGCCACTTGCATTTGCCCTCTCTGCCCTGCCCCACGTTCCTTTTCTTTAAGAGGTTACCCTGGAAACCCAGCTCTTGCACTTCCATTTCCACTGCAGCTTTAGAACATCTGATACTGCTTTGGGCTGGTCAGAGATAGCAGCGCAGCAGACTGCCCCAGGGTTGAGGGGGCCCTTGAGATGATCCCTCCTTGGTCCTCAGACATGGATCTATTCCATTCACAAAGGTGTTATGGGGGAAGCAAGATTAAGCTTTTGGAAGGATAATTGTTGATGGGATTTATTTATTTTATTTATTTATTTTGGGATTTTTATCCCGCCCTCCCCGCAAGCGGGCTCAGGGCGGCTTACATGGGCCGACGGCCTAATCAAAACATTAAAACCTATAAAATCAATAAAACATTCACAATAAATACAGTTAATACATATAAAAGCTTCCATAAATACTACTTCTGATGGCGACTTGATGGCAGGCTCAGCCCCCCTCCCCTCCGCGCCAGGGCCGTACAGGACCAGGGTCATCACAGATGTTAAGGTGATGGGTGGTATCACCGGTGGCGGCTCCTATTCGAAAGCCTGGCGGAAGAGCTCCGTCTTACAGGCCCTGCGGAACTGCATCAGATCCCGCAGGGCCCTGATCTCCTCCGGGAGCTCGTTCCACCATACAGGAGCCGCCACCGAAAACGCTCTGGTCCTTGTTCTGACAAGCTTGGCGTCCTTGTTCTGACCCCGACCGTAGTGCTCTCTGGGGTATGTACGGAGAAAGGCGGTCCCTAAGGTATGTTGGACCCTGGCCATATAGGGCTTTATAGGAAATAGTGTTTGGAGTACAAAGACACATGCTGTGTTGGTTTGCTTGGAGCTTAGTAAATGAAGGTTGATGAATGGGGAGAGTCAGGTGTTCTGGGAGAAATGGTCCAAACCCAAGGTATGACTTTTGCGAAGCTGACTACACGAAGCTACCTTAGGCTGAGGCAGATCCTTGGCTCAGTATTGTTTAATTTACACTGGCAATGACTCTCCAGAGCTTCAATTGGAGGTCTTTCACATCTGCTTTATAATTACCGTATAGCATTGTGTGTAGAATAGCCAGGAGATCCTAAGATTGTCTGGCAGCCAGATGTTCTAGCTCTTTTAGCGTTATGCACCACTAGGTGGCGAGCTAGACTTGTTTTTAAGGCAAGAGACATTTCAGAGGTGGTTTTGCCATTGCCTGCCTTTGTGTCATGACCCTGGTATTCCTTGGAGGCTGCCCTTCCCAGTACTAGCCAAGGCCAACCCTGCTCAGCTTCCGAAATCTGACGAGATCAGGCTAGCCCGGGCTATCCAGGTCAGGTAGGTAAACTCTCGCTAAGCCCAGGTTGTGTCCACAAAGCCCCATTCTTGAACTCAGTTTCCCGAGCCTGTAAATTGGGACTAGTGGAGGTCAGGGTCTCAAAATGGTTTGGTCCTCCCTGGACCAAAAGACACCAGACTGGTCTCTACTAGAGCCAGGGCCTTCTCAGTAGCGGCTCCATGCTGGTGGAATGAGCCTCCAGAAGACATCAGGGCCCTGCGGGACCTTTTACAGTTCTGCAGGGCCTGCAAAACGGAGCTCTTCCACCAGGCCTTTGATTAGGAGCCGCTACCAACAGAAGCAACTGAATTGTGGTAAGGCCCTTTATGCCATCACCATTAGCCTGTGATGCACTGGATACTGACTCTGGCCTTACGCCCTTGTACCATCTTTCCCCGGCCTGTTGGGACCATTATTTAATGTTCTACCGCCACCAGCACTTTAATTGTTTCTGCATGAGTTTTATGATGTCCATCATCTGTATTTAATGTATTTTAACTTTTTAATGTAAGCCACCCTAAGCCTGCCTAGCAGGAAGGACGAGATATAAATCAAATAAATAAATTTCTGGACTGTTTGTCTGGATAAGAGTTGATTGTAGAGCACTTCACACCACAGGACAATAGAAATTATCTGTTGGACATATCTGAAGGACCGCCTCTTCCCATATGTGCCCCGAAGAGTCTTGCGCTCACAGGATCAACACTTACTGGGTGACACTCCCCCCCCCCCCCCCGGCCCAAAGGATGTCCACTTAGCCTCAAACCAGGGCCAGGGCTTTTTCCGCCGTGGCTCCAGTCTGGTGGAATCAGCTCCCACTGGAGATCAGGGCCCTGCGGGATCATCTACCGTTCCACCGGGCCTGCAAAACGGAGCTCTTCCACCAGGCGTTCGGGTGAGGCGGTGGGTGTCCATCTCAGCTGGCCTCCCTGCCCTAGTTCCCAACCCGCTGAAAGGGCCCATTTGATTCCCGCTGGTGGCCCTCACAGATGTATATGAAATTGTCACTACTTGTGCGATTTTATTGTTTTTATGATTTTAATATGATTTTATCGTAACGAGTCTTGAACTCACTTTTTTTTTGGTGATCCTCCCTGAGCCCGCTTTGGGGAGGGTGGAATAAAAATCTCAAAATGAATGATAAATAAATGAATAAATTAGTAACAGCAATACAGAACTGAGTCCAGTAGCATCTTAGAGACAAAGGTATAAGCTTTTCTTTTTTTGGGGGGGGGGGATGAGATTCAAAACTCCCTTTTGCAATTCAAAACCCCCTTTGCTGAAAGACCAGCAAGATCCGCTGGCAACCGTGTTGGTCTCTAAGGTGCTGCTGGACTTGAACCCGGCTCTTCCGCTGTAGACCAGCACGGGTGCCCTCTGTAGCAGTGATATTTGGAACAAAAGAACAGTGCGGGAAGGACACTGCCGCTGGTGCAGCAAGTTATAAGCATCTTCCGTGGAACTGGTCCACCCTTTTTTTTTGGTCCCTTGACAGGAATAGGAACGAAACACTTTGGGGGATAAAGCTAGAGATGGCTTTAGAAAATAAAAATCTCTCTCTCTCTCTGAGGGAGTGTCTTGTGTCTGAGCTCTTGAACTCCTGGGCTGCTCGTTGTTAGCAAAGGCCTCGCACGCAGATCTGGCCACACTGTTCTGGAGAGAGGGGATGACATCACCCGGTTACCTTGGTGATGGGTAAACAGCGCTCCCCCCCCCCCCCCCCGCCGCCGCCACAGGACCTTTTTAGCATCCCAGCATCCAACCAGACAGCCCCACGCCTTGAAATCCAAGCCTATATTACAAAGGTTTGGGGTTTGCCCCCCACCCCCCAGGAGGGGCAGGGGTCCAAGCCTCTGAGTAGTCGGGCTGAGCAAGAAAAGAATTCTGTTTCAGTCGGTCTCCCGCTTAAATAAGAGGCCTTGAGGGAGGGGCCCTTTGTGCGTCTCTTCTCTGGAGGGTGTGGCGCAGGCGGCTTGTGCCACATATCCGGTGCCTGGAAGGTGCTTCATTTCTCAGAGTCTGAGTCACAGGCCTATTATCCTCTTCGGTGCCGGACGGTCTTTGCCATGTTCCTAGGAGTGAGCGAGAGGAGAGCGCTTGAGATTGGACGCCTGCCCTGTGCCAAAAGCCCTTTTGGCAGGGAACACGTGGAGAGTCCAAGGGCTGTCTCCTCCAGCCCATCTGGTTGTCAGTTGTGTCCTGCAGGCCCGGCCCAGGAGCTTTTAAAGCAGCTTATTTATTTATTGACTCCATTTATACCCCTGCCTTTTTCTTCCCCAGTGGGGACCCAAAGTGGCTTATGTTGTTCTCCTTTTCTCTATCTTATCTGCACAACAACCCTGTAAGGTAGGTTAGCCTGCGAGTGTGCGACTGGCCCAAGGTAACCCTGCGGGCTTCTGTGGCAGAGTGGGGATTTGAACCTGGGTCTCTCAGGTCCTAGTCTGGCACGCCACGTGCTACACGCCACCGGCTTGAGTTGGAGGGAGGGCCGTTCAGTTGTTAAGATGTTTCGTACCATTGCCCCCTTTGATCGAAGCTGGGTGGTAGCAAACAGGATCAGTTCTTTTCCCGGCACCTCTTGGGGTTCAAGTCCCAAATCTGCCACCAGTCGAGCTCGATTTAAACAGTCTTTTCATTTGAAGGTTGTTTAACAGCTTAAAATGTAAGCATAGAATATATCAGGTGTAGACAGGCTACAGTGGGCCCCCCTGGGACCCGCCCCCCCGACTTCCTGCTAAGGCCCCTCCCAACTTCCTAGGCAGCCCAGGCCCCCCAACTCTCTGGGCTGCCTGGAGGACTTCCCGCTGCCGCCACTCCAGCCGCAGCCCAGCTGGGGAAGTTACTTTGACCCCTCCTGCCTCGTAGAGAATCCAGAGACAAGGAGAGAAATGGAGGGGGTGGGTGGGCTTGAAGTGCAGGTGGCGGCAGCGAGCTGGGCCGGCGTGCAGGAAGTTCTCTGCCTCGTTGCGCCGTGGTCCCTGCTGCAGGAGGAGAAGCAGCAGCCCCGTATGCCTCGTTGGCCTCCCCCAGCACAGGGTGGCGTTGGCAGCGGCACCAGGAGCGGCTTTGGCTCCTGGGTCCCATCCACGGGTGGGCCTTTGGCTCCCTTTTTCTCCCCCCCCCACCTGAAAGTCCTCCTCCTCTTGCCGCCCCTTCTCCTCTTACATTCTCAGTGAGGTGGCCTCAGGAAATGGAGGGGGCGCAGCGGGAGCGAGCGTGGCCCGAGCTGCCTCGTGGGGTGCAGGGGGTGGGGGAGGAGGCTGGCAGAGGGGGCAACTGGCGGAGGAAACGGCGGGGGGGGGTCAGTGGCAGGTGCTGTTAATGGGGCCTTCCCCTTCTCCCACCCAGCGGAGCCAGGGGTGGAGTGAGTGGAGGAGGCTGGAGGGGAGCGGAGATTACCTTTCTTTCCCACCCGGCCCCTGTAAAAGGGAGAGCAGCGGTTGGCTGCTTGGGGGCTCTCCAAACATGAGCTTGCCCGGCAGGCTCCTCCACTGCCTCCCCTTCCTTCCTGCCTGCCTGCCCCGCCTACAGAGAGAGAGAGGGAGTGAGGTGGGGGAGGTGAGGGGTCCGGGGTGGGGAAGCCCCTTCTGCAGGGCAGGGGGGGGGGGAGAGGAGGCGGCCATCAGTGTGTGGCTGGGCGAAAAGCGGCGGGGCACTTAATTTAACCAGCTTTAATTAAATCAGGTGCCCCCCGAGAAATTTAAATGCCCCCCCCCCCGACAGTAGAAATCCTAGCTATGGGCCTGGGTGTGGACAACCACTGTCAAGCATGAAGAAACAGTGGCATGCCAGGCGTTTCTCTCTGGCCTACAGGGCGAGTTCTCCTCCCAAGAGAGTGAGGCAAGCTGCTAAGGCCATGACAGTACCAGTGGGTCTCAGTCTGGTCCAGGGTTGCCTTGGCAAATGCCAGGAAATGCCTGGGGAGGGTGGAGTTTAGGGAGGATGTGATCTCAATTCCAGAAGATGCTCTAGGAATTTCCCCTAATCTCTATGGTAAAGACCATAGAGGCTTGGGGAAATTTCTAGAGCATCATTATGGAGGCCATTTTCCAGCCATTAAAAAATAATTAAATAGCTAACAACAGGCTCTTACAACCAAATCCATTTTACAATGGATTACCTGTAATAAGCTATAGCATACCAAAGGATATATATGTGGGTAGATCTCATCTTTGATTTCTTGAATGTGGAGGATTGGAGCTGAGAATGGAGATTTACCTGCTGAAGATGGGCCAGTGGCCATCCGAGTTAGCTCCCAGCTGCTTAGGCCCAATACTACCCTTGTCTCCTCCCTTCCCCATTTTGTTTGGTGATGTGCCAAGTAGACATTTCAGGGTTTAGGGCACTTGTGCTGAAAGGGTTGCCCTTTTGAAATAGGTCCTGAGCCAGAGACTCCAGCAATAGAGCCGGGCTTCACTGTCTGTGCACACTGGAAAGAAGCGCTGGCTTATGCTCCGCTGTGTTGCAGCACCACCACTGCACATGGCCAGATGATGGTACTGGAAATTTGTCTGAGAAGGGAGCTGCCAGCCTGCATTTCAGCAGTATGCAGTATTCACCAGCCTGCACTGGATTCAGCAGAGGTCAGGAAAGCTCAAGGAACCAGTAAAGTCCCGTGTGGTTTTAACGATTCCAATCATATTTGCCTGACTGCATGCCTGCTTCAAGACCTTCAGCCCTGAAGCAGATAAGTATGTTTTAAAAAAATCCCACTTCAGCCAGTTTAACTGGGCTCAGAGGTTAAGGTGCTGAGCTGCAGACCGGAAGGTCAGTAGCTCGGCTGAAAGCAAGAAATTGCAAGTAGATAAATAGGTACCGCTTCAGTGGGAAGGTAACAGCGTCCCGTGCACCTCAGTGTTTAGTCAGGCCGGCCACATGACCACAGAAACGTCTTCGGACAGTGCTGGCTCTTCGGCTTGGAAACGGAGATGAGCACCAACCCCCAGAGTCGGATTCAACTGGTTTTCGAGCAAGGGAAACCTTTACCTTTTACCAAAGTAAATCAAGCCCAAATACAAATACAAAGATAGTTATCGCTGGCCTACCTTACAAGCTTGTTGTAAGAACAACTGAAGTAAGGCCTGTGGGCGGCGCCTTGAACATATCAAGTGTGCTACTTGAGCCCTGAACTGGATAGCGCAGGCAAGCCCAATCTTTTCGGATCTCAGAAACTCAGCAGGGTCGACCCTGGCAAGTACTGGGATGGGAGACCTCCTTGGAATACCAGCAGTCGGGAGGCGGGGGCAGGCTTTATTCAGCCCCCTCTCTGAATATCCTCCAGGCCCCCAGTAGGGGTCAGTCAACAGAGGTCGCCATGACTTCCAGGTGCACACACAGTTACATTCACATATTGAAAAAATACAAAAAAGGGCTACTTGACAATCCCAAGTATATTATAATTTATTATTTTGACGGGCTAAAGAAGATTCATAAGGGAAGGAGAAAACCCTCTTGCAATTAAACAGACTTTCAGATTCTGTTACGGGATGGCAGATCTCAATGCTTTCCTTGCAGTACGGAGCTCCAGCTCGAACCGGTCCTTCCCATTTCCTCCAACGCAGTGGAAACGCTCTCTCTTCCCCTTTCTGGATGGGTCCTGCAGCTGGAGAGGCCTCACTTACTGTTGCTCAGGATAGGGGGGGAAACACCCCCCCCCCCATGCAAATGTTCTCTGTGGCAAATAAAAATGTTTGGCTTGTTCTGGCAGCCCCCAGCGGGCGGATGGAAGATAATGAAGTCTGTGAGTCATTGAGCGTTGCCCCAGCTGCCATTTGGGGAGAGCCCCCACTTCCCAGCCAGCTTTTAGAAGCGGTCCTTGCCCTTCCTTAATGCGTGCCAAGTTAAGTTCGGTTGCTGGTAAGTTGCCAAGGAAGCAAAAGGGGCCGTCAGTCTTCTCCGCCTCCCAAGGGCCAGCTGCTTGAAGAGGAGCATGACAGCGGAGGAAAAGTTACTCCATCCATCCAGCAGGGCCTGCCTGCCCCTGCCCTCTTCCCTTCTTCCTCTGAATTCTGTCTACAGTCCTGCTGTGTTAGTTTCCCTAGAGGAAGTGCTGGGAGAACTCAACACTCCACCCAAGCTACAAAGGCTAGGGTGGGCCAATTTCCTGGATGTTACAGTATCCTCCCTTTATTTAAAAAAAAAATAATCAGCAAGATTGCATCTACTTGAACAACACTAAACAGGCTTAGATACTTTCTAGGTAACAAAGTTTGACTCCAGCGGCACCTTTTAAGACCAATAAAGTTTAATTCTGGTGCCTGCACACGGAAGCTGATACCCAGAATTAAATGTTGTTGGTCTAAAAGGTGTCGCTGGACTCAAACTTTGTTCTGTTGCTTCAGACCAACAGGGCTGCGCACCTGGATATACTTTCTAGGGCAGGGGTGGGCAAATTGCGGCCCGGGGGCCACATGCGGCCCGCCACAGAGTTTTTTGCGGCCCGCCAAGACAGTCGGCCACGGGAAAATGATCTCTATATTTGGGTCTACAGATATTTGTGAGCAAAGTTTTTCTTGCATGAAGATCAACAAGAGTAAATATCGATGCTCTTTGACAGACATTAACTTGCAGGCTGTGATGAGAATCTCAACAAGCAATCTCACTCCTGATTTCAAAAAAGTTGTAGAAAAGTGTGATAGGGTACATTTGTCTCATTAAACTGATTCTAAAATTAAATGTGCTTGTAGCTATAGATGATATGAAATCAGCACAATAAATAAATTGAACAAAACTACCACAATTTTATTTATATTTATTGATTTTTATGATACAATTTATACCATTTCTGAAATGCAAAGTTAACTAATGAATGCAATCATTTTAAACGGTGCGGCCCTCCGTTAACCTCCACTACCACAAAGTGGCCCCTGAGCCAAAACAATTGCCCACCCCTGTTCTAGGGGATATTCAGGTGCACATAACAGCTGAACTGCTGGTCTTAAGCTCGGGCAGGGAGAGGCTGTGACCTGATCACCTCTAGTGATGCCCCCTCTGTTGTCTCAAGATCCCCCCACCCACCCAGACACACCTGGTAGCCTGACAATCAAAGTGAAGGGAATGGAAAACGACCGCGATGGTCTGGAAATCTGGCCCTTGTCCAGGTTAGTGCCAGAGTTGGAAAAGATCCCACAAGACAATGCAGTGAGGTGGTAGGAAGCAGTCCTGCATAAATGCAGCACAGAAGAGTCAGTCCAGCTGTGGAGGTGATCATGGGCTAGAAGGGGACCAGAAAGTCAACAGCAGGCAAGTGAACCAGGAAACCGAAGCCCTGAAAGGGGGTGAGCAAGCTGAGCTGGCATGCCGAAAGCCACCTGGAGAAAATGAGATAGGCGAGGCCAGGATACGGCTGCTGCCCGGGCAAAGAACCGAGCCTGACCTGGAAGCGTGTGAAGCCAGGCCAGGTCAAGAGGAAGCAACTCGTTGCCCAGGGCTAGAACTCAGTGCTGGGACCTGGGAAGAATGCCCTGCGTGAGCGTCCAGCAGCCAGCGTGCGAGGTCTGCACGTGGGAGAGAAGCAGCAGGAAGTCGGATGAGAAAGAATGAAAGACGGTTCCTTAGGGGGAAGGCTGCAATTAAAGGTGGGTCCCCAAGCTGACAGGGACCGTGACCACTCCTCCAGTGTCTGAGGACCCTGCTGGAACACTGTGCTCCGTCGGTAAAATGATGTGGGGTGATTGCCGAGTTCTCCCCTGCTTGGATTCTCCTGTGTGATGAGGTCACAAGAAGGTGCGGAACAAACCCAGCCCCTGCAGGCCACACCTGTCCTGTCCTCCTGTGTTACCTCTCAGCCCCCTTACCTCTGTCTCAGAAGTTCAGTGCCAGAGTCTTTCCCCTATTCTGGCTTCCCACCCACGGTCTCAACCAACACAGCAAGCTCCTGAGCCAGTTTGGTGTAGTGGGTCAGCCAGTCTGGTGTAGCGGTTAAGTGCACGGACTCTAATCTGGGGGAACCGGGTTTGATTCCCCACTCCTCCACTTGCACCTGCTGAATGACCTTGGGCAAGCCATAGTTCTGGCACAGCTGTTCTTGAAAAAGCGCAGCTTCTGTCAGAGCTCTCTCAGCCCCTCCTATCTCACAGAGTGTCTGTTGTGGGGAGGGGAAGGGAAAGGAGTTTGTAAGCTGCCCTGAGACTCCTTTGGGGAGTGAAGGGCGGGGTATAAATCCAATCTCTTCTTCTTCTCCTCCTCCTTGTCCTTACCCAGAAATCTCTCAGTGACTTCTGTCACCTTATTTTTCTGCCCTCTTGGTCTGGTATATCGCAGCCCCCACGACTGTTGCTTCTTGGGCCCTGGTAAGGAAACCCACGTATATGCCTTTTGTGATATTCAGCTCTTACTGGTCACCATCCTCCCTTTTTTTGTTGACTCCCTCTCTGTTGAAAAGAATTTAGGGAAGGGTTTTCTTGGCTTATAAGACCACTGTGAAAATGCCTCCTACTTTGAGGGTGCTGTATTAATAAACTGGCTAATATACAGCAGAGCAGGAGCTAGGCTGATAAGTTTCTTTTGTGAACGTTTTCCGGCTCCCCTTTCACCGAAACACCCCTTCCTTTCCTCTTGGCATTGCCATTTTCTCGGGTTTAATTGACGTTCTTTTGCTGCTCTTCAAATGGCTGAGAGGTGCCCTGAGACAGACATGCCATTTTTAATGGGCATCGGTTGCGTAACTGGTTACATAAGCCACCTCTGCGCTTGAGAGATCTCTGGTGAACTGTGCCAGAGCAGTTTGTTGGGATTCATTATTGCATGGGAAGGGAGGACCTTTCTCTCCTTCCCTCCCGGTGCGCTTCCCGTCAGGAGTTTCTGGCACTACTTCAGTAAGGCGCGACGGCTTGTTAGCACAACAGCTGGCTTGGAGCTCAGAACTCAGGAGTGTGCTGGCAAAAGCTTTGGCTACTTGGTCATGATGGACGTGTGGCGTTTTGACCGGTTTACAGCTTTTATGACGTCTTCAGAGGATATCAAGACATTTCAGATTTCCTTAACCATTTCTCTTGGTCTAATGACGCGCACAATTAATTCACTTCGGGGGGGGAAACAGTCAGAAACGCACTGCTGGAATTAAGAGGCGAACATAAATGGTTTTTATGCTGTCAGCACAGGCTGACCTTTCATGGGCCACAGAGGCAATCAGAAGCCTGCATTGGTAGCCTGCTCAGTTAATACATTTCCCTGCCTAAAGATCTTTTAGCCCATCCCATCAGCCCAGGGTGGGTGGCTACCAGTGCCACATTCTGTGATGATGGTTTTGGAGAATATCCATGTTGGTCAGCAGTAGAACAGTTAGATTTGAGTCCAGAAGCATCTTAGAAACCAACAAGAGTTTGATGGTAGAAGACCCCTGACCCGGATAGCCCAGGGAAACCCGACCTCGTCAGATCATGGAAGCTAAGCGGGGCCGACCCTGGCAAGTACTTGGATGGGAGACCTCCTTGGAATACCAGCAGTCGGGGGGGGGGCAGACTTTCTTCAGCCACCTCTCTCAATATCCTCCAGGCCCCCAGTAGGGGTCAGTCACCAGAGGTTGCCATGACTTCCAGGTACACACACACTCATGCACACATGCACACATGAAGAATACAAAAAAAGAGAGAGTTTCACGGTATAAGTTTATACCCTGAAACTCTTGTTGGTCTCTAAGGTGCTACTGGACTGGAACCAAACTTTTTGTGAAATTCACAAGTCTCTGACTTGGGCTTTAGTCTGCGTGTCCCCATGGCAGCTAATGCAGCCGACTGGAAGGAGGTACAGGGAGTCTGTAACTCCTGACTTGGCATCTGCCAAGTGACAAATGGGCCGTCGGCTGGCCCTATAAAGACTCCAGCCTGGCTCCTCGGTTGGTGCAGCCTGCCTTTAGTGTGAAGTCCAGGCTGGGGGTCAGAGGGAGTCTGCTTGCCTCTTCAGTGCCTGCCTTTTTCTGACGCTCTGCCTTGATTTCTGTGTTGATTTCTTAAGAGCGACTGCTGATTCCCCTGTATTTAGAGCTGTACAGAATTAATCCCCTGACCGGGATGGCCCAGGCTAGCCGTATTTGTTAAATCTCAGAAGCTAAACAGGGTTGGTCCAGGTTAGTACTTGGACGGGAGACCACGAGGAAGTCCGCCATTGCGACAGAGTGGCAGGCAATGGTGAATCTCTCTCGCCTTGAAAAACCCGACAGGGTCAACGTAACTTATTTGTGACTGGATGGCACCTCCCCCCCCCCCCCCCCGCAGAATTAATGCATTTTGCTCCTCGTTTGGATGAATGCAGCAGCCAGCAAATTCCATATATTAAACTGATACTCTGAAGCATTTTTTTAAAAAAATGTATCAGCCTTGGAGGGGAAAAATAATAAATCTTGATCTGTGGTGTAGAAATAATGAGGGTGGAAAAATGTAATGCATCCGGAGCTGGTTGGGACTTGCCCTTCTTCCATTATGCTGGTGGCAGAGAAGCCCCTGCGGCTCAGGAGAAGCCCCGATCTGTGTGGGAGGAGCCCCTGCCCTGTGGCTCATAGAATCTCACAGCATTGGAAGGGGCCATACAGGCCATCTAGTCCAACCCCCTGCTCAATGCAGGATCAGCCCAGAGCATCCCTGACAAGGGTTTGTCCGGCCGCTGCTTAAGGACTGCCAGTGAGGGGGAGCTCACCACCTCCCTAGACCGCTGATTCCACTGTTGCACAACTCTGACTGTCAAAAAGTGTTTCCTAAGATCCAGCTGGTACCTCCCCATGTCAGCCATGCCCCAGATTCAAGGAAGGCAATGCTGGCGTGGCCATCTGGCACATTTTACAGAGAATGATGGCAGAATCTGGAATGGCATTTTAGACTTCTGGTTGCCAGGCAGGGGGAGGGCGACTCCCCCCATTTTAAAAACAAGTTCTTGTGTTTATGGGGGGGGGAACCTCCTTGGCTGAAGGGGGGGAGGAGGAGGAGAGGATTTAGTAGATGGTGACTTGCCAACTTACTATATCCAGGGAGTATCTTGCATGGGGAATTTAGCCCAGCAGCACCTTTAAGGCTAACAGACTTTATTGTAGCATAAGTCTTTGAGAAACACAGCGCTGGCTCTTCGGCTTGGAAACAGAGATGAGCACCGCAACTCCAGAGTTGGAAACCTTTACCTTTACCTTTTTTTGAGGTTTCGAGAAACACAGCTCTCTTTGTCAGATGCACGGAGGGTATGAAGAAACTGGCCAGAGATATATAGGTGGTAAGGGCAAAGAAGATGGGGACAGCAAAGGATGAGATGGTTAGACAGTGTTATCAGTGCAGCAAACATGAACATAAGCAAACTCCGGAGCACAACAGAAGACAGGAGGGCCTGGCGTGATGTGTTCCACGGGGTCGCGAAGAGTCGGACTCGACTGTGCGACTGAACGACAGCAACAAAAAGGGAGGGGGGAGAGGATGCAGAAAGTGCCATGTAAATGCAAAGCAGTTCAGAAGTCATTAAAAAGGTAGAATGCGCAATCCAGGCTAGGTGTGGCCCTTTTTTTCTATTGCATGGAGAAGGATTTGAAAATAGGCCTCCTGGGATACACAGTCCAGGCATGTAAGCAGCCTGTGTTGTTCCGTGCACAGAGTAACTCTGTCTCTCTCTTCCTGCGTGTCCTAGAGCAGCATGCGGCTCCTCCAAAGTAAGGACTGTCAGTTTTTTTTTAAAACAACAACACTCGATTCTTTACTCTGGCTTGGATCCTGCGGCCAGCCTGGGGCCAGCCTGGGGCCAGCCTGGGGCCACCCCCCCCCCCCCCCCCGGTGCTGCTTTAATGCTCAGCGTTGGCCAACTGACAAAAGTTTGCTCAAGCCCGTTGTGCCCGGCAGTGTGTGTCGAAAGATCGCTCAGGCACCGCAAGCCCATCCCAGGGTTAGGAGACCAGAGGTGAATGGGAAGGGCCAGCGTTTTTGGCACCTGACGCAAGGCCTCAGTGGAAGCACTTCTGCAGACGGAGAGGGGTGTGTGTGTGTGTGTGTGCATGAATGTGTACCGAGGGACTGGGCGCGTGCTGCCTGTGGTGAGGCAAGCTTTAAGGCTGCTGCAAGGCCGTGACTCAACTGCTGGAGCATGTTCAAACTCAGCCTGGCTGGCCCTATTTGTCTGTGCCAAACAGATGAAATTAGCAAGAAAAAGGGCCTTGGAGTTGTCTGTGTGTGTGTGTGTGTGTGCGTGCGTGCACGGTCTGTCTGTAGCTTGCTGCTGGAGACCGGGAAAGGCGAAATGTGCGGCTGGCTGGCTGGCCAGAAGATCTCGGGGGCTCAATTACTTCCATATTAGTCTTCTAAGCAGGGGAGTATCCATGCAGATGTAATACGAAGGGACAGGCGCCAGTGGAAGGGGACAGAATGGTTGGCTTTGGTTCTCCTTGGCTGTCTAGAGGTGAGCTTGCGCTGCCCTCCCCACCCACCCCCACCCCGTGTAACCCTTTGATCCCTGTGCTTCCAGCAGGACGGAATGCTTTCTGCTACCCACTAGAAGACGGCTGGGTTTTCCAGTTAGGTGCACAACACGTGGGGCTCCGTGGTCCGGAGGGAGAAGGGCTCATCGTCCAGGAGGAGCCCCAACGGGACCTTCTTGGCTGGTCAAATTGGTAGCTTGTGGCCGAAGCCCCCGAGTCCCACGCTCTTGTGTGTTTCGGGAGCCAGAAAAGGATTGTGTGCCACACACTAACCTTCGTTGTGGAGGCAGTTCGCAGTCCTTGGGTTTTTTTGGGGGGGGGGGGGAGTTTATGTGTGATGTCTGTAAAGCTTTGGGTGGGGAGGAGGGGGGGACTGAGGAAGAGGTCCCGAGGTTCTGCCTTCTGTGCCCGGCACCTTTCTTCTTCTCCGTCCCCCATACCTCTTTGGGCCACCTCTCCCTATATTTCTCTATGTTCTTGTTTGACCAGTTCCACATTCATGGGAAGTCCACCAGAACAAACTTTGCAGGCCTGAGTGATTCACATAGTTCGATCCTTGCCCTCAAATAAGAGTTGTCCTGCTGGATTTGACCCAGCAGGGCATGAGAGCAGGCATGGGGTACAAAAGTTCCCAAGAGAGGTTTGCAGAGAAGGATGCAAAGAAGGCAATAGCCCCCTTCCCTCTTGTTCTCCCTCTGAGGCAGAGGACCTCCTGTAGGTGTTTCCCACCAACCAGTCAGGGAGGCAGGAACTAGTTCTTCTTTTGTGGGAAGCACCCATGTCCTCAGTTCCGGTACCTCTGCAAAGCTGTTAAATTTAGTCTGAAAGACAACATACTACTCAGAACGAAGTTTTGAGTCCAGGGGCACCTTTAAGACCAACGAAGTTTTATTCAAAGTGCAAGTTTTTGTGTGCAAAACACACTTCTTCAGATGAATGGCACAAAATCTCATGGGGCAGCTGTTAGGAGGGGCCGCTCCATTTGTCTGAAGAAGTGTGCTCTGCACATGGAAGCTCACACTTCGAATAAAACTTCGTTGGCCTTAAAAGTGCCACTGCACCCAAACTTTGTTCTGCTGCTTCAGACTCAACACGGCTACTCCACCTGAACATACTACTTAGTAAATGGAACAGTAACAGAAGAAAAGAACTATTAACGTGGTAATTGCTGGAAGGTACAGACAGGAAGTAATCAGAAATTTCTGGAAAAACAGGAGACATGAGAGATGTGATGACTTGGAAGGACCAAGATGTCCTCCTGTCCTCAGAGGAGAAGGACCCTTCACGGTTAAGTGTCCAGTGGTCGTTCCTACAAGATGTCCTCCGCCTCAGAGGGAGAACGACCACTGGACACTTAACCGTGAAGGGTCCTTCTCCTCTGAGGACAGGAGGACATCTTGGCCCTCCCAAGTCATCACATCTCTCATGTCTTCCGTTTTTCCTGAAATTTCCGATTACTTCCTGTCTGTATCTTCCAGTACTTACCATGTTGATAGTTCGTTTCTTCTGGCTATTGTTCCATTTACTGAGCAGTATGCTGTAAGAGTTCTTTCAGATTCAATTTAACTGCTTTGTGGAGGTACCAGAACTGAGGACGTGGGTGCCTCCCACATGGAGGACAGGAAGTAAGAAGAACTTGTTCCTGCCTCCCTGCCTGGTTGGTGGGAAACACCCACAAGATGTCCTCCTGTCCTCAGAGGAGAAGGACACTCCAACGGTAAGTGTCCAATGGCCGTCCCCCCCCCCCCCCCCCCCCAGCATCCATTACGGGGAGAGAGACTGCTTCTGAACGTGGACGTTTCATTTCGGTATTGGCCCTGGGCTGGTGACCAGGAGAATACCTACCTGCATGAATGGGGGGGAGGCTTGCCAGTGACATCGCTGGCAAGGTGGTGATGTCATTTCTCACCCAGGCCAGAAGTGACATCATCACGTGGGGCAACCCTGTAGCATTCGCCCATAGGTTTAACCAGAGAGTTTTGAGCAGAAGTTACAGCATCGCCTCTACATGATGATGTCACTTCTGGGATGTGGTTGAAGTGATACCATCACATCACCGATGATCTCTCCCCGTCCCCTCCCCCCCCACCAGCCCACCAAGACGTAGCAGGAATAAGGCTGCTGGCAACGTGATAGACCTGGCACCAATCTGAAAGGCCTGGCGACCCTTATCGTCCCGCGTGATTTTTGTCTAATCCTTTAAAAACAAGGATTACGCTTAAGCTGACAAGCATCTCTTCATGAAGTTGTAAGGCAGGAATGCTCTGGAGATAATCTTTTTCAGCCACCTTTAACAGAGATCTGATTTCCTTAACCCACTGGGCTTGCCCGTCTTAATGTCTCTCTGCAAAGGTGACTGTGGTGTCTGATAGGAAATTCAATGTATCCCTGCAGTGCTTTGACAGAACAAAACATAAACTAAGAACCGCATTATCCAGCCAGACAAAGAGTTGAATTTTTGTTCAGGAAGTCTCATTTCAGGTTCCCCCCCGCCGCCCCCCCCCCCCAACTCTGAATTTTCTGTGTGGTCTAAGGCAAAGTCAGTCTCTGCCACATGGCCTTCTGCGATGACTGTAAAGCAGTTGGCAAAATATCTGCAATTAATTGTAATCAACACGAGAAGAGGGGGAAGTCAAAGTGATGCCAGTGGTTAAGTTTAGTGGATACTGGAATGTGAAAGTAACCTTGAAAAAAGTTAGCCTCATAATTAAAGGAGCAATCTCTGAATTTTATTTACTATATTATTCCCACTCTGTGACAATCATAGCAGAATAAAACCTCAATTATAAAATGCAGGTTTTTAAAAAAGAATCTAAGCAAGGATGTGAAGCATTAACTCAGCAGTCGGGGACAACAAACAGAATGAAAGAGCATAAACTGCCCAACCAAAACCAGTCAACCCAGATCCCAGTCGTAAAGCCAACCCAGCCATTGCATCCTTGTGAGCTTGGTATCACTTAACTGAAAGCCTGCGGAAAGAGAAATGCCTCGACCATTGTCCTAAAGGTGAGAGGGAATGTCCCCAAATACTCCTCAAGGGGGCGGCCCTTTAATCTTGGTGCGGCCACCAAAAAGGCCCAGTTATACATGGCCAGCCGCGGCAGTTCTGAGGGCAGCGGTGCTCACAAAGCAGGCAATCACCACGTGACATCCGTGTCTGGATAGCGCAGTCGTTCAAGACTCCGGGTCCCAAGGTGTTGTCGCTTTAAAGATGAAGAGCAGCACTTTGAAATGGATCTGGAAATAGACTTGGGAGCCTTTGATCATGATCCAAAATGTACTCAAAGCTTTGCTGTTATGAAATTCGAGATCAAAATCTGAGCCAGGAAAACTGGGCTATAGTATGGTAACTTCTACATAGGAGGGAAACCAGGAGTAGTGAGCAAAGTGCAGTCAAATTGCAGCCAACAATGGCACCTCCATAGCGTTTTCACAGACAGAGAGTGACAGGGGTGGTTTGCCATTGCCTGCCTCTGCATAGCAACCCTGGACTTCCTTGGTGGTCTCCCATCCAAGTACTAACCAGGGCCGACCCTGCTTCCAAGACCTGATGAGATTAGTCTAGTTTGGGTCATCCAGGTCAGGGCTGAGTGAGTGAGCCCAGCTTAAATCACCACTTCCATCATGAGTTCCCGGCCTAGATTCCGACTCTGGCGGTCAGTTAGCATACTTTGATTTCTGGAACAAATGCAATGTACAACAATAATCTGGTTTTAATAAATAATCAGCTTTAAATAGTTATGAAAACATCAAGCAGCATTATGGAAGATCAAAGGCCCTCCAGGTTGAGTACCTGCAGATAATAAGCTGGGTAATTAGAGGAACAGCATTTTCAGATGGGAGGACTGCCAGAGCTGGAAAAAGTAATGTTCGTTATGTAGTCAGCTTATTATAGAAGAATGTATTCTGTGTTGTAAAGCAGTAGGAACATAAGTAGAGCCCTGCTGGGTCAGAGCAGTGGGCCATCTAGTCCAGCATTCTGTCTCACACTAGGGTTGCCAAGTCCGGTGAACTTACCATTACCGGTGGGGGGGGAGTCCTCTGTCGGCCGGGAGCTTCACGCGCGTGCCGGCTGACGTCACCGGAAGTGATGTCAGCACATTGGGGGCGTTGCCAGGGCGACGCTCTGGCAATCGCCTCAAAACTCTATGGTATCAGAGTTTTGGGGCGATTGCCAGAGCGTCGCCCTGGCAACGCCCCCAACGTGCTGACGTCACTTCCGAGTGATATCATTACGTGTGGGAAAGTCGTCCAGGCTGGATGACTTCAGGGGCGGGGTTTCCCCCGCCGGCCGAATGCTGGCCGGCGGATCGGGAACCCCTGTAGTGGGGGATCCCCCACCCCCCGGGCTGACTTGGCAGCCCTATCTCACACAGTGGCCAACCAGTTCCTGTGGAGGTCCAGCAACAAGGCACAGAGGCCAAGGCCTTCCTCTTACTTGCCCTCTTCTGTACTTTTCCAACTCTGAAATGCAGGGACCAGAACTGCCTACTTCCAAATGAGGCCACACCATAAATCAATACAGGGGAATTATAAAATTATAAAATTGGCCGTTTTATTTTCGGTGCTTGGAGGGGACATCTCTCCCCCAGCCCATATATAACGCACTCTTTGTCAGTGTAGGAGGATGTTCTTGGTAATGGAAGGGCTCTTTTCCCTGAAGGCTGGCTAGCTAAATTATTTGCTAGACAGAAGGACCAAAGCTGGGGGGGGGGGAATCTATTTATTTGCCTTTCTGGCAGAGATGCGCAATGGGGGTTACTCCCCCCCCAGTATACTCTCCCCTTGGGAAGTCCTGGGTGATTTCAGGTTCAGTAAACAAGCTGGAAGTGATTTGATTACCAAACTCTGCGGGGGGGGGGGGGGGGGGGGAGTCAGCTTTCCTTTCCAATAACATTGAAGCCTGAATGCTGAGTGTTTGTGCCTTGACCACCTCATCCTCTTAAATTCGCATTTCCCAACAGGGCATGGCTTGGTGACCCTTTGTCCTTCTAGGGCAATACTAAAGATTAGGCCACCAGCAAACAAATACACTTGGTTGATTGATCATATGAGCTTTAGTCACGTGTAAGTCTGCACGTGAATAAAAAGTATTGTTGTAAAAAGAAAGCCTGTTTCGGTCTTTAGGTGCTGCTGGGTTTGAGTCTGGTGGCACCTTTAAGACCAGCAAAGTTTGTTGGTCTTAAAAGGTGCCGTGATATTGGGTCTTAAAGGTGCCACAGGACCTTTGTTCTGTTGCTTCAGACCAACCCACCTGAATCTGTCTTCAGTAGGTGTTACCTTCAGAAGAGGCATTCCCTCTGGTTTGAGAGATGATGCTTCTTCTACCGTTGCATCATACATTCTGGGAGGGATGCCTCTTCTGAGATGGTACCCACAGAAAGATGAGCAAGCATCATCTAAAAAAAAGTTGACCCTTTTCTTCAGAATGATGGTTTCTGTACTTGTACGAAAAGAAAAAAAAAAGTTTGCTACCCAGTTCATTGGCACCAGCTTTTTGTCAATCAAAAGGCCTTTAATTAATTGTCAAAGATACTGCCTTGACTAGACATCCTTTCTACATCTCCCCCCCCCCCCCCAAAAAAAAGCATGAATCACCCTTACTGTTAACAACCTTCTTACTCAGCCAGTGGATTTCACCGGAGCAATTGCAGTTATGCTTTTCATATTTTGGAGCTCGTATGTATGAGCAAGAGTGGAATTTTAATCATGGGGGAGCATGGGTATAAATGTTCAAACGTGCAGGGCTTGCTTCTATATTTGGCTCTGCCTCAGAAGCAAGGCAAGAAGGGGAAGTACATTCTTGCTGTAGCCGTTTTTCCTCCTTGCCAAAGATCACTGCACTGGAAGTCATTTATTAATACTTCTAATAGGAGGCAGTTCAGGTTGAATCAGTAGTCTAATTATAGGAGTGATTCATGGCATTTTCTGCGCAGGCTGTGTTTTGTATGGAGATAAAGCAAGACTTTAAAGGCTAAGACTGTAGAACATAAGGATGGAGGGAAGCACAGAAGCACCTTTTTGAATGACATCATCATTATTACTATTATTATTATTATTTCTGTTGTTGTTATTGTTATTATTTAATGCCAAAAACATGTTTCATGTTTTTGGCATTAAATAATAACAATAACAACAACAGAAATAATAATAATAATAAAGATACAAATAAAAATAATAACAATAATAAATAAATAAAAATAATAAAAATAATAATAACAAAACTTAAGGTTTTGTGCCATTTAACAGATACATAGCATGGGCTATAAAAGGCAGGGCTTTAATTTATTCTTGTCATGGTTGGAATCATTTAGATCAGGGGTGGGCAATTGTTTTGGCTCGGGGGCCACTTTGTGGGAGCGGAGGTTAGCGGAGGGCCGCACCTTTTAAAATGATTGCATTCATCAGTTAACTTTGCATTTCAGAAAAGGTATAAATTGTATCATAAAAATCAATAAATATAAATTAAATAAAATAGTGGTAGTTTTATTCAATTTATTTATTGTGCTAATTTCATATCATCTATCACACTTTTCTACAATTTTTTTGAAATCAGGAGTGAGATTGCTTGTTGAGATTCTCATCACAGCCTGCAAGTTAATGTCTGTCAAAGAGCATCTATATTTACTCTTGTTGATCTTCATGCAAGAAAAACTTTGCTCACAAATATATGTAGACCCAAATCTAGAGAACATTTTCCCAGCAAATTTCTGGGAAATTTTTTCAGCAGACAAAGATTTGTAAAAGTCAACTAATGTCACAGCATTAAACATTTCTTTCCCAGTGTGATCTGACTGCATGTCAATAAGTTCAAGCTGCAGCTCCTCAGGTGCTGTATCAATATCAGCAGTGATGGGATAAGAGAGCAAATTGAATTTAGGCTCAATTTTCTTGAAGTCCTGAAATCTTCTTGGCGGGCCGCAAAAAACTCTGTGGCGGGCCACATGTGGCCCCCGGGCCGCAATTTGCCCACCCCTGATTTAGATAGTAACTTCAAAGACATGTCTCTTCTGGATGAGAAACTGGATTTCAGTTGCTTCTTCTAATTTTTTTAAGGGTTCCCCCTCTTGATAATCTGTAATATGTTGTTGTTGTGTTAAGTGTTTTGATTTAAATAAAGAGTACCTTCTTTTTTTCTTTTTTCTTTTGCATGCTGTATATTAGGACCCTCGTACATTTCTTCACGGGTTTGAGGATTTATAGGTACAGGTGAGACTATGCCCGTCCCTCTGATCATGTGATGGGAGACCATGTGCATCTTCAGTTGCTGCTCCCTGGAAAACGTGGCAGGGAAATGAAGCTTGATATATGGGGCAAAGGGGGACTGCTAGCCAGACCCAAGCCCCCCCCCCCCCCCCGTCTTTGGTAAATAAGATGCAATAGATTTGGCTTTTGGGGCCCCACTTGCTGCTCTCCAGTCAATATGGCCCTCTGGTTAATTGTGTTTCATTTCGGGTGAAGCAGTAAATTCAGTAATAATAACTTGATGAATCACCTTCCATTTCTTTTTAAATACCCATGTCAAGAGGCCTGTTAGAATGACTGGAAAGCACACACACCACACCTCTTGGCAAACACTGCCCACAGCACTTGTTCTGGTGATGTCAGATGCCCGAGCGTGCACATAGAAATCTTCTTAGAAATGTAGCAGGCAGGCAGTTCCATAGTAAACACATTTTGAGCATTCTCCTTGGGCAAAACACAGTGTGACTTTTGGGAAGGAGGGAGGGAAAGAGCAGGAGGTGCATACAAAAGACCACAAGTCATCCATGGGCACCCCTGAAGGATGGCTTACCAACTCCCCACTGAAACAGAAACCAGCTACAGATTAAAGGTATAAGGGAGGGAGTGAAATTCTTAATTCTGCTATGCTGTGGTTTGCGCTTTCTGAGTGCCTGAGGGCTGAGACTTCAGTGTGACTCAGCTGGACAGCTGTCTGTGTGCTAATGACCCGTCTTAGCTTGCTCAGTGGAGCCAGCGCTGGGCTCCTTGCACAGGGTTACCGCACAAATGTGGAATTCAGCACCCTGAGGGTGTCTGTTCTTACTTAAGCTGGAGCTTCTTTGGAGATAAATTGAAAAACACTTTTTGCTGTGAGACTGAAATCTGGCTTCTAAGTTGCCACTGGCCAGAAGCGAATAAGAATTAAGAGCCGGTGGTGTAGTGGTTAGAACGTCAAACTAGAGTCTGGGAGAACCAGGTTCGAATCCCAACCCTGCCATGGAAGGTTGCTGGGTGACCTTGGGCCAGTCGCACACTTTCAACCTAACCTGCCTTGCAGGGTTGTTGTGAGGATAAAATGGAGAAGTGAATTGCATAAACCACCTTGGATCCCTGTTGGGAAACCAAGCAGATGTTTCGCTCGACTGGAAAAGTGCCAGTTCGCTGCTTTGTTTTCTCCTGGCGGTTGTCAGCATACCACAAATAGCCAGCATAGTCTTGTGGGCTGGTTTAAAAAAAAAAAGCAAAAAAAAAAGCCTTGAATCCTGAAATGGAAGAAAGGCAGAATATAAACCTTGAAAATGAATGAAATAACTAAATAAAAAACAGCAGAGTTCTGGAAAGCGAAATGGAACCTCCATGTGTAGAAGCAGTATGAGTCTTAATGGCAGATGGTAGGACTAACAACGGGAAAACCACGCCTTTTGTGCCAGTTTTGTGAGCTAGAAGCTGGGTGCTCTTTTTGGAAACAGAATGCTGGATTAAATGGATATGCTGACCTGGCCCTGGAAAGGGATTTTGATATTCTTATAAAGAATTCAACACATTCACCGATTATCTTCAGCCTTCCAACTGTAGCTAGGATTGGATCCTCCTTGTACAGGGGCAGTCTACCAGCAGCTGCGAGCAAACAGCGGAAGGCCCTCGCCTTCAAGTCTCGCTTGTGAGCTTCCTAGAGGCCTCTGTCTGTCACTGTTTGACAACAGGGTTCTAGGCTAGATGGATGGGCTGAGTCAGATCCAGCAAGGCAATTGTTTCTTTCTTGCCAGAAAGATGATTTCAAAATTTGGGTAACGGATTATATTTGTTATTTGGAAAGCAGAGTTTTTAAAGTGCCCCCCCCCCCCCAGGAGCCATGAAAAATAAGACTGTATCATAAAAGAGTGAGACCCGAGCTGGCGTGCCCCTGCTCTGAGCCAGAGTAAACTCTGCCAGCCACGCATAATTGCAGATGGAGAGAAAAAAGGACAGGATCATTTATAACAAAGGCAGTCTCATCCTTGAATGGGGTGGTGAGGACACACACACACACACACACACACACACACACACACACACACACGTGCAAGCACAAACAGCAGAAACTTTTTTTCCCTGCTAGTCATAGCCTCGAAGGCAAGTCCTTTGTTTGCTGTGTAGCTCCCTTGGCCTCTTCCAGCTCTGTTTGCTCAAAACACCGTGCAAAGTTGCTTTGCATGAAAGCAGGCAGATTTATTTAGATTCACAGCTAACCAGTTAAAAATACCCGCCGGCACTGAAATGCGCAGCTTGCAGGCCACAGACCTCTGAGCTTTCAAACATGTGCAGAGACTGAAATAGCTCACACAGAAATGAGTGGCAGGGAGGAGAAATCCCTTTGTCCACTTTCCCCCCCATTTTCCTTTTCCTTTTATCGAACAGTGCTTCTTGAAATATTGTCTCAGACCCCTTCCTGTGTTACTTTGGCTGGGAAAGTGGGAAATTCTTGGAGGTGTGAGGGAGAGAGTCTGGGGAAGCCGGGTTTGGGGGGAGGGTGTATGATGCCTCCAAAACAGCCATTTTCTCAATGGGAACTGGTCTCTGTCGTCTGGAGATCAGTTGTAATTCTGAGAGATCTCCAGGTCCATCCCAAAGGTTGGCAACGCTGCATGTGGCCTTCTTCTTTCATGTCAGCCTGAAATAAAGGGCTGGGTCTGCCCTAAGTGTGCGGAGGGAAGGAGCCAGCGCCCACCCAACTAATGCTTAAGATACAATTTCTCTTCTCCCTCCCTTCAGTTGTGCCTTTATTTTTATTATTGTTTTTTTTACATTTACTTCACTAATTAGGGTTGCCAAGTCTTACCTTCATGATAGCGGGGGAGTCCTGGTCTGTTTCCGGGAGTCCAGCGCGTGCGCTTTGCGCATGCGCACACCGTGATGACATCACCCGGAAGTGATGTCATCACTCTGGGCATGTTGCTGGGATGACACTCTGGTAATCGCCCTAAAACTATGGTACTATAGAGTTTTCAGGGCGATTGCTAGAGCGTCATCCAGTGACATGCCCAACGTGATGAAGTCACTTCTGGGTGATGTCATCATGCTGGGCACGTTGGGCTGATCGGGCCACTTTGGGGGTGGGGTTCCCTCCGCCGGCCGAATTGCACCCGGTGTCACGGCAGAGCCCGGGAGCCTGGCTGGGCAGACAGGCTGGCAAGCACGCCCTGGGTGTGACTTGGCTTGAGACAGTCAGCAGAGTGTGGCAGCAAGTCCCAATCTCAAGGCAGAGGCATAGTCAGAACGTACCAGAGGTCAGAGTCCATAAATCAAGCCGAGGTCAGTCAGGAGCAGAGCTGAAGCCGGAGTCAAGGAATGCCCAGGGTCAAAAGCCGGGGTCCAGGATCAGGGAGCAGAGAGCAGAAGTCCAAGAAGCAAGCCGGGTCGAAAGCCAGGGAATCAATCAGGATCAGAGGCAAGGTATACAGGAACGAAGGGCCCTGACAACGATGTTGCCAGCACAGAGTGTTATCTGCCATCAGCTTTGTTAAATAGTGTGCTGGCTCATTAACCACTTAGCACTGCTGTGCTAAATCCTGGCTCCTGTTAGTACTCAGGACTTAATGAGCTTCGCCCCTGCCTGCGTGCCTCCTTGCGTCGCCTAGTCAGCTCTTGCCTTCTCCTTTCACGGAGCCTGCTGACAGGTGGAGGCGAGTCTGGTGGAGAATTGTCAGCCCCAGGTGGGTTTGGTTGAGGACTTGGCTGTGGATCCTCTGCAGGACTTACGTCTTCTGCAGTTGACTGAGCCAAGTCCTCCTGTCCATGGCTGTCAGGCACTGGGTCTAAGGCTAAGTCAGGGGCAGGCATGACACCCGGCAGATTGGGGACCCGTTTAGCGGGGGAATCCCCGCCCCTCCCGGAGGGACTTGGCAGCCCTATCGCTAATACCCCATTTTTGTCTCCAGTGGGGACTCAGATAGCATACAACATCCTCCCCCTCTCTGCTTGGTCACAATAACCTATGAGGGTAGGCTAAGCTGAGTGTATGTGACTGGCCCAAGGTCACCCAGCCACCTTCCACCGCAGAGTGGGGATCTGAACTCTGCTCCAACAGTTCCTGGTTTGTCATTTGAAGAAGAACTGAATTGGGGTCCTCTAAATGATGCCAAATGAGCGTGTGTGCATAATTTCTCTTATTTTGCGTAATCTATTCTGGTTTTATTAGGCATGGGAAGGGGCCAGAAGACCTGTAAGACCCGAGGTCCCCAGACTGAGTCTGAGGGCACCTTTGGAATTCTGACGTAGCATGGTGGGTGCAGCCACAAAATGGCTGCCGCAGGAGACAGTGCCAGCCACAAAATGGCTGCCGCAGCTTATCTTCAGTCATACAGTCATACAGTGAAGCTCTTTATGCCGTGGTGGCAGCTGCTGCCAAAGCGACATTTTAAAAAATCTGCCCAGTCAGCCAGATTTCCAGTGGCCTATCAGAAGCCCTGTTGGGCTAAAGCCCTATCTGGTCCCACCTACTTTCTGAAAACACTTTGTGGGTTCCAGGAAGGGTGTTGGTGGGCATCATGGTACAACATTGTGGACCCCATGTAAGGCACTAAGACCTCAGAACACCTCTCCAACCAGACCTCTGGGCTTCAGCAAGCATCATCCACGTGCTTTCAAGCTTATCTTCACAGCCATAAGGTCTAGAAATGGGGGGGGGGGGAAACGGACCAAAGGGTTCTGAAAAAGTTGAGTTCTGTGCCTGGTGCCATATTTAGCTGCACTTTCATGGAATTGTGGCTTATGTACAGGCCTGTGCATAGTCTGTTTGGATCTTTGTGTGAGAAAAATCAGCTCCTTTTAGGACTGCCAAGTCAGCCTGGGGGGCGGGGGATCCCCTGCTACTGGGGTTCCCGATCCGCCAGCCAGCATTCGGCCGGCGGGGGGAACCCCACCCCCGAAGTCATCCAGTCAGGATGACTTTCCCCAGCATAATGACGTCACCCGGAAGTGACGTCATCACGTTGGGGACGTTGCCGGGACGACGCTCTAGCAATCGCCCCGAAACTCTATGGTACCATAGAGTTTTTGGGCGATTGCCAGAGCGTCGCCCTGGCAACGCCCCCAACGTGATGATGTCACTTTTGGGTTGGGGAAGCTCCCAGACCGAGGAGGACTCTCCCCCCCGCCGGTAAGTCTCAACGACTTGGCAACCCTAGCTCCTTTGCACTCCAAGCCTGAAGTCTTGTAGGTGTCCCTTCTAAATATAGCTACGTGGTACCACCCCCTTCCTTGCTAGTCAGTCTCTTACTTCCTTCTTCCCCTCCTGTTCCCCAGATCATGCCCCCAAAGCAGTGGGGAATTGTGTGGTCTCTGGCAAACAGAACCTGAGGTTTTAAAAGTTAGGAAGCCCCCTGCTGGATCAGCCCAAAGGGCTCTCTAGTCGAGTGTACTGTCTGGGCTGGATGCTTTTCGAAAACTCACCCATGGGACACAAAGGCAGTAGCTGTGCCCTGCTGTTTATCGACAGCATCTGCTAGAGAGAGGCAGCTTCTAAATGTGCACATTCCGCCCAGCTATCCATAGCCATATTCTTCCCCATGAATTTATCTAATCCCCCTTTAAAGCCGTCTAAGCCAGCGGCCGCAGAGCCACAGATTCCACAACTGGTCAAGCCCCGCATTAAAATGTGCTTTCTTTTGTCTCTCCTACATCTACTACCAGTCAGTTTGTTTGGGGTTCCTCTGAGTCCTGGCACTCCGTAAAAAAGGGGGGAAATGTCTTCTGTCTGCCCAGCTCTAGCAAAACTTCTTCTGTTTGTCTTTTTCTAAACTAACCCCCCCCCTCCAAATTCTTACCTTGAATGGGTATGTTTTGCATCCTTGTAACTTGGTTGCTGTGCTGTAGCTGTCTGAGGGGGAAAGGTGGGACACAAATGTTTTCAATAATAAATAGTCTTCTTTTTCCTCATCAGGGAGGTGCACCAGCACCTTGAAAATGTTGGCTGCCCATTTTTGCCAGCTCTGCAATGCACTTTGTGGAATGGGGCAACCAGAACTGTGTGCTGCACATAGGCGTCAACTACGGGGGGGCTTGAGGGCTCGAGCCACCCCCGAAATTTCCCGGGGGGGACTGAGCCCCCCCCCCGGGAAAACGGTGCGCCCTCTGCCGCGCCTCCCTCGGCCCTTCCTAGGGCTGCCGCCGCCACCGTCTCTCTCTCCCCCCCCCCAGCCTGGCCACGCCGACCCTCCGTCCGTCCATCCAGGGGCCAGCTAAGCAAATGGCTAGCTGGCCCCTGGACGGATGGAGGGAGGGATGGAAGCAGGAGCGGTCAGGCGGGGGGGAGGCGGCGACGGGGACATGGTCCCAGCGGGCATGCGCGCTTTGCACACGCGCACGGAAGAGCCCCCGCCCCCCTGGGAGTTTTTAAACTCTACGCCCCTGGTGCTGCATACCAAACGTAATAGCACCACAGATTTCTCGCCTCTATTAATACCTGGCTTAGGATAAGTCACAGTCCTTCTGATATTACTTCTCTGATACTCAGGGACGGTTTCTGTTCAGCTTGGCTTAGGGCAGTCTGTCAGAAGTTACATCTGCTTGGTTTTTCTTTTGAGCCCCTTCAGATAGTGGCTTTAGACCAGGCAAGGGCTGTAGTCAAGCAAAGGATATTTGATATCGAAGGGCAGAGTGATATCGCTAGAGTACCGACCTTCTTGGCCCCCCAGAATACGAGACACATGGCTACTCCAGCAACTTACTTATCGCTTCTAGAAATGCCATCTTATTGTAGAGCTTTTTCTATGGCCAGGTGCAATATTTTTCCATCTGCGGTAGTGGAAGATTGGTATAAAAAGATGTCAATGATAGAGCGGAGACAATCGAGCATATTTTTGGTACACTGTGGTTAAAGGTAAGGATAAAGGTTTCCCTTGCTCGGAAGCACTGTGGTTACTACCAAGAAATTGGAGTGAAGTTATTCAGCCTTTATTAGGGAGCTTTCTCAGTTATTCAGACCCAGAGATAAGTAAGAAGTTCCTAATTCTAACCCACAGTTTACACTAATTTGTGCTAGATTTTCAGATGCAGTTTACAGAATTTGTGAGGAACAAATAAAGAAGTAAAACAGATGACAATGGAAGTGGGTTGGATGAATTCTGCATTTTATGTATTGCTACTCCAGGGTACCTTGGATTTACGGTGGCTTCTTACTTGTGTAATATTTTTATATCTCTTTTAAAGGTTTAATACATGTTTTCAATGCTAATGATTGCGCCCTTAAAATTGTTTTACCCGAAATGTGCTGGTTACGTACCAGATTAAAAATAAACTGAACCGAACACCATAGATTTTAAATTAAATGTATCAGAAGGGGTGAGGTTTGTGTGAGGCTGGTAGAACTACATAGTAACCCCCCACCCCACCCCCAGATGTAGATCTGCCTGTGGGATTTGTGCAAAACGGCACAAGTTGAGTTTTCTGGTTCAGCTGGGCAGGACGGGGTCATCTGGGAAGCCTCCCATTCCGAGCAGGCCCTGCCGCCACAGTGCTCAGTGCAGCCAGAATTGCTTCCCAGTTGGACGGTGCAAACTCCTGTGCTCTTTCCTCCTAGACTCCCAGCGCTCCCATCTGTCGTCCCTTACCATGAAGTTTATGGACAAGTTCCACTCGCCCAAAATAAAGCGAACGCCCTCCAAGAAAGGGAAGCAGCCGGACCTAGTGGAGAAAACGCCCGAAAAAGCAGGAAACAAGGTAAGCCTCTTGAAGAGGTGGCAGAACTGGCGGGGGCTGCCCTGAGGCTTGCTTTGCTGGCACCGTGGCAGTTTCTGAGCGGCCAGTACGGCTTGGCTGCTACCAGAGACTCCCCCGGCATGTGTATTTGTGGCGTGACATTTGCACGGCAGTTGTCTTTTCTGCAGAGCTTGATTGTCTTCTTTGCAGCCTCCATCCCCAAGCACGGCTTGTGAGAGATTAGCATGGCCATGTGATTTTGGGCAGTGGAGGTAATGGTGAAGGGAGAAGGAGGAAAGAGAGAGTCGGATGTTCGCAAGTGGGTCTGGAATGCCAGAGGGCCGAGGCGTGTGTGCCAGATGCTTGCTGGCAGTGAGTGGTACCCCAGTCCCCAGGACCCCTGTGCTGGTTGGCTCACTCACTTTCCCCCACAAAAGAGGCCGAGAGAAAAAAACAGGGGGACGCTAGCCCTCCACCACTGGGCTCCACTGCCTCCCCCCAGCTCTGCGGTGGCCACAGTGGGCCTGCTAGGCTAGGCTTGCTCTGTGCTGTTAGCTGAGCAAATGGGAGACCTACTTTCTTCACTGACTACCTGGGCTGTTGGGGTTTTTTTTGTCTTGACTAGAACTGCCCAGCAGCTGGGTCTGCCAAGAGGCTTCCCTTCCATTTGGGATCAGGGTGGCACCATGGGCTTCACAGCCAGAAATGGGCAGCGAGACAGAGAGGGCACCATGTCAGCGTCCTAGAAGGCAACTCTGAAGCGTGGGGCAGGAAGGGAGAGAAGGTGAAAGAGTTTCAGCAATCAGGAGGTCACAGGAGAGGCTACGGCTGGCCCACGGAGGGAGTTGAGCCCTAGCTTTGGTGAGCTAGAAAGACGAGGTACAGGCGGAGGTAGCAAAGGGATCTGTGGAATGGCACCCCAGAGCAGTGAATGTTGGGAATCCAGACCTGGTAGCTTGGTGTGGGTGTTCCTGGGGCAGGGACATGTCCAGTCAATGCAGCCGGCTCAAAAACGAAGAGCTAAAAGAGGCCTTGTGGCCGTCCTTGCAAGGCAAATATTTTAGCAGTGCAACTGGCAGAAGGGTTAACATGCAATCCATTTTAATGACTTGTCTGCACCAATTGATTAGCTAAGAGGCAAGTGATAAGATTGATGGGGGAGGGGGGTGTTAGCTGAGGCAGGACAAGAGAATTGCCCTGAGATTTCTGCAGAGCCAGACTAGTTATTCCAGGGCATATCTGGCTAACCATTGGCAAGATGGAATTTAGCTAAACTGGAAACAAAATGTGCATCCTTGGGCATATTGTAATCTCTGCCCCCCCCCCCACCAAATCGCTAAAAATGGCACCTACGTTTGCAGGAACCACTTTGGGGTCACCCGTTCCTCATACACAGCTTGATTCATAACGACTGCTGAAGGGAACGCTTTTGTACCCTTTCATCCTTTCAGCATGAAGGAACATGATACACCTTGGTGGTTGTTTAGTGCTCCAGGCCTGTAATATGTCACCGTTCCCAGCGTGGCACCTCCTTCACGTGCCAAGCCATTGCCCAGTGGGGCTTGTGGTTGGCAGGTGGTTCCCACCTTGAAACAGCTGCTGCCAGAGGCACTGGAAAACTACAGGTCCTGTGCTAAGGATGGAAGTAAAGGGACTGGAAAATCAGGTGGATGCAGTCAAGATTAGAGTTATAGTTTGTTAAGACTTTTTCAGAGGGGATCCATGTTGGTCCGAGTGCCCTGATCTGGATGGCCCAGGCTAGCCCAATCTCGTCAGATATTGGAAGCTAAGCAGGATAGGCCTTGGCTAATATTTGGAAGGGTGACCTCCAAGGAATACCAGGGGCTTGATGCAGAGGTAGGCAATGGCAAACCACCTCTGAAATGTCTCTTGTCTTAAAAACAAGTCTAGCTCGCCACCTAGTGGTGCATAATGCTAAAAGAGCTAGAACTTCTGGCTGCCAGACAGTCTTAGGATCTCCTGACTGTACTAATCACACTGCCATACGATGATGATGACAAAGAGGAGGCTAGCTAAATGTGAGTCTAGCAGCACCTTAAAGATCAGCAAGATTTTCAGAATATGAACGTTCAAGAGTCAAAGCTCCCTTCATCAGCTGTAAGTTGGAATGGAGAACCTTCAGTCCTTATATCCCAAGTCAGAAGGCGGGAGGATTGTTGCAGAGTGGGGACACAGGATGCAGAGATACAATGAGCCAGTTTGGTGTACTGGTTAAGTGCGCGGACTCTAATCTGGGAAAACCGGGTTTGGTTCCCCACTTCTCCACTTGCACCTGCTGGATGACCTTGGGCAAGCCATAGCTCTGTACCAGCTGTTCTCTCAAGGACAGCTCTCTCAGAGCTCTCTCAGCCCCACCTACCTCACAGGTATCTGTTGTGGGGAGGGGAAGGGAAAGGAGTTTGTAAGCTGCTCTGAGACTCCAAGTGAGTGAAGGGCGGGATATAAATCCAATCTCTTCTTCTTCTTCTTCTCCTTCTTCTACAATGCACATTGTAGTCAGCTTGCTTAGAGCAGTGGAGAAATGCTTGGGGCAGAAAATTAGCATCTGTAGTGAGATAAGAATCCTATTTCCCTGTTCAGCCCTGGGGGTCCATTGTTCTGAATTTGTGATTGAACTCGAGTTCAGCAATCTCACGTTATAATCTCCCCTTGAGGCTTCTCTGTTTGAAGTTTGCCACTCTCAGGTCAGCAGTTGAGTGACCAGCAAGATGTTCCCCCACCGTTTTCTGAGTGCTGTGTGTTTATTTTAATGTCACATTTATGTCCATTACTTCTTAGTGCTACTGGACTCAAATCTGGCTAATTTTATTTGTTTGGTGGGGTGTCGCGCAGGGTGTAGAGTTGTCATGGGACTCTTTTAGCTGATGGTAACAGTGAATGTGGCTCTCTGCAACCCACCAAATGAGCACCACTGTTGTAGCATCTCGGAGTACTTGCAGGGGGTTGCTTGTTTGACTTACATACCTCGTAACATTTTTATCCTTCCACACACTAAACATACATAGGAAGCTGTGTCGGGCTGAGTGTTTAGTTCTCCTGGCATCTCAGCTTCCCTTGAAATAGAAAGAGGAAGTCACTAGCCCCTGTGGCTGCACAGATATCCTTGAAAGTGTGTGCACATGATACCTGCCGAAATCCCCGAAGTCGAGGGAGTGGGGAGCTGAATTAGATTTTTCAAGGTTTAGGCATGGGATGGGATTACAGTGCCTTGAATCCTCCTCATGGTTATCAAAACCAATTATGCAAAAAAAAAATTTTTTTTTAAATATGCAGACTTCTTTAATTTCCACAATTTATAAAAACTGGCACACAAAAAACCTGGCACCTCAAAAAGGATATTTATAGCACTGGAAAAAGTGCAGAAAAGGGCAACTTGAATGATAAAAGGGTTGGAACAGTTTCCCTATGAAGAAAGGTTGACGCGCTTGGGGCTCTTTAGCTTGGAGAAACAACGGCTGAGGGGTGACATGATCGAGGTTTATAAGATTATGCATGGGATAGAGCAGGCAGAGAAAGAGGTACTTTTCTCCCTTTCTCACAATACAAGAACTCGTGAGCATTCAAAGAAATTGCTGAGCAGTCGGGTTAGAACAGATAAAAGGAAGTACTTCTTCACCCAAAGAGTGATTAACACGTGGAATTCACTGCCACAGGAGGGGGTGGCGGCTACAAGCATGGACGGCTTGAAGAGGGAGTTAGATAAACGTATGGAGCAGAGGTCCATCAGTGCCTATTAGCCACAAAGTATAGATAGGAACTCTCGGTCTGGGGCAAGTGATGCTCTGTATTCTTGGTGTTGGGGAGGAGGGGCAACAGTGGGAGGGCTTCCAGTGTCCTGGCCCCACTGCTGGACCTCCTGAGGGCACCTGGTGTTTTTAGCCATTGTGTGACAGAGTGTTGGACTGGATGGGCCACTGGCCTGATCCAGCATTGCCTTTTCTTATGTTCTTATGTTTAGGGTTTTTTTTAAATGCAGGATTTTAATTTACTTTTAGCATGGATCACAGGCAGTCCTATATATAATATGAGCATGCACTAGTATCTTTTGAGCCATTGCTGGTTTATCTGGATGTGTATTTTAACCGCCCTGGTTTCCTTTTCCTTGTGTCACCCTCTGTCTTATTTTGTTGTGAGAAACCAAAGAGGCAAACTTCACACGCTTCGGAGAACAAAGCTGTTATTCAGCTGCTGACCAGCGGAAATTCAGGAGCTCTAAAAATGAGCCATTGTTTCCCATCCCTTCTGCATGTACCCAGAATAAGAGTGTGAAGACCTGTGTCCCCCCCCCCGCCCCCAAATCTACTGCCACGTCCTGGCCTGCATCCCTTCTCTTGTCCTCACCTGCCCGTAGCGCTCCTTTTTCTGTTTCCCCTGGGATGAACTTCTCTTAGAGCCGCCGGTTTCCACCTCGCATCATGTCTGACTGTTTTCTGGCAGGAACTGGACTCGTTCTGTCTCTGCCCCCCGGCTCTCTGCAAAGGCCTTCCTAAGGCTGTGAACCAAGCCCCCACCCCTCCGCGTTTTTAGAAAGGTCTTTAAAATGGGGTTATTTCAGCGAATCTTGGGCTGCATTTATATATTGCTGAATTATACCAGTGAGACTTTAAGAAGGTTGGGTGTAAATTGACTAGCATTCTTAATATGTATACGTGTTATTTTTAAAAAATATTCTTCCTCGAGCTTTTCTGAGATGAATGTTGACTTCCATGTCTGTTGATTATTTTGAGAGTTGGTGAGAATTGGCGGGGAGGGGGTGGGATGTGTGTGTTTTTTCATTTGTTTGTTGCACTTGTGCTGTGCTGTAGCTATTTTTAGGGTATGCCTTCCGAAAGCCGCTTTGAGCCTCCATGAATGGAGGAGGCGTCCTAAGAACTAATCTTCACGCCTGTCTTGTTGGTTTTGATTGGGAAGGAGGCTGGCCGCTCACCACCAGGTTGCAGGTTTTAACGGCAAGCAAGCAGGGTGGCCCGCTGAGCCGGAGCTTGAGGTCCGCTGGGTTCCTTTGGCAGTCCTCACGTCTCCCTTTGCCACCTTTTCTTCTCTTCCTCTCCCCGGATTCAGAATCTCATTTGGCTGGAGGAGAAAGAGAAGGAAGTTGTAAGCGCCCTACGCTATTTCAAGACCATTGTGGACAAGATGGCCATCGACAAGAAGGTGCTGGAGATGCTGCCGGGGTCAGCGACTAAAGTGCTGGAGGCCATCGTGCCCCTGGTCCAGACGGACCCGCGGATCCAACAGAGGTGAGGTGGGGCTGGGGAGGGAATTAGGGAGAAGGAGTGGGGGCTGCGTTTGCAGATGCTGAATGAGGAACGTCTCTCCGGTTCTTTCAAACCCACCAGCAATTCCTCCGCTATAAAACGTGCGGCCGCTCTCTCCATGGTGCGAACTTACAAGCTGGGGCCTGCGAGGAATGCTGGGGAGGGCACAGTTTGGAAAGCTCTCCCTCCTCAAAATGTCGCCTCTCCGGCATCCTTTGCGCTCCCAGGAGTTTGTTTCCTTCATTTGTACCCCTGCCAAACCAGCTTCCATCATTCTCCTCTCCTCCATTTTAATCCTCCCAACAACCCTCTGAGGTAGGTTAGGCTGAAAGTGCACGAATGGCCTTCTGGGGGACCCTTCTGCCTGCCCCAGCCCCTCTCTCAATGAGCAGTGGCCGGAGGGATATGTCGTTACTTCCACCATCACTACAGGTTCCCTTATCACAGTGCCCCATCGTTTCAGTGTGCATCTTTTCTTGCCCTTATATGTCTAGATTAGAAGAAGGGAGCAAACACAGTCTGTCTGCTGCTGGCCCCCGCAATGGCAGGAAAGGCGACTCCCACAGTTGTCTCTCTTCGTGCAGCTCTCCAATCTGTGCCCTATCAAGAAGGATCCGCAGTTCCCTCCACTGTGAGCTACGCAGAAGTTACCCCCCAAAACAAGGACACTGGGCCCTTTTTGGGAGCGCCCGCTAGCTGACGCAGCTGTCCTTTGGCCCAACAGTCTTACAGGAAATTGTGAAGCAGCTTAGGGACTGGATGAAAAACTCCTGCGGGCCGCAGTCTGCCCACCCCTGGGCTGGGGACTCGCCATCTCCATCCTTATTGCCACTTTGAAACTACCATTCAGTTGAGTTTTGAGGGATACCAAGGCCCAGAGCATGCCACTTTGAGCCCACAGAAAATGGTGGCAGAGGCAGATATTCAGGTTCCGTGCCAGTCTTCAGGGGTTTTCTCTCTGGATGCTGGCCAAAGCAGAATAACTTATGCAAAATAAGCAAATAGATGCAAATTGCATCGCTGCTGCAGGACCCGGAATTCCCCTTTTCAGAGTTTTTAAGTGGCAGTCAACCCTGGCTTTACCCAGCCTTTCACCTGAGAATAGCTGACCTGCTGACCACAAATATTTCCCTTTTATAACTTTGGCTGTGCTTTGCTTTCTGTCACTCATGCAAGCATGTCAGTCCATTCAACCACAGAGTGTTTTGTGCTGGCAACAGGGGAAACAAAACTGTAACAAGGAAGTTGTTCAGTTCCACTTTTCCCCCGTGAACGGTGACCGCAGTGTGTTGTTTTCAGAACTAGGGAGACGAGGGACATGGGGCGGAGCAAGCCCAACAAATCCACGTTAGACTGAAAATGAAGAGTCTCAGTGGAAGTGTTTACATTTGGCAAATTGGCCGCGCATCCTTTGTAATCTTGAGAATGGATTACAGTACTGTCGTGTACATCGGACACTGGACAGCCCCCTGAAGATTATTCGGAAGCTTTTGTGGTTGGGGGAGGGCAGCTTACAGAACCGATGTGATGTAGTGGTTGGAATGTTGGAACTAGGACCCGAAAGATCTGTGTTCAGATCCCCATCAATTTCACTGATTGCCTTGGACTAGTCTAGCACTCTGCCTGACCCACTTTACAGGATGGCTGTGTGAATAAAATGGGGGCAGGAAACTATGCCAGCAGCTAAACCTGTTTTCTTCAGACACAGAGATGCCTTTCACTAAGATGTCCATGCTGTGGAATTTCGACTCTGCTTAGGACACCTCCTATTTAGATCCATCATTTGACCTGGAGGAGAACCCCCTCCTCTGTGACACGATTCTGGCTGCCCACCACAGCCAACCCCATTCCAAAGTTCTTGCCGTCCGACCGGTGGGGTTTCGCACACCCCGTGTACTCCATACCTGGCACAGATAACCCACAAGATATGTGCTTATATTGAACGGCCTGCTATATATACAGTCAAGAGTTTCTGAATCTGTTTAAGACAACGGTGGGGTGGGGTGTAACTTGGAATAAATCACCTCGTGATAGAGAGCTCAGCAGTACTTTGTTTATTGAGACCTCTGTGTTCGGTCTTTCTTGTGGTTTTGTCCCTCCAGTTCCGCCATCTCCTCCTGCTACAGCCGTGTATACCAGAGTCTGGCCAATCTGGTTCGTTGGTCTGATCAGGTGATGCTAGAAGGCGTGAACTCCGAAGACAAAGAGGTGGTGAACACAGTAAAAGGGGTCATCAAGGCTGTTCTAGACGGAGTCAAGGTATAGTGTGCTGTGGGGTGCGTGTCCTTTTTGCCCCCTCTGGGGAAAGGGTTTTCTGTCAAAGCAAAAGGCAACAGTTTCTTAAGAAGCAGATTCGAGCACCAAGCCCCTGCTTCCAGCCTGAGACCGTGCTAATCTCTTAAAAACTGAAGATAACTGTCGTGAAGTTAGTCTCCTCCGGTGGATGCCTTCAGATGTTCAGGGCAGTGGTGGAGCGCTCTTTGAAATGGGCTCTCCCACAATGGCTGGCAAGCTGCCAGAATCCACAAACTTTCAAGCATTTGGTTAAATTTAAAAAAAATTTTTTTTAAAGTGCTGATTTGCCTGGGGGGATTTCTGGGCCGCTTTTCGTTTTTTCCCTAGGCCATTCCAACCATTCCCATTAATATAGAGCAGCTCAGGAGACGATGGAGCCTTTCTGGGGCTCATTAACAAATTCTGCAGTCTCCCTTCTGTGAATGAGCTCGGAATGGCCACTAGTGGGCACCACTCATGAGGGTCTGGGAGGGCCCTCTCTCTCCAGCACTTAATAGTCGGCACAGCTGGCAAGTCCCCCAGGTGGACAGAGCAAAGAAGAGACTGACAGTTGCCTGCTAGGTTTGCTTTTCATCTGGCCGTGCGCTGGATGAATATCATTTACCACAGAGGACAGTGCGCGCGCGCACACACACACACACGCACACAACATGCATGGAGCTTCCTTATACTGAATCAGACCATCAGTCCATCAAGGTCTATATTGTCTGCTCAGACTGGCAGCAGCACTCTCCAGGGTCCCAGTGGGGAGGTTTTTCACATCAAGTACTACCTGGACTTTTCAACCGGAGACCCCAGGAATCGGAACTCAGGACCTTCTGCACGCAAGCAGATGCTCTTCCTTTTCCGTAGCACGAGCTCAGCCGTCCAGTTGACAGGACAGGCTTCCTTGTTTGTTTGCACGTTTGCTCGGAAAGTAAGTTCCATGCAGTTAGTGCGCAGGGGACTGCTGGGGAAGGAAGATGGCTGAATTCCCACCTCCCGTCCAACCCCGGTGCTTGCAGGACTGGTTTCAGCTCCCTGTGAGAGTTCTGCGCAAAGTAGTCAAGGATCAGATCTTGGTTGGTAAACCAGAGTTCTTTATTTCCAATCTCTACATTAGTACAGCTTCTCGGATTATTGTCAGAGATGAGACAGATAATACAGGCAGGTCTATTATACCTTTCCAAGGAGTTTGAATTACCCATAGGTAGCCAATCACTATAGGAGAAAAACGGCGGGCAAACAGAGGCTCTGACCGTTTGGTTCCCACAGGAAAGAAAGTGAGGTGTTAAGCAGTAAATTTCCTTCCCAACCAGACCCTTCAGATGTTACCAGTTCACATAACAATCCATGGCCTCAAGGCTTTTGCATGTGATAAGAGATGAGACGCATCCTCCCTTGATGTTCCGGCCGGGCTGATGGAATGTGGAGGCAAATGGTGTGAGAGGCCCCATTGTTCCCACACAGTGCAGGTGTCACCCTCCCGCTTTGACAGTTACACAAACCCAGGCCTGGTCAGGCACTACAATATGGCAACTACAAGCATACATACAAAGCAACAGAAAAGCATACATAGTAATGAGATATGACCAGCAATACTAAATACTAAAATACTATGTCTGAATTGGCAGATTCTGACACTCCCTCCCCCATCACGGTTGAGAATATTGAAAAATATTGTCAGCCGTCCAGTGGTAAATGAGGGACTGGGCTGCCTCTTGTCCGCTTGTTCCGTAACCCACTCATATTCTCCACTCCTGTGAACTTGGCCCCAGCACCTGTTTTCAAGCCATCGTGATCGGGCCGAGACTCGCATTTCTGATGCCAGCAACCTGGTGCAGGAATGCAACTGATTTCCCGACTCCCGGCTCATGTCGCTGCACGGCGCTGACGCTCAGGGAAACGATCATTCTCCCTTGTTTGCCGTTCACTTTAGTTAGTTACAACAATTATATTGATTTTTTTCCCTCTCTTCTTTTTTTGAACCCACTGGTTTTTAGAAGCTCGATCGCCTGGAAGAAATGGCGGTCGTTCAGATGCAATAAAGCTTAAGCAGAGATCTTTAAGTCTCAACACCAAATCAAAGACAAAAATTGATTTTGACTTCTCAGAATGCAGGCGATGACGCGTTTTGGGAGTAATATTTGACTTGTCCAATAATCAGCTGAAACGGATATGGAGAGTGGAAGCCGGCGCTTTTCTTCTCTCTCTGGGCAGAACTTCCACCTGGTTGCTCCAGTATCAGCCATTTCCCAGGGTTCCCTCGAAGCTGAGTTAGGGTGAGCTAGCTCACAGTTTTTTTGTCTCCAGCTCACACATTTTTGTCTTAGCTCGGGGAGGATGGCTTCAGAGCAAGCTAATTTATGCAGCAGCCAAATCGCTGCTCACAGCTTTGGCTCACAAAGTAGAATTTCTGCTCACCAGACTCCACCGCTTAGAGGGAGCCTTGGCCATGTCTTGGTTCCTCTCAATGCCACTTAGGCCCCCTTACAAAAGACTGTACACAAAGAAATTTCCCCAGTGAAAAATAAACTCATTGGGGGACCGGTTGGTTCCAGCCCAGCCCAGAGAGTTACATCTCAGCTGTCAGGAAGCCATTCTTTTGGCCTCGTGGCTCTATTTGTATAGAAGCTATGTATTGCAATATAGCAGCCCTCCCCCCCCCCCCCCCCCCAGTATCCGCCATTTGTACCCTTCTGTGGGCCTACTGCTATTTCTGAAAGGCTAGCAGATCCCTTCCACTTCTGCTTTCCAGGGGCTGCTTCTGTCTTTCCTGCATCTTTTGCCACGTGGGTGTTGCATGTAGTGCTGATCTGGGGTTTTCTCTTCCAGTATCTCTGCAAAGCAAACCTTTGGTATTTATGGCAAAGTAAGTCAGTCCTGACCTGAATAGCCCAGGCAAGCCTGATCTCGTCAGACCTTGGAAGCGAAGCAAGGTCGGCCCTAGTCAGGATTTGGAGGGGAGACCTCCAAGGAATACCAGAGTTGTGATGCGGGGGCAGGCTGTGGCCAACCACATCTGAATGTCTCTTGCCTTGAAAACCCTACAGCAGGGGTGGGCAATTGTTTTGGCTCAGGGGCCACTTTGTGGGAGCGGAGGTTAGCGGAGGGCCGCACCTTTTAAAATGATTGCATTCATTAGTTAACTTTGCATTTCAGAAAAAGTATAAATTGTATCATAAAAATCAATAAATATAAATGAAATAAAATAGTGGTAGTTTTATTCCATTTATTTATTGTGCTAATTTCATATAATCTATAGCTGCAAGCGCATTTAATTTTAGAATCAGTTTAATGAGACAAATGTACCCTATCACACTTTTCTACAACTTTTTTGAAATCAGGAGTAAGATTGCTTGTTGAGATTCTCATCACAGCCTGCAAGTTAATGTCTGTCAAAGAGCATCTATATTTACTCTTGTTGATCTTCATGCAAGAAAAACTTTGCTCACAAATATCTGTAGACCCAAATCTAGAGAACATTTTCCCAGCAAATTTCTTCATACATGGAAATTTTTTCAGCAGACAAAGATTTGTCAAAGTCAACTAATGTCACAGCATTAAACATTTCTTTCCCAGTGTGATCTGACTGCATGTCAATAAGTTCAAGCTGCAGCTCCTCAGGTGCTGTATCAATATCAGCAGTGATGGGATAAGAGAGCAAATTGAATTTAGGCTCAATTTTCTTGAAGTCCTGAAATCTTCTTGGCAGGCCGCAAAAAACTCTGTGGCGGGCCGCATGTGGCCCCCGGGCTGCCATTTGCCCACCCCTGCCCTACAGGGTTGCCATAAGTCAGCTGTGAATTGGGGGGGGGGGGAGTTCGTCAAGTTTCCTTTTGTGGGACAGAGAGCACAGTGGATGAGGGTTCATTAAGAATGCTGTACTGGTTCACCCAGTACAAACACCACCTAGAAGCTGCCTGCAAATGAATCTCCGGGGGGAAGCTGTTTTTTGTGAATATCGCCTTGCTGTGCAGATTGGGCCCGTGCAAAATGCTTTTTATTGCTCCTCGTTAGCTCACACGGGCACTGTTGTTACTGGGCACAGATTCCACTCTAAGAGCCTCTGTGTTCGTTTTTAAAAATAATCTAGTGGCACCTTTGAGAGTAACTAAGCTTGTATTTACAGAACAAGAAACTTCCACAGGCGACTTGCATCAGCTGTCAGCAGGACTGCATGCTGCAAGTTAGAGAGATGACTTGGTTGTGTTTTTTGGCTCAAGAATGTCTAAAAGAGTTATGCATGGGAAAGTCAAGGGTATAAAAACAGTGCTACTGAAACTGGATGGGATTACCACTGACTTTTAATGTTAATCTTTTTCTGGATGTTTTGGCTGTGCGGCCTTCATGGCTAAGTGGGGCTTGAACCAGGTTCCCCAGCCAGGCACTCCAACTGTTCCACCATTCTCTCTTGCTCCCTCTCTGGAAATCCAAACTTTGAAGCCGGAAGCTCCGTTGCCCACGTGGACAGAACGTTGCCTTGAACCTTGCCAAGTTTTGTCCTTTCTTTTTAAAAAATTATTATTAGGAACTGGTCAAGCTCACGATTGAGAAGCAAGAGCACCCCTCCCCCACGAGTCCAGTCAAACCCGTTTTGCCTGCGTGTAAATCTGACAGGTGAGTAACAGCAGCATTGGACAAAGTGCTTAGATGGCTGTGTCCTGGGGGGTGGGGTGGGGTGGGGGTGGTACAAGGCACAGCAGACCTGGGGATTGTGCCCCGAATGGAGACTGACAGGTGGGGAAGAGAGTTCTGTCCTTGTAAGCAGGGGGGGTTTCTTCAGGGCTCAGGTATGTTGTTGAAGCCCCACAGCTCACCATGCCCTGGTCCCTTGGGGGATGTGTGTGTGTGTGTGTGTGTGTGTGCGGGGGGTGTTCTCAGTGGTTGCCTGCATTCCCCCTCGCTCCCTGGATCAGCCAGTCATTTCAACAGAACCTGCCTGTAGGTTTGCCATCCTAAATGCAAGAAGACAATTTTTTCGGATTTATATCCTGCTCTCTCCGCAAGCGGGCTCAGGGCGGCTTACATGGGCCCAAGGCCTAATCAGTACATTAAAACCTATAAAATCAATTAAAACACATGCACAATAAATACAGTTAATACATATTAAACGCTTCCACAAGTATAGCATCTGATGGCAACCCAAGAGCAGGTCGGAGCGCCCCCCCTCCACCACCACCATTGCCAAGGCCATGCTGGACCAGGGTTACATCATAGATGGTTAGGATGATGGGTGGTATCACCGGTATCCCTGGTGTCACCGGTGGCGGCTCCTATTCAAAAGCCTGGCGGAAGAGCTCCGTCTTGCAGGGCCTGCGGAGCTGCATTAAATCCCGCAGGGCCCTGATCTCCTCCGGGAGCTCATTCCACCAGATAGGAGCCGCCACCGAGAAAGCCCTAGTCCTCGTTCTGGCAAGCTTAGCGTCCTTGGGGCCAGGGTCGCACAGTCGATGTTCTGACCCCGACCGTAGTGCTCTCTGGGGCATGTACGGAGAAAGGCGGTCCCTAAGGTATGTTGGACCCTGGCCATATAGGGCTTTATAGGTAAGAACAATGGTGGAAGAGAGCTGCTGGATTAATAGACTTCAGTGAATTAGAAAGGCCACGTGACAGTAGAGAAGTCACTTCTCAAGGAGCCGGAGAGGCCGAATTGTGCAGAGGATCTATATGCTTTTTTGTTGGCCCTTTGGGCGTGCAAAATGCTCCTAATGCTTATTCCGACTCCGCTCTTTTGACCCTCCACAGCCCTTCGGAGCTTCCGTTGACAGATCGGGAGCTGGAGATCCTCAACAAGACAACGGGGATGACTCAGGCCACGGAGGTTTCGGCGGATTCCACAGATGAGGAGGTTGCCCCTCCCAAGCCCCCCCTTCCTTGCATTCGGGTAGCTGAAAACAGGTAACTGGAGAGGGAGGTGCCTCAGTCGCAGTGAAGTCTGCAGTGGAGTGTTTTTCAGTCTTCCTACTTTTGGAGAGCCCTTATTTTGTCATCTGCCAAGAAATCCCTGCTTGTCTTCCGCAAGGCCCTTGGAATGTTGCAGAGGGTTCCAGGGTAGAAAAAGAACAAGAGTCCAGTGGCACTGTAAGGACTAACAGAATACGTAGCAGGGGATGAGCTTTCGTGAGTCACTGCTCACGAAACAGCAGCGTTCCAGGGGTGTGTTTGAAGACATGGAGTTGGTTTCCACTGCTGCACTGAGCCAAGCCTGGTGTGTCACCTTATGGACTTGGAGCGTGCCCTAAAGTAGGTCCAGCACTCCACTGAGGAAGGTCACAGAACCAGACAAGGGGGTGGAGCCAAACTCAACTGGCAGTTTACGCGCCAGTTTCCCCTTCCTGCTGCTGACCTGCCCCCACGTCATCCCTTAAGGCCCCCAGTCCCCAGGAGCAGCGTTTCGCAGAGATTGGTGGGCTGCAGTGGGAGGTTGGGAGGCGGGAAATTTCCGTTCTGCTCCTGGAAAGTTGACTGGATCCAACCCAATATATTTGTCAGGGAGGTTGATCCACAAGAGCCATGAGGATCAGGTCGGCGGCGGAGCCCCTCTCCCTGCACTACAGGCTGGAGGGCTGGGCTGCAGGCCATTCAAGCAAGAATAAAAACAGTGCAAAAGAGAATCCTTCCAGTCATGGGAGTCACCTGACTCCCAGAGAGCCAATCCCATGCCACTCCCTTGCTTCGTATCTTTGTGGGTCTTCCACATTGTTATCTTAGTCTCAGGTTATCTTCCCTCAGCTGGCTTGCCGGTTTCTCCTTTTCCCATGCCTGTTTCCTGGGAGGTTTTCTGTCCTGGCATTGCCTCGATCCTCCTGTCTGCGCCCCAGGCTCTTTCGCAGATAGCCTTCTCCGCTGCTTCCTCTGCCGCCATTGCGCCACCGTCCCTGCCAGTGCTCAGAATGCAGGTGTCTGACAAGGGACGTCCACGCCGCATCGGCCCAGTGCTCCAGCTCGTGAACGGTTGCGGCCATCGGCAGCTGTGCAAGATGCTCCTTGCAAATAACTTCAAGCCCATTGGCGATCATGGTTCCCGGTGCGTGTATTTGTGTGCTGAGATTTGGCAAGGAAGCAAACCCACACGGAGGAAGATGAGCATGAAAATAAACAGAAAGCCCACTTTTAACTTCCTCCCTTCTTTGCTTTCTATATCTGCCTTTCCCCTCTTAAGCAGTAGCCTCTCAAAAGCTCCTGAATATTGTTTTCAAAGGTAGAAACATCCCCCCCCCAGCTTTAGAGTTTTTAAACTTAACCAGCACCAAGGTGAGCGATACGCACATTGTGTGGTTTGGCGGAAGTGTCTGCTTTTGAGACCTGTGGTTGCTGGTAAGAATTTCCTGTGCATTTTTTCTCAGCAATAAGCTGAAATTGGAGGCGTTTGGGGGCAAATCTGAATACTTTGCATCTGCACATCGATGAGAGGAAAACCCAGCCATTGCCAGTCCTGCCTGCTCGGTCAGAAACAACTGTTCCCACTTATGCATTGAATGCACAGGAGGAGATATATTTTGCCTTTCCTCCCTGCCTCAGCCTGGATCGACAAACTCATGCTTTCCAGTAGGACTGAAGCGAAGCGACACTTCACCCTGCGAGCTCTGGGCAAAAAAAACCTTATAATTTGCCCTCTGCCAATTCTCAGAGTCTAATCGGAAATAAACTTCCAAGGGAGGACCGAGGCTGTGAAATGCATTTCCCAAGTTAGCCTTCAGTTGGGGGTGGGCCTGCCTAGAAGGGCTGCCTCTGATTCAGAAATCATGACTGAGCTGGCCTAAAAAGCCCTTCCCTGAAGCACGATCTCGTGTTGTTCAAGTGCCGTCATCTGTGGCACCTTCTAGAACTGGGGAAACTGGGATTTTCCTTCATGTGGGGGTGGAAAGCGCCATCAAGTCATAGCTGACCTATGACGATCCAGTAGAGTTTTCAAGGCGAGAGATGAACAGAGGTGGTTTGCAGTTGCCTGCCTCTGAGTAGTGACCCTGGGCTTCCTTGGGCCGACCCTGCTTCGCTTCCAAGATTCGAGGAGGCTGAGCTAGCCTTGGCCATCCAGGTCTGGGTTTCCCTCATACAGAAAGGATGTAATTGGTTGTGAATAAAAGAGAAGAGCTCCTTTGGGGAGATCAGGCCTCTCATATTGTGGGAGGAGCAGTGTAAGCTAGTTTTTTCTTCACCAGCTGGAGGAGAAGAGGGCAAGTTGTGTGGTGGTGTTCTGGAGAAGACAGGGCTGCTTTCATTTATTTGCTGCCTTTCTTCCTTACAGGGCTCAAGGCGGCTTACAATGTAGATAAAATACATGAAATACAGAAAAAAAGCAAATTTTAAAATCACAGTTTAGGACTGCTGGTAACTTAATCAAATGCAGTCCTAAGCAGTGCTTCCCTCTAAGCTGTGGGGTCCTGTGAGCAAAAATTCTACTTTGGGAGCTGCTTGCATTAAAGTTGTGAGCGAGGCATTTAGCTACTGCATATATTAATTTGCTCTGAAGCCATCCTTCCTGAGCGACAACAAAAATGTATGAGCCAGAGGGGTTTTAGCTAGCTCACCCTAACTCAGCTTAGAGGGAACACTGCTAAGTAAAACCACCTTCAGCTGCCTCCCAGTGCTCCCTCTAAGCTGCAGAGTCTTGTGAGCAAAAATTCTACTTTGTGAGCAACTGGCATTCAAGTTGTGAGCGAGCGATTTGGCTGTTGCATAAACTATGGAGCTATCTTTCCTGAGCTAAGACAAAAATCTGTGAGCTGGAGGCTAAAAGACTGTGAGCTAGCTCACCCTAACTCAGCTTAGAGAGAACATTGCCTCCTAAAGATCAAAAGTGAGGGGGGAAGGCGCACCTTCTTGGCGAGATGTTCCTATAACCGTGGGGCGGCCACTGAAAAGGCCCAGTCTCATGTACCCCACCAAACAAGCTTGTTTGATTGACGGGACAGTCAAGAGGGCCTCCCCCTGTGATCTTATTTCCCTGGCATGAACGTATTAGGTGAAGGCACTCCTTCAGATATCTTCCAAGTGGGGTAGCTGTAGAAATGGGGAAACTGACTTACATGAGGTAGCCGTGTTGGCTTGCCGCAGCAACAAACCAAAGACAGAGTCTTGTTGCCCTGTGAAGGTAAGCAGATGTAGCGTGGCGGTACTGTTTGCAGACTACAGCCTGTTTCATCATTTATCCATTTATTTATTTCGATTTCTGTCCCACCTGACCAGCCCAGCCGGCACATCAGATGCTGGGAGATCCATATCTTTAGGCATATAGAGAAAATGGGGGCAAAAAGCCTGTGAAATACGAGAAACAGACCAGTCCGTGATATTTCTGTGCAAAATTCAGTTCCTTCCAAGGAGAATGGTACCGTGAGCAACCCCGACAGATGCAAGCGCCATTTTGGATTCTTTTAAAAAATTATTTTCCTCATAGGTTTAATTTTTTTGCAAGCGGTACGAGACTAGCGATAAAGCATTAATTTAAATCCACCATATGCAAGAGAGTTCATAGTAATGCCAGATCTACACACATTCATGGGCAGGAAGCTGGAGAAGGAGAAGGGAGATGGCTGGGGGTAGGGGAGAGAAACCCTCCAGCATGACATCTCAGTTGGTTTCCAAAAAGGAGCTTGGAGGCATTTCCCAACTTGCTGGATCCAAATTCTGTAAATCCAGTTTGCTGCAAGAACGAAAAGAGTGTGCTCTTAGCCAAAGCACTTAGCCACTTGGGAGGCTTGCTTGGTATTTTGGAATACTCGATGGGCTGGGTTAAAGCTTTTTTTCCATTTCTCCCGTGGTCACCAGCTGAGCATTGGCACCACGACCTCAGTGCTCACTGCTGGGCTTGATCGGTAGTACATGACCCAATGCCGGTCTTTCCCTCCCTCCCCCCTTTCAGGGCTTGCGAAGAGGCTTCTCAGAGAGCTGCCAGAGAAGCATGGTTTTTCCCTGTCATTTCTTTCCGCCCCCAGCAATCCGAGACTAGCAGTAGTCTCATATCGCTAGACTCAGGCCACTTGTAAAAAAAAAATTAAATGTAAAACAGTGAGGGAAGAGATGGTCAATGGAACTTGCACAGAGATGAATGGCGGTACAGAGTGGGCAGAATGACCTCGATATGAGTGGGGGAGTGATCTTTGAGGGGCGGGGGGAATCCGAGTGAATCTGTACGCTTTTAAATTACCTTCGACTTGGAAGCAAAACAAGGGGGAAACTGGCACAAAACCACTCTAAGAAAACCCAGGGAAACAGCGGCTAGAAGACAATCTGAGTGCTGCTGGGGGGGAAATCAGTGCAGAACAAAAAAGAAAACCCAACGGAGATGCACGGCAGAAGCGAGGGGAAACACCCGTATGTAATGGGCCAGTTTTATTTTGACCTGCATTTGGTTAAGTTTACTAGCAGTCCTCAATCATGATTTTCAATTTTGGTTGCTGTTTTTTATGTATTTTATCTATTTTTTTAATGCTTTATTTTAAACTCTCAACATTATACATCAACATTGTAAAATAAAAGCGTATATGAGGTTTACAGTGACGTAATTCAACACATTACAATAGTCACCAATTATTAATTACATTAAAAACGTGGATAAATTATGGTATAATAATTGTATTAACTGATGATACAAATTCTTCTTTAGTGGACAAATATTCTAAAAAGGGAAACCAAACTGCCGCAAAATTAAAATGATAATTCTCATTTTGTTTTTGCAATAAAGATTCTGTAATTTTTTCTAACAAACAAATGTCACAAACTTTCAATATCCAACTAGTAGTTGATATTGTTTTAGAACTTTTCCAAATTTTGCCCAGAATTAATCTGGCAGCAGCACAAAAATATGTATTTTATCTATGTTGAAAGCCGCCATGAGCTCCCTAAGGAAGAACAGTGGCTAATAAATGCTTCAATTAAATAAATCAATAATCTGAAGTAATGCTTAATCTGTGGTTAATTATTATGTTTACAGGAGGCCTCCGTTTCAGAATATGGGGGGGGGGGATTTTGCAGATATTTTTGTATCCCATTGGCGCCAGTGGGTTAAAACGTGTTTTACTCGAGAAGAAAATGTATTATAACTCACCTTCTAAAGGAGAAAGTGAAAAACCAAGGCTTTATAGACTGCAGGGGGTGCTGGAGAAATTGTGGCATCTCATGTCTTCTTGATGCAAAAAGTATTTGATGCTCACATGAGGGTTTTTAAAAAATCTCTGACTTCTCTCACACAGTCCTCCTCCAGCGCTGCCACCAAAGAAACGTCAGTCGGCTCCGTCTCCTACGAGAGTGGCTGTTGTGGCACCCATGAGCCGGGCCACCAGCGGCTCCAGTTTACCTATTGGAATCAACAGACAGGTAACAGCCCGGCTCCTCCAGGAGCATTTGGGGAGGTCTGGCGGGGACTGAGGGGGGGGGATGCACCTGCAAAATGGTCATTTTACTTCCACACTGGAAATCCGGGAAGGACGTTATTATGATTTCCGTTTAATGTTGGGAGTATTATCATTCTAGAAATACCAGAGCAATACTCCCAATATTGTCCTTCCCAGCTTCCCCAATTATAATTTTTCAAGTCCTTCAGCCTCATAGATGGTCCACTGACTTTTTAAACTTTAAAGGGTCATTGTTTTTAAAGGGAAGACCTGGCCTTCAAACTCTGGCGGCCAGGTCTAGTCCCGTTGAAGATAATGGCCCTTTAAAATAGAAAAGGGAGGTGTGCCACTGAACATGGGGGTGGGGGGTGGGAATGCGCTAAATAATAGGTGGTAGACCTGACCTTTGGAGGAAGCTACGTAATTTGAACATGGGAATGCAGCTTTGGACAGGTGGGCTTTCGTGAGCTGCTTAAAAATAGCAAGAGAAGTGAGAAAAAGCATATGTTAGAGGGGAGTATCTTCTGCTTGGGCGGGGGGGATGGACAGAAAGAACAGAGACCAGCAGGAGGCCAGCGGATCTTGAGCTGATCAAATACAAGGGTGCTGTAAGATTAAGAGGACCCTCCATGACCCTGAACTGGATGGCCCAGACAAGCCCGACCTCGTCAGATCTCACAAACTCAGCAGGGTTGACCCTGGCAAGTACTTGGATGGAAGACCTCCTTGGATTACCAGAGGTGGGAAACAGGGGCGGGCTTTATTCAGCCTCCTCTCTGAATATCCTCCAGGTCCCCAGTAATGGTCAGTCACCAGAAGTTGCCATGACTTCCAGGTGCACGCACGCACACAGGTGCACATATAAAAAAATTACCAAAAAAAGTACCCTCCATGAGAACTGAGGAGAGAAGAAAAGGCAGATCAAGAGGGGTTTAAGAATGGCAGCACATGGAGGCTGAAATTTGGTACATTGTGGAGAGGAAGGCCAATACAGAGCATGAAGGATCAGTGAAGACCAAAGGAAGGAAGGAGTAGAGAAAAACAGACCAGCTTTACATTTTGGAGTCTGTCTCTACTTACTGGCAGGTGGTCCTTAGCCACTGGTGTAAATCCGTACCCTGATTAACAGTCGGTAGCCACTAGCAACACCCCACCCCACGCTTACTGGGGGCTGGAGGAAGCACCCCCATGGAGCTGCCTTATACTGAATCAGACCATTGTTCCGTAAGGTCAGTACTGTCTACTCAGATCGGCAGCAGCTCTCGAGGGTCTCAAGCGGAGGTCTTTCACATCACCTTTTGCCTGGTCCTTTCAACTGGAGCTGCTGCCAGAGATTGAACCTGGGACCTTCTGCATGCCAAGCAGAGCCTCTTCCACTGGGCCACAGCTCCTCCCAATAAATGCTGCAGAATGAAGAGCAGCAAGAAAGGGCAAAGACAGGAAGGAGGCAGACCAGGATACAGGAATCACCGTAGTCCAAGCTGCTATCTGAGACAGAGGAAGTCCCTTGGAAATCAGTGGATTTTCTCCTGTGTATGCATACTTGGGACGGCACTGTCTGAGACTTAATTAGAGGTTTTGAGAGAGGGCCTAGAGGATGGGAGAAAGGTTGAGATTAACTGAAGCAACACAGCATGTTCGCAGCCACTCCATGAGACATGGTGAGCATGGAGCCACAGTGGAGTGGGGTGTTCTCAAGGCTAGATGAGCAGCAGAACTGCACATGGGGATGCGTGCTCTTCCAGTCCGTGGCATGGAGGTGGACTGTGAGCACAGGTGGAGGTTGGCCATCCAAGTGTGCTCTGAGGGTTGGTAGGAGAACTGCCCTAAAATCTCAGTGATTTGAATTGTTGGCCACAGTCCGCGTCCTCACTGCATGCAGTCACTAGACTCTGTCTCAGCAATCTGGCAGTTGTGTAAGGGAGGTGGGGTGTAGTGATGGGCTGGCGCCCAGTTTGGAACTGGCCTACTGAAAATGGATTCATGTAGGATGTCCGCCAGAAATCCCCCAGTCACCTGTTCTTTAAGTAGAGACCAGTCACCAGTCAGCAAGGCTTCCATGCTTGGTATCGCTCACGTCTGTTTTCCGTCTCCAGGATTTCGATGCTGACTGCTATGCTCAGCGCAGGCTGTCGGGTGGCAGCCAGTCCTACGGAGGGGAGTCCCCCCGCCTGTCGCCGTACAACAGCATGGGCAAGCTGAGCAAGTCCGATGAGCAGCTCTCCTCGCTGGATTGCGACAGTGGGCAGTGCTCCCGCAACACAAGCTGTGAAACGTTAGGTAGGAAGCATAAAGCTGGAGGGGGAGGGGGAGGCTGCAAGGGAAGAAGGTGGAGCATGTGTGCAGTTGGGTGGGGGTCGGTGCTGAAACCCTGGGGACCTGAAAAATCACCGCGTGTTGGAAGGGATGGGTTTGAGCCTGATCCTTGGTCATGGCCTGCCAAGGCTGCTGGGCACAAGACAGAGCTGCCGGCAGTTTGAGGTTGGATGCAAACACAGGCCAGACTCCTCCTGATCATGTGATCTCAGGGATTCATGACTGCTGGCAGCCTAGTGCCAATAGTAATAAGGCCTCATCTACTTACAGGAAGTTCTTACCACAGAGTTCCTCAGGATTCCTAGAACTATCCGGGAGCGAAAAAGGTAGCTCTAGGAATAGCTGTGAACTCTATAGTAAGAATGTTTGGTTTTACCATAGAGTTTCCTGCAATTTCTAGAGCTACCCTTTTTGTTTCTGGGTAGCTCTAGGAATTGCCAGGAATTCTTCCTGTAAGTAGATGAAACCTTCTTTTTCTATTTTAATTTTTCTCCTAGGACTTTGCCCCCCCCCCCATCCTCCAGCCGGTTGCCAGGCAACTCTACCCATGTCTCCTTCCTCAACCTGTGGCTTATGGTGCCGCTGTGAAAGACCATGCTTGCTTGCTCCCCTCCCCCACATGCTGTAGGTCTCTTTCTCCCCTCTGTCTCGCCCCATTGAGTTTCAGCCAGTTCTTGACTGGGTGCTGTTGATAGTTTAGCCCCCCCCTCCCCCACAAACACACACACACACTTGCTGTCTCTGATGTCCCTAGAAATGTAAGAATTGCTGTATGGGATCAAACTCAAGGGGTGAAATGTAGTCCGGTATTCACTCATGATTAGCTGTGTTCTTCAGGGAGGAGTTGGAGGGGACATGTCCGATTGATTGCCTCCTGGCCTGGAGAGGTAGATCGCGTCTGTATGTGGAAGTTCTAGTGGAGGCTTGATGTATGAACGCATAAGGCTGGCCCTTCTTGGCTTTCCTTGCATTAGCCAGTTAAGGCGCCGCTTGCCACCGATTGCAGCGTATGGCAGCCACATAACAGGTTTTCTTCATATTAAAGCCTGTCTTTCTGTCCGTTGGCACAGCAGCGACCTCGCCAACGGGGCTGGACAACTTCGGAGCTCTTGATCTTACGACGCTTTCTCTGTACTCCGCAGATCACTACGATCCGGACTACGAGTTCCTGCAGCAAGACCTCTCCAACGCCGATCAGATACCCCAGCAGACCCCCGGTGTCCTCAGCCCATTGCCGGAGTCCCTGGCAGAGTCCGGCTCCCCGTTTCACGGACGTGCTTTCCAGCTGCCGGAGTACTGCAGCCCCTCGGCGGCAACGCAGGCAGCGGAGATTCCACCAGCTCTGCCCGAGAAGAAGAGGAGGGGCACAGCCGCCCACACTTTCGACGCCTCCGGCTGTCGGATCCTGATCGAGAGGCACCCCTCGCAATACGATAACCTCTCCGAGGACGAGATGCACAGCCTGTCCTTGATCCCGACAATGCACTTCACCCCTTTTGCCACTGTGCTGCCCTTCCAGCCGGGGAACTCACCGGCAGAATTCCTCAACGACTTTGCTGCTCCGGACTCTGTGGGGGACTCCGAGAAACCGCCGCCTCTGCCTGAGAAGAAGAACAAACACAGTAAGCCCAGGGTCTGCTTGGGGGGGGGGGGGTTTCTGCTCTCACATCTTCTAGAGTTCTTGGGCGCCTCTGTTGTGCCAGAAGCATACGCGGTATCGTACAACACAGACAGACTCCCTTCCCCTATGTCAGAAGTTCCCAAACTTATGGGGCCTACTACCCCCTTTTCAGGAAAAAAATTACTCAGCGCCCCCCTGGAAATGTACCTTTAAGAAATGGACAAAAAGATGCAGGTAGAGCCCATCATGATCCACGCAGCCAGGCAGGCCAAGGCAGGCACAGAGCAGCAGCAGCAGCTGAAGGCCTGAGGCCAGAGGCCAGCAGCAGCCGCCACACAAGAGCCCAGCAGCAACACCAGCCTTACAAGGGTGCACATGCATTTGCAATGTGCAAATGCATGGCTGTGATTGGCTGTGGGGACTCCTCTCCACCTGCACTTCCCTCCCTTATCCCAGGGAAGACCAGGAGAAGGCAGGAAAAGGCTGCTTTAGATAGGTTCTGGACTCTTCTTTCTTTATGCTTTCATCACCCCCTTATTTTTATTCAACGCCCTCCAATTGCACCCAAGGCTCCTACCGCCCACCTGGATTGTTCCAGCACCCCCCAGGGGGTGGTATTGCCCACTTTGGGAACCAGTGCCCTACATGTTCTTGGGCTTCCGGTTGTCCTCGGGTGATGCCGAGGGATCGGAGTGCAGGTGTCAGGGACCTGAGCAACCCCAGGCCCCCTGACTCTGAGGGAAGCCAGGGCCCACCCTATCATCCATGCACCAACGACACCTGCGGCACCTTTATGGCAAAGCCCCCTCCTCCGTTGCTTGATATGGACTGGCCCTTTAACAGTCCACTGCCTGATAAGCAGCTGGATGCAGTCTGGGGGTGGGGAATGGGGAGATGAGTCACAGCTGGGATGTGGGCAGTGGCAACAGCTTCCCACAGGAATTACTCAGATCTCATGGGAGTTTTTCAGGGGTGCAGCCTCCAAAGGGGCGGGCCCCTAGCCCTTCATAAGGCAAAGGGAAGTAGGTCCAGGGGGACACACCGGATCCTGCTCCTGAGGCCGACCGGAGTAGGGTCAGGAGAGGTGAAAGACGAGAGTGAAGGAATACACTAACGCCCCCTGCTGGCAAGGACATGCCAGATCCTCTGTCACCGGTCTGCATTTATTTACTGGGCCCATAGTTTGTTGCGTTCCCAAGGTCTAGCCTTGCAAGTTATGCTCTGTCCATGTGGTGCAGAGGAGAAGTGTCTGGTGCCATTTTCCAAACATGCACATGCTCCAGCTCCGGCCAGGGAAAAAGGTTCTGAGGGGCAGCCATTGAGAAGACTTCTTTGCATGCCTTCTGTCAATCAGCTGTTGTGCATTTGGTATATTCTTCTCTTAGTGTATGCATTTTCGTTTCAAGCTCGGTGGCTGCAACGGAACACGGGGGGGGGGGGGGGGGGGGAGTGGCCTCTTCAGAATTCCTGTCTTGTCTCAGATGTTTTTCTTGCAGAGGCCTTCATGTCCCTTCCATGCAGCATACAGGCCAGGGGCAGATTTTCACCTGGCCTTCAAACTCCGGAGCGGCTCGCAAGTCGTATACCAATAAGGGATACAGTAAAAAGCCCCATAGCACCTTTAAGACTGACCAACTTCATTGTAGCATAAGCTTTTGAGAAACACAGCTCTCTTCGTCAGATGCATCTGACGAAGAGAGCTGTGTTTCTCAAAAGCTGATGCTACAATAAAGTCTGTTAGTCCTAAAGGTGCTACTGGGCTTTTTACTGTTTTGCAGCAAAAGACTAACACGGCCAACTCCTCTGGATCTATGACCAATAAGGGTTGGATTTTTTCTGTCCCCTCCAGTCCTTACATACGGGTGAAGTGTGAGACTGCAGTATGTAGTAAGTGAAGGTACGTACAGTTCCTATGTGGGTCAAATGAGAGTCTGGCGGTCTGACCGGGAAGGAGTCTTCACTGGTTGATGATGACTTCCTGGCAGCCCAAGGAAAAGGGCTTAGCTGTTGTCGGTGAATGGAGTCAATTCTGAATTCATTATTTTCACATCTCCCTCCCTTCCCTTTCCAGAAATCACTGCATCCTGTAGTAGTCATAACTGGGTCTGTTGAAAAGCATGAGGAAGAATTTCTGGCAAGTCTGAGCAAAGAATGTTGTCCCCTGCCGTCAGAATCGGTTTCAGCTCTGCTTTTCATCCTGGTTGAAAGCACAGCTGTGTTGCGTACAGCTCTTGTTTTCGATGTTTAGGAAGCAGCAAGCAGTCCCGACGGGGTGTGTGGTGTTAGCTGCTGCTGTTGCAGACCAGGAGGCTCCTGGCAATTTGCTCAGCAGTGGGAGGGCCGTGTGAGAAGGCCCTGCAGGTTGGATGTGCCCCCCCGCCATGGTTTGCCCACCTCTCCCCTGGAGAAGTGAGCATAAGTCAGTTAGCCTAACAGTTAAGCTGGTTATGTTCCCCTACAAGACTCGAGTCTCCTTGGAAGTCACTGTGAGGCATAGATTCTTCAGGCAGTCGGCTCTTTGTCGCTTCCTGGGCTTTAGCCTCCATCCCTGGAACAGTAAGAGACACCCCTTTGATTAGCTATAACAGCTAGTTCCAAGTGGGCAGAGCTTTGTAAGCTGTCGAAAGGAGTTGGATTAGATTGCCTTGTCTAGCCCCAGGGAAGCTCTTCCCTAACCAGGCTCCTGTCTGCCTGGGACCGATTCCCTACAAGGCTCTGCCCCGGCATTGTTCTTCCCTTTTACCCAATTTCATGTTTGAATTCCCCACTATTTGCCGCTGGGCGCATTTCGACCCGCGGCTCCACCCAATTTTCCCCGCGGCTTCAGTGAGCCTCAAAAAAACAGGATCGCTGAAGCCGAGGGGAAAATTGTGCGAAGCCGCGGGTCGAAATGTGCCCCACGGCAAATAGTGAAAAATTGAAGCACGCAATCGGGGGAAACAGAAGAACAATGCTGAGGCAGCACCTTGTGGGAAATCGGCCTGGGAGATTTCATGATGCATCGTAGGGGGCCAAAGAATCTGGGGTTGTAAAATCCGCTGGCCTCAGATCACTTAACCAGTTTCCGACTGATGCCCTTCATCCCCCGGGGCATCTTGCCTGTCCCTGAACATCTTGAGAGGGGCTGTGGCTCAGTGGCAGAGCATCTGCTCAGCATGCAGGAGGACCCGGAGTCAACCCCCAACATCCCCAGTTAAATCAACCTGGTAGTAGGTGTTGTGAAAACCTCTACCTGAGACCCTGGAGAGCCCCTGCTCGTCTGAGTAGACACTGACTTTGATGGACCCCAAAGGTCTGATTTAGTAGAAAGCAGCTTCAGGCGGTCACGAGTGCCACTTCCATGTTATGTCTGCCTGTGGGTCTTGTGACAGCTTCGAGTTTCCGACATTTTGAGGAATTGGTCATTCTGATATTTTCAGCTTTCTTTCCTGTTCCTTGTGAGTTTAGAAAGAAGCTTCACACCCTTTCTCTCCCTTAATATCCTTCATCCTTTCCCAAACCCTGGTTTTACACTCCAGAGGGGAGGGCACTGTAATATGGCTGAGGGAGCAACGTGAGCCCTTCACCACCCTGTAGCCTTTGGGGGCACAGTGGCCTCATTTGGGCCTATCTGCTCTATGAAATTCTGTTGCGTTCCAAGCTCCGTGTCGTGGGTCAGCCAGAAGAGTCGGGGGACTCTGCGGAGGAGGAACAAGCAGACGAAGGGGTTCCCAACTCTCTGTCAATAGCAAACAACCCACTGCAGAAAGCTACTGTGACCCTGCCAAGTAGCGAGCCACAGTCTGACAGCAGCTTCCCAGAACCAGAAAGCGTCCCACCATCTACCTCGCCTCCCTCGTTTCCAGAACCGCTGGAGCATAGACGGAGGAGGGTCTGCCATGAGGTGCTGGAAAGAAGGCGGAGTGCGCGATTGGCAGCTCAGAGACCCCTGGGTCTAGTTAGTAAGGAGGAGGGTGCATGCACCAGTATGATGCGACCCAGCTGCAAGACGAGCATCTCTGCCACAAAGGGTGAAGAGAGGGGGAGAGACGGGCCGTTGGAGCAGCGTGGCAAATTACTCCTGACCTTGCTGCCACGGACCCTGCCTAGAATTGTGACTTTGGCTCTTTGTGCTGGAGCTGGACCTCGACTTTTGGATTTGCCCCAAACCTGCTCCTGTTGCTGACTCCATGTATGATAACAAGAGGAGAAGGGGAACCAGCGTCCATGAATTGGTAGAAAGCACAAAAAACCGCTGGCTGAAATAACGAAAGGTGAATGAAAGATGTATAAAATTAATATTTTAATACCAAGTTCAATAACACAATAACCATATGACTAGATAAAGTCAAGGCGTTCTTTCAAGAAAGAAAGTCCTGAAAGTATTCAATGTGTCTCACTCCTGTTGTATTATAATTCCATCATCCAACTTGACATACATTCATCATAGGGTGGACTAATATAGCTCCTGGAAAATCCATATAGTCTTGAAATCCATAAGCCATAGAGACACAAGAACAGCTTGACTTTATCTAGTTATATGGTTATTAAGTTATTGAACTCGGTATTGAAATAGTAATTTTATACATCTTTCATTCACCTTTAGTTATTTCGGCCAGCATTTTTTTGTGCTTTGTGCCAACTCCGTGTATGACCTAGGAACTGGACCCTGACTGCACCGTGCCGGATTGTCTCTTCTCCTTGCCTTGCTCGCACCTGAGCTTTCCTGCCCAGCCCCGTGCCTAGTGGGCACCAGGACACTCTGCTTAGCCTGGAAGGTCACTTTGCATCCTAATCTGCCTCTATCAAAATAGATGATGTGAAGACCACTTCTTCAAAACCCTTAGCCCTGGTTCACACACTTGGCCTGGGACGTCACTGGGAGGAGATACATGAGACCTTCCCTTTCAAAGTGCAGAGAAGTGCGACCGCAGGCTTTTGCGGAAGTGCCTGACCTTCCTTTCCTCTCACTTCCTATATTGTCCTCATTATTTAGGTTGCTGCCTATTAGTGATTATATGGTGAAGGTTGTGGTAAAGCAGCAGATATGTGGATCTAATCAAGGTCCTTCAAATCCCACAGCCAGCCATATACACTGAGAAGCCCACAGTCCCTGACCTGGACAGCCCAGGCTAGCCTGATCCCGTCAGATCTCAGAAGCTAAGCAGGGTCAGCCCTGGTTAATACTTGGATGGGAGACCACCAAGGAAGCCCAGGGTTGCTCCGCAGAGGCAGGCAATGGCCAACCACTTCTGAACGTCTCTTGCCTCGAAAGCCTCGTGAGGGGGTCGGCCATTAGTTGCCTGCGACCGATGGCTCTTTCCACCACCACAAATTCCACATGGAGTTACTCTGTTTTATAGTCATAGCAACCCTCCTGGTAGGCAAGCCTGAGAAGATGATGACTTCCAGGCTGAGGCCACCTGTGAGCTTCAGGAGTGAACTTCACGAGGGCTTTGAGTCTAGGTCCAGTCTGGGCCGCTCTGCCCACCACATGGCACTGCACCTGACTCTTTTTGATAATTCTGCAGACATCACCCCTGTCACTGAGGTGATCACATCCTCTCAAGGACTTCAGCCCAAGGGTGGGCTGCCAGCTCCGGTGCTGAGCCCGTGGTGTGGTTTTCCATCTGTTCTGTTGGCTTCCCGGCCTCTTTTGACACCTCCAGTTCAGAAGAATTAAGCAGGGAGGAACTAACACCCTGGCTGCCGTTTCAGGACTTTCCTGTTTCTCTTTATTCAGCTTTCATGTATGAGGGGTATAAATTAAATCCCTTAAATTACGGACTGTCAAAATGCATCTCCTAAGTCGAGGAGAAAGTCATGACGCACCTCCCATGTTGTTGCCAAGGCAGGAAGAGGTTGATCCAGATGTTGGGGCACCGGTGCCTCGGACAAGGTGGGGCTACAGAGCTAAGAGTTTTCACTGCTTCTGGGTGGAGAGTCTTTCCAGGACTGAAGGCCAGGCCCAGACCGGGAGTGAAACCCCACCGGCAGAGAGAGCAGCAGAAGTGTATAAAGTATTGTTTGCTGTATTTTATATTGTTGTAAGCCGCCCTGAGCCAGCATTGCTGGAAGGGCAGGGTAAAAGTTTAATAAATAAATAAGTATGGCCCAGGGCAGCGAAGGAAGCCAAGCTTTAAAGGCACTGGTTTCAGTACTTGGGCTTTTCCCTCACACAAGGGATCCTTAGGAAAAAGCCACAGGATTGTTAAACTGCAGCAGAGCGGGGCTGGGGCATTCGTCTGGTCCAAAACGTCTCAGTCAGTTGGCTGAACAGATATTGCCGAATATTTTTAAAGCATTAATTTTGTTAGAATAAAACAGATTCTTTAATCAGCAGTGGGTTGGATATATACTAATTTGGCAGGGAAATGACTTTTTTAAAAAAAACCTGTAATGCATTGTTGTAACTTCTAGCAAAATTTAGGTAAGGTTTCTATAAAAGTGAACTATTTACTGGACTGTCCCTCCCTGTAGATTCTATCCTGGAATACTGTGACCAGCCAACCATGAAAGAATTAACAATAAACGAAACAAGCAGGGACCCATGAGACACTTGCAGGGGAAGGAGAATCGTGGTGGCAGTGGCGCAGTCACTCACTCACCGGCCCCCTTCCCCACCACTCCGGCTGCCCTTCTTTACTGATGATGTTCTGCATGCCCGGCCACTCACGCCAGCCTTGCTGCTGCTCCCCCTCACTTGCTCTCTTTCTCTCCGCTGCCAGCCATCTCCCCCCCTCACAGTGGGCTGGCCAGCCTGCCCAACTGCAGCACCACTCCACAGGCCTGGTTTACATAGTGAAGAAGAGAAGAAGAGAAGAGATTGGATTTATATCCCGCCCTCCACTCACTTGGAGTCTCAGAGCGGCTGACAAACTCCTTTCCCTTCCCCTCCCCACAACAGACACTCTGTGAGGTAGGTGGGGCTGAGAGAGCTCTGACAGAAACTGCTCACGAGAGAACAGCTCTGAGAGAACTTGTGACAGGCCCACGGTCACGCCAGCAGCTGCATGTGGAGGCGTGGGGAATCAAACCCGGTTCTCCCAGATTAGAGTCTGCGCACTTAAGCACTACACCAAACTGGCTCTCCACACCAAACTGGCTCTGATGGGGGGGGGGGGCTGTGGGGGCTCCAGGTGCACCGGTCCCACCGACAGCACTACTGGCTTGGCGGCAGAGGAGGAAACAGCAGCACCCTTGCCCTCCTGGTTCAAGTGGGGTTTTTTCCCCCTGGCAGCTCTTGGGTCCTCCTTGCCACCCGCCACCTTGTAGTGGCAGAGCTGCCATTGGGAGCGGTTGTGCAACCTCTGTTTGGGGGGGTGGGATTTATGCCCCCTCCAGCCATATGTTTTATAAAACTTTCCATATTCTGTAACCTGGGGAGGGGTCCTCCTCAAGTCTGAAGAAGAATCTCTCAAGTCGGTGCTTGGCCCTGGTCTGCAGATGGGGGGCATGTAATCTGTTTGATAGACTGATTAAAGTAGTGTAACATGGGGTGGGTAATCCTTGGTTCCTAGGGCAAGCAAGGAGTGGTTTGGGTGGGGGAGTCCTAAGCTCAGGGCCACGGATGACTCTTTGCATTCCTGGCCGTGTTTGAAACTGCCCGTGGTAGTAGCCAGGGGTGGTGGGATCTTGGCCTTATGGGATATATGACTGTGGTCAGAAGGATAATAATGGGTCAGTTGAATAGTGTTCCGGCCCTACGACAGGGTCCCCCTTCCTCTCTCGCCGTTTGTGTCGGAAGTGCCGTATGACCGACGGTGCGTCTCGACAGCGAGGCCCCTCGTTGGTCAGGCCAATAGAACGACAAGGCTGCTCAGGCTGGTTCCGTACCTGGAAACCCTGACACCCATTGAGGCGCAGGAAGAGGGACATGACCCCTTGTGTGCCTCTTGTGTTCCAGTGATGGCCTACATGCAGTTCGTAGAAGATTACTCCGAGCCGCAGCCGTCCATGTTCTACCAGACGCCGCAGAACGAGCACATCTACCAGCAGAGGAACAAGCACTTGCGGGAGGTGTACGGGTTCAACGACTCCTTCAGCAGCGCAGACTCCGGCCAGGATCTGGCCCCGCCCCCGGCTCTTCCACCGAAGCAGCGGCAGCTGGTGAGTCCCCCTCGTCACAGCCCGGCCCCCAGATCAGCCCTCTTCAGCCTCGTTGATCTCTCTCTCTCTCTCTCTCTCTCTCTCTCTCTCTCTCGCAAGCCAGGCAAGCACCCTCCTGGCTTTTGGCGTCCTGGTGCTTTGGGTTTTCTGGGTATTAAAGGGGAGGTATTAAAGGGGAGCCGTGGCAGCTTGTAATCTGGAGGGTGAGTTTGGCTTTGCAGCCTGCGTGACAGACAGACAGACTGACTAGTTGGATGCCGGCTCACCTGTTTTGCTTCTCTTCTCACACACACACACACACACACACACACACACACCCACCCACCCACACCCCGATGCCCCGTGTCCACTTTTTTGTATTCTTAAGGTAGAACACGTGTTTTGCATTTGCATTTTCTTCCAAAACCGTTGCAATTTTTAATATAGACGCTTGTTCAGTGTAATTTATTCTGCCTATGTGGGGAAGGGCGGTGCAGGCCATGACCCCCCCCCCCCCCCGAAAAAAAGCCCGCTCTTTGAGCTGAACGCTTGCGGGGCCAGCCGTGTTTTGTCCTTTCCTTTCTTTGTCTTCCTTGCACTGTCTCTCTCTTCCTTCAGCAGGCCTCTTTTGCCAGCACCTCCTTCTCCTCTGTCTCCTTCTGTGTCCAGCCTCCTCAAGTGCCCTTCGGCCCCGAAGACAGTGGCGCTGCTCAGGGCCTCAGTATGTCCGTCTCTAACTCCTTCCTCCACCAGCACAGCTCCTTCCCTGTGCACTCGGTGAGTTACTAACTGGAGACACTTCTTCCTCTTCCTCTTCCTCTGGCTTCCTCTGCTGGGAGGGTTTCCTGGCCCGGGGGGGCGGGAAGAGATTGTCTTTTTCGCTCCCTTCCCAGAGCAAAGTTTAACTGCCGAGTTTCAGGGACACGTGTTGGGATTACAAAGCTTACATTCAGAGCATTTCTGCAAGGGAACTGAGTCCGGGGGGCGGGGGCGGGGGCTTTTTAGAACTGATGACTCCCCACCCCCAGGCACTGAAAACAAAGCCAAAATAAGGAAGGGTAGACATGAGCCGGCAACATCGATCTGCAAAACGTATCAACCGCACATAAAAGCTGACGATACGTAAAGTCTGGGTTTAACGTCTCTCTTCTGAATAAATCAAAACCGATCAAAATCCAAAGTAGACTGTAAACATTCTTTTATCGTTCCCATCAAGTCGTGTTGAGGTCTTAGATGAATCCCCTAAAATGCTTCCAGGATCGCTTCAAAATTCAAGTCTTTAGAAATAATGCTCTTGGAACTCTGGAGCTCCTGCATCATGTTTGAGCATCATTCAAACATAACAAACAAAGTACAGAACAAAGTTTGAGTCCAGGGACACCTTTAAGACCAAGAAAGTTTTATTCACAGTATAAGCCTTTGTGTGCTTGCCCACTTCTTCAGATACCCCACCTGAGACAAAGTACAATTTCTTTGGGGCGGGAACATCCTGGAAGGTTTGGCTCCCTCCTGCTGTTGGGTGCAGGGCAGAGACAAAAGACCTCCTAGAAGAGGAAGGCTTCAGTTGCACCACAGTTCGTTTCACTATCCAAACTTGGATGCTTTCAACCAGTTGTTTCGCTCTTCAGTAACCAGGATCTTAAACCATGGTTTAAAATCACAATCGCTGGGCAAGAGGAACACCCCAGTTTGTTGCAGCATCTGAATTCAGATGTTACAGCCAATTATGATTAGAGCCAAGATCTCCTAAACCAGGAAGTCTTCAATCTTCGTGACTCTGCCTGAGGGGAGAAGGAAGGCAAGGAATATTCATGCGCCAGAGGATTTCGGGCAGGATTCCATTTGCGATGCAGCCACAAGACTGATGCTGTTCCAGATAGGCCAAATGAGCTCCCAGAATCATTACACACACACACCCCGCTGAAGCAGGCATCAGCTTTGGATTGGTGGCATTCATGTCCAAAACTGTGTCGGCTTCAACCGCAAGTCAAACAGTGAATTCTGAAGTTTTCATTTAGAATACTGTTTCAGAGATTTTAGGGGATTCACCCAGGACTTCAGCATTCGGTGCGGATCTGTACTCCAGGTGTGAACTGGTTTAACTGTTCCTTCTCCCTAGGGAACGGCACAGCTGTGAGCAGGGTGGGCTAAGGATCTGAGGATCCTCAGACGGTGAAATGCCTGGGACTCTTTGAAGGAAGCTGTAACAGTTAACCTGGTGTTAAACTGTCTGAACACAGGCATACCTTGTAGGGGCTAGAAACAGAACAAGTTCAGAATGTGCAGTCTGCCCATAGCCTCAGGCTTTCTGTTTCTAGAGAGTGTCTTTGAGTCTTCCAGTTTCCCCTGGAAGGCTCTCTAAAGCAAGGGTGTCAAACATACGGCCCGTGGGCTGGAAGTGGCCCGTCCAGGGCTCTCATCTGGTCATTGACCGAGGCACTGTGCATTATGTCCATGTATACCATTCCCAATGCTGATGCGCAACGGGCGGTGGAAGCGGGGGGGGGGGGGGCAATCAGGGAGATAATGTAAGGAAATACTGTAAGAGCATTGATGTTTTAAGCATGTTTGTGTTTTGAGTAAAAAATAATATCGTTAACTGGGTTTGCCCGCGTCCTTTATAAAGTTTCTCTCTTCCTGTACCTGGCATGGCATTTTACGGCACACATGGTCCAGCCAGACAAGGTGACATTTGTGTCCGATCTGTCCCTCGTTAACAAATGAGTCTGACAACTCTGCTCTGGAGTCTGTGTTTCTCCACACAACCTGGGTCTTTTCACCTCTGTTGATATTTGCCCAGTTTTGAGAAATATATGCGCTCTGGTTAAAAAATTCCGGTGCTGCAAGGGGCACCAGGGGGGGATTTTCCAAAAGCAGGATGTCAGAACCCTGGGCCAAAGAGTGGTTTTCTGCTGTTGATCTAAGAGAGAGGAGGTTTACTAGACAGACACATAAGACATGTGTGTGTGCGTGCGTGCTGTCAGTTTGCAGTTGACTTACAGCAACCCCATAGGGCTTTCAAGGCAATAGAGGAAGGAAGGTGGTTTGTCACTGCCTGCATCTTTGTAGCAATCCTAGACTGCCCTGGTGGTCTCCCATCCAAGTACTAACCGAGGCTGACCCTGCTTAGCTTCCGAGATCTGACGAGATGTAGCCAGTCTGGGCCAGCCCGATCTGGACAGACTGATGGATTCTAAGATACGAGAATTCTATTATGGATGTGAATCAATGCTCCCTCTAAGCTGTGGAGTCTTGTGAGCAAAAACTCTACTTTGTGAGCGATTGGCATTAAAGTTGTGAGTGATTTGGCTACTGCATGAATTAGCTTGCTCTGGAGCCATCCTTCCTGAACAAAGACAAAAATGTGTGAGCCGGAGGCTAAAAAACTGGGAGCTAGCTCACACTAACTCAGCTTAGAGGGAACACTGGGTGTGCTACAGATGCAAAGAAGCAGTGTGTGGCAGCACTTTTGGAGAGCTTTGGGCAGGCCCTTCTTTTCCAAACTCTCCTTGGTTAAAAATTTTTTGAGAAATTTGAACTTTTCCAAAGAAAAGATCCTTCTGCAGTCCTTTTGTACCTGCAAGTCTTCCGTCAGTGATTTGGCCTCTTTTCCCCTCACCTAGTAATAACAGGAAGCCTTTTTAAACAGCCAAAGATAAACCCGTTAAGAGATTAAGCAGCAAGGACCTGATGATTGCCACCCTTTAAAACGATACACCCTCCCAGAGAAATCGCTCCTCTGTGGGCGCCCAAGCCTCTTAAATCAATAGGAGGGAAGAGGAAAGCAGGGTAAAGATTCTGCGCTGCATTGGACAGAACCCAACTTCTCCAGGCCAGAATAATTCTCAGACCCACCCACTGTTATGTTCTGGCCAAGGAACCGCGCACGCGGTCGGCCAAACATGTGGCCAGGTGAAGCCGTCGCTTCCAGAGACAATAGATTCTCCGGATCCTAGAAGGGACCAATGAGCGAGTCTGCTCCCTGAGACAGACAAATAGGGTGCAGGGACACTGTAAATAGAGAATCACGGGTGTTGGGTGTACGCATGGGTGCGGTCGAGAACGGGGATAAAAAGCGGACCTGCGTGTCCAGCTAACCAGTCTTGTTCTGACCTTTCGATAAACTGTGAGCTGTTTTCACACAGTGCGTCTCCGATCTCAGTACTTTTCACCCACAATGGTTACTGCTTATGGGGACTTAGCTTTGCCCCCCCTCAAAAACACACACACACACACACGTTTAAATTCGGCTCCAAGAAACCTAAATGCGGGTTACGTGATCTGCATATTTTACTTCGGAAGGTTGTACAATTACCTGTAATGAACGCTTGTAACTCAGCAGTCAGCATAATTCTGCATTTTTATTCCTTCAAGTGATTTGTTCTGCTTCTCCTGCACCTGAGGAGGCATCGGCAGTTGTACTTGATAGCCGTGTACAAACATCTTTCCCTGCGAGACTCGCAGGTTTGCTGTCATTCACACATCTGCCTTAGCCTGAGTTGAAAGAGAGGAGTGTTGGAATCCCTTGCTCTGATCAGCTGGGTGACTGTGTTTGATTCCTCTCCTTCCACCCCTGGATGTATATGAGCAAATCAGAGATTTGCTGTTACCAGGGCAGATGAATCGTGAGCCCCAAGAGATTCAGTGGCAACATTTATTTATTTCCACCATCCTTGATACCCTGCCTTTCTGCCCAATAGGGACCCAAAGCAGCTTCCATCATTTTCTTCTCCTCCCTTTTCCTCACAACAACCCTGCAAGGTAGGTTAGGCTGAGTGTGTGGCTGGCCCAAGGTCACGCAGCAAGCCTTCATGGCAGAGTGGGGATCTGAGCCCAGGTTTCCAAGATCCTAGCGCAACTCTAACCGCTGCATCATGCCGAGACTAATAATGTGCTCAAGGTGATATTTGTGGGAGCCGTTGCGTCACAAGCCTCACTGCTTTCCATCACTTAATTCCCGCTCCTTCCTTGCCGAGTGCCTCTTTGCTTGCTCTCCGGATTAAGGTGTGATCACGTAGATCGAATTCGGAAAGCTCTGCATTGTGTCATCTGCGCTGAGCGCTGCTGCTGTTGTGTCCTGATCAGTGTTCCCTCTGAGCTGAGTTAGTGTGAGCCAGCTCACAGTTCGTTAGCCTCCGGCTCACATCTTTTCTGTCTTAGCTCAGGAAGGATGGTTCCAGAGCAAACTAATGTATGCAGTAGCCAAATGGCTTGCTCACCACTTCAATGCCAGTAGCTCACAAAATAGAATTTTGCTCACAAGTCTCCGTCGCTTAGAGGGGGCAGATGTGCACGGTTTGGTCACTAAACCTCCGAGCTGGCCCTTAAAGCTGAAAGCCACCAGCTGCTCAGAGAGGGCCGGCCCTTGAAGTGAGATGGAGCCCATTTCCAGTTCCAACCCCTCTGAACCTTGCTCTTTGCAGCCAGCCCACAAAGTAGAAGAGAGAAATGGCTGGGCACACTTGCTCCTGGCCCCTGAGGAAGAGAGCTCTGACTCATGGACAGGGTTGCCACTCTCCATGCTGTGCCTGGAGGTCTCCTGGAATTGCAGCTGATCTCCAGACGTCTGCTTGGTTTTCCTTGCTCCTTGGAAGAAGTAGATCTGGTGTGGGACCAAGAGGCGTTGGGATGATCCTTTTGTTTCTTAGTGCTGGTGGCGCCCCCTAGAGGCTCCACTGGGGTGATCTTTGTCTCACGCCAGTGAGTGACTAGTGGCTGGCTCTGACTGCAGCCCAATTGTCGTGAGCCGGCTTTTGGGATCCTTTTTGTTGTTGGTCTGCTGCTGGGCACTGTCTCCTTCCGCTCTCTTGATGGACAGGCGACCGGTGGGGGCTCAGGGGCTGCGTCAGCTGCTGCTTTAACCCCTCTGACCCTGCCAGAGTGAGGCGGAAGTGGGGAACGCAGGCGTCAGCCAACTTCCAAGTTTAAATCCTCACAAGGAGTGGATCTTTCCCCAAGGGGGAGGGATTCGCTGTGTTTCTTGGCCTCGGGCACTGCAGACTCAGAGGCGAAGAGGACACCCAGAGGCCGTGTGGGGATGAGCTCGGAAAGAGGGTGGTCTTCTCCTTTCTCTCTCCGCCCCCCTCCTCCCCTTTAAAATATTTGTCTCCTGTCGCAGCATGACTGCATACTTTGGATTCCCGGGCTGCTTCCAGTCTTGCTCAGCTGCAGAGGGAAGGAGGCCCCTTCAGCTCTGAGAGGCCAGAATTCCAAAAGCCTGTTCACGGCTCTGGGTGCTCCAGCCAGAGAAACAGACGTCGCACCCCAGCAGTCCCAGTTTCTCTGTACTAGCTGAATACATCAGTTGCATAACTCAGCCCGTGGTTTCCTATTTTGCACCAATTGTCCAATTGATCTGAAATTGTTCAATTTTGCATCAGGTGCTAGGGGTGAGGTGGCTACAGGGGGGCAGGGAATCACACCATGGCCAGAGGCCTCGTTCAGCTGCCCTCGGGCACCCACCGCAGGTCTTCACAGCCATTTCCAGGCAAATAGCAACCTCACTGCAGCCTTTAGTTGTCCCTGGCTTGAACCGATTTCCGAATGTGTTCTCCGTTACATCAGCGATATTACAGATTCTCAGAAGGTGTCTTGTTTGTGTTTCGTATTGCCATTTTGTTGGCTTCCTTTGTGGTCCCTGCCCAAGCAGAGCACTGTTTTTGGAAATTTCAGACTTTTCTCGGGAGGGCACGATAGGTAAGAAGCACTCCTCCCTTCAGGTCGTCCCCTGTTCTGTGCCGTTTCTGTCCCACGGATTTATTTCAGTGGGCTGATTTTAACAGGGATTGTTTCTGCAGAGTGTGTTTCCGATGGGGGACAAACTGATGCGGTGTAGTCCCCGTTTGGGCCGAGTTTCTGTGGATTTCTGTTATTGCCGTTTCATGGATTTTATTACAGTGTTTTTAATTGATTATCGGAAGCTGGTTTGGTTGCAGCAGAAGCCGGGAAGGATTTTTTTAAAAGAAACAAAATAAAGGGCCTGTATTATGGATCCCAGTTTATGGATCCTGATTGTTCGGGGGCAGCATACATGGGCTCCTTCCTTTTGATCTGATCAGCTCCTCCCTGAGGCAAGTTAGGCTGAGAGATGGTGACTGGATGTGGGTTTGTGGCTGCACAGGGTTTTGAAACCAAGTCCCCCCGCAGCCAGTTCCAGAACTCTGCACGCTCTCCCACACTGGCTGCAGCCTCTCAGTTGGTCCAAAGACAATGTCTACCCCCCCACAACCCCGCCCCCCAGCGCTCTGCAATTAAGACATCATTGCTCCTTATTCTCCTCTTTCCTCAAGAGTTAGACTTGTCCCTTGCCTTCCCTGACGTCCCTGGATTAGACCCGACCCTGAGAAGCCTTCCACCTGCAGCTCTGATCCCGGAAACCCAGTTCATGCTGCTTGCAGCGTCCGTTGCAGCGTCCTGTCTTTCCTGATTGCATCTCAGCTAGGAAACTTGCACGGGATGTATTCTCCAGGGAGGTCACAGTGCAGGCATGGGCGGTCAGGGCCAGCAGAAAAGATATGCTGAGCTAGGCTGAGGTCACAAGCCGGGAGTCTGGACTGGGGATTTAACGTTTTGGACCCGGCCAGCGAGAGCCATTTGGAGCACAGTCTGCATCCCAGAGTCAACACGGAGATTAGAGCTGTCAGGGTGGCTGAGGCAGCGTCAAAAGCTGATCTCTCTCCCCAGCCAGCTCTGCTCATGCGGAAAGGAACCGACGTGACAGGAGGAGAGCTTCTACCGAGCCCAAGATCTTCATCTGTCCAAGCAGCGCAGACAGACTCTTTGTCTTTTTCATTTTCTCTCCCAAGAGAATCCCCCTTCCCCGGTTCCTCCTCCATGCAACGTGATGTCAGGCCTCCAGGCCGGGCCCTCGGAGACAGACCTGCGTTGGGATCACAGGAGGCAAAAGCTGCTCCGTCAGCCAAATGTCAGGAGGTAAACTCGGGGCTGCCGGGCCCTCTTCGTCGAGGGGTCTCGCTCCTCTCTTTCCAGTCTCTGGCCCTGAGGGGTAGAGGATATGCAGCCGTGACGGTCTCAAGTTATTTTTACCTGCAGATTCTTGACGGGCTCCTGAGGAGTGCAGGAAGGCTGGCCCTCTTAGTCTGCTGCAGGATAAATGAAAAGGAACCTTGTTGCACCCAGAAGGCAGCAGACTTACCAAGGCAGAACCTCGCATGGGGCTTGGCTAGATTCGAACCCAGCAGCACCTTAGAGGCCAACAAGATTTTGAGCTCTCGAGAGTCAAACCTCCCTTCGCTGGAATCTCAAAGGGTCAAACACCCAAAATCTTGCTCTGGCCTCTACGATGCCGCCAGACTCGAATCCAGCCGTTCTACTGCAGACCGACACAGCTGCTCTCTGAAGCTGTTTCCGAAAGGCTCCCGGCACTGAAGCCTCACTTCTTGCCTCCGACGGGCTGGGCTCTGTCCTGGGAAAGCTCCGTCCCGGTGCATTAAAACCAATTGGGTTTTGTCTGGACTGACTTTGCCTAGGATTGCACAGTCAGTTTTGTTTTAGCTGAAGGATCCTAGCTCCGCGCGCGTGCTCGTGTCTCAACGTTCATCTCTCCAGTCTTCCTTTAAATTCCTTATGATTTTATATAGCGCCTTCCCTGAATGTCATCCTTTAGAGACTGGTGTTTGGGGAGCTTAAGGTCCGAGTGGTGGCAAAGGGCGAGGCTAGGGGAACATGGGCTGACCCCAGGTTCTGTTCGGGGGGAGTGAAGAGGACCTCGGAGAGCTCAGGGAAGGTGAGCTGGGGGGAGGGGGAGGCCTCTGTGCATAGCCATTTCTGGTATTGCGGGGGGGGGGGGGGGTCCTAAGAGGGAATGGGGGGATGGGAACAAAAGGTTGTTCTAGCTGGCAAACCCTGGGGTCCGGACAGAAAGATTTTCGGAGGGATACTCTGTGCAGAAGAGTCTTGTTTGATTGTTTCTACTTTGTTAAATCGCAAAATCCGCACTTGCCCCCAGGGGCTGGAGCTTGCCTTCTGCTGCATAACGATCTGTGGAGTTGCCTATTAAGGCAAATTAAATAACAAGTTCTGTGTTTCATAGCTGGCTTCCTGCCCAGTGTGCTTAAGGGGTGCTGGGGAGGGAGATGTTTCAGGGCCGGCATGGCATCTCGCCCCTCCCCCCCCCACACACACTCTGAGTGGAACGGCTCTCTGTTGTGTCTTTCAGAGTCCCTGGCCGTTCTGAAGAGGTGTGCGTTTTGTAAAAGAAATGTCGCTGAGCTAGGTGAATGAATGCTCTAAATAGGCGTGAGTGGAGCGAAACATGGATTTGAGAGGGAAGGAAGGAACTGGAACGTAGGCAACAAAGATTCCTAATTGCTCTCATGCGGCCAGAGTACTTGTCATTCTGCACCACCATTCCCCCCCCCCCAAAAAAGCTGGTTCTTGCCTCCAGTATGAATTATATAACATGTAAATTAGGTAACATGTACATAAAACGTTTGCATAATTTATTTTGACTTCACCAATCCTTGGAAGTGGAAAGGACCTGTGCATAGCACTGAAGGGCCCTCCCATCAACAGCACATCCACTAAAAATGTTATTCAACAGCTGAGTTTGGTGTAGTGGTTAAGTGCACGGACTCTCATCTGGGAGAACCAGGTTTGATTCCCGTCCTCCACGTGCAGCGGCTGGTGTGGTCTTGGGTCAGTCACAGTTCTGTCAGAGCTGTTCTCGAAAAAGCAGTTCTGGAAAGAGCTCTCTCAGCCCCACCCACTTCACAGGGTGTCTGTTGTGGGGAGAGGAAGGGAAAGGCGTTTGTAAGCCGCTCTGAGACTCCGAGTGAAAGGCAGGGTATAAATCCAATCTCTTCTTTTCTCTTCTTCTTAGTTGGTTTCTGGGGCCTGAGCTGATGTTGCCCACAAGCATGTCTTGAAGAGTAGGAACTTGTTTTCTAATGATCATTTAATACCTTGAGGTTGCAGCCCATTTAACGTACACCCGTTGTCCTCATGTTGTAGCAATGAAGGGTACAGTGGAGTGGAGTGGGTGCAGCAGGACTGTGGGCGTGTGTATATTACGGGTGACACCAGTGAGAAAGTCCATAACTGTTTCTCTACCACTGGCACTTACCCTTTTTCACCTGGGTGGTCCCCTTCTGCTTGGACATTACATTTTCACGGTAGCAGCTCACCGAGTTGTAAAAAATTCACATTTGAAGTGGACTCAGAAAGAGGCCCTGCGTCCCCCGTAACTTCTGTGGCACGTGCAGAGCCATTCTGCGCTTCTGCCATTTTGCAGGCTTTCGTGGTGGGCTGGCTTCTTCAGATTTGATCCTTCCAACAGCCCTCCAGGGTGGATTAGTCTGAGAGAGAGCGATCACTGATTGGTCCAAAGATATCTGGGGAGTCTTCTTACTCAACAAGGATTTCACCCATTAGCCACAGCCCCTTCCAGAAAATCAAATCGGTCTGAAATAGTAGTAGAAATGGAAACGCTGAGCAAGCTGGCCGCTGAGTAGACCCGTCCGTCCCGTCGCATGCCCCGATTGAGTTTGGGGTGTCTCCTCACCACCTGCCAGCTGTTTTGCTCGATCCCGCATCATAACGTACTTCTCATGACAACTCTCCAGTTCTCGTGTCAGGTTCTCGTACCTGTCGTTCTTCGCTTGGGGACAATGACGTGAGGATGGCTCCTAGCAGCACGTGCTTGTTTCATCCTGGTGCTCTTCTCAGGAAGCGGATCCGAGCATCCTCTGGGTTGTTGAGTCTGTGGCGTCGTGAACACGTGAAGCTGCCTCCGCAGAGCCGGACTTGGTCCATCAAGGTCGACATTGTCTACTCTGACTGGCAGCCACTCCCCGGTTCCCAGGCGTCGAGGTCTTTCATCTCACCTCCCGCACGATCCTCTTGGCTGGAAATGCTGGGGATCAAACCAGGGACCCTTCTGCATGTTGTATGCTTCGGGAGGGGGCGGTGATGCACCCTGGTGCAGCCATTCCCCTGGCACAGCAGTCAGGGGTCCTCTTGCAGGGTTCTTGCCCAGCATGTATGAAATCAGGTTGGCCAAAAGAGCCCATGTGCCACAGCAGGGGTGGGCAAACTGTGGCTCGGGAGCCGCATGCGGCTCTTTCACATATATTATGTGGCTCCCAGCAGGGCGGCTGGGGAAGCTAAATATCATTAGCAAGCAAATATCATTGGACAAATTAATATCGTTATCAATATCTGCTTTTACCCCTTTTGTTATTATTTTTGGCAGTCTCATTTAATGTTAATAAAAAGCAAATTTGCTTGTTTTCCAATAAAAGCAGGTAATATTTGTTCATGTCTTGTGGCTCTCAAACATCTGATGTTTATTCTATGCGGCTCTTACGTTAAGCAAGTTTGGCCACCCCTGTGCCACAGGAAGCAAACTCCGGTGACCTGTGTATATCTTTTGAAGTGTGCATCTTTCCTGTATTTTGAATAAGTCTTCCTTTCGCTGTTTATGGAAAGGAACAAAAGTGACTTTTCTCCAGGAAACCCTGACTTCAAACTTCTGCAGAACCAGCCTCTCCCCTCCCCCACTCTCCCCACTACACACACATTCCAGCGTCAGTGATTTTGGCTATGCCCGGCCTGTGTGATGTTATCCATCATAGAACCATAGGGTTGGAAGGGACCTCCGGGGCGATCTGGTCCAACCCCCTGCACAGTGCAGGAAATTCACAAATACTCACCCCCCCACACACACACAGTGACCCCTGTTCCATGTCCAGAATAGGACCCCAAACCATCCAGGATCCCTGGCCAAAACTGGCCTAGAGAAAAATTGCTTCCTGATCCCAAAGTGGCGATCTGCATTTCCCTGGGCGTGTAAGGAAAGCCCACAAGAACTAAGCCCTGAGGCAGCCCTTGCTGTCAGATGGCCATCTAGCCTCTGCTTGAAAACCTTCAAAGAAGGAAAGCCCACCACCTCCCAAGGAAGCCTGCTCCACTGAGGCACTGCTCTGTTAAAAAGTTCTTCCTACTGTTTAGCCGAAAACTCTTCTGATTATGGGCTAGCAATTCTTTTTTTATTATATTTGAGTCTAATAGGATCTTGGAGACCAACAAGATTTTCAGGGTAGAAGCTTTTGAGAGTCAAAGCTCCCTTCACGTTGTCTTTCAAAAGCTCATGCCCCCAAAATCTTGTTGGCCCCCGAGGTGCTACTAGACGCAACTCTGATTGTTCTTTCGTGCTCCATCATGTAGACCAACATGGCCACCCTCTGGAACTGTGTGTTTTTTAAAATGGAAGTGGAGATGATCAGGAGGCTGAATTCTGCAGCCAGTGCCATACTCTGCTTGCATGATATATCGGCAGGAAAGGGACATGTTAGAGCATGTACCGCAGTTCCATGAGAGAAGGCACGGAGAAGGGTTGCACGAAGAATTTAGTTACCAGAAAATCTCAAATCTTTTCTTTCTTTCAAGACCAGCAGCTTTCTAGCTCTGATGTGGCTGCAAAGATGTGCTTGAAAAGGCCTGTGCAACACTTACGGGCATAGGGGAAGCTGAATGAGACTTCCTGTGGTCAAGAAGTTGGGGCTCCGTTCATTCTGTTTCCCCAGTGGCTTGTAAGACCAAGCTCAGTGATGCAGATCAGCCAAAGATTGCAGAGGTAGCTCACGGGCCAGGTCTGTTCTGCTACAGGCACTGCTTTCCTCCAGTGGAAGGAGCCGTTGCCTGAGGCTCTTCCAGAAGGCCCCTTGCGCTGGAAGGAGAACGCCACCGTTAGCCAAATGGAGCTGTGGGACTCAATTAATGTTGTAAATCAGGTACAAGAATGAAGCTGCGCGATGATGTGCTGCCAGTGCCTTTTATGTAATCCAAAGGAAACTTATACCAAACGTCTACAGCACCACTTTAACAAAGTAATATAAATGTATAACCACAAAGTTGCAGCCCAATAATTTTTGTAGCTGTTCCTGTGTCAGTATTCATCAGCTGAGTAGATAGTTGGTGAGAGGAGATTCTCCGGAATAACTCCCGTTTCGAATCTATTGATCTTCTTCCATGCCACTATTTCAGAACAAGAGATGGAAACTCTGCATCCGGCGTCTATACATATTTTAGGTTGCCTTCAAACATTATGCCCCTCTTAGGGGAAAAAGTTCATCCAATACACTTCCATCAGGTCCTACAGCCTAGAAGTGATAGAAGTGTATTGGATGAACTTTTTCCCCTGTGAGGGGCATAATGTTTGAAGGCAATCTAAAATATGCATAGACGCCGGATGTAGAGTTTCCATCTCTTGTTCTGAAATAGTGGCATGGAAGAAGATCAATAGATTCGAAACGGGAGTTATTCCGGAGAATCTCGTCTCACCAACTATCTACTCAGCTGATGAATACTGACACAGGAACAGCTACAAAAATTATTGGACTGCAACTTTGTGGTTATACATTTATATTACTTTGTTAAAGTGGTACTGTAGACGTTTGGTATAAGTTTCCTTTGGATTACATAAAAGGCATTGGCAGCACATCGTCGCGCAGCTTCATTCTTGTACCTGATTTACATCTCTAAAGCTGTGCTCCTTCTTATTGTAACTCAATTAATGTTGCCAACCTCCAGGTGGGGCCTGGAGATCTCCCAGAATTACTGCTGTTCTCCAGACGGCCGAGTTCAGTTCCCCTGGAGAAAACAGCTGCTCTAGAAGGTGGACTCTATGGCCCCCTTCTGGGTCTCCTCCCACTACCCGTCCCAAGCTCTACCCCCACATCCCCAGGGATTGCCCGACGTGGAGCTGGCAACCTTAGAACCAACCCAGTGTAAGGTTAGAAAGTATATAAACGCACTAAATTATACAGGTCACAAAAGGCAACCTTTTCTCTGTAGAAGCTTCAGCTTGATGGGAGCGAGCGTGCAAAGCCTGACGTATGGACCTTCCCCCCCATCTTTTTGGTCCAGCAGCGATGTTACCTTGACAGGCATTTATTTCTTTTTGCTGCCAAGTCGCAGCCCGCTTATGGTGACCCCTAGTGGGGTTTTCAAGGCAAGAGATGCTCAGAGGTGGTTTGCCATTGCCTGCCCCTGCATCACAGCCCTGGTCTTTTCTTTGAGGTCTCCCATCCAAATACTGACCAGGGCTGACCCTGCTTAGCTTCCGAGATCAGGCCGGCCTGGGCTATCAGTGTTGGGGCAGACAGGGATTTGCATCTCGGCGAAGAAGTTCCTTGCACGGGCTGACCTCGTGCTGCCAGCCACTGCTGTTGATCTAATTTCTTTCTCTTTTTCTCTGTCTCTTTCTTTTCCTTCCCCTCCCCACCCCCCCCCACCCCGCCCCTTACGTTGGTTTGGTTCATTTCCTCCACTGTCGCCTTCCTCCACCCCACGCAGTACAAATCGGTGTTCAGGTCTTACTCCCAAGACTTTGTGCCTCGCAACCAAGTTTCCGTCCCTCCCTTTCTCTCATCTACCTCCGCCATCTCCTCCCCTCTGCCTTTCCCGCCTGTGCACCAGCCTCCGAACTCTGACCCGGCGGCCGTGCCAGCCGCGGGCGGTCAATCGCTCAGCACTGCGGATGGGGCCACCTCCTCCTCTTCTCAGGAGAGCAGCTTTAATGGGACTGCTTCTGTCTGCCCTCCTTCTGAAACCTCTTTCACTGATTCTCTCCAGACATCTTCGGTGAGAGCTCTGATCGCGCAACACTCGTGTGTGTGTGTGTGTGTGTGTGTGTGTGTGTGTGTGTTGGAAAAGGTACTGGGCCCAATGTCCTGTTTAGATCCCCTGGCAATCTGCAAGCAACAGAGACAGATTTTGGGCTCTCTTGGTGGGGTAGACAGAGTTTAGAATTAAAGCAGTTGTGGGTTTCAGACAATCAGGTGGGTGCATCGTAAGGGAGGAAAATGCCCTAAATGCCCCAGGGAGAGGCTATTGGCCCAGTGGTAGAGCATCTGCTTTGCATGCAGAAGGTCCCGTTTCTGTCTCTGGCATCTCCAGCTAAGGATCAGATAGTAGCTGAGGGGCTGACCTGCTGATTTCCTGGCTCGCTGTCTCATCCCCTCCTGTGCCAGCGAGGAAGCAATGCCAGGCCATCACTTCTAATGCAGGTTACCCAGATATTTTGTTTCTTGAAGCACATTTTTAGAAATCCACCCGTAGTGTCCAAGCTCCGGGAAGAAACATTCCCTCTTCAAACCCCAAAGGGGGCTCAGAATATTTAAAGGTGCTAAGCTAGCAGTTCCAGACTGGATGACGGGGGAAACCCTGCGGGACCAGAGAACTGCCTCACTGAGGAAGCTGCCCCCACGTCTCCGCACGAGTCACTGCTCTGTCCTTACGTCCTCCCATCCAGGCTCTGCCGGCAGACATGTAATTCTGCTAAATGTGTGCATTGGGCGCGGCTGGATCATTCCGTTGTTCCAATGCAGAGATGCAGCATAAGTAGCTGAAAAGACGCACCCATACCTGTCCGCAGGAGTCCCTAATTCTCATGGTCCAGTGGACCGTGCAGAGAAGCACAGGCTTTTTGGAGGGCAGACAATTTTGACTACTCCCACATTAAACATAAAAATGGGGGTGCAGTTGTTCCTCCAGTCATAATTCAGGGGGGAGGGGATCATAGCTGAGCTAGTAGAAATTCCGGAAAGATGATCTGGAAAGTGGTTCTGGTGTCACGTTTCATCCCGATCGGTCTCTTGGATTTCAAGAGAGCTCTTCCGATCCTGTTTAGCCCAACTGTGCAGCCTGAATGCGTTTGGAAGCGTTGCAGATGTCTTTCCCCCTCTTTAAACAAGAAGGTAGAAATGAAGTGCCTTGGAAGACCCCGGAGCTGAATGAAATGCCCGTAGCCTTCTGTCTGCCTGCTCCAAGTTGGGGCCCCCCCCCCGGTGGCAGTGGGGCCCCTCGCTGCACACGATTTGCTGGATGTTCAGTGCTCAAGTCGCAAAGCACCATCACCCGTTTCCTTTCGTCCTGTCTCCTGTAGAGTGAAAACGCCGGTGAGGAGGCCGGGGAGGGTGAATACGTCAATCTGTATTCCTCCGGCCAAAGCAACGGGGAACTCCCTCACTCTGAAGGAGTAAGTAAAACCGCATAGTGGGGGCAACCCTTTGTGGCAAGCTGCATGTGGGCCACGCTTACGCCAGGCGATTCTAAGCACATCCCGCCGAGCCTCCCCACCCACCCCCCACCCGCCACCTGCACGCCTCCGGAGGTTGGCCAAGGAGGCCGGTCAGTCGGCGGGAGCTTCCTTCTCCTCTCCTTCATAGTGCTTTTGCCGCTTTGTGCATGGCTGCGGGAAGTTCTTGGTTTTCCCTTCAGTGCATTTGAAACACAGAGCTTGTTCCTGCCTCCTCCCCGTGTGCTTTTGTGGTGCTTGGCTTTTGGCGTAGAAGTAGGGTGTGTTGCCAACACAGTTCCCCGCGGCTTCTGTTTTTATTTTATTTACTTTTTCCTCTTAATAAAAAATTGCATTCACAAGTGGATATTAGGATGTGTTATACTAGCGATCTGTTCTCAGGGGGCTCACACTTCATGCGCTGGGAATGTGAAGTCAAACCCTGGGGAAATCGCTAGTAGAAGGGTGAAGACCCTTGCCAAATGTATTTAATGGAGTTCGGGAAAGTGGCATCAAAGAATCATGCATTAGACCACTGTTTCCCAACCGGTGGGTCAGGACCCAGAAGTGGGTCATGAAGCCTCTGCAAATGGGTCGCAGGCCAGCCCTCCCTAATGATCGCCCCTGCCCTTCCCATCGCTCACTTTCGTATACTGGAAACCAAGATCTTCCATGTCATATATTAGTTGGTATTTTTTTTCACTGCATATAGATGTTGATCAAGTAAAACATGTTCTAGAATCTTAGGGGGGATTAGAGGGAATAATGGAGAAGGAAAAGGTGGTCAGAGGCCGAAATCTTAACCTCCATACGCAAAGGATATGTATGTTGCAACGGGGCTCGTGATTGGGGCGCTGCACCCTTTGTACGTTGTTTGTTGGTCAGCCGCTGTAGGAAATGGAACGCTGAACTAGATCGGTGTCAAGGTCGTCGTTTGCCTAGGGCGCCAAGCACCTTAGCCCAGGCTTGGAGGACTCGCCACACGCCAAGTAAATTTGAACTTGTGGGTCACCATGCCAGAAAGGTTGAGAACTGGTGCATTAGAAGAGCATCACAGAGATATGGTCCAGTAACGTCCATCCCCATTCCGACCTTTCAGGAACCCAAGTTGCGAACTGTGGGGACAGCCCAATCTCCCAGCTGTGATGCCTGCCCTTAACTCCAGTGGGACACCAGCCCATTGGCCGGATTCAAACCAGATTCTTTCTCCTGGGCGACCCCTTTTTTATGTTAAGGAAAATCTTTTCTGTCACAGGTGGGGGAAATGTCTTGGTGAAAATCTAGCAACTTTTCCCTGTTTTATTCACTATAATGTAGTCGTGTCTGAAGCCAGGGTGTAAAAGGGGGGCAGGGATCCAGTTCCCTTTTTAAAAAGAACCCTGCTAGTCCTGTAAAATGACTTGGCTGCCGGGCCTCTAGAATATATACATAACTGGTTGCTGTTGAAAGAACTGACTTGAGGGGAGTAGAATGGAAAGCACGTTCCGTGGAGAAGTTGTGGACCTCCTGCACCACGAGCCTCATGCCATAAGATGCTGATACCCTGCTCCTCGTGGCTTCTGTGGTCCTAAGTGGCTTGATGGGCTCTTTACTTTGCTCCGCCCCTCCACTCTCTGTGATTGGCCTCGTCCCTTTGCAGTCCCTGCATAAGTCCCACCCAATCAGCCGACTTCCTGTCTTAGCAAATGCAGTTTGTATTACACATATCAGCTGGTCCTAGATGACCTCTCTTATTGCCTACCTGTTACGAAAATTTCAAGTTATTGTTTGGGGAGGGGTGTCCCCCTGTGGTGTGCAGCGTAGCCACAGTTGCCGAATACGTACATCATTCATTTTTAGAACACACCTTAGCTGGCAGGCCACAAGAAAAGCTACGGAAGGTCTGTGAATGAGGGCCGTGCTCTGCCTATACTGGCCGTGCTTCCTTAACAACTCCCTGTGGAGTCATGGTGAAGCCTTGCTGAGCCATCTTGTCCATCCTCTCCAGAGGAAGGAAAGCTAAAGTCTGGTTATTTGCTAAAAGCCCATGTTCTGCACCTCATTGTCCTTTGTAAAGGGTTGGTTTTCTCATGGCGGAGGAGGGGGAGGAGATTGGATTTATACCCCGCCCTTCACTACCCAAGGGAGTCTCAGAGCGGCTTACAAACTCCTTTCCCTTCCCCTCCCCACAACAGGCACCCTGTGAGGTAGGTGGGGCTGAGAGAGCTCTTCCGAGAACTGCCCTTGAGAGAACAGCTGGTCCAGAGCTATGGCTTGCCCAAGGTCATCCAGCCAGGTGCAAGTGGAGAAGTGGGGAATCAAACCCGGTTCTCCCAGATTAGAGTCCATGCACTTAACCACTACACCAAACTGGCTCTCAGTATGCCCGCCTTCACCAATGGCTTGGCTGGGGTTTATTCTGCTAACAGGCCGGAGGGGGACAGTTCAGGTCGGGCCATAACTGGGGGACAATTTGGGCATTAGACTACCTGTCTGAGGCCTTTAATATGTACCTATAGCTATTTATTTTGTCTTCACGGTGTCTGTGCTGTCCCACATGGGAGCTTGTGCACGCTAGCCATGGAAAATTCCGGAGAATTTCGGAGTGCGGGATATTCCCCCTCTCTTTCAGTGGTTTTTCCTACTCACTCGAGGAAGAAACGGGGCTCACCTCATCATTCAGTTCTCATTTTGCTGTTGCAGAAAGAAGACCACTTTGGGGAGTTAATTGTGCTTCGTTACGTGGGGAGGGGGGAGCTTTTTCTTCTTCTTCCCAACCATTCTTTGCCTGCCTGCCGGTCTCTTTCCAGGGTGCAAAAGGCTTTATTCAAAAAGTGCTCACATTGTGAGGGAAAGAGGGCCTAATTGGGCAATCATTCCCTGTGCTTATTTTGTCGGGGGATGACCAGCCTCCATAGCCCATAACGACAGGCCATCGCACCTCAAAGCCGCTCTGCGGGGGGGAAAGCTTTAGATGGTTCACATAGTACAATCCCCACCTTCTTCAGAGCGGAAGGAAGTTTCTTTGAAACATTGTTCATGCTCTACATCAGTTCCAAGGCCGGGACTGAAATCTACTGCTGCAGAGTCAGAAGGCAAAGTATAGTATACAAACCACTGGAGACAAGGAAGATGACCGGAGCCAATTAGAACCATCTGTTAAGAAGGCAGAGACAAAATCTAAGCCCAGGGATCAGTCTCCTCATGAAAGGTCTAAAGGTAGGAGCCAGCCCTCATCTAGGCAAGTTCAAAATAAGTCCTCCTTCCGGTACAGCTAGTTTTGGAGAAGACTGGTGACTTCAAGCTAGTGGTGATGCTGTCATCCCCTGGGAACCAAGGAGCCAAAGTCCTGGCTACCACCCTTTCCGTTTCCACATTCTTCTACAGTAGTGTTGGCTTCTATGGTCCTAAGAGGTTTTTACGGTCCTAACACTCCTCCAAATACCACTGTGTATTAGGCATAATTTTGGAGTCGCCTCCTCTTAAGGGCTTTAATGGGAGGGGGGTGCACAGGTTCTTTCCTCCTGCTGCAGATATCCAACTTCCCCCTCATGCTGTTCTTAGGGGGTCACCTGGCATTTCAGAGGGTGTTTTGGGCTGCCGCAGGAGGAGGGAGACACAGAATTTGCTGGTCAAAATGTTTTACAATGGGAATTTCTGGTGGATCCCAACCATAGTCTTGATCATCGTTGACCCTGGGAGGCACTGCCTCCGTGTGTTTTGGGATGAATACATCACCTTTTCTTCCTGTTGTCGCTGCAGTTGTGAGGATGATTGGAAATGTCAATCGCCGGTTGCAGAGAAAGAGTGTGTGGTACAATCACCAACCCCTATTCAGTGAGCATAAGCCAGACAGTGTTTCTAGGAAATGCTCTAGGAGCAAATCTATATTGTCTCCTTGCAATAGAGGGTGCTCTGAAAAGATCTGAGAACTCTGCAAGTGGAGAATGCCAGAGAGATTGGTGGTTCTCTGGTGAATACCAGTGTCAGATCAGGAGTGGAACATGATCAGTCTTCACAATCTGGCTCTGATTCAGAAGTTCCACCTGATCCTTCCACTGGTGATAGTTTTAGGGATCTTGATCTGGTTTCTCCTAGGCCTTCTCACTCATGCTCCAGCACTTTAGCTGTATCCAGCCCAAAACTTCCATGGCACAGAAGCTGTACTGCTACCAGAGCACAACTTGCCCTCTCCCCACACTATCCAACCACCACTATTCCTGAATACGGTGCAAAGGATCGGTGAAGACTGCCCCACCTCTGCTTGCTAACGTCGGGAATCTGCTACAGATATTTTCTAGTGGACCAGAAAGGAAGAGGAGAAGAGGCCAAATCTAGATTTAGGATTTGTAAACAAGCTCATCATCTATCCAGTACATATGTATGCTGTCCTTCCTCCAAGGAACTCTGAGCGGCTTTCATGTATAAAACCAAAAAAAGTTCTTCCCCGCTGCAAAGAAGGTTTGTGACTCTTGGTTTAAAAGATACCTATTCTTTAGATTTCTGAACAAGAGGTTTACAAGTCCTTCATTTTCAGTGCAGAAACTGTCGTCTGCAGTACACTGTCTGGTTTGTCTGCAATCGAAATGGTGTTGATGAGGATTGTCACTGTAGTCGTTGCACACCTAAGACTGCAATATTTTGTCTTACTTGGATCCTTGGCCAATCTCAGCAATCTCATTGCTGAAACACCCAGAAATCCATCACTTTGAATGTAACCTAGAGTTTGGATCTCTAGATAAATTAGGAGAAAATCAAATTTTATATCCACTCAATGCATCCTATTTATAGGAGCGGTTTTGGACTCTGTACACAGCACAGCTTTCCCCACCGCTGCAAAGTATTAGAGACATCCTATCCTTAGTACAGAGATTTCAGAGATTCTGTTTACATTCTGTTTACAGAGATTCTGTTTACATTCAGTTCATCCACAGCATGCAGAAACTATAAGAACTAATAGCTCCCACCACTGTCTGCAAGGGTATGAACGCAACCCCTTTAAAACTGGTCTGCCTGTCAGACATTATAACCCCCTGACACCCAGCCAGACTGAATATTTGCAGAGCTCTAACCGGGTCTCTAAATTGGTAGACAATCCCTTCAGGATATCATACCCTTACTTAACTCTGATCATAGATGCTTTTCTCTGTTGATAGGGCACAAAGTGTGCAAGAGACTCGGTAAGCAGTGTACAGTCTTTTCAGTGGGAAACACTTTTCATGTAAGTGGGCTGGAGCTCAGGGCAATAAAGTATGCTATTTGAGCTTTCATGCATGGGCAGAAGACAAAACTGTTCATATAGCTAACAGATCACATCACTGTTACATATTTCCTGAACAACCAGGTAGGAACAACCATTCAGGTCCTCTGTGCTGAAACCACAGAAGCTGGGATTGGTGCCATGCAGTATTTTTGGCACTCATTGCCAAAGTAGACAGTGTGGTTGTAGTAGATCAGTTAAGCATATCTCCCTCATGAGACTGTAAGTAGGTTCTACAGGATCATTACCTCACACCAGTCTGTATCCAGTTGGTGGGGATGTCCAGACATAGACCAAGAGATTAAACTCAAAATGTCAAACTTTAAACCTTAAAGTTCTCTCACTATATGGCCCCGTCCACACGAGCAAGATAAGCCGGAGGGGAAGTGACTCAAATTTGTGCCGGCGCAATTTGCGCCGCTTTTGCAGGATCACACAGGTCCATGGACCTGTGAGGGCGAACCGCCGCTGCGTGATCACACGCAGCCGCGGGCGAGTTGGGTTTCCCCCCCCCCCCGGCCGTTTTCAGTGCGCTTATCTGCTTCTACAAGGGATCGATGACTTGCCTGTCCACCCTTGGGGTCATCTGATGATGCGCATACCGGGATGGGAGGGGGAAAAAAACCAAAAAGCCCGCTCCCCAACGCCATTTGTTTGCGCGGGCACAACCACACCAGGAAAGGTCAGTTCTGGGCCGTCTCAAACCATTTGAGACTGCCTTTTCACTGGTAGCTAAATAAGCCGATTCCCCGCCGGCTCAAAGCGGTTTGCGACACTTTGACACTGGCTGGAGGATGCTTCCCAGATGTGCTTGTGTGATCGCGCCACTTTGAGCCGGCGGGGAATCGTCCTTCTTGTGTCGCAAATGGGTGCGTATGATCGCGCCCTTTGTGTGTCAAGTCACAGCTGACTTATGGCGACCTTGTAGGCTCTTCAAGGCAAGGGACATTCAGAGGTGGTTTGCCATGGCCTGCCTCTGCATCACAACCCTGATATTCCTTGGAGGTCTGCCATCCAAATACTAGCCAGGACCGACCCAGCTTAGCTTCACTAGCCTGGGCTTTTCAGGTCAGGGCAAAGCCCTCTCACTAGGAGACACATTGCTGATTCCTGGGAATTAAGTGCTCTTGTATGCCTCTGTACCTAGTCCTCTAATCCCTAGAATTGTGTGTGCATTGCAACCGGGGGCAAGGGGGGGGGGGGAGAACGGCACACATTTCTTTATAGCCCCACATTGACCCAGCCAGCCATAAGGACAATAAAGTCAAAGTCTGAGGTTTCCATAATTCAGTGACCTCACTGCAGCTAAAAGTCCTTCACCTAACAGCTTGGTATGTTCTGAAAACCAAGAAATCTTAAGCAAAGCAGCTTCTCACCTGGCTGCCCTTTGTGAAAGTTAACCCTTGGGTTTTTGCTGCCCCTAAATGAAAGTTTTGCATGAACCTCTGTCAAAAGTATACCCAGCAGCTATTGCGCATTTTCACAGTCCTCTCTGTGGAAAGTCAGTTTTCACACAGAAGGAATCTACATCCTTCTTGAAAAGTGTGTTTATTTTATACCCCCACAGCCCCCACAACTCTGCACCCCAAAGGAGTTTTTCTGGTGTTTTCTAACTTCATGTTCCAAACGCTCTCAAAATGTCAGCTCCTTGTCCTGTACAACTTCTGGGTCTCAAGACCACTTTTTTTTTTTAAAACTCTCCTTTTTGCTCACAAACTTTGCAAAATAAAAACATTGAGGCACGATTCTCCTTCCTCAAAATTCCATAAGGAAAAGGTATTTCTAAGAACTGATGTAGGATTTTGACCCAAGGTAGTTTCTTCTTTATGCCTTGACCAGAGAACACTATGTGGTTGGGGAGGGGCCATGGCTTAGTGGGAGAACATCTGCTGGGCATGCAGAAGGTCCCAGGTTCAGTCCCCAGCATCTCCAGTTGAAAGGACCAAGTAGGAGATGATGTGAAAGACCTCTGTGCCTGAGACCCTGCAGAGCTGCTGCCAGTCTGAGTAGGCAATACTGACCTTGATGGACCAGCAGTCTGATTCAGGATTAGGCAGCTTCATGTGTGCGTGTACCCTGCTGCTTCTCTTTCTCGAGCCCATTGACGAAATGGGGGGGGGGGGTTTAAACTGCTCTCCTTAGATATTAAGAAATCTATTGTTCTGCTTACAACCAGATGTAGGAAATGGGGAAGATTTGCAGGGATAGAAAGCAGCTGCTCAAACTGGACAGTTACCTGCAGAGCTGAGCCACAGCCCTCTCTCCATGCTCATCGAGCACTGCGCACAGCATGTCGATGCTGGAACAGAAGTGCAGGTGTAGAGAGCCGTGCTGGAGTGTGTTCTGTTAATAACCTCACTCCCACCTTGACAGCAGCGTGCTGGTCTCCCATGTAGTCCTGCAAAGAGATAAAACAGGGATGCATTGGCTATCCAACCTTTCCTCCAAACATCCAGACAGGGACATCTGTGCATTCTTAATTGGATCTATGCGCACAGGATCCAGTATGTGTGGGTCCAGGTGGAGGTGCAAAGTGCCATCAAGTCGCAGCTGGTTTACAGCAACCCCCTAGGATTTTCAAGGCAAGAGATTTTCAGAGGTGGTTTGCCACTGCTCACCTCTGCATAGCAACTCAGACTTCCTTAATGACCTCCCATCCAAGCATGAACAGGGACTGTTCCTGCTTAGCTGCTAAGATCTGACAAGACCAGGCTAGCCTGTTCCATTCAGGGCAGGTCGAGGTAGCGCTCTCAGTTTTCAAATTTTATTTTGGAAATCAGCCATGCAACAGGGGCGTAAGCATAGTGGGCTAGAGAAGCATAATTAATTATTCAAGAAAAAAAATATTCTACTCTCTTAGTCAAGGGAAGCTGAGAATAAATGAATGCTGCGTTCCATGCATGGAGTAAAGCATTCAGCGGAGACTATTTTGGTAAGTGTGTTTCAGCCATAATATTTACAAAAGGCAAGTCTTGTATGTATTGGGGGGGGGGGGTATGTCCACTCTGTATGGACTCCAGTTCGCCACCAGCTCTCCTCCCACCAAGATGGCCACCGTCCATCCCATAGTTTTGATTGTCTGATGGAATCATTTGTGGCTGTTTGGATGCTAAACGCTCGTCTGTTCAGGAACTGCCTGCAGTTCATTTATTTAAAACATTTTTATGCTGCCTTTCCACCCAGTCAGGATCTACAAGGTGGTGGTGACGGAAAGTGCCGTCAGGTGACAGCTGACTTACAGCGACCCCCAGTGGGGTTTTCAAGGCAAGAGATGTTCAGAGATGGGTTGCCATTGCCTACCTCCACGTCACATAGAATCACAGAATCACAGAGTTGGAAGGGGCCATACAGGCCATCTAGTCCAGCCCCCTCCTCAATACAGGATTAGCCCAGAACATCCTTGATAAGTCCTTGTCCAGCCGCTGCTTCAAGACTGCCAGTGAGGGGGAGCTCACCACCTCCCTAGGTAGCTGATTCCACTGTTGCACAACTCTTACGGTCAAAAAGTTTTTCCTAATAGCCAGCCGGTACCTTCCCACCCTTAATTTAAACCCATGATTGCAAGTCCTTTCCTCAGCTGCCAACAGGAACAGCTCCCTGCTCTCTTCTTCACGACCCTGATATTCCTTGGAAGTCTCCCAGTCAAATACTAGCCAGGGTCGGCCCTGCTTAGCTTCCAAGATCTGACAAGATCAGCCTAGCCTGGGCTATCCAGGTCAGGGCAAAGTGGCTGACATAAAAACATTAAAACATTTAAACACCATTAAAAATACAAATTCAATTAAAGACACATAAAGAACCCTAGAAGGAGAGCCCATAACCATTACTAGGGGTATGCCAAACAGAAAAATCTTCACCTGCTGGCCGAAGACATCAGTAGAGGGAAGTTAGAAAGTCTTGGTGCCATGATGGAGAAGGCGCTTTCTCAGGTTGCCACCTGTCTGGCCTCAGAGGGCAGGAGCAACCAAAGCAGGGCCAACGAGGATGACTGGAGTGGGCGGGTGTCCCGTAGTGGGAGGTAGGCCATGCAGCTGATTTGGGAGGGAAGGTGGCAGAATAAAGTGGCCGGCAGGGTCTCAGCAAATGCCGGAAGATTTTGGAGGCCGTATCTGAGGAGGGTGGACTGGGGAAGGGGGTGATGTCATTTCCGGGTGATGCTCTAGGAATTTCTCCGAATCTCTGTGGTAAAGACCATAGACATCGGAAATTGCTAGCACTTCACTGTAAAGGCCATTTTCCACCCATTTTTTCCCTCACACTCTTCAGTTTCTAGAGGGCACAGGGTGGCAGCTGTGGGAGGGGTGTGTCTGTCACAGGTGGGCAAATGGCAGGCATATGGCAGAAGCTGTCCAGTGCCCACTGAGCCTCAGATGCACAGGCAGAAACTGGGAGATGGTGGGCGATACCTCATATGTCATGGTGCAGAGACTGGTGGAATGGGCGAGGGCTAGCAGAAGCAGAGGGCGGTACCTGTCCAGTTGGGAGACGATCCTGGCTATGCCTCGTGGTTCAGGGGTGAGGCCTAATGGACAAGGGGCACAGGTAAGAGCAAAAGTTCTTTTGAGAGCCAGCGTGGTGTAATGGTTAAGAGTGGTGGGCTCTAATCTGGAGAACAGGGTTTAATTCCCGACTCCTCCACTTGAAGCCAGCTGGGTGACCATGGGTCGGTCACAGTTCTTTTAGAGCTGTTCTCTCAGAGCTGTCTCAGCCCCACCTACCTCACAGGGTGTCTGTTGTGGGGAGAGGAAGGGAAGGCGATTGTAAGCTGTGCCAAGACTCCTTTGGGTAGTGAAGGGCGGGGTAATAAAACCAACTTTTCTTCTTATCCAGTAACACAGAAAACAGCTCAGCTCTCACCCTGAGGAAGGAGAAGCTAGAACCTTGATAATTCAGGATTAGCATTTGGAGGGGGCGGGGAGTCCTAAATGAGGATTATGTACTTGGGAAAGCCTGATACCTGCTGGACTGGGGAGGGGGGCTGGGGGAGGGGCTTCACTTCCATCTGATGATCCCAAGATGCAGTCAGGAAAGGGAGGCCGTTGCTTGCACAAGGCTATTCTGGGCTTCGCAGCATATTTGACCGTGGTCGATCCACAGTCCACCGAATTGTCAGGATTTGACTGGTCAGGTGACTGGAATTCAGGCAGCCTGACAGAATTTTGGCCCTGTGTCTCCGTGGTTCAGAGCAAACAGATGAGTCTCACACGAACGATGAGTCTCACACGGACATCTTCAAGGCTTCTCTCGGCTTCCCTGATCCGAATTGAGTTTCATGTGTGACGCTCGGCCCCGTGGCAACAACGCCCTCCCCAGGAGCCCTCAGCGGGAAGCGATCGATCGTAGAGACTGCTACTGTTGGGAGCTTTGTCAGGTCGTCCCCCTGGCAAGAAGGGCCATCCGAATGACCCAAGGCTTGTTTCGCCCTTCCAGGAATCTCCGGCAGCCATAGACGGTCACCCCAAGGACTCTGCCTCACTCAGCAACACCCCAGGGAAGGAAAGCCAAGACGACAGCAAAAGGTGGGATGGTCTCACTTTTATTCTGATGGTTCCTGTGTGGATTCCAGGACCGTGATGGGAGTTTGTTTGTTTGTTTATTTAGATTTATATCCCACCTTGCCAAGACGGGATTTCAGTCCCTCTTTACTTTGCCCTCACGCAAAGCCTCTGGGGTGGGCGGGGCTGTAATGATTTCATGTTTTGGTGTGTGTGTGTGTTCCTTTAAATGTTTAGTGTGACTGCAGTACTGTAGGGGAGGTGATAAAGGGAGACAAGTGTGATTTTGATTGGCTGGTGACTGAGAGTGTGGGAGGAGAGGTTCTGAGAGGAAGCTGTTTTTGTCTAAAAAAGGGTGTGTAAAGTTTGGGGAGACAGCTTAGCCTGTGTGCCTGGGCGATTTGAGTCTTTCCCTGAGTAAATGGGGCCAGCCATTTAGTCTGGGTGACTAAGAGAATGGATTGTATTCTGTGTGAATAAAACAAAGAGACTAGCCTGTGTGACTAAGTATATAAGAGAGAGAGAGAGAAATAAGCCTGTCAGAGTGGAGTTTGGAGTCTGAGAGACCAAGCATTGCCATTGACAAGTTCCTCTCTTCAGCAACTGTTCAAAACAACCAGAAACCTCATGTTGTTCTTTATTAAATAAATCAATTTTTGTTTAAACTTATCCCAGAAATCAGTGCAGTATTTCCTCAGGGCCACATAGTCCTCTGAAGTGCCCAGACCCTAGGTCATACTACCAAGAGAAAGAGAGAGCTGCAATTTTTAAATTCCTGGTGGCAGCCGAAAACGACCACGTTTATATGCACAGAGAGTGTTTAAAAGTAAAACCGTTGCCCCAAATAGCAAGAACCTCACTGAGGGCAGCCATTTGCTGAGAGGCTCTTCGGGCTCTGGCATTGTCTGAAAGGAAACATGGTGTTCTCTCTCTCTCTCTCTCTCTCTCTCCCGCTCCATTTTATCTTCACAACAGCCCTGTGCTGAGAGAGTGACTGACCTGTGTTCACCCAATGGGTTTCATGGGGAGCGTGGACTCGAGCCTGAGTCTCCCAGGTTCTAGCCTAACCACTGTGTCCTTGCTGTGGAGAGTCGCTCACCCAGAGAGCGAGGGCAGATTCTGCCCGTTTAGGGGCGGGAAGCCTCTTTGAGTCTCCTGGAAACGGCTGTCAGTGAGGCCAGGTCCGCTAGCCGGCTGCTTTCCCTCCTTTCAACCTCTTGCATCCGAGAGCCACCGCAAACCCACCGAGAGAGCCAGCAGCTCTTTAGGCTCAGAGTGTCACAAGGCGGCACGCCAGGGCGGCTTGGATTTGCTACGATCTAGGAGGGTCAAGCTGACAAAATAAGTTATTATGAAAATACAAATATATATATTATGGTGGACAGATTAATAAAGGGCTGCAGTGGCTCAAGTGGTTAAGACACTGAACTGCAGACGGGATGGTCGGTAGTTCAGCAGTTCGAGACCTGAGTGAGGCATGACGGAGTGAGCTCCTGTCTCCGACCCCAGCTCCTGCCAGCCTAGCAGTTCGAAAGCGAGAAATTGCAAGGAGATAAATAGGCAGCACTTCAGTGGGAAGGTAACAGCGTTCCCTGCGACTCAGTGTCTAGTCATGCTGGCCACATGACCACAGAAACGTCTTCGGACAGCGCTGGCTCTTCGGCTTGGAAATGGAGATGAGCACCACATCCTTAGAGTCGTATTCGACTGGCTTTAGAGCAAGGGAAACCTTTACCTTTGCCTTTACACGTTAATAAAAGATAAAATAGGTTAAAAGAAATGGTCCAAATATCAGACTCTTAAAACTTTTGAAACACAGAGCTGATAGTTTTACATATACAATTGATGGGTATATCGTATGGCCAGTAGGCCATACGCATTTCGGCCCCTTAGGGCCTTCCTCAGTGGTCCATATTGTAAAACACACATCCAGAAATAAATATATGAAAAAATATCTTCTGTAGAGCCAGGCATCGCTTTCTCACGTGATGTGCAGTTGCTAAAGGTTTACACAGTGGGACACGGATAATCTCTCATGGTAACTGCACAGTTGTTCTGGTAACATTTGAAGTCCAAGCCATTTGTACTGAGGCCTTACAGATAATCATGGGGTTCCGGGGGCATCCGTGCCCCTTCTCTCCACAGCTCCCTGATCCATCATGCCCTTTCCTGTCCTGATCGGGCTTGCAGAGCCTCAGAGGGGAAATCAGCACCCGGTTCCTCCTCCTCTGCCTTGGGTCCCTCTCGCACCCCCCGGGGGGTGGGTGGGAGAGAGAGCACTCCTCGCTGGCCTGCTGCACGTGCTCAGTCGCTTTCCCTGGAGTCTTGCAAGAGCTGGCATTCTCTTGAGATCTCGGAACTCACGGGCTGTACCTGCAGCCTCTTTCCCACTTCGATTGCCCTGGCAGGGCTAAACTGCCTTAAAAGACCTGTACTGTATCATGGCTGTTGCGGCATACCCCTGGCTGAGTCGGGGCCTTTAAGGGCCCACACCGTGTGACTGCTGCAGCATTTCCCCCTGTCGCTGTCTCCGCGGGTTCCCCAGTGAGCATTTGGTGACTCCCGGGTAAGTCCAGGGTGGCACTGGAAATGGGAGTGGGCTCACCCCTGGCCAATAACAGTGGCAATTATAGGAAGCCTCCTCTCAGTGTCGGGGGCCTGTTATCTGGCCAGCAGTCTGTCCTTTCCCCTGACGTGTACATGGCCTCTCATTCCTCGCACAGGCAGCAAAAGTCGCCAGAATCTTTGGAGTCTTCCCAGCTGGAAGAGGAGGTGGATGAGCTGTCGCTGGTTGACCACAATGAAATTATGGCCAGGCTGACGCTGAAGCAGGAGGTAAAGTGGCCTCTTCCCCCACCCCCAGGTCTGTGCTTGTTAGAAACTGACTTGGATTTGCTTGTAAATGCAGCTCTCAGAGCCAATGGTCTGAGTTGGATATTTTTCTGCGCAGCGTAGCTGAGCATCTGTGAGGCTTCTGTGCTAACAGCAAAAGATCAGACCTTTGTTGATGAAGCAAAGTTCTTTATTATTCTTAATACTGTTTGACAGGTTCTCGAATGTTTGTTAGAGATGCCAAGTAGAAAACAGTCAGAGTTAATATACCCTCCCCATCGTTTGAACCCCAACATTAAACCAATCAGAAATTAGAATAGAAAACGCGGGAGCAGGGATCGGGCCGTTTGGATTCCCACAGGAAGGTGAGGTGAGAAAGTTGTAAAAATTCCCTTCTTGATCTGGGTGACCCAGATGTGTGAAACTCATACATAACAACCGGCTTGGATGACAATAACAGACCTTCAAGGTTTTCACAATAAGATAAGACATTCACTGGCCCGGAAAAAGGGAGGAGGGATGCATGGGAGGAAAGGCCATTTGTTCTTGGTGACGTGGAGGAATGCAGGGTCGCCATTCTCCCACCGAAGACAGTAACATTGTCCAGGACTTTCAAAAGCAATATACTTCAAGGTGACAAGGAGGGGAGGGGGAGTAGACAGAGAGGGAGACAGGCTGCAATTCATTAGATCAGAGAAAACGAAAGCAAACATAAGCAAACACAATGAAGCTTTTGTCAGGCCACCTGACAGCATCTTGAGACTCTTGGCGTTCATTTCTTTTTTAAAAAGTGGGTTTCCAGTCCTCATGCTTGCTGAGGGAGTCTTGAAAACGGGCAGCCCACACCTGCCAGACTTTCAGGAACGCTAGAGGGGTTGTGGGTTTTGAGCCATCATTTGGCATGGGAGGGGCTGTGGCTCAGTGGCAGAGCCGCTGCTCGGCATGCAGAAGGTCCCAGGTTCAATCCCCGGTGTCTCCAGTTAAAAGGATGACGTAATAGGTGATATGAAAGACCTCACTCTGAGACCCTGGAGAGCTGCTGCCAGTCAGAGTGGATAATACTGACCTTGATTTAGGATAAGGCAGTTTCATGTGGGTTCCTGTGTGTGGCATGGGCCACAACACCATTCCCCAACATGGGGCCCAGGGGCCAGTGTGTGGACTCTAATCTGGGAGAACCCGGTCTGATTCCCCACTCCTCCACTTGCAGCTGCTGGTGTGACCTTGGGCAAGCCATAATCCTGTCAGAGCTGTTCTCTCAAGGACAGTTCTGCAAAGAGCTCTCTCAGCCCCACCTACCTCAAAGGCTGTCTGTTGCAGGGAGGGGAAGGGAAGGGAGTCTGTAAGCCGCTCTGAGACTCCGAGTGAAGGGCGGGGCATAAATCCAATCTCTTCTTCTCTCTTCTACTTCAACTTGGTGCCCACCAAGCTCTTCAAGAAAGAGGGCGGGGCCTTGTAAGGCGGGGCTTGTTATTGGCTGCCCTCATTGAAATGAAGGTGGTTTCTGCTGGAGGATCAGGAGGACTGTCAAGCTCCTGGACTCTCCTCGGTCAAGGTGTGGTCCCCTTCCCCCTCCAGGCTTTCCTTCCTCCCAACAGTCCAAGGAGGGAGGTGTTCCATTCAGCTCCGCCTTCTCCGGCAGCCATTATGGGATTGTTCTCACCACCCCCTCTTTAAATTCCAGATGTGCGCCCAGACTCAAAAAGGTTTGGGGGCCCTTGGTCCACACACTCCCAAGCCTCCTTTTCAGCCCTGGAGACTGGTTTTCGTAAAACTGAAGTCTCCATTATGACCGGGTTCTGGTTCTTGCATTGCGTGGGGGGGGGGGGGGGGGACACTGCAGTCTTGATTTCAGTTCCTAAATGGCTTTGGAAGGAAGGGTGAGGTCCCCGAGCAAGGTAGCTCTGCCGGTGCCTGAAGGGAAGGCTGTTCTGGCTCCAGCCCAGGCCCTTCCGCCAAGCAGCCCTGCTGGCTCTGTTATCTCTGGGCTGCGGGGAATACTCCGGGCCTTTGAAGCTCTCCGGCTATCCAAGGGGCCCGTCTGGAAACCAGCAGCAATCTGTCATTCGCCAGCACTTGCTGCAGGAGAGAGCTGCTCCAGCCAGCCAAGACCCGCCAGCCGGTGTGACAAGCTATTACTCATGGCTTAAGTGGAATTCCAGGGGCCTCGCCAGACGAATGCCTGAAGTATCGCATTGTGGACATAATTTTCTCCGAGGCTTGTGAGCCCGACAGCCCCTTTGTGTTCCTGTGCTGCCAGCATCCGGTGGCGTTGCCTCATCTCCTGTGTTAATAACCCTCAGAGATATCGATGCGTTTCTCCCCCTCTTCCTCTCAATGGCCGATACGCTCTGATGTCACGGCGGCCCTGGGCATGCAGGTTTCTCATTGGCTCACCTGCACTGGTGTCCTAAAGTGGAACGCTAATCTTTGCCAAGGTCAGAGATGGCCAGTTTTGAGGTTGGGTCTCTTTTCCAGACGGTTTCTCGGCTGGGACAATAAAATGCCCCATTTGCCGGTGGCAAGATGTGTCTAGGTTTTTCTGCTACGAGAGAATGCAAACCTTGAGAGGAAGGATGTTAAGCATGGGACATCTTAATCTGCAGCTTTTCAAAGCCATTGGTCTTTCTTTGGATGGAATGAAACGAAACCGTCACAAACGTTTTTAGCTACACCTTGGTTAAAACTTGGTAACGTTCCCATGGGCCAGGTTGTTTGGGGGCCCAGGCTCATACAGCCCCCCCCCCCCCCGGCCTAAGCCAACTGCAGGTAGACTTCTGATACCATGTGGCTGTTTGTGAGCAACCTTGGTTTGAACGGAACCCCTTTGCCCATCTCAAGACTCTCTGGGCTTTTGAATAACCTCTTGCTGCTGCGGTTGTAGCCGGGTTTAGTGAGCACCAGTGTTTCCTCTCAGCTGAGTTAGTGCAAGCTAGCTGACAGTTTTTTAGCCACCAGCGCACACATTTTTTGTCTTCACTCAGGAAGGATGGGCTCCAGAGCAAACTCATTTATGTAGCGGCCAAATCGCGCGCTCAGGACCTTGACGCCGGTAGCTCACACAGTTGAATTTTTGCTCACAAGACTCCACATCTTAGAGGGAGCATTGACGAACACAGCCAGGAAATGCCATGTGCATCTCTCTTAAGTTGCACGTTGTTTTCTCCCCTAGTAGTTGAATTTGGGATGTTCCTTGGCTCTGGTTACCCTCAGCCTGCTCATAGTGACCTCTGCAACCCCGTGATCAAGAGAGGTCATTAATTTCCCTTCGGTCTCCCAAGAGTTCAGAGACCAAGCTCCCCTTTAATCTGGTGCAACAAAACCCAGGTTGTGCCGAAGGCCGTCTCCAGCACTCGACAAGCCTGGGCTTTTCCCCACCAGGTCAAGTCTCGGTTTGCGCTGCGATCCCCCTGCAACGCAAGGAAAGCTGGAGCATGGAGTCAGTACAGCTTGGGGAGTCGGGGCGCCCCCAAAGGAAGCGATCCATCTGCTCTGTGTTTTTCCATTTGCAGGGTGACGACGGACCAGACGTGCGCGGGGGATCAGGGGACATTCTGTTGGTCCATGCGACAGAGACGGACAGGAAAGGTATCGCGGAAGGGCCCTGTTGTCAACACTCTAGGCCACAAGCTCCCCAACAAGGAATTTGTCACATTACATTCACAGATCATCCAGGCGAGGTTGGATTAGATGGGGGGGGGCACATGCAGAGATTCTGCTTAGCTTCAGTCAAACAAGAGATAAGCTGGGATAAGCTCTTGTAGCCGTTCATTGCAGAGAAGGTACGATGGAGCGTTTTAACTCTTCTGTGCCTGGGCTGAAAGATGAGGCACGCTTGACTCCATTGTTGTTGTTTTACGTAATACCATCGCAATTGTTATTTATTAAGGGCTCTGCAGCACACAGAGGATCTGAATGTCAAAGTCACTGCCGGGGCTGTTTAGAATCAGGAAGCAAAGTGCAGCACAAAAGGAAAGAGGGGAGAGGGAGGGGAAGGAAACTGTCAGCAAGGGCTTTAGTCAACAAACACTCTGGGTAAACAGAGTCCCACTGGAGTTAGCTTAAGGGTACAAAGCTGCTTTTGGCGTGGCGGGAAGTGCCATCAAGTCACAGCAGATTTGCGGCCACCCCTCACAGGATTTTCAAGGCAAGAGACGTTCAGAGGTGGTTTGCTGTGGCCTGCCTCTGGGTAGCGACCCTGGACTTCCTTGGTGGTCTCCCCCCCCCCCCCAAGCACTAACCAGAGCTGGCCCTCCTTAGCTTTGGAGATCTGATGAGATTGGGCTAGCCTGGTGCCAAAGTCATAGCTCTCGTTCAGTGTCCAAGGCAAGCCCTTGAGAAAGTCTTGCCCAAGGGAACGTGGAGACAGGCCCATAGCCAAAGGTTTGGTTAGTCTTTTCAGATGGGCATGGGAACTCAGCCTTCCCCCCCACAACTGCTCCTCTCCATCCAGCCTCTTTGCCTTTTCTCCGGCCATTTCCGTCCCCTGGTCCATTCCTTCTTCCAGCTCTTGCTTTCTTCCTCTCAGCCCTCTGCTGTTTCCGGGCCTCAGTGATTTCTTTCCCTGCCCCCCTGTTTTGCCCACTCCTTTCCTAATCCCACCGGTATAACCATTCCACTCTCCAGCCAGTGATTGGCCAGAAACCCCCCTCTCTTTCCTTTCCCTCTTACATCAGGGCAATTCAGCCAATCAGCAGAGGCTCTGTCACTGCTGTCCAATGACTCTTGCCTGTCACGGATTATGCCTTCTTGAATACATTAATATCTAAGATGACACTATTTGTTTTCCTTAGTGCGAGCTGAGACTGGTTAAGACACTGGAGGAGCGCTACAACCGCTGTTTACTAATGTCTGGCCATCTCTGTAAGAGCATTTGCTGAAACCAGGGCACTCCAAAGCTTGGGGGAAATGATGAGGATCCCCAGTTTATATGTAGATTTTCGGGTCCACTCGGGCCATGCCAGTGTGCTGCTACGGGACGGGCGCGGAAGAATTCGGATGACGAATTCGGATGACGTTAACCCAGCCGCTGCAGAGCTGGCGAGGGTTAATGAATTAAGCCTTTGATGAGGAGAATGCCAGGCGGGGCTCATAAATCAGCCAGCAGCGGATGTTTGGGAGGGTTCCCTCCCCTCCCGTGCAGATTTCTTGGCAGGTCCAAAGGATAGAGGGAAAGCCAGCTGCCTTCTGGGGCAGATGGGAATTGAGATTTCAGTCCTGTTGAGCTCATGCTGGGTCCCCCCCCCCTCCTCGTTTAGAGTTTGAGGGAGGTTAATCGAGGTGACGGGGCTGTGGATCAGTGGTGGAAAAGTTGGGGAAATAAAATCCTTCGTTAGGCTGAGCCCGGGGAGAACTACCGCCTCTCAAAGTGGAGAATGCCTCACTTGACGGTCCCATGGACGGCCTCCGGCCCCTAGCTGCAGTGGGGCATTTCAGGGCCCTGCCCCTTTACTTAAAAGCCCCGCCCCACAAATAGCCATGCCAGCAACCTTATTTTTGAGGAGAGGCTCTCCCACTGCCTGCTGCTGGCAGTGGCCAGGGTGACAGCGCCACGGCTTGCCCCTCGGGCTTCCCTCTCCCTCCCACTGTGGAATTGCAGGGGGGGGGGGATCATGAGGGAAAAGACAGTTCAGAGGGCATTTAATTGTCTTTTGAGTTCCCTTCCTCAAGGCAAGAAAGCTTAGAGGGGCACTCAAGATTGGCACCTTCAGTACATCTCCAGCAATCCACCCTTCTGCTAGCCCAGTCCTGCTGTCTACCACCCAGGTCTTTCGAAAGCATTCCCAGGAGCCTTTGGGAAAGATGCTGTTTTTGACATGCTCACTGCCCTGTCCCTTGAAAGGAAGAGCTAGAAGCAAGCTTGGGGCCTCCCCCTTTAAAGGCGGGCATTCAGATTGATTTAATTAACTGTAATTTAACTGCCCCCTTAAAAAATTAAATCCCCCCCCCCCCCCGGCTACAGGCACACCTGCTTGGCCCGCAGAAGGTCCCCAAGTTCAATCCCCAGCATCTCCAGGTCAGGGAACTTCCAGATATCGGGAGAGCCGCTGCCAGTTGGAGCGGACTGCTTAGGGCTGAACGGACGAGCACTCTGACTCGGCGTGAGGCAGTCTCAAATGGGTTCTGCTGAGCGCCCTGACTGGGGACATTGTGGGCAGGATGTGTGTGCCCTGCGGGCCAGGAGCGCCTCCGTTCCTCTTCCGAGGCTGATGCCGAACCTCTTTGGTGCCAGCTGCACATTCAAGCCAACGGCAGACTTCAAACAGACAAAAGATTTCTGCGGGAGTCTTGTCTGCTGACAGGAAGAAGCGTAGAGAATAAGCAGAGCGTATAAAAATGGAAACAGAACGTGTCCTTAAATGCTCGAGGGAGGGCTGTTGGGAGACGTTAGAGCTTTGGTGGCGTTTATCCCTAAGATGCTGGCCTCGTCTCTGGAGTTTCCGCTTGAAAGACCCAGTCGACTGACAGGCCTTTGTTCTCTTCTCCTCCCCGCCTAGATCTGGTGCTGTACTGCGAAGCCTTCTTGACAACGTACCGAACCTTCATCTCCCCCGAAGAACTCATCAAGAAGCTGCAGTACAGATATCCTTTTCCGAACGCCCAGGACTTCTCTGCCCCGGAGGCGTGTCCAGAAGAGTGACAGCAAAGCCTACGGGCGACTCACAGATGGTCGGCTTCTGAGCTCGGAAGGCCTCACCCCAGTTTACAACCGGATTGGCTAGCTCCTGAGCGCACTGGGGCATTATGGGTAGAGCAGGAGGCGCAAGGCCCTTCCGTCCTCCCTTCCCACTGTGGCAGGGTGTCATGGGCAGTGCAGAGAGAAGAGCAAAGGGTGGGGTTTGCTTTCCCAAGAATATTTAGGCTTCCTTTGAAGAGGAAGGGAACTCCCGGCCATCGCAGCTGGTTTCCACCTCTATGCTGGGCATCCTTTGGCTGCATCACTCGCCTTTGTGTTTTTCTATCACATCGATGTGCCTTTTTATCCTCACAACAGCTCTCTGAAGTAGCTTGTCCGGTGAGCTTTTCCGCTCACATTGCCAGGGGTCCGTTGGAGCGGGAGCGCACAGGAGCGCAGCTCCGGGAGTGAGGAGCCCAGGGGGCGGGCACATGACCAAGCCCCGCCCCCTCCTCGGCTTCCCCGAGCAGTGCAGAGGCGCAGCGCCCCGGGGAAAGCCCTGCTAGGGTCTTTATTGTTTTTAATGTTTTGTTTTAATATTGATAATTTTATCATTGTTCCTTTTATGACTGTGTGCTGCTTTTCCAGAGACTTGCTCAAGGTGGCATATAAATTTTCTAAGTATACCATTTTTTATCTGGGCACATGGCACATAAGTACTGCAGAAATTTCACCAACACTTCAGCAGCTTCCACCCCATCAGTTTGGTGTAGTGGTCAGGAGTTGGACTCTAATCTGGGAGAACCGGGTTTGATTCCCCACTCCTCCACATGCAGCTGCTGGTGTGACCTTGGGCCAGTCACAAGTTCTCTCAGAGCTGTTCTCTCATGAGCAGCTCTCAAAAGACCTCTCTCAGCCCCACCTACCTCACAGGGGGTCTTGTTGTGGGGAGGGGAAGGGGAAGGGATGGCTGGTGCACCTGTCCTGGGTATCTCAAGTCTACTTGAAACCTGGTGGTTTCAAGGGAGCAGGAAGAGAATGAGGGTGTGTTCTTGACGCTTATTTTTATTGCACAAAGTATTGGATGGGGAAGGGAATGGAGGAAGAGCAGTTTCACTCACCTGTGGAGTGGAGCCTGAGGGGTGGGTGTTGCCTTCTGACACACTTCCTGTATGTTAGGAGGTGTGGCATATGCTAATGAGTTATGCTAATGAGCTGCACCTCTTTTCCTACGAAATGACTCCTGCACATTGCTGCATCCTTTCCTCCTCCTGCCCCTCCTGCTCCCCTCCACTGCACTCCCCCTTTCTCTGTTGTCCCCCTGCCCGTTCAGTCCTGCCGCTCACGCAGACACAGGCTCGTGCGCATGCCCACAGACTCACAGATCCTCCCCCAGCCCCCTCCTCTTCTCCCCCTTGCACCCTTACCCGTACGCCACAAAGAAACACCTGGAGTGATGCACAGTAGTGAGTCCTCAAGCCCCCGCCCCCTTCTCCCCTTGGGGTTTGGGACCTCTTTTGGTGTTTGCAGCCGCCTGGCAGACCGACACGGTTCCCCCTCCGCCGCTCTCCACGGGTACAGGGCTACCTCCCAAGCATCTAGCGAGGGAAAGGAGCGGGCTGCAGGGAGAGAATGCCGCTGGGAGTGCACCTTCCTTCCTGTCCCTAGCCTTGTCCTCACCACCCGGATCACTTCAGTCCTGGGCATCAGTTCAGTCCTGTTTGCTTTGATCCAGCTGGCCCAGTGTGGCTGCCAGGAATTGCCCTCTACGTGGTGCTGTGCTTTCTCTGTGGAGGTTTATGGGGAAGCCACTGTCTCTCCACGGAGTGTGGGGCATCTCCAGCCTCAGTAGACGCCCTCCTCTGTCCTGTAAAGGGACAGAGAGTGATTACTTCCATCAGCGCTCCAGAATTCCACAGGCTCTTCCGTAAGGGCTCCAGCTACCATTGCCCTGAGGCGATGTATTTTCAAACCTCAAACCGCCCACGCTGCTCTCAAGACAGGTAGATGCCTGCTGGATTCCGGCTTGCTGAAGTGCCAGCATGCTTTGGAGGTCTGATGTCACGCTGCCCTTGGGCTGGCTCAGCACTGCCACCTGCAGCCCAGGAGAGACACCTGCGGCTGCTGATTAATCGGCAGGCAGGTCTCTGTGTTGCCCGCTCTGCTGGCGGCTGGACGGTGAATGCTTTGCAACCGGAGCAGTAAATCGGCCCTTCCTTCTGCACAGACGGAGATGTGGGGCAGCTTTCTTCTTTGCTCCCCGTGCTGAAAGTGTTGTGTTTTTTTAAAAAAGAACTGGTTGCTTTTGTTTCTCCATTGCCCGGCGGGATTGCATCCCAGCCCTTACCACTCCAACCAGCACCAGGGCATGGGTGGCTCAGAAAGCCGGAGGGCGGAGATACAAGTCCCAGGGGGATGGGACGAGACTTCAGAGGGGCAAACTGTGGCACCATCGCGCAGGAAGCAAAAGCAGGGCTGGGAAAGCAGGCGGGACGATCGGAGAATGGGCAGAGATGTCAAAGAGGATGGGTGCCCAGAGGAGACTGATGGAGAAGGCCGGAATCAGGACCAAGACCCAGCACGTTCACGTTCCAGGCAGCACCAGTTGGCTGCTTTGGCGGGTGGGCTGCGCAGTATCCGGAAGAGTCAAGCAGGTGCTCTCACCTTTTCCCTGCACAGCCTCGAGGCGGAGTGGCAGAGAGCTGCGGGGTGGGGGGAGGCAGTTCTAGCCAAACAGAGACGGTGTCCCAAGGCCAAACCACGTTGACCTCTGTCAGGGCCTGGCTCCTCCGGGGCGATCGCTCCTGGATTTGGGGTCTCCAGGACGTGGTTTCGTAGCCGGTAGCAACAGGAGGGCAGGCCTCAGGTGTAGCTGAAGGGAGAGGTTAGTCTCACCCTTATCCCTCACTCCAGCTCATGCGCTCTGGGGTACCCCCTCTCTATTCGTCCTGCTTCCCCTTTGAGAGATGCGCGCTCCTCCTCCTTGACTTGCCTGAGCCGCGTGGCTTAAATCAGCCTCCCAATTGTAATGTAGAATGCTCTGTGTAGCAACCAGCCTGCCATGTGCTCCCAGGTAATGGCGCCCGCCGCATGGCCAGAGCACATGGTCAGGCAGAGAGGGGAGCTTGAATCTGGAGGAACAATAGATGTCCAGATTCAAAGCCTCCACCAATGTGGGACCTAGGTTCTCCCTGGGGAGCCAATGCAATCAAAGGCTCCTCCAGGGAACCTATGACAAACATGCGCATATGTTAAGCCCCTATCAGGTCTTTTGGGTGCGGCCGGAGGTGTGGCTCCGGCCAGCATATAATGAGGGCCCTGGAGCCCTGGAAGCATGCTTGTTCTGACCATCTACTGGGCATGCTGAATCACTCAATAAAGGCTTCATGATTTCACTGTTCCTGGTCTCCTGAGTCCAGTACTCTTCACCAATCTACCCTCTTCCCCTCTCCCACCAATCCCCATCTTCCTTCAGAGGGGCAGGTGAGAGGGTCTACAGCTGTGCCCCTTGAGCACTGTTCCCAGGGGGCCATCCTTGATTCTCCTCTCTCCACGTCGGGTCGGGCAGCCGCCTTGTCCTGGCTTGTTTCTCTTCCGGGCTTGGCTCCATCCCTGTCCCCTGCCGGGTCTCGGTGTCGGCTCTCCGACATGCCTTGTGGCTCGAGCAGGGGTGGAGCCTGTCTTCCCTTCCCTTCTTGTTGGGGCTGCTGGGTCCCCTCGCGGCTCTAACGGGCCCTTGTCACCCATGCCTCCCAGGGTGACGGGGGTTACGGCTTGCGTGCCGACGGAGTCTGGGGTGACGGGCCCCAGACAATCTCTCAGATCATGAAACTCGCGCTCTGAAGGAAAACAAGAAGGCAGACTCAGCTGGGAAGGAGGCAGTGGTCCTGCGGGAAGAGGCGTCAGACCTCACACACGGGCCGTGGCCCATTCTCTTCTTGCTGTCGGTTCTGCCTTCTGCACGTTCCCGGTGTGTTTTCCCCAGCAGAACAGATGGCTGCTCTGGAAGAGTGACTTGCAGGTGAGACCCTGCCGAGGTCCCAGTGCGAATCCCCCAGCCTGCTTCAGCCTGTGCAAAGAGGCGGGAGGTCCCGATTGCTGATCTCCTGCCTCAGGTGGCATGCAACCCTTCTGCTGGGAACGGTGCATGCGGCCAGTTTCGTGAAGCATCCCAGTCTACGGGACACCGGTGCGTTAGCTGTTCAGCAAGTGTTTGAGAGAGGGATGCCGCGGCCAGAGCAGAATCACACGGTCTGGCGTTTGGGGCCCCGGCATCTGAATGGGCTGGAATCAGTACTGGCTTGTGTTTTTGTGCCTGGGTCCAAACCTGGGGGTTGTGTCCGGGGGCTCCCCTTGGGTGCCCTGTCTGTTTGCCCTTGAGTTTCCATCTCTCTCTCGTTAGTCCTTTAACTTGACCGCCCACATACGAGAAGTTCTGTCACTGTCCAGACACGTTCAAGAAGCGGGTCAGCAAGAACACTTTCTTCGTCCTGGTCCGAGTGGTGGACGAGCTGTGGTGAGTGGCTGTTCCCCCCCCCCACACACACACACACCCTTTGTAAGCTTCAAACCAGACAAATGGAGATTGTGATACTGCAAGGAGGGTGGTCTCTGTAGCCCTGCAGCACCGGGTCCCTCTCAGCAGAGGCCAGAATGGCTCAGAAGGAAGTCCCCCTGCTCTAGTAGCCGCCTGCCCGGCCTCCTGGGGTGGGTCCCAGTGGCCAGCAGGAGGGGAGGGTGGCCCAAAGCACATAGAGGTGGTTGCTTCCTTTCAGCTTTTACAGACTATCTGCACACCACAGATTGCTCACAGACGCACTTATGGGGAAACTGGTTTGTAAAACACTGTTGCAGGCTACTAAATGTTGTGGGCTTCGTCGCAGGACTGCCCTTGGCCGTAGAGGTTGTGGCCTGTTTCGTTTTTTCCCAGAGAACTCGGCAGGAGCATCTGGCCCACTTGTGTCTCCAGAGCCTTTCCCCTTCCGCTTCCGAGCCCCTCCCTGACTCCATGCTTTCGTCATGGTGGGGTGTGACAAAGAGGCCAGCAGCTGGGCTTTTCTTTATTTTTTTGGTTTGCAGTGTGTGTGTGTGTGGTTTTTTACTCCATTTACAACAAGCTGTACCTTAATTGCAGTTATTGTGCATTAACTAAATACGTACTTGACCTTTTGCGAGTTGTGATGCACACCCCATTCATCTGCTTCCCAAAACAGGTATTAGGAACATGCATGGAGAAAGGCCCCCGAGGGCCCTGAGTCTTCAGTGGGCTGTCAGGCTGTCCTCTGTAGCCTTGAGGGCGCTAGCAACTGGCTTTTTTCCTTCTTACATAAACAGGAGCTCAGATTCGCAGGGTGCAGAATTCTGTGCTAAATACCAAATTCTGCGCCAACACGGATCACGTTCAGCTGCCTAGTCGTTGATCGTGATGCAGTGTTTTTAAACAGCTGGCTTTTAGGGACTAAAAAACTGGTTTTTTCCCACCCCTCTCTGTTTTTCTCAGTTTGGTGGAATTGACAGAGGAGATCCTGAAGCTGCTGATGGACCTGGTCTTCCGTTTGGTCTGCAACGGGGAGCTCAGCCTTGCCCGGGTCTTACGTAACAACATCCTCGACAAAGTCGATCAGAAAAAAATCCTGCGATACACCAACTCAATCAAGCCCCTCTCGGCCCGGGGGGTGGCAGCCAGGTTAGGAAGGCCCAAGGGGGTGGGGGGGAGAGAACCGGATTTTCCACCAAGGATCCCGAATAACAGCTGGAAAATTCAAATTCTGGGATTTTTTTTTTGCTTGTTTTTGCAACTGTCTAAGTCAGGGGTGGGCAAATTGCGGCCCGCGGGCCACATGCGGCCCGCCACAAGAGTTTTTTGCAGCCCACCAAGACAGTCGGCCACGTGGTTTCAGTCAGGCCTCCATTGGGCCCAGAGCACAGAGAAAATTGTAGAAAAGTGTGATAGGGTACATCTGTCTCATTAAACTGATTCTAAAATTAAATGTGCTTGCAGCTATAGATGATATGAAATTAGCACAATAAATAAATTGAATAAAACTACCACTATTTTATTTTATTTTATTTTATTTATATTTATTGATTTTTATGATACAATTTATACCTTTTCTGAAATGCAGAGTTAACTAATGAATGCAATCATTTTAAAAGGTGCGGCCCTCCGCTAACCTCCGCTCCCACAAAGTGGCCCCTGGGCCAAAACAATTGCCCGCCCCTGGTCTAAGTGGAAGAAGAGAACGCAGTGCTGGAAGAGAATAAGTTAGTTGAGTTAATCTCTGAGTTACATTTAAGAGAGAGGCAGTTTGGTGTAGTGGTCAGGAGTGCAGACTGTAATCTGGGAAAACTGGGTTTGACCCCCCCCCCCATGCCTCCACATGCACGTGTGACCTTGGGTCAGTCACAAGTCCTTTCAGAGCTGTTCTCTCACAAGCAGTTCTCGCGAGAGCTCTCTCAGCCCCACCTGCCTCGCAGGCAGTGTTCCCTCTAAGCTGAGTTAGTGTGAGCTAGCTCTCCATTTTTTAGCCTCCGGCTCACAGATTCTTGTCTTAGCTCAGGAAGGAGGGCTCCAGAGCAAACTAATCTATGCAGCAGCCAAATTGCTCGCTCACAGCTTTAATGCCAGGAGCTCACAAAGTTGAATTTTTGCTCACAAGACTCCACAGCTTAGAGGGAGCATTGCTCACAGGGTGTCTGTTGTGGGGAGGGGAAGGGAAAGGAGATTGTAAGCCACTCTGAGACTCTGAGCAAAAGGCAGGGTATAAATCCAGTCTCCTCCTCCTCCTCCTCTTCTTCTTCCTCTTCTGTGCTTAGAGCTGCTTGCAGGTTGTAGCATTGCTGTAACTCAGTCCAGTTACCTCAGAAAGAGCCCAGCTGGCTGGGGCCCCTAAATGTCAGGGGAGTCGGAGACAGGAGCCACGTAGTTTCCTTGTGCCCTGCTGTAACCTGATTTCTGATTCTTTAAGGCTGTTATTTCAACTAGCCTGCTTTGTGTTTATTTCCCCCCTTCAGCTGTGATCTTTTGGATTTTTAAAAATCTAGCACCTTTTTGTGTCCCAGTTGATCACAAGGAGGCATTCGACAGCAAAGAACTTGGTATTTGTTTACGAGAGAAACCGATCATTTGGGCTGCCCTTACCTGTCGCCAGTTTTCCGGTGGCACAAGGACAGGGCTCCCGCAGGTTCAGCATTTAAAAACAAAAACAAAACCCAGAGTTCTTTGTGTACCTGGAGCCCTCCCCACATCGGTCCCTCAAGTCCCGTACGGTCTGTTCTGACTCCAGCAGAGGAGCGTCTTCCCCAACACCGCCTCCCTGAGACCCGTGAACTGCAGGTGGCAGAGGCTGGGCCCGAGGACCTCCTTAGTGCTGAGTTCGACCACAGAACCACAGCCCCTTGCCTCAAAACAGGCTGAACGTATTCAGCTGCCTTACGCAGAGTCGGACAATTGGTCCATCGCGCCCAGTGCTGTCTGTCCTGGAACTCCAGGATCTGCTTCTCGAACACGTGACCTTACACGCAGGGTGTGGGAGGTTAAGCCTGGGACCTTCTGCGTGAAAAGCCTTTGTGGGCCTCCTATCAGCGCTAAGCCTACCCCACTTGTGTTCCCCCCCCCCCCAAGGCCGCATTCGGCGGCCCGTGTGAATGATTGGAAGGGTCTGCCTGCTGTGCAGCTGCCGGTCAGGAGGGGCCCTGAAGCCCCGCCCCTTCAGCAGAAGCGTCAGCCGCCCCTTTGGCTTCGTGAGGCCTCTTTGTGAACACGTTTCCAAGCCTGTCTTTGCAATCCAGCGTCCTGAGAACCTTGATGGTGAAAGAACAATGTCAAGCCGAGGCTCCCTGGGGGGTGGGATGCTCTGCCTGATACCAGCTTGTGCCCTTTCCCCACTGTCCAGGAAACGCTTGCAGTCCTGTTTCAAGGCTTCGTCTCTTGTCTCTTCCAGACCTGGGACTCTCCATGATTTCCACAGCCACGAGATAGCGGAGCAGCTGACCCTCCTGGACGCGGAGCTCTTCTATAAGATAGAGGTATGGTTGCTACCAGCCGCATTTGTCCAAAGTGCCTGAGTCAATACCCCCCCCCCCAACTGCTGTTTCCTGTGGTAGTTTCCCCACAAGAACACCAGAAGACTAGCCCTGTTGGATCAGACCGGTGGTCCATCTAGTACGGCATCCTGTCTCACACAGTGGCCAACCGGTCCCTCTGGAGGATCAACAACAGGGCGTAGAGGCTGAGGCCTTCCCTGAATGTTGCCTCCTGGCTCTGGGATTCAGAGGCTTAGTGCCTCTGAATGTGGAAGATAAGAACATCAGAAGAGCCCTGCTGGATCAGACCAGTGGTCCATCTACTCCAGCATCCTGTCTCACACAGGGGCCAGCCAGTTCCCCTGGAGGGCCAACAACAGAGCATAGAGGCCAAGACCTTAATAAGAACATGAGAAGAGCCTTGCCAGATCAGACCAATGGTCCATCTAGTCCAGCGTCCTTTCTCATACAGTGGCCTCTGGATGGCCAACAACAGGGCATAGAGGTCAAGGTCTTTGTAAGAACATAAAAAGTGCCCTGCTGGATCAGACCAGTAAGTCATCTAGTCCAGCATCCTGTTTCATATAATGGCCAACCAGTTCCTCTGGATGGCCAACAACAGGGCAGAGAAGTGGCCGAGGCCTTCCCTGGATGTTGCCCTCTGGCTCTGGGATGCAGAGGCTTAGTGCCTCCGAATGTGGAGGTTCCCCTCTGTTCCCCATGTCACTTAATACCCAGTTAAAGGCTTCTGGAGGCAACACTGCACGTATTCACCTACCCCGGAGGCTGGTTGGTGCGGTTCTGCATTCGTTCCTGTTCCCACCCACCTCAACCACGGGTGGATAACTTTGTCACCTGTCTTCACATCAGTTGTAATTGGAGCATCAGCTGTACAGACACAGCATCATTGGCCGTCCTCAAACGAGGCTGCCAGTTGGGCCTCTGCCTGAGTCACACCTGTAACTTGTCTCTTACTAACTAAAAGAGTCTTGCCCCAAATTATGATCTGTGCAAAAAAAAAAAAATACAGGAGGGGGGGACTCCTCTGCAGGTGGGGGCGTTTTCTAAAAATGAAAACTATTAAAAAATAATAATAAAAAATGAAAGAGGGGACTGCATCGCCAGTTCTTCACTGGGGAGGGGAAATCATGCCTTTGCGTGCCAGGAGTTGAGGAACACTCTTCTAAACCGACAGGCCAGAAGCAAAATATTTCTCTTTGGCTTGAGAGCCACAGGTCGGCTCTGGCCAGTCTCTTGTGCCGGCTCCCCTGAGAGTTTAAAAAAACAACAACGCCCTCTTAGTTTTAAATACCCTGGGAGCAAACAGTGTTCCAGTCTCAGCTTTCAGCTTGAATTGAATGCGTACCCGTTGCTGGTGGAATGGCACAAGAGACTGTCTCAATCCATATATCCTTGTTCACCAGTTACAGTTATCAGGCAGCGAGGTAGCAGCTATCACACCACTTAGGGTGGCATTGATCAGAGCCGGGGCATTTTCCACTGGGGCTCCAGCTCTGTGGAATGGGCGGTCTGAAGGGCGGGGGGGCGCTCCATCCTTGGAAGACTTCAGGGGGGTGCAGTGAGGCCTGCCTGTCTCAAGGCTTTCAAGGGGGTTTGAACAGCAGGTGTCTTTTAAGGGGTGGCGGGTAAGACATTTGGGGTTTATTTTATCTTTGCTGTTAAACAGAAAAATGTTTTCAACTATTATGTAAGCTGCTGTGAACCGCAAAGAAAGGCAGGATAAAAATGTTTTAATAAATCGATTAACATGGGAAATAAGGGCTGTCAATTGATTCAAGGTTATTTTTGGTGATTGATCACCTGCCTTGTAGGTGATTGTTTCAAGAATAATCATAATTGCTTAGTATTTCTGTTGCACTTTTAAAGTGTTAAAAGCCCCTCACCAACATTATCACGGGGGGAAAGAAACCCTCCGGGACAGCATCTCAGTGTTGTAGCTGGGAGCCTTGCAGCGCTTCCGGAATCCTGAAGTGGGACCTGCTTCCCAATTTACCTTTTTGGGACCCCCTTGAAAAGTAACTGCACGTTGCTGCTTCCTCCCTCGTCAAAATTAAAATGCAGGAATTTCACATCCGTGAAAACTGAACACATTTACTTTTTTTTTTCACATTTACATTTTATTTTTCATGTTTAGTATTTAAAAATATCTATAATTGCTGAGCCATTATTCATCAAAAGGTTCTTTGCAGTAATGGAAAACTCCCACCGTTAGCAGAAGGGAGCCACAATATCTACCCCATTAAAGTAGGTTTTTAAAAGATATATTCATTCAGTAACGGCATAGCTGGGATATCTCTAATGGAGCTCATACCGATGCAGCGCTGAGATTTTTTCCTGGCAAAAGTTGCCATCTCTGTATCCTCAGTGCAAATCCAGGAACGCCTTCGAGGCCCATCAGTTTTCAAGAGTCCAGGCTCCCTTGACCAGGCCTATGACCTTGTTGGTCTCTCAGGAGCCCCTGGACTCAAATCTGGCTCTTCCACTGCAGACCGACACGGCTGCCCTCTGAAATGGTCTCCGTATCCTGTTCCTCCCTCTTTCAGATCCCCGAAGTCTTGCTGTGGGCAAAAGAGCAGAACGAAGAAAAGAGCCCCAACCTGACGCAGTTCACGGAGCACTTTAATAACATGTCATACTGGTAAGAGAGAGAATGGGATGGGGAGCAGGAGGTCTCGGCGCTTGGCTCCCTGGCACTAGGCACCCAGTTCCTCCACACACACACGGTGATGTCCTGGTTGTAAATCTCGGCCTTGTTTTGCCGCTTGGGCCACGCTGAACCCCTGAGAAAACGCACCTCCGGAAAGGGCCAGCTGGAGGGAGGAGTCTTTGCTGGTGGCCCAAGCGCAGTTTATTTCTCAGTGTGCCATCAGACGGCAGCGTTTGGTAGGGTGCATCATTCGTCGTAGAAGTGCCAGAGAACTAAAATGACTAATAGCCACACAACATCAAAGCAAAGCGTATGGAAATGTGGCACAAGGGCAGCGGCAAAACCATAACAAAGACATAACCAACTTCTTCTGCCCCCCGATCATCTCCAAGTTCGTCTCGTTGGAGCCTTTCTGTATTTTGAGGCGCCCTCGTTTGCCCGGTCCTGCCCTCCTTCTGTACCAATGGCTGCCACCGGAGGAGGAAGCAGGGAAGGGCAGAGCTTCAGACCCCGGGGGGGGGGGGACCCACTGTAGAAGTTCCAGGGGGAGGGGGCCGTTTTCAGTGGCTGCTGCCTACTCAGCCATGTTTCTCCTTGGCCCTGATGAAGGCACAGCCTGTAGTCAAGTTGCTGTATGCATTCGTATGCCTCTTTGGATTACTTCCCTGTATAGAAAAGCGACTGATGGATTTGAAACAAAATAAATCCTATCAGACCACCAGTCTGATCAAGCGACTTAAAGCAGCTACTTTCCCTTCATAACATGGAGTCTTTCCCGTAGCTATGTCCTCACCTCTTTTAGGACTGTGTGATCCACTAGGCATGCAGGGGAGTTCCTGAAGTTGGTGCGCCTTCTGTTCCATCTTCAGAGAGAGGTTAATTTCAGTCCAGGCACCTCGGCGCTCGCTCCGCATAGCAGAAACGCAGATTCCTGGGCATTTCTTCCAGTTTGCGAAAGATGAAGGCTTTTCCTTCAAAGAGCCATCAGACCCAGCAAGGCAACTCTGCCAGCTTCCCAGCGTGGCTGATGGTAATCCATTAGCAGCTCCGCAGGTCCTCTTGGCTGGGGAAACCACTTGGACGCTCAGCCCTGACCACTGCGGTGACACTGTTTCTCTCTCTCTCCACACCCACAGGGTCCGTTCAATCATCATGCTGCAGGAGAAGGCGCAAGACCGAGAGAGGCTGCTGCTGAAATTTATAAAGATCATGAAGGTAAGCGCTGCCACCTGTTTGCTCCTGCAGTGTGTGAATTTGACAGCCATTTGTCGGTGACGATAGGAGGGCAGGGCGAGGCCGAGGACTCTGAGGGCCCAGACTGAGAGGCCCTTCCCGGGACCGCATCTACTCTGAGCCCTCTTCAAAGGAACAGGGTGCGTGAACGCCCGAGCCTTGTGATTGGAGGAGATGGTAGAAAGCCTCTGAAATGACCATGCCCAAAATAAATGGAAGGAGGCCTGGCCGGTCTGCCTTGGCCAGCTGCTGCCTGCTGTCTTCACACTTCAGCTCAACCTTAGTTCTAGCAGCTGAACATAGGGACCCTTGTGCTGGAGAATGGGCACCAGACCTGGGTTCAAGCGGGCACGTCCAGCCTGGCCTTGATGGGCATTCTGTTAGAGGCAATCCCAGCCTTCTCCCAGAAATTCCTTTGAAATGCCTCCGGTTTCTCTCCCCCACTCTTTGCTCCAGCACTTACGGAAGCTCAACAACTTCAACTCCTACCTGGCCATCCTCTCCGCTCTGGATTCGGCACCCATCCGCCGGCTCGAGTGGCAGAAGCAGACGTCAGAGGTGAGCCTTGTTTTCACATTTATCCGTCTGCTTTGGAGACATTTTATGCTTCCCTTCCAAAAGTCCAGCCATCCGGACATCAGCACACCCGCACCCAAAACCCGCCATCAGTGGGCTGGAGCAACCGCAGGAGACGTCCCCCAAACTAGCCCACCGGCTACCTCTGCCGGAACACCCAGGGAGTTGGCAAGCTGGTGATCCAAGGGAGGTAAACAGGAATATAGAAGGTGCCACCACAAGACGGGACGACCGCTGCTGGCTCCGAGGCGTGCCCGTAACTTGGCATGGCATCTGCTGGCCATCTGTGCGGCGGGACAGGAAGGCCGGGTCAGGCTGGGCTCAGGACTTAAAAGGAAATGAGACAAATGCATGTTGCCAAGCAGTCGGACCCCAGGGCGCTTTAGGTCAAGAGTATCAGCGTGGCTCCCCACGAGCTTCTGTGGCTGGGGCCGGAGGGCAGTCCAGGCGCAGGGCGGGTCCACCCCTTAACGTTCGGCAAAAGCATCTCAGCCGTCAGGCCAACTCGCTGGAAGAGCCTTGGTCCATCGAGTTCAGTATCCTCCGTCTCAGGCTTGCAGCGTCAGGAAGCTGTCAGGCTCAGGTCTTTCACATCAACCACTACGTGGTCCTTTAACGGGAGATGTTGAGGACTGAACCTGGGACTTTCTGCAGGCCAAGCAGATGCTCTGCCTCTGAGCCACAGCCCCTTCCCAAGTCAAGTCTCAGTTCCCTCACGGGGGGGGGGGGGGGGGAGTGATGCTGTTCACTCCCATCCACCGGCAGCATGAGAGGGGACCGGCGTCCCCTCCTGGACCTGGTCTGGGGCGACCACGGGGGGGGGGGGGGGGGGACGGGACTCGTGTGTACCTTGCTTGGGGCAGCCACATATCTGAAAACTGCCCTCATTCCTCGGGCCCTTGGAAAGCCTGTTCCAAAGCACGAACAGAAAAGGCCTCCTGGCTTTGCTACAACCAAAGCTGGTCCTGTCGGCCTCTGTTCTCAGCTCTGCTCCCCCCCTTGCCTCATAAGTCTGGGCAGGCTGATGGGACCCAGTCACCCGACTCCTGCTGGACACCTCAGGAGCGAGGCAGTTAGGAGGGCTGAAGGCCGCTCAGACCTCTGGGGTGGCACAGGGCCACAGTCCCTCTACAGTACATGAAGGCCAGCGCTGCCAATGACGACCTCCCGGTGGCCATGACGACCTCCCGGTGCAGTGGCAGTGCGCCTCTGAGTTCCAGTTGCTGGGAGGGCAGTAGCAGAGGGAAGACTGTTGCCGCAACGCCCCACTGCTGGGCTTTATCGGCCTGGCTGATGGTGGACACAGGATACTGAACCACGCAGACCTTTGGTCCAACCCAGGAGGGATGTTCTTACGTTCTCGCCTCTCAGAATGGACCTGCACTTCTTACAGCCCCCTAAGGCCCCGAGTTGTTAAGTCTTTTACACAGTCACCTGGAGAGCCTGAGGAAAGGTGTGCAGGAGGAAAGGAGACAGTTTGGTGTAGTGGTTAAGTGTGCGGACTCTAATCTGGGTTCAATTCCTCACTCCTCCACTTGCACCTGCTGGATGACCTTGAGCAAGCCATAGCTTTGTACCAGCTGTTCTCTCAAGGACAGTTCTCTCAGAGCTTTCTCAGCCCCACCTACCTCACAGGGTGTCTGTTTTGGGGAGGGGAAGGGAAAGGAGTTTGTAAGCCGCTCTGAGACTCCCTTGGGTAGTGAAGGACGGGGTATAAATCCAATCTCTTCTTCGTCTTCAACTGAATCTCTCCTGGGGACACAGCTGAAAAGAAGAAGAGAAGAAGAGATTGGATTTATACCCCGCCCTTCATTTGCGGTCTCAGATTCCTTTCCCTTCCCCTCCCCACAACAGACGCCCTGTGAGGTGGGTGGGGCTGAGAGAGCTTGGAGACAACTGTCCTTGAGAGAACAGCTGGCACAGAGCTATGGCTTGCCCAAGGTCATCCAGCAGGTGCAAGTGGAGGAGTGGGGAATCAAACCCGGTTCTCCCAGATTAGAGTCTGCACACTTAACCACTGCACCAAAGTGCTCTTTGTCATCCTCAGAAGCCCCCTGAGGATGAGCGGGGTTATGTACGCTCTGTGATCCCATGGGATCTCAGAATAACCACCAGATGCAGCACTAGGCGAGTATTCAGTTTTCTGAGGATCTCAGGACAGCACCTTTTTTAAAATAAAACAGCAGAACAATTGAAGTCACGCGCTGTCTCTTGTGTCCCGCCAGGGCCTGGCCGAGTACTGCACACTGATCGACAGCTCCTCCTCCTTCCGGGCGTATCGAGCGGCTCTCTCCGAGGTGGAACCCCCGTGCATACCCTACTTGTGAGTAGTCGCTCCTTTTGGGGGGAACGGGGTTTCACTGGTGGGCCTTCTTCTCTGGTTTGCAGTTGTTTGTTTGGTGCGTCTTTGAATAAACCTTGTGTCTCAGAGAGACGCTTGAGGGGCTGTACAGATAACCAGCTTCAGTGATAACCGGAGATTCTTCTCTGGCCTCTCATTCCTTCTCTCCAGAGGCCTCATCCTGCAGGACTTGACCTTCGTCCACCTGGGGAACCCCGATTACATCGACGGCAAAGTGAACTTTTCCAAGCGGTGGCAGCAGTTTAACATCCTGGACAGCATGAGGCGCTTCCAGCAAGCGTAAGTGATCCCGGCTGCTTTTACGGCCCGTGAATGTTTTTTTGATTGATTTCTGGATCACCCGATCCCTGATTTACAACAGGTTGAAAACAATACAAAAATACAGATTAAAATCAGCAGATCAGCCATTCCTAATTTGACAGTCTCCAGATGGCATCCATAAAAAAATGTAGAACCTTATTCCGGACTGTTCTTCCGTCTCGCGGGCGGGTTGAGGAGGCCGAAGCGGGCAAAGTGGAAGAAAAGAGGCGGGTGCCAGCTATGATGGAAAACCATCACTGTCCTCAACCAAAAGCCTGGCGGAACATCTCTGCCTAACAGGCCCTGCGGAACTTCATTAAGTCCCACGGGGCCCTGATGGAAGTTGGCAGAGAGTTCCACCAGGTCAGCGCCAGGGCCGAGAAAGCCCCGGCTCTGGTCAAGGACAGCCAGATATCTTTGGGGCTAGGGATCACCAGGAATACTGAGGATGAAGGGTTTGCCTAGGCACATGTTCCCATTATGCGATTGGATGTCGTCTAGGAGGTTTTTAGGTTCCTTCCCAGAGACTGCTGTCCCTTCATAAGATGATCTTTGGCCCCCGTCAGTGTCCTCTTGCCTCTCCAGTGGACACCCCCCCCCCCCAAAACCTCTTTGCTCCTTCCTGCTCCCTTTGTCCCTGCCCCTTGTTTGGCCTCTGGCGGTTCTGCAGTCCTAATTGCCTTGCCTCCTCGTTTATCCATTTAAAACCTTTATTGGCCGCCTTTCTTCCTTATGGAGCTCAAGACAGCTTACTCCATAGATAAAATACATAAAATAACCGAAAACCGAAAATTTAAAATCACAGCTCGGGACTGCTCATAAAGTTAACCAGATACAGTCCTAAATAGAACCACCTTCAGCTGCCTCCTAAAGATCGAAAGCAGGCTGGTTAAGTGCACCTCCCTGGGGAGGTTCCTCCATAACCGTGGGGCGGCCACTGAAAAGGCCCTTTCTCCTGTCCCCACCAAACAAGCTTCTTTGATTGACAGGACCGTCAGGAGGGCCTCTCCCTGTGACCTTAATTCCCAGGCAGGAAGATATGGGAGAAGACAGTCCTTCATGGACCCCAGTCCCCAGACACATAGGGCTTATATGTGCATGTAATACCCAGAATTCTTAGCAGTCACAGTAGCCAATCCACTGTGCTGGACCTTCCCCAAACAGCCAGGTTCATGGAGCTAAGAGATCCCCCCCCCACACACACACACACCCCAAGACTGCAGCTAGCAGGGTATGGCTGGGCCTGCCCATCAGTTCCGCTGAGTAAGCGGCAGAATCGGGGTTTGTCTCAGCTTGCTTGATTTTCAACAAAATAATAATAATAATAAATCCCCCCTCAAAAAAAGGACGGTGAATCCGGATCCACCCCTTTCCCAGGCAGATGGTAAGTGTGGGTGGAGGTTTTTGCCCGTTGAAGAGGAGGCAGGGACTTCGCCGACAGGCAGGCAGATGGGCACGCCGCAAGTGAAAGGCTTGGCCCTGGGCACAGCCGTGTGGCTCTCATTTCAAAAAGAGCCCTTATGACTGTGCGGCAGTAATATGCTGGGAGGCGGGTGAGCAGACTCTGCTGGAGGCTCAGATTCCCCAGGGATCGCTCAGTCAGATCTCTGGCTGCAGTCCCAGAGGCCTGCTTCCGTACCCTCCACACTCCTCGCTGCGCCGTCCCTTCTGGCAAAGCAAGGCCAGGATAAACGATGCCAAGCCACGAGAATCCTGGAATAAAAGATACCAAACGGAAAGACGTCCGCTCTGCTTAATTTACCCAGCTTTTCTTAACCCAAAATTTGGATTGCCTGATCACTGAATTTAGCCGCACCTGTGGAGCTGGTTAATTAGATTTCCCCACTAAAATGGGGTAGGTGAATGCGGCAGGTGATGACGATGAGGTGAGGCACGCTGGAACGAAAAAGATCCCATTTTCAAGTATAGGTTAATGAGGTCTGAACTTGCCGAAAACGAGAGGAGAGAAGATCTTGGGGTCGTAGTGGAAAACTCAGTGAAAATGTCAACTGAATGTGCTGCAGGGGCAAAAAAGGCAAACTCTATGCTAGGGATTATTAGGAAAGGGTTGAAAATAAAGCAGCCAAGTATCATGATGTACAGATCTATGGTGTGGCCTCACCTGGAATACGGTGTGCAGTTCTCATCACGGTATCTCCAGAAGGACATCTCAGAGCTGGGAAAAGTACAGAAGAGGGCAACCAAGATGGTTGGGAGGTTGGGTCACCTTCCCTATGAGGAAAGGCTGGAGAGTCTGGAACTTTTCAGTTTAGAAAAGAGATGGCTAAGGGGGTGACTTAATAGAGGTTTATAAAATTATGCACAGGGGGGGGCGTAGAGAGAGTTGACAAGGAGAACCTTTTCTCCCTCTCCCAAAATACTAGAACTGGAGGGCATTCAAGCTGATGGGCAATAGATTCAGGATGGACACAATTACATAGCAATTGGAATTTGCTGCCAAAGAATGTAACGATGGCCACAGTCGTAGACCGCTTTAAAAGGGATCAGACAGATTCATGTCAGAGAAGGTCTATCAGTGGCTACTAGCCACGTTGACAAAAGGGAATGGCTCTAGTCGGAGGCTGCAAACCTCAGAATCCCAGTGCCAGGAGGCAACATCTGGGGAAGGTCTCGGCCTCTTTGCTCTGTTGCTGGCCCTCCAGAGGTTTAGTGCCTCTGAATGTGGAGGATAAGAACATCAGAAGAGCCCTGCAGGATCAGACCAGGGGTCCATCCTAGTCCAGCAGCCTGCCTCATACAGAGGCTAACCAGTTTTTCTGGAGGGCCAATGACAGGGCACAGAGGCCGAGAACTTCTCCTGGTGATGCCTCCTGGCTCTGGGATTCAGAGGTTGAGTGCCAACCAGCTCCTCTGGAGGTCAGTAACAGGGCAGAGAGGCCAAGGCCTTCATAAGAGCATCAGAAGAGCCCTGCAGGATCAGACCAGTGGTCCATCTAGTCCAGCATCCTGTCTCACACAGTGGCCAACCAGTCCCTCTGGATGGCCAGCACCAGAGCATAGAGGCCGAGGCCTTCCCCTGAGGTTGCTTCCTGGCTCTGGGATTCAGAGGATTAGTGCCTCTGGATGTGGAGGTTCCCCTCAGTTACCAGGTGTAGTAGCCACTTGGAAGACATCCTCCATTAATCTATCTAATCCCCTCTTAGTTGTTTATTCCTGTGGCCATCACCACATCCCCCGGCAGCGAATTACACATTTTAATCACTCACTGTGTGAAGTAGTATTTCCTTTTGTCCATCCCGAACCTACTGTCCATCAGCTTCATGGGATGCCCTTGAGTTCTAGTATCTCGGGAGAAAAGGTCAGCTGTCTCCACCCCATGCATAATTTTTATAAACCTCTACATTGGAGACTGCCTTCTTTCTCCGCAGGCATTACGAGATCAAGCGGAATGACGACATCATCTCGTTCTTCAACGACTTCAGCGACCATCTGGCCGAGGAGGCCCTGTGGGAACTCTCGCTCAAAATTAAACCTCGTAACATAACGAGGCGAAAGACAGACCGGGAAGAGAAGACCTAAGCGGAGGTGGGTGGAGGCCTTGGGCGTAAAGGATCGCTGGGCGCAGGCGCAGGCAGCAGCTGTAAGACATAGACCTGACTCTGGGCCGCGTCCCCCCACCCCCCCCAGGCCGGCCCCAGCAGTCGGGGAGTCTTGGCAGGGAGGCCGTGATCGTTGGCGCGCACCGTCCTTCCAGTCAGGCTGTGGGAGAGAGCCGCCAAGTCCTTCCACTCTCCTTCCGGCACTGCCCAGTGCTCGGTGCCGTAGATCAGCTTTCAGTGCAGAAAGAGAGTGCCGTGGAATGGGGGGGGAACCAGTCCCACCGTGTTCCCGCTTTGCCAGATTTGGAGTTTGACTTGCGCTTTGTGTGCCGGAGAGAGGGAGAGCCTTTGCCTCTGTTTCCACGTGCGAAGGGATGAGGCGAGAAAGGTCACACGGAGGTACATTCCATCGCACCCCCGTGAGCTGCTTGCACAAGCGTCCGTGCAGGAGGGGGAAGTGGTCGCTGTCAAGGATGTTTCCTCTACCGCCGTGTCCCCAAGGAGCACCATCTCAAGGGGCATTTCCGCACCAAGAGCCTTGGGGAGATCGGAGGCCAGGAGACATCACGTCCCCCCCTCCCCCCCACAGAGCGCGCGTGTGTGTGTGTGTGTGTGTGTGTTTACAGGGATATTTAATCGAAGGCCCCCCAGCTGCCGGGACGGAGAAGGAATGGGCCGAGTCAGACCAGCACCGTGCTCCCCCCCCCCTCCCCCAGATCCACCGGGATCTCCTTGTCGCCACCAACGTTTCAATCTCTGCTCTCGGCTCGGGAATCCAGAATTGCCAAGATTTCTGTGCCCCTCCCCCCCCCACTCCTCACTCTGTGGGTGGGGAACATATATTTTAATGATGGTACTATCTGTAACAGTAAATATGTAGTATACGAGACGGTCTGTAAATAGAAATCTCTAGATGCCATTGTTTAATTTTATTTTGATGCATGTCTGAATTGCCACTGGGTTTTTCAGAGGAAACTTAGAGGCGGGGGAGGGCAAAGCAGTGTGCATAAAAAGGGGGGGGGGCGACCATCACTGTGCGACCGTGGTGTCAGGACAAGGGAGGCCTGCGGAGCAGAGGCCGTCCAGTCGGAAGTCAAGGTAAGGAGCAGAAGGTGTGAAACCCGCAGCTGGGAACTCTGGGCAGAGGTGAAAACGAGGCCTGGCAAACCCAAAGGCTTTCTACCCCATTCTTTGTCTAGCCAGGGGCTCAGTCCACCGGAAAGGACAAAAGAAAACCCCTTTGCAGAATGCGTGATTAACCTGTGGGACTTGTTGCTACAAGGACAGCAGCGATGGCCACAAGCTTAGAAGACTTTAGAAGGGGATTAGACAAATTAGCAGGGGACATGGAGCCCCCATGTTCGGAGCAGTGTTCCTCTGAATGCCAGATTTAGAGAGGAGGGGAACTACAGGAAGCAGCATTGCCCCCCCCCTTCCCATCCCTGCTCATGGGCCCTCCAGGGGTATCTAATTGGCTGTTGCGGGCAAGCGAGGACCGGGCCAGATATCTCCTTGAAATAATAGAGCCTCTTGTGCGGAGGGTCAAATGTAACCCCCCCCCCCCCCCCCCCAGTTCAGCTGTCTCTTAGAATGAGCTTTTAAAGACTTGGAGCCTGTCGTGGCCAGGAAGGAGGCCTGCCTGTCCTTCTCCTGCACTGCCGAACTCTGCGCAAGGCCAGGCCTGTCGGTCAGCTTTGCCGCTGCATCTCAGCACTGTTGTCGACTGGTCTTGGAAATCCTCCTGTTTGCCAAACAAGCCCTTTAAAGCATAACGGTGGGAGGAGTTGCTTCTTCCCGTTGCGCTCAGGACTTGAGCCACAGCAGGTGTGGAAGTGGGGCAGAGGTTCAGCCTACGCACCCCCATAAATCTCTGGCCAAAGGAGCCTGGCCACTCCCCCCAGGAAGCTGCTTAACGGAGGGATCCGGTGTTCCCTCCCGGCCCTAAGGAAGTTTGCAAGTCAGGCCGGTCTGAGTAATGACCTGGATGACGGTTTCTGTCTCCAGACCCCCTTTGCAAGAAGCTGGGTGTGACGCTCTTTCCCCTAAAACACACACACTGGTGGTTGTTTCTTCCCATAATGCCAGCAGCCTTTGAAAGAGAATGGTTTAAAGAGAGGCAGAGAGTAGCAGGGCTGGTGCTTTAGCTACTTATCCAGGAAGTGGGAGTGATATTTTTTTTCACTTTGTGCCCTGCTAACCATAAGCCACTGAGGCCATCACTCCCCACTCCCCTGCCGGCTCTTTCTGGTAAAAATAAAGCAGAAAGAGGAAATACACAAAACGTGAACTGCAGACGCCGTGCCTAGCTGGGCACCGCAGTTCTTGTTCAAAGCGGCAAGCGGAAAGGGTGTTTTGTGCCCCCGCTCGGGCCTTTCTTTTCCCTAGGCTGGTCTGCTTCCTCAGGTGCACGTCCTTAGAAACTTCTTTTGCACTTGCCAGTGACACATGAGGTGGAGGTGTGGCTGCAGGGATGCCATCCTCCAGGAGTTTCCCATCCCAGATCTGGCACCCCAACTCCCCTGTCCTCTGCCGGTGGCGGCGGGGGGGACACACGGCAACCCGCCTGCAGCCGGCACTTCAGTGGGTGGAACCTCCACTTTGGATGGGGAAGGTCCCAGGCCCAATCCCCAATAACTGCTCTGGAAAGGATCGGAGGATGTGAAAAAGCCTAGAGAGCAGCTGCCGGTCAGAGTAGGCGAGACAGGCCTTCTCAGGTCAAGGGTCTTACTCAGGAGAAGACAGCTTTGTATGCGAGGCTGTAGAGAAGCCACTGGGTAAACGGCCTGCGTTTTGGTGGCATGTTCTCACCTCCTGTCCCTTTTCAGGGATCGGTAAGGAAACATCAGGAGAGAGAGAGCCAGGTTCGAGTCCAGTAGCACCTTCCAGGCCAGCGATGTTTCGGGGTATAGGCTTTTGAGAGTCAAAAGATGCTTCGCTGCACCTGATGGAGGGAGCTGTGACGCTCAACGGTTTGACGCCCGGAATATCTTATTGGTCTCTAAGGCTACAAGATTGGGGTTGCCAGTCTCCAGATGGGGCCTGGAGATCTGGAATTATAACTGATCTTCAAACGAGAGAGATTGGTTCCCCTGGAGAAAACCGCTGCTTTGGAGGGTGGCCTCTCTGGCACTGTACCCAGCTTGAAGTCCCTCCCCTCCCCAAGCCCCGCCCTCCTGAGGCTCCAGCCCCCAAATCTCTGGGGATTTCCCAACTCAGAATGGGCAGTTCTCTCCTAGACTGGGATCCAGCTCTTCTCCTGGAGACCAACACGGCTACCCTGAAACGGCCTTCACCAGAAAAGGGAAATCGGAATGTGTTGCATACACATACTTTTAGTCCTTCTACCCCATTTCCCAAGAGGGTGGGTGGGTGCTGGGGGGTGGACCTTGGTTCCAGCCTTAGGCTTGGGTCCACATGGGTGGTGTTGAGTGTCGGGGTGCTTCCCACCCCTCCTGCCCAGACCCATTGTAGGCAACCAGTGGATAGGACAGAGAATAACATCCAAAGGAGGTAAGGGGTGAGCCCGCCCACCCCTTTGTGGGAATGAAGTAATCAGGGCTTAGGTTCCCTCTTTAGAAGGGCAGGCAACTGCCCCAAAATCCCTGAATTCATTTTTTACAAATCATGACTTGTGTTTCCTGCCTTTCCTGTCCAAAGTGCTTGAGGTGGTGTCGGTGTGTGTTGTGTCATCCTCACAGCAGCCCTGCGGGGTCTGTCATGCAAAGAGCCCTCAGGTGGCCCAGAGCACGCAGCGAGTCTCAGGAGTGAAGAAGGGGCCCCAACTCTTCCGCTGATTCGTTGCCCCTTGAGGAGGAAAGGGGTGAGCACTGGCAGAGGCCGGGGGGGGGCGGGGTCAGCCCCTGGGCTGCTGGCTGCCGAGCCTTAATTCAGACATGGGACTCGGTGTGGTCAAAGAGGAGATCACTTACTGACACCCTCCTTCTGTTTGAGCCAAGAGTCTCTGGGACTGGTGAGCTGCACTTAATTGGAAGTCAAGGAGACCCGCAGCTGGCAATCTGCAGCCCTTTCTGTCTCACCTCGATATACCCCTACGTGTTGGGAGACGGACATTTCACAAGCTCTCAGGCTCAGTCTTCCGTCCTGTGAAATGGGAGCTGGGGAGGCTGGCTTTGCAGAGCAGGAATGAGGAGGAAAGGGAGAAAGAGAGATTCAGTCATTTGCCTGAACCTTAAAATAAAGCATAAAATGGTCCTTGCATTTCAACTGCATGCGGAGGGTTCCGGCCTTCGTGGTGAGCAGAAATCGCCTCTCCTGAGCAGGTCTTTGGATTCTACAACTCCGTGTGAAATAAAAAAAAACCTTTGGGGTGACTTTCGGGCAGAGATTGGCCATTCGAGGCCCTGAAGTGTCTAGCCCGTTCCTTTCCAACTCTAATTCCAAGACACGTTTCTCTCCCATCCACCCCATTATAAACATCAACTGCCTTTAAAGAAAATTGGAACATAGACAAAGGGCTCTTTTAACCCTCTCCTGCCTAGAGTGAGCCACAAGAGAGACCGGAGCACATTTCTCTCTCGTTAGTGCAGGAGTCACCAACCTTTTTGAGCTGGTGGGCACCACTGCACGGTGCGGCGGACACAGCCACAGAACGGCTGCCACGACTTTCCATCAGTCACACGGAAGATTCTTCAGCTGTGGTGGCAGTTGCTGCCAAAGCAACATTTTTTTAAAAAAATCTGCATTGCCCATAAGCGCTGCAGTGGCCAATAGAAATCCCCACCCACTTTCTAAAGACATTCGGCCAGTGCCAGGAAAGTTGTGGGCAGGTGCCCACGTTCACCACGTTGGGAGCCCCTGCATTAGTGTGGCATTACGAAGGCAAACGGGAACAAGCAGTTTCTTCAACAACTCTGGAGAAGGAGAGGTTCAAGGGAGCCCTTTGCCCAAATTTGGCATCCCCCGGGGCAGAGCAAATGTCCCCGCTCCACCTTCAGCTTGCTCAGTTCAGAATTTAGGTCCCTGTCGGAGGCTAATTGCTGACCAGAACTAGGCAGAGAGACAAACTCTGCGCAAAAAAGTTGGATTTGCTGTGAAAATTCGCCACTTCTAATTTGTCTCGCATTTAGGGTGTGGTTTTGTTTTTTAAATGGGTTGCTGTTATTATGGCCATTCCTACAGCTGGAGTTTGGATGACAAGGAAAACCAAAGGCACTGAGGGGGAAGGGAGGCGTTAGACCTTGGGGTCTGTACAGCCAGTCGTTTGGGAGGAGTTTAACGGCGTGCTGACCTTTTCAAGTGACCCCGGGATCAACGTTTGTGGTTTTGCCAACAAGACTCTTCCAACCTTGCGTTGTGTGTTTATAACAAACCCGGTCCCGGTAGCGGCACCTACTTGCAGAAACATTTCAAAACCTGTTACTTTTTATATTAAAGTTTTAAAAAATGGTAATAAATGTGGTTAAAGAACCCAGCCTCTGATGATCATCCTGTTTATGGTGCATGTGTTGGTCGCCAAGATTAAAGTGACAATCGAACCCACTCTTCTCCCTCTGGTGTGGCTTCCTCTTTGACTGCAGCGTTTCTCTGACCGGTTCCTGGTGGTCAGCTGACTTGTTTAGAGCCTGAAGTCGACCACTAGGGAGGGCACGGAGTTGAGGCCCACAAGCATCCTCGAGTCCCGGCTGTGCCTGCTGAAAGAGGGAGAACGGATTGCTTGGATGGGCTTCTGTGTGACAACGTGTGGATGCTCTATAGCACCCGTGGGCACCCTGGCAACGGCCGACATTTTCCTGGCTGCTCACCGAGGGCCTTTTCAGACTGGCCAGTTGCCTCTCACTTCCTCCTCATTTCCCCCTCTGCGACTCCTCCTGAGCAAACCTGCCGTTTTCGCACTATAACAATCTGCTCCTCTCCCCCCCCCCCGAAGTTTTCTGTTCCCATTTGGGTTGCTTCGATGCTCTCTGTGCCCGCCCCTTGCATTTCCCCTCCCCTTCCCTCCCCTTCTTCCCCCCCAGCTCCTCCCTCGTTCCCCGCTTTTCCTTTTTTTTAAAAAAACGCATGCGTGGTAACGTTATAACGTCATAGTGGAATGACAACAGTGCATCACCCGCCTTCCTCTTCCTAGAATTCATCAAGTCCCTCCTCAGTATTCAAATTTTCCCGCCGTTCTGGTTTGGTGCAAAACGATTGGCGGGCTACAAGGAGGACCCCCCCCCCCCCATGGGTGGATTCTCCAATGTGAACTGAAATGTCGTGTGCTTAACCCGATCAAGGCAACAAAATGGAGGATGGGCAACATGGCATCAGCTGGCCCGTGTTAAGAAAAAGAAGCGCGCCCAGCCTGCTCTGCAGGGGCTGCCAATAAAAAGCAAATTAACCCCCCCCCCCCATAGTAGATGTGAACTGTGTTTATTATATAAAGACAACAATTGTGCCGTCTTCCCTTGCTGCATGAAAATTTCATTATGATGTTATAACGTTATAAGGGCCTTTTTTTAAAAAAAAAAAAAAAGGAGGGGGGAAGTGTTGCTTCAGGATCGTGGGACCACACACAGGGAGCGGAAAGGAAGGCAAGTTTCCTGTCTCACACGGTGGCAAAATCAGTTCCTCTGGACGGCCGACAACAGGGCATAGAGGCCGAGGCTTTCCCCTGAGGTTGCCTCCTGGCTCTGGGATTCAGAGGGATGTGGAGGTTTCCCTCAGTCTCCGTGGCTAGTAGCTACTGGTAGACTTATCCTCCATTTAGTGTGTAGCTCATCAATTCAGTGTGTGAAAAAGACGCAAACAGAGAGCGGATTATTAGCAAATGAACTAAAAATAAAATGGCCAATATTGTAATGCCCCTGTGGAGATAGATGGGGCAGCCTCATTCTGAATAGTTGTTGTATCTCAAAAAAGATATTGCTGGGCTGGAAAGAGTGCAGAGGAGAAAAACAGCTTCTGAACATCTGTATGAAGCTATTGGGAGAGGTCATCCGGAGACTTGGGCTGAGCAGCCACTGATATGCGGTTGACGCTTGGCCCTGACTTGTATTTCCGGCAGACTGCAGGGAGGCTGAGGAAACTGTCTCTGGAGGACTAACACAGAAAGTTAATCCTGACAAAATTTGAGTCCAGTGGCCTCTTTAAGACTGATAAAGTTTTGTTCAAGGTGTAAGCTTTCGCTTGAAGAGTTTCCAGAGTCTACAACTGGGGCAGAATGCTGTGGCCGGAATTCTGGCTAGAGTTGGTCACAGGGACCATATCAGGTCGGTCTTGTTCCACCAGTGCACTGGCTCCCAATTTGTTTCCAGGCACATTTCAAGGTTTTGGTACTGACCTTCAAAGCCCTTTGTGACTTGGGGCCAGCATATTTTAAGCATCACCTCCTCCCATATGGACCTACCTGTTCACTCCAGTAATCTTTGGAGGCCTTGCTTCTGAGTGACCTTCTGAGGCTAGTTGGGTGGCAACCCAAGAAAGAAGAGAAGAAGGGCCTTCTTGGTTGTAGCAACGAAAGTTTGGAACTCCCTTCCTGGGGAGATTTGTCTGTGTCCCTCTCTTGTTGTCTTCCACCAGCAGGTGGCAGCTTTGTTTGGTGTTCACTCACTAACTCACTGGCCTTACTTATTTATCTTTATTTTAACATTCTCTTGATTATTCGATGCCTTGGGCACCCTCAATTGGGTAGAAAGGCAGCATACAGATACTTTAAATAAAAATAACATCAAAATAAAACCAAGATGATCCAGGGGTTGAAGGACCTTTAATACAAGCAAAGGCTGAAGGGTTGGGGGCTTTTTGGTTAAGAAAAAATATGAATGAAGAGAGACATTTTGCGTGGGGTGGAGAAAGCAAATGAATATAAATTTTTATACTATAATACTGGAGGGGGAGATGATGGGTAATATATTCAGGACGGACCAGACAAAAAAAATCAGAATCATAAGAGTTGGAAGGGACCTCCAGGGTCATCTGGTCCAACCCCCTGTACAATGCAGGAAACTCACAACTGCCCCCACACCCCCAGTGATCTTTGTTCCATGCCCAGAAGATGGCAAGAAAAAAAACCCCTCCAGGATCCCTGGCCAAACTGGCCTGGAGAAAATTGCTTCCTGACCCCAAAGTGGCAACTGGCATTTCCCTGGGTGTGTAAGAAACTTCTTTCTTGGTCTTCAAGGTGCCAGAATACTTCTTTACTAAATGAATGCTGATGGCCATGAACACAGATGTTTTTAAAAATAGTTAGATGGATTTCTGGAGGGGAACCTAAAGAGAACCTCCAGATTCAGAGGCAGCAAACCTCTGAAACCTGATCCTAGGAGACAACATCAGGCCTCTCTCTATGCCTTGCTTGTTGGTCCTCCAGGGCAACTGCTCACTGGACTAGATGGATCACTGGCCTGATCCAGCAAGGAGGGTGCCTCATCTTGGCTGCCTTGAATCACTGGGCCATGAAGACTGAGGCTTTGGTGGGAGTCCCTGATCTGCCCAGATGCTTGCATCCCATTGCACGTTTAGCGGAAGGAGCGTGGGAAAAGAAGCAGAGAGGGCCAATAATCCAAAATCCTCTTTAACAAGACTGGCATGCAGCATGCTACAAAAATAACATTTCTTGTAGGCGATCTTTTAGTTGGCAGCTAATAACTTATTAAATCGCGACTCACACAATTAACTCCCCCTCCCACGCCATGTGCAAAGAACTCACACTGGATCTGAGCCCGGGTCTAAACGATAAGAGTAAAAAACAAAGCGGAAGCAGAGCTGAACCCAGATTGCTTAACTCCTTGATAAAAAGGCAAATATATCAGAAACAGATGGTATGATTTGTGTGTGTGTGTGTGTGTGAGAGAGAGAGAGAGACAGAGAGAGAGATTTGTTCATTATGTGTTTTGGTCTGACTTGGTACCTCAAGCATTGTTCTCAAGGGCCAGAAATCTAAGGCCTGGCCATGGGGAACCAAAGTGGCTTACATGTTGTCCTCTATGTTATCCTTACGACAACAACCCTGTGAGGTAAGTTAGGCTAAGAGCATAAGAATGGCCCAAAGTCACCCCGGCAAGATTCCACGGCAGAATGAGGATTTGAATCTGGGTCTCCTAGATTCTAGGATGATAATCTAACAAGGAGATCGCACTGGCTCTCAAGAGATGGCTTCTCATTTCCTGCCTCTGCGTAGCAGCTCTGGACTTTCTTGGTGGTCTCCCATCCAAGCACTAACCAGGTCCGACACCACTTAGCTACCAATAATAATTACTATTATCATATGGTTTTGTGTGTAGTATAGCCAGGAGATCCTAAGATTGTCTGGCAGCCTCAAATTCTAGCTCTTTTTGTGTTATGCACCATTAGGTGGTGAGCTAGACTTGCTTTTCTTAGGCTGAGAGAGCTCTGAAGGAGCTGTGACTGACCCAAGGTCACCCAGCTGGCTTCATGTTTTGTTTGTAGCTTCCAAGAATCTGACACGATCAGGCTAGCGTGGGCCATCCAGGTCAGGGTAACATGAGATGCTGTTTACAGGTCTGCCTCATGTCCTGTTAACCAGACGTGCATGGGGAGTTCCACCTTTAAATTAATCCCCAGGCGTCAGGGGGTGCCCTATCTGGATCAGGACTGTAGCATTCAGAGACGGGGTGTAAGCCTTCCCCCTCTTCTGTTTTCCTGACCGGAAATGGCTGCAAGTATAGCGGGAAAGCAAGCATTTTATCTGAGCTAAAGTTCATCAGAGGGAGAAGGGGTTGATTTTAAGTTTGGTTCATAAGCCTAGGGTCGGGCCGGGCCTGGGTCTTCTGGCCAGGCCCCGCTTCACACGGAGTCACTATTTGCTTGCTGGGGACGTGGAACATGTGGATCATCAGCACCCACCACAGCATAGTTCCTCATGCACCTGGACTCTAACTAGCCCTCAGGAAGGGCAACTAACACCCCCCCCCCCGGCCCTCACCTATATGCAAGGCTTGAGGAAGTCTGTTCCAGTGTACCTGAAGAAGTGTGCCTGCACACCGAAGCTTATACCCAGAATTAAACTTTGTTGGTCTTAAAGGTGCCACTGGACTCAAACAATATTAAATACATGTTGCTATTTCTGAAATTTAATGTGGGACAAAGCCCCCCCCCCCCCCCCCCGCCCCCGTACCTCCCCTAATACCTTTTACTTGTCCCCCTCTTGGTCCCTATGCCCATCAGACTCTACCCCTGAGCTGCCAAGCATTGCCGCCTTCTGACCGATTCAGCTCCCAGGCGCTGGGCATCTGAGCCCCAGGCAAGCCAAACACCCTCGTGTTCCTGCCCCAGCTGTGGCAGCACCCCATGGAGAAGGGCTGTTCTGCTGCAGACAGAGCACTGTGAATGCAACATCTTATGGACCCCAGCAAAGTGCCAGCATTTGGGGGGCAGGGGGGGGAGCAGGCATCAGTCATCTCTTGCTGCTGGCCAGGCGTGTCTGCAAGGTACCTGCAACTGTGGGGAAGACACTTCCGCACCCGCCTTTGTAGAGGGATTCTTTCCCTCTGCCGGCCACACTTTGAAATGCAGCCAGTTTAGTTCTTTGGGATTGATTTGAATGGCGATATTCTGGGCCAGTGGGTGGTCTTTTAAAAAAAAATGCTGTCCATGGGGAGAATGTAGCCTTAAATCTCTGCCTTTCATCTAGCTTGGCTGGAGGACCCCTCTGGGAAGGAGAGGAGGGTGGACACCCTTCCCCCCCCCCCCCAACAGGCAGACCCTCCGTAACAACATGTAACAATCAGTGCCTTGAACTACAGATAAAGGCAGCTGGAAGCACCCATCCCGCTATGGAAAGTTTTACCTGCTGATTTCAGTGCATCAAGCTGTTTTGAAAGGCACTTGAGCGCACTATGCTCTGTCTTTCGGGTCAGTTGGCAACTCTAAAGGTGAGAAAAAAACCAGGTGTCTGCTTTCTCCCAAGTTTTCTGCCCAGATGTCCTTTTGTTCCAGCTGCCGCATCTCTCTGCCACTGGAAGATCAACAGGGTAGGCCAGCTATATCCCATCAGTTATATCCCATCAGGGGTCAGGAAGGCAGGCTCAAAATGCGTTCTTATTGTTAATAATGCAGTGATGCAGGAACAGATGTCCCCCCCCCCCCGGCCACCAACAAGGGATTTGGGGGTGGGGGTAAGGTTGCCAGATTCAAATTGGGAAACTCCTGAAGATTTGGGGGTGGAGCCTGGAAAGGACACGGACCTCAGTGGGGTACAATGCCACAGAGTCCACCCTCCAAAGCAGCCCTTTTCTCCAGGGGAACTGATCTCTGTAGTCTGGAGACGAGATGTAATTCTGGGGGATCCCCAGGTCCCACCTGGAGGCTGGCATCCCTATGACCCATTTATTTTTCTAGCATGGACTCCTAAATCAATGTATTTAGATTTTTCTGGGATTGGTGGGAACAGAATTTCCCCATGATTCCTCAGCAGGGCTTAAGGCCGCCTTCCTCCCTTGAAACTCCATCTGGCCCTTCCATTGGGTAGCAGCTGGTTCCATCCAGACCACCCTTTCTTTTTGGGGGGTGGGGGATCAACTGAGCCTTTCTGATCCTCATCTAGAAATCCTTTGCAGGTGCCAAAATGGTGAGGGTAGAGAAGGCAGAGTGCCCGCAATAGCAGCCACACTTTCAAAGAACGACAAACAATAGCGAGCTCTTGATGTCCCTTTAATCAATGTGAAAAGGCCACTGTCTCCATCTGCCTGGTTCCTATCAGCTGGTCAGTTGTAACACTGGGAGATCTCCAGGCCCCACCTGGAGGTCGGGGCATCCTTCTGCTAGTAGAGCTGGTCTGCCAGCCTCCTGTGACTGAGGGAAAAGATGAGGAGCCAGTTCTGGAATCCACTCCCAGTTCTGCCCGGCAGCCTCTGCAGACACGGAGAAGAAGTGGCCGGTTTCGACTCACAGCCTTGAATCGCCGCACCGGCTCTCCCTCTGTGTGCCTCGGCCCCGGGTGTGTTCACAAAGGAGTGGCGTGTTCCAGAGGGACCGAGGCAGAGATCTGGCCAACCAGGATCAAAAGTAGAGAGCCACCACGACGTAAATCACCCAACTGATGGAGACAAAGACGCCAAAAAGCAGGCTGAAGAGGACCAGGGAGCGAGCTTTCCGGGAGGCTGCGTTGGCTTGGACAAGGTCTCCTCGGTTCAGGGCAGACCGTGTCTAGGGGCAGAGAGAAAATGGTAACATGAAACGAGGCTGTATGATTTAGGGTAGGGGTGTCAAACATGCGGCCTGTGGACTGGATCAGGCCCTCAAAGGGCCCCAATCAGGCCCACAAGACTCTGGCTGTTTCCTACTTCCTACTTTATGCCAACTGGGTTCTCTCCCCCTTTTCGCTGTATTCATGCCCTCATGATCCAGTCTTTCTCAGTAAGAAAGCAATGTGAACTATTTTAGAGGAGGAATAGCAACAAGCCAGTGAGGTGGATTAGGCTGAGAGTGTGTGTCCAGACCAAGTTCACCCCCTTTGTAGGAAGTTGCAGTTATTTCTTTGGGGAAGACTATAGTTTTGTAGACAAACACGAGGCCCTCAGTCTGTGTATTAGGATGCCTTCTCATGTTCTTGACCAGCACATAGACCAACTTATGTACAAAAGATTGCAATGCCCAGCCATTTCATCTTTTCCCCTGGGTCCTAGGCTAGGAACACTGAGCATGAGATTTCTGTAATGAATGTCAAAGAACCAAAAGTAAGTTTGCAGCTTACAGATACACACCTGAATAGCATAAGATTGCTACAGCACAGACATTTTGATGGAATAATTCAGAACAGAGGTGTCAGTTATCAGAGACTGTTGAATAGACAAAACATTGCAAAATTGCTAGTGTTTTAAAGCATGTTTAATTAAAAAAGAATTTAAATTTAATTGTGTTTGTCTGTGTCCCTTATAAAGTTTATATCTCTGCTACCTGGCATTACATTTTATGACACACATGGCCCAGCCCAACAAGGTCTCATTTATGTCAGATCCGGCCCCCATAACAAATTAGTTTGACACCCCTGTTTTAGGGGATTCAAAGCTTACGTTGGCTGGTGACAGTACCCCTTTAAGTCTGGGAGAGGGGATTATAGTGAGGGGGAGGGCTTGGAAGGGGTGGCATTGCTTCATTTACGAGCAACGCTATTTTGGTGGTGGATTGACACCATTTTGAAAAATTATGTCTTTAATCAATTAATTAATTCCTTCATACCTTGCCGTTCTCCCCAGTGGGGACCCAAAGCAGCTCACGTCATTCTCCTCTTAATCCTCACAACAACCCTGTGAGGTAGGTTAGGCTGAGACTGTGACTGGCCCAAGGTCATCCAGCAAGCTTCCATGGCACAAGTAGGGATTCAATCCTGGGTCTCCCAGATGCTAGTCTGACACTCTTAACTACTACGCCACTCTGGCTGCCTAAAAGCTTGTTCCTATAGCAGGAATGGAGGCTCAGAGAGCTGCTGTAGAAATGAGAGGCAGCTGCTGGGAGAAATGTCATGCCTTCCTTCCCCCTAGCCCAGGGGTGGGCAAACTGTGGCTCGGGAGCCGCATGCGGCTCTTTCACTTATATTATGTGGCTCCCAGCAGGGCAGCTGGGGAAGCTAAATATCATTAGCAAACAAATATCATTGGACAAATTAATATCATTATCAATATCTGCTTTTACCCCTTTTGTTATTATTTTTGGCAGTCTCATTTAATGTTAATAAAAAGCAAATTTGCTTATTTTCCAATAAAAGCAGGTGATATTTGTTCATGTCTTGTGGCTCTCAAACATCTGATGTTTATTCTATGCGGCTCTTACGTTAAGCAAGTTTGGCCACCCCTGTTCTAGGTGCCTCTTATGGTGAGCAAGTTTGCCCACCCCTGCCCTAGCCTGAAGGCAAACTCCAATTTTGGTCATGTCCAATTGTATTAAAATACAACTCATCAGTTAAAATGCATTTCTTTGAGTTCTTTGGAAGGCAGCACTGGGTTGATGTTTGAGGGGGGGGGGGCGGCCTGTGAATAACTGGCAGGGGTGGAGTTCTTTTAGACTTTCAGAGCATAATGAAGTCCTGCTATATTGCAGTACAGACAGATGCTGGGAGGAAAAAAGTAGCTGCTATTAAATAAAACCCAATCGTGGATTGTCTTATTTCCCCTTTTCAATATAGCATCTCTGCAGCCGCTTCTGAATTTCTATGAGAGGCCCTCCTGTCTCCTCAACAGCTCTTCAGTTCCTTGCCCAGGAAAGTCTGAACAGAGGGGAGAGAAACTGTAGTCGGCAAGAGAAGAAAGGCTAGTAGTGGGTACATTACAGTTAACTGAACATTCCTAAAGTACCCTGAAGGGCTGCAGTGGCTCAGCAGTTAAGACGCTGAACTGCAGATCAGCAGATCGGTAGTTCGGCAGTTTGAGACTGTAGTGCCACGTGACAGGGTGAGCTCCCATCTCTGGCTCCAGCTCCTGCCAACCTAGCAGTCCGAAAGCAAGAAACTGCAAGGAGATAAATAGGTACCGTTTTGGTGGGAAGGTAACAGCGTTCCGTGCGCTTCAGTGTCTAGTCATGCTGGCCACATGACCACAGGAAAAGTCTTCGGACAGCGCTGGCTCTTTGGCTTTGACATGGAGATGAGCACCGCCCCCTAGAGTCGGATCCGACTGTCTTTCAAGCAAGGGAAACCTTTAGCTTTATCTTTAAAGTACCCTGAAGTTACTCAGCCCCCTACTGATTTGCCACTTCTGCTTTGGGGAGGCTCTGGTTAAAGGGGCGGTACTGTTAGCATCCTTTCATAGGCGGATAAATGGAGGGGGAAGCAACCGCTTGCCCAAGGTTGCTTAAATCAGACTGAGCTGGAAAAGGGGGGTATCTGCAGGTCCCACCTGGAGGTTGGCAAGCACACGTCCCACACACACCCCTTACCTCATGGGAATACACAAGAGCGGCCACGCCGGTCAGCAAGCAACAGAAGAGTGTCACCATCACAGATTCCACGAAGTAATCTTTGGGCGGCGGCCTCCTGGGGTTGGGATCTATTGGGATCTCGCTGAGAAAGGAGCTGTTGTACTGCTGCAGGGCAAAGAACAAACACTATTTGCACTATTGTGCAAAGGACGGGGTATGAGACCCAACCGTTCCTTGTTCTAGAGAGCAGGGGTGTATGTGGGTCCCCAGCCTTTTTGAGCCTGCGGTTACCTTTTGGAATTGGGTGGAGGGCGCGACCACAGAATGACTGCCCCAAAATGGCTGCCATAGGGGGGCAAAGCCAGCCACAAAATGGCTGCCACAGCTTGCCTCCAGTCACACTGTGAACATCCTTGTGCAGTGGTGGCAGCTGCTGCCAAAGCAATGTGGTTTTTTAAAATCTGTACCGCCAATCAAACCTCCAATGGCCAATCAGAAGGCTTGCTGTGCAGAAGTCCAACCCAGCCCCACCCACTGCCATACAGCTACTCAGATTTGCACTGTGGGGTGGGGTGGGTGTCCTTTTCCTCCTTCCCAATGGCTCCCCAAACCAGGTCTCCGCCTGGTGGAGAGGACCGCAGTGTGGAAGCAGTTCTGCACCTCACACTGATACCATGCCCACAAAAGGATTCAGGGTGTCCCAGAAGCAGGGGTCATGACCCCAGTGGGGCTGCAGAAATGGGGGGGGGGTGCAGTGGCCCATGAGGCTGTGGGAACAGTTATCTCTGAGCTAATACCTCCTCTCCAAAATGCAATTAAAAAAATGTGTTTGAACACACTTGTTTGAACCCAGTTTGTCTACAGGAAAATATTCGCCCTCCTGGAAAAAGCTAGTTTTTAAGTGTGGGAGGAGGCACTCCGTCAGGGACGCGCACTCAGGTGCATCTGAAAATAAACCAAAAACCAGCTGTTTCCAGTCTAATAAACCAAAAGTGAGCTGTTTCCAGCCCAGGCTACCCCAGTCTCATCAGATCTTGGAAGCTGAGCAGGGTCAGCCCTGCTTAGTACTTGGATGGGAGACCTCCAAGGAAGTCCAGGGTTCCAACGCAGAGGCAGGCAATGGCAAACCACCTCTGAACATCTCTTGCCTTGAAACCCCCATGTGGTCGCCATAAGTCAACAGTGACTTGATGGCATCTTTCTCTTCATAATTGCCTTTCACGGTGCTGTTGCGTGGGAGGCCCAGTGGGTTGACACCCACCCTGGGAGATCTGAAGGGCCTTCTGCACCCTGCAGAATTTAAGCAGGTGACCATCAACAAGGAACGGGGCAGCTAGCAGACCAGGCTCCGTCCGTGTAATTACGTACAAGGGTGAAGGGGTAGGGTCCAGGCAAGAAGTGTGGCTGCGAGTTCAGGGCTGTTGGCTGGAGGAGGATGGGCCCTTGTCCGGAGGTATTGCCCTGGAAGGCTGGGTAGATCAGGTGAACCGTCTTCGGGTCTGGCGGAGAGTAGGGCGGAGGATCCTCCATGAAGCCAGGATTGGGAATGCCAGTGAGAAACGTGGGATGGCTTTCCAGGGGCAGGGTGGACTTGGGTGGGGCAGGTGGGTCCAGGAGCCTGGGGGAAGCAGCAGGGCTCTCTGTCAAGGGCTGCGGCTCCCCTTCCCTGCCCCTTCCTCTCTCTCCAGGATTGGGATCAACGTCTCTGGTGGGTGTTCGTTCTCCTTCCATGGTGGTCTCACTCTAGAAGAAGAAGAGAAGAGGAGATTGGATTTATACCCCGCCCTTCACTCGGAGTCTCAGAGCGGCTTACAAACTCCTTTCCCTTCCCCTCCCCACAACAGACACCCTGTGAGGTAGTGGGGCTGAGAGAGCTCTGACAGAAACTGCTCTTTTAAAAAAAAACAGCTGTGCCAGAACTATGGCTTGCCCAAGGTCATCCAGCAGCTGCATGTGGAGGAGTGGGGAATCATACCCAGATTACTGTCCACACACTTAACCACTACACCAAACTGGCTCTAGACCTATCCTTGCTCTTCCTCTGGTGGACAGAGAGTTTCTATGAATCACTGGCCCTGTAAGAAAGCAACAACCAGTGGGGTTGACAGCCAGGTGTGAAGCACATTGAAGCAAAGGGTGAAGTGTTGTCTGAAGCCCTGCGTGGAGTGGCCTCTTCCCTGGAGGGGGGCAGACAACGTCAGGGCCTTGTTAGTTGTGGCTCCCCATGGAAGAGATGCCCACCCCAAAGAGGTCTGCCTGGCCTCATCACTTCTGTCTTTTACTTATGCAAAAGCCATCAAGTCGCAACTGACTTACGCTGACACCAGCCAAGGGGCTTCCAAGGTGAGTGATGAAGCAGAGGTGGTTTGCCATTGCCTTCCTCGGCAGGAGGGGCTGTGGCTCAGCGGTAGTACATCTGCTTGGCATGCAGAAGGTCCCAGGTTCAATCCCGGGTGTCTCCAGTGAAAAGATCTGGCAGAAGGTGAGGTGAAAGACTTCTGCCTGTGGAAAGTATTGGAGTCGGGAGGCCGGAAATAGTGAAAATCAGCATCATCCCCCGACCTCGCCCAAATGTCCTGATAGGAGAGACCTAGGCTCACCCAAATGTCCTGCGGGAGACCTAGGCTCATGATTGGTGGTCGTTTAGGATCCTACCGGCTATTGTTCTACCTGGCCAAAACTCAGGTAGATTCTGGCCATGTGCGATGACCACGTGGCAGTCGCCATTACGAGAGTCCCTGGCGACCGCGGTCTTGATACACAACAGCCTGGAGGGCGGCTGCCACTCTGAGCCATCAATATTGACCTTGATGGACCAAAAGGGTCTGATTCAGGATAAGGCAACTTCATGTGTTCATGTGAGTCTTCTCCTGGGTGTGTACCAATCCTGCTCAGCCTCCAAGACTGGGCTATACCATGCCACCGGCTCCCTCCCTTGTCTGTTTTAGACTTCAGCTAGAAATGATCCTGTTTTCTCAGCCCAGATTGCTGAGGGGGAGAGGAAAGGGGGGGGGTGTCCAGGGGCCCTGGTCACCAGGGTTACCAACTTCCAGGTGATAGCTGGAGATCTCCTGCTATTACAGCTGATCCCTAGGTGACAGAGATCAGTCCCCTTGGAGAAAATGGCCACTTTGGAAGGCAGAGTCGATGGCATTGTGTCCCACTGAAGTCCCTCCCCTTGCCAAAGCCCACCCTCCTCAGGCTCCACCCCCAAAATCTCCAGGTATTTCCCAACCTGGAGCTGGCCACTCTACTGATCACCCTTGGGGGTGGGGTGGGGGTCTGGAAGAGATGGAGGAAGGGAAGAGGGACTTCGTTGGGGGAGCCTGCTGGTGGTGGCGGTGGGGTCTCAGCAGCCCCATCCTCAAATCTTGCTCCAGCTCTTGCCGATCTCTTTTCGCCGCAGATTTCTGTATTGCTGCTACTGATTTTAAAAAATAAACTGTTTTTTTATTATTTTGGTTTTCAATGGATTTGTTCTTCTAGAACGTGGAAAAACAGAACAGAGTTATGCTTAATAAATGAAAGAAACACAGCTTTCCCCTGCCAGTTTGGTGTAGTGGTTAAGCGCGCGGACTCTAATCTGGGAGAACCGGGTTTGATTCCCACTCCTCCACTTGCACCTGCTGGATGACCTTGGGCAAGCCATAGTTCTGGCACAGCTGTTCTTGAAAAAGAGCAGTTTCTGTCAGAGCTCTCTCAGCCCCACCTACCTCACAGGGTGTCTGTTGTGGGGAGGGGGAGGGAAAGGAGATTGTAAGCCGCTCTGAGACTCCTTTGGGTAGTGAAGGGCGGGGTATAAATCCAATCTCCTCATCCTCCCCCCCCCCATCTCTATTTCCTACCAGAAAGACTCTTCCATGTAGGAATTAATGGGAAACTCCTGTATAGATGATACCTTGCTAATTGTGCACACAAAGTGTTTTCGCTGCATGTCCCTTTTGCTGGAATTCTTCATAATTTTCTGTCCATTTTGGGAAGTCCGTACATCACATGTGAGCACAGCTGCAGGCTGAGTGAACGCAATCTGTGCAGCGGCCCCACTCGTGTCCCTAAGCGTTTTTAATCCATCCCCGCTTGTCTTCAGAACAACCCCGGGCAATTATTTTTTGCTGTTGCCACAGCCTTTTGGATGGTATGGATGTTGCCTCTAGTACTTCATGGTTGGAATGGAAAGACACCTTATTGTCCTTATAAAGAAAATGATTCTCATTATTTAGCAGACCAGGAGCTGAAATACCCAGGGCCAATAAAGTAACTCACAGATGAAATCTGCAGCTCAGTCTCTGGAAAGAAACTCCCAGCCCCCAACTCATGACTGGTCAGCCAGCTAGAATGCCAGGGCTCTTTCGGAGGAAGGAAGGGCCCACTTGACACTTTTCGCAGCCGATTGTTAACTTTGTAAGCAGCGTTCCCTCTAAGCTGAGTTAGTGTGAGCCAGCTCACAGTTTTTCAGCCTCCGGCTCACACATTTTTGTCTTCGCTCAGGGAGGAGGGCTCCCGAGCAAACTCATTCATGCAGCAGCCAAATCACCAGCTCACAACTTGAATGCCAGCAGCTCACAAAGTAGAATTTTTGCTCACAAGACTCCACAGCGTCGAGGGAGGGAGCACTGGTAGTAAGTGCGTTTTGAAGTCACATGTTCGAATGTACACTGAAACAAACATGCCACCTTTGCCAGGTGAGTCATCAGCTGTTCCACCACCTTTCCATAAAGACTGAAGTCCACGACCCGGTTATGAAAACCGCAGCCCTCTGCAATTGTCTGCCTCCAGCTTTTGGGACTCAGAGGTAGAGTGCCTCTGAACATGGAGGGTCTGTTCTGCTCTCAGGTCTGCTATCTGCCATTTAGGCACGGACTAGGGACACTGCGGCTCCCTGGCCCTTGGCCATTGCAAGTCCCCAGATGTTCTGGAGAGACACAGTTCTACTTACACGGTCCATGGGAACAACCATATGCCCCGCAAACCAGAGAATGCCTCCTGGGTCAGCCAATGCCCACCATGTCGGGTTTAGGGTTTGGGGAGCGTTCACATTACCTGGGCCTCCACTGGTGTTCCTGTCCCTCTTCGGCGACCTTTGCCCCAGGCCGGGGAGGGTGTGCTCAGCGCTGGCCCCAACCTTCCAGGCAAACAGACGTTGCCCAAACTGGGGAAACGACTCTCCTCTCGGCGAGTCCCTGGAGAGCAACCTGTCCCATCTGCTGGGATTCGGTTTCCTGGGGCTTTATTAATAATTGACGGGCGTGTTTGCAGATGCCTGAGCGCTGAATGCCGGTGGGAGCCGCTCGGAGTGCCGTGAAGTTCCCAGCAAGGCTAGGCAGTACCAGTACCTGCCTGCCCTGCAGGGGAGGGGGGGTGGAGGGGGGCGAAGGCCAGCTATGCTCGGATCAAGCACGTTATCTCGCCTGGGAGAGGGAGCGTAAACCTTCCTGGCCTGCCAGAGCCGGCTCCATATATGGGGAGGCACGTAGGCAGAGGGAAGGTGGAGGGGTACCCTGCCCCCAGGGACCCATGGCTGAGCCCTTTGATCTGTCAAGCATTGCCTCGGAAGGCTCCCTCCTGTGCAACTCAGACCAGGGGAGGGGGAAGGGGGTGTTTTTCAGGATCCTAAAGAAAAAAATGGCTGTTGTCTGCTCAGTGTCGCAGGGGAAAGGAGGGAGTCAGGACAGTAGCCCTCAAGGAGAGGCTTTATGCTGGATGCTCCTCCATGCAAAAAAAAAAAAAAAAAGGCTCATAAAAAATCTGGCGTGTCATGAAGATTGTAGGCTAATTTTCTCCCTGACAGGCGAGCTTTCTATATGCGGGGAGTTGCGGGGAGGAGCATTCGCTCAAGCAAGCTGCCTTCCTACCATTGTAAGTGAAAGAGCCCAGAAGCCAATGGGCCTTCTCCTGGCCACAGTAATCAGACTAGGCTGGGGGCCAACCAACCTGGCCTGGAATCCTGGGAAATATATTTTTTTTTGTAAAGAAATTTTTATTTTTTTAAAAAAAAACATCAAAAATAATACATTTACCTTATACAAATCCCTTTTTCCATATTATATAACATTTTGTTCTATTTGTACATTCTATTTTTATCTTGTTTTGGTGGTTTCCCACCACCTCTGAAGCATAACACATTTTCCATTTTATTCAAAATAGTAATACTTATATCTATGTTTCATTTCTGGTAACGGTTATATATCTTTAAAATACTTATACACCAATTCTTATTTTCTATACTCTTATGTATTTCTAAATAAAAGCAGCTTCATTGTCTAATTTTAACTAGAACATTCATATAATATATTTCTATTCCTTTATGCTATTATAACCATGTATAAATGTAGTTTTTCATATCCCAGTATTTTTCAACATATTCTTTCAAATCTTTCCAGTCTTCTAGAAAGGTCTCTGAGTAGAGATTATTCAATTTTCTAGTCCATTTATCCATTTCAGCCATATATAACAGTTTTTTCAACCATTAAATCCTGGGAAATATTGATCAGATGAACATTTGATGGGCCTGCACAGCAATGGTTGTTGTTTTTTTGCTGGTGGGGCAGCTGAAGTCCAAGGACGGTGGGCCCCCAGGCCTCCATTACCACAGCCGCTACAAACTCTGCTCCTTCCTTCCTTCCTTCCCTCCTCTCTCCCTCCCTCGCTATACCCCACTTGCATCTAGACTGGAAACTGGGAAGGGGGCAAACTGTATTCTTCAGATTAGGTCCATACACCACTGGTTGCCAGCCCCTGCTTTCGAAGGCTGCCACCCATTTATTGACGGGGTGGATTGTCCATCTTTTGGGAACTCTGCCCCTGAGATATACAAATGGTTGTTAAATACGCCAGCCGCAGCAACAGCAGAGCCAAGTCGGTGTGGTGGGGTCAGAGTGTCGGTCCAGGAGCTGGGAGGCCCGAGTTCAGATCCCCACTCTGCCATGGCAGCTTGCTGGGTGGCCTTGGGACTCGGGTTGCCAACTCTGGGATGAGAAATTCCTGGACATTTAGGGGTGGGGCCTTGGGAGGGAGGAACTTATTTGGCCTACCGCCTTTTCAGAAAAAAATATTGCTCAGCACCCCCCTGGACATTTACCTTCAAGAAGTGGACAAAAAGATGCAGTCTGTGGATCTGCACTTGAACCATTCCGGCCCACCAGGATCGCTCCTGCACCCCCGAGGGGGCGGTATTGCCCACTTTGAGAACCAGTGAGAGGAGGAGGAGGAGGAGGAGGAGATCGGATTGATACCCCGCCCTTCACTACCCGAAGGAGTCTCAGAGTGGCTTCCCATCTCCTTTCCCTTCCCCTCCCCACAACAGACACCCAGTGAGGTAGGTGGGGCTGAGGGAGCTCTCCTGAGAACTGCTCTTGAGAGGACAGCTCTGAGAGAACTTGTAGTTGACCCAAGGTCACACCAGCAGCTGCATGTGAAGGATCAGGGAATATCACCCAAAGAGCCCACAGTCCTCTTCCCATCTGCAAGACGGGGTTAATGATAGTGACTTATCTTAAAGGCCTGTTGTAAGGACACCACTGCCATGTGTGGGAGGTGCTCTGAATGTTCGTGCACTCACGATAAGACACGCCAAGCATCATTACTGTTTTAACTAGAGATTATATATTGTTTTAAATCTGTTGAGAGCCACTCCAGCCGTCTTCAAATGCAAAGGTGGCTTTTAATTTGTCGGTGTTTCCCCTCGCCCCCTTTCCTGTTTCTGGTCACATTACAAATCTAATATTGGTTGCTGTTTGTTTCTGCTGATCTTTTTAAAATCACATTTCGTTTTCCTTGTTGGCCTGGCTGGCGGTTGTATTCTTATTTCAGTTTGCGCTGCTGTCTGGATTGGCTTTTGATTTAATGACTTTTCCAAGAACTGCCTCAGGCCCTGGTGGCAGAGAAGTGGCACATAAATATTTTAGACTAATAAATATTACAAAACCCCAATTTATAGGGGCTTTTTGAGATCTTGAAGGGGCATGGGAGAGAATTTTAATCTCATACAGAAAAGCTGCTGCTCCTTGTTAGAAGGCAAAGAACTTAAGAACACCTGAAGAGACCTGCTGGATCGGACCAGGGGTCCATCTAGTCCAGCATCCTGTCTCACACAGTGGCCAACCAGTGCCTCTGGAGGGCCAACAACAAGGCATTAGAGGCCGAGACAACATCTGGGGAAGGCCTTGGCCTCTGTGCCCTGTTGTTGGCCATCCATGTGTATGGGCAGTTGTGGGTCTTGCCCATCTGGAGGGTGTCCCCTCCCATTCTGTCTTTTTGATTGCTAAAATAAAAGCAATTGAGAGAATAGGGATTTTGGAAGACATGAAGATTAATGTTGTTATTTTTTATTTGAAGGTTTTGCAAAAATATAATGCCGAATGCATTGTAGAGAAAGGCTTTGTAATTAGATACAGTAGGGGGGAAACACATTAATTATTGTTACTATTTAGTTATTTATTTTATTCATTTATACTCGCCTTTCACCCCAATGGGGACCCAAAGCGGCTGACAACAGTCTCCTCTCCTCCATTTTATCCTCACAACAACCCTGCGAGGTAGGTTAGGCTGAGCGAGTGTGACTGGTCCAAGGTCACCCAGCGAGTTTTCCATGGCACGGGCAGGGATTACACTATATGAAGGAGAACATCTAATATCTAGATTCTGAAATGGTCTCAGATCTTTTGATAATGTGTTTGGGGTTTTTTTTAGGGTTACCAGATATCCCCTTTTGAGAGGACACGTCCTCTTTTTTCTGGTGTCCTTCCTCTTTGGGGCTCTTTTTAAAAAACGGATGAAAATGTCCTCTTTTTGGGTTGGGAGGCTCAGCTTGTTTTGCCTTCTAGTCCCCCAGCGGAGGCCAGCGGAGGCTGAAATGGTAGGGGTCATTTGAGATGAGATCTGTCACAGTGATCAGTTGTTTGAAGTAGTCAGTCAGGGAACAAGTCCTCTTTTCCACTTCTCAAAATATGGTAACCCAGCCCAGTAGCTAAGGAATTTTGGGGGAGGGGGCCCTGGGGGTACATCTGTTCATAAGAGAGAGCCGAGGTGTTTTTGCTTTGCAAATGAAACCAGGGGTTTAAAGTCACATGTTCAGGTATACACATCTTGGGATGGAAGGTGAGAATGACTTAGTGTGTGTAGAAAGAAAAATCAAGTGCATGGATTTTATCTGTATTCACAGTAACTTGTGAATAGGGGCTATAGACTGACACAGGTGCAACCTCGCATCTTCCGCTTTGAGCCTCGCTAAGAGAGACTGGGCTGCCAAGACCTTTCCATCACCGCTGAACTTGGCTCCAGAATAAGATCAGGCAGGCAGGGGCTGCCTAGACGAAATCCTCGAAGGTTCCCGGGACAAGGAACAGGGGGCTGGTTCCCTCTTTGGCCCAGCGCATGGACTCCAGTGCGAGAACAAATTTAATACTCCTGCGGAATCCTTACTGCACACTGAATGTTATGGATGATGCTGTCTGTGTGTGTGTTAGATGGAGCAGCTTAGAAGATGAGAAGCCCATTCTTTTCTTCACAGTCACAAATGACTAATGTTAGTATGTTTTAGGGCATGTATTAGCGTTGCGTTGCTAACTCTTGGGTTGGGAAATATCTGCAGATTTGGGGGGTGGAAAGTGGGGTTTGGGGAGGGGAGGGCACCTGCAGGGTATAATGCCGTCAAGTCCACCCTTCAAAGAAGCCATTTTCTCCATTGCCTGGAAATCTCCAGGCCCTACCTGGAGGTTGGCAACCATAGCATGTACCCTCCATCTGCACAATGTATGTGCTCTTTTATTGGTGGATGGATTGATTGGAGAATGGGGAAACATGTGATATTCTACACACCATGGAGGGCCTTGCATAAACCCAAGGCTGAGGAGTTGTAAAGTGTGAATTGTCCCAGTGAATCACAACCTTGAATGGGAAACCTGTGTCCTGTTTTTGCTGCAGCTGCCGGGACCAAGACTGGGAATGCATGGAGAGCAGAAGGAAGGAAAATCAGGTTGCCAACACCGGGTTGGGAAATTCCTGGGATGTTGGGGGTTGGACCCCGGGGAAAGGTATAATGCCAGAGAGTCCATCACCCCAAACAGCCATTCTCTTCTGGGGAACTCAGCTGCCTGGAGATCGCTTGTAATTCCAGGAGTTCTCCAGGCCCCACCTGGTGGTTGGCCACCAGAGGAGGTGCTCCTGTATAGTATTAGATAGATGGAGCTGTGGGTTTGTGTGCAAAGACTGGCGAGGAATAGATTTTGTGCAGCAAGAAGAGGTTAAAAACGAATCCAGAAGTCAAACAATGCTGGAGGTTCTAGCGGAAAGCACATTAAGAATCTCAGTCGAATTACCTGTAAGACTTCCCCTACACATAGCAGAAAAGTTCTGAAGAAAAACTTCAGTATTCCTTTGCCTTTAAATAAGGCATTTGCATACAGCAGCAGTCATCCTCTCCGAAGAGGCGTTCCACCTTGCATCAGAGTGCAGGCCACCCAGGCTGCAGGTGAATCTGAATAGTGTACCTAAACCTCCAAAGGAGGAACAATTATATATTGTAGTGAGCTAACCGTCTTAAATCCCTATTGAGCCCCACAACTCTGGCAGTGGTAAATCTGCATACGAATTCCAACTCAGCAGTTCATTGCTGGAGTCTCCTTTTGCAACTTCCGCCTTTCAGTGTCGTTACTGAAAATCCAGACTAGCCAGATTTCATCTGATCTGGGAGGCAAAGCAGGGTCAGCCCTGGTTAATATTTGGATGGGGGACCCCCAAGGAGGCCCGGGGTTGCTATGCAGAGGCAGGCAATGGCAAAAGCACCTCTGTTTATCTCTTGCCTTGAAAACCCCTTAAGGGGCCACCATAAATCAGCCGAGACTTGACTTTTGACCTCCACCACTGAAAGTCCAGGGAGGCTGAATTGCGCCCCCCAACCCCGCTTTCTCAGAGTTCCCATTTTTAATATCTGATTTGCAGTCATTTATTCTCTTGCATCGACTCAATGTAGGACTTCATGCATCTGACAAAACAGGCTCCAGCTCACAAAAAAATTGTGCTGTGACTAATTCATTAGTCTTTACGGTGCCACAAGGCTCTGTGTCATTTTAGAAGAGGTCTTCTTCTTTTCCTTCTGGCAGGAGGGAATGCCGCTGTAGACTCTCACGGCAAGCTCTCTGGAATGATGCCAACTACCTTTTCTGTATAAGTCAGCAACATAAAAACATATTTTAAAGTAATTTCTTTGCCCAGTCATTCAAGGTTTAATCAGTCAAAAAAGTTTTGCATCAATCTAACAGTTAAAAATTAACTGTTGTGGGTCAAATTAAGACTGATTTTCTGGGCTAATTCTGTGGATGCCTAGTTTTAACCGATCAAATTCTAGCTGCTTGTTCATTCACTGTGTTTCATTAAATCTTTAGTGATCTGTTGGGAACACTGAACAAATTTTGAGTCCGGAAGCACCTGGTGCATGGGGGGGTGTATCTGAAGAAGTGTGCTTTGCACACGAAAGCTCATTCCTTGAATACAACTTTGTTGTTCTTAAAATGTGGTCATCTGTTTTGTCAGATGCACGAAGTCATATATTGCGTCGATGCAAGAGAATAAATGACTTCAAATCAGAGATTAAAAATGGGAACTCTGAGTTTATCACCTTTGCTCAGTCTTCCGTAGGGTTGCCAACTCTGCGCTGAGAAACACCTGGAGATTTTGGGAGTGGATCCTGGGGATGGACAGGTTTGGGGAGGGGAGGGACCTCAGTGAGATATAATTCCATAAGAGCCCGCCCTCCAAAGCAGCCATTTTCTCCAGGGGAACAGATCTCTGTTGCCTGGAGATCAGTTGCAATTCCAGGAGACCTCCAGGCATCACCTGGAGGCTGTCAAGCATGCTCTTCCGCCTCGCCTGCTGGGTATTCGGCCTACAGTAATGGGCTGCACTAGAATTTAAGGCAGGGTATCTGCATTTGTACATCACACAAGCTAAGACTAACTGTGGTTCATACACTGTCCTGGATTCAGCTCTTGTTTAGACAGACCCAAACTAACCCCTTAGGGGAAGAAGAGATTGGATTTATACCCCACCCTTCATTACCCGAAGGAGTCTTACAGTCGCTTTCCCTTCCCCTCCCCTCCCCTCCCCACAACAGATACCCTGCGAGGTAGGTGGGGATGAGAGGGCTCTTTCAAGAACTGCCCTTGAGAGAACAGCTCTGAAAGAACTTGTGACTGACCCAAGGTCACATCAGCAGCTCCATGCGGAGGAGAAGTGAGGAATCAAACCTGATTCTCTCAGATTAGAGTCCGCACTCCTAACCACTACACCAAACTGCCGCTCAGGCCTGTGTTCATATGATCATGCTAAATGTAGCTTAAGCCCATCGTTTCACATGATTGCTGAACCCAGCATCAGTCTTTATGGTGTCCCAAGATTCTTTCCTGTTTTTAGCTGCAGCGCACTAAGCATGAATGCTTCCCCACCAGAATTTGCATCTGCATGGCCCACATTTAGTCTAATGTATTCATACTAAATTTTAAGGGAATTCCTTTAAGTTAAGCGTTCCATTTATTTATTCCCACCTTATCTTCTTGGACCCCAGGTAGCTAGCAATGCAGTAGTCCATATTGCCAGGGCACACATTATAACTATTCACTCAACAAGATTAAAATACACAGATCGTAAACGAAAAACACACCACTAAAAAAAGCTTCTATTTAGTGGGTAGTGTCAAGAGGTGGGGTAATCTAGGGAGCCATGCATGTTTTCTATTTTTTTAAAATGTCTTCCCACCTTTAAATAAATAAAATCAATCATCATCATCATCATCCCAGGGTTGCCAACCTCCAGGTGGGGCCTGGGGAATCTCCCAGAATTGCACCTGATCTCCAGACGACAGAGATCAATTCTCCTGGAGGAAATGGCTGCTTTGGAGGGTGGACTATATGGCATTACATCCTAAGAATTTTCCAGCCTGGAGTTGACAACCCTACCTCTTTCAATTACCAAAGAAGTGACTCGGTTTTATCTCGACCTCGTCTTCCCTCCCAACTATTTTGCAGCTTTTTAAAACGCCGAGCCAATCGCCAGCAGCCCCACTGAAGCTCCGCCCCTTAGGCCTCGAAGCCCCGCCTTCACGCTTGTCCCCGCCCCTCCCACTCAGCCCCGGCCTGTCGCTCGAACTTCTTGCGTCTCCTGAAAGGAGCCTTTGACTCGCGCACGCTCTTCTTTCCGTGACTTCATTTCCCACCATGCCCTGTGGCCCGCCCGCGATTCAGGCCAGCGCGCCGTTCGCCTTAAGGCTTTCTGGGGGATGTAGTTTCTCCGCCGTGGCCTGCCCTGCCTGCGATGCAACCCGGACCATGGCTTCCGCGGGCTGCAGCAGCAGCAGTCTGGCTCCCTTAGGCGCTGGGGAGGTGGAGCGGCCGCACCCAAGGCCTTTCTTGATCGGGGTGAGCGGAGGCACCGCCAGCGGCAAGGTAGGGCGCTCTTCGACCCGCCCCCCCGGACTTTACTGAAGCTAAATATGCTTCCCGTCCCCCCCCCCCCGCGCCCACCCCCACCCCCACCCCCACGAGTTGCATTGACCCTGCCGAGATGCAGCGCGGCATTGCACAGCTTGTTGCAGGAAGGTCGCTGCGTTGCAGAATGCATCCATTCCTTTGCAGACCTCTGTGTCGTTGTGAGAGTGGATATATAACGCGTGTTTTTTATTGTCAGGCGACTGACAGCGGCGGGGAGGGGGCTCTGAGGCTTCTCGGCGCCCCGCTCTTCTCTCCTTACATTGCATGGCCGGCGGGAAGGAGGGAGGAGGGAGAGGCGGAATCTCTTCGTGGGTCAGCTCATCCCTATTCGTGGCACTCGCTAAGCGCAGGTGGCTTTAGAAGGGGTTGGCAGAGAGGAGAGAGGGGCCTCTGGAGGGCTGTTTGCCAGGGCCGCGCAGTGGAACCTCCGTGTTCAGAGGCAGTCTACCTCTCAGTGCCAGTTTCTGTGGGTGGGGGCCTAGGCTTGCCAGCTCTGGACTGGGAAATACCTGGAGATTTGGGGGATGGAGCCTGGAGAAGGCAAACTTTGGGGAGGATAGGGACCTCAGTGGGGCACAATGCCATTAAGGCCACCCTCCAAAGCAGCCATTTTTCTCCAGGGGAGCTGATCTCTGCAGTCTAGAGATTAGTTGTGAAAGCGGGAGATCCCCAGGCCCCACTTGGAGGCTGGCAACCCTAGTGGGATTTCTGCATGCAGGCCTTCCATTTGCACCTTGTTGACCGCAGTTGGGGAACCTTCTTTTGGTGCCTGAAAGACTTTAGTGAAGATGACCGTCTACTGTGGTGGGAATTTTTGTGCACCGGTCAGAGCCCAGTGTGACCGACCCCCACCCCCAAGCTGGGAGGTGCATTTCATGCAATGGATCCCTGACTGGGGCACTGATGAAACTTGCAAAAAGTCGTGTTGCAATAAATGCATTGTTGTCTTCAAGATGCCGCAAGGCAGTTTCAGGTGGGGAGGTGGGCAGCCATGTTGACCTGCAGCAGAAGAGCAAGATTCGCACCTGGTAGCCCCCAATAGGCCAAGAAGATTTCCGCGGTGTAAGCTTTCAAGAGTACTTGGCAAAGGGAGCTTTGAAGTTTGTACCCTAAAACTCCTGGTGGCCTCTAAGGTACTCCATTTGGCAATCTAATGTTAGTGTGTGGTCATACACACACTAAATAGTCCAACAGGATTTTGCCAGTTCACATGGTAAAAATCCAGTTGGAAAGTGCACTGGGAGTGGATTGAATGTGGATTATTTAGTGCGTGTGACCGCAGCCTTAATCTAAATGCTAATCTCTTCCTTGTTATTTTACCATGCAGGGTAATGGTCATTATGTTTGGTTGCTTTGCGGAGAACTGCATTCTTTATTTTCAACAGGATAAAATAAGAAAGATTACTTTTTAACAAAAGATTGACGCTAGTTAACATTTCCATTTCGTAACAGAGAAGGGGTTTGTATGGGTGATTTTCCTCGCCAGCTCACGCATATAGACGTGTGTCAGGATGAAAAGGTTTTGCAAAACGATAAGCAAGGTAATTAATAAAACACGAGAGAGCCTTGCCAGGTTCCTTTTTGACAGGTGTCCTGTGAGCCTGTGGGATTCTGACACAGGGCGGAATCACAGAATGGCTGCCGCAGGAGGTGGTGTCGGCCAGAAGATGTCAGGGAGTGGTTATATATAACTCTAATAATGCCTTTTCAACAGAAGCTCTGTTTAACAGGATGCCTTTTAATCTGCACAGCCAATCAGAAGTTCTGCTGGACAAAAGCCCCACCTAGTCCCACCCACTTTCTAAAAGCAGGAAAGGGGTTGGCGGATGCCGTGGTGACAGGTGCCTATGTTCAGGGCCCCCCCCCCCCCCCCCCACTTTGTGGCCTCCTTTGGTTACTACAAGGTGAATCAAAGACAAGGCCTAAACCAGGAACCGTAGAAAGGCCTGGGAAGGTTTAACTTGCTTATCGAGAATAATTATTGTAATGAGCAGGAAAAGATGTTTGGCATTCATTCGTGCATGATGTCTTGGCAGAAGTGTTGGGAATGTGGGATTTGAATAGCTGGACGAAGTGCACACAGTCTTTCTCGTTTTTTTTGTAATATATGGATGAGTTTATGTGCTTCTAAATGTTTTAAATTGAGAGCCAAACAAAGGAAAGGATGGAAGGCTTTTAGCATTTGATGTTGGCTCATTAAATATTGAGATGCAAGTGTGCGGACTTGTGTATTTAGTACGATGTGTGTGTGAGAGAGAAGTGCCTCAAGTGGCTTCCCACCCATGGTGACCCTATGAATTCATGATCTCCCAAACGGCCTTCCTCTTTTTCTGCTGCCTTCAACTTTTCCTAGCATTACTGCCTTTTCCAGTCACGTTTGTCTTCTTAAAATGTGACCAAAGTACAATAGTCCCAGTTTAGTCATTTGATCTTCTAGGGCAGGGGTGGCCAACCTGTGGCTCGGGAGCCACATGCGGCTCTTTCACACATATTGTGCGGCTCCTGGCAGGGCAGCTGGGGAAGCAAAAGGGAGGCATGCTTTTTCTCTCTTTCTCCCTTCCTTCCTTCCCTCCTCCCTCCCATCTATTTGCTTTCCTAGTTTCTCTCTCTTTCTTTCCACTTCTTTAATTCTTTCTTTCCATCTCTCTCTTTCTCTCTCTCTCTCTCTCAATATCATTAGCAAACAAGTAATATCATTATCAATAACCGGTTTTCCTCGTTTGTTTTTATTTTTGGCAGTCCCATTTAACGTTAATAAAAAGCAAATTTGCATATTTTAAAAAATAAAAATGTGTGTGTGATATTTGTTCCTGTCTTGCAGCTCTCAGACATCTGACGTTTATTCTATGTGGCTCTTACGTTAAGCAAGGTTGGCCACCCCTGTTCTAGGGAGAGTTCAGGCTTGATTTGATCTAGAACCCACTTCTTGGTCTTTTTGGCGGTCCATGGTTTCTGTAACACTCTCCTCCAGCACCCCATTTCAAAGGAATCAACTGTCTTCCTATCAGCTTTTTTCACTGTCCATCACACCCATAGCATAATAATAGGGGAATACTATAGTCTGAATTATTTTGATCTTGGTCACCAGTAGCCCATCCTCACACGCTGGGCTTCTGGCTTCTTCATGGCTGGCCTAATTTCATTTTTTTATTTTGGATTTATTTGGGTTTAGACCCCGCCTAGCCAGCCAGGCCGGCTCTAGGCAGCTAACAGCCGATTTTAATAACATATCACTTAATTGCAATAAAATTAAAGCATTGACAGTCTGTCTTCCTAGCGAATTTTCATTCGTTGTCCAGAACACGGAAAGGTGGGAGCAGATTTATTTTGTGCTGAGCTGTTTGGATAGGATGCAGGTGTGCGTATTTCCCTTGCTGTCAAAAAGGCAGGAGAATTACCTGAATTTCCGTCCTTTGTTTAAGAAAAAAATGTAAAGCTTTACAGAATGCCTGGCAAATTCAGGGGGTGAGTGAGTGAATGTAGAAGAAGAAGAAAAAGAAGAAGAAGAAGAGATTGGATTTATATCCTGCCCTTCACTCACTTGGAGTCTTAGAGCATCTTAGAAACTCCTTTCCCTTCCCCTCCCCACAACAGACACCCTGTGAGGTAGGTGGGGCTGAGAGAGCTCTGAGACAACTGTCCTTGAGAGAACAGCTGGTACAGAGCTATGGCTTACCCAAGGTCATCCAGCAGGTGCAAGTGGAGGAGTGGAGAATCAAACCCAGCTTTCCCAGATTAGAGTCCGTGCACTTAACCACTACACCAAACTGTCATCCCGAGTCCTGAAAGTGACCATCCAGATGCCTCTGGGGAATCCCCAAGCAACGCCTGAAGGCATTAGTCCCACCCAACCCAGCAACTGTTATTCAGCGTAGAAGAGATTATATTTATACCCCACCCTTCATTACCCGAAAGGGGTCTCAGAGAGGCCGAAGGAGTGTAGAAGCCGTGATGGATGGATTTACTTTCAGCACAGTTCAGTCTTGAATTAAAACATACATATTAATATGTTTATAAGTATAACCTTCTCCCAAAGATGCCATTAGTGGTTAGGAGCGCGGACTCTAATCTGGGAGAACCAGGTTTGATTCCTCACTCCTCCACATGCAGCTGCTGGTGTGACCTTGGGTCAGTCACAAGTTCTTTCAGAGCTGTTCTCCCTGGAGCAGTCCTCAAAAGGGCTCTTTCAGCTCCATCTACCTCACAGGGTGTCTGTTGTGAGGAGGGGGCGGGAAAGGAGATTGTAAACCGCTCTGAGACTCCTTCGGGTAGTGAAGGGTGGGGTATAAATATAATCTCTTCTACGCTGAATAACAATTGCTGGGTTGGGTGGGACTACTGCCTTCAGGCGTTGCTTGTGGATTCCCCAGAGGCATCTGGACAGTCACTTTCAGGACTCGGGATGCTGGATTAGGTAGAATAGTATGATCCAGCAGAGTTTTTCTGTTGGTTTTGTGGCGCTGCTCCAGGGATCCGTGACTTCTCTAGTGGCTAAAGAAACTGGCTTCTCTCTCTCTCTCTCACACACACACACTGCTTCTTGGTTGGCTAAGTCATTTGGATTCAACCCCTCTTCCGGCAGCATTACAAGTGATGGGCTGGGTAGAGAATGTTGGGGAGTTAACATGGCGGTCTTGGACCAGTTGAGAGGGGAAGAAGCCGCTGGAGAGAGGCCAGGTGAGGGACATGAGAATCCAACAAGAAGAGTTGATGCAGGGCAGAAAATCCGACTGACTGAGACTGAGAAGAGTTTTTAAGGAGACCAGCAATAGAAAGCAGAAATTGCTGTATCACAACCGCTAGAAACACTTTGCAGTTGGGGTTCGTTTGTGCTCTTGGGGTTTTTTTGGCCATTACTTAGTTGCGTGGTTTTGTTTCAATCTGGTCGTGAAATTTTGCTACCCACCCACCAGTCGAAGACTGTCTCAGAAGGCAGCTGTGCTGGTCAGCAGTAGAACAGCTGGATTTGAGTCCAGTAGCACCTGAGAGACTGGCCGGATGTTTGGGGTATGACCTTTCGAGAGTCCCATCTGACGAAGGGAACTTTTTTTTAATCTTCAATTTTTATTTTATTAAACTTATTTTTCATATATCAGTGAACAAAACATAGTTCAATTTAAAAAGAATTTAAAAACTTCTTAAAATCTGTTACACTTACTGTTCCTAATGATACACCCATAAATTCATGCCTCCTGCTGTCCAGGATTAACACATCTATTTTCCCGATACTCTTTTGTTCAGCTATATCTCAAGATATTTTCTTTTACCTGCTCCTGAGGTTTCTTTCTATTCGAGTATACAAAAAGTGGGAACCGTGTTTCCATAAATGTCTCTTGCGCCTTAGTTTCCCCTTTGGGGATCTTCTTATAAGCTGCAATCTTACCCAGCAGCACAAGAGGCCATATTTTGCCTGCATGTTTCCAAGCCTGCGCTAACAGTTGCCTGGCTATAACCAAAAGATTTTTAAGTGCATATTTTTTTCTCTGCAGTATATCTTCAGGCAGAAGACTTGAAAGCACTTCCTTAGGTTCACACACTAACTTATTCAGTGCTCCCTCTAAGCTATGAAGCCTTGTGAGCAAAAATTCTACTTTGTGGGCTACTGGCATTAAAGCTGTCAGCGAGCAATTTGGCTACTACATAAATTAGTTCGCTCTGGAGTCATCCTTCCTGAGCGAAGACAAAAATGTGTGTGAGCCGGAGGCTAAAGAACTGTGAGCTAGCTCACCCTCACTCAGCTTAGAGGGAACACTGCTTACAATCTAGGATATTATTGATCTCTTTAACTATGTGGGTTTGGAATTTATATCAAGAACCACAAGGATAAGAAAGAAGTCTGATATAGGGCCAATATTAAAAACCTAGTTAAAACTTATACAAAAATACATGTATTTTTTGTATAAGCTTTAACTAGGTTTTTAATATTGGCCCTATATATCAGACTTCTTTCTTATCCTTGTGGTTCTTGATTCTGGTTTTTGGGTCAAGTTTGTTTCCCCCTCCCTGTGTCGCTGGAATTTATATGCCAGTCGACCATGCCACCAGACATGAAAAAGAGTGCCAGCACTTTTTTTTATATACACTGCTGGTGGGCCTGCACACACACCCAACATTTCTGGAAATCTATAACCAGGGGTCCTTTCGTAGAAAAAGAGCTGCAGGAACTCATGAGCATAACTCATTAGCATACCTCATTAGCATAGGCCACGCCCCCTGACATCGCGGGAAGTGTGTCAGAAAGGGAATGTCAGTTTCAGCCCCATTATACCCTATGGGCCATTGAAATCAATGGCAAAAACTCATAGGGTATATGAGGGGCTGGAGGAAAGGGGGTTTGAGGGAGAGGCTCCAAACTTGCAGGGTAGCTGCTGGGGCCTCTCCTCGAAATACCCACCAAGTTTCAAGAAGATTGGACCAGGGGGTCCAATTCTACGGGCCCCCAAACAGGTTGTCTCATCCCCTCCATTGTTCTCTATGGTGGGAAAAAATGTTAACTTTTTTCCTCCCATAGAGAACAATGGAGGGAATGGGGGCAACCTGTTTGGGGGCCCGTAGAATTGGACCCCTTGGTCCAATCTTCTTGAAACTTGGTGGGTATTTCGAGGAGAGGCCCCAGCAGCTACCCTGCAAGTTTGGAGCATCTCCCTCAAATCCCCTCCCCTCCAGTGGCTTTTAAAGTTGCCGCCGAATTTCAGGGGCAATTCAGCAGCAGGCTGAATCAGATTAGAGAATCTGATTCGGCCCATGGCTGCCCTAGTGGCCACTCCTGAGCTGGCGGAGCTTTGCTCCACCTCGCTCCGGCCCCAACAGACCCCTGTCTATAACCGCAGAAATATTGCATATAACATCAGAGTCTCTCCCAATGGATCCAACAGTTCTCCTCCTCCATCTTAGAGACCCCTCCATGGGGGAGGAACCTCTTTTCCATCTGATAACCTTTCTGCGGCTAAAACCACAATTGCTGCCTCATGGAAATCATTGACACCCCCGACACTGGCACAATGGAGGAAGAGAGTGTGGGATCAATTTATAATGGATAAAATTACCGATAATTTAAAGGCTACTAGCACTCCTACTGATGTTAACTTCTCTAGCTTCGCGCGCGCTTGGTACTCATTTCTTCAATATATGACAGAACACAAATTGCTACCACAGGAACCCAGTCATGCCTCGTGGCTTCACTTTTGACTCTTAGAAATCAAACGCACACACCACGCAACTTTCTTTTAAGTAGTTTCTACTCACTGCTTTCACATATAGACAGTTTCAGGTACTGACTTAACTATAGATTAACAGATGATACATTGTATATCTTTGACACACTGTCATCCCACTTGTTATATGAAAGAAGTTTTTGACTTGTATACTTACTCTATGTTTATATTAATAAAAAAATATTTTTTTAAAAAAAGACACGCCTGACGATATTTTTGCGGCTCTATCAGGTGTGAGGTACCATTGTCCATACCTGATTTTTATAATATTTTCCCTTATGCCTGTATAAATTGATGACAAATGGAGCGTTGAGTCTCAAAAGCTCAAGCTCTGAATATCTTGTTGGTCTTTTAAGGTGCTGCTGGACCTGAATCCGGTTGAAGGCTGTTTGCCAGTTGCCTTCTCATCTGTCATGAACTGTGCATTTAAGGCGGTTTCCTTCAGCCTGTGTTGGAAAGCGGACCCAGAGCTGTTCCCCTGACCTTGCCTGCTTTGCTTGTTTCTTCTGTAGTCGACAGTATGCGAGAAGATCATGGAACTCCTGGGTCAGAATGAAGTGGACCATCGCCAGCGGAAAGTGGTCATCCTCAGCCAGGATCGGTTCTACAAGGTGCTCACAGCTGAGCAGAAGGCCAAAGCCCTGAAGGGGCAGTACAACTTCGACCACCCAGGTATGGCTGGGAATGTCCCAGTAGTATGTTTGGCAAGTTGGACTTGGGGCTTTGTGAAGGGGAAGGGTAGTATTGTTACAGGATTATTATGGGAGATGGTGGTCTCTTTAGGTTCTTCAAGTGTGTTCCTGGAAACCTTGGGAAGTCAAAAAAAGATCTGGTCAACTGCCCTGACCTGGATAGCCCGGGCAAGCTCGATCTCGTCAGATCTCGGAAGCTAAGCAGGGTCGACTCTGGCAAATATTTGGATGGGAGACCTCCAAGGAATACCAGCAGTCGGGAGGCGGCGGCAGGCTTTATTCAGCCACCTCTCTGAATGTCCTCCAGGCCCCCAATAGGGGTCAGTCACCAGAGGTCACGGTGACTTCCAGAGGCACACACGAATTTTTTTTTAAAAAAAAGGTTCAGTCACCTGAGCAATTAAGTGTGGTGAAATATTTTTAAATCATTAAAAAATCAAAACCATTTTTTAAAAATCATCAACAGGTTTTGTGCTGTACTAATTTACATAAACAAATTAGCCACCCGTTATTGAAAAAGGATGAAATCCATGGATTATAATGTGTTGTTATAATTTATTTTGAACATTGGGCAAGGTTTTGGTAAATGTGATGGAGCTGCTGAACAACTCTTCTCTTTGTCTTTTCTCTTGGCGCTCCCGGGTCAGAAAGAACGCAAAGTCACAGCAAGCTTGGGGGGGGGGGGGGGTCAGTTTTTAAAAGAATTTGGCCTCAATGGGCAACAGGCCACGTTCTTTCTATCCGAAGAGCCTTGGGGCTATAGCAAGAGCTGATTTGACTCTGCTACAGGGTGGGATGGAGAGGGCAAGAAGCCCCCACGCCCACCCTGGCTGAGAAATGACTTCATGAATAAAGAGAAGCTGCCATCTGCCACAGTGATGTTTTTGGCATCCTGGAATATTTGATCGAAGGTTTCCGCAACGAGAAGGATCCGTCTTGGTGGAGGAAGTTACCCATCACATTGGGTCTTCCCTCAAGAGTCATAGCTGTAGGGGAGGGTTTGGCATGCCTTCTGGTGTGCTCTCACATCACACAGGGCAGCAGGGACCAGAGCATGTACCCTCCAGCTTGCCCAGAATCCTCTGCAAGTGTCCGGCTGTTCTGGGGCACATGAGCCGAAGCAGAGAGTGGTCCCTGAAAGCAGACACTTTGGAAACCGCTGGGTGGGGCAGGGTAAAGGGTGACACAAGCACATTCTTAATATGAAATACAATGAATTTTGTGTCTACATGAAACCCACCCTATCGTTTCGATGCTGTTGCCTATAGAGAAATTGCTGCTTCTGTTGGAGTCTAAAGGAAGGAATGGGGGGGGGGGGGGGTGAGGTTGAGACGTTGGTGTCATTTTCTTGTTCATTCCGAAAAGGTTGTTTTCACGTTTGCAAGAAATAAAAAGCAGTCAAGCTATCCCCGCCTCTGACTATTTTGAGTTTTAATAACCCACCTATCCTAAAATACAAAGAACCGTAGAAGTTGAGGAGACACAGAACAGTTGGTGGTCACTTCTTCGTGCCTCAACATCCCCAACCTGTAAAATGGGCAATGCAGCCTTTGTTGTGACTGTTGTGCGAACTGCTTCCATAAGGTCTTGTTGTGTGCCATTCCACAACCCACATGGTTCCCGTTTCACAGCCGGTGTTGGTGCAGTGCGGCTTTGGACCACATGGTAGAATCTCCCATGCCCCAATGGGTAGAAAGCAAATTGGGCCCAAGGATGAATGAATAGTCCTGCTGTCTGGATGCTTAGCACAACCTTTTTTAAATTGTGCAGACGCTTTTGACAACGAGTTGATGCAGACGACCTTGAAGAACATTGTGGATGGCCAGACAGTCGAAGTCCCAACCTATGACTTTGTGACTCATTCCAGGTCAGTATAAATTTCTTGCCCCCCTAGGCAAAGCACTCTTTGTCAGCGTGAGAGAGTTTCACTGCCTTGGCTGTGCCGTAAGTGCCATGCGGGGCCCCTGTTTCCAGTCCTGGCTCTTTTATTATTCCATATTTTATTTATAACATTTCCATGCCACCTTTCAGTTCAACTCAACGTACCCACAAGCAGCAAACATTAAAACATTTCAAACATTGAAAAGTATTCAAAACACACATATGTCTGAAATATTTAAAACAATTAAAACACAATACGCAAGCACATCTGGTTCCAACGGCTGCCGCGTGAGGCCTCATTTTCCCCCTCTCTCGAGGCCTGTGCCGTTTCACAGGAACCATTCACTGTGGTGCCGCCTAAGGACTCCATTTCAATGGCTATAGATGAACTGTGTGGGAGAAACCTGTGAGGTTCTGACATGTTGTCTGTGTGCCTCTCCCCCTGGACAACATCTCTGCTACCGACAAAAGCCTCTTTAATGGTCATCCTTCACCCAAAGAATTATGGGAATTTTATCATTGCTGGGGATGATGCAGCCCTAGGAGGAAAGGCTGAGGGACTTGAGAATGTCCAGTCTGGAGAAGAGGAGATTGAAGGGGAACATCACGGCTCTCTTAAAGTATCTGAAGGGCTGTCGCTTACAGGAGGAGGGCAGGGAGCTGTTTCTGTTGGCAGCTGAGGAAAGGACTCGCAATAGTTTATTTATTATTTAGTTAATTAGTTTATTTATACCCTGCCCTCATGGACTTAAATTAAGGGTGGGAAGGTACCGGCTGGATGTTAGAAAAAAAACTTTTTGACAGTAAGAGTTGTGCAACAGTGGAATCAGCTGCCTAGGGAGGTGGTGAGCTCCCCCCTCACTGACAGTCTTCAAGCAGCAGCTGGACAAACCCTTGTCAGGGATGCTCTAGGCCAGGGGTGGGCAATTGTTTTGGCTCGGGGGCCAATTTGTGGGAGTGGAGGTTAGCGGAGGGCCGCACCTTTTAAAATGATTGCATTCATTAGTTAACTTTGCATTTCAGAAAAGGTATAAATTGTATCATAAAAATCAATAAATATAAATTAAATAAAATAGTGGTAGTTTTATTTAATTTATTTATTGTGCTAATTTTATATCATCTATAGCTGCAAGCACATTTAATTTTAGAATCAATTTAATGAGACAAATGTACCCTATCACACTTTTCTACCATTTTTTTGAAATCAGGAGTGAGATTGCTTGTTGAGATTCTCATCACAGCCTGCAAGTTAATGTCTGTCAAAGAGCATCTATATTTACTCTTGTTAATCTTCATATCTTGGCGGGCCACAAAAAACTCTGGGGCGGGCCGCATGTGGCCTGCGGGCCACCATTTGCCCACCCCTGCGCTAGGCTGATCCTGCACTGTGCATGGGGTTGGACTAGATGGCCTCTAGGGCCCCTTCCAACTCTGTGATGCTATGAGTCTAGGATATCCTTTGTAGGATTGTGATTCCCAGGTTCCCTTTGGGTCTCAGGGTATGGGAAAGAGCGAATTAGGGAAAGAGACCAGCTATATTGGAATCCAGTAGCACCTTAGAGACCAACAAGGTTTTGGGGGGTATAAGCTTTCGAGAGTCACAGCTCCCTTAGTCAGATGCCTGAGGAAAAGAGACCAAGCGTGTGCACACACACACAATCACATTTACATTGGCGTTTATAACAAATCTGTGGTCCTACTATAATTGCATGGTGTGTGAAATATAAGAGCTTTTCAGCATGGGAGCTGAAGGTCTTCCAAAGGCCTTGTAAGTGCAGTAGACAAGCCTTCTCCCATATGAACCTGCCCACACCCTCCAGTCGTCCTCGGAGACCCTGCTTTGATTGCCCCTGCCATCTGAGGCTGAATGGGTAGCAACCCAAGGAAGGGCCTTCTTGGTCGTGGCACCAAAATTGTAGAACTCCCTCCCTAGGAAGATTCATCTGTCTCCCTCTGCTGGTGTCTTTCGGTAGTCGGTGAAGACTTTGTTTCCTTTGCCATATCCCCAATGACAGTTACTGGTCCTCCTTCCTGTTTACTATATCTTTTTTTTTTTTAATTATTTTATAATTCTAAATGTATATTTAACTGTTCAAATGGTGTTGTTGTTTTCAATGTTTGCTGCCTTGGGGGTCCCTGATCGGGTGGAAAGGTGGCACAAAAACGTTTAAAATAAATAAAACAAAACCTTCTGAACCGCTGCGTGGCATTCCCCTGCAGGTTGCCTGAGACAACCGTGGTCTATCCCGCAGACGTGGTCCTCTTTGAGGGGATTTTGGTGTTCTACAATCAAGACATCCGGGACATGTTTCACCTCCGTCTCTTTGTCGACACGGACTCAGACGTGAGACTCTCCCGGAGAGGTAATGCCCCTCCCTGACATGGCAGGATGCAAAGAGAAGGTAACCGGCCCCAATGGATTCTGGGTTACCGTCAGCGCGTCATCGACTGTGCTGAGTCCAAGGAGAGAAGTCAGGATAGAAATGGTTTAAATAAATACACAGAGGAGCTTTGTGGAAGAACAGAGTGTGTTTAATCTGGTGATCTCGACAGCCCTGGCCAGCCTGGTCTTGTCAGATCTCAGAAGCTAAGCAGGGTTAGCCCTGGTTAGTATTTGGGTGGGAGACCTCCAAGGAATGCCGGGGTCGTGACATAGAGGCAGGCAATGGCAAACCACTTCTGAACATCTCTTGCCTTGAAAACCCTACGGGGTCCCCATAAGTCAGCGGCGACTTGACAGCACTCTCTACCATCACTGGTCTGGTCTCAAAACGGAAGAAAGAATGAAGGAGTAGAACATTGCCTTGGTATTGGGTTTTTTTGCGCTTTCCATGCTTTGGGGATGTGCAGTTCTTTAGGGAAGGTGACGTTTACCACTCCCAAAGGGTAGAAACCCAGCTGTGCTCCCTGGTGGTTTGTGATGATGAACTGGCTGTGCTTTTGCAACAGGTTTCGGCCTCCCTGGCAGTCTTCTGTGGCGCTGGTTTCCTTGTCACTTTCTTTTGGAATGTAACCAAGGTTTTCTTGTTGCAGGCAAATTTCCCATACCTGGGGTTGGCCAGCTGAAGTCCAAAACGTAATAAATCCTGATTTTATGGATCGCTTTTTTTCCTTGCCGTTCCTTTTTAACATTGTAGAAGGAAGCTAGCTACAGTATTCCAAAATATTGGTTGAAGTCAGGGCTCATTTCGTAGCAGGAGCTCCTTTGCATATTAGGCCACCCCCCCCAATGGAGCCAATCCTCCAAGAGCTTACAGAGCTCTTCTTACAGGGGCTGCTGTAAGCTCTTGGAGGATTGGCTACATCAGGGGTGTGTGGCCTAATATGCAAAGGAGCTCCTGCTACGAAATGAGCCCTGGTTGAAGTTGAAATTGTAAGTGCTAAAAAAAATCCCAGGAGGGTCTTTCCGAGCTCCGGAGATGCCTGGTGGTCGTGCCTCCTTGGGGTCGTGACACTGTTGACCTCACCAAGTAGTCGGACTCTCACTGGGATCCCTGACAGGCTTCAGCAGTTAGAGGACCTGTGCCGTCATCGGAGCTGGCACTACCCAAAGTGGCCACTTTCCTTCCCTAATCTTTGGAAATTCTCACCCGCAATAAAGCTCTAATTAGCCTCTTGTTTCCTTCTCCTAAAGTTCTTCGGGATATGAAGCGGGGAAGGGACCTGGAACAGATTCTGACCCAGTACACAACTTTTGTCAAGCCTGCCTTTGAGGAATTCTGCTTGCCGGTACTGAAAGCCTTTCCCCACTTCTCAAACCCCGGGTTTGGTTTTTAAAAAGTGGGAGGCTGGTGGACTGAGATGATTGATTTTCTTTTGTATTCTTTCGACTTCACCAAGGCAGGGCGAGGAGCTTCCCTGGCAGCGCAGCAGTGGGACTAGTCCTTTCCCCTTGTGGCTTAAATCTGATGCCTCTAGTAGTAGTTTCCGTCTCGGCTGATCGTCGTGAGAATCACGGTTATATTTCTCATTTGCAGACCAAGAAATATGCTGACGTGATTATCCCTCGAGGAGTAGATAACATGGGTAAGAGGTTGTTCTTTAACTTTGCCATGGGAGGCATTTTCCTGGAGGTTAGAAAGTTATAGCAGCAGCTTCGGTCTCAGTTGGAAAAATCAGAATGAGGTCAAATGACCCAGGGGCCAAATGGGAGCTTTTACGAGGGGTACCCTTGAGGCAAAATGGTTTTTGTAGCTGGTGGCAGCTCCACTTTGCTGGGCCTGGTCTACTTGTGAACAGGTTTTCCCATCTGTGCCTCCTTACTCTCTGAGGTTGGCTGCTCGGGCGTCTTCTGTATTTCACCCAAATTAGATGATCAAGGATGAGAAACAGGGCCTTATCTGTGGTGGCACCAACACTTTGCAGTTCCCTGCCAAAGGGAAAATTGTCTGATCATCTCCCCTCCTAGTTTTTATTATTTTACTATTTTAATTATGCACGAGATAGAGAAGGTAGAGAAAGAAGCACTTTTCTCCCTTTCTCACAATACAAGAACTCGTGGGCATTTGATGAAATTGTTGAGCAGTCAGGTTAGAACAGATAAAAGGAAGTACTTATTCACCCAAAGAGTGATTGACATGTGGAATTCACTGCCACAGGAAGTGGTGGCGGCTACAAGCAGGGACGGCTTCAAGAGGGAATTAGATAAATGTATGGAGCAGAGGTCCATCAGTGTCTATTAGCCCACAAGGTATAGATAGGAACTCTCAGTCTGGGGCAAGGGATGCTCTGTATTCTTGGTGCTTATGGGGGGCAACAAGGGGAGGGCTTTGGGAGTTCTGGCCCTGCTGGTGGGCCTCCTAATGGCACTTGGGTTTTGGCCACTGTGTGACACAGGGTGTTGGACCGGATGGGCCATTGGCCTGATCCAACATTGGCTTCTCTTATTTTCTTTCGTTGACCAATGAAGACCACCTTACATCCAAAAGTTCTTCTGTGGCTTGTGATTTGGTAAAACCTGATTGGGGGGGAGGGGGGCTTGATTTCTTTTTCTTTTATTTGCTGCTGCAAATTTAGGCTGTTGATGTTGTGGCTTTTCTAATTTGGGTAAAAGTTGTGTTTATTGGTGACCTTTTTTTGCATGGTACGTGGCCTTGGGCTGCTCACAGTTTAAATAACTCGATGGGTTGGCTCAGTCCTATGATTTTGGAGGTCTGGATGGATAACCACCAGCAACCGGTGGGGGGCGGGGTGGGGGGCACTGTCTGTGCCTGCCCAACTAGCTTGAAGCATATTTTTTAAGTAAGCAGAATGCATAGCTAGCATGGCGAATGGTGAAAATGAGCCAGGGTAGCAAATGGAGCAGGGTGGAGGGTTAGAATTTGCTTTAGGAAATAGCTCATGTACTGGTGGCAGGATCCCTTCTTGTCCCGTCCCCCCGTCCCCCTTCAAATTAAAATTTACTGGATGAAAAAATTGTTCACCTAAGGATACGAGATACTGCTAAATTTGGAGGTGGTCCTTTTGTGGCTCTATTAACACTTCAGCAAGGGATCCCTTTGACCAGCTAAGGGAAGGCCAGTTGCTTCAGAATGGAAGTCTGGGAATGCTGTTTCTGGAAGCGAATGGCCGAACAGGAAGGATATGTTTACAGCAAAATAGGTGGTATTCTCTGTTTATTACAAGCGTATCCCCTTGTTCCGTGAGATCAGGGGGTGTGGTTCCCCCTCTTCCATTCTATCTCCACAGCAACTTTAGCTTAGGCTGGAAAAGAGTTACTAGTCCAAGGGAAATTGCTGTAACATTCATGGCAGGGTGGAGATTTGAATACAGACCTCCCTTCTATGACACCCAAGCTTCTACATCCTGTTGGTTCTCAGGTAAACTGACCAACTCTGTGCGTGTAAAAGGCAACCCCTCCCAAGCAGTTAGCCATGGGACATTTCCCCGTTTTCTCTGCATGCACTGCTCTTCTGCCTCCTGTTTGAAAAGAGGAGTGACTCATGCAGAGACACACTGGGCAGCCTCCTCCACGGACAGGGTGCTGTGTTACTGCTGTGGGAGTGATTGAATGTTCCAGTTGTGTTAAGTGCAGAATTCCTCATTATCCTGAGGCAGTTGATTAAAAAGAGTCAAGACCAGAGCAGAGATTCAAGTGCAGCCTTCCCTGCATAAACATGCTTTGAACTAATTAGCAATCTTTCATTATAGCAGCCAGGCTCTTGTTGAGTTCTTACTAATTGTGCTAAGTGTGCTCTTAGTCCTCATTTCTCCCAGACAAGCCGTTAAGCCAGCGTGGGGTAGTGGTTAAGAGCGGTGGACTCTAATCTGGAGAACCGGGTTTGATTCCCCCACTTGAAGCCAGCTGGGTGACCTTGGGTCAGTCACAGCTCTCTCAGAGCTCTCTCAGCCCCACCTACCTCACAGGGTGTCTCTTGTGGGGAGAGGAAGGGAAGGCGATTGTAAGCCGCTCTGAGACACCGTTGGCCAGTTAAGGGAGGGGTATAAAAACCAGCTCTTCTTAAATGCTCTGCCCGCAGGTCCCCTGTTTCAGAGTGGATGCCCGAACCCAGAAGCGGGTGGCTGTGGCCCCCCTGCCCAGTTTGTGGGTCTGGGGAGGCGGAGAATGGTGCCGAATTCCCACCTCTGGTCTCTTGCTTTTCTGTTGCAGTTGCCATCAATCTCATTGTGCAGCACATCCAAGACATCCTGAACGGAGACATCTGCAAGTGGCACCGCGGGGCCCCCAACGGGCACGGCCGTTCCTCCAAGAGGCCTTTCCCGGAACAAGTGGACAGCAGCCCCATCCTGGCCCCGGGCAAACGCTCTCACCTGGAGTCCAGCAGCCGTCCCCACTAATGGAGCCTGTCCGGAAGAACCCGGGCCCCCAACAGCTGGACTTCAGAGAGTCACCAGGGGGTCGGAAGGGCCCTGCGGAAGTCTCTCCCGTGTTTGGAAGCTCGACCGGAAGGGGGCAGGTCTTCTTCCGGAAGCAGTGGGGTGTTTTTTCACTGCCTTCTGCTCAAGCCCCTTTCTTTTTTGGGGGGGGGGGGAGGGATGGTACAGCGCACCCCCAGAGTGTACCCCCAGAAGGAAAAAAGGGGCCCTCTCACGATGCTTTTCCTAGCAAAGCCTTTTGGGGTTAGGAAAGATCGGGCCGCAAGGCTGCTTCTGGTTTATAATTGTTCCTCTCCCTGTTCTTTCCTTATTAAATTTAACATTAATGCGGTGTAAGTGTTTGTGGGGGGGTTGCGTACAGTGCCCGCCCCCCCCCCCCCCCCCGGGGTGACTTTTTCACGGCACTTTTTAAAAAGACATTTTTAACTGCATCTTCACCAGCAGACGTGGCAGGACAGCCAGGCACGGACGGTACGATCTTGTTTTGTGACAGGCCGGGATGAGGAAGTCTGTGTTCAGCTGCCTTCCTCTCACCCACCTCTTCAGCTCCCCCCCCCCAATGGAAACCTGTTTCCCGCTGCACTCTCCCCCCCGCCCCACCCCGCAGGAGAAGGCACCATCCCCTCTTCGTACGTTCCATGTGGAAGGAGAGGGTTCCCCAATTTCTACCTGACTTTTCCGTGTAGTCTTCAAAGACAAATGAGGCAGGGCTTTTTTTAAGAACAAAGAACCAGCCAGGCTTTCAAGAGAAACCCCCACCGTGCTCAGAGGCCTGCTGCGGCCCCAGCCCTAGAGAGGGGGAAGACATGCAGCAGGGGCGGGGAAAAGCTCAAACAGAGGTGCCTGCAGAAATCAGTCCTGCAGGGTAGGATAGTTTGGGACAAATGAACATGGGTGTTCCATCCCCCCCACCGAAAATTATGTCCCACATTGAAATGATTGCTCTCGTGTTGTGTGTGGACTAGCCAGGAGATTCCCCGTGGGGAGGGGATTATTTGGCTGCTGAAGCTGTAGCTCTTTTCCGGCACCACTAGGTAGCGAGCTGTGTTTATTTTTTAGGTGGAGAGTGCTGTGACTTGCTGGAGGCCACCCAGCTAGCTTGGCCCTTGTTGGTAGCTGGTTGTGGCCCTACGGTTGCCAAGTCCAGGTTGGGAAATACTTGGGGACTTTGGGGGTGGAGCCGGGAGAGGGCGGAGTTTGGGGAGGGGAGGGGCCTCAGCATGGTAGAATGCCATAGAGGCCACCCTTCAAAGCAGCCATTTTCTCCAGGGGAACTGATCTCTGTCAGCTGGAGATCAGTTGTAAAAGCAGGGGATCCCCAGGCCCACCTGGAGGTTGGCATCCCTGTGCGGCCCCCTTTGGACACCGCAACACGTGTGCGTGTCTTTCTCCCTACCCCCCCCCCCCCCTTTCTGCTTCGGATTGTATTTCTGCTGTATTTACAGCTCTAAAGATCTGGTTTCAGCACCGGAAGCCACCCGTGCAAAGTCCAGGGCTTTCTTCCACTTTGTAACGGAGGAGGCTGCCTGTCACCCCTTCCCCCTTCCCACCAACGAAGCCTGACCAAGTATATCAGCTGGTTGTCAGGCATAGTTAACAACAGTAATAAAAAACCGGAGTAAAGTAATGCGTGGATGAGTCAGGGTCTGTCTTTCCCATTTTCGGTATTTATTAAAAATCGTACTGTTTGCACAACCCCGCCTCCAAACGGCATGCTGGTTATCGCCTCGAGTGGCATCAGCACTCCCAGCCGAGCAGCAAGGCCATGTTTTCAAGACCGTTGCATTAGAAGCACAGAGGGGGAAAGTGGGCTATCCCTTCCCTCAGAAACGGCAACCGTGAGTTCATTCACAAATTTAGGGAAACGGACACACACGCCCCCTGGGCAGAATAGGGACACTGGGTTCTTATCGCACTACAGGTGCTCATTTTCTGCTCCAAAGGAAGTCTTCTCTGCTCTAAGCAAGCTGATTGCAACGTGCCCTGGACCTCTGCGTCCTCTCCTTGCAACACCCTCCCACCTTCAGACTGGGATAGGAGGACTCCGGGATCTGCATCCTGGCTTGTATCTGATGAAGGGAGGGCTCTGACTCTTGGAAGCTTGTACCCCTCTCCCCCCAAAAAACTTATGCATCTCTAAGGTACTGCTGGACTTGAAGCGAGTGGAGTGAACAGACTCAGAACAGCAGAGGCAGGGGAGCCCACTGGGTTCTTCAAGAAAACTCCCTGCATCCCAATGGGTGTTTCTATAGATTTGCCCCTGTGGGTTCCTGTGATTCCAGGCTATCCTACTCCCACCCCCCACAAGAGCTCTCTGCAGTTCCTGCTGTCCTAGATCATCGGGCTGGGGCATGCCTGTGACCCATACCTGCCCACACCTGTGACCTCACCTTCAGCCCGACAGAGGGCTCAAGTTTTAGCTAGTCCCACCAAGATTCAGGCACATGGTGCTGGAATCTTTAGGGATGACGCAGTCCATGGTCCAAGGCTAAAGACTGAGGAAACATACCTATCTTGGCTACCAAAAGATTCACTGCCGTGGGTTTTTGTTGTTTCAACAGTAACCCTCTGGGCTTGGTGGGGTTTGTTCAGGGCGCCTCCCTGGTGAACAAACTCGCCTCCAAGACAGCTGACCCTCCAATACCAACTCCCCACTGCAACGAGCAGGACAGTCGGGAGGGGAGATCACACACGCCCTCGCAGTAGGCAGCTGAGACGCAAGAGGCCGGCGTGGGCACCCCAGCCCCGCCAGCTTGAAACCCACCTCCTTCTTCTCAGGGTGCTTTACAGTAAAAAAACTCCGAAATGCAAAGAGGAAAACTCCTTCCAAGCCCCCGTGACTCTCTTCCTGTGCCCAAAGCGGAAGCGGTCAGAAGCCCAGCATTTCCACTGAGCGGTTGAGAACCGTCTGCTGCGTGCCAAGTTCCCCCACCTGTGGAGGCCAACCCAGGCTCTGTTTATTCAGGCAGTCCTCTTTTCTGCTCCCAAGGAAGCCAGCGTTCCAAAGCGTTACTGTCCTACAATCACAGGGACCCGGCAATGCCTTCTGCCTCTAGCACCGGGGGCAGTTCAGCTGTATTTCCCCCAAGCTTTCTCTGCCCCAGCTGGGGGTGGTTTTCTGCCCGTTAAGAGGCGATGCTTTTTCTGAAAACTCTTGAAAGCAGGAGTCCACGCTCCATAGGCAGCCTACAGGGCTGTGCCAGAATACGGTTTCAGCCATCCCAATGTACATATTCCTCCACTTGGTCCAAAATGTGGCAGCCGTGAGGCCTCCAGCCTCGTTGGGACCCTTCTGTTCTGGTTCTGCACCGCTGGGGCTCAACTCTCCGGTAACTCTGTATCCTTCACTAGGGAAAAAAGGAGAAGCGACATGAAACAAAAGCTGTGTTCGGAATACCTGGCAGCGCTTGTCCTTCGAGTGGTCATCCGCGCATTCTCTTTGCGCCTGCTCAGAGCAGCAGTTCAGACGCCTCGAAGTAAGTTTCAAGTGTGCCGTCGAGTCGCGACTGACTCATGGCAACCCCAGGAAGTTCTGCCTCGGAAGGCCCTCAAGGCGAGAGAGGAGCAGAGGTGGGCTGCCGTTTGCCTTCCTCTGCAGAGCCGCCCCAGTCTTCCTCGGTGGCCTCCCATCCGGGTACCGACCCGGCTTCGCGTCTGATCTCCGGTGAGGTCAGGTTTGGCTGGGACCTTCAGGCTCCTACCTGGAAGCTTCTAGGGCTAGCGGAAAAAGAGCTACTGCCCTTGAACAAAACCGCCGAAAGCACAGAGACCACCGAGGAGTGACATGAAAACCAAGCTGACGTGCAGAGCTGTGATTTTTAGACGTGGAAGACAGTGTGTCAGACTCTTGAACAAACTTGCTCCCAACGACACTTTCTTGACAGTGATTTGGCACTGAGAGAGAAGGAGGTTTCAAGCTAAGACGATCCACGTCAGAACTCATAGGCGTAGACTACGGGGGGGCTCGAGCCTCCCCCGAGATTTCCCGGGAGGGCTCGAGCCTCCCCCGAGATTTCCCGGGGGGGACTGAGCCCCCCCCCCGGGAAAACGTAGCGCCTGCCACCGCGCCTCCCGGGTCCCTTCCGAGGCCGGCAGTTGCTCCTGCCGGTGCCTCCCCTCCCCCCGGCCTGGCCACTGTTCCATCCTTCCCTCTCCCTCCCTCTTTTCCCGGCGAAGGGAGAGGAAAGGAGTGGGGGGGGAGGCTCCGGCAGCAGCAGCTGGCAGGCCTTGGAAGGGCCCGGGGAGGCACAAAGGTTTCCTGGGGGGTGGGGGGGACATCACCCCAGTGAGCGTGTGCGCTTTGCGCGCGTGCTAAAGAGCCCCCCCCCCCCCCGGAATTTACAAAACTTTACGCCCCTGTCAGAACTGACCCCCTCCCCCTTGGCACCAGTTCTGGTATTATACACAGTTCAAACAACCCCCTCCTCCCCTTGACCAGTTTAATCACACCATCCCATCCAGCCCGCCAAAACCTACTGTGCACCAGTGACCCACCCCCCAGAAGCAGAGTGTCACATTATCTAGCAGTGTCTGGCACCCGAGGTCAAAGCAAGCATTCTTCCCTAGAGAAGGGAGCCCCCCCCAGTAGATGCAGTTACCAGCAAGCGAGCACTATTCCCAGCCAAGCAGTCCTCGCCCCCTTCCCAACCAGAACAAACAGGATGCCATGCACACAATCACAGAGTGCAAGAAACATGGCAAACAAGATCTGAGTTTGACACAGCACTGGAATTCAGGCCAGTGGCTGCAAACACTGCGAGGGGGGAAATCCCTCAACTGCTCCAACATCGCCTCATGAGAGAGGGGCAGACGTCTGGCAACACAACCAGTGCCACCACGGCCGGTGCCGCAGCCCGCCATTTTACCCATTTCCGCCCCTGCGGTTACCAGCTAGTGTTTCCGGATCAGGATGTCCCAGCTGTCTTTCCAGCGCAGGTTCTGGAGCTCAGCTTTGGAAAGAGGCGGCTCGCCATAGGTGAGTGGTCGGAATGTGTGGTAGGTCAGGTAGACGGAAGAGAACCAGGCCACCACGAAAGCACTGTGCATACTCTTGGAGAGCTTTGACCTAAAAGAGCAAGGGACGCAGGTTCTGAGTGACAAGGCCACCCACAGCTCCACCCTGAAGATGAGTTCCACCATCTCTGCCCAGTGGAATTCACTGCCGCAGGAAGAGGTGGCGGCTACAAGCATGGACGGCTTCAAGAGGGGATTGGCTAAACATATGGAGCAGAGGTCCATCGGTGGCTATTAACCACAAAGTATAGATAGGAATTCTCAGTCTGGGGCAAGTGATGCTCTGTATTCTTGGTGATGGAGGGGGCAGTGGGGGGGCTTCTGTGTCCTGGCCCCACTGCTGGACCTTCTGAGGGCACCTGGTATTTCTGGCCATTGTGTGACACAGAGTGTTGGACTGGATGGGCCACTGGCCTGATCCAGCATTGGCTTCTCTCATGTTCTCACCCTCTTCCCTGCACAGTTCTATCCCAGAATTTCCAGTTCAACGCAGATGTGGTCTCAGTTTAGGGTCAAGTTCTCCTGAGTTAAGTGAGAACCAAATTCTGTCTTCTGCTTCCTGTGGCGTATTTGGAAAAACTTATGAGTCAGCAGACGCTCCCTTCTACTCTGAGGGTCAATGGGGCAGGGGTGATGTGTTTAAGTTCAGTAAACTGGAACGGACAGGAATGGGAAGGTCACTTCCAACAAGGATTTGGGGGGTTTGCTGCGTGTCCTGAACACGCTGTCCTCTTTCTCGAATCCTTACGAGAGCGCTCAGTCACTTGGGCGGAGTGGCTCTCATATTGCAGGCTGGGTTTCAAAAGGGTGGCAGCATCTTGACTAACGCCAACAAAATAAATGAAATTAAAAGGCTCCCGAAGACTCAAACTACCCTAGCTATGGAGGAGGCTGTTCAGTGTGTCTCTGCACGGGTTAGTGCTCCCACCTTGCCTCTTTTATGAGGGGGGCATAATTTCCCCACATCGTTGCCTCCGTCACGATTGGGTCATTTGATCACTTCTGATGCAGTGGGATTACATGTTCTTAAATGAGGCTGCCTGTTGTGTCTCCGTCCTCAAATGAGGCTGCCTGTTGTGTCTCTGCATGAGAACACCTAACTGCTCCAATCATGTCTCCTCCTGGGGGCGGGTAATCCTGTTCCCTCTCTGCAGCTAGAGACGATTCAGTTGCACTTTATCAAACGGTGATCCCACCCTTCTTCCACCCAGTGCAACGTCCCAGAAGAATTACTCCCTCTCAGACGAGGCTTCTGGTTATACCCCTCCAGGAGCTCCAGGGCTGATGGCTTCCAAATCAGCTGGCAAGCCCCAATTGGTGACTCGTGCAGAAACACCAAGGGTGGACTATCCCGACTCTAGTGCATTTTAGAAGCGAAATTTAAGGGACGCAAGACAGGTGTAACTCATCAGCTATCACATGTGCTTTGGTCTCTGAATCCAAGACATTCCAGCCTGGATCTCCCGTTCTTCATGATACAAGCTCCAGCCCTCTTGCCGAACCCTGGCACAGGTCCGCAACCTCCTGGGCAAACCGGGCATGCCACGAGCAGAGTGCGAACCCAAGAAATACCTGCAAAGGTGATCGCTCATGTGCTGCAGGACGATGGGGATGAGGAGTATCTGGAAGGTGACAGCTGGCAGGTAGTGGTAGAGAAAGAGCGTCTTCTCCATCAGGAAGAAAGGGAGGTAGTTCACTGTCCAGCCCCCCACACAGAGACCTCCTGCCGACACCCACTGCCACCAGGCATCTGCCAAGACAGAAGGGAGGGAAGGAAAGTAGCCCTGTTTCTTCAGCGAGATAAAAGGGAAGTGGAGTTGGAGAATGGAAAGCCAGCAGCATACTGGATCTCCCAAAAGTGACTGAAAAAATCAGGGTAGGCCTGGGTTCAATCCCCCTGGGATCAAAGGCGTAGAGTACGGGGGGGGCTCAAGGGCTCGAGCCACCCCCGAAATTTCCTGGAGGGGGCTCAGCCACCCCCGGCAAAACGGAGTGCCTGCCACCGCGCCTCCCCGGGTCCTTCCAAGGCTCGGCCGTCACTGAGGGAGAGGGAAGGGGTGGCCGGGGGGGGGGGGGGGGAAGAGGCACTGGCAGCAGCGGCTGGTAGGCCTCGGAAGGGCCTGGGGAGGCGCGGCAGTTTCCCGGGGGGGGAGAACATCGCCCCAGCGAGCGCGCACGCTTTGAGCGCGTGCTAAGTAGCCCCCCCCCCCCCGAATTTCCAAAAGTCTACGCCCCTGCCTGGGGTGATCTGAGGCCAGCTGTGCTCTCTTCCACCTTAAACTACCTCACAGGGTTGTTGTGAGGGCGCAGTCCCCTGATCACCTTCGGAGAAAGGACGGGATAAAAACGAAAGATGTCGGGAAAACACACTGCATGTGCAACTCTGGACCAGCAAGAATCTGGCAGACAGCACCGTCACTGGCCACAGATGGAAACCGCAAACCTGGGATCCAGCTGCCACCGGCAGGGACTTTGCCAGAGGAAGTCTCTGGATCTCTTGACTGTTCTAAAGGATGGGGAGGAAGGGAAGGAAGAGGAGAGATACCCGAAAGGACAGACCTTCAGGGATGTCATGGATATTCCGCCGCCGCCGGAGCAGGTACCACAAGAACAAAGCCACGTACGCAAGAGTTGCCATGTTGGCCGACATCCAGGTGACGACGTTTCCAAGCAGGTGGATCTGGGCCTGGAAGATCACAGTTCAAAACGGGCAACAGTATAAATCCAGAGCAATTTTTAAAAGGTTGACATTCTGGGGACGTCTTGTCTATCGCCTTTTTCTCTTGCCCTTCCTCCAAGGAGATTTTGGGAAGCATGCATGGCCCTCTCTCCCCCTTGTGTCCTTCCCGACAACCCTGCAAAGCAACTTCGGTGGACAGAGAGTGACTGGCCACCCAGCAGAGTGCGAGTCTGAACCTGGATCTCCCCCACTTGTAGTTCAACACTCTAACCGTCTCACAGTGCCACCAGCCTGCTTGGTATCTGTGTCGTAATATGCAGGAAAAACCCGACAGGGCAAATTCACACAATGATTTCCACACAGTGGCATCACTGTGTGAGTCATATCTGCATTGTGAGTTCCAGGCAAGGTAGCAGCTTTTCCATTCCCGACCTCTAGACCATCCAACATCCAACAATAAGAGTTTGCATCCATCCTAGCTGGATTAGATCCCATCCCTATCTCTCATCCTTATACTATCTAGAATGCAGTTTCCTAAATAAAGGACTCTTTATTAGCTTTGTACCCGAGAAAGCCACATACGGACCAAGAACAGAAGGACCTTGCAGGCTGCGTAATATGAAAGTTCACAAGCGTTTTGTTTGGCATGACTTGTTTTGCTGGTCACAGAGATGGGCCCAAAAGTCACACACACAAACATGAAATCTAATTCAACAGCCTTTGTGGCTCCCAAGAATTTACCTGAGAAAATGTCCACGTGTTTTTGAGAACAAGTGCACCTAAAGCTTTGATTCAGGAAAACTTCCAGATCCTGCGAATGGCTTTTAGGCAACCAGGCTGGGAAACTTTACAAAAGAAAGCTAGCAATGACTCACACAAGCCTGGGTGAGCAAAACAGAGTAGGGCTGCCAAGTCCCCCGGTAGAGCGGGGGAAACGCCGATTTTTAAAGCTTTCCCCCGCTTTTCCAAAATTGGCCACCGGGGGGACATTATGGCTGCCAGCAGGGGAACCTCGGAGCCTGCCCTGCTGGCCTCTTGAACTTCTTAAAAGGGAAATTTCCCCTTTAAGAGCTGAGCCAGCAAGAGAGCCCCGTCCAGAGATTAAGGAGGGACTAAGCTCTTTCTACTGCGTGCAAGGTTGCTGCTGAGTAAACCGCTGGGGTAAGCTGCTGGGGTCTGCGAGCGCTTTTCCTTCTCTGTCTCTCCCCCACCCCCTCTTTCTTTTTTCTGTCTGTCTGTCCACTGTGGTTTTGTCAAAGGAATAAACTGTCACTTCCAAAGAGGTAAACATCACAAGGAGAGGTTGCCTGTAGAAGGTCTGGGAGTGGGATTGTTTAAAATGTCTTGTCGTGGCTGCTTGGGTCCCCCCAATCCTCATTTCCCTTCTGCAAATAAAAATTGGGATTCCTCATTTTTATGCCAATTTTCTGTTTCTTTCAACCGTGCCCCCCCCCCCCCCCGGCAGTAAAAATCTGCATTTTTAAAAGCATTTGTACATCAAGTAACCGGTATTTTAAGTTAGGGATGGATCCAACTAGCTTTTCTGCTGGCGAAAAGGGGAGGACAAAGGTCCTCTTTAGCCACCAAAAAGCCTATGCTGGGGGGGGGGGGGGGGGGGAGAAGTTATGGGACTTACATGGACAACAGCTGGGTGAAACAAGGGCCAGAAATAAAGCCTGGGAATTGGGCAAGAGTAAGTGAAAAAGCTGTCTGTCTGTCTGTCTCTCTCTCTGTCCCCATCCAGCAGAGGTCTATCAGTGGCTATTATTAGCCACAAGGTCTAAATGGAACCCTTTGTCTGGGGCAGTGATGCTCTGCATTCTTGGTGCTTGGGGGGCAACCGTGGGAGGGCTTCTGGAGTTCTGGCCCCGCTGCTGGACCTCCTGAGGGCACCTGGTATTTTTGGCCACTGTTGTGACACAGAGTGTTGTACTGGATGGGCCAATCCACTGTGGCTTCTCTCCTGTTCTTATGATATGAAAATCATATTTAGCACTTGTGTAGCACTTAGGGCTTCATATTCTGCCGAGATGAGGAAGGATTCAGTAGGGCCATTGCTCAGTGATAGAGCATCTGCTTGACATGCAGGAGGTATCAGCCTCTTCAGCTAAAAAAGGATCAGGTAATAGGTGACATTAAAGATCTCAGCCTGAGACCCTGGAGAGCCACTACCAGTCTGAGTAGTCAATACTGACCTTGATGGACCAATGGCCTGATTCAGTATTAGGAAACTTCATGAGTTCATGTGTCAGCATGTGGAAGCAACATCACAGGATGTGACATCACAAAATGATGTCACTTCCTGTCTCCTGGCTCCACCCCCAAAGTCTCCTGGCTCCACCCCCAAAGTCCCCAGATATTTCCCAAGTTGGACTTGGCAGCCCTAAAACAGGCTGGTGGAAATTTGGGTATGTGAGTAAACTTTTGCAGACTGATTTGCAAGACTACCCGGTCTTCTCTCAGGATCCATCAAGAATTTCAAAATAGTGAAAAGCCCAGTAGCACCTTTAAGACTAACAAACTTTATTGTAGCATAAGCTTTTGAGAAACACAGCTCTCTTCGTCAGATGTATCTGACAAAGAGAGCTGTGTTTCTCAAAAGCTTATGCTGCAATAAAGTTTGTTAGACTTAAAAGGTGCTACTGAGATTTTTACTATTTTGCGGCAACAGACTAACACGGCTAACTCCTCTGGATCTATTTCGAGTTAGCCCCTTTACCTTACATTCAGACTAGATGTTACGACGTTTAACAAGTTGGGTCTGCTTATTTTACACATGTACAGCTTTGAAATGGGGAAAATAATGTGTCTTCCCTCCCCCCTGCTCAGGAAGATGGCATAGGGGAGGCAGAAACCTCCCCTCACGCTGTGGTCTCAAGCAGAATTAAGCCTCTTTGGTTCTTTATAAAAGGCAGTTCCCCAAAGTTCACGCGTGACTGTGGAGATCATGGGTTAGGTGGAGACCTGACCCCTTAAGAGCCCTAAAGTCGAGCTTGATCCTTAGCTGAAGTGGGCAGAAGGGTGTTGCCCCACCTGACTTTGAACAGGACAGATAATGAAGCCAATGCACAGCCCCGTGACCGACTCCTTCATCACCGTTCATTTTCTCAGGGGAGAAACAGCCAAAGTGTGCCAAGCTAGCCAAAAAAGACTTACCCCCGAGGTCGAATGGAACCAGTAGGCGATGTTGGTGTCCAGGGTGATCCAGTCTAGGGGGGACGAGCTGTACTTGTGCTCCGTGTCCTCATTTTTCAGGGTTAAGATCTTCCACTAGGACGGAACCATTCAGAACTTTCAGACGCCAATACCAGCAATCCCTTCCCAGATCTGATCCTAAATCATATTTTGCGCATCCCTTGAGGCAGAATTTGTCTGTCTGCCACAGGTGGACATTAGGCAGCAATTAGGGACTGGGGTGTGTGGATTTTAAAGCCCTCCCCTCCAAGCCCCTCTTCTCCTGTCACTCTTCTGTATTGCAGAAAAGCAAATAATTCAAAAACCCGCAGCAGGGAAAGAGGACTACTGAAGTCGTGCACACAAATGCATTGGACATGCAGAACTTATTCCAAGGGAAGAATCAGGGCTAAATGTAGAATGTGGATCCCTGGAACGGTCACGGGAAACTGCCTACGGCTGAATTGTGCCATGGGTCTGCCTAGCTCAGTAACGTCAGGCAGAGAAAGACCTTTCCCAGGACCTCTGAAATCCTTTAACTGGAGGTTCCATGGAATGGAAGGGGGACCTTCAGCACGCGAGAGGCTGTATTCCGCCAATGACCGACGGCGCCCAATTACTAATCTCATCAGTACACTGCCTAGCTCTAAATTTAATCAGAAAATATGTATTGTAATCACTATCTGGCCTTGGGCTTCCAATTGAAACTTTCTTTCGGAAGAGGTGAGCGATTCCGCTCAGTTTTTTGCCAAGGAAAGCACAACACCTGGCTACTCTCAGAACAGGCCACAGCGGAGAGTCCCGCCCACCCCCCCCCCCCCCCCCCGGTTCCCTGCGGCCTTGGCCTTCACCTGCAGTTCCGAGAACTTGGCCATGAAGCTGAGGTTCTGGCCGATGCTGATCCGTGTGGGTGAGTGCAGCTCCACCTCCCTCTCCTTCTGCTCTTGGCCTGGAATAGTTAGAAGCAGACTGCATATGAGGCATGACCAGGGTCCTGGGACAGAACAGCAGAGACGCTTCATGCTCATCTCGAGCTCTGAAAGCCCCGGGGAACCCAAATGCGACTCCAACTCCCAGATTCCTAGAACACTTTTGGAACCGACCGGCCAGCCAGCCAGCACACCCTGCTTTCTCTCCGTAATGGTTTTCTGGGTGCCTCTAATCTGAGCCCGCTTGCGGGGAGGGCAGGGTAAAAATGCGAAAAATACACGCATAAATAAATAAAAAATCTCAACAGGTATCTATTAAAAATGCCCGTTTGAAAATCACTAAGAGAGGAGGAGCAAGACTCTGCCTCACTGGTCCCAAAACCCAAGTGACACTCCCTCCTACTGAACTGTTTATACAGTGAGATGGCTCTTAGCTGTGGCATCCACCTGGGATTTTTGGGAATCCAGTCCTATCACTTAAACAGCAAACATTCCATTCTTGGTTGCTTCTCAAGAACATCCTGAGATACCGGCTGGCTGCTTCAGTCACCCAGTCCTGGCCTAGCCTTGCTCCAGTACTTGGCTATGATGATAATTAGGACCCAGGGCTGATATCCAGTCCTCTCCTCTCCCATAGAGATCATGGTCATAACTCACAGAAATTTGTTTTCCATAGTCAAGTTTGTTCCCAAAGAGCAGGATGACTCCTCCTCCTTCCAAACCCTGGATGACTCCTCCTCCCCTTAGCGGAGCTTCTGGAAGTCCTGCCTCTTTGACAAGGATAGAAGAGTCACCCATGGATTGATTGCATTTCTATCCCATCTCCCTTCCATTATGGGAGGGGCTGTGGCTTAGTGGCAGAGCATCTGCTGGGCATGCAGAAGGTCCCAGGTTCAATCATCTCCAGTTAAAAGGGCCAGGCGGGAGGTGATGTGGAAGACCTCAAGACCCTGGAGTGCTGCTGCCAGTCTGAGTAGACGAGTCTGACTTTGATGGACCAGGGGTCTGATTCAGTGTTCATGTGTTCATAGAGCTCGAGGAGGTGAACACGGGGTTCTCATCAGGCAGTGACCGGACTGAGACCTGTTTGGCTTCAGCACGGCATTCTCTCTAGCCATGCCCAGGGCTCATTTCGTAGCAGGAGCTCCTCTGCATATTAGGCCACACACCCCTGATGTAGCCAATCCTCCAAGAGCTTACAGTAGCCCCTGTAAGAAGAGCTCTGTAAGCTCTTGGAGGATTGGCTACATTGGGGGGGGGCGGTGGCCTAATATGCAAAGGAGCTCCTGCTACGAAATGAGCCCTGGCCATGCCCATCATCAGATAAGGCACATGAAGCTTGCCTTATGCTGAATCAGACTCTCGGCCAGTGCTGTCTACCCAGACTGGCAGTGGTTCTCCATGGTCTCTGGCATCAACCACGACCTGCTGCTTTTAGCTGGAGATGCCAGGGATTGAACCTGGGACCTTCTGCATGCAAAGAAGAGGTTCTTCCACTGAGCCACAGCCCCTCCCCTGTTGGCATATTAAGACTCCCAGCCTGTGAGCACATGGAGTTGTCAATCTAGATGACAGGTAACAAAGAGCAGTGGGTCATATGACTGAGCTGGTGACCCTATACAAGGACAAGTACGGGCATGCTCAGAAGGAGTGGCGATGACTAATCACTGGACAATGACTCAGCAGCAAGCTCACTGGACAATGGGCTGCTCAGATATGTATATAGCTGTACGTATGTAATACTAATCCTTCTTCTCTCCATAATATGTGTCTGGCGAAGCACTTTGCTGGTGTGAGCCAGAATATACCTCACTTGTACAATAAAACTGTATATACACTGTATATGGTGTTGTACAGTTGTCTGGTCTCGTGGATTGGAGTCTCCTTTGCTGGTGCTGTTGAGCACGCCATGAACACCAACATCCCCATCTTTCCTCCATGAGCATTTCTTTCTGTGGCCCAACCCACAAGATGGAATATTGTGCACAGCAGAGTTAGGAAAGTCCGCAAGGCCTGTAATAGCAGCAAATCCATCTCCGTGACCCAATGCTTAAAAAAATCTCAAACACAAACAAGAGAATGGACTGGAGTGCTCTGATTTCCACTGACTTTTCCCGTATCTGTGCTCTTCTACGTTCCACAACATGCTCTGGTGGTAGCCCTTGGAAATCTTCTCCCCGATGATCTCCAGCTGCCGATAGCCCCACTCGGGCAAGGATGCTCCGCTGAGCTGGGAAATGAGAGGGGTGGAGAGGAGAAGCAAATGTTTGCCAGTAACCCAACATACTTGCACCCAAGTTGCATGGGCTCTCGGGACAGCTGTCAGAAAAGGAAACCCCGCAATCTGTTTACCTTCAGCACGGCTGAGGTGTTCACGTGGACAAACCGTACTTCAGACAGGATTGTCTTCCAAACGTCCCCATCCGAGTCCCGGTTCACGATTTCCTGCAACAGGAGTGGAAGACTTAAGATTTGATCGTTATTGACAGAGAAGGTGACCTGTGATCCACTACAGCTCTATGAGCAATGATGCCCCCACCCATCAATAAAGAAGAAGAAGAAGAAGAGATTGGATTTATATCCCGCCCTTCACTCACTTGGGAGTCTCAGAGCGGCTTACAAACTCCTTTCCCTTCCCCTCCCCACAACAAACACCCTCTGTGAGGTAGGTGGGGCTGAGAGAGCTCTTGACATTAACCGCTCTTTTTCAAGAACAGCTGTGCCAGAGCTATGGCTTGCCCAAGGTCATCCAGCAGCTGCAAGTGGAGTAGTGGGGAATCATACCTGGTTCACCCAAATTAGAGTCCACGCACTTAACCACTACACCAAACTGGCTAAAGGGGCAGGCACGGCACTCTGAACTTCCCATTTCAATGCATTTGGTGATAATATGCACTGGCTAATTACTGAAGAACAGGACTTCAGCGCCACCAAACTGATCTGGATTAGAACTAGGAAAGGAGTTCTGCCAGCTCAGTGGATCATACCAGACTTTCAGTTTAACAAAATTTGTGGCCGGGTAGGAGCTCGCGTGAGTCACTGCTCACATCTTCAGAACTCACGAAAGCTCCTCCCCTGCCACAAATTTTGTTAGTCTTTAAGGTGCTCCTGGATTCTTGCTCACTGCTACGGACAAACTAACCCAGCTACGTGTCTGGATCTATACCAGGATTTCCTAACTCCTCAACAAGAGGAAGTCCCCGTGTTGGGGAAAAAAAATTATCTTTCTTTTCCTTGCCTGGTATTTTTCACTGCCATCAGCTTGGTCATGACTGCAGCGCCCTGTACCTTTCGCTGCCTGATGGGGGGGCTTTCTGTCATTTGTTGTGTGAACACACACGGAGCTGCCTGCTACAGATTCAGACCCTTGGTCTCTCACGGTCAGTCTCGTGTACTCAGGCTGACAATGGCACTCCAAAGTCAAGTCAAGTTTATTAGTACGGTCAAGCGACCAGTCAAAATAGAACATTTCCAAAGGGAATATTGATATAAAATACACAATAAATGCATAAAATTCAAGTAGATATTTTAAACGGGAGCAGCGCAGTGTATCATTAGAGCGGGAACACAACGATGCTAATTTATCATTAACTTACTATCTAGGATACAAGTTTCCTCTTCTTTAATGCCAGGAAACAAAATTTTGCCGCAGCTAAAGATATCCTCTCTTTCCGATCTTCCAACAAAAAAGTTAAAATCCTTAATTCCGCAAATTTCAAATGAACATCCAAAGGTTTAAATTTGGACAACAATGGGAAGATTAACAACTGTCTCTCCATAACATAAAAATTACAATGTAATAGGATATGTGAGACCGACTCTGTCTCAAGATTTGTACAAGGACACCACCTTTGAGAGATCGGCCAGCGCAAAAACCTTCCTTGTAATAGATTAGCGGGTAGGGCGTCAAAACGTGCTCTTGAAAAAGCCCATCTATAGCCGTCATATATGATGTTAGATAGATATGGAGCGGGTCCAAAACCTGCCCAAGATTTCAAAGCTCCATATCTTGGAGGCAGAAGCGCTTCTTCTGTCTGGGCCTCTATATCCATTAAACGTTGGAATACTATAGATTTAGCTTTAGTCAGTCCTAGATCAAAAAGACTAGCAGGGTGAAGCCCAATTGATTCAAGTTTAACCAATATTTTAGAGGACCATTCAGGATACGGAGTGGCAGCTAAAAAAGATGGAATTAGCCCTGTAGGCTTCAGATGCATTCTTAACCAGTAAAAAACTGAAGCAATCCAGAGTTTCATTTTCACTCTTGGCACTCCGATCTCCTGCCTGAGAACGACGTTCGCTGTGCATTTAGGCGCATTAAATAATGCTCTAATAAATTTAGATTGGACTTTTTCCAGGTCCTTAAAGTTATTATCACTTAAAATAATTACTTGCATACCGTATGTAAGAATGTGTAAGTCCATGCAAAAGGTCCAAAAAACCCTCTTTATCAACGTGAAACATGACTTGTTTGGATAAATTTACAATTTCCACTTCTCCCCACTGAGTCCGGCCTCCCTTTGGTGGATCCTTTTGTACCTTTTGCATGGACTTATACATTCTATAATGTTTGAGCTTTTTATGTATTTAGACAGAAGGGCTTTGTGCTCATATTTAATTGGGTCATCCCACGGACGTTTTCTCTTTGTCTCCAAAGTCACAGGCAGAGGGTCTTTCACGTCATCTGGTCCTGCCTGGTCCTTTTTAACTGGAGACGCCAGGGCTTGAACCTGGGACCTTCTGCATTCAAAGCAGAGGCTCTTCCACTGAGCCATGGCCCCTCCACTGTGGGAAAGAGTCTCTGCTTTTGAGGCCTTAAAGAAGCACTACCAGACACTGCAGGATTATGGAGACCCAGCGGCCACCAGCACAATACACGGTGTGGCTGTCCCTTAGCTCTGCCATGCTCTCAGATACAAGGGTCCCTACCGAAGGAGAACAGGTGGTTTTACTCCTCGCATCCCAGCGAGTTTCCATTGTTCACGGATTGGGCCCCACCTGAGGATTCTTCTCCTTACTACCGACCTCAGCAAGACCAGAAGAAGTACAGGATGCGGTCCAGCATCCTTCCACCAAGAACCCCCCTGTCCCAACCCAGCCTCTTTCTAGAATCTATATACTAATAGCCAAGTGTCCCCTGTGTGTGCGGATATCTAAATCCACACATTGGGGGCACTTGGGGGGCAAAGAGATTTTCCTGCACACTTGGGGCACTCCTCAGGTGTGCAGAAAGATCTGAAAACTTAAAAAACTATACGGGGGATATTTAAATCCCCCAAAAGTAAAAGAGTGTTCCCTGCGCATGCGCAGAGAACGCTCTGGGAACTCTGTAGTGGGTCTGGCATTTGGGAGGCATCCAAGCCTCACCGCCAGAGTCTGGGGGGGGGGGGAGAGATCAGCGGCTGGGAGGCGTCTAGTTATATTCTAATAGCTAACTGCATTAATTGCTACTCTGGGAGCCAATACTTGGCTAATGAGTCGGACAGAACGGCCGGCAGCAACCGCTGTGATCCTCACCACTCTCCAGAGGTTCTGGGCCGGCATGGAGATGTTGTAATCGATGTAACAGGAGACTTCCTGGGAGTGGGGGCTCAGCGGGGCGGCCACGTCGTGCCTGTGAAGCCAGAAGGACAGAACAGGATATGACCTCGCCCTGAGTGGCATTCTCTTAGAGGGCGTTCACGTCCAGCGAGGGAGAGGCAGTCCAGAAATAAATATCTGAGCAGCTCCTCGGCGGTTCTCCCGCTCCTCCCTCAGAACGGCCGGATGAGAGGAGAGAGCTTCCAGCTCTTCAGAGACAGCCCCACTCGGTTCTCTTCCTCCCATAGACCTTCATCGAGACCCCACCTTTCTCCTCAGTGGAGACCCACAGCAGCTGACATCATTATATAGCCACAAGGAATAGATAGGAACTCTCGTTCTGGGGCAAGGGGTGCTCTGTATTCTTGGTGCTTGTGGGGGGGCAACAGTGGGAGGGCTTCTAGTGCTCAGCCCCCACTGCTGGACCTCCTGAGGGCACCTGGTGTCTCTGGCCACTGTGTGGCATAGAGTGTTGGACTGGATGGGCCACTGGCCTGGCCCAACATTGGCTTCTCTTATGTTCTTATGGCTGCTCTTATGTTCTTATTAGATGGAACACTATGACTGGGGCCAGTGATGCTCTGTATTCTTGGCACTTGGGGGAGGGCAACAGTGGGAGGGCTTCTAGGGTCCTGACCCCACTGGGGGACCTCCTGATAGCACCTGTTATTTTTGGCTACTGTGAAGAGAAGAAGGGAAGAGATTGGATTTATATCCCGCCCTTCACTCACTTGGGAGTCTCAGAGCGGCTTACAAACTCCTTCCCCTTCCCCTCCTCACAACAGACACCCTGTGAGGTAGGTGGGGCTGAGAGAGCTCTGACAGAAACTGCTCTTTTTCAAGAACAGCTCTGCCAGAACTATGGCTTGTCCAAGGTCATCCAGCAGCTGCAAGTGGAGGAGTAGGGAATCAAACTCGGTTCTCCCAGATTAGAGTCTGCGCACTTAAACCACTACACCAAACTGGCTGTGCAACAGAGTGTTGGACGGGCTGGGCCATTGGCTTGATCCAACATTGGCTTCCCTTATGTTCTCTTATATTCTCTCCTCTCCTCCATTTCAGCCCCACCACAACCCTGCGAGGTAGATGGGCAGGCGGGTGGACGTGGCTAGGCCAGAAAGCTTCCATGGCAGAGTGGGGAGAAGACGCTTCCTGGAGAAGATGCTTCCCACTTGTGAGGCTGAAAGGCAGATCACTGGCTTTGCAAAAATGCCTGCTTCCTTCCACCCCCAGACTGCCTCACTCAGCAGAGGAAAAGGAGGCTGGGAGAACTATCCTGGCCTCTCAGGGAAAAATGGAGCCAGCACTCTAGATGAAAGCTGACTGTGTAAAGCAGACAGAGCTGGAACTGGGGGAAGGAAGGAAGGAAGGAAGGAAGGAAGGAAGGAAGGAAGGAAGGAAGGGAGGGAGGGAGGCAGGGAGGCAGGCAGGCAGGCAGGCAGGCAGGAAGTAAGGCAGGCAGGAAGGCAGGAAGGCAGGAAGGCAGGGAGGAAGGGAGGGAGGCAGGCAGGCAGGCAGGCAGGCAGGAAGGCAGGCAGGAAGGAAGGCAGGCAGGAAGTAAGGCAAGCAGGCAGGCAGGCAGGAAGCCAGGAAGGCAGGCAGTCAGGCAGGAAGGAGAGAAGGCAGGCAGGCAGGTAGGCAAGAAGGCAGGCAGGCAGGCAGGAAGGCAGGAAGGAAGGAAGGAAGGAAGGCAGGAAGGAAGGCAGGCAGGCAGGCAGGCAGGAAGGAAGGCAGGAAGGCATGCAGGAAGGAAGGAAGGCAGGAAGGAAGGCAAGCAGGCAGGCAGGCAGGCAGGCAGGTAGGCAAGAAGGCAGGAAGGAAGGAAAGAAGGAAGGAAGGAAGGAAAGAAGGCAGGCAGGCAAGAAGGCAGGCAGGCAGGCAGGCCCCTTTTGTACCTGCCTGGAGAGGCAGCCCTCACCAGGACGCCCTCCCCCCACTGATGGAGAAACGGAAGTTCTGCCAGCAGACCTGGATCTGGGACAGGCCGTTCACACACACAAGGCCTTGAGCAGCAGCTGCTAGGAGCCAATCAACAGACCTACCGGTAGTTATCGTATTTACTTGAAAGAAAGACGACCCTGAATGTAAGATGAGCACCTTAAAAACGTTACAAACACACACACAAATTAGTGGATATAACTGTAACTTGAATAGAAGACAATCCTATCTCTTTTTTTATGGTATAACTGCTAGGGGAGTTTTCAAAACTCCAGCATAACCCCTCCCCTTTCCCGAGTTCTATCTGGGAGAGCAAAAGATTCACTCAAGCCTTTTTGCTAATAAAACAGGCAGTTTTATGAAGAATGATCATTCTGATGCGAGCTGGTCAGAGTGCGCAGGCCTCACTGCGAAGCTGCTACAAGGAGCAGATACAAAGGCCTTCTTTTATGGGATAAGATAAAACAAAGAAGTCCAGGTCAGGCATTTCAGAAAGCGTTCATCAGTTCCGTTCTCAAACATGATTCACTCTATCCTCTGTTTAGAGGACATTCTACATCCCTAAGAGGGAGATAAGGAAAACAAACCTTCTGTGCTTTTCTGTGAAAGAAAAGGGTGGCACAGACCCTTGCCTGAGAAAGGTTGTATAGAGATCAGGAAGTCAAAGAACAGATTTTGGGTAAGGGTGAGAAGAAGGGCATGAACATTATAAAATATAGCAAATCAATCCAAAAGAAAGTAGACCAACCTCAGGGTCACTAATCAAACTCACTGCTAGGATCTTAAATCTTTGCTAAATTCTTAATGGTGAAACAAAATACTTCTACAATAACTGACAAAACCTGGTCTCGCATTTTTTTTACTTCATTTATGCCCCACCTTTTCCCCCAGTGGGGACCCAAAGCAGCTTATATGGTTCTCCTCTCATTCATTTTATCCACACAACAACCCTGCGAGTTAGGTTAAGCTGAAAGTGTGTGACTGGCCCAAGGTCACCCAGCAAGCTTCCATGCCAGAGTGGGGATTCGAATCTGGGTCTCCCACTTCCTAGTCCAACACTCTAACCACTGTTCCACACTGGAACACTACTATACCAGCCACCATGACCAGAAGTGGGAAACCTGCCCTTTCAGAGGCAGCACATCTCAGGATCCCAACAGTGGAATAAAAGAGAGAAGCGCTCTGAACACTTGACAGCACTGGATATGTGTGCAGTATGATGCACACCATTCTTGATTCCTCATCAATAGCTTCATGGCTGCCAGATGTCAGAACGCCATGCTAGTTATAATTCAGTACAGCATTCCTTTTGCTCTCACCAACAGCTAGCTTGAGTGAAATCTGAACCAACACAGGATCGTTAACAGAAGGACGGGAAGGAAGGAATGAAAGTGCTTACGTGTTCAGGTAGCGAGTTGTGATCCCGTGGACCAGCTGGACAATATTCCCGTGGTGCACAGGACGTGGTGGGTTACTGACCACCAGTTGCTGCCTGTTGGAGAGAGGAACAAGGACGGGGGCCTTCACTCAAGAACCGAAGAGGTCGCGGTGAGCGGGTGGGAAAGCCAGAAGAGTGTTAGAGTCTGTCAGAGTCTCTGCCATTAATTGTTCAGCCCTGGGGTCTCTATCAGGTCTCTATCAGTAATTTACAGCTAGCCTTGGGGTTTATTGCATGTCCTGCTTAATGTGTCTTTTTCTTTTCCGGGAGGGTGGCTTGCCGCATTCCATCGCGTCACATAAACAGTTCCGGCTATCTCCCCTCGTCACCTCCCTTTTTCTCTCTGGAGTCTTGAATGTTTTATCTTGCTTTTCTAACCTTGGAGAACTGTGAAACTGTTTCTAACCAGGTGCCTGGCCTGAGAATTGCAAGTAGAGGTCACTAAGGGGCATGGGGGGAATTTTTAGTGCTTTTGCGCCTTTTCTGTGAGAACCAACGGTCGGGGGTTTTCGCGCTTTTTTATATTTGTTCTGATTGGCCCTTTGCCTGCTCTTACCTGACTGTGTAGGGTATATTAATCCTTGTTGCCTGTAACCAAGTATCTCTAACAAACATTGAGTACCTGAACCATCATGAAGAATAAAAGGACTTTTTGCTTCATCAAAAGCCTGGCTTATTGATTCGACTCAGGAGCCTCACAAAGAGAAGCATAAAGCGACGCACAAATCCAAACTTAAGAACTAGGTGAGAGACGGGGACCCCAGCTGAGCTGCCACTGGGGGAACTGGAACTGGGATTGCTGGTTCAGAGCGAGCACTGGGGCAGGGGACCTACAGCGAGCATCGGGGCAGTGGAAGCGTTACGAGATGGAAATGCTCAAGCCCCTGAAAGCATACTATATGGCTCTGATCTTGCCAAAAATTACCACGGATGGATGGATTTCCATCAGCAGAGCAAGGATTTCCTACGTTCCCCCTCCCACTGCAGCCTAAAATACCCCCTCCCCAAAAAATGTTGTTCCCAAAGGCCAGAGGGCTTCCCGGAACAACAGAGGGTGGGGGTCAGATCTCTGCAGTAAGAGAGTGAATTGCGAACCCCCGGGTGGGAATGGCAGGTCGGACCCAACCCAGTGTATGCACATCTAAACACATTCTACAATCAGGTAATCCACATTCCACTGCTCAGTTCTGCAACTTGGATGCGTTAGATCAGGGGTGGCCAACCTGTGGCTCGGGAGCCACACGCGGCTCTTTCACACATATTGTGCGGCTCCTGGCAGGGCGGCTGGGGAAGCAAAGGGGAGGCATGCTTTTTCTCTCTTTCTCCCTTCCTTCCTTCCTTCCCTCCTCCCTCCCATCTATTTGCTTTCCTAGTTTCTCTCTCTCTCTTTCTTTCCACTTCTTTAATTCTTTCTTTCCATCTCTCTATTTTTCTCTCTCTCTCTCAATATCATTAGCAAACAAGTAATATCATTATCAATAACCGGTTTTCCTTGTTTGTTTTTATTTTTGGCAGTCCCATTTAACGTTAATAAAAAGCAAATTTGCATATTTTTAAAAATAAAAACATGTGTGTGATATTTGTTCCTGTCTTGCGGCTCTCAGACATCTGACGTTTATTCTATGTGGCTCTTACGTTAAGCAAGGTTGGCCACCCCTGCGTTAGATAGATAAAACAGTACACAGTGTTTCTCTTATATTGAATACTTCTTCTTCCACCCACCCACCCACCCACCCCAATTCTGATTGTCACGAGTGGGGCTATAAAAGGGACTGAAGCCCTGCGCTCAACTGCTAAAATGTTGTTCAGTTCCCTCTCTGGTGCTGCCCACAGACTCATTATCTTCACCGCCACAAGGGGCAGAAGACCCAGGAGCACCCGACATGCTAAAACTAAGCTGGCGCCGAAGCAATCGAGGAGAGCCCACGGAAGAATTGGATAGAACAAGAGGGGATGAGAGGGGAGAGAAGGCGCTCCACGTGGAGCAGCAGCCAAAGGTAAGACTTCCTCCCCTCCCCCAGGCAATGACAGCGAGTCTCAGGCCCGCCGATCTCCCCCCTGCCCCCGGTTGCCACGGCGAGGCCCGCACAGCTCAGAGCCGCCAGGCCCGCCGCAGTTCCCAGAGCATTTTGGGGGGAATTTAAATATTCCCCAAAAGGTTTTTTTTACTTTTAAGATTTTTCTGCACATGTGGGGAGTCTCCCAAGTGTGCAGAAAAATCTGTTTTTAAAACTGTTTTACTTATGTGTGTTTGGAGGGCAGTTGATTTTAATAGTTTTAAATTTTAGTTTTATCAAGACTATTTTAAATTGTTAGCTGACTCAGTGGCCCTGGGAAGGGCAGCAAGGCAGGACACAGATTTTGTAAATGGATAAATAAGTAATATTAGTTATATTCTGCTATCTTGACACTGTAGAGCAGCGATTCGAAGAGGAGTCAAAGCTGCAAGCTGCTTGCACCCCTTGATCTGCCCTCCTGGGACCACAAGGGGCATCAGTTGGGCGTGTTGCAGGAGGAAGGATGGAGTAAAAATGTAAAAGCAGACAAACTCCTTTCCCTTCCTCTCAAGAACCCCTTGGGGTTTGTTAGTGCTGAGTGAAAGTGATTTGCCCAAGCTTAGATGAAAAGAGCTCCATGGGTATACTGGGAGGATTAGAACTCAGGTCTCCTCTTTGCATTACACCAAGTGGCTGGCTCTCTTCTCTCCACGCAGACTTAGACACCCGTACGTAAACAGGCCATTGTGCATATGGCTGTGTGTTCACAGGCAGCAGCCGTCTTGTCGTACTACACAGCAGCCATGGACAGTGAGACAACAGAAACTGAAAGAACAGAGCAGGGGACAGAGGCTGCGGAGACGGGCAGTGCCATGAGAGAGGCAGAAACAGGTGTGATTCAAACTGCAAGCCTGCTCTAAAGAGCTTTGGAGGACCACAGCGGATCCCCAAGACTCGCCCTGCATGGGATTCAGGGAACACTGGTGCAGTGCCGCTCCCCAAACTGGACGCTAAAGGGGCCCCAATACTCACGTGCCAGGATCTTTCACAATCCACCAGTTATTCACGTCCTTGAAAGGGTAGCAGGTCACCTGCTGCTGGTGGGAGCTGCCACGACCATTTTCATACCTGCAAACATGGAAAGGAGCAGAGCTGGAGGGAAAGGCATTGTGGAACAGGGCAATAATAAGAATTAACACAGGGCTTAAGAACATTAGAAGAGCCCTGCTGGACCAGACAAGGGGTCCACGTAGTCCAGCATCCTGTCTCATGCAGCAGCCAACCAGCTCCTCTGGAGGGCCAACAAAAGGGCATAGAAGCCGAGGCCTTCCCCTGATGCTGAATCATGGCTCTGGGATTCAGAGGCTTAGTGCTTAGTGCCTCTGAATGAGGAGGTTCCCATCAGCCAGCAGGGCTAGCAGCCACTGACAGACCTATCCCTCCATGAATCTGTCTAATCCCCTTTTGAAGCTGCCTATGCTGGTGGCCATTACTGCATCCTCTGGCAGTGAACGCCACATTTTAATCACTTGTGTAAAGAAGCATGTCCTTTTGTCCGTCCTGAATCTACTGCCCGTCAGTTTGGGCTTGGTTAGCATTTGCGATGATCTCGTGAGCTGCTCTTCTGCTGTCACTGATCCAGCTCTAGACTTTCCTGATACGATGGCCAATGGGAAACCTTTGCAGGATGACTTATCTGTCTATGGTTTGGAGGCCTCGGGAGGCACAGCAACAATTCTTAATGACAGCATCACTGTAAACCACAGTTAGAACATAAAACATAGTTTGCAAGTCCATTTCAAACAACTGTTTCCAATTCGGGTTTGCAGGCTGGCTGCAAACTCTAGTTTGTCAGTTCAGATACCAGACTAAGCCAGACTTAACCTTCCTGAACTGAGTCTTTGCCACAGACGAAAGCCGCGCCTCTCCCACCTGATGGGATAAGTGTTCTTGTGCGAATGCAGCCAACAGGGCATAGGCTTGCCCAAGATGTTCCGCAAGGTGATCTGGGAGCCATAGGCCACTTCCAGAGGCTGTCCTTGAGTGATCCGAGCCAGCCCACCCTAGGAAGAACCACAGAACATTCAGTCAAATGGTGGAGGTTTCACAAACCCAGAAATGACTGATACTGTTGTCTAAAGAACAAAGTTTGAGTCCAGTGGCACTTTAAGACCAACAAAGATTAATTCTGGGTATAAGCTTCCGTGTGCATGCACACTTCTTCAGGTACATTGAAACAGACTTCGCCAACCATTACATATGGGGGGGGGGGGTAGTTGCCGGGAAGGACTAACTGGAGTCAAGATGCATAAGAGAATAAGTATGGCTAAGACCGGATTAAAGCAGTTGGTAAAATCTGTGAACAGCAGCACATTAGCATACAGATAATAAAAGTTAACCAACAGATGTGAGAGTTGAGCGGGTCCAAGCTGAAAGACACTGCCAGCGACTGGTATGTGAGCCTGCACGACAACCCCGGACCTGAACTGCGCTCCCTGAACAACTTCATGTGGGCCCTCCGGCATCAGTTCGAGGACCCCCTGGGTGAGGAAAAAGCCCGTAATCAACTAAGAAAGCTGTTCCAGGGAAGGTCGTCAGTGAGGGACTACACTGACAAGTTCCGGCGCATCGCAGCAAAGATCCATGGGTGGCCGGAGGAACTATTCATGGAGAAGTATTGGGAGGGCCTGAACCCGGAAATCTACGAGACCGTGCTGTTAGGGGGTCGCCCTGGCACCCTGAACACCTGGATGAGAGCAGCCATCGACATGGAGGAGCGATTCGCCCTAATTAAGATGGGAGCGTCCGTGACGGCGGCCAGCAAAGCAGCCCCCCCGAGTGAAGCCCCGATCCAGTGTGCAAGATGTCCGAGATGCGAGGTTTCGACAGGGGTTGTGTATGAAGTGTGGGGAGAGTGGCCACTTCGCCTCCGCTTGCCCAAGAGGAGGGGGGAAGGGCCCGAAGACCTCAACCCCCGGAGCGGGAAGCACCCCTAGCCGTGGAAAAACACCAATGAAACCTCGGGTGTTGCAGCTGGAAGGAGTAGCGAGCGACCAGGGAGAACTGGAGCTGATGGAAGCGCAGATGTCGGGAAACTCCAACGGCCTGCAGTGAGCGGCGCAGAGCTGCAGGTCCCCCGCCAAGAAGCGCCATCTCCGGTGAGCATCCCCGGCCCCCTGTTATATATGGTAGTGACGGTGGTGACCCCTGGATCGGGTACCCACATGCGGGTTCGCGCTTTAATTGACTCTGGGTGTGCGCGAGACCTGATCAGCCCCCTAGTAGTGGAGGGGCTGGGACCCAAAATCACCCCTTTATTGGAACCCCTGAAGTTTACACAGATGGATGGGTCGGAGATGAAGGAGGAGTGCATAGCAGAGACTGAGAGCTTGATTTTGGGAACGGGGGAGCACTGGGAGAAGCGAGCTTTCGTCATCACCCCAAACGCCCAGTTCCCTATGGTGTTGGGCAGCCCTTGGCTCGGGGCGCACGACCCTTACATAAAATGGAGCGAGGGGAAGATTTCGTGGGTGGACGAACGCTGCCAGAGCCACCGGTGGGACCCGGGATGGGGGCCTGGACCTCCGACCCCGCCTCCCCCGGCTCCCGCGCTCGCCCTCACCCCTACCATGGTGCCTAAAGAGTATAGAGACTTGCTGGAAGTGTTCAGCGAGACCGAGGCGGATGAGTTGCCCCCCCATCGACTGTCGGACTGTGCCATAGAACTCCTCCCAGGAGAGAAACTCCCAAAAGGGAAATTATACTCCATGAGCCCGTTGGAACGGGAAGAACTGCGGAAGTTCTTGGACAAAAATTTGGCAAGGGGGTTCATCCGCCCAGCCAAGTCCCCCTTCGCGGCGCCCGTGCTGTTCCGAAAGAAAAAGGATGGGGGCTTACGGCTATGCACTGACTACCGGGGGTTGAATGCAGTCTCCACCACGAATGCCTACCCCCTCCCATTAATAAAGGACCTCTTGGCGGAGGCGGCCAAGGGAAAGATTTTTACCAAATTGGATCTACGAGATGCCTACTTCAGGGTGCGCATCAGGGAAGGGGATGAATCTAAGACTGCCTTTAACACCCCCTTGGGGCAATTTGAATATCTAGTGGTGCCGTTCGGCTTAAGTGGCGCGCCCGGGGTCTTTATGAGTTTAATCAATGAAGTGTTGCACAAGCATCTATTTAAGGGCGTGTTATGTTACATAGATGATATCTTGATCTATTCTACTGATAAGAGTGCGCATGTGACTTTGGTCAGGGACGTTCTCTCAACCTTACTGAAAAACCAGCTTTATGTGAAACTGTCTAAGTGTGAGTTTCACCGTGAGTCCGTGGACTTCCTGGGCTACCGCATTTCTCAGAAGGGGTTGGAAATGGACCCGGGGAAGGTGGAGGCAGTGGTGCAATGGGAGGCTCCGCAAACAAGAAAGCAATTGCAGAGCCTCTTAGGATTTTGTAACTTTTACCGAACCTTCATCAAAGACTTTGCCAAAGTCACCCTTCCCTTAACGGACTTGTTAAAAACCAAGGGGAGGGGGCCCGAGGCCGGGAAGCCAGGAGAGAAATTGGCGTGGAATGGGGAATGTCAGAGGGCGTTTGAGACTTTAAAAACCCTTTTCACTTCCGAGCCCATTCTGGCGCACCCGGATGAAACGAAAGAATTTATAATTCACGTAGATGCCTCTGATGTTGCCATGGGGGGGGGCCATTTTACAAAGTGACTCGGAAGGAAAACTGCACCCCTTGGCTTACATTTCAAAAAAATTTAACGAAACGGAAAGGAATTGGTCGGTGTGGGACAAGGAAGCCGCAGCCATTAGGTTAGCGCTCACTACGTGGCGCCACTGGCTGGAGGGAGCGCAAACTCCGTTCGAAATATGGACTGATCATAAGAACCTGGAGGCGTTGCGCACTCAGCGGTCCCTCAATGCAAAGCAGCTGCGATGGGCTGATTTCTTTTCCAAGTTTAACTTCGTGCTTAAACATTTTCCTGGGAAGGCTAACTCCCTGGCAGACGCGTTGTCCAGATTACCCCAACATGAGAGTGTGAAAGAAGAGGTGTTTGATTCCATGTTCTCCCCCCAACAGCTGGGAGGGGTGGTAGTCACCCGGAGCCAAGCAAAGAAGGCCGAACTCAACACGGGGAATTGCCAGTGGGGGGGGGAGTATGCTCCTGAAGAGATAGAGGAACTGGAAGCTTTGGAGGAATGTTCCAAGAGAGAGGACCACTGTTGGCTGCATGGGGACAAATTAGTGGTGCCTAAGGCCAAGCGCAAGGAAATCTTGCTAAATTGCCACTCCTCAAAGCTAGCCGGGCACTTCGGTTTCCTAAAGACACTTAATTTGATCCAGCGTCAGTTCTGGTGGCCGCGCATGCGCCGCGACGTCTCAGACTTCGTCTCGGCATGCCAAACCTGTTTAATGTGTAAAAAACGGGGGGGGAAAAGTCCCAGGATTGTTGCACCCCCTTCCCACCGCGTCAAGACCCTGGGAAGCCATAGCCATGGACTTTATCACCAATTTGCCCCCCTCCAAGGGAAAAACAGTGATTTGGGTGGTGGTAGACACTTTTTCTAAACAAGCACATTTCACCCCCTTCAAGCAATTGCCCACAGCCAAAGGAATGGCTAAAGCTTTCTTCAACCACGTGATCAAATTACATGCTTTTCCGAAGAGGGTGGTTTCTGACCGCGGAAGTCAGTTCGTTGCCACCTTCTGGCGGGAGCTTTTGAAATTAATGGACATAGAACCTGCCTTAAGCTCGGGTTACCACCCAGAGACCGACGGCCAATCCGAACGAACTAATCAAATTTTGGAGCAATTCCTAAGATGCTACACAAATTATCACCAGGATAATTGGGTGGAATTGCTACCGTTTGCAGAATATAGTTACAATAATGCAGTGCATTCATCCACCGGGGTCTCACCTTTCATGGCAGTGGGAGGTTTTGAAGGAAAACCACTTCCTACTATTAAGGAGGACCCTCAAGCCCCCCCCTCGGATTTTAAAAATTGGTGGTCCAGACTCCAAGACTCATGGCCATTAATAGGGAAAGCCTTGGACCATGCCAAAGAGGACTACAAGAAATATGCTGACCGAGGGCGAGCACCGGGATGGGATCTTCAGCCCGGGGACTCTGTTTATCTCTCTACTAAGAATATCCATGGGTTGCAGCCCAGCAGAAAGCTGGGATGGAAATATGTTGGACCTTATAAAGTACTACGTAAAATCTCTGATGTGTCTTTTGAACTGGAACTGCCTAAATCACTGAGTTCTGTGCACCCTGTGTTTCATTTCAGCTTGCTGAAGAAAGATCCTGGGCCGAATGCATGGCATCCAGTTCCTCCAGTTCCTCCTCCACTGATGAAGGAGGGGAGTCCTCACTTCGAGATAACTGAGATCCTTGACTCCAAAATGCGAAGGGGCCACTTGTATTATTTAGTTAGATGGTTGGATTTCGGCCCGGAGCACAATGAATGGATTCGTTCAGAACATGTTCATGCACCCAAACTGACTAAACTATTTCATAAAATGTTCCCTGATAAAGCTAGGTGAAGAGAATTATGGGGAGGGCAGGGTGTCAGAATCTGTCAATTCAGCCAATGTATTCTTGCATGCATTCTATGTATCCTATGTAACCTTTATGCATTATGTATTAGACCTTTGTATTAATCCTGTTTTGGTCGGGAGGGTGACAACCCTTAATGGTGAGAACAAGGAGGCCTCTCATCTCTGCCTCCGCATTCCAGCTGCCCCGGCAGTAACTTCAAGGGGAGGATGGCTCTCATCTCTTATCTCATGCAAAAGAACCTTGGAGCCATGAATTGTTATGTGAACTGAGGGGTCTGGTTAGAGAAGGGAAATTTACTGCTTAACACCTCACTTTTTTCCTGTGTGAACCAAACGGTCAAGACACCTTTTAGCCCGCCAATTTTCCCTTAAGGGGATTGGCTACCTATGGGTAATTCAAACTCCTTGGAATGGTATAATAGACCCGCTTGTATTATTTGTCTCATCTCTGACAATAACCCGAGATGCTGTACTAATGTAGGAATAGGTAATAAAGAACTGTGGTTAACCAACCAAGATCTGATCCTTGACTACTTTGAGCAGAACTCTCACAGTGACTTAGTGAGAGAGGAACCTAATATCTCTGTTAAGCCCTGGGGGTTCCATTGTCCTGAGTGTTGTAATAACTTGTAATTCAGCAATCTCCCACTCTATTCTGTTTCGAAAATTCCTGTGCAACAAAACAGCTACTTTGGGGTTCCCCACTGAGTGTCCTGGGGGGGCCTGAAATGTTCTACAGGTTTCTCAGTTTTGTGATTCTTGATGTCAGATTTGTGTCCATTCATCCTTTGGCGTAGGGTTTGACCTGTCTTCCCCTATGTAGAGAACTGAAGGGCACTGTTGGTATTTAATGACGTTTACAATGGTAGAAGATGAGCAAGTGAACAAACCTGAGATGGTGGAGTTGATGTTGCTAGGTTGTTAGTGATTATGTTGTCTAGGTGTACGTGGCAGCAAAGTTGGCATCTGGGTTGTCTGAGATGGTGTAGTTGATGTTGTTAGGTCCAGTGACTGTGTTTTCTGAGTGGATGTGGAAGCAAAGTTGGCACCTGGGTTTATTGCAAGCTCTATGGGTCTATGTTCAGATTAGATGTTGTACTATTGTTGGTGAGGAGTTGGTGAGGAGTTAAGGGGGGGCTGTCTGTGGGCAAGAAAAGGTTGTCTAAAATCACATTTCCACCCAGCAGTGGGTTAATTTAATCAGAAGCAGGCCTAATTAACACAGGCACATATTTAAATGGATCCCTCTGCTCTTGATTACAGGCAGGTGAACAAGTAAACTGGAAAGCACTCCATTTGAACTGGAATGAGCAGATACAAAAAAAATCCATAACTGCAGCATTGTGCATTATATCTGTTATAGAGCACGTGCAGTAGTTCGGAGTGCTGGAAAAGGGTTTGTGAGGTCAAGATTCAGAACTCACTGAGTGACCTACCTCACAGGGTGGTTGTCATGAGGATAAAACAGAGGACGGGAGAACAACATTGCAAGCTGCTTCAGGTTCCCATTGGGGGCAAGAAGCGGGGAATAAAACAAACAAACAAACAAACAAATAAATAAAGCACCCCATTAAGTCATCGCCCCGTAAGGAGCGTACATGTGTGAAACGATCCACAGTCAATTCACCCTCCGGCCACACAGTTTTTCGGTGCACCTCTCTGTGAAAACGTTATCGCGATCAGCGCTCTAGGCAGCCAGCCCTGACCCCAAGAAGAAGAATGTGCAAGAAGGATCAAAGAAGAATCCAAACCTCTTCCTCCTCCTCTTCCTCCCTGCTGCTGCTGCCTGGAACACCCCAGAACGTGCAAGAAGAATCCAAACCTCTTCCTCCTCCTCCTCCTCCCTGCTGCTGCTGCCTGGAACACCCCAGAACATGCAAGAAGAATCCAAACCTCTTCCTCCTCCTCCTCCTGCTGCCTGGAACACCCCAGAACGTGCAAGAAGAATCCAAACCTCTTCCTCCTCCTCCTCCTCCTCCCTGCTGCTGCTGCCTGGAACACCCCAGAACGTGCAAGAAGAATCCAAACCTCTTCCTCCTCCTCTTTCTCCTTGCTGCTGCTGCCTGGAACACCCCATGGATGAGACTGCCATGAATTGGCCATGGTGGCCAATTCATGGCAATCTCATCCATGGGGTGTTCCAGGCAGCAGCAGCAAGGAGAAAGAGGAGAAGGAAGAGGTTTGGATTTATACCCCGCCCTTCACTCGGAGTCTCAGAGCAGCTTACAATCGCCTTCCCTTCCCCGCCCCACAACAGACACCCTATGAGCAATGATCCCTCTAAGCTGTGGAGTGTTGTGAGCAGAAATTCTACTTTGCGAGCTACTGGCATTAAACCTGTGAGCGAGCCATTTGGCTGCTGCATGAATTAGTTTCCTCTGGAGCTATCCTTCCTGAGCTAGGACAAAAATGTGTGAGCTAGAGGCTGAAAAACTGTGAGCTGGCTCGTGCTAACTCAGCTTAGAGGGAACACTGCCTATGAGGTAAGTGGGGCTGAGAGAGCTCTTTCAAGAACTGCTCTTGAGAGAACAGCCCTGAGAGAGCTGTGACTGACCCAATGTCACCCAGCTGGCTGCTTGTGGCAGAGTGGAGAATCAAACCTGGTTCTCCAGATTAGAGTCCACTGCTCTTAACCACTACACCAATCTGGCAAGAGACAAGCAGAGGTGGTTTGCCATTGCCTACCTCTGCGTAACAACTCCAGTCTTTGGTCTGCCCTCCAATTACTGACCCCAGCCAATCATGCTTAGATCCCAAGCTCCGACCAGCTCAAGTTAAGCTGGGCTATTCAGGCTGCTGACCCCAAAGTGGGGTTCAATTAAAATAAAAAAATCCCACATGGCGACAATGGAATTGGGAACCTCCAAGTTCAGCTCAGGTGTGAATGTGACTTCCTAGCTGTCAGTGTGGCAGCAATAACCTTTAAAAGGTGAACACATCTGTTTCCAAACGCTCCAGGATCAGACACCGTTTTATAGGGGCCATCAGAGATGCTTTACTGCCTCTTGCCCGCCCTAACGGTGCGTTCTGTCGCCATCTTTCTTCCCTGATGCGCTGATCATGTGCATCCCGCTTGTCCCACAACATGCCGCCCATGACATCTTCCCTCTTACGAGGCCATTCGCCGGCAATTATTAAGGCAGCTTGGCTAATGTGACTCGAGTGATCTTAGACAACTGCTTCTGCTGGAAGGAAGCTGTGTTTAATATTCACGGACCTCTGGAAAAGGCCCAGAAGCCTCAATTAACGAGTACAAAATGCAGCAGGCAGCTTGCTGAAAGGTATTCACGGCAGAGATCACATCACGCCGGTCTCATGACGACCACACTGTGATTGCCTATTCATTGCCAAGCCCTTTTCAAAGTGCTGGTTGCTACTCTTAAATGCCTAGACGGGCTAGCCTGATACCGAAAGGACTGCCTGCCCCCGTGCACGCCACCCCAGGAACTGAGATCATCTCCACGGTAAGAGACAAGGTCTTTTTGGTTGTGGTGGCGCCTCAGTTTTGGATGTGGCACCTCTCTACAGCCACCAAAACTGACACCTTGCTGGGTAAAGCTTTTAGCATCAGTTTAGATCCATTTATTTACCCAAGTGTTTTGCAGAGTCTAAACAGGACACGTAAATGCTTGGCAGAGTCTAAATTGGAGTCTAAATGCACACGTAAGCTTATACCCAGAATTAAACTTTGTTGGTCCTTTTTGTTGTTGTTCTTTTGTTCTGTTTTTCATATGTGCGTGAGTGTGAGTGTGTGTGCACCTGGAAGTCATGGTGACCTCACCACACCTCAGAAAGGGTATTACAGCATTGGAAAAAGTGCAGAAAAGGGCAACTAGAATGATCAAAGCATTGGAACACTTTCCCTAGGAAGAAAGGCTGAAGCGCTTGGGGCTCTTTAGCTTGGAGAGACGACGGCTGAGGGGTGACATGATGGAGGTTTATAAGATTGTGCATGGGATAGAGCAGGTAGAGAAAGAAGTCCTTTTCTCCCTTTCTCACAAGACATGAACTCGTGGGCACTCCATGAGATTACTGAGCAGTTGGGTTAGAACAGATAAAAGGAAGTCCTTCTTCACCCAAAGAGTGATTAACACGTGGAATTCACTGCCACAGGAGGTGGTGGTGGCTACAAGCATGGACGGCTTCAAGAGGGAATTAGATAAACATATGGAGCAGAGGTCCCTCAGTGGCTATTAGCCACAAAGTATAGATAGGAACTCTCAGTCTGGGGCAAGTGATGCTCTGTATACTTGGTGCTGGGGGGGGGGGGGGCGGGCAACAGTGAGAGGGCTTCTAGTGTCCTGGCCCCACTGGTAGACCTCCTGATGCCACCTGCTATTTTTGGCCACTGTGTGACACAGAGTGTTGGACTGGATGGGCCACTGGCCTGATCCAACACTGACTTCTCTTATGTTCTTATGATCTGGTGACTATGTGTGCACCTGGAAGTCATGGTGACCTCCGAGGACTGACCCCTACTGGGGGCCTAAAGGGTATTCAGAGAGGTAGCTGAATAAAGCCTGCCCCCACCTCCCGACTGCTGGTATTCCAAGGAGGTCTCCCATCCAAGTATTTCCCAGAGTCCACCCTGCTTAGCTTTCAAGTTCTGACGACATCGGGCCTGCCTGGGCTATCCAGGTCAGGGCAGCTTTTTGGTCTTAAAAGTGCCACTGGACTCAAAACATAGTTCAGCAGCATCCCAGTGCAAGAGGAGCTCGTGACCCAGTTCGATTTGATGCCATCTGGGCAAAAGCAATCCATTTCCTCCCCTTTCTAAAACGGTCCTCGGACCTTTCTTCCTCACCTCTAAGCTTGCTTGGAACGCGCTGGTCATGATCTGGTCATGGGGCCCAGAGCGATACAGCAGCGTCAAGTGGACGTAGAAGAACAACAGGTATGTGGTGACGGGGATGACCACAAGAGCAAGTCCTCTGGCCAGCAAGTGACACAGTAGAGAAACCTAACAGGAGAAGCACACAGAAAGTCCCCCCTTATAGCCAGTGGCCGGTTAGAGGGCTCCTGGCCGGATCAGCCCCCCAGCAGCCTTACATGTTTCATTGGACAAAATTTACCCAAAGAAAAATGTTGGCTCATTCGTTGGCTCTGTTCGTTTTCCATAAAAAAAAGATGATTAGCATCATGTTTCCTTGCTCAGTCTGCCAAAGCAAAGGGCCCCCTATCAAGCTGCCTCTTGGAAGAAGCCCGTGTCCTCCTAACCGGTGACTCTGTAACATTTAAGTGGTGGCAGCTCGTGGGGTGGCTGCCGTGGCATCCTGTCCCAGTACCAGAGGAGATGATCCTCATTATTGCTTTGCTCCTGTGGCCCTCTTTTAACAACTGCAAGGTAAGCCAGGCATGCCCTATAGGAGGGGTGTCAAACATACGGCCTGCGGGCTGGAAGCGGCCTGTCCAGGGCTCTCCTCTGGTCATTGCCTTTATTGCCAGATGACCAAGGCCCTGTGCCCTGTGCCCCTGTATACCATTCCCAGGGTTAATGCATAACGGGCAGTGGAAGCGAGAGGCTGGGCCATCAGGGAGATACTGTAAAGAAATACTGTAAGAGCACTGACATTTTAAGCACGTTTGTGTTTTGAGTAAAAAATAATATCGTTAACTGGGTTCGCCCGCGTCCTTTATACAGTTTCTCTCTCCGGCACCTGGCGTGACATTTTATGGCACACACGGCTCAGACTGACAAAGTGACATTTATGTCAGATCTGGCCCTCGTTAACAAATGAGTCCGACACCCCAGCCCTACTGCCATGATCTTAGGCCTATAATAGTGTGGCCTAAAGGCCCTAGGGAGGCCTAGTGGCTCCAGGGAAGCCTGTACTAGAGTAGCTATCAGGGCCTACATTTCCCAGGTCCCCTCTGGACACTGCGATTGGCTAACAGGGGATTTGGAGGGGAAACTTATGCCAGTAGAATAGTAGAGGGTTGTTGCCTGAGAAGAAGTGATAAAAGGCCTTGCCCAAAGTGGGAGGGGGTTCACTCCCAGGGAGCAGATTGAGGGATCCCTCATCCAAAGGGGGTGAGGTCAGCTGGAGGCCAAAGACCTAGAGAAGGCTAGGGGCAGTACAGTCAGATGTGTTAGGGTTTCTTATTTTGCTCATTTACCTACCTTTACTGTGCGCATTTTTCCTACATGTATTAAGTTACAGTTGTTGTTAAACCTCTTTAATAAAACTAGTTTGTAACTCCGCCTGGGTCCTCACGCCTCATTCGGTCATGAATAAGGGGAAACCTGATGGAAAAGGAGTGTATCAAGGGGTCGGGTGGATGCTCTGGGCCCTCCCGAGGAGAAATTGCATGAAATTGCTGAGCCTGCCGAACCTTCCACTGTGACATTACATATCCAGTGCCACAAGACTCTCTGTGCAGCAGACCCAGCTACCCTTGGGGTGGTTGTCACAGTCAGCACAGGAAACACTGCATGTGCTCGACACCTTTCAGAGAAAGCCAGCCTCTGCTTCAGCATTGCCACGACAGATCTCAAGAGCTCAGGAAGAGCCTTTTTTCCCCCCTAACTGCACACTCTTAGAAACACAAGGAGGCACCAGCAGTACGAACGCTTTGTGACTTACATTTGGTAAGCTCCGATCGCCGACCAGTTGCCACGAGTGCATTCCTGCCATGGTCAAAAGCAGGATATAGGTAAAGAGGCCCATGTATTTCACCCTGCAAAAGCAGCATCAAAGACTGATGAAATGCACCAAAATCATCCCGACCACGTGTTGCATTAGAATCATAGAGCTGGAAGGGACCTCCAGGATTATCTAGACTAACCCCCTGCACAATGCAGGAAATTCACAAATACCTCCCCACCACACACACCCAGTGGCCCCTGCTCCATGCCCAGAAGATGGCAAAAAACCTCCAGGATCTCCTGGCCTGGAGATCAATTGCTTCTTGACCCCAAAGTGGCGATCGGCATTTCCCTGGGCGTGTAAGGAAGGGCCACGAGAACTAAGCCCTGAGGCAGCCCTTCCTGCCTTCCTCCCTCTCACAATCTGCCTACGTTCACAGAATCAGCATTGCTGTCAGATGGCCACCTAGCCTCTGTTTGAAAACCTCCCAAGAAGGAGAGCCCACCATTAACCATGCAGACGTTCACTGGTGTGAACGCTTTTGGATGGGTGCGTTTCAAAGTCAAGCACACCCTCCGACAAAGCGGCAATGACTGCGACAGCAGGGACGCTGAGGATTTTGACAAGCAGCTCAGACCGTTAACACCGAAAGCCATCCGGGGGGCAATGAAGACCACAAGCATTCTGTCCCCCTCTCCCCATGGCTCTGAGAAGCCCCCAGAAACAACGTCCCTCCCTTGTCGCCATGCCTCAGCAACTAGCATTCAGAGGTACGTTGCCCCTAATCTTGGAAGCTTCATTTAAACATCGTGGCTAAGAGCCACGGACCTCCTCCATGAATCTGTTCCATCTCTTTCCCAGCTGTCTAAACATCTGGCTGTCACCACCTCTAGTATATTCTACAGGTCAGTTATGATGATGCGTTGTACAAAGAAGCACTTTCTTTTGCTGATCCTGGATAAGCTGCACATCAATTTTACTGTTTATGCAAACGTGAGATCAGGGGATAGGTTGTAAGTAAACAGAAAACAACCGTGATGTTATTACGCAATCTATTCAATAATTATTATCAAGCAATTTATACAATGGCACAACTTACAAAACACATTCCAGTACAAAAGATACAAATATTTAAAGTGTCCTTGTGAACCCAACTGTCCATGCTCAAAGTTCCTCTGAATGAAAGAGCTCAAAGTAGCTTAACACGGTCCTTCTTTGATGTGCAGGGGAAAATTATTCCAAATATCTGATCAACTGTCATAGTTCCGACAGGCCAGCTCCACACCCGTGTTCGGTCCTCTATCGAGATACCACAGCAGTCAAGAAAGTTTTGTCTTCTCTGCTTATTCAGTCTGTTTTGAAGAGTGGTCTACACTGCAGACCTTGAAATCTATGTTTACATCCAGCTTAATGCAGTATTTTTTTGACTGCATCCCAGAAGGCCCGTATTAAGCTACTCTGAGCTGTATTATGCAGAGGAACTTTGAGCACAGGGCATCTGGGTTTACAAGGACACTTTAAATAGTTGTCTATTTTGTAGTGGAATTTGTTTTGCAACTTGTGCCATAATATAAATGCTTGATGATAATTATTGAACAGATGGCATAATACTGTTAGCGTTGTTTTTGCTTTACTGACGTTGATTTTATTGGGCAGCCCCACATTCTAGGATTCTGAGGGAAACAAACTCCAGCCATTTCTCCCCACAGCGCTGATAATTTTATAAAGTTTCTATTGTGTCTCCCTTCCTTTAACTGCTGAACTTGCATGACACGTTCACCCATAAGAAATATATTTATATATATATTAATGCTTACCCAACTGCGCAGGCACAGGAAACTCCTGTTAAGCAAAGCCAAAACCACCATCTTGCAGAAAAGGGGCTTGATTAAGAGGACAAGAAAAACCCAGAAACACAAGAAAGATAAGTAAATATGGGCAAGCGGTTCAAATCCCACCATGTTTAACTGCAGTCTCTGAAGAAGCATCCAGTGCAATGAGAAAGCTGTGGGCATGATCTAGCTGCAAACTAGAGGGCTTTTTCAGTGGCGGCCCCTTGCTGGTGGAATGAGCTCCCGGAGGAGATCAGGGCCCTGCGGGACCTTGTGCAGTTCCGCAGGGCCTGCAAGACGGAGCTCTTCTGCCAGGCCTATAAATAGGGGCCGCCACCTCACCACCTCCTTACCATCTTTTTACCTCCCCCCCCCCCCAATCTTATGGCCGTGGATACCACCAGCCGGAGCTAGAGATGTCCGACATCCGGAGCCTGAGAGCGTGGGGTTTACCGTCTACGCCAGGGGTGGCCAAACTGTGGCTCAGGAGCCACATACGGCTCTTTTACACATATTGTGTGGCTCCCGGCAAGGTGGCTGGGGAAGCTAAATATAATTAGCAAACAAGTATCATTGGCCAAATAAATATAATTATCAATATCTGCTTTTACCACTTTTGTTATTATTTTTGGCAGTCTCATTTAATGTTAATAAAAAGCAAATCTGCATATTTCCCAGTAAAAACATGTAATATTTGTTCACGTCTTGCGGCTCCCAAACATCTGGCATTTATTCTATGCGGCTCTTACATTAAGCAAGTTTGGTCACCCCTGGTCTACGCCATCTGATTCATCATTGAGCACTTTAGCCTCATTACTATTGTGGGAATGCGTTTTATCATGTTTTAATTGATTCTAATGTATTTATGTCTCTTGGTTTTACCAAGTCGCGTAAGCCACTCTGAGCCTGCGTTGCGGGAAGAGCGGCCTATAAGTTTAATAAACAAACACACACACACACACACACACACACACACTCCTGGGCCCGTTCCATTTTGAGCACAGCACCAAGGAGGCAATACATCAGAACAGAAAGAAGGAACTACAGGCCAGAAATCTGACGAGACACACTCAGGTTTAGAACCAGTTCTGTTTCCCCAGCCATCACCCTCAGGGAGGCAAAAAAGCCACTGATCATAATTTGCATAAATGATCCTGAGCATGGAATGATCCCCAAATAAAAAATGTCGTTAGATACTGGTACTCTGCTTCCCCCCCCTCATCCCCCGACCGGCTCATACTGCAACTAGCCAGAGAACAAAAACAAAGCAAAGCCGGATGAGACACATTTCAATATCTTATTCACAGACTGACCCGTAACTATAGTGGGGCTATTGAGGACTCTGCCCCCTTCCTTAAAAGGCCGGCCCCACAAGATTCTTTTTTAGAAGAATGGGGAATGTGTGCACACACAGCCCTTTAAAAGCTTTTGAGAAGAAGTGGGGAATGGTGCGTACCCCTCTCCCTACCTCCTGCAAGATTTAAAGGGCCCTCCAGCTGATCAGCGGGGCTGTGCTCCCTGCCGATCTGCTGAGGGGCGCTTTAAATATAGCAGGAGGGGAGGGAGAGGGGTGGCCACCGGTGGACAGGCTTGGGGGTGGACTGGAGCTGACATAAAAATAATGGCAGCCCCACCAGAAAATGTTTCGCCCCACGAGCCACAAAACCCTGGCTACGGGCCTATTCATAGATTACTTTTAAAGGAATTTTTTTACCTCTGCCTCTGCAAGTTATAGAACTTCAGGTAGGATAGAACGCCCAGCAAGATGAAAAAGATTAAGACGGACTCCAGCAGCATCAGCCGAGACTGAGTGATCAGGGAGTTCTCTGTTAGGAAAAGAAGGGAAAGGAGAGAGATGCTCTGCATTTGAAATATGTGTCATAGAAGCAGCCGGCCTGTAGGGAACTGCAATGCGGGGGAGGAAGAGGGGTTTGGAAATCCCACTCCTACCTCCTAAAATTTCCAGGATTCTATATAGTTTCAGGGACTCGTGCAGGCAAAGCTCACCCCCTCTTTTCCCTTAACTGACTGCAATTGCACAACAACACACAAAACCTATATTGGCATGAAAGCGCAAACATCATGGAAAGCCAGCAAAATACTAAGATGCATCCGACACGTACACTTGGCTATTCAAGCCACGTCTTCTAATTGCATAATATAAAAATTCTGCAACAGCCTCCATTATTTCGCAATTAGAATTGAACAGAAGAAAGTGAACAATTTTGTCATCCGAATGCCAGCTCTTACCCTCTAGAAATGGAGTAATAAAACGGGATCGAATGTCCCAATAAAAGAGGCAGTGAAGAATGGTGTGTGAAGTGGATTCTATATCTTTCAGGTAGCCAGGACAAAGTCTGTCTACATAAGGTATCTGGCGGTACCTCCCTAACAACACCTCCGATGGCAGAACATGAAAGCATGCAAGCATGTATGCTCAGTGATGATGTGGAGCTGTTTAACTAAACAGATATTTTGCAGTACAGCCAGTGCCGAAAATCCCCAACCTGCATGGGAAGCATCTGCTGGCTGCGCAATCCCTAAGTTCTTGCCTTTCAATGTCAAGAAATCTTTGTTTAATAATAGCAAAAGCTTGTTTATCTGAAGACTGCAATTGCTCTCAACTTTGTGTGCCTCCTGAGGCATACTCAGTCTTCACCAAACTATTTGCCTTCCCCCCTTAGTTAAATTTGCAAAGTCATTTTTCTGCACAGCTTTCTACACAGGCTGTGGGCCAGACTATCCCTACAGACAGCTGAAGGGGACAATGCTTACCGAACAGAATTAGCAGAGCGGCTCCATGCGCAACGAGGTGGGAAAAACCCAGCTCCACCAATATCTGGTATGCCAGCGGAACACACAGGGCACCCGCGACCGCAGGCAGCAGCCGTAGGGTCCAAATGGGCACGTTGAAACTATATTCTGCAACAGGGGAAAGCATACTCAAGAGTTGGAAGAGAGACACCCATGTCCCTGCAAAAATATCAAGCCTTCTCTAGAACACTGGGGCTTGCTCTCTTTCAGAACGATACAACGTTTGCTCTGTGATTTTCTACTGCACTTAGAGCCAGTTTGGTGTAGTGGTTAAGTGCGCGGACTCTAATCTGGGGGAACCAGATTTGATTCCCCACTCCTCCACTTGCACCTGCTGGATGACCTTGGGCAAGCCATAGCTCTGTACCAGCTGTTCTCTCAAGGACAGTTGTCTCCGAGCTCTCTCAGCCCCACCTACCTCACAGGGTGTCTGTTGTGGGGAGGGGAAGGGAAAGGACTTTGTAAGCCGCTCTGAGACTCCAAGTGAAGGGCGGGGTATAAATCCAATCTTTTCCTCTTCTTCTTCTCCTTAACCATACCTGTATCTAACTGCTACCCAGAGGAAATCCAGGTTAGATGTTCCTGCAGGGGCTAGGATTTGGCCCTTGGCAGTGTGATTTCCCCACCTTTCCCTCTCCCAGCATCCCAAAATGCCCCCAGAAACGGTGTTACTGTGGGGTCTCCTCTCCCCCTAGAATAGGATTTCGGCAGGGCATTTCAGACTGCCATTGGAAGGGTGATGCAGGAAAAATCATGGTCCTCAGGTGCAAATCCTTGACCCTGCAGAAAAATTTGTCAGGATAAAGTCCAGCGTGAGGTGACATGATTGAGGTTTACAAGGTTATGCATGGGACAGAGCAGGCATTTAAATCCTTATGTTTAAAGATGCAAAATAACAAGGTTTGAGAGCATTTCAAGCCTTATTTTCAGACCAGCTGAGCACCTACAGTACTGGAAACAAAGAATAAGAGAGGTCCAGATGCTCTGTGCATGCCAAAACAGCATTATTACAGCCACCCAGAGGCTGGTATCGAGTCAATTAATGTCTGGTATTCTTTTTCTACCCTCTCTCTGAACCACAGCGATGTTTCAGAGAGAAACCTGGAGTCCACACACACTTAAAGCGCCATCTCTCTCTGCATCTTCCTGAAAGTAAACCTTATTGGTCATAGGAATGAAACGTGCTTCCCATTTTAACTTGGGGGGGGGGAGAGAACTGTCCTCCGTTATCAAGTCTGAGAAACACCATTTACACAGTAAATGTATGCCAACAACCCACTATTTGCAAACAAGCACAGACAACATCACAGGGAGATGAGGTAAACTGTAACTGCCCCCAGCAACATAAGCTGCTTTGGGTCTCCCATCAGGGAAAAAGGTGGGGAATAAATGTACTTTTAAAAAAGAAGAAGAGATTGGGTTTATACCCCGCCCTTCACTCAGAGTGGCTTACAGTCTCCTTTCCCTTCCTCTCCCCACAACAGACCCCCTGTGAGGTAGGTGGGGCTGAGAGAGCTCTAAGAGAGCTGCTCTTGAGAAAACAGCTCTGAAAGGCCCAAGGTCACCCAGCAGCTACATGGTGGAGGAGTGGGGAATCAAAACCTGGTTCTCCCAGATTAGAGTCTGCGCTTTTAACCACTACACCAAACTGGGAAACGCATTAGGAGGACAGTTCTTTGCCATCATGGAATGTGCTAAATACCCCTGGGATGAATAAATCTGCACCCCACCTGATGGAACATTGCTAAGGTTACAGTTATAATAACTTAGGCACTTCTGATCAGCTCTGAAGTGCTCTGGATAGGATAACATGGTGAAACCATCTCTTACCAGCACCGATTCTGTTCCATAAAAAATTCCCATCAAATCCACCTAAGTAACCTAAAACAGGAGGGAGGAATGAGAGAAAACAGGACACGATAAGGACTTGGGAATGTACACAAATCATTTCAGGGCTGACGATAAAGAGCATGTGACTTTAAAAAACAATCGATTAACAAACATCACACAAAAGAATTCACAGTTATAATCAGTTCATATATCCTCCTAAGGACTTCCATGGAGACAGATCCAGATGGGTAGCTGTGTTAGTCTGTTTGAAAAGAGTAACTGTCCAGGAGCACCTGAAAGACTAAACAAAACTTGTGGCAGGGGAGGAGCTTTTGTGAGGAGCTCACTTCTTCAGACTTCATTCTGCTGCTTCAGACCAACACAGATGCCCACCTGAATCTGTCAATATTCAGACTGTAATCTCCTTGAGGCAACGACCTTAGTTTTGGGTTACTTTACCTCACCATAAAGATCTGCAGAGCCCTCAAAAAAGCCTTTTAGCTGACTCAACTCTGCCAAATGTCTTGTTCGCTGATAACACCGCACACAACGATGGCTATGACAAATAACAGCATAGTTTTACAGGGCCCAGAAGTTCCACCCTCAGGCACCTGAGCCTTCGAAAAGCACACTCTCCCTGCTTTCAGACTTTAGCCTGGGAACCCACTTATTTATTCGATCTAAAACTGGAAACCTCAAGGGTCCGCCAACTTGCCTGTAAAGTTTCACATGTATGGATGCAGTCACCTGCTCACGGCAGCTGAAATATGTACTACATGCGCACATTCATCTTTTTAGATAAGAACATTAAGAAAATCCACTTGAACCTTCGAGACCAGATGTCCCCAGTGTGTTACCTACGGGCACCATAGCACCTGATGACCATTCCTGGAGCCCACCAAGTGGTTTTAGAAAGTTAGTGGGGCCAGGTGGGTCTCCCGCCCCGCAGGGATTCTGATTGGCCACTGGAGACTTGACTGGCCATGCAGATATTTAAAAACGTTGTTTTGGCAGCAGCTGGCACCGCCGCACAAGGCTCTGCACTATGCGACTGAAGGTAAGCCACAGCAGCCGTTTTGTGGCTGGCACTCCCCACCCTGTGTCAGAATCCCAAAGGTGGCCGCAGGCTCAGAAAGGTTAGGAACCTATTTGTTAGGAACAGAGCATGAACTTTCCACTCCTAGCATCTGACGAAGCAGGCAACAACCCAGGAAAACTTCACGTTCTGTAAATTAAAAAACAAACAACCAGTTGCTAAATGTGCAACTGGATCGTCTTAATATATACATACGCTGTAACCGCAAAACTGAACCTGCATTAGATTTTGTTTCTCCCCAAATTTCCCTTCGTGGGCCTCTGAGAGACTTTTGGTTCCCAGAAAACACCTGTCAGACTCTTGAACAAAGTTACTCTCATCAACACTCTTTGGCAGTGATTTGTTTACTGAGTAGTAAAGATGATTCAAGCTAAGACTTTCTGTGTCAGAACTAACGTTCTGGCGCCAAGGCCCAAAGTTATACAAAGTTCAAACAAGCCCCCCCCCCAGTCCTGTCCAATTACCTCCAACATTCATCCCGCCTAGATTTCGCATGCATCAACCCCCACCTGCGAGACTACCGCTACATCATCTATGAGTGCGAAGCAAGCCCAGACAGAATCCAAAGTCACTGCTCTTCATCCCAGGGAAGGGAGGCATCTTAGAAAAGAGTTGCCCAGCCACTACAATAAAGCCATTCTCACACACACACACTCCCTCTCACACGCCCAGGGGTCCGTTGGAGCAGGAGCGTACAGGAGCGCAGCTCCGGGAGTGAGGGGCCCAGGGGGCGGGCACATGACCAAGCCCCGCCCCCTCCTCAGCTTCCCTGAGCAGTGCAGAGGTGCAGCGCCCCGGGGAAAGCCCTGCTAGGGTCTTTATTATTTTTAATGTTTTGTTTTAATATTGATAATTTTATCATTGTTCCTTTTATAACTGTGTGCTGCTTTTCCAGAGACTTGCTCAAGGTGGCATATAAATTTTCTAAGTATACCATTTTTTATCTGGGCACATGGCACATAAGTACTGGAGAAATTTCATCAACGCTTCAGCAGCTTCCACCCCATCAGTTTGGTGTAGTGGTCAGGAGTTGTACTCTGATCTGAGAGAACCGGGTTTGATTCCCCACTCCTCCACATACAGCTGCTGGTGTGACCTTGGGCCAGTCACAAGTTCTCTCAGAGCTGTTCTCTCATGAGCAGTTCTCCAAAGACCTCTCTCAGCCCCACCTACCTCACAGGGTGTCTTGTTGTGGGGAGGGGAAGGGAAAGGGATGGGTGGTGCACATGTCCTGGGTATCTCAAGTCTACTTGAAACCTGGTGGTTTCAAGGGAGCAGGAAGAGAATGAGGGTGTGTTCTTGACGCTTATTTTTATTGCACAAAGTATTGGGTGGGGAAGGGAATGGAGGAAGAGCAGGTCAGTTTCACTCACCTGTGGAGTGGAGCCTGAGGGGTGGGTGTTGCCTTCTGACACACTTCCGGTATGTTAGGGGGTGTGGCATATGCAAATGAGTTATGCAAATGAGTTATGGTAATGAGCTCCTGCACCTCTTTTTCTACGAAATGACCCCTGCACACACCCCTTAGGAATTTCCAGCTCCGGATTCCTTAACACTGAAATTCATGGCAAACGAGGCACCGAGTTTGACACTAACACCCCTCCATTGCGCCTGGATCCAGCTCAGGAGAGTCTCCTACCCTCCGGCTCCCAACAGCCATTGATGAGGCCATCAGAAGGAGGGCGGGGAGAAACCGGGCACCTGCCAGGGCTCAGCTCAACCTGAGAAGCCCCTCCCCCAAGGAACATGCTGTACCGAGTCTGGTCTGGTGCCATTCATTCTAGATTTTGATTTGGTGAATAATTCATTCCGGGTTCCAATTCCGGCTGTTGACTTGACGGTGTGACCCAATCACCTCTGCTGAGCCCTTGTGACGGGGCAGGCTACAGATCTGAATGCGCCATGAGATTCTTCCCTACCTCCTAAGGCCAAAAGCATGTGACCAAACGGGGGGCCGCTGTCGTCCACGAAGAAGATCTGCTTCATATACAGAGAGAGGAACTGTCCGTAGTAAACCTCGTCGAAACTGAAATACCAAAGAAGGGAAAGGTGTGACCTTCTTTGACGTCTCACTGCATACTTAAAGAATCGGGCTGCAGGTACATCAAGTGTTACAAACCACACCCTGACCCAGATGGCCCAGAATAGCTCAATCTCATCAAATCCCGGAAGCGAAGCAGGGTCAACCATGGTTAGTACTTGGGGGGGAGACCAGCAAGGACGTCCAGGGTTACTAAGCTGAGGCAGGCAGTGGCAAACCACCTCTGTTCATCTCTTTCCTTGAAGATCCTACACAGTAACTGTAACTTGGCTGCGACTTCCCACAACTTCCCACCACCATTATGAACTACACAACTGTATCCTCCGCTGAGGCTCTTAAATAGACGCTGCTTTGTTACACTTTAATCTTGAATATAAACAAGAGTGGGCCTGAAACTCTGTCCATAAATCTAACGCCTACTCCCACGAAAATCTTTGCCTTCCCTGCACTGCTGTAATCTAAAAATGCTTGCCAGTCAATAACTTTGGAGTGAAAAGATGCCTCCGATTGCACCTCCTGACCAAAAAGAAAGGCAGAGCTCGAAATGGGTATGAAGAAGCTATTTATCGTTCGTGTATCCTGGGGGTCCGGTTGCCACAGCGGACCCTGTGCCATGGGGGTTTGGTTTATTCTTGGCTAACTGGAGAGGAGGCAGCTGGGATGAGAAAATGCCTTGAACCAGCCCTGTTTCAGGGTTGCCAACCTCCAGGTGGTGCCTGGAGATCCCACGGAATCACAACTGATCTCCAGACTTCAGAGATCAGCTCCCCTGAAAAAAATGGCTGCACTGAAGGGCAAATTCTACCGCATTATACCTCAGTGAGGTCCCTCCCCTCCCCAAGCCCCATCCCTAAATCTCCAGGAATTTCCCACCTCATTGGCAACCCTACCTGTTGAAAGCTAATGATCCACGGCAGAGGTTCTGAACATGATGCCCACAGGTGCCATGGTGTTTGCAGACACTTTTCCTGGTGCCGTAGCCAGGATTTTGTGGCTTGTGGGGCTGAAGCTCTCAGTGCAGAAAGAAAAGCCATTTAGCCAACTGAAAGTTGTTGCCAGGAGAGATCTCTAAACTGCAAGCTGTCAACCACTTTAGATGACAGTTCTCAGCCGCTGCAAGTTAATCACTTCTGCAAGCCTAAGCCACAATTCTAATAAGCCGACAGGTGGGGGTGATGACTTCTATAGTCAAGAAAGCTAACACTTAGGCAGAAAAACTCTCTTACAGGAGACCAGTTTCTTGACACAGAAGGGATCCTAGAGGTCACCTACTCCAACCCCCTTGCTCAGTGCAGGAGTTAGTCAACTACAGCACCCCACTCTGCTTAAAGGAGTGCATGCCTTTTAAAAAAATGTTTTAAAATGATTGAAAAAGCATTTACAGGAGAAATTCTTGTGGGGCTGTGCCTTTAAGAAAGAAGGTGGAGCCCCCCCAAGCCCGTAGCTATGGGCCTGACTAATTCCTCTACAAAATGGGAATGAACAATGACCTACTGCACAGGGATGCTCTGGGGACGAAAACAACAGAGGTTGCCCCCTCCCATGTGGCATTGTGACATTAAAGACTGCCAGGCTCTAAGAGCAACAGCAAACTAAAGTGTATGTGTGTGTGTGTGTGTGTGTGCGCACGTGTGTGTGGAGGGAAGGAACCAGAATGTAGTAAAAATACAAAGCAATTTACTTACACTACAGCTCGGGGGTAAGACAGCGCCCATAGCCGGCTTATTAACCCAGCAACAGCCAAAACCAACAGGTTGACGTTTATTTCCACTGAAAGGACAACAGGGTGTTTCAGGAAGCCCAGCATCTTGTCTGGCAAGCTCATCAAGACTAAAAGGGGCAGAAAAAGATCTTGTTACGATTCAACAGTCAGCATTTATACAGCCTGTTTTCAAGGCACTTCACATGAGCTGCCTCAGGTCCTAGAGTCTGCTGCAGTTAAGAAAAAAGAAAATAAAGAAAAACAGCTTAAAGACTCACAGATTTATTGAGGCAGCGCTGTTCACAGGGTGATCTGATGAAGAGCAAAGCAATTGCACAAAAGAAAATGTCACAATAAACCCAACCTGTCTTGAAGGTGACTTGAGGCGGTCATGTTTATCCAGTCGCTCAGTAATCCCTATCAGAACCCCAAGAGAGTATGTGGGCAGTCGCCGGAGGCCTCGGCAAGTTGATACCAAACTGAGATCTGAAACGCAGCCTTTTTTTTTTTGCTCCAACACATACTCCAGTGGTTGTACACCACATCAGCTTGCAGACTGGAATTCAAAATTAATTTAAAACCGTTTGGGGCAAGGGAAAGGGGGAGGAACACACCTATCAAGGGTTGCCCATACACCACAACGCAAGAGACACCCACCCCCCATACCCGCAATGTCCTTTGAATTGGCATGTCCAACACCTGAGGGCATCATGCAACAGAAGCATCAGCTATCCAATCCCACCCAAAAAAGCATCAAGAAAAAAGCATCAGGTATCCAATCCCACCCAACCTTGGACGCCATTTTAACTTCACTGTTCAGACAGAGCAGCCAGGAAGGGACAAATCCTCAGTCAACTAATCCTCCAAGAAATTCCAGAATAACTCTGGGAACACGCCCTGCCTGTCAGATTCCAGCATGCAATCATTTAGACAGCTAGATCAAGATGAGTAGCCATGTTAGGCCCCGCCAACACGAGCAAGATAAGCCGGAGGGGAAGTGACTCAAATTTGTGCTGGCACAATTTGCGCCGCTTTTGCAGGATCACACAGGTCCATGGACCTGTGAGGGTGAACCACCACTGTGTGATCACACGCAGCCGCGGGCGAGTTGGTTTTTTTTTCCCCGGCCGTTTTCAGTGCGCTTATCTGCTTCTACAAGGGATCGATGACTTGCCTGTCCACCCTTGGGATCATCCGATGATGCGCATACCGGGATGGGAGGGGGAAAAAACCCAAAAAAGCCCGCTCCCCAACGCCACTTGTTTGCGCTGGCGCGATCACATCAGGAAAGGTCAGTTCTGGGCCGTCTCAAACCATTTGAGACTGCCTTTTCACTGGTAGCTAAATAAGCCAGTTCCCCACTGGCTCAAAGCAGTTTGCGACACTTTGACACCAGCTGCAGGACGCTTCCCAGATGTGCTTGTGTGATCGCACCACTTTGAGCCGGCGGGGAATCGTCCTTCTTGTGTCGCAAATGGGTGCGTATGATCGCGCCCTTCGTCTGTCTGTAGCAGTAGAAAAGAGCAAGAGTCCAATAGCAACTTAAAGACTAACAAAATTTGTGGCAGGGGAGGAGCTTCCGTGAGTCACCACTCACTCCTTGTCATTCAGCATCTGAAATCTCTCCACTCTCCAAGATATAAGGACCAATGGACTCACATTCTAGGAGTAACTGAAGAAGTGAGCAGTGACTCACAAAAGCTCATACCCTGCCACAAATGTTGTTAATTTTTAAGGTGCTACTGGACTCCTAATCCTTTATGCAGTTGCCATTATAATTATATGTACTCTTTAAAATACACGGTGTACAGCTAGGCCCTCCTACCAAGAAAATCCAAGTGTGTCAGGCACAGCCCAAACCCTGGTCTACAGTCTTACCAATCCCAATAAATTACTTCTGAATGGAAACAGATGGTCAGCCTGCTTTTTTTCTGTCATCCTGCTAATAATGCAATTCTCCCTCTACGGTACTGGTGTTTCCCCTACCCACCCTATGCTCAGGACAGCAGTCTGAGGGACTAAGACAGGGAGAGAAATATACTCTTTAAAAAGATTAAAACTGGAGACGTCCTCTCACCGCTAGCAGGGTTTATTTTTAGAGTGACAGAATAAAAAATCCAGCTGAGTAGCCGTGTTGGTCTGAAGCAGCAGGACAAATTTTGAGTCCAGCGGCACCATGAAGACCAACGAAGTTTTATTCAAAGTGTAAGCTTCTGTGTGTAAAACACACTTTTTCAGATAAACTGATTTCAGACAAAGAATGATGAGAGCTCAGGGGAGCATAGCGACTATGGGTCTTCCACTGGGCTCAAACTTGTTCTGCTGCTTCAGACTAACATGGCTATCCCCCTGGCTCTGAGTCACTGTTCCAAGTGTGCTCTTCAACTGCTGAAACAATGACTCATGAAGACACAACTGGCAGTCTCTTTTAAGGACAGAAAATTCTGCTGAATCTCAGGACTGGGAATGACTGAATGATCCAATGTAGAGAAATGGCTGAATTACCCTTTCTCGCTACCTCAGAGCAGGCTGACTGGAAAAGGAGGCAAAGACTACAACAGGGACTCATGCAGAGACAGAGTGGCTAGCCTCCCCTGCGTGTGCATACTAGGGAGTTCACAGAAGCCTTTTCATCAGGGGTCATTTCGTAGAAAAAGAAGTGCAGGAGCTCATTAGCATAACTCATTAGCATAACTCATTTGCATATGCCACACACCCCTAACATACCGGAAGTGTGTCAGAAGGCAACACCCACCCCTCAGGCTCCACTCCACAGGTGAGTGGAACTGACCTGCTCTTCCTCCATTCTCTTCCCCATCCAATACTTTGTGCAATAAAAATAAGCGTCAAGAACACACCCTCATTCTCTTCCTGCTCCCTTGAAACCACCAGGTTTCAAGTAGACTTGAGATACCCAGGACATGTGCACCACCCATCCCTTCCCCTTCCCCTCCCCACAACAAGACACCCTGTGAGGTAGGTGGGGCTGAGAGAGGTCTTTGGAGAACTGCTCATGAGAGAACAGCTCTGAGAGAACTTGTGACTGGCCCAAGGTCACACCAGCAGCTGCATGTGGAGACGTGGGGAATCAAACCCGGTTCTACCAGATTAGAGTCCAACTCCTGACCACTACACCAAACTGATGGGGTGGAAGCTGCTGAAGGGTTGGTGAAATTTCTCCAGTACTTATGTGCCATGTGCCCAGATAAAAAATGGTATACTTAGAAAATTTATATGCCTCCTTGAGCAAGTCTCTGGAAAAGCAGCACACAGTCATAAAAGGAACAATGATAAAATTATCAATATTAAAACAAAACAATAAAGACCCTAGCAGGGCTTTCCCCGGGGCACTGCGCCTCTGCACTGCTCAGGGAAGCCAAGGAGGGGGCGGGGCTTAGTCATGAGCCTGCCCCCTGGGCTCCTCACTCCTGGAGCTGCGCTCCTGTGTGCTCCCACTCCAACGGACCCCTGCTTTTCATCATTTGCTTTATGTAGTTCTTGTGGCAGCCTTGTAAATTAGACAATGCCAGGCTATACGGGCCAACAGTTAGCGGAAATCAGTTTCAGACATCCTTATTTTCCTCCAGTTTCTTCACTCCCACAGTAACTGCGCTTTCTCTGGTCATCTCTTTTCAGGGTCCTTCTTCTGCCCCCTCCCCCCAACATAAGAGCACCTTTACTGGGTTAGACCAAAGATTCAACCAGCCCAGCTGAATGCTCCTGGGAAGCCCAGAAACAGGGCACAAAGACCCTCAATCCAGGGCTTTTTTTTCTGAGGATGGAATTCCAGAACCTCTTCAAAAAATATATGTTTTAAATGTTTATAAGTTCATGAGTCTTCAGTATACAGATTGAAAACTTCATTTCCCTCTTGAGAGTTTTAGCACTTCCCCCAGCCCTGCTCTCATCCATTCTTTATTACCAACATTTGGAACTCAGAGGCATACTGCTCCTGAGCGTGGAGGCTCCATTTAACAGTGAGGGTAAACAGCTGTCGACAGGCCCGTCTTCTGTGAATCGGTCTGATTTTTTTCAAGAACATAAAAGCCAGCTAGAGCAAACCAAAAGCAACCCAGCATCCAAAATCCCCAGCCAGAGGACGACGAAGCAGTTAAAACAGGGTGCGAAGATGCTGGCAACCCTCTGCTGTTCGCCCTCCAGCTTCTGCCACTCACAGGTAAACTGCTCCTGGACAAGGAAGTTCCATTTATCTCCAACAGCCGTTAGGCACAGATAGGAGACCTCTCCTGGTCCACGAAGGAGCTCAATGCAGCTTTCTTCTACTGATCTACACGCCCCCATTCAGCTCTCGTTTTTTCCATCCGCCTCCTATCCACCCCGTTTCTTCGCTATCACCACTATACAACCCCTGCTTCCTCCCCTTAACTGCGAAAATGCTGCCAGACAGGGCTAAGTGACAAGAATGCAGTTTCGGTCTCGGACCCATTTCCCGCAGACCAGCCCGTGCGGGGGGGGGAAGAGACCCATCTCCCATCCGCAGTGCTCCTTGCTTAGACGCCCCCCCCCCCCCCCCGCCTTCCAAAATGAACCTGTCCCGTTAGCCCGAATGACTCGGCAGCAATAGGCCGTACCATGTCTAATAATGGGGGGGGGGGGTGCACGAATAAGAAACGAGGCGGGTGGAGAAACCACGTACTTCTTACCGTACCTCTTACTCGGAACACGGCTCGGAGGAAAAAGCAATGCCGGATGTGACGTAACGGAGCTGGAAGTGGGTGGGCAGAAACAACTGGGTTACCATAGCGACGGAGGGCCAAGGCCCTGTTCACTGAGTTCATAGGGTGTTTGCAGACAGGCTTAATCGGGGGGAGGTTCTTCCTCTTTTAGCATCCTGGGGGGGGGGGGGGGGGGAGCCCACCTACAAGAAGAGAGTTCCACTGTGGCTTTAGGCCTCACATTTAGGGATGCCATCTCTGCGCTGGGAAATACCTGGAGATTTGGGGGGGGGGGGGGTGGAGCCTGGGGAGGGCAGGGTTTGCAGAGGGGAAGGACAGGACTTCAGTGGGGTTTGGTGCCCCAGAGTCTGCCTTCCAAAGTGGCCATTTGCTCCAGAGGAATGGATCTCTGTTGCTTGGAGATCAGTTGTAATAACACGAGTTCAGTTTTGTTGTTGTTAGTTGCACAGTTGAGTCCGACTCTTTGCGACCCCATGGACCACATCACCACACCAGGCCAAAGACAATGTACAAACAACACCCCCCATCCACAATTCGCAACTGTGTGTGCTCAAAACTGTATACTGCATTCATTGAAATGCAAAGAAGGGTTAGTGGTCAGGTCATCATAACTCAATAGAACCAGCGGTCATTTTGAGCAGGAGCTCGGGGGAGTGCAGCTCCGGGAGTTGGTGCCAGCCTCCCCCCCTTGTGGGGGAATGCCTGCTTGTGTCCTGGCTGCAGCAAAATGACCCCATCCCCTGGAAAGGTCCTTGTTCCTCCGACCAGCCTTCTGAAGGCTTCAGCCACCACTGAAGCTATCCTCCCAGAATAGTGGTATCTCTGAGGCTTGGATTGGTAGCTGTCCCCTCTCTGCCAGCTTCCTTCCTTCCTTCCTTCCTTCCTTCCTTCCTTCCTTCTGACGTACTTCTGGTGATGTCAAGTGGTGTAGCATATGCAAATAAGTTATGCTAATAAGATATGCTAATGAGCTCCTGCACCTCTTTTTCTACAAAATGAGCCCTGAATAGAATGTATAGACACTTAAACAACAGATTGCCCATAGGGATTAAGCATATTTTACAAGAAGAACATGTTCAAAACCAACAGTAATTCCACGTGGGCTCTGTCCTGGTGCTGCTCCTCCAGCAGCCCGACCTCCTACCCAGCCCCCCGCAGCGCCTCACTGCCCTCTACTTGCTGTGGGAGATGTACCACACCGAGCCCCTGGCCGCCAACCCTTTCGCTGCCATTTTCGCCCACCTCCTCAACCCGGCGCCCCCCCCCCCCCCGAGCGCGCCGCCTCGACTTCCGCGAGGAAGTCTCTGCCAGGTAATTCCATACACAGACAGTGTCCATAGAATTCCAAACAGAAAGTAACTGTGGCAGAAGAGGCCCACTGTGGAAAGAATAACAGCCGGACGCCTCTCCCAGGTGTAAATCAAGACGTTTCAATGATCTTCAACAGTGGCTGGTAAAACGGAACCCACTTTCCAAAATAATATAGGCACAGCTCAATAGCTTCAATTGAATCCTAGGAGCTATGAATTAGGACACACTCAACTTTGTTTCTGACATGAACTCAAGTGAACTGTAGGAAAGCCCTTCTCATTCCCCTGGGCATAAAAAAAAATGGCCAATCTTGCAGGGCTTTTGTAAAGTATTGCTAAAACAATAACAGGTGGGGAGGGTCTTGGACAATGCAGTGCACAATTTAAAATGTTTGATAATACTGGAATTTCAGCTGATCTCCAGACAACATTGACCAGTTTCCCGGGAGAAGATAGCTTTGAAGGATGGGCTCCCTGGCATTTAGGGATGCCAACTCTGAGCTGGGAAATACCTAGAGATTTTGGGGGTGGAATCTGGGGTCTGCGAGGAGAGGGACCTCAGCATGGTATAATGCCTTGGAGCCCACCTTCCAAAGCAGCCATTTTCTCCAGACAACTGATGTCAGTTGTCTGGAGATCAATTGTAAAAGCAGGCGATCTCCAGGTCCCACCTGGAAGATGGCAACCCTAGTTGGTATTGCATCTCTACTGAGCTCCCACCTCACCCCCCCATATCCACATTCCTCAGGCACACCCCTCTCCCTAGTCTCAAAGAGTTTCCCAACCCAGTGTTGGCAACCCTATAAAATAGGGAGGTTGTTGCCTTCATGCTGTGCGTTGTGAAGAGTCTGTCAGATCGAAACAGAATGCTGCTCTAAATGGGCCTTTAATCTCATCTGACCAGGTCTTTAAAAACATGAGCGCAAATGGTTGTCGTTCTGCACTCTTCTTCTCTTATATTCTAATGATGTTTGCCATTATGTTCGCTGCAGGCTTGTGGAAAAGAACTACCAGCATGCCCTGGCCTTGTTGCTTTCCGTCGATGAGATCAATGCCAATACCCAGCTCTTACCCAATATGGGACCAATTTCCCATAAGGCACTGCTCCGGCATCATTCTTCCCTTTGCCCTGATTGCATGCTTGAATTTCCCACTATTTGCCTCACGCTGCATTTTGACCTGTGGCTTCACCCAAATTCCCCTGCGGCTTCAGTGATCCTCAAAAAACAAGATCACTGAAGCCATGGGGGAATTCGGGCGAAGCTGTGGGTCAAAATGCGGCATGGGACAAATAGTGGGAAATTCAAGCACGCAATCGGGGCAAAGGGAGGAACGATGCCAGAGCAGCGCCTCGTGGGAAATTGGTCTAGCTCTGGACTACAACATCCAAGAAAACTCTTTCAGCTTAAGGACAACTTCTGAGGCCCCAATAGATCTGCTCTCCACCAGGCACGGCATGGTTCCTAACTTCAGGTGTGGAAGCAGGGGAAATCCATTGGCAGTTATTCAAGGAGGGGACTTTGAGGCCTTTTCCCCCCAGATGGGAGTTACAAACTCCCTCAGGTACAGAGAGCACACATATGTAAGCCCAAAGCATTTCCCTAAATTAACTTTATAACCTGAAACAGCCCCAAATAAATGTATCAAATTCATAACTTCCAGTGTCTTGATCTAGACAACGTGAGTACTATATCTGCATATAAACAAATTTTAGAGATCAGATTCCCAAACCTAACACCAAAAATCTTTCCCTTCTCCCTGATTGCAATGGCTAGTGGTTCTATGGCCAAGACATACGAAAGGGGTGAAAAGGGACAGCCCTGACGCATACCTCTAGAAAGGAGGAAATTTTCTGATACGTTACCACTATTACACCATGATTGACTGTTGGCTGCATTGAATTTTTCTGATCAAGCGAGGTAGGTACACAATTGAACCATTACTATAGGCAAGGCAAGTGTCCCTGAACATGGCAGCAAACTATCAAGAATGAGGCCCCGGATTAATATCTTTGCCTTCGGTCATAGACAATAATAATTAAAAACATTAAACTTGGTCAATTTATTAGAAATTATTGTTGCATTGTAATGTCAGGAGCCATTTTGTAACATCATTTGTGTGACTACTGAGGAAGGCCAATGGGCCAAAACGTATATAGTCAGGGTCAATAATGGTTATTTTAGGTTGTCACTGTACAATTTGATTTTTAACTGAGGCTCTCATTAGGGCCACTATCTGTTTTTTAAATCTACTTTGTAATAAATACATGTATATTTTTCTATATCTGTCAATCTGTAATGTTTTTAATTTGACTCGAGAGGGTTGCCACCACTGGGTTGGGAAATTCCTGGAGACTGGGGGTGGGGTGTGAATGCAGTGTGGGGAGGGGAGGGGGCTCAGTTGGTATGTGAAGAAGAAGAGAAGAGGAGATTGGATTTATATCCCACCCTTCACTCACTTAAGAGTCTCAGAGCGGCTTACAAACTCCTTTCCCTTCCCCTCCCCACAACAGACACCCTGTGAGGTAGGTGGGGCTGAGAGAGCTTTTTCCCAAGCTGCCCTTGAGAGAACAGCTGGTCCAGAGCTATGGCTTGCCCAAGGTAATCCAGCCAGGTGCAAGTGGAGGAGTGGGGAATCAAACCCGGTTCTCCCAGATTAGAGTCCGTGCACTTAACCACTACACCAAACTGGCTCTGTGAAGCCACAGAGTCCACCCACCAAAGCTATTTTCTCCAGGGAAACTGATCACTTTTGTCTGGAGATCAGCTGAAATTCCAGGAGAAATCCAGGCCCCACCTGGAGATTGCAATCCTAGCATCCACAGCAATTTTCAGCTTCTTTTTTGTATTTTCACTTCAAACGTTTTCTGTTACCCTTCTTAGCTTTCAGTACAACACTTATTTGCTATCCTCATTTCCTTCCCTTCTACTCCTCCACCTCTACTGCACTTACTGTGTTCTCTGACTAGGGATGCCAGCCTCCAGGCGGGGCCAGGGGATCCCCCAGAATTACAGCTCTTCTCCAGACGAGAGATCAGTTCCCCTAGAGAAAATGAATGCTTTGGAGGGTGGATTCTCTGGCATTGTACCCCATTGTAGTCCTTTCCTCCACAGGCTCTGACCCCAAATCTCTAGGAGTTTCCCAACCTGTATGTGGCAAGTATACCCTACCATCCCCTGCCAGTGGCCAGGGAAGACCTGGCAACCCTAGCTCTGGCTGCTTCTGTGGCTGGTTGTCAGCCAAACAGCTGGTCAGCCAACACTGGGATTGTAGTCCGTTGCAGTGCTTATAGCATGTGCCACCTTGCTTTTATTGCATTGCCTTCTACCTTTGCAATCTACTTTCTGCATTATGGGATGTCACAGCTCAGGTTTTTTAGTCTGTATTGTTTTCTGATTTGGTAATCACTGGAACTGGCCATCTCCTGCTTCCAGTTCTGTTGCGGCTGCTGCTGCATCATAACTTGCTACACCAGACTCTCAATCACTCAGCCATTTCATGTTTTCCCCTGGGTCCTAGACTCAGAACTCTGAGCACGAGATTTCTGTGGTGAATGTCAATAAATCAAAAGTAGGTTTGCAGCTTCTAGATCAGGGGTGGCCAACCTGTGGCTCGGGAGCCACATGCGGCTCTTTCACACATATTGTGTGGCTCCTGGCAGGGCGGCTGGGGAAGCAAAGGGGAGGCATGATTTTTCTTCCTTCCTTCCTTCCCTCCTCCCTCCCATCTATTTGCTTTCCTAGTTTCTCTCTCTCTCTCTCTTTCTTTCCACTTCTTTAATTCTTTCTTTCCATCTCTCTCTTTCTCTCTCTCTCTCTCAATATCATTAGCAAACAAGTAATATCATTATCAATAACCGTTTTTCCTCGTTTGTTTTTATTTTTGGCAGTTCCATTTAACGTTAATAAAAAGCAAATTTGCATATTTAAAAAAATAAAAATGTGTGTGTGATATTTGTTCTTGTCTTGCGGCTCTCAGACATCTCTATGTGGCTCTTACGTTTATTCTATGTGGCTCTTACGTTAAGCAAGGTTGGCCACCCCTGTTCTAGATACATACCTGAACAGCATACTCAAGATTGCAAAAGCAGAGATTTTGATGCAGTAATTCAGAGCAAGAGGTGTCAGTTATCAGATACTGTTAAATGAACAAAATATTGCAAGGTGCTAATGTTTTAAGCATGTTTTTAAGTTAAAAAAAATCTGTGTTTGTGTCCTTTATAAAGTTTATATCTCCGCTACCTGGCATTACATTTCATGACACACATGGTCCAGCCTAACAAGGTCTCATTTGTGTCAGATCCGGCCCTCATAACAAATGAGTTCGACACTCCTGTTCTAGATCATCATTTAGTATGGAGCCCACTGGGATGTGGTAAACAGAATACTGGACTTCGACCAGTGTGACTCAGGCTCCAGTCCCCTTGTACACTTGATGCTGGTCATGCTCAGGTGAGTCTAATCTGGCTCAGAGGACTGTTGTGAGGTTCACATTGGAGAAGGGAGAGGAGAAACCTTTAGCTCCTTGGAGGAAGGAACAAAATGGAATAGAAAGAAGCTGGAACCAATGTGGTATTGCCGTTAGTGTGGGGCTAGGTTCTGGGGCACCTGGGTTCACATCTTCCCAGTACCGTGAAGCTCATCAGTTAGCACAGCTTAATTACTATCAGCCTAACTATAAAGTGGGAGAGTCCTATGCCTTGATCAGCTCTAGGATGTGTGCCGTCTACGTACTTACGAAACACTGTTCACAGAATTGTTTTTTCCTCCTCTCGGGGTTCATAGTTCATACGCCTCATTGTACCTTTCCTGAGGGACGGCCCTAGCCTACTACAACTCAAGTGGGGTCTTGTGACACCTTCGAGACCGTGCGCAGCCTTTTCTGTGCTCAGAGGCCATTTTGTCCGATGCTCGCAGTGGTCTCGAAACACTTGCATTGTATGGCCCCACTGTTACCACTTATTCCGCCCTCAATATGCACATCTGCCAGCAAAAAAAAAAAAAAAAAGCTCTTCATGTGACTGATGTAGGGGTCTCTCGTCCACGAAAGCTTACACCACACATAGCGCACACACTCGTCTGTGGGAGAAGGTGATTTTTTAAAAAATCTACCCTTTAAGAGATGGATGACTTTGGGTAGAGATCAACCAAGTTTCCAGCTGAAACACCTGTTTCTGCCCTCTGTCCGTGTGTCCTTCCATGTCAGCAAACCCTGGAAGGAAGCTGGTAGCTAGATGGGGGGAAAGAGTGTGCCAATTCCAAGAAGCGTAATGTGATTTTAATTTTTTTTTATTTAAATAAGGAGGATTCTTTCATATGGAAAGAGCTAATACAATCACATATCTGAAAGGAGAAACAATAAGAGACTGAAAACAAGGAAAAGAGGACGAGAAAAGGGTGTCACCACCACCGGCCTGGTGATTCCGTGATTCGAGGTCCAGTCTGCGGTTTAAGGTTTCCCAGAAAGATATAAACATGTTGCATGTTAACATATTTAGTCATCGTCGGCTCTTTCAAATACCTGGTCTACATGAAAAGACAAACAGAGGAAAGGCCAAAACGAAACAAAAAAAAAAGTGTTTTACTGTACAGGTTCGCGAGGTTAAAAAGTACAATATCCTCTTTAGAATCAACAATTGCAATTTATACAGAACAAGAGAAAAAACTTGCTGCTAAGGATGCCTTGACATGCCACGGGGAGTGCCACATTGCCGTTGCAATTCCCACCTACCAATTAGATGGTTACAACTCGAAGAAGCCACTGGACCAGACAAATTAGGGCCACTATTGACATACGGTGGCCTGAAAGGTCAAAAAAGGTAGCTGGACGAAGATCTGCTTTCTCTCTCTCTCGGTAGCCAGCTTGGTTTCACTGCTTCAAATTATCTGCTCATCGGATCTAACGGGTCATAGCTACACATTAAAAAAAGATTCTGCTTATCGTTTCAATGATTAAAAAAAAAACACCCAAGGTTTTCATTCCTAGAAACGAGGCCCTCCCAAAAAACGACAGTGAAAAGGATTCAGATCTTTGCATAAAGTCAGAAGCCAGGAAAACAGAACCTGTATGAAAAAGGACAGTCTGCAGTGGTCCCCACACCAACTAAATACAGTTTCCCACAAAACAGGGAGACCATGTAGATGTATTCTTTCAAGTCTAGCGAGCTACAGAGCAGTTTGGAGCACTCTTGCAGAATTTTATAGCAGTGGACTGTCTGCAGTTATGTGAATGTGGATGGACCTCAGTGGGCAGCAGAAAACCTGTGTGGCCACTGCCACCAGAAGTCAGAGCTGCCACCGAGCCATGGAAGATTCCTCCCGCAGTTGCCCCCTCAGTGACCTGTGCTGTTTTCCCCTTGCTCTGCCCCACACCAGGCCACGAAACCTTGGTATTAAGAAGCCACGAAGCAAAAAAGAGCACAGAGAAAGGAAGTCACCACTGAAGGTGGCTCAGTGAATCACGCTTGCCTTCAGCTAAGGTGGCTGGTAACAGTCCACGGCATCCACCGCCAAAAGCCACTGCCCTTAGACCACTGAGGCTGCGAATCGCGCTGCTTCTTTCCCTTGCATCAGCTTCAACAGCATCTGGAATCCCGTTTCTGAGCAAACAGCCGCCCAGTGGTAAGGAACAGACACATAAGAGTCAGTTCCAGTGACATGCTGACGGACCTGGGGTGCAGATCTTCTTCCATGGACTGAGAAAGAAAACCACACCTTGCTATTTCCCAGTTCGTGCAAGAGGAACTGCACAGTCGCATGCAAATGCATTACTCCGAGAAGATGACTCACAGGAGCGTTGTCACCCCCTTGTGTCAGCACCAGCACACTGTCTGAAACAGCGGAGTCACGGAGGGGAAACGGGGGGGCCAGCTCGCACCAACATTTTGCGGCTGCCCAATCCCGTCCCTCCCAAATGGGCGCTTCTCCCCAGAGAATGTCAGTCTTCTGCACGGAAAGAAATGGAGATGGCTCTCCCCTTCCTTAGATTTTCAACATTATTATAAAATGCTAAAGCTGAAAAAAACGAGTAGACAATAAAGTGGCAAACAGAGACACTGCTTCTTTTTATTTTTAAAAAAAGGGGCTCTAGGAACGGCTCTTGGTGCTAAAAATGAGTCTTGTAAACTGCCGCCAGCAGTCATGCAACTTGAAGGGGGGAAGAGGCAATGAAAATTATGGGTTATTTCTTGGCCTTTCCTGCACAGAATAAGTTCAGACATAATATATAAATAGAGCAGTGAAACATTTACTTTTTCACCTAGACCTACGACATCAAATACGTATAAATAAATTCTAGTGTTTTGTTTTTTTGGGGGGGGGGCAGAGAGCCATGGGGATAAAAGAGGGCACACCTTCCCCCCTCAATAGTAAGGTACTGATTAAATTTACACCAGGAGCTTCTGCAACATCTTGCAACTAGGGACAGACCCAGTTTCCCCTCCCTCACCCAAACTGCAAGGGGATCTGTCGGAAAGTCATATACAAGAAGCAGGAAACGTTTGTGTCTTTTCAAATGTGTCGAGAGTGTGCAGAGGAATACGCCAATAACAGCAGGATTTTAATCTCATTAAAGGTTTGGGTGGAACCAGCTGAGCAAAAGGAGGGGCCAAAAAAAAAAAAAAAAAAGAGTGGGAGGGCGTCTAATGAAGCGGATTCACAAAAATCGAATTCCTGATGATATTTCGTGGCGGAGGCGTAAAGCAAGGGGCGAGGGGGCAGATTATACTGGGTAGCTAACGCCACATCTTTTGAAAAGCTTGGGGGGCGGAGGTGGAAGGAAGTAAGGGGACCCTTGGTAAGAACAGTGAAATGCATCTTAGACCTCAATATTTCTAAACCTCAAACCACTATAAGATGCTAGGGGAAGGGAAGAGGCTCTTGCCATAAAAGCCAACGCCCCCGCCCCCCGAGAAATAACCCCCCCCCCAAAAGGGTAATTCATTTATTTTAATTTTCTTTTTAAAAGTACCATCAATCTGAAACCCCTCCGGTCGTTTTCTATAAAGGGACACACATGTGAAGAGACAGCATCGCTATAACTAAGCTAAAAGAGCTTAGGAGTCTGAACCTACAGCTATTGTATAAACATTACGATTTATACCCAGCTTAAGAAATTCAAACGCATCTTTAAGAAATCCAGGAGGACATGCTCTTCAGAGCCAGACCTTTCAGATCCTCCATTCACATATACATTCTTTGTTCAAAATGTCATCTTTGGAACCACCAGCAAAACGACTGGCTTGACGCCTTCTCAAACACTGCTGAGACGGATCACAGCTAGCAAGCTATTGACAATGAGAGAAAGCGAGTTCCCCCCCCCCCTTTATGTTTTCACAGAGGTTAAGAGTTAAAAAAAACCAAAGGGGCAACTAAAGTGCCTCTGAGACTTCTGGTATCTTTTGAACCCAAGCCCATATATGGAAACTGAATCCTCCGTAACCCTGCCTCTGGGAATGCCCAGAAGCTGTGACTGGTAGCTCGGAAAGGCAACTGCAGCAGAAACTGAGGGACAGGGAGGAGAGAGGGAAAGGGGGGTGAGTCGGAAAAAAGAGGATAAAATTAACTGTCCTGCCCATGGATTCTCTTTTTCCGTCAAGTCTTTTGTCTGCTGTGGCTCGCTAATGCAGAAGTGTTTCTACTGATTTGCTTTGGTACAAGCAGAAAAGCAAAGCAGGGGGGATGGTGTGTGTGGGGGGAGAAAATAAAAAGAACCAAAACATTTAAGACTGAGGTTCTGTTACGATGGGATAAGGAGCCTGAAGTGATGGGGAGCACAGAGAGGCCAAAAGCATGTCTGTTCTCGACTACCATAAGTAGTCCAAATAACCTCGTCGCCTCTAGCCAGTGCCTGATTCATGCAAAGCAAGGGGCTTCCTTAGCAATTCTACACTGGGTAAGATTTCCAGAGAGATTAATCCCCCCTCCCAAATGAAGTCTCCAGAAAGTTAACGAAAAACCAACCCAAACCCGGTACTGATGACTGGATGGGGAGAACCTTGCATGAGAAAGCTGGTGGTTTCTTGAAATGAAAACACATCTGGTGCTGTGCGCTAGGTGTTGGGGGAGACCAAACGATACACCCCATAGCTAAAGTGGCATGGGGCAATCTTTGAGATTCGATGCATTCCTCATAAAGCTTCTTTTCTTGTGCATTTTACTTCTAAAAGCAAGCTCTGCCTCAAACAAAACACGCCCAAACTTCCCCCAGGGCCTTGATCTATTTACTCGTAAGGAAATGAAGGATCTGGGGCCTAGACAGCTCTGTTTAAGAACCTAGAAATCTCATGTCAGCACATAGGACACCCCCACCCTGCCCAAATAAAAAGTTCGAGAGTGTACATCTGAGTACGTGATCAATTCAGGGGGCAGAGAAGTAAGGGCGAGGGGGGGGGAGAATATGAGAGAACATATAAAAGTTCAGCCGTTAAACAGCGTTCTGCTTTGCTTAAAAACCCTCAGCTGTCTTTTTAAAAAGCTTCCCGGGCACTCTCCTCCCCTCCTGTTGCCACTCTGCTGAGACAGAAGTTAGGAGGAGGGGTGGGGCAGGGGGGGTTCACCAAAAGAGCAAATCGCTGTGGGAGTGTGGGAACGAGGAAAAAAAACATGGTTGGAGCTGCTCAACAGTCACAGGGAGAGGGACAGGGTGGGTCGCCTTTTTTTTTTTTTAAAAGCAAGCAACCAATATCAAAATCCACTGTTCGATAATTGCTTTGTTGGGAGGAGGACTCGGAACAGGTTGCTTCGGGCGGCTGTTATCCTGGTGGTGAGCTGTGGATGTGGCGAGAGTCTCTCAGCACATCTGGTGGGAGAAATGAAGGAGAAAAGCAGGGGGAATCGGCAGAACCCTTCCTCTCTCTCTCTCTCAGTCCAGTAGAACGAGCTGGCGGGCGTCCGGAGGGACGCGGTCAACTAGGCCTTGCTCTCCTCCACTTTGACGGCTTGCGGCTTGATGGCTCCGGTGCGCACCGGCTTCATCTGACTCGCAGCGGAGGGCTCCTGCAGTTTTATGGCTCCCAGGTTGGCTTTGCTTTCGTCCATTCGCTGTTTTGCCTGCAGGGCCAAAAAAGGGAGAAAGAGAGAGATGGAGAGGGACCGAGCTAAGCAAGACCACAAAAAATGCATCCCACGGGGAACACGGCCATACAGCCAGGCCCGTACAGCCAGGGCACTGAGGCATGCCCCACACCAGAATAAAATTGCACTGGGAGTGATTCCATGGGCTAATCTGGCCCGCTGAGTCTCTGCTCTGGACTTTCCTTCTTCCAGTCAGCAGGTATGGAAAAACAAAGGCACTGAGCCCTTTCTGGAGGCAAGTCATTCTTAAGTACTCTGAAGGGGGGGGGGGGGAATGCAATGCCCATTTCCCCTTTTTAATTTTTTTTTGTCAAGTCACAGCTGAGTGATGTTGGCAACCTCGCAGGGTTGTCAAGGCAAGAGATGTTCAGAGGTGGTTTTGCCGTTTCCTGCCTCTGCATCACGACCCTGGTATTCCTTGGTGGTCTTCCCACTCAAATACGAACCAGGGCTGACCCTGCTTGGCTTCTGAGAACTGACAAGACTGCTGCATTTTCACAGCAGCAATCCAAATTCCACCACCACCCTGCCAGTTAATTCCTACAGCCACTATATATTACACAAGGAAGCATTTTATTAATTCTGCTTCAGAGTCCTGGGAAAGGGGAAAGAAAGATCTGCAAGCCCCCTCCCCTTCTCTGCCTTCGCTGGGATATACACCCTCAAGCCCCTCTTTGCAGCCTTCTAGCCAGCTGTTCTTTTGAACCGGGACCGGTCAGTTTCAAGACCATTTGTCAAAGGGCCATGCTAAAGGAAGCCAGAGATTCAATCCGCAATGAGGCTTTCTTCTTCTGTTTCCGTTTGTCTAGCCCTTCAGGGACCCAATGGCAGTTCAGCTGCTGCAGAGTTCAAGCCAACAATCCTGAACATCAGGTACCAATTCCCTGCACAATGCAGGATGCTGGCCAGAGGAGAAGACTTGCTGGCATTTCCCAGATTCCTTTTTGCCCAGGAAATCGAGTGCCAACCCCATGCCACCAGGTCCTCCTTCGGTCTGCCAGTCCTTCTTGCCCCTGGCCTGAATTCCACCTCCTGTCTCCTACCAGATTCTGAATTCACGTGGAAAGATGCAGATCGTGGACAGACATGACAGGAGGGCAGCCGTCTTGCAGAGGAATAGCAGCAAAAGAGGCCTTGCATTCTGGCAACCTCGCTGCTTTAAGCGGCCCGCAAAAAGTTCAAGTCAGTGGAACGGTATCCTTACCTGTTGGATGTAATGCCCTTGCACGGAGGTCATACCGACAGCTGGACCAGCAGGCTTTCCACTTGGGCTGGCAGAACTAGGCCTGGAAGGTCAGGGAGGGGGAAATCAAAAGACTGAGAATTCAGATGGGGAGACCCAGAGAGCAACATCAGAATCATGAACGTATGAACTCAGGAAGGGCACTTGCAAATAACAGCACCTTCAGATGCTGTTAGTGATCACAAAGGCACTGGGTGCTGATTGAAAATCTTTTCTCCCATAGTACATAGTTAGACTGGGCCGATGTTCCCTCTAAGATGAGTTAGTGTGAGCTAGCTCACAGTTTTTTAGCCTCCGGCTCACAGATTTTTATCTTAGTTCAGGAAGGATGGCTCCAGAGCAAACAAATTTATGCAGCAGCCCAATCGCTCGCTCACAACTTCGATGCCAGGAGCTCACAAAGTAGTGTTTCCGCTCGCAAGACTCCATTCGCTTAGAGGGAGCATTGGACAGGGCCCCTTACTATTCAGAGTTTTAATACAAATTCATATTAGCTTTATTTCCATCTTTATTTAGGTAATGTGAAGGGCCTTTCCCGGCTACTTTCTACCTGCCTGTCTGCTGCAAACTTCCAATGCAAGGCTGGCTCAGCATCCCCACAAGCTGAACCTAGTGATGCCAGAGAGACCCGGCAGCTATCTCGCTTTTTCTTTCTTCTAATACACATTTTGGGGGGGCTAAATGTTTCCTGGTCTGTAGGCAGAGCAGGGCCCTGTCAACTGCCTGTACCAGGGGAACCTGGGATCATCCCCTGTAAAAACACGGACCGGTTAGCAATGGGGATGAAGTGGCAGCTACCTCCTGGTCCAGCCCGCACCCATTTTCCCCTTCTATAAAAGAATCTGCCTTCAGTAGCTATGCCAACAGCCTGGAGAAGAAAATGTCCTGTCTGCATATTATGCCTCTGTTAAAGGGACAGGGCCTTTTCCTCCAGGCTGTTGGCAACCATGATTCTGCCTCCTCGTGGATGGCAGCAACCCTGTGGCCTAGATCACTGGCGGGGAGGGGGGGGGGGGAGCCAAATAAGAAGAGGCGCCTCCTTAGAAATCTAGGAGTGGATGGTAAAAAGGAACACTTACCGCTGAATTATGCCAAGATCAAGATTACTTTGTTCACCAAAAGATACACAAGTGGAATACAGAGAACAGGCGAAGGACCTTGTGGAGAAATGCGTTTTAATTTGGAGGTTTGGGCTGTACAAAACCTTTACAGTTAAGTTTTAAAAAGCTTTTCTTAGCAGAGAACAGGTGGCGGCGGCCGTGGGGGGGGGGGGGCGGGGAGTCAATTGCACCCATCAATGTGTTAGGAATGGCTAATGGCTTTCCTGGCCAAGACAAGGAAAGGTCAGCTGATACTTCCAGACGGAAGCTGAAACCTAGCAGGGACACAGAGGCGTGGGGGTGAAGAGAGGCAGGACTGCATCTTCCTGGAGATTTCAGGAAAGGCTTCTTTGTCCCACAGGGGGCGGGTAAATAGAGATAATAAAATCCCTTGGCGTGTTTGTGGGGGGGGGTCTCTTTGGCTGACTCCCTCCACTACAGAGATGCAGCTCCACCACGATAATGGGAATGGTGTATTTACGCCTTTCTTTTGCATTCCTTCATCTGTCTTAACAAATTCTGAGAAGACAGACTCAGGTGGGGTAGCTGGTCTGGTCTGAAGCAGCAGAACAAAGTTCGAGTCCAGGGGCACCTTTGATACCAACAAAGTCCTATTCAGGGTAGAAGCTTTTGTGTGCATACACACTTCCTCAGATACCAAAGTGTGCAAGTACATGAAAGCGTATACCTTGAATAGAACTTTGCTGGTCTTAAAGGTGCCCCTGGACTCAGACTTCGTTCAAATCCTGAGAGACTGTGACTGACCCAGAGCCCCCCCAGCAGTTTCACGGCAGAGTGGGGATCAGAGGTTCAGGGGACTGGACTGGAGATTGACTAAAGCAGGACCTTTCATTCCCCCCACCCCCCACACTGCATATCTGTGTCGATCAAGTAAAATGTGTCCTGATGGTCACTAAAGTGTGTGAGAATCTTAGTGGGGAATTAGAGGGAGTGACAGTGAAGGAGAGGGTGATCAAAGGCCGGAATGCCCCCTCCATATGCAAAGGCCGTGTATGTCAGAGTGCCACTTGCTGGGGCTTCATAGCAGGCCAGTAGCTACAGGCATTTGGGGGCCCTGCCCCCTTAATTAAAAGCTGCACCCCACAAATAGCCTTATTTTTGAGGAGAGACCCCCCCCAGCAGCCAGGGTGAGAGTGCCATGGCTTGCCCCTCGGGCTTCCCTCTCCCTCCCACTGTGGAATTGGGGGACGGGGGCATCATGGGACCCAGGAAAAGACAGCTCAGAAGGCATTTAATTGCCTTCAGAAGACTTTTAAATGCCTTTTGAGTTCCCTTCCACAGGGCAAGACAGCTTAGAATTTGCATGTTTCCCAAAGGCTCATGGGAATGCTTTTGAAAGACTCACTGTGACCTGGGTGATATACAGCAGGGACTGGGCTAGCAGAAAGGGAGATTTGTTGGGAGATGTACTGAAGGTGCCACTCTTGAGTGCCCTTCTAAGCTTTCTTACCCTGTGGAAGGGAACTCAAGGCATTTAAATGCCTTTCTGAAGGCAATTAAATGTCCTCTGAGCTCTTTTTTCCTAGGAATTACCATGTTTGCTGCCCCATCCCTTGAAAGGAAGAGCTAGCAAGAGGCTTGGAGCCTCCCTCTTTAAAGACAAGCATTCAGATTGATTTAATTAACGGTCATTTAACTGCCCCCTTAAAATAAATTTTTTTTTAACCCCGGAACAAAAAAAACCCCTGGCTCATAGTGAGACCAGCTGCACCCTTTGTGAGATGTTTGTTAGTTTCTCAAAAGCATCTGGCTGGCCACTACAGAAAGTGGAATGCTGAACTAGATGGGTGCCAAGGTCAAAGGTTGCCTAGGGCACACACAAAAAAAGCACCCCTGGGCCAGCCCTGGATGGGTCACCATGCCAAGTAGATTTTGACTTGTGGATCACCATACCGAAAAGGTTGGGAACCGCGGGTCTAAAGGACCTGAGGGGGTGTCTGTTGAGAGGTCGCCCTCCACCTTGGACGAGAGCCACTCTCACGCCGTCCAGCGTGAAGAACAGAGACGGTACCTGGAGAGGGGTCACACCCACATTCTGGTATGGAGACCCCTCTTTCCCAGCCCTCACTGAAACCACCACTGCTGGAGAGGACAACTGCCTCCCCACCCCCAAACCCAAGTCAGAAAGACTGACGGTAGATGCACCAACCAGACCAAGCATAGCTCTACTGGAACGGCCCCCAAGCAAGAGACCGGCCCGACCCTTCGTGGCATGGGCAACACGGCACAAAGGCACATCCTTCTCCATCATGGCTTGTCTCAAGCAAACATTTGGGGTTAATGGATTAAATTCTAACCCTGGATATCATCACTTGCTTCTTCCAAATGTAAGTTACTTCCAGTTCCGAGTTACTGTCTCCTTTCCCACAGTTCAATAAAGGAGCTGCAGTTTAAAGTTTGTGAGAGGGGAGACCGCTGCCTCGTGAACAGGATTAGACACCTGGAGACAGCCCTTCTTATGGCCAAGCCTTGCGCTGTATAGCTGAAATGGACAGGACGTGCCAGTCGGTGAAGAAAATCCTTGAGAAAGTATTGCAAAATAGGAAGAGAGAAAATCAAGCTTACAATCCCCAGATACTTATTCAAAAGGAGCCCCCCCCCCCCCCAAGAAGCATACATGAGTGTCGAACTCATATCTGGGAGACCCGGGTTCGAAACCCCACTCATGCCATGGAAGCTCACTGGGTTTGGGCCAGTCACACTCTCTCAGTCTAACCTACTTCACAGGGTTGTTGTGAGGATAAAATGAAGTGAGGAGAGTTGATGGTAGCTGCTCTGGGTCCAACTTTCAGGAGAAAGGCGGGGTACAAATGCACCACCACACACACAAAAATCCATCCTAAATCCAACAAGTCAAAAGGTGGGAATCGGGTATATTGCCCTGTTTCAACAAGTATCCTCATCAGACAACTAAACCTTCATGTGGTAAATTATAATACTTATAGCGGTTCATAAGATCTGTAATGTAAAGTTAGAGCTAGATCCCAATTACCAGGAACAGGGCCTTCTCGGTGGCGGCTCCCTACTGGTGGAACGAGCTCCCAGAGAACATCAGGGCCCTGCGGGACTTTTTGCAGTTCCACAGGGCCTGTAAAGCGGAGCTCTTCCGCCAGGCTTTTGGGGCCGCCACCGGAGGGAATGGCCTTTAGTAGATGGCGTGGTGAGCCACCTCTAGAACGTCTACGGTGGAATCCTCCTGGCAGGATATAAGTAAGTGGCTGGTATTTGGTGCTGGTTTGTTTGCTGCCATCTGTGATTTGATTGTTTAATTGTATTTTAATATGAGTTAAAATTTTATATGCTGTGTTTTTAACTTTGTATGTCTATGATTTTATGTTGTTAGCTGCCTAGAGCCGGTTCGCTGGCAAGGCGGGATACAAATCGAAATAAATAAATAAATAATATCTGATCCAGCTTTTCATAAGGCTACTGATATACCAAAGCTTAAGCTCGTTTCAGCTTTATTGGCAACGACACATTTATGTATTGCAACAAACTGGAAGAAACCTCCAACTTTCACATTGCGGAAGGTTAAAACTTGGGGTCTGATGGCTATGGGGGAGATCCCTTTAATGGTTAACCCGACAGATTCAGCTTCTGTGTCGCCTCACTTTCTTGACAACTGGATGCCTCTTATTTCTTATCTGGAGGGAATGAAATGTCATAAAAGTGGGGAGATCCCCTCCAAGTATAGGTCCCTTGTTGCATGATTGTTAAATGTATATCTTCTGTAATGGCAAGTTGTATTTTTTGTTTCTTTTATAATTAAATTGAATGTTTAAAAATGGTAAAAAAAAAAAGAAGTGGAAAATTATAATGGATTTTCGTTGTGTTATCTAGTACACGCGAGTTCAGTTCTCTCTAAATAATCATGTTTCCTATTTTGCAATACTGTCATACAGATTTTTCTTCACCAGCTGATGTGTCCTGTCTATTACGGCTATACAGTGTGGTGCTTTTGAGTATTTTTCTCTTTCTGTTTGTACACACTGTGTTCCCTTTGGTGCTAAGGCAGAAGCATTACACACCTGTAAGCGTGCGGCGACGGTATGGATCCTCCAGTGGGCATGTTCTGTTTGCCATCGGTGAAATGGAACCCTTTCATTTCCATGTGGGAGGACTGGGGAAAGCAAACAAGCAAGGAACTGGATTATTTCCTTCCAATTTACACTTCACCCTCCTGAAGAGGGATCTGTACACCCACCCACCCCCACACACTACTGTATGTACAGATGTTTCCTCCTTCCTCCTGCAAAGACCTATGGGAAGGAAGTTCTACAACAGAGAACGGCATTCAGGCCTGTCCCAGCCTTGACAAGAAAACTGCTCTGGTGTTAACTCTTGTCCTCTCTTGCCATAAGCGGCTCTGAAGACACAACAGCAAAGCACCGGGCACACTTTGAAATAAGTACATAATAATTTAAAAAAAACAAACAAGCCCCTCATAGTGTATGTTCAAGGCTGTGATGGAACATGAGGGAGAAAAGATTTACAAAGAGGAACCAGCTGGATCCGAAAAAGAGGCCTCTTTCCCAGAAGAGGCTGAACCAAAGCAAAGACGGCTGGACTTTCACACCACAGACAAAACGAGATGGACCAGTCTAATGGCCAGGGGACTTTGGGAGGCCGCAGTCTTCCCTCCCAGGAGGAGGAAGAAGAGGAAGGAGGAGATTGGATTTATACCCCGCCCTTCCCTTCAAGTCTCAGGGCGGCTTACAATCTCCTTCCCTTCCCCACAACAGACACCCTGTGAGGAAGGTGGGGCTGAGACAGCTCTTTTGAGGACTGCTCTTGAGAAAACAGCTGAGAAAACTTGTGACAGACCCAAGGTCACACCAGCAGCTGCAGAAGAATACCACAGCAAAGGGGAAACCAGCTGGGCCCCAGTTGTCAGTCAGAGACTGAGCGGCAGCTGAAGGGTGCTCACTGTCCTTTCCCCTTCCAAAAGGAGGCACAAGTCCCAGCGGTCTAGACAGCAGCACCCCAGGAACCACTGAGGAAGGGGTAACTCTCCTTAGGATTGCACATTGTGTTGCTTTAATCCCTCACAAACTGACTTGGGGATCGCTGGATCAAAAGGCAGGGTACACATCTTCCAAATTAGCCCCTTCTTGCTCTTCCTCAGGGAATCCTAGCTCTGCTACGGGAATAGCCAGTTTAGCTTCCGCATCCCAACTTTCTGAATGCAGTTCTGTTCCACTGGCATGTTGCCTCTTGTTTTTGTTGCCAAAGAAAGGCCAGCCAGGAGGCAAGAGGAAAGCCGCTCTCCACCATAGCTTGTGGACAGAGGAAGACTGCCTCGGAACATGGAGGTTCTATTTACAAGACGCAGGTACTATCCATCGATAGCCCTATCACCATCGAGGAATTGGTTTAACCCTTTAATGACTTCTAGCGTTATGGGAATGGGTGAAAAAAAATCCCACTTGTAACTTCTTAGATGCCTCTCCTCAGCTGCTGTTTCTTATACTAAAAACAGCCCAAGTCAAGTTTAAATGGCTCGAACTACAATGCTGAACACACTGCCCAGAAAGCAACACAAAGCCAGTGCAGGGGCTGGAATACACGTGGAATGAATTCTGCACGATCAAATCCTGCACAGCTAGAAGCTCCTGGAAAGTCTTCAAGGGCTGCCCCCGCACAAAGTGCACTGCAACCAGCAAGCCTCGAGGTAAGGAAAGATGAATTAGGAAAGAACATCAAACACAGACACAGCTATTTGTAACCCAGCTGGGCTACTGGTGCGCACCCTGATGGTTCTTACCTCCCTGCCTGGGGCAAGGACAGACGGCTGGGAACCAGGCGAGAGGATCCGACGAGGAGCTCCGACAGGCAGATTCTGGCCCTGGGGAAGCTGGATTGACTGCGGCAAAATCAGGGGCTGCTGACCAGAACCGTAACGGGCCATCGGGAGCTGGGAGCCAGGCATTGGCATTGTGAGCTGCATTTTAACGAACAGACAGTTATGGTACGAGGTGCGGCAATGGGAGTGATTAAAAGGTGGAATTTGCTGCCAGAGGCTGTAGTGATGGCCACAAGAACAAACAGCTTTAAAAGGGAATTAGATAGATTCACGGAAAATGAATCTATCAATGGCTAATGGCCATGCTGACTGAGGGGAACGTCCACATTCAGAGGCACTAGGCCTCTGAATCCCAGAGCCAGGAGGCAACATCCAGGGAAGGCCTCAGCCTCTCTGTCCTGTGGTTGGCCCTCCAGAGGAACTGCTTGGCCACTGTGTGAGAGAGGATGCTGGGCTAGATGGACTACTGATCTGATCCAGCAGGGCTCTTCTTACGTTCTTATCCTCCACATTCAGAGGCCGTAATCCTCTGAATCCCCAGAGCCAGGAGGCAACATCAGGGGAAGGCCTCGGCCTCCGTGCCCTGTTGTTGGCCCTCCAGGGGAACTGGTTGGCCACTGTGTGAGACAGGATGCTGGACTAGATGGACCCTCACTGTTCTGATCCAGCAGGGCTCTTCTGATGTTCTTAACGAGTTGGGACAAAGAGTGTGAGAGAGCGTGTGTATGATATCCTCTTAAAAGCCATGAAATTTGCTGTCGAAGGATATATTAAGACACGTAGGCCAAGGCTGACTTTCATACTCTCTAGGCTACTGGATGTTATTTTTCTCTTGGCATTGTCCTGGAAGATCAGGATCGGGCTCTGGGGGCTCATGTGCAAGTCCCACCCCCTGCAGGCAGACTGGAACCCAGGATTCGTGAGCCCACACAAAGCTGCCCTCTACTGAGTCAGGGTCTCAGTCTATCAAGTTCAATTCTAATTGGCGGCAGCTCTCCAGGGACTCCAGCGGAGGTCTTTCACATCACCTGGTGCCCGCCTGATTGCTTTAACTGGAGATGACGGGGACTGAACTCGGAGGCCTTCTGCGTACAAAGCGGATGCTCTGCCGCTGAGCCACAGCCCCGCCACAAGGACTTCTTATCAGTGGACTCAAAAGCATGCTTCCAATTCAGTCTGCAGGCAGGGCCCATGTAAGCCACTTGCAAAGGACTTCCATATCCAGCTGGAGGTGCAGCCCCAGTCCTTGGCTTGCTAAGCAACGAAGGTACAAGACACGGAAGAAGAAAAAACGCAGCACAACAGTAGACTGAATGGTGCAAACTAGAAGCCAGATGAGACTAATAGAAATAAAGAGGACTGGAAAAAGCGGGTGGAGCTGGATATCTTCCAGCACCAGTGGAGAAGGGAGGGGCCGTGGCTCAGTGGTAGCGCATCTGCTTGGCATGCCGAAGGTCCCAGGTTCAATCCCTGGCTTCTCCAGTTAACAGGACCAGGTAGGAGGCGATGGGAAAGACCTCAGCCTGAGACCTGGGAGAGCTGCTGCCCATTTGAGTAGACAATATTGACTGTGATGGACTCATGGTCTGAGTCAGTAGAAGGTGGCTTCATATCCTCATATGTCGTAGCGAAAGAGTGACCAGGAAGTCCCAAGGTTACTAAAGTGCTGGCTCCTCTGACCCTGCTTTCTTTGTTTGTTTTGTTACACTGCTTTGATCTCCCACCATTTGAGGAGATCCAACGTTTGAACCAACACCTGATCAATCCAGTTGCTTTGACTTTCCCATGCAGCAAGGGGACTGTTTCTCATCCCTCCCTAAGGACGAGGCCAGGAGATGAGATTAACATCCAGTAGGGCTCTCCAATTAAAGGAAGGCTGCTGCAACCCGACTCAAACCAGCCAACCACCTAAATAGCACACATTTAACATTTGGCAATGGTAAACAGGAACCTTTGTTTTCATTAAAATTATTATCTCCCCCCCCTTCCTTCAAGGAGCACATAGTAGAGCATGCAGTCTCTCCCCCTCCAATGCTCCCTCTAAGCTGTGGAGTCTAGTGAGCAAAAATTCTACTTTGTGAGCTACTGGCACTAAAGTTGTGAACGAGTGATTTGGCTGCTGCATAAAGTAGTTTGCTCTGGAACTATCGTTCCTGAGCTAAGTTGAAAATGGGTGAGCCAGAGGCTAAAAAATGGTGAGCTAGCTCACACTAACTCAGCTTAGAGGGAACACTGCTCTGGAGCCATCCTTCCTGAGCGAAGACAAAAGCGTGTGAGCTGGAGGCTAAAAAACTGAGCTAGCTCACACTAACTCAGCTTAGAGGGAACACTGCTCTGGAGCCATCTTTCCTGAGCGAAGACAAAAGCGTGTGAGCTGGAGGCTAAAAAACTGAGCTAGCTCACACTAACTCAGCTTAGAGGGAACACTGCTCTGGAGCCATCTTTCCTGAGCGAAGACAAAAGCGTGTGAACTGGAGGCTAAAAAACTGAGCTAGCTCACACTAACTCAGCTTAGAGGGAACACTGCTCTGGAGCCATCCTTCCTGAGCGAAGACAAAAGCGTGTGAGCTGGAGGCTAAAAAACTGAGCTAGCTCGCACTAACTCAGCTTAAAGGGAACACTGTCCCCCAGCCATCCACAGCAAAAATATAGCAAATTAAAAAACAAAACAAAACAAAAACTTATCACTTGTAACCCTGTAATGGCACTCAGAAACAATGTACTATACAGCAGGGCCCGGCCCAGGTTATGTCATGATTTTTTGCTGAACTGTGTAAAGAACTCCCACTAGCTAATTTCATTCTCATCCTAGTCAGTCGCTGACTCCCTGTAAGATTTAAGACTCTGCATGGCTTCCATGCTTTGTAATGATGAAAGGATTAAGCAGAAATCAACTTCTCCCCAGGCTCAGCTTCTAAAGTTTCTTCCAGCTGCATTTATTTACAAGGCTCTCTCAGAACGAAAAGCCCAAAGAATAAGCCATACACCATCCTCTCTTAAATTATCTTAAAGCATTTAGTTCCACTCTTTCAAAGCTCTGTTATGGTTCCATCTCCGAAAGCGAATCAATGGATCTTCAGATGAGTCAAAGAAAACATGCCGGCCGTCACAGCTGGATCCATTACACCACTTTGATCCACATTTCAGAAAGAAAATGAGAAGCAGCTTCAGAAACGGGTCTCAGCTGCTGGTGGAATGATCTACCCTGGCAGGTCCCGGTGTGCAGATACAATTAATCGCAGGTAGGCATTCTAATTAAAGGTCAGATGTAAGAAACCCCACCTGTTCTGTGGACATCCAAAATGCCACCACTAGGGACGGGCACGAACTGGGGAAATGGAGGTTTGTGCTTTGGAGGTTTTCAAGAACCACAAACTTACACAAACTTCTCCATTGCACGAACCGGTTCGTGCTTCGAAAGTTCGTCCCCCCACCCCTCCAAGTGAGCTCCGAAGGCCCAAAACAACTGAGCTCTCAGTGAGCTCTGAAGATTTTTATAGGCCTTTAGAGCCTACTTCCAGGTGGGGCCTGCCCCAGAGTTACATCCAGCAGACTAGCTCCCTCCCCAGTGATTTAATAAAGGGAACAAGACTGTGAGCTACCTTCCATGCGTAGTATATACTATCTGTTTGCCCTATGCATTACTTTGCTCTCAGTACATTCTGTAATTCCACCTTTTGGAATTGTTAATGTTATCTATATATCTAATAGCCAAGTGGCCCACCCCCGCGCGGATACCTAAATCCGCGCCGGGGGGGGGGCACTTGGAGGGCAGAGGGGGGGTTCTGCAGGTGGGGGGTGACCCCCCCGCTTGCAGAAAAATCCAAAAACTTTAAAAACTTTTCGGGGGATATTTAAATCTCCCGAAAAGTAAAAGAGCGTCCCCTGCGCATGCGCAGGGAACGCTCTACGAACTGCCGCGGCCGGGGGGGGAGGGGGCGAGCGGCGGGCCCGGCGGGACTCTTTGGGGGGAGAAGGGGCCGAGCGGCGGGCCCAGAGAGGCCCGCCGGGACTCTTTCGGGGGGGCGAGCGGCGGGCCCGGCGAGACCCACCGGGACTCTGTGGGGGTGGGGGAAGGGGGCGAGCTCCTTCTCTCCCCCCCCCGCGAGTATCGCGGGTCTCCACCTTGTCGTGTCTAATCCTTATACTTTGTTTTCAGATTTCCAAATTCCTCGTCCAATTACCTTGTTTAGCAGATGTCTTATTCAACTGGTTCCGCTGACTTACCCTGTGGAAGTTGCCCTGAGTCTCAGTAAGAAAGGTGAGCTATAATTAATTAATTATCGTATGGCAGTGGGTGTAGTATAGCCAGGAGATCCCAAGATTGTCTGGCAGCCTCAGACTCTAGCTCTTTTTGCGGTGAGCTAGGTTTATTTTAAGGGGCTGCAGTGGCTCAAGTGGTTAAGATGTTGAACTGCAGACCAGAAGGTCAGCAGTTTGAGACCCAAGTGCCGCCTGACGGAGTGAGCTTCCTTCTCTGGCCCCAGTTCCTGCCAACCTAGCAGTTGGAAAGCAAGAAATTGCAAGTAGATGAATAGGTACCACTTCGGTGGGAAGGTAACAGCGTTCCGTGTGCCTCGGTGTCTAGTCATGCCGGCCACATGACCACGGAACGTCTTTGGACAGCGCTGGATCTTCGGCTTGGAAACGGAGATGAGCACCGCATCCCTAGAGTCGTATTCGACTGGCTTTTGAGCAAGGGAAACCTTTACCTAGGTTTATTTTGGGGGAGCTCAGAGAACTGGGACTGACCCTAGGTCACCCAGCTGGCTTCAAGCGGGAAAGTGGGGAATCGAACCCGGTTCTCCAGACTAGTCTGCCACTCTTAGCCACTACACCAAACTGGGCTATAAAAAAACACTCAACTAGTAAATAAATCCTAACACAGAAAAAGAGAGAGCTTGAGGCGCCACGTAGTTCTTAAGACGCTTGAGTGCTGACCTGGGTGAGCTGCGAGTCCATCATCTGCGAAGCTCCCATCCCAGGTGCCTGGTTTATCTGGCCTTCATAAACCAACGCCTGGCTTCCATTCACTGGCTGGTAAGGGGATCCCGACTGCGTTTTCACCATCTCCAAGGGCTGCATGCCCGGGAAGGCAGAATAGGGGGGCTTCAGAGCTGTGCCGCCAGTGAGGACCACGGTGCTGGGCTGGGACAGGCTAGGGTGCATGTAGACCTGAGACCTACAGAAGACAAAAACACACACACACAACAGGACTCAACACTGGGGGCTTGAATTTCGCATACAAATTTTGCTCCAGAATCAGCCAGACGAGGTACAACCAGAAAACACATCCAGAATGTGTCAGAACAAAACTGATTCCACACACCCATAGAGTTGCCAGCCTTCAGGTGGTGCCTGCAGGTCCCCTGGAATTACAACTGAGCTTCCGACTAGAGCAGGGGTGGCCAAACGGTGGCTCGGGAGCCACATGCAGCTCTTTCACACATATTGTGTGGCTCCCAGCCAGTGTTCCCCTCCTCTGGTAGGCTTTGGGGGGGGGAGCAGAGAAAGAAAGCAACTTTAACTTTAAGTGCATTCTCAAAGCCCCCCCCCCCCCCCAAGCCTACAAATATAATTGGATAAATAAATATCATCAGGGGTCCTTTCGTAGAAAAAGAGGTGCAGGAGCTCATTAGCCTAACTCATTAGCATACCTCATTAGCATATGCCACGTCCCCTGACATCACCAGAAGTGTGTCAGAAAGGGAATGTCAGTTTCAGCCCCATTATACCCTATGGGCCATTGAAATCAATGGCAAAAACTCATAGGGTATATGAGGGACTGGAGAGGAGGGGGTTTGAGGGAGAGGCTCCAAACTTGCAGGGTAGCTGCTGGGGCCTCTCCTCGAAATACCCACCAAGTTTCAAGAAGATTGGACCAGGGGGTCCAATTCTATGGGCCCCCAAACAGGTTGTCCCATCCCCTCCATTGTTCTCTATGGTGGGAAAAAATGTTAACTTTTTTCCTCCCATAGAGAACAATGGAGGGAATGGGGGCAACCTGTTTGGGGGCCCATAGAATTGGACCCCCTGGTCCAATCTTCTTGAAACTTGGTGGGTATTTCGAGAAGAGGCCCCAGCAGCTACCCTGCAAGTTTGGAGCCTCTCCCTCAAACCCCCTTTTCTCCAGTTGTTTTTAAAGTTGCCACCAAATTTTGGCGGCAATTCGGCAGTGGGATGAATTAGATTAGAGAATCTGATTCAGCCCGTGGCTGCCCTAGTGGCCAATCCTGAGCTGGCGGAGCTTTGCTCCGCCTCGCTCCAGCCCCAACGGACCCCTGAATATCATCATCAATATCTGTTTTTACCCCTTTTGTTTTTATTTTTGGCAGTCTCATTTAATGTTAATAGAAAGCAAATTTGCATATTTTCCAATAAAAACGTGTGTGTAACATTTGTTCATGTCTAGCGGCTCTCAAACATCTGAGGTTTATTCTCTGTGGCTCTTACATTAAGCAAGTTTGGCCACCCCTGGACTAGAGAGATCAGTTCCCCAAGAGAAAATGGCTGCTGCTTTGGAGGGTTGAATCCATGGCAACAGCACTCACTGAGGCCCCTCCCCTCTACAGCCCCTCCCCCAGGCTTCATCCCCCCCTCCCCAAATTCTCTGGGAACGTCCCATGCTGGAGTTAGCAACCCTACATGCTGGTCTCAGTTCTTAGTGAGGTAGTTAATCAACCTACTTGGGCTGAACATCCCTCCACACACAAATCCTTTTCATCAAGAAAACTAGCCCTGATGTGCTCATCTTTCACAAGCAGAGAATGATTTTGTATGGGAGAGAGTCCCTGTTGTGCAAGAACTCACACACAGACCGAGTCAGGACCCAGATCTGTCACCTCCCTAAGAACGAGGCAGATAATATTATTCTGAAATAGAGTCGATGTAACATCCAAACCACCTCTGGCACTGGAGAGAAGTGCTTATGGATCAGTGGTAGAGCTCATCTTTGTGTGTGGAAGATCGGCAGAGCTCTGGTATCTTTTGTTATCTGGGTGATGCTGAGAAGACAGAGGTGTGTACATTCCAGAGTTTCAGGAAAGTCTGTAGTTCTGGCTCTTTTGAGCAACAGAAACAAAAGAAGAAGAAGAAGAAGAAGAGATGGGATTTATACCCTGCCTTTCACTACCTGAAGGAGTCTCAGAGCGGCTTACAATCTCCTTTCCCTTCCCCTCTCCACAACAGACACCCTGTGAGAGAGGTGGGGCTGAGAGAGCTCTGATAGAGACTGCTCTTTTTCAAGGATAGCTGTGACAGAACAATGGCTTGCCCAAGGTCATCCAGTAGGTACAAGTGGAGGAGTGGGGAATCAAACCCAGTTCTCCCAGATTAGAGTCCGTGCACTTAACCACTACATTAAAAGAACAATGATGCAAAATGCACAACTGTATGGAAATTACAGGCTGCAGAATCCCTTCCGCACTCCAGAACCCTACACTTTGCCATAACGCACCTGTGTGTGTTGACAAAAAGGAAGGGCGTGGGAGCTCACCTCGGAAAGGATAACACTTCTGTTTCTCTGGCACAGCCCTGAGCTCGCCAAAGGAAGGAGAGGGTGTAAGTCCACTACACACCTTTCCTGAAACACAAGCCTCAGATGCAAGATGGAACCGCAAGAGACCCAAAAAACGCCTTCCTGTTTCTTAACTTGGGCATTTCTTCCAAACTGGTGAGTGAGGCAACATTCCAGTCTCTCAGTCAGAGAACCTCTTCACACCCTCCTGCTGGGGGGGGGGTTCAGTAGGATCCATTGAAAACATCACAGAGACGGTTTCTGAGCCACCCAGCAGGCCGATCACACACTAGCCACCCTCAGGGGTCTTGCTATAAAATGCCATTACGGGAATTCAAAATAGGATCAGCATTCTTACAACTAACGGCAGGCTGACGGCGATGAAGGGATCTGTGCATACGGCATGAGAATAGGATGCGTGGCAAATCACACCATATCAAAAGAAGAGATTGTGATTTATTCCCCGCCCTTCACTACCCAAAGGTGTCTCAGAGTGGCTTACAATCTCCTTCCCCTTCCCCTCCCCACAACAGACACCCTGTGAGGCAGGTGGGGCTGAGAGAGCTCTGACAGAGACTGCTCTTGAAGAAGAAGAGATTGTGATTTATACCCCGCCCTTCACTACTCAAAGGTGTCTCAGAGCGGCTTACAAATCTCCTTCCCCTTCCCCTCCCCACAACAGGTACCCTGTGAGGCAGGTGGGGCTGAGAGAGCTCTGACAGAAACTGCTCTTGAAGAAGAAGAGATTGTGATTTATACCCCGCCCTTCATTACCCAAAGGTGTCTCAGAGTGGCTTACAAACTCCTTCCCCTCCCCCTCCCCACAACAGGCACCCTGTGAGGTAGGTGGGGCTGAGAGAGCTCTGACAGAAACAGCTCTTTTCAAGGACAGCTCTGACAGAACTATGGCTTGCCCAAGGTCATCCAGCAGCTGCAAGTGGAGGAGTGGGGAATCAAACCCAGTTCTCCCAGATTAGAGTCCGCACACTTAACCACTACACCAAAAGAACAGTGATGCAAAATGCATAACTCTATGGAAATTACAGGCTGCAGAATTAACTTGTTGGTGCAGCGCTGTGTGAGCTGCGTATGCACAAGCCCTGGGTTAGAGAGAGAGAGAGAGAGATGCCTTACGAAATAACCTTAGACCAGCTCCGCACTGTTTAGCTTTTCAGGGACCCAAGCAGAGAAACATCTTGCCAAACACTTGCTTCCTAAGATCCTTTGACTTGGAGATATTTGGGATTAAACCTGGGGCCTTCTGCATGCATGCTTCACCTCTGGATCCTTTTTGAAACTATATACCGTATTTTTGCTCCATAAGACTCACTTTTTCTCCCAAAATAAGTGAAGGGGGGGAAGTGTGTGCGTCTTAAACCCCCCTCACTTTTCCCAAGCCACGGCACCGAGCGGAGCTAGGTGCGTCTTATGGTCAGGTGCGTCTTATGGAGCAAAAAATACGGCACTTATGTCTAGCTTCTCCATTATGAATAGATGAAGCCGCTGTACGTCCTGTCAGGCAATTGGTCCGTCTAACTCAGTACTGCTTCCTCTGACTGGCAGCTGCTCTCCAAAGTATTGCGCAGGAAAAACGTCTGTCGCAATACCAGCCACTTTTGGAGAGTCCTTCAGCTGAAGAGGTCAGGGACTGAATCAAAGTTTCATCCTCTGGGTTTAAGTCTACTAGCGCAAGACTAGAGGACCCAGCCCCCAATGAAGGACCCCCAGCTGAGCCCAGTTCTGTTACCTGAAGGGCTGGATGGAGCTGTAGATCTCCTGGGACTGTGAAACCGGAAGGCCACCCCTCAGTCCCAGCTGAGCTTGGGCTTGCAATGACGTGTGGAGTGACAGCGGAATTTGCTGAGCAGCAGCAGCCTGCAGGGTGGGGAAAACAAAACAAAACTCAGAATAAAAAGCACAAGGGCAACAAAAATTCTCCTTGCAACCGAGAATTCTAACCAACTTTAAAGCAGCACTTCCCAAACTGCTGAGAGCTGTCTGGGACTGCCATTTCTCCTATCAGAGGCAAGCTGTGAAAGTAAAAAATTGGGGGGGTGTTAAAAGAGTAGGCAGCGGAAGAGTGAAATAAGGACACCAGCCATGGTATTTCTGCACAAGCTGCTGAACCTAGGAGCACTTCCTAACTGGGAAGGAAGCAAACCTGCAGCAGTGACTCACGCAGAGATGCAAAGGGAAGCCTCTTCTGAGGACAGGGTGCCATTTCTGAGACTGAATCACCCAACTGCCCGTGAGTTGGAAGCTACAGAAGAATGGAGGAGGGGAAAACACTGTGCGCTGCCCTAAACTCCTTGGGAAAAAAAGGTAAGACAGAAACAGATCTGACAGGCTGAGTTTCCTTCCACTATCTTCCCCTTCAGCGGAGGCTACCCCGAAGGACTGAGAACCAGAGAGGAGAAACATGCAGTGGTCTGCGTCAGCCTCACTGCAAGCCCTTGGCCGATTTCTCATCGTGGCGAACTTAAGCTGAAACCCTGCCAGTCCTGATGCTTCAAGAGCAGGCAGGACGGGAACCAGGAGGGGAGCTCGTTCCTCCCATGGGGCGGAACCAAGCACTTGACCACTTGACTTGACCTTGCTTTAGAGGTAGGGCTATGCAAACGACCAAGGGGGAGGAGTCCTCTGCTCCTGGATGACTGCCAACAATGAAAGGGAACATTTCTGGACAGGGCTCATTTCGTCGGAGCAGGAGCTCCTTTGCATATTAGGCCACACACCCCTAGTGCAGCCAATCCTCCAAGAGCTTACAGAGCTCTTCTTATAGGGGCTACTGTAAGCTCTTGGAGGATTGGCTACATCAGGGGTGTGTGGCCTAATACGCAGAGGAGCTCCTGCTACGAAATGTGCTCTGTTTCTGGATATGGTGGTGGTGCGTGCTATCTAGTGGCAGCCGACTTATGGCGACCATGTAGGGTTTTCAAGGCAAGAGATGTTCAGAGGTGGTTTCCGCCACTGCCTGCCTCTGCGCAGCGACCTCGGGCTTCCTTGGTGCTCTCCCAGTCAAATACTAACCAGGGCTGACCACGCTCAGCTTTTGAGATCTGATGAGACCGGGCGAACCTGGGCCATCCAGGTTTGGGCAACTTCCTGGGGAGGCTAGGATCCTCCACGTTCACTGATGCCTCCCTTGAGTTTTGGGACACTCACAGATTTAATCTTAGGGCTGCTGGTGTCCAGATGTGAACCTCAACATTTCCTGCCACCTACACAAACACACACCCCCCCCCCCCCCTGAGGGATGGAGACACCAGCTTACCTGTTGGTAGCTCTGCTGCTGAGGTATTGTCTGGGGGACGAGGCGTGGCTGGCTCGCAAACACGTGCCCGTCCAAGTAAAGGGGTGGGATGTGGCTACCTGGAATGAGGGAATCGGAAAGGAAGAATGCAAGGAATTAGTTATGTCCAAGCTGGAAGGTGGGCAAAAGGGAGACGCTGCCCATGCTTGCCCAGCCGTCCCAGGCATGGGAAATCCCACCCCCCTTCCGCACTCCAGAACCCTACACTTTGCCATAACGCACCTGTGTGTGTTGACAAAAAGGAAGGGCATGGGAGCTCACCTCGGAAAGGTTAACACTTCTGTTGCTCTGGCACAGCCCTGAGCTCGCCAAAGGAAGGAAGGAGAGGGTGTAAGTCCACTACACACCTTTCCTGAAACACAAGTCTCAGATGCAAGATGGAACCGCAAGAGACCCAAAGAATGCCTTCCTGTTCCTTAACTCGGGCATTTCTTCCAAACTGGTGAGTGAGGCAACATTCGAGTCTCTCAGTCAGAGAACCTCTTCACACCCTCCTGCTGGGGGGGGTTCAGTAGGATCCATTGAAAACATCACAGAGACGGTTTCTGAGCCACCCAGCAGGCCGATCACACGCTAGCCACCCTCTGGGGTCTTGCTATAAAATGCCGTTATGGGAATTCAAAATGGGATCAGCATTCTTACCATCAATGGCAGGCTGACGGCGATGAAGGGATCTGTGCATACGGCATGAGAATAGGATGCGTGGCAAATCACACCATATCAGAAGAAGAGATTGTGATTTATACCCCGCCCTTCACTACTCAAAGGTGTCTCAGAGCGGCTTACAATCTCCTTCCTCTTCCCCTCCCCACAACAGACACCCTGTGAGGTAGGTGGGGCTGAGAGAGCTCTGACAGAAACTGCTCTTGAAGAAGAAGAGATTGGATTTATACCCTGCCCTTCACTACCCAAAGGAGTCTCAGAGCGGCTTACAATCTCCTTCCCCTTCCCCTCCCCTCAACGGACACCCTGTGAGGTAGGTGGGGCTGAGAGAACTCTGACAGAAACTGCTCTTTTTCAAGAACAGCTGTGCCAGAACTAAGGCTTGCCCAAGGTCATCTAGGAGCTGCAAGTGGAGGAGTGGCGAATCAAACCCAGTTCTCCCAGATTGGAGTCCGCGCACTTAACCACGACACCAAACTGGCTCTGAGAGAACTGTGACTGACCCATGGTCACACCAGCAGCTGCAAGTGGAGGAGTGGGGAATCAAACCCGGTTCTCCCAGATTAGAGTTTGCGCTCCTAACCACTACACCAAACTGGCTCCAGAACTTTCACATCAGGTCCAGAACTTTCACATCCTGCGAACTTTCAGTAATGAAAGGCAAGTTTCTAACCTCTGTGAACAGAGAGGAAAAAGCTCAGGTGTCTTCACAAAAGCCAGAGATGGGAAGCTGGGCGGACCAGCTAGTGGGGTCCAGGGATGGAGCTTCAGGACAGTCTGCTGCTTTTCTTGCCCTTCACACCCTTTCTCCCCAATTCCTCACAATGTCCTCACTTGTCCCAACCCCCTTTTTATTTGCAAGCCTTGGAATTTAAAAGAAACACACACACACACCCTGAAGATGACATCTTGCAAGGGGAACTCATGAAACAAAACTTATAAAGGGGGCGTGAAACTGGAAAGACCCCAGCAACATTTGTCTCCCTGAGCCAATCCTTATGCAGCTGTGTCTTCAGTGGCGAAGAGAACGAGACGTGCAGTCCAGGGAATTTGCTGCTTCAGATCCCACTTCACTCAGAAACTCAGCAGGTGGCCCTTGGCTCAAATCTCACCTCAGTCATGAACTCACTAGGCGGCCCTATGGCAAGGCACTCTTTCAGTCTCAGTAGTCTCCCCCCCCCAAACTTTTGTAAAAGGCAATGTCTGGTGTACAAAGAAGAAGAGAAGACGACCCTAAAGGGGACAGCAGGAAGACAATTAGACAGGATAGGGAGGACAGCACCTTGTCCCTCCTGTTAAGTGTCATTCCTTGTCTGTCTCCAGACTGCTATTCTTAAGGCAATTTCCTCTTTCTTCTTGGAAGTCCTTCACTCAGCCTCTCCTCTTTCCTATCAAGTATGTTAGTTCCTAAATAAACCTTTATCTACTCTTTAATCAGGTCATGCACCGTCGCTGTGTTATTACTCTGTCAATACCAACTGTGACAAAGGGATAAGAATACCAGGTCTGTCATGAAAATAAGCACAATAACAATCATGCAGCATTTTGAAAACTAAACACACTAAATGAACACTAAGTCGCATTATAATAGTAAATCTGAGTTTAAATTGCGCATCAGACACAGGAGAACTTTTACTGCAGGGAGGAGAGAGAATTAGTGGTTACTGGGCAACCTTACCAGACAGTGAGTGATATACCTGGAATCGAAGCAGATGGTGCCACGGAGGCCACGGGCATCGGCGGCACAGACACGCCGCCAAAGGAGCTGTAGCTGACCCCGTTGGAAGCCCCGACACTGGAAGCAGGCTGAATGCCAGAACCAGCACCTCCAGGAGAGCTCTGTTCCGGTAAGCTCGGAGAGTTCTCCCAAGCTTTACGTGCTGACTCCATCTGCAAAGAGGGGGGGGGGGAAGCGAGATCAGGGCCCGAGGCTGCCAACAGAGAGGGGCTTGTCTTACATCCCATCCAGAAGCTGGTGAGCAGCAACCAGGACTTGGGCAAGGCTCAAAACAGCAAACAGAACATAGAGGCATCCTTGCAGGGCTGTTGTCCCAAGAGGCTTAAACCCTGAGTGGTGTTCTAGGCTCCTGCCCTAAATTTCCAGCTTCCAGTTAAAAAAAATAATCCCATCCTTTCGGAGTTGCCAGAGGCACCTACCCACTCACTCAGTAAAATGTAATTCCTTTCCCACAAGGTTAAATGGGATCAATTTAATTATTCACATTTGCTTTTCAGGTTTATGTCTTGCTTTCTGAGGGCCAGTTCAGAGCCCCAGAGACCTCGTATTCTAGTAGGGCTGCCGTGTGAGTCCACTGTCTGCACCACGCGCATCTCCATCTCCTGCTTATGATTACGTTATCTATTCGATTTCTGTATTGGCCATCCGGTGATGTCTGCGTACACAATCCTCTGTTTGGTTGCCTGAAACATGCGCTCGCAACGAACAACTTGACTTCACAAAATTCTACGAGTCGCTCTCCTGCTTAATTTCACGTTCCCAGCTCAAATTTCCCGGCCGTATTGATTCTACTTTGTTGCCCACTTTTGCGCTTTCGTCACCTATTCGTATCAGCGTGTCTGGTTTAGGCATGTGGTCGACTTCTTCCTGGATGCGTGCACAAAAGCTTTCAAGTTCCTCCTCATCGGCATCTGTAGTTGGGACGTAAAGTCGAATGATGGTTATGTTGACAAGGCCGATTCACCTTGGTGTGAGAGATCTGCTCCCCTGTCTCTGACTTGAGACCCAGCCACACCCAGCAGCACAACTTTAAGGTGAAACAAAGCTTTATTGAAAACACTGAAGTAAAAGATCTTAAGTCTGGAGCCACCCCAGAGGACCTGGAGCGGGTGCTTCAGGACGTGGCGGGCTGGCTTAGGCTGAGTCGATTGAAATTGAATCCAACGAAGACGGAGGTCCTGTGCCTGAGTCAGAGCGGGTCGGGGTTAGGGACCCCATTACCGGCCTTCGGGGGGGCTCCATTGGTGCCAGCCCCGAGGGTTTGGAGTTTAGGAGTGCTCCTGGATGCCTCCTTGACTATGGAGGCCCAGGTAACAGCCACTGCCAAGGCAGCCTTTTACCATCTGAGGCTGATTAGGCAGTTGGTCCCCTTCCTTGAACGCAATGACCTGGCTACAGTGATCCATGCAATGGTCACCTTGAGACTTGACTACTGTAACGCTCTCTACATGGGGCTGCCCTTGTCCCAGCCCTGGCGGCTGCAGCTAGTGCAGAATGCCGCGGCCAGGCTGTTGATGGGCCTCTCTGTGAGGGACCATGTCCAGCCTGTGCTGAGGGCACTGCACTGGCTGCCTATAGCGTACCGGATCCGGTTCAAGGTGCTGGTTTTAACCTTTGAAGCCCTATATGGCCAGGGGCCTGCCTACCTAAGGGACCGCCTTTCCCCATACATACCCCAGAGAGCACTGCAGTCAGGCACGCAACATTGCCTGGCCCTTCCTGGCCCGAGAGAGGCCAGGCTGGTGACCACCAGGAATAGAGCCTTCTCAGTGGCGGCCCCCCACTGGTGGAATGAACTCCCGGAAGACATCAGGGCCCTGCGGGACCTTTTGCAGTTCCGCAGGGCCTGCAAGACAGAGCTCTTCCGCCAGGCTTTTGGGGCCGCCACTGGGGGAGAAGCACACTGGCCCGGTATAACAGTTGGTGGTAGCCTCCTGGCTGTGGGGAGTAGTTGTTGCCCTGGTGTTGGTATCTGAAACTGCCATCAATTGCATTTGTAACTGCCGCCAATTGTAGTGTATTTTATTGTATTAATTATATTGATTTGTATTGATTTTAGTGTTGTGAGCCGCCTAGAGCCGCTTATGTTGGTCAGGCGGGATATAAATTTACATAAATAAATAAATAAAAGCGATAGAGTTTCAGCGGCAGTTCCTAGTACACGGGAAACAAGACGACTACCGCTCTCGATACACATACGGGTCCTAGCAGCACAGATGTTCACTTCTCATAGCTCTGCTAAGTCCAGTTGATAGCACCATACTTCCATACAGGTGTAACATGAGGCAAAACAGGTGATGCCAACAGGAACAGAGAGATGGAATAGGGGTGAGGCAGGATGAGGCCTGTGTAAGGTAGGGCAGGGTTGGGACACCATCCAGAGGCATCAAACTCATTTGTTACGAGGGCCGGATCTGACGTAAATGTCACTTTGTCAGGCCAGGCCATGTGTGCCATACAATGTCATAAGACAAGTGTGGACAATCACGACCTGGTCTGGAAACAAATACTGAGAAAACGGGAGGAGACGCCTGGGATCCATCAGCAACCAAGTAGCATGTCTGCAGCCTGAATACTTTTGAGCTCAGCGTCCCACCCATGCAATATCTTTCCTCAGGGGTCATTTCGTAGAAAAAGAGGTGCAGGAGCTCATTAGCATAACTCATTTGCATAACTCATTTGCATATGCCACACCCCCTAACATACCGGAAGTGTGTCAGAAGGCAACACCCACCCCTCAGGCGCCACTCCACAGGTGAGTGAAACTGACCTGCTCTTCCTCCATTCCCTTCCCCATCCAATACTTTGTGCAATAAAAATAAGCGTCAAGAACACACCCTCATTCTCTTCCTGCTCCCTTGAAACCACCAGGTTTCAAGTAGACTTGAGATACCCGGGACATGTGCACCACCCATCCCTTCCCCTTCCCCTCCCCACAACAAGACACCCTGTGAGGTAGGTGGGGCTGAGAGAGGTCTTTTGAGAACTGCTCCTGAGAGAACAGCTCTGAGAGAACTTGTGACTGGCCCACGGTCACACCAGCAGCTGCATGTGAAGGCGTGGGGAATCAAACCCGGTTCTCCCAGATTAGAGTACAACTCCTGACCACTAAACCAAACTGATGGGGTGGAAGCTGCTGAAGGGTTGGTGAAATTTCTCCAGTACTTATGTGCCATGTGCCCAGATAAAAAATGGTATACTTAGAAAATCGATATGCCACCTTGAGCAAGTCTCTGGAAAAGCAGCACACAGTCATAAAAGGAACAATGATAAAATTATCAATATTAAAACAAAACATTAAAAACAATAAAGACCCTAGCAGGGCTTTCCCCAGGGCGCTGCGCCTCTGCACTGCTCGGGGAAGCCGAGGAGGGGGCGGGGCTTGGTCATGTGCCCGCCCCCTGGGCTCCTCACTCCCGGAGCTGCGCTCCTGTGCGCTCCTGCTCCAACGGACCCGTCTTTCCTGATTCTGTGTGCGGCACTTTATGAGCACGGAAGCTCTTTGTACTCCTTTGTAGAACGTTTCCTGAGGGAGATCCATTTTTTGAAACCTTGTTATAAAATCCAGAGACGACACTGATGCATTCTTATACATGGGTTTTCTTACGATTTGATGGAATCGGTTGATTACTGTGTAGTGCTTACTGGCAATAACATAGAGGGAAATATTTTCTTTGTAAGTCTTGTTGACTACTTTGATTTGTGGGTCAGACTCTCACGACTGTTTTCTCAGTACTTGTTTCCATAAAATGTAATGCCGGGTACCAGAGACATAACTTTATAAAGGACACAAGCAAAACCCAATTAACAATATTATTCTTAACTCAAAATAGAAGAAGAAGAAACTGGATTTATACCCCGCCTTTCACTCACTTGGAGTCTCAGAGTGGCTTACAAACTCCTTTCCCTTCCCCTCCCCACAACAGACACCTTGTGAGGTAGGCGGGGCTGAGAGAGCTCCGAGACAGCTGTCCTTGAGAGAACAGCTGGTACAGAGCTATGGCTTGCCCAAGGTCATCCAGCAGGTGCACGTGGAGGAGTGGGGATTCAAACCCGGTTCTCCCAGATTAGAGTCCGCGCACTTAACCACTACACCAAACTGGCAAATACAGAAGTGCCTTCTTTATTTATTTATAATTTAGATTCATACATCGCCCCTCTCTGAATTCACAGAGCTCAGGGCGGTTTACACAAATTAAAAACCAAAAAAGTTAAAATGGGTAAAACAGCACTAGATGGTGCCAAAGCAAGCTTACAATTTGCATTACTGTCTCGCAATAAGAGGGAGAGAGCTTTCAGTGTTTCCTCACAGGATCTCTCTGATGCCCGCCTTCCCACTCCCATCACCCATCGCACATTAGCCCTGGGACAGCATATAAGGACATCATGCACAGCCTCCATCATCTGGCAGTAAAGGTAATTAGTTGTTTTTGGGCTGGATAAAAGCCCTGGACAGGCTGCTTCCAGCCTGCAGGCCATGTTTGACACCCCTGCCCTAGACTTTATAGAAACGCAGGCCCCAGACCTCCAGTCCTGACCCTGTCCCGCGGGTCAGTGGGCGGTCTCTGAGGTAAACTCTCTTCCCCTCCCAAGCGCACGCAGCTGAATCGAGTGAGGCAATTAGCAAGGCTCGTAAGGGGGGGAGGCTGAGAACTGTTGTTAAAGACCAGAGAAAAGGGGGGGGGAATCTTCAGTGGAACAGAACCTGGCTTCTCTCTCTCTTTGACAGCTTTCCATGAAGTTTGATTGATATTACTCGATCAGACTTTCCATTATCGCAGGATTGCTTGCGCAACATCTCGCCTCACTGTTACAGCAATTCTGTTTCTTCCGCGCCTGTCATTCCCTGAGTAAAACACTGTAATTTTCTGGCTGAAGATGTCATAATGCAGTCCATTTTAGTTCACTCACTTCCAGGATTGCAGTGTTCAAACATTCCATTTCTCGTGTTATGATTTTGAGCGTACCGTGATTCCTACTCCTCACATTCCGTTTTCCGATTATGTGTATCGAACAGCTCTGGCCTTTCCTTTGGCATCCATTCACATCAACAACAGAATGTCCTTTCGGCTTTAACCAAGTGCATCATTAAGAGCAGAGCGACTCATACCTGTCTTTAGCAGCTGACCGAGTGCTATCTGACTGAGGGGTCGGGGTGTTCCTGCCTTCCAGCACTATCCCCTTTTTCATTCTGGACGGTCTCATCATAAGGTTTTGGAGGTATGAGATGACCAATTTAAACACCTGCAATTACTCGTGCTTAGACATTTCTTTTTTTTATAGTCTGCTTTCCTCAATGAGACTCAAGGCTGTTTCGTACGGATTGCAGATGTCCCAACCCCCTGCCTGACACAGAAGTTTTGGTTCCAACACGGCACTTTAAGCAGCCTCTCACCCTTAAAAGTTCACTTTTTACTGCAGAGTACGTGTAGCCCCGCACAACAGCCTAGGGGCCCTGGTTCCAAACCCCGTCATGGTAACAGAAGTCGATAATTCTTTGGAGACCCACATCTCACCTGACTCCTGTAAGAGCTGGATCTTAAGGTGTTTAAAAATGGCCAGGTGCTCCTCTTACGCTGCTTTTCAGTTTTATTCTCAAGCCATAATTGGTAAACAGCTGATTTATTGTGGCAATGAAAACTTTTGCAAGGGCCCAGCGGACAGGGGCTCTGGTTCATAACTTTACTCCTGCAGACCAACCCCCTTTGTTTTTAAGCTTGACACCTTTCCGATATGGTTTGCTTATCTTTTTGGCTTGCTTCTCAGCATTCCCCCCACCCCCAATAAACACGAGTGCTGCAACTCTGCATTTTTGCTCCTGTGACAGGATCTGAATTCTAAACCGCCCCATCCCAGGAATCAGCAGTGGGACAAGTTAAGAAAGGCTGCAGATCTTTAAGGGTTCTGCTGCCGAACTCTCACTGCTCAGAGAGACTGCTCATGCTGTGTTGTCCAACGTCTTGTGTGTCCAATCCCTCCACCCCTTTGCCCCAGCATTCAGTGGCACAATGGGCTTTACTCTGTTAACCTGAATGCAAAAGGGCCAGTAAAATGCTGCAACCACACTGCCTGGCCTGCTGCCCACACTAAGCCTCTGAACAAAAGCCCATAATATAACTTAACATTGTTATAACTACTGATGTTATCACATGATCTTTGCCTATTCAGTACCCTTCCCTAGAAGCATGTAGGGCACGTGCCCCCCCACCTTCGCCTCACCCTAGCAACACTACCATTAAATGGCACACTTACTTTAAGAGTTAGGTCTGCTGTAGGGAAAGACATCGGGTTCAGGCTGATGCACCGCGGGAGGTGATCTCTTCGGAGAATGGGAATGGACTGCGTGAGCCCAGCCTGCAGAAGGACACATTTATATTATCAGCATTAGCGTATTAGGAAAAAGGGCTGAAAACAAAGTGGCAGTTCCTCATGCCTGATTCCCCCCAATGCTACAGCACATGGGACCAATATTTCTCAGTCATCTTTCTGCCGTGGCTCCAAAACTTCCTTCTCAGCTCTCCAGGGCCAAGTCAGATCAGTGTTGATATGAACTTTACGTTTCTGTTGCTGCTGCCGCCACCGTATGCCCTTCAGCACATAGGACAATCGGTCCTCTGTCAAGGCAACTGAAGCCCCCGCTCATAGAGGGGGCTGCCTGCCGCATCAATGCATGAGTCACTGTTCAGGCGTGCCTCCTTCCAATCAGGACAAAGGTAGGATTGTCTGCCTTGTGAGTGACTGATGCATTTGATACAGAGAGGTGGCAGGGTTCTGTGTCTTCAAAGGAGGCTGCCTGTGGTGTCTCTAAATGAAACGGAGTGCCGGGGTTGCTCCGCAAGTAGTGGCGGGAGTATTTCTTTTTCCCGAAAGAGGGTACATCTCATGCTCACTGAAACCAAACATTTCTCAGGTGCAAGAGTTAGGTATATCCTCCCGTGTTCAATTAAAAAAAAACCAGGTGCTTCAGGTACCAATAGTTCAGGAAGCAATGGTGTAAAACTCTGCACCAAGAGATCTAAGTCATGGGTCCGACGAAATCTTGATCCTTGGATGACAGCAAAGAGCCCTAACTGCTGCTTGCAGACAGGAACATTTACAGTCGGTGTGATACTGACTTCAGTGCTGAGTTTGTTCCCGGACTCAGCGCAAAGTGCTGGTTGTTGATCTTTAAAGCCCTGGATTAATTAAGAGGAAAGCACTTGGAAAGACTGCCACGGCCCATGTGGACCTCCCAGGATTTGAGGTCAGCAGGTGGGGCTTTCCTCTCCGAGTGAATTTCATTCATTGTTATTGCGAGGGGGTTTTGTTTAGTTTCAGACAGCATCACTGGACGATTCCTGTATTCCAACTGGTTCACCAATGACTGTTAGCGGCCTGGGACGTGTTTTAAGTCAGATGACAAGACAGGGGCAACCTAAAGACCCAGGAAGCATCCGTGCAAAGCGCCGGGTGCTGATTTTACTTGAAGCACCTTTTGCGGGAAGGGCCAGCATTTCCACTGCCACTGAATGCGTGACAATCAGAGGCAAAAGGATTCCTTCCCCCACTGAAGACGCAGGAGTTTGGAAGTGGGTGGAGAGAAGGACAAAGAAACCAGGTTCACTTACGTTGCTGGCTAAGGCATCCTGCAATTTCGTGACAGGGTTGGTGGCAGCACCGGAGGCCGAGCCAGAGGGCAGGCTGAAGTCGGAGTCCTGCAAAGAGGCAACTGAATTCAAGCCGGCTGCTGGCGTTCTACTGCCACGTTTTCGCAGGGCCAAAACACAGAGCTTAAGTTGAGGCGAGCCATATAGCAGGGCTGTCAACGGCCAGGGAAAGCTTCGCCTCCTACCCCAATGCGGCCAGCTTTTCGTTTCTTCCCTTATGCGCGAATGGGTCTCCCGTTAGAAACACCCAAGTAGAGAGCAGAGCCTGCCCTCCACCCCGGAAGTACTCTGTAGGAGGACACCATGCGTCTCCCAAATATGCAGGGGGCCCAGAGATTTACTGTACCCCCTCAAGCCCTCCCTGGTCTCATCATGGCAAGATGCATGACATACGGGGATGACAGTGTCTCCCAAGCTGAAGGTCTCGGGTTTAAGTGGAGCTGGAAGGGGGCTTGGAGAGCCACAGACGGCCAAAACTGATAATACTGGGCTATATGGACCGATAATCTAATTCACGATAAGGCAGCGGGTGTAACCTCTGAACATTTCATAACGCAGTAATGATTCAAAATAAAGAGGAAGAAATAGAAAGCGGCTGATGCATTGCGTATGGGTCTCAGCCACGGCTCTGTGGGGAAACGTACCCTTTGCAGGCAGTGGGTTTGGTCCCCACCACATCCCTTTAAGAGATCTCAGGCTGGGAGGGAGAGAGAATCTCCCTCCAAGACAGCAAAGAGCTGCTGCCAGTGTGAGCAGAGAATCCTCCCGGGTTAGATGGAACATCGGCCTGGCTCAGTACGAAGCAGCTTCTTGTAGCTACGCTTGTTTAACTGCAGTCGCAAGACTCGACAGTGGGCCAAAATGCGCCCACAAAAAGCAGCAGAATCACGACTCCTTGAAATTATGGGCTGGATTGTTTTCTTCTTAGTATGAACCCAAGGCTACACACTCTTGTTAGGCGAGAGCTGTGCAATGGCAAAGTTATCTTAAGCAGCGAGAGCATCACTTTTGGATGCTACATGCTAGGGCCAGGTGCACATGGTAACAGAAATACTGACCCGGTCCAGTTCTTGTGGCTTGTTACTCCCCTGTACACTCATCTTTTGGGGCAAGGCTACTGTAGCACCGGACAGGTCTAGCTTTTTTGGGGGGGGGGCATGAATCACTGCATGAATCACTGGGGGCTCCCAAAGGCCACTCCATTGTCTGTAGAAGGCTCAAATCCACGGGCCTGGAGTCTGCGCTTCAGAAAGAAATTCCCATGAGGCTCCCTCTACGAGGTCCTGGCAGAACAAACTCTCAAGTCCAATGGCACCTTTAAGACCGATAAAGTTTTATTCTGGGTATAAGCTTTCGTGGGCATGCAGACTTCTGCACACGAAAGCTTCTGCCCCTGAAGAAAACTTTTGTTGGTCTTAAAGATGCCACTGGACTCAAGCTTTTCTGCTGCTGCAGATCAACACAGCTGCCCCGCCTGAATCTGTCTGAGGTCATGGCAGTTAGACATCACCAATGTGGAGCAGTGAGGAGGACCACTTTTCTTGGCCATATGTTGTAGAAAGGCGTAATCCTTTAACAGGAAAGAAGGAGCTCAGGTGCTCAGAACAAGGAGCATCCAATGCCATCGCCATGGTGTGGACAGAGTAGCCACTGGGTGGCTGCGTTTTGCAAAATGGATACCCAGGCATGCAATTCCTCCTTGTTACAGATAACAGCGCTTCTCAGATAGCACTTGGGAGGGTCAAAAAGTGTCTTAACCACTCCCCTTATCAGTCCAATGAACCGATCTTTCTCCATTACACGCGTCTGACAAAACATCAGCCAGACAGACAATCAGATATACAGAAATCCCATTTGTCATTCAAACAGCCAAACACTTCCAGGCCTTTCGGGAAGATTAAAGACCCTGTCAATTCTTCCTCCACCCCTTAAAAAAAAAGAAAAAGAAAATCAAGAATGTGGTTTGTGTCAGGAATGAAAATCTAGAAGGCAACTGCATCTGAGCCATGCCCAAGGCTTCCTTCTGAATTTGGCCTAGTCAACTTTGCCCCTCCCTAAAAACTCATGAAAGGGAGAGAAGACACAGACAGCGAGAGACTATAAGATCCGTCCCCTTCCCCCCCCCCCTCCCCCAAATAAGAAACAAATTAAATCCTCACTTTAGGATTTACTCCAAATTCAATGGGCGGCACAGGGAGAACAGAGTCCACATGGATCTCCACCCCATTTACCGGGGGGGCGGTGCCTTCCAGCCGTTCCGCTCCCTCCGAACCCTTCCTGTTTTTCAAGGAGCGCTCGTTGCCGATGGGTCCGGGCTTGTGGTCCTTGCTCTGACTCGAGCCTGCGTCTGAATCCTTAACAGGAGAACAGAGAGGCTGAGACACCGGGGGGGGGGGGGGGAGGGGGGGAGGCTACGGATCAACATGACCCCCCCACCCCCACCCCAGTTACAAAAACAAGCAGCTGAAATGAGTGGACAACCCAGCCCCCACCCACCTTAAATGCATGCAAAGAAAAACAGACCGACAGAGGGCATTTTGCTGGCCGCCTGGCAACTAAACTGAATCGCACAGATAAACAAGTGGCAGAGGACGACTTGAGGTTCCAGAAGACGTTCCCTAAAGCTGCTGGGCGTGAGGGGTGGGAAGAGGGCACGAGGCCTAAGGGCATCGAAATGCCCACTTCCCTGCCCTCCTGCACTACTTATCGAAGCAAGGGGCAGTGGGGGAAAGGGTCACCATGATCCCTGGCACACCCTCGGCATCACTGGGAGCGCAAAGGGGGTAATGGCCTAAGCTAGCTGGGCTCTCTTCAGACCTCTCTGGCCCAAGTTCGAAAACACGTCTGTGATTCACCCTCCTAAAGCTAGCAACCAGATCCAGACTCCCAATCCACTCCCAAAGCTTAATTCAAGGTGTTGGTTTTGACCGTTAAAGACCTACATGGTTAGGGAATGGAGTACCTGAAGGACCCTCTTCTCCCGTTAAGTTCCTGCCTGGGAATTGAGACGACAGAGAGGGGCTGTCCTGACTGTCGCATCCATCAAAGGGGCTAATTTGGCGGGTACACAACGCAGGGTCTTTTCAGTGGCAGCCCCATGATTATGGAACAAACTCCCGGGGGAGCTGCACCTGGCCCCTCACTTGCAATCTTTAGGAGGCAGCTGAAGATGGTTCTATTTAGGACCGCATTTGGTTAAGTTTACTAGCAGTCCTGAGTTGTGGTTTTGAATTGTATTTTTTCCTGGTTTTAATGCATTTCATGTGTTTTATCTGTGTTGTAAGCCATCTCGAACTCCGCGAGGAAGGAAGGTGGCTGATAAAGGGTTTAAATAAGTGATAAATTGATTTATTAATAAATAATAATAATAATAAATTAAGTAAGTAATAATCCAAGGTTTCTGGTGCTGGCAACTACAGACCCAGGTTACCTTTTTCTCCGACTGCTTTGGAACTTGCTCCTTCTGGCAGTCGGGCTTGGGGTCCACCAGGCCAGCTCCGCCCATTTCTTCGGGTTTGAGAGTGCCATATGGAGAGCTGCGCTGGGAGGAAGTGGCGGAGGATTCCCGCGACTCCGCGCTCAAGTCAATTCCACTATCCCCCTGGCTGCCTTTAAATCCCTGCTATGCAAAGCACGAGAAGCGTTAGCCCCAAGCCGCGGCATTGGCTCCATCACAAGCACAAGAGAAAACGCCCATCACTACCCGCTCAAGTGCCCAAAGTGAGGGACGCGGGGCTGCCGCCAAAAAGAGAGCAGCCCCACACTGAGTTATCCCCTTCCCCCATAACCAGCTGTGGCTACACAGTGTTCCCTCTGAGTTAGTGTGAGCTAGCTCACAGTTTTTTAGCCTCCAGAGCAAACTAACTGATGCAGTAGCCAAATTGCTTGCTCACAACTTTTAATGCCAGTAGCTTGCAAAGCAGAACTTTTTGCTCACAAGACTCCACAGCTTAGGGGGAGCATTGGCTACACTGAGTGTTTCCCATAAGTGTCAACCCACAACAGGTAGCAGGACTGGAGGAACACATGGCATGACGCAGCCTAATTCGTATTACATGTTATGGCGACTCATGGCTGCTGTTCTCTTGGCAATCTGCTGCCCGATGAGAAACCTCTGCCCTGTCCTGCACTGTTCCTACCAATGGCTTTAGCTTTAGAATGGCGGCAGCCTCCATTAGCACAAGCCAAGCTCCAGACCACTTTCGACTGGTCTCTAGCAAGGAAAGTCATCTCAGCCTTCCGGTGCACGGCTCTCCCCATCCTCCAACACCAGTACCAGAATGCCAACCAGTGAAACTATTGGAAGGACCAGGTCCTCTTCTTATTGCACTTACAGAGAGCCCCACCTGTTCAGCAGGAATTGCTTAAGGGAAATACATTACTTAGCAAGTGTTTTGAGATCAGAGAACTTCTGCATGTCCTAGAGCAAGAGTCCGACTGGCAGGCAAAGGCAAACAGAGCAGGCTGGAGCCTGGCCATGGCCCCCTGGAATTCGGCCTCTCGCGCCCTGGATGGCAACAGCAAAGTCAACACACAGTGCCAAGGGACTGTAAGAAGAGAGTGATGGCTCTCAGTCTAGAGCTGAAAGAAATTTGGTCCCAGGCATTCTCCACAAAATTGCTCTGTGTGAAGTCTGGATGTCCAGAATTGACTAGCTGTGCTGTAAACAGAACAAATTTAGAGTCCAGTGGCACCTTTAAGACCAACAAAGGTTTATTCAAGGTATGAGCTTTCTTGTGCAAGGCACACTTGTTCAAGAAGAAGAAGAAGAAGAAGAAGAAGAAGAAGAAAAAGAGGAGATTGGATTTATATCCCGCCCTCCACTCACTTGGAGTCTCAGAGCGGCTTACAAACTCCTCTCCCTTCCCCTCCCCACAACAGACACCCTGTGAGGTAGGTGGGGTTGAGAGAGCTCTGAGACAACTGTCCTTGAGAGAACAGCTGGTACAGAGCTATGGCTTGCCCAAGGTCATCCAGCAGGTGCAAGTGGAGGCATGGGGAATCAAACCCAGTTCTCCTAGATTAGAGTCCGCACACTTAACCACTACACTGGAATGGGTAGAGTTTAAACTTACGTCAGGCTCAGTTTACTTGCCACAATTAGAAAATAAGCCTTTACACATTTACCCCCTATTCTGACATATGTATTGCTTTCCCCCCTTAATAAAATCAAAACAACTATCTTATAACCTTAGCTTGTTATTTAGTTTTGTCTTTGCATGTCTTAAAATGTTTTCATCATGTTACATGTTAATTTGATGTTCAGCCTCTGTCTATAAGTTTGAACTCTACTTTCCAGTCCATTGTATCTGAAGAAGCGTGCCTTGCGAACAAAAGGTCATACCTTGAAAAAACCTTTGTTGGTCTTAAAGGTGCCACTGGACTCTAAATTTGTTCTACTGCTTCCGACCAACACGGCTGACCACCTGGAGCTACGTTCTGTAAGCATTCAGATGTCTTCCAAACTGTCCCCAAACACTTCCTCTCGGTTCATTTATACCCAATGATACTGGATTTTAAAAATTTAATTTCAGTTTTCCGGTAACTGTGAATTCTACTTGAAGTTTGATTGCTGACACACAATAGCATTTAGTATGTGGCATATGCAGGGCTATTTTGGGGCAGGAACGCACAGGAACGGAGTTCCGGCTGGCTCCTGAGATGGCCACACCCAGCAGGAACTCATTAGCATAACAGGCCACACCCAACAGCAGAAACTCATTAGGATTGGCTACATTAGGGGTATGTGGCCTGAAACGCAAATTAATTCCTGCTACAAAAAAAGCCCTGGGTTTTGACAACAAACAAGGTAAACAGAATAAGAAGCAAAAGGTGGGTGTGGCTGGATGACCGCTCTTCTGGTAACATGGGGTGTGTGGCCTAATATGCTAATGAGTTCCTGCTGTTGGGTGTGGCCTATTATGCTAACGAGTTCCTGCTGGGCTTTCTCTACAAAAAAAGCCCCGGGCACGTGACAGGCAATGGCATTTTGTCTTGGGAGCCCTTAAGAAATTTCGTACTGGATGCCTTCCAAAGGATAAAAAAGACGAATGTATTTTTATCGTAAAATGTTGCCTATTAGCAACAAATCTGTAATATTAACACTTATCTGACCCTCTTGCAAGCAAGTGCAAAAAATCATTTCCTGACATTGAAACAAGAGAGAAAAGAAGCTAGAAAGTAGAACACTAAAAGAAACAGCGTCACACGAGTCGTGTGTTAGCCCAAGATGCCAAACCTCATTTCACTAATGACCCAAACCAGATTTGATCTCTCGGCCTGCAGAGGTGAGCGGCAAGATCCACCAAACTCCTTCTGTGACTTCCGCTCCCCTCTGAATTCAGCCAAACAAAAAGGGACAGCCTTTGCAATGTGACCAGTTTGGGAGGCCGTTTGGAGAAGATGCAGCACAATTCTGATTCCAGATGGGGAACAAATTCCCTGGCCCTTTGGGCTACCGAGACCATGAGAGGCCACCTACGGCACTTCAGGGCCGTTCCCCAAAAAGCAGAAGCCCAGCCTTCCCTTCGGCTACCTCCTCTGGCAGGTGGGGGCCCCACGCAGGGACATGCCTCCAAAAGAACAAGCGCACACTCAAGCTTCTAAAAAAGACAGACCCCTCCTAAAGCAGCTGCTAGAAGACACCTATGTGGCAAGGTGTAATTCCCAGGGTACTTCCTCCTCCTTAGCAGCCACAGATATGGCCTCAAGAGAGGTGAAACTGCTAAGACTTGGGACTTACAGGCCATTCTTCCCAAACCTGACTCTTGAGAAGGGGTTCCAGATCAATTCAGCGATCAGGTCAACCTTTAGAACAGCCCTACCGCAATCAAGAAGGGAACTGCTTTTCTGGACAACGGACAAAGAGAACTCAGAGCGAGCACTGTAGTTTTCCAGCTCCCTGTCTTCAGACAAATTAAATTGATTGGCGTATGGCAGTGGGTGTAGTATAGCCAGGCGATCCGAAAATTGTCTGGCGGCCTGAAACTCGAGCTCTTTTTGTGGCGGACTAGGTTTATTTTTGGGGCTGAGAGAACAGTGACGGACCCTAGGTCACCCAGCCGGCTTCAAGGGGAGGCGTGGGGAATCGAACCCGGTTCTCCAGATTAGAGTCCGACGCTCTTAACCACTACACTGAAGTGGCACTCTTCAGACAGCTCACTCTCCACAGAGTCCTTGGACACCTATCACGGACCCTGAGAACACTGCAGAGGACTTGGGGGGGGGTGGTTTAAGACCCACAGTCTGTTGTCTCAGGCTTCTACCCTGGTCTGTTGCATCTCCCCATCTCCCCTTGTGAACCAGGAGTGCCTTCTAGAACTTAACCAACGCTTCCCAGTAGCTGTCAACTGCTGGTGAAGTTCAGCCACAGAGACAACTGTCCCCCAGCCCTGAGATTGCCACTGGGGAAACAACCACAAGTCCCCAGTTCCGCAAGCACAGTATGAAATCTAACAGGAAAACCTGGCAAGAGTTAACAGTGTTCCAGAAACATCCGCTTGTCTATTCTGCATGAATATCTACACACAGAGAGAGACAGAGAAACCATGCCGCTTACCTCGGTGGAACTGGACTCATTGCTAGTAAAGGCATTGCCAGGTTTGCTCCAGGAATCGGTGCCCGGCGACTGAACCGAGAGAGCTGCTGGAAGAGCACAGAGTTAAAATGCACTCAGAAGTCATGCTAAACCATGGTTTGATCCAACCCTGGTGAAGTACAGTCATTAGCTACTGGTGGTCCAACACAACCCAGAACGGTCCCCGCTGGCACGAAACCCAGAATTTCACGCCAGGATCTGTGTGACTTGCCTGAATTGTGACTGATTCCATTGTCTGAATTCACAAACTAGTTTGTTTACTAGTGCAGCCCCTCGAGCCAAGGTTTTAAAATGTGGTTTTAATCGTTTAAATGTGATTTTATCATGTATGTTTTAAATTCTGAGCTGCCTTGGTGGCCCTTGTAAGGGCAGAATGGCAGGATACACATTTTGTAAATAATAATAAGGCTGCTGTATATGGAGGGTGCCCTGACCTGGACGGCCCAGGCTAGTCTGGTCTCATTAGATCTCAGAAGCTACGCAGGGTTGGCCCTGGTTAGCGTTTGGATGGGATGGGAGACCACCAAAGAAGTCCAGGGTGGTGATGAAGAAGAAGAAGAAGAAGAGGAGGAGGAGGAGATTGGATTTATATCCCGCCCTTCACTCACCTGGAGTCTCAGAGCAGCTTACAAAATCCTTTCCCTTCCCCTCCCCACAACAGACACCCTGTGAGGCAGGTGGGGCTGAGAGAGCTCTTTCCCAAGCTGTCCTTGAGAGAACAGCTGGTACAGAGCTATGGCTTGCCCAAGGTCATCCAGCCAGGTGCAAGTGGAGGAGTGGGGAATCAAACCCGGTTCTCCTAGATTAGAGTCCGCGCACTTAACCACTACGCCAGACTGGCTCCTACTGATGCGGAGGCATCTCCAGTTAAAAGGTGATGTGAACCTCCTCGGCCTGAGAACCTGGGAGAGCCGCTGCCAAGATACTGACCTTGAGAGGCCGCTGGTCTTCTTCAGTATCATGCAGCTTCATGTGTGTTCAGTGTCTACACCCGGACCACAGGAAATTTGCCCCCCAATTCCCACACTGGATCCCATCATATAGTACTGGAAAGCCCACTGAGTGGCCCCCGCCCCCCAGGCTGGCTGCTGAAAAGTCCCCAGAATAATGTATTTTAGGGAAATAGTGCTATTGGTAATGTTATAAGGGTATAATGATTTACCTAGACATATTAATTCATTCACATTTATACTGTCTTTAATATTTGTAAAAAAAAAAGTGCCTTACATTTATTTTTCTTTCCCCCTTACGCCCCTTTTTTCTGTACCCTATATTAAATTTTTTATTATACATATACATATACATAATGTATCTTAATGGTACCTGTGTACCGACTTTGTAAGCCGCCCTGAGCCTGCTTGCGGGGAAGGCGGGGTATAAATTGAACCAATAAATAAATAATATAAATAAATATGTGTGTGTGTGTGTGTGTGTGTGTGTCACCAGAATTAGTTGCTTTAGTTTCCAAAAGCTGTAAGGGCTAGAAACTTCGCACTTTTTTAAAGTTAAAAAAACAAGAAGAAGAAAAGGAAGCTATGAAAGGCTGAGGTGCTGCCACCTGTACCCAGCATCAAATGCTGCCCCTGAAGAATACTGCCAATAAATTCCAGAAATGCCCAGCTTACCTGGGCTGTTGGTTTCCCAGATTTCTGTGCCCAGGCTGTTTCCAGACACCGAGACATCTCCTTGCTCGAGGCACATGCTGTTCTGTTTCTTGGCAAAGCGAGGGGGCATCCGAGACTGAAGGACACGGCCTTTGGCTGGAGCCTGGGGAAGAAAAACACAGGCTTGTGGGGTCCCCACGGATGGCAAAGGTTTCGAACACACTCTCAAGGGAACATGATTCACATCAGGGATGCTGGGAGGCCATCTAAAGAGGATGCTTGGCAAAGACAGGCAAATGCCGGGATCTAAGACTGGCACAGGGCCCCCTTTGCACAGAACATACAAAAAGGGAAGAGGGTGAGAATTTGGGGCGGTAACACGCTCTCTGCCTAGCCAACCTCACAGGGTTGTTATGAAGGTAAAATGAAGGAGGAAAGAACCATGTTAAGTTATCCTCAACTCCTTGGGAGGAATAACAAGGTAACAATGTGATAGACAGAAAAGGCAGATTAAGTAAAGCCCTCCTCACCCAATCGAAAGACCGAGCTGTACGGCCTAGCTTGCCATTCTTCCTTTCTAGAATCACAGAGTTGGAAGGGACCTCCAGGGTCATCTAGTCTAACCCCTTGCATAATGCAGGAAATTCACAAATACCTCCCCCCACCCCCGACCCCTGCTCTAGGCTCAGAAGAGGGCAAAAAGAAAAAACCCTCCAGGATCCCCGGCCATACTGGCCTGGAGAAAAAATGCTTCCTGACCCCAAAGTGGCGACCAGCATTTCCCTGGGTGTGTAAGAGAGGGCCACAAGAACTAAACACTGATGCAACCCTTCCTGCCTTCCCTTCTCGTGATCTGCCTAAGTTCACAGAATTGGCACTGCTGTCAGATTGAAACGGGGACTAGAAAGCTTCTGCTTGAAAACCTCCGAAGAAGGAGAGCCCACCACCTCCCGAGGAAGCCTGTTCCACTGAAGAATCGCTCTGTCAGGAAGGTCTTTCCAGTGTTTAGCCAAAAAATCTCATTTTTTCATGGGCATTTCAGTTTCTGTGTTTTATTTTCAAATTTCAGCTGGCCTCTTTTATCCAACAAGCAATTTATTTATATTCGGTGTCCTTTGGGGGCATTCAATGACGCTGATGTGCAGTAGATGCATGATGGACAAAAGAAAAATACTTCTTTACACAACAAGTGATTGAAATGTGGAATCCGCTGCCAGAGGTTGTAGGGATGGCCACAGGCACAGACAGATTGAAACGGGGACTAGAAATATTCATGGAGGACAGGTACATCAGTAGCCCCGACCCATGGTGACTAAAGGGAACTTCCATGTTCAGAGGCAGTCAACCTCCGAACCCCAGAGCCAGGAGGCAACACCAGGGGAAGGCCTCGGCCTCTGTGCCCTGTTGTTGGCCATCCAGAGAAACTGGTTGGCCACTGTGTGAGACGGGATGCTGGACTAGATGGACCCCTGGTCTGATCCAGCAGTGCTCTTCTTATGTTCAGAGATTCTTACATTTCAAAAACCTGCTCTGAGCCCATGGGATAGAGCCAGGCATAAAATCTAAAGCACAGAGAGAGACAAGGGGAAAGGGGGGTGGTTTGGGGGAAACTGCTCTCAGAGACGCTTGTCTCTGTTCTTCGTCTCCTTGAGGACCACCTGATCAAACTGTTCTCAGTGCTCAAGAACTCAGCTTGACACCTGCTGGTTTAGCGTATGCCCAGATCTTCTGGGGAAACGGCCCGGGCATCCTGACAGCATTCCGGCCTCCTGCTCCTCACCTGGGCAGCCTGCTCCTTCTTCCTCCGCTCCTCCTCCAGCAGCCGCCGCTGCTTCTTTGTCAGGACCTCGATGAAGCCTTCCCCGCCTATCGGGCCCACTTCGCTCTCCTCAGCGGGGCCCGAAACACGGCCGTCCAGGATACCGTCTGAACACAAATGAAAGGATACTTCAGTTTCCTCACTTCTCTGGGCTTCTGCCTTCTGGGTGTTACCACAGCCAAGCACAAACCCTTCCCAAGAAATAATATCAAATAAAAATAAAAATAAAAGATGCATAGAGCCATACCCCTCCCCCCCTGCACACACACCGGCTATGAAAAATATCGAGGTTGGGCCTGGCAAGTCCTCATCAGAAGACCAAGACACCAGGATGGCTGAACCCCACAGGAGCAGAAACCCTAGCAGACCCTGCAGTTCCGTGCCCCTCCAGCTCCCGGGGGGGGGGGGGGACGGGATCAGAGGAAATGCAACTCGCCATATCTCGGCGAGCCAGAAGCTCGGACAGCCCACGAGCAAAGCTGCAGTCAGAGACTGGGGCTACTGAGGGACCCACTGAGGAGATCCCCCTATCACCGAGGACCCCACGGTCACCCCTAGATCCCCAGGAGCAGAGAAGGCGGAAATCCCGGGTGGAAGTTTAGTTCAGATAGTGGAATACACGGCTGGCCACCCAAGGCCTCTCCTCCGGGGAGGAGCATTTCTAATTTTTTTGTGAACGAATTCTTCGTTCTGGGAGCACTCCAAGGGGACTCCTCGGCAGACTTACTTCCGTAGTTCAGCTCAAACTGAGAGATGGCCTCTCCCTTCTCGCCCGCTTGCTGTGCGGCAGATTTCTGTTCTCTCTCCGGCTTCTTCCCCAGCCCTTCGGCGCCGTTCAAGTTAGCAGGGGAGCCGTAGACCAAGTGGCTGCTGTTGGGGCTGCCGGGGTCCAGGCCTCCACCTTCTTCTGGAGATCTAGAGAGGACACACGTGTGAGCGCATGCCGCAGCCTCCTACTGAATCAGAACCTTGGTCCATCAAAGTCCACTGGCTCAGTCTCACCTCCGCCATAAACTCACTGCCGGAGGCAAGACAGTGCGTCTTCTAGTTGCCTCAACTCCTCATCTGACCGAACACTGGCCTACCTTACAGGTTTGCTGCTAGGATTACTGACACAGGATCTTCCAAGCATTACTCACACACACAATGCCACACTACACTAGAAGGATCACAGATGCCCTAATCCATTTTCGAAATTACTGAAGCAGTTGGCATGAGTGCATGATCACACCACGCTTGATGCCAATCCAGCCCACCTTTCATGGAAGAGAAGGAGGAGGAAGAAGAACAGAAGAGAGAGGAAGAAGAACAGGAGGAGGAAGAGGAGGAAGAAAAGAAGAGGAAGAGGAGGAATTGGTTTCTATACCTCGCTTTTCTTTATCCTAAGGCGTCTCAGGGCAGCTTACAATCTCCCTCTCCCCACAACAGAAACCCTGCGAGGTAGGTGGGAATGGGAGAGCTCTGAGAGAGCTGTGACTGGCCCAAGGTCACCCAGCAGGCTTCACGTGGAGGAAGACTGGGGAATCAAACCCAGTTCTCCAGATCAGAGTCCGCTGCTTTTAACTACTACACCATGCCGGCTCTCAAGCAAGTTTCTAGTCATCATTGGTTGGCAGGGAGGGGCTTGAAACCCCATCAGTGCTTTTTGTAGCCAAACTATGCCCTACACGGACCTTCCAATGGCTTGGGGGGCGAAGCATTCAGTTGCCAATGGGACTCCCTATCTCCCTATCTCCAGCTTCGACTCCTCCCCCTCTCTTGGTTCCCAGCCTCCAATTTGCTATTAGAAGAGGATGCCAACAGGTCCTGTGTGTGTGTGTGTGTGTGTGTGTGTGGTCCCATGTGTGTGTGTGGTCCGGTGTGTGTGATGAGGAGCATCTTCCCCAACAGCCATTGATCCCAACACATTTCTTGTTTTACAGATGAAACCAGCTGCCAAGCACAAACCACACTTCTTCCCATCAATATGCAAGTGATCACCGAACACTGGCCCTCCGCTTACAGATACTTTTCGACTAGATTCGAGTCCGGTAGCATCCTAGAGGCCAACAAGATTTTTGGGGCACAAGCTCTGAGAGTCAGAGCTCCCTTCCTCCGATCTGACAAAGGCAACTTTGACTCTCGAAAGCACGTAACCCGAAAACCTCGTTGGTCTGTAGGCCGCGACTGGACTCGAATCTGGTTGTTCGACTGCAAACCAACATGGCTGCCCTCTGAAACAAAGACAGATCAAGACGGGTCGCTGCGTCAGTCTGTCTGTAGCAGTAGAAAAGAGCAAGAGTCCAGGAGCACCTTAGAGACTAACCACATTTGTGGCAGGGAATGAGATTTCGTAGGGCTGCAGTGGCTCAAGTGGTGAAGACGCTGAACTGCTGGCTGGAAGGTCTGTAGTTTGGCAGTTCGAGACCCGAGTGCTGCATGGCGGAGTGAGCTCCCGTCTCTGTCACCAGCTCCTGCCAACCCAGCAATTCGAAAGCAAGAAATTGCAAGTAGATAAATAGGTACAGCTTCGGTGGGAAGGTAACAGCATTCCATGCGCCTTGGCGTCTAGGCATGCCGGCCACATGACCATGGAAACGTTGGCTCTAGAATCGTATTTGACTGGCTTTCAAGCAAGGGAAACCTTTACCTATGAGATTTCGTAAGTCATTGCTCACTTTTTCGCATACAAATTCCAACCTTATGAGAACAGAGACTCATGAGTCAGAAAAATTAGGAGTGGTGATTCCCATAAGAAAACATTCATGTGCTGTTTAGGCTTCAAGGCCAACTGCACCATGTTCAGTTCTTTCACTAAGTGATAGCATTCTGTGTTTCGTGATTGAAGATTACACTTCAAAAGCAGCAAAATACTGAAGAAGGTCCAATTGGAAACGAGCGACTGAAGCGGAGCTTGTCTTTGTGGGTTTTGAAGATGCACAGCACATGCTTTTGAAGACTTTTCATTTGTATTATTTGGCATCCTTTATGGTTCTCTGTGAGCAATTCATACATGACTTGTTTGTGCCTTGTTCTGTCTATGACATTAAGGTGGTATTTATTATTCTGATTTGGTGTACTTTAATAATAAAATTTATTTCTTAATCTCTCTGTATTATAAAGCCGATCTGGGGTGGCCATGTATGATGCGCTCCCTCAGCTGCAGGCTGAACGAGCTGCCACTCAGCCTGGGGACCCCGGCCACTGGCCAACGCGGCACTGCCCGCAATTCATCCATGCCGTGCCATAGTCCCGCCCACCCGCCCACAGAACTGCCGCCCAGCCTCAGTATGCTGCGAGCCCACGAATGGGGTGCATGCTCTGCCGGCGGCTAAAAGGGGTGGTTGCCGATGCCTGGACGTCGTAGGACAGAGCTGGTCAGACGCCAAACCTCAGCCTGCTCCTGCCGCCGCGGCTGACGCCTGCGGGGAGCCACCAGTGAGCGCAGGCGGCTGCACGCGGGGCCTCAGGCAACTCCTGGTGTCGCAGCCGATGCCCACAGGTACCTGGGGTGGGCGGCCATGGGGGAGGTGCCAATGGGTGCAGGCAGGGGGCCGCACAAGCCCCAATGGCTGCTAGACCGTTTTGTATTGCTCAACTTGCTCCTAGTACATAATATTAGACAATATTGTAACAATTATTTAGACTTTATATGTGGGTTTTATACAGCTTGTGCTGGTGGTTTTTGCTTTTGACTTGCACTTCTTCAGATACTTCAGATACTTCAGATCTGAAGAAGCGAGCAGTGACTCACGAAAGCTCCTACCCCTGCCACAAATTTTGTTAGTCTTTATGGTGCTACTGGACTCTTGCTCTTCTCTGAAACGAAGGGACTTTTCAGTGACTGTAACTTTTACAAGCAAGTGACTTTTATAATGGACGCAGGATGCCGGCAAGTTGGTCCTGAGAACCAGCCTCCTGGTATAAACTGCCCATGCTTTGTTAAGGCTCCCCCCCACCCCAACTTAACTGAGAGAAGGACATCTAAATTTTGTAGATACTTGCCACCCCTCCCCGACACAGAATTTGCCAACTGAAGCATATAATCCCCATTAGCAAAGAAGACAGAGAAGCAAGAAAATTCCCAGACACATCTGAATGGGACAGGATGACCACGAGGGGGTGGCCGGGGTGGGGGGGGGACACACAACTGATGTGACGTATAGACAGGGTAAAGGAAGGTCCTGAGGCTGGAGGCCATTTTGAGTGATCTGGCGCGGCCACATTCCATGACACAAACCCATCAGCGAAAATTTCTCTCAGAACTTTGACCAACTTGTGTTGTTGTTTTTTTTCTAGAAAGGTTCACATGACAGGAAGTTTATTTCTCGTATTGCAGAGCAGCAAATAATGAGAGATTGTCAGACTCCAAAGTGAGAGTATGTTCCCCAAAGGGCAACACAACCTCTAAACCTCAGCGAAAGGATGTGGCAACCAAGGCTCCCTCTACGCTGCGGAGTCTTGTGAGCAAAAATTCTACTTTGTGAGCTACTGGCATTAAAGTTGTGAGCGAGCGATTTGGCTACGCCATAAATTAGTTTGCTCTGGAGCCGTCCTTCCTGAACCGAGACGAAAATGAGCTGGAGGCTAAAAAACTGTGAGCTGGCTCACACTAACCCAGCTTAGAGGGAACACTGGTGGCAACACTCCTTTGACGTATCTGTTTACTGCAAGACCTTCTGTCACACTGAGGCAATGTTAACAAAGCATGTATATTTATTTAAAAGTTGTAAGTGATACCTTTTGTTTTTTATCTGTGCTCCATTGGACTGGCTTTCGTAGCGGGAAGAGGTCCCACTTCCGCTAGTTCTTCCGCCTTTTTCACCATATCCTGCCAGATCGACCTTCCTGCTTTGTCGGTCCACAAGGGGTCTCTGGCTGGAAAAGCTCCTCTTGGCCTGTTCCCTCTTCTCCCCCAAGCCGCTACTGACAAGACTGCTGTCCAGCTGGGCATCGCTCTCTGAGACACCCTCGCGTCTCTCCCGCCTCTCGCTGAAGTCGCTGCTTTCAGAGGCTGTCTCCCACTCCTCGTTAGCGTGGTCGGACGAGTTCTGATAGGGCAGTTCAGGAGACCTTCGGACAGAAGTGCCATTCCGGTCCGTCATGTTCAGCTTTGCTCTCCCGGGCCACTGGCAAGCTAAGAGGTTGGCTCCACCATCCTCCGGGTTCCACTGCCCAACGGATTCACGCTCCTGCCTCAGGCGCCTGAACCGGGGGGGTTTGTCTTGGCGTGGCGGACGCCGTCGACGGAAGGGGCGGTTCTCAGAGTTTTCAGGGTCAGCCCCATAATCCTCCTGGAAGCAGTGCCTCTTGTCAACGGGATCCTCCTCAAAGGCCCGCCTGCTATAGGAGTCTGAGGGCTTGTAAGAGTCTTGGCTGTAATCCCTGTCGGGCTGGTGCCTAACCCCGAAGGTGTCCAGCGGTGCGCCATGGCCATATTCCTGCCATGTGCTTCCCCCGCTCCTCCCTTGCCACTGCAGCGGTTCCTTGGAAACGAAGCCTCTTCGCCCATACCCAGAGTTGCTAAGTCTCGGTGGCAGTGAACGGCCGAACGCTCGCGGGGCCTTTGCCTTCGCGTCCAAACCGGCATGGTCATCTGAGTAGATCTTATTGGACCGCCAGGAGTCCTGGAAATCTCCTTTCTTGAGGTCCCGCTCCTCCCTTTCCGCAAGCGAACCTTCGTTGCTGTTCTCGGAGCCCCGCTGACGTCGCCGCTTGGGGAGCTCCTCATACTCTGAGCCTTCGCTGTGGGTCTCGCTGGCGATCCGGCGCCTGGGCTTCCCGCGTGGAAACTCCTCCGGCTGGTTGAACTCCCTCAAGGCCCGCCCTCTGCTGCTTCTTTGGGCGCTGCTTACCACGTTGCTGTTGTTGCTGTAGGCTCCTCTGCTGCCGTTGGCGCTGCCGCCTCCACCACCACTGCCCACAGCGCTGCCACGGCCTCTGAACGTGAACTCTCTGAAACCTCGGCCACGGCCACGGCCCCTCCCGCCAAAAGCTTGCTCCTCGTCAATGAAGATCCAGTTGCTCCTTTTGGTGGGGGGCAGGTCACTGGGCTCCCGGGCTTGATGTCTGCCCTCCCAGGCCTTTCCATTCCTCTCCTCCTCCTCTTCCTGCTGCTGCTCCTCCTCCTCCTCCTCCTCCTCTTCTTCCTGAGGTTTGTCGGCTTCTCGGACGGCAGCCCGAGACGAGCTCTTGTCGTCCAGCAAGTGGTAGCGAGCAGACTGGAGCAAAGCTTCTGAATTGTCGTCGACCACCTCGGTAGTCTTTTGAGGCGGGGCCTTCTCCTTGGCCGGGTGGGAGGCTTCTTCCACTTCCACCTTAACCTTCTCTAGCTCTTTCTCCTTTTCCTCAACTTTGAGGGCTTTCAGCACTGGCTTCTTTATCGGGCCAGATCTACGAGCCCTCCCCATTTGCTCCTGCTGCTGGCTGCTGCCATTCCGGTTCTCAGGAGTCCATCCTGTCTCGGCAGGGGCTTGTTTGGTGGTGGCTCCTTCTTTCCTCCATGCCTCGTTACTGAACGGCTGCTCATCCCGGGAGACCTCCTCCTCCCCAGAAGCCATCTCATCTGTGGGTTTTGGATAATGGCAGACATCCCAGCCATTGTACTCTGCTTTCTTGTCAGCAGGGGCCAGGCTGGGCTCAAAGGGGGAATTCCTCAGGTTCATGTGGCGGGAATCAGACACGCACGCCTCTGAGGTGCTCTCCTGGCTCTGGAAGAGGCGATCCTGGCTCATCCGCTGGGAGGAGGTGATGCAGCTGTCGAAGTTTGCTTGGGCTTTCTCGTCAAAGGCATTTAAGTAGTTGTCCCCAGACTCCTCAAAGAGATCTCGCTGGGTGTTCATGCCGGATGGCACTGAATAAGCGCTCTCATTCCTAAAAAAATGATCCAGACAAGCGGTCAAGGAAGGGTCTGCTGGAGAATCAGAGCCATGCAGGTTTTCCTTTCTCTACCCAAATTCTGGATTTGCACCCTCAGCTGATTCCCTGGTTAATTCAAAAGCTCGCAAAGCCACTGCACCAAATGAATATGGAATTTTTAAATATCCAGTTGTTGTTTTTAGTACACCTTGGGCCACGTGGGGGTGCCTACGCTTCTCATATGAAACAAAAATATCTGAAGGTGTACTGCACAACAGATGAATTAAGCATTGGTAAGTGAGAAAGGTTTAAATCTAAATGCAGTGCAATGCTTTTTTAAATTTACCATTTGGAAATTGGATTACTTGGCATTCGATACGTAAAAAACAGAAAATACACGCTTATCCTGTCTTCACAATACAGCTAAAATTAGATCAACAAGCGCATTTCAAGGTTTACAAACAGGGTTGGGCACAGAACCCCCCAGCTTTTCCCAGATTTGGGTCCACTGGACCAGGGAAATATCAGTATCTCCCAATATCCCCAAATCCCAATATTGATATGATATTGGGATTTGGGTAAATCCTCAGGAAACCTGCATTTATTTGGCATTTAAAAATGCCTTGCCTTCGCTTGTGGAGTTGTACTGCCATGGCGGCACGCCTCTACAAGTGAAGGGAACGCCCTTCTCCAAGCCGCGCCACCGCAGTGGTGGTGGTGCAACTCGATGATATAGCTGGCCTGAATCAAAGCCGAATAACAACGGCTTTGATTCAGGCCAGCAATACTGGCAGCCGAATCAGATTATCTAATCGGCATTCGGCGGAATAAATACCCGAAAGATAACTTATCGGTATTTTTTGCGTATTTATTCGGTTCGGTTTATACCAAACACGCGCCCCTGTTTACAAACACGATTCGGGTGTGTCCTTTCCCCCAAATTCATTTTTAAGAATACGAAAGCGTTTTGGTCAAATGGTCTCTAGAACAGCTTCAGCTCAGCCATGCAGATGTGAGCCCCACTCTTTCATCTGCACAGTCGGGGTCTCCTGGGGTCCCCACATTGGCTGCTTTGGAGTTGGTTTTTCTAACCTGCCAAAAAGGCGCCCATCCCAAGCCAGCCTTCAGTGTCCCAAGCTCTTTGCCCTCCCACAATAAGCACATCTCCAGCATGAGCACCTGACAGTCCGCCCAAGGCAAAATTGCTCTCACCTGGCACGCAGTCCCTCCCCAGAGATGCCCTCTGTCTGTTTGGGGCGTGAAATGGGGCAGCCCTTGCTTTGCAAAGGGGTGAAGCTCTCCTGACCCCACACTGGGGCACACTCCCCAGAGAGAGTTTTCCTCTCCTGTTGCACTGAGGACTGGCAGCTTGGCTCTTCCGACTGACAGGCAGTCCCGCTGATGGAGTCCTGTTGGATGACGGGCTTCATGATCCCTGTAGAGAGAGTGTAAACCAGACATCAGCGACTACTGAATGCAAAATACGGGCCCTGCTTAAACAATAATTGCTGACCAGGGACGTATGTGATCTGCTGGGTGGGGGAACGTGGCTCAGGGCTGCCATTTTGCAGGCAGAAAGTCCCAGGCTCAATTTATTTATTTAAAACATTTATTAGCCGCCTTTCTCCCTTATGGACTCAAGGCAGCTTACAACATAGATAAGACGAGCAACATAAAATACATTACAAACGTAAAAACCAGGGGTCATTTCGTAGAAAAAGAGGTGCAGGAGCTCGTTAGCATAACTCATTTGCATATGCCACATCCCCTAACATACCGGAAGTGTGTCAGAAGGCAACACCCACCCCTCAGGCTCCACTCCACAGGTGAGTGAAACTGACCTGCTCTTCCTCCATTCCCTTCTCCATCCAATACTTTGTGCAATAAAAATAAGCGTAAAGAACACACCCTCATTCTCTTCCTGCTCCCTTGAAACCACCAGGTTTCAAGTAGACTTGAGATACCCAGGACATGTGCACCACCCATCCCTTTCCCTTCCCTTCCCCACAACAAGACACCCTGTGAGGTAGGTGGGGCTGAGAGAGGTCATTTGAGAACTGCTCATGAGAGAACAGCTCTGAGAGAACTTGTGACTGGCCCAAGGTCACACCAGCAGCTGCATGTGGAGGAGTGGGGAATCAAACCCGGTTCTCCCAGATTAGAGTACAACTCCTGACCACTACACCAAACTGATGGGGTGGAAGCTGCTGAAGGGTTGGTGAAATTTCGCCCGTTCTTATGAGCCATGTGCCCAGATAAAAAATGGTATACTTAGAAATTTTATATGCCACCTTGAGCAAGTCTCTGGAAAAGCAGCACACAGTCATAAAAGGAACAATGATAAAATTATCAATATTAAAACAAAACATTAAAATCAATAAAGACCCTAGCAGGGCTTTCCCTGGGGCGCTGCGCCTCTGCACTGCTCGGGGAAGCCGAGGAGGGGGCGGGGCTTGGTCATGTGCCCGCCCCCTGGGCTCCTCACTCCCGGAGCTGCGCTCCTGTGCGCTCCCGCTCCAACGGACCCCTGGTAATAACCAAAATTTCAAATCACAACACAGGACTTGCTGGAAAACTTAACCAAATATGGTCCTGTGTAAAACCGCCTTCAGCTGCCTCTTAAAGATCCAAAGTTAGATGGTTAAGTGCACCTCCCTGGGGAGGTTGATCCATAACCAGGGGCTGCCACTGAAAAGGCCCTCTGTCGTCTACCCACCAAACAAGCTTCTTTGATTGATGGGACGGTCAGGAGGGCTTCTCCCTGGGATCTTTACCCCCTGGCAGGAACATATGGGAGAAGTTGGTCCTTCAGATACCTGGTCCCAAGTCCTGTAGGGTTTTAAATCCCTGGCACCTCTAGAAGAAACACTGGTGGTAAGAAGTGCTGGGAAAGACATTCCCACTGCCTCCGACTCTAGACAGCTGCTGCCTGTCAGAGCAGTCAATACTAAGCTGGACCTGACAACCACCTGACTGTATAAGGCAGCTGCAGTTTTTTAAAAAAAGTAATCTTCACCTATGCACCACCCTGCCCTTCCAACTCCAGAGGCTTCCCCAAGTTAGGCACTCTTTACAGACTTCCGGTGCTGCCATTTACACCTGTGTCTAGTAAGATATACACTTGTGGCCATTAAAAACACACACTTACCAACCGCTAAGCACTGCTTTTGAAGGCGCAGAGCCCAGAACAGTGGACTGCACCGACATCACCGTGATGAATACGAGAACGATTAACACCGTGGGGGCACGGACCTCCTCCCCTCCCCCCATGCTAGAAAACGGCCATGGCAAAATTTCTGAAGAATGGGGGACTCTTACACATCCTAATGCACATTATTAGTTCTGGGGAAGAAAATACAATATTGCAGCAGCTGGAGGTGCAGTCCCAAGCACCAACTGGAGCACAATCAGAAGTGCAAAAACAAGTGGGCACCGCAGGGCCGGCCCAAGAGCTGCAGCGGGCATGGGGGGGGGGAGGGGAGATCAGCTTTTGCTGTGGGTGGCAGATGGCAGGAGCAGGCAGTTGGGTCCCGGTCACATGTCGCCCTTGCTAAGTGGCATCGGGCACAGCATCTAATGCAAGCACCATTAAGCACTGAAGGGACACGCATGGAAGGAGCCTGGCAGGCAAGCGAGGACGGGGGACTTGTGCCCTGCGCACAGAAGGAGCACCTGCTGCTCCACAGGAAATGGGTCCTGCTTCAGTCTACGACTCCTGCAGCGACAGCAGCTCCACTTCAGACTCAAACAGCGGAAAAACGCAATACTGACAGGTCGTGCAATCATTTTGCCATTGCGCAAAGGTCTGCAGCAATATAGAAATGGTAACGGAATCCTTCATGAGGGGACTGGATAAACATGTGGAGCAGAGGTCCATCAGTGGCTATTAGCCACAAGGTATAGATAGGAACTCTCAGTCTGGGGCAAGTGATGCTCTGTGTTCTTGGTGCTGGGGAGGGGGGGCAACAGTGGGAGGGCTTCTGGAGTTTGAGCCCCACTGGTGGACCTTCTGATGCCACCTGGGTTTTGGCCACTGTGTGACAGAGTGTTGGACCAGATGGGCCATTGGCCTGATCCAACATTGGCTTCTCTTATGTTCTTTCGTTGACAAATGAAGACCACCTTACATTCACCTTTCTGTGTGTGCCTGTGGTTCTGCCTCCCACAGTGGCCGTTTCACTGTTGCACTCACCACCTTGATTGATTGACTGATTGATTGTTTAACCTAGTTTGTCAGTTTTGCCATATTCTTGCATCTTGTCTATCCAGTTCCCAAGAGCTGGACAACCCTCAATTTTCCACTTAGCTGCAACTACTACTCTTGCTGCAGTTAACATGTATCTGACATTTCGTGCATTGTCCTTTCTCCATTCACTGGTAGAATTCCTAGTAGCATTATCTCTGGTGACACAGCAGATTTAACATTCACATTTTTAAAAATTCCAGTATGTATTTCTGTCCAATATCTGCTAGTTTATTTCACGAGACCACCACATACAGTAAAAGGTACCATCTATCTCTTTACACTTCCAACACAATCATTTATGATTTTTATCCGTCTTTCTCAACGTCTTTTGGGGTGACGTACCTGAAAGGTAGAACGTTATATACCAATTTTCTCTAAGTGCTTGATTCCACTGTGAAACCTGTATCTATTTATTCGTTCATTCACTGAGATTTTTATCCCGCCCTTGTGCCAGAATCCCAAGTGTGCCCACAGGTTCAAAAAGGTCGGGGGCCTCCGGGGGCCTCTGGACTAGAGGCTGCCAACTAGAAGGAGAAATCAAGAGGAGCAGCCCAGCAATACTAGTCTCAGTCAGCAGAAAGAGTTAATGAGACCGGCGGGGGGGGGGGGGGGGATTCAAACTCTTACCAGATGGATGGAGGGCAGAAGGGTAGAAATCCACTGGGGGGCGCCCCTGGGTCACGCGAGGATCCATGTACGAAGGCATCATCATCCAGCGGGGGTCAAAGCCCAGCATTTGCGGGTGGGGCGAGTAGAAAGTTCGCTGAGGGTGGGAGGATGGAGGGAAGACCTGGGGCTGCTGCCAACTCGGCATCTTGTTGTACAACTGGTCCTAGAATGACAGAGAGACAGAGAGAGAGAGAGAAAGGTCCAGACTGGCGCCTGTGAGCATGGAGTGAATAGACAACAGCACAAGGAGAGCCTCTGAATTGTATGTGCCGATCAAGATCTGCTGGCTGCCCCCAGCTTGAGGGACATCCATTAGCCTCAACCCGGACCAAGGCCTTTTCTGCCCAGGCCCCGGTCTGGCGGAACATGCTCCCACGTGAGATCAGGGCCCTGTGGGACTTTTTATTGTTCTGCAGGGCCTGTAAAAGGGAGCTGTCCCGCCAGGTCTTTGGTTGAGGTGGCGGGCGTCCAGTAAAAGAGTCGGCCTCCCCTGCTGAAGACGCCACTTCCACGTGGCCCGGATTAAACAAAACTTGGGAGTCCACCTGCACCACTATCAGAGACTGTGCAATAACTGGTGCAACCTGTTTTAAAATTCTTTCGTTTTAATGTTTTAATGAACCGTTTTTATGACTGCGGTTTGCGATGTCAAATGGCCTAATTATTGCTGTGATCTGCACTGAGCCTGTTCGTGTGGAGGGCGGAATATAAATCTGAAAAACAAAATAAATAAAATAAGCCCCTCTGGGAGCCCACCGGGCTGAAATGCATGGCAAGAAACAAACAGACAGGCACATTCCCTTGCCGACGTGGGAATAGGGGGGCGGGCCTTGCAATGGCTCGTCTCATTTCTCCAGGGTCGGGGACAAAGGGTGGTGCTAGGGGAGCAGCAATCCTCGAGGCACCCGCTTGATTGTGGTGTGCCGCAGGGGGCAGTGCTCTCCCCGATGCTGTTTAATATCTATATGCGCCCCCTTGCGCAGATTGTCCGGAGGTTTGGGCTGGGATGTCATCAGTATGCGGATGACACCCAGCTCTATCTGATGTTGTGTGGCCGGTCGGACTCCGGCCCAGATGATCTTGACCGGGCATTGCACGCTGTGGCTGACTGGCTCAGATCTAGCAGGTTGAAATTGAACCCAGCGAAGACGGAGGTCCTGTGCCTGGGTCGTTGCGGTCCGGAGTGGGGGGTCCAGCTCCCGAGCTTCGACGGGGCACCGTTGGTGCCTGCGCCGAGGGCGAGGAGTTTGGGAGTGCTCCTGGAGCCTTCATTGTCAATGGAGGCCCAGGTAGCAGCCACTGCCAAGTCAGCCTTTTACCATCTACGGCTGGCGAAGCAGTTGGTTCCCTACCTTGACCGGGATGACCTCGCCACAGTGATCCATGCGACGGTCACCTCGAGGTTGGACTACTGTAACGCTCTCTACATGGGGCTGCCTTTGGTGCAAATCCGGAAGCTGCAGCTGGTGCAGAATGCCGCGGCCAGGCTGCTGATGGGACTCGCAAGGCGGGACCATATCAGGCCTGTGCTGGCGGCACTGCACTGGCTGCCTATAGCATACCGAGTTCGCTTCAAAGTGCTGGTTCTTACCTATAAAGCCCTATATGGCCAGGGTCCAACATACCTTAGGGACCGCCTTTCTCCGTATCAACCCCAGAGAGCACTACGGTCAGGGTCGGAACACAGATTGCGTGTTCCTGGCCCCAGGGACGCCAGGTTGGCCAGAACTAGGACCAGGGCCTTCTCGGTGGCGGCTCCTGTCTGGTGGAACGAGCTCCCAGAGGAGATCAGGGCTCTGCGGGACCTGATGCAGATCCGCAGGGCCTGCAAGACGGAGCTCTTCCGCCAGGCTTATGAATAGGAGCTGCCACCGATGATACTGGAGATACCATCTGACATCATAACCACCATGATGCACCCTGGTCCAACACGACCTCGGCTATGGCCGAGGGGGTGGGGCCCAGACCTGCCACTTGGTTGCCATCGGATGCTGGATTGTGGAAGCTTTTATGATTATTTATATGTTTTAATGGTATTTATTGTAATGTTTTAACTGATTTTACAGGTCAATGTAGTAATCAGGCCATTGGCCCATGTAAGCCGCCCTGAGCCCGCTTGCGGGGAGGGCGGGGTATAAATATGAAAAAATAAATAAATAAAATAAATAAATAAATAAAATAAATACATCCCCACCTCACAACCCACTGCCAGTATTCTGTGCAAGCCTTGGTTATGCCCACGCTCATTTCAATGGAGTCTGTGCCAGAGAACATGCAATGTATTGGCCCTGTGGGTCTCTCTCTTCTCTGCCACTTCTTGGGGTGGTGCCAAAAATCCACATTACAATGTTCTCTTCATTGCTTTCCTCTTTCTTTGCAGGTTTTTAATTGGGTTATCTTACTGGTTCCTGTGATTCATGATGTTTTGCGTGGCATGCGAATGACAGGACTATGCTAATTATGGTTATATTTTATTTGGCATAAGCGTGTGTGGTCTTACTGTATGTGCACATCTGTTTCCTGTTCTTGATCTGTTCATATGTTACACTAGCAGTCAAAGTTTGGATCCAGTGGCACCTTTAAGACGAACAAAGTTTAATTCTGGGTATCAGTGAGAACTGAGTGACTTAGCATGTGTAGTGAGATAAGAACGACACATGCTAAATCACTCAGTTCTCGCTGAGCCCCAGAATTAAACCTCGTTGGTCCTAAAGGAGCCACTGGGCTCAAATTTAGTGCCCGCATCTGTTTCTTAACTCTTTTATTATCTGTATGCCAATTTTCTGCTATTCATAGGTCTTACCAACTGCTTTAATCCGATCTTAGCTAGTACTTATCGTTCAGTTACTTCTGCATCTTGACTCTAATTAGCCCTTCCTGCAACTAACACCCACACACACACACACCCTCTCTCCCTCTACCTACATGTAATGGTTGAGGAAGTTTTGTTTCAACGTATTGGAAGAAATGTGCATGCACACGAAAGCTTATACCCAGAATTAAACTTTGCTGGTCTTAAAGGGGCCACCGGACTCAAGTTTTGTTCTGTTGCTTCAGACGGCTGCCCACCTGAATTAAACCACTGGTGGTGTGTTTTGCGCACATAATTGAATTGGTTCATTCGTATGCCATTATCACACTATGTTTTTTCGCCCCCTGTTCTGTGTTCTCAACTTCTTTGGTTTACCCCAAAAATCCACGGGATTGCCTCATGACAGTGCTGACTCCCGAAGATAAGACGATGAGGGACCCCAGTTCATGAAAAGCAGCAGAAGGTGGGTAAGAGAAAGAGGAAAGTTCCTCAAGAGTATTTTATTCCTTAACAAAGGGGCCCAATGATCTTAGCACCCAAGTTTGCTCCAAATCAAAGACTGGATCAACCAGTTCAGCTGCCTAAGCTGGCAGAATGGACTATACCAACTTCTTTTGAATATTTCCTTACGAGAAAAAAACTAGTGCAGCAGGGGGAACTTAGCCAGAACCTTCCTATCTGATGAGGTACTTTTCTAACTGCAGGGACTTCTTGTGTGCGGCGCATGCAAAAAATGGCATGTCCTGCCTACAGACACACAAGTGGTACTGCCCACTCTGCTACCTCAGAACTGATCATGTCTTTATTGTATTCTGTATTGTGAGCCTCAGAATGGCTCACAAAAGCATCACTCAGGAATCAAAATCTAAAACAAAATGTTCCTCGGGTAGGGCTGGAGAAACAGGAAGGTGTGGGGAGGGTCAAGTGAAGCTCCGGCCTGAACCGGACTCTGAATCATTCAGACCGAGAGGGCAGGACCCCCAGCAGACGATGGGCTTGCCCCCTGGTGGGGCGGCATCCTGGACTTGGAGCAGGGAGAATGGGTTCAGATCCCCCACTCAGTCATGAAACTGACAGGCCAGTCACACGCTCTAGAAACCCGCCTCACAGTAGTAATCCACCAGCGCTACTGTACTGGTAGCCGTAACCTCGCAGCAGTTAACTCGCCTCACAGAGCTGTCGTGAGGGTAAAACAGCATGGAATTTTCATGCACACACGCACACACACAAATTCTACTTTACACAGAGAGAGTGACTGAGATGCGGAATTTGCTGCCAGAGGATGTAGTGATGGCCCCAGGAGTAAACAGCTTTAAAAGGGGATTAGATAAATTCATGGAGGATAAGCCTATCAGAGGCTACTAGCCACGGTCGCTGAGGGGAACCTCCACATTCAGAAGCACTAAGCCTCTGAGTCCCACAACCAGGAGGCAACATCAGGGGAAGGCCTCGGCCTCTGTGCCCTGTTGGCTGTCCAGAGGAACTGGCTGGCCACTGCGTGAGACAGGATGCTGGATTAGATGGGACCACTGGTCTGATCCAGCAGGGCTCTTCTTATAGGAGAAGGCCTCGGCCTCAATGCCCTGTTGTTGGCCCTCCAGAGTACCTGGTTGGCCACTGCGTGAGACAGGATGCTGGACTAGATGGACCACTGATCTGATCCAGCAGGGCTCTTCAGATGTTCTTATCCTCCACATTCAGAAGCACTAAACCTCTGAATCCCAGAACCAGGAGGCAACATCAGGGGAAGGCCTCGGCCTCAATGCTGGACCTCCACAGGAACTGGTTGGCCACTGCGTGAGACAGGATGCTGGAGTAGATGGACCCTCACTGGTCTGATCCAGCAGGGCTCTCCTGATGTTCTTAACCCTGGTGCCAATTCCACGTCAGTTTCCTGAACCTTCCGGCTCCCCATTCTCCTCTTCCTGAGGCCCACCACCTTTCACAATGGCTTCACTGTCTGGAAAAGATCCCAGACTGGGCAACACTGCAAACGGCAGGAGCGAGGCGCACCAGGCTGCAAAAGGATCCACCCTTATAGTGCGCTTCCGCATGACTGCTCTTCAACCTCCCCATGGCAAGGAAGACTGCTTACGGCAAGCTCACCTTAAGGAGATTTTAAAAGGCCAACCTGGGGCCATTCCTGCAATGGATCTACCTGCCGATACGCACACCTTCCCTGTCATCGGCATCCCTGAATGTGGCTCAATAACAGGGACCGTGGTGGGCATGCCACCAGCCCTACCGGGGACTCCAAAGGAATGAGGACCAGAAGCCCAACTCTGCTGTCACTCACAGTATCCCCCCCCCCCTCCCCGGGCTGTTGCTTTGGCACTGGATCGGAACCTCATACCTGCTGTTGCTGCTGTCGCTGGAAGCGCGGTGGGAGTGATTTGGGGTACTTGCTGAATTCCTGGCCTGGAGACACCGCCTCTCGCAGCTCCTCTTCGCTGCTGCTCCGATGAGCCGCTGTTGCCGCGGGGGTCTCTTCTTCCACATAAACAGACGTGGCTTCCTGGCTGTGAAAGTCAGGATTGGCTGGGGAAAAGAGAGAGGGGAAGAATGGATCAAATCCTAGGCTGAACGTCTACCGCTCCTCTGTGGGATTAGGCAAACTCTCAGTGTGGCTTAGAAAACGTTCCTCTTTTCTGCCCCACTGTTACAGGGATGCCTTCCCAAAGCTGCAAGGGCTTCGGGGAACCTACCTTTCTGGGAAACTGACCACTTGTTGTGTTTGATGCAATTCTGCATTGGCATCGACAGAATTAGCTGTTGATTTTATTATTGTATTTATTTATTAAGTTAGATTTCTAAACCACCCTCCTCTGTAAAAACAGGGCTCCGGGCAGTGTACATCAATAGGAACGTTCATATATTAATTTAAGAACTGAAACAATAACAATGCAATGAAAATACAATAACCAGCCTGAAAAGATGATGCTAAGATGGAAACTGTTGCTGTCTTCAACCGGACGCCTGGCGGAACATCTCTGCCTTACAGGCCCTGCAGAACTGCATTAAATCCTGCGGGCCCGGATGCTATTTGGCGGCAGCATTTACCACCACAAGGCAAGCCCAGGTAAGAACAGTGACTCATGCAGACACTCAAGCAGGCCAGTCTCCTCTGTGGGCAGTTTGGATTCATGGGAACCATTGTTTTTTTAAAAAATTAAATTTATTTTTGGTCAGCACTCTAGGAGCTCTCTGGCATCATGCAGTCAAACTCCATCTGTAACGTGTTTTCCAACCCCTTTCCCTCCAAGGAATTCAAGGGCAGCCTTTTATCCTCACCACGCACCTGTGAGGTCGGTCCAGCTAAGTGAATGTGGCGATCCCAAGATCAGCCCCAGAGTTTCAGGGCAGATTGGGGATTTGAACCTGGGTTTCCCCAGTCTTGGGGCTGCAGTGGCTCAAGTGGTTAAGATGCTGAACTGCAGACCGGAAGGCTGGTAGTCCAGCATTTCGAGACCCGAGTGCTACATGACAGAGTGAGATCCCGTCTCTGGCCCAAGCTCCTGCCAACCTAGCAGTTCGAAAGCAAGAAGTTGCAAGTAGATAAATAGGTACCGCTTCGGTGGGAAAGTAAAAGCATTCCATGCGCCTTGGCGTCTAGGCATGCCAGCCACATGACCACGGAAACGTCTTTGGACAGCGCTGGCTCTTTGGCTTGGAAACAAAGCTGAGCACCGCATCCCTAAAGTCGTATTCGACTGGCTTTCAAGCAAGGGAAACCTTTACCTACCTTTACTTCCCCAGTCTTGGTCTGGTATTCTAACCACTGAGGCCGGCTACCTCAGTGAAGCATGGCCATTACTGGTCTGAAGAGACTTCTCAGCTGCTTTCCACAGGAACCTTCCTCTGGTCCAAACTGCTGACATTAACAAGTGCCCCAACTAGAGCAGCCCTACCTCTTCGGATAGCGTGGCTGTTCTCGGGAGCAGCATTCTTCTCTGGCCCGGAGGGTCTGGACTCTTCGGTCTCGGTGTGCTTGGGGCCTTCTCCTCCCCCTCCTCCTTTCTGGGCCAACCGGCACTTCTGGTCCAGCTCTTTCAGTTTGGCAGCACAGGCCGCCAGGCGTTCTTCCCGGGCTCGCCGCTCCTCCTCCTCACGACGACGCCTGGCCCGCTCGACGGCCTCCGACATCTCCGAGTGAATGAACTTCTGCCTCAAGGGGAGCTTCTCCTCCTTATCCTCGGAAGACTGCTGCCTCAGGCACGCTAGTGGGGGCTTCTGGGAAAAGAGGCGGAAGCCAAATGAAGGGGAGGAAGGAAAGGCAAGGAGTTGTTTTTTTAAAAAAAAGACAACCTCAAAACCTCTGCTCGGACTTTATTCGTTTTCAAACTTGTGGAACTCACTGCCTCAGGAAATTGCACTGGCAACTATTATAGAGTGGTATGGAAAAGGTACTGGACAACATTCACGCAGAATAAGTCCACCAATGGCTGCTAGCCACAATGGCAAAATGTTCACAAGAAGCACACCTCTGAATTCCAGTTACCGATGGGCAGTAACAAAGAGGAGAAGTAGAAGAGACTGGATTCATACCCTGCACTTCACGCGGAATCTCAAGACCAGCTTACAGTCTCCTTTCTCTTCCCCTCCCCCACGACAAACACCCTGTGAGGTCGGTGGGGCTGAGAGAGCTCTTTCGAGAACTGCCCTTGAGAGAACAGCTCTGAGACAACTTGTGACTGACCCAAGGTCACACCAGCAGCTGCATGTAGAGGAGGGGGGAATCAAACCCGGTCCTCCCAGGTTAGAGTCCGCACTCCTAACCACTACACTGAACTGGCTTTGGCCTCTGTGGCTACTCTGAGAAGCAGAGTTGAACACCCCACCCCACCCTGGGGTCTGATCCAGCAGAGAAGTTCTCAGGCAAGTCCGCGGAGCCGGGCAGCGTATTCCTCTCTACCGGACTCGTGCCTGGCTGCACATGGCATTCCAGACAGAGGCGAATGTGGAACCCTTGGCCTACGTCCTCTGACTAGCGTCCAAGCTCTGCTGTTCTTATTTCTCCTTTGGTATTGAACTCCCCTCAAGGCTGAGGAGGAGGAGTGAGGACGATAGGCTGTATAAGGCAAGAGAAGGCAAAACCAACAAAAACCAAGCAGGGGTGGAAAAATGCAGCCAAAGCCTCTACGGTCTCCTCCAACTTCATCTGCCTGTCCCGGGAGAGAAGCTTCAGAATTCTCAGTATTGGAAGCCTAGCTGCTTCTTCCAGGGCTCTGGCTCCCTGGCCCTACTCTTGGTTGACCAGAAAAGGGGGTGCTCCTCCCAAGGTCGGTTCCCACCCACCGAAACACTCTTTCCAGCAGGTCTGGGTTCCATCTTTACAGTAAGCGTATCTTGGAAGCAGGCAGTCTTACCTAGGACAGATTCATGGGTTTGCAAAATATGGTATATTCCTAGGGTTGCCAACTCTGGGTTGGGAAACACCTGGAAATTTGGGGGGGGGGTGGAGCCTAGGGAAGGAGGAGTTTGGGGAGGGGCGGGACCTCGGTGGGGTATAATGCCAGAGAGTCCACCCTTCGAAGCAGCCATTTCTTTCAGGGGAACTAATTGCAGTCGCCTGGAGATCAGTTCTGCTCCCGGGAGATCTCCAGGCCCCACCTGGAGGCTGGCAACCCTGCATGTTGCACTCATGGATCAAATTGCTATGTATGAGGAAATGAAAGATGGTAACGAGTCCAGCACAGAAAAGGTTTATTGAGATGTGGCATCTTTTTCTTTTATACTGGGACAGAAACAAACCAAATGAGCACGTATGACAGTCTGTTTTCAGATATATCTGAATAAGAAATGCAGTGTTATGTATGAAACAACTGTTTAATTTGACCTGTCTATATTAGCAGTAGTTAATACTCCTCATATCTGGCTAGTGCTTGGTCACAGTAAGATTCTACAATTTTTTTTAAAAAAGTGTATCATATTTAATTTAAAATTGTATATCACTTCTCAGGCATATTCCCAGCCTCGTAAATATCCACCTATCAGTGCAGGTGGGAAAGATCCAATCTAGAAAGTGGCACCTTACTCCGCTTGGGCCACAGATCCCAAAAGCCATCCAGCTGTTTCAGACAGGCACTGGAAGCATTTGACTTGCGCTGAAGTAAAAATGTGAAGGCCCAGAAAAAATCCAGAAAAATTCAGGGGAAAAGTGTTTTTTTCCGTTTTTTCCCTGAAGCCTTTTTTGGTTTTTTCCAAAAAATTGAAAAAAGAAAAGAAAAAAATGATTATGGAACGTTTTATTTTAACATGAATAAAATATTTTAAGACAAGGTGTCTAGGAGAGGGTATTTATAAGAGACAAGCAGGAGGACCCGAGATACTCATGGGGGGGGGGGGGGCGGGAGAGAAGGAGCTCTACCTCTAGAAGGAAGCACCCGCAGGTGAGCCTCTCTCCCCTCCCTCCCCTGCTGTGCACCGAGCCTCTTCCCCTCGCTCCCCCTGCCCTCCCCGACAACAGCGGTGGCGGCGAGGCCCGCTGCACGCTGAACCTCTTCCCCTCCCTCCCCCTGCCCTCCCCAACGGTGGAGAAGCCCACTGCGCGCCGAGCCTCTTCCCCGACAGTGGTGGCAAAGGCCGCCACCCGCTGAGCCCCCCAACAGCCAAGGCGTTCTCTGAATTCTCAGAGAATGCTTTTACTTTTGGGAGGATTTAAATATCCCCCCAAAAGTTTCCTAAATTTTAGGATTTTTCTGCACACGAGGGGAGCCCCCCAACTTTAAAAGGGGTAATTTCTCTAATGTGAGGGGACATGTGAGGAAGAAACTGAAAGGAAAAGTAGAAAGGGTCAAAACCACTGGGGAAGCTTGGAGGCTATTTAAAATTACAATCCTAGAAGCTCAGAAAAAATACATACCGCAGGTTAGGAAAGGCACAAATAAGCATCGAAAAAAGCCTGCATGGTTAACAAAGTAATGGCAGCTGTAAAAGGTAAGACGGATTCCTCCATTTTCTGAAGCATGTGAAAAAATCTGGTCTATGTTTGGAAATCAAGAAATAAACTGACTTGTGAATGGGTAGAGAAGCTTGTTTCAATCCGAGCAAACCTTCAGTTTTTAGAGGTCCATAACTGTGATAATGACAGACACAACAGAGTAGCTGCAGAAGCAGAGACTGAAACTGATAATTACACCTCAGAAAATCATTTTGATCAAATTTCATGCCCATTCATTGAAACTTAGTCCGACACGCCTTCTATACACTTCCCCCCTCTTCAATTCTTTTTATGGAATGGGTTTTTTTTTAATTCAATACTGTGGAGAGGAAATATGAATAATTATTACTTCTGGATTTTTAAAAATTGTTTTGTGGAGGGTTTTTTCTCTGTTCCACATGAACTAGTAAACAGTTCAGGAGATTGTTGCTCCATTTGTTACAATTACAAATAAATATTAAAAAAGTAAATTCTGTTTGTGATAATCGTTTGGATGTTTTTAATAGGCTAGTTGCGATAATTTCATGCCAAGTAAAATTGTCCATAGTCATATTTTATGTTCCTAAAGTAACAGAACGACTTTCAATCTGGAAAAGAAAAAAGAAGTGCTAAGGTAGCATTTTTTTCTATTTTTCTGAAAAAAACTGGGGTTTTTTTCCGAGCTTCAAATTTTTTTTCGAAATTTTACATCTCTGCTCTGAAGCAAGTCTGGTACTCTTTCAGCAGCGATCGATCAAAACAGGACCCTCTTGGGGGCTGAACTCGAAGTGGTAATAAACAGGTGCCCAAAGACACTTATGGTGGATATATCCCCCACCCCACCCCAGGGGATAATATAAAAGGCACACACCCTTGGGGCTACCACAGCTCCAGTGCAGACTTCTTTCACATATTTTGTAAGGATCCACTAAAGCGCTCTTATTAGGGTATTTGGGGGGCGGGGGGATAGACCTGATGAGGTGGATTTAGAAATCCTTTGGGATTTAATTACAGCAGCTGGGAGGTACACAGCCGCCTACTGGAAGAAAGTCAACCCACCTCCAGTATCGGCTTGGCTGATTATACAAAGACCTGGATCTCTTTTTGCACTCTTCAAAAAATGAAGAGTTTAAAAGAATTAATTACCTTGTTAGACAAGAGCGGGAATGAATTTGCATACAAGGTAAATATACTGAATGTGGGCGTTTGTAATGTGCTGGAATAGCAAAACGCCAACATAACGCACAGCTTTATCTTTCTCCTCACAAAGTTAATTTTCTTTTCAGGTTTGGCTTGCTCGATTTGGAAGGTTATAAAAGGAACAAGGTACTGTGATGTGTAAACCTTCCTTGCTATGGCTTTCCCAGTTCTTACTGATCTCTCTGATGCAACTGTTTTCTTCAACTTAATTACTAACATGCTTAACAGTCAATACGTTAGTTATGTATGTTACACTGCTGTATTTCACTATCTGTTCATTTAACAGGAACGGGTACAGTTCCAAGAACCTCTGCAAGTTTCCAGAAAACAAAAAATCTGTCAGTGAGTTCCAGAATTAACCTTGTCAAAAATTGGTAAGGTAGAACATCACCCACAGTAGAAATATGACTAATTAGAAGATGGTCTATTGCAGAAACAAAGGAACACATGAAGTCATCTTACACTGAATCAGACTCTTGTTCCATCGAGGTTAATATTGTCAACTCAAACTGGCAGTGACTGTCCAGGGTGTCATTTGGAGGTCTTTCGTATCAGCTACTGCCTGGTCCTTTCAACTGGAGGTGCCGGGGATTGGACCTAGGATCTTCTGCATGCCAAGCAGATGCTCTACTACTGAGTCACAGCCGCTCCCCAAAATAACACCCAGCCTCCCTTGTTCTGTTTCTTAGTTTATTATCTGGAGATTGAGCCTGGGACCTTCTGCATGCCAAGCAAAGGCTCTTTCACGGAGTCATAGCTCCTCATGAGCCCCAGAATGTCCCAGACACAACAAACTACTGCTCGCTGTTGTGCTTGAATCACTGCAAAGTGTGCCCAGACTGACCTCAATCCCCCATGGGTCACACAGACTCCACAAGTTAAGAGGTCTGTGTAAATGAGAAGTCGTTGACCCTCAAAGGAAATGAACATCTGCTAGACAGGAGCACCATCTGCTTAAGATGAAAGGAAAAGCACGTTTTAAGTACATTGGTTGCACAATGTGGATAACCCAACTGAAGTTTTTTCCCTCTGGATACCAAAACATGGGGAGAATTAAAACATTATACAACCAAGGCAGTTACGGTCTGCTTAATGGTCAGATGGCGAGCAGGTCCTGCCCCCCCCGCCTACCCAAAGCAGCTGCAGGAAATTGCAACTTGGAGGAGCAGAACACAAAGGGGTCCCCCCCCCCCAAAAAAGCGCCTTTTGCCCCACAGGGGTACACTTTGACAGGGAAGACGGTACCTAAAGGTAAAGGCTTCAGTACCACGGATGATCATTCAGACTGCAGCCTCCTGTAATTACTCTGGATTTAGAACAGAAATTGAGGCCAAACATTCGTGTGACTGAGAATTATATGTAGCTTGACAGGTAGAACCTCTGTCACAACACAGAGACTCTCTGGACATGGAGCGGCAAACCAGGCTTGTTTCTGATGCGCTGTTTTCCCAGGCACAGAAGTGTCTGTTGTTTCATCAAGTGCGGGGAGCATTCAGACACGCAACTCTCCCCACCCCACCCTTGAAGACTGAAGTGGCTCAAGAAACAAAGTATGAATCCAGTGGCACCTTTAAACTTTGTTGGTCTTAAAGGTGCCACTAGATTCAAAGTTTGTTCTATTGTTTCAGACCGACACGGCTACCCCGCCTGGATCTATTTTCGTGGAAGAGCTTCAAGTTCAGGACAGGTTTTACTACTTGCTTCACACATGAAGACATGCTATACCAAATCAGAGCTGCAGTCCATTCATATTAGTATTGTCTACTCGAACTGGCAGCGGCTCTCCGGGGTCTCAGGTCTTTCAAATCACCAACTACTTGGTCCTTCTAACTGGAGACTGAACCTGGGACTTTTTGTATGCCAAACAGAGGTCCCACTGAGCCACAGCCCTTCCCCACAACACCCCTTCTTTTGCCCTTCGCAGAGATGAAGAGAAAGCACCCTTTAAGGTAAAGCCAGCCACTTAGGAAATGCCGAGTACCTGATAATCCGAAAGGGGAGCCCAGCCATTCACCTTCCTTGACGGCGGCAGACCTTCTTGCGCTTTCCGGATTGGCCGAGCCAAGCCAGTCGGGTCGCCCCAGTGCTTCCCTTCCTCTGGGGGGTGTTTGGCGTCTGCGCTGTCTGCCGAGCTCAGGGAGAGCTGCCGCTGCCTCCGAAGGTCCCAGCTGTTCCTGCCGATTCAGGCACCTTGGATGCTCAGCAGTTCCAGCTGGGCTTCAAAATGTCAAAGTCCCCCTCCCCATCACGACAGATGGTGGCCTGTCGCCAGCTTAGAGGGCTGGGAGAGACCAGAAGGTCATCACACTTCATGCACATCCCCTCACCCCACCTCGGAGACACTAACTGTGTGCGTACTTCCCGGAAATGTGAGGGCAGGGACCTCAGTGGGGTATAATGCCATAGCGTCCACCCTCCAAAGCAGTCATTTTCTCGGGCGGGGGGGGGGGGGAATTAATCTCCGTAGTAGGGAGGTAGTTGTGATTCCGGGAGATTTCCAGACCCCGCCTGGAGGCTGGCAAGCCTGGCTCAAGCTGCACTTTTAGCATGGCCAGTGACAATACTCCCAAGATGCATTGCGAGGCTGCCGGATCTTGCTTTGCCCTTCTGGCCAAAGTCACCTTGAGGGGATCAATACTGCAGCCCCGCAAATAAGCAGTGAAAATGCCATGACCGGGACAAGCGACCATCTGTGCTCTGCTCACACAACAGTGGGCTTGTTTCAGATGCAAGGCTGAACTGTGACCAGGGGCGTGCAAGAAAAATAATGCCAGTATTTTTGGCGCCAGCCCATCCAGTCAGCAGGGACCAGAATGCTCCTCCCCGCTTCCCCTGAGCATGCAGTTGCTCTGCCCACAAAGGTGACCCGCGCAGCCTGCATTGCTGGATAGATGTGGAGCCCCCCGCCCGCCCCCCTGGGGCAATAATTTCTCTTACCACTTCTGCCTTCCATCCTTGTGGGTTTCTTCCTCCTCCTCATCTTCACTGAACTTCAGTTTCTCAGAATAGTCCACTTCATCGTGGATGCCTGCCACGGCGACCAAGGAGAAGGAAGCAGGGAAGAGAAACGGATACAGAGGGGGACTGTTAGCTCTGGAGGAAGCCATTCAAAAAAGGCATGGGGTAATGCAAAGGCAGCTTCAATTTAAGAAAACTGTCCCCAAACCAGCCATTTCCGTCCAAGGGGGATTTTCCCTTCACGGCCCTTTGCAGAGGTTCTCGTGGCTCTTGTCTCCACGGAAATTAAGACTTCGGCAGCAACCCTCCGGGTGGTTTTCCACCTGTTTCTTACGTGGATTGATGGAGCTCTCTGGGTGAATGCGTACCCCAAAGCAAGAGGCGCTGCACCTAAAGCAATCTCTTTCACGCTTTTTAGGACCCAGTCTGTCTCCTGCCCAATCTGTATAAGCCCTATGACCTTTTGCAACAGCTGCGGTTTCAGTGGAGCATCTCATGCACAGCAGAATCTGAGAACCTGGAGCTCAAAGTGAAGTGGAACTTTTTGGGGGGGCGTGTCCACGATATGGATGCTACAGATGCACACAAACCCTCCTTGCTTGTCAAGAGAATTCCTCCTGTGCCTTGGCGTGAAGGACAAGTAGCTGCCCCTTCATACAGCTGTTGTTTAGTTTCCATGGAGGGGAGACCTATAAACACAGCCTGAGTGAACGCAGCTTGGAAGCGATTGCAGTGAGCGGTCTTTGCAAGCCTGTGACTTATAAACTGTGGCTTGACAAAGCCCAGATAACTCAGTGCAGATGATCTAACAAACCGGTCTGATACCAAACTAGGATTTCAGAGGGGAGCTGCGTTGGCCTGTAGTAGCTGGACGCGAGTCCAGTAGCAATTGAAAGAGCAACAGGATTTTTCTTGAAAGCTCATGCTCATGCCTGGATCTTGTTGGTTTCTAAGGGGCTACTGGATTCAAATCTAGCTAAACTAGGGTCTGTAGCTGGCTTTGTTCACCAGAGCTTGTCCTAACCCTGTTTTGTTGCAGCGTCTGAATTTGCACACTACCTGCCCTCAGAGGCGGAAGTCCATGGAGAATGTCCTCACTGCTAGGAAGTGGCGAAGAACCAGGGCTCATTTCGTAGCAGGAGCTCCTCTGCATATTAGGCCACACACCCCTGATGTAGCCAATCCTCCAAGAGCTTACAGAGCTCTTCTTACAGGGGCTCCTGTAAGCTCTGGGAGGATTGGCTACATCAGGGGTGTGTGGTCTAACATGCAGAGGTGCTCCTGCTACAAAATGAGCCCTGCAGACAATGCCAGATTTATGAGCACACAGATATTGGTTACTTACACCTGACAGGCAGTCTTGGAGGTTAGAGGCAAGCAGCACAGGTCACAATCAATGCTCCCTCTAAACTGTGGAGTCTTGTGAGCAAAAATTCTACTTTGTGAGATACTGGCATTAAAGCTGTGAGCGAGCCATTTGGCTACTGCATGAATTAGTTTGCTCTGGAGCCACATCCTTCCCAAGCTAAGACAAAAATGTGTGAGCCAGAGGCTAAAAAACTGTGAGCTAGCCCACACTAACTCCGCTTAGAGGGAACACTGGAAACGCAAACTGTACTAAGCGACGCCCAATATTGTATTATTGGAGCTTTCACACATGCTGAACAATGCAGTTTCAAATCCACCATTTGCAAGTGGATTTTGCCATTTCACACTGCAAAATTCTGTTGCAAAGTGCACTGAAAGTGCATGTAAAGTGCATTTAGTGTGCATGGATAGGGTGTGTTTTTTTGTTTTTGCCATCAAGTCACAGCTGACTTATCCAATGCTCCCTCTAAGCTGTGGAGTCTTGTGAGCAAAAATTCTACTTTGTGAGCTACTGGCATTAAAGTTGTGAGCGAGCGGTTTGGCATGGATTACTTTGCTCTGGAGCCATCCTTCCTGAGCTAAGACAAAAAATGTGTGAGCCGGAGGCTAAAAAACTGTGAGCTAGCTCACACTAACTCAGCTTAGAGGGAACACTGGTCACAATTTATTGTTCTGCCTGAATGCAGCTCCAGAGTCCGCCAACCACCACCACTGCACAGACCCCAACCCACAGCTGACCAACCTCGGCCTTCAGACCTCCACGAGAACCTCCGAGAAGGAGATTCCACAACCTCTCCAAGCAGCATCTCCACTCCTTGGGCTGATCTTAAGGAATGCTTCTTCAGATTTAATCTCAATCTATCACCCGGAAGTTTATAGGACAAAGTTTGATTCCAGAGGCACCTTTAAGACCAAGACGTTTGATTCTGGGTATAAGTTTTCGTGTGCAGGCACATGAAAGCTTATACCCAGAATTAAACTTGTTGGTCTTAAAGATGCTACTGGACTCAAACTTTGTTCTACTGCTTCAGACCAACATGGCTACCCACCTGAACCTAAAGTTTATAGTTAGTGTAACAGCTTAAGAGGCTGCGCGGGCAACCCCAAAGTTCCTGGTCCAGATCTCAACTCAGCCACAAACTGCTGCTATTTTCTCAGCCCCCGTTTCCACCCCCATCCTCTGGGGTAACGCTACTGACTTATTTTACAGGCTTGTCCTGAGGATGATCACAATCGGGTACATGAAATGCTTTGAATGTGCAGAAGGTATTACATAAACCCTAATTATTATGGCTTTAAGGGAAAACACCCTTGTATCCTAGCACGTTTCAAGTTGTCTACCACCACGAAACACTTTCAGTTTCAGCTTATTTGCCCAGGAATTCCAGCACACTGCAGGGGGTTCTGGGACCCACTCTAGGGAGCAGGCCTCACCAATGACCTGCACTGTATAGGAGCACGCAACAGAACATAACACGACACTCATGAATGTTGCACACGCTGGGGGAAGATCAGTGCTGATGGGAGAGCTTCATCCACCACTGCCAGTCTTCTCATGGAGGAAAGCCCAGTATTGAGGGAACAGAAGAGGCCCTAAAGTTACTAGCCCGGCTGGGAGAAACCCTTCTTTCAAAAACCACCCACTCCGAACAGGCCCTGCCTTGGCTGATCCGCAGAGCACTTTACCTGCCCAGCCATCGTCCGTGTCATTGTCGAGTGCATCCAGCCCTTTCAGGTTCTCTGCGTTGATGATGGTGGGCCGGGGGACCCACTCCCCTTGTGGCCGGACTGGGCGGGCCGGGCGCGAGAGCCCAAGTCTGTTCTCTTTTCTGTGGGACAAAACAGAGAGACGTTGCTGGGGAACACAGACTTGGCAGTGGGTGGCAGAGACCAAAATGCCCCCTGCTGTGACCTCGGGGGAAGAAGCTCGCTTAGAAATGGCAGCCTGCTGCTGCCACACTTCTCCGGGCCGGTGCAGACGACCTGGGACGGCCTCGGATCCTCCTGACAGAAACAGCCAAAGTGAGGCAATCTTCTGCGGTGACTGCTTGCAACTTTTCGAGAACGATACATCACAGGAGTAGGGGCAGAAAGCGCAAGGCCCAGTATTATTTTACGCAAACAAAGTCACAGGAGCAGAGGTTTCCTTAGAGCACCGTTTCAAGGCGTTATCGTGCTCCATCAATCACAGGTGCCTTTATTATCTATATACTAATAGCCAAGACAACCCCTCAGTGCGGATATCTAAATCCGCACATCAGGGACACTTGGGGGGCAGAGAGATTTTCCTGCACACTTAGGGCACTCCCCAGATGTGCAGAAAAATCTGAAAAGTTAAATAAACTATATGGGGGATACTTAAATCCCCCCCAAAGTATAACAGTGTTCCTGCGGATGTGCAGAGAATGCTCTGAGAACTCTGCGGCAGCCCGGCAGCTGTTCAGGCCTCGCTGCCGGGTGCCGGGTGGGGAGGCTCGGTGGGCCCGGCGGCTGACAGCCATGTGAGCCTTGCTGTTGGTGTGGAAGGGGAGAAGCATTGGTGGGTCCAGGCCTCACCTTTGGTGCCAGGGGGCGGCGGGGGAGAAGGCTCACCTGTGGCTGCTTCCTCCTCCTCCTCCTCCACGTGGAGCTCCTTCTCCCCCCCCCCCATGAGTATCGCGGGTCCCCACTTCTTGTAAAGGATAAAAGACACATTCCAGCAAATGCGCGTGGTCCAGTCCTGTACAAGGGACGGTTCCCCTGCTAAGCTAGCAGAACAGGTGGCTGGCGTGGCTTTCTCTGAACCAGCGCCCTGACCTGGACAGCCCAGGCTAGCTATCCTGATCTCGTCAGATCTCAGAAGCTAAGCAGGCTCAGCCCTGGCTGGCATTTGGATGGGAGACCTGCAAGGAATACCAGGGTCGTGATGCGGAGGCGGGCAAAGGCAAACCACCTCTGAACGTCTCTTGCCCCAAAAGTGCTATGGGATTGCCATAAGGCAGCTCTGACTTGACAGATGAGGGAGATCAGCACACAAGTGCGTGGATAATTATAGCGCTGCCTCTTTCCATTTTGGTTTCCAGGGACAAGAGCTACCAAGGACTGGGTGCATCTCTGTGACTGAAGCATGGACTAGGCCAGCATGCCACTGAAACAACTAGAACGGAAAGTCTTATTCGTAACAGGCTTTTATTGCATACGGACACAGAAAGCTGCATTGAACTGTCCACACAGCTCTGATGGGCGACAGCTTGCTAAGATCTCACCCCGAGAGCTGTTCCGACTGGAGGCGGCAGGGATCTGCTCCCTGAAGAGCCGGCACTCTGCCCCCAAGCTCACTCCCCTGAGCTACCTGCACACTGCTTTAGAACAAGTTACCCCAGTGCCCCAGCCCTTCGCAGTCACTAGAGGTGGGGTGTGTCTATTTGTCAGCCTGCCAAGATCTTTCTTAACTTGGAGAGGACAGGGACAAAGTCTAGGCCTAAGTACGTGCAAAGTGTGGCTCTGCCCCTGAGCTGTGACCCCCCCCCCCCCTCATTCCCACCCCTGGGAAAGAATGAGAACGGAGTCTGCATGAGTGTATTCAAACAGAGTCATCTTGACCAGCTCTGTCAGGATATTCTGTGCACACTCTTTCACGGAGCAGGTTTGGGAGGGGTTCTGCTTCTGTAGGTACATTTTTTGTTTGCTGTTGGTTTTAACCTGATGTTACTTGTTTTATGACCATGTTGTGCACCCACTCTGAGAGCCCAGTTTACCTGGGGAGAGGGGATAAAAAGTCAAATTAAATAAAATAGTAATACATTTCCTTCTGCATTTTTTAGGCGACCCTCATTCCTTTTCTGAATCCAGCATAACAAACGATTCAGCCGTGCCAACTGCAGTCTCACTTTATGGCACTCGGTCACAACGGCCTTACCCATCTTGGTCACTGGTCTGGTGTTGTCTAAAAGGGACACGGGGTTCCAGGCGAAACTGCGGGAGGGGAAAGGACCCACGATCCAAGGGCACCGGGGTCTCAGAGGGCTGGTTTGAACACATCTGAAAAAGAGAACCAGGGTGCAAACACCTTAGTGCTCCAACGCCACTCGTGGTATCCACACCAACTAAAGCCCTACACAGCTTGGGGCCCAGGTATCTGAAGGATTGTCTTTTCCCAGACATTTCTGCCTCAGAATTATGATCAAGTGAGAGGCCCTCCTGACTAACCCATCAATCAAAGAAGCTTGTTTGGTGGGGACACGAGACAGGGCCTTTTCAGTGGCCGCCCCACAATTATGGAACAACCTCTCCAGGGAGGTGAGCCTGGCCTCCTCATTGTTGATCTTTAGGAAGCAGGTGAAGATAGTTTTATTTAGACCTGCATTTGGTTAATGCAGTCCTCCATTGGGATTTTAATCTGGGGGTTTAATGTTTGTAATGCGTTCAGTTCTGTGTGTTTATCTATGTTGTAAACTTCCTCCAGCTCTGTAAGGTAGAAAGGTGGCAGATAAATGTTTTAAGTAAATAAATAAACATGGGTTTTAACAAACAACCAAAAATGGCAGAAAGAGAGCACTACAGCTCCAGTTCATCCAATGAAACTGATTGCTGGGAGACTGGAGACAAACAACAGCTCTTCACACAACTCAGGGAACTCGCCGCCACAAGATGTGGCGACTCAGGGTCAACTGTGCCTGACAGCTGACAGGCAGGAGATTTACCATTTGCATCGCCAGGCTTAGCTGGCGCCTTTAGCCACACTGGAAACTTTTTTAGAAAAAGTATAGAACGCAGGGGGTACATTTGTTGAATTAGAGCAGGGGTGGCCAAAGTTGCTTAATGTAAGAGCCACAAAGAAGAAACATCAGATGTCTGAGAGCCACAAGACTCTTGTTCAACGTTACACACATGTTTTTATTGGAAAATGTGCAAATTTGCTTTTTATTAACATTAACATTAACTAAGACTGCCAGAAATAAAAAACAAAAGGGGGTAAAAACAGATATTGATGATATTTAAAGAGACAAATGCTTTCTCCAAGCCGGCTTGGGGGGGGGGGGAAGTGCTTTGAGAACACATTTAAAGTTAAAGTTGCTTTCTTTCTCTGTTCCCCCCCCCTTCAGGCCTACCCAGGGAGGGAAACACTGGCTAGGGAAGGGAAGACCAGAAGGGGAAGCATGCCTCCCCTTCACTTCCCCAGCCACCCTGCCGGGAGCCGCACAATATGTGTGAAAGAGCCGCATGTGGCTCCTGAGCTGCAGTTTGGCCACCCCTAAATTCGAGGATGAACAGAGGTTTGAAAATTCCGTTTGGACAAACTTAATCCCCCACAGTACTAACCCAGTTCTATTATCCCTGTGGAGTGGGGTGGGGGGTAAATGCAGGACTCACAAAAGCTGGTAGCATGTCATGGTACATCGGCGGCTGGTAGACGTTTGCCATGAACTGCGAAGCCCCTTTGCGGATAGGCTGAGTCGGGCGAAGAGAGGGCTCCTTAGGGTCGCTGGCGTTCGCTGAGGAGGGGGCTCCGTCTCCTGCGCTAGAGGTCTTGCTGCCCGGCTCAGTCAGGGAGGCGGCCAGAGATGTGGCAGAGGTTACGTTCCTCCCACCGCCCTCCCTCCAACTTGTGACATCTGGAAGTGCAAACGCGGAAGGAGCTTCTAACCATCACAGACTTGCTCAGGGAAAGGAACAGAATGGAACTTGGGGGTGTGGAGAGCGGCTGCAGATTTGTACAGAACCTCTGGGCCCGCTCAACGCTTGTCTGGCACCCACAGCAAGGTATACCCACCGCCTCCTGGATCCATACCCCTGAAGGGTAGGCCCAAGTCAGGTGCCTGTGCTTGCCTACGACTTGGCTGGTGGCAGCGCAGGCCCCAGACGTGACGACAGGCCCCTCTGGAGCTGCTAGGAGAGAGCTGAGCCCCTCTCACTGGCCACCCCAGCAGCCCCCTGGGGAACTTGGCCAGACAGCCAGCCGTGCTTAAATTCTGGCCAACCGCTTCCCCTCTGTCAGCCTGGCAGGGCTGCTGTGACGGCAAGAAGATGGGACCATCTCGCAAACGCTGCCCAGGCCTTCTGGGAGGAGAGGGGGGGATATCATTGTTTATTTATTAAATTAGATTTCTAAATCCCCCCCCCCCCCAATAAAAACAGGGCTCAGGGCGGCACAACCAGTAGTCTTCGCATCATCTTCTCAGGCTGGTTATTATATTGTTATTGTTTTAATCCTTAAATCTACTGATTTAAGGATTAAAACAATAACAATACAATAACCAGCCTGAGAAGATGATGCGAAGACTACTGGTTGTGCCACTGCCTCGTGGGGGAGGCAGGAGACAGGAGCGCCAGGCAGATAGAAACCATCGCTGTCCTCAACCGAATGCCTGGCGGAACACCTCTGCCTTGCATGCCCTGCGGAACTGCATTAGGTCCTGCAGGGCACGGATGTTGCTTGGCAGAGAGTTCCACCAGGTTGGGGCCGGGGCAGAAACAGTAGATTTTCTATCTCTCACAGGGCCAGGAAAGATCTCTCGTCGCCTGGCAAGGGGCCCACCGCTGCTCCTCTAACACCGCCCCCCAGGGCAAGTAAAGCATGGCTGTCGTCATGGCAGTTGGTTCCCGCAGGGCTGGCGCCGCTCCTTTGTGGCCCTCCCCCTCCTAAGGCTCCAGGGACACACACACCACAATGAACAACAAACTCAAACGGATGCTTAGAAGCCATCGTACTTCCAGAGAAAGCTGCAAGAAACCAACCAGGACACTATGCCCGGCTTGACCTCCACACCCCAGGAACCTCTGCAGCTCCGCCAAGGGGCCTGCAGGTCAATAATCTGGGCACTGCTCAGTGCAAATGCTCGGCATGTCAGAGTGTCCAGGACTAGCACTGCGCAGGTGGAGTCTTAATGCAGGGAAGAAGAAGAAGAAGAAGAAGAGATTGTATTTATACCCCACCCTTCACTACCCAAAGGAGTCTCAGAGCAGCTTACAATCTCCTTTCCCTTCCCCTCCCCACAACAGACACCCTGTGAGGGAGGTGGGGCTGAGAGAGCTCTCTCGAGGACTGCTCTTGAGAGAGCAGCTCTGAGAGAACTTGTGACTGACCCAAGGTCACCCAGCTGGCTGCATGCGGAGGAATGGGGAATCGAACCCAGTTCTCCCAGATCAGAGTGTGTAACCCTAACCACTACACCAAACATACTCTGAGGGCGGAGGCTTGGTCCGGGCCCATACGACAGATCTAAGGCGCCCTTTTCTTTGCCAGCCTTGTCCTGCTCGCCAGCTGCTTTCAGCGTTGGAAATTCCTCGGGAGAGAAGGATAACGGTCGGTTTGAGGCCCTTGAACCTGCCGGAGAAACATGCAGACAGTCAAGGCAGGGGCTGCTCCATCCCCACGACACCCCCACCCCCCCCGGAAGACCAGACCCTTTGCACTCACCACCTTCTGGTCTGGCTGGCTTTCCATTCAGCTGTGCCCATGACTTTGGTCCACCTTGCACTGAATTTGTACTCTGTGGAAGGAAAGCAAAACACAGTGGGTTGCCCATTCCAGTTCCCCCCTCCAAGGAAGAGAGTTCAGCTTCAAAGGGCTGACTGCGCCACCCATTGTGACCTCACTTCCTGTTTTGACACGCCTGCCCATTCTCCATCCCTGTGATACTGAGAGTGAGACTGGCCGGCTAAGCCATGCCTGTCCTGAGGGCATCGGCCCCAACGCATCAGGAAGACAACGCTATCGGCTACAATAGCTAAACGGAGCCTCCACATTCCGTGGCAGTCCATCAGCCATCTTATATGGCAGATTTAACAAGGTTTCACATTTGGCCAGTTATTGCCCATGCAGAAAGAGCTGTGTGGAATCAATTACTCATGTGCTTTTGCACTGTGACTTGTATGTAGATCTAAGGAGCACACATTTACATTCTCTGTTAACTAGTATGGGTGCTTGTTCTGATGCACTCAAGGTGCACAGACTTCTAAGAGATTCCAGTCCGGACACCACGGAGAAGGTGGCCAAGTTTCTTTGTCTGGTCTTAAAGTTGCGCCAAAGGTTCTTTTAGAATTTTTATACATGTGTTTATAACGGGTTTTAACATGCAGAAATTGTTTTTCTAATTTATGCCAATAAAGGCTGACTTGACTTGACTTCCGTGGCAGTCTACCTCTGAAAGCCAGCTCTCGGGGACAAGCAGCACACAGAAAAGAGTGCTGCCACAGACATTCAACGGCGGACTCCCCAGAAAAACCAGGCTGGCCCCTTTCCAGAAGGAGAACGCAGGTGCCACCAGAGTAACTCATGCCCACCTCCTGACTGATTGACTGGGTCAGCTTCTGTAAACTGGAGACAGATTTCGGCAAACCCTGCTGCGGCTGCGACTCCTGCGGCTGTGCGGCCGTTGCACTGGAACTGAGGGAGGAAAGCAGAATGGCGGAGTCAAGAGAACCACATGTGTGACACCACGCGTGGGGGGGGGGGCTGAATATCAGAGGCTCTAAAAACGGAGTCAGACCTTTCTCTATCTATTAAGAAGAAAGGGAAGCGCGTAGGCAGCATTTCTACCCGATGGCTCACGTGGCCTGCTCCCGCCCTCCACTGCTCTGGGCTAATGAGGGCAAAAGGTGACACTTCTCACCAACCCTGTATTTTCCTTTACTAATATTCAGTCCCCCTTTTAAGCACATTAGAAGAAGAAGAAGAAGAAGAAGAAGAAGAGATTGGATTTATACCCCGCCCTCCACTCCCCAAGGGAGTCTCAGAGCGGCTTACAAACTCCTTTTCCCTTCCCCTCCCCACAACAGACACCCTGTGAGGTAGGTGGGGCTGAGAGAGCGCTTTCCCAAGCTGTCCTCGAGGGAACAGCTGGTACAGAGCTATGGCTTGCCCAAGGTCATCCAGCCAGGTGCAAGTGGAGGAGTGGGGAATCAAACCCGGTTCTCCCAGATTAGAGCCCGCGCACTTAACCACGACACCAAACATTAGGCTTCTTGCAGTGAGCCCCCGCCATTCCACTCTGGAGACCCCCCCGTCTTCCATGCTCCAAGACCTCGGGTTACAGGCCTGGCCGCTCGGGTTACAGGCCGGTCTGGCCTCCGCGGCCTCGGGCAGTAGATTTAAAGAGTCCACCAAAGAGGAAGGGAAAGACATCTCCCGAAACCCGAGAAAGGGGTGCTGCCCCTCCTACCTCTTTTGGTCTGGCGGATCCTGCTTGTTTGCCCATCCTGTCCCGTCCTTGGGTACTATGATGATGTTGGGGTCGTTTCCTTTGTTCTCAGACTTCAAACTTGGCAAGTTGGCAGGAGGTGGCATGCGCCGGGCAGCAGCAACTTTCCCAAGACTCTGTAAGCCATGTCTAGGAATAACTGGGGGCGAGAAAGAGGGGCAGGCGGTCGCTAAGAGGGGCGAGGCCAGCCTAAGGGAGCCAGTTTCCCCTGCATGCTCGTGCGCCAGAGCAGGCAGGAGTCCAGATGGGACGGTCTGTTGCAGCAAAATAAAACTGCAGTGCCATGGCACCATGCAGACTATTTGCTTATGTCATTTACAGTCCACGTTTCTCACTGGAACTCAAGGCGGTTTACACAGCGTGAGACAATGCGATTAACAGGATGGGACATTCAATAAGCAATGCAATAGGATTAGGACTGTAGCAATCTGGAACCCACCAGAAATCGAAAAAAGAGAACGGAAGGGAAGCTTAGGTGTTAACACATTAAATGATGCAAAAATTACACTGCGGATCCTACTTAGAGAGAGGGTTACCAGGTCCTACCTGGCTGCCAGCGGGGGGGGGGGGGGGGGAGATGACACACACCCTCCTGATCCTTCCAGGAGCATGCGATGACATCGCCCGGAAGTGATGTCATTGCATTCCCGACATCGGGGGTGACACTCTAGGTTTGGGCAAAACTCTATGGTTTCCTGAGATGCATAGGGGTGGGAACCCAGGTGTCAGGTTCCCTGTCATGGTTGCTTCTTTTTCCCAGTTCCTTTTTTAGGTCCCGGCGGGAGAACGGCATCGGTTTCCCTTCCGACAGTTCCCCCCCCCCCCTTCCTCAGAGTGAACTCATCTATTTACTAGACTTCAGTTATCTCTGTCACTGCACTTGTAACCTTGGGCAACTGGGCCTCCGCTTTTCCAGGTGTCTTTTGCGTGGGAATGCATGTAGATGACACACAGGGCCGGGGATGGGAATTTAGCTCAGCTTACGCGCCTTTTTCTCTGAGAAAGTAACGGTAGCACATTTTGGTGCTTGATATTTTTATTCTGATTGGTACCTGACTTTTTACTCCTGTTTGAATACAGTATATCAGTTCCTCACATTCTGTATGTGGTATCGCTAACAACGCAAGTGTTTCCTGAAAGACCGTTAAGAAATAAAGACTTTGTTTTACAATACAAGGCCTGGCTTATTGGATCTCATCAGAAGCCTCACACCAGGCCAGATGTATACACAAGTCAAAAGGGGCAGCATGTTGAATGCCACAAGGAAAGGCCAGTTCAAAACAAGATCCAATCCGAAAGGTACTCACTTCACTCAGAGTGGTAGGCAAGAGACAATTCAAACTCTTGCCAGTCAAAACGCAAACGATCACTAAAGTGCACGGAAAGTCTGTAAAAGATCTTTCAGCCACGTCTTAACAGGCACCTGAGAGCCAGTGTGGCATAAGAGTTCGAATCCCCATTTGTGCCACAGAAGCTTGCTGGGTGACCTTGGGCCAGTCAAACACTCACGGCCTAATCTACCTCACAGGGCTGTTGTGAGGACAAGAAGAAGACAAAGAGACTGGATTTATACCCCGCCCTTCACTACCCAAAGGGCGGTTTACAATCTCCTTTCCCTTCCTCTCCCCACAACAGCCACCCTGTGAGATGAGACAGCTCTTTCGAGGACTGCTCATGAGACAACAGCTCTGAAAGAACGTGTGACTGACCCAAGGTCACACCAGCAGCTGCATGCAGAGGAGTGGGGAATCAAACCTGGTTCTCCCAGGCTGGAGTCCAGCCTCCTAACCACGACACCAAACAGGCTCATCATATCTTGAACTGCCCATTCCATGCATATGTTACTTCAACTGTACCTACCAAACTTCCTATGGTACCTGCTTATTCATTTAAATATATATGCCCCACCTTTCTGGCTCACTTCCTCTTGTACTAGATTTTATGCTTTGATGGGGAGTGGCATGATTACCCTTCTGCTCTGGACGTTGTTTTGAACCTGCCTCTCTTTGTACTGTTCCCCCTACCCCACCTCCATGCCCACAACACACCTTTCCATTTTGTTGGTCTTTCAGGCGCCACGAGACTCTGCTGTTTTATTGTGCATCTGGACGGACTGTACCCCTTCTGGCTGCCAGGTGGACATCCATGTTATCAGATGTTCCTCCCTCCAATAAACGAAAACCCCGCCCACAGAACACTGGCAGGCCAAGAAGGAGGTCAGGTGACACCCTTTCTCCCCTACCTGCTTGTTTTCTACAAGCAGGGAATGTCCTTGTATTAAGCTGCCTGATACTGAATCAGACGCTTGGTCCATCAAGGTCAGCATTGTCTAAGATTGGCAGTGGCTCGGCAGGGTCTCAGGCTGAGGTCTTTCACATCACCCACTGCCTGGTCCTTCTAGCTGGATACGCCAGGGACTGAACCTGGGACCTTCCGCAGGCCAAGCCAACACTCTGCCACTGAGCCACGGCCCCTCCCTTGAACAGCATCCAGTCACATCAGACGCACATGCCGCTGGAGATGGTGCGGCCCAACATGGGTTCCCCACCTCATTTTCTATTTAGGAGAATCACGTCTCCAACTAGGGGTGAAGAACCTGAAGGATTTTATCTACACCAGGGTGCCAAACGTAAGGCCCTGGGGCCAGAACCGGCCCATCTAGGGCTCTTATCTGTCCCGCAAGCAACTGATGCAAGGGAGGGAACGGGCGAAGAAGAGAAGAAGAAGAGGAAGAAGAGATTGGATCACTTGGAGATCCAAGAAGAGATTGGATCACTTGGAGTCTCAGAGCGGCTTACAAACTCCTTTCCCTTCCCCTCCCCACAACAGACACCCTGAGAGGTAGGTGGGGCTGAGAGAGCTCTTTCCCAAGCTGTCCTTGAGAGAACAGCTGGTACAGAGCTATGGCTTGCCCAAGGTCATCCAACCAGGTGCAAGTGGAGGAGTGGGGAATCAAACCCAGTTCTCCCAGATTAGAGTCCGCGCACTTAACCACTACACCAAACTGGCGACTGCTGGGGGTGGGGGGAGTGGGCAGAGCCACTGCAATTGTGGCTTCACCACGGCAGAACGATCTCGTCTTCAGCAGTCAAGCAGCGTGGGAGCGTCTGCCCAGTGTTGCACTGCTGGCTCTCCGGTCCGCCCATGTGGGTTTTCCTCTGCACCCCCCTCCCAGTCCATGGGGCCTTGCAGTGAGGATACACCAACACAGAGCTTCCCAGCTGCTGTCCTTTACGCAGTTTATATCTTCGGTACGTGGCACGATGTTTTATGGCACCTATGGCCCAGCCCAACAAAGTGATTTTTATGTCAGACCCAATGAGTTCAACGCCTCTGATTTACACTGTTCCCAAACAAGGACAATTCTGCCCAGAGCTGTACTTCTCAGGAAATGAATGGGGTGAAGATTTTATTTGCTAGAACTGGTCACTCGTCTGGTCCCAAACACTTGGGGCCTGACAATCTGACACACCACCATTTGGTCAAACACAATGGAACGTCCCCACAGACCAGACAACACAGGTAGATCTGAAAGACCACCTGACATCAGGGTTTGGGGGATCTGCAGCGAGACTGAAACCCACAACTGGAGGGCTACAGCTACCAAGATGCTGCAAGAAACGAACCTCGCATCTGCTCATGCTTATTCAGAAGCAAGCCCTACTGGGTTCTATCGGGATCACTCCCAAGGAAAAGGAAGAACCTCATTCTCTTGATGACCCGACTGAACCTGAACCAGCAGGGAGCCAATATTTTTGTTGTTTTCACTTAGGAGACACACAGCAAAATGGAAGCCTGCCCAGGGGTCCGTTGGGGCCGGAGCGAGGCGGAGCGAAGCTCCACCCAGCTCAGGACTGGCCAGTAGGGCAGCCACGGGCTGAATCAGATTCTCTAATGTGATTCGGCTCGCCGCCGAATTGCCGCCGAAATTCGGCGGCAACTTTAAAAGCCACTGGAGGGGAGGGGGTTTGAGGGAGAGGCTCCAAACCTGCAGGGTAGCTGCTGGGGCCTCTTCTCGAAATACCCACCAAGTTTCAAGAAGATTGAACCAGGGGGTCCAATTCTACAGGCCCCCAAACAGGTTGCCCCCATTCCCTCCATTGTTCTCTATGGTAAGAAAAAAGTTAACATTTTTTCCCTCCATAGAGAACAATGGAGGGGATGGGACAATCTGTTTGGGGGCCCATAGAATTGGACCCCGTGGTCCAATCTTCTTGAAACTTAGTGGGTATTTCGAGGAGAGGCCCCAGCAGCTACCCTGCAAGTTTGGAGCCTCTCCCTCAAACCCCCTTTCCTCCAGCCCCTCATATACCCTATGAGTTTTTGCCATTGATTTCAATGGCCCATAGGATATAATAGGGCTGAAACTGACATTCCCTTTCTGACACACTTCGGGTGATGTCAGGGGGTGTGGCATATGCTAATGAGTTATGCTAATGAGCTCCTGCCCCTCTTTTTCTACGAAAGGACCCCTGAGCCTGCCTATTTCACAGCCAAACCGCAGGGAGCTCGTCTGTTCCTTTGCTCCGTCCCCCAGCCCTGCAAGGATTTCATACCACCCTCCAGCGCTTGCTGGTCGTTCTTACCCATTTCATTACAGAGGTCTGTTCCCCAAGAATATCGAAGCTGCCCATCTCTGGCCAACATGACTGCAGTTTTATTAAAACCGTTCCACACTTTGGTTTAACGAAGTCTAAATAAAGTCTGGTAAAGGTAAAGGTTTCCCTTCTCGAAAGCCAATCAAATACGACTCTAGGGATGTGGTGCTCATCTCTGTTTCCAAGCCGAAGAGCCAGCGCTGTCCAAAGACATTTTCGTCGTCATGTGGCCGGCAGGACTAGACACTGAGTCGCACGGAACGCTGTTACCTTCCCACCGAAGCAGTACCTATTTATCTACTTGCAATTTCTTGCTTTCGAACTGCTAGGTTGGCAGGAGCTGGGGCCAGAGATGGGAGCTCACTCCGTCATGCAGCACTCGGATCTCGAACTGCTGAACTACCAACCTTCTGGTCTGCAGTTCAGTGTCTTAACCACCTGAGCCATTGCAGCCCCAAATAAAGTCTAGGAGAGTACAAAACTTGTCTCAGCTGACAGAGTTGGTTAAATAAGGGGATGGCCAAGGTCACTGGCCCTGTTTTTTCAGCAAGCTGCAGACCTGTCTTTGATTTTTGTAAAAGAAAACTCCAATGATCTTCTCAACTGCGCAACTTTTTCGCAATACAGCGCAAATGAGTACAAATAAAATTTTATGCTACTGATGGAAGCAGTTTTGTTATAGTATGCATGATAATAATTTATAGTTTGCTTGTCCCACTGGGCTGTGTTTATTGTCTGCTCATCTCACAGGCAACGGCAAAGGACAAGGGTTACGAACTCTTTAACTGCTTCCATGGATTTGCGAAATGTAAATAAGACGCGTGTTTTTATGTGATTGTATTTGCCGAGATTTGCAATTTGCCCAACATATATCAAAATAGTCAACAAGATATTCCACACTATTTATATAGCACCATCAGCACGTATGGCCCTTTGCAGACTACGAGATCCCTGGCTGGAAGAGCCTGCAGCCTCAAACTACTAAAAATTCTATCTCTTGCTGTCCTTCGTGACACAAAACCCAAACCACGCTCCTTTGCAATGAGAAACTGGCAACCATGGAAGACAGAACACGCAAGAGCAGGTTGGGCTGTCTTCTCAAAGGTCGACTTCCATTAAGACTGGTCACACATGAAGCGGCCTTATACTAAATCAGACCGTTGATCTATCAAGGTCAGTGCTGTCTACTCAGACTGGAAGTGGCTCTCCAGGGTCTCGGGCAGAGGTCTCTCACATCACCTTCTGCCGGGTCCTTTTTAACTGGAAATGCTGGGGATGGAACCTGGGACCTTCTGCATGCAAAGCAGAGCCACTTCCACTGAGCCACACAACCCCTCCCCATCAAAAATGGGAAAGGGGTGTCGGTAATGGTACTAAGGAAGGAGCGATCTTTATTGGCACCCAGCTGAAAATCCTATTCCCCAGCTGCTTTATGCGGTGTCGTGGGCGGGAGGAGAAACACAGCCATCTACAGAAAAGCGTAGTCAGTAGATGCTCTCTTAGTCTTGCGGTCAGGGGTCCAGGTCGCAACTGCCTTGAACTGGCAGGGGAGAGGGCAGCCTATGCTCCACCCACAGCTCTGGCTGGAAGTGAAAACGGTGGACAGTCCAAGCCCAGGTTCCCTGCCTCACCCGATGTTTGGGAGATGATGGGTCAGGGATTGAACCTGGGACCTTCTGCATGCCAAGCAGATGCTCTGCCACTGAGCCACGGCCCCTCCCCTGAAGCGGCATCCAAGGAAGAGCATCCAAGGAGACCTCAGGCAAGACCGGGTCACAATACTCTCTGAACCTTAGAGAAATTTCTGGGCTGGGCTTGCTTGCTCTTGTAGGTGACACAGTCCACTTCTGATCTCCTGCTCTGTGGCTTTCCTCACCCCCCTCCCAAACACGCAGGAACGGGGTCTTCCGGCAAAGTCGCTTCCAGTAAGAAAGCCTGGAAAACGAGCTGCCCTTTCTGAGGTCATCCGACAGGTCCACTGGGAGAAGATGCAGCTGCAGCTCTTGATTTGACTCCAACTGAGAGTCTCAGCTCGGGGGTCGAACATCTGCTTCGCAGGCAGAAGACCCCAGGCTCAACCCATGACATCTCCAAAATCCTCAAGTAGCAGGTGTTATGGACGGGAACCCCAGGTCTTAGCAAAGACACAGGCCTGCTCCGTTTGAGTTTGCAGGAAACTCTGTTCAGCATCCCAGACTCAACATACAGGCTATTCACCTTGGCCATCGCTCACCATGCCCTGTGAACCCACGGCAAGATCCATTAGCCAGTGTGGTGCAGCGGTTAAGTCTGCCAGACTAGGAACTGGAAGACCTCGGCTCGAATTCCCACCCGTGCCATGGAAGCTTGCTGGGCAACCTCGGGGGCCAGTCACACTTTCTCAGTCTGACCTACCTCACAGGGTTGTTGTGAGGATAAAACGGAGGAGAGGAGAATGATGCAAGCCGCTTTGGGTCCCCACTGGGGAGACAGGCAGGGCGTGAATGAATTAAGGAGAGAAATAATTTCCCTCAGCCTGATGGCCTATTCCTTCTTCTTTGCACCTCACCCTGGCTGGGAACACTATGTGCAAAGCACCCTGGGATCCTAAGGGAAAAAAGCTGATTGGTTAAATCCTCCCTGGGCAAGCACTCCAAATGAGCTCCCCACTTTCTGACTGGACCACTCGTGCCTGAAGAAGCTCTGAAAGATGGGTCCAAACTCCTTTTGCCAAGTCGGGACACCTGCTGGGGGGACAGGTTAGGCCAAAAGGGGAAGCTTCCACAGCCAGGAGCACTGTTTCACTGGATCGGGCCCCAGACCACACGGAGAATCCCCTGTGCTGGGGACTTAAATTATATTTTAATTGGGTTTTAAGGGCTGAGCACAGGGTTGCCAACCTCCAGGTGGGGCCCGGAGATCTCCTGGGATTACAACTGATTTCCAGATGACAGAGATCAGCTCCCCTGGAGAAAATGCCTTGAAGGGAGGACTCTATGACATTATACCCTGTTGAGGTCCCCCCCCCCAGCCTCTCTGCCCTGTTGTTGGCCCTCCAGAGGAACTAGCTGGCCACTATGTGAGATGGGATGCTGGAGTAGATGGACCCCTGCTCTGATCCAGCAGGGCTCTTCTTAGGTAGGCCTCAGCCTCTATGCCCTGTTGTTGGCTGTCCAGAGGAACTGGTTGGCCACTGTGTGAGAGAGGATGCTGGACTAGATGGACCACTGGTCTGATCTAGCAGGTCTCTCCTTATGTTCTTATGAAGGCCTCAGCCTCTATGCCCTGTTGTTGACCCTCCAGAGGAACTGGTTGGCTCCTGTATGAGACAGGCTGCTGGACTAGATGGACCCCTGGTCTGATCCAGCAGGGCTCTTCTTATGTTCTTATCTTCCACATTCAAAGGCACTAGGCCACTGAATCCCAGAGGCAGGAGGCAATACCCAGGGAAGGCCTCTGCCCTGTTGTTGGCCATGGAGTTTCAACCCCTCCATATCACCTTTTATAGCCAAACACTGCAACATCTGATTGCAATCAGTCACGATCCGTTTTGCAACTCCGATGCAAAGCTTCCATCTGTGCATTCTTTTGCCGGCATTCCGCTCTGAAAACATAACTCGCCTGTCTTCTGTTCCACCACAGACCTTTTTTTAACTAGCAGCTGGTAACACTGAGGCTCATTTGCAGACTCAGAGCTCCAATGCTCCCTCTTCCAGGTTTGAAATTCCCATTAATCTTTCAGAATCAAATGCTAATGCCAAACTCGAATACCTAGCTTCTCTTTAATCTCATTTTACAGCTTTTCCAGACCTCCTAAATCAATGCTTTCAAAACTGTGGATTAAGCCGAAACCACAAAATAAATTTTCAGGTAAAAGAATAAAACGTGCCTCCAAGTTTTACTCTAAATATCTGAAGCAAAGATCTAAGTGGGTAGCCGTGTTGGTCTGAAGCAACAGAACAAATTTGCCATTAAATGCCAACAATGCCCTTCAATTCTCCACATAGGGCAAACAAGTCAAATCCCATGCCAAAGGATAAATAGACACAAATCTGACGTTAAGAATACAAGACTGAGAAACCTGGGGGAGGACACTTCAGCCTTCCAGGACATTCAGTGGGGGACCTCAAAGTAGCTGTTTTATTGCAAAGGAACTTCAGGAACAGACTGGAAATGGAAACTGCTGAACTGCAAGTTATTACAACGCTTGGGACAAAAAAAAGCCCCAGGACTTAACAGGGATATTGGTTTCTTATCTCACAGCATATGCTAATCTCATTCAGTCCTTACATCTGTATTATCACCAAGAAGGGCTATACAGCCTCTTTATTTTAGTGCATTTCATTTTTGGAATAGTGGATTGGAATAGTATTATAATGTAATGCAATGAATTGCAGAATGTTATGTAATCTGGAACACATTTCTCTAGTCTGGTGACAGAGGAGACATAACACTGCACAACCAATCACCCTACCTTAAAGAAAAGGATGCTATTAGTTACCTCCATGCTTGAGGAGATGGATGAAGCATAACAACAGGGTCTCAGTTAATTACTCTCAGCATTCCACAATTAAGAAGGGTACATTTACACATCAGTCTCCAATTCTGTTAGATTTATTTGCTTCACTATGTTTTCCCCCAGAATTAAATCCAAACAAATGGTGACCATATAAATTCAGCTTGTTATTCCTGTTTGATCCTTGCATCTGTTAAACATATCCATTATGTTGTATGCTAATTTGCGGGTCACCCTCTGCCTATATGTAAGGACTGCTAATTTCCCTTTCAATGTATCTGAAAAAGTGTGCGTGCACACAAAAGCTTATACCTTGAACAAAACCTTATCTAAAACAAAATTATCCACCCTCAGAGAAAACTACCACGTTTCATGCCCCACTGTTATGGGTGCACCTCCCGTTTGCAGAAGTATGCTCAGAGCAGGGACCTTTGCAGAGACACAAGGTGATTGCTTGTCTAAGGGCAAGCAGTTCTTCATGGAGAATTGTTACATCATCACATTTAATATCCAGAGATAGATCAGAATTATCTTTCCCCCTCCAAATCAGGGATGATGGGGGGGGGGACCAAAACGCGTATGGTCAGGGTCAATAATGGTTATTTTTGATTGTCACTGTACAATTTGATTCTTAATTGAGGTTATCACCAGGGCCAATATTTGTTTTTAAATGTACTTTGAAATAAATACATGTATATTTTTGCATCTGTCAATATTTAATGTTCTTAACTTGACTAACAATTATTGGGCCTACATATTCAGATCTTCTTAAAGTTTAGGTTATCAGTTCAGTTCATTTTGGGTTAAGTCCCCCTCCTGCACCTTTTGTTTTCAGGAAAGAAACAATACCAGAACAGAACAATCATGCAGAGAGGTACAAGGCAGACAGCTGCTGCTGTGGATGGATACTTTGGGCTCTCAGAAATGCTTACTTAAATCTGTTCATTTCTCACAGTTCTTTGATGGTGCACAATTCAGGAATTTCTGTTCTGACTGTAATATCCTTCAGGTCTGAAACATGGCTGTCACCAACAATACTTTCTTAGATGCTCAAAACTCCTGTAAGCATGCAATGAACGGCCTGTCCCAAACCAACATGACCCACATAAAAAGTTCAATCACAAGAAAGCTTGCCAAGAGAGCTTCCAAATTCGCGTGGTTCCCTTTTAAGGGGGTGGGGGAGAGACACTAGTTTCACAACTTCTGGTCAAATTAAAAGGCGTCTTCAGTTAAATCAGGCCACAGACTACTGATAGACAAACACAAATACGAAGCACCATCTCCAAAGGAGCATTCCACTTCTCTCTCAGGAAGGAATGCCTCTTCTGAGATGGTTCCCATTACAACACACCCATGAACCATTTAAAAGTCTGCCTTTTCGATTCAGAACAATTGATTGTGCTCGCACATAAACTCCATGGAAATGTGCACCAAAGGCAAACGTGATACGAGATTTCTTTAATCAGATGACCTCCCTTAGGTTTTGCCGACTGTGCTGCAGAGCCTAATCCTAACCAGTTTTACAGGTGGTACAGTGAATAAGGGCTCCCCATTCAAATCCTGCCACCTTTGAGAAACATGCCTTAGCTTTAAACACGAGCAGAAGTAGGTCACAGAATCCAGCAGCAGTAGAGTGGACTGCACCAGGCTGTAGATGTGAGATCACTTCTGTTGAACTTTCCCACCCATATTAAGAACTCTCCGCAAGCAAAAAGCTAGCAGACTGGGGGAAGTCTGCGGCACAATGGCAGAGCATCTGCTTGGCATGCAGAAGGTCCTAGGTTTAATTCCCAATTTCTCCAGTTAAAAGGACCAGGTGGGAGGTGATGTGAAAGAGCTCTGTCGGAGACCCGGGAGAGCCGCTGCCAGCCTGAGTAGACAATACTGACCTTGATGGACCAGCAGTCTGATTCGGTGTAAGGCAGCTTCATATGTACTTAGGATATGTCATTATTTCTGCACAGCCTGAGAAAATATCCATCTCACCCAAGGCTGCTGAGCACTGCAGTTTTATGTGGGTTCCTGACAGCTCCTGGTCCATGAATCTCTGTGCTTTCCTCTGAGATCAGCCAGATCTCTCGTTGCCACAGTGAAAATGAAGTAGTCAAGTCCTTGGGTCCAGCTCTCAGGGCAGGAGAGATGGGAATGAGGTGGTAAGTGCTGAAGCCATAGAATGAACTACACCGTGTCAGGCGGTAGCTCCTGAGAGCCGGCTGGCATAGTGGCTAGAGTGTCCGACTACAGGATCTGGGAGAACCAGGTTCGAATCCCCCCTCAGCCATTCGAAGTCACCAGGTGACCTCTTTCAGCCTGACTTACTTCACGCGGTTGTTGTGAGGATAAAATGGAGGAGAGGACAATTATGTAAACTGCCTCGGGCCTCCGCTGCAGAGAAAGGTGGGGTTATGAATGAAGTAAATAAATAAATAAATAACCTTTTAGGATGTGAAAAGCTGCCCGCAACTAGAAAACAAGCACAGCGTACGAAAAGAGGAGGGTGGTAGAACCTTTCCGCTTGTGAAAGCTTCCTGCTTGCATGGAGCTCTTGGGCAAAGGAACGTTCAAAGTTGGTATTTACCAGCTGCAATGTGAAGGGGTGCAGGTCCATTGTAGCTGGGTCTCTCCCGTCTTGTCGCCAGCTCCGGGTCTGGCATGCGTGAACTGGGCCTGAGACAGCAGAATAGATCGTGCACTCTTTCAGACGCAAGTTTTTAATGCTCCCTTGCATGAAAGGCTCCGTGGCAACAAAAGAAATGTAACGTAACAGTGGAAGGCCTGAGCTAGAGCCTTTCTCCCAAGTCTGAACACACGAAGCTGCCTTTTGCTGAACCAGACCCTCGGTCCGTCAAGGTCAATATCATCTACTCAGGCTGGCAGCGGCTCTCCAAGTTCTCAAGTGGAGGTCCTTCTCACCACCTACTACCTAGTCCTTTTAACTGGAGATGCCGGGAACTGAACCTGGAACCTTCTGCATGCCAAGCAGATGCTCTACCACTGAGCCACGGCTCCTCCTTAGTATTTGGCCTGCTGCTCCCAGCAGAGCTACAAAGAGAAAAGGACTAAAGGTACAAGATTCCCAGGGCCCCCAGAAGTGGGGTGAAGTATTACTGCTGACCAACACGTCTGTTCTTATCAAGCATTCTGCATGTGTTCTTCTGAATGTGGGGGGAGACAAAGGGAACCTTTGCCCCCCTGTGGGTTTTAAAAGCCCCCACCACTGCCCCCACCCCCCATGTTCATTGCCCCTCCTTACCTGTGGTTCTGATAGCTTCTACTGACTTTCCTTTATACTTATCAAACAGGCTGAGAGTCGAGTACTTGCTTTTCCCATCCTTTCCCTTGGTTATTTGCCCCAAACGATCGGACATTGCGATGAAATGTCATCTAGTAAGGAAATTTCTCTGCGCCGCTCCCGATCTGCCTGCGCAAACACAGAGAAAGGCAGTGGATGAGAAACGCACGGCTCGTTGATTTTGTTGGTTCAAAACAGAGACGGATTTTTAAAACCGAAAAGGAAGAGGAGGACTTGCACATGAGAACGTCCTGGGGATTGTTAGTTAGCAAGAGGAGAGGCGCCATTTGGAAACGGGAGGAGAGAAAGAAAGAACCACAGAGACTGACCTGAGGCACTTAGCTATGGCTGAGGGGGAAGAGGCTCTGAATGCAAGTAGCCACGAATGATCAGTCGCCGCATCGGTAGAAGGAGGCACAGGACATAAAGAGGTTTCAACATAGCTCATTCGCTTATTTATTCAAAACATGTACTAGCCAGGTTTCTTCCTCATGGGATCTCAAGGTAGCTTACAAACATAGGCAAAACACAAAATAAAATGCATTTTAAAAAGCTTAAAATCACTACTCAGGGCTATTACTAAACTTAACCGAATGTACTATATAAAAGCATCCTTAGGTGCCTCCTAAAGATTATAAACCATGAAGGCGCAGCGTTCCCTGTAAGCTGCGTGCGTGAGCGCCCGCTCATTAACACAGGAAGCCCCGCTCAGTAGCAATCTGGAGCCGTGCAGGGTCTTGCACTGCCAATTGCCCATTTTTTAAGATTCCAACAGTCATATTCTGCTCAGAATGTAAACTGCTCCCCTCAGCAGGGAAAAAAATAATTGGAGGGAACATTGGTGAGGAGGCCAGGCGCCTGGGGAGGTTTTTCAATAATTGTGGGGCTGCCACAGAAAAGGCCCTCTCTCTTGTACCCACCAAATGAGCTTCTTTGATTGATGGGGCCGTCAGGAGGGCCTATCCCTGTAATCTTAATTCCCTGGTACAAACACAGGGGAGAAGACAGTTCTTCCAATACCCCAGTCCCACCATGTAGGGCTTCAAAGCCAACACCTTGAACTGGGCTCGGGAGTTGATCGGTAGCCAGCATAACTGCTGTAATATCGGGGTCACACATTCCCGACAGCCGCAGCATTTTGCAATAGCTGCAGCCTCCGAACCGGTTCTTAGGCAGCATGCTATGCTCTTTGCTAGGAATCTGAAAGCAATTCACAGGGACCTTCTGCACAGCCCACCCACCATCATACGTTTCCATCAAGGCTTGCACAAGAGAAATCCCTGGGAGGTAGCACCCCACCTTTGGTGGCAGGAAAAGAGGCGCAGTTTGGATTTCTTCCAAAGGCACTGAACCATCTCAGGCCAGCCTGCTTTACATGCACCTGTTAAAATTTTCTGCCAAAGGTGGCTCACAAAACACCAACAGGTAAAATACATAACAAAATCTATCTTGCATATGCCCTGACCTAGAGAGCGTAGGCTAGCCTGATTTCGTCAGGTCACGGGAGCTAAGCAGGGTCAGCCCTGGCTACTATTCGGATGGGAGACCTCCAAGGAATACCTTGGTCATGATGCAGAGACAGGCAATGGCAAACCATCTGTGAACGTCTCTTGCCTTTCTCTACGGGGCTGCCATAAGTCAGTGTGACTGGACAGCCCTTTTTACCACCCATGTTGTATATTCCGGTCTCAATCTGGTGTTTAATCACACCAAATAATGCACTTTCAATGCACTTTGCAACTGGACTTTACTTATCAAACTTTATTGTGTGAAATGGAAAAATCTACTTGCAAACAATTGCGATGGGGCACTGAGAGTCCATCAAAAGTGCATTATTTAGCATCTAGGGAAAGTGCCCTTATTCTGACATCAGGCTCTGGATTGGATTTGCGAGCTGACACTCCCCCTCCTGATCAAATTGCTTCTTTTAAAATGTCATTGATGGGCCTCATCTTGAGCTGGGGGCTAAAATGGCCACAGTCACCTACCGGAAGAGAGTGAAGACTTCTTGAGTTAGTTTATTCAAGTTTGGAGAGTGGCTTTGATGATTAAGTTTCTTCTTATCATAGGAGCTACACAGATACCTCTAATTATGTGAATAAATTTGAGAGACGGATGGTGTTCATCACATCTTTGGAATAACAAGGAACATGAGGACACTTATAATAAATAACAATAAATCCAGATCAGCCTGCATGCAAAGTTTTTCCAGATGCCAACGCCCTCAAAGGTATTAAAAGAGCAAATGAGATTCAAGGTGAGCAAGTGTAGAGCGATGCATGTTGGGGCAAATAATGCCAGCGTCGCATATGCACTGATGGGATCTGAGCTGGCAGCAACAAATCAAGGAAGGGACCTTACGGTGGTAGTGGATAGCTTGATGAAAATGTCGACCCAGTACGCAGCGGCTGGAAAAAGGGCAAATTCCATGCTGGCCATCATTAGAACAGGGATAGAGACTAAAACTGCCACTACCATACTATCTTTATACAAATCTATGGTGACATTACACTTGGAATATTGTGTGCATTTCTAGCCACCTGGCCTGAAAAAGGATATTGTAAAGCTTGAAAAAGCGCAGAAAAGAGCAAACCAAAAATGATCTGGGGCCTACAGTAAGCTGTCCTATGAGGATCAGTTAGAGCACTTTGGTTTGGGTCGTTTAGCCTAGAAGAAAGGCAAATAAGGGAAACACATAGATCTATATAATTATTCATGGTATGGCGAGAGTGGAACGACAATATTTTCTCCTTCTTCCATAATCCCAGAACCCGGGGTCGTCCACAGAATCTGAAGGATGGGAGATTCAAAACAGACACAAGGAAGTACTTCTTCACACTGTGTACAATTAATTTGTGAAACTCGCTGCTATAAGATGTGGTGGTCATGGGTGCTAACGTGGATGGCGTTTAAAAAGGAGTGGACACATTCATAGATGATAGGGCTATCAATGGCTCCTGATCAGGAAAGATGGGGCTATCAATGGCTAGTAATCGTGATGGGTATCTACTCCCTCCCGTACCAGAGGTGGCAGGGCTTTATCAGCGGCTGGGGAGCACGGGTGGGAGGATGCTGGCGTATCTGTTTGTGGGCTTTCCAGAGGTGACTGGTTGCCCACTGTGTGAATAGAGTGCGGGACTAGATCGGCCTTTGGTCTGATCCAGCAGGGCTCTAATATTCTCAAAGATAACCACACATCAAGAGCAATCCCAAGAAAAGCGAGCCAGGCTTCCAAGTCCAAAACACTGCCTGATGATTCACACCTGCATGACTGCTGGAAGCAGCTCGCCTGCAGTCATTCTAGGACATGCAGATGGCTAGCGAGAGAGGGGATGGAAGCTCAACAACCACAACTCCAGCCAGGATTTATACGATGAGCAACGTTTTTGCAGGAAGAAGGTATTTAGCGGGTCACAGAATTTTTTGTACATGCAAGTTCCACAGGGCTTGCAAGACAGAGAAGTTCCGCCAGGCCTATGGTGGAGGACAGCAATCGGTTTCCATCTAGCCTGGCTTCCCCCTTCCTTTTCCCCTACGGGCAAGGACACAAACCGGTGTGTCTCTATGCGCCATCTGCAAATTGTAAATTGTTCCTGAATTCTAAGGTGTTTTAAATCATTTAACTGGATTGTGATATTGATCAACTGGAAATGTTGTCCCCTGCTCAGAGCCCTGTTGCGCAAGGGAGGGCGGGTTACACGTCGAAATAATTAAATAAATTGAATAAATAAAGAATCTGCTTGTGCTTTATAACCTGAGCCTGCAAGAAGATCAAAACAGGCCTATAGCCAGAAAAAAAATTGGGGGGGGGGGGAGGTGATGTCACACAAAAAAACAACTAAATAAAAATAAACAAAATAAAAATAAATTAAATTAAAGGGTGATGGGAAGAGTTGGAGAAAGGGCCCCCTGCCAGAAACCTGCGGTCTCCTCTGAGCAGGCAGCAAGACCCGTGGTGGCAGCAGCACTCCTGGAGAAAAGCAGCAATGGGGCTTATAGTGGAGGGGGGGCCGCCATGGAGATAGAAAAGGAGTCTGGCTCCACCAGGCCAACAGCTGGGCCAGCTCGACCAGGCCGCCATCTACCTGGCGAACTGAGCTGAGTGGGGGGGGGGAGGAAGTCAAGGCGAACCAGTCGCGGTGGCACCCAGAGAGGCCCGCCCTGGCACCTCACTGCGCCTCTGCAACCAGGAGAGACTGGACTGCCTGCACAGCCAGCCTCCCGCCCCCTCCCTGCTCCGATGTGGAGAACCGGACGGACGCCAGCAAAGCCCAGCCAGGCTGCAAGAAAGAGATGCGGCAGCTCGTGCAGGCTCCAGAGGGATGGAAAGGGGGAACCGGGAGGGGCAGGCAGTGAGGGGGCAGGGCTAATTTGGCGGGGGCACTGCTGCAGGACTGGATCAAAGGGGGAAATGGAGGAAGTGGGGGTAGCACAAGGCTTCAGCGGGTGAAAAAGCTACCATGGGAAAAGAAATGCAAGGCAAGAAAGCTTTTGCAAAAATGTAAATAACTAAGTATGAATCCTATCCAATGTTCCCTCTAATTCCCACACACACGCACTGAGCAGAGCAGTTCACATCCTGAGCAGAATATAACTGCTGTAATCTTAAAATGGGCAATGGGCAGTGCAAGACCCTGCGTGGCTCCAGACTGCTGCTGAGCGGGGCTTCCTGTGTTAATGAGAGGCTGCTCATGTGTACAGCTTAGAGCAGGGGTGGCCAAACTTGCTTAATGTAAGCGCCACACAGAATAAACATCAGATGTTTGAGAGCTGCAAGACATGAACAAATATTGCACACAAGTTTTAACTGAAAAATATGCAAATTTGCTTTTTATTAACATTAAACGAGACTGCCAAAAATAAAAACAAAAGGGGTAAAAACAGTTATTGATAATGATATTTATTAGTCCAATGATATTTGTTTGAGAGAGAAAGAGAGAGAGAGAGAGAAAGAGAGAGAGAGAGAGAAAGAGAGAGAGAAAAAGAGAGAGAGAAAGAAAGAAAATAGATGGGGAAGAGAGGGGAAGGAAGAGAGACAGGAAGAGAGAGAGAGAAAGAAACAAAGAAAACAAATAGATGGGGAACATGCCAGGAGCCACACAATATGTGTGAAAGAACCACATGTGGCTCCTGAGCCACAGTTTGGCCACCCCTGGCTTAGAGGAACACTGACCCTATTTCACGCATAGTACCTAGTCTCAACTTGAGGTCTGAGTCACCCAGGCGCTTCAACATGGCTAGACTGCTCTGGATTCTTGTCACTCCACACAGGCCTGCAACCTTTTACAATCAAGGGGCCAAACAACGTCAAATTCAGAGCAAGAGATTGGCAAAGAACCAGCGAAAGAAATCCCCGCTGCAGAATGGAAAATATACAACAACATTGTAGACAGTCCAGAGTGGGGGTGGAAAACTTCCAGGACACCATCATCATGGACTTTTTATTTGGGTCTTTAGTTTTATTAAATTGTCTGAAGAATTTTAATGTTTTATATGTTTTTATGGCTTCAAGCCCCCCATGTAGTAGTAGTAATGGTAATAGTAGTAGTAATGTCGGTTGATAATCCATGAAGTTTCTACAACCCCCAAACACAAGTTGAGGAGAGTTCATAATAAATTTATAATAAGTCTCATAATAAGTAATACATAGACGCAGGAGCAACTGGCGTATTCTTTTAGTACACTAGTATAAATCTGTGCACGGGTAGCACGTGAATGACCAGCAACTATTCATCTCTCTCACTGAGAGACAGCATGATGCAGTGGCTCAGAGCAACAGACTCTAACCTGGAGAACCAAGTTTGATTCCCCTCTCCTCCTCCATGTGGAGCCTGCTGGGTGACCTTGGGCCAGTCACAATACTCTCAGAGCTCTCTCAGCCCCACCTACCTCACAGGGTGTCTGTCATGGGGATAGGAAGGGAAGGAGATTGTAAACTGTTCTGAGACTTCTTAAGGTAGAGAAAAGTCAGGTATAAAAACCAGTTCTTCTTCATTGCAATTTCTGTCAAGCATTTCTAAGAAGCAATTCAGTTCCCATTCTACCACCCACATCTACGACTCCAGTGTACCTTAAAGTAGGACCTGACCAATTTTTATCAGGCTCTCCAAAATTTAGGAGCCAGGAACATTTTTCACCCTCCAGGGTTTCACACTTTAATGACGAAATTTTCTAAACCAAAATTTTCTAAACAAAACCGAAAGCTCTTTGCACACTTTAATAATTTTATTAAAGCTATGACAAAAGTATTGTAGTATATAAATATGGTTGTTATCGCTACAACAAAAAAGCTAACCTCCAACCCTAGCATAACTTCTCTCCAATCTCTCCTAATTCCATTACTGCTTTAATAAACTCCACTTAACTGAATACTGGAATTCGCATGGAAAGCTACTGGTTAAGAAAAATTGTTGTTTTTTAGACCTCGCTTTTCTCTAACCTAAGGAGTCTCAAAGTGCCTTTCCCTTATTCTCCCCATAACAGGCAGTTTATGAGGTAGGTGGAGCTAAGAAAGCTCTGAGAGAACTGTGACTGGCCCAAGGTCACCCAGCAGGCTTCATGTGGAGGAGGAGGGGGGAATCAAAACCTGATTCTCCAGATTAGACTCTGCTGCTCTTAAACAGGATACCACACTGGCTCTTAAGAAATGAATTCATCCATTACCCTTGAATGGAACACAACACAACATTCCGATATGAAATGATAGATAAACTCAATCTTGCTTAATATGCTTCTTCGTTACAGCCCCCATTGCTCCTGGCTTCTTTCCACACAAGTCCCATGATTCCCAACATATGGAGACCCCCTTTCTCGCTTTTTAGCCAGTGGGATGCACTGGATCCACCCCGTCACCGAGAATGGCTGACAGATGCTTAAAAAACCTGCTGAAAATACTAGGTGTCGTAATGAAATTTCTAGGTGCCAAAACACCTGGTGTGCCTGGGACTTGTCAAGCCATGCCTAAATGTTTTGTTTTCTTGTTTCAGAGAGACAGATTTTGACTCTGTCCATTGCAGACTCTGTTCAACCACTCAGCAAACGCGCAAAGTTTCATCCTCCAACAGAATTACCTCTGAGCTTATCATAGGGGGTATTAGCTGTCAGTGGCATTTCAGCCATGACATTTTGATCTGTGATGCTGGATTCGCACGTGCAACCTCATCACTGGAGTGCTAAAGCAGGAGTCACCAGTGTGGTGCCCATGAGAGCCATGATGCCCACTGACATGTTCCCTAGTACCCACCAAGTATTTTTAGAAAGAAGGTGAGGCCAGGCGGGGCTTCTGCTCAGCAGGGCTTCTGACTGGTCATTGGAGATTTGATTGGCTGGGCAGATTTTTTAAAGTGTTGCATTGGTAGCAGCTGCCACCACGGCACAGGGATTTTCGCAGTGCGACTGATGGCATACTGCAGCAGCCATTTTGGGGCTGGTTCTGCCCCCTGTGGCAGCCATTTTATGGCAGCCATTTTGGGGCTGGTTCTGCCCCCTGTGGCAGCCATTTTGTGGCAGCCATTTTGGGGCTGGTTCTGCCCCCTGTGGCAGCCATTTTGTGGCAGCTATTTTGTGGCTGGATCTGCCCCCTGTGGCAGTCATTTTGGGGCTGCGCCCACCATGCTGTGTCAGAATTCCAAATCTGCCCACCAGCTCAAAAAGGTCGGGGGCCTGGGTGCAAGTCAAATACACGTGAATTTACAAAACTGCCTTATACAGTCTGGTAGGCCGTCAGAGGGATTAGGAGACTGGTGATGTCTCCTGGCACACGGCTCTCCACGGTCTCAAGGCAGACTGTTTCCTGCTGATTTATTCCAGACTTGGAACTCGAAATCTTCTGGCACAGAATTCCAAACCCGGCAAATACAAGAAGGGAGGGAGGGAGGACAGCGAAGTAAACGCCTCTGTAGAGAAGGGTGCCACTCTTATTTTTTCAAAAAGCGAGGTTTCAGAAGAATGAACCTTTTTATCCTGAAGGTTCTTTGCAGTAGCTTCTCCTCAGAATAAGCTGCCAATTCCACCAAGGTTGTTTGTTTTGCAGTTTATTAGATTGCCTCGTTACAGTTCCAATCCAAGGAAGCTTAATGAGGTTTAGAAACCATTACCGCTCTGGGTAAAACAAAACAAAACACCAACAACTGAAGATTTGGGGGGGACGGGACCCTACCCGCCTCTTTTCAATGCCAAGCAAACAAGACCCTGACCACACCATACCTTGAACACATGAAGCTACCTTATACGGAATCAGACTGCTGGTCGATCAAGGCCAGTATTGTCTACTCAGACTGGTAGTGGCTCTCCAGGGACTCAGGCAGAGATCCCCCACATCACCTCCAACCTGACTCTTTTGAGTAGAGATGCCAGAAATTGAACCTGGGACCTTCTGCATGCCAAGCAGAGGCTCTGCCACTGAGCCACAGCCCCTCCCCACTACCTGTGTCCAAAACTGCCTTGCTAGGCCAGACTGAGGTTTGATTTAAGTGAGATGCCAACGAGGCAAAGGTCTTCCCTGGGCATCTTTGCAGAGTCCCATCTTCTTGCTCAACCTGTGCTACCGGAACCCATGCCAAGCAGCTACGCGTGGTCAGTTGCCACGCCCACACGGTATTTGGAAGGGCTACGGATCCCTGGTGTGGAAGATATGCACAGGATCTTGCTTCGCATGCAGTGCAAGAGCTTCGGCAAGATGCTGTGCAAGCCCAGAGCTCCTCAGGAGAATACATTTCCCTTGCATTTAAAATCCTGTCTCCAACAGGGGACAACCAAATGAGTCCAGGAATACACAACCACATAGGACAGGGGTGGGCAAATTGCGGCCCGAGGGCCACATGCGGCCCGCCACAGAGTTTTTTTGCGGCCCACCAAGAAGATTTCAGGACTTCAAGAAAATCGAGCCTAAATTCAATTTGCTCTCTTATCCCATCACTGCTGATATTGATACAGCACCTGAGGAGCTGCAGCTTGAACTTATTGACATGCAGTCAGATCACACTGGGAAAGAAATGTTTGCTGCTGTGACCTTAGTTGACTTTTACAAATCTTTGTCTGCTGAAAAAATTTCCATGTATGAAGAAATTTGCTGGGAAAATGTTCTCTATACTTGGGTCGACATATACTTGTGAGCAAAGTTTTTCTTGCATGAAGATCAACAAGAGTAAATATAGATGCTCTTTGACAGACATTAACTTGCAGGCTGTGATGAGAATCTCAACAAGCAATCTCACTCCTGATTTCAAAAAAACTGTAGAAAAGTGTGATAGGGTACATTTGTCTCATTAAACTGATTCTAAAATTAAATGTGCTTGCAGCTATAGACGGTATGAAATTAGCACAATAAATAAATTGAATAAAACTACCACTATTTTATTTAATTTATATTTATTGATTTTTACGATACAATTTATACCTTTTCTGAAATGCAAAGTTAACTAATGAATGCAATCATTTTAAAAGGTTAGCCCTCCGCTAACCTCCGCTCCCACAAAGTGGCCCCCGAGCCAAAACAATTGCAGTCGTCACAGCTAACAACCACACACCGATCAGGCCCCGTCCTCCACAAATTTGTCTGATTTCTTCCGAAAGCCATCTACACTAGCAACCGCTGCTGCATCTTCTTACAGTGAGCCAGAGTAGGAGAAGATTGTCAACAGCCCTCCGATTTAATTTTCGTTCCAAAAATATTCTTGCTGCTACTTATGAATTTTAACCACCTTTCCAATTCCCGATGACAGTCCGTTTGGGTGCAGAGACACTTGGTACAGAAAATAATAGCAATAAATGTTTTATGGAAAAGAAAGCAAAAATAAGTTGAAACCTGCACCAGGTAACAAAATTAGACCAAATCTGCCTATAGCCATGGAGACACATTTTGGAGGTGCTGGCTTTGACGTCTTCATATCAGGAACAGAGGGTAAAAGCTGGAGGGCTTTCTGGGGCAGCACCTTTCTTGCGGTCACTTCCCCCACCCAAATTATAACTTCCTTCTCTTCTCCCCCCAAAGTGCAGCTATTATGGAGGAAGTAGAATTCAATTTTCTCCTGCTTTTCTTAAAGGATCAGTAGCCCTGTCCTGGATGGCCCAGGTGAGCCCGATCTCATCAGTTCTTGGAAGCTGAGCAGCAGGGATGGGCACGGACCGCATTTTCGTGGTTCGGTTCATGAGTCCTGGCTGAATCACGAACCGAACCATGAACCAATAGGCGGTTCGCAAACCAAACCAGTTCGTAAGCCATTTAAAGTTTAAACCCCTGCTTTCTGCTCCCCGTGGCTTTTCAGGGGGTGCAGAAAGCAGGGGTTTCCAAACAGCTGAGCGGGGAGACTGCTACTCAGCTGTGTGGTTCAAATGGCTCTGAGCCATTTAAATCAAGCAGCTGAGTGGTGGGGAGCTCCCCGCCACTCAGCAGTTCTTCATGAACTGCCACAAACTGCATCAAAATTTCTGGAAATTTGCAGCAGTTCTTCAGTTCCCATACATTGTTTTGTGAACCTCGAACAGGCCAAAATTTGTGACGAACTTTAGTTCATCAGCCAGTTCACGTCCATCCCTATTGAGCAGGGTCAGCCCTGGTGGTACTTGGATGGGAGACTGCCAAGGAAGCCCAGCGCTGCTGCTGTTCGTTTCTTGCCTTGAAAGCCCTTTGGGGTCACCGTAAGTCACCTGCGACCTGACGGCACCCTCCACCACCACCACCGCTGACGAGTCTAAAAGGAGTATGAAAGAGTCCAAACTACGTCACCATATTCATTTACATTTCTGATCATCAAGGAGTCCACCTAGGAGCCAAACATGTTCTCCAGGTGACATTTTCATTCCCAAATCAAAAAGGAACTCTGACCAAAGCCCTTAATCCTTTCTTTTCATACTAACCCCCCCATCCACCCACTTCTGTTTCAGCAGCCATTTCTCCCCTTCTCGATTGATCCCAGCCAATCAGGGATCACCTACTGGGCAGGGTGACGTCACAACGCTCCACATCCCAGCAGATTTAGCTACATGCTGAAAATGAAGCCCGGAGTGAAGGAGGGGGCTTCCTGTTTTTAACCACACCAATGATCCCAACTCAAGAGGAACGGTTTCATAGACAGCTTCCCTCCATCTCCACCACAGTTCTGATTTCCAACGGGGAACAATGCATGTGGCATCCAGCACCACTTCTGCGGTATCTTGACAGCTACGCTGACTATTTAACACAAGGAGGCCCAGCCGCAAAGCATGCACCTTCTGAACCATGCTGAGCCACAAACAGCAATCCAGCCTAGGCTGGATATTTTAGCGCAGGACAAGTGGCACAGGTTCACCATGATGGACATCACAACTACTTTTAAGATCCCTACATGCCAGCTGTGGCAGTGTGGTCTATGGGTCAGTGTCAGACTGAGATCTGGGGGAGCTGGGTTCGAATCCCAACTCTGCCATGGAAGGTTGCCAGGTGACCTTGGGCCAGTCGCACACTCTCAGCCTAACCTACCTCGCAGGGTTGTTGTGAGGATAGAATGGAGGACAGGAGAATGCTGTAAGCCACTCTGGGTCCCCGTTGGGGAGAAAGACGGGGTATAAATTAAATAAACACACAAGCATTCAACTGAGTCTTGTTTCGATACATACTGAAGAGTGGGGAAGGGGATCCTTCACAGGGGAGGCAATTTGGGTAGCTGCAATTTCCAGAATGTGAGACCAAGAAGTGTCAACAGAGAGAGTAAACAAAAGGCTATCTGTGGAAAAACATCTTTTGACGTTGGGATTTGGGCTTTACACGCACCCCAATTACTTTCAAAAGTCTCTCTCTCCCCCAACAGAAGACGGGCAAGAAGGGGGAAGTCAATTGCTCCCAACCAGTATTCAAGTACCAACCATCAGAGCTTCAGAAATGCTAATCGGTGTCTTGGCTGAAGACAATGAAATTGCTGGCTCGGAATCCTGGAAGTTGACTCAGAGTCTTGGGGGTGCTAGATCATAACTTCCTAGAGATTTCAGGCACAGAGAGAAAAGGGTCCATTTTTGGTTGAGTTGATCAGGAGGAAGGAGCTCTCGCACCTGAGCTCCATCTTGATGGCCACCAGTGCCCCCTGGAGCTGACAGAGGACGGACTGCCTAGACTCCAAAGGAATAGGAAGTTTTTAGCAAACTGTAACTTCTAATACTATGGCCACCAAATGAGAAGGGAGCACTCACTGGAGAAGACCCTGATGCTGGGAATGATTGAAGGTAAAAGAAGAAGGGGACGGCAAAGGATGAGATGGTTAGACAGTATTATCGATGCAACGAACGTGAAGTTGAGCAAACTCCAGAGCACGACTGAACAACGACAACAACAACAACTCCTAAATAGACAGATTCAGATGGGTAGCTGTGTTGGTCTGGAGCAACAGAACAAAGTTTGAGTCCAGTGGCACCTTTTAGACCAACAGAGTTTAATTCTGGGTGTCAGCTATAAGGTCTTAAAGGTGCCACTGGAATCAAACTTTGTTCCGTAACTTCTGAATTAGAGAATCTGCCTTCGAACAAGATCAGTGGGGGCGTGTATAGAGTCAGGGACAGGAGAACTGCATGCGTGCATCGTTCTTTGCTCTCCCCATTGCGGTGTGGGGGTTATGTGTGTGGACTTCTTCTGATAGTCAATAAATTCTTTACTATTTCAACACTGGCAATACTTCTCTGTATTGGATAGGCCTCCTCTACTCCAACGTGCTAGTTAAAACAAGTACCACTGGAAGGGAGACAGTCAGTTGTTAAATCACTATTTTCTGGAGCCTATTCAAGTGAAAAGCGCAAGAGTCCAGGAGGACGTTAAAGACTAACAAAATCTGTGGCTTTCGTGAGTCACTGCTCACTTCCTCAGGTACCACTCTGAAGTAGTGAGCAGTGACTCACGAACGTTCGTACCCTGCCACAAATTTTGTTAGTCTTTAAGGTGCTACTGGACACTTACTCTTTTCTATCGCTACAGACAAAACCGGCTATCTGTCTTGATCTATTCACATAAACTAAGCTATTCCCATAGTAACTAGTCACTGAGTAACAGGAGACACAGGTGCTAGGGTGGAGCCTTAAAACGGCAACCTAAAAGGACCAGCCCCCCTTGGCGGATAGTTCCTAAACTGACTTGTTAGGAGCAGAGTACCGAAGAAGAGGCACGAAAGGGAAAACCCCTCTGAGGTTGGGCCAGGAAAGCAAAGCATGGCCAGGTGGACTGGGGACTCAGGATGGCCGCTGGGCACCTAGATGCCCGGGACAGCCAAATGGACCAGCGCTTGCAGATCAGCGAGGCCATTCCACCAGACCTCTAGATGATCTGTCAGACTCTTGTTAGGTAGGACCATCACGTCAAACAGAGCAGCAAGCTGAAGATGTGATTGGCCCTCCACATTATACCAGTGAGGAGTTAAAAGCGCACCGGGGCTTTTGGACTACAAGAAACGTGCTATTCCCTTGAGTCAACCTTTTATTCTTTTTAATGCTTTATTGGTGAATTCTGGACTTGAACAAACTGCACGTTGGAGCTGCATTCCCATACCCGTTGTCTAGAACGCATCTCCTTGTCTACCCTAACTGGCTTGCTCTGCTCCCCAGGCTCTGCTGGGCCTCAGAAGCCTCATACAACGGTACCACCTGACCGCCTCACTGCATTGTTATTCTGCACGGCGGCCCAGAGTGACTCATCACCTGCGCGCTCCGTCCGCAAACTCTCCCATTGACAACGCAATTCCCCAGATCCTTGTGGGAGGGAGGACGCTCGTTCACTACAGCAGGTGTCAGCTGGTTAACAGAGGATGGGGCGGGGGAGAGAGGGAAGAGGGAAAAAACACCCTCCTGCCCAGCCAGCAAAACAGATTGCGGACTGGAGCTGCCAAACAGAAACCCTAGCAACAAACCTGGCTTACGATCTCAGCTTGTATCGTTGCAGGGACAAGAAGGGATGGCGTAAACAACCAAGGCGGCTATGGGGCACGCTGCAGAGATGCTCCAGACAGGCTATGCGGGGTGAAACATGGGCAGGCTCCCCGTCCCAAATCAGGGCCACTATAGAGGTGCCCCAGGTTCGCCTAAACCCCCTGGGGGTGGGTTGCAACTGAAAGCAGGAATGGGGCATGTATGCTGCGAGGAACCTCCCCACGTGGTCCATCTCTCCCACACCCAAGAGGAGCTTGGGGGGAAAGCCACTGGGAGAAGATGCAGAGAGAGAAGTTTCTACCACGAAGGGGTGGTTTAACCCCATCACCCCCACGCCACCTGCGCATGCCTTCTGTACTTTAAAATATGTGCCACCTTTGGCGCTTAAAAATGCAGGCCCTTAAAGATACAGGCTTCAGCTTTGCCCTTTCCCAGAGCATGCAAAAACCATGCTAAAGCAAGGCATAAATGGTAACTAGCGCCCTACACCTTGGCATCAGAAACAAAACATGTACGAACACAGATACAATGCTTTCTCAAGCAGCAATTATGACTCCCAACGTAAGAAATATCTTAAGAGTTCATTGCGGAGGGCACGTGTGCAAATTGATTAGTTTAGCAAATTGGAAAAAATAAGATACAGTGGGAACATTTGGACAAAGTTGATGGGGGGGGGCTTACGGGGGGGGGCTTCATTCCATCTGGACCTAACGTACCACCAAAACTAACTTCATCATCCTGTATTATACCAATTCGTCACCACAGCCTGGGCTGACTCAAATGTTGCAAGTCCACAACAATGCAGGAAAAGAATTTTAGCTTTCTTTTTTTTTTAAGTATAGAATTCTAAGGTCTGGTTTACAAACTTGGTTGCGGTGAGGACTAACCACCATTAATCAGTCTGCACCGGTCAGTGACAGTTAACTAGAATTAGTTTCTAACTAGGATTCTTTCATCAGGTTGTGCCCGAGAAGGGTGAAAGTGCGCATGTGAGCCCGACTGAAGTGTGCATGTGAGCCCAAGGAAAAAGCCACGGTTGTGCACATTTTTGCTTAACCACAGTTATAATTGCTGTCTGAATGTCATCTAAGATTCTAGCCCCTTATAACTGCCAAGATGTGCTGGAAAGCACAGCGTGGTACTTGCTGAATTCTTGAAAAAAATAGTGGGTTGCTGAAGCATTTGAGTGGTCAAGGGGACCTATACTGGGGTCCTTCCCCGCTTCTGAGAGCCAGTTTGGTGTAGTGGTTAGGTAAAGGTAAAGGTTTCCCTTGCTCAAAAGCCAGTCAAACACGACTCTAGGGATGCAGTGCTCATCTCCGTTTCCAAGCCGAAGAGCCAGCGTTGTCCAAAAACGTTTCTATGGTCTAGATACCAAGGTGCACGGAGCCCTATTACCATCCCACCGAAGTGGTACCTATTTATCTCCTTGCAATTTCTTGCTTTCGAGCTGCTAGGTTGGCAGGAGCTGGGACCAGAGACGGGAGCTCACTCCGTCATGCAGCACTCAGGTCTCGAACTGCTGAATTACCAACCTTCCAGTCTGCAGTTCAGCATCTTAACCACTTGAGCCACTGCAGCCCCACTTGAGCCACTGCAGGTGGAGGTGTAGTGGTTAGGAGGACTCTAATCTGGGAGAACCGAATTCCCCACTCCTCCACATGCAGCTGCTTGTGTGACCTTGGGTCAGTTACGAGTTCTTTCAGAGCTGTTCTCTCAAAAGCAGTTCTCGAAAGAGCTCTCTCAGCTCCACCTACCTCACAGGGTGTCTGTTGTGGGGAGGGGAAGCGAAGGGAAAGGAGATTATAAGATGCTCTGAGACTCCGTCATGTAGTGAAGGGCGGGGTATAAATCCAGCCGCCACCACCTCCTCTTCTTCCCTAAATTCACCAAACCAGAATACAATTCTGCCAAACCATGAAAAAGACCTCACGGAATAAATCCTGCCAACCAAGAGAAAGCACGCAAACATGTTCAGTCTGTATAATCTGTACCTGTCACAGAACTCTGCTTTCTAAATGCAGAATTTTTACTGCTTGAGCACAGAATTTTACACTGCCCTCTAAGCTCCTGCCGCTGCATAAATATTTATCAAAATAGCTCTGCCAAAGAAAGAAGGTTGGGAAAATATTCCTGGGTTCTCACACCAAGCATTTGCAATGTCTTCCTGCTCAGCTGGCCCCCACCTTCAGTGGTCTAGCACCATACCACGTTTGCCAAACCTCAGACCAGGTACCTGCGCTTCCAGCTCTGAACCTAAGCAGTACAGTACACACAGCCAGAGGGTTTTTGTAGTGGCGTAGTTTGGTGTCGTGGTTAAGTGCGCGGACTCTAATCTGGGAGAACCGGGTTTGATTCCCCACTCCTCCACTTGCACCTGGCTGGATGACCTTGGGCAACCCATGGCTCTGTACCAGCTGTTCTCTCAAGGACAGTTTGGGAAAAAGCTCTCTCAGCCCCACCTACCTCACAGGGTGTCTGTTGCGGGGAGGGGAAGGGAAAAGGAGTTTGTAAGCCGCTCTGAGACTCCCTTGGGGAGTGGAGGGTGGGGTATAAATCCAATCTCTTCTTCTTCTTCTTTTTGGTTTGGTTTGGTTTGCTCCCTCCATCTCTCCCCATGTGATATGGGAGGACTCAGGTTGGGAGACGGATACCTACCATCACACCCCGCTCCCAACCCTCATTCTCCCATGCTGCCGCTCAGAATATACAGTAATATACAATAGGGGCTCTGATTGTTCTGAAGTTAAGAGTACTGGGGGGGGGGGCGGGTGGAGAAGAGCAGAGATTAAATAAAATGGTGAGGGGAATTTTCCCTTCGGTTCTAATACACTGCACCTCTCCCAAGGACTTCTTAAGCTGCAACAGAAGCAAAGTCTTTAAAAATGTGTAATATCCTAGAGCCACAGGAGGGGGGAGATTTGGGCTGGGGGAGGCAAGACTCCAGAATACCGTAAAACAGACTAAGACATTCCTCCCCACGGGCACTCTCTCGTTTTTCTGTAGTTTTTCTTCTTTTTTAAATCGCCTTCCACATTCTGAGCCTCCCAGAGGGCAGTGAGCATGCTCAGACCTCACCGGACTGCTGAGGTTCTTCCCCCCCCACCACAAAAAAAACTACTAGCTAATATTATGATGTGCATCCGGGGCCCGTTTTTGCTATCTATTCGTAGCTGACTCATGGTGTCCCTTCGTGGGGTTTTCAAGGCAAGAAATGTTTGGGGATGGTTTTGCCATAGCCTGGATCTGTGTCTTGACACTGGTATTCCTCGGTGGTCTCCCTTCCAAATATTAGCCGGGACCCACCCCGCTTAGCCTCCGAGATCTGATGAGATCAGGCCAGCCTGGGCTATCCTAGCTATACAGAAATGCATGCTTCTGTGGGCGGCTCTGTTTTCACTGCCCTACTAACAGGCACATAATCATGAAAGAAGCCAGTAAAAAAGACCTTCAAGTGGAGTCAAGAAACAGAGCTACGCACATCAAGGGGTGGGGCTACATAGAAAGAGAGACGCTCAATAACTGGCATCAACAAGAACACAAAAATATTTGCCACCTGGCCAGGTCCCTATATACGTCCTTTAGCTTCTTCCCTTGTGAATGAACAGCTGCTATTCATTTTTATGGAGCAATGTAAAGTTCTGCTATTGGGAACACGGTTACTGTGTGAGCTCAACTTGCCCCCCCCCCCTTTACCTGGAGGTTGTTAAGTCAGTAAAAGAAACAATGTACGATTGTAAAACGACCATTGGTACTTACCATGAGGGGTCCTTCTCCTATGAGGAACGGAGGACATCTCCATGGCAATGCTCCCCCTAAGCTATGGAGTCCTGTGAGCAAAACTTCTTCTTTGTGAGCTACTGACATTAAAGTTGTGAGCAAGCGATTTGGCTGCTGCATACATCAGTTTGCTCTGAAGCCATCCTTCCTGAGCTAAGACAAAAAAGTGTGAGCCGGAGGCTAAAAAACTGTGAGCTAGCTCACACTAACTCAGTCTAGAGGGAACACTGCTCCATGGGATATTCCCACCATGCCTTTAGGGAGGCAGGAAACAGTTTTTTCCACTTCCTGTAGGTGCTCTCAGAATAGCCCATCCCTCAGTTCTGGGACTCCGAAAGCAGTGCAGGTCTACTAACCCTACAACAAACTTGTCCTATATAAGGAACACCACTCAAAACAAAAATTAATGAATTAATTAAACAGATAACTTAGTGAGAATCCTAGTAATCATAGGAATAAAGAAGGAGGAAGAAGACAGCACAGTTAGCGTCAAAGGAAAGTTAATGCAGAGAAAGATGACTCCGGGAGAGCCGAGATGTCCTCCTTTCCTCATGTGAGAAGGACCCCTCACGGTGAGTACCAATGGTCGTTCTCTCTATGAAGTGGGGACATCTCCATGGGACCTCCCAGAGCAGTGTCCCCTAATTGGGTGGGTCGTCATTTTCCTCCACCGACACGATGTGTTGCAGCATTTTTCTTCCGAACGCCGCATCTGCGGATGCCATTGTGTTGATTCTGTAATGTCTTATGAATGTGGATATGGAAGACCAGGTGGCCGCCCTGCATACTTCCTCCACCGAAGCTCTGTTGTTGAATGCTGCATTGGTAGCTGCGCTTCTAAGAGAGTGCGCCGTGATGCCCCCTGGAATCTCCTGCCCTGAGGCCCTGTAGGCCTCTGAGATGCATGACTTAAGTACCGAACTGATCTTGCGGGGCGGAACGATGCGGATGAACAGAGGCTCTGTTTTTCGCCAAGCCTCCGTACTCTTGATGTAGATTCAGAGCGCTCTCTTCACATCCAGAGAGTGCCACTCCACCTCCTTAGGATGCGTAGGCTTCGGACAGAAGGTGGGTAGACAGATCTCTTGTGAACAGTGAAAAGGGGAGGAAACCTTTGGCTGGAAAGTAGGGTCAGGTCGCAGGATCACTTTGTCTCTATGGAAGACACAGAGTGACGATTTGACGGACAATGCTCCGAGTTCCAAAACTCTCCTGGCGGAGGTTATGGCTACCAGGAACAGGGTCTTCATTCTGAGCCACTTCAGTCTCATCTCTCTGAGGGGTTCGAAAGGTGCCTTCGTAAAGGCCTTGAGGACCGTGTTGAGCCTCCACGTCGGGAAATGATGAGCCTGTGGTGAGACTTTACCGTGGCTCCCTGAAGAAAGAGTTGTATGTGCGGATATCTGTTAACCTTTACGCCCCCCACCAGTGGGAGCACTGTGGCTAAGGCCGCTACCTGCCGGCTAAGAGTGGAAGGTCGGAATCTGGAGCTCAGACCCTCCTGCAGGAAAGAGAGGACCAACGTTACGGAAGGTGAAAGAGGGTCGACCCTCCTGCGCCAACACCGTCTCACGAAGGCCTTCCGCATGGTGTTGTAGATGCGTATCGTGGATGGCTGCCTGGAAGCTAGTAGAGTGTCCATGACCTCTGCAGAGTACCCTAGTTTGGCTAGATTGCACCACTCAATCTCCAGGCGGTCAAACATAACCAGTCCGGATCAGGGTGCCACACCGGGCCCTGAGACAACATGTCCGGGGACACTGGAAGAATCAGTGGGGGAGACAGGGACATCGCTTGTAGTGCTGAGAACCACGGGCGCCGGGGCCACTTCGGCGCCACCAGAATGACCTGAGTTCCTTTATCCTGCGCACTGTCTTGGATATCAGGACGAACAGCAGGAATGCGAACAACAGCCCCCGAGGCCAATTGTTGTGAGGGCGTCTGTCGCTTCCACTCCCAGATGGTAATATCTGCTGAAGAACCGCGGTACCGTGTGATTTGTTGGCAAGGCGAACAGGTCCACAGACAGGCATCCACAGTGTTGCACAATCATGGTGAAGAGCCTGGGATGAAGAGTCCACTCTCCCTCCAGTATGGTTTCCCTGCTGAGCCAATCCGCCTGAACGTTTTCTGCTCCTCGTATGTGTTTCGCCCTTATTGAGGCGACGTTCCTTTCCGCCCAGTAAAGTATCCTCATCGCTTCGCGGTGTAGGTGGGGGGGAGCGGGAGCCGCCTTGTTTGTTGACGTATGCCTTGGCGGAGATGTTGTCTGTTCTTACCAGCATGTACTGGTTGAATAGTTGTGGGGCAAAGTGTGCTAAGGTCAGGCATATCGCCCTCAGTTCCAGGAGGTTGATCAGCAGCTTCTTTTTGTGTGGTTGCCAGGTCCCCTGAACCGGTACTCCCAGGAGAGTCGTCCCCCATCCCTGCAGGCTCGCATCCGTGAATATCTCCAGAGTGGAACTTACATAGTAGTCCTTGCCCTTGGACAGGTTGGTCAGATCCAACCACCATTGTAAGCTCCTCTTTACCTTGAGGGGTAGCTGTAGGTTGATTGTTCACCTGCTAGGGGCACAGGAATACCTGTAGAGGCCTGGCATGGAGGCGGGCCTACTGTCTAAGCAGGCTATCATGAGCCCTAAAAGTCTGGCCAGGGTCATGAGTGGCGAGGATCTGCTGCGGTACACTTCCGTGGCCAGTTCCCTAAGCTTTGGGAGTGGGAAGAATCAGGGCATTGCAAGTGGTGTTGATCACTGCCCCCAGATGCTTGATCTGCTTCGTCGGTGACAAGGAGCTTTTCTCGAAGTTGATCAGGAACCTGTGCTCCTGAAGGCAGTGAATTGCGGCCGTGGTGTTCTTGGCGGCTTCCGTCCGACTGCTGGCCTGAACAAGTAGGTCGTCGAAGTACGGATGAACATGTATCCCGCGGCTTCTGAGTTGCACCAAAGGGTTGATGACCAATTTGGAAAACAATCTTGGTGCCGTGGACAACCCAAAGGGGAGCGCCCTGTACTGAAAATGTTGGTTGTACATACAAAAACACAGGAAACGCTTGTGCAATGGATGGATCGGCATGTACGGATATGCCTCTGTGAGATCTATGGGTGTCAGGAACTCGTTTGGGGACAGGGCGTCTGCGATGGCTCTCAGGGTTTCCATACGAAAATGGCGAAGTCGAACGAACTTGTTTAGGAATATCAGATCCAGAATCGCCCTCCAATCCCCATTCTTTTTGGGGACCATGAACAAGATGGAATACACGCCCCTGCCCTTTCTGAGATAGGCACTGGTTCTATTGCCTTGATGTCCAACAGGTGTTGGACCACGGACGAGATGATGGTTACCTTGTGTCTGGATCTGCTGGCGGGCGGGTTCAGGAATCTTTCCGGTGGGTGGCGGTGGAATTCTATGGTATATCCTTGAGACACTGTTTCCAGCACCCAAGCGTCCGCCTGAGCTTGGACCCACGCCTCCGCAAAGTGCCAAAGGCACGCTCCCACTGGAATTGATGCGTAGTCAGGCCTGTTTGGACTTGGAGTCCCTGTCACCTCTGTTGTTCCGGTTAAATCCGGTCCTGTGGAACCTCGGGGTGAAGGAACCTCGCTTGTTGGGAGCCTTTGATGGCTCCCACTGTGGCTTCCTGGCGTTGTGACGAAACCATGGCAGCGTGTGATGGTTCCGAAAGGACTGGTTGCTACGTCCGTCCGATCTGCGGAGTGTCCTAGGCATGGCCTTCTTCTTGTCACATGTCTCCACCAAAATGTCATCTAGTGCATCCCCAAAAAGCCAGTCCCCTTGGAACGGGTAGGCTGTCATGACGGCCTTGGACAGCTAATCCGCCTGCCAAGCGCACAGCCATAGGAGTCACTGCGCCACCGCTGTAGATGCCATGCCCTTGGAGGCAAAAGATAAAATGTCGAGGTGGCATCAGCTGTGAAGGAACTTGCCTTAAGAATGCGTGAAGCACCCTCCAGTAAGCTGCAATTGTCCTCTGGTATCAGCTGGGTTAGCCTGCGCACCCACTTGATGGCCGCCCTGGAGGAGATTGACGCTGTTGAAGCCGCTCTTACCATCATCGCGATGGCCTCATGAATCCTCCGGAGAGTTGCCTCCACCTTCTTGTCTGTGGGGTCACGGATGGTGCCATGACCACCTTTGGACAGCAGACCCGTGGACTGCAGGGCAGCTATAGGGCCGTCCACTGGAGATACCTGCACCAGCTCATTAGCATAGCTCGGTAACGCATACAATTTTTTGGTAAAAGCGGGAAATTGTTTGTTAACCACGGGCCTATCCCATTCCGCCCTGAGTTCACCCTCAAAGAATTCAGGGAAAGGAAACACCTTTTCTGTATAGATCTCGGGGGGGGGAAACTCAGCATTTCCCCCTGACCTGGATTTGAATTTAGCTCTTGCCGCCTTCTGGTACTCAGATGGTGGCAGCTCCCACAGCTCCAATGCCTTAATGGCCTTGTTTAAAAATTGGGTAGTCCTCCAGCTTAAAAAAGCAGCTAGACTGTTCTGGGAGGACCATCTCTTCCTCCTCCTCCTCCTCTGAGAGAAACTCCCCCTCCTCTCTCTCCTCCTCTAAGGAGGAAGTGTTTGACTCTACCTCCTCCCTCCAGGACTGCCTGCTGGGACCCTCCTGGGCAGGTGGGGGAGCTTTGCGTTCCGCCTTTCTTGGCCAGTTCGCAGGGGGCAGCAGAAGGAGACCCTGGGGGGAAAGCTCCATGCGAGGAGTGGCCGGGGTTCTGGGCTGTAGCATGCAAAGTTGCTGCTGGATGGCTTGGTTGATTACTGCCATCAGCTCCACTGAAGAAATCAGGCCCCCCCCCCCCCGGTCCGGTGTCTTACCCCTTTCAGACAAGTAATCCCTCCGTGGCTCCAGGGAGCAGGTTGCATCTTCCCCTGCAGGGTCAGAAGGGGCTCCCAGGAGGGTCTGGGAGGTGAAACCCTGACCCTCAAAATGGCTGCCGCCGGGGCAACCTGGTCGTCCTCCTCGGGCTGCCGGCACTGCGGCAGCCCAATCCGTTGGGGGGTCGCGATCATGCCTCAAAGGCTGGTCAACCCCCATCTTGCCACGCGCGCACACCGGCTCCACGGAGTGCGCCCCTCCCTCGTTGCCCAAGGAAAATTCCTCGGGAGCTTCCCCAGTCACCATGGTGCGTCCCGCACCCGAGTCTTTCTCCGGGCGACCTTTCCCTCTCTTCGCTCCAGCTGCCGTAGCCTTTAGTGAGAGGAGAACTCCCCCTCCTCTCTGCTGAGCCGGTCCCACCTCACTCCACATGGGGAGTCACGGGACCCAGCCAGAAAAGAAAAGAAAAACAAATGAAGAAAGAGGAGGGGGAAGGGGAAGAGGAAGAAACAAGATTAGAGAATCAGAAAGAGTCAAAAAAGGAAAAAAGGAAAAACCATGGAAAAAAATGGCTAACAGCTAAGCCTAAGGTCTTTGCTGCTTCTCCCAATGAGGCAGGAACAGAACTGAGGGATGGGCTATTCCGAGAGCACCTACAGGAAGTGGAAAAAAACTATTTCCTGCCTCCCTAAAGGCACAGTGGGAATATCCCATGGAGATGTCCTCCACCTCATAGGGACAATGACTGTTATCTATTTTTTGATGTTGAAATAAAAATTGTTAATTAAATAAAGTCAGTAAAAGAAGTTTAGGTTTGATAGAAAAGTAAGTTTGGCATACACTTCCGTTTTCCCCAAAATTTCCATTTTAATCCAGAAAAAAACTTTGAAGTTTCCAGAAATTTCACACCTCTAGTTACGCTCCCCAAACCGCAGGAGAGTTCTAAAAAACCCAAGAGAAATGGTGTCAACGACCCATCTGAAACAGACACCTCAAAATCCCCAAAAGAAGCAAGATAATTTATGAGAACAAGAAGGAAAGGAACAAATGTACTCAACTTGCAAATAATAATAATAACAATAACAACAACAACAACAATAATAATAATCCAATGCAAAAATGGATTCCAGTCCTTTCAAGCTCTGCTTAGCTTCAGGGAGATTTGTACAAGTAAAAATTTCAGAGCCTATTAAATTCACTTGACCCTTTGGAGAACTCTTTAAAATCGGCTACTTCTGCCGACCCTGCCCTGGGGCAGCCCAAGCTAACCTGATCCCATCAGACCTCGGAAACTAAGCAGGACTGAGCCTGGTTTCTGCTTGGATGGGAGACCACCAACAAGTCCAGGGTTTCTATGGGGAGGCAGGCCATGGCAAACCACCTCTGTTTGTCTCTTGCCACTTCCCTCCACCACCACCACCACTTAACTGATCCATCGGCCACTTCCAAGACAAAAAGCGCTCTCCCTCTTTCTGTCAGCTTAAGATACAGGGCTCAAATGCTATCAGCAGATAAAGTGAGAAAAAACGGAGGGCGGGTGGGAAGGGAGACAGAGAGAACGAACTTTGGAGACTTGAGGTTTCTAGCGATAAACCTGAAAAGAAGATGCCTTTATCCACGGCCAGAAAAATGAAGTATGGATGCATCATATACCCTATTTATCAAAAAGTGGCTCCTGAGTTCATTTTATTTAAGAGCCAACTTCAATGACAGATTTTCAAGCGGATCAACTACAAAGCGATCTGGATATGGCCTATAGGACCTATCCTGAATTTGTAAAGAAGAAAAAGCTGCCTGGAGAAGTTATGGTGAGGTTTTCCAAAAAATCAACTAGAGACGTGGTGCTCAAGGCCACAAATAGAAATGTCCTGAAGATCCAAGAAGAGGACATTAAAGTGTTAAAGGACATTCCATTTGAAATCAGGAAGAAGAGGAAACCCTACAAAATTCTAACTACGTTTCTCCAAACAGAGGGCATCATGTATCGGTGTCTCACTCCTGAAGGTGTCGTATTCAACTACAAAGACAAGAAGCAAAAAATTGATTCAACTGCAAAGGTAAAGAAATTTTTGGACTATTGCAAAGAAGGAAAAGATAAAGCCTCAACAGAGGACTCTTTAGATCTTCAAGAGAGCATTTATGGACTGGAAAGCTCGGACGCAGAAGAAGGGTTCAGAAGAAGAAGGGTCAGATTCAGCTTTGGGGGCAGCAGCACCAAAACCCCCGAGAGGAAAGAAGAAGAGAAAGCACAAAGAAAAATAAGCTGTTTTTGTTGAAAGTCATATATGTTTACGTATCCCATTTTGAATTTTAGCCATCCATGTATTTTTTAAGCTTTTAAGATAGAATTATTAACATTTTGAAGCCTGTATTTTTAACACTTTCTTGAACAGTTTATAGCAAGAATAACGTACCAGAATATAGTTCTGACTTCTGTATACCTTAGGGTAGAGTATGTTTTTAGTTTTTTTGGTACTGTAGTGTTTTTAGTTGGATGTAGGTATAGAAAATCATAAAAATATTCAAAAAAGAAAGAAAGAAAGAAGAAGAGCCAACTTCAGACACGGTCACAGCCAAACAACCTCTGTCCTTCATCCCAAGACAACTGATGGCAGATCTTAGGTGGATGGAGTACATCTTATATTATGATAGTGAAGATAACTTATCTTTGGATACTTAAATCCAGTGACTGGAGCTGTGAATGGGCAAGACAGGTCTTTCTACAAACCTGAAAAGGGCCCCAAATTTGCAAAAAAAGAGAGAAGTGAAATCTTTAAAAAAATTGAAAATGTTAAAATGAGCGCCTACAGCTTTAAGCAACAGATTCCCTCAGTGGCTGTTCCTAGGCAACCACAGTATTCCAGGCTGGGTTCCGTCAATAAAAGGCAGGAGGAGGAGGCAGGGCCCTTTCCAAGTCTATTTTGGCCTTTGAGGGAAGACTCATTAGGGCCTGGCCTGACTAGGGTTGCCAGCTGCAGGGTGCAAAGTTCCTGGAGATTTTGTGGTGGAGTCTGAGGAAGGCAGGGTTTGGGGAGGGGAAAGGCTTCGACCAGATATAATGTCATGGAGTCCACCTTCCAAACCCACCATTTTCTCCAAGGAGACTGATCTCTGTCATCTGGAGTTCAGATGTAATTCTGGAAGATCTCCAGGTCCCACCTGAAGGCTGGCAAACCTAAGCCTGGAAGCAACCTCTGGGTGACTTGATACCACCTGACTTGCATGACTCACCTAGGCCTGGCTGCTTGCTACCATTCAACAGTAGCCACCCAATGAAAGCCAGTGTGGTGAAGTGGTTAGAGCTTCAGGGTACGGTCAGGGAGACCCAGATCTGAATCCCCATCTTGCTGTGGAAGCTCACAGGGTGACATTGGACCAGTCCTGGGATTTCAGACTAACCTATCCCACTGGGTTGTTGTGTGGATAAAAAGGAGGAGAGGAGGATAAAGTAAGCTGTGTAAAGAAAGTGGTTCCTTGGAAACTTTGGTCTTTGTCAAAACCTTTAGTTCAGGCTGCAAGTGTGGCCTAGAGAGTATTCCCAGAGACCCGCAGAGACACAGAGCCAGCTGACCTCGCTACGTTAGATAAGATGCAGCCGGCTGCAAAGAGCCTCGCACCAGGTACCAATTAACATTCCAAGCAACTGAGGTCTGTCTATGGACTTTACCTGTCGGAACGAGTCGGAGCGATCTGCAGTAAGTTTCATTTCTTTCCCTCTGGTCAAGTCACCCCCTAGATCATGTGCCTAGCAACACTTGCGTCATCTCTAAGGTTCTGATTGGCCCAACAGGCCTGAAGCCAATTAGAGACCCTCACCCATAAGGGCAGTTAACCTTTCCCAGTTAGTTGTTATTCGCTTCTAGCCTTTGCTTCTTGGTAACGGTGCACCATGCAGTTACTATTCCCCTGGCAGCCATCTTGACTGCTTGCTCGTGAGGGACTGAGGGCCATACAACTAGCTGGCCCAGGCTAACTCTGGAGCAAGAGAGCCACCTTGATGCCGAGACCTTCAGCCTGAGATGGATTTTCATCTGGTAACTTAGAACCTTGTCTTACTGTTATTAGCTAGTAACTTAACTTTTAGATTATTTTCCCTCACAGTCTTGTTGTCTTTTAACTATTTCTTTTTGCATCGTGATAAAATAATTATGTTTTATCTTGTTGTGGTTTTTGCCTTCGCTAACCTGACATCTAATTCCAGCGTCTTGGCCCAGTGACCAGGTAACTGTTCGGTGTTTGGGAACGCCTTCTGCAGGCCCGACCTGCAGGGTTGACTTTCTTGTTAATTTCCCTGACCCAGCTATTGGGACAGACTTCAGTGGGCTGGTGGTAGCCTTCCTTCTTAGTGTGACTGACAGCCTCACGCTAGGTTTTTTGTAGATTTGTTTCTTGTAGCCCTTCCACCCAAAAGACCTTTGGTGGGGCTTGGCTGAGGACTTTTGACAAGCTGCTCTGGTCCCCACTGTGGAGAAAGGTGGGGTATAAGTGAACTAAATAATAAATATGGCTGCAGATGGGAGGCAAATAAAAGACAGGTTGGTGAATGGCTGAGGAGAGAGTGAGGCAGGTAAAGGGGAGAGGAAAAGAGGAAATAGTGCTGGGAGGGGGATATAGGGGAAAGTGAGCCCCCCCCCAAGTCCATGAAGATTTCCTACCATGCAACTGGGCCATAGTTTTCCTAAGAAGGGTCTGCCAGGGGGAGGGGGCTTAAGACACAGGGGCATATAAAGGTAGGTTGGCTCTTGGGTAGGAACAAGTTCGCCAACTCCAGGTTAGGAAATTTGGGGCTGGGTGGAGCTTGAGGATAGTGGGATTTGAGGGTATAATACTTCAAACTCTACCCTCCAAAGCAGCCAGTTCCTCCAGGATAACTAGGGTTGACCAACCTTCAGGTGGGAGCTGGAGATCACCAGGAATTACAACTGCTGTCCAGATGAAAAAGATCAGTTCCCCTGCAAAAAATGGCTGCATTGGGGAGAGTGGACTCTATGGCATTATACCCTGCTGAGATTGCTTTCCTGCCCAAACCTTGCCTTCCTAAGGCTCCACCCCCAAAACTGCAGGAATTTCCCAGTTTCAAGCTGACAACCCTAAGGGGAACTGATCCTGGTAGCTGGGAGATCCACTGTGATCTCAAGAGATCTCCAAGTTGGCAACCCAAGAAGGAAGTTGGAAAAGGGGAGAGGCTATGGGGCTTTCAGAAAAGGGAAAGCAGAAATGGAGGGGGCGGGGGGGAATGAGATGCCTTCCGTAAGTCCTTGCGTGTCCCCACTTGTAGCTCCTCTAAGACAGAAACCCTCTGGCACTGGGACAGGGCTGTAACTATTAGGTTTTGCATGAATCCTGTTTGTTCCTCCCCCTCCAAAAAAACCCCATCTTTCAAATGTTTACCCTACACTTCCTCCAAGGAACTCATGATGACATAGATGGTTCTCTCCCCATTTAATCTTTTCTACAACCTTGCAAGGTAGATTAGGCGGAGAAGGACCAACCGTCCTAGGTCACCCAGTGAGCTCTACGGCTATCTGGAGATTTGGACCTGGGTTACCCCAACCAACGACACACTATTCCACATGGCTCCCATACGGTCCATGGTCCTTCTAGGGGCTATTTGAACTGGTGATGTAATGTGATAAAAAATACATTGCATCCCCCCCACCCCCAATAATTAATCACATAACTTGCAAACCACCTAGTAGAAGAAAAGAATCTGGCAAAAATCCTGTAGCAACATCACCAACAGCCCACAGCAGAAAAGGCTGAGGATGACATCAGTTTTATAAGGAAATAACTTTGTTGGATCAAAATATGAAAGACATTATTCATTCCACTCTCTCTGCCTTGGTACCCTAGCTGTAGGCTACGAAGAATGTTTTACCACACAAGACAACTGTGATGTTAGAACACAAAAAAGCACTATGCATACACTCAGATGGCCAAACAAACGCTTCCCAGGCCTGATATCTGCAGAGCACTACCTTCAGTTAAACCCTAAGGATAAACAGAAATAATTTATGGAGAGCCACTGACCTCTGTGCGCGTGTTATGTACTCTCAAGTCACTTCAAACTTATGGCAAACCTATGAAATAACAAAGGGGCTGCGGTGGCTTAGAGGTTAAGACGCTGAGCTGCAGACCGGAAGGTCTGTAGTTCAGCAGTTCGAGACCCGACTGCCGCGTGACGGAGTGCGCTCCAGTCTCTGGTCCCAGCTCCTGCCAACCTAGCAGTTCGAAAGCAAGAAATTGCAAGTAGATAAACAGGTACCGCTTCAGTGGGAAGGTAACGACGTTCTGTGCACCTCGGCATTTAGTCATGCCAGCCATATGACCATGGGGAAAAAGTCTTCGGACAGCGCTGGCTCTTCGGCTTGAAAATGGAGATGAGCACTGCCCCCCTAGAGTCGGATTCAACTGGCTTTCGAGCAAGGGAAACCTTTACCTATGTAATAACAACCTCCAAAATGTCCTATCATTAACAACCTTGTTCAGGTCTTGAAAACTGGAGGACCGTGCCTTCCTTGATGGAGTCAATCCATCTCAAGTCAGGTCTTCCTCTTTTCCTGCTGGCTTCAACTTCTTCTAGCATTACTGTCTTTATTGACCTGTACTAAGTAAAAAAAACTGCTTCCAGGTGACCAGGCACAAGAACTTCTGAAAATAAGAAGCAAGCTAGTCTTCCTGTCCTCTATCCACCCACCCTTCCCCAGCTACTGCTGGGGGGCAAATCATGAACACAGGCTAGTAGCTTTGTGGGCTTTTTTGCGAGGTGCTAGTTTTTAAAGACAAACAACACGGGGAGCATCAACAATCCTTACTTGAAAACACCCTAAAATTATAATCCAAAATCTCGCTGTGATTTGCCCATTTTGCTCAAAAAGCCATAGGATTTTGGCATCTCTCTCTCTCTCACACACACACACACACACAAAAACACTGTCTCAGTTTCAAAATTAGAAGTGACCTACCTTTGCAGAGTTTTGTTTTGCAAATAAGCAAGATCATGGCTATGTAGGCCAGAAGGTTCCCAGTTTAACTCTTGCTGTGAACCCACAAGATGGCTTTAGGCAAGCCACACACTCTCAGCCTCAGCAACCTAACACCACAGGCAATCACAGGATAAATCATTCCGATCTATTCTACAGGGATGCAGAGTCCAGCATGGCAACTGTGTTTTAGTCTTTTGTAACAAAAGAAGTCTTGGAGTGCCTTAAACACAACCAATTTAAGAGGGATGCAGTATCTATAGATGGTGTTTAACCTGATATAAAGTACTCTGAAACCCAAGTGATTCTATTTTAAATACATACATCATCAATATATTCAGTTCTCAACATCTGCTGATACTTAAATCTGGAGACAGAGGCCACGGATAGTCAGGACAGATCTTTCTACAAACCTGAGAAAAGTCCTAAGGTTGCAGAAAAATCTGAAATTTTGAAAAAAGCAAAGGAAGCAGGAAAAGGGGAGACGCTATAGGGGCTTTCAGGGACGGGAAAGCAAAAATAGTGGAGGAGACGAGAATGAGATACCCCTACAAATCCTTGCAGATACCCTGCTTGTGTGTACAACACACATCCTTAGTATTTTTCAGTGGGAAATTGCAGTTCTTTAAACATGATACCTTAGAATTTTATTAATAGTTCATTTTGTTTATTTATTTACTTGACAACCCCTCCTTCCAGGTCTGCCACAGGGATTCCACTCTGCCTGCCCTACTTTACAATCATTGAACAAAGTGGAGTCATCAACCAAGGAACCAGCAAGCTGTGTAGTTAACACAGTTGTAGGTGAAGTGACTCACAGGGATGGATCGACACCACGCTGGAATGTTTCCAGGTCACAAGCAGAAGGGTTACTGTCTCCACCACCGAAACAAGAGGCAAAAGAAAATAATGCACAGAAGTTTCACATTCAGGAAGCGATGAAGGGTAGCTCTGCTGTTGATAACCCACTAGCTCAGGGGTGGGCAAACTGTGGCTCGGGAGCCGCATGCGGCTCTTTCACATATATTATGTGGCTCCCGGCAGGGCAGCTGGGGAAGCTAAATATCATTAGCAAATGAATATCACTGGACAAATTAATATCATTATTAAGATCTGCTTTTACCCCTTTTGTTATTATTTTTGGCAGTCTCATTTAATGTTAATAAAAAGCAAATTTGCTTATTTTTCAATAAAAGCAGGTAATATTTGTTCATGTCTTGTGGTTCTCAAACATCTGATGCTTATTCTATGAGGCTCTTACATTAAGCAAGTTTGGCCACCCCTGTTCTAGGTGGCTCTTATGCTGAGCAAGTTTGCCCACCCCTGCACTAGCTCCACAAGTGAAGGTGGTCTGGTCTGTCCACCCTGCAAGCAATCCTCAACCCCTTTTGGCAGAAGTGAAGGAATTCCACTATGGCCTGTTGGTCCAAAAGGGCTTCACTGGCTGATCTACGCCAGATTGGCGCAGTGATTAAGAGCACAGACTTTAATCTGGGAGAACTGGGTTTGATTCCCCACTCCTACTAGCCACAAGGTATAGATAGGAACTCTGTCTGGGGCAAGTGATGCTCTGTATTCCTGGTGCTGGGGGGGCGTGGGAGGGCTTCTAGTGTCCTGGCCCCACTGGTGGACCTTCTGATGGCACCTGGTATTTTTGGCCACTTTGTGACAGAATGTTGGACTGGATGGGCCATTGGCCTGATCCAACATTGGCCTCTCTTATATTCTTATCTTCTTCTCCACATGGAGCTGCTGGCGTCACCTTGGGTCAGACATAATTCTCTCAGAGCTGTTCTCTCAAGAGCAGTCTTCAAAAGAGCTCTCTCAGCCCCACCTACCTCACAGGGTGTCTGTTGTGGGGAGAGGAAGGGAAGGAGACTGTAAGCTGCTCTGAGACCCCCAACTCTTCTTGTTCTTCGTCGTCTTCTTCTAAAATGTCTCCCTTCCGCCAGAACTCACAAGCTGAACCCCCAGCCAACCAAATGGCCACCATACTAACACAGTCTTCGCTGCCAATTCTAGGATTCAACCGAACGTCTGACCTTCTCATTGGCAACAGCCCACGTACACCACAGAGGCTTGTTCAAAGACAAAGCAGTCACAGAAATACGGATGAAGCATCTGGGCTCTTTGAGAGTCACAGCCAATGGCAGCATTCAATTTAATATCCAAAGGTCAAGCCATGTCCCACTTTGGGCCTTTCTTTAGGACAGGCCTAACTATACAGCAGAACAAGGTGGCATAAAGACCTACACCAATTCAGACCTCACCTCATCTACAGTTTGGTGTCCTGGTTAGGAGCACGGACTGTAATCTGGGAGAACCGGATTTGATTCCCCACTCCTCCACAGGCAGCTGCTGGTGTGACCTTGGGTCAGTCACGAGTTTTCTTGGAGCTGTTCTCTCAGGGGCAGTTATCAAAAGAGCTCTCTTTGCTCCACCTACCTCCCAGGGTGTCTGTTGTGGGGAGGGGAAGGAGATTTGTAAGCCGCTCTGAGACTCCTTCAGGTAGTGAAGGGCGGGGTATAAATCACAATCTCTTCTTCTTCAAGAGCAGCTTCTGTCAGAGCTCTCTCAGCCCCACCTACCTCACAGGGTGTCTATTGTGGGGAAGGGAAAGGAGATTGTAAGCTGCTCTGAGCCTCCTTCAGGTAGTGAAGGGTGGGGTATAAACCCCATCTCTTCTCCTCTTCTTCTTCTTAATGCCCCTCTACTCAGTGAAAATTAGCACTGAAATGAGTGGACTGGGCCAAAATCCCTCTCTGTCCCTGATGTACTATCTTGTTTTTCCTGGGGGACAGTTCTAAAAAAAACAAGAACGCCTACACACACCTTGAAGTACAAGCGTGAAGAGATATACAGTTCACTCTGTCACTTCAGCAGACTGCTGCACAAGTAGGTTGACACCCCTCAAGTCACAGGTCCAAGACTTACTCTGGACCCAAGTCCCAACACTGGCGGCCTGAGACAACACAACCCGAGAACAATGCAACAACAGAAGCCTCACTTGGCCAAAGCACTCTCTTTCCAAGAGCAGAGCAAAAGACCTTCTAATGGTTTAAAGGTGGGGGGGAGTTCTCAGGGCACTTTGAAAGGATGTTACCTTCCAACCCTCGTTTCCACTTATTGCTTTTCCAGTAACGGTTAATATTGTGAAGCGCAAACACCACAATATTGCTCACACAATTGCAGGGTTAACCTGTGCAAAAAATGAGGAGAGGGAAAGGACCTTAATTATTAAGGTGCTCTTGTTTAGCATCATGGGACATTTAAGGGGGGAAATGGAAAGTGTGGGGGGGATGAAATATATGCCATATTTTCTTTCTTCTCAAACCTACACTTATTGTTCTACTTGAGGAATATAAAATGCATAGTTTATAAACTAGCATGTAAAATTGCGCTATTTGGCATCAGTGTGGGATTTAGAAGCAGAAACGTTGGGTAGCTGTCCTAAACAGGTATAACTCTGAACAAAATCCCATTTCATTCAACAGGATTCACTCCCAGGAAAGTGTTATTAGAATGGCAGCCTTAGTTTTCTGCCACCAAAATGGAGAAAGCTACAGAAACAGCTGAATTCTATGTTACCGCAACTCATGGGCAGGAAAAAATAACCCAAAAACAGAAAACAATGTTTGGATTGAATGACAGAAAGTGTCTTGTTTGAACAAAAACAGTCTCATAACAATCACAACGGGACTAGCAGCATATAAAGTATTGAGAAACGTTATGACATTGAAAAGACTGAAGTCCTCAATAACATATTATTGTTAACATTCTAGCATTTTACCAGTGGGCAAAAATTAGTCACATTTAGACAATGAAATATTATCTTTGAAAATACACAGTAAATATCTACAGCGTACAGGAATAATTCTCTAGTGCAGCTGAGTGCCTTACACAGAAATCTTCATACTATACATTTGGAGTAAAACCTTGTCTTAAAAAGAATTTCACTCATCCCAAAAGAGAAAACATTTCATGGGATTTTTTCCCCCAGACCTTCCCAAAATTTCCAAATTTTCTGTTGGGAAAGCTGAAAAAGGCTCTTTGAAGAAAATACACCCTGCCCCCAAACACACACACACATAAAACTGCCTTCGTATTTCTCTAGGCCAGTGTTTTTCAACCTTTTTCGAGCTAAGGCACATTTCTTTCATTGAAAAAATCCCGCGGCACACCTGACAATATCTCACGGCACAGTGGTTGAAAAACACTGAAATACAAGATAAATGGGTCATTAGTTGCCTCAGCTCAAGTATTAACTATGACAGTATTACAAATATACGTAATAGCCACTCAACTTGAAATCATAAGTTACAGATCCAAAGTGTAATGGCTCCTTCCCATAACATTGACCTGAGTTTCAGAAGAAATATAATGTGGATGTATTTTAACGTGTTCCGGAAGGTCAGCCCGGAAGGCACATTTCTTTCATTGAAAAAATCCCGCGGCACACCTGACAGTATCTCGCGGCACACCAGTGTGCCCCAGCACAGTGGTTGAAAAACACTGCTCTAGGCCATCGCATCTCCACATTGAAAACATACCTGTCTTTTATAGTACCAATCAAGGTGGGAACCTCACAGTTTTGTTTTTTTTTAATTAACAATTTTCAAGTTTTACATCTCAAAATTTGCAGTATAACTCGCGGTTATCATAGCTTTTAAGATACATACATACAGAACGATCTAAACCAATAACTTTTCTACATTCAACTTCAAATCAAGTACCATTCAAAAGGGAGCCTCACAGCTGAAGTTCTCATGGCATGTACCAGTTTGTGGACGGGCTGTGCCGAAAATGCAGACGTGTACCCCAGTGACACTCTGACCTGGATGGCCAAGGCTAGCCTAAACTCATCAGATCTCAGAAGCTAAGTAGGGACAGCTTCAGTTAGTATTTGAAAGGGAGAGCCCCCCCCCCCCAAGAAAGACCAGGGTTGCTACGCAGAGGGAGGCAACTGCAAACCACCTCTGAACATCTCTTGCCTTGAAACCCTCATGAGAGGTTGCCATAAGTCGGCTACAACTGGATGGCTCTGTACACACACACAACCCAACAACACATGTGAGAAAAGCTGTCAGAAATAGTTATTGTCCTCTTACTGGTTTCCCTCCCCGGATTCCTACAATTTTAATAATTTTCTTCCTCTGGATCACACACTGGCTAGCCAGCCAGGTATCATGCCCCACCCCCCGGGGAGTCCAGGGCAGGAAGATAACAGACCCCCGCTAGGTATACTAACTCTGAAGACAGGGGTTCTATTTAGCTACCACGTCACAGGAAGGAAGGTAGCAGGACCCCTTCACCCAAAGCAAGAAACAATGACTGGTAAATGTTGGGCCAAGGGACCGCCAGTAGCAATCCTCGGCCACCACTTGTCTTGATTTTCCAAGGGAGGCTTCTGGGAGGTGCAGTCAGTTCACAAAAAGTGCTAGCCTCACCCCTGAGACCGCACCCCAGAACACTTGGATGTTCCTACTTATTTAAGAAACACGTCTACCACTTTTGCCCCCCCAAAAAGCCATCCAAGTGCAGACCAGGAGCAGGTGGGTGAGCTGCCTTCCAAAAAAGCTAGCCCAGGGCTCTTAAGTTTGCCAGCAAGGACCCCTGGACGCTGGCTTCCCCTAAACACGGTCAGAAAACCACTGTGTGCTAGAAGGGCTATCAAGTCACAGCCAGCCAGCCAACTTAGGGAGAGCCCAGTAGGTTTTCAAGGCAAGAGACCTCCAGAGGTGGTTTGACCACTGCCTGCCTCTGCAAAGCAACCCTGGACTTGGAGGCAGTCTCTCATCCAAGCACCAACCAAAGATCAGTCCTATTTAGCTTCTGACATCAGAAGAGATCAGGCCAGCTTGGACCACCCAGGTCAAGGCCTGAAAACCACTGGCATGGGCTAATTCCTCATCCTCGAAAGCAAGGAATACCAGGGTCATGACTTGGGAGGCAGGCAATGGCAAATCACCTCTGAACATCTCTTGCCTTGAAAACCCGTCGGGTTTGCCGTAAGTCAGCTACGAGCTGACGGCAGTTTCCACCACCAAAGCAGAATATCGTGACCCTGACCAGAGAATGTACCAGCCATAAGGCACCCCACCCCCAACTACTAACAAATTCTGAAAGTGGGGCAAATATTTGTACATTTTCCCTCAAAAAGCATATGGTATACCCTAAACCAATTAAGCTACTCCTACACCACTTAGAAACTTGAAATGTGGGGAACAAGTGGCTTAGGACTGTATGTCTGAAAAGGAGACACTGATATTTCTCCCTCAGTTTGGGGCATACTTTCAGGGGCATCTGTGCAGCAAGCAAATGGAGCTTAGAGCATTTATACACGGTTCCAGTGCAAAGCTCCCAAACCTTCAGTTTGACCTGCGGCTCTAGGTCTTTAAAAACCCTTGATTTTAAAATAAGGGCTCAAAACCTCGATTCCAACAGAAGTCAACCGACTGCAGAGAGAGCAAAGCCACTGATACCGCAACCCCCCAAAGTTACAACAGAAATCGCACCTGCTAGAAGCTAAATGAGGTCCCCAAATCAGGACACAATCCCCCAAATCAAGCACCTCTTCTGTGCTCCTCTCCCTCTGCCCTCCCCCCCACCCACCGGATTTTGGAATAGAGAGATCCAGCAGTGCACTGAAGGATTAAGTTCTTGACTGATCCGAGACACAACAAGACAATCCACAAGCCCCATTTTGTGCTGGGCTGAAGGCTGTTAAAAGCGGAGCTCTGAATGGGGGGCGTCAGGTGACCACCTGGAAGCATCACGAAGAGGAAAACTTCCAAGGTTTTTGGGTCGCCTCACCCACTGGCTCCAGGCTCTCCTGACTAGACAGCTCTAGTAACAAAAACCTAAGTTCCAAGCTAGTAAAATGCATACGAGTTTCGCGTTAACCCACACTCGGATTAAATGCACACGCCTGCTAAGGGAGACGTAAAAATTCTTACTGAAAAACCAGCACTACTTCCAGTGCGCACACAACCAGCCATGAAGTAGCAAGGGTAACATTTTAGAGCAGAACAAAGCATTTCCACATTCATCAACACACACACACACACACACACCCTGCGCACATACCCCCTCGGTTTCACACATCTCCTAGACACCCCTCCCCCCCAATTCCACTCTCCCGGGTTAAGAATCATTTCCCCAAACTACTGGAAGCTGCAACGCCAGTCATGTGTAAACACTGAACTCAGACCCTCCAGTGGCATGACATCAACAAGGAGCATCAACACCCCTTTCCCTCACGCCCCCTCTGCTTTGCATCTGCAGCACCAAAAACTCCTTTTACAAATACATTCTGCGCTTCTGCTCCCCCCCCAAAAATGCCATTTTCCGACATACGGTCAGGGCGCACCGTGCTGGAGAGGGGGGCGATGCACAGATGTTATTTTAAAAGATGCCGTCGAAAACCCACACGGCGGGGGCTGCCGCGCCACTCGAATTAGACCGAATCCCATGCCGAGAGGGTGTCTTACAGCTCTGAACGGCAGCGGCAGCACACAAACACACACACACCCACCCCAGAAAGCCAGGCCTGCTCCAACCACCCGACGCAGTACCAAAACAATGGAAGCCAAACCTGGATTTTCAGAACAAAACAAAACAAAAAAAATGGGCAAAGCAGCAATAATTCTGAAGGCAGTGCCAACCGCCGCCCCCACAAAACCCCCATGGCGGGGTGCCCTCTATTCAGAGCCTCCCCCCTCCCAATACATGCACCCCCCCCCCCATTGTGTTCTATGTGCGCGGGGGGGGGGGGGAGACAGCACATCTGCTCCGGCCCAAGGGCAGCCTCCGTTCTCCATCCCTCAGGAGGGAATCGATTGTGCAAAACCGGACCACTAAAAGACATGCGACGGAGGGGTCGGTCGATCGTCGGAACTTCTGCGGGGAGGGGGAGCAGCCCAACCAACGCCCTTCCACCCTCCCGGGGCAGAGAAGCCGGCCGGGCTCACGACAGAGGGCTCCCCCCCCCCCAACACACACACATACACACTCCCTGTGCATGTTTTTTGCGCCTCGTCGGAATCCGACTTGTGGGGGGGAGGGAAAGCAAGGGGGGGGGGGGGGGAGAGTGCGCTGCAATGCAAGCGGTGCAAAGGAAGGAAGGGAAGGGGCGCGCAGCCCCCTCGCCAAGGAGAACGGGCGGACCCGTGTGGGGCAGCAGCAATCCGAGACGCGGCGGCGGAGGCCGGCTCCCTCGCGCAGGCTTCCATTTTAGGGCTGCAGCGGCTGGGCCGGCCACCCACCCCGCCCCCCCGGAAAGGGGGCCCCCGCGCCTCCCCGGCCCCCCATACCCACCTGTGGTGGTCGACGAGAGCCGGGCGCGCCTGGGAGGGCCGGTGGCGGGGGGACGGGGGGGCGCGGCGGGCAGGATGGCGGCGGATTGCGGGGCAGAGGCGGCGGCGGCGGCTGGAACCTCCCAGGCTTCTCTCGGCTGCCTCTCCGCGTCGTCTGCTGTTGCTGCTGCTGCGGCTGCCGCGGCTGCCTCCGCCTCCCCCGTCTCCAGTGAAAGGCCTGTCAATCCCCGGCCTAGAGTGAGCAGCTCTCCCCGCAGCAGCCAGGCTTGCCAAAAGGGACAGCGGCGCCTGCCGGGCCCGCCGGGGAGAGCAGCAACCGGGCGCTGGCGGAGGGGAGCGGGGAGGGGGAGGAAGGGAAGGGAAGGGAGGGGGGCAAAGAGAGAAGGGTCGGGGGCCGCGCAAGAATTGGAAAAAGCAGGGAAGGATGAGAAACACTAAAGCAGGAGAGGAGAAAGCAAAACGAGAAGAGAATGGAAAGGAAAGGGAAAGCAAAAAAAAAAGGGAAACAATAAAAAAGAGGGGCGGAAAAAGCAAGAGAGGAGAGAAACACTACAAAGGAGAGGGAAAGAGCAAAAAAGGAGAAAATAAAAAGCAGAGCAAAAAGCAAAAAGAAAAGGAGATGGAAAAGAAGCACAGCAAAGCAAAAAAAAAAGGAAAGAGAAAAGCAAAAAAGAGGAAAGTTACAACTTTAGGCCAGTAGCACCGTAAAGACTAAGAAGTGTGTATGTACACAAAAGCTTATACCTCGCATAAAACTTTGTTAGTCTTAAAGGTCCCACTGGACTCAGACTTTCTTCTAACATTTATTGAGCTTTCCTGAGTTACAGCTCACTTCATCAGATACCCTGGAGTGTACCACTTCCATAGCCTTCTCCGCTGCTTACTCTGAGTATAAATAAGGGCTATTGATGTACACTGTCATGAGTCCTGCTGAGGATGCGGCCCTGGTTCCAGCTGTGCCCGCGCTCCTGGCTTCAGCAGAGCCCACACCTGACCCTGAGGAAACCTTGGAGCTCGCCAGCGTATCCCCACCACCCAGGGGCGTAGACTTTCTAAATCCCCGGGGGGGGGCAGGGGCTCTCTCGTGTGTGCGCGCGCACGGGACCATGTCCACCCCAGGGAGGCAGACCCGCACAGTCACGGCAGCGGCAGCCAGCTGGCCGGCTGACTGCTGCCCGCACGAAGCACGGGACCATGTCCCCGCCACCTCTCTCCCCCCTGCCCCAGGGAGGCAGGAGGGCAGGCCGGGGGTGGGGGGGAAGGAGAGGCGGCGACGGCCAGCTGGCCGGCTGACTGGCCACCGGCGAACACTCCATTTTGCCGGGGGAGGCTGAGCCCCCCCCGGGAAATTTCGGGGGAGGCTCGAGCCCTCGAGCCCCCCCGTAGTTGACGCCCATGCCACCACCTGTCCCAGCAACAGCACCTGTCCCGGGAAGAACGCCTGACGGGCAGCCCCCCTGACTTGCCTCCTCCGACGGTGCATTTGCGGAACCAGCTCAGGCAAGACTTAGCGTCCCGGCAGAGGGAGGTGCGCCTGCGCAGCAGGCAGTCCCTCAGCCCTGAGTTCTGACAGAAGCCAGGATGCACACACTGAGCACTAATTAACCCCGGCACCTGAGGGGTGTTTAGCTTCCCCTCCTGACGCTGGTTCCTCGTGCCAGCAACTAGTCTGTTTGATGACGCTCTGCACCTCCCTTGCCCATGCTCCTGATTCCTTTTTTTTTTTGTAAAGAAATTTTTATTTTTCAGAAAAAAAAAACATCGAAAATAATACATTTAACCTTATACAAATCCCTTTTTCCATATTAAATAACATTTTGTTCTATTTGTACATTCTATTTTTATCTTGTTTTGGTGGTTTCCCACCACCTCTGAAGCATAACACATTTTCCATTTTATTCAAAATAGTAATACTTATATCTATGTTTCGTTTCTGGTAACGGTTATATAGCTTTAAAATACTTATACACCAATTCTTATTTTCTATACTCTTATGTATTTCTAAATAAAAACAGTTTCATTGTCTAATTTTAACTAAAACATTCATATAATATATTTCTATTCCTTTATGCTATTATAACCATGTATAGATATAGTTTTTCATATCCCAATACTTTTCAACATATTCTTTCAAATCTTTCCAGTCTTCCAGAAAGGTCTCTGAGTAAAGATTATTCAATTTTCTAGTCCATTTATCCATTTCAGCCATATATAAGTTTTTTCAACCATTCCCACACCTCTGGTATTTTTTCATTTTTCCAGTTTTGTGCATACACCATTCTTGCTGTTGAAATCATATACCATATTATTGTCCTTTTCTTTACATTTATCTCTTCTAGTTTAAGTCCTAGCAATAACATTTCAGGCAACTTCTTAAATGTACATTTCAAGATTTTTTCCATTTCTGCATGTATTTTTGACCAATAAGTCTTTGCTTTATCACAAGTCCACCACATATGATAAAAAGAACCTTCTTTCTTTTTACACTTCCAACATTTGTTAGACAATCCATGCTCCTGATTCCTGATCCGTGCTTTGAACTCTTGACTCCCTGACCTCCGACGCTCCTGGTTTGTACTTTGGATTCTGTTCTTTTGGCGCCGGCTTGCTACCCCTTGATTCTGACCTCAGACTGGACTTGGACTTTCGCTCTCTCTCGCCCTGCCTGCACCCAGCCCGTGACATACACTTGATATGTCTGATGAAGTAAGCTCTAACACACACCCTTATCCTGGAATAAATTGTGTCAGTCTTTAAAGTGCCACAAGGCTTTTGTGTCATTTTGCTGCAATAGGCTAACATGCCTCCACCTCCAGAATTAAAAAGAAAGGGAAATGGTCCAAGAGGAGAGAGAAACTGAAAACAAATGGGAGAAGAGACAAGCAGGCAAAACTGACATTTGGCAGCCTGACAGACTTCTGATTGGCCGGAGGTAGGGAGGGCAGGACTTTTCATTACAAGCAGTAATTCACTACCCGCTTTCTCAGCCTCAATTTTCCAATTTTTTGCTGGGTTCTAAATCCAGCTGCTGACAGCTGAGCAAAGTTTGTGCCCCGATACAATGTTTAATTAATAGATCCGTTCAGTTACTCTAACAAGTTCTGGATTGATTACCAAGGTGCTGTCCTTGATTCCAGTTGGAGATTTTTTTTAACTAAATTTTTTTTTTTAATACAAGTACTCATAAAAACAGCCAATGGAAAGCAAAATCAGCGAGAAGCAGTCCCCCCTTTTCTCTCCCACAGTGGAAGGAATACTTCTAAGATGAAGGGTACATTTTCAGAAAGCAAAGCAAGCACGCATTTTTGCTTCAGGACTATTTAAATCTTATATAAATCAGTTAATCGGCTGCCGTTTCTTAGTGTCAGCTCACCTGCACAGCATAGAGCAGAGGGGCCGTGACTCAGTGGTAGAGCCTCTGCTTTGCATGCAGAAGGGCCCAGGTTCGATCCCCAGCAGCTCCAGGTGAAAGGACCAGGTAGCGGGGGATGTAAAAGACTTTGCTGCCCTAGATCTTGAAGGGCTGCTGCCTGCCTGAGTAATCGGTTCTGACCTTGATGAGCCAATGGACTAATTCAGAATAAGGCAGTTCCACGTGTTCACATTCCAAGTATTCAAAGCACTTCCCATGTACAGTATTATCTCAGCAGTCCTGGCAACAGCATTGTAAGGTATGCCAGTATCTTCAACCCCAAATATTGCAGATGGAGGGCAAGTGGCTGAAGCTTAGAGAACATCCGGAGCCAGTTTGGTGTAGTGGCTAAGTGGCGGACTTTAATCTGGGAGAACCGGGTTTGATTCCCCACTCCTCCACTTGCACCTGCTGGATGAACTTGGGCAAGCCATAGCTCTGGCACAGCTGTTCTTGAAAAAGAGCAGTTCTCAGTCAGAGCTCTCTCAGCCCCACCTACCTCGCAGGGTGTCTGTTGTGGGGAGGGGAAGGGAAAGGAGATTGTGAGCCGCTCTGAGACTACAAGCAAAGGGTGGGGTATAAATCCAATCTCTTCTTCTAAAATGAGTCAATGGGAGAATCTCACTTTGCCAGGCAAATACTTTCTCTCAATCCACTGCTAAAATTAATTGACAAGCAAATCCATTTTGTTTGTATTCAATTTGCAGAGTTTTATTTCTGTTCTGATCAGCTTTGTTTTACTTGCAACACATTTCAGCTCGGCAGTTTGAGACCCAAGTGCTGCATGACGGAGTGAGCTCCCGTCTCTGGCCCCAGCTCCTGCCAACCTAGCAGTTCGAAAGCAAGGAATTGCAAGCAGATAAATAGGTACCATTTCGGTGGGAAGATCACAGCGTTCCGTGCGCCTTGGCATTTAGTCATGCCAGCCACATGACCACAGAGAAGTCTTCAGACAGCGCTGGTTCTTCGGCTTGGAAACAGAAATGAACACCACCCCCTAGAATCGGATTTGACTGGCTTTTGAGCAAGGGAAAACTTTTACCTTGACTACTTCACTGTTCTGGTTTTACATAGTTTTTTGGGAGGGTATTTTCGTGTATGTGTGTGTCTGTGCATGCCCAAAAGTCATTAATGACTTCTGGCAACCCCTAGCAGGGCTTGGATGTTCAGAGAATTGGCTTAGTATTGCCTGCCTCTGCGTCTCAGCCCTGGTATTCCTTAAAGGTCTCCCATCCAAGTACCTGCTTAGCTGCTGAGATCTGACAAGGTCAGGCTTGCCTGGGCAACTATCCAGGTCAGGGCTGGTTTCGCGTAGTCTTGAAGCTTATTTTCAGCCTAAAACAGCCCAGCAAACTTTGCAGCAATGCAGGGGTTTAATTCTGGGTTTCCTGTATCCATGGAAAACATCACCTCGTTTGCTACCCCACATTGGCTTTTCCTTTTAGCTGTCTTATGCTGTGCACATAGCCAGTCCTGCCCACTCGGGAGAGAGGCCAGCTCATGCTATCTTCTGCTCACCTGTTGCCATAAATAAAAACATCCTCCAGAGATCTCCTGTACATCTCCAAGGAAACATATCAAGACCAGGGAACTGAGGCACCAACTAGAAACGTTCTGTGCAAACAAAGAAGGGAGAAGCTTGGAGAAAGCAAGCAGAAGAAGGCAGACTTGTTTCAAAAGAGCACGCCGCGTCCTCCCACGTTGAGGTGGACAGATTGGCCCGGGGCTCTTTCAGGCATGACAAAATTCCTACAAGGCCAAAAAAATAAAAACAATCCAGGTAGGAATTAAGCAGGACTCTGCACGTAGATTGCCACCTGTGACATTCCTACACGCACATGATGTCCGCATGTATCTAAACCATTGCATGTATGTCCTGTGCACACCCTGGGAAGCTATGTGGGTCCAAGGCTTCCCAGGATGCACAGGTAACATCGTGGAGCACCTAACTAACCCTTAGAAGGCTTTAGGCCAGAGTCATGATGATCCAGCTGTTGGGTTCCTGGTAGCAAAGCTAGGATCGAGATCTAGTTCTACAGGACCTGGGAGAGCTCCAAGGAGAGGCAAATATTTATCTAAGGCTTTGTAAGGACACACCTGTGGATGTAAGAAGTTGAGGGCCTCCCCCACACTGGGAAGTGGAAGTTACCAGTACTTCCTCTCCTGAAAGGACACATGTATTTGAGTTTGAATCCCCACATCAACTCCCTCATCCTCATTACCCATCCTCTAGCCAGTTTGGTGCAGTGGTTAAGAGCGTGGACTCTAATCTGGGAGAACCAGGTTTGATTCACCACTCCTCCACATGCAGCTGCTGGTGTGACCTTGGGTCAGCCATGGTTCTCTCAGAGCTGTTCTCTCAAGGGCAGTTCTCAAAAGAGCTCTCTCAGCCCCACCTACCTCACAGGGTGTCTGTTGTGGGGAGGAGAAGGGATTGTAAACCACTCTGAGACTCCTTTGGGTAGTGAGGGGCGGGGTATAACTCCAATCTCTTCTTCTATGCTTCTGGCAGGCTGTCCACCATTTTTTTAAAAAAAGGTCAAAATACCTTACAAGTGCATCAATTAAACAAGTTCTAGTGCCATATTTTCGTTTTAGTAATTACCTGAAAAACTGCTGTAGGGAGGTGGCTTCATGGTGTCAGAAGCACCAACCCATCCGAAATGCGGTTTCTGAATTCTGTCCTGTAAAGAAGCACATGAGTTCCTATATGGAAGGGCTGTCTGTATATGCAGCTTGTGCAGAAGTCAAGGATCCACAGCCTGCCTCTTTTTGGCAGGGGTGGTGGCTAAGAACATTGGTTCTGTGCTAGGGCTGTGCTGGGGTTGCTCACGGGAAGGGCAGGACACAAATGCAATAAAATAAATCAACTGAATTTCTCCCAGGAGTAAAACTGATCTCCAGGCAACAGGGAAAATGGATGCTTTGGAGGGTGAATTCTATGATATCCTGTCCTGCTGAGGTCCCTCCCCAAACTCTGGCTTCCTTTAGGCTCCATCCCCCAAATCCCCAGGTATTTCCCAATCTGGAGTTGGCAACCCTAGCTTCTGCCTCCTGACTCATTCCAGACCAATGCAAAATATGGACAGATATTCTGAAATATCTTCTTTTGTAAACAGAAACCAAGTCTTGGGCTTCCTTTATTATAGGGGAGCCCTTTGCCGATGGCTAACTAAGCAGAAGACCAGGCACATAGCAAACAAAGGGCTCTCTCAGGGCCTCTGTTCACCCTGGAGAGGAAGAGGCTGAAGAGCCCTTTGTCTTGGCTGGTCTGGGAGCTAACAAAGAAGCCCTTGGGGATCAATGAGGAGCCCCTGGAGAATGGGATGAGCCACTAGAATGCCAGCTGTTTATCCCAATCTATCATTACTACAATGACTCCGAATATCTCTGGACATAAGAGCTCGGGTTTCGAACCCTCCACTATCTGTGTACATAGGGGGTTTTTTCCACTGCACTTTTCTTCCAAATCTCTGCTTTTAAGGACAATTCTCCTTTTGCACTTTCTATCAGAGCTGGATAACAGCATATCAGCATGCAGTTGCAAAGGCGTCTCTTGATGATTCATTTCGGACTGTGGGGCTCATGCAAATGACAGCAAACTGGCCATCAGGGCTCCCGAACTGCTGTTACTGAGTTACTTCAACCTCCCCCCCCCCCCCCCCCCCCGTGCTGTTCCATTTGCTGCCCTGGCTTTTTTTGGGACTTGATCGCAGTGAGCTCACCAAGTACAAAGCCAACCTAGGAATCTGCTTGGATTTCAGCTACCTGGATCTGATGCGCTTCTCACTGCTTCAGGGCACAAAAGCCATTAACTTGTGGAGCTGAGGAATCCATCGCAAGACTACTTAGGGAATAGAAGAAAATGCACTTTGCAAAACAAAACACTTCTGAGAGCAGAAAGACATTGTGTTTTGTGTCCAGAATAAAACACAGAGAAACACAAATATTACCAAGGGGGGAAGTAGACTGAAGACCCATCCAAGTCCTGCGCTCCAGGCGGGCTGACAGAAGTTCATAAGCAAGCCTGGAGCTGATGACATAGTAAGGGGGGAAGTAGCCAAAGTTTCCCTAGCAATTCACACAGGGGAAGAGGGGGTTAAAGAGCCTTTTGCCTTGTCTCGGTTTCCACCAGAGTGAGTCAGTGGGTGGAGCCAATCTTTTGGGCCTGCCCATCCTCCCTGGACTCCAGATGTGGCCATTGTTTAAAATTGTCAGTCAAGGAACAGAAAATCTGGAAACATGTTGGGTGTTAGGAAGAAAGGCTACCGCACTTTGGTCACACTATGAGAAGACGAGAGTCACTGGAAAAGACAATAATGCCAGGAAAAGTTGAAGGCAGCAGGAAAAGAAGACCCAACAGGAGAAAGATTGGTTCAATAAAGGAAGCCACAGCTCTCAATCTGCAAGACCCGAACCAGGCTGTTAAGGACAGGGCGTTTTGGAGATTTTCATAGGGTTACCACATGTCAGAAGCAACTGGATGACACTTAACACAAAGAAGAAAGGCAAGCAGGCAAACGAAAATTAAACCCACCGCCCGTCTTGCTCCCGCAAATGTTTGTACTGCACAAAAATGGTGCAGGCTTGGGGGGACAGACTGTGTTGCATTTCTCATCCTTGACCGCTTCCCAAAAAAGATCTGGAGGAATCGTCAAAGCAACGGACGCGTGTGTTCATTCTAATGCATTGCACAGGGGTAGCTGTGTTAGTTTGTCTTAGCAAACGTTTTTTACAAATTCCAGTGGCACCTAAAAGACTAACAACATTTATTTCAAGATGGGCTTCGCCAGATCGATGTGGGAAGGAAAACTGTACCGGCAAATCTTATCGGGAAGGGTGGGGACTCCACCATCGGTCATCATTTAAGTGTAAATCTCAATGGAAGGGAGGAAGGGTGGAGTTGGTCTGGAAAGGGTAGGTGTGAGTCTCATCGCAAATCAACACAATCAACAGGTGCACATCCTGGATGGTGAGGGCGGGTGGTCAGGTTTGAACAGATAAGCAGATTGTTTACGGGAAAGTAGACTGAGGCTGCGGTCACACTCACTAAAGAATCCACTTTCAATGCGTTTTCCAACTGGATTTTGCCAGTTCATACAGTAAAATCCAGTTGGAAAGTACACAAAGTGGATTGAAAGTGGATTCTTTAGTGTGTGTGACCACAGCCCGATACTGGTACAAGGTTACAGTGTGATAAAACATGGCAAGAACAGCCAATTATAATGTCGAGAAAGTGGGTCCTATAGAGTTCCTAGAGACTGTAGTGACTGAGGAAACCCAAATCTCTATTTAAACCAGGATGACATGTGGTGTTTAAGTTTTATACAAGTTTAATTCAGCACTTTCACATGGTATATTCCCTTTTTTGCAGAAAAGTGATGTTCAGATCTCTAATAGTATGTGCGGGCAGTTTAAAATGATCCCGCACTGGCTTCTGAATTCTGTGATTTTTTTAATTCCAAATTTGTGTTCATTGGTTCTCTCAAACACACAGAGACAGACATGATTGTCCAGTGTAGACAGTAGAAGGGCCTTATTGGCACATGATATATAGTAAATCAGATGGTACACAAGTGGACGAGCCCTGGGTGGTTTAGCAGATACTATTAGGTCCCATAACTATATTGCTCAAGTGTATATGGGGACACGGTTGGCATCGGGGTCTGTGGCGGGGTTTGATTCCTGGGTTTGTATCTCTGCTGGGTGAGCCAGGGTTGTTGGTGAGGAGCTGTTGTAAGGGGGGGGGGCCCTGCTTTTAAATAAGGAAGGGTTGCCAATCTCCAGGTGGGGCCTGGAGATCTGAAATTACAACTGCTCTCCCGAATACGGAGATCCCCCTGGAGAAAATGGCTACTTTGGACTACTAACCTTGTGGCATTATATTCTGCCAAGGTCCCTTCCCTCCCCAAATCCCACTCTCTACAGGCTCCACCCCCAAATTTCACTCCAGGAATTTCCCAATCCAGACAGCAACCCTAATTTAGCAAGGAAAGAAACAAAGTTTGAATCTAGTGGCACCTTTAAGGCCAACAACGTTTAATTCTGGGTATAAGACTTCGTGTGAAGACATTTGCATGCACACAAAAGCTTCTACCCAGAATCTTAAAGGTGCCCCTGGACTCCGACTTTGTTCTGTTGCTTCAGACCAACGTGGCTACCCCCCTGAATTTAGCAAGGAAAGGCCTGTGAAAGAGAAATATTCTTATCTAGGAGAGGCTGTGGGCCAGTGATGACATGTTGAACCGGCTGAAGTTGTGAGCTGCAGCTATTGTCTCCTTTGGACCTGTCTTGTAGCAGGCTGGCTCTGGGTACCAGTCTGGGTCCCAGCAGACCAATAAAGCCCTCATTCTCTCTCAGCCTGACCTACCTTACAGGGCTGCTGTGAGGATAATAGTTTTGTATGTTTTTTATTTCTTACATTGGATTTTTATTGAATGTATATATGTTTTTATTGAATGAATTCAGTATTTTATAGGTGCCTTCTTTTAAATGCTGTTTTGATGCTTGGTGCCTCAAGGACACTACTTGGGTGGAGAGGTGGCATAGAAATATTTTAAGTACCTGGCTAGATCTGAGCCAAAAGGCCGAGAAATGATATTTTAAATAAATCACTAACAAAAACAGGAAGGGAGAACACACAAAGCTGCCTCCTACAGAGTCAGACCATGGAAAGAAGAAGGAGAAGGAGGAGATTGGATTTATGCCCTGCCCTTCACTACCCAAGGGAGTCTCAGAGCGGCTTACAATCTCCTTTCCCTTCCCCTCCTCACAACGGGCACCCTGTGAGCTAGGTGGGGCTGAGAGAGTTCTTTCGAGAACTGCCCTTGAGAGAACAGCTCTGAGAGAACTTGTGACTAACCAAAGGTCACACCAGCAGCTGCATGTGGAGGAGTGGAGGATCAAACTTGCTTCTCCCAGATTAGAATCCACACATTTAACCTCTACACCAAACTGACTCTTGTCTACTCTGACCTACAGCAGCTCTCCAGGGTTTCAACTGGAGGTCTTTCACATCACTTGATCCCTTGGAGGTATCAGGGATTGAGATGGTCAACCACTGAGCCACCCACCCCTCCCCACCCACATCTACAGTTCTGAGTGCCTTGGAAGAAGTGTGATTTAAAAATGTACTAGATGGACAGTTTCCTGCCATAACCTACCATTCTGCTTGGAAAACACGGTCATTTAAATTTTCTGATGATACTTGGAATGTTCCCCCTTTTGTCCACATGAGGGCAGCACACGACCAAGACCATGCCGGTAGCCTTCCTGCCTGGGCCCAGGAGAACCGCACCTCCGTTCACTTTTTAGTTTGCAATGTCACCGTGCAGGGTAGGACTAATTAAACTAGATCCTCGGAGATCTATAATCTGCTGTGAGCAAGGTTTTCAACAAGCAATTTTGGTTTTTTGCCGTCAGGTCGCAGCTGACTTATGGCAACCCCACGGGGTTGTCAAGGAAAGATACGAACAGAGGCGGTTTAACATTGCCTGCCTTGGAGCAGAGACCCTGGACTTCCTTGGTGGTCTCCCACCCAAGTACTAAGCAGGGCCGACCCTGCTTAGCTTCCAAGATCTGATGAAATCAGGCTAACCTGGGCTATCTGTGTCAAGGCAAACAAGCCTAGACTGGCAGGAAGGGGGTGGTGGTTTACTCTTATATTCCCACCCGCTCGCGCTGATCAAAACTACAGCCACCCCAGTTCTATGCTGTGGAAGCAGAAAAAGCAGACAAAGAGAGTATTGCCTTCCAGAAACGATAACAGCTGGGAGAGGTGGTCAACTGGTAGAACTGGGCAGAATTATTAAATCCCTGCCGCTTCCCCGTCATCACAATCCTCCTGTGAATTGGGAGATGGCATGGCAGCTATTTGTCATTAGAAGAAACCATGGGGGAGATCTTCTCATGAATCTCCAGCATTTTCTGTAATTAAAGGTAAAGGTTTCCCTTGCTCGAAAGCCAGTCGAATCTGACTCTAGGGGGCGGTGCTCATCTCCGTTTCCAAGCCGAAGAGCCAGCGCTGTCCGAAGACTTTTCCCACGGTCATGTGGCTGGCATGACTAGACGCCGAGGCACACAGAACGCTGTTATCTTCCCATTGAAGCAGTACCTATTTATCTACTGGCACTTTCTTGCTTTAGACCCTAACAACAACAATAAAGAACACAGGCTAGGTTTGCCAACAGGACCAGAGCCCCTTTCACAGAGGTTTAATGGGATGGTATTTCCCTTCATGCCATTAGATGCTTCAGTTGTCCATTCCCACATATTAAGCCTCAGTTAAGGGCAGGACATTTTTTTCTCTAGGTCTGTTGGTAACCCCAAGCAAGACCATTGTGGAAAAAGGACTGCTGTTGCTAGACTAATTTAACATAACCAGCTAATTCTTGGGCTGTGACCACCATTTTAATATATATGACTTGTGTTTTAAATCTTTTATTATATTTATTGTATCTGAAATGTGTTGTTGCCCGCCCTGAGCCCGCTCATGGGAAGGGTGGGCTGTAAATACGATGAATGAATGAATGAATGAATGAATTAATTAATTAATGAATTAATTAATGTTCTGTGTGGGCAGAAACGGTAGTGGTGGAAAGCGCCATCAAGTCATAGCGGATGTACGGTAACCTCATAGGGTTTTCAGGGCAACAGATGTTCAGAGATGGTTTGCCCTCGCCTGCCTCTGCGAAGGAACCCTGGACTTTGTTGGTGGTCTCCCATTCAGGCACTGACCAGAGCCAATGCTCCCTCTAAGCCGTGGAGTCTTGTGAGCAAAAATTCTGCTTCGTGAGCTACTGGCGTTAAAAGTTGTGAGCGAGCGATTTGGCTCCCGCCTAAATTAGTTTGCTCTGGAGCCATCCTTCCTGAGCTGAGACAAAAAATGTGTGAGCCAGAGGCTAAAAAAATCTGTAAACTGGCTCACTCTAACTCAGCTTAGAGGGAACACTGACCAGAGCTACCCCTGCTTAGCTTCTGAGATCCGACAAGATCTTGCAAGCCTGGGCCAACCAGGGCAGAGCAGAAATTGGAGGTGGGCGGGTTGAAACCTATATGGGGAGAACCTAAATCCAAACTTCCCAGAATCAACCCTCTGGGCATCAACCCTCTTAGACCCTGGTTCTCCAGGACTAGGTGGCGCTCTGTCAATCTCCATGTCCAAAGGCAGTGCACCTCCGGCCAAGGCACAAATGCTTCTTCCACCATGTCCGGCTCACAGGCCTTCTAGGGGCTATCTGGCTGTCCATTATAGGGAAAAGGATACTGCACTAGATGAACCTTTGATTTGATCCTCTCCTTGTATGTGTTGGAAAAGGCAATGTCTGGTGTACAAAGAAGAAGAGAAGAAGTCCTTGCAGGGGGCAGCAAGAAGACGAGATAGGATAGTGAGGACAGCGCCTTCTCTCTCCTCTTAAGTGTCGTTCCTTGTCTGTCTCCAGATTGCTACTCTCAAGAGCACTTTCCCCCTTCTTCTCGGAAGCGCCACACTCAGGCTGCGGTCACACACGCTAAATAATCCATTTTCAATCCACTTTCAGTGCACAGAGGTGTGCAGCCTCAGCTAGACACTGCCAGAGGACACAAGGTCTGCAGAGAACAGATTCGTTTGGCAGGAAAGGGCACTCTGTGTTTATGAGGTGGGCTGCAGAGACTCTGGAGGACCCCATGCTCTGCTTTGAGCTATTTTTCTTTAGTGACATCCTGAGAGTCAGGGCACACGCCATCTTTATCAGCCCAATTCTGGCCCAGGTTACCACACTGTATGAGCAGGACTTTTAGTGTCCCTCCATGGGGGCAAGATGGAACCCAGAGGTGCCAGGGCGTCAAGTTTTTAAATGCTCGGGGGGCGGGGCCTCTTGCGTGCGCGCACGCAAAGCGCGCGCACATGCCAGCACCATGTCCCCCATTGCCGCTGCCTCTCCCCCGCCCCGCGCCTGGCCACTCCTGCTTCCATCCCTCCCTCCATCCGTCCAGGGGCCAGCTGGGCATTTGCTTAGCTGGCCCCTGGACTGACAGAGGGAGGGAGGGAAGGAGGCAGGGAGGGGGAGAGAGAGAGAGAGACGGCCACGGCGGCCCTATGAAGGGCCCGGGGAGGCGCAGCGGCGGGTGCTTCGTTTTCCAGGGGTGGCTCAGTCCCCCCCGGGAAATTTGGGGGGTGCCTCGAGCCCCCCCCGTAGTTGACGCCTATGCAGAGGTGGTCATAAGAACATCAGGAAAGCCTTGCTGGATCAGACCAGGGGTCCATCTCGTCCAGCATCCTGTCTCATGCAGCAGCCAACCAGTTCCTCTGGAGGGCCAACAACAGGGAATGGAGTCTTAAGCCTTCCCCTGATGTTGCTTCCTGGCTCTGGAATGCAGAGGATTACGGCCTCCTCAGAATGTGGAGGTTCCCTAGTAACCATGGCTAGTAGCCACTGATAGACAAAGATCCATTGATCTTGGCAAGAGGCATGGGGGTTGCCTGTGGCAGAAGACAGGGTTGCCAGCTCTGGGTAGGCAAATTCCTGGAAGCAGCCTGGGAGGGCACAGCCTGGGGAGGGGACGGAGCTCAGCAAGAATGCAGTTCCATAGAGTCCACCCTCCAAAGCACCAATTTTCTCCAGGGGAACTGATCTCTGTCACCCGGAGATCAGTTGTAATTCCTGGGGATCATCAGGCCCCACCTGGAGGTTGGCGATCCTGGCAGGAGGGTAGCCAGGGGACACTGGAAGCCAGGGGTTTCTGCCCCTTTGGACAGCTGGGTAGGAGAGACTTCCTTCAGGTCGGGCTTGGTGAGAACAGCCGTCGCTGGGGGTGGCTTTAGAGCACAGCCTGGTTTCCCAGAGCTTTTCCAGCAAAACCAGCATCGTCCTGTCCTCAAGGGTGGAGGGCGAGCTGGATTCAGCAGTCAGCCCGGCAGTACAGAGGCCGGAAGGAGCTTGTAACCATGCTGGGAAAGGGTGCTTCCCTTCTGCAACCTCTAGACGACAGGCAGAGTTGAGACTGGGCCTGGGAGGGAGACGGCAAGAGCAGAACAGCTGGGAAGAGTGGGCCCTGTTGGGTTATTAATAACCTGCTGACTCAGAGGGGCTCTTGGGTTTCAGGGTCAGAGCTCACTCTCTCTCTCGGGTTGTTGGTTTCTTTTCAGCGCATCCCTCGCTCTCTTCATTCCAGTGGGGAGAAATGGGAAGGAGTCCTGGGAGTGGCTAGGAACAACTAGGTGGCTGGCTGACCTTTCCAGCAGACAGATCTCAGCCCCAAAACAAGAGCAGGAACACAAAAGGTGGGCAGGTGTCTCCATATGTGCAGAACAGTGCCTTTCTGTCCCCATGGAGGAACCACAGGTAACAGGTAGCCTTCATGCACCTGAAATCTAGAAGTTCTTCCTCTAGAGCTTCCTGCTCTTGGATTTAGAACAGTCCAAGAATAGGAACCCCCAAATGGAGGTGGGTAGGATTGCCAACTCCATCCTGGGGAATTCCTGGATATTTGGGGCTTGGGGCGGGGACGAACCTAATGGGTACAATGCCACAGAGTCCACCCTCCAAAGCAGCCATTTTCTCCTTGCAGTCTCTGTAGTCTCGAGATCAGTTGTAATTCCGGGACATCTCCAGGCCACACCTTGAGGTTGGCAGCTCTGGGGGTTAGAGGCTTAGAGTTCAAAGGCTGCCTCTGCAACAGCGGCTTACGTGTGGCATTGGGCAAGTCGTTCAACTCCTTATCTGCAAAACAGAAACAAAAGCAACCTGCGTTTTGTGAGATTCACAGAGGGACGCCGTGCTGGTGATCCTGAAGCTTCTGGCAGGGATTGGCTGAGGGACCCTGACGTCATAGAGCCAGGCAGGATCCCTGAACAACCACTGGCTGAGCTGCTCTGATCCTACAGAGCCGCCGCAGGGCAGAGGAAGCCCTTGCCTGGGAAACAGGACTGTGAGGTCTGGGGTGGGAAATACCTGGAGATTTGGGGGATGGAGCCTGAGGAGAGTGGCGTTGGGGAAGAGGAGAGACTTCAACGGGGTATAATGCCATAGCAGCCATTTTCTCCAGGTGAACTGATCTTTGTCGCCTGGAGTTCAGTTGTAATTCCAGGAGATCTCCAGCCCCCACCTAGAGAGACTGGCAACCCTAACAAGAAAGGGACAAGCAGAGGTGGAGAAGGCAGCGGGCCAGCAAGGAGGGGCCCAGCAAGCAAGGGCAGGGAGAGCAGAGGGAAGAGGAAGGAAGACGACGGAGGAAGGCCTGCCTGGGCGGGAAAGAACCAGGATACAGATCTCAGGCTGGTGGCCAAACGCGGACACGGCTGCACAGCATTTTTGGGTTGCTCTTTCCCAAAGTTAGCATGAGGAGGAGGAACTGTGAAACAGCTTCTTTCCGAGCCGCTTTGCATCTCCTTCCCACATCCTTCTTGTTCCGGAAGAAACCCTCTTGCTACCAAAAGCCTGAAGCAGGGAGCTGGGGGGGGGGGGAGGAGTCTAAACATCCCCCACCCAACAAACCGCAGCCAGTTGCCAAGCCTCCAGGGAAACCAGTGGCAAAGAAGACAGCCAATGAGCAAACTTGCTGGAGTATGCAACTCAGCATGCCTGGAAACGGGGAGGGGGGGGCACTATATCTCTCTAAGTGTGCATAGGTCTTATCTCCAGTTTGGTGTAGTGGTTAAGTGCGCGGACTCTAATCTGGGAGAACTGGGTTTGATTCCCCACTCCTCCACTTGCACCTGCTGGATGACCTTGGGCAAGCCATAGCTCTGTACCAGCTGTTCCCTCAAGGACAGCTTGGGAAAGAGCTCTCTCAGCCCCACCTGCCTCCCAGGGTGTCTGTTGTGGGGAGGGGAAGGGAAAAGGAGTTTGTAAGCCACTCTGAGACTCCCTTGGGGAGTGGAGGGCGGGGTATAAATCCAATCTCTTCTTCTTCTTCTTCCTTGGATAGGATGCCTCTTTTTGTCTTAACTTGGAAGCTGCCCTCTGACCCCTCCTCGCTTTCTTCTTATTATTTATTTATTATTTATATTTGTATCCCGCCTAGCCAGCCAGGCTGGCTCAAGGCGGTCAACGACGACTAAAATCATAAAAAGGTGACATTCAGTTAAAACAGGATACGTTATACATAAAATTACAGAATAAAACAAGCAGAAGATGGCGGCAATACCGGTCGCGCCCAACAAAGGCGGCAGCAACCCATGAATCCCAGGCCAGGAGAGTTCCACCGGCCGATTTCCCAGTGGGCCCATTTCCCCAGTGGCGGCTCCTAATCGAAAGCCTGGCGGAAGAGCTCCACTTTGTCCTCTCGCTCACTGCACATGGCCTGCCATGGAGACACACATCTCTTCAGGTCTCTCCTCCTGTAGAGACAAGGCCCTCATACTCCCACGCACACGATGCCGGACAAGCTGACCATTTGTGATAAGGACAGTACCCTTTAGATGAGGCTTCTTTCTCTTCTTTTGTCTGCAACCTGAATGTGAACTGGATCTACTTGTATAAATGTAAGTTTACCTGTATTGCAATCTATTTCTTGGGAGATTTATTGACTGCACTCAGTCTCACGCTTCGCTGACTGGGCAAAACTCTGACCCAGATGTTGCCTTTGGGGGCGACGTTGAAGATACTTTTCCCAAACGCAGTGTTGGGTGCACACGCATGTGCTACAATAGCCCTCGCCCAATTTCAGCTCCCTCCCCGCCGGTCCCTAGAGCGGAAGGCAGACGAATTTGGCTCCTGAGTGCATGCATGGGAATAAATGCACACGCGTGGACATCTGATGCCAGAGCCATTTCCCTTCCATCCCCTTGGGAGCCCCCTCTCCAGATGGTGAGCACGGCAAAATGTAGCTGCTATTCCACATGAAGTACAACCAGACCCATTGACACATTCAGTTTCTTCCCTTTTTAAAATTAATACTGTTATGGGGTCAGTTAAGAATCTGCAGAAGCCAGTGCAGGAGAAGTATTTTGCGGAATAAATTGAATGTGAGACTGTGGCCCCAAGAGGTGCAGCAGGACATCGTAAGTGCCATCCACGGCAGGCAGAGACTCCCCCTCGTCCCGACTCAGGGAAATTCCACACACTCGACTTACTCCTGCTTGTCCTGGCAGTCGATCCACAAGCACTGGATTCAGTAAGGCCACAGCCAGTTTGGTGTAGTAGTTAAGTGCGCGGACTCTAATCTGAAAGAACCGGGTTTGATTCCCCACTCCTCCACATGCAGCTGCTGGATGACCTTGGGCAAGCCATAGTTCTGGCACAGCTGTTCTTGAAAAAGAGCAGTTTCTGTCAGAGCTCTCTCAGCCCCACCTACCTCCCAGGGTGTCTGTTGTGGGGAGGGGAAGGGAAAAGGAGTTTGTAAGCCGCTCTGAGACTCCCTTGGTTAGTGAAGGGTGGCATATAAATCCAATCTCTTCTCTTCTTCTCCCACCTGCCTATTCTCCCTCTGCATTTTTACAGTTATGGGGTCAGTTTATTTTCTTCTGTATGTGCCTTAAATAACCAGGATTGTCAAGGGAGGGGGCTGTCGTCATTGGTGACATCATAGCACGCACACACCCTTCTTTGTTCATGCTTCTATCAATATATTGATATCATGGCAGCATTTTTTTTTAAGGCACTAAAATATCTGCAGAGCACACCCACTGGAAATCAGCTGCCTCCATTCCAGAAGGATGTTTGGTTGGGAACCCTGTGCTACTTTGGTTAATCTCCCAGCATTTTGTGATTAAGCCCAGCCTCCAATGGCAGCCATTTTGTTCTGGCATCCACTTCCTGCTCTCCAAATGTCAACAGTGCCCAGAGGCTCAAGGTTAGGGGAACCCCCCCCCCCCCCAGCCTAGGGCAAAACAAAGTTCACATCTCTCTCTTTTCTTTTTTAATATAATTTTATTGTGTTTTTCCAATAAAGGTTTAACTTACAACAACAAAACCAAAATGTTTATACAAAGAGCCTTTCTTTCATTCTAACCAAGCATACAATTTGGACCAAACCTCCCGCGGGTCCAAGTTAGCATTCGGGTTCAAAAGATAACTCAGTTTGTCCATTTCAGCCCAATTCAACAAGTTGCTGAGTAGCTCTTCCTTTCCTGGTAACTTCGATGATTTCCATAGCTTTGCCCTGGCTAAACGCACTGCAGTTAGTATATAAGACAACAGTATATTCAACAAGTATATCGCAGGGTCCAAATTGAGGTCTAGTTCCATAATTTCCAATATCATTGTTTTAACCGTCAACCAATATTCTTGAACACCTTTACACAACCACCACATATGAAAGTAGGTACCAGTGCTATTTTTACATACCCAGCATTTATCTGAAACATTTTTATAATATTTATGCAACCTATCTGGGGACCAGTGCCAACAATAAAACATTTTATATATATTTTCTTTATAATTTACAGCTTTCAAAAATTTAATTGATTTCCATATCTTGGCCCAGATATCTAAACTTACATCACTACCTAAGTCCCTCATAACGTTCACATCTCTCAACTACTGTGGATCTTTCCTCAAAGGGGGTTAATTTAGAAGATGGTCCACTGTCCAAAATGTGCTTTGTCAAAGCACAGTTTTTAGGATGATGTTTTCACCCCAGGTGAAGGGAGGGGAGCAATGCTCCCTCTAAGCTATGGAGTCTTGTGAGCAAAAATTCTACTTTGTGAGCTACCAGCACTTAAGTTGTGAGCGAGCAATTTGGCTGCTGCATAGATTAGTTTGCTCTGGAGCCACCCTTCCTAAGACAAAAATCTGTGAGCTGGAGGCTAAAAAACTCTGAGCTAGCTCACACTAACTCAGCTTAGAGGGAACTTGGGAGGAGACAGGTGTGTCTCTGCATATGAAGAAGCAACCGCTCTGGGTTTTATTTTAATTTGTTCCCCACCTTTCTCTCCAACGGGGACCCAAAGCGGCTTCCGGTATCGTTTTCCTCTCCTCCGCTTTGTCCTCACAACAACCCTGTGAGGTAGGTTAGGCTGAGAAGGTGACCGGCCCAAGTTTTTCCTTGAGTTCCCTGAGTTTTGGAAGAGATTTGGACAGACATTGCTACAAGCAGGTTGAACCTCTTCAGTACATAAGATGTGCGGTACAGCCTTCACCGGTGTTTTTGTTTATACATCTGTAAATAAAGTACTAGAAAACATCATATGTATTCTTTGCTTTTTCCTCCAAGGGGAACCAACCCAGGTGAGCACAGCCTGTGGAGCGTCTTCCTCTCTGGAGAAATGAGGAGCGCATATCAGTACCATGTTATTGTTTTAATTTAATGAATGCTTCAAAAACTGGAGGCGACTAAAGTTTTATCTAGTCCAGCATCCTGTTTCCTACTGTAGCTGCTCACGTGCCTCCAAAAAGCCCACAAGCAGTCCGTGAAAGGGACGAATCTCTCCCTGCTTTTGGCTCTCCAACTTGTGTTCACCGAGATATACTGTCTCTAAACCTGGAGGTTCCATTTCGTAATCATGGCTAGTAGTCGTTGATTCTACTCGGATTTTTCTAATCCCCTTTCGGAGCCATCCAAGCTGGAGGCCATCCCAACATTATGGCAAAAAAAAATCCCACACATTAACAATGTGCTGTCTGCCCTTGTCTGTATTGGCATTTGCCAACTAAGCTCTACTATTATGAGAAAGAGAAGGGGGGGATCCTCCTTCCAGACGATGCCTAATTCTGTAGATCCCGATCATCAGGGAAAGCAAGCTGTGTGCCCCACAGTCCCTTTGGCCTGTCTCTGCTCTTCTGAAACTGTGCACCCCTGGAAACGCTAAATTTTTGCTTCCGAATCTCTCTCTGGGAAGCGATGCCTACTTCGCTGTTCCATAACATGCAAGGAGTTTCCCATCACTGGCTGAGACAAAAGACCTTTTTCACAAAGCCCCTCCTACCTGTTTCCAAGCCAAGGTGAACTTAGCATCGTCAGACCAGTGTGCCAAACTTCACCCCCTTATCATCCTTGCCTTGGATGTCGCCAGATCTGGAGGCAGCTCAGTTCAGGAGAAAGGCCCAGCAGCAGCAGCAGCCGCCGCCGCCGCCGCCACCTCCTCTTTTTTCTCCTTTCACAGATGCCATACATTTTCATTCATTCCCTCATGCACAGGTCCGGACTGCAGATTCCATCCATTTCAATTAGGCTGTTAGCCTGCACATCCTATCGGTGGGTTCAGATGAGTTAACCGTAGCAATATTTATTGCTCGCCAAGTTTCCTTGTGGTTCAGCAGCAGAGGACTTTTAGAGGGTGCAGCTCAGCCATCACAGGGCTAGAAGCACAGGCCAGACGGTTACCTTTCCTGGGATCAGCACTTTTCTGCTGTCACCACACCTGTGCATTAACTCTTGGTTCCCTCTTGCTGTTTCGCCAGTGCTCAGATCGTAAATCCTGACTGCTGATGCCTGTCCCCATTTGCCACCCCTCCACCTCTGCTAAGGCTACCAACATGAATCTGACCTGACACTAGGGTTGCTAACTTCCAGGTGAGGCCTGGAGATCGGGAATTACAACTCATCCTCAGACTATAGAGTTCAGTTCCTCTGGAGCAAATGGCTTTTTTGGAGGGCGGACTCTATGGCATCACATCCCTGTTGAGCTCCATTTCCTCCCCAAACCCTGCCTTCCCCAGGCTCCGCCCCCAAATCTCTAGGAATTTCCCAGCCCAGAGCTTGCAACCCTAACCGACACAAAGAAGCAGAGGTCAGGACACTTTGCTATTTAACCTTGCATTAAATTCTGCTCCTGGGGTCCTGAATCAGCATTCTGGGATTGCTTTACGCTGCAAGTAGTAGTAAAGGGGTTTCCCATCTCAGTACATATATGAAGCTGCCTTATATTGAATCAGACTGTTGGTACATCAAGGTCCGTCTTGTCTACTCAGATGGACAGCAGCTTCCCAGAGTCTTCAGGGAGAGAGGTCTTTCACATCACCTGTCTGATCCGATTAACTGGAGATGCCAGGGGTTGGACTTGGGATCTTCTGCATGCCAAGCTGATGCTCTACCGTTGAGCCACAGCTGCTCTGTTTGTCAGGTATGTTGCGCAGCGTGTCTGGAACACCCCTTCAGCCACTCCAGCCCCTTTCAGCTGCCTCTAGCCCCTAGGACTTTTCCAGCTACTCCAGCACTTCAGCACTCCAGCTCTCCACAGCTCTCACCAGCATTCATTCTGCTGCAACTCCTTATAGCAACCACACTTACACAGTCCTGTGGTACACTATATACAGGATTATTTACACCAACAAAAAGCTCCGCCAGCACCGTGATACAAGAGAAAGAGCACACATCAGTACTGTACAATTCCTTATATACATATTTCAGCCAATCAGCTTCATGCTGAGTCATGATGACTGACCTTACTTCAGTGCCAGTCATAACCGGTTTGGACATGTTCTACACAGCTACCAACTGACAGATAGCTGTCATCTAGATCCTGCTGATCTAAGTGCTGAAGATTAACTACCAACAAGGTATTCAGACTGTTCATGCTGGAGAGGAAACAGAAGAGTGAAGTAAATGTGCAAACTAAGCCAGGCATGCCCAGTTCGCAATGGACCAATCCAAATACAGCCAACACAGCCTGAGTAAGCCCCTTGGTTTGCTACCCAGTGAAGAGGACAGGGGAAAGAAAAACTAATAACAAACAGCAGGTCCCAGAGACACAATCAACGGCTGCTGCGAGGTCACAAACGGTACAGGCTTGTTCTAACCAATGTTCATATTTTTATTTTATTTTATTGTTCCATTTATACCCTGCCCTCCCCGCGGAACAGGCTCAGGGCAGCTTACATTCATTCGTACCTTGTACATAATACATAAATAACAGTTAACCTATAAAATCATCTAAAACAATTCAGTTACAATGATGATAATAATAAAGTGCTGTCGGTATTTCACTGATTACATAGGACGGTGTACTAGTGCCACAAGATGGTGTATTACTTACATAAGTTAACATATTCAGTGTTCTTCAGAGGTCACACTGTGACTCAAACCGGCCCTTTGGGTTGCGAGTTTATTGGTGATGGTAGTGGAGGTGGCTCCTAGTTGAAAGTCTGGTGGAAGAGCTCAGTCTTGCAGGCCCTGAGGAACTGAATCAGAGAGTGTTCTGGGCACAAAAAACCTCACATGTGAAAAAGCCCCAAGAGGGAACAGGATGCAACGACCAGAGCAGACAAGGGCGTAAAGCTCTCCTCTTGCTTGGTTCTATCATTCTGCAGGTCTCCTGAGGCAGAAGGGCATTTTGAGTAAATACAGACTTTGGTGTGGTGTCACAGTTAAAATGTGAGAGAAGGGATGGGGAGTCCTGAGTTCAAATCCCCGCTTGGCTACAAAGGTCACTGGAAGCCTCCAGCTGGTAACTTTTGATCAGGAGAACCCATCCCACAGGGCTGTTGTCACAGAGACAATGGGGAAATTATGTAAGCTGCCTTGGAGAAAGAATGGGGTCAAGACCATTTTGATTGTAAGCAATAAAACAGATAATGAAAAAAGGCTTAACGGACTGCATAACCATCTGGTTTTCTCTCTCCTCCTCCTCCATCACACCCATTAGTCATTCAGCCTTTCCGTTCTATCTAATTCTCTGTGATGTGTCTGGAAAGATGTACGGCAACCAAGTCTTCTGTCCATTCAAAAACAAGCCAGTTTTTAACTGCTATGGATTTTTTTTACAGAGGATTTGAAATTGCGAGGACTGTGTCAAAGGAAAGTGGGAATAAACAAAGATGGAAAAGCACACATTTGATATCTTTCTAGATCTGATTTTATTGGTAAACAAAAATGTACTTTCCCATCTTTGGGGGGAGGTAGTTTTAATGGTTTTAAAGTATGAGCTGATAATGACTGTTTTAATGTGTTAGCTGCGTCAGTAGCCCTTGTTGCTTACATCTTGCTGATGTTTATGTGATAAGATTTCCTATTAGTGGCTCCTGTTGCATAGCCTAATCTTGAGGCGTCATTAAAAACACACACACCGTGATACACAGAAGTATACTTCTAGGAAATGCCAACAAATTGAAGGTGGCATGAAGGTGTCAAGGCCAAAAGTTAGATCAGACTCTGGAGCAGGAACTTTTCTTTCCATCTTAAGAGTGATGAAAAGTTGCCAGAAACATTTTTTTGAGAAACAACAATAAGAAGTATTACTGATAAGACTGATTTCCTGTTGGAGGAACTTTCTCATGAAGATACCGCAACGCCAAGTCAGTCCATTTCATTTCTTGTTCTTTCACAGATTCTGTGGTGCCACCCTTGTCTTGTTCTGGCTCAGGAAACTTGTTCAGTGGTATTGTCAAATCTTCATGTGGTAATTTATCTTCCCTCCATGCATCATCCATCAAATCCAGCATTCTCCCGTCTCTCTGTACCTCACTGTCCATCTTTGTACGATTTAGTAAGAGCTACATCTCCACTCTGGCCAAAAGAAATTGGAAACGAACTGCAGATGCTAAAAGACACTTGCGCTTTTTACCCTTGTTTTATCATAACCAGCTTTTCTTTCATAGCCTGACCTCTCGATTGTCGTTACTTTCACTTTCATGCCGTGTGACAGACCACCAGACCGCCAGCTCAAGCACCCACTTTTCACACTGTGCCCTCAGTAGCCCTTGTGAGGGCAGTAAGGCAAGATATAGATGTTGTAACAGAAATAAATATTTTAGCACTAATAAGAATAATAAGTCTCCTCTGGAAGAAAGAGACACAACTCCTGCATTTGGGGGCAAAACCCCTGAAACATTTTCTCTGAATCTGAGAATACCTCTAAAATGAGCGGATGGAAGACCCGATGCTGGGTACATTACTATGGCCTCCAGCCTTTGGGTCCAAACTTGGCACATTAAGGGAGGGCATGGATGACCACTTTGGGGGGTTCTCTGTATAAAATAACAATCCACAAAGAGATAAGATTCAGGTGGGTGGCCATGTTGGTCTGAAGCAGTAGAACAAAGATTGAGTCCGGTGTCATTTTTAAGACCAACAAAGTTGAATTCTGGGTATAAGCTTTCACGTGCATGCTTACTGCATGCACACGAAAGCTTATACCCAGAATTCAGCTTTGTTGGTCTTAAAGGTGCCACTAGAGTCAAACTTTGTTCTAATCCACAAACAGATTTAACGGGCCCCATAAGGCAGTTCTGTTTTCCATTAGGTGCCCTTTATTACACCCAAACATCTCCTCAGCTGTTGAGCACTGTGGCACGTTCTACTTCCGCATAAGAGTCTGCGATAAGGCCTTCGGTTTCCAGCTTCCCCAGCCAGTCTGTCTGCGCCTGATTAGCATGCTGGGTTAACAGGAAGAGGATTATCTGGAAAGGAAGCAGAGCTTCAGCGGCTGTTGTCATAGGAGTCTTGAAAGAAGTAATTTCCCTCCCCTTCTCAAAGGGGAGACCTTGTGACCCATAACGTCCTGCCCAGCCCTCTCAACACACGCAAACAGACTGGATTTTCCTTGTGAAGAGTACTGGACTCAGGAGACCAGGAACGGTGAAATCATGAAGCCTTTATTGAGTGATTCGGCATGTCCAGGAGATGGTCAGATCAAGCATGCTTCCAGAGCTCCAGGGCCCTCATTATTTGCTGGCCGGAGCCACACCTCCGTCCGCACCCAAAAGACCTGATGGGGGCTTAACATATGCGCATGTTTGTCATAGGTTCCCTGGAGGAGCCTTTGGCCGCATTGGCTCCCCAGGGAGAACCTAGGTCCCACATTGGTGGAGGCTTAGAATCCAGACGTCTATTGTTCCTTCAGATTCAAGCTCCCCTCTCTGCCTGACCATGTGCTCTGGCCATGCGGCGGGCGCCAGTACCTGGGAGCACATGGCAGGCCGGTTGTTACACAGAACATACTACATTACACCTTGTAATGGGATTGCCAGCTTCTCGGAGGTCGCTCTGTTGTCCAGATACCAATTCAGGGTCTGGAATTATATTTTACCACACAAGCCCTCAGGAATAACCTGACTCGGGAATCAAATTGCCACCATCTAGCAAGGAGAGTACCATGGACGGAACAGACACAATAGAAGTCTGTGGAAGATCAGCTCACTATTAGTTGATTTTCCATACACAAAGTTTGAGGAAATGCTTTCCGCACAGAGAACAAAGAGGTCATCGCAGGTGTTCTGTGCATACAGCTGTTCTCATATATCAACTGTAAAGAGCGGACTCTGCAGAAGGAAGGTTTGCAACCCAGGCCGTGGATGGCACGATTTTGTTTTCAGGCCAGAGCCGCAAGGAAGTGCCTTTGTATCAGCAGGGAGAGATGTTCCCAGAACGTGACAAAATATAGACTTACATGCAGGGGTCATTTCGTAGAAAAAGAGGAGCAGGAGCTCATTAGCATAACTCATTAGCATAACTTATTTGCACATGCTACACCACCTGACATCACCAGAAGTACGTCAGAAGGCTAGAAAGAAGAGGGAAGAGGGAGGGAGGGAGGGAGGGAGAGAGGGGAAAAGAAAAGAAAAGAAAAGACAGAAAGAAAGAAAGACAGACAGACAGACAGACAGACAGAAAGAAAGAAAGAAAGAGGACAGCTACTAATCCAAGCCTCAGAAATACCACTATTCTGGGAGGATAGCTTCAGTGGTGGATGAAGCCTTCAGAAGGCTGGTCGGAGGAACAAGGACCTTTCCAGGGGGCGGGGTCATTTTGCTGCAGCCATGACACAAGCAGGCATTCCCCCACGGTGGGGGGGGGGGGGGGGGCTCGCACCAACTCCCGGAGCTGCGCTCCCCCAAGCTCCTGCTCGAAATGACCCCTGCTTACATGTGTTCAATAAAGTTGCCGGACGATTAAGATCAGTTCCCCTGGAGAAAATGGCAGCTTCAGAGGATGGACTGTAGGGAATTACACTCTTCTGCGGCCCCTCCCCAGGCTCCCCCGCAAAAATCTCCAGGGATTTCCCAACCCAGAGCTGGCAACCCTAGCATTCAAGTACCTGCTTTTCATTTGGTTGCCAATTCTGGGTTGGGAAATTCCTGGAGGTTTGGGGGTGGAGCGTGGGGAGGGCAGGGTTTGGGGAGAGAGGGACCTCAGCTGGGTATAGGATCCACCCTCCTATGGCAGCCATTTTCTCCAGAAGAACTAATCTTTGTTATCTGGAGATCAGCTTTAATTCCAGGAGATCCCCAGGCCCCACCTGGAGGTTAGCAAGTTTTGGATCTTTTTTTCTTCATTGTACCAAGCAGAAAGGCCAGAGCACCTGCGGGGAGGGGGGGCAAAAGAACCTGCAATCATAAAAGTTGCCATTATTTGTAGTAATATATCCCTGGCCTGGCCACTGTGGGGGGGATGGGGGGCATAGGGTTGTGTTGCAACTCGCGAGCAGCGGCTAGAAAGGTTCATTAATGGCTGCCACCAGCCTGGTTAGAGGTCTCGTTGGGAGGGCCCAAAGCACCCACCCTACCACTGTTCCCTCTAAGCTGAGTTAATGTGAGCTAGCTCTCAGTTCTTTAGCCTCCGGCTCACACATTTTTGTCTTAGCTCAGGAAGGATGGCTCCAGAGCAAACTAATTTATGCAGCAGCCAAATCGCTCACGCACAACTTTAATACCAGTAAATTACAAAGTAGAATTTTTGCTCACAAGACTCCACAGCTTAGAGGGAGCATTGCACCCTACCATTTTTTTACAGGGCTTTAACAACAGGTTTCCCCTTGTACGTGACCAAATGAGGCGTGAGGACCCAGGCAGAGTAACAAGTGGTTTTTATTAAGAGATTTAACAACAACTTTAGATCTATAAAACTTACCCGTAAGATAATAGAAAGATTTTAGTTACTGCTTTGAAAGATAGTTAAAACATTAACACTGTTTTGTATATTATTTACCTGTATGGAAGAGTCTGAATTGGTATATTTGTTGTTATTATTGTTACTTTGGTAAATTATTTTTTTTTAATAAAAATTTTAGATCTATAACAAGTAGGAAAAACAAGCAGGAGGACCTGTGATACTTGCCGGGGGGGGGGGGGGGGAGAAGGAGCTCCACGTCGAGGAAGAAGCACCTGCAGGTGAGCCTCTCTCCCCTCCCTCCCCCTGCCCTCCCTGACACCAGCAGTGAGTCCCGCTATGTGCCAAGCCTCTTCCCCTCCATCCCCCCTGCCCTCCCCATCAGCAGCGGCGGCAAGGCCTGCCACACATCAAGCCTCTTCCCCCCCCCCCAGACAGCAGCGGCGATGCCCACCGAGCCCCTTCAACGGCCAAAGCGTTCTCTGCGTGTGCGCAGGGAACGCTTTTACTTTTGGGGGGATTTAAATATCCCCCCAAAAGTTTTCTGCACATGAGGGGAGCCCCCCAAGTGTGCAGAACAATCTCCCTGCCCCCCAGGTGCCCCACCCACGCGGGTTTAGATATCCGCACACAGGGGGCACCTTGGCTATTAGATATATAGATAAGCAAAGTAAAGGCAAGTAAAATCAGTGAAATAATAAATCCTAATGTGTCTGTCTGCACAGTCCTAGCCTTCCCTAGGTGTATGTTCACAGTCTAACTCACCCCCTTTTTGGATGAGGGATCCCTCCATCTGCAGCACCTCCACACCAACCCAGCTCCCTGATAGAAAACACTCTCCTCCCACTCTGGGTGAGGCCTTTTATCTCCTCTTCCCAGGCACTGCCCTCTGCTCCGCGGTTGGTGTAGTTTTCCCTCCAAAGTCTCCTGTTACCCAATCACAGGGTCCAGAGGAAACCTGGGAAATATAGGCCCTGATGACTACTCCAATACAGGCTTCCCTGGAACCACTAGGCCTCCCCAGAGCCTGCAGGCTGCACCACTAGGCCCAGGATCATGACAGGTTGCCAGATCCAGGTTGGGAAACTCCTGAAGATTTGGGGGTGGCAATGGGGGAGGACAAGGACCTCAGTGGGATACAATGCCATAGGGTAGGGTTGCCAAGTCCCTCGAGCTTACCAGCGGGGGGGAGTCCTCTGCTGGCCGGGAGCTTCATCGGTGCGCGTGCAAAGCGCGCACGCCGACTGACGTCACCCGGAAGTGACGTCAGCATGTTGGGGGCGTTGCCAAGGCGACGCTCTGGCAACGCTCCCAACGTGCTGACGTCACTTCTGGGTGATGTCATTACGTGAGGGAAATCGTCCAGGCTGGATGACTTCGGGGGCGGGGTTTCCCCCGCCGGCCAATTGCTGGCCGGCGGGTCGGGAACCCCTGTAGCGGGGGATCCCCCGCCCCTCGGGCTGACTTGGCAGCCCTACCATAGAGTCCATCCTCCATTTTCCCCAAGGGAACTGATCTCTGTAGTCTGGAGATAAAATTCTGGGGGATCCCCAGGTCTTGCCTGGAGGCTGGCATCCCTAAATTGTTGCCAGTATAAATGATAAGGCCGCAAGTTCCTGAAATATAAAAAAGTACATTATCTTTTGAATGTCTGAGCACTGCAGATTTTTTTGGGGGGGGGGGAGCAAAGGTGTTGTTTGACAGTCGTAGAGAATGAACAATGCCCCAGGCAGCATAACCGAATTAAACCATTCTTTTTCCGCTGCTCCGTTATTTGTTTGTTCTTTTTCTCCATCTTCAGCGCGGCCCTCCTCTCATGTATTTTGTGTTGTTCAACAGGCATCAAACTGAAGCAAAAACAGGGCTGTGAACAATCTGCACAATATGATTGGCCATGAGTTGGATGGTTGCCAATCTCCATGTGGGCCCTGGAGGTCTCCCCAAATTAGAACTGATCTCCAGACTGCAAACATCAATTTCCCTGGAGAAAATGTCAACTTTGGAGGGTGGATTCTGTGTCATTATACCCCGCTGAGCTCTCTCCCCCTCCCGAAATTCTGCCCTCCCAGGTTCCACCCCCAAATCTCCAGGAATTTCCCATCCTGGATTTGGCAACCCTAGTGGATGGGGTACTTAAGTCCCCAAGTGCCGCAGGGCCTGGTTCAGTTCCGGATCAGGACTGTAGTGCCGGGGGAGGAGGGCCATCATCCTCCCTTCCCCACACCATTTTCCAGAGACAAAACAACAAAATGGTCTGGGGGACGACACTGTTTGCCTTGCGACAGCCTGCACATGACTGAGGCCATAAGGCAGAAGAAGAAGAGGAGGAGGAGGAGGAGATTGGATTTATACCCTGCCCTTCACTTGAAGTCTCAGCGTGGCTTACAAACTCCTTTCCCTTTCCCTCCCCACAACAGACACCCTGTGAGGTAGGTGGGGCTGAGAGAGATCTTTCCAGAAGTGTCCCTGAGAGAACAGCTCTGACAGAACTATAGCTTGCCCAAGGTCATCCAGCAGCTGCAAATGGAAGAGTGGGGAATCAAACCCAGTTCTCCCAAATTAGAGTACATGTACTTAACCACTACACCAAACTGGCACCAAAGGATGCCATTAGCTCCTGGACCTCTAGGGCTGCCAACCTCCAGGTCGGGCCTGGAGATCTCCCTGAATTAAAACTGTTCTCCAGACTACAGAGATCAGTTCCCCTGGAGGAAATGGCAGCTGCAGAGTACAGACTGGAGGGAATTACATCCTCTCCCCAGGTACTACCCCCAAATCTCCTGGACTTTCCCAACTCGGAGTTGGCAAACCTAAACCCTCCCTGCTCCTGCCACTCCACTGTTTGGGAAAGTTTAGGAATGGTGAGACAACTAAAACCAAGGTATTGATTCGATTACAATAGTATTATCTACGAATACATAAGTGCACATGGGGACACAACATCCTGAAGGTACAGTGTAGTATCTTCTTGTTCCTTCCAGTTTCAAAGCATTTCTCTTCCCCAAATGCGTGGAATTTGTGGCCTGTTAATTATTATCATCAGGGGTCATTTCGTAGAAAAAGAGGTGCAGGAGCTCATTACCATAACTCATTTGCATAACTCATTTGCATATGCCACACCCCCTAACATACCGGAAGTGTGTCAGAAGGCAACACCCACCCCTCAGGCTCCACTCCACAGGTGAGTGAAATTGACCTGCTCTTCCTCCATTCCCTTCCCCATCCAATACTTTGGGCAATAAAAATAAGCGTCAAGAACACACCCTCATTCTCTTCCTGCTCCCTTGAAACCACCAGGTTTCAAGTAGACTGGAGATACCCAGGACATGTGCACCACCCATCCCTTCCCCTTCCCCTCCCCACAACAAGACACCTTGTGAGGTAGGTGGGGATGAGAGAGGTCTTTTGAGAACTGCTCATGAGAGAACAGCTCTGAGAGAACTTGTGACTGGCCCAAGGTCATACCAGCAGCTACATGTGGAGGAGTGGGGAACCAAACCCGGTTCTCCCAGATTAGAGTCCAACTCCTGACCACTACACCAAACTGATGGGGTGGAAGCTGCTGAAGGGTTGGTGAAATTTCTCCAGTACTTATGTGCCATGTGCCCAGATAAAAAATGGTATACTTAGAAAATTTATATGCCACCTTGAGCAAGTCTCTGGAAAAGCAGCACACAGTCATAAAAGGAACAATGATAAAATTATAAATATTAAAACAAAACATTAAAAACAATAAAGACCCTAGCAGGGCTTTCCCCGGGGCGCTGCATCTCTGCACTGCTCGGGGAAGCCAAGGAGGGGGTGGGGCTTGGTCATGTGCCCGCCCCCTGGGCTCCTCACTCCCGGAGCTGCGCTCCTGTGCGCTCCCGCTCCAACGGACCCCTGATTATCATTCATTGTGTGAAGTACAGCCAGAAGATCCTAAGACTGTCTGGCAGGGAGAAGGTGGTGAGCAAGGCTTGTTTTTAAGGCAAGAGAGCTTTCAGAGGTGGTTTGCCGTTGCCTGCCTCTGCATCACGACCCTGGTATTCCTTGGAGGTCTCCCACCCAAATACTTGTCAGGGTCAGCCCTGCTTAGCTTCTGAGATCTGATATGATCAGGCTTGCCTGGGCTATGCAGGTCAGGGCATTAAATTAAAGTGTGGTAGGGATGCCAGGGGACATATTGGGGAATCTCAGGGGCACAGGTTGTCACAAATAAGCCACAATTCTCACACAGATCACACACAGGTTCTTATGTGCTCTCCACTGCTTCTCCCATCCCTCACCCAGGCCTTATTTTCCCTCCATGTGACTCTATTTTCCTCCCCATTGCAGTCACCTCCTAAACCAGGGGTGGGCAAATTGCGGCCCGGGGGCCACATGCGGCCCGCCACAGAGTTTTTTGCGGCCCGCCAAGAAGATTTCAGGACTTCAAGAAAATTGAGCCTAAATTCAATTTGCTCTCTTATCCCATCACTGCTGATATTGATACAGCACCTGAGGAGCTGCAGCTTGAACTTACTGACATGCAGTCAGATCACACTGTGAAAGAAATGTTTAATGCTGTGACATTAGTTGACTTTTACAAATCTTTGTCTGCTGAAAAAATTTCCATATATGAAGAAATTTGCTGGGAAAATGTTCTCTATGTTTGGGTCTACATATATTTGTGAGCAAAGTTTTTCTTGCATGAAGATCAACAAGAGTAAATATAGATGCTCTTTGACGGACATTAACTTGCAGGCTGTGATGAGAATCTCAACAAGCAATCTGATTTCAAAAAAATTATAGAAAAGTGTGATAGGGTACATTTGTCTCATTAAACTGATTCTAAAATTAAATGTGTTTGCATCTATTGATGATATGAAATTAGCACAATAAATAAATTGAATAAAACTACCACTATTTTATTTAATTTATATTTATTGATTTTTATGATACAGTTTATACCTTTTCTGAAATGGAAAGTTAACTAGTGAATGCAATCATTTTAAAAGGTGCGGCCCTCCGCTAACCTCTGCTCCCACAAAGTGGCCCCCGAGCCAAAACAATTGCCCACCCCTGTCCTAAACAATTGTGCCTACGCTCCAGGGGGCGGCGTGTGACTTTCTTGTACTCCATTTAGCCCCCGTGGTGTCAGAGGGTTTTAAAGGAGGGAGAAAGATGGCCAGGGTCTCCTGGGATTCCACCAGCTTTACTAGGCAGGAAGCCAGACCAGCAAGGGGAACAGGCAAGCTGTCTCGTCAAGGCCTGGATGCTCTTTGGCACACCAGTGAGACACCTCCATCACCACGCCACCCAGGCAGAGCAGCAGTCAGATCCGAGTCCTTATTGGAAGACTGCAGGGAAGCAGCTTTGGCGATACGTACCTCCCGCACCCTTTCCTTCAGGGCATCCCCTCTCATTTCTTCACCAGTCTTAATGCATCTCTGCAGTGCTGCAGGCCTCGTGCACTGCTGGAACAAAAGGGCCTTTGGCGTTAAAATTTGTCCAAATGCCACAATTACGAGCTCCATGTCAGCAGCCAGTTTGCCCACACAGAGGGAGCTACAGTTGATCTGCTTAGCTTCCCTCTCCCTCCCCACCATACCCCCCTCCCAAGCATGCAAGTAATTCTTTTTTAAAAAAACTTTATTGATAACCCTCCTTTTTTCCCATTGGGGCCCATCAGTCTCCACTCCTCCAGTTTTATCCTCACAACCACCACCTTGTGAGGTAGGCTAGGCTGAAAATACATGACTGGCCCAGAAAGCTTCCATGGCAGAGTGGCCAATTGAACCTGGTAGTGTTGCCGACCTCCAAGCCGAGCCTGAAGAGCTCCCAAAATTACAGCTCCAGACTACAGAGATCAGTTCCGCTGGAGAAAATGGCTGCTTTGGAGGGTGGACTCTATGGCCTTGTACCCCCCAAGGAGGTCCTTCCCCTCCCTAAATCCTGCCTTCCCCAGGCTCCACCCCCAGACCTCCAGGAATTTCCCACCCAGAGCTGACTACCCTTATAACCTGGTTCTCCTAGTCCAGGGATGGGTAAACTGTGGCTCGGGAGCCGCATGCGGCTCTTTCACATATATTATGTGGCTCCCGGCAGGGCGGCTGGGGAAGCTAAATATCATTAGCAAACAAATATCATTGGACAAATTGATATCATTATCAATATCGGTTTTTACCCCTTTTGTTATTATTTTTGGCAGTCTCATTTAATGTTAATAAAAAGCAAATTTGCTTATTTTCCAATAAAAGCAGGTAATATTTGTTCATGTCTTGTGGCTCTCAAACATCTGATGTTTATTCTATGCGGCTCTTATGTTAAGCAAGTTTGCCCACCCCTGTCCTAGTCCAACACTGGGGAATAGGGAATTCTGGCTTCGTTCCCTGCATTTGTTAGCCACAACCTAAATGTTTGACAGGATTCCTTGCTTTCATCTGTTGACACACGAACACAAATCTTGCCTGACTCTCCATTACCAGAGTGATGAGACGCCAAATAAATCAAACCTAAGGTAATTAAAGTTATGTGTAGTTGTATTTGCCTATTGTGTGCAATTATTTCAATACAAAATTATACATTCAATGACAAATTACACACAATGTAGAAACCACGCCTGAGAAGCCAAGGTATCCATGTTTAATACAAATGCTTTAAAAAATTGTGTTTATTTTTGCCATGAGCCACCACAGTTATTTTAGAACAGAAAATATATATGGCTGTTAACCAAATACACACTAGGTGTACATTCTCCATAGCTGAACTGCAATACCAGCACAGCTGTCCTTAGCGTGGAATATAAAAAAGGCATCCCAGTTTATTTGTCTGGGCATTTTGCAATGCAGTCCTCAGCAGAGTTACCACCATTCTAAGCACATTGATTTCAGTGGATTTCAAATGGTGTAAATCTGTTTTAAAAGGTTTCCCTTGCTCAAAAGCCAGTCGAATCCGACTCTAGGGGGCAGTGCTCATCTCCGTTTCCAAGCCAAAGAGCCAGTGCTGCCCAAAGACTTCTCCGTGGTCATGTGGCCGGCGTGACTAGATGCCAAAGCGCATGGAATGTTGTTACCTTCCCACCAAAGGTACTACTTGCAATTTCTTGCTTTCAAGCTGCTAGGTTGGCAGGAGCTGAGGCCAGAGACGGGAGCTCACTCCGTCATGCGGCACTCGGGTCTCGAACTGCAGAACTGCCGACCTTCCAGTCAGCAGCTCAGCGTCTTAACCTCTGAGCCAATGCAGATTAATCTCAGATATATTCAAAGGTGGCCTTTAATTAAGCTTTGCTGAGGATTTTCTCCCCTTCCCCCCGGAAATCTGACATAATTTTGAATGGTTGGACCTGCAGACCACAATTTTATTTTTGTTTGCAAATGATAAACAACAGCATCTCTTTGGGCCTTCCAAGACATTCTCACGGAACCAGGATTGTTTTTTGAAACGCGTCAGATGTTGACATTTCTCTAAAGCAATCTCAGCTGCAGGATAATCATTTCTGTTTTAGTTTTGCTGAAGTGTTGCAAGGTACCGCGGTCCATTCCCGGCTGTTGCGCTGCCCTGGCAAAACCGTCTTGCTCATTAGCCTGTAATGCCCTTTCATGATTAATTAGCAAACCAATCAGAGTCCTACAATCGCATATCAGTATTAATCATAACACCTTTGAAAGAACCACAAAGTGACATCGGTGGGCCATTTGGCAGCTCTTCCAGCGCACGAGTCTCCTTCGCCCTGTTCTGTAGCTCGAAAGGTCATGGGATGTGGGGCAGAAGGAGACCAGGCAGGATGTGGGGGGCTGGGAACAAGACAGCATGTGTTGTTTTCAAATAGGTTATCGTGGCATTTTCACACCAAAAGGCAAGTTATCCGGTGCAACAGATGCTTACGTTGGCACAGGCCTCTGAGAAGGAGATCACCCATCACAGAACAAGCTCAGAGCACTTTGGAGGCAGGAAGGAAGGACAAGAGGGGAGGGGGCGGGAAGTGAAGGCAGGCCACACAACCGGAGCAGAAAAACTGTGTTTGGGGAAAGCATCGATTCGTAGAACCAGAGTCGGAAGGGGCCATCTGGTCCAACCACCTGCTCGATGCAGGGAATCCAAAATTAGAGCATTGTCAACAGACGGTTGTCTGCCTCTGCTTGAAGACTTCCAGCAAGGGAGACCCCACCCCCCACTAAGCAGTTTCTCCTAATGCTCACCCAGAATCTGCCTCTTCTGTAGGGTTGCCAATCTCCTGTTAGTAGTTGGAGATCTCCTGGACTTACAGCTGATCTCCACGTGACAGAGATCGGTCCACCTGGAGAAAATAGCCCCTTTGGAAGGTCGTTCTGTAGCACCGTACCCCACTGAAGTCCCTTCCCTCCCCAAACCCCTCCTTCCTTAGGCTCTGTGAGGTTCTTGCTCTTTGGGGAGCCGGTTTCTCCTTTAAACACTCTCTGTGCATATAAACTTGGTAGTTTCCTGCTGCCACCAGGAATTAAACATTCCAAATCTCTCTTTCTCTTGGTAGTATGACCTAGGGCAGTGGTGGCAAACCTATGGCACGCATGCCAGAGGTGGCACTCAGAGCCCTCTCTGTGGGCACGCACGGCATCGCCCCAGCACAGAGTTTGCAAGATTGGACAGCAAAAATCACATTAATTGTTCAAAAGCATGCCAAATGCAAACTTTTACCTTTCAATAAAAAGTTGTTTGTACCATTGAAAGCTCTGTTATTGTGTTTTTCTTTTAAGACAAAAGATGTTAATGTATGAGTTGTTTTTTCTAAAACGAAAACCTCAGTATTCAGGTTAAATTGCCGTGTTGGCACTTTGCGATCAATAAGTGGGTTTTGGGTTGCAGTTTGGGCACTCGGTCTCTAAAAGGTTTGCCATCACTGACCTAGGGTCTGGGCACTTCAGAAGACTATATGGCCCTGAGAAAGTACTGTACAGATTTCTGGGATAAGTTTAAACAAGAATTGATTTATTTAATAAAGAACAACATAGGTTTCTGGTTACTTTGAACAATTGCTGAAGAAAGGCACTTGTCAATATAACTGGTAATGCTTGGTGCTACAAACAGTCTCTCAAACTCCGAACTCCACTCTGACAGGCTTCTTTCTTTCTCTCTCTTATATACTTAGTCACACAGGCTAGAGCAGGAGAGAACCTGGCTTTGCCCTCTCCCATGGGACAGCCCTTCAGGTATTTGAAGAGTATGATCACGTCTCCCCTTCAAGTCATCTCTTTACAGTCTGACGATACCCAGTTCCTTCAGCCTTTCCACTTCAGACTTGTTTCTAGAACCCCTCACCCCAACCACCTGTCATCCCATATCAAGCCCAAAATCCATCCAGCAGCAGAGACCTGGCAGCCATCACGATCCCTCTCTCTCTCTCAACAAGTTGCAAAGATTGCTGGAAAACAGCAGCAGTTCTGGAAGCCATCAGTAGCGCTGGATTGGCCTGACGGTGTCACCTGACTCTCCTGGCTAAGAAGGATCTGGGCTGCTGGGTGTAGTGATTAGAAGTGTGGACTCTAACCTGGGAGGACCAGGTTTGAGTCCCCACTCCTCCATATGCAGTTGCTGGTATGACCATGGGTCAGTTGCGAGTTCTCTCAGAGCTGCTCTCTCAAGGGCAGTCCTCGAAAGAGCCCTCTCAGCCCCACCTACCTCCCAGGGTGTCTTGTGGGGTGGGGAAGGGAAAGGAGATTGTAAGCCACTCTGAGACTCTAAGTGAAGGGTGGGGTATAAATCCAATCTCTTCCTCCTCCTCCTCCCCCCCTCCTCCTCCTCTTCTTCTTCTTCTTCTCAGCCTCCAAGTAGGCCCTGGGGATTTCCCAGAATTACAACCGATCTCCACACAACAGTTCCCTGGGGAGAAAATGGCTGCTTTGGAGGGTGGACTCTGTGTCGTTATACCTCGCTGAGGTACCTCCCCTCCCCAATCTCAGGCTCTCCCCCAAATCTTCAGAAATCCCTCAACCTGGAGTTGGCAACCCTATGGCATGGGCTGAATACCTATCTAAGACACTTTTGGTTTTGTTTCTTTCATTTTGGAGTCTTTGCGCCATCCCCAAAACCAGAGTGCACAACCCCCATTATGATCACCATGAAAGGGGAAACCACGGTATGCTGTCTGTCCCCCAGGGTTGTCAACCTCCAGGTGGGCCCCGGACATCTCCCATAATTCAACAGATCTCCAGACTACAGAGATCCATCCCCCTGGAGAAAATGGTAGCGTTGCTGGGCAGACTCGATGGCACCACATCCCTTCTGCGTTCCCTCCCTTCCCCAAACTCCACCCCCCCCCCCCAAATCACCACCCAAACCTCCAGGAATTTCCCAACCTAGAGTTGGCAACCCCACATTGTGCTTCGTGTATAAAAGAGACTCATGAGCTTTTCTGCTTGCAAACAGAGCTGGGAGCAAAGATTTTTAAATGGCACTTTGATTCCATTCCGTCGGCTCTGGAGGGGGGTTCAAGTCAAGGCCGATTGTCAAAAATGGAGTCTGCCTGCCAATTGGCCACCCCTGCCTTGGGTGACTGGCGGGTCCCTGTGACTCATGTCGGTTCTTATACAACTGGAAAATAAGGTTATGAGGCTGGGGGGGGGGTGGAGTTCTTGCTGAAAAATGTCTCAAGGCTCCCAGGACGGAGTCCTCTCGTAACTGACAGAGAAGGGATTTTGCCGAGAAATGCGATGCATCCTCGTCTGCCTTTCTCTACCTGCCAGGACAAGCTCTTCCTACCCTGCCGGGGAGTGTAAATGTAAGGATTCTTTCCAATGCTGAGCCTGCTAAGTAAAAAATCCCACAAAATCCTTGGTGGTCCTAATGCTGGTTTGGCTGGGGGCCGCCCGACCCGAATCTTGACTACCAAAGAGACCTCGCTATAGCCAAGAACATCTGGGCAGAGGTGACAGACAGTTTTCTTTCCTTAAGCTCCAGCAAATGAGTTCTTGCATAACAGTATCACACACACACACACACACATATTGTGTTCTCTGCAGGATTATTCCTCCTGCAGAGAAACAGAATTACGCTGCAACCTGACAGTTCCTGCCATATGAGGACATGCAATGGGGCACCCTCAGGCAGACAGTACATCCCTATGCCATAAGCATATACACAGTGCTAGCTTGCATGCCCTGTGCAGAGTTCCAGGTGGAACATATGCTAACTCATTCAGTCCTCGCATATGTATTCTCGGCAAGAAGGACTATACGTCCTCTGTACCTTAGTGTACTTCTTTTTCTGAATGCAAGGAATATTGGGATGTTTTGCTGACATACCACTGCGCCCACCTCAAAAAAGAAAGAAAAAATGCTGTTAAGTTACCTCCGCGCCTGAGAGGACATGAGTGGTGAATCTCAATTTACTTCCCACAATTATTTATTTATTTATTTATATTTCTATCCCGCCATGCCAGCGGACCGGCTCAAGGCGGCTACCAGCCACTAAAACCATATACGATAGCATTCAGTTAAAAACAAATACAAAATCCATAAAATTACCAAATAAATTACAGAGTAAGATAAAACAGGCAAAAGATGGTGGCAGTACCGGTCACACCCAGTCAATTAGAGAAAATGCCTTTACACACGTATCCCCTAGTTTGGCATTTTTATTGCTTTAACTAAATCAAAACAACTGTTGACCTTATATACCTTAGCTTGTGATTCAGTTTTGTTTTTTGCACAACTTAAAACATCATCATCAAGTTACATGTAAATTTGCTGTTCAGACTGTCTGTAAGTTTGAACTCTATCTTCCATTCCAGTGTATTTGAAAAAGTGTGCATGCACATGAAAGCTCATACCTTGAATAAACCTTTGTTGGTCTTAAATATGCCCTGTGCATGTGTACTGTGTAGTCTCCTCATCCACAAGTACATGGACAAGCATGCTCAGGAACTGAACAGAGCAATCTTTCTTCTGCCCTAGGTACATGAAATCAGAAATTGACTAACCAAGAAATTGACTAACCAACAGGGCCTCTGTGCCCTGTTGTTGGCCTTCCAGGGGAACTGGTTGACCCTTGTGTGAGACAGGATGCTGGACTAGATGGACCCTCACTGGTCTGATCCTGCAGGGCTCTTCGGATGTTCTTATCCTCCACATTCAGAAGCACTAAACCTCTGAATCCCAGAACCAGGAGGCAACATCTGGGGAAGGCCTCGTCCTCTGTGACCTGTTGTTGGCCCTCCAAAGGAACTGGTTGGCCACAGCATGAGACAGGATGCTGGATTAGAAGGACCACTGGTCTGATCCTGCAGGGCTCTCCTTATGTTCTTATGTTAACAGCCCAGGCCACAACCCATTCATAAATCTTCCAAGTCCAAACAGAACTTCTGCCCTTCGGGGGGCAGGTGGAAGCCTTCAGAGATGACTGATACCCTGATGGCATTCACCGTCTGGTTTTGTTTTCCTGGGCAGCAGGAGGTGGAAGGAGCTGGGCAGGGCAGCAAGAGGACAAAGAGTGACTTGAACATCAGCCATACGTGCCTGAGAGGGACTTGTGAGACAAGATCACCTCAGTGCTTCTACTCCTCCCCTTGCCTTGTGGCACCAACTTTGGGAGGGCTTTCAGGCTTTAGACCAGGGCCGCCCATCGTGGTGACTGTGGACATCATGGAGCTCGCCCAAACCTTTCCTGGTGCCCAAAGAGTGATTTTATCAAGTGGGTGGGCCTAGGTGGGACTTTTGCTCTTTAGGGCTTCTGGTTGGCTGTGCAGATTAAAAGGCATCCTGTTAAACAAAGCTTCTGCCTGAAATGTTGAAGAGGCACTATTAGGCTGTGGTCACACGTGCCAGTTGAAGCAGAGGGGAAGCAGGTTATTTCCTCTGGAGGAATTTGACCCACAGTTGCATGATCACACAGCCCTTTGTAGCAGCAGGCACAGCCCATCACTGTATGATCAGACGCAACTGTGGGTGAGTCAGGGTATTTTTGGCCGTTTGTTTCCCATGCGCATAAATGAGGAATCACACCTCCACACTGAGCCCCATGGAGTTTGCGATGATGCACATACTGTGAAGAAGGGGGGAAAGGCACTGAGCCAGGATGGCCCGATCAGACCATTCCGATGGCACGAGTGCACGCTTGCGCGATCAGACAGGGGAAAGCCTGTCCCTGGACCTTCGCAACCTGTTTACTACCAGATTTTCTCTGGTGTCTTTTTACTCTGCTTCTGCGACAGAGTAGCACGGGTTGCCAACGATTGCGGGATGCTTCCCAGATGTTGCTGTCTGATCACACCCTTTAGATCCATCAGGCATTCGTGCCTATGTCAGATCTACTGGCACATGTGATCGCAGCCTTAGGGTTATACATAACCTCATTTCCTGACATTTTGTGGTTGGTTCCGCCCCATTAGTGGCTGTTTTGTGACTGGCTCCATTTCCTGTGGTGGCCATTTTCAGGGACCAGCATCCTGAGCAAGACCCTCTCCATGTTCTTCTGTTTCCTAAACCTTGTTGTTAATATTCTTTCATTCATTAACAGGCAACTTATGTTTAACAGATACTATTCTGTCCCAAAATTTGTGTTTACGTACCTAAGGAAAAGGCCCCAAATGAATGCATAGTGAAAACTCAGCTACAGGTGAATTCAACCTCATTTCTTTTCCAGGATATTTTTCTTTTCTTTTTTTCTTTCTCTTTTTTATTGAATTATATATACCTAGGAATATGATCCATTGTGGAAATAAATACAACAGGCTCTAGAAAGAGGCACTCAGCATCAATTTGCTGTGGTGACCTCAGCAGGGTATGACGCCAAGTCCACCATTTTCTCTAAAGGAACTGATCTCTGCTACCTGAAGAACAGTTATAATTCTGAGTGATCTCCAGCCCTCCCCTGGAGATTGGCAACAATGGTTCCCCAGGAGGAAATGGCTGGTTTGGAGGGTGGCATCTATGACATTGTACCTGTGTGAGATCCCACCCCTCCTCAAACCCCACTCTCTCCAGGCTCCACCCCTCAAATCTCCAGGAATTTTTAAACCTGAAACTGGCAACCCTAGTCAGGACTGGCCCCAATGAGTTTTCTCCCAAAATAGGTGAGGAAAGGGCCTCCCTCCCACCTTTTACTGACAGAAACAAGCTTGGTTACTTAGCAACAGGCAAGGCACTGAGGAGAAAGAAGGGTTGCCAGCTCTGAGTAGGAAAATACCTGAAGATCTTGGGGGTGGATCCTGTGGAGGGCAGCATTTGGGGTGGGAAAGGACTCAGCAGAGTGTAATGCCATAGAGTCTACCCTCCAAAGCAGACATTTTTTCCCAGGGGAACTGATCTCTGTCATCTGGACATCAATTGTAACAGCGGGAGATCGCCAGGTCCCTCCTGGAGACTGGCAATCCTAGGGGAAAGTCAGCCATACAGCAGGAGGTTGAAGTGAATGGTCCAGCCGCAGGAGAAGTGTCTTCGTCAGGAGAGACAGCCAGTTTGAAAGTTAATTCTGAGGGAAGAGTGTCCAGGCTGGCAGTGGGCAGGGGGAAAGGAGCAGACCCAGCACCCAGCCAATGGCACGTGAGTACTCTTGAGTGGCGGTTGATGGGCCAATGGCTGATGAGGCACACTGCACAGCCAATGGGAGAGCTGGAAATGGCCAATATGTAACACAATTACCTGGACGGCCCAGGCTAGCCCAATCTCATCAGATCTCAGAAGAAAGTTCAGTCCTGCCTAGTATTTGGATGGGAGACCGTCAGGGAAGTCCAGAGCTGCTACTCAGAGACCGGCCATGGCAAATCACCTCTGAGCGTTTCTTCCCTGGAAAGCCCTATGGGGTGGCCATAAGTCGTCTGTGACTTGAGGGCACTTCCCACAACCACCACAAGTACTGACTGTATAAATCACAAAAGAGATTGGGGGTGGGTGGGGGAAGACTGAGAGAAAAGAAGGGTGGAAAAGCTCAGTGGGTGACCTTGGTCCAGTCACCCTTTCAGCCTAACCTACCTCACGGGGTTGTTGTGAAGACAGAAGGCAGGGGAGAGACCGCATACTCTACCGTGTGTTCCTTGAAGGAAGGGGGGATAATAATTTTAATGAAAACAAAGGTTCCTGTTTACTGTTGCCATATGTTAAAAGGTAATTCAAAGCAAGAGAGAGAGAGAGACTGGACGATGGCTTCCCCATTAAGCCTCTTGCTGGCTCCGATCCTATCCTGAAACAGCTTGCTAGCTTAAAAGAGAGAGAGAGAGAGAGAGAGAGAGAGAGAGAGAGAGGAGCAAAGGCAATCAAGCAGCCAGAGATACACTCCCTCCTCCCTCCCCACGTCCATATGCCTGGAAGTCGTAATCCAGATTTGCTCCATGCTCCGTGCTCTTCATTTTTTAATATAAATTAAAACCTGTTTTGCTGTTGAATTTAATCAGCCTTAAAGTCCGGAGCTGGAGGCATCCTGTATCCCCTGCAGAATGTAAAAACCCAGAAGTATTGCTTCTCTCTGTTGGTATGTGCAGCAGCCTGTTCTGCCTGAATTTTCATTTGTAGCTAAGCATCGGTGCCGGCCAATGGCACCTTCTGAATTTGCATCCCTAGTCATCACAGGCCTTTCATTCCCAGACTCCTGATAGCTGACAAATGCTGGTTTTCAGTATGACAGTGTAAGGCAAATTTTATTTGTAGGATTTGTAGGAGAAAGGGTTGTCTGTTCTCAGAGGAGTCACACATCCTGCATCTCTGTGTGAGTCACTGTTCTGAGTCACTGTTCTTAAAGGCAGTGACTGCTGATCCAACTGCAGCCATTTTTCTCTTATTTTGCTTTTTTGGCCGTCAAGGGACAGCTGATTTATGGTGACCCTCTCATGGGGTTTTCAGGTTTTCAAGGCAAGAGACTTTCAGAGCTGGTTTGCCATTTCCTGCCTCTGCATAGCAACCTTGGTATTTCTTGGTGGTCTCCCATTCAAATACTAGCCAGGGCTGACCCTGCTTAGCTACTGAGATCTGACGAATCAGGCTAGTTTGGGATATCCAGGTCAGGTCATTGCAGCCACAGTGGCAGCCTATTGCAAGGCTCCATGAATCATACAGAGATGCAACAGATCACCTCCTCTTTCGTTCGTTCTCATAGCACCCTAGGTCCACAGAGTACGCTGAATTTGGGAATGGCTGCATTAGGCCATGTTCAGTGTTATGGCGAATATGCCACTGGGGTTGTCAAGGCTGGACAAAGACGTTTTGGTGAAAATCCAAATGCCTCATCCTTCCTTTGAATGAGCATGGTTAGACCCCTGCATGAGGAGTATTGATGGCCATTACCCTAAATTAGGTGAGAGGCATGTCCCATTACTTTTATATGCGGACGATGCGGTCCTGCTTTCTCTCTCAGAAATAGGGATGCAAAGGACTCTTGCACAAGTTCTTGGTTACTGCAAAAAAGAACAAGCTGTCCCTTAACTTTGATAAATCTAAAATCATTGTCTTTGAGGAAAGTTGGAAGCCCGTTAATTGGATCATACAGGGACAAAAAATGGAACAAGTCAAAAGCCTCAAATATTTGGGCTTACGTTTCCATTATACTAACAGTTGGGCTACACATATCAAAGAAGTAGTCAGGTCATCAACTAACAACGCCCTTGCTATTGCCCGTTTCTTTTACACCAAAGGACATCAATACGTTCCCACTGCCCTTAAAGTTTTCAACCATAAAATACCGCCCAAACTGCTTTATGGTATTCCAATCTGGGTCTCAGCTTGTAATGAAGCTGTAGATCGTGTCCAATCCTTGAAGAAAATCTTGGGGCTCCCACCATGTGTGCCATATGCAGCTACGTGCCTGGAGACAACCCAAAGACGGCTTTCTATGATGGCCTGGTCTATAACTTTCAAATTTTGGCTGCACCTACATTTTAGATGCAGCTCAAACAGTCTTGTGGCACTTATGCTAACTGAGTCACATTTATCAACTTGGCTGACTAATATAGAGAAAAAATTTCTTCAATTGGCTTTAGGTTTGATGATCTAGAACTTCTGTCTGAGCAGAAGACTTTTTTCTTACTTAAACAAAGACTTCTTGATATAGAGGGGCAAGATCTGAGAAGATTGGCATACAGACACTGCTCCCCCTTGAATATGGGACTTTCCTTCAGCCACATCTCATCAGGATACCTGACAAGATTGACCCAGCCTCATCTCCGTAGGGCTTTTATGTTAGCCCGATTTGATGTTCTTCCCTCAGCAGTTCTATCAGGAAGGTTTAAGAAAATCCCCTTTAAAGATAGACTCTGCCCATGTGGGTTGAATGAAATTGAATCTATTAGGCATGTGCTTTTGTACTGCAAATTTCATAATGATATTCGTGCTGCTCACATTGAATCCGTGACCGATCCCTGTGGAGACCAATCTGACGAGGACAAAATTATCTTTCTGTTGTCTTCTCAGAACACAGAAATTCTCGAACCGGTATCAAAGTTCTTTTATGAGGTATCTAGGAGAAGAGCCCCTTCCTAAGTCAGTCTGAAATATGTTAAGAGCTCCATCTTAAGACTGTTTGAATATGTTACCTCCCTCTCGATTATTTTGAGGTTTTATGCTGCCTCTTGTACTGTATCTTTTATGCCAATAAAGGTATTGTAATTGTAATTGTAATTGTAATTGAATGAGCATGGGGGTATGATCCTCCAGGAAGTTCTGCGCAAGCCTCATGTCAATGGGGCTTTCACATGATAACAGTGGGTCATTCCTCAAAGCTCTTTTGTGTGCTCATTTGACACACGTAAAACGGTGTCCGAAATCTGTGGCCTGACGCAGCTACTTCACTTTGCCTCACCGTTGGCCCCTTTCAGAGTGTTAACAGCCCCTAAATAGTAACGAGGCACCCGACTTTCTCGGCGGGTGGCTGTGGAGATGCCCTTGGTAGTGAGTGGCCATGTAAAAGTGTTGGAGAAATGAGTATGAAAGACAAGACCTGGGATTTCAGTCATTATAGGGTTAACCTATGCAACTTGTTGTGTTTCTTAGTTTAACCTGGAAGTGCCTGGCAGCTGGCCAATTAACTCTAAGCCTGGGAAACCTAAAGGTGTACTGTTTTGCTAATTGGTCAATGATATCAGGTGTTTCCTTTCAGGGGTCAAGAAGGAGGAGAGATCCTCCATTGTAATCTCTCTCACTCTGTAGTAGGATGTCTTAGTGTGCAGACACAGCCCAATGCTGCTTAGTAAGCATGTTTTGTTTATTTGTAGCTAATCCCGTTTCCCTTTTTCCTTTAGTACTAAAGTTTCTTTTAAACTAAAAGAAGCAATCTCTTCTTTCCAGAAAAGCAAGATCCATTACTCTGAATTTTCTTGAATATTGGACAAAAGTCCTAACAAAAAGGACTGCATGGAAGGCCCAGTCCAGTCAGGACCAGTGGTGATGAATGCATTTGTGAAGGAAACAGGCCTTGAAGGTAGGGTCACCAGCTCTGGGTTGGGAAATTCCGGGAGATATAGCTGTGGATCCGGGGCGGGGGTGGGGGAGAACTCAGCAGGTTACAATGCCATAGCGTCCGCCCTCCAAAGCAGTCATTTTCTCCAGGGGAACTGATCTGTGATGCCTGGATATCAGTTGCAATTCCGGGAGATCTCCAGGCCCCACCCGGAGGGTGACAACCTTATGAGGGGATGCAGCCAAGCAGAGACTGGGAATGCTATTCGTTGTTGGGAAGGGTGCACAGTCCCAGGCCAAGGTGCTTTGGAGGCAGGTGAGATAAAGGGAGGCTTGCCACGGGAGAAACAGAGTCCCATCTCCAAACTGGCCAGCACTGAGAAGGAGGAGGAGGAGACTAGATTTGTACCCCACCCTTCACTACCCGAAGAAGTCTCAGAGCGGCTTGCAATCTCCTTCCCTTCCTCTCCCCACAACAGACACCATGTAAGTAGGGCTGAGAGAGCTCTTTCAAGAACTGCCCTTGAGAGAACAGCTCTGAAAGAACTTATGACTGACCCAAGGTCACACCAGCAGCTGCATGTGGAGGAGAGAAGAAGAAATGAAGAGATTGGATTTATACCCCGCCCTTCACTCACTCGGAGTCTCAGAGCGGCTTACTATCTCCTTTCCCTTCCCCTCCCCACAACAGACACCCTGTGAGGTAGGTGGGGCTGAGAGAGCTCTGACAGAGACTGCTCTTTATCAAGAGCAGCTGTGACAGAACTATGGCTTGCCCAAGGTCATCCAGCAGCTGCAAGTGGAGGAGTGGGGAATCAAACCCGGTTCTCCCAGATTAGAGTCCGCGCTCCTAAGCACTACACTAAACTGGCTCTCACAAGAGGGTGAGAGCGTTAAGGGCTGCCAGCTGAGAATGGATCTGTGCAGGTGAAGTCCATAGGAAGCAGGAACTGGAGAGGCAGAAACAAACAAAGGCCGCCATAAAGGCACTGGAGAGTAGGGTTGCCAACTATGGGGAGGAAAATTCCTGGAGCTTTGGGGGGGAGGGGGGGGGCTTGGGAAGGGACATCAGCAAGGTATAATGCCATAGCATTTACCATTCAAAGCAGCCATGTTCTCCAGGGGAACTGATCTCTGTAGTTTGGAGGTTGGCTTTAATTCCAGGAGATCTCCAGGCCCCACCCGGAGGTTGGCAAGCCCAGAATCAACTTTAGCAGCAGAGCTGTCTGTTCATCAGGGTCCATGATCACTCCAGTGGGTCATCCCTAAGGAGACACAGACTCCAGAGTTCAGCTGAAATAAATTAAGGTGGTTTATTAAAGCATAGCAGTAAACACCGAGACTGATACATGGGCCACGCAGTCCTAAATGGAGTTCCACCCTCCTACGTCCACCGTAGTCAATAGGCTTAGAAGAGTATAACTTCTCTTGGGATAGCACTGCAAGGAACCATGAATTTATGAATGGATCAGGGAAAGAATGAACCTTGAAGGAATGAAGCGTGATCAACCCGAGCACGTACCCGAGGTGTATCAATACATGGTGGAGAGAGAAGAACTTTATGGTGCATTAAGGCGAAGTAGAAGCCATAAAAATTAACAGCTTAATGGCGAAGGGAAGCTCTGCCTCCAAAACAGCTCACTTCAGAAGCTTTGCTGAGAACGTCACATTATACTAGATTACACCAGCAATTCATCTACCCGCCCCTTTCAGGACTGGTAATAATCCAGGACTATTAGGGGCTGCGGCAGCTCAAGTGGTTAAGATGCTGAACTGCAGACCGGAAGGTCGGTAGTTTGGCAGTTCGAGACCCGAGTGCTGCGTGATGGACTGAGCTCCCGTCTCTGGCCTCAGCTCCTGCCAACCTAGCAGTTCGAAAGCAAGAAATTGCAAGTAGATAAATAGGTACTGCTTCGGTGGGAAGGCAACAGCGTTTCAGGTGCCTCGGCGTCTAGTCATGCCAGCCATATGACCATGGAAACGTCTTTGGACAGCGCTGGCTCTTCGGCTTGGAAACGGAGAGGAGCACCGCAACCCTAGAGTTGAATTTGACTGACTTTTGAGCAGGGGAAACCGTTACCTTTACCTATTAGCCCCTTGCCCTGACCTGGATGGTCCAGGCTAGCCTAATCTTGTCCAATCCTGGAAGCTAAACCCAGTTGGCCCGGTTAGTGCTTGGATGGGAGACCACTGAGGAAGTCCAGGGTTGCGAATGTGGGGGAAGGCAATGGCACCTTCAAATGTCCCTTGCCTTGAAAACCCCAACGGGGTCACCATAACTTGGCTGTGAATCAGTGGCACTTTCCACTAGGCCCATAGCCAGGGTTTTGTGTCTTGTGGGGCAAATTTTTTTCTGGTGGGTCTGCCGTTATTTGCCATAATGAAGGGGGGTGGGGGTGGCGCACGCTCCTCTCCCTCCCCTTCTGCAAGATTTAAAGGGCCAATATGTTGTTGAAGGCTTTCACGGCCAGAGTTCATTAGTTGTTGTAGATTTTCTGGGCTGTACGGCCGTGGTCTTGGCATTGTTAGTACCTGACATTTCGCCAACAGCTGTGATGGGCATCGTCAGAGGTATAACACAGAAAGATGGAGTACTCTCTGTGTCAATGTGAGACTCAGCCCTACCCCACCTTCCTGAGTAGATATAAATTACCTGCCTACCATTTTTCTTCTCAGATCTCTCTCAGCCCCACCTACCTCACAGGGTGTCTGTTGTGGGGAGGGGAAGGGAAAGGAGTTTGCAAGCCGCTCTGAGACTCCTTCGAGTAGTGAAGGGCTGGGTATAAATCCAATCTCCTCTCTTCTTCTAAATAAATATAAATAAGTGCTGTCGTTTCCTAGGTTCTGTAACTTTCTTCTTGGCCCAAAGGCGGCAGCCGGGTAATCTATGCACCATCCTCACTGGCTGAACAGCAGCGGGTACCCATTATATTTGCACATGCTTACATGACTCTATCTCAGGGATGGGCAATTGTTTTGGCTCGGGGGCCACTTTGTGGGAGCGGAGGGCCGCACCTTTTAAAATGATTGCATTCATTAGTTAACTTTGCATTTCAGAAAAGGTATAAATTGTATCATAAAAATCAATAAATATAAATTAAATAAAATAGTGGTAGTTTAGTGGTAAAATAGGGGTAAGCCAGGAGAGAGCAGGAGCCTTCCTGACCTTCTCAGACGGAGGCCTGACTGAAACCACGTGGCTGACTGTCTTGGCGGGCCGCAAAAACTCTGTGGCGGGCCGCATGTGGCCCCCGGGCCGCAATTTACCCACCCCTGCTCTATCTCATATGCCTAGATGAAGCTGCCTTTTACTGAATTAGACCCTCAGCCCGTCAAAGTCAGTATTGTCTACTCTGATTTCACAACACTGGTCGGTTTTGCAAGGATGCCACCAAACCAGCCGAGCAAAATGCTGATTTCTGTCAGCTCGGACTTGATCGACTCTGATGGGGTGCGGAGAAGGGAGAGGCAGGGAGGGATCTTGCCATCTCTGGCTGTTGCTATAGAGACCAAAGCAAATTCCACGCACTCAGAGGCAAATGGCACAATTCCCACAGTTGTTTCCATGTGGAGACTTTGCAGAGTTGAAGGAGGCTTCAGAAGTAGGTGTTTCGCCAGCCTCACAATCCAACGGCAAATTTCAAGGAAAGAAGGCGCTGCCAGTTCGCAGCACCCGGACCTGGATGGCCCAGGCTCGCTTGATATCAGATCTTGGAAGTTCAGCAGGGTAGGCACCAGTTAGAGTTTGAATGGGCGAGTGCTCCCTCTAAGCTGTGGAGACTTGTGAGCAAAAATTCTGCTTGGTGAGCTGCTGGCATTAAAGTTGTGAGCGAGCGATCTGGCTGCTGCATAAGTTAGTTTGCTCTGGAGGCATCCTTCCTGAGTGGAGACAAAAATGTGTGAGCCGGAGGCTAAAAAACTGTGAGCTAGATCACCCTAACTCAGCTTAGAGGGAACACTGGCTACCACCAAGGAAATCCAAGGTTGCCATGCAGGCTGGAGGGATGCCAACTCCTGCTTGGAAAACACCTGAAGATTTGGGGGTGGAGCCTGTGGAGAGTGGTTTGGGGCGGGAAGGGGAAGGGAGGGACGTCAGCCGGGTATAATGTCATCCAGAGCAGCCTTGTTCTCCAGGGGAACTGATCTCTGTCATCTGGAGGTCAGCTGTAATTCTGGGAGATCTCCAGCCCCCCACCTGGAGGCAGGCAGCCCTGACACAGAGGCAGGCACTGTCAAACCACCTCCGCTCACCTCTTGCCTTGCAAACCCCCGTGGGGCTGCCATACACCGGCTGCAACTTGATGGTACTTCACACCACCACCCCTCCCCTTCCGCAGCTCTGAGACGAAAACAGGGCTACGCTTTCAAGCCCTCCTGCCCAGGATCGTTGCCAAGGCCTCCTCCTTCGCAATCACATCTCTTGCTGAAGGTGCAGTTCCGTCTTCTGTGGTCATTTAATCTTTAATAGCCTGCCCTGCTCCAATGATTTAAAGCCAAGCCGGTTTTGTTCTCTCGGTCAAAAATGTATTAGAGTAAAATATAACTGCCCTCCATATCAACTGTTTGTGATATACCTCTGCAGGTGCAATGTGTGAAAGAGCAGGTTCCACACTGCCTTGAGTCTTAGCACTCATGTACATATAGTTACATGTAGATGTCCAGTGTGCCGTGCAGCCATGTGGCACTTGTGGCTGACTCTGAGATTTAACCTCAGAGGTTAAATCTGAGATTAGATTACTGTAGTGTGGTCTACATGGGGCTGCCCCATGAGAGGAGTGCCATTGAGTTATGATGGCTCCACTGAGTTATCATGGCTAAAAGCCATGAATTTTGTCAAATTCTATTTTGTAGCCAGTGTCGAGTGTGGGGGGCATCAGTGTTCCCTCTAAGCTAAGTTAGTGTGAGCTAGCTCACAATTTTTTAGCCTCCGGCTCACACGTTTTTGTCTTAGCTCAGGAAGGATGGCTCCAGAGCAAACTAATTTATACAGTAGCCAACTCGCTCACTCACAACTTTAATGCTAGTCACTCACAAAATAAGAATTTTTGCTCATAAGACTCCATAGCTTAGAGAGAGCATTGGCAGCCAACTTACGGAGAGGCCTCATAGGATTTTCAAGGCAAGAGACATTCAGAGGTGATTTGCCATTGCCTGCCTCTGCGCAGCAACCCTGGACTTCCTTGGCGGCCTCCCATCCAAGTTCTAAACAGGGCCAACACTTCTTAGCTTCCAACATCTGACGAAATTGGGCTAGCCTGGGCCATCCAGGTCATGTCAGTGTCTAGTGACAGTAAATTTCAAATTTTAATCAAGCCACTGTATCTAGGATTTCCTTTTGTCATTATTATTTTTATTACTTCAAATTACAATATATGATATGCTTATTAAAAATCTTAAATACGAGAGTCATGCGTTCCCCATTTCCAGTGTTTACATCACTATGTATCTTGGACATATCTCTAAGTTAATTTTCCAATCCATTTATACACTCGTACCCAAAGTTCCTTATGTATTACTTCATCTTTCCCTTTTAGTAAACTAGTTAATCTGTCCATTTCAGCCAGTTCCAACAAGTTCTGAATAAGTTCTTCCCTTGATGGCATTCTGTCGACTTTCTAATATTTGGCAACCAAAATTCTAGCCATTGTTAAAATATACACTATCGTATATACATCTAAATTATTATAACCGTCTGGGATAATATTTAATAGAAATATTTTAGGGTCAAAGGGTAAATCAATGCCTACTATTTCTTGCATAATTCTTTGAATCACTGACCAATATTTTTTAATTTTGCTGCACGTCCATCACATATGATAATACGGCCCCACATTTTTCTTGCACTTTCAGCAATTACTCAATAGCTTTGGATAATGTTTAGCTAATCTGTCCGGTGACCATTGCCATCTGTAAAACATTTTATATACGTTTTCCTTATATGAGATGGCCCTGGTGATCTTTATTGTTTTCCAGCTTTTTTCCCAATTGGCCATATAAATATTACGGCCAATATTTTGCACCCAAGCTACCATTGACGGCTTAACTACCTCATCTTGCATATATATCTCTAACAAAAAGGTATATAATTTTTTTATTAACTTTTTGTCTGAGTGTAGCCATATTTTATCAAATTCTGGTATTTTCTCATAAAAACCAGTTCCCTTATTATACCTTGATTCTAGCTGTAATCTTTCCCACCACGTAAGTTTTGTGTTTTGTTTTACTAGGGTAGCCTCTGATTTTAGATTATTTATATCTAAGAGGTCTTCGTATCTCCACATATCATATTTTTAAAACAGAATAGGTTTATAAATAAAATAAAAAAATAATGTGAGAATCATACTGAATGTTTTGGAATACTATGAGGCCCATCCAGGGAAACAGATGGCATTAGTCTTTGTAGATGCAGAGAAGGCATTTGATAATGTCAGTTGGGAATTTTTACTACAACAACTATCTATATCGGATTGTAGACAGAAGTTTTATAAAATGATCAAAGCGATATATGGAAAGCAAAATTAAGGGTTCTGGTGAACAGAGAGTCCATGCAAAGTCTAGAGATACAAAAAGGGACTAGACAAGGTTGTCCTCTCTCCCCTTTACTTTTTATTTTCATCCTTGAAACACTGAACATTGTTAGAGAAGAGGCGTTGACTAAAGGTCTTAAAGTGAGGGGGGTAGAATTTAAATTGTTGGCTTTTGTGGATGACTTAGCGTTTATTTTGGAAGAACCTTTAGTTTCTATTACCCAACTGCTAAATAGACTGCAAGTATTTGGCCAAGTAGCAGGTTTGAGAATTAATCTAAGCAAGACAAATATATTAGCTAAAAATTGTACTAAAGAGCAAAAACAACAGTTTCAGGAAATTTCAAATATAGAGGTTCGGGAAAAAGTAAAGTATTTAAGAATAGTCTTATCAAACAGATGTAGTTCATTACAAGAGGATAACTATAAGAAACTACTATTAGATATCAAAAAAGACCAGGAAAAATTGAAGGATTTACAAATCTCATTTATGGGGAGAATCACAACAGTTAAAATGAATATCCTACTTCGCTTTTTATTTCTTGCCCAAACTATTCCAATCCTTAAAAAACAGCAGTACTTCAAAGAACTAGATAAGCTTGTAGGTAAATTTATTTGGCAGTCGAAAAGACCCAGAGTAAGATGGAAAGCACTGCAAGATAGAAAAGAAAGAGGTGGTTTGGCATTACCTAACTGGGCTCTGTATTATAAAGCAACTTCACTAGTCTGGATAAGGGATTGAATAATTTTGGAAAATGCAAGGCTTCTAAAATTAGGACACAGTTTACAAATGGGATGGCATGCGTACTCATGGTATAATGACAAGGTACATAAAAATTTTCATCAGCATATGATAAGAGGAGCCTTCATAAAAATTGGAAAGGAGATAGAAGAAACTTGTTACAAAAAAAATCCAAAATGGGTCTTCCCATTAGAAGCATTTATAATGTATCTAGGGTTTCCAACACAGAGTTGGGAAATTCCTGGAGATGGACCCTGTGGGGGGAAGGTTTGGGGAGAGACCTCAGCAGGGTATAGAGTCCACCCTCCAGAGCAGCCATTTTTCCCAGGGGAACTGATTTGTAGTGGAAAGCAGTTGTAATTCCTGGAGATCTCCTGGAATTACAACTGCGATTAAGTTACACCTGTCTGCCCTCCAGTGCCACTAAGCGACCAAGTTCTAGTTTTGTGAGAAAAGGAGAAGAAAATGTTCATTCATTCTCCAAACCGTGCATGATTATATAATGAAATGTTCTCCATTCATACACCTGTCTGCCCTCCAGTGCCACTGAGCGACCAAGTTCTAGTTTTGTGAGAAAAGGAGAAGAAAATGTTCTCCATTCTCCAAACCGTGCATGATTATATAAAACTGTCACCATATCCTCCTTTTGTTGTGTTCTTTCTTTCGGAAGCCTTGAATGCTTTAACTTTCCTCAGACCCCAGAAGTTATAACTGCCTGATCATTTTGGAGGGCCATTTCTTTACTTTCCCCAGCTTTGAGTTCAAGGAACCATTTAATGAGAAAGAAAAACAACCCAACAATTTGACAAATTGGGAGAAGGGGGACAGCCGAAGGAAAGCAAAGACATAAGACACACCTGAAACAAATGATGGTTTCCCATGAGAGGCATCCTGGTAACAGACACACTAATGAGAGCCAGTGTGGTGCGATGGTTGCTGTGTTGGCCTAGCTAGGACTGGAGAGAGCTGTGTTCAAATCCTCTCTCAGTCATCAAGCTCAGCAGGTGACCTTGGCCTGCTCACCCCAGCTTATTTACTTTTTTGTCTGTAGTCCTCCTTTTTCACTGAAATGCAGTCACGCTTACTCCACAGGGTTGTTGTACAGATAGTATGGGGGAAGGTGAGAGGCATAATTAATGCCTTCCTGTGCAACTTGGAAGAAGGATGAGGTGGGGGGAAAATGACAGATTCTTATCATGGGCAGTTGGTGTAAAGCGGCAAATTCGTAGAACTGTAGCGGGCCTCATCATCCTTTGGCACTTCCGAGTGGTAGCTGAGAAGCAGGTCTCGAGTTGCGTGGTGGTGGTGGGGCTCTCAGAGCTTGAGGGGTGGGGAAGAGGGAAAGAGGCTGGCATATTCTGACACCGTCACGTTCTATAAGAACCAAGCCAGCTTGCCCTGTGGAAATACCAGGGTGGTAGTAGATATAATCGTTTAATTTATTTATTTTCTTCATTAATACCTTACCTTGCTCCCCAGTGGAAACCCAATACAGCTTACATTATTCTCCTCTCATCCATTTTATCCTCACAACCACCCTGTGAGGTTGGTTAGGGCAGTGTTTTTCAACCACTGTGCTGCAGCACACTGGTGTGCCGCGAGATACTGTCAGGTGTGCCGCGGGATTTTTCAATGAAAGAAATGTGCCTTCTGGGCTGACCTTCCGGGACGCGTTTGTGCATGCGAGAAAGAACAGTGGCGCACTCTCGCTGATTTCGCTCGCACGCTCTGTGGCCGGCCTGAGATAGGAGGGAGCCGCCGTTGAGGCGCAGCTCCCCTTGGCCTTGCGAGGACTCGAGGAAGGGAGGGAGGGAGAGTGCCGAGGGGCTCTGTCTGTTCGCCCACCTGACCTGCCAGCATCACTTATGGTCAGCGGAATGCTGTTCACATAAGAGTAAGAGTTTAAATTCTCTATTTGAAAAACTTTAGCAGAATCGCAGTATTAAAATACATCCACATTTCTTCTGAAACTCAGGTCAGTGTTATGGGAAGGAGCCAGTACACTTTGGATCTGTAACTTACGATTTCAAATTGAGTGGCTGTTACGTGTATTTGTAATACTGTCATAGTTAATACTTGAGCTGAGGCAACTAATGACCCATTTATCTTGTATTTCAGTGTTTTTCAACCACTGTGCCGTGAGATATTGTCAGGTGTGCCGCGGGATTTTTTCAATGAAAGAAATGTGCCTTAGCTCAAAAAAGGTTGAAAAACACTGGGTTAGGGAATGCTAGGGGTGACGAACTGGAGGAGAAATCCTTTGGGAGAGGAAAAGGCTGCGGTCACACACAATAAATAATCCCCTTTCAGTCCACTTTCCAACTGGATTTTACTGCGTGAACTGGCAAAATCCAGTTCAAAAGTGCATTGAAAGTGGATTATTTAGTGTGTGTGACTGCAGCTAAAGAGCGAGAGTCCAGTAGCACCTTAAAGACTAACAAAAATTGTGGCAGGGTAGGAGCTTTCGTAAGTCACTGTTTACGTCTTCTGGTACAGCTAGAATGTGAGTCCATCTGCCCTTATATATTGGAGAGTGGCGTGATTTCAGGTGCCAAATGACAATAGCAGCTGAATGACCATAGCAGACATGATTGGATTAGGTGTCATATGCAGAGGGGTAGTAGGCGTGGAGAAATCAGCGCTGGTAATGAGACAGGAAGCTTAGGTCACAATTCAGTCCAGGGAGAGGAGTGTGAGAGGGAAATGAATGCATTGGGATCAGCAGGGCTTTTTTTGTAGAAAAAGCCCAGCAGGAACTCATTAACATAATAGGCCACACCCAACAGCAGAAACTCATTAGCATATTAAGCCACACCCCCATGTTACCAGAAGAGTGGTCATCCAGCCACACCCACCTTTTGCTTCTTATTCTGTTTACCTTGTTTGTAAACCCAGGGCTTTTTTTGTAGCAGGAATTAATTTGCGTGTTAGGCCACATACCCCTAATGTAGCCAATTCTAATGAATTTCTGCTGTTGGGTGTGGCCTATTATGCTAATGAGTTTCTGCTGGGTGTGGCCAACGCAGGAGCCAGCCGGAACTCCGTTCCTGTGCATTCCTGCCCAAAAATAGCCCTGGGGATCAGTGATTTTAATGAATAGTTGGGGGATCTGGGAGAGAAATAACTATTGGGGGGGGGGGACAATTCTTTCTATGGGAATGTTTGTTTTGAGCATCTGAGAAGGAAATAAATTGGGTGGAGGGAGAACATGGGCCTTTAGCCCCCTTTCTTTTTGGAGGTCCCAGCCAGCTGCCACGGAGACTTGGAATGGCCTTCCCTTTTGATTCTGCCGAGTGCCACTGTGGTGTCTGGCTTGGCTTGGCAGCAGAGGAACCTTGACATTCCCTCTCGCATCAAATGCAACGGGATCCCTTCTGCGTGCTGCTGCGCAAGCTGATGCCTCTCCAGTGACTTCCTTGGAGTCGGCAGGAGAGCTTGGCCAAGGATAGATTTTCTATTTATTTGCTCCTCCTGTTCATTACCCAACAAAAAACAAACAAGCAGGTGGCAGCACTAAGCTGAAAAACAGCCGGTACTGACCAGCGTCTCCTATCAGGGTTCCAAGCCAGGGTCCCACTTATGGAAGGAGGGGCTCTTGAGTTTTGCTTTGCTGGACAGATATTTGATGGGCTGGGATTTAGTCTCGCTGTCCCCTTGAAAGTCATGTTGGCAACCGACCCCAAAGAAGTGTGCTCCTGTGCTTTAAGCAGCAGTGAAACGGGGGTGGGGTGAAACTTTTCTCCGGCCTAAGAAGAGACACTAATCCCTGCTAATGCCCTCTCATCAGCCTGTAGTTAACAGGCAAAGGTACAAAGGCAGATTGAGAAGTTGACAATCCAGAGAGCCCATGGTGAGACCGAGCCCATAGTGAGTATCCACATAGGGTTTGGAAGTGTCAGCAGAAACTTTTCGACTTTTAAAGGCTCAGGAACGTTGGCGGGACTGTGTTCTCCACAGGATTTGGGTGCCAAGTTTGGCTTTGCCATTCTACTTGCTGTTCCCTTCAAGAAGAAGAAGAAGAAGAAGAGATTGGATTTATACCCTGCCCTCCACTCCCCAAGGGAGTCTCAGAGCGGCTTACAAACTCCTTTCCCTTCCCCTCCCCACAACAGACACCCTGTGAGGTAGGTGGGGCTGAGAGAGCTCTTTCCCAAGATGTCCTTGAGAGAACAGCTGGTACAGAGCTATGGCTTGCCCAAGGTCATCCAGCCAGCTGCAAGTGGAGGAGTGGGGAATCAAACCCGGTTCTCCCAGATTAGAGTCTGCGCACTTAACCACTACACCAAACTGGCTCTTGACCAGGCTGCTTTCCAGGATATGAACTCTCACCTGTCTAGAGACCTCATTCTCATATGCTTATATAAAAGTGCCAATCAAACCCTCAGCTAGGGTTACCAACTCTGGATTGGGAAATACCTGGAGATTTGGGGGGGTTAAGCCTTGGGAAGGCAGGTTTTGGGGAGGGGAGGGACCTCAGCAGTGTTCCCTCTAAGCTGAGTTAATGTGAGCTAGCTCACAGTTCTTTAGCCTCCAGCTCACACATTTTTGCCTTAGCTCAGGAAGGATGGCTCCAGAGCAAACTAATTCATGCAGTAGCCAAATCGCTCGCTCACAACTTTAATGCCAGTAGCTCACGAAGTAGAATTTTTGCTCACAAGACTCCACAGCTTAGAGGGAGCATTGGACCTCAGTGGTGTATAATGCCATAGGGTCCACCCTCCAAAGCAGCCATTTTCTCCAGAGGAACTGAACTTTATCATCTGGAGATCAGTTGTAATAGTGGGAGATCTCCAGGTGCCACCTGGAGTTTGGTGCCCCACCCTTGGACCATCAAGTTTAGTTTTGTCTCCTCGGACTGGCAGCAGCTCTCCAGGTTCTCAGGCAGAGGTCTTTCACATCACCTAGTACTTGATCCTTTGAATGGAGATACCGGGGGTTGAACCTGGGACTTTCTGTGTGCCAAGCAGAGGCTTTCCCAGTGAGTCATGGCCCCTTCCCTTTTCTGAATTCTGTTGGGCCTGGACCTGGTTCCTCATTGTTCCTCTCAAGTGACAGACCTACCCATTAGCATGTCTTTCTTTACGAGACTTCCACAAAACCATTTAAAGAAAAAAGAAGGCCCAGGTTGGTGTATCCTTTATTATTCTTAAAGTCCGGCTGTGTACCCACCTTGTACAAGAGACCACAGTTGCACACAACTCAGATAAAAACCCGCCCTTACCACAAGTCAGTGCGCCACCAGATGGTCACCCAGCAATCTGCATGGCATCTTTAAATTCCCTGATGCAATGGGAAATGGGGGCAGCCACAGCTCCGCACAGCCATTCCTACCTCGGGCTGGTGGTCCACCCCTCCCTTGCTTGCTGGGTGCCACAGCTGGGATTGCCCTTGTCACAGCAAGCAGAAGAGGAGGAATGGGTAGAAGACACTGCAGGTGCCTCATCTCCCGTTTCAAGGGGGGAAACTGAAAGATATGATGTGGCTCTCTGAGTGGGCACCCAGCAGGCCTCAAGTCCGCCTCCAGATTTCCGGCTTCCACAAAAGCAAACTGAATGCACGACCACATGAAATAAAAAGAGCTGTGGGAAAGCGTCCCGTCTTAAACAAACGCATAACACCAACGGCAGCATCTTTGTTCTCTCTCTCCAGCCAAGTGAATTTGCCACCCAATCAGGAGTCAAGAAAACGTGGGCAAAATCCCGCGATGGGGCTCGGCTGCACAAGCCTGGCCAGGTACCAGAAAGCATTTTACTAGGTGCAGCGAGATCACTGCCACGACGGAAGCAGGCTTCTTGGTTTCCAACTAAGACGCGGAGGATTTCTGCACCGTCCCCATTTTCAAAATCCCACACTTGGAAAAGCATCTTTTACTTTCCTTCCGTGAACAAAACAAGTGCGCAGGATGGTGACAGTCGGCATTCACCACACGGAGATCAACATTTGGCAAGTGTTGGATGACATCCAGAGAAGCTCCACCAGCCGGAACTGCAAATAGCCGAAGACGAAGCCGGAGAAGACGTCGGTGACGTGATGCCTTCCAACCATGACCCGAGAAAGTCCCACCAAAAAGGCCCAGAGGACGAGCAAGATTCGAAGCGGGACGGCTAAGACCAGGTGGTTGAGGAGGAACTTGGACACCATGGCAGCCCGACTGGCGTGTCCGGCTGGGAAAGCATAGATGTCCATGGTCAGGTAGTCCAACAGGCCGGGGCTGACGTCGTAGGGCCCTTTCCGCTTAGTCAGCTTCTGTAGACCGGCGACAATGATGATGTCCAGAAACAGGGCTGGAGTAGAAAAGGGGAGGGGGGGGGGGAGAAGAAGATCAGAGATGAGTCTGTATAGGCCAAACCAACAGCTGTCAGGTGACTGCCTGCGTTCACTTGCCATGTACACACTTAGTGAAGAATATAATATAAAAACAATATACGAAACGATGTAACCATCATGTAATTATATAATATAAAGTGATACAGTCATACAATTCATCAAAGGTGAGAAATCACAAGAAGGTACGAAAACTCCAGGTGTACCCTTCGTTTCGAGTCGTCTCTTCTTCAGCAAAAACGACATGGATATGGACACTTGAAGAATATTATTTTTGACTCAAAAATTGCAATCTTTTTATAAGTTGTTATCTCCAATTTTCAATCTTCACCGCTAAACGGATAGGCAGCCAGTCGCAAATTTAAATGATCCACTCTGTATGTTTTTATATTCTATTCTTCATTGAGTGTGTACATTGTATAGCGTCTGGTTCCACAGCCCTTTTTTGCCATTTTCCTCTATAGCTAGGAAGTCTTTCCATTAGCACTTGTGTTCACTCGCTGACACACGTCTTTTTCTGGCACATGTACGTACAGCAATGTTTGTGTGTGAGGGAAAAACACACCCTGCACATACTTAAAAGAGCCTGCCTGCAGGGTTTCTGCATGAATCACTGCTCCGTGCATGCCTCCTGAATGGAAACGTCCAGCAAAGCAATACATACAGAGACACAACGGACACCCTTCTCTGAGGGCAGGCATGTATCCAATCACGCGCCCAGAAAAATTGCCCGTCTTGAATAAAGGCTGGCTGGAAAGAAGCAAGGCCGGCCCTGTGAATGCAGGGTTGCCACAGACAGCCTTCCGTGTGGATGAGCACTTTAGGCTCACAGGAGATTTCAGTTTGCCTGTTCTGCACAGCACACCAACAGCTTCCTTGTGTCATGTAGTTTGGGAAATCACTGGTCTCCAGTGTCAAACAACAACCACCCAAGCTACCATGTGACAGCTGCCATTATCATGTGACGGTCATTCCCATCAGTATTTGACAGAGGGAAAGAAATATACCTTGTCGCATTTGATGTACTTAACTGAGCTGGGTTCAGATCTCACTTTAACTATGATCACACTAAGTATGCATTCGATCTCCAACCCCGATGCAGCCTCTGTCACGGTGAGCAATTTGGGAAATCTCTGCCCAGGAGTGACCAGACCCTAAACACCCAAGAGTGTCACGAGAGCATTTGGTTCAGTTTGTTCAAGATTTGGTTCAGTTTGTTCAAGAGCAGCTGTCAGGACAGCATCCTCACATATCCCCTCCCTTTGGGTCAGAATGGTTCTTGGTAAATAGGAGGAGGAAGGAAAGAAAAGAGGAATGATTCAGACCTGACGTTTGGCCCCTGTTGGTAGGAAACTGCTCTTGAAAGAGTATCTTGCCTGCCTGCCTCCCTTTCTCCCCCCCCCCACCCCGTATCACCTGGTTTCTGTTTCCTCTTACTCGTTTTGTCTGCACAGCATTTAGCCAAGTTTCTTTCTTGACCAAGGCATATGACGTGAACCAGTGCGGTGTAGTGGGGAAGAGTGTTGGGTTAGTATCTGGGAGGCTTGGGTTCAAATTCCCAGCAACAATAGCCTACCTCACAGGGTTGTTGTGAGGATAAAATGGAGAGGAGAATGATGTAAGTCACCGTGGGTCCCCAGCTGGGGAGAAAGGTGTGGGAATAAATGAACAATGCTAAACAGGAACTGGAAGTTCAGGTCAGCTTTGATGAACTTTCTACCAGCAGCCTCCTTTTGAGCTGAGCAAGTGCTAAGGAGTCAACAACAGATGTCCTAGGGCTGCCAAGTCAGCCCAGGGGGCGGGGGATCCCCCGCTATAGGGGTTCCTGATCCACTGGCCAGCATTCGGCCGGCGGGGGGAACCCCGCCCCAGAAGTCGTCTGGTGAGGACGACTTCCCCCGTGTAATGACGTCACCCGGAGGTGACGTCATTACTTCGCCGTGGCGCGCGCGCAAAGCGCACGCGCCAGAAGAGCTCCCGGGGGGAGAACAACTCCCCCCTGCCGGTAAGTTGCCGGTACTTGGCAGCCCTAGGATGTCCCCACAAGACTCTCTCCTGGCAAACTACAGTGGCCTTGGAATGCCTTTCTCAACAGCAGAACCCTCCCCTTATGACAGGTCTCAGCTTCTCAGGCCTGTTCGCATGAGTCTTGCCTCATGCACGAGAACCTGCCACTTATGTCACCGAAGGACCTCCAGAGGCTGGAGTGGAGGACCCTTAGCGACCCGGAGATTAAAGAGAGCTCTGGTTGTGTCTTGCCACTGGGGAAGCGGCAGGGAACACGGTGTCAGGCCATTTGGTGTTTCCGCACAGGCTCAGCTCAAAGTGTCATGTCCCCCACTCCTGTCCCCATGTCCCTTGCCTGCTAATCAGCATGTGGAATTTTCACAGTTCTGTTGGTGTCAGTGTGGTTTTCAGAAATAGATACAAGCGGCGCCGTCACCGGCTCATGTTCCTTTGCAATCTTATCTGACCTACATACCAAGATGGACCTAGGCTGGCTAAATTGCTGCCACCATCATTGCAGCCACATGGCCTGTCAAAAACAGGGCCGGAACTGTTCCTTTCAGCACCTGAGGGTTGGGCAGGTATGTCTCTCCATAAGCCCTTTCAAGCCATCATTCTCTAATGGTGACCCAACCCATAGAAGCAATGGCCTCCAAGCGGTGTTCTAGAGGACACAGGGGTCCCTCCAAACCTTATTAGTGGTTCCTCAACAACAAGATCCAAAACGGTGGATACGTTTCAATTTTGCTACCCAATTATCCCCTACAGTGCTGGAGAAGAGGAAAAGAAGGGAAGAGATTGGATTTATACCTTGCCCTTCACTACCCAAAGGGGTCTCAGAGCGGCTCACAATCTCCTTTCCCTTCCCCTCCCCACAACAGACACCCTGTGAGGTAGGTGGGGCTGAGAGAGCTCTGACAGAAACTGCTCTTTTTAAGAACAGCTCTTGTCAGAACTATGGCTTGCCCAAGGTCATCCAGCAGGTGCAAGCAGAGGAGTGGGGAAATCAAACCCAGTTCTCCCAAATTAGATTCTGCACACTTAACCACTACACCAAACTGAGCATTATCAGTTTATGAGGAACAGCAATAACATCCACCGGGCGTTGACAAGTGTGCCCCCTGGAACGCTTCCCAGAATCCTCCACAACACCGAGAAGAAGTTCCATGACAGACCTGCAGAAATTCCTCAGCCTGAAGGGAAGGGAAAGGTGGCATAGAAATGTTTAAATAAAAACATACATAGGAAGGGCTGCCTCAGGCAAGAATGTCTGAGGCCTAATCTGAGTCGATTAGGGTTGACAGTTCCCAGTTGGGCAATTCCTGTATATTTCAGGATGGAGCATGGGGGCAGGATTTGGGGAGGGGAGGGACCAACAAGGAGTCCGCACTCCACAGCTGCCATTTTCTCCAGAGGAACTGATGCTGCAATCCCAACACAATCAATAATCCACTTTCAATGCACTTCCCAACTGAATTTTACCATGTGAACTGGCAAAATCCAATTGGAAAGTGCATTGAAAGTGGATTGAAAGAGGATTATTTAGTGTGTGATCAGAGCCGTAGTCTGGAAATCAGTTCTAATTCCAGGAGATCGCCACACTCCACCAGGAGGCTGGCAACTCCAGAGTAGATTAGGACTCCCACCTTCAAAAGATATATAGAGACTGGGTTGTGGCAAGCCACATATATCTTGTCTTTGACACCACTGTTAAAAGCAGAGGAGTTCCCTTCTTCATTGCACCAGTTTATTCTATTGACCCCTCATGCCCAGAGGTGGCTAAGAGTCCGTTTGGTGTAGTGGTTAAGTGCGCGGACTCTAATCTGGGAGAACCGGGTTTGATTCCCCACTCCTCCACTTGCACCTGGCTGGATGACCTTGGGCAAGCCATAGCTCTGTACCAGCTGTTCCCTCAAGGACAGCTTGGGAAAGAGTTCTCTCAGCCCCACCTACCTCACAGGGTGTCTGTTGTGGGGCGGGGAAGGGAAAAGGAGTTTGTAAGCCGCTCTGAGACTCCAAGTGAGTGAAGGGCGGGGTATAAATCTAATCTCTTCTTCTTCTTCTAGACCGCACATGGTACCAATTCAGCTAGGCTGAGTGTGGCATATTTCACTAGTGTGGCAGTGGTAAACAAGATGAAATATGCCGCTTGAATTAAAAAACAAAAGAAAAACCCGGCTCATTTCACGAGGGAGATTGTTTGGGAGTCTTAGCTGTGCAAGAAATAGCTCCTTGCTTGCTGACAGCCAACAATTAGCCTTTACACTGAAGTGTGCAGTAAACTACACTTGCATATAATTGCCAGCATCTCTGGTGATATTTTAAAACAAATTAAACGTGGTTAAATGCTTGCTGCAACCTTTGTGGCATTTCCCTTCCCACTGAGAATAAAGCAGAGATTACAGGTTGAGCGCTGGATTACTGACCATTAAAACTCTTCAGCTATGTTTCCAGATCTCATGGCTCTGAAGGCAACTCCAGTTCCTTGGAGACCCTGAAAAACAGCTCTGGGGACTCACCCAAAAAGACCCCTTCTCTAAGAAACATAATTAAGACTTTTCTGTTTGGGAGATCAGGTATTTGGTGATCAAGTGAGTTGGAATAGACGATGGAGATTCAAAGGCGTTTGGGAGCATTTCGGCTAACGAGAACCTCACCCCCATGAAAATATTCATTCCAATGCTAGAACTTAGGGCACGTACCCACACACATCATTGAAACTGAATTTCCTTCAGCACCTTTGAGCTTCTGTGCTCGAGAAACTGTCCTTGTTCTTTCCTGGTTCTGGCAACCTTGAGGGAGCCTCCTTCTGACTAGAATCCTCCAGCTGCATTAGACCAAGGGTGTGATCACGCGAGCAGGTCGGCTCGACATAGCCAGCCCTCCCCTCCAGATCAAATGGCCACCATTAAACGCGCACATCTGGCTTCCATGCCCCACTTGTTCCCTACCTCATGCTAAAACGACTCCCACACAGATTAAATAGCCACCAGTAAATTTTGGTGGCTACATTAGTGAGGTGCTTTCATGGTGGGTTTCTGAGCAACTGACTGTCTGGGTGCGCCATGGAAATGCAAGAGCGGTGTGATCGTTCCACTCCATTTCCAGCGTATCCTTTCCCCCCGCAACCTCACTCTGACATGTGCTTCAAAGCCCCCACAGAATGTGGCTAGAAGCACATGTGCACTTGTCCTTCTGCGCACGCATAGCAGGATTTAGGAAAAAAACCAATGAAGAAAAGGAGGAGGAGACTGAATGACAGGGCATAAAGATATGAGTCCAGATTCCAGATGGTGCTGATCTATGTGACAGCTAAGTGACAGCTGAGAGCTCCATAGGCAGCAGCTCTAGCTGGAGCAAACAGGTTCTGACTGGCACAGTTACACAGCAGTCAGAGTGACTCAGCAGTCAGTGGTGATTGGCTGGTCAATGTATATAAGTGAATGTTGTACAGTGTATCTTTCTCTTCTGTATTTTTCAATGTGGGCGAAGCGCTGTGTCAGTCTGTATAGTGATTTGTGCTGAACAAGCGTATACCTGCATTTAACAACAGGCTTTGTAAATAAACCCTGTATATATTCCTTCCCTACTTGGCTGTGTGGACATTGGACTTTGTGGGACGTAAGCTCTGCACTTTACTTGCACGTTGCTGTGAATCTCTGCTCTGGTGCTAACACGCCAGCTCAGCACTCGCACCCCCTGACATTGAATTTATACCCCGCCCTTCACTCGGAGTCTCAGAGCAACTTAGAATCTCCTTTCCCTTCCCCTCCCTACAACAGACACCCTATGGGGTAGGTAGGGCTGAAAGGGCTCTCCCAACAACTGCTCTTGAGAGAACAGCTCTGACAGAACTATGGCTTGCCCAAGGTCAAACCAGCAGGTGCAAGTGGAGGAGTGGGGAATCGAACCTGGTTCTCCCAGATTAACCACTCCACCAAACTGGCCACGGGTCTGTTGTTGCGGTGTGTTAGCGATGTGAACAACCAACCACAGGCCCGCAGCATTATGAAGCTGGTTTAGGGGGCGCTGTGTGATTGACGCAAAGTGTCCCAAACTCAAGTGGCTTATTTGAGCCGATATCCTTCTGCAGCAAACTGCTCGTGTGACCATACCCCAGCTCAATCCATCTAGCCAAGCACTGTGCTTCAAACAAAAGCCAGCCAAATAGCGCTGGTATCCAATATTCGGAGATATTCTGCCTCTGATTATGGCGGTTCTATTTAGCTTTCATAGTAATTGATAAACTGAGGCTGCAACCAGTGTTCCTTCTAAGCTGAGTCAGTGTGAGCTAGCTCACAGTTTTTTAGCCTCCGGCTCACACATTTTTGTCTTTGCTCAGGAAGGATGGCTCCCAAGCAAACTAATTGAAGAAGAAGAAGAGATTGGATTTATATCCCGCCCTTCACTCACTTAAGAGTCTCAGAGCGGCTGACAAACTCCTTTTCCCTTCCCCGCCCCACAACAGACACCCTGTGAGGTAGGTGGGGCTAAGAGAGCTTTTTCCCAAGCTGTCCTTGAGGGAACAGCTGGTCCAGAGCTATGGCTTGCTCAAGGTCATCCAGCCAGGTGCAAGTGGAGGAGTGGGGAATCAAACCCGGTTCTCCCAGATTAGAGTCCGCGCACTTAACCACTACACCAAACTGGCTCTCACTACACCAAACTGGCTCTAATTGATGCAGTAGCCAAATCGCTCGCTCATGGCTTTAATGCCAGTAGCTCACAAGGTAGAATTTTTGCTCACAAGACTCTACAGCTTAGAGGGAGCACTGGCTGCAACCCTAAGAACACTTTCCCCGGGAGCGAGCCTCATCAAATAAAATCAGATGTACCTGCCTTGGCTGACTTCCAAGCCAGCCATGAATTTCATTCTTTTTAAAAGCCACCTAAGGTAGTAACTGTCTCCACCTATTACGGGTGATCTTATCCCACACCCCCCCCTCTTAGTTGGTATTATTTAACTGATTAAATTGTAAGTCTTCTGGCAGGGCTTCTTCGTTCTGTTTGAAGCTATCTATTGTGCACTGCTGAGTCCCCTACGCTGATTTCCAAGCCAGCAAAAGCTCCCCCCTGCTTAATTTCTGCACGTCAGAGATAAAAACGCATCCTGTTCTCCGCTTCCAAGGAACTGTCCCCTCTAACTTCAACAGTCTTCTCATTCCAGCAATTACTCCCGCCAGTTTAATTTCTGCATGTCAGGTTGCCTGGGATGGTATAGGAGCGTGCCAGTTTTAAAAAATAATACTCAGTTCAGCTCTTGTGCCTTCCATCCCCAGCGCTGCACAAACCGCCACCTAGAGTTAGGCCACTGCCTCTTGCATCACCCTGGCACTCCGAGCCAAAATGTGCAGAGGGCGCGTATGTGGGTGAAGCACTGTCAAGTTGCAGCTAACTTACAACAACCCTATAGGGTTTTCAAGGTAAGCAACAAGGCAGAGGTGGTTTGCCACTGCTTGCCACTGTATAGTGACCCTGGACTTCCTTGGTAGTCTCCCATCCAAGTACTAAGCAGGGCTGACCCCGCTTAGCTTCCGAGAGCTGGGGAGATGAGGATTAGAAGTGGGCCCTATTCATTTGGAAGCAACGATTCACCTTCACACCCACGACACCCGACCACAGTCCACGGAAGTCCACTATGGCCACAACCGTTGCTGCCTTCTCTCCTCCAGAGCCAGTGCAAGGGTTTTTGCCCCCCTTTGCAAATGGCTTGACTACCCTTGTTCTGTTGGGAAGTCACTGCCCACCCCTTGCACGGCGGAGGAGCTCCCCCTCACTCACACTGCCCTCACTGGGACAGGAAGGGTTGCCAGGTCTGACTCAGGAAATATGGAGCCAGGAGCAAGGATGTGACCTAGGATTGCCAGGTGAGGCCAACAAGCTGGAAGGGAGTTCTGGCTGCCACATTTAAGCATCCCTTTTAAAAGCATTCCTTTTAAATGCTTTCCCTCCGTTAGAAACGATGGAGGTTGAGGGCACCTTCTTTTGGGGCTTGCAGAATTGGACCCCCGGGTCCAATCTTTTTGAAACTTGGGGGTTTTCTTCAGGAGGGACACCACTAGCTATGCTGAAAATGTGGTGCCTCTATCTCAAACAACAGCCTCCCCCCACCAAGCCCCAGGTAGCCACTGATTGATTCTCCATTATACCCTATGGAGACAGGTCTCCATAGAGTATAATGGAGAGCCCAGCAGCCATCTACCCACTTTCTGACAGCCCTGAAGCAGGAGGAGGGGCTCCAGATCAGGGGATCCCCCGCCTCTAACTGGGGATTGGCAACCCTAGGGACAGGGGCTGCGGGCAGCCTGCTGTGGTGCAATGCCTCCCAATCAGAGTGGATTGGGAGACAAAACCAGTCCCAGAAAAGGCCAACCACCCTGACAGAGGGAAGAAGGCTTGACACAGGCTGCTCCCTGGGGGTAGAGGTGCCACTTGGGGCTGCAGCTTGCCATGGCAGACCCCAATGCCATGGGTGGGTGGGGCAATTACAGGGCTGGTTTGGGACACGCCCCCAGCTCTGGCGCCCTAGACGATCACCTAGGCGTGGCTAATGGGCCATCTGGCCTTGCCTCTTTCCTTCACTCTTGCGCTCTCTGCGCAGGAAAAGCACATAGTGTTGCCAAGTAGTGTTGGGAGGGGAAGGCCCATTTCCACACCTGCTTGTCCTGCCCCCAAGCACAGGGCTGCCCCAGACAGCTGCCTAGGCCTCGAGCAATAGGTAAAACTAGGCCACAGAAGCATCCATCGGAAAGAGTATCAGATCACAGGTTTTAGTAATTGCTACCGACAGCATGGGGGAATACGGCATTTGAATGTGTGTGCGTGTTCTCCTCCTCTGCTAGGGTTGCCAATTCTGAGTTGGGAGATTCCTGGAGATTTGGGGGTGGAGCTTGGGGAGGGTGGGGTTTGGGGAGGGAAGAGTCCTCACCAGGGTATAATGCCATAGAGTCCTCCCTCCAAAACAGCCATTTTCCCCGGGGGAACTGATTTCTGCTGTCTGGAGATCAGTTGGAATTCCAGGAGATTGCCATGCCCCACCTATACAAGCATTGTGAATCACGGAATCACAGAGTTGGAAGGGGCCATAGAGGCCACCTAGTCCAACCCCCTGCTCAATGCAGAATCCGCCTAGAGCATCCCTGACAAATGCTTGTCCAGCCGCTGCTTAAAGACTGCCAGGGAGGGGGAGCTTATCACCTACCCAGGCAGCTGATTCCACTGTTGAATGACTCTGACTGTAAAAAAGTGTTTCCCAGCCAGTTCCTTCCTGCCCTTAATTTAAACCCACGATTGCGAGTCCTCTCCTCTGCTGCCCACAGGAACGGCCCCCTGCCCTCCTCCTCCAAGCGACAGCCCTTCAAAGACTTCAAGAGAGCCATCCTGTCCCCCCTCAACCTCCTCTTCTCCAGACTGAACATTCTCAAGAACCTCAGCCTTTCCTCATCGGACTGCAAAAGCTGCTAGCCCTCAAAGAGGTTTGCTACCTAACTTCAACAATTCAAATTAACAACCCGATGGTATTTAACCCCAGAATGATTATTTAAAAGTAGGTTTAAGCCTACTCCATTGTGTTGAAAACAGTGTCAGCAGATCGGATCTTTAGTCCACTGTTGGTGGGTCTGTCCAGACATTAATCAGTTCTGGAAACTTGTAATAGAGGAAATTTAAAAAATTACAGGAGTAGAGTTACCTAACACACCAGAATCCTTATTATTACATTTTTGGCCTGATTTGATAGTTACTAAACAAACAATGGAGTTAATTTCTTTATTATTAATTGCTGCGAAAAATCTTATTGCTTCTAATTGGAAAACACTTAGTATCCCTACTATACATCACTGGAAAACAAAAATATGGGATGTAATGGTCTCAGACAAGTTGGCAATGCAAATAGCAACAGCTGATAATCCACAACAAATGAATAATTTTGAGGAAAAATGGTTTGTATTTTTTGAATATATTAGTTCTAATCAATATTGTATTCCAGATAAGTATAGAAAAATTATAAGATTTTAGTTCATTGGTAATATAAGTTGGTAGGTGTAAACTGGAGTTGTTGTACATAACTGTTGTGAAATTGTATTCAAATTTTGTTTAAATGTTATTTACTGTTCACTGTATATGTTCAACTTATTTGTCATTGTTGTATTTTTAGTGATGTTACTGTTCAGAATTTTGTATTTTTGATATTTTTTATTTTGTTAAAAAAATTAATAAAAATTGTTAATTGCAAAAAAAGAAAGAAAGAGGTTTGCTACCTTGCTGGTCCACCCATGACTAAATGTACCATTTGGGGCATTCTTGCCCATTCACTGAGTAGGGATCCTTACCGGCCTATAACTGCAAGTCATTATGATTATGATTACCAATTGACCGTATTTGGATTCTCTATTCACAGTGAATAAATCTCGCCTTCCCTCGCATGCAAAATGTATAAAGTGTTCAGCTCAAAAATATTGTGGTTCCTGTTTAAAAACCAGAACACTCTCACAAAGTATATATCGGAGCAAAAGAAAGGAGACCTAATTTGTAGGGGGGGAACATGATCGAGTGTCATCGGAGTATGGTGAGGATTTATTACGGCAGGTTCTTCCACAGTGCCCTTCCGTAGATGTCCAAGGCATTTAATCGGATGAAAGCCCCTCGAGAGACAAGAGTTCTCTGCTTTCCCTTAATAAAAGATCCCATGTTATTCTGTGATAAGTTAACAATGCAGATTTCAGGGCACAAGCATGGGGTTGGGGGTGGAAAGCTGGCTCCTAATTAAAGTAGACACCTGCAGGCCCAGATACTTTGATCATCAAACAAATCTGAAAATGGGACATGGTTTGTTTATCTCATTCCCTCAAAACAAGGGACCAAAACAGTTCCAGCTAGTGATTAAAGAACTTCCAGGCAGAAAAACAAAATTTGGCACCTGCAGAGCAAAACAGGCTGATTTTTAGAAAAGTGTAAAAATAGTACATTTTAATACTTCGACCTGGAGGCATGAAAACAGGGTCCGTGCCTTGCTAGGTGAGGCGACCGCCTCCCCAAGCAGGGCTTCAAAGAAATCTGAGACTTCCTCATAAGCAACAGAAATGTGAAGCTCAAGTATCTTGGTGTTTCTTTTATTATCTACGAACTGCTAGCATCAGGACTGTAAGGTAAAGGTAAAGGTTTCCCTTGCTTGAAAGCCCGTCACATAAGACTCTAGGGATGCGGTGCGCATCTCCGTTTCCAAGTTGAAGAGCCAGCGCTGTCCAAAGACGTTTCCATGGTCATGTGGCTGGCATGACTAGACGCCAAGGCGCATGGAACGCTGTTACTCTCCCACCGAAGTGGTACCTATTTATCTACTTGCAATTTCTTGCTTTCGAACTGCTAGGCTGGCAGGAGCTAGGGCCAGAGACGGGAGCGCAATCCGTCATGCAGCACTCAGGTCTTGAACTGCTGAACTACTGACCTTCCAATCTGCAGTTCAGTGTCTTAACCACTTGAGCCACTGCACAAAGTGGATTTTTAACTTTTTATAAAATTCGGAAACTTTTCTCTTCCCTAAAGGAATAAGAACTTGCTGGTTACCCCTGGGATCACTTATGCGTTATCATATATAATCCGACGTTTATTGTCAAATTGCAGTCCGTCCTCCCCAGGGGGGATTTTTGGTGAGTAGAGTGGGGCAGATCAACCCCCTAAGTTGCTTGAGCCCAGGGGTCCCCAGGGTGATGCCCATGGAGCCCACCAAGTAGAGTTGCCAGCCTCCAGGTGGGACCTGGGGACCCCCTGGAATTAAAGCTCATCTCCAAGCTACAGAGATCAGCTCCCCTGGAGAAAATGACTGCTTTGGAGGGAGGACTCTGTGGCCTTGTACCCCACTGAGGTCCGTGTCCTTTCCAGGCTCCATCCCCAAACTGGATCTGGTAACCCTGCCCCCCCATCCCCCACTGATGGCCAGAGGGACCTGGAAACCCCACCACCAAGTGTTTTCAGAAAGTGTGCTTCTGACTCGCTTCAGGGCTTCTGACTGGCTGTGCAGATTAAAAGGCATCCTGGTCAACAGGGCTTCCGCCAGAAATGCTAAAGAGTTCCTACGAGAGCAATGCAGAAGCTGGCTCCCTCCCATTTTGTGACTGGCTCCATCTCCTGCGGCAGCCATTTTGTTGTTGTGCCCACCACCCTGTGTCAGGGTGCTCACGGGCTTAGAAAGGTTGGGGACCCCTGCTTTAACCACTGCTATGGGAAAACAAGAGCTCTTTTCAGATGCTACACTCCTGGTGCGGTGACCACATGTTCAGAATGATGGCCCTGCACATAGGTATGCCAGCCTCCAGGTGGGACCTGGAGATCCCCCAGAATTACAGCTCATTTCCAGACTACGTAAATCAGTTCCTCTGGAGAAAAGGGATGCTTTCGAGGGTGGCCTGTATGGTAGTTTGGTGTAGTGGTTAGGAGCACAGACTCTAATCTGAGAGAGCCGAGTTTGATTCCCCACTCCTCCACATGCAGCCAGCTGGTGTGACCTTAGGTCAGTCACAAGTTCTTTCAGAGCTGTTATCTCAAGGACAGTTCTGCAAAGAGCTCTCTCAGCCCCACCTACCTCACAGGGCGTTTGTTGTGGGAGGGGAAGGGAAAGGAGATTGTGAGCCCTTCTGAAGGGCAGGGTATAAATCCAGTCTCTTCTTCTTCTTCTTCTTCTATTGTGCCCCACTGAGGTTTTTCCCAGGCTCTACACTTAAATCTCCAGCAGTTTCCCAACCTGGATCTGGCAACCCTACCCCCCACCCCCAGCCAGTGGCCACAGGGACCTGGTAACCCTAGCATGTAATCATCCCGGTATGCACGATTGCCATTTTCCCTAAAAGGGTCAATGTGTCGATTTTCTGCCTCAGTACACATGTACCAGACCTAATTGTGTGTTCTGAAGCTGGAATATGCACAAATTGCCTCTGTAAGCAGAAATGGGGATCATGCATACGGGAGGGTCACGTGTAGAGCATTTGTCCCATATTTGCAAGTCAAACATATTAACTGAACAGGATTGGATGTCCGTCCCCCCCTGACTGATACCAAAAGAGTTGCCAACTCCAGGTTGGAAAATTCCTGGAGATTTTGGAAGTGGAGCCTGGGGAGGGTGGGATTTGGGGAGGGGAAGGATCTCCGTGGGGTATAACGCCAGTGTGTCCACTTTTCAAAGCGGCCATTTTTCTCCGGGGGAACTGTTCTCTGTCATCTGGAGACCAGTTGTAATTCCAGGAGATCGCCAGGCCCCACCTGGAGGTTGGCAACCAGAACTAACAGAAAGTAGTGGAGCAGGTCTGATTTTCAGTAGAAGGGAGTGCTGGTAAGGGTCAAATGGCCCCTCTCCCCTTTAAATCACAACCACAGACACTGCATTGTATAAAATGGGAAAAAAAAACCCTGGAAAAATGGACTGTGGAACTACACATAACCTGCCTTTTGAGAAGTGATCACTTGCGTGGAAAAGCAGAAAGTCATTTTGGTGCCGCAATCTATCTGTACGGGGGTGAAGGGTGGGAGCCACGTTTTAAGCATCCTCAGCAGAAAAGGTTCTGGGATATGAGGTCAGGGGGGAGATCTGGAGAAGTCAAAGATGCATTAGACTCCCCTGTCCAAGCTGATTAGGACAAACAAGTACAATTGCTGGCTGACCAGGGAGCTGCTGCGCCTCTCGCGCACCATGCCCTTGGGAATGTCACGGTTTGTATCGCAGCCAATTACTTTTATGTGGCTTCTTCCCAGATGACTCTTGAAATGCAGTGGCTCTGCAGAGACTAGAGAGAGACAAAAAAACAGTCTAGCAGGAAGGAAGCTCCCGCAGCAAGAAAACTGCCCCCCTGCATGGTTCCCGCCACCCCACCACGACCAGGAACCGGGAAACTCCTGTTATCTGGGGCTACACGTCCCTTGATTCACCCACATCACTCCTTAAAACATTTCAGGAACAAATTGGGAGCTCAAAGGAACTGCAAGGGAGCTCTCTGCTTCGTCTCTTCTGGGATGTCAGTGGGGGTGCCATCTGTTTCCCTGGCTCTGTGCCTGCGCCTTTAAAACCCATCTGGCTGCCAAAACCTTAGTCGGCAAAGTCTCCCCTGCAATTAGGGTTGTCAACAGGGCAGGAGAAAACATTTCCTGTCCCAGCAGCCCAGCAGGTCAGTGGACTGCAAGGAACTCTCTAACTTAAAGATGCAGTTCACCTACGGATGATACAGAAAGACAATGGCCGATTTCGCACTGGCCAGTTGCCTTTTGTTCTCTTCGGAATTTCCCCTCCCAGTTTCCTCCGGAGTATTTTCTTCATTTTCCCACTTGGAACCTCAGCCCTTTTGATATAGGGTGATGAAGGGTATTCTCCAAAAAAAATTAGAAACTCCCACAATGGGGCGGCCCTGATGAAAGGCGAGCGAGTGGGCGTGTTTTCATTTTGGGTTCTCCCCCGGAGCAAACAGGATTTGTTTGCTCCAGGGGAACTCCAGTACAGCAGGGCAATACTCCAGAGCAAAACGTGAGCCCGGAGCAACTGGTGTGAAATCAACCAGAAGCTCCGGTGCAAGCATGAGGGCAAACCTGGGGCAAACGCTAGTGTGAAATCGGCCTGAGAGAGCTTTGGCCAAAGATGACTAAGTTCATTCCTGAAGTTAAATCTAAACCAGAGACCTGATTTAAGTGTGCTGCTGGTGGGCAAGAACATTACTTTTTTCCCACCATAGAGAACAATGGAGGGAATGGGGGCAACCTGTTTGAAGGCCTGTAGAATTGGACCCCCTGGTCCAATCTTCTTGAAACTTGGTGGGCATTTGAGGGAGAGGTCCTAGAAGTTACCCTGCAAGTTTGGAGCCTCTCCCTCAAACCCCTCCCCTACAGCCACTTTTAAAGTTGCCACCGAATTTCGGCGGCAATTCAGCAGCAGGCCGAATCAGATCAGAGAATCTGATTTGGCCCGTGGCTGCCCTACTGCCCCTCCTGAGCTGGCGGAGCAGCACTCCGCCTTACTCCGGCCCCAAAGGACCCCTGCACATAGGTAAAGGTTTCCTTGCTTGAAAGCCAGTCGAATCTGACTCTAGGGGCAGTGTTCATCTCCATTTCCAAGCCAAAGAGGCAGCACTGTCCAAAGACTTTTCCCGTGCTCATGTGGCCAACATGACTAAATGTTGAGGTGCACAGAACACTGTTACCTTTCCACCAAAGCGGTACCTATTTATCTACTTGCAATTTCTTGCTTTTGAACTGCTAGGCTGGCAGGAGCTGGGGCCAGAGGCGGGAACTCACTCCGTCATGCGGCACTAGGGTCTCAAACTGCCGAACTACCGAACTTTCAGTCTGCAGCTTAGCCTCTTAACCTCTGAGCCACCGCAGACCCTTATGCACACATAATTATGGCCAAATTGTGTGGGTGTGGGAGTGGGGAGATAGGACAACTGGATCTTCAGATAGGCATAAGTGGCAGACATGAGATAGAACTACCAGTCACCACACTATCCTGTGCCATTTATACAACCCTGGCTGGAAGACGATGCGTCAAGCCACCATCTTCCGGTATGAACCTGCTATGCCTGCAACATTCCCCACTGTGCCTTTGTGACCTCTTGCAGGGCTGGTAGATCGGCCTCTGCCCATTTGCTGAACTGCAAGCCCAGGCCTTTGCGACGGCATCCCGAAGGAAGCGAGGAGGCTGCCTACCTTGCTGGCTTTTAGGAAACCCCGCAAGGCAGTTCAGTTCAGAAGGGCGTTCTTTGGGGGGGGGGGGGGAGAAAGCGACTGCGGTTTGTGCGTGCAGGCAGAGTTGTGGGACCGTTCTGCTGAGCGCACTTTCTCAAAGCCTCTTTGTACTGAATCTCCTTAATGCGTTTTGGAACGGGCTTTGCCGCTTTGAGGATATCGTATGCTTTGTTGGCAAATGTTCTCATGAGTTGCCTTGAGCTCCTTTGGGAGGGGAGGGAGGAAAGGAAGGATAGAAATGTTCAAATAAATAAACATACCATCACTCAAACTGGATCAGACACTCAACCACAGCGATATTAAAACTTATTAACACTGTCACTTAAGAAAAAAAAGGAAACCCAAAGGTTACAATAACTACCAGCACTACTGATAAAGGCACTCTGCGCCCTGGTGGGAGTGGGAAGTGCCATCAATTCACATCCGACTCACGGACACCCCTCATGGGGTTTTCAAGGCAAGAGAGGCTCAGAGGCGGCTGGCCATCGCCCGGCTCCACGTGGCCACTCTGGATTTCCTTAGTGGTCTCCCTTCCAAGTTGCCCAGAAGGTCAGACCAGAACCGACGGGTTGAAATTAAATCAGAAGAGTTTTCAGCTAAACATTGGGAAGAACTTCCAGACAGCTAGAGCGGTTCCTCAGTGGAGCAGGCTTCCTCGGGAGGTGGTGGGCTCTCCTTCTTTGGAGGTTTTCAAAGAGAGGCTAGGTGGCCATCTGACAGCAATGCTGATTCTGTGAACTCAGGCAGATCATGAGAGGGAGGGCAGGAAGGGTTGCATCTGTGCTTAGTTCTTGTGGCCCTGTCTTACAGGCCCAGGGAAATGCTGACTGCTACTTTGGGGTCAGGAAGCAATTGTTCTCCAAGACAGTCTGGCCGCGGATTCTGGAGGGGTTTCCCCCCACCTCTTCTGGGCATAGAGCAGGAGTCTCTGGGTGGGGAGGTATTTGTGAATTTCCTGCATTGTGCAGGGGGTTGGACTAGGTGACCCTGGAGGTCCCTTCCAGCTCTATGATACAATGATGCTACTAGCCAGGGCCGACCCTGCTTAGCTTCTGGGATCTGACGAGATCAGGCTAGCCTGGCCATCCAGGTCAGGGGACCTTACCCGTGACCAAAAAGCCCTCTGAGATTTGTACCTTTTTTCTAAAAGCTAGCCAAGAAAGAAGATGTCCAGCTAACATTCTCGGGCAGACCATCAAGCTGGGCAACCGCTGAAAAAGCCCATGAGCAGGTTGAGGAGGACTGACTCTTCTGAAGTGAAGGAACAATGAGTAGGAGGTGATAAGAGGATCATGGCTATCAGGGTTCACACAGCGTTAACTATCAAGTCACATTGCCAAGGAAGTGACTTGAAGGAGGCGAAGAAGACACAACAGCCTCTAGTGTGAGATAAAGCACTGCACACCCTAAAGTACGTGGACAAACAGTGAAAATCCTGCTCTCTCAAGCCAGTCCCCTGCTGCGCCCTGGGCCTGGAACCCTCTCCATTAATCCCTAAGCCACCCCACTTCCTTCAAATCCCTCCCCAAGGGCTGTCTGTTCTGTGAAGCCTCCGCGTCAAGTTGTTAGTACCCCCTTCTAGTACATGTTCCTTGACATTTCCTCCTCTTTCTATTCCTTTGTCCATCCACAGCAAACCCCACTGTCAAAATGGAGACTGTCAATTCCTTGTGATAGGGACTATGCATTTGTGCTTATTTTACTATGTAGGACCTCTGCATTGATGTTGCTATTATCTGTATTTAGAAGTCAAAACAGGTTTTGGATAACCGGCTACAAACCTAGACTCACGCCCAGAACCATGAGGAATCAAGAGTCAAAGCTCGGAGGATGACACATGTCGTGTAGTGCTGCAACAGGAAACAGTCCTAGAAACCCTATTTGGTCTGGGAGCTTGGAAAAGTCCTACGGCTGTCCCAAGTCCACACCTGACAAAGCTACCCCATTCCTTTGGCAGTATTAACTTCCCGCTGGGTAATAACTGCTCCCACCAACAAAACTGAAAGAGTAATTCCTGCTGGAAGTCAGTGGGTGTGTTCAGATACGCTGTTTGATCCAACTTCGACATTCTTCAAAAACGGATCAAATGTGTGCATTCAGACACCATCAGCTGCCTTCCATCACCAGCCGCTGCTTTCCGGAGCAAAACCCGCTTCAAACTGGAGTATTTTGATACCAGGTCCCCAAGTGGTGTTTTTTCAGCTCTCCCGGTTGAAAGTGCAGTTTCCCCTGTGTGATCGCTCCACCGTCATCGAGCTACTTCCAAGAGTTTAACCCCCCCCGCTTTTCGTCCGCCATTTTAATTTTTGCGTTGGTGATATGCGCATCAACGCCGCGCTGCCCATGCATCTATAAAACCAATGTTTGAACAGTCTTTTTGGCATTTAGATGAATTAGTGATTTTCAGGTAAAAAGTTTAAAGGGAAGTTATGTTAGAGGGGCTGGCTTGAAGTGGAAATATTAGTATGAGCAGTTATGTGCATGCGCAAACAGAGAATTTTTTTTAAAAACCCCGACACAAGCTCCTGCGCGTCAGTAGTGTAGACACCAGGGAGCTGTGTGACTGCACGTTGATGTGGGATGAAGTGGGGTAAGTGTGATCATGATTGTCCAAAGTAAAAAAAAAACAACACATCGAAGCAGGGCAATTTGAACCAGCTCCAGCACGCGTCTGAACACACCCAGTCAGTCTTTTTTATGCCCACAAGCCTTTCAGAAGCAGAAAAAACACTGGAAGGATTTGTACTCCACACGATCTATATTGTGTTTAAGACTCTGCCTAGTTGCAGCATCTCCTACTTCGCTCCTACAAGCTACTTGTGGGGATGATTTCATGTTCTTCCATGCTTTTGGATCGTGTTAGGCATGTTGGTTTACAGAAATCAGGTTTCAAGCATTCAAAACAAAAGTTTAATAAACAACTAAAAAGAGTACACGTGGTCTTTACAAGCACCAGGACAAGCAAGAATAAAAAGAAATGGTGAAAAACCACAGTATTATAAATCCTAGCTTTATAATCCTAAATGATGTTAATTAGTATAGGCTCTTACAGTTGCGCCACTTAAGATTCCTCCATTATCTTGGTTTTCAGAGTTTGGGAGTTCTCCTCATTTTCCCTCGACATGTGGTCAAGATGGTATCCCTAGGTAAAAGTTCAGTCTTCTATGGCTTGTGCCCACCCAAGGAAGATGAACAAAGAGAAGAGAATTTCCTTCTGGTGCCCTGAGAGTTTGTAGTCTCCCCCTGGGAGTCTGTCCACCTCTGGGGTCAGTCTTGATCTTCCTGACCCAAGAGGAAGAAATACTGTCTAGCCTGATGACTACTCTTTGTCTGTATTTTAGTTGTGACTAGCAGAGGTGTTAGATGGTAAACCTTTTTTGTTTTCCTTTGGCCAGAGCCATTTGCCCCTCTAAGTACTGGAGTGCTTGGGGGACTGATGACTCATCTCCTGTACCTCTCTTCTTTACCAGCTACTAACTTGCCACCAGGCTTCAGTACATGAACAGAGTGCAGTCCCAATTACTGAGTTATCAATGAGATCTCTAGAACGGGAAAGCATTTCTCCACATCCTGCATAAATGATAACTTTTCCACCTCCAGCCTCCCACTGCAGTCTTTCATAATAACTCCTGAAACTGTGCCCCTGTGGGTCAGTGGACTCCCGCAAAAATAATGGGGACTGAAGTGTGGGGGGAACAGCAGGGATAGCGGGAATTAGCAAAAATTGCTCTCTCCCTTTTCTGTGAACACAAGTGTAAAGTGCGAGTGGAAACAGAGGTTAGGATTCAAGCCACTGATTCCCCCCCCCCCAAAAAAAAGTGGTCGCCAATTTGCACTTGCCCCCCCCCCCCAAGTCAAATAAATTCAGTAAAAGGCAGGAAATTCTTGAGAAAGTCACAGGCTATGTTATCAGCTGTGCAAGTTCTGCCTCCGGACAAGAGGCAGGGAGCTCTGTGAGTGGCACTTCCCAGCTTCGCTGAGCAGTCTGAATATCCACAACATTCCATGAGCACATCATGCCAGAGCCAATGGATAAGGAGAGCTCCTTTCATACAAAGGAGGGCCAAATTACAAATGATGCTTGGAGATCTTTCTGGCATTTGAAAAAGGAAAATAGCTGTGCAACACCCTGATTCAGATTATGGCTGTAGTATGGGAGGAAAAGAGGTTTAACCCTTGGCATACTCTTTGGCCTACCGACTGCTGGGGAGGTCATTTTCATTTGGCAAAGATGGGGGGCAGTACACCTCTGTTCTCCCTGAACTTTGACCCCCAGTTTAGCTCTCTGTGGCATAAAAATGAGGTGTTTTTATCCACTTGTTGTGCTGCAGGGGTGTTACAGAATGTTGGTGAACATTCCAACAGCTCACAAGCAATGCTCCCTCTCAGCTGTGGAGTCTTGTGAGCAAAAATTCTACTGTGTGAGCTCATGCCATTGAAGTTGTGAGCGAGTGATTTCACCACTGCATCAATTAGTTTGCTCTGGAGCCATCCTCCCTGAGCTGAGACAACAATGTGTGAGCCGGAGGCTAAAAAACTGTGAGCTTGCTCACACTAACTCAGCTTAGAGGGAACACTGCTCACGAGTTGATTTTGTACACAGCAGTCAGTACGCAATGCCTAGGGGCACTGGCAGGAAGGAGAGCAGAAAAGGGAAAAAGCAGAAATACTGGTAGTCTAAGTGTTTGAAAGAAGCAAGGGTCCATTGGAGCGGGAGCGCACAGGAGCGCAGCTCCGGGAGTGAGAAGCCCAGGGGGCGGGCACATGACCAAGCCCCGCCCCCTCCTCAGCTTCCCCGAGCAGTGCAGAGGCGCAGCGCCCCGGGGAAAGCCCTGCTAGGGTCTTTATTGTTTTTAATGTTTTGTTTTAATATTGATAATGTTATCATTGTTCCTTTTATGACTGTGTGCTGCTTTTCCAGAGACTTGCTCAAGGTGGCATATAAATTTTCTAAGTATACCATTTTTTATCTGGGCACATGGCACATAAGTACTGGAGAAATTTCACCAACCCTTCAGCAGCTTCCACCCCATCAGTTTGGTGTAGTGGTCAGGAGTTGGACTCTAATCTGGGAGTTTGATTCCCCACTCCTCCACATGCAGCTGCTGGTGTGACCTTGGGCCAGTCACAAGTTCTCTCAGAGCTGTTCTCTCATGAGCAGTTCTCAAAAGACCTCTCTCAGCCCCACCTACCTCACAGGGTGTCTTGTTGTGGGGAGGGGAAGGGGCAGGGATGGGTGGTGCACATGTCCTGGGTATCTCAAGTCTACTTGAAACCTGGTGGTTTCAAGGGAGCAGGAAGAGAATGAGGGTGTGTTCTTGATGCTTATTTTTATTACACAAAGTATTGGATGGGGAAGGGAATGGAGGAAGAGCAGGTCAGTTTCACCCACCTGTGGAGTGGAGCCTGAGGGGTGGGTGTTGCCTTCTGACACACTTCTGGTATGTTAGGGGGGGTGGCATATGCAAATGAGTTATGCAAATGAGTTATGCTAATGAGCTCCTGCACCTCTTTTTCTACGAAATGACCCCTGGAAAGAAGGTGTTATACAAATAGTGCAAAGGGGTGGGGGTACATGAAAGGGAAAGGGGAAAGACACACAGAGCAGATACTGGAAGTCAAACACACCTGTGCGGATTTTCAAGGCGCTCCATTTTTTATTAGCCGCAGTGATGAGGCCGAAGGTACCATGAGCGTAAAACCAGGAGCTCTCTTTTGTTCTGTTTTTTTTTTAAGTGACGTGCATGCAAAGACAGCCCTCGTCAGACTCAATGGGCTATTTTGTCACTGCCTGAATATATCTGATGAGACAGGGAGGGAGCGAAAGCAAGGGACCCATGAAAACCGGAGAGGGAAGGGCTTTGTGCAGCAGGCAGGGAGATTAAAAAGGAAGGGAATGGGACGGTGACGGTTGACAGCTACTCTCACTCAGATCCTGGCCTTGTAGGACATGGGAAGGAACAGGCCAAAAGGAGTGGGCCAGTGTGTGTACAGTCTTCCCAAGCCATGGTCCCAAGAGTCACACTTTGGGCTGGGACAACATCTGGAGTTTCTTTCACTCACCTTATTGCACACCTGCCGACATTGCAGCCAGCCAAACAAATCTGGGTGTGGGTGGGTGCAGACTGCCCGGGGGGGGGGGGGGAGATGCAGTAGGCTAGTGACCACCCACCAGCTCATATTGACTGCCCTGAGGCTTGAGTGAGGCATGACGAAAGCACCCTCCCTTTGGAACTTTGCTTGAACAAGGCTGCTATTTGTGCAAAGCTGTTTTGTAGTGCCTGCTTGGCACGAGTAGCAGCCCAGTTCAAATGTGCGACGTTCCATGGGAAGGTGCTTTTTGGCCTCACGAGTGTCCTATTTAAAGGAGGCCTAACAAGTGACGTCAAGAACCAGTATGTGAGAACCCATCACAGGCCAAGAAGACCCCCCACCCAGGGCAAAATATCTATATAATCTACAAGCTATTTAAAAAAACCCAGCATCTCAACATGTAAGTTGGTTTAGGCAAAGGTTTCCCTTGCTCGAAAGCCAGTCGAATACGACTCTAGGGATGCGGTGCTCATCTCTGTTTCCAAGCTGAAGAGCCAGTGCTGTCTAAAGACGTTTCTGTGGTCATGTGGCCGGCATGACTAAACGCCGAGGTGCACAGAACGCTGTTACCTTCCCACTGAAGCAGTACCTATTTATCTACTTGCAATCTCTTGCTTTCAAACTGCTAGGTTGGCAGGAGCTGGGGCCAGAGACGGGAGCTCACTCCCGGGTCTCGAACTGCTGAACTACCGGTCTGCAGTTCAGCGTCTTAACCACTTGAGCCACTGCAGCCCCGGAACGCTGGTTTACAAACATATTAAAAATCAATTTGGTACTATTTAAAAAGAACCAGCTGTTGTGTTTTCATGTTAATCACCCCAAGTGCCTATGAAAAGGGTGGGTATTATATCAAATTATCACTTAATAAAATGCCCACCCAAATGGTGGGCATATCTAGCTGTAAGAGTGTTGAGGGGCAAGTGCTGGTTTTCTCTTATTTCTGCATGCCTGTAATTCTCAATCATTAATTTCCAGGCCTCTTAAACACTGCAAACACTAATCTGAGGCATGCTGGTTGCTGAGCATGCAAATAGGTATAAAATGAGAGTAGGGATTTGCAGGGATGGTTGATGATGCCACAGACGATCGGGGTGGCCCTTTCTTACACGCCTTTCTTACAAAGTGATTCCCACTTTGGGGTCAGGATGCAATTTTTCTCCAGGCCAGTTTGGCCAGGGATCCTGGAGATTTTTTGCCATCTTCTGGGCGTGGCACAGTGGTCACTGTGGGTGTGGATGGGGAGGTATTTGTGAATTAACTGCATTGTGCAGGGGGTTGGACTAGATGACCCTGGAGGTCCCTCCCAACTCTATGATTCTATGAATCATACCCAGTTCTCCCAGATTAGTGTCCATGCTCTTAACTACTACACCAAACTGGCTATATCTGGGTAGTCCTCTGAGGATGCAGAAATTTTATCTTGATGTTTTAGGGTTATTAGACTTCCTATTGGAAAGAGTGATTCTCTGAACTTTTCACATAAATTATTGCAGAGACCTTGTACCAGTCCTGCAAAGTAGGCTGATATTACTATCCCCATTACACAAGAAGCTCTGACCTGGATAGCCCAGGCTAGCCTCATCAGTTCTCAGAAGCTAAGCAGGGGCGGCCTTGGCTAGTATTTGGATGGGAGACCTCCAAGGAATACCAGGGTTGTGACATAGAAGCAGGCAATGGCAAACCACCTCTGAACGCCTCTTGCCTTGAAAACCCCACCAGAGGTCACCATAAGTTGGCTGTGACCTGATGGCCACGGGGAGGAGGAACTGATGGAGTGGGCCGGCTTGCCCGAGGCCCCCTAGTGAGGTCATGGGATGTAAGATTTGAACTCAGGATGCCCTGAACGTGCAACATGTTCTCTTAACCACTATGCTATACCCTAGCACAGAGGCTTGCTGACACAAATGGAGGTCAGGCTTTGCAATCTGAATCTTTTTTTAACGCAAGTTTTGATCTTCGTAAGAACACATTGCAAGAAGGACACTGTGCAAGCACACTTCCATCAGCTGCCCTCCTCCACCTTCCTGCCCCTGCAGACGCACCAGCCCAGCTCCTCTCTTCCGCAATTGTCCAATTCTATCCCACTGCAAGTCGAGCTGCAAATGCTGAACAAAGGCTGAGCCAGAGACTGGCTCTTGGCCCGGCGACTGCATCAGAAATTCTGCCTGGCATAAAAAACGAATTATTGAGAACCTCCCTTAATTTATGGGTGAAACACAAAGATCTTTTTTTTACCAAATATTTCCCAATTTTCAACGATTATTAATCAAGACTGGTTCACTCCCGGTAAAGAAACAACTTTTTTTAAAAAACTGGAAACACTCAGGTGTATATCATCCGAGAGGTTTCTTAATTAATGGTAAAGTTTGCACCAAAGAGCAACTGGAAGGCAAATTGGGTAAGGCGCTTCCCTGGTTTCGATACTTTCAAATTAATAATTTGATGCAAAAGTTAATTTTTCAAGAAGTATTTTCTAGAGCAGGGGTGGGCAATTGTTTTGGCTCGGGGGCCACTTTGTGGGAGCGGAGGTTAGCGGAGGGCCGCACCTTTTAAAATGATTGCATTCATTAGTTAACTTTGCATTTCAGAAAAGGTATACATTGTATCATAAAAATCAATAAATATAAATTAAATAAAATAGTGGTAGTTTTATTCCATTTATTTATTGTGCTAATTTCATATCGTCTATAGCTGCAAGCACATTTAATTTTAGAATCAGTTTAATGAGACAAATGCACCCTATCACACTTTTCTATAATTTTTTTGAAATCAGGAGTGAGATTGCTTGTTGAGATTCTCATCACAGCCTGCAAGTTAATGTCTGTCAAAGAGCATCTATATTTACTCTTGTTGATCTTCATGCAAGAAAAACTTTGCTCACAAATATCTGTAGACCCAAATATAGAGAACATTTTCCCAGCAACTTTCTTCATACATGGAAATTTTTTCAGCAGACAAAGATTTGTAAAAGTCAACTAATGTCACCGCATCAAACATTTATTTCACAGTGTGATCTGACTGCATGTCAATAAGTTCAAGCTGCAGCTCCTCAGGTGCTGTATCAATATCAGCAGTGATGGGATAAGAGAGCAAATTGAATTTAGGCTCCGTTTTCTTGAAGTCCTGAAATCTTCTTGGCGGGCCGCAAAAAACTCTGTGGCGGGCCGCATGTGGCCCCCGGGCCGCAATTTGCCCACCCCTGTTCTAGACCATTATCTGAATTTGAACTTATTCTAAAAAACTATTCTGGAGAACTGAAAGGTTTACTTTCTAAGCTATACAAATTACTTTTAACAAGCAATAAAGAAGAAAGTCATCGGTTGCATAATCGATGGCTTCGGGATGGTGTTTCGCTTCCATCCGTTGATGTTTGGGAGGAAATTTGGTCATTACCTAATACGGATTCAAAAATATGTAGTATTCGCTTTAATACTTTTAAAGTGCTAAACCGATGGTATTATACTCCCCAACATTTCCATAGAATAAATCCGCAATATTCAGCAGAATGCTGGAAAAAATGTGGACAGGTAGGATCTTATGCACATTATTTATTTATTAAAATTTGCATCCCGCCCTCTTCGCCATACGGCGGGCTCAGGGCGGCTAACAACAGCCATTGCGGCACAATACATTACTTCGTTAAAAATTTAAACAAACATAAAACATCCTGACACATAACACATAGATGGCGTTACTTCAGTACAACTATCAAAACAGCAATCAAACATTGCTGGTGGTCTTGTCCAAAAATAAAGGTTTTTTGGAAGGATATTGTAACCCCAATTTTTTTAATTACTGGATATAAGTTAGTCTTTTCTCTTGAATCTATAATTTTAGAGATGGGCTTAGTTTCTATTGATCTGAACAACACAAAAAGGCAGGTCTCTATACTTGTAGCTGTAGCGAGAATAACACTTGCTCAATTTTGGAAAAATGAAAGAGTCCCATCTCTTTATGACTGGCAAAATAGACTTTGGGAGTTTTTTGTGTATAGCCATGTTACTGTAGATCTAACAGAAAATTCACAAACAAAGTTTCAGGCAATTTGGTTCCCGATTGTAAACTATTTATCGAATTGTAAAATTGTTCCAAGGAACCCTTTCTATGACAAATTACTGGTTTTTTTGGAAAAATCTGAATACGGATACTGTAACCTTCCCGTCATAACAATATGCTCTTACAATAGTCATGCCTCATTCAAACAGAAATCTTTGTATTCTGGTTGCTGTTTTTTGTTCAGTATATTGAGTTTTGTTTGTTAAATGTTAAACAAAATAAAAATTTATTGGAAAAAAAAGAAAAGAAATCCTGCGTGGCATGTCAGAATCAGAGCAGGGGCAAGCCAGGTGTGGACAATGTGCATGCCTTTGCCTCCGGGGGACCAGTGTGCCATCAGTTCCAATCAGAGGCATAAGACAGGATTAAACTGACTCCCCGAACATCCAGCCATTCCCCTGCCTGGATCTGGTATACTCTAGCTGTACCTATTTACCAGGGTTGGTCCTCATCTTCTGCTACTTGTCCCCGGTAAACCACTGTCCTCATTGCTGCCTTTTTTACAAAGAGGCCTTACTAAACTTTCCAGGTTGCAGGGGAAAAAAATCTTTAAAAGGTAGGGATAAAATAAAACCAAGGGCGTGATCATACGCACCCATTTGCGACACAAGAAGGACGATTCCCCGCCGGCTCAAAGTGGCGTGATCACACAAGCACATCTGGGAAGCATCCTGCAACTGGTGTCAAAGTGTCGCAAACCACTTTGAGCCGGTGGGGAATCGACTTATTTAGCTACCAGTGAAAGGGCAGTCTCAAATGGTTTGCGACGGCCCAGAACTGACCTTTCCTGGTGTGATCACACCAGAGCAAACAAGTGGCATTGGGGAGCGGGCTTTTTGGGGTTTTTTCCCCCTCCCATCCCAGTATGCACATCATTGGATGATCCCAAGGGTGGACAGGCAAGTCATCGATCCCTTGTAGAAGCAGATAAGCGCACTGAAAACAGCCGGGGAAAAAAACCCAACTCGCCCACGGCTGCGTGTGATCACGCAGCGACAGTTCGCCCTCACAGGTCCATGGACCTGTGTGATCCTGCAAAAGCGGCACAAATTGCACCGGCTCAAATTTGAGTCACTTCCCGTCTGGCTTATCTTGCTCGTGTGGACGGGGCCCTAGTGTTGTTTTTTAAAATTCTGAGATCTTGTGAAATTACCTCCTGTGATCTCAGTAGCCATTTTGAACAGTCTAGTAATGGTAAAGGTTTCCCTTGCTCTCCATTTCCAAGCCGAAGAACCAGCACTGTCCGAAGACTTTTCTGTGGTCTTGTGGCCAGCATGACTAAACGCCAAGGTGCACAGAATGCTGTTACCTTCCCACCGAAGCAGTAGCTATTTATCTACTTGCAGTTTCTTGCTTTTGAACTGCTAGGTTGGCAGGAGCTGGGGCCAGAGACGGGAGCTCACTCTGTCACGCGGCACTCGGGTCTCGAATTGCCGAGCTGCTGACCTTCCAGTCTGCAGCCCAGCGTCTTAACCTCTGAGCCACTACGGCCCCTTTTGAATAGTCTAGTGGTTGTCTAAATAATGCAAAATGGCAGCTCCTGCACAGGTAGGGTGGTCATGGCAACCTCCGGGGGGGGGGCCTGGAGATCTCCTGGAATTACAACTGATTCGGAGACTACAGAGATCAGTCCCCCAGGAGAAAAAAAATGGCTGGTTTGGAGGGTGGACTGCATGGCGTTATGCCCTGCTGAGACCCTTCCCCTCCCCAGACCCCACCTTCCCCCAAGCCCCACCCCCCAAGGAAGGAAGCAGGGAACAGGAAAAAACTGCAGGAACTAGGAGGGGAGGGAAAGGCTGAGAGAGGGAAGGGAAGAGCACCAGCCACAGGCAGGAGATTTCTCTCCCTTTTCAATTTCTCATGGGTCCAGTGTTCCCTCTAAGTTGAGTTAGTGTGAGCTAGCTCACAGTTTTTTAGCTTCTGGTTCACACCTTTTTGTCTTCGCTCAGGAAGGACGGCTCCAGAGCAAACTGATTTATGCAGGAGCCAAATCGCTTGCTCACTTTAATGCCAGTAGCTCACCAAGTAGAATTTTTGCTCACAAGACTCCACAGTTTAGAAGAAGAGGAGGAGATTGGATTTATACCCCGCCCTTCACTACCCATAGGAGTCTCAGAGCGGCTCACAATCTCCTTTCTCTTCCCCTCCCCACAACAGACACCCTGCGAGGTAGGTGGGGCTGAGAGAGCTTTAAGAGAGCTGTCCTTGAGAGAACAGCTGTGCCAGAACTATGGCTTGCCCAAGGTCATCCAGCAGGTGCAAGTGGAGGAGTGGGGAATCAAACCTAGTTCTCCTAGATTAGAGTTCGCGCACTTAACCACTACACCAAGAAGAAGAAGAGGAGATTGGATTTATACCCCGCCCTCCACTCCCCAAGGGAGTCTAGAGCAGTTTACAAACTCCTTTTCCCTTCCCCTCCCCACAACAGACACCCTGTGAAGTAGGTGGGGCTGAGAGAGCTCTTTCCCAAGCTGTCCTTGAGGGAACAGCTGGTACAGAGCTATGGCTTGCCCAAGGCCATCCAGCCAGGTGCAAGTGGAGGAGTGGGGAATCAAACCCGGTTCTCCCAGATTAGAATCTGTGCACTTAACCACTACACCAAACTGGCTCTCACCAAGCTAGCTTAGAGGGAGCATTGGGTCCCCTGCTTGTTATAATTAATAATAACAGTATTTATTTAGCAAATGTCTCATTCAGTGATCCTCTAAGATAGCCCGGTATTATCACCATTTATTTATTTGCTTCATTCATAGCCCGTCATTCTCCCCCATGGAGAACCAAAGACTCTTACTTCGTTTTTCCTCTGCTGCATTTTATCCTCACAATGACCCTGTGAGGTAGGTTAGGCTGAGTGTGTGTGACTGGCCCCAGATCACCCAGCAAGCTTCCCTGGCAGAAGTGGGGATTCGAACCCGGCTTTCCCAGACCCTAGTCTGCGCCTCTACCCACAACACCACGCTGGCTCTCTATTTCCATACTGCAGATAGGAAGCTAGTGAAGGTGGTACTTGCCTAAGGCAGACTTGAACTTTGAACCGAAGACTTGCTCACTCACAGTTTGCAACTTGAGCGCAGGATCACTAACCTGTTGCTTAGACCAGGGGTGGGCAATTGTTTTGGCTCGGGGGCCACTTTGTGAGAGTGGACGTTAGCGGAGGGCCGCACCTTTTAAAATGATTGCATTCATTAGTTAACTTTGCATTTCAGAAAAGGTATACATTGTATCATAAAAATCAATAAATATAAATTAAATAAAATAGTGGTAGTTTTATTCCATTTATTTATTGTGCTAATTTCATATCGTCTATAGCTGCAAGCACATTTAATTTTAGAATCAGTTTAATGAGACAAATGTACCCTATCACACTTTTCTACCATTTTTTTGAAATCAGGAGTGAGATTGCTTGTTGAGATTCTCATCACAGCATGCAAGTTAATGTCTGTCAAAGAGCATCTATATTTACTCTTGTTAATCTTCATGTCTTGGCGGGCCGCAAAAAACTCTGTGGCGGGCCGCATGTGGCCCGTGGGCCGCCATTTGCCCACCCCTGGCTTAGACCCTTTTTCGCCCGTGTCATTGCCATGGCCAGCATTCCAGGGGATGAATTAGACCAGGGGTGGCCAACCTGTGGCTCGGGAGCCACATGTGGCTCTTTCACACATATTGTGCGGCTCCTGGCAGGGCGGCTGGGGAAGCAAAGGGGAGGCATCCTTTTTCTCTCTTTCTCCCTTCCTTCCTTCCCTCTTCCCTCCCATCTATTTGCTTTCCTAGTTTCTCTCTCTCTTTTTCTTATAACTGGTTTTCCTCGTTTGTTTTTATTTTTGGCAGTCCCATTTAACGTTAATAAAAAGCAAATTTGCATATTTTTAAAAATAAAAACGTATGTGTGATATTTGTTCCTGTCTTGCAGCTCTCAGACATCTCTATGTGGCTCTTACGTTTATTCTGTGTGGCTCTTACGTTAAGCAAGGTTGGCCACCCCTGAATTAGACAAAGGGGATATCGGGTCCATCACTGAGAGAAGTTCAGAGCACTCAGAGCATTATATTGTTCTCAATATAATGAATGATTCTGATGCTACCATTTACTGGTTTGTTTTTTGAGAGGTCCAGAAGACAGAAAATCCAGGCCTCTGGTTTTCTGGGAAGGAAAGGCACACCGGAGACTTGAACTGACCAAGAGGCTGAGCTCTGGCTACAGATTTTGGGGTGGATACACGGGGTTGCCAACTTTGGGTTGGGGGAAATCTGGAGCGTTGGGGGGGAACCTGCAGAGGACAGGGTATGGGGAGGGGAGTGTAACGGAATAGAGTCCGCTCTCTGGGGATGCCAAATCTGGGTTAGGAAATTCCTGGAGATCTGAGGCTGGTTTAATGCCACAGAACCCACCCCCTAATGCAGCCATCTCCTCCAAGGGAACTCATCTCTGTCGTCTGGAGATCAGCTGTGATTCCAGGAGATCTCCAGGCCCCACCTGAAGGCTGGTAACCCTGGCTGAAAGCTGTGGTAGAGACTATTCGTTTATGACCACATTTCTTTGGAATGCTTTCCACAACCAGGAAGTGAGGCCGATCTGACTTTCATCCCCTTAACAGACCTCGTGTGCCCCCCCCCCCTTTCCCCAGGCATACAAACGACCTGCTGGCACAATGATGGATACACTTTTCCCTGCAATGGGAGTTCACCCCAGGTCAGCGCTGCCTGCTGCAGTCAGGTGGCTACAGAACGCTTCGGTATCAGGTTGCGTTGCAGGTCACTTTGTCCTGGGCTGCCACAACACTCCTAGACAGCCCCCCCCCCCTTTGATGCATGACCCAACTTAGCTAGAAAGGTATGGATTTGTATTGACAGAAATCCAATTAGGATGCAACATTTTGCACACTCGGGGTGGCTCCATCCGCAACAAATCTCACCGCTGTGTGCACAAGAGCATTAGGGAGGCGTGGGATTAAACAGTTCACCCATGACAAGCTTGGGAGCCAGGAACTGATCCAACCCACTCTGGCAAAACTCCAGAGTAGACTGCAGAATCCAAAATTCATTTGTTTTCCCATTTCTGTTTCATTTTTCTTCCAGCAAGCTCAGGACAGCTTATATGGTAGCCTGTCCTCCCCCCTATTTTTTACTCTCACAACAATCCTGTGAGGTAGGTCAGGCTGAGAGAGAATTACTGGCCCAAGGGAGCTATGGGGCATGCTAACCACACCCCCACAGCGGTTCTAAATGGATTCCCCAATACACTCTGAGCATCTGCAGGCCTCGGCATGTGTTTCGAGCCCTCTTTCGGCACCAAGAAACTGGTGGTACACCTTGGCAGAGGCATTTGGGTTTGTAACATGAGGCTGAGCGAGGGTTGCCAACTGCAGCCTGGGAAATTCCTGGAGGTTTGGGGATGGAGACTGTGGAGCAGAGAATGCGAGGGGGGGCAATTACACCTAGAATCTATGGTCTACCGCAGAGCCTGCCCTTCAAAGTAGCCACTTTCTCCAGAGCAACAGATCTCTGTCGTCTGGGGATCAACCGTCACTCCAGAAGAACTCCAGGCCTCATCTGGAGGTTGGCAACTCTAGGCTGAGCTGAGTTCAAGCCACTCTAGGACTCTACTCTGATGCTCTGCAACTTCCAAGATGCCAGGCCAGAAGCTTTCAAGCATGCTGCTTCTGTACCCACAATCTCCCAGAATGCACTACTCATGAATTCTGATCCCTGAATGCCAGCCCAAAGAGGTAAGGGACACAATGCTTTCAAAATGTACTCAGGCTTGCAACACGGCTAATTCATGGAAGGGGCCTCCTTTACCTGAGGGGGAGCAGCCACCAAGGACACCCCTCTTTCCACCCCTTGCTGCTCAAACCCGGTGTTTAGATGGTACCACTACGAAGACCCCCTTGGCACAGAGTATGACCAGACCCCTGGGGAGAGGTTGCTCAATAACAGATTGGATTTATACCCCGCCCTTCATTACCCAAAGGAGTCTCAGAGTGGTTTACAATCCCTTTCCCTTCACCTCCCCACAACAGACACCCTGCGAGGTAGGTGGGGGCTGAGAGTTCTCTCTCGAGGACTGTCCTTGAGAGAACAGCTCTGAAGGAACTTATGACAGACCCAAGGTCACACCAGCAGCTGCATGTGGAGGAGTGGGGAATCAAACCCGGTTCCCCCAGATTAGAGTCCGCGCTCTTAACCATTGTACCAAACTGGCTCTGAAGATTGTTGGTAGCCACTTAAAGCCTGTTCATGCAGAGGAGGATAATACATATTGGAGGTAAATGATTCTATTGTTGAGAAACTTACTGCAGAAACCCTATCCAGTCTATGCAGAAAAAAGATGAATGATCGTTTTATAAATCTACATGCCCTGACCTGGATAGCCCAATCTCCTCAGGTCTCTGAAGCTAAGAAGGGTTGGCCCTGGTTAGTACTTGGATGGGACACCAGCAAGGAAGTCCAGGATTGCTATGTAGATGCAGGCAGCGGCAAACTACCTCTGTTTGACTCTTATTTTGAAAAAAACCTATAGGATTGCCACAGGTCCGCTGACTTGACAGCACTTTTTACCACCCCCAGACATACATTTTTTATAACAATAATATTAACACATCTCCTTATATATAATTGTGTTTTGGGGGCGGCACTCTCCAGAACATTCCACACGCTCCCAAATTAGTTGGCTCCCTGAGCTGTCACTCAGAAGGTGTCCCTATCCACTGGCTGCATTCCACCTATCCACTGGCTGCATTGCCTTAATCCCGCCCACAGAAGCAGCACCCAGTGTCTCAGCCTCAGTGTGCTGGGAGGCGATGGATGGGCCAGACACTCCGGTGGGCGGAGGATGATGCGGCTGAGGCTGGTTGCAGGTAGCCGGGTGGGCTGTGAGCGGATGGGGGCCGGTGTCATGGAGAAGAAGGCAGCCAAGGAGGAGGGCAAGGCCGAGTTCCAGGAGCTGCATGGGCCCGAGCACTGATTCAGCAAGTGGGAGTGGCAGTGCCTGGCTGAGGCCCAGCACAACAACGGCACCCTCCTGCCCGAGCTGCAGGATGACGAGACCACCACTGCTGCCGCCTCCCCTCCGCAGCCCGAGCACAACCGGCAGAAGCTCTGGCACCTCTTCCAGAACCCTGCCACCACCGTGGCCCAACTCAACAAGGCTGCGTGCGCTGCCAGGCAGCAGCCGGGCAGGGAGGCAGTGGCGGGGCGTTCCGCCAGCCGTCGGCCCTGGGGTCTGGGGATGGAGAAAGCGGATGGGGGGGGGGGGGTGTACCGGCAGACAGACAGATAGCCAATGCATTTGTCACACGTCACATCTTTCTAGAGCCCATTACACTGCTTTTACAATGCACCTTACTGCTTGTTCTATTATAATTTGAATTGCTTACGAAGGGTGACTTGCAGGGTCATCCTAAACTACGACTGCCAACCAGGTTGGAAAATTCCTGGAGATTTGGAGGTGAAGCCTGGGGAGGGCAGGGTTTGGGGAGGAGAGGGACTCTGCAGTGCACAATGCCACAGACCCTCACCCGACCCTCCAAAGCAGCCACTTTCTCCAAGGGAATTGACCTCTGTCACTTGGAGTTCAGTTATAATCCTGGGAGATTTCCAGGCCCCACCTGGAAGGTTGGCAACCTTACCAACAGAGTTACACCCTTTGAAGCCAGTGGGGATCAACTGTAATTCCAGGTCTGCCGGAGCAGAACAATATTAAAGCCCAGCAGCATCTTAAAAACTCACCCCTCCATTCAAATGTCCAGCTTTCATGAGTCAAAGCTCCCTTTGCCAGATAGCGGTTTAGGATGACACTGTTAGATGATAGATTCGGGTGAGGTAGCCATGCTGGTCTGAAGCAGCAGAACAAATTTTGAGTCCAGTGGCATCTTTGAGGCCAACAAAGTCTTATTCAAAGTGTAAGCTTTTGTGCGCAAAGCACACTTCCATTTTGCACATGGAAGCTTACACTTTGAATAAAATTTCGTTGGTCTCAAAAGGGGCCACTTGACTGTCGGATGAGTTTGTAAAGTTCCCCATGGATCCAGCCCTGAGGCTCAGGAAGAAGGACCTGGGAGATCAGGGGTAATGCCAGCAGATCAAGGGCCGGCAGAGCTTAGAGATTTCTGCCAAAGGCAGGCCATGATGACCCCAGGCTGGTCACGGGGCACAACCTGGTTATCTCTGGTTATGCCTGAAAGCCAGAAGAACCCGAAAAGCATCGCAAATGCTGTCACCTAGCCGAGCCACCCACCCACCCTGCCTCTTCGTTCTGGTCCCTGACCCTGAGATTTCAGTCCTCCTCTTGAAGAATCTGAGGAGGAGGCTCAAACCAGGAAACTTTAGGTGGAACCTTGAAACCTGGAAACCTTAGATTCACAGAACTATACAGCCAGAAGGGACATTATAGGCCTAACCCCTGGGTCAGTGCAGGAAACCCAAAATTAGAGCATCCCTTACAGATGGGTCTCCAGTCTGCTTGAAGACCTCCAGTAAGGGATAGCCTCTACGCCTGTAAGAGCATGTGTTCTTACAAACAGCGTGAAAAGGGGATTAAGTAGATTCATGGAGCAGAAGTCTATCAGTGGCTACTAGCCATGGTGGCTGAGGGGAACCTCCATATTCCAAGGAGGCAGTAACCCTCTGAATCCCAGAGTCAGGAGGCAACATCCAGGGAAGGCCTCAGCCTCTCTGCCCTGTTGTTGGCCCTCTGGAGGGACTGGTTGGCCACTGTGTGAGAGAGGATGCTGGGCTAGATGGACCCCTGGTCTGATCCAGCAGGGCTCTTCTTATGTTCTTATCCTCCACATTCAGAGGCACTATGAATCCCAGAGCCAGGACGCAACATCTGGAGAAGGCCTCGGCCTCTCTGTGCTGTTGTTGGCCCTCCAGAGGGACTGTTTGGCCACTGTGTGAGGCAGAATGCTGGACTAGATGGACCTCTGGTCTGATCCGGCAGGGCTCTTCTAATGTTCTTATCTTCCACATTCAGAGGCACTAAGCCTCTGAATCCCAGACCCAGGAGGCAACATCAGGAGAAGACCTCAGCCTCTATGCCCTGTTGCTGGATCTCCAGAGGAACTGGCTGGCCACTGTGTGAGACAGGATGCTGGAGTAGATGGACCACTGGTCTGATCCAGCAGGGCTTTTCTTATGTTCTTAAGAGCCTGGCCGGATCAGAGGAGTGGCCTATCTAGTTCAGCATCCTGTCTCACACAGTAGCCAACACACAACATGTGTTCTCTGCCACCAAATGGTGATTGCAGACTTTTGATTTAAAAAATGCAGGTCACCCTAAGGAGGAACTGCTTGGCAGTCAGGGGAGGGGGGCTGGGCAGCAGTTGGTGAGTGATGAGTGGAGTTTGGCAGTATTTGGACTTGCTGACTTTTCAAAACTCAGCAATAGGCCTAATGATACAATAGACATCCATTCTGTTGAGAATTCCACTTTGCTCTTTTCTGTTTGAGGAAGGGTAAAGACAGGTATAACCTTTTTAAGACCAGCGTACATTTGAAAGTACCATGGAAGTGCTTTGGGTACATGAGTTTGAAGAACTGGTTTTCACAGCAGAGAACATATGCTCAGAATTTACTTCCACCGCACTCAGAAGGTCGATCTCTGGCTGTTTCCACACAGATGATTTGCTCCTCCTCACCTTCCTTATTGCAGCGCTATTTCAGGAGCACCCACAGGACGTTGTCCTCTGTCTGCCTGCTGCCATGCTTCCCCCCAAGTTGCTGCAATATTTTTGCAACTCTGGTTTGGCACAGTCATTTTAGAAAGATTGCAAACAAAGTGCTTTTGGGTAGCATGTGGATAGGAAGCTGTGTGTTTTTGCAGGTCCCATTCAAACCAGTGGTATTTTCCTTGCCTCACCCCTCGTGCCATTCCCCACCACTTCACTGGAGGGCTTTAAGAGAAATCAAGGACTGCTAGTTTGCTATAGTATTATAACAGTCTTTCACCACAATTTACTAGTTTCCTGCTTTCAAGTGTTTTAAAAATATACGTGTCTAACCCTTTTTGTTGTAGAGTTATAATTGAAAGGTGCAGGCTGCACATTTTTCCTTATAACACCTCAATAAAAAGGGCGAGAAACACCCTCCCTCCCCAAGGCAGCTGAGAACTCACAGATATTGGTGGCAGATCATTATAACATGGTAGGGTTCTAGCCATATCTGATTTTTTTAAAAGACAGGCTGAAGCAAGAAAAGTGTGTGGGGGGGGGGGGGGGGGGGACCTGTGCGGACACTCCATTGCAAGTATGATTGCTTCTGCATTTAGGGCACCCACAAAGAGAACAGTCTCCCAGTAGGAGTCTTCACTTAAGAGTGCCTGAAGAGATTTCAATCCACTTTTCTGATCCTAAAAAGAAACTTAAAACTTTTTTTTTAAAGAGGTGCCAGAACTTTTAAGAGGGAAATTAAGTTTTCAATCTGTATACTGAAAACTCATGGATTTTTAATCATTTTAAAAGGAATTTTGTCGAAGAGGTTCCGGAACTCTGTTTTGGCACCTTCCCCCAGAAAAAAAAGCCCTGGTTATACATCTGTCTTTACCCAAAGCTTTCTGACCTAATCTTGGACAGAACAAGCGTTAAAGGAAGCAGATGTAGTGAAAGGGATGGGGAAGGAAGCCTGCCAACTAGGGATGCCAGCCTCCAGGTCAGCCCTGGAGATCTCCTGGAATTGCAACTGCTCTCCAGACTACAGGGATCAGCCCCCCCCGGGAGAAAAAAATGGCTGCTTTGGAGGGTAGCATCTACGGCATGGTACCCTGCCGAAGCCTCTCCCCTCCCCAAACCCCGCCCTCCATTTGCTCCACCCCTAAAATCTCTAGGGATTTTCTAATCCAGAGCTGGCACCTCTCCTGCCAGCCCAACGTGGCAAGGAGACAAGCCTTTAGGAAGCTGGAGAGAGGGCTGGGCAAAACTTTCAAGGCAAGTCCTGTCTTCGCCCAAAGACTTCTTGGACTGACCCTGTCCAAAGGAGCCAGAGCAGGGCAGGGCAGGGGCTGGGCTGGGCAGGAAGGCTACAGCCAGCCCAGGTGGGAAGAGGGCCGCCAGCAATGTTCCCTCTAAACCGAGTTAGTGTGAGCTAGCTCACAGTTTTTTAGCCTCCGGCTCACACATTTTTGTCTTCGCTCAAGAAGGATGGCTCCGGAACAAACTAATTGACGCAGTAGCTAATTCACTCATGCACAACTTTAATGCCAATAAACTCAAAGTAGAAGTTTTGCTCACAAGACTCCACAGGTTAGAGGGCGTGTTGGATAAGTCAGCTGCGACTTGATGGCAAAAACAAAAAAAACACACCCTATCCATGCACACTAAATGTACTTTACGTGCACTTTCAGTGCACCTTGCAAGGGGATTTTGCCCTGTGAAACGGCAAAATCCGCTTGCAGGTGGTCACTGAAATGGATTTGAAACGGCGCTAAGGACCATGTGTGAAAGCTCCAATAATACAATACTGGGCGTCCGCTTCGTACAGTTTGCATTTCCAGTGTTCCCTCTAAGCTGAGTGGGGGTGAGCTAGCTCACGGTTTTGCCTCAGCTCAGGAAGGATGGCTCCGGAGCAGACGAATTCAGGCAGTAGCTCACAACTTTAAGGCCAGCAGCTCACAAAGTAGAAGTTCTGCTCACAGGACTCCCCAGCTTAGAGGGGAGCATTCGATCGGTATGATCATCTAAGAAGCCAGCCCTGGCGAAGGGGGGGGGGGGAGAGAGAGAGGAGAGAGGAGAGGGCGGTGTCTCCCGCCAGGGACTCACCCAGCAGCAGGTTCATGAGGACCTCCTGGCCGGCCAGGGTGCTGCTCTTGACCAGGCAGACGAGGGTGCCCCCGATCCAGGGGACGCCGTGTCCGGTCATCCCGATGAGGCTGATCATGGAGCGGGCGTTGCCCCAGGCCGAGGCGTTGCTGGCGCAGACCCCCAGCCGCTTGGAGAGGGAGATGTCGATGGCCAGCAGGGAGCTGAAGGCGATCCCCTGGAAGGAGGGGTTCAGCTGCATGCAGTCCTCCTCCGGGAGCTGCTGCTGCTGCTGCTGCTGCGACTGCTGCTGCTGGGACTGCCGCCGCGCCTCCTTGGGGCCCTCGCCCGGCGCCGGTGAAGGGCCGCCGCCGCCGCCGCCCGCCTGGCTGGTCGCTCTCCGGCCGCCGCTCTTGGGCTCGGGGGTCCCCTTCAGCGGCTGGTGCAGGGAGAGGAATTCGGCGCGGTTCAAGACGTTGTTGCGGTCCCTCGCCCGGGCCCGGCTCTGGGAGGCCGGCATGGCGCACGCCTCTCCCGCTCCCGCGCGCTCTGCTCTCCGGAACGGAATCCGCTCAGATCGCCCTCCCCCGGGAAACGCTCCAGCTCGTCCGCGGATCCCCCCGCCCGAGTCAGGAGCCCGGCGCTGCCCGAGAGGCGGCCGGCGGCGTTAAATATAGAGCAGGAATGCACATGGCTGTTTACTTGGCCGGCCCACCGAGCCTGGAGCTGGGGGCACAAGGACAGCCGCGGCAGCCCGTCGGGCACCGGGGAGGGGGGTGGGCAGGGAGCCAATGGGGAGGCACCGAAGGCGGGCGATTGGACAAGCCGAGAGGTTTGGTTGCTTCTGGCCCTGCGCTATTTAAATCTTCCAATGGCTTATCCGCCCCTCCCCAGATGTCAGAGGAGGATGGGAAATGTAGTTCAGGGTAGGGTTGGGTTGGGTTGGTTCCCCCTCCCCCATTCACTGCAGTAGGGTTGCCAGGTCTGGGTTGGAAAATACCTGGAGACTTTGGGGGGGGGGTCCAGGAGAGGGTGGGGTTTGGGGAGGAGGGGGCCGCAGCAGAGTCCACCCTTCAAAGCAGCCATTTTCTCCAGGGGAGCTGATCTCTGTCAGCTGGAGACGAGTTGCAAAAGCAGGAGGCCTCCAGGCCCCACCTGGAGGCTGGGAACCCTATTGCTAAATATGGACCTGGACCAAGATCAGTCTCATCCCCTAGCGTTGCCAAGTCTGGGTTGGAAAATCCCTGGAGACTTTGGGGGTGGATCCAGGATAGGGTGGGGTTTGGGGAGGGGAGGGGCCTCAGCATGGTACAGTGCCATAGAGTCCCCCCTCCAAAGCAGCTATTTTCTCCAGGGGAGCCGATCTCAGTCAGCTGGGGATCAGTTGTAAAAGCGGGAGATCTCCAAGCCCTACCTAGAGGCTGGCAACCCTACACTGCAGTTATCTGGCGACTGGCCCCAGTGCTGGCCCTCCTGATGGCACCTGGTGTTTTTGGCCACTGTGTGACAAGAGTGTTGGATTGGATGGGCCACTGTCCTGATCCAACATTGGCTTCTCGTAGTCTCTTATGATCAGGGGTCATTTTGTAGAAAAAGAGGTGCAGGAGCTCATTAGCATAACTCATTAGCATAACTCATTTGCATATGCCACACCCCCTAACATACCGCAAGTGTGTCAGAAGGCAACACCCACCCCTCAGGCGCCACTCCACAGGTGAGTGAAACTGCTCTTCCTCCATTCCCTTCCCCATCCAATACTTTGTGCAATAAAAATAAGCGTAAAGAACACACCCTCATTCTCTTCCGGCTCCCTTGAAACCACCAGGTTTCAAGTAGACTGGAGATACCCAGGACATGTGCACCACCCATCCCTTCCCCTCCCCACAACAAGACACCCTGTGAGGTAGGTGGGGCTGAGAGAGGTCTTTTGAGAACTGCTCATGAGAGAACAGCTCTGAGAGAACTTGTGACTGGCCCAAGGTCACACCAGCAGCTGCATGTGGAGGAGTGGGGAATCAAACCTGGTTCTCCCAGATTAGAGTACCACTCCTGACCTCTACACCAAACTGATGGGGTGGAAGCTGCTGAAGGGTTGGTGAAATTTCTCCAGTACTTATGTGCCATGTGCCCAGATAAAAAAATGGTATACTTAGAAAATGTATATGCCACCTTGAGCAAGTCTCTGGAAAAGCAGCACACAGTCATAAAAGGAACGATGATAAAATTATCAATATTAAAACAAAACATTAACAACAATAAAGATCCTAGCAGGGCTTTCCCCGGGGCGCTGCGCCTCTGCACTGCTTGGGGAAGCCGAGGAGGGGGCGGGGCTTGATCATGTGCCTGCCCCCTGGGCTCCTCACTCCCAGAGCTGCACTCCTGTGCGCTCCCGCTCCAACAGACCCCTGCTTATGACTAAGATAGCATCACACACCTTGGGAAGATGGGCAGGGAGAGGTGAAACGGCCATTTTTAAATGGCTCTTGGGGGCGCTGGAAGCTCCCTGCTCTTCTTGCCTCAACAGGAACTTTGGAAGAAGCTTTTCCTGGCACAGTGCCTACTTGAGAAAAGTTCCATGTCTAGCTTGGCTGCCCGTCATTAGAACACTTGCATTTGTGGAGGTTTGTTTTCCCATCTTTATTCTTGGAAATTGTCTGTTTGTTCTGGTAGTGCATTGATAGTGCATTTGATGGAGAATTATCGAAACGGAGATCCAAAACCTCTGCAGTTGAAAGGACCATGTAGAAGGTAATGTGAAAGACCTCTGGCCGAGACCCTGGAGAGCCGCTGCCAGTCTGAGTTCACAAGACTGACCTTGATGGACCAAGGGCCTGATTCAGTATAAGGCAATTTCATATGTTTCTGCTGGGGAGGTTAATAATAAGGGGAGAGTTTGGCCTTTGTGTTGCACTTGCGCATCATTGGAAGCATATGTAGGTGAGGATAGTATCTGAGCACTCAGGCAGGTATGGAGAAGTGAAGGCACCCAAACCCATACTAGAGGGGCTGGAAGTATATACAGGTAGCCAAGATCAGCAGGCATTGCAGAAATGGTGGCAAAGCCAGGTCACGTGGGGCCGCCTGCTTGTCTTCTGTGCCAAGGACGTGATGCCTAGCAAATGACACCGCTGCAAACCCAAAGACCAAACAGGATCCTAAAGTCCCATTGACCCTGGAGATTGGAGGGTCCAGATTTCCCCCTCATGGGAGGACATGAGCATCCCCTGCTGGATCAGGGCAGAAGCCACTCTGGGGGGGTTGGCTTGACCGGGCCCTTGGCAGAGCAGGCCCCTAAAGGGGACAGGTGTAATTTGCTTGGGCCATGGATGCCCTTAAGACACCAGCATCACCCTCTTACCAGTCAGGGTATTGATTGTGGAAGAAGGGAAAAGAGCAATCACGATCTGATGGGCTAGTTGGAGGGAGTCAGAGCTGGTCCATACAGGCAATGACAGAGTCACATGATATAGGCGTCCTGTATTGCAAGGGCATCTCATCCTGGGACAAGCCCCCCCCCCCCCCCAAAAAAGACACTTCATCGAGGGGGCTTTCCACCTGCAACCTGTGTTCCTGGAGCAGCCATCATGGAACCAGACATGGCGGGGAGGGGAGAAGCCCCTCCGTATGTCTCTATGCACACATCTGGACCGTGCTTTTTGACAGTGTGATAGTTATGGTTCAAAGTGTCTGACCAGTTTCTGGAAGACACAGGTTCGAATCCCCGCTTGTGCCATGGAAGCTCGCTGGGTGACCTTGGGCCAGTCACACACGCTCAGCCTAGCCTACCTCACAGGGTGGTTGTGAGGATAAAATGAGGGAGAGGAGAATGAGGTGAGCCGCTTTGGGAGAAAGGCGGAGTATAAATGAATTAGATGAGGCCTCAGACTTACAATCCATCTTGATACTGTCTAGCTCAGGGATCGTCTCAGCCAACCAAAAGGGAATAGCTGACCCAGACCCCATGCTGGGAAGGCCCCTGACCACCCACAGCCCCATCTGCCCCCTAAGGAAAAGTAGGAAAGAAGGCTCCAGCTACCAGTTGTGCCTGCCCCATTTGGGGCTCAGCCAGTAGGCTGGCAGGGGTGGCTCCTGTCCCCCTCACATGGGGTGAGGCCACTCTTTGCTTGGCCCTGGTGGGGGGTGGCGTAGGGGTGGCAGTCCTAGAGTTTTGTCCAGGACCCCAGAATGACTAAGACCACCACTGGTGTACACCCAGGTGCATTGTATGTGCCCAAGTATTAAGGCACTGTGTCAAGTCCAACCTGCTAACAAGGTTAGGGGAACCAGGAGAGCACCCCGGTGTCTCTGTTTTCATCCATGAAATGTTGGGCCACCTGGTTGCCTAGCAACAACAGGTCTAGCTCCCCAGTGCAGAAATGGCCGAGGGAAAACTTTCCTCGGTTGCTAAGCAACACCACTCTGTTCCCTTTCCTTGCCTGATCACACGGAGCGAGTTAATAGAGAAGCAGGCTTATTAGGTCCTGACCCGGCTGGCCCAGACAAACCCTATATTAGCAGGAAAGAGCAAGGGTCCAGGAGCACCTTAAAGATTAACAAAATTTGTGGCAGGGTAGGAGGTTTCGTGAGTCGCCGCTCACTTCTTCAGATGTCTGAAGAAGCGTCTTCTTCAGGTGTCTGAAGAAGTGAGCGGTGACTCACAAAGGCTCCTCCCCAGCCACAAATTTGTTCGTCTCTAAGGTGCTCCTGGACTCTTGCTCTTTTCTACTGCTACCGACAGACTAATACAGCTACCCATCTTGACCTAGTTCCGTATTGTCAGATCTCAGAAGCTAAGCAGGGCTGGCCCCGGTTAGTACTTGGATGGGAGACCACCAAGGAAGTCCAGGGTTGCTATGCAGAGGCAGGCAATGGCAAACCACCCTCTGTTTTGTCTCTTGCTTTGAAAACCCACCAGGGTCACCATGAGTTGGCTGTGACTTGACAGCAGTTTACACACACACACACACACACACACACACACACACACACACACACACAGAGCTATTTCTAAAAACATCCAGAAGCTCTAAGGTTAGCTCTTGAGCAAAAATACAGAACCAGAAAATTCAAGTAAACTTATAGTTTGGAGTAGACAAGACCTCATTGTCACCTCCTAGCTGCCAAAAAAAGAAAAAAAATCAAATTTATGTACGATATATTCCACTGTGCACATTTTTAAGGCACACCATTTATACCAGTCATGGGCTGCTTTCTCCATAAAATTGCCCCTGGACCAATGGACTCCATCAAAAACATAGTTAAAACCCTACTAAAAATGACATAACCCAACGCAAACCATCAGAAAGAGAAAAGAAGGCTGGAAAACAGCAGCAAATGTTGGCCATCAATTCAGTATTTTTTAAAATAAATAAATAAATAATTTTGAATAAAAGAAGTCTCAGAAAGGCTTGTTGTTTGAAGGCAGCCAATGACCTCTTCTTTGCTCAGGAGACTGCTCCGGGGACTAGGTGCCACCACTGAAAAGGCCCTGCCCCAGGCTATGAATGGAGCCCAGGAGCTGAGCAGCCGCCGCCACAGCCCTGCCAGATCCACGTTGCCATCTCTACTCAGGGCTTCCTGGCAGCAGCCAAGAACTGAGCCACGCCTCCTGCACCAGCTGAAGGGAGGGACGGTGGCTCAGTGGCAGAGCCTCTGCTTGCCGTGCAGAAGGTCCTAGGTTCAGTTCCCGGCATCTCCAGGGAAAAGGACCAGGCAGTAGGTGATGGGAAAAACCTCTGCCTAGGGCCCTGCCTGAGAGCCGCTGCCAGTCTGAGCAGACAAGACTGCCCTTGATGGACCCAAAGGTCTGATTCCGTGTAGGGCAGCCTCCTGTGTGCCCAAGTTTCCAAGACACATCCAAAGGCACTCTTCTTGGGGCTGATACTGAGACTCGAACTGGTGTTGCTCCCAGTGGGGCTCCCCTCCCCCCCAGGCATGAAACCAGAAGTCTTTCCCCTGCAAGGGCCCTCCAGGCTTGGCGTCCTTCAGGTGCCACCTGAAATGGGCAGCAGGTTTCAAATGAGCCCCCGCCTGCCGTGTTCCCTCTCAGCTGAGTGAGGATGAGCTAGCTCACAGTTTTTTAGTCTTAGGCCCACACATTTTAGGTCTTTGCTCAGGAAGGATGGCTCCAGAGCAAACGAATGTATGCAGCAGCCAAATCGCTCACTCACAACTTTAATGCCAGCAGCTCACCAAGCAGAATTTTTGCTCACAGGACTCCACAGCTTAGAGGGAGCTTTTGATCTTTATGACCATCCAAGGACCAGTGTCCCCGCTAAGCTGAGTTAGTGTGAGCCAGCTCACAATTTTCTAGCCTCCGGCTCGCACATTTTTGTCTCAGCTCGGGAAGGAGGGCTCCAGAGCAAACTGATGCATGCAGGAGCCAAATCGCTCGCTCACAGCTTTAACGCCAGCAGCTCACCAAGTAGAATTTCTGCTCCCAAGACTCCACCGCTTAGAAAGGGAGCATTGGTTGGCCTCGGGCTCCCCCCCCCCCCCCCCCCCGCAGCTGGCCGGGGTGGGTGGGTGTTCTGTCTGGCTGTCCCCCCGCCCCCCTTGGATTTTCTCAAAGCCGCCGCGGCTGGACCCGGGGCTGGGGGGCTGGGTGCTATTCCGGGCGTGGAATTCGAGCCCTCCGCGGCGGCGTCTATTTTAGCACCTTGGAGAACTCCCAGCCCGCGCCGCTCGGCCCGCTTTCAGCCAAGGGAAGCCACCAGAGAGAGGGGGGGTGGGGAGCAATGCTCCCTCTAAGCTGTGGAGTCATGTGAGCAAAAATTCTACTTTGTGAGCTACTGGCACTAAAGCTGTGAGTGAGCGATTTGGCTACTGCATAAATCTGTTTGCTCTGGAGCCCTCCTTCCTGAGCGAAGACAAAAATGTGTGAGCCGGAGGCTAAAAAACTGTGAGCTAGCTCACACGAACTCAGCTTAGAGGGAACACTGGTGGGGAGGGAGAGAGAGACCCCGCCCGGGATGATCCCCCAGGCTCGACAAGGGCATTTGCACGGGATCGGGGACAATTCTTCTCCTGTCCCGCTGCTGACCCACACCCTGTCCTTTGGAGACCCCCTCTCCCCACCAATTGGGTTTCCCCCAGTTGGGGAAGAAAGCACAGTGTTCCCTCTAATCTCCCCCGCGCACACCGAGCAAAGCCCTTCGCACCTTGAGCAGAACGTAACTGCTGGAATCTTAAAGAAGAAGAGAAAAGATTGGATTTATCCCCCACCCCACCCGCCCTTCACTACCCGGAGGAGTCTCAGAGTGGCTTACCATCTGCTTCCCCTTCCCCTCCCCCAACAGACACCCTGCGAGGTAGGTGCGGCTGAGAGAGCTCTCTCGAGGACTGCTCTTGAGAGCACAGCTCCAGGAGAACTTGTGACTGATCCAAGGTCACACCAGCAGCTGCACGTGGAGATGTGGGGAATCAAACCTGGCTCTCCCAGGTTAGAGTCCACACTCTTAAACACTACACTACCCCAAACTGGCTCTCTACACCAAAATGAGCAACGGGCAGCACAAGACCCCACGCGGCTCCAGATGGCTGCTGAGAGGGGTTTCTTGTGTTACTGAATGGACGCTTAGAGGGAACAGTGGGGGGCGGGAGGCTGGCAGTATTTGCAGGGGAGAATCAGCGGGTACTTTCCCACTTGTCCAATGAATCCCCAAAGGGCTTTCCCCCTCACTGTGGCGGGCACCAATCTTAGCTGTGTGGTCATGTATAGCTTTGATTTAATTTGATTTAATCTCAGCAGACTCTCAGTACACAGGTGGAAGGGTCCGCACCCATATGTGTTAAGGTAGGCCAGAGATCTCCCACCCCATCTTCTGTCCAAACTGTAACTGGGGACCATCCTTCTGTCCTCCTGCTGAGGTCATTCTTCCAGGATCGGTAACCCAGCACCTAGCAGAATTCAAAGCAGGGCTTTGTCCACAGTGGCCCCAGAATTAGAGACCGCCTCGCCCCCAAAGGGTCTTGTCTGCACAGAGGTTTAAAAGGAATGTTGGGGGAGCCTAATTGTAGTGGATATGCATCCCAGTGGGATAGAAAGGCTTTCAATAACGAAAGGGCAGCCGTGGGGTAGCCATGTTTCTCTGACCCCCTTGCTGCAGGCCCCATGCACACGGTGACTTGGGAGCAAGCCCCAAGTTTTTGGGACTTCCTTCTGGGGTGTACCAATAGGATCCAGCTGTTGACAGCTGGGTATCGCCTGAACCCCAATCTCTCCCCCAACTGAAATGCTCCCCACAAGGAATTCTGTGACCGAAAATCAAACTGCAAACCGACTGAGAAGAAGCAAGTGGATCTCCAATGCAGCTGGTCAAGGTAGGATCATTCCTGATCCCAGCAAGGTAAAGGGCATATTCACCTTCTCACCTCAAGCCTCGACTACCAGCAACTAACAAACCCAAGTACTGCTATAGGGCCCCCCCACGCTCTGCCCAGTTTTTCTTTTTTTTTTTAACATATTTTTTATTGAACTTTTTCAAGAACATAACATCTTAATATAGAATACAGAATTTTTTTTGCAAGCAAATTGACTGATAGTACGTACATTTAATTAAGTTAACCAGCAAAGATGTAATTTATGATTAAAGGCAACCATAACTGTGCAACGCTATAAGATAAATCACTGAAAAAAAAATATTATTATTATTTTTAAATACTGTGACCCTTTGTTATTTATTCTATATAAGAAAAAATTAGTGAGTTGGTATTCAAAAGCTAAGTTCAAAACTGAAGTAGTGATGCGTATGTCATGTTTTCCGGGAGCAGTTCTTTTTCCGTCATTACTGCAACCATGGGAACCAAGTAGTTACGAACTTGGAATGCGTTTTTGTGTTACCATATTGTTGATTATGTATTGCGTCTGTAATTTTGCACTGGATAAATTGATCCCAAACTTTATTTCTCCAAGTGGACAGAGTTGGAGGGGGAGCAGATTTCCAGGACAAGGCAATTGAGAGTCTTGCTGCGGCTAATAAAAATCAAGTCAAATCTGTTAGTCTGTTTTGAGATTGAGATGAAACAGTTATCTGAAGAAGTGCCACCATAGGAGAGAAAGGAATAGTTTGTGCTGTAATTGCTGAGATTTCTGTTAAGACTAAGTTCCAGAAGTTGCTGATAAATGGGCAGGCCCACCAACAGTGTATAAAGCTCCCTGTCTGCCCGCACTGTTTCCAACATAAATTTTGGTGATTATTATTGATTTTATGCAAGCGTTCCGGGGTATAGTACCAACGTTTGGTCGTTTTAAACCATTGTAAGTGAATGCCCAGTTTTTCTCACTGCTCCCATGAACCAGCTTGCCTTGCAAGAGTTCCAGGGAGTTCCAGGGAGAGGCCGGTCCCCCCGCTCCGCACAGTCTACTGTTTCCCTGGAATGGAAAGTCATTGGGGGGGGGGGGGGAGAGGGAGCAACAGTATCTGCTTTCCATGCAACTGTCCCTTGATCTCGATCAGACCTGGGCAGATGGCTGCAGAACTGAAACCCAGTAAGGGCACTTGAAAAAGAAGAGGCCCAAGGCGACATCTCTTCTAAGCACAGCAGAAGAGGGAGAGCCAGGGCTTCGAGTGGGGAGAAAGCTGAACATAAGAAGGTACGATTTCAAGCAGTGGCACCCTTTAAGGCTGTATTCACACTCTACAGCACCTGTGCATCAGCCCCCTCCCTTCTCCTGGTAGCAGGCCCTCACAGAGGTCAAGAGAGGCCTGGGCCACTTCCATTGTTGAGCCCCCCCCCTTAAATTAAAAAACTAAAAAGTGCGAAAACAATTATACAAAGCTAGTAATATTATATTTTAAATGTTTACATTTCATACGATAAGAAAAGGAGCACTGTAACACTCTGTAATAAATGTCCCCATTTTTATTCAACGTGTGATTTTCTAGCTTTTTTGTGCTAATTTACCAATTGAATAGTTCATTGCAATGTCATAGTTTGTTAAGCATAGCAAGGGCCTATGCGCTCCTTCTCCCTCTGCTGTTCCTGTTCCTGCTTCTGCCACAGCTGTGCCTCTGTAGCCACTCTGGCAGATACCTCTATGGAAACCAGACCACCGGTTCCCAGACCGGCCAGTTTTGCTGTCTGGGCAGGCGGGCACAAAATGACAGCTGCCATTTCATCTCCCAGTGGCTGGCCCTGTTATTCCGGGGAGGGGAGGGTCCCAGGCTCCGGTGGGGAAAATCCCACCACAAATGGGAGGGTGGGAAGGCTAGCATTTCTGTGCCTGCATAACCAAATCAAGAGTTAACATCAAAAGTGTAAATCTGAGCCCCCCCCCCCCCCCCCGAATGTGAGGCCTGGGCCAAATGGCCCTGCTGCCCCCCCCCCCCCTCAGAGGCCCTGCCTGGTGGTCATACAAAGCAGCATTCATGCACACTGCCATATGTACGAGCAACCTGCCCCCTGCCCCACACAGGAGAAGTGCACCACACTGGAAGCTCAGTGTGTCCAAGGGACAAATTAACTTCAAGGATAATAGCAGAACCTTAAAAGTTAAGGCAGGAAACAACATTGTGTCCAACATGTGTCCTTGTTTACCCCCATTTTACAGATGGCAAAACCAAGGCTGGCATACAGCAGCGTGCTCAAAGCCACCTAGTGAATACAGGCTAGATTTGGGATCTGGACATTGGTACCCCATTTGGAATATATGAGCCAGGCCTGAGAACTACCTTGGTGCTTTTGCTTGAACTGCAGACAGCTATCTGAACATACACAGAGAGAGAGAGAGGGAGAGAGAGAGAGATGAAGTAGCTGTACACCAGGTCAGACCCACCATCTCAGTACTGGCAACTCTGGCTGGCAGGGTCGTAGGCAGAGAAAGGGCTTTCCCACCTGAGATCATTTGACTGGAGTTGCTTAGTATTGAAACTGCACCTTTTGCATGCAAAGCAGGCGCTCAGTCTCTGAGCTGCAGACCCTCCCCTAAGATAAGGCAGTGAGGTGCCAGATGCTAGGGGGCTAGAACTGGCTCCCCTGTGGGTTGGGCACTGTCACTCTGCCAACGGGCAGCTCCGGAGTCAGATCAAGCCTGCAAAGCAATTTGATCTGGCCCCTGGTGGCTGTGCCAAGTTTTCGGAAGGCGTTATAAAAAATTCCCCCCTTGGAATTTTATTTGCTTTTGAAATGGCTTTCCACAGCTGTCCGAGAGGATCCCACATTAATGCTGTTCTCTCCAGTTGGTTACTGGAGCTTGAGATGAAGGACTACTGGCCAGTTCCCACCTGCTGGTTGGTGAGATATTGCAAAGAATTCCTGTCTAGGTGGACCCCGGCCTGATCTTTAAAAGTATTTCTCACACTCCTAAGCAAGAAGGAGCACTAGAAAGCCAGTGATGCGTAGAGGTTAAGACTGTCAGACTGTTTCTTTATTTACTTTATTTATAGCCTGTCTTTCTCCCCCAGTGTGGATCTGAAGCAGCTTACCTCATTCTCCTCTCCTCCATTTTATCCTCACACCAGCCCTGTGAGGTGGGTTAGACTGAAAGTGTGCAACTGGGCCAAGCTCACCCAGCATGCTTCGACGGCAGAGTGGGGAGTCGAACCTGGGCCTCCAAGATTCCAGGCCAACAGTCTATCCGCTACACCACGCTGGCTGTACTATTTGGGAGAACTGGGTTGGAAACCCAGTTGTGTCATGGAAGCTCAGTGGGTGACCTTTGGCCAGTCACGCTCTCTCAATCTAACCTACCTCACAGGGTTGCTGTGTGGATAAAACGAAGGAGAGCTGCCTTGGGTCCCCAGATGGGGAGAAAGATGTGGTGTAAATGCAAATAAAGAAAGAAAGAAAGAAAGAGGGTAGATTTGGGATCACTGAACACAGATTACTTATGGGCTCTTGGGTAATGCATGCTTGCTCTAGAAATACAGAACACATTTGTGGGCCAGAAGGATTTTAGTAAATTTTGTAAAAAGTAGAAAATGCAAAAAGGACTGGGAAAGCTCACTTTGAGATCTCTCTCTCTCTCTCCTTATATATAAAAGCTATCTTAGAGCACCTTCACCACTAGTAGAAAAGTGCAAGAATCCAGGAGCACCTTAAAGACTAACAAAATTTGTGGCAGGGGATGAGTCACTGCGTGACTCACGAAGGCTCCTCCCCTGCCATAAATTTTGTTAGTCTTTAAGGTGCTCCTGGACTCTGGCTCTTTCCTACATACCGCTAGGGGGTGCTGCCTTTAAAAGACTGCCACAGCTTCTGAAATGGTATGCCATGCCACTTTAGACGGCCACAAAAGACTTAGATCAGGGGTGGGCAATTGTTTTGGCTCGGGGGCCACTTTGTGGGAGCGGAGGTTAGCGGAGGGCTGCACCTTTTAAAATGATTGCATTCATTAGTTAACTTTGCATTTCAGAAAAGGTATAAATTGTATCATAAAAATCAATAAATATAAATTAAATAAAATACTGGTAGTTTTATTCAATTTATTTATTGTGCTAATTTCATATCATCTATAGCTGCAAGCACATTTAATTTTAGAATCAGTTTAATGAGAGAAATGTACCCTATTATACCATGTGGCCGACTGTCTTGGTGGGCCGCAAAATACTCTGTGGCGGGACGCATGTGGCCCCCGTGCCACAATTTGCCCACCCCTAACTTAGATAATTAAAGGCCCCTGTGAGTCCCAAGTAACCACTAAGGTCGGAGGCCGCCTGTTGAATCTAGGGGAGATCTGCTGCCTTGCCTTTACCCTGCTGCAGGGAGATTCTCTTGGGAGCAGAGGCAGGCGATCGGCCAGGCACGCTTCAAGTGAATCCCTCCCAAGACAGAGATTTCCTGCCCTCAGGGAAGGCCACATCACAATCCTGCTCTGCGAGTGTCCCCAGTCAGGCAGAGCTGTGATAGGCAGCCTCCTGGGGGGTGGATCATCATTTTGCTCTAAAAGCAAACCTTTAGGGGCAGATAAGCGACAGGAGAACCTAATTTCCATTCAGAACAAATCATGTCAGCTTTCAGTACACGACACTGTCATAGGACCAGACCACGCACAAAGCCGTCAAGGTTGTGAAGCAAAGCATACGGTCCCTTGATGGAGATCAAATACTGGAGCAGGCTCTTTAGGGGCATGTGAGGCAGGTTCACCACCTTCTGCAGAGAAGCGCGGCCACGTCTGGAGTCGGATTTGGAAGCAACTGAACACCGGCCTCTGAGCTGAGGAAAGAGCAGTGTGGATGGCGATGGAATCTAGATGAACTGGCAGAGACAACCCGCCTATGGGCGACAGGGGAACCTCCCAAATTAGAAATTGACCAGACCAGCAAAGCTAAAGTCACCCCCAAGGCTTGGGAAAAAAGCAGCGCAGCGGCGGAATAGCAGTGACCTCATTTGCAGCTTCATTCAGAAAGAGCCGCCCATGAGCAATGCAATCTGTTGGAGCTCGAATTTGGTGAGCTCCAGTGGGAAGTGAAAAGGCAAAGCTGCACTGACAGATACTCACTCTCTCTCTCTCTCTCTGTCTGTCTCTCTCTCTCCTGTTTCTTACTCTGTCTTAGGGATGGTCTAAAGCAGGGGACCCCAACCCTTTTGAGCCTGTGGGCACCTTTGGAATTCTGACACAGTGTGGTGGGCACAACTACCAAATGGCTGCCCTGGGGAGATGGGGCCACACATTGAGTGGAAGCCCATGTACGGGGGAGGAGAAGGAAAATTTAAAAAATACGCTTGAAAGAGGATAGATTCAGGTGGGTAGCCGTGTTGGTCTGAAGCAGCAGAAGAAAGTCTGAGTCCAGTGGCACCTTTAAGACCAAAGAAGTTTTGTTCTGGGCATAAGCTTTTGTGTGCATGCACACTTCTTCAGGTATATTTGAGTCCAGTGGCACCTTTAAGACCAACAAAGTTTTATTCTGGGCATAAGCTTTTGTGTGCATGCCCATCTCTTCAGGTACACTGAAACAGAGCCACTAGCCATTACACGTAGGTCGCAGGTGACGGCTGGTGATCCTGTTTCAGTGTATCTGAAGAAGTGTGCATGCACATGAAAACTTATGCCCAGAGTTAAACTTCGTTGGTCCTAAAGGTGTCACTGGACTCAGTCTTTGTTCTGCTAGAAAGAGAGAAAATGAAACCAACACTGTGGTGGGTGAAACAATCTTTATTATGCACAGCCAGTCAGAGCTCCAGTGGCCAACTGAAAACCCTGCTGGGCAAGAACCCTATATGGCTCTACCCACTTTCTAAAAACACTTGGTAGGCAGGCACCACGTTGGAAACTCCTGGTCTAGAGGCAGCCTCCTGGCCAGATCTAACCCTCCAAACCTTTTTCCAGCAGCAGGAGGCTCTCCCCCCCACCAATGAAGCTGTAAGCAGCAGAACGAGTTAGACTTTGTGTCTTTCATTTGGATTTTTTAGCAGCCGTTTCCCAGCTGTGTTGACGGCGCGTGTCATAACAACTGATTGCTGCATTGTGCCAGCTCTATACTGGAGAGCCTGCAAAGGTCATCCGGTGTCGGGAAATGTACCCTGTGGGCCACCATCTGGATGTCAGGCGACCCACGCTCTGCAGACCCTCAAACCACTCAAAATGGCAGCCCTCGAGTATATGGTAGTAGTCATTTTCAATGCAGAGTTCTGTACAATAGAGGTGAAACTGAGACAGGGATGAGGTACAGGCCTCCTTTGGCCTCCCACCCAAACACAGGGTCACTCAGCCCCCTTTTAGGTTAACCTGGAAGTGTTCTCCACTCCCCAAAGTCTTGAGAATGATCTTAAGTAACTCAAGTGCCATGGGTTTCACACTGACCGCTCAAGCTTCTTGCAGCCTGTACTATAAAGTGTGGAGCAACTTCTTGAATATTGGTGGTGGTGGACAGGGCCGCCAAGTCCCACCCCATTGACAGTGACCCCGTAGGGTTTTCAAGGCCAGAGACATGCAGAAGGTAGTTTTGCCATTGCTTGGTTTTGTGTATTCACCCTGGACTTCCTTGGCGGTCTCCCATCCAAATACAAACCAGGGCCAACCCTGCTTAGCTTGACAAGATCTGATGAGATCAGGAAACTCTGGCCCATCCAGGTGTCATTTTTCAATTGTAACTTTCTAGACCTCATGACTGCAGAAAAGCAGCAACTCAGGCCAGTGCTGTTCACGAACCCTTTGACCGGAGCTGCAGTATCTCTTCCTTGCTAGAGATGAAACCACCCACTCTTAGTCTCCCCACTTAGTCCTTTGCCCACTCTGGGTTGGGAAATACCTGGGGGATGGAGCCTGAGAAGGGTGGGGTTTGGGGAGGGGAGGGACTTTGATGGGGCACAGTGCCATAGAGTCCACTTCCCAAAGTGGCCAGTGGCTCCAGGTGAACTGATCTCTGCCTCCTTGAGCCCTGGAGATCAGCAGTAATCACAGGAGATCTCCAGCGAGGGTGGAGGAAAGCAGCATGATTGGTCACAGTCAATGCTCCCTCTAAACTGTGGAGTCTTGTGAGCAAAAATTCTACTTTGTGAGCTACTGGCATTAAAGTTGTGAGCGAGTGATTCGGCTGCTGCATACAGTAGCTTGCTCTGGAGCCATCCTTCCTGAGCTAAGACAACAATCTGTGAGCCGGAGGCTAAAAAACTGTGAGCTAGCTCACACTGACTCAGCTTAGAGCAGTGGTTCTCAACCTTTCTAATGCCGCGACCCTTTAATACAGTTCCTCATGTTGTGGTGACCCCCAACCATAAAATTCTGCCAACACACACAACAATGAAGCTACTTTTTCAGATGTTTTCTCTTGCATGGCAGTTAGCACCAAACAACTTTAATACAGACTTTAGACACACATATATTTGCAAGCCATTCCCAACAAGACACAACAAACACTCAGGCTTCAAACTTACTTTTCTTCATCAGAAGACGCCATGAGAAAATGAAGGTAGGTTGGGGGGAGAGGCTGTTGCAGGTGGGGGGGGGAGAGAGAGAGAGAGAAAGGGGGAAGAGAGAGAGGGGGAGAGAGAAGAGAGAGAAAGGGGAGAGGGGGGAGAGAGAGAGAGCGAAAGGGGGAAGAGAAAGCAAAAGAGAGAGAAAGGGGGGGAGAGAGGGGGGGAAGGAAGGTAGGTAGGTGGGGGGCGGCTTTTGCTGCTTTTCCTGGGCTCTGCGCCTCGGTGCGGAGCCCAGGGAAGGCGGCAGGGGGGGCTTTTGCCACCTTTCCTGGGCTCTGTGCTTTGGCGCGGAGCCTAGGGAAGGTGTGGGGGGGGGCTTTTGCCGCCTTTCCTGGGCTCTGCACTTTGGCGCAGAGCCTAGGGAAGGGGGGGGGGCTTTTGCTACCTTTCCTGGGCTCTGTGCTTCGGCATGGAGCCCAGGGAAGGCGACAGCAGAGTGCCCTAAAGGCGGCAGTGGGGAGGGGGAAGATGCCATTGACTTATCTGCTGGCTTTTTCCTCCCTAAAGGCGGGGCAGGCTCGGACGCCATCCGGAGACCTCTGTGAAATGGTCGTTCGACCCCAAAAGGGGTCCCGACCCACAGGTTGAGAACCACTGGCTTAGAGGGAACACTGGTCACGGTTTGCTTTGCAGAGCTTTCTAAGGTCCTTGCCCCCACATTGCTTCCCATCAGTCAGCCTGGTCTGTGATGGTAGGTGTGTAAACACAGAAGGAAGGTGCTCGCTATGCCTTTTGGTCGCTGAAGAACACATTTTTGAGTCCAGTGGCACCTTTAAGACCGGCAAAGTTTTATTCAAAGTGTAAGCTTTCCTGGGCAAAGCACACTTCTTCACTCTAAGTGTGCTCTGCACAGGAAAGTTTACATGTTGAATAAAACTTCTGTTGGTCTTAAAGGTGCCACTGGACTCAAAAATGTGTTCTGCTGCTTCAGACCAATAGGGCTGCCCGACCGAATTCTTGGACACTGACCAGTTATATTCCTAACAGCAGAGGGTGGCAGAGAAATGCAAAGGGATTTGCCAGTTCTGTTTGCGAGAGAGAGAGAGAGAGAGAAAATCAGCAGCAGCATTTATCGGGGGAAAGGTGAGCCCGTGGAGAGGCTGGAATAAAGACTACAGTACCCAGCGTTCCCGGGCGCGTTGGGAGGAAGTGCCTGGAGCGCTGGAGCCGCTGCAGCTGAGCGAGCCATGCAGGGGAGGGCAGGATGAGCCGGCGAGCTTTGCTAGTTTCTTGGGACGCCGGCCGGGAGGCGCTCGCCTGGCGCGCCCAGAGCCGGGCTTGCAAGCAAGCCGAGTGGGAGCGGGAAGGACGGCGCCTCGGGCATGATCCGCTGGGGCAGCAGCCCCCGATGCGGCAGCCGAGCCTGAGCGCCGGGCTGCCGCCGCGGGGGTCTGTCTCTCGAGCCCCTCCGCCGAGGAGCAGCGTCGGAAGGCGCCGCTCGCAGCCGGAGAGCCCCGCGGCAGCGGGCATGGAGCAGCCCCGCGCGGGGGACGCCGGCCCTCTTGCACCAGCAGCAGCAGCCCCGGCGAGGCGAGCTGAAGGCTCCGGCTTGCTGCCCACCGCACCTGCCCGGCGCGGCCGCCGGTCCGCTGCAAAGCCGCCAGCTCGGCGTTGCAAAAACCGCGTGCATCTGGCAAGCCCTTGAATTGCACAGAGGCGCACAGACACACACACACGCACACTGCGCAACCGGGCGCTGTCTGCATGCGCGCCGCGGAATGCCCGCCGGATTGCAAAAGGCGCTCGAGCCCGCCGCCGGGGAGGCTGCAAAGCTGCGCGGACTGCCAGTCGGAGGAGCCCTTTGCAAAGGGAGCCGCCAGCCGAGGGGGCAGGCAGGCGGGGGTAGGTGGCGGCGGGCAAGGGCGCGGGAGACAGGCGGCTCCTCTCCGGCCGGGGGGCGCGGGGCAGCCCAGTTGGCGGGACTGGCGCGCCGAATGCAAAAATAAAAACAAAAACCTCGCGCGAAGCAAACCCGAGCCCGTCCCGTCCGCCCCCCCCCCCCCCCCCCGCCGGGCTGGCCCTCCGCAAGGTGGTGCAGGCGCGGGGGAGGCCCCGCAGCGGGATGGACCCGGGTGTGGGGGGGAGGCGAGGGTTCGCCAGCTTCCCTCGTCCTCCGCCTGGACGAGGGGCTCTCGGCTCGGCAAGCCCCAGGCTCGGCGGGGGGAGAGAGCGAGGGGGGCTCCTCTGGCCGCCCGCTGCGCGTCTTGTCTGCAGACAGGCAGGCAAGCCGGGTCTCTCCCCCCCCCCCCAGCAGCCCGTACTTATTCGGCTGGCCGGCGGAGGTTGCAAAAGGGCCGGAGGGAGGAGGACAGGGGGCAAGTTGCGGGCGAGGAGGAGCGCCCGGCCCGCGGCAGCGCGGCAAAACGAAGCCGGCAAGAGGACGAGGGGGTGGTGGATTTCCCTACCTCCCCCCCCCCCACACACCCCCGGGCAGGCGGGGCGCTTGGCTGGCCGGCGATGCCCTCCTCCCTCCCCCCCCCCGGCCGCCGCCGCCTCTCCCGGGTGGGTGGGTGGGTGTCATCGCGGATGTCACGGAGAGGCGATTGTGCGGTGCGCCGTTCGGTCCCCGACCCGAGGGCTGATGCGCGGCCGGTGCGGGAGGGAGGCAGCCAGAGCGGCCGGCGGGGTCTGCGGCCACCAGCCTCGGCCGCTTCTCCCGGCGCCGGAGCTGGACAGAGAGGGGCGGAAGTTACTGCAGGAACTTTTGGGGGGGACCCCTCGGAGGGGGCCGAAAGTGGGCACTTTGGCAAGTAAGGAGGAAGCCCCGCTACCCCGGGGGAAGCCGGACGCAGCGTCTGTCTGCCTGCCTCCGCTATCTAGCCATCCATCCCCCCCCGTTAGCGGTTGAGACTGAGTTTAAACACACTGAAGCCTATAAAAAGGGACGTGGCTCTGGCTGGATCGGGCCCATGTTACTTCCTTCCCAGGTGTGAGCCAAAAGAGGGGTGGGTGGGCAGAAATAAAGGGGAGCCTTCGTAAAATGCTAGGAGGCAGATCTTCATACTCGCTGTTCATTTTATCTGTTCTTGTTCTTTTACTCAAGAGTCAGCATTCAGGAAAGGGAGGGAGGAAGTCCGGGTTGCTGCCTGTTAAATGGAAGGGCAGAGAAAAAGGACGCAATCCAGCCTAGTCGATTCATTTCCCGGGATTGGTGGATTCTTCATTGATCGATTTCCGTGGATCAGTTGATTTGTCATGCATAGCACTGGGGTTAAGGATGGATGCTTTCATGGTGTTTAAAAAAAGGGGGGGGGGCTAATGTTTGGAAGCCACAAATTCCACAAGGGCCCTTGTGTTAGTCTGTGAGATCGGAACCAGGAGAAAAGTCCTGTGGCATCTCAAACAGCTGGCAGACGCACCCACTTCCTGAAAAGCAGGCTGTCCCTTCATCAGGCCCACAAAAGAGGTGGCCACAGGACATTGGTTTGTCTGAGGTGCCACAAAACTCTCCACTGGAAGGCTGCTGTGAACAGGGACGGGTGTTGGGTGTTTACAACCCCCCCCCCCCCAATCTTGCCTAGATTTCTCTTTTTAAATGCAAAACAGGGCAATTTTGATGTGCAGCAAAACTCTGTGATTTATTATTTATTAATCCCTGTTTTCCCTTATAACATCACTGACGTCTTTTCGAAGGCCAGGGGGAAAACTGTATATGTGTCTGTGAAATCTTATCAGCCTCTCTTATTTTTGCACGTTTTTAAAGAAAAAATAAATATCCTTTTTTTGTCTTTGTTTCTACCAAGGGGAAGTTATGAATGACTGGAAGTCAGGAAGTGGAGTCTCCATGTGGACAGCGAGAAGCTGAGGGCAAAGGAAGACAAGGGGAGGGGGGGAAGAGAGTGGATTCCTCATTCATTTAAACTGTCGGCGTCCTGCTTTAAAAGGAAGTTTTTTTTAAAAATCCAAAGAAAATAAAAGGGAATACAAGGCCAGTTTATGTTTGGAGGTAAACCCCGGATTTCATTTTTTTGGGAAGGAAGGGAAGTTTGGCTTGTGTTGTCGGAGTGAGAAAACGAGCAAGACCGCGCCACGTGATAATTATTTCTTGAACTCCAGTCTTTTTCCTTTTATATAAAAGTTTCCCCCCTCCAAAAATATTGGAGAGACTTTGTCCACTGTCCGGACCGGGAGAGCTGGATACAAAAGAGGCACCTACGGAGCCTGGTGGAATCCGCACACAGCAGCCCTTCTGCCTGCACTCAGGTCAATTTAGCACCCCTCGATACTTTCTCCAGGATGCATTTTCTATCCTATGGATATCGGTTTGGAGAGGCCAGATGAAGGGGATCTGAGGCTGCTGGTGTGCCGTCCCAGGTCCATGCCTGCCCTCCCTCAGGACTGCTGGAGTGTTTTGGGGATTGTCCTGGTACTGTGGGCCATGGGTTGCATCCAGAGCATTAGCTGCAAAGCCAAAGGCATTCGGGAGAGCATCTCCATCGTCGAAGTCAAAGCCTCCATCGATCCCGTCCCCACCAACATCGACGAGTCATCCAGCGTGGTTCTGAGGTACCGGACGCCACACTTCCGGGCCTCGGCTCAGGTGCTGATGCCTCCGATCCTCAAGAAGGAGACTTGGATCGTGGGCTGGATCCAGGCGTGTAACCACATGGAGTTCTACAATTATTACGGGGAGCACGGAATGTAAGTTACCCTTCGGCCTTTGGTTTGATCGACCGGCAGAGTACGCCCTGCCATTGTTGGCCAGTGGTGGGTGGGTGTGTGTAGAGCGGGGAGGGCTTTTGTGTTGGTTGTGAGAGGTCCGCTTTGAGTCTCCGTGACAAAGCCGTGACAAAGCTCCGTGATAAATATGGTAAAACCAATGAATAACATAAATGTATATCACACAGGGCTTTCTTTCTGGGGGAATGCGCTGGAACAGAGTTCTGGAACTTCTTTGATAATTTTTTTTTAAAAATGTTTAAAAGTTTGTGAGTTTTCAATATAGAGATGGAAAACTTCAGTTCCCTCTTGAGAGTTCCAGCACCTCTCTCTCTCTTTTAAAGAGCCCAGGTATCACAAGGAGTTCCGGTGGGGTATAGAGGGTTCCCCCCCCCCCCCCCCAAACACAGGATCCTTGGCCATGTGTGGAGCTGTGCACTTGCAGTGGTGTCTCAGAAGGCAGCAATTTACTTTTCCACAGTAGGAAGGAGGGACAATTTGTGTGTTGCATGGGAGGTGGGTGGTCAGGAAAGAGTCTTACCTGACCACCCAAGGGCGTAGACTTTCCAATTTCGGGGCGGGGGGGGTGTCCTGGGGCTGGGCCAGAGACATCACAGTCCATTGCATTCGGTGGAGACTCAGCACCTCCTGGAAACGTTCTGGGGGGGGGGGCTCCAGCTCCCCAGCCCCCCTGAAGTTGACACCTATGGGAAGGAGCCTGTTCAGATGGAACTCTCTGGCCGATTCCACACTAGTTGTTGCCCCGGCGTCACTCCCCAATAAAATCCGGGGTAGAGCAACAGTTCCCCACTTGTTGCTCCAGGTCTGCAGTTGGCCCGAATGTAATCCTCGGTTCCCCCGGATCTTCTGTTTCCAGGATTTTCGGGGGGGGAGGGGGTTGCCACGGGAGTGAAGCCAGGGCATTCAAGTGGGGAACTCCGAAATCAGGGTTTCTTGCTCCCCCCCTTTAATGCCCCTCTGCTTCTTTCCCTCCCCTTTCCCACCTATCCTTGCCCTTTCCCGCCCTGGCGCGAGCGGGGTTTTTTTTGTTCCCCCCTTCGTTGCGTTACAGCAACACGACACAACATTGATCCACCATTGACTGGCTTTTAAATGTCTTTTTAAAAATGTACTTTTGTTGTTGATGTCTCCACATTTCTGTGTTGCATTGTTTGCACAAAAGTCGTGCCTGAGTCATGCCACCATAAAAATATATATTGATGGCTTTGAGGCGCAGAGCGAGCTGTTTTTTTTTTTGTCCCCCCCATTGCGTTACAACAACACAGCATGACATTGATCCATCATTGTGTGGTTAACATTTTTTTGAGGGGCCAATGTACTGCGGGTGGCGTGGTGCTGTGGACACAATTTTTGCAGGGGTTACATGTGTTGTGTTGCATGTTCCCCCTCCATTTCCCCTCCCTTTCCCACCCTCCATTTCCCCTCCAACCCTGGCGCAAGCTTTTTTTTCTTTTCGCGGGCATTTCCAAATGGCGAAAGTGATAACATGATGCAGTAATGGCGCCATGGAGGTCTGCCTACGTTAAACTTCACCTACGTTAGAAAAGGGGGGGGGGAAGGGGCAGGTGCATGATGTACTTTCCCGGGAATTATGAAAAACCTTGGCCAATCATGACTTTGTTGCATCACGACGTCATAACAAAACTCCGCCTACATTTTTTTAAAAATGGGGGGAGATGGGCGGGGGCTCAAGATTCAGGGCAAGGATAGATGTGGAAATGAAGAACCGGCATCAACCCGGGTCAGATTCCTGTAATGCGGAAACACGCACACTGATTCGGACCAATTAAACCCAGGAGGAAAGGGAAGCAAAGCACTTGTGTGGAATCGGCCTCTGACTTTGGTGATTCAAATCAGCTCCGGCCTGCACTCCCCCGTCTTAGGTCCTGTGTCTTGTTCACACTGACAAGTGATGGAATCTTGGGACAATGGGGTAGAATCTGGGGGGGCGGGCCTTTGTTCTTGGCAGGTACTGGCCAAGACTCTTGGTTCGTGGCCACTGGTTGCCACTGCTGTGGTGGAAGGGGTTGTGTGTGTGTGTGTGTGTGGGAAGCTGGCTCCATGGTTCACCTGGCTGTTGGTGCTGCTGTTCAAGGAAAAGGGCGGGTCTTTTAGTGCCGGAACGGGCCCCTTCCCTTGTGGGGTTATGGTCTTTCTCACTAGGAAGGAAAGTAACATGTCTTCCTGTGTCAATACTGCGCTTTGGCCACTCTTCAGTAAGGGCCTTTGTGGCTCCGGTTAGAGACTCGGGGTGGGTTACCCCACAGGAAATCTCATGTGCAGTAGAGGATGGTATTATTCCCAATTTACAGCTGGCAGAATAGAGAGATCGCAGTTTGCCAAATGCAGAGACAAGCCGGGCTTCAGATGCATGGTTTGTAGTCCAGCAGTCCAGTCCCATTGGAGCACCTAAACCAAAACAATCTACAGGGTCCCTTTTAATAATGTTCTTCTGTTCCCCCCTCCCTCTACCTCCCGCTAGAGCGGAGGAATGGTTAGCATATCAGCCCAGGACTGGGGAGACCCAATTTCAGGTTCCTGCTGAGATGTGAAGTTCAGTGAGCCAACCGTGTTCTATCTTCCAGCACAGCTTACTTTGCGGGGTTGTTGTGAGGGTATTATCAAAGAAGGGAATAGCAGGTATGCCACCCTAAGCTCCTTAGAAGAAAGCTGGTCTTTTTAAAAAAAATGATAAGTAGAATAGATGCCAGCTCTTGGGGTTTGCTAGGGTGTTTGAATTTGGTTGTGGAATTGTTTAGTGTTTTCAGTGACTCTATGTAAGACCTGCCTTAAACTCACCTTACAGTATTTTACTATTTTGAAGATTGGAAGCTAACAAGGTACCTTTAAAAGAATATTTTAACCTAGATAAGGGGGGGGGGGTTGTCCCCGCAGACAGTAAATTTTCCTCTAAATCGTATTCATTTATTTTTAAAATGCCAGTAAGTTTCTAAAGTTTGTGAGGGAAGGGTTGTTTGAAATTGAGACAGTGGAGAGAGAGGCTAAAGTATGAGAAGAAAGTGAGTTCTTGAAAAGCGGGAATGATTTCGCTTCAAAACAAAGCAGAAAGCCTCTTTAGTCTACTCTGCATAGGGCAGTGCAAAGGTGTGGACTTTGGATGCAACCCACACTGAGACATGGAGTTTATTGAATGGCTTCTAGAAAATCATGTACCTTCACCCAGGCCTACCAATCACAGGGTTGTTGTTTTTTTTGTTAAGAGAGTTAATTTTTAAAAAAATGCTAAATTAGAACCCAAGACTGCTTTGGGAGCCTGGAAGAACGGGGCAGTACACTTTCCAGTAAAACAACGTGTCCCATTTGTAAGAAAAATGCAGCCACGGTTTTTAATGAACAATCATTGGGGGGGGAGGGGAAGAGCTTTTAAAGCACTTAGGAGAAAGAGTGCGACATGTCTCCGAACTACAATTCATCGTCTTCAACACTGAAGAAAGCTATCAAAGGCATGTGTGCACTCAAATATCATGCGTGGCTAAGACCTTGCCGTCTTAGGCAGGCCTCAAGTGTTCATGGGAGAGGCCTCTGCCCAGTAGAAGATACTAGAGAGAGACAGGTGGTTCAACTGACACCCTGCTCTCCAGTCACAAGCAGGGAACAAATTTTTCAGCGGGCTGTTCAGGAGCAGCCAAAGCCTGTTTTGCAGGTCTCTTTTTCAGCATGTTCTAAAACATGTTCTCTTTTTCAATATGTTGCCCGTGTGCATTTTTTTGGCAGATGTATTCTGTTCCGGATCCGTTGTCACTGTGTGCCGGTCTATATAGCCAGTTGTTTAAATAGAGTGAGCAAAGCCATCGTTCTCTCATGAGCCAGTCATAAGCGTTGTGTAGGGGTTTTTTTTTTTATGGTTATTGTTTGATGTTCACGTGTTCGGTATATTGCTGTTAGTGGCTGCCAGCCTGTTTGGATAGGCAGTGTTTCGCACAAACACATTTTTTGCAATGCCCAGTGGAATCTGTACTTTTTAGTGGCTGTTTGCAAGTGGAATTTTGCCATTTCACATCATAAAACCCAGATGCAAAGTGCGCTGAAAGTAGATTGGAAGTGCATTATTCGGCATGTCTGAAGTTTTACTCTCTACCCTCCCCCGCAGACCAGTTGTTACTGCGCACTGTTCCATAGCCCATTCTTGAATGAAACAGAAGTCAGCACCCACAGCGACTGCACATCCAAAAACCAGTTCAGCTGCTGCTCCATGGTGGAAGGGCATGGAGATCTAGGGCTCAGCTCATGTCTGATTGTCCAAAATAGTATGTTCTCCAGCCATAGTTCAGGGCTCAGCGGAAGGACCCAGGGTCTATCTGTGACGTCTTCATCCCCCAAAATCTCAAGTGGCATCCCAGAGAACCACGGGTAGGCAGAGTGGACTGATGATCCGACTCTGCATAAGGCAGCCATAAGTCGGCTGCAGTTTGACCGCACTTTCCACCAGTACTTTATATGGAGCAAAAGTTATATCCCTGCCCCAAGGAGCTTACAGTCTTCACTTTGAATTGTGGGAAACAGCCAGGGGAGATGGAAACAGGGAGAGTGGAGAATGTGAGGTCCTTCTGGGAACCGGTTCTGAAGGTGAGGTTCAGAAGAGAGTGCGTGGGGTCGTGGGAATTGTGTTGAAGGCATCCTGTGATCCTGAGTGAACCATACAAGGCTGCCAAAGTTCACGCTAAGAGGGAAGGCAAATGCTTCACCCTCCCATCATTGTTAAACCCAACTTTGTGGGAGGAGGGGGAATTCCTTTGTGATGCCAGTTGGGCAAGCTCCAGGACTGAGCAAAATCCATCCACCCTAGGGTCCCTTACTGTGTCAGTTTCTAATGTCCTTTCTCTAGAGTTGCGAGCAGCCCAGTACCCAGAAAGGATGGGAGAGATTCCTCCAAGAGGAAAATGAAACCGAACGTCTCTCCCTTATCTCAGGAGCAAACGAGGCCCACACAAGGGGGAAAGACCTCTGGGACTATTCTGACAGCATTTTCGAGCACTGCTGTTGGCCGTGATAACGGATATGGAACTTCCATGTTCAGAAGCAGTATACCTAGGAATACCAGTTCACATACATTGTTTCAGAAATCTGAAGCCGCAACAACAGCCCTGTAAGGTAGACACATATTATCCTCTGAGACCGAGATCACTGTAGTTTGCCTAATGCGGCAGGGCCAAGATTTGAACCCAGAACGACGTGGTTCATTATAGCTTAGTTGCTCAGCTGCTGTACTAAGCTAGCAGGACTTTATCGTGTGATTTGTACTTGTGCAAGGGCTTCCTGTAAATTCTTGGTAATCCTTGCTACAAGCCTGCAGTGTAGGCCAGACTTCTTAACCCTGTGTCCTAGGGGCTGGGATGAGAGAGAGTGGAAATATGCATTAGAATCTCCCGCCTCCCGCTTTAAAATTTGTTGCCAGGTAGTCCTATCATAGGAAGATCGTTGCAGGACTGGAATGAATGAGAGCGTACAGAAGTATTTCAAATTCTAAATTGCCATTTATTTATTTTTATTTTCCTTCACTGAAACCCCATATTTCCCCAGTGGTGACCCAAAGCGGCTCAACATAGTCTCAGAAGCAGTGTACGTCCTTTCTCCATTTGTAGGTGAGCTGACTTTGGAGATTAGTTCCAGTGTTAATGACTGGTTGCCCGTTAGTAAAGTTTCAAGATTTATGACGAGTTGAGAACCTATAAAATCTGTCTATGTTTCTCACTTGGAAGTCTCTTTTGTGGAAGTCTCTCCATCTTCAGTAGAAGTCATTTTCTGAAGAAGAATGTGAAACAAAGAGCAGAATTTAGAGCCTTTGTCTGGTTTGTATTTGAATTTTTGGCGAACTTTGTACATGCTCAGAGACTTTTTTTGCATTTAGAAACTTTGTGAATCCCATGCTTTGTGAAGCGCATACTGATTATATGGTATGTTTAAAGTTCCAATGTGCATATAAAATTGGTGTTCAGTACATTAGTTATCTGTGTCATTTTCAGTGCTTTGTCTTGGTCTATTTTATATCCTCACAACATCCCTGTGAGGTAGGTTAGGCTGAGAGCATGTGACTGGCCCAAGGTCACCCAGCAAGCTTCCCTGGCAGGGCGGGGATCTGAACCTGAGTTTCCCAGTTCTTAATCTGACACTCTTAACCTCTACCCCACACTGGCGCTAACAGCGGTTCCATTAGAAGCATGGGTAGGCAGACACCAAATATTACCCCCACATTTCTGACTTTTTCTCTTCTTTTTTCCCCACTTTTGGCAATTCTCTTGTGTGCTACAGTTTCCCTTTTCTGTTGGAGGCCCTGCAAAAAAGTCCAAAGAGGACAGTTTGAGGATATGCTCAGTTTTGGGGTGGTTCTGCATCTAGCATTCACTCTACATTTTCTCAACTGGGAAGGAAAAGGTGCAGCTCAAAACCATATTCAGATACCCCGGGGCAACGCTGTACTCTCTGCAAAGTCACCCCTGAACGGCCATACATCTATGCAGAAGGTCAGGCTCATTTCATAGCAGGAGCTCCTTTACATATTAGGCCACACCCTCCCAATGTAGCCAATCCCCCAAGAGCTTACAAAGCTCTTCTTACAGGGGCTACTGTAAGCTCTTGGAGGATTGGCTACATCAGGGGCGTGTGGCCTAATGTGCAGAGGAGCTCCTGCTACGAAATGAGCCCTGGCCGTACCATAAAACCCAATGAACAAAGAAAGCGAAAGCAGCATGCAATGCAAAGGGGAATTTCTGTTCCAATGTGGGTTTCATAAAACAACAGAGGGAAAAGCCAATGCAGAATCACCCTGGGTTGCTGTTTTTTTTAAAGATTTGCATGCTTTAAAAAAAGCGCCCTGGTGATGCTGCTACAGCAGAGAGCTGCTGCCGCTGGCCGAATTTGGCATCTCTCCCCAGGGATGATAAAGATCCAGCCAGGAGGAATTTCGGCTCCCTCTGTCCACTGCAGAGGCTGGCTTGCAGGTCTGGCCGGAGCAGACCGGATGGGGTGGCTCTGCTGCTGCTGCAGTGGGAGTGAATCCGTCCTTAAAACCACCCCCTGCCACTTCCTTAACAGGTCTTCCTGACATACCTTCCAGGATTAAGGGCCTGCCCGTACATGGCCTTGGCTGCGAGTTCAAATCGCACCTCCAGTGGGGGGTTCATTGCATGGCTTTTGGCAAGTCACTGTTTCTCGCCTTTTATGCCCCGTAGCGCAGCTGCAGAGCGTCTGCTTGGCATGCCGAAGTGCCCAGGTTCAATCCTCTGCAACTCTCGTTACAAAAACGATTGGGCAGGGGGTGATGTGAAAGACCTCAGCCTGAGAGCCTGGTCTGATTCAGTATCAGGCAACTTTGTATGACCAGTTTGGTGTAGAGGTTAAGTGCGTGGACTCTAATCTGGGAGAACTGGGTTTGATTCCCCCCTCCTCCACTTGCAGCTACTGGATGACCTTGGGCAAGCAACAGTTCTGTCAGAGCTGTCCATGAAAGGGCAGTTCTTGAAAGAGCTCTCTCAGCCCCACCTGCCTCCCAGGGTGTCTGTTGTGGGGAGGGGAAGGGAAAGGAGTTTGTAAGCCGCTCTGAGACTCCGAGTGAAGGGCGGGGTATAAATCCAATCTCCTCTTCTTCATCTGTCCAAGAGGAACGCTGTCAGTCCGTCTCAGAGTCATTGCGGGAATGCCCGCAATGCACATTTCAAAAGGCGTTGCAAATTTAGCAGCGCTTCGGGCACAGTCAGTGTGGGGCTGGCTTCAGAAGTGCCGAGTCATAATAGTATCCGGGGACCACATGGCAGGTGAGCTGTCTGTTCGGTTGGATGGATTGCGGAGGGATTGTGCCGACAGCCAAAAGGACCCTGCCCAGCTGGAGGAACCGTGGAAGAAATTCGCTGCAAACAAATAACCACCCCACCCTTTTTAAAGAAAGATTTCAGCATTGAAGAGAGAACTCCGCAATATGCATAAAGATTTATGAGCCAATAATTACCCAACTTCCGTTGTGTTTGGGGCTCTAGAAATCTGCAGAGAAAATGGCTGAGCGCAGTGGTTTTCAGATTGTGTCGCAAAGAGCCCCGGGGGGGGGGGGGAGCTAGCTTCGGAAGTTTACCAAATATTCCCCAGTGAGTCCTGACCTGGGTAGTCCAGGCAAGCCTGATCTCGCCTGATCTCAGAAGCTAAGCAGGGTCGACTATGGCAAGTTCTTGGATTGGAGACCTCCTTGGAATACCAGAAGTGGGAGATGGGGGCAGGCTTTATTTAGCCACTTCTCTGAATATCCTCCAGGCCCCCAGTAGGGGAAAGTCACCAGAGGGTGCCATGACTTCCAGGTGCACACACACGCACACACACAGATGCACATATGAAAAATACAAAAGAATACCAAAAAAAGGATTTCCCAGTGGGAAGATCACCCTCCTTGAGAGACAGCTGGGCCATCGCTTCTGATGCCCGCCTGCAATGCACTACTGAAGGGGAGTGCTGTGTGTGTTCCAGGGCACTCTTTCCATTTATACAGGCTGAATGCATGCCCTGGAACATGCTTCAGAATTTTCTGCCATGCGTAGCCACTGCCATAAACAAATAGGTAGTTCCCCCCCCCCCCTCCCTGTTCCAAAATACTAGAATTCAGAACAGCCAATGACATTGATGGGCAGTAGATTTAGGACAGATGAGAGAAAGCACTTCTTTCACACAATGCAGTGTTAACTTGTGGGACTCACCGCCCCAGGATGTAGTGATGGCCAGGAAGCTTAGATAGATTTAAAAGAGGATTGGCCAGATTTGTGGAAGACAGCTTCATCGTTGGCTGTTGGCCATGAGAGAGAAATGGAACCTCCATGTTCAGCAGCAGTGTATCTGCTGTGACAGGCAACAGAAGGTGACTTTGGCACCTGTGCCCTGTCTGTAGGCCTTCTGGGGACCAGTTTGGTGTCTTGGTTAAGAAGAGCGGCAGACTCTAATCGGGAGAACTGGGTTTGATTCCCCACTCCTCTTCCACATGCAGCCAGCTTGGTGACCTTGGGTCAGTCACAGTTCTTTCAAGAGCAGTTCTCTCAAGAGCAGTTCTCTCAGAGCTCTCTCAGCCCCCACCTACCACACAGGTTGTCTGTTGTGGGGAGGGGAAGGGAAAGGGAAAGGAGATTGTAAGCTGCTCCGAGATGCCACATGTAGGGCGGGGGATAAAACCAACTCTTCCTCCTCCTCCTCTTCTCTCAGAGCTGTTCTCTCAAGAGCTCTCTCAGCCCCACCTACCTCACAGCATATCTGTTGTGGGGAGAGGAAGGGAAGGAGACTGTAAGTCACTCTGAGACACTGAGTGGAGGGTGGGATATGAATCCAATCTCTTCCTCTTCCTCTCCTCCTCCGTCCCAGTGGGAAACAGGGTATGAGACTAGATGGACCTCTGCTCTGATCCAGCGGGGCCCTTTTTATCACACATCTTCTTAGGGAGTCCTGCGGTAGATAGCAAAAGTTCTGTGAAGGCTTAGTGGCCATCATGGACTGGAGAACCAAAGGCCACTGTGTGAGAGATGGGGACACGTCCCCAGCAGAATGTGTAAGACCATGTCAAGTGGGATTTATAGAGCTGCGGGGTCCTTACTCCTGTCGGAGCCTGGTCCCTCTTGGGGATATCCCAGCCGACTTTCATGCATTTTAAGCAATTTAAAATAACTTTTTAAAAAAGGGAAGTCTGTGATGGAGAGGAGATAGAAGGAAAACTGCATAGGCAGTAAGTTTCCACTTGAGATATCAGCTGTGCCTACATTACTGTGGAAATTAGGTTCCATTTTCAGCCGTACAACTAAGGAAGTTTACTTTGAAATGTCTGATGTACCTGGGAAGGATGTTTTCGGTGTTACAAGTTTGTTGGTTTGGGACATCCTCTGACTTCCTTGTGGACTTTGAGGTCTTTTGGACACTATTATATTCAAAGGATATAGAGGAGTCTCTTGGAGATTTTCCACTATCATCTAAGTCAGGGGTAGGCAATTGTTTTGGCTCGGGGGCCACTTTGTGGGAGCGGAGGTTAGCGGAGGGCCGCACCTTTTTAAATGATTGCATTCATTAGTTAACTTTGCATTTCAGAAAAAATATAAATTGTAGCATAAAAATCAATAAATATAAATTAAATAAAATAGTGGTAGTTTTATTCAGTTTATTTATTGTGATAATTTCGTATCATCTATAGCTGCAAGCACATTTAATTTTAGAATCAGTTTAATGAGAGAAATGTACCCTATCACACTTTTCTACAATTTTTTTGAAATCAGGAGATTGCTTGTTGAGAAACCACATGGCCGACTGTCTTGGCGGGCCGCAAAAATCTCTGTGGCGGGCCGCATGTGGCCCCCGGGCTGCAATTTGCCCACCCCTGATCTAAGTAGATGTCGAATTTGCGAACAGTGTTTTTGAATTGTGACCACCAATTCTATTGTATTTTCAATTTATTGTTATTGCATTTCAATAGACTGTTGTCTACTGTTTACTTGAGTAAGCTGTGAATCTTTTGATGGTCTACCCTTGCTTATACTTTTGCATAGAATCCTGAGATGGCTGACAGGTCTTACATTTAAAAAACAACAACACAGCTATTAAAATATAATATATTAAGACCCAAGTTCAATTCATAATGCAGGTTATGACCTTTAAATCCCTTCACATATCTGAAGAAGAGAAGAAGAAGAAGAGATTGGATTTATATCCCACCCTCCACTCACTTGGAGTCTCAGAGCGGCTTACAAACTCCTTTTCCCTTCCCCTCCCCACAACAGACACCCTGTGAGGTAGGAGGGGCTGAGAGAGCTCTTTCCCAAGCTGTCCTTGAGAGAACAGCTGGTACAGAGCTATGGCTTGCCCAAGGTCATCCAGCAGGTGCAAGTGGAGGAGTGGGGAATCAAACCCAGTTCTCCCAGATTAGAGTCCAGGCACGTAACCACTTCACCAAGGACTGTCACCTTCTGTTTGTACCCGTGCACCAAGTTAGGGTTGCCTGTTGGGCATCTACCAGAGCCCAAGCACTTTCCATCCTGGCTTTGCCTCTGTGGAATGGGCTCCCTGAAAGAGGGGGGGGGGCTCCTTAGAGATCTTCAGGAGGCCCCGCAAGGCTTGCCTGTTGCCAGTGCTTTTGAAGGGGCTTGAGTGGCAGGCATCTTTTAAGGGGAGGGGGAGAGACCTGGGGCTTGCTGTTTTATTTTTTTTGTTTTAGCTGGGGACGTTTTTAACTATTAGGGGAACAATGTTCTGAGTCCAGTGTTCTGAGTCCAGTGGCACCTTTAAGACCAACAAAGTTTAGTTCTGTATATAGGCTTTCATGTGCATGCCCATGAAATCTTATATCCAGAATTAAACTTTGTTGGTCTTAAAGGTGCCACTGGACCCAGAACTCTGTTCTGTTGCTTCAGACCAACACGGCTACCCACCTGAATTTAACTATTATTTCAAGCCACCTTGATCCTCAAGGAAAGGTGGGATGTAAATGTTTTAATAAATGAAATAAATCCTGGAACTGAGTTCCCCACAAGGAATTTGCAACATACTTCTGGTTAGGAGGATCCAGGGGAAAAAATTAGCAAGTTCTTAGTCCCTTAATGAGGTGCAAAAGAGATTTTTAAAAGGCAAAGGTTTCCCTTGCTGGAAAACCAGTCGAATCCAACTCTAGGTGGCGGTACCCATTTCCGTTTCCAAGCTGAAAAGCCAGCACTGTCCAAAGACATTTCCATGGTCATGTGCCCAGCATGACTAAACGCTGAGGTGCACAGAATGCTGTTACCTTCCCACCAAAGCGGTATTTATCTACTTGCAGTTTCTTGCTTTTGAACTGCTAGGCTGGTAGGAGCTGGGGTCTGAGATGGGAGCTCACTCTGTCACGTGGCACTCGGGTCTCAAACTGCCAAACTACAGACCTTCTGGTCTGCAGCTCAGTGTCTTAACCTCTAAGTCACCGCAGCCACCAAAATAGATTTTAGGTTGCGCCAAAAGCTACTGGGAGGATGAAACAGGCCGTGGTCGATCTCTGCTTGAACATCTCAAAACCTGTGGAAATTTGGGTCTTCAGAAGAAGAGAGAGAGAAAGTTGCTTCAGATCAGGAACTGATCTGAGAGTTCTGCGCTTCCTCCTTTCCCCATCTTAACCCTTCAAAAACAGGAAGTGAGGGCTGCCCAAAATAGGGAGGAGGGGAAATTGCAGCCCTTTCCACGCAAGGCGAGACAGGAAGTGAGCAGGCCACTTCCCCCCAAGCGTCAAAGTGAGAGTAGCAGTGCGCAGAGGAGGACAGAGAGCGTAAAAGGCCAACAGGAATCGTTGTGACTTTGCAAAGTACTATCGGGCATGTGTTAAGCGCTTTAGAAACAGTCTACGAGGATGAGGGTGTGGGACTCTTTCTTGCAGAATTGTGGGGCGCTGAATAAGGAGGGCCCTGATCTGGATGGCCCAGGCGAACCCGGTCCCGTCAGATCTCAAAAGCTAAGCGTGGACTTCCGGCAAGACTTGCGACCATGGCGGACGCGCTCCTCCGCAGCTGCGGGGAGCGCGATCCGTACCCGGCAGGAAGAAGGGGCTTCGGACTGGTGCCGAGCCCCCAGAGACCCTAGTGAAGGGGCTCTGCCTGGGGTGGCACGAAGGGGATCTCTCCCTACGGTGGCGATCGAGGGATTGAGGTCCCCTTTCATCACCCCCATAGGTTCCCCCGTCCGTGGGAGCCGTATGGCTAAAAGCGCAAAACCGTGAAGCAGCAGAGAGTGCAAAGCTTTGAAGCTGGAACTTATAGTTACGCACGGAGAAAACGTGAGTCTGAAGTAAAAATAAGCAGAACACAGCGGGAAAGGCGGGTGGAGCAAACCCCCCTCTCGAGACTGGCGTACTTACGGGACTCTTTACGTGGCATTACTGCATGAAAAAACGTATATTCGGCTTGCTAGATGGCGGCATCGCTCTTTAGAGGATATGAACTTTAAAAAGATAGAAGCGCAGTCGTAGAATTTGCTTCTTTCGTCCATCTTATCTAACTATCAACAAAGAAGCGCAGCCTCAACAATGGCGGGGAAGCCGAAACCTTCCCCCAAACTAGGAAGTACAGCTCCGAGTTCAAAGGTTGATACCACAGAGATGAGCACTGTGTTCTCCTCGTTATTGCGACCTCTAGTGGACCAAATGACAGCTCTCAACGTTAAAATGGACAAGATGCAGCTGGACTTGAAGGAGTCGAATAAAACTACAGAGAAGCTGCAGCGAGAACTTCTGGAAGTCAAGACTTCAGTAAAAAATCATGATTCAAGACTACAAAAAGCGGAGAAAGAAAAGGCCTTCCAATCTGATCAACTTTTGAAACTACAGATGGAAAGATCGAACTTTTTCCTAAGACTTCAGAATGTACCAGAGGATAAAGGAGAAGACCTTAAAAATCTGTTAAGTGAAGCGCTTGAACCAGTGACGGGCTTAAAAGCAGCGGAGATAAAAAGCGATATGGATATGGTTTACAGAACCTATCCAGACTATACTAAAAAGAAAAGCCTACCTGGGGAGATTCAGATAAGGTTCTCCAAAAAGTCAACAAGAGATGTGGTGCTTAGGACCACAAATAAAGCGGTTCTGAAGATCAAAGGAAAAGAAATTAAAGTGATGAAAGATATCCCATTTGAAATACGGAAAAGAAGGAAAGCCTATGGAAAATTGACATCTTGGCTTCAGTCTGAATCTATTATCTACAGATGGAATGTTCCGGAAGGACTGAGCTTCAGCATCAAAGACAAAAAATACAAGATTGACTCTGTTCAACAGGCAAAAAGTTTTTTGGAAAAAAGCAAAGAAAAGAAAAAAGAGAGAGACTCAGATGGTTCGCTGGCATCGCAAGAAAGTATGTATGGATTTGATAGCTCAAAGAGCGAAGAAGAAGTCTCCGACTCGGAAAAGGGAGCAGCAGCTCCAAAGGTACAAGAAGAGACTGTTAAGACAAGAAGAGGACGAAAGAAGAAATAAGGGTTGAAATGTTTTTTGAAATTGCACTTATATATTATATATAATTTGTATAATTAAGCATCCCTTCAAAAGAACATGTCTGTCAAACAGCTTTTTTATTTTTCATATACCATCAGTAACAATGTTAATTGAATATTAACCAAGGTTTAAAATGCTTCATATGTATTAGTGGTAAGGTAATATTAAGCAAATGCTAAAGCACACTCTGTATAAGGTAAATATAGCTTAGAAATGTAGCGATGTAGTAGTAGATATAGATAAAATCAATAAAAAATTAAAAAAAAAAAAAAGCTAAGCGTGGTCGGCCTTGGTTAGCATTTGGATGGGAGACTATCAAGGAAGTCCAGGGTTGCTATGCAGAGGCAGGCCATGGCAAAACACCAAACAGAGTGCCAGTTTGGTGTACTAGTTAGGAGTCTGGACTCTGATCTGGGAGTTTGATTCCCCACTCCTCCACATGCAGCTGCTGGGTGACCTTGAGTCAGTCACAAGTTCTCTCAGAGCTGTTCTCTGAAGAGCAGTTCTCTCAGAGCTCTCTCAGCCCCACCCACCTCCATCACAGGGTGCCTGTTGTGGGGAGGGGAAGGGAAAGGAGATTGTAAGCCGCTCTGAGACGCCCGAGTGAGGGCAGGGTATGAATCCAGTCTCTTCTTCTCCTTGTCTCTTGCTCTGGAATCCCTGTGGGGTCGCCATATGTCAGCTGTGACTGGATGGCACTTTCCCCAGCCACTGAATAAGGAGCCTTGTGAAGTGGGCTTTGTACATTAAAAGTGTGGAATTAAAAACAACAACACAGAGAGTTTTGAGTGCGTGGGGGCTGTAGCTATATCCGGGCATCTCTTTTGCCTTAAGATGATCCCCGTTTCAGGCCCCAGCGTTTCCTGTAAGATGCCCAGTAGTGGCCAAAAGGCCTTCTCTATGCTGGGGACCAGGAGAGCAGACGAAACAGTATGGACCATGGTGGGCTGCTGGGTCACCTCGAAGTAGAGAAGAGAGAGAAGAGATTGGATTTATACCCCGCCCTTCACTACCTGAAGGAGTCTCAGAGTGGCTTACCAACGCATAAGAACATAAGAGAAGCCCATGTCGGATCAGGCCAGTGGCCCATCCAGTCCAACACTCTGTCACACAGTGGCCAAAAACACCAGGTGCCCTCAGGAGGTCCACCAGTGGGGCCAGGATGTTAGAAGCCCTCCCACTGTTGCCCCCCCGGCCCCCAAGCCCCAAGAATACAGGGCATCACTGGCCCCAAACCAAGAGTTCCCGTCTATACCTTGTGGCTAATAGCCACTGATGGACCTCTGCTCCAGATGTTTATCTAATTCTCTCTTGTAGCTGCCACTACCTCCTTTCCCTTCCCCTCCCCACAACAGACACCCTGTGAGGTAGGTGCGGCTGAGAGAACTCTTTTCAGAACTATCCTTGAGAGAACAGCTGGTCCAGAGCTATGGCTTGCCCAAGGTCATCCAGCAGCTGCAAGTGGAGGAGTGGGGAATCAAACCCGGTTCTCCCAGATTAGAGTCCGCGCACTTAACCACGACACCAAACTGCACTACATCACACGTTCGGCACAGCACTACTTATGTGGAATTTTTTCAGCAATGGGAGGGCAGGACTGGCCACAGACTGGGGCCGACAGAGATGTTAAATCAGCAGAAACTAATGGCCCTGGTGGTGCTCGCAGCATTTTTGAGCTGCTCAGCTCGAACTCAGGCCTTGGCAGTGACGACAGATGGGCATAAGCTGGCCCAGAAGTGTCTCAGGGCAGCAGCTCAAGGGGAAATTTCCTGTTAAGTTAAAGGCCCAGTCCAGACAAGGCCTCAAACTGGGCGTACAAGAGGGAGGAAGAAACGGAATCCTTATTGGCCCAGTTCTCGGAGCCAGTGGTTTTATCTGTTGGTGTAGCAGTTAGGAGCACGGACTCTAATCTGGAGCAGCCAAGTTTGATTTCCCACTCCTCCACGTGCAGCTGCTGGGTGACCTTGGGTCAGTCAGAAGTTCTCTCAGAGCGGTTCTATCAAGAGCAGTTCTTGAAAGAGCTCTCTCAGCCCCACCCACCTACCTCACAGGGTGTCTGTTGTGGGGAGGGGAAGGGAAAGGAAGATTGTAAGCCACTCTGAGGCTCCTTTGGGTAGTGAAGGGTGGGGTATAAATCCAATCTCCTCCTCCTCCTCCTCCTCCTCCTCTTCTTCTTCTGTCAGACTGCTGGAAGAACTCTTTGAACCTTTTAGAGTGACTTTGAGAAATGGTCCTTGCGCGACCAGGCAGGGAAACCTGGCTAGGGCTTTTGCTTGCGTCTGAAGAAAGTTTGCCCAACAGGCAATAAAGGGACCCTGAGTCAGAGGAGATTGCAGCGTGCAGGAGCAGATGGTTCTGGGGCCGGTCATGTGGACGCTTGCTAAATCTAGGGAGGGGTGGGATGGACGGAAATGTCACATTTATGAAGTGTGTGGGGGGAGGGAGTCCTCTGGCTTGTGGAGCCCAGGAGCGGTTGGAAGGATGAGAATCAATATGCCAGGAGGGAGAGGAGCGCAAGCCAGCTAGCTGAAAAGCGAAGGGAGTGGGGAGACCAAAGAGAAGTTCTGAAAACAGAGAGAAAGTAATGCTTGTGTTGGTGCGTTGCCCTAACTGTGCAAATCAGTCTCCCAAGTTACTCGTCCATCTTTTGTTAGTTGTTTCTGCCGTATTGATGGCTGGGAAGAACCAATGCTGTTCCCCTTTTAAAACAAACTTCCCTGCTTGATCGCTTGCAGAGGATTCCGACTCACCATAGTCGAACTGGCAAATGGCTGTACACAAGTCGGGTCTTGCCATCCTTGGGCTTATTTCTACCCCACGGCCCGGTCAGGGCCCTGTACAGGTCCTTCTCGCCGATACCGTGAAATGGACTAGAGATCGGAGGAAGTTCCCATCTAATCTGTGATTCCTGACATGAGCAAAGCGACCGGAATGGGGGTGAGCATGGGGGTGGGGGTGGTAGGACTGCCTTCTGGCAGCATTTTTAGGGAGCATTCCTATTTCAGGATTGCTGTTTGTACTAAGTAAAAAAGGTACTGTGGAAAGAGCACACCCATATTTCTTGTGAAGGCCGCATTGTGCGCCCAGACCAACTTACTTCAGTGCTACTGGAGGCAAAAGAGCCAGTAACAGCAATGTAGGACTGCAGTGGCTCAAGTGGTTAAGACGGAGGTCACTAGTTCAGCAGTTCAAGACCGGAGTGCTGCATGATGGAGTGAGCTCCCGTCTCTGGCCCCAGCTCCTGCCAACCTAGCAGTTCGAAAGCAAGAAATTGCAAGTAGATAAATAGGTACCGCTTTGGTAGGAAGGTAACAGCATTCTGTGCGCCCCGTGTCTAGTCATGCCGGCCACATGACCACGGAAACGTCTTTGGACAGCGCTGGCTCTTCGGCTTGGAAACAGAGATGAGCACCACATCCCTAGAGTCATATTCGACTGGCTTTCGAGCAAGGGAAACCTTTACCTAGGGTTATTGACCTCCAGGTAGTGGCTGGAAATCTCCTGGGATTACAGATGATCTATCTCCAGGTGACTAGGAGCAGTTTACTTCGCAAGATGTCATAGTCCCACTGCACCTGGAGTATTGTGTGCAGTTCTGGAGGCCTCGCTTCAAAAAGGATGTGGACAGGATGGAGCGGGTGCAGAGGAGAGCGATGAGAATGATCGAGGGCCTGGAGACCAAGCCCTAGGTGGAAAGGCTAAGGGACTTGGAGATGTTCAGTCGAGAAGAGGAGGTGGAGGGGGGGACATGACGGCTCTCTTGAAGTATTTGAAGTGCTGTGACTTAGCGAAGGAGGGCAGGGAGCTGTTCCTGTTGGCAGCAGGGGATAGGACTCACAAGAATGGGCTGAAATTTAGGGCGGGAAGGAAGCGGCTGGGTCTTAGGAGAACCTTTTTGACAGTCACAATTGTGCAAGAGTGGAATCAGCTGCCTGGGGAGGTGGTGAGCTCCCCCTCACTGGCAGTCCTTAAGCAGCAGCTGGACAAACCCTTGTCAGGGATGCTTTAGGTGGATCCTGCATTGAGCAGGGGGTTGGACTAGGTGGTCTCTATGGCCCCTTCCAACTCTGTGATTCTGTGATTCACTTGGAGAAAATGGTGGCTTTGGAAGGTGGACGCTGTGGCATTATATCCCCTTGAAGTCCCTCCCCGAACCCCGCCCTCCTCCAGCTCCATCCCCCAAATCTCCAGGTATTTCCCAACCTTGAGCAGGCAGTCTTACGAATGGCACTTGAGTGTTTGAAGCCTCCCCCCAACTTCAGAAAGGCCACATGGGGGGCGGGATCCGGCCGCCATATTTACTTCTCAAAAGGGGCGCTCCACTGAGGAGGCCTGAGCCATCCCATCCTGCCCCTGGCTCAAGACGCTTTCCCCCCCAGCCTGGCTCTGTGGGTTCAGGGAGCACGCTTGGGCGACTGACCGGCCCCTCGTCACGCTCACTTCAGGCCTCCCCCACCCCCACCCCGCTTGACGCAAGAATTTGGCACCCGTGTGATTAAACAGGTGCGGTGCTACCATCTGGATACTTCGCATGGATAGAATGCCTGGAGCATATTCTAAAAGGAATGCTTGCAGCTAGCCTTTAGGTGGGTTTGTGTTGCTCTTTATACCCATGTTGTGTGCATTCAGATTGGGGGGGGTCATTTTGAGACTACTCGAGAGTCACTTCCTTTAGGCTGGTGAGCAGGTTTGCTCCAGAGGCAATAGCGAGACACCTCAAAGATTTCTCCGCTCCCCTCCCTCCTGAGTCCCCTAGTCTGTGTCCACCCTGTGCAGGGCTTCCTGTGTCACCATTAGGTTTGCAGCGATCGTCAGCGCAGAAGCAGGCCTGGCTCTTTCTGCTGCCACGGTTGTGACCCCCATTCAAGTGGCTCTGGCGCCCTAAACAGGTTGCCCTCTCCTGTGGGAGCTCCTGTGGGAGCATCAGCAATCCCCCAGAGCTGCCCTGACCTGGATAGCCCAGGCAAGCCCGATCTTGTCAGATCTTGGAAGCTAAGCAGGGCCGACCCTTGCAAGTACTTGGATGGGAGACCTCCGTGGAATACCAGAAGCAGGAGGCGGGAGGCAGGCTTTACTCAGCCACCTCTCTGAATCTCCTCCAGGCCCCCAGTAGGGGTCAGTCACCAGAGGTCGCCATGACTTCCAGGTGCGCGTGCACATGCATATTGGAAAAATACGGAAAAATAAAATAATTTTTAGAAAGCTCCGAACTTGCTGGCAGGGGCTATGCCCATTGCTCCCTCCCATGCTACCAGTAGCCAAGAGCAAGCGGAACTCCAGCCAGTTTGGTGTAGCGGTTAGGAGCACAGACTCTAATCCGGGAGAACTGGATTTGATTCCGCACACCTCCACATGTAGCTGCTGGTGTGACCTTGGGCCAGCCACAGTTCTCTCTGAGCTCTCTCAGCCCCACCTGCCTCACAGGGTGTCTGTTGTGGGGAGGGGGAGGGAAAGGAGATTGTCAGCCGCTCTGAGACTCCTTCAGGTAGTGAAGGGCGGGGTATAAATCCAATCTCTTCTCTTCTCTCTCCTTGCGCCTCCCCAAGTAGACAGCCAGGGTGGTAAAGTAGAGCATCAGCCCAGGACTTAGGTTACTTATGTTAAAATCCCTACTCAGCTGTAATGGTCTCTGGGTAAGGTGACCTGAGGCCAGACTCTCTTTCGCGGCCTGTCCTACCACACAGGGTTGTAGTGAGGATCAAACCGGGGGGGGGGGGGATGTGTATACTGTCCTTGGGGGAAGCGCGGGGTAGATCAGGTGGAGGACGGACCTTAAGCCTGAATTCATGTGTCAGACGTACAGTGCTTTCCGGGCTTTATCCCACAGTTGGTGTCCTTGGGTGATTGACTTGCTGGGTGACCTTGGACCAGTCATCGTCTCTCAGCCTGACCTACCTTACAGGGTTGTAGAGAAGATAAGGTGGAGGAGAGAACAGTGTAAGCCGCTTTGGGTCCCTCATTGGGGAGTAGGGCTGCCAAGTCCCCCGGTAGGGCGGGGGAAACACTGATTTTTAGTGCTTACCTCCCGCTTTTCCAAAGATGGCCACCGGGGGGACAAAATGGCTGCCTTAAAAGGGAAATGTCTGCAGAGAGCCTGCCCTGCAGTAAAAAGCCTCGCCAGGCATTTCCCCTTTAAGAAGTCAGCAAGAGAGCTTCCACAGCAAGAGAGGTCCGCCCAGAGATTAAGGAGGGACTGAAGGAGCTGCTTTTGCATGTGGCTGGCAAGGTGAGTTTCTCTTCCAGCTCTTTTCATTCTCTCTCCCTCTTTCTTTTTTCTGTCTGTCTGTCTGTCTGTCTGTCTGTCTGTCTGTCTCTCTCTGTCCCCATCCAGCAGAGGTCTATCAGTGGCTATTATAGCCACAAGGTCTAAATGGAAGTAAGTGCCTCTGCCAGTTTTTTTCCCTTCTCTCTCTCCCTCTTTCTTTTTTCTGTCTGTCTGTCTGTCTGTCTCTCTCTGTCCCCATCCAGCAGAGGTCTATCAGTGGCTATTATTAGCCACAAGGTCTAAATGGAACCCTTTGTCTGGGGCAGTGATGCTCTGCATTCTTGGTGCTTGGGGGGCAACAGTGGGAGGGCTTCTGGAGTTCTGGCCCCGCTGCTGGACCTCCTGAGGGCACCTGGTATTTTTGGCCACTGTTGTGACACAGAGTGTTGTACTGGATGGGCTGTACTGGATGGGCCGATCCACTGTGGCTTCTCTCCTGTTCTTATGATATGAAAATCATATTTAGCACTTGTGTAGCACTTAGTGCTTCATATTCTGCCGAGATGAGGAAGGATTCAGTAGGGCCGTTGCTCAGTGATAGAGCATCTGCTTGACATGCAGGAGGTATCAGCCTCTTCAGCTAAAAAAGGATCAGGTAATAGGTGACATTAAAGATCTCAGCCTGAGACCCTGGAGAGCCACTACCAGTCTGAGTAGTCAATACTGACCTTGATGGACCAATGGCCTGATTCAGTATTAGGAAACTTCATGAGTTCATGTGTCAGCATGTGGAAGCAACATCACAGGATGTGACATCACAAAATGATGTCACTTCCTTTCTCCTGGCTCCACCCCCAAAGTCTCCTGGCTCCACCCCCAAAGTCCCCAGATATTTCCCAAGTTGGACTTGGCAGCCCTATTGGGGAGAAAGGCTGGGTACAGATGAAGTAAATAAATAAAGCAAAAGTGGGTGGAAATTGCTTCTGTCTGGTTTCCTGGCTCATTCGATGGCCATGCACATCTAGAATCAAGAACCTGAAAAGGTAAGTCAGACTGAATAGAGGGCCAGCAGTTCCAGCTGTTAGGGCCTTCGTCAGAGGTCAGACACAATGAGGAACAGATTGGCTTATACCACAATATGTAATACAATAGAATTATATTATGTATTGTGATGTAAGCCCATTCGTTCCTCATTGTGTTTGACTTCTGAAGAAGGCCCTAACAGGCCGAAACGCCTCAGGTCAAGTCCGTTGGCCCTTGCGTACATGTGATTTTGGAATCTTTACAGGAGCTGTGATTGGGCCCCTATATATTTTTTAATCCTTTACAAATAAGTACATGTGTTTTTACATATTATTTGTACATTAAGTTTTAATTGTTGGCCCTCTACTCCGTTTGACTTCCGTTTTCAGGTTCTCGATCCTGGTTTTCAGGGTTAAATTTGTTTCCCTTCTTTGCTCAAAGCATGCAGATCTAGAACCATGCTTCAACCTTTGAGTGCTTGACCGTGCATGCCGGGTTTTAGTTCCTGTGTGGGCATAGCTACATTACAGGATTAAACTCTGTCCAGAGAGTCCCGAAACGTGTTTTGTGAGCTGGACTGAGGGGCGTCTCCCTGAGAAATCTCAGCATTCTTTTTTCCCCAGGATTCTTTGGGTGAGCCTTGACCAATATAAAACCAATGCACGTACATGATGTGTCCCCTGTGAGGTCACTGGGCAGAGTTCTTTGTATAAACAGAGCAACAGGAGTGCGTGGAATGGTGTTATTTGTGCGTGACAGGAATGGGGAGGGGTCACGGAGAGCCCTGCAGCATCCACCGCTGGAGACTGACAGCACGCTCTAACACTCTGTTAGCACCGTCTGTCTGTGTTTCCTCTCCCTCAGAGGAGCACCAAACTGTAGGGCAGGGGTCCTCAAACTTTTTAAACAGGGGGCCAGTTCACTGTCCCTCAGACCGTTGGAGGGCCAGACTATAGTTTTTTTAAAAAACTATGAACAAATTCCTATGCACACGGGGTGGGGGTGGGGGTGGCAAGCCTCGGGAGTCCTAGGAGAGGGCTCCAAGAGCTGCATTCGGTCCTTGCTTCCTCCTCCTGGGAGGTCAGAGGACGCTTCCTACCGGGAAGGATTGAAGCCTCCCCGGGGGAGGCTCAGTACCCTACAGAAAAGTTTGGGAGGGGGGCCAGCTCCCCAGCCCCCCTGAAGTCTATGCCGATGGCTGCTTCCCACCCCCCCTCCCCCAGAAAACATCCCCACCCAGCTCCTGGGACTGGTGCAGGTCTCCTAGCCGGCTCAAAGGCCTCTGAGCCGGCTAGAGGATTTGGGGCCAGCCGGAGCGCCTGCCGCCGCCACTTCCCATTCCCCCTCCCCCCCGGAAAACATCCCCACCCGGCTCCTGGGACTGGTGCAGGTACCCTAGCCGGCTCAGAGGCCTCTGAGCCGGCTAGGGGACTTGGGGCCGGCCAGAGTGCCTGCCGCCGCTGCTTCCCACCCCCCACCCCGGAAAACATCCCCACCCGGCTCCTGGGAGCCCAGGACTGGCGCAGGTCTCCTAGCCGGCTCAGAGGCCTCTGAGCTGGCTAGGGGACTTGGGGCCGGCTGGAGCACCTGCCCTTGCACACTTACCCTCTTCTTTCTGCCTCCTCCTGGCCGACTGGGGGGAGGGGGTGGGGCTTGATCATGTGTCCTCCCCCCAGGCTCGTCACTCCCGGAGCAGTGCTCCGGTGAGCTCCCCCTCCAGCGGACCCCTGGTGGCACACCCGGTGGGCCAGAAAAATGCCCTCGGCGGGCCGCATGTGGCCCGCGGGCCATAGTTTGAGGACCCCTGCTGTAGGGGAAGGTTGAAACGTCAGTAGCAGATAACGTTCCAAGGAGAGGGTGAAAGAATCAGTTCGCGGCACTGCAAACAGCAAACCCAGAGCTGTGAAGACGCTCCGGCGTCATGGGCCAAAGGCCTCATGGTGCAGGCCAGCTTTAAAGGCGCATTCAAGTGAGAAAGGAGCGTTGGAATTAGCTTTGGAATTAGACTTGGGTTCGAAGATCAGCCCTGTCAGGAATGCTCCCGCTCAACCTCAAATCATATAATTATTTTATCTTACTTTCTCCCCCACTGGCCTTACATCTTGACGTACATATTCTCAGAGGCTGCGATTTTTGGCCAGTACTAGACATTGCTGTTTCTATACCTTTATTTAATTTTTGTTATTTTTCTTATTTATACCCCGCCCTATCCCATGAGTGGGCTCAGGGCAGCTTACAACATAAAGCCCATAAACAATAAAAACAATCAAACTATAAAACCATCCATGGTACAGTGCCTCATGCCAGGCGGAAATAGGTACCCCAGGAAACTTCCCCTAACCACCTGAGGACTCCCTCCCCTCCAACTCTCCCCCCCCCCGAATTAAAGCCCGCCTCGTATAGAAGCCCAATCAAAACAGCAGCCCCTTCCACATTTCGAGTACGCTGACTCAAGAAGACCCTAACAGGTTAAACGCGTCGTGTCATTTAAGCCACATTTTCAGCACAATGAGAGGGGGGAATACCTGCAGCACAGGTTGTATGCAATGCTCCCTCTAAGCCGTGGAGTCTTGTGAGCAAAAATTCTACTTTGTGAGCTACCGGCATTAAAGTTGTGAGCGAGCGATTTGGCTGCTGCATAAATTAGTTTGCTCTGGAGCCATCCTTCCTGAGCTAGGACAAAAATGTGTGAGCTGGAGGCCAAAAGACTGTGGGCTAGCTCACACTAACTCAGCTTAAAGGGAACTCTGGTTGTATGTATATTATTCTGGCCCTTGCTGATGAAGATTACTGGCTCTCTACACATACAGACAAACACACTTCCTTTCACACCCATGTGTTGTTTGTGGTACATGAAGGGCCTGATAACCAGGCTGTATAAGTGACTGTTTGCCAGCCTGGGTTCAACCAGGCAAAGCTTTATTCCAATGAGAAACTGGAACCAAAGAAGTTTCATGTTTGGTATAGTGGTTAGGAGCGTGGACTTTAATCTGGAAGAACCGGGTTTGATTCCCCACTCCTCCACATGCAGCTGCTGGTGTGACCTTGGGTCAGTCGTAAGTTCTTTCAGAACTGTTGTCTCAAGGGCAGTTCTTGAGAGAGCTCTCTCAGCCCCAGCTACCTCACAGGGTGTCTGCTGCGGGGAGGGAAAGGGAAAGGAGATTGTAAACTGCTCTGAGACTCCTTCGGGTAGTGAAGGGCGAGGTATAAATCCAATCTCCTCCTCCTCCTCCTCCTTCATTTCAAAGCCGTGGTAAGAGCTCATTCAAGCTGTGGGTGGATGAGGCCATCGGTGTTCATGTGTGGCTACGGGGTGTCTGAGTGCGTTGCATAGTGACTTGTTCCAGAGCCCCTGACTGTTGTGGGAATGTGAGATTTCACTGCTGGTAAAGTTCCATCAATTTTATTTGTGGTGGTGTTGTTTTAAAGGATCTTTTGGCTTACATTCTGGGAATGTCTAGTAGTGCAGAGCTTTGCAGCAGAGAACTTTTTTAAGTCGAAAATTCTGAAATGGGACACACCAACTGGGAAAATTTTAACCAAAGAAACACCTTATTTTCCGAAGTTCAGAAGAGGATACGTGAAGGAGCTGCAAAGTGGACTCGGGGAGGAGAGATTTGACATGTATTGTGGAGTTGGGTCCCGGGGATCCGTTCTGCTGGCGGTGGCGGCTTCCTTCAGTGGAAGGAGACTTCTTTGACACAAGACTGTCACAGCCTCCGCTGACGGATCAGGCCAGCGGGATTCAACCTGTGACATTTCTAAATATGAGTGCATAGTTTGCTGCTTGCTGCCTGCCTGGAGGGCATCTCTCTGGCAATTCTGAGAGCACAGAAGGAGTTTTAAAAATGGACCTCCACCCGTAGGAAGCTGGTTGGGACATGGTACGCCATATTTTCCAACCAGCTTCAGTTCCAAGGCATGGAAGCCTGAAAAAAAATCACTCCAGGCATCTCTGAGCTCCTTCAGTTGTGCTTAACCCTGGGTGCTAGAAGACCAGCTGTCCAAATACTCACTCTTGCCATTTCAGCCACCAAGAGACATCAGATGTTTCTTGTTCCGAGCTCATCTTTAAATACTATCTAAACCAGGGGACCCCAAAGTGGCACCCCGTATACTCCCCCCCCCCCGGAAAGCCTTGTGCTCCGCTGATCAACATCTACTGGTTATTCCTGGCCCAAAGGATGTCCACTTAGTCTCAGCTAAGGACAGGGCCTTTTCTGTCCTGGCCTCTGCCTGATGGAACATGCTGCCGCTTGAGATCAGGGCCTTGCGGAACTTATTACAGTTCCACAGGGCCTGTAAAATGGAGCTGTTCCGCCAGGTTTTCGGTTGAGGCGGTGGACACTCAACTAGCTGGCCTCCCTTCATAGAAGCTGTCCTGACCACCTGCCCCACAGGGAGTCCGGGTACTATATGACCAGTTTCCCACAAGGTGCTGCCCCGGCGTCGTTCTTCCGTTTCCCCCGATTGTGTGCTTCAGTTTCTTACTATTTGCTGCGGGTTGCATTTTGACCCACGGCTTCACACAATTTCCTGTTTTTTGAGGATCACTGAAGCCGTGGAGGAAATTGGGCAGAGCTGCAGGTCAAAATGTGCCCCGCGGCAAATAGTGGGAAATTCAAGCACACAGTCGAGGAAAAGGGAAGGACGAGCCGGGGTAGCACCTTGTGGGAAATCGGTCTGAGTTTGCTGTGACTGCAGTTACTATCAGTCTAGCTTTTTTTTGGATGGGGGGGGGGGGCTGAGCTGCTATGTTTATTTCACCATCTTTTAATTGTTTAATGGTTTTAGCTGTTTGAATTTGGTTTTTTTGTATATGCTGATGTTACCCACTTTGAGCCCGTTTAGGAAGGGTGGGATATAAATGTAACAAACAAACAAACAAATAATGCTTGCTGGTGCTTTTCCCGGTGCCCAGCAAGTGTTTTTAGAAAGTGGGTGCGAACAGGTAAGGGCTGTTGCCTCGCAAGACATCTGATTGGCCATTGAGGATCTGATTGGCTATGCAGGTTTTTGAAAAATGTTCCTTTGGAAGCAGTGGAGCCCGGGCCTGTCTGAGTCTCTGCATGCTCAGTAGCATCCTTCTTCCCTACATCTGAAGCGACACCTGCCTTCACAGGGCTAACATTTTGAGGAGCTCAAGAGAAAGGCCATCCTTTTTCTTCTGAATCCCAAATAAGCCAGTTCTAGTGACTAAGGGTCATTTTACACCTCCCCTCTAAAGTAGTTTGACTGCTGTCTTTTCCTGTGCTGATTTCACAGTGGTGTGAAATTTCACTCCAGGGGGTCTTAAGTGCACTAATCAACAGCAATTGTTTAAAGCAGAATCAAGCCGGTTGAATACTTGGGGTGCGATCACACGGATGTTTATTGCGGGCCTCGCGGCTGTTCCCCATCGCAATTAAAGGGGCTGACTAGACGGGCCGCATCTGTCTCCCGTCTCGAAGCCGCCCCCCCCCCCCACCGCACTCGAGCCCGCTTTTCCAACCACCAGGAAAAACAAGTACCTATCGCGCTTGAAAGAGCAGCGCGGGAGAACCCGGGGTTAAATGCCCGTGTGATCGCACCCTAGCTTGACTACAGGAGGGCAATTAGTAGATGTGGACATTTCAGTAGCAGCACAGTTTCACACCGCACAGAAGTATGGGCAGGGTTTTTTGGAACTAGAATGATTCCAGCGGGAAAGTCAGATGTAAAAACAGCCTAAGTCACACATTTTATTTATGTATTTATTACTTCCCTTATCCCCTGCCTTTCTCCCATCGGGGACCCAACCTGGCATACATTGTTCTCTTCTCGATTTCAGCCTTACAACAACTCTGTGATAGATTCAGGTGGGTAGCTGCATTGGTCTGAAGCAGCAGAACAAAGTTTGATTCCAGTGGCACCTTTAAGACCAACAAAAGTTTTATTCAAAATATAAGCTTTCGTGGGCAAGCACACTTCTTCAGATACAGTGAAACAGAATTTCCTCAACCATTACATATAGGGGGGGGGTTAGTTGCCCGGAAGGACCAATTAGAATCAAGACAAAGACAGAAACAAAAGTGGAACTTACAAGTCCATACATATAGGTAGAGGGTGATGAAATGTACTGTGTCCAGACACGTATGCAGTGAATCAGCTCATAGTTTATTTACAAGGAAAACTCAGACTGGCGAGCAAGACCCGGGGGTCCGCTTAAATGCCAGTACAAGTCACACCCACAAACACACCCAACCCCCGTGATAGGTTTATTTACAGTGCGCCCATAACCATAGGTCCCTTTTAGGATCCTGCTAAACCGATTGGTCTATGCTAGGATCCGCTTGGGCTGTTGTCTACTGATGTGAAGCTTCGGTAGTTAGCCCGACCGCAAGCGCAGTCTTTGTTAGTACACAACACGTGAGCAGTAAATTATCGTACAGTATGTATGATATGGCGGGCTGTGGTGGCTCAGAGGTTAAGATGCTGAGCTATGGACCGGAAGGTCGGTAGCTCAGCAGTTTGAGACCTGAGTGCCACGTGACGGAGTGAGCTCCCGTCTCTGGCCCCAGCTCCTGCCAACCTAGCAGTTCAAAGGCAAGAAACTGCAAGTAGATAAATAGGTGCCGCTTTGGTGGGAAGGTAACAGTGTTCTGTGCGCCTCGGCATTTAGTCGTGCCAGCCACATGACCACAGAAAAAGTCTTCAGACAGCACTGGCTCTTCGGCTTGGAAACGGAGATGAGCACCGCCCCCTAGAGTCGGATTCGACTGGCTTTCAAGCAAGGGAAACCTTTACCTTTATGTATATGTATGCTGTATGACAATTTACTGCTTTTGTGAGTCACTGCTCACTTCTTCAGGTGTTGGAAGAAGTGAGTGGTGACTCATGAAAGCTCCTACCCTGCTACAAATTTTTTTAGTCTGTAAGGTGCTCCTGGACTCTTGCTCTTTTCTACAACAACCACCCTGTGAGGTAGGCTAGGCTCTGAGAGTGTGACTGGCCCAAGGTCACCCAGAAATCTTCTGTGGCAGAGGGGGGATTCTGAACCTCTCTTGCCTTGAAAACCCTCCCAAACCTCCTGACTTGCTCCATTTCTTGACCTTCCTGGGCACTGGCTGTGGAGCATGACCCCTTCCTCCCCCCCCCCCCCCATGGGCACGGTGATCCAGCCAATAAGGCCAGTGGTGGGATTAGCGTCTGGTCCAGCTGGACTGTCCCTTTATTAAAGACATCCGGGCTTGGCAGCACAGAGAGACACAAAACCCATCTGCGTGTGTGACATGCGTTTCTGACTGAGCATCAGTAAAATGACAGGAAAGTATTGTTCATAACTGGGCGAAGGATAGCGGGAATCAGATTGCAGGGAGAGTCACACCCACACAAAAACACTGCCTCTGCAATGTCACCTTAAGAGCAAGACTCCCCCCCCCCATCTCGGAGATTAATTTTTCCGGCAGCACCATAGAAATCCAGTGGATTCCCCCCCCCCCCCCCGCCCAGCCTGCCAAAGCTGCAATCCTCTTAAAGAACAAAGTCCCTGTTCTTCTCCCTGCTCCCCCCCCCCCACTCCACAAAGAGGAAATGTGATTGGAAAGGAATAAGCGAGAGCTGGTGCTTTCACTGCAGATTAACCCCACGCTGGATTTGATCCGCTCAAGTTTTATCCTGTAACAGCTACGCCAAAGAGTTCTGTGTAACCCAGAAGTTTGCACAGTTTAGGGCAGAGATGCTGCTCAACCTGGTTTGCATTTCTTGACCCGTGGACTAAACAGAGCAATAGCCGCACAACCTAGCTCGCCAACTCTCCGGCCAGTGCACTGGAGTCCTGCTACTCCCCTCTCTGTCGGCTGCCCCTTTTGTGGTTTCTCCCAGTGTAGCAGAGACTTGTGATATCCTTACAAATGGATAGATTCAGCAGGCTGATGGAAGGTGGAGAAGCAAGCACCCAGGTGGGCAATGCTGGGCCCAAAACAAGGTTCGCTGACATACGTATTTTTGGGAAGCACATTCTGAAACCTCTTCCATGTGTCCCTTTCCTCTGGCTCGAAGAGCCAAGAGTTTCCGGAGGGTCTGTGGAATCCAACCCTAGGCTGTGTTCCGACCTTGTGATAAGCCCTGGTTTTTTTTACTGTAGTTGGTCAAAGCCTGCTTTAGTTCTGAATGCAGATAGTTTGACCAATAAGGGTTTGTTGGCTGGCACAAGACAGGGATCCTAACTGGGGTTTGTTGCTGCTTTCGTGGGCTGTCTGCAGTCACAAAGGACGGTTAGTGGAGTAGCAGCATGTCTTGCAGCTGCCTGGTCAAAAAGACAGCAGGGCGGGGGGGGGGGGGAACCCTCTCCCCTCTCCCCTCCCAGGCAACAAACTAGAGTCCGTATGCACAAGCCTGGGTTTGTTACCTAACCCAAGCATGCTGCGTGGCTACACTGAGCCCAGAAATCCAGATCACCTTTGGGCATGAGGAGCGTCATCTGGCTTCCCAAGAATTTAGGCCTCCGTTTTTAAAGAACAACTTTTTGGCTTCTTTTGGGACTCCCCATGCGGGAACACATCCAGCCTGCGCTGAAAGCACTGCACTGGCTGATTCTCACCTTTAAAGCCCTTTATGGTCAGGGGCCTACCTACCTGCCTTTCCCCTCATGTTCCCCAGAGAACACTGCATTCAGGGTCTCAAAATCGTGTGGCCCTCCTTGGTCCCAAAGATGCCAAGCTGGCCCAGGGCCTTTTCAGTGGCAGCTCAGGGCCTTTTCAGTGGTGGCTCTGCACTGGTGGAACGAGCTCCCAGAAGACATTAGGGCCCTGTGGGACCTTCTACAGTTCCGCAGGGCCTGCAAGACAGAGCTCTTCCACCAACTCTTTAATCAAGGAGCTGCACCTAATAAGTGAACAGGCGCCAAGGTTCTGTTCCCCTGGAACCACTGTCGTTAGCCTGTGCCCGCTGGCATAGATGGATTAAGGTAATAGCCGAACATCAACACGGACTGTATTCCACTATGACCGATCTGCTATTATTAAATAAATAATATATGTACAAAGGTACCCTCGAAAATGCCAGCAGTGGGATCTCAGATCTCCAAAGGGCCAGAGGGCAGAGTGGGCTCTGCGTAAAATGTTCAAAAGTTATGCAAATAGGCCTAATCTAAGCAGGCTGCAGACAGAGATCCATAGTTTGGCATCACTGTGACGGGGCTTTCAACAAGGCCCACCCCACCCCGAGATTTTTCCATTCCTGGACTGTCTGTTTTCATCAGCAGCTCTCCAGGAGTGGAGTCTTCTCAGCCTGATGCTTTCGAGTGGAGATGTCAGCAGGCAGCTCACCTTGATGGGGTCTTGCTTATTTATTGAATGCATATTCCGCTGTTCGGCCATCGTGGAACAAGAGGCAGCATACGTGAAGATCCCAGGAAGTTCCCCATTCGGGTGCGGACCAAATGCAGACCATGTGGCAGTATCCAGCCATACTGTTATGTAGTTAAAGCGAGAAGCATCTAACTGTTGGCTAAAACTCATCTTCACTCAGGTGGGCCTAGCACCCTTGATCTTTGCTGATAGCCACCGTTCACCCTGGCAAAGAGCAATTGAGGGGACACTCCAGGAGCACGGCCTCTCCCCCCAAGCCCTGCTGCCTCTTGGGGACCCAAAAGCAAAAGAAACGATTAAACAGCAGCTCTGGGATCACGCCCTACAATCAGACAGGGCACAGATACAGAAATATCCAGTCATTCTGCCACATACCAAATGCTTCCAACCAGCAGATTACCTTAGATCCCTTGAGATCTCCAAATATTGGAGAATCTTTACCCTTGCACGCTTCAACATTCTAGCTTCAGCCCTCCTATAAGGCTCTGCCCATTCCATGCAGGGGAAGTGGAGTCTGTCGGCCAAGTTCTGCTGGACTGCCCGTTCTACAGCAACATTCGATCTCAGCATATAGCCCCAATCCTATCAGCTTTACTAGGAAGATCTGAATAATCTTATGTATCCGGGAGACGGTCTCCCTCCTCCTTGCAGATTTGTCCCAGGAGATAACAAATAAAGTCGCTAAATTCTGCCTTCGAGCATGTGGGATACACAAGTGGCTGACCGAGTCTTAATAAGAACCTTAATAATACACCAGTTTGGTGTAGTGGTTAGGAGCGCGAACTCTAATCTGGGAGAACCGGGTTTGATTCTCCAGTCCTCCACTTGCAGCTGCTGGTTGGACCTTAGGTCAGTCACAAGTTCTCTCAGAGCTGTTCTGTCAAGAGCAGTCCTCGAGCGAGCTCTCTCAGCCCCGCCTACCTCACAGGGTGTCTGTTGTGGGGAGAGGAAGGGAAAGGAAATTGTAAGCTGCTCTGAGACTCCTTTGGGTAGTGAAAGGCGGGGTATACATCCAACTCTTTTTCTTCTGTCGGAGAAAGGCACCAGCTCTACGTCTCCCCACAACCAGCGCTTACAATCTCGAGACCATCGCACTGTCCCTTATTATATATTGTATATTTTTAAAATATCCTTATTATTACTGATCTTGTACTGAAATAAACTTTGAATTGAATTGAATGTAGTTAAAGCTCATGGCTGTACCCCTGAGCTAGGGCCTCTCCATTGAACCTTTAATATTGCTCTGAAGTGGCCGGCCGCTGGAGCCAGGTTTGCCAGTCCTGAGGCATTTCTCCTGCCCATTTGGTATTTTGACCTCAGACGCTGTACCTGCTATTCTTGTTTAATATCAGGTGTTTTGAACTAAGGGGTAGTTAACATTTTTCCACTGACACCCCTCCCTTCTGATCCACCAAGCTCCATCTACCCTCAGACACCAGCGTCTACCGAGCCTTAGTGTTCCCTCTCAGCTGAGTTAGTGTGAGCTAGCTCAGTTTTTTAGCCTCCGGCTCACAGATTTTTGCATTCGCTCAGGAAGGAGGGCTCCAGAGCAAACTAATTTATGCAATAGCCAAATCGCTCGCTCACAACTTTAATGCCAGTAGCTCACAAGGTAGAATTTTTGCTCACAAGAGACTCCACAACTTAGAAGGAGCATTAAGCCCCACCCCTGTTCTGACCAGAACTTACCAGGCTCCACCCCAAGTCTCTGAAACCCAACCCCTGGCGCCGCCCACAAACGAGGTCTTTTTAAAAACCCCGTTTTCCTGCCTCCCGTAAAAAAAATAATGTACCAATTCTGAAAAGCCCTGTGAAATGTTCAATGCCCAGGCAAGAAAATTAGGTAAGGATTTAAGAGGCTGGAAATGAGGATGATTATTAATCTTTCCTGTAGCAATTTTTAAAATGAGCAATGTGCCTTGGCCTTCCTCAACATTTCCCCATTTTACAACCGGGTAGCGTGAAGACTTTACAAGGGAGTAGGGGCTTGTGTAATCCCGGTCTCTCAAATCCTCCTTTGCGCATGGCTCTCAATTTGCCTTGTAACCAAGGCCTCAAAAATTCCTAGCCTACAGACACTTTCACACTAGCTCTTCTGCTGTGTAGGTTAATAATTTAACACACAAACACACACACACCATTTTTCCCTTGGCTGTTCACCTGGAGGCAATTGAAATTCCCTGTAGGAGACCATGCAGGGGCCTCTTCTGTGATATCTCATTAGTTCTCAGTCACACGGCGGAGAGGGGTAGAGATCGCTTGCAGGACCAGAAAATACGTTTGTGTGTACAACAGCAGTGCCGGTGGTAGAAACAAACAAACCAAAAACCGCAGTAAAATCCCCATCGTGTTTTTGAACTCCCAGAGAAAAATGTGCGCGCAGATAAACAAGGCAAGCGTTTAGCCCTTTGATAAGAGAGTATCAACTTCGGTCACTGCAGATGTTTTTCAAACACCCGTCCAAGTTAAGGCTACGTAGCGGTTCGGATTGCGGCGTTTTGACACTAGGGATGTGGACAGAAATTTCATGCAGATAATTTTTTAATTGTTTTCATTCAATAATTCTTTGGGCTCATTTTCTTTGTTGTAGTTATCACAACTGTGCCCCTTCCCCGAGGAGCCCTCCCTGACAAATTGAAGGCTGATGAGACAGTGTCCCCCCCCCCCACCCTGTGTTGTGGGAAATTAAAATGCTTCCTAGAAGAGCCCTCTCAGCAGGTATGAATCATGGGAACATAAGAGAAGCCAATGTTGGGTCAGGCCAGTGGCCCATCCAGTCCAACACTCTGTCACACAGTGGTCAAAAACACCAGGTGCCCTCAGGAGGTCCAGCAGTGGGGCCAGGACACTAGAAGCCCTCCCACTGTTGCCCCCCCCCCCCCAGCACCAAGAATGCAGAGCATCACTTGCCCCAGACCGAGAGTTCCTATCTATACCTTGTGGCCAATAGCCACTGATGGACGTTTCCTGGGATCTTCAAGTATAGGGGGGGAGACTACTTTTATAGAGATGAGGGGAGCTAAACCCTGCTCTCCCCCCCCCCCCACCCCAGATATTGCATTTTAGTGCTTTAAGCATTTTCTCCCCAGCCAGGCTCCCATACAGAAGTCAGCAGGGCTAGGAGCAAAAATATGGCAGGGAGGTGTAAGGGGAGGGAATTGACTCCCCTTGCCCACTTGTTCTGTTTTTGCTTAGAAAAAATAATCACATGGCATTTTCTTCACCTAAAAATGGAAAGTCCCCCGTTTCCCACCTCTTCACACTGGGGTTGGTAAGCAGCTGGGGGTGTACAGATTTGTCTCAGGAAACCTGCACGACTGCTTTCCCATGAAATGAGGGACATCAAGAGATCTCAGCTGGTCTTCTGCGCCAGAGGTCTTACCCCTTTCATCCCAAGTCTCTTGCCTGTCTGGCCCTGCTTTTTGTCTGGGGAGAGGGAAGCATCTGCGAGTTTGGTGTAGTGGTTAGGAGTGCGGACTCTAACCTGGGAAAACCCGGTTTGACTCCTCACTCCTCCACATGCAGCTGCTGGCGTGACCTTGGGTCAGGCATAAGTTCTTTCAGAGCTGTTCTCTCAGGGGCAGTCTTCGAAAGAGCTCTCTCAGTCCCACCTTCCTCACAGGGCGTCTGTTGTGGGGAGGGGAAGGGATTGTAAGCCGCTCTGAGACTCCTTCGGGTAGTGAAGGGCAGGGTATAAATCCAGTCTCCTCCTCCTCCTCCTCTTCTCCCCCGCCCCTTGAATCCTCTCTGCGGCAGGTCTGCCCGGCTTCCTCGTAGTGTATACAAACAACCTGTATGCCTCTCTGTGGAGTGGATTTGGAGGTTCAGGAATTTGGAGGGATGCCTCCTCTGTCCCTATGTGCTGTTTTCCTGAACTGCAGCAGTTCTGGGGAAGCGCTCTTTGCCCCTTTGAGGAAACAGTGTGCCTCAACAGTACACATGGTGCTCCCAAGAACCAGGCCCCGAGGACACTTCAGGTTGAGAAAACAGCACATGAGGAGGAGGAGATTGGATTTATATCCTGCCCTTCACTCGGAGTCTCAGAACGGCTTACAGTCTCCTTCCCCTTCCTACAACAGACACCCTGTGAGGTAGGTGCGGCTGAGAGAGCTCTGAGAGAAACTGCTCTTTTTCAAGAACAGCTCTGAGAGAACTATGGCTTGCCCAAGGTCACCCAGCAGCTGCATGGTGGAGGAGTGGGGAATCAAACCCGGTTCTCCCAGATCAGAGTCTGTGTACCTAACCACTACACCAAACTGGCTGTGGGCATTTCTTCCTCATCTGCCTGTGCCAAATCTGACGCTCTGATCGGTGGGAATCTCACAAGTGCTCATGGACTGCCAGGACTCGGGGAAACAAAACATATAGCTAGGCTCCAATAAGCAAAGGGCTGTTATGAGCCTGTGCAATAAACCAAGACCATTTGGGTCTCCGAGCTTCCTCGTCCAAAGCCCCTACTTTGCAGCCTGCGTCTGCTGCGAACTCATTTGGGGGCCTTAATGCAAAGTCCCTATACCTGCACTGGGGGCGTAATAGTCCTGACCTACTTTACAGTGGGAAGCACATAGAGCTCTCTGGAAATGCTGTATAAACCCTTGAACATTAAATGTTCGTATTGGAAGTCAGGTTTAGAGTGTTGTGGTTTAGTGTGTTGGACTACAGACCTGGATTCAAATCCTGACTCAGCCATAAAGCTCATCTGAGCCTTTTACACACATAGATAGGTTGGTAGGTAGGTAGGTAGGTAGATCTGTCCCAGTCAACCTTATAGGGCTGTTGTGAAGATAAAATAGGAGGACAATGTACTCTGCTGTCTGTGCTAGGAAGACACCCTCTCCCCTTGCACTGTAACAGTGGCCATAGTCTCAGGCCAGTGTTTGCCTTCTGTGTTAATTCTTCTCTGTGTTTTATTTGCATTTAATTAAAGCGAAAAGTGTGTACCTCTGTGGGACTTAGAAATGAAAGGCAGGAAGACCGGTTGGATCCCTTGCGCTGACATTTACATCTACAGACCATGGTTAGCTGTCTCATAACATCCCACACTTCTCTTGAATTGCTTTGGTAGTGTGGGTGGAAGAGATACACCACTGGAAAATTAAGAGGGAGGGGAAGGAAAGAGGCTGTGTTTGAGGAACTCATAGTCCTTAAGCCAGGAGAAAACCTCCCAGATACCCTTTTCGTCTAGAGACCGTGTCAGGGCATCTCTCTGTTTTCCTGGTCATTAGAAAAATGTCTGTGTCTTGGTGACATCAGTGGCTGTTAAACCAACTTCAGCCTTCCTCAGACCTATTTGCGTGCCCAGCAATCAAGACAACTCAGACTAAGGACCAGTTTATAGGTTAGGAAGTCCTCACAGGCCCCACAAAGATTCTTATCAGTCACACAGTGGGAATTTTGTGCCCAGAGCTTAATTTCCTGGCCACACAGGCTTGATTCGGATGAGGCACGTGAAGAGAGGTGGAGGCTTAAGGCTCCACCTCCACCCCCCCATGCAGTTTTTCCAATCTGAAATGATCCTATCTTGTCAAGGAAACTTATGTACTGATAAACTACAAGCAGATTTCTCCAACAGGGCAAATAGCAGCTTGCTGGAGTAATTTCAGATGGAGAAGCCATGTAATGGAGGAGCCCAGCCGCAATCCGGATCAAAATTGGGCTCGCGGCCCTGACCTGGATAGGGCAGGCAAGCCTGATCTCGTCAGATCTTGGAAGCTAAGCAGGGTCAACTCTGACAAGTACTTGGACGGGAGACCTCCTTGGAATACCAGAGGTGGGGGGCAGGCTTTACTCAGCCACCGCTCTGAATATCCTCCAAACCTCCAGTAAGGGTCAGTCACCAGAAGTGTTCCCTCTAAGCTGAGTTAGTGTGAGCTAGCTCACAGTTTTTTAGCCTCCGGCTCACACATTTTTGTCTTAGCTCAAGAAGGATGGCTCCAGAGCAGCCAAATCGCTCGCTCACAACTTTAATGCCAGTAGCTCACCAAGTAGAAATTTTGCTCACAAGACTCCACAGCTTGGAGGGAGCACTGGTCACCAGAGGTCACCATGATTTCCAGGTGCATACACACACACTTGCACACACACACATGGAAAATACAAAAAATACACTCAGGCCTGGAAATTAGGTTCTGAACACAGAACTCAACTCCAAGACCATGTCCATTGTCAGCCCACAGTGGAGAAGGGTCTCATTAACTTTGTGACGTGTGAATCAGAAAGAAGCAAAAACGCCAGACTTACTGTGGAAACAAATGGTCTGGATTGTGTGCAGGAGTACAAAGGCCGGTGACCCCCAGCAGAGTGGTGGAGATTTGTTTCATTAACAGATCATAGAACTTAAACATTAGACAAGACCTAAAGACCATCCAGTCCAATCCCTTGCACCGTGCAGGATGACCCAAACCAGAGGTCCCCAACCTGCCAAGTGTTTTTGGAATGAGGGTAGGGCCCAGTGGGTTAGGGTTAGGGGACTTTTGCCCAGCAGGATTTCTGATTAGCTCCTGGAGATCTGATCCGTGCAGACTAAAAGCCATCCAGTTAAGCAGAGCTTCTGCTCAAAATGCTAAAAGAGTTTCTGAACAAAGCTTGAGTCCAGTGGCATCTTTAAGACCAGCAAAGTTTTGTTCAAAGGTATAAGCTTTCATGTGCACTCTCACTTCCTCAGGTGCAGAGAGTTACTTTTTTTTTTTTATAATAATTTATTGTGTTTTATACAAATATTCTTATTACATCAGAATACATCATATCTGTTTGAAGCCATAACAGGTGCAGAGAGTTACTGTTGTCCTTAGCATAACTATGCTCCCTGACATTTTGTAGTTGGCTTTCTGTGGCAGCTTGCGCCCACCATCCTGTGTCAGTATTGTCCTTGCGCCCACCATCCTGTGTCAGAATTCCAGAGGTGCCTTGCAGATTCAAAAAGTTTGGGGACCCCTGGCCTAAAATCATCCCTGACAAATAATGTCCACCCTGAGCTTAAACACCTCCAAGAAGAGAGAACCCACAACATCCTTGGACAGCAGATTCTGTCCCTGAACTGCCCTTATTGGTAAAAAGGTTTTCCTAAGATTATGCTGATATCCCCACCCATTTAATTTAATTTAAACCCATTATTACAAGTGCTATCTGTTGGGGTTAACCGGCGCTGTTAGTCCAGTTCCCACTAGTTAACAGAGTGTTTTAAATAAAGCTACAAATGTACCAGAAGTGTGCTGGGCCCATAACCTGTTGGGGTTAACTGGTGTGGTTAGTCCAACTCCCACTAGTTAGCAGAGTGCTTTAAAGCTACAAACGCAGCAGCGTCACTTTACCAGGTTACCCAGCTTACAAAGCCACACAGAACCACATTGCAAGTTTATCAGAGAAATGCTTCTCTCTTTATTTGAGAAGTACACTTTTGGATAGGAAAGAGTAGAGACACGACAGAGTACTAACTTACTAGCTAAGGATGGAAGCAGATGGTGAGAGGGCCATCTGTGTCATGGTTCCAAGAGGGGACAGCATGTCGTCCCTCTTGGTGTGTTCAGGGAGAAGGGGAGCTTCGTCTGAGAGAGTGAACGGAAGGAAATGGTCCCTGAGAACACAGTCTACATTTCAAAGGGGTTAACAGAAGTGAAAACACAGGAAGGAAAGGCCAGTGTGCCTATCTAGCTATCTACTCTCTCTTGCCATGAAGTCTGGAGGCTGAGACAGGGACATTGCACCTGGGACTTCCAACACTGTCTTCCACAGCTCCCTGCCCTCTTCTAAACAACAGCCATTCAGGTACTTAAAAAACAGAATCATATCCCTGCTCAACCTCCTCTTCAGCAGGCCGAATGTTCCCAGTTCCCACAGCCGTTCTTTGTAAAGAGTCTCCAGACCCCTGATCCAAATAATCAATTGCACCGGCTCCAAATGTGATGCCCTTGATTCAGGACAGAAGTCATGGTGTGGGGGGTGCTGTTGTAATGCTAGGGTTCTTTAGAAGAAGAAGAGGAGAAGAGATTGGATTTCTACCCCGCCCTTCACTCGGAGTCTCAAAGCAGCTTATAAACTCCTCTTCCTTCCCCTCCCCACAACAGACACCCTGTGAGGTAGGTGGGGCTGAGAGAGCCCTGAGAGAACTGCTCTTGAGAGAACAGCTCTGAAAGAACTGGCTTGCCCCAGGTCATCCAGCCGCTGCAAATGGAGGAATGGGGAATCAAACCCGGTTCTCCCAGATTAGAGTCTGCGCACTTAACCCCTACACCAGACTTTACATACTTGGCTGTAAGAAGTTGTCCTACAGAGCCGAGTGCATCGAGCTGCGAACTGACAGTGGCTTTCCAAAGATGCTGTTCCCCAGCTGTGCTGCCCGAATTGCCAGTGACTGAACCTGGGACCCTTTACACGCAAAGCTGGCGTGGTGCCTCTGAGCTGTGGTGCTCCCTCTAAGCTGTAGAGTCTTGTGAGCAAAAAGTCTCCTTTGTGAGCTGCTGGCATTAAAGTTGTGAGCGAGCGATGCGGCTGCTGCATAAATCAGTTTGCTCTGGAGCCATCCTTCCTGAGCGAAGACAAAAATGTGCGAGCTGGAGGCTAAAAAAAACTCTGGGCTAGCTCACACTAACTCAGTTCAGAGGGAACACCGGCTGTGGCTCATCTGTTGGCCGGGGCCGTTTCCGTACAGTTTGCGCAAGAAGCCCGGGAGTTCTGTTGTGTTCTGGTTTGCAAAGCAGAGTTTGACGAGGAGGTGGCCTTGGGAGGCCCTCATTCTGGACAGGTGCAGGATCTAACCCCTCACCAGGGTGGGGAGGGGATTCCGCCATCAGGTCGCATCCAGGGCAACAGCTGGCGAGGGGCGTGGACCGTGGGCCAAGTGGGGCTCCTCGTCAGCCGTAAAAAAGGGCCGCGAAGCCCCAGTTCTGTCCTCCTCCTGCTGAAAACCTGTAGGCGGATTTAATTGCTTGTGAAAGCCAGGGCGAGAACATGTGTCACAAGAGCGAGGAGGCCGGGGGTTGTGCAGACTTCCTCCCCACAGATGTAAGCGCTTGAACATTTCCTGTCAGTCTCCTGCCATCTGCTTTTATGGCCTCCTCAGCTTCCCTGCGCAGCTGTGGAGCTCTCGCTTCATCGCCCCCCCCCCCCCCACTGCAGAGGAATTGCCACCCTGGGTCACACGAGCGAGGCAGCCCACTCCCCAGGAAGTTTGCAGAACTAAAGACGTCCCAGCAGGTGCCATACCTCCCCCCCCCCCCCCATTAACTGGCAGCAGAAAGTGCCATGCTCTCGCGGTGCTCCCAACCATTTATCTCGGACTTATGCAGGTCATTTGCTCCCGTGGACAGTCCACTGTGGACTGTGTCCCATCAGTGCGCTTCCCCCCTCCGCTGCCCTCAGAGGCAGCGCGCATCTTCCACTTTACCCCTTGTGCATAGTTAATGTGCTGTCATTTGTTGTTTGGGAGGGACTGTGACTCAGTGGTTAGAGCATCTGTTCGGCATGCAGAAGGTCCCAGGTTCAATCCCTGGAATCTCCGGTGGAAAGATGCGCAAGACCTCTGCCTGAGACCTTGGAGAGCAGCTGCCGGTCTGAGTAGACAATACTAACTGTGATGGACCCAGGGTCTGATTCAGTATATGTCAGTTTGATGTGGGGGGGGGGGAGCTGGGCATCTTTGCCCCAGCTCATGCATCCGGTGCAGGAAAACTGGCCTCTTCCCAACTCTCAGTCTGCTGGCGAAATGCAAAGGATTCCCCCCGCTGGGTGCCTTGTAGGACAAGAATGTACCATTTTCCCCTTGCGGCTTCCAGTTGGCACCAAGAAATAAACCACAGTCGTCCCCTGTCATTTCATAAACAGCATTTCTCTTCATTTGTTTTTCTGAGTGCCCACCTCTTGATCCCAAGAATGTAAGAAATCATGTAAAGCACCAGCACACAATCCCGTAGCTAACAGGGGGCCCGCGGGGGCCCGGCCCCCTAGTATTTCTTCTGGGCCCCCTCCCTCCTGGGATGGCCCCAAATTGAATTAATGTCATTAACTTTTATTTTATTAGCTCCCCCCCCCCCCCCCCCGGGTCCTGTCCTGCAAAAATCCCTAGCTACGGGTGCCAGGCCACCAGATTTCTCTACCATCTCTCCCCCCCCCCCCCCCGGATCTTCAGGTCTGTTTTGGCACCGTGAAGGACCGGAAGCCCTGACCTGGGTGGCCCAGGCGAGCCTGGTCACATCAGCTTTCGGAAGCTAAGCAGGGTCGGCCCTGGTTAGTACTTGGATGGGAGACCTCCATGGAATTCCAGGGTCCCTACGCAGAGGCAGGCAATGGCAAAGCCCACCTCTGAACGCCTCTTGCCTTGGCTGTGATTTGTCAGCCCCCCCCCCCCAAAAAAAGACCAGAAACTTGGTTTGGTTCTTTAAAAGAACATGTAACTGGAACGGGCGATACCCTATTTTGTTTGAACCCGTCAGGGCCTCTTATCAGCATACCGGGAGGTGGAGTGGCTGCCAGAGCCCAGGGTCCCCTGCACACTCACTCGCGCTCCGTCACTCAGGCACCCTGCTGCAGACCCTGCCCAGGGCCACTGGGAACAAGACTGCAGGCAGCTGTCAGCATGAGCAGGGGGATGCCCTGTGAGCAGGCAGTGGAAGAGCGTACAAGCCAGGTGGGGTGGGGGGTGGGAGGATGGGAGGGAAGGACGGCAGGAGCAAGGGGCCTGGGGAGGGGCAGAGGACAGGGGGACTCTGAGAACTCTCTGCCCAGGGCCCCCCTCCCCCAATCTGGAACTGACCCGGTACCTGATTCTGCATATGGGAGGTATGACCAGGGGTCCGTTGGAGCGGGAGCGCACAGGAGCGCAGCTCCGGGAGTGAGGAGCCCAGGGGGCGGGCACGTGACCAAGCCCTGCCCCCTCCTTGGCTTCTCCGAGCAGTGCAGAGGCGCAGCGCCCCGGGGAAAGCCCTGCTAGGGTCTTTATTGTTTTTAATGTTTTGTTTTAATATTGATAATGTTATCATTGTTCCTTTTATGACTGTGTGCTGCTTTTCCAGAGACTTGCTCAAGGTGGCATATAAATTTTCTAAGTATACAATTTTTTATCTGGGCTCATGGCACATAAGTACTAGAGAAATTTCACCAACCTTTCAGCAGCTTCCACCCCATCAGTTTGGTGTAGTGGTCAGGAGTTGGACTCTAATCTGGGAAAACCAGTTTTGATTCCCCCCTCCTCCACATGCAGCTGCTGGTGTGACCTTGGGCCAGTCACAAGTTCTCTCAGAGCTGTTCTCTCATGAGCAGTTCTCAAAAGACCTCTCTCAGCCCCACCTATTTCACAGGGTGTCTTGTTGTGGGGAGGGGAAGGGGCAGGGATGGGTGGTGCACATGTCCTGGGTATCTCCAGTCTACTTGAAACCTGGTGGTTTCAAGGGAGCAGGAAGAGAATGAGGGTGTGTTCTTTACGCTTATTTTTCTTGCACAAAGTATTGGATGGGGAAGGGAATGGAGGAAGAGCAGGTCAGTTTCACTCACCTGTGGAGTGGAGCCTGAGGGGTGGGTGTTGCCTTCTGACACACTTCCGGTATGTTAGGGGGTGTGGCATATGCAAATGAGTTACGCTAATGAGCTCCTGCACCTCTTTTTTTACGAAATGACCCCTGGGTATGATTGTGGCATCGTGGAGGCCCATAGCACTCTGTGTGGGTCAGTTTTCTGTCTAAAGGCTCTTCCACATTGTTGTTTTTTGGCACTCGTTTGTCCCCATTGCTTTGGGGTCTGTCCCCTCCGTTCCACGTGTGTTTTGCTCCCTCTGGGACTACTAGAAAGAGCAAAACACACTGAGGGGAGGGACTACGACCCTGAAGCAATAGGCGCGCACGAGAGTGATGGAAGTCAGAATGCAGAGGAGCCCTCAGCCTCGCTGCTCTGAGCTCAGGGCAAAGCTTCTGTGCAAAAGGCAGAGATCAAACATTCAGCCTTATCCCTGAAGTGGTCTCGGCTGGAAGTTCAAGGTAAAGGCTGCAGTGTGTGAGGGGTACCACATGGCTGCTGTCTTGAGCGTGAGCTCTGATTCATCTCCCCTCAAGAGGGATGACTGAATTCGTCCCCAAATCCAGCAGGCTTCTCTTGGCTTGTGTGTGTTTGCAGGGCGCCGGGAGGGGGGTGAGCGGCGCAGAGGGAAGGCGTTGCCCCTTTGCCTGGTTCTCTCGTAAGACTGTCGGCTCTCAGTCCATCTTTTGTGTCCCTTGTGATCATCTGGGGCCAGGCAGGCTCCTTCTTTGGGGTGATGGTCCGCTGCTGGGCAGGAATCGGACTCTGCTCACCAGTTGTCGAGGCTCAGGAGCAAGACAACCGCAGCGGCCCTGGCTTGAGAGCCAGTTTGGTGTAGTGGTTAGGAGCGCGGACTCTAATCTGGGAAAACCGGGTTTGATTTCCCCACTCCTGCACATAGCTGCTGGTGTGACCTTGGGTCAGTCACGAGTTCTCTCGGAGCTGTTCTCTCAAGACAGGGTGTCTGTTGTGGGGAGGGGAAGGGAAAGGAGATTGTAAGCTGCTCTGAGACTCCTTTTGGGTAGTGAAGGGCGGGGTGTAAATCCAATCTCTTCTTTTTCCTCTGCATTGCGCTAGCCAGTTGTGTTGAGTTGTGTGCTGATCTGGTAAGGCCTGGTGTCTTAAGCAGGCTCTTGACACCCAAACTCCCTCTATGAAGAAAACAAGCATGCTAAGAGGAGACGCTCCTGGATCCAATGCTAATCTGTGCGCAAGGGACGTTTTACAGTTGTCAGAACCAGTCACAGTGGCGGCTGAGGCCTCCTGAACTGCTGCAGCTTGGGAAAGATGATGGCCATTTCCACAGGGGTTATCTCCCCTGGTGGGATCAATGCTGCTGGAATGTGTCCCACCCCCCCACCCCCCCCATGGTGCATTTGCACACCTCCTGGGGTTTCCTTAGCTTTTCTTCGATGTTCCTCAAGCCCACTTTGCTGTGAAGTTTTGGGAAAGATCACCTGCGGGTGGGAAGGATCCTGACTCTGTCCCTGTGGCAGCCATCTCCACCAGCTCAAGTGTGGGGGGTGATTTTTAAAAAATCAGAAATTGAATATCACTATATGGATACAATAAAAATATGAATAATAGGATATCTGGGTTTTTTTAAAAAGTTAAGACTCTATCCCCTTTCATTGTGGAGATATAAAGGGAAAGGCATGTCTATACAGTGGAAGGATCCAGAGACTTTTTTTTTTTTAATGAAATCTGGGAATTCAAGGAATTTGTTACGCATATTTTCATGATGGTATAGCAATATTGTAAAAGCCCCAGTGTTTGGGGAACGGGGGGCCACTGCTTTTGGGGAGCCAGGGTGGGGAAACTGCAGGGAAACCAGCCAGTACGGACGCCCCATTGCTGCACTTCATGTAAACAGCTGCACCAGCAGTGGGGAAACCACACAATCCTGTCCCTGTGTGGAAACCACCGGCCCCTTGATTCTGCTGGGAGCATTTACTGGCCCTAAGATTTCCAGTTGTTAAAATGTGGGGCTCTGAACCGTCTATAGCCCCTCTCTCTGAGTAGCAGGAGGAGCAGAGGAAAACAAATTGGTATTCCTGGCATATTGAAGTCACAAAATCCTATATAGTAAGGATGCCTTGTGGGTAATGAAATCTTAGTTGATGAATTGAGCATATATCTGCATAACTTTGCCTAGAACTGAAGCAGTGGTCATGAAGGGGAAAATATGTATACGTTCTTAGGGCTGATTCACATGTTACAGAGTCCACATGGCAGATGTGTGGGCCACCAGGAGGCCTCCACTAGGAACTCAATTTCCAGGCATGTGCAGGCCTGATTTGGATCAGAACCACAGTACCAGAGGGAAAGGGGGCGTGAGCATTCCCCTCCACTGTTTTCCCAATGCAAAATGGCCCCCAACCATCCCTTTGCCTCACTGGTGAAAATTCTATGCAACTGTTGGTCCATGTGAATTTGCCCCATGGGCCAGACAGATGTACCCCTGAACCGATTCAGGTCAGGAAAATGGCCTGGTGGGGGGGGGGGGACATTGTAGAAGAAGAAGAGATTGGATTTATACCCCGCCCTTCACTACCCAAAAGGAGTCTCAGAGCAGTTTACAATCTCCTTTCCCTTCCTCTCCCCACAACAGACACCCTGTGAGGTAGGTGGGGCTGTGAGAGCTCTCTTGAGATCTGTCCTTGAGAGAGCAGCTCTGAGAGAACTCGTGACTGACCCAAGGTCATGCCAGCAGCTGCATATAGAGGAGTTCAAACCCAGTTCTTCCAAATTAGAGTCTGCACTCCTAACCGCTACCCCAAAACTGGCTCTCCCCTTTCTTGTTCCCAGTCCAAATCAGGATTTGTACACATTTGTGCAAAGTCCACATGGGGGACATGTGGACTTTGTAATGTGTGAACTGGCCCTGAGGTTGTAGAGGGTGCTTGCTGGTGCTGCAAGAATCTTTGGAGAAGAAGGCTTCCTGTAGGGGGAGGGGAATAACGCCAGAGTCAGCACAGCTGCACCCTGCGGCTTTTCTATGTGCTTTTGTGAAAATTGGGAGGGGTTTGCTCTTTCTTGATAAAATGTGCTGCTCAGTTAATCATCCCGGGTCATACTTCCGGGGGAGAGCAAGGTTTTTAAACACCAGCCCCTCTGACTGCTTAACTGAGTGACGCAACCCTTGTAAACGGCACCCAAGAGTTTCTCCATCCCGGCCTGTTGCCCACCAAAAGCAACCCGCCCTTTTCCTTGCTTTTTCTCCTTCTCCAACGCAGGTCCAGCTGGGAATTACCGGATCTCCTGGAAGGCAAGATCCAAGCGATTAGCGACTCTGACGGTGTAAACTACCCGTGGTACGGGAACACCACGGAAACCTGCACCATCGTTGGCCCCACGAAGAAGGAAGCCAAGTTCAACGTCAGCATGAATGACAATTTCTACCCCAGCGTCACGTGGGCGGTGCCGGTGAGCGAGAGCAGCGTGGCCAAGCTCACCCACATCCACCGGGATCAGAGCTTCACCACTTGGCTGGTGGCCACCAACACGACCACCAGCGAGATGGTGACCCTGCAGACCATCAAGTGGCGCATGAAACTGGGCATCGAAGTGACCCCCTGCAAACCTCTGGGACAGCGTGCCAAGCTGCGGGAGCCCTCTGCGCAGGAGCAGCCGCAGATTCTCAACAAGAATGAGCCAATACCAACGAGTGCCCTTGTGAAGCCCAATGCCAACGATGGCCAGGTACTTATGTGGAGGCCCACCGATGGGCCCCCTCTAGTGGTGATACCTCCAAAGTATCGGTAATGAGAACTCGAAGTGTCCCCGTGGCCCGGAACGGTGAGGGGGACAGAGGAGGGGGAAAACCACTTGGCGTTTAAGAAAACATATATTTAAGTAAAAAACAGAGATGCACTTTTTTATTCATTTGACAAAGAGAAAACAAAATGCAACCATTCTACCTTCTCCCATCGGAACGGATCTCACTGTGCTACAGAAGCTCCAAGGAAGGACTCCCCTCCGATTGTAACGGGTGCGAGGGGTGGTGGTGTCATCGGATTTCTAAGGGTGGGAACACACGACACACTCATTCCCAGCTCTGTAAAAGTTTCTTTTTCTTCCTTCGGTGGTGGTTTGATGTTTAATCTCATTTAACTTAGCTTGGATCAGGTGAGAGAGAGAGAGAGAGAGAGAGAGAGAGAAAGAAATGTGGGAAATTTTATTTTGAGTTAAGAGCAGGAGAGAGAACAAAAATAAATTTATTGGCCGGGGAGGGGAGGGGAGGGGGATGAGACGTTCCTGGAAAAACGACGTTGGTTATTCATTTTTTATGACGGTGGTTTTATTTCTCTCTCTTTTTAACTGATGGGAAAAAATGTTCCAAATCGCATACCCAAGTCACGCGGCCTTATGTAGATTTTGCTTTGCATTGCCAAACTTTTGCCTTAAGCTGCATTTAAACGGAGGGGGGAGGGATAGCAAGCAAACCAGAGTCTTCTCTTCCTCAGTGGGTCGTAGGAAGTGGGATGCTTCGGTCTGACCATGGGGGATTCTCATGCTTTATCACAGCCAGCTTCCTGAAATAAGGTTTGCTAGCGCCCCCCCCCCCCTCCCCGGTGTTATGCAACTGCACAAGCTAAAACTCCACTGGTACAGCTTAGCGTGGAGATGCAGTGACTGAAGAAGCTGCACCTGCTGAATTTTTGCCTGTCTGCAGATGCAGAAGACATTAAGAGTCTACCTGGGAGGAAAAAATGGTACTGTTAAGTTACGGAGTCTCCCCAAGATATTGGGATAGAGGGTACCAGCATGTTTTCAGTCCTTTTGATGGGCAGCTGCTTTCCCTCTAGAAAGGATCTTTATTTCTGGTGGGCAGGAGGCAGCTGCAGGCTTCCCTCCTCATATGACCCATTTTGGCTCACAGCTGCTAGACAGAAAACGGTGGGTTGTCTCCTGGCTGCCCAGCAGGTATGGGGTGTCCCACCTAAGGAGGAAGCGATGGAGGTGGAGATTTCACTCAGCAGACCTGTTCACTGGGAGGCCCTCTTGTCACTGGAGAGAAACAAAAAGAAACCCCAACACTTTTATGTTTAGAAGGATCCATTTCAGAGCAGGGGTGATGACAAAACTATGGTTTTAAGGGGGGGGGAGGTTTAATATGAAGGCACTAGAATACACCCCCTTGTAGAACATGCATTTCTTTCTCACACTCACCAAAACGCAACCTTTTCCTTTCCATAGAAATGATGGGGCAATGAATAACACCAATCGGAATCATTTGGGATTGGGCAGTTTGAGGTGGGCCCACCTTCCTCCTTCAAACAAGAAAACTTAGTACGCTCATTCAAATGGGAAAATGTATCCTAGGTGTCTAAAATATGCGTGTGTCCGCAGTGGCGGTTTACCGCCGGTTGATCACTGGAACGGGTGCTACTGTGCAGCTTAGAGTTTTGCACTTGACTGGGGTTATTTGGTGTTGAATTACCACTAAGGCTCTAGAAGGGGCTTGCCACTCTTTTGCCTTGGGGGAGCTGGGGAAAGACGGTGATACGGGGACAGAAAAGTTTTGTTAGAGGGTCCGTTTCAAGAGTCACTTCCTAGACGCTTCATATTTTAATGCGAGGGAATGAAAGATGGCCGTAACTCCCCCCCCCCCCCCAAGTAGGGGCAAACCAGCAAAGAACAAGAGTAGTCTACTCCTGATTGAAGCGACTTGTGCAGACAGGGCAGAAGTGAATTACTTGACAAATGGAGTTAAAAATGGGAGTTTACGATCAGAGTTGGAAGGCATAGGTGGAAACACGGAACCCTTTGGCCATCTGCTCTGTCCTATGAAACCTATTTTCGGAGGGCTTTCAGGACGTGGAGAATTGTAACCTAGCCACAAGTTTCAACAGCCCACCGAGCCGGTTCGGCACCCCCAGAATATACTACAGAGGACGTTGATCCAACCTGTCTATGATTTTTACAGTCTTATCCGTCGGCCCCAGAGTCAGTCCTCGATCAGCCAAGAACCAGGCTTCTGTAGGTCCCGTAGCCAGGCCTATGAAATTACACCGCTGTGGGTCTGGGGTTCCATTTCTTTAGCACCAAATGGCCCTACAAGGTGCGCTAGCCAAAATATCCAGCACTGTCCCTGCACTTTACGTTGAGAATATCCAAAAAAAGTTGAACAGGATCCTTCTTTTAAGCTGAGCAGAGACTTAATATTCGGAGAGAAGGCTGATGGCAGCATTCGAGTTTCTAGGAGTCGCTTTCTGTTCATTCTGGATCAGATGGGTCTGATCCGACACAAAAATGGGCAACAGAAGGAAAGGACTGCTGGCGCAAGAGGCCTTACTTGTGGTAGAATTAGCCAACTGCTCGAGCTGTCGTACCACGAAACACGCACAGGGGACTTGCTCCTTCCATGCAGACTCTCAGGGGCTGAACCGTGTCGGGCAGCTCCACTCAAGAAACCGAGCGAGGTGTGCCAAGATAGTAAGATCAGATTCAGGGGCTGGAAGGAAAAACTTTGGGGACGGTGGCGTAGATGGGATGCAGGAATGGAGCAGATTTGTGCCTGGGAGAAGAGGGCGGCTTAGGATTCATGTGCAGAGCCAGTGGCCCTCCGTTGTTTTTGAACAAGACCAGCGCCCGGTATCCTGTTTCCAACAGCGGACATGCAGGTGTGGCCAGAATCACAGAAGCCAGGCAAGAATGCAGCAGCCATTCCCCTGTTCTCTGTCCCCAGCCTCTGGTGTCTGAATGCTGGAGTCTGGTCTGACCCAGCAAGGCAGTTCTGGACCCTGTCAAACACCGCCAACCCTGCCCACAACATTTTGAACATCTTTTTAATTGCTGGTAGGGTGGGAATTTATTTTGGGGCTCAGTGCTCCCTGCTGAAGCATGGACGCATCCTTGTAGCCTTTTAAAAATGGGGGGACCCCCCCCAGTGCACACCAGCAAGAACTCCCCCCCCCCCCAGTAATGCTACTTCACTGTGAATCTCTGCCCCCTCCATTTTTAAAAGAGTTCTAGGCTGTGCATTTCCAATGCTGAAGCTTTCCTTGCATCCGCCCCCTTCCAGCCATTGCAGGGGGACAAGCTGGTGTGCTGCTAAATAACATCAGGACGACTTAAAAACCGGAATAGTCCAGCGACCTGGTTGTCTTGACTCATGGACATGCCCAATCTCCCTTCCTCCAGCCCTTCAAAACACCTGCTCTGAATGCAATTTGACTTGCCTCCAACCTGATGTCGCCGGTCTTAGCTCTTTTTTTTGCCCTCTCCCAGCAATTCCCGGAGGCCCCGGATTCTCTGGATGTGTTCCCTTCCCTGGAGCCCACTGGGCTGCGGGAACAGAATACAGCATGAATTCAGCTGGGCAAGGTGCGTCCTCTTATCGGGAACATTCCCCGTACTGGAAGCATGACCAAGGGAGCAGGGCTGGTAGCAGCTCTCACACCCAGGACCCTCCACGTGCACGCAGCAGAGTAATGCACGAGAGGGGAAACCTCCTTGGCTATCTCTATGATGCTTTAGAGAAATCAGCAGCTTCCTGCAACTGTTCCTTTGGTGTTGCTGTTGGGAACCGGTTAGAAGGCTGTCGGAAGGGACACCCAGCTGAAAGGGACCGGGTGGAATGGCAGCGTGCCCCTTTTTGGCTCCAGCCAAAGGTAACAGGAGACAGGGCCTCATCCATTGCCGCAAGTCAGCGGCACCCCATGCACATCTCTTGCACCCCAACACTGTGACCGAAGTCACGTGGCTTCAGTTTGTGGCTGCCAGCTGTGGTTATGCGCACCTGACGGTATGGTACCTCTCCCCAAAAGGCCGTGTTGAGCCAGCAGAAAGGGGGTTGTTTGCAATGAGGAAGAGAGGGGGGTCTCTTTCACCCACCGGGGCACAAGTGGGACGGGAAGGGGTATAGGTGGGAGCGGGTGGGTCCCCTCGTAGCACTTCCTCATCAAAAGGTGCCTGCATTTGCATCGCAGCAATAAGGACAGTCCTCGGTCTTTGCAAAAATACTGTGAAAAATACTCAAAAGTTGTACCAAGTCTGGATGTTAAGAAAAAAAAAAAGGTGTTATAAATGCAACACCCTTGCTCTCTTTACAAAAAAAAAAAAATGAATAAAGCAGAGTTTTCAGAGAGAGTTGTCTCAAGTGGTTTGATTTTCTAAGTAGAGTATGCACAAGGGGTACCCGAATGGTTTTTACACCAAAGCGTTACAGTGTGGGAGGCATTCCAGCATGGAGGGGGGACACGCAACCCGGCCTACTCGTTAAGGAAGCCAGCCTGCGGGCTCTGTGAGTCCAGAAAACACCTGTGATGGAATCCTCCCCTGCATGTAGAAATATAACATCTCAGGGAGCTTGTTAGGCCACAACCCTTCTTGGTATGCTAACTTGCTACAAGCAGGGAGCTTTTTCAGTGCAGATGAGCATTCAGTTCCATGAGACCCTGTTCCCAGAATGGCCGTAGCGGCATCCCCCTTACCATGCCCAGAGCTTACACACGTGTTTGAAGCTGCCTTCTACTGAATCAGACCCTTGATCCATCAAAGACAGTCTTGTCCGCTCAGACTGGCAGCAGCTCTCCAACGTCTCAGGCTGAAGTCTTCCATATTAGCTGGAGATGCCGGGGATTGAACCTGGGACCTTCTGCATGCCAATCAGATGCTGTACCACTGAGCCACGGCTCTTACTGTATCCAGGAGCCATTATTAAGGGCTGTCATACAGGGGATGGTGCAGAGTTGTTTTCTGTTGCCCCAGAAGGTCAGACCAGAACCCACGGGTTGAAATTAAAAGAGTTTTCGGCTAAACATTAGGAAGAACTTCCTGACAGAGCGGTTCCTCAGTGGAACAGGCTTCCTCAGGAAGTGGTGGTTTCTCCATCTCTGGAGGTGTTCAAGCAGAGGCTAGATGGCCATCTGACAGCAATGCTGATTTATTTATTGCATTTCTATCCCGCCTTTCCAGCGAACTGGCTCAAGGCGGCTTCTGTGATTCTGTGAACTTAAGCAGATCATGAGAGGGAGGGCAGGACGGGTTGCCTCAGTGCTTAGTTCTTGTGGCCTTTTCTTACACGCCCAGGGAAATGCCGGTCACCACTTTGGGGTCAGGAAGCAGTTTTTTTTCCAGGCTGGAGATCTTGGAGGGATTATTTTTTTTGGTCATCATCTGGGCTTGGAGCAGGGGTCACTGGGGGTGTGTGTGGGGGAAGTATTTGTGAATTTCCTGCATTGTGCAGGGGGTTGGACTAGATGACCCTGGAGGTCCCTTCCAATTCTATGATTCTATTACTGGTGTATACCAGGGTCCAGTACTTGGACAACACCACATCTAAAGTGTGCAGATTCTCAGAAATGAACAGACAACAATTTAAAGTGGAATGTTTATTAAGAAAACGTAGCGCAGGGAATTCACAAACAGAATACAAGCAAAAGGAGCATACTCGTGCATAGATGCACCCACTCACTAACAGTCCCCGACTACTAACTTCTAAATCCTAACCTAAGCAATTTCACTAGTCTAATGAGGAATGGGGGAGAGGAAGGAGGAAGTAAACAGATGAGCCTTTCTGGGAAGTGGGAGTCCGGCAGTGGAGGCAGCGGAATGGGAACTGGTGTATGCAGGGCCGGTGCCAGTTTTTTTCCCCACACTAGGCGAGGCTACCTTCTGGTACCCCCCCCCCGTGCCCCTACTGAAGCAGCGCCTGTCAGCTCTCCCCTCCTCCTCACCCCCCATGGCTGGGAGAAAGGCGCTGCTTTCACTGGCCTCTGCGCCCATCAGAGGTCTGTGTCCCTAGGATAGGGGTGGGCAAACTGTGGCTCTGGAGCCGCATGCGGCTCTTTCACATACATTCTGTGGCTCCCGGCAGGGCGGCTGGGGAAGCTAAATATCATTAGCAAACAAATGTAATTGGACAAATTAATATCATTATCAATATCTGCTTTTACCCCTTTTGTTCCTATTTTTGGCACTCATTTAATGTTAAAAAAAAACAAATTTGCTTCTTTTCCAATAAAAGCAGGTCATATTTGTTCATGTCTTGTGGCTCTCAAACATCTGATGTTTATTCTATGCGGCTCTTACGTTAAGCAAGTTTGGCCACCCCTGCCCTAGGCAGTTGCCTAACCTGGCCTTAATGGTAGCACCGGCTCTGGGCGTATGGTCTTCAGGGTACTCATGTTGGGTCGCAGGTACAATGCAGCTTCCCACACACATTCCCACTCTACCCTCCCAAATGGTTCCAAGATTCCTGGGGCTTTCCTCATGCCCAACAAGCATTAAAACAGTGGGGGAAAGAGGGTGCTCCTCAAACTGGATTGGATTGAAGCCAAAGGGTTTAACCCTCATTGGTAGACTGGCGTAATAATGGCTAGGCAGGAAGGTGTCGTTTCCAGGAGGGTGATATTGGGGGTGCCGATACTTTCTTCGATGAGGATTGTAGCCCAAATAGAATCCCATACTGAGCTATACGGTTGGCATTGGGCGATACCAAATTCCAGGGAAAACATGGCAAAGGGAATACAAATGTCAGGCCGAGAGATGGATGTGCTTATTGGGTCATGGCGTGTTGTGTTTTTGAGCAATGCAAGAATCGGTGAAGTAAGACATTGCTATTACTTTGGAAGGATGGGGGGGATGGATGGGCGCATCCTTTTTCAGACAAGTTGCTTATTACTGTTCTTCCCCCCCTTTCAAAATGGAGGACCTGCTTCAGGGCACTCACTCCTCTTTGGCCTCCCCAACTGGAGTGCTACATCTTATATTCTAATAGCTACCTGTGGCCCCTATCGGTGGATAGCTAAATCAGCGGATCAAGGCCACACAAAGGCTAAACGGATTAGTCAGCAAACTTGGGGCACTCCCCAGTTTTGCAAAATCTGAACATTTAATAAAATTATATGTTTTTTTTTTTAAATCCGGTGGAAAGTAAAGTCTTCTTACCTGTGTGGTGAAGCCTGGGAGCAGCAGTGGGCTGTTGGGGAGCCATTCGGAGCTCTGCTGCAGTGGCGGAAGATGCCAGGAGCCATTCTGGGCCCTGCCGCAATTGCAGTGGATTTTAGGAGCTGTTTCGTGGGCCTGCTTGTACCTTCCTGTCTGCCAAAGCTTGGGCGAGGCTGAACTGAGAAATAAATAAAAGGAATGCATTGCCCTTCTGGGGGGATTCATAGAGGGGTCCCAGCTGCACTGCTGGGGTGTGTGTGTGTGTGTGTTCTGATCTGAGGCTAGGGTTGCCAGCCTCCAGGTGGAGCCTGGAGATCTCCCACTTGTACAACTGAACTCCAGCTGACAGAGATCAGCTCCCCTGGAGAAAATGGCTGCTTTGAAGGGGGGACTCTATGGCATTGATTGTACTATACTGAGGCCCCTCCCCTCCCCAAACCCTGCCCTCTCTCGAACCCACCCCCAAAGTCTCCAGGTACTTTCCAACCCAGACCTGGCAACCCTATCTGAGGGGCTTTACTTGCTTGTTACAACCTGCAGTCTGACATACAGCCCAGTTGCAGGCTGGTGACCAGCACGAGAAGTCGCCCCAACTGGAGTTCAAAGCAGAGTCCAAGATGAAGCCAGTGGCGAGGAGGGTGTTTTTCGAGGGCCTGAAGGAAGGGAAGTTGAAGCAGCTGACTGGGGCCCTCTCACCTGCTGGCTGGCATTACCCAAGGCAGAGAAGGAAGGTGTGGGATCTTGCTGCTGAAAAGATTAGAAGGGGAGGCAGGGCGAGGGGGGCCGGTGGGGCTCCTTCACCCGACTTCCTCCTGCCAATTTAAATGGCTGCTTTGTGGTTTTCCTCCCGGACATGCCCAAAGGAAATGCGCTCAGCAGTTTGGGCAACTGCAGACACTTGCCACTTCCTCTCTTCCCTTCCGTGCACAGCCAGTGGTTGAAATGAGACTGTAGCAAGGGGGGCTATATCCAGATGGCACCTCCCCCCCCCCACAGCTGGCGGCATGGCACTGGGTTAATCCGGCTGGCGTGGGGGGGCGGGGGGAGAAGAGTGCAGAAGGGAACAGAATGTCTGCTTGTCACTTCAGATGCTTTCTTGCTTCCCCCCTCCCCAGCAGCCCAAAGTGGTCAACAGTCTTTAAAAAAAACACCTGGAACCTAAAAACGGAAAGCTTGTCTTGTCCAGAAGCACTCATTTCTTTCAGTCTTGGAAATATCTGGAGATGGCGTTATGCCCCATGTGTTCTAGGTATAGCGAGAATGCATGACGTCTCTGAATAACCACACACAAAAACCTTCCAGCCCTCCCTTCTGTGTTCTCCGCAGCATGCACCCTATTGAGGTTAACTGGTGTGGTTAGTCCAGTCCAGTCACCCCTAGTTAGCAGAGTGCTTAAATCAAGCTACAAACGCAGGAGCATCGCTTTACCAGGTTACTCAGCTTACAAAGCTACACAGAGCCACGTTGCAAGTTTAGAAGAGAAATACTTCTCTCTCTATTTGAGAAGCGCACTTTGGATTGGAAAGAGCAGGGACAGGATAGAATACTAACTTACTAGCTAAAGGATGGAAGCAGATGACGAGAGGCCCACCTGCCTCGTGGTGCCAAGAGAGGACCACATGCCTCTCTCTCGGTGTGTGTAGAAAGAGTGCTTGTCTCTTCCATCAGAGGGAGAGAGAAGAAGGAAAAAGGAAATGGTCCCTGAGAACACAGTCTGCATTTCAGAGGGGACAGTGGCAGAAGAGTAGATACAGGAAGAAAAGCCAGTGTGCCTATCTAGGCTCTCTTGCCACTCAGTCGGTGTTGTGTACTAAGACCACGATCGCCTGGTCTCCCATAATGGCGACCGCCACGTGGTCAGCGCACATGGTCAGAATATACCTGAGCTTCGGCCAGGAAGAACAATAGCCAGTTGGATCCTGAGTGACCACCAATTACGAGCCTAGGTCTCCCGCTGGGGGACCTATGAACTACAACCACGGACTTAAGGTCCTGTCAGGACTTGTGGGTGAGGTCGGGGCATTGTCTCCGGCCGGCATAAAAGAGGGCTCTGAGCCCGGGGTTTCCCATGTTCCATCTGACCCACAATAAAGAGCTTTACTATGAAATCACTACCACTTGCCTCCCGACTCCAATACTTTCCAGTCAGGAAGTCTCAGACAGGGGACATCTCAACCGGAACTTCCAACACACGCAACCACACAGAGCCCCCAGGGGGTTGGCGTTTCGTTTTGCAGGAGTGGCAGTTATTTCTGTCAATTCCTTCTCCCACTGCACACCACCCCCATTACTCTGATGACTTTTCTGGAGGTCCCTGACACCCAGGAACAATATTTCAGAGGCCTCAGTTGGGCGGCTGCTGGTGGAGGCGACCCCACTGGGTTTTCAAGACAGGAGATGGGCAGAAGTGGATTGCCTTTGCCTGCCTCTGCGCAGCAACCCTGGACTTCCTTAGTGACCTCCCATCCAAATGGGAAGCTGACCCTGCTTAGCTTCCAAGATCTGACGAGGTCAAGACCCCTTCCCGAAGGTGCCCTTCGAATCCTTCAAAACCAACCATTTCTGCAACCTTGGGTCCAGCCCTAGAGCTCCAGCCAAGGTGCCTCTTTGGAGACCCCCTTTCTAATGTCTCCTTTTTAAAAAAAAATGGCAGGCGCCGATCATTTCATGACTTACATGCACAATTTTACAGGCACAATTGATTTATCCTTGTCACGAAGCCAATAAATAAGTGTTGGGTTGATTGCTCTGACTGACATGATGACGTTTAATTATTTTAATGGTGCTTCTCCCACAGACACTGTTTGTTGAATGGGCTGGTAGTGATATCTGTTTTCCCAGACATTATTTTAAAAAGCATATTAATGCAGTGTTGACAAGCGTGGCCTACTTTGCATGGGAAGATGAACTGCTTGCATGACCTTGAGTCAGTCACAAGTTCTCTCAGAGCTGTTCTCTCAAGGACAGTTCTGGAAAGAGCTCTCTCAGCCCCACTTACCTCACAGGGTGTCTGTGTTTGTAAGCTGCTTCGAGGACTCTGGGTGAAGGGTGGGGTATAAATCCAATCTCCTCCTCCTCTCACCTTCTCAGCCTTTAGCCTGTTCTATTTCCTCCTTGTCATGACTGCCAGTGTGGCCTAGTGGTTAGATTGTCAGACAAAGGATCCAGGAGAGCCAAGCTCCAATCCCCCCGCCACCATGGAAGCCTGCTGGATGACCTAGGGCCAGTCCCACACTCTCAGCCTAACCTACTTCATAGGGTGTGTGTGGTTTTTTTTGGGGGGGGGGAAGGATAAAATGGAGGAGGGGGGACCAATGTGATAAGTTGCTTTGGGCTCCCACTGTGAGGAAATCAAGGTACAAGTCTATAAATAAAAAAGCGTGATACCAAATAAAAATCTCGACATAAAAATTATCTAAGTAAATAAAGCAACTGGGGACGGTGGCCTTGGTCAGGTCCCACCTGTCGAAGGCCAGGGCCTCAGCATTCTCAACCCAACAAAAATAGAATTCGCATCCATCCCAGATTTCCTTTCTCGCTCTCCTCCCTCTCCTCAGCGGATGTTTTCTCCCCACGCCCAGGGTCAAAATGTGGGCTGTAAACTCCTCAGCCCCAATTTTTATTGGTTATTTTTTTGCGTACACTGTTCTGTACCCACTGCTGGAATTTCTACAGTTGGCCTCTGGAGTCCCTCAGTGTGGGCCAGGACAGGAGTTGCCTTGTGGGCTGGATTTGGCCTGAAATCCCTCGAAGCTCAAGGTTGGACCAGAGCTCTTAAATGGAAGTGCAGAACTTTTAAGAGGTTTTTCCCTGTACCTGACAAGACAGGATAAATCTTACACCACCTGGGACAAATTGCTGGACTCCAGACTACTATTGGGATATTTGGTTAATATCGCAGAGTTTGCCCCGTGTGATATTGTTGTACGCGCAGTTTATGACACAGTGTTATACACTCTGTATATTGCCACTGACTTAGCAGGTTGGCTTTGGTGAGCACACTTGGTACCTTTCGGACATAGATGGACATACAGATGTGCTAAGTGCCATTGATGATCCTGATCACAGAAACAGAAATCAGTCATGAATACATATTCAGGATATTCACTTTGGCTCATTGCTTAAATGCATTCTGGGAAATAGTTAAATGCTGACAGGCTGCTGTTCTGTTAAAGGTTTGTGGCCTTGTTCTGGCCAGCGACAACTGCGCATGTTTCCGATGTCAGTTAGCCTCGTTAAATGAAGAACATCACCGCTCTGTACCTACATCAGCCACAATAGAAACTTTTTAGAGAGCTTCATTCTAGCCTGGGAAGAAGGAGGCCCACTGTTTAGCTAAAAAAGAAACATCTTTACTTAAGAAAGCCCAACCCACAGGTGTGAGCCTAGGACTGCCAAGTCCAACTTGGGAAATATCTGAGGACTTTGGGGGTGGAGCCAGGAGAAAGGAAGTGACATCATTTTGTGATGTCACATCCTGTGATGTTGCTTCCACATGCTGACACATGAACTCATGCAGTTTCCTAATACTGAATCAGGCCATTGGTCCATCAAGGTCAGTATTGACTACTCAGACTGGTAGTGGCTCTCCAGGGTCTCAGGCTGAGATCTTTAATGTCACCTATTACCTGATCCTTTTTTAGCTGAAGAGGCTGATACCTCCTGCATGTCAAACAGATGCTCTATCACTGAGCAACAGCCCTACTGAATCCTTCCTAATCTCAGCAGAATATGAAGCACTAAGTGCTACGCAAGTGCTAAATATGATTTTCATATCATAAGAACAGGAGAGAAGCCACAGTGGATCGGGCCAACAGCCCATCCAGTACAACACTCTGTGTCACACAGTGGCCAAAAATACCAGGTGCCCTCAGGAGGTCCAGCAGCGGGGCCAGAACTCCAGAAGCCCTCCCACTGTTGCCCCCCAAGCACCAAGAATGCAGAGCATCACTGCCCCAGATAAAGTCTTCCATTTAGACCTTGTGGCTAATAATAGCCATTGATAGACCTCTGCTGGATGGGGACAGAGAGAGAGAGAGACAGACAGACAGACAGACAGAAAAAAGAAAGAACGGGGGAGGGGGAGAGAGAGAGAAGGAAAAGAGCTGGCAGACCCCAGCAGCTTACCCCAGCAGCAACCTTGCAAGCCACATGCAAAAGCAGGCCCTTCAGTAGAAAGAGCCTAATCCCTCCTTAATCTCTGGGCGGGGCTCTCTTGCTCGCTCAGCTCTTAAAGGGGAAATGTCTGTTGAGGCTTTTTACTGCAGGGCAGGCTCTCTGCAGACATTTCCCTTTTAAGAAGTTCAGGCCTGGCAGGGAGAGGCCAGGGCAGGCTCCGACGTTCCCCTGCTGGCAGCCATTGCCTCCCCCGGTGGCCAATTTTGAAAAAGCGGGGGTAAGCTTTAAAAATCGGTGTTTCCCCCGCCTTACCGGGGGACTTGGCAGCCCTATGTGAGCCCAATCAGAAAGTTACTACAGACGTATGACAAAGTTTGATGGAACCAATAAATATGATTTATGTGCAAGTGTCATACTGAGTATAAAATCCTATGTCTCCCATTGTAACTTTGGGAGAGCCGGTGGGCATTCGAGGGTCCAAAGCCCTGTGGTACCTGTGATTCCCCCTTTATTAATAAAGTTCTTGGAATTTTCTGCTCTGCAGGATTATTTTCTTAAAACTGGGCTGAGGAAACACCACCAGAGACAGCATTTTTGTCTTTACTGACTGCAGTAAATACATCTCCCAAGAAGTACATTGCAATAAAAGGTAAACTTACATTTATTCAAGTAGATCCAGTTCACATTTAGTTGCAGTAAAAAGAAGAGAAACAGAAGCCTAATCTAAAGGGTCCTTTCCCTGTCGCAAATGGCCAGCGAGTCCGGCATCATATGTGTGGGGGTATGAGAGCATCGTCTCTACAGGAGTGTCCGGCAGAGCCATGTCTCCATGGAAGGCCATGTGCAGAGAGGGAGAGGACTAAGTGGGAGAGACGAGGGATCAGAGGGCAGCACCCAGGTTAAGACAAAGCAAGGCATCTCCTTCAAGGAGATAACACCTATAGTCGCTCACTCCAACAACTACATTATCTCAAAATCTCTCTGGACAAGATCTATTACTGGGACATCAAAGAACTTTTCAGTAAAGTGAAGGAACTAACTGAGAAGCTCAGTTATTTAAGCACCGCTCTGCGGCCCAGTTGTACTGGTTCCTCAACTGTGGTTGGAATTCCACCTCCCCGAAAGTTGATTGGATTATGTGAAAAATCTAACTTTTCCAAAATATAGAAGAGCTTTTACTCTCGGACATCTAAATATACTACCCTCAGCGGTTACCAGCAGGCGCTACATAAAGCGACCATACCCAGAAAGGTTATACCCACATGGCAGTGGGGAAATAGAGACTACCAGTCATACCCTACTTGATTGCTGTATCCATTCAGAGCACAGAAATGAGTTGATTATCCCTCTTAAAGGTTTGCCCTCTTTATCACCCCTTGCTCCGGTAGGGCTGCCAAGTACCGGCGACTTACCGGCGGGGGGAGTTGTTCTCCCCCCAGGAGCTCTTCTGGCGCGTGCGCTTTGCGCGCGTGCCACGGCGACATAATGACGTAATGACGTCATCACGTTGGGGGCATTGCCAGAGCATTGCCCTGGCAACGCCCCCAACGTGATGACATCACCTCCAGGTGACATCATTACACGGGGGAAGTCATCCTCACCGGATGACTTCTGGGGCGGGGTTCCCCCCGCCGACCGAATGCCGGCCGGCAGATCGGGAACCCCTATAGCGGGGGATCCCCCGCCCCCCGGGCTGACTTAGCAGCCCTATGCTCCGGTGACCTGGCTTCTGAGAGACAAACAAAAAGGTCACTCTGGCCATTGCCATATTTCTCTCTCTTTAAAATAGGTAGGTAGGTAGGTAAATAAGATAGATAGATAGATAGATAGATAGATAGATAGATAGATAGATAGATAAACCATATTTCTCTCAATTGCTGTGCCTCATTATACATCAGAACCCACAGATTGAAGGAACAGTAATTTTATCATCATCACATTGGTCCGTAATACATGGATGGTTTGAGGTGTGCGAACAGGAGCAAGAGTTGGACCTGGAGCTAGGGTTGCCAACTCTAGGTTGGGAAATTCCTGGACGTTTGGGGGTGGAGCCTAGGGAAGGCAGGCTTTGGGGAAGGGAAGGGCCCTCAGTGGGGTATAATGCCATAGACTCCACCCTCCAAAGTGGCCATTTTCTCCCAGGACACTAATCCCTGCCGTTTGGAAACCGGTTGAAATACTGGGAGATCTCCGGGCCTCACCTGGAGACTGGGAACCCGACCTGGAGCCTCACCACCAGTGAAATTTCAGCCTGGCACCTGGAGTCTCGGTTTCAGTCGGAAGGGCTGGCCAATCTCTCGGAGGCACTTGCCAAAGGTTTGAGAACAATGCGTGGAATCTCTGGGCCCAAGATCCATGTCTGGACGAGGGACTATTTATAAAGCCACCGACCGAGGCATCAGCCGGAATCAGAATCTCACACCTCCCTCTTTGCAGCTGTTGACAGGCAGCAGATATCAGTGGCTCCTGCCAAATGCCAGAACCCCAGGCAAAGGAGGACAGGAAAACAGGAAGCCTCCCCCCCCCCCCCCCACCGCAAACGCCGCCCACAGGCAGAGTGGCCTTCACCTTTGCTGTCTCCAAAGCTCTGCCCAGGCCACCTGTGGAACCAGGACATGTGGGTGAAGAGGCGGGCAAGGGCAGACCTTTTAAAGTTCGGGAGAGTGAGGTGGCCGGAGTTTGCAAGGCAGCTGCTTCAGGGCAAACCTCCTGATTTGGGTGTTGCCTGTTTCTTGCAAGGAACAAGCCCCACGGACCTGAATGTTCACACTGTCGCCTGTTCCCTTCTACCAATTTTTTCTCACAGGAGCACGGAATCTTTTCACTGTCACCGTTTTGTGTATCGTTGTAAGCAACAAAAGCCAGGCCGACCAAAACCAATGAAAGCGGAAAGAATCAAAAAGAGGTAAAAGGGACCAAATCAGCCCATCCCTCATTTGCAAAACGGCCTGTGCCGAATGCTCCTGTAGCGCGGGATGTGAGACTGCCAGCAAGCGCGTGTGGCCAAGCCACGGCTAGTGGGAAGGGGAACAGATGGCAGCTGCACAGCCCTGGAGAACAGGCACACCACTCCCTTTGATTTCAGCCATTTTGAATATTCACACCCCACGTTTTGACCTCCTGTGGGACCACGGAGAACTGAAAATCTAGACCGTGGTAAAAACCAACAACCAAGCCAGCTATTTACTATGCTGCCAACACCAGGACTGCAGAAAGAATGGCTTCCTTCAGTCACCAATCTTTTAACCTGCTGTTAGCTAAAGATTCGCAGCACCTTGACTTTCTTAACAACATACGTTCAAGATACTCTATTCCCGATGATCTTTTGGGAACATCAGTTGATAAATCCCAACTTAGAAACTGGATCTATGACTTTGATGCTTGGCTAGACTACTCTTTGATATTACAATCAAAAGTGGCACCATGGTACAAATCAATTAAATCGGACCATACTAGAACTCCATACTTAGTCGATATCTCTAAATATGTACTTAGAGCGTCCTTTACCTCTCTATCAATGCCAACTGCAATTTTGGAGGGCTGATTCAATCAAACTCCATTAGTCCATTGTCTGTGTATTTGTGGCACCCACAGACTTGAGGATTTACCTCACGCTATCCTCTTTTGCCCACTGTATTCTAGTCTGAGGGCCAGGGGTCATTTTGAGCACACGGTCGGGGGAGCTCAGCTCTGGGAGTTGGTGTCAGCCCCCCCCACCACCACCACGGGGGAATGCCTGCTTGTGTCATGGCTGCAGCAAAATGACCCTTTCCCCTGGAAAGGTCCTTGTTCTGCTGACCAGCCTTCTGAAGGCTTCAGCCACCATTGAAGCTATCCTCCCAGAATAGTGGTATTTCTGAGGCTTGGATTAGTAGCTGTCCCCCCCCCTCTTCTTTCTTCCTTTCTTTCTTTCTTTCTTTCTTCTTTCTTTCTTTCTTTCTTTCTTGCCTTCTGACATACTTCCGGTGATGTCAGGTGGTGTGGCATATGCAAATAAGTTATGCTAATGAGTTATGCTAATGAGCTCCTGCACCTCCTTTTCTACGGAATGACTCCTGCTGAGGGCTAAATTTTTAGCAGATATTTTATCTGGCCTTAGTGCTTACCCAGTTGAGGATAAAATTTCATTTTTTGTTATCTGACATTGATGCATATGTCTCTTATAAAGTTTCATTATTTGCCCTTGCTGCAAAGAATATACGTTCCAAGGTGGCATCGGGAAGGGGCACTATTCAGGCTACTGTATCAAATTAGCCATATTTTGTTATTGATTTAAGAACATGAGAGAAGCCAGAGTTGGATCAGGCCAATGGCCCATCCAGTCCAACACTCTGTCACACAGCGGCCAAAAACACCAGGTGCCCTCAGGAGGTCCAGCAGTGGGGCCAGGACACTAGAAGCCCTCCCACTGTTGCCCCCCCCCCGTCAAGCACCAAGAATACAGATCATCACTTGCCCCAGACTGAGAGTTCCTATCTATACTTTGTGGCTAATAGCCACTGATGGACCTCTGTTCCACATATTTATCTAACCTCTGCTCCATATGTTTATCCTTGAAGCCATTTATGCTTGTAGCCTCCACCACCTCCTGTAGCAGTGAATTCCAAGTGTTAATCATTCTTTGGGTGAAGAGGTACTTCCTTTTATCCATTTCTGGTACTTTTGTATATTCTGATATTAACCTATAGTTTGTTCCCTATTTATATTTTGTAATTTTGTAACAGCCAATGGCTAATTACAAACTGAACTGAACTGAAAGAATGGCTCTGTTGGGCTGGTAAAGGGGAGGGGCCTGGTGTGATAGTATTTCTGCCAGGCTTGACCAATCTAGAAGCTTCATACCGCCAGCCAGTCACAGGGGCTGATCTTGCATGCTGCTATTCCCTTTTGCACCTGAAGAGGGCTCTGTGGCCTGGGCAGTTTCATCCTCCTAAAATGGGCCTCTGAGCTAAGTCCTGAAGTTACGGGTTCAAATTATGAATGCTCAGACAGCTGTGGGGAAATATGGAAATACCATTCGTGCTCAAGATGAACAAATGGATAAAACTGTCAGGTCTTCCCCCTGCTGAAGTGTCTTTGGGCCCAAGTACGCAAATGAATTAGCCTTTGGCCCATATGCACACAAAAGCTTATGCCCAGAATAAAACTTTGCTGGTCTTAAAGGTGCCACCGGACTCAAACGTTGTTCTGTAGCTTCAGACCAACAGGGCTACCCACCTGAAACACAAAACATAATTTAATTTTAATGTAAATTCGTACAGCTTTCGCTTCTCTATGCAAACATCAATTAAATGTTCAGAGACACAAACACACGCCTCCTCGACATTGTTTTTTACTCGAGTAACATTCCACTTGGTAGTTTTTATTTAGGGCAAAACCAGCACTGTGCTTGCAGAATATTCATATCTATTGATCATTATATTTCAAATTTAACTCCCCCCCCCCAAACACACTGAGAAGGATTTTTTTTTTGTTACAAATACGTAGTTCAGCAGTTCGAGACCCTTGTGCTGCATGACAGAGTGAGCTCCCGTCTCTGATCCCAGCTCCTGCCAACCTAGCAGTTCGAAAACAAGAAACTGCAAGTAGATAAATAGGTACCGCTTCGGAGGGAAGGTAACAGCGTTCCGTGTGCCTCGGCGTCTAGTCATGCCGGCCACATGACCATGGAAACGTCTTCAGACAGCGCTGGCTCTTCGACTTGGAAACAGAGATGAGCACCACATCTCTAGAGTCGTATTCAACTGGCTTTCGAGTAAGGGAAACCTTTACCTTTACTATGAAAGAAACTGACCTACCCCCGCAAGGTTGTTGTAAAGATAAAAGCAGGGCTTTCTTGGTAAGCTGCCCAGGACCTGAACTTTTTCCGTCTTATCATGTGATCCTTTACTGTTGGATTTTTGGCACTAATGACAGATTTAACAAACCAGGATGGAAAATCAATGTTAAAAACCCTCCTAGAAATTTCGTTTAACAGTATGTGGTATGTGACTTTATATCCTCCCCCAATACTGATTTTTAAGGGTGTTTTAAATGGTTGTAAGCCACAGGGAGCATTATTAAATGGAAAGATGGTATAGACATTGTCTAAAGAAAGATAATGTATGCTGAGTGTCTTCAGTATATTGAGGTGTTACATCAAGGCTAAAATTAGATACAAACAGCTGGACAGCTGGCATTTAAAATATTATTTAATTCCGTGAATTAATACCTAATTAATACCCAGTTGACAGATTTGGGGGGATGAAAAAGGCTTCCATTATATGTCCCACCTCGGGGTGCCAGGACCAAGTTGGGAAATTCCAGGAGATTTGGGGGTGGAGCCTCAGGGAGGGTGGAGCTGTGGAAGGAGAGAGACTTCAGCCGGGTACCCCGCCACAGAATCCATCCTCCAAAGCAGTCATTTCCTCTGTCATCTGCAGAAGAGTCGATTCTGAAAGATCTCCAGGTCTCATTGAGAGGCTGGCCACTCTAACCCCCTTGCAGTTAATAAAATGTCTGATCAGGCCAGACCGCCAGCGAGAGTGTGGCGTCGCTATCTGGGAGAGCAGAGCTGCCCGGATCTCTTTTCTCGGAGGTGTCGGTTGCCTCCGCTCTGGTAGATTAATGCAAAGTATTCTGAGGTCAACAACCTTAGAGGAGTCAACTTCTATTTATAAATGAGGGGAGGGGGTTGGAGAACGCCAGTAAAAATATCTAGTAAGATACTGTCAAACACTCTCAGACAGACTGGCCTAGCTGGCTTCCATGTTTGTGGTGACTTTCCCCCCTCCTCACTAACACAAAAGGACCATTGGCTTGGCCATGCATGGTCAAAATGGTAAATAATATTAATTATTTGAGGAATTCTAAGCCATAAAGTTGTTCAAAAGCTGTGTATCCTAGACAGTCTGTACATCATTTAACACCTTTCTGTCTTTACTTTAGAAATTACTTCATACCACCCTTACAAAAGTTGACAAATGGTAAATTAATAAATTTAAAGTATTTAATTTTATTTTAAAATATTTGGATATAGAGTTTAATTTCTGTTGTCATTGTTTTTCTTTTTTAATAACGTTCATTGATAACAAAATGGTCCCTTTTATTTCCTGTATTTTCCCTTCCAAGCCTTTACACTCAAGAGCATTAAAGCCCTCTTCATACAGGCCACTTTTGTGCAGTAATGAAGTAATTCACTAATAACATAGCAAAATTACTATTTAATTATACTTGATAAAATCACAACACAAATTGTTGCACGTGAATATGACATGTTTTAATCCTAAACAATATAAAATATAGGTAATACCTGTTCATAATCATAAATGGAGATGAATGGTTATTCACAATTATAAGTATCTATGGAGCTTTACATGGTATTTTTCCATGTGGGCTTTTTTCCGTGTGGGCTTTTCTTCCATGTGGCTTTTCCCCCTGTGAGCATTTATGACTGTGGGCTTTTTTCTATGTGGGCTTTTTTTATATAACCCTTTTAAATGGGTCATTTGACTGATGTTTTAGAAAGGAACCTCACCTCAGGGGTACAGCACATGGCGCTTGTATGGACATCTCAGGTTCTTCCCCCATGTCCTGAATCAAGCATCTTGAAAGGCGAGGAAAGATCCCTCTCTGCGTGAGATCGAGGAGACCCATGGCTAGACAGACAAGCCTGAACTCAATGGGTGAATAGTTGAACTTCGTATAAGGGGGCTTCCCAGTCTCCCATCCAATTACTGGGTTGACCATGCTTAACTTCCAAGATCTGATAAGACTGGGCTCACCTGGAACCATCCAGAAAAGGGCAAAATGTTCCTTGCTCCATTTGAATTTGAGATCCTCCAGGCCTTTAGTTTCTCTAATGGCTTCAGTTTCATATAGACAGTAGAGACTGTCCCTCCAGGCCTTTAGTTTCTCTAATGGCTTCAGTTTCATATACTCGACAGCAGAGACTGTCCCACATCAAGGTTTGTAGCAGATCATTGATTAAACAATTCTTTAAATAGTCCGATAAAGCTATAAAAACATGACAATGGAAAAATCATGATCTAATTGTCACGTATTTGCTTGTTGTATGTGAAAGGACAGTTAGATGTGTGCCCTTAGGAGGCTTTAGTCAACTTGCAATGTGGTTTTGTGCTTGCGTGTAACTGCACAAAACCATGCATCCATTCTGTCTCTCTCAAAAGCCAAGGGTACACACACACTCATTCTTAAATGTTAACCAAGGCTGCGGTACTGTGTCCCTCCTCATCCACTGAAATCCTTTCCCATCAAAAATGCACAGATCTCTTTCTCCCTAGACTTAGGTGCAGATAGTTTTTTGAAATTTCAGATAAGTTGGAATGCTTTTGAACATTCCTAGTGGTTAAGTGCACAGACTGTAATCTGGGAGAACTGGGTTTGATTCCCCACTCCTCCACTTGCAGCTGCTGGTGTGACCTTGGGCAAGCCATAGTTCTGTCAGAGCTGTTCTCTCAGGGGCAGTTCTTGAGAGAGCTCTCACAGGGTGTCTGTCGTGGGGAGGGGAAGGGAAAGGAGTTTGTAAGCTGCTCTGAGACTTTGAGTGAAGAGTGGGGTATAAATCCAATATCTTCTTCTTCTCTTCATCTTCCTCACCACCACAGCAACTGAGTGTCTGGCTAGGAAGGGATCGTTTCAGTCAAGTGAAACCAGAGGTCTCATGGTCAAGTTTTTAAAAAGTTTCAAAACTGGTGTTAACTTCAAGGCTGTCTCTTCGACTGGATTTACTGCATAGCGTATGTGTGTATTCTAATTAAAGATGTGTATCTCTACAGCCGTATAGTGAAAGCCCCAATGCTCTACCCCAAGCTAGCTTGGACTTCATGCAGATTTTTATGGAAGCGACCAGCGGTGACCGACAGGTGCTTTGAAAAGCCCTGCAGCCCTCTGCATTTCATTACTTTACATTCAGAGAGCAACAGTTTTTGCAGGCACAGGCCTGGATCCTTGCAGGTGCCTACCCCATTGGTGCATACAGTCTCGCATCAGAGGCTGTCTCCATCCGCCAAGCACCCACCTTTTCAGAACGGTGCCACAGGATCCAGCCCATGGCACAGTGATAACAAGGCAGTAAAACCGGACACAGCTCCAAGTAAATGCTGGCAAGCACTTAAGCACTTCTCAGCCCACAAGGTGCCAGTTGCTATTTTAAGAAAGAATCACAAAGCTACCATTTGAAAGCAACTCAGTGCATACCGCAAGGGGAGTTGAGGAATGCACACCTCTGTAGAATGCGGGAGCAAAGGACTACGCACAGATGAAGTTTATTTTTAAAAAGAGATTGGTGCCAGAGTCCTTATTGCTAGGGAAGCCTGAAGTGATACGGGCTCTTTCTGTAAATGGGCTTGAGATCCAGGGGTGGCAAGAGGGTTAGGGAGGACAGAGGGCCACACGGGCCGATTTCTTCCCACTCTCCTGGGGACTTCAGTCTCTCTCTTCTCTGGCTGGCAAAACTGTGCATCTAATTGATAAAAAATGACCCCACCCCGTCTCTCTCTCTCTCACCCCCTCCCCAAAGACTACAAAAGGACCCCCCCAAGGGCAAAACTGTACAAATGCTTAAGCTGTCAAATGCTTCCTAGTCTGCATATTCAGTTTTTCTCGGCAAGCCCTGTGCCATCGACAGTGGGGAAAAACACCTGTCTTGCATTCACAGAAGGCTCCGGATTCCCGCTGTGCTGTGTCCAGTCCAGGGACCTCAGGGGGCAGGAAAGGAAGGCCTCCCCCCTGCCCGAGACCCTGGAGAGCATCTGTCCTTGAGGCTCAACAGCATGGAGACATGGCGGACCAGAGGTCAGACTTGGCACAAGATAGCTTGACCTTGCAGATGGAGAAGAGAAAGAAACTAGTAGCACCTTAAAGGCTGATACAATCTGTGGCAGGGTAGGAGCTTTTGGGAGTCACTGCTCACTTCTTTGGATACAGCTAGAACGGGAGTCTGTCTGTCCTTGTATCTCGGAGAGTGGAATGATTTCCGATGCCAAATGACAACAGCAGGCAAATGACAAGGCAGATGGGGAACTGAGGCTTACTTAATCCACGACCGACTCCAGTCTCGGGGTCACAGAGACCTCCCCTCCTGCATGATGGCACAACTTTATTGGGAATTGTAGTTATACATCTGTAATTTCTTGGAATTTTATTGTTATTGTTGATTTTAATTGTTTTATGATGTTTTGACTGGCATTTGTGCCTTTGTAAGCCGCCCTGAGCCCGCTTGCGGGGAGGACGGGGTGTATAAAAATAAAGATAGATAAACAAGTAAATAAACAAACAGGCCACGATATTATGCCACGTGGGGGTCACTCTCAACCTCAGTTGGCAAGCTGTAAAGACGGAACCACGTCTGTGCCGGGGGACGTGCAGAATGTGACTCCAGCCCAGTTTTTCGCGGAAGTACTTCAGCCTCCCGGGATGGCGTGGAAGGGTCTACACAACAGTCGTCTGCAGATTTCGGGTGTGGACAGAAGGAGGGCAAGTATTGTGTTATCCAGGATTCTCTTTACTGTTTGGAGAATTTTTATCAGGTCCCAAAAATTCAGGAACACTTTATCAATTGCCCCTCCAGTTCCCCCCACCCACCCGGAGGCCGCAGGAATGGGAAGGAAAGGTGGAAGAGACAGGAAGCTGGGCTCGCCAAACAGATTCTTGGCACCCTTCCCGTCACTTTAAAACGCCATTTTAAAAGCCATTATTTTCTACGGGAAGAGCTGGCCTCCAAAATCAGAGACCAGGTCTACTCTCATTTAAAAAAAAAAAGGGCACTTTAAGATTTAAAGGGAATGGAGTGGCCTCCAGCAGGTGATGGAATAGATCTGACCTGGGAGGCTAGGTTTACTACCTGTGTAACTGATTTGGGAAAAAAAACTCTGGCCAGCACAGGAGACCACCCGTCAGGGAAAGCTTTATATGCATCTGGGGGAGTCAAAACTTCCCCGGGTGTTTTTCCAGAGGTTAAAGAGGCTATTAAATTTCTAATCTCAGATTCCGAGACAGGGTCCCACTTAGGGAGACTGGCTACATCAACAGAAGAAATAGGAGGTTGGTGTCCAAAGACAAGAGCTAAAATAAGTAAACCATTCTTTGCCTGATATGCATGAATCAGAGTGGCAAAGAGGGCCACTTCTTTTGTCAGACACTAATTCCCAGAAACAAGACTCGTTCTTCTCAGTGACCGCATGTTCCAACTCATTCCATAGTAGTCTAGCATGATTCATTTTCTTCTGCTTGATTAGGGTTTTGTATTGAGATCTTAATTGTAAAAGGCAGGACAATAATGCCCCGTCTGTATTACGTCTAGTTTGTCCCATGGTATGAACACCTCCTTCAGCTCTTTACACTTGAGTCCATCATTTCTTATGGGTAGACCTGGCCTCTCTACCACCCATAGAACAGCTCAGTGACTTCCTGCAGGCCTTGGGAGGCCAGGTCTACCTATGGGGCCTTTATTTCCTATGGGGTTAGATGGGCCTCCAAAATCGATGGCCAGGTCTAATTCCAAAGATTTGTTCAGCAGATCAGCTTCCTCTCTCTCCTCCTTGACCCCTGAAAACACTCCTGAAATTTTGGGAGACATATTTGTATTACTTCCAGAATTTGGAAGTGTTTTGGATATCCCTGAGCAGACATTTTTTTTGCTGCCAAGTCCCAGCCAACTTATGGCAACCCCACGGGGTTTTCAAGGCAAGAGACGTTCGGAGGTGGTTTGCCCTTGCCCGCCTCTGCACTGTGACCCTGGACTTCCCTGGTGGTCTCCCATCCAAATACTAATCAGGGCCGACCCTTCTTAGCTTGAGGTCTGATGGGATTGGGCCAGCCTGGGCTGGAAACAAGCTGGTTTTTGGTTTATTAGATTGGAAACAGCAGGTTTTTGGTTTATTTTTGGCTGCAGTATACCTGAGTGCACAGCCCTGACAGAGTGGCTCCTCCAACACTCAAAAACTAGCTTTTATCAGGGGGCAGCTAAGCTAGAGCCCTTTCCCACCTGTATGCAGCACAAAGTTTTTTTCCACCCTGCAATTCCCTCTACTTGCAGTCTGAAGTGGTAGAACCCTGACCCCCTTCATAAAAACCAAACTTCAAATTCTAAAGCCCTTATAACCCCAAAGTGATATCGTCTCCTGTAAAACGGAGTTCCCCACAATGTCCAATCCGGCATCAAGTTCTACATAGTACACAAGCAGCAGAGGATGTCTTTGCTTGAAGCTGAGAAAACGTGTGCTTAGATTTAAGAGATCTTAACTAATCCTGAGCATGAACTCTTGTTGAAAAAACACCATGCTGAACGAGACCACAGCCCATCTAACAAACAGTCTTTGCAAGAATCTGAAATAACCGGCATGTTACTGGTTGCAAACTACACCCAGAAGACGACGGTCTACCTCCTGCCAACCCCCACGCCGTATCAATGCTTGGAACAAGGCCCGCAATGACCACAGCAGGGAAGACCATGGGGAGGGAACCCCCAAGTCCTGAATGCTAGTCCAAGTCTGTGCGTGGGGCCACCTGGGACCTTTGCTCAGGCTGCCTTTTGTGAAATGCAGATCAAGGCTTCTCCTTCAAATGAGTCCTTAGGGACATCCAGGAAGGGCTCTTTTCATAACCTTGTCTTCAGCTTATAGATGCTGCTAGATCATATCAGCGCCCAGAAGCTGCTAGGAAGCCTCACCGATGTCTTGCGTGTCAAAGGGGTCTGAACAGAACAAACTGCAGATTCTGGCAAGTTTCCTTGCAGTGCCAAAGGATTTGGTACCTGGAACAACCCCAAATCTTCTAGGGTACTCTGGAACCAATAGAAATGGCACAAGTGAAACCAGGCCCACTCAAACAAGCAACCTGGCAAGTCCAAGGGTCCTCAGTACGTCTGCCTCCCCTCCTCCCCTTTGTGTGGCCTCTGCTGCTCAGTACCTTTTGTGGTTTCCTACAGAGGTCCCTCCCCCCCTTTCCGTTCTTTTTCTTGTTGGTTAAAAGGCAGACAATCCATTGACTAAAAAAACCTCACTATCTGGGCAACAGGCCTCCTACCAAGTACCATTATACACAGATCAAGATGGGTAGCCATGTTAGTCTGTCTGTAGTAGCAGAAAAGAGCAAATGTCCAGTAGCACCTTGAAGACTGACAAAATTTGTGGCAGGGTAAATGAGCTTTCATGGGTCACTGCTCACTTCTTCAGACACAGCTGTATCTGAGCAGTGACTCACAAAAGCTCCTACCCTGCCACAATTTTTCAGTCTCTTATTTATTTATTAGGATTTGTACTCCGTCCTCCTCATGAGTGGGCTCAGGGCAGATTGCATCATAAATAGATAAAAACATACATTAAAAAATATAACAATATTTAAAACAACTCATATCAATTTAAAACAACTGTGAAGAACCACAAATACAGTTTCAGCTGGAGGGGTTGGATCCAGAGGTCTTCTTGATCTGGGCCGAATAATGATGGCAAAATTCAGTGAGGGAGGCCGACCTCATTGGACACCCTCGGCCTCAACCAAAGGCCTTGGCGATACAGCTCCGTCTTACAGGCCCTGTGGAATGATAATGAGCCCTGGACTCTGGGTCCTTTCTACTGCTACGGACAGACCAACACTTGGGCTACCCATCTTGATCAATCTCTGTGGTTGGAAGGTATACGATGCAACCACCCTGTCGAAACTAGACTGGGCTCTAGTCTGGGCAGGGTAGATGACCTGAGGGAGCACCCAGCTTTGCAAGAGAGAGATCTTGGAGTTGTAGTAGATAACTCACTGAAAACGTCAAGGCAGTGTGCGACTGCAACAAAAAAGGCCAACGCTATGCTGGGGATTATTAGGAAGGAAATTGAAAACAAATCAGCCAGTATCATAATGCCCCTGTATAAATCGATGGTGCAACCTCATTTGGAATATTGTACACAATTCTGGTCACCGCACCTCAAAAAGGACATTATAGCATTGGAAAAAGTGCAGAACAGGGCAACTAGAATGATAAAAGTGTTGGAACACTTTCCCTAGGAAGAAAGGTTAAAGCGCTTGGGACTCTTTAGCTTAGAGAAATGAGGGCTGAGGGGGCGACATGATCGAGGTTTACAAGATTATGAATGGGATAGAACTGGTAGAGAAGGAGGTCCTTTTCTCCCTTTCTCACAATACAAGAACTTGTGGGCACTCCATGAAATTGCTGAGCAGTTGGATTAGAACAGATAAAAGGAAGTACTTCTTCACCCAAAGGCTGATTGACACATGGAATTCACCGCCACAGGAGGTGGTGGCGGCTACAGGCATGGACGGCCTCAAGAGGGAATTGGATAAACATATGGAGCAGAGGTCCATCAGTGGCTATTAGCCACAAAGTGTAGATAGGAACTCTCAGTCTGGGGCAAGTGATGCTCTGTATTCTTGGTGCTGGGGGGGGGAACAGTGGGAGGGCTTCTCGTGTCCTGGCCCCACTGCTGGACCTCCCTCCTGAGGGCACCTGGTGTTTTTGGCCACTGTGTGACAGACTGTTGGACTGGATGAGCCATTGGCCTGATCCAACATTGGCTTCCCTTATGTTCTTACACTGAAAAAGAATAAAATTAAAAAAAAGGTTGACAGCAGTGGAGCAGAGAAAATACTTTTATTTAAAGAGTAGGAGCAATATCTCCATTAAAAAAAATAAGAAGCATTTTAGGTGCGTTTTCTTTACTTTTTTACAAAAAGAGCCAGAAAGTGGCGGGCTCAGCATCTCTTGTTTCACTGCAGCCGATACCGCTGCTCTGTGAAGAGTCCCTCCGCCGACGGGGTGAAACGGCTTGGCTGCTCGCTCCTCAGCTCCTCCAGCCGCTGAACCCGGAGGCTGACCTGAAAGACGCAAGCCACGCGCAGGGCTGAAGACAGCAGCATCCTCCCAGCCTGCAGCACTACCAGACAGACACACACACCCCTCCACAGCTGGAAGCTTTTCCGGAGACAGCCTGTGGCAGGCTTGGGCTGGCATCCCTGGTGAACCTCAGGCGCTCTGGAGTAGACTGATGTCTGGGGCTTGTGAAAATGACGCGGCGTGGGTGCACGGCTCGGTCTTGGAGGGAAAGCAGAGCTTCTTAGGAAGCCAGGAGAAGCCCAGTGTGTCTCAGGGCCACGGCCCAGAGTTCACCAGGGACAGAGCTGGACTGTGCAGAGCAGAGGGACAAATTTCCCAGGCCATAAGCAAGTGGACGTGCCAGGGGGAGGGAGGGAGGGAGGGCTCCTCCTTCTTTAGGGCTGGAAGCTGCAGAAAGCCTGACAGGTTCAGCCAGACCCCTGTACCAGTGAGGCTCGCGGTTTTCACTCAACATACAACAGGGAGCCTCACCCCTGTTTATACCGCCCCCCCCCTCATCTGCCTCCAAGCAAGGCCCTGCTCTAGTTTAAAACTACTTTTAAAAAAGAAGATCCTGTTCCTGTCCTTTTTAAACTGAGCCACTGTTAACATTCTGGACCTCCATGGCGACTGCGAGGACCGGAGCTTGTTCTTACTGGCAGTGAAACCAGACGGCTTCTCCCGTTTTGTTAAGACCCCCAGAGTCATACTGTCAGCCTGCCGGTGGAGGGCTCTTTATTTTAAGCCAGGTATGACCCCATGCATATTTCAGGCACCTCTCTGCACACAGTGCCTACTGCTTGCATCCTGTGCATTTAAAGGAAGGCCGGAGGCCGCGTAGCCCAAGATTATTTCAGTCTCCCGTGTGCAGCTGGCCTGCTTTGCAGCCATTCCTTGCGCCCTCCCAGGCTCCGCCTTCTGGCGTTCTATTTGGGCCCCTCCCACTTTCAACCCTCCTTGCCCAGGCCCCCTTCCCCCAGGCCTCCCCCTGTCCTCCTCTGCTTCACAAGCCCCCTCCTCACCATGCCCAACTGTGTAGGATCTGAGCAGCCTAGCCAGTGAGGGACCGACTCCTCTGCCGGCCCCACCCATCTCTCAACTTCAGAAGAGCTCCTAACCTTAAGAGAGGGACCAGGCCGGCTGAAGGGATACCACTACCACCAAATTCCTCAAATACAGAAGACAGGATCCCCTCCATCCCTGGGGCAGGCTTCTGATGCAACTTTTGCACTTTACGGTGCACCTCCACTACTCCACCCCTCCCTTTATGATGTGCTCGGAAACGCCATCCGACATAAGTTGGAAAGTATTTCTCAGGGATCAGCTCTGCAGGAGAGGTGCGGGCAAAGAGCTGCCTTGGAGACCCTAAACTCCTCATTAATGCTATTAAAAGGAGAAACGAGAGAGAGAGAGAGAGAGAGAGAGAGAGAACAAAGCCAGAATCTCATCTTGCTGAGTCAAAATTCAGCCGGGATTACTGGTTTTAATACCTTTCACCCCCAAAGAAGCTTCCTTTCACACTCAAAGAAAGACACGAGGCATTGATAGGGACTTACGCGTTCGATGATCCAAAGCCAAAGCCTGCAGGAGGGCAACAATGCAAAATTAAGAGGATTACTGGCCAAGTTACATAGCAAGCACACATTAAAGAGGCGTGAGGGTGCCTTGAAGCCACACCCCTCTGATTCAGTGGTTCTGTCCCCAAACACATTGCGTGTCCCCAGCACCTTCTTTGCTTATAACTAGGCTCACGCATACACGCTGACCCCTCCCTCCCTCCCCTCCCTCAGGACTGCCCTTCCCCTTCTCTCCCTGCCTTTCTGCGTCCACAGCCCTCCTTCCTTCTCTTGCCATAAGATGACCATCGTGTATTCCGTTTCTGCTAATGCTGTGACCCAAGCGTAGGTCACTCAATGGGACCATCCCCACTCCCTTCCAGAACCAAATACAATTCTGACCACCGGGATCTCCTACCTCCTCCAGTGGATCCAAAGCCGGAGAATCCGCTGCCCTGGGTGCCAAACCCGCTAGGTTGCTGGGACAGGGATCCAAAAGTGGGGGTGTTTTGATTTGCCAACGTGCCAAAGGACGCGGTGTTTGCTGTGCCACCAAAGCTGCATCAGGATAGACAGACGGACCAAGTAAGCGAACAGTCAGACCTAAACCCCAGCACACCACAGCCTTATATTGCCTCAGTGTCCCAGAGCACTCCCACCCGTAAATCTGACTAAGGCCTTTAGACCTTTTCCAGATCACTTTTTCTGGCTCTTCCCTGGTGTGCCTCTTGCACCTGCTCCTGGAGAACCACAATTTGGTGACCCTGGAGTAGTCATACACACTCAGTTTGATCTACCTCAGAGGGTGCTTTGAAAGGATAAAAAGGTGGAGAGGAAAATGATAGTGAAAGCCAATTTGGGTCCCCAGCGGGGAGAAAGGCAGGGTACAACAGAGCTAAAATAAAATTCCTGGGCCCCAGTCAAAGTGTTGGCCTTGGCATTTGCAGGCCTTTGGGGGATTATCAAAGGGTGGTTTCCTTCTACACACTCTGCAAAGACCACTGCTCAGAATGCCCCTCTGCCTGCTAAGTGCAGCCTGGAGGGACGGAGGAGGGAGACAGGGGTGTGCAAAAACAAAACAAAACAGTTTTTTACTGATTTGGGTATACTGGACCTGAAAAATCTCGGTATTCCCGAATACCATTGGTATTGGTATTATATTGGTATTTGGGAAAATATTCAGAAAACCCGAATTTATTTGGCTCCATTATACCCTATGGGGACCGTCCCCATAGGGTATAACGAAGAATTTCACTCGCTGAGTTGGGCTGCTGTGGTGGCGCAACTCCACAAGTGAACTGAAGGCACTTAAAAGTTTAAATGCATTCAGGTCCCTAACTGAGTCGTGTCACCATGGCAGCCTGACTCGGGCAGTGAACTGAATGCCTTTAGCTGCGCCGAACAAAAGCTGATAAAAGCCAGATGATATTGCCTTGTATTCCAGCATGGCTATTTTGGTTGCCCAATACAGATCTGTATTCGGCCGAATAAATACCCGAGAAATATCAATAAGAAATTTTTCAGGTATTTATTTCGCTTGGTACATACCGAGCACACACCCCTAGAGAGATCGTGGGCCTTGTCTGCACTAGAACCATCACTAAAGGGAGGCAAGCCCTGGGACCTGCTAAGATCTTGCTTTTCTGAAATGGCTTGGCCCTGCTGCTGCCATCTTTACATTACTTTACTTGTTTGCTTGATTGAAAATGGTTTGGTTTTTAAAACAGATTTTTTTGGGGTGTGTGTGTGTTACAGTTTTGAAAGCTGCTGAGAGAGGTACAAGCTGAGTGAGTTGCTCATTCTGGGGGGGGGGGGGGGGGGATAAAAATGTCCAAGGGGAAGGATGGGCTGAGCTGACAAAGCGCCTTCCCATTTGTGACTCACATCCTGAAGCAGCAGAGATGTTAATGAGATATTAACGGCCTTTCTAGGCCGCTAGATGTTGATGCAGATACATCGCAAATACCACTGCTACCAAGGCGGCCTCACCTGGAAGAGCAGTTTGGGGTTTTTTTTAAGAGCCAGCCATGGAGGGTTTTTTCACCTTTTGCTTCTGATAAACAGGTTTGCTAGGATCGCTGTATTTTCTCAAAAACCTGCAAGACCTGTTTGACCAGCGGCAAGAAGAAACCTGCAAGTGTGTGTGGGTGTCTGCTTACACGTCCACTAATTCTCTTTCTGTGTACTAACAGTTTTCCCTATTAATAGTTGTTTGGCAACTACATAAAAACTTATGCACCAAAGGAATATTATGAACAACGTAAAGGTATTGTTCAAGTAATGACTATGGAACTGATTTAACCTGACAACTAAATGATGGCAATGAAGGTTCCAGGTGAATCTCTCCAGGGAAGGAACAGCAAAGCAGGGCCTGGAAAAGGGCCTCTCTGCAACAGGCATGGGTCTCACCTACGGAGACAGGGACACTCTGGAAGCAGATATGAATTCCTGGGCAGGTTTGTGCGGAAGGAGGAGATCTTTCCAGTGCCCTGATCCTCACCATGAGAACTGAGCCTGCTTCTCCCTACACAGCCTTGCCCCTTCGCTTAGACTCCAGTTTCTTGGTCATGCCGGAGTATGGCAGAATGTCAGTCACTGGCTTTTACAGAGATGAGGATGGAGCTGTTTTATTTAAATAGCTTTGAGCATTTTTAAAAAAAAGATAAAGCAGCATCTAGCTATATTAGATTAATAAAACACTGTGAACACTTCCCAGAAAAGTGAAGTCCCCAAGATCTGTTGCCAGCTTACCCAAATCCTCCGGTGTTGGCTGCTGCTGTCCCCTCGCCGAAGACTTTGCCTCCCGTCGAGCCCAGAGGGCTTGAAAAGGCTGGGGCTGAACCGAATGCTGGCACCCCTCCAAATCCAGGGTTGCCCCCGAAAGTGGGAGGGCTGCCGAACACTGGAGCAGCTCCGAAGCCACCTGAGCAAAACAGAGGCAAAAAGGGACAAAAAAGAAACAATCAAAGTCAACAATGAACAGACAAGAAACAGAGAGAGAGAGAGAAAAGGAAAAGAGTTAGATTCTCCCCTGCAGCAGACCCAGAAAACAAAAGCTGGCGGCTTCCTGAGAGTCGCTGCAGCCGCAGAGCTTGCAATGGGTCACACAGGGAGGCTGTGCGTTTTCGCTCTGAAATTTAAGGATTGGAAGCACTCAAATGCATCATGCAAGTCAAGGGGACGGTCCCCAAGTCACCTTGGGCTGGAGCCAACTGAGCCCAGATCCATTCCAGCAAAGCACCTTCCCCACCCCGCCTGCCCCCAGCATTTGGCTCTCTGTGACATGGGAACAGCAGCAGGTTTTTAACTCGTGCTGGGGGGGGGGGGGATGGGGGACGGTGGTAGGCAGGGGGTATTTGTCTAAATCAGGGACCCGCAACATGGTGCTCGCTAGCACCCTTTCCTGGAGCCCAGCAAGTGTTTTCAGAAAGTGGGCATGGCCAGGTGGGCCTTTGCCCAGCAAGGGTTCTGATTGGCTATGCAGATTTTTAATAAATGTTGCTTCGGCAGCAGCTGTCACCGCAGCACAAGGATCTGCACTGTGTGGCTGAAGGTAAGCCACGGCAGCCGTTCTGTGGCTGGCTCCGCCTCCCGCGGCAACCGTTCTGTGGCTGCGCCCACCGCGCTGTGCCAGAATCCCAAAGGTGCTCGCAAGCTCAAGAAGGTTGGGGGGGCCCTGGTCTAAATGGCAAGGCTCTCCAGCAGGTGGTCTGATCTGAAAGGAAGGGCAGAAGGGCAAACAGAGGAGGGTGGCATTATTGGTGAAGGGTTGCCATTCCCCGGGTCCAGGTGGGGAATCCCCTGCTTTTGAAGGCATTGGCCGACAGGGAAACCCCACCCCCAAACCGCAACGCAGCTGTGCAACCTCCCTGACATCATTCAGAAGTGACAGCATCATGTCAGGGACGTTGTGTGGTGACGCTCTGGTTTTTGGGCAAAACTCTATGGTTTTACCATAGAGTTTTGCCCAAAACCCAGAGTGTCGCCCCCAACGTCACTGACATTACTTCTGGGGGATGTCAGCATGTTGGGGACGTCCCCGCCCACTCCTGTAACACCTCACCAATCTCCCTGCCAGCAAGACGAAGGGACCTGGCAACCCTAATTCTGGTCCCTTCTCCCCCTCCCACTCCAAGGTCTTGAACAGGTTATGGCACATTCGGGATCAGCAATTGTAAGCCCCCAGGCCAACACCGGCTTTTCATAGGCCAGCCCAGAGGGGTGTAGGGAAAGTGGCGGTGCTCCACTGGGATTCGAGAGGCCCCTTGGAGGGTGGGGCTCTTTCCACCCCCTGCCACCCCCTCTGGCCAAACAGACTGCCAGCTAGGGATGCAACCCTCATCTTTGTTTAGAAACCCTCACAACCACCCGACGAAGCAGGCCAGGCTGAGTTAACATGTGCTGAAGGCCATGCGGTAGGCCGGGCACTGAAATGGCACTCGCTCTGCCGAGGGGGCAAAGAGCAAAATCGGGGGGGGGGCCCTCTGCAGAGTCAAGGAGCCCCCTGTTCCTTGGCGACGGGGCAAGGTGGCAGCTGACTCCAGTTCTTCTGGTTTTTTCTAAAGCTTTGGGAGAAGCTGGCAAGATGTATTAACAGATTTCTTCACTGCTGCTATGGAAGCTGGCTGCTTTGTAATTAAATACACACAGCATTTAACGGAGGGCATGCACCTTTCTAAACCCTCGACATGCACAGCCAAGACAAGGCCCATTAGCATTACCAACCGCACGTACGCAAGCTTTTCAAATGTCCCAACTACATCCGTCATCGCAGTGCTGCCTAGAACAGCCCTGTGAGATAAAGTGGAATTCTCATCCAGCGCTCCAGAGGGGAGACTAAGGCTGGTGATGGGAGAGCTGACCCGGCCAGCTTACAGCTGCACCGTCACACCAGGTCTTGGGGGTGGGGGGAGCTTCTGCAGGTCAACCTGTGTCTGGACTGCACCAGTTCTGCATGTGTGTGTGTGTGTGTGGGGAGGGGGGTTCCACATAATTCAACATTCCTCCATACATTAAAAAAAAAGAGAAAACCTCGCAGAAAGAAAACCATCACCTCGGGATTCTAGCTTATAATTCTCCCCGTCACACTTGTCTTCCATGCACAGGGGATTTCTTGTTTGCCTGGAGGAACTTTCGCCACCTGCAGCCCCAACCTGCAGTCTGAAATGGTACAGCCCAGACCCAGGCTGGCCATCTTATCTTAGTGAGAAGAAGGCCTTGGCCGGTTTACGAGAGAGAATGCGATGCATGCAAGGAGATCGGAGCGTTACCCATCACATTTGCAACCCTGCATCCAGTGCCTTCCAGGCATCCATCTTTAAGCGGCTTCTGAAAGGGACCTCAGCCTCCTGCCCACGTCAGAGAGACGGCACCGAGACAGAGCTGCAAATCCCCACCCAGTCGGCACAGGCAAGTACAGGCAGAGGGGACTGCTTCCAGAGCCGCCTCATGCATCCCTCGTAGCACTTACTGCAAAAGGAGTGGCTAGATTCTGCAGGCATGTCCTTATAAAAAAATCCCTCGGACATGAATTAAGCCGGCCAGAAACGCCTGCTGGAGCCGGCATGCAAAAAAGGCACCAGCGGCAGCAGCTGCCGCCAGCTCTCTGGGAAAAAAAAAAAAACACCAACCAGACCAACCACACACACACACACACAAACCCTGAGCAGTTGCTAAGGTAGCATTTCTAATGCCGCCAGGAAAACCGCAGCCGTTCCAGCGTAGCTGCCTATCGCACCCTAGAGGCAGGCGGCTTGCTGAGCTGACCTGTCAAGCGGGCTTGGGGAGGGAGAGCGACGTCCAGGCTGGGCTATTGTCAGCCCCTCTGTGCTTTGGGAGTGAAGATTCGGAAGAGGAGCTTTCACTCTCAAAGAGCTCACAGGGAACGACGTTTGAACACTCCTGAAGCTGCCCAACACTGACCCAGACCATCAGCCGGCAACTTAGCTCGGCGGGTGTCAATTATACAAGTTGAGGATGTCTCGGGGCAGAATGACCACCCCTGGCATATTCTAGGGGTGGAAGAACAGAACCTTTGGCCTTATATATGACTTGCCGTGCAAATGGAAGAAGCCAAAGAAACTCCTTTGGAGACCGTCTCGTGAGAACAGCCAAGACTGCTCGCCCAGCCGCTCTGGAAGGCTGCAGGAGAGCCACAAACCCAATCCGCTCTCCCAGATGAGGCCCCTCCTGCCACAACCTCCTGCTTTTTCATCCTGTGCTTCTGTCTCTTGCCAGTTCAAGAACACAGATAGCTTCCTTTTGCCTGTTCGACTGGGGTGGGGGTGGGGAGAAGGATGCATTTTAATACCCTGGGTGAAATTCCAGCCCTGGCCACTGTAAGAGATACTGTCTGGTTGTAAATACAAACTCTCTGGAAAGAAATATAAAAATGAAAGTGCTCCTGTGGAATTATTTAACATAGATCAGGTATCTAGCTACGCTTTTGTCCAAGCGCCGTACGTATTTTACCCATGGGCTCCACGCTTTGTTCTGGACTGGAATCGCCCATATGTTCTAAGTCAGCAGAAGTGAAGGGAGTGGAGAGTGATGCACGAGCAACGGAGCAAGAAAGGCAAGCCCCCTCCACATGTGCAGTGTTTTCCTCACTCTGTGGCCCTTGTCAGGTGCAATTTAGCACTTCTGCAGAAGGTTCACTCCCAGCAATGCCAGGGCAGGGACAGCGGGTGCCACCGGCCAATAAAAGCAGCAGCGCAGGGCAAGTCCCACCTCCCTTATTCTCTCAGTTCTGCAGTCAGCCAAATGGAACAGAAGAGTGCCCAATTCTAGCAGAGAGGTGGGCTGATACTGATTTTAATACTGATTTTCTAATAGTACCAGAGATGTGAAGGCTGTAAGGAGAGCCAGTTTGGTGTAGTGGTTAAGTGCACAGACTCTAATCTGGGAGAATCGGGTTTGATTCCCCACTCCTCCAATTGCACCTGCTGGATGATCTTGGGCAAGCCATAGTTCTGGCACAGCTGTTCTTGAAAAAGAGCAGTTTCTTGTCAGAGCTCTCTCAGCCCCACTTGCCTCACAGGGTGTCTGTTGTGGGGAGGGGAAGGGAAAGGAGTTTGTAAGCCACTCTGAGACTCCCTTGGGTAGTGAAGGGCAGGGTATAAATCCAATCTCTTCTTCTTTTGCAGCAGAGGAATCCGATCAACTGATAAATAGTGCTTCTGAACACCTAAGTATTTGGGACACTCTAAAAGCAGGGATGTCTGCACATCACAATTGATATGGGTGTAAAATTCAGGCCCCGGTCTTTGTTAGAGCGGGGAAACAGGTTTCTTGTACTTAAAGGTATGAACAGAGATTTCAAAAAGAGCAGACGACGCCTGGTCAAATCTCCATATCCAGAAATGAAGCACAGGGTTCCCATATGTCGTGTGTCAGTGCCCTGCAGAGCTCTTTGGCCCCTTCCTTACGACTGGCAGAAGGAGGATTTCTACAGGTTGCAGAATTTGATTTTTTTTTAAAGCCTGTAAAAACAGCAATGCTCAATGAAGATGAGGTTTTTGACCATCTGGGGAAACAGCTCTGCCTGCATAAGACTCTTTGCTGTGTATTATGATGAGATCTACACATGCGTTAATACCTGCTTTGGTTGGGCTGGAGAACCCGAAGCCCTGAGATGCCACGCTCCCTCCGCCGGAACTGAACGTGCCCGCTGGCTTCTGCTCACCAAAGGAGGAGGGGGCAGAGGTGCCAAACCCAAAGGTCTTGGCTCCACTGTTTCCAAAAAGGCTCGATGTATCTGGGATGGGGAGAAAAATCAAGTGCTTTTTCTATAGGACGCCAGAACAAAAAAGCCCTCCTGCCTAATAAAACCCCTAAAAAAATTAATCACAAGTAGAACCAGAACAGCATGCAGTTGCACTTCACACCAGGCTTGTAACAAACAGCCACTCCGCTAGAGTGAGGGAGGATCTCCTGCTGACGATCGGGAAGCTTTTGGAAACAGAAAGTAAGCTTTGTTTCTTTCAGGTCATTGGTGTGGATTCTGCAGAGCCACTGCACAAAGAAGCAAACACCCGCTGCCCTTCTCAATCAATCATATCCCCCCCCCCCCCCGGGCTTGGGACAGCATACATGGCTCTTGCCTCTGTTACTTTATCCACACTACATCCTGGGAGATATGCTAAGCGAAGCGACAAAAGCCCCCCTGGTGAGCTTCATCGAGGAATGGGGACTTGAACCCAGGTCTCTCCACTCTTCACTACTACGCCACACGGGCTCTCTTTGGAAGGCTGCTGATGGGTTGGAGCCCAGCTGCCTGGATGGAGTGAAGAAGTGTTTGTGCACACAACGGCTTATACCTTCAATAAAACTTCGTTGGTCTTAGAGGTGCTGCTGGGCTCAAACTTTGTTCTGAATATTGATGCGTGAACCTGTCTTTCTGTTTACCACATAGCTCAAGAACAGTGTTCCCTCTAAGCTGAGTTAGTGTGAGCTAGCTCACAGTTTTTTAGCCTCCGGCTCACACCTTTTTTGTCTTAGCTCAGGAAGGAGGGCTCCAAAGCAAACTGCAGTAGCCAAATCGCTCGCTCACAACTTTAATGCCAGTAGCTCACAGAGTAGAATTGTTGCTCACAGCTCAGAGGGAGGACTGCTCAAGAATCACCCGCTCTGTGTTTTATGGGCAATCATCCAGTCCCCTGAGCTGGGAATTACAGAAGGCAGTGGCTCAACAGGGGGCACGTGTGATACTGGGGGCAGAGCCATGAACCACATTGCCAGACTTAATGCCAGATCTGGCGGCAGTGTCAGGAAAAGCAGGTTTCCACCTGCCCTGCCGTTAACAGGAGACGCAGCTAAACAACAGTTTGTGGACAGTCCCTGGTGACAAATCTGCTCTCCAGTCAAGAATGCCAAAGACCCAGACCACAAAGGATGGCTGGCTTCGAAAATTGCAACAGCTGAGAAATAAATTAAGAACAATAACTTTTCAAGTCCTCTCTCTAACAACTGGAGAGCCAGCCCAGCAAGCCTAGCATCTCATGCCCAACAGAGGCCAATCGGGCTGCGGTCACACGGCCCCTTTAAATCCGGGAGGGCTCCCGGATTTAAAGGGGCCACATTTTTCTACCGCGGGTTGGGATGTCTACACATCCCAACCCCTGCGGCAGCGGCGGCGGGAACAGCGGCGGTGGCCGCTGAAGAGGCAGCGGCGGCCGCAGCAGCGGGAGAAGCGGCGGTGGCGGCCAAGGACCCGCCATCGCCTGGTGAGTTTGGGTCCCCCCCCCCCTTTCACCCTTGGGCGCATGAGTGGCCAAGCGCCCAAGTGTAAAAGGGGGGGGGGGGGGAAATGGCCAGCGGGACTATCTGGACAGCCCTGCTCTCGCAATGCTTGTGAGAGAGGGCTGTCCAAATACCTCAAATGTGGGTTCCTCCCGCAACACCCGGGAAAACACTTGATTTTCCTGGGGTCGGAAAATGCGGGAGGAACCCGCATTTGAGCCTGCTTCAGCGCAGGACTTGGGGCAGGCCGTGTGGTCGACCCCTTTAAATGCGGGAGGAAATAGCCCTTCCTCCCGCATTTAAGGCCGTGTGGCCGCAGCCTCGGATTCAAGAGGACAATTCAGACATGTTATGTAAAAATTCTGTGCTGTCCAGAATTTAAATTCCAGTACTGCTGTTACACAGAGGCGCAGCAAAAAATCTGTCTTTTCCTCAAACCTATCAAAATGAGAAATGATGGCTGAGAGTCAGACGCTTAGACAGTCATAACCAAATACCATACAGGTAAATACCGATAAGTTCCTAATGTTACTTAATAACTTGTAACCACTCTTTATTTATTCCAGGAGCCAAGCCTCTGAGTAGTCTTGAAGAGAGTTGCCAGATTTGCCAAATGCCATATAAATAAATACAGGTAAGATTGCATCGTGGATGTGGCTGGTTTTTTAAACTCTTAAACACCATTTTTTTAAATGGTGTATGGCCTATGGGCAATTAAACCTAAATAAACTTTGAAACTTTGAATAATACACAACCCCCCCCCCCCAAATGTGCCTCTATGCTCACCTATACTCTCTGGCAAAATGGGAGGGAAGTCCTGTAACATTTAGCATTAAATATGTGCTTTGAATCTCAGGACTCAGCCTTGAAAGGTGAGAAGTCAACACTAGGTGTATCCCTGAGCGTGCAGGAAGTTCTCCATCACTCGGCTCTGAGGCAAATAGTCCAAAATCATATTTGACAAAATGTGCCTTGCAGACAAAAGCTCATACCTTGAATAACACTTTGTCGGTCTCAAAGGTGCCCCGGGACTCTCAATTTGTTCTACTGCTTCAGACCAACACGGATGAATACCTAGTCTAAAACCATCTAGGATCTGAACCTGCAGGGCCAGCCCAAACTTGATTTCCATGTTGCTGCTGAGAAACAGTTACTGTTTCAAGCTGGCACGGAACTCGGGCCGAGTTCACACATTCAGCTGCCTCATTATCAACTGAATTCTTGCAGCTGAACAGGGACAAAGCATTCCACTGACTTGGTGAGACGAGGCACCGTGAAAAATCTACCAATGAACGGGATCATCCACATGCGTTGATCACAGCTTGAAGCAGAGAGCCAGTGTGGGGTAGTGGTTAAGAGCGAAGGACTCCAATCTGGAGAACCAGGTTCGATTCCGCACTCCTCCGCACGAAGCCAGCTGGGTGACCTTGGGGTCAGTCACAGCTCTTTCAGAGCTCTCTCAGCCCCCCAAATAAGTCTAGCTCGCCACCTAGAGCTAGAACTTAAGGCTGCTGGATACCCTTAGGATCTCCTGGCTATACACAATACCATACGATAATTTATTTTTTAATTTACCACTTGGAGCTGTCCTTATCAAGGGTATGAAATGTGCCTGTGTGAACCAGTCCTTGTGACCAGGTTCCCCTCAAAGCAACACCCCCCCCCTCCTCCCATGACTGACTTACTCTGGGTGGCAGAAGATCCAAATCCCGTGGCAGTGGAACTGAATGGATTTTTATTTGCCGCATCCTGGCTTGGCTTTCCTCCTAGGCCACTGAAGAAGGCGACACCTCTCCCCCCGCTGCTGGAACCAAAGAGGCCCCCGCTGGGAGAGGGCTGCTGTAGGAGAAAGGAAGGAAAGGAACTTGGGGTGCTTCTCTTTGCCAGAGTCACAGAGGGCTCTTGGAGGCTCAAGAGCCAGGTGGATTCCTACAATGACTAGCAGATTGGGGTCAGCAGCACCCGGGGGGGCGGGGGGGCACAGGCTTCTGTGCCACTGAACAGCTTCTTGCAGCTCCCCAGAGTGGTGAAAAATGAAAGGGGAAATCCTTTGAGCAACTGCTCGCTACACAGAGCTCTCTTTCTCGGGCAGGAATATGTTGTGCTGGGCTTGCATGAGGAAGCTCAGAGTCACAGGCAAGATAGGATCCCCGGCAGGAAACGTTTGATTCCGCAGAGTCACGTTTGCAGACTAGGGAGATCAGAGCTGGTGCTTGCTTAGGGCAGCCATCCGCTGCTGGTCTACGAACGAGAGAGCAAAATGTGAGCTCAGGCTACTCACAGCCGGCAGCGAAGGCGGCTGGACCTGGTGTCTGCAGCCTGGTCCGTTTTCGGTCAAGGCTACGACCTGCCTCTCATTAAATGGCTGCGCTACGGAGTTTATCCTGACTCCTCAGGCCTTTCCTGTCCAGGCTCTTCTTCGGCGTTCTTTAACAATGGCCACTGCAGAACTCACGGGTTTATGGAAAGGCCAAAGAGAAACGCGAGAAGAGGTTGTGAGAGGGAGTTTGTCCGAACAGGAGGAATCCAAATATGAGCCAGGGCAGTTCTTTACGGTCACTCGGTGGGTCTAGACTGACTGGTGAGGGAGGAAGGCCTGGGTGTAGGGGGTTCACATCTTGCTGCCAATAAACATAAACGGAAAAATTCTGGCATCCCTGAACTCTGCTATCATATATGACAGTGGGGCTATTTTTGGGCAGGAACGCACAGGAACGGAGTTCCGGCTGGCTCCTGAGTTGGCCACACCCAGCAGGAACTCATTAGCATAACAGGCCACACCCAACAGCAGGAACTCATTAGGACTGGCTACATTAGGGGTATGTGGCCTAACACGCAAATTTATTCCTGTTACGAAAAAAGACCTGGGTTTTGACAACAAACAAGGTAAACAGAATAAGAGGCAAAAAGTGGGTGTGGCTAGATGACCACTCTTCTGGTAACATGGGGGTGTGGCCTAATATGCTAATGCTTTTCTGCTGTTGGGTGTGGCCTATTATGCTAATGAGTTCCTGCTGGGCTTTTTCTACAAAAAAAGCCCTGTATGACAGTGATGCAAACTATAAGCAGGTACCTTCGCTTTTTCAGTATTACGATAAGGATCAGACTGGACCCGCTTAGTCCAGCATCCTCTTTCCAATGGCAGCCAGTCAATGCTTTAGACCCATCAGTAAAGCAGGAACTGCCTCCAAACCCCCCCCCCCCCACATATTCCCCCCGAATGTAGAAATTCCATTGAAATGGCCACAGCCAGTCCACCACGAATTGGTCCACTCCCCTTTGAAAACCACTTAAGCTGGTGGCCACTATTAAATCACTGCTGCAACAGATTCAGGATGCACAAGGGAGACTTCTTTTGCCCACGGCACAGCTGATAAATGAACTTAGTAGCTGCACTGGGCAACCCGTGCCTGCCCTCAATCTACTGCAAAGGAAACCATGAAGGCAAGGGGAAAGTCTTTCCCTCCCACTAGAATCACGTGCAGGCCAGGCCGTTGTTCCAGAAAGAGTGGGATTACCTGGCCAAAGAGGTTGCCGCTGGTATTGGCTGCCTGCCCGAACACAGAACCCGTACTGCTGGAACCAAACACTGGAGGGGGGGGGGGGGAGACAGAGCACACTTTAGCACACAAGAGCAAAAGGTCCCTGGATTAGAACCACCTGGAGGACGCTATCCCTAACTTCAAAGGCAGGAAGGAGGAGACACGAGAGCTGAAGGCACCAGTCAACAGCTTGGGCCAAGCGAGGAAGCCTCACTTCCTGTTTTGAACCATATGTGTGCATGGGGGGGGGGAGGCTTTCCTTTGGGGCTGCTTTAGAACTGGGAAATGGGTACGCTCCAGGCACGTGAAGAACGATCCACTGTGGAAGATCTCCTGCTCCTGGTTTCTCGCAAGGGAGGTCGGGCAGGAGAACTGTGGACTGTGCTTTGTGGATCAGAGCTACTGTCCTTGACAGTGCCCAGAGTGTCGCCTGAAGGGACCACCCTTCCCTGGCCTGAGTCCGGAGAAGAGCTCACCTCTGATCCTGGGAGTCGTTATACACAGACGTATTTTGCAAAGACTCTCCCTAATGTCTACAATGGGGGATGATGCACCTGTTTTGAAATCTGAACTTTTAGGGAATGCCTGCTGCTTCCAGTCCTCTCCCTCCCCTTCTCCCACGTGGGAGATCAAGCCCATCCTAATGCCCAAATGGCTCTTCATTATTTCTCTGCCTCATCTGGGGAAATATCCACCTTGCAAGCAATGCTCCCTCTCTAAGCTGTGGAGACTTGTGAGCAAAAATTCTACTTTGTGAGCTACTGGCATTAACGTGAGCGAGCGATTTGGCTGCTGCGTAAATTAGTTTGGCATCCTTCCTGAGCGAAGACAAAAACCTGTGAGCCGGAGGCTGAAAACCTGTGAGCTGGCTCACACTAACTCAGCTTAGGGGGGAAACTGCTTGCAATATGGAGCGAGTTCCTCCGAATGGAATAAATTGTCTGGATTTCTGTGAAGCGGGCCTGTGAGTGAGCCAGGCAGAATGAGATAGGGTTGCAGCTTTGAAAGACCTATTTGACCTCAATGTCTTTCTCAGGTGTCGTGCATCCCTTTGTTTTATAGTTACTTGTCCCTTTAACAGGGCCCTCCTGTTTCTTACCTGAAGGCTGACAGAAGCTGAATCCAGCAGAAGACGTCGGCGTGGTCGCTGCTGCGCTTCCAAACACAGATCCCCCCTGGCTGAAGCCGGAACTCTGTCCAAAAGCCGGCGTGCTGCTTTGGCCAAAGAGCCCACCCCCTGTGGTGGCAGAGGGCTGCCCGAAAGAGAAGGAGCTGGTGGTGTTGGTGCTGGATGGCACGCCAAAAACATGCCCGCTGCCGGAAGCCGAGGCGGTGGACGAAGAGGCCTGGCCGAAAGCGGGAGTCGACCCAAAGGCCGTCTGGCTGAAAGTGAAGCCGCTCGACGTGTTTGCTGGCTGACCAAAGGCCGGAGCTTGTCCAAAGGCTGGCTGGCTGAAGCCGCCGGTACTTGCTGCGGCGAAAGCAGATGTGTTAAACCCGGTGCCTGCTCCCTGGGTGGTGGCAGCGGGGGCAGATGCTGGCATGGAAACAGGTTGACCAAACAGAGAAGATGCCGTAGTCGCTGCAGAGAGCTGGCCGAAGACAGGGGTGGCGGCAGGGGTAGCCCCAGCATCAGTTGTGGGCTGGCTGAACGCGGAGCTAGAAGAAGAACTGGAAACTGGGGGCTGTACGAACACAGACGAGCTCGAGGAAGCAACTGTGAATGCCAGGGAGCCAGTGGCTGGTGCCTGGAGGGATATGCTCGAGTTCGAGGAAGAGGGGGGCGTGCTGGCTGCCTCTGCCGGTGTTGAGGCTACATCTGCTGGAGCTGAGGTCACCAAAGTGTGCTGGTCCAAAGTGGAGACTGGCGGAGGCACCTCAGACTTCAAATCACTCGAAGTCGGGGTGGGAACCGCATCTCTGGCAGGTGCTGCTGAAGAAGAGCCAAGGCTGATGGTGTCTTCCTCCCCTGGAGATGGTGGCTCTTGAGGGAGCTCAGGGGCCTGTCCCTGCGTTTGTGCCGGTACAGGCAGGGCTACATTGCTTGGAGATGGCTTTTCAGGGGCTGGGACGGTTTTGGCATCTGTCTCTCCTTTACCAGGTGGTGTCGAAGCAACGGTCGGTGCCGCTGAACTCAACAGACTTCCAAACGAGAGAAATGACGATGCTGGAGGGAGCGCCGAGGCAGCGGATGATGCTGCCGGGGCACTTGCTGGTGGGATGCCGAATGCAAACGTCGGCTTGCTGCCACCTGACGATGCTCCCATGCTGAAGACGCCAGGAGCCGTGCTGACCAGCTGGACATTACCAAAGATGGTGCCCGCGCTGACTGCTGCAGATGACGAACTGGTGGTTGTGACCGCAGTCGCAGCAGCCTCTGCTGGTTTCCCGACTTGCAGAGAGCTTCCAAGGGTGAACCCGGAAGGTGCCACGTTCGCTTTCGGCTGCTGTCCGCTCGCCGTAGTGCCACAGGGAGGTTTGGCGGGGGCAGCCTTGGCGCTCTCGTCGGCTTGGCCCACTCTCAGGCCGGAGAAGCTCCCTAGAGTCTCTCCAGCTGCAGTGCCTTGGAAGATGGGGTCTCCAGGTTTCAACGAAAGGCTCTCCGATTTGGTGGAGGTTGTGGAGGGAACAGTGGCTGCAGCTGGGACCACTTGGCCGTTTGCCGGGCTGGGGTCTCCAGAGCCGCTGCTCGTCATGGGGGCTCCCAGGAGGCTAGGTGGTTTTGTGGACCCCAAAGTAAATGGGCTCTCTGGAACGGTTCCAAATTTAGCACTCCCGCCAAGGGAAAATGCATCAGGCTGGCTCGATTCTTTGGCAGGGATGGCCACTGCGACTAAGGTGCAAGAAAAAAAAAGAAGAAGCAAATACCTAATGTTAGCAGGCAATGCTAAGAGCGCAGGATCCGACTGGATGTGAGAAGGGCAACAGCTGCTCTGACACAGGAATCCCCGAATTTGGTGTCATGAGAGAACCGTTGGCAGAACCAACCACAAACTATCAGGGATCAAGGTTACATAGAAGTCGAGTAGCAAACTCTTCAAGATTTCAGCCAGAAGAGTCAGTAGAAGCTAAATCCATTGAAGACGGAGGCCCTGTACCTGAGTCGGAAGGGAGGGGATACGGGAATCAGGCTCCCCCGCTGGAAGGGCATCTTTGGTGCCGGCCCAGAAGGTGAGGAGCCCAGGAGTGACACTGGGTGCGTCTCTTCCACGGAGGCCCAGGTTTCCAGAGCCACCCAATCGACCTTTTCCCATCTTCAGCAGATTAGGCTGCTGAAACCCTCTCTCTCCCCCCAAGAACTGGTTATAGTAACCCATGTGCAATGGTCACTTCCGGGCTTGACTACTGTAATTCGCTCTGTGCAGGCTTACCCTTGAGGCTGGCCCGGAAATGACAGCCGGTGCAAAATGCAGTGGCACGCCTGCTAACGGCGATGCCTCTGCGGGCTCACGTTTGGTAGGTACTCCGCCAATTGCACTGGTTACCAGTAGAGTTCCGGATCCGTTTCAAGGTGTTGGTAAATAACCTTTAAAGCCTTACACAGCCTGGGACCAACGTATCTGAGGGACTGCCTCTTCCCATATATGCCCCAAAGAGCACCACGTGTTATGGATCGACACCTCCCGGAAGTCCCTGGCCCAGAAGACGTCCATCTTGCCTCAAGCAGGGCCAGGGCCTTTTCTCTCTTTAAATTGCCAGCCACTTTTAAAAAAGAAGGCTTCTAGCTGGGTAAGAAAAGAGGACTGGTTTGCTACTGCTATAAATAATAATATAGTGTCCATGGAGAGCTTTTTAGCCAGCAAAATATAGAAGGCTACTGCATCTAGTTGGAGAGGACAAGACTGCCTTGCTCCCAATTCAAACGCTTGAAATAGAACCAGAAGATAATGTGAAGAAAGTAAAGAAGAAGTTAAGCACTGGTTTGTTCCAAGCAAAATACTGAGCTGTATCAGGAGAGGCTGAGACCCTTCAATATAATAGGATTACTCCTGAGAAAGATGGGGACAAAATGAGCTTCTATCTGGGTGCTCATTGAGAATGATGGACTTTTAATTGAGAATGATGGACTTTTCCTTGTAATATTGTAAAGTTACATTTAAAATATAGTATGATGTTTACTTTGAAAAGATCTACTAAATGTCCTAGTCATTCACATCACAGCGTCTGCTTGTTTGGTGTATTTCCTAGAATGGAGTTCCTTACAATAAAGGACTCCTGTTAGCTTTGCAAAGATAAAGAGGCTCCGTGTGCACATTTGTTTCTTGCCAGCACACAAAAATCAGATGGGCTCTGCGGCGTTACCTGCCTTGAGGACTCTGCTACCCAAATAATCCTTCATCCTCTGCCTGAGACCCTGGAGAAGCTGCTGAGTTAGATGGACCACCCATTTGACTTGGGAGAAACCCCTGCCCAGAACAGAACAGCCGGCTGGAGAAGAGAGGACCCCTGGGTACCTCCAGGTCCCTCTTCAGCCACTTAATGACAGGTCTTCATACCTTGTGAAGAAGCAGAGCCAGGCGTTGCAGGGCTTGAGGGAATGGCAGCGAAGTTGAACCCAGGCCTAGGGGAGAAAATGTGCATGAAACAACGTGACGCTTTCCCGCACACGACCCCAACATCCCAGCTGAAAGAGTGATCTATCCATCCATCTCCTGCTTGGCAACTTTTTTTTTTTTTTAAAGCAGGGGCTGTATTTTGAAATGAGCAGGGACTGAAGCACCAGCTTTGCCCTTTGACCCTCTCTGGTATTTCTGCCACAGCACAACAAAAAGACTCCTTGACCCCATGGCAAACAGTGGTACTGGTTTCGACAGAGCCCTTCCCTTTTCATGTGGTCTGCCTGCTCCCTCTCCAGCCAAAAGGGCTCCCACAAAGCGGCATCGGACTCTTTAGAGACTGAAATGCGTAATAATTTGTATGCACTCATGGGATCGGGGTTACGCTGGAAGCCAGGAGGGAAGACCCTAAATCTCTGGGCAGTCCGTTGTGTACACCTCCTATAGGTGTGTGCACGCAATGAACTGTAATTGTGCTGGGTTAACAACTGCTCCCTCATGCCATTCTCCTAATAATGAGACAGTCTGTTGATCTCCCAGCCTGAAGAGTTACTCTCACAACTGGAAAGAGCAAGACTCCAGTAGCACCTTAAAGACTGAAAAAAAAATTGTGACTCAGAAAAGCTCATGCCCTGCCACATTTTTTTGCAGTCTTTAAGATGCTATTGGATTCTTGCTCTTTTCTATTGCTACAGACAGACTAACATGGCTACCCATCTTTTTCTTTTTCGGTATTTTTCGTATGTGCGTTGTGTGTGTGTGCATGTGGAAGTCATGGCGACCTCTGGTGACTGACCCCTACTGGGGGGCTGGAGGATATTCAGAGAGGGGGCTGAATAAAGCCTGCCCTGCCTCCCGCCTCTGGTATTCCAAGGAAGTCTCCCATCCAAGTACTTGCCAGGGTCGACCCTGCTTAGCTTCCGAGATCTGACAAGGTCAGGCTTGCCTGGGCTATCTGGGTCAGCGCATCTCGCTATATCACATCGGAAACACTTTGTTCATGCTACTAGGTGGTCACTTGGCTGATCACCTGTAGCGAGTCAAAATCCCTTCCAGGTGACCAAGACAAGATGCAGTGGTCTTTGGGGAAAAAACTCCCCCAAAACCCTTTGACACAAATGTCTAGCACAAGTCTCTCTCTCTCTCTGGAGATTCCAGACTGCCTCCCTCCCACATGTTGTGGGCTCAAATGGTATACTCAAGCAACATGATGGAGTAGACCTGAATCAGCAGCTCTTTAAAATGCTATCTAAAGGGCAACCAGCAAGCATCACAATGTACCAACTTAACCAAGGAAGCGTTGCAAAAATTCTAGTTGTATGACCTTGGAATTTTTTTACCTCCCTCTAAAAGCTATATCCTCTCCCCCAAAAGAACTTCAGCATCGCAGCCTTCAGGCTGTAGTCTGGAGCATTTCAAGCACTTAAAGCACATGATGCAAAGTAATTTTTGCAACAGCCCTAAAGGGTAGGGTCAGCATTGTAACCCCATTAGAGATTAACAATCAGGGCTGCGTGTGTCCCATGCTTCTGCAAGGAGGGGGATGCTTCAATGCAAGACTCTGCATTCTGAAGGCCCAAAAGCCACTGCCTGAATGGAGTCTGTGCATCCGAACCCTCGGCTGGTCCCAACAGCCGGGGGAAATCAGGCCACACAGGAGGGGCTGAGGGGCATCTTTCAGTGTTTGGGGTGGTGTCTTGTGCTTCTATCCCCTTCTTAGCCTCTTGCTTCCAGGACTTGGAGAAAATATGCAGGTTAAGTAGATGAGTAAGTTGCCAGGACCGCAGAATTCCCTTTTCCTGGTGGACAATTGAGGATGCCAAGATTTGTAGCCTAGCTTGTTCTAAAAAACTATAGTATTTGCAGGCCTGATTAGAGTGTGCTGGACGTGACCGCTCCCCCCCATTGTGACACATGCTCTTGTGTGTGCGACTGCTTACATAACTGAGGCTTCCAGATGGCACTGAGATGATTTAGTCACCTCTGCGAGTAGCTTATGGGCATCCCCCCCCCCCCCCCTCTGAGCCACAATCTGCCTCTCAGGCTGCAGCATCCCTTTCCGAGCTTTGGCACTTTCAGACTGGTCTGGAGGCCCACATTTGCAGCTCTCTTGTGGGCACATTTCAACAGGCACGAGTATCAAAGCGAGAGTCGCATGAAAGGCTTTGCATTAAAACGTTACATATCCACGGCTAGGGAAAGTGGCCACCGAAAGACTGCAGAACATGAAGGCAACATCAGACGTTTCAGTTCCTAACAAGCAAATCCTGGGTAGTTTCCCCCCATGTTTTTAACTTCGGAACTTTGAAAGGAAAAAGGCACCGACAGGATATTGAGCATGGCATTGATAAATGTGCTATCATTGTACCAGTGGAATGTCTGTGGGGTGCGTGGGGTGGGGGGAGATGCAGCGTATGTCTGATGTGCGAGATCTTGATCAATAGGGGGATCAGTCCACCCCTGTAACAAGGATGGAGGGCAAGCGGGACTCACAGGACAAGAACTTGTGGGCACTCAATGAAACCGCCGAGCAGTCAGGTTAGAACGGATAAAAGGAAGTACTTCGTCACCCAAAGAGTGATGGGATTCACTGCCCCAGGAGGTGGCGGCGGCTACAAGCATGGACGGCTTCAGGAGGGGACTGGATAAACATATGGAGCAGAGGTCCATCAGTGGCTATTAGCCACAAAGTATGGATAGGTACTCTCGGCCTGGGGCAAGTGATGCTCAGTATTCTTGGTGCAGTGGGAGGGTCCTGGCCCCACTGCTGGACCTCCTGATGGCACCTGGTATTTTTGGCCACTGTGTGACAGAGTGTTGGACTGGATGGGCCATTGGCCTGATCCAACATTGGCTTCTCTTACGCTCTTATGTTCTTATGACTCTGCGCTGCATCTAAAAAAATGAGCAGTGACTCAGGAAAACTCATTCCCTGCCACAGATTTTGTTAGTTTTTAAGGTGCTACTGGACTCTTGCTCTTTTCTGTCTGCAGCAGTGCTTCCCCTTTGCTATTGACTCATGTGGGGGGGGGGGGAATCCACTCCTCTCCACTCACTCTGGTGCGGGCTAATCCTTCTCTCTCCCACTGGTGATCTCAGCCACTGACAGCCAAGCCTAGGGTTACTCACAGAGCCTCTCCCATTCATCTGCACAGCTCCTCCTCCTCATTTAAGAATGACAAGGACCTTCGGGAAATGGAGTGTCAAAACAAGCAGGAAATGCATGAAGGGAAGGCCGCTTGTTGCAGGGATCCGTGGGTGCAACATGTGCTCCGCCATGTTCAGAGAAGTGCGGTGTAGATGCTCCTGCCGGAGGGGACCGTACCTGCAGCGTTAGTGATAGCGAGCAGACATTAACCATGCTGCAGTCTCAGGCCTCCAGGGGCCCCACTGCAGGTCTTGTTTCTTGGCCATATGCTTTCGCATGAGACAGACCAGCCTGGGAACCAAGATCACAGGGAGAGGACCGCCTGACCGTCCCGCCAATCAAAGCAGCTGGCCTGACGGGCATACGAGAGAGGACCTTTTCGGTGGCAGCCCCGTGATTATGGAAGAACCTCCCCAGGGAGGTGCGCCTGGCCCCCTCACTTTTCAGTCTTTTAAGAGACAGCTGAAGAGAGTTTTATTTAGGAGTGCATTTGATTAAATGAGTCCTAAATGGTGATTTTAAATTTTGGTTTAAAAGGGGGATTAGATAGATTCACGGAGGATAAGTCAATCAACGGCTCCTAGCCATGCTGACTGAGGGGAACCTCCACATTCAGAGGCACTAAGCCTCCTCTGAATCCCAGAGCCAGGAGGCAACATTGGAGGAAGGCCTCGGCCTCCGTGCCCTGTTGTTGGCTATCCATAGGAACTGGATGGCCACTGTGTGAGACAGGAGGCTGGATTAGATGGACCACTGCTCTGATCCAGCAGGGCTCTTATGTTCTTATGTTTTATGTATTGTTACTCCATTTTATGCATTTTAATTTATATATTGTAAACCGCTCTGAGCACCCGCAAGGAAGGAAGATGGCTAATAATTTTCTTTTTTAAACTGGATTTTATATGCGCAGTGTGTACTGAAATAGTGTTTGTTCTCTCAAGAGGTAGCTAGTTGCCCCAAGCCATCCACTGGGAAGCAATACAGCAGAACATGAGACATGGCCTTTTTTGTAGTGGCTCCAGAGGTACAGAAATCACTTCCAAGCCTCGTCCCTCCTTTCAATGAAAAGTGGTGATTTTACAGAGGGCCTTTGGTCTCTGACTTCTGTAGCTCTGCCAACAGCCTGTCTGTCTCATCTGCTTATTTTGCTGAGCAGCTGCTGGATAATGGCTCTTTTTAATCTGCTGGCTGAGGCAAAAGTTAACTCTTTTGTACTAGGACAGCTCCTGTTCCGGAACAGAAGAACTCCTGCCAAGAAAGAGTGCACATTCTGGCCTAGCCATGTGCTCCCAGGACGCAGAAATCTGTGCACAGGGCCCAAAATGCACACTGGCCATTCTCACACAGTGCTGTTCTGGCTGGTTTGGGGTTGGGAATCTCAGTGGATTGAGGAGGGATAAGCTGAAAGAGACACCGAAGCATCTGGGTAGGGAAGGACATAGTTTGTCACTGAGGTCACTGTGTGCAATTACATCACCCAGAAGTGGGCTGCAGACCAAAGTCAAAGGCTAATGAAGATTAACTGCAGAAAACTGTTTTTTGCAAGCTTAAGAGCAGGCTGGGTGAGAGCACACTGCCCATACAAACCCTGAGGACTGAAATGCAAACGACTTGCTGAACTGGGAAGCGGTCGGTGGGGCTGGAGCCGCAGCAGATGAAGTGATGGATGCAGTAGTCTTCGTTGTCCCTTGAGCTGAAAACACAATGACAGTTATGGAACGATGAGAGTATTTGCACATGTGCACACACATGCATACAATACAAACGCACGCTCCCTTCGACTTTTGGTTTTTCCCCCGTACAGGCCTTCTGAGTCACCTTCCAAATCCACTTAGCGTAGCTGTTTCATTTCACCAGATAAAGGGTTACGACAATAAAAGTCAATGGAGGCCAGCAGTAATTGACAGAAGCAGGCACAGAAGTGTGTGTGTGGGGGGGGGGGCAGTCTAGGGAACAAGCTGGGTGTGTGACGGGCTGAGGAGTCTTGGGGAAGAACCCTTTGGCTCAAGGAGTAGAAGGGCTTCCTCTGCTGTGTTGTGCACTCTGTGGATCTTCCCCCCTGCAGATTCTTCAGAGGAGCTCCTAAAGAGGTCTTTCTGTTCCATGGGCCACTTTGTTTGCAGATGCTTAAAGGTGCTGACAGCTTCCCCTTGGCCCAACCTGGTGGTGGGCCCGTTCGGCTGTGCTGGCTATTTATGGGCTGCTTCCCTTCTATGGCTTTTGTTGTGGTGCAGGGTTTAATAGTGCCTTTCGTATAGCTGCATCCTGAGCTGACTTGGGAGCCCAAACGGGAAAAACGATAACAGCAGAAAAATAACGAATTAACTCAAAACAAATCTTCTTTTTAATAGACCAATTTTACTAAGTACGTAAGTATCAGAACAGTAGAAATAACACCTCTGTGTCCATTGAACAAAATCATTTACACAGAGCTAGTCTACTGATTAACAAATCCCTTTAAATCGCTATATTCTCACAAAGATATAGAAAAGCTAATAAATACTAATAAACCGTGCAATAAAGCTAAGAAGTGTCCTTTTCCAAGTATTATAATGCCGTACACTTTGACAGTGCATGAATACTTTGATTTCCGTATGTTTTGAGAAATGAGTCATAAAGACAAAATTGGTCTCAGATGATGCTGAGAAGCTTTTTCTCTATGCAAAGGCAGTCTCCAGTCATAGAGGAGGTTAGCTGGAGAGCCTGTTTCGTAGAACTTCCTCAAAGACGGATCTGCTTCTTAGTAATCACCTCAAAAAAGCCTTCGATCTCTTATTCCTTTAATCGCTGCCATTTGCCTTATGATCTTTCCAGAATCAAAAACACCTTCACTATGGGGACTTCCGGCAAGACTTGCGATCATGGCGGACGCACTCCTCCGCATCTGCGGGGAGCGCGATCCGTACCCGGCGGGAAGAAGGGGCTTCAGACTGGTGCCGAGCCCCCAGAGACCCTAGTGAAGGGGCTCTGCCTGGGGTGGCACGAAGGCGATCTCTCCCTACGGTGGCGATCGAGGGATCGAGGTCCCCTTTCATCACCCCCATAGGTTCCCCCGTCCGTGGGAGCCGTATGCCTAAAAGCGCAAAACCGTGAAGCAGCAGAGAGTGCGAAGCTTTGAAGCTGGAACTTATAGTTACGCACGGAGAAAATGTGAGTCTGAAGTAAAAACAAACAGAACACAGCGGGAAAGGCGGGTGGAGTGAACCCCCCCCCCCCCCGAGACTGGTGTACTTACGAGACTCTTTACGTGGCGTTACTGCATGAAAAAAAGTACGTTCGGCTTGCTAGATGGCGGCATCGCGCTTTAGAGGATATGAACTTTAAAAAGTTATAAGCGCAGTCATAGAATTTGCTTCTTTCGTCCATCTTATCTAACTATCAACAAAGAAGCGCAGCCTCAACAATGGCGGGGAAACCGAAACCTTCCCCCAAACTGGGAAGTACAGCTCCGAGTTCAAAGGTTGATACCACAGAGATGAGCACTGTGTTCTCCTCGTTATTGCGACCTCTAGTGGACCAAATGACAGCTCTCAACGTCAAGATGGATAAAATGCAGTTGGAACTGAAGGAGTCGAATAAAACTACAGAGAAGCTGCAGCGAGAACTTCTGGAAGTTAAGACTTCAGTAAAAAATCATGATTCAAGGCTACAAAAAGCGGAGAAAGAAAAGGCCTTCCATTCTGATCAGCTTTTGAAACTACAGATGGAAAGATCGAATTTTTTCCTAAGACTTCAGAATGTACCAGAAGATAAAGGAGAAGACCTTAAAAATCTGTTAAGTGAAGCACTTGAACCAGTGACAGGCTTAAAAGCAGCGGAAATAAAAAGCGACATGGATATGGTTTACAGAACCTATCCAGATTATACCAAAAAGAAAAGCCTGCCTGGTGAGATTCAGATAAGGTTCTCCAAAAAGTCAACAAGAGATGTGGTGCTTAGGACCACAAATAAAGCGGTTCTGAAGATCAAAGGAAAAGAAGTTAAAGTGATGAAAGATATCCCATTTGAAATAAGGAAAAGAAGGAAAGCCTATGGAAAACTGACATCTTGGCTACAGTCTGAATCTATTATCTATAGATGGAATGTTCCGGAAGGACTGAGCTTCAGCATCAAAGACAAAAAATACAAGATTGACTCTGTTCAACAGGCAAAAAGTTTTTTGGAAAAAAGCAAAGAAAAGAAAAAAGAGAGAGACTCAGATGGTTCGCTGGCATCGCAAGAAAGCATGTATGGATTTGATAGCTCAAAGAGTGAAGAAGAAATTTCTGACTCGGAAAAAGGGGCAGCAGCTCCAAAGGCACAAGAAGAGACTGTTAAGACAAGAAGAGGACAAAAGAAGAAATAATGGCTGAAATGTTTTTTGAAATTGCACTTATATATTTTATATAATTTGTATAATTAAGCATTCCTTCAAAAGAGCATGTCTGTCAAACAGCTTTTTTATTTTTCATATATCATCAGTAACAATGTTAATTGAATATTAACCAAGGTTTAAAATGCTTCATATGTATTAGTGGTAAGGTAATATTAAGCAAATGCTAAAGCACACTCTGTATAAGGTAAATGTAGCTTAGAAAAGTAGCGATGTAGTAGTAGATATAGATAAAATCAATAAAAATCTTTAAAAAAAAACAACACCTTCACTATGCAACATTCCTAGGAAGGCAAGACTGTAAGGCTTTTTGCCAGGTGTGAAGATGTTTTTGAGTCTACGAAATAAAAGTATTCATGCACTGTCAAAGTGTACGGCATTATAATACTTGAAAAAGGACCCTTCTTAGCTTTATTGCACTGCTTATTAGTATTTATTAGCTTTTCTATAAGTAAGAACATAGTGATTTAAAGGCATGTAATCAGTAGACTAGCACTGTGTAAATGATTTTGTTAAATGGACACAGAGGTATTATTTCTACTATCTGACATTTATGTACTTAGTAAATTGGCATATTAAAAAGAAGATTTGTTCAGAGTTTTAATAGTTATTTTTCTACGGTCATTGTTTTTCCCGTTTGGAGTCGTATCTGTAGTTCTCCTTTCCTGTATTGACTTGGGAGCCCAGGCAGGGGCAGAAAGTAAGTTCAATCAAATCAACAAATTTTTAGCAATGGGCTTATTTTTTAAACAGTTATTTCCAAGCATAACCTAGAGGCTGACTTTGGGAGCCACTGTGGTTGTCTTGGTTGGTCTGTTGAACTGTGACTGGGGGGGGGGGGGAGAGAGGACACAGGTTCAAAAAATCTTCACTCTGCAGTGAAGCTGATGGGGGTCACCATGGACCATTTATTCTCTTGTATTTATTTTAAAATGGCAACCTTGCCTTTCTCCGGGTAGGGATTCGGTTCTGCCTGCCTAATCTATTTTGCAAGAAACATAGAAACAAAAGAGTCTGAAGGGACCCCAAGGGTCCCTTCCAACACTGGCTGGAAGGCAGGGTAGAAATGTTTGAAACAATGACTTTTTAATTCACTGAATTTGTAAAATGTTATCAAGCTCTGTCATAAAGCAGGCCTTGGAGACAGCATAAGCCAGGACCAGAATCCAAGAAGCTGAGTGGGGCTCCCCAGCGGACATGGGCTTGGAGCCTGCCTAGAATGGGCACAAGGAGGCCGATGGTTTTGGCTGACTCCCTTCTCCGGACCAGAGGCTCTCGTGTGTGTGTGTGTTTGTGTGTGTTTGTGTGTGTGTGTGTGTGTGTGTGTGTGTGTGTGTGTGTGAGAGAGAGAGAGAGAGAGAGAGAGAGAGAGAGAGAGAGAGAGAGAGAGAGAAAGAAAGAAACTGCCCTTGTCCCAGTGCACACAGAAATCTCAGGCAGGACTAAGGCTGAGGTCCCTTACCCCCTTTGGGGACCATGACAAGCCCTCTGCTCCTCTGCCCATTGTGGAGACGAGGAAGAGAGCGCATGGACACTGCCTGTAGCGGCACCAGGGCCTGGGACTCACTCTGAAGGGCAATATGACATGGACCAGCCCCCTCCCCCATGCTTCTGAGCTTGAAGGTGGGGAAGGAGGAAAAGGGGGCCGTGGACTGCCTGGTTTGGTGCAGATGCTTGGAACGCCCATGGAGCTCTGTGCCACAGGCAAGGCACCCCACCCCCAAGAATAAATTTTGGCTGCCAAAATGTGTGGACCTCTCTCCCCTCTTCTCTGTATTAAAAACCAGGACGGCTGAAACCCTGCCCCTTGGAACAGAAGTGTGTCCTTGCTGAGGCCAGCGGCACCTGATGAACCACTGCAACCACCGGGAGAAATGTGTCAGCTGGGTAACGCTGAACCACAATGCCCCGGCTTCTCCCTACAAAACACCGCATATTTAAAGACTAGCCTCATCCTCGCGCTTCTCAGAAGTGGTGACTCACGAGGGCTCAGCGACTGCTCCTTCCCAGCCAGAGCGGCTCCCGGGGAGACTGCCACTCTTGATGCGGCTGCTGGACTGGAAGCTGGGGCTTCTGCCCCCGATCAGACAGCGCTCAGCTGCGGCTCCCAGCTCCTGCTCTCTCAGCAGTGCTTGAGAAGCTGCGTTTACTGCCCTCCCCCTAGACCTTCAGTCCACTCTGGACGCTGATGAGCCACTCCTGCTCCTCCAGAGCACTGTCCCAGTCAGATACGCTGACCGCACTGGTTTTCTGAGGACGGGACTGGAGATGCTCAGAAAAGCAGCCAGAGCACACTCGTGGCTTTCCAAGCCTCTCTTGGCAGGAGACACCCGTGAGCTCTTGTCCTCAGATGCAAGTATGGGGTGTGTGTGTGTGCACGCGCTTGCCCTAGCAGTCCCTAGCGGGCCTCAGATGTACTTGAGTGAGCTCCGCACCACACAGAGCCAGTGGCAAGGGCTGATTTCTGTGGACCTCTGCCCATTCCACGAGGCAACAGCAGTCATGTAGCATTCAGACCCTCTGGGCCAGGACAACAGCGGTTCTCACACACACACACTCCGGGGCCTCATTTCTCTTCAAAAGAACACAACATCCCCCCCCCCCCCCCCCATCTTCATGTTGCACTGCTGAGGAAGCCAGCAATTCTGATGTCTCTTGTATATCGTTGGTGAGTAAAAATAAAGACTTCCGCTGTAACACTAGAAAAGAGCAAGCGTCCAGTAGCGCCTTGAAGTTGAACAAAATCTGCAGCAGGGTAGGAGCCTTCGTGAGCTCCGAACCTGCCACATTTTTTTTTTAGTCTTTAAGGCGCTATTGGACACCTGCTCTTTTCTACTGCTACAGGCAGACTAACGTGGCTACCTGCCTTAATCTTTCAGCTGCAACTGTTACAGTGCAATCCCAAGGAGAACTACTCCAGTCTAAGTCCATTAATTTCAATGGGCTTAGACTGCAGTAACTCTCCTAAGGATCACACTGTTAGTTACTCAAAGCAGGGCAATAAATCTGGATTTGTCCCGGAAGAGAGAGAAGCTGCCTGTCACAAGCTCCCAGAAGATAATATATTTTTTCTACTGCATACAAAAGCTACTCAAGAGATCTCTGGCAAACATCTCTCTTGAAATCATCACCATAACAACAAGTATTCACAAAAGACAGAAAATGACTGACAGGCTCAAATCTGACCGTTCCAGCTCACTCAGGGAAGCGGTGGCTCATTTTTATTTTAATCCGTCCCCTCCAGTGGGGAAAGGGCTGTCGCCCAGGCTTGGAGCTTCCTAAGAGCCATGCGATTGTCTCTTGTGCGCGACACACGACGACAGAGCTTGCTTTTGAAAGATCTGGGTGACAACAGCAGCAAGGAAGAAATTGGAATACACTGAATCAGAGCTGTTCCATAGCAGGAGGCTTGGGAAAAGGCATTGTTCAAAGAGTATGGAACGTGGCCCCTCAAGTGCCAGACCATCTCCCAAGAGTTTCAGCTACTGGGTGTTTTAAACAAGTTTCTAGTCCCTGCGGTCACGCAAGACGTCTAAAATTGCAGCGACACAGTCTGGGAGAGGTTCCAGTATTTATATTCAGATGCATAATCTGCCTTTCAAACGGGTACCACAAGAAGCCCTGTAAATGGGGTTTCTTGACTCAGTCGGTGCTCCAGCAGGTTCCCGGACTTTCTGCCCTTAGAGGCTCATCTCCCTCTCTGCCTTCCGTCTTTCTTTCTGGAAGCCCCAAACCTGTTCTCCCTGTTCAAACGGCTACATGTTCAACATGTGCATGGTGCAGTCTGAATCCATTTGCAGAATATTGAAGACTCCTGTGGCTCTGGAGTATTCAGTTCCTGCTTCACAGCAGCCTCAAAGCTTACGAGTGAGAGGCAGAGGGCCCACCGGGAGATCACATCTGTCAGGTCCCTTCATCATAAGCAAACGCAAAAGCTCAGGAATCAGACAGGAAGATGCAAATGGACGTGCCACGGGGCCAGCAACCAGATGCTGATACTTCCACCTCAAACGCAGAGAGCCAGTTTGGTGTAGTGGTTAAGTGCGCGGACTCTAATCTGGGAGAACCGGGTTTGATTCCCCACTCCTCCACTTGCACCTGCTGGATGACCTTGGGCAAGCCATAGCTCTGTACCAGCTGTTCCCTCAAGGACAGCTTGGGAAAGAGTTCTCTCAGCCCCACCTACCTCACAGGGTGTCTGTTGTGGGGAGGGGAAGGGAAAAGGAGTTTGTAAGCTGCTCTGAGACTCCAAGTGAGTGAAGGGCGGGGTATAAATCCAATCTCTTCTTCTTCTTCTACCTCACTGTTCCATTTAGACCAATAAGGCGGAAGTCCAGCGGCACCTTGAAGACTAGCAACATTCCAGTACAAGCTTTTGGTAGTCACAGCCCAAGTGGGGTCACAAAAAGCTCTTATCGAAATAAATGCTGTTAGTCTTTCAGGTGGCACTGGACTTTATTTTGCTACCACAGACTGACAGGTATCCTCTCACAATCATTTAAGACCATACACAGAGGCAGGCAGTGGCAAACTGGGTTTTGTGTCTCTCCGTGCGCGTACTGTGCTTGCATGCCTGGAAGTCATGGTGACTTCTGGAGGCCCCTAGTCGGGTTTGGTTGTTTCAGAGAGGTGGCTTGGTTGCCTGCCTCTGCGTCCTGAGCCCTGGTATTCCTCGGAGGTCTTCCTTCCAATCACTAGTGGCGAATCACCTTTGAATGTCTCTTGTCTTGAAAATTCTGCAGTGTCACCATAAGTTGGTTGTGTTTTGGCAGCACTTTCCACCACCATACAAGGAGAATTCCTTCTCCTCTTTCCAAATACACACCCACAACAGATGCTTCTAGTGGAAGGAGGGAACAGGCTCCATCCGGACATCATACCAAACCACTGTTCGTACAAACTACAATTTAAGCTTCCAAAATACAGGAACAGGCAGCTTGTGTTTAAGACTCTATGGTGATTTCATTTCCTGTCCTTGCAGATCTCCACTTTGTAAGTTTGTTCCCTTCTCTATGGGTGGAGCTGCCTTGGGAGACACAGTCATGGAGCTAACTCGGGGTTGCCAATTCAGGTATCACACCAAAACATGGTTTGTAAGATACACTTCAGGCCACAGCTCCTGATTTCCATGTGCTGGCCAGTCGCAAGCCACTGCGAGTTCAGAAGGACATCACGCAAAACCAGAGCTTAGGTTTTCTTAATCATGGCCTGACACCTGAATTAGAGCCACCTGACCCACTCACCATACATTGTGGTTAGGTGTCCTGCGTGTCAAGATTACCTGTGGGATTCTCTGAAATGAGTGGCTGTTCAAATGTTTCTGCTCTCTCTACTTTTCCCATGGGTTGTACATAGGAATGCAATCCCTGGGAACATTGTGGAAGGAGATTTCTTGGAAGTCACTTCCTTGGAATTTCAAAAACCTCTACAATTTTACTGTAGAGATTTCTGAAATTCCTAGCATGCCATGACATCACTTCCTGTTCTGAAACAGGAAGTGACTTCCTGGTGCTCCCCCACATTATCCTCTTATTGCTCCACTGAGGGCAGGGGACAGGGAGCACTCTCCTGTTTTTTCCTGTGAATCATGGCCTTTGCCTATTTCCTCTTTTAACCTCACTCTTTACTTCCCCTTTCCTCAACTCGCATGCTCTCCTTCCTTCCCCTCTTTGATTTAAGGATGTCTGCACCACCTTAAAGACAGATGGTAGAAAGCAATTTGTCCTGTGCTTCAACAGAAACCCCACTGGGTTAAAAAAACATACTGTTAAAGGATCCAACCCTTCACACACATCCCTGCTCAAAGAGGTTATCCTGAGGGAGAAGTAGATCTGTGGACATTTTAAATCCAGTTTGCAAAAAGTGCATGTGGGAAAGCACTTCCCCTTACACGGTGTAAAAATAAACAGATTAGCCTGAACATGGAAAGTGGCTGTAAGCCTAGAAGGGCATAAGAAGAAGAAGAAGAGATTGGATTTATACCCTGCCCTTCACTTGGAGTCTCAAAGCAGCTTACAAACACCTTTCCCGTCCCTTCCCCACAACAGACACTCTGTGAGGTAGGTGGGGCTGAGAGAGTTCTGACAGAAACTGCTCTTTTTCAAGAACAGCTGTGCCAGAGCTATGGCTTGCCCAAGGTCATCCAGCCAGGTGCAAGTGGAGGAGTGGGGAATCAAACCCAGTTCTCCCAGATTAGAGTCCATGCACTTAACCACTACACCACACTGGCTCTGAACTAGTTCAGCACTGCTCTTTGAAGCCTTCAAGCTTAACCTCTTATGTTTAACTGTGGATGAGGACAAAATATAAGCAGATTCATTCATTCAGCGTTGCCTTTCATCACCTGCACCTCTGCTCCTGCATGTCCAAATTTAGGCTGGAAGTGCGTTGGAGCAGAGACCCGTCTTTTGCTTATGCTTGCCTGCACACATAAATACAGGATGAGACAAAACCTCTTGATTTTGGTTGCACCCTGATGGGTGAACCAGAAAGTTCTTAGAATCCGGTCACAACCTGAGCAGTGCAGTAGGCAATGCACACAGCACTGCACTTGTGTGCAGGAAAGCTGAAGTTCAAATCCTGTCACTCAGTGACAAAGCTCACTGTTAGTGTCAGTGCTTTCAAGCCAGATCAGAGTAGTCTACAAAGACATGAAGCTGCCTTACACTGAATCAGAGTCTTGGTCCAGCAAGGTCAGTCGTGTTTTGCCTACTCAGACTAGCTGTGGCTCTCCAGGGTCTCAGGCCTTCGTGTCACTTACTGCCTGGTCCTTTTAAACTCGAGATGCTGGGAACTGAGCCTGGGACCTTCTGCGTGCCAAGAAGATGCTCTATCACTAAGCCACAGCCTCTCCCTTGCAAAGCACCTTGCATGCTGGGAAAGTGGTATGCAAATAGTCACGATAGTATTTTTTTTTCTTCAGAACGATGGATTCCTGCCCCTTTCCCTTCTTGCTCTGTTACAAACGATGCCCCGTAGCTGTGGACAGTTAACCACATTTTTTAAAACCATGCTTCCACGTGAAGGGAACTGACCTGAGTTCTTTTTGCCTGAAGTGGTCTGACTGGTGGCTGTGCTGACGACACCCGATAAGGACGCAGAGGTGGGTGGAGGCTGTGTCGTAAGGGAACCCGCCAGAGGAACCTAAAAGCATGGAGGAAGCAAAGCCGTTTGGTCGCAGAGGAAACAGGAGAAGGGGCTTTGGGGGTTCAGTTGTGATGGATAAAATAGATGGGGCGAGAAAATTAAGTTTTTTAAATTAAAAATTTAAGTTGTAGCTGTAATTTCCTTTTTAAAATATCCTGGCCTCTGAACTGAATGCAAACATATAATCTCTTAAAGTCGCATATGTGACCCTCTCACAAAAAGTGAATTTTCTTTGGAAAGGAAGAACCATGGAGCTCTGCAGCTGGGGAGGCCGGGAAGCCACCAAAAGCTGTTGCTTGTTGTGGCCCTCTCTTCCATGCTTGTTCTTAATGGCTGTCCAGATGCTTAACTTGTTTTTGGGATGAGCTGTGAGAAAGTGCTCCCAACAAACTGTTCAGCAGCTCAAAGGCTGGATGGAAAGCTCTGGATGTGGAACCCATCCCCCCCAAGTTACCTACCTCTGCTCTGCCCACAGAACTGGACTGCTAGATCCAATCTTTTTGAAACTTGGGGGTTCTTCTAAAGAGAGGCACCAACAGCTATGCTGCAAATTTGGTGCCTCTGCCTCAAAAAAACAGCCCCCCGACCCCTGGATACCTCCAAACCGATTCCCCTTTGAGTATAACAGTCTCCATTCATGAATGACCCTGAATCCAAAAACCATACCAGTATTGCAATTCAGGAATATCACGAAATATCAATATTTTTCAAGTTCAATATACCCGAACCCCAAGAAAATCCAATTTTTTTGGACACCCCTGCTCACCTCCTATTATTATTATTTTCTGAATCACCCCATCCCTGAGTACACAGGGCTCTGGGTGATTTACAATAAATTAATATACAAAAATACAGTTTAAAATCAACAATCAGTTCATCCCAAAGTTTCAGTCTTCTTATGGCGTTTATAATTTGATCTGAAACCTGCTCGAGGGGGGCGGTCCTCCTCCTCCTCCTCACCACCACCACCACCCTGTGCCCTTAAGCAGCAACTAATCCACATCAGAAGGAAGGGAGGGGACACTGTTCTAGCTGGAGACACCTGCTGGGCCCAGGCTGACAACCATACTAGCGCTAACCTTAAAGGCAAGACGTAAAGAAACAAAACTGCAAGGGAGGCCTGATCCACCCATTTCTGCAGGCCCAAGTCTCATGGTCCTGTGAGATGGATTAAGACCCTTCAGCACTGTTCCGCTATGATGAAAAGGGTGAAAGCCGAGAAAAGGACGCTGGATGCATTAATGACCTTCTCCGTTTTTGCTTTGTTTTAGGTTTAATCTTTCAGGACAGGATAGTCCCAGTTATCAGGGACAGGCAGGCCAGCCCAGAGGCCAGAGGCAGGCCAGGGCCACCAGCGCCCGACCAGCTGCATTCCAAACGAAGAGATAACAGCAAATGCGCGAGAGACGCAACAAAGATAAATGACGGGTAGGATGGTCAATGCCAGCAGCAGATTCACGGCAAGGATCCTTGGCGCTCGCATTGTTTTTGCAGGAAAAGTTTTCAGCCTGGGCCTGGCAGGTCTCTCTCACCTCCTTACCTTAAGGCAGGATCTCCTCCAACCTTTGCCTATGGGCCCCTTTGGAACTTTGGCACAGAGTAGTGAGCTCAGTCGCAAAAATGGCTGCCACAGGAGGGGGAGCCAACCACAAAATGGCTGCCACCAAAGGCAGAGCCAACCCATGAAGGCAGAGACAGAGGAAGCACAAGTACAAGGCAGAAGCGGGGTAACTAAAAAACTGTGAAAGGGATGCGGGAGAGAATTAAACAAATACTGTGGTGGCAGCTGCCCCTGAAACAATATTGTTTTAATCTGCACAGCTTTGGCGAATCAGAACCCTGGTTGGCAAGAACCGTACATGGCCCCACCCACTTTCTAAAAAGCTTGGTGGGTACCAAGAAAGGTGTTGATAGGTACTGTAGCCCCATGGGCACCCTGTTGGGGACTCTTGCCTTAAGAGATGGAGTAGCTACGGGCTGAGGCAACTCCAAAGGAATCCTAGCAAGGATGAGTTACCATTAAACACTCCTGGACCAGGCAGCCGTACTCCAAGGAAGGAATCCCTCCAATTTTTACCCTAAGTGTGAAGGCAAAGTGGGAGCATTTTGACTCACACCAGGGATTCTAAACTGGGGTGTGAGTGCGTGGAGACAATTATACCACACAGAAAGATCTCTCTCCCTCTCTGGCTTCCTTTCATTTTCCAAACCATCTTTCAATGCCTACTTGCCAACGTTTTAACATTCAAATTATTTTAGAACCCTTTACCACTCCAATAACAACCCTATGAGGTCTAGCTTACAGTGGGGAAGAGAAGTCTCAGACTGACAGATCGGGGAACTGCGGGGCCATGGACAGCAGGCAACCGATTACGTGCCATGCAAGCTAGTTGGCTGGGGTGGAATGCAAGCAGTCCACATTGAGACAAAACTATCAGAGCCCTGGCTCCCGGGAATTACACACGGCCAGTCCTTTCGTACTGCCAGCTACGATGCTCCAAGCTCCGCCCCATTCTCTCAGTCTCCCTGCTGAGTGGGGCCATTACGGCACCCACTTTTGTGCTCCCAGAGTGCTTCCCTGCAGAGATGTTCCATCAGGCATTTGGTTGAGGGTAGTGACCGTCTGGCGTTCTCATATCCCCACTTCCCCCCAGGCCTGTAGCCAGGAATTCTGAATTCAGGGGGCCTTTAAATAAGCCAGGGGGCACTGAAATAATTAAAAAACTCCTCACATATGCTGGCTGGTGGAGTCTGAACTGGGGACCTTCTGCATGCTTGCTGAGGCTGCCAGTGAGCTCCCCTAAAAGTATCTGCAACTGCCTTGCAATTGCCTTCCCACGGCCCCCCACTCTTGTGCCACTGTAAGTGTTGAGCCCTGAACCTTTAGCAAGCTGCTGGGGTAATCTTTTCAAGCCCAAGTCAATGAATGTTTAACAAGGGTTCCTCTGGCTGCCCACACAGCTTTCTGGAGCTAGGCTTGCAGGCTGTGCTGATAGAAGCAGATGAAGCCTGGAGGGCCGGGGGAGCCAATCTGGAATGGACTGCATAGGAAGTCGTGGGGCCTTGGCAGAAAGTTGGGGGAGCCCCTCTGGAAAGTGCCCCTCCCTTCCCGGGGGAGCCAATCTGAATGGGCTGCAAAGGAAGTCAGGGGGCCTTGGCAGGAAGTCGGGAGGTCAGGCCCCGGGAGGCCCCTCTGTAGTTATGGGCCCGCCCCTCCTCCACATCTCCTCCATCCTAAGGGTTTGGTGGGTTCTGAAATGTTTTCCACCGTCTTGGGTAACATGCTGATATGTTGTTGATGCTTTTAAGCATTTTAGAGTTTTTCTTAATTTTATTATTGATTTTATTAGTCTTCTGATGTAGGCCGCCCTGAGCCCTGCTTGCAGGGAAGGGCAGCCTAGTAAATAGAATTAATTAAATAAACCCAAACGAAGCTCCAGGCAAATGGAATCATCTTGTCCCTCCTTGAATGTGCTATTCCCCACTTTCATTGGGACGGAAGCAGGCAGGGAAATACAGACAGAAGCAATGCGGTGGTGTCCCTCAGCAATGAGACTGAGAGAACGAGACAGAATTTACGGCGCCGTAGCTGGTAGTCAACGGACAAGATTTCCACAGTGTGCTTACAGAACCAGGGCATTAGACACCCAGACTTAAGTGCCTGAATCCCATGGGCTTCAATTGACAGGATTTAAGAACTTGCTTAATTCAGAAGAGGAAGAAGAAGAGGAAATTGGATTTATACCCCGCCCTTCACTACCCAAAGGAGTCTCAGAGTGGCTTACCAACTCCTTTCCCTTCCCCTCCCCACAACAGACACCCTGTGAGGTAGGTGGCGCTGAGAGAGCTCTGGCAGAAACTGCTCTTTTTCAAGAACAGCTGTGCCAGAACTATGGCTTGCCTAAGGTCATCCAGCAGGTGCAAGTGGAGGAATGGGGAATCAAACCTGGTTCTCCCAGATTAGAGTCCGCGCACTTAACCACTACACCAAACTGGCTCTCAGCTGTGGGGATCAACAAGACCTGCAAGTGCTTAAAGGCTGGATTGTGCCTTTGAGTTTGCTTTTCTGAAGAATGGGGCTACGTGTGCACATCACAGTATTTGAGCATTTGAAAGCTCTTCGCACGCTGGAAGCTGCTGCTAGAAAAAAGCAAACGAACAAAAGCCTGAAGAGCGATTCAAAGCTCCTCTGAATAGGACTCTGCTGACTGCATGGAGGATAAGGAGCAGCGAGGCGGATAAAACACCCAGCCAGAGAGGAAGCTAAAAAAAATCCCAGCCTGGCTTGTAGAGAGGGAAAAGGTTCAGGACGCAAGAGATACCTGGCTGGCTTGATTTGCAGCAGTCCCGGTCAAAGCCTGGTGTGCGACTTGAGCTGTAGATTGAGGAACTGATGATCTAGGAGAGGGAGAAAAAGAAGGTGTTAGAGCCTACTAACCACCATCTATTTATTACTTCTGCGATCAAACGCAGTGCTGTGTTGCTGGTCACCAACTGCAGTTGGGAGAGAACTGTGCCCTGATAGGCTCCTGTAATTCACAGAGAATACTGCCTGCTGCACCTCTGCATGAGTTGCGGCTCTGGAAACAGCCCCTTTCAAATCAGCTTTCATTGAGGGTGATTGCACCGTCTCTGTCATTAAGACCAGGGTAGAAAACAGCATTCATAAAGCATGTTAGAGTGTGTTCAAAGCAGTGCATTTACTTTATTACTCGTTAAAAAATAATCTAACACCCCCCCCCCCCCCGCAACTCCTTGTAGGGAGGCTGAGGAACAAAGTAATCACATTCGGAACCCAAATTTCGGCCAAAAATTGGCTCTCAAAGCAGCTTACAAGCAGAGGCGTCAGACTCATCTGTTACGAGGGCCAGATCTGACATGGATGTAACTCTGGTGGCCCATAAAACATGATGCCAGGTACCAGAGATATATACTTTATAAAGGACAGCAGCTGGTAAGCTCCAGGTTGGGGTGTGTCCTCACTGCCAGCCTCATGGGTGCTGCCCCTTCCCCAGCCAGTTCCTGCTGCCAATGCTGTAAGCCAGAGCCCCGGGGGAAAAACTCAAAGTGGCTGGGTGTTGTGAGCTCCCCCCTGATCCCCAGCCACCATGGAAGGGGACTGGGAAGGCAAGTTAAACTACCCCCCCCCCCACACACACACCTGTGGAGGTGAGGGATGGCAGCCCAGGTGTGAGGCCATGTGCATGGCGGGACTCAGGCCAAGTAAAGCCCAATAAGCCAGAGGTGCCCATGCGGCGGCACATGCCTTCGGCTGAAGGCCACAGGGTGGCCCATGGGGGAGGGAGGCCTGGCCACTGGGTCACATGGTCGGTGGCAGGACTAGGCCCCCGATGTGTGGAAGAAACTGCCAAAGAACTGCCCCCCATGGGCCAGAGCACAGCCACAGCATATGGGGGGGGGGGGGACAAATATGGCAGCAACACTGGCCACCAGCAGGCCTCAGCAGCAGATCATCTGCACCCCCCCATATGTAAAAGTTGATTTCATGCGGCCATCTGGGATAGCATCCCTGGAGCTGCAGTCTGAGCAGAGAGGCATGCGACCTCACCTTGGAACCCTGAGCCAGCATGGATGCAGCTGTGGTGGCTCCCAACTTAGCAGTGAGGCTGCCGCTGAAGTGAAGGGGTTCTGCTTGACTGCTGCAGAAGCTGCAATGGGAGTGGCTCTGCCCACTCCCCCCCTCCCCCCAGCAGCCTCCTGTTCCCTCCCTTGCACCAGTTGCTTGCAGGCTGCGTAAGAGCCCCAGACAGGCTGGTTCCGGCCCCCGGGCCTTACGTTTGACACTGCTGGCTTACAGCAATTAAAATTAACACTGGGTTGGAATCAACCAACTTTCCTGCCGGTGAAAAAGGCTATGCTAAAGATTACGGGACCCACACAGACAAAAGCCATGCGAAACAAGGACTAATAAGAAGGTGAACCAGAGAAAAGGCTGGTTGGCTCTAAACAGTTAACATGCCGTCACTCTTACAACAACCGTATAGGGTAGATCAGCAATTCTCCCCACATTGCAGGGGATGAGAGGGGGAAAGGAGCTAGTCAGTTTGTGAGCTAATGGCAGAGGCAAGGTACCAACCACGCATCCGACCTCAACTGCTGCACATGACTAGCCCTTGCCACTGGCCTTTTCAAAACCCACAGGGCTATTTATGCCAGTTTGAAGAGACTGGTGTTGAAAGATAAGATGCGGAAAGAAAGAGGCCAGAACACTGCAGATTCTCTCCAGGGGGAGTGAGGCTGGACCAAGAGAGAGCAGGTCAAGCTTTCAGAAACATAAGACAAATCCAAGTCCTTATGCAAATTAAAAACAAACAAACACCGCTTGGACCAATTTCTCCAAGAGGCCTGAGTGCAAATCTCAGATGGAGCAGGCAGCCTCAAGAAAGAACCACGTCAAACATTTCTAGACTGGGCTTTGGAAGAGTGGCGGTCAGGCCGGAATGACAACGTGCTGCATACACTGAAAGCAGGCCCAAGACAACCACTGAACTGGAGAAGGTTTGGGAGTTAAACCATCACCAGGCCCAACCCTGGACCTCCAGCTGTCCCTCTATGCAGCCCTTATGACGTCCTGTGTTCTACTGAGAGCCGCAAATACAGAAGCTCTTGGTTCAAATCTCATCTCTGCCATGAACACAGAGGGTAGCCTTAGACAAGCTGCTCTCTCTCTCTCTCTCTTCATCTTCTGCAAGGGGATGATGACAACAGTGGTCTCCCTTCCAGACCGGCTGAGCGGGGTTCCAGGTAAGCACTTTCAACACATGGAAAGGCCAGAGTAACATAACCTACTACATGTGTGTGGATTACAAGAATTCCACTGGCATAAGGACTACCTTCTCTCGTATCAGCCTACACACTCACTCTGGTCATCCTTGGCGGCCTTGCTTCGGTGCCCACACCATCTGAGGCTAGACGGGTAGCAACCCCAGGAAGGGCCTTCTCTGTCATGGCATCCAAAGTTTGGAACTCCCTCCCCAAGGAGATTCGCCTGTCTCCCTCTATCTTTCACCAGTAGGTGAACATATTTTTTTTGCTGTGTCTGGCATACCCCCCAATAACAAATACTGGCTCTCCTTCTAGTGCTGTTTAATTGAATTATTTTTGTCATTTTTAAACTGCATTATAATTGTTCAAATGTTTTAATGTTTGCTGCCTTGTGGACCCACATGGGGTGAAAGGCAAAATAAAAATGTTAGAAATAAATCGATAGCTGGATCAATTTCTCCCTCCCCAATGCAACATGTCATCAGCTCTGCCTGGCTTGGTGCACGCGGAAGCGGCGGCTTCTTGCATAGCGACTGCATAACATGCCCCCTTCCCCCGCCCCTTGGAAGCAGCAACACCCCTCATGGGAGACAAAGCAGGATATTGCCCTGTGGTGCGAGGACTCTTAATAGCCCACTGGGATAAGACTGCACAGAGCCTGTTAGGGTAAAGCCTACTGCCACAGTGTGCTTTGGCACCGTGGCTGAACCACACAAACTGAACCTGACCACCGCCAGCATCTTCTTTCTGCTGTCTTCTTTAGCTCAAGGACAGGAAATAAGGCAGCACGAGGGAGAGGCAGGTGCCCTCGTTAAACAGGAAGGGTCTGTTTCAGTTGGTGCCCCAGCTTTTATCAGAAATGATATGACAAAGGAAAACATATCATTTAGGACTGCACAGTGATTTTAGTGAACTCCAGAGAACCACAGTGGCACGGTCTGATTAACGCAAGCAAGGAAGAGAAACAAAGAGAAGAGGTTAAAACAAAGATAGGGGAAGAAAGCAAGCTTTCCTGTCGTCTCCCACAATAATCTTGCAGGGCCCATCTGGAGCCGTCTGCTAAGGCTGCTGAAGGCTTCGTGCCAACCTGTCAAGTATCCAAGGCAGGGGTCAAGTATCCCCCCACCTGTAAAGGGATATGAAGCATTTAAAGTGGCGGCGGCGGCGGCAGCAGGGAGGGCTTTATGGGAAAGAGACGTTCTGTGGCTGCAACTGCACCACAGTCCCAGCTGGGCCTCCCACGTTGCCAGGGCGAGGACACAACTTTATTACCTTGCTATGTGAAAGAGAGGACACTGGCAGAGTGACAGCTGTAACTCCACCCACGGGAAACAAGAAGCTTCACCCATGGTGAGGGCACCTGATGTGTACCTCGTGGGGAACACTGCCGCTGGAGCATCTGCTTTGCCGCCCATATTTCCCCCCGCCTTGCCTTCTCCGTTTAGGATTAGCAATCAGTGGACCAAAGATTGCCAACTGGTCACATCTTCCTCAAAGCCGCGGAGGCCACGGTGTGAAGGTCGCAGCTGACTTTCATTCGCATGTCATCTGTTAGTGAAGGCACGAGGCAGAGTTGCCTGCCATTCTCACCTTGCAGTAGTCCGGGGTGTGCGTGTGTGTCAAACCTAGCAGCAAAGATCAGCCTCTCCTGCTGGCCACCTACTACGACTGCACTGCGATGGGGGTCTATCCTTCCCTCCTTCCAATCTTTTTCCCCTCTCCGGATTTCTCTTCCCCTCTTGCATTAACACGAGCATAGCGCTGTGGGTGACGCCACTGAGTCTGCCAACTTCATGATACGTTTTGTTGCATATCTGCTGTTACTTTTACGTTTCTTTTAAAAATCCGTGCTCTTTAAAAAAGTTTGAGGATTTGCGATTGCATTTTGATTAGCTGTGTTTCAGACCCACCATAAACTGCCCTAAAGCGCCAACTGGGTTGACAGTTGTAGGACAATAACCACAAGCAACTAAGTTATTCTAACAAGTGTAAATAGGGAGGGGCTGCGCCTTGGTGGTAGGCAGGGGTCATTTCATAGAAAAAGAGGTGCAGGAGCTCATTAGCGTAACTCATTTGCATATGCCACACCCCCTAACATACCGGAAGTGTGTCAGAAGGCAACACCCACCCCTCAGGCTCCACTCCACAGGTGAGTGAAACTGACCTGCTCTTCCTCCATTCCCTTCCCCATCCAATACTTTGTGCAATAAAAATAAGTGTCAAGAACACACCCTCATTCTCTTCCTGCTCCCTTGAAACCACCACGTTTCAAGTAGACTTGAGATACCCAGGACATGTGCACCACCCATCCCTTTCCCTTCCCCTTCCCACATCAAGACACCCTGTGAGGTAGGTGGGGTTGAGAGAGGTGTTTTGAGAACTGCTCATGAGAGAACAGCTCTGAGAGAACCTGAGACTGGCCCAAGGTCACACCAGCAGCTGCCTGTGGAGGAGTGGGGAATCAAACCCAGTTCTCCCAGATTAGAGTCCAACTCCTGACCACTACACCAAACTGATGGGATGGAAGCTGCTGAAGGGTTGGTGAAATTTCTCCAGTACTTATGTGCCAGGTGCCCAGATAAAAAATGGTATACTTAGAAAATTTATATGCCACCTTGAGCAAGTCTCTGGAAAAGCAGCACACAGTCATAAAAGGAACAATGATAACATTATCAATATTAAAACAAAACATTAAAAACAATAAAGACCCTAGCAGGGCTTTCCCCGGGGCGCTGCGCCTCTGCACTGCTGGGGGAAGCCGAGGAGGGGGTGGGGCTTGGTCATGTGCCCGCCCCCTGGGCTCCTCCCTCCCGGAGCTGCGCTCCTGTGCGCTCCCGTTCCAACGGATCCCTGGTGGTAGGCATGCAGAAGGTCCCAGGTTCAATCCCCGGTATCTCCAGTTAAAAGATCTGGCAGTAGGTGAGATGAAAGATCTCTGCCTGAGACCTTAGACGGCAGCTGCCCAGCCTGAGTAGACAAGACTGACTTGAATGGACCAAGGGTCTGATTCGCTATTTCATGTGTTCATGTGTGTTCAAGTAGCAGACCAGTTGATAACCAGAGTATTTTAAAACTTTGTTCTGATGAAGTTAATGCTTTAAAAACACTTGACCATAATTTGATAATCCCTGCCCATTCGAACAACCACGTGTAATTTGCAGCTGCAAAAAGACCTCTCGGTTTCAGAATGGTGAGGTCCTGTTGACAAAACCCTTCCAGGCCTGGGATCATTGTGAGGGATGGGTGAGGGATGGCTACTTAATGGCATCCTTGTCTTCCAGGTCGCTGGCAGCCATCTTAACTTGGACTGCAAGTGCTGGCGCTACTGAGAACCAAGAGTCACGCCCCTGTCTCCCATAAAATTCAGAGCCGTCGTGAATATTCAAGGACTGGAGGCACCTCTGACCACTGCAGGCAATTCTAAACCCCCGATTCAAAACTGTCAATTCCAAAATCATGGAGGGTGGCACTGCTTCTTGTTGTGCTTTTCTGCATGAAGAGCACATGTTGTTCTTGGGCCCTTGCAGGAAGCTAGCCCTCCCTGAACTGCCTCCCTCCCTAACAGGCTTTGGGCTCATCGGTGTCCTGAGCCGGCTGGTGTGTGGCATTTTCTGGGATTCTCCTCTGGAACCATCAGGCCTCCCCTCCTTGGCCCTGTTTTAAAAACACAAGCGTTTGGCCTTCCCCGCTCCACAAGGACGTTTCCTCCCATGCTGCAGTCACAACAAGCAGCCCTAGCCCTGGCACCAACTTTGAAACTTCTGCCTTGGCGGTTATCAAAGGCAAGATAACAAGTGCATTCTTTGGGAAAACCAAGGTGTTTGGCGGGGGTCGATCGCCTAGGGACTGGGGAGTGTGGGCTGCCGTTCTATGGGAATTGCAGAGAGGAAGTAGCAATAACCGGCCATCTCTTTTTCTTGCATCGTCTCTGGAACTGCCGGCTTTTTGTTGTGTTTTGTTTCAGGTCAGCACCATCAGCCCTTTCCAAAGAGCTCAGGGCATCTGACGCTTGGGCATTTCCGTTCCCAGGCAGCGCTCAGCGCCAGACCTGCATAGCTTTGGCGGCAGAATCCCCCATTTTGCCTCCAGTCAATTTGCTGGGCTTTGTCCCAGCCACAAGCTGGCATACTGATTTGTGCAGCTTTTCAGATTCTTCTGGGCTGCAGACGGGCTTCTTCCTGTTTCCTTTTCTTCCTTAAGATGGAGGGACGAAAGCAGCAGCAGGGCAGAAGGACCATCATCACAGCTTTGGGGGAATGTCAGTGTACAGGGATGCCCCATCCCTGCAGGGCTGTCCCAGCTGCGTTGAGATTGGATGGGGGCAGTGCCACTCTCCATGGTTTTGTAATTGGCAGTTTTGAATCGAGGGTTTAGAAATGCCTGCAGTAGTCAGAGGTACTTCCAGTCCTTGAATATTCACGATGGTTCTGAATTTGATGGGAGACAGGAGAACAATCGGTGGTGTGGCTGGGAGATGCTGCCTCAGAGGGCTGGGCCACCCGGTACGATTGAGTCTGGCAAATGCTTCATGGTGATCCCCCAAGGAGGGAATGCCGGCCCTTTCCTCGGGGGCATCTGGTAAGCTGTGTGCACATATGAAGCTGTCTTATACAGAATCAGACTGCTGGCCCATCAAGGCCAGCATTGTCTCCTTAGACTGGCGGCAGCTCTCCAGGGTCTCAGGCAGAGGTCTGTCACGCCACCTAGTATCTGAACGGGAGACACCAGGGATTGAACCTAGGACCTTCTGCATGCCAAGCAGATGCTTCTACCACTGAGCCGCAGCTCCTCCTGTTCCCTGTGCGTCACCTGCTCCCTGCCTCTAGTGACCTCAGCACAGAATTCAGCCTGGTTCTGATTGAATTCTGTCATTGTTGTTTCTTCTTTTAACTATTTCTATCTTTTATTTAAAGTAACAGTCAAACAAAGCAAAAGAGCAATCTGGCTGTTTCTTGCTCACGATGAAGTGTGATGAATTTTAAGAGTCCGAGAAATGTTCTTCTCTTGACATTTCTTACCTGCAGTAGGCCAACGAGAAAGTTTCTTTACCTGCTGCAGATCCACTAGCAGGGCACATTGCTGCAAGATGCTGTGGTGGCTCAAAGCTTATGTACGTGCCATCAAGCCGCTTCCAACTTACGGCGACTTTATGAATGAAGGACCTCTAAAACATCCTGTCATTAACAGCCTTGTTCAGGTCTTGCAAACTGAGGGCTGCGGCTTCCTTGATGGAGTCGATCCATCCCTTTTTGGGTCTTCTTCTTTACCCATGGCCTTCAACTTTTCCAAGCATTATTGTCTTTAGCAGTGAGTCTTGCCTTCTCATGATGTGATCAAAGTACAATAGGCTCAGTTTAGTTATTTTAGCTTCTAGGAAGAATCCAGGCTTGGTTTGATATAGAAGCTACTTGTTTTGTCTTTTGGGAGGTCCATGCTATCACTAAAACTCTCCTCCAACAGCACTACCAGTGGCTTTAAAAGGCAATTAGACAAAAGGACGGAGAAAAGATCCATCAGAGGCTATTGCTCATGATCACTGAATGGCACTTCCATGTTCAGAAGCCTCTGAATGGCTGGGGGGGGGGGGCAGCTACAATAAAGCTTGGCTACGGCCAGAGGCTTCAGTCCTTGGGCTTGAGCCAAAGGCCTCTTGCTTGTCCCTTTAGAGGAGCCAGCTACAGGAATCTCAGACCAGGCCAAGGCACAGTTGGTTGTTCTGTAAATCACTTCGGGCCACTCCAAAGAGAAAAGTGGGATATAAATATTTACATAAATTAACTAAGTTATCCCTGAAGCAACACCACTGCCCTCTACTGACAGCTCAGCCTTCTTGCAAGTACAGCTAAAACCAACGGGCGACTTAAGCATTCACTCAAACTTTGCTCATTCACTCACCCTGTTACTGTAGTGACGGCAGGGGGAGAGGTGTTATTTTTCAGTTCTCGCACGTTCACCACCTGAGGGACGTTCTTCAAGGTAGACTCAGTTAAGGAAGTGCTCACAGCTTTTAAGAGAAATAAATAAGAGGATGCATGAGTTCTTTTGGCGATGGCTCACCTCCCATGGTGCACTCAAGACATCCAAACAATCTCAGACGTACCGCCTATTAAGTAACAGGACCCATCTATGGCCTGGCCCTCTTGGAAGCGGTTCACCTGCAAGAGGCCTGTGCCACTGCTCAGTGGCGCCCCCAGAAGAGTGGTTTACCACATCGCAGTGAGAGAGCACTAACTGCATGCAGGAGGCCCGAGGTTCAATTCCCAGCATCTTCAGTCAAAAGTATCATAGGGAAGCAGTAACTAGGAAAGATCCTTTGCTAGGAAAGATCCTTTGCGCTGCTGCCAGTCACAGCAGAGAAAACTAAGTTCAACAAAACCAGTGACATGACTTGATATAAGCCAAGTTCATATTGACTGCAGGTCACATGATTGAATGTTCCTCCATTTGAAAAAAGAGAATTCCCTAGCTCACAAAAAACTAGCATGTTAGGAAGAAGAGTTCTAGCCTGCTCCCTGACAAATATTCTCCATGCAGGGATTTTTTTTCCGCCTATGAAAAAACGTTCCATCAATTCCACACAATCTTTTGAATGGAACAGCCTCTACTGCGGTCCTTACCTTAGTGAGGACTACGTGTAGACAGGCAGCTTTAGAAGAAAACGCAGAAAAGGGCCGTCCCACTGGATAGTTAAGACTCCTAAGTCTACTGAACACCGCAGCCTCAAACACCTGATTATTTATCCCTCCGCAGCAGCTGCCTCCCCAAACCAGCCAAAGCTCCTGTTTCCCCTGGGCTTTAACACTACCACTGCCTGTCTTCTCTCTCCCCTTTGCTGATTAAGTGCACTCAAGCAATATCAAAAATCTGTACTCTTAGAAGCAAAGGTTTCCCCCCCCCCTAAATAAATAAGGAAGCCAGTATGACAAAGAGTCAGCCTTGGACCATGGAAACCCATTTTCCTACCTCTGCTAGCTATGAAACTCACTGCGTGACTTTGGGCTGGTTACTATTGCTCATTCTAATCTGCAGAGGAGATTGTTCTGAGGATAAAATGTGTTCTTGCACGTGTGTGTGTGTGTGTGTGTGTACATGGGGAGGGGATTATGAAACCACGTAACGCTACCCTGAGTTTCTCAGAGAACGGGCTATGTAAAAAAGAAACGTTTAGGAAGTGTTTGTGTTTATTCTACAACCAGACTCCAGTGTTTTTCAAGGCTCTGTTCAACCATTCGTTCAACTAGACCCTGGTGGTTCCAACAGGCAAACCACAGTGCAAAGCTGTCTGTTGACTTTTGCATTCCACCTGTGAAGCATTCCTGCTTCCTATGGGGCATGCGCCTCTGGGGCCATAGCCACAGTCACAGCCACGGTTTGTCAATTCAAACTTCAAGTCGAACCACAGTTAGCGCAACCCACAGTTTTCAAATCCATTTCAAGCCATAGTTTAAATCATGATTTCAGGGAGGGGCTGTGTGGCTCAAAGGAAGAGCCTCTGCATTGCATGCAGAAGGTCCCAGGTTCAATCCTTGGCCTCTCCAGTTAGAAGGACCATGCAGTAGATGATGTGAAAGACCCTCTGCCTGAGACCCTGGACAGCTGCTGCCAGTCTGGATAGATAATACTGATCTTGACAGACAGGTGGTCTGATGGAGTATAAGGCAGCTTTGTGTGTGTTTGTGTGTTTCTGTTTCACCAGTGTAAAACAAATCATGACTCCGATCAGACACAATATTGTCACAGTTAAATTTCCTTTACTATGTTTTGGTGGAATGTCCACAGAATTTTGCAGGAGGGGTGCAAAGATTTTAGGGTCAAACGTACGGAGGCTGAGAAACTCAGACAGGCAAAGTGATCTTAGGGCTGCAGTGAAGCATAAGAAGCAACGGCTATTCTCCCTCTGAAAATCTAAAAGGCAGCAACTGCATGAATCTGCCTCTGGCCTTTGTCAGGCTACTGGTTTCTATAGGACAATTCAAAGAGCTAAGCAATGGGCTGCAGATCCCACCAGGCAAGCGGCACTTGCACACATACGGGTTTGGCTCAGCCGCAGGCCAAGGGCCCCGGATCAGGCAGTCAAGACACAATTTTACCTGGATTCTGGTTGGCCATCTGCCTCCGCATCGCAGCTTCCGCCGCTGCCTGAGGTGCTGGGATGGTGACGGAGGGAGCGGGGGCGCCGTGCTTCACAGTCTTCGTCGCCAGCATGGTGCTGTCTGCCCCTTGGGGTACGACTTTGGGGGTGGATGCTACAAAGGGGAAGAGAGATGCCACATTCAGTTGCTGTGAACGATGGGGCCTGAAGTCGCTGTTGAGAGCCCCTGTCGAAATGGATAAAGGTGGTGCTGGAGTCACCCCACTTTTGTGCAGGTGAGGGTCATTACCTGAAAGAAGGCCTCCTCCTAGACTGCCCCAGCACACCAGCTAAGAGCCTCCTTCCACGTCCTATTTCCTGTGTCCCTGCCCACACGGGAGAAGCAGGTGACACTCAGAGAAAGGGCCTTCTTAGTGGTGGTGCCTCGCCTTTGGAATGCCTTCCCTCACGAGGCTCACTTGATGCCCATACTGCTGTCATTTAGACGCCAAGTTTAAAAAAATACTTTTTTCTTTCCCCAAGCTTGTAATTGAAGTTTTACTGCATCTTCTTTTTTTTGTTTGTTCTCTGGACTTGATCATGCCCAAGTGTTTTTTTTATGACTTGTACACCTTTTACCCTATTCCTTTTTCGATTTTGCAATTATTCTGCTGCTGGCTCTCTGGCTGATAGGATTGGTGTTTTGTTTTATTTTCATCCCAAACTGTTGGAGGTTTTTTTTTTTGCCTCCTTAGACAGGCCCCTAGAGAGGCAGAATATACATTTTCTAAATATAATGAAAAAATATTTGGGTCACAGATGCATGGTACTAGGATACTTAGTTTTCTAGTGCTGCAAGAATGTGAGTTGCAGAGAGAGCTAGGAGGCTGCAAAATATTTTGACTTAAGATCTTGGCTAAATAAGAGATAGCAAGCTTATTAAAAACGACTGAATTAAATAGGCTAAGGGACAGACAAACTAATCTGGTTTATTTTTCCAAATGGCGGAACTATTTAATGATTTTTGGAAGGAAAAGTTGCGTCTGTCTGTTGATCTATATTCCTCTGTCACATTTTTAGTTTATAATCGTAAAGGTATTTGGAACACGTTATAGCTGAGGACCTTGTAGGGACTCAGGAAGCGCTTTTTACTATTATGTGGTCCTTTATTAGCTCTCTCTCTCTCTCTCTAAATAAATAAAAAAAAAGAAATATATTATTTGGGTGTGACTGGATTCATAGCATAGAATCTTGACTGAACAAGAAACTGATTAATCAGATCTAGTATGGACATGTTCTCCAATAAACTATAGCAACCAATGCATACGCTACAACAATGCACAATAATTCAATCTGTACCCATCCCACCCTACATCTGGTGACAAACTACAAGAGGTTAAATCCTTAAATCATGTACAGGCTGGCATCCCAAGAACCACCTGAGATGCTCTCAAGGTCCTGTACATACCTGGCTGAGTCTTTGACTGCCCCCCCCCCATTTAATCTTTCAGCCCTCCCAGGTATACTACAACTTGCACTAGACATTTTCTGCGGTATCAAGAACGGTTTTCCAGCCAGCACGGGGGGGGGGGGGGGGGGGGGGCTGCTGTTGGAGACCCCCCCCCCCCAAGCCCAAACCACCCCTGGGCAAACGGAGCCTGCTGCACAGTTCTCCGTATCCTGGCTTAATCCTCCGGGCCTTGTGTACTTTTCTGTTATTAAAACCACACGCTACCAGACAGAAAATGCGGTCCCTGGAGAACACTTACAGTGATGACTCTAATATTCAACAAAAGGGACCCAGCGCCGCAACACCTCATTACAATTCCCATTTCCAAAACTGCATTCATCCCACTTGTTTATCTGTTTCAGCTACGGAAAATGCTTTCCTCAACCATTTCGCAGAGTGAAATGATCCACTCGATTGCCACTGCTTTGCGGCAACAGCCAATAACAGATTTTCAATAAAGGCCTGATGGCTACAGACATCAGCGTTCTTTAAGAAACTCGACGATACTACAGAAAAAGCAGCCTGCCTGAATACAATCCCAGGCATTACCAAGCTAACGTCTGAATTTCCCCCCTCAACATCTTCTATCAAAGAACACTCCCACCATGTATGCATGAAAAAACAGCATGATCTGCACCCAACAGTTAAGGAATTTGTAGATTCTATGTTGCACATTGCTCTCTTCCATAAGGGTTGTTATTTGTTCTCCACCCCACTTATCTTCACGGCTATACATCTCCATTTGCTATCAAGACACACGCGCTCCCCAGCTCCATAGCTCAGAAACGCAAACTCAACAGCAGACCAAATAACAAGGTTCAGAAGCAAACAGCCTGAGCGTGTTAAGCATAAATGAGCCAGGTACTTGTGTGTCACATAGCTTCTCTTTTTGGATTTTGCTTTGGGGCAACGTGAGTACCTGCAACTTCTGCACAGCTGAAAATGCCATGGGCAGCTGCCACTCTTCAAGGAACTGGAGATATCTGCGAAGTGGAGCAATTTAACTTCCACTGGCTTTACCTAGTGCCTCATCTGAAATTAATCTCCAGTTTTGTTAATACCATCCCTATCAAGTTATCCTTCTGTTCTGGGCTTTTTAAGGGACCTTTGTGTTCCATTTTGTGCGAGAATGACATTTGGTCAACTTCCATTTTAAAATATTTTCAGCCGGAAAGCTTTCCTCCTCCTTCCTAGAAGGCTGAAGGTGCAATCTGATTCCAGTTCTACCCAACATCACCCGATCTACTCAAGACAGCTGGGCATTCAAGCGCAGGGTATAGACACGTGGCCTGAAGAGCAGAGCCTGGAAAAAACTCCTTCCCCCTTTTACCTTTTTGGAAATGTAGTCTGATACAGAGTTCTGGAGAACTTAAAAAGCTTGTATAACGTTTTTGGCTGTTTTCTGTGTCCAAAGAGAGGATGGCCCTTTTGGAGAATATGGGGTGGTTTGTTAGCACCCTGCCCCCAATAATTTAGACTTCACTTAAGAGAAACTGGGGCTCAGTTAAGATGCAACCCCAAAACAGGACTTCAGAAAGTTATTTCCCCCCCCTGTTTTAGATCCTGGGATTTGATCCAGTGATCTGATAGCAGAAAGAATGCAGATTTTTTGCTGGTTTCCCTTCTGATGCCCAAAAAGCTGAACACACACGGATGCAAGTCAGGGGCCTGTATTAAGGACTGGGAAGGTGACAAAATCATCCTCTTCCTCTGTCTTCTGCAAGTGCAGTTCTACTGATGAAAGCTGAAGAAGGGGCAACATCCTCCCCCTTCTCCTGCCTCATTGTAGCTTGCTGACAAATGCCATGAGACAACTAGTCCATGTGGGTCACGTCAACCTGGGAATCAGCTTTCTGGGTGTTAGAGGGAAGGAGGGAAAATGACAAAAACCAGCATTCCCAAGGGCTTTCCACTGACAGACTGTTGGGTCCAACTCCTGGTTTGTAGCTTGGTAAGGGCAAACCATGGTTTGTCAGTTTGGATGTAATGCCAAGCTACGGTTTGCTACAGGTATCTAATTTGGTTGCAGTATGTATGGGGAGAATGCAATATGTGAGCCTGCTGGTTCACATGAAGCTGAACCATTGCAATGTCCATAATTATGAAAACGGGGAAAACTGCCAAGCGGGGTCAGAGCAGTGGCTCAGATGAACTCAGCATTACAATGCCAACAATACTCCCCCCCCCCCCAGTATAAATCTCCACAAGCAAGTTCTACAGCTTACTCACTCAAAGTGTTCACTGGAATGTGGGCTTTGCTGACAGCTAAGTGCTGGGGCAGGAGGCCAGGCTGAACTGAGGGTGTCCGGACGACAGGGGGGTGGCGGGGCACCGAGATCGGGACAGCCAGCTCTTCCTCTTTCTCCACAGCCTGGGAATCCTCGTTCTCCAGGATCTGGGAAACTGAAGATGTGGAGCTAACATCGTCCAAGTCTTCATCGTATCTTGAGCACAGGAAAGCTGACTGGGAAAGGTTGGCTGCAAAAGTTTGGGGGGAAAAGAGCACCGGATTTAATAGCAAGCAGGAGACGAGGGGGTTATGTGATCCCGGCCCCCCTTCATTGACTGATTCAATCACAGACAGTGAAAGGCAAAACAGAAAAAGAAAACATGACAAATGAAACCACACATGGATGAATGCTGGAATTCTAAAGGGCCTCAAACCTTTGCTCTGACAAAGTTAATATAGTGCATGTTTGTGTAAACAAAAACATAATTCTCTGGCACTTTAAACGCACATTCATGGTGGTGTATGCTTTGGCTGGCCAGCACCTCCTCCTAAAATGCATGCAGTGTATGTACTCCAGAGTCCAGAAAGGCTGATCATACATATCAAACACCATTTTTTTCTTTATGAAGGAGAGGCCCGAGGTCAAGCAACACAAGCACGTCATGGTCCTGCACAGAAGACAAGTGTACGCAGAATCCTATCAGCGCAGATCAGGCCCACGCCCAGCTAAAGACACTAGGTATCAACAGCTAGATTCGAGTACAATTGCACCTTGAAGACCAAAGGGTATGGGCTTCCAAGAGCCAAAGCTCCCTTCATCAGACTCTCAAAAACTTACACCCCCCCAAAAATCTTACTGGTCTCTAAGGTGCTACTGGACTTTAATCTTGTTCTACTGCAAATCAACATGGCTACCAGGACCAAATCTACAGGGGACATTTGGGGACTATGACCCCCACCCCCCGGTGTGGGCAGGGGTCCCTCCGTTTTGGATGCGGAGCGGGCAGGTGGCAGCTCCCAACAGTATTATCTCACTACCCATCTCCCTCTTGCGGAGAGGTTAGTAGCGAGATAATACTGTTGGGAGCTGCCGCCACCTGCCTGCTCCCTCCGCACCAGAGGAGGCCGGGCTTCTCCTTTACCGCAGCTCCCCTTCTCCTCCTCACTGGCTAGCCCGCAGAAGGAGGCAGCAGTGGAGGAAGCGTGGGGCATGTGGCGAGCAGCGAACTGGCAGCCTTCCCAGTGCCGGACTATGAGGCTGTATGTACTGAAATGGCTGCACCGGCGCCTCCTGCTCGGCTGCGGGGGGAGGACCCTTTCCATGGCGCTAATTTTATTAGTTCTGGTGCTAATTGAATTAATGGAGCTAATTAGCTTGGCATCGTGCTAAACACCATGCCCCTTTGCCCCCCACCAAAAATTTCCTGGCCACCGGCTAATGGCTACCCTCCAAAACCATTTAGATGTGGACAAAGACGAAGACATAATCTACAGAGGGACAATTCACCTTTTTCGTTTGCAAGAAAACTTTCAGAATGTGTCGTAGAAATGTTTTAATTTTCCTTCTCTCTGTATTTAGGAATAGGGGTGGGCATGAACTGGCTCATGAGCCAAAACTGAGGCTGAACTTGGGCCAGTTCAGAGCTCGGGAAACGATATTCAAGGAAGGTGAGCTGTGGCCAGGAGAAAGAGGAAAAGGAAGGCCTTTCCCGGGTGATCCCTCACCTTCTTCTGGCCCCGGAAAGCCGCAGCCGGGAGAAAGGGGGAACTGAACTTGCCGGGCAGCTTTGGTTCAGGTGGGGCCTGTAAGGAACTTGATAATCTAGGCCCAGGGTTCTAATAAGATCGCTGAATTTTCCTTCAGATTTCTAAGTATTGTTGGGATTCTGGCCTATTTAGAAATGCTCCCACTGATGATTAGTAAAACCTGTGAGCCATTTCTGTTCCTTGATAATTCGACCTTGGGAGACTGTCTTACAGAGACTCCTCCCTAGTTTTCCTCTCACAGAAGACGATAACTAACTGGTCGTCCCTGATGGGCTAGTGAGTTGCTGGGCGATGGCTACTCTTTACCCTTTACAGGATGGCTACTCTTTACCCCTTTCTCCACCTTGGCAGGATGCCACGCTATACCAGCTAGGCGTGAAGGGGACCTGTATCCTGCCAGATGGGTAGGATGGATATCCGAAGAAGAGGAGATTGGATTTATACCCCACCCTTCACTACCCAAAGAAGTCTCAGAGTGGCTCACAAACTCCTTTCCCTTCCCCTCCCCACAACAGACACCCTGTGAGGTAGGTGGGGCTGAGAGAGCTCTGAGGCAACTGTCCTTGAAAGAACAGCTGGTACAGAGCTATGGCTTGCCCAAGGTCATCCAGCAGCTGCAAGTGGAGGAGTGGGGAATCAAACCCGGTTCTCCCAGTTTAGAGTCCGCGCACTTAACACTACACCAAACTGGCTCTAAATGCCACGCAGAGATGCTTGAAGATAGTAAGGTCTGAAGTTTTCAGATAGGCAGTTTTTATGTAGCAATGGTGAAGTTTATTTGTTTTATGTTCATTTGCCTGTGACTGAGTGATTTATGCTTTGCAACACTCCTTGAAGTTAATAAATTTGATTTATATTTCACGCTATGTCTGGAATTACTGACTCAACCCCCTGAAGGAACCCTGAGAGTGTAGAGCTGAGGCCTTTTGACCTCACAAAATTAAAAAAGGGAGAGTGCGTCCCACCTGGCTGACTCCTGGAGTGGCTGTTCTCTGCGTCCAGAGTAGGAGGTTTGGGGCGGCTCAACCCTTTTTAGGTTCATGCCCATCCCTATTCAGGAACTACCTATAAACACATTTACCTGCACCTAGGTAAGTACTGGATATGAATCCTGGGCTTTGGCCTGGGAAAGCTTAGCCCATAATGTCACATTTAAGTTGAGGAGACCTTGCAGGGCATTTACTCCAACCCCTGGCTCAATGCCAGGAAGCCAGAGTTCAAGCAGCCCTGGCAGATGGCTGCCCAGACTCTGCTTGGAAGACCTCCAGTGGCGTTGCTTTTGGGGCAACAGGCTAATATCGCCCACCCTTATCACCTTAGTTTTGTAAGGCATCATAAAATACAATGATAACTATTTAGCAGTGGCTCATACAGCACAAACAATATGTACTCCCAACATCTTTTACACAACAAAGTGTGTCTTGTGTTTTTTTTAATCTGCCCTCCCTCCAAGCAGCTCAGAGTGGCGTACATTGTTCTCCCCTCCATTTTTTCTTCAGAACAATCATGTGAGGTAGGTCAGGCTGAAACAGAACAAGTGGCCCAAGGTTAACCGGTAAGTTTCGCAGAATTTGCAAACCTGAACCTTGTTCTCTGGTCCTAGCCCAACACTCCAACTACTACTCTGCGCTTATAACACAAGGCCTGGATTATGGAGTGTCTGTGGTGCTTTCACACACTCTAAATAATACACTTTGCAAATAGATTTTACTCTGTGAAATGGCAAAATCCACTTGCAAAGAGTCACCGAAGTGGATTGAAAGTGCATTATTTAGCAGGTGTGAAAGCGCCCATGTGTTTCAGCAACTCAGTAACTTTTGCACTCACCATCAACCAAAAGAGACACACTGACTTCCATCCCTAGCGTGAAGAATGCAGCTCAAGGTGGCTCACAGCTTACTTGTTTCTCTGGTGGCAGTTGCGTCAAAGTGGGAACCACCCGCCATCCATAAGCCCCACTGGGCAAGGGCCTTGACCATTCCCCTAAAACACAGGGCAAGTGCCCCACTGGGGAACAGTGCTCAGAAGAACCACAGGTGGCATGTCACGGAGCCACCGAGTGAATACCATGGCTGTAAATGTACGATACACGAGGAAAAAAGGACAGAGGAAGGAAATGACTACACAGGATACCAGGAAAGGGTGACGACGTTTGGGGCTTTTTAGTCTAGGGGGGAAAAATTAAGGTGGAGGGGATTGAGAAAGAGTTTTATAAAACAGCAAATAGTGTGGCAACAGTGGAGTGAGAGGGTTTTTCCCCCTTTAAATTAATGCCTCCTCAGTACTAGAGCTTGGGTGTTGCCCAGTGAAGCGGAATGGCTGCAGGGTCATGACAGACCAGACAGTGAGACATCTGACAAATTCGGCACCGATTCACGTAAAACCTTCTGCCACCTTGGAAACCCTATTTGGGCAGAGAGGTGGCACAGAAATGTTTTAAATAAAACAAAACAAATACCAATTAAAAATCCGTTCACCTTTCAGATACCACAGGTCTCCTCTTTTGTTGTGCTGCTGAGGACCAACATGACTCACCTGCTAGACTCTGAGACCAGAGAAGGAATGAACCTCACTCAGTTCAGAACTGACTTTTGCATTTCGTTCACACAGCTTGTGGGGACGGTCACTAACCCAGAAGGCTTTCGAAGAGGGTCAGACAAAGTCATGCTATGGTGTTTAGTTACAAAGTCACAGCCACTCCACGACTGGAGACAGTCTACCTCCCAATACGAGATGCTGGAAACAAGCAAGTAACTTGGGGTTGTTGCCATTAGGTTTTGCTTGTAGGTATCCCAAAGGCATCTGGCTAGTCACACCTGGAAACCGCTGGACTGGGCATTCTGATCCAGCAGGGCTGCTCTGGTCTTCTTCTGCTTTCTGCGGGGCTCTGAATGAAGGCTTTTGGTTCTCTGCTGCTCCCATCAACACTGCTTGGTGATCTGGCATAATCCCTCTCTCATCATAGCAGATGTCGATCTCTCAAAGGAGTGAGGGTTGATTTGAAAGACCATCAAGGACGGGGGCAACAGATTTTCAAGGCATGAAGCATACCATATTCGTGGGGGCTGGAAGCTGCTTCACTGAGCTCAAGGCTCAAAAGCACCAGCTTGCCTTTAGAAACTTCCAATCCCCGTCTTCAGAGGGGACTTGGGGGCTCCTGACGGCATCATTTGGCGGCCAGAGGTCCCAACCTACAGTGAAGGGCTCTCTGCATTTCATTGGGACGTCATAAAGGAGAGCAGAAAGCAACAGGGCCCTCAGGATGGAACTTCATTCCAGAAAAACCTAACAAAGGGGCCTGGGTGGGGGACTGCTATAATGTAGGCCAGGGCCTCTTGTAAACAAACAAGCTCTTGCCGAGTGCTTAAAAATCATCTGATGGGCGACAGCATACCTGGGGCTGTTGACCTGATGGGCGGCATCTTCCGTTTGGACAGGAAATTCCGCAGCTGTGCCTGCTTCACTGGGGACAGTTTTGCTGGAAAAGAGGATGAAAAAGGATAGGTAAAGAGGAGCCACTGGTTCGTGCAGCATTACGCCTCTGTAACACCAGACTTCTGTTATTCAACCTCAACAATCCCACATTCTTAAAGGTATAGAAGCGACAAACCGTGGACTGGCCACTGGGAGTAATTTTGCAGGAAACAAAGCTCAAGAGCCAGCAAGTGAGCTGCAGGTGTAACTTTGGGTTTTCCAGGCCTGGATACCTGCTGCATCTCACTGGCTCAGCTCAGTCACAATGTCACATCGCGGTCTGCCAAATGCAAGTGATTTCTTCCCCCCCCCAGACTTCTTCCTTTCATGTGCAAGCTCTCCTTCACCTCCTAGTTTATGTCTCCTGACATAAATGAGACCTTGTTGGCCCAGACCATGTGTGTCATAAAATGAAATGCCAAGTAGCGGAGATATAAACTTTATAAAGGACACAAACACAAAGGTGGTCTTTTTTACTTAAAATAAAAACATGCTTAAAACATTAGCACTCTTGCAATATTCTGTTCATTTAACAGTATCTGATAACTTGACACCTCTTGCTCTGAATTATTGCATCAAAATGTCTGTGCTGGTGCAATCTTGAGTATGCTGTTCAGGTATGTATCTGTAAGCTGCAAACCTACTTCTGATTTATTGACATTCACCACAGAAATCTCGTGCTCAGAGTTCTGAGTCTGGGACCCAGGGGAAAACATGAAACGGCTGAGCGATCGAGAGAGTCTGGCAAAGCAAGCTACGATGCAGCAGCAGCAACAGAACTGGAAGCAGGAAATGGCCAGTTCCAGTGTGGGCCTGATAGAAGCCCTCCAGGGGCCTGATCCGGCCCCCGGGCCGCATGTTTGACCCCCGTTATAGGGTGTTTTCTCGGGTTTCTACTCTGCCACTTTGATATCGCTCAAGTACTGCACTGGAAGAGGACCTTCAATGCGGTCAGTCTAGGGAAAGAGATCTTGGGGTCATAGTGGATAGCTCACTGAAATTGTCAACCCAGTATGCTGCAGCAGTGAAAAAGGCAAAATCTATTTTAGGGATTATTAGGAAAGGGATTGAGAATAAAATGGCCAATATTGGATTACCCGTGTGTAGATCTATGCTGCATAGATCTATGCTGCAGCCTCATTTGGAATACTGTGTACAGTTCTGGTCACTGTATCTTAAAAGGGACATTGCAGAGCTGGAAAAAATCCCGAGGAGGGCAATCAAGATGATTAGAGGGTTGAAGCACCTTCCCTAAGAGGAAAGGCTGAAGAGGCACTAAGCCTCTGAGTCCCAGAGCCAGGAGGCAACCTCAGGGAAAGGCCTTGGCCCTTGTGCCCTGTTGTTGGCCATCCAGAGGAACTGGTTGGCTGCTGTGTGAGAGAGGATGCTGGGCTAGATGGACCCCTGGTCTGATCCAGCAGGGCTCTTCTCATGTTCTTATGAAAGCCTCAGCCTCTCTGCCCTCTTGTCGGCCCTCCAGAGGAACTGTTTGGCCACTGTATGAGACAGGATGCTGGGCTAGACGGACCCCTGGTCTGATCCAGCAGGGCCCTTCTTATGTTCTTATGAAGGCCTCAGCCTCTGTGCCCTCTTATTGGCCCTCCAGAGGAACTGTTTGGCCACTGTACGAGACAGGATGCTGGGCTAGATGGACCACTGGTCTGATCCAGCAGGGCTCTTTTTATTTTCTTATGTTCTCAGGGGGTACTGAGTGGTGACAGCTAGTTACCAGGGTGAGTTCCAGGGAGCCCTTGGTCTAAGGGGGTGTTACCCAGCAAGGAAAAACACCATTCCCCCACTCCCTTCCTATCATAACAGCTGACTTACCGGGTGCCTTGGACTGACTCTTGGGGGAAGATTCCATGGTAACTTTCATCAAGGCATTACCCAAGCTCTCAAGTTCACTGTCAAGGCTGAGTCAGTTGGGAGTTGAAGGAGCAGCACAGGGAAGAAACCAAGAAACCATGTCATCATCACAAAGCAGAACACACAGCACCCTTTCCTAACAGTTCAAAGCAAGTCACCCAAATTGTCTCCATAATGCTATTACTTACTATGGTGCTTTACAGAGTTATGAAAAGGAGAAAGGTCCCTGCCCGAAGGAACTTAAACTCTACAGTTCAACACAGGCATGGTTCAGACAGATACTGACGGGCTCATGTGCTGCCTGCCACAAATGCATGGGGAGGAGACTGCCAGTTCCTGTTATAGCCAAGCCACAAACCGTGGTTTGTATTCTCCTTGCAAACCAGGATTTCAAGCTCTGGATCAACAGTAAACTACTGCACTCTATGCTATTTTAGCATATTTCATTCATTCCCAAAGAAATACAAGTATAATTGATAGGAGGTTGTTGTTTTCCCCCCAGTGCTTCCTAAAACTTTCCATGTTTTCCATGGGAAAAGAATTAATGCTATCCATTTTGAATAAAACGTTGTCTTCACTTACTCAAAAAGAAAACAAAAAAAATTAAGCTCGATTCCAGTCTTGTAGCACCTTAGAGGCCAACAAAATGGAGGGGGGGAGGGGAGAATAAGCTTTTGAGAGTCAAAGCATCCTTCGTCAGCTACAAGTCATTGCAAAGAAGAAACGCAGGATGCAAAGCTACTGTGCAATTTGCAATTGGCTTGATTAGAGCAGAGGGGAAATGCTTGGGGCGGGGGGCAGAAAACCAGCCCCCATTTCCCTTGTGCTCTAATCAAGCTGATGGTCTCTTCTGCTGCACACTGGTTCAAGTCCTCTGTACAACTGTGCAAAATTGGGTTTTATAACGCAAGCCAGAAACCAAGACTGACAAACTTTAAGTCCTCATGGCTGCAAAGAAAACGTTTTTTTAAAATTCCATGTTAATCCCACAATGACATTAGTTGGAAAGAGGCCTCATCCACCAGCCCTACTGGGTCTCTCTACCCGGCCCCTAGGTTTTCATTCAGAAGGACTAGAAAGCTAAAGAAAGCTGACATTTTTTTTCTTGTAGCTGTGGGATTTATGCGGATGGTCTTCTGCAGATCGTTTCTAAACAGCGGTGTTGGATAGAATACTGCATTACACAGTGTGTGTGTGTGTGTGTGTGAAACAGCAAGGAAGTGAAGCGAAAGAGTGCTTTCCTAGGCATTCTCCAGCGACACGCACCCCTGGACGCTGCTGTGGGTGGAGGAGTCACGGGAGAGGCCCCACGGAGAGGTCTGCTTGTACATGTGAAGCTGCTGCAGACTGTCCACCAGGTTCGTCAGCCGTTTCCTCTGCTGGTTAATTATCTCTCGGTTATTGGTGAGGGTGTTGAACAAAGTCTCTCTCTCGGGCACCATTAGGCGTCTATTAAAAAAATAAGTCAGGGGGAAGGGGGGGGGAAATTAAATCTATTGCAAGAGACAAATTTCAAGAGAGAGGGAGACAGAGGAAGGAACGGGGAAAGGTGCTGGTGACGACGGGTGGGTAGGAGGAAGTCAGTAGGTTTCGCTTATACAAAATCCCAGGGACAACCATGCAAGAAGAAGAGAAGAGATTGGATTTATATCCCACCCTTCACTCACTTAAGAGTCTCAGAGCGGCTTACAAACTCCTTTCCCCTCCCCTCCCCACAACAGACACCCTGTGAGGTGGGTGGGGCTGAGAGAGTTCTGAGGCAATTGTCCTTGAGGGAACAGCTGGTACAGAGCTATGGCTTGCCCAAGGTCATCCAGCCAGGTGCAAGTGGAGGAGTGGGGAATCAAACCCGGTTCTCCCAGATTAGAGTCCACGCACTTAACCACTACACCAGACTGGCAAGGCAGGCCAATGGCATTCAGACAGTGGCCCAAACCCAGGGGCCATCTGGAAGTCCATCAGCGGGGCCAGAACTCCAGAGGCCCTCCCCCTGGTGCCCCCCCAGCACCAAGAATACAGAGCATCACTGCCCCAGATGTAGTGTTCCACCTATACCTTGCCACAAATAGCCACTGATGGACCTCTGCTCCATATGTTTATCCAATCCCCTCTTGAAGCTGTCTGTTTGTAGCCACCACCACTTCTTGTGGCAGTGAATTCCACATGTTAATTACTCTATGGGTGAAGAAGTACTTCCTGTTATCTGTTCTAAGCTTAGGTAAAGGTAAAGGTAAGGATTTCCCTTGCTCGAAAGCCAGTCGAATATGACTCTAGGGATGCGGTGCTCATCTCCATTTCCAAACAGAAGAGCCAGCGCGGTTCAAAGACGTTTCCGAGGTCATGTGGCTGGCATGACTAGATGCTGAAGTGGTACCTATTTATCTACTTGCAATTTCTTGCTTTCAAACTGCTAGGTTGGCAGGAGCTGGGACCAGAGACGGGAGCTCACTCCATCATGCAGCACTCGGGTCTCAAAGTGCTGAACTACTGACCCTCTGGTCTGCAGCTCAGCATCTGAAACACTTGAGCCACTTACTGCTCATTAATTTGACTGAGTGCCCACAAGTTTGGTTTGGGAAGGACTGAGCAAGCTTCAGAAGAAAATGAACGCTGACTTTTAGCTGCAAACAAGAGAGAAAGAACACTGGGGAGGGGAGAAATCAGACTCCTTTAGGCCAAGAGAATTTTGGGAGAGATATTTCAGAGGACTGGATGTCCTCACTGCCCCCAGGCGATTCCTCAAGGCCCTACCTGCAAGATGGCTCACGCAAAAAATTACGAGACAGCTTTAACTATTAGAGTCCAGCAAAAAAACAATAAACAAGAATGATGTGGAGTTTGTTCCTACAACCAGCTGCTCACTGAATGGAGGTCTATCAACTGTTACTAATCACAGTAGCTAAAAAGGGGTCCCCTACCTTTTTAAACCTATGGTCCCTTTGGAATTTTGACACAGCATGGTGGGCGCAGGCACAAGACGGCTGCCGCCAGAGCCAGCCACAAGACGGCTGCTTCAGCTGACCTCCAGTCACACCTATTTGTCTGAAACACATCCCCAAGATTAACACTGCCATCCAGAAAAGAGTCACACCATTCTAGGCCAGTTTTCACTTCATAGAAGGGTGTAACTCTGCTTAGAATGGCACTGTAGATCACTCACCTTTGCTTTTTTTGCTGCTCCAAATGCCGGTCCCATTCCAAATCCAGAACATCGTTCACATCCTGGACAGCAAACTTCACGTACTGATGCAGGCGTCGAATTTCCTGCCCCAGAAAGGAAATCAAACAGTCACTTTTCCGTCCCATTCAGGATACTCACAATTAAGTTCAAACGTATCGGTTCGGAACAGATCAGCCGAGGCAGCTCCAGCAAGGGTGGTGTCCAGGCCCAGGGCTTCTTGGTGGTAGAAACGTCTCACTTCTGGACCTCCCTACCCAGAGAAACTGACCTGGCCAGCTCAGGGCTGTTGCCGGGAAAGATCATGAAGACTAATCTTCAGGAAGGTATTTTGTGTCTGTGTGAGGTGGACCAAATTTGAACAGACTGCTTCAGATGACTCATAAGAATATGAGAACAGCCTAGAAGGATCACGTCTGCAGTCCATCTAGACCTGTGTCCTGTTTCCCACAGTGGCCAACCAGATGCCCCAAAAGGCCCACAACGAAGGGCTCAAAGAATCTTCCAGCTGTTGTGCCCCTCCCCTGCAGCAGTTGGCACCCAGAAGTACATTACCCCTGAATACGGAGATTCCATTCATCCCTAACAGCCACTAACAGATTCATCCTCTATGCATCAGTCTAATTCGTTTTTAACTTCTCCAGTGCTTGAAGCATCAGCTTGAAATCTGCATACGAATACTGTGACCTGTTTTGTTTTTATGTTTAATAATGCACTGTATTTTTATGATCTCTTTTTTATAAAAGATTTTATTAATTTTCTACAGAAAGAAAGGGAAAAAAACAGAACACCTACAAAGACAGAAAATCTAACACAGAACAACAAAGAAGCATGTAGTCTTTTTTAAACCACTTACGTTTTACAAAAAAGGAATCGTACTTTTATGCATCTAAATCAGTTTAATCATTCAAAATATAAAGCTGGTAACTTAATAATTATGTTGTACAACTTTTTAGATATTCTTCAATCCTCCAGGAAGCCTCTATGGGGGTCCGGGCGCCCTGGATCCCCCACTAAGACCTGGAGGTTCGGTGGTTTCTCGGGAGCTCTCCCAAGGGCCTTCTGAAGTCAACGGGTCACAAACTGGAAGTCTATTTTTATGATGTCTTGATCTGTTCTGTGTTCCACCCTAAGCTCGCTTGCAGGGAGGACAGAATATAAACTAAAATAAATAAATAAATAATAAAGTACACCAGGCCTATAGCCAGGATTTTGTGGCTTGTGGGGCAATTTCCCCTCCTTGTCGGGCTGAAGTTCTTAGTGCAGAAAGAAAAGCCATTTAGCCAATAGAAGGCTGTTACCAGGATAGATCTCTAAATTGCAAGCTGTCAACCACTTTAGATGACACTTCTCAGCTGCTGCAAGTTAATCACTTCTGCCAGCCTAAACAACAATTCTGATAACAAGCTGGCAGGTGGGGGTGATGACTTCTACAGTCAAGAAACCTAACACTTTGTCAAAAAGACTCTCTTAAAGGAGACCAGTTTCTTGACACAGAGTTAGAAGGGATCCTAGAGGTCACCTACTCCAACCCCCTTGCTCAGTACAGGAATCAGTCAACTGTAGCACCCCACTCTGCTTAAAGGAGTGCACGGCTTTTAAAAAATGTTTTTAAATGACTGAAACAAACATTTACCGGAGAAATTATTGTGGGGCTGTGTATTTAGGAAAGGGGGCAGAGCCCCCCCCAAAGCCCCACCATAGCTACAGGCCTGAAGTACACCCCAAAACAGTGAGTTCTACAAGTTAATTATGTGTTATGTGAAAGAGTCTCTTTTGTCTGCCCTGAGATACCATTCAAGGAAATAAACCCCAAGTTGCAGGCCACAGGGGTCAACAGAACCTCTCTTCTCTTGGATCACTAGTCCACCAGTCTGACGGGGGGGGGGGGGGGGGATTGTTCCAGATTCCAAACGATGTCCTTCCCACTCTGTGATACTTCAGAATGTAACGGAAGGGTGAATGACAGTGTTTAAGGACCTCCTGTGAAAGGGAGACTCAGTACATACAGAACGAAGTTTGAGTCCAGTGGCACCTTTGAGGCCAACAAAGTTTTATTCAAGAAGTGTGTGCGCACACAAAAGCCCAGAACAAAACTTTTGTTGGTCTTCAAGGTGCCACTGGACTCACACTTTGTTTTGCTGCTTCAGACCAACACGGCTACCCCCCTGAATCAGTACATACAGAAAGCTAGCTTAATGGCCGAAAAGGTTCTAGCCTAGTTCAGCCCTTTCCATGTGTGCCAGTTTTCTTCGTGCAGGTTAATGTTTATGTGTAGGACCCTGCAAAAACACAGACACAGACACCCAGAAGGTGTTGCTTGCAGTTCCAGAAGGCGTCTACCAGACAATTTTGCTCAATGTGAAGACCATTTTTTGGGGCCTGAGTATGAAGCAACCTTTTGAAAAGGGTGAAAAAGTTAGCCAGCCAGCCAGCTCACCAAAAGCCCCACACTTGTACAGAAGAGGGACTGGCTGCTCAGGAGGGATCATTTTGAGCCATCTCGAGCTTGGCTTTATTTATGGGCACCTCCCACATTATCCTTGCACATCCAATTTGGACTCCTCCGGGCAAGACAGGTCAATTACATAAGAGCACCGAGGCTCAAGCTAGTTTTTCACACTTCAGCCTGACGGGGAGAAAGAACATGTTTAACTTTAGAACACCCCCCCCCCCCCGGGAGCAGAAACATGCCCCTCCTCCTGCCCCATGCTTCCCCATCTCACTCCCAAAATCTTTTTGACACGCTTGCAAGAACTTCCCACTGCCGCCCGGCACTTACAAGCCCATTCGGTTTCGAGCCTCGCCATCCGTGAAATTGACTGCAATAGCACAAGTCGTTATAAATCATTGCACTGAACTGGGGGAAAGCGCTTGCCGGAGGCAAAGCAATCTCCGAATGAACAATTTCTTTCATTAACTTAACAAGATATTAAACTGACACTTCCTAAAAGATCCCTGCCCTCCCCCAGCTGGAAAAGAACATTAATAGAAAAATAATGCCAGCAGATGGAACTGGCCGAGAGCAGACACGGGGAGCGTTCTCCTGGCCCCTGGTCCGAACAGCTGCTGTGGGGCTGGGGCTGGCGGCACTGTTCACTGAAGAATACAGACAAGCCACTGGTTCCCAAGAGGCTCCCTCTGGCTCGCAGCTTTCGATTCAGCCCCGATTCCCAAAGACATCTCCTCACTGTGCTCCTTAGAGACTGTATCTGGGCTTCATTAAAATCTGCGCTGGGCAGGCCCCTGCCAGACCCAAGTCGACACATTCTCCCACCCCCATAAATATCTGGGCCCTACTTAGCAGCTCATTTCATGCAATGGTCACCTTGAGATTAGACTACTGCAATGCTCTTTACACGGGACTGCCCTGGTTGCAACGCTGGAAGCTGCAGCTGGTGCAAAATGCGGCGGCCAGGCCGTTGATGGGTCTCTCTATGCGGGAGCACATCCGGCCTGTGCTAAAGGCATTGCACTGACTGCCAACAGCATACCGGATTAGCTAGTTTTGACCTTTAAAGCCCTATATGGCTTGGGGCCTGCCTACCTGAAGGACTGCCTTTCCCCGCATGTCCCCCAGAGAGGCCAGGGTCGCAAAACAGTTTGGCCCTCCCTGGACCGAAGCCAGACTGGCCTCTCCCAGGGCTAGGGCCTTCACAGCGGTGGCTCCACACTGGTGGAATGAGCTCCCAGAAGACATCAGGGCCCCGCAGGACCTCTTAACAGTTCCGCAGGGCCTGTAAAACGGAGCTCTTCCGCCAGGCTTTCGATTAGGAGCCGCCACTAACGACATCAATAATACTGACAATACTACTGAATTGTTAAGGCCCTTAATGCTAACACCAATAGCCGGCTATGCAGGATACTGATGGGAGTCAAGATTCTGGACCATCCTATCGTGGCCACTGGGACGCTGCCGCCACCAGCACTTTACTCTTTTCTTGCACTGTATGCACTGGTATGATTGTATTTTATGATGTTGTATTGTATAACCACTTCTGTTTTAATATATTTTTAACCTTTTAATGTAAGCCGCCCTGAGCCTGCCTCGGCAGGGAGGAGGGGAGAACATAAATAAATAAGTTCCAACTGACGCATAAAGGCTATCACACTAGTATCCCGCCCTCTTCCCGAGACAGTGCATAGGGGGCTACTCTAACCTTCGTGACAATCCCGCCAGGTAGAGGCTAAGCTTGACAGCTAAGTGGAGATTTCAAGTGAGATCTCCCTGGCATAAGACTGATCCTGTATCTGCTATGCCAGATGAGTTCTCTAGGAAGCTATATTCAGTGGAATCATATCCCACAGCCTCTGGCTCAAACTGGCGCACCACAGTGCTAACACTCCGGAACACCCACAGCGGGAGCAGCGACAGATGCTCTGGGCATTCTTGATTCTAGCCCCTGCACAAGCCAAGGCGCATCCAAGGTGCTTAAAGGAAAAACTTTACTGTGGCCCCTGCCAACGTTGCTAAGACAGGGAGGGAGGCAGAGAAACGGATCATGCCCACGCCCACCTCACTGAGGACCTGTACTGGGATATCGCTGCTGTGGACTGCAGGTGGGGCTCACATCTCTGAATGCGCCTCCACAAATGCAACATTAAAAATTCCTGCATGTGACACCCCCTCCGCCCCCCACCCTGAGGAGCAGAGTTCAGCCTCTACTGCTTGGGCAAGACAGCTGACAGCAAGAGACACTCCTGGCTTAGCCAGGAGAGAAGGAACCGGGGGGGGAAATATTCTGCCCCTTAAACTTCAGGTTCAGGATGGACAAAAAGAAAAACTACTCTATGCAGAGAGTGATTAAAATGTGGAATTCGCTACTGAGGGATGTAGTGATAGACACAGGAATAAACAGCATTAAAAGGGGATTAGATAGAGTCACGGAGGATAAGTCCATCAATCACTACTAGCCATGGTGACAATAAGCCTCTGAATCCCAGAGCCAGGAGGCAACACCAGGGGAAGGCCTCGGCCTCTATGCCCTATTGTTGGCCCTCCAGAGGAACTGGCTGGCCACTGTGTGAGACAGGATGCTGGACTAGATGGACCATTAGTCTGATCTAGCAGGGCTCTCCTTATGGTCTTAACTCCAAGATAAAGCCTGCAAGTTGATTAATGCAGACAAATATGTCTAATTTACATAAAAGCAGGCAGCAGGTTGACTAGTTATAGGACCTGGGATTTTGTCTGCTGCAAGCTTTCAGATCTTCCTGTTTATCCTTAAACAGGAGCAACAACAACAACGATTGAGAGCCGTCAAGTCGCTATCAACTTATGGAGACCCAAAAAGTTCTACTTCACGGGGTTTTCAAGGCAAGAGATGAGTCTGCCATTGCCTGCCTCTGCATAGCAACCCCAGTCTTCCTAGGTGGTCTCCCATCCAAGTTCTAACCAGGACTGACTGCACTTTGCTTCTGAGCAATGCCCCCTCCAAGCTGTGGAGTCGTCTTGTGAGCAAAAATCCTTCTTTGTGAGCTACTGGCATTAAAGCTGTGAGCGAGCGATTTGGCTACTGCATGAATCAGTTTGCTCTGGAGCCATCCTTCCTGAGCTAAGACAAAAGTGTGTGAGCTGGAGACTTAAAAACTGTGAGCTAGCTGACACTAACTCAGCTTAGAGGAAACACTGCTTCTGAGCTCTGACAAGCTTGGGCAAATCCGGGCTATCCAAGCTGTTATCGCTAAAAAAACCCCATCATAGTGAAATACGGCTTCCCTGCCCCTCCAGAGGCACAAATCATTACGAACACACCCAATCACCCCACTGGGCCACTCCAGTCTGCTCAGAACAGGAGCAGTTCTGCAAGGTCTCAGGCACTGCTCTTCCTTAACCCTGTTCCTTAAGGTCCTTTCAACCGTACTGAACTTGGGACTTCTGCACGCCAAGCAGGCACTCCGTTACGTTCTCAAAATCATGGCCCCTGAAGTCAAGGTTGGCGAGTTCATACCTGAAGCTGGGCTTCGCTCTTTGGATCCAGGGGCTTCTTATACAGCAGGTGCAAATACTCCGAGTTGTGGGTTCGCTCGTCTTTCTCTCTTGCTTCCTCCAGACCTGCAAAGCCCTCCAGGAGGCTTGTCTTCAGGAGGCTGATGTCTCCATGAAGGGACTACAGGTAAAAGGGGAGGGAGACCCCCCCCCCCCAACAAGATGATGAGTACCTGTGTTGCCGGCACATACGTTGCTTTCCACTGAGAATATTAAGCTGCCAAATATTAACACACCATTGCTGGTGTGCGGTGATAGGATTTCTGGATGTCAGAAAAACCACTGCCAATGCGCAGGCTAGTGTGGGGCTCCTTGCCAAGTATGGGGCAGGGGAATCACAAACGCACACGGAATTCGGCATTCTAGAAATCTTGGGTTTCAATTTTTTGAAGCCTTGGTTGCAAAGATAGAGTGGGCAACCTCTAGGGAAGTATGCAAAACCAGAGAGGAGATCAGTTAGATTTCCAGGGGTCAGCCGCTTCTGCTCACTTCACAGCTTCATGGCCTGGCTAAATCAGATGCGCACTTCCACAAGTACCCTCTTTTTGTTTAATAGGCTCTAGGCCTGTGCCAACCTGCAGCAAGCTGAGGGCACTCAGGCCTTGTGCTCTTAGAATGTTTCTGAGTTCTGATACCAGATCTAACTATATGGCACAGAACAGGGGTGGCCAAACTGGCTCGGGAGCCACATGCGGCTCTTTCAGAGATACTGTGCGGCTCCCAGGAGGTTCCCCATGTATTTGCTCTCTCTTTCTTTCTGTCTCTCTCCCTTCATCCCTCCCCCTCCATCCCCACCTATTTGCTTTCTTTGTTTCTCTCTCGCCTTCTTTCTTTCCACCTTTTTCATTCTTTCTTTCCACCTCTCTCTCTCTCTTAGACACATAAATATCATTCGCAAACAAATAAATATCATTGGGCAAATAAATATTATCAATATCTGTTTTTACTCCTTTTGTTTTTATTTGTGGCAGTCTCATTCAACGTTAATAAAAAGCAAATTTGCATATTTTCCAGTAAAAACGTGTGAGTAATATTTGTTCACGTCTTGTGGCTCTCAAACATCTGACCTTTATTCTGTGTGGCTCTTACATTAAGCAAGTTTGGCCACACCTGTCATAGAAAGATCTGGGATCATTACGTCATGGCAAAAATAACAGATAATCTGTCTCATTTTGACTATCAAACTTCCTCCTCAAACTTATCGCAATCTGGTTTCCTATACTGGAATACTTGGTAAAGCAAGGAGAGATTCCGAGCGAGGTCAGAGGTTTGCAAATACGGCGATGGTTGGTTGTACAATGCAAATGTATATTTGACAAAGAACCTGAAAGTGGAGACATCCACCGGCATACTTGTTTTGTACTTTAGTTTTCGATATATACATAATTACCATTCCCTTGACTCTGTATTATTACGTTGATAACTATAACAAAATTCTTTAGAAGTTAAAAAAAGAATGTTTCTGAGTTTACAGAGGGAGGTGGCTTGTCTTAAAGCAACGAGACGCTCCTTTATCTCCTTTTTCTGATGCAAGCCAGCTTCAAGTGGTGGGTCAGAGAAAGGATGGTATTCTAGGAGTGATGGTAGAGCCTCAGGCAGCTGCAGTCCCAGGCTAGCTAAAACCCATTCTGGCACAAACAGACCCAGGAGATTTCCACTTTGGAGGGGCTGAGATAATTTTTAGTTATTTTATGATGCCCCTCATCCTGCTTGTATTGATTGTAGATCCTCTCTGCTGCTGCCAGCAACTTTAAACACAGGTGGGAGAGTGGCACTGGCACCACGGTGACCTCCCAAGCAATCCGCTGTTAGCCCTAAAAGACGACTTGGTTGCTGCCTGCCTGGAGACTGGAGGCAGGGTCTCACCCAGAAACTCTTCTTACCTCAGTGGTCTCCTTGATCTCCAAGATGAAGGTGTGGAGGTCATTTGAGTCCGTCTTCAGCAACTTCTTCTCCTCATCAGAGCCCACTTGGAAAGAGGCTTTGGCTGTCCTGCTTTTCAGTTCTTCCATCTCCTTCTGGAAATGCGCTATCTGTGCAGGAGGGAAACCTTGCTTGTTGACACTGCAGAGATGCCCAGTCTACAAGAGTTCAGACACGTCTCTACGCAATGGATGACATATCAATACACTTCTAAATAAATACACACGCAACAACCAGTTTCCTCCCTTTTTTTGACAGCTAAGACACACATTTTACCTGGATTAAAAGTAAAGCTATATTGGACTTTTGTGCCACAGAAAAAAATTTAGAGTAAGAGTTATTTAACATCTTTAATCCCACCTATTCTCAGCTGCAGGCTCCCAATGCGGCTTGCTAAAACACACCCAAACAGGGATCCTCAACCTTTTTGACCCCCTGAGCACCTTTGGAATTCTGACATTGGGCTGTGGGCACAATCACAAAACAGCTGCAGCGGGAGGCACAGCAACACACACAGAGGCATCTCAAGGAGGAGGAGGGTTAGCTTAAAAATATACTGAGAAAAAGGAGTGAGAGAGAATAAAACCAATGCTGTGGTGGCAGCTGCTGCTGAAACGACACTGTTTTAATCCACACATGGCCAATCAGATCTTGAATGGCCAATCAGGAGCTCTGCTGGGCAAGAGCCCAGATGGCCCAACCCACTTTCTAAAAACACGTGGTGGGCACCAGGAAAGGTGTTTGTGGGCACCACTGTGGCCATGGGCACGATGCTGGGCACCCCGTATTAAAACATTAAAGATATTAATTTAAACATTAAAACCATGACATATTGAAAATCCCTTTTGAAAAATCAACCAAACGCCTGAGTGAACTAAAAAGGTCTTCTCACCTGGTGCCTTGAGTTATTCAAGTGAGCCACTATGAAGGAGTTCCAAAAATGGGGTGCCGCCAGTGAGAAGGCCCTGCTTCTGACAGCTACCCACCTTAACCTCGGAAGCTCAGGGCACATTAAGGAGAGGTTTTATGCAAGATCTTAACTGAAAGGGGAAGAGATGATCCACTAGGTACCCGGCCCCAGAGTATAAAAGTGCTTTATTATCCACCCCCTGGAAAGCTTGACTCCAATGTGTTTTGTGTATATTTTCTTAGCCCAGAACAGGGATACGTGCAGAGATGCAACAGAGATGCGAATTCTACTGCAGCTTTGCACTCTAGTCAGCCAAATGATACAATCACACACACTGCAGGATCTCATTCCAGACCCACCAACAACCGAGATTCAAAAGAAAATTCACTGGACCCGAGACCTCAGATCAGTTAGACGGGCAATTAAGACTCTTCTGAAGCAAGCCTCAACTCTCCAATTCAATGCTGTTTAGAGCTTTCTCTATAACCCCCCCGCCCCGTAAAGATAATGCTGTTAGTTTAGTTTGCACCTTTCTTTGGATGTTTTAAGGTGCATATTTACTTGAATATTAACTGTTTTCTGCTATGAGAACTGTGGGTGTTTAATATTCTAAAGCCTCATGTAAATAAAGGCAAGATCAGAGCACGAAAACAATCTGAGAGGCAGTGGGCCACCTCCTCAGTCGGCAGGCAAAGTTTGGACTGACAGATGCCATTAACAATTGAACAACCGTTACTGCTTGAAGCATGCAAGTTTGTGAATGAGGTGCTAATCCAGAAACAGTACCTTGTGTGAACCTCCTCAAGAGATTAAGAATACAGGAGTTCTAAAAAGGATGAGAAGGGGCAACTTCCCCAGCCCAAAGTTGGCGAGCAAACAGCCCCCCCCCCCCGAAGCCTCACCTCTTCCCTTATCCCTGCAATGACAGGATCCGAATCCTTCCACTGATGAACTTGCTTCTCCATCCCGATACTGCTAGCCGTTGAGCGGCCCTGCAATGCATAATGTATAAATGCTGGAAAAAACTCTCTCCAAATGGTAACAGTAACAACACTCGACATGGCCAGAAAATTTTGGTTGGCAGGACATGGGGAAATTGAAGGGTTGCAACAGCAGAGGCAGCAGCTCAGGCTGCACTGCAACCTCTGGTTCACCTCTAGCTGGGGAAGGGGGGGGGGATGTCCGACTCTCTCTCTTTTGCATTTTGCAATTTTATTTTATTTTTTTGCAATTTTATTTTATCTTATTTGCATTTTTAAAAACCTATTTATTTTTTGACTCAGAAAAAAGAAAACACAACTAAAGCTTCCCTGACTGTGTCAGGGGTCATTCTGGAAACCCCACGTGTATCTTACATTTAAAAAACATTTTTAAATTTTTTTCAAGGGGGCGGTGGCTATCCGTGGTGGGCTTTGCCCCCAAATGCCCCACCCCCCATGCAGAGTTGTTGACTTTTAGAATCCCCGGGGGGGCTCTTGTGTGTGTGCGGGCTTTGTGCACACGCATGCTGGGACCATGTCCCCGCCGCCTCTCCCCCCCCCCTGGGCCTGGCCTGGCCACTCCTGCCTCCGTGGGGCCAGCTGGGCAAATGCCCAGCGTGCTGGCGTCACCCGGAAGTGATGCCAGCACGCTGGGCATTTGCCCAGCTGGCCCCACGGAGGCAGGAGTGGCCAGGCCAGGCCCGGGGGGGGGAAGGGGAGAGGTGGCAGCTGCCGGCCGGCGAGCGAGCAGGCAGGCAGGCAAGCGAGCGGGCGGGCGGGTCTGGTGGATGCTCCATTTTGCTGGGGGAGGCTGAGCCCCCCCCGGTAGTTGACGCTTATGCCCCCGTGGCTACGGGCCTGCCACCCTGTAACATAACGTAGTGCTATTATACCCTCGTTGCAGGCAAAGGTCAAGGCTAAGAGACAGGCCTGCCCAAGGCCAAGCTACGGGTCAGATTTTTTTCACTGAACATAACAGTTTGCCCCTGTGAGTGAAACTGGGGACATCCCAGATGGCAACTCAATATTTGTCTGCAAGGATTGGTCAGGTATCTTGGGACACAGAGTGTCTCAAGGCAGGCACTGATTTGCATACATGGTAAAGAGGTAAAAAGCAGAGGCTGAAATAAGCAGAAACAGCAAACACTGGCAGAAAGGGAGTGCTGGATTTGTATTTAGGGATACAGAGAATCAGCCCTCTAGGGGTCTCCAGCACTCAGCCTATAGCATCTCCAGGATACTCCACATATTTCTATCAGGTTCAGGGCCAAAACAGCACAAAAGGGAGGCTGCTGGTGGTAATCAGGAAGAGGAGACTGGGGAACTGGCCACTCAGGCAACTGACACTGAACTGCCATTTTCATGGTGGAGAATTCTGGATGCATCCTGTTGGGAGTCGAGGGTCTGCTATTTTGTTTTTAGTTTTATGTGGAAAAGTTTTTAACTATTATTGTCAGCTGCCTTGAACCATGTAGAAAGGCAGGATGCAAAAATTTTAACAAACAAACAAACTTGCATTTGGTCTTCAAACTCATTTTTTAAAGTCCTGGTGCAAAATAATAATAGTGTTGTTGACTGGGTGGATTCTCACAGTGTACATGCAACCAACAGTGACCCATGAATGAGCACAGATCATCAGCAAGTGGGTACAGCCGGGTCTGTGACGTTCCCCATTTATGGATTGTTATCCCGAAGACCCAAGCCAGCCACGGCAAACCCTGGATGTGTCACACAAACCTTGATCCAGCAAACACATTATTTTATTAAGTCATTTATATCCTGCCTTTCCCAGTGGCTCAAGGCAGCTTACAATATCTAATTAAAACATCAAACAACAAAAGCCCAAATCCAGCCACCATAAATCTAAAGCTCAGTAATACGCAATAAAATACAGCAGAACGTGAAACGGACCATGATCCAGGTGGGGTAGCCCTGTTGGGCTGAAGCAACTCAACAAGCAACTCAACAAAGTCTGAGTCCAGCGGCACCTTTAAGACCAGCAAAGTTTAATTCTGGGTATAACCTTTCGGGTGCGCATGCTTTGTTGGTCTTAAAGGTGCTGCTGGACTCAGACTTTGTTCTATGAAATGGATCAGCATCCTAGGAGGCATTTGCACCAATGCATTCCAACTTCACTTCTCTTTGTCGCTGCCAGTTCAGAGGGGAGTATAAGGCACAACCCATAAACAAACTAGTTGTGTGGTTCTCTTCCCCAGTTTCAGCAGGCTGCAATCAGGAGTGGGGGGGAGGGTCTGCTTAACCCTTCTTGCAGTCTGGCTGCTCAAAGCCCTTTCACCTACAGGTGGGGGTAGAGATAAAGGGTCCCTTTATCATTTTCCTGTGGGGATAAAAATAGCTTGGAGGGGGCTGAGCAAGCAGAATGAGAGCGAGGAGAGCAGCATTTCCCCTCCACCCCACTCACAGTTGCTTTTCAATTCCAGTCAACAACACCAAATCAGAGAGGAGCATCACATGCCCAACTGGACTGAGGCACGTAGCCCAAACCTCAGCTGACAGCGTGGACACTCCAGAAGCAAAGGACTTGGCAGCTGATGGAGGAAATGGTACGAAAGAACCCAGACTTACTCAAGAGGCCACCTCACAGCCAATCAGAGGGCAGGTGGCTTGCTGTGTTCCTTCTTTCCCAAGTGCCCTTATGACGCGCGGCCTTCTAATCTGCCGTTCTGTGGCGTTCTCTGAGGAGACTGATCAGGCTCGACTTTAGTGTTCTGACCAGCCCCCTCCTCACTCTTACTTGTCTCTTCGGGGTTTGTTTTAAATTGCTTTATACGTAAGTTGAGGGCTACTGCTAGATATCTTTGTCCTTGTTTTTAAGAGTCAGGCACTCAGGCTTTTCGGTTCTAAACACAACAGTACTTTATTTCCAGAACCAAACAGGGGATGGCGGATGTACATACAGTGGACACCTTGTTTCTGTATAGGCTGGCACATTTGGCTTAGATGATACTTAGGCAGTAGGCTATACTGTTTGCTGTTTCCTTAACCGTACATAAGTTCACTCAACACCTTCCTCAGTACACTCTCCTGTCCTGCTTAGGGGTTAGCCTTTTGGCTTTGGGTTCCTGGCCCTTACGTCCCCACTGGCCCCCAACCAGCTGTCCAGACTCTGCCAGGCTTTGCTTCAGCCCTCCCTTAACCTCCTATCTCAGGCTCCTCAGGAGTGATGTATTTTAGGTTTGTGACCGCTTATGTGTTCTGATTTTACTAGTCTGTTCACTGTCCCGCGAACCAGACTATCCAGCACCCAGTTATCTGCTTTAACTGGCATTTTTGGCTGCTCACACAGAGCTACAGAGAGACACTCAGAATCCTCCCAGAGCTACCAAGAGACTGTTCCCTCACAGATTCTCACTCTCCGCTCTCTCTCTCCAGCTGTCAGACCCAAAACTGTCAGTTGTGCCCGTTAAGTGTCGGTCACGGAGTGTTCCGAGCCAAGTGGCCCCCTCCTCCCTCAGTCATGTGACTCAGCAGTGTTCCTTGTTGACAGGCTGCTGGTCCCAGATCTTTAATTCCGTCACAGCCCTCCTCAAAGGGCCTCTCGGTTGCCAGTTGGTTCAGGTAGCAAGGTACAAAGCCTCAGCGTGACAGGACAGCGCAGACAGAATCCCTCAGAGTATATCCCTCACCCCTACCGAGATGGGGAGGGACCCCTGGAGCCACTCAGACAGGCTCTGTGTGGGTAGACCACACTGCTCCGACTCCTGTCAAAGAATTCCGGCTAGTGCAGCTTTCACTTCAGAGTCGCAACAGAGGAAGAAGCTACAGCTGCCTTTTCTTAAAGCCTTGCCTCGTACTTGGGTTTTCGCACAAAGAGACAGACAGCACGAGTGCTCCTTACCTGCGAAGGGCTTGTTTTTGACCCAGATGGAGAAATCTTGGCTGATTTCTGGAGCCCAGGAACGGCTGAAGCACCCTGAGCGGGACGTGCTGCTGGGGTGGAAAAGAAACAGTACACGTGCTTGGAGGTTCTTGAATGAGAGACGCTTCAGGGGAACTCAGCTGCCACATGGCAGAAAAACACCCTAATACACAAACCCCCACATACCAATGCAATCCCATATTTCTTATTCGAATGTTTTTATGTAAAATGATTGAGTGCACTGGCCGTCGACTGTAGCAATAAATTTGATTTGACAATGCAACAGTGGGAGGAGAAATTTACCAGGTGGCAGTAGCCCGGGACATAGTTTTATTGACTCAGAAGCCTGTTCCGAGGACCCAAGTTCTGGGGGGTCTTCCCCGGTAAGCGCTGATCCCCTCCTCATCAACCAACACAGTTCTTTTCACTGTGAAATGCTGAGGCTCAAGCCCACGTGGAAGTTGGAGGCCAGCGACAGCCAATAGCCACTGAGGGGACCTATCTTCCACGAGTTCATCTAATCCCCTTTTAAAACCATCCAGGCTGGTGGCCATAACTACAGCCTGTGGCAGTGAGGGCCACAAATCCACTGCATGAAGAGCTTCCTTTTCTCTGCCATGGTTCTACTGCTTGTCAGCTGTACTGGATGGCAGCATGTTTTCGCATCATAGGACAGGAAGACAATGTTTTCTTTACTGTCTTTCTGTGCACGATGCTTAATTTCAGTTTGCCTGAGCCAGTGTGTATCTTTTTCCCCAGAAGTGTTTTAAGACCACCTCATTCACGTTTTTTTTCCTATGACTGTAGCCAAGGAGACATAGCAGTTTCCATCCAAGTAAAACATATTTGTTACTTTGTGCAGGGTCATTAATGTACGCCGTGAACTGGATGGCCCAGGTTAGCCTGATCTCATCAGATTACAGAAGCGAAGTAGGGTCAGTGCTGGTTATGATTTGGATGGGAGACCACCAAGGAAGTCCGGAGTCACAATACAGAGGCAGGTGTTGGCAAACCACCCCTGAACGTCTCCGGTCCTGCATGGAGAGGCAGGCAGATCTTGGTAAGTATCCCAACTTTAGAGTGCCTGAGCACATTAGATACTGCCTGATCCCTATGGACTACTTATCACATTTAGATACTTATAGGAAAGCCTTCACACTAGCCAGATGTGAGGCTCTCCCCTCTGCGGTGCTTGAAGATAGATATAGAAGGGTCCCATTTGACCAGAGACTCTGCCAGTGTGATTCTGGGGAGGGAGAAACCATCGAACATAGGATGTTTAGATAGAACTGGTATAATAAGATCTGAGATAAAATATATCACAACTTTTGGGAAAGAAATGTCTGGCCAGACGGACTGGGAGTGCTGTAACCATTTGTTATCCGATGAAAATCGGATTACTGAATCTGTAGCTAAATTTTGGGCGACACGCTATTGCATTAGAAACGTACGGCTAAATTTATAAAATTGTATTTGCCTTCTATATTTCTTACTGGGTTTGTCAAACGCTTTTATGGTTTTATATATATTTACTGCATTTTGCCCAGATTTTTTTTATAATTTTGTATCCCAACGTGTTATGGTTATGCTTGGCTCAATGCCACAATAAACGTACTCCTCCTCCTCCTCCTCCGGTCCTGAAAACCCTACAAGGTATCCGAAAGTCAACTGCGACTTGACAGCACTTTCCATCCCCCTCCCCCACCATTTTTAAAAAGAAGAAAGGGATTTGATGCTTATCCTCGAGGGAATCCCATTCTCAGGTTCGACAGGAGAGAAAGAGAGACGAAGAGATGGGCCGTACCTGCTGAAGATGCGGGGGTCGAAGTCTTGACTGAGGAGGCAGGAGCAGCAGGGAGGGGGGTGGACTGGCTGACAGACCCCACGAGCTTCGGGGTGAAGGAGAACATGGGGGAGCCTTGGCCGCTGCTGGCGGAGGGAGTGGAAGATTCCACAGCTGTGAATCTGGAAGGGGGAACCCAAATGAGACACGTCACTCTCTAGGTCCCGGGAGCTTCCTAATATTTAAGACATTTCCATTCCACCGCTGCGTCCCAAATGGTCTCCACTGCAGCTCACAAGCGGCATTTAAAGGAAAGCCTCTCCTCCCACTGAGGCTCCTTCACACAAAGCTGCCAGCTCTCATCTCATATTCTACTCCATCCTCTGAAGACCCCCCATGACCACCGCCAGGAGCAGAGCTGAGCAGGATGCCTGGGTTTTAAACCACGACCACAGCCAATACGTAACGCTGATACACCGCATTCAAGTGTTCAGAACACTGCATGTACATTCTTTTCTGGCAGTCCTTACAACCCCTGGAGTAGATCAGAATTGGCCACGTACTATAGGCTGCAGCGGGGGGGGGGGGGGGGGGACAGAAAGCAGCAGAGTGGCTTGTCTAAAACTACCCAGTGATTTCAGACAAGGGGAAATTTGAACTGGGGACGTCCTGATCAAAAGCTCAGCCAGTCGCCTGCTGCACTGCGCATAGCAGACTTAAGGCAAAGTTGCTCGAAAGGAAACTTACTTCTCAGCAAGATTAACCTTGACGGAGGAAGCTGCAGAGCAAAAGCTTTGCTTCAGCCCAACAGGGGAGGCGGAGAGTGGAGGCCCAGTTGAGCCATCTGCACCAGTTTTAAAAGACCCGGAGCCAAAAGAGAAAGAGCTGGCAGAGGCAGGGGCCAAACTGGCTGAAGGGAGTGGATTGGAGGCTGCTTTGGCAGAGGAGGCCGATGCGAAGGAGAACCCAGCTGCTCCGCTCAGGCTGGGACAAGAGGCAGGCTTGGAGGTCTCCGATGGGAAGGAATACTGGAGGGGGGCAGCAGGAGCTGGCCCGGCTGGTTTCAGAGCCGAGGGTGCAAAAGAGGAAGCGGGCACTCCACTGCCAGCGATTGAAGACACAGCTGGGGTAAGGATAACAGCTCCCGCTGGGGCGGTTTCGACCTTGGAAGGAGAAAAAGGAGCTGTCGATGAAGGAATAGTACTTCCTGGAGAAGAGAGAACAAGAGAGGCAAATTTACGTCAATACAAGATGACAGGACCGTGAATCCAAACAGAGCATGTGCAGTTAGAACAACATTGCGTACCAAGAATTAAGAAGAGAAGAGATTGGATTTATACCCCGCCCTTCACTACCCGCAGGAGTCTCAGAGCAGCTCACAATCTCCTTTCCCCTTCCCACAACAGACACCCTGTGAGGCAGGTGGGGCTGAGAGAGCTCTTTCCAGAACTGCCCCAGAGAGAACAGCTCCGAGAGAACTGTGACTGACCCAAGGTCACACCAGCAGCTGCATGTGGAGGAATGGGGAATCAAACCCGGTTCTCCCAGATTAGAGTCTGTGCTCCTAAACGCTACACCAAACTGGCTCTCAATGAAGCTCAAGCGGAGGAAGTCTAAGGCATTAGATGCAACAGGAAACCATAGGCAAGGAAGCAAAGTCTGCATCTGATTTAGCCAGGCCATGAAGCCGTTCAAGGGATGCTAGATCCAAAGTGTTGGCCTTGGGACCAGGGAGCCCAATGGGTTGCCTCTTCCCACACAAACACGCCTGCCGGTTGAGCTACCAGAGGTCCACCTTGGAACGGTACACACCATCGGTGGTTAGGAAGATATACTGTATTTTTTGCTCCATAAGACGCAGTTTTCCTTTCCCTGGGGGGGAAGTGTGTGCGTCTTATGGAGCAAATATGGAGCTTTTCTTACCTGTAACAGGGCTCTTTCTTCAGCAGGAACGCAGGGGAACGCCATTCAGGCTGGCATCCCAGCCTTCCCTGCCCCTCCCTGCTGGGCCTGAGCTGTTAAGACTTAAAAGGGAAACGGCAGGAAAACCCCCACCAGGCTAAGTACTCTTTCCCTTTAAGTGCTTTTCCCCTTTAAGACAGCCAGCAGCAGAAAGCCCCGCCCACAGATTAAGCTCCGTGGCTACTTTGCACAGAAAGGCCTGGCTTTGCATGGCATGCCGACATCTCTCTTCTTTCCTTTCTCTATCTTCCTTCCTTCCTTTCCTTTTTTCTGTCTGTCTTTCTGTCTCTCTCTCTCTGTCCCCACCTTTCTTTCTTCCTTTCTCTTTCTCTCTCTCTCCTCGTCCTTCCTTCCTTTATCTCTCTCTCTCTCTCACTTTCTTTGTTTCATTTTTTCCTGTTTTCCTCCGCTAAAAACAAGGTGCGTCATGATCAGGTGCATCTTATGGAGCAAAAAATACGGTATATTAGACCCTAGGAGCTCTCTCTGGTCGAGCTCCATTCATGAACGCTCTCCCAAGTGGTGTGCTTGGAACCATCTCTGTCTTGTTTTAGGTGATGCATGACACCTTTTTGGCCTAGCCTGTGGTGATGAACTTGGCATCCCCCCCGCAATCGTATTGATATTATCTGCAAGTTAACGGATGCTGCAGCTGGAATGAGGGGTGTGTGTGTGTCTTGTCTGCAGGGTCTTTTATGTGGGTTTAAATGGCTTCGCGTCCTGACCTGGATGGCCCAAGCTGGCCTGATCGTGTCAGATCTTGGAAGTTAAACAGGGACAGCCCTGGTTAGTGCTTGGATGGGAGGCCACCAGGGAACTCCAGCGCTATTCGGAGGCAGGCAATGGCAAGCAACCTCTGGATGTCTCTTGCCTTGAAAACTGGACAAGGGTCACCATAAGTCGGCTGCAACTTGACAGCATTTCTGTCCCCCCCCCATCGAGCTTCTTATTTCCCCCTCTTTGAATGATAGTTTTTTCATTTTTGTTCTTGTGAACTTTATAACCTGCCTTGAATGCTATACCCTAGCAAAAAAGCAGCACAGATTTTTTTAAAAAAAAATGCACAGGAGACTTTTGATGGGAAAGCTCTAAACTGGGTGGCAGGATATATTCGGGAATCACCAGGAACATCCGGAAAACAGCAGAGAGGCTGGAGAAGATTGCTCCCGCTTCTCAGCTGTTCGTTGGGCTTCTACTGAAGTCCCTTTAAAGTTTAAAGGGACTGCAGAAGACAGCCCGAGGACCAGTTGTGCCGGCAGGGAACAGACTGCTCCCTGCCGGCTCAGCTTCTCAGCTATTCGTTGGGCTTCTACTGAAGTCCCTTTAAAGTTTAAAGGGACTGCAGAAGACAGCCCGAGGACCAGTTGTGCCGGCAGGGAACAGACTGCTCCCTGCCGGCTCAGCTTGGGGCCGGCTTCTTAGGCATCCCCCCCACCAGCTCAGCTTGGGGCCGCTTCTCATGCAGCCTGGTTTAAACTGGGTTACATGAGAAGCCAGCACCAGGATCAGCTGTGCTGGCAGGGAGCACATTGCACCCTGCCGGGTCAGTTTGGGGCTGGCTTCTGCTGCAGCCCGGCAGGAAAAGCCAGCCCAATCTTTTTTTTTTTTTTTTTAAACCCCTTTTTTCTTCTCAGGTCTATCAGACCCAAAGAAATTTGGGATTTCCAAAAAAACCCAGATCCGAATTCTGTACCAGTATTGGGAGCCGTGATTTTTCAGGAATCCCGAAATTTCTTCCGGTTCAATAGACCCAAACCGAAAAATACCAGTTAAGAAAAAAATTGCACACCACTCTCCTGAACACCTCCTCGTCTGATGAAACTCAAAGTCACTGTGACATCCAGATGCAGGAATCTAAATTGGTTTAATACACACAAGCCAGGATTCTAAACTGGGGGGGGAAGTGAGGATTAGAATTTTGTGGGAAGTAAGCAAACTCCATTTGATTCAAGCCCTTGCATTCAGATGTCATGGTTAAACTGAAGTGCAATGAAGCCAGGAAGTTCTCTGTGCACAAACAGAAGGGGAGTGCGCCAGGAGCGAGGGGAGTGCGGCAGCAGGGTGACAAGCTATGTTTTCACTCACAGTTTAAGTGGAGCTGGTGGTGAGGTCTGAATGCAGCCTATGTTCCATACACATGTGCACCCCCACCCCCACAATGCTGACTAGGACAGGCAGCATGGAACCTATAATGCTATTTAAACTATGACTACACTTGGCTTCTTTAACGCCGTAAATAGTTTGGGTCCAGGATACCCTAAGGATTGGCTTCTCCCAGAGGGGCCTGTCTGCACATTAAGACCCTCTGACAAGGTCCTGCTCTGTCTGCCTCCAGTGGAGATACAGAAGAAGAGGAGGAGATTGGATTTATACCCCGCCCTCCACTCACTTGGAGTCTCAGAGCGGCTTACAAACTCCTTTCCCTTCCCCTCCCCACAACAGACACCCTGGGAGGTAGGTGGGGCTGAGAGAGCGCTTTCCCAAGCTGTCCTTGAGGGAACAGCTGGTACAGAGCTATGGCTTGCCCAAGGTCATCCAGCCAGGTGCAAGTGGAGGACTGGGGAATCAAACCCAGTTCTCCCAGATTAGAGTCTGCGCACTTAACCATTATACCAAACTGGCTCCTGTCAGAAGGTGGTGCTGACAGGACAGGGCCTTCTGCTTGGGGCACCAAGGCTGGGGGAATCCTTCCTTAGGGCAGGTGTACTACTGTAGATGGCAGGCAAAAACAGAGGTCTTTCACAGCATGCTTGGGGTGCTCTGACCACGGTATCCTCTCTTAAGCAATAGGCTGTTTTCTTCTGTCGCTGCTCTTTTGTCGGCGATGGTGAGGCCTGAGCGGCTCTGCAGCCCACCGACTCCTAGAAATGAAAAGCCCGGAAGCTTCATCTTGCAACACATCCTTTGGCTTTTCCAATGCTTTGCGAAACCCCCTATGTCTTCTTTGTGGTTTTCAGAACCATAAAAAAGCTTTAATTTTTTTTTTTACATTTCAGAAATGGTTTACGAACTATAAACTCCTCGCTGTCAGGAAGTAACACGGTCATTGATCTTTAATCTGCCCTCAGTAAAAATCTTGCTGCATCAGGACCCAAAACAGAATATAATGGAAATATTCAGATGCTGAAAGACACAGAGGGAAAGAAGTGGCCCCAGGGCACACCCCTTCATATTAGAAAAGAAAATACCAAACGACAGCTTCTCTGAATGAACCTGCAACGACTAAACCGTGCAAGGCCATGCACAGTATAATGACCTGGGATACGTTTGGAAAATCTGGGAAATCGGTTATAGGCACCACTGGAAAGGATATACAGCTGGTTTTTAAAAGAAGGGGTGGTGTGTGTGTGTGCACTTACACATTATTTTAAAAACTAAACTGCTTGATTGTTTTTCTGCTGCTCAGCTGCACATTTACTAGTATGTGATGCACAAAGACTCCAGGGGGAGGCTTTTTTTCTTGTTCCCCCCCCCTGCACTGGCTCTCTCCTTGGGCATCCGAGCGCAGCCAGCATCGGGGAAGCCCAAGCCCAGAAGCAGGACAGACAACGCAGGGGCATGCTGTCCCTGAGCATGCAGACTTCACAGCTATCGTGGCAGTTGGAAGGCAACCAAGCCACTTCCTCCGTGAACTTGCAGATCCTTCATTCCAGCCTTCTAAGACAGCAGCCATCACCACGTCTCACGGCGGCAAATCCCTCAAATCAACTGAGCCTGGCGCAGAGCAGAGCCACTTCTTTTGTCTGCCCTGCCAGTCCAATGTCTCCTTCCCAAGGACTAAGGGGGAGGGCGGGACATCCCTTGCTTCCCCCACACCACCCATAATCTCAAGAACTCTGCTGCACCCCCACCTCTGCCAAGAAAATATACAACTTACGTATACAGGCAAATAGACTACTATCAATAAGAATAATGCTATCAAATAGACTACTATTCAACACCTGCAGAACACAGTGAAAAACTAGAAACGCTATTTCCGCAACATAAAGATCTGTAAATGAGGACTAATAGGAAGGCAAGCATCATATGCTCCCCCTCACGTAATGGCCTAAGTTACTGCTTTAGTGAAGAACAGAAGAGAAGCCAATGTCGGATCAGACCAATGGCTCATCCAGCCCAACACTCTGTGTCACACAGTGGCCAGAAATACCAGGTGCCCTCAGTTCATTCCAGGTACTCTGAATTCCCTTCTGCCCTTTGCCATTCGTACTGAAAGGGGATGATGTTTGGTGGTTGAGCTCTGACTCCCTTGCAGGTGGTCCGGGGCCCAACTCCCAGCACTCCCAGGTAAAAGATCTCAGAAAACAGGTGCTGGGAAAGGTCGCTTTCTGCCAGGGACCCTGGAGAACCACTGCCAATAGAGGAGACAAGCTAAATGGACCAAAAGTCTGCTACTAACAAACCTGCTTCTTGAGGCAAACCCTTGGTGGAATGTTGACTTTTACCTACTACCCCTTACCTCCCCAGGGATCCTGCTTAGCCGTTAAGTACCCAGCCAGCATGGTGTAGTGGTTAGAGTCCTGGACTAGGATCTGGGAGACCCAGGTTCGAATCCCCACTCTGCCATGGAAGTTGGCTGGGTGAACTTGGGCATCACCCACCTCACGGGGTTGTTGGGAGGATAACATAGAGAAGGGGAGGAAGCTGTAAGCCACTCTGGGTCCCCACTGGGGAGAAAAGTGGGGTCTCAATGAGGTAAATGAAAACATCCACGAAGACGTAGAACCAGTTCTCGTGCATAGCCGCGGCAGCACCTACCTGGCAATTTTGGCGTTCTGTCCCCTTCTATGGGCAGAGGCTCCGGTGTCACGAGGAGCGATCTAACCCCAGGGTTTTGATTGACCATATAAAAGGGGCACAGCACTCCATCGGTCGAGAGCAGCAGGAGGACTGGAGCTGGGCCCACGGTCTTCTCCTCATCTGCAAGAATGCCACAGAAGACTATCAGCATCCTCACTCATAATGCAAGGGTGCATTTTAAAAAACAAACAAAACTAATCCTTCATCTACGGACTTAAAAGATTCATACCATTTTACCACTTAAGAATTCTGCCACTTTATTTGGCTGCACATGTAGCCCAGATTTAAGTACTTTCTCTTTCATTGTTTTGAAAAATCCTGTCCGGAGCTTGGAATGGTAAGGACAGTTGCAGGAGTGGAGTCTACAAGGGGATGTGTGTGTGTGATGCTTGCAGACAGGACAGCGGTCCAGCTCACCACTAAATCTTCCTCCAAAGAGCTCCACTAGTAGCTTAGCAGGAGAACTTACTAATGGCTATGGGTGTGTTGCTGGTGTAATCTATCGCCACTCCCACAGGCAAGGTGTCATCGCTCTTGTCCGTTACAGGAAGCTCTGCCCGGCTGGAGTCTTCCAGAACCCACATCTCCCAGTTGTTCTGCAAAAAAAAATGAAACGCCATGTGGCTCATTCTGTGGCCATCTGCAGCATCTCCAGTACAAGAAGGGTGGGGGGATAGCCAGTTTCAGGACAGCCCTCGGTGACCCGGCCACCCAGTCAGATCTTTGGCGGTCCTTTGCCATCTGGGTGCACTCCAACCCCATTTCTGAAAGTTTATGCCACAAGCCGTCTTCCCGTTAAGGCTCCACAAGATTCCTCTTTTGCAAATCAGTATGACAAGTGGAGATCCGCAAGAAACTTGTGGGATGGTTATCCCATGCCTAACACCTTTGCTTATTCCCTTCTCCCCCTACCTCTCTCACACTCTTTCTCTCTTCTGCCCCCCCCTTTCTTACTCTCTCTCTCTTCTCCATGTATGTTACTTCCTCTCTCTTTCTGACCTGTCATCATTCTCTTTGTTTTTCTGCCTCCCCACCTCATCACTCTTTCTCTCTCTTTCTGCCTCCCGCCTCAAATCCCACCCTCCCCAAGCTCCACCTCTCAAATGTCCAGGAATTTCCCAACCTGGAGTTGGCAACCCTATTTCCTTCCCACCCAACAGCCAACCTACCTTTATCTGTCTTCAGCTTTCCATCTCCACCCCCCTCTCCCGCAGCCTTTACCTAGGAAAATTACAGTCTTTCTCTACAATGGGGACTAAAGCAGCTTACATTATTATTTCTTCTTTGTTATCTGCACAACAACCCTGTGAGGTTGGTTAGGCTGAAAGTATGTGACTAGTCCAAAACCTCCCAGTCAGTTTCCACAGCAAGATGGGGATCTGAACCTGGGTCTTGCAGATCCCAATATGAAGCTCTAACTGTTACATCACAATGGCTTTCATAGGGTGGCTGCTGATGAACAGTGGCAAAACAGCTGGGTCTAATTAAGTCATGCAAATCAGGTGATATCATCACACAGAGGGTGCTGCCTAGGGATGCCAGCCTCCAGGTGGGACCTGGGGATTCCCTGGAGTTACTGCTCATCTCCAGAGTACAGAGATAACATTCCATGGAGAAAATGGATGCTTTGGAGGGTGGAGTTTATGGCATTGTACCTCACTGAGGTCCTTGTCCTCCCCAGGTTCCACCCCCAAATCTCCAGGAGTTTCCCAGCCTGGATCTGGATCTGCTGCTGGTGGCCAGGGGGGTACTTGGCAACCCTGGACTGCTACCAGTAAAAACCCTGCTTTTAACTGACAGGAACAGTTAGGACCTCCCCCCCTCCCCCAAACATTCTAATGTCCTCACAGTTGATGCCTGGAGCTGATGCCATTTCAAAAGGTATTGGGGGGAATTCAACAGTCCCTGAAGTTTTTTTTTTAACTTTTCAGATTTTTCTGCAGACCAAGAAAGGGGCCTGACTATGTAGGAAAAGCTGTTGGGGGAGAGTGAGCTCTCTTTTGGCAGATATAAGCATCTACACAGAAAAAAACCCCTCTTAGAATTAGAATATAGATTACCACTCTGGAGTTACCTGGTCTCCTTGTCTTGAGAGGATACTGACTTCTGTGGAAGCAGCAGAAGCAGCTAGGACCAGATCCCTTTAAATACAAGGGGAAGAGAGTGTTAAGCGCCAGCCATGAACTGAGGTTTCTATTCAGGTTTGCGTCAAGCAGAATTACTGTTGCATCACATTCAAGTTTCACAGAATATACTTCTAACACCAAAAAGACAACACAAAGGGGAAAATACACAGAAAAAAGAATGTTAACTGTGATGCAAGTGTTAACTGAGATTCCCCCCCAAGGGTTAATGTGATTATTAACCGGCTTGCAGGTGTCCAGGTGTTTGTAATTGGGCCTTTCTGCCAGCTATATCCTTATCTCTTTCAAGGCCAATGTGGTGATTGGTTGATTGTGAGAACCTGTGTTCAACAGTGTAACTGAATGGGAGGGGGAAGCAGGAGTGGATGCCACATTTTCTGGAGAGTGCCGTCAAATGAGCTCCCTGATTGGGTTTGGGAGACCATCTGGTTCCAGGTGCCCAAAGACCATAATTAAGCTATAGGCAAGAGGGAAGCCATGCTAACTTTATGATTTGCCCAGGCTGTTAATTTGTTGCCTTTTCCACTGACCACTGGCTGAAGGATTGCCATGCCAAAGTTTTGCACTGGGCAGGCTGATTGGGGAATTCTCCATAAGACATAAGAAGTGAGTAGCCTTGCCCTTCTAGTTTCTGAAATTGTTATTACACACACCTACTTTAAATGGCGACAGGTATCCATACCATACCAGGTTTATTACAGCCAACTGACCAGGAGTACAAGCATAAAATAGTACAATCACAAGCCACAGACCCCCCCATTAACATCGTCATCATATCCCCCAGATTCTAAATCCTATCCAAAATTATTCTCTCTACAACTATTCTCAGTCTGTGCTTTTTGTTAAAAACTTTCACTTATTTATTACTAAAAAACAATATTTTGCTACTACCAGGGTTACTGACTTCTTGGTATCTTCCAACAAATATTTTGACAGCACAGTATCTGCAAATTTAAAATAAATGTCCAAGGGTTTAAATTGGGCGAGTAAAGGAAAAATTAACTGTTGTCTCTCTCTGGCATTAAGTTTGCAGTGTAAAAAAATGTGAGTGATTGTTTCAACTTCTTTATCTGAGCGTAGACAAGATCTCTGATGTATAGGCCAATGGAGATACCTTCCTTGAAGTAAGTTAGAAGGGAAGACACCAAAATGTGCTCGAGAAAATGCCCATTTATACTTTCCATACGTGATGTCAGAGAGACATGGTGCTGCTGCAAATACAGTTGTGCCATCTAAGTTTGCTATGAGTGGGAGCGAGTCTGCAATGAGTCAGGACTTTCTGCATGGAAAGCATTCACTCTGCAACTTGGACAGAACCATTCTAATGGACAAAAGGAAGTGCCTATCCCTTCCAAGGCATTCCGGCTCAGAGGACTGATTTTTCAGTCTTCATTGAAGAGAGACAGGGGAAGATGGAGCACATCAAGCCGATGCCCCCCACATCCAGGCGACAAACTTGCACAACTGCCTTGCAGGCACAGTGGAAAGGTGAGCATGTGAACCAGCCCTTAGGACTGCATTAGATCTCTCTCCAAGAAGGCTGTCTGATCATCCTGTGGTCCAATGCTCTATTTCCCATGAGTCTTTTTGGTTGCTGACCATCTATCCTCCCATTTTCACCCACTCTGACAGATTTAGCGGCCTCATGTTGCTTCCTTCCAGGGCCGCTTGACATCTGGGGTTTGTACAGTAAGCTCTGGATGATCAACGAGATGTAAGAAACAAATCCCAGTTTAGCGTCAACTCTCGTTTATTTGCTTCTTCTCTCTGGTTCCCTGCAGTAGGGAGGAAATCTTCCCAGTCCTTCTAGCCAGGCACCCATACAAGGGTGGTACTTCTCAAAAACTGTGGTTGGTGAATTCAAACTTTACAACAAACCACAATTAGTATAAACTGCGGTTAACAAACCAGCTACAGATCCTAGTTTGTGACACTGCATTCAGCCGTCACAACTAACTGGGGCTCGACTAGGTCACGAATGATATATGAATGTGGCCAAGAGACACAATTTTAAAAGGTAACATAGAAAAGCAAGTGCCACAGCAAATGGTACAAATGCATTTGTGGTTAGGTGTGCATAAACAAGGGCATGGAGCTTTCCCAGTCTTGCTTCTATGGTTATCATGGGAGTAAAGCTGACCACGCGAACACACAATGAGTCACTCACAACTGACGTACTTTCATTTAAACTTGGCTCCTTTTCACATCAGAGTTCAAAATGTAGAGCATGACTTTCCCTGGGGATTTTGAGGGCCACCTCTACATGAAACAGCACATGCTTTGCCTAGACAAGGCCCCAGGTTTTATTTCTGCCATCTCCACCTCAAAGGACTGGGAAAAGATCTCTCAGCCTGAGACGACAGAGAACCTCTGCCAAGAGGAGCAGTACAGTGCTCCGGCCTGACTTGGGAGAAGGTTGCTATACGTAGTTCTTGGGGGGGGGGGCATACAGAAGCCCAAGGTAGCAAATATGGGGAAAGGCCCAAAACAGATCCGTAGAGGCATCACCAGTCAAAAGTAGGTAGTATTGTGCTAGACAATACAAGGCCTGAGAATAAGGCATCTCCACAAGTTGATAGTATCACTGAGATGAAGTTTAAACCTCCACAAGATACTAGCTTTGGCTTTAGTACATTCCAATGCCCACGTGTTAAGGCTGTACCCTGTGACACCACAACAGCATTGCAGCCCCTTGTAGTTCTATGCAGCAATGAAAGCAGATCAGAATCCTCCATCTGCTCCATCAACACCCCCCCCCCCACACACACTGTGAACCTAAAACACATGTCCTTTTACTATCTGGGCAGCACCCCCAAAAGGTGACTACAAGCATGACGAGGAGCTAACTAGCCCTCTGCCATGCAGCCATGAATAAGCCGCCCCATACTGGCAGAGTATTACACAGGCATCCTTCGGCATGAGATGAGAAGCATCATTTCCTGCACCTTCCCAGGACTTACCAGTCCTCCACATAGTTAAGGAAGTAGTGGTGCTGCCTCTCGTTGCAGTTGCTGTAACAGGGTTCCATGAAGTTGACAAACCTCTCTGGTCGTTTTTCTTCCTTTTTCTAGATAGGAAGGAAGAGTGGGAAGCTGCATTTAGAGGGTTCCTCACAAAACTGTCAGACATGCTACAGCCTAATAGCATTAAGGTCCCAAGATACACCATGTTAAAATTGCTGTAAAATACCATGTAAACCAATTATGGACTTTTATCTTTTATATCTTCCTCTGAACTACAGCAGTGACGTGACTCAATGCTCTGCCATACAAAGATCCCTTGCATGTAAAAATGTAGCATGGAAAGAGACATTTCTTATATATATATAGGGTCCCCCCCCCCCATTAACCGCCATCTGAAATCTAAACTGTAGAGCTGCAACTAGGGGTGTGCATTCGGGATTGCCGAATCGGAAAACCGCCCGGAAAAAAGTATTTTCTGGTTTTTTTGATACCAGGAAGGCTTCATAGAGCATTTTCGGCTTTCTAGGAAAAAAAACCTGAAAAAATTGGGGGGGTTTTCGGCTTTTTCAAAATGGCCACCAGGGCAGGTTTAAACTTTAAAGGGCACAAGGGGAACGGCATTTTCCAGCCGTTTCCCCCTTTCCTGCCTTTTGCTCCTGTTTCCAGGAGGGAGGGGGAAAAAGGGACCTAGACAGCCAATCCCTGCAATGAGGTTCTGCTGCTGGCCTGGCTGGCAAACAGGCTCCTTCAGTCCAGTTATGCTGCAGGGATTCTCTGGTTTGACCTGAGTTAGTTAGGTTTGGGCACTGACTGGCACAGTGGCAGAGGTTCTTCTGGGGGGAAGACTGCTGGCCTGGCTGGCAAATATGCTCCCTCAGTCTGGTTATGCTGCAGGGATTCTCTGGTTTGACCTGAGTGAGTCCTGCTGGGTTTGGGCACTGACTGGCACAGTGGCAGGGGTTCTTCTGGGGGGCAGATTGCACAGGTTCTGCTGCTGGCCTGGCTGGCAAACATGCTCCCTCAGTCTGGTTATGCTGCAGGGATTCTCTGGTTTGACTTGAGTGAGTCCTGCTGGGTTTGGGCACTGACTGGCACAGTGGCAGAGGTTCTTCTGGGGGGAAGATTGCTGGCCTGGCTGGCAAACATGCTCCCTCAGTCTGGTTATGCTGCAGGGATTCTCTGGTTTGACTTGAGTGAGTCCTGCTGGGTTTGGGCACTGACTGGCACAGTGGCAGAGGTTCTTCTGGGGGGAAGACTGCACAGGTTCTGCTGCTGGCCTGGCTGGCAAACATGCTCCCTCAGTCCAGTTATGCTGCAGGGATTATCTGGTTTGACCTGAGTGAGTCCTGTTGGGTTTGGGGTGGGCACTGACTGGCACAGTGGCAAGGGTTCTTCTGGGGGAAAGACTGCACAGGTTCTGCTGCTGGCCTGGCTGGCAAACATGCTCCCTCAGTCCAGTTATGCTGCAGGGATTCTCTGGTTTGACCTGAGTGAGTCCTGTTGGGTTTGGGGTGGGCACTGACTGGCACAGTGGCAGGGGTTCTTCTGGGGAAAAGACTGCACAGGTTCTGCTGCTGGCCTGGCTGGCAAACATGCTCCCTCAGTCCAGTTATGCTGCAGAAATTCTCTAGTTTGACCTGAGTGAGTCCTGTTGGGTTTGGGCAGTGACTGGCACAGTGGCACTGTTTCTGGGGGGTAGATTGCACAGATTCTGCTGCTGGCCTGGCAAACATGCCGCTCACCACCTCACTTACTTTCTTGGACAGATTCTTGGGGAGACACTGTCTGCTGCCTGCCTGCCTTTAGTTTTTCACATAGGAAACAATGGAGAATGGGGGCATCCTCTTTGGATGCCCCTGGAATTGGACCCCCTGGTCCAAACTTTTCAAAACTTTGGGGGTCCTTTGGGGAGAGGCTTCAGCAGCTACAGTCCAAATTTGGAGCCTCTGTCTCAAACCCACTCCCCCCTGGAAACTTTTCAGAAGTTTTTTGCCATTCATTACAATGGCCCCATAGGATATAATGGACCCGAATTTTTCGGGAATCCCAAAAATTTTCGGATATTGACCCTATACCGGTATAGATATTTGGGTTCTTTTGGGAATCCCGAAAAAAATTGGGTATAATATACCCAAATCTGAAAAAAAAACACCAAATTTATTTTTTTTGCACACCCCTAGCTGCAACTTTAGCAATTTAGTGAGGCTTAGGTGTTGCTATGAAGTTCAGATGCTCTGCATGAGTGGCCAATTCAGTTAAAAGGGTGGCGGTGGGGGACCCTGACAGCATCAGGATCTAAGGAAATGGCACAAGACATTCTGCTATTTAATTCCCAGACAAGATCTGATTAACGTTCACTGAGATTCTGCTTTTACATTCCTACTAGCTAACCCCTGATTGCCAAACAAGAAAGGAACATGACAACACAAACCAAGGCCAAAAGTCTGGCAGCCAGCTGAGAATGAATCAACGTGCAAATTTTTAGAGACATAAGAGAAGCCATGTTGGATCAGGCCAGTGGCCCATCCAGTCCAACACTCGGTGTCACACGGTGGCCAAAACCCAGGTGCCATCAGGAAGCCCACCAGCGGGGCCCCTCCCCAACACGTACCGGAAGCACAGCCATCACCAGTTCTGGGGGAGTCTCCAAGGTCCCATCTGCAGCGGCATATACTATCGTGAAGACGTAAGTGCCAATCCACAACACATCCAGGACTGGCAAAGAGGACAGAACACACAGTTTAGAGAGCTGGTCACTGACATGCTGCACATGAACACAAGGACCACTATGACACCGGTATTCACTCCTACCCAGCTTTACACCTGCATATCTTCAAAAGACATGACAAATTACAGACACTGCACCCGCCTAGTTCTTGCTATACTCATTTAGTACATTTTTATCCTTCCCATCTTCTAAGGAATAGTGGCAACAGATGAGCGAACAATTTGCATCTGTGCTGTACGACTGTGCTGTATCAGCTCACATTCCTTGCACACAGAAAGCTAGCTTGTACAAGAGAACACGAGGCTAGAACCCTTTACCCTGACATGCCATTTATCTAATGGAAGTCAATGTGCGTGTGGCGTCCAGAAGCATTTGGTCATCAGAATCCTCACCTGCAACGCACAGGGTGACCATCTGCTCTGCTGCCTGTGAGAACAAGGCCGGACAACAGTTAAAGGCTAAAAAGACTTCTTTATCTGTGACTTGCAGAATGGCTGTTACTTCCAGTTTGGTGTAGTGGTTAAGAGTGGCGGATTCTAATTTGGAGAACCGGGTTTGATTTCCCACTCCTCCACATGCAGCCAGCCGAGTGACCTTGAGTCAGTCGCAGTTCATTCAGAGCTGTTTTCTCAAGAGCAGTTCTCTCAGATCTCTCTCAACCCCACCTACCTCACAGGGTGTCTGATGTGGGGAGAGGAAGGGAAGGCAATTGTAAACCACTCTGAGACTCCGTGTGAAGGGTGAGGTATAAATCCAACTCTTCTTCTCCACACATCAACAGCCCAGCGAGGGATCAGTTCAACCAAGTAAAGCTTATCAACCATAGCAAGACCATGGCTTAAATAACATGAGTATTCCCAACAGTCTCAAGTTCAGGATGGAACCAGTAATGGAGCTTTTAATCCATCTCCCACGTATTTTAAAACCCAACACAGGATTGAAAGATCTGTGCATTGCTGACTGCCTGAATAGTCTTTGTCAAGCCAGGAATCCATCCAGCCCCTCCAACCCCACTGCATTGTTCTGTTTTACCAGGAATCTTCACGTTAGTTTTAAACCTTTTTATCATATTTTGTAATTCGCTTGCCGGGTGACTAAATATTTGTAATCTGCCTTGAGCTCCAGTGGGAAAGCCAAACTATAAATGAAGCTAACAATAATAATTCAGGTATCACAATAAAACATGGTTTACACTGCACTGTGTGCTACAAAATGCGGTTAGCATACTGGACTGAGGAACAACTCTGGTTTGTACATAAACCAAGAGTTGTCCACATCTGTTTAGTTTACATAGCCACACCTATGAAGTTATGCTGTCCGTATATAGATTCCTTGACCATCCCAGCTCATAGGAGAGCTTTCTTTTTAGCTAAATTCAATGTACTACTTACTGCTGTCTTGAGTGGGCGCTACACTCAAAAGCCCTACCCTGAGCATCTACATGGCTGTGGATCTGGCGCCACTGAAACCATACAGCATGTCCTTCTTTGTCTTGCCAAAGATATAAGCATCTAAGAACACAGTTCATTGATCCGTTAGTTCCCGATGCTGACTTGCCCGCAGCAAGTAAGCTTCAATTCTTGCTTGGTGGCTTTGATCTAGCCAGTAAAGTTCCAGTAGGGAAATTCCCCCTAGGCTTGTTTGGATATAAGAGACAAAATGTGGTTGTTATAATGTACAGTGTATAGTATATTTGAGGGACTCTGGGCTGGAACCTACAATGCTTTTTTGTTAATGGTGGTGATTTCCTCCAGCCCAAGAATACAGGCAGAAAGCTCCTTGCTCCAGTAGAAAGCACTACTACTAGCAGAATAGATTCACAGGACTCAACTCCCTATACAGCACTGATGCTTTTTCTCTCCACCCAACATCTTTTTTCTCACAGTTCTGTTTACTGGACCATCACAGGGTCTGTTGGACTGACTACGGCAGAGTGGCTCATATCAAATACTTTTATTGCCTTGACTCAAAGTCACAGCAATCATCTAATAAAGAATCATAAAATAACAACACAGAGAGTCGCATTGCCAGCTATATTTTTACACTGCCAGCTATATATAGGGATGGGCATGAACTGGGAAAATGCAGTTCAGTTCGTGGTTTGTGGTTCAGAACCCAGAACCAAAGCGGTTCATGGCCCTGCAAACCCCGCTGAAAGTCCCTTTAAATGGGGTTTGCAGAAAGCCCCCAAAACAGCTGTGCCACTCAGCTATTTTGGGCTGTCTTGTGCAGTCCCTTTAAACTTTAAAGCAACTACAGAAGACAGCCTGAAAAACAAAGGCAAGCAGAAATGGGGGGATCCCCCAGGAAGGGACTTCCCTTCCACCTTTCTGCTGGCTGCAGCTCGCCATGGCCAACAGAAAGGTGAGGGTGAAGTGCCCCTGGGAAGGCATTTCACCCCTTCCATCTGAACCCTCCCTTCTGCTTCCCATGGCTTTTCCTAGGAAGCAGAAGGCAGGGCCATTTAAACCCTGCTTTGTGCTCCTGTGAAATTTAAATCAAACAGCTGAGTGGTGTGGAGCTCCCAGCCACTCAGCTGTTTCTCCTGAAGAGCATTTCTACTCTTCACGAACCATTATCAACCACCAAGAATTGCACCAAAATTCATGGTTGTTCGTCCCAGGTCTTCAGCTCACGAATTCTGGTTCACAAACCCCCAAAAGGCCAAAATTTATGACAAACTTTGGTTCATAAGGTGGTTTGTGCCCATCCCTAGCTAAAAGTTGCTCACGCATTCTCAGTTGCACACACAAAAAATCCAAGCAAAACACCTGGTAGGTTTCTTGCAACAAGGAACACACACCAGCTGCATTCGGGGATATGCCTACATTTTACCATATTTAGTGGACAAGTCATGTGACAAAATTCATCTACAAGGCATGAAGAAGAAGAGGAGACTGGATTTATACCCCGCCCCTCACTACCCAAAGGCGTCTCAGAGCGCCTGACAATCCCTTTCCCTTCCCCTCCCCACAACAGACACCCTGTGAGGTAGGTGGGGCTGAGAGAGCTCTCTTGAGAACTGCCCTTGAAAGAATAGCTCTGAAAGAACTTATGACTGACCCAAGGTCATTCCAGCAGGTGCATGTGGAGGAGTGAAGAATCAAACCCGGTTCTCCCAGATTAGAGTCTGCGCTCCTAACCACTACACCAAACTGCTCTTTCCAGAACAGCTCTGAGAGAACTGTGTGCAGTCAGTCTCCTCAAGACCAAAGCCAAAGAAATGCCATACCTTTAGCAGGATTATCAGCCTTGTAGAATGGTGGGCAGGGAATGGTTTTCTTCTCCTGCAGGTTCTGAAATGCAGAATGGAGTGCTTAGAGTGCGTTCTGCTTAGAAATGCAGAACGGAGTGCAGCTCACAATCGCAAATGCAAGTTTTACCATGGGACAAAATGTCCTTATGCAGTGCCTTGAAACATTCAGACCGATTTCCCACGAGGCGCTGCTCCGGCGTCGTTCTTCCCTTTGCCCCGATTGCGTGCTTGAATTTCTCACTGTTTGCCTCGTGCCACATTTCGACCCGCAGCTTTGCCCGAATTCCCCCGCGGCTTCAGTGATCCTGTTTTTTGAGGATCACTGAAGCTGTGGGGGAATTCAGGAGAAGTCGCAGGTCAAAATGCGGCGCAGGGCAAACGGTGGGAAATTCAAGCACGCAATCGGGGCAAAGAGAAGAACGACACCGGAGCAGCGCCTCGTGGGAAATCGGTCTCAAAGTGCTTCACAGATCCTCTCAGCCAGCCTTGCCGCTACGCATCAGGGCAAATTGATTAATCCCCATACAGCAGATTACAACCTAAGGTGGAGAGAGAGAGAGGCTTTCCTAAGGCCACAAGGGAGCTCATGGTATGTGAGATTTGAACCAGGGACTTCCTGGCTTACAGGATATAGAGCACACCAAGTTTAGGGTTCTGCTGTATTAGCGTTTCATCTTGGATGCATTTACGCTTGCCCTTAAAAATCTGGATAATCGAATACATCTTTAACTAGTGCTGGAAACTAATCACATGCGCCATCAGCTGAATGTCTGTGTGCTTCAATTGTGCCTTGTATGGTCAACTACCTTTTCTCATCTAAGGGTGGCAGATGGAACAGGACTTCAGATGACGACTACAATGATCAGGCAGGTTTACATGGGAGCAGACAGGCTCCCTATCCTATCCAAATAACTTGGATCCAGATCATTTACCAACTGAAAGGTCATAACTAGAACTTTGAATTCCGCCTAGAAACAAATCAGTAGCCAAAGCAAATCCTTAAAACACAAATGAAGTTTATATCAAATAGCAATCTTACAGATGCATTATGAAGCTTTTGAAATATCTTCAAAGGCAGCCCCACAAAAAGCACATTGCAGTAGTCTAGTTTGGTTGTGAAGTCGGGCACCTACCAACAAACATGCACTTTTGCCTGCTGGATGCCTAGTGCTCCACCTTCTTGGATGAAAAGGAGGAGGTTCATTGCGGGCAGATACTTACAGGCAGATACTGGACCACGGTGCCGTTCAGTTTGCCCACAGCCAGCTGCTTCCCTTTGGGGCTCCAGCACACTGAGAGAAAAAAACAAGAGAGTCTTTTTTTAGTCCAGGCAGCTGACTAGGCTTGCCAGCCCCCAGGTCCAGGAGGGGGATCCCCTGGTTTCAGGGGCTTCTCCCCCACACAGACCAGCTGGCTGGCAGGGGAAACACCACCCCTAAGCAGGGGCACTATGGTATTTGGGTAAACTCTATGGTTTGAGGGTGAAAAAACCATAGAGTTTTGCCCAAATACCAGAGTGCCTCCGTGCGAAGATATCACTTCTGGGTGATGTCATCGTACTGGGGATATTGCATGACATCCCCGCCCACCCCTGGAACACCCCCTAAATTCCCCCCGCTGGAGCGATAAAGGGACTGGCAACCCTACAGCTGAGAAGAGTGATGACAACAAGCCAGTCAGGGCGTTTGGATGGTTTTCTCTTAGGAGTGCTCTTCAGATTTTGTGGTTAGCACATAAAGTCCTTTTCTCGCAACTTGGTTTGCAAGAAAGTGAGGTAATGGGCAGAGCCAGTACCACTGGCCCTTCAAGGCCATTGGTTAGTTGAAAATATTGACTCTGTTTAAAAAAAACAACTGAATCCAAACTAGTAGCAGATCTAGGGCATGGCAGCAAGAAAAACAAATACAAATTCTGGGTTGTGCTTCAAAAGTGCCCGTTGGCACAACAGACTTCCTCTCATAATTCATATATCCTGTGACTCACAATTCTTAACTGTTCCCCTTCAAGCTAATATTCTGAGGTGGGTTAGGCTAAGAACGCAATTTTGTCCAAGTTTCATAGCTGAATGGGATTTGAAGCTGAGTGTCCAGGCCAGATCAGTCCCTGAGCTGTCAGTAAAAACCCAAACTGCAAGCCAGCATTGCACCTCGTGCTGTTTCACATGTAATGCAGAGGCAGCCCTGGGGTTGCCATTAAACACACACACACACACACACACACACTCTTCAGGAAATGACCGTGGAACACAGTTCTCTGGCAACACACATCTAGATGAGGCATGCTAGTTGCATATATTTTTTGGTGGAGGAGGTATATTTTTTGTTTAAGGCAGATCAAGATGGGTAGCTGTCTGTAGTGGTAGAAAAGAGCAAGGGTCCAGTAGCACCTTAAAAGACTTGACAAAATTTGTGGCAGGGAATGAGCTTGCATGCATCACTGCCTCACTTCTTCAGATACATCTAAAATGGGAGTTCATCTGTCCTATATATTGAAAAGGGGAGTTATTTCAGTTGCTGAATCACATTAGCGGGCAAGTGACAATAGCAGGTGACTGACAATAGCAGGCCTGATTGGATCTAGATGAGATCTGCAGAGGGGTACTTGGCATGGAGAAATCAGCATCAGCAATGAAACAGGAACCCTAGGTCTCAGTTGAGTCAGACAGATGCATCTTTTCAAATCTCCCTTTGAGATTCCTTTGTAAGGCTATATTTGGATTGGTGGACAAGAGCATAGCTGGAATCTAGATATGCTAAAGATAAACCTCAGGGGTTCAATGCAGAACAATCGGCGTTTGATACACTTTTATAGAAAACAAATGATAATTTGATTAAGAAATTTTATATGTATTTGTTACAGATAAAGATGGAGGATGAGGTGATTAAAGAACGTATGTTAAAATGGGCCCAAAATTTCGGCTATAATATTGATCTTGACCATTGGTTGCAAATATGGGAAACAAATGTTAAAAAAACAAAATCTGTTTTCTTTAAAGAGAATTTATATAAAATGTTAATCCAAATTAAAGGACCTTGACTATAGCAGCACCCTTCAAAGAGCCCGATGTACCTGTTCTGGTTTAGTGTTGGGTCTTGCCCCCCCGAGGCTATTCCGTCCTATTGCTACACCCTAAAAAACTCAAAACAACGTGGAGCCTTCACTTTAGCGAGACTTAAAAGATTCCCTCTAAGGTGCTTTCAGGGCGTTTTTCGGGACTTCCGTTTTTGGAACGAGTGTGCGATTGCGGATTAGGGAGGATAGAAACTGTGGATCATATAATCCTTTTCTGCCCCAAGTGGAATAAAGAAAGAGAGAGAGAGATATCACTCCTCTCATGATAAAAGAAAATCTTCCTTTTCTTCCTTGGGTAGTTTCAGTGTTATTGTCTGATAACTCCTCTGACAATCAAACCACGGCTCTAGTGGCCTCCCTTTTAGCCACGGTGATTAGGAAAATAAATCACCCTGAGCTAAATTAGGTCATTACTGATCAGTGTTGACCATGTATGTATTTATTCGGAAATTTGAAGATTGTTATGCTGCTGTTATTATTTGTTTGAACTTAGGGCTGGTCACCTGCTTTTAGTCTGAACTATAGTTCTTAGCTTGTACTGTTGCTATGGCTTTTTTTTGCTAATGCAATAAAGATTTTTATATATATATAAATGTTCTATAGGTGGCATATAACGCCAGAGAAATTAGCCAGAATGTACCCTGGAATGTCTCTAGTTATGGCAGTAAGAATTCTTTATGCCAACTACTGGAAGAAATCAGAGATACCAATGGAAAATGAACTTTTGTCAAAAATCTTTGAAACAGCAGAAATGAATATATTGTCGGACTTGTTGAAAGAACGAAGTAAACAAAATGAGAGAGACAATGGGATACCATTTTATGACTGGGTGGAAAGAAACTTCGAAGACCAGGAATAAAGAACATAACTATTATAAACCTGGAAAAACTCGAACTGTACAGAATTTGACTCTTTTCAGGAATCATAATGGAAGATTTTAGCGATCTGATTAAGTGACACTAGTTTTAGTAATTATATAAATGAAAGTGATCCGGAGACAAAGAATTAAGACGGAAAATTTGTAACAGCTATTACACAAACTTGATGGGAATTCCCTTATGTCTTATACCATCCCTTGTACCTTTCCTGCCCTATAATATGTTAAAACCAAATAAAAATCTATAATAATAAAAAAAATGAGATTCCTTTGTAAGAGAACTGCTACTCTTAGGTCAGCAACTGAATGTTCTGGAAGGTTAAAATGTCTACTCGCTACTTTTTGAATGTTGTGTTTTCTTTTGTTTAAAGTGTAAAGCAGCCCTTTGTTCCACAGGTGTCTACACCAACCGAAATCTTGACTACCAACCTGACGTTGCGCCCACGGAGGCAGGAAGAGTGGCGTGCAGCTTGACAGTGTCTGTGACCTCCAGGACGCAGACACTTCCATCAGAGACGCAGAGGGCCAGCATGCAAGGGTTCACGGGGTTCCACTTCAAGTCGCTGACCAGCGCCATGCTGCCTGCTTCTTTGGGCAGCTTATGAAAAGCGACAGGACGCTTCTGCTGTTTAGCCTGCTCAAAGGAAGCAGACATTCCCATCATGCCCCTGCCAAAGCCGCCTATCTCGCACGTTTCTGTCCTGCCGTTACACCCAGGAACCTAATACAGTGCTAAAGTAGTGTTGCCCCACTTCCATTGTATCTTCAGCACTGTCTTGCCAGATGGTTTATGCTGTGTGAAAGAATGACCGGCCCCTGACCGCTTCACGGCTGGGCAGGGATTTCAACCACAGTATCCCCAGTCCTACTCCACCACATTAACCTCCAGTGTGACAGCCAGTGTGGTGTAGTGGTTAAGAGTGGAGGACTCCAATTTGGAGAACTGGGTTTGATTCCCCACTCCTGCACATGAAGCCAGCTGGGTGACCTCAGGTCAGTCACAGCTCTTAGAACTCAGCCCCCCCCCCCCCAAAAGTCCAGCTCAGCCCCTAGTGGTGAAAACAAGAGCTAGTACTTAGGCAGCCAGACAATCTTCAGGTTCTCCTGGCTATACCACACACAACGCCTCATAACAACAACAACAACCTCCAGAATATGCTGGCTCTAGGCCAGCAAAGTCTACTCCAACCAGCCGTCAGCCTCAGTGATCTAAAGCAGAGCTCTTTTCCATCCATGCTACTTGAGATCCTTTGAATTCAAACTGCCGTGGACGGAACTGGGGACCTGCTATAAGCAGAGTGTGTGCTTTCTCACTCGGCTACCAGGATTCACAGATGGCCCATCTCACCTGGTTAGCAAAGGTACGGACATCAAAAAAGCCAATGAAGGACCCGCAATCGCTGGAGGCCATGCAGACAGAAAGCATGAGATTATCGCAGCTGAGCGCCAAGTGATGCACTGGGAACTTCATAGGAACGAGAACACTCTGGACGTCCTCCACTGTGAAACAAACCCAGAGAATAAAATAGTAATGACAATTTTGAAGAGACTCTAATCCTGTCATTTAAGCATAACTCCCAACTAACTTGCACGCTGGGCTCCTGGACTCTCAGGTAGTATCAGGGTATGCATGTCAGATGGATTGTCAGTATTCATTCAAAGGCAAAAGAACAGAGGACTGGAAGCAAATTGTCAGGAATTCCAATAGTTCTTGAACTTTTATCGGTAAAATCACAAATAATTGTTATCAGCAACATCAGCTATTAGCCACAGTTGCTCAATGAAACTTTCCATGTTTGAAGACAGTTTACCTTCAAGTGTTGAGAACAAACAACGAGCGATGACTTCTGCCACTGTGTTCTGCTTAAGGCTTTCAAGGGGCTCCCGGGCAGCCAGGGTTGGAAATTATATACTGGAATACACAGATCTTGGTCCAGCCCTTGCATTACATTGTTGATCCTCCCAATATACGTTTATGAACTAAAAATTCATTAACAGTCTGGTAAAAGAAAACAATCTGGAACTCCACTTCCAAAATCTCCTCCTCCAGGATTCTCTAAGTTCTTAGGGGCTTAAGGAGGCTCACCAGCCTCCTCCCTCAACTGACTCTCAACATTCCAAGCCTCCTGGAATTCATGCATTTCTTCTCAGGCCTTTTTTCTGGGGGGGAGTCATTATTTGACAGCACAAGGAGAGGACAGGAGGCGGGTAGCCAGTGTATATGAATACAGGATTTCTTTACGCAGCAACAAATCACAGTTCAGGAAGCAACCTCCCAATTAATCACAGCACCCAGCCCCTCTCGCATAAAGTTTCCAGGGACAAGAATAATGATGCTGGATATAGTTTGGTAGGAATGCATTTCACAGTTGGCTACTAGGAAGTTAACAGCTGAAAAGCAAACCCATTGTGGACCTTGGCGACCCTAGGTGAGCTAACAGCAAGGTCAGTCTGATATTAAAGAAGCTAATTTCCAAGTAAGGCATGTAGAATTTCAGTCTTAAACCTTTCAGCACTGGACAGGGGAGGGGTGAAGGGAGTTGGAGGAAAACTATGAAAACAAGCCCAGGAATCTGCACCTTTTTACTTAATCTGCCCTGGTTTTATGCTAGTCTCCCATTTTAAATGAATGTTTTACATTTTTATGGATTTTTGCTGACAGACTGTAGCCTGCCTTAAATCCCATTTTGGGAAACAAGGCAGCATACAAATGTTGCAACTGTGATCTACTACCTATTCATGAAATCGCACTGTATATTTTGTAACATCAAAGTAACATGTATTATTTGCACAAATGGGCACAGATGAAAATCTGAAAGTGGGTTCCAGGTTCGAGATTAAAAGTGGGTGTCTGGACTGAACAGTTTGAAGAGCACTGCTCTATGCTTCGTGGACTGATATGTGATGATTATGGATAAATCAAATCAGCAAGTGGGCCTTGTTGCCCTAAAAGCTGCAGGAGGCAGTCACAGCAAAAAACACACAGCCCGATCTTTACTGCCCACACAGATGGGAGAAAAAACTTACCAATTTCATTGGGAGACTCCCCTGCTTCGTTCTGCAGGAGCAGGTCTTTGGTCTGAAAGATCCGCACCTCAGTTGCACAGCCAGCGAAGACCAATCCATATTTGTTTGACACAGCAAGAAGACCGGAACGGTCTTTAGGGAGCTCATCTGGGGCATCAAAGATTCGGACTTTCTTCAGGGCTCTGAATTGAAAATCCTGTGGTACAGACAGAACGCTAAAAATTTGTTCTTCACATGATCAGTTCTAGATGCACTGCGAGTTTTGATGATGTGTCACAGAAGCTCTGAAACGCCTAAATAGCCAAACCCATCCTCATTTTTCTCAAATTCCATATGGATTCAATATACAAAGAAAAACTAGTTTTTTACCGGTGAAATAAAGAGATTGGTCATGCCACATTTACTAGTAGCACCAAGATCACAAAGAGTTCATACAAACGTTCATGGGTTATACTGCTCTACACCATGAGAGCTACTTCTGAGTAATGCGAAATATCCAGAGTTACTCGACATGTTAGCAAGTTTTGTTCTGTTCTAGAAATGGATCATGGATTAGGAGGAGCAGCAGAAATGAAGCTATCAATTAAGCAGCACAAGGAAAAAGGTTATGATTTAAATTTTTGAAAAAGCCTATTCTTTTCGCAGTTCTTTTCTAGGTGCTCCAGGGATGCACAAGCTACTCTGCAGTGGCCAGCAAGTTACCTGTTGGTTGTTGCCTACCTCCTGGAGATCCCAAGTCTAAAGATACCCATCTCAACGATCCGAACATTTGTTATAAACTCCCAGTTAACTGTGCTACATCTTACTGTCAAGTATCAACTGCATAGTTAGTTTACCCTCTCTTTTTGGTAAACATTAATTATTGCATCTCTAGCAGCAGTAGGGGCTGCAGTGGCTCAAGTGGTTAAGACACTGAAGTGCAGACCGGAAAGTCGGTAGTTCAGCAGTTCGAGACCCAAGTGCTGCGTGACGGAGTGAGCTCCCATCTCTGGCCCCAGCTCCTGTCAACCTAGCACTCCGAAAGCAGGAAACTGCAAGTAGCTAAATAGGTATCACTTCGGTGGGAAGGTAACAGCATTCCGTGCGCCTCAGTGTCTAGTCATGCCGGCCACATGACCACGGAAACATCTTTGGACATCCCTAGAGTCATATTCGACTGGCTTTCAAGCAAGGGAAACCTTTACCTTTACCTAGCAGCAATTCTAGAGGAGCAGCAGTGATAATCTGTGGCAGTAAAGCAACAATCTCAGGGTACCTTAGAGAGATTTATTGTGGAAACTGCTTTCTTGGAGTACTAAGGTCTACAAAACCATATGCCTCAAGAAACCTTTATGACACTGCAAGATTTCAGGCTGCCCTTCTTAAAACATTTAGATCAGAGGTGTCAAACTCATTTTTTATGAGGGCTGGATCTGACATAAATGTCGCTTTGTCGGGCCAGGCCAGGTGTGCCACAAAATGTAATGCCAGGTACCGGAGATATAAGCTGTATAATGGATACAGGCAAACCCAAGTAACGATACTATTTTTAAATTCAAAATACAAAGAAAAGCAATTGATTCCTAGCAGTGAAAGCAACTGATTTACTGGGGAGCCCAAAAAAGCCCCAATAAATGTATTTAACCATATGCAAGAAGAGGTTTTTTCCCCAAGGGATAGCATAAAAGGGGGAGCACCTTATATTTCCATACATACCAATTGCTTGCAGGCCACGTAAGAGCCCTGGATGGGCCGGTTCTGGCCCCCAAGCCTTATGTTTGACACCCCTGATTTAGAGGCTGAGAGAGCAGAGGTCTTAGTGAGTTCCTCTCCAGAACCAGCACATAAGAAGAGCCCTGCTGGGTCAGACTCAGTGTCCCTGTAGTCAAGCATCTTGCTTCCTACAGTGACCAGCTACATGCCTCTGGGAAGCCCACAAGTATTTATTTATTTTGATTAAATTTATATCCTACCCTCCCTGCTGAGGCAGACTCAGGATGGCTCACGTTAAAAATTAAAATATATTAAAACATAGGTGTAGACACAGTACACATCATAAAATTCAGGAACACAGACGATTACAGTAAAAATAAAATGCAGGTAAAGTGCTGGCGGTGGTAATGATGGCATCCCAGTAGGCCATGATAAGATGGTATAAATACAGCCACAGTCAGTGTCCAATGTATCAGAAGCTGTAAAAGTTAATACATAAAGGGCCTTGGTTATTATTGGTAGCGACTCCTAATTGAAGGCCTGGTGGAAGAGCTCCATTTTACAGGCCCTGGGGAACCGTAAAAGGTCCCACAGGGCACTGAGGTCTTCCGGGAGCAAATTTCACCAGTGTGGAGCTGCTACTGAGAAGGCCCTAGACCTGGGAGAGGCCAGTCTGGCATCTTTTGGTCCAGGGAGAGCCAGACGATTTTGAGATCCTGACCTCAGTGCTTTCTGGGGAACATGTGGGGAAAGGCGGTCCCTCAGGTAGACAGGCCCCAGACCATATAGGGCTTTAAAGGTCAAGGGCTTCCAGCACCTGGAAGCGAATCTGGTATGCTATTGGCAGCCAGTGCAATGCCTTCAGTGCATAGGGAGGCCCATCAACAGCCTGGCTGCCGCATTTTGCAGTGCAGTTGCCAACCTCCAGGTGGGGTCTGGAGAGCTCAATTAGGACTAGGGAGCCCCGGGCTCCTCTTACCAGCAGCTGGTATTCAAATGTACGCTATCCTTGAACTTGTGGGTTTCATGAAATGACAATCAAAATAAGAAGTAATGGCTGAGAGTAAGACGCTTCGAATAAACTCATTTATACCTAACAATGCTTATTTCATCATTCATAACAAGATACCATACAGGTAAATTCCAAATGTTACTTAATAACTTAACTAATCTTTATTTATTCCAGGAGCCAAGCCTCAGAGAAGTCCTGAAGAGAGTTGCCAAACACCATACAGGTAAGTTCCTAAAGTTACTTAATAACTATTACTAATTATACACTTAATGACTAATTAATCTTTATTTATTCCAGGAGCCAAGCCTCAGAGAAGTCCTGAAGAGAGTTGCCAGAGTTGCCAACGAAGACACCGGTTTAATTTCCTTCGTTTCGAAACCGGTGTCTTCGTTGGCAACTCTCTTCAGGACTTCTCTGAGGCCTGGCTCCTGGAATAAATAAAGATTAATTAGTCATTGTGTATAATTAGTAATAGTTATTAACTTACCTGTATTTACCTGTATGGTGTTTGGCAACTCTCTTCAGAACTTCTCTGAGGCTTGGCTCCCGGAATAAAGATTAGTTAAGTCAGGGGTGGGCAAACTTGCTCAGCGTAAGAGCCACCTAGAACAGGGGTAGCCAAACTTGCTTAATGTTAAGAGCCGCATAGAATAAACATCAGATGTTTGAGAGCCACAAGACATGAACAAATATTACCCGCTTTTATTGGGAAATAAGCAGATTTGCTTTTTGTTAACATTAAATGAGACTGCCAAAAATAATAACAAAAGGGGTAAAAGCAGATATTGATAATGATATTAATTTGTCCAATGATATTTGTTTGCTAATGATATTTAGCTTCCCCAGCCGCCCTGCCGGGAGCCACATAATATATGTGAAAGAGCCGCATGCGAGCCACAGTTTGCCCACCCCTGAGTTAAGTTATTAAGGAACATTAGGAACTTACCAGTATGGTACCTTGTTATGAATGGTGAAATAAGCATTGTTAGATATAAATGAGTGTATTCTAAGCGTCTTACTCTCAGCCATTACTTCTTGTTCTGATTGCTATTTAGCCGGGGGGGTCTCTAAATATTTCATGAAATGACTACAGAGGGAGGCCTCTTCCAACGCCACCTGAGCGAGCGGCCATCCCTTCCTCCTGCGGCAGCGAGTCCCGCCAGTCAACCAGCAGCCAGCCACCCCTGGCACGAAGGGCTCCCTCCTGCCTGCTTCGGATACCGCCACTGAGGGAAGAGGAGCGACTGTGCCCGGCCCACTGTCCTGCTTCCCTCCCTCGGTGGCTTTGGAAACGTCAGTCATGTGTCTGCCCCCCCCCCCCCGGTCGCCTTTTCTATGAACTCTCAAAAATCCCGCCTTTCCCTGACCGCGCCAACTTTTTAAACCTCAGGCAAAGGCCCTCCGCCAGCCAGGAGAGGCCGAGGTTCCGGGGCTCCTCGCCGGCGGCCGCTCACCTTCATCTCCCGCTCGGGGATGTGGTCCATGTCGTCGCCCATGGCGGGGCCCCCTCAGCCGGGACTCGACGCCGCCGCCACTGACAGGCTCAGCCGCGCGCGCAGCCCCAAACCCCCCCGGGCCCGCCCTCTCCGTCCTCGGGCACTTCCGCTTCCGCCGGCGGGCGCTCTAGGAGTAGCTTTCCGTCCCGCCGTGACCGGACTCTGTGGTGAAACGCGCGGTTGCTAAGGAAACCGTGCCTCGCGGCCCCCGCCGATGTCCTGTCAGCTCCGAGGGCGGGATTATCAATCATTCACACACACCCCGTTTCACTCCGCGGGGGGGGGGAATCGGGTACTCCGGTTTTGCCTTTTCTAAAGTTGAAACTTTTCCGTGGGACAGCTAGATCCGACTCTCGGAAGCATATTACCCCGGGAGCCTTGTTGGTTTCTAAGGTGCTGCTGGAGTCGAATCTAGCTCTTCCACTGCAGTCCCAACATGGCCGTCCTCTGAAACTATTTTCTGTGGAAGGAGCCGTTGAGATGCGGCGGCCGGGGGGGGGGGGGGGGGGGGGGGAGTCTAGAGACCCCATAAAAAAGGGAAAACTATTAGAATGACGCACTTCCGGTACGAACGGGAAGCCATCGCGGGACGTGGCGCGTCAAGGGAGCCGGCAGGTGTCGCTCTAGACTGGGGTATCTCTGTGGTTAACAGAATAAACTTTCTGTTGGATGCTGGGACGGAAGGGCCAATGTGCCTTACTGGTCTGCAGCTTTTTCAATTGGCCAGTCGAAGGGACTTCCGGTCTAAGCGTGGTGCCCGTGCAGAGTAGATGAGTTGCAAACCACTTTGATGTGAAGCGACAGAGCGTTGACCAAGGGGACAAAACTAGTAGCGGTCTTTTCTGAGAAGTCTCTAAGCTTCTCTAAGGTTACGACATCCAGCCACCGTATTGATACTGAAAGAATGTGTGTTGTGTTTGATATTTAGTGTTTAAAGCATAATCTTCATTTACTTGGGACATTTATTAGGAAAAAATATTTGGAAACTTTTTTTGGATTTTTAATTTTTTTAATGCTTTTTAAAGTAACTAGTATGGTAAAGTTGTTTGGTAGAAACAGGACTTCTGTAGTGAAATCTGTGCATTCTGTTTGCTTGCTACTCAGCTGTGAAAGTGCAGAGTCATGCTGAGCTTTTACACCACAGATTTGAGGAATCACAATCGTCAATCATTAAACAAGCAAAAGCAACAACTGCGATATAGACACTAAAAATGATTTTACTACTGTTCTTATCAGAACTTGTTATATGTAATAAGGATTATTCAGAAAGTATTTTTTGTACTGTGATAACTCAACATGCTTACGACGGTGCATTAAGCATTATAACCAACATTTAATATCTAATATGAACAGTTCAGCGCATGGTCATAACTTCATAAGCTTTTACAACAACTATTGCTTAAGCACTACATAGGAATACCCACATAATGAGGTGGGGGTGGGGTATCTTGCAGCTGGAATTGCAGCTGATCCCCAGAATGCAGAGATCAGTTCCCTAGGAGAAAATGGGGGGGGGGGGGGGGGGATAAGTGGCTAGTGGCCAGTTATACCAGAACAAATATTTTGGATGAAAGGGTTGGCATGACATAGGTAAAAGGTTCCCCGGCTCGAAAACCAGTCAGATCCGACTCTAGGGTTGCGGTGCTCATCCCTGTTTCCAAGCCGAAGAGCCTGCGCTGTCTAAAGATGTTTCTGTGGTCATGTGGCTGGCATGACTAGATGCCAGATGGGGTCTTAGTTAGTAGGGCTTCTGACTGGCCATTGGAGATCTGGTTGGCTGTGCGGATTTGTTAAGAACATTGCTTTTGCAGCAGCTGCCACCACAAGGATCTTCACAGTGTGACAGCACGGAAACTGTGGCAGCATGTTTGTGGCTGTGTCCGCCACACTGTGTCAGAATTCCAAAGGTGCCTTCTGGCTCAAAAAAACTGTGGACCCCTGCTATAAGTGATCTCAGGCAGGCAGAGTGATATGGGGTGGGAAGTTTAAAAATGAATTTTGGTGGGCAGAAATTACCTCACAGGAAGGGGAGGAGTTGAGGGAGCTAACTTTTGACCTTTATTTGCTATCAGTGTGGACATATCATCACATTCAGGTTGGCCTCTCTCCCCAAGTTTGACCCTCTTCAGGCACCACCCTCAAATCTCCAGGAATTTCCCAGTCTGGAGGTAGCAGCCCTAGATGCTAGTGACCAAGATTTAAGAATTAAAGTAAAACCATGCTGCTAGAAATGTACAATTTTGTTTTGTTCCAGCTGGCTGCTGCTGTTTTGCCCTGCTGAAGAGATAAATTCGCAGTCGTTCGCTGCATTAAAAAGTGGCAGCTCGGCTAATACTTTATTCATGCTAGCCAAACCTGATGAGGTCACAGACCCTCAGAAGAAGGAAGGGGAACAGGTTATTTTCCTTTGGCTGACCCATTGATCTGTTTACCCAAGTATCATCTATTTTGACTCTCAGTGGTCCTCTCAAAGCTCAACCCTGCTGCCTGAGCCACTTCAAGTTGGCTGTGCTGGAAACTGAACTTGAGACCTTCTGCATCCGAAACAAGGTAACTGTGTGTGTGACTGTACATATCTATGTATTTGTAATCTATCTTGATTTTTTAAAATCTGTGTGCAGTTGAGGATGAGCACACAGCATCCGCAAAAGGAAACCAAAAGGGATTGTGTGGGTGATTCCAAATAGTGCAGGGAGATGAGAGGCATGTCTCATGCCTGCTGATGATGTCACAGGCACCGTCCAGTCGGTGCTGGTTAAACCACAATGTGGTCACATCCTTGGAAGAGGAAGTGGCTGTGAAGGAGAGCAGTGGGTTGTGGGCTGGAGGTGAACTCTTCCCCTCCATATGTAGTGTTGTTAACAACAAAGACATGGTTTCCTGCTTGCAAGATGGCTGTTCTTAGAAGGATTGATGTTCAGCGAGGCCTTCAAAGGCTTTCAACGAAAACAATGCCTTGGGATAACATTTTTTTTCCCAACCCGCGAGCTTTATTTCCGTTCTGTACACACACAGCCACGTCGACCTCATCCGCCATTTCTCTTTTCTGTACAGTTCTAAGGGGCCCTTATACAAGTAAGACTTGTGTTCCAAAAGCCACTGGATTGTTATAAACATGAGATAAAAAGCTGCAGAGGACTGTGGAGAAATCAGGCGTGCGGGGGAACGGGCAGTGGCGGCAGCAGTGTCTCCTTCAGGGCAAAAGTCACTGGCTTGCAAATTCTGTAAACGTACAAAAAATGCTTCAATATCCAGAATGCCGAGAGTACCCTCCCACGTATAGCTGGCTCTCCAACTGATTAAGGAAAATAAAAGACAGCCTGATTCTGCAAACACATTCCAGTCCATGATCCCCACTGAAGCCAACCCAGTAGACCATCTGCTTTGCAAGCAGAAGGTCCCAGGTTCAATCCCTGGCATCTCCTGTTAAAACAGTTTGGCCGCAGGTGATATGAAAGACCTCTGCCTGAGACCCTGGAGAGCTGCTGCCAGTCTGAATAGACAATGCTGACTTTGATGGACCAACATTCTGTTCCAATGTCAGGCAGCGTTATGCATTCATTATAACGGAACAAATCCCACAACCCTGAATTTTTCTTGTTCTTGTGTCAGTTTTATATATTATGTCTGCAAGAAATGTGATCCCAGGGGTCTAATCCCCCTGCTCTTCCGGGTTCCTGTGCCTTTGTGTCTTGGGATGGGGGACTGGGGATCTGGTAGTGTTCATATCCGTCGAGCTTCATGTTGGCATACACACCTTGGAAAGTGGGTCTCAGGATTACATCCAGGTCCTCTCGATCTGTGGCCAATACATCGGCTGTTCCCTCTGTATTAATGTCTATATCCTGCATAAAATATATTACGTCCATATCCCGCCTAAACTATATCTCACCTAAACCCCAGAGCAGGGGAAACATTGGGGGTCATCATTTGTCCACCCCTCTTGATACCCGAGTTCTACGATTTCCCAGCTCTCACCTCAGGCTATGTGGAGATTTCAATGCCAGAATATGACCTGGCTTTTGCAATGTCTCGACCCATGCCTGCCAAACAATCCTGCTTTTTGGACTGATCTTAACAAGTCACCATTATAAATAAGCCGGGCTTAAGATTATTAGAACCAGAGGCGTCGACTTTTAGAAACCCCGGGGGGGGGGGCTTTTATGTGTGTGCATGCGCTGGGACCATGTCCCCGCCGCCTCTCCCCCACCCCCCTGGGCCTGGCCTGGCCTGGCCTGGCCACTCCTGCCTCCGTGGGGCCAGCTGGGCAAATGCCCAGCGTGCTGGCATCACCCGGAAGTGACGCCAGCACGCTGGGCACGTTGCCGGGGCGACGCTCTGGTAATCGCCCTGAAACTCTAGTTTCGGGGCGTTTGCTAGAGCGTCGCCCTGGCAACGTGCGCAGCTGGCTCCACGGAGGTAGGAGTGGCCAGGCCAGGCCCGGGGGAGGGGGAGAGGTGGCGGCTGCCAGCCAGCGGGCCGGTGGGCGGGCGAGCAGGCAGGCAGGCAAGCGAACGGGCCTGGTGGACGCTCCGTTTTGCCAGGGGAGGCTGAGCCCCCCCCCCCGGGAAATTGGGGGGGCTCGAGCCCTCAAGCCCCCCCATAGTTGACGCCTGTGATTAGTACTACTGTCACTCCGTCAGCTACATATTCTCCACAGCACAAAGTTCGATGTGTCTAGTGGCGCGTTTACATTCTTATCTACACGAAGAGCCAGCCGAATCGATTACATTGCAGTACCCCCCTCAGTCTTGTTCCAGATCCTCTGTTTATCGGTAGGCCACAGAACCAAGAGTGACCACTGCCCTTCATGTCTTCTGCTTCAGTTCGGGGGCAACGTTTTGCTTAGTCCTACCCAGGATCCCATTGAGGGATCTCAGCTCTGCGTGAGGATCAAGCGGTCCTCATGGTTACACTCCAGGTTAGCTCAATCTTTCTTGAAGGATGACCTTTGGTCTCTGCATCAAGAACTAATGCCGGGTGGCTCTGATACTCTCAGGAGCTCTGAAGCCATAACTCGATTCCTCAAACCGCTGCCCTCTAACAACAGACCACCTAAAATTATAACTCCTCTTAGCAGAGCATGGTTCAATCAGGAATGTAGAACTGCTAGGAAAGAGATAGTTTACTATACTCGAAAGGTAAGAAAGGAACATCTGTCAGTCATTTAATTTCCTTACGATCAGCTTATAAGAAGTTCCTTAGGCAGAAGAGGCTTGACTTTGTTAAATTGTAATGATAGGAATAAGATCTGGCAGTTCAAGAAGAAGAGAGAAGAAGAGATTGGATTTATACCCCGCCTTTCACTACCTGAAGGAGTCTCAAAGCGGCTTACAATCTCCTTTCCCTTCCCCTCCCCACAACAGGCTGCAGTCACACATACTACATAATCCACTTTCAAATTGGATTTTTACTGTGTGAACTGGCAAAGTCCAGTTGGAAGAGGCAGTGAAAGTGGATTGAAAGTGGATTATTTGGTGTGTGTGGCCGCAGCCACTGTGAGGCCGGTGGGGCTCTTTCTAAGATTGCTCTTGAGAGAACACCTCTGAGAGAACTTGTGACTGACCCAAAGTCATCCAGCAGGTGCATGTGGAGGAGTGGGGAATGAAAACCTGGTTCCCCCATGCTCCTAACCACTACACCAAACGGGCACTCAAGAAAAGAGGGAGTCCCAGTTCTGGGAACTCATCTCCTTCGGTATAGGAAGCCCCCCCCCCCCTTTTATTGGAGGCTCAGATCTCAGCAAAAGACTAGCAAGCTCACTACAGTCAGGTATTCAGGGCCCCCCCCCAATTTGGGAGAATGAGGCAGTGAAGTAGACACCACATTTAGATCTGTCTACCACACCATCACCTGTTGGGTTCTGAACTGGAAGGGAAGACAGTGGAGGGAATCCACTCTCCATGCCACCAACAGACAGGGTGGGACTGCCATCAGGGGATCAATACATGATCCATGCAAACCCTCCTACAACCAGGACATCTCCAAATGAACTGAGCGCTGTGCCTGTCTAGATTTGGCCTTGGATGTCGAGAATGGAATTCAGTGGCTGGGTTGGCTGGTCCCCATATCGCTCCTTTTGGTTTTCTGCAGACCGAAGAGAACACTTGGTCTTCATTGCAAACCTGTCCTTTCGCAAAGGCAGGTGGTGGCCAACAGCACACCAAATACATTTAATGTCCTGTGGGTCTTCCGGTATCCGAAGAAGGGAGTTTGACTCTCGAAAGCTCATGTCTCCAAAATCTTGTTGGTTTGTACGGTGCTACTCATATATGGCTGTTCTACTGCTGACCAACACGGCGACCCTCTGAGAATTCCGATAACCAATGTAACCTGCCTGCTGTTCACAGACACAAACCTAGAGACAAATCAATACAGCAAAACCATCCTTAAATCAATGGAAGCTGAGTGCATCTAAGGTTCTCTCTGTTGTACCTCGTGTGCTGGGAAGCGCAAGCAGGTGGGCATCTCCGAGGACAATCAGGAACGATGAATCAGTTCTAGCAAATAAATAAATTCACCGAAGAGGATTGATAGTATAGGTGAAAAGAGATTGTACCTGCAATGAGCTGGAGGACCCTTGTGGGTGGCAAAGGAGCAGGGTGGCGCAGTGGGAAAGCAGCCAGACAGGAGAAGGATGGGGAAAGGCACTCAGACGCTAGGGGTTTCTAGGAGTGACTGGCATGGCTGAACAGGGTTGTGACAGCATTCAAAATGGCGGCAGGTGAGGCCTTCCCTTGGAGACAAGGCCACTTGAAGAATATTTGATTTGGCTGGACAATTTTCGGTGGCTGGAGTTTTGGCATTTGAGTTTAGCCCCCCCCCCCCCCCCCCCCCGGTTCCATAGTGGCTCGGGAAACCGTCCATGACATTCCTCTTCAGAAAAGTACCTTGAAGGATTTGGGTTTTGGTTTCACATTTTTGTTCTTCGCTACTGACCCGTTTCCGGGAGTGACAGAGCTGGCTATTCAGATGCAGTTTGTAAAAAAAAATGGCTACGTAGGGACTCTTCTGGGAAAGGTCCCTGGAACTTCCCTTATCATTCCTTTTTGCTAAGGCAGGTTAGTGATGGCTTTCTAAGACTGTCCGACGTAGAAGCAAGAAAGCAGGAAGCCCTGGGTACAGCCCAAGAGAATCATGGGAAATGAACCGGTTTGGCTTCTCAAGGGAGACTGGCAATATCTCTCTCAGGAGGGGGACCCGAAGGCTTTGGGATGCTTTCATTGGCTTTCCCTTCAAACATCATCACTCTGAAAGACAAATGACAGAAGAGTAACAATTAAACCCCGACATAATATTCCTATTTTTTTTTTCATCAACAAGAATCATCATTATTAGCCCTGGATAGCCCAGGCAAGCCAGATCTCATCAGATCTCAGAAGCTGAGCAGGGTCGACTCTGACAAGTCTTTGGATGGGAGACCTCCTTGGAATACCAGAGGCAGGAGGCAGGGGCAGGCTTTACTTAGCCACCTCTCTGAATATCCTCCAGGCCCCCGGTAGGGATCAGTCACCAGAGGTCGTCATGATTTCCAGGTGCCCATACAGTCACCAGAGGTCACTGTGACTTCCAGGTGCACCCCCCCCCCCCCGGATAGATATATATACACGCACACACACTCATACCAAAAAAGGATCATCATTATTTCTTGTTAATAACAGCTTCGTAAGCAAGCGGGGTGAATAGTTTCAATGGAAGGCAGGTGTTCACGTTATCTAGAATTGCAATCCGTTAAGTATTTGATTTTTTAAAATGTGGCCAGGGGATTAATGAGAGGCAAATGCAAGCTGAAAGTGTAGAAAGAGGCCCCTGATTGATTAGGGGGCTCTTGGTTCACTTTTATTTTGTTTGGGGACAGGACAATTGGACACATTGATTTTGGAAATTTGCAGCCAAGTCACTCAAGTCCTGCAGAGGCTGCTGCTGGGCCCGGGCAAGTTGTGCGGCATCACTTCTTCTGGTGTCCACCACTGCACCTGGGTGAGTTGTGCAAATCACATGGTAATAAGTTGCCTGTTGCTGCTTGGCCTGGCCGTGAAGGGTCCTCCCTCAGAAGTAGGAGAGAGGGGAGCAGGGGTGGACTGGGAGGCAAAAATACCCTGGAAAAGGCCTTCCCTCTACCCTTTAATGACAGAAACCAAGGTTTTGAAGGCTGGCAAGATTGTTGTGGTTGCCTAGCAACCCCACAATGACCGCTGAGGTCTCAGAGGGCAACCATTTCTTAAAGGTACAGGCAATCCTTCTATTATTTGGGGGGATTTTAAAGTCTGCAATGTGGACATTAATTCATTTAGAGAGCTAGCGAAGCACAACGACTAGGTATGGCAAGAAGCCAGGTTCAAATCCTCATTCAGCTATGAAATTAACTTAGGCTGGTCAGTCTGTCTCAGCCCAACCTACCTCACAGGGTGGTTGTAAGGATAAAATGAGGGGAACCCCCACCTTTGTGTACTGTTCTGAGCACCTTGGAGGAAAGGTGGGACACAAATTTAAGGATAAATAAATGCTCCCTTCAGCGATTCTGCCAGTGGGTCTTCCAACGCTTGTCCATGTATCCATCTCCGGCACCAGCTGATACCCAGAATCCCTCATTCCAGAATGGCAGAAAATTCATCCCATTTGTGTACGCAAAGTGAGCCCCCATGAGCAGGCGGGTGTGTGTGTGTGGGAAACAGTAAACTATATAATGAGTAAAAAACAAAATAATTGACCTTCTTATCCTCTATGTCCTCTTTGCAATGTCGTTACAAGGAATTTACAGGATAGGTTTTGCTCTGCATATCTTTGGGAGCAACTATTTTTATGGGAAAGCGTTCACAAGGATATCACGGAGAATATGACCCAGCTCCCCCCCCCCCCCCAAGTCCCATGGTCCCCTCCCCTCCCTTTGATGGCATTCTGGAGAATGGATGTCCGCTCAGCACGTCGCCCACCCAGTAACGGTGCTGAGGATGGACAGCTGGAAGAAGGGGAGACTCACTGCATGGGTGAAATAATCCCAGAAGCCTTTGGGACGCCCAACAAATCACACGCATTCAGCCACAGGCGTCTCGATGGTTACCTCAGAATTCAGTGTCTATTGTATGTGTCCAAAGAATCATTTGGGACAGGAGCGGAAACTGAAACACGGTCCGAAGGACAATGAGCAGCCTGTTCATCTGTTCGTATGTCAAAGGGACCTGTGTCTACCAAAAACCATTCACAATGGGGCCGGGAACCAGCTTGGCCTTGGTGTGGTGGCCGACTTGGAAAGCAGCATAACAGAAGAACACAAACTGGGGCCCTGCTGGATTAGACCAGGGATCCCTCTAATCCACAGCCCCAGACGGCCCCCCTTGGCCTGTCTGGTATTTTGAGATATACTGCTTCTGTATATGGAGATTTTGTTTAGCTATTATAGCTAATGGCCATTGGACAGAATTATTCTCTTTAGTAAGAGCTCTCAGGGCCTACCAGGGTGGGGGAGAATCTAACATCTGGGGCAGAGGGGCAGCTTCTTGATTGCTGGAAGATTTTAGGAACAGAGGGGGAATAACACAACCACAAGAAGAAGAGATTGGATTTCTACCCCGCCCTTCACTACCCGAAGGAGTCTCGGAGCAGTTTACAAACTCCTTTCCCTTCCCCTCCCCACAACAGACACCCTGGGAGGTAGGCGGGGCCAAGAGAGTACTTTTGAGAACTGACCCAAGGTCACCCCAGCAGCTGCATGTGGAGGAGAGGAGAATCAAACCCGGCTCTCCCAGATTAATCTAATCCCAGATTAGAGTCCGCACTCCTAACCACTACACCAAACCCCGTGAGTTGCCAGAGGATAGCATCCATCAGGGTGGCACCTGTAGGGGGCTGCTAAAGTATGGCTGCGGTCACGCACACTAAATAATCCACTTTCAATCCACTTTTAATGCACTTTCCAACTGGATTTTTACTGTGTGAACTGGCAAGATCTAATTCGAAAGTACACTGAAAGTGGATCGAAAGTGGATTTATTTAGTGTGCGAGACCGCAGCCTCAGTGTGGACGGGGGACTGCAGTGACCACGTGGAAACATCTCCTCCTCCTCTGGCTCTGAATGTATTGCCACTTCCTGGCGACATATACAGGGGTAGAGAATCTCACCACCTCTGGAAAAAGCACAAGAAGAGTCAGAAAACGGTTTTCAGGTTCAAAAGTTTTTACAACTTGGGGGGGGGGGGGAGTGTTGTAGTGTTTGCAAACAAGAGGCCAGCACAAAGTCAAGATGTGCGCTGGCAGGCACTTGCTCACAAGTTACACTAAACGTTCATGGCATTGGCGCAGGTAGGAGTGCCAGCTCTGGGTTGGGAAATTCCTGGAGATTTGGGGGATGGAGCCTGGGGAGGGTGGGGTTTTGGGGAGGGGAGGGGCCTCAGCAGGGTATAATGCCATAGAGTCCACCCCCCAAAGCAGCCATTTTCTCCAGGGGAACTGATCTTGAGTCGTCTGGAGATCAACTGTAATAGCGGGAGATATCCAGATGCTACCTGGAGGTTGGGAAGCCTAGGGACAGGGCCAGTGGGCTTGATTCTGCTCCCTCCTGATCTCCTCTGACTGTAATTTGTGAACGGTCCCTTACGCAAAGAGGGTAGCTTAAAAAACAGTTCTGAAAGGGGCAGTCAGCTTGCTTAAAAAAAGAAAAAAGTCAAAGGCAGAATTCCATCGTCAGGCACAACAAGAGTCTGATCAGTGTGCAGGAATGTGTGGGGAGGAGTGTTCAAAAGACACAGCTATATGCTCCACACCCCCTACTCTGGACAACTGCAGAGGGTACAAGCCTGGCTTAGATAAGGCAGGGGAGGCGAGGGTTGCCACCTCTGGGTTGGGAAATTCCTTGGGATTTTGAGGGGTGGAGCCTGGGAAGAGATCTTAGTGGGATGTAATGCCACAGAGTCCACCCTCCAGAGCAGCTATTTCCTCCAGGGGAACGGGGTCTCTGCAGTCTGGAGATCAGTTGTAATTCTGGGGTGTCTCCTGGAGGCTGGCAACAATAGGGGAGGCACCCAAGGCAGCCACATAGCTCGGTCTTAGTTGGGTCCTTATCGGGGCTGGGGGGCCCAAAGCCTCAGGTCACTTTCCCTTCCTCCCCACAGTTAGAAGTGGAGGACCTTCCTCGGTCTCCTGCCTCAAACTTGAGAGATGGCACCGAAGAGTTTAGGCAGATAGAGAGGTCAGGACACATCAGTCCTTTCCGCACTCGGATCCCATCCCTGGTTTTATCAGAGTTCAACTCGTGACACACTACCTTGCATTTATCCCTGGTTATAACAGCATCCGTTTATCCCGGGACAAGTGTGGGGCGAAACCAGGGTGACCTTAATGTAATGTGGAAACAAGAAAGACTCCAAGATAATTACAGGGGTGAACTCGCGTGTAGTGTAGAATGTAAGTTCGGGGACAGGGTTGAACCAGGATTTAAGGTCTAGTGTGAAATCACCCCAAGAGCATCCTTTCCTTCCTGCGATTTGAGCCTTTCCTTCGAAGTTGGATGCTGCTCTTAAGGGCAATTTCCTCTCCTTCCACTCTCTCAGACTTCTCTTTGGCACCCACACACAAAGAAAGGTGCATGATCTCTCCATCTTGCACCATGCATGCTGGACATGTGTCCAGCACCCAACACCATCTAGTTAGTAAGTAATCTATATCTATCTCCTGCTTGCACTTTCCAGCATGTGTTTCCTTTAAAAAAAGTGGCTTCTTAGTTTTAGAGCTGACTGCTGACTCCGGTTACTTTTGTTCAGGGCTTTTTTGGTAGAAAAAGCCCAGCAGGAGCTCATTAGCACAATAGGCCACACCCACCAGCAGAAATGCATTAGCATATTAGGCCACACCCCTGACAGCGCAGCTCCCTTCCAGGATCGGCTTTCCCAGGCGCCCTGCAGCTTGCGGGGTGCATGGGGAACCCGAGGGATGGAAGACAGTTCCCCCTGGGGAACCCGCGGGGAACCCATGGAGGGGAGGCAGTTTAAACTGCCTTCCCTCCCTGGATCGGGTTGGCTTCCCCAGGCACCCTGCAGCTTGTGAGGCACTTGGGGAACCCAAGGGGGGGGAAGGCTGTAGGCGTGGCCAACTCAGAAGCCAGCCGGAACTCCGTTCCTGTGCATCCCTGCACAAAAATAGTCCCGCCTTTGTAAGTCTGTGGCCACCCCTAGCCCCAGCTCTGCTGCGTTCAAGCCTTGAGCCCTCTGCTACTATTCCGTGGTTCCCTGGCAGTGCCAAGTCAAGAGAATCCAACGCCCACCAGGGGTACTCACAGCTTGAGAACAGCCGACCGTTTCCCGAGCATCACATTGACAAAGTCCTGGTATGAGATAGTATCACTGACCCCTCCGGTCACTTCGGAAATCATCCTCTTCAGCTCCAGGTGGGTCTTTGGAGCTCCCAGTTTCTCCATCATCCTTTTCACAGACATGAGATCTGCGAGGAGCCAGAGTGAGGAGGTTACTCTTTTGTGGTGAGCCGTGTGTGTGACGGGGGAACACATGGAGGGAGCCTGGGGGGAGAACAGCTTCCCATCGCCTGCAGTCGTTTTTCTACTTCCGGACAAGTTACAAGCAGCGTTCCCTCTAAGCTGAGTTAGTGTGAGCTAGCTCACCGTTTCGTAGCCTCCAGCCCACAGATTTTTGCCTCAGCTCAGGAAAGAGGGCTCCAGAGCAAACTAATTCATGCAGTCGCCAAATCGTTCGCTCACAACTTTAATGCCAGTAGCTCCCGAAGTAGAATTTTTGCTCACAAGACTCCACAGCTTAGAGGGAGTATTGGGTACAAGCCCTGCTCTTGGTGCAAAGGAGTTTCCCAGCAGGGAAAAGCCACTTCCCACTTCCTCCCTTAACAAGTTGTAGTGAACGCATGTACAATCCATGTACAGTTTACACTTAATTTTCCCTAATATGTTCATTAAGTCATTCTTGTGTAATGTCCAATGCACCTGAACATGCGACTGAAATCCCACCAGTCGTACTGGTATTGGTCCCCAGTTTCACTTGTAAACTGATTGTGCATTATCTCTTTCTTATGAACAGATGTACGCAATGTAGATGCAAAACGTACATGCACAGAGACCGATTTCCCACAAGACGCTGCCACAAGACGATTTCCCACAAGACCGATTTCCCACAAGATGCTCTTCCCGTTGCCCCGATTGCTTGCTTGAATTTCCCACTATTTGCCGCGGGGTACATTTTGACCCACGGCTCCGCCCAGTTTCCTCCACGGCTTCAGTGATCCTCAAAAAACAAGATCACTGAAGCTGCGGGGGAAATCACACGAAGCCGCGAGTCAAGTAGGGCTGCCAAGTCCCCCGGTAGAGCGGGGGAAACACCGATTTTTAAAGCTTTCCCCCGCTTTTTCAAAATTGGCCACCGGGGGGACAAAATGGCTGCCAGCAGGGGAACCTCGGAGCCTGCCCTGGCCTCTTAAACTTCTTAAAAGGGAAATTTCCCCTTTAAGAGCTGAACGAGCAAGAGAGCCCCGCCCAGAGATTAAGGAGGGACCAGGCTCTTTCTACTGAAGGGCTTGCGTGCAAGGTTGCTGCTGGAGTAAGCTGCTGGTAAGCTGCTGGTAAGCTGCTGGGGTCTGCGAGCTCTTTTCCTTCTCTGTCTCTCCCCCACCCCCTCTTTCTTTTTTCTGTCTGTCTGTCCACTGTGGTTTTGTCAAAGGAATAAACTGTCTCTTCCAAAGAGGTAAACATCACAAGGAGAGGTTGCCTGTAGAAGGTCTGGGAGTGGGATTGTTTAAAATGTCTTGTCGTGGCTGCTTGGGTCCCCCCAATCCTCATTTCCCTTCTGCAAATAAAAGTTGGGATTCCTCATTTTTATGCCAATTTTCTGTTTCTTTCAACCGTGTCCCCCCCCCCCCCCCCCGGCAGTAAAAATCTGCATTTTTAAAAGCATTTGTACATCAAGTAACCAGTATTTTAAGTTAGGGATGGATCCAACTAGCTTTTCTGCTGGCGAAAAGGGGAGGACAAAGGTCCTCTTTAGCCACCAAAAAGCCTATGCTGGGGGGGGGGGGGGGGGAGAGAAGTTATGGGACTTACATGGACAACTTCTGGGTGAAACAAGGGCCAGAAATAAAGCCTGGGAATTGGGCAAGAGTAAATGAAAAAGCTGGCTGTCTCTCTCTCTCTCTCTCTCTCTCTCTCTCTCTGTCCCCATCCAGCAGAGGTCTATCAGTGGCTATTATTAGCCACAAGGTCTGAATGGAACCCTTTGTCTGGGGCAGTGATGCTCTGCATTCTTGGTGCTTGGGGGGCAACAGTGGGAGGGCTTCTGGAGTTCTGGCCCCGCTGCTGGACCTCCTGAGGGCACCTGGTATTTTTGGCCACTGTGTGACACAGAGTGTTGGACTGGATGGGCTGTTGGCCCGATCCACTGTGGCTTCTCTCCTGTTCTTATGATATGAAAATCATATTTAGCACTTGTGTAGCACTTAGTGCTTCATATTCTGCCGAGATGAGGAAGGATTCAGTAGGGCCGTTGCTCAGTGATAGAGCATCTGCTTGACATGCAGGAGGTATCAGCCTCTTCAGCTAAAAAAGGATCAGGTAATAGGTGACATTAAAGATCTCAGCCTGAGACCCTGGAGAGCCACTACCAGTCTGAGTAGTCAATACTGACCTTGATGGACCAATGGCCTGATTCAGTATTAGGAAACTTCATGAGTTCATGTGTCAGCATGTGGAAGCAACATCACAGGATGTGACATCACAAAATGATGTCACTTCCTTTCTCCTGGCTCCACCCCCAAAGTCTCCTGGCTCCACCCCCAAAGTCCCCAGATATTTCCCAAGTTGGACTTGGCAGCCCTAGAGTCAAAATGCGCCCCGTGGCAAATAGTGTGAAATTGAGGCAGGCAGTTGAGGAAACCGGAAGAATGACGCCAGGGTAGCAGCTTGTGAGGAATCGGTCTCACTGTAACCTGAACAGTGTTAGTGATTCTATAGAATGACAGTCATTATTGAAAATGAAGTGAGGTGCACCCGTTCCTGATCGGATCGGCGATCGGGCAGCAGAGATTTCAAAGCAGAGGCATGATTTCAGATATTTTGACCTGGGAAGCTTAAACTGGATTTTAAAAAATATATATAAGTTTTTAACATAAATATAAAACTTATATTCACAAAGAATACGCATCAGCCACCTCCTCTGTAATCTTGGTTCCAGATTAGCAAAAGTATAATGAGCCCTAGAATGGCTCAGAGATGTCCCGGGTCTGCAGAAAACTCATCCACAAAATACAGGTCCCCAAGAAACTGAACTTTCCAGCCCTCGTAGCAGCAAAGATCTGCTTGAAACTGTGCCGGAAATGCCTGCTAGAATCTCAGACTCAAGATGATTGCCTGAGCAAGATTTCTGTTTGCTGAAGTGCTCCTATAACTGCAGAATGAAACGATGCAGATAAATTCTGCAAAATTAAGGGGAAAACAGTAAACGTGCTGTATAAATTGCAGGATTTATATAGGTTGCAGAATTTAGTTTTTTGTGGTGCAGAATGGCAATATTTTTTCCCAGCGTGTTCATGCAGCCCTGATAAAGTGCAGCCTGACAGCGTCGCCAGGTTGCGCTGCATGCACCTTCACACTGGATGGCACCCTCACATGGGAAGGATAGTAGAACGTTCCGCAGCAAGCCACTCACCAATTTCACCTTGGTTGTTCAGGTCAAACTCCATGTACTTTTCTGGAGGGGAAAATGCAGCAGCCACCAATTAGTAAAATCAAAATATCCCAAACAGAGGCAGCATGGTCTACTGGTTAAGGATGGATATGGTAAGTCCCATGTTTAAATCTCCCACTATCACAACTGATCCACGGGCAACAGAGATCCGTTCCCCTGGAGAAAATGTCTGCTTTGGAAGGTGGCTTCTATGGCATTGTACCCCACTGAAGTCCCTCCCCTCCCCTCCCCTCCCCAAACCCTTCCTTCCCTGGGATCTACCCCTAAAATTTGGTGTAGTGGTTAAGTGTGCGGACTCTAATCTGGGAGAACTGGGTTTGATTCCCCACTCGTTCCACTTGCAGCTGCTGGATGACCTTGGGCAAGCCATAGTTCTGACAAGAGCTGTTCTTAAAAAGAACAGTTTCTGTCAGAGCTCTCTCAGCCCCACCTACCTCACAGGGTGCCTGTTGTGGGGAGGGAAAGGAGATTGTAAGCCGCTCTGAGACTCCTTTGGGTAGTGAAGGGCAGGGTATAAATCCAATCTCTTCTTCTTCTGAGTTAAGCAAGTGCTTAAATCCTGTCCATTGAAGCCAGCTCTACTTAGCTTCCAAGATCTGACGAGAGGAGATTGGACTTGCCTGGGCTATCCTCGTCAGGTTACCATTAGGTTTGGTCTTGTATACCTTTAACCCAAGGAATGGTGTCCCTCTTGGCTTTGCAGTCAGTGAAAGGATGGGACTATTTGCATAGCAAATGAATGCGGCATTCAGTTAAGTGAGGAAGAGGGGAAGTAGAGGAAATTGGGAGGTGATCTTTGGCAGCGGAATCCAGGTGACCCAAGCCCCTCCCTCTTTTCTTTGGTGGAATCCTGGAGGCCCTGGGGTTGCAGTCCCCTTCCCAACAAATGGCCTGGCTGTGCCCAATAATCCCTTGCATGTTTCCTTGGAAGGCAGCTCCGCTGAGTTCACAAGGATTTACTCCCGGACAAGTGTGCACAGAAATGCAGCCTTACAGTCCAACCCAGGGCATGCATGAATGCTCCGGAGGTATTCACTATGCATGCATAGGATCTCAGCCGTAACCCCCCACCCCACAATGTCGCTTTTCTCACAACATTGTTTTCCAAGTTAAAGAACTAAAAGAACCCAACAGAACTATACACCATTTATTATGCAGGAAACTGCCCAGGGCTGATTTCCGGTCGATGTTGCTTATTCAAAAAGCTGGCTTTCCCCAAAAGCTGCATGCTGAGACTCCAGCGTTCAAAATCCACCAGTCAGTTTGGTCCCTAGTGGGTGTCACAGAATAAAAGCTGGCGCGCAGAGGCTGTAACAGGACCTGAAAGCACTCTGCGCAACCCCCCCCCCCCCCTCAGAGAACGGGTTTGCAAATGACAAAGGGGCCTTTAGAGAGACCCACGCCAACAGCCACCCCCAATTAGGCCAAATGCCAGTTAGAGACCTGGGCCCAGCAAGCGCTCCAGAAGGATCAGGTCCCTTTCCAAAGGAGTAGCCACGTTGAGGCTGGACTACGCTCACATTGCTTCCTTTTTAGACCTTCTTGCAGACATGAACTGATTACCAAAAAACCCAGAAAATAAAGGAAATGCTCATGGCACAAAGGACTGATTTAGATGGGATGTGGCTGGGGCAGGCGGGGAGATTGAATCCTACTGGGCCATTATTCCAGGCTCTTCTGCTGGTGCTTCTCTGCGTGTGACTTAGCAGAGAGGCCCGTTCACTTCTCCCCACACAAGCCTGTGTGCATATAATGGTTGCCTGAAACAGAATCAGACCGTTCGGTCCACTTAGCCCAGGGTAGTCCAGATGGCAGGGCTGGGAACCCTGTGCATGCAAAAGTGACCTCCCAGAAACATTTAGATTGAGGTATCTGAAAACCATCTCCTGGATTAATGAACCAGGAGTTTAAAAGGTGTAGGGACTGGGAGGGCAGCGTTAAGAACCCCGGAAATCTGATACGGTGTCCTTTTCTGAGGGCTAGCCTACATAAACAGCAGATTATGCGGTAAAACCATTCCCGAACTGTTCAGACTGTCGGCAAGTCCGTTGCCTCAATGCCTCCCCACTCCCTTAGCGTAGAAGATTAGCAGGTCAGGGCGCTGGCTAAGAGCCTGCTCCCTGACCTGCTTGTCTTCTACATGTCAGGACTTTTCCGCAGGGAGGACCCTCAGTCACACGGCTCCCCATCTGTCTTCTAAAGCGATATGGTGCCAGGATGGGCTTACTGTGCGATCTGCTATTCCTGTCGCCCAGCTTTCATGGTCTGAGTTGCGCACTGTGCATTTCTCTCTCTTTACATTGCGTGAAGCACACAGAGATAGGATTGCCAACTCCGGGTTGGGAAATTGCTGGAGATTTGGGGGTGGAGCCTGGGGATGGCAGGGTCCAGGAAGGGGAGGGAGCCTCAGCAGCAAATAGTGTAGGGTTGCCAACCTCCAGGTGGGGCCTGGCGATCTCCTGCTATTACAACTGATCTCCAGCTGGCAGAGATCAGCTCCCCTGGGGAAAGTGGCTCCTTCCGAGGGTGGGCTCTGTGGCATTGTACCTTGCTGAGGTCCCTCCCCTCCCCAGACCAGTCTCCACCTCCCAAACCTCCAGGTAATTCCTGACCCAGAGCTGGCAACCCAATTAAAATACTACCATAGAGCCTGCCCTCTGAAGCTGCCGTTTCCCCCCCAAGGGAGCTGAACTCTGCAGTCTGGAGAAGAACTGTATTTCCAGGAGATCTCCATGCCCCACCTGGAGGTTGGTAACCATACACAGAGATGGTGACACTTTTCCTTTTAAAAAAATCTGACCTCCTCCTAACACCCCATTTCTAGCACTCTGGACTTTAGGAGTTCTTTAGGAGTCCTAGCACTCTGGACTTTAGTCTTTAGGAGTCCAAACATCCCTTTCACCCGCCCCCTGTTCAGTGGGATGAAATCCTGCCCTCTGCACGCACATGCGCGCGCGCACACACACACACACACACACACACAGAGCTTTTATACAAGTGCCAGCTCTGCACAGGGGCTCCCGAGTCTCTCATGCTGCCCAGCGGGGGAGAAGGAGAGCGGAACAATGGCTCGATTGTTGGGGAGACCCGAAGGAGGCGACAGGGACTCCAGCTGAGCAGGGCTCTGAGACACACTCATCAGGCCAGGGATTGGTGGAAGAGGGCGGGGGGGGCGGGCTCTCATGGGGAGGGGGCTGTGCCACCCTGACCCACAGTCACAATGTTTGGAGAGGGCCTGGTCCAGAGGGAAAATAATCCTGGGCTTTGGGAGTTTTTCTGCTTTTTTAAAGGAACGACACTCAAGGACACGGTGGGCGGGAGGAATGACAGGCATCCAAAGAGCAGGCTACTGGGGAAGGGCTGTAATGAGCAGGGGTTGCCAACTCCCATTTGGGAAATTCCTGGAGATTGGTGGGCAGCACCTGGGGAAGGGCAGGGTTTGGAAAGAGAAGGGGACTCAGCAGGTGTGTGATGCCGTACAGTCCGCCGTCCAAAGCAGCCATTTCCTCCAAAAGAACTGATCTCTGTTGTCCGGAGATCAGTTGTAATTCCTGGAGACTGGCAACTGTAAGCCGGGCTTGAATCCAAATGATCAAAGCCGATACTAGAGGAGCTCCAGGCTTCCAAAATGGAAACAAGGCCAAGGCTTTGACTTCTGGGGGATATGTGGTTTTTTTGTTCTTGCTTTGGAGGAGGAGGAGAAAGAAGAAGAAGAAAAGAAAAAGAGGAGGAAGATATTGGATTTATACCCCGCCCTTCACGTGGGAGTCTCAGAGGGGCTTACAAACTCCTTTCCCTTCCCCTCCCCACAACAGACACTCTGGGAGGTTGGTAGGGCTGAGAGCTCTTTCGAGGCCTGCTCCTGAGAGGACAGCTCCGAGAGAACTTGTGTCTGACCAGGCTCCATCTTGACCAGGTTCAGTCGAGTCCCATCCCATCTGACCAGGCTCCACCCTCTGACCTGCCCGCCACCCAGGCTCTACCCTCTAGCATCTCAGGATACCTGACTCCTACATGCCAATGTTTCCATAAACAAAGAAATAGGGTTGTCCACCTCCAGGTGAGGCCTGGAGACCTCCCAGAATTACAGCTGATTTCCAGGCGGCAGCAATCAGTTCTGCTGCAGAAAATGGCAGTTTTGGAGGGTGGACTCTATGGTATAAGAGCCTGTTGAGGTCTTTCCCCTCGCCAAACCTTGTCTTCCCCCGGGGTCCACCCCCCCCCCCCCAAATCTCCAGGAGTTTCCCAACCTGGAGTTGACAACCCTACAAGAGACGGTAACTGTAGGCAGGCCATCAGACTTTGGCAAGCTTTCAGGGAATGTGCTGACTATTATGAGGAAGACTGATTTCCGTTTCAGGAAAGCTTTTCCAGATGGACCCAGCCTGGTGGTCACAGCAGAATCCATGGGGAATGAAGAGGGGAAAGGGGCTAAGTTGAATTGACCCTGAGACGGAGTCATAAACATCCATGCATCTGTGTACTCCTTAAACCTCACAGCAGAGGAAATGGTGGGACCAAAAATCAGATTGCACAACCACATCTGTTTCTCGGTATGGTTGGTGTCAGACAACTTGAGATGAAAAAACTCCAGAACCGTCCCCTTGGAAGACCATTCTGCCCACACCCAGACGTCAGTCAAGTAAAATTCTTCCTGGACTTTCCCCAGCTGTAAAACCTGTGACCTAAGCCAGCAATTCAGAATGGACATGGCTGCCTCTGGAGTAGGGATGCCAGCCTCCCGGTGGGACCTGGAGACCCCCCAGAATTACAGCTCATCTCCAGACTACGGAGATCAGTCCCTCTGGAGAAAATGGATGCTTTGGAGGGTGGACTCTGTGGGCTTGCACCCCACCTGTCCACTGCGGGCTCCATCCCCATACCTCCAGGAGTTTCCCAACCTGGATCTGGCAACATCCATCCCCCATCCCCCACCAGTGGCCAGAGGGGACTGGGCAACCTGTGAAGGGTTCACCGAGGCAAGGCCAGTCCCAGGATTCTAGGAGTTCTTCAGCAAGACCAGGGGTCCTTTCGAGCAGGAGTTCAGGGGAGTGCAGCTCCGGGAGTCGGTGCCAGCCCCCGTCCCCCCGCGGGGGAATGCCTGCTTGTGTCCTGGCTGCAGCAAAATGACCCCGTCCCCTGGAAAGGTCCTTGTTCCTCCGACCAGCCCTCTGAAGGCTTCAGCCACCACCGAAGCTACCCTCCCAGAACAGTGGTATCTCTGAGGCTTGGATTGGTAGCTGTTCCCTCTCTGCCAGCCTTTCCTTCCTCCCCCCCTCCCTCCCTCCCCCCCTCCCTTCCTTCCTTCCTTCCTTGCCTTCTGACATACTTCCGCTGATGTCAGGTGGTGTAGCATATGCAAATAAGTTATGCTAATGAGTTATGCTAATGAGCTCCTGCGCCTCTTTTCCTATGAAATGACCCCTGAGCAAGACCTTATAGCAATGCTGATTCTGTGTATGTAGGTAGTTCGTGAGAGGGAGGGCAGGAAGGGATGAGTCAGTGCTTGGTTCTTACATGCCCAGGGTAACGCTGATCGCCACTTTCGGGTCAGGAAGGAATTTTCTTCCAGGCCAAATTGGCCAGGGATCCTGGAGGGTTTTATTTATTTATTTTTGTCCTTCCTCTGGACATAGAGCAGAGGTCATTGGGAGAGCAGCGGGAGGTAGTTTTGAATTTCCTGCATCATGCGAGGAGGTTGGACTACATGACCCTTGAAGTCCCTTCCAGCTCTCTGTTTCTAAGACTTGCTGGTGGGTTCCCTTCACCACCAAAGAGGACGGGCCACACAGGTGAACCTGGAGAATGCTTGAAGGGCTCCCCTCCCCCCCCACTCAGCACTCAGCCAGTTCTCTCTTCCTACCCACCCACCCCCGTTCCCAGAAGTCCAGCAAAATTTTAATATGCCGGCACAGATGGCTCATTATCAGGGATTGCCAACCTCCAGGTGGAGCCGGGAGCTCTCCTGGAATTATGACTGAACTCCAGACTACAAAAAAACCTGTTCTCCTGAAGGAAAAGGCAGCTTTGTGGAGGTCACCTCTATGATAGCACATCCCTGCTAAGTTCCCTCTCATCTCCAAACTCTGCCTCCCTCAGGCACCCCTTCCCCCCCAAACCTCCAGGAATTTCCCAAAGAGTTGGCAAGCCTTCTTGGCAGGCTTCTGGAACCTGACACTTGTTTGCCTCAGGCGAACTCTGGCACCACCCACATCCCCAAGGAAAAGTTCTACGCAGAACCCAAGCAATTGTTAAGTTGTCAACGGCCTGGAACAAACCTCAGGTTTTTGACCATTTCATGGACTCGCCTAAAACACAGGCAGCTGCTTCTCTAGCATTCCCCCACTCAGGTGAAACCGCATGGATGGGTACCTTTAAAAATCGCAAGTTTTTCCTCCAAATTCTCTTCATCGCTAAACTTCGGGTCACAGAGAAACTCCTGGGGAAGGAAGAGAGAGAGAGAGAGAGAGAGAGAGAGAGAAATCCCAAGACGTAAGTACATAAGAAAAGCCCTGCTGGATCAGACCAGGGGTCCATCTAGTCCAGCCCCCGTCTCATACAGTGGCTAACCAGTTCCTCTGGACGGCCAACAACAGAGCAGAGAGGCTGAGGCCTTCATAAAAACACAAGAGCCCTGCTGGACCAGACCAGGGGTCCATCTAGTCCTGCATCTGGTCCCATACCATAGCTAACCAACTGTCCAACACACACACATACACAGCTTCAGATCAATGAAAACTGATTCCCTGGCAAACAATCTGAAATCCAAGACAAAAGCTGTGTGTTTCCAGTAACAACGCCTGGCATTTATATAGCGGTTGGCAGTCTCCAAAGCGTTTCATGCCCATTATCTCAGTAGCCATTACAACACCCCAGTAAGGTAGGCACTATTATAGCAACATTATAGATGGCCAGCTTGCCAGCAACTGTCGAGGGACTTCAGGGCTGAACTGACAGTCCAACTTCCCAGTTCCACCGCTGGACTGCACCAGTTCTGTGTGGTGACCACTTTCCCCTAGTTCTTGATCCCCATGACCTGTTATTTGTGGTGGCTGATCAATTCAAGAAATGCCCCCCTACGTCTCAAAAGTGTTGGGCCAATCAATGTCTCTCAGGCTGTTACCTCAACGGGATTTTTAAAAATACACATTTGTGTGTGTGTGTGTTTGTGTGCTTGCTTGGAAGTCATGGTTGACTTCTGGTGACCCCTACTGGGGGCTTGGATGTTTTCCACAGAGGTAGCTTGATTAGCCTGCCTCTGCGCCCCGCCTCTGGTATTCCTTGGAGGTCGCCCTTCCAAGTCCTTGCCAGAGCCGGTCCTGCTTAGCTTCCAAGATCTGACGAGACCGGGCTTCCCTGGGCTATCCAGGTCAGGGCGTCACAGGGTTGTTTTAAGCGGTATATTGGATAATCTCTACCTTGGGGAGTTTTGAAAAAACGGAGGGAGAATGAAGTACATCAGTCAATCATTCAAACATCACTAAGAGCATCAGTAGTTTTAATGAAGCAGTAATAGGGCAGGATAGCCCTAGCTTGTCAGATCTTGGAAGTTAAGCAGGGTCGGCCCTGGCTAGTATTTGGATGGGAGACTGCCAAGGAATACCAGGGTTGTGACCCAGGGGCAGGCAGTGGCAAACCACCTCTGGACGGCTCTTGCCTTGAAAAGCCTACGGGGTCGGCCTAAATCAGTGACTTGATGGCACTTTACCCCCACCCCCAACAGGGCAGGAGAATGAACCTGGGAAGCCGGAGCCCCATTCCCACATTCCCGTGAACGCATGTTAAGAAAGAGCCCCCACACATTCGCCTTACGAATGGAACCAGGGTCCAGTACCTGGATAAATATGGGTTTTAAATCACATGGGCAGCTGAAGGTGCATTGAATGTCACCTGCAAATTACTCAATGCGCGTAAAAAGAAAAATCAGGCGTGCATGGCGAGTGCGTTCCCTGTAGTTGTTGTAAACGGGGCTCCTGGAGATGAAAGGGGGATGCTGCCCTCCCCGCTCACATGCCTGTCTTCAGTGACCCTCGCCTGGCCGCCTCCCTCCCGCAGCTGCATCCCAGAGGGTGTCTCTCTCTCTGCATTTCCTGCATCCTTCCAAGGAGGAGCCCAACAGGATTTAATGGCTCCGATCCCCCCCCACACACACACACCAGCGGCACATTCCTCACTGCAGAAATCACCAGCATCTGCTCTCCATTTGGCTTGCGTTTTTGTCCTCTTCTCTGCACAGGGAACACGGATCCTCCAAGGGATGACAGCGGACGTGAAGGATGCTGCTGGTCTCCGCGTGCCACGCACATGTTTTGAAATGCAGGCTTCTTGGCCCCAGCCAGCAGTGGAAGCAGGCAAATGGACTGGCTTTTGCAGAACAGACGTATCCCGTCCTCCCGCTCTCCCTTATTACCCGGGGCAGAGTTGATTTTTCAATACCCATTGCCGGTCACTTAACTGTCCTTGTTTTATTTGACAGGAAGATTTGAGAGATGTCTTTTGAAAAGGTGTTAGCGTGCCGCTTTCCTTTCTGTCTCTGCGACTGCAAATCCGGACGGCAAACGCTGGCGAATAATGTCTTTGCAGCTATAAGAACAAGCAGGTCCACTGGAAGAATAAACACTCTCATGTTTTAAAAATGCCAATGGTTCCATCCAGATTTAAGCATGAATGTCAGGCAGTCCAGCCTAGCCTAATGTTGGAAGAGCTTGGAAGCTAAGCAGGGTTGGCTGTAGTTAGCACTTGGATGGGAGACCACCAAGGCTGATTCTACATTGGCTTTTCCCTCCGTTGTTTTACGAAACCCACGCTGGGACAGAAATTCCCCACTGCATCGCATGCCGCTTTCACCTCCTTTGACCATCGGATTTTATGGTACCCTCCACACTCCATGCCGCGTTCGCTTTCTTTGGTCATCGGATTTTATGGCACCTTCTGCATAGATTTATGGCCGTTCGGTGGTGACGTTACAGTCGGTACGGCTTGCCCCCGGGGTATTTGAATGTGGTTTTGAGCTGTACTTTTTCCTCCCAGTTGAGAAGTGGAGCGAGTGCTAGGTGCAGAATCGCTCTAAGAAAGACTGGGGTTGCTATGCAGAGGAAAGCCATGGCAAAACCTGCTTCTGTTTATCTCTCACTTGAAAACATTACAGGGTCACCATGAGTCAGCTGCAACTTGACAGCAAATAATAATAATAATGATGATGATGATGATAATAATAATAATAATAATACAAGAGATGAATGGCTTTCCAGACCTAGAATGACAGAATCGTAGAGTTGGAAGGGACCTCCAGGGTCATCTAGTCCAACCCCCTGCACAATGCTGAAAACTCACAAACACCTCCCCCCCCACACCCCCAGTGACCGGAAGTCGGCAAAAAACCTGGGGGGAAAACTGCTTCCTGACCCTGATACAAATGCCACACCAGAAGGCTTCTTTCCCAGGACTGATGCCAGAGACTCCTCCCCTGGAAACCCTGGATCCCACCGGGGCACTTTTGGCAGGCAATTTACTACTGTGCTGGCGAACTGAAGCTGTCCTTCCGGTCACCCTACTGGGAGAGCAGAGGCCTTTGATGTTAGGTGCCCGGACAGGACCAGACGGGAAATGTGGTCCGGAGACAGCGTTTCTGTTTGGTTGCTCCCAGGAACCCTGGGTAGACAAGAAAGAAACCGCAGGCCATCCCTTGGTAGGGTCACTGCATCCTCAGGAAGGAGAAGGGAGTTTCTCCTGCTCTGTATAAGGCCCCACACCCGGGGGTGTGCCTTTACTGCGCCATCCCAACAAAGCTGGTATGTCAGAAATGCTGCAGTGATTGGGGAGGCCTGGGGGGGTCAGCTGGGAGCTGCCCACACAGCTGGCAAGAGGGTAAAGGTCAAGGGAAACCCTACCAACTCCCATTCGCCTCCATGGTGGGGAGGACGGGACAAGACCCAGACTGTACTGCACGGATGCTGCATCCCTGCACTAGTAGACCGTTTCAGAGGGTAGCCATGTCTGCCCTGCGGTGGAACAGTTAGATTTGAGTCCAGCGGCAGCTTAGAGGCCCACAAGAGCTGTGGAGTGTCAGTGTTCAACAGTCAAAGCTCCCTTCGTCAGACACAAGCAGGAATGGAGATCTAAGTCTTTCTGTCCCGGTCAGAAGGTGTGAGAGGTGTTGGAAAGAATGCTTGTAAAAGATTCAAAGGTATGACGCAGATTGTAATTGGCTTGATCAGGGCAGAGGGGAAATGTTGGGGGGGGGGAGAAAATTAGCATCTGTAGGGAGATAGGGAGAGTTTGCATAGGGTCTGACCGGTTTGTCGGCTGTAGAGAGCGGGAAGGGCATTGGGAGATGAACAAGGGAATGAACCTGAGTCAGCGGGGCTAGTGTTGTTAGGTCCGTTTATTGTGCTGCTGGCGTGTTGGTTCATTGCAGGCCCCGCTCCCAGAGACCATGTCAGTCCCTGTGCCAAAGAGCAATTGGACGTAACTCTGACATTAAAAACCGCAACACTCAAAAACCAGCGGGAGAACATTTTAATCTTCCCCTGCTGACCTAAGAGTGGCAGTCCTCAAACAAAGAAATTTCCAAGGGAAATGATAGCAGGAGTTTGCTGCGATTGTTAATTCACAAGTTCAGAACAAAGGACCCCCTCCGGGGCTGAATAGGGACACTGGGTTCTTATCTCAGGACAGATGCTAATTTTCTACCCCCAAATATTTCCCCTCTGCCCTAATCAAGCAGATTACAATATGCATTGTACCGTTACATCCTTCACAAGCGTTCTTTAGAAGAAGAAGAAGAGATTGGATTTATACCCCGCCCTCCACTCCCCAAGGGAGTCTCAGAGCGGCTTACAAACTCCTTTTCCCTTCCCCTCCCCACAACAGACACCCTGTGAGGTAGGTGGGGCTGAGAGAGCTCTTTCCCAAGCTGTCCTTGAGGGAACAGCTGGTACAGAGCTATGGCTTGCCCAAGGTCATCCAGCCAGGTGCAAGTGGAGGAGTGGGGAATCAAACCCGGTTCTCCCAGATTAGAGTCCGCGCACTTAACCACTACACCAAACTGGCTTTACAACACCCCTCTTACCTTCCAGCTGCTGGTGTGACTGTGGGTCAGTGATAAGTTCTTTCAGAGCTGTTCTCTCAAGGGCAGTTCTCAAGAGAGCTCTCTCAGCCCCACCTGCCTCACAGGGTGACTGTTGTGGGGAGGGGAAGGGAAAGGGATTGTAAGCCGCTCTGAGACTCCTTTGGGTAGTGAAGGGCGGGGTATAAATCTGATCTCCTCCTCTTCATCACCAGCCTCTTGTCCTGCCCCCATCTCATCCACTGCAACTGACAACCAAAAATGGTGACCTTACTCTCATAAGAGGAAGAAAGGGAAGCCCAACTACAGTTGCCAACTCCAGGTTGGGAAGTTCTTGGAAGTGGGGTGGAGAGGAGTTTGGGAAGGGCAAATTTTGGGGAAGGGAAGGACCTCTGCAAGGTATAATGCCATAGAGTTTGTCCTCCAAAGCAGCCATTCTCCTCAGGAGAACTGATCTCTGTTGTCTGGAGATCAGTGGTGATTCCAGGAGATCTCCAGGCCCCACCTGGAGGTTGGCAAAACAAACATTCAGGAGGTCCTATGGGATGTTTGCAGCTTGGTGTCCTGACGACAGAGATCAGTTCCCCTGGAGGAAACGGCTGCTTTGGAGGGTGACTCTGTGGCACTGTAGTCTGCTGAGGTCTTTCCCCTCCCCAGGTTCTACTACTAGATCTCCAGGAATTTTGCAACCTGGAGTTGGCACGCCTGTTCTGGATCCCAAGCGGCAAGAGGGTGCAGAGGTGGCAGTGCATACTCTGAGGTGGTGCTCTCTCTTAATCCAGCAGTGCACGGACATTGATTTGAACTCCTTACAACAGCCCTGTGAAGTAGACCAGTAGAATGATTTCCATTTTGTGAAGAGGGGAGTGAGGCAGGCCAAAAGAAGAGAAGAGGTTGGATTTATACCCCACCTTGCAGTCTCCTTCCTTTCCTCTCCTCACTACAGACACCCTGTGAGGTAGGTGGGGCTGAGAGAGCTCTTTTGAGGACTGCTCCTAAGAGAACTTGTGACTGACCCAAGGTCACACTGGCAGCTGCAAGTGGAGGAGTGGAGAATCAAACTCAGTTCTCCTAGATTAGAGTCTGTGCTTCTAACCACTACACCAAACTGGTTCTCTGTAAACGTGAGTTGCTTAAGAAAGGGGTGGGCAATTGTTTTGGCTCGGGGGCCGCTTTGTGGGAGCGGAGGTTAGCGGAGGGCCGCACCTTTTAAAATGATTGCATTCATTAGTTAACTTTGCATTTCAGAAAAGGTATACATTGTATCATAAAAATCAATAAATATAAATTAAATAAAATAGTGGTAGTTTTATTCAATTTATTTATTGTGCTAATTTCATACCGTCTATAGCTGCAAGCACATTTAATTTTAGAATCAGTTTAATGAGACAAATGCACCCTATCACACTTTTCTACAATTTTTTTGAAATCAGGAGTGAGATTGCTTGTTGAGATTCTCATCACAGCCTGCAAGTTAATGTCTATCAAAGAGCATCTATATTTACTCTTGTTGATCTTCATGCAAGAAAAACTTTGCTCACAAATATATGTAGACCCAAATATAGAGAACATTTTCCCAGCAGATTTCTTCATACATGGAAACTTTTCAGCAGACAAAGATTTGTAAAAGTCAACTAATGTCATAGCATTAAACATTTCTTTCACAGTGTGATCTGACTGCATGTCAATAAGTTCAAGCTGCAGCTCCTCAGGTGCTGACAGTGGCTAACTGTCTTGGCGGGCCACAAAAAACTCTGTGGCGGGCCGCATGTGGCCCCCGGGCCGCAATTTGCCCACCCCTGGAAGCCTTAAGACCATCAAGTGATTTTATAGCAGTGGCATGATTTGAATCGAGACCTCCTGGGCCACAATGCCTCCTCTTAGCCCCTGTCCGAAGCTCGTTTTCGCAGTTTGTGAATTAGCCAAGGAGCAGCAGTTTTGTCTGGGGTTAAGCCGCTGCTCAAGTTGGCACTCAACCCTTTTCTTTCTAAACAGCCCTAAGGGATATGTCATTAAAAATAAATTGATTTGGCCCGCTTAAAGCCTTTTGCCTGGCCCCCAGGTGGCAACTCTACCCCAGAGAGGTTAGGGGCCATCTCTCCCCAGATAAGCAACTGCGTCTCAAGTTGCGCCTGGGCTTTGAAGCAACAAGTTTCATCAGGACTAAAGGAGAGGTTTACTCAGGCCCTGACCCACTTAGGAGACTCCAGGGCCACATAGCCAAGGATTACTCAGCACAGGCTTGATATCCCCACCCCCATTTTAACCCTTCATTTGCACACGTAATCCAGCTTTCCTGCATCGGCTCCTCCAATGACAGAACCAGGAGGCAGTGATCATTTCGAGGTCTGTACTTCCCCCCCTAGGGTTGCCAGCCTCCAGGTGCGGCCTGGGGATCTCCCGTTTTTACAACTGATCTCCAGTTATCAGAGATCAGCTCCCCTGGAGAAAATGGCTGCTTTGAAGGGTGGACTCTATGGCATTGGACCATGCTGAGGTCCCTCATCTCCCCAAACCCCACCCTCCTCAGGCTCCACCCCCAAAGTCTCCAGGTGTTTTCCAACCCAGACCTGGCAACCCTATTTTAGGGGCCCAATCCGCCACGGCCCAGCTGGCTGGCAGGGGAAGCCACCCCAAGAAGCCTCCTCCTGGCACTGCCGGGGCAATGATGTCACCCAGGAGTGACGTTATCACGTTCCCAACATGGGGGGAGACACTCTAGGTTTTGGGCAAACTCTATGGTTCTTCTGAGGCCCAAAAAACCATTGGGTTTTGCCCCAAACCTAGAGCGTCATCCCCAATGGAGGAAACATGACATTACTTCCGCATGACGTCATAACGATGCGCACGCTTTGTGCGCATGCTAGAAGAACTCCAGGAAGGATTGGGAGTCTCCCCCCCCCCCCCCCCCAGCAACCAGGTAGGACCCGGCAATCCCACCCCACCATCAAATGTTTTTAGAAACTGGGTGTAGCCAGGTGGGGCTTTTGCCCAGCAAGTCTTGTGATTGGCCTCTGGAGATACGATTGGCTGGGCAGATTTTTGGAAAATGTTGCTTTGGCAGAAGTTGTCCCCACAGCACAAGGATCTTCTGTGCGACTGGAGGTAAGCCATGGCGGCCATTTTGTGCAGCCATTTTGTGGCTGCGCCCACCTTGCCAGTTTGGTGTAGTGGTTAAGTGCGCAGACTCTGATCTGGGAGAACCGGGTTTGATTCCCCACTCCTCCACTTGCACCTGGCTGGATGACCTTGGGCAAGCCATAGCTCTGTCCCAGCTGCTCTTGAAAGGGTAGTTTCTGTCAGAGCTCTCTCAGCCCCACCTACCTCACAGGGTGTCTGTTGTGGGGAGGGGGAGGAGGAGGGAAAAGAGTTTGTAAGTCGCTCTGAGACTCAGAGTGAAGGGCGGGGTATAAATCCAATCTCTTCTCTTCTCCTCACGGTGTCAGAATTCTTTCCAAAGGTGCCTGCAGGCTCAAAAAGGCGAGGGACCATGTTCTGGCCTAGATCTAGCCCTTGGCAAAGTGGCACCGAGTGTGACGAGAGAAGAGAGGCAGAGCATCACCTCCAGCCTTTTCTTCCCTCCCCCATTCCCTTGCCCAGAAGGAACTTTTATCTCCATTTTAATTGCCCTGGGCAGGAAGCAGGTGGTTAAGCCTCACTGAATGAGGATGCTTGGGGGTGGGGGGGACGGGTTGGTGGGGGAGGAAGTGGGGGGGGGGAGCAGGCAGCCTTGAAGTGCCATGTTGCGGTGAGTTTTTGCCCGCCCTGCAGCTGTTGAAGGCACAGAGCTTCTTTGAGGAAAAGGGGGCAAAGACCTGCCCCCCCCTTTAATCTGTGCAGAGAACAATTGGAAAGATGGTCCTTTGCCAATAGGTTGGCCAACTGTCCTGCAGCCCAGCCTGCTCTTGAGGCTTTCGCTGCAGCTCGGGGCACAGGAATCGGCAGCGGAACTCCAGCTGGCACGTGAGTGAGCCTCACTGCCAATGCCTGCTAAGGTCTGCATAGAGTTGCCAAGTCTGGGTGGGAAAATACCTGGAGACTTGGAGGGTGGAGCCAGGAGAGGGTGGGGTTTGGGGAGGGGAGGGGCCTCCGCATGGTAGAATGCCATAGAGTCCACCCTCCAAAGCAGCCATTTTCTCCAGGGGAGCTGATCTCTGTCAGCTGGAGATTAGTTGTAAAAGTGGGAGATCCCCAGGCCCCACCTGGAGGCTGGCAACCCTAGGTCTGCACAAACGATGTGTTTGAACAGGAGTCCACAGACACCATGGTGCTGGCCAACACTTTACCTGGGACCTGCCAAGGCCACATCCAGTGTTGGTTTTATCCTGTCTCTCCCTCCTCTTCCCCTCTTCTTCACTGCACAATAAAGTTTGTTAGTCTTAAAGGTACTCCTGGGCTTTTAACCCTATTGGGGACGCCTGTGTCGGAGGCCCAAGAAACGGTCTGGTAAAGGAGTTCAAGAGCCGTCTTAGAGACCAACAGGGGTTCCAGGGTGTGAGCTTTCGGGAGTCAGAGCTCCCTCCCTCAGACACAGCGGAGGAGGAGTGTAGATCTGAGTCTTTTCATCGCAGTCTGGAGCTAGGAAGGGTGTTGGAAGAATGCTTGCTAAGGATGCAAAGGTACTAGGGGTATCTGCAATTAGCTCGATAAGAGCAGAGGGGAACTCCCCTCCCACCCTGCAGGCCAACAGGGCTAGCCTCTGGTTAAAAAAAGAGTGGCAATTTAATTCCCAGAAGCCGTATCCCCCCCCCCCCTTCATCCAAGATGTAGAAAAACCTTTCTGGCTTCTCCTTGGGCTCAGGATGGGGACGTAACACAGCCAATGGGACAGCCAGAAGGGGCACAGCCCCCTGAAGTGGCTGAGCAAAGCATGCAGGTGGCTTTTCATTTATTCACTTCCTCTTCCCCTAAGGAGCTCTGGGCAGCATATGAGAACCTACTTTCCTCCAGTTTTATCCTCACAACAACCCTACGAGGTGTGTCAGGTTGAAGGTCACCTGGTGAGCTTTGTGACCGAGTGGGAATTTGGAGCTGGGACGCCCCAGTGCGGTTCTGGTTCTCTAACCCCCACGGCAGGCTGGCTCTCGGGCGAAATACGGCTGGGGTTAACGCAGCGGCAAACTACCGCCGTTTGAACAAGGCGGCACCATTTCATTGAAGTGAACGGAGAACCCGCCCCGAGCAGGTACCGTTTTTCAATGGTTTCGCATTTGCTGTACCAAGTCATCCCAATGGCCGCCGCGTTACAGTGAGACACAGGAACTTTCTGGGCTACCAGTAAAAACAAAAAGAGGTGCCTCGTGACACTGCAAAGTGTGTTTGTACAGTGCCATCAAGTAGCTTCGGACTTATGGTGACCCTATGAATTAAGGGCCTCGGATATGTCCTATCATTAACAGCCTTGTCAGGTCTTGCTGAAGGCCAGTAGCTTCCTTGACAGAGTAAGTCTACCTCCTTTTGGGTCTTTCCCTTTTCCAGCTGCCTTCAACTTTTCCTAGCATTATTGTCTTTTCCAGTAGAAAAGAGCAAAAGTCCAGTCGCACCTTTAAGACTGATGAGCCTGCTCCGGTGGGGAGAGCAGAGTATAAACTGAATAAATGACTGCATGAATTTGTGGCAGGATATGAGCATTCGTGAGTCACTGCTCACTTCTTCACAAAAGCTCATACTCTTGCCAAAATTTGTTTTGGTCTTTAAGGTGCTACTGGGCCGCAGTGGCTCAAGGGGTTAAGACACTGAACTGCAGACTGGAAGGTCAGTAGTTCGGCAGTTCGAGACCCGAGTGCCACAGGACGGAGTGAGCTCCCGTCTCTGACCCCGGCTCCTGCCAACCTAGCAGCTCGAAAGCAAGAAATTGCAAGGAGATGAATAGGCACCGCTTTGGTGGGAAGGTAACAGTGTTCCGTGTGCCCCGGTGTCTAGTCGTGCCAGCCACATGACCATGGAGAAGTCTTCAGACGGTGCTGGCTCTTCAGCTTGGAAATGGAGATGAGCACTGCAACCCTAGAGTCGGATTCAACTGGCTTTCGAGCAAGGGAAACCTTTACCTTAAGGTGCCACTGGAGTCTTGCTCTTTTTTCTTGCTACAAACTAACAGGACTACCCGTCTAATCTTTTCTTGACTCTTGTCTTCTCACAATGTGACCAAAGTATGATAGCCTCGGTTTTGTCTAGGGACGGTTCAGGCCTCATCTGATCTCGAACCCACTTGTTTGTCTTTTTGGCAAGTCCACAAGATCCATAGAACTCTCCTCCTACCCCATTTATCGAAGCAGAAACTTTTGTGGGCCACAGACCATAGCACCAAATCTACGAAGCGGGTTCACAGCAGAAATGTCCGTACTTCCGCAGATATGAAATAATTGTGATAAGTGAAGTTCAAAAGTCACGAGAGAAGCACGAGGGATCACTTGTGATAGTTAGAGTTAAGAGGCAAGAATATACCAGATAAGCGCCCTGAACGCTCCCCCACAGTAGCAGAAACTGATGATAACAGTCTGTGGCTTACACAACTGAATGGCTGTAGGGGCTAAGAAAAGTTTCTGTTCTGTCAAAACCCTGGTTAAGACAATCAAGCCTGCTGATAAATTCTAATCCAGCAGTTTCTCCCTGCAGACGCCCTTTGCACTTCCTTCCTTGAAGGAAAGTGGCTTTCAATGTCTTGATGGTTATGGTAATTCCTTGGGGGGGGAGGGTTGAAGGAAGAAAAATGGCGGAAAGAAGGGAGAGTGTTAGATCCTCCCCCTTCCCAAACTCCCCTTAACCCCCTGTCCCCAAGGCAGCTTTACTTCCAGTCTCCGCACATTTTTAGTCTGCCTATTCTCCAAGGTGCCTAAGGTCGCCAGCCTGTTTGGTGTAGTGGTTAGGAACAGCGGACTCTAATCTGGAGAGCCGGGTTTGATTCCCCACTCCTCTACATGCAGCCAGCTGGGTGGCCTTGGGCCAGTCACAGTTCTCTCAGAGCTGTTCTCTCAAGAGCAGTTCTCAAAAGAGCTCTCTCACAGGGTGTCTGTGGTGGGGAGAGGAAGGGAAGGCGATTGTAAGCCACTCTGAGACTTTGAGTGATGGGCGGGGTATACATCCAATCTCTTCTCTTCTTCTAAATATCAGGAAAAACTTCCTAACTGTAAGAGTGGTTGAGCAGTGAAACAGACTGCCTCGGGAGGTGGTGGATGTTCCTTTGCTGGATGTTTTCAAGTGGAAGCTGGACAGCCATCTTTCGGGTATGTCGTAAGGCTATCTTTCGGCTATTCTCCTGCAGAGTGCAGGGGGTTGGACTAGATGACCTGCAAGATCCCTTCCAACTCTGACATTCTGTGATTCTATGATTCTTCTTCCAGGTGGGGCCTGGGGATCCCCTGGAATTACAGCTCCTCTCCAGATTACAGAGATCAGCTCCCCTGGAGAAAATGGATGCTTTGGAGGGTGGACTCCATGGCAATGAACCCCACTGAGGTCCCTGTCCTCCCCAGGCTCCATCCCCAAATCTCCAAGAGTTCCCCAACTTGGATTTGGCAACCCAACCCCTCCATCCCCCGCCAGAGGCTAGGGAGGGGACCTAGCAACTGTAGGCTGCCCAGGATGGCATTTTTAAACCTATAAAAATCCTCAGAGGTAAGTGAGGGGGAGAGGAACCAACTGGCTCAAAGCCAGCAAAATTTTAGCCAGCTGTGTCGGCCCACACAAAACCAAACACACCCATGCTCCCTCTAAGCCGTGGAGTCTTGGGAGCAAAAATTCTACTTTGAGAGCTACTGGCCTTAAAGTTGTGAGCGAGCGATTTGGCTACTGCCTAAGTTAGTCTGCTCCGGAGCCATCCTTCCTGAGCGAAGGCCAAAATGTGTGAGCCGGAGGCTAGAAAACTGTGAGCTAGCTCACACTAACTCAGCTTAGGGGTAACACTGAACACAATGCCCACATCACACCTTTATTACGCCCAACCAAATGACAAAATCTGGCACAGTGTTTCGATTGACATGGATATTGTGTTGCCCCAAAGTCAGCCCCTGTACTAGGCTGAGTACGAATTTGAACCAGGGCCTCCGCTAGCACCATCCCTCACTGTCTGTCTCAGAACCCGCCTGGGGCGTGGGCGAGAGGCCAGTGCCAAGAAGGAGGAATGAAACAGCTGTGACTTCTCCCACCCCTTCCACCCCCTCCTGTCCTGTGGCATGCCTGGGCTCAAGCTGGATGCAACTACTAGGGGCTGAATGGACAAGGGAACCCATGGCTGTCTCATCTACCAGCTGAGGAGTCCACTTCAAAGGACTCTAGGGGGGAATTCCCAGGCCGCAGCCTGACAACCCTTCCTCCAGCTTACCTGTGTGCTTCAGTTCCACTGGCTACAAGGGGATTCTAGGATACCATTGCAGACCCTGGGCTGGGAAACTGGGAGCAGGGCTTGCAGAGAGGAGGGACCTCCGTGGGGCATAGTGCCACAAAGTCCATCCTACAAAGCAGCCGTTTTCTCCAAGGGAACTGATTTCTCTGTTGCCTGGAGATCAGATGCAACCAATGCTCCCTCTAAGCTGTGGAGTCTTGGGAGCAAACATTCTACTTTGTGAGCTACCGGCATTAAAGTTGTGAGCGAGCCATTTGGCCACTGCATAAGAAGGAAAGGAGGAGGAAGAGGAGGAGGAGATTGGATTTATACCCCCACCCTTCACTACCCGAAGGAGTCTCAGAGCAGCTTACAAACTCCTTTCCCTTCCCCTCCCCACAACAGGCACCCTGTGAGGTAGGTGGGGCTGAGAGAGCTCTGACAGAAACTGCTCTTTTTCAAGAGCAGCTGTGACAGAGCTATGGCTTGCCCAAGGTCATCCAGCAGCTGCAAGTGGAGGAGTGGGGAATCAAACCCGGTTCTCCCAGATGAGAGTCCGCGCCCTTAACCACTACACCAAACTGGCTAAGTTAGTTTGCTCTGGAGCCATCCTTCCTGAGCTAAGGCAAAAATTTGTGAGCTGGAGGCTAAACAACTGTGAGCTAGCTCACACTATGGCAGCTTAGAGGGAACACTGGATGTAGCCCTGGGGGGATCTCCAGGCCCAGCTTGGGGGTTGGCAACCCTAGGAGCACCTTCCTTTCTCTGGATTATTGGCACTGCCCGTGTGCAGAAAATGAAGTCTTAAATTCTCTTCTCAAGTTTGCTACTTACACTTACCTAGGAGTAAATCCCTTTGGGCTCATGGTGGGATCACTTCCAAGGAGGCTTTCAAAGATGACAACCCTTTTACCCTGGCACGTGAAGGCCCAACTCTCCCCATCCACCAATTCATCCTGCTTCCCTGCTGTTGTTGCTCCATGCCACTTCCCCTGGAACCCCACACTGACCAAACCCAGCCCCCCAGTCGACCCACTTGCCTGGACTCCTCCTTCCATGACCTTGCTAGAGGAGGTAAACAGCCGCCATTCCAGAAAAGCAGAGTGGAAGATTTATGAAGTCCCAGATCTCTCAAAAGTACCTTTCATTTTTAAAAATCCCCTTCCGCGACATTTTGGGCTGTTCAAGCAGGTTTCCCCACCCCTTGTGAGTTGACACCAAAGTTAAATCTACGGATTACGTAACTTTGAAAGGCAGCTGAGCGGAGGGCGTTTGGAAACCTGCTTTATTGCATCACTGAAGTCTACCAGACTTCATGAGCTGCTGCTGCGGACACAAAACGAAGAAGGTAGATCTTTACTGTTCTCTCCCGGTTTTCTTCCCTAACCTGTTTCTCCTCAAAAAAATTCTCTCTTTGGGAGCGACATTAGAGACTGAACTGGAGCCCCAAAGTAAATGCAGCGTCTCAGACCTGACACACAGACTCAAAGTCACCCCCTGACCTTCCACAGTTACGGGGGTGGCTCTCATTTTTATGCCCCTCCTATGTAAGAGCTATGATCCTGGGTCTGTCATCTCACTTCTGCCATGAAAGCCACCAGCCTTGTGGAAGCCCATTCTTAAAACTCTGCCCCCTCTCCAATATAACACTGACCCTACCTCCCACAATTGTCTTCAGGATTGCAGAAACAACATCAACGAAGCACCCCATTTGAACTCTCACACGCACCATATGGAAGTTAATTATTACTCCTCATTCGCTGTAAACACAGATTAGGATCTTTCCACTACTTCCACAAGATCACAGCTTTGTATCAAGAAACTGGTCACTTCCAACCCCTCTGCTGGTAATCTCAACAAGATCTCCTTTTTATTACTTTTTTTTTTTAAAGCCAGGCTCTTGTGACGTGAACAGCAAAGCATTTCCAGCAGTTCAGCTGTCCTCCATAAGTACATGCAGGACGGGGCTGCAGCATCACCTGTTGAGTGTCGGGTCTGTCACAGCCAGGAAGCAAAGGGGAGAACCTGAATTAAACCATTTCCGCACGCAAGGGTCTGCTACTCCTTTGTAAGTAGAAGAGCAAGTGGACGTTCGCCTGCACTGTGAAACAGAGTCTTGTGTCATCTGAAAGGCTAGCACAGGGGTGGCCAACCTGTGGCTCGGGAGCCACATGCGGCTCTTTCACACATATTGTGCGGCTCCTGGCAGGGCGGCTGGGGAAGCAAAGGGGAGGCATGCTTTTCCTTCCTTCCTTCCTTCCTTCCTTCCTTCCTTCCTTCCCTCCTTCCTCCCATCTATTTGCTTTCCTAGTTTCTCTCTCTCTCTTTCTTTCCACTTCTTTAATTCTTTCTTTCCATCTCTCTCTTTTTCTCTCTCTCTCTCTCAATATCATTAGCAAACAAGTAATATCATTATCAATAACCGGTTTTCCTCGTTTGTTTTTATTTTTGGCAGTCCCATTTAATGTTAATAAAAAGCAAATTTGCATATTTTTAAAAATAAAAACGTGTGTGTGATATTTGTTCCTGTCTTGCGGCTCTCAGACATCTGACGTTTATTCTATGTGGCTCTTACGTTAAGCAAGGTTGGCCACCCCTGGGCTAGCAGATTTATTGGTGGAGGACCATTGGTGGAGTAGAGCCCACTTCTTTGGAAGCACGGTGCTGGCAGACATAAATACACACCCACACTTGTACTGATGCACTCAGGCTGGGGGACGGGACAAACAGTGGTGGAGCGCAAAGGCAAGACAATGCAAGAGATGCACTCCACACCCTTGGGAGCGTCTAGAAAGCATGTCACTCTTCTGAAGGCCTTCTGACCCCCGCCCTCTATCCTCTTTCAGCCAGTGACCTAATACTCCAGCTCTGCCCAACTGCCCCCACCCATGACATACTTGATGGACAGTCCCTGGAGAGCAAAACAAGGGTTAAATCCTGGTAAAGTCTTGCTGAGCTCCTGCCCATCTTTCTCCCTTGGTACCCCCCCCCCTTATGCCTCAACATCCCTTTCCCATAATGGACATTGTGGGGTTTCCCCCGCTCTTCCTTCAAATCGCTTCTCAAAGCCCACCTTTTCCCCGAAGACCCTAAAGTCGCAACCCCCATCTGTGCAGAAGCCTAAGTACGTCTCCCTGCGCTTGTGTCTGTGCCCCCCCCCCGCCCCCACCTCCCTGCCCGCCCCCACCTCCCTCTCTAATGACTGTAAAATCTCCAGGGCAGAGACGCCTGGGATCCAGTGTTCCCTTTAAGCTGAGTTAGGGTGAGCTAGCTCACAGTTCTTTAGCTTCCGGCTCACACGTCTTTGTCTTCGCTCAGGAAGGATGCAAACTATGCAGCAGCCAAACGGCTGGCTCACAACTTTAATAGCCAGTAGCTCACAAAGTAGAATTTTTGCTCACAAGACTCCACGGCTTAGAGGGCGCATTGCACTCTGACACAGAAACTCACTGGGCGACCTTGGGCCAGACATCCATTCTCCACGTAGCCTACCTCACAGGGTTCTTGTGTCGGTAGAATGGAAGTTGGCAGAGACATGCTTGCAGTCCCAATCTCCTTGGAGGAGGGCAGAATTAAAATATACTGGATATGTTAGTCTGCAGCGTACCGCCTACAGTAGAAATCACAGCCTTTTATAGGGTCACCAGCCGGCCAAGAAGGAAAAACTATCACTTGAGGCGCTACAATTGCACGCAGAAGTTAGCAGGTGGCATTTTTAGGGCACGGACTCAGCCTGAGGGTCTAACTGCTGCGGGCCAGAGAGCGATTAAAGCCACCGGGGCAAATATAAATAGCCAACACGAGAGACTCGCACGCACCTTGTTGATCTCCTCCAACCTCCCTTCCTGCTTGGCTTTCAGTAATCCGAAGGCTTTCCCCCCTGCGTAGAGAAGGTAAAAAAGAAGAGAATAAGGGGGGAGGAGAACCCGAAAAGAGGATTATGCTTCAGTGTGCCAAGGTGCAAGTGGCACCCCGCACGGTCCCATGCCCAGGGGATACCGACCTTGATAGGAGTTGTTGAGCATCAGGGACATGTTAGGGACCCGGGCGGTGCGGCCGGAGGGCTTGCAGAGCCTTCTCCCCTGGCTGGTGGCGAGTCTCCTCTCTGCCCGAACTAGGCGAGGTGGGGAGTGCAACAGGCGCTGGAGTACTCAGGCTCCCAGCCCAGCCCCGCCGGCGCTCTTGAATGAAGCCATTCATGAAGTGGGACTCAAATGCAGGCGACCAAATGCCTCACACTTCCCTCTGCTGGAGGAGAGGAGGCGGCCAGATCAGCGCCTGGCAGGGCTTCAACCTGCTCCCAGCACACTCTCTCTCTCGCACACACACAGTTAACCCCTTCCTCGTGCAGCTCCTGGGACCTCAAGGGGGCAAGCCTGGATTAGCAGCAGTGCCAACTCGGTCGGCTGTTGAACATTCAAGGGCAGCTCGAAAGCAACTGGCGATGCTTTCCCGGGGCGTGGGAATTGTGGGAATTAGTGCCTTGCAAAGGGAGCCACTGTCAAAGGCGTAGGAGCAGGGCTTGGTTGCAAAGCTGGCAACCCAAGGAGGGTTGCCGACTCTGAATTATGAAATTCCTGGAGATTTGGGGGTGGAGCCTGGGGAAGGCAGAGTTTGGGGTGGGGGGGGGGGTGCAATGCCGTAGAGTCTACCCTCAGGAGATGCCAGTTTCTCCAAGGGGCCTAATCCTCGTAGCCTGGAGATCAGTTGTAATTCTGGGAGATCCCCAGGCGACACCTGGAGGTTGGCCACCCTACTTGTGGGCTGATACCGCAGATTGGTGTGTCACCAGGCCAGTTTTCAACAGGGTTTGCTCCGAACTGACCCCTACAGAATTCCGTCTCCAGCTGCACTGCCCGATCCTGTCTCTGCTCTCCCAGAAGCACATTCCTCTGATTTCTGCTCCAGTCAGTGCCTTGCAGTTCTAGATGTGCTCAAGATGAAACAAGTATGACCTGCCCCTATCCAAACTTACTTCCCAGTAAATCCCAGGCTGCCAGGATGAAATTAAAAGCGCTAACTTGTTTCTGTCTGAATATAAAGCAAACAGGATGATGATTAAGATGCCTTTTCCCCAGGTTTTTTTGGGGGGGGGGGGAGGTCTCTACAAAGTGGAGCAAATAGCATTTGGAAAGGATGGAACAGATCATATTCCAAAAGAAAAAGACGATGCAAAATGGATTTCTCCTCTAATGACGTGGCTGCGTTACCTTTTGAAACAGTAAGACACCTAGCTCAAGATTAACCTTATGGAGGGTTTGAGGACTATTTCAAGGTTACTGAGTGAAGCCATTAATCAGCTACATTTGGAAAACCATTTAGTTAGATTTGACACATAAGAAGAAGAAGAAGAAGAAGAAGAAGAGATTGGATTTATACCCCGCCCTCCACTCCCCAAGGGAGTCTCAGAGCGGCTTACAAACTCCTTTTCCCTTCCCCTCCCCACAACAGACACCCTGTGAGGTAGGTGGGGCTGAGAGAGCTCTTTTCCAAGCTGTCCTTGAGGGAACAGCTGGTACAGAGCTATGGCTTGCCCAAGGTCATCCAGCCAGGTGCAAGTGGAGGAGTGGGGAATCAAACCCGGTTCTCCCAGATTAGAGTCCGCGCACTTAACCACGACACCAAACTGGCTCTCATAGAAGGGAGAAGCCCCCCTGCTTAGATTCAGGGCACTTCAGTTCCAGAATTTGTCAGTCTTGGAACATGTGACAAAAGTAAAAATGGAACAGGAGGGCTCTGGGCATGTGCAGAGTTCGCTGTTTCTCTCAACTGAACAACCCAGCACACCTGAAATGTAGCAATAGCTAATTTCCCAGATCAGAAGGTACTGTTCTCAGAAAGCTGTGAGACTCAAAAAAAAAAGAAAAGAATACACCATCTGATTTTGAGAATTTAAGCAGCATCTTCTTAGTATGGCCTTCAGTCCTGGAAATGGAGTGTGTGTCGGCAGGGGGAGGGCCTAGCTTTGTAGCCATAGTTTTGTAGGGTTGCCAAATTCCTGGAGAAGTTGTGGGTGGAGCCTAAGGAGGACGGGGTTTGTGGGTGGGAGGGGCCTCAGCAGGGCATAACGCCATAGAGCCCACCCTCCAAAGCAGCCATTTTCTCCTGGGGAGCTCATTTCTGGAGGTCAGTTGTAATTTCTGGAGATCCCCAGGCCCTGCCTGGGGGTTGGCATTGGCAACCCTATGTTGGTGTGAAGGGCTGCCAATTCAGATGAGAGAAATCCACTCTGCACATGCCCAGGTACACTTCTGCCATAGCATGTATGGCTCAGGGCTGGAGCCATAGCACTCTGAAGCCTGCCTGGCATTAATTGAACTGGGGGGGGGGAGAGCTTTGGATGGGGGCGCAGGCAAAATGGTTGCCAGGTCTGGGCTGGAAAATACCTGGAGACTTTGGGGGTGGAGCCAGGAGAGGGCGGGGCCTCAGCATAGTGCAACGCCATAGAGTCCACCCTCCAAAGCAGCCATCTTCTCCAGGGGAGCTGACCTCTGTCGGCTGGAGATCAGTTGTCAAAGCGGGAGATCCCCAGGCCCCACCTGGAGGCTGGCATGCCTAAAACGGGTCTACTCTGAGAAGCAGCACATTTCAGACTGCTGCACTGGGGCAATATTTGTCTTTTCCGGATGTGATTTCTTTCTCAGCCCTGCACATCTGGGGTCAGTGAACAGACAGAGACCTTTTCTTTCGGGGTTGTTTTTTGCCACTGGAACTCCCTTCCCCATGAGACTCAAGAACTGGGTCCAGGGTTTTCCTTGTATGTCATAGGAGCTTCTAGCTTGGGCTGGCTTGTACAGGCTAGGATTCAGGAGGCGTGAGGTCATCTATTTGGAGCGCAGGGTATTTTGCATTGAAATGGAGATTTGTGTATGGCCTCTACCCTGAAACTGTGCAGGAGGGAGCCGGGAGTGACCTTTATTTGTTTTATCCCCCCCCCCCCACGTCCCTGCAAACACCTTGGGGCAGGGACCTGGCTTTGTCTGGCTCAAGCTGTGACAGTGAAGCTCTTGAAAGGCCCATCCCTGGGGCTACAAAAACAATTTTAAAAGTAGAAAGCAGACGCCTTCAAGCTGACTTGTTTTCTCTCTCTTGTTTTTAATTGTTCCCCAAAGCTCTGGGAAGAGATCCTGCTCCAAACAGTCTTCTTGTTGTTAGGGCTGGGGGTGTGTGTATTTTATTTTATTTTATTTTATTTTGCAAAGAAAACATTCAAGTTTGGGCGAGTCCTTCCAGCGGCCCCCACCCAGCGCAGCCGGGCCAAGGCCGTGAATCACAGCTTGGAAGCCCCAGAGCGCCTGGGAGGAGTGACCTTCCTCCGGATACTTTCGCCAGGGACAAGCGGCCGAGGCAGCCTCTCCACCCGGCACGTCTTCCAGTCCGGCCCTGGGCGGTGAGTCAGCCTCTTGCCTCTGTCACCGCCACGGCCTTGACTCGTTCCTCAAGACCAGCGAGATCTGTGGGGTGTCAGGGTGGGGGGTGTAGTGTGTGAGCCCATCTCTGCTGCTGACGCCTGGATGGGACTGAGATCTTCCGGCCGAGGTTTCCGAGACGTGGGCGTAACGTCAACTGTCTGTGAACATTTAATATCCACGTGGTATCCGGTGCTTTGGAATCTTCAGAGTGGTTCATGTACACAATCCTAACAACAACCCTGCAAGGCAGAATGATTCTCACTGCACTGCAGATAAGGGCTGCGGGGGGGGGGGGGGGGCGGCAGCGCTGAGATGGGTGAGGTGAGGTCTCCACCAACAGAGGGACGCTAACCTCAAGATGGAGCCTGGAGATCTCCCACTGTTACAATGGATCTCCAGAAGAGAGAGATCAGTTCCCCTGGAGAAAACGGATGCTTTGGAGGACAGGCTCTATGACACTTGGGGTTGCCATGTTTCCCCCTGGTCACCAGCAGGGGATGGAGGGGGTAGGGTTGCCAGATCCAGGTTGGGAAACTCCTGGAGATTAGGGGGTGGAGCCTGGGGAGAACAGGGACCCCAGTGGTGTACAGGGCTATAAAGTCCACCCTCCAAAGCAGCCATTTCCTCTGGCGTCTGGAGATGTTGTAATTCCAGGGGATCTCCAGGTCCCACCTGGAGGCTGGCATCCCTGTTTACTCTGCTGAGGTCCCTCCCCTTCCCAAGCCCCACCCTCCCCAGGCTCCACGCCCAAAGTCTCCAGGTATTTCCCCACCCAGAGCTGGCAACCCGATATGACCAGCATCAGCTTGGCTTGCCACGTAGGCTTGGCTCACGTTCTGGAGAACAGGGTGACAGAACTGACATGGCCGTGGTCCAACGGGCGGCACCACTTCAAACGGCAGGGGGTGAGATTCCAAGTTTGAATAGGAATGTTGTGCTAGGGATGCCAGCCTTTGAAGAAGAAGAAGAAGAAGAAGAAGAGACTGGATTTATACCCCGCCCTTCACTCACTTGGAGTCTCAGAGCGGCTTACAAACTCCTTTTCCCTTCCCCTCCCCACAACAGACACCCTGTGAGGTAGGTGGGGCTGAGAGAGCTCTTTCCCAAGATGTCCTTGAGGGAACAGCTGGTACAAAGCTATGGCTTGCCCAAGGTCATCCAGCCAGGTGCAAGTGGAGGAGTGGGGAATCAAACCCGGTTCTCCCAGATTAGAGCCCGCGCACTTAACCACTACACCAAACTGGCTCTTTGAGTGAGACCTGGGGATCCCCCGGAATTATCTCCAGACTACAGAAATCACTTCCCCTGGAGAAAAAGGACGCTCTGGAAGGTGGACTCTGTGGTACATTGTACTCCATCCCCAGATCTCCAGGAGCTTCCCAACCTGGATCTGGCAACCCTGCCCCCTCCACCCCAACAGTGGCCAGCGGGGGGGGGGGGGAGGGATCTGGTAACCCTATTCTGTGCCTCTCCCTGGTGCCTGAAATGGTGGGATCGATTCTCCCACCTTGGGGTTCCACCAGCTCCTTCTCCAGCCCACGTCAACCAGTCTCACGCTCCGCTGCCCTGCGCTATTTTGTGACAAAATGAATTTTCTGCACGTGCTCAGAGGCATTCCCCTCTTTTCGAATGACCCATTCAAGCATGAAGCTGAGCACTGGAATAGATGCAAAGGAAAGTTCAAAAAAAAAAAGTAAAAGCAACCTTCCGTAAATTATTCTTACATTTTGAGGAAGGTTCATCGCAAGGAAATTATAGGTTTTAAAAAACCCACAAACACCACCAGGTGTTTTCCTCCAAGTGGTGGGGTTTGAGGTGGGGAAGGACCTCGGCAGGGTATAATGCCATAGAGTCCACCCTGACCCGCCAAAGCAGCCATTTTCTCCAGCGGAATGGATCTTAATCATCTAGAGATCAACTGTAATAGTGGGAGACCTCCAGGTGCTACCTGGAGCAGGTCTGCAACCCTAGAGGCACACCAGGTGCACCTGAAATGCCCTTTTCTAATGAGGCCTTGCCTACAAAGATAAGAACATAAGAGAAGCCAATGTTGGATCAGGCCAGCGGCCCATCCAGTCCAACACTCTGTCACACAGTGGCCAAAAACACCAGGTGCCCTCAGGAGGTCCAGCAGTGGGGCCAGCACACTAGAAGCCCTCCCACAGTTGCCCGCCCCCCAAGCACCAAGAATACAGAGCATCCCTTGCCCCAGACTGAGAGTTCCTATCTATACTTTGTGGCTAAGAGCCACTGATGGATCTCTGCTCCACATGTTTATCTAATTCCCTCTTGAAGCCGTCCGTTCTTGAAGCGGCCACCACCTCCTGTGGCAGTGATTCCGAGTGTCAATCACTCTTTGGGTGAAGAAGTACTTCCTTTTATCTGTTCTAACCTGACTGCTCAGCAATTTCATGGAGTGCCCACGAGTTCTTGTATTGTGAGAAAAGGAGAAAAGGACTTCTTTCTCTACTTGCTTTATCCCATGTATAATCTTATAAACCTCGATCATCTCAGCCGTCGTCTCTCCAAGCTATAGAGCCCTAACCGCTTCAACCTTTCTTCATAGGGAAAGTGTTCCAAGCCTTATATCATTCTAGTTGCCCTTTTCTGCACTTTTTCCAATGCTATAATATCTTTCTTGAGGTGTGGCGACCAGAACTGTACACAGTACTCCACCTCCACAGATTTCAGAATCCCAAGAGACCGACACCTCTTTGTGTAGCTCAGATGGGATGTGATTCAAGGGTTGCCAGCTCCGGGTTGGGAAATACCTGGAGATTTTGGGAGTGGAGCCTGAGGAAGGTGGGGTTTACAGCCTAATGCCATACAGTCCACTTCCAAAGTGGCCATTTTCTCCAGGGGAACTGATCTCTGTCACCTGGAGATCAGTTGTATTAGCAGGAGATCTTCAGCCACCACCCGGAGGTTGGCAACCCTGTGTGTGTCCATTGCAGCTGGAAGAGGACTCTGAGCCCCAGGGTGGCGTCAAGCATCCACAGCCCCGCATCCACAGAAGTGCAAGGGTTTCAGTCCTTTCCCCAGGGACACCAAGCCACAGCCAGTCGCAAGAGGCCTCTCAAACAAACGGGAATCTGCCTCTATGCTCATGTTTTCCTTCCAGTTTGTTCGCAACACTGTTTGCTTTAGGAGAACGGTCCTTGAGGCGGAAGAAACGGGAGGGGTGGCAGGCTCTCTCCTCCGGTTTTGCAAGCCTGTGCTGTTCTGTGTGTGTGTGTTAGGTGCCATCAACTCCAAAACGTCCTATTGTTAACAGCCTTGCTCAGGTCTGCAAAGCGAAGGCCATGGCTTCCTTGGCTGAGTCAATCTATCCCATGTTGGATCGCCTTCTTTTCCTGCTGCCTTCAACTTTTCCTAGCGTTATTGTCTTTTCCAGTGAGTCTTTTCCCAGCATTATTGTCTTTTCCTGTGAATCCTGTCTTCTCATAATGTGACCAAAGTACAATAGCCTCTGTTTAGTCATTTTAGCTTCTAGGGAGAGTTCAGGCTTGGTTTGGTCTAGAACCCGTCTATTTTTCTTTTTGGCTATCCAGGTCCCTAACCTGGGTAGCCCAGGCTAACCTGATCTCATCAGATCTTGGAAGCTAAACAGGGTCGACCCCGGCTAGTGTTTGGATGGGAGACCTCCAAGGAATACCAGGCAGGCAATGGCAAAGTACTTCTGAATGCCTCTTGTCTTGACCCTCCTCACCCCGGTTGCCATAAGTCAGCTGTGACTTGAAGGCGCTTTCCTCCTCCATCCCCAGTCCATCTGTAAAACTCTCCTCCAACACATTTCAGATGAACCCTTTCAGCTTTCTTTATTGTCCAACTTTCATACCCTTACATAGTAATGGCGAATACCACTGTATGAATTATTTTGATCTTCGTCGCCAGTGAAACATCCTTACACTGAAGGATCTTTTCTAGGACCTTCATGGCTGCCCTTCCCAGTCTCACTCTCCTGATTCTTGGCTGCAGTCTCCCTTTAGGTTAGGGCTGCCAGGTCCCCCAGGGGGGCGGGGAGTTGCCCGCTCTAGAGGCCTCCAACCCGCTGGCACGGATCCGGCTGTCAGTGGGTACCCCACCCCCAAAGTGCCGGAATCGAGTCGACGTGCCTGGAGTGATGACGTCATCTGGAGGTGACATCATCACGCCGGGCACATCATCGGGGGACATTCTAGTATTCAGCATTAAAACTCTATGGTACCATAGAGTTTTAATGCCAAACGCTAGAGCATCCCTTGACAGCGTGTCCGGCGTGATGATGTCACTTCTGTGTGATGTCATTGCAGCGCGTGCACACATGGAGCACACATGGAGCTCCCGGAGACAGAGCTTTGGACCCCTGGCCCTGCTGGATGCCAGGTAGGGACCTGGGAACCCTACTTTTGGTTGATGACTGAACCAATGAATAGAAAATCTTTAACCATTTCCCTGCCTCAACCCTTTGAGGCACCATGTGCAAGAGCAGGGCTTTTTCTTAAAAAAAAAAAAAAAAAAGAGGTGCCGGAACTCTCAAGAGGGAAATGAAGTTTTCAGTCTGTCTACTGAAAACTCGTGAACTTTTAAACATTTTAAAAAGAATTTTGTCGAAGAGGTTCCGGAACTCTGTTCCGGTGTGTTCCCCCAGGAAGAAAAGCCCTGTGCAAGGGAAAGACCCTGTGTCTGTTTTTGTGGGAGAGGTTCCACTCTCAGGACTGAGGGAGCTTTATATTGCTGCATTCCTAGCATCTGTGGGTGCTGGGGTCTGCTCAGGCCCGCGTCCGGATGTTCTTATCACAGATATTTCACAACCAATTGACTCAGGGTCAAACTGCTTGCTGTGCAGAATGGCAAGTATCTTTGCTCCTGCGTTTGTTTTTAAATGAAAAGCAGTTCTGGGAAGTTTCAATCCTGAATGGAGGCTCTGTGATCCTTCCCCCCATGTTTTTCCCACTCATCCACCCCGACTGCTTTTCTCCCCATGGAATGGAGTGAAAGAGCTTGGGGGGGGGGGGGGGGGAGATTCTGAGCAGATAAAGGGTTGCACGTTTCCTATGTGCTGTTTTTTGTAGCCTCCAATGACTACTTTTCATTTTTTTAAAAAAAAAGGAAGGGAAAAGTTACACTCATCACGGTGCATCATGCGTAATTTGGCTCTCAGTGGTAAGAGAAAGGCACTCTTCGTGTGCTCAGAAGCATGATCTTCACACAGTCCTCCAAGAGGTTCCTGAGCGAAGTCCCAGCTCAAACTATTGGGTTTGGAACGGTGCTAGTTGGCATGGAACAGCGCTGCTACTGTCTCTTCACACAACGCACAATTTATTTCTGGACTGCACTGCCACAAGTTGTGGGAACAGCTACGCTCTGACATGACGTTAAAAGGAGTTTAGAGAAGTCCGTGGTTTGATGGTGGCTGAATGGAAGCTCCCTGTGAAGATGCTGGGAGAGGCCTCCGGTATTTGTGCTCCGCGTGAGTTCAGTTTCAGCACTCCAACCATACACACTACGTGCATCCTACTGATGCGTACAGTCACCGTATTGCATGAATGGGGCGAATAAGCGTACTTTCCATGCATATGCAGCTTCAGTGTGCAAAAAGGCGTTCCCTCAAAAAACTGGGTTCCTTCATGCATATCAGTGCTGTACCCACATGGAAAATATGCACATTTGCTCTGTTCGCACACCATGGTGACATTGCGTATCCCATTATGTGTAGCTGGAATGCCGAAAAGCAACCGTCTAAAAGGAATGATCTTAATAACTGCATGAAGGTAATGGAAGGAGGGCTGCAGGAGGGCAAATCCTGTTCCCTCATTTTGGGGAGCTGCTTTTGGCTTTTCCTGAAATGCTACAAAGAGGTGCAAAAGCCGTTTGACCAGAAACCCTGCAAAAGCCAGCTTCCTGAAGATTTCACAGGTTAGAGTTTCCTTTCATCCAATAAAAGCTCCATGATGCAGCCACAACTGCTGCAGTCGGAACTCGCTTGTGTTCAGTGCTGCTTCCATCTGGCTGGTGTGACCCAGGTTGCCTGCACAAAGTGGAATGGTAGTGTTACAGTTTACATGGGGCTGCCTCTGAAAACGCATCCTCACCCCCCTTCTCCTCTCCCTGCAATGTGACCACTTTCTGTTTTGTTCCAGTTCCATCCTGTTCTGCATTTTCCTGGTCCTGCGGTGGCTGTGGCTGGTGGGGCCTAGGGAATGGAATGATTCTTCATGAGCAGCAGCAACATCCAGCCTGGTGGCCTCTTCCTTCCTAAGGTCCAATTTACACCTTCCCTCTGAAGTAGTTTGACTGCTGTCTTTTCCTGCGCTCATTTCACGCTGGTTTCAAATTTCACTCCCTGGTCTGAAGAGTACAAAGCAACAGGATCTGTTTAAAGCAGTAAAATGCTAGCTTGACCACAGGAGGGCAATTAACAAATGTAAACAGTTTTTTAAAAACTAGAACAAGTATGGTTTGAAACTAGAAACAGGTATAGACAGGTTTTTTTGAAACTAAAATGATTCCAGCGGGAAAGTCAGATGTAAATTCAGCCTAGATTTGAAGGCTGAAGCCAGCAAAAACAGGAGGCTTGAATCTGTCGCAGCTCTGGATAAAGATCCAGCAGCCAGCATGAGCCCTGGAACCCTCCACTCTGTGACAGCAGTCAGAAATCAAGCTCATCAAGGCTTTTCATGCTTACTCCATGCCAGAAGAAAGCCTTGTTTAAAGCAGTATAATGCTAGCTTGACCACAGGAGGGCAATTAACGAATGTAAACACTAATTTATAAACTAGAACAAGTATGGTTTGAAACTAGAAACAGGTATAGACAGGTTTGTTTGAAACTGGAATGATTCTAGTGGGAAAGTCAGATGTAAATTTGACCTAAATTTCTACATACGAAGCAAAGGCAGAGGGACACATCAGGCATGGGGAAAAGGGGCTGTGTCTGCCTCTTGAGTGTCCTCAAAGGTTACTGGCTGCACAGCTGGTTCAGATATAAGCAGAGCGGGGGACCAGAATGTGTTGGTTCTAAAAAGAGGATGCTGCTACCTAGTGGACGTGACTGGAAGTGCTAAGAGTTCTGCAAGAGAGAACAGGTGTGTCTGTCCTAGCTAGCTAAAGGCCAGACGATATACCACTGGCGCAGCTTTTTGCAAAGAATTTTCTTTTCTTTAGAAAGCAGTCATAATAGACTGTACATTTGATCAGAGATGGCAGAAAGCCTGTTTGGCATTCAGAATCCCCCCCACCCCCCAGCAAGTACCTGAGTCTTTCTCATTGTGGTTGGGAAGCAGGGATGCCAGCCTCCAGGCTGGAGAACCAGAGAAGCCTTCTACAGCAGGAGTGTTGAACTCATTTGATATGAGGGCCAGATCTGACATAAATGAGACTTTGTTGGGCCGAACCATGTGTGTCATAAAATGTAATGCCATGTAGCGGAGATATAAACTTTGTAAAGCACACAAACACAAAGATTTTTTTTAACTTAAAATAAAAACATGCTTAAAACATTAGCACTCTTGCAATATTTTGTTTATTTAACGGTATCTGAAAACTGACACCTCTTGCTCTGAATTACTGCATCAAAATGTCTGTGCTGTTGCAATCTTGAGTATGCTGTTCAGGTGTGCATCTGTAAGCTGCAAACCTACTTTTGATTTATTGACATTCACCACAGAAATCTCATGCTCAAAGTTCTGAGTCTAGGACCCAGAGGAAAACATGAAATGGCTGAGCAACTGAGAGAGTCTGGTGAAACAAACTATGATGCAGCAGCAGCAACAGAACTGGAAGCAGGAGATGGCCAGTTCCAGGGCAGGCCTGGTAGAAGCCCTCAGGGGGCCTGATCCAGCCCCCAGGCCACATGTTTGACACCCCTGTTCTACAGAGTTGTTTGACTTGTGCATTGTGAGCTTTGGTTCCAGGAAAAATAATTTGCCTGAAGAATTTCTCGAAACACGCAACTTCTGCCTGGGAGGCGTGTTGCTTTAATACTAGCTGCATCTCTTTTCGGAAAGCAAAACAGCCTACGCTATTGGCATTGATGACTGCTGCATCTCTCATCAGAAAACAAGATAGTCCTCAGCATTGAATTTTGTCTGCATATTTGTCTCTGTAGCTATGGACTTTTCTACAAGATATATATTGTTCTTTCGGTTTTTGTTATTAGTGTACCATAATTAACAAGATACACTAGGGTCTTTATGGCATATTTAAGTATATGATTTAAACGAATATATGAAGGCATAGAAGCTAATCAGAATTGTGTTTTGTTTGAGCACGGTGTTTTACCACGTATACTCAACCTTGCCATGTTTCCTGTGTGTTTGTTGCCAAGTCTCCAGGTGGGACCTGGGGATCCCCAGAATTACATCTCATTCCCAGATCCCTACAGAGATCAGTTCCCCAGGAGAAAATGCCTGCTTTGGAGGGTAGACTCTATGGCTTTGTACCCCACTGAGGTCCCTCTCTTCTCCAGGCTCCATCCCCAAATCTCAAAGTTTCCCAGTCTGGCAACCGTAACCTCCCATCTCCCCCCCCCCCCCAACACCAGTAACCTGGGAGCCCTAATGGGAAAGCAGCCTGCTGTTAAACTGGTTCCCAACTAGGAATCTTCCCGATGGACTCCCTGAATCATCAGTATTTTGGCCTTGTTTTCTTTCTTTCTTTTGCACTGCTGTGGGCCTTCCTTTTGGGCTCACCTTATTTAATTACCTTACTTGGGTTACCTTTATTTAATTAGTGACGTTTTAAAAAATCAGCAGAGTCAATCAAATTTTCAATGGCCAATCAAGTCTTGCTGGGCAAAACCCCCTTCTGGCCCCGCCCACTTTCTAGAAACAACTGGTGGGTGCCAGGAAAGGCACCACATTGGGGAGCCCCCCTGCCCTTCAGGGTCCCCAGAAGTCTGCTGAGACTTGATGACACTTTCCACCGCCATCGTTTTCCTTTGTTGGCTAGAGATCAAGGGGATTAGCCAAATTAGTTCTTTAGAAAGAGAGGTGAAGTTGACATTTTTCATGCTAGATTTGTGATTCATCGGAATCAAGTCCTGTCAAGCACCAGATTTAAGGTCAGGTGGCAACTCTGAGTGCTGAGTTCGAGAGGTGCAGGTCTCGGGGAGCGTCTGTCACGGGCAACCACTCAACTTTTAAATCCCTCCAGGGCTTGAGGCAGGAGTACCTGAAGGACCCAGGCTTTTAACTGAAGGCTTATCCCATCTGTTTCCGTATTTATCTCCTGTTTGCTGATACCGGTGTCTTTATGACCAGGCTGTTAAGATTTATATTCTGCACTGGTAACTACTAAATTGGAACAGTTTTATTGCTTGGGAAGTTAGTTTTCTTACCGTTGTTTTAATTGACTGTCATTTTGAAATGCTTGTTTTTATTGCTAGCCATGTCAGCAGGGGGACGGTCATATACATTCAGGGAATAAAATAAAAATAACAGATGTTATCCAGTCATCAACTGAAACACATATTACAAACAAAAGGGACAGAGTTAACACTTGAATGTGACTTCTTAAATACTGATTCATCCATATTCATGGATCTTTGTGAGGAACTTTTTCATTTTATATGATAGGAACAAATATGATGAGAATAGATCTCTCTGCTTCAGACACCATTAGTCCATTAAAAGCTTATACTGTGATAAAATTTTGTTAAGTCTTTGAGGTGCCTCAGGATTAGGGTTGCCAGCCTCCAGGTGGGGCCTGGGGATCTGTCAGAATCTGCTGATTCAGACAAAGTATTTCTAGTTCTTACAGTTATGCATTCTGTCTAATTTTCAATTCTGTCATATTATACCCTATTGCCATGTATGTATTACAGATATGTGCTTTTAGACGCCATGTTTTAGTGCCTAACCAGGCCTGGGTTTTGTAACTATTAGAGCGGGAGGGTGACACCTGCAATGTATGGGAACAATGGGCCTCTCACACTGCTGCCTCCGCATTCCATCGGTCCCGGCTGGGACTTCAAGGGAGGATGCGTCTCATCTCTTATCAACATGCAAAAGCCTTGAGGCCATTGATTGTTATGTGAACTGGTAACATCTGAAGGGTCTGGTTGGGAAGGGAATTTACAGCTTAACACCTCACTTTCTTTCCTGTGGGAAGCAAACGGCCAGAGCCCCTTTTTGCCCGCCGTTTTTCCCCTGTAGTGATTGGCTACCTATGGGTAATTCAAACTCCTTGGAAAGGTATAATAGACCTGCCTGTATCATCTGTGTTATCTCTGACAATAATCCGAGAAGCTGTACTAATGTAGAGATTGGAAATAAAGAACTGTGGTTTACCAACCAAGATCTGATCCTTGACTACTTTGAGCAGAACTCTCACAGATTGTCAGAGATCTGTGACTGGGACTTGGCTGTTCCTGACCATGTCGGACGACGGCACTATTCCCACCCCTACTACCCCCGAAGATATACCGACCACCCCGGGGGACCAGGGGGCTGGTGGTGGAGGCGGCGGAGGGGAACCCGAAGTACCGGTGACTACGATTCAAGGGGCTCCCTACATCCCGCGCCTACCTCCTCTTCAGAGCGTGACCCCGAAGTACGCATGGAGCCATTTCGGTCGCGGGACCGTAGACTCCTGGGTGCACGATCGGAAAGGGGCACGGGTCTCGTTCCAGGGAGATCAACTCGACCGCGGGAAGCCGAGTTTCCTGGGAGAAGAGCGCGAGCCGATCTATGCGGGAGATTCGCGTCTCCAGGCCATGGAAGGAGAGAGGACCGGACCGTATGGGCCCGATCCATACCGAGAAGACCAGACGCAAGCCCTCGACCGGATGATGGGGGATTTGCGGTTCCAGCTTACCACCGAGTTGCGAGAGCTGGCCCTCGATCTCCAGTACCAGTTCCGGGACGCCATGAGGGCTATGCAAGCGGCTCTACCAGCCCCCGCGGTCGGAGTCCAACAACCACCGGTGCCTCCCGGAGGAGTCCCGGCTCAGGTGCCGCCACCCGTACAGCCGCGGGCGCCGCAGCAGGTTCCGCCGGTCGTCCCTCAACCAGTGCCGGCACCCATCCCTGCGCTGGCCCCGGTGCCGGCAGGACCGGTCGTTCGCCCGGCCCCCGCTGACCCGTTGACGGCTACTTTCGATGGGGACCCCGAGAAGTTGCGGTTTTTCCTGCTGGAGATCGAGCGGTTCCTAGACAGTTGGGGACACCTCTACCCCACCGAGAGGGAGCGGATTGGCTACATAGGGTCCAAGCTGAAGGACACCGCCAGCGATTGGTATGTGAGCCTGCACGACGCCCCCGGTCCTGAGCTACGTTTGCTGAACAACTTCATGTGGGCCCTCCGACACCAGTACGAAGATCCCTTGGGGGAAGAAAAAGCCCGGAACCACCTGCGGAAACTAACCCAAGGGCGGTCAATGGTGAGGGACTACACCGACAAGTTCCGGCGCATCTCCGCCAAAATCCGCGGCTGGCCCCAAGACCTCTTCATAGAAAAGTATCGAGAGGGTCTCAACCCCGAGGTGTACGAGGCCGTCCTACTAGGGGGAAGACCGGGATCGCTGGCTGCCTGGATGAGGGCAGCCGCAGACGTGGAAGAACGGTTCACCCTCATCAAGATGGGAACGTCATCAGCAGCCGCAAGCAAAGCGATGCCGAGAGCAAAACCTAAGCCCAACGTGCAAGAAATTCGGGATGCTCGTTTTAAACAGGGGCTATGCATGAGATGCGGGGAAAGCAGCCACTTCGCCTCAGCGTGCCCCAGAGGAGGAGGAAAGGGGCCGAAGACCTCCACCCCGGTGGCCGGGAGTACTCCCAGCAGAGGAAAACCCCCGTTCAAACCCCGGGCGCTGCAGCTGGAAGGGGCGGCGAGCGAGCAAGGAGAGCTGGAGCTAACAGAAGCACAGATGTCGGGAAACTCCAACGGCCTGCAGTGAGCGGCGCAGAACTGCAGGTCCCCGGCCAAGACGCGCCATCTCCGGTGAGCATCCCTGGCCCCTTGTTATATATGGTAGTGACTGTGATGACCCCGGGGACGGGGACCCATGTCCGGGTCCGTGCCCTAATTGACTCTGGGTGCGCTCGGGACTTAATTAGCCCTTTAGTAGTGGAAGGGCTGGGACCGAAGGTCACCCCGTTGGGCGAGCCACTCAAGTTCACGCAAATGGACGGTTCGGAAATGAAAGAAGCGTGCGTGGCTGAGACTGAGGGACTAATTGTGGGAACGGGGGAGCATTGGGAAAAGCGAGCTTTTGTTATCACCCCAAATACTCAATTCCCCATGGTGTTGGGGAGTCCCTGGCTGAGCTCTCATGATCCCTACATCAAATGGGTGGATGAGAAGTGCCAGAATCACAAGTGGGACACAGAGTGGGGACCGGGACTGCCGGCGCCCCTCCGGGCGGCAGCCCTCACCCTCGCACCCTCAGCCGTTCCCAGGGAGTATAGGGATCTGATGGGAGTCTTCAGCGAGACCGAGGCAGACGAGCTTCCCCCCCACAGACTGTCGGATTGTGCCATAGAGCTGATCCCAGGTGAGAAACTTCCAAAGGGGAAGCTTTACTCCATGAGCCCTCTAGAGCGGGAGGAGCTAAGGAAGTTCCTAGACAAGAACTTGGAGCGCGGATTCATCCGCCCTGCTAAATCCCCCTTCGCAGCCCCCGTTTTGTTCCGCAAAAAGAAAGACGGGGGATTGCGATTGTGCACAGACTACAGAGGATTGAATGCGGTCTCTGCTTCCAATGCGTACCCCCTCCCCCTAATAAAGGACTTGCTGACGGAGGCGGCCAAGGGAAAAGTGTTCACTAAGCTGGATCTCCGAGACGCTTATTTCCGGGTGCACATAAGGGAGGGGGATGAATCCAAGACCGCCTTTAATACACCGTTGGGGCAGTTCGAATACCTAGTGATGCCGTTCGGTTTGAGTGGCGCGCCGGGGGTCTTTATGAGCCTGATAAATGAAGTGTTGCACAAGCATTTATTCAAGGGGGTGTTATGTTACTTAGATGATATCTTGATCTACTCTACTGATAAGAAAGAACACGTGAAATTAGTCCGGGAAGTCCTTTCCACCCTGTTGAAAAATCACCTGTATGCCAAACTGTCTAAATGTGAGTTCCATCGAGAGTCCGTAGACTTCCTGGGTTATCGCATTTCGCAGAGGGGCTTAGAGATGGACCCTGCTAAAGTGGAGGCGGTGGTCCAGTGGGAAGCCCCTCGAACGCGGAAGCAACTCCAGAGCCTATTAGGATTTTGTAACTTCTATCGGACCTTTATAAAAGACTTTGCCACGGTCACCCTTCCCCTGACGGACTTGCTAAAAACTAAAGGGAGGGGTTCGGAGGCGGGGAAGCCCGGGGAGAAAATTGCCTGGAATGGGGAGTGCCAGAAGGCGTTCGAAACCCTAAAAACCCTTTTTACCTCCGAGCCCATTTTGGCTCACCCTGATGAAACTAAGGAATTTATAATCCACGTAGATGCTTCCGATGTGGCTATGGGGGGGCCATCTTACAGAGGGGGTCAGACGAAGAATTACACCCCCTCGCCTACATTTCAAAAAAATTTAATGAGACGGAACGAAATTGGTCAGTTTGGGACAAAGAAGCCGCGGCTATCCGGCTAGCCCTCACTACGTGGCGGCACTGGCTAGAGGGGGCGCAAACCCCGTTCGAAATTTGGACCGATCATAAAAACCTTGAAGCGTTGCGCACTCAGAGATCCCTGAATGTGAAACAGCTCCGCTGGGCCGATTTCTTCTCAAAATTTAACTTTGTATTGAAACATTTCCCTGGGAAAGCCAACTCATTAGCAGACGCGCTCTCCCGATTGCCCCAACACGAGAGCGTGAAAGAAGAGGTGTTCGACTCCATGTTTTCCCCCCAGCAGCTGGGAGGGGCGGTGACCACCAGGAGTCAAAGTAAACGAGTTACCGTGGAAGCCGAGTCGTGCGACTGGGGAGGGGAGTATTCACCCGAGGAAATCGAGGAATTAGAGACGGTGGCCGAATGCTCCCTGAGCGAGAATAAATGTTGGTACCATGGGAAAAAATTGGTGGTACCCCGAAGGAAACGGAAGGATATCTTGCTGACTTGCCACTCCTCCTTGCCACTCCTTGCCACTCCCGCTTTTACAACTGATCTCCAGCTGACAAAGATCAGTTCCCCTGGAGAAAATGGCTGCTTTGGAGGGTGGACTCCATGGCACTGTACTATGCTGAGGCCCCTCCCCTCCCCAAACTCCACCCTCTCCTGGCTCCACCCCCAAAGTCCCCAGGTATTTTCCAACCCAGACTTGGCAACCCTACTCAAGATTCCTGATCATTTAGTAAGTTTGGGCTTCCAGTCTGGCTCAAAACTTTCCTTGGATAAGCATAGCAGGTCTCCCTCGCTTTCCATCTGCCAGAGAAAGTCAGTGTACACCAGGAACATAATGCAACGTATGAAGTAGGGTTTGTGTTCAGACATAAAACAATTGTAGCACCAAGTCCACTGCGGAAGTGCATTCACTGTGCCCCGAACACACTCGCATTTCCCGTTTGAAACTGAAAGGGCTGTTCCCAGTGCTGACTGGCTGTTCCTTGTGTCAGTCAGAAAGCCATCTTCCCCGCCCCTTTTCTGAGCAGTTTCTTACCCTTTTTTTTTTTTTTAAGAGTATTGGGCTGTGGTCACACACTAAATAATCCACTTTCATTGCACTTTTGAACTGGATTTTGCCAGTTCACACAGTAAAAATCGTTGAAAAGTGTACTTTGCTTCCTTCTTTGCTTGTGCTCCAGTCTAAAATAATTGTTCCTGCCAAGTCTCCTGGAATATTACCTAAAACTCTATCCTATCACCTTCCAGGCACCTTTGAACTGCCTCACGACAAATCGGTTGTGCCTCTGTTCTCTTCAGGACTCTGAGAGAAAATAACTTCAAAATGCTGCTTAAGACTCGAATTCAGTTTGAATTACAATATCAGGAAACAGGATGTAGAGGTGCCATGCAAAATGTAATCAGCAAAATAAGAAACCCTAATGTGTCTGGCCGTGCTGTCCCTAGCCTTCTCTAGGTCTTTGGCCTCCAGCTGACCTCGCCCCATTTGAATGAGGGATCCCTCCTTCTGCAGCAGCTTCTCACCAGCTCTGCTTCCTGGGAGTGAACCCCCTTCCATGCTGGGGCAAGGCCTTTTATACTTTCTACCCAGGCCACACCCTCCATTATTCTACTGGTGTAAGTTTTCCCTCCAAATCCCCTGTTAGCCAATCGCAGGGTCCAGAGGGTGACCTGGGAAATGTAGGCCCTGATAGCTGCTCTAGAACAGGCTTCCACTGAGGCACTAGGCCTCCCCAGTAGGGTTGCCAGGTCTGGGTTGGAAGATACTGGATCCGGGCGGATCTGGGAGAGGGCGGGGGTTTGGGGAGGGGAGGGGCATTAGCATGGTCCAATGCCGTAGAGTCCCCCTTTCAAAGCAGCCATTTTCTCCAGGGGAGCTGATCTCTGTCAGCTGGGGGTCAGTTGTAAGAGCGGAAGATCTCCAGGCCCCACCCGGAGGCTGGCAACCCTTCTCCCTAGAGCCTGTGGGCCGCACTACTATAGGCCTAGGATCATGACGCTGATGAAGGGAGCTCTGTTGAAAGCTCATGCCCCTCAAAAACTGTCGGTCTCGAAGGGGCTTGTGGTGGACCAGCCAAGCCCAGCGGAGCAAAGGGACACTGAAGACTCCTCTGAGGAAGAGTCAGCCAGTGGACCCGATCCCAACCCATGGCCGGCGGCAGGGGTGTTGCAGGAAGAGGCAGCCCCTGAGGGGCCAGACACAGATCCCCAGCACATTGGCCTCTCCGCCCCCAGCCCTGAGCTGGCAAGAGAGCCAGTTGTCGATCAGTTCCCACACACCTCATCACACACAGAGCCTCAGGAATGGTGTAGGAGAAAGGTGAGGCGAGACCTGCAAGACAGGAGCTGTAGTGCTTGCCTGGCAGCCCAGCACCAGCCCAGCACCAACAGTGAGGATGACTGCTTTCAGGAGCAGGACTGAGGCAGCTGGCAGGCGTTAGAACAGGTAAAAGGAAGTCCTTCTTCACCCAAAGAGTGATTAACAGGTGGAATTCACTGCCACAGGAGGTGGTGGCGGCTACAAGCATGGACAGCTTTGTAATGTAGTATGTTCTGTGTAACAACCGGCCTGCCGTGTGCTCCCAGGTAATGGCGCCCACCGCATGGCCAGAGCCCATGGTCAGGCAGAGAGGGGAGCTTGAATCTGGAGGAACAATAGACGTCCAGATTCAAAGCCTCCACCAATGTGGGACCTAGGTTCTCCCTGGGGAGCCAATGCGGCCAAAGGCTCCTCCAGGGAACCAATGACAAACATGCGCATATGTGAAGCCCCTATCAGGTCTTTTTGGTGCGGCCGGAGGTGCGGCTCCGGCCAGCATATAATGAGGGCCCTAGAGCCCTGGATGTATGTTTGATCTGACCATCTACTGGGCATGCTGAATCATTCAATAAAGGCTTCATGATTTCACCGTTCCTGGTCTCCCGAGTCCAGTACTCTTCAGTTTCAAGAGAGAATTGGATAAACATATGGAGCAGAGGTCCATCAGTGGCTATTAGCCACAAAGTATAGATAGGAACTCTCAGTCTGGGGCAAGCGATGCTCTGTATTCTTCGTGCTTGATGGGGGGTGGTGGCAGGCAACAGTGGGAGGGCTTCTAGTGTCCTGGCCCCACTGCTGGACCTTCTGAGGGCACCTGGTGTTTTTGGCCACTGTGTGACACAGAGTGTTGGACTGGATGGGCCACTGGCCTGATCCAACATTGGCTTCTCTTATGTTCTTAGGTGCACAGCACAATCCAAGCTGCTGAGCAGCGTGGTGCTTAAAAGCAACAGAGAACGGAGTGGCTGTGTGGAAGCAACTTGTCCGATAGTTACTGACCTTGCCGCCTCTGCTCTGGATTGTCCTTCATGTCTCTGACTGCGGCCTGTACCTTTGGAGCTCTAGGACTGCCTGTCAGATTTGTAGCGGTGAGTGTTGTCTGCTTTGTGTCTGGGACTTGGAACTGTATTTTGATGCCTGAAAACTGCATCTGTGTGCCTCCTTGAGGACGCTGGCCAGCAGGACGGTGCTACTGGACTTGAATCTAGCTGTCCTCCTGTCTAGGGACCAGTAGAATTCCTGTTTCATTTATTGACTCTCACCGCACTAAATCTCACTCTTTTTACATTTCAGTTTAATTTACATAATTTCTAAAATTAATTGCTGAATTGCAGCACATGTAATTTGCCAAAGCTTTCTGTTCCTTTCATTCTCTTCAAACTGTTTTCCCACTTTTACATTACTAATGTGCAAGTGTGCACTGATAAAATATTGCAGAAAAGTCGGGTTGCCAGGTCTGTGTTGGGAAATACCTGGGGACTTTGGGGTTGGGTCAAGGGGAGGGTGGGGTTTGGGGAGGGGAGGGGCCTCAGCATGGCACAGTGCCATAGAGTCCACCCTCCAAAGCAGCCATTTTCTCCAGGGGAACTGATCTCTGTCAGCTGGGGATCAGTTGTAAAAACAGGAGATCTCCAGGCCACACCTGGAGGGTGGCAAGCCTTCCAAAAAGTAATGTTAATGCAACTGTATGTGTGACCACATCAAGTGTATTTCGTTAGGCCTTCTTTTGATTGCATGTGTGCGCCTCTGTGTTGGTAACACACCATACTAAAAGAATCCTAATCTGTGATAATCTTTTTCCAGGGTTTGACAAAGGCACATCAGTAGCAAAGGGGGAAAGGGGCATATAAATAACAGGAATAGAAATCTACACACACACAGAGATAGATCAAGGTGGGCAGCCGCATTGGTCTGAAGCAACAGAACAGAGTTAGAGTCCAGTGGCACCTTGAAGACCAACAAAGTATTATTCAAGGTGTGAGCTTTCATGTGCACGCACACAAAACACTCTGTACAAAAATCAGGAAACAAAATGCAGAATAGTACGGGATTCCTAGCACACTGGTTCCACTCTGGAAACAAGAGAAGACCGTTCAGGACTCCGAAACTGGGAAGAAATTTGGAAGAGGAAAATTTCGGAAGGGTTTCTAACCTGCTCCAGTTGCTGCATCCTTTGTTGCTCTCCCTCAAGTCCAACCTGTGCAGTGAGAGATCCCTCTTCTGCCTTTGACTCCGCGGTCGTTCAGTTCTTTTGCCTCCTGAGTGAGATTTTCCGCTTGGTGCAGCAGAGGGCGGCACAGGCTCAAATGCCAGAGTGTTTCAGCCTCTTCAACCAAAGGATTCTAAGCGATGGTTTTTAAAATTATGCGGCAGACTGCCTCAAGAATATGCACGGGAAGAAGCACATAACTTTTAAAAAAGCAAACCAAGATATCAAACTTTATGGTAGCTTAGGAGAAGCTCCAGCCAGAGTTAAGTGCTTTGAAGCCCACTGGGTTTCCGAGAGAGATAGTTCAGCATGTACTTGACACTGTTGCCCAAATCACAAGGGCAAAGGTACCCAACTTTTTCTAGCTTGCGGGCATCTTTCAAATTCTGACCCGGGGTGGTGGGCACAACCACCAAACAGCTGCCAAAAGAAGAAGAAGAGATTGGATTTATACCCTGCCCTTCACTCACTTGGAGTCTCAGAGCGGCATACAAACTCCTTTCCCTCCCCCTCCCCACAACAGACACCCTGTGAGGTAGGTGGGGCTGAGAGAGCTCAGAGACAACTGTCCTTGAGAGAACAGCTGGTACAGAGCCATGGCTTGCCCAAGGTCACACCAGCCAGGTGCAAGTGGAGGAGTGGGGAATCAAACCTGGTTCTCCCAGATTAGAGTCCGCGCACTTAACCGTGACTACACCAAGCTGGCTCTGGGAAAGTGGCAGAGCCAATCGCAAGATGTCAGGGAGTGAGGCCACGCCTAACTCTAGCAGTAACTCTTCAACATTTCAGGCCAATGCTCTGTTTAACAGGATGCCTTTTGAAATGAACAGACTGTTTAGAAATATATGAAGAGAAGAAGAGAGACTGGATCTGTACCCCGCCCTTCACTACCCGAAGGAGTCTCAGAGCAGAGTGGCTTACAGTCCCCTTCCCCTCCCCACAACAGACACCCTGTGAGGTAGGTGGGGCTGAGAGAGCTCTTTCGAGGACTGCTCTTGAGAGAACAGCTCTGAAAGAACTTGTGACTGACCCAAGGCCACACCAGCAGCTGCATGGGGAAGTGTGGGGAATCCAGTTCTCCCAGATTAAAGTCCATGCTCCTAACCACTACACTAAACGGAAGCCCCGCCCAGCAGCCAGCTGGAGCCACGCAGGGTCTTGCACTGCCCATTGCCCATTTTAAGATTACAGTTGTTATATTCTGCTCAGGATGTGAAGTGCTCTGCTCAGTGGGGGGAGGGGATTAGAGGGAACATTGCGTAGCAGTTGGCACCCTAATGGCTTTCACAGGGGCAGACGCTTGGCAGGGATCTGGACCCCCAGCCTGTGTCAATGCAGAACAGAGAATCCCAAGATGCGGGTCTGAACTTTGTCCTCTGGCAGTGAATGTGAGCGTTTGGAAGGGTCAGGTCTTTTGCTTTCCATCTGCGTGGTTCTGTAGGAAAACTTCTATTCTTCCTTGTTGGGGATTTCTTCCTCCCACCAGATGGGCCTAGCGTTCAAATGGCAGTGTCTGGGCCTTGATTCTCCTGACATTGTGATCCACTCCCTCCCCCCCCGCTGAGGGGCATCTCCTCCCTTTCCCTCGCCAAGATTCTTGAGGTTGAACTAGGATCTTAACTCACCCCGCACAGATGGCACCAGCAGTTCTCAGTTCTTTTGTTTTGCCTCTGTGCAAAAACACACAGATACATTATAATTTTGAAATAATAACTTTACTGTTTCCTTTGCCTGCATTTCTCTTCCTGCCCCTCAGCTAGAGAGGCCGAGTGGTGAATTCAGCTGGAAAAGTACTTTATCTCAGACCCCTTGTTTCTGTTTCTTTCTTTTTTAAAATTAAAGCTTTTAACTGTTTTTAAAGTTGTACTTTTGTTCCTTTTTAAAAGCGACTTCCTATGACTTTTGGAAGTAAAACATGTGGTGTTTCTGCCCAACTGATACGGAACTGGTGGAATAGATGTTCTAAATAAATAACTGACAGTAGAACTTCCTAGATCTTTGTGCTCCCCCCCCCCCGACTCTCTCATGTCTTTGGGTAAATTCCTCTGAATTAATTTGGACAAATTCTTAATCTTGGTTCCTCTTTTCTGAAGAAAATGCAAAGCAGATGGTTTCTGGATAGCCTCTGAAAGCCCGATAGAATGTATGCATGGAATGGAGATAGTAAGCAGAGAGAACTCCCCCCCCCCCCCAACAAAATCACTGGGCAGATGATTTCAAGACAGTTATAAATGAACACTGCTATGCACATCACTTCTGGAATTGGTTTCCACAAGAAACTGTGCTGGCCCCAGGTATAGACAATGTTAAAAGGAGATCGGACCAGTCCAGGGATAAAAGGTCTATCAAACATTATTAGCCATGGTGGCTAAATGGAGCCTCCATGTTCAGAGGCAACTATCTTTATCAGTGGCTAACTGGCAGGGCTGCAGGGTGCTGCTTTCATCCTCTGCTTCCCAGAGACAGCTGACCACTGTGGGGAACAGGATGTTCAACCAGACGAACCTTTGGATCAGCTCCATTAGGGCACTGTGGGGAGAGACTAGTTAACATGGGGGGGGGGTGTCGTCAGAGCCACAGCCTGCATCCAGATTGTGTCCCTCCCCCATGCTATTTCTTGGAACCAAATGAAAAGTCCACAGTTTCAGTCACAAAACGTAGTTTGATCTGTGGCCCCACCTCTGCCCAGCTACCTTTGACACTTGCAATGTTTTGATTCGTCACCAGGTGGTGCTGTCATGCTGTTTGTGTGCAGTCTAACAGCACACTGGACAAAAAGTGTTTATTTAATTCTAGGAATAAGGCCCCTTGTGGAAACAAATACAACGGGCTCTAGAAAGAGCCTCTGGGAGAGTGCCAAGGCCTTGGGCACTCAATGTCAATCTGCTGTGGCAACTTCAGCAGGGTATAGGGACACAGAGTCCACCATTTTCTTCATGGGAACTGATCAATGCCATCTGGAGAACAGTTGTAATTCTGAGTGATCTTCACCCCTCACCTGGAGATTAGCAACAGTGGTTCCCCAAGAGGGAATAGCTGGTTTGGAGGGCAGAGTCCATGGCATTCTACCTGTCTGAGGCCCCACCCCTCCTCAAACCTCACCCTCTCCAGGCTCCACCCCTCAAATCTCCAGGAATTCCCCACCTGGAGTTGGCAACCCTATCTCCTTTCCAGCCAAGCATCAACCTACCTTTATTTCCCCCTCACTGTTCAGCTTTCCATCTCCCCCGCACCTGCAGCCTCTACCGTGCTCTGAAGCCCTGACTGCCACGTCACATTGGCTGTCATGGGGGGCATCTCAGCAGGGTATAAGGACACAGAGTCCACCATTTTCTCCATGGGAACTGATCAATGCCATCTGGAGAGCAGTTGTAATTCTGAGTGATCTCCTGCCCTCAACTGAAGATTGGCAACAGTGGTTCCCCAAGAGGGAATAGCTGGTTTGGAGGGCAGAGTCCATGGCATTCTACCTGTCTGAGGCCCCACTCCTCCTCAAACCTCACCTTCTCCAGGCAGCAATGGTTTCCTTGGCCGGGAGGGCAGGATAGAAATTTAAATAAATAAATTTCCCAGGAGGGAAAGGGGTGTTTCTCTGCAATGGGGACCAAAGCAGCTTACATCATTCTCCTCTCCCCCTTTTGACTTGTACAACAATCCTGTGAGGTAGGTTAGGCTGAAACTCTGTGACTGGTTCAAAATCACCCACTCAGCTTCTACGTAACTGTTTGTTTTATGTTTTAAAATGTTTTAATATTGAGAATTGTATATTGTATATTTTATTATATGTTGGTAGGTGCTCTGAGCCTGCCGGAAGGCGGGGAGGGCGGGGTACAAATTGAATAAATAAATAAATAAATACAGCAAGAACCTGGATCTAGCAGACCCTGCTCTGAAGCACTGATTCCCACACCTAGGGAACCCAACCTCCAGGTTGAGCCTGAAGATTGCCAGGTATCACAACTGAACTCCAGACAACAGGTCTCTCCTGTCCAGAGAAAATAACTGCTTTAGACGGTGGACTTGATGGCATTCTGTTCAGCTGAGGCCTCTCCCCTCCCCAAACCCTGGCTTCCAGAGACTCTACCAGAAAATCTCCAAGAATCTCCCTACCTGGAGCTGGCAACCCTAGTCAGAACTGGTCCAATGAGTTCTTTACAAAGGCCTACAAAGGGTTTCCTTCCTTTGACTGAACCAAGCTTGGTTGCCTACTGTGGCAAAACGGGCTCTAGTTTGCAACTCAGCTGTTCGCCTCCCACCCTCGTCCTGTGGGCATATCTCACTCCTTAAGTTCCCTGCCATTAGTCACTGAACTGTCACTGCCTTTTAAAAGGCCCCCTGTGGCTAAATTTCCCTATTTGGAGATGAGATCCTCAATCTTTGGGGGATTCCTGGAAAGTTGGCAACCGAAGGGTCTGGCCTTTCCTTGCTTCCTTGGGCCTCCTCCCTTTGGTATTGTGCAGAGCAGGGGAGACTATGCACAACACAGATTATTAGCCCAAGTAAAAGAATTTTTTTTTACTATTTACACAATTATGGAGCGCATACACACACACACTAAATGAATAAGGCACAACTGTTGGAGTAAGCTCATACTATGAACCAACAGGGCATCAATCAACAGGGGTTAAACACAATCCTCCCTGGATGGGCTGGAGTCTATATTGATGGTGCCCCACCCCTTAGGACATTCCCTCTTTTCCCCCAATTTTTGGCCTTGGGGCCACTGGGAACTGTAGTCCAACAGATGAGGAAGCCTCATTCAACCAGTTAGTGATACCTCTGCAGGCCCCTCTCTGAAACTACAGCTCAATTGAACCTTATGGGGGAACATTTTAAACAAACTGCAGTCAGCAGCCATCTTATAGACACAGGTAACTGCCATTTCTGTACACCTACCAACAGCCACTGAAGTAAGTCACACACAGGAGGGAAGCAGCAGAAGGGTGTAATGCCTTAGGGTCTATCCTCTAAAACAGCCATTTTCTCCAGGGGAACTGATCTCTGTCATCTGGAGATCAATTGTAACAGCAGGAGATCTCTAGGTCCCACCTGGAGATGGGCAATCCTAGGGGGAAAGTCAGCCACACAGCAGGGGGTTGAAGGGAATGGTTTGATGGTTGCTGGCCCACCTCATTAGCCAGCCAGCCATGGTGGAGCTTAGAAGGAGAGAGAACCGTTTTCTGACAGTTTATTCTGATAGGGAAGTCAGTGGGCGGGGGAGGGGGTTATGCTTGAAGTCCATCGTCTTTTCACTAACAGAAGCAGGCCACTGAGGGGACGGTTAGACCCACCTGGCAGTGGGCGGAGGAGAAGAGAGGACCCAGCACCCAGTCAGTCCTTCCCCTTTGCTGGCTCCTTCCACACTGAGGCCGAGACGCTGGCCGGTGGCTCTGTAGGTGGGACTGAGGCAAAGCAGGGAGAGAATGCAGCCAGTGGCCAGGGACCCTCTTTTGAGTGGCAGTCCATCCAGCCAACTGATTTTGGCGCCCCATGGAATCTTGCCATTTGAAAATGGCTTTATATAATAAGAAAAGATATTATTTCCTGCATTCTTCCAGACTCATTTAGGGTTGCCAGCCTCCAGGTGGGGCCTGGGGGTCTCCCGCTTTTACAACGGATCTCCAGCTGATAGAGATCAGCTTCCCTGGAGAAAATGGCTGCTTTGGAGGGTGGATTCTATGGCATTCTACCATGCAAAGGCCCCTCCCCTCCCAAAACCCCACCTTCTCCTGGCTCCACCCCCAAAGTCTCCAGGTATTTTCCCACCCAGACTTGGCAACCCTAGACTCATTACACACTTCACAATTGTGTCAGTGAAAAAAGGGAGGGGGAAATTCTTGCTGAGACGTATATTGAAAAAGGTCTTTCTTCCACTCTCGGTGACAGGAAGGAGAAACTATCCATCTGTTCAGGATTGCACTATTAAAATAGGAGGGTCCTTTCACCTGCGCCTGTGTGTTTCCAGGGAAAACTCTCAGAGCAACAGAAAGGATCTTCTTGTTACTTTTGTATTTAACATCTCCAGAAGACTGTTAGATGAATGTGGACACATACAGAGGAAATATTGGAGTGTTTTAGCAGGACATAGAAAGTGCTAAATGGAGATAATTACATCAGCCTGGCTGGCACCCAATTTAAATGAGCAGCTGATGAATGATGTGGATTTTAATGGCATGTTTCACTATAAGGCAGGTTGAATCACTTTTGTGATGGGAAAAGAAATTCACAGTTACCTTGAATAGTGGTTGGCCACAGTTGGGTATGGGACAGGCCCTAAAATCAGTTTATACCACACTGGCCTTCCCCTTTGGTGTTGGGACAGCAGTGCTGGTGGTGGAACCCTGAATTCAAGTCCACACTCAATGAGGAAGTTTACTGGATGGTCTTGGGCCGGCTACATGGTCTTGGCTTGGTCTACCTCACTGGGTTGCTGAGGACAAAATGGGAGACTGCACATCATTCGAAGCTCTCTGGAGGAGGATGGATCGAGATGGGTAGCTGCGTCGGTCTGTCTGTAGCCATCGAAAACAGCAAGAGTCCAGTAGCACCGTAACAGCTAACAAAATTTGTGGCAGGGTCGGAGCTTTCATAAGTTGCTGCTCACTTTGCTGCTCACTTTGCGACTCACGCTTGCTCCTTGAAGGAAGGACAGGATAAAAAAAGACAAAAGAAAATGTAAATTGGCCTTTGCAATGACAGTTAAAATGGTACAAAGACATAAAGAAGGATCATTTAAGAGCTGTGTACCTGGTAAATATTACCACATACAAGCTTAGATCAGTGACAGCGTTCACAGCATTGTGTTTCCAGACTATGTCAACAGAATTGCTCCGGGGGATGATACTTAAAAATACCCCAGGAACAGCATATTTGTATCTGTAAAACTTCAGTGGAGGATCTTTTTCATTATGTCATGGTCTGCCCATTGTACTGGGAACTGAGATGTAAATTCTTGACTACAATAATAGATCAATTGCAGAATTTTTCTGACCTCGACAAATTAATATTTCTGCTGCCAGACGCAGACCCTACAGTTTCCAATAGGGTAGCACTCTTCGCCTTAGTGGCTAGTAAAATCAGGGCCAAGAACATAGAAAAATGAAATTGAACTGTAAACTGGCAATGACTGAGGCTGTGTATGTGTTTCTGGAGATGGGTATCTACATTTAAGGTTTAAATTTATTTAAATACTGAATGCGCAGATTTTTAGAGGTTGTTATAATTTAAACCTAATTCAAATTCCAGTGTTGTAAGTTGTCTAATTTGTACATTGTTTTAAATTGTAATGGCTAATGGCTACACAATAAATTTTACTTACTTACTTAAAATTTTACTTACTTACTTAAAATTTAAATTTTACTTTACTTACTTACTTACTTAGTTAAAATGAGAACACCGTTTTGTGTTTTATCAGGCAAAAGCTACTAGCCGTGCCACAGAAGAGGTATTGCCTCCTGTGTGAATTGAGGAATGCCTCTTTTTTTAGTAGCGTCTGTAGCACCCTGCTGCTATTGCTTGGTAATACAAGACCAAATTACTTGTTCCTTGATTCTTATTTTCTCTCTTCTACACATACCCATGAGAGGGGATGTTCCTTCCAAGGCGGTGTCTGCCCCAATGTGCTTTGCATCCTTTAAAAACATCCAGTGGTTAAGAATAAAAGAACATAAGAGAAGCCCATGTTGGATCAGGCCAGTGGCCCATCCAGTCCAACACTCTGTGTCACACAGTGGCCAAAAACACCAGGTGCCCTCAGGAGGTCCAGCAGTGGGGCCAGGACACTAGAAGCCCTCCCACTGTTGCCCCCCTCCCACCGTCAAGCACCAAGAATACAGAGCATCACTTGCCCCAGACTGAGAGTTCCTATCTATACTTTGTGGCTAATGGCCACTGATGGACTTCAGCTCCATATGTTTATCTAATTCCCTCTTGAAGCTGTTTAGGCTTGTAGCCGCTGCCACCTCCTGTGGCAGTGAATTCCATGTGTTAATCACTCTTTGGGTGAAGAAGTACTTCCTTTTATCTGTTCTAACCCGACTGCTCAGCAATTTCATGGAGTGCCCACGAGTTCTTGTATTATTTTCCTCTCGTCAGACTAATTTTTTATTCAAATGGAGATAGATCAAGATGGGTGGCCGTGTTTGTCTGTCTGCAGCAGCAGAAAAGAGCAAGAGTTAAATGCAATTCCATACAGTTTTAATCCATTAAATGACTTGGTTAATATTACCTCAGTGGAGGGCAAGCCCTCTCCGTTGAAGCTGGCTCAACCCAACTTTTTAGGTCTGTCTACCAATGGGATTTATAGAGGTTTAAAATTTTCTTAAAAAAAATAAATTATTTATTTATTGAAAACTATTCTTTAAGTATACAAACAATGGAAGTAGAATATTGTAGAATATTGGCAATTTTGGTTAAAATAATGTCAAACATTTAAAAAAATTGTCAAGTGCATTCAAGGAACAGTTTCTTCTGTTAAGTAGAAAATATTTTATGCAAACCATCTGTTTTTTTTAAATTGGTTTTCTGGTCTTTGCCCTTATTGTAAGTTGCTTTGAGCTGGGCTATTTAGGGCAGGGCAGGTGAAATATTTCAGCTAAATGCTGTAGGGCAGAGGTGGCCAAAGTTGCTCAGGGTAAGAGCCACAGAGAATAAACATCAAATGTTTGAGAGTCACGAGACATGAAAAAATATTACCCACATTTTTATTTCAAAATATGGGAATTTGCTTTTTATTAGCATTAAAGGAACTGTCAAAAATAAAAACAACTACACTGCCCAAAAGTTCTTTCTTTCCGGAAAGAAATGCTGTGCCAAATACAACTCATAAATGGATTAGAAATACAACCTATGCCTGAAAATTTATTTTTGAACGGTTGGGTGGAAAATTGCTCATCATCCTCCATCACTGAAGAGGTCTCTATATTGTTATTTGCAGCAAAAACTGTCATTGCCACACATTGGAAATCGGCATTGATACCCACTCTTTCACACTGGCACCAGAAATTGTGGGATTTGTATATAATGGCTAAACTCTCGGACAATCTTACGAGATTTGACAAACCTTCAGTGCCTTCCTTGTTTATCTCTACTTGGTACTCCATTTTAGAATACCTCACAAAACAATAGAACGTACCCAAAGAAATAAACGATCTATGGCTATGGTAAGACTGTATTACTCATAATATATGCTTTCCAAAGAACTCTGGTTGTAACAGTCCTCCAAAACTAGGTAACTTCGTTTAATAACCATAATTCTCAAGTTAATATTACAATTCATTATTGTTAAAATAAGTGTGTTCTCTCACTTTGCTTTATAACTATATTGTAATGGATTATTTTAAGGTACTGTACTTTTGTAAGTTAAAATTTAACTGCATTTAGTTGTTTCTTTATTTGTAAATATATTGATTTCAATAAAAATTATATTGTAAAAAAAATAAAAACAAAAGGGGTAAAACTAGGTATTGATAACGATATTTATTTGTCCAATTATATTTATTTGTTTGCTAATATTTATTTGTCTAAGAGAGAGAGGTGGAAAGAAAGAATGAAAGAGATGGAAAGAGAGAGAGAGAAACAAAGAAAGATAGATGGGAGGGAGGGAGGGAGAAAAAGTATGCCTCCCCTTCACTTCCCCAGCTGCCCTGCGGGGAGCCGCACAATATGTGTGAAAAAGCCGCATGTGGCTCCCAAGCTGCAGTTTGGCCACCCCTACTGTAAGGTAACACTCGTCTGTAAGTGGTACTTCCCCTCCCCTTTCCATTCTTTCCCCATGGCTGGTTGATGCAAGCCAAGGAGCAGCACCCTCCTTAGTGGGTGGCACAGTTCTGTGAGAAAAATGCACACAAAGCCCTTCCCTTGGTTTCACTCCGTCTTTGCGATGCCTTAGCTGTTCCTGCAAACCTCAGATCATAATTGACAATGTGTTTTGTGTGCCAGCGGCAAAGCTTCTGACAGTGGTCACCTGAGCTGCTGTGATGCTATAGAATGTTCATAACTCTTCTAACTTCTCAGGGGGTCAGAGGGAAAGCTGTCAATGTTGGTGATCCAGTTCCTGTGAGAGATAGAGAAACTAGTTTGGGCTGGAGGGCCAGGAGGAGTATTTTTGTGAGACCAGCTAGGGACTGGGGAGAGGACCCCAAGGGCTAATGGAAGAGCTGAGGAAACATGGACTGAGGAACAGAGATCTAAGTGCATGGAGAGGTGTTCGTTGGACTGATTGTTTCCATGTGTATAGTGTAGCCAGAAGATCCTATGACCGTCTGGCAGTCAGAAGTTCTAGCTCTTTAGTGTTATCCGGGGTGCACCACGAGGAGGCAAGCTAGAATTGCACTGAATAATAGTCTATCTCAGGGCTTGGTCCTTGCTCTAGTTCTTTTCAAGCTATACAGCTCTGATGTTCCCGAGATGATATCCAGGAAGTTTGCTTATGCCGATAACATGGTGATTGGAGTAAGGCACAAATCAATTGAAAGGACTGACGAAATACTGACTAGGGACCTCAAAATTTTGGCTAACTAGTACTGTAAATGGTGGCTTATCCCAAGTCCAGGAAAAACAGGATGCTCCTGTTTCCATCTCAATAACAATCTTGCCAACCATGAACTGAATGTGTACCTTAATGGCACCTGACTTACACATAACCATACACTAAGTACCTTGGCATAACCCTGGACAGGACCTTGAGCTTTAAACACCGGCCAATTTCACACTGGCCAGTTGCCTCTCGTTCTCTCCGGAATTTCCCCTCCCAGTTTCCTCTGGAGTATTTTCTTCATTTTCCCACTTGGAACCTCAGCCCTTTCAATATAGCGTGACGAAGGGTTTTCTCCCCCCAAAATTAGAAACTCCCACAATGGGGCAGCGCTGATGAAAGGCGGGCAAATGGGCATGTTTTCATTTTGGGTTCTCCCCCGGAGCAAACAGGAAAATCCTCTAAAAACAGGATTTGTTTGCTCCAGGGAAACTCCGGTGCAGCAGGGCGATACTCCAAAGTAAAACGTGAGCCTGGAGCAACTGGTGTGAAATTGACCAGAAGCTCCGGTGCAAGCATGAGGGCAAACCTGGGGCAAATGCTAGTGTGAAATCGGCCACCGTCTTACCAATGTAGCAGTGAAAATATACACATGAAACAACATTCTCCAAAAATTATGTGGTACAACTTGGGGTGTGTCTGCTACAACAGTTAGATGCTCAGCTTTGGGGTTGGTGTATAGTACTGCGGAATATGGTGCTTCAGTGTGCCTCAGCAGCCCCCATGTCCGCAAACTTGGTGTCCAACTCAATACAACCATGAGAACCATCAGTGGACATATTAAACCCACTCTGACAGATGTTGTGCCACATCACTCCCCCGCATCTCCAAAGATGAGTTGCTCTTCTTTGTAAATATAGAAAGAGCTCTGAAACTAAAAAGTTGCCCATCAACAAAGACTATCCAGACTAAGATCCTGACACCCAGTAATAAGATCTGCACAAATCCTGCAATCATAACATTTCAATCTAGGGAATGAATGGTTGCGAACACGGATGCAATCAGTTCCACCTGATATCCATAAACACCTGGACTTGGGATAAGCCTTGGGATAAGCCTTGGGACTTGGGATAAGCCACCATTTACAGTACTAGTTAGCCAAAATTTCGAGGTCCCTAGTCAGTATTTTGTCAGTCCTTTCAATTGATTTGTGCCTTACTCCAATCACCATGTTATCGGCATAAGCAAACTTCCTGGATATCGTCTCAGGAACATCAGAGCTGTATAGCTTGAAAAGAACTAGAGCAAGGACCAAGCCCTGAGATGCCCGCAGGATTAGACTTGCCATGTAAAGTAAGGATGATGGCTAACAGAATACGAACAGGCTTTGGTAGTTGTGCAGGCCTGTTGTTTAAATGGGGCAAAATACGAGGACTCGAATGCGACTGCGGTGCAGCCTACCATACTGTTTTTCATCTGTAACAGGAATGTGAGAGTTGTGCCTTCCAGGATGATGTGACTGACAGAGCTCTTTGACATTTTCCCAGCTGTGATTGAGTGGATTGGAAATGCAGATATTAGTATGTAGGGGGATTGCCCAATCGGCCTGCATACCTATTGTATTAACTTGGTTACATATTTTATATCATTATATGCTTCCTGTGTGTACCTCTGCCATACAATAAATGAATAAATAATAGTTGCACTGATGGGGGATTGCAAACAGTGTGTTCTGTTTTCACATCACTGTTGCATGTTGGCATCTCCAGTTGGGGCAGCAAGGTCAAGAAAGCCGGGCTGGGTGACTGGGAGCTCCATTGCACATATTCATCTGAAGTCAGTCCGTCTGGCTGAAGGCTTCTGCTATGTCTGCTGAGGACCCCCAGTGTTGTCCCTTCATCCCCCGCCACCCTCTGCCCTGAGCATCTCTGGTCAAAGAGATGGAAGAAGTCAAGCAAGATTTGCATGGAGTCCAGTAGCTCACTGAAGAGGGAACACATGTCCTTCCTATAAAATTGGCCAGATGTGCTGATTAAGCTTGTTGTTTTTCAATGGTGGTGGCCCTTCAACCTGTCTTAACACTTGTCAAATGTCTCAGCTTACACTCTGCTTGCAAACTGGAGTGGGAGGCTGGAACTGTGGCGTTAGCGATTTCCACATGCCCGTGTTATCATTGCCTCCTTGAAGGGTTTGTTATGTTTGAATTATTGTAGAACTGTGCAATTTATAATAGGAGTACTTTCAAGTCATGTACAAGATACTGAAGACATCTTCGTTTTCACAGTCCTTGTTCGGATGATGTTCTCTCTCAAAACGAATTATCGTTCCGGAGACGTTCGTCAACTACAACTACAGCTTTATGGACCTTCTTTTTGCACTATTGTTTATTATGTGTATTTTGCAACTTTGTAATCTGTAATTTGTATAGTGTTCATGTAATAGATAGGGCTTTTTTGCAGTTTCCTTTTGGGTCTTTTTCTTGTGGAAGATGCTGTTAGCAGTCTACTACATTCTTATAAAACCGTTTGAAGAAGATGAAGAGCAGAAGGAGGAGGAAGAGGAAATTGATTGGATTTATACTCCATCCTTCACCACCTGAAGGAGTCTCAGAGCAATTTACAATCTCCTTCCCTTCCTCTTCCTGACAACAGATATCCTGTGAAGTAGGTGGGGCTGAGAGAGCGCTGAGAGCACTGTGACTGACCCAAGGTCACACCAGCTAGCTGCATGTGGAGGAGTGGGGAATCAAACCCGGTTCTCCCAGATTAGAGTCCATCACTCCTAACCACTACACCAAACTGGCTCCTACAAGGAGACCAGGGTGGCAGACAGAGTGATGCTTCATTACATATACAGTATATTTCTGGCTCTAGGTACGTATGTGTGTGTGTGTTTCTTTTTTTGCTCTCGTCACACCTCATTATGACCCTGTGGGGTTTTCAAGGCAAGAGATGTTCAGAGATGGTTTTGCCATTCCCTCTGGGTCTGGACTCTGGACTTCCTTGGTGGCGTCCCACCCAAGGACTAACTAGGGCCAACCCTGCTTAACTTCCAAGATCTGGGGAGACCAGGCTAGCTTGGGCCTTCCAGATCAGGGCTCAAACCAACCCCTCTCTCACACACACACCTGCTGGGCATAGTTGAATTCTCTAAGGGAGGTCAGAGTTCAACCGATGCCTGGATCAGCAAGTGTTCGGTACCGATAAAGTATGTGACGTTTGGCCATTGGTATGGTTTAAATTTTAATCTCCACGGGCTGCAGATTAAATCCGACACGTTATACAACATTATGGTTACAACTGGTTCTGCAAACAAATATTTACAGATCAAATACAAGTAGAAATGAGGGGTACGTTTGTGGTCTCTTGGTGCCTCCCATGCTGGGGGGAGGGAGGGGCTTCTCTGTGCTCCCCAAAGAGGGGCCCGCACTGGACTACTCTGTGCTGCTGCAGAGAGGCTGCCAATTTCCTGGTCCTCGGCCCCGATTCTACCACCGCTGTCCAAATTCTGGTTCTTCGATGTCCAATTTCTTCACTGTGGAATTGCTACGGCAGGTCAGTTCGGTCTGCTTTTGTGCTGGTGTCTTGCCACCAAGGTTAAAAGATCGGTGGGTTCCTTGTTGGCAGAGATCCACAAGCACCTTGGCACCCATTTCACCACACTTAGAGGCGGGCTCATTTTGTAGCAGGAGCTCCTTTGCATATTAGGCCACACACCCCTGATGTAGCCAATCCTCCAAGAGCTTACAATAGCCCCTGTAAGAAGAGCTCTGTAAGCTCTTGGAGGATTGGCTACATTAGGGGTGTGTGGCCTAATATGCAAAGGAGCTCCTGCTACGAAATGAGCCCTGCTTAGAGGATTGGAGGAATTGTCTGCCTGGTCCACAAACCCAGATGTATGAGGCTCTCCTATCATCCCCATCCACCCTACCACAATAACCAGATGTCATTATAGACGATAGATTCAGATGGGCAGCCGTGTTGGTCTGAAGCAACAGGACGAAATTTGAGTCCAGCAGCACCTTTAAGACCAACAAAGTTTTATTCCAGGTATGCCCATGAAAGCTTGTATCATGAATAAAACTTTGTTGGTCTTAAAGGTGCCACTGGACTCAAAACTTTGTTCTGCTGCTTCAGACCAACAGGGCTACCTCACCTGAATCTATTATAAATGATGTAATCTACACAGTTGATTTTGTATTCAAGGCCACCAACAGACACAATAAGCACAGGAAGCTAATTTGGGGGAAACCTTTTAACACATTTACACTGTCCTGTCACACGGGTGACCAAGCGTGCTTAATCCTGCTCAGCCCCAAATGCAGGGTATTTTATAATTGTAATAAATAACAGAACCTGCATTGTATGGAACTGTTCAGAACATACCTGGATTAAATCAATGGTATACGGTGGGAATATTTAACAAAAACACTGCATTTCGTTTACGGGATACTGGGCCATTTTTGAAACGCAGCTTGGACAGCTGCAATTTTGCTCCTTAAGTCCTTTAACTGGGATCGGCCTGGGGGAACTGATCCCTGAGGGTGCTGGCTCTTTCTCAGTGATGTGGATTTCAATGCCCAGCTCTCTGCATTTTGTGGCCCCCCATAGTGAAGGAGTGGGGCTGATCAGCAGAGTGGTGGCGGGCAGGTTTATCGGGGGCTGTTAGCCACGAGGGCTGTAAATTCAGGGACAGTCCTCTTCTGAATGCCAGCTGCTGAGGGGAAACAAGGGGGAAGCGTTGCCCTTCCCAGACACCGGCTTGGGTATTGTGGGAGGAGGCAGGGCATGGGACTGGACAGACCCTCAGTCTGACCCAGTAGGGCTCTTCTGCTAATCTTTGAGAAAAATCTCCCCGATTCAGTCCACGTCAGTCAGAATGCATCATTTCCTGTTAGCGGCTGGCACAGGCACTTCCTGCCGAGCGAGTGTTACAGCAGCAGTTTCCCCTTACCTCCCAAGGTAGCCGTTTTGTTCCGCACCCAATCAAAGAAAATGTAGGACAACAACAGTCACATTATTTCCCCGTAAATACACCGTGATAAAATAGATAACTATGTATAACTATTTATATACATACAGCCAAGAAGAAATATTTGAAACTGAAACAGGCCCAAACTCCCTGCTCTTTGTTTGCAAATGGAAGAACAAAACATTACCCAGAAGGCTCTCTCTGCCCCACACCACCGACCACCTCTTCCAAGGAAAGAGAAAATGTCCCTGGCTTACTCTCTCTGGAGACCTTCTGGGATAGTCTTCCTGCTGGATGGGGTGGGGTTGTGTGTGGCTGTGTTCACATCCTCAAAGAACAGCGCAAGAACGACAAGTTCCAAAACAAGCACACACACCTTGTTTGCTTTCCACATGCTGGCTCAGCAGTCAGTTTACGGGCTGAATGATCAAGTTGGGAAATTTTTTTTGGGGGGGGGGGGAGCCTGGGGAGGGCAGGGTTTGGGGAAGGGAGGGACCCCGATAGGGTACAGTCCCATAGCATCCACCCTCCAAAGCTGCCATTTCCCCAGGGGAACTGATCCGGAGATCAGTTGTAATTTCGGGAGATCTCCAGGTGCCGCCTGGAGGTTGGCAATCCTACTGAGGCGCCATTCCAGCATTTGAAGCCCAATCCCTTCCAAGGAAATGGAGCTGAATGTGAATAGTCCCACACAGGGGTCATTTTGTAAAAAAAAGAGGCGCAGGAGCTCATTAGCATAACTTATTTGCACATGCCACACCCCCTGACATCACCGGAAGTGTGTCAGAAGGCAACACCCACTGCTCAGGCTCCACCCCAAAAATCTCCAGGTATTTCTCAACTCAGAGCTGGAGAGCCAGCTTTACACTTTGACTAAGGACACTTCAGGTTTCCTTTGCTCTTGCAGGGAAGCTACCCTACCACAAGCATGAAAATACAGATCAAGTTAGTCTGCTTTTGCTTTTTTCCACAGCGCATCACCATAAGTGCCTGCTCCTGGGCTTGTTACTCCTGGAACGGCATTCCTGTGCGTTCCTGCTCTGGTCCCACATACCCCAGTTTACTGTTAGATCCTGAGGAGGAGCTGAGCCACCCATGAAGCCTCCGAAGGGGCTGCTGAAGCCAGCGCTGGAATGGGCAATAGTGGCAGCCCTGACAGAATGTTTTTTTAGGCTGGCAAGTTTAACTTCCAAAGGGACAGGAATGGGCTCCGGGGTGGGGGTGGGGCTGTGGGTTTTGGTCTCCCTTGACAGCAATTCCGTGCCGCGACTGCCAGTGCTCCCGAGAGACGCATGGTGTGGCATTAATCGAGAGCAGGGCAGAGCAACAAGTCTCCCACCCGGCTTCCTTGCGAAAGGAGAAGTGCTTGCCATCTCTTAACCCGCAGGTGGGTCGGTCTCCCACTCCATCGTCTCAGCCTGTTTTCACAGATCTGATGAAACAGACATCAACCAGCTCATGGCAAAATAAAGAATGGATCAGATGGCTCTTTTCCAGTGGCGCTGAGCCAGTCCGCCGATGGAAGGAGCCTGCCCCGACGCCAAAGCCGCTGGCGTTAGGGGCAGGCAGTTTGTGGCAGAACAGGCTGCTGCTAGGAGGAGGGACTTGCAGGATCCAGACCCAAGGCACCACGGCAGTAGTGCTGAAACAGATTTTTCCCCTGCCGCCTGCTCCCTCATCTGAATGTTCCCTGCATCAGTCAAAGGGGGGTGAGCAGCTGTGGCCAAATTTTCCTGTTGGGGTTGGGTGACATGAGACCCAAAGACCCGTATTCATTCAGGACTTTTGTTTGTTTTGGCTACCAAACAGCCAACTTGTGGTGCCCCTGTAGGGTTTTCAAGGCAAGGGACATTCAAAGGTGGTCTGTAATTGTCTGCTTCTGCATAGTGACCCTGGTATTCCTTGGTGGTCTCCCATCCAAATACCAACCAAGACTGACCCTGCAAGATCTGACCCAATCAGACTAGCATGGGCCATCCAGCTCAGGGCAGGACACATGCAGGACAAAGACCAGGGCTATTTTTGGGCAGGAAAGCACAGGAACGGAGTTCCGGCTGGCTCCTGAGTTGGCCACACCCAGCAGGAACTCATTAGCATAATAGGCCACACCCAGCAGCAGGAACGCATTAGGATTGGCTACATTAGGAGTATGTGGCCTAACATGCAAATTAATTCCTGCTACAAAAAAAGCCCTGGGTTTTGACAACAAACAAGTTAAACAGAATCAGAAGCCAAAGGTGGGTGTGGCTGGATGTCCACTCTTCTGGTAACATGGGGGTGTGGCCTCATATGCTAATGAATTTCTGCTGTGGGGTGTGGCCTGTTATGCTAATGAGTTCCTGCTGGGATTAGACACAAACTAATCTTTCCTTCCCCCCCTCAGTTGCTTGACGGCTCCTCCCTCTGCTGGTGCATTCATGTTCTCTGCCCCAAGCTCACCCTGCCTGGTTGGAACAGCTGAGGCCGTGCATGTTTGTCTTCCTTTGCCTAAAGCTGTGCTTGAAAAGGACACAGAAGCCGTCAGGCCTGTAGCCAGCAGTTTGAGAACCCTAACCGAGAAGGAAGTCCCTTCCTTAATGCCCTCTAAAAACTTTCTTTTGTTGTTTCTTTGCTATGGGAACTGATAATGTTTTAGTCACTTATTGTATCTAGCTAGTACATTTTCCAAACCTTTCCTCCAGGATGCAAAGAGTGGCATGCATGGCTCTCCTTTCCTTATTTTAAACTTCACAACAGCCCTGGGAGAGGGACTGAGTGAGTGGCCCAAGACCACCCGGATTGTTTCATGGCAGAACAGGGAACAGAACCCGGCTGTCTCACACTTGAGCCCAGCCCTCTAACCACAACACTGCATGGCCTTGTGGGCCATTAACAATGGTCAGAACACAGACTGACGGAGCTAGCAGCGTCCCCGGTGGCTGCAGGAGACGTATCCTCAGATTTCAGTTCCCGCAATCGGTGTGAACAAATAACTGGTTTTTAAATAAAAAAGGCACGTCGGGTCCTGTTATCAATCAGCTGGAACCATCCAGTCCTGGGCTAAAGGCTTGGCTCTCCAGGATGGCAGTGGTGGGCATGTGAGCCAAAGGCTGACCGGGCGTCCCCTGCAGAAAGAACCGGCTGGGGGGTCTCAGCGTGATGGACCGTGCTGGAACTTGTTGTCAGAACAATCCTGCTCAGCTGGAGATCTTGATGGCTGCCCAGGGAGTTGCCTTAAAGTGCTGGCAGAAATTGATCACTCCGAGGGGCTTTAAAAAAACCCCACAGCCTCTCTTTAGCCCTCTCCAGTAAAAGGCTTCCCTGTTCCTGGCTGGCAGAAGGTTGACTGTCCACAGTTCTGACACCGCCCCCGGAAGAGGGGTCGGTGGCCCTGTCCGGTCCCCTGTCTGAAGTTGCTATGCCATGCTGCTGGTGGAACAGGGGGTGCTTTGCGTGCTGCCGATGCTGTGGTTGGTGCTGCTGCTCTCAGAGGCGGGGGGATTCGCCGAGACGGGCTGCATCTTGGCCAGCGGACCTGGGATTTGTCGCAAGGCAGGGAAAGGGAGGAGGTGGGGGAGAAGAAAGGCAGGGTTACAACCTGGTCTAATCAGACATTTATCAGCGGGAAAGAAAGCATACAGGAACGCCATTTCCGGGCTGCGGCTGATCAGTGTCCCTACAGAGTACTGATAAATACCGAGGTTCCCACCCCTTAGTGCCTGTCAGTATCAGACAGTTATTTTGCCTTTTGACAAGACAGAGACAAACCAGCCCTCTCTTCCTCCCCGGCTCGAGGGGGAATCTGGCCAAAGCAATCAGGATGGGAGATAAAAGTGGTGGTATTGTCTCTTTGGCTACAGCCTGTGGGTTGATAGCGAGACCATCTGGGGTGCTGGCGGATACAAGTTGCAGGAATGGGTGGGTGATTGTCTACGGAGAGAATGGGAGATTGTGGATCAGCTTGAGGAAGGGGAAGAAGGGGACTGGCCCCATTTGGTCTTCAACGACGGATAGGGCTGTGTCTCTGGACATCTCCCCATTTTCTTATTCTTTTTAATGAGTGTTGGGGGGGGGGGACGACACAAATCCAGTGTGACGGAAAGAAGGCTGAAAGGCAGGCAGAAGGAAAGAGGGCCCTGAATGGTAAAATATTTAAAAGCCGATTCTGAATCTCAGATTGGGACCTCAAAGAAAATTGACAGCTGCAAGTTTACCTGGACACAATATGAAGAAGAAAGTCCTCTAGCTATACATCTGAATGGTCCGATATTATATGATAATACTATACGACTATTTTAATATGAAATATAAAGGGTATTATTTGTATGTGTTGTTTACTATGACAAACTGTTGTGTGAAAATTTTATAAAAATTCCTGTGAGGTTGTTTATGTTACACCATATAATAGATAATGAATAAGTGATACAGATAAGATAAAAATTATAATATACTGTAATGCATTTCTCCCTTCTAGAGTCTATTTTTCAAACTTTGGTTCAGACCAGTGTTTGAGGCCTGCTGCAAAAGGCCTCTCCAGCTAAGAAATCTTCTCATGAGACTGTAAGTGTTTTCCCTGAGTAGAATTGAATAACAAGATAAAGGGAGGCCATACTGACCTTGCCTCCCTAACCCTCACTGCTACTTATCAGTGAAGCTCAATTATTGCATTCCGACCCAATTAACATGAGTTGCACCTGGATGGGGGAGCAGACTTGTTAACTGCAGTAACGAGACCTGTTCCCATGACCAAAGAAAGCTGGTCACCTTAAGCAACGGGGAAGAGAGTTACATCATCAATCTGACTTCTGATTGGTTACTGGCCATGACCAGTTCAGAAGCCATATTTTCTATAAAAGTTCCTTGGACTTATGTCTAGGGGCTAGCAACTGATTACTTGGACCTCGGTGGTCAAGTGAGACTCTGTTAGTCACCATGATATCGTGACCAGAGGCCGGGATGGCCTAACTGACTCTGTGGATTACAAACTGTCTCTTGTCTTGTCAAGAACCTGTAAGTAACTGAACCTGACTGTGATTAGCTAGGCTGGTTAAGCTAAGTGTTTATTATTTTACCCTCCTTCAAGTCTTGTCTTGTGTTTTACATATTCTTGCACTTATTACTTCATAAATAATCATTATATTTTACCTGACCTGTGCCTTGATTTCTTGCAACCGTAATAGGCTTTCTCCAAGTGCCTTAGACCTGAGACCACATTGCTACCCTGATAACTGTTTGACTTTGAGTGCCCTGAGAGGCTGGGAAGTCTGATTCTCTATTTCTCAGCTGGTGGAGTGTAGACTGAGAGAATCTGGTGGCAGCATACCAATAACCTGTGAAGGCTGTAGGCTTTCTTGGTTGTTTGTTAAGTTGTTTGTTTGACCCTGAAACCTGCCCCTGCTTACCTGGTCTAGGTGGGCTGAGGTGGTGACATATACTATGAGAAAATTGTAGGATATATCGAGTAGATTGTTATACTGATCTTTTAAGTAATTATGTCATATATTTTAAAGCTATATTCTTACATCAGTCTGGGGCAAGTGATGCTCTGTATTCTTGGTTCTTGAGGGGGGGGGGCAACAGTAGGAGGGCTTCTAGTGTCCTGGCCCCACTGCTGGACCTCCTGAGGGCACCTGGTATTTTTGGCCACTGTGTGACAGAGTGTTGGACTGGGTGGGCCATTGGCCCGATCCAACATTGGCTTCTCTTATGTCCTCATGTTCGACACCCCTGCTCTAGCATATTCACGAACACACACATACACCCTGATTTGAACTGCAGCCCTGATGCCTGCTGCATAAAAAGAAAAAACAATTGGGAGCTCCAACCACAGAACTCTCAGCGATGCCACTACTTACGTGTATGGGAGTAGATGTACCACAGCGCTGCTGTGAGCAGGACTCCGATTAGAAAGGCCCCAAAAGTTATTCCAACGACAGTGCCGATCCCCAAGCCTTGACATACATAGGAGAAAAGTGGTCATTAGTATTTGCATAATAATGGTGCTCAGTCTTAGTGCTCTCAGGGTATGTAGCGCTTTGAACGTTAGCCTCTTGTAGGCCTCACAACAGCCCTGTAAGGTTGGCCAGTATTGTCCACAGATGGCCGATTGAGAGAAGGAGGCTGAAAGAGAGCTGGCTGGTGTGACTGTAGCAGAGACAGCATTTCAACTGGGAACTTCTGGAGCCCCCTGAGCCAGAAAGCTACAGCAGCTCACTGCATACCCCCCCCTTCACAGATGAAGATCAAGACAAGTTACCCGTATTCTCACATGCAAATTAACTGTGTAAAACCACTGCCTGCTTCCGATAGGACATGCTGCTCCAGGATTTATCTGCTGTCTCTATTTATGCTGCCAAAGCTCGCCCTGTTCTCACCTTAAAAAACAGAACTGGTAGTTCTTCTTTTGGTTAAAGCAAATTAGAAAAAGGTCACTGTGTCCCAGTATGCTCTCTAGTGGCAGTATATATATATCTATATACTAATTCCCAAGGTGCCCCCTCCATGTGGATATCTAAATCTGCACGGAGGGGCACTTGGGGGGCAGAGAGATTTTTCTGCAGACTTGGGGGACTCCCCAGGTGTGTAGAAAAATCTAAAAAGTTTAAAAAACTATATGGGGGGATATTTAAATCCCCCGAAAAGTTAAAGAGCGTTCCCTGCGCAAGTGCAGAGAACGCTCTGGGTACGGTGCTTGGCAGCTGTTGCCGGGGAGGGGAGGGGAGGAAGAAGGCCAGGTGGGCTGGCGGCTGGGAGCCATGCAGGCCTTGCCATCGGTGGAGGCGGGGAATGGGCAAGATGGCCAGGTGGGCCCAGCGGCTCGGAGTCGCGTGGGCCTCGCCATCAGTGCCAGGGGAGAAAGGGAGAAGGCTTACCTGCTGCGGCTTTCTCCTTCTCCATGTGTAGCACCCCCCCATACGAGTATCGCGGGTCCTTACCACATATATATATATATATATATATATATATATATATATATATATATAATCACTTTTGTGCAGGGGCAAGATGTATGTGGCACGGGGTCTCTGTGTTTATGCAGTATTCATTTTGGAGTAGTGGTTAGGAGCGCAGACTCTCATCTTGACACCAGTTCCTAAGTCCTGCCTTCCCACATGAATGCACATTAGGTGTCCATCAGTGGAAGAAGAAGAGAAGAGGAGATGGGATTTATACCCCACCCTTCACTCAGAGTCTCAAAGCGGCTTACAGACACCCTGTGAGGTAGGTGGGGCTGAGAGAGGTCTTTCGAGGACTGCTCTTGAGACAACAGCTCTGAGAGAACTTGTGACTGACCCAAGCTGCATGTGGAGGTGTGGGGAATCAAACCCGGTTCTCCCAGATGAGAGTCCGCGCTCCTAACCACTACACCAAACTGGACTGAAAAGATTCAATATCAACTATGACTCAAGACTCAGCCCTGATTGGGCACTAATACATTTGGAAAATTCGGCCCCAAATTCTATTTCAGAATTAATATGGCAAGATAAAAAAGAGTGACACCTTTCAATTTATGACAATCCCTTTTTAGCAGTGCCCTTAGAAGTATGGGATACTGCAAGAAAAACCCTTTTCCCCCCTTAGTCTAGATTTATGACATTCTTAGGCCAGCAATGGTACCGACCAGGTTTATCAAATAATGAATACAACTTATGGAGACAGGCGAAAGTGACAAAATTAACAGATCTTATAAAAAACCTCCAAAATTATAAGCAAAATGGATTTAGAAGTCAACTTGGGGTTCAATATATCTTGGGATCAATATTATCAAATACATCACATGTGTACCACTATTCAACTGGAAACACTGCTGGAGCAGCCAATTACCCATTTTGAAATGTTATTAAAATCTGTAGACGTTAGCAAAAAAGGAAATATATCAAAATGAGTTCAAATTTTAAGACAACAGGAGGAAACCACTAGTTTGACGTACCAATCTAGATGGAACAAACTATTAAATAAAAATATTGACCAAGTATCGTGGGAAAGAATATGGCACTCTTTTGAACTTACTACCTCTTCTATAAATCTTAGATTGCAGGCATTCAAGGTAATGACACTATGGTATCGTACTCCTGAACAACTTTCCCATATTACACACACTAATCCCACTTGTTGGAGGCAATGTAATAATAAAGGGACATATTTACAGGGGTCCGTTGGAGCGGGAGTGCGCAGGAGCGCAGCTCCGGGAGTGAGGAGCCCAGGGGGCGGGCACATGACCAAGCCCTACCTCCTCCTTGGTTTCCCCGAGCAGTGCCCCGGGGAAAGCCCTGCTAGGGTCTTTATTGTTTTTAATGTTTTGTTTTAATATTGATAATTTTATCATTGTTCCTTTTATGACTGTGTGCTGCTTTTCCAGAGACTTGCTCAAGGTGGCATATAAATTTTCTAAGTATACCATTTTTTATCCGGGCACATGGCACATAAGTACTGGAGAAATTTTACCAACCCTTCAGCAGCTTCCACCCCATCAGTTTGGTGTAGTGGTTGGACTCTAATCTGGGAGAACCGGGTTTGATTCCCCACTCCTCCATATGCAGCTGCTGGTGTGACCTTGGGCCAGTCACAAGTTCTCTCAGAGCTGTTCTCTCATGAGCAGTTCTCAAAAGACCTCTTTCAGCCCCACCTACCTCACAGGGTGTCTTGTTGTGGGGAGAGGAAGGGAAAGGGATGGGTGGTGCACATGTCCTGGGTATCTCAAGTCTACTTGAAACCTGGTGGTTTCAAGGGAGCAGGAAGAGAATGTGGGTGTGTTCTTTACGCTTATTTTTATTGCACAAAGTATTAGATGGGGAAGGTAATGGAGAAAGAGCAGGTCAGTTTCACTCACCTGTGGAGTGGAGCCTGAGGGGTGGGTGTTGCCTTCTGACACACTTCTGGTATGTTAGGGGGTGTGGCATATGCAAATGAGTTATGCAAATGAGTTATGCTAATGAGCTCCTGCACTTCTTTTTCTACGAAATGACCCCTGTATATTTACATTGTTGGATTTATTGCCCAGTTGTTAAGATCTTCTGGGAACAAGTATTAAAAGAGATTTCAAACATTACTGAGGTTCTTATACCATATCAACCTGAAGCCTTATTGTTAAATGATAGACAAGATCTACAGTTAGGATATACTGATTCAATTCGTATAGTCTTTTCAATTTATGCGGCTAGAAATACCCTAGCCTCTTCATGGAAGTCTGTGAAACCCTTGTGTTTAAAGGTTTGGTATAAGAAGCTGTGGTATATTTGTTTAATGGAAAATATCACATGGTTTGTAAAAACTGAAAATATACCAAAAAGTGAATTATTTATAGCCATTTGGCTACCTGTTTTGCAACATTTAAAAAGAAAAGGAGAAATTCCTGAGAACTTAAGAGGGTTTTGCAAATACGTTATAATTCTATACGTAAATATATAAGGTTAAAGTTTTTACCTTTGTATGATTAGCTAATTTATTTTTTGTATTATTATTGTACTTTTTGTTATTGGTATTTTTGTATAGTATGATAATTAATAAAAATGTTTTTTTTTTAAAAAAGCTGCAGTATCAGCTGTTAGGGCTGCTCCTGTGGTTACCAGATCCACACATTTCCAGCCCCTCTCTCACTGCTAGTGTGAAAAAAGAAAGGCGCATGTTCTTCTTTTGGCTGCGGCTGCCCCACAGACGTGTCTGATGTGCTGGGTGAATCCCCACGGGGGCTGGTCTCGTGTCAAAAGTCCTTCCTTGCTTTGTTATTTTGCCGTCCGGAGGGAGCCGTGCAAAACAGAGGCAGGAAGGAGGAGAGCAAGGTAGGAGGGAGGCCGGAAGCCATGAAGCCAGCGGTGCCTGGGCCAAGGGCTGCAGCCACGCTTCGGCCTGCCTGCGTAGCACTGCTAGCACGCATGACCTCTGGGAGGCCACCGAAACAGCAGTGGCAAAAGGCTGCTCCTGCTACCGACAGAAGTGGGTGGAGGGAGATGCTGCTGGGAGAATTTATGGCAGGAATAGCGAGGGCCTGTCCGCAGAATGAGGAACGAGAGGAAGTTTAACCTCCCGTCTATTTTGGGTGCTATAAATCCGTTGCTAGAACAAGGAAAAGAGATTGGGGGGGGGGGGGGGAGAATCTAGGTGCGTCAGAGATATTTTGAGCCCCCTCCCTGTACTGTCAACTTCATTAAAAAAGGGGGGGGGGGAGAGATGGAAGGCTAAACACGCAGACAAGTTCCTGACCTGCAGGAAGAAAAACTGCTCCCACCTTCCAGCTTTCGGGCCAATGAATGCAATGCACTGATGATTGGCAGGCCCATGGCATGTTGTTTTGTAAGTTCTGGGAGGCGGTGGTTTTATTGTATTGCGATATGATATATTAAATGTGTTCTCTGAGGCTCAGTTCTTGGGATCAGCAGTTCAGGAATCTCAGGCCCCTGGACTTAAGACCCCTGAGAGCCCACTGCTAGTCAGAATATCCTATATCGAGACAGGTAGATGCCTCTGCTGACTCAATAGAAGCCAACTTGTGTGATTTTTAAAATTTACTTCATTTATACCCTGCCTTCCTCCCCAACAGGGGACCCAAAACGGCTCGTATTGTTCTCCTCTGTTTTATCCCACAACAACCCTGTCAGGTAGGTTTGGCTGAGAGTGTGGGACTGGCCCCCAAGATCACTGTCATGGGTCCTGGCTCTGCTGTGGCTGAGTATTTCTCAGATGAGGAAGAGGTGTGGAGCAACCCAGTCTCCTCTGGTGTCAGCCCAGAAGAGGAACCTTTGCCAGCACCTGAGGGAGAAGAGGCCCCAGCAGCTGCGCAGGAGGGGCAACAAGGTGAAGAGACTGAGGTGCAGCCGGAGGGAGATTCTGGTCTAGAGCCTGGCCCAGCACTCCCAGCTGGAGACACCCTGAGGCCAGAGTCCCCACCTAGCTCACCTGAATGTCCCAGACGCAGGGCACACCAGCAAGAGAGAAGGAGGAGTGCCGGACTTCAGCTGTTGCAAAGGCGACGTGAAGGGCTGTGAGTCTTTGCAGACTGCCTCCCAGGGAAGGGAGGATCTGGTCATAAGCAACCACGCTCACCTGTCTCGGTGCGGATGCAACTGTGCTATCTCGGACCTTGTCCCTGCTGCCAGCCTCCGCTCCTGAAAACTCTGACTGATTTCCCGGCATTCTGACCCTTGGCACTGTTTCTCGGCTTGCTTTTGGACTGTGTATCTAGCTTTCAGTGAAGTGTATCAGTGGCGACCGGCCAGACCCATCACAGTCACCCAGCCAGCTTCCATGGCCAAGTGAGGATTCGAGCCTGGGTATCCCAGATCCTAGGCCAGCACTCTAATCATCATGCCATGATGGCCCTCTAACGTGATTCGCATAAGACACTCCATCATTTAAACTGTGAAGGTGTCTGATACTGAGTCAGCCCTTTGGTCTGTTCTGACTGGCAGCAGCTCTCCAGGGTCTCAGGCGAGGTCCTTCCCATCACCTACTATCCATTAACTGGAATAATAATAATAATAATAATAATAATCATCATCATCATATGGCATTGTTTGTATTATAGCCAGGAGAACTTAAGATAGTCTGGCAGCCTGGCGTTCTAGCTCTTTTTGCGTTATGCACCACTAGGTGGCGAGCTAGACTTATTTGGGGAGGGGGGTTGAGAGAGCTCTGAAAGAGCTGTGACTGACCCAAGGTCACCCAGCTGGCTTCATGTGGAGGAGTACAGAATCAAACCCGGTTCTTCAGATTAGAGTCCATTGCTCTTAACTACTACACCACAGCTAGCTTTCCCTGTTAACTGGAGGTACTGGGGATTGGATCTGAAGCCTTCTGCCCGCCCAGTTGATCTTCTACCACAGACCCTTATTTTGGGTATCCATATTTTAATAAAAACTCTGACCACCCTTGCCATATTCCTTCCTCCTCACATACAGCAGGCCTCTATCCAGGGAGGCAATGGGAAACGACCATCAGGCAGAGAGAGATGGTTGGCCTGGCTCTGAGTGAGGCAACCCCTTGTCTCTTCTATATCCTGACATCCAGGCTCCCTCTTCCTCTCCCTGTATCGCTTGCCCGTCTTTATCAGTGGCCTGAAATGCAACAGGCTTTTGGAATCAGAACTTTGAATTGTACCAAGGGGGCCTGTGGTGTTTCAGACAGCCAAGAGTCAACACAGCTGGCCCTTGTATGTCAAGGACAGGAAGGGGGAGAGGATGTACTTTGTCTGGTCCTGTCTTGTGTCAAAAACAAAAAAAATTACTGTCCCCCACAATCTGCTATCATGCCAAGGCTGTTTACACTGGCTCCAGCTCCTGTTCTAGCTCCACTTCCTTTATCCACATACCTCTGCCCTCTTCCCTGCCCCCTCAGTTTAACCCTCTGCTTCAGCATCCCAAGCTCAGGCTAAGAGGGGTCATGGTGCACAGCTTCCTGCAGGTCAGGCCCAGTCCTCGGCTCCCCTCAGCCATCGCCATGGAGATGCAACCACCCCACTGCGGTGGCTGTGGCAGGAGGCCATCATTTGGGGGTGGGTGGGGCAGAATGAAAGGAAACATGACCTAGGAGAGGAGCTGGGGACTGGAGGAGACAGGGACTGGAAGGAAGCATCAGGAATTTGATAAAAGAGGCTGACAGCTTCTTGGAGGGAAGCATCAAGGACGGAGTCCAAGGGCTGGCTTCCGCCATATGACTAACCGAACCAACATGACTGGAAAGGAAAAAGCCCAGATGGCCCTCTTTTCCACACAGGGGTTGTTGGGCAACAGGGTTTGGTTCAGAAGGGCCCAGGTGTTTGCTTTAAATCTGCCATGTTTTTTTTTATTTTTAAAACCAAAGGGCGGGAAGACCTTTGAGCAAAGACAGAGAGACTTCCACCTCCACGGGGACAAATATTTATTTCCTGAGGTAAATAAATTTATTTATTTATTTATTTATGTTCTTAAATTTATATCCCGCTCTCCCCACCAAAAGGCAGGCTCAGAGCGGCTCCCATCATTTAAAAATAGCATATCAACATTAAAATCATACATCTACATTAAAATACTGTCCATACAAAATACAAAATTGGCGGCATTCTAATTCAACCCGTAGGTGGGTCCGAGGAGCATTCCCATACATCTCTGTATGTAGATGTCAGTGCCACAAACGGGCGGCAGGTGGCAATGCCGATAGACGGGCTGGTCAGATGGAGCAGGAGCTGGGCCAGGGCTGAGATGTTTACCTTAGGGTAATGTGTGTGTGTCTCTGAGCAAATGCAGTGTACATGCTATTGCAGCACAGCGTTTGGACTGCGGAGATCCAGCTTCAGCTCCCCATCCAGTCTTGACACCCAGAGGGCAACCTTGGGACAGTCGCTCTCTTTCGGCCTTAATCTCTCCTGGAGGGTTGTTTGTGAGGACAAAATGCAAGGAGGGAGACTCGTCTATGCCAGTCCCAAGGAAGGACAGGATAAAAACATAAGAGAAACCTTCCCCCTGTGAGAATATTATAGCTGAGCATCAGAGCCCCAGCTTCTGGTAGGATTCTGGACACAGTAGTCTCCAGTCTATTCCCTCTTCTTTCAAAACCAGTGCTCTTCAGTGGAGTGGGTTCACCTGTTTGGCAGGCAAGCCACAACGGACATCAACAAATGAAGCTGCCTTGTACTGAATTGGGCCTTTTGGACCATCGAGGTCAGTATTGTCTACTCAGACTGGCAGCCGCTCTCCAAGGTCTCAGGCAGAGGTCTTCCTCACCACAGGTACGCACGTGCCCTCTCTGACAGACTCAAATATACTTCATGTAGCTTGGTGAGTCTTATGGCTGCAGTCACACACGCTAAATAATCCACTTTCAATCCACTTTCAGTGCACTTTCCAACTGGATTTTTACTGTGTAAACTGGCAAAATCCAGTTGGAAAGTGGATTATTTAATGTGTGTAACTTGCAGCCCTAGAAAGAACAGAGGGGCTTAACAGAGCGAGAGACATCTTTCTTGCTTTTAAAAAACAGACATGTAACAAATAAAAGCGAGCCACTGAAGCTCAATAGCCTTGCTTCTAAGTGGGTATAAAGAAGGTCCGTTTGTACGTGATGTAGATAAAAAGGAACTGTGGACTCACCTGGCGGTGGAGGGTTGGGGTCCTTCACCTTCACCTCCACCTCCAAAGAGCTTTCAAAGGAGCTGGGATTCTGAATTTAAAAAGTGGAAAACATGATGAACATCTTGGATTTTTTTAAATGCCGTTGGCATTCATCAAGGCCATGAACAGTATTATAGCTGACTATACATTCAGGTGGGCAGCCGTGTTGGTTTGATGCAACAGAACAAAGTTTGAGTCCCGTGGTACCTTTAAGACCAATGAAGTTTCATTCTGGATATGAGTAGGAACAATCCTCCACGGGGCACAGTGTGCAGCTGTTAATATGTGCAGCAAATGAGTGAATTACCGCTTGCGTGAAACAGTTCTTATTGCAGGGAATAGTATGTTTAACGTTCGCCGCTTACTTCTCTTCTGTCATGGCAGGCACATGGAGTTCCCAGGAGATCTCCAGTCCAAGTACTTACCAGCCCTTGACTTGCTTAGTTTCAGGCAAGGTGGCTGGGCCATGTGCCTAAGAATCACACAATCAGAGTTGGAAGGGGCCATACAGGCCATCTAGTCCAGCCCCCTGCTCAATGCAAGATCAGCCTAGAGCATCCCTGACAAGGGTTTGTCCAGCCGCTGCTTAAGGGCTGCCAGTGAAGGGGAGCTCACCACCTCCCGAGGCAGCTGATGCCACTGTTGCACGACTCGTTCAGTCAAAAAGTTTTTCCTAATATCCAGCTGGCACCTTCCCGCCCTTAATTTAAGCCCATGATTGTGAGTCCTCTCCTCTGCTGCCAACAGGAACAGCTCCCTGCCCTCCTCCTTGGTGACAGCCCTTCAGATACATCAAGAGAGCAATCCTGTCCCTCCTCAACCTTCTCTTCTCCAGACTGAACATTCCCAGATCCCTCAGCCTTTCCTGCTAGGGCTTGGTCTCCAGGCCCCTGATCATCCTCGACGCTCTCCTCTGCACCCACTCCATCCTGTCCACATCCTTTTTGAAGCGAGGCCTCCAGAACTGCACACAATACTCCGGGTGTGGCCTGACCAATGAGTGTCAAGTGGGACTATGACATCTTGTGATTTGGAGTTATGCCTCTGTTGATACACCCCAAGACTGCATTAGCCTTTTTTGTTGCTGCATCACACCGGCTGCTCATATTTAACTTTCGGTCCACCCGTATCCCAAGATCTGGCCTTCTGGCCAGCCTTAATGAGACACACAGGCCAAGCAACTGTGAAAACTCACATGGCGGTTCAGGGACACCCGGCAGACAAGGGTGGCAGACGAACTGGACCGCCCTCCGACATTTGCTTCGTAGATGAATCGGAAGCGATGAATCCGTGTGCCAGGAGAGTTGTAGGGAGCATCCAAGATCTCCACAGAGGAACTGGTTGAGGTGCCGTTGCGGATCAGTGGCATGGATGTTTTGCCAGTGGGTTTTAGGGAACATTCTTGAAGTTGCAGAGATGACTCTTTGTCGGCGGTCCTGAGCGACACCTGTCCAGGAGGAAAAGAGAGTCCATTGTCAGATGGTGGCTCACTTGCCCCATTAGAGGAGGAAACTAAACGTGGCATGTTGTACCATTTGTATCTGAAGAAGTGAGCTCTGTCTCATGAAAACTCATCCTGGAATAAATCTGTCTAGTCTTTCAGATTCCACTGGACTATGTTTGCCTGTTGGAGGGAGGGAGGAGTTGAACCCAGACTTGCCTGGTGGTGCAGACTTCGTGGCCAAGGGTTCTTGACTGTAGTACTTAGCCAGAGGTAAGGTGGTTAAATGCCACACAGCAATTCTTCTCCTGTCAGATTCAGTTTCAGGCACTCGGACACCTCCTCACTCTTAGGGAGTGACTGTGGCTCAGTTGTAGAGCATCTAATTGGCATGCAGAAGGTCCCAGGTTCAATCCCTGGCATCTCCAGCTAAAGGGCCAGGCAGGAGGTGATGTGAAAGACCTTGACCTAAGACTCTAGAGTGGTACTGCCAGTCAGAGTAGACAATACTGACTTCAGTGAACCAAAGATGTGTTCATATGTGACTTCAGTGCCAGCTGGGACATTCCAGTATCAGCTCTGGGAAATCACGAGACGCTGGCAGATGGGCGCTTTCACACATGCTAAGTAATGAAGTTTCAATCCCCATCAGTGAACATTTGCAGCTGGATTTTGCCATTTCACACAATAAAATCCAGTTGCAAAGTGCTCTGAAAGTGAATCGAAAGTGTGTTATTTAGGGTGTGTGACAGCGTTGACTCCGATCACTGGGCCATACAGCTCTGCACTATCTACTCCAGAGGGGGTCTCTAGGGTCTCAGGAACAGACTGGTCTTCTTCTAGTATCTGAGATCCCACAGATGCCAGGATCTGAACCTGAAACCTTGTGCATGCCAAACATACAGTGTACCATTGGGCCATGACCATTCCTGCCAGAGTGTCTACTATACACCTGGAGGCAGGAGGGTCAGGGTAAGGTTTCCAATGGACAGGCCGCCTGGTTTCCTCTTCTCTCTGCAGGCTTTCTGGTCTGTGCATGTCCCCACCCGTCTGTGCATATCCCCACTGGTCTCCATGTCCCCACCCATCTTCCCATGCAAGAGATGGACAATACCTGGACATAGACCACTTCGTTGAATTCCAGAGTTGTGGATGGCAGTCTGAATTCTGGTGTTGAGTAAAGCTGGAGAGAAAGCTTCTCTGGGAGATCACACTGAAACGGTACCTGTTGCAGGAGATGAAACAGAGGAAGATGGCGGACAATGATGGACGCTAATTCGCCAAGTTCCATTTTACAACACTGCTACAACACTGCTAACTGCACTGCAGAGATATCGTGGAGATACCATGGATACAGGGGTCATTTCGAGCAGGAATGTTCTGGGAGTAACAAGCCCAGGAGCGGGCACATATGGGGATGTGCTGTGGAAAAAAGCAAAAGCATACTAACTTGATCTGTATTTTCATGCTTGTTGTAGGGTAGCTTCCCTGCAAGAGCAAAGGAAACCTAAAGTGTCTTTAGTCAAAGTGTAAAGCTGGCTCGCTGCTAACCTGCAAATCCCTCACAGTCAGCTTCTTAGAACAGCAAACAAAAGATAAAATAGGCTGTCCTCAGCAACTTCCTTCCGAAATAAGAATATTTATCCGCACAGGTCATTTCGTAGAAAAGGAGGTGCTGGAGCTCATTGGCATAACTCATTAGCATAACTTTTTTGCATATGCCACACCCCCTGACATCACCGGAAGTTTGTCAGAAGGTAGCACCCACCGCTCAGGCCCCACCCCAAAAATCTCCAGGTATTTCCCGACTCAGAGCTGGCGAGCCAGCTTTACACTTTGACTAAAGACACTTTTAACTTGATCTGTATTTTCATGCTTGTTGTAGGAAAGCTCCCCTGCAAGAGCAAAGGAAACCTAGGCCCAATTTACACCTCCCCTCTGAAGTCATTTGACTGCTGTCTTTTCCCAAGCTCATTTCACGCTGGTTTCAAATTTCACTCCAGGGGGTCTGAAGAGTACTAAGCAACAGCATTTGTTTAAAGCAGTATAATGTTAGCTTGACCACAGGAGGGCAATTAACGAATGTAAACACTAATTTATAAACTAGAACAAGTATGGTTTGAAACTAGAAACAGGTATAGACAGGGTTTTTTTGAAACTGGAATGATTCTAGTGGGAAAGTCAGATGTAAATTTGACCTTAGTCTGCTTTTGCTTTTTTCCACAGCACATCCCCATATGTGCCCGCTCCTGGGCCTGTCACTCCCGGAACATATATATGGGTTTACTCAGGGGTCATTTCAAGCAATTATTAGGGCCGCCTCTGGATGGGCGTTGATCAGGTTGTTAATATATACCTCTAAATGCAACCAGATATCTTTTATAGGGGTACAGTCTGGTTGCATTTAGAGGAATATATTAACAATCTGATCAATGCCCATCCAGAGGCGGCCCTAATAATTGCTAGAGACTTCAGTGTCAGGGTAGGAGAAAATGATGAAGCTCTTTATGCCCATTTTCAAGAGATTCCTCCTGAACCAATCACAGAATCTCCTCTCCACTGCAGACAGTCCAAGGATACTGGTTGCAATTTTGCTGGATTCTGTCCGTTGCAAATGGCTAACAATCTTGACCTAAGGCCACTAAATGGAAGAACTTATTTTAAAACCTGCTGTCCAAGAAATAAGGGCATCATTCTAATCAAGTAAAAGGTTTTTAAACTGATTTGTCAGATTGATTGATCGTCTTCGTGTCATCGCCTTGTTTAAGTTAAAATTAGCAAAACGGAGGACGAGTTTGCAGTGGGGAGTCTCTCTCTCTCTCTCCTTACCGTGACTTGTTGCAGAGAAGACAGGGTCACGATGAGCTGCAGTGGCAAACAGAAAGGAGCAGAGGTGAGCCGCGGGGCATACATGCCTGGCTGTTGTACACAGTGCCTTGTGGGTAGGCTACAAGCTACCACCACTGGTCATCACTGAATCATAGAACCATCGAATCATAGAATTGGAAGATACTTCTAGGGTCATCTAGTCCAACCCCTGCACAATGCAGGGAAATTCACAAATACCCCCCTACACCCCCAGTGACCACTGTTCCACACCCAGAAGATGACAAAAAAACCTCCAGGATCCCCAGCCAAAAAGGCCGGGAGAAAAATGGCTTCCTGACCTCAAAGTGGCGATCGGCATTTGTCAGGGCGTGTAAGAAAGGGCCACAAGAACTAAGCACTGAGGCAACCCGTCCTGCCCTCCCTTCTGATGATCTGCCTAAATTCACAGAATCAGCATTGCTGTCAGATGGCCATCTAGCCTCTGCTTGAAAACCTCTGAAGAAGGAGAGCCCTCCCACCTCTTGAGGAAGCCTATTCCACTGAGGAACCACTCTGAACTGTCAGGATGAGAGGAATCTGGTGCTCTTACCAGAGGGCACCTGGAGGGGGTGACAGAAGGACCAGGGCTGCTGCCTGCATCTTGCGAGTGCACAGCTGCCGAGGGGCAAGCGCGGCATCCACCACAGGCTGTCAGGTAAATCACTTGAGCCAGGTGCACGGCATGGCTACACAGTGCTGTTGTTAGCTGTCCTGGTGCTTCCTGCATCACCTCTGAAGTTCTTTGATAAGGAGCAATGAGGAAGAGCTGTCCTCCTCTCTATTCCTGTGTGATACAGTGGCCGTCTTCCAGGTGGGCCTGGAGATCCCCAGAGTTACAACTGTTCTCCAGACTAGAGAAATCAGCCCCCCCTGGAGAAAATGGCTGCTCTGGATGTCAGATTATGTGGCACTGTGTCCCCTCCTCAAGTCCCGCCCTCCCCAGACTCCACCCCCGAAATCTCCAGGAATTTCCCAACCCAAAATTGGTAAGCCCACTGTGCAGGATCGCTGCCACGTGGGTGAATTACTGGCGATGGTGTTACATTACCAAGAAGCAACTGCCCCAGATGTCTGTTTCGTGGCTGCACGACGAGTGGAAAAACAGACGGAGCATGGGTTATCTGCTTTATGGAGGGCCACAGGGAACAACTGGCTCAGGGATCTCCAAAACCTGGAGCCAGTCTGGGGGGCAAGAGACAGCCGGAGCCCAGGACATACACAAAAGGGGACGAGTCATGCCGAGGACTGCTTGAAGCCCGCGAGCTGCAGTGCTGACCTCGTTCTTGACATGAATTCCTCTCTCCACTCGAGTGGAGCAATCTTTCAATAAACTTCTCAGAACAAAATGGGTCATGTTATCTTGCGCCACACAGTGGGGGTCCCGGAGACTCATAGTTGTGATGGGATCCTTTAAAACCTAAAGGGAAAACCAACATCATATGAAAATCTTATCTGGGCTGACACCTCTCCTCCACCAAAATCACCAGAGTCTCTGGACTTATTTATATAGAACCAGGGCTATTTTGGGGCAGGAATGCACAGGAACGGAGTTCCGGCAGGCTTCCGAGTTGGCCACGCCCACAGACTCCCCCCTTTCGGGTTCCCCAGGCACCTCGCAAGCCACGGGGCGCCTGGGGAAGCCGATCCTGGGAGGGAGCTGCATGGTCAGGGGTGTGGCCTAATATGCTAATGAGTTCCTGCTGTTGGGAGTGGCCTGTTATGCTAATGAGTTCCTGCTGGGCTTTTTCTACAAAAAAAAAAGCCCTGTATAGAACCACTTAAGCTGAAAATGGCAACTCATTCCAGCCTCCAATTCTGTGTTTCTGTCAAGGCCTAGCTCGAGGGGGTGGGTCATAAAAACTGGCTTTCTGCAAAATGTTATCCTTCATCTTGGCCAAAAGATCTGGGTTCAAATTTCCACTTGGCTGTGAAGCTCTCTGGGAGGCCTCGGTTCCAGTCATTCTCAGTTAACCTAACCACAAGGTGGTTGTAAGAATAAATGGTGAGGGGGACACAGACACACAGACACCCCCCCCCCAAGTACACTGCCCCAACCTCCTTGGAACACTGGTTTGAATTAGGATTGCCAACTTCCTGGTGGTCGCTGGAGATCTCCTAGGATATAACTGACCTTCAGGTGACAGAGATCAGTCCCCCTGGAGAAAATGGCCGCTTTAAAAGGTGCACTCTATGGGATTGTATCCCATTGAAGTCCCTCCCTTCCCCAAACCCCGCCCTCTTCAGACTCCACCCCTCAGATCTCCAAGTACTTCTCAACCTGGAACTGGCATCCCTAGTTAAAATCTCCACTCTGCCATGGAAAGCCAGCTGTGGTTTTAATGGTTAAGAGCAGCGGACTCTAATCTGGAGAACCGGGTTTGATTCCCCACTCCTCCTCATGAAGCCAGCTGGGTGACCATGGGTCAATCACATGTCCCTCACAACTCTCTCAGCCCAAAAAACACCACCTAGTGGTGCATAATGCTAAAAGAGCTAGAACGTCCAGCTGCCAGACAATCTTAGGATCTCCTGGCTATAGTACACACACAATGCCATGCGATAATTAATTAATTCTGCCATGGAAGCCTGCTGGATGACACTGGGCCAGTCACACATTCTCAGCCTCACCTACCTCACAGGGTGGCTGCTGTGAGGATAAAATTGAGGAGAGGAGATGATGGGAGCCGCTTTGCGTCTCCATCGGAGAGAAAGGTGGGCCATCAATGAAGAAGGTAGGCTGCGTTTTAAAAAACAGAGGAGATCCATTCCTAACCATGTATCTGTCAAACCTTGCTCGCTGTACTCGCTTTGGGTTGCCATAGTTATGGGGGAGGGAATTTCTGTGGGGAGGGGATTGAGTGAATGAGTGAGAGAATGGGACCTTTCGCTTCTAGCAGCCATAACTTTCCTTGCAAGCGTGCCTCCTTTCTTGTTCCCACAGAAAGGTGTCCTTGGAGCTTTCTGGTACCAGCTTTTGCAGTAGATAACCAAACCATATATTTTCCCTCCCTGGTTGAGATGGCAATGCTAGGCATGGTATGTGAGTGACGTGTGCTTAGGGAAGGAAGGGGCTTTTGTTCGAATTATCTATAATAAGCATGTACCTACCAAAATACTTCAGTTCTAACACAAGTGACCTTCTGGATCATGCATACAATCTCAATAAACTTATCACTGCCAAAGAGAGAGTTGTTGAGAGTAACTTGACCGGGAGTCTGACAGTATCGCTTCTGGGCTATATCTGCTCATGCCCCAATTCTACCCATACTGAGCTGCTTACATGCAAGTATTGCTTGGCCAGGGCAACTTCGATGGTGTTCTCCAGGCACCTCCACGGCACCATGATGTCCAGCAGTCTTTCGATCTCTCTGGTTGGGCTGTGCGGATGACTACTGGCCGGTGGCGTCGTGGCCACCTCCGTCGGCTGTTCTGCTAAAATGGAGCATCACAAGGCATGTTGAGATGGGGAAACCCCTCTGCATAGGATTTGCTACTAGAGACTTTTAGGAGACTGAGGTGTGGAACAAGCCAAGTTCACTGAACGCCGCACAAGTCCTGTTTCTCCTCAGCTGCTGCCACAGCTTCCAACTCTCTGCTGAAGTGCTCCCCACTCACTGAATTCAGCTCCTGCCGAGGCTGGCCCCTTCTCATCAGATCTCAGAAGCTAAGCAGAGCCAGCCCTGGTTAGTACTTGGATGGGAGACCACCAACAAAGTCCAGGGGCGCTGTACGGGAAACCACCTCTGAACATCTCTTGCCTTGAAAACCCTATGGGGTTGCCATTCGTCAGCTGTGACTTGAGGGCACTTTCCACCACCACCACCAAGCCCTGAACTGAAGTTTACTTTGGCTGTGGTCACATTGGCAGCTTGGCGCAGTATGGTGACGCCTCTAATTGTACTGGCTTAAAGTGTTGCGGGGCATATCATCCAGACAGCACACCCTGCTGCGGGTTAGCCACACGGCCATCCTGTGGTCAAGCATCCACATTACTGCAGTGCCGCAGCCATGAAGCGCACTGCCTGGTCGTTTTTTAAAATGCAGGTGGGCGTATAGTGGCGGAAACAGATCTGCAGGTCCAGACGTCCCTTCCGGGTTCCTTTCACCGCAGGAGAGTTCAGACAGTGGAAAACCCGGAGGGAACCCCAAACTACCCATTAATACTGGACTTTCCCTGGTATCTGTTTATTCCACTTCCACTGCAGAACAGCACGGTTTGCTGATGACTGTACTATAGGAGGCAGATGTTTCCGTCTGGAGGGGCCCATTTATTCTGCTCAGGCGATGCCACTATAGCACCAAAAACTGCCCCTGTGACTGCAGCCCTGATCTGTGTATAAATCCAGCTCAGACTACTATTTGGTGCAATACCAGATTTGGCTCCTACTATCTTCAACAGCGTGGGGATGAAGGAGGTCAGCTTCTGCACTGATTTTATAGTGACTTAGTGACAGATTTCGTTTCCACCAACTCTTCCACTGGTAAGGTCTCCACCTTCAGGTAGGGTCTGGGGTTCTACCAGAATTACAACTGATCTCCAAACCGCAGGTCAGTTCCCCTGGAAAATGGCAGCTTCGGGGGGCAAACCCAGAGATTCTAGGTGAAATCCCTCCCCAAATTCCCCCCTCCAAGGGCATCACCCCCAAATATCCAGGAACTTCCCAGGCTGAAGTCGGCAACCTTGTCCATGGGTCTTGTTGGTGTGCAACAAATGTCTGTGGTTGTGTCTCATCTGTCATGCTTTTGTTGCATGAACGCTGTAGCTCTGGCTTGGCCCTCAATGGTCCTGGGTACATCTAAGTTGTTAGGGTAGTCCTCTATAATAGAGGAAATCAAATCACCTAATTGCTAACTGCCTGTCTCCTAAGAATCTAAATGCATTTTACCGTTTGCCTCTTATACATTTTTAAATGCATTTTATTCCTGTTTTAACCTTTTTTTACCGCCATTTGATTGCTCTTTTAAGCTTCTATTACTTTTAGGTGCAGGGAGAACACAACTTTTATTCTCATTTTACAAGTCTTTTACAATGCCATCAGGACTGGTTGCCCTATAAGTGAAATGTTACTATTAGTTGTGCTCCTGTTCCATTCAACCTGTACGCGTTATATAGAAAATGTTTTATTAGCCACAAAAGTTGTTACGCAACTCACGTGTAAAACTACTTTTATCTGGTCTATGACTGTTATAATAAACTTGACTTGACTTGGGTAGTGCAGACGCTAAAAGACCAAGAGTGCCATCCCAAGCAGAGTTATACCCTTCTCGGTCCACTGAAGTCAATCGGTTTAAAAGGATGTAATTCTGTTTAGGATGGCACTGTGAATAGGAAGATCCCATTTCCAGCCTTCCCTCTGCTGTGAACACCCTAGCCGACCCTTGACAAAACCATCATCACAGATTTTCACATCTACCTTCTGCGGTATGGGTATAATATTGCAGAAGTCCTTCCCTGACAAGTGGCTGTTGAAGGTGTCCCCTGTTGAGTTTCCAAAGGCTGGGAAATAACTGGGTTGCATACAGGCACCAGTGAGCCATCTGTAGATCAGCATGCCCCCCTCCCCCTTTGAGACAGATGTGGAGAGTTCCACGCCCAGCCAGTCTCAAGAACAGTCAGGTGTTTCAGTTTCCAAGAGGAGGGGGAGGCATCTCTGTAGAGTGCTGCTTGGCTGGCTTTTTTTTTGGCAATCATGAAGCCACCACCCCATGTTTAGATTTTTTAAAAAATGTCTTCTTCAAAACTCAGGGGACAGAATAAATAGTTCAGTGGACAAACATGCCTGGTGCCCTTTGAAAATGTCTAAAACAGATAGAACGGTTCTAGTATTTACCGTCGTTATATACCAACGGTTTCACAGTTACAATTTATGAATGCTTCCTACTGAAACTTTGATGGTTTTTAACCACTTTTGAGATAAATTGGAACAACAGAAAAAGAGCACCGTTAGATAGGACTGACCCACTTTGCAGAGCTGTTATAAAAGTGGCTGAGATAATGTACATGGAATGCTTTTGGCCATTCTAAAGCCCTCCTTCAGTAGGAGGACCCCAGAGGCGTCGACCCCCCCGGGGGGGGCTCTTGTGTCCCCGCCTCCCCCCCAGACTGGCCTAACCTGGCCACTCCTGCCTCCGTGGGGCAAGCTGGGCAAGTGCCCAGCGTGCCAGGACAGTCCTGGGGGGGGGGAGGCGGCGGCGGCAGCTGCCGGCGGGCGGGCAAACAAGGCGGCCTCCCCCCCGCCTATCCCCGCCGCCTCCCCCCCGCCTGCTCCTGCCTCCGTTCCTCCGTCCAGCACGCTGGGCATTTGCCCAGCTGGTTCCTGGACGGAGGGAGGGAGGAACGGAGCAGGGGGAGAGGCGGTGGTGGTGGCCGCCGGCCGGCCAGCCGGCCTGGGCGCTCCATTTTCCCAGGGGTGGCTGAGCCCCCCCCCGGGAAATTTCGGGGGTGGCTCGAGCCCTCGAGCCCCCCCGTAGTTTACGCCTATGGAGTACCCCCCTCCCCGGAATCCTCAATATTGGTCCTTCTGTTGGTTTACACACCTAGGCCTAATCCAGCCAATTGCCGCCAGCATATGATGTGAACCAGAAATTGGCCCCTCCACTGGAACCTGAAACAGACTCGTGGTGTTGCCAACCCCCAAGTGGGGCCTGGAGTTCTCCTGGAATTACCATTGATCTCCAGGCCACGGAGATCAGTTCCCCTGGAGAACATGGTAGCTTCAGAGGAAGGATGCTATGGCATCGCATCCAGTTCCAGTGGAAAAAAAGTGCCTGTATGCAGATAAGCATTTAGGGGTGAATTAATTATACCTTTGGACAAATCTTCAAGGCAGCAGTTAAATAACAAGCTACGGATAGGGTAACAGCCTTATCTTTGCCATGCCAAACGCCTTCCCCTCACCAAATTCTGCCCTCCCCAGAGGGCAAGTCCAGAGCTGGCAACCTTAGAGACTTACCACATCGGACTACTTCGAGGGTGATGCGGTTGGCGGATGGTATCTCTGTATAGGAAGCAATGAAATCAATGCCTCTGTCGTGGACTTTTCTGATCAGGCCTTCTTTGCTGTCTGGGAGAGCTTCGCCGTCAATCATCCCAGAGCTCATGTGCTTTAAGCTGTACTTGCCAGACACCTGCCAGAGGGAAGAAGCAGATGTTTTAAAGTGCCGGACTGTGAGAGTTCTGCTCAAAGTAGTCAAGGATCAGATCTTGGTTGGTTAACCACAGTTCTTTATTTCCAATCTCTACATTAGTACAGCGTCTCGGATTATTGTCAGAGATGAGACAGATAATACAAGCAGGTCTATTATACCATTCCAAGGAGTTTGAATTACCCATAGGTAGCCAATCACCTTAAGGGAAAATTGGCGGGCAAAGAGGTGTTCTGGCCGTTTGGTTCTCACAGGAAAAGAGTGAGGTGTTAAGCTGTAAATTTCCTCTCCCAAACCAGACCCCTCAGATGTTACCAGTTCACATAACAATCAATGGCCTCAAGGTTTTTGCATGTGATAAGAGATGAGAGGCATCCTCCCTTGAAGTTTCTGCCGGAGCAGCTGGAATGCGGAGGCAGGGATGTGAGGCCTCCTTGTTCACATAATTCATTGGTGTCACCCTCCCGGTCTGGACAAGCATTAGTATATGACAGTTACATCAGGAAAAAGAAAGACAGATAGCTACCAGAAAAGTACAAGCATGAATAACATAATGTCTGAATTAGTAGATTCTGACACACTGGCCTCCTCATAATTAACTTCACCTAGCTTTATCAGGAAACATTTTGTGGAACATTTTAATTAGTCTAGGAGCATGAACATTCTCAGAGCGAATCCATTCATTGTGTTCAGGACCGAAATCAAGCCATCTAACTAAATAATATAATCGGCCCCTACGCATTTTTGAATCTAGAATCTCAGTTATCTCGAAATGAGGGGCCCCCTCCTTCATCAGTGGAGGAGGAGCTGGAGGAACTGGATGCCATGCATTCGGCCCAGGATCTTTCTTCAGCAGGCTGAAATGAAAAACAGGGTGCACAGAACTCAGTGATTTGGGCAATTCCAGTTCAAAGGACACATCTGATATTTTACGCAACACTTTGTAGGGCCCTACGTATTTCCATCCCAGTTTCCTACTGGGTTGCAAGCCATGTATGTTTTTTGTGGAGAGATAAACAGAGTCCCCCGGCTGGAGATCCCAGCCTGCAGCTCGGCCCCGATCTGCGTATTTTTTGTAATCCTCTTTTGCCTGGTCCAGTGCTTTGGCTATCAATGGCCAGGAATCCTGCAAGGTTGTCCACCAACTCTTAAAGTCCGAGGGGGGGGCATTGGGTTCATTCTCAATGGTAGGCAGCGGTTTTCCTTCAAAAACCCCCACTGCCATAAAAGGTGAGACTCCCGTAGAAGAATGCACAGCATTGTTGTAACTATATTCCGCAAATGGCAATAGCTCCACCCAATTGTCTTGATGGTAGTTGGTGTAGCATCTTAAGAACTGTTCCAAGATTTGATTAGTTCGTTCGGACTGCCCATCGGTTTCTGGGTGGTAACCCGAACTCAGGGCTGGTTCTATGTCCATCATTTTCAGGAGCTCCCGCCAGAAGTTGGCAACGAACTGACTGCCCCTGTCGGATACCACCCTCTTAGGGAATGCGTGTAATTTTATCACGTGGTTGAAGAAAGCTTTGGCCATTCCCTTGGCTGTGGGCAATTGCTTGAATGGGGTGAAATGAGCTTGCTTTGAAAACGTGTCTACCACCACCCAAATAACTGTCTTCCCTTTCGAGGGTGGCAGATTAGTGATAAAATCCATAGCTATTGCCTCCCAAGGGCGAGAAGGGGTGGGTAGAGGATGCAACAGTCCCGGAACCTTTCCCCCCCGCTTTTTGCACATTAAGCAAGTCTGGCAAGCAGAGACGAAGTCAGAAACGTCCCGGCGCATGCGCGGCTACCAAAACTGGCGTTGAATTAAATTAAGCGTCTTTAGAAATCCGAAATGCCCTGCTAGTTTGGAAGAGTGGCATGCCAGTAGCACATCTTTACGTTTGCTTTGTGGCACCACCAGTTTGTCTCCATGAAACCAGCATTGGTTCTCCTTTTTTGAGCATTCGCCTAAGGCCTCCAATTCTTCAATTTCCTTGGGAGCATAGTCTCCCCCCCAATCACATGCCCCAACGTCCAACTGGGTTTTCTTGAGTTGGCTCTTAGTGACTACTGCCCCTCTGAGTTGCTGGGGGGAGAACATGGAGTCAAACACATCTTCCTTTACGCTCTCGTGTTGAGGCAGTCTGGAGAGTGCGTCTGCTAAAGAGTTGGCCCTCCCAGGGAAATGCTTCAGCACAAAATTAAATTTGGAGAAAAAGTCTGCCCACCGCAGCTGCTTTGCATTGAGGGACCTCTGTGTGCGCAGCGCTTCCAGGTTTTTATGATCGGTCCAGATCTCAAACGGGGTTTGCGCTCCCTCCAGCCAATGCCGCCACGTAGTGAGCGCCAACCTAATAGCCGCGGCTTCCTTATCCCACACTGACCAATTTCTCTCGGTGTCATTAAACTTTTTTGAGATATAAGCAAGGGGGTGTAACTTCTCATCCGGCCCGCGTTGTAGTATGGCCCCCCCCATGGCTACATCGGAAGCATCCACATGGATTATAAACTCTTTGGTTTCGTCTGGATGGGCTAAGATGGGCTCCGAAGTGAAAAGGGTTTTTAAAGTTTCAAACGCCCTTTGGCACTCCCCACTCCAGGCAATTCTTTCCCCTGGCTTCCCGGCCTCCGTCCCCCTCCCCTTGGTTTTTAGCAAATCCGTTAGCGGGAGGGTGACTGTCGCAAAGTCTTTTATGAAGGTGCGATAGAAGTTGCAAAATCCTAACAGGCTCTGTAATTGTTTCCTTGTTCGCGGAGCCTCCCACTGCACCACCACCTCCACTTTTGCAGGGTCCATTTCCAACCCTCTCTGGGAAATGCGATATCCCAAAAAGTCTACCGACTCACGATGGAACTCACACTTAGACAACTTAACATACAGCTGGTTTTTTAGCAAGGTGGAAAGGACTTCCCGGACTAATTTCACGTGCTCTCTCTTATCAGTAGAATAGATCAAGATATCATCTATGTAACATAACACCCCCTTAAACAGGTGCTTGTGCAATACTTCGTTTATCAAACTCATAAAGACCCTGGGCGCGCCACTTAAGCCGAACAGCATCACCAGGTATTCAAACTGTCCCAGGGGGGTGTTGAATGCAGTCTTGGGTTCATCCCCCTCCCTTATGCGCACCCTGAAATAAGCATCCCGCAGATCTAGCTTGGTGAACATTTTCCCCTTCGCCGCTTCGATCAATAAGTCTTTTATTAAGGGGAGGGGGTAGGCGTTGGTAGTGGAGACAGCGTTCAGCCCCCTATAGTCTGTACACAGGCGCAGCCCCCCGTCTTTCTTTTTCCTGAATAAAACAGGGGCGGCAAAAGGGGACTTTGCTGGCCGGATGAAGCCGCGCGCCAAGTTTTTGTCCAGAAACTTGCGCAGTTCCTCCCGCTCTAGGGGACTCATAGAATAAAGCTTCCCCTTGGGGAGTTTCTCCCCCGGGAGTAGTTCGATGGCACAATCCGACAGCCGGTGGGGGGGCAACTCATCCGCCTCGGTCTCACTGAATACCTCCATTAAATCTCTATACTCCTTGGGCACCAGGCTGGGGGCGAGGGTGAGGGCGGTGGGTTGGGTAGGAGGAGTTGGCGGTCCTGGGCCCCACTCCAAGTCCCATTTGTGCATTACGCACCGTTCATCCACCCAGGAGATCTTCCCCTCACTCCACTTGATGTAGGGGTCGTGCGAACTGAGCCAGGGGCTTCCCAACACCATGGGGAACTGGGCGTTTGGGGTGATGACGAAGGCTCGCTTCTCCCAATGTTCCCCTGTTCCCAGAATCAGGCCCTCCGTTTCAGCTGTGCACTCTTCCTTCATTTCCGACCCATCCATCTGGGTGAATTTTAGGGGCTCTGCCAGCGGGGTAACCTTCGGTCCCAACCCTTCCACCACCAAAGGGCTAATTAAGTCCCGAGCGCACCCAGAGTCAATTAAAGCGCGGACTTTCATGTGCGTGCCCGATCCCGGGGTCATTACTGTCACTACCATATATAACAGGGGGCCAGGGATGCTCACCGGGGATGGCGCTTCTTGGCGGGGGACCTGCAGCTCTGCGCCGCTCACTGCAGGCCGTTGGAGTTTCCCGACATCTGCGTTTCCATCAGCTCCAGCTCCCCTTGTTCGCTTGTGGCTCCTTCCAGTTGCAACGCCCGGGGCTTGAGCGGGGTTTTCCCTCTGCTAGGAGTGCTCCCCGCCACCGGCGTCGACGTCTTCGGCCCCTTTCCTCCCCCTCTCGGACACGCTGAGGCAAAGTGGCCACTTTCCCCACATTTCATGCACAGCCCTTGTCGAAACCTGGCATCACGGATGTCTTGCACTCTCGGCCTCGGCTTTGCTCTTGGCGCTGCTTTGCTGGCCGCAGTAGCCGATGTTCCCATCTTAATTAGGGTGAATCTTTCCTCCACGTCGGTCACTGCCCTCATCCAAGTAGCCAACGTTCCCGGGCGGCCCCCCAGCAACACAGTCTCGTAAATTTCCGGGTTAAGACCCTCCCGGTACTTTTCCATGAAGAGCTCTTCGGGCCAACCGTGGATTTTGGCCGCGATGCGCCGGAACTTATCGGTGTAGTCCCTCACTGTGGATCTCCCCTGGAACAGCTTCCGTAGTTGATTCCGGGCCTTTTCCTCACCCAGGGGGTCCTCATATTGATGCCGAAGGGCCCACATGAAGTTGTTCAGCGAACGTAGCTCAGGTCCGGGGGCATCGTGCAGGCTCACATACCAATCGCTGGCGGTGTCTTTCAGCTTGGACCCGATGTAGCCAATCCGCTCCCTCTCCGTAGGATAGAGATGACCCCAACTGTCCAGGAACCGCTCGATCTCCAACAGGAAGAAACGCAGCTTCTCGGGGTCTCCATCGAAAGTAGTCGCCAGGGGGTCGGAGGGGGCTGGGCGTGCGGTCGGACCGGCCGGCACTGGGCCCGGTGCTGGGGCGGGACCTGGCACCTGTGGAGGGACGACCGGGGGGCCCGGCTGCACCGGCTGCCTCGGCTGCGTGGGCGCCTGGGGCTGAACCGGGGCTCCTCCGGGGGCCACCGGCGGCTGCTGAACTCCCGTCACCGGGCCTGGGAGGGCTTCTTGCATGACTCTCATAGCGTCTCGAAATTGGTACTGGAGATCGAGGGCCAATTCTTGCAGCTCGGCGGTGAGTTGGAGCCGTAAATCTCCCATCATCTGGTCTAGTTGTGGCATCTGATCTCCTCGGTACGGATCGGGCCCATACGGGCCGGTTCTCTCTCCTTCCATGGGCGGGCGACGCGGTTCTCCTCCGTAGATCGGCTCGCATTCGTCCCCCAGGTAGCTCGGCCTCCCTCGATCGAGCGGATCGCCAGGGAACGAAACCCGTGCCCCTTTCCGGTCGTGCACCCAAGAATCCACGGTCCCACGACCGAACTGGCTCCAAGCGTACTTGGGGGTCCCGCTCTGACGAGGAGGTAGGCGCGGGATGTAATGAGCCCCCTGAATCGTAGTCACCGGCACTTCGGGGGCCCCTCCGCCGCCTCCACCACCGTTCCCCTGGTCCGTCGGGGTGGCGGGGACATCGTCGGGTGTAGGGATGGGGACCGTGTCGTCGTCTGACATGGTCAGGAATGGCTAAGTCCCAGTCACAGATCTCTGACAATCTGTGAGAGTTCTGCTCAAAGTAGTCAAGGATCAGATCTTGGTTGGTTAACCACAGTTCTTTATTTCCAATCTCTACATTAGTACAGCGTCTCGGATTATTGTCAGAGATGAGACAGATAATACAAGCAGGTCTATTATACCATTCCAAGGAGTTTGAATTACCCATAGGTAGCCAATCACCTTAAGGGAAAATTGGCGGGCAAAGAGGTGTTCTGGCCGTTTGGTTCTCACAGGAAAAGAGTGAGGTGTTAAGCTGTAAATTTCCTCTCCCAAACCAGACCCCTCAGATGTTACCAGTTCACATAACAATCAATGGCCTCAAGGTTTTTGCATGTGATAAGAGATGAGAGGCATCCTCCCTTGAAGTTTCTGCCGGAGCAGCTGGAATGCGGAGGCAGGGATGTGAGGCCTCCTTGTTCACATAATTCATTGGTGTCACCCTCCCGGTCTGGACAAGCATTAGTATATGACAGTTACATCAGGAAAAAGAAAGACAGATAGCTACCAGAAAAGTACAAGCATGAATAACATAATGTCTGAATTAGTAGATTCTGACACGGACATTGCCATCGGGGGGGCTAATAGGATTCCCAGGTCCATCTTAATCTGCAGCGGGGGACTTTGGGGGGCGTTCCCAGAGGAGGGCCCTCTGGCCGCAGGCCCTGCAGAGCCCTCTGGCTGCAGGCACTTAAAGGAACCCCTTTAAGTGCCCGCAGCTGGAGGGCCCTGCCTGCCCGATCTCCGAGTGGCAATGCCACTCGGAGATCAAATGATTGCCCCCCAGCCACCCCTCTCCCTCCTCTCTTTCAAATGCGGGTTCCTCGCGCGACTCCTGGGAAAACTGTTGATTTCCCCGGGGTCAGAAAATGCGGGACGAACCCGCATTTGAGCCCGCTTCGGTGCGGGACTTGCTGCAGCCGTTGCAGACGGCCCCTTTAAATGCGGGAGGAAACAGCCCTTCCTCCCGCATTAAAGGCCCGTGTGACCGCGGCCTAATTGTGTTTAGTATGACTAAATACAGGCCACTCCACTAACCGTGGTTCGTTAGGGTCTGTCAGACCGAGATTTGAAGCCAGCACCTGAAGCTGGTTTATTAACTATGAAGTTGGTGTTAACTGTGACATCTGAATGCAGGCATGCTGGCTTGTTCTCTGGTGATGCCTTCCTAGGCTGTAGAGAAATGAAACCAGTGCTTCTTGAGACAAACCAGGGTTTAAGTAACAGTCTATGAGCTGACTCTAAAACCAGGAGTCAGCTTGCAGACAATTACTTAAACCCTGGTTTGCCTTGAGAAGCATCAGTTCCATTTCTCGATAACTAACCGCAGTTAAAGTAGACCATTGTTTGGTGTTTTGTCTAAACAGAGCCTGTGAGTGAATGCACAAAAAATATAGGGGGGGGGGCATTTGCAATCACGAATATAAGCCAATGCAGTAGATCAGACTGGAGACCAGAAAGGCAGCCTCGGTTCTGGCCCGGCTGCGAAGGGGGTGCTGCTCCCCAGCCTTCTCTCTACCTGGTTCCCTGCCCCATACTATAAGTAGGGTTCCCAACGTCCAGTTGGCACCTGGAGGTCTCCTGCTATTATAGTTGATCTCCAGATGACCAAGATCAGCTCCCCCGGAGGAAATGGCTGCTTTGGAGGGTGGTCTCTCTGGCATCATACGCTGCTGAGATTCCTCCCCTCCCCTCCCCAAACCCCACCCTCTCCAGGCTCCACCCCCCAAACCTCCAGATGTTTCCCAACCCAGAGTTGGCCACTCTAACTATACGCGTGCAACTTCAGCAGCGAGAGATTAGTGGTTGTTCTGAGCCGGCCTCACCAAGAATTGGGTGGAATGGGTCGTCGAACCGATGTTCCACAGCAGACTTGGCTGGCTTTTAAGCACCAGCACCACACTGAGCTCCTTAAAAGGGTCTCCTTTGTCACAAGTCACATTCATGTTCAGCTCCACCACCTGCATGCTGGCAAAAAAAAATAGAATCCAGGATGAATGGCAAAAGTGTGTCCTTAAGCCGATTCCCTTTTAACAGCCCACCTGCCGCTCGCACAGAAGCTATTTGGGGGTCACAGTTTCCTGGACTAGGGCAAACTTAGAGCGCTATTCAAACTAATATTTAGAAGCCAATGTCTTGAATGGAATAATAAGGAGAGTTTAAAGTTTGGATGAATTCTCAGAAAAGTTTTTTGGAGAAAGGTTTATGAAAAAAAATGGGAGAAGGACCTGAAACCACCTCTGTTAGTCTCTTGCCTTGAGGGTCCTACAGGGTTGACGGCTGTGACTTGGTGGCACTTTACACATGCATAACCCCACAAATTACCCAGAGTCCTGGTGGCTGTGCTGAAGCCAGACGATATGTGCCTCTTTCCTGGGTTTTTTGCTGGGGTGTGGGCAGCTTTTGACCTCCGAGGAGACAACATCCATCTCCAGGTATTGCCCCGCATTGAAATCTGTCTCTGGGATGCAGTCCTCGGAAGCACCAATCTCTGAAGAACACAGAAAGACAATCAATCTTTTCTGGACGCTCAGGCACGAGGGCTCCATTTTTGACCAGGTCAGGCAGGCTGTCTTAAGCAGGATATAGTGAACAATGTTCAGGAACAGAAGCGCAAATGGAAACTTCCCCACTTGCCAAGTCTTCAGGAAGACAGCGGCCTCATCTCGGATTTAGGGGAGGGGAAGACGAATCAGTGAGATCAAAACAGCTGACTCCAAAATCTGCTTAGATCAAGTCTGCTTAGTTTCAGCGAGGTCACTGGATCGTGTACCTTTCAATGCAGCACGAGAACATTTGGTATTAACTTTAAAATAACAAATCAATATATTCATGCAAAGTTGCAAAAAGCAGCAAGAGGAACTATCCCAAGAGGACAGAGCAGTGGTGTCCACACATTCTGGTTGGCTAGCAAGCCCAGCCACGGAGCTGTGGGCCACCATTTCCAAAAAGCCTTGTCCATTGACACGAAAAGGAGAAGGCAACTGAGCAGCCCCCGTTGAGTTTTTATTCTACCTGTCTTCTGTATTAACTTGTATTCTCAGTCTTTACCTGCCCTTTAGTTTAGCTCCAGGCTGCTACAACCGGTGCCTTTATTATGCTGGTTTGATTGCTGAATTGGTAGTGATTGATCAGCTTTTTATGATTTTATACTGGTCTTGTATGTCAGCTCCTTTGTGTTGTTATTATTACTTCCATTGTTGCTGTTTTTGGCTGAGGACAGACTGGCAGAATGAAGTGCAAGGGAAGCGGGGCAAAAAGACCCGGGCCAAGTCGTTGTGGGGGTTTCCGGTTGCACTGTGTGGACTGATGCGGGACCATACTAGGAAGGAGGCGGAACGGAGCATTTGCACTGTGGGGCAGCCCCTGGTGGCGCCAATGTGGTGGCATGTGGCTTTGGTCCGTTTTGCTGACCTGCGCGTAGTTGCATGGGCGCATAGGCGCATGAGCACAGCAGCCGAATCAGCAGATTCACATTATCGGCGCTGCTTGATGTGCAGCTTATTTGCATCCACACTTCCAGGAAGTGAGATGAACACGCCCCCAGATGGCTTGACACCAGTATCACCAGGTACCTTTTTAAAATGGGATGAAAACACTTCAGGACGGGGTGAGTGTGGCATGGCAACGCCAGGCAGCTGTGGCTCTTGAACGGGCTCTCTTAATCCCCTTGCAAAGCATGCTTATATCGGGCCAAACTGCCAGTCTGAACTCAGCCTTTGTTTAATTTTCATTCTGCTGGTTTTTGTTTTGAGTTGCTGTAAGCAGTGTTCCCTCTAAGCTGAGTTAGTGTGAGCTAGCTCACAGTTTTTTTAGCCTTCGGCTCACACATTTTTATCTTAGCTCAGGAAGGAGGGCTCCAGAGCAGACTAATTCATGCAGTAGCCAAATTGCTTCCTCACAACTTTAATGCCAGTAGCTCACAAAGTAGAATTTTTGCTCAAAAGACTCCACAGCGTAGAAAGGGGCACTGGCTGTAATTTGCCTCCAGCAATTTTCTCAAGAGTTTGCCAAGAAATAAATTTATTAACCATATAATCCAGACATTCCTGGGCCACCTTTCTGATGAGAAATGGCTCAAAATAGCATATGAAAGATAATAGCCCATACAATAAATACCACAAAAGCACTTAAAAGGGAGAGTAGAAATAAATTTTTTAAAACACATTGATCGCACATTGCCTCCTGGCTATATAAGGAAGGGATCCTGTTACGCTTTAATCAAGATCTTAATGGGACTCACCTTTGCCTACTTGAAAATGGATCCGCTGAGGGCTTCCTACGTTGGCAAAGGAAGAAACACCCCCGTATTTTAATTTGGCCCACGTCAATAGCTCCTCGCCACTGGCAAAGGAAGGAAGTTCGGTTTTGTTGGTTTCTCCGTTGTTCATGTTCAGCACGATGTTTCCAGAGTTCTAGAAAAGAACGGCAGAGCAGCATCATAAGAGACGAAGCAGTCCAGTCTGGCGATGAGATACCACCACCTCTTCTCAACAATGAGATCAACCTCTCCCTGGCCTTTACCACTTCAGATTGCCAGGAGAGGAGGTTCATAAGACCGAATATTCCTCCAATTCCGAAAAATCCCTCGACATAGAAAACTAGCGAGTCTGGAATGATCTACCTGAACCTTTTCGCCCCATGACATCCAAGCTTTATATGTACAGGAATCTTTTTTACATTCTGTCTTAAAGGTTTAAGAACATAAGAAGAGCCCAGATGGATCAAGTAATAGCTTATTTAAAGTTGGGCTATGGATAGCTGGAAAAGACAATAATGCCAGGAAAAGCTGAAGACAGCAGGAAAAGAAGAAGACCTAGGGTTGCCAGACCCCTGGTCTGAGCATGGGTTCCCCAGATTTCGGGGGCTCCTTCCCGCCACCAGCCAGCTGGTCAGCAGGGGAGAAGCCCCGCCCCCAAGAGCGACCAACTGGCCATCCATACTGCAAGATTTAAAGGGCCTTCCTGCTGACTGGCGGGAGCACGTGGCGAATTCACCGTATTTAAAGGGACTCTTTAAATGCTGTTGGGAAGAAGCGGGGGTGGCATACCTGCACTCCAGGCCACAGATTTGTGGCTTGGAGTGCAGGTGCGTGGGGCCCCCCTCCTCTTCCCAAAAGCATTTAAAGGGACCCTTTAAATGTTTTTGGCAAGAAGTGGGGGGGGGGGAGCGCTGGTCCCCAATGTGATGAGGTCACTTCTGCGTGATGTCATCATGTTGGGGACGTCCTCTCCCCCTCCAGTAACACTCACCAAAGTCCCCCGCCGGGGACTTGGAAGGACCTGGCAACTCTAGGAAGACCCAACACAAGATGGATTGACTCAGTCAAGGAAGCCACGGCCTTCACCTGGCCAGACCTGAGCAAGGCTGTTAGCGATCGGATGTTTTGGAGGTCATTCATTCATAATGGTGCCGTAAGTCGGAAGCGACTCGACAGCACTTCACACATAACACACACACACGCACACGCACGGATAGCTTGGGGTTGCCTCATACAAATCATGGAGGATTCTTCAGCATTTCACCCAGTCCGGTCCTTCCTGTTGAAGAGCCGCATCTTGAGTACTACCCATGCCCATAAAGGAACTCACTCACACAATGTCAGTGAGCTGCTTAATAAAAAGAGCCCTGCTGGACCCAACAAATGGTCTATCCAATCCAGCATCCTGTTTCCCACAGTGGCAGGCCAAGGGCCCTGGAAGACCACAGCAGGGGGACAGAGGCCAAAGCCTCCACCGCCTGTCCCCTCCGCCCCAGTCACTGTATTGCCTCTGAACACAGAAGCCTCACTTAGCCACCCCAGCCCACAGCCATCAAAGGCCTCCCCCTCTGTTTCTTTGTCTAATAGGGATGCCAGCCTCCAGGTAGGAGCTGGGGATCCCCTGGAATTTTCCAGCCGGGACCTGGCAACCCTACCTTATCATCCCCCACCAGAGGCCAGAGGGGACCTAGCTGGCAGCCCCTTTTAAAGGCTTCAGAGTCAGTGGCCGTCCCTTCACCCTGTGGCAATGAGTTCCACAAGTTGATTATGTGTTCCACGTGAAGAAGTGGATCCTTTTGTTAGTCCTGAATCTGCTGCACATCAAGTTCACTGAGGGCCCCTGAGTACCAGTACTTTGGGAGACAGAGAAATCTCTCTCTCTCTCCCTCTCTCTCTGTCCTTTCTGCATTCTGTTAAACCTGAAGGCACAGGAACCCAGCTGGTTTCTCACATGGGGAGTGATGGCGGAATCCTGGTTTACAGCTAACTCTTCCCTACCCCTGCTGTATGAATGTAGGGCTTGATTCAGGCTCAGAACCCTACTCTGAGATGCTGCAAGGGCAGAAGGCCAGCCCTTCTGTCTTACCAAGAAAGCGCCCAGGGGACTGCTGCCAGGGGCCAGCTGAGAAAAGGAGCCCCTGCAGGCTTGGCAGTGCTGAAGGGCCACTCAGCTCAGACCCAGTCCATACGGATTGAGAGGTGCCAGACTTTGGGTGGGACCTGGGGACAGGGGTCATTTCATAGAAAAAGAGGCGCAGGAGCTCACTAGCAAAACTCATTAGCAAAGCTTATTTGCATATGCTACACCACCTGACATCACCGGAAGTATGCCAGAAGGCAAGAGAGAAACAGAGAAAGAGAGACAGAGAGAGAGAGAGAAAGAAAGAGCTGGCAGAGAGGGGACAGCTACCAATCCAAGCCTCAGAAATACCACTATTCTGGGAGGATCGCTTCAGTGGTGGCTGAAGCCTTCAGAAGGCTGGTTGGAGGAACAAGGTCTTTTCCAGGGGACGGGGTCATTTTGCTGCAGCCATGACACAAGCAGGCATTCCCCCACCGGGGGGGGGGGGGGGGGCTGGCACCAACTCCCGGAGCTGGGCTCCCCCGAGCTCCTGCTCGAAATGACCCCTGCCTGGGGATCCCCTGGAATTACAGCTCATCTCCAGACTACAGAGATCAGTTCCCTCTGAAGAAAATGGGTGCTTTGGAGGGGGGACTCTATGGAATGGTACCCCACGGAGGTCCCTGTCCTCTCCAGGCTCCATCCTCAAATCTCCAGGAGTTTCCCAACCTGGAGCTGGCAACTCTACCTCCTTTCCCACCCAGTGCTCAGGGGGGACCTGGCAACCCTATATGGATCACCTGCAGGGCTGCCCAGCACCAGTCCCACAGCTATCGGGGGGGGGGGGGCGGAATTGGGGGCATTGCCCCCCCAAAGATGAGTGCCACCCCCACAGACAAAACATTTTAAAAAATCAAACTTTAAATGTAAGATGTGCTTGGGGTTTCCAAACTGTCCCCAGTGCACAGTCAGGGAAGCTTCAGTCTCATTTTCTTTTTTCCCGGGTCAAAAAATAAATAGGTTTTTAAAATAAAATGCAAATAAAATTAAATAAAATTGCAAAAAATAAAATAAAATTGCAAAATGCAAAAGAGAGAGAGCTGGAGATCCCCCCCCCCCCCAGCTTACAAAGAAAAGCAGCCCGGAATCGAGCCTCTCCAATCAAGAGGACTAAAGGAGGACTAGAGGTTGCACCGGATTTCTCCACACACCCCCAACCAAAATTTTCTGGTATGCCCCTGCCCAGCATCCTAGAGGCCATTTGGCTCAGCTTGTTCCAGGGCATTTAAAAAATATTCTCCCATGATGTGTGAGGGGAACGAATACCGGTTAAGACACACGCCTGCATTTGTCAGTAACTGGAGTTACTTTTAAACCCGGCTTCCTTGGTTGTCGTCTATGCAGGAAAGCGAAACAGAGGGAAAGGGAAGGAGGCTTGGGTGAGCCTGGAGCATTCAAGCTTAATGTCAGTTTGAAGCCACGTCTGAATGCAGCCTTCATGTTGTAGCGCATGTACTTCTATGCCGAGCGCAAGTTGAGCCAAACAGTGAAAAATGTAAATATGTAAATACTTTGGAACCCAGGGCAGGGGAGATCAGCGCTCTGCCCACTAGTCAGATCTCGGAAGTTGAGCAGGGCCGGCCCCAGTTAGCTCTTGGATGGGAGACCACCATGGAAGTCCAGGGTCACTACGCAGAGGCCAGCAACAGAAAACCACCTCTGAATGTCTCCTGCCCTGAAAAACCCTTTGGGGTCCTCACAAGTCCTCTGCGACCTGACAGTACTTTTCACCACCAAACTAGGAAAACACCCAGTAGGGGGAGAAGATGTATCTTCAGCACATGTAACCAGGGGTCATTTCGTAGAAAAAGAGGTGCAGGAGCTCATTAGCATAACTCATTTGCATAACTTATTTGCATATGCCACACCCCCTAACATACCGAAGGTGTGTCAGAAGGCAACACCCACCCCTCAGGCTCCACTCCACAGGTGAGTGAAACTGACCTGCTCTTCCTCCATTCCCTTCCCCAGCCAATACTTTGTGCAATAAAAATAAGTGTAAAGAACACACCCTCATTCTCTTCCTGCTCCCTTGAATCCACCAGGTTTCAAGTAGACTTGAGATACCCAGGACATGTGCACCACCCATCCCTTTCCCTTCCCCTCCCCACAACAAGACACCCTGTGAGGTAGGTGGGGCTGAGAGAGGTCTTTGGAGAACTGCTGATGAGAGAACAGCTCTGAGAGAACTTGTGACTAGCCCAAGGTCACACCAGCAGCTGCATGTGGAGGAGTGGGGAATCAAACCCGGTTCTCCCAGATTAGAGTCCGACTCCTGACCACTACACCAAACTGATGGGGTGGAAGCTGCTGAAGGGTTGGTGAAATTTCTCCAGTACTTATGTGCCATGTGCCCAGATAAAAAATGGTATACTTAGAAAATTTATATGCCACCTTGAGCAAGTCTCTGGAAAAGCAGCACACAGTCATAAAAGGAACAATGATAAAATTATCAGTATTAAAACAAAACATTAAAATCAATAAAGACCCTAGCAGGGCTTCCCCCGGGGCGCTGCGCCTCTGCACTGCTCGGGGAAGCCGAGGAGGGGGTGGGGCTTGGTCATGTGCCCGCCCCCTGGGCTTCTCACTCCCGGAGCTGCGCTTCTGTGCGCTCCCCCTCCAATGGACCCCTGCATGTAACAGAGGGAGGAGGTATTCAAGCAATGATCCTCCATTTGGGGCAGGGCGTGCCTCAACACTAGACTCTCCCCCCCCCCCCAAATTTTCATCTGTAACTAGGCCCTTCCCTGTCTCTCCGTGCTGACAGGCAGGGAGTCGGAGAGCCGAAAGGGTTCCTCGGGCATCCAAGGCGGAAACGGGAAACGGTTATTGGCACAACACAGAGAATGCCTGGACACGTAGCTTCTTCTGTCACTTCACAGTTTTTCACGTTTATTTTTACACCTTCTGTCTCACGAATTCTGGGAAAGGAAGGCTAGCTCTCTCCCTGCCCCCCCCCCCAATAGCCTTTACAGTATGGAAAGAAGAAAAGGACAGCGAGAGAGAGGGGGAGAGGGAGAGAGAGAGGTCAGAAAAAAGGTGACAGCTAATCTCACGCCATGATCAAAGCCATTTTAAGACCTATTGTTGTCTGCTTTGGAAAAAGGCGAGGCGTCAACAAGCAGGGAAGGCGGGGCTGGAAGGACTTCTTTGAAGGAATGATCCGGAGCCTCCAGTTGTAGGAAGAGCAGCATCAGTCAAAGTTTGGAAACTTGAAAAATTGGTGGTGGTGGGGAATTAGTCTGCTTTGTTAAGGGCGACGCAGTGTTATGAAGGACAGAACAACACTCACCGCGATGAGTAAAACCTTAATGTATTCTGCCAAAAGTTATATATGAATCCAATACATATACTGCATGAACAATTCTAACTTCCCAGATTTTCACCATATATCTGAGGATCTTGCAACTATATGACTTATTTTCTAACTGAAATCCTCAACAGTTATAAATATATATATGGGGTATCTTTACAATCCAGTATTCTAATACGCGGCGGTTACTCTCTATTGACTTGTACACAATCTTCTTGAGAATTAATTTCTTAAAAATGCTCCCTCTAAGCCGTGGAGTCTTGGGAGCGAAAATTCTGCTTTGTGAGCTAGTGGGATTAAAGTTGTGACTAGCGAGCAATTTGGCTGCTGCCCTGGAGCCATTCTTCCTGAGCTAAGACAAAAAGGTGTGAGCCGGAGGCCAAAAAACTGTGAGCTAGCTCACACTAACTCAGTTTAGAAGGAACACTGGTTCTCACTGACAATAAATTCTGAGATGTAACACTTCAACATGCCTCAGCTGTATAGCGATCAAAATCCATTCATAAAGAATCCACGAAGAATCCAGCGCTGTACATATATTGGATATATGTATAACTTTTGGCAGCATGCATTAAGGTTTTACTCATCGCGGCATAGGCGTCAACTACGGGGGGGGGGCTCGAGGGCTCGAGCCACCCCCGAAATTTCCTGGGGGGGGACTGAGCCCCCCCCCCCGGGAAAACGGTGCACCCTCCACCGCGCCTCCCTTGGCCCTTCCTAGGGCCGCCGCCGCCTCTCTTTTTCCCCCCCACCTGGCCACTCCGACCCTCCCTCAGTCCGTCCAGGGGCCAGCTAAGCAAATGCCCAGCTGGCCCCTGGACAGATGGAGGGAGGGATAAAAGCAGGAGCGGTCAGGCGGGGGGGAGGCGGCGGTGGCATGGTCCTGGCGGGCGCGTGCACAAAGCGCGCGCGCACGGAAGAGCTCCCCCACGGGGAGTTTTTAAACTCTACGCCCCTGCATTGCGGTGAGTGTTGTTCTTTTGCGGTTTAATCCACCGTGAACCTGGTCTTGTCAATTTCATTGTATGTGTTATAAAGAACTACATCAGTCAAATTTGGGAAACATGAAAAAAATGGGGGGAGAGATTAATCCGCTTTGTTAAGAAAAATGCAGTGTTATAAAGAAGAAGAGATTGGATTTATACCCCGTTATTCACTACCCAAGGGAGTCTCAGAGCAGCTTACAAACTCCTTTCCCTTCCCCTCTCCACAACAGACACCATGTGAGGTAGGTGGGGCTGAAAGAGCTCTGACAGAAACTGCTCTTTTTCAAGAACAGCTGTGCCAGAACTATGGCTTGCCCAAGGTCATCCAGCAGGTGCAAGTGGAGGCGTGGGGAATCAAACTAGGGCTGCCAAGTCCCCTGATAGGGCGGGGGAAACACTGATTTTTAGTCCTTCCCTCCCGCTTTTCCAAAGTTGCCCACCGGGGGGACAAAATGGCTGCCTTAAAAGGGAAATGTCTGCAGAGAGCCTGCCCTGCAGTAAAAAGCCTCGCCAGACATTTCCCCTTTAAGAAGTCAGCAAGAGAGCTTCCACAGGAAGAGAGGTCCGCCCAGAGATTAAGGAGGGACTGAAGGAGCTGCTTTTGCATGTGGCTGGCAAGGTGAGTTTCTCTTCCAGCTCTTTTCATTCTCTCTCCCTCTTTCTTTTTTCTGTCTGTCTGTCTGTCTCTCTCTCTGTCCCCATCCAGCAGAGGTCTATCAGTGGCTATTATAGCCACAAGGTCTAAATGGAAGTAAGTGCCTCTGCCAGTTTTTTTCCCTTCTCTCTCTCCCTCTTTCTTTTTTCTGTCTGTCTGTCTGTCTCTCTCTCTGTGTCCCCACCCAGCAGAGGTCTATCAGTGGCTATTATTAGCCACAAGGTCTAAATGGAACCCTTTGTCTGGGGCAGTGATGCTCTGCATTCTTGGTGCTTGGGGGGCAACAGTGGGAGGGCTTCTGGAGTTCTGGCCCCGCTGCTGGACCTCCTGAGGGCACCTCGTATTTTTGGCCACTGTTGTGACACAGAGTGTTGTACTGGATGGGCTGTACTGTATGGGCCGATCCACTGTGGCTTCTCTCCTGTTCTTATGATATGAAAATCATATTTAGCACTTGTGTAGCACTTAGTGCTTCATATTCTGCCGAGATGAGGAAGGATTCAGTAGGGCTGTTGCTCAGTGATAGAGCATCTGCTTGACATGCAGGAGGTATCAGCCTCTTCAGCTAAAAAAGGATCAGGTAATAGGTGACATTAAAGATCTCAGCCTGAGACCCTGGAGAGCCACTACCAGTCTGAGTAGTCAATACTGACCTTGATGGACCAATGGCCTGATTCAGTATTAGGAAACTTCATGAGTTCATGTGTCAGCATGTGGAAGCAACATCACAGGATGTGACATCACAAAATGATGTCACTTCCTTTCTCCTGGCTCCACCCCCAAAGTCTCCTGGCTCCACCCCCAAAGTCCGCAGATATTTCCCAAGTTGGACTTGGCAGCCCTAAATCAAACCCGGTTCTCCCAGATTAGAGCCCGTGCATTTAACCACTACACCAAACTGGCTCACCAAAGAGCAACATGAGTCAGCTTTGGAAACTTGAAAAATTTGGATATATTTTTTTAAAATCTGCTTCATTAATGACGATGCTAATGTTGTATTGATTACTTGAAAATATACTGACCCACAGATCCTAACCCACAGATTTCTCAAGAAGCATAATGGGGATGGGGTGGGAAACAACATCTTTAAAAAATCCACCTTATCCCCATCCACTGTAGTGAAAAAACCAAACAAAGACACACTTTTATGTTAGATTTGAATCCAGTAGCGCCTTAGAGACCAGCTTTCAAGAGTCAAAGCTCCCGTCGTTAGAGACCAGCAGTCCTGCCACAGAGACCTTAAAGATTAGCAGTCCTGCCACAGACCAACATGGTTATTTTCTGAAATGTTTTTCGTTATTGGCTGCAATTGTGGAAGAAGATCAAAGTTCCATAATATCCACTTCTCTCCCCAAAAAGTCCAAGTGCTTGATTGGTAAAGTCCAAGTGCTTAATATCAAGGAGGAATTTTATCTGTGCCAGCCTTTTCTTTCTAACAAGGACAACTGGACTCATGTTTGCTTTGGCAGCAAATATACTGAAATTGGAACGACAACTGGACTTCTGAGAAGATAGATGCAGATGGGGTAGCTGTGTTGGTCTGAAGCAGCAGAAAAAATGGTTGAGTCCAGTGGCACCTTTGAGACCAACAAAGCTGTGTTCAAGGTATAAGCTTTCGTGTGCACTCACACTTCTTCAGATACATTGAAGTGGAAGTTACCAGTCCATACATATAGGTAGAAGGCAGGCCCATTGACAAGATTTTGTGGCTTGTGGGGCTTTTTTTTTTTCTGGTGGGGCTGCCATTATTTGCCGTAATGAAAGGGGTGGTGGTGCACACCCCTCTCCCTCCCTCCTGCAAGATTTAAAGAGCCCTCCAGCTGATCGACGGGCCATGCGCTCCCCACAGATCAGCTGAAGGGCCCTATAAATCTTACAGGCGGGAGAGGGGTGCGCGTGACCCCAAAATGTCTTCTCAAAAGCATTTAAAAGATTCCTTTAAGGGGGCCCTTTAAAGGAGGGGGCTGGCCCTTTAAGGAAGGGGCGGAGCCTCCAATAGCCCCACCGTAGCTACGGGCCAGGTAGAAGGTGTGCAACAAATTAGCATAGAGCATAGTCAAGGGGTTTGACAGATGCAAGGACCAAATGGTTATTTCACTTAGGGGTGCCAGCAGACTTGAACTTTGTTCAACTGGACTCCTGTTAGGTTGCTGGAAGGTATTGAAACTGCCCCCCCCCCCCCCGCCGCCGCCGTGCTTCTGGGCTGCCATGAAGGGCTGAGAACTGGCTGTTTATGAGCAAGCCTAGAACAATCTGGCTCGGCTGTGGGATTTTCCAGGGCTTGGTGTGGCTCATCTGTTTGTCCATCTCTACCCACTTCTGCAGATCTCCTCTCACCCGGCAGACTGAGGAGGAGGGAGCTCTGACTAAGAGGCTGTCCAGGGGCTTGCCCTCCTGACCTCATACCAGGCAGGGAATGGAGGAGGCCTCTCACAAGCGTGGACGGTGCCACTGTTCAATCTGATAGCGCCTCGCGCCCTACTCCCCCCCCCCCATCCCACCCCTATTGTCAGCTTTTTAGAAAATTATTATTAGCTACAAATAGGAAAGAGTTTTATTTTGCTAACAAAGCTCACAGACTCGACTGAGCCGGCTGGAGCCAAATCTCATTGCTGACCTTACTCCAAACAGCTAGAGGAAACGGGAGACTTTCCCAAGTTTTGTGCGTCACTCCCGGCTCAGGATGGTGTGCCGCTTCGCTCTGTGGCGCGCACCGGGGGCGGGGGGAGTATAGATTGCAGAGATCTACTGGAAATGCCTTGTTTGCATGTCCACGTCTGTGGTAATTCCAAGCAACAAACAAACCCCATTTTCTTCCCTCTCTCTTTTTTTGGGATGAGTATTTCGTGTGAGCCTGGAAGTCATGGTGACTTCTGGTGACCCCTAGTGGGGCTAGGATGTTTTCCAGAGAGGTGGCTTGTATTACCTGCCTCTACCTCCCGGTCCTGGTATTCCTTGGAGGTGGCCCTTCCAAATACTTGTCAGGGTTGGCCCAGCTTAGTTTCCGAGATCTGACTTGCCTGGGCTATCCAGGTGAGGGCAACAAACCCTGTTTTCAAGTCTGCATCACTGCTCAATCACTACTCCTATTTTTTGTCTACTTGGTCAAATGCTTGTCAACATTTTGTTAGTGGGAGTTGCTGGAGTGAAGGTGATCTTGCGCTGTGCTCTTGGGTACAAGAATAAGGGTGCTGTACAAGTATATTCAAGGGTATGAGATTTTATCAGACGTCTGCTTCCAGACAGCTCGAGCGACTGTTTTTTAGTATTGCACTTTTCTGTATTATGGGAAAACAAAAGGTAGACACCAAAAGAAATGTTATTTGCAGGGGTCCGTTGGAGTGGGAGCGCACAGGAGCGCAGCTCCGGGAGTGAGAAGCCCAGGGGGCGGGCACATGACCAAGCCCCGCCCCCTCCTTGGCTTTCCCAAGCAGTGCAGAGGCGCAACGCCCCGGGGAAAGCCCTGCTAGGGTCTTTATTGTTTTTAATGTTTTGTTTTAATATTGATAATTTTATCATTGTTCCTTTTATCACTGTGTGCCGCTTTTCCAGAGACTTGCTCAAGGTGGCATATAAATTTTCTAAGTATACCATTTTTTATCTGGGCACATGGCACATAAGTACTGGAGAAATTTCACCAAACCCTTCAGCAGCTTCCACCCCATCAGTTTGGTGTAGTGGTCAGGAGTTAGACTCTAATCTGGGAGAACAGGGTTTGATTCCCCACTCCTCCACATGCAGCTGCTGGTGTGACCTGGGGCCAGGCACAAGTTCTCTCAGAGATGTTCTCTCATGAGCAGTTCTCAAAAGACCTCTCTCAGCCTCACCTACCTCACAGGGTGTCTTGTTGTGGGGAGGGGAAGGGAAAGGGATGGGTGGTGCACATGTCCTGGGTGGTTTCAAGGGAGCAGGAAGAGAATGGGGGGGTGTTCTTTATGCTTATTTTTATTGCACAAAGTATTGGATGGGGAAGGGAATGGAGGAAGAGCAGGTCAGTTTCACTCACCTGTGGAGTGGAGCCTGAGGGGTGGGTGTTGCCTTCTGACACACTTCCGGCATGTTAGGGGGTGTGGCATATGCAAATGAGTTGTGCAAATGAGTTATGCTAATGAGCTCCTGCACCTCTTTTTCTACGAAATGACCCCTGGTTATTTGCCTCTGTGCCACAAAAAGCTGCCTCTGCCCACTCCAACACGTTAAAGCACATTAAAGAAACAGGATGTTTTTCTCCATGCCAGCTGGCATATCTGTAAGGAACCAAAATGGTGGCTGAAGCTTCATGAAAGGGAGGAGGAAGAGGAGGAGACTGGATTCATACGCTGCCTTTCACTACCTGAAGGAGTCTCAGAGTGGCTTACCATCTTTCTTTCCCCACAACAGTCTCCCCACAACAGATACCCTGTGAAGGAGGTGGGGCTGATGGAGCTCTTTCAAGGACTATCCTTGAGAGAACAGCTCTGAGAGAACTTGTGACTGACCCAAGGTCACGCCAGCAGCTGCATGTGGAGGAGTGGGGAATCAAACCCAGTTCTCCCAGATTAGAGTCCTCACTCCTAACAACTACACCAAACTAGCTCTTTTGGAAACCTTTGTGAGAGTTTAGATAGCCCTATATACAGGGGTCGTTTCGTAGAAAAAGAGGTGCAGGAGCTCATTAGCATAACTCATTTACATAACTCATTTGCATATGCCACCCCCACCCCCCAACATACCGGAAGTGTGTCAGAAGGCAACACCCACCCCTCAGGCTCCACTCCACAGGTGAGTGAAACTGACCTGCTCTTCCTCCATTCCCTTCCCCATCCAATACTTTGCGCAATAAAAATAAGCGTAAAGAACACACCCACATTCTCTTCCTGCTCCCTTGAAACCACCAGGTTTCAAGTAGACTTGAGATACCCAGGACATGTGCACCACCCATTCCTTTCCCTTCCCCTCCCCACAACAAGAAACCTTGTGAGGTAGGTGGGGCTGAGAGAGGTCTTTTGAGAACTGCTCATGAGAGAACAGCTCTGAGAGAACTTGTGACTGGCCCCAGGTCACACCAGCAGCTGCATGTGGAGGAGTGGGGAATCAAACCCGGTTCTCCCAGATTCAACTCCTGACCACTCCTGACCACTACACCAAACTGGTAAGGTGGAAGCTGCGGAAGGGTTGGTGAAATTTCTCCAGTACTTATGTGCCATGTGCCCAGATAAAAAATGGTATACTTAGAACATTTATATGCCACCTTGAGCAAGTCTCTGGAAAAGCAGCACACAGTCATAAAAGGAACAATGAAAAAATTATCAATATTAAAACAAAACATTAAAAACAATAAAGACCCTAGCAGGGCTTTCCCCGGGGCCCTGTGCCTCTGCACTGCTTGGGAAGCTGAGGAGGGGGCGGGGCTTGGTCATGTGCCCACCCCCTGGGCTCCTCACTCCCGGAGCTGCGCGCCTGTGTGCTCCCGCTCCAATGGACCCCTGCCTATATAGAGACTGTGCATGGCTTTCCATGCAGTTTTTAAAAGGAGCAGGTGGGGAAGAGCTGCTTTGGCTCCTGCGCTGGGTTGGGGCTTAGGTAGCAAAATGTCTTGAGCTAATATGGCGCATCCTGTATTAATTTCACTCATTTTGTGGAGCTTTCTTGTTTGGGGTTTCTTTTGGGAGAGGGGGATATGCCACAGAAGCAAGACACCAGCTAACCCCAAAGCGCTCGGATTTGAGCTCTGATTCGCCCTCAGAGTTTCAAAACCTTAAAAACGTAAGCAGAGAAAGTAGCCTTTGCCCATCTCCAACTGCACTGAGCTAACACAATGGCTGCTGACACAAGAGAGGCAAAGAACTGCAAGAGCAAGAAGCCGAAATGCAGGATGCTTGTCCGTGTGGAGGCTAAAAAATGACACCGCAATTCCTGGAGAAATGTGCAAGAGATCCAGCTAAACCAATGTGGGTTTCAAGAATACCAGGTATGCTTTGAAATGAAAGCATTACTCTGCTTGGGTGGAACCCTGCCATTGGGACCCAAATTTCATTTAAAACCCCAGTACTAGAAACCTTTACCTTGAAGTCCGTCCCGTCCATTATGGCAGAACTTAGGCCCCAGTAAGTGTGCTCAAAATTGCAATTTTCACTCATTTGATTTGATACTTTAGCTCCACTGTAATTTACCAGCTACTCGTCCGGAGTTTTCAAGATCGAGGAGGCTAAATAGGTTAAATGATAAGGACTGCAACAAGAGATATAATCAAAGCACTTTTTAAAGCACTCTTTAAAATGCTGGATGCCCGCTAAACATTATTATTATTAGTGCAAGCAGTACAGGAGAAAAGCAAGCTTCTATAGCAGGGAACTCTTTGCTTGAAATATGGACAGCTAAACATTGTCTTCCCCTGCCCTGGATCGCTCAGGCTAGCCTCATTTGATCAGATATCAGAAGCTAAATCGGGTTGGACCTGGTTAGTACTTGGATGGGAGACTGCCAAGGAAGTCCAGGGTTGCTACGCAGAGGCAGGCAACCCCCTCTGAACGTCTTTTGCCTTGGAAACCCTATTGGGGTCGTCCCAGGATCCTGGATGGCGAGACAGATAGAGATGAGAATGCGCCAGGAGATCTGATGCCAGCCGCTGTCCAGACAGCAGACTTTGCCTCCAGCTTGCCAGGAGCTTTTGTTTCAGTCTGGCAGGAATGTGCCCCCCCTGTGAAGAGCCAGCCATTTCCAGGCTGGCTCCTCATCTGTGCCTATTAAAGCTTCCTCCTCCTGCCCCCCCCCGCCCCCATCCTCGACATTAGAATGTCACCACAGCTCTCCTGTCTGCCCAGCAGTGTAGCCAGCATGCCACCAGCATGAAGTGCCTAAGGTGGAGTTCTCAGTGCTGGGGTTGTACCAGTTCAGAATGGAGGTTGGGGACTTATAGGACTGAACGTTCTGCTATTTTTTTAAAAAAAGCCTTACAATTTTTTTTAAAAATCCCTAGCGAATCAGAAGGAAGGGTCTAGCTTTGCCTTCTCCCCAGCCTGCTGCAAGCAAAGGGGATTGTTTTGCACAAAAGGGCATTCAGTCATTTGAGCCACCCCCTGCAGTGTCAAGTGGTACAGCCCCAGTGAGGCCTAGAAGCAGAGTGGTGTAGAGGTTAGAGCAGGGGTCCTCAAACTTTTTGAGCCGGCTGGCGCCTTTGGAATTTTGACACAGCACCCGGGGGCCACAAAACTCTGCCACAAAACTCTGAAACTATCTGTTGCTGGGAGTCGTTTGCATGGCAGAAAACGGGTATGCCTGTTTTGCCGTCTACCTTGATTTGGCGCCTCCTTCCTTCCCCTCTGGGGCTGGCTATCTTTTTCCCCTTACAAGGGAAAAAAAAATTCAGGTGGAGTTGCTGTGTCGATCTGAAGCAGCAGAACAAAGTTTGAGTCCAGGGGCAAATTTAAGACCAACAAAGTACTACTTTGCGCTGCTAAGACCGTCACTGCAGCAACTTGGAAAGACTCCATACATATTCCTACTTCCAGATGGTTCACTAAGATATGGGACATACTAGCAATGGACAAGTTGTCCGACTCCATTCCAGTGGCTGAAAGAACGAGCTTTAAATCAAACATGATAGCAAAATGGTTCCCTTTCTTAGAATATATTCACAGTCAAAGCTCCAGCCAGTACTGCAAAGTACCAAAAAGGTACCAAGAAATACTTACCTCTATTGCATAGTATTTGATCCTATTCATATTGTAGTTATCACATTCATAGCAGGGCATAGAGTCCACGGTCAATGCTTAGGACTGTGCATTTGGACTTTCCACATACGCAATACCAGGGTTAGCTGGAAGTTGTTTTTAAGTTGATTTGTTTAAAAAGTTATTGTTGTTTATGTCAGTATCGTCAACTTTTCTATTTACTATATACCTGCATTGGAGGTATTTTCAAAAAAATTGTTTGTATATGATAAAAGTAAAACCCAATAAATATTTATTTAAAAAACAAAGTTTTATTCACAATATAAGCTTTTGTGTGCAAGCACGCTTCTTCAGGGGGAAAAAAAAAGAATCAAAGTGTGGGGGGGTTTAATATTCTCCTGCCAGACCCTGCAGTTTATCACCATCCCTAAGTGGAGGCTTCAGCAGCGGGAATCTGAGGGATTTCTTCCAGCTGTTGGAAATGGGGGAGGGAGCCAAGATCTCCTCCATGGAGCCAGCTTGGCTGCTAGTTCAGATGGCCTCAGCTGTTTTCGGCCAGATCCCGAATGAAAGAGGACAGAAAACAAAGGAGAGAAAAGGAGCCTCCTGCGTATTTCAAACTCAGGACTGACATGTTGAATTGCATTCCATAAATATATGCTCACTTACCCATACCAACAAGTTCTTTTCGGTGCATAGATGTGCAGAAGGCTTGTTTTTAGCATTTCCCCCTTTACTAGCAATCCTGTGCAGGTCTACTGAGATATAAGCCCCATTCTATTTAATGGGGCTTACTCCCAGGAAAGTGTGTTTAGGATTGCAGCCTGTGTTACATGCAAATTCATACAATACAACCCATAAGGTAGGGGTCCCCAACCTTCAAAGGGTCTTTTTGGGCGCGTTCATACGGCTCAAGCCATGCCAGGCACGAGTGCCTGGTGGATTTAAAGTGCACGCCCAGATCACAACATCTGGGAATCATGCTGTTTCCGTGAGTAGCCCATCGATCCCCATCGGGGATCCGTACTTAAAAGATAGTGGTGAAAGTCCAGTCTTAAGCTGGCCGACAGGTCAATTGTGGACTTTCCCCCGTCTAGTTGTCCCACCAGCACGCAATCAGCCTGTAGGGATGGTCTCCAGACAATTCCGAACGGCCGCCATTTTAAAAAAAGTCTTAGTGATGCGCACGTAATGGCTTAAACACGCAATGTCCACAGAGCTCTGCTCAAATGATCCAGTTTTATGTTTCTGATGGTCCCCTGAACTTTATCAACTTTATTAACTGAAATGGTACCTAGAGGAAGGTACCGCTGGCAGTGCTTTTACCATTTAAGTCTGTGCATGCATGGAAAAACAAGTATATGGTGAGGCGCATGTGCGCATGTGCAGACAGGATTTTATTTAAAAAGCCGATCGCACAGCTCCTTATGGGGGATGCCATTCTAGACAATCCACCACGGAGTCATGCGCAGTAGAGCACTTCACGGGGGAGCTGTCTGGTCGTGCAGCGCTGGATCAAAAAGATCTAGATCAAATTACAACCAGGCCAATGGCGAGATTAGCTGCCTGTCTGAACTAGGGCTGCCAAGTCCCCCGGTAGAGCGGGGGAAACACCGATTTTTAAAGCTTTCCCCCGCTTTTCCAAGATTGGCCACCGGGGGGACAAAATGGCTGCCAGCAGGGGAACCTTGGAGCCTGCCCTGGCCAGCCTCTTGAACTTCTTAAAAGGGAAATTTCCCCTTTAAGAGCTGAGCCAGCAAGAGAGCCCCGCCCAGAGATTAAGGCGGGACTAAGCTCTTTCTACTGCGTGCAAGGTTGCTGCTGAGTAAACTGCTTGGGTAAGCTGGGGTCTGCGAGCTCTTTTCCTTCTCTGTCTCTCCCCCTCCCCCTCTTTCTTTTTTCTGTCTGTCTGTCCACTGTGGTTTTGTCAAAGGAATAAACTGTCACTTCCAAAGAGGTAAACATCACAAGGAGAGGTTGCCTGTAGAAGGTCTGGGAGTGGGATTGTTTAAAATGTCTTGTCGTGGCTGTTTGGGTCCCCCCAATCCTCATTTCCCTTCTGCAAATAAAAGTTGGGATTCCTCATTTTTATGCCAATTTTCTGTTTCTTTCAACCGTGTCCCCCCCTCCGGCAGTAAAAATCTGCATTTTTAAAAGCATTTGTACATCAAGTAACTGGTATTTTAAATTAGGGATGGATCCAACTAGCTTTTCTGCTGGCGAAAAGGGGAGGACAAAGGTCCTCTTTAGCCACCAAAAAGCCTATGCTGGGGGGGGGGGGGGAGAAGTTATGGGACTTACATGGACAACAGCTGGGTGAAACAAGGGCCAGAAATAAAGCCTGGGAATTGGGCAAGAGTAAGTGAAAAAGCTGTCTGTCTGTCTGTCTGTCTCTCTCTCTCTCTCTGTCCCCATCCAGCAGAGGTCTATCAGTGGCTATTATTAGCCACAAGGTCTAAATGGAACCCTTTGTCTGGGGCAGTGATGCTCTGCATTCTTGGTGCTTGGGGGGCAACAGTGGGAGGGCTTCTGGAGTTCTGGCCCCGCTGCTGGACCTCCTGAGGGCACCTGGTATTTTTGGCCACTGTTGTGACACAGAGTGTTGTACTGGATGGGCTGTACTGGATGGGCCGATCCACTGTGGCTTCTCTCCTGTTCTTATGATATGAAAATCATATTTAGCACTTGTGTAGCACTTAGTGCTTCATATTCTGCCGAGATGAGGAAGGATTCAGTAGGGCCGTTGCTCAGTGATAGAGCATCTGCTTGACATGCAGGAGGTATCAGCCTCTTCAGCTAAAAAAGGATCAGGTAATAGGTGACATTAAAGATCTCAGCCTGAGACCCTGGAGAGCCACTACCAGTCTGAGTAGTCAATACTGACCTTGATGGACCAATGGCCTGATTCAGTATTAGGAAACTTCATGAGTTCATGTGGAAGCATGTGGAAGCAACATCACAGGATGTGACATCACAAAATGATGTCACTTCCTTTCTCCTGGCTCCACCCCCAAAGTCTCCTGGCTCCACCCCCAAAGTCCCCAGATATTTCCCAAGTTGGACTTGGCAGCCCTAGTCTGAACACACCCTTTGTGAGCTAAGCGTGCAGCCCTCGACTGCCCCTGTCCCTCCCTCCTACTAGATTTAAAGGGCCCTCCAACTGGTCAGTGGGCCCCGTGGGCCCTGCTGAGCCGCTGAAGCCCTTTAAATTGGGCAGGAGGGGAGGGAGAGAGGCGGCTGGGCAGGTGGTCACTCCTGGGGGTGGGGCTTGGGGGCATCTCCACCCACCCCCAGAACGCCCCTGAAATCCCCCCGCCGGAGTGATGAGTGGACCAGGCATCCTGACCCTGCCCACTTTATAAAAACACTCGGCGGGTGCTGGGAATGGAGTTGGTGGGCTCCACATTAGGGGGAACCCCCCCCCCCAGTCTGAAACAGACCTCATCTGTTGAGGCTCGGAGTAGAAACCCTGGAATATTTTCTATGCGTGTTTAATCCTTCCCCCACCCGCTTTTCTGCTGTGGTTCTTCTGGAAGCACACACAGTGTGTTTCCCCCAGGATAGTTCAGACACACTTGTACAGTAAACAAAGGTTTGGTATACTGGGCCGCTTCCATCTGGGTGCTTGTGTGGAAGCAGGGTCTTCTTTCCTTTTCTCCCCCAGCAGAAATAATATGGGAGACACTTAAAGGGTGACCAAAGAAAGGGAAGATGGTTAGAGAAAAGCTAAATCTGGAAACAAGGGAGTGGAAGATGTGAAGAAGACCGAAGCACTGTTTTACATGGCCCAGCCACGCCTTCCTGTCATGCCAGTCTTGTTCCAGGTCAAACAGGGTCGGCAGTTTTTCCGGCATGCAAAGACCTGGAGGACTTAGCATCCTGAGGCAAAGTCAAAGAAAAAGACCAACAAGTTGATCAGTCTGAAAGTCCAAGAGGACCTCCACAAACTGGGTGAGTGGGTGACAATGCGGCAAATGAAGTTCACATTGGGACAAACCACCCCCCCCCCCCCCAGCTTCAAGTATAGGCTGATGGGGTCTGAACTTGCTGAGACTGAGAGGGAAAGAGATCTTGGGGTGATAGTGGATAGCTCAATGAAAGTGTCAACCCAGGGTGCTGCAGTGGTGAAAAAGACAAACTCTGTGTTAGGGATTATTAGGAAAGGGAATGAGAACAAAATGACCAATATTGTAATGCCCTGTGTAGATCTATGGTGCAGCCTCATTTGGAATACTGTGTACAGTTCTGGTCACCATATCTCCAAAAGGATACTGCAGAGTTGGAAAAAGTACCAAGGAGGGCAACCAAAGATGATTAGGGGGTTGGAGCACCTTCCCTATGAGGAAAGGCTGAAGAGTCTGGGACTTTTCAGTTTAGAAAAGAGACGACTAAGGGGCGACGTGATAGAGGTTTATAAAATTATGCGAGGGGTGGAGACAGTTGACAAAGAGCATTTTTTTCTCCCTCTCCCAAAATAAAATGTGGAATTTGCTGCCAGAGGATGTAGTGATGGCCACAGGAGTAAGCAGCTTTAAAATGGATTCGATAGATTCATGGAGGAGAAGTCTATCAATGGCTACTAGCCATGGTGACAGAGGGGAACCTCCACATTCAGAGGCACTAATCCTCTGAACCCCAGAGCCAGGAGGCAACATCAGGGGAAGGCCTCAGCCTCTCTGCCCTGCTGTTGGCCATCCAGAGGAACTGGTTGGCCACTACATGAGACAGGATGCTGGATTAGATGGACCCCTGGTCTGATCCAGCGGGGTTCTTTTTGTGCTCTTTCACACATGGACACAGTATTTTCCTACGGGGCCTGGAGATTGTGGGGTTTTTTTTAATAAAGAGGATATACACAGGCAAAAGAGGTTTTTTTATCTCATCACACCCTCTGCTCAGACAGATTTTGTAGGTTCTGAAGCGGTACAAAACCTGCAAGACCTATTCACCTGATTCAATGAGCAACAAACTATTTGCCTAGTCTCAGTCACAGCAGCGCCATTCCAAAGCCCAGACTCAGCATGTGCTCTTTTCTACAAGGGGAGGAAGAAGACAAACCTTGTATTCTGGCTAGACATTATCGATCCATCTGATAGCAGCTTTTGTGTCCTGATAGGAAGGTGATCGCAGCATTTGATGTCCACCATAATTCTGGAATCTGCTGCCCACTTCTCTTCCCTCCTCCACAAATCTATCATGCATCCCATTATTACACGCAGTGGCGGGTTCTGTGTCATTTTTCTAATACAGCTGCGGAGCAAAATACAGGGCAAGTACTTACGTAGATGAAAGTGAGGAGCAGATCCTCCGAATGGACGGTTAAAAGGGAGACGGCATTGGCGCTCACCACGAACACCACTTTACGTGGCTGAGTGCTGTTTCCTTCAGCGGATGACACGTTCAGGTGGAGTTGGGACACCTGGAAGGGAAAAGAGCAAGAGGACGGGTCAAGTTCTTTTCCTCCTGATCAGGGAAAAGAAATTCTGATCGATGGGATAGCTCTGGGTGTGCGGCTTGTAAAGACACTGTTTGGTGCAAAAGAGCCTTTGGGACACACATCAGATGGCGTTCGGCAAGCCTTTCCCACATAATAATGCAAGAAGTGCTCAGTTGTGTTGCCCAGGATCCAGATTATTTCCCTCTCCACAAAGTATTTATGTCTCCCAAGCAAAAGCATTTCTCCCGTAGTGACTGCATTTTCCCCAGTCACAATGGGACAATGCAATTCTTTCCTCCAGCCAGGGAGACCACTGCGATTTGGAATCTGATGTGGAACTCAGTGGCCTGTGTCTCATGCACCAATGGACAGTGCTGATGACATCAGTGGGGATGAACAATGCATCTCCCTCCCGCATTCCCCACACTATTTGTTATTTTTAAAACTTAAGCTCTGAAAGTGTCTTATGCCCTCAGTGGCGCTGCACTTCCCTACTACGCACTCAGCCAGTGGAAAAAGTTTTGTCACCGTTTCATGAAATTGGCGTTTTAGCAAAAGTGATCCAACCACAAGAGTCCTTACAGCTATGAAGATAAATTCTTGGAACTGTGGCCAATGCCTGGAGAAAATTCAAACACAAAACTGTCAGCAGTCAGGGAATAGGGCTTTGGAGCTGGTCTTTACACTTCTTCAGTGAACAGGCTGGTCTGCATCGCTCTGCTGGATGCCGAATTTGGGCTTTTGCAGTTTGCGTGTTTTTGTTTGCTTCGTGTGGAGTTTTTTTGGCGAACAAGATTAACTGTTGCCGGAGTCAGTGCTCCATCTGGAATACTGTGAAGTAGTAACGAGGAAGTGACAATAAACATGCGCCCACATGTGGGTTGATCAGATCAGTAAAACATGTGGGTCGATCAGAACCCAACCAACTTCTCAGACATTAAAACAATGTCCCAGTAAAAGTGAGAAGGCTTCTGAACATGTGGAAAATGACTGTAATCTCAACTGTGCACAAACTGGCCCTATGTGCCATTCTTTTAGGGTTGCCAGGTCTGGGTTGGAAAATACCTGGAGACTTTGGGGTTGGGTCAAAGAGAGGGCGGGGTTTGGGGAGGGGAGGGGCCTCAGCATGGTCCAATGCCATAGAGTCCACCCTCCAAAGCAGCCATTTTCTCCAGGGGAGCGGATCTCTGTCAGCTGGAGAGCAGTTGTAAAAGCGGGAGATTCCCAGACCCCTCCTGGAGGCTGGCAACCCAACTTGTATCAGTGACCTAGACTTCTTGGCACATTTGAACAGTAGCTTCTCACAAGCTAGCATCTATTCCTTTGAAAATTTCTATACTGCAATATAACCAAAAAGTTTTCAAAGCGGTAATCCTGTGTCTGAGTTGTACCACTTCAGAGTACAGGCAGGGGCCTCCCCCTCAACAAAACAAAAAGTCCCTGCATTTTAATTAAAAAAAACTAACGACCATAGCCTGTCAGGGAGTGGGGTTGCCAAGTCTGGACTGGAAATTACTGGAGATTTGAGGGTGGAGCCTGGGGAGAGATCCCAGCAGGGTATAATGCAACACAGACTACACTCCAAAGCAACCATTTTTCCCAGGAGAACTGATCTATGTAGTCTGGAGATCAGCTGTGATTCCAGGAGATCTCCAGGCCCCAACTGGAGGCTGGCAACCCTATCAGAGTGAAAGTTTTTAGCCTAGCCTTCTCTGGAGACCAAGCCCTATGAGGAAAGGCTGAGGGACTTGGGAATGTTTAGTCTGGAGAAGAGGAGATGGAGGGGGGACATGACGGCTCTCTTGAAGTATCTGAAGGGCTGTCGCTTAGAGGAGGAGGGCAGGGGGCTGTTCCTGTTGGAAGCAGAGGATAGGACTCGCAATGAGTTTGAATTAAGGGTGAGAAGGTAATGGCTGGATATTAGGAGAAACTTTTTGACAGTGCAACAGAGGAATCAACTGCCTAGGGAGGTGGTGAGCTCCCCCCTCACTGGCAGTCTTTAAGCAGCATCTGGACAAACAATTGTCAGGGATGCTCTAGGCTGATCCTGCACTGAGCCAGTTTGGTGAAGTGGTTTAGTGTGCGGATTCTAATCTGGGAGAACTGGGTTTGATTTCCCACTCCTCCACTTGCAGCTGCTGGATGACCTTGGGTAAGCCATAGTTCTGTCAGAGCTGTTCTCTCAAGGACAGTTCTCTCAGAGCTCTCTCAGCCCCACCTACCTCGCAGGGTGTCTGTTGTGGGGAGGGGAAGGGAAAGGAGTTTGTAAGCCGCTCTGAGACTCCGAGTGAAGGACGGGGCATAAATCCAATCTCTTCTCTTCATCTTCTTCTAGATGGCTTGTAAGGCCCCTTCCAACTCTGTGATTCTAGGATTCCATGTTATTTATTATGTGGAGGGAATTCTATACCAAAGAGCATCCGATGTGAAACTGTACAGCTCAGACCCAGGTTGCTGGCCAGGGAGACCTCAGTCCCCGTTAAGTGGAAATATTAAGATGGCCTGCGATGCGTTGGCCTTGGAGTTGAAGGCAGAGCCCACCTCCCGTCCCTGCCCAAAGAATCCTGTCAGAAGCCACCGGAAAAGCAGCCAAAAATCAAAGAAAACAAGATGGGAGATGGGCCTCGGCCGCCTCTCAACAACAACACCCTCTTCAAACAGAACTCGCCCCACAGCAGTGGCAAGCGCGAAGGAGGAAACCAGACTCCGTGGGGTGGCTGTGGGACCCCTTGAGTCAATCCGGGCCTGCGTGGGCGAAGGCCGGCTTCTATTTTTATCCCGCTGCCTTTTTCAGAAGCCATTGTTTCTCCCCTCCAGAATGGCGGCAGGCTTTCTTCTGCCCCCTTGAGCACGGGGATCTGCTTATAGAAACCGGCTTCCAGTAATTCTTTTCGGGCTGGAGCCGGGTCTCTCTCCCCGGCCCTCCCTCCCCAGCCACTCGGTCGCGGCCGGGAGCCAGTTGTCTGAATGCCACAGTCGTGACATCAGGGGCCGGCTCCCTCCTCCCCTGCAATCTCCTCTCTTGTGTGTAAACACCAGGGACTCCATCCTATTTACCGACGGGATAGGATGGATATCATTTCCTAGGCATCGAGGCCACGGCTGTTTCCGGGCCGACGTCTCCGTCAACAGACCCCGGTGGCTGGTCCAGAGGCTAAGGGCACAGAAGTGGGAACTGTGAAAGTGGGGAAATAAGCTGGGTCACAGACCGGTTGCTGTCAGTCAAGGAGGAATGTATAAGCATTGGAGTTACATGGAGCTCTTTGTCAGGCAGGTCTGGCAGGCTTGTGCTTTTCTGGCCCTTTCTCCCTCACCCCCAATCAGACCACACACATTCCTCAGGGTCTTTTTGACCCAACTCTATATTTTAGTGTTCCCTGTTCAGTGTTCCCTCTAAGCTGAGTTAGTGTGAGCTAGCTCACTGTTTTTTAGCCTCCGGCTCACACATTTTTGTCTTAGCTCAGGAAGGATGGCTCCAGAGCAAACGAATGCATGCAGCAACCAAATCGCTCACTCACAACTTGAATGCCAGTAGCTCACAGAGTAGAATTTTTTGCTCACAAGACTCCACAGCTTAGAGGGAGCATTTGTTGTACCCTATCCCTAATCAAGTTTCTTCCAAGGCCCAAATTCATGGAGACTAGTTCTATCAGCGGCCGCAATAGAACATGTACGGATTGCGACAGATGCTCAAGACAAGCCCCAGAGGATAAGTGCTACTGTGATGCCTTTCTTAAAGGGTGGCCAGTTCTGGGTTGGGAAATACCTGGAGATTTGGGGGGTGGAGCCTGGGGAGGGTGGGGTTTGGGGAGAGGAGGGACCTCGGTAGGATATGATGCCATAGGTCCCACCCTCCACAGCAGCCATTTTCTTCAGGGGTACTGATCTTGGTCGTCTGGAGATCAACTGTCATAGTGGGAGATCTACCTACCTGTGTATGAGTTCCCAGTGGCAGCCATTATTGGCAACAATGACCTCTATCCCACCACTCCATTCACCAATGTTTGAAGCCTTCCCCTAACTTAAGTGGGTTTTCTCCAGAGATTCATAGTGTTGCCAACTCTGGGATGGGAAATTCCTGGGGAGATTTGGGGGTGGAGCCTGGAGAGGGCAGGATTTGGGGAGAGGAGGGGCCTTGTTGAGGTATAATGTCATCAAATCAACCCCCCACCCCCCTAAACCTGGCGTTCTCTGCAGGGGAACTGATCTCTGTAGTCTGGAGATAATTTGTAATTCTGGGAGATCTCCAGACTCCACCTGGAGGTTGGCAACCCTAACAACCAGGGGTCATTTCGAGCAGGAGCTTGGGGGAGCACAGCTCCAGCCCCCCCCGCAGGGGAATGCCTTAGGGTTGCCAAGTCTGGACTGGAAAATACCTGGAGACTTTGGGGGTGGAGCCAGGAGAGGGTGGGGTTTGGGGAGGGGAGGGGCCTCAGCGCAGTATAATACCATAGAGTCTACCCTTCAAAGCAGCCATTTTCTCCAGGGGAGCTGATCTCTGTCAGCTGGGGATCAGTTGTAAAAGCGGGAGATCCCCAGGCCCCACCTGGAGGCTGGCAACCCTAGAATGCCTGCTTGTGTCATGGCTGCAGCAAAATGACCCTATCCCCTGGAAAGGTCCTTGTTCCTCCGACCAGCCTTCTGAAGGCTTCAGCCATCACTGAAGCTATCCTCCCAGAATAGTGGTATTTCTGAGGCTTGGATTAGTAGCTGTCCCCTCTCTGCCAGCTCTTTCTTTCTCTCTTTCTCTCTTCTTTCTTTCTTGCCTTCTGACATACTTCTAGTGATATCAGGTGGTGTAGTATATATAAATAAGTTATGCTAATGAGCTCCTGCACCTCTTTTTCTACGAAATGACCCCTGCTAACAACAGAAGACTTACTTAAGATTCAGGAAGCCTTCTTAGGCTGGAGGAAGTCTTCAGACTTTGCTCAGCACAGGGGTAGGACACAGTCCAGAAATGGCAGACCTTGATCTAACTAGCAAGACTATTCATCTTTTCTTCAATTATTATGTTCTAAACACAAGTAACTTACAAGTGACAACAAATAACGTGTGCTATAATGAATTCAGCAGGACAAATAAATCTTCAGAGTTCAGTGAGACGAGGAGATTATAAATAATCTTTGAAATTCACCAAGTCAAGCAAGCTATCTGTGCACAGAATAGTAGTATTTTAACATCTACCACTGTCTCCCAGTCACTAGCTTAACCAAAACATTCATCCCCAGCTGTTCTTAATTCATCTCACAGTGACATTTTATTCTGTTCCTACAGCAAGCAGAGCAGGTACTCCCTATCCCATCTGATGTTCACAGTCCTGTGAAAGTTAACCTGACAAGGCTAGACCAAGGTCACTTAGCATCCGGCAGAGTGAACATATGAGCCTGGGTTTTCACTGTCCAACGATCTAACCACTACCCCATGCGTAGGACCATTTTCTTCAAAAGACTGGAGTTTTTTGGGGGGTCCATTTGGCAATATACACTCCAAAACTGTAGTTTGTCCAACTAGGGTTGCCAACTCTAGTTTGGGGCATTCCTGCAGTTGCTGAATTAATTCTTGCCGCTAGATGGAAAAAAGACCAAATCCAGGTTGGGAAACTCCTGGAGATATGGGGATGGAGCCTGGGGAGGACAGGGACCTCAGTGGTGTACAATGCCATGGAGTCCACCCTCCAAAGCAGCCATTTTCTTCAGGGGAACTGATCCCTGTTGTCTAGAGATGAGCTGTAATTCTGGGGGGTCCCCAGGTCCCACCTGGAGGCTGGCATCCCTACATACCAACCCGAATAGCAGTCCTTAGGACACCATAACGTTTAAGAATGACTTTTCAGTATAAGGAAGCTCTCTCTTGATCTGGTCAAAAGCGCAGAGGCGAGCACAACAAACATCAGGCCGAGTCACTCTGTCTCCTTCTGACTGCACATAATAAAGAGTGAAAACATCACACCCAGGCCTCAGACACAAAGCTAAGCTACAGAGGAAACTGCAAACTCTGCCGCCCTTGCCTGTCTCCAGGCCGGTTGTGTTTATTTGTGCGGGCCACACACAGCTAAGTTGAGGAAAGAAACAGCTCCCCTTTCCATCATCTCTACTTCGGAGGAAGGGGACCCCAGTTGCTCTTTAGTAGTTTGGATTAACGAAGCGTTACAATGAAATTTGTTACTGAGACTAGGAGGGAAAAGCATATAGACTCGCGACGGATCAACAGCTAAGCGTGCTGGCAAAAACCACCAGAGAGACTTGAGCTGGAATAGCCCCATTCTGCCACAAAGCTAACTGGCTGACTTTAGGGCAGGTGATAAACTCTCACTGCCTAACCTACCTCGCAAGGTTGTTGTGAGGATAAAAAGGAAGGGGAGAACTGTGTGTGTACTATCCTGAAAGCCTTGGAGGAAGGACAGGATTAACATCAAATAATTATGGGCAGGGCTGAAATCCATTCAAAGCGTTCTCCATCTGAATACCATTCAACGTGCCACAGACAAAATAGGGACATGCTTGTAATCTTCTCCTAAGAAGCAGCGTTCCCTGAACCTCTGACCCATTTCACATTGCTGAGGAGACTCTATGATGTTTGCTTGGCTTTCTACTGGTGAGATGCTTGGGGAGGTGGAGACAAGGAGGAAGGGTGTTGCATGGAGCCATGACATCAGTCCAACCAAACAACTGGAAATGACATCACCGCATAGCAGGATGCTCTAGGATTTTCCCCAAAAATCTATGGTAAAAAAATTCCACCATTTTGCTCTACTGCCCCACTGAGTGCTGGTGGAGAACAGGGGATGGGGAGCATGAAGGGAAAATGGCAACCTTGCGTGACACTGTTTTCATTTATTCTACAATAATCTCCTGAGTAACTGTATTATATCCTCAATGTTATTTAATTTATTTTAAGGATGCTTCTCATACACGTATATTATCAGCATACACAGTTTGTTATCTTGGGAAACAATAAATAAACTATTCAAAAAATAATAATAATCTCCCTTCTATAAGAGTGCTCCTGCTCGAAAGGACCCCTGCATATAGCATTTCATTTATAAACCAAGAAATGTGTAGGATTACGGTCTTCCTAAATCCCAGTCATATTGGGGGATCAGTGGGTGAACGTAAGTAATTGGAGAATCCCTTGCCACAAGATATAGCCTAACCTGGATTCCTTTTTAACAATTAGAGAAATTGGTGGAAAACAGATTTGTCATGGAACAATATTCAATCACCTGAGGAAGGCCATTACGTCCATACCCTCCTTGGAAGCCCTGCAGTTGTTCAACTAGCCATTATTTTCTGTGAGAAAGATGTTTACTGCATGGTCAGAGATACTATTTTTGATACTACAACTACAAGCTGAGAGCTTGTACTACTAAAGCATCATGTTTGGCAGAAGCTCATTTTAATCAGTGCACCCAGGGCTCTTGTAGAAAAAGCCCAGCAGGAACTCATTAGCATATTAGGCCACACCCCTGACAGCACAGCTCATTAACATATTAGGACACACCCAGTGTTCCCAGAAGTGTGGTCATCCAGCCACATCCACCTTTTGCTTCTTATTCTGTTTACCTTGTTGTCAAAACAGTTTTGACAAAACCAATAAAAACATTATTTTCTGTCCCATCTATACAAAACCTTGCCTGAACCAATATCTTATGTCCAACAATTATTCCCACACTGGATTGGAATCAATTCCTAAGGGTTAGGTTCCCATGGAAATCAGGTTGCCTTCCTGTAGAACTAGTATGCTGAATATGATTTTTTAGGGTTGCCAACCTACAGGTGGGGTCTGGAGATCTCCTGGAATTACAACTGAGCTCCAAACTACAGAGATCAGGTCAATGGCTGCTTTGGAAAGTAGAGTCCATGGCATTATGCCTTGCTTAGGTCCCTCCTTCCCCTAAACTGCATCCTCCACTCCCAAATCTCCAGGGATTTCCTCAACCTGGAGTTGGCAACCCTAGTTCACTGGCAGAACAACACTAGGAGCCAGTGTAGTGGTTAAGTGCGTGGACTCTATTCTGGGAGAACCAGGTTTGATTCCCCACTTCCCCCTTGCACCTGCTGGATGACCTTGGGCAAGCCATAGCTCTGTACCAGCTGTTGTCTCAGAGCTCTTTCAGCCCCACCAACCTCACAGGGTGTCTGTTGTGGGGAGGGGAAGGGAAAGGAGTTTGAAAGACGCTCTGAGACTCCCTTGGGTAGTGAAGGGCGGGGTATAAATCCAATCTCTTCTTCTTCTAGGTTTGTGGATGCACTGGATGGGAGTAGTTTGTGGACTATTTTATTCAAGGTACAAAATTTTATTCAAGGTATAAGATTTCATGTGCCACCCACACTTCTTCAGATGGAAGACGTGTGCATGCACACAAAAGCTTATACCTTGGATGAAACTTTGGACTCCAACTTTGTTCTGCTGCTTCAGACCAACACGGCTACCCACATGAATTATTACACTATAATACTTTTTACAAGCAATTATGTACCAGTGGAGTGGTTACCATGCAGAGTCTGTCCCACAGGTAAAATTATCCTGTGAACAGGTGGTCTTTACCACATAAAAGTATCACTACCATCACAAGATCACCAATCGTTGGAACTCCTCAGAAGCGGAAATCTCTCTTATTACGAGGTTTAAGAACATCAACTTTGCTGGCCCATTAAAGGCAGATGTCAATCCATTGGCAGGAGAAGAGGGACAATCATCTTCTTCAGAAACTCTGCCCACTTTTTTAAATGTCACAAAACAGGCAATCTCCAAAGTGCAGCTGACCATGCTCATTTTTAGTTACAACTCTGTTTCTCTGCAGATGTCCCCCAAAGATGTCCCCCATGCAACAGTCAAGTGTTCTGACAACACACACAACAATGAAGTTACTTTTTCAGATGTTTTCTCTTACATGGCAGTAAGCACCAAACCACTTTAATACAGACTTTAAACACACATATATTTGCAAGCCATTCCCAACAAGACACAACAATGAACTCAGGCTTCAAAGTTACTTTTCTTAAGCAGAAAATGCCATGAGAAAACTAAAGAGATTCTCAAAAATTAAAGATATTGTCAAAACCAGCATTTCCTGGGCTCTCTGCTTTTTTACATCCCCCCCTTTTCAATTTTTTTTAATAAAAACAGAAAGAACGGAAGGAAGGAAGGAAGGGGTAGGTGGGGGGAGAGAGAGAGAAAGGAAGGAAGGAAGAAAAAGGAAGGAGGAAGGAAGGTAGACAGACAGACAGAGGAAGGAAGGAAGGAAGGTAGGTGGAGGAGAGAAAGGAAGGAGGGAGGGAGAGAGAGAAAGAGAAAGGAATAAAGAAAGGTGGGGGGGCCAGAGAGAGAACGACAGAAAGAAAGACAGAAAGAAAGGTGGGGGGGGCAGAGAGAGGGAGAGAGAGAGGGAAAAGAGAACAGAGAACTTACTGGAGCAGGGAAAGCCACGCAACGTCGGCAAGCCAAATGCAGAAAGCCTAGCCCCTGTGCTTAATCTTTGGGCGGGGCTTTCTCCTGCTGGCTTTTTTTGCTCTTAAAGGGAAAGCACCCGGTGGAGCCTATTCCTGCTGGCTCTCTGCAGGAACTTTCCCTTTAAGTATAAAAAGCTCAGGTCGGGCAGGGAGGGGGCGGGGCAGGCTCGGAGGCCAGCCGGAATGGCATTCCTGCGCGTTCCTGCGCGTTCCTGCTGAAATCAAGCCCTGAGTGCACCTGAGTGGCCGTTCCTTTTTGAGGCTACTTTGGTTCAGGTTACAGGAACTGAAAAAGATATATTAGAGATGCTCCTCCGTCGTTATGTTAAAGTGACACATCTTATATGACAAATTCTCTCACACCTCCTGTATTCAAAGGCATGGTATTATGCATGTTTCTTTCAAAATCATTAACTGGCATAGGATTGATCTCCAAAAACATCTTTAATCAATATGCAGCCCATAGTTACTACTATTATTCCCATTTGACAGATGACAAGATTGAGGCCAAGAATGCCCTTGAGTCAGCAATCAGTGTGGCCGGGTATCTGGAGGAACACCGCTAAACAGGCCTGCATCCAGAATTGTTTTGTTTGGGGGGGGCATTTAAATTTTTAAGGGGCAGTTAAATTATAGTTAATTAAATTAATCTGAATGGCTGTCTTTAAAGAGGGCAGGTCTGACCTGTTTCTAGCCCTTCCTTTTGAGGGACAGGGCAGTGAGCGTATCAATTCCTATGGATAAAACAGTTCAGAGAGCATTTAATTCCCTTCAGAAGGCATTTAAATCCCTTTTGAGTTCCCTTCCACAGGGAAAAAAGCTTAGAAGGGCACCTTCCATACATCTCCAACAACCCTCCTTTCTGCTAGCCCAGTATCCCCTGGTCATGGTCAAAAATAAGGTTTCTGGCGGGGCTATTTGTGGGGCAATCCTAAGCTCCACTCCCAACATGATGACATCACCCAGAAGTGACATCATCATATTGGGATGTCACATGGCGACCCTCTGCTTTTGGGGCAAAACTCTATGGTTTCAGGCCAAAAAACCATAAAGTTCTGCCCAAAATGCAGAGTGCTGCTGCATGGCGTCCCCAACATGATGACATCACTTCCTCATGATGTCATTGTGCTGGGGACATCACGTGACATCCCTGCCCACCTGTGGAATGCCCCCCCAAATCCCCCCACCGTGAAGCCGAGAGGACCTGGCAACCCTAAGAAGGTCCCAGGTTCAATCCTGGCATCTCCAGTTAAAAGGATCACTTTGTAGGTGTTGAGAAAGACATCTGCCTGAGACCCTGCAGAGCTGCTGCCAGTCTGAGCAGACAATTCCGCCCATGACGGACCAATGGTCTGATTCAGTGTCAGGCAGCTTCATGTGTGTTCAAGAGGAGAGAGATTCAGTACTATCCCTCCACCTCTCTTTATTCCTTCACTGTCTCTCCTCCCAGGACCTTCTGGGAATTGTAGTTCCCAGCAGGACTGACATTAACTATCAGTATTCCCAGAATGCATCAGGCACCTCTTCTTCCTGCTTCCTCCCAATGTATTCAGGGAATTGTAGTTCTCAGAATGTCAGACATGTCATCAGCTGCTCTGGGAATGATGATGTTCTGGATGCGTTGAGGGAAGGAAGTGGAGAAATAAATACGGAAGCGAGCTGGCAAAAGTTCACCCGTCTCCATTTATAACACCCCCTCCCCCAGTGAACCAGGGTGGCTGAGGCCCCAAACCAAGTCCAGCACTAGTGGTAACATGGCAATCAAGAAAGGTGACTGATTTCACTGGACCCAATCATACAGTTTGTGGAATAATACAGGGGCAAATGTCAAGGTAGGGTTGCCAAGTCTTCTTCACTTACCGGCGGGGGGGAGTCCTCCATCGTCCGGGAGCTTCCCCGGGCTGACGTCACCTGGAAGTGACGTCAGCACGTTGGGGGCGTTGCCAGGGCGACGCTCTGGCAATCACCCCAAAACTCTGGTATCATAGAGTTTTGCGGCGATTGCCAGAGCGTCGCCCTGGCAACGCCCCCAACGTGATGACGTCACTTCCGGGTGACGTCATTACGTTGGGGAAGTTGTCCTGGCTGGACGACTTTGGGGGTGGGGTTCCCCCCGCCGGCCGAATGCTGGCCGGCGGATCAGGAACCCCTGTAGCGGGGGATCTCCCGCCCCCCGGGCTGACTTGGCAGCCCTATGTCAAGGCAAGGGGCAAGAGGACAGGAGGACATACAAAACAAAAGGACTAACTAATCTTGGAACCATTCTTGAACAACATTTGATCAACAGCCAAATGAAGGCTGCTACTGCACAAAGCTGCAAGACACTGCTCACAGTTTTCAGTCAAAACAGTAAAAAATGAGCCAACACACATAACTAAAACCCACAACTAGTACATATTGGAAGACACTCCCCCAATAATTTGTCCAATATTTCATTCATCTTCTGTCCTTCATACTCTGCAAGAATATCATAGAATCATAGAGTTGGAAGGGGCCATACAGACCATCTAGTCCAACCCCTTGCCCAATGCAGAACCAGCCTAAAGCATCAAAATATCAATCGCATATTCTTACTGTGTTCCCTCTAAGCTGAGTTAGTGTGAGCTAGCTCACAGGTTTTTAGCCTCTGGCTCACACATTTTTGTCTTAGTTCAGGAAGGATGGCTCCAGAGCAAACAAATCTATGCAGCAGCCAAATTGCTCGCTCACAACTTTAATGCCAGTAGCTCACAAAGTAGAATTTTTGCTCACAAGACTCCACAGCTTAGAAGGAGCATTAATCCCACTTACTTTGGTAAGGATCTTAAAATCATGTTTAACATCACACAAAGTCCCAAGAAGCAGCTAAGGAATGCTCCATCTTTATCCTGTTTCAAACTCTTCTTCCGTAAGTGCTGGGAACTTCATAGAAGTTTTGCTGGGTTGGTTACTTTCGAATAAAAAACCACTACCCTTGTCACAGCCTTTATTTACACATTGGAACGCTCACAGTCCAGTAGCACCTTAAAGACCCCGGCCTCCTTTCTCCAAGGTCGGGGACAGAGGGTGGCGCTTTGTGGAGGGGAGTTATCCCAGCAACACCCACTGGAATGTGGTGTGTTGTAGGGAGCAATTAAGATCATAAGAACATAAGAGAAACCAATGTTGGATCAGGCCAATGGCCCATCCAGTCCAACACTTGGTCACACAGTGGCCTAAAATTCCAGGTGCCATCAGGAGGTCCACCAGAGGAGCCAGGACACTAGAAGCCCTCCCACTGTTGCCCCCCCCCCCAAACACCAAGAATACAGAGCATCACTTGCCCCAGACTGAGAGTTCCTATCCATACTTTGTGGTTAATAGCCACTGATGGACCTCTGCTCCATATGTTTATCTAATTCCCTCTTGAAGCCGTCCATGCTTGTAGCCGCCACCACCTCCTATGGCAGTGAATTCCATGTGCTAATCACTCCTTGGGTGAAGAAGGATTTCCTTTTATCTGTTCTAACTCGACTACTCAGCAATTCCATGGAGTGCCCACAAGTTCTTGTATTGTGAGAAAGAGAGAAAAGGACTTCTTTCTCTATCTGCTCTATCCCATGCATAATCTTATAAACCTTGATCATGTCACCATCGTTTCTCCAAGCTCATAGGCGTAAACTACGGTGGGGCTTGGGCCACCTCCGAAATTTCCCAGGGGAAACTGAGCCCCCCCCAGCTAAACGGAGTGCCTGCCGGGCTGGCCGGCTGGCCACTCACCATTGCCGCCGCCACGCCTTTCAGGCCCCCTTCGCAGGTCGGCCAGCAGGCCGGCCCACCTGCCCGCTGGCCGCCACCTTCTCTCCTCCCTGCCTGGCCACTCCTCCCTCCCCCTCCCTCCTGGGCGAGTGTCCAGTGTGATGGCGTCACCCGGAAGTGACACCATCACGTTGGGCACGTTTCCAGGGCAACGCTCTAGCAATCGCCCTGAAACTCTATGGCGCCATAGAGTTTTGGGGCGATTGCTAGAGCGTCACCCTGGCAACGTGCCCAGCGTGATGGCGTCACTTATGGGTGACGCTATCATGCTGGCCGCTCGCCCGGATGTCCCCCGGAAGGAGAGAGAGGTGGATGGAGGCTCCGGTGGTGGCGGGGACATGGTCCCGGCGTGCATGCGCAATTCGCGTGCGCACACAGGTAAGAGCCCCCACCCCCCCGAGGAATAAATAAGTCTACGGCCCTGTCCAAGCTAAAGAGCCCCAAGCGCTTCAACCTTTCAATTCTCTCCCCTATGCTATTCAATATCTATATGTGCCCCCTCACCCAGATTATCTGGTGGTATGGGCTGGATTGTCACCAGTATGTGGATGATACCCAGCTCTATCTACTGATGGATGACTGCCCGGATATGGCCCCTGGGGATCTGGATGAGACATTACAGGCTGTGGCTAGATGGCTGCGACAGAGCCGACTGAAGTTAAATCCATCCAAGACAGAGGTCCTGTACCTGAGCCAGGGGGGATTGGGACAGGGAATCAGGCCTTCTGAATTAAAATATCTCTTGGGCCTCGTCTTTTGGTGTTAGGGGCGGAGCCAATAAGTAGAGCCCTCATGATAAGCGGTGCCACTGTAGATTCTAAGCACGGCAGCTAGCCAGCTAGAAATTAAGCAGATCAAGTCCTTTTGCTCCTCACCCCCTCTGGGATCCCCCTAAGCTTTAAATTAAGCTGTTTTATTTGGGATTCTACAGTAATGAGTCTCTCACGAGAGTTCATTTCTCGTTCCTGTAGCTCCCTCACATCACTTTTTAAAGCCTTACTTGTAGTGAGTGCTTTTTCAGCCATCTTAACTGTCTTATCTAAGGAGTCTTGGATCAGCAGGAGTTGGTCTCTAATCGGCTGCGAGAATTGTTGGATCTGGTCTCCGAGACGTCTTTCCATCTTCTCCAGTAGACCCGGTAGGTCTTGTTTGGAGAGGGCTACCTCTAGAAATTGTGTGACGTTCCTCTCCGCTGCCATTTTCTTATTTTTGGCATCAAGCAGTTTCTCCATGGGGAAAAGAAGTCTTTTGGGTTGGATTGCAGGCCTGTATTTCTGGGCATTGTGGTGATCATTTCTTCCCATAATCAGGATTGATCTTGTCATTTTTGGCTTGGGGAGGGAAAGGGAGCGGAACCTCAGGATTAAGCGACCGCCATTTTCTTCGGCATCACCACACTCCCCCTGCATCAAGTGTTCTGTAGTGTTAAGAATCAGAACAGGACACAGGTATATCAGGAAGTAAACTGCAGGGTTTGGGGGTCTTTTGGACACACAAAAAAAGTTTAATGAACAGATAAATGACGCACTCAAATGCTAAGTATCTACCTGTTCCTCAAATGTATGCAGATCTGCGGATACCTAAAACTGTGGCAGCTCCAGGGGCCCTGCTGCTGGGGGGAGAGGAAGCAGGAAGATGGTTGAGAGAGCCCCCACACTGCTGCTGCTATGGGGGGGGGCAGGCAGCTCAGCTGGGAGAGCCCCAGTTTCTAATCTGTCAGACTTCAGGGAGAACCAAGGAGGCTGCTTTGCTTCCTCCCACCCCCCACCCTCATTTCCTGAGCTACTTCTCCTTTCCCCACAGTCTGACTGATTAGAAGCCGGGAGAAAGTTTTCAAAGGGCAGCGGAGCCAGCAGCTACAGAGAAGAGGAGGAGAAGGTGCTTCCTCTTCCTCCCCCACCTCTCTGTCGTCGCAGTCTCAACTATCCTTTAAAAAAAAAACCCTCCCCGGCTATTCAGTCAGCCTGCAGCTGAAGCGGTCAAGGAGGGGAGGGGAGAAAGAGAGATGCGGGGGAAATAGGGATCTGGGTGGGAAGCCACGTTGGCCTGAAGCAGCAGAGGAAAGTTAAGAGTCATGGGGCGCCTTTAAGACCAACAAGGGGGGTAGAATACTGATAGAGAACTGAAGGAGGGGTGTAAATTGTCAGAGAAGGGAAAGGGGAAAATATAGGAGGAAGATTGACAGAGAAAAAAGGTGGGTAAGGGTGCGTTCAGACGGGCAGCTAATCCCGACATCGCCCGGCTCTAATTTGATCCCGATCCTTTTTATCCAGTTTTGCATGACCAGACAGTCCCCCTATGAATCGCCTTACCACGCATGGTGGATTGTCTAGATGGCGTCCACCTGAAAGAGCCGTGCAACCAGGGTTTTTTTTTTAAACTGTTTGTGCATGCGCATATGTGCCTCACTGTGTACTTGTTTTTCTGCGCATGCGGGGACTTGCATGGTAAAAGCACCGGCAGTGGTGTCTTCCTCTGGGTACCATTTCAGTTTTAAAAGTTCATAAATTTCATGGGCCATTCAGAGACATGAAATTTTCCAGAACATTTGAGCGGAGCTCTGAGGCCATCGCATGTTTATGCATTTATGTGCATATCGCTAAGAATTTTTTTGAATGGTGGCCATTCGGGATGGTCTGAAGTCAGATCATCCCGATGGGCTGACTGCACGCTGGAACAATCAGACGGAGGAAAGTCCACCATTGGCCCATCGGCAATCTTTAGACTGGACTTTCACTGGTATCTTTAAAGTATGGCTCCCTGGAGGGGATCGATGGGCTGATCACAGATGCAGCACATTTCCCAGATGTTGCTGTCTGGACGTTCCCTTTAAATCTGCCAGGCACTTGTGCCTGGGTCAGATCTAAAGAGCTGTCTGATCACAACCTAAGATTGTCAGGGAAGGGGGAAAGAGTGGGCGGAAGATTATTTGATAAGGGGAGGGGAGGAAGGGAGCAAAGGAGGTGGGGATGCACCCTCCCCGCAAGTCTCTTGTGGGTCCCCACTTGTTATTATTATTATGGAACTGCAGAATTTCACTCAAAATTCTACTGTTGGCCAGCCTCTATGGCTATCCAAATATGTTTGACTGGGGGGAGGCAAATTACTTTTCCTCCTTGCCCCCAACAATGCTGTTTATATGAGTTATGCAAAGTATGTCCTAAGTACAAAGCTTGGGAGGTGAATGGAACTCTGGATTTTTCCAAACCTTATCTTCCCTGATTTAACAGGGGCACTGCCAAAATTGGCATAGTAAATGCATGGCACAACTGTATTTTTTCCCAAAGCAGCTGTGGTGTGTTTCTGGAACAGGCTCACACATCCAAACCTCTTCCCCTTCCTTCCTCCTCAAGTCGCCTGGCTGGCCCTCTTCTAAAGAAGCAAGCGTCTGCACAGAGGAATTTACGAGATCTCAGCTCTCTGGAAACCTTATAAATCTCACTTTAACTGCTGGCACACACCATAAACTGGAGGTGGGATACAAGGCCAGAAGGAAACAGGAGACGGAGATTAAATCCAGCTCCTAGGGAGTGCGCTACTACGCAGTCACAGCTGGAGCTGGGGGAGGGAACCCTCTTAAAAATGCAAACAGATCCCATCCAAATTGTCAGGCTGAAGTGCCAAGCAAAGACAGAAAGAAAGAGGAGACAGCAAAGATGGATCCTGTCGCTTCTCTCCTCTTCTTTATCTTTCTTTTTAATTCACTTCTTTGGCAAAGACTGCTGAAATATACTGGGTTCGGGCGTGTAGAGTGATCAGCTCATAGTTCATTAAGTGAGTTAAGCCCGAACAAGACAATACTAGCAGGGCTGAAGCCCTGCTTATATGCATGCAAAACACTCCACACACCCACTCCCTGTGATAGGCTATTTACAAAACATTACTACTTGATTGGTTTACTCCAGAGTCCTGGTTGGCTATTGTTCTTGTGCTCCAAGCTCAGCCAGTCTCTAGGGTGATTCAATCAGGGTGATTCAATCAGAGATGATTCAATCCCAATACATAACAGACTTCCCTCATCTACTGGGATCATACCACATATGGCTTCTCTTTTTCCATTCCTCGTGGCTCACTTGTCAACAGGCGATTCTACATTTGGCATTGGCCCCGCATTTTCTCAACACTGAGGAAAAGGTGGAGCTCAAAACCACATTCAAATACCCCAGGCCAACACCATACTGACTGCAAAGTCACCCCTGAATGGCCATAAATCTATGCACAAGGTACCATAAAACCCGATGATCAAAGAAAGTGAAAGTGGCATGCAGTGTGGAGGGTACCATAAAATCTGATGCTCAAAGAAAGTGACAGCAGAGGGGAATTTCTGTTCCAACCTTGGTCTGGTAAAACAACAGAGGGAAAAGCCAATGCAGAACCGCCCAATATCTCGTCTCTTGCTCCAATTTGCATTTGTAAAATGTACACTTGCTGCACAAAGTCTGTGCTTTGGGAAGTAAAAATAATCCTAGGAGCAAGCTAAACCTGCTGGCCCCCCAGCCCTGCAGGCCGCTACTCAGCTCAGCCACATCAATGGGAGATGCAGGCTTGCCCGCCATCTCCCCCCACACCACTGATGGCTGGCTTTAACCTGGAACCACTCTGCCAGGCGGCAATATGAGAGGAGGCGACCACGGACAAAGGCTGAGAACAGACTGGCAGCTTGCCGCGATATAGTGCTGCCTCTAACTGACCCCGTTTAAAATGTTGCGGGACATATCCGCCACACGGCACACCCAACTGCGGGTTACCCACGGAGACATCCCGTGGGAAAGCATCCACATTATTGTAGCACATCAGCCACGGAGCGCGCTGCAAAATGGCCCAAAGTCATGTGCTTGCATATGCGCATGTGAGCATGTGCGCACATGGGCGTTTCTTTTTTTAAAGCCGCTTCCCTAGCGGCCGAATGGATCTGCAGGTTCAGATTGCCAAATCCATTCTGCGCGCGTCCCCCCATGTTCAGACAGCTGCCATGCACAGTGAATGAGCCAGAAAACAAAAACTCCACTTCAAAGGTAGTGGCTTTTTAACCCAACTCCAAGTCATCCTCTGACAGGGTGAGTACGCCCGGGGAACGCCTGACAGCTGTGGCTGTCTGAACGGGCCCATTTAATCCGTTTGTGAAAGGTGCCTATATCGGGCCAAACTGCCAGTCTGAACGCAGCCAAAGTCACTGGGACTCTGCACGGCTTCTTCCTGGCTGCCAGCCACCCTCCAGGACAGTGGCCCACTGGGGATATTCCTAGTACGTTAAAGTACAAGTCCACCTCTGCAACTGTGGGGCATCCAGCATGTTGTACACCACTGGCCATTTAAACAGAAGGAGAATATAACCAGGCATGCAGTTAGGGATTCTGGCACCAGAAGAAAACCCAGATTTGACAATTATAATCTATTGTACGACTTGAGGACTGTGTCTATTCCATGCATAGCTGTCTGAGCCAAACTAGACGTCACAGGAAGGATCAAAGGTATATGTGTCCATTTATTTATTTCTAGAGCAGGGGTGGATTGGTCTAAACACTAGAACATATGGGCATCCGATGAAACTGATGAGCCGTAGGTTCAAGATGGACAAAAGGAAATACTACTTTACACAGAGAGTGATCAAAATGTGGAATTTGCTGCCAGACGAGATAGTGATGGCCACTGGGATACACAGCTTTAAAAGGGGAGATTCATGGAGATTCATGGAGGATATGTCTGTCGATGGATACTAGCCACGGTGACTGAGGGAAACCGCCACATTTCAAGGAGGCAGTAATCCTCTGAATCCCAGAGCCAGGAGGAAACACTGGGGAAGGCCTCAGCCTCTCTGCCCTGTTGTTGGCCTTCCAGAGGAACTGATTGGCCACTGTGCGAGACAGGATGCTGGACTAGATGGACCCCTGGTCTGATCCAGCAGGGCTCTTCTTGTGTTCTTATAGCGCACAAAGGCAAGGGGACAAACCTGAACCCTTCTCAGGCCTTTCTTTGGTGCACTTCATTGTGTTTAGAATTTTTCTCCTTGCTCTGATACAGGAAGCAAGCTGGGTTGTTAAGAACTCTTCTGAGAGCATAGGAGTTGACACAGTTTGGCTTCCCTCCCCACGTGCTCTGCTTACTGCTTTTGTAAAAAAAGTATCTCCCCAAGCCACCTGCTTGATTTCTGAATGGTGTACACACGATATAGATCACCCCCCAGTCACATCTAGATAGCTTCCACACATGGATGATTCCTCATTTGTTCTCTTTGTTGCTCCAGATGCAAGGGCACTTACAACAGCAAGTGAGCTCCCAGTAGGGTTGCCAAGTCCGGGTTGGAAAATACCTGAGGACTTTGGGGGTGGAGCCAGGAGAAGGTGGGGTTTGCGGAGGGGAGGGGCCTCTGCATGGTACAGTCCCATAGAGCCCACCCTCCAAAGCAGCCATTTTCTCCAGGGGAGCTGATCTCTGTCAGCTGGGGATCAGTTGTAAAAGTGGGAGATCCCCAGGCCCCACCTGGAGGCTGGCAACCCTAGCCCCCAGGCAGAGATTTCCGCCTCCCATTCTTTCGCCTTCTACCAGCCCCCCTTCAAAGCAGGCTTTCTGCTGAGGTTTCTTTTATTATTTGGAGTAGGGGTACTCAGTATAATATTCTAACACTATGGCATTGTGGTGTCAAACATGCGGCCCGGGGGCCGTATCAGGCCCCCAGAGGGCTTCTATCAGACCCACAGTAGACCTGTCTGTACCCTCAATCTCCATGTTTTTGCAAACCCAGAGTTGGTAACCCTAAGTGGGTATTGTAGGTGTGGGCTTGCCAATGAAGGCTGTACTTTTGCTCCACATGGGTGGCCACCCAGTTTGTGTATTTTTTATTCATTTACAAAATTCATATCCTGCCCTTTCTGCCCTCACAAGGGCTACCGAGGCAGCTAACAAGTTAAAACAGACCTGATAAAATCACATTTTAAAACCATTAAAATCACTCCCCATAACACAAATCATTAAAACCATTAAAAACAGAGTTATACAACCTATAAAAGTTTTATACAACCTATAAAAACAGCAATTGAAATATTATTTAGGAAGGGAGGAATCACTGAGGGGGGATGTCAAACAAAACAAAAATCTTCACCTGCTGGTGGAAGTTGGCACCAGAAGGGGACAGACGAATCTCCCTGGGCAGTGAGTTCCAGATAGGATTGCCAGGTCCCTACCTTTTGCTGGTGAGGGGGTGGGGAGAAGCTCCTCTTCAGGGATCTTCTGGTGTGCATGGTGTGCATGCTATGCATGCGCGTCGTGATGACATCACCCAGAAGTTATGTCATCGCCCTAGGCACATCATCAGAGGGACGCTCTAGCATTCGGCTAGAAACTCTATCATACCATGGAGTTTTCAGGCCGAATGCTAGAGCATCCCCCCAGCGAAGTGCCCTGGAGGTGACATCATCACTCTGGACACGTTGGCCTGACCCAGGCATTTGGAGGCTGGGTTTCCCCTGCTGGCCAGATGTAGGTCAGCAGATCGGGGGGCCCTAAAGTGGGCAACCCCCCACCCCCCTGGGGGATCTGGCAACCCTAGTTCCAGAGGATTGAAGCTATGACCAAAAAGGCCCTCTCCTGATCTGGATCACATGCAAATTGAGGGAGGAGGTTGATGCCTTGCCAGCAACCTGCTTAAACCACACCTTGCCAGACGCTCCCCCCCCCCCCCCCGGCAAAGACAAATACCAAGAATGGAAGAATACGCAGGAGGAAGGGGGGTGTAGAATCTCTAGAACCTGGATAGTACTTGGAAGTTGCTGCACAGAGGCAGGCAGCACCAAAACACCTCTGCTCATCTCTTGCCTTGAAAACCCCACAAGGGATCACTGCAAGTCAGCTGCAATTTGACAGCACTTTCCATCGCCACTCGAAGGGTTGCCTTGGGGGTGGATCTGGGAGAGGTTGGGGTTTGGGGAGGGGAGGGGCCTCAGCAGGGTCCAGTGCCATAGAGTCCATCCTTCAAAGCAGCCATTTTCTCCAGGGGAGCTGATCTCTGTCAGCTGGAGATCAGATGTAAAAGCGGCGGCTCTCCAGTCCCCACCTGGAGGCTGGCAAGCCTAGCCACCAGGTTGGTGAAGAGAAGGCAGGGAAACTGGCTGGTTCTGCATCTGGCATTTGCTCCACATTTTCTCAACACTGAGGAAAAGGTGCAGCTCAAAACCACATTCAAATACCCCAGGGCAACAGTGTACTGACTGCAAAGTCACCCCGAAAGGCCATAAAACGGCCATAAATCTATGCAGAAGGTACCATAAAACACGATGATCAAAGAAAGTGAAAGTAGCATGCAGTGCAGAGGGGAATTTCTGTTCCAACGTGGGTTTGCTAAAACAACAGAGGGAAAAACCGATGCAGACTTGCCCAGAGATCCTCTGGGAATACTTTCCTCTATGGTCCTAGCCCTTCACTCGGATTTAATTCCTTCCCCCAGGGACCCTTGGGTGCAGGCCGATAGGCTCCGGCTCTCTCCCGGAGACCCAATACCACTAGCAAAGAAGGCACAAGAACTTTCCCACGACCGGTCACTCACCCCGTTCTTGTCCCCGTATTGCAGATAGAGGACGTGGACTTCCAGATCCGCTTCTGGAGCAGCCCGGCTCACGCAACCGCTTGGGACCCTGCTGGTCGAGTACAGCACTCGGACTCCCTGGCCCTGCTCGAGTGGCTGGAGGGTGCAACCTTGGACGTTCACTGGGCCTAGGAAGGAAAGAGGCACAAGATCAGCTGCCCGCACAACCCCCAGACGGAGAGAGGACAGGCAAGTCCAACATCTCGTTTTCAAGGTTAGGACACAGCATTGGGATAGCCCAGAGAAGGAATCATCGCAAAGGGAACATTTCTGTGCATGTGCAGAGCAACGGTTCAGGGCTACGGAGGTTTCTGTACACGAGGCCTCAAAGGGCTTGGATTTGTAACACAAAGGTTGCCAGGTTCCAACTGTCTGCCGGTAGGGGACTCCTGGCTCCTCCTCGGGATCTTGTGGCATCATCGCACTAGGCCAGGGGTGGGCAAACTGTGGCTTGGGAGCCGCATGCGGCTCTTTCACATGTATTATGTGGTTCCCGGCGGGGCGGCTGGGGAAGCTAAATATCATTAGCAAACAAATATCATTGGACAAATTCATATCATTATCAATATCTGCTTTTACCCCTTTTGTTATTATTTTTGGCAGTCTCGTTTAATGTTAATAAAAAGCAAATCTGCTTATTTTCCAATAAAAGCGGGTCATATTTGTTCATGTCTTGTGGCTCTCAAACATCTGATGTTTATTCTATGCGGCTCTTACGTTAAGCAAGTTTGGCCACCCCTGTTCTAGATGGCTCTTACGCTGAGCAAGTTTGCCCACCCCTGGGCTAGGCACATCGCTGGGGAAACGATCTAGCATTCGGCCAGAAACTCTATGGTACCACAGAGGGGGGTTTTTGGGCTGAGGGCTAGAGTGTCCCCCTGATACTCTAATTCAGCTTAGAGGGAACACTGCCCAGGACCACATAAATGGCTCTCCTCCATTTTATCCTCACAACAACCCACACTGGGGCGGGGGGGGGGGAATAGATGACCTGTGATCACCCAGTGAGCTTCATGGATGAGTGGTGATTTTAACCCAGTCTACCCAGCTGTCAACCAGCTTTCTTACCACTTTAAAAGTCAATCACAAAATACAAACCTACAATTGCCAGCCAACACCAATGAGGATAAACACTAGCCAGCAGTCTCAGAGGTTTTAAATCAGTTCAGCCTAAAAGCCCTCTGAAAAGCTACTCCTTCAGCTTGGATACCTGTGCTAAGCAAGGGCCAACTGAGCTTCCTAAGGAGTGAAGTCCACAGTATTGGGGGCCAGCCCTGAAAAGACCCTGCCATATACAAGCATCCCCCAGACCTCCAGTGGTGGAGGGAAATGCAAAGCAGGGCCTGTAAAGCTGATCTGAGCATGCAGGTGGGTTTGCATAGTAGGAGGCAGCCTATAAAGCACAGGGACACTACAGAATTTCACAGACAGCTCCACCATTCAGCCTGCAAATTCCTGTTTTGATTTTGTGCCACTTGAACCAGAGTCTTTATTTTTGCATAATTTTCTGTTTGTTTCCTATTAAACCTATGAATATCGAACAGGGGCCCATTCTGCATCTAGCATTCACTCCGCTGTTTTACCAAACCCACGTTGGAACAGAAATGCCCCTCTGTACTGCATGCCGCTTTCGCTTTCTTCAATTGTCGGATTTTATGGAGGCCTCCATACCGCATGCTGGTTTCACTTCCTTTGATCTCTCAGTTTTATGGTACCTTCTGCATAGATTTATGGCCGTTTCATGGCTGTTCAGGGGTGACTCTGCAGTCAGTACAGTGTTGGCCCAGGGCAGGGGTGGGCAAACTTGTTCAGCGTAAGAGCCACCTAGAACAGGGGTGGTCAAACTTGCTTAACAAGACATGAACAAATATGACCTGCTTTTATTGGAAAATAAGCAAATTTGCTTTTTATTAACATTAAATGAGACTGCCAAAAATCATAACAAAAGGGGTAAAAGCAGATATTGGCAATGATATGAATTTGTCCAATGATATTTGTTTGCTAATGATATTTAGCTTCCTCAGCCGCCCTGCCGGGAGCCACATACTATCTGGGAATTTGATGGAGGGTTGGTGGATTTGCTGCTTTGTGTAGGAATGTATACTCGCTTCCGATATCCTCCTTTTGCATATTTGTGAAGGAAGCAGCCATTACAAAAGTACTAAAAATCTCAGGCATGCTCTCCTTGAAGGGAAACCATCCCCAAGAGCCTCGCAAAAGCGAGGAGCGCATTAACAATGCTGTTTATAAAAGATTCCACGCAACAGCAGGGAGAAATTCAGCCCAGGAGTTCTCCATCATTCAGCGCCTCACAGCTGGCAAAATCTTTATGCTCTGATTGCTTTTTTCAAAAATAAAACTTCCTCTCGATTGTCACGTGAGCCCAGTGAAGTTATGCCCGGATGGAGATTTCCTGCTGCAATCAGCCCAGCCCGAAACACGCGATGCCTTTAGACAAACAGTTGCCCAAAGGAGGAAGTTACCTTTCTCCAGGGAGGGGGCCCCTTGCTCTCCTCTGCCCAGGGGTAGGGGGAGAGGAAAGGTCTGCCGTGGAGGAAATGGGAAAGCCCTACACTGTTACTGAAGTCATCCACAGACTGGGGGATTTCGGGTTTTTTTAAAAATCAAGATGAATTTAATAAAGGGCTTCCAGGAAATACATCCCCCCCGCTAAATGGAAAATCTGTTACTGGAAAGGTGACCGTTTACAACAGGGCAACTGGACGGCAAGGACAGGAGCTGCACAAAGATTAAAAACGTTTTTAAACTCTCCTTTTCCACCTTTTCCAATAAAACAAAATGGTACGACCAACACCCCAAAGGGAGATAGGTTCAGGTGGGTAGCCGTGTTGATCTGAAGCAACAGAATAAAATTTGAGTCCAGTGGTACCTTTAAGACCAACAAAGGTTAATTCTGGATATAAGCTTTTGTGTGCAAAATTCTGGGTATAAGCTTTTGTGTGCAAAATTTCGTGGCAAATCTGTTACTGGAAAGGTGATTATTTACAATGGGGCAACTGAATGGCAAGGGCAGGAAGTGCACAAAGATTAAGAACGTTCTGAAACGCTTCGTTTCCATCTTTTCCAGTAAAACAAAATGGTATGACTACCACACCAAAGAGAGATAGGTTCAGGTGGGCAGCCATGTTGGTCTGAAGCAACAGAATAAAATTTGAGTCCAGTGGCACCTTTAAGAGCAACAAAGTTTAATTCTGGGTATAAGTTTTCGCGTACCCAGAATTAAACTTTGTTGGTCTTAAAGGTGCCACTGGACTCAAACTTTGTTCTACACCCGAGTGAGATTGAGAGAGAGAGAGAACCAACAGGTTTAGGCTGCGGTCACATAGTCCTTTAAAGCGGGAGTCAGTGCTGTTCCCTCCCAGATTTAAAGGGACTGATTAGACCGGCCGCACCTACTCCTGCACTGAAGTGGGCTCACTCCCGGGTTCCTAGCACGTTTTCCAACCCCGGGAAAATCAAGTACTTTCCCAGAAGTCACGCTTTGAACCCGGGATTTCGCCAATCTGGACAGCCCTCTCTCGCAATGATTGTGAGAAGGGCTGTCTGATTGTCCTTCAGGGTTTTTTTTTCCTTTCTTGCACTTAGGCACTTGGACACTCAAGCGCCCAAGTGCAAGAAAGGGAAAAAAAGCGCTCTGCTCCGGGCTCCGAGCCCTGCCGGCCACCACCTGCCCCCCCCCCCCGCATGCTTTTCCCAACTTCCAATCAGGCGGCGGCCGGCGGGGCTCAGGTCATCAAATCCCTGCCAGGATTATTGAGCTTGAATTGGGGTGTTTTACGCCTAAGGAAAAGATGTATAAGTGCGAGAGATGTATAAGTGTGAGAGAGATCTTACAGTTCAGTGTTGTAGGTCTCTTTGAATCTGAAGAAGAAGAGTTGGTTTCCACACCCCGCTTTTCTCTACCTTAAGGAGTCTCGGAGCACCTTACAATCACATTCCCTTCCTCCCCCCACAATCACCTTGTGAAGCAGCTGGGGCGGAGAGAGCTCTGAGAGAACTGTGACTGGCCCAAGGTCACCAGGCAGGCTTCATGTGGAGGAGGAGTGGGGAATCAAACCCGGTTCTCCAGGTTAAAGTCCGCTGCTCTGTACCACTACACCACATTGGCTCTGGGTTTTGAATACAATGTGCCAACCATGCCTAAGCGCATGCTCTATAATTATGAAGATCTCTAGTGATGCTCTTTGTATTTTGAGGTTTCCAATGTCCCTCCACCAGATTTCCCTCCACCAAACAAGCGGGGAGGGGGACCTGATCCTGTGCCAAGCAGTCAGGCTGTATGACAAAACATGCTTCCAATTCCCACCCAGACCTGTCTGCAGCAGGGGTGACCAACTATTGGCCTTCACGCAAAATCCGTCCCTTCAAATCAACTTTGTTTGGCCCAACTATATTTTTAAAATGTAATCGAAAGGGTTCTTTTTAAAAAAAACACACAACATGTTGCCTGCAGGAAAACAAGCTGTGTTTCATACGAATCCAATTACTTATTTTGACTAAAGAGGAAGGACTCCTGCCGATCTGCCTTTCGGAGGGGATCTTTCAGGAAGCACAGCTGTGCTGCAACACCACCCCCCCCCCCCCCCGCTATGACCTCATATCATCCGAACACAGGTGGGCCACAGCTGTGATAATCCTGGCTTTATTACAATGCCAGATGATCCCATACATTCCGACAGGTCACGAGGAAAACAGGGGCACACCTGTAACATCCCTGTTCTCCCTTTAAAAGGTCACTGCCGCAGACCTCTCTGAAGTTATTGCTCTTCTCTGCCTGTCTTGTTCATCATAGACTCATCGAATCACAGAGTTGGAAGAGGCCATGCAGGCCACCTAGTCCAACCCCCTGCTCAGTGCAGGATCCGCCTAGAGCATCCCTGACAAGGGTTTGTCCAGCTGCTGCTTGAAGACTGCCAATGAGGGGGAGCTCACCACCTCCCCAGGCAGCTGATTCCACTCTTGCACAACTCTGACTGTCAAAAAGGTTCTCCTAAGACCTTCCTGCCCTAAATTTCAGCCCATTCTTGCGAGTCCTATCCCCTGCTCCCAACAGGAACAGCTCCCTGCCCTCCTCTTCAGAGGTGACCCAAGTTGTGGCTGCTCACAAGTTTCGCGTCGTGCTGCCCTTCGTGTGGTTGTTGAGGATGAGGATAATGTCTCCCTTCTTCCGCCAGAATCAGAAGAATTGTTCACACATGAAAGTGGTGCTTTTCCAACCTGAAACTCGTAGCGTTGCTGCTAGAGAGAGAGGTGAGTGTTGAGCTGTCAGGTTAAAACCTTGTTTCCATTCACACTGTTTAGCGTGTAAGCCTCCGAATTGCCTCCAGCACTCTTTTAGCGGACTTAAAGCCTGCCGTGATCTCTGCTCCCAGCCCAATAGTGCCGTGGCAAAGATGCCTGATTCTGCAGACTTTCTGCAAACACCACTTACATCCGTGTAACAAGTGGTGACTGGTGCTCGCCATACTTCATGGCATTTAGAGAAAGGCCAGTTGCTGTAGAAACTCAATCCATATATATTTGACGGGGAGCGCTGGTAGAGAGAAAGAGGTTCGAGGGAGAGAAAGAGGCTCAGCGCACGGCGTGGCCCGCTACGCAGGAGGGCAGGGGGAGGGGGAGGGAGAGAAAGAGGCTGCTAGGGCCTTAAAAAAGGCTCAGGCGGTCTCAGGGATCGCCACTGCTGCAGATAACGTGGAGGGTGGGGTAGGGAGAGGCAGGTTCATGGGGCAGTTGAGCGGGCAGGGGAAGGAGAGGCCGAGCAACGGTGTGCAGCGAGGGTTTCCCGCTGTGTCGCCAACACCGCTGATCACGGGGAGGGAGGTCGGGGGAGGGATAGTTGGAGGCTCTGTGCGGCCTTTTTAAATTCATTTTTTAATTTTTTGAATTTTAATTTTTCAAATTTATATCCCGCCCTCCTCGTGAACGGGCTCAGTGCGGCTAACATGGACATAAAGCCGATTCAATACAATAAACAGTTTAAATCCATTTAAAACAATACCAATTTAAAACAGTACCAATTTAAAACAGTACCAATTTAAAACAGTACCACTACATCATTTATCATAAAATGCTTCCTGATTATCAAAATTCCAAGTCAGATGGCAACCTGATTAAATCATATGTTTTTGTTAATTATGTGTTTCTGTTTTACCGCCGCTAGACTTTGCCCGTTGTTCGAAGCAAACTTCGTTGCAGTTAATAATCCGCATTTTGCGTTATTACATACTGATGTTGTTTTTGATATGTTTAATCCTTAAAACACAGCTGATATCATTGTTATCACTATTCTAATTCCAGAGAGCACTGAGAAGGACAATATTTACCTGGAGGACAGTCAGCCCTATTTTTTTGTCTACTGTCCCCGAGACAGGAATGGCGGATGTTCCACAGGCGCATGTCACCGATGAAGGTAAGTCACATGATCCTTGCTATAGTTTTGCAATGATGGCCAGTGATGTTGATGCATGGGACTCTGGTCTCTATACTGTCTTTAATTTGGGGGGTGCAGAATCAAGTTTAGGCATCTCCTGGTCTCAGTTGTACATGGTTCATGCATCGGCTGCATGTGAATATGCTTTTTTCTTAGGTGTCTCCACATTATATGTGACATGACAGCAATGTTTACTTATGTGTCTCCCCAGCTTGCAAAACTCCCCCTTTAAATGCACCGGGCGAGGGTGAGTTGTCTGCCTCCGATCAACTAGAGAGTATACGAAAAAGGAAAAGGAAAGTTGCTGCTCTAACAGATTCTGTGGAGAAGATCTGAGTGTGAGCGCAACCGAGATTTGACATCCACCAGGTTCCAGTGCTTGTTTGAAGCTGAGGAGAAGCGTTTCCAAGCGGAAGATAAGCGTTTCCAGGTCATGGTTTCTGAATCAAGGCTGGATTGTGAGAGCCTCAAGGAGGCCATCGGAAGGAATACTGAAGTAATGATGTCAGCGATCAAGGTCCTTCATAGCTTGTTGCGGAATAAAGAAACCAGCACACAGTCTCCGATTATCCAGCGGGCTGAAGTCACGGAGATATTGCCCCAGACGCCAGTGGAGAGTGAGGCACCGATGTCCCGTGGAACCCTTCGTGCCATGCAACTTGTTCCTGCCACTCATGGTAGGTGCCCCAACGCTGGCAAGAAACCAAGGCGGCTGGATCTTTGAGCTCATCTCTCTGGCAAGTGGCCCGTTTGAGGTCAATGCTTTCTAGAATGAGATCTGCTGTGTTTTTCAAGCGCTCTTCAAGTATGTGTGCAACATTTATGAATTTAGAATGATATGAGGATGAGTATTAATGTCTTCTAGATTATTCTGCTACCGTGTGTCTGTTCTACGAAAAAAACAGTTTTGTTTCTCACGCCAATATTCACTCGTTTTTTCCCACCATAGAGAACAATGGAGGGGATGGGGCAACCTGTTTGGGGGCCCGTAGAATTGGACCCCGTGGTCCAATATTCTTGAAACGTGGTGGGTATTTGGGGGAGAAGCTCCAGCTGCTACCCTGTAAGTTTGGACCCTCTCCAACAAACCCCCTCTCCTCCAGCCCCTCACATACCCTATGAATTTTTGCCATTGACTTCAATGGCCCATAGGGTATAATGGGGCTGAAACTGACATTCAGCTGGGGAAGGGAAGGGGAGGCTTTTGAAGATGCCCCCCCTGCTTCCTTTTCTGACACACTTCCGGTGATGTCAGGGGGCGTGGCATATGCTAATGAGTTGTGCTAATAGGCATGCTAATGAGCTCCTGCACCTTTTTCTTGAAATGACCCCTGAAAAGGGCTAAGCATTTTACTCCACTCCACTCCATCCTGCTTCCTCTCCTGTGACATGATTTTGATCGATAGGTGGCATGTGTGTCTCCACCATGCCAAACTTTGGTGCTATCCCTAGTCTGGGGAATACTGTGCCCCCTTCAGATTAAAAAAATTGCCATGTCTGATAAAAGGCAGATTGGACATCCGTATAAGTAGACTTAAATAGATCAGCCCAGGATCCACCCAATGGGGTTAGAGCTATTTAGCTGTCATCATTGTCACTGAAATCCTTGAGGGCCCATCTACTACAAAAAGGTTCATATTTGACTAGTGGTAATCTGACTGTTCCCTGGAAGGCCAGAAACTGAAGCTGAAGCTGAAATACTTTGGCCACCAAATGAGAAGGGAGCACTCCCTGGAGAAGACCCTGATGCTGGGAAAGACAGAAGGTCAAAGAAGAAGGGGACGGCAAAGGATGAGATGGTCAGACAGTGTTATCGATGCAACAAACATGAAATTAAGCCAACTCCGGAGCACGACGGAAGACAGGAGGGCCTGGCGTGATGTGGTCCACGGGGTCGCAAAGAGTCTGACTCGACTGTGCGACTGAACAACAACAACAACAACAACAGCAATCTGGACTACCACCAGGACCTTTTTTTCTGGGGGAATGCATAGGAACAGAGTTCCGGAACCTCTTTGACAACACTCTTTTAAAAATGTTTAAAAGTTCATGAATTTTCAGTATACAGACTGAAAACTTCGTTTCCCTCTTGAGAGTTCGGGCACCTCTTTTTTAAAAAAAAAAAAAGTGGGGGAAAGCCCTGACTACCACTAATAAGAATTATCAGTAATTTACACAGATTACTGATGAAAGATTCAGCAGAGACAACTTCTGTTTTTTCTTAGGCTTTCTTGAAAGAGATGTCAAAGTTGGGCGTCACTATTTCTGATCTCCTGGGAAAACGAGATGTGGCCGGAATGGCCTGTTGAAAAGTTGCATCTGCCATACCCTTTTCGTTCCCGAAAGGGCTGTTATACAATGACTGTAGGGCTGCCAAGTCAGCCCGGGGGGCGGGGGATCCCCCGCTACAGGGGTTCCCGATCCACTGGCCAGCATTCGGCCGGTGGGGGAAACCCCGCCCCCGAAGTCGTCCAGCCCGGACGACTTCCCTCACATAATGACGTCACCCGGAAGTGACGTCAGCACGTTGGGGGCGTTGCCAGGGTGATGCTCTGGCAACGCCCCCAATGTGCTGACGTCACTTCCGGGTGACGTCAGCCGGCGCACGCGCTTCGTGCGCACACCAATGAAGCTCCCAGCCGGCAGAGGACTCCCCACCGCCGGTAAGCTTGAAGGACTTGGCAACCCTAAATGACTGGGAATTAGGGAAAGTGCTCTATACATTCCATACTGTTCATGATTCTTTCCTGATCCTGCTCTATGCAGGATCTGTGATGTGATGTAAGGTTGCCTTTGGAAGGTGAAGGAATTTCACTTCTCCGCCCCCTAGTAGTACAATCGCAAGACATGTTTGGCTGGGTTTTTGAAGACTGCATTCTTGTGCTGCTAACAGAGCAGTGCTGATTCAGCGCTCCTGCACAGAGCTTCTAGTCACCCGATGTTCGGTCCACTTTTGAATCTGGACCTGTTTTAAATCAACAGATGATCAGACGATAAATTGGAGCTGTCACCAAAATTTCCTTACTACTGGGGTTCGATTCACTCATCAGAGTTTCTTTGACACTTCTTTGACGATGGATTGTCCTGGATTTCCTCCCTGTATCAACCTCGGCCAGCTTCAGAGCCAACCAAAATTGGGGTTGTCAACCTCCAGGTGGCACCTGGAGATCCCCTGCTATTACAATTGATCCCCAGACAACCAAGTTCAGTTTCCTCGGAGTAAATGGCTGCTTTGGAGGGTGGATTCTATAGTATAATACCCTGCTGAGGTCTCACCCCTCTCCATACCCTGCCCTCCCCAGGCTTCACCCCCAAAATCTTCAGGTATTTTCCAACACAGAGCTGGCAACCAGTGTTCCCTCTAAGCTGAGTTAGTGTGAGCTAGCTCACAGTTTTTTAGCCTCCGGCTCACACATTTTTGTCTTGGCTCAGGAAGGATGGCTCCAGAGCAAACTAATTGATGCAGTAGCCAAATTGCTCGCTCACAACTTTAATGCCAGTAGCTCACAAAGTAGAAGTTTTGCTCAGAAGACTCCACAACTGAAGAGGGAACATTGTCAACCCTAGTCAAAATAACCAAATTCAGTCTTAAAACTGACTCCTGTTTTTGCACATAAAGTGGCATAAAGTGTGCCATAAAAGCAATGAATGAAAAGAGAAGACTAGCAAAGAAAGGGGTGGGATAAACAATGCTTAATACAAATATGTATCTAAACTAAAAGAAATGAAAAAAATTGTTCATTCCCAATAACAGCACACTTCCCTCCACTATGATATTCCAGTGGCCATTTTAATGCTGAAAGAGTCATATGTCACCAGCCAAACAACCGCGTGTAAAAAAAATTGTTTTACCTAAACAGAAATAACTAAACTACTCAAAACTATTTAACGAAAATGAATTTTATATCGCATGCACAATTTATAAATACAAATTCCAAAGCTATTCATATACCAACATCAAAACTCAAATGCCCAGATCACAGGGCAAAAAAACAAACGTTCCACCCCAGCACCCCCACAAGTGTTTTATGATCCTCTGATGGACTGTGGGAACGTTTGGGGGGGTTTTGCCCTGTGATTTGAGAATTTGAATTTTGATACTGTGTGCATACGATATAAAATTCATTTTCTGTTGTGTACTAGGACTACGATCGCATGGTCTCCCGTAATGGCGACCGCCACGTGGTCAGTGCACATGGTCAGAATCTACCTGAGCTTCAGCCAGGTAGAACAATAGCCAGTTGGATCCTGAGTGACCACCAATTACGAGCCTAGGTCTCCCTCTGGGGGACCTATGAACTGCAACCACAGACTTAAGGTCCTATCAGGACCTGTGGGCGAGGTCGGGGCATTGTCTCCGGCCGGCATAAAAGAGGGCTCTGAGCCCGGGGTTCCCCATGTTCCATCTGACCCTCAAGAAAGAGCTTTACTATGAAATCACTACCACTCGCCTCCCGACTCCAATACTTTCCATTTCATTGAATAGTTTGAGTAGTTTAATTATCTTCAAGTAAAACAATTATTTTTACACACAGTTGTTTCACTGGTTCCGTTTTCACTCTGTGTGATTCCACACGAGACCCATTTTTTGTTTCCACGTTACACTGAGGGCACCCCGGTTTTGCCCCACACTTATCCTGGGATAAACAGATGCTGTTATAGCCAGGAATAAATGCAAGGTATTGTGTTGCGAGTTGAACTCTGATAAAAACCAGGGATGAGATCCAAGTGCGGAAAGGAGCAAGATTCAAATGAGCCTGTAACAGGACTGACATAAATGTGCAGTGTGTGACAAAGCACAGTGTCCCGATCTTATTTTAAGGAAAACAGACTGGCGGCCCTAATAAACGCAAGAAGATTGCGATACTGAAGACAACAAATTCAGCCAGCAAGATGACGGAGAAGTCAAGGAGGGATGTGGCAGATTCCTCCGAATCCCTTGCTTCAAGTTCACAGGCCAGGCCTCTTCCATGACGCGGTGTCCTCGGCCCACCTATTGTCCTGCATTTCCTCCCGATATCAACCTAGGCCGGCCGGCCTCATAGCCAGCAGCATCAGGAGGAAGACAAATAGTTGCTTATCTGGGCTCCGCAGGCAGCGGCACCCTTCCCTTTCATGGCTCTACCCTGCACAGCCTGTCTAGGAAAATACCGCCGGGACTAGACACCGAAACCCACGTGGTTGCACAGAACTCCGCAGACAAGGTTTTATCTGTTTATGTTATTTCGTCCCCAAATGCCGAGATCTCTGCGGAGCCCGGGCACACAAAGGCCAGCAGATTAGATCAGCATGGCGACAGTGAATGGCTCAGAGACCGGTTTCCAGCTGCCCGTGTCTCAGGGAGATTAAGCCAGCAGTTCGACTTGCAAGTTCCTACGCAGGAGTCACAGCCGATTTACCCGAACTGGGAGTTGCTTAACCTCTGGTATTGTTATTCGAAAGTACACAGCAGATAAATAATATTAGGCCGGCCGGTTTAATTTTTAAAAGCTTTGGAAATCCAATTCTCCTTTCCCTTGACCAGCGGCAGGCTGCCCAGGATGGCCTTCTGTGACATCACAGCAGCCTGAGCGAATAGAAGGGCCACAAAATCCCTGCCTGTCAAGCCCCACCCAGAGCAGATCAGCTGCTCATAGCTAGGACCAACAACAACTCGGAGAAAAATCATCCTGCCCCCTTAGCTGAGGCTTGATGGGATATTATGTACCAGATGATGTTATTTACCTCCAGGCCATGCCCATTGCCACAGGTTAAGCCTCTGCTACAGGAACAGGACAGGGTTTTTTCACTCCAGGTTGGATGGATATCTTCTTGTGCTCCATCAGTAAAAGGGAGATTGCATCCTCGTCTGGATCGAGGTCGCACAGAGAGGGGACAGGGGATATATAATCAGGGGTCTGTTGGAGCGGGACCGCACAGGAGCACAGCTCCGGGAGTGAGGAGCTCAGGGGGCGGGCACATGACCAAGCCCCACCCCCTCCTCAGCTTCCCCAAGCAGTGCAGAGGTGCAGCCCCCCGGGGAAAGCCCTGCTAGAGTCTTTATTGTTTTTAATGTTTTGTTTTAATATTGATAATTTAATCATTGTTCCTTTTATGACTGTGTGCTGCTTTTCCAGAGACTTGCTCAAGGTGGCATATAAATTTTCTAAGTATACCATTTTTTATCTGGGCACATGGCACATAAGTACTGGAGAAATTTCACCAACCCTTCAGCAGCTTCCACCCCATCAGTTTGGTGTAGTGGTCAGGAGTTGGACTCTAATCTGGGAGAACCGGGTTTGATTCCCCACTCCTCCACATGCAGCTGCTGGTGTGACCTTGGGCCAGTCACAAGTTCTCTCAGAGCTGTTCTCTCATGAGCAGTTCTCAAAAGACCTCTCTCAGCCCCACCTACCTCACAGGGTGTCTTGTTGTGGGGAGGGGAAGGGGAAGGGATGGGTGGTGCACAGGTCCTGGGTATCTCAAGTCTACTTGAAATCCTTCCTTCCTTCCTTCCTTCCTTCCTTCCTTCCTTCCTTCCTTCCTTCCTTTCTTTTCCCTCCCTCCCTCCCTCTCTTCTTTCTTGCCTTCTGACATACTTCCGGTGATGTCCGGTGGTTTAGCATATGCAAATAAGTTATGCTAATATGTTATGCTAATGAGCTCCTGCACCTCTTTTTCTACAAAATGACCTCTGTATATAATCCTTTAACCTCCACTTTAACCTCCACTCAGTGGCACTCCATGGCAACGAGCTTCCCCCCCCCAAGTTTCTAATTACCAAACCACTAGTAATCAGATGGTAGTTAAAATGATGGCACCAAGTCTGGGTTGGAAAATACCTGGAGACTTTGGGAGTAGAGCCAGGAGAGGGCGGGGTTTGGGGAGGGGAGGGGCCTCAGCATGGTCCAATGCCACAGAGTCCACCCTCCAAAGAAGCCATTTTCTCCCGGGGAGCTGATCTCTGTCAGCTGGAGATCAGTTGTAAAAGCAGGAGATCCCCAGGCCCCACCTGGAGGATGGCAACCCTAATTTGTCTCAGCAAAACCCTCTAAATCCAATCCGGAGGAAAGGTTTAAGCCCATCCAAAGCACGTCCCGATGTCTACTCTTGCTTCCCAACATCTCAAGAGAATGACACCGTGCTCTGTATCAAGGGCTGCTGATAAATCCGCTATGAGCTACAAAGAGGAATGACCCCTGTCTACATTCCGCTTTCTAACCCCCATTTCAGCTGCTCCTGCACTGCAGAGGAGAGAGAAAAATGGAAAGTTTAAACTTTGGAAGTGAAAAGGCTTTTCTGCAGACCTTGCAAACATCAGTTGCAAGCTGAGCTTTGACCGAGACCTGGTTTAAAAGTTTTCATTCCAAGCCCAGCTCCAATCCGTTGTAATTCTCCAGTTTCCCCCCCCCTCCAACCAGAACTCTCTATTGCTTAACCCAGCCTTCTCTCTCTCTCTCTCTCTTTCTCTCTCTCTGGAAGGGAGGTTTATTAAAAGGAATTCCAACATATGGGAATCGGCTGCGCTGCTCACTTTTCACAGATTAAATAACTCCCCTGACAGTGTTCATCTCACCCTTGTGCTGTTTGGCTAATAATTCATCATCGTTCCCTTTTTTTAAAATCACTCCCCGATGTCAAAGCAATCCTTTTGCTTCCCCTTTGCCCCACTTTCAGTCTCCTTTCGTTCCCTTCCCTTCCTCCAGTTGCTGGGAATAAAAAGCAAAATCAGCAATTTTGACAGTTTCCTCTTTCCCGCAGGAAGGAGGAAACCCCATCCCTCACTCCTTCGAGCTATTTCTCGCCAAAGACGAAACTTCTCTCTTCCTGCACCATCTCCATCATTTAAAGTGACGCAGTTGTTATTACAGATCCTGAATTTAACAGTTTTAGGGTCTCTCTCTCTCCCCCCCCCCCCCCCGCCTCCTCCTTACCAAATGTTCTCAAGACTACCATGCCCAAAATGCTCTGGGGAGAAGAAAAGAGAGGAATTCCTAGTCCTCACCTCTCGTCCCCAGGTACTCATATCAGTATAATAATGCTGGTCTACCTTAAGCGTTGCTGAAAGGGCGATGTGAAGTGCTTTGAGCAGCTAGGGAAAGGGTTATGGGTGTGGTCCTTCCCAAGGTGAGAGATCAGGGGTTGAGCACATACTAGCCGTAGTGACTAAAGGGAACCTCCATGTTCAGAGGCAGTCAAGCTCTGAATCTTGTTGCCAGGCAGCGACATCGGGGAAGGCCTCAGCCTCTATGCCCTGTTGCTGGACCTCCAGAGGGACTGGTTGGCCACTGTGTGAGACAGGATGCTGGATCAGATGGGCTATTGGTCTGATCCAGCAGGGCTCTTTCTAGGTTCTTATGTTCTTACTTCAAACAATTCAATAACCAAAATATTTTGGACATGAATCACACTAATTCTGCCCTTCGATATTCCACGCTCCTGTTGAAGCCACTGCAGCCAAAGATTTTGCCACAGCCAGCGTGATGCCAGTATCAGTATCAGCTAACAAAAAAAAGGCAGGGAAGCGGAAGAAGCACCAGAAACGATTGCTGGCTGTATCCAGACATCTTGGAAAGGAACCACCAACAGAAAAGCAAAGACGATACGATCCAGCGTTTCAGTTGCACCAGATCCACAAGGACACGGTTGGTCTGCATAAGCTACTCCTCAGAATCTACTGAGCAAAACAGCTGTGTGTATCTGGAGTCATGCATCTTGCGCGTCTTGACCTTGATGAGCTTACAGACACTGAACTTCCGTTATCATTGTTGCATTTGCTTTCCTAAACACATTATGGGGGTTGGGGAGGCAGAAGTGGAAATGCAGGGTTGGAAGCCATCCTGAAAGTGGGGGTGCTGTAGAAGAGGGCCCAGTCTGACAGCAGGCTTGGAAGGGCTCTGGTACACGGCAGAGGGAAACAGACGAGTCTGTCAGAGCTGCTGGCCGGAGCCACCCGACAGACCACCACGGGGGCGTCAGAGAGGCAGCACGTGGCACCCATCTCTGGGGACTAAGACAACCCCGGCAAGGTAAATCACCCTCAAATAACTGGATGCACCAGCCTTATACCAAGCCAGGACACACCACGATTGTCTGCTCTGACCATTTCTCCCACCCCTGTTGCCCGGGATCCCTCTAGCTGGACAGGCTTAGAACAAAAGCTGGCCATGCAAAACATGTGCTCCATCCACAGAGCTCAAAGGCCTCCCTGCACACTTAAGCCCATCCCTCCTCCACTTCCCTGGATTGCCCTGAGCAGGGGCAGAAGCAGGCTCGGCAATCTTTCCCCCCCTTTCTTTCTTTTCGGGCAACGATTCCAGTTCTTTCAGGCGGCAAGCCAACATTCTGCAGGTTAAACTTTACCCAGCCTAAGAACATATGAACATAAGAGAAGCCAATGTTGGATCAGGCCAATGGCCCATCCAGTCCAACACTCTGTCACCCAGTGGCCAAAAATACCAGGCCGATGCAGTAACAAGGAAAGCAGCCACCGAACTAGTTCCGGGTTGATGGTGCAAGTACTAGAAGAAGAAGAAGAAGAAGAAGAAGAAGAAGAAGAAGAGATTGGATTTATATCCCGCCCTTCACTCACTTGGAGTCTCAGAGCGGCCTACAAACTCCTTTTCCCTTCTCCTCCCCACAACAGACACCCTGTGAGGTAGGTGGGGCTGAGAGAGCTCTTTCCCAAGCTGTCCTTGAGGGAACAGCTGGTACAGAGCTATGGCTTGCCCAAGGTCATCCAGCCAGGTGCAAGTGGAGGAGTGGGGAATCAAACCCGGTTCTCCCAGATTAGAGTCCGCACACTTAACCACTACACCAAACTGGCTTACCAGAAAGAAATGGTCTGGGAGAGGGACTTAGCAGTCAGGTCAGAACTACAGAGGGCTTCCTGATCATACAGATACAGGCACCGGGCAGGGTGTTTTTAAGTAGCTGCCCCACTGTCTGAACTCACCCCAGCTTGTATAATGAACTGGCTGGGACGAAGCAGCAGCCAGAGCAAGTGGATCCCTGCAGGAAGAAAAAACGACCCCTTCCCAATTCTGGGTTGGATCTAAGAGAATTTTCTGCTGATGGCAATGGAAGAAGGCAGCCCTCTTTGACCACTCAGAAAAGCTATGCTGGGAATTATGGGAGCTGGGCGTACAAGCCATGTGGGCTGGGTACTGAGTGGAAAAGGTGGGTGGGTTCAGCCCTATATCTCCTCTACCCACAGGGCCAGCATGGTGTAGTGGGAAGAAGAAGGAGGAGATTGGATTTATACCCCGCCCTTCACTCAGAGTCTCGGAGCATCTTACAGTCTCCTTCCCTTCCTCTCCTCACAACAGACACCCTGTGAGGTAGGTGGAGCTGAGAGAGCTCTTTCAAGAACTCCTCTTGACAGAACAGCTCCGAGAGAACTTGTGACTGACCCAAGGTCACACCAGCAGCTGCATGTGGAGGAGTGGGGAATCAAACCCGGTTCTCCAATATTAGAGTCTGTGCTCCTAACCACTACAGCAAACTGGCTCTTGTGTCAGGCTAGGATCAAGGGGTGCGATCACACGGGCATTTAAACCCGGGTTCTCCCGCGCTGCTCTTTCAAGCGCGATAGGTACTTGTTTTTCCTGGTGGTTGGAAAAGCGGGCTCAAGTGCGGGGGGGGGGGGGGGGGGCTTCGAGACGGGAGACAGATGCGGCCCGTCTAGTCAGCCCCTTTAATTGCGATGCGAGGCCCGCAATAAACGTCCGTGTGATCGCACCCTAGGAGGTCCAAGTATGAATCCCAGTTCTGCCATGGAGACTTAAGGGATGACCTTGAGCCAATCACACACTCTAAGCCTAACCAACTTCGCAGGGTTATTGTGAGGATACAGAGGAGGAAAAAAGGAGGATGCAAGCCCCTTTGGGCCCTCAGTGGGGAGAAAGACGGGATATAAATGAAGTGAAGAAATAATAGTTAAAAGAAAAAGTAGAAGAGGAGATTGGATTTATACCCTGCCCTTCACTACCCAAGGGAATCTCAGAGCGGCTTACAAACTCCTTCCCCTCCCCACAACAGACACCCTATGAGGTAGGTGGGGCTGAGAGAGCTCTGACAGAGACTGCTCTTTTCCAAGAACAGCTGTGCCAGAACTATGGCTTGCCCAAGGTCATCCAGCAGGTGCAAGTGGAGGAGTGGGGAATCAAACCCGGTTCTTCCAGATAAGAGTCCGTGCACTTAACCACGACACCAAACTGGCACCAAACTTCACCTTCCAGGTCTTACCCTCCTTCCAGCTTCTGCATCTTAGCCCTCTCCTGCTGACTACGGACATCCTTGCTGGGGAGTGGGAGGGAGATTTTGTATTAGCCAAAGCCCCCTGCAGGTAATTTCGCTTTGCCTTCAGGGGCTCAAACACCTGCTTCAAAACAGCAGAGTGCCAGTCCGAAGCACAGCCATACCCCGCCACCCGAGGTGCCATCAACACATGGCATTTGGTTGCCTGCCACAAAAGCGGGGAAGGGGGGCGTTTTCTGTGCCACAGCTGCCTAATGGGACAACATCTCACCCCCAGCCTTGCCCGGCTGCTCATCTTTGCTGTCGTTGAGGAAAGGGCAGTAGCAGCTGGGTCACAGGAAATCTGCATCCTTCCATCAAGGCCACTGGAGCGATGTCACCGCTATTAAAAGCTTGGGCAGCAGAACAAGCACTCCAAATACTGTCATGCTCCTTTGGGCGATTTTTTAAAATGCTTATAATTGTTAGCTTGCCTTGAGCCTTTCTCTGTTTGTCCTAGGTACAGAAAAGATCAAGAGTCCAGCAGCACAAAATATGTGGCGGGGTAGGAGCTCTTAGGAGTCACTGCTCACTTCTTCAGACACAGCTTCAGTGACCTCACTTCTACTTTTGCCCTTCACATTAGTGGCAATTTGCGTACAGCTGGATCTCTGTTGCGAACCTATTGAAACAACCGCCACTGGATACCTCATGTGTGAAAATGCGGAAGTCCTTTCAAAGCACCACCAACCCCAGCCTGAGTGCAGAATTTTTGACAGCAAGAGTTGTGCAACAGTGGAATTAGCTGCCCGGGGAGGTGGTGAGCTCCCCCTTACTGGCAGTCTTCAAGCAGCGGCTGGACAAACCCTTGTCAGGGATGCTCTGGGCTGATCCTGCATTGAGCAGGGGGTTAGACTAGGTGGCTTCTATGGTCCCTTCCAGCTCTGCTATTCGATGATTCTACAGATGGTTCACTGGGACACTGAACCATGTTTGAGAAGATTCAGGAATGCACAAGTCAGCTGAGAAATTGGGCACGATTCATGCGGCTGCTGTTATTTCTCTCTGGGCCTCCAACTAAATAAAGATTTCAGCATTCTCTCTAGTTGGGGAGCAAACAACTAGATTATACAGATAAATATAAGACTGTTGGGTCCCACCTGGAAATTGTATTTTTTATCTGCTGGGGTTCCCCCCTCCCCAATCCAAGTAAATTTTTTTTTAAATAATTTCAATTAAACAAATGTACAGTGCTAAAACAACAATTAACAATCTGTTGCAGTACATTTTTAAAACAATTAAAAACATTTTATTGCCGGCTGCCTTGGACCATCATACACAAAGATGCAGCTACTGGAAAATACCTTGAAATGATTCCAAGTACTCAAAGAAGTTGAAACTGCCACCTCAAACCAATGCTCCCTCTAAGCTGTGGAGTCTTGTGAGCAGAAATTCTACTTTGTGAGCTACTGGCATTAAAGTCGTGAGCGAGCGATTTGTCGGCTGCATAAATTAGTTTGCTCTGGAGCCCTCCTTCCTGAGCTAAGACAAAAATGTGTGTGAGCCGGAGGCTAAAAAACTGAGCTAGCGCACACTAACTCAGCTTAGAGGGAACACTGCCTCAAACCTCTCACTGATCCCCTTTGCCTACCTCTCTCTTTAGCCTGAGGCAGCCTCGTTTGGTGCCTTGGTGCACGCGTGAAAGTGTGTGAGCACCATCTGCAGGTGGGGAACCCGGCAACCCTCCCGCGTTCCATGGCACTTACTTCTTTCATACATGTACTTTTAGTAATAGGTTATCAAAAACCAAGGGAGAAAACTCTCGGTTTCCAGAGTGGAGACTTTATAGATAGCCCTTCCTCTCTCCACGAGCTGGGCACTGTCACAAGGACCACAGGTGTGAAGAGTTCCCATAAGATCCGCCCCATTGCCCTCTGGTCTGAGTTTCAGGTAAGTTGCTGTGTTAGTCCGCAGAAGAGCCAGATGTGAGTCCAGCGGCACATTAAAGACCAACAAGATTTCCACAATATAAACTTTCCAGGGTATGAGCTTGTTTACATATGACATAAGCAAGGTTAAACCCTGGAAATCTTGTTGGTCGTTAAGGTGCTGGTGCAGGCCCATAGCTACAGCGGGGCATTTCGGGGCCAGGCCCCCTGACTTCCTGCCAAGGCCCCCTGCTTTCCATGTAGCCCCCAGCTCTCTGGGCAGCCCAGAGGACTCCCAACTCTCTGGACCAGCTGGAGAACTCCCCGTCGCAACCCCTTCTCCAAACGCAGCTTGCTTCCCCGCATAGGCATGCAAAGTGCAAACGCCACAAATGTGAGTTTTTAAATTTTATTTTCATTTTTTTATTTTGTGATGTCAGTGTCCCTGACTTATTTAAAGGCCCCCTGAATTACAAAATCATGGCTACAGCCCTGTGCTGGTGGTGGAAACTGGGCTCAAATATTGCCTGAGAGAGAGAGAGAGAGAGAGAGAGAACACACGGAAAGCGCTGGGCTCTCCCCTCCACGTTTTTAGTTCTACAGCTGCTTTTTGTCCCAAAGTTGCTTTTCACTCCTCTCCCCAGCTTCAGAGTGCCTCTCCAAGAGAGGGCTAGAGTGTCCACTGACCCTTCTAGCCAGCTTTTTCAAACAAAGTTCAGCCGTCAGCCTTTCTCTGCTTGATCAGAGGGCCAATGGGAGTCTGCCGGTCTGTGAGGGGCAAGAGCCAGCTGCTGCCGGCGCATGGCAAAATCCTTTCCCCCAATCCCCCGAAAAAGGCTACTTACTTGCACTTGTGGCCGAGCTAAAGGCCAGGAGCAGCGCTAGGCATCGAACCTTCTCCATGATGCGAAATCCGTCCTTCTCCTGGCTTCTCTTAGCCCGTGTCTAGAGGCAGAAGATTAGGAACACGGAACTCCGCTGGGCTGCACGGTTTCACCAGGGAACACGAGAGACACAGCCGGGGCAGCTCAGCCGTTCCCCACTCCAGCCTTGGGACGTTTCAGAAAGCTCTGAGGATTGAGTCGAGGTGGCAGGCTGGAAAAGCGAGGCTGGGCTGGGGGTTACCGCGATGGGGGTTCGCCACAGACAGGCTGGGCCGTGTGTCTCCTCCAAGCTCCCTCTGCCTGACTGTTCCTCACTGGCTTGGCTCAGCCTTGATGACCCACCGAGGCAGGAAATTCACTCCCTTTCAAGGAAGGTCTGCCAAGTTCTTGTCTGCCAAAACAGCAAGAGGAAATGCTGCTTTTATGCTGTTTTTTTTAAAAAGGATGCAAAACTCAGCCGCTGAACCTGCACTGACAGTGAGAGGCGCCCAAAGAGCCCAGGCCCCAGCTAGAGAAGCAGCCAAAGTCCCCTCTTCAGAATTGCTGGGGTTCAGGGGTCGACCTGAAGTGTTGAGAAGTTCTACACGGCCAACAGAGTTCTGCATCCGGATGCCTCGACATGCAGATTTGCTGCAAGAAAAAGAACCGAAGACAGAGAATTTATTTAGTTAGTTAGATCTTTGTGGTGTCGTGGTTCAGAGATCATAGTTCAAATCCCCACTTGTGCCACAGAAGCTCACCAGGTGACCTTGGGGGCCAGTCACACTCTCTCAGCCTAACCTACCTCACAGGGTTGTTGGGATGATAAAATGGAAGAGCGGAGAATAGGGTTGCCAGGCTCTTATCGGCTGCTGGGGGGGGGGGGGGGGGGCTCCAGGATCTTCTCTGGGGCACCTTCTCTGTTTTTTTGCCTTCAGACCCATAGTATTTGCCCAAAAACTAGAGCACTGCCCCCCAACATCCCCACAGTGATGACGTCCCTTCTGGGTTGAAGAGGCATCACCGGGCAATCTCCCTGTTTGGGGGTGGGGCTTCCCCTGCCAGCCAGGTGGCTGGCAGCAGATCGAAGCCCCGCTTTCACGCATGCAAAATAAAGCGGTTTCAGTCCACTTCAGCGATTGCTTGCAAGTGCCATTTCACACAGTAAAATCCAGTTGCAAAGTACATTGAAACTGGATTGTATACTGTACATTATCTACTGTGCATTATATACGATATCCTGCTGAAGCTCCTCCCCTCCCCATAACTTCCCTTCCTAGGGTCCCCCCCCCAAAAAAAATCTCCAAGAATTCCCCAACCCAGAGCTGGCAATCCTAGACACTCTTGAGAGCATTTTGGCAACCATGGAGGCTTATCTGAGGTTTTCGTATTTTTCTTGCCTAACACTAGGCCTCTATAATCAGAACCAGAATTTATAAACACAAACGTATACTGCATATGTTCTGGTGATCTCTGCTACTTTTTGCTGCTTCCTGGTCCTCATAGAATACTGTCATTTGTTTTGTGTGAGTCAATCATTACTGTCTGTTAGGTCCGCTGACCGCCACGGGGCCTCAGCGACACACAGCTTGAACTTGACTCCTAAAGACAATAGGAATCCAGGATCCTAGACCACCACTAGCCCTCCAATAAGAACTCTGGCGGAAAATTCAAACCCGCCGATAGGACTCTGGGGTGTGCCTTAGGGACTGTATATAGCTGGCCATCTCGGCCAGTATTGCATGCTTGTTGTGTACCAATGATTATCATTACATTGTAGTCCGGGCTTTTCCATGCAGCGAACCCAGTACACAATAGTGGCGACGAGGATGGGATACCGCTGAGCGAGCCGGGCTGCCGCGACCCCAAGGAAGATGAGGACCTCCACCACTGCTCCTGCCATGAGCACCAAAGGAAACTCTTCCATGTCTCAAGCACCACGCAGCATAATGGCAGTCGCTCCGGGAGCAGGACTCATCCTTCCGTTTGGGAAGCCTGGGTCGAGGGACTCAAGTCCATCCTGATATTCTATCAGGTGATGGAGGAGGATCGCAAGAGAGGTCTCCTCGTCAGTTTGTGCGGCACTGCAACAGTTGAGCTGTCTCGGAATCTATTCGCACCCACGAAGCTCTCCGAGGCCACATTCAACGGGATCATCAAGGCGCTCCAGGGCCACTTCATCCCACAGCCCTCGGAGATTGTTTGCAGTGTGGCCTTCCATTACAGGCTACAGCAACCCTGGGAGTTTGCCGCAGCTTACCTGGCAGAGCTCCATAGGCTTGCTGCAGAGTGCAAGTTCAGAGCCTATCTAGAGAAGGCCCTCCGGAACTAGCTAGTCTGCAGTCTCCAGAATGAGAAACTTCAGAGGCCCATCATGCAGGAGGAAAAATGTACCCTTGCCTCCACCCTCTCCACTGCCACCTCATGGGAGAGGTTGCATCCAACCACACCTGGGTCCACGACCAGCCACCGTTTGGCTGCTGCACACCAGGTCGGTTCCGACCCCATCGAACCGGAAGAAGAAGAGGTCCATAGGACACAACAGCGCACCAGGCAGAGAGATCCCGGGACTGTGCCCCGCACCAACACCACACCGGAGTCAGCCCGACGAGAGTGCGCCAGCTGCAGGGACTTGCACGACAGGAAGATGTGCAGATTCCAGGACACCACTTGCAGGAGCTGCGGCTGCTCCGGCCACATCACACGGGTTTGCTGTTCGAGGGGGTCCCGAGCCTCAACTCAGCCTCCCCAGCGTCACCAGTCCACAACGCACCACGAGGAGGACACAGCCACTGAAGACCTCTACCTGCAAGTGGCCAAACAGGTATTGCGACTTCCCAGCCAAACCTCTGCCCCTAAAATCCACATCCGGGTTAAGATAGAGGGATCCCCCTGCACCATGGAGTTGGACTCTGGGTCTGCCTTCTCCATCATATCAGAGGAGACCCTTAAAACACTGTGTCCACATGGGAGCCCCCACCTGCATCCATTGCCTGTTAACAATGGACTTCCAATGGAACCGTGTTCCAATAAGGGGTGTGGGGAGTTTCCAGGCCCAGCACAAGGGATTCAGTGACTACCTGGACTTATTAGTAGTTGAGGGCAACCTAGTCAGCCTGCTAGGGTGCACCTGGTTTGGCCCCTTGGGAATCTCAGTAGAGGGAATCCACAGCTGCACACCGCGAGACTTTAGGGATGTCTGTGGTGAGTTTCCGTCTGTTTTCGACAGAACCCTGGGCCAGTATACAGGGCCCCCCGGTGTCCCTGCAACTCAACCCCACGGTGGTGCCCATTCACATGCGATCTCGGAAGACCCCCTTCACCCTATGTCCCAAGACAGACGTGGAACTGGACCGCCTCGTGGCCCAAGGGGTCCTGGAACCCGGCTCGCATGCCACCTGGGAAACCCCCATAGTCACCCCTGTGAAGCCCAACGGGGACATCTGCATCTGTGCAGACTACAAATGTACGCTCAACAAGGCTCTCCAGGACCACACCTACCTTGTCCCGGTCGTGAGCCATGTGGTGGCTACATTGGCGGGGGCAAAGATATTTGGAAAACTGGATCTTGCCCAAGCGTACCAGCAGCTCCCCATAGATGAGGCCACGGCAGCCGCACAGACTATAGTAACGCACCAGGGAGCTAAGCGGCTACAGTTTGGGGTGAGTGTCACCCCTGGACTATTCCAAAGTCTAATGGACTCTCTTTTAAAAGGGATCCTGTGCATCACACCATTTTTTGATGATGTGCTGATCGCCGCAGCCATGCCTGATGACTTCGCCTCCCACTTGCGTGCCGTCCTCCACCGCTTCAACGAGGCTGGCCTCAGGGTGAAGCGGGAGAAGTGCCTCCTGGGGGTCCCTTCTGTCTATGTTTTGGGCTTCATGGTCAATGCGGACGGCCTCCATCCAGCCCGGGACAAGATCAAGGGCATCGTAGAGGCCCCTCTGTCCAAGTCCAAGGTGGAGCTGCAGGCATTCCTCAGCCTCCTGAACTTTTACCACACCTTCCTTCCCCACAAGACAGTGGCGGCCAAGCCCCTGCACCAACTGCTTGACAAACAGGCCCCCTGGACTTGGGGCCCTCGCCAGGCCCCTGCATTCAAAGGGGTCAAGGCGTTCCTCATCTCCAACAATGTGTTGGTGCACTTTGATGAGATGCTGCCAGTAGTTCTGGCCTGCAACGCCTCACCCTATGGGGTGGGAACCATCCTAGCTCACCAACTCCCAGATGGGCGGGAGGTGCCGGTGGCTTATTATTAAAGGACATTGTTGGCTGTGGAGCGCAACTACACTCAAATCAACCAGGAGGGGCTGGCAATTGTGGCAGGGCTGAAAAAGTTTCACAACTTTGTCTATGGCTGCCCCTTCACCATTATCACGGACCATCGCCCCCTTCTTGGTCTCTTTGCAGTGGACCAGCAGATGCCACAGGTACTCTCCCCGCGGGACCTCCGAGGGTCGATTTTCCTTGCCGGCTACAACTGCGCCCTGCAGCACCACCTGTGGAAAGCCATGGGTCATGCTGACACCCTCAGCTGCCTCTCCTTGCCCTCCGTTGAACCAGCTCCAGCTCCGGGACACCACATGTTACATGTGGAGGACCTCCCTGATGCCCCCTTCGAGGCAGCCAATGTCTCTCGCCGCTCGGCCTGGGACCCCGTCCTCTCTCATGCTCTGGGCTGGGTGGTGAGGGGGTGGCCCGCAACCATAGCGGGCCGGGAGTTTACGGCATTCACGGCCCGCAGGGATGAGCTGTCCACCCACAAGGAGTGCTTATTGTGGGGAGATAGGGTATTGGTCCCCAGCGCCCTATGTCAGCGCATCCTTAAGGCCCTGCACAAGGCGCACCCAGGGATTGTCCGTATGAAGGCATTGGCCCAGAGTTATGTGTAGTGGTCAGGAATTGATGCGGAGGTCAAAGCGTGGGTCAAGCACTGCCGAATGTGCCAGGAGGTCCAACCAAATCCACCTAGCGCACCCACCCAAGCTTGGGAGTCCACCCGCACACCGTGGTCCAGATTACACATTAGCCGGCCTGCCCAGCAAGGCGGGATATAAATATGAATTATAAACAAATATAGATTTTGCAGGCCCATTCCACGGTCTGCTCTTTCTGGTCGCAGTGGACTCCCACTCTAAATGGCTAGAGATATGCCCCATCTCAGCCACGTCCTCTAAAGCCATCATCTGGGTGCTATGCCGGATCTTCACAACCCACGGGTTTCCAGACACCATCGTCTCCGATAACGGGACAGCTTTCACCTCCAAGGAATTCCGGGAGATTCTCAGCAACAACCTGAGCTGGCACGTGAGGTCTGCCCCGTTCCACCACATGACCAATGGGCAAGCCGAGCAGATGATGCAGACCGCCAAAGAAGCTCTCAGTTGTCTCACAGAAGGCGACTGAGAATTCTGCATCACCCGCTTCTTACTGGCACAACGGACCACCCCCAACCCAGTCAGCAGCCACTGCCCAGCTGAGCTCCTAATGGGTAGGTGGCCCACCATCCTGCTGGATGAGCTACCTCCAGACCGGGTCCCAGAGTTGCATAGCCAGTTTGAGCAGGAGGTGCCCAGAGGGTTCTTTCCTGAAGACCCCGTCTATGCCCACAACTTCAGTAAAGGCTCTCCGTGGCTCACAGCCCGAATCATTTGCCCCATGGGACTGGTGTCATACGAGGTCTCGAGAGATGATGGCCAGATCTTGTGGAGGCACATCAACCAACTGCGACAGCGCCTGCTTCCGGCCTCAACCAACGATCCAGCCCCGGAAACCAGCAACAGCGCCCCTGGACCCGAAATGCCAGACGTGATAGCTCCGGAGTTAGTCCCCATTCCTGAGGCCGATCTGACCATGGGAGCACCGGTCTCCTGCCCAGGGCCAGACAAGAGCCCCCCAACCCAGCTGCCAGGTACCCAGGCATTCCTCCAGACAGAGCACTGGAGGCCGCTGCGGTACCCACACCAAGACATTCACAGAGGGAGCACCAACCCCCGGCCTACTTACAGGACTATGTCACATAGGTGGGCTCGAACTATTGGGGGAGGGGTGTTATGTCCGCTGATCGCCACGGGGCCTCAGCAACACACAACTTGAGCTTGACTCCTAAAGACAATAGGAGTCCAGGATCCTAGACCACCACTAGCCCTCCAATAAGAACCCTGCGGGAAATTCAAACCCACCAATAGGACTCTGGGGTGTGTGTTAGGGACTGTATATAGTTGACCATCTCAGCTGGTATTGCATGCTTATCACTACGTCATACCCAGTACACATTACCGTCATTTCTTTGAACTCAGCTGACTCCGCTTCTAAGAATTCCATCTCCAGGCTAGAGGATGGTCAGGGCCGGCCCACCCATTAGGAGCACTAGGTGAGTGCCTTGGGCACCAGAGGTGAAGCGGAACCAAAACCAACCCAGCCGCCATCCTACCCACCCACCCATGGTGTGTCATTAGGGGGGGATTCTGTCATTAGGGGGGATTCAGGTTGCCAGATATAGGTTGGGAGAGGGCCATTGTTCTCTGTAAAACATCAGTGTGGAAGCTAGAGTTTCCAGGTCCCCCCTGGTCACTAGCAGGGGATGGGGGGTAGGGTGGCCAGATGCAGGGTGGGAAACTCCTGGGGATTTGGGGATGGAGCCTGGGGAGGGCAAGGCCCTCATTGGGTACAATGCCGTAGAGTCCACCCTCCAAAGCAACCCTTTTCTCCAAGGGAAATGAGCTCTGTAGTCTGGAGAGGAGCTGTAATTCCGGGAGATCCCCAGGTCCCACCTGGAGGCTGGCATCCCTATCTGTCATGGCAACCCTGTCCAGCAGCCCTGTCTCCAGTGTCCCACTTTGCAGTGTTGTTGTGAGGATAAAAGGGGACATGCATACAATCCTTATCTCTTGGAGGAAAGTTGAGATAGAAATCAGATAAATACTGAACTTGAGACAACAGCTCTGTTTGTGCCTCTTGCTGTGTATTAATGCTCTGCTTGGAGCAGACCTGGGTAATTTGATGATGATAATGATGGTGATGATGTAGTGGTGGTGGTGGTAGTGGTAGTAGTAGCAGTGGTAGTAGTAGAGGTAGTGGTAGTAGCAGTGGTAGTAGTAGAGGTAGTGGTAGTAGAGTGGTAGTAGTGGTACTGCTGCAGCTGCTGCTGGTAGTAGTAGTAGTCAGGGGTCCGTTGGGGGGGGGGAGCACACAGGAGCGCAGCTCTGGGAGTGAGGAGTCCAGGGGGCGGGCACATGACCAAGCCCCGCCCCCGCCTTGGCTTCCCAGAGCAGTGCAGAGGCGCAGCGCCCCGGGGAAAGCCCTGCTAGGGTCTTTATTGTTTTTAATGTTTTGTTTTAATATTGATAATTTTATCATTGTTCCTTTTATGACTGTGTGCTGCTTTTCTAGAGACTTGCTCAAGGTGGCATATAAATTTTCTAAGTATACCATTTTTTATCTGGGCACATGGCACATAAGTACTGGAGAAATTTCACCAACCCTTCAGCAGCTTCCACCTTATCAGTTTGGTGTAGTGGTCAGGAGTTGGACTCTAATCTGGGAGAACCGGGTTTGATTCCCCACTCCTCCACATGCAGCTGCTGGTGTGACCTTGGGCCAGTCACAAGTTCTCTCAGAGCTGTTCTCTCATGAGCAGTTCCCAAAAGACCTCTCTCAGCCCCACCTACCTCACAGGGTGTCTTGTTGTGGGGAGGGGAAGGGAAAGGGATGGGCGGTGCACATGTCCTGGGTATCTCAAGTCCACTTGAAACCTGGTGGTTTCAAGGGAGCAGGAAGAGAATGAGGGTGTGTTCTTGACATTTTTATTGCCCAAAGTATTGGATGGGGAAGGGAATGGAGGAAGAGCAGCTCAGTTTCACTCACCTGTGGAGTAGAGCCTGAGGGGTGGGTGTTGCCTTCTGACACACTTCCGGCATGTTAGGGGGTGTGGCATATGCAAATGAGTTATGCAAATGAGTTATGGTAATGAGCTCCTGCACCTCTTTTTCTACAAAATGATCCCAGGTAGTAGTAGTAGTATTTATAGCCTGCCCATCCCATGGGCTTGATATTATTATTTGTGGTAAGCAAAAATCTTGGTATTATTATTTGGATTTATAGCCCCTCGTCCTGACTTTTCACAGGGTGTATGGCAGTGTGCCCCAGAGAGGTATTTTGTGTCTCTCCATGGAAACCATTGAAGCACCACAAAGCAAACCCGGATGTCCAACACAGAGGGAAGCCAGCAGCCCTTGTGATCAAAACCTGGCGCAGGATCAAAGGCAAAAAGGTCGTCCTGCAACGGCACGTCGCTGGCCATCTAAACGCTCGCGAAATATTTGCGTCGCTCCAGGAGGGGGGAAAGGAACTGGGGAAAAACTTTGAAGGGCTCGGACACAGCGAGGAAACTGGAGAGATGTAAGCAAAAGGCATTAGCCCAACAGCCCTCGGTCAATAGGAAGAGAGGAAACGGTCTCAGGGGTTTTTCAGAAGTGTGACATCCATCGCAAGCTTGAGGGCCTGCGGCCAACCACGTAGTTCCTTGGACAGAACAACATTTCCGTTTGCAGAAGAGGGGGCAGGGATTTCCCCCCTAGCCTGTGCAGATATCCCCTTTGCCCCTATTCTGTTCCTGAGGGTCTGTGGACTCCAGGAAGAAAATTTGGAAGGAGGGCTCGGTGGGCTGCCATAGGAGACAGAAGTAGTCAAGTCTGATTCCATGAAGACTGTGGATAGTTGGATGCATTCCAGCACTCTGAACTTAACAGGCAAACAAAACTCTGTTGATCTCGTCAGATATTTATACCCATGTTTTCTCCCCACAGGGACCCCAAAGCAACTTACAATATCAACCTCCCTTCCTCCACTTTATCCCCATAAGATAAAGGAGGGGGGGGGGAGACTAGCCCAACTTCTCCCCACAAGCTTCTATTTGACTCTTTCAGATTTATATCCAGCACCCACTACACCATTTTAGCTCTTGAGTGGCAAACTGTGGAAAGTCTAGAGGACAAATGTGAAAATCTAGGCACAGTAACTGCTTTTCTCTTTCATAGTATCATTGCCCCAAGTGCTGGTTTGATTCCAGACCCTGTGGTCACAATCTCAATTCAAAGACAGCATACCAGACCATTGGTCCAGGTGGCTTGGTATTGTCTAATCCAGGGGTGGCCAAACTTGCTTAACTTAAGAGCCACATAGAATAAACGTCAGATGTTAGAGAGCCGCAAGACATGAACAAATATTATACACACATTTTTATTTTAAAATATGCAAATTTGCTTTTTATTAACATTAAATGAGACTGCCAAAAATAAAAGGGGTAAAAACAGATATTGATAATGATATTTATCTTTCCAATTATATTTATTTGTTTACTAATGGTATTTATTTGTCTAAGAGAGAGAGAGAGAGAGAGAAAGAGAGGTGGAAAGAAAGAATGAAAGAGGTGGAGAGAGAGAGAGAGAGAGAGAGAAACAAAGAAAGCAAATAGATGGGAGGGAGAAAAAGTAGGCCTCCCTTTTGCTTCCTCAGCTGCCCTGCCGGGAGCCACACAATATGTGTGAAAGAGCCGCATGTGGCTCCTGAGCCGCAGTTTGGCCACTCCTGGTCTAATCCAACTGTCCGTAAGTCTCCAGGTTCTCAGGCCAAGACAGGTCTTTCCCACACCTTCTGTCTAAGATCCTTAATCTGGAGCTGCCAGGAACTGAGCCTGAGACCTGCTGCCTGCAACATAGGTGCTAAGGCACTTATTTATTGGATTTAAACTTTTCATTCGCCACTACTCCATGAAAATACTCAAGGCAGCTGACCGCATGAACACTACAATATTGAGAACAAACAATGAAAGAAGCAGAATAAAAATGGCACTTTAAAAGCACCAGTAAAACAATGGGAGCAGCAGATTCTTTTTAAAAATCATGCTATGAAAATGTGTTCTTTTAAAAATTCTTGGGCCAATAAAAGTTTTTAGCTGGTACTTCAAACGTATCAGGAAGGAAGGTGGCATGGTATGAACATAAGAGAGAAGCCAATGTTGGGTCAGGCCAGTGGCCCATCCAGTCCAACACTCTTGTGTCACACAGTGGCCAAAAACACCAGGTGACCTCAGAAGGTCCAGCAGTGGGGGCAGGACACTAGAAGCCCTCCCCCACTGTTGCCCCCCCCCCAAGCACCAAGAACACAGAGCATCACTTGCCCCAGACTGAGAGTTCCCATCTATACCTTGAGGCTAATAGCCACTGATGGACCTCTGCTCCATATGTTTATCCAGTTCCCACTTGAAATCGTCCATGCTTGTAGCTGCCACCACCTCCTGTGGCAGTGAATTCCACTCTTTGGGTAAAGAAGTATTTCCTAGTTTGTGGGAAGGAAAAAACCTCCAAAGGAAGCAGGGTAAGGACTGTGCCGTTGTAGGAACCAAGTCACACTCTTGTGAGTCAAAAAGAGAGACGTTTGTCCTGAAGTCTGAATACAACTTTGCAGGTGAACTGGAGAAACTTGAAACAGTGGAATCTCCCAGTGGTAATTTAACACCAAAGTACGACTGGTCACAGATCAGCTCTGAGCATAGCAGAACGCCCCACCAGCTGTTCAGAGGTGCCTCCCTTGCCTAAATTATCCTCACCATCAGAAGGACCAATTTGGGGGGATGCAGGAGGTATCAGAGTTGCCATCAAACAGTATTCAGATGTGCCTTTTATGGTAGACCTGAAAGGAGAACTGACCAAGGAATAAAGTTAGAGTCTGATGGCACCTTTAAGACCAATAAAGTTTTATTCAAGGTGTGAGCTTTGTTGGTCTTAAAAGTGCTACTGGACTCTAACTTTGTTCTATTGCTTCAGACCAACACAGCTATCCACCTTGACCAAGGAATGTGATTTCTAAAAGCTTCTTTAGGGATCCACACCCCCCCCCCCCCCGTTTGAATCAGCTCCCCTTTGTAGACGAATTCTAGAGGGGTAGCTGAGTGACAGTGCAATCCTAAACTGAGTTACACTTTCTAAATCACTTGAACACATGAAGCTGCCTTATACAGAATCAGACCACTGGTGTATCAAGTCCACTACTGTAACAACCTAAGAAGAGCCCTGCTGCATTCGCCCAGCGGTCCATTAATTCCATTTTATCAGTTGCTGTAGACCAAGTTGTTAACGCTGATTTTCTAACAGTACCAGAGATGTGAAGCCCTGTAAGGAGAGCCAGTTTGGTGTAGTGGTTAAGTCTGCGGACTCTAATCTGGGAGAACCGGGTTTGATTCCCCACTCCTCCACTTGCACCTGCTGGATGACCTTGGGCAAGCCATAGCTCTGTACCAGCTGTTCTCTCAAGGACAGTTGTCTCCGAGCTCTCTCAGCCCCACCTACCTCACAGGGTGTCTGTTGTGGGGAGGGGAAGGGAAAGGAGTCTGTAAGCCGCTCTGAGACTCCAAGTGAGAGAAGGGCGGGATATAAATCCAATCTCTTCTTCTTCTTTTCTTCTTCCTGTGGTGTTGTGGGAACAGCAGCCACAATCTGAGTCAGTTCAGGCCTTTTTTTCAGTTTTTCAGTTTTTCCAACTCAAAAATTGGAAATTTGGGGGAGTACTGAAAAAAACTCTTAAATGTTTTCACTTTCAAAACGAGTGAAATGCTTCTGCTGTAGACACACACAACTCTTAAATCCAAGATGTATTTCAGTGCCTAGAAGGATACCTGATGTCCATGAGGGGAGCACACAGGGCTTTAATTGCTTCTCAAGGGTTGCATGCCTTCTGTTGTCCTTTTGACCTGATGTGGTTGACCTTTTCACTTCTCCCTAAAACCACTGCGATACATATCCCCACAGGCTGGATAACAAATAGCTGATTTCCCTGCCTTGCAGGAGGGAGATCAAAGATCAGAAGGAAGTGGGGCAGAAATTTCACCAAAGTCTCAAAGGAAAACTGAAAGTTTTATTGATATCTTATCTCTCTCTAACCAGATCGCAAAAATTGAGGGACGTGTGCTAAGATGGCATAGGGTCAGATTTTTTGCAGGTTTTTTTTGGTCAAGCTTTGGATATATTTGCAGGGGTTTTTTGTCAAGCATTGGATATATTTGCAATTTTGCATGTACAAAACTAAGGCACATAATTTTTACATTCCGTACACTTGTCAAATACTGCAATTTTATATGCTAAGTAAGTTATAAATGATGTTTTATGTTGTTAAAGCAATAAAATTAGTTTAGGTTTCATAGAATAGTGAATATTGCATATATTTGAATGTTTCCCCAAATTTCCATGTTTAAGGGGGGGAAACAGGGGGGCAGTGTTTTTTTTCTGTGGCTTCAAAATTTCCAGAATTTTTACATCTCTAAATAGTACCTTTCAAATATAGGGGTGCCAACTTCCAGGTGGAGCATTCTCCAGCATTCTACAGACTACAGAGATTAGTTTCCCTGAAGAAACTGGAATCTTCAGAGGGACTCTATGGCCTCCCTCCCTGCTCCCTCCCCTCCCAAACTCCACCCTTTCCAAGTCTGGCCACAAATATCCAGGAATTGCCCAACCCAGAGTTGGCAACCCTATGTCCAGATAAACCCAATTAAGCCTCTATGAATTCTTCATTTGAGGCCAATTCCTAACTTAGCTGAGTATTTTCTCCAGCAGTTTTATAAGACACTGCAAATTCCTATTAGTGCCAGAGAAGCAGCCCCTAGATGCAGTCTTTAATGTTTTCCAATTAAGAGAGGGTATGACATCATTCCCCCAGCATGCCTTGCAGCACCCTTTTTGCGCCAGGCACACTTCGACCTAATTAAAACTGCAGTTCTAAAGCAAATCCTATTTGGAATCAACCCTGGAAGTGACTCTTTTTGTCTAAATGTCTCAGTGCATTTTATTGCCAGATTGCAGCATTTAATTGGATTCTTGCTTTCAATTCCGTAAACAGCCTTGAATATTTTTCAGCAGGCCAGTAAAAACTTACCCATGTATATAAAATCTGACAACGAGGGTCCTAGGCCCATGCAAATTTTCCCCGGCAACAGATCTTTAAAATGCCTCAAATCTCTGTGATGTTCTTTAATTGCTAACATCAAAATATTCTGACCGTATCCTGCCCTCTATTGGGCAACTGAAGAAAAGCAGGGAAGGAGAAATATTTGGAAGAACAAGCAGTTCTAGGGAGGCAGAGCTGTGTTACCACAAGCACAGAAAGAAGCTTTGAGGACTAGGATTGCCAGTTCTGGGTTAGGAGATTCCTGGAGATTTGGGGAGTGGAGCCTGGGGAGGGCAGGGTTTGGGGAGGGGCGACACATCAGCAGTGTATAATGCCTAGGGGTAACAACCTCCAGGTTAGGGTTGCCTTCCTTCTGCTACTGGGGGGGCATTCCAGGAGTGGGTGGGGACGTTGGTAAAGAGATTGGATTTAATGGAAGAGATTGAAGAAGAAGCAACTGGATTTATACCCCACCCTTATCTACCCGAAGGAGACTCAGAGTGGCTTACAATCCCTTTCCCTTCCCCTCCCCACAACAGACACCCTGTGAGGTAGGTGGGGGTGAGAGAGTTCTTTAGAGAACTGCCCTTGAGAGAACAGCTCTGAAAGAACTTATGACTGACCCAAGGTTACACCAGCAGCTCCATGTGGAGGCGTGGGGAATCAAGCCCGGTTCTCCCAGATTAGAGTCCACCACTTTTAACCACTACAGCACACTGGCAGAACCCTATGGTAAAAAATGGCTACAAACCACAGAGTTTTGCCCAATAAGCAGAGTGTGGCCCCCAGTGTCACTGACATGATGACATCACTTCCAGAAGTGACATGAGGGTGCCGACAATGTCACACGGGGATGTCTCTTTGGGGATGTGGTCCCACCCTCCGGTCAGCTGGCCGGCAGCAGGCCGGAGCCCGCAAAAGCAGAGGAATCCCCACCCTGACTGGGAACCTGGCAAGCCTACTCCAGGTGGTAGCTGGACTTCTTCCATGAGTACATCTGATCTCCAGGCAACAGAGATCGGTTCACCTGGAGAAAATGGCTGCTTTCAAAGGTGGACTCTGTGGCATTATACCCCATGGAAGTCCCTCCCCTCCCCAAACCCTGCCCTTCTCAGGTTCGGCCCCCGCCCCAAATCTCCAGGTATTTCCCAACCTGGAGCCGGCAACCCTAATAATGCCATAGAGTCCACCCTCTGAAGCTGCCACTTTCTCCAGGGGAGCTGATCTCTGTAGGCTGGAGATCAGATGTAATTCCAGGAGATCCCCACTCACCACCTGGAAGTTGGCAACCCCATAATACGCTTAACACATCTGCCAGTGGGATACGCCTGATAGTCTGTTTTTGTGCAAACAGCAGCAGGAGACAAGCACCACCCAAAAGACAGCCGGTCTTCTAAATGAAGTATACATTTCAGTCTTTAAGGCCTGTTACTCTTTAGGGTTCTACATGCGGGGAGGTTTTTTTTTTGTTGTTGCAAAAATGAACGTAACTGAAACTTGTTGTCGAAGGCTTTCTCGGCTCGAGTTCATTAGTTGTTGTAGATGTTGTACTCCATCTTTCTGTGATACAGCTCTGAGGATGCCGGTCACAGCTGCTGGCGAAACATCAGGTACTACAATGCCAAGACCATGGCCACACGTCCCGGAAAATCTACAACTAACTGAAATTTCTTGCCAGTGCTGTCTCTCACATGCTGTATGAAGCAAAAGATTAGAGGTGGTGTTTCTTAATGGCACTTGGTACTGGTCCATACCCATTCGATCTCAGCCACCACAGGCTCTGATGCGGCTGGGGAAGTCTTATGTTCCCATGGTCTACTTTAGTGGTAACAGCCCAAGGGCTTTGGGTGCCTTAGGATAGTTTAACAAAGTTTGAGTCGAGTGGCACCTTTAAGACCAACAAGGTTTTTCAGTGGGTATTTTTTTGTATTTTTCTCATGACGACCTCTGGTGACGGACTCCTACTGGGGCCTGGAGGAGATCCAGAGAGGTGGCTGAATAAAGCCTGCCCCCGCCTCCTGCCTCTGGTATTCCATGGAGGTCTCCCATCCAAGTACTTGCCAGAGTCGACCCTTCTTAGCGTCCGAGATCTGACGAGGTCGGGCTTGCTTGGGCTATCCGGGTCAGGGCACCAACAAGGTTTCATTCTGGGTATAAGCTTTTGTGTGCATGCACAAAAAGTTTATACCCAGAATAAAACTTTGTTGGTCTTCAAGATGCCACTGGACTCGAACGTCGTTCTGCTGCTTCAGACCAACATGGCTGCCCACCTGAATCTCTCTTAGGCTAGTTTAGACAATGATTGTTGGCAGGGCATTTTTTGGTAGAAAAAGCCCAGCAGGAATATATTAGCATAATAGGCCACGCCCAACAGCAGACACTCATTAGCATATTAGGCCACACCTCTGACAGTGCAGCTCATTAGCACATTAGGTGGGGGCTGGGAAAGCACAGGGCAGGCATGAAAGCTTGACTCTTCCCCCCTGAGCTTCTCCGCCCCACTTCAGCATCGCCTTTCTAGTCTCCTACCCCAGCCCCTCAGAAAGATCGAGAAGGGAAGCAGGCATGTTTGCCTGGCTGCTCTTGATCTCCCTAGCCAGCCTGCCAAGGCGTGCAAGCCGGGGAGACCAAGGGCAGCCAGGCAAACATGCCCCGTTCCTTCCCTGAGCCTCTCCGCTTTTGCGGAGAGACTCATGGAAGTGCGGGAGGGATGGGTAAATGCCTTTCTCTTCCTCCCACAAGTCAGGGAGGGAAAGAAAGGCATTTTCAACATGCCTGGGTACCCCTCCTCATCTTCTCGCACCTGGAGAAGATCAGGAGGAGAACCCAGGCATGTCTGCATGCCTGCCCTCTTTCCCCAGCCTGCCCACCGCAGCGGACAGGCTGGAGAAACAAAGGCAGGCATGCACACATGCCCCTTTCTTCCCTGAGCCTCTCCGCTATTGCAGAGAGACTCAGGGAAATGTGGGAGGGGCCTGGTTAAATGCCTTTCTCTCCATCTCCCGGATCAGGGAGGGAAGGAAAGGCATTTTCAGCGTGCCTGGGTTCCCTGCCTGCACTTTCCCAGCTGCTACAGGTCTGCTAGAGAAGGGAAGGCAGAAACAAGCTTTTCCTTGTCAATTTCACTGTCAGCTGACTGGTGGGGAGTGAAATTGACAAGGAAATCTGGATGGGCTCCCCAGAGGGAAAGAGGGCTTTTTAACATGCCGCCTTTCCCTCTTGTGTGTACCGGGGGGATGGCAGTGGGCTCTGTAGCCACACATGCCAGAGGTTTTGGCTGTAGGCGCGGCCTACTCCGGAGCCAGCTGGAACTCCGTTCCTGTGTGTTCCTGCCCCAAAATTGCTCTGGTTGTTGGTTTGAACACTTTTCCCAAAATGACTCAGATCTCCTAATTTTCGTCTGTGAAATGCAGAAGAATGTGGATCAAGTGGACTATAGTCCACAAAAACATAAGCCTGTGATCAATCTGGTTGTTTGTTTTTTTTTATATTGGAGGGAGAGACTTGTGCAAGGCAGGATTTAGGTTGCCCGTTTTTGATCCAAGCCCCTGTAGCTGGCCTTTTAGAAGCTGCTGGACCATATAGATGAACATCTGCTATGATCGAGCTTAGGTCTGTCTTTGGGTTCAGCCATTAAGGGAGAGTGAGATGAAATTATCTCTCTTCACTTTCTCTACACCAAGCATCCTATATATATAAAAGCCCAACCTATTGGCACTTTCCAGCTCTCCCACTGGCTGTGTTGTTCGCTCCATCAGCCATTGGCCTGTCAGCCGCCACTCAAGAGTGCTCACGTGCCATTGGCTGGGGGCTGGGTCCGCTTCTCTCCCTCGCCCACTGCTGGCTTGGTCACTTCCCTGTCAGAATAAACTGCCCAAATGGCTGTCTCTCCTGAAGAAGACGCTTCTACGGCTTGGCTCCTCTGCGGTTGGCTGGCTACTGAGGTGGGCCAGCGGCCATCAAACCATTCTCTTCTCCTCCTGCTGTGGATCTCACTTCCCTCCTCAATGGCTGTTGTTAGGTAACCAAGCTTGGTTTTGTCAGTAAAAAGGTGGGGGAGGAGGCCCTTTCCAGGCCTACTTTGGCCTTTGTGGGGAACTCATTGGGGCCAGTCTTGACCAGGTTGGGGAATTCCGGGAAATTTTGTGGCGGAGTCTATAGAAGCCAGATTTTGGGTATGGGAGAGGCCTCAGCTGAATAGAATGCCATACAGTCCACTCTCCAAAGCACTTATTTTCTCCAGGGGGAGACCGAGGTTCTTGCTGGGGAAGCTGACTGGGTAATTTTGGACTAGTAACAGATTTTCAGCCTAACCTATCTCACAGGGCTGTTGTGCAGATCAAAGGGAGAGAGAAGAATGGTGTGAGTTGCTTTGGTCCCCATTGGGAAGAAAGACTGTACTCTTCCTAGGTAGAGGCTGCCGGAAGGGGGGAGGAGATGGAAATCTGAATTCAGAGGGGCAGATAAAGATAGGTTCATGGTTGGCGGACAGGGTTGCCAACTCCAGGTTGGGAAATTCCTGGAGATTTGAGGGGTGGAGCCTGGAGAGGGTGGGGTTTGAGGAGGGTGGGGCCTTTGAAAGGTACAATGCCATAGACCCCACCCTCCAAATGCCATAGACTCCACCCTCCACCCTCCAAACAAGCCATTTCCTCCTGGGGAACCATTGTTGCCAATCTGCAGGTGAGGTCTGGAGATCACTCAGAATTACAACTGTTCTTCAGGTGATCAGTTCTTCAGGTGATCAGTTCTTCAGAGATCAGTTACCCTGGAGAAAACAGTGGACTCTGTGACATTATACCCTACTGAGATCGCCACAGCAAATTGATGCTGAGTGCCCAAGGCTGGGGCACCCACCCAGAGCCTCTTTCTAGAGCCTGTTGTTTCCACAACAGGCCTTTTTCCTAGTAATAATATGAAGCTCTACCATGTCACCCCATTCCAGTCATCTTGATTTCCTCCATTTGGCAGATGTTTATCTGCATTCCTTAACATTCATCTCTTGGTTTCTACATATTTCTTGGCCAGCTGACAACTCTAGTGGGACCCTTTCCCCAGGACCAGGCTTTTGAGTCTTCTACAGTACAATTCGAGTCAGACTTCTTCCAGAGAAATCAATGGACTTAGATTGGAATAACTCAGTCTAGCATCACACAGCTAATTTCCCATGCATTCAAAGCTCCTCCTCATGCTGCTTTCCTGGGTTTCTTGGATTTGTTCCTCCCGCAAAAACTCTCTAGCATTCTAGGCTATCTCAAGGGCTTTGACTGAGATCCTGTTTGCTGATTCGCCTTCCTCCCTGGCTCAGCCAGCTGGCAGGGGTGGGGGAAGGAGACACACAGATCGGAAAGTCATCAAAGGTCCCCTGAGGCTGGAGATATGGGAGAAGGCTTTCCTGTCTGAGCACTCTTTCGCCAAAGCTCCGTCTTAGGCCACCTCTATGCTGTGTGTTTGTGACAGGTGGTTGGGTGGTTCCTGAGAGCCAGTTTGGTGTAGTGGTTAAGTGCGCGGACTCTAATCTGGGAGAGCTGGGTTTGATTCCCCACTCCTCCACTTGCAGCTGGCTGGATGACCTTGGGCAAGCCATAGCTCTGTACCAGCTGTTCCCTCAAGGACAGCTTGGGAAAGAGCTCTCTCAGCCCCACCTACTTCACAGGGTGTCTGTTGTGGGGAGGGGAAGGGAAAAGGAGTTTGCAAGCCGCTCTGAGACTCCAAGTGAGAGAAGGGCGGGGTATAAATCCAATCTCTTCTTCTTCTTGTCTTCTTCCTGTGGTGTTGTGGGAACAGCGGCCACAATCTGAGTCAGTTCAGTGCATAATTAGGAACTGAGAGTACCAATATTTGGGTATTCTCCAAAGGCAACTGCGGAGACACAAGGCATCTTATATAGTACCATATTCCCATAAAAATCCAGGCGTGCCCATCCTCACAGACAAGATCCTCCTATGATGTTTACTTGGAAGTAATTCTAATTCAGCACAGTTCCTGCTATGCCAGTGTTATGCAGTAGTCAAGCGCTGTGAATGCTAACCTGGAGAACTGGATTTTATTCCCCACTCCTCCTCCACATGCAGCCAGATGGGTGACCTTGGGCCAGTAACAGTTCTCTCAGAACTCATCCCTATCTATCTCACAAGGTACCTGTTGTGGGGGAAGGCAAGGTGATTATAAAGTGATTTAAGACTCCTTCAGGTAGAGAAAAGTAGGGTATTAAAACCTTCTTCCTGCTTTTCCTACAACCGCCCTTTAAACATAGCTTCTTCCCTCTGTGTTGTGTTTTAAAATGTTCTTATTTTTTAGTGCCATTCATTATTAGTTAGTCGTTAGTTAGGCATTAGTGGCTGCAACATTCAAAATTTCCCTTTTGTTGTGAAAGTTACTGTTCATTAATCATTTCCTTTTTTTATTTTTCAGGATTGTAATGAGTGATTGATTTGGTTGCAAACAGGAAAGCAGTAATTAAAGCCCCCTCTCAATTAGTTCAGGAATGCCCAGCCTCTGCAAGTGAAAGCATAGCTAATGGAAATTGCCCTTCCTCCCGCATTTAAGGCCCGTGTGGCCGCAGCCTGAGAGTGTGAGAGGAGATGTTCTGAGAGGAATCTGTGTGTGTGCATGTCTTAAGAAAATCTGTGAGTAAAGTTTGGAGAGACTGCATAGTCTGTGACTATGGGAGTTCTAGGGCTGCCAAGTCCAACTTGGGAAATATCTGGGGACTTTGGGGGTGGAGCCAGGAGACTTTGGGGGTGGAGCCAGGAGAAAGGAAGTGACATCATTTTGTGATGTCACATCCTGTGATGTTGCTTCCGCATGCTGACACATGAACTCATGAAGTTTCCTAATACTGAATCAGGCCATTGGTCCATCAAGGTCAGTATTGACTACTCAGACTGGTAGTGGCTCTCCAGGGTCTCAGGCTGAGATCTTTAATGTCACCTATGACCTGATCCTTTTTTAGCTGAAGAGGCTGATACCTCCTGCATGTCAAGCAGATGCTCTATCACTGAGCAACGGCCCTACTGAATCCTTCCTCATCTCGGCAGAATATGAAGCACTAAGTGCTACACAAGTGCTAAATATGATTTTCAGATCATAAGAACAGGAGAGAAGCCACAGTGGATCGGGCCAACAGCCCATCCAGTACAACACTCTGTGTCACAACAGTGGCCAAAAATACCAGGTGCCCTCAGGAGGTCCAGCAGCGGGGCCAGAACTCCAGAAGCCCTCCCACTGTTGCCCCCCAAGCACCAAGAATTCAGAGCCTCACTGCCCCAGACAAAGGGTTCCATTTAGACCTTGTGGCTAATAATAGCCACTCATTGACCTCTGCTGGATGGGGACAGAGAGAGAGAGAGACAGACAGACTGACAGACAGAAAAAAGAAAGAAAGAGGGAGAGAGAGAGAAGGGAAAAAAACTGGCAGAGGCACTTACTTCCATTTAGACCTTGTGGCTATAATAGCCACTGATAGATCTCTGCTGGATGGGGACAGAGAGAGAGACAGACAGACAGACAGAAAAAAGAAAGGGAGAGAGAATGAAAAGACCTGGAAGAGAAACTCACCTTGCCAGCCACATGCAAAAGCAGCTCCTTCAGTCCCTCTGGGCGGACCTCTCTTGCTGTGGAAGCTCTCTTGCTGACTTCTTAAAGGGGAAATGTCTGGCGAGGCTTTTTACTGCAGGGCAGGCTCCCTGCAGACATTTCCCTTTTAAGGCAGCCATTTTGTCCCCCCGGTGGGCAACTTTGGAAAAGCGGGAGGAAGGACTAAAAATCAGTGTTTCCCCCGCCCTATCTGGGGACTTGGCAGCCCTAGGGAGTTCTGAAGATTGTCTGTGTGACTATAAGAATTTTGTGATAGTTTAGAAGGCAAAGAAACAAGTTGTATCTAAATTATGTGGTTAGACAAATGTTTTATCTTGTGTGCCTAAGACAAAGAGTTTAGCCTATGTGGCTGTATATGAGAGAGATAGAGATAAGCCTGTCAGAGTATAGTTTTGAGAAAGAGAGACTGTTTGCAGCACTAAGCTTTACCAGTTATATTTACAAGTTCCTTTCTTCAGCAACTATTCAAAATATCCAGAAACCTATTTTGTTCTTTATTAAATAAATATTTTTTTGTTTAAACTTATCCCAGAAATCAGTACAGTATTTCCTCAGGGCCACATAGTCCTCTGAAGTGCCCAGACCCTAGGTCATACTACCAAAAGAAAGAGAGATTTGGAATTTTAAATTCCTGGTGGCAGCAGAAAACTACCAAGTTTATGTACACAGAGAGAGTTTAAAGGGTTTAAAACCGTTCCCCCAATAGCAAGAACCTCACACCTACCTCCCAGGGCTGTTGTGAGGATAAAATGGAGGACAGATGAATGATGTGAGTGGCTTTGGGACCACATTTAGGGTTGCCAACCTCCAGGTGGCACCTGGAGATCTTCTGCTATTACTATTGATCTCCAGATTACCAAAATAATTTCTCCTGGGGAAAAAAATGGATGCTTTGGAGGGTGGACTCTATAGCATTATACTTTGTGGAGGTTCTTCCCATCCACAAACCCCACCCTCCACAGGCTCCACTCCTCCCAAATCTTCAGGTATTTCCCAATCCAGAGTTGGCAACCCTATCCCAGTTGGGGAGAAAGGCAGGATATAAATAAAGTAAGTAAATAAAAACAGATGGGCAGATTCTTTTACTACTCTAGAATTAAGGTAATAGCAAGCCAAGTACTTTGTTTTGTTATGATCTTTGGTTTGGATCATGGTCAGGGGGGGTGGGGGGCAGAGGACTCTCAGCAGCCCCACTCCAAGATCTTAGGCAGAGGTCTTCCCCATCACCTACTATTTGATTCTTTTAAACTGGAGAGGCCATGAATTGAGCCTGGGACTTCCTGCATGATGCTCCATCATTGAGCTCCAGCCTCCTTCTGGTTGGCTTGATGAGAGCTTTCGCTCTTAGCTACATCTGTCGTGTCCATTAGTTCCCAGTCCTGAGCCTGCAGTGTCCTGTGCAAATGGGACAAAGAACTCCCTTTAAAGGGGACACACACACACACACATGAAGCTTAGAGCTGCACAACTTAGCTCCGCCCTCTGCCCCATATTGGCTGTTGGAGGGGTGCTCCATCTCCAACCACTCCACATTGGCTCCTTTGAATCCGACTGATGCTGGTATTATTTGCTTGTTTGTGTTATGCATTTTAAGCAATTCATATGGTATTTCTACAACACATTGCCTACTTTATTGAACTTTGTAGACTCTGTAGACAATTTTGAGGTTGTCGATAGCCCTTTAAGTGACCACTGCCTATTGAGACTTGCATTTAATTTTAATGATAACATTTTTCTGAAATCAGTAGCCGAATTTGTAGAAGGTATAACCCCGGGCTACAGGAGACTTAAGTGGTCAGAGCAACTAAACACTAAATTGTCCCAAACTCTTGCTAATCCTGAGATGGAGTCTATGAAGTTAGCCCTTTCTCTGCCAGGTAACAATGTTATTAAAACTTTTCAAGCCGTAAATGAATACCTTAGATCTTTTTTTAATTAATAGTAGGCCAGTTAGCCCCTTAACTAATGCCAGTAACGGCTGATACGATCAGGAGTGTAAGCCGATCAAAAAAGAGCTAACTTCTCTAATGAGACTGGTAAGGCAGAATAATTATGATCAGGGGTCCGTTGGAGCGGGACCACACAGGAGCACAGCTCCCGGAGTGAGGAGCCCAGGGGGCGGGCACATGACCAAGCCCTGCCCCCTCCTCGGCTTCCCCGAGCAGTGCAGAGGCGCAGCGCCCCGGGGAAAGCCCTGCTAGGGTCTTTATTGTTTTTAATGTTTTGTTTTAATATTGATAATTTTATCATTGTTCCTTTTATGACTGTGTGCTGCTTTTCCAGAGACTTGCTCAAGGGGGCATATAAATTTTCTGACTATACTTTTTTTAATCTGGGCATGGCACATAAGTACTGAAGAAATTTCACCAACCCTTCCGCAGCTTCCACCCCATCAGTTTGGTGTAGTGGTCAGGAGTTGGACTCTAATCTGGGAGAACATGGTTTGATTCCCCACTCCTCCACATGCAGCTGCTGGTGTGACCTTGGGCCAGTCACAAGTTCTCTCAGAGCTGTTCTCTCATGAGCAGTTGTCAAAAGACCTCTCTCAGCCCCACCTACCTCACAGGGTGTCTTGTTGTGGGGAGGGGGAGGGGAAGGGATGGGTGGTGCACATGTCCTGGGTATCTCAAGTCTACTTGAAACCTGGTGGTTTCAAGGGAGCAGGAAGAGAATGGGGGTGTGTTCTTTATGCTTATTTTTATTGCACAAAGTATTGGCTGGGGAAGGGAATGGAGGAAGAGCAGATCAGTTTCACTCACCTGTGGAGTGGAGCCTGAGGGGTGGGTGTTGCCTTCTGACACACTTCCGGTATGTTAGGGGGTGTGGCATATGCAAATGAGTTATGCTAATGAGCTCCTGCACCTCTTTTTCTACGAAACGACCCCTGATTATGACTACTTGATGCCTCGCCTCTTGAAACTTGGGTCTTATTATAAAAAATTAATCAAATTAAAGAAAAGGGACTACGCCAAATCATTATGGAACAAGATCGAACTGGCTTTCTCGAGGAAAAATGAAGCACGCTTCTGGGACATTGTCTCCAGTGGCACAATACAGAGATGAGGGTAAGAACATGGTCATTGTCTGGAACAAAACTGGATTAAGGAAAATGTTAATTTAAAAAAAGACTCACACAGGTAGAACTGGCACAAATTGGAAGCAACAATGAAACAGGGATAACGTGAGTTCAACCAGCACCATCTGAAAGCCCCCTAAAGCAGGAAATGCCTAAACAAGTATGCTTAATTGCATCAACCCAGGCGGAAACAAGAAAATACACACAAACAGCCACCACCTGGAGGTTATACAAGTATAGCGATCACGGGATAGGTTGTCAAACTAAGTATACACACCGTGAAAAATAACAAAAATTGCAACTGATATAAACAACTAAACTTATGTAATGAAATAGATACCTCAATTTCTATATATCAAACATTCAACATTTATCATATCTATGACCCTACTCATAATTCTTTCCTTTCATACATAGATATTTATTTCAGATACATTGATGATTTTTTAATTTTGATTAAAGAGGACTCAATGGTGACACCATTTTGTGAATGGTTCAGTCAAATAGACGAGAATATCAAATTAAATTGGAGGTACAGCAAAATAGAGATCAATTTCTTAGACATGATAGTCTTTAAGACAGATAACAACACATTAGCCATCAGGACATATAAAAAACTGACAGACAAAAATAGTTACTTAAATTTTCTATTTTACCATCTTGCCCACCTGCAGTATAACATCCCCTATGGGCAGTTTCTAAGAATCAAGAGAAATTCTACAAGAATAAAGGATTTTGTCACCCTGACCTGGATAGCCCAGGCAAGCCCGATCTTGCCAGATCTTGGAAGCTAACCAGGGTTGACTCTGGCAAGTCCTTGGATGGGAGACCTCCTTGGAATACCAGCAGTCGGGATGACAGGGGCAGGCCGTATTCAGCCACCTCTCTGAATATCCTCCAGGCCCCCAGTAGGGGTCAGTCACCAGAGGTCAATGTGACTTACAGGCACAGACACATGCACGTGCACACACACACATACAAATATCAAAAAATATGGGGGAAAATAGGTGATTTTGTCAAGGACAGCAGGGAATTGTGTAGACAGTTTCAAGGCAGAGCATATCCAAATTCTATCATTTCCAGAGCCCAGGACAAAGTTTTGATATTGGACAGAGAAAAATAGTCACACAAACGAAACAGAAAACAAATTCAAGCAATTGGATGGGCAATGGATTCTACTCCCTTAGCTTTCCCCATTAAAAAAAATATTAAGGCGACACTGGCACCTGGCTGAAGTCTTACCATCTTGTCAAGAATTTCTTTCAGAAGGCTTTAGATGCACTAAAAATATCAGGGACCACCTCATTTGGTCAGATATTACAGAAAGGGAACGTGCTACACTGTTCCTGGTCAGGAATTTTCAGTGTTTAAGATGCAAGCTTTGTAGACTTCCATTGAGGGAGCACAGACAGACCTTCAGGGTATCCTGCACCAAGACTTCGTTCCTTCTCAACTTGTAACACCTCAAATACTGTGTATGTAATTTTGTGCTGCTGTCCTATGGTGTACGTAGGCAGTACATCAAGACCTGTTAAAGCGCGTATTCTTGAGCATATTTCTTGAATGCATAATAAGGTGACAGAAGCCCTCTGAGGAATCATTATCACCAGAAGGGGCACAAAGAAGGTGATCTTAAATTCACAGTATTATATGTCTCAAGAGCCAAAGATGACAATGTCCATATGGACCTTCCTGAAACAAGAAGCTAGGTGGATATTCAGATTAAAATCCTTGGCTCCTGACGGTCTTCATTTAGAGCTAGATTTAAGCTGTTTTGTCTAAAGAAACTGTCATCTTGTTTAGGCCAACTCTAATAAACTTTTTCCTTTAAAGATTTCAGTCTTGGATGGGTTAAATTTAGAGTGGTATTTTTTGAGGAAATTGTTTTCTCTGATAAGTATTTTATGAGCCTACTATAGTAAGAATCTATTTTATTGTACATCCAAATCCAATTCATGGACTATACACTGCTGCAAGTATTTACTTTATCTGTTCGTTTGTAAAAACTAGTATAAACGCATTCCTTTTCTTGGAGGACGGCACATCTACATATGTACTAAGTTATTTCAGAATTATGATTGGGTGTTTGGAAACACAGCCTTGTCTCTCCCAGTAAGTAATGTGTAACATGGAGATATAAATTGTATTATCACTCAAGGGAGATGCGGCACTGACAAGAAAAGATTTGGCAATTATTGCTGTTTTGGAAACCTAGGATTGACCGCCCACCCTTAATTGGATGAATCTTTGAAGCTTGTATTTCTGAGTATCTTGATGAAATAAGTAGAGAGACGAGTCTGTAGTTTTGATTAATAATACATTTATTTAACAATGTTTAATGATGTTTTTGGCTCTCAAATGTTTTATTCCTTCGCACAAATTCCCACAAAGAAGGCTGTGTGAAACAGACATTACAGCTGTGCTGTTGGAGCCGTGTTTATGAGCCTTGTGGAAGCACAGAACGGAAGATAAGTTGGCTGACGACCTCTGTCGCTTCCAGTTTTCAACAAGGTCCAATCACAGCAAGGACACTTGATGGATGATATATATGGAGTTCACTTGTGAAATGAAAGGATGGATGTGATGGTATCAGCAGTTTGTAAGGGACGCTAAAAGACTGCTGAATTTTTGATTACATAGAAATTGAGATACCTATTGCATCGCATAAATTGTTTATATAAATTGCAATTTTTGTTATTTTTCACGGTGTGTATACCACCTGGAGGTTGGTAACCCTACACCAGGGACCCTTAACGGACAATCTATGCTTGCTCATTGCACACAGAAGCCTCTTGTTGTGCACTCACAGCCGACAGTGAGGACACCAGGAAAGACATGAGTCACCTGGTAGAAATGTTTGAAGACTTCAGTTCTTGAGAACCTGCCATCTCCCCCCCCCCCCCCCCCCCAAATCTGGCTTAGGGCTGCACAGCCTATCGTGTATGCTGCTGTACCTCAGGTTGATGCCAGACAGAGATGTTCTGGTGTTATTGGAAAGTTCTTTTTGCCCCCCCCAAGGCAGTGGGGGTGAGGTATGCATGTGGGGGGGACCATAATCACATCCTTCCTCCTCGACATTCCAGGCACGCGCCAGGTCCCCCTGTGGCTTTCGCAGACCGGGGCTAGTAGCTTGTCACAGACTCACCATCCGTTCCTGTTTATCACTCAGGCTCCTCGGCCTCATTTGATGAGTTAGACATCTGAGAATGTTTGTACAGTTGGTTTCCTTCCCCTGCCGCCGTCTCTGCAACTCCAGCTTCTTCCCAATCTCCTTTTGCTCCCTCAGAGTTGGTGACTGGATGACATCACAGGCCCTTTCCTTCGGGGAAGGGAAAGTGTGAGCCGTTGGGTTTGCTCAGGATGACAGTCTAATGGATCCTCCACGGTGGGTCTAAGAATCCCCTTCCCATGTGTAATTAACTAGTGACATTTGGTATTTTATTTATTCTGTTTACTTCCTGCCTTTCTTCCAAGGAACTCAAGGTGGCACAGATAGGATTCCCAGGTGGTTGCCAAACCTGACTATACTTCATCAAGATGGGGGCACATGCCTTTTGACCTTCCTTTCTATTGGAAATAATCTATGTCCTTGATGTGCCTCGTGGCCTTTAATAGCTGCGTACAGTGTTCCCTCTAAGCTGAGTTAGTGTGAGCTAGCTCAAAGTTTTATAGCCTCCGGCTCACACATTTTTGTCTTAGCTTAGGAAGGATGGCTCCAGAGCAAACTAATTGATGCAGTAGCCAAATCGCTCGGTCACAACTTAGGGCCGCCAGGTCCTCCGGGAGGGCAGAGGTTCCCCCATGAAAAGGGCCCCCAATCTGCTGGTCCAGATCTGGCCGGTGAAGGGAACCCCACTCCCGAAGTTGCCAGATTGGGCCGATGTGCCCGGCATGACGACGTTGCTCTGAAGTGATGTCATCACGTCGGGCACGTTGGGATGGGACCTCTCTAATTCGAGGGGAAACCATAGAGTTTTCCCTCGAATTAGAGAGCATCCCCCCGGAAATGTGCCCAACGCGATGACATCACCATCGCGCCGGGCACATCTTCGCAGCCCGGCAATTTGGGGGCGGGATTCCTCCCGGCGGCCCAATCTGGGCTGGCGGGGAGTGGGCCGCTGGAGCTAGGGTTGCCAAGTCTGGGTAGGAAAATACCTGGGGACTTTGGGGGTGGAGCCAGGAGAAGGTGGAGTTTGGGGAGGGGAGGGGCCTCAGCATGGTACAACGCCATAGAGGCCACCCTTCAAAGCAGCCATTTTCTCCAGGGGAGCTGATCTCTGTCAGCTGGGAATCAGTTGTAAAAGCGGGAGATCCCCAGGCCTCACCTGGAGGATGGGAACCCTAGCTGGAGCGGGGGTTTCCCCGCCCCCCCCGGGTGGACAGGAACCTTAATTGGGCAGAAAATCAACAGGCAGAAAATCAACAGGCAGCAGGTTTACGATGACTAGATGTGGTGAGGGGAGCGTACTAGATAACAGTAGAATTGCCAGCCTTCAGGCAAGGCCTGGAGTTCTCCCAGAACAGTTCCTGAAGAGTACTGGACTCGGGAGACCAGGAACGGTGAAATCATGAAGCCTTTATTGAGTGCTTCAGCATGTCCAGTAGATGGTCAGATCAGGCATGCATCCAGGGCTCCAGGGCCCTCATTATATGTTGGCCGGAGCCACACCTCCAGCCGCACCCAAAAGACCTGATAGGGGCTTAACATATGCGCATGTTTTTCATAGGTTCCCTGGAGGAGCCTTTGATCGCATTGGCTCCCCAGGGAGAACCTAGGTCCCACATTGGTGGAGGCTTAGAATCCGGACGTCTATTGTTCCTCCAGATTCAAGCTCCCCTCTCTGCCTGACCATGTGCTCTGGCCATGCGGTGGGCGCCATTACCTGGGAGCACATGGCAGGCCGGTTGTTACACAGAACATACTACATTACAGTTCCCCTGGAGGAAATGGCTGCTTTGGAGGGTGGACTCCATGGCATTATCCCCTGCTGAGTTCCCTCCCCAGGCTCCACCCCCTAATCTCCAGGAATGTCCCAATCCAGACTTGGCAGCCCGAGATTCTACCCATCCCAGGTAAAGACAAGTAAATCCTCTTAGGTTCAATTCAGAACTGGCTTGCCATTGACAAGCCTTCTCAGCAAGCACTCGAGAAATAATTGCATTCGTTTCCAAGAATTCTTTCCCAGTTTTTTTAAATGTTGGGATACAATGCTTTTTAGGCAGTTGTTGCTTTTGCATTGCCCCTTTTATAGCTCCCAGCTTCAGCTATAGTAAAGAAACTCCCGGGAAATTAAACCAAGACATTTGGGAGCGAGAGTTTTAAGTTTTGGATGGGGAACAACCAGTGCATCAAACACTGCAAGAAAGAATGGAGAAGGATGACTCCAAAGAGAGAGAAGGTAACTTGGTCAGATGCTCTGGTCACAGCCTTCATCGCCATCAGTGGTGTATTTCCTTGCATCCATCCACACAATGGCCAGACCCAAACTTGGGCTGCTTCTACATGGAATTCTTTGCTCCCAATTCCCCCCCCCCCCAACTTTTCCTCCTGGCCTTCCACACAACATGGTTACGCTGTCACCCAACATCCAGGTTTTTTTCCAGCCTCGCTGCCTGGATTCAAAAACCTAGTGTGAGGTCTCCATAAAGATTATCGGCAAAGCAGGTTTTTGTCAGATTCCACTCTATATTCACAACGGTTTCTTTTATTACTGAATGTTTCTTTCTCTCTTTGAATCTGACAAAGATATATGTTGCTGAAGGTTGCTCTGGTTTTTACTTTCGTTTTCTTTGTAGTTGTTATCTACCATATGTTTTATTGCCTCCTTTATGTCAATTGCCTGTCTGCTTAATGTTACTTCTTTAGGCGGGAGGTGGGTTCCTGCATACCAACACGTCATATAAACACTAGCTATCTTGTTCCTGTTCCCTCCCCCTTTTCGCTCCAAGCTCCCGGGACACTATCTGAAGGCTTCTAGCCTTGAAGGTTATTTTATTGTCGTGGTTTGAATGTTTTGCCTAGGACTTAGCACATCTGGGTCACACAGGCCAAAAGGGGAATGTTTATGCCTTCTCGCACCTATGGTGGGAACAAACAGGCCCTCTGTCTTCCCGCATTTTTCTTGTATGCTGATTGGTAGTAGATGTTTAAGCATTCATGTTTGTAGGTATATTAACCCCAAGCCTTCTTTGTATGGCATCTCTAACAAACACCGAGACCTGTTCCAGTATCTGAATAAAGGACTATGTTTTAACCAACAAAGGCCTGATCATTTGCTGATAGCACAGAAGCCTCACAGTTTTTACAAAAATCTGTGTAGAAGGGAAGGTATAGATTTCCACACCTCCCTGCCCACCTCCTCATTTCCATTCATGCCCACCATTTGCCAAGCCAACCAATGGGCCTCTTGCCCAGGTTTTTAAAAACTGGCAGTAGCTATATCGCTATATATGGCCCATGACTTGGATGGCTCAGGCTAGCCCAACCTCATAACATCTCGGAAGCTAAGAGAGATTGGTCCCGGTTAGTGCTTGGATGGGAGACCACCAAAGAACTCAAGTCGCAACGCAGAGGCAGGCGATGGCAAACCTCCTCTGAACGTCTCTTGCCTTGAAAACCCTACAGGGGCAACATGAGTCGGCTGCGACTTGAAGCTACCACTAATTTTTTAAAAATGCAAAAAGGCCAATCAGTGAAAGGGGAGCTTGTCAGGCTCAAGGGAACAGGGAGGAGGAGGAGATTGTATTTATATCCCGCCCTTCACTACCTGAAGGAGTCTCAGAGTGGCTTACAATCTCCTTCTCCTTCCCCTCCCCACAACGGACACCCTGTGAGGTAGGTGGGGCTGAGAGAGCTCTTTCGAGGACTGCTTGAGAGAACAGCTCTGAGAGAACTTGTGACTGACCCAAGGTCACACCAGCAGCTGCATGTGGAGGAGTGGGGAATCAAGCCCGGTTCTCCCAGATTAGAATCCACGCTCCTGACCACTACAACCAAACTGGTCCGGAAAAATGAAGAACCCCCACACGCAGAGACTCCATCTGGAGAGCAAAACAAGGAGCTGTCCCTGGGTGGAAAAAAACCCGGCTCAAGAATCAGTAAAGCAGCTGGTATGACAAACTGAATCATGAGACGCAATGAACCGTGCTGACTCCATTTTCCGTGGATGGCTCCAACTTGCAGTAGAGATGGAATCATTTCCCCTAGTCGCTTTCCAGACCGTGAAGGGGAAGGGGGAGGAGAACCATGGAAAGTGCTGGAAGCAACACAACGCTCATAGAGGAGAGAGAATTCTTTTCCCTAACGCTCTTTAATGATGATATGAGAAATACATTCAGACAGAGGCTAAACACAAGGCCTTTAAGACTCTGAGTGGGGCAGGGAGGTTGTCGATTCCCTCCCCATTATAGATATTTAAGTCATTGTACAAAAAAAAAAATTAAAAAAGGGGATAGCTGACACCTTCAGAATGCGTGAGAGGGTGTGTTGAAATGCTGATTTTTCTGGAGTGATCCAGCAGTTGAGAGGACAATTAGACAACGAGGCACAGTGTTCGTGTTACAAAATTTCACCCGACTTTTGACAAACCACCCTGGGTCTCAGTTACACATTTCCCCCCCTCTCCAGAAATAGTCTTTCCCAAGAAAGCAAGGGAAAGCACCATTTGTGGAGACGAGCAGCCAACGATTTTCGTAGACAGACCCCAAGAGAAAAGCACGCTGCAGTTTTATCTGCAGTTCACAGGGGCTGAGGAAATTCAGATTGGATCCTGCAAGCAAGTAAAGGAATCTGGGACTTCACTGCAAGAGGGGGCCTGACCTTTCCCCCTCTCCGCACAGGATTAAAGTTTGCCTACTCATTTTGTTCCAGTTTAAACACAAGATCTCCCAAATTAATTCTTTTTGTGATTATGTGTCTTAGAACAACCTAGTTCTCACTGAAGTGGTCTACCTGTTACTTGAACTCAGCCACCTCAAACGGCGAGAGCTCCCTTGACCAATTGCCCCTCCATACAGAAACATTCCCTGCATGCAAAGCACTAGTGTGTCAGTGTGTTAAGAGCGCCGCTGACAAGCTACTTCTCTATGTGCAGGGTACAGAGGCACATTTAATCTTAGGAGTCCCTCTCCCCACAGAGTGGGGCAGCCCAGTCACAGCTTTCCTAATCTCTTAAACCCCTAATATAGTTTCAGCTCCCCACACCTATGGCAGCAGAAAGGAACAGATTTTTCTCCAACTGAAAGCTGAATTTTCCCTGTGCTTCTGTGCCCTTATAGAGGGGGCATCTCAGGGCTTTCTTAGCCTGTGATGACGGATGTCTGTAATAATTCACACACAGATGGCGATACTCAAGAGACACGGCACAAAGAAGTGATTTTCCTGACCTCTGTAGAATATGGTTGCCAGCCTCTGGGTGGGGCCAGGGGATCTCCCACTTTTACAACTGACCCCCAGCTGACAGAGATCAGCTCCCCTGGAGAAAATGGCTGCTTTGGAGGGTGGACTCTGTGGCCTTGTACCATGCTGAGGCCCCTCCCCTCCCCAAACTCCGCCCTCTCCCAGACCCACCCCCAAAGTCTCCAGGTATTTCCCAACCCAGACCTGGCAACCCTACTGTAGAAGGGGAGTTTTATCTCCCCCCCCGAAAAGGATTATATATATTTTTGAGGACAGGGGTTCCGATCCAGTGCTAGTCTCCCTTGGGTGTCCCACCAAATGATCTGGATGAGACGGTGCCCACTCTTGCCCCCAGCCTACCCTTCAATGCCATCCACCACATTGCAGGGGGGGGGGGAAACTGGATTCCCTTCTGTAATGGATGCCCTGGTGTGGGATAAACAGGCCATTTCCTGCCCTTAATCAACCTTTTCGAGTAAGGAATGCACAATAAGAGTCCTTCCTGTTTCGGCGGGGGGGGGGGGGGGGAAGGGGGGGATAAAAAACCCCGTCTCAGCTCATGAAAGTGAACTTTACTTTGGAGAGAAGGTCGGGAAGCCAAACACAATGTCCTTGAAATTTCCTCCACGGGGCCTCCATCCACGAAAACAGGATAAAGCCACTTCCGCTGTCACAGCCCTTGAGATGAAACTGGAGATGGGGGGAAGGGGGGGGGCGAGGCGCCTGGGATTCTTCTGCTCAAATCTGGGGGGGGAGGGGGGCAGGGCAGGGCAGGGGAGCCAGCAAGAACTGCAATTCATTGCTGAAGGGGAGGTGGGGAGGGAGAGCGCCTTTGGGGTGGGGGTGTCCGTTGGTGCTTTACTTCAGGGCGTCCAAATGGGTGCAGACCTGTTGGAACACGTCGTCCACGGAGCCTTCTGCGTTGAGCTGAGGACGACAGAGAAAATTTACCGTTTCACCACTGGAACGGCTGTACTGTGTAAAGCCCAAAGCCTGGACCCTGGGCCCTGTCCCCGTTTCAAACTGAAACCTCCAACAACTCCCCTCCTGATCATTATTTGCTGTCCTACGTCCCCTCTCCACCCCACATGGCACACAAGGATATTTCCAGAGAGATGAGCACGCACGCACGCACACACACACAATGAAGGGGCATTTCCTGCACTCAGATCTTTTCAGGGCCTCTGCGGAAGAACATCTTTGGCACAGTGGCAAGGGGCACCCCCTCTAGGCAGACAGAAATGAAGACAGACGTGTTGCATCCCTGTTATCATACCCAGGACCAGTGTTCCCTTTAAGCTGAGTTAGTGTGAGCTAGCTCACAGTTTTTTAGCCTACAGCTCACATTTTTGTCTTAGCTTGGGAAGGATGGCTCCAGAGCAAACTGATTTATGCAGGAGCCAAATCGCTCGCTCACAGCTTTAATGCCAGTAGCTCGCAGAGTAGAATTGTTGCTCACAAGACACCACAGCTTAGAGGGAGCATTGCCCAGGATGGCTGGTCAAGGGCTCTCCTACCACCACGGCACATTGCTAAATACCCTACTCTGCGAGGTAAATCTGTTTGCTCTGGAACGGCCTGATTCTTTAAAAAACAGGTTTATTTATTTCTCCCCAGTGGAGACCTTCAACGTCACTCCCCCTCTTCTATTTTCTGCTCACAACAACCAACCTGTGAGGTTGGCTAAGCTGAGAGAGAGAGGGAGAGTGACTGGCCCAAAGGACACCCAGCGAGCTCCCAGGGCAGGGACGGGATTTCAGCCTTGGCTCTCCCAGAACCTAATCTGACACGCTAACCATTATGCCACGCCAAGGTTTACAAGCCAAGAGTGTATTTGCTCTTTTGGTTAAAGATGTACTAAAAAACACAATTGTCCTGTGGTATCTTATCAATGTTTCACAACAATGCCCTGACCTGAATAGCACAGGCTATAGCCCAATCTTGTCAGATCTCAGAAGCTGAGCAGGGTCGGCCTTGGCTAGTATTTTGAAGGGCGAACTCCAAGGAATACCAGGGTCATGAGGCTGAGGCAGGCAATGGCAAAATTGCCTCTGAAAGGTCTCTTGCCTTAAAAAAAACGAGTTTAGCTCGCCATCTAGTGATGCATAACACTACAAGAGGTAGAACTTCTGGCTGCCAGACAATCTTAGGATCTCCTGGCTATTCTACTCACAATACATCATCATCATCATCATCCAGAGCTTCAAAATAGATTCGGCAGCTGCAGCAAGAGAAATGGCACACAAGCTATCCTGTATGAAGCCTTAAAGGCATCAAGTTTGCAAGGTACTCATTTGGACTGACACTTCAACGTGTGTGCTGGGGGGGGGGGGCTAAGCCTCCCCCTCTGTGCCATTTTCTCAGTGTCCCAAAGAGGATGCAATTTGCCACGCCTGGGTGAACATAAAGTATCTGTATCAGTGCCTGTAAGTTTCCCCAGCCTTGACCAGGGTAGCCCAGGCTAGCCTGATCACGTCAGATCTCGGAAGCTAACCAGGGTCAGCCTCGGTCAGTACTTTGGGAGACCACCAAAGAATACCAGGGTCATGATGCAGAGGCAGGCAGTGACAAACCACCGCTGAATGTCTCTGGCCTTGAAAACCCTGTCAATCAGCTGTGACTTGACGGCAAAAATAAAATAAAATGTTTCCCCAACAGAGCAAATAACAGCCCCTGCGCCCCTGCCGTTTCAGACTGGGAAAACAGGAGAAAGCTTAAATCCCTTCTCCCCCAGGGTCTCAATCCCAGCTGGGTCCCCACGTACGTGATCCTTTGTTTTTAAGAGCCAAAGAGATGCTGGGAACCCCGCCGACATCTTATTGGAGCCCTCAGTGTAGAAGTGCAGGGACTGGCAGGCATCTGCACACGGCAGTCAAGATCTGTTCACTCCCCTGGAGATCTCGAAGAGGGAGCTGGATCCCGGAGGACATGTCTCACAACATACAGGAAGTGTTTTGACATGCGCCCCCCCCCCCCCCCCCCGGGTTAATATATAGGTGAAAAATGGAGACGGGGAGCTGTAGGATTTGTAAGCCTTTCCCAAACGTTGCTGTATCGACAACCACAGCTGTCAGGTCTGGGGGGTAAATATGTTCTGGGCTGTCTGGGTGAATCAAGATAATGGTGGTGAGATAGCCGCCATCTTCTGTATAGGAGCCATAACAGCTGAAGCCAGAGTCGGAGGGGACAACTCATAAAATTCCACATCAGCCAATATTGCCCCCTCCCTGGTCACAACTTTGCCAACCTTCCCTCCCCTTTGCTGATGCAGATGGCAAAGTGAGCCCGTGACGATTCCGGCATGGATGGGTGGGCTGAGCCCACAACATCCAGAATTTGGCCATGTGCCCTGCACAGGTGCAATGCAATCCATGTATTTCCAGACCATCTACAACTCTGCCCTTAAGGTTTCCACAGCAATTTCAAAGGTCCACTTAAGAGCACCTGCTTCAAGTTCTGCATCAGAAGAGGAGGAGAAGGAGGTGATTGGATTTATATCCCGCCCTTCACTTGGAATCTGGGCGGCTTACAAAAACTCCTTTCCCTTCCCCTCCCCACAGCAAACACCCTGTGAGGTAGGTGGGGCTGAGAGAGCTCTTTCCAGAACTGTCCTTGAGAGAACAGCTCTGACAGAACTATGGCTCGCCCAAGGTCATCCAGCAGCTGTAAGTGGAGGAGTGGGGAATCAAATCCGGTTCTCCCAGACTAGAGTCCGCACACTTAATCACTACACCAAACTGGCTCAGGGTAGTTGCTGGGGTATCTTGCACTGTCTTCCTCAAATTCACAGGATTCTTAGGGCCAGGCTACATCAGTTCTTGCTACATCACAAATGAAATCGGGTATGGTACGGTGACTGGGCTTATGAGCGCTCTCACCGAAACACGCATAGCCCACTGGTTCACCCAACTATGGGGAGGTTTTCCAAATGAATGAGATGTGATGCGATGAGATCCCAACATGTAGCAAGCTGCCATACCTATTTCAGAAGCATCCCACGTGTCACCAAACCCACGCCTAGTTCTATGAACTAGTCCTTTTTACAAAGCCTGACTTTTTAGGGCCAACACATACAAGACGCTGGGAGATCCATCGCGAAAGCTCCCAGCTGGTTGTAAAAACTCAGTTATGTGGGGGTCCCCAATTCAGGCAGGGCCACACAGGGAAAAGGGGGGGGGGGGGAAGCACGTAGTGATATAACACTTCTGGAAATTTTGAAGGCATGGGGGGTGGGATTCCCTTTTCTTCCAGGAAAAAAATATGGAAGTATGTGGAAAAAATATACGCAATACTTACTTTCCTATCAAAGCTAAACTTCTTTTACTGCTTGAACAGCACATCACACATCGTTTATAACTTAGTCAGCATATAAAATTATACTATTTGGCACATTAATGGAATGTAAAAGTATAAATATATTTTCTATAAGAAAAATCTCAAGTAGACCCAATGCTAGAGAAAGAGTTGCAAACTGCTGTGTCCTGTGCTACTGTAGCGCATGGAGCTTCAGTTTTTTTGCCATCTGAAATGTAGGACAAACTCAAAGTGAAGGCAGAAAACAAATTCTGTAGTAAATAAGAGAAAGTATATTATTTAGACAGAACTTCCTCATACAGCAGATGTGGATATTAAACTAAACTTTATGGCACTGAAAACCCTGCACTTTTAAATTAATGATTAATAATAATGCAACAAACATGAAGTTAAGCAAACTCCGGAGCACGACGGAAGACAGGAGGGCCTGGCGTGAAGTGGTCCGTGGGGTCGCGAAGAGTCGGACTCGACTGTGCGACTGAACAACAACTAGGGTTGCCAAGTCCGGGTTGGAAAATACCTGGGGACTTTGGGGGTGGAGCCGGGAGAGGGAGGGGTTTGGGGAGGGGAGGGGAGGGGCCTCAGCATGGTCCAATGCCATAGAGTCCACCCTCCAAAGCAGCCATTTTCTCCAGGGGAGCTGATCTCTGTCAGCTGGAGATCAGTTGTAAAAGCAGGGGATCCCCAGACCCCACCTGGAGGTTGGCAACCCTAACAACAACAACAATCATTTGTATTTGAATAAAAAAACCTTTGAAATATTGTATATGTCTACAGCAGGGGTGGCCAACCTGTGGCTCGGGAGCCACATGCGGCTCTTTCACACATATTGTGCGGCTCCTGGCAGGGCGGCTGGGGAAGCATGCTTTTTCTCTCTTTCTCCCTTCCTTCCTTCCTTCCTTCCCTCCTCCCTCCCATCTATTTGCTTTGCTAGTTTCTCTCTCTCTTTCTTTCCACTTCTTTAATTCTTTCTTTCCATCTCTCTCTTTTTCTCTCTCTTTCTCAATATCATTAGCAAACAAGTAATATCATTATCAATAACTGGTTTTCCTCGTTTGTTTTTATTTTTGGCAGTCCCATTTAACGTTAATAAAAAGCAAATTTGCATATTTTAAAAAATAAAAACGTGTGTGTGATATTTGTTCCTGTCTTGCGGCTCTCAGACATCTCTATGTGGCTCTTACATTTATTCTATGTGGCTCTTACGTTAAGCAAGGTTGGCCACCCCTGGTCTACAGTCTGAATTTTTTTCAGCGCTCCACAAAATTTTCAATTTTTTCCATTGGAAGAATCAAGGAAGCCCCTCAGACATTTCATGATCTACATCTGGAATGAGCGAAATACTTGGTAAGACAAGGGGTTTTTTTTCACTCAAAAAGAGAAAAAAATTTCATATGATTTTTTTCCCAGTCCCCCCCCCACCCAAAAAAATTTCCCATTGGAAAAATGGGGGAAGTCCTCAGACTTGTTCATTCTGTAAATTTTGAGTGTGTCAAACCTTGCTTCAAGAAGCATTTTGCTCATACATTTCCCTCAGGTTTTTAATTGGATTTTATTTTGTAAACAATGCCTCAGGGGGGGGAAGTTCTTTGCCTTGAATTTTTCTGTCCTCTCCCCCAGGCCATCACACCTCTAGCTGCACCCCCGAACATGGATTTGCAAAAGAAAACTGGGCTCCCTATACTGTTACAGTGCCCCTTCTTTCCACTGAGTTCATTCCATGACATTATTTTCATACAATGAAAAGGAGAAAAACAAAAGAGAAAACGCAAAGAAAAATGATAAACCGTGGGAAGGAGTTTGCATAGATTTAAGCATAAAGGGGTTCTTTTATGTTATATTAAGTTAGAAGAACTTATGAAAATCACTTCCACAGGATATGCTGATGCTTACAAGCTAAGACGGACTTTAAAACTTCACAGAAGTTAAGTTAGTTCTGGCAATTACTATTAGCCATAATAGCTCCTTTGGTCAGAAGCTGTGTACCAGTTGATAGGTAAAGGTAAAGGTTTCCCTTGCTTGAAAGCCAGTTGAATCCGACTCTAGGGGGCGGTGTTCATCTCTGTTTCCGAGCCGAAGAGCCAGTGCTGTCCAAAGACTTTTTTCCATGGTCATGTGGCCAGCATGACTAAATGCCAAGGCGCACAGAACACTGTGACCTTCCCACTGAAGCGGTACCTATTTATCTACTGGCAATTCCTTGCTTTCGAACTGCTAGATTGGCAGGAGCTGGGGCTAGAGACGGGAGCTCACCCCATCACGCAGAACTCAGGTCTCGAACTGCCAAGCTACCAACCTTTCGGTCTGCAGCTCAGCATCTTAACCTCTGAACCACCGCTGCCCCTTACCATCGACAGGGGTCTGGAAAGAGAGTGGTAAACTAGATGGATACCTTGGACTGACCCAGCAAGACTATTCTAATGTTCCTGTAAGAACTGGATTTGGTCACGCTCTATCCCTTGCTCCTCCTAACTACACCAGCTCATGGTCGGAGGCTGTGAATCTCTGAACACCAGATTCCGCGGTGGGGGGTGGCAGCAAACGTAGGTTTCCTCAAGGCACCTGGCTGGCCACTGTGAGATATAGGATCCTGGAGTAAGACATCTGATTTGAACCAACAGGACTTTTATGACCTTGCCGAGTCCAACCTTAGACTTCTGAGTATGTGCCATCCGCTTGCAAAAATCCTACCCAGGTGATCTTGCTGCAGATAAATCCAGCCAAAGCCCCCCCCCCCCCCCCGGGTGAGGATAACTCTCTGTGCCAGACTGCCCTGAATCTCACAGGCCGCTTCCTCCCCACCCAAACAGTGCCGCTTCCCCCACTCCAGCGCTGAAGCTGTCCCTGCAGCCTGTCTGCTGCGTCTCTCTCCCAGTGAGATGATGACTCATCTCCTGACTATGCCAGGCACGCAGCGCCCTGCTGGGAACTTCCTTAGAGGTATGACTGAACGGTGCAAGTCTGCAGGATCCGTCCCACCCCGCCCCCAACTTGCTGGGGTTGCTACTTCTGGAGAGTGAGCCTCTAGGGTCCAAAGCTCACTGTCACCATGGACCGACCGCTGCATTCTCCCCCATCCCCTTGAGCAAACACAGGCAGCTGCTGTGTGCCTAGCAGCAGAAGCGCCATTGCTGCAGGCTGGCAGCTTCTACCACCAGCCAGCCCACAGATTCCCTCTGATTCCCGCCTTCTGCCCACGCCTCTAGAGGAAAAGACTGGGACCTGGATAGGGCTGCCAAGTCCAACTTGGGAAATGTCTGGGGACTTTGGGGGTGGAGCCAGGAGACTTTGGGGGTGGAGCCGGGAGAAAGGAAGTGACATCATTTTGTGATGTCACATCCTGTGATGTTGCTTCCACATGCTGACACATGAACTCATGAAGTTTCCTAATCCTGAATCAGGCCATTGGTCCATCAAGGTCAGTATTGACTACTCAGACTGGTAGTGGCTCTCCAGGGTCTCAGGCTGAGATCTTTAATGTCACCTATTACCTGATCCTTTTTTAGCTGAAGAGGCTGATACCTCCTGCATGTCAAGCAGATGCTCTATCACTGAGCAATGGCCCTACTGAATCCTTCCTCATCTCGGCAGAATATGAAGCACTAAGTGCTACACAAGTGCTAAATATGATTTTCATATCATAAGAACAGGAGAGAAGCCACAGTGGATCGGCCCATCCAGTACAACACTCTGTGTCACAACAGTGGCCAAAAATACCAGGTGCCCTCAGGAGGTCCAGCAGCGGGGCCAGAACTCCAGAAGCCCTCCCACTGTTGCCCCCCAAGCACCAAGAATGCAGAGCATCACTGCCCCAGACAAAGGGTTCCATTTAGACCTTGTGGCTAATGATAGCCACTGATAGACCTCTGCTGGATGGGGACAGAGAGAGACAGACAGACAGACAGACAGAAAAAAGAAAGAGGGAGAGAGAGAAGGGAAAAAAACTGGCAGAGGCACTTACTTCCATTTAGACCTTGTGGCTATAATAGCCACTGATAGACCTCTGCTGGATGGGGACAGAGAGAGACAGACAGACAGACAGACAGACAGAAAAAAGAAAGAAAGAGGGAGAGAGAGAGAAGGGAAAAAACTGGCAGAGGCACTTACTTCCATTTAGACCTTGTGGCTATAATAGCCACTGATAGACCTCTGCTGGATGGGGACAGAGAGAGAGACAGACAGACAGACAGACAGACAGACAGACAGAAAAAAGAAAGAGGGAGAGAGAATGAAAAGAGCTGGAAGAGAAACTCACCTTGCCAGCCACATGCAAAAGCAGCTCCTTCAGTCCCTCCTTAATCTCTGGGTGGACCTCTCTTGCTGTGGAAGCTCTCTTGCTGACTTCTTAAAGGGGAAATGTCTGGCGAGGCTTTTTACTGCAGGGCAGGCTCTCTGCAGACATTTCCCTTTTAAGGCAGCCATTTTGTCCCCCCGGTGGCCATCTTTGGAAAAGCGGGAGGTAAGCACTAAAAACCAGTGTTTCCCCCACCCTACCGGGGGACTTGGCAGCCCTAGACCTGTAAGTTCCTTTTGGACTAGAGCCAGTATAGGTATCAGCAGCCCTGGCCTGGATGGCTTACGTCAGCCCAGTCTCATTAGATCTTGGAAGCTAAATGGGCTTGGCTCTGGTTCATACTTGGATGGGAGAGACCACCAAGATAAGCCCAGGGTAGCTACACAGAGGCAGACAATGGCAAACCACCTCTGGACGTCTCTTGCCTTGAAAGCCCAACGGGTGACCGTAAGTCAGCTGCGACTCGATGGCACTTTCTGTTGGAAGTTCCAGATGCCATGTTGTCAGCTAATGCCGCCATCCCCTGCCCGGGAGGTGGGATGGTTGAACCCTTGACGTCAGCACTGCGGAACGTTATGTTATACTTCTCATGGCATGCTTATCGCTCTCCCAACCGCCCCAACCTTGAGAGACTGCTGTGCCGGCCCATGTATCTTTTCTGCTGTCTGACTATATTTCTTCCCGCTATTTCCCTGGGAACTATGAGCCAGTATTTTAAGCACCTTTTTGCCTGATATGATGATTTAATGCATCACCAGACCCCTTTTTGAATTCTGTATAACTGACTTGCTTGGGGCGGTGCCCCCCATTACTAACACAAACAAAAGTGCAGACGACCATTTCTCAGTAAAGCATTCCTGATTAAGGACACTTTGGTTGACTGACTCTGTAGGAATCCCACACGTGTCCCCTGTCTCAGTCCTCCAGACTGAGTGGCAAGAGAGACTAGATAGCTAGATAGGTACATTGGCCTTTCTTTCTGTATCTACTCTTCTGCCGCTGTCTCCTTTGAAATGCAGATTGTGTTCTCAGGGACCATTTCCCCTTCCTTCTTCTCTCTCCCTCTGATGAAGAGACAAGCACTCTTCCGGCACACACCGAGAGAGAGAGAGAGAGAGAGAGAGAGAGAGAGAGAGAGAGAGAGAGGGGGGGGGGGGGCAGTCCTCTCTAGGCACCATGAGGCGGGTGGGCCTCTCGCCATCTGCTTCCATCCTTTTTAGCTAGTAAGTTAGTACTCTATCAGTCTCTGCTCTTTCCTATTCAAAGTGCACTTCTCACACAAAGAGAGAAGTTTGCAACACGGCTCTGTGTAGCTTTGTAAGCTGAACAAGCTGGCAAAGTGACGCTCCGGTGTTTGTAGCTTTATTTAAGCACTCTGCTAACTAATGGTGTCTGGACTAACCACACCAGTTAACCTCAAAACTTTCCACCACCAGGCAGTAGCACTGCCGGGGAATAGTGGTTGTTGTGTCAGGAGTGCACGATTCTCCCCCCTCACAGGTCTCTTCTCCATCTTTCTATCCTCACAATAACCTTGTGCAGTGGTTAGTCAGAAAGAGAGAGAATGACAGATCCAAAGTCACCCAGTGAGCTTCATGGATGAAGGGGGATTTGAACCTGCCCCTTCCCTGCGACACAAGGCAGTGATTTCCTGTGCTCCGTGTTCCCTCTAAGCTGAGTTAGTGTGAGCCAGCCCACAGTTTTTTAGCCTCCAGGTCACAGATTTTTGTCTTAGGTCAGGAAGGATGCAGTGGCCAAATTGCTCGCTCACAACTTTTAACGCCAGCAGCTCACAAAGTAGAATTTTTGCTCACAAGACTCCACAGCTTAGAGGGAGCACTGCCCGTGCTCTGCCTATTTCAGAATGGGAGCGTTCAGGCGGAGCAACAGTCACACACAGATCGCAGCGCAAACAGCACCGAGTGGGCTCCGGCGAGGTGAGTTTGGAGTGCATCTCCCAGGCGCTGTTTGACGTACGTTCAGAAACCCAGCTTCTCGTCCCATTTAAAGCTCAGGTGTCTTTAAATGGGACGAGAAAAGAACCCTCAGAGGACAGGACCACCCGTGAGACAGAGTGGTCCGAGGTAACTCACTGAGTTCTACAGCACGGATGATCTGAACGTGGGTCCTAGACTGACCTCTGAAACCATGATGCTGGCTCTAGCGTGGGGCCATGTTCTCCGCTGAGACCACAAAGGGAAGGGAGAGAGGAGATCTGCAGAGCCTTTGGTTACTAAACCTCCCCGAGGGCTCCTGACTGCCCACAAGAAGGGCCAAACTGCGCATGCCACCGGGGTGCTTTGATCCCCAACCTGTGCTTGAGCTGCAAAAAGCAGCTGTGGGGCACGAGAGACTGAAATGGATTGGGGCCACAGAGCTGGAGATGCGGGGGGGTCTTAAGTCTCTCCCCTGTCACATAGTTTTAACTCCAACATAATTCCTATTACTACGCATATGTCTAAATTACTGATGAGATGGTATACGCCACCTAAGACAGTTCATAGACTCACCAAGCACTATAGCCCGCTGTGCCCAAAGAACTGCGGGATGTTGGCCGACTACATACACTGCTGGTGGAAATGCCCAGCTATTCAGAATTTCTGGAAAGAGATAGTTCTGAACATAAAAGCAATAACTGGTGTGGAAATACCCTTTACCCCTGAAGTAATTTTATTAGAATGCTGGCCGCGGCCTAGACTATATAAACATCAAGAAGCTCAAATTGCAATTCTCTTAGCATCAGCGCGCCTTCTTGTAGCGACTAAGTGGATACAAAAGTGCCCTCCAACTCTTTCCCAATGGTATAACAAACTTTGGGACTGTTTTATTATGTCGAAGATTTCTTTTTCTGTTTCTAATTCTCTACCTGGAAACTATACGAAAAAAGTGGTTGCATTATGGTACCCAATTGTAACTTTCTTACATGGCAAACAGATTCTTCCTGATAATCCTCAATATAAGACAATGATTTACTTTTAAGTCATCTGGTATGTCTTCTTATTTTGTAACTTTAATAATTTTGTTATTTGTTGCAATATAACTAGATACAGATATATATATATATATTATATAAATATTTTTCATTTGTATAACTAGATTGTTATTTCGGCTGATATTATAGTTAAAAAGTATTATATGTTGTGCTATTATTACTTGATTGTTAAAAAATGTTCTTGTGGTATTGTTTTATTATCTTGTGGCCCGATATGGCTGTACTTTACGTTTTTATTTATGTTGTAAAAGTAAAAAGTCAATAAAGAGATAATTAAAAAAAAAAAAGTCTCTCCCCTGTCCACACTGTTTCCCTCACTGAAAATGGCCCCTTTGGGTTGCTCTTAACTCTAGCAATAAAGAAAAAGGACAGGACAGAGGTCCTTGAATGGTTTTCCTTCAGAGGGGCTAAGAGCACCCACAAGGCCTGAGTTTAAACCAGGGAAGCAGCACAGGGAGAAGAGCTGAGCCTCCCTTTTTCTGTCCCTCGGCCTTAATCTGCACTGCAGGCATTTTCCATCCCACCCAAGTGTGGCAGCTTTTGGTCGCTGCAACAACAAATCAAGAGATACCCAGCATCATACAAGTCTCCGCAACAAAGGTGGACCATAAATAAACAGATGAATAAAAGCCCTGACTTGGATACCCCAGGCAAGCCCGATCTCGCCAGATCTTGGAAGCTAAGCAGGGCCGACCCTGGCAAGTCCTTGGATGGGAGACCTCCTTGGAATGCCAGCAGTCGGGAGGTGGGGGCAGGCTTTATTCAGCCCCCTCTCTGAATATCCTCCAGGCCCCCAGTAGGGGTCAGTCACCAGAGGTCGCCATGACTTCCAGGTGCGCACACACTCACATGCATGCACACACAAGCGAATACCAAGAAAACAAAAAAAATAGATGAATAAATGAAGGTGTTTTGGCCCTCAGTTGCCAAATGGGATGGGAAGCAGGAACACCCCGGCTGTTACAAGCAAAGGAGAAATGGGTATCAGGTAAGCAGCCCCTGTTCCACCACCCCAACGAAAAGAGGACCTCCTGAGATGGTTTCTGCTTTCAGAGGGGGAAAACACCCCTTCCTCTCATGGGTCCCTTAGCCCGCGTGAGTGGGTGGGTCTCCCCAAGTCCAAAAAAGGTCCTCTGGGGGCGTACCTTGCGGACAATCCCTCTCTTCTCGTAGAAGGCGATGACGGGCTCGGTGGCCTTGTAGTAGGTGTCCAGGCGCTTCTTGATGGTCTCCTCATTGTCATCCACCCGCCCGCTCGTCTCGCCGCGCTTCAGCAAACGTTTCACCATGGTGTCTTTGCCGGCATCCACGTACAGCAGCAACGTGGGAGCGGCAATCTGAATGGGGAGACCAGGAGGGAAGGAGAGAAGTGATGCTCGTGTCTGTCTAGCCTGCCCCACTTCAGCGCTGACCCAGGGAGGTGCAGGAATGTGGTAGGTTACTCCACAGGGAGGCTGGAGCAGCGTCCATTCTCACTCTGTCTGATAGCAAAACTCAGCAGCCTTCAGCTTCACTGGCAGAACAGAGAAACCCCATAAACAGGGTTAGGGGCTTCTGCATTCGGGTGGGGGGGACTTGCCAGGCATAGGACCCTGGACCACTTCCACTCTCTCAGCCCAGCCTACTTTACAGGGTTGTTGTGAGGGTAAAATGGAGGAGAGGAGAACGATGTGATTTGTTTTGAGTCCCCAGAGCCAGTTTGGTGTCATAGTTAGGAACGTGGACTCTACTCTGGGAGAACTGGGTTTGACTCCCCACTCCTCCACCTGCAGCTGCTGGTGTGGCCTTGGGTCAGTCCCAAGTTCTCTCAGAGCTGTTCTTTCAAGAGCAGTCCTGGAAAGAGCTCTCTCAGCTAGGGCTGCCAAGTCCCCCGGTAGGGCGGGGGAAACACCGATTTTTAGAGCTTTCCCCCGCTTTTTCCAAGTTGGCCACCGGGGGGACAAAATGGCTACCTTAAAAGGGAAATGTCTGCAGAGAGCCTGCCCTGCAGTAAAAAGCCTCACCAGACATTTCCCCTTTAAGAAGTCAGCAAGAGAGCTTCCACAGCAAGAGAGGTCCGCCCAGAGATTAAGGAGGGACTGAAGGAGCTGCTTTTGCATGTGGCTGGTAAGGTAAGTTTCTCTTCCAGCTCCTTTCCTTCTCTCTCCCTCTTTCTTTTTTCTGTCTGTCTGTCTGTCTGTTTCTCTCTCTCTCTGTCCCCATCCAGCAGAGGTCTATCAGTGGCTATTATAGCCACAAGGTCTAAATGGAAGTAAGTGCCTCTGCCAGTTTTTTTCCTTCTCTCTCTCTCCCTCTTTCTTTTGTCTGTCTGTCTGTCTGTCTGTCTGTCTGTCTCTCTCTGTCCCCATCCAGAAGAGGTCTATCAGTGGCTATTATTAGCCACAAGGTCTAAATGGAACCCTTTGTCTGGGGCAGTGATGCTCTGAATTCTTGGTGCTCGGGGGGCAACAGTGGGAGGGCTTCTGGAGTTCTGGCCCCGCTGCTGGACCTCCTGAGGGCACCTGGTATTTTTGGCCACTGTTGTGACACAGAGTGTTGTACTGGATGGGCTGTACTGGATGGGCCGATCCACTGTGGCTTCTCTCCTGTTCTTATGATATGAAAATCATATTTAGCACTTGTGTAGCACTTAGTGCTTCATATTCTGCCGAGATGAGGAAGGATTCAGTAGGGCTGTTGCTCAGTGATAGAGCATCTGCTTGACATGCAGGAGGTATCAGCTTCTTCAGCTAAAAAAGGATCAGGTAATAGGTGACCTTAAAGATCTCAGCCTGAGACCCTGGAGAGCCACTACCAGTCTGAGTAGTCAATACTGACCTTGATGGACCAATGGCCTGATTCAGTATTAGGAAACTTCATGAGTTCATGTGTCAGCATGTGGAAGCAACATCACAGGATGTGACATCACAAAATGATGTCACTTCCTTTCTCCTGGCTCCACCCCCAAAGTCTCCTGGCTCCACCCCCAAAGTCCCCAGATATTTCCCAAGTTGGACTTGGCAGCCCTACTCTCAGCCCCACCTACCTCGCAGGGTGTCTGTTGTGGGGAGGGGAAGGGAAAGGAGTTTGTAAGCCGCTCTGAGACTCCTTCGGGTAGTGAAGGGCAGGGCATAAATCCAATCTCCTCTCCTCTCCATTGGGGAGAAAGGAAGTAAATTACTAAATAAAAGCTCAGCAATCTCTCTTCATTGCTTCGTGCAGGGAAGGGGAAATTTCCAATGGCTTAGCCTCCCCCAGGGTTCAGCGGAGGCTCCCAACTTGCACAACCCAATTCCCATTAAATAGAAAAGTGATCAAGTAATGCTATTTCTTTATTTCTGATATTAATGTATTTCATGCATTTATAGACAGCTTTGTCCAAATAAGCTCAAAGCTGAACAAACTTTATGCAGTTCTGTGTTTGTTGCTTGCTATGACTTGGTCTCGACACAATAAAAGTACTTTATGCAATACATAATTCATACCAGCATCCTAAAAAGCAATGAAAGAGCAGGCATGAAACCCCACGTTCAGCCAAAGCGAAGAAGCTCTGCTTTGTATTCGTTTCCGAGCTGCAGAAGGAAAGTGGTGGACCTTGACCGCTATTGTTTTTTTGTGCTCCTTCCAAGTAACTGTCAAACGGTGCAACCCAGTCCAAAATAACTCCAGACTAAGCATGCTGAAAATCAGTGGGTTTAGACTGAAATCACACTGCATGTAATTGCGATGTAATCAACCAGCTCGCCTGAGTACAGCACGTACGATGGCTATAATTTTCAGGGCTCTCCACTTATCAGACCGGGCTTTTAGCAGTGTTTGGGTTTGTTTTTTTTAAATGCACAATTGTTCTCCGCCGCAGGTCAAGGACCACAGGGAGGCGCCACGCTGCCATCTGGTGCTGCTTCAGATTATTACAGGTTCACAAGGTTGCACATAAATTGGAACGCTGCTGAAGACACTCAGGCCAGGCTGAACAGGAGCCCACCGTAACCTTCAGGCCCTCAGAACTGATTCTGAGATTACTTCTGGAAACTCCATACATCGGTGGTCCGCCTAGCCCAGGAAGCCTAAAACAATTTGGTTTAGTCTGACCAGGCAACAGATGGAGTTGCCCGCTCCAGGTTCAGGAATACCTGGAGATTTGAGGGTAGGATTTAGGGTAATTGGAGGGTGGGAGTGGGGAGGCCTCGGTAGGGTATAACACCATGCAGTCCATCTTCCAAAGCAGCTGTTTTCTCCAGGAGAAGCTGAATAAATTTCTTAAATAAGCAGTCTATGTAGTGTGGAGACCACCTGTAATTCCAGGATATCTCCAGCTCCCACCTGGAGACTGGCAACTCTAGCAGTGGCTCTTCAGAGTCTTGGGCAGGAGCCCATCCCCAGCCATGCTAACTAAGACTCTTTTTGACAAGAGATGCCGGGGATTCAAGATGGGACCTTCTGCGTGCAAAGTAGGGGCTCTGCCACTGTACTACGATTGGCCAGGGAGCTCTCTCCAGAAGGGTCACCCGGTCTCTCAGCCTAACCTCCTTCACAGGGGTTGTGGCAAAGATGAAAAGAGAAGAAGGGGTGAACTGTGTATGCTGCTCTGAGCGCCACGGAGAAACGGCGGGATAAATGTGTGATAGGCAGAGAACAGATAGAGAGCGGCTCTCCAAGGACCTAAGCAGAGAAAGGGCTGTCCAAGCACCTCCTAGTGAAGAAGAGTTGGTTTTATACTGTGCTCTTCACTACCCAAAGGAGTCTCAGAGCGGTTTACAGTCGCCGTCCCTTCCTCTCCTCACAACAGGACACCCTGGGAGGTAGGTGGGGCTGAGAGAGCTCTGAGAGAGCTGCGACTGACCCAGTGTCACCCAGTTTGCTTCATGTGGAGGAGACGGAAATCAAACAGCAGAGACTCTCAACCTCTACCTGAGATCATTTACCTGGAAATGCAAGGGACTGAACCCAGGACATTCTGCATGGAGGTATGAGGCCCACCCCAAGCTGTGAAACTTTGGTTTCAACATATAAAGACCTGCTATTTTCAGGACTGGTATTTTATGCCCTGCATTTCAGACCACGGTGAGAAATTCGGGGGGTGGGGTGGGTGGGTGTTGAATCCTGAAAAACTGTAAGGAAGCTCCCTCCCTCGCAAGACTTTATCTGGACTTCAGAATCCAGGATAGCGGCTCTCCCTGCATAATACAGAAAGGGGGAGGGGGAAGACCTGCCGTGTTTCTGCTACCTTTCTTACTGTTCTTGAGGAGGAGAGGGGTCTAACACTGCTAGCCTCCCCAAACCTGTTAAGACTGGGGCTATTTATTCTTCAACAGCCAATTTTGCAAGTTTCTAGTCCTTGAGACTAGAGGCAAAGCAAAAACAAAACAAAACAAAAAAACCCTCAAAAAACAGAGCCAAATCTCACAAGGGTCCTGGGCCTTCATCTACCCATTGAGATGTTTACTGCCTTAAAAAGACATGATACAAGTGCTGGAATATGCAAGGTCTGTAGTGCAGCCTTATGCAGAAGACCACCCTATGGGGGACAGCTGAAGGACCGGTAGTTACCATAGCTAGATTAGGGACTGCCCACAAATTCAAATTATGTCCTTGCTGTCTCCTGATTGGCTCTTCTGGAGACTTCCTGCCCCTGCAGAGCTTCCTTCTTGATGGCGTTCCTCCTTCAGCAGTCAAGGCTCTCTCTTGTCTATGTTCTGTCACAGTTTGTTCTTCTTTAACGAGCCTACTTATTTTTCTCTAAACAGTCAGTGCTCCACTTCCTTTGCATGTTTAAACTCTGCCAGCAGCAGGGAGTGCTATGAATGGAGTCCCCAGCAGTTTCCCCCCCACCCTCAGTTCAGATCAGGAGGGCCTCAATTTGGATCAGGTCTGTGGGGCAAGTGGAATGGGGGTTTAAGCCTACCTCTACCATTTTTTTCTGATTTGAAAACACCCTAGGGAGTTGCGGTATGCACCACCGTCTTACCTTCTTCTCGAACTCCTCACCCTGCTTCACCTCCCGGGGATAGCCGTCTATCAAGTAACCCTTGGAGACATCAGCCTTGGCCAGCATGGCGTCCCTCAGCATATCAAGAACGGTGTCCTTTGGGCAGAGGAGAGAGATGGAGTTGATATCAAAAGACGCTCTTTGCTAATTCTGCAAGAATTAAATATCAGCCCCTGAAGTTCTCTGTGCTGAGCTTGGACTCTACAGTCCATCTTAGCCATGATCCATCAATTCTGCTGCACTTTCTCAGGCTGTTTATTTGTTAGGTCACCAGTGTGAGAGTCCTACAGAGTCAGTCACCAACAAGTGTCCTTAAACAGGAATGCTTTATTGAGAAAGGTCTGCTATGGTCATCTGCACTTCTTGTGTTAGTAATGGCTGACACAGCCCAAACCAGGACAACTATACAGAATTCAAAAAGGGGTCTGGTAATGCATCGCAACCAATCACCACGTCAGAGAAAAGGCGCTTAAAATACTGGTTTACAGTTCCCAGGGGAAAAGCGGGAAGAATTAGAGTCAGACGGGAGAAGAGATACATGGGCAGGCACCAACAGTCTCCCAAGGTCAGAGCAGCTCGAAGAGCGATAAGCATGCCATGAGAAGTATAACATAACACTCCATAGACCCAACGTCAAGGGTTCACTCATCCCATCTCCTGGGCAGGAGATGGCAGCATTAGCTGACAACCAGTTTTTCCCATTTGAGACAAAAATCTCTTGCCCAAAGACTAACCAGAAAATGCATGGTGGAGCAAAAATTTGAACTCAGGTCTCCCCAAGTTCAGCAATATACTGGATTCATTGTGGTTTAAGTAGCAGCAAGAATGGCACTTCCCTCAGAATTCCAAATATTTCAGTTGTTCTTTTTAAAATCACGAGTCTAGTCCTTAGCAGTACAGGGGGCAAATGTCCTACAGTGTCTGGAGTGACCATCACTGCTTCTAACCTCTCTTCCCTGATTCCAGTTCACATCTCTCAACACCTCACCAAAGTGTCACAAGTCCCATTCCCCTGATCAAAGACTTCCATCCCCAAGAGCCTTTGTGTAGCTGAAATTAATGACTGGAATGGAAATAATCTGCACGAAGGGGGCCTTAGGTTGAAAGGCTGCCCCAAGCGCCAGTCTCGCAGATCTGGACAATTTCTGCTTCCAAATTTACATCCATAATACCCATAAACAGGAATGAATACAATATGTGCATCAGAGCACTATAAATTTTTGTGTTGCAAATTCTTAGAATTTTCCACTGATGTTGTTTATGATCGAGTCTGTCAATGAGCCCCAATAATAGTTTCTGATGCTTCCCAATCCCTCCTCGAGCTGCCCTCTATCAAGTCCGATTGCTGTTTTGTCTAGCTCAGTATTTTCTTGTCTGACTGGCAGCAGCGCTACAAGAAAGGCCTTTCCAAGCAGCTGCTACTAGAGATCCTTTTGAATGGAGATCCCAGGAACTGAACCTGGGACCTTCTGATGTAGTAAAAGCACATGCTCTAACCAGTAGGGCTGCCAAGTCAGCCCAGGGGGCGGGGGATCCCCCGCTAAAGGGGGGAACCCCACCCCCGACGTCGTCCAGCAAGGACGACGTAATGACGTCACTGGAAGTGACGCAGCACGTTGGGGGCGTTGCCAGGGCGACGCTCTGGCAATCGCCCCAAAACTCTATGGTATCATCGCCCTGGCAACGCCCCCAACGTGCTGCGTCACTTCCGGTGATGTCGATGGGCGCGCGCGCAAAGCGCACACGCCAGAAGAAACTCCCAGCGAGAGGAGGACTCCCCCCCGCCGGTGAGTTTTCAAGACTTGGCAACCCTACTAACCAGTGAGCCACAGTCCCTCCCAAGGAATTAGCTGCCATATGAAGATATGAAGTGGCTAGATACCAAGTCAGAACATGGGTCCTTCTAGCCCAGTTTCCTCTCTGGCAGCGGTTCTTCGGGGTCCCAGACAAAGAAAGGTCTTTTCCAACACAAGTTACCTGAGATCCCATTAACTAGAGAGACTAGGTTAAGTCGAAAGTGATGCATGTTGAGGACAAAACAATCCTAACGTTAAACATATGCTGACAACCTGGTGGAAACTGAGAGGGAAAGAGATTTGGGGGTTGTAGTGGGCAGCTTGATGAAAATGCTGGCCCAGTTTGCAACAAGGATGAAAAAGGCTATCTGCATGCTGGGGATTATTGGGAAAGGAAGTGAAAATAAAACTATCAATCTTGTGATGCCCCTGTATAGATCTATGGAGAGGACTCATGTGGAATACTGTGTGCAATTCTGGTCACTGAATCTCATAAAAGATACTGCAGAATAGGACAAAGTGCAGCTGAGGGCAAGGAAGAAGATGCAGGGGATGGAGCAACTTTCCTAGAGAGAAAGGCTCATTAGTCTGGGACTTCGCAGTTTAGAATAAAGATTTGTTCTATTTATTGATTTAGTCAGAAGAGCATCAGAAAAGCCCTGCTGGATCAGACCAATAGCCCATCTAGTCCAGCATCCTGTCTCACACAGTGGCCAACCAGTTCCTCTGGAGGGCCAACAACGGCATGGAGGCTGAGGCCTTCCCCTGAGGTTGCCTCCTGGCTCTGGGATTCAGAGGACTAGTGCCTCGGAATATGGAAGATAAGAACCTAAGAAGAGCCCTGCTGGATCAGACCAGTGGTCCATCTCGTTCAACATCCTGTCTCACACAGCAGCCAACCAGTTCCTCTGGAGGGCCAACAACAGGGAATGGAGGCTAAGGCCTTCGCCTGATAAGAATACAAGAAGAGCCCTGCTGGATCAGACTAACAGTCCATCTAGTCCAGCACCCTGTCTCACACAGTGGCCAACCAGTTCTTCCAGAGGGCCAACAACAGGGCACAGAGGCTAAGGCCTTCGCTTGATAAGAATACAAGAAGAGCCCTGCTGGATCAGACCAATAGTCCATCTAGTCCAGCACCCTGTCTCACACAGTGGCCAACCAGTTCTTCCAGAGGGCCAAAAACAGGGAATGGAGGCTGAGGCCTTCCCCTCTTAAGAACGTAAGGAGTCCCCTGCTTATGTGTCCCCCCTTAGTTGTCTCTTTTCTAAACTGAAAAGTCCCAGACTCTTCAGCCTTTCCTCATAGGGAAGGTGATCCAACCCTCTAATCTTGGTTGCCTTCCTTTTTCAGCTCTGCAATGTCTTTTTTGGGATACGGTGACCAGAACGCCAAATGAGACTGCACCATAGATCTACACAGGGGCATTACAATAGTGGCCGTTTTATTCTCAGTCCCCTTCCTAATAATCCCTGACACAGAGTTTTCCTTTTTCACTGCTGCAGCACACTGGGCTGACACTTTCATTGAGCTCCTCACTACAACCCCAAGATCTTTCTCCCTCTCACTCAGCAAGTTCAGACTCAATATATTACCCACACCCTCTCCTCAACAGAATAAAGATGACTGAGGGGAAACAGACATAGGTTTATAAAGTTATGCATGGGCTGGAGAAAGTGGATAGAAAGAACAGGGGAATGCAAGGAAGTTGATGCCATGGGCAATAAATTCAGGAGGGACAAAAGGAAGGACTTCCCCACTCAACAACGAATTATATTGTAGAATTCACTGGCAGTGGATATAATGATGACTGCTAGTGTAGATGGTTTTAACTGTGATTTATGGAGGCTAGGTCCATCTGTGGGGTTACTAGTCATGAGAACTAAAGGAAATTTCCACACTGAATCTCTTCATACAGTGCCAAGAGGCAGAATCAGTGAAAGGCCTCGGACTCTATGCACTATTGTTGGACCTCTACAGTAACTGGGCGGCCTGTTCCCTCTAAGCTGAGTTAGTGTGAGCTAGCTCACAGTTTTTTAGCCTCCGGCTCACACATTTTTGTCTTAGCTCAGGAAGGATGGCTCCAGAGCAGACTAATTTGTGCAGCAGCCAAATCGCCAGCTCACAATTTTAACGCCAATCGCTCACAAAGTAGAATTTTTGCTCACAAGACCCCACACCTTAGAGGGAGCATTGGCCACCCAGTGAAACAGGATGCTAGACTAGATAGACCACTGATCTCATCCAGCAGGGCACATCTTACGTTTTTAGGAAGGGATCCTGTAACTTTCTGCATGTGAAACAGGTGCTCAATCAGGAAAGAAAAACAGATGTTTATTTTCTTTCTGAACTCATACAGAGACTGTATCACTGTAGTTGGCTTGTAGCCCAAGCATCTCATTTACCCCACCCCCAACGCTTGGGCCTTGCCTGTATGAAGATAATCCATTCATTCTCACCCCAAACTTACCAAGGGTACCAACTCTCCCTTCTCCATGATGGCGGAAAGCTTCTTCCCCCTCTCTGAGCCAGAGCCGACCTCTGCTCTCAAGAGATCCCCAGTGGACAGATGGGTGTAGCCATACTTCTGAACGATTCTCTCACATTGGGTCCCCTTTCCCGAGCCAGGCCCCCCTGCAATGACAACGAGGAATTTGAGACAGAGCTAGCAAAGATGATGTCTGAGGGAAAAACACTGCTGAGATATTCTAGGTGCTGACGTTCTTCCAGTGTAACTTGTTTGGGCCTCTCTCTTCTATTTAACTTACTCCCATACAGCTTCCAATGGGTAGCCGTGTTGGTTTGAAGCAGCAAAACGAAGTTTGAGTCCAGTGGTACCTTTAAGACCAACAAAGGCTGCGGGCAGACATGCCATTTGGCGCAGAGGGGAAGCGCTTCTATTTCCTCCTAAGGAATTTGACTCGCTGTTGCGCGATCACACATCCCTCTGTGCTGCAGGCTCAGCCTGTCACTGCATGATCAGACACCACCCCAGGTGAGAGGGGTTTTTTTTGCCTTTTGTTTCCTATGTACATAAACATGGAATCAAACCTCTGCATGGAGGGTTCCCCACGGAGTATGCAGTTATGCGCACACTGCTAAGCGAGGAGAAAAAAGGGCACTGTGTTGGGATGGAATGAGCAGACCATCCCAACAGCTTGAGAGCATGCTAGAAGTATCAGGCTATGGAAAATCCATCAGTGGCTCGTCAGCAAGTGTTAGCACTGGACTTTCCCCGGTGTCTTTTAACTCTGTTTCTGTGGCGGGGCAGCACAGGGTGCTGATGACTGCGGGACCTTTCTCAGATGTTGCTGTCTGATCAGTCAGGCATTTACAGCTATGAAAGATCTAAAGGCATGTCTGACAACAGCCAAAGTTTTATTCTATGTATAAGCATGCTAATGCCATACAGTTCTCGCATCTGTTTGCAAACTCTTTTATTATGCTGTATACTAATCTGCAGCTATTCACAGGTTTTACCAATTGTCTTAATCCTATTTTAGCTATATTTATTGCTCACTTATTTATGCATCTTGACTCTAATTAGCCCTTCCTGGCAACACCCTCCCCACCCTCTACCTATATGTAATGGTTGCTGACTTCTGTTTCAATGTATCTGAAGAAGTGTGCCTACACAGAGAAGCTTATACCCTGGATAAAACTTTGTTGGGCTTAAAGGTGCCACTGGACTCACACTTTGTTTCACTTACAGCTGTTAGACTGCCTTTCTCCAAAAAGACTCAAGGCAGATCACAAAAATATTTAAACCCAGTAGAAAATAAAACTAAAATAATTTAAAATTAAACATTTTAAAATCAACAATTTTGATTTTAAAATTAATAATCAAGTACATAAGATTTAAAAACAACAAGCCATTTAACTGACATAGCCCAGATTAGCCTGATCTCATCAGATCTTGGAAGGTAAGCCAGGTTGGCCCTGGTCAATAATTGAATGGGAGACCTCCAAGGAATACCAGGGCTGAGGACAGACTGGCAATCTGAAGCGGAGGCAAAGCGGAGGGAACTGGAGCGGGGGAAAAAACCCACGGAGCTGGCCGTTCACACTGGCCAGAGCAATGCGGATCAGCGGCGATACGGAGCGTTCAGACTGCCACGGAGCATTCAGACTGCCGCATAGCCAGCGCGCGTGGCTTGCGCGCGCCGCTGCACTTTTTTTTTTTCCTTTGATGTTTTTCGCACATGCGCACATGCGCAAAACTTTTTGCCGGTGCGTTCACACTTCCTCCGGATGCCTCCCGCTTCTTCCAGTTCACACTGTTTGGAAGCGGGAGGCATGCGGAGGAAGGCCCCTGAACACCGGGAAAAACCGGTGTCCGGGTAAAGCGGAAGGAAAGCGACTGGGAGACGGGTAAGTACGCAACGGAGCTGACGGGCAGATGCGCATGTCTGAACGTGCTCCTTTCCTCCGTTTGCGAAGCGTGCCTGCCCCGCTTTAGATTGCCAGTCTGTCCTCAGCCCAGGGTCGTGATGCGGAGGCAGGCAATGGACAACCACCCCTGAATGTCTCTTGCCTTCGAAATCCTAAAGGGCATCCATAAGTCAGCTGTGACTTGACGGCAAAAAAAAAAAAAAGAGGGCAGAACTGATTGCTGGGGGAAGCATGGTTTTCAATTGCCCATTTTCATTTTTCTTCCTCTCCTATAATACTAGAACTCACAGGGTTGCCACCCCCCTGATGGGTGCGGGGGTTCCTCCGCTTTTGGGGATCCCAATCTGCTGCCACCCAGCTGGCCAGCGGGGGGAGCCTCACCCCCAAAGAGCTCCAACACACCTGACATGCCCGGTGCAATGATGTGTCACCTGGAGGTGACGTCACTGCGCCAGGCACACTGCATGCGGGGACACTCTAGTATTTGGGTAAAAACTCTATGGTGACTCCCAGACAGAGGACTGGAGCCCCTGCCAGCAGCCAGGCAAGATCCGGCAACCCTAAAAACTCAGCAGTCACCCAAATAAACGGATTGGTAATAGACTCAGGACCAACAAAAGGCGATGCTTTCTGCAGAACTGGCTTATGGAACACGGTCTCACAACTACGCCGTGCTGAGCATTGGCTTAGATGGCTTTTAAAAAGAAGTTAGGACAAATTCATGAAGGTCATTGCTTATCAACTGGTCTTAAGCTACACTAGAGAAATGGAGCCTCCATGTTCAAGGGCAGAATACCACTGAATACCAGCAGCTACGGGACCAGCATCAGGGGAGGGCCTGGCTTGGGGGATTCCTGGCTGACTACTCCAGCCTGGGAAAGTGTTGGCGATTTGGGGGAAGAATCTGGGGAGGGCAGGGTTTGGGGAGAGGAGGGATTTCTGTGGGATAGAATGTCACTGAGTCCACCCTCCAAAGCAGCCATTTTTCTCCGAGGCAACTGATCTCTGTAGTATGGAGACCAGTTGTAATTCTGGGAGCTCTTGTTGTACGCACAGTTTACGAAACACTGTTATACACTCTATGCCACTGACTTAGCATGGTTAACCTCAGTGGACGCACTTAGCATCTTTCTGACGTAGACAGACAGACATATATGCTAAGTGCCACTGATGGTCCTAATCACAGAAACAGAAATCAATCATGAATACATATTCAGAAGTGAACTTTGGTTCATTGCTTAAATGCATTCTGGGAAATAGCTAACAAGTTGCTATTCAAGCCAAGACTTGTGGCCTTGTTCTGGCCAGCTACAACTGCGCATGTGTCTGATGTCAGTTAGCCTAGTTAAATGAAGAACACCACCACTCTGTACCTATATTAGCTACAACAGATACTTTTTAGAGCTTCATAGCCTGGGAAGAAGAAGGGCCATTCTTTGGCTAAAAAAAAGAAACATCTTTTCTTGAGAAAGCCCAGCCCTCAGGTCTGAGCCCAATCAGAAAGTTATGATGAAGTTTGATGGAACCAATAATTATGATTGATGTGTGAGTGTCATAATGAGTACAAAATCCTATGTCTCCCATTGTAACTTTGGGAGAGCCGGTGGGCATTCGAGGGTCCAAAGCCCTGTGGTACCTGTGCTTCCCCCTTTATTAATAAAGTTCTTGGAATTTTCTTCTCTACAGGATTGTGCCGTGTGTTTTCTCAAATCGGGCTGGGGAAAGGCAACCAGGGACAGCATTTCTGTCTTTCAGTCTCCAGGCCCATCTTTGGCAGCCCGTGTCTGATCCAGCAGGACTCATGTTCTACCCACGATCCATCCTCATCCCCATGCCACTTAAATCTTTATCTGCCTTTCTGACCGGGCCTGAAACAGAGTATTTTTCTTCCAAAAGTCATCCAAGCAAACAAGGAGGCCTGAGACTGCAAAACCAAACTTCTGCTTACCTACGACAAAGATGATTTTGTGATTCTTCAGTTTTTCTGCAAGAGAAGGGAAAAAAAGAAAGCCAGGTCAAATGTGGGGGAGAGGAAGGCTGTGGATGTTTACTGGATCTCTCTTAGGGACGTCAGCAGGCAGGAAAACGTTAAGCGGCCTCCCTAATTCTTGAAGAAGGACGCTCCCCCCGCCAAAGAAGCCTTGGCTACTTCGAAGCACCGTTAACCAAAGTGTAAACCAGACTGGGAGGTCCCGAACAGACAAGGCCCGAGGCCAACCTTTGCCGGCTTTCATGGTGGCGTCATCCATGCAGGAGCACTGCGCGCCCATCTTTCCGACGTCTCCAGCTCGTTCGCTCTTCTCTGCTCCCTGGTTATTTGCTCAGCACATTTTCGCTTTCCAAGCCTCTGCCCTCCCACCCTCCACAGCTGCCGCTCAGCTAGGCTGGGCCTTGTGGTCAGGGCTCAACATAGGTTGCCATGGATACGGTCACTAAGCAGCAGCAGATGCCAGACCTCAACTGTTTCACGGAACATCTGGCAGGCCAAGGTTCCATCCTCAGTAGGGCCCTGGAAGGATCTCAGATCTCAGAAATGCATCTGGATCCGAATCTTACCTACCCTGAGAGGGCCTCTTGCTTTGAAACCTCCTTATCTGGCCTTAACCTTTCTGTACGTTTCACTAAAAACATTTTATTCACTTCATTTGTATCCCGCCTTTCTCCCCAGAGCATTTTATTCTCACAATAATCCTGTGAAGTAAATTAAGCTGGGAATATGACTGGCCCAAGGTCACCCAGACAGCTTCCAAGGTATGAGTGGGCATTTGAACCTAGGTCTTCCAGATACTAGTCCAGCAGTCTTACTCACTACACCTAGGATTGCCAAGTCCCCTTGTTGCTCCAGTGGAGGGATTTGGGGGGCATTCCGGGGGTGGGCAGGGATGCTCCCATGCCCCGCCCTCAAGCCCCACCCCGAGAGCAACCACCCCCCCAGCCATCCCCTCCCCTCCAGTTTGAGTGTAGTGTTTAAGTGCGCGGACTCTAATCTGGGAGGACCAGGTTTGATTCCCCACTCCTCCGCTTGCACCTGCTGGATGATCTTGGGCAAGCCATAGTTCTGTCAGAGCTGTTCTTGAAAAAAGAGCAGTTTCTGTCAGAGCTCTCTCAGCCCCACCTACCTCACAGGGTGTCTGTTGTGGGGAGAGGAAGGGGAAGGAGTTTGTAAACTGCTCTGAGATTCCCTTGGGTAGTGAAGGGCGGGATATAAATCCAATCTCTTCTTCTTCTCCCCTCCTGCCCAATTTAAAGGGCTTCAGCTGATTGGTGAGGGCCACGTGGTCCCTGCTGAATCAGCTAAAGTCCTTTAAATCGGGAGGGAGGGGAGGGAGGGGGGTGGCTGGATGGGTGATCATTCTTGGGGGCGGGGCAGGGGCAGATTGAAGACTCCAGAAATGGGAGATCCCTAGCTACACCACACTGGCTGAATCTGCTTGGCAAAGGACAAAAAACCCCCACCAACTTCAAGTATAGGCTAATGGGGCCCGAACTTGCTGAGACGGAGAGGAGAAAAGATCTTGGGGTTGTAGTGGAGAGCTCAATGACAGTGTCATCCCAGTTATACTTTCCTTATGTTTTAGAAATACGTGTTTCAACAAATCCCCTAAAGACCGCACCTTTTAGAAGGGGGCCCTTTGCCCTTTCATCAATTCTTTTCTGCATGTTGGACAGGGAAGGCATACTGGGCACCTACCCAGGTGGGCAACAAACTCATTTTTTAAAAAAAGAAGCAGTCACCTTGCTTTGTAAATTGATGTCTTTTTGTTTGTTTTTTTGGCAATACTCTGAGGCATTCCGCAGGGGGCACCAGAATTTTCAAAAAGAGCACTTGGACCCTGACCTGATGGGGAGGAACAGAACCGGCCACAAACGATGCTCAGCGCTTTGGCTGTACCCCCCCCCCCCCCAAAAAAAGAGGCATGAACAAGGGCTTCAGACTTCGTGGCAGCCACACCCACTGACCTAGTGCCCCCACCTGATTTCAAATGTCTGAGCAAGGTATGGTTATTCGGCACCATTTCATGCCATCACGACAGACCATGTGCAAAGTACATTTTCCTTTCCCCAGGCCCTCTTACTGAAATCCAGGTCTTCATTTTGAAACAAACGTCAGCCCAGGAATTTTTCTCAGGTCCCAGAGCTCAACCGCAGCCTGTGTGAGGTGGCAACAGATGTGTCTTTGACCATGCACCTTTAACCTCTTCATTATCACAACCACTGCAGTTCAGTGCTGCTACAAGGAAAAGAGCACTGTTATGCCGAATGCTCCCTCTAAGCTGTGGAGTCTTAGAAGCAAAAATTCTACTTTTTGAGCTACTGGCATTAAAGTTGTGAGCAGGCGATTTGGCTACGGCGTAAATTAGTTTGCCCTGGAGCCATCCTTCCTGAGCTACGACAAAAAGGTGTCAGCCGGAGGCTAAAAAACTGTGAGCTAGCTCACATTAACTCAGCTTACAGGGAACACTGCCTGGGTGGGACCAACTGTGTGACACCCCCCCTGTGCGAAGGATTCCACTCAAAAAGGGGCATTTGGTAGCAACATGCCTCCAAATCGTGGTCAGCACCTGCACAGACTGGCTTACTACGAGGCTGAATTAAAGCAAGGTTTTTAGATCTATTTTTTTATCTACTTCTAGCAAAAGGCATGCAGTTTTCTAGTAGGCCTTGTATGAAGACCCATGGAAACTTTTGCAAACCTGGATAGATGGAAACCTAACGACAGTGAAGCAGAGGAGCTAAAAATACAGTTGGATGTTTTTAGAACTGTCTGCAGCCTAGAGGTTCAGCACTGAAACATCTCCTGATTACCGCTTTCTAGAATTACACCACTGAGCAGACGCTGGCTTCTTGGGGAAACTGTATGCCCTGGGAAACTGTCAGTGTGTCTGCACGAGAGCTTTGTGTGTTCCTGGTTCAATGCCGTGGTATGCAAATGAAACAGAGAGAGGCGTCCCAAGGAGCTGGCAGCAGGAAGTGGCATCTGGAGCTCAGCGATAAAGCATGCAGAAGATGCCAGGTCCAATCCCGGCCACATGCAGATCAAAAGATCTCCGACAGCAGGATGTGGAAAGACCCAAGACCTTCGAGAGCCGCTGTCAACCAGAGTCGTATGATGCTTGGGGTTGCCAGACACTGGCTGGCACCCAGTAGACGGCTAGGGTGGTTGGGGAAGTAGGGGGCAAACCTCACAACATTGCTGTGGCATCACTTCTGGGGTGCAGCTGGAAATGACATCATCATGTCAATGTGATGCTGCTCTTTCGCCCCAAACTCTAGTTTCACCAAAGAGTTTTGCGTGAATCCCAGGCCGATTTCACACTAGTGTTTGCCCCAGGTTTGCCCTCATGCTTGCACCAGAGCTTCTGGTTGATTTCACACCAGTTGCTCCAGGCTCACATTTTGCTCTGGAGGATTGCCCTGCTGCACCAGAGTTTCCCTGGAGCAAACAAATCCTGTTTTTAGAGGATTTTCCTGTTTGCTCCAGGGGAGAACCCAAAATGAAAACACGCCTACTCGCCCGCCTTTCATCAGGGCTGCCCCATTGTGGGAGTTTCTAAATTTTTTTGGAGAAAACCTTTTGTCACGCTATATCGAAAGGGCTGCGGTTCCAAGTGGAAAAATGAAGAAAATACTCTGGAGGAAACTGGGAGGGGAAATTCCAGAGAGAACGAGAGGCAACTGGCCAGTGCGAAATCGGGCCTAGAGTGTTGCGCTGACACAATAAGATCACTTTTGGATACGCCCCAGAAGTGATGTCACAGCATCCACACCGACACCAATTTTCCCAGCATCTCCCCACCACCACTGTACTAAGTAGTGGGACAGGGACGCTGCCAACAGGAGCCATAATGATGCCGGGGTTCCATAGCTAGAAATACTGGCATGTCTTTCAGCCCAAAAGGTTGCCAGTGCTAAGGAAAAAGAAGTTGCCAGTGCTAAGGAAAAAGAAGCTGGCCCTTCCCTGCTCTTACAAAAATACCATTTCCCTGGCCTGTCTTGGTTGCTGTTAGCTCCAGTAAGGAAAAAAGACTCTACCTGTCTTCCCCCCCACACACACACACTGGAACTAAAAACAGCCCATAGAATAGGGTTGCCAAGTCCGGGTTGGAAAATACCTGGAGACTTTGGGGGTGGAGCCAGGAGAGGGCGGGGTTTGGGGAGGGGCCGGGCCTCATCATGGTACGATGCCATAGAGTCCACCCTCCAAAGCAGCCATTTTCTCCAGGGGAGCTGATCTCAGCTGGAGATCAGTTGTAAAAGCGGGAGATCCCCAGGCCCCACCTGGAGGCTGGCAACCCTACCATAGAAGGACCATTTTGTTTTGTTTTCAATCCTCATTAGGCTTCTGACCTATTCCTCATTCAGCATTAACAGGAATACGCACGGAAAAGCAGTGTACCATTACTGCAGATATTAACAGGAATGCTAACGGAAAAGAAATGTACTGTAACTGCAAATTCATTCATTTAACTGAATGAATTACACCGATGGTATACTCGATTAGAACCACGTTATACAATCACTCCCTGTCCTTCCTACAGTTCATGGACTGCGATTATTGTTGCACACCTCCTACCTAGAATGACAGCGGAGCGACTTGTTACATCTGAAGAAATGGGACCCGGTCCCCAAAAGCATCTACTGGAATAAAACGTTAGTCTTTAAGGTGCCACAAGACTCCTATTTATTTTTGTTGCAACAGACAGACACTGCAAATCTCTGGATTCGTTTATGTTCTGTTTTTTGGAAAATGGAAAGAGTTTGCCGGTTAACGTTTTCACCCATAAATGAAGCTAGGCCCAAACAGTACCATTCAGACTCTTCTGAACTGGCAGAAAAGTCCAGCAAACATTAAACACTGTGGTCACTCGAGTAACTCACATGTCCAGCACCGAGGGATTAAACACTGGTGGAACTGGATCTGTGGCCTTATGCATGCAAAATATGTGCTCTGCCACTGAGTTCACGTGGTAAACCATTCAGAAGACAATATAATTCTGCTCGCGTGACTTGTCTGACCAGATCAATCTGTGTTGACTCAGCCATGTGAAAAACCCCTAGCTTTAGGTTAACTAACTATATATTCTCTGGGCAATCTGAGATTAGGTCCCCTGATGTTTTTTTAACTCTCCACAGCAGCTATACAAGGAGGCATTCGTTCGGAACCACTGTGCTGGGGGACGATTTAATCTCCCCCCCCCCCCGCCCCGTGCACCATTTCCCATTAGAAATCATACAAATACAACCTGCAATCAGCCACAATCAGGGCAGGGGAACAGGTACCTACACAGGATTCCTATCAAGGAAACAGCATAATGGGGGAAGGGTTCTTCCCCCTCGCCGCCCCTTTCTCCCACTGTCACAGTCCCAATCACCACGGCTGCTTTTGTAGGCCAGATGATGGTTCCCCCACATAATGTGCCAAGACTGGTAAGGTGATGTCACTTACCTGCTGCCATCTTGAGGAGATCTGAGCTGAGAAACTCTTCGGCCTGGAAACAAAACAGAAGCCTTAGTTAGACTGAAGCCTCCAGAGGTCTGGTAAGGCCTCTCATTTGGGAAAGAGTACAGATTTAGATTCCTAAATTGCTCCAATTTCTTCTTTCAGGGCTGGGGGGGGGAAATATCTCAAACCATTGTAATTTCCAGTTCCGGTCTCTTCCCAAACCTTCTGAAGCTTCTCCTCCTCCTCCTTAAAAATATTCCTATAAGGTTATTTCTATTTTTTCCCTTCTAAATAAGTGGAGAGGGGTGGGGGGAAGAAGTACATCATCAGCACAGAGGAGATAAACACACTGCCACACTAGAAACATGGATTATCCACAAGCATGGCCACTCATGATGTGGCCGTAACAATCGGTATACAGTTTTTGCTCTAGATGAAGGGATGACTGAAATCTCACTCTTTTCTCCTTTGATGGATGCTGGCTTCCGCAAAGCTGTGGCAGTTCAAGTGCTATGGGGAGAACAGCAGCAATTTTCCCCCTGCCCATCTCCCAGCACACACCTTAGCATAACACACCAAAACTACATGCCTCTAAATACATACACTTATATTTGCAAAGCAAACAAACACGCCCTGCTGGTCCAGCCACCGCGTCTTAAGTCAAAACACAGAGCTGTGCAAACAGGTCTCGGAAACGGCACTCTGGCGGGGGAATTGCCAATACCTTGGGGGAAGCTGTTCCTGTGGCAACTATTGCCGGCTGTCGCTTTCGTCTACGGAAGTCCAGCCAAGTGCTAGGAGAGGGAGAGAAGCACAAACCGAACCAGAGAGACAGCCGTGAGAAATTCCCCATGGGGGAAAATCAGAGAGAGGAGAACCCTGCCAGACAGCCCTCTCTGCTTTTGCTGTTCAAATCTGCACCACTGAGCCTCTTTTCCTCATGCCAATCTGCAGGCAATCGGCTCCAAAACCTTGCGGTGCTGTTGCCTTGGTGAAAGGTTGCTGACACATACTGAATGTGGAGTCATGACAGCCTGGATTACACTGCACATTCAGATCCACAGAGTGACCTCTCAAGGATGACGACTACTAAACTGGAATACAGTAGACCCAGTTAAGATTTCTGCAATGCTTTCCTTCAGAGCAACACATCTGGACTCCTTTGATACACAGGGAAGCCCTGGCTGCCTCCACACAGCTGTTTTGCTCTTCTGTGGCTCCTGTATGGAGTGGTCTTTCCCCCCGGCATTCACACAACATCATCATGCACTCATCAGAACACAAGAGAAGCCAATGTTGGATCAGGCCAATGGCCCATCCAGTCTAACTCTGAGTCACACAGTGGCCAAAACCACCTTCCAGCTCCACACACACACACCCCACCTCACCGCAATCCTTCCCAAACCTCTTTGGGGAGTACCTTTCTCACAAAGAGTGCTGCCAAAGCGTGTTTGCACTGATGTGTGAATTTTTCAGCGCCTGTTCACATCACTGCCATCTCCCTTGTCCCAGTGCCCTGTGGCTGCCCTCCCCTCCCGGCACCACCAGAGGGCTTTTACAGGGTAAAAAAATGGCAATTGACACATCACTATCGTGTTAAGATGCTATCAAGGTATGTCAATTACCGGGTTTTCTTTAAACAAAAAGCCCTCTGGTGACCTGGGAGTTCAGGCAAGGAAATTGTGGAGAAAACCGCCATGTTGATGTTCTGTTGCAAATATCTCTGTGTCCACAGCAGAGTCAGACACAGAACCATCACACATGGAAGCATCCTCAGACTAAAAATCACATATATAGGGCCAGGGGCGTTGAGTTTTTAAATTCCCGGGGGGGGGGGCCCTCTCACGCGCACGCCGGGACGATGTCCCCGCTGCCACCACCTCTCCCCCCCGCCTGGCCACTCCTCCCTCCCTCCCTCCCTCCCTCCCTCCTTCCGGGGGCCATCTGGGCAACTAGTGCCAGAGTTTCGGGGCAATTGCTAGAGCGTCACCCCGGCAATGTGCCCAGCGTGATGGCGTCACTTCCGGGTGATGCCATCACGCTGGGCATTCGTCTGGATGGTCCCGGGAGGGAGGGAGAGAGGGAGAGAGGGAGGAGTGGGTGCAGGGGAGCCGGGCAGGGGGGGAGAGAGGCCCTTGCGGTGGCGGCGGGCATACCTAGGAAGGGCCCTGGAAGGCAGGGAGGTGCGGCAGGGAGGCGCGGTGGTGGGCATCCCGTTTCGCAGGGGAGCTCAGTCCCCCCTGGGAAATTTTGGAAGTGGCCCAAGCCCTTGACCCCCCCCCCCCCCCCCGTAGTTGATGCCTATGTATAGGGCAATCCTAGGATCAAGCTGCATCTTGCACTTGGGGATCTTTGCTCAATCTCCTCATTACGCCTTAAGAAGCAGCCAGTGTTTGCAGCACTAAGGAAAGGGGGGCAACTATTTTCCCCGTCCTATTTTCCTTATCTATTTTTTTCCTCTTCCAGGGAGGGGAAAAAGGCAGACAAAAGGAGAGAGCCTGTCTTTTTCCTCTATTGGAGCTGAAACCAGCTGGGTGGAGGGAGGCAGTTTCCGCTGACAAAATGGGACTCCAGGAAAGAGCTGGCCCCTCCCTTCCTCGGCACACGGATTCCAATCCATACTCCGTAAACTACACACAATGGCCACTTTCGCACTGTCATTTTTGACACTCGTTTCTCCCTATTGCTTCAGGGTCCCCCACCCCCAATGTGTTTAGCTTTCTCTAGTAGTCCCAGAGGGAGCAAAACACATGTGGAAAAGGGGGAGGCAAAGCAAAGAGTGTCAAAAACAACCGTGCGGAAGCGGCCATAGTTTGGCCCTTAAAGTCTGAGTTGAAAGAGACCAAATGTTTCATGCACACAAACACACACACACGCTTTCCATAGCCAGGAACACCTATCCATTTGTTCCTAGATTAACGTAGATGAAGTGTACCGCAAATAAGGTTGTCAGATCTCAGGGTTGGACCCAAAGTTTCAAGGTTTTGTTTCCTTTACATTGTTGGTAGTGCAGGGATTTGAAACTCTGAGAACATTGTGGGACCTACTTATCTCTGTCCATATGAAGCTACAAGGAAGGACAACAGTCTGCTTCTATAGTATACATATATACGTATACATACATACATATATATAGTATATATAGTATTCCCAACAGTGATGTATGGCTGCAAGAGTTGGACTATAAGGAAGGCCGAGTGCCAAAGAATAGATGCTTTCAAATTATGGCGCTGGAGAATACTCCTGAGAGTCCCTTGGACTGCAAGGAGATCAAATCAGTCAATCCTAAAAGAAATCAACCCTGACTGTTCCCCGGAAGGCCAGATACTGAAACTCAAATACTTTGGCCGCCAAATGAGAAGGGAGCCCACACTGGAGACGATCCTGATGCTGGGAAAGACTGAAGGTAAAAGAAGAAGGGGACGGCAAAGCACGAGATGTTTTAGACAGTGGCTGTGGTCACACGGTCATTTTGATCGGGTTTCACTGCGGTTCTCTCTCGCATTTAAAATCGCTGATCAGACGGCCGCCTCCACCTCCTGCACCGAAGCAGGCTCACTCGCGCAATCCTCCCAGTTCCCTAGCAAGTTTTCCTACACCTGGAAAATCAAGTACTTTCTGTGTATTTGCACTTTGAATCCATGATTTTGCTGATCTGGACAGCCATCTCTCACAATGACTGCGATTAGGTCATCTGTACATCCTTCTTGTAGTAGATCCCCCCCACCCACCCCGGCTTTTACCTTTCTGTGCATGACCATTCCTGTGCTGAATATATTAAATGCATGAATGCTCAAGCGAACATAAAACAGCGCTTGGTAGTTCATTTTGTTCGGGGTGGCAAAAAAATTTTTTTTTAGAAAATTTCTTTGCGCATGCGCACATGTGCATATGCACATGTGCACATATGTGTGCATGGGCGAAGAATTTTTCAAAAATGTGCCACGCTGCCACTTGGGTGGTGCGACTGTCTGGACAGTGCCTGGAGCCTCATAGTGCAATGCAAGCGGTTGGGCAAGGGATGTGTGATCATCCCAACCCGGAAAAAAAATCCCCGATCAAATCTACAGTGGGAACAAATTGCGGTAAGCTTGCTGTGTGACCATAGCCAGAGTTATCAATGCAACGAACATGAAATTAAGCAAACTCTGGAGCACAATGGAAGACAGGACGGCCTGGTGTGATGTGGTCCACGGGGTCGCAAAGAGTCAGACTCGACTGTCCGACTGAACGGCAACAACCTAAGATAGGAGACTGACGGAAGCTGTCCCTTGAACAAGCTTCAAACTGCAGCAATTCATGACAAATGCCTAGCTGTGCATCAGAAAACTCTTGTTTCTAAACATCAAGTTATGGGGAAAGGCTCGGAAGCCAGCCAGGCCTTCTTTCCTGGTCCATTGGCCACCCTCTGTGGATGGTGGGAAAGCTTAGAGATAAATATAGAAGAGCAGATGTGGGAAGTCATCAGAACCGCCTTGCTGGATCAAACCCAAAGATCTGCCTGGTTCAGAATTCTGCCTCCAACTGTGGCCATACAGACGCTCAAAATATGGGTGGTGGCCGTCCATGTCCTCTTGTTAGAAGATCTGCTAAACTTAAGAGGGAATGGGATGCTGAAGACGGAGCAAACAAAATAACACCCAGGGACGCTCCACTGAAATCACAGCCTCTGTTAAGCAACACTCTGAAGTGAGGTGTGATGTGGGAACATCTTTTAAGAGGCGTTTTGATTTATGGACAACGGAAACTGGTCTCAAGAGGGCCGGAGAAGTGTACTGATGAATCACACACCAAGAAACCTCCACGGAGCTTCCCTTGAGTTCACACTTATTTTCCCTCAACACGCTGCCTGCCAGACTAATCAGCTAAGTGGAGATCACGAAAGCACATCCTTGTCCTGGTCGCCAGGTTGTTTGTTCCCTTTCACTCTCCACTGGCCTTTAGTATGTAAGTAAAAGACGACGGCCCCCAGTCAAATGGACCCAAATCGGGAAGTGGAAATAAATCTGGCCACCTGGAAAGATGGGCCAAGAATTCTAAGTAAGCTTTGGCCTCCAGACATGAGTTTTTGAAAAAGGCATTTTTCAGAACATCTTTCAGGATCCCTGATCCTTGGGCACGTTATGAATGGGGTTCAGGGATGGCTACGAGGTTTTATGGGCCTTGGGGCACAGGGTGTTTGTGAGCTCCTTACACCGCGTTCCTTTCTGCCCTGGTATTACAGCGGTCTTCCTCTCTCTCCCATTATGGCCATGCTTTAGGGAGAGGGCTTCCTCACTCCCCTTTTAGTCCCATTCATTCAGATCATTGGGACCACTGGCGCACGAGAGAAAGGGATTATGCCTCCCCCAGCACCACTTCCCCCTTGGGGGCTCCATGTGTTACTGTTAAAGTACTTGTAAGGGTAAAGGTTTCCCTTGCTCGAAAGCCAAGTCGAATCCGACTTTAGGGGGCAGTGCTCATCTCTGTTTCCAAGCCAAAGAGCCAGCGCTGTCCGAAGACTTTTCCCGTGGTCACGTAGCCGGCACAACTAGACCCCAAGGCGCATGGAATGCTGTTTCCTTCCCACCGAAGCAGTACCTATTTATCTACTTGCAATGTCTTGCTTTCAAACTGCTAGGTTGGCAGGAGCTGGGGCTCACGCCATCACACAGCACTCGGGTTTTGAACTGCCGAGTTACCAGCCTTCTGGTCTGCAACTCAGCGTCTTAACCTCTGAGCCACCACAGCCCCTTGAAGTACCTGTAGGTCTTCCGAAAACCATTTCCAGTTATGAAAGTGGCCCGAGGGGAGAGGGCTTCCCTTCTTCCTGCCTCCGTGGTCCCAATCTGAAGTCGTTCCTTCCCACTGGGGAATTCACTGCTAACATCTGGCCTAGAATCCTTGTGGCAGACCAGAGGAAGACACGTAAACAACATAATCTGTACTTAGGCCAGGCTGAGTCCATAAGGGCTCTCTGAAAGGGGGGGATTACAAGTCACTGTAACCAAATACTACTGCTGCTGCTGCTGCTGCTACTACTACTGCTAAATTTCTGGATTGTCCAGTCCCTGAGTACACAAGGCTCTGGGCGATTTAAAACAGTTAAAAACAACATAAATATTATATTAAAATCAACAATCAGTCCTAATTTAATAGTTTCCAGATGGCGTCCATAATTTAATCCAAAACCTACTCTGGACTGTTCCTCTATCTAGTGAGCAGGTTAGGGAGGAGGTCGAAGCGGGCAGAATGGGAAAAAAAAGAGGGTGCCAGCTATGATGGAAAAAGATTCACATCTTCTCTGCGGCCCAAACGCCATCTCAGGGCACTCAGCTAATGCTGCAACTGTTTCCAGCCGGGGCTCTGGAGAAAACCACAGACCCATTCACCAAGATGTCCGACTTCTCCTCTGCAAGGGCCAACCAATCCCAGCTGACCCTGAGAGAGCCAGGCCGGGGGAGGCTACCCGGTCAGCAACCAGGTGGACAGCCAGCGCCGGCCTCAGGCTCTAGGGGCTCTGGGACAAGATGCCTCCCTAAGAGGACCCTCCCCCCCTTTGCCTGCTCATTTGCTCTCTCACTCTCTCTGGGCCCAATCCTCACTGGTGCCCAGAGGAAGAGGTGAGCAGTAGTCATCACTCTTTCTCTTCACTCTGAGTGCAACTCATGATTCCGGGAGAACTCCAGGCTCCACCTGGAGGTTGGTAACCCTAGTTCTCAGTCCATTCCCATCAATGGACTTAGAAAGGCATACCTCTGTTTAGGATTGCACTGTAAAGTCTTTTAACACATGCAGAATAAATTAGATAGAATCTCTAAGGTTGTAGAATGCGTTGCACAGCTTCAGAAAATCATGTTTTTGAATACTCCCCTACAGGGGGGAAAACTCCTTGCAAACAGAAATGCAGCATAGCAGGTAGCAAGCTGGGCTAAGATCTCTCTCCCTGATACGCTAGCGTTCTGCTTGCCAGGATTATTTTTTGCTATGGTCCCACAAACCAAAGTGCTGTATTTGAGCAACCACTTCTGCAGTAAATAGACCCATTGCCGGACCTTTGACAAATCACTAACTCTTTGTTTGGTATAGTGGTTAGGAGTTTGGTGTAGTGGTTAGGAGTGCGGACTCTAATCTGGGAGAACCGAGTTCAATTCCCCACTCCTTCACATGCAGCCAGCTGGGTGACCTTGGGCAAGCCACAGTTCTCTCAGAGCTGTTCTCTCAAGAGCAGTTTCTGTCAGAGCTCTCTCAGCCCCACCTACCTCACAGGGTGTCTGTTCTGGGGAGGGGAAGGGAATAGACTGTAAACCACTCTGAGACTCTGAGTGAAGGGGGGGGTATAAATCCAATCTCTTCTCTCCTCCTCTTCTTTTACACTGCAGTCCTACACAGAGTTATACCAGTCTACACTTATTGAAATCAGTGGGATTAGACTGGAGTAACCCTTCATAGGACTGCACCGCTGGCCTCAGTCTTCCATCTGCAAAAGGGGAACAAATGACTGTCTACCACATGGCCATCCCTCTGGAATTATTCACAGGGTCGTGCTGCAGGTGAATGCAATAAAACCAGGGGTCCGTTGGGGCCGGAGCGAGGCGGAGCGAAGCTCTGCCAGCTCAGGACTGGCCAGTAGGGCAGCCACGGGCTGAATCAGATTCTCTAATCTGATTCAGCTCGCCATCGAATTGCTGCCGAAATTCGGCGGCAATTTTAAAAGCCACTGGAGGGGAGGGGGTTTGAGGAAGAGGCTCCAAACTTGCAGGGTAGCTGCTGGGGCTTCTCCTCGAAATGCCCACCAAGTTTCAAGAAGATTGGACCAGGGGGTCCAATTCTACAGGCCCCCAAACAGGTTGCCCCCATTCCCTCCATTGTTCTCTATGGTAGGAAAAAAGTTAACATTTTTTCCCTCCATAGAGAACAATGGAGGGGATGGGACAATCTGTTTGGGGGCCCACAGAATTGGACCCCGTGGTCCAGTCTTCTTGAAACTTGGTGGGTATTTCGAGGAGAGGCCCCAGCAGCTACCCTGCAAGTTTGGAGCCTCTCCCTCAAACCCCCTTTCCTCCAGCCCCTCATATACCCTATGAGTTTTTGCCATTGATTTCAATGGCCCATAGGGTATAATGGGGCTGAAACTGACATTCCCTTTCTGACACACTTCTGGTGATGTCAGGGGGCGTGGCATATGCTAATGAGTTATGCTAATGAGTTATGCTAATTAGCTCCTGCCCCTCTTTTTCTATGAAAGGACCCTGAATAAAACATTAAACGTCCAGATGTTCTGTGTGGGGAGGGCTATACCATCCTTGCCAAAAGCATTGCCCCAAACGAAGGACCTTTTCCCTCCCCCCTCAGCCTGGTTTGGAAATAACAACTGAGGGCTCAAGAAGAACCGCAAGGAGGCCCATCCCCAAAATAGAGCCACAGCTCCTGGCGAAGTCCAGGCTCCACCTAGTGAACTTTGCAATCTGGAGACTCTTACTGGAGAGGGAAGGAGAGAGGTCCGGTTACACTCCCCTCCAGCCACACCTAATAAGGCCACAGGGGCCTTGAGATTCTGCCTGCCTTCTGAGTTCTAAGTATGGCACAGCCATAAATATTGCAGGGGTCACATCCACACCTTTGCCAGGAGGCCAGAGCAAGCACTGTGGTCCAAAGCAGCTGGTTCTCCCAGTCGCGGCTTCCACACAGAGGGTCTCCTTCGCTTCACTTCTCAAACCAGAGCATGCTTTTTTTTGTAGCATCTGTACAAGGTTACACTGTAAACGTGCTCCAGTCACCCTCTCCTTGTCCTCATTATGCTCTTTCCCAGACCTGCTTTTCTCCAATTTTTCTGGGAACAGCGCATCTGGATAGGAAGGGCGAGCATTTTCAAAGGTCCCACCCACATCGGTACCATTTTCCCTCTGTCAGTCCCCCTTGCAGCCACCGTTTTCACCACTGTGCCACCGGATCAGGGGCCTTTTTTAAAAATCAGGAATTGCTATAACACCATAACATTACAGCAATTACCAATTTTTAGATAAAGCACTCAGAACTCTCTGGTGGTGTGTGTGTGGAAATGCAGGCCAAATGACAACTGACAGAAGAAAGTAGGTAGAAAGGTTCCATGAGGAAACTCCCTGGCCAATGCACGGGCTTCTGAATTTACAGCGGAGATGCACACAAAACAGAATCCACCTTGCCACGTGGATGCATCTGGACTTCAGACACTCGGGCTGTCCTGTTCTAGCATTCCCAGTCTCTGAGGTCCCCAATATACAAGGGGTTTTGGCCTCTGGCAGTCCACTTGGATCCTTTCCACATTTGCCTGCCACTCTGGATTTTCCCAGTGTTCGAGTCGAGGCAATTTAAGTCCACAGCAAAACAGCATCCAAATAAACCCAGGGCAACAGCAGGCTGAAACCGGGCTGACCCCTGAAGGGAGGTAATGTAATGCAGAATGGGGCGGGGAGGGCTGCCAAGTCAGCCCGGGGGGCGGGGGATCCCCCGCTAAAGGGGTTCCCGATCCGCCGGCCAGCATTTGGCCGGCGGGGGGAACCCCACCCCCGAAGTCGTCCAGCGAGGACAACGTAATGACGTCACTTCCGGTGATGTTGCTGGGCGCGCACGCAAAGCGCGCGCACCAGGAGAAACTCCCGGCCGGAGGAGGACTCCCCCCCCGCCGGTGAGTTTTGAAGACTTGGCAACCCTGGGGGGGGAACTCGGAATAAAAACAACGCTGAACTCAATTTTAGTGCAGAATGGGGGGGACAGGGGGACTGGATTTAAAAGAAGGTTAAATTCAATTTTAGTGCAGAATTGCTTGGAGGGCACCACGGTGAACATGGATTAGAAGGAGAGCGCAGAAAGGGCCTTGGTGATGAATGAAAGTGCAGAGTAAGAGATCAACCGAGATCAGTAAGGAAGTGTTCAGACTGGATCATCCAAGCAGATCTATGGCATTCCCTGGAGTTCTTTCCATTCCCCATTTCTCACAACCTACTAGAAGTGTGGTGGTAGAGGAACAGCAAGGCAATGACACGGCAGGGACTGAGCACTCTGACCAAACACACTAAATAATCCACTTTCCATCCACTTTTCAACTGGATTTTACTGTGCGAACTGGCAAAATCCAGTTGGAAAGTGCATTGAAAGTGGATTATTCAGTGTGTGTGATCACAGACCCAGGCTTCGGTGCGCAGTGGCAAGGCCCAGGGACTTGATCCATACTGAACCGAGTTCAGAATCTGGAACAGTTGTCCGGAAATCTAGAGAAAAATAAATTAATTTGATAACTGAATTAATCCTGGAGCAATTTTGTGCATGTCTACCCACCTCTGCTGGGGGGGAGGGGCCATAAATTCTGAGACTCTAGAAAGTCTATTGTTGTAGAACAGGAGGCTCTGGCTGAAGACCAAAGTGAGAATTCAGCAAACCCTGGAAGAATTTTGCACAGAGTAGCCAGACAGAACCCAGGCCCAGGCAAAAGGGGGCAGAACTCCTGCCGAAATAACCGATAATGCCGAGCAGGACATGGGATGCAGCCCTCAAGGATCTCTCTACACAAAGAGACAAGAAACCCAGATGGGGAAGGGAGACAGAAAAATGGGGGCCACTTTTCCAAAGAATGGGGGGAACCCAGAAAAAATGGGAGACACCCCTCCCCACACACATACAGTCTCCTCTTGTTTTTACATTATTTCCCTGGGCTTCAGATCTATACCCACACCCTCCCCCAAAACCAAACAAGATGATTATTTTGGGAATCTGGAAGGGAATTTTTTAGAAAGGACACCCATGCAAAGCCTTAGAGCACCTTCTCACCTAAAACAACACTGAAGAAGGGAGCGGTGAGTCACGAAAGCTCCTTCCCTGCCACAGATTTTGTTAGCCTTAAAGGTGCTACTGGACTCTTGCTCTTTTCTACTAAAACGACACTGTGGCTTTAAACCTTATCGCTTGACACATGCTCTACTGCTCTCTTATCCTGTGTGAGTGTGTCTGCAAGAGAGAGGACGAGAGAGAGACAGACAGACAGAGAGAGAGAGAGCACACACATACAACCAAAACTACATCGGAAGTAGGGCTGCCAAGTCAGCCCGGGGGGCAGGGGATCCCCCGCTATAGGGGTTCCCGATCCGCCGGCCGGCATTCGGCCGGCGGGGGGAACCCCGCCCCAAAAGTCGTCCGGTGAGGACGACTTCCCCCGTGTAATGACGTCACCCGGAGGTGACGTCATCACGTTGGGGGCGTTGCCAGGGCAACGCTCTGGCAATCGTCACAAAAAGGGGAGATTGCCAGAGCGTTGCCCTGGCAACGCCCCCAACGTGATGACGTCCCTTCCGGGTGACGTCATTACGTCACTGTGGCGCGCGCGCAAAGCGCACGCACCAGAAGAGCTCCCAGGGGGAGAACAACTCCCCCCCGCCGGTAAGTCGCCGGCACTTGGCAGCCCTAATCGGAAGCAAGAGATTATGATCTCCCAGTGTTTTTAGACTTAGGTGGGAGCTATGGGTGGGGACTCCTATTTTGATTACAGCAGCAGTGCTTCCCTCTACTCCGCTATGTCAATCTAAATGTCCCTCTCACATATATCCATGCGCGCATACACACAGACACACACCCTCCTCTCTGAATGAAAGTGCCTATTTTGTCACTTTAATGACAAAATGTGCCTATTTTGTCGCTTTTTCACTGTTGTTTAAAATGTAGATGAATTTGTCTCTTTTGCTCTGATGATAAGAACATAAGAGCCCTGCTGGATCGAACCAGTGATCCATCTAGTCCAGCATCCTGTCTCACACAGTGGCCAGCTAGTTCCCCTGGAGGGTCAACAACAGGACACAGCGGCTGAGGCCATCATAAGAACATAAGAAGAGCCCTGCTGGATCAGACCCTGTGGTCCATAAGAACGTAAGAGAAGCCAGTGTTGGTTAAGGTCAGTGGCCCATCCAGTTCAGCACTCTGTCACACAGTGGCCAAAAACACCAGGTGCCCTCAGGAGGTCCAGCAGTGGGGCCAGGACACTGGAAGCCCTCCCACTGTTGCCCCCCCCCCCCAAGCACCAAGAACACAGTGCATCACTTGCCCCAGACTGAGAGTTCCTATCTATACTTTGTGGCTAATAGCCACTGATGGACCCCTGCGCCACCGCTGCCGCTGGGGAAGGGGGGTGGGAGAAGGATTGGGATACTCCCCCCGCGCGTGTATCGCGGGTACCCCTTCTTATGTTTATCTAATTCCCTCTTTAAGCTGTCCATGTTTGTAGCCGCTACCACCTCCTGTGGCAGTGAATTCCACGTGTTAATCACTCTTTGGGTGAAGAAGTACTTCCTTTTATCTGTTCTAACCCGACTGCTCAGCAATTTCATGGAGTGTCCACGAGTTCTTGTATTGTGAGAAAGGGAGAAAAGTACCTCTTCCTCTACCTGCTCTATCCCATGCATAATCGCATAAACCTCGATCATGTCACCCCTCAGCTGTCGTTTCTCTAAGCTAAAGAGCCCCAAGCACTTCAACCTTTCTTCATAGGGAAAGAGTTCCAACCCTTTTATCATTCTAGTTGCCCTTCTCTGCACTTTTCTCAGTGCTATATCTTTTTTGAGGTGTGGCAACAAGAACTGTACACAGTATTCCAAATGAGGTCGCACCATCGATTTATACAGGGGCATTATGATACTGGCTGCTTTGTTTTCAGTTCCCTTCCTAAGAATCCCCAGCATAGCGCTGGCCTTTTTCACTGCAGTCGCACACTGTCTTGACATGTTCATTGAGTTATCTACTCCAAAATCTCTCTCTTGGTCAGTCTCTCCCAGTTCGGACCCCATCAACGTGTATTTATAGTTAGGATTTTTGGCTCCAATGTGCATCACTTTGCACTTGGCCACACTGAACCCCATTTGCCATGTTGATGCCCACTCGCCCATCCTCGACGGATCCCTTTGGAGTGCCTCACAATCCTCCCTGGTTCTCACCACCCTGAACAATCCACAAATTTAGCCACTTCACTGCTTACTCCCAACTCAATCAAGTCCAGCATCCACTCTCACATAGTGGCCAGCCAGCTCCTCTGGAGGGCCAACAGCAGGGCACAAAGGCTGAGGCCTTCCCCTGATGTTGCTTCCTGGCTCAGGGATTCAGAGTAAGCCTGGGAAACTCCAAGTGGTGGCTGGAGATCCCCCAATATTTCAGCAGATCTCCAGGTCACAGAGATCAGTTCACCTGGAGAACATGGCTGCTTTGATACGTGGATTCTATGGCATCATAATCTCTTTAAGCCTCTCCCCTCTCCAAACCCCACCCTCCTCAGGCTCCACTCCCAAAATCTCCAAGTATTTCCAAACCTAGACCTGGCTACCCTAATTCAGAGGCTTAGTGCCTCTGAATGTGGAGGTTCCCCTCAGCCACCATGGCTAGTAGACATTAGATAGATTCGTGGAGAACAAGTCTATCAATCTCTTTTAAAGCTGTTTATTCCTGTCTATCATTCTCTTTTAAAGCTGTTTATTCCTGTGGGAATCACTACATCCTCTGGCAGCGAATTTCAAATTCTAATCGCTCTCTGTGTAAAGAAGTCTTTCCTTTTGTCCATCCCGAATCTACTGCCCATCATCTTCATTTGGTTGAGGACGGTTCTCCATTGTGGCTGGCACCCTCTTTTCCTTCCCACCCTCTCCAGCTCTGAATTTGTGCTTCCTCCACCCCCACCCCCCGCCCAGAAGTGGCCAGAGTCTCCACAATTGAGATGTTAATCTTAGAGACATCATCTTGTATTTCTTTTATATCTGGTTTTTAACTTTCCATCAGAATTCTGTTTGTGATTAGAATTTTATGGTTTTTACATCTGTTGTGGCTATAGACCTCGCTTGTATATCACCCAGAGCCCTGCCTAGCAGGAACAGGGTGATTAATAAATCAAATAAATAACAATAATAATAATAATTGGATGTCGTCGAGTTCACACCATTGTGGATTCCTTCCTCACCCCACTTCACTCCTGAAGGGTCGCCCACATATACAGTCAACCCCATCTGTCAAGCGCATTTTGTACCCCCCAAATATGACAAAATGTTCCGGATTCACCTTGGGGAGGGCAGGTGGGAAGATGTCAGGTCAGAGAGCCCGTTTCGTGCAGGCCATGTGCCGTCACCTCCTCCCCTGGTCCAGTCCAGCAAGGCCGCTGACTTCACACACTGTTCAGATCTCACAATGGCCCTTGGCAATTCAATGCTTGCCCTCCATGGGTGGCTTGGGCAGGCCTGATTAAAGAGTCACCCTCAGCCGGCACCATCCGTTCTACCTCAGGCTGCTTTCAGAAGCCGTTGAGTGAACCAGGTAGGCCTATACTATAGCAGACCTTTGACCTCTCTGCCTCCGCATTAGTTTATTTCATTTATAGTCCACCTTTCCCACTCAGACTCGACGAGAGTTACAAAATATATATTGAAAATTGACCAGACAGCAACCCATAAACAATGCAGTGAGGCTAGGATTACCGAACCGAAAAACAAACCCAACAAACAAAACTGTTGGAGGAACAACGTACCATAAAGCAGAAAGTGACTTACAAAGGCAGAAGACAGTGGCTGCCGCAAGACTTTGAAATGCCAGAGATATTTTCTTATTGGTTTATAGCTTGCTTTTCTCTGCAGGGAGGGAACCAAAGTCGTTTCCAACAGTGTTCTCCAGTGTTCCCTCTAAGCTGAGTTAGCGTGAGCTAGTTCACAGTTTTTTAGCCTCTGGCTCACACATTTTTTTGTCTTAGCTCAGGAAGGATGGCTCCAGAGCAAACTAATTTATGCAGCAGCCAAACTGCTCGCTCACAACTTCAATGCCATTCGGCCAAGAGACAGTCATTGTCCAACAGCCCCCAAGCAAGCCGCCATGGCAGAGTGGGAATTTGAAACTGGATTTCCTAGAGCCTCGTCCAACACTCTAGAGCCTGATCCAACATCCAGAACCCAGAAATGGAACTGGGGAGGGAGGCAAAGCTGTCCTCAGCAGAGTTACACCACTGCTTTACCATGGTCAGTTTTGCTCAGACTGGAAACAGCGCTCAAGGGTCTCAGGCAGAGGTCTTTCACGTAATCCCCTACCTACCTGGACGGCCCAGGCTAGCCCGATCCTGTCAGATCTCAGAAGCTAAGCAGGGTCGGCCTTGGTCAGTATTTGGAAGGGCGACCTCCAAGGAATACCAGGGTGGTGACACAGAGGCAAACCACCTCTGAAACATCTCTTGCCTTAAAAACAAGTCTAGCTCGCCACCTAGTGGTGCATAATGCTAAAAGGAGATAGAACTTGTCGCTGCCAGACAATCCTAGGATCTCCTGCCATAAGATAATTAATTATTATTACCTCCTATCTGATCTTTTTTTTTTTTACACCAGAAAGGCCAGGGATTGAACCTGAGACCTCTTGCCAAGCACGCCAAGCAGATGCTCTACCACCCTTCTACAGATCCTCCCTTCAGGACTGCATCAGCAAGCCTCTGTGTATATGGAGAAGGCATTCCAGGGCATTTTAGGCACAAAACATTTCACACATTTTGATACCTTTACCATGACAGCCCAGCAAGGTACCCCAGTGTTACGACCTCCTCACATTACATAAGGAGAATCCTAAAAGTGAGGATCATGTACTCTGCACATACTCAGAGCCACGTCCTTATTATTATTTCATTCATTCTAGAGCCAGACCTCAGTGTTCAAACCAGGGTTCCAAATGTGTCTCTCACCGTTATAAAAAAAACAGATAGATAAGTGCTTAGCTGTCTAGTGTGGCTGAGCAAATGAGCTATTCATCCATCCATCCATCCATCCATCCATCCAAACTGTAAACCTGAAAGTGGGGCTTTTAGCAAGCCCCCGCTCTCAGCCTCGGTTTCTGCCCCTGCAAGATGTGATGGGCAAGTGTAGCCCAACTTAGAGGGTTGTTTTCAGGATTATACTGGACAAAGAGGGCGCAATGTACATGCGAAGTATTTGTAGTAGTCCCTGCTGTCTGATCACAGTCAGGGGTATTGAAAACGATAGGATACAGTCACACCATCTAGAAAGCTAGAACATGTTACACAGAATTGTTCCCACAGCCTGATTGCTGGAATATGAGGCATTAAAAGAAGCTGGGGTTTGGTAAAGAAATTGCCTGCGACACACTGATTTCTTGAAAAACATCCAAATGGGATGTTCTCACACCCTACCGACAGGGCTTCAGGGGTGGACGCAACAGGAGCCAGCACTAGGGCACAAAAGGAGCTGACGCCTTCCTACTCCACGGTTTCAGGCCACATGGGTCAGAGTGGGGGTTTCTTGGTGTTTCCCTTTCCTCCTTCACACAAGATAGTTTCAGAGGGTAGTCCAGCCATACTGGTTTGCAGTAAAACAGCCAGATTCAAGTCTAGCAGCACCTTAGGGACCAAGAAGATTTTTTGGGTATAAGCTTTCAAGCGTTAATGTTCTGGTATCTGACGAAAGGAGCTTTGAGTCTCGAAAGTCCCGAAAATTTTGTTGATCTCTAAGGTGCTGCTAGACTTGAGTCTCGCTCCCCTTCATACACTGAATTATCCCTGGAGGGATATCCCAGTAACAGATGGGAACACATGTCTACGACTGCAGAGAGCAATCTTGATAGAGCAATCTAGAATCACAGAGTTGGAAGGGACCTCCAGGATCATCTCACAGGCTACATTCAAACGGTGATGTGGAGGCCAGCTGGAGTTAGTTCCCACCTCACCACGATCACTAAGTGAGGTTCTACGCCAGACTCCCAGTTCGTGGAGGAAACTTAGTCCCAGTTAATGCATACACCTGCATTTGTATATCCTGGGTAACTGGAGCTGGGATTCTCTGTGGGAGATGGAGGGGGAAGGGAATACAAGCCCGGGAAAAAGCCAGCTTGGTGCATGTCCCAGTTTATGGCAGCTTATTGCTGTGTCTGAATGCAATCACACACACACACTAAATGCATTTAAGGTTGCTTTACTTTGCTATATATGCACAGACATTCTGCTTAAAGTTCACAGGGGGGAATAAGAGTTTCCTAAGCCTCCGGCTACTCTTTCTCCTCCCACTCCTGCCCTCGCCGGGCACTTTTCAAGGGCAGCCAACAAAAGCCCTGCAACAAAACAGGTATTTCAATAAACTGGAACCAGGGACTTTCCTCTCTGGACGACGAGTTGCAATCCCAGCCAAGGTGAAATACAAAGAAATGAGCTTCACTGGGGTCTCCCTCTGGCAGCATGTGCGGATGGGGCCTCCTGGACTAGCACAAACTCCAAAAAAGCCCGGTTCACACATGCAGGGGGTAGAATGGGCCACACCACTTGTGTTAAAACTCCCTGTGGGAATAAAAGCAGAGGAGGAAGCAAAGGCATGAGGTGGAGCAGTTCTCCCTGCAGTGCTAGTTTTCTATCTGCAAGGAGGGCTCTTTTGAAATGTCAGGAGTCATTCAAATCCCCCACCACCTGCAGCCTGTAGTCCATTCCACCAACTGCGTGCATGAAGGTCAAAGACACCTGCTCAAGGTCAGGAAGCATCATTGTCTAGGATGAGACAGGAGTTTCCAGGACAGCTAAAATGCTGAGATTCAGCACTTGCATACATCCAAGACTGCTAGAAGCGCCTGGAAAGGGGACAGTGGCAGACCCAGACGAAATGACACACAGAGAGCGTCTGACTGACATCTTGACGCAAAGGATTGAGTACAAACTGGCATGGAGCGATTGTGTTGTTGCCCACACCCCTCCTCACAGCTAAGCATGCTCAGAGACAGCTGGCCTGCAAAACAAACACACACACACACACACACACACACACAGCCTAGTTACAACCATGCGCAGCTGCTGAATGCCCAGCCAAACAGCACAATGGAATTATTGCTTTCATCTTTTTTCCACGGGTAGCAATCTGAATTGGGGGGGGGGGGGGGGGGGAATAAAAACAAAAACAGCACAGTCTCCAAATGCAACAGAAGAGCCTTTCTTTGCAGACAGCCCCTGACAAAATACCACCTTCAAGGATGCACCATCTTACCTCTCCACGCTGGAATGGCAGGGGAGGGGGGGCAGAAGGGGTTACGAGGAAACCGGCCTGTTTCTCTCCAGCAAACTCCCCTGCATGTCTTCCCTGGCTATTTTTACCACTCTATATAGTGTTGTCAGAACGCATAGCATGCTGGGAAGGGGGGGGGGGAGAATTCTCTCTGCCTGGCTGGGTTGCTAGCAAAGGACACCCGACTCCTGGAGACGTGAGTGGCATAGCAATGCTTTGGGGGGCAGCTGCGAAGCAGGGAAGTCCATAAAGGGATGTGTGCCGGAGGAGAAAAGGAGGAGAAAAGTAGTAGGCAGAGAGAGAAAACTCCACTTTCCATCGTTTTGTCTGTTTTCAATCAGGGATACCTTGATCAACAGTATCCTTATTAGTTTAGTTTAGTGTCTTGGTATTTGTGTCTTGGTATATGCCCTTTGCACAGACACAGACGCAGCCCTTACACTGTGCACTTAGGCCGGGCACAGGTAACTGCTCATACGCCCGATGACTCAGTCTGCTACGACTGAAACAGACAAGAATGCCAGGAGTTCCTGGATCAGATCTCAGCTTTTTAAAAAGGCCCATAGCTGCCACGTGGGAGGGGGGTCCAGTCAGCCCCAAAGCCAGATTTTTTTTGGTTGGGGGGGGGAGCAAATTAAATTAGCAACTAATCTAATTGGTTGTAATCAAACTGAGCAGTCTGGTGCTTTCTAAGGAATGTGGCGCAGGGGATTGAGAGGTGGGTTTGCCTTTTGCAAAGAATTCCCTCCATTTTCTCCCCCCCCCCCCCATCCCGACCCTGCTGCAAAGTGATACAGGGAGCCTTTCTCCCACATCCACGCTGGCTGCCTCTCCCTGGCAAGCTTCCCTGCCTCTCGAAGTAACTGTGGTCACAAACAAAAGAGTCACCCCCAAAAGGCGGCCTGGCAAGCACTGCATTCAAACCCAAATGCCGGGGTAGGGAGGCACCTCGGGTTGTTTCCAGACCGAGACCAACACAAACTCTGGAAAGTATTGGAGTCGGGAGGCGAGTGGTAGTGATTTCATAGTAAAGCTCTTTATTGAGGGTCAGATGGAACATGAGGAACCCTGGGCTCAGAGCCCTCTTTTATGCTGGCCGGAGACAATGCCCCGACCTCACCCCCAGGTCCTGATAGGACCTTAAGTCTGTGGTTGTAGTTCATAGGTCCCCCAGCAGGAGACCTAGGCTCGTAATTGGTGGTCACTCAGGATCCAACTGGCTATTGTTCTACCTGGCTGAAGCTCAGGTAGATTCTGACCATGTGCACTGACCACGTGGCAGTCGCCATTACGGGAGACCAGGCGATCGTGGTCTTAGTACACAACAAACTCCTTTCCTAGGGTTGCCAGATCCAGGTTGGGGAACTCCTGGAGATTTGGGGATGGAGCCTGGGGAGGACAGGGACCTCCGTGGGGTTCAATGCCATAGAGTCCACCTTCCAAAGCAGCCATTTTTCTCCAGGGGGAGTGATCTCTGTAGTCTGGAGATGAGCTGCAATTCCAGGGGATCCCCTCGTCCTACCTGGAGTAGGGTTGCCAGCCTCCAGGTGAGGCCTGGGGATCTCCTGCTTTTACAACTGATCTCCAGCTGAGAGAGATCAGCTCCCCTGGAGAAAATGGCTGCTTTTAAAGGTGGACTCTATTGCATTGTACCCTTCCCCAAACCTGCCCTCTCATGGATCCACCCCCAAAGTCTCCAGGTATTTTCCAACTCAGACCTGGCAACCCTAACCTGGAGGCTGGCATCCCTCCCCCTCCCCCCCATTTTATTTTCACCACTGATAAGGACAGGAGCGAAAAAGTATCCAAACCATTTCAAGATTCTTTCTCCTCCTGCTCTCTTGTGCTTACCCCCCTCCTCCCACTCGTGCACTCCTTAGCTAGGAGCAACTCGGTGTCTCCAAAAAAGAAGTGCTGAATTGCAATATAGACAGCCGAATGTGGAGCTCGCTGCTGCCGGCTGCAAAGGTGGCGGGGGGCCAAGGGCCCACCCCCTCCTGCCCAACCAGCCTCTCTGCTCATCACTGGTTGCTCCGGGTTCCCTCCTGGGACCAGGGGAATCGCAGCCTTAAAGACAGGAATATATAGATAACAAAAAGCTGCGAAGTGCGCTAAATACAATTTATAAACTAAGTGATACAGAATACAAAAATAAGGCAAAACAATTTGCAAAATCACAAAGGTCCAAGGCTGTGGGTAGTTGATGAAATTCTCCAGAATAAAAGTTCGTTTTGGTAGACCTCATCTGAACTGGACCATATGAATTGTCTTGAAGGCTCAATTCAGGAATGTGTAGTATGTCGCAATGCACATAATTCAAAAGCACAAGGTGTCTTGTAGAAACTGGAATCTCGATCATCTGTAAGTCATCTCTTTTGGTGAAGGCTAACCAACATGTTGGTTAGGTTTTCTTCTATGAATTGAGCCTTCAAGACAATTCATATGGTCCGGTTCAGATGAAGTCTACCGAAATGAACTTTTATTCCGGAAGATTTCGTCAAGTACCTACAGCCTTTTTGGACCTCTGTGATTTGGCAAACTGTTTTGCCTTATTTTTGTATTCCGTGTCACTTAGTTTATAAATTGTATTTAGCGCACTACATGGCTTTTTGTTGTCAATACAGGGCTATTTTGGGGCAGGAACGCACAGGAACGGAGTTCCGGCTGCCTCCTGCGTTGACCACGCCTACTAACAAAACCTCTGGCATGCGTGGCTACAGAGTACGCTGCCCTCCCCACGCTACACACAAGAGGGAAAGGCGGCATGTTAAAATGCCCTCTTTCCCTCTGGGAAGCCCATCCCCATTTCCTTGTCAATTTCACTCTCCACCAGTCAGCTGTGAAATTGACAAGGAAAAGCCTCTCTCTGTGTTCCCTTCTCTAGCTGACATGAGGCAGATGGAAAAGGGCAGGCAGGGAACCCAGGCCTTGAAAATGCCTTTCTTTCCCTCCCCATTCCTGCCCTGTGCTTTCCCAGCCCCTAATATGCTAATGAGCTGCACTGTCAGGGGTGTGGCCTATTATGCTAATGAGTTCCTGCTGGGCTTTTTCTACCAAAAAAGCCCTGTATCTATATATTTCCCTCCTGGGACCGGCAGGGGAGGCAGCCGGCAGGGTACATTCGGGAGGGGGCATTGCCCCAAGCCGCCCCCCCTCCCCCGTGGCTACGGACCTGGGTCCAATGCCAATTGGGACCATCGCATGCATTGCAGGGAAGAAAGCAATTTAACTCTTGGGGGCTCCCTGCATGGTTTTGCTACTCAAAACCCATCCCGTTACTTCTGCTCCGTGGCTAACTGTAGAAAGCTAAAAAAGAAAGGCATCATCTCTTTACCTGCTTCTTTAAAAAGCATACAGTCCACTTTCTGAAGCAGTTATTTTCTCTAGAGGGAACTGAACTGGGTTTTCTGGAGATCAGCTGTAATAACAGGAGATCTCCAGGTGCCACCTGGAGGTTGGCAACCCTAAGAGAAAATTACACTTCTTCCCCCAAGCACTAATTCAGCATGAGAAAATGGCTCTCCCCCCCCCTCCCCCCCCTCCCCCTGCTTCTTCTGAGTCCAGAAGGTCTCTCTCTTGTTTTGGAAGTAGCCATTCCCTGTAGCTGTTACATGGGTGGTGGGGGGACCCATGCTAGGCCTCAGGAAATCAGACCCAACTCTTTAAAAACCTGAACATCTAGCTTGGCCCTTAATATAATAAAGCAATTGTTCACAGGTGGATTTCCCCTGCAGAGAAAAAGTTCATCTATAAACAGGCTTCTTAAACCCACAAAACTCTTCAGTGTTTTTAAGATCATTTGGAAGCATGGACATTTCAGAATGACATTGTGATCGATAGCTGACGAAGGAATTGTTCAAAACCTCCTGAGGGCACCTGGTGTTTTTGGCCACTGTGTGACAGAGTGTTGGACTGGATGGGCCATTGGCCTGATCCAACATGGGCTTTTCTTATGGTCTTATGGTCTTGGAGCTGTACATGAAGAGAAAGAATACCACGGGGGGGGGGGACAGGAGCCCCTCCTCCCCTCACATTGTGGTTCTGAGCTGAATCAGCCCCCTGAAGGCCTTAAAAACAATGTTTCCCACAGCTGCTGTGTGTCTGTGGGGAAAGCTAGTCGGTTCTGTTGAACCTGAGCCCAACTAGTTAAAAAACATACTGTTATAGTTTGGCCCTCAGACTATTAATGTCTTTCAAGGAAAGAACCAGCACTTTGATTGTGCCTGGAAGCAAACTGGCAGCCAGTGGTGTTCTTTTAAAGCTGGCAATATGTGTTCCCAAACACTTTGCCAGCCAAGAGCCTCGGTGCTGTGTTTTGAATCAGTCAAGCTTCCAAACCATCTTCAAGGGTTAAAACAGGAGTAGAATCATAGAATCACAGAGTTGGAAGGGACCTCCAGGGTCATCTAGTCTAACCCCCTGCACAATGCAGGAAATCCACAGATACCTCCCCCCACACCCACAATGACCGCTGTTCCAGTTTGGTGTAGTGGTTAAGTGCGCAGACTCTAATCTGGGCGAACTGGGTTTGATTCCCCACTCCTCCACTTGCACCTGGCTGGATGACCTTGGGCAAGCCATAGCTCTGTACCAGCTGTTCCCTCAAGGACAGCTTGGGAAAGAGTTCTCTCAGCCCCACCTACCTCTCAGGGTGTCTGTTGTGGGGAGGGGAAGGGAAAGGAGTTTGTAAGCCACTCTGAGACTCCAAGTGAGTGAAGGGCGGGGTATAAATCCAATCTCTTCTTCTTCTTCTTCTTCTTCTTCTATGCCCAGAAGATGACAAAAAACCTCCAGGATCCCTGGCCAAACTGGCCTGGAGAAAAATTGCTTCCATCCTCACCCCAAAGTGGTGATCAGCATTTCCCTGGGCGTGTAAGAAAGGACCACAAGAACTAAGCACTGATGTAACCCTTCCTGCCCTCCCTCTCATGAGGAATTGAGGGTGAAGAGTGTGTCAGTGGATTGGCAACTATCAAACTGGCCCCTATATAGCGGTGTCCCTTTGATAGCACTGCAACTTGAAGAAACAAGAAGGCAAAAGTGTTTCGTTCCATGCCACAAAAAGCTTCAGAAGCGACAACAAGCCAGACCAATGTTTCCCAGCCAGTTAGCAAGCTTGGCAAGAAAAGCAATTTAGGAAAGTTCTGTTGAAGAAGTAGGTCTTGAGGGAGTCACAGAAAAGGAAAAGCTGTTCCCCAAAATGGAGGAGTCCTAGGACTGCCAGCTCTGTGCTGGGTAATTCTTAGAGATTTGGGGGTAGAGTCCGGGGAGGGCAGGTCTTGGTGAAGGAAAAGACCTCAGTGGGCTATACGGCCATGAAGTCCACCCTCCAAAGCAGCCATTTCCTCCAAGGGAATTGGTCTCCGTCTTCTGAATTTCAGCTGTAATCCTGGGAGATCTCCAGGCCCCACCTGGAGGTTGACAAGCCTGTGAAGGACACAGGCTCTGACAGGAATGATTTTTAATCTCTCAGCCACGTTGTTCTCAAACCCCAAATCCCTCTTTAGATTTCGATTCTCCCTAATGCAAACCCACAGCCCATGCGTCTCCTTCACGCTATTGCTTGCGCCACATCTCTCTCATAAAACAACTGCATTTCCAGTGTTGTGTGTCTGCATTAAACCTATGCGCGTTATGTACTAAAAACAGTACAACCTGTCATATAAACAAAACTAAGGTTGCAGTCACATGTGTGAGATAAAGCAGGGGGGATGTAAGGCTATTTCCTCCAGAGAAATTTGTCCCACGGTTGCACGATCACAACTCCCTTTGAAGCTGCGGACATAGCCCATCAGTGTGTGATCAGACACAACTGTGGGTGAGTTGGGTGGGGTTTTCTGCTGTTTGTTTCCTGTGTACTTAAACGAGGGATCGAGGGATCGCACCTCTGCACTGAGGGCTCCCTATGGAGTTTGTGATGATGTGCATACCGCAAGGTGGGGGGGACGGTACAGAGTCGGGATGGCCTGATGAGACCATCCTGACGGCATGAGAGCATGCTGGATCAGGACAAGGGAAAGTCCGCCCGTGGCCCATCACAACCCATTTACTACTGTTTTTTCCCCAGTGTCTTTTATAACTCTGCTTCTGCGGCGGAGCAAAATGGGTAGCCAATGGCTGCAGGGCGTTTCCCAGATGTTGTTTTCTGAACACTCCCTTTAAATCCGCCTGGCATTCGTACCTATGTTGGGTCTAATTGTGTGTATGATTGCTGCCTAGCAGCAAAAAAACAGAGAGATAATGTAGAGGGAAGCAAAAGCATTTTACTCGTCATTCCAGTCAACAGCTAACCCCTAAAGAGAGACTCCCTTGCCAGTTTCCAGTATTTATTCTCTGCTCTAGGGGCAGGGCAGGCAGCCAGAACATGGCTGGTCAGTGCCAAGACTACTCCTGACCTCTGGCCTTTGGCTGCTCACTGCTTGGACAAATGGACTCCGCCGTGTTTTCCCATGGACTCAAGGGAACTCCCACCAACCCCCACTTCCTGTTTTTGACTCAGAAGCAGGAAGTGTGGCTCTCAGCCAATCAAGCCTCTGGAAAGTCCAACAGCTTTGCCAAGACCGGGTCCGGTACATGTCACTTACCTGCCCTTCCTCATGCTCCTCCTTTGGAGGTTCTCGGCCAGGGCTGAAGAGGGAGTCCAGTGAAGCCAGCAGCGGAGACTCTGAATTAAAAACACACACACACACAAATCACCACTACTCCACATACAATCATGGCTGCTCTGTGGGGAAGGATAGAAGGCTGTCAACGGAAAACATGAACGTATTGTGAAGCATTTGAAAGTCAAAGCTGACTTCGTCACGTCTGACAAAGTGAGCTCTGACTGACAAAAGCTTCTGCCGCAAATCCAGCCATTGTTCCTTCAGGTGCCACAAGATACTCAGTTATTTCGGAGAAAGCCCACTACCATGGCTCCCTGTCTGGAATTTGCCTTAGTGGAAGAGAAGACAGTCCCAGAATTCCAGTGGGTAGAGATGTGAGTCTTACACAGCCTTCATAATTTCTCTGGAAATGAAATATGTGGACCTGTACATGCACACCCACACACCATCAAAGGCCCTTTCACACACGCTGAAGAATGCACTTTCAATCCAGTTTCATTGAACTTTGCAACTGGATTTTACTGTGTGGAATGGCAAAATCCTCTTGCAAACAATTGCTAGAGTGCATTGAAAGTGGACCAGAAGCGCATTATGTGTAAAAGTGCTGCCAGTTCAGTCCCATGGCAAATTAGCTTTTGCGTTCCAAAAAAGGTGTTTATTTTGAGTAACGCTCTGGCTACCCTCAAGGAAAGACAAGGGGCTCGGTGGAGTACTGAACATTCACTTCTCTCTCCTTTGGCATTTGTGTCAGAGACTCAGAGTTGCACCAGAACTCTGGCCCAGACTTGACATGACAGGGCAGCCACAACGGATGAGGTCTAATTCTGACATTTAAAGGGGCACAGAGGAATTGGACCTTCCTTCGCCCCCATTCCTTTCTTTTCTGCAAGCCATCAATTCTAGCACTTTTCTCTAGGCAGTTGCTCTGCCACTGAATCAGGACTCTCACCCTCACAGCTCAAACTGACTTTCCTGGCCAGCTTGTAATATATCCCGAGACCTGATTGGCTCTAGATCGGGTGTCCTAATTGGCTGGGACCAACATATAATCCCTGTGTGGCCAGACCCAACCTCAGTCCCAAACATTCCGGGACTCCAGCCAGGATGATTCCAGAGTTTCTGCATGACTGATCTTCATACCCCACTCATGTTCCCCCATTAGCTTCTCCTTTCCTATGGCCTGTGTGGTCCACTAACTCACAGACCCCTCTGTTTGGTCACGCGTCTCTTCTGTGGCCTGGCTCCCAACACAATGATTGACTTTCAATCTGCAATATGGAAGGAATGCAATAGGCAAAAACAGAACCACCTAACAGCCCAATTAAACAATACGTTGTTTATGGGCCCAGCTCAAGAGCTGGGATAGGGTTGCAATTCCCCCGAGGGGTGGGGGTTTACCCACTTTCAGGGCCCCTGATCCGGTGCCACCAAGCTGGCCAGCGGGGGAGCCCCGCCCCCAAAGAGCCCTGTTCACGCAAACATGCCCCATCACCCGGAGGTGACGTCATGGCACAGGGCACGTTGGTGGGACAACGCTCTAGCATTTGAGAAAAAACTCTATGGTTACTATAGAGTTGTTTCTCAAATGCTAGTGTGTCCCCCTGCAACGTGCCCTGAATGATGATGTCACTTCTGGGTGACATCATCACAGTGCACATGCTGAAAACTCCAGGGCATGGGGAGGGGGACACACACACACCCGGCCGGCAGCCAGGTAATACCCGGCAACCCTAAGTGGGGAATTCTGTGCTGAACACACGTAGCCAACCTGTATATCTACATTTCCCTAAGAGGGCAAATAATGGCTCCCTCAGACTGTCTTTTCACACACAAAAGAGCCGGCATGGTGTAGTGGTAATGTGTTGGACTAGGATCCTGGGTTCGAATCCATGCTTCTACCATGGAAGCTCTCTGGGTGACCTTGAGCCTCTCACATACTTCCAACCTGACCTACCTCGCAGGGTCATTGTTGTAAGAAAGCAGAAGAAGACAGAACAGTGTTCTAAGCTGCTTTGAGTCTCAACTGGGCAGAAAAGTGGGATCTAAATAAATAAATACCTGCTGATGCACAAATTACGGAGCCCAGGGTCACAGGCCAGGGGCCTGTGGGACAGTCCCAACAACTGACTTGCAGGTCGCCCCCAGTTCCCATGGACATGGTGCCTTATTCAGATTGTGACTGTGGAGCACTTGGAGATAGGAGTTCAGCCTCCCCCCGGGCAGTGCCATCTTCCTTACCTGCAGTGGTCCAAGTCAAAATCAAAAGAGTTTTCAGCAAAACATTGGGAAGAACTTCCTGACAGTTAGAGCGGTTCCTCAGTGGAAGAGACTTCCTCGGGGGGCGGGGGGCTCTCCTTCTTTGGCGGTTTTCAAACGGAGGCTAGGTGGCCATCTGACAGCAATGCTGATTCTGTGAACTCAGGCAGATCATGAGCAGGAGGGCAGGGTGGGTTGCATCAGTGTTTAGTTCTTTCTCACACACCTAGGAGAATGCCGATCGCCACTTTGGGGTCAGAAAGCAATTTTTCTTCCAGCCAGTTTGGCCAGGGATCCTGGAGGGGTTCTTTGGCCATCTTCTGGGCATGGAGCAGGGATCACTGGGTGTGTGGAAGGGGAGGTATTTTTGAATTTCCTGCACTGTGCAGGGGGTTGGACTAGATGACCCTGGAGGTCCCTTCCAACTCTTTGTTTCTATGATTCTAAGTATGCACTATTTGACTTGTTCAGGAAACTAACGTGTACACTCATGGGCCAACTAGCAACTCCGTGGATAATTTCAGGTCAGGAGAATGATGAGGGGGGAGAAGGCTGAATCCCCTTCTCCAGGTGCACCACAGCCACAGACTTAATCAGGTACGACACACACAAGAGCTGCGGAGAACCTATGAGTCACATGTGTGCTGCCCCAATAGCCTTATTACATATTTGCTGAAAGAATCTCATTGTTCTGAGTGGTTCTCTGTTATAGAAAAGAAAATCGCTTCAATAGGCTTATGCCTGAATGATATGATGTCCTTATCTGAAACACACATTTTTGCTCTGTTCAAACAGAGATTAATTGAGATCAGGGGTCCTTTTGTAGAAAAAGAGGTGCAGGAGCTCATTAGCATAACTCATTAGCATAACTCATTAGCATATGCCACGCCCCCTGACATCACCAGAAGTGTGTCAGAAAGGGAATGTCAGTTTCAGCCCCATTATATCCTATGGGCCACTGAAATCAATGGCAAAAACTCATAGGGTATATGAGGGGCTGGAGGAAAGGGGGTTCGAGGGAGAGGCTCCAAACTCGCAGGGTAGCTGCTGGGGCCTCTCCTCGAAACATCCACCAAGTTTCAAGAAGATTGAACCACGGGGTCCAATTCTATGGGCCCCCAAACAGATTGTCCCATCCCCTCCATTGTTCTCTATGGAGGGAAAAAATGTTAACTTTTTTCCTACCATAGAGAACAATGGAGGGAATGGGGGCAACCTGTTTGGGGGCCTCTAGAATTGGACCCCCTGGTCCAATCTTCTTGAAACTTGGTGGGCATTTCGAGGAGAGGCCCCAGCAGCTACCCTGCAAGTTTGGAGCATCTCCCTCAAACCCCCTCCCCTCCAGTGGCTTTTAAAGTTGCCACCAAATTTCAGCGGCAATTCGACAGTAAGCTGAATCAGATTAGAGAATCTGATTCAGCCTGTGGCTGCCCTACTGGCCAGTCCTGAGCTGGCGGAGCTTTGCTCCGCCTCGCTCCGCCTCACTCCAGCCCCAACGGACCCCTGATTGATATTGAGATGCAAGAGCTTAGAGCCTTGGCCTCTGGTAGTTGTTCCCCTTTAAGATGGGTACGTTTTCCGATCAAGGCTCCAACATAATACTTATTCGATCTGACTTCCCCACAGCTGCGTAGGGCATTTACGTTGGCCCGCTTTAACATGCTCACCTCTGCGGTTTTAGCAGGGAGATTTAAGAAAATCCCCTACTCTGCTAGGCTTTGTGACTGTGATTCAGATGAGATTGAAACAATCGAACATGTATTCCCCTACTGTAGTTTGTATGACGACATTCGGGCTGTCTATTTAGAAGCCATTCTTAAGAAAGATGCTGCGCAGTCAGATGACAGAATGATGTATTGTTTACTGGCTTCACAAAACATAGCGGTTATTGAAGCGGTTGCTAAGTTCTGTAATTGCCTCATAATGAGGAAGATGTGTGTTAATCCCATGAATTGAATGGTGACTGTTTACGATTCTGATCTATGCCAATAAAAGGTTCTGTTGCTGTTGTAAGTCACATGTGACTGTTCACACTGACAACTGCGTGGAGACTCCAGATCCAAGCCATGTACATGATGAGTTAAGAGACCCTGGCCAGGTCAGGAAAACAGTCCTGCAGGTAAAGCTGAAGCTGAGATGGTTCTGATCCAAATCAGGCTGCAATGTGGAACTTCCAGGACAGGGGAACTTCATTGAAACCAAACACAGTGTATGATCACACTTCAACAAGAAGTCTAGCTCCTCCCTCCCAGACAGCAGTGTTCCTTTGGTCATTCATCCAGCCTTCAAACAGGTGCCCCTCTCACCTGGAACCTCCATCCCCTCTGGGAATAGCCGCTGCTGAACACAGGAGCTGATGTCTGCAAATATATCATCTTCCTCTCTGTCTGCGTCAAACTGGGGAGGGGAAGCAGGAGAGAAGAGGCTGTTATCTCTCTTAATCTTGGGCAGCTGGAAAAGGATAATGGACCTGCAGGCCTCAAAAGGCCTCCATCAGATGAGACACACCCTGCAAGATCAAACCAAAGGTCTAACTGTTCTAGCGTTCTGTCTCCAACAGCAGAAGTTTGGGAGTTCTGTGATTAGGGCTCCCAGACTGGGGTTTTAAAAAAATAATTATCAAGTTCACAGAGACCCAGTTCTGATGAGAGAGTGATACAAGGCCTTCCCTCCAGCTAAATTTTCCCAGCCTGCAACAGCACCAGAGAGCTAGTATTTGCCCCACGGGGAAATTCATAGATCGGTTTCCTTCATGGAGCAAAGAGTGACTCCCTGCGCCTGTTTCAAGTCAAGAAAATGGCATGGAGGGGAAGGCTTTACCATCCTGTCCACCCCAGTTCTGATGAGAACTGGGCCTCCCACACACTTGATATCTGCATAAAGCATATGTATTTTTTAAGCCAGGAGCTCCAGTCAATAGAACTCACAAAATCTTGCCTGTTTTAGCTCCCAGATGTCTCTGGGAAACTCACAAGCAGGGCCTGAAGGTAGTTGCCATCCCTTGGTGCTTGTCAGAATATCTGGCAATCAGAGGTTATCCCTTGACCTGGATAGCCGAGGCTCGCCTGAGGTCATCAGCTCTAAGAAGTTAAGCAGGGTCAACCCTGGTTAGTATTTGGATGGGAGACCCCCAAGGAAGTCTAGGTCTGCTACACAGAGGCAGGCAATGGCCAACCACCTCTTAACGTCTCTTGCACTGAGAACTCTATGGGGTCACCGTAAGTCCACTGTGACTTTATGGCACTTTCCACCACGCAGAGGTAGCGCCGCTTCTGATTTGGAAAATGAGCAAAAGAAAGAGGACCGCATCAGTAGCAGAGAAAAGGCAACTGGCAAAATCAATGAAGTGCAGCGGTAATTTTTCCCAACACTTTTCAAATATCCTCATCTGGGAAAATCATTTAGCAGTTCAATACGACACCAAGAGGCATCCCTTTTGATTCTATGAAAAGAAGAGTTGCCTGTCTTACTAAGCACTCCCTCTCACTACGGTACCTTCAGACAAATTCATAGTCTTCTGAACTGGATTGCATGAGGTCTAATTTGCTTCTTGGACACGCACTCGTAAAACTCCCTGGCTCAGGAGGAAGCACGTTTTAATGTCTGAACAAACACCTTTCTTATATGGATTTTCAAGACCAGAACATACAAACAAAACTGATGAACTGCGCTCCTGCTTTTCCTAGCCTGTCTCCAGGATCTGAGCTCCAATGAAAACTCTGGAGCACAAGAATCTAAGCAACCGTGTTTTAAGCAACTGTGGGCCATTGAGAATCTCACAATACCTTAAAAGAGTTAATGGGTTTATAAATCTGGGAGTCTTTAAGGAGCCACAAAATTCTTCTCCTCAGCCACCATATCTAAGGCTGCAACCCTCAGAACATTTCCCAAGAAGTAAGCCCCACTGAATGAAGTGGAATGATTCATAGATTCATAGAATCATAGAATTGGAAGGGGCCATACAGACCATCTAGTCCAACCCCCTGCCCAATGCAAGTCCAGCCTAAAGCTGGTCAATAGTCATGGGATAAAAGGACAAGTCCTTTTGTGGATCAAAAACTGGCTAATTAAAAGGAAAGTGAGTATAAATGGGCAATTTTCTCAGTGGAGGGAGATAAGCAGTGGGGTAACCGCAGGGATCAGTACTTGGTCCAATGCTTTTTAACTTGTTTATCAATGATTTGGAGTTGGGAGTAAGCAGTGAAGTGGCTAAATTTGCAGGTGACACAAAGTTGTTCAGGGTGGTGAGAACCAGGGAGGATTGTGAGGCACTCCAAAGGGATCTGTCGAGGATGGGCGAGTGGGCATCAACGTGGCAAATGGGGTTTAATGTGGCCAAGTGCCACTGGCCTGATCCAGCAATGGCTTCTCTTATGTTCTTAAGCATCTCTTCCTCAGGCTTACTGTCTAACACAGCTTCCCCATGGGTAAGACCATGCAATGAGAAGTCTCCAAATTTTATCCCAACTTTGAACGCTATAGTAGCCGGCGCCCCCCTTCAGCCTTTCTCCCGTGTCGGGGGGTGCACACAGAATACATGGGAGGGACTCTGATCACTCAAAAGTGGTATCTAAATGCTAAGTATTGTTTATAATAATAATTTGATCTTTTACAACTTTACTATTTCAGGGAACAAGTAGGTGGTCCCTGAAGAATTACATGTTGGGAGAGTGAAGCTAATCAAAAATACCCCCAAACCGAAATCTGTCCCTCTGGGATTCTAGAAGTCTTCCATCTCCCTCCCTAATATTTCCTTTAATGCCTCTGAACTGCTTTCCACACTCCCGGCCTCCTCTGACATGTTCAGACCTCATCACAGTGATTTGTAGGTTCTTTTTTCCTTTTAGAGGCCATGGTGGCTCAGAGGTTAAGATGCTGAGCTGCAGACCAGAAGGTCGGTAGTTCAGCAGTTCGAGACCCGAGTGCCGCGTGACGGAGTGAGCGCCCGTCTTTGGCCCCAGCTCCTGCCAACCTAGCAGTTCGAAAACAAGTAGATAAATAGGTACCACTTCAGTGGGAAGATAACAGCGTTCCGTGAGCCTTGGGGTTTAGTCATGCCGGCCACATGACCACGGAAAAGTCTTCGGACAGCCCTGGGTCTTCGGCTTGGAAATGGAGATGAGCACCACCCCCTAGAGTCGGATTTGACTGGCTTTTGCGCAAGGGAAACCTTTACCTTTTTCCTTTTGGTCAACCCACAAAGTGGTGTTTTTCTGCACACCTGGGGAATCCCCTGAGGATGTAGAAACCCTTATGGTGTGGCTGGTTGGGCTGCCTTTCAGACTGGCATTGGGGCTGCACACTTGATTTTTTAAAAACATCTTAAAATAGAGTTTTATTCAGTCATATACAGAGCCCTGATTCAGTCATCCCAGTTCCTCAAGTGTCACACCAGGAAATAATTCACCTATACTTGGCCCTTGACAAATGTATGCAATCAAAGCAGGTCAGTATTTTAGCACTTCCCTTCCATGTGCATTGAACACTTTTGCAGATAATCAGTCATCTGAATGCCAGATTAAAAGTAATTCCAGCAGTGTTTCATTCCAGAACAGGCGCAAGTGCATAAGGGCATCTTTAAGTCAGTTCCTAGAGTTCAAAACGCAACAGGACTTCCTCCAAGTGCTTCTCACACCTTCCAGTTTTGGATCTCAACTGGCTCAAGCTAGGTCCAGCTTCTTCTGTGGGGCTGACCATTGATTCTGCAGCCACTGTTCCCTCCAGTCCAGACAGCACCTCTGCCCTCGGTTTGCCTGCCCGCCCATCAGCCAATGCTCCCTTTAAGCAGTGGAGTCTTGTGAGCAAAAATTCTACTTTGTGAGCTCCTGGCATTAAAGTTGTGAGCAAACAGATTGGCTGCTGCATAAATTAGTTTGCTCTGGAGCCATCCTACCTGAGCCAAGGCAAAAAGGTGTGAGCCAGAGGCTAAAGAACTGTGAGCTAGCTCACACTAACTCAGCTTAGAGGGAACACTGCCACCAGCACCCCCAAAAGCAAAGGCCAACGACAGGGCAAATTGCACCCACCACTCCAACAGTGTCTCTGAACCCAGCACCATGGTGACCACACTCCACACTTGATTATTAGCAAAAATAAAGTAAAATTAAAACAATGGAAACCCAGATTCTCGGGCCGCTGAGAATCAGCACTGCAATATGAAATTCTGTATTTACATCAGACCTGCACAGTATTGTGACACAGGAAAAACCTGGGTTATAAAGTATGGTTCTGATAGTAGCTGAGAGACAATGTCTTCTTGTGAGGGCTTATTCAGGTGGGGGGCCGTGTCTGTCTGAAGCAGCAGAACAAAGTTTGAGTCTAGTGGCACCTTTAAGACCAACAAAGTTTAATTGTGGCTGTGCAGAAGTATGCCTGCACATGAAAACTTGTACCCACAATTAAACTTTGTTGGTCTTAAAGGTGCCACTAGACTCAAACTTTGTTCTGTGAGGGCTTATATTTGTTTAAAATATCTCTACCCACCTCTCCATAAAACTGTAACTAAGGTAGCTAACCCAGTCTTCCAGCCAGAGGATGAAGATGTGGTGAAACTTTATAGACCCCACTGCCCTAAACAACTTTGGGTAACTTTCAGATTTTTTTCTTTTGAAACAGTGGACAGGAACTGTGGCTCGATGTGAAGAGGCCAAAAGCCTCACCCCCACCCTTTCTGTGGGTGAAAGCGGGCCAGGAGGGAAAATGGAACCTCCTTTTTCCCCCTCACGGCGCTCCCTCACAGCATTTAATCAATTAACACTTTTTAAGGTGAGTTCCCCTGAAATACATTTGACCATGAGTTCAGTCATACACCCATGACCAATGTTCCCTCTAAGCTGAGTTAGCATGAGCTAGCTCACAGTTTTTTAGCTTCCAGCTCACACATTTTTGTCTTAGCTCAGGAAAGATGGCTCCAGAGCAAACTAACTTATGTAGCAGCCAAATTGCTCGCTCACAACTTTAATGCCAGTAGCTCACAAAGTAGATTTTTGCTCACAAGACTCCACAGCTTAGAGGGAACATTGCCCATGACCCAACATATATAAAGTATATTGTGTAGTTTGGCCCTCAGTGGCTGACTTTACTCTTGGAACATTAGTAGGAATGTTAGACCCCTGAACAAACGTCACACCAGAAAGCATCAGATTCCATTACTGCTCAACACCACTTTCCCTGAGAGGTCGATCAAGCTGACATCCAGGAAGCTAAGAAGCAGGAAACTCGCAAGATCCCACCTTAGAATCTTTGCCTCAATTGCCATTTTGGATTCCCCCACCCACTCCCAACGACAGCATCCCCCTCGACACAGCACATGACCTTCCTCAAACAGTCTCACCCGGACGACGGTCCCCTTTTCTTGGTAATATTTCACGATCAACGGGACATTGTGCTTGAAGGTTTCCAGCCTGCGCTCGATCGCATGGGTGTTATCATCCAAACGGCCTTGCTCCTGCGCCCGCTTTTCTAGACGCTGACGGAGCTCTTGGCTGGAACAAGCCAGGAACACGACAAGGTCTGGAGAGCCGATCTGCCACAGAAAGGGACAAGGAACTGGTTTTAACAGAGAGATGGTCTTCCTCCTCCTCCTGTAACTGCCAAAATTGGGTTTGCCATTGGTCCTTTTCCCTCTCCTTTATTCCTTCTGTCCTCCACTCCTTCCCCCATAATGTGCCCTATAAACCCACCCTTATCTGTTGCTGACTATGATGCCATTCCTCACCAGAGAGGGGCAGGGAGAAGGTTATTTAGTGGTGGGGGAGGAAGGGGCAGCCAGCAGCCAGCCCCTTTCCTTTTGACGTCTGCCATGTTCAACCAGAGCCTATGCTGAGGGGCCATAATGCAGTGGTGCAGTTCCTGCTTTGTGTCCAGAAGGTCCCAGGTTCAATCCCCAAAAGCACAAACTATGAACTAAAAAGGGGGGAACAAACCCTGAAAACTAGGATCAAGAACCTGAAAAGGTAAGTCAAACTGAGTAGAGGGCCAACAATAAAGCTTGATGTATAAATAATATGTCACAAGCCAGTAAGTCAGTGTTTTTAAATATATAATACAGGCATTGATTATTTATCCATTTTATTATATTATTTAATTTCACATGTGGTTTTTTAAAAATTTTTTACAGCAATTCCTTTCTGGTCCATTTTGGACCCATGCTGTATAATTGTATCGTATTATGTATTGTGGCATAAGTCAATTCCTTCCTCATTGTGTTTGACCTCTGAAGAAGGCCCTAACAGGCCGAAATGCTTCAGGTCGAGTCCATTGGCCCTTGTGTATAGATGACTTCGGAAATTTTACAGCAGGAGCGATTGGGCCCCGATATGTTTTTTAATCCTTTAAAAATAAGAACATGTATTCTTACATATTATTTATACATTAAGTTTTAATTGTTGGCCCTCTGCTCAGTTTGACTTACCTTTTCAGGTTCTCGATCCTCACCTACAGAAAGTTCTCGCGTTGGAAGGATGGAAAGGACTTTTTCCTGTTTGCAGTCCAGGAGAATTGTTGCCAGTTAGCTTTAGCTTGGGACAACCCAGCTTCATTTGCTCAACAGAGGTTTGGGATGTCCTTCATCACCTGTATCATAGAATCATAGAGTTGGAAGGGACCTCCAGGATCATCTAGTCCAACCCCCAGCACAATGCAGGAAAAGGATGGCTTCCTTTCTGCTGGCTACTTCCCTTAAATATTGCTATAATGTTCCCACCCCCCCAGTTACTGCATCAAGATTCCTCCAAGGTCTTACAGCCCAATGGATTTCCACACTATTACAGTCAAAATTATTTATATAGATATGAGAAGAAAATAAGCACAAAAATGGAATTTATTAAAAAAATGGAGAACGTTTTATTAAAAATTGTCAATAAGATACATGGCTCAACTGGGGAACGATGTAAGTGAATCTGCTGGGGAACCCTAAGAAGTACATATATACCAGGGCTGCCATGTCTGGGTTGGAAAATACCTGGAGAATTTGGGGGTGGATCCAGGAAGGGAGGGTTGGGAAGCGGAGGGGCCTCAGCATGGTTCAGTGCCATAGAGTCCACCCTTCAAAGCAGCCATGTTCTCCAGGGGAACTGATGTCTGTCAGCTGGAGATCAGTTGCAAAACCGGGAGCTCTCCAGGCCCCACCTGGAGACTGGCAACCTTGGTATATACACATGATGCTTCCTTATACTGAATCAGGCCCTTGGTCCATCAGGGTCAGTCTTATCGACTCAGACTGGCAGCAGCTCTCCAGGGTCTCAGGCAGAGGTCTTTCCCATCACCTCCTGCCCGATCCTTTCAACTAGAGATGCCAGAGATTGAACCTGGGACCTTCTGCATGCTAAAAAGATGCTCTACCACACAGCCATAACCCCTGCTGACATGCGTGACCCACTGATTTCACTACCATATCCTTAATTTAAAAAATCCTCACAGGGCTTGTGCACGAGCATTTCCAAGATAATAATAATAATTAATAATTATTGTATGGCATTGTGTGTGGTTTAGCCAGGAGATCCAAAGTCTGTCCGGCAGCCTTAAGTTCTAGCTCTTTTGTGGCGAGCTAGATTTATTTTGGGGAGCTGAGAGAGCTCTGAGAGCTGTGACTGACCCAAGGTCACCCAGCTGGATTCATGTGAAGGATAAATGTGCTTTTTACGCCAAGTCACTTTATCAGAGTGTTTTTGAGGCTTCGTATTGAGATCCTGAATTATGACCGCAGGTTTCAGACTATTGTTTTGGCTTGTCTGCTTTGCAACAAATGCCTTTCAGCATTCTCTGGCATCTTACCTGCTCCTCAAATGTGAAGGCCTGACCAATCTCCCTGGGAAAGCCGTCCACCACAAAGCCCTTTACATCCTGCTGCTTTATAAACTGTTGCTTCAGCTCCTCGATAGTCGTTTCCTGCAAGGCACACAAGCGCTGTGAAAGGGGAACCGTGGACCGGTTGACACCAGGGCTATTTTGAGACAAGACCATCTCGAGGCCAGGGCGGCATCCACACAGAGCTGGGTTTTGTGCAATCGTTGCAATTTGATTGCTTGTCTGTGGTGGGCAATCCAGTTGCAAGAAATTGCTATAGAACAATCCGCACCTTTGTGTGGACACAGACCAAGACCAAACAGACCACTCCCAGGCCATACTTAGATGAGACACTAGAAGATCTGTAATTAGAACTTCTTGATATTGCTTAAACTAAATTGCAGGTGTGAAGAAGAGGGCATTTAATCCTCCCCCTGAAAATTAAAATTGACCCCTCCTTTCCCCCAATAAAAGTTCTATGATATATCAGTCTTGAGTGGGGAACCATTGTTATTAATCACTTACCACCCAATAGACAGAAGGAATAACCTGACCCCTTCTTTCCCAGACCTGTTATTAACCTTCAAAGGGGAAAAAGACATGTTTTTTGCCCACCTTCTTTCCTCACCCAGGAGAAAAAACAGAACGGGGAAGAGGAGAGGTCTTAATTCCAGTCAGCAAAGGTGTAAGGGTGGTGGTGGAAGAGTTAATCTCCCTCTTCTCATTTCTGTGGAGCCCCAGCCCAAATCAAAATAGCAGAAGTCCTGCAGGTACCTTAAAGACTAACAAAATTTATTCCAGCATTAGCTTGTGAGAGCCAGCGCTCACTTCACTGAACACATGAAATACAAATATATCTCTTATGAATGCACATTCTGTGCATCTGATGAAGTGAGCGGTGACTCACGACAGCTTGGGTGGGAATGAACACACATGAAGCGGCCTTCTACTGAATCAGACCCTTGGCCCTTCAAAGTCACGACTATCTGATCAGACTGGCAGCAGCTCTCTGGAGTCTCAGGCAGAGGTCTTTCATATCATCTACGATCTGACCCTTTTAACTGAAGATATAATAGTCTTTAAGACGCCCGCTGGACTTCAGCTTCATTTTGGTGCAACAGACGACCATGACTATCGGTCTAGAGACCAAAGCAGGGCCCTGCATGGTCACTGTCTGCCTTTAACACACACAAAAAAAATAGCACTAAGGAGTTCTGATGACCAATACAGCAGCTTCTCGTACAGTTAGCTTCTAGGCTAGAGGTAAAGAGCAGAGGAGGGTGCAATTTTTTTAAGGCTCATTCTGCAGTTCTCTGCTGTGGTGCGGGAGGAAGTCAGCATGGGATGGAGTTGCAGGTGCACAGACAGACGCGCCCCCCGCCCATCTTCTAAAAGTGAGATACGACACCTCTTGTCAGCTAATGTTGCCGTGTCTCCCGGGCGGGAGTTACCATCTCTCTCATGCCTATGTCGCTGAGGTGGAATGCTGAGTTTCGTTTTTGTTGCAGCTGCCTGATTGCTCGCCCCCTAGCTCTGACGTTGGTGTCCGGTGCTGCTTCTTCCCTTGGGAACACAGAACCCTTATTTTTGGTGCTTTGCTAGTCTGCTGCGATTGGGGCTCCTTGGCGGGTTTTTGCCTTGAATTCTATATAACCAGGGCTATTTGGGTGCAGGAACGCACAGGAACGGCATTCCGGCTGGCTCCTGAGTTGGCCACACCTAGCAGGAACTCATCAGCATAATAGGCCACACCCAACAGCAGAAACGCATTAGGATTGGCTACATTAGGGGTATGTGGCCTAACATGCAAATTAAGTCCTGCTACAAAACAAGCCCTGGGTTTTGACAACAAACAAGGTAAACAGAATAAGAAGCAAATGGCGGGTGTGGCTGGATGACCACTCTTCTGGTAACATTGGCGGTGTGGCATAATATGCTAATAAGCTGTGCTGTCAGTGGTGTGGCCTAATATGCTAATGAGTTTCTGCTGTTGGGTGTGGCCTATTATGCTAACGAGTTCCTGCTGGGCTTTTTTTAGGAAAAAAACCCTGTGTATAACTGTCCATCCTTGAGAGGCCCTCACCATTACTGACACAGAGCGTGTACCGGTGACCTGCTTCCTTCTCAATAAACTGCTTCTGGTTAAGTAACGTTGTCGGGACTGATTCTGTGGGACTCTGACAACACCCCCTCCCCAATAAGGGAAACCCACATCTCGCCCCGATTGCTCTCATTCGGAGGGCTTGCCCTGCTTACCGGTGGGGCCAGCTCCCCATTGGCAATTATTTTGGCTATCAGCTCCCATTTCCTGTCGCTCGTGGCATGATGGATCATTTGGTTACGTAGAATCTCACCCACAGAGATGCAGCTGAAGCCAAAGTAGGAAGCAATCCGGTTGCTCTGAGTTCCCTTCCCGCTGCCAGGGCCCCCTGCCAGGCAAGAAAAAATGGAAGAAGAGAGAAAAAGAGATTGGATTTATACCCTATCGTTCAGAGTCTCAGAGCGGTTTACAGTCTCCTTTCCCTTCCCCTCCCCACAACAGACACCCTGTGAGCAATGCTCCCTCTAAGCTATGGACTGTGAGCAAAAATTCTACTTTGTGAGCTACTGGCATTAAAGCAGTGAGCAAGCAATTGGCTACTGCATAAATTAGTTTACTCCGGAGCCATCCCTCCTGAGATAAGACAGAAGTGCGTGAGCCAGAGGCTAAAAAACTGTGAGCTAGCTTACACTAACTCAGCTTAGAGGGAACACTGCCTGTGAGGTAGGTGGAGCTGAGAGAACTCTTTCGAGAACTGCTTGTGAGAGAACAGCTCCGAGAGAACTTGTGACTGACCCAAGGTCACACCAGCAGCTGCATGTTGAAGAGTGGGGAATCAAACCCGGTTCTCCCAGATTAGTCTGTGCTCTTAACCACTACACCAAACTGGCTCTTGATTGAGGAATGTAAATTCAAAATGTCTCTAGGTCTCTGCTAATAACAAAAGTGTGGGACATGCATTTACCACCCTGAGGAAACGGCATCCCCCACCTCCTCCAAATCCAGGATACCAAAGTTCCTCCCCTCCCCCTCCAAAGCCTTGCTGAACTAGTCAGACAACCAGACTGGTGTGCTGTGTAGATCCCTGCAGCCATCAGTGCATGCTACCACTTCAGTCTTTAAATGGCAGGTATCAGTTCTGAAGGGGCTGCAGTGAAGACACTAAACTGTAGACCAGAAGGTCGGTAGTTCAGCAGTTCGAGGTCCGAGAGCTGCACGACAGAGTGAGCTCCCATCTCTGGTCCCAGCTCCTGCCAATCTAGCAGTTCGAAAGCAAAGAAATTGCAAGTAGATAAATAGGTACCGCTTCAGTGGGAAGGTAACAGTGTTCGGTGCGCCTCAGCATCTAGCCATGCCAGCCACATGACCATGGAGAAGTCTTTGGACAGCGCTGGCTCTTGGGCTTGGAAACGGAGATGAGCACCGCATCCCTAGAGTCGTATTCGACTGGCTTTCGAGCAAGGGAAACCTTTACCTTTACCTTTGCCACTTCTGAATTCTTCCCACATAAAGAAATGCCCCTGCAAATAAAAAACCTAGTAGCATTGGTGGGGTGGGGGGGGATTCAGCTGCCTGCATGCTAGTTTTCTGCTTGCAAGTGGTTTTTAAATTTAGGGGATTATTCCATCCTCTCACCTGGTACAACTGATTCTTCTGCACCCCCACCTCATTTTGCTGCATATGTGTACATGTCACATGCCCCCTCTCTGTCCTTCCCATCCTCTCACACTGACACGCTTGTTCCAAAAGCTAAGCAAGGGATAACTACATGCAGGAAAAATGGAGCAGCAGAAAGGATTGCACCACTATACTGCAGGTGGTAAAGTCCATCTTTGACTGTTCCTTTGAATGAAAAGACCCCTACAAACAGAAAGCTAGCACATAAGGGAGAAAGGGTCTACCTTTTTTTCTCTACTTGCGGTGTTTGATTGCTTCTTTGCAGGGAATTTTTTGAAACAGGAGAGCGTTCCAAAATACTACTTTACACAGAGAGTGATGAAACTGTGGAATTCGCTGCCAGAGGATGTCATGATGGCCACAAGGAGAAACAGCTTTAAAAGGGGACTAGATAGATTTGTGGAGGATAAGTCTATCAGTGACTACTAGCCATGGTGACAGAGGGGAACTGCCACATTCAGAGGCACTAGGGCTCCTCTGAATCCCAGAGCCAGGAGGCAACATCTGGGGAAGGCCTCGTCCTCTGTGACCTGTTGTTGGCCCTCCAAAGGAACTGGTTGGCCACAGCATGAGACAGGATGCTGGACTAGATGGACCATTGGTCTGATCCAGCAGGGCTCTTCTTATGTTTTTATCATCCACATTCAGAGGCACTAAGCCTCTGAATCCCAGAGCCAGGAGGCAACATTAGGTGAAGGCCTTGGTATCTGTGCCCTGTTGTTGGCCGTCCAGGGGAACTGGTTGGCCACTGTGTAAGATAGGATGCTGTACTAGATGGACCACTGGTCTTATCCAGCAGCGCTCTTTTGATGTTCTTACGAAGGCCTTGGCCTCTATGCCCTGTTGTTGACCATCTAGAGGAACTGGTTGGCCACTCTGTGAGAGAGATGCTGGACTAGATGGACCACTGGTCTGATTCAGAAGCTCTTCTGATGTTCTTACGAAGGCCTCAGCCTCTATGCCCTGTTGTTGACCATCTAGAGGAACTGGTTGGCCACTCTGTGAGAGAGATGCTGGACTAGATGGACCACTGGTCTGATTCAGAAGCTCTTCTGATGTTCTTACGAAGGCCTCAGCCTCTATGCCCTGTTGTTGACCATCTAGAGGAACTGGTTGGCCACTCTGTGAGAGAGGATGCTGGACTAGATGGACCACTGGTCTGATTCAGAAGCTCTTCTGATGTTCTTATGATACTGAGCGGTCCTCCCACAGCAGTCTGAAGGACTGCAGTCATTTCTGTCACTTCTGTTCTCTGCTACCTTGTTCTCCAGCATGTGAAACCCTGGCCTCTGTCTCAAAATACCTTTGTTTCCCTCTAGACATACATGCTTTCCTTCTCACCTATCACAAAGATGATCTTAGGTCGAGGTCGGGCTGGGTCAAATACGTCGTATTCCTGGATCAGCCCGGTGGATTCCGTCATGTCCGAGTCGCTCTCAATGGAAAACTGGCTCTCAATTGGTGGCAGATGCTCATATTGGTGGTATGTGGCTGTGCCTGATCCTACAAGGAAAATTAGATCCAAGCATCAGTGGCCAGGGGGCCTACGGAAGAGATGCAAGGGACAGAAGAGATGCAAGGGACATGAGGATGGGGACCACAGATAGAGAGCTCTTAGGTCTTATATACAGGATTTAAGACTGGTGCTTGCATCAGTTTCATTTAACCGGACTGGATGTTAAGATTGGTGATATAATCTGCCTCTCAGATGCCAACTGAAAACTTTTCTGTCCTGGCAATTTCTGGTTGCCATCTATGTTATGGAGACCATCAGCTCTTCCACACTCTCATTTTCATCACCTGTGTGCCCCTATTGCTTTTGGGGGGGGGGGTTTCTTTTCTGGACGTGTGCTGCTCCCTCTAGTGGTCCCTTCAATATTACATCACTGCGTCTCCAACTATTTCTGCAAAGCTAAGAAACCGCACCTGTTAACAAGGCACCACAAGAGTAAAAACCGGGATAAATCAATAGTGATTTTCTAGGCATGGGGATCACCAGAAAACAGAGGCCATCCCCGGCTACTGGGGTGGATCGATCATGAAAGTCACCAAGAAGTATCCTGGAGGGCCGATGGCCTGGGGGGCTGCTCCCCCACTGGGGCTACCCCTCGCACACACACTGGGGCCACCCCAATCCAAAGAGAAGACCATGTGGGACCCAGAAGTGTGGGGATGGAGGACTCACTGTGGCAAGGGGCATCCCCTCCTGCCCCACTCTCACCTGATCCAGCCTCTCCACGGCGTGGGACAGGATAAGCCCCTCCTGGCTGACCAGCCTGGCTAGGCGCCTCCTACTTGGGGCTGGTGGACAGGCACCCTCATTCTTTGGGGGGCAGGGTCAAGGTGGGCTGGGGGGCTAGGCCCTTTTGGTGAGCCAGTTTGGTGTAGTGGTTAAGAGCACAGACTCTAATCTGGGAGAACCGGGTTTGATTCCCCACTCCTCCACTTGCACCTGGCTGGATGACCTTGGGCAAGCCATAGCTCTGTGCCAGCTGTTCCCTCAAGGACAGCTTGGGAAAGAGCTCTCTCAGCCCCACCTACCTCACAGGGTGTCTGTTGTGGGGAGGGGAAGGGAAAGGAGTTTGTAAGCCACTCTGAGACTCCAAGTGAGTGAAGGGCGGGGTATAAATCCAATCTCTTCTCTTTTTCTTTTCCACGGCTGATTCTACCACCATCCAATCTGCCCCACCTGGAGTAAGATGGATGGTTTAAGCATAATGGGATGATCTTACTATTTTAATTTTGTACTGATGCGTTTAATTTTTTTACTCTTATATATCATTTTAAAATGGTTGTCGTGAGTCACCTTGGGGGCCATTTGACTGAAAAGAGGGGTGTCAGGCTACAGTCCTAAAAAGACTTCCTCAGGAATAAGCCCCCTTGAATAAAACGGGATTTGCTTCAGAGCAGCGCTGCTTAGGGCTGCTCTTCAAATCTTTTACTTAATAGATTAAAACAATAAAGTACACTGAGGGGCATAGGGGAACCTCCTTCTCGCACCAGCCTAGCGAATTGGGGGGGGGGGGGGCCTTCATTACTTTGAATTGTTAATTCATTTGGATATTGCTTAAAGTGCCCCTGAAGGAACAGTCAAATGGATTTAAAATATCCCGGTGCCTCTGGATAATTTCCTTGTCTGGGCAAATTTATCTTCAGATGTGGAGTCCCGCTTTGCAGGGGTATATGTGCACATGAGAAACTAACAGCTTGCGGTATGATGTCGCAGGATGCAGAGAGGAGTTGGAACCCGCCCAGGTTGTGCTTTGCAGAGTCAGCCATCTGCTGTCGGTTGATGGACTGTATTTACCTCCTCTTCTGATCTGCTTGTGTATTAGTAAGTAAAGCAAATATTATCAAGGATTCTAACACTCCAGCACTCTCTCAATCCAACGAAGCGGAAACGTATAACAGCAACATCAGTGAAGACTGTTTAGTCTTGCTGCAGTTTTCAGCAGTGAGCTTTGCCTCAGTTTTTCAGTACTGCAATTCAGCAAGGTACACAATGTATTTTTAGGCAGTAGCCACTTGACGCTTTAATGGAAAGGATACAGGAGGAGACAGACCCTCAAACTGACCTGGAATAAGGTGCGTGTTTTGCTGTTCCCAGTTATCTACATTTTGCCCTGGATCCTCCCTAATGAAGAACACAAGTATTTCATAGTGTGCCTCCTTTTTCCACAATACAACACAGGCAATCATACAATAATGCAAAGAATGATTTAGACAAAAGCAGAAACAGACTACTGCAACAAGGAAGTGGAACTATTTATATCCACCTTTGTGGAAGATTGGTTTGCGGTGCTCGCTGTTCATAGGGTGTACAGCCTGTGGATCCTGGACAATGAATGTGTCCCACTGTACCATCTCAGGGCCTCCCAGCTCCCGGACTTTCTGTAAGCAGCATTCCAGATAACTGACGGGGTCTTCAGGACGGTAATACATGAGGCCTGTTAGCATGCTCTGTAGAGACAGCAGCAGAAGACACGGTAAAATTAGTCACAGTTTAGAAGACCTGGGGAGTGGGTTATCCACGTTCAAGGCTGATCCATCAGAGCCCCGTCTGTTGTTTTGAATCTACATTCTAACTAATTCCAAAGATGGGGGGCCACCACTGAGTAAGCCCGGCTACCCTTGTCTACTAGCCTTGCCTCTAGGGTTGCCAGCCTCCAGGTGGGGCCTGGGGATCTCCCGCTTTTACAACTGATCCCCAGCTGACAGAGATAAGCTCCCCTGGAGAAGAAGAAGAAGAAGAAGAAGAGATTGGATTTATACCCCGCCCTCCACTCCCCAAGGGAGTCTCAGAGCAGCTTACAAACTCCTTTTCCCTTCCCCTCCCCACAACAGACACCCTGTGAGGTAGGTGGGGCTGAGAGAGCTCTGACTGAGAACTGCTCCTGAGGGAACAGCTCTGAGAGAAATGTGACTGACCCAAGGTCACTCTAGCAGCTGCGTGTGGAGGCATGGGTAAACATACCCGGTTCTCCCAGATTAGAGTCCGCGCACTTAACCACTGCACAAAACTGGCTCTCATTTCATACATTTCAACAATAATTAAGAGTGCAATCTCAACAAATCATAAGTATAAACATAGTAAATATTCACATGGTAAATGCGAAAACCTTTGTGACGATATGAATGTTCTCTGTGCAATGTAAGGATGTTCTTATGTTGTGTGTGGCGATTGTCCGTCTATGAAGAAGCCTTGGTGAAACTGTGACATTTAGGCTAGCGATCCCATTGATGGGATGTTGCTTTCTACCTGCTGAAAATATTTGGACAGGATTATTTGGATAGAACTACTTGGAAGCAAGTGACCGCTTGAGAGCAAGAAGCATAAAGCAATCTGTGTGTCTCGTCTACAGAAGCACCTTGAAGTCTGCATATTACAGCCAAGAATGACAACAGTCGACTTACAGGGGTGTCAAACTCATTTGTTACGAGGGCCGGATCTGACATAAACGTCACTTAGTCGGGTCAGGCCAGGTGTGTCATAAAATGTAATGCCAGGCACCGGAGATAGACACTGTATAAAAGACAGCAGCTGGGAAGCTCCGAGTTGGTGCATCCTCATTGGTGCATCCTCAGATGCTCCCATGCTGCTTGACTGCTGAAGACGAGAGATCGTTTGGCAACGGAGAGGCTCCACCCACTCCCCCCAGCACTTCCTCCCTTGCAGCAGTTGCTCGCGGGCCGCATTTAGAGGAGCACTTTATTGTTGGCGCCAGCACCGCACTTTATTCCTTCCTTCCTTTCCCCAAAGATAAGAGTCTTGGACTATTAAGTGTATATGGGATTGCCTGTGGTTTCCATCACGGTGTGACTGGATTGTACAATATATGAGTTTTGCCTTTACTATGTGAATGCAGGGCTTTGCTTTGTAGAAAAAGCCCAGCAGGAACTCATTAGCATAATAGGCCACACCCAACAGCAAAAAAAACTCGCATATTAGGCCACACCCCTGACAACGCAGCTCCCTCCCAGGATTGGCATTCCCAGGTACCCCGTGGCTTGCGGAGTGCCTGGGGAACCCGAGGAGGGGAGGCAGTTTAAACTGCCTTCCCTCCCTAGATCGGCTTGGCTGCCCCAGGTGCCCCATGGCCTGCGAAGCGCCTGGGGAATCCGGGGTGGGGGGGGGAGGCTGTAGGCATGGCCAACTTGGAAGCCAGCCGGAACTCCATTCCTGGGCATTACTGCCCCAAAATAGCCCAGTGTGAATGTATATTTATACTTATGATTTGTTGAGATTGCACGCTTAATTATCATTGAAATATATACTTTTGTTAACATAACCGCGTTTTTCCCCCCCCGGATCCCGGGGCAAAGCAGCAGAGCAGGGGCGGGGCTCCATGGTAGAGCATGTGGCTCAGCCAAAGACGGTCCCCAGTTCCACCCCCCTCATCTCCGAAGGCTCTCAAGTTATCAGCTGTCGAGAAAGACTCTGTCTGAGAACCCAGATAACCACTGAGCTCCACAGGGAACAGGTCTGACTCGGTATGTAGGCAGCTCCACAGGTTCTTACTTCTGCCGCTGCTGGATCTCCCACCCTTAGTAAAGCTGAGGTAGCTGAGAAATTGCAGAGCAGTCAATCGTGGGCAATTTGCCAGCCCAAAGGAAAGCCTGCCAACCCTCACCAGCTTTGGTAGGCATCAAAACTTGGCTGGGTTGTTTTCGTTCATTAATGCTAATGATCTGGATGCTGGCAGCTCCCACCTCGCCCTCCCTGTCTCCGTTTTGCAAATTGGGTGCTGAACAAGGAAGAGAAGCCAGCCACCGAGCAAGCATCTCCTTTGAAGTGCCCGCTTGAGAAGAGAAGCAGAGAGGAGCAGACCCCACGACAACCCCCCACCCCCCAGATGGCTTCGGGGCCACGCAGCTGCTGCAACCCAAGCAGAATGGGGCATGATCCAAGGCCGCATTGGCAAGGGGCAGTCTGTGCCACGCCACCTTCTCATTGTCTGGACGTGGTCACTGCTTCAAAGCTTCAGCCAGCCGACCCTGGAAGGTAACTATTGCCCAGGGTGAGAAGGCAAAGACTGGGGACGCCCCCCAAAGAGGAAAAATAAGAGGCACAAAGAAGGGAAGTCTTGATTTCCCCCCATAAAAACATTTAAAGAGCAGCCCGGCACTTCATCTTCTCTGCAGAAGGCACAACAAGAACCAATGGAAGAAGCCACAAGCATGGAGATGGTCTACCACGCTGGGACCTTGTCCCCTATCCCCACCCTGGAGTTCAGGGCGAGATGTTTGAACGTCACAACAATCCTGTGCCCAGCCTAAGGCCATTCAATGAAAGCCAGATGTGGGAGACGGATGAAGAGTTTCTCATTTGCTTCTGGTGCCACTTTGGTGTAGTGGTGAGGAGTGCAGACTCTAATCTGGGAGAACCGGGTTTGATTCCCCACTCCAAGCCATGCAGCTGCCAGAGTGACTTTGGCAGCTGAGACAAGTTCTCTCAGAGCTGTTCTCCCAAGAGCAATTTCTGTCAGAGCTCTCTCAGCCCCACCTACCTTACAGGATGTCTGTTGTGGGAAGGGAAAGGAGAGGAAGGGAAAGGAGACTATAAACTTCTCTGAGATGCCAAGGGAAGGGTGGGGTATAAATCCAGTCTCTTCTTCTTTTCCCCCTACTGAAAAGCAGCATCAGAAACCGTAACAGCGAACAGGAGGACAGAAGGGGAAAGGGTCTTCTTAACTAAGGTTGCCATATTTTGAAAAGCCAGAAAGAGGACACATTCCCCGACTGACTACCCCAAATAAAACTGATCACTATGGCAGATCTCATTTGAAATACTCCCTACTATTTTAGCTGAAGCTGGCCTCCGCTGGGGGACTATAGGGCGAAACAGGCTCAGCCTCCCAGCCCAAAAAGAGGACATTTTCATCAGTTTTTAATGAGCCCCAAAAAGGACAGACAGCAAAACAAAGTTTCCTCTAAAGAGAGGACATCCGGTAACCCTAGCTTAACCCATAACCCTTTTGCCATTTGCTACTCAAAATCGATCCCCCTCCCCAGTTCATTTCGCAGCTTGAGAGAACATAGTATTAGTCAATATGTCTTTTCCGCCTGGGGGGGGAGCTGTTTGGGGGAAGGCAATTTTGAGCAGATGATGGAGGAAAGGGCTAAGGAACGAACGTTCCTTCTGTTCCTGAAACCTGCAGCCTCCATGAATGCTTTTCAGTTTTAAAGAAAGAGTGAGAGATCGTTCATCGGTCTCCAGTGTGACGTTTAGTTTAGCTCTGGGCCTCATAGCTGAACAGACATTTGAACCAAATCCTTCTCAGGTCAAATTCCACTCTGTTCATTCCCACCAGAGAACCTCCTCTCATCTAAGGGGTTGGTTCACACATGCACATCAGAAGATCATGTGGACACTTCCTGGATGTCAGAATCTGACAATAGAGTACTTGTTCTGATGTTACTTTCTGTTTCTTTGTGCCACACTGTAGCCAATTGTTTTATTGCTTGCCTTGAAGTAGAAATAGCTGTTCTGCTTAATGTTACTTTCTTCCCGGGAGGATGGCCTGCCACATTCTTGGTTGTCATATAAACAGCTGTGCCTATCTCTTCCTGTCCGCTCCTCCTCCCCTGTCAGGCTTGAAGTATTTTATCAAAGCTGTTTTAACCTCGGAGACTGTTTGATTGTTGCTGACCAAATGTTTAGCCTAGAGTTCGCACATCTGGGTCACTCAGGGCAAAAAGGGAATTTTTATAATTTCCCCACCTTTTAGTGAGAACCAACGGTTGCCATCTTTACCCGCTTTTCTGTATACATTCTGATTGGTCAACTATGTTTAAACGCCTGTGCCTGAAAGTATATTAACCCACGTTATTTCTTTTCCTGTATCTCTAACAAACATCAAGTACCTATTCCAGTATTAGAAATAAAGAGCTTTGCATTAATTCAAAGGTCTGGTCTATTGCAGAAGCCTCACACTGGAGGACGCTTGCCCAAATGTGTGAGCTGCCTACATTGAAAAGCATCATGCTGGAGCGGATATTGGCTGAGACCAGAGTTCAGACTGTGGCAGATAATCTCTGATGGGATACTTGCCCTAGGGTTGCCAACTCTGGGTTGGGAAATTCCTGGAGATTTTGGAGCTGGAGCTTGGGGAAGGCAAGATTTGGGGAGGGGAGGGACCTCAGCAAGGTATAATGCCACAGAGTCCACCCTCCAAAGCAGCCCTTTTCTCCAGGGGAACTGATCTGTGTTATCTGGAGATCAGCTGTCATTCCAGGTGATCTCCAGACCCTACCTCAAGGTTGGAAACACTATTTTACCCCACACATAATATCACAGAAGCAAGGGTTGTAGTGGCAAGAGAGTCAGACTAGAATCTGGGAGAATCAGATTCGAATCCCTGCACTGTCGTGAAAGCTCACTGGGTGATCTTGGGCCAGTCGCACATGCTCAGCCTGACCTACCTCACAGGGCTGTTGTGAGGATAACATGGAGAGGAGAGCAATGTAAGCCGCTTTGGGGAGAAAGGCAGGGTATAAATGAAGTAAATAAACAAATCAGTTGATGAGTCAATAGCGATGAAGAACCCACATGAGTGATCATAGCTAGCTCAAGCCCTGAGATGACAAGTTCTTCTTCTTATTCTCGTTATTATTTCAACTTATGAATCGCCCACCCTGCTAGGAGGCTCTGGGCGATTTACAAACTTAAATTATCACTGTAAAACAATAACTTAACCAATCCAACATGGCGACATGATCCCTTTTGCTTAGGGCTGCCAAGTCCAACTTGGGAAATATCTGGGGACTTTGGGGGTGGAGCCAGGAGACTTTGGGGGTGGAGCCAGGAGAAAGGAAGTGACATCATTTTGTGATGTCACATCCTGTGATGTTGCTTCCACATGCTGACACATGAACTCATGAAGTTTCCTAATACTGAATCAGGCCATTGGTCCATCAAGGTCAGTATTGACTACTCAGACTGGTAGTGGCTCTCCAGGGTCTCAGGCTGAGATCTTTAATGTCACCTATTACCTGATCCTTTTTTAGCTGAAGAGGCTGATACCTCCTGCATGTCAAGCAGATGCTCTATCACTGAGCAACGGCCCTACTGAATCCTTCCTCCTCTCGGCAGAATATGAAGCACTAAGTGCTACACAAGTGCTAAATATGGTTTTCATATCATAAGAACAGGACAGAAGCCACAGTGGATTGGCCCATCCAGTACAGCCCATCCAGTACAACACTCTGTGTCACAACAGTGGCCAAAAATACCAGGTGCCCTCAGGAGGTCCAGCAGCGGGGCCAAAACTCCAGAAGCCCTCCCACTGTTGCCCCCCAAGCACCAAGAATTCAGAGCCTCACTGCCCCAGACAAAGGGTTCCATTTAGACCTTGTGGCTATAATAGCCACTGATAGACCTCTGCTGGATGGGGACAGAGAGAGAGAGACAGACAGACAGACAGACAGAAAAAAGAAAGAGGGAGAGAGAAGGAAAAGAGCTGGAAGAGAAACTTACTACAGCAACGTTGCCAGCCACATGCAAAAGCAGCTCCTTCAGTCCCTCCTTAATCTCTGGGCAGACCTCTCTTGCTGTGGAAGCTCTCTTGCTGACTTCTTAAAGGGGAAATGTCTGGTGAGGCTTTTTACTGCAGGGCAGGCTCTCTGCAGACATTTCCCTTTTAAGGCAGCCATTTTGTCCCCCCGGTGGCCAACTTTGAAAAAGCGGGGGTGAGTATTTAAAATTGGTGTTTCCCCCGCCCTACCGGAGGACTTGGCAGCCCTACTTTTGCTGGCTACACTGCTATCTGTGTAGCAGGGCAGGGAAGGGCACGTGGGGGGTCATAAGAAGAAAAAGAGAGACGGTGCCACTCTTAACCGTTGCTGCCCTCAACTAAAAGGCCGGTGAAACATCTCTGCCTTACAGGCCCTGCGGAATTGCATAAGATCCTGCAGGGCCCTGATGTTCTTTGGCTGAGAGTTCCACCGGGTCCGGGCCAGGACTGAGAAGGCCCTGGCTTTGGTTGAGGACAGCCGGACCTCCCTAGGGCTGGGGGTCACCAGCAAGTTGTTATTAGCTGATCTCAGCATTCTTCTGGGGAAATATTATAGAATACTGGAGGGGAAGATTTGGGGTGGGGTGGGGATTTCCAACCTAGTGTTGCTAGCCTCCTGGTGAGGCCTGGGGATCGCCTGCTTTTACAACTGATCTCCAGCTGACAGAGATCAGCTCCTCTGAAGAAAATGGCTGCTATGAAGGGTGGACTCTATGGCATTATATCACGCTGAGGCCCCTCCCCTCCCCAAACCCCGCCTTCTCCTGGATCCACCCACAAAGTCTTCAGGTATTTTCCAGACCTGGCAACCCTATTCCAACCTCTGAACATAAAGTTATCAAGAGTTTTACACTGAAACCAGCCCATCACGCCTACACCTGAGAAATTATCACCATTATTACTATATTACTAAGTGTGCAGCTTATGCCAATCCTGAAAGTGGCTTAACTGATAGTCAAGACAGAGAGACAGGGGCTTCTGCATTGTGATTCCTTAGGAATGCAAAAAACAATAATAATTGAAGTTATTTTGTAACTTTAAAACCCAGGTCGGAAATGGCCTGATTAATACTGAGTCTGTTCCCTGCCTTTGGAATGCTGAGGGAAACTGAGAATCAGTTGAAGGGAGGAAATTGAGAGAGAGATGGGGAAATCGGCCTGCTTAACCTCTTAAGGGCTTGCTGTATGCAGGAGGGAGAGAATTGGAGATCTTTGCAGTTGTTTACCCCCCCTGCTTTGTCAATTCCTCACAGGTTTGTGTTATAGGGAAGCTGTAGACTAAAGCAACTGAATTCATGATTGAGAACTATACGAGGCGCGACTGCCTGAAGGCTACGCCACTGGACTCTGTCCAAGGGAAACAGTCTGACATGCCACACTGCTAGAGTGCCAGTGATTTCTGCTTTTTATTTCACACTTTCATTTCCAAAGACGGGGCCAGGAAACCCGGTCCTCGTTTGTAAAAGCAAGAGGGCTGTGAAGCAACTGGCTTGGAAAATGTATCCCCCCCCCCCAAAGTCCAAAGACAGGTAAGTCCTAGGCAGACTGTACATGCACAGAGACACTCAGTTCTTCTGCTGCCTGCAGGTGGAGAGGAAAATGGTCCAGAATAGTACAGTATATGGATCTATTTGGATTCTTAAGAGAGCCTCGTCTAGCAAAAGTTCAAGGTGAAGCCAGTTTCTGCGTCTACCTGTGTCGGGGGCACTTGTAATACATTGAAATCAATTTTCCCTCTAAGCTATGGAGTCCTGTGAGCAAAAAATCTATGTTGTGAACTGCTGGCATTAAAGTTGTGAGTGAGCGATTTGGCTACTGCATCAATTAGTTTGCTCTGGAACCATCCAGGAGAGCCAGTTTGGTGTAGTGGTAAAGCGCACGGACTCTAATCTGGGAGAACCGGGTTTGATTCCCCACTCCTCCACATGCAGCTGCTGGATGACCTTGGGCAAACCATAGCTCTGCACCAGCTGTTCTCTCAAGGACAGTTGTCTCAGAGCTCTCTCAGCCCCACTTACCTCACAGGGTGCCTGCTGAGGGGAGGGGAAGGGAAAGGAGCTTTTGTAAGCCGCTCTGAGACTCCAAGTGAGTGAAGGGCAGGATATAAATCCAATCTCTTCTTCTTCTTCTTCCTCTCATCCTTCCTGAGCTAAGACAAAAATGTGTGAGCCATAGGCTATAAAACTGTGAGCTAGCTCACACTAACTCAGCTTAGAGGGAACACTGATTAAATCTCTTGTACGTGTGCGTGTCCAAATATTTTTAAATCATTCACTGTCTTGATGAGGATAGGGGGGGAAATCCTACTCTTTAGTGTTGCCAGCCTCCAGGTGGGGCCTGGAGATCTCCTGGAATTACATCTGATCTCTAGACTACATAGAGCAGTTTCCTTGGAGGAAATGGCTGCTTTGGAGGGTGGACTTTCTGGTGCCGGATCAACACTGAGCTGGCAAAAATACTGACCGTCCTCTCTAAATGGATATGCCATATTTCCAGGTAGGGTCCCAGAGAAAGTGAGTGGAAAAACCAGCGGCCTTCACTGTGACCAAAGAAACTTCTAGAACCCTCCGCCTGAGCCCAAGCGGCTGTGTGAATTTTGAGGTTTACAAACTGTTAGCAGCAGAAACATATTCCTTGAATAAACCCAGTTCTTTTTTCTAGGTATTTTATTTTTATCCTCCCCCTCCTCTAAGGATCTCAGCATGGTGTTTGCAGGTCTCCGGCCTGCCTTCAGAACTGCTCCGTGAGACAGCAGAGTTTGAGCTGGCTTTTCTTGCTAAGTGAGGTATCAGATGAATGAATGGAAAAAACCCAGCAATTTCCTCATAACAAGAACTTTTAAAGCCCTCTTACTGAGCCCAAGTGTCTGTGAATTTTAGCATCTGTGAATTGTCAGTGTCAGGAAAATGTAAGTTATATCTAAATTCAGAAGTGTTTACCTGCCTAGGATTAATAATCTATCCCATTTTTTTTATTCAGCCCTTCCTCTGAGTACATGAATCTCCCCTCCTCCATTTTATCCTCACAATAACCTTGTGAGGTAGGTTAGGCTGAGGGGGAATATTGGCCGAAGATTATCACCCAGGGGACTTTGTGACTGAGGGGACATTTGAACTCAAGCGTCTGCTCTCCTACAATATTCTAACCCCTGCATCATGCTGGTTTTCTTCCGTACCATTTTTACCCACGCACAAGGAACACCTTTCTAAAACAAATAATTTCTTTTGAGTAACTCTTTATACCTTTGTAAAGGCTATGCAAGGCTCAGAGTAGTCCTAGTAAAAGGGAGAACTTTTCAGGATAACATGAAAAATCCTCTGAAAGGGGAAATCTTGGGTGAGCGTTCAACCTCTGACACTTTCAGAGAACATCAGCTCCCACCGATTTCTTTCACCAGAAACTGTCCTGTTCTAAAAAGTAAAACTTCTAAAGCACTCCAAAATAAAAAAAAAAAGCTTAGCAGTTCTCTTTTTGATTTTTTTTTTTTAAAGGATGAATCAGTGTTCCAGGTGAGGTAATGAACTCCCTGGCCCCACTGTTACCTAGAGAAGGAAACATTCTCGAGCTAAAATTAGATTTTAGTTACATTCCCATCAAATAGGAGCAGCAAACAGCAGAGGAGGGAGAGATGAGGAAGACGCTGTTCTTTAGCTAGAACAACAAATGCATCTTTATCGTTCATTTGCTTTGGGGAAACAGGTGTGGTAGTCAAAACAGAATCCAGGGTTCTGCCATGGAGACAGCTCTTGTAGTGTAGTGCTACCATGGTGTAACTACACCCGGCGTTGTTAAGAGAACACCACCAAAGAACAGTGTCGGAAGAAATGTTCTAGAGGATTATCTGGCCCAATGAGAAAAAGAAGTTTTTTGTACCCGGCTTTTCTCTAACCTCAAGAGTCTCAAAAGCGGCTGACAATCACCTTCCCTTCCTCACCCCACAACAGGCACCTTGAAAGGTAAGTGGGGCTCTGAGAGAACTGAGACTGGCCCAAGGTCATCCAGCAAGCTTCATCTGTAGGAGTGCTGCTCTTAACCACTACACCACGCTGGCGCTCTTGAAGTCCCAACAGCTGACATCCTGTCTAAAGTGTCTGGATACATGGAAAACCATCCATCCTGATGTCTAGTGATGGACACCAGATATTGGTCTGTATAAGGCGGTAGAGTCTTCAGGTGGTGTATTGGCATGGACTGAACCCCTTCAGACTGAGGGCAAGCAATCACATTATTACATTTTCCCCTACTTGAAAAGTCCCTGCAAGGAGAAAATTAGCACACCAGAGAGCCAACAAGGCCAGAAATTTCTTCCTTGATGCACTATCTGCTTGCTTGTGGGGAACTCATTAGGGGGCACATTCAAAACCGACACCTCCCACTTGCATTCTGAGGTAACCCAATCCACTTTTCCACCTCCAGACTCTACTACCTCACTCTTTAGCACGTATAAACCAAGCCTAAGGGCTGGTTCAAACATTACAAAGAAAGAAGAGCTAATTAATTAATTATCGTGTGGCAGTGGGTGCAGTATAGCCAGGAGATCTGAAAATTGTCTGGCAGCCTGAAACTCTGGCTCTTTTGTGAGGAGCTAATTAGGTGAGAGAGCCCTGAAGCAGGAAAACAGCCTGCATCACTTCCAACAGAAGCTGATGGAATATAGCGTCAGATTTTTCCACAGAATTGGGGGGCGGGACCTCCACGCAAATAGAAATCTAACACAACAAGGAGAATGTTCCGTCCTCTCTCTTGGCTTGCTGTCCCATCTTTCTATGTGCAGGGAGCTTTTAATGCAGGGGAGGCATTGTAAAACAAGATCCTTCCCCCCCCCCCCAGTCCAAAAAGTGGTATACTTTATTCTACCACCTTAGCATTTTACCACATCCTTCCCACCAGATTTCCCTGCACGTGTGAACCAGGCCCAAGAGCTGCCATATCCTGTGTGAATGGACCACAAGTAGTCTGACACCACAGTCAGAACTTCCCTGTCGCCTCTCCCTGCTTTTCAGTTACTTCAGACATTTAGCTCTCAGGCCTTTGCCTGAGACAGACACAAATTCAGTTTCTCCTCACCTGCTCCCTCAAACTTCTCATCCTCCCTTCTCCTTGTACATGGAGGATGACTGAAGGCCTCGCGGTTTTGGAAACCTTGAATCAAAGTTCACTTTGCCATGATGTTTGAGTCCAGGTGCCCACATTGGTATTACAGCATATTGGAGCTTGATTCAAGGCCTCCCATCCCAGAAAGAATTCGATCACATTCAGCACGTGGGGAGAAAAAGGAGATGAATTCAAAGGGACGCAAAAGCCAGTTCTGTTCATACAGGCAGAGGTTTGTTGTGATATCTGAACACACTCATAGCAAATTCCGAGGAGATCCCAAATAATCACCACACAAGTGAAACAGCTCAGAACAGCCGTATCAAATTCTTAACAGTGCTACAATTAACACATTTATTAATTCACACTGTGAACATTTAAGATGGCATTCAGTTCTAGCTAGATTACTGTGATGGAATTGTTAAATGCTGACAGTGTGACTTCCAGGCTGAATCTAGATGTTATGAAGTGGTGGAGATGCTGCTGAAAACAGTGGGCCCGCATCTCCACCTCGCCCTCATAACATCCGCAACATCCCAGCTGTCCCTTCGCTGTACTGGGTTGGCTGGTGCTCAGAAGGAAACTCACAATGCAGTGGTACCACATCATGCCATTTTCACTGGCAAAGATGCGGCAGGCCGCAGGAAGCACAGACAAACTTCATGATTGGAGGGGGCCTGCAAGATTCCCAAGGGAGGCCAGACTCAGCCTCGACCATTTGCGCAAAGGGCATGTAGGTGACCAGCAGAGGATCCAACCCCTCCCAAGCTGAAGAAGTTGGCCATCCCTGCTTTCAGGATCCCCCTTTAAGCTCCTTGCCACACTCAAGATCCTGGAAGCTAAACAGCAGGATTTGGGGGGCATCCTTTCAAGTGGAACCTTCTGTGGCACAAATTAAAAACCTGATTAAAAAAAAAGAAAATATTTTGAGGTGGGACAAAACAGTGGTTCTAGCAAGATGGTCCACCCACTGGTCCCATCCTGGCTCTCTCCCTGCTATGCCATGAACATGCATAACATAAACATAAGAACGTAAGAGAAGCCCATGTTGGTTCAGGCCAGTGGGCCATCTAGTCCAACACTCTGTCACACAGTGGCCAAAAACAGCAGGTGCCCTCAGGAGGTCCAGCAGTGGGGCCAGAACTCCAGAAGCCCTCCCACTGTTGCCCGCCCAAAGCACCAAGAATACAGAGCATCACTTGCCCCAGACCGAGAGATCCTATCTATACCTTGTGGCTAATAGCCACTGATGGATCTCTGCTCCATATGTTTATTTAATTCCCTCTTGAAGCCGCCCATGCTTGTAGCCACCGCCACCTCCTGTGGCAGTGAATTCCACGTGTCTCTTTGGATCACACCAATCGCTCTTTGGCTGCACCATCTCACAAGGTATAGATAGGAACTCTCAGTCTGGGGCAAGTGATGCTCTGTATTCTTGGTGCTGGGGAGGAGGGGCAACAGTGGGAGGGCTTCTAGTGTCCTGCCCCAACTGCTGGACCTCCTGAGGGCACCTGGTGTTTTTGGCCACTGTGTGACAGAGCGTTGGACTGGATGGGCCACTGGCCTGATCCAACACTGGCTTCTCTCATTGCAGCGTGAGTTGAATGTTGCCAGAGAAAATTACCGGCCGGGGAAGGGGGGGGGGAGGAATCACAGGACTCTCCCCATGCTGGCACTCATAAATCCTGGAGTTCTTAGCGTCCTGTTCAGTTCCTGGCTCTCTGGGTATACAGTGCGAGACATTATCTTGAAAACAAAAGCAAAATGGATCACTGAGAAGGAAAAGTTATTGCACTGAATGCCTGCCAGGCCTTGGTTTATGGACCTTTCAGGAAATTCCCCAGGCTCAACCAGGGCAGTTTGACTTTCCAAGGCGGTCAGTCATTGAGTCAATTAATTTAGCAAGCCATATAATTTATAAATGCCAGTTTAGTTGCTAGGTTTTCGGTGCACAACTTCCATCCACGGTCACTGGAAGCTTGTTCCCCCCCCCCCCCCCCCATATGCACAAAAAGAAACACTGGGATGTTATTTGTCTGGATGGAAGCGATACTCGAGCACGAGGCTTAAAACGAGAATTGGCTAAGTTTCAGGTGCCCGGATCAGAAATGCACCGCAGGGATTCCCAACGCAATGCTCCCTCGAAGCTGGGGAGTCCTGTGAACATGAATTCTACTTTGTGAGCTCCTGGCATCAAAGTTGTGAGCCAGCGATTTGGCTGCTGCTTCCCGGGCCAAGTCAAAAATGTGAGCACCAGAGGCTAAAGAACTGTGAGCTAGCTCACACTAACTCAGCTCAGAGGGAACACTACACCCCAAGTGCAAAGACGCTCGGCACATGCCCTTTAGCATCAGGGTTTCCTGTGCCGCTCGGTGTTGGCACCGCAAACAGGTGGCAGGCTAGGCAGACCCGGCAAGGTAGAAACACTCTGCACATAGTCAAAGCGTGCCCCCCTCCCGCAAGGCTTGGCCTTGAGATTGCAGTCCTGGGGGGGGGGGGGGGGGAGCACTCGGCACTGACACAGAGGCACTCGTTTTCCTCCTCACTGCGCCTGGAGACATTGCTAGAGAGCGACTGAGCAGTTGCTACTTCCCGGGTCTTCACCTGAGGAGGAAGGGCACACACACACACAATGCATTTGCACCTTACTCATGAGGAGAGAAGAGAGAGGCACTTTGGCCATGCTCAGAGGAGGAGGAGGCGGCGCAGTCTTTGCGTGCCACTGATGCCAAACAGAAGGCGAGGTCTGAGTCCGTCCGGCTCCCCCCCTGGACTGGAAACCTCCCCCCCCCCTTGAGTGCGCAGCCCTCCCCTGGCCCGCTCACCTCGAAGAGTTGCGGGATCTCCCGGCGGGAGACGTAGTCCCTGGCGTCCGTCGTACTCATGCTGGCTGGCGTCTCCCGGCTAGGGCAGGGGCGCTGGGAAGCGCTCGCCCCGTCCAGCCTCGCTCCGCCGCCTGCCTTCGCCGGCCAAGCGGCTCCTGCTGCTGCTGTGGCTGCTGCTGCTACTCCTGCGATGGGCGGCCGCTCGTCCTCCGCCCGCCGGGGAGGGGAGGGGAGGCAAGCTCGGGGGCGGCGGCGGGCGTGGGGGTTCCACGGAGGGCGCTCGCAACAGAGGGAGCCGCCGCTGCCTGCCGTTCCTCTTGCAGGGAACCCCCTCGGGCTGAACGAGGGCGGGGAGGGGGGGAGGCCAGGCAAGGCGCCGCTAGTGCGAGGGTCTGCAAGAGGCTTGCCAATCTCACGATACGAGCGCCGGGGGTTCAGCTCTCCCGGGGAAAGTCTAAAGTCGCCGGCTGAACAGAGCCGGTGTCTATCAATGCGCGGCTCTTCCACCCCGGAGTCCCCTGAGTTCTGCCCCCTGACCCCATCAGGGGCATCTGCCCATCACGTTATTAAACTATCTTCTTTTAAATTTTCTTCTTCCAAAGGAACGCACAGGGATGTCCCCTCTCCTCCAGTTTATTCTCAGGACAACCCTGTCGGGTAGGCCAGTTGGAGGGCGGCCTGCCCAGAGAGTTTCCTAGCTGGCGCAGCATTCGAACCCAGCTCTCCCCAGTCCTAGTTCTCTTACTACAAACAAGGCACCACGGGGGTGGTTTATGCCGGAAACTGCCCTCCCAGGCTCAATAGCTCTCTGGGCTTTCAGATCTCTCAGGCAACTTCCTGCCTGATCCTTTCCATTGGAGATGCTGGAGACAGAGCCTGGAACCTTCTGTGTGCAAAGTAGATGCTCTGCCCCGCCCCATCAGGCACCACCCACTGCCCCAGGAGGGCACTGCGGTGTACAGAAGTCAGGCACTAAGAGGGAAGCAATTTTGGTTTCGGTTTGACTTGAGAACTTTCACGGTTAGCTCCGCCCCAAGTTCATCAGGCTCCACCCCATCCACTAAACTCCACCCATGAACCTCCAAGAACATACCTGTCCGACCACCAGTGGCAACAGATGTCACCCATTTGAAAAGCAGAGCAGCAATACTTGGCGGAGAAATTCTCTGGACACCCCCCACAACAACCCTGTGAGGCAGGGGTCTTATGAGAAAAAACGAATCATTTAAGCCAGTTAGGTTAAGAAAAATCAGGGCTCAGGGTGGTTGTATAAGCTTCAGGGCCGAGCAGAGATTTCATCGGGGAAGCACGGGAAAACTCAGGAAAGGTGGTCGCTTGACTAATGGGGCAGCCAATTTGAAAATTTATTTTTAATACAAGAATTTGCAGAAAGAAGAAAAAGAAGAGATTGGATTTATACCCCGCCCTTCACTACCCAAAGGAGCCTCAGAGCGGCTTACAATCCCTTTCCCCTCCCCTCCCCTCCCCACAACAGACACCCTGTGAGGTAGGTGGGGCAGAGAGAGCTCTCTCGAAAACTACCCTTGAGAGAACAGCTGTGAAACAACTTATGACTGACCCAAGGTCACACCAGCAGCTGCATAGGGTGGCGTGGGGAATCAAACACAGTTCTCCCATGTTAGAGTCCACGCTCCTAACCACTACTCCAAAGCAGTGATGTACATTCTTCTTTCCGGCAAGAGGAAATGCCTCTTTTCAGATGGTACCCTCCAAAAGGAGAGGCCGAATACCATTTTCTTCCGGACAATTGTTGTTGTGTGTCTGTGTGCAACTGTATCTAGGATTTAAATGGATGATTAAGGTTTCTTTAATGGTGGAGAGTGCTCCATGAAACATACTGAAAAATTAATCTTCTGCTCCTGTTTTGGGCCACCCCCCTCTTCCTCGCTGTCCTACTTCCAGCAGTGTGGTGGGGGGGGGAATGCTTGGTCTGCAAAGAAGTTAATGGCGGTGGGAGGGAAAGCGTGTGTGTGTGTGGGGGGGGGTTTGATGCTGTGGCCAAGGCCACGGTTGGAGGGGTTGCAGTTTTCCACAGCAGCTGTGAGAAATTTGCTGCCCACGGCCTTAGGCTTCTTTCCCTTTGGAATGCCTTTGTGTTTTGTTTTGCTAGGCCCCGAGTTCAGATGTCGGCCACTGGAAGAAGCAAAGGGCCAAAGCAGCAGCGAGCTGGAGAGAGGACAGAACTGCTCATGGCCCACAGAGGCCTGACTCCTGGCAACTCTCCCCTTGAAAGGCTTTCTGGTTGCAGGCCTGGGAGAGTGTTGTGCCTGATTTTATACAGTTGCCAACTCTGGTTTGGGGAATTCCTGGAGATTTGGGGGTAGAGCCTTGGGGAGTGGCGGGTTTGGAGAGGGGAGGGACCTTAGCAGGGAATAATGCCATAGAGTCCACCTTCCCATTTCTTCCAGGGGAACTGATCTCTGTCATCTGGAGATCCATTGTAAATCCAGGAGATCTCCAGACCCCACCTGGAGGCTGGCAACCCTAGCTCAGGCCTTAGAGAGCCACTGTGATTGGGGAGTACGTGACGCGGACCAAAATGGACCAGGGATCTGACTCAGACCTCATGGGCTGATACCAGCATGGCCTGTCTAGTTGGGTGTCCTGCTGCCTTTTTTCAGAGATCCTCTTTCTCACTTCTGCCTGCTGGCCGGGTGTTTTATTCCTCAATACAAACATGCTGCCATGTAGGCATCGTAGCAATGAGTCTACCCAGCAATCCGATTGTAAAGCAGTGTCATCCTGTCATCCTGCTGTCTTCTTTCTGATTCCTCATCTACCGCTGACCGGCACGGACGGGTGTTCGGCAGATGCAGGGCTGTGTCTTGCACGATGAGATACTACACGGTCACTGTTCCAAATCACGCCACAGATGTCTCATATGGCGGCAGAGAACTCCAATCCACTCCAAAGGAACCGGTCATGGGATCTACATTCGATGCAAACAACTTTGCAGCGCTAAGTTTACCACGCAGCGCTAAGTTTACCACGCAGTTCACAGCACCATTACCATAGGAGGGGAGCAGGCCTTTTAATGGCTTGATTCCCTGTGCCATTAAGCATGTGAGGTATTAACCACGCCAAAGCACAGCTTGCTCTAGCTAAGATGGTTTCACTTTCCCAACATACAGGCGGGCCCCACTTCGGAGCTGTTCATCAGCTTTCATTGTCCGTCTGCTGCGTACTAAAAGATTGGTAGTCCGAGACACGAGTGCTGCGTGACGGAGTGAGCTCCCGTCTCTGGCCCCAGCTCCTGCCAACCTAGCAGTTCGAAAGCAAGAAATTGCAAGTAGATAAATAGGTACCGCTTTGGTGGGAAGGTAACAGTGTTCGGTGCACCTCGGCGTCTAGTCATGCCGGCCACATGACCACGGAAGCGTCTTTGGACAGCACTGGCTCTCTGGCTTGGAAACGGAGATGAGCACCGCCCCCAAGAGTCGGATTCAACTGGCTTTCAAGCAAGGGAAACCTTTACCTTTATACCAGACTGTGACTGGAAACAGAATTCAAACCAGGGTCTTCCAGTCCATTACAAAGCACGGTTTGTTCAACCAGGTGTCCAGTCTCCTTAACCCCGTTTTGGTATGATAGCTGAATCGAACCAGTCTAAGGCAGTTTCATATGTTCATCTTTTGAGAAATGTAGGCTTGTTCTGTGCGGGATGTGCAGGGGGCCTCTCCTCTTTGGACAACAATTGCCCAGGCGGGTGAGGATTTGAGGAACAAGGGAAGAAGTCATCAAAGCCCTCTTAGTATGAAGCAGGACTGGACTTCAGCAGGCCCGTGTTCAGACCCAGTGCCAACAACACGAAAAGTGATAGTGAATCGTTTACCAGGGCTTGAGCAGAGTACATTCCCCTCCCCCCTGAGTAACTACCGTCAGCGCTCGGGCACCTGGGATTTGGACACAAGGGTTTCAATGCAAGCCAGAGCCCTAAGGGTCTGTCCCTTTGAAAGGCAAGCACTGAGCTTCAGAAACCATTTTGGTTGTTAAGGGCTCAAGTCCTGGGTGGACCACATTAAGGAGTGCTGCTGAGCATGGGAAGGCAGAAAACAGACAATTTGGGGTTTATGCACAAACTGAGATTTGTCAGTAGGAGGGGTCATTTTGAGGGGGAACGAGCAGGAATGGCGTTCCAGGAGTTAACAAGCCCAGGGCTAGAGCATCGCAGGGTCACTTCAGAGCTCCTTTCCCTCTACGGTGCGTGCTGGCACACGGCAGTAATTTCCCCTGCTGCTGGCACAGCTCCAGCGCACCCAGGTCTCCAGTCTGAGTGAGTGGTAGGCTTGGGCAGCAGCCCCACCCCCTCGTTAGTAGCCTCCTGGCTATAGGGCTCCCCGCTCCCAGCAGCCCTCACTTGTGGCGACCCCTGGGGGGTCTGCTACTTGTTCTTACTGTCCTCTGTGTCATCCCTCCAAGCCTATTTCCTTTGTGCTTTTGAAGCAGTTTTTCTCCAGTTTGGTGTAGTGGTTAAGTGCGCAGACTCTAATCTGGGAGAACCGGGTTTGATTCCCCACTCCTCCACTTGCACCTGGCTGGATGACCTTGGGCAAGCCATAGCTCTGTACCAACTGTTCCCTCAAGGACAGCTTGGGAAAGAGCTCTCTTAGCCCCACCTACCTCACAGGGTGTCTGTTGTGGGGAGGGGAAGGGAAAGGAGTTTGTACGCCGCTCTGAGACTCCCTTGGGGAGTGGAGGGCGGGGTATAAATCCAGTCTCTTCTTCTTCTTCTCCAGGTGGGCTCGCCAGCTCTGAGTTGGGAAATACCCGGAGATTTTTGGGGTGCAGCCTGAACGGTGAGTCTTGCCTTCTGACACAATTCTGGTGATGTTAGGGGCTGTGGCATATGCAAATAATTTATGCTGATGAGTTATGCTAATGAGCTCCCGCACCTCTTTTTCTACGAAATGATCCCCGGTCAGTAGCATCTGATACACTATGGCCGCGGTCTCACGCACTAAATAATCCACCTTCAGTGCACTTTCCAACGGGATTTTACTGCGCGAACTGGCAAAACCCAGTTGGAAAGTGGGTCGAAAGTGGATTATTTAGTGTGTGTGACCACTGTGGAGTTTGTTTCACAGGCCACAGTTTCTCATGATGCCTGAACGCAGCTGGAATTTCCAAGACGTGACAAATAATAAATCTCCCTTGGTGGCGAAGGTTCGGCGTGAAAGAACGGTGTCGCAAAAGTAAAAAAGAAAAACCAGTGAGGATCTGACTGTATTTTTAAAAAATGAATCGTACACATCTACCTATTTTGTTATGATATCTTGTCTCCACAAATACGTTCTCTCAGATCTGATATTATTTTTCCTAATCGTATCAGATCAGAGAGAATGTATGTATTCAGACTCGGGCGTCAGAGAGGACAAGGAAAGACAAACTGACTGTGTGAGCTGACTGCTGTCAGACATCAAGATACCCATTCAACAATACTCTGAATTTACAAGGAGAGAGGTAATATGGACCGGTTTCAGGGGTACGTTTGAAAGAAAAGGAATACGAGAAAATGCTGCAAGATAAAGATGTAGCAATATTTATTTCCATACAAATTAATTACAAAACTCTCTTCCTTTCCAGTTTGGTGTGCAGACAGTCACACACGTGAACCGACGCTTCCATCAACATTTAACTGCTTCTTCTCGTCAATGCTGCAAGACTCATGGACGGAACTCCCAGAAAGAATTAACCTAAGAAGTGACCGATCATTGAGATGCTTTGTGCCAACCGCAGAGTTGTTTTAGAAGATTCTACCAACAAAGATCATCAAGGCACTCTTGATCCTGACCAAGTGTTCCTCTTTAACATTGTTCATGTACAATATACTATAATATGCTGCTTTCACTCCCCACTGTGAGGTCCCGCATAGCCAATTAGCTACAAACAACTGCAGTTCAAACTGCAAGCAGAGCCGACACTTGGAACCTGTTTTTTCTCCTGAGGGAGCGAACAGATTTTATTTCTCTTTGACTGATTACATATCTCTTAGGTCTAATCTAAATGAGCCCTAAGTTCCGGGATTGTCCACTTTAATTATGCTGTAGTTCTGCACATGCCTATTTTTAGTATACGTAAATAAGATTATAAATCATCCAGAGGTCTGATCGTCCACAACTTTGATAAAGACAATTGTCACCGTTTTGGTCCCACAGGAGGCAATAGCTAATAGATAAGGCAGTATACTTTATTGCAAGCTTCTGCGTTACACAGAACACTTCATCATGCCCTATGCAGTCTTCTCATTAAGAGCTCTGTGTAACTTGGAAGGCTTGCATGCTTCTTGAAAATGACAGAAACAAGTGACTGATAAAAAATATAATCTTGCCTGCTTTGTGTTTCTGATCAACTGGGTACCTTAAGTATCCCTCAGAGCCATTCAGACAAGGGGCTATCCTATATTTGGCACTTAGATCCCCTAGTTGCACAATAACTCAGAAGGACTAGGAGCAAATTATCTATATACACAATGTGGGATGCAACATCTTGCAAAGAGCCAAGAACTGGGTTTTCTCCATCCCAGATTTTGTTAGCATGTGTACACATGGGGCAATGTGGTTTGCCGTCCCTCTCCTTGTTTTGCACTGACAGCCCTGTAGCATTCACATATCACACAGCTGACCATCCCTCATGACCCACCCTTAAATATGGGTCACAGGGGTTACTTCTCTTCTCACTCTTTATGGAATCTTAGGCTTACATCTCACGCTACAGCAGTGCTGTTTCAGACTGCAGAGGAGGGCTCCCATGACAGAATGCTCCTCTATACAACAAAACCCACTTTGCATAGAAAACAAGCACATCAGGGCCAAGAGTTCTTGCCTCCCCTCCCACCCTGACACGTTAGTTTTCTATGTGCGGGGATATTCTTCCCGAGGATGCATTCCGACACGAGAGCTTCCACTCCAGTCTGAAGTCATTCTGCCTCGATGCAGATTAACCACTCGGGTGAGAACTAAGCCTAAGGGAAGGAGAAGCGAGAGATGTAAAGAAAGGAAAGGAACCCAATGGGTTCCGGGGAAATCAAGTGGCATGATGCAGCTCCATGCACCTTGAATTTCCACATGCAAAGGTGGCTTTGGTCATTTTCGTTTCATCTTTGCTCACTCCAAAGCTGGTCTACATCAAAAGCTAGCCAAAAGCCCATGCCTACAGTCAGCACAGTTGCGATAGCCACCCTTCATGCCAACTGTGAGCCGCCTGTCCTGCTGGTAGCTCTGCGCATGCCTTCATACGACCACAATTATTTGTGACACTAGCAGCTTACAGCCTGGGCAAGCAGCAGTTCCTATGGTGGAGCTGGCTATAAGATAATACCCTCGCACCTTTGTTCCAAGGCAGGGTTTTAAACACACCGGAGGTGCGTGACCAGATGACACGGATGCAAAGCCCGTTTCCGAGTGTCAGCGTGAGTGCAGGTACTGCGAATCTGGCAAGCCTAGAAATATGAACGGCCTTTCTGGATGGGATCAAAAACAAGAGAAATGTGCAAACCTCCCCCCAAATCTGGTCGGATAGCTCCCCCCCCCACCCCCGGACCCATTTTACAGATGACGGGACTGAGGCATGGCGAGGCTATTCAAAGCCGGTGACAAACCAAGAATGTATCCGGCAGTCAGGTCTCTGGAGCCTCGTCTATTCATCCAGAGTTAAGAGGTCTACGGACCCCTGGGGTGTAACCCAATATGCAGATACAGAGACAGGTAGTTTAGCTACCCCCCCACACACACACACACACATCTACGTCTACCGGAATCGCTACTCTCTCTTCCCAGCATTTACAACAGATTAGAACATGAAAGTATAGCAGCAACGCCTGGTGAAGGCCTCTCAGCTTCTCTCCCTCCTTGTGAGGACACTGGTGGCCTCAGGTCAACATGTGAAACCTGGTTAAGCCATCATAAAGATGGACACATGAGATACCCGGCGAATCACACAGTGGCGAGGAGGCGTGTTTATTGTTAAGGCAGATGACCGGGTACGACTCCGTATCCCGAGCAGGAATCCGCGAACAAGCCTATCTGGATTTTCTTTGTGGAGCTCTTTCCCCCTGCTTTTGACTAGCGACCGCTCCGGTGATAAGAGGGAACGAAAAACATATAACCCCCTTCGTTGCACTCGTAGCTGTATAAACAGCGGCTCGTCGGTGGCCTCGGTGTTGGGCTCTGACGCCATCCCCGCTGTGCCGGTGTACAAACAAGGATGTCGCGGTGTGATAAGGAGGTGGCCGAGGTTCGCACTAACACCTTTGGGAGGGCTCCTTCCAGTCCAAACCCTAGAGGGCTGGGGAATGGAGGTAGCCTCCGCCGGCCCGCTCAGAGAAGAAGTCAGCTTCGGAGGAAAACTCAGCCTCGGCACCAAGCTGTGCCAGAGCAAAAAAACCCGAGCAAACCTGGAAGCTCGAGTTGTAAATTGGCATCGCCGGCCCTTCTGAGAGCAAAAAACCCACCCCAGCTCAGCCGCTTGCAGCGAAGAGTTGCCATGGTGATCTTGCAAAGAGTTGCTAAGGGCAGAATGGCTTAATGGGGGGAGCGGGATGAAGGCAGAGGCATTCGAATGGCAGCCTCGAGGCCATTCAGTGCCAATTTGTTACCTGTTTGCGCCAGCCTTCTGGCCACCTGGCCAAGGCCCGGGAGGCTTCCTTTCTCCTCCAGCACTTTCAGTGCAGGTAGACGTGTGGAACGCACATCTGACTGCGGGGTAGTGATTGTGCATGCAGAGAGTGAAGAGGCTACAGACTATGCAAGGCAGTGGAAGGGATGCGAAGTCTGGTCAAGAGAACCGAGTTCAAATCTCAGTCCTGCGGCCCAGCAGGGTGGTTGGTCAGCTCTCGGCAGAACTGAAACTACACCCGCAGGAAAACAAGGGTGGGGGGGTCGTGACTTGAGCGGACAAGTGGCTGGCAAGAAGAAGGTTGATACCTCCTTTTATCCTCTCTCCCTTTACCCAGTCCTTAAGTCGTTGTCTTAAAAAAAAAAAAAAAAGCTTTCCGAAAAAGCGACCTCAGAACTATACTTCAAATTGTATTAATTTGCCCAATCTAAACCAACCTTTCAGGGTTAATTGCGATTGTACAAGAATGGTCGAACATCTCTGTAAACTGAAAAAAATGCTACAGAAATCACGGATAAGCAACATCAGGAAGGTGGGGCTGAGTCTGGATTTAAAAATTCAAAGTGAAAGAAAGGGTGCAATTAAGTGGGGACAAGCGGGGGGTGGGGGGGAGAGGATTAATTTGGGTTGCAGGGAACCTGACTCAGCCAGATACCCCTGGAAACCTACAGGCAGGGCACCGAGGCTGCTGCTTTCCCCAGGGTTTTTTTAACAACCCTCTGGTTTTCAGAGATACACTGCCTCTGATGAGGGAGGTTCCATTTATTTATCATAGCTAATAATGGCCAGCTGGCCTATCCTCCTTGAATAAGCTCCTTCAAAAAGCACCCAAACTAGTAGCCGTTGCCGCTCCTTCCGGGTTAGCAGCAACAGCTGGGAGGCTCCTTTCTCACTAGGGCCAGACCAGAATTGGGAAGCAACCTTAGTGAGTGAGCCAGGAGGTGGAAAGTGGAAGTGAGATAACAAACCCCTTCCAGAAGTCAGGACACACATCCTCCTATCGTTCCTCCTCTGTACCAGCCAGTTCCCCTCTTGCATTTTGACATCTGAGGGAAGGGAGGGAGGCGCTTCTACTAGGATAGCTAGATGGAACCTCCGTGCGCGGAAACAGAATATAGTTGGAGTGGGGAGAAGGCTGCTGTGTCCACACCCAGTTTTTGAACTTCCTGGAATCCAACGGGATGCCGAACTGGCTGGGCAGTCTGCTTGATTCAGTGGGGCTCTGGGTGTCAGAAAGACGGGCTAGCGCTATGATCCCCCATGGACAGTGGGTGGGCATCTGAAGCCAGGCAGCCAAAGCCCTTGGCCGCTAGACCAGCTTCTTCACTCGAAGGATTCCTCTTTTGGATGCAGAGAGGCGGCCGCAGCCCCACTGACTTCCCCTGCCGGAGCAGGAGAGTTTGGCACGTCATGTGCCGCTGGCACTTGTGTGCTGGGCTAATCCCAGTCCGGGTGGGAGAAGGTGATGTTGTAGAGGGTTGCCCAGTTGGCAAAGACCCGTTTCTCAGTGATGAACCGGTGATGGTTGCCCCTCCGGCTCCGCTCGTTGTGGATGTAGGTGAAGCATTCGTCCGGGCCCTTCGGCTCGTAGTAGTGATACGGCATCTTATGGGGCAGAGGGTTCTTACGACTGTGGAGGGGAGGAGCGAAAGACAAGAGGATAAAAGCGGCCTGAGGCGGCAGGGTTCAAACTAATGATAGAGTCAGCTGGAGAGAGCATTACTTACATGCAGTAATTAGGGGGGACCATCCCATAAACGTGAACTCTGTCACACAGCTCGACGGCAATCACCATGGTGAACCAGCCCGTGCTCAGCCAGGAGCGTGACGTCACTCTGTGGAGTGCCCAGGGTGGGGGACAAATCGTCAGAGCCAAGCAAAACAGACGGGAGACAGAGAATGAGAAAATGGAAGGATGTTAGAGCAGCAGTCTGATTTATTTGCTGGCTTAATTCATTAACAGGCCACCTTTCTCACAGAAACACTTAGAACGCAAGAAGAGCCCTGCTGGATCAGAGCACAGCTTCTGGCATTCAGAGGTAGGCTGCCTCTGAACCTGGAAGCTTCTTTTAATTTAATTTAATTTAATTTTAATTTAATTTATTATGAACCTGGAGGTTTCTTTTAGCTTGCACAGCAAATATCCTTTGACAGACCATACATTTGACCACTAACCCTTTCAACTCGTCTATGTCTAAATATCCTGAGGCGTCAAATTTTGGAAGTTAATTCTGAATAATGAAAAAAAAAAGGCCTTCGATCTTTTCAAAATCTTGGCCCATCTTCAATATGGAACATGGGACCAATTTTATTTTTTACCATGTATGTCCCCCCCCCCTTTTCCATTCCCTTCGCCCATCTTTCTGGTACAGCTTAGGGCCCAGAGCTATAAACCAGGAAGATTATACTTCAAATTCCCCCTCTGCTATGATTCAATCCATGGCTCTAAGCAAGCCACTCCTCTCTCTCGGACTGCATATCTTTCAATGGGTGTTTTGCAGTCCAGGCAGGCGAGAAGGACACTCATTCCAATTGGCTCAGGCACCTGCCTCTGGACTGTGGTGTGGAGATTAGGGCACTGGATTAGGATTTGGGAGCCCCGGGTTTGAATGCTCAACTCTGCAAGGAAGTTTGTTGGGTGACTCTAGGCAGGATGGGAGAACAACGCTGGAAACCACTTGGGGTCCCCACTGGGGAGAAAAGCAGATTATAAATTAATTAATTTTCGTACGGCATTGTGTGTGGAATAGCCAGGAAATCCCAGAAGGGATTGTTTGGCTGTCAAAGCTGTAGCTCTTTTTTGGCACCACTAGGTGGCGAGCTGTGCTTATTTTTAGGCTGCTGTGACTTGCCTTAAGCTTCACCCAGCTAGCTTCAAGTGGGGAAGTGTGGAATTGAACCTGGCGGTTCTCCAGATCAGAATCCGCCGCTCTTAACCACTACACCAAACTGGCTCTTGGCAGGTTATAAAAGTCTAAAATATAACAACAGCAGCTGGAATTTGATTCAAGATTTCCCTAATTCAGAAGCCTTCAGTTACACTCTGCACACAGGGAGTGTGTGAGAACCGCAAAACGACTCGTTTGTACGTGCCCATCACGAATGCAGCCTCAGCCTCTTGACTGCAACCGACCTACCTTTCTTGTAAGGAGTACAACAAAATAATGAATGTGAAACATTACACCAGTACTAGTAGACACAAATGTTAAGTATTGTTCCGTAATTTTTAAAATTGTTTATCATTCCGATCTTAGCAACTGATGCATCTATAGCATTCTCCAAAGAACAATGCAAAACGAAACAAAGAGATCAGAAATGCACAGGCCTCTCTCTCTCTTTTTTTGGAAAGCAGAGGACTCGGCATCAGCAGGAGGATTGCCACCTTACTGCCGAGGAAACCTCCTGCACGCTGGGACACAACTCAGGTCTGAACACAACACTCCAACTGAAGACCAAGAGGTTAAAGCAACGGTCATCAAAAAAATTTCTGACTCAGGAGGACACGCTTTTAATTCTTTTATATATCCTTGCTGACAAGTGATGGGTTATTTTAATAAAATTTACTAGTGATGTCTTCCCTCATTTTTCCTGACTTATTTTTGCCCTCTTCTGCTTTTTATCTTGATCAGCAAAATTTAACTGATACATGTTTGACTCTCGTCCCTTCCCATCTTGTTTTTTTCCTCCTCTCTCTCTCTCTCTCCTTCCCTGGTTTTTCTCTTAAAAAACAACTGGATGCCCTCACCCAGTGCTCCCTCTAAGCTGTGGAGACTTGTGAGCAAAAATTCTACTTTGTGAGCTACTGGCATTAAAGTTGTGAGCGAGCAATTTATCTACTGTATAAATCAGTTTGCTCTGGAGCCACATCCTTCCTGAGCTAAGGCAAAAATCTGTGAGCCGGAGGCTAAAAAACTGTGAGCTGGCTCACACTAACTCAGCTTAGAGGGAGCACTGGCCCTGACCTGGATAGCCCAGGCAAGCCCGATCTCGGAAGCTAAGCAAGGCCGACCCCGGCAAGTATTTGGATGGGAGACCTCCAAAGAATACCATGGTTGGGTGGCAGAGGCAGGCTATCAAGCCACTTCTCTGAACATCCTCCATGCCCCAGTAGGAGTCGCCAGAGGTTGCCATGTCTTCCAGACACACACACACACAAAATGCAAAAATCAACAACAACTGGACAACACTGACAGGACCTGTGTGCTCTCACTGGATGCTTGCAGCTAGGGTTGCCAATCTCCAGGGATTACAGCTGAGTTCCTGACAGATCAGTTCCCCTGGAGGACATAACAGCTTTGCATGGCAAACTCTATGGCATACCACAGGGTATCGGTGAAATCCCTCCCCAAATTCCCCTCTTTCACAGGCACCACCCACAAACCTCCAGAAATCCCCCAAGTCAAAGTTGGTAGCCCTAACGGAAACTGTTCTGCACCCTGCTCTGGCAAATACAGGGCTGGTTCTCACCATCATTTCCTTATGACGGGATGCTAGATGGCATCTGAAGTTGCTTTGTACAGAGACAGAACACTCGTCCGTCTAGCTCAGTGCTGCCTATTCTGACCGACGGCAGCTCTTTTTCAGCATCTGAGGGCTTTTGGACGGGATGCTGGATACCTTCTAGACGCAATGCCCGGGCTGAGCCAGGACGCCCTCCCTTTCCAGATAGTTTGGCCTTCACAATTTGCCTCCAACAGTCATGAAAGACCACTTTCATTTTTAACTGCTTACAAAATGGAAAGCACGTCTTTATAGACCAAACCCAGCTTGGCAAAACTTCTTGTAACCGGCCACGGATTTCTCTTCCTCAGCTAGTCCCTTCCTCCGCTCAAAAATGTGACGTCAGCTTTTGCTCAGGAGTGACACCCTGAAGGCTTCCAAGACCGGCACCTCTTCCTGTGTTCAAATTATGAGCGGAGGATACTTTTGAGGATAGAACCCTGTCTCAGAAGACTACAAGGAGGGAAAGTCTCCTCCTAGCACAGTGTGGTGGTTACACTGTAATGCTACGATCTGGGAGACCCAGGGCTAAGCCCCCACACTGCCATGGAAGCTTGCTGGGCCATCCTGAGCCAGTCACGCTCTCTCTCAGCCTAACCTACCTCAGAGTATTGTTGCTACGAGGATAAAAAGGGAGGAGAGGGCAGCAACGTAAGCTGATTTGGGTCCTCATTTGGGAGATAACGGGATCTAGATAAATAAATAGTTCTATTTAAAGGCTGGTTGGTAAGGGGTGGATTAAGGGACCTGGGGATGGATTAAGGGGTGGATTAAGGGACCTGGGGATCCCCTGGGATTGCACCTCATCTCCAGACTACAGAGATCAGGCCCCCTGGGGAAAATGGCTGCTGTGGAGGGTGGACTCTGTGGCACTGTACCCCACTGAGTTCCCTGTCCTCCCCAGGCTCCATCCCCAAGTCTCCAGGAGTTTCCCAACCTGGATCTGGCCCCCCTACCTGCCCCATCCACCACTGGTGGCCGGGGGGGGAACTTGGCAACCTTAGGTGGATTTTACACATAGCCGCCACTCACATCATTCCGCTGCTAATTTAATTTCCGGGGCACATCGCTGGGAGTATCTCTAGCAAGCGAACACCCTCAAGTGTAGCCCTACGTACCACCTTGTGGCCATGAGTTCCACAGCTAGCTTCTTTTCTCTTCCCTCACCTTGACAAGGCTAATCTGGGAACCGGGCTACAGACAGGAGGCCAGGGAGACGGGTGCAGATTTACCTGTCCTTTCCAGTCTCCTTCCTGAACAGGTTGTCAAACTGGCTCATGCGCTTGCTGGAAGTGACGAAAGCCGACATGTTGGGGAACGACATGCTGACCCGCTGGATGACCTTGTTGAGGATCTGCTGCATCCTGATGGGAGGCCCCCAGAAGATCAGGATGGTGCCCGGAGTCTTGTTGACAAACTCCTGCGGCCTCTTCAGGACCCGGTAGAGACTCGAGTGGGCTACCACCCGGAAGGTGGTTTTGTTACCAACATCTGCTTCGTACCCCGTGGTAGGAGCATCGTTCATGCGGATTGTGCACTCCGTCCGGTCGATTTCTGGACCCAACTTGCTCCCGAGGAGGTGGCTGGAACTGGTGATAATCGCGCACTGGTTGCAGTGACGGTCCAAGGTCTGGAAAGGAAGAGTAAAAGTCATGTGCACTGAGAGCCAGTTTGGTGTAGTGGTTAAGTGCGCGGACTCTAATCTGGGAGAACCGGGTTTGATTCCCCACTCCTCCACTTGCACCTGGCTGGATGACCTTGGGCAAGCCATAGCTCTGTACCAGCTGTTCCCTCAAGGACAGCTTGGGAAAGAGCTCTCTCAGCCCCACCTACCTCACAGGGTGTCTGTTGTGGGGAGGGGAAGGGAAAAGGAGTTTGTAAGCCACTCTGAGACTCCCTTGGGGAGTGGAGGGCGGGGTATAAATCCAATCTCTTCTTCTTCTTCTTCTTCTGATTGACTACAGGCAAGTTTCCCGAAAAGAGTGAATGGCAGCTCCCTGGGGACATTTCAGATGGGGAAAACAGCACAGTGGGGGAAATTTGAGCTCTCCCCCCCCCCCCCCCCCGCCGCTCCATGGACCTGGTCCATACTGGGCTTGTGCACACCCAGGAAATAAGTTCTGAGCACTGGATACACTTCAATATTAGATACAGTAACAATGGTTTATTAAAGTGTTAATTGTACTACTTGAAATTGTTGGTTCTTCTGTATTCCTTTTATCCAGGGGTCATTTCGTAGAAAAAGAGGTGCAGGGGCTCATTAGCATACCTATTAGCATAACTCATTAACATAACCAGCCGAATGCCAGTTTCAGCCCTATTATACCCTATGGCAGGGGTGGGCAATTGTTTTGGCTGGGGGGCCACTTTGTGGGGGTGGAGGTTAGCGGAGGGCCGCACCTTTTGAAATGATTGCATTCATTAGTTAACTTTGCATTTCAGAAAAGGGATAAATTGTATCGTAAAAATAAATAAATATAATATAAATAAAATAGTGGTAGTTTTATGCAATTTATTTATTGTGCTAATTTCATATCATCTATAGCTGCAAGCACATTTAATTTTAGAATCAGTTTAATGAGACAAATGTACCCTATCACTCTTTTCTACAATTTTTTTGAAACCAGGAGTGAGATTGCTTGTTGAGATTCTCATCACAGCCTGCAAGTTAATGTCTGTCAAATGTCTGTTAATATCTATATTTACTCTTGTTGATCTTCATGCAAGAAAAACTTTGCTTAAAAATATATGTAGATCCAAATATAGAGAACATTTTTCCAGCAAATTTCTTCACACATGGCAATTTTTCAGCAGACAAAGATTTGTAAAAGTCAACTAATGTCACAGCATTAAACATTTCTTTCACAGTGTGATCTGACTGCATGTCAGTAAGTTCAAGCTGCAGCTCCTCAGGTGCTGACAGTGGCCAACTGTCTTGGCGGGCCGCAAAAAATTCTGTGGCGGGCCGCATGTGGCCCCCGGGCTGCAATTTGCCCACCCCTGCCCTATGGGCCATTGAAGTCAGTTTCAGCCCGAATGTCAGTTTCAGCCCTATTATACCCTATGGGTCATTGAAGTCAATGGCAAAAACTCATAGGGCATATGAGGGGCTGGAGGAGAGGGGGTTTGAGGGAGAGGCTCCACACTTGCAGAGTACCTTCTGGGACCTCTCCCTGAAGTACCCACCACGTTTAAAGAAGATTGGACCATAGGGTCCAATCCTACGGGGCCTCAAACAGGTTGCCCCATCCCCTCCATTGTTCTCTATGGTGGGAAAAAATGTTACTTTTTTCCCACCATAGAGAACAATGGAGGGAATGGGGGCAACCTGTTCGGAGGCCCGTAGAATTGGACCCCCTGGTCCAATCTTCTTGAAACTTGGTGGGTATTTGGGGGAGAGGTCCCAGAAGCTACCCTGCAAGTTTGGAACCTCTCCTTCACACCCCCTCCCCTACAGCTGCTCTTAAAGCTGCCGCCGAATTTCGGCGGCAATTCCACGGCGGGTCGAATCAGATCAGAGAATCTGATTCGGCCCGTGACTGCCCTACTGCCCCTCCTGAGCTGGGGGAGCGGTGCTCTGCCTCGCTCCGGCCCCAAAGGACCCCCCTGCTTTTATCCAACATTTTGTGTAGCACCCATATTTTCATTGTTCTTACTACTGTTGCTTAATATAACCGATACAAACGTTTTATATGTTATTGTATCTGTCTCTTGATAATAAAGTTTAAAATAAAATTTAAAAAACTCCCAGGGCACATCTGTAAATAGGATCTGAAGCAGACAGAAGGACTTTGTAACATGCATTTATTTACTGTTTACAGTTTATTTCTTTGCTTCATTTGTACCCTGTTTTTCTCCCCAATAGGGACTCAAAGTGGCCATCTCCGTATTAACCTCACGACAACTATGTGAGGCTGTGCAACTAGCCCAGGATCACACAGCAAGTTTCAAAATTTATATAGCACCGTTTTGTCCAGTCAGGGTCACCAATGCGGCTAATAGTTAAAATAACGCATCAAACCATTTTAAAGCAAAACTGTATAAGGCACAGAGACAGCAATTAAAACATAAGGCAGGAAGGAGGGAATGCCACACGGAACAATACCATCTTCACACACTGGGGGAAGACAGTCATAGAAGGGGACAGAAAAATGTCCCTAGGGAGGGAGTTTCAAAATTTTGGTGCCATGACTGAGAAGGCGCTGTCTTGGTTTACCACCCATCTAACCTCAGAAGGCAGGGGCACCCAAACCAGGGCCTTTGAGGTAGACTGAGGCAGTCAAGTTGAGTGGCTATATACTGTCACAAACTGTATAGGGCTTTAAAGGTCAATACCAATGCCTTGATTGGACTCTGAAACAATTGGGGGACAGTGTTCTAGCTGCAGAAATTGTCCCAACGGACGACAGATCCCCTACTTGGCAGAGTCTTGGTATGCCCCCCATAAGTCTAAACTCAAGCAGACAGTGACCTCTCCGTGACCCTTAGATGCCTGTGGATTGGAACACAAGTTCCCCCGGTTCTAGGACTACAGCGCATACAGGAGGAGGAGGAGAGTTGGTTTTATACCCCGCCCTTCACTACCCAAAGGTGTCTTGGAGCAGCTTACAATCGCCTCCCCTTCCTCTCCCCACCACAGACACCCTGTGAGGTAGGTGGGGCTGAGAGAGCTCTGAGAGAGCTGTGACCGGCCCAAGGTCACCCAGCTGACTTCAAGTGGAGGAGTGGGGGAATCAAACCCAGTTCTCCAGATTAGTGTCCTGCTGTTCTTCACCACTACACCAACCTGGCACTCACCGGGTGTTCTAGAGTGAAAGTCCTATACGTGGAAGCCTGCAGGGCCAACTTCAAGTATTGCTGGGTAGCTGCTGACCCCCTGACCCACCGTGACACAGCACCAACCACCACGGCTGCCTATACCCCCCTTGCACTGTCACAGCGGCAGGATCGGGGATGCCCCTGGGTCAACCGTATTCCTTTCGAGTTCATCTGGGTGAGCAAAAACGGATGGGAGCTAGTAGGGGGAACAACAGTGGCCTCCCCTTTGCCTGTTCCCCTCTCTGTGTGGCAGGGGCTGCTCCCAGCAGCCATCGCTGCTGACTCGCTGGGTGAGCGACTGGCAACAGCAGCAGCAAGAGCTTCGAGCCACCTGATTATTGGGAAAGAGGAAAGAAGAAACGGGAGGGGAACCAACAAGGTGTTACTGGCAGCACTACACTTAGGAAAGAGGCCGAAGGGCATCTTGGCCTGGCCCATAGCTACAGTGGGGCTATTTGGGGTTCTGCCCCCTTTCTTAAAGGGTCAGCCCCACAAGCTTTTTTTAGAAGCTTTTTTTGAGGAAAATGGGGGGGGGGCGCAGACCTGAAACTTGGGGTTTTCACATGCCAAAGCTGCTATCGTTTTTTTCCATTTCCCTGATTGACTTCTTCTCAAAAGCATTTAAAGGGATCCTTTAAATGATTTTGAGAAGAAGAAGAAGAAGAGATTGGATTTATACCCTGCCCTTCACTACCCAAGGGGGTCTCAGAGCGGCTTACAAACTCCTTTCCCTTCCCCTCCCCACAACAGACATCCTGAGAGGCAGGTGGGTCTGAAAGAGCTCTGAAAGAAACTGCTCTTTTTCAAGAACAGCTGTGCCAGAGCTATGGCTTGCCCAAGGTCATCCAGCAGGTACAAGTGGAGGAGTGGGGAATCAAACCTGGTTCTCCCAGATTAGAGTCCGCGCTCCTAACCACTACACCAAACTGGCTCTTTTGAGAAGAAGCAGGGGATAGCACGTGCCCTTCTCCCTCCTGCAAGATTTACAGGGCCCTCCAGCTGATCCCCCCCAATCAGGCCACTTGCTCCCCCCCGATCAGCTGAAGGGCCCTTTAGATCTTGCGGGAGGGGAGGGAGAGGAGTGGCTGCTGGCGGTCGGGCTTGGGGTGGACTGGAGCTGACATAAAAACAATGGCAACCCCAACCAGCCCCATCAGAAAAATTTTTGCCCCACAAGCCACAAAATCCTGGCTATGGGCCTGATCTTGGCCAGAGTCCCTCCACCCAGCCCAGCTTGTAGCCAGCTCTTGGAGCATGTAACCACTGAGACTGATAACTGTATTCAAATAGTCAGGTACATTTAAAAAAAAAGGTTCACTGCGCAAAGTTAATCAGGGAAATGAAAAAAAACGATAGCAGCTTTGGCATGTGAAAAACCCCAAGTTTCAGGCGTGTGAGAGAGGATAGGGTTCCCTACCAGGACATTTTTTCCTTACAAGGACAATGCAGCTAAATGTTCCAGATGCTTTGAGTACCTTGTTTCCAGACACAGGGAGGTATCCATTTTTCACCCCCCATTCCTTCAGGCTAGAAGGAAGAGGGAGCTTTCCTCCCGAGGAGGTGTAGTGGAAGTCTTCACTCCTGCTGTTGGAGCTGTAGATAATCAGTAGTGTGACCAGACCGAACAGGATGAGAAAGACAGCAGCACGAGGACTCTGCAGGTGCAAAGAGAGAGGAAACCGTCAAAGATCAGGAAGGTGAAACATCCCAACGTTTGGAGATGCCCCTGTATAGCTCCCAGACAGATTTCACACATACTTCGACCTGTGTGTGTGAAAGTCAGAAAAGCAGTTTTAACTCTGCTTACGTCAGGTTTCTAACACCAACCACAGTTGTATAGGAAGACAAATTTACAATTGCATTTCAACTTCTGTGCATTTTTGGGGTCACCTGCTGTTCCAGGTTCGAAGAAATCCCAAGGAAACAGTATGTGAGATCCAGGTTTGCTTAAAAGATTTTTGATAAAGCGCCAATGTCACAGAAAATGTAAGTCTAAGCTTCCATCAGCTGGGCCTTGAGTAAGTGCACACACACAGTGAAACTTAGCCAGATCTCAAGACCACAGGCGTAACTAAAACTACACATCTCATACCCTAAGTGCTGGCTACAAGTCAAATAGTCAATAATTAAGCTATCCTAAACACCGACTTGCACCTGGCTTCCAGTGCAGGGAAGAAACAACCCAGGCCTTGAAAGATAAAGGCTACTAACAAGCTTGAGAGAGATGACAGTTCCCTTGAGAGTGGCTAAACACCATCCTCTCACAAAACTCAGGACAACTAAGCACCAGCATTTAAAAAATATGGAGCCATGCAGACCATACACCGGTGAACAGGTGAATTCTGTCCACCCACTACAAAATCTGCATATGTTTGGGAATGACTTTTTCACATTTTCACCTCTTTTTGTCATGGGTGCTGAGGACGGGTCGTTGCCACCGCCGGCAGATCCCACAGCTGGGCCCTCACTGACTTACCAGCACAAACTGCACTGACACCTGGTTCAGAGACGGCTGACGAGGAACAGACACAGCCGGAGAGCCCTCCTGATTCACCCGAGAACAGACTGCCTGTAAGGGCGGCTCCGACATTTGGAGGCGAGGAGATGTTTCGCCCGCCTGCGAAGTAGGCTCCTAGTGCTCCTGCACTAATTGGAACCAGCAGCAAGGGGCTATTTAGCCTCAGACGCTGGGCTGGCTTTTTGTGGAAGCAAATGTCATCGTCCCTGGACGTATTGCTCCTGCTCCACTCCTTGATTCCTGGATCTTGCTCTGACTCCCTGCTCTCGGCTCCTGACCCTGGCATGAACGGACCCCGTTTGTGATTTGGACTTTCGCTCTTGGCCTCCAACATCCTCCTTCAGCTCCTGACTTCAGTTTGTACAACTCTTGTTATCAGCTCCTGCTTCCCTCTCTGGCTTCTGACCTCGGACTGAACTGGGACTCCCCCCCGCACCCCAGACCCTGACACTTTTGCTTCTATGTGAGGGAAGGGCTTATTAATATCACTGATTCCGAATTTCCTTCTCCTTCACTTCCCCTCTCTCTGTCCATTCTCCCGTGAAACTGACATGGTTTCAGCAAAGCTTGGACCATTTCATCAAGGCTGGGGAAATTCCACTACTTCAGGAAAGTTAAAAAAAAAAACCCCACAAAATAACCAATAAATAAATCCAGTCACCATCTTTGGCTTCTACAACTTCACTTTCAATTACCTTCATTACACATTTGCAACACTCTCGTTGCAGCGCCTTAATTGACTTCACTGTACTGTGCTAGGTTTACACATTGTTTTGGAACTCTAATCAAAGACGCTAGCCCAGCCTTTCAAACAACATTCACAGGTGTCAAACTCAGACCCTCGTTTGCCTTGATTGTGTGTAACCTGCCTTCAGTGTATTACTTGTATCTGACTGTGGGCTATAAGAGGAGGGATTGGTGTGAATGTGTGTGTGTGTGGGGGGGGAACTGCTTTGCTGCCCGAAGCGTGAAGAATATGAAGCAACCTTGAATGCCTGTCTCTTCTAGCCAGCCTGTCTAGATAAAGAAACTGTAGATTTGCTGGTGGGGGAAGGAGGGGTAACTCAACGCATGAGATTTAGGTGGGCTGAACAAATGGACTGATTGGATGGGTCACTGGGGGGGGGGCTTGTTTGAACCATGTATAACTTCTGACTTGGCGCCAACCGGGTCAGTTCTGACACAAGATGGTCTTCGCTTGGAACATCCTAATGCCTCAATAAACAAATCACTGCTAAGACAGTGCTGTTGATAGTATGTTTGTCCAAGAGTCTGCATATCTTCGAGACTGCCTCTCTTCATATGAGCCCCATAGAACATTGCGTTCTGCCAACCAGCATCTCCTGGGATGTCCGACTTGCCTCAACTAGGGCCAGGGCCTGGTGGAATGAGCTACCTTATGAGATCAGGGCCCTGTGGGACCTACCTCAGTTCCGCAGGGCCTGCAAGACGGAGCTCTTCCACCAGGCCTTTAATTGAGGCAGAAGGCATCCATGTTGACTAGGCCTCCCCCCGCCAGGGACCACAGATCCTTAAAGCTGGATTGGGACCACATTATCTGCCGTCGAGGGGCACTCTTATTTTAAACGCTGATGGTTCTATTGGATTAAGGCTGATGATTTTATGGATTTTAACTGATTACTGTAATAAGTTTTAATTTGTAAATCTGCATTAATTGCAGGTATATATATGTTGGTACTCACACTGAGCCTACAGTGTGAGGAAGGTGGGGTATAAGTCAAATGACATAAAATTAAATTAAAATAAAGGTTACCGTTCTACCAAAAAAAAAAAAAAGTTACAAACACACCTGCCCAAATATATATCTGCTTTTAGCTGTTCAGGGCATATTGATGACATAATGAAGCCAGGCCAGCCTAGTGGACAAGTTCCCAAAAACTATGAGCCCAGAAACGTTGAACCTACAAACTTTTATTATTGCGTGGAAGGAAAGCAGTCTCCCGTCTCAGACTTCAGAAGCATGTGCTTCCTTGCTCACTACCCAGCAATGATGCACACAGAACACCATAGCTTACGTTGCCTAACTTCCTTCCCAGGAGCTGCAATGCACATCAATATTTTAATGGTAGTGCACTAGGGCAGGAACCTGGGATGCCCTCCAGAGAGCCTGCTGTGCTCTTTTGGTGGGATTAAGCACATGACTGTTGTTTTAAAACCACAGAAGCATTTCGGTTTATCTGGATTTTATGCACGGCCTGAGCCATTTGCACATCTATGGCCTTATCACTCCGCAGCGCTTGCGTTCTCTCTCTGTTCTGGTTCCATTGGTGGCTTAGCCAGGCTGACACTGAATCAGCGCAATAAATAATTAACCCACAAATGGAAAGGACGAAGCACCAGAGAGAAACATGCAAGCTAGGCATGAAATCTGGCCAACCCGAGCACTGAGAAAATTAAAAGGTAAAAATGTGAACTTCCCCCCGCCCCCAGAATAGGGAAAGGGGAGCTGCATTAGAATATGGTGTGGTGCGGTTTAATATACTTGTGTGTTGGCTAAGTGTAGCTTTGGAGTCGGGAACCTTCTGTTCAAATGTCAGCTAATTCATGAGAACCTCGCTTAGGCAATTCGCCCTGATCCAAGGCTCAGTAGCTGGGACTCCACGTCTGTGTAGCCCCAGTCAGATACTTAGAATACCACTTACCCCTTCAGCGCGGAAGAAAGAACAGGCTGGAGGATTACAAACCATTCAGCATTTCAGCACAAAGTGAATCCTCACCAATTACCAAACCAAATCAGCATTTCCAGCAAAAGAAGACATCTGTAAAGATTTCTGCAAAGACCTCTCCTGTTTACATTCCTCCCCCTCCAAAAAAAGCTCCAGTAAAATAACAGCTTCATGGATCGTTCCTGTTTTTTGACAACAGCCATTCATTGTCCTTATTTACCACAGGGATCCCTAACCTTTTTGAGCCTGCAGGCCACTTTGAAATTTTGATTCAGTGCAGTGGACGTGGCCACAAATGGCTGCCATGGAACTGCTGCTGCAGGAGACAGAGCCAGCCAGAAAATGGCTGCCACAAGCTTACCTTCTGTCACAGAGTAAAGATCCTTGTGCTGTGGTGGCAGTTACTGTCAAAGCTCTGACCAATAAGAAGAAGCCTTGCTGGACAAAAGACCTACCTGGCCCTGCTGTCCACTTAGGGTTGCCAGATCTCACATTTGCTGCAGCGGGGGGATCCCGGCTCCTCCTTGGGTAGTGACATCATCACACTAGGGGTGTTGCACAGTGACACTCTAGCGTTCGGGGGGGGGGAAATCTCTATGGTAACCATAGAGCTCCTCCCCCAAGCCTAGACCAAGTTGTCATGTGATGGCCCCAGCATGATGACATCATTACCAGACACATCAGTGCATTGCTAGCGTCCTCGCAGGACACTGCTGTTCAGGGATGGGGCTTCCAAAATTGGGGGATCCCGTCCCAACCGGGGGGGATGGCAACCCTATGCCCACTTTAGAAAAACATTCGGCAGACACCAGGAAATGTGTCAGCGGGTGCCATGGTGCCCACAGGCACTAAGCTGGAGACTCCTGATTTACCTTTTCCTCACCCCACGTTTGAAAAGATGGGAAGTGAGCTCTAATTATTTGCCGAAACTTAAAACAGCTGCAAACTTCCACTAATGAAGAAACTACTTTTGTATGTGGTAGGCTTGAAATCTCTGCAAGGGTGATATTTTACTCTATAGTTTTTTTAAAAAGGCTTTGGAAATGGGATCCCCCCATGTACATGACCTGTGAGCTCCTTGGGGAAAGGGTGGGATTATTATTGAGTATTGTTGCTCAATGTCCTGTCCCACCCTTTCTCCAGGGAGCTCAGGGTACACGATATATCCCGTTTCATCTTCACAACAACGCAGTGAAGGAGGTTAAACTGGGATGTGGCAGGTGGAGATTCAAACCCAGGTCACAGCGAATGTCTGTTACTTCCTGCACACTTGGGCTGAACCCTGGCTGTATACCCAGAGGCACCTGAGATCTACTATTCCCGGTGGGAGCAGATCCTCCTGCCTGCTTCCCTTTCCAATGAGATGTCTTAACTAGACTTAACTGGAAGTAAGGTTGCCAACTTTGGATTGCGAAATTCCTGGAGATTTGGGGGTAAAGCCTAGAGACCGCAGGGTGTGGGGAAATTATCTCAGCAGGGTACCATGCCACAGAGTCCACCTTCTACATCAGCCATTTTCTCTGGGGGAACTGATTTCTATAGCCTGCAGAGCAGTTGTAATTCAGGGAGATATCCAGGCCCTGCCTGGAGGCTGGCAACCCTAATTGGAAGGTACAGTACAGTTTCTTGTCTTTAATTATTAGCTACACTGCTACAATTTTTGGCTGATGTGAAACAGGGATATGCTCTTATTACTTTTGTTTTTGTTTAATATGTGCATGTGGGTGCACCTGGAAGTCATGGTGACCTCTGGTGACTGACCCCTACTGGGGGCCTGGAGGATATTCAGAGAGATGGCTGAGTAAAGCCTGCCCCCCCCTCCCAACTGCTGGTATTCCAAGGAGGTCTCCCATCCAAGGACTTGCCAGAGTTGGCCCTGCTTAGCTTTCGAGATTGGCCTTGCCTGGGCTGTCCAGGTCAGGGCCTTATTCCTTATCTTTATAGCTGTTCTGCTATTAATCCATTAATCATTATTGGTTTTAAACATTTTAAATACTGTTTTATGTTTACATGCAAAGCCACCTCAAAAGCCTTCTTAGACTAAAAGTTTCAGGTTTGATATTAATGCTCGATACTACATTGGATTTGCCAGATTCCTTGAATACACTACATCAATTGGACCACAATTCCCAAGATGCAACATGATCATACACATGCTGTTAGTATCATCAACACTTGCACACCGTGATTAGTAACAGGAGGGAATGCTTAGGAAACGCTGGATGATCACCAAGAGAAAGGCGCAACTATTTACAACTCAAGCCAAGAGGGAGGGGGGCTCACCCGGCACGCCTTACCGCATTGTTTTCCATGTTGCTGTCCCAGCTTTAAGTTGTCGCCTTGATCAGTGTGACTTGGGCACCTGCAAAAAGGCAAAGGGATAGGGTTACCTTGAGGCACACGGTCCCAGCACGATGCAGCCTCTAGAGTGCTGCACTCGGACTTGAGAGACCCTGGTTCAAATCCCCACTCTGCCATGGAATCTTGCTGGGTGACCTTGAGCCAGTCACTCTCTCGGCCTAAGCTACTTGGATTGCTGCTGAGAGGATAAAATAGAAGAGGGCATGTCAAGGAAAGATAGTAAAAATAATTTCCAGAGCTGTTTGAATTCTTTATTGTATGATTGTAGGAGACAGCAAAAGCAGAATCTTGGGGGGGGGGGGAAGTGTTACCTCTCCTGAGTATATTTATTGTCCCCCAAATAAACATGCACAACTAAAATTTAAACACAGAATTTCCCAGTGAAACTGACTTCTTAGTATCTTTTCTCGGTAGCTGGCATGGCTTGATCCAGACCAGGTAGTTCTAGCTTCGAGGTCACTCACCCTTCTTTATTTTTGCAGTCGCAGCATATACCACCTAGGTCTACACGACTTCATCGTTCTAATATGTCTCGACCCTGATTCATTCTTACTTCTACAGGGAGAATGATGCTGTAAGCCACTTTGGGTCCCCACCGGGAAGTAAAGTGGGGTATTCACAAACAGAAACCCTTATTTTCCGGCCCTGGCTCCAACCGGGTAGAATGAGCTCCCATATGAGATCAGGGCCCTGCAGGACTTCTACAGTTCCGCAGGGCCTGCAAGACGGAGCTCTTCCACCAGGCTTTTAGCTGAGGTGGCAGGCATCCTCCTTTTTATCTATCTACTGGGCCTCCCCTTCAGTGGATCAGATCTGAGTAATATCTGGAACTCAGTTGTGACAGGTTACATCTGTTGAGGTCTGACGGGATATAGAGAAATTGCACTGTCAGATCTCCATTTGGACTGAGGCGTGCATTCGTCTCCACAGGGCAAAAAGCAGCTTAATGGCTTTTCATCAGGTTGGGGAAATAATTTGTGTGTATACTGAGGGAGGTTCATACCCCAGTCCCAGTCAATGCTCCCTCTAAGCTGTGGAGTCTTGTGAGCAAAAATTCTACTTTGTGAGCTACTGGCGTCAAAGCTGAGAGCGAGCGATTTGGTTACTGCATAAACTAGTTTGCTCCAGAGCCATCCTTCCTGAGCTAAGGCAAAAATGTGTCAGCTGGAGGCTAAAAAACTGTGAGCTAGCTCACACTAACTCAGCTTAGAGGGAACACAGGTCCCAATCCAGCTCATGGTCCTGTATGCCTGCTATCTGAAAAAGCACATATTTGGGAGCACTGAACATAAACTTTCCACCGTCTCGCCTTCTTTAGCCACCAGATAACAGAACAGAAGTGAAAGGCAGATGAAACAACATATGCTCTATGATCTGATTGCAGGCATCAAGTGATAATTTCCACATGTGAATGAGCCACAGCACACACGGAGAACACAACACTTTTCCCTTAGAATCTGTTTAAACGTTTGGTTTTGAAGGAAAAGAATGCAGCAACACAGACATGTGAAGGTATCAATAATGCCATCCTAAGAACGCTTTCCAGGGAGCAAGCACCAATGGCTCTCTAAGTTGCCTCATACCATCAGACCATTGGCAGTTCTCCAGGATCTAAGGCAGTAGGATCCCCCCTCCCGCAAGCCTTGCAAGTAGAGATCTTTTTCAGTGGAGGAGCTAGGGACTGAACCGGGGTCCTTCTATGGGCAAAGCACGTGCAAAACGGCTTAAGGACATCACAGGGTTAATGACGTGTCTTCTCTCAGGCCCTTTTATTTATATGCCATCTTTCCAGAAAATATTCTGTCAGGGCAACTTGGCAACAGAACTAAAACAGCATAAAACAAACCGCACAAACTAAAACAACTGACCAAAAACAGTGACAGAACAATAGAAAATAGCAAGAGTCCAGTAGCTCCTTGGAGTGAAGCGAGTCACTGCTCACTTCTTCAGATATCAGACTCACAAAAGCTCCTACCCTGCCACGGATTTTGTTGGTCTTTTAAGTGCTACTGGACTCTTTTCTACTGCTCTTTTCTACTGCTACAACAGCCTAACAAGGCTATCCATCCTTGAGCTAATGATAAAAACAAGACAGGCTAGCAACAGTAAAACAACGAAAGAGCCATAAAGACAAGAAAAGTTCAGGTAAGATTATAAAAACAATAAAACTGCCAGTCAAATAAGAGTCCAAAAATGACATAGAGGAGTGGTTCTCAGTCTGGAGCACCCTACAGGCCAGGATTTTTATTTTTAAATGTTTATGGCTTCCCCAAACTCACCACTTTATTCTCTCGCTGGCATTTGGCAGGCAGCCCCTTTTTCAAAGGGCACGCAGCAAGCCACATATGCCCAAGAAAGGCATTCTCTAGCGTCCTCGGAAGAATACTCTGATATCCTTATCAGATACACGTCAAAAGCAAGTTAAGAGGAAATGTTCTTATTTTTTGTACAAGGTTGGGCACAGGGACTAGCTGATTCTATAGCACCATAAGTCAAAACCCCACATTCTAATACAGGGGTGGCCAACCTTGCTTAACGTAAGAGCCACATAGAATAAACGTCAGATGTCTGAGAGCCGCAAGACAGGAACAAATATCACACACACGTTTTTATTTTTAAAAATATGCAAATTTGCTTTTTATTAACATTAAATGGGACTGCCAAAAATAAAAACAAACGAGGAAAACCGGTTATTGATAATGATATTACTTGTTTGCTAATGATATTGAGAGAGAGAGAGAAAAAGAGAGAGATGGAAAGAAAGAATTAAAGAAGTGGAAAGAAAGAGAGAGAGAGAAACTAGGAAAGCAAATAGATGGGAGGGAGGAGGGAAGGAAGGAAGGAAGGAAGGAAGGAAGGAAGGGAGAAAGAGAGAAAAAGCATGCCTCCCCTTTGCTTCCCCAGCCACCCTGCCAGGAGCCACACAATATGTGTGAAAGAGCCGCATGTGGCTCCCGAGCCACAGGTTGGCCACCCCTGTTCTAATCAATCCTAGTCCTTGACTGGAAGGGGTTTTGTGCAGGAGACAAGAAAATTCTTCCTTATCGGTTAATAAGGTCTAGCTAGAGGCCGGCAAAGCTGGCTGGGAAGGGGTTTAGAAAAAATGTCAGAGCTGCTGACAGAAAGAGACGAGTATCACACCAAACCTGAAATTCTGATGTAGAGTTGAAAATTGCCATTAGCTATTATATACGCGCATTTTGCTGCAAATGACACTCTTAAGCGCGGTATGTTTCCCTCAAGTTTCTCCACAGCATCATTGTTTGTTTGATCTAAAAACTAGCTGACCATGGGCGGAGGTCAGTCTCTGAGCTCTTGCCCTTTGACTGAAGAAGGAGCTGGTTCCTGCGGGCTCAGTTTTCATGTCAGCCGAATGGGGACAAGAAATCCTCGCCCTCTGTCCTTACAAAGGACTTGTGGACCTCTTTACTTTAATGACACTGCTGCGACAGCCAGTTCAGTAATGAACAGTGTCACGCTAAGACTAAAAAAATTAATACACGTGTCTATATAATATAAAAATGTAATGATTTTTCATCTCAGTCGGCTGAAAAAAGAACTTGGCAACTGCCAATGTAATATTAAAATCCACCCCTGCTAAAAGAAACCTCAAATTATCCAGTTCACATCTGGAGTCCTGGATATAAGGCTTTATCCAACTATCTCTTGCCTTGTTAAGCAAATCACAGTCGAATAGACAGTGTTGAAGGGTGTCTATTTGGACAGAACCACACTGGCCCAGTTGCTCAGAGTTAGGCACCTTATTTAAGCATCCCAATGGCTCCCGTGACGGAATAGCATTCAATCTAGCCAGCATAAATAATCGTCTGTAGCATGGAACCGTCAGGAAATCAAAAAAGGCTGGAAGAGATTGTGGTAACATTAAACCTAAATATAAAGGTGAGCACACGCTGCATGCTCTTATCGTGGTACTCACAGCATCCAATTTTTCCAGACAGCATAAGATTGAAGGCCCTTGTTCTTTCAGGGAGATTCCTAAAGTCCAGATACGGCTTTCAACCAATGTGCTCCACGGACCTTGGTAAGTCCGCTTGCAATAGATGTAAATATCCATTTGACTCCGTGGAGAAAAAAATCTTGACCCAGAATCTAAAGGTTGCAGTCCAGATCTGAGCTTCGACTAATGGACCTCATGAAATACCCTCACAGGCCCTTCAGGATTTCCTGAGCCCCAGTGTAAAGAAACATTTGCGTAGAAGCCATTAGGATAGCCAATGCAATATTAACATGAGGAAAAGCATTAAAAGGTGGTGAGGAAAAATTAGCAAGCAGACCAACATCTCTCAGCCAAAATGGTTATTGCCAGGCGAGCTTCCAGGGGACAGTTGTCCACAATTTTGGGGCTACTCCAGTCTAAGTCTATTGCTTTAGACCAGGGGTGGGCAAATGGCGGCCCGGGGGCCACATGCGGCCCGCCACAGAGTTTTTTGCGGCCCGCCAAGAAGATTTCAGGATTTCAAGAAAATTGAGCCTAAATTCAATTTGCTCTCTTATCCCATCACTGCTGATATTGATACAGCACCTGAGGAACTGCAGCTTGAACTTATTGACATGCAGTCAGATCACACTGGGAAAGAAATGTTTAATGCTGTGACATTAGTTGACTTTGACAAATCTTTGTCTGCTGGAAAAATCCATGTATGAAGAAATTTGCTGGGAAAATGTTCTCTAGATTCGGGTCTACATATATTTGTGAGCAAAGTTTTTCTTGCATGAAGATCAACAAGAGTAAATATAGATGCTCTTTGACAGACATTAACTTGCAGGCTGTGATGAGAATCTCAACAAGCAATCTCACTCCTGATTTCAAAAAAATGGTAGAAGAGTGTGATAGGGTACATTTGTCTCATTAAACTGATTCTAAAATTAAATGTGCTTGCAGCTATAGACGATATGAAATTAGCACAATAAATAAATGGAATAAAACTACCACTATTTTATTTAATTTATATTTATTGATTTTTATGATACAATTTATCCCTTTTCTGAAATGCAAAGTTAACTAATGAATGCAATCATTTTAAAAGGTGCGGCCCTCCGCTAACCCTCCACTCCCACAAAGTGGCCCCCGAGCCAAAACAATTGCCCACCCCTGCTTTAGACTACATAAGTAACTATGCTGCCATAGAGCTACACTGCTACAGTCCTAGGGCCTGAAATTCCTTTTGAGGCCTCCCCTTTTCCTCATAGGACCCCGTGTCAATGTCATTCCCCACCCCCACTCCCACCCCACGGCAGATGGGAATCAGCGACCTTATATACACATCGAATTTTCCAGGAAACAAACACACATCTGTATCTGATATCAGAATTTAATAATTCAGTATAGCAATAGTTTCAAAGCCTTTATCAAGATTCGAAAGAGTGAGGCGGAGATTAAGCTGGAAACAAACCCTTTCGTGGGGGGGAAATGATGAAAATATTTGGAATAATTTCTCAAGTCAGTTTTTCTGGCATAAAATCCTTTGTCAGTTTTCATGTCCACCAAAACCAGGAATAGAAAAACACTGGTTTCATCTCACGTCACCCCCAATGTGGGTGTTTGGTCACTGCTGCTCCTAAATTTCCCCCGTTCCTTTTGGAAGCTCCGTTTTATAAAGACGTTGTGGGATATGAAGTTACCTACCAGTGTGGGGAAACCCTTTGTCAACAGAACAGGGCGGCCCGAAGGAGTTCAGTCTACCACAAATGGAGGCCCAACCAAGAAGCTCAGCTCTGGCCCAACTCAGTTACTGTTGCAACCCAGATCCAGGCTGAACAGGCCTCACTTTTTCAGCCACTCTGGGCCTACATACAGTGCTGGCAGCTCAGTGGTTTAGTGAGTTTCGAGGGTATTCAGTGACATAAATTACTGCCTAGCGGCCATAATTTATTTATTTTCCATGAGATTTTAACGTTAGCACAGGATAGGGGTGCCAGCCGTGGATTGGGAAATACCTGGAGATTTTGAGGGTGGAACCTGAGGAGGGCAAAGTTGGGGAGGGGAGTGACTTCAATTGGCTATAATGCCATAGAGTCCACCTTCCAAAGCGGCCATTTTCTCCAGGGGAACCAATCTCTGTTGCCTAGAGATGAGTTGTAATAGCAGGGGATCTCCAGCCACCACCTGAAGGCTAAAGCAACCCGAGCTAGAGTGTGTTAGGAAAGCCTCATGCCAAACAAAATATACACTGCAAAAATATATAGAAATTAACGTGGCAATCCTAGGCGGGCAACCCTAGAAATGGGGTGGCCGAGGCTGGTTCAGAGGCTGAAACAATGAATACTAGGGGTGATTCTGCTGCCTATTATTCTGTATTAGATTTTCCTCCAAGAAGCTCAGTGCAGCGTACACGGCTTGCTCTTCGCTATTTTAATCTCATAACAATTCGGCTGAGACTGACCCAAAGTCACCCAGCAAGCTTCACAGCAGAGTTGAGATTTCAACCCTGATCCTAGTCCTGCACTTTTACCTGCCACTGGCTGTGGCCTAGCAGAGAGCAGAGGCAGGGAACCTACGACTATCCCTTGCAAGAGCAGCCATTTCCAGTTCCAAAACATGGTCTAACAGCAGGCAGTTGAGCCTTGGGTATAAGCAAAAGCTCACATAAATGAGTCTTCCCAAACAAAGATGGCATGCAGCTTCACCCCAGTCAACACACTGAGCATACCCCTGGGGCAGAAACAGATGCAACCCTGATACAATCAGAGCTCACGAGCATTAAAGGTTTCCCTTGCTCGAAAGCCAGTCGAATCCGACTCTAGGGGGTGGTGCTCATCTCCATTTCCAAGCCAAAGAGCCAGCGCTGCCCAAAGACATTTTCCATGGTCATGTGGCTGGCATGACTAAACGCCGAGGTGCACAGAATACTGTTACCTTCTCAACAAAGCGGTACCTATCTATCTACTTGCAATTTCTTGCTTTCGAACTGCTCAGTTGGCAGGAGCTGGGGCCAGAGACGGGAGCTCACTCCGTCACGCGGCACTAGGGTTTCAAACTGCCAAGCTACCAACCTTCTGGTCTGCAGCTCAGTGTCTTAACCTCTGAGCCACCGCGGCCCCTCTTGAGCATTAACACCCTTCAAAAAAGGAGTGCAAGATCCTGATTTAGAATGGGACCACAGGGGCAAGGTGGGTTTAAGCCTCTCTCCCTGTGCCATTTTCCTGACCTGAACTGGTCCTGCCGTGCTGCTATTTGACTTGTCAGAATACCCCCTCATGCTCTATGCTGCCTTTGTAAAAACTGACCAGGGCCATTCCAGGTCAGGAAAATGGCGGGGAGGGGGTTTCAGCCCTCCATTTCTCTGCCCTGTGGTTGCAAACTGAATCAGAAACAAACATATGACATGCTTGGGAGCCCCTGGATCATTCAAGAACTCTGTTTTCACTCTCATTCTACAGACTCAAACTGGTTCAGCAGCTGTTCTCCCGTCCCTGGAAACTGTAGGCAGGTGATAAAGTGCTAACAATCTACCTTGGCTGAATTTCAGCTCCCAGGATTCTTTGGGGATGCCATTAGCGCTAAAGAGGTCGGAAACATGGTACACATTTGTAGCTGAAACCACAGTGGCCACACAGCTGCTCCCAGGAAGCTGAAAGTACAGCATGAAAGCAATATCTTTCCTCTGAACTTTGTCCTTACAGGTCATAAGAACATAAGAGAAGCCATATTGGATCAGGCCAGTGGCCCCTCCTGTCCAGCACTCTGTGTCACACAGTGGCCAAAACCCAGGTGCCATCAGGAGATCCACCAGCGGGGCCTGAACTCCAGAAGCCCTCCCACTGTTGCCCCCCCCCCCCAAGCAACAAGAATACAGAGCATCCCTGCCCCAGAGATAGTGTTCCCTCTGTATTTTTTAGCTAATCACCACTGATGGACCTCTACTCTACATGTTTCTCCAATCCCCTCTTGAAGCCGTCTGTGCTTGTAGCTGCCAACACTTCCTGCAGCAGTGAATTCCATGTTTTAACTACTATTTGGGTGAAGAAGTACTTACTTTTATCTGTGCTAAGCCTACTGCTCAATAATTTCATTGAGTGCCCACAAGCTCTTGTATTGTGAGAAAGGGAGAAAAGTACTTCCTTCTGTACCTTCTCTATCCCATGCACAATTTTGTAAACCTCTATCATGTCACCCTTCAGTCATCGTTTCTCCGAGCTAAACAGCCCTAACCTCTTCAACCTTTCTTCATAGGGAAAGTGTTCCAAACCTTTTATCGTTCTAGTTGCCCTTTTCTGCACCTTTTCCAGGGCTGTAATATCTTTTTTGAGGTAAAGTGACCAGAACTGTACAAAGTATTCCAAATGAGGTCAAGGGCTTGCTCAGTACAGAATCCAATATGGCTATTTTAAAAAGAAAATGAAAGTTTTACACAAGGTGTATTGGAGGAGGTGGGATGCAAGAAGAGCCAGTATGTGAAAGGAATAGGAGTGAAGACAGCACCGTACAGCCCAATCTTGTCAGATCTCAGAAGCTAAGCAGGGTTGGAACTTGGAAGGGAGAATCCCAAGGAAGACTCTGCAGAGGAAGGCCATGGCAAACCACCTCTTCTTCTCACTTACCTTGAAAGCCCCTTGCTGAATTGCCATAAGTCAGTCGTGGCTTGATGGCACATGCACATGTGAAAGGAATGGCAAGCAGAGATTTTTATGGGACTAAGGAGCTTCTTAGGAGCCAGTTTGGTGTAGTGGTTAAGTGTGCGGATGCTAATCTGGGAGAACCGGGTTTGATTCCCCACTCTTCCACTTGCACCTGCTGGATGACCTTGGGCAAGTCATAGTTCTGGCACAGCTGTTCTTGAAAAAGAGCAGTTTCTGTCAGAGCTCTCTCAGCCCCACCGACCTCGCAGGTGTCTGTTGTGGGGAGGGGAAAGGAAAGGAGTTTGTGAGCCGCTACTTAGGGTAGTGAAGGGTGGAGTATAAATCCAATCTCTTCTTCTTCTAGAGTCACTTTACAGAAAGAGAAACGAAGGAGGTAAACAGTTGCCAGTCATCCAGGTGTGCAGATCCATGCCAGCGCACTAACACAATTGCACAAAGTACTCTTTTGTATATTTATGATTTATTGTGAGACTTCGTCTGCGCTACTTCCTAACAAAGGACTTGCATCAACCAGTCTTTTAGCTGCAGAAACTGTATGGATTATTAATCAACATTGCAATCAGTGTTCCCTCTAAGCTGAGTTAGTGTGAGTTAGCTCACAGTTTTTTAGCCCCCGGCTCACGCATGTTTGTCTTAGCTCAGGAAGGATGGTTCCAGAGCAAACTAATTTATGCAGTAGCCAAATCGCTCGCTCACAACTTTAATGCCAGTAGCTCACAGAGTAGAATTTTAGCTCACAAGACTCCACAGCTTAGAGGGAGCATTGTGCAATTATCAAGTAACATTAAATTGTACATCTTCAGTTCTGCAACTGGGCTTTCTTATACTGGCTCTTTGTTCAACTCTTGCTCTGAATTTTTAATTGTAATAGGTTGCTGACCTTTGGTATATGTGAAGCACTACACTTTGAAAGGCATTTGAATCCCTCAACAACTCAGTAATGACTCTTGCTCTGAATTTTTAATTGTAATAGGTTGCTGACCTCTGGTATATGTGAAGCACTACACTTTGAAAGGCATTTGAATCCCTCAACAACTCAGTAATTTCATTTTACGTGTACCAAATGCTCTCCAATCAGGCCTTCCATGTTACTTTAGAAAATGCTGTGTAATGATTTTGTTAATTTTAATGACTACTATTTCTGTTTTCTTTTGTGAGCTGTTTGAGCAAATCTCTGAAGAGGCAGCCTATCCCTTTTCTAAATAAATAAATTTTGAAACAAAAAAACCCTTCCAAAACCACTGAACTTATCCTCATATGAGTTCATAATCCCTGAAAAATCCCCTCAAACAGATAGCAGCTCAAAGACTGTAAACTCATTGATGTCATCTCAAGGCAGGGTCAGCTTGATTCCTCTGAGGAGACTGAATCTTCCTGGAACCCAAATCCTATTAACCGAGGCAACTGGCAGCCTGGCAAACACCAAGGACAGGGCTGTTACACAAATCAGATTTGAGTAGACCGTGTGCATTACCTGGAAAGTAATGCTCACTGAAAGGCCAAAAGTTGGGGAGTGGGAGCAGCTTTTGTGGCCAGAATACAAAGTCTTCTCCAGAGCCAGTGTGGGATAGTGGTTAAAGGGTCAGAGCAGGAGAGGAATAAAATTCCCTGTAACAAAATTCTGAGGGACACCCTCTAACCTGAGAAACCGCTGCCTTTTTCCAGAGGGCAGGAGGAGAAGAGGCAAGAAAGGGAAGCGGGGAAAGGTCCGTGAGAGCTGGAAAGACCAGTGGGGATCGTAGAAATTGCAGTCATCATGCTATCAAATTGAAGGTCCTGGTAGAGACTTTGAATATTATTGGGTGTTTCTAGATGGGTTATTTGCCCCAAGTACAAAGCTGTTGGGAAGTGTTTGGCTTTGTTTTTCATGCTTCCCCATGGCATTGTGGTACAAGAGAAAGACCACAGCAAAGCCAGAATGGTTGCCATGTTAGGTGGGCGGGAAAGTTTGGATTTCCCCGGTTCCCACCCATACAGCAGCCATTTCCCCCACAACGGCCATTTCTTCTCCGTGTCACTAGGGCTTTTTCTTTTTAAAAAAGTGACTGATTAAGTGTTATATCAAGAAGAAGAAGAGACTGGATTTATACCCCACCCTTCACTACCCAAGGGAGTTTCAGAGCGGCTCACAAACTCCTTTCCCTTCCCCTCCCCCCAAAGACACCCTGTGAGGTAGGGGGGGCTGAGAGAGCTCTGAGACAACTGTCCTTGAGAGAACAGCTGGTACAGAGCTATGGCTTGCCCAAGGTCATCCAGCAGGTGCAAGTGGGGGAATCAAACCCGGTTCTCCCAGATTAAAGTCCGCGCACTTAACCACTATGCCAGACTGGCTCTCAATATATATATTCTACCTATGCATATATATAAAAGGTTCTGTGAATCCTCAGCTTTATTATTTTTTTAAGTAAGTCTCTAGCCGTTTTAAGCGAGGAGATATCCTAGCTGAAGCACCTTGGAGCCCAGGTTACTATTTTCCTCCCCTTTTTCAACTCTTTAAATCTCATTTGCAAAGGGATGCTGCTGATTTGTATTGACATCGCACTGGTAGCAGCGGTGGGATTCCAGAGGCGCTGATTAGCAAGGATCTTGGAACAGACAAAGCGGACAGCCATAAAATGTCTCAGAGCATTACAGTTACAGACTAAAAAGCCTTTCCAAGCTCTTAGCCAGCACGTATCACTTCTAAGAGCCTGGAAAAACGGAGGCTTTTTAGTCCATTTTTTCCCTTCTTCTTCACAGCTCCATTAAGATGCCTTAAAGCGACAACACCACTAAAAGAATCCAAGAATGTGGTCACGACGGAATTCACAATATTTACATCAAGATTTTGTATTGTACTAGTACAAAATAGTCTTTGACAACAGACCTATATATATTTACTCATACTTATGAAATGTGTGTTATACAATGAATGTTATTTATGACAGATATTTACAATATAAAAAGCATAACAAAATGTATTAAAATTTACAGAATACCAGTTTTTCTTCAGTGAGTTATATATTTTTTCTGTATATTCACACCAAAACCCATGTGGGTTTTTTTATATATTTATACCAACTGGAGGCTGGCAACTCTACTGGATGCCAACCAGTGTTCCCTCTAAGCTGAGTTAGTGTGAGCTAGCTCACAGGTTTTTAGCCTCCAGCACACACATTTTTGTCTCAGCTCAGGGAGGATGGCTCCAGAGCAAACTAATTTATGCAGTAGCCAAGTCGCTTGCTCACAACTTTAATGCCAGTAGCTCACAAAGTAGAATTTTTGCTCACAAGACTCCACCGCTTAGAGGGTACACCAGTCAAACCAGCACAATTATTTAGGATCAAAGGATAAGTATCATATTTAGAACGCATGCTCACAGAACTCTAAAAATAATGTTAGAAGGGAGAAAAAAGTGGGGATGGGAAAGATACAAGAGATGAATTTCAAATTTGACTTTTGCTGGAAGGATGTGGCCCTACAGGAAGGGGAGGAGTCAGAGGAAGTGACCTTTGACATAGACATGACACCATGATATCACCCCCCCCCCCACCGTGCTCCCTCCCCAAACTCTGCTTTACCAAGGAACCACCTCCAAATCTCCAGGATTTCCCAAGCTGGAGTTGGCAACTCTATGCACACTGTACGAGGCAACAGTGTGATGCAGTGGTTAAATGGTCAGACTAAGACTGGCAAAACCCAGGTTCAAATCCCACCCCAATCAGGAAGGTCTCCTTGGGCCAATCATTCTCTCTTCAGTCCAGCCTACCTCACAGGATAGTTTTATGAGGATAAACGGGGAGGGGAAAACCAGGGATGCTGCTTCTTGGAGGAAAGGCAGAGCACCAATCTAACATGGTTTTTACAGATCAGCAGCACAACCCTAAAAACGCTTCCTAGGAAAGAAACCCCACTGAACAGACCTACTCACAATCCTTCTCAGATCTACTCAGGATTGCTCTTTGAGCTATCTGTTGCACACCCACAGGCTCTGCAACAAAAACCGATGCTTTTCACTCTCATTCAGCAATAAGTAGGCGTCGTTACTGTACCAGAAAAAAGGGCTTTTGTCCTCTCCAGTAGTCCTTGTTTAATGAATCACAATGTACATTACAGCACAAAATTCTAGTCTGTGAATAAAAATCTGCCCACCTATTAGACTTTATTGTTTTGCCTGCAATTGCAATTTCATCCTAACAACATGTACGTGACTCATTCTCTAAAACTGATTCGAGTTGTATAGGGTTATAATAAGAGGCCGGATGCCTTAGAAGCATTCAAGTTTAATCTAATTTGCTGACGTAAATATTTTTCCTGGCTATTTGATTTACAGTGCAGTCCTCTTTAAACCTATTGGCTTAGGCCAGAGAACTCTTCATTGGATCACACTGGCTGTGCCCTGTGGTAAACAGGAATCTGGAAAAACTGGTGCTTCCTGCCAAAATATGATTGATAGGTTCTGAAGGTTAGCCCGATCTCATCAGATCTTGGAAGATAAGCAGATCTTGGAAGCTAAGCAGGAAAGCTAAACTGGGTCGTATTAGGAGGGGAGACCTCCAAAGAATACCAGGGTCATGACGTGGAGGCAGCCAGTGGCACAACGCCTCCAAACATCCCTTGCCCTGAAAATCCTACAGGCTTCTGCATAAGTCAGCTGTGACTTTGATGGCCAAAAAAACAAAGGTTCTGAAAAAGATTGCACCTAGAATATTATAATGATTGATTATGACTACCATTGATCGTCTCTAACAGATTTGGCTACGATTTATTTAGTGTAATAATTTATCCTCCTGCCTTATCTGCCAAAGGCACTTTATGAAACTTCAACGCAAAGCAAGCCATTTCAAAATACCAGCATAAAACAGTCACACACTAAAACAGCATCAGCAAAACAAACAACACTCACTCTAGAGGAGTGGCAACAGCAGTAAATTTCTGAGCGGTCTGTGGACTGCTCGGCAGAGATCAAACCGGAGTGAAAATAAAGCAGGAAAGCAGCAATGAATTTAAAACTGAAATTCATTGGCACTAAAATAACCAGCAGCAACAATTTATGACACAGAGCAAATGTTAGAAGCCAAGACATGGAGATTTAAAGCCACTGCACAAAACGACAAAGCTGTAAAATACGAATTATTATTGGGTTGGATCAAGGGTTGAGAAATGCCTGCGGGGGTGGGGGGGCAGAGTTTCAGGAGAAGGGGGACCTCGGTGGGGTACCTTCCAATACAGCCATTTTCTCCAGGAAAACTGTTCTCTGTTGCCTGGAGTCAGATCTAGGGTTGCCAAGTCTCTGCTGGCCACTGGCAGTAGGATTTCTAGATCCAGGCTGGGAAGGCCGTAGAAATTTGGGGATGGAACCTGGGGAGGACAGGGACCTCAGTGGAGTACAGTGCCATACAGTCCACCCTCCAAAGCAACCCTTTTCTCCTAACTGATCTCTGAAGTCTGATGAGCTGTAATTCTTGTGTATCCCCAGGTCCCACCTGGAGGCTGGCATCCCTAGCTGGATCCCATGCACATACACCACTAACAATGTTTTCCCCTAGTGCAGTGATACTCAGTGAGTCAGGAAGAGCATGCGGCTCTTCGACATACCACCTGTGGCCGCTCTGAGCATCATTCTCCACCCCATGTTTCAAGGAAGTGGGCAAGGCCCAGGGCTGGTGTGGCTTGTAGCTGTCAGAGAAACAACCACCACATTGAAACAACCATCCCAGCAGAAACTGAAGGATGAGTAAAGCTGCAAGTATCTCTGAAGTGTGGGCCTCATGCCAGAGATGGAAGCAAAGGGCCCCGTCCTCGCCCACAACCTCCCTCCCTTCCCCACAGTCCTGCACACTTCCCAGCACTCAAGGTAACCCCCACAAGGAGGCCAAGCTGGCCTCAAAGGAGAGAGTAAAACCACTACTGCTGTAGGACCCCAACTAGGGTAAGAGCAACAACAGAGAGCAAGAGCAAGAACAGTCGAGATCTGGGGAATTCCTAGAGCGCTGCAAAACACTGTGATGTCATTTCTGGGCATGTGACCGCAAGCGATGTCACAGCACTTCATTATGCTGGTTTCTGGTGTCCTTGCCCTCTGCGCCAAATGAATGCTGTTGTTATATCAAACAAAATGCTTGGCCTAATGAAGATGCAAGTTTTTCTTCCCTCTTCCTGCCTGCGATCAGCGCGGCAGCTGGTGCCTCTGCCACAGAATGCAGACTCCAATGCCTTCTTTAAAGCCCTCATTAGAGACATCTCCCAGCCCTGCACTCCCAGTGATTGGAAAATGCTCTTTACTAACTGACACACCAGGGAGGGGGAAGGGTGGCCATCAGCAGAGTACAGACCAGGCAAGCCAATACATACCATTTGGTGACCTAGGAAATACCAGCAGAGGTGGGGCTGGGGGGCAGCTGGGAAATGAGGCTTGGCATTCACATGCTGGCGGCTACAGCTCCCAGCAGCCCCCGAGGCAGGATCTGTGTGTATCATTAACTCTGCAAATCAACTTCCTAATGAATTCCACGCCAAGGAAAGGCACTGGCCAGAACGATCTGGCAAAAGGTTACTTTCAATGCCTACTTTGGGTCAAGGTCATACGGGCCGGCTGGCCACATGCATACGCCATGATCCCACGTCCTAGCAAATGTAAAACAGCTTGCAAAGGAGCTTACCATCCTAAGCCCCTCTGTCCAGTTGTTTTGCTAGTCAAAGCACGGTTAGAGATCTCACAAGCTGGGGTTTCCCAAAACCAGGGGCTGCCAGAGGCTCCCGCACTTCCGTTGCCCCTTCCTGTAGGTAGTAGGGGCAGATTTCTTTTTGGAAGATAAGCAAAATGGACTGGTTTGATCAGTTCATATCAATCACAACTCTCTTAAGTTAATGCAGCGGGTTGCCAAATGCCCACCTCCTCTGCCGTCAAGTGGGGAGGGTGGAAAGGAAGCAGACCACGGGAGGAGGTCAGGGCAGTCTGGCAGATATCTCCCAATCCAAGCCTCCTGTTTCCATGATAGAATTACTTCTCAGTAATAAAAAATACACCGAGTTATCTTCCTCTCGCCCCCAAGGCTGTACTGCGTGCTTCCAAGTTTTGTTCTGGCCTAGAAATAGGACACGAAACAGGAGAAGCACCGGAAATGAAGCTATCAGCTAAGAAGCATGCAGGGGGACCCTATAAAATAAAAGGGTCTTTCCACCCAGAAGAAGGGCTAAGCGGGTCTTCTAGAGAATGCAGCAGCCCATAAGCAGCCGGGGGCTCACAAACTACCTGTTAGAGATCTATACCAGGGGTGGCCAAACTGTGGCTCAGGAACCACATGTGGCTCTTTCACACATATTGTGTGGCTCCCAGCAGGGTGGCTGGGGAAGCGAAAGGGAGGCATGCCTCCCTGATTGTTCTTCCCTCCCCGAGCCAGTGTTCCCCTCCCTGGATAGGCTTGAGATGCAGGGAGCAGAGAAAGAAAGCAACTTTAGATGCTTTCTTAAACACCCCCCCCCCCACCGCTGGCCTGGAGAAGGCATTTGTCTCTTTAAATGCCTTCTCCAAGCCAAGCCAGCTAGCCAGCCAGCATGGGGGTCTTGGAAGATACATTTGCTTTCTTTCTATTTCTCCCCCCCCCCATCTATTTGCTTTCTTTCTTTCCACATGTCTTTCTTTCTTTCTCCCCTCCCTCCTCATCTAAAGTTAAAAATCACTATCAATATCTGTTGTTACCCCTTTTGTTTTTATTTTTGGCAGTCTCATCTAATGTTAATTAAAAGCAAGTTTGCATATTTTTCAATAAAAAACATGTGGGTTATATTTGTTCATGTCTTGTGGCTCTCAAACATCTGATGTTTATTCTTTTTTTATTAGATCTTTATTTTTTTTGAAACTTAGGCCGCGGTCACACAGCCCCTTAATGCGGGAGGAAGGGCTGCTTCCTCCCGCATTTAAAGGGGCCGTCTACATAGGCCCGCAGTGAGTCCCGCAGCGAAGCGGGCTCCAATGCGGGTTGCTCCCGCTTTTACCGACCCCGGGAAAAACGAGTGTTTTCCCAGGAGTCGCGGGAGGAACCCACATTGGAGGTTATCTGGACAGCCCTCTCTCGCAAGCCATTTTCCCCCCCCCTTTTTACACTTGGGCGCATGGCCATTCATGCGCCCAAGTGTAAAAGGGGGGGGGGGGAACCACAACTCACCCAGGCGGCTGGCGGTCCTTGGCCGCCACCACCGCCTCTCCCGCTGCTGGGGCTGCCTCCGCCGCGGCTGCTGTTCTCGCCACGGCCGCCGCCGCCGTTTCCGCCACGGCCGCCGCCGACACTTCCGCCACCGCCACCGTGGCTGCCTCTGAAGCGGCCGCGACCGTCGCTTTCTCCACCGGCGCGGCCGCCAACATCCCAACCCACGGCAGAAAAATGCGGCCCCTTTAAATCCGGGAGCCCTCCCGGTTTTAAAGGGGCCGTGTGACCACGGCCTTAATTAATTCAGGGAACAGTTTACATATCTTTAAACCTGTTTGTTCCATCGTTTTATCTCCTTTGCACCTAGGCTCTTACTTTAAGCAAGTTTGGCCACCCCTGATCTATACCATGTTATAAACCTCTTATCAACTCCCTCCCTTAATAGTCTTTGGGTTTATTGAGAAAGCTTTTCCTCCTAGACAGATGTCCTCCAACCCCTTCAACTTTTCAGCTGCCCTTCGGTTAACCTAAACAAGTGGGGTTTGGCAACAATTCACAAAGGGGGTGGAGAGAGTGGAATGGGGCTCTGCAAGTCTTCGTCTTCTCCTTAACCTCCCTTTGCCCCTCCCCTGTTGAGCAGTCTCCAAGGGCCTTGTCTCAGATCTCTCCTCTGCCAAATTCACCAGATGTCCTTAGGCAAGCCACTCTCTCAGTCTCCCCTTATCTGCAATACCAGGACAATAATACTGCCCTACTTTACAAGGCTGGTGCAAAGCTAAATGCATGTAGAGTCATTAGAATCTTTGAGACTCGTTGCTACAAGCAGGGATATGCAGGGCGGGAGGGTGGAAAGTACGGTTAGTAGGTGGAATGGAAAGTCTCCCCATTGCAACCCACGTAACCTCTTCCATGTACAAGCATACCTGCGTTAATGTATACACAACAACATACACAGAGACCGTGTTCATGTTCGGCTGTGGGGGGCCCTCCCTAAGGATTATGGGTAGGGACTGAAGGCACGAAGGCATCTTGGATGTTTGCATACCACACAGTGGCTGCCGTTTCCCACCCTGTAAAGCATTCTGTGCAAACAGGGAGAAAGAGCAAATGGGGAAGGAGAGCAACAGCGTATACATGCAAAGGGGATGATGGGAGTTGAAGTGAGAAGAAAAGGGACCGGGCTGAGGAGGTGGCAGTTAAGGGCACAGCTGGCAAGAGCAGCACATAAAAAGAGGGGCAGGAGGGAAACAGAAAACATGGTGCAAAGGGACAGCTTCGGCAGCAGCACTCACCTGCTGGGAATCTCACCTGCCTCTCACTTTGCATTCCCTGCTTCTGTATAAGCATGGAAGCAAACTATGACCCACCCTGAGTGGTTAATACCAACCATATTAACACACACTCCTCGAATAGAGATGTGAAGGCCCGGAAAAATTCGGGGAAAAATCCATTTTGTTTTCTTTCCGAAAAATTGGACAAATTGAAAAAAGAAAAGAAAAACATTGATTATGGAACGTTTTATTTTAACATAATGAATAAAATATTCTAAGACAAGGTGTTCAAATATTTTCCAAATCATTTCTAAAAAATATGTATGGTACCAGATTAATCTGATTTCTGTGCACTGAGGAGAAGCGAGTCCTAGGTTACAAACTGAACTCTCCAATGCAAGAACAAGATGCATTTCTTCCTTTGGGAGGTGCTATTGTCACAAGAAAAGAAAAAGGTTTTAGTTTTGTTTTTGCATGTGGGTGGATATACTGGCACTCAGGCTTCACTAGGCCTCAAAGCACTGGAAGAAAATACAGAGCAACAAAAAGGACCTGAAAGTATAGTTTTTAGAGGTCCATAATAACTGTGATAATGACAGACACAACAGAGTAGCTGCAGAAGCAGAGACTGAAACTGATAATTACAGCTCAGAAAATGATTCTGATCAAATTTCATGCCCATTCATTGAAACTTAGTCCCATACTCCCTTCTATACACTTCCCCCACCCCTCTTCAATTCTTTTTATGAGAATAGGTTTTTTTTAATTTAATACTGTGGAGAGGAAATATGAATAACTGTTACTTCTGGATTTTTAAAAATTGTTTTGTGGAGGGTTTTTTGTTTGTTCCACATAAACTAGTAAACAGTTCAGGAGATTGTTGCTCCATTTGTTACAATTACAAATAAATGTTATTTAAAAAGAAAATTCTGTTTGTAATAATTGTTTGGATACACTATATTTTTAATATGCTAGTTGTGATAATTTCATGCCAAGTATAATTGTCCATAGTCATATTTTATGCCCCTAAAGTAACAGAATGACTTTCAATCTGGAAAAGAAAAAAAAAGTGTTAACGTAGCATTTTTTTTCAATTTTTCAGAAAATTTCTGGGTTTTCCCAGAAAAAAACAGGAAAAAAACAGGGTTTTTTCCTGAACTTCAAAATTTCCAGAAATTTTACATCTCTATCCTTGGGTGAGAAAAACCACATGACTGACAGCAGAAAAGGAGAAACCAATCAGAATGATTGAGACCCAAAGTCTGGGCACTACACAGGAGGCCTGAACAACATACCCCAAATATATACCTTCCTCACATTAGATGAACCCAGGACTTGGGGGCAGAGGGTAAGACCTCTGGCTACCCGGGCTTTTACATTCCACAAACACGTTCAGCACATAAGCCGTCTCTAAAACCAAAACAATTGAACTATTCAATAGTGTATTATCATCACACACACGGAGTAGCATATTAATTGTGGGCATAATTAATCGCCTTTAAACAATAAGCATATCCTTGCAAATATGCTGTACATGTCCACAGTACACACAGGACTTATTATCTAACACTGCAGGCGGTCTTACATAAAAGTCTTCATACTGCACATTTTGAGTGAGTAAAATCTTGTCTTCCATTGATTTCAAAAGAGAAAATATATCTCAAGAGTTTCTAGCACTCTCCAGAAATTTCCAGTTTTTCTGGTGGGAAAAAACTGAACTCCTGCTTTGTTTTTAAGAGGACACCTCCCCCCTCCCCCAATTTTAGCAGTGTTTTTGGGGGGAGGCAGGCTTCTGGTCTCTAATTTATTTATTTAGTTAATTAGCTCATTTATATCTCACCTTCCTCCTCAATGGGAACCCAAATTGTATTATATCCTTCTCCTCTCCTCCACGGAACCCCCACAACAACCCTGTGATGTAGGATAGGCTGAGGGTGTGTGACCGGCTCATGGTTACCCAGCCAGCTTCCCTAGCACAAGTGGGGACTCGAACCTGGGTCTCCCAGAGCCAGTTTGGTGAAGTGGTTAAGTGCGCGGACTCTAATCTGGGAGAACCGGGTTTGATTCCCCACTCCTCCACTTGCACCTGCTGGATGACCTTGGGCAAGCCATAGATCTGTACCAGCTGTTCTCTCAAGGACAGCTGTCTCAGAGCTCTCTCAGCCCCCCCTACCTCACAGGGTGTCTGTTGTGGGGATGGGATGGGATGGGATGGGAAAGGAGTTTGTAAGCTGCTCTCCCTTGGGGAGTGAAGGGTGAAGTATAAATCCAATCTCCTCCTCTCCTCCTCCTCCATCCTAGCCCAACATTGTACCACATTGGCTCAGCTGAAGAATGTCTGAAGCTCAACTGTCCTTGCCTCCAGCTAAAAGGATCTCACGGAGCAGGACTAGAGGAGACCTTAGGTAGAGAACTTGCAGAGATACCACTGTTGCTAGAGGTGGAAACTGCTATCAAGTCACAGCTGATTTATGGCAACCAGCAGTGCTCCCTCTTACAAGTAAAATTTATTGTGTTCGCCACAGGCCATAACAAAGTTACAGAACATTCAAAAACAACAGTGAAATAGTATAATAAAATACATAAAGAAGTAAAACCTAAAATCACGTAGGTAAAATTAGTGTGGGTTAAAATGGCCTGCATGCTATAAGAATGGCCCCTGTGATGCTGCCCTGGCTCTAATCTTTTTAGCCACAAGGGCAAAAAGAGAGATTCTATAGGATACAAACTCGTCAGCATCTGTTCCCTCTAAGCTAAGCTAGTGTGAGCTAGCTCACAGTTTTTTAGCCTCCAGCTGATACACTTTTGCCCTAGCTCAGGAAGGATGGCTCCAGAGCAAACTAATTTATGCGAGAGCCAGTTTGGTGTAGTGGTTAAGTGTGCGGACTCTATCTGGGAGAACCGGGTTTGATTCCCCACTCCTCCACCTGCACCGGCTGGATGACCTCAGGCAAGCCATAGTTCTGGCACAGCTGTTCTTGAAAAAGAGCAGCTTCTGTCAGAGCTCTCTCAGCCCCACCTACCTCACAGGCTGTCTGTTGTGGGGAGGGGAAGGGAAAGGAGTTTGTAAGCCGCTCTGAGACGCCCTTGGGTAGTGAAGGGCGGGGTATAAATCCAATCTCTTCCCTTCTTCTTCTCTACGCGGCAGCCAAATCGCTTGCTCACAACTTTAATGCCAGTAGCTCACAAAGCAGAATTTTTCCTCTCAAGCCTCCACAATTTAGCAGGAGCATTGGAAGGCAAGGGATTTTCAGAGGTGATTTGCCATTGCCTGCATCTGCATAACTACCCTGGACTTCCTTGATGGTCCCCCATCCAAACACTAACCGGGGCTGACCCTGCTTAGCCTCTGAGATGTGACAAGATCCGGCCAGCCTGGGTCATCTAGGCCAGGGCAGAGGTCCCTAGATAAACTGATTTGCTCCTGTGTTCAGCCGGCTCTCTCTCCAACACGGCACCTCTGCTCTCCCACCCTAAGGACAACTCCAGGGATAGGAGGGCAATAACTCACACCTGCAGCCTCCAAACCGCCAGGCCTCCCCTCACCTAGGTTCGAATCCCTGAGCAGCCCAAACACAGCTTGGACGAGAACTGCTTACTCGCAGCCCGCTTGCTTTGCAATACAGGAAGGCTCAGGGTCCATTTCAGGAGTTAAAAGAATCTCGGATTAATTGGGGAGGGAAAGATTTCCCCGAGTCCTTGAAGAGCTACTGCCAGGTCATGTGGGCAGAGAATATGCTTGGCAAGACGGGCTGATTCAGCATAAGGCCTAAGAAAGGAGGACTCTGAAGCCGATCTGAACCCAAGTGGGAAATCTGGAGTTTTTCACAACCCCTAGAACAGAGCTCCCTCTTTGCACAGGCTATTTTTGCATCTGTGACTTTTAAAAGGACTTCCGCGCCTCTCTCATGCCATCTGATGCCACACATGAAGCCAGGACACAGCTGGGGGAGGGGGCAACAGATACGCCACCCCACATGGAACACGACCCCATCTGAGTAGGGTTTTTTTGCAAAACAAGATTTTTAAATTTGTGACAAAGTTTGGTTTTGGATTTGGAAATTTTCTAGTAAAAGAAATGAGCCCCCCCCCCCCCCCTCCACCAAACATTCCCCTCGGCTTCATATTTTTCAAGCATAACCGTTATCTGGAAGGAAATCCTCCTGTTAGCTACACTGACTGGCAGGGTGTTTAAGGGGGGGAAGAGATTGTAAATTGAGAGGGTTCCTATGGGAGAGAATCATTAGAAGATGACAGAGGCTCCTGAACAACTGCTTTTATCCAAATCGGGTATTTCCAGAACAAGCCAACCACAAATATCAAAACAATACAGAGCCATTTGGGCTCGGCAACCATTTCTATTGGTTGTGAGAACATAAAGAGAATAATGGGAGAATAAATTAGAAGTTCCACCTGGAAACATGGCAGGTCTGTCTATGCCATCAATGCAGAAGTTTTTAATGTGAGATAGCAGAAGAGGAAGAACTGAACTCAGACACTGGTTTCCCTAACAGGTTGCACCTCTGCACTTGGGAAAAGTTGAAGGGCAAGACAATTTTATTTTCATGCACACAAAAACATCCATAGGGAAAAGCCACGGGTTGGTCTCTCCCTCCTTACCTGGGTTGGATGGCTCACGTTGACAGTGTGGGGGATGGGGGGTCTTCTCCTTCGTGGGGAGCCAGGAGATGGTGCCAATCCCGGCTGCCGGACCACCCTTCCATGCTGTGCTTTATGTTCTCCTGGTGGGTTTTTTTTTTAAATCACATCATTGCCAGCAGAGCAAAGCCCAAAACACTGGTTCTGCTGGCCTATTCTTTGCAAAAGGAAATAAGAAGGAAATAGCCTTCTGAAAACAAACAAAAAAGATGGCTCAGTTTTTCTGCTACATCTGCCAAAATGAAACTGGAACAGCCTCAGTTCCTCATGGGCCAACCTGTCACTCCGGAGAGGCATGTTCTTTATGTCGCTAAAACTAAAGCAAAGCACACAACACTAGATTGCATCGGCTTGGAACACCCCACCCCTCTAACACACAGCCACACACAACACCCCAGTCCCTGCCTGCCATCTGATGCCCAGGTTTCCCCAAGCAGCCGTGTTTTTTTGGTCAGGAAAAGGTCAAAGTCCAACAGATCTCGCAGCTCAAATATCCCAAATGCACAGGAATGGAAGCTGTGTCGTGCTAAAGCAACCGGGTAACATCTTGCATTTGTACGGTGGTGTCCTAGGGGCTTCCGGGATGAGAATGCAACCACGGAGGCAGGTCTGTGTCGTACACCGGGGCTCCAGTGCACACTAGGGGACCCTCTCCCCCCCCCCCCAAAGAAAGGGAACGAGTGGCAAGCTCTCACCAACCCAGCTGAATTGTTCTCACCTCTGCTGGAGAACATGCAATCCAGAAACTTCACAAGCCAGCCCCCCACTACCACCTTGTCTCTCCCCCCCCCCCACCCCTTTCTCCTTCTTTCTGCATTGCTTTTTTTTTAATGGCTTGGCTGGCAAATATGGTCAGTGCTGCGCTCTCAAAGACCTTCTCTCTGCCTCCCCCCCTTTCAAGATTTGCTTTTGATCGGCCGCCGTGGGTGCGCAGGGAGGGACACACAGACCCACGCCTCACCTTCACAACACACCCCAAGCGTCACTAATTAGGGGGGCTCAAAACACTCTCCGCCATCAAACACCCCCCCCCCCTTCCCCAATGATGCTCTCCTAAGCAAGGCCTGGTTGTTGCAAACTCACCCGGCTCGACGCGGCCAGTCCAAGCCCCGGGCGCCGAAGCCCAGCTAGTGGAAGCCGGAGGGAGGGAGGGAGAGCCCGGGGCTGCAACCGGACGCCGCCAGCCCCCGAAATGCACGCCGCCCCGGCTGCTGGAGCTGCCAGTAATGCCGAGCCAGTCCCAGATTCCGGCGGGCGGGCGGGCAGGGCCAACAGGGCATTCATTGGCAGCTTGCTTTACTGCTGGTGCCGGCTTTCCTGGCACATCCCGAAAGAAGCTGTTAAACCGCTGGGCTCCAGACTCGGATGGGTCGTGCAAGCCTCGTCTCGGTCCTAGCGCCGGCCGGTTTCCCTCCCCCCTCTCCCCCCCCCCCCCCGGCATCCCTGCGCTGCTCTGCAAAAACCAGGGACCGCCCTCCCCTGCTCCCTGCTCCCCGCGCCCCGATCCGATTTCGACTGGGGGGGGGGGGGAAGAGCCAGGAGTACCAGCAGCAGGGGAACAGCAGCGCGCTGGGGGTGGAGGTGGGGGAGGACCACGCAAGACCTGGAGGGGGAAAGAGAAACGACGGGGAGGGGGTGATCTGAGCCCGCTTTTTAGCCTCCGCCTAAGAAGCCCTGACCCGGGCAGGTCCCCTCCCCCCCCGGGGAGATATTCAGGGTCGGTACTCAGGAAGGGGAGGGAGACCAGCGAGGAAGACTCTGCCAAGGGATCTGAAGAAGTGAGCGGGGACCCACCGGGGCTCATATGCCCCGGCCACAAATTTGGTTAGTCTCTAAGGTGCTACCTGGACTCCGGCTCTTTTCTGTTGCTGCGAACAGACTTAACGCGGTTACCCATCTGGACCCATCTGCAAAGGAAGGCAAGGGTAAACCACCGCTGCTTCTCACTTGCCTTGAAAACCCCTTGCTGGGGTCAGGGTAAGTTGGCTGTGCGACCTGGCACTTCACACACACACACAACACCCCCCCCCCCAGGTTCCCCTGGCCTCCAGCAGTAAAGGTGCCAGGGCCCCCCCCCCCCAATTGGCAGGGAATTGTTTGGGTTTTTTTGCCAAATCCAGGCTGGCCACCTCCTAGAGATTTGGGGATGGAGCCTGGGGAGGACAGGGGCCTCAGTGGGTACAATGTCAGAGAGCCCACCCTCCAAAGCATCCATTTTCTCCAGGGGAACTGGATCTCTGTGGTCTGGAAATCAGCTGTTAATGGGGGGGGGGGTCCCCAGGTCCCCCCTGGAGGCTGGCATCCCTAACCAGCAGAGGGTGGGGGGGCTAGGGTTGGCAGATCCAGGTTAGGAAACTCCTGGAGATTTGGGGGTGGTGCCTGGGGAGGTCCTCAGTGGGGCACAATGCCACAGAGTCCACCCTCCAGAGCATCTGTTTTCGTCAGGGGAACTGATCTCTGTAGTCTGGAGATGGGCTGTGATTCCAGGGGATCCCCAGGTCCCACTGGGAGGCAGGCCCGTAGCCAGGATTTCTTAGTTGGGGGGGGGCTTTTAAAAAGTCAGGGGGCACTGAAATATGCATGTGCCCCCCTCGTATCCCCCAAAGGGTCCATTTAAATGCTTTGAGGGAGAAGCAGGGACGGCACGCGCCTACACTCCAAGCCATGGATTGGAGTACAGGTGCACGCGGGGCCTCCCACTGCTTCTCCCCAAAAGTCAGGGGGGCTTGGGAAGAAGTTGGGGGGCTGGGCCCCGGGAGGCCCCACTGTAGCTACAGGCTCTGCCAAGAGGCTGCTTTTGAAACAGATCTACAATCCTAGGCTGTGAACCCAACACTATACAAACCCCAAGAGGCTGGAATTCATTGCCCCAAGATGTCGTGCGCACCACTGGACTGAGCAGCCAGTTGGTCTGTACCTCAAGAGCAGGTCTGAGATACCCACCACAGGGAAGAAACTAGCAGGAGAGGCAGTGTGCCCTGCAGACTACTTTGGACTGAAAAGAACCGGGTTCTAATCCACTGGGTGATCCTGGGCCAGTCACACACACTCAGCCTGATTTACCTCACAGGATTCTTGTGGGGATAGAAATGGAGTAGGGGGCGGCTACTCTGAGATATTTGGGGGACGCAGAGGACATAGGGAAAGAAATAATGATCTTAATTGGGCCAGTGTGGAAGGTTAGTGGGCCTCCCGTGGTTTCACAGTGCTAAAGAGTCTTGTGACAGTCACCCATATCATGTGTGGACTGTAGAGAAAGTAATTTTTCTTCCTGTTAGAAGCAGAAGCTACGTGGGGTGTTCTGGCCCCAGCCAGGTGGAACACCCTTCCACATGAGGAAGAGAAGAGATTGGATTTATACCCTGCCCTTCACTACCCAAAGGAGTCTCAGAGCAGCTTAAATCCCTTTCCCTTCCCCTCCTCACAACAGGCACCCTGTGAGGTAGGTGGGGCTGAGAGAGCTCTCTTGAGGACTGTCCTTGAGAGAACTGCTCCGAAAGAGTTTATGACTGACCCAAGGTCACACAGCAGCTGCAGGTAGAGGAGTGGGGAATGAAACCCAGATTAGAGTCCGTACTGTTAGCCACTATACCAGACTGGCTCTCTTCAGCTCTACAGGGCCTGTAAAACAGAAAAGCTCCGCCAGGCATACAGTTGAGGCGGCAAAGTTGCTGTCTAATTTGGCCTCCCCCAGCCCCCCTCCCCGCCACTCATTTGTACCAGGTTCCCAAACACACAGGTGATACAACCTCACTCAGATAAAAACTGCCATTAGTGCCAAAGTTGCCATCAGATTTTATCTTTGATTACTATCGGACTAATTTGTTTTTAATAATTACCTGTGTTATCATTTTAACTTGTTGCTACCCGCCCAGACCTTTGCAACGCAGGAGAGAGCAGGTTAAAAGTCTAATAAAACAAACAAACAAACATAATCAAGTCCACTGTGGGGGTTTCACTGGGAACTTGGGTTGCCAGCCTCCAGGTGGGGCCTGGAGAGCTCCTGCTTTCACAGCTGATCTCCATCTGACAGAGATCAGCTCTCCTGGAGAAAATGGCTGCTTTGAAGGATGGACTCTATGGCATGCTGAGGCCCCCTCCCCTCCTCAAACCCCACCTCTCCTGGATCCACCCCCAAAGTCTCCAGGTATTTCCCAACCCAGACCTATGGGAACACCATGGTCTGTGTTTTTCTGTAGCAACCCTCTCATTTTTCTTACTGACAAATGTTTTGTAAAAGTACTCTGTCCGGAGCATCTGCCCTTACAACAGCTGCCCTCAGCAGTTCTCCAAAGGGAGAGCCAAGTAATATAGAACCAGTGGAGCAGAGTGCTTAAGGGAGACATAGGTTCAAATCCCCACTCCGCCATCAAGCTCACTGGGTGAACTGGGAGACCCAGACACTCTCAGCTTAATCGAGGAGGAGGAGGAGGAGATTGGATTTATACCCCACCCTCACTTGAAGTCTCAGAGCTGCTTACAAACTCCTTCCCCTTCCCCTCCCCACAACATACACCCTGTGAGACAACTGAGCTTGAGACAACTGAGCTCTGAGACAACTGTCCTTGAGAGAACAGCTCTGACAGAACTATGGCTTGCCCAAGGTCATCCAGCAGCTGCAAGTGGAGGAGTGGGGAATCAAACCCAGTTCTCCCAGAGTAGAGTCCACACTCCTAACCACTACACCAAACACAGGCAGAGTTGTCAACTCTGACTTGGATTATTCCTGAAGATTTGGGGGTGGAGGCTGGGGAGGGTGGAATCTAGGGCGGGAGCTCAGCATGGTATAACGCAGTAGAGTCTGTCCACCCTCCAAAGCAGCCATTTTCTTCTGGGGAAGTGATCCATGTCATCTGGAGATGAGCTGTAATTCTGGGAGATCTCCAGGTCCCACCTGGAGGTTGGCAAACCTATTTACAGGGTTATTGAGCAGGTGAAATGGTACAAGGGAGACCCATACATATGTTGCCCTTGGCGGGAGAGTGAGATGAAAATGTACTAAATAAACATAAATTGGTTGAAGGAAGACTGAGATGAAAATGTGCTCAATAAATCAACATAGGCTGGTTACTGTATTTTCATAGCTACATTTCAGAACTGCTTATATGATTGCTCCTACTGCTACTTATCTACCCTCTCCCATCCCAGGACTGAAAACTTGAGCCACTCTCACCTCCAGGATTGCCAGTATCTCCAGGCGCGGCCTGGAGATCTGGAATTAAAACTGATCTCTGCGGTGTGAAGATCAGTTCCCCAGGAAAACATGGATGTTTAGGTGGGTGGAAACTATGGCATTATACTCCGCTGAGGTTCCTTCCCTCCCCAGACTTCACTTTCCCCAGTCCCTACCCACAAATCTCCAGCAATTCCCAAAGACTGTGTTGCTGAGGGAACCAAACGAGTGGAGGACTTGAGCCTGTTAGGCCCAAGCAGACAATGGTTAGCCAGGCCTGTTAGGCTTGTCAGATATAGGTTGGGAAACTCCTGGAGATTTTGGGGATGGAGCCTGGGGAAGACAGATATCTCAGTAATGCCAGAGTCCCCTTTCCAAAGCAGTCATTTTCTCCAGGGAGACTTTTCTCTGCAGGTTGGAGATGAGCTGTAGTTCCAGGGAATCCCCAGGTCCCATCTGAAGGCTGGCACCTAGGCCTGGTACCTTCCTCTCACATCTAGGCCTAAAAAAATATTTGCATACTCTCCTGAGGGACAAACTTGAGCAGCTGTGTCATTACTTATTTTTCCATTTGACGTTTATGCCAAACGCCACAACGTTTTGTCCTAGAACCTCACTGGAAGCTGCTTGGAACCAATTATCTGGTAAAGGATAAAAATGATTAGAAATACAAGCACAGCACAAGCTTTAGGCTGGGAGAGCCCTTCGTGCAAGTTCTGGGGCATTATACATTTGCACGTCCCCTGTGATTCGTCTCCTCGCCAAGTACAGTTGCCATAGCAACCCTGCGTCACTTTCTCGGTTGCAGAACCTCCCTGTGAAGACCCTACCAGGGCTGAGGAAAGCCCCCCGTTATAATTGGCACAGAGCCCACCGTTTCAAATACTCCAGATGTGAGAAAAGCAGCCCTTGGGTTCTTATACGATTGCAAAAGAGGTTATCTGCTATTGGAAGTGTTCCCCCCACCCAGCGTTGCTCATGCAGATTTTCATGGGTCAGGTTAGTATCCCCTCCATACCCTTAAAACTTCACATGTACATGCCGATGATGGTGTGCGCACACATGCATGTGAGGAAGAGAGAACATGGAAGCCACAGAATTTGCTGATATTTGCATTGTACCTACCAGCTCAGGAGAGCTGAATTACAGCAGCCCGTTCACATCCTCACACAACATGACATTTCCCCGCACAATGTTGGCACAAAGTGCTCATTTGAATTCTCCCACACACGACAAAGTGACGGGGCTTTGCTGAACCTTTGGTGAGAAGACAAGCATGAGATGTGCTGAGAGCACATGCAGAAATTAAACACAACCAGAAAAGAGGAGGCTGCGAATCTAATACACCGCGGATCCAGAAGAGTTCCACTAATACGTCAAAACGAAAATGTCAGGTTCTACAAACAACATTTGTAGTGTCGGGCCTGAAATTATGCCAGAGTGAAATCCTGCACATGCAGCAGTGCCTGATATTTAGAAATTACTCGTCTCTTATTTTCAGTTCCTGAGCAGTAAAAATATAAGCCGTAGGCAGTTCCCCCTGTGGATTTCTTCTTTCAAGCAGATGTGGCCCCTTGATACACCCACACCACCAACTCTTATCATTACAGCCACTGGAGCCATGTAGGGACAGCTTCAGAAGGGGCTAGCCAGGCATCTAAAAAGGTAAAGGTTTCCCTTGCTCGAAAGCTAGTCGAATCCCACTCTAGGGGCGGTGCTCATCTCCATTTTCAAGCCAAAGAGCCAGAGCTGTCTGAAGATTTTCTTCCATGGTCATGTGGCTGGCATGACTAAATGCCGAGGCACATGGAACACTGTTACCTTCCCACTGATGGGGTAACTATTTATCTACTTGCAATTTCTTGCTTTCAAACTGCTAGGTTGGCAGGAGCTGGGGCCAGAGACGGGAGCTCACTCCGTCACGCAGCACTTGGGTCTCGAACTGTCGAGCTACCGACCTTCTGGTCTGCAACTCAATGTCTTAACCTCTGAGCCACCGCGGCCCAATAGCTAGGTATCTACATTAACCCAAACGGGTAAGTGAATCTGGTGCTCAGAAATAGAAATTTATTCCGAAACTTAAAATATGCCTAAGCAATCTTCAGGTGCAAAGGTGACCCTGTTTAACCTCTTCTGATGGCTAAACATGATTAGGATAATCTTCTGTCCAACTGAGCAGCTTTCAGCTATGGCTACCTGGATAAGTCAATACTAGAGAAAAATATTTCAAAACCCATTGGGTATATTCTGGTGGGAAATGCCTTCAAGTCACGGTTGACTTATGGCGACCTCGTAAGGGTTTTCAAGACAAGAAGCATTCAGAGGTGGCTTGCCATTGCCTGCCTCTGCATTATGACCCTGGTATTCCTTGGAGGTCTCCCACCCAAATACTAGCCAGGGCCAACCCTACTTAGCTTCTGAGATCTGACAAGATTGGGCTAGCCTGGGCTAGCCAGGTCAGTAAAAGATATATCCTAGGCTACAATAGATTTCCTTTTCTGAGAACCAGTAGGAAGCACTTACTATTTTAGAATGAGGAGGAGACTGGATTTATACCCCACCCTTCAGTGTTCCCGCTAAACTGAGTTAGTGTGAGCTAGCTCACAGGTTTTTTTAGCTTCCAGCTAACACATTTTTGTCTTCGCTGAGGAAGGAGGGCTCCAGAGCAAATTAATTCATGCAGTAGCCAAATCGCTTGCTCACAACTTTAATGCCAGTGGCTCACAAAGAAGAGTTTTTGCTCACAAGACTCCACACTACCCGAAAGAGTCTCAGAGCGGCTTACGATCTCCTTTCCCCTCCCCTCCCCACAACAGACACCCTGTAAGGTAGATGGAGCTAAGAGAGCTCTTTCGATAACTGCCCTTGAGAGAACAGCTCTGAGAGAACTCGTGACTGACCCAAGGTCATGCCAGCTGCTGCATGTGGAGGAGTGGGGAATCAAACCTGGCTCTCCCAGATTAGAGTCTGCACTCCTAACCACTACACCAAACTGGCTTTCAGGGCACTGCTGCTGCTTTTTCCTTCTGCATTTCCCACGTTTGCTCATAGTTCCATACACCCCGAGTTAACTTTGCAGAGGTCTGTGCCTACTTCACCAGACCTAAGTTATCATTCTCGCACGGCTTGAGCCCAGAACAAAATACTTTACTAGTCAAAAGGGCTGCATGAGTTTGCAGAAGGTCCCTGGATTCAAGAACAAACCAGCTCTACTCACTTCTGTTCCAGGTCCAGGACCCGACCGCTTTGTCGTGGGACCAGGCCAGAGCTACTGTTCTGATACCAAACTGAAAAGAGTAAAAACTAAGAGACCAAGGGTGGGATCCAGCTACAGCCCAGAACAGAAGGCTCTAAATTAAACTCCTTAGTGTTCAGGTTGCTCCACTGAGGATTGCTCTAAACTCCCCCCCCCCCCCCTTCCAGGCTCGCAAGCACATACACACACACAAAGTTTTTAAAAAATAGAAAGAGGAGGAGGAGATTGGATTTATACCCCACCCTTCACTCGGAGTCTCAGAGCAGCTTACAATCTCCTTCCCTTCCTCTCCCCACAACAGACACCCTGTGAGGTAGGTGGGGCTGAGAGAGCTCTGACAAACTGCTCTTGAGAGAACAGCTCTGAGAGAACTGTGATTGACCCAAGGTCACCCAGCTGGCTTATGTGGAGGAGTTAAGAGCAGAGAATCATACAGCTGTGACAACACACTCTCCTATTAAAGCATATGTATCAAAAATTTCAAAAATATACAAAAATATTGCAAAATATGATTAATTTAATATAGTAGGTGATGGGGGTTCAAAGCATGCTTTTGAATTTTTAAATATTGTTTGTCAAGACAAGAAGCATTCAGAGGTGGCTTGCCATTGCCTGCCTCTGCATTATGATCCTGGTATTCCTTGGAGGTCTCCCACCCAAATACTAGCCAGGGCCAACCCTACTTAGCTTCTGAGATCTGACAAGATTGGGCTAGCCTGGACTAGCCAGGTCAGTAAAAGATATATCCTAGGCTACAATAGATTTCCTTTTCTGAGAACCAGTAGGAAGCACTTACTATTTTAGAAGGAGGAGGAAACTGGAAGGAGGAGGAAACTGGAAGGGGAACACCCTTCAGTGTTCCCGCTAAGCTGAGTTAGTGTGAGCTAGCTCACAGTTTTTTTAGCTTCCAGTTAACACATTTTTGTCTTCGCTGAGGAAGGAGGGCTCCAGAGCAAATTAATTCAACGCGTGTGATCAGAGTCTTTTTGGCTCTTAATTCAATTCCATTTGAGGTAAATTCCCCCTCTCCCTCCCAGCTTCACACCTATTGTACTTTTGGGGGGAATGGGCAGACTGGCCCTTTCACTTATCAGGAAAATTACCCATGGCAGACAGCAGCCAATTGAGTTGAGTGGCCACTTAGCTTGTCCCAGGGCTGTCTCAATACCCCAACCCACCCCAGCTTCAGACAGAGCATAAAACCACTGGGATTTATAACAAAACAAACTAGGGCTTTCTTCTTTTAATTCAGCCGAAAAGCCCTGCAGGACAAGCAGCAGTCACCACCAGACAAACATCCGGCTCTGAGAACATGAGAAGCAACTAGAAATCGACTGCATTTATCCAATGGGGAAAGGGTCTATTTTTAACACAGGAAAGAGTGTTCCCAGAAAAATAAAGCTGGCAGCCTAATCCAGGCAACATTCGGAAGGCTCCAAGTGTCGCTGTTGCTTCGCTGGGTGAAAGGCAGCGCTGAGATTAACGGCCTTCTAGGTACACCCAGCTAATTCAATGCCTGAAAGAGCCCATCCCATTTGACTTCCTAGATAAGGTAGCAGCAAAAGGGGGGGGGGGGGGGAGAACAGAGAGGTACAGAGTGCCAGGGAAAAACAAAAAATGTTGGAGCAAATAATAAAATTGGGGGCATTCAACATACATTTGCTCCAGGTTATTAATCTGGAATAAAACATCACTACCCTTGCTCAGGTGTGCCTGCACACGAAAGCCTATACTCAGAATAAAACTTTGTTGGTCTTAAAGGTGCCACTGGACCAGTATTCCCTCCAAGCTGAGTTAGTGTGAGCTAGCTCACAGTTTTTTAGCCTCCGGCTCCCACATTTTTGTCTTCGCTCAGGAAGGATGGCTCCAGGGCAAACTAATGTATGCAGCAGCCAAATCGCTCGCTCACGACTTTAATGCCAGTAGCTCACAAAGTAGAATTTTTGCTCACAAGACTCCACAGCTTAGAGGGAGCATTGCGGACCCAAACTTTGTTCTGTTGCTCAGGTTTTACTTTTGCTAAACACAGATCAGCATCTCTAGGACACAATGTGCCATATTTCCTGTTCAGAGGAGGCCCTTAGAGGAGGAGGAAGAGGAGAAGGAGATTGGATTTATACCCCGCCCTTCACTACCCAAGGGAGTCTCAGAGTGGCCTACAAACTCCTTTCCCTTCCCCTCCCCACAACAGACACCCTGTGAGGTAGGTGGGGCTGAGAGAGCTCTGACAGAAACTGCTCTTTTTCAAGAACAGCTGTGCCAGAACTATGGTTTGCCCAAGGTCATCCCGCAGGTGCAAGTGGAGGATAGCAGGACATGCATTCTCATGTGTTCAACCATATGAAGAAGACATCACCACCGTCTTTTTTTGAAGCTACACTTGGCTGTCCGAGTCATTTCTGGGCACAATGTAAATGGCTGATTCTTACCTTTAAAGCCCTAAACAGACAGGGACCGGGGTACTTGAAGGATTACCGCTTCCCGAATCAACCAGCCTACCAGTTAAGATTAGTACCTCATACCCTGCTGAGGAATGGTAGGCGGTGGCCATATGCAGATCCCTTTCTGTGGCGGCCCCTCATGCAGAGGGCCCTCATGGCCCTCCATGCAGAAATTCACCTCGCAGCCAGTTTGGTATTGTTTCCATATGCTGCTTTCTAAATCAGTGCTAATTTTAACATTTTAATTTTATTCTTTACCAATTGTATTATAGCAGTGTTTAGCATTCTGAGTAGGGTTGCCAGCCTCCAGATAGCAGATGGAGATCTCCTGGGATTACAACTGATCCCCAGGTGACAGAGATCAGTTCACCCGGAGGAAATGGCTGCTTTGGAAGGTGGACTCTATGGCATTATACCCCACTGAAGTTCCTCCCCTCTCCAAACCCCACCCTTTTCTGGCCCCACCCCCAAAATCTTCAGGCATTTCCCAATCTGGAGCTGGCAACCCAAATTCTAAGACTAAATATGTGGCAAAGCAGTCAATACATTATTAAATACAGCTAAGGCTGGAAGAGGCAAAGGAAGCTGTCGGCTGTAACACTGGAAGCAGAAGTAGAAGAGGAGTAGGATTTTAGGACCTCGCTTTTCTCTGCCCTAAGGGGTCTCAAAGCGGCTTACAATCACCTTCCCTTCCTCTCCCCACAACAGGCACCTTGTGAGGCAGGTGGGGCAGAGAGAGTTCTGAGAGAACCGTGACTGGCCCAGGGTCACCCTCCAGGGGAATCAAACCCGCTGCCGTTCTTAATCACTACACCACTCTGGCTCTCAAGTTTGGTTCAGGATACGGTTGCCAGGTCTGGGTTGGAAAATATCTGGAGACTTTGGGGGTGGATCCAGGAGAGGGTAGAGTTTGGGGGGGGGAGAGGCCTAAGCACAGTACAATGCCATAGAGTCATTGCAGCCATTTTCTCCAGGGGAGCTGATCTCTGTCAGCTGGAGATCAGTTATAAAAGCGGGAGATCCCCAGGCCCCACCTGGAGGCTGGCAACCCTAGTTCAGGAGCTGGGAGTAGACATCAGAGTCAGGTTTGTGCTTATTTATAACCCCCTTTTTCTCCACAGAGGGGACCCAAAACACATTATAATATCACTCTTCTGCCCACCAATTTACCCTAACTACTACCGTGTCATGTAGGATAGCCTGAGAAAGAATGATGGACCCAAGATCAGCCAGCAAGCTTCCATGGCAGAGAAGAAGGAGGAGGAGGAGATTGTGATTTATACCCCACCCTTCACTACCCAAAGGAGTCTCAGAGCAGCTTACCATCTCCTTCCCCTTCCCCTCCCCACAACAGACACCCTGTGAACAATGCTCCCTCTAACCTGTGGTGTCCTGTGAGCAAAAATTCTACCTTGTGAGCTACAGGGATAAAAGATGTGAGCAGGTGATTTGGCTACTACATCAATTAGTTTTCTCTGCAGCCATGCTTCCTGAGCTAAGACAAAAATGTGTGAGCCAGAGGCTAAAAAACTGCAAGCTAGCTCACACTAACTCAGCTTAGAGGGAACACTGCCTGTGAGGTAGGTGGGGCTGAGAGAGCTCTGAGAGGACTGCTCTTGGAGAGAACAGCTCTGAGAGAACTTGTGAAGTCACACCCAAGGTCACACCAGCAGCTGCATGTGGAGGAGTGGGGAACAAGAGCAAGTTCCTCCTCTGTTTCGTCTGTCTTCCTTCCCTCCTCTCTCACGTAATCGCCTTCCCTGCATTGAATTTCGAACTGTAAGTTCCTCAGGGAAGGGACCTATCTTTTGTGCTTATCCTGTAAAGCACCATGTGCATCAAAGCAAGGCCTATGATTATTAACAACAACCATCTTTAGGAAACCTTTGAACATGACAGAACTCTCAATCACATACTGACAAATTGCTCTGGGTAAGTCAGACGCTTGCTAACCTCCCAGCGCTATTTGGTACCCAGTGCAGGGTCCTGTGGGAACAACCAACTGGGGAAGGTTAAGTAAGAATGTGGGGCAAAGTGGAACTGCAGCCAAGTCAATCTGCTTTACATAATGGTGTGTCCTGAATTGCATGTGGGGTTTGAGATGATAGCGGTATTGTTGAGAGCCAAGGAATGCAAGCAACGGCCTAATATGATACAGTCACCCCCACACACACACACACCTGCTATCTTAGGTGGTACGGTCCAGGAAAGTGCAAAACCAGTACAATCCACGTAATAACCTTTTATTAGGACCAACCACATAACGCATAATATCTGCAAGGGTTTGAGTTATCCAGAACTCTTTGCCAGGCTGGATTTCACAGAATCATTTTTTAAGTATAAGAATGGAGTTGGAGAGATTGCCTCAAGCCATGATGTTAAATTCTGCTCAAGTGAGCATTGTGTGTTAACCGTTAGGCAGGTATATAGATTCAAAATTATTCTGGTGTCAGGTTGCCCTCAGTCTTCCTCCAAGCAAGAGGCAATAAATGGATTTCCCCCCATTGGGAAAACAAAGACCAACAAAGGTTTCTGCTTGTTTTCTAAAAGCAGACATGATTTTAAAAATCCCTTATAGGCAGGAAGCACAGAAATTGGATTGTGTTGTTGTTTTGAATTTTGCTTTTGGACCCAGGACGGCTGCTAACAGCTTCTAGGAACGATGCTTACAGGAATGCTCCCCACAGAAGCAAAACAACCTCCTGATCCAGAGAAAGTTAGATCAAGGAAAAGGGTTCTAGGCTAGCTGTTTTACAGAGCAATCCTGAGAACACTTTCCTGGGAGTAAGCCCCCTTGAATAGACCTGAGTAGAATTCAGAGTAGACCTGTTTAGGAGTGCTCTCTTAATGTCCTAGTTTGCTTTGTGCTGAGATTTTTTTTTTCTTGGAGGAACTATCCAAATATGTGTTACATCCAAAGACGTTAACAATCTGAAATGGAAAAGCTAGAAATGTGATTCTGCTGCATTATGTAGACCAGTTTCAAGAAAGCCAGAGCTGCACATGAACAGTCATATTCTGTTGAGGCATAAGACATGGATACATTCTTACTCAGCTGTGTTTTGCTTCACATGCCAACTTTTTTTGGGTGGGGGAGTGAGACAATATCACTGCACAGAGAAATCGATTGCTTATGAAATGTGACTCGAGTACGTTGATGCTAATTCTTGTTTTGTTGTGGGGGTTTTTTGGGGGGGGGTTGTTGTGGGTTTGTGTGTGTGTGTTTGTGTGTGTGTGTGCCTGGAGGTCATGGTTGACTTCTGGCAACCCCTAGTGGGGCTTGGACATTTCAGAGAGGTGGCATGGTATTACCTGCCTCTGCATCCCAGCCCTGGTATTCCTTGGAGGCCTCCCATCCAAGTACTTGCCAGGGTCGGCCCTGCTTACCTTCCGAGATCTGACAAGATCAGGTTGCCCGGACTATCCAGGTGAGGGCTTTAATGCTAATTCTTAAACTAGGAATAGATCTAGCCACAGCCATTAGATACAATAGCTATGTAGAACCTCCATGTCCAGGAGCAGTCTATGCCTAAATCCCAGTTGCTGGGTGGGAGGTCATGGCAGCTGTTGCCTTTGTACCCTTTTATGCAGATTTCCTGGAAGCATCCCAGCTACTTCTGGAAACTGGATTAGATGCACAACCCCCCCCCCCCCCCCCCGTGAGCTGCACCTTCTTGACATTCTTAGAAAGCCGAATTGCTGCCTCAATCAATCCAGTGGCCATCTTTTTACAAAAGCTAAATGTTCTCCCAGGCAGAGAGATTATCTTACTGTATAAACACATCAGGCATGAAAACATCTCTGAGCACGGGTAGCCCCGAAAGAATTTGCATGGTCTCGGCCCTAGCCATGGACTACCGTGAAGATCAATTTTATAAAATATTTTTCTGTACTGCATGTTTTGGAAAGCCCAACAGGAATAATAAATAAATGAGCAGGGAGCCAAATTGCGCAGGCAACATCTATGGGAAAAAGACACACACATCTGCAAGGCTGACTCTCAAAGGCAGCAGCCAGGAAGGAAACACATCATTGGACCTCTCCAGAAAAGGGGAGAGAGGTTCCTACAGAAGTACATATAAATTGTTGATTTCAGCTTGCTCAGATCAATGAAAGTGTAACCCTTTCTAATGCCCCCCCCCCAATCAATAAATGACAGCACCCTTATGGCTTGGCAAACAGATGTGAAATTCCTTCAAAACTATAGGGGGAAAAACATTCAAGGTGTTACAGTTTTCAACATAACAAACACTTATCATAAACCTAATGACTTTCCAATCAAAGATAAAACTGAATAATAATGTCTATGAACATAGCAACATTTGAAGAGACAAGATCTTCCGCGCCCTTCAGGAAGAGCAATCAGAACAAAGGCAAATTCTAGCAAATAGCACCCATTAAGGCAAGGAAAAGAGAAAGTCCAAAATGTCAGTTTTAAAAAATGGAGGGCTGCTTCCTCTGGCTTGGGCCTGCAAACAAACCAGCAGTTTTCCTCTGTCAAGCTCTGGAGCTTTTCTCTCCTGCTTCAGGCCAGACTGACTAAGTTCAAGGGGAAAGAGTTTCAAATAGGGCTGCCAGGTCCCCCCCCCCCCGGCGGGGGGTTCCCCACCAAAAGGGCCCCCAATCCACCGGTCCAGATCAGGCTGGCGGGGAGAACCCCACCCCCAAAGTGAGTGATTTAGGTTGATGTGCCCAGCATGATGATGTCATTGCACGGGGAATGTGCTGGCCGACACTCTAGCAATCAGCCTGAAAACTCTATGGTACCATAGAGTTTCCAGGCTGATTGCTAGAGTTTCCAGGCTGATTGCTGGAGCGTCTGCTAATGACATGCCCACCATGGTGACGTCATTGCATCGGGTGCACACTTTGCGCATGCGTGAATGTCCCGGAAAGGGACCAACTCTCCCCCGCTAAAAAAGGTGAGCCACTTGGCAACCCTAGTTTCAAACCATCTTTTTTCATGACCACAACTCAGCTTGACAAGTCCTTTCTTTATAACAACTCCTAAAAGGGGAAATTCTAGTATTCAATTTTTCCCCTAGTTGGGCCCATCACATACCTGCAAACAAATCAGCAGTTTCCCTCAGTCCAGCTGTGGGGCTTCTCTCTCCTGCTTCAGGCCAGACTGACTTGAGGAAGTTCTGCTCTTGCAGCCAGTAATACGGGAGCAACTTTATTAACTGCCCATGCTCTCTGACTTTTTGCTCCCTAGGCCCTAAATCCTAAATAGAAATAAAATGTTAAAGTGAAAATGACAGGGGTCACAAAAGCACCCTAATTAAGTTGCCAGCAAATCCCACACTTAGAATTTTCAAGCACTTTCCTTCTTCCCCCTGAGAACAAACTTGTCTGTACAGTCCAGGCCCTGAAGACCCCCCTCTCTGTATCTCATGAATTGGGTGGTTTGTGACACTCAGACCGATTTCACACAAGAGGCTGCTCCGCCCCCGCTCTTCCTTTTCCCCCAATTGCACATGTCAATTTCCCACTATGAGCTGTCTGGCCGCATTTTGACCCGCAGCTTCGCCTGATTTCCCCTGTGTCTTTGTGATCCTGTTTTTTGAGGATCTAGAAGATGCAGAGATTGGGTGAAGCTGCAGATCAAAATGCGGCCATGCAGCACATAGTGGGAAATTGACTTGTGCAGTTGGGAGAAAGGGAAGAGCAAGGGCGGAGCAGCGGCTTGTGTGAAATCGGTCTTAGGGAAACAGCAGCACTAGGCCACCCCCAGACAGGATGTTTGCTACATGCCTGAAGACTCACAGAAAGATACAGAAATCTGACTTTGCAAATTAACTAAGAAAAACAGCTTGATGAAGACTGAGCATACTTCTGGAGGCACATAGTGTCCGAAGAGGTTGAGACTAGAGTCATTTGAAGAGGGAAGGGAGAGGAAACTGGCTCGCTCAAGCTTGTAAAAGTTTATAGGATGCTTGAGCGAGATATTTGGGGATGAAAGGGATTTCCAGTTATCATTCCCCTCAATATTCCTCACAGGCCCACAGTCTACATAGCACTGTGCATGTGCATGGCATGTTAAAGAGTAACAAGAAGACGGGGCCCTAAAATTCAACACAGGGTGAAAGGTGGAGGGGGAAACGCAGCAGGAAAGGATATGCATTCAATGCACTTTGCAACCGGATTTTATTGTGCGAAATGGCAAAAGCTTCGCTTTTCGCTGAAGTGGAGCGAAACTTCATTATTTAGCATGTGTGAAAGGGCCTGGGTGGGCCTGACTACCACCATTCAGCCACAAAGCTCACTGGGTGACCCCGGGCCACTTTCTCACAGCCCAGGGGTCCCTGACCATTTTGAGCGTGTGGGCACCTTTGGAATTCTCACACAGCCCCAAAATGGCTGTCACAAGATAGCTGCTGCATCAGGCAGAGCCAGCCGCAAAATGGCTGCCACGGCTTACCTTTAGTCACACAATGAAGATCTCGTGCTGTGGTGGAGGTTGCTGCCAAAACAGCCTTTTAAAAAGCTTGCCAATCAAATCTCCACAGGCTGGGCAAAAGCCCCACCTGGCCCTCCCCACTTTCTAACAGGCACCAGGAAAGATGTCAGCAGGTGCCACACTGGGGACCCCTGTCTTAGCCTAACCTCCCTACAGGTTTGTTGTGGTGACCAAAGGCATGAGAGGAGACCCAGGAATGCTACTCTTAACTCTTTGTAGGAAGGGAGGGACATGAATGCATACAAGAAAGAGAAACGTTATTGAATTTGTGTCAGATCCAGAGGCACACCTGTCCTTAAATTTATTTATTTATATTTATTTATACTTTAAATGTATGGATTGCCCAATCCCTGAATACAGAGGGCTCTGGGCAATGGACAACAGTAAACATAACATTATTAAAATGAATAAATCATTACTTCCTTAAAATAATCTCCAGATGGCACCACTAATTTGATTTTAAGCCCGTTCCAGACAATCGGTGATCCTGCATCTAGCATTCGCTCCACATTTTCTCAGCACTGAGGTAAAGGTGCAGCTCAAAACCATATTCAAATACCTTGGGGCAACCCTGTACTGACTGCAAAGTCACCCCTGAACAGCCATAAATCTATGCAGAAGGTACCCTAAAATCCAGTGATCAAAGACAGTGAAAGCAGCATGCAATGCAGACGGGAATTTCTGTTCCGACGTGGGTTTCGTAGAAAAATGGAGGGGAAAGCCAGTGCAGAATCGCCCTGAGTTGCTGCCTTGCGGAGAGGGTAAGGAGGAGGCAAATGTAGGGGTCCATTTTATTTGGGAGGTAAAAATAATTGGTGGGGGGTGAGTGGGATGTAGCCAGGCCATTATAGCTGTGGCTCTCTTTTCCTAAGTGCTACGGTTTGTAACATTTTTATTGAGGCAAGGATTTAGAGACATGCATATTTTCACTGGACATTAAGGTCTTTGCATTTAAGAGATTGTGATATTATTGCATTCCCCCCCAGCCCAAAAAAGCTATGCTAACTCTTAATCTAATTTATGGATATGAGAGTAGAACCGACTGTTTTCATTTTCTGTAAGCTGCCTGGAACACTCCAGGGAACAAGACAGGGCATAAATTTAATAAAATTGAAACACAAGATCGGTCTTTCCCAGCTCAACTCTGTTTACCAAAGCAGACCCCTCTATACCAGTAACTGAATAAAACTCCATCCAATCAACTAAGGATGCCCCCGTCTCAGTATTTCACCTTGAGTCTCAGTGAGAAACATAACATAAATAATAATGGAATACCATGTACTACAGCATGTTACAGCACATTGTTTTTAACACAGTTGCTAATAAAAACTGTAGAAGGTAAGCTCCATTCCACAAGAGACATTTCCTTCTCACACATGCAATAGTAAAGCCTCTTCTAAAATGACGCCTGCCACACCACACTGGGTGTCATCAACTAGAAGCAAAGAAAGCAAACTTTTTTTCCTTTTGAACTATTACCTAACTTTACTCATATGCAGATTTGATTAAGGGACTAGAAGTCCTGGTTTACGGACAAAGATTCATCTAAGCCAACGCCTTTTCTGGCACCTGCCAAATGTTTTTAGAAAGTGGGTGGGGCCAGGTAGCAACATTTTTAAAAATCTGCACAGCCAATCAAATTTCCAATAGCCAATCAGAAGTCTTGCTGGGCAAAAACCCTACCTGGCCCCGGGCACTTTCTCAAAACATTTAGTGGATGACAGGAAAGGTGTCTGTGGGTGTCTGGACTCAGCTGTCTTTTACAGCAGCTCCCAAACCATGCAGAAAAATAGCCCATCTACATTATCTGACAAATGCCCCCTAGAGCTTTTGCCTATCTTATGAAAAAGTCAGTCGCTCAAGTGTTCACGCCTTAAAACCCTGTGCAAGTTATCCACATACAAACTACATTTCAAGACAATGTAAAATTCCCTTGTTTCTCCATTTCCTGATTTGGGCTGTTTTAGCTCTTCTCTTTCAAACCCCAGTTTATTCAATACGTCCTCTCATCTATTGTTGCCAGGAAACATTTCTTGCATCCTTCAGCATAAAGAAGAAAACCACAAAACATCCCACCTGCCAGTTGGAATCAGAGCCTCTGTCCTCTTAGCAAGCAAGAGCTTTAGCCAGGTCTAGATATCTAAGGCCATGTTTACAACTAAGGCAACACTGAATGAAACCACTTTTACATGTGCCAGTAGCACTAAAGCATCAAGCACTTTCAAGAACTTGATAATTTTTGTAGGGTTTTTTAATGTTGAAAGGGTATGAAGAAGAAGAAGAGAAGAGATTGGATTCATACCCCGCCCTTCACTCACTTGGAGTCTCAGAGCGGCTTACAAACTCCTTCCCCTCCCCACAACAGACACCCTGTGAGGTAGGTGGGGCTGAGAGAGCTCTTTCCCAAGCTGTCCTTGAGGGAACAGCTGGTACAGAGCTATGGCTTGCCCAAGGTCATCCAGCCAGGTGCAAGTGGAGGAGTGGGGAATCAAACCCAGTTCTCCCAGATTAGAGTCCGCGCACTTAACCACTACACCAAACTGGCTCCATGAAGATGAGGAAGGGCAAAATAGTAGTAGGGTTCATAGTTTGGTGGTATCACGGATAAGGGCACAGGATCCGGCCCTGGCATGTCATATTGCAAGGAAACCTCTCTGCTCAAGATCGTGGAGAATGACTGGTTTGGTAAAACCAGACTAAGATGAGCAATTCAAGCCGACTCTGTTTTAAGTTTTGGTTCACACATGCAAGAGAATGGGGCGCTGGATGCTGAGGACTGCCAGTGGAAGATCGGGTTTTCTGAATGCTTCCGTAGCGCACCCCAGTACTAGCTGGTTTAGCCCTGTAGGGGCAGAATCAATGTACGGAGTTTAGCAGGAGAGGATGCAGCTGGTTGCTGGAGAGCTTGAGAAAATTTCTGGGCTCCTAATCACCTTAACAGCTACAGTTTTCCAGCTGCAAAATGCAGTTTGGACACACTATGTTGTCTAGTCTGCTGGAACGGAATCCATTTGAGAAGAACCCTGCACCTTGGCAGACTTGAGAAATAGGCAACTCACCACAAAGAACATAAGAACATAAGAGAAGCCAATGATGGATGAGGCCAATGGCCCATCCAGTCCAACACTCTGTCACACAGTGGCCAAAAATACCAGGTGCCATCAGGAGATCCAGCAGAGGGGCCAGGACACTAAAAGCCCTCCCACTGTTGCCCCCCCCATGCACCAAGAATACTCACCCCAGACCAAGAGTTCCTATCTATACCTTGTGGCCAATAGCCATTGATGGACCTCTGCTCCAGTGTTACAAGAAAGAGCCAGTTGTCGAACTGAACAAAGAGAGACCACCGGTTGCATTTCCTATTCACTGCTATTTTGATGTGTTAGCTGTACTGGTTTTGTTGCATTGTTCTGTATGGTGGGATGGCTGAGATAAAGAGCTTTTTAAATCAATGTCTTGCCAGCTTGGTTCTTGAATTAACCCACCCCCCAACCCCTCATGCTAAAAATGATATGCAACAGATAGCTGGTGCAGCAAATGAAGAGGGAGTACAACCTTCTCATAGCAGTTTTCTGTCTGTCTGTTTTTCATACAAAACGACTTCAAAACTGGGATCCAACACCTGCAGTTCAGAGTAGCGATACCCCATTTTCCTGTTATGCATGAACATGGCTTTTAAGGCAGCTCCATAAGGAAGCAGACAGTGCAGCCGCTACAAGTCCTGACCAGTAAGGGCAGTTTCTTGCCCTGCTCTAGTCCTTCAGCATGCTCCAGAGATTATTTTTATTTTAGCACATTTATAATCCACTTTTCCTCCCCAAGGCCCAAGACGGCTAACAAATCCACTAAAACATCGTTGTATCTGGCTCTGAACATGGCCCAAAAATGCAGATGAAAAAATCCACAGAACAGGGCCATGTACAGAAAAGGGTCCCCCTAAGGAGGGGACCCTCAAGTTTGCACAAAAATCTGAAAATGGGGAGAAAAAACTGGGGTTTTTTAAAAAAAGCACCCAAACCCCAGCTTAAAAGAGGAAAAAGCAGAGACCTTGAACACTATATCTTGAGATCTCAGCAGATATACTGAGGGTGGAGGTTTCAGGGAAGGTTAGATAGAGAGGAGACCCCGCTGTCCCCAGGGAGATTAGCAAGCAAGGAAGGGAGAGGATGAGCACGCGTGGGTGGAGCAGCAGTGAAGAAGCCAGAAGACGCACTGCCATCGATGCTGGAATAACTGCTGCAAAGAGAGAGGTATTTGCATTGGCTTACAGAACATCCAGGAGAGCTTTGTGGGCACACTTTCCGCCACCACTGGAAAGCTTTTAAAGAAATCAGTAGTTGCTATTATGCAGTACCTTTCATTTTTTAAAAAGGCTCCAGCGACTTTGAAAAAGGCTTAGAGATGTAACTTTTTAAAGAAATGAAACCTCAGGATTCAGAGGGACTAGTAAGATTGTGGTAATAGACTGTTATGACGTCACCGCATTGTAGCACAAAAGCAATTTCTGTTTTTTTTTAATTTAAAAGGCCTTCAAAAAGCCCTCTGGAGGTGTGACGGGGCAAATGGCAGCTGCAAGGGGATGATGCGAGAAAAATGATGCCAATGTGGGTGGGACCTTTAAAAATTTGCGCCTTCCCATCCAGGTGGCTTGCTGACACACCTGACCGATGTTCTTTCTGGAATGATTGTACTGAACAAGGTTTGAAATAGAGCAGGGTCAGCCTTTTTATGTCTGTGGGCTCCTTTGGAATTCTGACAAAGGGTGTTGGTGCAACTACAAAATGGCTGCCACAGGGGGGTGGAGTCAATGACAAAATGGCTGCTGGAGGTGGAGCCACACACACACAGAGGAAGCCCAAGTGCAAGGGAGAAGAGGGGTGATTTCAAAATACACTAGAAAGTAGAATGCGAGAAAATAAAAACAACACTGTGGTGGTAGCTGTGGCTGAAATGTTATTTTATTTTGCACAACCAATCAGATCTCCAACAGCCAATCAGGAGCCCTGCTGGACAAGAACCCCACATGGCTCCAGTCATTTCTTAAAATAACATTGTGGGCACCAGGAAAGATGTTGGTAGGTGCAATGGGGACTCCTGAGCTACAGCAAACCAAGGATGGGGAAAGTCTGGACAGCAGACAGAGGACAACATTCTGTGGAGTGGATGCTCCCTCACCCCCCAAAGAAAACCAAGGCAGAGATAAACTTCTGTCAGACTTTGCAAAGAGAGGTTTTCCCGCAGTTTGAGGGGAGAAATGCTGTGTGTGTTTTTTTATCTGCGCTTCCTCACTTACTTGTTTGCCATTTGTTATCTTTCCGTGTTTTCCTTGTCATTTCTCCACACTTCCTCAAACCACCTTTGATCCGATTTAAGAAAGTGTGGGGAAACGACAAGGAAAGACACCAAATGGAAATGCACAAAGGAAAAAACCCCACTGAAGTTCAGCACCCAAACTCCAAGAAAGGCCTCATCTGGAAGTGGTAGTATGTTGAAAAGGGAGGGCTTCAAAATATAGGGGAAGGATATCTATATATCTAATTCCAAAGGCGCTCCCTGCATGCGGATATCTAAATCCACACCGGGGGGGGGGGGATTTTTCTGCACACATGGGGGAGTCCCCATGTGTGCAGAAAAATCTTAAAACTTTAAAAAAACTTTCAGGGGGATATTTAAATCCCCCCAAAAGTTAAAGAGCGTTCCCTGCGCATGCGCAGGGAATGCTCTGAGAACTCTCCGGCGGCCCAGGGGCTGAGAGCCGCTTGGGCTGAGCTGGGAGGGGGAGAATCGCCCAGGGGCTGAGAGCCGCTTGGGCTGAGCTGGGAGGGGGAGAATCGCCGGCCCGAGCGGCTGGCCCTGGAGCCGGGGGGGGGGAATCGCCGGGGGGTAGGGGGAATCGCCATGGGGGAGAGGGAATCGCCGGCCCGAGTGCCTGGAGGGAGCTTGCCTTGGAGCTGGGGGGAGGGAATGGCTGGGGGGTAGGGGGAATCACCAGGCCAAGTGGCTGGCCTTGGAGCTGGGGAGGTGATCACTGGGGGGAGGGGGAATCGCGAAGGGGAAATGGCCAAGGGAGAGGGGGAATCGCTGGGCCGCTCGGGCCTTGGAGCTGGGGGGCAGGGTGGGGGAAGAAAACTTACCTGGAGCTGCAGCTTTCAGGAATCTCCCCGCCCCGCCCCCCCCCCCCCCCCCCGCAAGTATCGTGGGTCCCCATCTCTTGTTACTTCTGAATGTTCACCCAGGGGGGAGAATTCCTGTGTATAGAAAACCAGCACATCAAGCAGAAAGTGTGGTCTGAAGTCCACTCTACCACCTCCAGACTCTTACCAACTCATTCTGCAGTAGTCTGTGCACTCTAGGCTTTTTTTATTTTTTTAAAGGTCTTTTCCTAAGCAGAACTGCAAGGGAACAGGCATAACCTCTTGCCTCACATTCAGGGAGGTCAAATCCATAGGGCAAAAATGAAAAATAAGAACACAGGTTTAAAACACAGAGGCCCACTATGTGCCAGCACAGGTCTCTATAAAACCCAGAATTTCAATATCGATCCTGATTCAGTTCTAGTACAACTGTCAACGGGGTGATCCAGGGAGAGGCCTTCTCAAGATGGCCGCTTCGTCCCCAAGGGCTCCTTCCTCTTCACGCTCTCCCTCCTGAGGGCGCTTCAGCATAGGTAACTCACTTGGCGTGGCTCCCCAGGAAATTACCACAAGGGCACCCCTCCCCAAACCAGGCACAGCGTTTCAAGCCACAACAGAGTCCAACGGCCAGAAGCCCCCCTTAGCCACCTGGCCACGAGGGGTGAGTGAAAACAATGTTCCTTTTCTTGGCCCAGCGAGAAAAGACGGCCTTCTCGGTGATGAAGCGGTGCCCCCCATGTGGAGCTCTTTCGTGGACCAGGTACATCCTGCATTCATCCAGCTTGCCCTTCTCAAAGTAGTGGTAAGGCACAGGAGGCTGGTTCTTGTCTCTGCCAAAAACGGTAAAAAGAAAGGGTGGGATCAGACACCTATTTGGCAGGGATTTAAACTTCTTTTAAAAACTGGAAAATTGGCCATGCACAACTGAGGTGAAATTATTCAATAAGAGCACACATTCCCTAGAATATTTCAGACCAAACTTTCCCCCAGCGCTGCCAGAGATGCTCCAAATAGATTTCGTTTGTACTGAGTAAAACAAGACAAAAAATGTACTTTGCGTCTGTCTGTGTAAGACTGAATAAATCTGCTTCCAAGGGACAGGCTCCTAGCGAGGGTTAACTGTCATTCTGAAACTGTCCAGCTGGACTGGAGTTCCACTGAGGAAATTACAAATTCATTTTATGAAATAAGGCATTTATAGAAATGAAAAATATAAAATGAAAAAAACCACACATCAGGAATGAAAACATTTTCTGGAAATGTTCCCACCCCACATGTTCACTGTTGCTGTGTCTTAGAGGTCATGTGGACACACTTTAAATCTATATATCTAATTCCCAAGGCGCTCCCTGCGTGCGGGGCAGGCAGATTTTCCTACACAAGTGGGGGACTCCCCACATGTGCAGAAAAATCCTAAAGTTAAACAAACTTTTGGGGGGATATTTAAATCTCTCCAAAAGTAAAAGCGTTCCCTGCGCCGCTGCCGCCGCTGTTTAAAAGGGGAAGGGGGTGGGAGACGGCTCGGCGGGCCTCGCCACCGCCGATCCTTCCCCCCCCCCCCTTCCCTGACTGCCAGGAAACAGGCCTGCCTTCCAAAGCGCTTCGGCAACCACCATCGGGAGCCCCACATATCCTGTCCCATCCCCACCCATATCGGCACGAAGGTGACCTCTGCCCGTGCCCGAGCGCACCACTGGGTAAACTAGGCTCCTGGGCGCTTGGAGGCTTCTCCTCCTGCCCGCCCCACGGCAAGCGCACCGAATTCCCTCACCCCGACATCTTGGGCTGGCAAGCGACCCAGCTTCTCACGGAACGGAGGGAAGCGAAGTGAGGCTGCAGAGCAGTGGATTACCCACCTTCCTGACCGTCTCGGGGGATGTGCTGTTGGTGCCGCTGTTCCTGGTTGCCAGCCCATTTTCATCTCTGTTTGGAGCCGGGGGGGGGGAATTGCCAGGGGGGAATCCCTCCCCCCCGCGAGTATCGATAGTCCGTCTCTTGTTTCTACTAAATGGACCTGAAGTGATTTACAACATCCTTCTCCTCTCCTCCATTTTATCCTTGCAACAACCACCTTGTGAAATAAGGTTAGGTTGAGAGCGACCGGCCCAAGGTCACCCAGAAAGAAGAAGAGATTGGATTTATACCCCGCCCTTCACTACCCGAAGGTGTCTTAGAGCAAGTGGCTTACACTCTCCTTTCCCTTCCCCTTCCCACAACAGACATCCTGTGAGGTGGGTGGGGCTGAGAGAGCTCCTTCAAGAACTGCCTTTGAGAGAACAGCTCTGATAGAACTCGTGAATGACCCAAGGTCACACCAGCAGCTGCATGTGGAGGAGGGGGGGGGGATCAAACCTGGTCCCCCCAGATTAGAGTCCGCGCTCCTAACTACTACACCAAACTGGCCTCCATGGGAGAATGGACATTCAAACCTGGGTCCCCCAGACCCCAGTCAGACACACTAACCACTACACAACACTTGCCCAGTGGCATCAGGAAAAGTGACAAAAGGCTGCAGCCCAAGAATTGCTATGCATTCTGCCCCATCCTAGGACAACCTGAGCAGCTGCATCTACCCATATGATGGTTTCGAAGCCCACCCCTGTTTTAAAAATGCAAATGGAGGCTTGGGTCACTTATTTAACCACCTCACGACCATACCTGCAATAGCTGTCATTGACCATGCCGAAGACAAAGATCTCCTCGCACATCTCCATCGCCAAGACCATGGTGAACCAGCCTGTGCTCAGGTAGGAGCCAGACTTCATCCTGCAATTCAAGAGACATGGGGCTAGTGGGGGTGGAATCGGCCCCCGTCACTAATGGGACTAGATATCCCCCCCCCCCCCAAAAAAATTTATATATGCTACAGATTCTACTTTACTGGGATCGCGCCACTTCAGGCAAGAATTCATACACTTCAGCGCTGTACTGTGAATTTCAGCACTCCTCCATGGAAAAGGCTCCAGGCACAGAGGAAAACCGCACGCCGGGGAGAAGTCTTTCTTCCAGATAGTGTGGCTCTGTTCGTGTCTTGTGCTCACCACTTAGAACCTACACTTCTGAACGGACAGGCAAACTGTGGTTTCGAACAGTGCAGCTACTTCCACTTCCCGCCTGGGCAGCATTTCAGTCCACAGGCGCAGTGGCTTCCGCGGGCAAGGCGACAGCCATAAGCACGATTTCAGATACCACACGGTGTAAATGCTAAGCTGCTAGCTTTCAGCATGTGAGGGGAGCATGCAAACAGATCAACCTTCCTGAGCCGTCCAAGGCAGTACAGCACTAGCATCAGCTTTATCACTCAGTTCTGCTGCACATAGCAAAGTGGACCTACCATACTGAAAGCCTGCACCTTGAGTCTGAAGGAATGCCACCTGGAAAAAGGATGACCACCTCAGCCAGGTCAGAGGCTGCCTCCACACGAAGGCTCTGCTCCAGCTAGAAGCCTAAACTGGACTGAGCTGCTCGGGGGGAAGCATCCACACAAGACAGTCCCTCCACTCCACCGCCTCCTGTGTTTTCTTCAGTTTTGCTGCAAACTTTCCCAAACCCAGCACAGCGTGATCAAATACTTTTCCATGCTGTGTGGAAGCGAAGGTGTCTACCTTGGCAGGCCCCATCCATATTGCTGCCATTGTCTTTGCCTTGGACCCCCAATGCCATTCTTCTGTGCCAGTGAAGGCAAGAAGAAAGAAAAAAGAAGAAAGAGGAAGAAAGAAGGAGGAGAAGGAGAAGAAATTGGATTTCTACCCTGCCCTTCACTCGGGAGTCTCAGAGTGGCTTACAATCTCCTTCCCTTCCTCTCCCCACAACAGACACCCTGCGAGGTAGGTGGGGCTGAGAGAACTCTTTTGAGAACTGCCCTTGAGAGAACAGCTCTGAGAGAACTTCTGACTGACCCAAGGTCACACCAGCAGCTGAATGTGGAGGAGTGGGGAATCAAACCTGGTTCTCCCAGATTAGAGGCCACGCACTTAACCACTACACCAAACTGGCTAAAAATGGCAACCAAGGTTGGGCCGGGACAAGGAAGGAGTGGGGAAAGCTACTGTGTTGATGCTCCATTGCCACTGCAAATGCCTCTACATCTGTAGTGGTGACAGAAGAATCATAACGTCACAACCATATGGGTGCAGCCACCGTCTCTGCCTAAATGCATACTGATACCATCGTTTAGAACAAAACCATCCTCTATTTCCAGCTGCAAAAATAAAGACAGCAAAAAGTGACACAGGAAGTCTCTGTACAGACCTCATACCAAAAAAAAGAACCAAATCCACTAAATCTTGCGAAACACCAAAGACCAGTTCCACTACATTTGTCTAGCTGTGGGCGTCCCGCTAAGCATCTCTCACCTGTCCTTCCCTGTCTCGACCTGGAAGAGGTCATCGCAGTGGGCCATCATCCTCTCGGTCAGCGTGTAGAGCTGCAGGCTGGGGTACATCTCCTTCACCTTGAGGAGCGTCCTATAAACCATGCCCACCCTCTCCCTGCTCATCAGCTTTGTGGGCCCCCAGATGACATAGATGGTGTCCCGGGAATGTCTGAAGAAGTAAGACTGGTTCCTCAGCAGCAAGGGAATACTGGTGTGCGAAACCACCCGGATGGTGCTCCGGGCACCGACATCGTCCTCATAGCCCTGCGTCGGGGCCTGGTTCATACGCAGGACACACTCTTTGTCGTCAATCTCCTTCCCCGAATGCGAACCCAACATCTGCCCCGAGCTGGATACCACAGCGCACTGACGGCATGGGGTTCGGACCAATGGCTAAAGGGAGAACAGGAGTGAGGTCAGAGGAAGTTGCAGCGCACTGGAGGGAGGCCAAGACTACCCCCTCAGGCCAAGACTACCCCCCTCAATGTTTCCTTGGCCCCCTTTTAAGGCCCTACACAAAATGGTGGGAGCAATACCTCAAACATTTTTGTGCCCTGTCAACAGCAACCAATCTGGGGGCCATCTAGTGGGTGTGCCAAAACAGCCACCCACAGCACAGTAACAGCTGATGCTCTTCTCTCCTTCTCTCTGATGAGGTAAAATTCAGTTGATCTCCAGAGGCTCTGGTACCTGAATTTCAGCGGGGATGGACCCATAAAAAAACTGCTTTGAGATGAGAATTCAACAGCCTGGGTGCCACCATCCTGAGAGGACACGGCACCCTACCCTCACTCTAACTTGCTTTCACAACACGGTGACGCAGCCAAATCTGACTGGCTACAATGGCACTGTCATGCTCACTACATGATCCCCAACTAGCTGGAATCCCACAGCAATACGCCATTTTAAAAAAGGGCATCAAACAGCTGCCAACTGGCCAGTGAGCAGCCTGTGGAAAAAAAGTACAGAAGAGGCTTCAGAGAGTATTCTAAGGCCTGTAAAAGCATCACTTTTGCACCCCAAACTAAACCAGATCTAGTCAGTAGTCCTGATCAGTGTTCCCTCTAAGCTTAGTGTGAGTTAGCTCACAGTTTTTTAGCCTCCGGCTCACACATTTTTGTCTTTGCTCAGGAAGGATGGCTCCGGGGCAAACTGATTTATACAGTAGCCAAATCGCTCACTCACAACTTTAATGCCAGGAGCTCACAAAGTAGAATTTTTGCTCACAAGACTCCACAGCTTAGAGGAAGCATTGATTCTGATTCTTTTCTATTTGTACCTGAGCACTCCTTTGGACCTCTGAGCACTGTAGATTGGGCCTAAATAGATCCACTGGCATATGAAAGATTGTACATCTTGAGAAGTTAAACATGTTGCATCTCAGTATTTATCACCACTTGTTCCACGGGTGAAGATCTCGGTGTGAGTAAGGTCCGTTCTGTGAATGACTAGTTTTATGTATATTTTTGTTAAATGTATGGAGCGTTCAGTTTGAATTTTACCACTGAGGAAGACCTTTAGCCAGAACACATTTGGTATTGGTTCTTGTATATGGATATAATTTGTGCCTTTTAACCTGTATTCATACGATTAGACATTTTTCTTTATATCAGGATTAGGTACTCATATGCAGAACCATAGGACTGTGGTTTTTAAATGGCATTTTAGCACTTTTGAATGTATAATTAAATTATATTTATTTTGTATATTAGCACTATGTATCTAGCTATATTTTAGTTTCTTTTTTTTGTCTCAGCCTTTTTGGTCACCTTGCTCATGTAGGGTTGTGTTTTTCTCCTCTTTTTTGGCTGCACTGAAGGAAAGAATATGACTGAGGACGGTGTACTGGCTTTGGATATAGAAGCCACAGGTTCAAATCCCAGCTTTGCTGTGATGCTCACTGGGTGGGTAAACTTTGCAACCCACCTTCTCTTAGCCTTGCTTTTTATCTGTTAATTGGGAAAGCAAATGAACCATGCTTGTTCTCACTTGAGTGGAGCAAGCATGGATACTGGAAAGGATGTTTGTAGAGGGCCCTGCCTACCAAAGCCAGTGGTGTGGAACAAGAGCCAAAAGGCTGAGCTATGAATCTGGATGTTTCCCTATTTGAGTCTTGCCTCTCCCAGGCTCACATAAGGTGGCCTTAGGGAAGCCACACACTTACTTTGCGCTCCTTATGTCCGTAAAATGGAGATAATACTGGTCTACTTCACAAAATTGTTGTAAAATTAACAGAAAGATAATGCTAGGGCAGGCCTTTGAGCACTCAAAAGTGCTATATAAATGCCAAATAATAAAACTTTAAGCAAACAGTACTTTGCTAGCATCTTCTCTCCCAAGACTGACTGGGGCATTCTGAACTAGAGGGAATGAAGCTTAGGCCAAACAATGCCCCCCCCTCCATATGGCCTCCTCCTCTGGCTAAACTACAAGTGCCTCTCTGTTTATTTTATTTTACCAAATTTATATCCTCACAAGGGCCACGAAGGCAGCTAAGAAATTAGAATGGACATACTAAAATCACATTTGAAAAACAAAGCCAACCAAAAAGAACAAGATAAGCCATGCTGGATCAGATCAATGGCTCATCCTGTCCAAAAGTGGCCCCAACCCCAGGGGCCCCAACCCCAGGGGCCATCAGGAGGTCCACCAGTGGGGCCAGAACTCCAGAAGCCCTCCCCATGTTGCCCCCCAAGCACCAAGAATACACAGCATCTAGACCTTGTGGCTAATAGCCACTGATGGACCTCTGCTCCATGTGTTTATCCAATCCCCTCTTGAAGCCATATCATAAAAACAGTGAAAACTTCACTGTGTCGCCGGCAATTCAACGTGGTTACTTCCCTGACCCAATCCTTCCAATTCTTTTCACACCCCCAAGACCAGCAACAAGTACTCCAGATCTCGTGCGGCCATTTCGCTGTTCCAAGTGGCAAACAAGCACGCCAGTGCCTCAACGCCAAGGGCTGGCTCAATGAGGAAGGATTAGGCCTAGATCGAGTCGAAAGTGGAGGCGGGAACAAGGACAGGCAAGATGCAGTTCAGGGCAGCCAATCCGGAACTCAATTTGTCCACAAATATGCCGGTTCTGGACCCTAAGTCCGCCCTCTTACATCCGTGACGAGGGTCTCTCACGATCTAACTAGATGATACTGTGTGTGGCTGCGGGATACAATTCCGATTTAATCCTATTTTTTTCCTTACTTTTAAAAATTCTGTGAGGCCCAACCCTGCTGGGGACTATGGTGTATCCCCGGGGGGGGGGGTTATGAGGGAATCCTGTCTCCTTCCACCCCACGCCATTCTCAGAGGCAAAAGGGAGGCTCTTTTGGCTTTTGAAAACGGCATGGGGGAGGAGAGGAACCCCTCATCACCCCATGCCGTGGTCCTCAACAGGGCTTAATCACCCTTAATTTGGCTACAGTCCTTGCTGGCTTCAAGGAGTCTGGCCCACCTTTCCATCGGGAACACTGATGTAACCCTCAAACTGGATGGCTCCGGAGACGGACGGTAAACGTCTTTCTTGTTCTTCGGCACGCTGGCAGCTCAGCCAACACAGGGGCACGCAGAAGCGGGGGCAGAGCAAGAAATAAAGGAAGGAGCAAGTGCACAGCACGATCAGCGTTAGGAACAGCCGGAGCTGAAAGAGAAGGTTAGGAGTTCCTGTTAACAGCCGCTGCAGACACTCCTGCAACTGGATCACCTTGCAGGCACAACTCCAAAAAAAAGAGAGCCTGCCCTGCTATTATGAAGCATGCAGAACATTGTCATATTTTAAATATAGATTCAGGTGGGGTAGACATGTTGGTCAGAAGCAGCAGTACGAAGTTTGAGTCCAGTGGCACCTTTGAGACCAACCAAGTTTTATTCCAAGTGTACGCTTTCGTGTGCAAGACACACTTTGTCAGACAAAACTGGAGTGAAATCTCAACAGCTGGTTGCAGGAAAAAAGAGGGTGGGGGTAAGCCGTTAGGAGGGGCCAATCAGAGCCCAGATGCATGCACAGAGCTGAATTTGGAATGGGTGGCCAGTAGGATCAATGGATGGCAGCAAATTAGCACGTGAATGCAAGAGTTAACAAAGAGATGTGAGAATGAAATTGGAATCCAACAGCACCCCCAAGAAAAACCAAGTTCAACCCTAGGTACATGCGAGACTCAGCATACAGGGTTGAGCTTGGTTTTTCTTGGGGGTGCTGCTGGACTCCAATTTCATTCTCACATCTCTTTGTTACCTCTTGCATTCATGTGCTAATTAGCTGCCATCCACTGATCCTACCGGCCACCCATTCCAGTTTCAGCTCTGCAGATGTATCTGGGCTCTGAGGGGCCTCCAGAGTCCCCTCTAAGCTGAGTTAGTGTGAGCTAGCTCATAGTTTTTTAGCCTCCGGCTCACACATTTTGTCTTAGCTCCAGAAGGACGGCTCCAGAGCAAACTAATTTATGCAATAGCCAAATTGCTCGCTCACAACTTTAATGCCAGTAGCTCAGAAAGTAGAATGTTTGCTCGCAGGACTCCACAGCTTAGAAGGAACATTGGTGGCCTCTCCTAACGGCTTATTCTCACCCTCTTTTTCCATGCAACTAGCTTTTGATATTTTATTCCAGTTTTGTCTGAAGAAGCGTGCTTTGCACACGAAAGCTTACACTTTAAATAAATACAGGTTGCTTACCTGTAATTGTGGATCTTCGAGTGGTCATCTGTGCATTCACACCTCTGGGATTAAGTGCGCCTGCGGCGATCCCGATCGGTAAACTTCAAAGCCTAACGGATTTTCGCGCCAGCTCCCCGGTCACGTGCACGTCCCACTGCACATGACCCGGGGAGGGGCACGAGGATCCCACCAGTTCCTTCTGACCGCTGCTAACAGCCCCCAAGAAAGAAATTGAGGGAGACCGAAAGCAGAGAGGAAGGAGGGGTGGTGGTGTGAATGCACAGATGACCACTCGAAGATCCACAATTACAGGTAAGCAACCTGTATATCTTCTTCGTGGTCTCTGTGCATCACACCTCTGGGAGAATAGCGAGCGATAAACACACCACATACCTGGAGGTGGGTGCTGGAGGTCTCACATCTGAGCTGCTTGCAGAACTGCACGGCCCACCACAGTACGTTGATGGACGCGGACATCTAGGGCGTAGTGCTTCACAAACGTGTGAGGAGACGCCCACGTTGCAGCATTGCAGATGTCTCCCAGGGGGATGCCCTTGAGGAATGCCGTGGAAGCAGCCACAGCTCTCGTGGAGTGTGCCCGGAGGGATGCCGGCAGTGGCCTCTTGGCCAGGAGGTAGGCAAGCTTTATCGTCTCTACTATCCACTTCGAGAGTCTTTGAGACGATAGTTTCTGTCCCTGCTTGGGCAAGGCATAGGTGACGAAGAGAGCCGGAGACTTGCGAAAAGGTTTTGTCCGGTGCAAGTAAAAGGAAAGAGCTCTCTTGACATCCAGAGTGTGTAAACTACGTTGTGCTGGGTCCTGGGGTTCAGGAAAAAACACAGGTAGCGTGATGTCTGCTCCTACATGGAAGTCCGAGACTATCTTGGGTAGGAAGGCGATATCAGGAGCCAGGGTAACTGCTCCGTGGTGAAAAATGAGATACGGCGGGTCGCAGCGAAGCGCTGAAAGCTCACTCACACGCCGAGCAGACGTGATGGCCACCAAAAACGCAACCTTCCACGAAAGGAGTTGGAGGCTGCAGGAGGCCATGGGTTCAAACGGTTTGCCCATTAATTTGGTAAGAACCAGGGGTAGGTCCCATGCTGGAACCGGTGTCTGTACTGGTGGATAGAGGCGACGCATTCCTTTGAGGAATTGTTTTGTAGTCGGGTGAGAGAACACTGAGTATCCTCCGATCTCAGGATGGTTAACTGAGATAGCCGACAGGTAGACTCTTATAGAAGAGTGGCACAGTCCTCTATCCGAACAGGACAACCAAAAACCAAAAATGTCATTAAGGGTGGCAGGAACGGTAGGCCGCCCTGTAGAGGCTAAAAAGGCTAAAAATTTATTCCATTTCGCTGCATAGGAGCGGCGTGTGGACAACTTGCGTGAGTTCAAGAGAACCTGTGCAATGCGTGATTCTATATCTGAGGTTGAAGCATCCACGCTGTTAGCTTCAACGTGGGAAGATCGTGATGGAGCACCTGACCTCCGTGCATCCAGAGAAGGTCTGGGAGCATTGGGAGGTGGAGATAGACTCCGAGGGAGAGATGAAGAAGTGTGGGAAACCACGGTTGTCTCGGCCACCACGGCGTGATTAGAATCGCCCATGGTCGCTCCGACATCAGTTTGTGAACTACCCTTGGTATCAGGGGGATCGGGGGGAAGAGGTACAGCTGTCTCCCCGCCCACTGGAGAAGGAGGCCGTCCCCGAGGGATGCTGGGTCCGCGCCGGCTCTGGAGCAGAAGAGATGGCACTTCTTGTTCTCCCGAGAGGCGAACACATCCACTGAGGGGTGACCCCATAGATCGAAGATCGGAGTCAGGTAGAGAGGGTTCAATTCCCACTCGTGTAGAGATGCTCCTCCCCTGCTCAGAAAATCTGCTTGGGTGTTGAGCAGTCCTGGGAGGTGATTTGCCACAAGATGAATACCAATGGATTGGCATTCATCCCAAAGCTCGATGGCTAAGCGGCAGAGTCCACGGGAGACCGTTCCACCCTGCTGGTTGATGTAATACATGGTGGTCGTGTTGTCTGTAAGAACAGCCACCGTCTTTCCCGACAGGGATTGGCGGAAGGATCTCACTGCATAGAGCACTGCCAGGAGCTCCAGGAAGTTGATATGGTTGTGGGCTACAGCAGGATCCCACTTGCCGCCCACACCAACACCATCCAGGTGAGCTCCCCAGCCCCATAGGGACGCATCCGTGGTGATGGTTGCCAAAGGTGGCGGGAGTCGGAAAGGAGCACCCGACTGTAGATTCTGGGGTGACAGCCACCACGCCAGGGTTTCCAAGATTTGGTCCGAGAGCCGGAAAATTTTGGAGAAGGGGTGGATGCTGGGACGGAAACGTCTCAGGAACCAAAGTTGTAATGGCCTCATCCGTAACTTGGCGAATGGAATCACCGCCGTGGTTGCGGCCATCAGGCCTAACAGGCCGAGGATTTGTCTGGCCATGGTCTCCTTGTCCTTCCGGATAGATTGGAGGAGGGAGACTATGTCCGCTGCCCTGTTGGGGGGCAGAAAGGCCCTGCACTGCAGGGAGTCCAAAATTGCTCCGATGAACTGCACTCGTCTGGAGTGAGCATGGACTTTTTGAGATTTATTGTTAGTCCTAGGGTGTCTAGGGTACTGAGGGTTATTGAAATTTGGTTTTGTAGAATTGACGCGGAGGGCGCGACCAACAACCAGTCGTCCAGATACGGATAGAGTTGGACACCTTGAAGCCGGAGATGAGCCGCCACCACTGCCATGAGCTTCGTGAAAACACAAGGAGCCATAGAAAGGCCAAAGGGAAGGGCCTTGTATTGGAAGTGACGCTGACCAACCGCGAAGCGCAGGAATGGTCTGTGCGACGGATGGATCGTCACATGGAAGTACGGGTCTTTCAAGTCCAGCGTCACCATCCACATGTTGGCTTCTAGCAGTGGTAGGATGGTCTGGAGGGTGGTCATGCGGAACTTTTTGTAGGTGATAAATGCATTGAGGTTCTGCAGATCTAAGATGGGACGGAGTCCGCCATCCTTCTTTGGTACCGTAAAGTAGCGGGAGTAAAACCCCTGCTGGAGGTGGTGTGTGGGTACCGGCTCTATGGCATCCTTGGACAGGAGGGCTTCGACTTCTGACGACAGGGTGTCGGAGGGAGGGGTGACTACAAAATAGGATTCCTGTGGTATCTGGAAGAATTCTATGCGGTAGCCCTCTGCTACTACAGAGAGGGCCCACTTGTCCGTAGTTATGAGTTGCCATGTGGGTAGGAATGGGGACAGACGGGTGGGAGGACCGGAGCGGATGCGGAAGTCAAAGACCCTGTTTATTGGGTCTGGGGGGTTTGGTTTTGGAGGCAGAAGCTGTTGGGAAACGTGGCTTGTGGCTGTAAGGTTTCTGCTGGTATGCAGATGGTGCAGGTCTTTGCCATTGTGGTTCATTGGGAGACCTCTGTGGTTGCTTCTTCGACCAGGATCTCTGCCAAGTCTTCTGCTTCTGTTGGCTCGGTTGAGAGACACCTAAGTTACGTGATGTTTTCATGCTTTTGTCCAGGTCGTGGAGAACTGTATCTGTCGTTGTGCTGAACAGTCCTTCGCCTTCGAAAGGGAGATCTTCGACCAGCGACTTAGTATCTTGTGGGAGTGCCGTCGACCTCAACCAAGCATGTCTCCTGAGGGCAATTGCCGAAGTGAGTGTCTTGGAAGTTACATCTGCAACGTGTTTGGAAGCATTTAGCTGATGTTTGGCCAAGACCATGCCCTCCTTCTGGATTTTCCTGGCAAGACGCTGTTTGTCCTCAGGAAGGTGTGCCAGGAGCGGTGACATCTGTTCCCATAGGGAGTATTGATATCTACTCATACATGCTGTATAGTTTGTCGTTTTGATGCCTAATGCCCCTGCTGAATAAAAACGTCTTCCGAACGAATCCAGTTTCCGTCCCTCTTTATCAAGGGGGGAGGAATGTCCACTACGGCCCTTAGCTGAAGGTGTCACTACAACTGAGTTGGGCTTGGGATGGATGAACAGGAATTCAGCTCCAGGTTCTTGGAGCCTGTACATGTGATCCAATCTCTTACTGGAGACTGGGGTCGATGAAGGGTGTCCCCAGGATTCTTTAGCGGTGTTCAGAAGCACCGAAATTAGTGGCAAGGCTACTGCCGTGGATGTATCCATCTGTACGATGTCGAAGATGGCATCGGTAGCGGCAGGGGTTGGTTGAATCGTAGTCAGGGCCAAGGAGTGAGCCATTCTTTTAATGAGCTCCCCGTAAGATTTCAGAAGGGGAAATCGGCAGGTTGTCAGAGACATCGGGGGATGGTGATGGATGGGTAGGGGATTCCTCTTCGGAATCGGATGAAGCGGGAGAGTTCGGTATCGACAAGTGGGAATGTTCGGAAGGCGACATGGGGCTCGACGGGTCTGGTTGATACGGAGGGAGGTCGACATCAGGTGGGGTCTGTGGCGGTATCGGCATCGGTAACGGTTTCGGCATCGGTGACGGAGGGGGTCTTGGAGCCGGTGGATCTCGGCATTGTGAGACTCTGGACGACGTCGACTGACGGTCCCATTCCGCCGGGTACCACTGCGGTAGCGGAGGATAGGAGGAGCCGTATAGGTACTGCCACTGTCGGACGTCCCACGGTACCGAAGAGGGAGGTAGACGCCAGTCTCGCTCATCTCTCGGCGGCGGTGACGGGTCGGGCCCAGTTTTGGGGCTACTTCGAGGGACTTGCGTCAGCTCGATGTCGGGATCCAAGTCCGTCAGCTGGATGGGTCGCAGCATCGGGGAGATGGAGCTGCCCCGGGATCGCTCGCGCCCTGAAGGGTCAAGCTGTGGAGACCCGCGCTGGGTCACGTCAGACGCGAGGCGCGTCGACTGAGCACTAGATGGCTTCTTGTGCTTTTGCTTGCCCTTTTCCTCCTTGCCCTCTCTGCGTTTCTTCGCAGGAGTGTGCGGCAGCGGGAGGGGTCGTTTCGGTGCCGATTTCTCAGTACCGATGGTGCTCTTCGTCGGCGACGCTGCCGGGCATGTCGGGGCCGATGGCGACGCTGCTGAGGCCTCAGTAGCGGACATCTTTGGTGATAGAGCTGCTTCCAAAAGTGCCACTTTCAGCCTTGCTGCTCGATTTTTGCAGGTTTGCTTGGAAAAAGCAGCGCAGCTCGAACACGAGTCTACTCGGTGTGACTCGCCCAAGCACAGGAGGCAAAGCGAGTGCTTGTCCGGAGGCGCTATCTTACTACTGCAGTTAAGACAGCGTTTGAAGAAGCCCCACCGCTGGGCCATAGGCTGAGCGGGGAGTAGACGAGGGAAGTCCAGTAGCGAGTCCAAAAAACAGTCCGAGTCAAAGTAGGAGAAAAAACAGTCCGAAAGGCTTTTTCCCAATTGGAAAAACGAAAGTTAGCTACCGACCGAAGCGGAGAGGGGATCCTCACGATGCGGCGGTCAGAAGAGAACTGGCGGGATCCTCGTGCCCCTCCCCGGGTCATGCGCAGTGGGACGTGCACGTGACCGGGGAGCTGGCGCGAAAATCCCTTAGGCTTTGAAGTTTACCGATCGGGATCGGCGCAGGCGCACTTAATCCCAGAGGTGTGATGCACAGAGACCACGAAGAAGATCACTTTGTTGAGATGCCACTTGATTCATATTTTAAACATGTACGTGAAGGGGCGGCCTCACACAACCCAAGGATAAAAATATGTCGATTCCTTTATCCCATCCCTCTGGAGAATCGCCAAATCTAGAGCCTGAGTATCTTTTGGAGACAGTGCAAGATATGTTTCTTCAAGTGGGTTTGAGGGCAGCCAGGCCCTCTCAAGCCACCTGACACCATTTCTAGCAGACTGTCATGAGTCCTACTGAGGATGCGGCCCCGGCTCCAGCTGCGCCCATGCTCCCGGCTTCAGCAGAGCCCACACCTGACCCTGAGGAATCCTCAGAGCTTGCCAGCGTATCCCCACCACCTGTCCCAGCAACAGCAACGGAGGAATAATGCCTGACAGACAGCCCCCCCGACTCGCCTCCTCCGACGGTGCATTTGCGGAACCAGCTCAGGCAAGACTTAGCGTCCTGGCGGAGGGAGGTGTGCCTGCGCAGCAGGCGTTCCCTCAGCCCTGAGTTCTAACAGAAACCGGGACACACACACTGAACACTAATTAACCCCAGCACCTGAGGAGTACTTAGCTTCCCCTCCTGACGCTGGTTCCTCATGCCAGCAACTAGTCAGTTTGACAACGCTCTGCACCTCGCTCGCCCGTGCTCCTGATTCCTGATCCGTGCTTTGAACTCTCGGCTCCTTGACTCCAGCTTCCAACGACTACGCTCTCGGGTTGTACTTCGGACTCTGTTCGTTTGGCTCCTGCTTGCTACCCCTTGATTCTGACCTCGGACTGGACTTGGACTTTCGCTCTCTCTCGCCCTGCCTGCACCCAGCCCGTGACACAGACACACAAATTCTGCCTTTGGTGAGTCCCCCAAGGAAGGGGAAAAAGCAACACAATCAAAGGCCACAACACATGGTGGGAGCCCCTCCCATCTCTGACACGAAATCCAGGTTACTGGGATCAATGCATTAATCTCCTGTTTCCTCTTTAATATCAAACACCTGTTCTAATAGGAGGCAATCAGCAAGTCTGTCAGTAGCTAACAATTATCTCTGCTCCGACAACCTATGTCCATCATTCACAAAGCACGGCTGGTTGGTTTGTGAAGGTGTGGGGTTTGCTTTTAAGCAGATAGAACCTTCTAAGAGGCTTGCTTGAGACGTAGTAATTGTCTCAGAGCTTGTTAGAGGCAGCCACCGCAACCAATTAGCAAAGCAGCTTAAAGAAAAGGAGCTGCAGTTTAGTTAGGGGAAGGCTAATAGTTCAGCCATTGTAACAACAGCCGCGCAAGCCGTTCGGCTGGGGCGAACAGCAGCTGCCACGTCGTGAGCCGCTAAGGGGTAAAAATACACCTGGACCTTCTGATGCTATCACAGATCTGTGTTGTATTTCGTATCCATAGAGGAAACACTGCCAAGTCTCTGCCAGTCTTCTGGCCTTGAAAGTTTTGAAGGCGATGTCGGACAAGCACAGCACCGCAAGAGCCATAGCGTGACACTCTCTCTCAGGTGGTGCTACAGTTAGTACCAGACCAGAATCGGAGTGACCTTGGTTCAAATCCTCCCCCTGTCCTGAGACTCACTGGGTGACTCAGCCAGTTGCTCTCTCTTGGTCTAACCAACCTCACCAGTGGGCTGTGGCGAGGATGAAATGGAGGAGGAGAAGAATGCATAAACCACTTCCTTGGATTAAGAAGGGGGATATAAACATCCTTCTCTGTTATGACACATGAATGTGGACAGACCCAGACTGTATATTTATAACCTCCTCTCCTGGAATATTTATATTTCCCCTTTCCTCCAAGGAGCTGACAGGCACGAACGCGGCTTATTGTCATGTGCTTCTTTCCCACCTCCTCGTCCATAAACCATACGGCTGAAAGCTTCCTGGTCCATGGAGCTTTCAAACTCCAATTGAAGACTAGGAAACTTTCCATTGTGCACCAAGATACAAGGGGAGAAGAGAGGGAGAGAGCATAAACAAGCAATGTTGGAGCCAGCTACACACAGACAGAGGTGTGTCGTGATATCTGAAAGCAGCCATTATGTCTGATGTATAAGTATGCAGTCTAGTATTGCATTACACAGCCGTACACCCTAGAATCAAAGTACACACTACAATTTGCGATGTGTAGTGTCTGGGTTTCTGTAGCTTGACTCTGGCTGAGACAGCCAGACATCAGATGTGAGAGAAACGACTTCCCAAGTATGCAGGTCACTGGTTTGGATTGGAACTACAGCACAGGGGACTTCAGACATTCCCCCCTGCACTGTTTTGCCAACCAAAAAGGTCCCGGGGAATCACAGTTGCACTGCTGGGCAACTGGACATATACTGATATGCTGCACGTTAGCAATGGGCATGAACTGGACCACAGACCAAATTTTTCCACAGACTGGAGCCCAGTTTGTGGTTTGTGTATCTAGTCCATCCCCCCCACTTTCCACAGACCACCCAGGGTTTTCCAGGGGTTTCTTTGGTTTGTGAGCAGACCGTGGAAGTGGACTCAGAATACATTTGAATGCCTTTTGAGTCCACTTCTGCGTTGTGCCACTGCAACAGCGCTATGTGAGGAAGCTCACAAGGCATTTAAATGCCTTCCAGAAGTGAACTCAGAAGATCGGAAGTGGACTCAGAAGGCATTTAAATACCTTCAGAGCTCCTTCGCGTTCTACCACAGCACAATGCAGAAGCAGACAGCTGACTTCTGCATAGTATTGCCACAGCGGCAGTGGGCTTGCAAAAGCCATTTTAAAGGACGTGTTCCCTTTAAATAGCTTTTTTAAGGCCCCCCCACCCCACATGAACCTTACAAACTACAAACTGGTTTGTAAAATGGAAAAGTTCATGGAAGTCTGTGGTTTGTGAAACCCACAAACCTCCATTTTTACAGTCTGTGCCGATCCCCGCTGCCCATCAATACAAGCGAGTTACCCTTTTCCAAAAGGGAGTTTCAATCACAGAAGTCCCATGGGGCCACCTCCTTCACATTTTGAACACACCCCATTGGTAACCCCCATGAAGCTTGCAAAGGCAGAAAAGTAGAAAGGAAGCTGAAGAGAAGAGCGTTTCCCATAGGCAAGGGTTTTTTGCTCATCTCTTAAAGGTGGCTTCTCCAGATACTTACAAACACCCACATCCTTTTAAGGTCTTGTCAGCCATATATTTGCCTTGGGCCCGGGGGAGTTCTCAGTACCCTGCAAAAAAACAAGACACACAAACAGACGGGTTCAAGAAACTAGATCTCAGTGTGCATCACAGCAGCAACAAGGCTGATAACTGCCCCACTTGCCATACCACTCCCTTTGGAAGGACTCTGGTCTTCAGCTATCACGAGGCAGTTCTAGCAATGAGAGCACAGTCAGTTGACATGAGGACACGAAAAGCAAGCCTGAGTACATGGGCCCTGCCCCCCCCCCCATGCCAGCTCATCAACACTGTGCCTATAAATGGTAGAAGTTACTCATCTGTTGCTTAATGTTTATTCCTCTGTGTCCGGGCATAATTCAAAGTGCTGATTCTTCCCTTTAAGGGCTTAGATAGCTTGGGGCCTGAATAGCCAAAGGACCATTTCAACCCATGCTGTGCAGCCTACCAATTAAGATTTGCCTCTCAAGCTTCTGCCTTTCAAGCCTTGATCTCTTCAGAAGTGAGGCAGGTGGCAACTAGGGATGGGGCATTTTTGGTGGTGGCACCTTGCCTGTGGAACACCCTACCCCTTGAGGTTCACCTGGTGCCTACTTTACTGCCTATTAGATGCCAGCTAAAACATGTCTTTTACTTTTCTGGTGCTTGGGGGCCAACAGTGGGAGAGCTTCTGGAGTTCTGGCACCGCTGGTGGGCCTCCTGATGGTCCCTGGGTTTTGGCCACTGTGTGACACAGAATTGTGGACTGGATGGGCCACTGGCCTGATGCAACATGGCTTCTCTTACGTTTTTATGCTGAGGCTTTTAGTAAGGGGATTTACCAGCATTTTTAATGGTCTGTCTCTGCTTTATGAATAGATTTTATGTTGTCTAATGGCTTATTTTTAATTACAGGACACTGAAGAGGTAGCACAGAAATATCCTTAAAAAATAATAAATGTTCTTTATTTGTACCCCACTTTCCCCCTCAATGGGGGCGCAAAGTAACTTGCAATATTCTCCCCTCCTGCATTTTATCCTCACAACACTGTAAGGTAGCAGTAGAAAAGAGCAAGAGTCCAGTAGCACCTTAAAAACTCTGAAGAAGTGAGCAGTGACCTTAAAGACTCTGAAGAAGTGAGCAGTGAGAAAATCCAAACATTATACCTCAACTAACTAGGGCGCCTTGCCCGTTTGAAATTTGTATAACTGATAAGTCACAAACCTCCAGAGGTTTGATATCATTAATTTATCAAATAATAAGTAAAAATTCATGGAGCCAGGTGTCTTCAATACAACAAGCTTGGCATCGGGACTGTGATATAGTTTGGTCTGAAACGCAATGGCAAACGATCTGGTCAACTACTCAACAAGTGCTTTAAATATTAAGTTGCAAAATTTTAAATATTAAGTTGCAAAACTATAAACTATACTCACATTGGTATATGACTCCGCAACGTCTATCTCATGTGAAATCATCATTTAACCCAACTTGCTGGAAGGGTTGCAGGGAAATAGGAACCTTCAAGCATTATTGGTGGAGCTGTCCAACCATAGCAGCTTTCTGGTCAAGGATTGTTCACCTTACTAATGAAATCCTGGGATGCTCTATTCTGTTTACTCTGGACTCAGTTCTTTTGAACTTTTGGCCGAATTTGACATTATCTAAACAGCAGAAAGATCTAGTTTCAACTTTCTTGTTAGCAGCTAAAATCTTGATCGCCCAGAAGTGGAAAGTGAAAGAAAGTCCAACAACACAACAATGGTTCATGAAGCTTTGGGACTTAGCAGTGATGGACAAATTGGCTCTTCAAATAATAAGACAAGAGACCCCTTCAGCTAAGAACAATTTTCTGGAAAAATGGTTTCCCTTCTTTGATTATATTTCCAACTCTCGAAAAAGTTATTGTACCTTAACTAAGAAGTATTTGAATTTTGTATTTTATTAAGGCATTTATAAATGTTGATTCGCCATTTTGATAAGATAGACCCTTAGGAACAAGTTTGTTGTAAGTTTTTATGGTTAGAGTGTTATTTATTGTAATGTTTTTTGTATTGGAAATAATAAAAAATATGTTGGGGGGGAAAAGTGAGCAGTGAGCAGTGACTGCCACAAATGTTGTTAGTCTTTAAAATGCAACTGGACTCTTGCTCTTTTCTACTGCTACAGACAAACATGGCTACCCATCTTGATCTAACTGTAAGGTAGGTTCGGTTGACAGTGTGTGACTGGTTCAAGGTCACCCGCAAATTTCCATGGCAGAGGGGGGGATTCGAACCTGGGTCTCCCAGATCCTAAGGCCAACAATCTAACTACTATACCACATTCTGTGCGTGTATATCCTCTCCCAGTGATCAGGAACATTCCAGAAACAGCATTCTTGATCATAGGGTGAGACCATATATCCACACACTTCCTCCATGTGTAGATGAGCTGGCAACTGCATGGAGATGGGGGAAAGGGCCCATACACTTGTGCCTGCCTGCCCTTTCCATACACTAAGTGACCACATGGTCATGCTCCATCACACAAAAAGGGTCACCACCAGTGTTCCCTCTAAGCTGAGTTAGTGTGAGCCAGCTCACAGTTTTTTAGCCTCCGGCTCACATTTTTGTCTCAGCTCAGGAAGGATGGCTCCATAGCAAACTAATTTATGTAGCAGCCAAATCGCTGGCTCACAACTTTAATGCCAGTAGCTCACAAAGTAGGATTTCTGCTCACAAAACTTAGAGGGAGCATTGGTCACCACTTGTATCTGCATACCTAACATCAATTTATTTTATTTACCTCTTTTCTGTGCCGCCTCACAATCACCAGATTGTCAAACAGAATTTGATAGATTCAGGTGGGGTAGCCACGTTGGTCTGAAGCAGCAGAACAAAGCTGAAGTCCAGTGGCAACTTTAAGACCAACGAAGTTTCATTCTGGGTGTAAGTTTTCGTGTGCAGGCACGCTCAAAGAAGCGTGCATGCACACAACAGCTTATACCCAGAATGAAACTTTGTTAAACTAAATCTGAATTGTCGTTCACGAAAAACCACAACACGAAACTAGCAAGTCAACTGCTGTCTGCGGAAAGACAGCCGGTTTGCAGCAAGAGCCAAGAGTAAGCGACAGCCCAAATCAAACTGGATGCAGTCACTTCTTTGCATATCCTAAGTTTTGAGATTTTCAGGGGTGCTGGCGGGCGTGGGGGGGAATTGTAACTAAATGCATTTCTAGCTGAGCACAGAACTGTTTATGTTGTGCTTATCCTCCTATAGGAAGACAGCTCTCGCCATGGAGAGAGCTCAACAACACAAAGCAAGAAAATGCTGCAAGCCCTGAGCCCCATGAGATGGAATGAATCCAAGGGATGGGCAGGCAGGGCCGGCTTATTTAACAGGTCAATTTGCAGTCAACTGATCAGCCAAAGATTGCATCAGCATCACCTTTATTAGAACAGACACACGTTTTAAAACTTGTTACCAAAGTTGGTGCTCAGACTAATTACAAAAAGCAGATTAGCTGCCTTTTATTGTGAAACAAATGCAGTTAATTACTGTAATGTAATTACTTGAGTAAGCGTTCCCAAAATGTGAGCAGCCTCTTTCATTTTCATCCGGGTGCCAGCTTAATTTCAGAGGGTGGTGCTATCCCTACCGGCTTAGATTTTAAGAGGCTGAGTCGCTGCCTTCAGTCTCTAGAGGAATTTAGCTAAATGGCAGGGGATCTTTCCCTTTCAGAGCGCTCTCAATTACCAGTCCATTGCTTAGCCAAAAGGGTTGTTTTTATTAAAAGAATGCAGACATACAGAAATAAAACACACAAAACATACACACAACTACTGGAAATACAAAGGTGCACAGGAATAATAGGAGGCTGTTGGGAGTTATAATTCAGTTTAGTTCAGTTCAGTTTATTGTAATTAGCCATTGGCTGCTACGAAGTTGCAATACTCTCTGCAGTAAAAATACAGATTATGAACAAACTATAGGTTAATATCAAAATATACAGAAGTACCGAAAGTCAATAACAAAATATCACTAATTTAATACAATAACCTAAATAATGCCCCTTCCCGCTGCTACCTTGGAACGTATATTCTTTGCAGCAAGGGCAAATAATGAAACTTTGTAAGAAACATCTATCCAGATGTGTTGAAGTCCACAGAAGAGAGGTTGTAAAGATGGAATGAACCCAAATTAATCTGGGGGGTGCGCTGCCAATAGGCGCCCGAGACTGAGCTCTGAGTGCTATTTTCATAGGAAAATTGTGTCCTGAGGCAGTCTGACACTTATGCCTCAAAATAATACCAAAAATGGCTTTCCCAGGATAAACAAAGACCTGGAAAACTTATGACAGTTTGCATGAGAGTTGAGATCCAGTGTAAACTAAGGTATTAATGTGCTTCTGATAAGATTAGCTAGAGGCATCTGTGAATGGCTGAATAGCATTTCCAGGAACGGACAAAAGAGACCAAGATGCAAAGTAAAATTTCACTTGGGTTCCTGATTGCATCCTCTGATGGCTTGAAGGGCTAATGGACTGCTAATTTAAACTAATCAAAATGGAAACGGTACTGCTTAGTGAGGCACCAGGGTTTAGGGTGTGGGAAAGGAGAAGAAGCCAGGAGTTTTTATTAGAAAGGAGATGTGGGGAGAAGGATGAGGCAAGGTTGATAAGATTAGCGATTGAGGCTGAAAGAAAGTATCTCCGGGGCGTGGCAAGTCCATTATCCAGAGTGTGCCGATGTCAGCAGGGTGGAGGGAAATTGCAACTGTCAGAGCAAAATCTCACATGCCTCCCAGGGTTGCTATAGGACCTGCCAGTTCTGGCGTCCATCTTTGTGTCCACTTATGACAAGACGCCTGGTAGATAAACTCCTGGGGTACCCCAATGGGGTATACTGCTGGTTGAAATGACCCCTTTTGAGCAGGGCTGTATTAACCCATGGCCGGACCTCTAGGCTTTCAGGTATTTGGGGGTCTCTCCGGCACTTCAGTCTTTCACCCCACTACAGATGACAGCCTGACCCAGGTACGGTAGGTATTAGTCCGCAGTACACGGCCCTATATTCATTTTGAGGGTCTCCTGAAGAATTCTGTTCATATTTTTTAAATATATTTTTATTGCACAAGTAGAACGCTTCAGGAAAGCACAATTTGGGGGTATGATTGTTCAATACTGTATTTTTCTGAAGTGAATAAAATTAGTATTACTTATTAAAAATATAAAATTAATGGACAGTTGTTTGAATATAAGAGACAATTTGTTTCACTGGAATAAGGAAGAAGTTAATTGTCTTATTAATAGACGTTATCTATTACAGTCTGTCTATGAAGAGGACATAACAGTGCCTCGGCAAAAAAATAATAATTGATGGGCTCCTAGTCCTTGCGGGGGCCCTAGGCTTCGGCCTGGTCAGCCTTACGGCTCATACAGCCCTGCTCCTGAGCGACGGGGGTGGGGGGGGGTCAGCATGCTTACAATAGCCATGTTGGACTGCAGTAGAAGAGTAAAACCTTAGAAACCAATAAGGTTACTGGGGTATAAAAGCTTTCAAGAGCCAAAGCCACCTTCATCAGACTCTTGAAACCTTGTACACGGAAAATCTTGTTGGTCTCCAAGATGCTACTGGATTTGAATCCAGCTCTAGGATCAGCTTACAGTCTATCCTAACTATTTTTTTAATGTGATTTTTAAAAATTTGAATATAATTTTTAATTTAATTAAAAAAAAAAAAAACTGGAAATCTCTTGTTGATTCACAAGCAGAAAAAAGGCCAAGGAACAACCACTGTTCAAAAACAAAACGTCTGCCATTCTAGTGGGAGAGAAACTTTGTCCAGCTGCTTCGAGACCCTGACTGATGCATGGGCAAGGAGTGAGAAACCCTTGAAATTAAAAAGCGGCCTTCCTGGCTGCAGGGAACATTTGAAGATGACCAAGTAAAGGGTCGGTAACTGACCAGTTAATGGACAATATCTGACCACCGAACTGACTGGCCTCCCAACCCTAGACGTGTGGGAGAAATGGAGGAGGAGAAGAGGAGGAGGATATTGGATTTATACCCCACCCATCACTATCCAGCGGCTTACAATCTCCTTTCCCTTCTCCTCCCATCACTCCCTGAAGGATTCTCGAGCGGCTTACAATCTCCTTCCCCTTCCCCTCCCCACAACAGACACCCTGTGAGGTAGGTGGGGCTGAGAGAGCTCTTTCGAGAACTGCTCCTGAGAGAACAGCTCTGAGAGAACTTGTGACCGACCCAAGGTCATACCAGCAGCTGTATGTGGAGGAGTAGAGAATCAAACCCAATTCTCCCAGATTAGAGTCCGTGTTGGCTCAGAGAAACTCAGCGTGCTCTGTAGAGGCTTGGTACATTCTAGTAGGTGGCAGAAAGTTACACGGAGAGGAAACGACCAGTGGTAACTTACCGTGAGGGGTCCTTCTCCTCTGAGGGTTGGAGGACATCTTGTGGGTGATTCCCACCTATCTTCAGGGAGGCAGGAACTAAGAGAAATCTTCTTCCTGTTTCCTGTGTGGGAGTCACCCCTGGCTCAGTTCGGTAACTTCCGAAAGCTATAGGAGAAAACTCTGGACTCAAAGAAAGATTAACAGAAAACAGGAAGACAGAATTGAAATGAACTCTCTCTCTTTAACATAACGTTACGGTACCGTGAGGATGACCGTATCAAATATAATGCCTACTCGCCCCTCTCTCAGTCAGATTATCAGTTTGTATAGGTTGACGATCCGAGGAGGGCCAAGATGTCCTCCAACCCTCAGAGGAGAAGGACCCCTCACGGTAAGTTACCACTGGTCGTTCTCCCTCTGAGGTGGAGGCCATCTTGTGGGACCTCCCAGAGCAATGGTCCTAGAAGTTGGGTGGGGGATCGTCATGTTCTTGTAAGATAGACTGGAGGATACGACGACCGAAGGCGGCGTCTGATGATGCATAAGGGTTGATCTTATAGTGTCTCACAAAGGTGGACGGCGTGGACCACGTAGCTGCCCTGCATACTTCTTCTATGGAAGCTCTGTTGAAGAACGCTGCGCTGGTGGCGGCACTACGTACGGAATGTGCTGTAATGCCTTGAGGAACTTTAAGTTTCATTGACGTGTATGCCTCCGCGATGCACAGGCGCAGTGAGCGGCTAATGGCCGGTGTGGACATCTTCTTGCCCAAGTGAGGAGAGGAGATGTTGATGAACAAGGCTTCGGACTGTCTGATAGTATCCGTTCTAATGATGTAGGACTTAAGAGCCCTCCTGACATCTAATGTGTGCCATGACTTTTCTTGAGGATGTGTCGGGTTTGGTGCAAATGAGGGAAGACATATCTCTTGAGACCTATGAAATTGAGTGTTGACCTTCGGACAAAAAGACGGGTCCGTACGGAGAACTACTGTATCCTTATTAAAGACACATAGGTCTGAGCGGACGGAGAGAGCCCCGAGTTCGGAGATCCTTCTGGCCGAAGTGATGGCTACAAGAAAGAGCACTTTTTGTCTTAGGAATTTTAGTGAAATGGACCGTATGGGTTCAAACGGAGGTCTCGTCAAGGCCGTGAGAACCACGTTGAGGCGCCACGTGGGAAAACGGTGACATATCGGGGGGTCTTTGAAGGCCGCGCCCTTGAGAAATCGTTTGACGTGAGGATGATGTGAGACAGCTTGTCCTCTATAAAGAGGAAGGACTGTGGATAGTGCGGCGAGTTGTCTCCTCAGGGTAGATGCTTTTAGTCCTGACGATGTGCCATCCTGTAGGAAGGACAAGATGGAACGTATGTGAGGGCGAAGAGGGTCGATCTTTTTACGTCTGGCCCATCTGACAAATGCCTTCCATGTGGTGTTGTAGATTCTAGTAGTCGATGGTCTTCTAGAGTCTAAAATGGTGTTAATGACGGAGTCCTGGTAGCCTAGCTTGACGAACTTCTGCCGTTCAATCTCCAGGCGGTCAAGTGAAACCATCCTGGGTCTGGATGCCTGATGGGTCCTTGTAGTAGCATGTCCTCCCGAACTGGTATTGGAAGAGGGGGACGCACAGTTAAGTCTAGTAGCGATGTGAACCACGGACGGCGTGGCCAATAGGGTGCGACTACGATGATTTCTGCTTGCAAGAGACGGATCCTCCTCAGGAGTCTGGGCAAAACCGGAAGGGGGGGGAAGGCATAGAGAAGTTCGCGAGGCCAGGGTGACAGGAGAGCGTCTGTCTGTTCGGCCCATGGGTGAAAGAACCTCGTGTAGAACCTTGGAAGTTGCGCATTGTACGCTGACGCAAATAGATCCACCGTCGGCATCCCCAGCTCCTCTACAATTTGATGGAAGACCTGTGGATGCAGTGACCATTCTCCCTCCGTGATTGTTTGACGACTCAGCCAATCGGCTTGGATGTTGGCCGAGCCTTGTATATGAGCTGCAGAGATCGATGCTAAGTGAGCTTCCGCCCAGTTGAGTAGAAGGTTGGCTTCTTTGGCTAGTCTCTGTGATTTCACCCCGCTCTGCTTGCTCAGGTATGTCATGGCCGCAGTGTTGTCCGTTCTGACCACGACGTGCTTGTCCTGAAGGATGTGAGAGAAATGTAGTAGGGTCAGTCTGATCGCCCGCAACTCGAGTAGGTTGATGGGTAACACAGATTCCGCTGCTGACCATGATCCCTGAACCGGATGGTGTAGTAGAGTCGCTCCCCAGCCCGCGAGGCTGGCATCTGTAAAAATTTGAATTGGGTTCTGAACCCAGTATGTCTTGCCTTGGGTCAGGTTGCGATGAACGGTCCACCAACGCAAGCTCGACTTTGTCAGGAGTGGGACCTTGACTGCTATGTCCGACTTGATGGCGATGTGGTTCTGGAATGGTCTCAGAAATCGCTGTAATTGTCGGGAGTGGAAACGGCCCCACTGAAGAGTGTCGAAAGTGGAGACCATCAGTCCCATCAGTTTGGCTAATATCGACAGAGAAGATTTGTGTGCTGTTATAACTTGCGTTGCAATTGTCTTGATCTTCTGTGCCTTGTGTGGTGGAAGGAAAAGTTTGCAGGAGGATGTGTCTATGATGACTCCCAAGTGTTCTAGGCGTTGTGTAGGTTTGAGATGGCTTTTTTGTTTGTTGACGAGAAAACCGAACTCCTCTAGGAGTTGGATGACCGTCGCCACGTCTCTCAGGGCTTGGGTTTTTGATGGAGACCGGACCAGGAGGTCGTCTAAGTAGGGGTGAACGTGGATCCCGAGTTGTCGCAGGATGGTCACTGGATGTACTAGGACCTTCGTGAAGACCCGGGGGGCTGTAGATAGCCCGAAGGGAAGAGCTCTGAATTGCAGGTGAGATGTCCCTACGCAGAAGCGTAGGAACCTTCGGTGTGGCCGGAAGATGGGTACATGGAGGTACGCCTCTGTTAGGTCTATAGATGTCAAAAACTCGTTCGGCTGGAGGGACTCTGCTATGGTGCGGAGTGTTTCCATGCGGAAATGCCTGAGTTCTACGTATCTGTTTAGAAATTTTAGATCTAGAATCGCTCTCCAATCTCCGTTCTTCTTTGGTACCGTAAAGAAGATTGAATACACTCCAGACCCATGCTCCTCCTGGGGTACCGGTTCTACCGCTCGAATTTGTAGCAGATGGTGTATCGCTGCTAGCGTCCTGTCTCTCTTTGCTGCATTTTTGTGTGTTGGAGAAGGAAGGAAACGAGTTGAGGGCGGAGAGCTGAAGTCTATTTTGTAACCTGCAGAGACTACGTCCATGGTCCATGAATCCGGCTGGGAAGTTCGCCACCTTGGGGTGAATAGAAGTAGACGTCCTCCCACAGGTGCGTGTGTATAGTCACGCCTTGGGGTGCTTGGGGTCACCAGGCTTGTTTGGTCTATGGCTGAAGGGTTTCCCGAACCTGTTGTTGTTGTTGTTGCCGTGAAACCCTCCCCTACGAAAGGGCTGCTTGCTGGTTGACCAGTTTTGACGCCTGGTGTCAGGGCGGAACCGATAGGAGGAACCGTAGGGCCGAAAGGAGGACATGGTGCTAGGTCTCTTGTCCCCAGAGCGGATGGTTCTGGGTAGGGTCTTCTTTTTGTCCCGGGTTTCTACTAGGATCTTTTCTAAGGAGTCGCCAAAGAGCTTGTCCCCTTGGAAGGGGTAGGAGGAGACTACGGCCTTGGACTGATAGTCAGCCTGCCATGCTCTGAGCCATAGTGTGCGGCGTGCCGCTGCTGCGGAGGAAATCGCCCTAGCGGAAAAAACCATTGAGTCTAGGGTGGCGTCTGCGGTAAATGAGATGGCTTTTAGCACCCGATTGGCTCCTTCTAAGAGGCCCCGGTTACCCTCAGGTAACATCTGGATGAGTTTACGCATCCATACTATGGCTGCCCTCGAGACTGTTGATGCCGCAGAGGAGGCTTTAATAGTCATGGCGTTGGCCTCATGTGTTCTGCGCAATGCGAACTCGGCTCTCTTGTCTAAACTATCACGTAGAGTACCTTGTCCGTCCTCAGAGATCAGACCTGATGATTGGAGGGCTGCCACTGGTGCGTCCACTACTGGGACCTGTAACAGCGTTAGTGCTGAAAAGTGTAAAGGGTAGAGCCTCTTAGTAACTCCTGGGAAGGCTTTGGCAGAAAGGGGACGCTCCCACTCGGCTTTGACCTTCCTAACGTAAAAATTTGGGAAGGGGAACGCTATTTCGGAAGGATCGACCGCAGGAAAAAATTCATCAAAGATGTCTGGGTTATCATCCTGCTCTTGTGGTATAGGTGTTGCCTTGGTTGCTTTTTGGTTACCCTGTATCTGGAGGGCAGCCAAAGTCTTATGCAGCAGGTGGTTGAGATCCTCAGGCTTAAAAAATCTAAAAGCCTGATCTTTTGCGGTTGGAGGTTTTGGTGCTGGTTCCCCTTCATCTTCATTAGAAGAGAATTCCCCTTCCTCTCTATCAGAGGATATTTGGGATATTGCATCCTCATCTGGGGAGTCAATGTAGACACCAGATTGTTTGTTGGGGCCCTTTTGGGCAGCCTTTGTGGGCCATTTTCCTCTTTTGGAAGGAGGTCTAGTTGGGGGGGGAGGGGGGGGGTCGCTGGATATGTAGAGGTGGAGGGGTGACACCCCCCAAAAGAACAAAAACGCGCCATCTCCTCCCACATGGCCCGTCTAAAAAATTCCATGGCTTCAGGGGGGAATGGGGGGGTATGGAGTGGTACATTACCGGTGCCGTCTTCACAGGGCTCTCCCTCGTCCTCCTCCTCCTCCTCCTCGTCGCCTTGCTCCTCCTCGCCCATGTCCTCGGCAAAACTGCGTTGTATTTGCCGGATCTGGGCTTCTCCCGATCGGCCAGAGGCCCGGGAATAGTCGGCGTGCGGGGGGGGGGCGATTAGAGCCATCCCCGACTTCCCTGGAGTGGCCCGTGGTGTCCAAAATGGCCGCCGCCTGCCGCGCCGAGCCCTCCATTGGGGCTGTGTTCTTGGTTTTGGCGCGCTTTTTGGCGCTCGCGCCGCCGCCGCCGCCGCTTCTAGCCTCGCCGGAGGCTTCTGCAGTCGGGCGCTTCCTGCTGCCGGTGCCGGCTCCGGAGCTATCGAGCGTTGCGCTCAGCTCCATTCCTGTCGCCGCGGGAGATTTAGTGCCCGCTGAATGGCGTTAGGAGGGAAAAGAAAAATCGAGGCGAGGCGGGGGGGGGGGGCGGGCGCCCGTCCCCGGAACGACTGGAGAGGAGGAGGCTGAGATATTAAACAAAAGAAGAGAGAGAGGGACAGTGTTTAGATCAGAGTAGAAGAATAGTTAAAGTTTAGGATTTTAGAGAAGTTGTTGGTGATTGGAGTTTGGCAAAGCCAAGTCCTAGCTGCGCTCCCTATAGAGGCAGGAAACGAACTGAGCCAGGGGTGACTCCCACACAGGAAACAGGAAGAAGATTTCTCTTAGTTCCTGCCTCCCTGAAGATAGGTGGGAATCACCCACAAGATGGCCTCCACCTCAGAGGGAGAACCAATTCGAGTCCAGTACCATCTTTGAGACCAACAAGCGTTTCAAAGCTCTAGAGAGTCAAAGCGGGAGTTTTGACTCTCGAAAGCTCATATCCTAAAACGCTTCTTGGTCCCTAAGATGGTACTGGACTCAAATGTAACTGTTCCAATGCAGACCGACACAGCTACCCTCTGAAATGGAGAGGAAAAACACTCTGTGCATGCTTGGAGAGACCATTTCCAAATCATTATCTAATCGTACCCAGGGATTCTAGCTGCAGTCCTATGCAGCACTTCACTTGGGCGTCACTGAACTTTTGAGGAAAGAGTCCCAGCTTAAGGCTGCCTGGGATCTCAGACCAAAATATCACTGCAGCCAGGATTCCCCGCACAAGTTAAACTCTGAATCCCTCAAAGACTGGGGAAATGATTAAGGGGTCTCCTGTCACCGCATCCCCAGGAGCATGTGAGCAGGCGTTCGGGCTGACCTGGTGAATAAGCTTGCACGGGGAGCGGAAAACAGATCTTTTACCTAAAGAGGTGGCTGTGAGTAGTGAGTTTCAGCAGGTAAAGGACTACAGAGACAGGATTAAAGGTTGAAAAAGAAATGCAAACTTGACTGGGGAATTTGGTGCAATATTAGGGAGGGGGAAACTTAATCCTGAACAAATACAAAGCTAGAAATGTGAATGTGGAGAAAATCTGGAGAAGGGGAACAGGCCAGCGGCTAGGCAAGCCAGCTGTGCTTTGGGAAACAAAAGGGGAGGAAGAAAACATACAGGCCTGATCCTGTAGAGGAAATACAGGTGTGAGTCCAGTCTAGGAGTGGGTGATGCAAAGCAGGTCTGGGGATGAAGGTCCGGGGTTTGAAGGTCAGCAAAGCTCAGTGACTTCAGCAAGAGTAAGGAAGCAAACCAGCCCTGAGGTTGGGGAAACAGGCAGCATCCAGAAACCAGCTTACACAGGTCTGGGGGTCCGAGAGGTGGTTTGCGTGCATCCTCAGTTGCATTGAGAAGGGGACAGTCTCTCTGCTGAGCCAGGACTGGGTCCAGGCTAGAAACCCTGAATCTCATTGGAAGGCTTGATTTTTAGGGGGGAGGAAGGTCGAAAGAACTCCAGGAATGGGTGTGATTTAAAAGTATGCGAGAAGCATGGGAAAAGTCAACCTGTGGTACTTCAGTTACCTGCCCAGAACAACAGCTGGGGCTCGTTTAACAAAAGGCTGGGCAGAGCCTCTATACCTCTCCTGAATTTCAGCCAGCGCGTTGGCCTGAGAAGTCACAAAGGTGACCCCAAAACATGGCCGCTGACTGCGGGTTGCTTTTGGGGCTTCACACCTTGAGTTTAGCAAAGGGAGGGAAGGAACCTTGAACATGCCCAGCGCAGGCCTCTTGGAGCAGGGGAGAGACAGGAATGTCCCCTTCTGGAAGGGATAGGGAAAGTGTTTTAGGGAGAATATGGACCTGGGGAAGAGAACAGAATGCTGCAGAAGGACTTTTGGTATGACAGGAGAAAGAGAAAACTTGATAAACTGGAAAAACAGAGTGGTGCAACAGTTATAGTGTCAGACGATGACAGGAGAGACCCGAGTTCAAATCCTTGCTTTCCCATAAAGCTTGCTGCATCATTCTCTATCTGACCTACTGCTCACAGTGGCTATGAGCACAAAAGAGAAGAGGAGGAGATTGGTGCTATACCCCGCCCTTCACTACCCGAAGGAGTCTCAGAGCGGCTTACAATCTCCTTTCCCTTCCCCTCCCCATAACAGACACCCTGTGAGGTAGGTGGGCCTGAGAGAGCTCTTTCAAGAACTGCTCCTGAGAGAACTTGTGACTGACCCAAGGTCACACCAGCACCTGTATGTGGAGGAGTGGGGAATCAACCCCGGTTCTCCCAGATTAGAGTCCACAATCCTAACCACTATACCAAACTGGAACCATCAAGGCAGCCCAGAGCTTCTTGGAGGAAAGGTGAGATGAACGTGCAATAGATCAGGGCCTAAAAATGGGTCGCTACTCTCTCAAAGGTGGGCTGACAAGGAGCGGATGGCAGCACAGGGTAAGATGGGAGAGGAGGCTCAATAGGAAACTTGGGTTTGCCTCTGCATAATGTGTGGGAAGGCCATGTGAAATACAGCCTGATGCTCACTAACACTACAGATTCACACACATATAGACACACACACAAGCACACATACAGACAGACAAGCCACAAAAAAATAACATATAAACCTGGGCAGTGTTAAATGATGTGAGCTGACTGAGAGTGTAGGAGCAGTGGCCGTGTTTGGTATAGTGGTTTGGACTCTAATCTGGGAGAACCAGGTTTGATTCCCCACTCCTCCACTTGCAGCTGCTAGATGACCTTGGGCAAGCCATAGTTAGTTCTGGCAGAGCTGTTCTCTCAAGGACAGTTCTCTCAGAGCTCTCAGCCCCACCTACCTCACAGGGTGTCTGTTGTGGGGAGGGAAAGGGGAAGTTGTTTCTAAGCCGCTCTGAGACTCCAAGTGAAGGGTGGGGTATAAATCCAATCTCCTCTTCTTTTTCACGTCAAAGCTGGATTAGAGAGTGACACTCAGTGGAACTGAGTGGTTTTAGAGGTATGAGGAAATTTTCTTACGGAGGGAGGAAAATACCAGGGACACAGTGTGTGGGTGTAACACCTCGAGCCCTTGTTTAAAATTCCAGCATAGCAGGAAATGGGGTTTGTGTATTTCATTCTTCTTCCTCATTTCAGGTTTCATAGGAAAGGGCGATTGTGGGCCTGTGACAGGAAGGAACTCTGCACGCACTCAGCTTGAGCCAGAGTTGGGCCCTGGAAACAGACAACATAGCCAAGGCCTGCCTCAGTTTCAAACCCGGTTCACACCTGCAGGGGAATGAGGTAGCACAATCGGCTGCACCGCTTCAGACGGCAGATACAGAATCACAATGGGGAACGATTCCCACGCGTTAGAACTCCGGTGGCTTCAGTTTCAGGGATCTCATCTTCACCCCCTTACATTGTTTTCCCACCTAAAACTGCGGCTTCTGACAGGAGGGGGGGGTAAGAATGCCTTCCTTTCAGTGCTGCCCTTCAAGTTGTCATGGGAACAGTTTGCTTTAATCCTGCCTAGGGCCTAAGCTGAGGAGTCTGGGTTCTCAGATTCCTTTACTGAGCCTCTTTGGGGAGTGAGTTCAACCTGCAGCTACAACATCAGAAACATCCGTCCCCACCCAAAAATTCACACCTCTTTCTTTGCCTAGCCTTGTTTCCCCCACCTTACTATTGTTCTTCTCCCCCTACCAGGACAGCCGATCTCAACAGATCTCAGAAGCTAAGCAGGGCTGGCCCTGGTTAGTACTTGGATGGGAGACCACCAAGGAAGTCCAGGGCTGCTGCATAGAGGCAGGCAACAGCAAACCACCTCCGTTTTGCCTCTTGCCTTGAAAGCCCTATGGCAGGGGTGTCAAATTCATTTGTTACGAGGGCCAGATATGACATAAATCCATGCAACGGTCACCTCGAGGCTAGACTACTGTAATGCTCTCTACATGGGGCTGCCCTTGTTGCAAATCCGGAGGCTTCCGCTGGTGCAGAATGCCGCAGCGAGGTTGTTGATGTGTCTTCCGAGGCGGGAGCATTGGCTACCAGTGGCGTACCGAATTCGCTTCAAGGTGCTGGTGCTTGCCTTTAAAGCCCTAAATGGCCTGGGTCCGACCTACCTAAGGGACCGCCTTTCCCCGTATATACCCCAGAGAGCACTTCGGTCTGGGGCCCAACACCGCCTGGCCATACCCGGCCCAAGAGAAGCCAGGCTCACTGCCACTAGGGGGAGGGCTTTTTCAGTGGCGGCCCCTAGCTGGTGGAATGAGCTCCCGGAGGAGATCAGGGCCCTGCGGGACCTGATGCAGTTCCGCAGGGCCTGCAAGACGGAGCTCTTCCGCCAGGCATTTGAATAGGGGGCACCGCCTCTCTGTCCTCCCTTGCCATCAGTGACTACCAATCTGTGACCTCATCTATTGCCATCTAGTCGCTGATGACCCTGTGTGCTCCCAACATCAGATTGTATATTAACATCAGATCGTATGCCATCGAGAGTATTGAGCACTTTAATAACTGTATTGTTTTAATAATGACCCACAATGTTTTAACTGTTTTATTGTGAACGTGGTTCACTAAACTGTGTAAGCCGCTCTGAGCCCGCCGTGCGGGGAGAGCGGCCTAGAAATTGAATTAATTAATTAAATAAATGTTGCTTTATCGGGCCATGTGTGCCTTGAAATGTAATGCCAGTCAATGCTCTCTCTAAGCTGTGGAGTCCTATGAGCAAAAGTTCTACTTTGTGAGCTACTGGCATTAAAGTTGTGAGCCAGCGATTTGGCTGCTGCGTCAATTAGTTTGCTCTGGCGCCCTCCTTCCTGAGCTAAGACGAACATGTGTGAGCCGGAGCTAAAAAATTGTGAACTAGCTCACACTAACTCAGCTTAGAGAGAACACTGATGCCAGGTGCAGGCTCCGCCCCCCTCTGTAGTGGCTTCTCCAATCCTCACTGAGCTGTGGTCAGAGGAGGCGGGAGGGGAAGAACACCACGCCTCCTTTTTCTCCGCCTTTACTGCCATTCCCCCTGCCACACAATTTGCCCTCAGCCTCATAGCCCTGGTGCAGCAATTTCCTTTCTATTTCTTGACAGCTTTGACCACACACCTTTCTTCACATGGGCTCACTCTCCCACTCCCCTGCCCCAGCAGCCTCCTGCCTTCCCTCCCTCAGACCAGTTGCTTGTGGGCCGGACAAGAGCCCTGGATGGCCTCCAGGCCTTATGTATGACACCCTTGCCCTACAGAGTCACTGTACGTTGGCTGCAATTTGACCGCACTTTTCCACCACACTGTTCTTGCATTCTCTATTGACCGGCAGATGCCAAAAAATCCTAAGAAGGCTACGTTGAAAATGCATTAAAAAGAGGGCAATAATCCTTCGCTAGAACTCTTCGTCTTTTTTGTTGTTGTTGTTTTGACAGATCTCTAGCTCCATTCCAAAAACACAGGGGTGGAGGCTGCAGTCTTAGGAAGACTTTCATGGGAGTAAGCCCACTGAATAAAGCTGGACTTATTTTTGAGTAGTAGGCCTGATTAAGATTGCTCTCCAAGTCTTAGTAGACCTGGCACAGCTTGTTGGGATGCTGATCAACTGATCTAACAAATGCTGTCAGTGGCCAACAGACACCCCCCGCCCCCAGAATTTCAGCATGGCCACAAACCCAAAGACACTCTTTGCCTAAATAGAAAAAGAAGAGAAGAGATTGGATGTATATCCCACCCTTCACTACCCAAAGGACTCTCAGAGCAGTTTACCATCTCCTTTCCCTTCCCCTCCCCTCCCCTCCCCACGCACTCCACAACAGACACCCTGCGAGATAAGTGGGGCTAAGAGAGCTCTCTGGTGAGAGAACAGCTCTGAAAAAAGGGTCACACCAGCAGCTGCATGTGGAGGAGTGGGGAATCAAACCCGGTTCTCCGGGATTAGAATCCGTGCTCCTAACCACTACATCAAACTGGCTCTTTCTAAATCAGGGGGGTCAAACATGCAGCCCGTGAGCTGGATCAGTCCCCTGGAGGGCTTCTATTAGGCCCACACTGTCTCCTGCTTCTTCCTCCAGTTCTGCTGCTGCTGCATCGTAGCTTGCTTTGCCAGACTCTCTCAACCACTCAGGAGAGAAACAGGCAAGTTTCTGTTCCCTGCACTGGCTGAGGCTCCTCCCCCTCCCCAGGAGGAGAGAGGGAATGAGCCAGAGCTTGCTTCTTGGCCATGCTGCCTCAATTGCACAGGAGACAAAGGCAAGCCTTTCTTCCCCTCCATTGGCTGAGGTTCCTTCCCGAAGTGAGGGAGGGAAGGGAGAGCTTGCTTTGCTTGGCTGCCTCAATTGCAGGGAAGAAATACAAAGCAACTTTAAGACCAACAAAGTTTTATCCTAAGTATGAGCTTTTGTGTGCCTTGTGTGTGTGTTTCATCTGGCTTGTTGTGCTGTAGCTCTCCTGGGTGCAACTGGGTTCCCTCCCCCTTTTCACTGTACTCATGCCCTCATGATCCGAACTTGCTCAGTAGGCCAGCAAAGTGAGCTATTTAGATGAGGAATAACAACAAGCCAGTGAGGTGGATTAGGCTGAGAGTGTGCGTCCAGACCAAGTTCACCCAGCACCTTGCCTTTGGGGATTTTGGACTTAAGACTTTCCAGATAGTAGGCTGATACTGTCCACCGAGTAAGACTACAGTTTTATAGACAAACACATAGCTCAGTCTGTGTCATGGTGCCTTTTCATGTTCTTGACAGCACATGAAGCAATTTATGTACAAAAGCTCGCAATGCCCAACCATTTCATGTTTTCCCCTGGGTCCTAGGTTCAGAACTCTGAGCGTGAGATTTCTGTAGTGAATGTCAATAAATCAAAAGCAGGTTAGCAACTTACAGACACACACTTGAACAGCATACTCAAGATTGCAACAGCACAGACATTCTGATGCAATAATTCAGAGCAAGAAGTGTCAGTTATCAGACACAGTTAAATAAACAAAATATTGCTAAGAGCACTAATGTTTTGAGCATATTTTTATTTTAAGTTTTTTTAAAAAAATCTTTCTGTTTGTATCCTTTATAAAGTTTATATCTCTGCTACCTGGCATTACATTTTATGACACACATGGCCCGGCCTGACAAGGTCTCATTTATGTCAGATCCAGCCCTTGTAACAAATGAGTTCTCAACACCTCTGCTCTAAACAGTCAGCCTTAACCAAACAGTGTCCTCGATCAGTTGACAGCAACGACAGCAGTGTGGGTTCCTGGCTTCCCGACTGTGCACAATTATCAGTGCAATCACATACAACTCATGCACACATACACCTCATCTGGAAGCAAAAATATCCTTGCCTGAAGGTCCAGTCACAGGCGTAGGGTTCTCAAGGCATGCAGGAGTGGCTTGCCATTGCCTCAGTCTCCTGGATAGTCTCCAAACCAAACACCAACCAAGGCCAACCCTGCTTAGCTTCCAGGCTCCTAGGAGATTGGCCAAGCCTGGGCTATCCAGGTCACGACCTCTTTGAAAACCTCTCTTGTCATTTCACACTCAATCAAATGTGTAAACTACCTGGGCTTCCTTTGGATTTCCAGGAATGAACCGGTCGGTTCTATCTTTATTACAACCCACAAGCCATACAGGAGCGAAATAACATTATTAATTAGCTAAAATTATATCTCTAGAGATATAATCTATATTTAATTATTTATTCATTCTTCGTATTTGTATTCCGCTCATCTCGTGAGCGGGCTCAGGGCGGGAGCACGGCATCTTTCAAGAGTTACAATAAAGTTTAAAAACACAATATAAATATTTAAAATGAGTGGTTATAGCCAAGGGGGCAGAGTTCTCCATTTCCTGGGGGGGCAGGGGCTCCTGTGCGCGCACGCCCGTTCGCGGGGAGGGCGGGATATAAATGTGAAGAATAAATAAATAAATAAATGTGCACCCCAGGACGATGTCCCCGCCGCCACTCCCCCCTGCCTGGCCACTCCTTCCCACCTGGCCACTCCTCCCTCCCTCCAGGCGACTGCCCAGGATGATGGCATCACCCGGAAGTGACGCCACCACGCTGGGCACGTTGCCAGGGCAACGCTCTGAAACTCTATGGTGCCATAGAGTTTCAGGGCGATTGCCAGAGTGTCGCCCCAGCAACGTGCCCAGCGTGATGGCGTCACTTCCGGGTGACGCCATCACACTGGGCAGTCGCCCGGATGGCCCTCGGAGGGATGGAAGGAGGGGGAGGGAGGAGTGGCCAGGTGGGCCTAGGAAGGAGGCCTGAAAGGCGGGGAGGTGCGGCAGCGGCAGACGGCCAGTGGGCAGGCACTCCGTTTTGCTGGGGGAGCTCAGTCCCCCCGGGAAATATCGGGGAGGCCCGAGCCCCCCCCCGTAGTTGACGCTTATGGTTACAGCTACTGGCGACAGTTCTGACCCATTAATACAGATGGATATGGCTGGTGACCGATGGATGGGTGGCAGGTGAGAGACAGCAACCGGGGGGAGGTGCGGCATGTGTGGACGGCCGCTGCCTCAACCCAAAGCCTAGCGGAACAGCTCTGTCTTGCAGGCCCTGCGGAACTGAGTCGGATCCCGCAGGGCCCTGGTCTCGATGGGGAGCATGTTCCCCCAGGTGGGGGCCAGGACAGAAAAAGCCCTGGCTCTGGCTGAGGCTAGGCGGACGCCCCTTGGGCCAGGGACCACCAGGCGATGTTGCTTATCAGAGCGTAAAGCTCTTTGAGGCGCAAACAGGAAAAGGTGGTCCCCTCAGGCATGTTGGTCCCAGGACGCATGAGGCTCTGAAGGTTATTTATCAACACCTTGAAGTGGATCCGGTACTCAGCTGGTATCCAGCGCAGCCGGCAAAGCACATGCCGAACATGAGCCCGCACAGGCATCAGTGTCTCCTTTTCGGAACAATTTTGCAATTGTAATTCAGGCGATTCGGACACAATTTGGCACTTTTTCATTGATTGTAAGAAACACAATCTGGCCCGCGACAGACGGATCTCAGTGAACATTCAAAAATGGAGCCCTGCTACTAATCAGGAACTTGTCGCGAATCTCTTAGCTGATACTGATCCAAATGTGACACTGGAAGTGGCAAAGTTTTTATCGGTAACCTTGGGTGGTATTAAATGAATTTGATTCTGCCCTTTTTAGGTAGTTAACGTGTATTTGGCAAACCAGATTGTATAACTTTGTGAAACTGTAAACTGTAAATTATAAGGTATGCTGTTCTCCGTTGTGTGTACTACCCTTCGTATATATGCTTATGACCTATTGGTCTATGAGCAATAGAACGACTGAACCTGAAGAATGTCAGCGGGTGCGCCACCGCATTTTATACTAGCTGTAATTTCCGGATCAGCTTCAGGGGTAAGCCTGAGTACACTGAACTGCAGTAATCAAGCCTGGAAGTGACCATTGCATGTCTTAGGGGGAGAGACAGGGCTTCAGTAGCCTGATCTGCCTAAGATGGAAGAATGTGGATCTGGCAACTGCGGCAACCTGGGCTTCCATGGAAAGAGAGGCATCCAGTGTCACTCCTGGGCTCCTCACTGTCTGGGCCGACACCAAAGGTGCCCCTTCCAGTGCGGGGAGCCGGGTGCCCACTGTCATGAGTCGTGCTGAGGATGCGGCCCCGGCTCCAGCTGCGCCCGCGCTCCCGGCTTCAGCAGAGCCCACACCTGACCCTGAGGAAACCTCGGAGCTTGCCAGCCTATCCCCACCATTTGTCCCAGCAACAGTGGCAGAGGAACAACGCCTGATAGGCAGCCCCCCCTGACTCGCCTCCTCCTCCGACAGTGCGTTTGCGGAACCAGCTCAGGCAAGACAGCGTCCTGGCGGAGGGAGGTGCACCAGCGCAGCAGGCGGTCCCTCAGCCTTGAGTTCTAACAGAAGCCGGGACGCACACGCTGAGCACTAATTAACCCCGGCACCTGAGGGGTGTTTAGCTTCCCCTCCTGACGCTGGTTCCTCGAGCCAGCAACTAGTCCATTTGACAACGCTCTGCACCTCCCTCGCCCATGCTCCTGATTCCTGATCCCTGCTTTGAACTCTTGGCTCCCTGACCTCGGCTCTGTAGGAGGACTGGTTTGTACCTTGGACTCTGTTCTTTTGGCGCCTGCTTGCTACCTCTTGATTCTGACCTCGGACAGTACTTGGACTTTCGCTCTCTCTTGCCCTGCCTGCACCGAGCCTCAGCCAGCTTTCTGGGAACAGAAGAGGGATGGCTGTCCATTAACAGATAGAGCTGTGTGTCGTCAGCTAATTCCATTTAGCACATCAAACAATGAGAAGGGTTTCAGGTTATCAGAATAAAGTATACACAACACATTATCTCAGCCTGTATTTTCATAGCCAAGGACAGAAACTTAGATATTCATACACTAATTCTTTGGTCAACCCCAGCCAGTGAGTTCCCTGCTCAGAAAACCGCTTTTTTAAAGCAGCCCAAACAGGTTCCAATTAACCCAGGCATGCTTGAAGATAAAATCTGCAAAGAAGTAACACCTGAACCAGCAATTCCGTCAAGTTATCACAGCAGGAATGAGCCAACTGTTCAGCCTTTCGAATGCCTCTCGCATGCATTTACCCAGCATCTGCCATAAATGATGGTAAATTAATTCCATTCTAAATCCTGCGCTTCGTTATAGTCAGTAAGTTTGGCTCACAATATAAACGCAAAGCTAAAATCCACCGATGGCAACCAACTCCTTCAAACTGTACCTAATTCCAGAGTAAAGATTGTGGCCTTCAGGGTTTTGTATAACCAGAAGTCTCTGTGGCTGTTAAGAGCGCTACTAATAATTCTGAACGTTTGGCCCCGGGGGAAGGTTTGGAGAGGACACAATCCGTCCATGGAGATGAAGCTGAGGATTTGGTCATTGCTTAGAGCAGGGGTGGGCAAACTTGCTCCAGCCTAAGAGCCACCTAGAACAGGGGTGGCCAAACTTGCTTAATGTAAGAGCCGCATAGAATAAACGTCAGATGTTTGAGAGCCACAAGACATGAACAAATATTACCTACTTTTATTGGAAAAGAAGCAATTTGCTTTTTATTAACATTAAATGAGACTGCCGAAAATAATAACAGAAGGGGTAAAAGCAGATATTGATCATGATATTAATTTGGCCAATGATATTTGTTTGCTAATGATATTTAGCTTCCCCAGCCGCCCTGCAGGGAGCCACATAATATATGTGAAAGAGCCGCATGCGGCTCCTGAGCCACAGTTTGCCCACCCCTGGCCTAGAGGGAGGCCCCCCTGGGATCCCTCCCCCCCATCCACCCTGTGCGCCCACATCAGAAGGCCAACCTGACATGAAATTAAACATATCCGACCGGTTAAATGAGATCACTACAGCCCCGACTGTTACCGCTTAAGGACTGTTCCCCCAAAACACATATAACTTATAGCGACCGTTTCTTTAACGGGAGATCTGCTCCTCAACCGCACACCTCAGCAGATGTCGAAAAAATGAAAGTAAAAGTGCAGGAACTCGCGCCGCTGCAATGTGCTCCAGGCGTAACCGTTTCCCCCCGCCTCAACTGTGCAGGAAATTAACAACATGCAAATTCACTCTGCACATGCTCGGCAGCACTCGTCCCTTACTCGCTCTCTCACCCCCCCCCCCCTTGCCTGTTAATCGCACTTACCCGGAAAGAATAACTCCAGGAGACAACCTGGGTGAAAGCCCCTTTCGTTCCCGTGGGGCTTCGTTCTAAGCAGCAACCACTCGCCGGATCGGGGACCCCCCCCCCCCCGGCTTGGAAGGCAGGCTCCGACCGCGGCTTGGGACCCCCGGCGTCCAGGAAGCCCCCCTCCGGGAGCGCGCACGGAGCGGGTCACTCGGGCCCAGGGGAGGAGAGGCAGGCGAGGAGGCAGGCAGCTGGGGCTGCAGGAGCGGGCGAGCCCGCGGCAGCCTCTATTCCCGGCAGCCAGCTGTCTCGGGCTGCCTCCGCCGCGCGTGCCGCAGCAGGAGGCTTCCCGACGAAGCGCCGGCCATCGGCACCCAACTCGGGGGGAAGCCGGATTCCGGGGCTTAGGAGAGGGCGGCGCTTCGTCCTCGCCGGCCCCTCGTCCCCGGCCTCCCGACGAGGCGGGAAGAGGCCTTGCGCAGCCCCGAGCAGCCTGCACTGGGCCCGGCAGCCAACATCCGGGCGGGGGGCGATGGCGGCGGCGGCGCCTCTCCAAAGCGCAGCGCAATTGCGCGCCGGCCCGGGCTGCCTTGCCTTGGCCGCCCCCCTTCCCGGCGCCTCCACGCCCCTCCCACGCCGCCCTCTTGCCGGCCCTTCGCCGCCCCGAGAGAAGGGGGGGAGTAGGCGAGGCTCGGGGCTTCGGCCAGCCCGATGTTCTCAGAGGAGCAGGTGAGGAACGGGAAAGGCGCCGCCGGCAGGCCGCCTCTTGGTTTGGGAGGCGTGCTCCTACACGCGAGGACTTGTTCACACGACCGGGGAGGGGCCGAGTTCGGCGAGGGTCGAAGGCAAGTGCGGGATCGTGCATGCATCCCCGTGTTCCGCTCTGCGGAAAACGCCCTGCAAGTCGAAACCCGGTAGGGCGGGAGGAAAAGAAGGTGGGACCTTTCTCCCTGCTGCGCTAGATTTCTGTCTGCAGGGAGGGTGTGTGCGAAGGTCGCCTGCGATCCATTCTGCCCTCTTGTGTTGCTGTTTGCCTGAACCGAGCTAGGGAAAGCGTCGGCCGACAAGTTACAGCGCCACCCATCAACAACCGGTCCCCTCCCCGCTTTCCCAGTGGGGGCCCCTGCTTTGTAGAATGGCCCACCTGAGGAGGAGAGGAGGGCTCCCAGGCTTCCCGAATTGGGCAAAACTGAATTGTGAGGGTGTGTGTGTGTGTGGGGGGGGGGTTAATACAGGAAATAGGGCAACGTTATAAAGAAATGGTGGTAAGCAGTGTTCCCTCTAAATTGAGTTAGTGTGAGCTAACTCACAGTTTTTCAGCCTCCGGCTCACACATTTTTGTCTTAGCTCATGAAGGATGGCTCCAGAGCAAACTAATTGATGCAGATGCCAAATCGCTCGCTCACCACTTTAATTCCAGTAGATCCCATAGTAGAATTTTTGCTCACAAGACTCTGCAGCTTAGAGGGCGCATAGGTGGTAAGAGTATGCCACTTTTACAAAGGGAACTGAGTTTGAGTCCAGTGGCACCTTGAAGACCAAGGAAGTTTAATTCTGGGTATGAGCTTATCAGTGCTCCCTCTAAGCTGTGGAGTAAAAATTCTGAGGCTAAAAAACTGTGAGCTAGCTCACACTCACTCAGCTTAGAGGGAACACCGGACCTTATGTATACACCTAAGTTTGTACCCAGAATTAAGCTTCCTTGATCTTCAAGATGCTACTGGACTCAAACTTTGTTCTAATCGCTTCAGACCCACCCAAATCACTCTGAAACAGACAGTCCTGTGCCATCCTGAGGCACGTGGATACATGCTTGAACATCTGGATGTGGTCAGCCTCTTCCTTCATCCCTCCCCAGCTGGGGTGGTGAAATCAGGGGAAGTAACCCTGATGGTTGGAGCCCAGCAGAGACCGAAACGAGATGCCAGGAAGGTGCGCGGAAACAACTGGGGGCACCCACATTCTGGAGGCGAAGCGGGAGAAACTAAAGAGGCAAAGGAACAGCAGAGAAGGGCTGGAGAGACTGTATCATGAGCCCTGCGACTTGTAGGGTTGCCAACTCTGGGCTGGAAAAGACCTGGAGATTTTTGTGAGGAGGGGGATCTCAGCAGGTACAATACCATAGAGTAAGGGTGGCCAAACTGTGGCTCAGGAGCCGCATCTGTCTCTTTCATACATATTGTGTGGCCCCTGGCAGAGCAGCTGGGGAAGTGATGGGGAAGCATGCCTCCTCGATTGGTGTTCCCCTCCCTGGGTACGCTTGAGGTGGAGGAGAGCAGAGAAAGAAAGCAACTTTAAATATGTGTAGCAGGTGGAACCAGTAACACACAGAAATGCCAGCTGCTTTCAGAAGACAAAGTGTTTATTAAGACGTCTGACCAGCCTTTGTAATCTGAGGTCCGGAGACACAGTTACATTCAAATCAAAATTGGCTGGCCCCTATTTCTTTGTTCTCCCCCTTTTTATACAGTATGAATAACATAATTCTATATTACGTGAACAGCGTCAGAAATAGCTCTTTTCAAGGTGATTGGACAGCATCACATATAGCATAAGATATAAAGTTTAGAATTTCAGGTGATCTTCTTATCTGGTTGCCCCAGCAACTCCTAAGTCACAGAGAGTTCAACTTTACTGGGCCCCCATCAGTGTCTCTCTGTACCAGGAGATCTTCCCCACCTCAGCGCTACCTGTCAAACCTTTGGCCAGAACAATTTATGATTTGGAATTCCTATGCAAAGTTTAAGGCACTTGTCGGGGGAGAGAGAGAGCTTCTTGATTATATCACATACACAAGAGAGAGAATTGATTATATGAATAGAAAAGAAATGATAGTCTATCAATATAAGGATAATATTTTGTTTCATTCTACATATGTTTTCAAAAGCGCCCTCCGCCAGCCAGCTTGAAGAAGGCATTTGTCTCTTTAAATCTCTTCACCAAGCCAAGCAGGGGGGCAAGGGGGGCTTGGAGGATGTGTTTAAAGTTAAATCTGCTTTCTTTCCACCTCTTCTTCCTTCCCTCCCCGCATCTATTTGCGCTCTCCCTCTCTCTCCCCCTTCCCTCCCCATCTAAAGTTAAATGTGTTCTCCAAGCCCTGCCACTCCGCCACACTGGCTGGCTGGCTTAGCTCAGGGGTTTGTTTTTTTACATCCCTTCTCCAAGCCAAGCCGGGCATGGCCTTTTTCTTTCTACCTCTTTCATTCTTTCTTTCCACCTCTCTCTCTCTCTCTTTCTTGTAGACAAATAAATACTATTAGCAAACAAATAAATATCATTGGACAAATAGATACCCCTATCAATATCTGGTTGTACCCCTTTTGTTTTTTATTTTTGGCAGTCTAATGTTAATAAAAAGCAAATCTGCATGTTTTCTAATAAAAATGTGTGTGTGATATTTATTCATGTCTCATGGCTTTCAAACATCTGGCATTTATTCTGTGTGGCTCCTAACATTAAGCAAGTTTGGCCACCCCTGCCATAGAGGCTGTTTCCTCCAGGAGAACCGATCTCTGTCATTTGGAGACCAGTTGAAAAACTATGAGATCTCCAGGCCCCACCAAGTGGCAGGCCACCCTGCCTACAAAGGGGGGAACTAGAGACAGCCAGGCAGAGTTCTGTTTTTCATAATCAAGGGAACTCTCCTTTTCTAGCAGCCTGTACACCCTTCATCTCCATTGGAGCTTCCTTCCCAGAAGAGTCAACTTGCCCAATCAGCCGGGGCCAAGTTGGCCAACCTGAACTTTGGGTAAGAGAACAAAGTTCAAATCCAGTGCCACCTCTAAGACCAACAAAGTTTTATTCAAGGTGCAAGCTTTTGTGTGCAGTGTTAGCCTGACCGCTCTTTTATGTTGTTAATATTTGGGGAATATTAGCTCTTAATAATCAGCAGTAGGCATTAAGGGATCAGCACAATTTTGTATACAGAGGTTGCTGCCTCTTCCAGACTAATCAAGGAATTGACAAGGAGACTGTTATCAGTATTAAAGGTTTTCTTTTACTCAGGGCTCTTTTTGTAGAAAAAGCCCAGCAGGAACTCATTAGCATAATAGACCACACCCAACAGCAGAAACTCATTAGCATATTAGGCCACACCCCCGTGTTACCAGAAGAGTGGTCATCCAGCCACACACACCTTTTGCTTCTTATTCTGTTTCCCTTGTTTGTTGTCAAAACCCAGGGCTTTTTTTGTGGCAGGAATTAATTTGCATGTTAGGCTACATACCCCGAAATGTAGCCAATCCCAATGAATGTTGCTGTTGGGTGTGGCCTATTATGTTAATGAGTTCCTGCTGGGTGTGGCCAACTCAGGAGCCAGCCGGAACTCCGTTCCTGTGCATTCCTGCCCAAAAATAGCCCTGCTTTTACTTAAAGAATAAAAGGTAGCTTATTCAAGTGTTACAGAAACGTTCACACATTCATACAGTTCTAGGAAGCCAGATAGAATAAAAGGGACAGTTGCATTATTAGGAAATCATTGACATTTTATATTTACCTGCGCAGAGAGAGTTGGTGTATTCCTGCTTGAGAAATAAGATGAGTTTATAGGGAATGGGGTGGGGGTTGTGGATTAGGAGCCATGTCAGAGCATGGTGAGGGGGGGAGCGATGCAAGAAGGAGCAGGTGATGTAAAAGAGAGAGATTGTGCTGGGAACTTTCCTTTATTCAGGGGGTGGGAGATGATCTCTGGGGGGCAGGCCTAGCCAGATGCCTGTCTTGAGACCACCCCTTAGAGTCTACCCACTAGCTCTTGTCCAGTGGGAGAGAGGCTAGGAGGAGTGGTCAGCATTTGATTCTACCTGATGGTCAGAGAGATACCTAGAGCCGGAATCTGACATCATCGGCTAGTAGCATTGTCTTTTAGATGGAGGTAGGGCCTTTTGGTGGCCAAAACTGGTTCGCATCTCTGTGAGAAAATCCTTTGTTGTGCCAAAGGGGAGGATGTTGCAGGAAAGGAGGGGTTTTGGCCTGCTGTGATGGTGTTTGGTGAAGACAAGTCTCTGGTTAAAATGCCAAGATGGCTATTTCCTGTGTAAGTCCCTTTTGTTGGGAGAAACCTCCTGGCCTGGAGGTGGCAACCTCAGAAAACAATACTTTAAACCTCTGCTGGAAGCGTTTAGAGTCATTTTCCCTCTGGTTACCCCGTCCAAGAGTCCATCCCACACAGTCAGCAAAATAGTTCGCTCATTTACTCTTCTAGATCTTATAGATAGATAACAGTTCAGAAAGCATCGTGCTGGCTTACAGCAGGCACACTTCCTTCAGATCCCGATGTCAACTACTCACATCGAGCGTTGGTCGATCTTCTCTTCTGTGGATCTTCTGAAGCTTCAGTATAGGTAAATATAAGCCACCCTCAACACTATTTCCCCACTACAATCTTTATTTCCCGGCTAAACCTTGCATGCTTGATTTACTTTGTATTTTGTAGGTGTGCTTTGCTCTTCTATCAGTTTCAGTAAAACTTAGTTAAACATCAGCCTGATTCATTTGCGTTCGATGGGAAGGACCCCTCCCCCCCCCCCCCCCCCCGTATACAAAGGTGCTGATCCCAAGTTAACCCCTCTCGCTTAGCTAAATACCTCCAAAATTGATTAAATATTAGGCCATTTTGGGTAACAGAAGAAATCTGTTACTTTGGAAGGAAGTGTGCTTGCACGTGAAAGCTGACACCCAGAATTAAACTTTGTTGGTCTTAAAGGTGCCGCTGGACTCAGACTTTGTTCTGCTGCTTCAGACCACCACGGCTGCCCACCTGCATCTATCTTCACAGGAGAGCCTGCCGTTTATCCAGGGTCATCACCAATGCTCCCTCTAAGCTGTGGAGTCGTGTGAGCAAAAATTCTACTTTGTGAACTAGTGGCATTAAAGTGAGCGAGCGATCTGGCTACTGCACCAATTAGTTTGCTCTGGAGCCATCCTTCATGAGCTAAGACAAAAAATGTGTGAGCCGGAGGCTAAAAAACTGTGAGCTAGCCCACACTGACTCAGCTTAAACAGAACACTGGCCCCATCACCCTCCTCCTGGGACGGCTGGATCAATTTCTTTTGTCTCCTTCGCAAGATGCTTGTCCTTTTGAAATGGGGCAACCTGTCCTACCAACAGAGTTTGGCTCGGAATTTGAACTCCCGCTGCCATTCATCCCCTTGGCAGCCGATACACCCGGCACTCGCAAGGTCTTAACCTTGGGTACTTGATACATTCTCCATCATTAGATAAAGCTGCTGGCTGGTCTCCAGTAACTGCTTGCCGCATGGTGTCCATAGGCGTCAATTACGGGAAAACCCCGGCAAAACGGAGCGTCCACCAGGCCCGCTCGCTTGCCTGCCTGCCTGCCTGCCCGCTCACCCGCCCACCCGCCAGCCAGCTGGCCGGCAGCCGCTGTCTCTCTCCACCCCGGGCCTGGCCTGGCCACTCCTACTTCCGTGGGGCCAGCTGGGCAAATGCCCAGCGTGCTGGCGTCACCCGGAAGTGACGCCAGCACGCTGGGCACATTGCCAGGGTGACGCTCTAGCAATTGCCCCGAAACTCTATAGAGTTATCTAATGATGGCACCATAGAGTTTCAGGGCGATTGCCAGAGTGTCGCCCTGGAAACGTGCCCAGCGTGCTGGCGTCACTTCTGGGTGACGCCAGCACGCTGGGCATTTGCCCAGCTGGCCCCACGGAGGCAGGAGTGGCCAGGCCAGGCCCGGGGGGGGGGGGGAGAGGCAGCGGGGACATGGTCCCGGCGTGCGCGCACGCAAAGCGCGCACGCACACAAGAGCCCCCCCCCCCCGGATTCTAAAAGTTGACGCCTCTGATGGTGTCCACCGTTCAGGCAGGGCTGGACGGCTGCTTATTTGGGGCTTTTATGAAGATGAGCCCTAAAGGCCCTAAAGCTTTTATGCCTAAACAAACAAATGAAAGCCCTAAAGGCTTTCATGAAGATGAGCCCTAAAGGCTCCTGCTGACTCACCATACATACATACAGTCAGGGCTGGTTCCAGGTACCTGCAGCAAAGAGTCTTGGCTTAAACCCAGCCGGTGACAGCACAGGCCAACAGGGGGATTTATTTAGATACCTGCTTCACTTATTTGTTTACTTACTTCATTTCTACCCTGCCTTTCTCCCCAGGGGAGACCCAAAGGGGCTTACATCATGCCCCTCTCCTCCATTTTATCTTTACAACACACAACCCTGTGAGGTAACCAGGCTGAGAGTGACTGGTCCAAGACCACCCAACCAGTATACCACGGCAGAGTGGGGATATGAACCTGTGGGGGTTCCAGATCTTAGTTTAATCATTTCGCCACTCTGCATCTTCCAGGGATGCCTGTGACCTGCCATGCCACTTGATGGGAGTGAGCTGAGCCCCCTACGGTGTCCTTTGGACACTATTTAGCATTAAGAATAGTGATAAACAGAAATTGGGAAGATCAGCTCAAAGGTCCAGTCAAGCCCAGCGGCCACGCAGGTGTGTCCATGCATAGAATCATCAAATCACAAGAGTCGTAAGGGGCCATAGAGGCCACCTAGTCCAACCCACAGCTCAGTAAAGGATCCGCCTAGAGCAGGGGTGGGCAATTGTTTTGGCTCGGGGGCCACTTTGTGGGAGCGGAGGTTAGTGGAAGGCCGCACCTTTTAAAATGATTGCATTCATTAGTTAACTTTGCATTTCAGAAAAGGTATAAATTGTATCATAAAAATCAATAAATATAAATTAAAGTGGTAGTTTTATTCAATTTATTTATTGTGCTAATTTCATATCATCTATAGCTGCAAGCACATTTAATTTTAGAATCAGTTTAATGAGACAAATGTACCCTAAGTGACACTGAGAGACATTTGCTGCAAGAACGCTCGTCCAGCACGGGACTTGGTAATGTGCCCGCCCCCTGGACACTTCACTCCCGGAGCGCCGCTTCTCTGTGCTCCGGCCCAACGGAGGCCTGACTGAAACCACGTGGCCGACTGTCTTGGTGGGCCGCAAAAAACTCTGTGGTGGGCCGCATGTGGCCCGCGGGCCGCTATTTGCCCACCTCTGGCCTAGAGCATCCCTGACAAGTGTTTGCCCAGCCGCTGCTTAAAGACTGCCAGGGAGGGGGAGCTCACCACCTTCCCAGGCAGCTGATTCCACTGTTGCACGACTCTTGTCAAAAAATTTTCCCTAAGATCCAGCCAGTACCTTCCCACCCTTAATTTAAACCCATTCTTGTGAGTCCTATCCTCAGCGGCAAAAAGGAACAGCTCCCTGCCCTCCTCTGACAGCTCTTCAGATACTTAAAGACAGCAATCATGTTCCCCCCCAGCCTCTTCTTTTCCAGACTGAACATTCCCAGGTCCCTCGGTCTTTCCTCGTTGGGCTTGGTCTCCAGGCCCATGATCATCCTCGTCACTCTCCTCTGCACCTGCTCCACTGGGTCCACATCCTTTTTGAAGTAGGGCTTCCGGAACTACACACAGTACTTGAGGTGTGGCCTAATCAATGCAGCAGTTGTGATTTGGATGTTATGCCTCTGTTGATAAACCCCAACATTGCATTAGCCTTTTTTTTGTTGCTGCATCACACTGGCTGCTCATATTTAACGCATCTCACAAAGCAGGGTGTGAAGGTGTCAGTACACCTCCTTGTTTGTCCCTGACTCATGAGTATTCAGAGATAAACTGCTTTGGATGTGGAGGTTTTACCATCAACTCCTAACTAGTTGTTTCATGTAAGTCAGTGAAATCTGGATACCTAAAGATGAAGTAGGGGGGTTCGGCATTCGTAAGCAAGTCCCCACCCCCACAAATCCAGGGAAGTATTAGCACTTCAAAGGTGAGGAGCTCCTCCCAACAGAGGCTGGAAGGTGCTCATAACCTTTCAGGAGCCACAGACTGCTGGGGGAACTGCTTTTGATGCAGCGTAATGCTCCAGAATTGATGGATGCCAGTTTTAACTGCTGATGGCTTTAATGCTTTTGCTTTTTAAGACACAATTAAGAGGAGAATTAGAGGCCACTTATGATTTTATTACCATTTTATGACTGTTTTCACTTGCTCTGGGATTTGTTTTAGAGAAGGCGAGACTAGCGAGGCACAGTTTTACTAAGACACATGAATAAAGACAATATATTCTACTTGGTCCGCTTCAGACATGCTGTGATCTCCATCCAAAGTTGGTTGTGTGTTGGGCTTGGGGTCGGCACTGTGCACACAAAACTGGCACCTGGCGACAGTGTGCCCTCTAAGCTGAGTTAGTGTGAGCCAGCTCACAGTTTTTTAGCCTCCGGCTCACACCTTTTTGTCTTAGCTCAGGAAGGATGTGGCTCCAGAGCAAACTAATTCATGCGGCAGCCAAATCGCTCGCTCACAACTTTAATGCCAATAGCTCAGAAAGTAGAATATTTGCTCACAAGACTCCACGGCTCATATGGCCCATTGCCTGGAGACTGGTTTTCAGCAACACAACCCTGACCAAACTTAAAACACTGCTGAAATTACTTTTGGGGGGCTGTTCTGGCAGTGGTGCTTAACCTTTTCCCCCCCATATGTGCGTGTATGTGTGTGTACTTGTGAGTGTGTGTGCACCTGGAAGTCACGGCGACCTCTGGTGGCTGACCCCTACTGGGGGCCTGGAGGATATTCAGAGGGGGGGGGGCTGAACAGGCCTGCCTCTGTCCTCCCGACTTGGTATTCCAAGAAAGACTCCCATCCAAGTACTAACCACAGTCGACCCTGCTTAGCTTCCAAGATCTGACAAGCTCAGGCTTGCCTGAGCTACCCAGGTCGAGGTGGCATCAAAGTAGTGAGCGAGTGATTGGGCCGCTGCATAAATTAGTTTGCTCTGGAGCCCTCCTTCCTGAGCTAAGACAAAAAAGGTGTGAGCCAGAGGCTAAAAAACTGTGAGCTGGCTCACACTAAATCAGCTTAGAGGGAACTGGGGACCACAATGTATTGCAGAATTGACCAAAAAAAACCCAACCAACGGATAAAAAGAGGGGTGAACGCGAGCATGGTGCAGAACAGCTAGTAGGAGACAGCGCTGAACCAGCATTAAAGGTCTAGTGTGGAAAGGGCCAGAGAGGCAAGGAGAACCACGAGGAGGGGCTGGCTGAAGCAACCAGCGGTGCAAGTTCTCTCTCTCTCTGGGGATCTGATGTAGGGTAACAGATCTGCTGCCCTGTGGGAGCCCCTCTTGGCCTTCACATGTGATCTGCCTCTAAATAAATACTACAGAACAGTTTCCCATGCTTTCTCTCCTCTAAGGAGAACTGACCTGGCTAAGGGCTGGCCCTGGAATTTCTCATTGCTTGGACAAGCTGGGCAGACGTAGCAATGCAAATTAATGCCTGGACTAGCATTCCTCACCGCTAGCGGGTGTTTGTGTTTTGTCTATGCGTGAGAGGACAGAAAACAGACAGAGCATCAAGACAAGGACATGCTGGGGGATCTCTGGCGTGGTACTGGTTCTCAGTGTTGGCCCACAGATATCTAACAGGCTGCTGGTCTACCTGCGTCCCTTTTGCAGATTGTACTACTGAGCACAACCAAGGGCATCTACAGGAATACTTGGGGGGTCTGTGAATTGCAACTGCAGATCTCCAGACTGCTTGCAGTCTTCAGGCCAGCAAATTTAGGACTTTTTTTGGGGGGGGGGGGGGGACATAATACAACTTTTGTGAGGCGTCAGGGACATGAGTGTCGATGGGAGAACAAGGGGGGGCATGTGCTCCTTCCCCACAGACACCCACTTCTTGACGTCTCACAAAAGTTGTATAATAAGGGCATACAGAGAGGCTAGCGTGGATTCAAGGATTGTTCCAGGTGGCCAGCCATGTTGGTCTGAAGCAGCAGAACAAATTTAGAGTCCAGTGGCACCTTTAAGACCAGCAAAGGTTTATTCAAGGTATGAGCTTCCATGTGCACGCACACTTGTTCAGATACATTGGAATGGAAGTTATTCCAGGTGGTCAGCTGCATTTGAAAAAGTGCGCCTGCACACAAAAGCTCATACCTTGAATAAACCTTTGCTGGTCTTAAAGGTGCCACTGTGTCATGAGTCCTGCTGAGGATGCGACCTCGGCTCCAGCTGTGCCCGCGCTCCCGGCTTCAGCAGAGCCCACACCTGACCCTGAGGAAACCTCGGAGCTCGCCAGCCTACCCCCACCACCTGTCCCAGCAACAGCGGCGGAGGAACAACGCCTGACGGGCAGCCCCCCTGACTTGCCTCCTCCCACGGTGTGTTTGCGGAACCAGCTCAGGCAAGACTTAGCGTCCCAGCGGAAGGAGGCGTGCCTGTGCAGCAGGCGGTCCCTCAGCCCTGAGTTCTGATAGAAGCCGGGATGCACACGCTGAGCACTAATTAACTCTGGCACGTGAGGGGTATTTAGCTCCCCCTCCTGGACTCGCCGTACTCCCTTGTTTTTACAGGTGTAACCCCCCCCCCCCCCCGAACAGCGAACAAAATGAACCAACAATGTACCACTAAGTGCTGGAGTCTAAATGTGCGCTTGAACATTTTAACATTGAATTTATTCAGCGCAGGATTGCTCATGCGCGCAAAGGTGGAAGCTGGGGGGGGGGACCTCATTGCGCGAAGGATGGTCGGACGACCTAATCACGATCATCGCGAGAGATGGCTGTCCAGATCGGCGAAATCACATATTTAAAGTGCAAACACCCAGAAAGTACTTGGTTTTCCTGGTGTCGGAGAACTCGCTAGGGAACCGGGAGGATTGAACTCGCTAGGGAACCAGGAACTTCGGCGCTGGCTGAACATTGGGAGAAACTTCCTAACAGTGAGAGCACTTTCACAACTGGAACAAAACCAGGGGGCTACACTCTCCCTCACTGGCACAGGCTGGCCAGTCATCTGTTAGAGATGCTCTAGAGCCAGTTTGGTGCAGTGGTTAGAAGCGCAGACTCTAATCTGGGAGAACCTTGGGTCAGTTACAAGTTCTTTCAGAGGTGTTCTCTCACAAGCAGTCCTTGAAAGAGCTCTCTCAGCCCTACCTACCTCATGGTATCTATTGTGGGAAGGGGGAGAGAAAGGAGATTGTAAACTGCTCTGAGACTCCTTTGGGTAGTGAAGGGCGGGGTATAAATCCAATCTCCTCCTCCTCCTCCTCTTCCTTCTTCTAGCCCTGGATTTCCTGGACTGAGCCCTGGGGCCCTGCCCGCTCTAGGATGCTGTGCTTTTTCCAAGGCATCCAAAGAATCATCTTGTCTTGTCAGTTGCCTCTTATTTACACCTTTGCCCTAAGACATCACTGATCCAGGCTGATGCTACTCCTTACATAAAAAAAATCAACCAACCCATTTCTCTGGAGTATCTATATTCTTTAATGAGGAGCAAATTTCCCCCCTTCTTCACCATCAGTGGAATGGTACAATGTATTGTTGGGTAAGAATAGATCCCCTGAGCAGTTTTAAACTGGTGAATAGCAGCCGGAGGAAGGGCCTGATGGAGACGGGGGGTGGGGGGTGGCCATAACATGGTCCTCATACCATTTCCAGGAACTCAAACAGGCCCCTTGGAGAGGTCCCCATCAGCCCACAGGGAAGCATGCAGGCAACCTGTATACCTCCCTCCCTCACTGGGGCAAATGGCAGCTCTGGCTCCAATTAGGCTCAGGAAAACCACACAGAGGAGGAAGGCAGATTCCTCTCCCCATCATAGTACAATCCCGATCCGAATCAGCCCCACCCAACCCACTGCTGCTGTTCACCAGTGTAAAAATGATGCCGGGAACTATTCAAGGACCTCACAGCATCTTCTGTTATCTGAGTCTCTTGGCTGTTTCCTCTTCCTTGACCTTTAATCCCATTTGCCTCCCACTGAGAAGTTTCTGTACGATCAACCAACGTTCTACCACCACTGATTCCAGTATCCATGATTCAGGCTAGCAGCTGTTGCGGAGGGACACATCGGCACACAAGCACACACGACAACCACCACCGAACAGTCGCAGCAAAGTTCCGCCCTCTCCGACCCGGGATTTCTCGGAGGCATCGACCAGCCGTCAGAATGGCGGCAATGTTCCTCAAGGGGCTGCCAGTGTGCCAGAGCTGGAAATGTGCCTCAGGCAGCTTCGACTTTTGGAGGAGCTAGAAGGGACCCTGGAGAAAGATGAAGGATGCTGTCCCTTCCCCTCTGCCTCACCTGTGCTCATGTGGTGTGTTCTTCTACCCACTGGCAAAGCCTCCTGGCGTAATGGGAGGGGCTCACAGTGGAGAAACTCTGTCCTCGGTACCGGATGCTCTTCCAGCAATGCTCCAATTTCTTGCGGAAGCTGTACACCGTGAAGAGGTCAATGATGCCCACAAAGTAGCGGAATTTGGGCCCGTCGATTATGTGCAAGGGATTCCTGGAATTAGGCAGGAGACGCCGGTTCTGTGCCAAGCGCAGGCAGGAGTCGGCGATGTTCGTCAGGTTGAAATCGGTTTCGGGGACAGCCAGGGGCAACTGTTCACAGCTGCTTGCCTGTGTCAGGTAACTGATCAGGGCCTCCTGGAAGAAGTCACTTTGATCGGCGAGAGACGCCCCGCGCAAGTCAAAGCTGGATTTCTGCAGCATGTAAAGGAATTCGTGTAAACTGCTTCCACGTGGGAAATTATTTATCTGGTCAAGGCTGGAGGTGTTCCGCATGACAGAAGAGAAGCAAGTCAGTTCGCTGGATTCGGTAGCTCTGTGGACAAGGGAGCTGCAAGGGATGAGCGACCTGTTGGGAGGAACCAACAAAAGCCACAGGGCAGTGAGAAGGGAGAGGAAGGGAGGCCCGACGATACGACATCTCCATGCATATGGAAGGCCACAGGTCCGGTCCCTGGCATCTCCACTTAAGGAGGATCTCAGCCCTGGCAAAGACCTCGAAGAGCACAGACAGATACCACTGGGTCAGGGTTTTTTTGGGGGGGGGGGGTTGCTGTCAAGTCACAGCCAATTTATGGTGACCCCCGTAGGGTGTTCAAGGCAAGAGACATTGAGAGGTGGTTTGCCATTGCCCACCTCTGCTTAACGACCCTGGACTTCCTTGTTGGTCTCCCATCCAAATACTAACAGGGCCCATGCTGATTTAGCTTCTGAGTACTGACAAGGGCATTTTTGAAGACTGCTCTTTGTTATTCGTCGTGTTAACAGTTTGGGGCTCCTTTGGATTTCCAGGAGTGAACCAGTCTGTTCAGTCTTTATTACAGTCCACAAAGCATTGTTGGAGGACAGGTTTACAGACAGCAGTGGGTCAGTGTTTTCTCTAAGCTGAGTGAGTATAAACTAGTTCACAGTTTTTTAGCCTCTGGCTCACAGATTTTTGCCTTCACTCAGGAAGGATGGGTCCAGAGCAAACTAATGTATGCAGCAGCCATATGGCTCGCTCACAACTTCAATGCCAGTAGCTCACAAAGTAGAATTTCTGCTCACAAGACCCCGCAGCTCAGAGGGAGCATGGACCTCCCCCGAAAGACAAATAAGTGGGTTCTACGTCTGGGCTAGCCTGGTCAGATTAGACCATTCTAAAATTAAGCAGGGGGGAAAGGTCCGGCGATACAGGGCAGCAATTGCTTGCTGGAATTTTGGATATTTTATTATGGACACTTAATTAGCTCAGCTGGTGGGGGAAAGGAGCGAGAGGATATTGTTTTCAATAAATAAAGATCAAAAGACAAAAACGAAGCCGTGTACATGCTGCTAAAGATTTTATACAATAATAAAGAAAACTTATAACTACGAAACCTAAATTCTATACAGAAATGACGACTCCTAAATTGTTGGTATCATGCTGGTAGACGAGAGTCTCCGGAATGTCATCTTGTTTCGAATCCCAAAGATCTTCATCCGAACCGTGTCATTAATAACCAAAGGTGCAGAATAATAATAATAATAAAGGTGCGAGTCCGACTGTAGTTACAATTATGGAGTGAAAAGATAATACAGTTACACCGATTTTGGATGCTAAGTATATGAAGGCTGGCTCTGTTCGCTCTGTGCCTGACTTGTTCTGCACCTTTGGTTATTAATGATACGGTTCGGATGAAGATCTCTGGGATTTGAAACAAGACGACATTCGTCTACCAGCATACTAGCATGATACCAACAATTTAGGAGTAGTCATTTCTGTATAGAATTTAGGATTAGCAGTTATCTTAAGTTTTCTTTATTGTTGTATAAAATCTTTAGCAGCATGTACACGGCTTCGTTTTTGTCTTTTGATCTTGAATTTTCAGCTGTGTTCCTCTTATGTATGTTCAATAAATAAAGGACAGGCTCCTCCGTGTTCAGATTGATCACAACAGCCACGGTTCTGCCAACCTGGCTTGCCATCATGGGCTAGACTACAGAGTGCTTCTCATCAGGCAAAGACGGAAGACTCCAACAAGGAGTGGGCAGAGCCCCTGACACTGCCAAAGGAAGCAGCAGGTACCTCCAGGAACCAGCCCCTCCCCTCTGATGTGCAGGAGGAGCCCTCCCCCCCAGTCTGGGACTTCTCAGCCTGTCATTGATCTAGGGAAGGGCCGTCACACAGTGGTAGAGCATGTGCTTGGCATGCAGAAGGTCCCAAGTTCAGTTCCTGGCATCTCCAGTTAAAAGGACAAGGCAGCAGGTGATATGAAAGACCTCCGCCTAAGACCCTGGAGAGGTGCTGCCAGTCTGAGTAGACCATACTGACTCCACAGGGCCTATAAGATGGAGCTCTTCTGCCAGGCTTTTGGGTGAGGCAGCGGATGTCAAATATCATCTGGCCCCTCCTGTTACTTCTCTGAATGTAAGAATGTAAGAGAAGCCAGTGTTGGATCAAGCCAGTGGCCCATCCAGTCCAACACTCTTGTCACACAGTGGCCAAAAATACCAGGTGCCCTCAGGAGGTCCAGCAGTGGAGCCAGGACACTGGAAGCCCTCCCACTGTTACCCCCCCCCCCCCAAAAGCACCAAGAATACAAAGCATCACTTGCCCCAGACCAAGAGATCCTCTCTATCTTCTCTCTGTTACTCTCTGTACCATGGTCTTCAGTTTTCAAGGACACAGAATGATAGGCGCCTTGGTTTATCCGAGGGAGGGTACTTATAATCTGGAATCCCTTATGGGATCTAGCCCTTTCCGACTTTAATTGTCTAACACCAGGGCACCATTGTAAGAGTTGTGATGTAGCTTGATTGCTATCATTTAAGGGTTAAATTTATAGTTTCAATCTTGATTTTATTATTTTGTGTTAATGTTGCAATTGCCCTGAGCCCGCTTGTGGGAGGGGCAGGAGAGAAACTGAACTGGATGGATGGATAGATTGATGGATAGATAGATGGATGGATGGATGGTTGGTTGGTTGATGGATAGATGGATGGATAGATAGATGGATGGATGAATAGATGGATGGATGGATGGATGGATGAATGGATAGATGGATGGATGGATGGATGGATGGATAGATAGATAGATAGATAGATGGATGGTTGGTTGGTTAATGGATAGATGGATGGATGGATGGATGGATTCAGTGTAAGGCAGCTTCATGTGATGCCCACATATTAGTTTCATGTGATGCCCACGTGTGATATCACTCTGCCTTCTGACTTGGACCCCAAACCCTCCCACTTCAGGTGCTACAGTGGGCTCTGGTCTCTCCCCCAAGAAGACGAGGGTTGCCAACTCCAGCTTGGGAAATGCCAGGAAATTTGGGGGTGCTACCAGCAGAGGCCAGAGTTTGGGAAGGGAGCCCAGGAGGGATGTAATTCCACCCTCCAAAGCTGCCGTTTCCTCCAGGGGAACCGATCCCTGCAGTCTGGAGGATCTGTTGTAATTCCAGGAGACTGCTAAGCAGGGTTCCCTCTAAGCTGAGTTCGTGTGAGCTAGCTCACAGTTTTTTAGCCTCCGGTTCACACATTTTGTCTTAGCTCCAGAGCCAACTAATTCATGCAGTAGCCAAATCACTCGCTCACAACTTTAATGCCAGTAGCTCACAAAGTAGAATTTTTGCTCACAAGACTCCACAGCTTAGAGGGAGCATTGCCGCCAAGCCCCACCTGGAGGCCGGCAACCCTACCCAAGACATCCTTGCTTCGAGGGCTCACCTTTTGGTCCTGGCAATGATGTTGGCCAAGGTCCGGTTTATGGCCTGCTCGTCCTCATGGAGGGGCTGAAACGCCACCAGGAGGCTGTAGTCCATCACAGCCAGCTCCCGGAGGAACTGCGTGTCCAGCTCCACTTGACGCGTAAACCACGCACGCTGCTCATCTGACAAGCAAGAGAGCACATTGACTGCGATGTGGCGAGAGCAGAGATGGGGGAAACCGACTAATGATTGGTTGCTGAGGCACCGTGTGCCCTTAGCTCACACCAGCTCCCAGTGGTGCAGGAAGAAACCGATGTCCCCTTTTGGATCTGAGCAGACCCTGCTGCCACCCAGTCCTAGTTAGGGGTGGGTGTACCTCACTTGGCGTGACAAAATACTTCGCATCAGCCCTGGCTAACAGTGGCACTGGGGTGAGGGTGCCTTCAATAGGACAGGAAACGCACAAAATGATAAGTCACTTTGGTTGATTCTGCACTGGCTTTTCCCTCTGTTGTTTTACCAAAGAAGAAGAAGAGAAGAGATTGGAATTATACCCTGCCCTTCACTACCCAAAGGAGTCTCAGAGCAGCTTACAAACTCCTTTCCCATAAACAGCCATAAATCTATGAAGAAGGTACCATAAAACCCAGTGATCAAAGAAAGTGAAAGTGGCATGCAGTGTAGAGGGTACTATAAAATCTGATGAAAAAAGTGAAAGCAGCATGCAATGCAGAGGGGAATTTCTCTTCCAAGGTGGGTTTGGTGTAGTGGTTAGGAGTGTGGACTCTAATCTGGGAGAACCGGGTTTGATTTCCCACTCTTCCACTAGCACCTGCAGGGTCATCTTGGGCAAGCCATAGTTCTGGCACAGCTGTTCTTGAAAAAGAGCAGTTTCTGTCCGAACTCTCTCAGCCCCCACCCTCCTCACAGGGTGTCTGTTGTGGGGAACGGAAGGGAAAGGAGATTGTAAGCCGCTCTGAGAGTCCCTAGGGTAGTGAAGGGCGGGGTATAAATCCAATCTCCTCCTCCTCTTCTTCTTCTTCTAAAAACAACAGTAACAAAGAAGCTTTCCACTCCACAACCCTGTATGGGTTTGATCACCTCGGTGGGTACAAGCCGAGAGATGTGTCTGTTTCCCAAGGGCTGAAAGTCAGCATAAGCAGCCTGCCCCAGGAAGCTTCATTCTGGAGAGGTAGCACAGAACATGCTGACTAAATGAATATATAAATAAATCAGCTTTTTCACAACTGGCAGATGCCGGCATGAAAGGATTCTGGGGGCAAGGCCTGCTTGGAATCCCTTTCCCCTAAAGCTTTGATGCACTGGGTGAGTGGATGTAGCTGAGAAGACCAGAAGTTCGCTTCTTCTGCCACCGATTCCCTAGATAGCCTTGGGTAAGCCACCCTCACTGTCTTGCCTCCTCCCCATCTGAAATACGGCGATAACAACACTGGCTTGGAGTGTTTTTTCTCAGTATTTTTTCGTATTTTTCATATGTGTGTGTGCACGCACACGCGCACCTGGAAGTCATGGCGATCTCTGGTGACTGACCCCTACTGGGGAGCTGGAGGATATTCAGAGAGGTGGCTGAATATAGCCTACCCCCGCTTCCCGCCTCTGGTATTACAAGGAGGTCTCCCATCCAAGTACTTGCCAGAGTCAACTTCTGAGGCGGGAGGCAGGGGTATGCGCTTCCGAGATCGGATGAGATCGGGCTTGCCTGCGCTATCCAGGTCAGGGCTGCACGGAGTGTTTTGAACACTGAAAGCGCTGTACTTCTGCTCAGGATTATTACAGGAGAGGATAGGGCCTGCTACATTTCCACCTATTGCGCTGCTCTCTTAAAAAGCATCAGGTTCAAAAAAGTCTTACGGCCAAAGGTTTTTTGTCTATTATTTATCAGTTGTCGAGTGAACAGGACTGGACTAGATTGTCATCTATTCAAAGTGCATGGCATAGAGATTGTGGCAGAACTTTTTCAAATATGCAATGGGAAAAAATATGGGCATCACCGGCCTTACATAGTAGAATTACGAACTTCCAACTCCAGCAATTTAAAATTATAAATCGGTGGTATCTGACCCCAGACCGTTTATTTAAAAGTGGTTTTAAATCAACACCAGTGTGCTGGAAACTGTACATTGCTGGTGGGCATGCCCCAAAATCAATTTATTTTGGATAAAAATAATTGAGGAAATACGTCAAATTGTTGGCCTGGAGTTGCCAAATACCCCTGAGTCACTTTTGTTGCATTTTTGGCCTGATCTTAATTTTACCCCGCAATTGTTAGACTTAGTAACATTATTGTTAATAGCAGCCAAAAATCTAATTGCCACTAGCTGGAAAACCGCTAGAATTCCTACATTGAGCCAATGGAGAACAAAAGTATGGGATATTATGATTTCTGATAAATTAGCGATGCAACTTTTAATAGCAGACAATCCTAAACAGTTCAACCATTCTGAAGAAAAATGGTTTGTATATTTTCACTATATTAATTCAAATCACATAGATTCTTACCGTATCCCTGAAAAATATAAGAAGTTTTTTATATATCAATTTTTGGTTTTGCTGTTTGTGTTGATGTTTTTGAAGTTAGTGTAGACAGCCATAGTTTGTTATAGGCTTTTCTGTTGGATATTTGATAAGACTCTTCTAAGTACCAAATGTATCTCTGAGACATCTTTGTGCCAAAACAATTTTTTGTAATGTTGGAGTTATTATTTTTGTATAATTGAATAATAATAAAAAATGTTAATTGCCAAAAAAAAAAAAAGCATCAGGTTATATTCAGAGAGATCCAGGGGCACAAAGATTTGGCTGCTTCCTGTGTTTCCCTATCCTCAGCATCCCTTTCAGGTCCCAGGAAAGTCAAATCCTGGGGTTGTGAAATCCACGGGGAGCCATGTGGGTCAGGAGGCTGCTCGGAGGAGGGGAAAGGGGGGTAGATTGCCCTTCCCTCTCTCTCCTGGCTCTGTAGTTCCCCTGCCAGCTAAGCAGGAAGGGTAATAGTTTGGCTTCTTCCCCCTCCTCAGCACAGTCCCCTAGCAGACATGGCTATTAGTCCACAAAGGTTCCACAGTCAATTTTCCCAGTACTGGATGGGATTGTTCAGGTTGAGAGGGGGAAAGATCCATAACAATCATCAGCGCCTTCTGCTGAAGGACTGCAGGATCCAACCTAGAGACAGAACAGAGCAGCGGCCTGAAAGTGTCACTCTAAACACTGAGCAGGGAGCCCCCCAAGGAATTGCCCCCCCCAGAGTATTACTGCTTACTTAGAAACCCTTTCCCCATAAACTTGGGGATGTGTATGCCCGCACATGCTCAGAAACACTGTTTCCTTCATTGCTGCATCACACATTCCGCTACTGAGCTTGGAGTGTCAATTGTTTTTGGACTGGCAGGAAAAGGCTGTTCCCAGAATCCATTCCACAGCAGGGAGAGGGGGGAAGGAAGGACCTACCGAGGCAGATGGTCTTTCCTTCAAAGTTGAAATCCTTAAAAACCATGATTATCTGACTGCCTTCCGGGGCAGCCTCTACCCAGCGATCAAGTTGACAACCCTTAATATCATACCTGCAAGTTGGAGAGGGGGGAGAGGAAGAGGGATTAATTTCAAACAGCCGCTGGTTCTTTCAGTGCCTCCTCCTGCCCACCCGCCTTCAGGCCTCATGATGGCCAGCTAGAAAGCAAAACAGGACTATGATCCCTCCACGCAGATATCTAGCACCTCAAGGTAAAGGCTCTGTTTGAACTGGCATCCACAAAGGACCTTGCTAGGCATGACAATAGCAGCCCCATGCTTTAGGTCAGGGGTGGCCAAACTGGCTCGGGAGCCACACGTGGCTCTTTCACACATATTGTGTGGCTCCTGGCAGGGTGGCTGGAGGAGTGATTGGGGGGGGGGCAGATTTCAAGCATTTCTTCCATCACTTCTCGGGGTGAAATCATTCCTACCCTATAACCCATTTCCAACCAGTATGGCACCGCATGCATTCTAACACAGGGAGCATGCCATCATCACTGCTAGCCTGAAAAGTCTGGAATCCCAGACTAGACTGGTTTCTTCATGTCAGAAGACTTATGCCTGCTGGCCACGGATTCCCATTGCAGAAATCTTTTATCTCCTTCCTTTTGTGCCTGCTTTCCAATGGGTACCAAAGGAACATTGAGAGAGCCCTGCCCTGCAGATCTTAAAGAAGGGGAGGAAGGGTTGCCTCCTGGACAAGCCGTTTTCACAAAATGGATGCTGTCCAAGTGCAACCACACCCTCTACAGCTCCCTGCAGCTGCCACAAGTGACCATCCTTACATCGTGGCCTGGGTCCATAGCTACAGTGGGGAATCTTGGGCCCCGCCCCCTTAATTTACAGCCACGCCCCACAAGAGACATGGGTGGGGATCAGTATGGGGAAGGAAACAGGTGGCTTGGTTGCTTGTAGGGTAGGGAGGATTCATAGGGTTTTGATTCTTAAGCAATAGACTAGTGAATCAACCTTGGGAAGGGCTGGGAGTGGAGGGGGACAAGGGTGGGTATGAGGGGAGGCAGGTAGAGATGTGAAGGCCCGGAAAAAGCCTGGAAAAATTCGGGGGGGAAACATTCCCCCCCCCTGTTTTTTCCCTAAAGCCTTTTTTTGGGGGTTTTTTCTGAAAAATTGGAAAAATTTTAAAAAGGAAAGGAAAAAAAACTGATTATAGAATGTTTTATTTTAACATGATGAATAAAATATTTTAAGACAAGGTGTTCAAATATTTTCCAAATTATTTCTAAAAAATATGTATGGTCTCGGATTAATCTAATTTCTGTGCACTGAGGACAAGCAAGTCCTAGGTTTCAAACTGAACTGTCCAATACTGTGGAGAGGAAATATGAATAATTGTTACTTCTGGATTTTTAAAAATTGTTTTGTGGAGGTTCAGTAGATTGTTGCTCCATTTGTTACAATTACAAATAAATGTTATTTAAAAAGTAAATTCTGTTTGTAATAATTGTTTAAATACACTATATTGTTAATATGCTAGTTGTGATAATTTCATGCCAAGTAAAATTGTCCATAGTCCTATTTTATGTTTCTAAAGTAACAGAATGACTTTCTATCTGGAAAAGAAAAAAAAAGTGCTAATGTGGCTTTTTTTTTTCAATTTTTACAAAAAAATTTCCAGAAGTTCTACATCTTTGGGGGAGGGGGGGGCGTGAAACAGAAATTTAGATTTCTTCTGAACGCTGCGCCAACATACAGCCTTCCATGCTTCACCATACCTGCATGTTATTTACGTATAACCTAGCTACTCCTGGCGTATTGATCACATGCAGCATTGGTACTGGTACATATATCCTTAGATATAACATATTATTTTTACAAAGCCCTTCACACCCTCATAATGGTTGCTCCACTAGAAAAAGTATGCCCCACAGAACAAAAAATCCTGCCTACAGGCCTGTCGTGGCCGGTCACTCACCGCTCGACAATCCTCTCGTGAGGGTAAAAGACACTCTGCATGATGATGAAATATTTCTACAGAGAAAAGAGGAAAATAAGTCTAGTTCTACTGACAGACAAGTCAAAAAGGCAGCTTCTGCCATGGTCATAGGCGTCAACTACGTGGGGGCGTGGGCCACCCCTGAAATTTTCCAGGGGGGACTGAGCCCCCCTGGGTGAAATGGAGTGCCCACCTGCCACTGCGCCTCCCCGCCCTCCAGGCCCTTGGCCACCGTCTGCCGCTAGGGCTCCCAGGAAATGATGTCATCACGCTAGGCACGTTGCCGGGGCCATGCTCTAGCAATCACCCTGAAAACTATATGGCACCATAGAGTTTCAGGGCGATTGCCAGAGCGTCACCCCGGCAACATGCTCTGCGTGATGATGTCACTTCCGGGAGACGTCATCACGCTGGGCGGTCGGCCGGATCGCCCTCGGAGAGAGAGAGAGGGAGGGAGGAGTGGGTGGGGAGAGGGGTGCAGGGGAAGTCGGGTGGGGGGGAGAGGCTCTTGCAGCAGCGGCAGCTTCTTGGGAGCCCTAGACATGCCCAGCCATTTTTATCATATCCTGTCTCAGTGGTTGTCTAAAATGGAGGGGTCACGCCAACCTGAAATCAGGGCTCTTTGGCTCCCTAATGCCAGATGTATTGGGTAGCATGGTCTGGTATGTGGGGGAAATGCTGACATGTCGACCCCAAAGGGTTTTCAACCCAAGAGATGTGTGGCAGAGCTGGTGATGTTAACCTAGCGCGCACGCGCGCATGAGGAACTCCTGTCTCGCTGGTAAGACTTGGCAACCCTACTCTCTCTGTGTCTTTTTCCCTCCCCCCTCCCCCCCCCTGGCAATTGGAAAGTCTACGCCCTTGGCCATGGTGTGTCCCTCTCTCACACACACTAGCCTTGAGAAGACATGCTGGAAAAAAACAAAAAGCAGGCCTCGGCGTGCCGGAGAAGACTGTACTGTATTGTGATACAAGTGGGTTATACCACATCCAAAAGCGGCCCCTTTGAAACGGGTCTTCAGGCCCAGGGAAGTCTGTTCCTGCAGATTTATCCCACCCATTGCTACAGACAGTCGTGTTTCCCCTCTCCCACAATGGCATGCTAAAGAAATCAAGTTTCACGCCAAGGAGAGGTGAATTGGTTAGCACTGTTCAAATACACCGTTGGCAAAATTAAATTTGCTAATAACAGGTAAAAATTATTCAGGACATTGAACCCTTGTTCACAGCATGTAAAGTTCCACTTGGCTTTCTTTTAAGCTTGCCTTCTCAGCCTCAAGGACTTTGTTGAATTATTTCTAAAGTATTGTCAGGATATTTAGGTGAGGGGCAATGGCTCAGTGTTAGAGCCTCTGCTTGGCATGCAGAAGGTCCCAGGTTCAAGCCCTGGCACCTCCAGTTAAAAGGATGTGATGTGAAAGATCTCTGCCTGAGACCCTGCAGAGCTGCTGCCAGTCTGAGGAGACAATACTGACCTTGATGGACCAGCAGTCTGATTCTGTATCAGGCAGCTTCATATGTGATATTATCTGAATCCTTGATGCTGGGGCAGGAAGGTGGGCTGGGGCAGAGAAGCCGAAAGAGTCATTCCCCTTTTCACTCGCACACGAGGCGGAATGCCTCTTCCGAGGTGAGGCCTCCTTTGAAGAGCAGCTGCAGTTTAGAGCTCAGGAACACGAGATCCTGGCCGTTCCATGAACGGAGCTCCTGGCAGGTTTCTTCTTGAAAAATTGAACGAGTGAGGCCACAATTGCAGGCAGGCTCAAAGAGCAAAGCGTGGGTATGTTAAGCTTCCCTCGAATGGTTTTTCTCAAGCTGTTACTTGCCTCATTGAGACAAATACCGCTTGGACTTTGTATATTTGCTGCCAAGAGGCAAATAATCGCTCTGAAGTGCTATTTTAGGTCAGGAAAACAGCATGGAGGGAAGGCTTAACCTCCCCCCTACACACACGCATAACATGGTGCTGAAATCGGTGTTCCCTCTAAGCTGAGTTAGTGTGAGCTAGCTTACAGTTTTTTAGCCTCCGGCTCACACATTTTTGTCTTAGCTCAGGAAGGATGGCTCCAGAGCAAACTAATTCATGCAGCAGCCAAACTGCTTGTTCACAACTTTAATGACAGTAACTCACAAAGAAGAATTCTTGCTCACAAGACTCCACAGCTTAGAGAGAGTGCTGGTCCAGGTTCTAATTTGAGCACACACACCCCAATTTTTCAGGTGGGAAAACCCCAAACTCCCAGTGACGACTTGATCCCTGTAGTGATGGAGCAGATGCTTTGCAGGTGAAACATCCCAAGCTCTGACCTGTCATCTGTGGCTAAAATACCTTAGGGTTAACTAGGTGAGACACTAGAAGACGCATTCCAGGGGTGGGCAATTGTTTTGGCTCGGGGGGGCCACTTTGTGGGAGAGGAGGTTAGCGGAGGGCCGCACCTTTTAAAATGATTGCATTCATTAATTAACTTTGCATTTCAGAAAAGGTATAAATTGTATCATAAAAATCAATAAATATAAATTAAATAAAATAGTGGTAGTTTTATTCAATTTATTTATTGTCCTAATTTCATATCATCTATAGCTGCAAGCACATTTAATTTTAGAATCAGTTTAATGAGACAAATGTACCCCATCACACTTTTCTACAATTTTTTTGAAATCAGGAGTGAGATTGCTTGTTGAGATTCTCATCACAGCCTGCAAGTTAATGTCTGTCAAAGAGCATCTATATTTACTCTTGTTGATCTTCATGCAAGAAAAGCTTTGCTCACAAATATATGTAGACCCAAGTATAGAGAACATTTCCCCAGCAAATTTCTTCATACATGGAAATTCTTTCAGCAGACAAAGATTTGTAAAAGTCAACTAATGTCACAGCATCAAACATTTCTTTCCCAGTGTGATCTGACTGCATGTCAATAAGTTCAAGCTGCAGCGCCTCAGGTGCTGTATCAATATCAGCAGTGATGGGATAAGAGAGCAAACTGAATTTGTCTTGGCGGGCCGCAAAAAACTCTGTGGCGGGCCGCAGGTGGCCTGCGGGCCGCAATTTGCCCACCTCTGCATTAACCCATATCTGGTGTGGGAAAGCTTACTGCAGACTGGAACACACTGAATTACAGCTGATCTCCAGACTGACAGGGATCAATTTCGGGATCTCTGGAGAGCAAACTCCACAACAGCCCACTCAGCCCACGGAGCTCCCTCCCCAAACTCTGCTCCCCCAAGATACCCCCCCCCCCAATCTCCAGAAATTTCCCAATCCAGACTTGGTAACCCCGGATAGAAACCATTTTAAGGGACCCTACCTTCTTCTCCTGGGGAACAATAATACTGTGGACCCCTATTGGAAGGAAGAAAAAAACATACATGCTGGTGAGACAGGAAATATTTTCAGCCTGACCCCCTGAAAGTAATTACCGTTTTAGCTGTTTTAATTCATAAAGGGCCCTGCTGAATCAAGCCAAGGGTCTAGCCAATCTACCATCTTGCTTCCCACGGTGGTCAGCCGGCCCAATGAGCAGAGCATGAAAGAGGGCTGCCAACTTTCAGGCGGCAGCAGGAGATCTCCTGGAATTACAAATGTCCTCCAGACAATAGAGGTCAGTTCCCCTGGAGAAAATGGCTGCTTTGGAGGGTGGACTCTGTGGCATTATGCCCTGCGAAGCCCCTCCCCTCCCCTCCCCAAACCCCAACCTCTCCAGGCTGCACCCAAGATTTTCCCAACCCAGAAATGACAATCCTACCAAACCACAGTAGATTCAAAGATACTCTGACCCTGAACATGGAGGTTTCATTTCACCGTCATGGCGAACAGCCCAGGACACACGTCGGCTCCTCCACTAGGGCTGCCAAGTCAGCCCAGGGGGCGGGGGATCCCCCACTATAGGGGTTCCCGATCCGCTGGCCGGCATTCAGCTGGCGGGGGGGACCCCGCCCCAGAAGTCGTCCGGTGAGGACGACTTCCCCCATGTAATGACATCACCTCCGGGTGACATCTTTACGTCACCATGGCGCGCGCGCAAAGCGCACGTACCAGAAGAGCTCCCCCCCGCCGGTAAGTCGCCAGTACTTGGCAACCCTATCCTCCACTGATGCGTCCGGCCTCCTCCTCAAGCGACCTAAGCTGGCAGCCATCTCCGCATCTTGTGCCAGCAAGATCCACAAGACCATTACCTACTGTATGAAGGAGTGTTAGCACCGCAGGCGCGGCTTCTTACCGAGGAATTTGACAAGAAGGGAGTGGGGGTATCGCTCCAGGTGCTCCAAGTACTTGGAAAGGTTTGAGAGGAGGAAATGTATTTCTCGCTTGCTCTGCGTCTTCAGGAAGAAGCGTTTGTCGTTGCTGTGGGGAAGGAAGAGGGTTACCATGGGAGTGACTGAGGTGAGATTCCTCGCTCAGACCAGTCTGCACACCAGCATGGACCCCACATAAGTCCCGGTGTCCAGTTCTAGACACTTCTCTAGCAATCATGCAAGTATTTACAGGGCATTGTGTCTCACTTTACTGCCGGTTTTCAGTGGTGGGCAACTAGTTAAGGATGGCAAGGCCAGGATTTAGTTCCCCTTGCCCATGGACTCTGGCCCAGATGGCCCAGGCCAACCTGATCTTGTCAGATATCAGAACCTAAACAGGGGTTAGAACTTGGATGGGAGACCACCAAGGAAGGGGATTAGAGAGAATCATGGAAGATAAGTCTATCAATGGCTCCTAGCCATGACAACTGAGGGCAACCTCCACATTCAGAGGCACTAAACCTCTGAATCCCAGAACCAGGAGGCAACATCAGGGGAAGGCCTCAACCTCTGTCCCCTGTTGTTGGCCCTCCAGAGGAACTGGCTGGCCACTGTGTGAGACAGGATGCTGGAGTAGATGGACCATTAGACTGATCCAGCAGGGCTCTTCTTAAGTTCTTATGAAGGCTTTGGTGTCTATGCCCTGTTGTTGGCCCTCCAGAGGAACTGGTTGGCCACTGTGTGAGACAGGATTGCTGGAGTGGATGGACCACTGGTCTGATCCAACAGGGCTCTTCTTTTGTTCTTATGAAGTCCAGGGTTGCTATGCAGAGGCAGGCAATGGCAAACCACCTCTGTGCATCTCTTGCCTTCACCATAAATTGGCTGTGACTACTTGAGGGCACTATCCACCACAACCTGTGGACCTTAGATTTTGTTCTTTTACAGAAGAATGAATGGAGACGTGAATATATGGATCCCCCCTTCTACCATGTTTAATTTGGCACTGAGAAAAGCAGTTTTACAAGAGACAGAGAAATCTGGTAGAAGATAGAACATCTGGATGTGCAGGGTCTCTCTCTCTCTCAGGAACCTGATGTGGACAGAGGAATTCCTGCTCTGGAGGAATATGTCTTTGTGCCTCTTTACACCCCAGTTGCATATTTGTAGATAAATTAAATAGCACGGTTTTCTTATGCTACATCTGTGATTTTAAAGCCCTCTCACTGCCGCTGTCAGTAGTTGTTATACTGAATTTTATGGCTGGCTTCATTTTAACGGCAGGCTCTGGTTTGATGTTATGGCTGTTGTCTTGATGTAGTGTTTTAATTATTGATCTTATCCTGTCTTTTATTGGGGGGTTTTGTGTCACACTGGAAATTACTTCATGAGCCCCCTGGGTTAGGCCCACAGGATATAAATTTGCAAATAATAAACACATCAATCCAGGAAACAACTAGGAATGTACAGAAATGTGTTTATTTTCGTTCTCAAAGCCTTTTCATTTCACCCTTTCTTTGTTGTGGCCGTTCCAGACTCTTTGGGGGGTTTTTCTGTGCCATTTTTATGCTATGTATCTTTTATATACAACTGATGGGAAAAAGTTAAATGGGGAAAACTGAGGCACAAGGAAGCAGAAAGCAATGTGATAAGAATGACTTAGGGGTTCGGTTTGCCCAAGAGGGAAGCAAAGCCTCATACGAAATAGCAGGGATTAGAAATCCAAACCAATCCCTAAACCTCTCTCCAGGACTGGTTCTTGGGCCAAGCTGCCCCACTGATGGGTTGAGGTCGCACAAGGCACCATAGAGCTGCCAAGTCAGCCCGGGGGGCGAGGGATCCCCCGCTAAAGGGGTTCCCGATCCGCCGGCCAGCATTTGGCCGGCGGGGGGAACCCCACCCCCAAAGTCGTCCAGCAAGGACAACGTAATGATGTCACTGGAAGTGACGTCAGCACGTTGGGGGCGTTGCCAGGGCGACGCTCTGGCAATCGCCCCAAAACTCTATGATACCATAGAGTTTTGGGGCGATTGCCAGAGCGTCGCCCTGGCAGCGCCTTCAACGTGCTGACGTCACTTCCGGTGACGAAGCGCACGTGCGCTAGGAGAAACTCCCGGCCGGAGGAGGACTCCCCCCCGCCGGTGAGTCCCTAAGACTTGGCAACCTTAAGGCACCATCAGTAGCAGGGGGAGCTGACTGACCTGTTACTGGTTTTGCCAGTCTCTAGGTGGGGCCTGGAGATCTGGAATTACAACTGATCTCCAGATTACAGAAATCAGTCCCTTCGAAAAAATGGCTGCTTTGAAGAGGGGACTGTAACCCCACTGAGGTCCCCCTCCCCAGCCCCACCCTCCCCAGACTCCACTCTCAAATCTCCAGGAATTTCCCAACTTAAGTTGGCAACCCTAGCTCCTACCTGCCAGTTTGGACACAGCTGGTGGCGGCAGGGGGCCCAGGAAGGGATGGTTGTACCTTATTTGGGGAGGTAAAAATGCCTCAAACCAGCCGTGCCTCTCACCACTGGGACGATAACAACTCTGTTTGCATTCCTGCGCCCCATGTGAGGAGGAGACCCTTACGTGAGGAAAAAGTCGGCGGTGCTCTTTGAGTTGCTGATGAACTGCAGGTAGGCACTTTCGCAGCTCAGAGACTGCTGGTAATCGTGGTCCGCCATGCCAAGGAACTGCCTGAACCTAGCAAAAGCGAGGCCTGCGTAGGTCCTCATCTCAAAGCCCTGCGGAGATACAGAACTGAGTCACACAACCAGGGAGGGGGGAAAGGGTTAGGCTCTGCCTCCAGATCACCAGGAATTTCCCAACCTGGAGTTGGCAACGCTAAGTCTGCCACCAACCTGGATTTAGGGGGTTTGCTTTACTGAAGAGCGGCCCATGTTACCCCTCCTTTCGGCCTTTGATTCCCTCGGCAGAGCCCCTTCTGTATGACAAAGCAGAAATGGCCTGGTTTAGGCCAAGAGCCTGAGGTGTACGGAAAATAGGGATTTCAGGCCTCTTGCTACAGCAAGAGACCTTCTGGTGTCCTGATGCTTTGCCTGCTGGTGCCTGAAGCCGGGGCAGGAAGAAACGGGTAGTGAAAATGAGGCATGCACTAGGCTTGACAGGTCAGGGCTGGGAATTCCCTGCTTTTGAGGTCTCTGGCCTGCTGCAGGCCAGCTGACCAGTGGGGGAAACCCTGCCCCCAAACAGCTGTCCCCCATGTGACGTCGGCAACATGCTGATGTCACTTCCAGAAATGACATCCTTGCGTTGCCAATGTCAGGGATGACTAGGGTTGCCAAGTCCGTTGAACTTACCGGTGGGGGGAGTCCTCTGCCAGCTGGGAGCTTCACCGGAAGTGACGTCAGCACGTTGGGGGCGTTGCCAGGGCGACGCCCTGGCAACGCCCCCAACGTGCTGACGTCACTTCCGGGTGACGTCATTACATGGGGGAAGTCATCCAGGCTGGACTACTTCGGGGGCGGGGTTTCCCCCGCCCCCTGGGCTGACTTGGCAGCCCTAGGGATGACACTCTACTTTTTGGGGAAAACTCTATGGTTTGTAGCTGTTTTTGCCACAGTCTTGCCCAAAAAGTAGAGTGTCACCCCAACACAATGATGTTACTTCCGGAAGTGATGTCAGCACGTTGTCAATGTCCCCGCCCAACCCCAAAACACCCCCTAAATCCCCCCGCCAGCAGGAGGAAGGCACCTGGCAACCCTAGCGTGCACTGGCACACTGACATCACTTCTGGTAAAAACCAGAAGTGACATCATTAGATGAACTAGAATCTACAAAAACACTGTGGTAAAACCAGTAGGTATCTCTTGTTTGTTTTGTTTTGTTTAAAAAAAAGAGGTGCTACAACTTATAAGGTTGCACGGATTTCTACCAATATGTCCCCTCAGGACTCGGGAGAATCCCCCCACCACAGGATACTGATACAAAGTATCAGAGAATACCACCACACACAAAAAAAGGCCCTGGTGTAAAACCATAGAGTGTTTGTACATTCTAAAGTGTCTAATGACATCAGTTCTGTTTTTCACCAGAAGTAACATCAGCACACCAGTGAAAAGTGGATGTGCCAGGCCTTGCCCCTAATTTCTCTTGGGTTGTTGCTGGCTATGGCCTGGCAACCCTAACAGAAACCCCCCACTAAGGTCTGAAAAACTTTCATGAACGCATTATATTTTCATGGGAAAAGTCAAAAAGTACAAACAGGCTTGCCCATCCCCCAGTTGGGAGCAGGAATCCCCTGCCCCCATCTCCCGCTCCCTGCCACCACTCCAAGAGGTGGTGGCAGGAACAAAAAAGAAGACAGCATTGCATGTGCCATTATATCACTTCTGAGGAAAACATGGCAGTGACAAAGGGTAGGTCTAGGAATCACCAGGAACTCTATGGTTTCTAGGTTTTCTAAGCCCCTGCTGGTGGTGGGGATTCTCGCTGCCAGAGGGTGCTTCCTGCCACTGCTCAGCTGACTGTCAGGGAGAAAAATGGCAGTAAACTCAGGGGAGGATGGGCACTATCCTGATGCACCGATGTCACTGCCTGTGCGCCCAGAAGTGATGTCAACATGTTGGACAAAACTCTATGGTTATATTACTGGTGATGGTGTCCCTGGTAAGTCCTATGATGGCAGCCAGGCAACACTTGGCAACCCTAGTTTCCAGTGATTCCTAGAACTACTGCTGTCGCTTCCAAGTTTTCCCCAGAAGACAGCACCTGGCAACCCTAGTTTCTGGTGATTCCTAGAACTACCGCTATCACTTCCAGGTTTTCCCCAGAAGTCACATCATTAAACTCACAGTGCCCCCAATGTCTCTGCTCCCACCATCCTGGGATACCAGGCTCCACATCCTGACTTCATTAAAGCCCCGGGCAGGCAGAGGAAGGCTACTCCCTCTATTAAGTTCATTAAAATATGTATCCACCCTTGAGGCCTACAGGGCCACAGAAGCAGAAAACTTAACCAAATGGGGGAAATGAGAAGGAACAAGTGGCCTCCAGCCATAGTTCTTTACGGGTGTGCACAATCTAAATCTGGCCCCAAGAAAAGCATTGTGCAGATTCTTTACATATATTAACTGAAAAATTTACTCTGCTTCTGTTAGTCAGGGAGGGGACTGAGGGATGCACAGAAATGGTTCCCAGTTAGGAGCTGGGTGGTGCTGGACAGCTTTGGGACATGCCCCTTGGTCCACTCAACAACGCATCTTACACCTACCTCGTGGGCCTGTTTAAGCACTGCAGTAAAATCCGACTCGTGGAGGATACCCTGGGGGAGAGAGAAAGGGGGAGAGGAAAGGGTGAGGTGCCAAAACCAGGACACTGGCAAGAGAAACCATTCCCATCTGCCATCTTTTCCTTTGGCTTCCCATTTAATTGTTGCAGTTATTCCTTTTCAGAAAACTTCCCACGTTTGTCAAATATAACTCGGATTATCATCCATTAAAGCAACCCAAGTCTATCGAGAGCAATCATTTTAAAGAAGCAAAGACTACTCTGTTTAGACAAGGCATGCCGGTGTAGAAGCAGACGATATTTTAGAAGAGCCATTCTCCCTGTCTCTCAGCCAGGATGGAATACCTCTTCTAGGAGGGCATTTGTCCTCCACAGCGGTTAATAAGTCGTTGTATCAAAATTAATTCTTACAACATTAAAAACATTAATCCATGTTAAAAAATCTCAAATCTATGGACATTTTCCCAAGAGTCTGCTGGTGGGAAGAAACCGATGGCCGTGGCTGCAGAAGGCCACGGAGGAGTCCTGTCTCATGGCTGATAAGACAAAGGGTGCGTTCATACGACTCTTTTGAGCCGCGCCAGGCATAAGTGCCTGGTGGATTTAAAGTGCACATCCAGATCACAACATCTGGGAACTGTGCTGCTTCCGTGAGTAGCCCGTCAATCCCCGTCAGGGATCCATACTTACAAGATAGTAGTGAAAGTCCAGTCTAAAGCTGGCCGACGGGCCAATGCCAGACTTTCCACTGTCAGGTTGTACCACCAGCGTGCAATCAGTCCATAGGGATGGTCTCCAGACCATCCTGAATGGCCGCCATTTTAAAAAACTCTTAATGATGTGCGCATAACTGCTTAAACACGCGACGTCCCCAGAGCTCCACTCAAGCGATCCGAACAATTTAATGTTTCTGAAGGTCCCCTGAACTTTATTAACTTTATAAACTGAAAGGGTACCTAGAGGAAGGTACCGTTGGCGGTGCTTTTACCATTTTAGTCCATGCATGCGCGGATAAACAAGTATATGGTGAGGCGCATATGCGCCTGCACAGACAGGGACTTTTTAAAAAAAAAGCTGACCGCATGGTTCCGTACGGTGGATGCCATCTAGACAATCCACAGCGGGAGTCATGCACGGTAAAGCGCTTCACGGGCGATCTGTCTGGTCGCGCAATGCTGGATCAAAAAGATCTAGCTCAAATTACAGCCGGGCCAATGATGGGATCAGCTGCCCATCTGAACACACCCAAAGAGGGTCAGACCCTTGCACCCTGACCGATGCTCACTGTCATTGGTGGATTATCCATCACCTCCTGAATTGCCGCCTTCAGCCCCTCTTTCAGCATGCATGTGAACTCATAAAACTCATGGGCACGGTTGATCTCAAAGAAACCCAAAAGCTTCCATTCTTCACGGATTCTCCAGAAACTCCGAAGCTTTCTCGAACGAGTCCATGTCCCCCTCCTACGCCTGTTTGAGAACTCAACCTGCAGGAGGGTGGGGGACACAGAATAGGGAAGACGTTAGAGAAAGGTTCCAGCCTAACCTTTCTACCTCAGCCCCTCCTTTTCCGTTACATTGGGAATTTACACTTGAAAGAGTCATGATGGAATTCACGCCATCCCTTTCTGTCTCAACTCCCTGCCCCTCCATAAGAAGAATTCCTTGTATGATTTTTCCCTGCATGTATCTGATAGGGCTGCCAAGTCAGCCCGGGGGGCGGGGGATCCCCCGCTATAGGGGTTCCCGATCCGCCGGCCGGCATTTGGCCGGCAGGGGGAACCCCGCCCCCGAAGTCGTCCAGCGTGGACGACTTCCCCAGCGTGTTGCTCATTATTGCCCAAAGTCTTCAGACACGAGGAGGAAGTGACTCTGGCCACTGCCATGGACCAGAAGTCCAAGAGCCTATGCCAAGAGTGAGGACACAAAGGACAGTTAAGAACAACAAAGTTTTATTCAAGGTATAAGCTTTCGTGTGCAGGTCCACTTCTTTCCTTTACTGTTTTCGCCCCAGAATTGAACCCAAACAAATGGTTATGAACAGGTAATTTCCAGTTTTGTTTCTGTCTCTGTCTGGACTGTAATTGGCCTTTCCTAGCAACTAAACCCCACCATCTTCTCTCTTTTTATATGTAATGGCTGTGGAAATTCAGTTTCACTATATCTGAAGAAGTTTGAATAAAACTTTGTTGGTCTTAGAGATGCCACTGGATTCAAATTTTTGTTCTACTGCTTCAGACCAACATGGCTACCCACCTGGATCTACACAAAGAACAGTTTTTCATACAGACTGAGTGGGTGGATCATGCCCCTATCCTACCACTCCAATGAATAAAGTTTACCTCCAGGTGACGTCACCACATTGGAGACGTTGCCAGGGCGACGCTCTGGCAACGCCCCAACGTGGTCACGTCACTTCCGGGTGATGTCACTGAGCGCGCACGCTATGCGCGCGCACCAGGGAGGCTCCCAGGCGGCTCCCGGGCGAAGGAGGACTCCCCCCCGCCGATCGGTAAGTTTGACTTGGCAACCCTAGTATCTGAAGAAGTGAACTGTGACTCACAAAAACTTATATTGATATTGTTAGCCTTTAAGGTATCGCTGGACTTCTGTTTTTATTTTGCAATTGCAGGTGTACACAGATGCCCCTTTGCAACGCACATACACAGTTCACTTCTTCAGATACGTGCAGGGAAAATACTGGGAATTCTTCGGGGGGGGGGAGAGTTGAGACAGAGAGGGATGGTATGAATTCCATCATGAATCTTTCAAGTGTAAATATCATAGCCAGAAACAGAGTCACACCACTCCCAGTATCACACTACACACACTGCCTGTACCCTCCTCACTCAGTATCACATATTGCCAAATGCCGTACTAATTTCTCCTGTAACTAGGGTTGCCAGCCTCCAGGTGGGGCCTGGGGATCTCCCGCTTTTACAACTGATCCCCAGCTGACAGAGATCAGTTCCCCTGGAGAAAATGGCTGTTTTGGAGGGTGGGCTCTATGGCATTGTGCCATGCTGAGGCCCCTCCCCTCCCCTCCCCAAACCCCACCCTCTCCTGGCTCCACCCCCAAAGTCTCCAGGTATTTTCCAACCCAGACTTGGCAACCCTAACTGTAACTGTCTTCTACCAGTTTAAAAGCAAGGGGGTGGTTTCGGGTAGATGCGTTAAACCAAACAAAACCATAACTGTCCTATATTGCCCTTCCATGAGATTTTACGCCATCTTTCGACTGAGTGGATGCATTTTATGGATTTTATTGTATTTATTGTAATCATTATAACCTTCAGTGTGTTTGTTGTATTTCTTAATGTTTTAGAGTCCTGTATGTTTTCTAAATTGATGTTACCACTGGTTCTGGGAGAGCGGGTTATAGATCCAATAAAATATAAAAAATAAAATAAATTTGTTACCAGCTGTTCAAAATACAGCCAGTGGCTACAGTGTGTCCGACACCGTGCCAATGCTACACAAAAGCAGTAGTGCTAAAAAAAACACACCACCCACTGACTGGAACAGCTGGGCCCATTCAGGATTCCGTCCGGTCCTGGGTGGATTATTTCCGAGACTGCAATTGCTCTTACCTAGGGTTGCCAGCCTCCAGGTTGGGCCTGGAGATTTCCTGGAATAACAGCTGATCTCTAGACCCTGGAGAAAAAGGGCTGCTTTGGAAGGTGGGCTGTCTGGCACTATACCTTGCTGAGGTCTAGGGTTGGCAACTCCAGGTTCGGAAATACCTGGAGATTTGAGGGTAGAGCCTGGGAGGGTGGGCTTTAGGTAGGGGAGGGATCTCGGTAGGGAATAGTGCCATACAGGCAGGCCACCTTCCAAAGCGGCCATGGAGAAGTGGAATACACGTTTGAAATAAATAACTAATAAGCGATCTCTGTAATCTGGAGATCAGTTGTAATTCCAGGGGATCTCAAGCATCCACCTGGAGGTTGGTAATGCTACTGAACTTCCCTCCCCTCCTGAAACCCTGCCTTCCCCAGGCTCCATCACCAAATCTCCAGGAATTTCCCAACCCGGAGCTGGCAACCCCATTCTTGCCATAGTTAAAGACTCCCAGGGCAGGGGGGAACTCCTTCTTCTTGCTGACATGATCGTGTACACTGCAATGCACTTAAAGGGGGGATTTAGAGGAACTGCTCTCAGACAACTGACTAGCAACATGATGCAGCAGCTCTGCTGAAGCTGTGTGGTTCGGGGTCAGTGGCTGAGCAGGCGACTGCCTGGCTACTCCACACCTGCTTCCTTGGGTTCCAAAGAAGAAAGGTGGGAAATAATAACTGTTAGGTTGGATCTAGACTACATTTTCCAGTGGCAGGATGGAACTTTCCTGCCTCTTCCTTCCCACTTATCTCCATAAAATGCTGCTCCTGGTGGATCGTGGACCTGGAAGAATGACAGGAGGAGGGGAGAAATCAGCCGAAACCAGGGGTCCGTTGGAGCAGGAGCGCACAGGAGTGCAGCTCCGGGAGTGAGGAGCCCAGGGGGCGGGCACATGACCAAGCCCCACCCCCTCCTCGGCTTCCCCGAGCAGTGCAGAGGCTCAGCGCCCCGGGGAAAGCCCTGCTAGGGTCTTTATTGTTTTTAATGTTTTGTTTTAATATTGATAATTTTATCATTGTTCTTTTATGACTGTGTGCTGCTTTTCCAGAGACTTGTTCAAGGTGGCATATAAATTTTCTAAGTATAGCATTTTTTATCTGGGCACATGGCACATAAGGACTGGAGAAATTTCACCAACCCTTCAGCAGCTTCCACCCCATCAGTTTGGTGTAGTGGTCAGGCGTTGGACTCTAATCTGGGAGAACCGGGTTTGATTCCCCACTCTTCCACATGCAGCTGCTGGTGTGACCTTGGGCCAGTCACAAGTTCTCTCAGAGCTGTTCTCTCATGAGCAGTTCTCAAAAGACCTCTCTCAGCCCCACCTACCTCACAGGGTGTCTTGTTGTGGGGAGGGGAAGGGGAAGGGATGGGTGGTGCACATGTCCTGGGTATTTCAAGTCTTCTTGAAACCTGGTGGTTTCAAGGGAGCAGGAAGAGAATGAGGGTGTGTTCTTGACGCTTATTTTTATTGCACAAAGTATTGGATGGGGAAGGGAATGGAGGAAGAGCAGGTCAGTTTCACTCACCTGTGGAGTGGAGCCTGAGGGGTGGGTGTTGCCTTCTGACACACTTTCGGTATGTTAGGGGGTGTGGCAAATGCAAATGAGATATACAAATGAGTTATGCTAATGAGCTCCTGCACCTCTTTTTCTACGAAATGACCCCTGGCCGAAACTGATAATTAGTCTGGATCCAACCCATCATTTATATAAAGGAAGTATAGATTATGAATAGGGAGGCACTGCTGAACTTAAAACTCATTCTTTCTTATATGTTTCTAGGGCTGCCAGCTCTGTCGGTACAATGCTACACAATCCACCCTCCAAAGCAGCCATTTTCTCCAGGAGAACTGCTCTCCATAGACTGAAAATCAGTTGTAATTCTGGAAGATCTCCAGGCTTCCAAGGTTAGCAATGTTTCTGGAAATTAGAATTTGGAGACATTATGAACACACCCCGGGTCTTGGCAATGAGTACAATTTGGTTCACCTTCGCTTTATGGGAACCACTGCCCCAACACATCCATTTCTTTGAAGGCTTGCCTGGAAACACAGGAGCTCCACTTAGAGCGGAAGGTGGGGTACAGCCCTCCAAGTGGGACACCTACTCTCCACCATGCAGCTTCCAGAGTACCTTTGAGCCAGTTGCTCTCTCCCAACTTAATCTGCCTCTAAGGGCTGTTGTGAGAGGAGGGGGGGGATATGTGTGACATCCTGAGTTCCTTGGAGAAAAATGCACTCAATAGATATGTCAGGAAATAGGCAGAGAAAAAACAGAGGGGGTAGGAAAGAGAATAACTGTCAGGAAAGGCTGTCTACGTACTTGGGCGTGTGAAGAAGCCATGAGAGCTGATGATGCTGTCCCTTCAGATGGAAACAAGTTGATGGGGGCTGGGAGGGAATGAGAACTTGATGATTCTAATCTCCCTGGAAACCACAGAACCAGCTGGCGCATGGGAATTCCTAGCAATGGAGGTCAGAAGGGAAAGTGCCCGGGGCCTGCATATCAGCAAGACCGCCTCTCCCTCTAAGAGCCCTGAAGGGCTTTACGATCTGCCAACCAAAATCTTCTGGTGGTCCTTGGCTAGGGCTGCCAAGTCAGCCCAGGGGGCAGGGGATCCCCCGCTAAAGGGGTTCCCGATCCGCCGGCCAGCATTTGGCCGGCGGGGGGAACCCTACCCCCGAAGTCGTCCAGCGAGGACAACGTAATGACGTCACCGGAAGTGACGTCAGCACGTTGGGGGCATTGCCAGGGCGACGCTCTGGCAATCGCCCCAAAACTCTATGATACCATAGAGTGTAGCCTTCCAGAGCGTCGCCTTCCGGTGATGTCGCTGGGCGTGTGCGCTTTGCGTGCGCGCCAGGAGGAACTCCCGGCTGGAGGAGGACTCTCCCCCGCCAGTGAGTTCCGAAGACTTGGCAACCCTGTCCTCGGCCCCAGGGACCTCTGTCTTGCCTCAACTAGGGTCAGGGCCTTCTCATCCCTGGCCCCTACCTGGTCGAATGAGCTCCCATACAGTTCCGCAGGGCCTGCAAGATGGAGCTCTTCTGCCAGGCTTTTAGTTAGAGCAGTGGGCATCCCTCCTCTCTACTGGGCCTCCCCTCAGTGGGTCACCAGTGTTCCATCTAAGCTGAGTTCGTGTGAGCTAGCTCACAGTTTTTTAGCCTCTGGCTCACACATTTTTGTCTTAGCTCAGGAAGGATGGCTCCGGAGCAAACTAATTTATGCAGTAGCCAAATTGCTCGCTTACAACATTAATACCTGTAGCTCACAAAATAGAATTTTTGCTCACAGGACTCCACAGCTTAGAGGGAGTATTTGATCTGTATTACCATCTAAGGACCAGTCTTCCCTCTAAGCTGAGTTCATGTGAGCTAGCTCAGTTTTTAAGCCTCCAGCTCACACCTTTTTGTCTTAGCTCAGGAAGGATGGCCCCAGAGCAATCTAATTTATGCAGTAGCCAAATCGCTCACTCACAACATTAATACCTGTAGCTCACAAAATAGAATTTTTGCCCACAAAATCCCACAGCTTAGAGGGAGCATCGCTAAGGACCCAAACTTGAAACAGACTGCATATGTGTGTGTGATGCTTTGACCATGATTTGTACGATAGGAATGTTGTTATATTTTATTGGGGCTTTTAATTGTTTTTAATATTTTGTATATTGTATATTGGTTATTGTGTCTGGTGGAACTCGCCTTGAGCCTGCTCCGCAGGGAGGGTGCGACACAAATCCAATATAAAAAATTTAAATTAAAATTAACTCTCAGGGAAAGTCTCCTCTTGCCCACCAATACAGCGATGCCAAGTCTGCCAGGAATCTATTACATTACAATCCTCTCTTTCTTCCAAGGGACTTCTCCATTTTATCCTCACTACAACCTGGTGGGGTAGGTGAAGCTGAAGGCCAAATCAGATGTGCATCAAGGTGAGCAGGGGCCCAGTTTGGATAAAGACCAGGCCATGAGATTAGCTCCCCCTGCCCAATCCCATGCTGTTTATTTAACTTAAAACAGCTGTTATTTGCCTCCTTGGTGTAACAGTGAGGAGAAAGGATTAAACCCTCCCGTCCCTTGTGCTGTGGTCCCAATCTGAAACGGATCCCCAAAGGCAAATTTATTCCGGTTTTTAAATTGCTGGACGCAGAATTTCCAGTTTAGGTCTGGTTTGGCCTCGAGAGAGAGTGACTGCCCCAAGGTCTCCCAGGGACTGGTGTGATCATTTGAACCCACATCTCATCAGTCTTGGGATCTGCACTCCAGACAGTGCACCACACTGACCCTCTGGGTTCATTCACCATGTCCGAAGTTTCCTATCCCAGCTATTGTACTTTACCTCAGGTTGCCTCTAGCACTGTGTCCTCCACTCATGACCCAGCTTCCCATTTGGCTCTTGCTATACCTTGTTTTCCTCACATTCCACCTTTCATGTTCCTTTCCGTGGCTTCTGTTTCCTTAATGGATCCAGTTTTAAGTTGCCTCTACCCTGCTTGTTTTTCAGTTTTTCACTCTGGCTCCATGTTAATCTCTCTTTTCTTCTGTTTTCTCTCTCATTCTCTTCACAGAGGGGCTTTTCGCTTGTGGGAGTAGCCTTCTCTGAACTCCAAGATAGGAGGCGTTCAGCCAGCAGCCGCCCTTCTCCCTCACCTCCTGCAAGATTTAAAGGGCCTGTTGATCAGCTGGAGGGCCCTTTAAATCTTGGAGGAGAGGAGGGAGGGGTCAGCAGCAAGCTTTAAAGGGCCCTCCCGCTGATCAGCAGGCCATGTGCTCCCACAATCAGCTGGAGGGCTCTTTTAATGTCACAGGAGGGGGTAGGGACAGCAGCTGTGGTGGGGTGTGCCTCACGTTTGAGGGGGCGGAGCCTCCAAATGCCCCACTGTGCCTACAGGCCTGCCTGTGAGGTAGGTTAGGCTGAGAGTGTGACTGGCCCAAGGTCACACAATAAGTTCCATGGCAGAGCTGGGATTTAAACCTGCTGCATCTCCTAGATTTTAGTTATGGGTAGGGAAATTCCTGGAGGTTTGGGGCTGAAGCTTGAGCAAGGTGGGATCTGAGAAAAAGAGGAACCTCAGCAGGGATAGAGTGCCATAGAGTCCACCCTCCAAAGGTGTCATTTTCTCCAGGGGAAGTAATCTCTAGGGTCTAGAGATAAATAGTAATTCCAGGAAATCTCCAGGCCTTACCTGGAGGTTGGCAACTCAGGCTCAATGTGAACGCTGACATGTGAATATACTTGCCTGCATAGTTGATTCTGGGAGGAAGTTTCAGCTTCTATCTAAGAGAAAAGGTTCAAATTAACAACATTTTAGACTACTGAAAAAATTGTTTTAAAATGCTAAAATGTAAATCTCAACAGGGCGTGATTAGCCTCCCCAAGACCTCGCTGAGTCTGCAGCATGCTGTAAACTTCACTTAGGACTGCACTGAGACCAAACATCACCCGTGTGTCAGGTACAAACAACAGAGGACAACTGGAGGAAGTGACGACCTAGGGAGGGGGCCACCAGCATTTCCCCCCATTCCCGGAGTCTGGCGCCAGCCTGGTTCTCTTTCAGAATTTGCTTAAGAGAGTTGAGAATTTTAACCTTTTTTCATTGTTTGATCAAACATCACTTTAAAAAACAACAGCAGCACACAGTGGGGCTGCTGTGGGAATATACTCAAAGCATTCCTTTCAGCAGACTGTCCTCTGCTGAATTGAGTTCGGGGGGGGGGGGGAACTGTGAGCCTGCAGGAGAAGGGATGCACAGTGTCGGATGGTTAGTGCCCGTGCCATCACGCACCGCCTCTCCTATATTGCTAATGCCATTTTGCTGCTCTTCCTAAATCCTTTTTCTAAAACCGTTATAAATTCATATTTAACATGAATAACTAATGTGGCATTACTTGATTTTATTAAATGAATACACATTTTTTAAAATGAACAGTGGCAAGACGACTGGAGAGAAGCTACATTTGCTGCTGCGTACAGCTGTCGTTTAAGTTGTACTGATGGAAGGAAGCGGGGCTCAAACAAGGAGGCTGAGAAATCCTCCAAGACTCCTGTTGATAAGAACAGAAGAACAGAAGAGAAGCCAATGTTGGATCAGGCCAGTGGCCCGTCCTGTCCAACACTCTGTCACACAGGTGCCAAAAATACCAGGTGCCCTCAGGAGGTCCACCAGTGGGGCCAGGACACCAGAAACCCTCTGTACTTCAGCAGCGATGCAACACACCACTCTTGGTCCTTAATATTAGGCCAAATCAAGAGCTTACAGGAGATAGGGATACAGGTAACAATCTATTAAGCATAATAAACCCAGGCAGGTGTAGTTATAAAAACCTTCATCAACACGTTCCAAACACGACCATTTGCAGGGGACCCCAGCAACAGACTTGTGAAGCTCTTCCTATATACCAGGGAAGTAAGCACTGCTATAAAGCATGAGGGAGGAGAAAGAAAAGCCGATGGTTTGCCTCCCTCATACATACTAGCTTGCCAACCTCCAGGTGGGGCCTAGAGATCTCTTGGAATTAGAACTGATCTCCTGGCAACAGTTATTACTTCCCCTCGAGCAAATGGCTGAGTTGGAGGGTGGGCTCTATCACATTATACCTGGCTGAGGTCCCTCCCCTTCCCAAAGCCTTCTTTCCTCAGGGCCCCCCCCCCCGAAAAATCTCCAAGTATTTCCCAACCCAGAGCTGGCAACCCTAACACACACACTCTCTCTCTCTCTCTCTCTCTCTCAAAGTTCAGAAATTCAGAGATGAAAGCTGAAATTCTTGCAGTATTTCCTGCAGAGAAAACTGCCAGTCTCAGATTTATTCTCGGGTGTTCAGGAAGACATTGAAAACACACACACAAACCAGCTGAAGTCTGCAAAAGAACAAAACTCAGGAAATTAAATGTTTTCTGATACATCCAGAACAGCATATTTTCTGTCACTGTTGTATTTTTGTCCTGCTCTTCTTCCAAGGAGCTGGGGGGGAGGGGGGGGGGACATAGCTGTCTCCTCCATTTCACTTCTTTTTTTGCTGTTCATTTTTAAATTTTAATAAATTTAATACTAAGTACATATTATAACATCAAAATGTTACGTTTCCCCCATTTCACCAAATCCTGTGAGGGAGGTTAGCCCGAGAGACAGGAACAGGTCATTGGCCGAACGTTGTCCAGGGAGCTTCACCGCAGAGGGAGGCTTTGTACTTAGGTCTCCCCAGCCCAATTCCAACATCCTATCATGCCAAACTGGTTATTCTAATGCTTTAAAGATGGAAAAGGTGGCGGGTAATAGGGAAACATCCCTACCTCCGCTTTCTTTCCAGGACTTATCTGCTCTCCCCGCAAGAAAACTTCTTTCTCCATCCCACCAGATCCCCAAACTTCCCTTCCATTAACAGTTTGGTATTCTTTTATGACCTTATTCCAAGATCCACTGGAGACAGAGAGGAAGGCTTGGAAGAGCAACAACTCCTGCAGCCCGTGAGCATCTGCAAGTCCTTTGTCCAGTCCCCAAGAATGGCCAAGGCCCTTCCCCTGAGATTCTGGGACTCTCTGCAGCTCTTCATCCTCTCCTGGCTGCTGTGTGCTGCAGTAGTTCTGAACAGCACGGCAGCACCATGACATCAGCCCGTCAGACAGCAATGCAGCTTCGACTGGAGGCAAGCGGCCAGGCAGAGGGCCAGGGAGATGGGAGCAGAGCAATTGGGTACAGGAACAAAAGAGGTGCAGAAAGCTGGAAAAGTTCCAGAGCGACAGTCAGCATTTCCCCTCTGCCCACCCCCTCCACTCAATGCTCCCATAGCTCTGTAAAAGTAAGGCAGGTAGGCACTCGGAGATGCTTCGTCAGCATGATACATTTTTTTAAAAAGGCATTGCACAGCAGGGCAACAAAACAGGTCAAGCAACGGATCACATTTCCTCCTTCCCCTAGCTTAGACCCCGCAATAAGCATGGTAGGTTAGACCGGGGAAGACTGGTCTCGCGCTGAGTCCTCCCAGGCCCAGTTCTGCACTCTGACCACATTGGGGCTCACTTGGTAGGGTTGCTAACTCTGAGTGGGGAAGTTCCTGGAGATTTGGGGGTGGAGCCCAAGGAGGGCAATGTGGGGAGGAAACACACTTCAGCAGGGTATAATGCCATAGAGCCCATCCGCCAAAGCAGCCATTTTCTCCATGGGAAGTGATGTCTGGAGAACAGATGTAATTTCAGGAGAATTCCAGCTCCCGCCTGGAAGGTGGCAACCAGGGGTCATTTCGTAGAAAAAGAGGTGCAGCTCATTTGCATGACTCATTTGCATATGCCACACCTCCTAACATACCGGAAGTGTGTCAGAAGGCAACACCCACCCCTCAGGCTCCACTCCACAGGTGAGTGAAACTGACCTGCTCTTCCTCCATTCCCTTCCCCATCCAATACTTTTTGCAATAAAAATAAGCGTCAAGAACACACCCTCATTCTCTTCCTGCTCCCTTGAAACCACCAGGTTTCAAGTAGACTTGAGATACCCAGGACATGTGCACCACCCATCCCTTCCCCTCCCCACAGCAAGACACCCTGTGAGGTAGGTGGGGCTGAGAGAGGCCTTTTGAAAACTGCTCATGAGAGAACAGCTCTGAGAGAACTTGTGACTGGCCCAAGGTCACACCAGCAGCTGCATGTGGAGGAGTGGGGAATCAAACCCGGTTCTCCCAGATTAGGGTCCAACTCCTGATCACTACACCAAACTGATGGGGTGGAAGCTGCTGAAGGGTTGGTGAAATTTCTCCAGTACTTATGTGCCATGTGCCCAGATAAAAAATGGTATACTTAGAAAATTTATATGCCACCTTGAGCAAGTCTCTGGAAAAGCAGCACACAGTCATAAAAGGAACAATGATAAAATTATCAATATTAAAACAAAACATTAAAATCAATAAAGACCCTAGCAGGGCTTTCCCCGGGGCGCTGCGCCTCTGCACTGCTCGGGGAAGCCGAGGAGGGGGCGGGGCTTGGTCATGTGCCCGCCCCCTGGGCTCCTCACTCCCGGAGCTGCGCGCCTGTGCGCTCCCGCTCCAACGGACCCCTGGTGGCAACCCTGTGCAGTCAATTAGTGGGCAGGGTATGCTGAACTCAGCCCACACCCACGCAGCCAGCAGAAGCACCAGGACAATTTGGTTGCGCGAACTGGCCTTTGTGATTTGAGGATCAAGTCCAAACTCTTAAGCGTTCTCAGAGGTGGCTGGCTCAGTTCTGGAGTGCAACAAGACAGACGTCTCCGTGTCCTAGAAGGGGCCAGAGCTGGCCTTGACTGGAATTAAGTGGGCCACATGGTTACACTAATGACCTTTAAAAATCCTTCCTGGCCTGGGACCCACCCAGCTAAAGGGCTGGCTCCACCCATTTATCCTCATGCATCACTTGCAGTCTTCCAAGTTGCCTGAGCGGTGCTCCCTCGCTACAAGCGGCCCACCTAATGCTGATCAGGGGAGGGCCCGTGCTTTCTTTGTGGCCACTCCTGCTCAAGGAGGTGGAGGGGGGCTACACTTGGCAACTTTGGGGAGGTGCCCTAAAGCTGTTTTCTTCACCACAGCTTCTAATGGAGTAGCAAGCCCTGTAGTAGGCGTTGGCCTGCAAGGGGGACTGGGGTTTCATTGTCGTTTGGCGTGTTCAATTACTGTAAACCGCCTCAAGCCATGTGACAAAGCAGGATATAAATGTTTCAATCAATAAATAAAATTTGTGAAAGTACATGATGTCATTAGACCCCACCCTGTGAATCCTCGAGTTTGGGATGCTGGAGATTGGACAACAGTTAAAAGATGCGTATTTTATCATCTAGAGGGGCCGCAGTGGCTCAGAGGTTAAGACGCTGAGCTGCAGACTGGAAGGTCGGTGGCTCGGCAGTTTGAGTGCCGCGTGACGGAGTGAGCTTCCATCTCTGGCCCCAGCTCCTGCCAACCTAGCTATTTGAAAGCAAGAAATCACAAGTAGGTAAGTGGGAAGGTAACAGCATTCCGTGCGCCTCGGTGTTTAGTCATGCCGGCCACAAGACCACGGGAAAAGTCTTTGGACAGCGCTGGCTCTTCAGCTTGGAAACAGAGATGAGCACCACCCCCTAGAGTCGGATTCGATCGGCTTTTGAGCAAGGGAAACCTTGACCGTTACATTTTATCATCACAGGGTAAAGAAGCCGCCATTAGGGTGCGGTGCTTCCTTTGACCATCCCAGGCCTTTGTACTTCTCAGCAGTGCTGCTGCATTGAGCACACTCAGAAGTGCAGCCAATCAGGGCACGGAGTCCAGGAGCACTTGCTCAGCTTCCGGAATTGGCAGCCGGGAAGCACCAAGTGGCCGCCCTGCACTGTAAAGAAAAGGAGGCGGTAATCCAGGAGGCCAGCTCAGATGCTGAGAAAGGGTCATGGTCACACCACAAGCAGAGCAGGGAGGGGAGAAAGAGACAGGGAAATTACTAGTTCTGCCTGCCTGTCTTTTTTCTGAGATATGTGAACCCATGGCACGAGTGCTTCATGAGCTGCGCCCTTGCATGGGCATCCTCATTTCGCCAATTCCCAGACGATATTCCCAGGATGCTCTGAGCTAGAACACCTGTAACAGGATGGGATACTCAACGTGAGGTTCCAAAGTAACTCTCCAGCCACTCAACATGACCAGGGCTCGGGATCATTCCACTGCGTGTGCGCTCTGCTGGGGGGAAGCGGACACACAAAGATCCTAAATTCAGTTCAGGAATACAGGAGTCTGATGACTCAGAGTTTTGTTGCGTTGTCTCAAAGACTCTCCTCGGCTTTTGCTTTGCGTATTGACTGAGGCTCCTTGTACCAGGAAGAACCTTGTGGTCTGCAAAACGAGAGCTGTTAAGTTTGGGCTCACAGGAACAAAATATATATATATAGTTCTTTAGGTTGTGTTTAAGGGAGGGGAAATGACCTGCAGGGGAAATAGTTTTATTTATTTATTTATTCGATATATACCCCGCCCTCCCTGCCAAGGCAGGCTCAGGGCAGCTTTTTGCAAGATTGCCCTACGTACGTGGGGGGGGGGGGGACCGAAGGGGGGGGGGAGAATGCCAGAAAACAAAAGGAAAAAGCTAGCAGAGAAGGTGGTAGATTCCTGGCATATAAAGGGTCAAAAAAGAACTTCTGCAAGAAAAGATTCCACAAGACTTTTCTCATGGAGAATCCAGATCAATTTTATTAGCAGACCGTCTGGGATAACCAGCCACCAGGTGGGAGGTAGAGGTGAGAAAGCTGAGGAGGAGGGGGGGGGAACCTTCCAGCGGCAGAACCCCCAACATGCGCTAAGGCAGTGTACTGTGATAAACTCTACGTGTTTCAGACGTCAGATTCTTCTTTGGCTAACAAAACAAGCACACAAACAGAAACAAACAAACAAACCCAGATTTTATTCCAGCGGCGAGTCTACCATCACGGTACGAAATGGCAGATTGAATCAGTGACATATTGCTCCCTCAGCCTCTTAAAAGGATTTCACGGCTAACACACGCAGAGTTTATCACAACTTGTTTTCCTACCACCTACTGAGGATTTCTCCTCTATCTCTGTCTTGGTTTTTTGGTGCTCCCCCCACCCTTCCATACACAGATAGGGCAGCCATGCAAAAATGCCCCCCCTGCTGGTCATTCTCCTTCTTATTCAGTAGAAAAGAGCAAGAGTCCAGTAGCACCTTAAAGATTCCAAAGAAGTGAGCCGTGACTCACGAAAGCTCCTGCCCTGCCACAAATTTTGTTAATCTTTAAGGTGCTACGCTGGACTCTTGCTCTTTTCTATTGCTGCAGACAGACGAACACAGCTACCCATCTTGATCTGTCTCCCCACTTATTAAAGCAGAGTCTAATGTCTCTGGGCTGATCTTTATCCCCATTTAGAATGTACACACAAAGGCCTGTAAAAACCGCAAAGCCAGCTTGCTTCCTTGTGGCAAGACTCCAGGAAGATGATAGGGGACGTCCCTGTACAATTTGAACCCTTCTGAAAACAAGGCAGGTGGAAGGCTCAGATAAGCTAGACTACGTCTGGCAAAGCAAGCTCTGATCGCTTGTCTGATGGCAACCTGGAAAGCTAGCCAGGGAGGCATCCTACTTCCAAACCATGCAGTCCAAAGGGGTGCAACCAGACAGTGAGTGCCCACGAGCTTGCTAGTCAACGGGAAGAGGACAGGTAGCAAACAAAAAAAAAAATGAAGATGTAGAGGGAACACACAGAAGACACAAATGAAGGAGTGTCTCTATCTTGAGAACTTTTCTGGCTCAGTGCCCAAATGTGTGTCTGTGGGCAGGGTGGTGATAACTGGTCTGTGCAAGGTGATGAGACGTCCTTCCCTAGCAACTGAGAGCCAGCACCCTATTTTTGAGAAGGACAGAGGGAAAGCGTACTTGCAGACGCCTCCTTGTATCTAGACCTTCTGAGAGTTATTTTACTAAATCTTTCAGCTCTGTGAAAAGCACAGAAGGAATCCCTAAAGCAAAACCATGCGAAACTAAAATGGAAACTGAGACGAGAAAAGCGGAATACGAATGGGATCAGAGAACAAAATTATCAGCAAATTGTATGCTTGGATTTAGACTAGACACCGGCCACAGAGCCACCAGGACTGCGACTGGACTGTTTTATACATCCCAACAGGTGAGCACAGAAGGCGAGCATCTTGTTCTGGTCCCTCGCGGAGAAACAGCTTTGAATCTATTTGGTCCGGATACTGATAACCAGGCCCCCAAGGGGGGGGGGCGCAGGCTGGAGAGTCCCACTGCCCTTCCTAGCCCCAGCTAGTTCTCAGGGCTGAATTGTCCTGGAAGAAATGCAGCAGCTGCCGCCAAGAGCCCGCCTGTTTCCTCCATGCCTCTTCCCTCTCGATGCCTTCAGGCGGATTTCTTGGCGGGCTTCCGGTTCTTCCATGCAACGATGGCAATAAAGACTCCTAAAGAACACAGAGGGGAGAAATCTCATGAAGGGCACAGGTTGGGGTCTGCCTCCTTGCCACCTTCCCAAAACCACAGTTAACACGCTGCTCTCCCAGTAGTGGAGGAACGAGGTGATTCGGTAGCCAAGGAGCTGTGGGGAGCAGCCGGCGTTCCGCCTGCCAAATCTATGAGCTTACGCATTCGGACAGCTGAAACAAAGTGAGATCTGCGCTAGTTGGGGCCAGATGATACAGTCTGCGGACTAAAGCTTTCCCGGGACTCTACGGGCTGCATGTGCAGGGTAAAAGGTTTGACTCCTCCTCCACAGAGCAACTGCACATACAGTACCAAGGAGAAGGCTAAAGAGTACTCTTAACCCAGAGTGTTCCATTTCCTGTATATAAGGATTCCGCATCCGACCTGCAGCCTGAAGTAGTACCATCCAGGGAAAACCTTACCAGCAGGGCTCCATGGAATTTATGAATTGGCTCTTAATGCTTAGCACTCGATCATTACCAAGCAAGAGCTGGTGCATGCACAATGTTCAACTCTCACCTGCCATAAATGTACTAGATGGCCTCAGCCAAGCTATACTCTCTTGGCCTCCACTTCCCACGTGTTGTGTGGGGATAACACTGGCCTACCTTACAGGCCTGTCGTAACGACTGCAGTAAAAACATACGTCAAGCACTTTGGACACCCTCATTCCAAGGAAGGCCAGAAGCAAGTGTTGCGGGTGACTTGTTCATCCTCCTCTTTATTACATTTTATTCTGGCCTCCGCGGAGCTGAGGATGGCACGTAAGATTCTCTCCGCCCTCTCCCCCCTATAATATCAGTTAGGGCTGAAGGTGAGAGCAACTGGCCCAAGGTCATCTCATGAGCTTCATAGTCAAGTGGGGATCTGAAGCCAAGTTCCTGTGCAGTCGGCCATTCTAATCACCATTATCACACCGTCTCTAGAGACCACCATATTCCAGGTGCATCTGTCATTATTCAAACTCCATAAGAATCTGTACTATATAAAAGGACGCTACCGTATTACTACAGTCTGTATGATTTTGACTTGTTCCTTTTTTGACATGTATGTTCAATTATCTGGAAATCACTATTCAACCAGTATCTATTAAGTCTTTCAATAGTGTATGGTGTATGTTAAAGTTGGGATAATTCAAAAAGTATTCTATTTTCATTTAATTGTCTCTCTCTCTCTCTCTTTCTTTGATGTGGCTATAAACATAAATGTTATGTTAAAACTTATAATAAGGGAGTTGAAAAACGAAGTACTTTGGGGAATATTCTGTTATATGCACTATACACAATAGGAATGTCCTTGGCAAATGAAAATAATTGTATATAAATGATTTTCCTTATACTCCTTTCCCACTTTTTTCTGTACTCCTATTAACTTTTTAAAACCCTATAAAAGCCCTATATGGCTCGGGACCTATTTACTTGAAGGGCCGCCTCTCCCCATATGTTCCCCAGCGAGCACTACGGTCTGTTTCCCAAAATCGTCTGACCCTCCCAGGGCCAAAGGAGGCTCGGCTGGCGGGTACAAGGTCCAGGGCCTTTTCTGTGGCGGCCCCGTACTGGTGGAATAAGCTCCCGGATGACATCAGGGCCCTGCGGGACTATTTACAATTCCACAGGGCCAGCAAGACGGAGCTCTTCCACAAGCTTTCAGGTAGAGGCCACCTAGCACTGAGATTTATATCTGGCCCTGGACCGATTTTATCCACCAGTTTGAAGCTTTTTTAAGGTTGCATTCGGGTGCTGCACTGAATGATTAAATTGAGGATACGCCATCTGTATGATGTTATGTTGGTTTATATGTTTTAATATTTTAAATGTTTTAAATTATGTATGGAATACTGTTGATATGTTGTTAGCCGCCCTGAGCCCGCCATATGGCGGGGAGGGCAGGATATAAATCACATGAAATAAATAAAACACAAAAAAATATAAAAAAATCTGTACAAGAGATTATTTCTTTGAACACGTGCAACATTTAAAAAGTTATATAAAGACTGGGATCCCACACACTAAATAATCCACTTTCAATGCACTTTCCAACTGGATTTTGCAGTAAAATTCAGTTGGAAAGTGCACTTAAAGTGGATTGTTTAGTGTGTGTGATCGCAGCCCAAGTGTGACAGGCACGGCAAATGTCTAGGGCTGCCAGGTCCCCCCAGGATCAGGCCGGTGGGGGACCCCCGCCCCCAAAGTGCCCGATTCAGGCCGATGTGCGCGGAGTGATGACCTCACCCGGAAGTGATGTCATCACGCTGGGCATGTTGCCAGGCGACGTAGTCACAACCTGCCTGAAAACTCTACGGTACTATAGAGTTTCCAGGCTGATTGCTAGAGCGTCGGCTGGCAGTATGCCTAACGTGATGATGTCACTTCCGAGTGACGTCATCCGGAAAGGGACCAGCTCTCCCCTGCTGCAGGAGGTAAGTCACTTGGCAACCCTATTGATGACAACTGGAGCAAAGGAGAAGGCTTGGCAAGACACAGTCATGGCAAAGTTGCCCAGTCCACTAAACACATCCCTCGCAGAGCTTCCACTTCAGGCTGTGATTTGACTCACCGACAAAGAGCAGTAACAGCAGCCCGGCAGCCACAGGGATGATAACTGAGTATTCCCGGGGCAAGAAATACTTGTGAATGATGTGGTCGCTCTCAATGAAGGGCTGTGAAAACAGACACAAATGTCTCAAAGACACGGATTTGGGCCTGTCAGATTACCTTAAATGGCATTGCTACGTATGCACAACCTTCCACTTTTGCACTAGGAGTTTGTGGCTGCTGTATCTCAGCACTTGAATGCTGGCTCTGCAAGCGGAAGGTCCCAGGTTCGATCCCCAGCAGTTCCAGTTAAAAGATCATGGAGACCAAGCTTTGGGGAAGCCCACTCTCTGCCTGAATCCCCCAGATAACTGCTGCTAGTCATACCCCCTTCCATTGCTCTGCTAGGACTTTGCATTACGGAAGGAACTGTGGCTCAGTGATAGAGCATCTGCTTTGCATGCAGAAGTTCCTAGGTTCAATCCCTGGCATATCCAATAGAAATGACCAGGCAGTAGTTAAAGAGAAAGACCTGAGGCCCTGAAGAGCTGTTGCCAGTCTGAGTAGATAATATTGACCCTGACTGACCAATGGTCTGATTCAGTACAAGGCAACCTCGTGTGTGTTCATGTGTTCCAACATACAATATTTCTCCTGCAAGTTGAAATGGTATCATCCATCCCACCTCATTCCCCTGCATGAGTGACCCAGACCCCAACGACCACTTTTCATTTCCAGTCTCCTCATTAAATATCCTCTCATTTCTTTTTATGAACCTCTTTAGCCTGCCTCTCTCTCATTGTCCCTTCTCATCTGAATTATTTTGACACGTCACATGATTGTTATGGCATCTCGGAGGTGCATAATATTCTGAGCCCAGCGAGACCAAGTACAGCTGCCTGCAGAGCTCACAGAGTGCCACCAGAGGAGGCCCCGCAGAACACCTTCACGGACAAATCAAACACAGAGATGGAATTACAAACAGAGCTTCTTCTATAGATTCTGATATTCTCTCTCAAACCGGCCTAAAAACGGAAGACTCTGTAATTATATTACAGCAAACAAAGTCCATACCAGAATGATAATCCAGGTTGTATAGTAAGCAAAGAGTGTCAGACTGAAGGCTACTAAGCCATACCCAACCACCTGGTCAGTAGCCGTGGCCTGGAACACAAACAGAAAAAAAAAAGAAAAGAGTCATTCTGTTTATTGACAAGGTGTAATTTGCAATAATAGTCTGAGTTTTTGAGGATATCTATTTATACAATAGATTTAACCAGTCCAAAAAAATGTCTGTAAAGAAGCGTGCAAATAAAACCAAGACAGCTCAAGATGAAACTAAATTCAGAACAAAGCAATAAAAATAAAATAAAAAGCAGTCAAGAGATCTACTTTATAAAAAAAGAACAAAGACCCTATTCTTTGAGATAATAAGGCCCCGTCCACACTGTCACTTTTGTGGCTCATTTCTCCCTATTGCTTTGGGTTCCTCCCCCTTTTCCACATGTGTTTTGCTCCCTCTGGGACTACTAGAGAGAACAAAGCATATGGGGGGTGGGGGAACCTGAAGCAATAGGGAGAAATGAGCCACAAAAGTGACAGTGTGCACGGGGCCTAAGAACAGCAAACAAACTGAAGAATTACAAAAAAACACAAGATTATACTATATTAGGTAAAGGTTTCTCTTGCTCGAAAGCCAGTCGAATACGACTCTAGGGATGCTGTGCTATCTCCGTTTCCAAGCCGAAGAGCCAGTGCTGTCCAAAGACGTTTCCGTGGTCATGTGGCCAGCATGACTAGACGTCGAGGTGCATGGAACGCTGTTACCTTCCCACCAAAGTGGTCCCTATTTATCTACTTGCAATTTCTTGCTTTCGAACTGCTAGGCTGGCAGGAGCTGGGGCCAGAGACGGGAGCTCACTCTGTTATGCAGCACTCGGGTCTCGAACTGCTGAACTACCGACCTTCCGGCCGGCAGTTCAGCATCTTAACCACTTGAGCCACTGCACTAATACTATATTATAGCAATTCAAAAAACCCTTTGCTGATCAGAAGCAAACTTTATAAAAAGTTACCAACAACCAAGAGTAGGAGAGAAAGGGCAAATGAATGAACCCAGCTTGCCCAATAAGACCTGTGTAAAAAGTCCTCAGATCAAGCCTGCCTCCAGAAGTTGGGCAGGTAGCAGACTGGGAGAGAAACTTTTCTATGCAGCACCCCAGTTGTGGAATCTCCATAATCCAAGCTCCTCTAGCATGATGAACAACATTTAATTTCGAGTCGAGTGAGACCCTGTCATTACGCTCAGTTAATTACTCTCAGCATCCCAAATTAAGGGTACATTTACACATCAATCTCCAATATTGATATGTTTATTTGCTTCACTGTGTTTCCCCCTAGAATTAAATAAAAACAAAAGGTGACCATACAAACTAAGCTTGTTATTCCCGTTTGGTCCTTACACCTGTTAAATATCTTCATTATGTTGTATGCTAATTTCTGCTCACCCTCTACCTGTATGTATGGACTGGCAACTTCCATTTCAATGTATCTGAAGAAGTGTGCATGCATACGAAAGCTTATACCTTGAATAAAACTTTGTTGGTCTTATAGGCGCCACTGGACTCAAAACTTTGTTCTGCTGCTTCAGACCAACACGGCTACCCCACCTGAACATTTAATTTGTTTTATATATGTTTAAGAATGTACATGCAAACAAAGCAATTCTTTCCAAGCCCAGTTAAGGAGCCTCAGTGGGAAAGCGCGATGCAATCGGAACCAGCCACCCCATTCAGAGCAACTCACCATAATTGACGTGAAACTCCCTTCCTCTGACACCCTTCCTCCACTCTATCGACCGCAATTCACCTACTTCCGGCCAAGTCACCCAATCAGGGGCCAAACCATAGAGATTGAGGCTAGCGTATCACGCGCGACCGTTGTTTCCGTCCGCATTTCCGGCATCTTTACTCCCCCAGCCAATGTAAAGTACGTACGATGCGTTTCACCATAGAGACACTAAACGGATAGAGAGGCACACTTCCCATGGCTTCCAGCTCAGGACGTAGCCTGCACAAAGGGGGGTTTCGCCTTTTGGTAAAATTATAATTTTATTGTTTCTAATAATTATAATATTAGCAATAACAGTAATAGCAGTTTCAGTTCCGACATAGAGATATACTAGCCAATTTCCCATTTTTGCCGGAAGTTTAGGTAGAGTCACTTTAGTCTTTTTCTAACTCAGTGGTGGAATTAAAGATTGGACAAATCGGCTCTCGCACGAAGAGATATAATAAAAAGGTTTCACTCAGCTATCACTTCCGGTTTTCGTTGGACTCATTCGTGTACCATGCGTGGCGAGTTCCTTGAAGTTACTGTGCTTTACAATAATCGCGCCCTCTCTTCCCAAACACGAAGTTGTACTGTCCGACAGAAGATCATTTATGTTCCTTCGCCGGCTTTGGACGAGGGGGGGGGGGGGGGCGCGGGTTGTATCTTGGAATAATTATTAAGTTTGAATTGGTAAATTTTTGACTCATCCCTCAGTTATTCCTTCCTTCCCTCCCTATGTTTTAATTGTTGTTTTATATGTGTATTCCAGCTTTGGGTTTAATGATGCAGAAGAGTAGGTTTGGGGGCAAAAGTGGGGATGAAGACGAGAGATTTAAAAATGGAATCCAGAAGGCCAGGAAGCATCCATACCCATCATGACAGACCTGAGCTTCAACTGGAATCTCACATGCAGGAACATAAGTAACTCAGAGAGCTCTGTGAGTGGAATGCATAGAGGAAGTTCCTGCATTCATTCATTCGTCTGTTGCGATAAAAGCATTTACATTTACACGAAGTACTGCTGGTGTTTATTCCCCACCCCACCCCCTTTGATGACTGCTGGCATGCGTGTAACCATTTCCTCTGGATTAAGCCCTACTTTCCAGCCAAGCTGCTTTTCAAACAGGGTTCACTTAAAGGCATTGCACACAGGCCCGTAATCAGGAATTTCTAAGTCGGGGGGCATTTAAATTTCTCGAGGGGCACTTGGCACTGGGTAACTTAAATAATTTAATTATTTAAAGGTGGGAGGCAGAACTGAGTCCTGCAGATAAAGGCGGGGCGGGGGAGGAATCTTTGCCATTCAAAGGTGGGAGCTGAGCTCTGAAAGTAAAAAGGGAAGTGGGGGGGGGGGAGGAATGGAAGCAAAACCATGGGCTCTGAAGCCGAGGGAGGGAATTAGGCAGTGCAGCACTTGCTTTGCCGTTTTGGGAGTTGGTGGGATGAAGGTGGTCGGGGCTTGCCTTGCTGGCCAGTGAGTGATGAGAGAGAGAGAGAGCAGAGATGCAGCGTGGGATAACCCAACCCAAGGGGCTTGACTTGCCAGCCAAAGAGAGGTAAGAGAGAGCAGCAGCAGCATGAGACTGGAGGCAGGGCTTGCCTTGCTGGCCAGCAAAAAACAAGAGAGAGCAGTGGTGTGGGATTGGAAGGCGGAGGGCACGGGGCTTGCCTTGCTCAGAGAGAGTGGTGGGAAACAGAAGGCGGCACAAGGCTTGCTGGTGGTGGTGGTAAGTGTAATAAATAAAATTAAAAACTCGAAGTTGGGGGGCCTGGGCTGGGTGGTGAGTTGGGGGGGGGCTAGGTGGTAAGTTGGGGGGCCGGGCCCCGAAAGGCTCCAATGTAGCTATGGGCCTGATTGCACAGATGCTTACATGACCCAGCTGGGATCGACAGAGAGGGCTGTGTGCTTCTTGGGACCCATTTTATCCAGCAGGTTTTTCTTTGAACCCCCTTGACACCACAAATCACCCTCCCTGTGGGTTAATTCATTTTGAAAAAATTCAACAGTCAAAACTGATGAACTGGGTGTTTTGGCGCCCTCCCACTATAGCAACCCTGGCTGCTGTTCTGGCACAGCCAAAAACACCCAGGATGGGACTCAGTGCTACAGCCCAGGTCTTGCCCCAGTGTGTTCTGCTCCCAGAAATAATGTAGTGGTTAGCATACCAGCCTAGGATCTGGCAGGGCCAGTTCTGAATCTGCATTCTGCCATGGAAGTTTGGTGGGTGATCTAGGGCCAGTCACACCAGCTCAGCCTCCCCTACCTCACAGGGTTGTTTTGAGGATAAGGCATGGAGAATGACGCAAGTTGCTTTGGGTGCCCACTGGGGAGAACGGCAGGGTATAAACGAAGTAAATGAATGAACTCAGTTCCACTGGCTCCATTTAAAACACCTTAGATGTTGGGAAAGGACTTTCCCTGCCTGTGAGCAGCTGCCAATCAGATGCCCGATGCCAGTCTCCCGGTGGGATCTGGGGATCCTCTGGAATTACAGCTCATCTCCAAAGTGCAGAGATCAGTTCCTTTGGAGAATATGAACGCTTTGGAGCCGGAGGGTGGGTTCTACGGTCTTGTACCCCACTGAGGTCCCTGTCCTCCCCAGGCTCCATCCCCAAATCTCCAGGAGTTTCCCAGCCTGGATCTGGCAACTCTACCCCTCCATCCCCCACTGGTGGCCAGGGGGGACCTGGGATGGTATATCGACGCCTGTAGCCACAGAGGTTCACAGCAAAACAGCCAGATATGGCATCCATATGTATCAGAGGGGCCATGGCTCAGGGATGGAACAGATACACTGTACTCCAAAGGTCTGAGGTTCAGCCCCTGGTATCTCTAGGTACAAGATCTCAGATGTTGGGGAAACGTTTTGTCCCCCGTACCCTAAAAAGCTGTTGCCAGTCAGCTGGAGACAATAGAGCGCTAGACAGACCAGTAGTCCGATTCGACAGAAGTAAACTTCATAGGTTCAGAATTAAATTACCAGATATAAAGGCCCTGTGATGCAGTAGGGCTGTGGCTCAGTAGTATTTATTTACTCGATTTATTTACTCCAGTAGTATTATTTACTCCATTTATATCCCATCCTTCTCTGCAGTGGGGACCCAAAGTGGCTTATGTTGTTCTCCTCTCCTCTATGTCATCCTCACAACAACCCTGAGAGGTAGGTCAGGCTGAGAGTGTGTGACTGGCCCAAGGTCTCCCAGCCAGCTTCCATGGCACAAGTGGGGATTCGAACTTGAGTTTCCCAGATCCCAGTCCAACACTTTAACCACTATACCACACTGGTCCAATACCTACACTGGACACAGAAGGCCCCTGACCTCCCTTTAAAAGCGCTCTGATTTTGGGATGTTTATTTGCCCAGGCCCTTGATGGACCACTGGTCTGTCTTTGCACAAGTGAAATTGCCTTATCCCTTGTCTTCCAGAAACAGAGTGTCCAGGTTATACTGAGCAGCCAGATACCATCTGTTGCCGAAGGAGGGCAGGGGGCTTGGTACATGGTGGAGGCACAATGGAAAGGGTGGCTGGCTGCTGCAGTCGGAAGCTGGAGGAAGGATGGGGGAGCTTTGACCTGAGCAGGAGCACAGCAGAGCCGCTTTCTGCCCTCCCTCTGCAGTCTTCAGCAGTGGCATCGGGAGGCTTGCCCATTTGGCTGCAGCAAAACTTTCGGGGATAACCACCTTCCTACGCCAGCCTCTGCATCTGAATGTATTTAAATATTTTAATTCCACTTCAAGCTCTGATTTCACCTGCCCTTTCCCTTTGATGTTAAATAAAACCTTTTGGGTTTTTTTGAATTTTAAAAGTATCTCAAGTGCCATTTTCAAGGGTTTAAGTTAAAAGGGCGACCCTATCCCCTCAGGCTCCTGGGCTGAGCAAATAGCCAAAATATGTCTAACTGACAGGGTGCGATAGCCAAGGTTTCTTCCAGGGAGAAGAGAACACATTACCTGGGCTGCTCAGTCAATGAAGGGGCCAGAAAAAGGGAGGGAAAATCTAGCCTCTGAGGGAGGGAGGGCCATTGTAGCTTGTCTCTGGCAGTGAGCAGACCTTGTGCCATTTAGATTGTCTCTTGGAAAAGGGCAGGCTGATGTGGGTGGAATCCTCTGTGTGTGACAGGATCCAACCCAGGGACTAGCCAGAGAAAGCCTGTTTATGCCTGAAAGTAGTAAAGACTCTTCAAACTACTCTCTGAAGCTGTAACTAGTTTAAATTACTGTGCCTCGGCCAGATTTCTCCTTTGTCTATCTGGAGACGTGTGGTGCTAATCTGTTATTTGAAATCAATTGTTAAATATTTTGTGTTGTTAATATACAGCTCCTGCCTCAGTGACCTCCATATTTTATTTGCTCAATACTAAATCTACCGCACAGCAGCAAACCCAAAGCCTAGATACTCACTATCTTTAGAACACCTGGTAACTGAGGAGCACCTAGTAACTGTTAAGACAAACCTGGTTCCCCCCAAATTATAGGAGGCTTGTGTGGGTCCCCCTTCAGGTGATAGAAATGACCTGTTACAAGCCTCAGAAGCTAAACAGGGTCCTAGCCAGTGCTCCCTCTAAGCTGTGGAGTTTTGTGAGCAAAAATTCTACTTTCTGAGCTACTGGCATTAAAATTGTGAGTTACTGCATGAATCAGTTTGCTCTGGAGCCATCCTTCCTGAGCGAAGACAAAAATGTGTGAGCTGGAGGCTAAAAAACTGTGAACTAGCTCACACTAACTCGGCTTAGAGGGAACACTAGCTAGTATTTGGATGGGATTCCAAGGAATACCAGGGTCGTGATGCAGAGGCAGGCAACGGCAAACCACCTCTAAGCATCTCTTGACTTGAAAACCCCCTCAGGGTTTTCAGCTGTGACTTGATGGCAGCAATAATAGCAACAGCCCCTTAATTCAAAACTGTATCCACCATACCATACTGACTGAAAACCATGATTTTACTCCTTCTTCCCTTGAAGCTGACTTGCTATAATAACAGCAAGAATGGCTGTTCCAAATTCACTCAACTATTACTACAATGATCCTGAAAATTTTACCCTGAGCTAGGGGGAGTTTGTGGCTGGATGCTTGGGTGTAGTGGTTTAGGAGCGTGGACTCTATCTGGGAGAACCGGTTTTGATTCCCCACTCCTCTACATGCAGCTGCTGGTGTGATCTAGGGTCAATTACAAGTTCTTCCAGAGCTGTTCTCTCAAGAGCAGTCCTCAAAAGAGCTCTCTCAGCCCCACCTACCTCACAGGGTGTCTGTTGTGGGGAGGGAAAGGAGATAGTAAGCCACTCTGAGACTCCTTCAGGTAGTGAAGGGCTGGGTATAAATACAATCTCTTCTTTGTGGAGGGTGGGATATCCAATCTCCTCTTCTTCCTGGATCAGTTTGAAGAACTGCCATTGTGGACAGGTACCAGCTGCTGCTTTTTTTTTTTTTAAAGGAGAAATATTGCTATTCTGAAATGATCAAAAAAACCTTCACTAAGGTGGTGCACCCATTCTGTCCCCCTCCCTACCTCTGTGAAGCAGGTCTGATTTTGACAGTGACTGATTGGCCCATGATCAGCCACTACGCTTCAGGGCGGAGCAGGAAATTTGAACTCAGGCCTCCTCTCCCTTAGCAAGGCCTTCTAACCACTCATGGCCTGGGGACAAAAATATAAGTGTAGGGAAGAAGATTCAGTGCACAGGAACATTAGGAACGAAGCAGCTGGTGTTGGGACTGTGCCTGTCCATTTTCATGTACGTTAGTGACTAACAGTGCAATCCGAAGCAGGTCTACTCAGAATCCTACTAAAACTTGTTCAATGGGGCTTACTCCCAGGGAAGTGTACTTAGCAGTGTTGCCAGGTTTTACCTGGCTGCTGGGGGGAGAAGGGAAGGTCCAGTCTTGCTCCGGGAGTCTTCTGAGAACCTGGAGGTGACATCATAGCACCGGACACATTGGGTGGGACACTCTAGCATTTGGGCAAAAACTCCCTCTATGGTTACCACGGAGTTTTTGACCACTTGCTAGAGTGCCCCTACATGACATGCCCGGAGCGACGATGTCACCCGGATTGGGGGGGATCTTCAGGAGTGGGGATCCCTTTCCAGCCAGCTGGCCAGCGGCAGACTGCCCCCCCCCCCGAAATCAGGGAAAACCATGCTCCAACTGGAGGGGATGGCAACTCTAGTTCTTAGGATTGCACTGGAAGTGTACCAGCTGTTCTCGAGGGGTACGAGAAGTCCATAGGAGGCTACTGTGGTTTGAGTGTCAGACTAGAATCTGAGAGATCCAGGTTTGAATCACCACTCGACCATGAAAGCTTGCTGGGTCAGTATTCTTGGGACCGTCCCAACTACGTCTCCAAATCCTGCAGTGATTGCCTGGTTCTACTGCTTGGGACAGCTTCACCCTAACCCACCTCACAGTGTTGTTGTTAGGATAAAATGGAGGGGGAGGAGAATGGTGTAAGCCACTCTGGTCCCCACTGGGGAGAAGGGCAGGGTACAGATGTAGTAAAATCATCCATAGGTTCACCGGTTGACCCTAGAAAAGGCCCTGTTCTCTCAGCCCCCCCATCCACCATTAGGGATAATCAGGGCAGCTTCTTCTTTTTTGGAAAAGGAGGTGCCGGAAATCTCAAGAGAGAAATGGAAGTTTTCAATCTGTATACTAAAAACCCGTGAACTTTTTAACATTTTAAAAATAAGTGTGTTGAAGAGGTTCCAGAACTCCATTCTGGCGTGTTCCCCCAGAAGAAAAGCCCTGGGTATAACAATACCAAGGACAAAGGGTCAGCTGTGTTACTGAGTTATCTGGCAAGGATGTTAACAAGATTCGTGAGATGGTGCATGTAAAGTGACAGCTACCAGGCACGCGCGGTCATCTCTGCAACATTAGCAAGGCTCCAAAACCTTATAATCACCTTAAGTGGCTGCCACTGTTCCAGTTGTTCAACAGTCTACTAGAGGCATCTCCGTTGAATGAACCCCAATATTAGCTGGTTTGTTTTCCTGATAGTATAAGAGAGGAGGAGGAGGAGACGCTGAAGACAATTGCTGTGAATGACAGATAAAGGAAATTCGCCATTCACATGGTAGCGAACAGGCCACCTCAATGGAATCTTGGACATACAGGCATAGGCGTAGAATACGGGGGGGCTTGAGGGCTTGAGCCCCCCCCCCCGGGAAAACGGAGCGCCTGCCACCGCACCTCCCCGGGTCCTTCCGAGGCCCAGCGGCCGCTGCTGGAGAGGGAGAGGGAAGGGGTGGCGGGGGGGGGGGGGAGAGGCACCAGCAGCAGCGGCTGGCGGGCCTCAGAAGGGCCTGGGGAGGCGGGGCAGTTTCCCGGAGGGGGGGGGAAGAACATCGTCCCAGCGAGCACGTGCGCTAAGGAGCCCCCCCCCCCGGGATTTCCAAAACTCTACGCCCCTGCATACAGGGCTGGTCTGGTTAGCTGACCCAGCTTTAAATACTTCAGTTAATAAAAGCAGGAGATTTTGAGACTCCAAGCAACACTACATTTGTGTTTGAAGGACTGAATGCATTTTTATTCTAGGATTGCCTGCTCTTAAACGTCCGACTAACAGTGCTGTGTTCGGAGGACTTTGGGCACATCAGACAGTAAAGACAATTTAAAAAAAAACACAACCAAGTCAGATTGGAGGTGAAGTCCCCCCCCAAATCCCCTTTATTTCCCCCAAAATTGTAATGACATCTTTATATCTCGTTTCTCTACATTAGGAACCAGGTAACAGAATACAAACACGATCAGTTGAATCAAAGACGGCACAGCATTCCGTTGTAAAAGAACAGAAACCCCAGAGGAGCAAGTTAAAAACCATGATTAAAAAAGAAAAAAAAAAGGATTAATTTCCCCTCCAGCCCCACAAAACCTTTTGAACAATCATCAAAAACAACTGTGGAACTAACATCTTCTATACTTGCATTAGACAACGGAAAAGCCTTTAGACTTTTTTTTTTTTAGTCTGCTTTTAGATTTCAAAGTTTAGAAAGCGTTAAACTAACTCTTCGAGCCATTTGCCTTTCAAATTTGCATAGTCCCACTTCCTTGTCCCAAAAATATCTACACTCTCTCTTGCTATAGAATTATCTGAATATAAAACCGAGTGTGCGTCTCATCTCAGCTTCAATAACTTTCCCAAGAAAATAAAGATGATCTTTCTCTCTCTTTCGCTTTTTCACCCCCTCAAAAATATGGGCTTAGAAAACAAAACTAGGAAAACATCATTTCTTGAGGCAAGGTCAAGAATCGGGACACTCTCCTCTTAAGTTCCAAGTTCCTTTTTTACTTCTCCTAAAAAAATAAATGAAAAGAGAGCTTGCCCCCTCATTAGCTGAGCGGGAGCAGGGAAGGGAAAGGGTTAAGATCGGAGGGGGCCTGATAAGAGCTGCTGCCCCACAAGGACTCTACAGGAGGGGGCCCTTGGACACAATAGGGGACTGCAGACCCCATGAGCTCTCGCTACCAGGCGAAGAGCTTGCTGAACAGTCCCCAGGAGACCAGCCCCGTCCACAGGGCTCACATACAACAGCAGCCATTTCCTTTAGCCAATCTGAGTAGGGACAATGGATCCGCTTAGCAGCTCGAGATCAAGCAAGGAGGGAGGGAAGGAGAGAGGGAGAGGTCTGCCCCTCCCTTTGTGCCCCCCTCTCCAGGAGGGGGTGCACCTAATTTGGGTGCTCTAATGCAAAGTGTACCTGATGCGGGGCCTCCCAGAGGTTCACCGTGGGGGTGCAGCTCAGCTGCACGGCCACATATTTTTCTTTTTTAAGGGGGGGGGGAGGGAGAATGGGACATCATGAAATCGTGTTTTTGGAAAAGGGAATTCAATATCAACAGCTTAATGAAACATTGCTTGGAGTCTCAGCCACTCTGAAGAGGAACCAACCGTGTCTTTTTTTTTTGTTTTAACAAAGGAAACGCTGTTGAACAGAGTTTAAAATCCATCGTGGGCACGGACAGCAGATAGACCTGTCGCCTCACTTGTACCCTAAAGAGCCAGATGGATTGGAGAAATTCAGCTCCCCAACCTGCCGCCCTCGCTTTCAACATCGGTTCGTCTTCAAATTCTTGGCAAGAGCCCATCCCTGTCATCAACTGAGTGGAGGGTTTGCATGATTCATTAAGCACCGTCCTTCAGTTTATAATATGGAGCGCTAAGGACATTGCTCCTCCCGTACAATATGCTGAAAACCCTTCTAGTTTTTCGACACTTATGATGGAGGACGACTGAGGCCAATCTGTCTCCTTTGGCACTAGCGACGGAGGAAGCAGAAACCAGCTTTGACTCCTTCTCCATCTTTTATCAGCTCAGATCCTACAGCGTCTCTCGCAAGACCAAAGGGCTACAAATTCAATAGGGGTTATGGCAAACAGAGGGGGTAAAAAGTCACAGGCTTGAAAAAAGTTCTGGATTTTGAAACAATATGACAATTAGAAAGGATCGCCTCACCCCAAACTAGGAATTAAAAAAAAAAAGCACTGAAAACAATCGGTTTTTAAAAAGCTGCAAAACACCAGCCCGCTGGGTTTTAAACAAAATTCAATAAATCTTCAAGACAAAACGAAAGATGAGAAGAGGAAAAGATATCCAAACATTGAAACCAGTGGTTTGATCATTTCAGTAATTACAAAGAAAAACAACACCTCCTCAATGTTCCCCAAAACAGTATTTCTAAGTCAACTAGGAAGAAGACATCGATCATGCCAAGAGAGAAAGTGCTTGCAAAGTGAACAACATTTGAGGAAGCAGCAGAATTGTTAAAGAGGAGGTTTTTAAAAAGCTCCCAGCTCTACCATCACAGACTTATCTTAACTGGCGGACCACATGTGTAAAAGCCACAGACGGAATTCCAGGATGGATCCCTGAACCGCCTTCCAGCTCACTTGGTTCTTACTGAGTTTACGGGCTGAGTTTGGATACGCAGAATGAGTGACTCAGTGGAGCACCTTCTCCGCTTTCATGACCATTTATTACGCTGTTTTGCTAAGCATTTAAGAAGCCAGCAAGGCACCAAGCGCTGGAAGAGAAACCCTAAGAAACCGCACAAAGTTGTCACTAGCAACGTGATCAGGGATGCAAAGTGAGGCCTACAAACACCGGAACAGCCCGTCGTTTTTCTCAGGGCCAGTTCACACAGATCTGGCCTCGTGGGGACCTGCAGACGGAGGCAATCCCTGCTAAGTTCGAGGGAGTCCTCCTTCGATTGCTCACTTGGGACTGGATCTTTACCATTCTGACAGATGCCCTAGTTTTCAGAGAGTTGATACGACCGCAGCTTGTGCACGAGGTCTAAGAAGAGCAGCGAAACCGCGGCTTGACTGCCACCGTGCGCACAAGTCAGCGTGACCTGGCACAGCTCGTATGTCACTGTAAGGTCATGTCATCAGCCAACTCTGTGCTGCTCACGGGGGTTTCTGGTTCCTACGTTGGCATGGATCCCCCTTCCTTTGTCTGCCCACATCCCCAGGCCTGCTCAACAGCCTGGCTTCTGGCATTCCGGAGACCCTTCGTTCTAGCTATTCTCCCTCCCTCCAGGCCTTTCCTTCCAGATCTTCCCTGTGCAAAGGCAAGACTAACTACTGCTGGGAGCCGTCCCTCCATATCCAGGTTTCATGATCTCGCCCCTTTGCTTGCATTGACACCTCTGTGCCAACGGAGCACCTCTATGGCTTTCTATCAGGAGACCAACCTGGCTTACGTAGATCAAGGACCAAGAGCCATGGCTACATTCTTATCGTCCCTCCCCCCCAATAATTAAAAAAAAAAACCCATCTAGGACTGCATGCCTCCAATTGCCATACTAAAGCTCATATTATGAGGTTTTTGCAGGGAGATGACTTAAACTAACCTCCTTTGCCACGGCAGGGGAGGAAGGTATTAGTCCATGCTCCAGTGCACCAGGCTCAAGAACCAATTGTGGAGGAAGTGGCACGGGGAGGCTCACCTGTTCCACACCTGGACCGCATGCTTTGCCATCTCTGGCCTGGCTTCTGAAGAGTCCCCGCACCCTCCTCCGAGAACACAACCCGCAGTAGGCAGTAGACGGCAAGCCGCAAATGGCAATGGCTGCTTCCCATGAGACAGCCAAGTGCTCCCTTTCTGGAACCCGGCAGCCTGGCCTACTGGTAGCCATAGCAACCCAGTGGCTTTCTCTTCCGACGCCTGGTCACCCACCAAATCCCTTCTGTGGCAGTCCACCCACAAACATGCCTGTTGCAAAACAGTCATTCGTTAGTTCTGGAAAACAACAACACGGGTATCGTTAACTGGGGAGCGGGGGGGGAGGCTTAAGCTCACCCCTCAACTCTGTTCCTACTGCATGTGAAGAAGTGTGCACAGACACTGGGGCGCGGGTACACAGGTGCTTTATGTGCACAGGCATCTACGGAACGCAACGGCATCAGTCACACGCCGGCAACTGTGGCTTGCCGGGTGCCCCCCCCACCCCCCAAGTGTGCCTAACACATCGGTCACACACAACAGCAAGGAAAGGGAGGAGGGGAAAGAAAGCACTACCCGGACGGTGGTTTATCAGGTGAAAAGATCACAGAGTCCTACCTGCAGCTAACTCGAGGCCGAACACCCCCTTCGATCTCTGCCTGGATATCTAGCTGCCCGGAGATCAGAAGGGGTGGCAGGGAATCAGTTCAGAAACTTCAGGCCTTCCCTCCTGCTGTGTGTTTTTCTCTGCCATGCCTCAGCATCGGAGAGGGGGCTCAAGCACCATGCTTACAGGGGGAGAACGGGATGAAGACACAATTACGCTTCCATCCTTCTTTCCAACACTAAAGGCTGGGTTTTGGGTTTTTTTCTTCGCAAACAGCGGAAAGAGGCGGGAAAAGGGCCTGTCCCAATTTAGGCTGCAGGAGGAGGATCATACTTTAAGACGGACTATTTAACATACCCCCTGCAAGTAGACCAGCCCGGCAGGTAGCCAGCTGGGCTAGAGCCTCTCTCCTTGACCTGCCGTTTTTACAAGCAGATGCGGATCAGGCCTAACTTGGTCCATCAAGGTGGATAGGAATTCGTACACTTCACAAACGCCTGGTCAGGTTGAGGCGCATTTTAGACGGAACGTCTCCAGGATGGATTTGGCAGAGAGAGGGGGCTCCCTACCCCCCACCCCAAGCTCCCTACCAAAGCCTACTGGGACGGGCAATTGTGTTCTAGATCCGGAAAAGTTGGACCCAATTCCATGCAGTCTGGAAAAACTAACCTGTCCTGCCACCCTTTCCTAATCCGGAAGGCAGCAATGTTGGGGCACCTTTAAAAAAAGCTTCTCTACTGGCCCGAATGGAGTAGGCAGAATCATTATTGTGTCATTGTCCCTCCCCACCCGGGGGGGGGGCAAGCCCTAGCCACTCCCACCAGCTGTTTGGGTGGCTGTTTGAAGGGCCAAGAGCAGAGACTCCACTTCTGAAAATGGCCCTTTGGAGGGCCTTTCTGGGGTTTGTCTGGAATCTTTTAAAGTGCCCCCTGTAATGGAAGCCAAAGAAAGATGCCGCCCACCCTTCCATGCCCTGCAGTGGAAGGGGGATTTCTGCAAGATGGCGGCTGGTGATGCTAGTGGGCGCTTAGCATTCATCACCTGGGTTTTTAAAAAAAATACCTAGTGACTTTTGAAATGCACTTTCGGAATACAAAAAGCCATTTCCTATGAACGGATCATCTTTGGGCTTGCAGAATACACTTGAGTGGTCACCCACGCAGAAAAGCGATCCTTTCCTTGCAATCCACAAGCTGTTTGAAGAAAAAGCGGCGTTCTGAAATGCACCCGAATTTCTGCTCTCCCTTTGCCTCGGCATTCATTAGCGATGATTTTTTTTCTCCCCCAAACTTCAGCAGTTTTTGAAAGAAAAAATTAAAGTGTTCACAGTGGCATAACCCAACGATTTACACAGACGGTACTGAGGAAATCCCACGCCGAGACGTGGCTTCTGGAATGAGGGTTTGGGATGGAGTGAAGAGGAATTCTCCTCTACCGACAAGGAGACTTTTTGAGGCGATGCTTGGAATCAGCAGGAAACTGCTGGAGGTTTCCAGACACTGGGGTGAGTTTGGGGAGACACGAGGTGGCCCCGAGCAAAGTGCCCCCTTCCGGAGTGTCCTGTCCTGGGAGCAGATCTGCAGCGCATGGGGCAGGGAAAAAGAGGCCTCCAGAGTCCCTGCCTGGAATGTTGCGTGAAGAGAAAGAAGTCAAAGACGAGCATTCGGCATCCAACGTGACTGTGGTTGCGGGAGGTGACCACTTCCAGCAGGTCTACCCTGGCCTTTTCACATTTAATGGGTTTCGATTACCACTGGCTCGTAAACTCCAGATGAGACCCTGCATGGGTAATTAAAACAGAAGTGGGAGGGGGGGGCAGGGCAGGGGGGAAGAAGACAATCATTTTGTGCTTGCCGCTCCCACTCTGAAGAGCATCAACTCAACACTAGAATTAAGACTAAACTAATCTATTAAAAATAACTAACCTGGACTGAAATCAAACATTAGAAAGTTGGGGAGGGGAGGAAGAAAAGGTGAGAGGAAGAAGAGAAGGAGACAAACAAGCAAACATTGCTTTAATAGAACGTGGTTTTTTTAAAGATTAGAAGTACGCGAACGTGCTGGCAACCAGTGTTCCCTCTAAGCTGAGTCAGTGTGAGCTAGCTCAGTCTTTTAGCTTCCGGCTCACACATTTTTGCCTTTGCTCAGGAAGGATGGCTCCAGAGCAGACTAATTTATGCAGCAGCCAAATCGCTCGCTCACGACTTTAATGCCAGTAGCTCACAAAGTAGAATTTTTGCTCACAAGATTCCACAGCTTAGAGGAAGCATTGTTGGCAACTGTACGATTATGCACATTGAAAGAGCCATAGAATCATAGAGTTGGAAGGGGCCATACAGGCCATCTAGTCCAACCGGCCCGTTCAATGCAAGATCAGCCTAGAGCATCCCTGACAAGTGTTTGTCCACCTTTCAAATGGGAACATGTTATGGATGCTAAATTCAAAACTTTTATTTATGGATGATAATGTATAATTATTTAGCACTGTTGCACCTCTTAGATAGCTATAGTACTCTGACATATTGGGAAAGTTGCGGTACTTTTAGAGCTCGATTATGCTCTTCATGGTGTATTTTTTTCTGAGTCTTTATCTTGTTATGACCGACTTTCAGTTGAGTTTCTTTGTAAAGTTAACGGTTTGCTTCTTAGATATAGCAGTGCTTGCTGTTAAGTTGTATTTTGTTGTACTATAATAAAATAAACAATTGAGGGGGAAAAGTGTTTGTCCAGCTGCAGCTTAAAGACGGTCAGTGAGGGAGAGCTCACCACCAGTGTTCCCTCTAAGGTGAGTCAGTGTGAGCTAGCTCACAGTTTTTCAGCCTCCAGCTCACAGATTTTTGCCTCAGCTCAGGAAGGAGGGCTCCAGAGCAAACTAATTTATGCAGCAGCCACATGGCTCACTCACAACTTTAAGGCCAGTAGCTCACAAAGTAGGATTTTTGCTCGCAAGACTCCACAGCTTAGAGGGAGCATTGCTCACCACCTCCCTAGGTAGCCGATTCCGCTGCTGAACTCCTCCTACTGTAAAAAAGCGTTTCCTAATACCCAGCTGGTACCTTCCCAGTCCCACCCTTAATTACTGTGAGTCCTATCCTCTGCTGCCAACAGGAAAGGCTCCTCGCCCTCCCCTCAGTGAGCCAGAGGCCTACAGACTTGTGCTGCAGCATCACTTTCATCCCACCATCGCCTGCCCCCTCATCTTCCTCCTCCTCCCCAGCCCTTCCCATGTATTGCCCAAGTCTCCTCCCTTCATGCTCCGGGTTAGACCATCCAAAGTTCTGGGTTGATGCAGCTCTGTCGCACAGAACAGCGGTGGGAGCATCCTCACTACGGACATGGCCCAAGCTCACGCTCTGAAAGGCATCTGCCGGTACCTGTTAGCAAGCTGAATCCCGCTCAGCGTTGTTGTGCCGTCTCTGCTCACAAACAGCCTCAGGTTGCTGTCTGTAAAGAAACCGGAGAGGAAAGCTGAAGAACAAAACCACAGAACGAGCATCCTCTGGGAGGCCTCCCCCAGGCCACCCGACACTCTGCCGAGCGTGGAGAAATAGTCTCCCTTTACACTTTGCACAGCCACACACAAAAAAATGAGCAGTGTGGCTTCAAGCCACAATTATTTATTTATTTATTTATTTTTGAGATTTATATGCCACTGCCACCAGCACATTTTAGGTAGTATGACTGAGGCAAGGTAAATGCCCCAAGAGAAAGGCAGGAGAGTACCGGGGAGAAAAAGGAAAGGAGGAAATGTGATGCTTCAATGGTTAACGGTAAGAGAGGGCAGGAATCTACTGGAGGGATACGGTTATACGTGGAAACCGGACAAGCCTCCCACTTGAGAGACAGAAACATGACCATGGAGGTTGGATTTGGGAGCTGCCATCACCTACATAACAGCCATAAATCGATACCTAAAACTGGGCACACACATACCCAACGTATACTGGAGGCAACAGTCTGCTCTGGAGAGCCAGTTTGGTGTAGTGGTTAAGTACACGGACTCTAATCTGGGAGAACCAGGTTTGATTCCCCACTCCTCCACTTGTACCTGCTGGATGACCTTGGGCAAGCCATAGTTCTGTCAGAGCTGTCCTTGAAAGAGCAGTTTCTGACAGAGCTCTCTCAGGGTGTCTGTTGTGGGGAGTCGGAGGGAAAGGAGATTGTAAGCCGCTCTGAGACTCCCAGTGAAGGGCGGGGTATAAATCCAATCTCTTCCTCTTCTTCTTCTAATACTGGAGGCAATGTGCTGCGCTGGAGTACAATCAGGTAGCTAGGTTTACATTCTTAAGCATTAATAGCACACTTGTTCCACAAGGGAGGCCCAAAGCGGTTTACAATACAAAAACACAATGTAAAGAAACAAAACAGGAGAACTTTTTTTTTTAAAGGGCTTCTGACTGCAAAGGAGGCCTCTCTCTCTGCCAGCACGTCTTCCTCCAATCCCCAGGCTAGGACCCTCAGGTCAAGAGCCCTTTGGTTCATTCCTCTGGGCCAGCACAGGCTAGCAAAGGTTACCTGCAAGAAGGGGGTGGGGGCAGAGACTCCACTGCGAGGGCTTGCAGCAGCTGGCCAGCGTTCTGAATCAGTTGCAGCAAGACACCAATGGCACGGAGCCTTCGGCGAGCACAGGTGGTTTAGCTCAGGGGTGGCCAAACTGTGGTTCGGGAGCCACATGCGGCTCTTCACACATATTGTGCGGCTCCAAGGAGGCTCCCCATCTATTTGCTCTCTTTCTCTTTCTTTCTGTCTCTCTTCCTTCATCCTTCCCCCATCTATTTGCTTTCTTTGTTCCTCTCTTTCTCTCCACCTCTTCCATTTTTTCTTTCCATCTCTCTCTCCCTCTCTTAGATACATAAATATCATTGGACAAATAAACATCATTATCAATATCTGTTTTACTCCTTTTGTCTTTATTTTTGGCAGTCTCATTTAATGTTAATAAAAAGCAAATTTGCATGTTTTCCAATTATAAATATGGGCGTAATATTTGTTCATGTCTTGTGGCTCTCAAACATCTGACCTTTATTCTGTGTGGCTCTTACATTAAGCAAGTTTGGCCACACCTGGTTTTGCTGATATGCCACAGCTGGCTACTTGCCCCATCATGCCTCTTGTGACCCTTATGACCAACCAAAAGCACCTTTGACTCCTAAGATCACCAGGTCCAAATCAGCAAAACAAAAAACAAAAAAAACCCACAAAGCCCCATCAGCTCAAACCTTCTGGGCACTCGTATAGCATACATTTTCTAGAAGGGATGTAAAGTTTTCCTCTCGGTTGGGCTGGCTTTTCAAAGCTTGTGGTAAATTTTTGGTAAACTGCCATTCTGTGGGAAATTTGATTTTGACGTAGCAGAAGAAAGCATTTTAATATCTATGCGAAGCATGTGTCCTGCACCGGCCCCCAACTTGGTTCTCACGGCACCTTATGATAAGAAGTTCAAGTGAAGATAAAAACAAAACTAACGACGCTTAACCACTATGAATCACCAGCACCCCCTAAGTCTAGCAGCATATAATAAAAGAAATAAAACTGGATAAACATACGGAGCAGAGGTCCATCAGTGGCTCTTAGCCACAAGGTATAGATAGGAACTCTCAGTCTGGGGCAAGGGATGCTCTGTATTCTTGGTAATACACTGCATGGTATCTGCCTTTCCAGATTTTCCACACAACACCCACTGTGCCTACTGTTTGGATTATTACTTTCCCCCCTAAAACTGCCTTGAAAAAAAAATGCATCAGACCTGGAAAGAGATTAAAAAGCACAAAAAGAAAACAAATGTCAAAATTTGCTTCGGCTGCTGCAGTGAAAGCACAATCTTTTGCCGAAGGAAGCAGGGTAGAACTGGCTGGTTTTCCTAGGCTTTCCAGAAACTAAGCAGTATGAGGAACAGCATCCTAACAGTTGAGCGGAAGCGCCATGGGGAGCAGTGTCCTCTGCCTCCTCCAGTGGCCTTTGAACAGCATGGCTGACCTAGGCTGGGGCTGAAAAAGAAGCCTGGGTACTCAGGTGCCACAGGAAGAGACCTGCTGAATCAGACCAAGGGTTTCTGACAGAGGCCAATCAGATGCCTCCAGGAAGCCACTGGAAGGTCATGACAATGCCGCCTTTCCCTCATTGGTGCCCTCAGCAACTGGCACTCAGCTTATCCTCCAAAGACTGAGATGTCATTGTCCAGGCACGCCCCTGCCTGGCCTTCCCGGGAGCCACCTTGGGGGAGACCCAGCACCCCAAGAACCCACTGAAACCCCCCAAGAAACACCCGCTGGCTTTCCACGCAGTGTCCTTCCCCACGCTCAACAAGCCCCCCCAAAGACACCAGGCAGCCCACCTGGAGAGATGGCGGTGAGCCCCCCTTGGAGAAGGGCCCCGACGCTGGGTGTAGTGGCGGAACAGGAGGACGGGGCGGAACAAGGGCGTGCTGCTTGGCAGGCTGCGCCAGGCCCTGGCCTCACTGGCGAGGAGGCAGCACGACCGCTGGCGTGCTGGGAGGCAAACGGGCCACCAGAGGCGGCCGGGATGACAAGCCGCCCCCGCCCCATGGAGCTACCAGAGGTGCAGGCCTGACAGATGAGGATGGCCAGCAGGGCAGCCTGTCGGGGCCTCAGGAGGGGCCTGGAGGTGGGCAGGAGCACCCGGCAGGGCTAAGGAGAGGCAAGGTCCAGCTGGTCAAGGAGGAGACGCCTGGTGGTACTGGCACGAGGACCAGCGAGAGAAAGAAGGGTGGCCAAGACCCCAGGAGGACAAAGAAGAGGGGTGGTGACGTAGCCTCCCTCCTCCATCCAAAGCTGAGACCGCAGGCGCCCTGGGGATGGTCGGTGGGCCACTGGAGCCGTGGCGATGGGAAGAGGGCTGGTGGGGGTGATCTCGAAGCCTGACAGTCATCTAGCCATCATGACTGATATCTGTTGGAGGACATCTCCTCCTCCACAGATCTGCCTGGTGCCACTTTAAGGCCAGGCAAACTAGCGGCTTAGCCCTTCATCTGGCGGTAAAAGCAGAAGTCAAACTAACGGGCGCCCCCTCATTTAACTTAGCAAATGTGAAAGAGTGTTTTTCCAACACCAGAGTCCCCCCCTCCCCTGCCCAATAAAGGACCAAATGCTTTAGAACAAAAAACAAACAGAGGAACAGGAAAATCCAGAGTGAATTAGCCACATGAAGCCAGTGTAAACAGATAACGTTACAAAAGCTGGCTTAAAAGATCTAAGCTTGGGAATCTTGCTAAACACAGTGGGAAACTGTTTCCAGAATGGCAGTTGGTGGGGTTGCTACCCAAAATGCCTCTCCAGCAATGGCTACCAGCCAAGTAGATGACAAAAAGACAGCTACAGGCCTACAGGTGCCCCTCCAGAGGGACATTTTAAATCATGGCAGAGGCATTTAAGAGGCAAGGGTTAAACACACCCTCTCGCCCAACGACCTTCCTGCAGGCTACAAAGGCAGCTTTTAAACCGAGGAAGAGCCCAAGTGTACATCATTTACACCTCATGTAGTTCGACTGGAAAGAGTCCCGCATCATAAAAAGCAGGGGAAGGTGCATGTGGAAGAGGTCGCTCTTGTGATGCTGCCAGGATCCTTACGCTGGGTCCTGTATGTCCTGGATGCAGAGTACCAATTACAGGACCAGACCTTCGACTGAAGGGACCTGGGAATCCCCAAGGGACAGAGAACAGCTCCCTTTTTGGGGGGGAGAAAACCACCAGAAATCTCACCTTCCATGTTGCTGACGTCTGTGAAGTCTTGACTCTGCATGATTTTCTCCACTATGTCATCCGCATCAATCCTGGTGTCGTCCACCCACGTGGGATGACTTTCCACAGAGTCCTTTTTCCTCCTTACAGCGGAAGGAAGGACAGAAAAATGAAACAAGCACGCTCTTGGCTGTCGAATGCCTTAATTTCTGCCAGGAAGGGCTAATAGTCATGATACGGCGGTCACGGGTACAGTGTTGCTTTTAACACCCAGATTTGTCGGTTCGGTTTTTGCATCCCAGTCTTTGTCCAGTCTAATCTTTTTGCTGTGCCTTTCCAAAAAAAGGCAATCGCTACACGTTGACCACCGCAACAAAATCTCACAGCAGCTAAAATATATGCAAAACCCAACCCCCAATCACTTACCACATCAGAACAAACTGTCTCCAGCCCTCACTGGTACATAAAGTTAACCCAGAACAGCCCTGCAGAAGAGAAGAGCTTTGCAGGCCTTCGGCTATTCTTGCCAAACGGAGGGCACTGAGAGGGACTGGTGGCAGAGACCCAGGTTTGTGCATGAGATTATATCAGGAGAGGCAGTTCTGCAGGTACGTAGGCCCTTACTCCCATATTAAAAAGTAAGAAAAAGGTAAAGGTAAAGGTTTCCCTTGCTCGAAAGCCAGTCGAATACGACTCTAGGGATGCACCACTCGTCTCCGTTTCCAAGCCAAAGAGCCAGCGCTGTCCAAAGACATTTCTGTGCTCATGTGGCCGGCATGACTAGACGCCGAGGCGCACGGAACGCTGTTACCTTCCCACCAAAGTGGTACCTATTTATCTACTGGCAATTTCTTGTTTTCGAACTGCTAGGTTGGCAGGAGCTGGGACCAGAGGTGGGAGCTCACTCCATCATGCAGCACTCAGGTCTTGAACTGATGAACTACCGACCTTCCGGTCTGCAGTTCAGCGTAGAAACAGTACCTTAAAATTGAGCCCAGAAGCAAATAGACATGCATCTCCTTCCAGAAATTACAATATTTGCTCTAGCTTAAAAGTATGAATCCTATCAAATTCATAACAGCTTGGATCCCACATTCCTCAAGAAGAAGAAGAGATTGGATTTATACCCCGCCCTTCACTACCCAAGGGAGTCTCAGAGCGGCTTACAAACACCTTTTCCCTTCCCCTCCCCACAACAGACACCCTGTGAGGTAGGTGGGGCTGAGAGAGCTCTTTCCCAAGCTGTCCTTGAGGGAACAGCTGGTACAGAGCTATGGCTTGCCCAAGGTCATCCAGCCAGATGCAAGTGGAGGAGTGGGGAATCAAACCCGGTTCTCCCAGATTAGAGTCCGCGCACTTAACCACTACACCAAACTGGCCCACGTGGGATGACTTTCCCCTTGGGTTTTACACAGGGAAAGAATGTCTCTACATTAGATGCTCTATGCAAGGCTCTTCTATCTATTCATAATTCACCCTGTAGAACCCCACACTGTTAAAATCATGGTCATGAAGGATATATACTATGCAGTATTTAAGCTTCATACATTTACCTGCCTATTTTAAACCCAGTCCTATTTATTTACTAAATTTATTAATCGTTATCAGAGGGCTCTGGGCAATGTACATAGTATTAAAACAATAACCAGGTAAAACAACAGATCGCATTAAATTACACTAAAAGACAGATGGTGACTAGTAATACTTATGATTAATTATTCTCATATTACAAACTGCCGGCTGATCTGCACGCAGGGGGGAAAAGGTAAAAACGAGTGTGGAGGACTGAGGAAGGCGCCAGCCGACCGAGGTAAAAACCATCCCTGCCCTCAACTAAAACTCTGCCTTGCAGGCCCTGCAGAATTGCACGAGGTCCCACAGAACCCTGATGCTATTTGGCAGAGAGTTCCACAGGTTGGGGCCAGGACTGAAAAGGCCCTGGCCCAGGTCAAGGACAGCCGGATATTCTCAAGGCTGGGGGTCACAAGCTCGTTGTTATCCAAGGAGCGCAACGCCCTTCCAGGGACATAAAGCAGGAGATGGTCCCGTAGATACGTTGGTCCCTGACCATAAAGGAGCAAAGAGGCCATAGCTCAATGGCAGAGCTCATGCCTTGCAGGTGAGAGGCCAGTCCCCTCACGCCTCCAATAGGGCGGCCAAGTCGTACTCACGGACTGGTGGGGGGGGAATCCTTCACCGTCCGGGAGCCTTCCTTGCGCACGCGCCCGGTGACATCACCCGGAAGTGACGTCACCACATTGGGGGCATTGCCAGGGCGATGCTCTGGCAATCGCCCCAAATGGGGCGACTGCCAGAGCGTCGCCCTGGCAACGTCTCCAACGTGGTGATGTCACTTCCGGGTGACGTCACCACGCTGGGGAAGTCGTCCAGCCTGGACGACTTCGGGGGTAGGGTTCCCCCCGCCGGCCGAATGCCGGCCGGCAGATCGGGAACCCCTATAGCGGGGGATCCCCCACCCCCCGGGCTGACTTGGCAGCCCTAGCCTCCAATGAAAAGGACCTTGGGCAACTGAGCTGGGAAAGAAGACAGTGTTGAACACTGTGGTACAAGGTAGCTTTGCATGCAGACTAGCCATGGTGCGCAAAGGGAACGTTCACATTCAGAGGCAGTAACCCTCTGAACACCAGCGCCAGGAGGCAACGTCAGTGGAAGGCCTTGGCCTCTGTGCCCTGTTGGTGGCTCTCCAGAATAAGCTGGTTGGCCACTGTATGAAGCCAGGATGCTGGATTAGACAGACCACTGGTCTGTTCCAGCTGGGCTCTTCCTGTGCTCCCTTCTCCTGAGACACCAGAGGTCTTCTTCTCCCTTCACACCAGCTGACGCTCACCTGGATGATCTGTCCAACAGGAGGTTCGGTCTTGGCGGGCGAGGGGGCTTCTCCAGCTTGTGCTCTCGCTCACCCTCGGGGCACTCGACCGTCATGCTGAGCCCTCCAGAGGCGCTGCTGCTGGTGGAGGTGTTCCGGCGGTGGGTCAGGTCGGACATGCTGGAGGACCGCGAGTGCTCGGTGCTGTAGCCTGTGAAGGGGTGCAACATGTGTTACAGATAGTCCGCCGCTCTACTTCGCTGCCACAAAGCAGAAGAGTCTGTATGCAATTGACTTCCAAGGGTGTTTAAACGAAAACGGTTGGAATTGAAACAGAAAATAAACACTGGACCAGTGTTCCCTCTAAGCTGAGTTGGTGTGAGCTAGCTCAGAGTTTTTTAGCCTCTGGCTCACACATTTTTGTCTTAGCTCAGGAAGGATGGCTCCAGAGCAAACTAATTTATGCAGTAGCCAAATCGCTGACTCACAACTTTAATGCCAGTAGCTCACAAAGTAGAATTTCTGCTCACTGGACTCCACAGCTTAGAGGGAACATTGCACTGGACCCAACTTTCTCTTCCAGAAGTGCAGCTATAGCCATCGCTGTGATGTGGTTTGAATGTTGGGCTGCAACTAGAGCTGCCAATCTCCAGATGGGCCCTGGAGTATTCCAGGAATTATGACTGATCTCTAGGCTACAGAGATCAGTTCCCCTGGAGGAAAAGGCTGGTTTAAAGGGTGGATCCACATCTCTGCTGAGTGCCTTTCTCCAGGCTCCGCCCCCAAACCGCCAGGAATTTCCCAACATAGAATTAGCAACCCTAGCTGCAACCATGGAGTCCCAGGTTCAAATTCCCACTCTGCCATAAAGCTCTCCAGTTGACCCCTACTCAGTCACTTTCTCCCAGCCTGACCTACTTCGCAAGGTCACAAGGAGGAAATGCAGGAGAGGGAGAATCATGTAAGCCATCTTGAGCTCCGTGGAGGCTGGAAAAACAGAACGGGGGTAGAAAACTCTAGGCAAGGCCAAGCTTTATTCTAATTAACAACAAACTGGAGTCTGCCTTTCAACCCAAAGGTTCTGGGAACTGCTTCCAGATCAAAACAATAAATGGGCAATCATATCAAACAAAAAACGCCCCCCCAGCAACCCTGAAAACATCAAAGCTGGCGCGCTCAAACCTCCCCCCACCCATCAAAATCAAGTTTTTTTTAAAAGGGTGAATTAATGGAAGAAAGGCCTTAACTCGGTAGCTGAGCAGACTTCACATCCTACAAACAACTGCAGGTGGGGGGGGGGGGGTTGCACAGCAAAGGTGCCACCACAGAGTGGTCCGTCTCCCTGCTAATCAAACTCCTCCCCCTCCAAAGGTGGGCGTTTCCAGAAAACGGCCTCTGCAAAACTCCCAGGCCTGCTCCTGAACCGCTAAAGGTCACAGCCCATACTTGGAAGCAATTAAAATCCTTCTAGAACTGGCGAGACACAATCCTGCTAATTAGCTCCCATCTGCAACCCTGCTGCGGCATTTTGAACTGTCTTCAGTGCCCTTCACTGCTCATAAGCAACTGCATCTGCTCTTATCAAAGCGCTCTGCAATTGCAAAACAGCAGAAAGGGTGCTCAGAATTGATCTGTGCAGACAAAAGCCTGCTGACACCATCCTTAACGTTTCCTTGGCACAAACTATGCCCAAGCCACGCCTCCTTTGCAAGACAGGCGCCACAAGCTATCTGATCAGCAGTTACCAGAGATCTTGGATTGCTGGCTGGCATAACTGGAGTTCCGCGAATGCCCTGAGTGGAACACTTCCTCTGGACTGGACAGGTTCTGGTCTGGTTCCTCTGGGACACCTTTGCAAGGAAAACAGAACAAGTCAGAAACATTGCTGGCAAACCACGGCTATGTAGTTAAGATCTTCCACTTGGGAAAATGCAGGGAATCTCTGCTACAGCTGCCTAGGGGCACTGAAACCGTACCATGAACAGGCAATATTGTTCCTGCAGGAGCTCGCCCAGCGCTGGAAGCAACTTTCTGCCTCAACAGATTCCTTTGGACTGTCCTCTCTAACCAACTGAGTGGACAACCGACTCCTGAACGAACAAGACTCTCATTACGAAGTGAGGTTTATGGTCTATTTCTGTGGAGGGTTCAGTTTTTAAAACCTAGAGGAGAGGTGTCGAACTCATTTGTTATGAGGGCCAGATCTGACATAAATGAGACCTTGTTGGGCCGGACCATGTGTGTCATAAAATGTAATGCCAGGTAGCGGAGATATAAACTTTATAAAGGACACAAGCACAAAGGAGTTTTTTTTGCTTAAAATAAAAACGTGCTTAAAACATTAGCACTCTTGCAATATTTCATTTATTTAACAGTCTCTAATAGCTGACACCTCTTGCTCTGAATTAATGCATCAAAATGTCTGTGCTGTTGCAATCTTGAGTATGCTGTTCAGGTGTGTATCTGGAAGCTGCAAACCTACTTTTGATTTATTGACATTCACCACAGAAATCTCATGCTCAGAGTTTATGACCCAGGGGAAAACATGAAATGGCTGAGTGACTGAGAGAGTCTGGCGAAGCAAGCTATGATGCAGCAGCAGCAACAGAACTGGAAGCAAGAGATGGCCAGTTCCAGTGCGGGCCTGACAGAAGCCCTCTGGGGGCCTGATCCGGCCCCCGGGCTGCATGTTTGACACCCCTGACCTAGAGTCTACCTTGATACAGCAGCACTAGCTTGACACATCCCAAGGAAAGGAATTTGGTTCATCAGTCCCTGCTGTCCTGCTGTATGTAAAGCCTTTTGGTGTAATGGTTAAGAGCGTGGACTCTAATCTGGGAGAACCGGTTTTGATTCCCCACTCCTCCACATGCAGCTGCTGGTGTGACCTTGGGTCAGTCACAAGTCCTCTCAAAGCTGTTCTCTCAGGGGAAGTTCTCGAGAGAGCTCTCTCAGCCCCACCTACCTCACAGGGTGTCTGTTATGGGGAGGGGAAGGGAAAGGGATTGTAAACTGCTCTGAGACTCCCCTGGGTAGTGAAGGGTGGGGTATAAATCCAATCTCTCTCTCGTTCTTCTTTTCCCTCCGTGCAACTCCATGGGCAATCCAGTTGCATTATGGAACATCAGCACATGATGGACATTATTGATTGCACGAGAGAGGGACAAAGACGGGCTGATCGGGTTGACAAGATGTGTGCTGCCAGTGCGGTTTAGTGGTCAGAGTACCAAGACTGGGAGGTCAGGATTGAGTTCCCACTCAGTCATGGAAGCTTGAAGAAGAAGAAGAAGAGGAGATTGGATTTGTACCCCACCCTTCACTCTAAGCCCTTCTAAGCGGCTTACAATCTCCTTTCCCCTCCCCTCTCCCACAACAGACACTCTGTGAGGTAGGTGGGGCTAAGAGAGCTCTTTCAAGGACTACTCTTGAGAAAACAGCTCTGAGAGAACTTGTGACTGACCCAAGTTACACCAGCAGCTGCATGTGGAGGACTGGGGAATCAAACCTGGCTCTCCCAGATTAGAGTCCGCACCCTTAACCACTACACCAAACTGGCTCTTTGGGCCAGTCTCACACTCTTATGCGAACCTACCTCACAGGGTTTTTGCTGTGCAGATAAAATGGAGGAGAGGACAACGGTGTAAGCTGCTTTGGGTACCCACTGGGGAGAAAGGTGGGGCACAAATGAAGAAATTTTTGTAAAAAATTGGCTAGGACACGAAGGACTGCAAGGGAGACCAAAAGCTTTTGAGATGTGCAGAGCGGAAATATGGCGGTCTTGAAGGTTCAAGGAGTTTAGAATGAAGCCACAGTGCAGACCTAGAAACTGCCGTGTACCTTTTGGAAAGCTGTTTGCTGAAGATCTCTGGAAAAGTACACAGAAAGTCGCAGCCTCAAACAGAATGAATACAGAACCCAAGTAAGCTGTAAGAAGGCACCAAGGCTAGAGGCATCTCTTTTTGCCCACTTGAAACTATCTCGAAGTTACCTACATGACCTACATGGGGAATGATTCTAGGAAATAGTACATTTTGATACACTATGGAGAACAAATGATAGAAGACAACATTGATGCTTTGGTCTTCGTTCAGATGAAGTATATACAAAACGAATGACCATTCTGAAGAGATTCATTAAGAGAAGAAGAGAAGAGAAGAGATTGGATTTATACCCCACCCTTCACTCACTTGGAGTCTCAGAGCGGCTTACAAACGGCTTTCCCTTCCCCTCCCCACAACAGACACCCTGTGAGGCAGGGGGGGCTGAGAGAGCTCTGAGACAACTGTCCTTGAGAGAACAGCTGGTACAGAGCTATGGCTTGCCCAAGGTCATCCAGCAGGAGCAAGTGGAGGAGTGGGGAATCAAACCCGGTTCTCCCAGATTAAGAGTCTGCGCACTTAACCACTACACCAAACTGGCTCTCTGTTGACAAACAACTTCTACAATCATCAGCGCTATTGTATATGTATTACCACTTGTGTGTATGTACTCAATACATGATATCACTTATTCATACTGAATGGTTAGCGCTTTCTTACAGCTTACTTTGGTTCCATCTTGATTCTGCTGAAGATCTCTGGACAAGTGGATAAGGATGCTGTGCCAATGAAGATTAGAACCACCCCAGGATGGGCCTCAGAAAAGCCCACGAGGAATGCACGAAAGAAACCTCAATAAAAAGAGATGGAAGCGTCAGCTTCCGCCCACTAACAACATATTACGGATTCATGTCGACACCACTTAGTTATGTTTTAGCATACGCGGGAGGAATTATTATCCTTGGAGCAGAAACAAATGACGCTGCCTTGCACCAAGTCAGACCGCTGGTCCCTCCAGCTCAAGCCTGTCTACACCGAGTGGCAAACACACTCCCAGGTCTCAGGCAGAGAAAGGTCTTCTCAAGACCTGTTCCCTGAGATTCTCAGTCTAGCTAAAGATGCTGGGGATTGAGCCCGAGACTTCTTCCATGGGAAGCAAGTCGTCTATCACTGAAGAATGGCCTTCACGTTTAAGGCTAGGCTAGTTTAGAAAAGTCTTGATTTGGAAGAACTAAGTGTTGACGAGAGATAAAAAGAGAGGGAGGTGGTCCGATGAACGGACGTGGGAACTGTTCCAGGCCTAGATAACAATACGATAGCAAATCAGGAGTGGACAAAGGTGACTAATAGATAATAAAAGTGAGATGAAGACCAAGAGGGCAGACAGCCGTTGGTAGAGAGTTCCGGAGTTTTGACACAAGCACTAGGGACCCGGTGTCAATACGTAACGTGGCAGAGGTTCAGCTTATATACTTCAGAAGGCGTACCTGAGCCGAGGACAGTGGGCCTGGACTTGTTCTGACGGACGGAGCCGATTGTGGCAGGTGTGCTGCTGCTGCTGCTGCTTGTGCCTTCACCTTTACAGGTCAACTGCAGGGTGGAGTCCTGACCTGGGATGGTGATAGATTTGGCTGTGGATGGAGGTCTGGAGAAGACACAGGCACACAATAAGAATCACCTTAGAAGTAGAGTTTCAAGTGAGGAAATTTTACACTGGTTTGCTTTGTTACAACAAAGGAAAGAGGCACTGAAGGGGACGGTGAATGAGACAATGACCTCTTCTTTAGAGGTTTAGGCCCTTGCCGGGACTTAAATATTCCACAGCAGGTGAGCAAGTGAAAGCACAGACATGCGGAGATGGAGACGGCTGAATCCTTTGGAGTCTGCCGCTAAAGAACAGACACTCTCTGAAGATAAAGGATGCAAGACTGAGGGCCCTTGTGCACCCCAGGGGTGAGGCCTGGCAGGACCTGTCTGCATCATTACCATGACAACCAACAGCAAAGCAGCCGGCCCCATGCCAATCCCCAAAGCAGCAAATCCAGGCTAACCACAGGCAAGACAAACATCTCTACCTACTCAGAAGGCTCTCCAGGTATGTGGGAAAACATGACTCTGGCAGTTAGCCGAAACAAAAAGGGGAGGGGGGACCACAGTGTTCCCTCTAGGCTGAGTTAGTGTGAGCTAGCTCACAGCTTTCTAGCCTCCGGCTCACACAGTTTTGCTCGCTCACAACTTTAATGCCAGAAGCTCACAAAGTAGAATTTTTGCTCACTAGACTCCACAGCTTAGAGGGAGCATAGGAATTCTAAAAAAAAAAACCCAAAAACCTGGCCCAAGAAAGGCTCCAGGACCACAAAATACTGACAGTTAGTTAAAAAGGGAGGGGTGGAGAATCACTCTGTTCGTGCGTCTGAGAACTCACATGATTCTAGAAGGAGAGATTCTGCTGAGTGGGCTGGGAATTTCAAACTCTTCCTGCCTCCCGCGATTTCTCCTCGCTTGGGATTCCCCAAGTTTGCTCCCTCTAACAATAAACCAAGCCAAGCACAAAACCAGCACAATGGGCCAGCCCCGGAGGGACATTTTGACCCAGCACTGCCTGTGTGTCCTAAGAGGAGCTGGCGAATAGCAAACAAGCTAGCTGAAGCTGTTGAACTCCACAGAAGTAAAGGGAGCGGTTGCGAAAAACAATGTGCACACCGACTGAACGTTAGTCATTGTTTGTGCAATGCCGGACAAATAGGTATGACATTTCAGGAGATAAGGTATCCCGAGAATTCGTGCCAAATGTAATAATATACAAAATGGTCATGGATAGCAAAGCCAACAGATGGCCACTTTCAGCACGCAGGGAGAGAGGCCTTGGATGCGGCAAGGCAAACTGGATCTACTTGACCCTCTGGAGATATGTCTGTGTTTTGCATACGAAAATGCATTTTAAAAAGCATCCTTCGCCATTCTTCCCTTAACCTACGAAGGAAGCAAAACAGGCAAGTGGGACTGAGGCTCTTAAAAATTAACTGAATGGCAGCTGTAGCAGTGCAGGAAGGTGGTCCTCTGTAACCTCCAGTTACGTGATCAACCCAGCCTTACATGCAGACGGACACCGAAGTAAGGGAACCAGGCAGAGGCATGACAACCCGGGCTCCCTGTTACCCATTTTTAGCACAAGAGCTCATTCAAGCAACTCACGTTTTGAAGCAGGGGTCTCCGGAGAGCAGGGACATACCGATCATCACCTGTGGAAAACGCAAGGCAGCTCAGCTTCTCAAAACAATCCCAGGCCTTTTGTTAACTGTGTAATGACCCTTGCACCCTCCCTTTCGGCGCTGAGCGGGATTTCTTGACCGCTCTTGCTGAATTGTTTTATTGGTATGATCAACTACGGTAGCCTTTTATTTTATTTATTTTTTAAAAAATATATTTTTATTGAACTTTTTCAAGAACGTAACCTCTTAATATAGAATACAGAATTTTTTTTTGCAAGCAAATTGACTGATAGTGCGTACATTTAATTAAGTTAACCAGCAAAGATGTAATTTATGATTAAAGGCAACCATAACTGTGCAACACTATAAGACAAATCACTGAAAAAAATTTTTTTTAAAAAAATACTGTGACCCTTTGTTATTTATTCTATATAAGAAAAAATTAGTGAGTTAGTATTCAAAAGCTAAGTTCAAAACTGAAGTAGTGATGCGTATGTCGTGTTTTCCGGGAGCAGTTCTTTTTCCGTCATGTGCTGCAACCATGGGAACCAAGTAGTTACAGACTTGGAATGCGTTTTTGTGTTACCATATTGTTGATTATGTACTGAGTCTGTAATTTTGCACTGAATAAATTGATCCCAAACTTTATTTCTCCAAATGGACAGAGTTGGAGGAGAAGCAGATTTCCAGGACAAGGCAATTGAGAGTCTTGCTGCGGCTAATAAAAATAAAGTCAAGTCTGTTAGTCTGTCTTGAGATTGAGATGAAACAGTTATCTGAAGAAGTGCCACCATAGGAGAGAAAGGAATAGTTTGTGCTGTAATTGCTGAGATTTCTGTTAAGACTAAGTTCCAGAAGTTGCTGATAAATGGGCAGGCCCACCAACAGTGTATAAAGCTCCCTGTCTGCCCGCACTGTTTCCAACATAAACTTTGATGATTATTATTGATTTTATGCAAGCGTTCTGGGGTATAGTACCAACGTGTGGTCGTTTGAAACCATTGTTAAGTGAATGCTGAAGATTCTACTGAGTCTTCTTGAGGTGTTCCAACACAAATTCCAGTGTTCCTCTGAAAGTTTCATCTGGAGATCTTTCTCCCAAGACTTTTGGAAATTGGATTTGAAGGAGCAGTCCTGTTCTGAGAGAATTTTATAAATTTTGGATAGAAGACTACGGTAGCCTTTTAAAAAACCATGTGCGCTGTATGTCAATTTTATTGTACACCACTCGCAGCATTCTTTCTGGAGAGCGCAGCTAATAAGTATTCTACACAAAAAGAGTGGCTTAATTTTAAAATGTAATGCACCTGTATTGTCAGCTTCTGTGACACAGAACACAAAGGACCTTTTCATCCCCCCAGTCCCCTTGATTTTCTGATGACGTGTGTACTGTGCCAAGTTAGCGCTTGCTGGCATTATGTGCTCACATAGTGACCAAGAAACAGGACCATCTAAGAACAGTTTGTTCTTCCATAGTATTCTGTGAGGTGCCTTTCGCTTTGTGTCATTCTGCCTCACTAGGCAATTCCCAAACAGAGGTTTTCCCCAGCCCACTGGAATTCTCCAGTCCTCCGCACAGTAGGCAGAGAGAAGCTCAAAAGGATATCGACAGCTGCAAAGACCTCTGGCTGAAGTCCTTGCATTGAAGTCAGCCAAGCACACAGCAATTCAGTGTTGAATAAGCCTGTGCGTTTCTGCCTACGCCACCTTGAAGATGTATATTAGGAAACGTGCTGCAGTCAAGAGCCAGCATCAGTGTTGAGCAGTGGGCAAGGTGCTGGGCCTGGAGCCAGAAAGCCTGCATCTCTGCTATGAAGGCTACTGGATGTCAACTCACCGCGTCCCAGCCGAACGGCAAGAGAGACTGAGTATTCCATCCTAAGCTGAGTCTCAACCTCTAAAGCCCACTGAAGTCAATACGTGTGGAAGGGAGTAACCCTGCGTAGGGTGGCATTGCAGATCAGCGAAAATTGGGAAGCATTTTGTACCTTGAAGCAGGCTTCTGGAAATAACTAGCCCAAGGCAACCCCACGTTGTCCTGGAAGACGACCAAAAGACAAACCAGGAAAAAGTGAGCCCCTGCCAGGTAAGTTTAGACAGGCCTGGCTGACTCGACAACCTAGTCTGGATGCTTGATAGCCCTTCTCATAAGGAGCAGGAAGCTCCTTCGTTATTATACATATACACCCTTTCCAGCCAAAATAAATATATTATACATATACACCCTTTCCAGCTCATAATAAATAAAATCCGGCACACAAGATGTTGGGAATGTGTGTGGCTTGGGGGACAGTTGCGTCTGGATCCTGGTTCACTCATTTCGGTGAGTGTGTGCAAGGGAGGGAATGAGAATCACTTTGTGTACCGTTTCCCTATGGAAAAAACCTGCTCGGCCACTGGAAAACAAGCACGCCAGGCCAGTGGTCCTCGATGAGTCTCCTGTGGGCACCACAGTGACCCACAGTGTGTGCCCAACAAACTCAGTGGAGTAGGAGGTGCTTCAGAGGACCCCAGGAGGCCTCAAGTTTTGTTCTGCAAGGAGCGCCTGTTTGGAAATACATTCTAGGATGACGCTTGGGCTTAGGACCTTCCAAAATGTTGGAATTGCCTCCCATGGCAGTCGCTTTGTGGTGGCTCCCATGATGACCCTCTCTCAAAATTCCAAAAGGGCCCACAGGCTCAACAAGCTAGGGGCCCCCTCTCCCTCAGATGGGTGATTTAACTTACAAGGAATTTCTACCCAGAGGAATGGAGGGGGAGGGGAGGCAGACCCCAAACAGTCTGTAATAGATCCAGGTGGTCAGCCGCGTTGGTCTGAAGCAATAGAACAAATTGTCCAGTGGCACCTTTAAGATCAACAAAGGTTTATTCAAGGTATGAGCTTTCGTGTGCAGGCACCCTTTTTCATATACAGTGGGGTACTGCAGTGGGTAAGCAGTAAGGGGATCAGTACTCAGTCTGATGCTTTTTAACTTAGAGATCTTGGAGTCGTAGTAGATAACTCAATGAAAATGTCAAGACAGTGTTCGACTGCAATGAAAAAAGCCAATGCTATGCTGGGGGTTATTAGGAAGGGAATTGAAAACAAATCAGCCAGTATCATAATGCCCCTGTATAAATCGATGGTGCAACCTCAGTTGGAGTACTGTGTTCAGTTCTGGTCGCCACACCTCGAAAAAGATATTATAGCATTGGAAAAAGTGCAGAAAAGGGCAACTAGAATGATATAAGGCTTGGAACACTTTCCCTATGAAGAAAGGTTGAAGCGCTTGGGGCTCTTTAGCTTAGAGAAAGGACGACTGAGGGGTGACATAACAGAGGTTTACAAGATTATGCGTGGGATAGAGCACATAGAGAAAGAAGTACTTTTCTCCCTTTCTTACAATACAAGAACTCGTGGGCACCCCATGAAATTGCTGAGCAGTTGGGTTAGAACACATAAAAGGAAGTACTTCCTCACCCAAAGAGTGATTAACATGTGGAATTCAGTGCCACTGGAAGTGGTGGCAGCTACAAGCATGGACAGCTGCAAGAGGGAATTAGATAAACATATGGAGCCGAGGTCCATCAGTGGCTATTAGCCACAAAGTACAGATAGGAATTCTCGGTCTGGGGCAACTAATGCTCTGTATTCTTGGTGCTTGACGGGAGGACAACAGTGGGAGGGCATCTAGTGTCCTGGCCCCACTGCTGGACCTCCTGAGGGCACCTGTTGTTTTTGGCCACTGTGTCACACAAAGTGTTGGACAGGATGGGCCACTGGCCTGATCCAACTTTGGCTTCTCTTATGTTCTTACTGGAGTGGTAGCTAAGTCCCTGTCTATAAGTTTCAGTCTGTACTAGAACAGTCTCCTTTGTTTAAAACCTGCTATTTCATTCTGTCAGCATCTTAATCCCTTGAAGAGGCAATAAGATGCTGGCTGACAATAAAAAGGGACCACTCACTAAAGCAGCTCTTATCTAACTCATCGTGTTAGAAAGCTATCTTCCAGGACTGAGGACTCCTTTCTGAAACCGGATAGTGGGGCAACAAAGACCCTCTGCAATTACGTACTGAGGCACAGTCGATTAGCTGCTGGGCTTGCAACCACAGCTTAGGCAGGTATCTAGCGAAAGAATGCAATGGTGTCCCAAGTGAAGGCCAAACTGGAGGACAGAGAGACCCATGGATGCATAAGTCCTAGATGCAAATGGCAACCCCCACAAGCAAGAACAACAAGGCACTGAGTAGACTGGACTGAATTTTTCCTCAGTGGGTATGGAGACCTGCAATTCCTTACAACTTGTTTCGAAAGAAACGGGTGCAACTCTCTGTTTGAATCTCTGCTGTTACAACCAACCATCAGGGAGGGGGAAATAGCCTTTGAAAATACATTTAGGTGTACAGCACCGGTCAGTTGGTTCTTTCTGTATTTACCTTCAAGATGGAATTATCCTGCCGCGTATTCTTGGTGTCGTACCCCTCCAGCAAGCAGCATCGGACGGTAAACCCAGAGCCAGCAAACTCTGCCAAATTTAGGTCGGCAAAACCGAGCTGTAAAGCCAACACATTTTTTAAAAAGCGTTCAACACTTTGCATCGTAACACGGTGAACAACACAGGAAAGGACAGCACACCAAGTGGAGGCAGACACAAATCCCTGGCAGCATCCGAACCCCAGGATGGAACATGTCACATTCTTAACCCCAGAGAGAGGTAAATCAGTACAGATAGACAGGAAATTTTTAGGTATAAGGTGAAGGAAACAGAACTGCTGCTCTGGCAAGGACAGCGTTAACCCGCCGGCAGTCATTGCATAACCAAGGACACAGAAGACACTAGGTCAATGACGTGGAAAAACACACTCCTATGCGCACATACAAACATAATAAAGGCACTCTTTGTATTGGCCGTCCCAGAATGCAGTGCAGCACGCACACTGAGAGATGAAAGGGTATTGTTGTAGATTAAAATCAGCACACTGTTCCCAATAAGCAAGATGGAGAGATTGTGGGGAGAACACACTTTAGGACCTTTTCCCCCTTCTAATTCAAGAGTTAAAAGACAGAAGCTCTCTTAGAGGGCTACAGTTAGGCTTGGGAATGTGTCCCAATTCCAAGACAGTGGCCACAGGACCTCCAGTTAGAAGAGAAGAAGAAGAGATTGGATTTATACCCCGCCCTTCACTACCCGAAGGAGTCTCAGAGCGGCTTACAATCTCCTGTCCCTTCCCCTCCCCACAACAGACACCCTGTGAGGTAGCTGGGGCTGAGAGAGCTCGGACAGAGACTGCTCTTTTTTCAAGAACAGCTGTGCCAGAACTATGGCTTGCCCAAGGTCATCCAGCAACTGCAAGTGGAGGAGTGGGGAATCAAACCCGATTCTCCCAGATTAGAGTCCACACACTTAGTCATGAAACCAAACAGTCAGGATTTCCTCATATATCGATACAGCTAAACAAGGGCAAGGGAGCTATGTCCATAGAGTTAAAAGTCCCACTTTCCTCCTGGATACCAGGAGTGCTGAATAACTGTGATTTTAATCAGCTGCAAGCTGCCAGCAGGACGTGCTTGGTTAAAAATGTGGGACTTCGATGATGATGATGTTTCCGAGCACAGGAACTCATGAAAACATTTGGGTTAGGGCTATCAGTCGCTGCTCTGTCTTCCTCCTGCTAACTCTTGAAGGCAGGACAACAGACAGATCGTGTTGAGGATGGAATATTTTCTTGAGATAAACAGAGCCTATCTGCATGGCCATTTTGACTCACAACAGGGCGCAACCAGTTCCGGTTCACAGAGGCAGGCAGGAAGCTTGAACAAGAATTTCCGAGGATGGCTTTTCAGACACGTGAAGCCACCTTATACTGGGTCAGACCCTCGGGGTCCAACGAGGTCAGTATTGTCTACTCGGACTGGCAGCGTCTCTCCAGGGTCTCAGGCTGAGGTCTTTCACATCACCTCCCCCCCCCCCCGGTCCTTTTAACTGGAGATGCTGCTGGGACTGAACCTGGGGCCTTCTGCACGCCAAGCAGATGCTCTGCCACTGAGCCACAGCCTCATCCCATCTTGGTCCCCTGGAGGGGCAAAAGATGTTGGCTGACCATAAAAGGTGACCGCTCATTGAAGCACCTCGATTCTAACTCATCATTAGAAAGTTATTTTCCCGGAGTTTTCTTAGAAAGGATGCATTTCATTACAGTCACACAGAAGAAGGAAGAAAATATTGGATTTATACCCCGCCCTTCACTTGGGAGTCTCAGAGCGGCTTACAAGCTCCTTTCCCTTCCCCTCCCCACAACAGGCACCCTGTGAGGTAGGTGGGGCTGAGAGAGCTGTGAGACAACTGTCCCTGAGAGAACAGCTGGGACAGAGCTATGGTTTGCCCAAGGTCACACCAACAGCTGCAAGTGGAGGAGTGGGGAATCAGACTGGATTGTCCCAGATTTGAGTCCGCACACTTAACCACTACACCAAACTGGTGAACATGCATATGAACACACACAGCACAGAGTTCCATGCTCAAATAATCTCGTGGACTGTAGTTGTCATTTTGGCTGTATGCAGTGGCAGAAGTGATGAGGTATCAGAGGAGGTCCCAGCACTGGCCATGTGCCAGCAGCGCAGCAACTTTTTGGCTCAGGTGAGGACGCACAGGAAGTACGGCGATGGAGATTTCCCGCCTACCTGAGTCCGATGATGCACCCACATCTGCTCTATGGCCATGTGGACGTGCCATACCGGTCACTTCCAGGCAACACCCAAAATCACAACACTACTTAGCATTTATACAGCACTTTTCTTAGGCGTTCCAAGTACTTTGTGTACATTAGTTCAGCAACCCTTATAAAGAGCTGGTATGTTGCTTGGACCATTTTCCAGAAAGGCTAAATCAATAAGAGGCAGATCAGCATTATTATCCCCATATTGCAGCTCGATGGTAGGGGACTGATAAGAAAGTAAAGAGCAAGGGCATACCTGCAAAATAAAAAGGGAGTCCAGTTGCACCTTAAAGACTAAAAAAAACTTATTCCAGCACAAATTTCTGCGAGTCAGAGTTCACCTACGCTGCAGGAAATTTTGTTAGACTGTAGCAGCAACATAAAACTGGATTCCAGTGACACCTTAGAAGATTCCGCTTCTCTGGAATTAGCAACTTCCGCTTCTCTGGAATTAGCAACTTGTCTGCAGCCATCTCAGCGAGTTCATGTTGGGTGGGAGTCACGAATCAGGGATCGCCCTGCACGCTTTACCGTGTGCACATACTACAGACAGTTGTTCTGAAACTCCAAGAAACCCTGGCAAGCTGACCCCAGAGATCTTCCACAGAGAATTCTCAGCACCTTCACCAACTATGAATTCCCATGATTCTCTGGGGGAAGCTGTGATTGTGAAACTGTCAAGAAACCCAGTGTGGTACAGTGGTTAGAGAGTCAAAGGATGTTTAAATCTCTGCTCAGCCAGGACATTAACTGAGTGATCTGGGGCCCAGCCACACCCTTCCTGTCTAACCCACCTCATCGGACTGTTGAGGGGATAAAACTGCGTAAGTGTCTTGTGATCCATTAAAGATTAAGAGATGTAGCGCAGCGAAGAGGAAGGAGGAGGAGGAGGAGGAGGAGGAGATCGGATTAATACCTCGCCCTTTACTACCCGATGGAGTCTCAGAGGGGCTTACAATCTCCTTTCCCTTTCTCTCCCCAAAACAGACACCCTGTGAGGTAGGTGGGGCTGAGAGAGCTCTTTCAAGGACTGCTCCCGTGAGAAAATCTCTGAGAGAACTTGTAACTGACTCAAGGTCACAACGGCAGCTGCATGTGGAGGAGTGGGGAATCAAACCCGGTTCTCCCAGATTAGAGTCCATGCTCCTAACCACTACACCAAACTGGCTCTCAGGTGGCCTCAAGGAAGTACACACAAAGACAGGACAACACATTCCAAGGTTTGCCTCAAATCTCCTCTAATGTATTTCCGTTTTTTCCCTTAAACACACCTGCCCATTCACTCCTACACCTCCTATTTAAAAGCCACCCTAGTTTCAGGACAGGTGACCTCCTTCCGTTTGCAGCCTTTGCATTAGTCAACAGCTTGGAACCCTGAAGAGGACATTAAAAAAGAGAGAAGAGGATTTCTTCTGACGCTTGACTCGGAGAAGGTGACCTACTTTCCGCTCCTACTTTCTCTCTTTTTTTTTAGCCACTTCGTCACTTGTGGCCGCACGAGTGACTTTCACTAACACTGAAGAGATGCCTTTTTCAGGCTGAAACCCAACAGGAAAACCGGCATGCTTATGGAGAAGACGTTTTCAGTGTCGAGGGACAGGCCTCAGTCCTCCAACAGCCTCCGCGTGTGGTGGGGGAACTGGCAGCGCCAGGAAAGGACAAGGCGAGCTTGTCCAGAGAGCGGGCTTCAGACGCTGCCACCGCCACACAACTCTGCTTGACATGCTGAGGTCTGAACTACTCCAGGAAACGGATTCCCAAGGGCGAGGTGATGACCAAAGGCGCCCTGGAGCTGCAGGAGGAAGGTCAGTCCTTGTAACAAAAGGATGTCCTCAGATACGACCTCTCCGTACCACTTCCTCCTTTTTCCCACCCAGCGGCCAGCACCGTCATCCGGCTCAGACATGAGAATTTCCTCTCCATCAACACATCTCGCAGGCCCGTTTCCACCTACCAGCTCTTCTGTGCACTCTCTCTCTCTGCCAAAGAAGTCTTAACGAAGAGCAAAGAGATCCATGGCTTCTGACTGGGAGACTGAGCCGCCTGTGCATCACAAAGTGGAGAGCGGGAGGACAGAAAGACGGCCCGGGGACAACTGATTGGAGATCTCCGCTGCAGAGCATCTACAAAGGTGGCCACTTGCACATTCGGGAGCACAACTATGGGAAGATGAGAAATCCCAAAACTCCGGTGCTACCTTTGGTGTTTTTTAAATTTGTGCACGGGTGAGTGCATGTGCACCTGGAAGTCCTGACAACCTCTGGTGATGGATTCTGTATGTACATCTGGCCTGTAGCTACAGTGGGCTATTGGGGGCTCTGCCCCCTTCCTTAAAGGGCCAGCCCACAAGATTTGAGAAGGGGTTTTTTTTAGAAGAAGGGGGGGCGTGCGTGATGTCCCTCTGCTTCTTCTCAAAAGCATTTAAGGGGATCCTTTAAATGCTTTTGAGAAGAAGCGGGGGAGATGGTGCATGCCCTTCTCCCCTCCCTCCTGCAAGATTTAAAGAGGAGGGAGAGGGGTGGCCACCGGCAGCCAGGCTTGGGGGCAGATTGGAGCTGACGTAAAAATAACGGTAGCCCTACCAGCCCACCAGAAAAATTTTTGCCCCACAAGCCACAGAATCCTGGCTACGGGCCTGGTGCACCTGGAAGTCATGGCAGCTTCTGGTGACTGACCGCTACTGGGGGCCTGGAGGACATTTAGAGAAGTGGCTGAATAAAGCCTGCCCCCGCCTCCCAACTGCTGGTATTCCAAGGAGGTCTCCCATCCAAGTACTTGCCAGGGTCGGCCCTGCTCAGCTTCCGAGATCTGCCGAGATCGGCCTTGCCTGGGCTATCCGGGTCAGGGCACTCCAATACTACCTTGAATGATCTCTCTGCTCCTTTTCAACTTTTTTTTGAAATTTCACAAACATCTAAGGAAAACACATCTAAGACATTGCTTCCCCATCGCCTTTTCTGGTGTCCTCCTCTGAAGCACAGTGGCTACTTGGCACCGGCACCACAGAAGCACACTACAGTCCAGGTTAGAAGGATAAGAGAGCGTGGAAAGGAGAGAGGGGCCAGGAAGCATCCCTTCAATTGACAGGGCAGGGCTCATTTCGTAGCAGGAGCTCCTCTGCATATTAGGCCACACACCCCTGATGTAGCCAATCCTCCAAGAGCTTACAGTAGCCCCTGTAAGAAGAGCTCTGCTACGAAATGAGCCCTGTGACAGGGTAACATAAAGAAGCATCATGGGACCACGGGGGCGCAGGTGTGGTTCAGGTGAGGGCGTGCTTAAGAAGTGGGCCTTAAAAAACACATCCAAAAGAACAGGAGGCCACTGTCTGAGGCACAGGAAGATGTAGTTAAGACCAGAGAATCATACAGCTGTAACAACACACTCTCCTATTAAGGCATATACATCAAAAATTTCCAAAAAACATACAATTTTTTTTGCAAAATGTAATTAATTTAATATAATAAATGATGGGGGGTCCAAAGTCATCAACAACGAAACATCCGGTAGATACATTCGTTTCCAACAGTCTTCATCAGGTGTGGACCAACAATTAGAATATCTTCAAACGTAATAAAAGTACTTCTACTCCTAAGTTAATGCATATTGCTCAAAGGCTTTACACTGTAAAGAGACACTGTAAAGCCTTTGAGCAACATGCATTAACTTAGAGGAGTGTTCCAGATATGCTGTGAGTTGAAAAAATGCCATTGTTGAATCAGCCAGATATAGTAGAAGTACTTTTATTACGTTTGAAGATATTCTAATTGTTGGTCTACACCTGATGAAGACTGTTGGAAATGAATCTATCTACCGGATGTTTCGTTGTTGATGACTTTGGACCCCCCATCACTTATTATATTAAATTAATTATATTTTGCAATAATTTTTGTATGTTTTTTGGAAATTTTTGATGTATATGCCTTAATAGGAGAGTGTGTTGTTACAGCTGTATGATTCTCTGGTCTTAACTTATTCCATAGCTGTTGTTCTCACAGGAAGATGTAGGGCAGACTATACAGACCGAAGCAGGCTGACAAAGAAACAAGTGCAGAACAAGACAAAAGGAAGGATGCTGTCATGGCATGGCTGTAGGCAAAACCCTCCAAAGCGTGGCTAGTCAAAGATTAACAAGGACAGCCACCTCCTCTATGAAACTAACTCTACACTTAAGACACCCGCCCACCAGTTGGAGATACGGTGCAATGCAATCTATGACAGGACCTTTTCAGGGGTGGCACGTAGACTTTGGAATATATTTGAGAAAATGCTTTGCACAGCTCCTCACTGGCGGTATGTAGGAAGAGGGTTAAATATTTCCTGCTCTGGATTGAGTAAGTTGCATACGATGTCGCACTAATTTGCTGGGGACTTCGGCTTTTATACTGCGTTGTTTTGTAGTTTTGCAGGTGTAGTTTTTTGGATGTTTTGCAGGTGTAGTTTTTTGAATGTTATCTGATTGTAAGTTTACAGCAAGCTGCCTTGAGGACTAAAACAGTAGGCGTTGTAATAAATACAGTCATGTTTCAGCTGCCTGCTGCTGATGGGAGTCTTCCCCTCCCAGAGTCTGTCCTTGCTTGGGACACATACAGCTCAAATGGTACAGTATATACTTTGCACACAATAGGTGCCGGATCTGGGAAAGATCTTTGCTTGAAGCCTTGGAGAAAATAGCTGGGTAGAGTGGACAGTACTGAGCTAGACAAGCAGATGGCCTGGATTGTCACGAGGCAGGTTGGTATAGTTCCCTGCATGATCCGATTAACATGGATGGCTGCCAGTCTAAATTTGCTACTGCCTTGGGGAGCGGAAGAGAAAGCGAAGAAAGAAAGTAAAAACAGAACAATTATCTGGAAGCAGGAGATCTCTTACAGGGTATTCTTTTATAATACAGAGGAAGTACAAAGGATCAGAGTTTCTCAGGAACATTTTATATGTTCCAAGTTTTTTGAGTAATACTCATGTTTAGGAATTCCTAGGGGGAAATATTCCTCCGAGCAAGGGACACAGTTCCACTAGGACAACACATGAGAGGTAAAGCAGTCTGAACATCTTCCCAGGAAACAGAGAAGGAAGAAGAGAAGAAGAAGAAGAAGAGATTGGATTTATACCCCGCCCTTCACTACCCAAGGGAGTCTCAGAGCGGCTTATAAACCCCTTTCCTCCCCCCTCCCCACAACAGACACCCTGTGAGGAGGTGGGGCTGAAAGAGCTCTGACAGAAACTACTCTTCTTCAAGGACAGCTGTGCCAGAACTATGGCTTGCCCAAGCTCATCCAGCACCTGCAAGTGGAGGAGTGGGGAATCAAACCCGGTTCTCCCAGATTAGAGTCTGCGCACTTAACCACTACACCAAAGAGGATATTGTGTCTTATTCTGTAACTGGAGCGTTGCCCTGTTCCCAGAGATATCCCTGCCTTTGACCTAAGGGTGGGACAATGGGTAAGAGTGTCAATTTATTTGGCGGCTTTAGGCTCGCTCCCCTCTTGCAGCCTCAGCATCCCCATCAGCAAAATGAGAATAACAGCACTGGTCTACCTTGCAGAGTTGTTCTAAGGATTTCTGGAACATTTGGAACACTTGAAAGTACTATATAAAGGCTCACATCATGATATGGAAAACAGACAACTTTTGTTTTTCACTTCTCGCAGCTCCTCTTACCTTGGAATAGGTTTTCCCACCTTTCAGTTCCTATAATGGGAGTGGGGGAAGAGGACACACAGAAAGGAGAAAAAACGAGGCATCAGTTTTACTGGAGGAATTCTTCCCTTTGTCTCTGCATAGTTCACTGGCATTCAAAGATCACCCTTTGACTGTCAGCGTATTTGCCGAGGATATCTTTCATTGCAATGAAAACTATGCAGCCTGATAAACACCCAGGGCATTCTACTGCTTGGAATAATTACTGCTTCACTAGGCTTCTTAATTTCTCTGGAGGAGGGGAGAAATTAAGTACAGGTGCCCGGGGCCAGTCACAGTTACTACGCTAATCATTTATGACTGCTTTAGCTGCCTGAACACACACTATCAGCTGCAAAGATCTCTCTATCATATGCATTTCCTGCATCCTCCCTCCCCCAACACCACAATCATTTAGAGTGCACTTTGCCAGATAGCTCTGCTATCAAAGATAGCGATTTTGAGCCTTGAAAATAATGGGGAGGGGCACAGCAGGCAGCTTACAAAGCCACAGAGTAGTGGTTATTGTCAGCCTAGAACCTACTAAAGGTAAAGGTTTCCCTTGCTCGAAAGCCAGTCAAATATGACTCTAGGGATGCGGTGCTCATCTCCGTTTCCAAGCTGAAGAGCCAGCGCTATCCGGAGACGTTTCCGTGGTCATGTGGCCAGCATGACTAGAAGCTGAGGCGCACGGAACGCTGTTACCTTCCCACCGAAGCAGTACCTATTTATCTACTTGCAATTCCTTGCTTTCGAACTGCTAGGTTGGCAGGAGCTGGGGTCAGAGACGGGAGCTCACTCCGTCATGCAGCACTCGGGTCTCAAACTGCTGAGCGACCGGTCTGCGGTTCAGCATCTTAACCACTTGAGCCACTGCAGCCCCTAGGACCTACTAAACCCAGGGTCAAATTTCCACTCAGCCAAGAAGCTCATTGGATGACCTTTGCGCCTGTTACACTTGGCTCTTTCAGGGTAACGAGGTTGTCAGTGGTGCTGTCAGGGCTAGACTCCACCCAGCGCATGAGCTAAATGAGGATGCAGATTTGCATTTACAGTACATCTTGCCATCTGAAGGCTGAAATTGTTGAACTGTGCCATGGTTGTTAGAAGGGGTCCCAGAGAGGAGAAGCTTGTATGCCACCTGGGACTTCTTGGAGGAAAGTGTAGATCTGGGAGGGACGTGACTGGTGTAAGTATGGCCTGGGACCTGTCTACCTGAAGGACCGTCTCTCCCCACATGTTCCCCAGCGAGCACTACGGTCCGGGTCCCAACACCGTCTGGCTCTTCCCGGATTGAAGGAGGCGCGGCTGGCTACAACACGGGGCAGGGCTTTTTCAGTGGCGGCCCCGTACTGGTGGAATGAGCTCCCGGAGAACATCAGGGCCCTGCGGGATTTGATGCAGTTCCGCAGGGCCTGTAAAACGGAGCTCTTCCACCAGGCCTTTGGGTAGGGGCCGCTCAAGGTAAACATCTCAGCCCTGGCCCAGTTCCATCTGCTAGCCCGTCTGTTGGCACCGCCATCTGCCAACCTGTGTGTGGTCATACAGAGATCTATAGGAATGCCTTTCGGACCCACCTGCAGGTTGAATTGTAATGCCGCCAATCTTGTATGAATAGTATAGAATTTTAATGTCTAGTGTGGAATGTTTATTTTAAATGGGTTGTGATTTTAACTTATGCTGTGAGCCGCTCTGAGTCTGCCTTTGGTGGAGAGAGCGGGATATAAATTTAAGAAATAAATAAATAAATAAGTACTGAGCTCTCTACAGTTTAGGAAGAGGGCTGGCAAGGACTTGGTGGATGGGGAGGTGCAGTCCAATCAGAACTAACTTCAGAAAGGCAGTTTGGGGGACCCTGCATAGCAACCAGAACAGCATCTCTAAATGCAAGTCAGCTTGGCTCTTTGCATCCCTGGTGGTGGCGGAGGAAAGTGCCAACAAGTCACAGCTGACTTATAGTGATCCTGGAGGGTTTTCAAGGCAAGAGACATTCAGAGATGGTTTTGCCATTGCCTGGTATTCCTTGGAGGTCTCCCAGAGAAATACCAGCCAGGGATGGCCCTGCTTAGCTTCTGAGGTCTGATGAGATAGGGCTGGCCTGGGCTATCCAGGTCAAGGCGTTTGCATCCCTACCTAAAGGGTAATCTTAGGGTGTGATCACATGAGCAGTTTGGCCTGACAAAGCCACCCCTCCCCTCCTAATCAAATGGGTGCAGTCACGTAGCCACATCTGTCAGGCATTCCCCGGGCATACTCACCCCGTCCTAGGGCGACTTGAAGCCAGGTGAAAAAGGCACAACATCACAAGTGATGTTTTCGGTTCCCCGCGCATTCATTGTGTGTGGCCAGGTATCTGAGCATGGGGGGAGTGTGCGCAAAACGGTCTGGTGGTCTGAACCTGAAGATACGCTTCTGCTGCCAGGGTGTGGTTTCTTTTGGAGTTTTTACCTTATATGCACACAGGCACATGTGTGCGTGTGCATATATGTGCACACAGGAGCACATATGTGCACGCACAAACATATATGTACATGCAGGAGCACATTATGTGCCCACCTGCATTTTAAAAAATGACTAGGCAGCATGTTCCATGGCCGAGGAGCTGCAGTAATGTGGATGCTTGACCAGGGGACAGCCGCATGGGTAACCCGCAGCAGGGTGTACTGTCTGGATGATATGCCCCGCAACATTTTAAACTGGTGCAATGAGAGGCGGTGCCATATCGCGCCAAGCCGCCAGTGTGATCATACCCTTATTGGCACAGTTATGTTTCTATAAACAGGAGCCGGATCCAAGTATGAAGCCGACGCAGAACGCTCACCTTGCGGACTGACACACGGCAGATGCAGGGATCCAGGAGGCCAGTGGCGGGATTCGCACTCATTTTGCAGACAAAGGTGAATTTCTTCTTCCAGCGTACACAGTTTTCCTGAACCTCTTCTCTGTGGGGAGCAAGAACAAAAGGAGAGAGTGCTAAATCGAGCCTCTGCCTACAGATCCCACAGACAGCGGTTTCCAAAAGAGCTCAGGCTAGAAGAGTGTCAGGTTTCTTCAGCCAGAAGGAACGAGTTATATTATGTCCATTGTCCTGTCCCCCCCCCCCCCCCCCGGAACTTTGTACATTCAGTTTGCGGAATGCATCTCTCTGCACTAACAGCCAGGCAAACAACAAGCCTAACTGTGTGAACGAATAGGGACCCGTGCACGAAATGGGGAGAAACTGGGGTCAGAGCGGAGTCATTCTCGGATGCCTTTTGGCACCCTGCAAAGGGGCAGTTAGTTCCCTGCACGATTTACAGTGATGCTCAATCCCAGAGAGGAAGGAATTGTACTGTAAAGGCCCGCCAGGACCATTTTTAACAATGGTGGGGAGTCCATCCTCCCTCCTTTTGGCTGCTTGCTTCCCTTTCAACCTGAGCCTTAGTCCTGGCTGGCTGATGTGCTGCTAACTGCTGCCCATACCCCACGGCTGCCTGTAAGCAGAGCGAACACTGGTTTGAAGGACAGAAACATTCTGACCTTCCCCATTTTGTTTTGGAAGAAGAGACCCCCTTCCTACAGCCTGCAACATGTATGCCATCCATACCTAGAGACCCCCAGGAGACAAAATGAGGACACCTTTCTCTCCTAGTTATTATATTTGTTAAAAGTAAAAATTTCACTCAGTTAACAAGAAAGTTGGATACTAAAGCTTTACAAGTTCATCTCCAGTTCTATAAATATCAAATAACACTTGTAAGTTCTAATAACATCTGTATGATTTGCTTATAGAGCATCCTCTCTCTCCTATTACAGGGAATATGTCACTAAGTTGTTTGAACTGGCCGTGGAAGGCAAAAGCCAACATAACATTAGCCCCTCCTGGCCATGCCAGTTAAATTCACAACCATTACCACACCATGATTTTGTATTTCTGAATGCCAGCATTGTTTGGAACCCTTATGTCACTGCAGGGGAAAGCTGCCTTCTGCTGAAAGCCAAATGACCAGTGACGGTGGGCACGGGTCTATCCTGCGGCTGGCGGCCCAATTTTAAAAACACCCGTAGTTCTTAGCAAATTGCCATGAGGCCCTGATCCAGACTGGGCACATGGCAGTCCCAGGAGGTGTCATCTCCCCCCTGTGCCTTTTTAATGAAGAAACAGACCCCCATGACTGTGTCAGCACTTGAAAAAGGTTTTTTTGGGGGGGACACCAGAGCTCCTGGGGCTGCTACGCCACAAGCCCAGTCCTCTCTGGTCCCCCACACTCAACCCAGACTTTATACAAACACAAACTGCATGGTTTTGTTAATGTAAAAGAGCTACTGAATGGTCTCTTTGCGCACTCTATTTATTTATTTATTTTTAGTATTTCTACCCCGCCTTGCCGGGCAAGCTGGCTCAAGGCGGCTTCCAACAGATTAAAATACAATAAAACAGTAATTTACAAAGTTAAAACACAGCCTAGTTGCAAATAAAACAAGCAGATACATGATGGCGGTAATCAGAATCACATCGGTGAGAAAGGCAGCATCCGATTAAGCCGCCTCCAGCAGGGTCTAGCCAGCACATTCCAGGGGTGTAGTTGACCTCTGTCCCCGGTGGCGGCTCCTAATTGAAGGCCTGGCAGAAGAGCTCCATTTTACAGGCCCTGCAGAACCGTAAGAGGTACCGCAGGGCCCTCATGTCCTCTGGGAGCTCATTCCACCAGTACGGAGCCACCACCGAGAAAGCCCAGGTTCTAGTGCTGGCCAGCTGAGCTTCTTTCGGACTCTCGGATTGGATTTATACCCCACCCTTCACTACCCAAGGGAGTCTCAGAGAAACTCCTTTCCCTGCCCCCCCCAACAGACACCCTGTGAGGCAGGTGGGGCTGAGAGAGCTCTGACAGAAACGGCTCTGTTTCAAGAACAGCTGAGTCAGAACGATGGCTTGCCCAAGGTCATCCAGCAGGTGCAAGTGGAGGAGTGGGGAATCAAACCCCTTTCTCCCAGATTAGAGTCCATGAACTTAACCACTACACCAGACTGGCTCCTTTAAGGTATGGATGAAGAAGAAGTGGAAATGTCTAAGGACACCTCAGTGGAGGGCTTCAAGATCTACCAAGGGCAGGGGTGGAGGAGAAGTGGAGCACACCCCCTTTTTTAGGATGAATATACATAAGCCAAGTGTGCACAATGAATGCTTGGGAGGGGAGACACACTTTACCGATCTTGGAAGGCTAGCTTGAGCTATTATAATTGGTCACTCCTCAACCTGGGGACAATTAAGTTCTTAAACTGTAACTCAGAGGGGGTGAAAAGGGGAAAGAAGAAAAAGGTGACATTATCTTGAGCAGGAATTATCTGTAGCCACTGGCCAACCATTTAAAGAGAACAGCAGGAGAGAACAAAGTGGAAGGGAAGCCGCATCAGGGAGGCATTAGATAAGATTGTGCTTCAATAATTAAAAGCAACTCTCCCCCATCCCAGGCATGATGCGGGTGAATGGAAATCAGCTCTGGCAGGAAGAGAAAGCTTTAATCCCAGAGAATACCCTGCTCTCAGCACTTGAATATTTAGTTACTGCGCTGAATACTTAGGGGAGATTAAAGAGGGTGTGTACCCGTTTTACCAGCCACACAAATAAATCCACAGAAGCTCGTGGGCTTCTCAAAGTTGTTGTAGGTACATGTAGGGCAAGCTGTTTGTGTTAGGTCTGTGTCACACAACGATACCTGATTTGTCAGAAGAAATCTCCCTGCTTTGGTACCTTGAATGCTATTCTTAACAAGCCCCCTATATTAACCTACCCCCCCATACACACACACACTTATTACAAGATGTCTTCTTGGTTTTGCCAAGAGCAGAGGCGAAGGAGAAGAGAGGAAATGCTCTTTCTGGTGCCTTTATAAGCGCAGTTGGTAGAGGTTGGCTGGGCAAGGAGATTTGTGTGATCCTGAAAGGGCGGCAGCACATTCTCAAGGTGGAATTGGCTTGATCGCAGGTGACGCTTTCGAGGTGTTTTTTGTTGCAATTCCTTGCCTTGCACCTCGCTGTGGGGCAGCCTGAGTGGAGCAACTAAATACCAAGGGCCGCGGTGCCACTGATGTACAGGGATGTGGAGGGACACGCCCGAGAGATGGGGCCTTTCTGATGACACGGGGTGTCGCACGGGATTTTAAAAGTGGAATTCCAGAAATAAATTTCATACCACAACCGTAAGGTCCGGGTGATGCGTGGTATATTTTGCCTGTCCACCTCCAGCCTTTAAAGAAGAAAATTACAAGGAGCATATTTTAAAACTGGCCTGGATGAGACTGGAAGTGTGTACAACCACTGAGTATATGAGGAAAAAAAGAGAACACACACGCCAATAAGGGGCAAGGCCAAAAGAGAGAGTGGGAGAACAATGGACAACATTGCTCAAACAAGATTACGAGGGCAACCCGGTTTCAAGCTAAATTAGAAGCCAGAAATAGATGTATCCAATTGAAAAAGTTTACTCTGTGCTCAAGGAACAAAAAATAGATTAGACCGCGGTCAGGCCATGAATTCTAGCTTATGCCTGAGGCTTACAAATGCTTGGTACAATTTCTTTTATTTCAGAAGGAAGTCTTATATTTTTGCCCATTTTGTACTGAATATTTAATTCAGACACGTGCACCCCAACAAAGAGAGCAAAGGTGAAACATACAAGTTCTTGCACGAGCCAACAGACTTGTTCATGGAATAAGTACCAGTCCTGCACAGGATTACGAGAGCTGGGTCGAAAGGGAACGCTTTGGCCACATCCAGGTATCTACCACAGTTTACTCAAGCTGATGTCTTGGCAAACTACGGACGCTGCAAACCAGGAAGTGAAGAAGAGAATCAGAGCGTGCTAGGGAAAAGAGGGAGCGTGTGAGCATGAAGCACTGTCCAAACCATGGTTCGATCACAACATCTGAACTGTTTTGGAAACTAGCCAAAGAAAACAGAAGGCTGCAAAGGCTGTCGACGAAGCTGAAAAATGGGAGAAACAAGGACAGCAAGAAGACTGGAAGTTGATCCATTAACCGTGCAAGTTATGCAGAATGATAAGTGGCTGATTCTCAAGAAACGAGCAGCGAGGCTGGTTACAACGGGCAGCTAAATCTGAATTAAGTTCCAGACGGGTACGTTTAAATGCAAGCCAGTTGTAAGCCAAATCACATTTTAAAGAAATCTCCGTGCTCTTTTGGGCTAGCAATATCAATAATATTAATGACAAGCACATTGCTAGCTGTAGTCGCTCAAACTCAGTTGTCTTATCTTGCAGAGACAGCAGTGTACGCACTTTCTGTAAAATAGGCTGTTTTCCCTTTAAGTTCCTGAAATCACAAGCAGAGCCAGTTGTTAATACAGGGATGCCTTCGGTTTTACATCAAAAAACAGAAGTGGAAAAGGCCAAGTGCTTAATCCCGGGTTTGAAGATGTTGCTGAGCTTTGCTTATTTGTCATTCTCGGGGTCATTGTGCTTTAGTGATAGCAGTAAGGGCTTCCAGGGGGCAGTTAAGATGCAAATCTGGGTCAAGCCCTTCAGGCAGGACTTAATCCCTTTATATGCCTGTGACAGATGGCTCTGCCTGGCAGGCTGGCTCACAGTCCTGTTTGGGGATGCCCCAGTAGCAGCAAAGCAGGGTCACATCACCTGTCCCTAATCAGACAGGTCAAGCCAACCTATTTTAAGAAAAGAGGTCATTTCCCTGCTGAGTCCCTCCATCCAATCGTAAACAAGCAGCTGTTTTTCCAGTTGGCTCAAGAGTAGTTGCCTCAGAAGGAACAGGTTGCCTCCACGGTCTTACCTAACCTTGGCTTCTCTTGCCGCAAGGATGTAGGACGCGGACCGCACCCTGTTTTCATCCAATACAAAGGTCTTCCCCACTATCCCAGTGCTACCAATCAGAGCCAGACTTGCCCAAGCTTTTCTTCCCTTCGTAGTATTATGGCTCGCCTTCCCTTGCATATTTACAACATTTTTATCCCACTTCTGTCCAAGCGTTCAAGGTGGCTTAAGAAGCAACATCAAGATGCAAAAACAGCTTATTCAAGAGTGACAAAAAAACAGCCTCCATTTCCACAATGGTCCATACGCTCTGCCAATAGCAACACCTTTCATTAGCCTCCCAACAAGGCAAACCCTGCAAAGCAAACAAACAGACAACAACAAGAAGAAGTACGCTCCCCCTGAAACCAGAAGTGGTATTACTTGAAAACTGGGCATCATTTAAAATACCAAAGAGTCAGCAAGAAATCATTTCTATTTCGTTAATGGTTGCAAAGAATATGATAGCAGCAAAATGGATTGAAAAACAGGTTCCCTCGGTTCAACAGTGGTTGGCAAAGATGGGATTGTTTTATTTTAAGCAAAATGACTTTTAAAATGTACAATTATTCTGAAATACGATACCAAAACAAGGTGGGAGTGATTTGGTTTCCTACTGTAAGCTACTTAACGGAAAAGAATGGTCTTCCACAAAACCCTCTATACAATGAGTTGGTTTACTTTTAACTGTTTCTTTGTAACATATAATTTCAGATATACCTGATACTATGTTTTTTTGGGGGGGGAGGGGGAGGAGGAGACCCGTGACGATGCTCTCCTTACCCCAGCAGACAAACCATTCTGAAACATCAGACAAATTGTGGAAATTGCTCTCGTCGGAACCAGCACAGAATATACCAGTTTAAGGGCGGGTATCATAGAGACAATTGTCCAAGGAGTGGAGCGGATGCCCCTGAGTGTAAAGGGAGAGGGGTCACCCATTAGATATGAACAGGGCTTTTTTTGTAGAAAAAGCCCCGCAGGAACTCATTAGCATAATAGGCCACACCCAACAGCAGAAACTCATTAGCATATTAGGCCACACCCCTGACAGCACAGCTTATTAGCATATTAGACCACACCCTCATGTTACCAGAAGAGTGGTCATCCAGCCACACCCGCCTTTTGCTTCTTATTCTGTTTACCTTGTTTGTTGTCAAAACCCAGGGCTTTTTTGGTAGCAAGAATTAATTTGCATGTTAGGCCACATACCCCTAATATAGCCAATCCTAATGAGTTTCTGCTGTTGGGTGTGACCTATTATGCTAATGAGTTCCTGCTGGGTGTGGCCAACTCAGGAGCCAGCCGGAACTCCGTTCCTGGGCGTTCCTGCCCCAAAATAGCCCTGGGTATGAGGCAGAGCTTTAAGAGATAACTAGCACCCTAAAATGGGCCTCGAAGCAAATAGGTCATCCAGTGCTGAAACACGGGCGTCATATTTGTTTTCACCCGCTAACGCCAGACACTAGCCTGGCTGCTACATTTTGTACTAACTGGAGCTTCGGATTTTCAAGGGCAGTTGCATGTTGAGTGCATTACAGGAGCTTACCCTGGGGAATAATGGTAGCAAGGGTCAGCGCCGTTTGACGCTATCATCTCCCTGTCTGCAAGATACAACTCAAAAGAGGAGCTCTCTCTGCTGAAGACAACTTTTTAAAAAATCTGAAACGCTGACTTTTCCTTGCGGTCAGGATGAAGTAAACGGACGTGCTGCGGTGAGGCACGGTTGAACATGCCTGTCCTTGGGTAGGAGACTGCCCAGCCAGTTTTGACTTGACCTAACCAGCTTGGTTAGTGCACTGCTGACATCCCTCCAATCACCTGGTCCAGAAATTCCTGAGCCTTCGGTCATGTCATTTTTTGTCATCGTGCTCCACTCATCAGGTACACATGTACATCGGATGTGGCACCCAAACTGCAGGACGCCTTCCCGAGTGAGACGCACCCAGCCCTTTCCCAAACAGTAAGAAAGCAGCGGTGGAGGCCTGAATGGTTCAGAGAGCTTGTGGGATAAGTGGCTTTTCCATGAGGGCTAGAGATTCCGCTGCCTAATTATTGGCTTGGCTACTGCTAGCCCCAGTGGACTACAAGTCGCACCTCACTCCACCCCTTTCACTAGCTGCCTTTCTGGTTCAAGGTGCTGGTTTTGACCTGTACAGCCAAGAACCTGGGTAAATAAAGGACCTCCTGCTTTCATATAACCCAAGAGGACTGATATGCTGCACTGAAGTGCTTGATAGCCAGGAGGCTACTAGTTGAAAGAGATTTCCTAGGGCATTGGTTCCGACTTGAATTTTGATCTCCATAACGGAAGCGAGATGCGGCTCTGAAAAAGCGGATGGAAACATGTTTACATGCCTGGGATACCTGTTGCTGCGTAACTTCCAGTTGTTGATCTGTTATAAAAATTTGTCATATAAATTTGTCATAATGAGAACTTTGGAACTAGTAGCGTTATATTGTTGCATTTTGAGAGTTTGGGAAACTTTCTGTGTTACATTGTAACTCTGGCTTGGAGCTTCTGACTTTGTATTAAATGCTTTTGGAGTTGGTTATAAGAAAACCTTGATAATGGAATCTCACTCGTTTGGTATTTCAAAATACTCATTTAAAGGCATTGATATTAGACTTGTTAATTACATTTGCAGTGTTCATTTGTTTTTGATCATCAGCACACTGTGTTTTCCTCTTGTTCTGTCTACATATAAGCCAGGCTGGAACTATGATCTTAATCTCTGGCCTTCCTTCATGTCCTTCCACCTTCTGAGGAAAGGCAGCGGCTGTGATGGTTTGTAAGGCTGTCCTCCTCTCCTGTTCCCCACTTCTGGCGCCACTGTTATTCCTCTTTCAGCATCAGACAAGATGTTTTTACTTTACTGTTTATTAACTGACTAACAAAGGGAGCTTTAACTCTCAAAAACTTATACCCCAAAAATCTTGTTGGTTTCTTACAGTGCTAAAGGTAAAGGTAAAAATGTTTCCCTTGCTCGAAAGCCAGTTGAATACGACTCTAGGGATGCGGTGCTCATCTCCGTTTCTAATCCAAAGAGCCAGCGCTGTCCGAAGACTTTTTCCGTGGTCATGTGGCTCAGCATGACTAGACGCCAAGGCGCACGGAACGTTGTTTCCTTCCCACCGAAGTGTTACCTATTTATCTACTTGCAACTTCTTGCTTTCGAACCGCTAGGTTGGCAGGAGCTGGGGCCAGAGACGGGCGCTCACTCCGTCACGCGGCACTCGAACTACTGAGCTACCAACGTTCCGGTCTTCAATTCAGCATCTTATCCACTGAGCCACTGCAGCCCTTCCTCTTAAGGTGCTAGCTGCTGACTGATGGATGGTTTTGTTTCTCTTTCCTGCTCTTTGCTGTCCGTTGAATTGGTTTTAAAGGGCTGCTGTAGGTTTTTGCTTGAATTAAATAAAACTGCTGTGGAGTTTGAAAGTTATGGCTGTTTTCATTGCTGATGCATGGTAGTTTCAGAGGCTTACATTTTAGGATATGATGTGTTTGGCAGGCGGGGTTGTTTTTGGGTTAGGGTGTGCACCAGTTTCGATTTTGTGAATCACCCCAGACACTTTGGAAAAGAAGTGACAACAACATTGGAACTAAAAGCATTTATTGATTTTAAAGATGCCTATCAGTTGATCTCCACAGCAGTTTCAATTACAGGAAGTCCACAGTTCTCACAGTTCAAACCAGGGGTGTCAAACATGCAGCCCGTGGGCCGGATCAGGCCCCCGGAAGGCTTTTATCAGGCCCGCAGTGGAACTGGCTATCTCCTGCTGCTGCTTCCAGCTCCGGTGCTGCATTGTAGCCTTGCTACAGTGTGTGTGTTTTGTTGGGCTTGTTATTCCTGGGTCCTAGGCTCAGATCTCTAAGCATGAGATTTCTGTAGTGAATGTCAATAAACTGAAAGAAGCTTTGCAGCTTCCAGATACACACCTGAACAGCTTACTCAAGATTGCAACAGCACAGAGATTTTGATGCAATGATTCAGAGCAAGAGGTGTCAGTTATCAGACACTGTTAAATAAACAAAATAGTGCAAGAGTGCTAATGTTTTAAGCATGTTTTTTATTTTAAGTTAGAAAAAGCTTTAATTGTGTTTGTGTCCTTTATATATCGCCGCTATCTGGCACTACAATTTATGACGTACATGGCCTGGCCCAGCAAGAGTCCTGGTCACATGAGTAAGATAATCTGGGGGGGGGGGGGGGGGGTTGAGGCTATTTGCTCCAGAGTAATTTGACCCGCAGCTGCATGATCACACAGTTCTGCGAAGCTGCGGGCACAGCCCACCACTGCGTGATCAGATGCAATCGCGGGTGGTCAGGGGGGGTTATTTGCATTTTTCCCCTGATGCGCTTAAACAAGGGATCGATGAATCGCGTCTCTGCCCTGAGGGCTTCCTATGGCAGTATGCGATGATGCGCATACTGAGAAGGGGGAAAAACAATGGCATGGTGTCGGGATAGCCTGATCAGACTATCCCTGACGCCATGAGTGCGTGCTGGAGCGATCACACGGCGAAAGTCCGTCCTTGGCCCGTAGCAAACCTGTTTGATACTGGACTTTCCCTAGTATCTTTTAACTCCACTTCTTCGGCGGAGAGAAACGGGTTGCCGACGGGTGTGGGACGCTAGCCAGATGTTCTGGTGTGATCGCGCCCTTAAAATCCGCATGGCATTTGTGCCTATCGTGCGGCTAATTCTGCATGTGATCGGGGCTAAGGTCTCATTTATGTCGGATCCGGTCCTCGTAACAAATGAGTTCGACACCCCTGGTTTAAACTATTCAAGAAACATGGCTGCATGTTGAATGTGATTATCTCTTGGAGATGAAGAGAGACACTAGGGCAATTTATGGGTGCTGTCTTTATGGAGTGACGGCCCCCCCAAGGAAACTTTCTTTCAAGAAGCCCAGGTTATAACTCCCTCGGGGGGGGGGGGGGGGGAGGCCAGATGGACCGTGGGCTTCCAGTTTTCATCTTGAGTGTTGAAGCAAGATTCTGGGGTCACATGCTCTTAAAGCACTGGGCCAGTCGTCTGCTGTCCTTATAGGGCTGCAGTGCGGTCAGGGGATTCCCATAAATCAAGCCTGTCCATAAATATTTATTAAAACTGAACTTTTGTATATAGTTTGACATTGACGTTTGACACCTTAAATGTCTCTCAGCTAGAAAGAGTGGATATAATATTACAATAAAATAAAAGTAAGCCCTAGATTCCCGGGAAAAGAGTTCGTTTAGCGTCACAGTGCACTGTGTGATTCTGCCAGGAAAATAAGCACCTTTAAGGAAGTCTCCTCATTGCAGGTCCGAGCAAGTTAAAGAAAGGGGAACACTAGCAGAGGAAATGGTAGAAGGAGCCGCAGAGCTTGTGGAAGAAAATGTCACTCACGGAGTATGTGCAACAGTAATGGACTTTCTATTATACTGCAACAGAGCAACTTGCAAATGATTTTTCTGGGGCTGGATTCTCCCAGGGCTGCAGTTTCAGAAGGGAAGCAGGGATACAACACCTTGCACTGTGTATTACTGATTTAATAAATACAAGACTAGACAAAGCATGGGACACAGAATGAAAACAAGGTGCAGGTTACACTGCAACCATACTCCCCATGCCCCACCCCACAGCCAATACATGAGCTATCAGGTTTCAGACTCTCTACAAGTAACATAGTACTAACATCTGCACCAACCTAACGCCGCCGCTACACGCCAGCCTCACCCCAAAGGCCAGCAAGCCGACTTAATTTTTTAAAAACACGCTGCTTTTCATGCTTTCATAGCCACCACAGATGGCTGCACTTTGCAAACTAGATGAAAGATAAAAAGGAACCGGCAACATCCTGTGAAGTACAGGCATAAGCCAGCTACAGGTTAAGGAAGTGGCAGGGGTGGGGGAGAAGAAAGACATTGCAAACTAAGTTGCAGCTAGTGTGCCCAACGTTAAATTAGGAAAAGCTATCATTTTGAACAGACACAGTCTTCCTGTTTTGTAAAGTGACCAGCCTATTCTAGATCGGGGTGGCCAAACTGCGGTTCGGGAGCCGCATGCAGAATTCTTTCTTTTCACCTTTCTTTCTCTCTCTTCCTCCCCCATGTATCTGCTTTCTTTGTTTCTCTTTCTCTCTCTTTCTCTCCACCTCTTTCATCCTTTCTTTCCATCTCTCTCTCTCTGACAAATAAATATCATCAACAAATAAATACCTTTGGACAAATGAATATAATTATTAATATGTTTTACCCTTTTTGTTTTTACTTTTGGCACCCTCATTTAATGTTAACAAAAAGCAAATTTGCATATTTTCCAATGAAAACACGTGTGTAATATTTGGTCACGTCTCGTGGCTCTCAAACATCTGACATTTATTCTACGGGGTTCTTATGTTAAGCAAGTTTGGCCACCCCTGTTCTAGAGACTCTGTGGTGCTTCAGACCAAGAGTCACACGGAAAGTTCTGGTAACTGTGTGAAGTGTGGTAACAAGACTCACAAAGAGGACAGTCACCGCAGAACACAGCCACTGCATGGTGATACACGTGGCTCTTAGTTGCCAGAACCCACTCCAAGCTATCGATATTGAAGCAGCACAACACAGACCTCTTGACAACCTAGTAGTTTAGCTTAGGAGATGCCCAAGTTTTACGTTACGCGTAATTCTGAGACAGCAAGGATACTTTTGCAAGTTTACGTACATTTTGTGCATTACTTCTCCGAAAAGCTGCCCCAAGTGGAAGACATGTCAGCAAAGATGTAGCATTTCCTTGCACTGAGACTAAACGGAGACCAATGCTCCCTCTAAGCGGTGGAGTCTTGTAAGCAGAAATTCTACTTTGTGAGCTCCTGGCATTAAAGCTGTGAGTGAGCGAGTTGGCTACTGCATAAATTAGCTTGCTCTGGAGCCACCCTTCTCGAGCTAAGACAAAAATGTGTGAGCCAGAGGCTAAAAAACTGTGAGCTAGCTCACACTAACTCAGCTTAGAGGGAACACTGGTGGAGACATCATTGTGCAACAGTCCTTCCAAGGGAACAGTTCAGACAACAGCAGCTCATTAGACCCAAGAATTATTGAGACTCTCACCCCGTGACTGCCAACGCCTTTCTTTGACCCAGTTGTTCTGGAATTTAGTTTCTATCTAGCGTCAGAACAAATATGACTTAACTGTCATCAGACAAATGTCATAGCTTCATAACAAGCACTCCTCAGGGCTTGTCCAGCAACTAAATTTCAGTACGGTCCAATTCAGCACACACATCCACTGAACTCCTATGGAACAGGCCAACCGTTCGATGTGACAACAGTGGGAACTGGACACGAAGGAGCAGTGCTAGGGAAGAGAAGGGCCACAGCTCTGCGGTAGAAGAAAAAAAGTTGGTCTCAGAGCAGCTGACAATCACCTTCCCTTCTTCTCCCCACAACAGACACCCTGGGAGGTAGGTGGGCCTGAGAGTGCCCTGAGAGAGCTGTGACTGACTCAAGGTCACCCACCTCGCTTCATGTGGCGGAGTGGGGAATCAAACCGGGTCCTCCAGATCAGAGTCTACTGCTCTTAACCACTACACTAAACTGGAGCACAAACTTTGCATGCAGAATGCCCCTGCTATTCCCAGTCAAAAAGTTCCCAGGAAAAATTATTCGCCTGAGATCTTGGAGACCAGCTGCGAGACAATGCTCTGTCTTAGCACAGGGCAGATTTTTATGATCATAGTTGAGTTTTGGCACATGCACGGTGCATGTCACTATAAAAGTATTCTCGCCACATCTTGTGGAAAGTAGCAGTTGGGTTTCATCTTGCTTGCACCCTCCATGCATTGGGCTTTGGGTGGAAACCCATGCTGCCAATCTTGAGTTTTGTCTGGAAAATTTCTAAGCCGATTTTTGATAAAATGCTGAAGGTAGCTTACAGATGTAAGCACGCTGTCTCGGACAATGATATAGAATACAGCAAACAGGAAAAAACAAACTCCAGAAAATATCAGGATTTTTCCAGAGGAGGAGTTGTTTTCAACTTGATGTCAGAAATTTTGTAATGAGAGTCTTATTCTTAACTCCTGGGGTACAGAATTCCACAACATATGAGCAGCCATCAAAGAGGTGCTGACTCCAGCCAGGTCTGCACATATTCATCATTCAAACAAACCACATTGTTGGAAACTGTGTGGCACTCATGCTAACTACCTTCATTGTTGGTGGTCACGCACTTACATTCAAGCCTCCTGGCGTCAAGTTGGGGGTCATATTTTTGTGGTTACAGGTCACAGATTACAGCATCACCCAGAGATGTAACTGCTTACCATAGGGTTAGGGTTTGGTATACCATGGTTTACACTGAGGCTTACGGAATTCTTGTTAGCAGCAGCTAGAACGGCTATAGCCTTGTGATGGAAAGCTAAACATCCACCAACGTGACTTATGGTTTGATAAACTATGGAAAATTTATTTTATGGAGATGATAGCTTATCGTGTTAACAGCTGAATAAACTTTGAGGAGGACTGTTGAGATTTTTGTGGAAATATGGTGGCCGTACCTAAACATTATGGTCTCTGAAGGGAAACTGCTGGCTAACTCTTTGCAGGTGGATGCATTTCCTCTCTAGTATTCTTAAAGATGCTATTTGACTTGAGTGCGACAGAGTTTTTATGTCTTTGTGCTGGGATATGGCTTTGTAGTTATTGTTGTTGCAATTAAAATTGTTTATTATAATTGTTTATTAATGCACTTGCTTGGTTTATAAAAAATAAATGATACTGGGTTTTGTTTTGTTTTTAAAAAAAGAGGTTCTGATAAGGGTCACTGTCAAACATGCTTCTGGGAATATGGATTCTCTTCAGTTAGGTACTCTTGGATGATCCTGGAGTACAATCAGCTACTTGTGGGCAGAGCCGGGCCTGAGGTACTTTCAACCATTGTGAGGTACTTTTGGCCAATACAAGCAGTCCAGAAGGATTCCATGGCTGATGGTATGGAAAGCTGGTGAGCTGTTCAGGAGAATCAGCAGGGACGTTTATCAGATGGCAAAGGCCATCTGTCAGGATGGCCAAAGCCACAGCCAGCTTGAAGGCCAGCTTGCTACACTATCGGCAAGTGCCGTTGCATTATCTGTGAATACACGTTCGGATTCAAGAGTCGACATTTTACTGTAAATGTATGACACAGAAGCTTAAGACGCAAACGGTGACAAACTCCAGCCCAGACCAAAGGCGTTTGGTCTCAGCCAGAAGACAACCTCCAGCCATGACACAAGTAGTCATGATAGAAACTCATTCATTCGTGACTTCACTCTTGCCATCCAAGAAGGGGGTGGGGGTGGAGAAACAGCCATACCCAACAGATGAACATTCAGCTGTTTCATCCTCAACACACTGTTTCTCTCCCAGAACACTGCAGCGATTCTCTAAACAAAAGGCAGTCCTTACAATAGAAAGGGAACGGCTCAGATGCAGATGATGTCAGATTTTTAAATTTCAATTAATTGTTGATACAATTTCCACAGCGAGCATCGATTGAAGGTCACCCACGTGGCTTCTGCCCATGAAGTCAGACGCATGCTTTCCTTGCCCACACAGCTGCTGAGCTGCTACCCCACCTCGGGTTTCTAGCAACCTGTTTCTGTTGTCTAGTGGGGGCTGCAGACAAAACTAAAAGGCTACAAAGGGGTGGGGAGGCTGCGAGGAAGAATTTGGGAACTGCACCCTATTCCCCAAGATTTCCCCAGCCAGGATTCTCTAAATGCCCGAGAGCTTTAACAGGTTTAGTTTTGTCTTTCCCCCTTTAACTGATACTCGGCTGTTCTCAACATTCAGTGTTTTTACTCAATTAGCCCTCATCAGAACACAGGAGAGATATCCCTGCTTTTCTGTTCATTTATGAGGTCATTTTTTTTTTCTGAAGTCCTGAGGAGTGCCCCAAGTATATAGGGGCACCTGCCTTGTCTGTAAGCGGTCAGGTTTTATGCCTTTTTATCATCTGGGGGCTTGTCCACTTTAACAAGAAGCCAGCAGCTCTATTCCAACTTTTTAGGATTCCCCTCTCAGTTAATTGACAAAATCCTAATTTATTTCATACATAGGAGGTCCTTTAGCATGTAGATACCTGGTCTCTGGGTTCCCCTATTGTGTTGCTTTCGCTATGCACAGAAGCCAACCAATTTATGAATGGATACAGCAACAAGGTGAAGGTAAAGGTTTCCCTTGCTCAAAAGCCAGATGAATCCGACTCTAGGGGGTGGTGCTCATCTCAGTTTCCAAACCGAAGAGCCAGCACTGTCCGAAGACTTTTTATCCCCGTGGTCATGTGGCCGGCGTGAATAAACGCCGAGGTGCACGGAACGCTGTTCCCACCAAAGTGGTACCTATTTATCGACTTGCAATTTCTTGCTTTCGACCTGCTAGTGTTGGCGGGAGCTGGGGCCAGAGATGGGAGCTCACTCCATCCCGCAGCACTTGGGCCTCAAACTGCCAGGCTAACGATCTTCTGGTCTGCACCTTAGCGTCTTAATCTCTGAGCCACAGCAGCCCCTTATGGATACAGCAATACAGAATGCTAAATACAGCACACTTTGGGATAAATTTATCAACATCGTTGATTTGACACAAGCACACAGTCTATTAGGATGGGATAAAACTACAAGGAAACTTCTACAATGGAGGTAGGGTCCAGTTAGATACCAGGGCACCTAAACAATTAAGATACTGGGACAACAACAAGCCTTCTTCAGTAGAAATAAGCACACATCACCCTTTTGATTGTGATTGTCTTCTACTTGTAAACAGACAACTGAGTCACTGGATAAGACTAAAGCAAGCACAGGAGACTGGGGCACGGGAAGGGGAAAGAGGCAATATGATTCTGTTTGCAGCAGGAAGAAGCTAGGCACACAACATTTCTACAAAATGAAAAGCAATCATTCTTGGACTGAGATAAGTGAATTTTGTTGCAGGACTGGGTTAACATGCCCGCTACTTGCCCTTGGGCTGAATTTCTGAACCTTGTTACTGTTGTGCAGTCTTACTGCAATTCAAAGTACAGGCGTTACTATCCAGCTTTGAAAGTAACACAGCGAAAAGTGCGACAAGAGCTTGCAGGGCTCAGACAAGAGATTAAAGGAGGTGATTATGAGTTACGATCCAGTCACTGCAAACCGTGTTGCAAGGGGCAAGCAAAACACAACATAAAGAAGAGTTGGAAGAGTTCAGCCCAAAGTCTCACTGCCACATCTACAGAAAGAACGTGATTTGCTTTTGGTGAGAAGCCAGGAACATTTGTCAGAAAGAAGTACTGCAAGGCTCCAAATAAAACTCATGCTGCAGTTGATGGCAGATGAGCCATGACCACAGCTGGATGGTAATGCTTTATTATTGAGACATACATCTGGAGAGTTTGGCAACATGGCTAAGTGCGTGCACAGTTCTGCAAATGAGCCCTTGCAAGTCAGTAGCCCTGCTGTCTACATATACCTGTGGGCTTAAAGACATGAAGGGGATTTCTTTCTTAAAGCTTCCATGCTTGCTCACCTGCAAAGAGTTCTTACTTGCCCGAGGTGATCAAGCAGGTAGCTATTTATGAGTGTACACTTCAAAGCAGGAGTGGAATGTGGCAGCACAAAAGTCCTGATGTTAAGGTAGGCGAGAGCACATTATGACAGTAGTACACCTCTCCTCTATCTCTGTAAATTTCTAGACACAACTCAAGCTTGCCTCTCTTGACCCTTCAAACTCTTTAACAGTTTCAGGATTCTGTTATCTTGAACAGAAGACTTCCCGCTCTGTCATAATCCACTGGGACTCCAGGACTGATGAGGACAGCCTCAAGAGCTTGCTATTAAAGTAACAACTGCCTTAGAATGCGGTAGCCCAGAACCTGCCACTGGAAGTCACATTACTCCAATAGTAAGAGAACTCAAATTGGTTGCCAAGAGCTACAACAAGTCAAGGAGAAGCACTCTTCCCTCCAAGGGGAGACCCAACCCACCCACTTTGCTGCCATGTTTAGGTATATGGGGAAGACATCTGGAAAAGCAAGTTGACAGCGCTGAAGAATAACAGTTAAATTGGTAGCATTAAAAAATCAGGAAATAAATTGTTTCAGTTTTGAGATAGTAGTTGTAGCTAACTTGAGGATTTTGCTTTCAATGTAAACTGCCTTGTAAAAACCGTCCTGACTGTGGAAGCTCAGGGCATGCAGAAAGTCAATTTTTTGTAGCTGCACGTCCCAGAAGTACAGCCAGTAAGCGCTGCTGACTTAACTCAATGTTGACACATTGTGAGCAATGCAGGAAAACTGACTGTGCATAATAACCCTTTTCGGGATTTGATATGGATACCACCCCCTTGCTTTGGAGTCACAGCCATAAATAAAAGTTAGAACAGCATTCTAACAAAAATATGTGTGGAAACAGCAAGAAAAAATGCTCTCAAAGAGGTGGTTATAGAATGGTAAGTGGCAATTAGTAAACGCTTGATGAAAAAAACAGAGTCACAACATGGTAACGTCTAAAGTAGTGAGCAAGCTTTCAAGCTCATGAAAACATTTTATTAGGCTGCATTTCACGGGGGGGGGGGGGATAAAAGGATGGCGTAGGACATGAAGACAAAGCTCTATAGCATTCCAGAATTCTCAGAATGGTGTGTATGTTTGCCTATTTGAGGATACACTTAATGGGTCTGATGAACTGGTCCACGAATCCTGGTCCATGAAAGTTGATGCGATAGCTGTTCAGTTTTTAAGGCGCCCTTTTTGTTGTTTCTGCTTTAACGAGCCTCCAGAATTTAAAACGGAAGGGGGAAAGATGTGAGACTTCCTGAGAATAGTCGTGGGGTAGCTGCATTAGTCTATTATAGAGGAACACATATCCAAGGACATATTAAAGAGTAACAACATTTATTCCATCAGGAGGAAGAAACCCCTTTACCTCAGTTCTACAGAAAATTACAGGTGGAGGAGCTGGGGAGACAGAGACCTAGTATAATAAAATCAATACCAAGAGGTGCTGGCACCCAAGGAGAAGTACAATTCAACTCTACCTAGTCAAATGAGATTTTATAATCCATGTTAGGTCAGCTCTCTATGCCATCCAGAAGTCCAAACTGGGTAGTCACAAGACTAGAACTAGGCTTTGAAGTGGAGCCATTCTGTAAAAATGCAAAATGGTGTAAAGAAGAAGAAGAAGAAGAGATTGGATTTATACCCCGCCCTCCACTCCCCAAGGGAGTCTCAGAGCGGCTTACAAACTCCTTTTCCCTTCCCCTCCCCACAACAGACACCCTGTGAAGTAGGTGGGGCTGAGAGAGCTTTTTCCCAAGCTGTCCTTGAGGGAACAGCTGGTACAGAGCTATGGCTTGCCCAAGGTCATCCAGCCAGGTGCAAGTGGAGGAGTGGAGAATCAAACCCGGTTCTCCCAGATTAGAGTCCGCGCACTTAACCACTACACCAAACTGGCTCTCAGAAGGAAAATGGGGGGTGTTGTAAGAACTCCACGAGAAAGCTCCTGCCAAGTTTCTACATAGGCCCATTCAAAAAAACGAGCATTTGTCTTTCAGCATCAAAAGACTTTCCCCAAGAAGTGACAGATTAAAAATGCTGTTGACATTCCAATTCGCAAAACCTGACTTTTGAGCTACTGTTTACATCAGCGGTTTTCAGCTGGGGGATTTTAACTTGCAACCAAGTCCCATTTTAAAACAAGGTAAATCACACAAGTAGTACCTAAGCTCAAAATTATTTGCTATCACAACAAATTCCACATTCTACCAGTGTACCATGGAAGACAGGTCTATGAATGGCTGCCAGCCATGAGGCAAGAAAGGCACAGCGTGGTGTAGTGGTTAAGACCAGCGGACTCTAGAGAACCGGGTGTGATTCCTCACTCCTCCACATGAAGCCTGCTGGGTGACCTTGGGCCAGTCACAAGTTCCCTCAGAATTCTCTCAGACCTTCCTCCCTCCCAAGGTGTCTGTTGTGGGGGGAGGAATGGAAGGAGATTGTAAGCCTCTCCCACACTCCTTAAGGTAGAACAAAGCGGGGTATAAAAACCAACTCTTGTTTGCTGGGGAAGGTTGTTGCTATCACAACCTGCTTCTGAACACTGGACCACAGAGCAGTTCTTATATTAAATGTGACAGACCTAGGTACACAATATTTTTCGTGAGCCAGATCTTCCTAAGGAGGAGGTCAGGGCTCCTACATCATTCTCTTCTCCCTGTGCATTGTTTACACTGAGTGCTGGAACACCCTGCTTTACCACTTTGCAGAAGCCTAGTGCAAAACCCTGTTGGTCCACAGCCAGCTTGGCACAATGGTGCCTCTTCAAAGCATTCCACAGGCAGGCTGAAAAGGTTCTACTACTCCTCACACCCATTTAAAGAAACTTCTGTTTAATGAGCTAGGCCTTGTACAACTACCGTCATCTGTATTTTAGTTTTTGAGGTTGGAAATGGAAAGGTGAAGCTTGTTTCAGTGGGTTTCTGTCAAACCAAATGAAGCTGGCGATTCTTTTCTGAGGCAAGAGAATTAAAAGAAACAAACGAAACTAGGGATCCTGTTCTTATTCACTGAAATTTTCAGAATACACCCTGAATATGCAAACAAACTGGAACCTGAAACAATTGCACCCAAGCAGGAGTCTTTCCTACAGTTAAATTCAGGGTTTCAAAAAGTTATATCCCAAGCATCAACATAGCTCAAGACAGGAAGTGCCAGCACAACCTGCATTATATAGCAGGTGATATAAAAATAACCTTGATTGTATGAGAGGTCCACACCCAGAGATATTTCAGCTGACTCTGCCAAGAGCCTCTGTCATGTGCTACCCAAGCCCACAAAAAATCAACAAAGCCTTTGCCTCAAGTTATCAGCACCCTTTCACCCAGCCGTTCTGTACTCCACCCTTACGGCAAGGCACGGAAAAGGCCTCAGTAGCAGTCTTTCAGCCCCGGCACTGAAACAGCGAAGACAGCAGTCTGAGTTACAGAAGCGTTTCCAGATCTCAAGAGAATTAAAATGAAGGGAGCTTGCCTGGAATTCTGTTCCACCCTGCATAGCTGACTTCTCTTCAGGGGTGCCAATTATCGTTCGCGACACCAAGCTGCGTGATTTTGGGTCAAAATGGTACCAGTGACATGACACGCCATCTTCAAGAACTCTCAACTCTTTGCATGTACCAATGATGTGGGGCGGAAAATTTTCCCAAGAACATTTTCCCATGGAAATTTTTTCCCCTCCACATCTATAAACGTAGTCATCAGGGCTGTTCAGCTGCAGATCAACCAAGTAAGGTGGGCTAAATGTTTTGTCCATGCTTCACATCCCACACCAGTGCTTTTACATGGCCCAGACCAGCACATGGTATCTTCGTCTTCTTTTGCCAAGATCTGAATTTTGCTAACATTATTTAAATATGAAAACCACTTCTTTAGATATAGAAAACATCCGCCAATTTTATACACACACACGCATCTTGAGAGAAAATCCCAGTACACATTCCTCCAAGCTCTCAGAAATACACAGGAAAGCAGTGTGTGTGTGTGTGGGGCGGGCGGTATATGGCAGAGGGCATCTATAAACTTGAAACACAGAAGGGCTGTGGGTTTTTTGCAGGTCACATATCATATTTGTGTTCCATTTGGACACCGCATGCGTAGATTTATGTACCACCACTTCCTCTACATCAGCGGTTCTCAACCTGTGGGTCGCGACCCCTTTTGGGGTCGAACGACCATTTCATAGGGGTCGCTGGCTGTCCTCCAAGCCCGCCCCTCCCCGCCGGCAGGAAAGGGCCCCGCACTCAATCGAGCTTTCCCTTTAAGGGCAAAGAACAGGGGTTGGTTGGGGCCGGAGCCCCGCCCCCTGCTTCCAGCAGTTCTTCCAGCAGGGGCCACAAGGAGGAAGAAGCCAGCAGGTAAGTCAATGGCTGCTTCCCCCTCCCCGCCACCGCCTTTAGGGTGCTCCGCCGTCACCTTCCCTGGGCTCCATGCCGAGGCGCAGAGCCCAGGAAAAGCAGCAAAAGCCGCCCCCACACCTACCTTCCCCCCTCTCACACCCCCCTTTCTCTCCCTCTCTCTCTTCCCCCTTTCTCTCTCTCTCTTCCCCCTTTCTCTCTCTCTCCCCCCCTCTCTTCCCCCTTTCTCTCTCTCTCTCTCTCTCTCTCTCTCTCCCCCCTACCTGCAACAGCCTCTCCCCCCCACCTACCTTCATTTTCTCATGGCATCTTCTGTTGAAGAAAAGTAAGTCTGAAGCCTGAGTGTTTGTTGTGTCTTGTTGGGACTAGCTTGCAAATATATGTGTGTCTAGAGTCTGTATTAAAGTTGTTTGGTGCTAACTGCCATGCAAGAGAAAACATCTGAAAAAGTAGCTTCATTGTTGTGTGTGTTGGCAGAATTTTATGGTTGGGGGTCACCACAACATGAGGAACTGTATTAAAGGGTCGCGGCATTAGAAAGGTTGAGAACCACTGCTCTACATGTATGCCTTTGCTTATAGCCAAGCTGGAAAACATGTTACCTCATTCACACACATTAACAGTTACTATGGGCACCAGGAGGCATGCCAAAAGTGGCTGAGATGGACTTGCCATCGCACACATGGGCACAAAGGAGAAAAAGGATCCTCCTCCTCCCCTTTTGGTGTGTTCACATGCTGGTTGTGGATTACGGCTCGTCCTCTCTGCTCAGCTCCTTTGGACATACTTCATGTGTCTGGTGATGTGAGTCCTGGTGCATGTAAGCTTCTGCCAAAAGCTCTGAAGCGCCACAGGACTTCTTCGTGTCTTTTCGGCGACAGACTGAGACGATGACCACCACCCTGGAGTCTTTCCAAACACTGGAACTTTTGTAATGAAACAACTGGTGATATGTTGAGGCCTGACCAAAGGAAGCAATTCTTCACATAATACGTAATTTATTTAGTGTCGTAAGGAACATATGGGCTTAAATCTTTCCCAGTGACATAAAAGTGCTCAACCTGACTGGATCATTCCCTTCAGCATGTTCCCATAAGAATAGAGAAGCGTTCTGGCATAGGTGTCTTTCCAGAAGAATTAGGCTTATATTCATGAATAAGCTGCCTAACCAATGACTATTAGCCATGGAGGCCAAGACTGGTACATTTAAGATCAAGAAAAACCTTTGTTTACTAGACACTACAGGCAAAATAGGGGACCGTCACTGCCTTGCTTGTAAGTTGCTTCAAGGCATCTGGTTATCGTTTGCTGGTAGACACTGGATCAGACTAAAGGGGCACCTTTGGTGTAGCGGTTAACTGCATGGACTCTAATCTGGGAGAACCGGGTTTGATTCCCCACTCCTCCACTTGCAGCTGCTGGATGACCTTGGGCAAGCCATAGTTCTGTCAGAGCTTTCCTTGAAAGAGCAGTTTCTGTCAGAGCTCTCTCAGCCCCGCCCACCTCACAGGGTATCCATTGTGGGGAGGGGAAAGGAAAGGAGTTTGTAAGCCGCTCTGAGACTCCGAGTGAAGGGTGGGGAATCTCCTCCTTCCCCTCCTAATACAGTAAGCAAAGACAAATAAATGAGATTGAGTGTATCAGACTGTGGTAGGGCTCTCAAACCACTGGAGTAACCTTGTTCTTGTCTCACATCACCACATTTTGGCGAAAGCAGGATAATTAGAAGGTACGATACATCTAATAAACCAAAGTAACCCTCTGACCATTTTGTACATCACATCTGCCAGTAAGTCAGTAAGAGTGGAAAGAAACCATCATCACCATAAAAACAAAAACCAGCACAGCTTCACTGCCACAAGTGTGAGGGAGAAACTCCCAAGCACAGACCAAACCATTCACTTCATGAACATAAGCACAACTGTTTTACCTAGTGGAAACAGTCTTTCAAACTTAGGCACTGAAAATGACATTTCAAAACCCGGCTGAATGGTACCATCCAGAGATTAGCTCGGAACCGTCACACAGTGATATGTGCAGTGCAGCTGCCAGCAAGTGAAATTAAGAAGGAGAAGAGATTGGATTTATACAGACAGATACTTCCTTTTCCTTCTCCAGGAGATGAGCCTTACAACTCAGGGATTAATATGACCAAAGAGCCACAGGGGAAAACATGTATGCCAAGGATACTTGGAGAGGGAAACCCGGTAGAAATCTTAACATGCAAGTGCTAGAAGCCTTTAAGCCAAGATGTAGAGCTGAAAAAGAGGGCAGAGATAATGCTGAGTGCAGCATCTAAGACACCTGGAGGAATGTGGAAAGGAAGAAGAAATCTGTGGTGTCCGGACCCAAAGTTCACAGAAAGCATAAGGAAGGATATTCCGGAGATGGCATCGCTCTATTCCAACAAAGAAATAAACTAGAAAAAGTTAAGCCCTCCACGGAATTGCTAGGCCTGAAGAATAAATTTAATATTAAAGGTTTCCCCTTGCTCGAAAGCCAGTCGAATCAGATTCTAGGGGGCGGTGCTCATCTCCATTTCCAAGCCGAAGACCTAGCGCTGTCCGAAGACTTTTCCGTGGTCATGTAGCCGGCATGACTAAATGCCAAGGCGCACAGAACGCTCTTGCCTTCCCACCAAAGCGGTACCTACTTATCTACTTGCAATTTCTTGCTTTCGAACTGCTAGGTTGGCAGGAGCTGGGGCCAGAGATGGGAGCTCACTCCGTCACGCGGCACTCGGGTCTCAAACTGCTGAGCCACCAACCTTCTGCCCTGCAGTTCAGCGTCTTAACCTCTGAGCCACCAATTTAATATTGAGGCAGTATTATTGTCTACTCTGAGGTGTTACCTCAATTTCGGTAGCACTTCTGGAGTTACTACAACAGCCAAACTTGACCATCTCTAGACAAGGGAAGACAAAGACATTGAAAAGGCAACTCTCAAGACACCAGCAGGGAACATTTGAATCTCCCTGGACATTCATTCTGCAAGACTTGTAAGTTGCCATACTTCGGCGAAAAAGGAAAGTGTTAAAAGAGTGACTCCGAGCAAGTTGGAAGCAATGCAAATTTGAGCTCAGAGACTACCAGACAGATCACTACGGAAAATAATTTTGCTCTGGCAATTCACCACCAGTTGAGAACAGTCTACACCCACTCAGACTGGGTTCTCTTATTTTTGACTGGGTTTCATTTTCATTTGTGCTGTGCCTTGTAATATGACACACCTATCTCTTGCCTTCTTGGCAACACCCACACTTCTTCTGTCAGGACCCATTTGTGTGTACATATGACACGTATTTGCCAAGTAGGGGTAACTGCGCATCCAATGAAATGGGTTTTTGGCCCACGAACACTTACGCCATAAAACATTTGCTAGTCTTTAAGATGCCATAGGACTCCTTTTTGCGCTTCGCGTAACAGACTAGACATAGCTTGAATTCATCGCAGAAGTCAAGAACACTTCACTGAAAATCTGGTTGTAAACCCAGCTTTATACCGTTGCAAGCAATAGATGGAATTTCTGGAAACCAAGACACCAATGGTAACAGATTGAGGGCTACCAATCGCCAAGGCCCAACACACGGCCACAGATAATGCTCATCACTTCCAGGGTTCCAATTAACCACAGAAACAACCCGGCCTGTCTGGCAGCAACAGATTGGTGGGAGGGGAGGGGTAAAGGCAACGTCGCTTGGGTAGGCTTGGAGAAAGAACTAAGCATCTTGAGCACACATCTGGAGGGATGTATTCCAGTCACACCTCTTCCCACTGTTGGGATCCCATTTAGGAGAAAACCAACCCACTTTCAGATCTTGGAGGCCACAGCCTGCTTGGAAAAGGGAATATCTGTTCTGTACACGCGCACCCCGTCTCCTCTTTCCGGAGAAAAGGGTCTCCAAAAACAAGCTGGCTCAGTTCAGACACCACACAACACCCTGGTTTAAAAGAAATTTCCTATAGTTATTATGATAAAAAGCAAAATGAACTCCCACCTCTTTTTTAATCAAGATTTTTGGGGAATTATTCTTCTGTTCAAACAAAGGAAAGGTACCGAGCATGGCCTCCAACCTCTTGAGGCTGACCTTTCGAATTCTGAATCTGGAAAGGGGCCATGGTTCAGTGATAAGAGCACCTGCTTGGTATGCAGAAAGTCTTAGGTTCAATCCCTGACATCTCCAGTTAAAAGGATCAGGTAGCAGGTGATGTGAAAGACCTTTGCCTGAGACTCTGAAGACATGGCCAGATTCAGAATAAGGCAGCTTCTTTTGTGTGTGCGAAAGGGACACAAGGTGGTGGGTACCACCACAAAAGGAATGCCATATGAGTCGGTGCCAGCCACAAAATGTCAGGGACTGAGGCTATGCGTAATTTCTAACAGTGACTCGTCAACATTTCAGGGAAAAGTTCTGATTAATAGGATGCCTTTCCAAATGAACATAGTTTTTTAAAAATATGTTTCAGTACAGAACAGCATTAGAGCCATGGCCAACAGCAAGCCTAACAGATCGGAGCGACCTCAACCCCCTCTGAAGGAATTGACTCCTCTTTTGACTGGAACATCTAGGTAACATCTCCCACATCAATCCCTAGTGTACACAAATGGATCAGTCTAATAGACATACATTCCCTGCATCTGATGAAGTAAGCTCTGACTCATGAACGCTCATGCAGGAATAAATTTTGTTAAGTTTCTCAAATGCTACGGGGCTTTTGTTTAGCAAGATCTCACCTAGTATCAAAAATGTATATGTCTGACGGAGAATCATTTTGCCATCTCTCTCCGCCTGTTTTGCAGGCACTAGTCTTTACCCCTTGGCCTGTGATCAGCCTACCTGTTCTGTGGAAACTGAGAACGCTTTGGCTAGCCTTTCTCTGGGGGCTGCTCAGGAGGGTACGTGCCAGACAAAGGAGATAAGTAAAAGCAGAAGCTAGCTACTTAATGCAATCTAATCATAAACAGGAAAGAACAATGGACAGTTTCCTTCTCTTTTCCCTCCATTCTCTCTCTTGAGGTACATATGACAGAGGTAGTCTGTAGGCAAAGGGAATGGTCTCCTGGTCTCACCTATCACTGCAGTGTCTCACCCAGTGACTCCCAACACGTCTGTGAACACCACAGCACTCAGCTTTCTTTTCCCCTAAAGCAAATAGCTAATCCTGGGTTTCCGCTACCTCCCTAGAACAGGAGTTGCTTTAGAACAATTCAGGAGACATCAGCTTCATGTCTGCAGGACGCACCCATTCAGAAACAGCTGCCTGCCTCCATCAAAACCTGTCAACAATTTGCAGCTGGCCCCAGCACCCACAGCAGCTGTGTTGTGGCTAGCCACATTCCCTGTACCCACAGCCCTTTTAGGGTGGCATACACTACCTGTTCAAAAGTGCTCACAGACTCAGCAAGATTGGGGACCCTCAGCCTGCTTTATTTCTGGTTGCCTAGTCAAGTAATTCTTAATAGGGGCCACCTACAAATCGGGGAGGGGGGGGGATATTCAGGACTCTTGGTCAGCCCCTTTCCCCCACTTGTAAAGGTTTCAGACAACCAGAGGAGGAAATTCATTGTATATAACCCCCACCTTAGGATCAAATTTCTCCTCCAGGCACTTAAAGTGGAACATTAGAATCAAACTCAGCATTAAGGAGCTGGCTGATGGCCAGAAGGTACAAAGGACTTATTGAATGTGTGCTGAGATCAGTGTATCCTATGCATGTACCATAAAAATGCTTATATAAAGTCGCCTTGTCTGAAAAGCTCTTTTTATGTCTTAACTTTTTACATGTGCCATGGCTGGGGGGAGGGATCTGATGCCGCGTACTTGGTGGACAGTACTGGACTAAAGGTTAAGAGCCAAGTCGCAGGAAAAGAAAGGTCTTCCCCCAAAGCACCTGTTAGCTGAGACTCTAACAGAAGACTGAATATGGGGGTTCTGGGGTGCAAACCACATGTTCTGCCACTGACCCCCCAATGCACAAGTGCATACAGTCGGCCCATTTTCAATTATTATTTCAATCAACACTGTATTGGATCAGGCAGCTACATCCATCTAGGACTGTAGCGTCTTTCCAACTCTCCAAGGTCAAGCAGAGGAAAGTCTTCCCATCACCTGCTAGCCAAGATAACTTGAGAGGCCAGGAATTGAACCTGGGACATCCTTTATGCAGGCCTGACAACCTCTCTCAAAGCCACACAGCCCTTTTCCTTAAACAAGTAATTATTGGAGGGGGAAGATTCCTTTCTATCCTCACTGTCTTCTCAGACACAACTAAAGCAACTCCAGTTATTTTGGAGCGGGTAGGCCCGTAGCTACGGTGGGGCTATTCGGGGCTCCGCCACCCTTACTTAAATGCACAGCCCCACAAGAAATCCCTGCAGGGAGGGCGGGAGGAGACGGTGGGAGGGTCAGAAGAGCAGCAAGCTGTGTGCTATTGCTTTGGCTGGCCCCACAGCGGGCCATGGGGGAAGGTTAGCCTCACGGCAAATAATGGTAGCCCCACCAGAAAAAAAATTGCCTCACAAGTTACAAGATCCTGGCTATGGGCTTGGTAGGAGACATAATGTTTGCAAAAACATGCCCAGGACAACTGCCAGTTCAATGCACTTTGCTTCCCCATTTGCGTGCATAGGATTAATTCCTCAGCAGCAACACTGCTAACCCTATCATATCAGGGGGAATGCTATCCACAATGAAAAGTGCTCTTCCTATAGATTTTTACCAACATAACAGCTACAGGCTATTAGGTAGATTCTTCCACCACGTATTTGTTGCCACCTGACAAGAGCGAGGTCAAACAGAAAAGGAAGCCAGAACTACAGGGGCCATCCTTGCATAACAGGATACAGATCTCTGTAGGGCGGAAGTTTTTATCATCCCTTCCACAAGAAGAAATGGCAACCCTGTTTCTGGAGCCTTCTACATAGAAACTTCAGTTAAGGGGATGAGGCTGGAGCTTGACACAGGTGCAAAAATTAGAGCCTGAGAAAAAATACAATGTCAACAATACGGAATAGCAGGGGCCACCGCTCTGGCACAGCAACAAAAGAAACATTATCTGGGACATTTTCGATGCCTGCTCCACTGCTTCCTTCACATAGCTTTCCCACTTCCCACTCTCAGCTCAAATATGTTCTCAGAAGCGACTGCCATCTGGACCTTCCTTGCCTAACCAGTTTTCAGGATTCCACTGGAAAGAGTCCACGGCTGTTCTCTTGTTTACACGCTAGCCCCCCCCCCCCCCCGGTAATGCCTTGCCAGCGGAGAGCGGAGGGAGAAAAACACGCGTGCCTATGTGGCTGACACCTGTCACGTGGACTGTATTCTGACGTCAAACTGCTCCAAGATGGCTGCCGGCGGTATCAAATTACACCCAAAAAGCTCTCAAGGCCACTCGTTCCTACCCGGCTGAACACATTTACATGTGAGCAGACATTTTAACTCTAAACCCAAACCAGAAACTCTCAGTGTCACAAAAGCTCCCAAGCCCTTTCTGGCAAAATGAAGGAATGCCAGTTCCAGTGCTTGTTTCCCCCCCCATCAGGACGTGTCAGGCTTCCAGCTAACCCAGATGACTTGCCTTCTGTTCCAGAAGTTCTTTCGCCAAAGACCAGATGCACAGGGACCCTTTGTGACTGCTCAGTGACAAATCCTACTTCATTTGCCCCTGGGCTGTATTCTGGCAGAAATAAGGGACCAAGCATTAAATATAAGATACCAATAGTAAATGGTTCTGTCACAGGGAAAATCCATACAGCATTCAAACACACAATAGGGACAGGTTAGGGATAAATCAGCCAGCCACTCTTTTCTGCTAAACAAAAGCAGCGAAAGTCCAGACCTTACTAGTTTGAATCCCTAATGACCCAACTAAAAAACCATGGCGCCAGATGAAGGCACCAGCAAGAGTTAAAATGCCGTGGTTTCTATTGCTTCTCATTTCCTCCCACGCCACATGGCCCTTTATTTTTTAAGAGCCTTAATACAGCCAAAAAAACCCCAACAACCCTCAAAACGTTCACACAGCCCAGAATCAGTGAGAAAGATTAAACAGACCTTTCTGCTAAACATTTGACTCTGGGCCTGCAAGCCCAGGACACAAGATCCATTTTCCCTACTGCCTACCTTTAATATTTGTACAATATCAGGGTGTTTTCTCATTGGTGATCCTGGGTGATCTTCCATTTTCTCAGCTTCAAAGTCTGGCTCCCTAAATACCATGCTGAAACCCATAATTGGTTCAGAGATCCAAGGACCACTACGGCAATATTTTCCTTTAGATGCGGGTATACTTAAAAAATGAGGAAACAGCACTCCAGATTTGGAGAGAAACCACAGGGGCTGGCTCCATGCACACGTACCATGTTAAGCCCCTACTGCCAGATATAGCCAAAGTAAGCCATATATGTATTCTACTGAGGAGCTGGTGGGGAAATGTCATTTACATGGCTTCCCCTGCAACACAGGTACATATGTAGGGGGGAAAAGAGTAGCACAGGTGGCCATAAACAGCTGGATTTGATCAAGTATTCCAGATAAAGTACTAAAAGTGACTGGCCTGCGATAGCTATACATGCACCACATGAGCAATTTTCTACTCTGAAAGCCAACTTTGTTGGTCTTAAAGGTGCCACTAGACTCTAAATTTGTTCAATCGGCACCTTTCTCGGCTAATGTTCTGTGTTTGGCCTGTAGTTTACAGACTGGATGGCATTTCAGTGGCGATAAACCTAGGGAAACGGAGGGAATGAGAGATCACGCCCTGCACAAAACCACCTAGAAGCCCAAACTTGCACAGAAAGGGTAATACCCAAGTTGTCTTGCCATTTCTGTTCTACTTCCCTAGAGACTGGTTTTACTGAAGTAGTACAAGGCTTAAGAAAATGACCTTTCACTTTCACGGTGCTTCATCAAGAAGGAGTCAGCAACTTTCCCTTCAACCTAATACATAAGATTATTTTTCTGATAAGCCCAAAAACGCCAAGGGGGCCACTGTGGAGCCCATCCAGTTCACTTTGCCTATGCAACAGCTACTCCCTAGCAGTTCTCCCGAGCAGAAGAGAACCAGTTCGGTGTAGTGGTTAAGAGCGCGGACTATAACCTGGGAGAACCGAGTTTGATTCCCCACTCCTCCACTTGCAGCTGCTGGGTGACCTTGGGCAAGCCATAGTTCTGGCACAGCTGTTCTCTCAAGGACAGTTCTGAAAAGAGCTCTCTCAGCCCCACCTACCTCACAGGGTGTCTGTTGTGGGGAGGGGGAGGGAAAGGAGATTGTAAGCCGCTCTGAGACTCCTTCAGGTAGCAAAGGGCGGGGTGTCAATCCAATCTCTTCTTCTTCTCTTCTTATACTAGTCTGCTGACCCAGACCAGAGAGAAGCATCAGTACCTGAAAACTGGGAGTGGGGATGAGGGTTAAATCACATCCTACAGGAGGGGATGACACCATTTTTGCCTTGCAGAATCAGAGTACTTTAAAATGCACAACATGCTTTTCTATATTTAAGTGGCTTTTTGCACGCCATGAAATCAGAGTGAATACAGATCAAGAGCCCGGAACCTCAACAGCAGCACCTCTTTGAGGGGGAGATGACAGGCTGCCACGAAAGGAATAGCTGCAGATTCACTCCTTCAAAGGCCAGTAATTTAAAAAGGCCTTCAGACATAGGACTGAAGCCTACACTTATCCACAGAACAGATAAATGGACGATAGCAATGCTACACGCTGTTCTCGGCAGTTTTTCAACACCGGCCACTCTTTATCAGCTCCTAATGAACAAAAGTGAATTCAAATTCCACATTCATACACGCAGCCAGATAAGAGTTATGACCCGCATGGGTCACTCCAGTCTCAGAGTGCATTCTTTGCAATGACACATTTCATAGCTGAAGGAATCCTGATATCTCAGCCAGGAACAGTCGCTTGGAGTCACGTGACTCCAACCCCTTCCCCGACCCCCGGTGCACTTGATTGTTCCTGATGACATATAGGGACTTGATACCCTTGCAGAGTGATATGCTACAACAACACAAAGCCAACGCTGTTATTCGGATTACAAAATGAGATCTCATAGAGGGTGGGAGACAACAGGATGAGCAATGAAACCAGAGATTTCTCCTGCAGTGGCAAACTACACCCATATGTCAGCATTCGGGAAGGTTGCCAACGAGCTCGCTTCCAGCACACAAACAGCAACAGAGTGATAAGATGACCACCCCACAATAGCTTGCAGTCATGCCAGGGTACCGGACCTAGCCACGGCACTCTGATCCTGAGGGAGGATTGGATTACAGAAAGGCAAAGCAGCCCTATCGAGTGACTTTCGTGATCAGATTCAACACCTCAAACGCAAAGCTTCGGGAGTGTGCAAAAGGGCACATTTCTGAGAATCCAGAATTCTCGACCAACTGGAAGTGCTCATGAGACTTGAAGCTTTTCCAGGAATGCTTCGAATTCCTGGCAGTGTGAAACCTTAATGCCTTCTGCACAAACTTCCCTCCAAGGAAAGCTGCTTTTGTTTCTCCCCCAGCTACAGGAACCACAGGATAAAAAGGAGAAAGTTAAAAACTAGAGTATTTTTAGACCACCTTCCCGGTTTAAAGAGCTAGAAATTCATACTTTCCAGCATTTCACAAATTGGGAACCTTCCCCCCACTCCAGGGATTCAGCTCCATCCGCCAAAGTTCTTAGAAGCTAAACCTCCGAGAGTGGAGGGAAGATGCTTGACTAATACACACGCATGAACATTAAGATGTGGCATGTAGAACACAGCACACAGCCTTCTATTTCAGATTTTGGCGGCGCTCATTTTGAAGTGCTGCTATCCAGCTGAAAGGGAGTTGGTTTTCTAGGAAATTTTTAAGACAAAAGAATGTTAGCTTTTTAAACAGTACAGGACCAGCAATTCCGGAGTAAATAAATGCAAGGAACAGAAGGCAGACAAAAACCTTTGTGGACACTTAAACAAAGGAAATAGGGATAGTTTGGAGCATATGGGTACTGAATGAAGTACAATCCCTTCTAAACCATTTCTGCCTGATTCTCACGGCTGCTCCTGACATGGAAGAAGTGTTCCATCCAGTAGTTCATGTGTTTCTTTTTACTTGTAGTTCTGACATTAATTGGTCAAATTATTCCAGTTCTTATACCAAATGGCATGGCTAGTTATTTGGACTTTCCTAATCTCTCCACATCTGCCAGCTGTGAAGTGACCACCAGCCCGCCTCTGAATCAGGAAAGCAGAAGTAGGCCTCCCCCACACAAAAAAGGTGCTTCAAAATACTCAGGGAACACCTGAGTATGACAGAAGTCTACAAAATATTGAAGACTGAACACGCTCCACTAGGCATGGAATGCAGAGAGCAGACAAAAGTCAGTTAAAAGATTTCAGAACTCTTATGTGTGTGTGTGGGGGGGAGAATTATGCTGAAGTCCCTGACAGAAATCGGGGCGGGGGGTTTTCTAAAGTGTTTCCCTTCCTGCAACTCCTTGCAGATCCCCAATTTATTGTATTTTTAACAGCCCAATCAAGACTCTTCAGCACAATTTCAGTTATATAGATTCTGAAATCCTTTCTACGCCCTCCTCCAAGGATCTATATATCTAATAGCGAAGGCGCCCCCTGCGTGCGGATACCTAAATCCGTGCGGGGGGACACCTGGGGGGGGCAGGGAGATTGTTCTGCAAACGTGGGGCAGTCCCCACATCTGCAGAAAAATCCAAAAAGTTTTAAAAATTTGGGGGGGATATTTAAATCCCCCCAAAAGTAAGAGCGCCCACTGCGCATGCGCAGGGAACACTCTGGCCGTTGTGGGGGAGGCTCAGTGGGTCCGGTGACTGTGAGCTGCTCAGGGCTCACTGTCGCCGATGGGGGGGTGGCTGGAGGAGCGGCGGGGTTCGCCACCGCCACCACTTGCCCTGGGGAGGGGGGTGGAGGAGCAGCAGGGCTTGCCACTGCTTGACTCATGGGGGGTTTGGAGGAGCGGTGGGGTTTGCTGCCACCGCTGCTTGACTCGGGGGGGTTGGAGGAGCAGCAGGGCTTGCCGCCGCCACCACTTGCCTAGGTGAGGGGGGTGGAGGAGAGCGGGACTCGCCGCCGCCACTTGCCTCTGGGAAGGGGGGTGGAGGAGAGCGAGGCTCGCCGCCACTTGCCCCAGGGAGGGGGGGCCAGGAGGACTAGGGTACTCCCCCCCGCGAGTATCGCGGGTGCCCCATCTTGTATCTATATAACTCAGTGGTTTGCACATTTTCAGAAACAGAAGCAAGCCCAAGGAAAGTAGCTAATTATCAGTCATTGCTGATTTTACACTTTCAGAATGTCAAAAGAGAAGGGGAAGAGGGAGAAACAGGGCAAACAATAAAATCTACTACTTTACGATTTGCTTTATGCCGCTCTCTTTGAATGATGGTTTTCAAACAGCTCGCCAGAAAACCCAGACATGGGTTTTGTCCAAAGCTAAGACAGATCAACCACCAAAATATTTGACTTTTTAAAAGACTATACATACACCGTAAGAAATCATGCTGCTATCAGGGCTCCTGCCACACCTAAAACTTGGGAATTGTGGTTAGGTGGAGGTGTTAAGACTTCTACAAGGTTTACCATCAGCCCACTACAACTCCTAGGGTTTGCTAGAAGGAAAGAGAAACCAGTACCATCTGCACTGTAGATATGGTCTGAGTCATACTGAATTAAAGCCAGGCCCCTTGTTGAAGATTAAGGTTAAACTGTAGGTTCAAGGTCTCAAAAGATTAAGATGGCTGCTCTGGTAAGGCTTTTGGAGCCCCCAGTCATACAGACCTTTTAAAAAACAATGAAACCACACTGTAAAACCTTTGCTACTCACCTTAATCAATCAATTCTCAGTCACTATCTTTCAGATGGAGAAGTCAAGACTGGGGGTTACAGTACCTTCCATGAAGGCATCCTACAGGAGGGTTGGCCAAACTGCGGCGCAGGAACCACATGTGGCTCTTTCACACATGTTGTGTGGCTCCCGGCAGGGTGGCTGGGGAAGTGAAGGGGGGGGCAGTCTTCCCTTCCCCAGCCAGTGTTTCCTTCCATAGGTAGGCTTGAGGTGGGTCGGGGAGCAGAGAAAGAAAGCAACTTTAAATGCGTTCTCAAAGCCCCCACCCCCCTGGGCGGCTTGGAGAAAACATTGGTCTTTTTAAATATCATTATCCATATCTGTTTTTACCCCTTTTGTTTTTATTTCTGGCAGTCTTATTTAATGTTCCATATTCCAAAAACATATTAATAAAAAGCAAATTTGCATATTTTCCAATAAAAATGTGTGCACTATTTGTTCATGTCTTGCGGCTCTCGGACATCTGATGTTACTTCTGTGTGGCTCTTACGTTAAGCAAGTTTGGCCACCCCTGTCCTACAGCATTCTCTTATATTCACCTAGGCGAGCAAGAGGGCTGAATTCAAGTTCTTCACCCCAGTCAACAACTGAGACTGTTTGGCCCAGACCATTTACTCACTCAGTTCTTATTCTATAAAGGGGGGGTTAATGATGATGAGCTGCTCAAAGTTGCTTTAAGGCAAAACATAGTTGTAAAACATTGAGAAATCTCATAGAATGCACAATTTTCACTGTGTTGAACCTTCTGATAACTTCTGACAACTCTCTGTATCCCTATTATCTGTGCGCTTGGAATCTTGTTAAAGAGGGGGAGGAAAAGAGATTCCATAAGAATTGGGCCCCATCAAGGTGAACAACTTGAACAAATGTTTGGCGAGTTTTATTTGGGTGGGACATACACACTTTCTCAGGTGGATCCCCCCCTCACACGTTTACCTGGCCATTCAAGAAATAAATTCAGGGTTACACACATAGATTTTCCCTCCCCACTTTCGTGCTCCCAAGGTCCAGCCCAAGGTCGCCCAGCAAACTTCATGACTGTGTATGGATCTGAACACAGATTTCTCCATCCTAGTCCCACATGGTCAGCCTGCAGCTGCTTTCAGCAGTGTGCCATCACACCTAACTGGATTAAAGTGAAACTTCAGAGTCCTAAACGTACTCTGAAACTCTTGTCTTTACAAGCATAACCTGCTTCATTTTAATCTAAGGCAATGGGGTGGTATACAGCAATAAACCTGGCTAGAGGGGATTGAGGGAATTTGCACGTAAGAAGAGCAAGAAAAAACCCTCACAGCATTCTCCTAACCCTAATCGCAGCTCTCTGTTACGTCCAACTTGGACCTAAGAGGAGGACAAGGAAGAACAGGGGAGCGTTTTCATAGCAACTATCTGGAGGTGACATTTGCAACTCACTCCAGCTTTCAAAGAGGCTGGAACAGAAGAGAACCCAGCTGATAAAATACGACAGAGCTCAGTAAAAAGGGAACACATTTCCATGTGCTTTCAGCTGGAGCAGGCTGCCCGAGGGTGGGTGGGCGATTAGGCTGCAAACCCTACTGCCAGGTTTCCACTTTGCTGGATTATGAGCAAGCAGGCCGGTGGAGAGCGGGAGAGGGGGAAAATGCATGCATTCGGCTTAAATTAGAGGCAATTTCTCTGCTGGAACACGTCTGCGATCTGCAACAATCGCATGCAGAGAGGGCTCCTGAACTTCAGCCAGCAATTTTATTATTATTTTTTTTTTACAAACAGCAGCCACACAAGGTTAGCAGCCGCGACCAGCACAGGCAAACGCCAGTGTTCCTGTATCCAAGCTCAACAAGGAGGAGACCCAAGTGCCACTTTCAAGCCAATCTAAGTACTGAAGGAATTAATTCCTTCCTCTTCCCAGAGCTTTCACAAGGTTCAAATTCCTCAGATAAACTGCTTTCACCTGAAGCAGTGGAGCAAATTAAATGGGAGGAGAAGAGGTGAACACACGCAGCTGTGGCAACACCTTTGAAGACTGCAAACATTAAGGCTTCTCCGGCCTCTAAAGGAAGATATGTCCAGCCTCTGAGAAAAATAGAATACTGAGGAAAAGAACCTCTCCACGACACAAAAATTCAGCTTCTAGCAGCATCACTCCCTCACCAAAGCAGATTCTGTTCTTCATTCAGGTCCACATACTTCTGTGCTAATACAAAAACAGATTCCAAAAAGCATATGGAACAAGACAGCTCACAAACAAGTCCTGGGTTGTTTTGGAATTTGTGCTGGCATGGTGCGAGGCAATAATTGATGCACACACAGTCAACAAAAACAGCAAAATGTGATTAGCAGTTGCTGAGAGATGGGACAGTCTCTTCCTTTAAAGCAAAGAGAAGCAAACAAAAAAAAAAAGGCTGTAATTATAATGGCAAAAAATAACTTTCCAGAAGCAACCCTGACTTGCTTCAGTTCACCTTTCTTCAACCTTTTAGTCTGTTTTTTAAAATGACCACAGGACAAAGAGCACTGCAGCACTTAGACAGAATGCTATACTTCACAAGACACATGGGATCTGTAATTCTACTATAAGCCATTCCTAAGCTTGTCTAAAAGTGGTAATTCATAAAGTAGGAAAGGGAGCAAAAGCAGAGGATCAGGGCGAGACACTGACTGCATAAGGTTTGGAAAACAGATGATCTTCCTAATTCGATATCAGCGAAATTACTGCCACTGTTATAGTAAAGAGACTTGTGTACCTTAACAACTAACATATGACACATACACCTATCTAATATACATACACACACAAGCTAGGGGCCTGCAGGAAAATGCAGAAGGGAAAAAATTTGGAAATCCTCTAGCCACCTCAAAAATGTTTCCCTCCAGGACTGCATAAGTTTGACCAGGCTGATTACCCCTCTCCTTTAACCAACTCTGTGCCCTCTGGAGCATATCTCAAGCTATGAGGGTGAGAAGAAGAATCTCTCCAGTTTGGTGTAGTGGTTAAGTGCACGGATTCTAATCTAGGAGAACCGGGTTTAATTCCCCACTCCTCCACTTGCACCTGCTGGATGACCTTGGGCAAGCCATAGTTCTGGCACAGCTGTTCTTGAAAAAGAGCAGTTTCTGGCAGAGCTCTCTCAGCCCCACCTACCTCACAGGGTGTCTGTTGTGGGGACGGAAAGGAGATTGTAAGCCGCTCTGAGACTCCTTCTGGTAGTGAAGGGCGGGGTATAAACTCCAATCTCTTCTCTTTTGACTTCACTTACGAAGTCATATTTTTCTGCATATTTAGTGAGCTGCCCAAGTATGTACAGACCCTTACTTTGTCTTTGGCTGGCCTAGTTTTTCAGCTTTCATGACTGGCACAAAGGCAAGACCCCTTTACCACTAGAAACTCAAACAGGTACAAACAAAATGGAAGGATGGGGAGTACACTCTAAGAGACGAAACTGAAAAGTGTCAAAACTGCATATAGCCTGGTCTTAACAAGGGCTAGGAAGCTCTTTACAGAAAGACACTGTGTCTCTTCAGGAACTGACATACACCATTCCACTGACTTCACCAATTCATCATCAGTTAGGAGTGATTTACTCCCACTCTGACTGGATCTTGTGTTCATTACACATCTGCTCCATGGATCTCTGGGCCTTCTAGTCTCACTTTGTAGTCACCTTCATTTATAACCCTAAATGAAGCATGCAATTATAACAGACTTGCATGCACATACAAATAAAAACGTAAGGATGGGGAAGGTGATTGCACAGTGATGCCAGAATACTATGCAGAACACAAGAAACATGATGATTCAGTGTGGGGCACGCATAAAACACTCCTAGCTCCTGTTGAAATTAAGCTGACATCTGTGTGTATGTATGTATATGTGTGTGTGTGTGTGTGTGTGTGTGTGTGTGTGTGTGTGTCAGTGTTCCCTCTAAGCTAAGTTAGTGTGAGCTAGCTCACAGTTTTTTAGCATCCAGCTCACATATTTTTATTGTAGCTTAGGAAGAATGGCCCCCAGATTAAACTAATTTATGCAGTAGCCAAATCACTCATTCACAACTTTAATGCCAACAGCTCACAAAGTAGAATTTTTGCTCACAAGACTCCACAGCTTAGAGGGAGCGTGTGTGTGTGTCTGTGTGTGTGTGTGTATGATAACTAAAATAATAAATGGGATTCAACAACAGCAAACTGTTTCTTGAACTGCTAGATCTTCTGGCCTTTTTTTTTTTTTAGAACATCCCCTCTCCTCAACCCTTTGTCCACATTTCCATGCGTGGCCTGCACACCAACTAACACTTTACACATGTAACAAAGTAGGTGTTTGCTCATGGGCACTTATTCCAGAATCTGCCAGATTTTAAGGCGCCACGAGACTCCGCACCGCTTTTGTGCAACACAGCAAGTCAGCTACATGGCTGGAGCTTCTCATACAATGTGGACAATCGGAGCAGAGGGAAGAAGGTGTCCCAGAGCACTTAAGGGTTTCCTCTGCTTAGTATGGCACTTTAAGTAAGCACCTTCCGAGGAAGAGAACCAACCTAACTCCCAGAAGAACCTGGGGACTACACACAGTGGGGTTCTCTCTTCCCATGGCTTTGCATCAGAAAGGGAGAAGGGGCAGACATTGTGTAACAGCAGAAGAAAACAAAGAGTTCTAGCCAGACACTACTTGCTCAGTGTGACACGTATCAGGTAAAGCAAGACGCAGAGAGCAGCACTGCCCAAATAATTTCTTACCTTGAAGACAGGGTGGCAAAATCTCCTCCATCCAGCAATCTGATTTTGCAGAACAGAACACCATTCACAAAAGGAACAGCAGTCAGTTCCTCCAGAGTGAAACTGGTCTGAAATTTGAACTTCTTTTTCTTCATCAAAAAAGCCATGGGCAGACTTGAACAGGACCCAATTTTTCAAAAAAGAAATCCCAATTTTTGTTCAAGAAACCCAATAGCAGCAGCTGTGAACACAGATGGAAACAATAACGATGTTTCTAAACCTGAAAGGAAACCAAGAAGCCTACAGTCCATCCAAGTTCTTTTTTTAAAAAAATAAAGAGGATGAATCCTAGTTCAGTTGGAATAGCAGCCTCGCTTTAAATGGAAAAATCTCCTTCTCTCTTTGGTGGTCGGATCTGGCTATAGTATCATTGCTGATGCAGATTCCAGGCAAGGAGGACAAACTGAGCCTCTGGTTCATCTCCAAGGGAGGGGTAAAGGAGAGGGGGGGGAATCTTAGCTCCAGACCAGCAGGAGCTGCTTTGATTAGAGGTGGAAGTGAGCCGTTTCTCGCAGGGGCCCTCTCGAAAGCATCGCTGTCTGCTGTCTGAGCTGGTGGACGGCACAGTCAGCGCTTCGGCTTCAGTCTCCTCCCCTTGTGCAAAGCTTCAAACGCATCCAAGCCTCTGCCACTTTCGCTGTGGCTCTCGCAGGTGTCTTGTCAGCCTAGGGGAGGAAGCAAGTAGGTTAGCCACGGCCTCAGGCGCCTCCCTCTGTACCCTATTCCCCAGTTCATTATAGACAAATATGCAAATAAGCCTTATCTCATTCTGATCTAAGAACCAATGCCGGTTGTCTTACACCTCAAATGTTATTCTTTCCGGTAGGTAGCAACTGCAATCCTCTTGGAACAATCACACTGTCCAACCCTGAAAAATATTTTTCTTTGATTTTCGGTACACGTCAACGGATGTCACAAAAAAAAGGATGATGTTCTCCCCCCCCCCCCCCGCCCCCAATGCACACATCAAAAGGTGGGTTTGTAAAATTCAGCTTGTGGCCTTTTTCTTGTGATTTTTCAGCCAGCTTCAAGAAGCACCTAGCCCCCCCCTCCCCAGGATCAAAAGAAAGGAGAAAGAAGGCAAAGGCGTTCGCTCAAGGATCTGCGAGCGGTGATACAAACAAGCAAGCCTTCTTCAGACCTTAAATCCGCCTTTACATTGGTGCCCTTAAACCTCTGGATTTGATTTTAGCTGTTCATTTTCAGTGACTCACAGCACGCAAACAGTCAAGTTTAGCAAAGCAAACCCTGATTAGAAATTATTGACTGTAAAGCAAGTACAAGGAATGGGTCTACTGATAGCAAAAATAAACACATGGAATGGATTTTCCGGACTTGACTTCTTATGGTTCTGATATTCTAACTTCCTCTCCCACACTCTTGGTTTCTGAAGTTCAGTACCACCACTCCAGCCACGTCTCTTAGACTTTTTAAAAAACCGTATATTGGTTCTATTCAGCTCTATTCCAAATAAACATTTGCCCAAGTGGATTTCAAGCCTTCCCCTCCAGTCTATCACAAATCCCTTTCCCCAGGTAATTTCCCCACACACGCACCCCTCATGCAACAAGTGACAGGTTTGAACAACATATAAAGGGAGCTACCGACTCTCCTGAGTCAGCCTAACGTTTCAAAAAATCACTTTTCCTCACCCATACTTCCTTCTCCAAACATGTCCCTTCATGAAACATCTCCATTTCCATTAAATAATAAACGTTTCCCACACAGTCATTTTATTTGGCTTCCTATCCGACCATCTCACCCCAATGAGCACTAAGCGGTCTCTTCTGGCCGCAGTTCAAACAACTGCTCCCAATGCTCTGTTTTTCCACCTGACTTCCACCCTCACCTGATTCCCTCCTTCGCCCTCCAGCGCAACCAATGCCCTCTCTAAGCTGTGGAGTCTTGTGAGCAAAAATTCTACTTTGTGACATTAAAGTTGTGAGCCAGCGATTTGGCCACTGCATGAATTACTTTGCTCTGGAGCCATATGGCCTGTGCTGAGACAAAAATGTGTGAGCCGGAGGCTAGAAAACTGTGAGCTTGCTCACACTGACTCAGCTTAGAGGGAACACTGATCTCAACCGTAAGTTGGCTGCAGTCCAACTCTCTTTTCTGCCCTCATCTTAAACCAGGGGGTTCTAATGTGGCATTCATGGGAGTGGCGGTACCTGCCAACACCTTTCCTGATGCCCGCCAAGAGGTCAAGTTACGGTGAGGCTTTTGCCCTCCAGGGTTTCCAACTGGCCACTGTAGATCTGACTGGCTGTGCGGATTTTTTTTTTTAAAAAAAAGACCCTTCTGCAGCAGTTGCTACTTATAGCACAAGCATCTTTACTGCATGACTGAAGGTAAACTGTGTGTATGCAAGAAAATATTTTTAACCAGTCTGTTCATTTTAAGAGGCATCCTGTCAAAGAGAGCTTCTGCCTGAAATGTTGAAGAGTTACTGTAAGACTTATGCACGAATTCACTCCCTGACATTTTGTGGTTGACTCAGCCTCCTGTGGCAGCCGTTTCATGGTTGACTCAGCCCCTTGTGGCAGAATCCTAAAGGTGCCCACAGGCTTAAAAGGCATGGGGACCCCTGTATTAAACCAACTGCAAAATCACCAGCCTTTTTGTCTCCTTAGAACTTCCTATGCATCAAACATAATCCTAGTTTTTAAGCCTGCACAGAGCTAACATCAGATATTCAGATATTCAGGCTGACTTCTAATTGTATTGTCCCTCCTCCCATCTCCACAGGCCAAACCGGTTTGTCTTCTCTTGCAGCGGGAGTGACATTCTTCAAACACTTGTGGGGGCTTCAGACCTTGACATAAGGAACAGGCTGTTGGGGGAGCCCAGGAATAATGCCTCAGTTTAGTGGTGCATGGGAGGGAGGTATGCGTTTAGCAGGACGCTGAGCCCAAGGATGGAGGTTTACGGAAACGGTGATTGAGCCAAACAACAAAAAGTTCTTGAGCCAAGCTTCACCATCCACATTTGTCTCATGATCCTTCTAGTACAAGCTGTGCTGTTTGTACAAAAGGAGAAAGAAAGTAGAGATCGTGGGGAAAGATTGGAGGAAAGACAGGCCACCCTCCTCCTTTATTTCTGGCCTGCCATTCCAAGATGCAGACTTGTTGTTGGTGGACCACTGGCCAATTTTGGGTAAAGCATCTAGTGCAGGGGTGGGCAATTGTTTTGGCTCGGGGGCCACTTTGTGGGAGTGGAGGTTAGCACCTTTTTAAATGATTGCATTCATTAGTTAACTCTGCATTTCAGAAAAGGTATAAATTGTATCATAAAAATCAATACATTTAAATTAAATAAAATAGTGGTAGTTTTATTCAATTTATTTATTGTGCTAATTTCATATCTATAGCTGCAAGCACATTTAATTTTAGAATCAGTTTAATGAGACAAATGTACCCTATCACACTTTTCTACAATTTTTTTAAAATCAGTAGTGAGATTGCTTGTTGAGAAACCACATGGCCGACTGTGGCGCCGCAGTTTGCCCACCCCTGTAGCGCCCATGGGCCGCAGTTTGCCCACCCCTGATCTAGTGCATGCTTGCTGGGATTCTAGATTAGACTTGAGGTGTGCCTTGACTCAAATCAATATGGTACTTGTTCTTAATATTTAGGCTCGCTACTGTCTTGTAAATTGTTAAGACACCAGTGGACCACAGCAAAAGCTAACAGACTGAGCAAGGACTTTCGCTCGTTCTTTATTACGATCATTTGACCAATTGTATACACAAAGACCGAGCAAGACTGACGCCCGCCCACTTTTTAAAAATCTTCTTTGCCAAGGGACCCAGGAACCAAATCACTTACCACAGGTAAGCTAAGAGAGCCCGAGTACGCACTCCTGCTTCATAAATTTAATACACCTCATTGGAGTAGGAGGTGGATTCTTGTTAAAAACAAGAAATTGATGATAAAGACTGCAGACAGACCACTCTTGTTTTAATCCTTTACCTGGAAGCCCAAAGGGGGCTGGTAAGGCTAGAATAACACAGTCAAACTATGACAGAGGTGTTCCACCATATGTTAATGAATACAGAGAAAAACTAACAGAGTGGCTGGAGCGTCTAGCTTAGGAGACCAGTTTCAAATCCGTACTCAGCCATGAAGCTCATCAGGTGATCTTGGACCAGCCGCACTGTCACAGTCTAGCTCACAGGATTGCTATGATAGTAAGCTGGAGGGAACAAATAATGTGCTGAGCTCCCAGTAGTGGCTAGAATATCAGACTAGGATTTGGGAGAACCACATTTCAGTCCTTGCTCTGCCACAGAAGCTTGCTGGGTGACCTTGCCCAGTCACACACTCCCAGCCTAACCTACCTTACAGGGCTGTTGTGAAGCTAAAATATAGGCCAGGACAATATAACTTGCTTCAGCTCCCCATTGGGGAGAAAGGCAGGGTATAAATGAAGTAAATAAATAAAGTAAAAGCAGAAGAGAAACAGGTTGTGAGGCAAAATAATTAGCCTATAACAACAAGAGGAAGAGTTAAGATACTTGGAAAGCCAACGGAGCATTTAATGCCAAGATAAACCTGTAGGCATTAAAGGGAAAAGGTAATTAAAGAAAACCCAATTTAACCCCCACCCACCCCGTATTTCCAGAAAGGGAGAAACATACTTAACACTTCCAATAAGAAACTGACTTACAAACTCACATTAATGTGACTGGACCCAAACATTCCAGTGGAATAGTTATATTAGTCCATTACAGCCAAACCAGGAAGGGTCTTACAGCAGCTTAAGAGTTTCAGTTAAGATTACTGGGTCAGAACCACCTGAGAGCCCGCCTTGCCACCTGCCCTTTATTTACCACCTATTACTGTTGCAAGAGTGCCAGTCTCCAATACAATTGCACATCGCAGGAGAATGTCACAGGCGGGACTTCGTGCATTCCAGTGACTCCACTGTTTACTAATTCCCCCCCCCCCCCCAATGCAAGGTTATATAAAAAAATTTTAAAAAAAATCTGCCAAAAAAGAGAGATCATGAGTTTGATGAACTTAAGCTTCAGGCTAGACACCTGCCTTCACGCTCCTCGCACAAGGTGCGGATCTATGTTTACTCAGAAGCAGTGTTCCCACTAAACCGGGTTAGTGTGAGCTAGCTCACAATGTTTTAGCCTCCAGCTCACAGATTTTTTGTCTTCGCTCAGGACGGGACGGCTCCAGAGCAACCTAACTTATGCACTAGCCAAATCACCTGCTCACGACTTTTAATGCCAGTAGCTCACAAAGCAGAATTTTTGCTCACGGGACTCCACAGCGTAGAGAGAGCATTGCTCAGAAGCAAGCCTCGCTCTGTTCAATGGGGGCTGTCCCGCCAGGACGCTTAAAAGCCTGTCTGGAAGTCGTTAAAGGGGCCGCAAGATTCCCCCCTCCCCACCAAGTTTGGCTGGATTGCACCTGGGAGAAAGAAGCAGAAATCCTTCCCAATTAAACAAATCTCCCTCTCTCCTTTCAAACTCTACCCCCCCCCCCTTCTCAGAGACCCTTCTCTCCACAACCGGGTGCAAAACCCACCGCCCCGACCAGCTTACGCTCTCTCCCCCTCCAGCCCCACACGCTAAAAACAATCCTTCCCCTACCCCACACACCCCCTTTGGAGGCCCTCGAGCCCCCCAACCACGGCTTGAGAGCAGCCTTCCTCCAGAGCAACCGGCTCTCTCCCCCTTCCTGGTCCCCAGCTACCCCATTTTGGGGGGGGCTGCGGAGGTCCCCACCACGAGCCCGATCCTCCGACCTCACCTCTCGCGTCCTTCCACCTTTCCTGTTCGCTGGCCCTGCCAGCACTGCGCTAAATGCGCCCGCTACGCCAACAGCGTAAAAGTGGGCGGGAGAGAGAAAAACCCAACTAGCTCGAACGGAGAAGGTAAAATCCTCTCTACTGATTGGACGGAGGGGATGGGGGGGGGAAAGAGGTCGGGGTTGCTATTGGGTCCCAGGAGCCACGACGGGGAATGGCCGTTCGGCGATTGGTTCGAAGCGCCTTTCGTCACTCTGGAAAGGGCCCGCCTTCTCCCTCCCCCCACTTCTCTCTTCTGTTCGCTTTTAGCGGAGGGGGGTTTGTCCGGGGGGGGGGGGGGGGAGTGGGAGGGGAAGGAGGCAAAGGAGGCAGCTGCCCTGGGAGGAATGGGGAAGAGAATAAAAGGAGGGTACAGAAAGGGTTAACATTAGGGGGGTGGAGAAGAAGAGAGAATGGTGGAAGGAGGGGCTGAACAAATGCACAGGCCGGCCGAAGTCCCAATTTGAAAATACTGACCCTACTTAATACAGTTGTGTGGCTAATGTGCGCCATTATCCACCAGGTGACACAGCCCCAGCATCTAATTTCATTTCTGATCCTCAGGCTCAAGTGTTCCCTCTAAGCTGAGTTCGTGTGAGCTAGCTCACAGCTTTTTAGCCTCCAGCTCACCCATTTTTGTTTTAGCTCAGGAAGGATGGCTCCGGCACAGTAGATTTATGCAGTAGCCAAATCACTCCCTCACAACATTAATACTGGTAGCTCACAAAGTAGAATTTATTGTTCACAAGACTCCACAGTTTAAGAGGGAGCATGGCTCAGGTTGTATCCACTTGCAGGATAAAACTCCCTGACAACACCAGAATGTGCAGTCCTAAGGAAGACTCTCACAAAGTGGCTGTTCTATAACTGCCTCACTTTCTATACCCTGCTCCCTGTCCCTAGTTAAATTATTTATTTATTTCATTTATTTTATTGAACTTATGAATCACCCACCTTGGAGAGCAGGCTCTGGGTGATTTATGACACCATAAACAATTAAAAATACAGGTAATTATAATTAAAATCACAAATAATAAACATGAATTTAAAACCAGTCAGGATGGTGATAAATAGTCCCCCACTGCTGGCCACACTGCTATCCTGCAAGGCAGGGCGGTAGAGGGTATGTGGGGGCTGTAGAGGAAAAAAAGAGAGAGAGGGTGTCAATCTTAACCTCCCATTGCTGCCCTCAACTAAAAGCCCAGCGGAACATCTCTGCCTTGCAGGCCCTGCGGAACTCCATCAGATCCCACAGGGCCCTGATGTTATTTGGCAGAGAATTCACCAGGTCGGGGCCAGGACTGAAAAGGCCCTGGCCCTAGTCGAGGACAGCCAGACCTCCCTAGGACCGGGAATCACCAGCATATTGTTATCAGCTGATCTCAGCATTCTTTTGGGGACATACTGGAGGAAACAGTCCTGAAGGTACATGGGTCATAAGCGAACATAAGAGAAGCCAATGTTGGATCAGGCCAGTGGCCCATCCAGTCCAACACTCTGTTCACACAGTGGCCAAAAACACCAGGTGCCATCAGGAGGTCCACCAGTGGGGCCAGGACACTGGAAGCCCTCCCACCGTTGCCCCCCCCTCCAAGCACCAAGAATACAGAGCATCACTTGCCCCAGACCAAGAGTTCCTATCTATACCTTGTGGCTAATAGCCACTGATGGATCTCTGCCCCATATCTATATATCTAATAGCCAAGTGGACCCCTCTGTGCAGATATCTAAATCCATGTGGAGGGGGCACTTGGGGGCAGGGAGATTTTTCTGCATACTTGGGGGACTCCCCCCATGTGCAGAAAAGTCTGAAAAGTAAAAAGAAACTTTTGAGGGGATATTTAAATCCCCCGGAAAGTAAAAGCGTTCCCTGCGCATGCGCAGAGAACGCTTTGGCCATTGGGGGGAGGCTCGGCGGGCCCGGCAGCTGTGAGCTGCTCAGGCGTCGCCGCTGTCAGGGAGGGGAGGGGGTGGGAGAAGGCTTGGCGGGCCACAGGCCTCACCGTCACCACTGCTGTCGGGGAGGGGAGGGGGGAGAAGGCTTGGCAGGCCGCAGGCCTTGCCACTGTCGCCGCTGCTGTGGGGAAGGGGGAGGCGGCTTGGCGGGCCGCGGGCCTTGCTGCTACCACAGCTGCTATTGGGGAGGGGGGAGAAGGCTCAGCAGGCCACGGGCTTCGCCACTGCCGCTGCTGCTGTTGGGGAGGGGGGAGAAGGCTCGGCGGGCCAGTGGCTTTGAGCTGCTCAGCCTCGCCGGTGCTGGGGGCAGGGAGGGAGAAGGCTTACCTGGTGCCGCTTCCTCCTCCTGCAGGGAATACTTGTGTTTATCTAACTCCCTCTTGAAGCCGTCCATGCTTGTAGCTGCCGCCACCTCCTGTGGCAGTGAATTCCACGTGTTAATCACTCTTTGGGTGAAGAAGGACTTCTTTTTATCTGTTCTAACCGGACTGCTCAGCAATTTCATAGAGTGCCCACGAGTTCTTGTATGGTGAGAAAGGGAGAAAAGGACTTCTTTCTCTACCTGCTCCCTGACCGTTTAAGGCCTTGCCTTATATTAGTGCCAGTATTTTCTCCCTTTAAAAATAAAGTCTTTGCACCCACCCCCCAACAATTTTTTCCAACAAAAATAATCCCTTGGTTACAACTGGAATATCAACAAATACCTCACTGGATGTTTTCAGTAGTGTGTATCTAATAAAAAGAAATGGGTAAAGGTGAGGAAAAATATGTTTCATATGGAGGTACTTCAATTATGTCATAGGCCATGGCATGAGAAAGTCACTTTCATGTGGGGCCTTCAGATATTGGTATTTTTACACATGCCTTGCATTATATAAAAGCAAACATCTTTAACAATTTTAATCAGTCCAGATACCACTTTGTCTTCCAGGTCTTTAATATTTTTATTTACTGACTTAATTTATATCCTGCCTAGGGTTGCCAAGTCCTACCTCGTCAGTAGCAGGGGGGAGCCCATTCCCTCCTGGGAGTCTTCTCACACGCACTTGAGTGACATCATCACCTCGGGCACATTGGGGCGGGACCTCTCTAATTCAAGGGAAAACTATAGAGTTTCCCCTCGAATTATAGAGTGTCCCCCCCCCCCGAAACGTGCCCGACACGATGACGTCACCTCTGGGTGACGCCATGGCGCTGGGGACATCTTCACAGCCGGGCAATTTGGGGGCAGGATTTCCCCCGGCGGCCCAATCTGGGCCAGCGGGGAGTGGGCCGCTGGAGCAGGGGTTTCCCCGCCCCCAGGGGGACTTGGGAACCCTAATCCTGTGAAGTAGGTTAGGCTGAGACTGTGTGACTATTCTGAACTGTTAATAGCAGATTGTTAGAAGAATGTTTTTCTAGCATAAGGGTTGCCATGCATTTCAAGGTAATAATAATAATTATCGTATGGCCTAAGATTGTCTGGCAGCCAGAAGTTCTAGCTCTTTCAAGGTAAATACATTCAACATTCGAACTTGCTGTATTCGACTGTAACAGACATGAGCTGATTGCCTTGGGTCGCCAGCCTCCTCCGGGTTGGGCCTGGAGATCTCCCAAAATTACAACTGATCTCCAGACTACAAAAGATCCAATCCCCTGGAGTAAATGGCTGCTTTGGAGGGTGGACTCTAGACAGATAGTACTATTGAGGAGCATTGAGGAACGAAGCCTGCTGAGCGAAAATAAGTACGGCTTCTGCAAAGGGAAGTCGCCAACCTTTTGGAGTTCTTTGCGCAAGTAAGAGTGAGGAACAAAGCCTGCTGAGAGGAAATAACCGTGCTTTCTAGAAAGGGAAGTCACCTACCTTTCGGAGTTCTTTGAGCAAGTAAGACTGTAGATAATGGTGATCCAGTAGACACTGTACACTTGGCTTTCCAAAAGTAGATAGCTCAATGAAAATGTTGACTCAGTGTGTGGCAGTGGGGAAAAAAGGCAAACTCCCTGCTGGGGATTATTAAGAAAGGGACTGAAAATAAACTGCCAGTGTTATAATGCCCCTGTATGGGTCTATAGTGGGGCCTCGTTTGGAATGACTGTGTGCAGTTCTGGCTGCGGTTATCTCAAAAAGGACATTGCAGAGCTGGGAAAAGTACAGAGGAGGGCAACCAGGATAATTAAGGGGTTGGAGCACGTTTCCTCCGAGGAAAGGCAAAAGAGACTTTTCAGTTTAGAAAAAAGATGCCCGAGGGAAGACAAGATACATATTTATAAAATTATGCATGGGACACTTTTTCTCCCTCTCCAAAATGCTAGAACTTGGGAGCACCCAATGAAGTTGATGGGCAAGAGATTCAGGACGAAGAAAGCACTTCTCTACCCCAAAGTGATCCTGCTAGAGGATGTAGTAATGGCACAAGCATAGATGGCTTTAAAAGGTTACTAGACAAATTGATGGAGGAGAGGTCCTTCAGTGGCTACTAGCCATGGCTTCTAAAGGGAAACTTCACTTTCTCTAAATACTTGCTGGGAGGCAATATTAGGGGAAGGCCTCACCCTCTATTCCCTATTATTGACCCTCCTGCAGAATAACTGGTTGGCCACTATGCATATAGCAGGGGTGGGCAAATTGCAGCCCGGGGGCCACGTGCGGCCCGCCACAGAGTTTTTTGCGGCCTGCCAAGAAGATTTCAGGACTTCAAGAAAACTGAGCCTAAATTCAGTTTGCTCTCTTATCCCATCACTGCTGATATTGATGCAGCACCTGAGGAGCTGCAGCTTGAACTTATTGACATGCAGTCAGATCACACTGGGAAAGAAATGTTTAATGCTGTGACATTAGTTGACTTTGAGAAATCTTTGTCTGCTGCAAAAATTTCCATGGATGAAGAAATTTGCTGGGGAAATGTTCTCTATATTTGGGTCTACATATATTTGTGAGCAAAGTTTTTCTTGCATGAAGATCGACAAGAGTAAATATAGATGCTCTTTGACAGACATTAACTTGCAGGCTGTGATGAGAATCTCAACAAGCAATCTCACTCCTGATTTCAAAAAAATTGTAGAAAAGTGTGATGGGGTACATTTGTCTCATTAAACTGATTCTAAAGTTAAATGTGCTTGCAGCTATAGACGATATGAAATTAGCTCAATAAATAAATTGAATAAAACTACCGCTATTTTATTTAATTTATATTTATTGATTTTTATGATACAATTTATACCTTTTCTGAAATGCAAAGTTAACTAATGAATGCAATCGTTTTAAAAGGTGCGGCCCTCCACTAACCTCCGCTCCCACAAAGTGGTCCCCGAGCCAAAATAATTGCCCACCCCTGGAATATAGGATACTGAACCAGATGGACCACTGGTCTCTTATGTTCTTAGAATGATCCCTTGCTTCCCAGTTTTGGTTCTTGTTCATTCTTGTAGCATTTCAGTGAATATTGAATCAGTTCCTATGGGAGGGGTAGATGGGATGGTGGTGCTTAATTACCACTTTTCTCTTTTTGACAAAACCTACTGCTCACTACCTCTTTGTATTCTTCATAGTCATTGTTTGTAGGCTATATTCAGAGGGCCAAAAGGCCAACTGTGAGCTGAGAGATCATTGCCGAGTTCATTCATGCCTCAGTTTTTGCAGAAGATGACAAAATAGTCCTGGTTAGAAATGGACTCCTGTAACGTATTGCATACAGACGTAAGTATGTGAGTTAACCAGTGTTTGCACCCCTTAAACCCCTGAAATTCTACATCACAGTTTAATCCAGATTTAGAATTCTGGCTGGTACAGACCACAGCTTCAGAATGACAGGACTGAGTTTAGTTTATGCCATAATAGTTTAGAGATCTCAGATATGCCCTGTTGTTTTGTAAACGTGACAAACACCAATAAACCATAGGAATTCTAATAAAACAAACAAACAAAGCCCATACCCCAACAACACAGATCATGTCAGACTGAATTCAAGCCCTACCCTTGGCCTAAGATACAAATTCTTTTGAACAATTCACTTCCTCCACTGGAAAAAGAAATAATGTTTTCCTAAATACTATGACATTGACGTTATGCATATATTTTATGATTATTCCTCTTGACTTCCCCTTTGGACATTTCCCTGCTGTTTATAGCAACCAGGAATGAATGCTAAAGTTTACTGGGATCATAAATCTTGCCATTCGCACGCATATTTACTCTATGACTTTTACTTCCCCCCCCCCCCCAAAATTTCTTTCTGTAAAAGCCTGAGTGTTTGCTTTATAATAAATCGGACAATATGACCGGTCTTATAAATAAATAGGCTGGGTTGAGTGCCTGGGGAATTGCTGAACACACTGTAATTTAACGACGTTTAATTACCACGGCTCTGTGTTGTCCTTCGCAAAAGGCAGGCAAGCAGATCTAGGAGGCAAGCCGTGTGACACTGAACCGAACCCCATCACGCTGGCACTTGGGATACGTCTGTGCATGGGATCGATATCAGCATTTTAAAGAGGAATCTAGCGTGTGACAATAATGTCATGTGCTCATGATTTTGCTTCCCTCCTTCAGAGAGCAATTTGTTTATTAGAAATCATGCCACGTTAGAGTTTCTGGCACGCAGCACCGTGGGGCTGCAGTCAGACAATTTCCATATGGGTTATTTGCCCCAGGTTCAGTGATCTTGGGGAGCTGTTTTTTGCTCTCTTTCCCCATAGCAAGATGGTGTATTCATGCAACTCCCGGGATTTCCCCAGCCTTTCTCCGATCTTTCTCAGACTGCTTTGTTGCAATGTTTGGAAAAGATTCCAGGAAAGCCTGGATGGCTGCCGGGTGGGTGGGAAAAGTTGAATTTCCTTGCCCCCTGGCAGCCATTTTCCCTGACCCCATCCCCAAGACAGCTGTTTCATTCCCTTTCACCAGGAGCGGGGCCCTTTTGTTTTTAAATCAGCAGCTGAATATTGTTATATATCTATAGGGCACTTTGTGCATCGGGTCCTCTGAATTCCCAGCTTTCATTGAGAAAAAAAAAACACACCCGTAAGTCTCTAGCCTCTTCAGTTACAGAGATACAGTGGAAAAGGCAATTGTGGGGTTAGAGCAGGCCTCACCAACATGGTATTCATCAGTGCCATGGTGCCCACCAGTACTTCCTCTGGCACACACCAAGCTATTTAGAAATTAGGTGGGGCCAGTATAAGGCAAAGATTGTTACTGGCTGCCTTAATTTTTGTTACTGGCTGCGCTTGGGGCTCTTTAGCTTGGAGAAGCGACGACTGAGGGGTGACATGATCAAGGTTTATAAGATGATGCATGGGATAGAGCAGGCAGAGAAAGGAGTACTTTCCTCCCTTTCTCACAATACAAGAACTCGTGGGCTGGCAACCCTGTGTGAGGCTGTGAAAGTAAGTATTCCTTGAATTTTCCTCTGCAAAACATCAGAAGGCAAATCATTCCTTAAAACTTCCTTTATATCCTGCCTTTCTTCCCACAGGTGTGCAGTCGGAGAAGGAGGTCCAGGCTCCCAGGCTATGCAAAGGAGTGGCCAAACTTTGGGCGGGAGACTGATTCACCGATGGGACATCTGCATGCCTATCCATTGCCCCCAGGGGCTCGCAAAGCCGGGCATTGACCTCGATCTAACAATGCCGTTTCATCAGCAAGGGCAGGTCTTTGAGTACAAAGTCCAATTACTATCAAGCAACCAGATGGGCTTGATTGCTTTTTACTGACTTTTATCAGGATGTCTCCTCCAGACCTGACTCAGGCTATGGGTGAAGCCTCCACCCTGTCAGACCTTTTGTCCAGGCTGCCAAGATGCAATCGATCACCTTTTGTTACCTTTCTGGGAAGCCCCCTCCCTAAAAGTGAGGAAACCTACAGATTCCCATCCTGGACTCACGCTGGATACCTGGGCTTCACAATTACTTGTAGGGTTGCCAGCCTCCAGGTGGAGCCTGGAGATCTCCCACTGTTGCAACTGATCTCCAGACAATAGAGATCAGTCCACCTGGAGAAAACGGCTGCTTTGGAGGGTGGACTCTATGGTACTGTATCCAGCTAAGATCGCTCCCTTCCCCAAACTCCACCCTCCTTGGGTTCCACCCTCCAAATCTCCAGATATCTCCCAACTCAGAGCTGGTAATTCTGTTTCTTTGATTTTCTTTTGTGGGGGCCCCTATAACTACCACCGTTCCGTCCACCCGAACTGTGCAGTCTCACTGCCCACTCCACTTTTCTGGAACCAGCGAACCTTGGTACTATTTCTTTGGGATCTTCAGAAGGTGTGTCTAAAGTCCCCTACCCTGAATGTCTGCCCTGCTCAGCCAACTGAGGACAGATAAACTCCATCTCTGTTCTCTCCCTTTGTCTTAGAAACTCTTCTTTCCCCTTCTTTAAATCCTCCCTCGCTCCTCCTTGTGGCCATCCCCAGATGCAGAATTCCCACTCTGCCAGAGGTTCTCCGTTACTTTCTCTCCCATCATCTAGCTCTTCACGTACATGTCCCTCGGAACACAACAATTACCCTGTTCTTATGCCTCAGTACCTTTTCAGTTCCTGTACTTCTGTATTCCTTTAATTAAACTCTAAGCCAGGAGTGTCAGACATAAGGCCTATGGGCCAGAACTGGCCCGCCCAGGACTCCTATGCGGCCTGCGAGCAATAGGGATCTGACATAAATGTCACTTTGTCGGGCTGGGCTGAGGCCTTGTGCGCCATAAAACGTAATGCCAGGTACCAGAGATATAAACTGCATAAAGGGCTCACCCTCATAAAGGGGAGGGGGTGGAGCCACTCCGATTGTGGCTTCAACACGGCAGAACAACCACATCTGCAGCAGTCAAGCAGCGTGAGAGCATCTGCCCAGCGTTGCACTGCTGGCTCTCCAGCCCACCCATACGAGTTTTCCTTTGTATCCTAGGGTTGCCATCCTCCACGTGGGGCCTGGGGATCTCCCGCTTTTACAACTGATCTCCAGCTGACAGAGATCAGCTCCCCTGGAGAAAATGGCTGCTCTGAAGGGTGGACTCTATGGCATTGTACCATGCTGAGGCCCCGCCCCTCCCCAAACACCACCTTCTCCTGGCGCCACCCCCAAAGTCCCCAGGTATTTTCCAACCTGGACTTGGCAACCCTATTGCACCCCACTCCCAGCCCATGGGGCCTTGCAGTGAGGATACACCAACACGGAGCTTACCAGCTGCTGCCCTTTATGCAGTTTATATCTGTGGAACCTGGCATTACGTTTTATGGCACAGAAGGCCTCGGCCCAGGCCGACAAAGTGACATTTATGACAGATCCAGCCCTTGTAACAAATGAGTTCAACACTCCTGTTCTAAACCTAGCTTTGGAAAAGATCTGGTTTGTTTCATAGTTACTGGTAGCCTATTAGAGGCACTTTGAGTTTTGCTTGCTTATTATCCAGGTAAAGATCCCTAAAACACATATTCTGCTCCCCCGTAATTGGCGAGTGTGTCAGTTTTCCAAGTTAGCTAGGCTGTGGAACCTGGAAGAGCTTTCCCCCCAACACTGAGCTTAATTCCCCCAAACTGGTTGGGGACAAGTGCCCCAAACCCAAGTTAGAGAGTCCACACATGTCTTTTTTTTTTTTTTTTGAATATATTTTATTAGAGTTTAAAAAAAAAAAATTAACAATTGATAACGTCATTTTCTATATACAGAGCACAGACTTGTTACAACCAAAGATATAGTTTGGACCATGTAGACGTTGGATCAATTTTGTTATCCATATTCCCTAAATAACTCAGTTTATCCATCTCGGCCCACTCTAACAATTTATGAATTAAGTCCATTTTACCCGGTAATACAGAACTTTTCCAGCATTTAGCCCGTAAAATGCACGCTGCAGTCAATATGTAAGCCAATAGTTTCAAATCTGATTTGTTCATCCTCTCTGGAAGCATATTCAGTAGGAAGATTTCTGGCTTTAGAGGTATTTCATATGCCAAAATTTCAAAAATCAACTTGCTTATCATTTTCCAGAATTTTTGCATCATCTTGCATGTCCACCACATGTGAAAAAAAGATCCTTTTTCAGATCCACACAACCAACATACCTCCAAAACATTTTTAAAGCATTTATTAAGCCTGTCAAGGGACCAACACCAGCGGTGAAAAACTTTATATATGTTTTCTTTATAGCTTACCACTTTTAAATACTTAAGTGAGCTCCAAGTTCTCAACCATCTATCTGTATCTATACTATAACCAAAATCCTTCATCCATTTTATCACAGTTGGTTTTATTTCTTCCTCCTGCATTTCATAATTATTCATTAGGTTATTTTTTTTTTATTAATTTATCTTCACTGTTTAATTAAATGGATTCCAATTCATTTTATTTTTCACTAAACCCAATCTTTCTATCTTCTCTATATCTAGACTGCAGCTGAATATTCTCCCACCAGGAGAGTCCACACATGTCAATACATGTGAAAGGCAGCACACGTGGTAACAACCAAAAGCGGCTTACATCATTCATTCTCCTCTCCTCCATTTTCCCTCCCAGCAACCCTGTGAGGTAGGTTAGGCTGAAAGTATGGGTCTGGGCCAAGGTCACCCAGTAAGCTTCCACGGCATGCGTGGGGATTCGAACCCAGATTGTCCAGATCCTAAATCATCACCCTAGTATCACACAGGGCCTCTCCCTTCCTCTTCCCCATAGTCTGGCATAGTGCAGTTCTGGAAGGAAACACCTTTGCTCTCTGTAGACTGTCACTGCATTCCTGCTCGACAGGAGATGACCTTTATGACAGTGTTCATAACTATCCAAGGATGTGCTCAAGCATCCATGAACAGAACAGTGTGTTCACACAAATCACAGTAATGCTGAGCTTGTTTTAAGTGAGAGGAGTCGTTTTCCTGTTAAGTAATGGGAAGGAGTGCGTTTATATTAGATTCTGATAGAAACCCGTCGTGGCTCATTAATCTGGAGATTCTCAAGTTTTTGTGGGACTGAATGATGTGGCAATGGCCAATAGCTTTATATGCTTTTCAGAAATGATTAGGGCTGCTATTGGGCCATACCAGCTCAGAACCCCCAGCTGCAGGGGCAGTATGTCTTGGATTACCAAATGGTGTCAACCAGGAACAAGGAGAATGGCTGTTTCCACAGTGTCCTGCTTGCACGTTTCCCAGCGCTGGCGACAACTGAAGTGCAAGCCTTTGCAGTGTTCTCATCCTTTGGAGCTCAGCTCCCTTTCCGGGGTCCTCTGGAAGTTCCATCTCTGTGTTAGCTCATCTTTAGCGCATGAAGGCTCCATGTGTAAATCCCACACAGCAGGAAGCCAACAGCGCATATTGGTTTCAATTAAAGCGTTCTGGTTTTTTACTGCAGAAAACGAATTGGAACAATTTTCAGAAAGAGCTTCAAGCTAAACTAAAAGAATTACACTGCTGTTTTTAAACCCAAGTTGAAAGTTTTGCACTACTTGGTGACTGCTCTAGAGCCTCTTAAAGTCTAGCTTCATTGTCCAATAATTGTCTCCAGTAGCAATTTTGGGGGCCGTAGGAATGGGTAACCTAGGTTAAAAGAAACCAGACAAAACCCTGCCTTTTGGAATGCATGTACTGGAGAACCATGAAACCCTCTGTACAGCTATTGCTTCATTAGGTGGGATTATCCTATGATAGCCAGTGACTCTTAAGTGTGTATCTTCTCAGTTTAAACCAATAACAGGCCATGAGCTCTTCTTTGATCTGCTTGCATTTTTGCATTAGCTTATCTGTTAGTAACATACTGTGGTAATAAAGGGCTGCATTACTTCAGTTTCCCCTTATCGGAATGGCTAAATGTGTATCTTGTGAACAGAGGCTTATTCTAAGCAGGTCTGCTGAGAATCCTACTAAACTCTACTGAATCAGATTTAATCGCAGGAAACTCTTCTGAGGATGCCACTTCACCAAAGTGCTAGAAGAGAAGAAGAAGAAGAGATGGGATTTATACGCCACCCTTCACTACCCGAAGGAGTCTCAGAGCAGTTTACAATCTCCTTCCCCTTTCCCTCCCCACAACAGACTCCCTGTGAGGTAGCTGGGGCTGAGAGAGCTCTCTCGAGAACTGCTTGTGAGAGAACACCTCTGAAAGAACTTGTAACTGACCCAAGGTCACATCAGCAGCTGCATGTGGAGGAGTGGAGAATCAAACCCGGTTCTCCCAGATTAGAATCCGTGCTCCTAAACACTACACCAAACTGGCTCTCTAAATTTATGTTTGGGCCCTACTAGACATAAAGGCTAGAGCTGAGGGATCCTTTGATGGATCTTCTGCACACAATATTCCACACATATAGAAATCTAGCACATCAGGGAGAAAGCTACAAATCTTGCCTTCTCCCTAAAATACTAGTTTTCTATGTGAAGGGAATTCGAGTGAGCACCAGCCTGAAGTGGTGCAGGCCAGATCCTGACCAACTAAGGCCAGAGAGAGAAAGCAAATCTTTTGCTGGGTCACGGTTTACCGGTGAAAAGAAGCAGCAGCTGTCCCATTGTCAGTGAATTCTTTTTCAAAAATATGTCAAAAAACCAGATTGTCCTGAGCTCGCTTTTCAAAATCTCAGTACTTCCTTTTGGGGTTTTTTATTTTTATTTTTAGCATGCTGAATACCCAGTAGAAAAATGTTCCCCTAGTTTCAGGAGAGGTGGCAGGGGAAGGCACAGTTTTAAACAAACTGGTTTAGCTTTCGTCCATGCTGGTTTAAACTGGTCTCAAAGGAATTCAAAGAGGCTCACCTGGCTGCCATTGCTTTAAAGATCAGTTCTCCTCTGGTGGAACTGAAGACTGACTAAGCAACAAGTATAAAGACTGACTCACGGTAACTGTCCCAACTTAAGCTTGCACCCTTGATGTACTATTGAGATCAAATCCTACCTTCCATCATAACAGGAGCCAGCAGGGACCAAGAGAGCCAGTTTGGTGTAGTGGTTAGGAGCGCGGACTCTAATCTGGGAAAACCAGAGCAGCTCCTGGTCAGTCACAATTCTCTCAGAGCTGTTCTCTCAAGAGCAGTCCCCAAAAGAGCTCTCTCAGCCCCACCTACCTCACAGGGTGTCTGTTGTGAGGAAGGGGAAGGAAGGAGATTGTAAGCTGCTCTGAGACTCCAAGTGATTGAAGGTTAGGGATCAATGTTCCCTCTAAGCTGAGTTAATGTGAGCTAGCTCACAGTTTTTTAGCCTCCAGCTCACACATTTTTGCTTTAGCTCAGGATGTATGACTCCAGAGCAAACTAACTTATGCAGTAACCAAATCACCTGCTCACATCTTTAATGCCAGTAGCTCACAAAGTAGAATTTTTGCTCACAAGAGTCCACAGCTTAGAGGGAGCATTGGTTAGGGTATAAATCAATCCCTTCTTCTAACCACATGGATACAGAAATAGGCATCCAAGAGTATAGGACAGGTCCCTCGATAGCTCTTAGCTATGGCTTAAAGGGACCTACATATTGAGAAGCGGTATACCTCTGAATGCCAGTTCCTGGAAGACAGAAACTAGCGGTACCAACTCCAGGTTGGGAAATTCCTGGAGATTTGGGGGTGGAGCCTGGAATGGGGAGGGACCTCAGCAGGGTATAAAGCCATAGTCCACCTTCCAAAGCATCCATTTTCTCCAGAGGAACTGATCTGTCCCATCTGGAGATCGGTTGTAATACCAGGAGATTTCAGGGCTCTCCTTGGCGGTTAGCAACCCTAGCATGAAAAGAGGAAAGCTTCGGCCTCTGTCACGCCAGCAGCTGCATGCGGAGGAGTGGGGAATCAAACCCGGTTCTCCTAGATTAGAGTCCGCGCTCTTAACCACTACACCAAATTGCATGTACATGCGACTGCTTCATTGGTTGATGGTAAATGTTTTCTGTGTACCAGCACACCCCCCCCCCCCCCCCCGGTGATATATGAAGCAGGCCTGAAACTGAAAGCTTTGGCAATTGTCCTGCAATGTTCCATGCAGCAACTGTCCAGGATGGGCTCCATTGCTGTTTGGCTTGAAATTCCGTGTAATAGGAACTATTGTAAAGTTGCTGGGTTGATGCTTTGAGAGTTGCATCTGCATCCGTCTTGATTGTGAAACCTGGCTGCCTCTAGCTAACAGCTGGAGCCGGCAGGGTCTCCACAGTTCATATGGAGAAATACTGTGGTATTTACAGCTGCAAATTCTGCATTTTGTCTGGCTCCCGAGGCCTCCCATCATTGTGACTTTAGTGTGATGTTGAGAGCAGGGGCTCTATCCTTGGGCAAATGCTAGCATCACTGTGCTGGTTCATCCTCTGTTACTCCTTTCTGCATTCTCCTTTTAATCCATGTTCACTGCGGTGCCTCCAAGCAATTCTGCATTAAAATCGAATTCGATTTTCATTTTAATCTAGTTTTTTTTTTTAAAAAAACCCTGCACTAAAATCGAGTTCAACCTTCTTTTTATTCCGGTTTCCCCACCCCCCACCCCATTCTGCATCAAGTTACCTCCCTTCAGTGGTCAGCCTGGTTTCAGCCTGCTGTTGCCCTGGTTATTTGGAGGCTGTTTTGCCATGGACTTAAATTGCCTCGACTCAGAATCAAAAACGGAGAAAATCCAGAGTGGCAAGGAAATACCCAGGATGCCAGAGCTATACAGAAAGAAACAGACTAGGATCCACATGCTGAACTGGTTCTGAAATCTAGCTGGGAGCTAGCTGGAGAAATTGGGGTTTCCATATAGGGTGTTATGTATTGACCATGCGGTCGCCATGTGCTCCAGTAATGGCGACCTCCATGTGGCCAGAGCACATGGCCAAGAAACTACCTGAGCTTCAGCCAGGTAGAACAAAGGCCAGGTGGATTCTAACCGGCCACCAATCATGTACCTAGGTTTCTTCCCAGGAACCTATGAGATGTAAATAGATTTATAATAGCCTATCAGGCCAGTTGGGCGAGGTCAGGGGATTCTCCCTGACCAGCAGAAAAGGAGGGCTCGGAGCCCTGGGTTGTATGCTTCATCCGGACCAGCAATAAAGATCTAGCTGTTTCACTATTCCATGGACTCCCGACTCCAATACTTTTCATAGATGCTGAGGGATAGAACAGTATCAAGAACCGTGGCCAATGGCTTCTTTCAGATTTTACAGGAAGCTCAGGACTGTACTTTTTTTTGGTCTCTGCCGAGGCATGTCAGCACCTGCCAGTCAGGAGGGTGGGGGGGAGAGTTCTTTTCTCCCCCTGTAAAGCTCTGGTTTCTGTCGATGTCTGCCCTTCAGAGTGTATCTTCACATGCCTTTGATTCAGCTAAACGCACCTAGCAAGTATTTAGTGGTTTCAGATCTTTCAGAGTGTTCCACGGGCATCGTCTTATAATCCTTACAACATCCTTGTCAGGTTGAACAGAGGGGGTGAACTGATACTAAGAGGAGTGTGCCGAGCGCGTCATCTAGTGAATTAAGGCAGGCAGGCAGGCATTCTTAAGTTGGACAAGCAGTCTGGTGTGGTGGTTAAGAGTGGTGGGACTCTAATCTGGAGGATCAGGTTTGATTCCCCACTCCTCCACATGAAGTCGGGTGGGTGACTCTGGGTCGGTCAAAGTTCTCTGAGAGCTGTTCTCTCAAGAGCAGTTCTCAGTCAGAGCTCTCTTGGCCCCACCTATGCCACAGGGTATCTGTTGTGGGGAAGGGAAGGTGATTATAAGCCACTGGCACCTGGAGATTTCCTGCTATTATAATTGATATACAGATGACAGAGATCAGTTTCCCTGGAGAAAATGGCTGCATTGGAGGATGGACTCTATGGCATTATACCCTGCTGGGGTCTCTCCCCTCCCAAAACCCTCCCCTCCCCAGTCTCTACCCTAAAATCTCCAGGTATTTCTCAACCTAGAGCTGGCAACCCTACATATCCTGGATTTGCAGCTCAGCTAAAAGGAAACCAGCCATCAATGGATCTCCCAGTGCTCAACTTTTAAGGCTGGGGCTATTATTTATTTATTTATTTATTTTACAGCTGCAAATTCTGCATTTTGTCTGGCTCCCGAGGCCTCCCATCATTGTGACTTTAGTGTGATGTTGAGAGAGGGTTTTAAAACCTTCCTCTGTAACATTCCCTTTTACTTGTAAGTGAGCATTAGAAGAGTTACTCAGGTTCCTGCTCTTAGGTTCTTACAGCAGAGAGAGGTTTGCTCAAAAGAACACCTGTTTATTAACAAGGACACACAGGGACCTAAGCAACTAGTTTTAGAACACTAGAGCTCAGGCAGTCTATGCTCCAGCCAACAAACAGCGCTAACCAGTGAGAAAAAGTGTGCTTTGCACACGAAAACTCATACTTTGAATAAACCTTTGTAAAATTAATAAGGAAACTTCAGACTCGGAGACTGGAGACCACACTACGAGATGGTATCCAGGGGTATATTGTGGGAAGCAGAATATTTTTGACCCCTAAATAAGGTCATCTTACTTCCAAAGAGTTTAAGATGCTTAAAATCTTGGTCCAGTTTTAAAGCTGCCCCATACTTGTCTGATATTACTTACAAACCGTATAGATGGGCACTTTCTAGGGCCTGTTTTGAGGCACTGCCCTCTGCTGTATTACAAGGCAAATTCTTGCGTGTGGCCATGCAGGAACAATTATGCCCATGTAAGTCTAATATGGTGGAATCCACCACCCATGTACTTTTGTATTGTAAACTTTATCGGGAATAACAGTCTTCTTTTATATTGCCACTTTTGTCCAAATTTAACCCCCTGCAATCTTATTTGAAATTTAGGCCAGAAATAACCTTTCTCCTAGAAGATTCTCTTATGCTATTTTATCTTATGCTATGGCCAGATTTTGTTGCCTAGTGATCAGAAAATGTAAATCCCTTGTAGTGGAAGATATGCTGTAACTTGTTTTTATTTATCTTGGATTTTATTCTCTTAATATCTTAGATTTTATTTTTGTATTATCACTGGGTCACTGGTTATTATTGTGATCTGACGTTGTTGCTGGCTTCTGACTGAATAAACCTTTGTTGGTTGTAAACAGGGGTGGCCGAACTGTGGCTCGGGAGCCGCATGCGGCTTTTTCATACATATTGTATGGCTCCTGGCAGGGCAGTTGGGGAAGCCAAGGGGAGGCATGCCTCCCTGATCGGGCTTCCCTTTCCCAGCCAGTGTTCCACTCCCTGGGTAGATTTGAGGTAGGGGGGAGCAGAGAAAGAAAGCAACTTTAAATTTAAGTGTGTTCTCAAAGCCACTCCCCCCCCCACCCCGCCAGCCAGCTTGGACAAGGCATTAGTCTCTTTAAATCCCTTCTCCAAACCAAGCCAGCTGACATGGGTGACGACTTGGAAGACTTTTAATTTTAAATTGAATTTTAAATTTAAATTGCTTTCTTTCCATCTTTCCCTCTCTCCCCATTTATTTGCTATCTTTTCATCTCTCTTTCTCTCTTGCTTTTCCCCTCCCTCCCTCCCTCCCATGTTTTTTTTCTTTCTTTCTTTCCTCCTTTCCTCTTCCTTACTCCCTTTTTTCCTCCCCCTCCCTCATCTATTTTCTCTCTCTCCTTCCCTCCCCTAATCTATTTGTTTTCTTTGATTCTGTTTCTATCTTCTTCTTTTATTAAACATCTTTAATTCTTTCCACCTTTTTCTTTCTCCCTTTCTTTTGTCCTCCCTCCCCAATTGCTTTCTTTGTTTCTTTCTCTATCCCCTCCCTCCCCCATCTATTTGCTTTCTTTCCCTTTCTTTCTCTTTCTCTCTATTCCTTCCTTCCCCCCTCCCTCCCCCATCTATTTGCTTTGTTTCTCTTTCTCTGTTTCCTTCCACCTTTCATTCTTTCTTTCCACCTCTCTCTCTTTGTCTCTTAGACAAATATTGTTAGCAAACAAATATGATTGGACAAATAAATATCATTATCAATATCTGTTTTTACCCTTTTGTTTTTATTTTCAGCAGTCTCATTTAATGTTAATAAAAAGCAAATTTGCATATTTGCCAATAAAGATGTGTCTGTGATATTTGTTCACATCTTGAGGCTCTCAAACATCTGACATTTATTCTATGTGGCTCTTACGTTAAGCGAGTTTAGCCACCCCTGGTCTTAAAGGTGCCACTGGACTCTAAATTTGTTCCAACGAGACTAAACAAACTCAAGCAAATATTGGGGGAAGCAGACCATTCCATTGTAAGGTATGCAATAAATACACCACATTCACCCCATATGATATTTGCTATCTGAATCCACCCCCGCCAAGGCTAGAGTTATGTCCTACCTACTCCAAATTCATAATCGGTCCTGCTGTGCTGCAATTGACAGAGTTTATTTTTAAAGCAGGGGATCAGTCCAAGGGTTCTTCCGTCACATCTACATTGAACCTCATCAGGCATGCTACATCAGCTAAGTGGCCTTAAGTAAGCTTATTCCTCACCCTTGCTGGTTATGCAGCACCACCTGCCGGAGAGAAAGGAATAGGCCCAGATATAACTGCAGGAGGAAGAAGGGGGATTCCTGATGGTTAAGAACATAAGAGAAGCCAATGTTGGATCAGGCCAGTGGCCCATCCAGTCCAACACTCTGTGCCAAACAGTGTCCAAAACCCAGGTGCCATCAGGAGGTCCACCTGCGGCGCCGGAACTCCAGAAGCCCTCCCACTGTTGCCCCCCAAGCACCAAGAATACAGAACATCACTGCCCTAAATGTAGTGTTCCATCTAGACCTTGTGGGTAATAGCCACTGATGGACCTCTGCTCCATATGTATATCCAGTCCCCTTTTGAAGCTGCCTGTGCTCGTAGCTGCTAACACTTCCCACAGCTATGGGAGCTGGTAGCGGAGGTAGTGTGCTGCAGATCAGGAAGCCCCCGAGGTTTAAACCTCCAGTTTGCAGTATGGGGATAATACTGACCTACCTCACAGGGTTGTTGTCATGCTTACAGGATAATACAGGTAGAGCCCTTGACCAAAATGCTATATAAATAAAGTATATTATTATGGTAACAGAAAGCTCTTTTCCATGACTGCAGTCTACCAGGCTGCCGTTACGTTAGGTGTTTCCATACAGGGCTAGAACTGCAGTTTCCCCACTGCTGACTCTGCTGCTGATAAAGGGAAGCAGCAACACAGCTTCCACATGGTTGGTTTCTCTGGCCCAGTCCTCCAGCAGCAGGCGTTCCTCCACCCCCACCCCCAGGGGGGCTATTTCAGTTTTTAAAAAAACAAACAAAAAACAGGCAATAGAGTAATATAGCTGATAGCCAACTGTACCCCAGCCTACAGATTGGGGCCCGATGAAGAGCAGGAAGTTTTTCCTGAAAACTTGAGGTGCCCCCAGGTTTGAAGAAAAATCTAAAAACCGGGGTGGGGGTGGGATTGGTGTGTATTTGTGTAAATCCCCCCCCCCCCCCGACAGAAGAGTTGTCTGTGCATTTGCAAAAGATGCTTCTCTGTTCAGTGGGGCGGCATGGCTGGGGTTGGGAATTAGACCCTCCAGAGTCCAGGCATGCAGCAGCTCCCTGCCACCCCTCTCCCCACTGTTCCTCTTAGCCATGGCATGGTCTCCAGTCCTAGGATGGCTACCCGCTCCCTCCACCATCACCATTTTGATGGCTGGGAGTGCGCTGGAACCGGGGCTTGGCAGTGGAGCCCGACAGCTGTGCAGGCAGGCCGGGCCCAGTGGTAGAGGCCAGGAGCCACGCCAGACCCAACAGTGGTCATGGGGGTGGGCGGGCTGGGAGCCGATTCTCGTGCTTACCCGCTTTTATACTCTCATCGTCAACTTGGCCCAGTCTGAGAATACATAAATCCTGTGACTGGAGTTGTTACCTGTCAAGACAGATCTTTCTTCTTTCCCTATCCTGGATAGCCCAGGCAAGCCCGATCTCGTCAGATCTCAGAAGCTAAGCAGGGTCGACTCTGGCAAGTTCGGGATGGGAGACCTCTTTGGAATACCAGCAGTTGGGAGGCGGGGGCAGGCTTTATTCAGCCACCTCTCTGAATATCCTCCAGGCCCCCAGTAGGGGTCAGTCACCAGAGGTTGCCATGACTTCCACATGCGCGCGTGCGTGCACACACACACACAAAAATACCCTCCCAAAAGATAGATCTTTCTTCAAATCTGGAAAACACCCTAAGTTTGCAGAAAAATCTGGACTCTTATAAATATGTGGGTTTTTTAAAAAGTCCCAATGAGCCTGTGATTTTAAGAAATGGATGCCTTCAGTAGCCACTGCTGGGCAATCACAACAGGTTTACCTGTTCAGGGGAGGGGCCGTGGCTCAGTGGCAGAGCCTCTGCTTGGCATGCAGAAGGTCCTAGGTTCAATCCCCCACATCGCCAGTTAAAAGCATCTGGCAGTCAGTGATGTGGAAGAGCTCTGCCTGCCTGAGTATCTGGACTGCTGGTCTGATTCACGATCAGGCTGCTTCGTGTGTGTGTGTGTTTATGTGTGTGTGTGTGTGTGTGTGTGTGAGTCACATGCTTTCAACCTAACCTACCTCACAGGGTTCTTGGTGAGGCTGAAAAGGAGGACAGGTGAATAATACCAGCTGCTTTGGTTCCCCGCTGTGGAGAAAGACGAGGTATAAATGAAGCAAATAAATAATGGGAGGCAGATAAAAGGCTGGTTGGTGAATGGCTGAGAAAGAATATGAGACAGGGAAAGGGGAGAGGGGGGAGTTGCCAGGAGGAGGGGAATAGTGTGGGGAAGGGGATAGAGGAGAAAGTCAGGTGCCCCCTGATAGTCCTTGCCGGTTCCCTGCGATGCACGTCACGTGGGCCCAGTGGCCAGCTCCGCACAACTGGCCATCATTTTCCCAGAGAAGAAAAAATGAAAAGGTCAAGGCACAGCCAAATTAGCCTGCTGAAGCAAGCAGTACTAGAAATGAACTACCCATGCACGTTTAGTATTTATAAGTACCAAGCCTTCACTTGCTGAGTTGGGGAAACCACGTTTCTTAACCACAGGGGTCCGTTGGAGCGGGAGCGCACAGGAGCGCAGCTCCAGGAGTGAGAAGCCCAGGGGGCGGGCACATGACCAAGCCCCGCCCCCTCCTCGGCTTCCCCAAGCAGTGCAGAGGTGCAGCGCCCCAGGGAAAGCCCTGCTAGGGTCTTTATTGATTTTAATGTTTTGTTTTAATATTGATAATTTTATCATTGTTCCTTTTATGACTGTGTGCTGCTTTTCCAGAGAATTGCTCAAGGTGGTGTATAAAATTTCTAAGTATACCATTTTTTATCAGGGCACATGGCATATAAGTACGGGAGAAGTTTCACCAACCTTTCAGCAGCCTCCACCCCATCAGTTTGGTGTAGTGGTCAGGAGTTAGAGTCTAATCTGGGAGAACCGGGTTTGATTCCCCACTCCTCCACATGCAGCTGCTGGTGTGACCTTGGGCCAGTCACAAGTTCTCTCCGAGCTGTTCTCTCATGAGCAGTTCTCAAAAGACCTCTCTCAGCCCCACCTACCTCCCAGGGTGTCTTGTTGTGGGGAGGGGAAGGGAAAGGGATGCGTGGTGCACATGTCCTGGGTATCTCAAGTCTACTTGAAACCTGGTGGTTTCAAGGGAGCAGGAAGAGAATGAGGGTGTGTTCTTTATGCTTATTTTTATTGCACAAAGTATTGGATGGGGAAGGGAATGGAGGAAGAGCAAGTCAGTTTCACTCACCTGTGGAGTGGAGCCTGAGGGGTGGGTGTTGCCTTCTGACACACTTCCGGTATGTTAGGGGGCGTGGCATATGCAAATGAGTTATGCAAATGAGTTATGGTAATGAGCTCCTACACCTCTTTTTCTACGAATGACCCCTGCTTAACCATATACTAAGAAAAGCTCATCAGCAGTATTTACACTTTGCTAGCCAATATTTACACAAGAAAAACAGTTTAGTGTGAGATAAAGTGGGTGGGATTCTGGAAATGTTGTAAAAGAAGTTTAAGAGGCACTGGAAGAGGAAGTGGACAGCATTGCCCGATTGACAACTCAGTACTGCACCAAATGGGGACCAACCAATAACTGGATAGGCTTTACTTGTTGGAAGTGAAGGACTTTGCGCTGTCTCTTAACTGCAGACATCAGAGGGAGTCTGTGTGGGAGTCAGAGAGACAGAGAGGCCAGGACACTGAACATCCTTCTCTTCTACTGCTCTGATGCTATCCCTTTGGTGTGTGGGTTGCTACTCTCAGGAAATCTGCCTTCCTTCCTTCCGGCCTAGCACCTTTCCACACTGTTCTGCCCTCCTCTGCCCTGGCACCATGAAGGCCGGACATGCATCCTGCATCTCTATCCATCCTAGCTAGTTAAGACTAGATTAGAATCCTGTCCCTATCCTGTCTAGAATGGAGTTCCTTACAATAAAGGACTCATATTAGTTTTGCAAATGTATGTAACTTTGCTTCTGATCAGCAACACACTAACCAGATAGACTCTGCTGCATTATGTGCCATGAGCACTCTGCTCTCTGAATGATCCTTCATTACTTTTCTGTAATGATGTAACTTTGCTAATATAAGATATAAGTTTTGCTTTGTTCAAGAGTCAGCATCTTGAACTCATGTAGGAACAGATAACTTTCTGTGATCACGATCAACCAAATCAGCCTGAGCTTCTAAGAAGGAATTTGCTGTTACTTGCTTCCTTTTGGACCTCTTTTGTCGAACCCAGTTTTTTTTCCTTCATCACCAGGTACGGGCTGCCTGGGGAGGGGGAGCTGAATACAGGAGGGGGCAGATAAAGGCTGGCTGACTGGCTGTTGAGTGGGAAGAAAGCAGGAAAAGGGGAGAGGCTATGGGGACTTTCAGGGAAGGGAAAGAGAAAATAGTGCAGGAAAATTAGATCTCCCCCAGCAAATTCTTGTGTGTCTCTTGTTTGTATTGTTATAATTATCAGTGCCTCTCAGGTTCTCCGAATTTCCCGTTTTCATTAAAATAAAGTCTCTAGCCTGTTTCATTGCGGAGTTGTGCCTTTTCCCTTCTATCTCTGCAAAGAAAAGGGCTAGTGCCTTAATTAAAAATAAATCTGGGAATTCAGATTCAGAAACCAGGGAACTGATACACAGATTATTATAACAAAACTAAATTGATTTTTAAAGGTACCCCCTCAGTGGTGCTGGGCAGAAGTGGCCGGTGTGGGCAGGAAAAATGTTTTCTGTGCAAGCAGGATTAGGAAGATTCCGGCCCACACAGCAGCAGCCCAGGCTTTGCTGAGATCCTTCCCAAAACGTTGCAGCAAAGCAACTTGGAGGAAAGCCATGGAAACCCTGGGAGATGCGTGAATGAACCAAATGCTGTGGAGAAGCAGGCTTCCTAACAGCATTAAAGCTGGGGTAAATTCCCACAACTTTCCTGCATTACAAAAAAAAAAAAAAACAAAAACAAAAAAACCGACCAAACAAAAAAAGGAAACGTCCTTTAAATGCTCTCTGTAAGCCTGCATGTTGAAGATACAAACTCGGGGCAAGTGCTCAAGGGCACAGGTGCTGTGGGCAGTGCTGTAAAGGGGATGTGGGAAAGCACCATGTCCAGATTGGACTACGGGCTTCTCATTCTGTAAAGGTTGCTCATGACCCAGCTGGGGGCCACAGTGTGTCTTTGAAACTCTTAACCTTTCTGCGCGAGGAGTGGCTAATGGCAACATCATTTTAAACTGTATTATAAGGTCCCCGCCGATATCTGATCCCTAAGTAATGCTACCCACACTGAAGCACATGCACAAAATTTGGAAATGCATGGAAACGCGTGTGCATAAAGATCCCCCTCCGCCAACGCATGCGCTGTCCCAGAAGGCATTTTCTTTTGTACCTTAACCAGCTAGAAATTGGTCTTGAGGCTTTCCAGACTGGGGAGCCACTGAGTGGGCAAGCCTGTGGCACAGTCAGTCGCAGTCACATGGCAGGAAGGGAAGCCAGACCTAAAAACCACCGTGGAAGCAAGTACAGCTTCACATGTGGCTAAGGTTGCCAGCTCCGAGTTGGGAAATCGCTGAAGATTTGGGGGTGGATCCTGGCGAGGGGGGAGGGTTCGAGGAGGGAAGGGACTACAGCAGGTTATAATACCAGAGAGTCCATCCTCCAAAGCTGCCGTGTTCTCTGGGCACTCCAACCACTCAGTGAGCTTGGCTTGACTAATGGCTACGCCTCTCTACAAAGAAAGATGGGAGGCCAGGCCTGCTGGCAACATATGCACACTGGCTACATATGCGCACTAACAGCAGCAGCAGGTCTTTCCAAAAGGAAGCAAAGTAGCCCTGCTCTGGATAGCCCAGGCAAGCCGGATCTCATCAGATCTCGGAAGCTAAGCAGGGCCAACCCAGGTCGGTACTTGGGAGACCTCCAGAGAAAACTAGGGCTGGGATGCAGAGGCAGGCCATAGCAAGCCACCTCTCTGAAACGTCCCAGCCCCACTAGGGGTCGCCAGAAGTCAACCATGATTTCCAGGCGCACACACACAAAACAGTCACCAAAACATCACCAAAAAGCAGCAAAGTAAAATGGTGTTTGTACAGGAAGTTGAACCACCTTCGATTCCTGAGCTAGAATATTGGCTTCTCAGTCTCAACATTTTCCCCAGTTGACAGCTTGGAAATCCCTGCCAGCTAGAAACTCCAAAACGTGTCTCTCTTTGGGGCCGACAAAGGGCTTATTAGTTGTACGATACAGAAAGTCATTTCTGAAACACGCAAAAGGAGTTTTTATTTAGACCTGCTCACCTGCCAGACCCCTGGGTCACTACCCAAAATCGTTTAGACAAAACCCATTAAGAAGAAGAGATTGGATTTATATCTCGCCCTTCACTCACTCGGAGTCTCAAGAGCGGCTTACAAACTCCTGTCCCTTCCCCTCCCCACAACAGACACCCTGTGAGGTAGGTGGGGCTGAGAGAGCTCTTTTGAGAACTGCTCTTTCGGGAACAGCTCTGACAGAACGATGGCTTGCCCAAGGTCATCCAGCAGCTGCAAGTGGAGGGGTGGGAAATCAAACCTGGTTCTCCCAGATTAGAGTCTGCGCACTTAACCACTACACCAAACTGGCTCACCTCCTGAGTGAGAGATCAGCCCGCTTCCTCAGAAAAGGCTGGCTCATCGAGGGCATTAGAAAGGGACTCCGCAGCTCACCGAGAACCACATCCGCTCAAACAGCCAAATGAGTACAGCGTGGTGCCCTGTGCACCGAATGCAAACATACAAGGTATGACTCTGGATATTCAATATATACCTGGAAGCTTTTTAACTGACAAGATTAAATCAGAGCAGGCAGGTGTGTCTCCCCCTCCTCCACACTGTTGCATCTTAGCCGGCACTTGTGCATCTGGAGCAGAGAGGAGGGCTTCACCCTCTGCCTTCACACCCCATCCTCAGCATGAGGAAGAACAGCTTCGGGAGACCAGAGTAAGACTGCCAGGGGCACCTAGTGGAGAGCAGGCCGGTTGCAGCGAAAGGAGAGTCGAACCACAACTGTTGTGGCCAGCTGCTTCTTTTCCTGGGTGCCTGCCCAGATGGTCCTGATGGTGGTTGTAGTTTTTCTTCTCCGGGCAGCTGGCTTTCCTCCTGGCTTCTTGGATGAGAGGGGAGAGGCTGCCAAAGCTGGGGAGCGGTTGCTGGAGTGGATGGGCCCTTGGCTTCCATCCCTGGCAGGAGGCTCTCAGCATACCCATCCTGTTGTTCCTGTGGCAGCGGCAGCTGTTTCAGGGTGGAAACCACCTGCCTACCTCAAGCCCTACAAGGCCACGGCTTTGCTCGCTTCACTGGAACAATGGGAAGAGTGCCTAGAGGAGGGGCTGCCTGTTTCCACCTCTAAAGATTTTAAGCATGGAGGAAGCGTTGAAAAAAAATGGGCATCTCAGCCCACGATCTGAAGGGGTGAAGTCCGCTCCATTCCACCACATGTGTAGACAAGTCCTCATTCTGCACTGGATTGGGCTTATGACTGTCTGGAAATTTCTTCTGGATCCAGTTGCAGCTGCCAGTGTGGCAGTTGGCACTTGGAACACATCTTGCCAGTACTGAAAGAATTTGACTGACTCTTGGTTTGCTCACTGATCGAAGTGCTGGTTCTTGACCTCCAAAATGGTCTGGGAACAGGGTATCTTGCAGGGCAGCTGCTTTCATTTGAACCTGCAAAATGGCCATGATCTTTGGAGGGTCTGTACCTCTGAGCACCCTTCCTTTAGAGACAAGCTGGGTACCTACCAGTGACGGGGCCTCCTTGGTAGTGGCATCCTGTCTGTGGAATTCTCTCCTGCACCCTTTTGCCTGGTGCCTATTTTTAGGAGAGTTAGGTGCCCAGGGAGGGCTGTCATTTAGTTACTGTTCCTGGCTCTTTCACTTAACTTTCATTCTTGGTGTATGATTGTTTTAGTGCTCTGGTCCTATGGCTCCCAGTTATTATCTGACGTAGATTTAGTACTGATATTTGATGGAGTTCTTTTCCTAAATTTTATGGTGGTGCTTGTTTCTGTAAACCTTATTCTGGACTGTCAGTAGACCTTTTTGGTTGTGATCAGGGGTCCTTTCGAGCAGAAGCTCGGGGGAGTGCAGCTCCGGGAGTTGGCGCCAGCCCCCCCCCCCCCTTGTGGGGGAATGCCTGCTTGTGTCATGGCTGCAGCAAAATGACCCCGCCCCCTGGAAAGGTCCTTGTTCCTCCGACCAGCCTTCTGAAGGCTTCAGCCACCACTGAAGCTATCCTCCCAGAATAGTGGTATTTCTGAGGCTTGGATTAACAGCTATCCCCTCTCTGCCAGTTCTTTGTTTCTTTCTTTCTCTCTCTTTCTCTCTCCTTTCTTTCTTGCCTTCTGACATACTTCTGGTTGATGTCAGGTGGTGTAGCATATGCAAATAAGTAATGCTAATGAGTTATGCTAATGAGCTCCTGTACCTCTATTTCTACGAAAGGACCCCTGCTTGTGATTGCAAGAACAAAATGTTTGCAATGAATAAGCTGGCCTTGGATACTGGCAGAGGGAGTTAATTAAAGAGGAGGATTTGCATTCATTAGAATATTTACACGCTGCATTTCTAACAATGCTCACGGCAACATAACCATAACAAGAACCATGTAAAATAGCGAAAATAAGTTAATAGCTATTTAAAACTTACAAGTACGAGGGACAGTTTTCACCACAAAAGGCCTTTTGGAATAAAGAAAGCTGGAGGCAGAAGCCCTATAAAGAACGCACTGTCTGCAAAGCAAAGGGTCGGAATTCCTGCTGAAAAAGCCCTCATGTGGGTCCTCCATGATCCGATTTCTTCGACAGACCGTGCCAGCAATAAAACTTTCTCAGCCTACCCCAGAGCACAAGCCGGTGTGAGGGCCTGGAGGCACTCCACCAGGTACCTTGGATCCGAGCCACTTACGGCCTTAAAAGTAAGCACTACCACTTTGTACTAGGCCCAGAATCATGCAAGAAGCAAGGTAACTGACACAAGATGGGAGTGATGTGCTTGCTGCATCCAGCCTCTGTCAGCTCGCTGGTCACGATGTTCTGAAGCTGCTGAGCTGTCTTCAAAGGCAGTCCCATGTACAGGGTACTACAGCAGACCAGCCTGAATGTTACCAAGGGATAGGTGACCATGGCCAGGTCTGCCTGTTCCAGGAAAGGCTGCAGCTAGTGAACCAACCCACTGGAAAAATGCACTCTTGTCTACCCAGATTCAAAGAAGTATCCAAGGGCACACCCAAACCACAAGCTTGCTCCTTCGGTGGGCGGGGAGGTTTATAATTCCAACCAGGGCAAAATGAACACCTATTCCAAGGGAAGCCTTAGCTGTGACCCACAGAACCTCCCTTTTATCTGGGTTTAATTTCATTTTGTCTGTCTTCATCCAGTCCCTTACAGCTGTCAGTTAAACTTGTCTGCAGATTTCTCTGGATCTTGAGGAGAAACAGAGTGCCGTGTCATCTGCATACTCACGACAGCCTACCTCAAATGCTCAACTAACCTCCGCCAGCAGTTTTATGTTGATGTTAAAAAGCACCAAAAAGAACAAGGAACAGGTTGGGACCTTGTAGGCCAATGGACCAAGAAGTCTCCCGGCAACACCTTTTTGAAACTTACCTTCCGACACATAGCCACTACGGCACCAGTAGAGTTTAGTGCCTGTGAGGAATTGAGTTACGGCAAACTAAATCAGCTACAGAGTAGGGCCTGGATAAAGGACTCTCTAGAATTGCATCTGTCAGTTCCTTTATTGACCCAGGACTCTCGCCATTACTCACAGGCGCACTGAAACATCCCCAAAGGGATCATTCCCACCAGTTGTCTTTTTTAAAACCCCCCGAAGGCAATATTTCTTCCTCCTTTTATATAAAACCGGCTTTCCAACCCTTTCTTTTTTTAAAAGGCAGAGTTTTCCTGGGTATACCCAACCAAGGCCATATCGATACACCATGCAAATGTTTTTTTGTTTTTAAAAAAATGCAAGATGAAGAATAATCCAGAAGATGCTCTCAGTTTCTAAATGCAGGCACTGAACCTGTTCACCCACGCCAGCGAGGAGGGCGGGCTGCTTCTCTCTGCAAAGTCCGTCTGGCAACGCTCGCCTTCACTGGATGATACTGTCCTGCTGTCCATTTTGGGCTGCCTGGCTGGGGTCTGCGGACACAGAAGGCGCGGGGGTGTTGCTCTGCAGGAACCGCCGGAAGTCCTTGATCATGGGGCGAAGGATCTGGATGAGGGCGCTCAGAGCAGCCTGCGTCCCTTCCATGGCCTGGGCCTGGCGCTCCTGCGCGCACGCTTGCACCTCCTGAGAGCGGCGGATCATCTGCAGCAGGTCGTTCTGCTGCTCGAGATGCTGCGCAATCTCCTTGACGTGCAGGTTGGTCACCCGCTGCTCTTGCAAGAGCTTTGCTGAGTTGAGGGCAATTCTGCTCTTCAGCTCCTGAGGCTTCATGGAGACCTCTGCTTGCTGGGCCATCATCTCCAAGGGCGCTTCGGTGGCGACGGAGGTGGGGGGCTCGGATGTGCAGTACTCCACGACGCCATCCTCCAAACTGTGGTAGGTGGTCTCTGCTGGAACTAGAAAGAGGGAGAGAGAGAGAGGGTCAGGGAAAGAGGCCAGAATCTTCAAACTGGTTGTCTCTGAGCTGAACTGGGTGGCTGGTTGTGATGCTGGCGCTCTGAAGCATTTGGTCATCTTTTACCGTGTTGTCTTATACCGCGGTGGCTCAGAGGTTAAGATGCTGAGTCGCAGACCGGAAGGTCAGTAGCTCAGCAGTCCGAGACCCGAGTGCTGTGTGAGCTCCCGTCTCTGGTCCCAGCTCCTGCCAACCTAGCAGTTCAAAAGCAAGAAATTGCAAGTAGAGGAATAGGTACCGCTTCGGTGGGAAGGTAACAGCGTTCCGTGAGCCTCGGCGTCTAGTCATGCCGGCCACATGATCATGGAGAAGCACTTTGGACAGCACTGGATCTTCGGCTTGGAAACAGAGATGAGCACTGCCCCCTAGAGTCGGATTCGACTGGCTTTCAAGCAAGGGAAACCTTTACCTTATACCTGTAATCCGCTTGCTGTATTGTTTGACAGTACACCTTGGTTTTAGTTTGTGGTTCACGTTGTTCTCTAATTTTGTAATGTCAGTCCTATGGCATCATTCACTGGTTGTCTTATCAAGATGCGTAGTCGTTTGAGTCTGTCTGCAGCAGGGCCCTGCAGGACCTTTTACAGTTCCACAGGGCCTGTAAAACGGAGCTCTTCCACCAGGCCTTCGATTAGGAGCCGCCACTGATGAATGAGTTATCCGTACCTGAACCATCATGGCCCTTCTGCTACCGGATTTTGGACCATCAGTTAGTAATCGCCATCTGTACGCAACTGCACTTTGTTTATATTGTTTGTATAAAAATGTTTAGTGTAATTTATTGAATTGCATTATGCATCTATGTTTTATATACTTTTAACTTGCTGTACGCCGCCTTGAGCCTGCCTGTGTGGGCAAGGCGGGATATAAATTGAAGCGAATAATTAAAAAAAATTGTTGCGTAAGCTGCCCTGAGCTGGCTTTACTGGGAGGGCGGGGTAAAAATCTAATAAAATAAATAAATAGAAAAGAGGAAGAGTCCGGTAGTGTGATTCGCGAAAGCTCCTCCCCCGCCACAAATTTTGTTGGTCTTGAAGGTGCCACTGGACTCTTGCTGTTTTCTACTGGTTGTCTTATGCCGTCCAACTGTACTGCTTTCTACCCTGTAACCCGCCTTGAGTCTTAGCAAGAAAGGCTTGGTATAGTTATTAGGAGTGCGGACTCTGATCTAGGAGAACTGGGTTTGACTCCTCAGTCCTCCACATGCAGCTGCTGGTGTGACCCTGGGTCAGTCATAAGTTCTCTCAGAGCTGTTCTCTCGAGAGCAGTTCTCTCAAGCGCTCTCTCAGCCCCACCTAAACTCACAGGGTGTCTGATGCGGGGAGGGGAAGGGAAAGGAGATTGTAAGTCGCTCTGAGACTCAAGTAGTGAAGGGCGGGGTATAAATCCAATCTTTTCTCCTTCTATAAATAAACGGAGTAAAATAAAATACACACAGGGGGGTAGGAAAAATGACAGAAGAAGAGGGAGTCTTCCAGTTGCTGTTCCAGCATTCATGGATCACCACCCCCACCAATTTTATACTGATAGTAACACCATAATGTAAGCTAGCTGCAAGACAGGGAGCGTGTGTGTGTGTGTGTGTGTGATTGGCCCAAGGTCACTCAGTGAGCTTCATGACTGAATGGAGATTTGAACCTGTGTCTCCCTGATCCTAATCTGATACCTACACTTAGGGTTGCCAGCTCTGGGTTCGGAAATACCTGGAGATTTGGAGAAGAAGAAGAAGAAGAGATTGAATTTATATCCCGCCCTCCACTCCCCAAGGGAGTCTCAGAGCGGCCTACAAACTCCTTTTCCCTTCCCCTCCCCACAACAGACACCCTGTGAGGTAGGTGGGGCTGAGAGAGCTCTTTCCCAAGCTGTCCTTGAGAGAACAGCTGTTATGGAGCTATGGCTTGCCCAAGGTCATCCAGCCAGGTGCAAGTGGAGGAGTGGGGAATCAAACCCGGGTCTCCCAGATTAGAGTCCGCACACTTAACCACTACACCAAACTGGAGGGTGAAGCCTGGGAAGGGTGGGGTTTGGGGAGGGGAGGGAACTCAGCAGGGTATTATGCCATCAAGTCCACCCTCTAAAACAGCCATTTTCTCCAGAACTGATCTTGGTCATCTGGAGATCAACTAAAATGGGAGCTCTCCAGGTGCCACCTGGAAGTTGGAAACCCTACCACCACTACACCCTACAGCTTACAAAATTACAGCTGTCCTCTTGCCCACACCTGTGTGTTTTAGGACAGTCTTCTGTCAAGCTAAAGAGACCTATCTGTCCTAAGCAAGTGGATTTATTCTAAAACAGCCACTTTGAACAGTGTAGGTGACACGCACCTTCTGGAAACTAAACATTAAATCAACTCCGCTGCAAGACCAATGGGGGTATTTCTAAACAGGGAAATGCCTAACAGCTGCAGAAATGCTAAATCATCAATGATCATTAGACAGGACAAGAGTTAGGTACTTAGAGTGCTCTAAAAGACAGAAGTGAGAAAGGGGGCATAATGTTGAAGATCTTCCTTCCCCATCAAAGGTTCCTAAGTAAACTCAGCAGTCCTGAGATAAGAGGAAAAGTCCTCTTGTGGATTAAAAACTGGTTAATTAACAGGAAACAGAGTATAAACGGGCTGTTTTCACAGTGGAAGGGAGTAAGCAGTGGGATATCGCAGGGCTCGGTACTATGTCCAATGCTTTTTAACTTGTTCATTAACAATTTGAAGCTAGAAATAAGCAGTGAAGTGACTCAGTTGTTCAGGATGGTGAGACACAGGGAGGACTGAGAAGCAATCCAGAGGGATCTCTTGAGGCTGAGCAAGTGGGCATCAACATGGCAAATGAGGTTCAACGTGGGCAAGTGCAAAGTAACGCACACTGGAGCCAAAAATGCTTTCTATAAATATATGTTGATGGGGTCCGAACTGGCAGTAACTGACCGGGAGAGAGATCTTGGAGTTGTGGTCGATAACTCACTGAAGATGTCGACTCAGTGTGCAATTGCAATAAAAAAAGGCAAATGCTATGCTGGGGATTATTAGGAAGGGCGTGGAAAACAAATCCGCCAGTTTCATAATACCCCTGTATTAATCTATGGTGTGGCCTCGTTTGGAATACTATGTACAGTTCTGGTCACCAGACCTCAAAAAGGAACTTATAGCACTGGAAAAGGCACAGAGAAGGGCAACTAAAATGATTAAGGGGGTCAAACATTTTCCCTATGAGGAAAGGTTAAAACTTTTCAGCTCAGAGTAACAACGACTGAGGGGTGACATGACAGAGGTTTACAAAATTCTGCACCGAGTAGAAAAGGTAGAGAAAGAAGTACTTTTCTCACTTTTTCACAATATAAGAACTCATGGAAATTACTGAGCAGTATAAATGTTATAGTGAGTACGCAGAAATGGTAAAATATGTAATATTGAATATGTAGTAATGATGAAACTAATAATGCAGTTGCAAAATAGATCAGTTATGAAACTTGAAATTCAAAATCCTGAATATAAAAGTACCCCAACAGAAGTAAGGACCATTGTATTTTATAGACAGTGTCTTAAAAACTATCATGAAGGAGATGTTGGGGAGAAACATTGTCTGTTTTATACACTCTGTAATATATAATTATCCTTGATATATGTGATTATGTTATATAATTCCTCTTCTCCTTTTTGTATCCCCTCTATACCATCACTTTGTTTCTTAAATTACATATATATAGGGGGGGGGGAGAAATTAATGAACAGTGAGCTCAGAACAGATAAAAGGAAGTACTTCTTCACTCAAAGTGTAATCAACATGTGGAATTCACTGCCATGAGAAGTGTTGGCAGCTACAAGCATAGAGAGCTTCAAGAGGGGATTAGATAAACGCATGGAGCAGAGGTCCATCAGTGGCTATTAGCAGTGATGCTCTGTAATCCAACATGGCTTCTAAACTAACCTAGCAAGAACTTGTTGTTGTTTCAGCAATGACACATTCAGACAGCTACGTGACTCATCATCCCCAAGGAACTAAGCATCAGGATTCAAGGGGCTACTACGCTGCAGTTTCCTACCCTGTCAGATTCTGAACAGAGTGCTTCAAGTAGTCAGTTAGCAGACAGATAGCATAACCCTATGTAGCTTCCCCAGTCTAAGCTTACTGAAATGAGCAGGCTTAGTCTAGAGCAGTGATACTCCCTCCACCGCTCACAGACAGCCACATTTGCAATCACTGTCAACTTGAAGAGCCGCAACTATAACCTTTTAAATTACCAGACTACCTCTGAGCACATAGTTGGGACCTTCTGCGTGCCAAGCAGATGTTCTCCCACTCAGCCACGGCCCCTATGCTGAAAAGCTGAATGCTGGTGTTGCAAGAGACAGCATGGTTGGAACCTCTCTCTGTGCTGAGTGGGAACCACCAGCTAGCTGCCAGCCCCAGCATTCAATGGCCTCAGCTGCCTTCCTGAAACACGGAATAGGTGCCATGCTGGGGACAACTCTCTAGCGCCATGTTCAAGAGCCACATGTGGCTCCCAAACAAGCTTGGGAGGTGCACTCCTAGGGAAGGACACCCGCCCCCCCCTTGCACCAGCAAAGAAACGGGGGGGGGGGGGGTAGAAATGATATTGGGCTACGTGCCGATGTCAGCCACTGCTCTAGAAATTCTGTGGCAATACCATAGTGTTTCTAGAGAATCGGCGGACGTGCTGACATCACGTCCAGTCAGCACATAGCCAGATGTCATTTCCGCCCTTACTCTGCCCCCAGAGATCCCAAGGATGCTGAGTCACTACCTGGCATCCCTACCGTTGAGTAGGAAAGCTAACAAGGAATCATGCAGATACGCAACTCCTTATCAGGCTTGTTTTTCCATTAGAGAGAATTCAGCAGTCCTCCTCTGTGGTCTCCTCCAACCCACCCTTGCTCCATACTTGGAAGTGAGGGTATTTATATATGCATGTCTGCATGGGCACCCCTCCCCCCCCCCCAGGTGTGGATAAAGAGAGCCAAGTACACACAACCAACCGGGAAAACAGAATCAGCCCAATTAATTCCTGTTACAAAACGGGCAACGGTTCTGGAAATATTGGACTGTTTCAGTAGGCACTGGGGAGGTAGGCAAGAACGCACAAGGCCACGATGACAGACATACAGAGTTGCCAAGGGAACAGACAATAGCAGGACCAGATACCCACAGCTCCACCAGCACACACCACACCAGAGTGTCGGCTGCAGCTAATGTGTGAGGCGACAGGAATTTATGAAGAATGCTGTCAAAAGACAGGCTGCCCATCAGAATCTGATAAGTGGTAAAGAAGTCTCCTGCTTCCAGAATCTAGGGATGCCAGCCTGCAGGTGGGGATCCTCTGGAATTACAGCTCGTCGTGAGACTACAGAGATCAGTTCCCCTGGAGAGCTCGCTGAAAGGTGGACTCGCTGACATAGTTGTACCCCACTGAGGTCCCTGTCCTCCCCAGGCTCTATTCCCAAACCTCCCGGAGTTTCCCACCCTGGATCTGGCAACCCTAACAGAATCACTGATCATGTAATCCCTAAACAGAACAGAACTTGCCCTCCAAGGTTTCCCTGAAGGACAATGTATGCAGAAGCAGAAGATTCCACACCACCTGCACGGAGACCATCTAGTTTCTAAGAAGTTACTCATCTTTCTGCATCTTTTCCCAGCCATAAATCATGTTATGGAAATCAATTTTTGGGGAAAGCGGGATAAAAGGAAGACGAACAAAATTCTCTCCTTCACTGTTGTCAGATAAATTGCAGAAGGGCAGTTGTGTGCATCTGCTGCCCCAAAACCAAGAGTCCAGTGGTACTCACAGATTTATCAACTTTCATGGACTCTGAGCTTACTCTGAAAAACCTACAGAACTCTTTTTGCGTCTGACGAAGCACGCGCCAGCCCGCACCTACGTCACAATAAATCTACTCACCTGGGCTGTCACAAGACTCCATGTGAGCGTGTACTACTTTCAGATAAAAAATGTCAACTCTGCTAATCTCGCTGGCAGGCTACAGCGAATTAACACAGTGATTGCTCCCCCTCAAGCAGAACACTTCTGAACCAGCCAAAAGAGCTGCAGCTGTATAAACGGCTCACTTACTCTGGGTGAGAGTGACAGTAGTGGCTGCAGCCGTGATAGGAATTTCAGACCCATCTGCAGCAGTGCAGTCTCCAGCGGGCAGGCTTATAATGGTGGCTTCTCCCAGCAGGTTACAAATGCGTTGCTGCATGGGGGTGAGTATAACCGGAGCAGCAGTCGCTCCAGTTGGCTCCTCTGCATCTTGGCCCTCCCCACTTCCATCGTGGCCATCGCCACCTCCTTCCATTGCAGCACGGACCTGGGCCACCTTACGGCGCACCTCAGTTTTGAGGTCTGACCATTTCTTCTTGACCTCATGCAGCTCCCGGCGGCAGGTGGCCACGGCATTCACACGGCGTTGGATGTTGTGCCAAGCAGCTGCCTTGGCAGCCAGTGAGACGCCTGCGTTGAAGTGGTTGATTAGCAGGTGCTTGCTCCGCTCTAGCTCCTCCACTATGATCTCCACCTCCCGCTCTGAGAAGTTCATCTTCCGCTTTTTAGCTGGTGGTGCTGGGGGAGAGGACATTGCCCAGGCAAGCTGTGAGCGCAAGATCACGTCCAGAGACAAACCAGGATGATGAAGCCTGGGGAAATAGCAGGGAACCAAGTGACAATGGAATGGAACAAGCTGAAGAATGCTGGAAAAGGATGGAAGATGAAGTTAGGCCCATTGACCAAGGCAGGGACGCTTTATGAGGGGCAACATTGGCAAGAGTTCAGTTCAACAGGGTCCTGGTAAAAAACAGGAAATGGAAGCTTAGATACGTATTTATAGAGATCTGTATGCTCAGAGTGGCAGAAGGAAACCATAGAATACACAGGCTAGTTTGGTTAAAAGCAAACATCTTGGTTGGTGGCAAGCAGGTATCAGGTGTAAGCGTTAACATGGCTACTTTGTGGAAGTTTTGTAGTTGGTTGGGGTGGAGAAAGAGAGAAAATTGGTTACATATAGGAAAGCGGGGGGGATGTGGATAGGAAATCCAGGACATATACAGTGAGAGGGCACTTGGCTAACCATTGAAGATGCAGGAAAGGTGAAGTCTCTAGGACAGTGGTGGCAAACCTATGGCACGCGTGCCAGAGGCGGCACTCAGAGCCCTCTCTGTGGGCACGCACGCAGTTTGGGCACTCAGTCTCTAAAAGGAAAAAGACGACACAGACTCGAGGCTGGGTTGTTCTCAAACTTACAAAGTATGAGCCAAGGTTAGACAAATTATCAGCACGCATACAACAGCAAAAATCACATTAATTGTTCAAAAGCATGCCAAATGCAAACTTTTACCTTTCAAAAAAAAGTTGTTTGTATAATTGAAAGCTCTGTTATTGTGTTTTTCTTTTAAGACAAAAGATGTTAATGTATGAGTTTTTTTCTAAACTAAAACCTCAGTATTCAGGTTAAATTGTCGTGCTGGCACTTTGCGATAAATAAGTTGGTTTTGGGTTGCAGTTTGGGCACTTGGTCTTTAAAAGGTTCACCATCACTGCTCTAGGATGAATAATGGGGAGTGGGGCAGGAAAGAGACATGTCATGCAAATACAGGACATACAAAAGTGCACGTTTGCCCAGGAGACCAACTTTACATACAAGAAAAGACTGGATTTATACACCGCCCTTCACTACCCGAGGGTGTCTCAGAACAGCGTACAATCCCTTTTTCCCTTCCCCTCCTCACAACAAACACCCTGTGAGTCAGGTGGGGCTGAGAGAACTCTTTCGAGGACTGCTCCTGAGAGAACAGCTCTGAGAGAACCTGTGACTGACCCAAGGTCACACCAGCAGGTGCAAGTGGAGGAGTGGGGAAATCAAACCCAGTTCTCCCAGATTACAGTCCACGCACTTAACCACTACACCACACTGGCTCCACTGAACTCAGTGGGACTTATTTCCATGTAAACTAGCACAGGATTGTGGCACGAGGAAGGCAAACAGGTTCCTGTTTCCCAAAGGGTAACTGAAGGGGATGAGGTAGTGGGGAAGAAAGAAAAAAAAACCTTGGACAAGGAATATCAAGGCGGGGGGGCTCCTGAACATAAAAGGGAATCCATACAGTGAATGGGGGACAATGAAGAAAGAGGGAAATGTGAGGTAATAAGGGGGATGCGCAGAGAAGGCAGACGTAGAAAAATAAAGAGGATGCAGAAGAATCTCAGTGGGTTTGGAACGGGGGGGGGGAACCAATAGAGGGAGACGCTGTGGAAAGGGGACCCAATAGGAAATTAAATGGGGGGGGGGGGCGAGGAGCCCTAGATAAGCAACTCAATGGAAATCCAGGCAGGGCCCAGAGCCTAGTTGAGGCCCACACAGGGAAGGGGTCTTTCCTCCCCGGGAGACGAGCAGCCTCCGGTGGGGCTTGAGCCCGCTAGGCCCCAGGGACCTCCATGTTCCCCCCCCCCACACTTAGGGGCCTGCTTCCTCCCTCCCCCTCCCCTTAAGACAGATACAGTTACGCAAATTGCGTACCGCGGCCACCCGGCGGAACCCGCGCCAAAGAGAGCCTCTAGTTTGCGGCAGTGGCGTAATGGCTTCTAGAATCGGCCTTTCTTGCCTCTCTCCTCGCATTGGGCCACGGTCCTGCCTATCAAGGATCTGGTGTCCACCCTTTCCCCTACGCCGCTGCCATTGGCTGCGGGCTGGACGCGGAAATGCCCCCCTCGCGTCGTTAGCCCGGCCTCCTGCCTCTGTTTCTACCCGCCTCGCGAAGCGCGAGTTATTCTGCCACGCATTGGATGCCGGGCTTGTCCGTCAAGCTTCAAACGCCTAAACCCCGCCCCATCAATGTCTTTTTTTCAAGTTCCGCCTTCCAACTCGTTCTGGCGTGTGCTATTGGTTCTCCGTGCTGCTGTTTTGGCATCCAATAGGTCACCGTTTCTTTGACAGAACCAAATCTTTTTCCAATCGCTTCACGGCGTCTGCCTTTCCCCTTACTCTTATTGGCCTGAGAACGCCCAACAGAAGCCGAAACACCAGCTTCCTTTCCGTCTTTACGTCACTGCGTAAAACCCTGCTTGTTGATACAGAAGTGGGCGAGAAAAGATACCGTCACGTGCCCATGACATCATCGCTCTTTTCCTCCACACCCCCCCTCCCGCCTTTTAAAACCTCTCCCATCCTGTCTAGACAAGAGCGTTTTTGTCCGCCCCCCATCCCTTCTTCTGATTGGGCGGGAGGATGCGAGTCACGTGCCAGGCTTCGGCCTGTGGGCGGCTTCGCCGAGGCACCGCCCCCGGGGCGAGCCGCCGCGTTTAGCCAATGGGCGAGCGGCGCGCGCCTGCTGCTCCGCGCGAGGGGAAGCTCAGCCCGCTTCCGTTGGGCCAGGGCGCCATTTACCGGCGAGCGGCTCTGTGAGGCGGCTATGCCGGCCGGCGCACGGCGGTCGCTGGCTTCCCCGGTGGTGAGCGGCGTCCTCTGTCAGTGCGGCGGTGGCGCCGCCGCGGCCACGTCGACATCCCCCGCAGCCTCCGGGCAGCTGCCGGCGAGTCCCTCCTCCTCCTCCTCCTCCTCTCCCCCCTGCCTCCTGGAGCACGAGCGGCGCGTCCACAGCCTCTTCCTCCTCCTCGACGTGAACCGCGACGGCGCCCTTTGCGTCCACGACTTGGCGGTGGGCCTGCGGCGGCTCGGACTCCACCGCTCCGAGAGGGACCTGTGGGTGAGTCGGCCGGGGGAGGGCGGAGGTGGCATCGCGGCTGTCCCCCCGTCTTCCTACCTTGAGCTGCGGAGCTCACTGAATGCTCTTAGCCCTACCTACCTCGCAGGGTTGTTGTGAAGGTAAAAGAGGCAGGGCCCGTAGCTAGGGCTTGGGGGTAGATTTTTTTTCTGGTGGGGCTGCCATTATTTGCCACAATGGGGGGGGGCCCTGCAGCGGCGCGTACCCCTCTCCTGCAAGGTTTAGTTTCCTCTACCTGGTCTGTGACCACGTGCTCCCCGCCAATCAGCTGAAGGGTCCTTTAAATCTTGCAGGAGGAGAGGGAGAGGGGCGCATGCGGCCACCCTGCTTCTTCTCAAAAAGCATTTATTTGGCAAGAAGGCTTTAATGGAAGAGGGGTGGCCCTTGAAGGAAGAGGACAGAGACCCCAATAGCCCCATCGTAGGTATGGGACAAGGCGCAGGGGGGATGCTATTTGCGATTCACGGGAGAAGGATAGGAGAATGTAGCAATAGTTATGGTTTTTAAGCACTTTTTGAGCTATTTTGGTGCCTTGTGATGAAAATAAATAGATGGTGCGTGATGATGCTCTGAGCCTCACAGGCTGTGGCTTGCTCAAGACTATCCAGAGAGTTCCCGATCCAGACAATGATTTGGAGCCAAGTTACTAATCCCTGGCTCTTTGCACTGGAATAGATGAGACTCAGGTCCCATTCTCACCCTGGTAGTCAACCTGTGTCTTGGCTGAAGGGTATAGGCTGCAGGTGGGGCGCACATGACTGAATGACTCATGTTTGAATCAGAAACGGATCTTGTTAGGAGGAAAGATCTTCCTGGAATGCGTGGTGTTGATAAGTAGGACATAAGTCAGTCAGTCTTCTTCCTTGGGAAATGGAGTTCTTCCTGATTTTGTTGTGGCTTGCTGTAAGGTAAGTTGGGGTGTAAGGCTCAAGGGCTTCAAATGGGGCTTGCTCCAAAGAGGCACAGTTATTCTTGGTGGGCGTTCTTGGGAGAAAGCTCTGCTGAGCTTACCGTGAGACTTACTTACAAGTAAATGGCCAGACCATTGCAGCCAGGTTCTGATGTAACTCCCAGGATATGGTTGGAAGGCAGGTGATGTAGCCACTGCATCTCGTCAGAGTCTGGATGGGACATCTGGGACATCCTGTCTATGATGTCTTCAGTTTTGTGTTGAGTACATGGGAGACTTCTTCAGTTTGTAACTACATGTCTTTTCTCAAAGACTTCAGGATAAAGTGTGTTACAGTAATCCAGCCTCGAGATTACTGTACATGAAGTAGTGTGGCTAGGTTGGCTGAGTCCAAAAAAGGGGATATTATTTATGCAAAATGAAATGTCTTTGACACCTGATTTACCTACTTTTCCATTAGAGAGATGTATTTGTCCCTGTATCTTGTTACCCATTTCTTTTCTGTTTTGTTTCTCTCTAGAACACAATATTAAACTCAAACTTAACTCCTGGAAGCCTTCTTATCCTCAATTATTTTCTGCGTTTGACATTATCATTTACACTGTTTTAGCAGACAAAGCCTAAACTTTCCTTTGTTTCCCATGTGCAGTCTCATCAGTCACACAGTTTATGTCGGTACAAATTGTGGATATCCTCCCCTTGATTAAAATGTTGGTTCATTCTCTGGTTGGCCTTGGCTACAGCAACATTATCTCTAGCCTTCCTTTGTTACATGTTGGTCATGTATCCACTAACCTGAATTCTATCACAAATAGGCAGTTATTGCTCAGACCATCTCTCCCCCCCCCCCCCCCCCCAAATCATGTTCTCTTCAGCATTTATTGCGAGGTTGTCCTGAACAGTAAAGCTCTTTATGGTCTTACCCCATACTATATTTCTGCCCTTTTTACAGCCTCTGACTATTTCTCATTCACCTTCAATCATTTCAAATTCCTCTGCTCTCTTAAGTAACTGCTTTACCTGAAGGTCTCTTTGGGGCTGCCTCCTGCTCCTTTCTCAAAAGCCATTTCTGCTCTGGCTTCTTTTGCTTAGTTCTTTACTTTTCATCCCAGTTGAAACAAACCCCAAGACAATGTTTTTTTCTTGTTCCTTTTCCTTGTTACTTTAAGTTCAAGATATCACATATGTTATGTATACGGTAGCCTAAACATATTGTACTGTGTCATGATTTGGAAGTCATGTCAAACAATAGCAAAAACATGTGGTTTACAAAATTGCCCCAAGTACACTTTTCTGAGTCTGGTTTGCTAGCAAGTTGCAAGCCATGACTTCTTGATTCAGGCATTATGCCAAACCATAGTTTGCTTATCCATATTTTGTGACGTCTGCATGGAGCCACTGGCATTCTTCCTCTAGAAAGTAAAGTGGATGAGGTGTATTCTCTTTCTTGAGTGTGCAGGTATTGACAGGAAGGTTCACATAAGGTATTGGTGTAAGAAATGTCTGGAGGAAGCTTCAGAAAAGCTAATAGGGAGAATGTGGTAAGAACTTGTAAGGGATGTTATATTAGAGATAGTTCTTTGTTGTATGGGAGGACAGGGCAGTAGGTTTAAGCGTGTCATGGATTGGTAGAGGTGGGACTATGTCTTTTTGTCTCCTTGTGTCTCCATGATACACTGAAACAGAAGTTACCAAACATGACATATAGGTAGAGGGCGGGGAGCTTGTTGTCAGGAGGGGCTATTTAGAGTCAAGATGCATAAGTAGCTGAGCAGTAGATATAGCTAAGAAGTTACCAAACATGACATATAGGTAGAGGGCGGGGAGCTTATTGTCAGGAGGGGCTATTTAGAGTCAAGATGCATAAGTAGCTGAGCAGCAGATATAGCTAAGATTAAGGCATTTGGTAAAACCTGTGAATAGCAGCAAATTAGCATACACATTATAGTTTACAAGAAGATGTGAGAACTGTAAGACATTAGCATGTGTAGTGAGATAAGAAACCATATCTCTGTTAGGCCCTGAGGGTTCCATTGTCCTGAGTGTTGTAATAGCTTGTAACCCAGCAATCTTCTGTTCTAGTCTTTTTCTAAAATTCTTTCGCAATAAAACTACTTTGAGGTTTTATGTCCATTGAATGTCCTGGATGTCCTTTCCATTGAATGTCCTGGAAAGTTGAGGTATTCTCCAATAGGTTTCTCATTTTTGTGATTCTAGATATCAGATTTGTGTCCATTTGTCCTTTAATGGTTTCCCCTGTCTTTCCCTATGAAGAGAACTGAAGGAAATTGTTGGCATTTAATGGTATATACAATGTTAGAAGATTAGCAAATGAATGAGCCTGAGATGGTATAGTTGATGTTAGGTCAGACCCAAGGATTCTTAAGCAGGGAGAGTCCAGTCACAGCATCCTTATTTGTTTGCAGAAGACTCTCGCAGTCACTTTATGGGAGTCCTAGGGTATGTCAGTCTGTGGCAATGACACCATGTTCGTATTTTGCCATCAGCTTCCAGCATTGCTTGTTGCTTGTTCTGTGGAGGCTTGCCAAGAGCTAATTCAGGAATGAATTCTCTTTGAGACAGTAGTTGGGCACGGTCCCCTCGCTGTGAGGTGGTGTGGCTGGAAGTTGGCACGAGTAAAATTCTTCTAGTGACTACTGCACAAGACCGTACTTCATTATTTTCTGTAGATAAACTGTAGTGTAAAGTAGAAAAGAGCAAGAGTCCCGTAGCATAGTGTAAAGGGTTGATGGATGCTGGCACAAGGAGTGCTTAAGCAATTTCTGTGGTGGGTGGATTATGTGCATCAACTATTACCTAGGATTCTTTTTGTGAGGAATACACAATATCTTTTTTCATGTGAAAATTACATTCAGGTTTGAAATGTCATTCCTGCCTGATAAGGCTTGTATAATTTGTCATTTTTCACTAAATTATTTCTCTACCATAAATAGTCCGACTGCCTGACAAGTTATTTTCTCTCCACTTTAATGTAGATGGTAAGAGACATCTTTGTGCTCTGTTCGGTGCTGTAATTGCATAATCTTTAGAAACGTTTTGAGTCCATTATTTAGAATCTTTAGAAATGTTTTGAGTCCATTATTCTCAGTATAGCATCTTATTCTTGTATGGTTAACTTTGTTGAAATCCTATGTGATATGGTACATTGACACACCATTATCTTATTCTGAACTAGGTGATAGGGTGTGGGTCAGAAATTCACACAATAAGGCCACTGACTGGTGGGTAATGTTCTGCAAAGCTAGTAGAAGCCCCCGTTTTGCAGAAAAACATGACATGTTAAAAAATACGTTCGTGGTTAGAAAATCCCCCAAATCATAGAAACAGTGTCTCCTTCTTTAAAAAAATTCCACTAAGATCTTACAAGATGAGATTTTGGGTTTGTTATGCAACCTGGAACCAACATTGCTGAGAATCCCAGGTTTCATTTAGTGTTTGGGGTGTGGGGGAAGGAAGAAAGACTAAAAAAGAGAAAAGATAGGAGGGCAGGTAAAGCTGAAAGGGGGAGGAACAAAAAAAGTGAAAGGGAAAAAACTACAGATGGGAGAAGAACTGAAAAAGGAAGAAGTGAGCAGTGACTCACAAAAGCTCCTACCCTGCCACATATTTTGTTCGCCTTTAAGGTGCTACTGTACTCTTGCACTTTTCTGCTGTTACAGACAGATTTATACTATTCATTCTGAAAAGGGAGAGTGGATGAGAGACAGAGCTGGAGGCTTATAGGGGACAAAATAATAAAAGGTGTCTAGGTAGGTGGGAGAGAAGAAAAGGGGGAGCAGCTGCAGGCAGTGCTAGGGAAAAGCAAGAATAAGACCTGGCCAGTGATTTTGAAGGTTTCTGTCCTAAAACTGGTTTGTTTTGGTTTTTATATTGTGGAGAGATGATAGAAATTAAACGTTTCAGCCTCAGAAACAATAAATAAAAGACTGGTATGGAGTGCTGGATTTAATTTGGTTTTGCCAAACATTCTGGCCTTCTGCTTTGGCTGGCATCTGACCTTCAGGCTGCAACCCAGATAGATTATAAACCCGGAATTGCATTCTGAATATGTGCATGTATTTGCTATTGAACATACACTGTCGGGATTAGTGCAGAATTTGTAAAAAGCTGTAAATGCCTGCATATGGATTGTAGTCCATTAACATGATTTAAAATGCAGTTCAAGATCAGGTAAGTCTTATTTACATTGGCCAGAAAACTCATTTGCATTACAAATATTTTTTCCCCAAAGACCAAATGCTGATTGTAGTCCATTAACATGATTTAAAATGCAGTTCAAGATCACATTAGTCTTATTTACTTTGGCCAGAAAACTTATTTGCATTACAGATGTTTTTCCCCCCCCCAAAGACCAAATGCTGACATAAAAAGATCAAATGTGATGTAAAAAGGGGCTCAAAGGTAGCCTGTGAAAACTTTGTGTTTCTGCTGTCTGTAACCTTGTTTGCCTTGAACCTGTTGACTGTTACTAAACTTGTCATATCATGAGTCTCCCTGTCAACTTTACCTCAGTATTTCCTCAGTATGACATTTCTTCCATCTACACTTGTGCTGAATCCTCATCTAGACTTTAATCTCTTCTCTTGTAGACTCTGGAAACTCTCCTGTCTTCTCATGTATCTCGGCTGTCTAGATTCCAGCATGTGAGCTGCGCCGCTTGCCTTCTCGTGCGCATAAAGAAGTACGGCCAGCTCTCTCCCACTGTAAACTACAGGGGCGGGTGTGTGTTTGCTGATGTGGTTCAAAATTTGGCAACTGTGTTAATCTTCCACGGAATTTTGATGTCCGTCTGTCTCGTATGTCACATGTGTGTAGTGCCAGCTAACGGTCGTGTCAGATGAGTTGTTGCCCGGTGAGCCATATCACAGCTTTGTTACATTTTTAAACACAGCCTTTGATTTCTTTTTCTTTGATCGTTGTGTGTCTTTCTGTGACGTATTTGGACTGCAGTTTTGGGTTGCCTTATAATAAACTGCTGCTTATGTGTGTGAGTAGTTGAAAGTTGTGGGTGACTCTTCTCTGCAGAACAGGTAAGAAGCAGCCCAAAATTTTGTGAATGCTGAGACTTAACTCTCCGCTTTGATTTATTTGCTTAGCTACTTTGAAGGCCACAAATGTTGGTTGGCGGTAGCCAGGCGTTATTTCTGGTTGCCACAGACTCACCTGTGCCTCATGCAAAAGGATTTAGGGAGGGGCTGGGTCAGCCTGACTTTGTCAGGGCACTTAGGAAGGGCAAGAGAAGTTATTGCTGCTCCAGAGTTCTCCAAATGCTGGTGCAAAGTTAAAGGGATCTTCCTGGCTTTTTGTTACACAGTGAACTTGGGAGGGGCAGGCCTTTTTTCCTGCCAAACATGAAGGGTAACTTGCCATTTTTTAAAACATGGGTGGTGGTGGTGGAATCCCTGCTCTATAGTGTTATGTTAACTGTGAAACACAACCATATAATAAGCACTGTACTGAAGAGGGTGCCAGGAGACCTTCCCGACCACCATCCGATTCTCTGACATCACCTCTGGCTGCCACCCACTGGAGTCAGGAGGAGAGAGGGTTCCTAGCACCTTGCTGCCCCTCCCCCTCACCAGTGTCCCCCTCGGATGGCCTGTGGAGGCTGAGAACCTTCCTCATTGGCTACCTGACAGGCCTTGTGGGGACTCCTGTGGGAGGCAGGTGGCTGGCCATGGGAGCCACCACCGTTCAGTTGTTGCACCTGCTCTTTCATGGGGCAGGCTTCCAGGGCAGCTGCCTGAACTCCTCCCAAAGGGGCCTCCTAATGAGCCTGGGAGCCTCTATTCCTCTGGACCATTGTGTTGTGTGGAATTTGTGGTATATTATAACTGCATCAGTTTGATGTTTTTCAGTTTCAGTGTAAATTCTAAATCTTCTAAGAGTGTGTAATAAAATGAATTTTCTACATATATTCCTTCTGTCTTTTTTTTAAGTGGTTACCACTACTTTACCAATATGAGCATCCTCTGAAAATGTTTCTTGGAAAACACTGCTTAGTGGCACACGGTCCGGACGCTGATGTTGCAGCATCCTCGTCCTCTGTTCCTACACAGCTGCTTGGTTCTGCCCCGATGGCTAAGGAATTGCTGCTGCCATGTGCAAAAGACTCTGGAGGTCAGGGCAATGGAGAAGCTCCTGCCAACCTAGCCGTTTGAAAGCAAGAAATTGCAAGTAGATAAATAGGTACCACTTCGGTGGGATGGTAACAGCATTCCGTGCGCCTCAGTGTCTAGTCATGCTGGCCACGTGACCACGGAAACGCCTTCGGACAGTGCTGGTTCTTCGGCTTGGAAACGGAGATGAGCACCGCATCCCTAGAGTCGTATTCGACTGGCTTTTGAGCAAGGGAAACCTTTACCTTTACTTACAGGTGATTGCATGGCTTTGTGCTTGCCAGATCTCTCCCAGGGAACTTAGAAAATCTGCAAGGCAACTGCAGGGCAAGGCAACTGGGCATTTCCCCCTGTAACGAGGCACTGAGTTCGCCGTAACTCAGATATGTACAATGCCACTTCCCTGGTTATACTTTGTCATCTTGCCAGCTGACGGGAGGTGTTGCCATAGAGCTAAGAAAAGCATGGTGGCACTTGGCCCAGAACTTCTAGTACCCGTTTGAGAAGGAGGAGTGAATAGGGGATAGATGAGGACACTACTCTGCCTCATATTCCCCAGGGTGCTTTTGCCAGTCTTTCTGGCCTTGGCTACTGCTTACTTGTCTTGAGCCATGTTAACGTGAGGCTTTGGCTATTGTTTTAAATGCCTTATGCATCCCACTGTTGTTGAAAGTGACTAGCAGTGACTGTCCAGAGTATCAGATGGAGGACTTTCCCAAGCCTGCCACCTTCGATCCTTTTAAATGGAGGTGTCAGGGATTGAACTGGAGACCTGCGTATCTGATGTACCAAGCCTCTTCATACGTTCAGCTTTTTGGAATCCATATTCTGCTGTTTAGCTTAGAAGTGACCAGCCCATGAGGTTACACTGCAGCACAATATAAACAATAGAGTTTAAAAGTACATAGCCATATAAAAACCAGCTGTAAAAAGCGAGAGCAAGCACACTGCACAGACCACAAGGTCACATCTACTGTAGAAGCTGCAGCGCTGGCTGCTAAGAAATTTGGTTGGGCCGTCCTGCAAAGTGGGGACTATTGTACTTTTTGTTATCTTAATTGTGCTTTGTTTACTTCTGTTTATTTAAGCTGTATTTTTTGTAGGATGCTTTGAGTCCCCCCATTGGGGAGAAAATCAGTATAACAATGCCAAAATAAAAATTGAGATTTGTTATCAAAGCGGTTGTTTAGTAAACTTGCTGTCTGCACTGGATAATCTTCTTTGAACCACATGGCTAGCTTGGTGCCCGCACTGCCTGTGGGTACCTTATGCCTGCTCTGTAACGCGTAACACACGAAGCTGCCTTTTACTGAATCAAACCCTTGGTCTATTGAAGTCAGTATCGTCTGCTCAGACTGGCGGCGGCTCTCCTGGCTCTCAAGCTGAGGTCTCTCACCTCACCTACTGCCTGGCCCCGTTTTAGCGGGAGGTGCCGCGGATTGAACCTGGGACCTTCTGCACGCCAAGCAGATGCTCTACCACTGAGCCATGGTCCCTCCCAAGTGGGGAATTGTGTGACAAACACCCCCCAGCATGGGGCAGGGAGCATACCAATGGCGCTAGAATTCATAGTAACTCTGCAGCAAACCACCAGCATTATTATGTTGGTTGATGTGCCCCTGCTTCTTATTTTTTCTTCTTGTTGCTGTCAGCTCACAGTTGATGTGTGCTGACCCCAGGGGGTTTTCAAAGGAAGAGACATTCAGAGGTGGTTTGCCAATGCCTGCCTCTGCACCCTGTAATTTTGTGCTTCTGATGCCCTAACACAGAAGATACCAAGAAAAAAGAAACAAAGGGAACACAGTGTCTTACTGGAAGCAGACAGTTGTGACTGAGAGAAGCTCTGGAATGAATAAGCTCCAGGGTGCTCTTCAGATGTGGGCTAAAGTCCATTCCTGCAACAAAGCTCCTTTTTGCCAGGTGTACAAATGGGAAGGAACATGACCACTCCAGTCAAAGCATTCACGTGCTTCTGTTGCTCATGCAGAGGAGTCGACCTGATAAAACTACCTGGGCATTTCAGACACACGCGTTCAGATCTTGGGCAGTGTGAGGCTTAGGAGCACCGGGCGTTTGCCAGGTAAGAGAAATGCAGACACTGGGGCAAAGGAGCATACAACTACATGGTCAAATCAGGTTTTCCTGCCTGTCTCTCTCCCCAGTAGCTTGCTTAGGACAGGCACCCTTGTGGCAAATGGGAAACATAAATTTGCTGCGAAAGGATTCTGTCAAGAAGTCAAAGCTCACCTTGTGGCCAGCAACAAAACAGGAAGGAGAGGCCAGGCTAGAGCCCACACCGTACATGCTCAGGAGTAGTCTTGTAGCCTTTCACCCAGCTGGGGTCGCATGACAGGCACGTTAGAGATACCCTGGCAGCCAGGCCAGCCATATACAGGAGGTTGGGGAAGGCTGCTGAGAAATGCAACGCAGCGTGGAAACTGGAAGGGTACAAATATAACATACCGCAGACTCCTGGTTCACACCCCAGATGGGGATAAGTGCTGTGCGTAGAGGAAGTCCCAAGCACAGCTGAGATTTTGCCCCAGGAAATACAATTGCTTGAGGTAGGATACCCATGCTGATTGACAGCTGCACAGCACATGCCTGTCATTATGCTTGGCGAGGTCCCATGCACCAACCCCTTACTGCATTCAGTTGTTCACTATTGCCATCTGTTCCCATTTCCCACAGCAATCTTTCTGCTTTATCTGTGGGTTGCCCCCCATCACAACTGTCTGGCTTATCAGATGTCATCAGTGATCTGGTGAAGTGTGCAACCTGTGTTCCCAGGCCCACTCTTCCCAATGGGTATATACCAGTTATTGGTCTCCTGTAGGTTTCATTTGAAATCTCAAAGCTAAATATTAAATGGCAGCTTTAATGGTATTTTTCACTCATGGCATCACTGATTTAACCTGAAGTGCAGCCCAGTTTCACAGATGACTTCCTGCGGAACAGGAAACAAAGCCTGTCATCAACATAGAAAACATGTAAGTTAGTCACTGAGTGCTCTCCTCTTCAGCATACTGTCTCAAAGTAGAAGAGAGCAAGAGTCCAGTAGCATCTTGAAGACTAGCAACATTTGTGGCTGGATATGAGTTTTTGTGAGTCACTGCACACTTCTTCAGATACCTGATACATCTGAAGAAGTGAGCAGTGACTCACAAAAGCTCCTACCCTGACACAATTTTTGTTAGTCTTCAAGGTGTTACTGGACGCTTGTTCTTTTCTACTGCTACACAGACTAACATGGCTACCCATCTGGAGCGCTCTCAAAGTGGGAGTAGTCTTTTGTCTGGGCTTCAGGATGTCAGACTGCAAGTAGAAGCTTACATGCTGGAAAGTATTTCTATACATGAATCATTCCTTGAAAATTGAAAGCTAGTATGTCTCTGATGTCTGGTTTTGTCTGTGGACAGAATTTTTTTTTTTTTAAATGGAGAATTATACACGAGAACTCCTGGCAGCAGTCAGAAGTGGTATAATCCAAACAGCATGTTGACTACCTCAATGAGGATTAGACTACACACATTTATTGAAGGTAATTTATATAGCATAAACCTTTGGATTTTCAAACCAAGATGAACATGTGGAGCTGTTTTAGTTCGGGCAGGAACGCAGGAAGCTTGAGTGATTCATGTTTCTGGAGCTCGGGTATTGCGCTACAGGGTGGGTACATGACTCCCTGCTTTAGATCTTCTGTCAGATTAGCAAGCTGGCCACACTAGTTTAATTGACGTTAGTTCATACATTTTATGTTTTGGACACTTTTATCCTACCTTTCTCCCACAAGGGATCCAAAACTTTTTAAAAAATCACTTATTCCTTAAATGCCAACTATTGTAGGATGGATAGAATAGATGTTTGACAAGACAGAATATGAAACAAGCCTGAAGATGTATCACTTAACAAAGGAGATAATAATTTGGTGTTAGTGGAGTTCCTTGTCTAACCACCTGAAGTTTACAAGTGGTTGCCTGCTTTTCAAGACATCTTTAATGATCTACCGAAGTTATTTTCTTTTCAGACCAAACTCATGAGTAGTGAGTTGGATTTGGGGCAGTTTATATTGCCTTTCTTAATAAATGTTACTTGCCCAAATCTACAAGCTTTATAAACCCGCTCTTACTATTGCCAAGAGCACTTCTGTGGATAATTAATTCAAAGGAATAAAAGGGGTAGAATTTTCTCCTGCGCAAATACTTCTCCCACTTTTTATTCATAGGCAAAGTGGCATTTTGAGAAGTACTCCTGCAAAAATAAGACTGCAATCACACACACAAGATAATCCACTTTCAAACTGGATTTTGCCAGTTTACACAGTAAAATCCAGTTGGAAAGGGCACTGAAAGTGGATTATCTTGTGTGTGAGATCGCAGCCTAAGAATTTGCCACTGCCCATTGATCCTGGATCAGTAAGTGTTTCCAGTCAAAAGGAGAATATGTTGTGAAGCTGTAAGCACTGTATCATCACCATTTTGAATACTGTGTATGTGTGTGGGGGAGGGTCCTTCCTGACACTGCTAGAAACCACCAATGGACTTTATTTCATTTATACTTTGCCTTTTCCTGAATGGGGACTCAAGGTGGCTCATATCATTCTCCTCACCTCCATTTTATCTTCACCACAACCCTGTGAGATTAGGTTAGGCTGAAAGTGTGTGACTGGCCCAAGGTCACCCAGCCAGTTTTCATGACAGAGTGGGCTTCTGGCTAGCGACTCTGTCGTGCGGCCCACGAGACACTAATCACTTCCTTTTTCTGGTGCCCTTGGGGTTTGCATTTGAGCAGAAGGGGAAGGGAGGGGGAGGTGAAAGGATTCAAGAGTGGGAATTTGAACCTGGTTCTCCCAGATCCGAGTCAGATACTCTAACCACAGCATCATGCTGGCTCTCAGTGGTAAACTGCAAACCGTAGTTTGTGTCTCTGTGAATGAGCCTGAGGGATCTTTGGGCTTACATTCGCTTGCCTCTCCTCACATATGGTCAGTTAGCTAGATATGGTATGGTGGCAAGTCATGTCTGAACCAGAAAAGTGGTTTGGGTTGGCCTTGCCCACCAGGATTCTAAACAATGGTTTGTTCCCGACTGGGATACTTTCCAGATCACTGCGGTTTGCCATGGGCCTGCATATGCTTAATTCTTTGGCTGTGTGTGATGACAACACAGACTGCACTATCCTACGACATCTGAACAAAGTCAGTTCGATAAAACAGTTTTAGAAAATTTGTTTCTTAAAGCTGCAGGTACTCTTATAACCCAATGTATTTCTTTAGATTTCAGTTTTTTTTTTTTTTTTACAAAACTGGACTTTTCTTGGGTTTCTAGAAAGATTTGTCTCGTCTGTCCATAACCCCAGTCTCTGGATTTAAGTATTCGCAGATGGGGCCACATTGAGAACTGGCTATATTGATGATGATAACCATTTCAGTGCATTGTACTCCGTAAATTCTGGTCTTTTAATTGCGTGTATCCATAAATAGAGCCAACTTTGAGCAGGGATGCTGCCTAGCAGGTGGCAGAGTAAATTTTTAAAGACCATTTGTTTGTTCTTTCCAAATTTGTCTAAATGTACAACTCTGCCTCCTTCATTCACAGGGCTTAGATTATTGCAGGAATGTACCTGGACATCCTAGGACTTCTGGGCTTCCTCCTTCCTTCCGTGCAGCAATCGTTTTCCCATTTTTTCAGTTTTCGGCTCAGACACAGCAGACTTCTGCAAGAGCCATAGTCCTTAATTGGTCGACTGTGTGTGAAGGGAGGGGCTGGACAGAGCATGCAAGCTCATGGATCCTCTGTGCTTGCCTGTGCAATGATATCATGTGGGTTTTTTTGTTGCACTGTGCCTGAACCCTTGGCAGTGAACTGGGTATTTTCATGGCGGCCCAATCATTAGTATTCTTTGTGCTCTTCTATTAGAGCCAATGTACTGTAATTGTTACAGTGTTGGAGAAGGACGGGGGCAACCCAGTTTGAAACCCCTACTTGTCATGAAACTACTGGGTGGCTTTTGGAGAGTCACTGTCTCTCTCAGCCTCACCTACCAAATAGCGTTGATGTGAGGTTAAAACAGAAGGGGAGAGCATCCATGTAAGCTGCCCTGAGCTCCTCGAGGAAAGATGAACTATTAAATAGGGCTAAGTAAATAAACACCCCCAGAGTCATGTCAGATTGGCTGGAGCCACCCTTCCTCGTTTTTTTTAAAAAATAACAGGTAAGCATCTCTTACGGAGTGTCTTAGGCTGCGGTCACACACAGGATAATCCACTTCCAATGCACTGTCAATGCACTTTCCAACTGGATTTTGCCAGTTCACACAGTAAAATCTAGTTGGAAAGTGCCTTGAAAGTGGACTACTAAGTGTGTGCGATCGCAGCCTTACACTGAATTCCCTGCACTGGTGCAAAGGCTTTGTGTACTTTTTTTTTTTAAAGCTGCAACAATTAGTTTGCCTGTATTCCTAGAGGCATAGCAAGGAGCAAATTCCGATTTTTTTTGGTGAAATGTGAAACTCTAGCATGTAATCTTGCAAGTGCTCTGGTGTGACCAAAGCGATACAGCTTTGTGCAGAGGAGTCAGAGGAAGCAATAGCGTGGCATTGGGTGATGCCTTAATCTGCTGCCAACAACTCCTCTTCTTGGCTCATTTTCTAAGAGAGCTCTGAAATGTGATGAGTCACCGCAGAAGTCATTTGGGGAAACAGTCTTGCTCACTCTCCTCTTGGATTATATGAGAACTATCTAATAAGCAACTCTCAGTTCCTTGACCCCTCTTTGCTATGGGCTCTTAAGGATTTCAACTTTCTCCAATACGTATTGTTTTGACTAAGCGCATTCAGCGGGTCGTCTGTCTCTGTTTTTGTTTGCAGCTATCTAATAACATTGACAGTGTACGAAGGAGAGATGCAAAATTACCAGGAATTTCCAGGAAAAGTGAAATATATGCGGTACTTATTTTCCTATCAAGCCTAAATGTGTTTTGCCGCTTTAAGAAGACATAAAAAAGCGTCATTCATAATTTAGCAAATAAAATTGTATTCACTGACATATTTATGGATTTTGAAAAGTATGAAAACCTAGGATTTCTGTAAGCCCAATAGCAAATGCGCCTAATAGTGAGAGAGCTGCAAACTGTGGCACTCTATGCTGTCTTAGTGTATTTCACAAGGAAAAAAATGAGGGTTTTTTTCCTGTCCTCCCCCAAATTCCCCTATTTTTCTGATGGAAAAATTATTTTTAAAATGTTCAGACTTTTTCATGCTGTACATTTTGTCTGTAAAAGCATTTAACTCACTTCAAACTTTTTCTCAAAAGAAATTGGGAGGGGGGAAGTCCAGAGGGGAAACACAGTCTGTTCCCCCCCCCCCCAAGTGTTGCATCTTTAGCACAAAGCACTGTAATGAACTGAACTCAGCAGTACCATCATCCCTAATCAGGGGCGTATAGTTTACACCAGGCAGTTGAGAGCAAGATAAGAGAGATGTTTTGGATCTAGAACAGGGGTGGCCAACCTTGCTTAACGTAAGAGCCACATAGAATAAATGTAAGAGCCACATAGAGATGTCTGAGAGCCGCAAGACAGGAACAAATATCACACACACGTTTTTATTTTTAAAAATATGCAAATTTGCTTTTTATTAACGTTAAATGGGACTGCCAAAAATAAAAACAAACGAGGAAAACCAGTTATAAGAAAGAGAGAGAGAGAAACTAGGAAAGCAAATAGATGGGAGGGAGGAGGGAAGGAAGGAAGGAAGGAAGGAAGGAAGGAAGGAAGGAAGGAAGGGAGGAAGGAAGGAAGGGAGAAAAAGCATGCCTCCCCTTTGCTTCCCCAGCCGCCCTGCCAGGAGCCGCACAATATGTGTGAAAGAGCCGCATGTGGCTCCCGAGCCACAGGTTGGCCACCCCTGGTGTAGTGGTTAAGTGCGCGGATTCTAATCTGGGAGAACCGGGTTTGATTCCCCACTCCTCCACATGCAGCTGCTGGATGACCTTGGGCAAGCCATAGTTCTGGCACAGCTGTTCTTTTAAAATAAAACAGTTTCTGTCAGAGCTCTCTCAGCCCCACCTACCTCACAGGGTGTCTGTTGTGGGGAGGGGAAGGGAAAGGAGTTTGTAAGCCGCTCTGAGACTCCCTTGGGGAGTGAAGGGTGGGGTATAAATCCAATCTCTTATTCTACAGTTTTAGTACTTTTGACCTCAAAGTGCCTTGTCTTTCTCCCTGTGCTCTAAATCCTAATTTGAGCATACCACTGAAGTGAGCCAAGGGTGGCTATGGAGCCAAATCTGCTGCTGCCACATAATGTACCGCTTGTTGGCCCTCTAATGTTCTCTCCTTTTCACCTGGTATACTGGCGAAGGGGGCTTGTAAGCACTGTGGAAGATGGAGCAGCCTTCCTCAGGATGCACACCTCTTGGTGCTGAAGGGACATGAGAGACACAGAGCTGTTGCTAGGCAGTGGCTTTGCTGCCATGCTTTGGGGGGGGGGGGTAGTTGCACCCGGAAGAAATCTGAAGGGCTGGGAAGAAAGAGCTTAGTCATAACCCTTCTTAAAGTCTCTCTGAACACAAATCAAGTGTGCAGTGAAACAAGTTTCAGTCTTGACCTTGCGATCCCCCCCTTCTGTCCCCTTCAGTCTTAAGTGGGGCCAAGCAGTGCATTCAGTGTGGAGTTTAAGGCACAGTCCTGTTGAGAACTTCCTGTCATAATTGGTGTTTCCTTTTTACCTGATGAAAAGGTCAAGGCACAGCCATATTCGTCTGCTGAAGCAAGCAGTACTAGAAATGTACTACCCATGCAAGTTTAATATTTATAAGTACCAAGCCTTCCCTTGCTGAGTTGGGGAAACAATGTTTCTTAACCATACACCTATACGTTCGGTCTGTGTGAATGGGATTAGCAGTCCAACAGTGTCTCAAACAGAATCTCGTCAAATGTTAAATGTGATCCCAAACCCCCTTCACTGGTCATTATACTGTAGAGGCTTTATAAGTGTTTAGAGTTTCTGTTGTTGTTGTTGTGAAGCGCCAGCAATGAATTCAAAATCTTATAATGCAATTTCATTGGGGTTTTTTGTAAAATGAAATGTAAGCATCACATGGTATTAAAGAATGGAAAATTCTCAGGATGGTTGTGGACTGACTGAATAACTATCCAACAAGCAGTTATTCATTGTTCAGCGATGACACAGTTTGGAATTTTTTGACAACCTGCTCCTGATTTGTTTTTATACTTGGGCAGCCTGTTTTCGCAGTAATAAGGGGATACAGCAAATCTCCTTTTCCTTATCGACAGACTTGTTGACTTTGCTATTCGGGATGGGGCTTGATTCTCAGTCCTTTGTGATTTCCTCCTTTTGTAACTTGCTCATATATTTATCTGGATTTTGTCCTGTCTCCATTTCGAAGGATCAGAGCAGCTGATGGGATTCAGTGCAGAGTATCCTGTATCCTTGCATGAACTCCCCCCCCCAAAGAATCTTATGTAGCTGGACTTGATAACAGTATGCAAAACGAAGATACAGTTCCACTGCCTGCCATGCAAAATTTGTCATTGCTTCAAAATGTCCTGACATTTTCATGCAGTGTGTAAGGCTTACTGTCATGTGGCACATCTGCACCCACAGGTTTGAAATGAAAGCCAGTATTCCCCCCCCCCCCCCCCCCGCACTCCATGAATAGATTGCCTACGAAGATCTCAGCTCAGATTTCCAGTTCAGTTTCAGATACCATTGTCTTAAATTAAGAATGAAGATTTTGTGGGCAGGTCTGGTACGTGTTTGCTGTTAATCCAGCAACTCTCAACAAAAGTCCCAAATGAAGAGTTATTTTACCGGTTCCAGACTCCAGACAATACAGCTGGGAACTAACTCTAAATATTTGTCTTGTATTATGGCTGTGAAGTGTGAAGCAATTACGAACATTGCATTCTTGAGCTTAGACTTCGGGAAGGCAGTCCAGGGAGGTAATTTTTGCCTTCTGTAATTGCGAATAAAGATGCAGAGATGACTAAATCTTGTTTCTCCTACCCTGGAACCAGGTGTTTATACCTGGATCTCTCCCAAAGCATGTCGAAAGTGGGTGGGTAGCCTAATTTGAAGAGCTTATCTCATGGCAGTTTCTTCCCTGGAAGACTGGGGCATGTTGGGGTGAAACCTCCCCCCAACAGACACACCTACAGGTCACGCTGCACCCTTCTGAGTTAATCTTGTTATCACTATTTCTTTTCAGGTTTTAACGTATCAGGATGATGTTGCAGGTTAGCCACAAAGTCTGGGAATCAGTTTGTCACAAGGTTATGTGTCAAGCAGGTGGCAAAGTTGAGGCTTTGCTAGTAGACTAAACAGATGTTTAGCCGCGTTTCTCTAAGCCGGAGAAAAGCAAGTCTTTCAGCCCCCAAAAGCCATCTGCTTCATTAATAAAGAACGATGATTCAGCTGAAGTCGTATAGTGTGGTAGTGGTTCAAGGAAGAAAGGGTATTCCTTGGTCTATTTCGGAGAGTCCTATCTGGGTCATGGCTCAGATCCTGACTGCTGGCGCATCTTTTTAGCGTTGTCCTGTCCAGCCTGCCTCCCCGCCTGCCCTAATTGAAGAGCTGCTCTCTTCCATTGACAGCCAGGTGATTCAGCCTCATCATAAAGGTTACAGTCGGCACTCCTCGGCAGGACCGTCTGGCTGCATGCTAGAAATTGTCCAGTCACACACGATCCTGATTGGCTGAAGATTGCTGGTTTGAATAATGAACCTGTTAGTGTTGGCAGCGGTGATTGGTTGGGCACTGCTGCAGTGAGAATGCAGACTGGATGCTCAGGGCTTGTGTTCCTTTTGATGTGCATCGGGTGAGCTGGGAAGCACAGGTTAATTGGTGCAGCTGCCTAGACCGAAAGGATCCATCTTCTAAGCTTTCTCAGAGCTGTGCCTTTTGCCTCCCCTCCCCCCCCCCCTTTCAGGGTTCCTGTAAGTCGCCAGCACCTTGGCTTCATGCTAGGAGACTCTTTTGTGCGTTTGCCATTGGCTGTTGGGAGTGAACTGCTTGTGAGGCCAGACACGACAGCACTAGCAGCAATTCCAAAGGCAGGAAACGTCTGCAGCGTTATGAGCCTCTGACACCGCTGCCTCTGAAACTCTTGCTGCAGTCGCATCTTGCTGAACCACTGACTTCAGGGGTTTCTTTTCCAGGACCTGAGCAGAAAGGGATGCTGCAGTCCCTGTGGCATTTTCTTTCCTGTCTTTTTTCAAGGGCTGTATGCCAAGGCCCTCCTGAAGCAAAAGAGAATGAGGCAAAGGACTCTCCCGTTCCCAGCTCTGGGGAGCAGGGGACAAAGGTGTTGGGGAAGTCACCCCAAAAGGCTGACCCCTCTGAAAGGAGACCCACTATTCTACTTGTGGTTGGACCTGCAGAACATTTCCAACAGGTAATGTGGCTTCCAAATCCCTCTCAAGTAAGGGGGACATATAGTGGCCTGAACAGGAGTAGGATCTGTTTGAATGGTTTAGGAACTCGGCTTTACAAAGGCTTTACAAAGGTTGCCTCGAGGAGGAGGAGGAGGAGGAGGGGCACTCCGCCTCTAGCTTTATTGTAGGGGTTTACTTGTAAGTAGCACTTGGGGGGAGGAGTGAATAGGTTGTCCTCTCAAAGAGTGCGTTTCCACTTTGCCATTAGACGGCTTCCTTGGAGACCAAAGGTCCTGTTAGCACTGAAAGAAGGGTCTGAATAGAGGGAAATGGTGTTAGTACTGAAAGGTCTAAATAGAAGGAAGAATACACAATACCGTACAAGAGACATTGTGGATGGCTTGACTGGTTGTAGTAAAAAATAAAGCAAACTAGAGCCTGCAGCGAGGGAGGGACCTATGGATTCCTGCTGCACAATAAACGGGGTCTGAAATTTCTGGCTATGTTAGATATGGTAAGTGGATATTGTACCATAGATACAGCAGTGGGCATTAAGCAGTTGATGTAATACTGCTTGAGTACATTAATCTGGGATTGATTTCAAGTGATCAGCTGGATGCAAATAGAGACTTCTAAAATGTTCAGCTGTTTCCTCATGCCACAGAATTTTGTTTGCTTGGTGTGCGTGCACTTGATAAGGCGTGATATCAGGGACTTTTCTGAGAGCACCGCCTTGCAGGTGTGTGTAGAGAGCTCAGTGTCTTACAGAGCAGTAGGTAATAACTAATACTAAATTAATATTGGCTCCATTTAAAAATGAGGCTTGCGGATAATTCCCCCATTTGGTTAATGCAGTCAGAAATATTTTTTGCATGCAGCTGGCAAGTAGAGGATGCAGGGAAGGAGTTTGATGACTGACGTGTGTTTGTCTTGTGTTCCTGGTTTGAAATAAAGACTGTTGGTTCCTGAGGCGCAGTTTGAGATGGCTAAGTTAATGCCGATATTCATTGCTCTGAAAAATACACGCAGGCAGGGTCTACATAAGCAGCCAGAAACAGGCAGTAGACTTCTGAAGTGGAAGACCAGACAGCATCATACTACAAGAGGTGAATACCAGTTTTGCTTCACAGCACTAACGCATGACAAGAAGCAGTGTGGGTGACAACAATCCCCCCCCCCCCCTGCTAGGGAGTTTTTTCAGTGAGGAAACTTAAAGGCAGCCTCTCCCTGCAACCTGCAGTTGGTATAATCCACTCAACTGCTTCCGGATTCTTCCACTTCGTTGTGCTGCCTATCTAAACGTGTTGTCAGTCTTTCCATTTTGGTGAATGTGAATATATAAAAGCCCAGTGACCTGGTAACAGACTCTTCTTCAGTCTGTGAGCGTTGCAGGCTAGATACCTGTGTCTGAAATTGCGGTTCAAATCCAAGCAGAAGGTGATAGCGGTTTCTGATCCTGGATGTACCCTTGACAACGCGAGTTAAATTCCTCAGTTCTTGCCGTATTCCAGGCGATATGATATCCTGGCATTTTAGGAAGTTGTGTAAAATCCCTGTTTTCCAGTTGAGGCTTCCAGTTGACTCGCCTCCCATTTTCATGGCAGAGTTCCAGCAATTTTGTTCTGGCACTAGCAGAGAAACTTTATCAATTTTCTTTTGAAGTTGTGAGCATTCAGGATTCTCACCGCTTTCTAACCGCTACAGAGGTTACCCACTTCAACTTGCCCTTTAAATAGTACCAGGATTCTAGTGAACCTGGGGCTCTTAGGTAAATGTATCAGAGGAGGGTACACTTGCATGGTTCAGCCTTCCTGAAGACCAGCTCTGCTTACACCTCCTTGAAAGTGTCAAACTCAGGATAATTTAGCAGGAAGCCGTTGAAGGAGCATCCCCCAATGGTGTGATTGGGGGGAATACATGCAGGGTGATATATCAGAAATACTAATACAAATATATATTGGTACATACTATATTAAAACACTGTCCCCTAGCTTCTTTCCTAAAATTCCTCCCACCACTCTCTCTTTTCTTCCTGTGTCTGTAACTTTTTACATTGCAAGCCTGTGGGTAGAACCTTGTGATTAAAAACAATTTCTTCACTATACAGTACAGTGGCTACTTTCTAAATATAATATGATGAATGCTGCTTGTGTAAGGTTGGATAGAAAAGTGCTGAGCATGTAGCGCCTGTTCCCCTGGATACCAGGGATCTCTAGTTATACTGGCTCCCAAGCTGGCATTTGTTGAGGAGCTGAACGTCTTCTACTTGAACATGGGACAAGAATATTGGGGGGGGGGGGGGGATGCAAGAGAAGAAGAAGAGATTGGATTTATATCCCGCCCTTCACTCACTTGGAGTCTCAGAGCGGTTTACAAACTCCTTTCCTTTCATATATCAGTTTGGTGTAGTGGTTAAGTGCGTGGACTCTAATCTGGGAGAACCGGGTTTGATTCCCCACTCCTCCACTTGCACCTGGCTGGATGACCTTGGGCAAGCCATAGCTCTGTACCAGCTGTTCCCTCAAGGACAGCTTGGGAAAAAGCTCTCTCAGCCCCACCTACCTCACAGGGTGTCTGTTGTGGGGAGGGGAAGGGAAAGGAGATTGTAAGCCACTCTGAGACTCCAAGTGAGTGAAGGGCGGGGTATAAATCTAATATCTTCTTCTTCTTCATCTTGAAAGGGAATCCTTATTGGGAAAACCCAGATGAATATTCCATGGAGGACTGTTCTTTCATCAGTGGTACCTAAACTTTTCTAGGCATTATTCATACCTCCAGAATGCAGGAGAGTGGTTTTTGTATTTACATAGACTGATAGACAGCTGTTGTTTTTGGCATTTGCAAGAACATTAGGCAAGATGGAGAAGCCTGAGTTGTATTAAAAGCTGCTTCATTGTTTTGGGTGGGAGAGGTGTAAAGTTTGGCCAAAGAAGGGATGAAGTGAGTTTTGTTCCTTGTTTTGACAGCCCATGTCTCCCAGCATCCATTGTCTGTGCTCCTGTGATGTGATAACTGGCTCTTATGAAGTTGTTACTAAGATACAGTAGAAAGTGATATATTGATGACACAGGAATAAATAAGCATAGAAGAAGAAGAAGAAGAAGAAATTGGATTTATACCCCTGCCCTTCACTCGGAGTCTCAGAGTGGCTTACAATCTCCTTTCCCTTCCCCTCCCCACAACAGACATCCTCTGAGGTAGGTGAGGCTGAGAGAGCCCTTAAAGAGCTGCTCTTTCAAGAACAGCTCTGACAGAACTATGGCTTGCCCAAGGTCATCCAGCAGGTGCAAGTGGAGGAGTGGGGAATCAAACCTGGTTCTCCCAGATTAGAGTCCGCACACTTAACCACTACACCAAACTAACAGTTAAGTAAAACAAGTTCCGTGGTCCAATAAGAAATGGTTTTGTTTTCCTCATGGTTTGCCATGGATGACTGGGGGTGGGGTTTACCGGAACTCTTATTCCTTGTAATTAAAATGTTGATAGACATGTGACAGCACAACGGTTGTTTTCATTCAATCATGTTTGCCCATTTCACCCCCAGCTTCTGTTTGGCTGTCATAGTGGTTAATTCTGCAGCTCAGCTGCCTTTTAAAAAAAAGCTTTTTACAGCATCACTCATTCACCCCAAAGCCTTAATTGAGTTGCCCTTTGTTAGCTATAGTATTAAGTGATTTACTATTCTTCTCCATAGTATGTTTTCCCCTTCCCTGCTCTACCTTGTGGCAACTGTCTCTTGTAGTAACTACTTGTCCTCCTGGCTACTTAATCATAAACCAGTTTTTAGGAGTCCCAGGGTGGAAAGCTTTTCATGGTCATAGATCCAGAGGAGTTAGCCGAGTTAGTCTGTTGCTGCAAAATAGTAAGAAGCCCAGTAGCCCCTTTAAGACTAACAAACTTTATTGTAGCATCAGCTTTTGAGAAACACAGCTCTCTTCATCAGATGCATCTTGCTGTATTTCTCGAAAGCTGATGCTACAACAAAGTTTGTTAGTCTTAAAGGTGCTACTGGCCTTTTGTACTGTTAGGGTGAAAAGCAACAACTAGCAGGGACCTCTTCAGTAGTGTATTAATAGTGAGCTTGGTAGCTGATCAACTGTTCTCTGTCTGTAGCTGCTTCCTGGCACTGTAGAAAAGCCCTCTTCCTGAGCATCTGTAAACCAGTTTCATCTTAAACTTTCTATTTGTCCTTCCATTGCAGGGCATAATAATATCCCACATAGTTCTGGATTGTACAAGGCAGGGTTGGGTCCCACAGACAGCTACTGCACTGCTGGCAATGCTTTCTTCTGGTTCAGGGAGACTTCAGCCGATGTAGGAGGCTCTCAGGAGGCTCTTTCGTGTCGGCTGAAGACTCCTCGCTGTGGAGAGGAGAGTTTCACTGCTAGTGAAAGAGACCTGCAGGACCCACTCTAAATGCCTGGACTCTTGAAAGTTTATTTTGCAGTATTATGAATGCCATCATATCCCCCCCCCCCTTTCAGGATTACTTTATCCTGTGAGATATTTGTTCTGGGAAGGATCTCCAGGGGAAGAATGAGATGACGTGAATGAAATTCTGAGGATTTGCAGGAGATGAAGGGCTCTATTGTATTGCTCAGCATGAGTGGACACAGCGTTGCATTCTGGTGTGGCAGTTCAGGGGCAAAGAACCTGTACAACTACAATGCTCGAAAAAAAGTTAGAATCCTGCCTTTTTAAATATATACTTGATTTCAGAAGGCAGTAGTAGTAGTATAGAATTCATAAGACAGTTCAGTGTTTGGTGTTTATGGCGTGGATTTTTGAAGTGATCTTTTTTAGTAGGAAAGGTACATCTGAACTGTTTATGTAGCTCTTTCTGCAGGCTGTCCAAGGAATGCAATCCTAGACTCTGCGCAGAATAATCATCATTGAGCATTTGTTATGGACACCGTATTCCAGTGCAGTTTCCCCGCCCATATGCAGTCACATAACCACTTCAAACAACCATCCCACCAGCGCTGAATCTTATTAGTGAAAGGGAAACTGCCTTGAAATGAAACAGGAAAGCGTGCAAGCACTGCCGTGGTCCCTGTTGCTAAAGCAGCAGCAAAGCTGGCCAGAACTGCTTGGCATAACCAGTCTGGTTCTGTCTGGAATGCTTATATATCCAGTCACCGCTCTGAGGCAAACATTTTGTTTATTGTGGCTGTGATGGTACACAGTGAGAATAGTTATATGTGCAAAAGCAGCTATGCCACTGGAGAGAAGGTCAATGCAAAGTGTTTTATACAGTACATAGTGTTTTATTACCACTGTATTACCAAAGACTGTGTTAAATCCCGTAACTATGATTCACACCCTTTTGAAACAGAACTGGAGTTGAATGTTTGGCCATGGGGTGGGGGTGGGACATTAGTAGCATGCCTTTTCCAGCAGTGAAACAGAATGTGTGTTTTCTCAGCTGACTTGGGTGTGAGGTTGGGGATAAAGCTGGGAGAAGTGAAAGGGGCTGCGGTGCATTTTTTAAAAAAACTTCCTCCACACGCTTCGATCTTTAAGAGGATCTGGGTTTTGAGAGGGGATCCTGTTTTCTATGGGGAAAGACGTCAGAGAGGGGAGCAGATCTGCTTAGGTAACAGAAATGAAAGGGCACAGTTTGTAAGATGGTAATTAAAAAGATCTTTGTGGTCAGACTGGAAAATGGAGTGAATGGGTGCCGACAATGTGAGATTTTAGTTTGGTAGAACTCTGAAACTTGGCAAGTTTTTGAGCCTTGTATCACATGATAACTTGTGTGAAACTCAAGAGCTGAGCAATAGAAAGGAAGTTGGGATGGAATCAGCTCATCTAATTAAGAGGTTGGAGCACCTTTCCTGTGCGCAAAGGCTGGGACCGTCAGTTTAGAAAAAAAAGAGCTGGTAGCGGACGTGTTAGAAGTTTATAAAATTATGCATGGGGGTGGAGAAAGTGGATAGAGAGAACTTTCCCCCCTCCCTCTTCCCTCACTTGGGGGCACCCAATGAATTGTTGGGCGGTAGGTTCCGGACAGGTAAAAGGAAATACTTCTTTACTCAATGTGTATTTGGATTGTGGAATTCACTGCTCATGACCATGAGTATAAGTGGTTTAAAAAGGAGATTAAACTGATTCGTAAAGGAGGGGTTCATCAGTGGCTACTAGGCATGGTGGCTATAGTACAGAGACTGCAAACCTCTGAATTACTAGGGCTAGGAGGAAATATGGGGGTGGGGTTAGCCCCTCTGCCTGTTTAGTGTAGTGGTTAAGAGCGCAGACTCTAATCTGGGAGGGCCGGGTTTAATTCCCCACTCCTCCACATGCAGCTGCTGGTATGACCTTGGGTCAGTCATAAGTTCTCTCGGAGCTGTTCTCTCACGAGCAGTCCTTGAAAGAGCTCTCTCAGCCCCACCTACCTCACAGGGTGTCTATTGTGGGGAGGGGAAGGGGAAGGGATTGTAAGCCGCTCTGAGACTCCTTCTGGCAGTGAAGGGCGGGGTATAAATCCAATCTCTTCTTCTTTATTGGCCCTCCAGGGCAACTGGTTGGTTGCTGTGTGAAACAGGTTGCTAGATTAGATGTCCCACTGGTCTGATCCAGCAGGGCTACTCTTGTATTCTTATGTAATCTTTTTATATTTACCACTTCAGTTATGTGAATGGTCTCTCCGCCCTACCCCCTCACAACAAAATACTGAGTGTTCCTGGACCCTGTAACATTTATAGTGTTAACTTACATGATCATGGAAAATACACCTTCAAACTCACGACGGGGACAAAATACCGTTTAAACGCATCAAGGCCTTACAGTCAGAGACACAGGAATACATACTTGAACCAGATTGTTACAGGGTGCTGTTGTACACCAGCTGAGTTACTGTTCTGAACAGAAGGTAGGGGAAATGAATGCTGCTTGACTTGTTTTGTGCTGGTAAAATCCTGTTTGCTTTGGAAACGTGGGCACTGATTTTTACGTGTCCATCTAGTCTGCTCACCTTTCTTTACTTGCTCTCCCTAGCCTCTCTCCCTCCCTCCCCCACCATTTCAGGACTTTACATTCATCTTCCAGGCCAGCAAACAGCAGTCCTGTGACTTGTTGGAAGAGCGCTGTGCCGAGTCTGTGTACAGCTGTGACTATATCTGTCTTGCCACCATACCAAACTCTGATGGGCTTTGAAGCCTCTAGCATGGTTTTAGGTATTGGCCAGGGATGTATTTAATACTTACTGTCTTTGTGGGAGAATTGCCTAACAAAGAAGACACATTTTAAAGCTGATGTACAGGTGATTGAAAAGTTTATTCCTGTTTTGATCTATAATTAAACTGTGTTCCATGTGCATACACATAAGATGTGGGGACATGATTAATCTTTAATTTGTCCAACTTTGCCACTGTGAAGTTGTTTCACTGTGTAACCTATGTGCTTCATCTCTTGTTTTATGTTGTTTTTTGGGGTGACAAACTTTCCAATGAGTGCTCCCTCTGAGGCCTTAGGTTCATCCCAGTCCAGCTCCACATTGGAAGCTGCACATGTGTGGGACAGCTATCGAAACTGCTGTAACTCTGAGGGTGATTCAGGTGGGGCGGCCGTTTTGGTCTGAAGCAAAAGAACGAAGCTTGTGTCCAGTGGCACCTTTAAGACCAACAAAGTTTAATTCTGGGCATAAGCTTTTGTGTGCATGCACATGCACCTCTAGACTTTTATTTATTTAATTTATTGTCTTTACTATTTTTGCAGCTGAAGTCATAAACAGCAAACCCTTATCCCACAATAAACCTCATTCCACAGGAAAATGTGGAACATATCCAGAATTACATTTTATTGGGACTTAAAGGTGTCACTGGACTCAGACTTTGTTTTCTGAGGGTGAAATATTATCCCTTTCCCTAAAGCTAATATTTTTACCTGCCTCTTCCTACACTGAACCTGTCTGCTCAGTCTTCTTTGACAGCGTATTATTGCTTTCAACCCTCAATAAGGGTTTGTCAAGGTGAGTCGTAAACACCAAAGCCCTGCCCCCTGAGAGTCTCACTTTGGACTTCAAGTGTGTCCCCGCCGCCAACTCCCCTCCCCCCCAATTTTTTGAGGAACCACACACACTTTCAAATCAATTGTGGCTTTAGTGGCTAGAAACTTGTTAATTTTAAAACAAACATGAGAAAATTGGGAGTGCTGAATGCCCAGTACCCGCTTGTGTTTGTGCAGTTGCCGAGTACAGGCAGTCCCAGTGACCCTCCCTAAAGCTGGATCAATAGGTCATGTGAATGAGTTGGCCAGTGCTTACTCTTGTTCTGGCTTGGAGGCAGGAGAGGAGAAATCCATATTATACAGCAGCGTCACAGAAAGGTACATGGAAGAGTTTCTGGTTTCTTTGGCTGAGTTTCGAAGATCTTAAAAGCATGCCAGGAAGGCCTACAAAATGGAGCGAAATGAACCATGGGCCAAAAAACAGAACAAAACCCATCATGGGAAGCAGAAGGATTGGAATAAATGAGTGCTGGGATTTGAGAGTGACCTAGAGCAGGGGTGGGCAATTGTTTTGCCTCGGGGGCCACTTTGTGGGAGCGGAGGTTAGCGGAGGGCCGCACCTTTTAAAATTATTGCATTCATTAGTTAACTTTGCATTTCAGAAAAGGTATACATTGTATCATAAAAATCAATAAATATAAATTAAATAAAATAGTGGTAGTTTTATTCAATTTATTTATTGTGCTAATTTCATATCATCTATAGCTGCAAGCACATTTAATTTTAGAATCAGTTTAATGAGACAAATGTACCCTATCACACTTTTCTACAATTTTTTTGAAATCTGGAGTGAGATTGCTTGTTGAGATTCGCATCACAGCCTGCAAGTTAATGTCTGTCAAAGAGCATCTATATTTACTCTTGTTGATCTTCATACAAGAAAAACTTTGTTCACAAAATATATGTAGACCCAAATATAGAGAACATTTTCCCAGCAAATTTCTTCATACATGGACATTTTTTCAGCAGACAAAGATTTGTAAAAGTCAACTAATGTCGCAGCATTAAACATTTCTTTCACAGTGTGATCTGACTGCATGTCAATAAGTTCAAGCTGCAGCTCCTCAGGTGCTGTATCAATATCAGCAGTGATGGGATAAAAGAGCAAATTGAATTTAGGCTCAGTTTTCTTGAAGTCCTGAAATCTTCTTGGCGGGCTGCAAAAAACTCTGTGGTGGGCCGCATGTGGCCCCTGGGCCACAATTTGGCCACCCCTGACCTAGAGGGATGCAGGGAAAAGAAAGCCAGATGTAGAAGATCTGCCCATTGCAAAAGTTAGCAGTTGTGTAGTGATGAGAAACGTTTACCTGCACTCATTGAGGGTCTAGTATTCAGTGAGGTCTCACACCTGTGTTTGGTTGTACCGCTTGTAGTCTACAAGTGGGGCTAATGTAAGCAAATGCTCCAGTATATAAAAAAAGTTCCCTCAACACTGAAAGCCTGAAACCAGAGTGCTAGTTTAGCTATCTCTGAGATGCTAGTGGTCTATCTGATGGGGACCCCCCCAAACACACGCGCGCAGACAGACCCCCCCCCCCCCCGGGAAGCATTCCATCATCCAAATCCCAACTTGCAGCTTGAAGCGTTATAACCCAGATGCAGGTTCCCCACCTTGGTGAAGAAGAAGACCAGCAGTTTAATTCTATGTGGGATTGAGGCAACCTACTACAGCTTTATCATATGGAAGGAGCAATGAGATTGGCTAGTAGTCCCGTAGTTTAACCCTTTTTTTGTCAAGACATTTTTTGCTGACAGTATTACTGGTGTTCGTATGGAGATCATTTGAGAGAAACAGAAATAATAAGCTGGGCCCTGCATAAACAAAAAACATGAAGAAGCTGAATTGTGCCCAAATGACTAGTCCCTGTATCGAAGTGAATGGGCACAAATGGGGAATTGCCAGGTTCGTGTGAGCTGGGCCAGAGTCTGCCGTCCTGGAGTTGGTCTGAGAAAGCACGCACTCTTTTTGTTGACGGCATTCCGGTTTCCCCACAACATTCACAGCCACAGTGGCAGCGTATAATTGTGTGGCCCAGCAGCTGAGTATTAAATTATAAATTTGCTTTGCAAAATACGTTTGTACGCGATTGGACACAGTGCGGTGTATATGGTATATTCGAATGCAAAATGTTTGCAGAACTGCTCAGTGCAGCCTGGCCATTCTTTCCACTTCCTCTTATAGTTGAAAAGGACACAGTATGCCCATGATGGGTGAAACAGACGGCTGTTTGTACACACATTTTCCCGAATGGGTCTTTTGAACCTTGTCTCAACACTGAGGCACAGCCATTGAAGTTGTGCTGCATGGATTAATTGAGTTGACGTAAGCCCTGTTTTGTCTTAAATCATGTTTCAGCTCTGTTCAGTTGGAGGGCAAATGGCTCTCGCCGCTGTCCCACCCCCATTTATTTAATGGAAAGGACTTGTAAGGTATTCAGAGGGCAGCCTGAGCTGCTAAGTACCTTTCAGACTGGGCTTATACCCTTGGTTACGCAGTCCCTGGTGAATCGACTATGGATCTGTCCCCTCCTTACTATTGTGCAGCTTTTCACACCGTCTTGAACTTGAGACGTTGCGTATGCTGCTGCGTAGAGCACCTCTGAAGTCTCAGAGAGCCCGTGGAGGGTTAAGCCTCCCCGGCAGCGAAAGTGACGTTAGGCTTTTACGAAAGCACAGGGTTGAGCAATCTGTCCTCCGCTCACATGCTCTTGGCTAAGATCCCAGGGCTGCACTGGCTGTCTGGGCAGGGCTTGAGCTAAGAAGGCTTCCCTTTTAAGCAAAAGGGCAGGGCTCCGGCAGCCAATGAAAGCTGAGCAGGGACAGCTCATAGACATGTGTCATGAGACTTCCCGGCATTTCCTCCCAGCCTGCTGAAGGGACCCAGTGGAGGAAGCCGGGGGCTGAGCGGCTCAGAGGAAAATGCTGTGCCTGTGCCTCTATGTGCCAGCCTTTGGCGAGTCCCAGGCGGAATTTGAGTACTTTGAATCAAAGGGACTGCCTGCTGAACTCAAGTCCATCTTCAGACTGAGCCTCTTTGTTCCTTCCCAGGAATTCTCTACCTATCGCCAGTGGAAGCAGGTACAGGTGGGATCGTGGGTGGTCCAAGTAACATTGCTGGATTCTTCTGAGCGTCAGTCTTTAATCCCACCTTCTCTCTAGGAGTTTAGGATGGCGAGTGTTGTTTTTTGTCTCCCTGGAAAACCCCATCGTAACCCTGGGTGTGTAGGTTAGGCTGTGTGTTGGAGTGAATCACCTGGTGAGGAGATTCATGGCAGAGGAAGGATTTGAATCTCGCCTCCCTTGTTGTAAGCCCGACATCATCGGCTGTACAAACTGGCTCTCTGTTCTGGGGATGGGCTCCTGCCTTGGCAGATTCTATCACTGCTCTTAATTTTTTAGGTACAAAGTCATCTCCCTTTTGCTCTTCTCCAAATTCTTATTTTCTTCATAGGATTCCGAAGCAGGTTGTGTTGGAAAGTAATGGTATGTCTACTCCGAGAGCTTCCTGGATGGGTAGGGGTTAAACAGGGGGTTCTTTCCATGGCTTCACACTCCCCCCCCCCCAATTTCCCAAAGGGCACTGTTTTTCTTAATTCTGATAATTGTGGATTATGTCCCTTTGACTTCGTTGGTTCTATCTGTAGTCAGAGGGTTGGGTAGAATCCTCCTTTCCCTGTCAATTTCTTTGTAACTGTGGGAGGATCCTCCCTTCCCTCTCAATTTCATGATGATCAGGGTGAGCAGTTTAGGTGGAATGTGGCAAAGTCCTCCTCTAATACCTTGGGAGAATAATGGGGGGAGACACTAAAGGTAAAAAGCCTTGTGGGTAGTATTGTTGATGGAAGGAGAAAGGGACAGCACGGATGAGAGGGGATGCCCACCAATCTCTGCAGTTTTCCCTCTGGCAAGCATGGGCTGGAACGGAAATGCTCGTGGGAGCGAGTGTCGGGCAGGGAGCCGTCTCCGAGAGCCAAGGCTGTTGCACGGAGGAATGATTTAAACAGGGGTGTCCTCATGATCAATGCAGAGGCCCAGCTGCCTGGAGGCACTGTCTGATCTCAAGTTCAGAAAAATCTCGGGTTTGTCTGCACAGCTTCGGATCAATGCAGCCCATCGGCCACATGTAGTAACCAGTTTTCATTTTTGGCTTCTCGCCTGGGGCCGCATGAGCAGGATTGTCAAGCACCTGGCCGGCACGGTTGGGGCATGACTGCACCGAATGGAGCTTGGCGGATCAGGTTCTTGACGCCTGGGCTAACATGTGAACTACATGAGTAGCAGGTGGCCTATGAGTTTCAGTCACACAGCATCACCAGTTGCAACAGCTTGCAGTACTCGGAGCCACAAGGTTTCTTTGCAATCACAAAAGTTGCCCTTGTGGCCCTGTGGAAGAGTGCAACTTTATTCACGCCATAAAACCTCGTGGGATGGTGGTTGTCTACAGTCGATCTTCCTCATTACCGTGTCAACTGTTTCTTTCAGCCATCCAGTTTGCCGTTTAAATGTTGGCTGGTTTTCATGAGATAGCTGGAGTCTGTGCTACTGGCATCACCTCCATTTTCTTTCTGCAGCGTGGCAACCGGACCCTCCTGTGCAGGGGAGGGTGGGCAGTAGTCCACTTGTGTCTGCTGGTTTTTGGAGTAATTTAAAACATACCCAAATCCAAAACATAGATCATGCGAGACTGAAGCGGGCCTACTCCTGTATCACACTACCGAAGCGTTGTGTAAACCAGTCTACTTAACAGAGACGCTTCAGGTTGTCATTAAGCAGATTGTGCATTTGTTTTCCTGCTTCACTTGTAAAGATATCCTGTGCAGTCCTAACATGCTTACTCAGAAGAGTAAGTGCAATCACTCGTAGAGTTTTACAGTGCAATCCTGACATGCTTACTTGGTGGGGCTTACTCCACAGCAAGTGCTGTTAGGGTTGCAACCAAATTATAAAAACCAGAACTGGCCACACATGTCCATCTACACTTTCCTGTTTGCTGTAGTCCTGTGTTTTGAGTACTGGGAATGGGGTCCACCTTTGTAGAACTGGGCATTAGAACTAGGTTGTGAGGGGGGACTTACTGGTACCTTGAGACTATAAACTAGGGAATAAAAAGCAGCCTGGGTCTTTGAAGAGGAATTGGAGAAATGGTGTGTTCTGCTTGGTCAGAGATCATAAATGTTCAGACTTTCCATGTGTGTAGGAAGTGCAGTCCATGATGCAAGGGTAGTGATGTAAAGCCAGGCCACTTGCAGTTGCATCACGACTAGGAGAGTTCAGCAGAGCATTTTGCCGGGTTGTCCCCCCTCCCCACCCTCCTGCCTTCTGGAGAAGTCCAGTGCACTTTCTGGCTTTTTCAGGACCATTTTTACAGGACTTGCAAAATCTGCAGCTCTCCCAAGGGGATATTTGAGAGAGTGAAATCCTGAATCAGCTGGTTGACAGCTATCTGCTGACATGCCAGAGGTTTCTTTCTATCTTTAGCACATGAATGGCAGCCTCTCCTGTCCCCTGGTTTTTTACAGCTGTCATATGACTGCATATGAGAGGCACCTTGGACTCAGGAAAGGTCACCGCAGATGGTGACTGGGCACCCGTGTTAAGGTTAAATTAGGAAAGGTATTAAATTATACTAAGGTCTGGGTTTAGCTCCTGGCAGAGCGGGAGAAGGAAGGGGATCTCCTGTATCCATACGTGCTGGCACGGTCCTTCACTGAGTTCCCATGTAATGTGCTATATGTTACATGACCTTGATATATAGAAAGCATATTGCCATTGACAAAGTGTTCATGTTTATTTATTGATTATTAAATTTATATTCCGCCCACCCTGCCCGTTGGCGGGCTCAGGGCGGCTAACAAACATATATATATATATATATACACACACACACACACATATACATACATACATTAAAGCTCCAATTACACTAAAACAGAATCAGATTAAAATTACAATGTAAAACCATACTTATGCTACACATAGCTATACTAAAAGATGGTGGCATTCTATCATCATCTGAACGGCCGCCTCCAGACTCCCACCAAGCTGTTAATCGTCCAGTTGGTGGTGATGTCGATGTTAGGGCCAGGGCCATGCTGTTAAGGTGGCACCCTACTTGAAAGCCTGGTGGAAGAGCTCCGTTTTACAGGCCCTGCGGAACTGCAAGAGGTCCCGCCGGGCCCTGATGTCATCCGGGAGCTTATTCCACCAGTGAGGGGCCGCCACAGAAAAGGCCCTGGCTCTCATTATGGCCAACCAGGCCTCTTTAGGGCCCGGGAGAACCAGGCTTACATGTTGCCTTCTTCATGTTTTACTTTATGTGGTGTGCCAAGAGGCATTATATTTTGGCAGGACCTGTAACCCACAGACAGGCCCCCCCCCCCCCCCCGCATATTCTACTCCCGATAACTGCAATCTTTTAAGGGAGACGTCAGTGACTCATAGTCTTGTGATCAGTGGGGATTATCAGGCAGGCAAGTGGAGCCCAGTTAAGGAGTAACCTGACCCTTGCTGGGTGGCTGACAGTACTAATTGTGCTGAACAAATACCCTCATAGATATGCAAAACCCACAGCCGAGCAAGGTTCAGGGCACCCTTTTCCGCTTAAGGGAGCTCAGTGGAATGTTACAGGTGAAATGTCATCACTTACGTGGGGCTGCGCCGAAATATAATTTCCCCCCAAGATCTTGGCACAAGTGCAGAACTGCAGGACGACCAAACCAGTTCACGCTTGTACTAGAGTTGCCATTATCTTTGGAAATCCCTCGTAATGTTCGTTTCAAGCTAGACTTTTCCGGCTGCAGTTGGTTTCCCCCAGAAATTGCTGGTCTAAAAATAGGCATGAGTGTATGAAGCAACTTAATTGCTTTGAAATCTCTCTCTCTTTTTTAGCTTGAGTCTGTACTTGTCCAGCAAGAATTGTGTGTGTGTGTGTATAATAGACGTGTGTAAGTGTATGTACATGCATACATATATAGTTGAGGAAGAGGGGCTTGTAAACTTTACCTGCTCTTGGTGGCCAGTCCCTATATTTCTAGTAGCCCATGAGGCTCAGCTTCTTGGCTTTCTGCTCCACGAGAGGCAGTATCGTGGCTCCTTTTCACCCACTGACTTTTGAGGGAGTTTTACCGGGCAAGAGTGGCACTGTGTGGGTGGGAGTAACTCATGGCATAGTGCCCCAGCACCGTTTTTGAAAAGGCCCTGCTTTCTTCTGGTGTCTGCTCCCGCCCCCCTCCCGCAAATTACTTCTGTGATGGGAGTATCCTTGAGTCTTCAGTATTAGCTCATGCCCGTGGCCATTTGTGGACCCCTGTAGAAGAAGCTGTTTGGGATATCTAGGACAAGGGTAGCAAAGTTGCCTTCAAACATGTATGGTGGCAGCTGCCTCTTTACCAATCTTTTGTCGCAAACAGCTCCAGCATTTGTTTAAAAGGGAAACATATCTTAATTGCCTTCCCCCCACCCGCACACACTCCCAGAGGAAGACAATAAAGCTTATTTTATGTCTTCTCTGTTTGTTTTTAACAGAAAATCGTAAAAGCTGGAGATAAGGACCTGGACGGGCAGCTGGACTTTGAGGAGTTTGTTCACTACCTCCAAGACCACGAGAAGAAACTGAGGCTGGTTTTTAAGAGCCTCGACAAGAAGAATGATGGTGAGTGCGTGCTGACAGCTCCTGGGAGCCAGGACTTGGGGCTTCTCGTTCTTGGGGGGGGGGGGGAGTCTCACGGGCCACGCATCCTCTCTCCACAGGCCGCATCGATGCCCAGGAGATCATGCAGTCCCTTCGGGACCTGGGAGTCAAGATCTCTGAACAGCAGGCGGAAAAGATCCTCAAGAGGTGAGCATCCCAGCCGCCAGCACTGTTTCTGCTCCTGAGAACACAGTCTACAGCACCCCCTTAAGTTACCATCTCCTTTCCCCATCTCTGTTCCCTACAAAACTCCTGCCGTGCAGCAGTTCTCTGTCGCAACTAGTGCTAGAGTAGTGATCACAAAAGTGGGCGAGCGGACACCCGCACCTGTTCCCGGAACCGCAGGGCAATTTAAAGCGAGGGCACGAGTTCAGGCAGAATCGCTTAAGAGCATGTGACGCCAAAAGCAAATACACCCTTCCCGCTGCCAGAGACGGCAGTGTTGTCTCTACAAACAGGGTGCGCTCAGCTCCGGCATGGAGCTTGGGGGGGGGGGGGGGGTGTTCCATGGTCGTGGTTTTCCCTCCCGACTGGACTGAGAGGATGCTGGTCTGTGTATTGCGCGACCGCGACGCAGCTGAGCAACACACTGGCAAGCATCCTCTTGCCAGGGACATCTGCCAGGAAAGGACTGTCCACGATTTGCCAGCCTCTGGGACCCTCTGTTCTTCTAGCAGAGTGTACTTTACTGGTACAGGGGTAGTGGCTTAAATGACTGTCCTAAATCGTGTATTCCGGTGCTCCCCGCTTTCAAGTCTGTGCTGCTTAACACGTTGAAATGCTCTCCACTGTGTGCACGTGGCACTAACTTCTAACTCACTTATTTGTACCTTTTCCTCTTATTTCTCCCCCCTCCCCCGCACCCTGTTCGCATCCTCCCCTCTGTCTCTGCCTGCCTACCTGTCTGTCTATCAGAATAAGGATGGGGCACTTCTGGGGTCCTGTCACATAGTAAGTACTAGTCGGTGTGTGTTCTTGCCTGGTTCCTAGTCCTCTGTGTGCCAGTGTTTCGTGGTAGCAAATAGCAACCCCTTAGCAAGACTGCTAGTTGAGCGTTAAAATCCAGTGGAAGGTCTCATGCACTCTGACTGCTTCATAGTGCTTCTGCTGAATCCTCATTGTCGTGAATTACAACAGCCTTGCAGGACAGGCCATGCATCTTCAAATTACAGGCTTTTTGGGGAAGTGGAGGCTTGCCCAAAGCTATGTACCAGGCTGAGATGGAATCGTCCGCACGCTCTTAACTGTTGTCAAAAGCCAGCTCTCGTTACCCCACCAGAAGGGATTTTTACCCAGGTTCATAGGTTTGTCTAGTTGGAAAGAATCCCTCCCAGTTAAGACTCCTCTTCCCTCTTGCTCCCACAAGGCCCAAGGCCCACATGCATTCCAGCCTTCCACAGAACAAGTCATGCAATCCAGAGAATCAGGGATTACGTAGACAGGAGGAATTAATTTGTCTGTACAGTAAACAGATCCAGCTTGAGCCGTGCCCTATAAAGGAAGGCAAGCGGGCACATACCAGTCATCATTTAGCCTGTTAAAAGAATTCTTCTGCTTGGCCCCAAACATGGTAACCAGTCAATTCCTGAGCAACAACTATCTACAGAATTTCATTTCATACAAAGATTTTATTTGGCCACATCACTTCCCAAATACGTCAGGAGTCCAGTTCTTGCAGTCATGGGTGACGCGCTGGCAAAGAAGAAACTCAAGGGGGAGGGGCACACAACAGAGATGACCCTCCCTCCCTTGGCTTTAGTCTTAGGCTCCCCCAGCTGCATGAGACACGGCCACCGTACAGCAGAGCTTGCTACGCTTGTAGTTTCGTGTCCTCTGGGACCCTCTCCAAGTACTGCTTTGTCGTGTGATTCTGTTTGGCGGGGAGGAGACGCTCTGGACCGATCGCAGAGCGAGGGCGAAGCTCTGATTCATTTTGCCCTCTCCAACTGATTCTTGCAGCATGGATAAGAACGGGACGATGACAATAGACTGGAACGAGTGGCGCGACTATCATTTGTTGCACCCCGTGGAAAACATTCCCGAGATCATCTTGTACTGGAAGCACTCTACGGTAAGAGGCTCAAATGCCCCCGGCACAACGGCTGTGAAACCCTAGGTTGAACTTGAGTCTCTGCCATAGGTTTCCACCAAGAACAAACTGCCTCCTAGCTTTTATTCCTTCCTGCTTCTACGAGTTTGGGGTTTTTTTCCCTATATGCCGCTAGGCCTGACTGTTACAGTGTCTGGCCCAGGTGAAAATTAGTGTTCTCATGGAGGTGAAAAGCCAGTGAACTGCTTCACTGGGTCTCACTGTGCTAATGACCAGCTCCTGCCAAAACTAGAAACCGATCTGAGCCCTCTTTGATATATTTGGCATTTAAATGCTGTCTGGCAAGATCAAATCAGCCTGTGAACTCCCGTGCGCGTCCTGTCCCCCCCCCCGTTAGTCGTTTTGAAGAGGTGAGCTATGCGGCTGGCGAATGACCAGCCCCGTGAACCAGAACTACTACAGTGCACTCGGTGAAGAATGTGAGATTTATTAGCGATCCTCAGTGCGCGGGGAACACTGTGGCTATTGTTGCGCAAACCGAGACATGGATTTCCAGTTGTGAAGCTGAGTGAATTGCTTCCCTGTTCTTAAATCTTTCATCTCGGAGCGTGGTCACAGATGACCAGGCCTCTTGAGAAAGCCAAAGCGCTCTCTTTTAATAACCCTGCTGAAGGAAATGGTTTTATTCATGCTTTATCACCTTGCAGATCTTTGACGTGGGAGAGAACCTGACAGTACCAGATGAGTTCACGGTGGAAGAGAGGCAGACGGGGATGTGGTGGCGACACCTGGTTGCAGGCGGAGGGGCGGGAGCCGTTTCTCGAACCTGCACGGCTCCCTTGGACCGCCTAAAAGTGCTTATGCAGGTAGGTTGAAAACTCAGGAGGCGCTGCAGCGTTGCATGCGGCGTGATGCAGACAAGCAGTTCTCACCCAGCCCCTCACCCCCCAAAAATGGGAGATGCAAGATCAGGTAGTGCTGGTTTTACATCTGTCATTCTGAGACCAACAGGGGAGCGATCCTCTAGACGCTTGACTTGGCATTGCAGCTTCCAGAGAAAAATACAGCTGTGGTTTTTCATCTGGAATGTTGATCTGGCATTCTTACCCATTAAAATACCTGTAAGTCCTCTGGGGAGTTGGACAGATCGGTGATGACAGCAGCCGAGACCTTGGACCGTGCAGTGTTGGCAAAACAAGCCTTCCCTTAGAGGTGGCTTTGAGGGGTCTGGCTAGACAAAAGGTGACCTGTGACTTGCTGGCAGTGTTTTCCCATTTTAGGCTCAAAGGGCAGAGAGTCCCTGTGAGAAAGCACATTGGGAAATGAAGAATTTGGACTTTGCATAGCGGGGGTCAGGAGCGTCCCGGCCCTGTTTTTCATCATCAGTTCTGTTTTGGTGCCAAGAGTCCAGCTCCCATTCCTGCCCCCTTCCCTCCTCGCTGTTCACGGGATTACTGAATTGGATTACAAGCAGGATTCTGTGAAATTTTATGTGTATTGTTAAAATTTTAAGTGTCTTATGTAAGTAGCCCTGAGCTAGCCTTGGCCAGAAAGGCGGGATAGAAGTTTAATCAATCAATCAATCAAACACCTCTTTTTCTTTTTGGCAAACAGAAACTTTGGTGTAGTGGTTAAGTGCACGGACTCTAATCTAGGAGAACCGGGTTTGATTCCCCAATCCTCCACTTGCACCTGCTGAATAACCTTGGGCAAGCCATAGTTCTGGCACAGCTGTTCTTGAAAAAGAACAGCTTCTGTCAGAGCTCTCTCAGCCCCAGCTACCTCACAGGGTGTCTGTTGTGGGGAGGGGAAGGGAAAGGAGACTGTAAGCTGCTCTGAGACTCCCTTGGGTAGTGAAGGGCGGGGGTATAAATCCAATCTCCTCTCCTCTCCTCCTCCTCTTCTCTCTATTAAACTTGCATCCTTTCTCAGGTCCATGCTTCTCGCAACAACAACATGTGCATTGTTGGTGGCTTCACCCAGATGATCAGAGAGGGCGGCACCAGGTCGCTTTGGAGAGGGAACGGGATCAACGTCTTGAAGATCGCTCCAGAATCTGCCATTAAATTCATGGCCTATGAACAGGTAAAGGGCCAAGGGCCCGGGTGGTGTCTTGTGTGCATGTGGGAGTGGAAATCGGTGGAGTTTATGACCCACTGGTGAGAATATCAAGGGAGGGAGCAAGAGGTGAGTGACAGAGACTGTTGCGTGCAGCCTCTCAAAACCAATGCCGCAATCTCCTCCCGATTCCATAGATCAAGCACTTGATTGGCACTGACCAGGAGGTGCTGAGGATTCACGAGAGACTCGTCGCTGGTTCGCTGGCAGGAGCCATTGCACAGAGCAGCATCTACCCCATGGAGGTGAGTCACTGCGGACACAACTCCCGCTGATTTCGAACGGTCAGAAGCGGCTTTCCCCACAAGGGCCACATCCTTGGTGGCGCGCCAGTCGGAATCTCTCTTGCCACGTGCTCTTCCTGAGCAGTTCCTACCACTCGGGAAATGCTCCTCCTCCCTCACGGCCTCCATGCAGTTGGGTTTGGCACCTTCCCAAAGCAAGTTTAGGGGCTTCCGGAACAGTGGCAAGCAATGCTCCCTCTAAGCTGTGGAATCTTGTGAGCAAAATTTCTATTTGGTGAGCTACTGGCATTAAAGTTGTGAGTGAGCAATTTGGCTACTGCATAAATTAGTTTGCTCTGGAGCCATCCTTCCTGAGCTAAGACAAAAATGTGAGAGCTGGAGGCTAAAAAACGGTGAGCCAGCTCACACTAACTCAGCTTAGAGGGAACACTGGTGGCAAGGGAACGGACGTTCCTGCTTCCCCCTTTGGAATAGAGAGCTGAGCCTTCCCAAGGGGGTGGGGCTGGCACCTTCCTTCTCTTTTGGCCATGGAGATTTGCCTGGGAGTGGAGTTGCGCAGTGCTTAGCCAAGGAGTCAGTTCAATTCAGTTTTATTATATTACGGTCCACGACCAGATCCAGTTGACAAAAACAAACGTCCTCTTCCCTCCGCCCCCTTAGTTCTTCTATAGTTAGCCGGCGCACACACACACACACACACACACACACACACACACACACACACACACACACCCAATCTGCTCCACGGATTCTTCAAACTTCTCTTCCTCCGCCGGTTCAGGTCCTGAAGACGCGGATGGCCCTGCGCAAGACCGGGCAGTACTTGGGGATGCTGGACTGCGCCAAGAACATTCTCGCCAAAGAAGGGATGGCCGCTTTGTACAAAGGCTACGTCCCCAATATGCTCGGGATCATTCCTTATGCTGGCATTGACCTGGCGGTATATGAGGTAAGAGGGCCCAGCAGAGGCTCGGGGTGGGTGGGTGGATGGGGTGGGAGGGCGGGACTGGTTGCCAGGAAAGTTAGCTTTTAGTCAGGCATCTACCAAGTCACGGTTTCATCTCCCTGCAGAGCTGCAGTACTAACAGCATAGATGTTGTAAGCAAAAGTTGCTTTGTTTTTTAAAACCCATCGGTCCCTAAAGATCCAGGAGAGTTTCTACATGGCGTGCGACCCCGTCCTGTCCGTTCCCACTAACGCTGGGCCTCTTTGTGATTTCCCCCCATAGACATTAAAAAACACCTGGTTGCAACGTTATGCCGTAAACAGCGCTGACCCCGGGGTGTTCGTTCTGTTGGCCTGTGGCACCATGTCAAGCACCTGTGGGCAGCTGGCCAGTTATCCTCTGGCCCTAGTGCGGACGCGCATGCAGGCTCAAGGTAAGAGCATTTCAGAGATCCTTAACCTTTGGCGAGCAAAGTCTGTGACCATCCGTTGATCTTTCCCAGAATATGAGAGGATGAAGGCCACCAGTTCATAGTCGCTTCCACGTAGGTGTGTCACCTCTCCAGCTCATTCATTCAGGGCGACCGATTTTCTTTGATTGTGCCAGAGTCCCTTATAAGCCCTGCTGAGTAACAGCCTTTCTGCCACGGCCTGGCAAACGTGAGTCAGGCCACTGCTGTCACAATTGGGTTCTCCCTGTCTTCTGAATCTGTGTGCCCCCGGTTCATTGGCTGGCTGCCCCTTGGCTTGCACTGACTGGTAGTCATGGAGATGTAACCCCAAGCTCTATAAATCCCACGGGGAGTTGAATGCTCATCTCCGGATGGTGTATTCTGAAACCCATAGCACACTTCAGGCTCTTGACAGCTGTTCCACGGCTTCTCTTTCCAGCTTCAATTGAAGGAGCGCCACAGGTGACGATGACGGGACTCTTCAAGCATATCCTGAAGACGGAGGGAGCTTTTGGCCTCTATAGGGGCCTGGCCCCCAACTTTATGAAGGTGATCCCAGCTGTGAGCATCAGCTACGTGGTCTATGAGAACCTGAAGATGACGCTGGGCGTGCAGTCTCGATGACGAGGCGGCGTCGACACTCGTTGGACTCCTTTAGGAAAAACCAATAATCTTGGGGGCTTGCAGTCCCTAAGGTTTGTGGCTGTTTCATTCCGTGAATGTGTCGATCAACACTAAGCTGATTGAGCCAAGCTATGGAAATCCTGGATCGTGCGTGTCCAGGAATGGTTCTGGAGGGCTTGGGCCTTTTTTGCTGTTCTGCTACCGCAAGTGCTGTGCGTTGTTTCTGTCCATCATCAGCCAGGCTTCCCTGCTTGCAAGGGACCAAACTGTGGGAGCCCACGGGAAATGCCACGGGCTGTCAGTGCTGGCCGGGCTCTGAGCACAGCGGAGGAAGGCCTTGGGAGAGGACGCTCTCCACTTCCTTGGAGAAAGTAGCACCTTCCGACTTGCTTGAAAGAGCTTCTTCCCGTTGAGCTGTTAACTCTTCCTACTCGGTGTTTCAAATCTCTCACTTTGGGTAGGAATGCCTGCTGGGCCAGAAACGTTAGTTTACGTTCCATTCCTTTTTTTCTTTCCTTTTCTTTTTTGTGGGTAGGAACGATTCACGTCCTACTTCAGTGATCCTGACTGAGCAATGTAATCTTAAGACCAAGGCTTGAGGGGGCAAAAATCCTGGCAAACAGAAACCGAAAACCTTTAATTTTTTTGTTGTAGTGCTGGTTGAGCGTGCAACTCTTCAAACGCTATCAAGATGCTCTTGTTCAAGAGAAGCGGCCGCCCGCAGCCTGCATGCGCCTGGGCTTGCATGCCAGAAAGGCTTCGGCCATTCCGGGGGGTTGAGTCCGGGGACACTTAGAAGGCAGTCATGCAGCCCGGCACTGTGAATGACTTCCATGGCGGGCCAGGCGAAGCCATGCTGCTCTTGACCCACCTCTGGCATCTGAGCACGCCATGGGCAGGGAGAGGAGGGACCATCTCTGCTTCCCCTTGCCATGTTTTGCATGGCGACTTGACTGCGATCCTTCCCAGGTCCTGTGGGCAACAGCTCCCCTCCCCCGTCTCAAGACCCCGAGCCTTGGCTCCTGTCCTGCTCTCTCGAACTTCATTTGTCTGGTGCTGGACTGGGCACTCGGTGGAGGGGGACTGAGGTGGAACGGGCTGCAACCTGGTGTAGCTTTTCATAAGGGATTTCGCTGGGGATTGGAGAAGGGGTGCTTGCTTTTCTCTTCTTCTTCTTCCTGCCAGGTTCTTTTCAGAGAAGGCAATGACTGATCTATCTGTATCTGACTGACTGTCCCACGGGCTCCTGAATGCTCAGGCGGGTCTGGGGACCAGCAGATCCCCCTTCTTGACTTTTGGGCTGGGGGGGGGGCAAGAGGGCCAGCATCACATTCCATTGTTGTTGTTGTTTTTTAATTGCATCAAGCCTATTTATTTTGTATTTATTTAAACACAAGAGTTATTATCAAAACTATTTTTATAGACATGTTTCTAGTTGTGTCGTCCTTCATATTCTGTACCGTTGGGGTTTTTTTTAGAGGTTCCGTATTTATGTTTTTAAAGCCGTTTTGCACTTGTCAACATCACTTTGCCGAATAGCCGGTGGGGGAGACCCCGCTCCCCCCAAAAGGGTCACCAGTGCTCAGTTTTCTCCTCTGAAGTGTGCTGGTTGTGGGTCTTGCATGTGGGGGGCCGGTGGAGGAACTCAGTCAGCCAAGGCAAATTCCTTGTAGCAAAAAGCCTTAGGAGAGAAAGCAAGTGTGTTTGTGTGGGGGGCGGGGGGGAGAACAATGTAGGCAGGAGGTTGTTTTTCTTGGAACGAGAGGTTAGGGAGGCCTGCTGTTTTGAGGTTTACCTTACTCTGGAATTGCTTCACGTTTTGGCTTCCTGATTTAGGGCCATTGGTGGGTTGAAGAACTAAAGACAAAGTCCATGTGTATGTTTTGGGGTTTGTTTGGTTTTTTTTGCAACAGCTAATAATGAAAAGGGCTGATTGGACTAAGGGAGGGGTGAGAAATATCTCAGGGATGACAAAACCACAAGATGCCCATTTCCTGATGAGCCGGAAGGAACGTTCTTGGAGCTGACCTGCTCTGGTTGTCTAGGCAAGACACCCTGCCAGACAGGGGCTCCTTCAGGTGCAGGGAAAATGCCCCACGGATAAAGGTCTGGAAATATCAGTGGCTGTGATGGTTCCGTGGCCGCTCTGTGTCTCAGGAGACCCTCCTAGCGCAGAGTGGCTTCCGCTCTTAGGAACTCTGCCTTGACTGGGATTGGCCGCCCGCTTGTCTTGAGTCCACAGCTGAACCGGTGACGCGACCTTTTGTCCCCCTCGCTGCTGCCTTCCTCCCCCCAATCACCATCCCCTCGGCAGCACCTCATTTTCTACCATTTGTGGCCTGACGAGAGTCTTCAGAATACAGAAATCAATGCAAAGGTCTAACTGTCTTCGTAACTGTAACCCGGATGTATGAAGAGTGAATTGTAGCAAATGAAAAACCCTGGATGATAGGCAACAGTTTGCTAATAAAGGTTTATTAAAGACGGTTTGCGTTCTGAGCATTTGTCTTGTGGGTTGCTGGGCTTGGGTGTCTGGAGGGCCCAGTTCTCTCTGTCACATCTGCTGAAATGCTACTCTTAGGTGCGGAGGGTATAGTCCTTGCAGGCGGTCAAGCCCTCTTGATGCGGACTCCTTGCAGCCATGGCCATGCAGACGAGGTGTGGGCAATGCCTGGATCTGAAGCTCTGCCCAGCAGCTCCTTGGCCACAATCCCAGCACCGAAGTTGGAATTCTTTCTTTGAGGAACTCTCACTGAGGAAGCGAAAAGTGTTCCCCAGCCCCTTCCTGCCCAATTTTCTTCTAAACGACATCTTGCCCTGTCTTACGGTGGGGGGGAGGGGGGAGGAGTTGGGGATCAGGTTGGACCACAATTTAAAGGAGGTTTTAATTTTCCCGTGGCCGCTACCTTCGGACGCAGAAACATCTCGGCTTATGTCGCTGTCACAGCCCTATTCCAAAGCATATGGGTGTGTTACTGTCTGATGCACTAATGGTGCTTGCAGGGGCTTGGGCACACTCCTTGTGGTGACTCCCCCTTTGCGACCACCCTCTTCCTGGAGACTGAGGAGTGGGCTGAGGCCCAGCCTGTGCAATTCAGGCTGCAGTGCATTGCAAAGAACTCGTCCTTCAGTAAGAAGCTCGCAGTCACTCAAGGGGATCCCTGCTACAGGGAGCAAGAGAACCATTGGCTGCTCTGATTCCGGGGAACGGACAAATTCTGTTTGAGTAAAGCTCATTCACGTTCTTAAAGTATAATAAAATCCTGCTTTTTTAATACAGTAGTTTTTACTAAGGCTGAAGGGTGGGGCTGGCTAGAAGCCCTGGAAATACTTCCACTGGAGCTCAGCGTTCCACAGGCACTGGGAATTGCGTGGTTTTATACATCTAGACCAGGGGTGGCCAACCTGTGGCTCGGGAGCCACACGCGGCTCTTTCACACATATTGTGCGGCTCCTGGCAGGGCGGCTGGGGAAGCAAAGGGGAGGCATGCTTTTTCTCTCTTTCTCCCTTCCTTCCTTCCTTCCTTCCCTCCTCCCTCCCATCTATTTGCTTTCCTAGTTTCTCTCTCTCTCTTTCTTTCCACTTCTTTAATTCTTTCTTTCCATCTCTCTCTTTTTCTCTCAATATCATTAGCAAACAAGTAATATCATTATCAATAACCGGTTTTCCTTGTTTGTTTTTATTTTTGGCAGTCCCATTTAACGTTAATAAAAAGCAAATTTGCATATTTTTAAAAATAAAAACGTGTGTGTGATATTTGTTCCTGTCTTGTGGCTCTCAGACATCTGACGTTTATTCTATGTGGCTCTTACGTTAAGCAAGGTTGGGCACCCCTGATCTAGACACAGCACTTAAGCAGAAAGTCACCAGTTGACATCCCAGGGCATTTACAATGTAGTGATTGTTGGTGGGGAGAAAACAGTGAGGCAGGATAGAGGGAGCCCAAGGGAGGGATGCAAGCATGACTTTAGGGCAGGGGTGGGCAAATTGTGGCCCACGGGCCACATGTGGCCCGCCACAAGAGTTTTTTGTGGCCCGCCAAGACAGTCGGCCACGTGGTTTCAGTCAGGCTTCTGTTGGGTCCGGAGTGCAGAGAAGCAGCGCTCTGAGAGTAAACTGTGCAGGGGGTGGGCACATTACCAAGCCCCACCCCCTGCTCCCAGCAGCCCTGTTGGGTGACGAGGAGGCAGAAGAAGGAAAGTAAGTTACCTTCCTTCCCCCATCCTCTTCCCGGGGCCACAGCGCTCTGGGGAAGCCCTGCCCGCCCCCAAATGATTGAATGCAGTCATTTTAAAAGGTGGGGCCCTCCGCTAACCTCCGCTCCCACAAAGTAGCCCCCGAGCCAAAACAATTGCCCACCGCTGCTTTAGGGCATGAAGTATGGAACAGATCTTGCTCCTAAAAACTTTCAAGATGTCCACCAGTGTAGACCAGGATCCTTAAGACACACCTCTTCCACACGCTTTTGCAAAGACACCTTGGGGACTAACAGGGCAAAGACTCCTCAATATAACCAGAGAGCCAGAGCCCTTCTCACGGTTAACATAGCTCAGTTCGTTCCTGTGTACACAAAGAAACAGAAGCAGGTGCTCAAGGAGGCTGCCAAAAGGCTCAAGAAGAAAAGGGTTAAAGAGGCCTTTGCCAGTGTGCAGCCTGGAGCGGGAGAGCAGACACCCCCCAGTCAGGCGGGCCCATCAGACCACACAGCCCTCTGTTGAGAACAGGGGCCCCGATTAAAAAGCAGTGCTTAAGGCTGCTTGTCAAGGGGGTGGGGGGTTTCAGGAAAACAAGGTGCCTGGCCCCAGTCCTCAGCAGGGCCCCACGGCCAAGCCCTGTGGCCCCAATCCTCCGCTGCTGCTCCTTGTTGCTGCCTGCTTGCCTGCCCTCTGAGCAAACCGTCACACGAGGGAGAAAGAATCCCACTATTCAGCTCTCATCCTTTGGGCAGGAGAGAGAGAGGAGAGTGCAAAGCAATGGGCATGGGTTGAGGGGCTACGATTGTCATAGTGCCCAAGCCCCCCCCCCCCCCACATGTGGACTTTGCTTTCTGGGATAATGCCGAAGGCTCCCTGTTTAGACCTGGGTGGCTAGAGGCTTGGTCCCTTGGTTTCTGGCTGACTGCAATGAAGGGGCTGGTGGCAGTGGATGTCCTAAGGCAGTGATGGCGAACCTTTTAGAGACCAAGTGCCCAAACTGCAACCCAAAACCCACTTATTTTATCGCAAAGTGCCAGCACAACAATTTAACCTGAATACTGAGGTTTTAGTTTAGAAAAAAGAACTCACACATTAACATCTTTGGTCTTAAAAGAAAAATACAATAACAGAGCTTTCAATTATACAAACAACTTTTTTTTGAAAGGTAAAAGTTTGCATTTGGCATGCTTTTGAACAATTAATGTGATTTTTGCTGTTGTATGCGTGCTGATAATTTGTCTAACCTTGGCTCATACTTTGTAAGTTTGAGAGCAGCCCAGCCTCGAGTCTGTGTCGTCTTTTTCCTTTTAGAGACGGAGTGCCCAAACTGCGTGCGTGCCCACAGAGAGGGCTCTGAGTGCCCCCTCTGGCACGTGTGCCATAGGTTTGCCACCACTGTCCTAAGGTGTGTGGATTCACACTTAGCCTTTTGTTTGTTTGTTTTGCCAAACTAGTCACTCCCAAACTCCCTGGCTTTGGGGAGTTCGTGACACACCGAATTAGCCCAGCAATATTCTGGACTCCTAGATGGAGATGAGCAGCGCCCTCTAGAGTCGGATTCGACTGGCTTTCAAGCAAGGGAAATCTTTCCCTTTTTAGACTGGTGTGGGAGCTGCGCTCTTCTAAAATGCAGTTCAAGAGCTCCCTCTACTGTTGGAAGAGTTTCCTGCATTCCAGAAAAACCCATCAGGGCTCACCCATTGGGACCAAACGAAGGACCAAGCCTTGGGGCTATGAAAAAGACAAAAGTCTGGTCTACTCAGGCAAGAGACTTATGCGCTAGAATGGACTGCTTCTTCAGACTGCAGGTGGAGGACCACATTTTGGAATGATGCCCTATGTTCAAAACTGTTTGGCAACCAGTACAGCCAGCAGAGGGAGGAGGTAACACAGACTGTTTTAGGAGGGACTTTGATATATAAGTGCATTGCTAAATGAGGATCAACTCCTACCAAGATTATTCATGATACTAGAAGGCTTCGAGGTGTTGTTTTCTGGATGCAAAGTAGGTAATACTTTGGCTGGCCCTCATTTTTTATTTTATTGTTTTGATTACTTTTTAAAAACTAAGTGCAAACTGCCCTAAGCATCCGTTCCAGCATCTTAGCACTTAAAGGTGCTGATTCCTCTCCCACCTTATATCCACGTGGCCATTCACCAAAATGTCTCTTCCGCTCTGACTGGGAAGAGGGGCAATGCTTCGTGGGGGTGGGGGGGTGGGGATACCTGAAACAACAGACGGCAAGAATGTAAGGTGAGAGGTTGCGGCTTCGCTTTAAATGTCAACCTTCTCACTGGGGTGGAATCCTTACTCAGGTAGGCCCCAACCAATGACACGAGGCTGGCAGTCATCTCTTTTTCTGTAATCCAGACAAGTACAGTGTGCCACAAGAGTGAGAAATGTCTGCAGAGCCAATAACTCATTGGGTGATTGACTGGTAATTGTGTGTGTGTGTGTATAAAAGGTAAAGGTTTCCCTTGCTTGAAAGCCCGTTGAATCCAACTCTAGGGGGCGGTGCTCATCTCCATTTCCAAGCCAAAGAGCCAGCGTTGTCCGAATACTTTTTCCATGGTCATGTGGCTAGCATGACTAAATGCCAAGGCACACTGAATGCTGTTACCTCCCCACCGAAGCAGGGAGTTACCTACTTGCAATTTCTTGCTTTCGAATTGCGAGGTTAGCAGGAGCTGGGGCCAGAGACGGGAGCTCACGCCATCACGCTACCGATCTGCAGCTCAGCGCCTTAACTTCTGAGCCACCATGGTCACATACATCAGGGCTCACCCATTGGGTGACATATATATATATATATAATTTTTTGCAGTCACTTGATTAAAAACAATCTGATATCTTGTTTCCTAAATCTGTTTTCATTATCCAAGGAGCAGGTAGTAGGTGATGTGATAGATCTCCACCTGACAAGTGTTAGGACTTTTGTCCAATATTCAAGAAAATTCAGAGTAATGGATCTTGCTTTTCTGGAAAGAAGAGATTGCTTCTTTTAGTTTAAAAGAAACTTTATTACCAAAGGGAAAAGGTAAACGGGATTAGCTACAAATAAACAAAACATGCTTCCTAAGCAGCATTGTGCTACGTCTGCACACTAAGACATCCTACTAGAGAGTGAGGAGAGATTACAATGGAGGATCTCTCCTTCTTCTTGACCCCTGAAAGGAAACACCTGATATCACTGACCAATTAGCAAAACAGTACACCTTTAGGTTTCCCGGGCTTAGAGTTAATTGGCCAGCTGCCAGGCACTTCCAGGTTAAACTAAGAAACACAACAAGTTGCATAGGTTAACCCTATAATGACTGAAATCCCAGGTCTTGTCTTTCATACTCATTTCTCCAACAACAAGGACGTAGACTTTCCAACTTTCTGGGATGTGTGTGTGTGTGGCTAGGGCTGAGCCAGAGTCGCTATGCTACGTCCTTAAAAGAACCAAGGTCCAGTGACATCGTAGGGAGGAACCAGTGACATCACAGGCTATTGTCACTATCTATGGAGCCATGTGGGATTTGGGGAGGGGCTCTCTAGAAATTTAGGGGGGCTGGGAACCCCCTAGCAATGCCCCTGGGCTGAACCCAGGAAAAGGTGGGAGTTGGCCAGTGGTTATAGTGGTAGCGGTCTCCTGCTGTGTCCTTTATTTAAATTCACTTTTAGAATAGATCTAAAAATATACATACCATGTGCATCAGACAAAGTAATGGTCACAAATTTGACAGTAAGGAAGACAACACAGAAAAGCCTGTAGGGGAACATTTTAAAAGTTTTCCTGGACATTCTTTTAGAGGAGTCTTGTTTCTGTCTTATTTGTAAGGGTGACTTTGTACTGAAATGTACTAAATTATGGCATCACAGATGCCTTCATATGGTAAATGCATAGCTGAAGTCTCTGAGCCAGGACAGAATACCAAACTGTCGCTGTGCACTCAATTTCTGAGCAATGTACAGAGTTCAGAGTAGCAGCAATCTTGAGAACCAGTTTGATGTAGTGGTTAAGTGTGCGGACTCTAATCTGGGAGAACCCGGTTTGATTCCCCACGCCTCCACTTGCACCTACTGGATGACCTTGGGCAAGCCATAGCTCTGTACCAGCTGTTCTCTCAAGGACAGTTGTCTCAGAGCTCTCTCAGCCCCACCTACCTCACAGGGTGTCTGTTGTGGGGAGGGGAAGGGAAGGGAAAGGAGTTTGTAAGTCGCTCTGAGACTACAAGTGAAGGACGGGGTTAAATCCAATCTCTTCTTCTTCTTCTCACTTCAAACTCATATCCTAGGAGTGAGTGCAAGTCCCAGAGCACTGAGCCTATTCCCAGTGGCTGTCATTCCACTCTGTTACCTGTCATTCCAGTCCCAGAGCACAGATTCTATTGCTAGGGATTGTCATTCCACTCTGGGGGCTGTCATTCTAGTCCCAGAGAACAGATCCTATTCCTAGGGACCGTAATTCTACCCTGGGGGCTGTCATTCCAGTCCCAGAGTAGCCTATCTGGGCCCAAAGACCTTAATGGAAAAACCATTCCATATTTTCTTTGCAACTTTTTTTGTGCTGCAGTGTATTTCAGTATGCAAGATAATTGGCATTCCTGGCTCCCATTATATCCAGTGGGCCTTCAAACCTCTCCCATTGTTTCCAGGAGGCAATCCTGTCATTCAGGGGCGTAGACTTTTGAAAATCCTGGGGGGGGGCTCCTTAGCTGGAGCGATGTTCTCCCCCCCCCGGGAAACCACCCCACCTCCCTGGGCCCTTCTGAGGCCCGCCAGCCGCTGCTGCCAGTGCCTCTCTCTCCCCCCCCCCCGCCCACCACCCCTTCCCTCTCCCTCTTCAGCAGCGGTGGCCGGGCCTCGGAAGGACCCGGGGAGGTGTGGCGGCAGGCACTCTGTTTTCCCGGGGGTGGCTGAGCCCCCCCCAGGAAATTTCGGGGGTGGCTCAAGCCCTCGAGCCCCCCCGTACTCTACGCCTATGCTGTCATTCCTTTTACACATCCCAGTTAATTGTCCCTTTGAAACTGTACCACACCATTTTAAGTAACAGCAAAATGAAGTGCATGAACATAAAAACATAAGAGAAGCCAATGTTGGATCAGGCCAGTGGCCCATCCAGTCCAACACTCTGTCACACAGTGGCCAAAAACACCAGGTGCCCTCAGAAGGTCTACCAGTGGGGCCAGGACACTAGAAGCCCTCCCACTGTTGCCCCCCCCACCCCCAAGCACCAAGAATACAGAGCATCACTTGCCCCAGATCGAGAGTTCCTATCTATACTTTGTGGCTAATAGCCACTGATGGACCTCTGCTCCATATGTTTATCTAATTCCCTTTTGAAGCCGTCCCTGCCTGTAGCCACCGCCACCTCCTGTGGCAGTGAATTCCATGTGTTAATCACTCTTTGGGTGAAGAAGGACTTCCTTTTATCTGTTCTAACCCAACTGCTCAGCAGTTTCATCGCGTGCCCACGAGTTCTTGTATTGTGAGAAAGGGAGAAAAGTACTTCTTTCTCTACCTGCTTCATCCCATGCATAATCTTATAAACCTCAATCATGTCACCCCTCAGCCGTCGTTTCTCCAAGCTAAAGAGCCCCAAGTGCTTCAACCTTTCTTCATAGGGAAAGTGTTCCAACCCTTTTATAATACTAGTTGCCCTTTTCTGCACTTTTTCCAGTGCTATAATTTTTTTTTGAGGTGTGGCGACCAGAACTGTACACAGTACTCCAAATGAGGTCGCACCATCGATTTATACAGGGGCATTATGATACTGGCTGATTTGTTTTCAGTTCCCTTCCTAATAACCCCCAGCATAGTGTTGGCCTTTTTCATTGCAGTCACACACTGTCTCAACATTTTCACTGAGTTATCTACTACGACTCCAAAATCTCTCTCTTGGTCAGTCTCTGCCAGTTCGGACCCCATCATGTATTTACAGTTAGGATTTTGGGCTCCAATGTGCATCACTTTGCACTTGGCCACATTGAACCCCATTTGCCACGTCGATGCCCACTCGACCATCCTCGACAGATCCCTTTGGAGTGCCTCACTATCCTCCCTGGTTCTCACCACCCTGAACAACTTCGTGTCATCTGCAAATTTAGCCACTTCACTGCTTACTCCCAACTCCAAATCATTAATAAACAAGTTAAAAAGCATCAGACCAAGTACTGATCCCTGCGGTACCCCACTGCTTACCTCCCTCCACTGAGAAAATTGCCCATTTATACTTACTCTCTGTTTCCTTTTAATTAGTCAGTTTTTGATCCACAAAAGGACTTGTCCTTTTCTCCCATGACTATTGAGCTTCATGTACAGAGTGCACATTTCTTGCCAATGTTTTTTCCGGGCTGCACACAGCAAAAGGAAATTTTAAAAGGACGTTGATCTGCATGTCCCCCCACCCATCTTGTTCATGCAGATGGGCTTACCATTTAAAAACAGACACCCTGTGACTAGGCAGGTGGGGCTGAGAGAGCTCTTTTGAGAACTGCTCTTGAGAGAACTGCTCTGAAAGAACTTGTGACTGACCCAAGGTCACATCAGCAGCTGCAAGTGGAGGAATGGGGAATCAAACCCGGTTCTCCCAGATTAGTCCATGCTCCTAACCACTACACCAAACTGTAACTTAAAACCTCTCTCTTTTAGAAGCAAGTGGCTCAAGTGGTTAAGATGCTGAACTGCAGACCGGTAGTTCAGCAGTTCGAGACCTGAGTGCTGCATGATGGAGTGAGCTCCCATCTCTGGCCCCAGCTCCTGCCAACCTAGCAGTTTGAAAGCAAGAAATTGCAAGTAGATAAATAGGTTCCACTTTGGTGGGAAGGTAACAGCGTTCCGTGTACCTCGGCGTCTAGTCATGCCGGCCACATGACCACGGAAACATCTTTGGACAGTGCTGGCTCTTCGGCTTGGAAATGGAGATGAGCACTGCATCCCTAGAGTCGTATTCGACTGGCTTTCGAGCAAGGGAAACCTTTACCTTTACCTATAAGAAACATAGAACACCCTCTCCACCACATCAGAGACTTTAAGCAGATCATTTCCAAAACAGTCCTTCAAAACCTAATTACATGAACTAAGCGCAAGTTGTGGGTTTTGCCAAGTGGCAGGAAGGCAGAGCTGTCATGAGCGTGCCCCTGTTTTCGTTAGGGCAATGCCAAGGAGGTACGAGGGCCTTGACCTGCTTGGTCCAGAAGAGGGAGCCCCTGGCACAGACATGAGCTGCCTTAATGCTCCCTTTCACAAGCAAGACGGGCCTGAAATGTGCCCTCAACTTGGGCAAAGAGCAAAAGGTTGCCTGAAGAAAATGCTCTATTGCCAGTTTTATGAGCCCAGAAAACAGGGCTTGTTCCTTTAACATGACACAATCCAGGCAGTAGCTGAGCTAGGCTGTGACCACGTTCACCTTAGGCCGGGAGAAAATGGCACCAGGTTTCATTCAGTTCTTGTCCTCCAAAAATCACAGGAAGGCAAACAAAGATGGAATTATCCGTTCCTCCCTCACAACAACCTGGCCAAGTCGGCAAGGCTGGAAAACAGCAAGTGGCCCAGGAGCCCCGAGAGCTTCAGGACTTGAGCTGTGATTCAAATTCAGGTCACCATGGTCAGGGTTGCCAGCCCACCCCCCAGCCACCGATGGAGGACAGATGGGTAGAGTTGCCAGATCCAGGCTGGGAAACTTCTGGAGATTTGGGAACGGAGCCTGGGGAGGAACTGATCTCTGTCGTCTGGAGAGGAGTTGTAATCCAGGGGATCCCCAGGTCCCACCTGGAGGCTGGTGTCCCTACCCTGGTCCCAAGCCAACTGACTAATCGTTTCTCGGGAACTCTTGCGATAGGGAAACTTCTGCCATGAAATTGGCACAAGGCTCTGATCTCAGCCAGTGTGGCAAAACAGTGTGTGTGCACGAAAAGCAAGGTGGTTGCTTAGTGGTGAGTCAGAGGCGCTTTGTGGCAGAAAAACCCTCCGGGCATCACCCTGTTTGTGCCATGTTGCCCCACAGAGAGCATGTGGGGTGGAATTCCCTGGAAAGTGGGAGGCAGTCTAGAGAAGCGGTGTTCCCAAAGTGGCGCCCGCTGACACCTGACTGGAGAGCCAGTCTGGTGTAGTGGTTAAGTGCGCGGACTCTAATCTGGGAGAACCGGGTTTGATTCCCCACTCCTCCACTTGCACCTGGCTGGATGACCTTGGGCAAGCCATAGCTCTGTACCAGCTGTTCCCTCAAGGACATCTTGGGAAAGAGCTCTCTCAGCCCCACCTACCTCACAGGGTGTCTGTTGCGGGGAGGGGAGGGGAAAGGAGTTTGTAAGCCGCTCTGAGACTCTTAAGTGAGTGAAGGGCGGGATATAAATCCAATCTCTTCTTCTTCTTCTTCTTCTTCTTCCTGGTGCCCGCCCAGTGTTTTTGGAAAGTGGGTGGGGCCAAATGGGCCATTTACCCAGCTGGGCTTCTAACTGAAGATCCTACTGGCTGTGCAGTTTAAAACAATGTTGCTTCAGTGACAGCTGCCACCGCAGCGGTCCTTTCCGCATTTGCCTGCCACTCCGGATTTTCTCAGTGTTCAAGGCAATTTAAGTCTATGGCAAAACATCATCCAAATAACCCAGGGCAACAGCAGGCTGAAATTAGGCTGACTACTGAAGGGAGGGAATGGAATGCAGAACGGGGGGGAAAAACCTGGAGTAAAAAGAAGGCTGAACTCGATTTTTGTGCAGAATGGGGGGAAAACCTGGATTCTGGATTAATAAGAAGGTTGAATTCGATTTTGGTGCAGAATTGCTTGGAAGACACCGCGGTGAACATGGATTAAATGGAGAGTGAGGGCGATCTGGCTGCGACATCTGTCACCCCACTGATGGCCAGGGTGGATTCTGCTGATCTGGCTGGCTAGGCGGGTGTCCCCTCCCTCCCTCCCTGCTCCATGTGCGTCCCTCCCAAAGCTGTGCGCTCGGTCGAAGAGGACGACCATCCCAGGTAGAAGGAGAGTGTAGAAAGGGCGAGTGCTGGTTTTTGTCTCTCACTCCTCTTTCTAGTTTCAGGTGGGGTAGACGTGTTGGTCAGAAGCAACAGAACAAATGTTGAGTCCAGTGGCACCTTTGAGACCAACCAAGTTTTATTCCAAGTGTAAGCTTTCGTGTGCAAAGCGCACTTTGGCAGACAAAACTGGAATGAAATCTCAAAAGCTGGTTGCAGGAAAAAAGAGGGCGGGGGGCAGGGGTCATTTCGTAGAAAAAGAGGTGCAGGAGCTCATTAGCATTACTCATTAGCATACCTTATTTGCATATGCTACACCACCTGACATCACCGGAAGTATGTCAGAAGGCAAGAAAGAAAGGAGAGAGAGAGAAAGAGAGAGAGAGAGAGAGAGAGAGAGAGAGAGAGAGAAAGAAAGAAAGAAAGAAAGAAAGAAAGAAAGAAAGAAAGAAAGAAAAGAAAGCAAGCTGGCAGAGAGGGGACAGCTACTAATCCAAGCCTCAGAAATACCACTATTCTAGGAGATAGCTTCAGTGGTGGCTGAAGCCTTCAGAAGGCTGGTCGGAGAAACAAACAAGGACCTTTCCAGGGGACGGGGTCATTTTGCTGCAGCCATGACACAAGCAGGCATTCCCCTGCCCGGGGTGGGGGGCTGGCACCAACTCCCGGAGCTGCGCTCCCCCGAGCTCCTGCTCGAAATGACCCCTGATGGGGGGGTAAGCCGTTAGGAGGGGCCAATCAGAGCCCAGATGCATACGCAGAGCTGGAATTGGAATGGGTGGCTGGTAGGCTCAATGGATGGCAGCTAATTTGCTAATATGTGCTAATTAGCTGCCATCCATTGCTCCTACTGGCCACCCATTCCAATTCCAGCTCTGTGCATGCATCTGGACTCTGAGTGGCCCCTCCTAATGGCTTACCCCCAACTCCTTCTTTTCCTATAACTAGCTTTTGAGATTTTATCCCACTTTTGTCGTGTGTTTTGCACACGAAAGCTTACACTTTGAACGGAGAGAAAAGAAGAGAAGAGACTGGATTTATATCCCGCCCTTCACTACCCAAACGAGTCTCAGAGCGGCTTACCATCTCCTGCCCCTTCCCCTCCCCACAACAGACACCCTGTGAGGTTGGTGGGGCTGAGAGAGCTCTTTCGAGAACTGCCCTTGAGAGAACAGCTCTGAAAGAACTTGTGATGGACCCAAGGTCACACCAGCAGCTGCATGTGGAGGAGTGGGGAATCAAACTCGGTTCTCCCAGATTAGAGTCTGCGCTCCTAACCACTCCACCCAAACTTGGTTGGTCCCAAAGGTGCCACTGGACTCAAATTTTGTTCTCCTCTTTCTAGTGTATTTGTAAAAACTTACTTATTTTTTGTAGGGGGGATTTTTATCTCGCCCTACCCCGTGAATGGGCTCAGGGCAGCTTACATCAAATTATAAAAAAGCACATAAATACCGGCGCAATGATCCAATTAAAGCATCGATATTTTAGTTATATTCGCACATAAGTAAAATTAGAGTAACTAATCTAAAATTCCCAATGACAGCAGTGGGAAGTGATTACAGTCCAACATACAGTAAGTTCACGCCCAGAGAGGGGCAGCAAATCGTTCTAATGGAAACTGGTGCTGCTCCTGGTGCCCGAGGTTAACTCTCTTTTCCTGTGGCAGCCATTTTGTTGTTGGCTACCCCTCATATGGCAGCCATTCTGCAGTTGCTCCCACCACCCTGTGTCAGATTTCCAAAGGTGGCTGAAGGTTCGAAATGTTTGAGAACCCCTGGCTTACGGTGCGTGGTAGATGCGAACCTGAGCTAAGAAAGACTCTGCCGGTTGCAGACTCCCTCCCCATGGTCACGACGAGCTGCATTCAAGATTTCCTTTTGGATCTTGTCCTGGTGGGGCTCAGGAGATCTACTGTCTGGAGACTTCCCTCCATCTCATGCACTGGAAAAGTTGAGCTTTTTGAGTTGAGTTTGCCATGGAGGGACCTCTAACGGGGAACAGCATTGCAGTTTTTCGTGTGTTCTTATTTCCCATCCTTCACAATAGGATCACCAGCCTCCAGGTGGGGACTGGGTATCTCCTGCTTTTACAACTGACCCCCAGCTGACAGAGATCAGCTCCCCTGGAGAATGGCTGCTTTGGAGGGTGGACTCTATGGCATTGGACCATGCTGAGGCCCCTCCCCTCCCCAAACCACACCCTTTCCTGGATCCACCCCCAAAGTCCCCCGGTATTTTCCAACCCAGACCTGGCAACCCTACTTCACAAAGTTCGTTGAAGATTATCCCCTCCCCCAGCCTAGATTTTGCTGAGTCTTCTGTGTCTTGACTGTACCACTTTGGGCTACAACCAGACTTAAATAACTGCTCCCCCAAACAGCTCCTTTGATATAGAACACTAGCACATCAGAGAGAAAATGTTCTAGTCCAGCCTTCTCGAGGACATCCTAGTTTCCAGGGGCAGGGAGACCTTCTCCTGCAGCTGTTTGCTTGGCGGGGGGAAAGCATAAAGGTTGCCCTACACTGTCCCATAAAGTTAAAATTGTTCCGGGTGGGGCTGGGCGGATTATTATTATTATTATTATTTATATTTCTGGATCGCCCAACCCCTGAATACACAAGGCTCTGGGCGATTTACAACAGGTTAGAAACAGTACAAACTTCAGATTAAAATCAACAAAACAATTATCCTTAATTTAATAGTCTCCAGATGGCACCCTTAATTTTAATCAAAAACCTGCTGTGAGCTTGCTCTTCTATCTCGTGGGCAGTTTAAGGAGGTGACCGAAGCGGACAGAATGAAAGAAGAGAGGGTGCCAGCTATGATAGAAAACTGGCGGAACATCTCTGCCTTACAGGCCTTGCGGAACTGCATTAAGTCCTGATGGAAGTTGGCAGAGAGTTCCACCAGGTTGGGTTTTTGAGGGTGTGGAAGAGTTAATCTTCCTCCACCCCTTCTGAATTGGGGTTTCTAGCTGTGGCTGGTATTAAGCAATTAAAAACATCTTGCCTTGTTTGACAATAATTCTTAGCCTTTGTCTTTACAGTCCAATGCATCTTTATGACCAGAAGGACTAGAAACTTGTTTTAACCCCCCAAAGCTAAACCTCTTTGGGAATCTACCTTCGGAGTCTGATACTAGAGGCAGTTCAATTCTAAGGTTGCCAGCCTCCAGGTGGGGCCTGGGGATCTCCCACTTTTACAACTGATCTCTAGCCGACAGAGATCGGCTCCCCTGGAGAAAATGGCTGCTTTGAAGGGTGGACTCTATGGCATTGTACCATGCTGAGGCCCCTCCCCTCCCCAAACCCCGCCCTCTCCCGGATCCACCCCCAAAGTCTCCAGGCATTTTCCAACCCAGACCTGGCGACCCTATTCAATTCTGAGCACGCCAGAATCACAGAAGACGATCTGTTTCTCTGGTTACTCGCCTGCTGAGTACGGAGCAGCTTGTGTGCAAATATTTGGCTCTGAGGAGCATAGATTTCCCTTAGGTGAACTTCTTATGAAAGAACTTCAGTGTGCTTAAAATTGGGGGCAGGGGAAAGAGTGGCAGGCCCTGAAATCTGGCCAAAGCACGAAAGTCCCACCTAAGAGACTGGAGGGGGGCAACAGACGAACCTCATTGGAGGCAAAAGCACACAGAGGCCAGGGCTGTGCTTCTCAATAGCAGGCTGTGTCTGTTTACCAACCCTGCAAGGAAGCTCCAGCAGAGTCTTACGGTGGCCCCGCGCCATGCCCGAGCTGATCCTCAGTGCTACCCTGGTTTTGCTCCTTACTCCAGATCTTGCAGCTTTGCCCGGAGATGCAAACTTCTAGAATGCTCACAACCTAGGGGAGATCTTTTAAGCAGTGAGGGAGCTGTGTTGCGAGAACAGCATAACTGAACAATGTCATGTCTGTGCTTAGGAACTGCACATTTGCAAAACTGCTGGGAAGAAGCAGGGCAAAATTCAGACTAGTGCAATCAAACAACAGCCCCAAAAAGGGTTTATCTCAGCTTTGTATTTGGGCCTCGCTCATTCCTGCATCCACGAGGGGATTGGAGCAGCACTGGCTGATTCCTCAGCACAGATAAATTCAGGTGGGGCGGCCGTGTTGGTCTGAAGCAGCAGAACAAAGTATGAGTTCAGGGGCACCTTTAAGGCCAACAAAGTTTTATTCTCAGTGTAAGTTTTCGCGTGCAGAGCACACGAAAGTTTAAAAATGAAGGTAACGGTTTTCCTTGCTCAAAAGCTAGTCGAATACGACTCTAGGGATGCGGTGCTCATCTCGGTTTCCAAGTCGGGCAGTAGCCCTGCCCCCTTGTTAGTAGCCTCCTGGCTACAGGGCACCCCGCTCCCAGCAGCCCTCACTTGTGGGGACCCAAGGGGGCCTGCCGCTTGTTCTTGCTGTCGTCTGTGTCGTCCCTCCAAGCCTATTTCCTTTGTGCTTTTGAAGCACTTTTTCTCCAGGTGGGCTCACCAGCTCTGAGTTGAGAAATACCAGGAGATTTTTGGGGTAGAGCCTGAGTGGTGGGTGTGTGGGGCCCCTTCTCTCCTTGGGGTGTGGGCCTAAGAGAGGGGAGCAACTCCCCCGGGGCCCAGGCTTAAGGGCTACTGTAATGTATTATGTTCTGTGTAACAACCGGCCTGCCATGTGCTCCCAGGCAATGGCGCCCGCCGCATGGCCAGAGCACATGGTCAGGCAGAGAGGGGAGCTTGAATCTGGAGGAACAATAGACGTCCGGATTCTAAGCCTCCACCAATGTGGGACCTAGGTTCTCCCTGGGGAGCCAATGCGGCCAAAGGCTCCTCCAGGGAACCAATGACAAACATGCGCATATGTTAAGCCCCTATCAGGTCTTTTGGGTGCGGCCGGAGGTGTGGCTCCGGCCAGCATATAATGAGGGCCCTGGAGCCCTGGATGCATGCTTGATCTGACCATCTACTGGGCATGCTGAATCACTCAATAAAGGCTTCATGATTTCACTGTTCCTGGTCTCCCGAGTCCAGTACTCTTCAGCTACATTTGTACATCACCTGGATGTCTCGGGCTAACTCAGAAGCTAAGCAGGAAGGGAGGCCACCAAAAAAGTCCAGGGCGGCTATGCCGAGGCAGGCAATGGCAAACAACTTCTGAACATCTCTTACCTTGAAAACCCTACAGAAAGGGAGGGTGGCATTTGCCTCCTCACATCACATGTAAGTTTTCCCAACAGGGCAAATACTGGCTTGTGGGGGATGTTTCATGTTAGGGAATCGAGGGGGGGGGGAGTGCCCGAGCTCCTTAAGTCATAGTCCTGATCCGAATCAACCCCCCATATATCACCATGGAACTCCAGGGCCCCTTCTGTTGACAGTGCGTGTGTCTGCTGCATGGACTTTGCCTCTTGTGAACTGGCCTTGCACCCAGATCCTCATTTAGGCCAGTCCTTGTCTTTTAAGTCCCACGTCCCTGCCTGCTCCGTTTACATTAGCTAACAATCTGGGCAAAAATCAAGCAAGTGTGGCATTCTGTAGTTACCTTACAGGGTTCAACGCCAGATATGGTGATTGCCACTGTTTCTGATGAGACGAGTGCATGGAGGCTAGACCATCGATGGCCATTAGCGGTGGTGGCCAAATATACGTGCCCCAAAGAGCTTTGTGCTCTGCCAAGCAACATCTGCTGGTTGTCCCCAGCCCGAAAGGTGTCCGCTTAGCCTCAGCCAGGGCCAGGATGTTTTCTGCCCTGGCCCCACTTGAGATCACGGCCCTGTGGGATTTCATGCAATTCCACAGGGCCTGTGAAACAGAACTGTTCCGCCAGGCCTTTGGCTGAGGCAGCGGACGCCTGAAGACTTTGGCTTCTGCTGCCTACACTGCCCAGGTGAACTGCCCTTTTCCTACAGATTAGGGCTGCCAGCCTCCAGGTGGGGCCTGGGGATCTCCCGCTTTTACAACTGACCCCCAGCTGACAGAGATCAGCTCCCCTGGAGAAAATGGCTGATTTGAAGGGTGGCCTCTATGGCATTGTACCATGCTGAGGCCCCTCCCCTCCCCAAACCCCTCCCTCTCCCGGATCCACCCCCAAAGTCTCCAGGCATTTTCCAACCCAGACTTGGCAACCCTATTACAGATTGCTGTGGCATCCGTTGAGGGGTCCTTGTTTTAGCCACCTTAGGCCCTGCCCTTGTGGGGGGACGTTTGTGGATGCTGGAAATTGAGTCTTTTGCTGTCTGTTGGTTTTAAAAGTTTTAACTCTGTATGAACTGTATTTATTATGATGTTGCATTTTAGCTGTTGTGACCTGCCCTGAGCGGGAAGGGCGAGATATAAATCCAATAATAAATAAACAGATTAAAAATAAATAATCTTCATGCTTAGCAGCTGTCAGCCTCTGAATTAGGGTTGCCAGCCTCCAGGTGGGCCCTAGATGTCCTACTTTTACAACTGACCCCCAGCTGACAGAGATCAGCTCCCTTGGAGAAAGTGGCTGCTTTGAAAGGTGGACTCTATGGCACTGGACCATGCTGAGGCCCCTCCCCTCCCCAAACCCCGCCCTCTCCTGGCTCCACCCCCAAAGTCCCCAGGTATTTTCCAAGCCAGATCTGATAACTCTTCTAAATACCAGTACTGGGGGCAATAATAGGAGAGACCTTGGTTTATAGGCCCTCCAAGGCCTCTGGTTGACCACTGTGTGAGACAGGATGCTGGACTAGCTGGACCATTGGTCTGATCCTGTGGAGCTTGTATTAGGTTCTTAAGGGCTGCCCAATGTCATTCTTGTATGGCCTCACTTTTTATTTTTTTATCAGAATCTCTAGGATCCCCACCAGCATGTGTTCACTTTACAAAGCCAAAGTGTGTTCCCTCCAGTATTCAGAGCCACAAAGAGGGACACCCTCCCATAACACCTGAATTCTCAGCATCAGAAAGCCAGTGGTGCCTTCTGGATAGCACCAATGATTTTGTCCTTCACAAGTTTTGCTTTCTTTCAGTCTATACCTCAGACATTACCAGCACGGCTAGGAGAACATTTCTGTTTGCAAATAAAATAATCTAGTGACCTAATTTCCTTTTAATTTCACCCTTCCTCTGGATCGTGTTATTTATTAGCTGTGACATAAGTCTCTGCCGTCCTAGAAGAAAGGGGCTTCATGCTTTTGAATTGCTACTATTTATGTTTTTTGAACGATCCAGATTTCTGGAGCTATTAATCACCCTGCAGATGGTTTAAAGCCACCAGTGTCTTTTAAAAATGGAAATAAACAAAATGTTGCATGAACGGATTATAATGTCCTAGCGAGCTGATGACAAGAAACCCGATCCATCACGCTTGCCCACACAAGTCCCATGAGAACAGTATGACAATCATTCCACGTTCCAAGAACATCAATGCCTTTTCTTGGCAACCTCTGCTCAGCCTTGTACTATATAGTCTTTTAAGCTATACATAAGAGATACATCACATGTGCACAGAGTCCCCTCTCCCCTCCACTGTGCTAGTTCGGTTTCCAAAATGTGTGTAAGCTCTTTAGAATGTTGTGTGAGTTATGTAAAAGTTATCTTTTTTCAATTATAGAAAGGGTTTTCTCCCTACTTTGAACATCTTTGGAACAAGAGCCAGTTTGTTGTAGGAGAGCCAGTTTGGTGTAGTGGTTAAGTGTGCAGACTCTAATCTGGGAGAACCGGGTTTGATTCCCCACTCCTCTACTTGTAGCTGCTGGATGACCTTGGGCAAGCCATAGTTCAGTCGGAGTTGTTCTTGAAAAGAACAGTTTCTTTCAGAGCTCTCTCAGCCCCACCTACCTCACAGGGTGTCTGCTGTGGGGAGGGGAGGGGAGGGAAAGAAATTTTTAAGATCCTCTGAGATTCCGTGAAGGACAGGGTATAAATCCAGTCTCCTCCTTCTCCTCCTCCTCCTCCTCCTCCTCTTCTTCTTTGGGTCAAGGTATGTGGTTTGTCAGATGGGGTCCCCACGTAATCTTGGTGTCTAACAAGGTCTGTTCCTTGACCCAGATGGCCCAGGCTAACCTGATCCTGTCAGTTCTTGGTGTAGTGGTTAGGAACGCGGACTCTAATCTGGGAGAACTGGGTTTGATTCCCCACTCCTCCACATGCAGCTACATGATGGTGTCACTTCTGCATGACATCATCATGCTGGTGATGTTGATGTGGGAGGGGGCTGTTTGGGGTGGGTTTTCCCCTGCCGGCCAGTTGGCCAGCAGCAGATTGGATCCTCCCAAATTGGGAGAACCCTCACAACCCTCAAGTTGCTTCCAATTTATGGTGACCCTATGAATGAATTACCTCCAAAGCATCCTATCATTAACTGCCTTGCTCAGGCCTTGCACACTGAGGGCAGTGGCTTCCTTGACTGAATCAATCCATCTCATGTTGTATATTCCTTTTTTCCTCCTGCCTTCAACTTTCCATACTATATTTATTTAGCTGCTTTGTTTATACCCCGCTTTTCTCCCTAATAAGGACCCAAATAAGCTTACATTTATTCTCCTCTCCTCCACTTTATCCTCACGACAACCCTGTGAGGCAGGTTAGGCTGCGAGAAAGTTACTGGGCCCAAGCAGGTCACCTGGTAAGCTTCCATGGCAGCATGGGGATTTGAAACTGGGTCTTCTAGCTCCTAGTGCAGGGGTGGCCAACCTTGCTTAACGTAAGAGCCACACAGAATAAACGACAGATGTCTGAGAGCCGCAAGACAGGAACAAATATCACACAAACGTTTTTATTTTTAAAAATATGCAAATTTGCTTTTTATTAACGTTAAATGGAACTGCCAAAAATAAAAACAAATGAGGAAAACCGGTTATTGATAATGATATTACTTGTTTGCTAATGATATTGAGAGAGAGAGAGAAAAAGAGAGAGATGGAAAGAAAGAATTAAAGAAGTGGAAAGAAAGAGAGAGAGAGAAACTAGGAAAGCAAATAGATGGGAGGGAGGAGGGAGGGAGGGAGGGAGGGAAGGAAGGAAGGAAGGAAGGAAGGAAGGAAGGAAGAGCATGCCTCCCCTTTGCTTCCCCAGCCGCCCTGCCAGGAGCCGCACAATATGTGTGAAAGAGCCGCATGTGGCTCCCGAGCCACAGGTTGGCCACCCCTGTCCTAGTGTGACACTCTAACCACCATCCATGCTGACTCTCAGTTTCGGGCTCCACGACACAAGAGGGCAGCAGGATGCTCAAGCATGGCAGCAAGCTGTGTCTTTGTCCATCTAGGAGGTGCAGGAGTGCTCTTAAAACAAAACAAAAAAGAACCTACCATGGCCCTTATGTGCAACTTCCATTCAGAATTTTGGGTGTTGGATATCTATCCAGTATTTCTGTTGAAGAAGGAGGAGAAGAGATTGGATTTATATCCCGCCCTTCACTTGGAGTCTCAGAGTGGCTTACAAACTCCTTTCCCTTCCCCTCCCCACAGCAGACACCCTGTGAGGTAGGTGGGGCTGAGAGAGCTCTTTTGAGGACTGCTCCTGAGAGAACAGCTCTGACAGAACTATGGCTTGCCCGAGGTCATCCAGGAGCTGCAAGTGGAGGAGTGGGGAATCAAACCCGGTTCTCCCAGATTAGAGTTCGCACACTTAAACCACTACACCAAACTGGCTATTGCAGGGTTCCTCAACTTGGCGCCCATGGGCACCACTCTGCCTGCTGGTACTTTCTTTTGGGGTCCAGCAAGCTTTTCAGGAGGTGGGAGGGTTCATAAGGTGGGGCTTGCAATTGTCTGCCCTCAATCAAAAGGGTTTCCCAGAGCAGCTGCAGACAGCTGCTGCAGGATTGGGAGGACTGGGGAGCAGCTGGGTTTTCCTTAGCCAGCGTGTGGTTCTTTCCCCCCCTCAGTCTCCCCTTCTTTTTATTCCTCAGTCTCTCTCTCTCTCTCTTGCATCCTCGCAGGCTTTCCCTCCTTTCTTTTTATCCCCTTTCTCTTCTTTGAGAAACATGCTTTTAATGTTTTGTGTTACAGGAAAAGGTTTTTTGAAAACAGCCCCTATCCAGGGCTGTAGACTTCTTTTCCAGTGGGACAGGGGCAAACCTCTAGGAAGGGATGGGGCCAAGGTCAAGATCTAAGAACCCAACCTCACATTCAGTTAACTTCTACAACCTCTTAAATCTATTTCAGAAATGTTATTTTTTGTTTTTGCCAGTTGCCCCTGCGCCCCCCCCATTCTGTAGCAAAAAACCCTGCCATGGACTGATGCCTAATGCTCCCTCTAAGCTGCGGAGTCTTGTGAGAAGAAACTCTACTTTGTGAGCTACTGGCATTGAAGTTGTGAATGAGCAGTTTGGCTACGGCATAAATTAGTCTGCTCTGGAGCCATCCTTCCTGAGCTAAGACAAAAATATGTGAGCCGGAGGCTAAAAAAACTGTGAGCTAGCTCACACTAACTCAGCTTAGAGGGAACACTGCGATCTGATTAGCTCTGCAGGTTTTTAAAAAGTTGCTTCAGCAGCCGCTGTCACCACAGCACACAGGGATCTTTACTGTGTGACTGAAGGTAAGCTGGGTGTAAGCAGGAAAATATTTTTGAAATAGGGTTACCATATTTTGAAAAGCTAAAAAGAGGGCACAATTCCTGAAGTGACTACTTCAAAAAAGTGATCACTATGACAAATCTCATTTTAAGTACCCCTCCTCTTTAAGCTGTTATAATTTCTGCTGACTAGAAATATTCCTCACCTTCCAACCCCAAAAAAGGAAATTTTCATCAGTTTTCCAAAAAGAGCCCAAAAGAGAATGGACACCAAAAAAAGAGGACATGCCCTCTAAAAAGAGGATATCTGGTAACCCTATTTTAAAACAATACATTCGTTTTCATTTTCAAAAGCATCCTGTTCGACAGGTTCTGCCTGAAATGTTGAAGAATTACTATTGGAGTTATGTACGACCTCGCCCTCTGACATTTTGTGGTTGGCTCCATTTCTTGTGGCAGTAAGGTGGCCAGCTCTGCATTGGGAAACACCTGGAGATTTTGGGGGTGAAGCCAAGGGAGGGTAGGATTTGGGGAGAAAAGGGACCTCAGCAGGGTATAATGCCATAGAATCCACCCTCCAAAGCAGCCATTTTCTGCAGGGGAACTGATCTTGGTTGTCTAGAGATTAATTGTAACAGCAGGAGATCTCCAGGTGACACCAGGAGGTTTGCCACCCCTCGTGGCAGCCATTTTGTGGTTGGCTCTATCTCCTGTGGCAGCCATTTTGTGGTTGGCTCTTCCTCCTGGGGCAGCCATTTTGTGGTTGTGCCCAGCACTTACCTGTGTCAGAATACCAAAGATCCCTGCAGGCTCAGAAAGGTTGGGGACTCCTCTTCTATAGCCATGCATCCAGCTGCTTTCTTCTGTCACACTTGTGCTATAGGCATATGAGAGAAGCCTCGCTGGATGAGGCCAAAGGTTCAGCTAATAAATTGGTGTTCAGAAGTCATTTGGATTCAGGCACAAGCGAAGAGAGGACACAGTCATGTCTTTTCTCCCCAAGAGGAAGACAAAATGGAGACAGTAGCTGGCATATTTTCCAGCTCTTTTATCAGCTCCTCCTTAGGCAAAACAGACACAAGCCTGCTCCCCTCCTCCCCCTTGAAGGATAATTTGGGTCACAGGGGGCTCAAGGGAAATAACACAATGGAGCCAATCTGGTTTGTGTGTGCTGGCAAGAAATAAAGTTACACACGGGGACTCTTTATCTTTGCAAAACTAATGTAAGTCCTTTATTGTAAGGAACTCCATTCTAGACAGGATAGGGATGGGATTCTAATCTAGTCTGACTAGCTAGGATGGATAGAGATGCAAGAAGGATGTCCTGCCCTCATGGTGCCAAGACGGAGAAGTATAGCACAGTGCGGAGAGAAGGTGTTTGTTAGACCAGAAGGAAGGAAGATTCCCTAAGAGTAAAAATCTACACATCAGAGGGATAGTATCAGAGACTAAAGGAAAGGATGATCAGTATCCTGGCCTTTCTACCTCTCTGTCTCTCTTATAAACCCCCTCTGAAGTCTGAGGCTAAGAGACAGCACAAAAAGAAGAAGAGGAGGAGGAGGAGGAGATTGGATTTATACCCTGCCTTTCACTTGGAGTCTCAGAGCAGCTTACAAACTCCTTTCCCTTCCCCTCCCCACAACAGACACCCTGTGAGGTAGGTGGGGCTGAGAGAGCTCTTTGCAGAACTGTCCTTGAGAGAACAGCTCTGAAAGAACTATGGCTTGTCCAAGGTCATCCAGCAGCTGCAAGTGGAGGAGTGGAGAATCAAACCCGATTTCCCCAGATTAGAGTCCGCCCACATAACCGCTACACCATCACTACAACATCCTTCACTTCCAACACCATCAGGGGAGGTGGTTCTTTTCCAGGCCCATGTCTGCCTCCCAATCAGTCCCTGATGTCTGTGAGAGAAAGTCAGTGTGTGAGGGACTTTGCATTACGCTTGGAGATTTATGACAGGATTCACACCGAACCTCTCTCTGCCTGCCTTGTATAATTTTCCCTATATGTCCCCAAAAGGCTTTACTTTTCTCATATCTGAAGTGAGCTCTGGGTCTCTGAATCTCATATCAAAATACATTTTGTTAGTCTTTAAGATCCCATTGGGCCTTCTGTTTGACTTTGAAGGGGAACCCCAACCAAATCATTGCCGCAGCCTCACAAAGGAAAAAGCCGCTCTTTGCAGAATATCAGGGTCACCTCGCTTGTGCTTGGTTTTTTTAAATAGGGTTGCCTGCAATGCTCCCTCTAAGCTGTGGAGTCCTGTGAGCAAAAATTCTACTTTGTGAGCTACCGGCATTAAAGTTGTGAGCAGGTGATTTCGCTACTGCATAAATTAGTTTGCTTTGGAGCCATCCTTCCTGAGCTAGGGCAAAAATGTGTGAGACAGAGGCTAAAAAACTGTGAGCTAGCTCACACTAACTCAGCTTAGAGGGAACACTGGTTGCCAGGTCCAGGTTGGAAAATGCCTGGAGACTTTGGGAGTGGATCCGGGAGAGGGCGGGGTTTGGGGAGGGGAGGGGCCTCAGCAGGGTACAATGCCATAGAGTCCACCCTTCAAAGCAGCCATTTTCTCCAGGGGAGCTGATGTCTGTCAGCTGGAGATCAGCTGTGAAAGTGAGAGATCTCCAGGCCCCACCTGGAGGCTGGCAACCGTAGTTTTGAATAAACCTGGTTTCCTGCCTCTTCTGCAGCTAGCAAAGGCACAGTTAAAACTGAGATTAAAAATAAATAAATAAATGCACCCTTCTGTTCTTGTGCCACACAATCTGTTGCAAGGCTTGTGGTTGACTTGTAAAACAAAAATGGTCACCTTAAAGTGGAACTCACCTTATTCCTGTTTTAGCCTGCCCTCCAGCTTGGTGTTGTGTTGAGCAAATTGGCCCTTGGTACCTTTGAGGCAAACTCCATGGAGAGAAAAGTGAGTGAGGGCTTAAGCTATTCTTTCCTGTCCCCTGCAGGCTTTTTACAAAAGCATCACAATCAAGTTGTAAAACTGACATTTACTGAGCTTGAGCAATTGTAGAAACATAATTTCAAAGAAGGAGCATAGGTTAGCAGCTTGATGTGGGGGCGTTGCATCCCACTGGACTCTGAATAAGGCATCTTTGTGTGAGCAGCATAGTTGCTGTATATGGTTGCCAACCTCCAGGTGAAACCTGGACAGCTTTGGATAACAGAGATCAGCTCCCCTGGAGAAAATGGCTGCTTTGGAAGGAGGATTTTATGGCATCCCATCCCTGCTGAGGTCCCCACCCTCTCCATGCACCACCCCCAAATCTGTGGGAATTTCCCATCCTGGAGCTGGCAACCTTTTTCCATGTGACAGTCTTGCAAAGGGAGAAGGGAGATATTGCATTTGGCTCCAGTTTACATGGCAGCCATTTTGGCTTTGGGTCTGCCTCCTGCGGCCGCTGTTTTGGAGCGGTGCTCACCATCTCTGCTCAAATTTCCATGGGGGTCCACAGGCTCAAGAAGTTCACCCTGACCTGGATAGCCCAGGCAAGCCTGATCTCATCTGATCTCGGAAACTAAGCAGGGTCGACTCTGGCAAGTACTTGGATGGGAGACCTCCTCGGAATACCAGCAGTCGGGAGGACACGGGCAGGCCTTATTCAGCCACCTCTCTAAATATCCTCCAGGTAGGGCTGCCAAGTCAGCCCCGGGGGGCAAGAAATCCCCCGCTAAAAGGGTTCCTGATCCGCCGGCCAGCATTTGGCCGGCGGGGGGAACCCCAACCCCCTACATCATCCAGTGAGGACGACGTAATGACGTCACCGGAAGTGACGTCAGCATGTTGGGGGTGTTGCCCTGGCAATCGTCCCAAAACTCTATGATACCATAGAGTTTTGGGGTGATTGCCAGAGCGTTGCCCTGGCAATGTCCCCAATGTGCTGACGTCACTTCTGGTGACGTTGCTGGGTGCGTGTGCAAAGCGCGCGCACCAAGAGAAACTCCCGGCCAGAGGAGGACTCCCCCCCGCCAGTGAGTTTTGAAGACTTGGCAACCCTACCTCCAGGCCCCCAGTAGGGGCAGTCACTAGAGGTCGCCATGACTTCCAGGTGCACACACACTCACTCACACAGGCACATATGAAAAATACCAAAAACTGCCGGGGGGGGGGAGAGAAGTTTGAGGGACCCCATCCTACTGGATAAAGAGTGGTTCCTATGGTCACATGGATGCATGATTCCACCCACCCACCCCCGGCTCCATTTCAAGCAGTCTGTTGATGAGTCTGTTCGACTGTGACATTCTGAGGACTGTTTTCCATTCTCTCTTGGAAGGACTGGCTGTGCATTGTTCATAAATCCAATCTGGAGTGCATCAGCCAGTGTTAAATCCTTACATTCGATGGGGTATTTGTTGAAATGTGGGACTGGGGCTTCTGCAAAGGCCCAGTTGGGACAGCCATTCAGAGGACCATTTTCCATTCCGGCGCCCCCCCCCCCCCCCCCCGGACCTGCCAGATGAGATTCCAAAAGGTTAATCTCAGGAATAGAAAAATAAACCTTGATAGTCTCAAGTATATGGCAATGGTGGGGCTTCCTGAACCTCTGAAGCACATGGAAATAAATTCTCCTTCCAAAAAGCCTTCCCCCCCTTCCAGACAGCCTCATAGCATGGCTTTTTTAAAAAATCATATTTTCACACACTTGCCTGGTCTCGAGGGAGAATAGAAAAGCAACTGGTCTGCCTCAGATGGCTGGCTTTCTTTACCTAGACTGGAACCAATCCTGAACGGAGACAATTAGCACTCTTGCTAACCTCAAAACTCCAGACGGGACAGATCATGACCCTGCAGGTAAATAAGCGAGCAGGAGGCGTTATTAATTGCGTCCACATGGCAGAGAGCGCTGCAGAGGAACACCGTTCGGCTCCTCAAAGCCCTGCAAGCCAAAGGTTTACACGTCATGGCAAATTTCTCTGCAATGCTTGGAGGGGGGTGGGGGTGGGAACACTTTAACTCCTACATGGGAGAAAGAAAGAAAGAAAGAAAGAAAGAAGGTGGGGAGAGAGAGGGGGGAAGAAAGAAAGAAGAAAGAAGGAAGGAAGGAAGGTGGAGAGAGAGAGAGAAAGAAAGGAAAGAAAGAAACAAGGTGGGGAGAGGGGGGAAGAAAGAAAGAAGAAAGAAAGAAGGAAGGAAGGAAGGTGGAGAGAGAGAGAGAAAGAAAGGAAAGAAAGAAAGAAAAGGTGGGGAGAGAGAGGGGGAAGAAAGAAAGAAGGAAGGAAGGTGGGGAGAGAGAGAGAGAAAGAAAGGAAGGAAGGAAGGAAGGAAGGTAGGTGGGGGAAGATAGAGAAAGAAAAGAAAGAAAGAAAGAAAGCACCCAAGAGGACTATTCGACTCCTTTCAGACGGGGGGGGGGGGGGGGGGCGGGGAGGCGCACACAGACATTTGCACATCTGTCTGAAGGTTGGTGCTGGGATCAATGGCCATGGAACTTTACTTGTATCAGCATCAGATAGCTTTGTGATACCCCAGATATCAAAGCTTTACATTTTCTGCCCATCCTCTACACACAAAAATCAGTACCACCCATCGCTGGAGGTCCTTCTCTGTCTGCTGCTTGCTTATTCTTTATTAACATATCATGCACAGGCTTGGGAAACTGGGACTCTGAGTAACAAAGTCGTGAAAGGATAGACGAGTAATGTAGCACTGGAGTTGTGCTCTCTACTCAAAGGCCATAAACATACCAGAGAGTGTTGGTTTATTTATTTATTTATATTTTAAATCTCTGGATCGCCCAGTCCCCAAGTGCACAGGGCTCTGGGCGATTTATAACCGGTTAAAAAAACATCATCATAATATTATTAAAAACAACATTAACACCATCAGTCAGTCAATCCCAATTTAGTAGTCTTCAGATGGCATCCATAATTAATCTAAACCCCACTTTGGACAATTCTTCCATCTCGCAGGCAGGCTAAGGAGGAGACCGAAGCAGGCAAAATGGGAGAAACAAGGAGGGTGCTAGCTAGGGTTGCCAGCTCCTGGCTGGGAAATACCTGGAGATTTTGGGGGTGGAGCCTGAGTAGGGTGGGACAGGGGGGAGGGACTTCAATGGTGTATAATGCCATACAGTCCACCTCCCAAGGTGGCCATTTTGTCCAGGAGAACTGATCTCTGTCACCTGGAGATCAGTTGTAATAGTGGGAGATCTCCAGCCACCACTTAGAGGTTGGCAACCGTAGTGCCAGCTATGGTGGACACTTATAACGGTCCTCAACCAAAGCCTGACAGAACATCTCTGCCTTACAAACCCTGCAGAATTGCATGAGATCCTGCAAGTCCCTAGTTGTAGCTGGCAGAGAGTTCTACCAGGTCGGAGCCAAGGCCAAAAAGGCCCTGGCCCAGGTCGAGGACAGCCGGATATCTCTGGGGCTAGGGATCACCAGCAGATTGCTCTCAGCAGAGCGTGATTCTCTCCCAGGGAGATGGTCCCAAAGATACACAGGTCTCAGACTGCTCAAGGCCTTAAAGGTCAACTCCAAAACCTTGAACCTGATTCAGTACTCCACTGAGAGACAGCGTAGCCTGTGCAGCACAGGTTGCATATGTGCCATTCATGCCATTCCCATCAGGACCTGTGCTGCCGCAATCTAGATCAGCTGGAGTTTCCGGGTCAGTCTCAAGGAAACTCCAACTGATCCAGCATGCAGCGGTGTGGGTCCTGATGGGAACGCCATGGATGGCACATATACAACCTGTGCTGCGGGTTTATTAAATATTAGAAAGCTGGAGAAGGGCCGTGGCTCAATGGTAGACCAACTGCTCGGCATGCAGAACATCCTAGGTTCAGTCCTTGACCCTGGCATCTCCGATTAAGAACAAAAAGATCGGGTGATAGGCAATGTTCCCTCTAAGCTGAGTTAGTGTGAGCTAGCTCACAGTTTTTTTAGCCTCTGGCTCACACATTTTTGTCTTAGCTCAGGAAGGATGGCTCCAGAGCAAACTAATGTATGCAGCAGCCAAATCGCTCGCTCACAACTTTGATGCCAGTGGCTCACAATGTAGAATTTTTGCTCACAAGACTCCACAGCTTAGAGGGGACATAGGTGATGTGACAGACCTCTGCCTGAGACCCCAGAGAGCTGCTGCCAATCAGGAGGGACAAGAGAACAAAAGTGAAACGACAACTTCATCTGTTCAAGAGGGCCTCGCTCTCCTTATCGAAATCCAGTCGGTACACCCTGGAATGCAAGTATGAATTTTAGTTGTTTTTCTCCTTGACTGCCAGAGCTCTGCTGATAACAATCGGACCAGGCTGAGTGCTGTGGTTGTCTGTGGGGTGGGGTGGGGGTCTCAGCTTGAAAAATGCAGTCCTTGGTATGTGGGAATGCTGCTGCTCTGCCAATGTTGACGAAGGGAGGTTCGAGGGTGACGTCCGGCAAAGGGAAGTCTTGCAGTTATGTACGGAGCCTACATTTGGCTATGCAGAAAAACGTTCTGGTAATTCACAGACTGGATGCCATGGAATCCTGACTCTGAGCCTGTTCTTAATTCATTATTCGTTATTTAGTTAGGATATTTTATGTTCTGCTTCACTGTTGTGTTCACAAAAATTAAGACGTTTCTTCATCCAAATAAAACCAACCAATAAGGGGGGGGGGGAGCACAATAGCACATCATAGCAATGAAATAATAAACAACAGCTCCGCAGTATTAAATAGCTATAAACAGCACAATACTTAAAAGAGACTCAAGTAATAAGAAAGGATAAAGCCATCTGAAATAAAAACATCTGAAATCCACGGAAGGAGAGAAGTGAGGGGTCCAGATGGACCTTCTGGGTGGGTGTGTGGGGAAGAATAATCCACAGTTTGAGTTAGGGTTGCCAAGTCTGGGTTGGGAAATACCTGGAGACTTTGGGGGTGGAGCCAGGAGAGGGTGGGGTTTGGGGAGGCGAGGGGCCTCAGAATAGTACAATGACATAGAGTCCACCCTTCAAAGCAGCCATTTTCTCCAGGGGAGCTGATCTCTGTCAGCTGGAGATCAGTTGTAAAAGCAGGAGATCCCCAGGCCCCACCTGGAGGCTGGCAACCCTAGTTTGAGTACCATGATAGCAAACACCTTGTGCCATGTGCCACCCCCTCCAAAAGGTCCTAGGCTCAAACCCTGGCGTCTTTAATGAAAGGCCCTTGAGTAGCAGGTGATGGGAAAGAGCTTGCTGCTGCCTTAGCAAGATAACCTGCAGCTAAGGGCCAAACTAGATATTACAGTGCCCATGGGTCAGAACCATGAGCGCCAATGCCATTTTAGAGAAGAATTTGGCCATTTAAAAATGCCACGAGAGCCCAATCCTGATCGGGCCCACTGCGGGACCAGGTGATCTGGTTTCCCTCCCTGTGCCTGCTCAAGTGCCAAAAATCCAATCAAGATCAGGCCCTCACCGCTTTTTTAAATAGCCAAATTCTTCTCCAAAAATGACATCTAGTAATGTCTAGTCTGGCACTAAGATGAGTCATGCTCTGACAAGTACTGCTTCATACTTTGGCAATGTCAGTCTTTGGACCCATCTTACCGCTTTCTTGTATAAGTTGGTGGAAACCACCACTGTGCAATCCTAAGCCATCTAGTGGAATGGCTCTCCAGAATTTATTTGGAAGGCAACCATTCCACTAACTTGTTGAAAACTGCACAACAGAGTTGTTTAATGGTTTATGGACGGTGGTTCCGTCTGGTTTGGATACTGACTGTTGACTGCTGGTTTAATGGATATAGATCAGTTGCTTTTAGATATGCCCTGTCACATAGTCCGGTCCTCTACGCATACACAGCCATGACTGAAGTCCACAGAAAAAGAGAATCCTTTATATACGCAATTCCTAGTTTGGCACAATATCTCAGAGAAAGCAAAGATGGAAGCGAGACACACACTTAACCAGCAAGTATTACACCAACCAAGATACAGTCTAGGAAATGAGGAATCAATATGGAAAGAGCAGATGAGCAAACAGTTATATCACAAAAAAGTCACTTAAAAATCCATCAACCTAATGTGTAGCTGTGCGACACAATTCAACTGAGTACCCAGTTCAATCGAGTATACCCACATTGGTGAGAATATTGACACGGATGTATTGACAGTAGCTAGAGGATGCTACTTCCTGGGTTCATGAGTGCATCATTCAGGAATTACATCACCACCTTTGCTTATTTATCCTGCAAGCCTGGGTCATAGTTTATAGCCAGAAAGGAAGTTTAATAGATCCTTGATCAATGCATTCTTGATACATCCAGAGGCCTTTTTTTTTTAAAGTGCAAATAGACACATTTCCCTTTATTCCTGACATTTTAAGGCCAAGAATTCTTGGGGTATATTTCCCATACTCATGGTGCCTTAAGGCCATGAGATTTCCTATGCTTCTGCGTAGACTCAGGGGTGGCCAAACTGTGGCTCAGGAGCTGCATGCAGCTTTTTCACACATATTGTGTGGCTCCCAGCAGGGCGGCTGGGGAAGCAAAGGGGAGGCATGCCTCCCCAATCGGTCTTCCGTTCCCCAGCCCGTGTTCCCCTCCCTGGGTAGGCTTGAGGTGGGGGGAGCAGAGAAAGAAAGCAACTTAAACTTTAAATGTGTTCTCAAAGTCCCCTCTCCCCGCTGGCCGGCTTGGAGAAGGCATTTGTCTCTTTAAATCTTTCCTCCAAGCCAAGCCAGCCAGTGGAGGGAGGTCTTGGAGGATGCATTGAAAGTTAAAGTTGCTTTCTTTTCACCTCTCCACACACACACCGTCTGTTTGCTTTCTTTCCATTGTCTTTCTTTCTTTCTCTCTCTCTTTCGCCCCTCCCTTCCCATCTAAAGTTAAATGTATTTTCCAAGCCCCGCCGCACTGCCTGCCAGCTTGGCTCGGAGAAGGCATTTGTTTCTACATGGGGGGGAGGGTTGGAGAACACATTTAAAATTAAATTTGCTTTCTTTCCAACTCTCCCTTTCTACCTCCCACCTTCCCCCCATTTATTTGCTTTCTTTCCACCTCTCTCTCTCTCTTTCCCCTTCCTCCCTTCCTCCCCCCATTTATTTGCTGCCTTTCAAACTCTCTCTTTCTTTTCACCTTTTTCTCTCTCTCTCTGAAAAGTACTGAGGTCGGACACGCGTCTAGTGAAAACAGCTCATACTTTATTAAGAGGTCTGAACAAGACTGGTAAGCTGGACTCACAGGTCCCCTTTTTATCCCCGTTCTCGACTGCACCCATGCACACACCCAACACCCACGATTCGCTATTTACAGTGTACTCTTAGATCATAGGTTCCCCTAAGGATCCAACTCCCCTGACTAGGCCTGTCCAGGATCCTCTCAGTCTATTGTCTAAGTGTGCGAAGCTTGGATACTTCATCCGACTGCGTGGTCACCTGACCCCGTGCACAGACTTTGAATAGGACACAACATTCTCCCTTTCTCCCTTCCTTCTTTTCTCCTCTCTCTTCCTTCCTTCCCCTCCCTCTGTCTATTTGCTTTCTTTTTTTCTTATTTCTCTTTCTCCTTTCTCTCACTTCTTTCATTCTTTCCACATTTCTCTTTCTCCCTTCCTTCTGTCCTTTCTCCCCTCCTTCCCCCATCTATTTGCTTTCTTTCCACCTTTCTTTCTTTTTCTCTTTTCCTTCCTTCCTTCCTTTGTCTCTCTTCCTTCCTTCCTTCCAGGGCTTTTTTTGTAGAAAAAGCCCAGCATGAACTCATTAGCATAGTAGGCCACACCCAATAGCAGGAACTCATTAGCATATTAGGCCACACCAATGACAGCACAGCTTATTAGCATAGTAGGCCTCACCCCATGTTACCAGAAGAGTGGTCATCCAGCCACACCCACCTTTTGCTTCTTATTCTGTTTACCTTGTTTGTTGTCAAAACCCAGGGCTTTTTTTGTAGCAGGAATTAATTTGCATGTTAGGCTACATACGCCTAATGTAGCCAATCCGAGTGAGTTTCTGCTGTTGGGTGTGGTGTATTATGCTAATGAGTTCCTGCTGGGTGTGGCCAACTCAGGAGCCAGCCGGAACTCCGTTCCTGTGCGTTCCTGCCCCAAAATAGCCCTGCTTCCTTCCCCCTCCCTCCCTCCCCCATCCATTTGCTTTGTTTCTCTCTCTTTCTTTACGCCTCTCTCTCTCTTAGACACATAAATATTGTTAGCAAACAAATAAATATCATTGGACAAATAAATATCATTATCAATATTTGTTTTTACCCCTTTTGTTTTTATTTTTGGCAGTCTCGTTTAATGTTAATAAAAAGCAAAACTGCATATTTTTCAATTAAAAATGTGTGTGTAATATTTGTTCACACATTTGTTTGTCTTGTGGCTCTCAAATGTCTGACATTTATTCTATGTGGCTCATGTTAAGCATGTTTGGCCATCCCTGGCGTAGACCAAAGGCTCTTAGGGGTGCACTCTTTACTGTTCTCAGTGTGGGCTAGGAGGCCATGCTACAAGCCCTAGTTAGCTTGCGCTAGGGGCAAACACATATGAAAGGTTATCTTCTTTCCTGTAATCCTTCTGTCCTTTCTCCGAGCTTTAGCTGGGCACTGAGGCAAAGGGCCAAATTAGATGTTTTGAGGGAAATGTGGGGTACTCAGGCCTGTCTTTACTTGCAATGCTAATTTGGGAGACAGATTAAGCTATTGGAAAGGAGGATTCATGAGTTTGGGAGAGGCTACACATCCTCCCCTTCAGACCCCTGTCCCTCCTATAAGTGCCTCAATATCTTAGTCAATACGAGGTGGGGGCTAGGTCTTATTTTGGCCCAGAGTGCATGCCTTGATGGACCATCAGTTTGATTTTGCAAGGCCATTCTGGTGTTCTTATTTTAGAAATCAAATACTGGGCCACCCCTCCAAGGTCAACAGCATTCACAAGCTGGCATCCAAAAGAAATGCCATTTCTTCTGCCCAAGCAAAACTGAACACAGGAGGTGAGGCTCAGTGCTCAGCAAAGTTATGTATCCGAATGCGTTTCTGTTTTTAGAGGGGTATTTATTCTGCTCGTGTTCCAAACCGTCAACTCGTTCATTGTACCTTGGCTGTGAAGACCTAACCTTTTTGGAGGATTTCTCTAAACTGGGGCTCTTTTAGTTCTTCTTTAACACACTGGCGTCTGGCTTAAAAAGAATTTCTGGGGAGTTGTGATCAGTCACAAAACTATCTGGATAGACAAAGCAAAACTTGTGCTTCAGATAGGGTTGCCAGCTCCAGCTTTGGAAATTCCTGGAGATGTGTGTGGGGGGGAGTATCTGCAGAGGGTGGCATCAGGTGGGGGGAGCTCAATAGGGACCAATGCTCCCTCGAAGCTGTGGAGTCTTGCGACCAAAAAATCTACTTTGTGAGCTACTGGCATTAAAGTTGTGAGCGAGCCATTTGGCTATTGCATAAATTAGTTTGTTCCGGAGCCATCCGTCCTGAGCTATGACAAAAATTTGTGAGCTAGTGGCTAAAAAACTGTGAGCTACCTCACACTAATTCAGCTTAGAGGGAACACTGGCGGGGACATGATGCCACAAAGTCTGCCCTCTGAAGCTCCCATTTCCGCCAGAGGACCAGATCTTTGTAGATCAGTTGTAATCCTAGGAGATGGAATAAGCTCAGTTGTAATTACATCGGTTATAATTCCAGGAGAACTCTGGGTCTCACCTGGAGGTTGGCAACCCTAGCTTCAAAGTAAAGGCACCCGAAGCTAAAGTCCTCTTAGTGAGGGTATTTTATCTGTGGGAACTGGTGGCGTTTTCCTCTTCAAAGCCCTCTTTTCACCCCTCTGCTGAAACGAACCCTCGCCCCTTTCATGACCAGATCAAAGTTCTGCTTCTACCAGAATGGCGTGTGCCGAGTGATCCTTCCACTAGGCCCAGCGGAAGGGTGACGGAGAGGTCCTATTTGCTTGTGAGATGTAGCAGGCTTGTGTAAATCCTGCCTGGGACTTCTGCTGTGTCACGCAGGCGTTTTGTAGACACACTCAGATAAAAGAAGGATTCATCCCACTGCCAAATAACATCAATGGGTGGCTAGGCCTAGAGATTTCCACACCCAAAACCGATGCCGGGGGTGGGAGAGGGGGGAGCCTCTCTCCGAGAAAGTTTTTTTTTTCCAAACACAAAATGGCCTTTCACAGCCCTTCGACCTTTTGCTGTTTTTGTTGACTTGCGTATGAAGAAACTTTCCTCTCCTGAAAAGAAATAAGCGTTGCTGATAAGAGGTGGCCTTATCTCTGCTTTTCCACACAGGAGCTGGGATTCTCTCTCTGTGTGTGGAGATCCGGGCCTCAGTTCTGAGAAATTCACTATGGAAACTACAGACAAATGCACCAGATAATTTTCTCTCCATATTGTTCTTCAGTGCCATCCTATTCCTAAACAGAGTCACACACCATTCAAAGTCTATTAAAGTCAACGGGTTTGGAAGGATGTAACTGCTTTGGAGGGTACTTTCAAATATGTTCCGTCCCTATTTTCTGGGCTCTGTCCCTGACAAACTGTTGCACTTTTAAAATGGAAGAAAAGTGAAGTGTGTCATCAAAAGGCTGAGGGAAAAATGGAAGAGGAGGCCCAACTGCTAAGGAATTAGAATACTGTATTAATCTCAGTTCCTTTGGGGTATATTTGGTGTGGTGGTTAGGAGCACAGACGCTAATCTGGGAGAGCCGGATTTGATTCCCCATTCCTCCACATGCAACTGCTGGTGTGACCTTGGGTCAGTCAACAAGTTCTTTCAGAGCTGTTCACTCAAGAGCAGTCCTCAAAAGAGCTCTCTCAGCCCCACTTACCTCACAGGGTGTCTGTTGTGAGGAGAGGAAGGGAAGGAGATTGTAAGCCGCTCTGAGACTCTGAGTGAAGGGTGGGTTTTAAATCCAATCTCCTCCTCCACTTTCTCCTTTGTACTCTTCAGGGACAGCTGTCAACATAAATGTTGACGAAATAATTCAGAAACACAGACTTTAAAAACTGCATGCCTTTATAATCTAAGTTATCTTTTACAATGTACATAATCTAATACTATCAAATAAATCACCAACATTCATCCTAAATAACAGTTAGAGTATCAGACTAGGATTTGTGAGATCCAGGTTTGAATCTCCACTCTGACATGGAAGAGCTCTGAGTGATCTTGGGTCAGTCATACATGCTTGGGCTAACCTCCCTCATAGGATTGTTGTGAGGATAAAAGGAGGGAGAGGAAAACAACGTAAGCTGCTTGGGGTACCTATTGGGGAGAACGGCAGGTTATAAGTGAAGTAAATAAATAAAATGATAAATCATTATGCAGCTTCTGCACCTTAGATCGTTGGTGCCTCACAACCTCTTAAAATGCATTTATTGCTGGAATACGTTGAAATAGTTATGAATTCTGGTCCATTCACTTGTGCATGTATGTAAAATGCCATCAAGTCACAGCCAATTTATGGCGACCCTAGCAAGGGATTTTCAAGGCAAGTGGAAAGCAGAGGTGGTTGGCCATTGCGCTCCTCTTCAGAGTCTTCCGAGTGCCGACCCTATTTCACTTCTGAGATCTATGGTGCCTTCCCTTCCACCAACTACTTAGAAGGGGGGAAATATGGGATGCAAATCCTGAAACATGCAGGAAACCTTAAGGGTAAAAATGTCGCCTCTGAGAAACCAAGTTAATTTTGGCAATCTCTCACCATTTAAGAGACAATTTCCTCTGGATCAAACTTTAGCCTATGTCAGGGGTGTCAAACTCATTTGTTACAAGGGCCGGACCTGACATAAATGTCACTTTCTTGGGCCGGGCCATAAAGCATAATGCCAGGTACTGAAGAAAGAAACTGTATAAAGCAGCTGGTAAGCTCCGAGTTGGTGTATCCTCACTGCAAAGCCCCATGGGCTGGGAGGGGGGTGCAGAGGAAAACTCACGTAGGTGGGCTGGAGAGGTTGTCCTGAGGTTGTCCTGCCATGCTGAAGCCACAATGGAGTGGCTCCCCCCACTCCCCCCAGCACTCCCTCCCTTGCACCAGTTGCTTGTGGGCTGCATAAGAGCTCTGGACAGGCCGGTTCCAGCCTCTGGGCTTTATGTTTGACACGCCTGACCTATGCAATAGGTTCAGGGGACTTCAGCATATTCAACTGCTCAGATTGTCTGAGCTTTCATAGCTCAGTGGTAGAGCAGATGCTTTGCAAAAGGTCCTAGATTCAATCCTTGGTATCTCCAAGTAAAAGGATCTCAGGAATCAAATCTCTCCTTGAGTCCTTGGAGAGCCAGTCCGGGTCAGAGTAGATGGACGAATGGTTTGATGTACCAAGCTTCATGAAAAAGCTGACAAGAGGCTTCAGATGCCCTGCCCTCTCTGGGTGAGAACCTTGGAGCTGCACATTCCATCCGTTTTTCTCTCTCCCTCTGTCTTTTCCTCTTTGATGAATGGAGGACTTCATCCATCTAAAGGCCGAAAGACAACGCTGTCTCTCACACACAGCCATTGCCACAAGGCCCTCAGTAATATTTTTGCTGTTTTGGGGAGGGTGGAGGGAGAGGAGTAAATATGTGAATTTCAAATACTTTTCTGTGTGGAGAATCTGTTTGGATTTGAACAGGAAGCTGGGGAGAGAAGGCGTATAGGTAGAAATATTAATGAAGGGTCCCCCCCCCCTTTCCTTTTATAAAGGGTTCTATTCAAAGGATTTCAAAGGAGAAAATATTACTCTTCGGGGACCCAGAGTTTATCTGCCAAATCCAAAAATCTGGTATGAATTTTGAATATATATTTAAAGGGTCTGTACTAGAAAATGAGGTGGCAGAGATTTTGAACTGAAATTCCAAACTGGAAGATGCTGAATTAAACAGCATTTTAAAAAAACAAACAAACCCACACAAAGCATGTTTAAAGGTCTCCAGGGCAGCAAGGCTGTTGACTGTGATGATTCTATGAATTAAATGGCTTCTCCCAGGCCTTATGTACAAGACTTAAGATACAGGATTTTAGAAGAATGTTTGGAAGCTTCTGTAGGTGCAGAATGATGAGGGAGGTTACTGATCAGCGGTTTGGAGGAACAAGTCTTGTTAGTTTTAACAGAACTATGCTGGCTGCCCCAGTTCTTACCTTTAAAGACCTAAATGGTTTTGGCCCAAGGTGCTTCAAGGACTTCAACCTTTGTCTGGCTGGTTTGCCGTTTCTAGAGAGAACAGATCTGACCACAGCTAAATGTCTTCGTGACATGCAGGGTGGAGCACCGTAATGTGTTCTATGTGGGGCTAACTCTGGAAAAACCTCCGAAAACAATAATTGGCATAGAATGTGGCACAGAGGGTGAAGCAGGGAGTCGAAGGAAGGAGAAGGTCTGGCTGGCGAATGCAACAAGTCAAGATAACAGGAGGGCCTTAGAAGGGAAGAGTGGAAGGCGAGGGTTTGAGAAGGATTGGAACCAGTGGTATTGAGAATGGGCCCTCAGTCAGGAATGGAACAGATGAGAACAGCTCAGGTGCACATGTTGATTGGCTACGGTGCTTGAAGTGGGCAGGGATGCCATGCTGCTTTCTTTAATAAGAAGAATGCGCTGTTAAGTCGCAACCAACTCATTGTGTGCCAGGCAAGTCACAAGCTGAGGTGGTTTGCCATTTCCTTCCTCCATGTAGTAATCCCAGTTTTCCTTGGTAGTCTCCATCCAACTACTAACCATAGCCAACCCTGCTTAGGGTCCAAGCTCTGATGAGTTCAGGCTAAGGTGGGCTATCCAGACTTTTTGCTTCCTTTAAGAGGCTCTTATAACCATGTCACTTCTCTTTTTAAAACCTATAAAACTGTCCTGTTTTATTACACTGAACGGTGTAAATCAATCACCGAAGCAGCAGGTGAAAAATATCACACGCAATCATCAAGGAAATTTTTGAGGTAGATTCCTGAGGTACCAAGCTACCAGCTTCACACATCAAATGCATGTAGTAACTCTTTTAAACAAACAAGTATGTCATGTGAAAGTAGAAATGGTTCTGTGATCGCTGTTGTACAGACTACTCAAGTGCTCAGTTAAATTGTCCTTAGTTACTTTGGCTAGTGGACTGATGGTGTTATTTGGCTTTACTTACATTTAATGTCCTATCTCTCTCCTTTGGAGAGCCAGTTTGGTGTAGTGGTTAAGTGCGCGGACTCTAATCTGGGAGAACCGGGTTTGATTCCCCACTCCTCCACTTGCCCCTGGCTGGATGACCTTGGGCAAGCCATAGCTCTGTACCAGCTGTTCCCTCAAGGACAGATGTCTCAGAGCTCTCTCAGCCCCACCTACCTCACAGGGTGTCTGTTGTGGGGAGGGGAAGGGAAAGGAGTTTGTAAGCCACTCTGAGACTCCCTTGGGGAGTGAAGGGCGGGGTATAAATCCAATCTCTTCTTCTTCTTCTTTGGGTATTGGGTTTTGCTGTCCTAATGCTGGAATATCCTGCCCTGATCGTGCTAATACATACTCTTATATTATATTTTATTAGTGGATTTTGTATTTGCTGTTCACCATCCCAGAAGCATGCTGTTGAGGGATGGCAGAGAAATCCCCTCAACAGATAATCTAGTCTGGCCTAATGTGAAACAAATACAAAATACAGCGATAGCCACAGTAATATACAAACAAAGGGAAAGTCACCGTTTAACGCAGATAATAAATCACAAACAATATAAATATAATATAATAGCCCACCAGGGTCTACATGCAAAATGTATAGGTCTCTCTTATACAGAAAATCTTCAAACAAAGATACACAATCTTCAGACGACTATGTGAGGCTGTGTCCCTTTTGGATTGGTTGCCCGTCAATGTTCTTGCTTATTGCTTTGGAATAATCTTCTTAGAATGTAATAAACTGGATTCCTTGTTCTGAAGAGGTTTAAGCTGACGAAGCTCCTGACGAAACAAACGATCAAAGCCGGCATCTTCGTCCTTCATCTGAAGATGGTGTGATTTATCATCTGCATTAAACAGTGACTTTCCCTTTGTTTCTAATGTGAAACAAAACCGTCAAACTTCTTTTTCCCTTCCGTGTGTCTCTCCAGTTTGAAATAGTCACTCATGGGCTGCAGGCATCTAGGGTATGTGCAATACATTATCCTTTACACGTTGCCCTTTATTGTTTTTGCTGTATTGCAAATTGCCTGGAGCATCCTCTGGAGCTGCAAAAGGGAATAGGTATTCTTTTAAATAAAAGAACAAATGGGGTGAGGACTGTGATGTCCTCTTTTGCCCACTGAAAGTTCATTGGGGCCAGGCTGGAGTTGCTTAGACCAGGGAGAAGAGATCAGGATGGTACTGGGACTGAATTTTACTTTGCTGTTTCAAGTTTTAAAAATATGTGTGTTTGCTTTTCCCTTGTGCAGTTTCTTGTATTTTTCTTGTGTTATTTGCATATACATGGCATAAGAACACCATAAAAGAAACAAATTAAGTGGAGAATGCCAGAGTCATAAAGGTGCATTAAAAAAAAGCAAAAAGAAGTGAACTGGGTGTTTGGTTGGATACAGCCAACTTTTATACTAGTGAAAAAGGGAGGAGCAGTCCATTTTGACCACCCAAAAAAGGCTATGTTTGGATCTGCACATAGAAGCCATTTGAGGCAGGGGCTATGGTAAAGAGGGAAATTGGGCATGATTTAGTGAAAAAGTTGGGTAGATCCAACTACATCTTTAGCAGGCAGTAGAAAGCAGTAGCTGGATGACTGTGGGAATCCAGCAAGGAGTGGCAGGAGAGGTCTTGCAGTACCATGGATAGCTCCAAAGCAGACAAGTTGCTCCAATAACAGTCAGGGCTGAGTGGAGCCCTTGTCCACCTGGTGCTGGCTTTGTTGTCTGAACCAAACACTAGGGCCGATTTCGCACTAGCGTTTGCCCCAGGTTTGCCCTCATGCTTGCACTGGAGCTTCTGATCGATTTCATACCAGTTGCTCCAGGCTCACGTTTTGCTCTGGAGTATCGCCCTGCTGCACCGGAGTTTCCCTAGAGCAAATAAATCCTGTTTTTAGAGGATTTTCCTGTTTGCTCCGGGGGAGAACCCAAAATGTATGTATGTATGTATTTATTTATTTAATCAATCTTTATTTTTATACCCCGTCCTCCCCGCAAGCGAAATGAAAACATGCCCACTTGCTTGCCTTTCATGAGGGCCGCCCCATTGTGGGAGTTTCTAATCTTTTTGGGAGAAAACCCCATCGTCACTATATTGATAGGGCTGAGGTTCCAAGTGGGAAAATGAAGAAAATACTCCGGAGGAAACTGGGAGGGGAAATTCCGGAGAGAATGAAAGGCAACTGGCCAGTGCGAAATCGGCCTAGGAGCCACAGAACTGAAAAAAAAAAAGAAGTCAAGTAGCAAATGAACGAAAGAAAAATCACAAAGGTTGCTTAGGCATGGGAACAGCTCGCTTTTGTGGCATTCTTTGTCACTGCAATTGCAGAGGCCACAAGAAATGTCAAAATGAGGGGGGTCCTCCATATTACCCTCAGTTATCCCCGCATGCCTGCCATTCCCCCCACCCATGCAGCCAGAGGGCTTTCTGCTGGCTTTAATTTTTTGTTAAGGTTTATAGTTTAAAAACACGATAGTGGTATGGCTGTCTATGTTATGTGGCATTAAGTTGCTTCCAACTTAACGGCAACCTCCAAAATGTCTATCATTAACAGCCTTGCTTTGTCAAACAGACAACCAACTCACATACACATTCAGCACATTTATTCATTAAGGTTATTGTACTTTATTCTTGATAGATCAACTTCTTCGAACTGTTTCATGCTTCCAGACTGTATATGTTGGCCTTTATCGTGTTATGGCTATGTGTTATATGCTTTCATGACCTCTATTGTCTTGTTATTCTCTTGTGCTCATATTCTGTATAATGTCTTAGACTTCAATAAAATCTTTTTGGAACTTAATTTTTTTTTTAACAGCCTTGCTCAGGTCTTGCAAGCTGAAAGCCGTGGCTTCCTCAATTGAACCAGTCTCGCTCATGTTGGGTCTTCTTCCTCTTTTCGTGCGGCCTTCCACTTTTCCTAGCATTATTGTCTACTCTTTTCCAATGACTCTTGTCTTCTCATGATGTTAACAAAATACAATAACCTCAGTTTAGTCATTTTAGCTTCTAGGGAGAGTTCAGGCTTCATTTGATCTGTTATTGTTCAGTCACACAGTCGAGTCCGACTCTTCACAACCCCATGGACCACATCACGCCAGGCCCTCCTGGCTTCTGTCATGCTCCGGAGTTTGCTTAATTTCATGTTCATTGCATCAATAACCAGGGGTCCTTTCGTAGAAAAAGAGGTGCAGGAGCTCATTAGCATAACTCATTAGCATATGCCACATCCCCTGACATCACCAGAAGTGTGTCAGAAAGGAAATGTCAGTTTCAGCCCCGTTATACCCTATGGGCCATTGAAATCAATGGCAAAAACCCATAGGGTGTATGAGGGGCTGGAGGAAAGGGGGTTTGAGGGAGAGGCTCCAAACTTGCAGGATAGCTGCTGGAGCCTCTCCTTGAAATACCCACCAAGTTTCAAGAAGATTGGACCAGGGGGTCCAATTCTATGGGCCTCCAAACAGGTTGTCCCATCCCCTCCATTGTTCCCTATGATGGGAAAAAACATTACTTTTTTCCCACCATAGAGAACAATGGAGGTAATGGGGGCAACCTGTTTGGAGGCCCGTAGAATTGGACCCCCTGGTCCAATCTTCTTGAAACTTGGTGGGCATTTGGGGGAGAGGTCCCAGCAGCTACCCTGCAAGTTTGGAGCCTCTCCCTCAAACCCCCTCTCCTACAGCTGCTTTTAAAGTTGCCACCGAATTTTGGTGGCAATTCAGCAGTGGGTCGAATCAGATCAGAGAATCTGATTTGGCCCATGGCTGCCCTACTGCCCCTCCTGAGCTGGCAGAGCGGTGCTCCGCCGCGCTCCGGCCCCAAAGGACCCCTGTCAATAACACTGTCTAACCATCTCATCCTTCATCATCCCCTTCTTGATCTAGAACCCACTTATTGGTCTTTTTGGTGGTCTGTCGCTACCACCCATAAAAAAGCCAGCCCAAAGCCAGCCAGCGACTGGGAGTTGGAGCAAAGGTGTGTGCAAGGAGATACAGAAGGAAAATGGCTCTGATGTGGGCAGGGAAGTCAAAAAAATCTACAACTTCCCATCCACACAGTGATGAAGCCCACTTTGAGTATGATCTTTCTGGAAAGATCGTACCCAAAATGTTCGGGGAAGAACTCAGTGAGGCATGGGACAACCCTCAAAGGCAGATGATTGTACAATGCTGTGTGGAAACTTGGAGCAAAAACACTCTACAGTTCGGGAGGCAAGGTGAAGCTAAGTTTCCATGTAGAATCAGCCAAATCGTGCCCTGAGTGAGGTTAAATCTTGGGTTTGCATTGCCCCCATATTATGAAATATCTACATTCACCAGTGGTTAATGTATATTACATTTACTGTAAGATTGTATATAGGGTTACCTTTATACAGTTTTCTAGAAATAAATAACTGCATCCTTCCAAATCTAGAACTGTGAAACTCCTTTGGAGGAAGCCATGACAGTTTATGCAGTTTCCATTCAAACAGATGTACATTTATTCTTCAATTAGCATGGCCAGGAATCTTGAGTCAGATGCTGGCCACGCTCGGAACACAGTCGCTTTTTTCCCCTCACTGTATCCTTGTTCATCAGTTTGGGGGAAGGATTTGACACCAACCTACTATGTGCAGAAGGAAAATAACATAAGGGGAAGCTGCATCCTGGCTCTTGCTTTTCCGAGCTGACCCAAAGGATTTGTGTGAAATGCCGGCTGAAAATATCCAATAAAATAAGCAATGAGACAGCTTGTTCTTGAAGAGAGAACCTGGAGAGTTGATTTTGGGAACAGTTAAGGGGTTTTGGGGTTTTTTTTTGCAGGCTAAAGAGTGGTGTATGGAAATGGCCACCCTGTCAAGGAGCTTTTTTGCTGACTCCGGGATCTGACACACCCAAGAGGAGGTGATTGTTTTGGCCCATGGAACAAGCGCTTCTTAACATGACTGGCATCTTTTGACGCCCTCCTTGAACAAACCTGGAGTTACTCATCCAGGTTTGAATGGAAAGGCTCCCACCAAGCTTGGCAAATACTCTCAACACTAGAGTAATAGAAGGGAAGGGTCAGATAGGGACGAACATGTGATGTGTCACAAGTGTAGAGAAACGGGGGCCTTGTCTTGCTAAAGGAAAGATGTCCAGACTGAAGAGGAAGGCAAGGCAAAAGCACGCCTTTTGGCCCCCGAGCCTTGTAAAAGAAGTCATTTTGGCTTAATTTAGGTCAGGAGTGGGCTGAAAAGTCATGCATGCTCTGCTGGCCAATTAATGGGGTTTTTGCACTGGGAAAGCCAGAGTACATTCTTAGGATCTCGAGACATTGCACTAAAGCATAATAAAAAAACTCACTTAAATTATTCACTATATGATTTCATGTTTAAGGATACAGGCGTTTCAGTGTTGCCAGAGGTGCTGACTTTACTCTCGGGTAGCCCCAATAGCAAGGGGCACCCCACTTCTAACCAGAACAGAGATCCACAAAACTCAGGCCAAGGAAGACACTCCTGGTTCTGAAACACAGAACAAGTCATAGCTCTGGAAACAGGGATTTTACATTCAGGTGACAAACCAAGACAGTGGTCAGTAAACCTCCAGTTTTCCCCCTCCACCCAGCAGAGATATGCTTATGGAATAACAATGGGTTCCACCAGGTGAAGTATCAACATTTCTAAAGGCTATTCAGAGGCCACCTGGTGAATAGCCCTGTCTCCAGAACCTCAGCCAGCCAGTCATCTCATGTCAATGTGTGGTACTTGTCCTTCCTTGCTCTGCATCTCTCAGGATACCAAGATAAACCAATCAAACATTCAAATTATTAACGATCCTTCCTGATGCTAATCAGGAACCCATCTCTCTCTTTTGTCTGGGAACCTATTCAACTGCCTTGGCAGAACCATCAGTGGTCATAAAATCCATTCAGCTAGCCCTAGTACAGACATCCAACACCTGGCTTCTATTGTTAAAGCCTGACTCTGCCTCTCTGAGAGCTCATTGGTCACATCTAGGCCTTGCCCATCCTGATGCCATGCACCCCTGGGACTCATCATTGGTCCAGGTAATCCATTGTTCTCACCTGAGACCAGCCCCCAAGACCTTCCATTGGTCTGCATTGTTTTTCCATGTCTATATCTGTGAGCACATGGCCTCCAGGCCCTGTGCTTCTGCCCTGATGCCAACTGGCAGCCCACCCCTAAACTCTTTGGGTTTAGGCCATAATCCTTTCTTCATGGACCTCTGCACATCTGGACAGGTAGTATCACCCCATAACTGACCCCCTCTGTTCTCTATCAATCACCTCTGGTTCCTTAGCTCTTTACTGTGTGTATGAATGCTTGATTTTGTGTTTTTATGTTTAAGAATCCTTCAGTAAAGAAATCATTATTTTAGCCACCCAGTCTCTGTGTCTGTTCCTGGGTTCTTGGGAATTCTAACTCTGGTATACACAGGTCAAATCCTATAGTTATGCCAGTTGCTCCTTAATATCATAATTCCCCATCTTTATTAAAGGACAGAGCAATTTGGCTAACATCAGAAATAATCCAGTCCAGCATTCTTTGTAAGAACCTCCACAACCACTGAGTAGTAGGTGGTCCAGTAGCAATTGCCCAGTGGTCAGCCAATGAACCACTGCTGACCTTTCTGCCCATCCCTGATCTAGATTTTCACCATCTGTGCAACTTGTTCTATGAAATGTGAGTCCATTTTTGGGGGAGGGTGTAGGTCAGAGACTATGGAGGAAGTTCCTTTAATGAGATTAAAGTGGAATTATTCAGTTAGTTAAATTAGCAATGTAAAGCTCAGCCTGTTCACTGTTGGGTGGGTTGGATCCTACTGCTCAGTTCCCTTAACAGCAGAGTTTTCCTGCGGCATAAGGAAACTTCCACTAGTGGAAGAGCCTCTTCCGCCCGTGCGAAGCTCCTTGCGTCTCTCTTGGTGGAACGGAGTCATAGGATCCAACCATTTGAGGCCAAGATTGTGCAACATAGCTGCAGCAGGGAGATTGTGAGCTGCTATTCTGATTCTGGCAATCCTTACTTTCACCTTAAAAATGAGAAGAAAATATCTAGTTCTAGGGATTGTGAATATCAGACTAAGAAATGCAGTAGTAATGTGCCTTTCCTTCCATTGCTCCAGAGGAGGAAGAAGAAAAGATTGGATTTATACCCCACCCTTCACTGCCCGAAGGAGTCTCAGAGTAGTTTACAATCTCCTTTCCCTTCCCCTCCCCACAACAGACTCCCTGTAAGGTTGGTGGGGCTGAGAGAGCTCTTTCGAGAACAGCTCCTGAGAGAACAGCTCTTAGAGAACTTGTGACTGATCCCAGGTCACACCAGCAGCTGCGTGTGAAGGAGTGGGGGAATCAAACCCAGTTCTCCCAGATTAGAGTCCACGCTCCTAACCACTACACCAAACTGACTTTACTTGCCCTTGCCCTTTACTTGCCAACAAAACATTGGTTTCATTTATTTATGCAATGTGTAGGTTTTATGTTATACTTATCAAATAAAATTATCTGTACAGTGCCTCATATATACTAATAATGTCACAACAGCCATGTAAGGCAGGCCAACACTACTATCCCCATATTGCAGTCACAGGCTGATTTTGAAAGAGAATAGCTTGCCTAAGGTCACCTAGTGAGCTTGTGGCAGAGGAGGGGTTTGGACTAGCAGCTCATTTTATAAGCCACGATTCTTCACCTGTTGTATATCCTGCCTTCTTATGTATGCTAGTCGGAATACAGGAATTCATGAAACAATTCATTTGAAACAACAGCAAAACACAGTATACGGCAGATCCCATGTTTTGGTGGTATGACCACAGCAGCATAGAAACTCATTTCAAGTAAACAGTATCGAGCTATATAATGGGTAATAACTAATAATCAGACAGCTGCCTGGTAAGGACTTCTTGGGATAAATCCCAAGTGATTGTAAAATTCAGGCTTTGTTGCAGTTTTTGGGAAAGAAGGCCCACATCTGGCACGCTGTCATCAAAAAGGCACCCCTCCAGAACACCACCAATGTTCAGTTCCTGGTTGATGGACAGCCCAGACTAGTGTTCGGGTGGGAGACCACCAAGCAAGTCCAGAGTCACTACACGGAGTCAGACAACGGCAAACCAGCTCTGATAACCTCTTGCCTTCAAAACACTACTCGGTCCATCCTAGGACAGACAGGCATCATCACACGATCTCCATTTACTCGTGCGATGAGATGTTCCAGGCTAGCAGGTTTACTGTGCCATCCCAAGCAGAAGTGCACCCTTCTAAGCTCACTGAAGTCAAGGCTGTCACTGTTTGAGGACTGTGCTCTCAGTTGCCTTTGCACTAGGCACACACAAATGCACCGTGTCCCACTTTTAACTTCTGTTTTAACCCTGACCTGGATAGCCCAGGATAGCCCAATCTGTCAAATCTCAGAAGCTAAGCAGGGTCAGCCTTGGCTAGTATTCGGAAGAGCGACCTCCAAGGAATACCAGAGTTGTGAAGCAGAAGCAGGCAATGGCAAACCACCTCTGAAATGTCTCTTGCCTTAAAAACAAGTCGAGTTCGCCACCTAGGGGCGCATAACACTAAAGAGCTAGAACTTCTGGCTGCCAGATGGTCTTAGGATCTCCTGGCTATTCTCCACACCGTGCCATACAATCATTATTATTACTTCTCTCTTTTTTTAGTGTTGTTGCGTGCACATTTTTATTTTGCCCAGTTTTCTTTGTTGGTGTTCCTCATTTGTTTTTTTGCATACCGTTCATGTGTTGTGGATGCACAGAACAGCATTACAAGGCATCAGTGTGCTGGATGAGGCTTAATGGTTGAGCCTCTGCTTGGCAGGCAGAAGGCCCCAGGTTTAATCCCCAGCATCCCCAGCTCAAAGGATCAGGTAACAGCCAGAGGTTTTTCACATCCCCTAATACTCTGGAGAGCCGTTACCAATCAGGGGAAACAGCAGTGATCTTGAGAGACCAAGGGCTTACCTCGGTGTAAGGCGGCGTCCTGGGCTCAGCTGGAACAATCTGGCACAAGGAAACAGGAAAAAAGTGGCGCAAATAAAGTGTGGCGTGTTTATTTTGCATAAGGGAGAAGCAAAAATAAAGCTGGAGGATTTGAGTAGAAATGATAAAGCAGTGAAATTTGGGAGCTTCTGAGAGAGTGAGCAGGTGAACTTTTTAGGTGTGCTACGGAGAGCTTAGCAGGCTGTGTGTCAGACTATAGGGCAGTGGTGGCAAACCTATGGCACGCGTGCCAGAGGCGGCACTCAGAGCCCTCTCTCTGGGCACGCACGCAGTTTGGGCACTCAGGCTGAGGACAGACTGGCAATCTGGAGCGGGATGAATGCGGAGGCAACTGCTGCGGGGGGAAAACTCCCTGGGGCTGGCCGTTCACACTGGCCAGTGTATTGCGCAAGGATGCTGTTATGGAGCGTTCAGACTGCTGCGGAGTGGCCCCACGTGGGCCAGCCTCCGCAGTTCGTGATAGGGCTGTTTCGGCAATTTGCGCATGTGCGCTCATGCGCAAACTGGCAAAACGCCGCGTTTACACTGCCGCCTCCGCTTGCCTCCCGCCTTCTTCTGGTTCACACTGCCTGGAAGCGGGAGGCATGCGGAAGACGGCCCCTGAACACCGGTTTCTCCCGGTGTCCCGATAAAGCGAAAGGAAAACGTCTTCAAGACGCGTAACTACAGAAGGGAGCCGAGGGACAGCTGCGCATGTCTGGACCGGCTCTCAGTCTCTAAAAGGAAAAAGACGACACAGACTCGAGGCTGGGCTGCTCTCAAACTTATAAAGTATGAGCCAAGGTTAGACAAATTATCAGCATGCATACAACAGCAAAAATCACATTAATTGTTCAAAAGCATGCCAAATGCAAACTTTTACCTTTCAATAAAAAGTTGTTTGTATAATTGAAAGCTCTGTTTTTGTGTTTTTCTTTTAAGACAAAAGATGTTAATGTAGGAGTTCTTTTTTCTAAACGAAAATCTCAGTATTCAGGTTAAATTGTCGTGCTGGCACTTTGCGATAAATAAGTGGGTTTTGGGTTGCAGTTTGGGCACTTGGTCTCTAAAAGGTTCGCCATCACTGCTATAGGGAGAATGGGAAAGAGCAGGTAGGCAAATTTGTGTGTAGAGAAGGGGGAGGGTTTTTCCTAATGCTTTCAAGAGTGCTGTGAAGCGCACATTGTTTAGAAGTCTTTCAGCTGTGCTCCCAACAGCTTTCCCCTCCTCTTTCTTCTTGAACAAAGGCCTAATGCATGTGAGGCAAAAAAAAAAAGAAGTTCCCAAATTGCATAACATTGGCATACAGATGTGTTCAAAGCAGCTCTGTTGATATCCAGATGTTGGCTCCCAAGTTCTTTACAGAGATGGACAACCTGTGTCTGGATTGTTCCTGCATAAGATGGCAGGCAGGGATTCACATAGCTCAAATGTTCCTCCATGAAAAAACCATGCAGGCCGCAAACTGTCTAACATGCTGACTGGAGATCTATGGGAAGTCCAGACTGCATCCCAAAAACTGTGGAAGAGGGAGGCATTTGGACTGGGTCTGCAGTGCTAGGGGAAGGGGAAATAATGCTTCCCTTTCTCCGGTGCCGTTTATCCAACAGAACCCTCCTCCCAGGAGCTATTAGCCTCACAAGGGGGAAATGACAGGTAGAAATATGGGTTCCTTTGTTTCTTTCCCCCCTCTACTGCCATTTGGGATGGATGATACTGTACGGAGAAAATGGCACAGAGGAAAAGGGGAGGGGCTGTGGCTCAGAGGCTGAGCAGAAGGTCCCAGGTTCAATCCCTGGCATCTCCCACTAAAACGATCGGGAACCAGTTGATGAGAAAGATCAGTGCCTGAGACCTCAGAGAGCTGCTTCCAGTCACAGTAGACAATACGGATGCTGATGGACCAGTGGACTGATTCAGGATAAGGAGGCTTCGTGTGTACCTCTCCCCTTCCCCTTCAGTCCCGTGGTTCCATTGAAAGTCTTACTCACACATAGTCACCCATGGGCGTTTTTAAGGCTGAAAAAATAGAACACACTGTAGAGCCAGTGTGGTGTAGTGGTTAAGAGAGACAGACTGTAATGTGGAAGAACTGGGTTTGATTCCCCTCTCCTCCACATGCAGCCCGCTGGGTGACCTTGGGTCAGTCACAGCTCTCTCAGAGCCCTCTCAGCCCCACCTGCCTCACAAAGTGACCGTTTTGGAGAGAGGAAAGGAATGCGATTTCTCTCCTTAAGGTAGAGGAAAGCAGGATATAAAACCCTTTTTTTCTTCTTCTAGAACAGAAGATCTGCATGGATCTCCTGCTTAATATGTGGTGAATCCTCTTTCTCTGTATCTATATTTATACACACACACACTATTGACGTTCTCACAATGCTACTCCTTGATCCTACTCTTGAGTAGCAGTCCTCTTTTTGTCTTGCAAGCTGTGCCCAACAAGTCTCAGTTCCAGTTCTGCAACGGCCATGTCGAGATTCATTCTTCAGAAACCTATTCCTTTCTGACCTACTTTCATTGGCTTGAAGGGTCCAATTCCCTGAATGTATCCACTTTGAACCGTTCCACACACACACACACACACACCCGCCTGAAGACTATTCAGGGGTAGACCATGGCTGGAAAATTGACATGAATTTTAAAGGTGGATGTTTGGACTCCAGATCTGTTTATGCATCTAGGCCAAAATGTCCAATTCTCCTGCAATTCTCTAACAGACTGCTAAGGTCCCACTAACTCAGTGGCGTCGGGCCAAGTCAAACTTCTGGGCCCCGACTGGTTCATTCTCACCGCCGTGCCTTTAAAGAGCCTTCTTTTTCTCCCTGGACTCTCACTGGTTTAATGTGTTGATTTGGCACATCAGAGCCAATGGCCATGATATCCTGTTCCTCAGGAAGGGACGCCAAGCCGACACACTGTAGACGCACTGTTCCAACCTTGGTCTGACTTTCTTTAATTAAAAAGCTCACTTGTTGAGACCTCCGATTAATTAGGTGAAGCTACACCTATTGACAGAGAGTGAAAGGACCTACTGTGATGGAGGGAAGCCGGAGGGATCAATAGCAAAGGACAAAAGAAGGGAGACAGTGCCTGTTCTGGCACCTTATTGATGCTGCGGCTCCCAGGTGAGGGTCTGTCGTTGTTGTGTTTTTTAAGTTTGAAGTGGGACTATTTCCTTCCCAGTCGGAAATCTGAAGTCTAAAGATCCCGCTGGGGATTTTGAATCTATTCAGAATCCAGTCATTTGGGGGTCTAACTTTTAGTGGGTTAGAGCCCTGATGCTGGAGTCTGTAGTTTGTGTGTGTGTGTGTGTGTGTGTGTGAAGGTATTTGGAGTAGAGAAGGTGTAGTGTGTGTCTGTTCCTGCTTTGATTAACCCTTTCCCATCTGCAGAATCTCTGTTCCAAATCACTACCTGAGGGTTTGGGGATTGGGTGGTTTTTCTTGCTCATGCAAGCTTCAAAGCCTAAACCATTTAAATCCTGTGGTTAAAGAGGAGAGCTGGCCAAAAGGGGGCAATCTGAAACAGTGTGTGTGTGTGTGTGTGTGTGTGTGTGTGTTTGTGCACACGTAACCCTTTCCTATCTCTAGCTTCACTGCTCCAAATCACCCCTCTAAACCATTTTTCTACCTACATTCTTCAAACCACAAACATTTTCTCTTTCTTTTTGAAAATTAGTTTATTAAAACCAACAGTGAAAGTGAACTGCAAACATTTTGAATCAAGCGGGACTCAGGATCAGGAAACCCAGCGTACCGTAGCGGTTTGACTGGGGCTAGGATCTGATAGACTCCAGTTTGAATCTCTAGTCTGCCATAGAAGCTTACTGGATTACCTTGACAAAGTCTCTCTCTCTCTCTCTCTCTGACTAAACTACTTCACAGGGATGTTGTTAATATCCAAGCAGGCAGGGTGGCTTACAAAAAGCACATATCAAATAAGTAAAAGCAAAGAACGGAAACAAAATATAGCACAAAAATAAGCAAGCAACCAATAAAATAGCAGCGGTTCAAAACCCACCCAATGGCCTTTCCGAGTCTTTCTTCAAAACCTGGGGCCATTAAAACCAGCCATCTTGTTGTCGTTTTAAATAATAGTATCAGTCAGCACCAAAAAGAGAGACTATAAAAAGTTGGCACATTGCTGAAACTAAGAAGTGAATTTTGTGTTTGTTAATGATGAGATTACAAACCTTATGGCCGCCCAGATGTTCTGTCTACCTTTTACAGCTCTGCTTCCTGTTTGCTATAGTATAGCTGGTTAGCAGGGCTGGTTACAGGTTTTTTGGGAGGGGCCTGGGCAGACAGTTCCCAGGGCCCCCCCTCCCTTCCTCTGCCCACCAGCAAGCACCCACCTGTATGCCCCCCACCTGCCTGGGTCTCCTTCCCCCATCTGGTTTCATGAGCCCTCCCACCATCTGTACTCACAGCTGCCTGTAGACCTTTCCCCAGTGGCCCCTGGTAGAGCATACAACAGGGAGCATGGGTGCTGCAGTGGTAGCAAGGGGTGGCCAGCAGCAGGGGGCCCTTCCAGAAACCCTGGACCAGGGATAGTCAAACTTGCTTAACGTAAGAGTCACATAGAATAAATGTCAGATGTTTGAGAGCCACAAGACATAAACAAATATCACAGGCACGTTTTTATTGGGAAATATGCAAATTTGCTTTTTATTAAAATTAAACGGGACTGCCAAAAATAAAAACAAAAGGGTTAAAAACAGATATTGATATTTATTTGTCCAATGATATTTATTTTTTTGCTTACATTTATTTGTCTAAGAGAGAGAAATGGAAAGAGAGAGAGAGACAGAGAAACAAAGAAAGAAAGCAAACAGATGGGAAGGGGGAGGGAAGGAAGAGAAAGAGAGAGAAAGGGAGGGAGAAAGAGAAAAGGAGAAAGAAAGGTGGAAGGAAAGCAAATAGATGGGGAAGGGAGGGAGGGAGGGAAGGGGAAAGAGAGAGAGAAAAGCAAAGAAAGCAAATAGATAGGGGAGGAAAGGAGAGGTGGAAGGAAAGCAACTTTAACTCTAAATGTGTCCTCCTGCACCCATGCTGGCTGGCTGGCTTGGCTTGGTGAAGGGATTTAAAGAGATAAATGCCTTCTCCATGCTTTCTCTGCTCCCTCCCCTCAAGCCTACCCAGGGAGGAGAACACTGGCTGGGGAAAGGGAGACTGGTCGGGGAGCCTCCCCTTTGCTTCCCCAGCTGCCCTGCCAGGAGCCACACAAAATGTGTGAAAGAGCCACATGTGGCTCCTGAGCCACAGTGGGCACCCCTGCCCTGGACCCTGGTGGTTGCCCCAGCTGAGGGTATATTTCTGGCTTTATGCTACTTTTGTAGACCACCCCTCTCCAAGGACAATGCATAAGAAATTATTATTTCTGGGACACACTCATAAAGGGTGGTGATGCAGTTAGAGTGTTGGGCTATGATCGGGGAGACTTGAGTTCAGATCCACACTCTGCCATGGTATCTTACTGGGTGACTCTGGGCCAGTCACATACTAAGTCTAACCTACCTCACGGGGTTGTTGTGAGGATCAAATGGAGGAGAGGGAAACAATGTTAGCCCCTTTGGGTGGGAAAGGCGGGGTGTAAATGAAATAAACAAACAAATACAGCCAGTGAGCAAACAGTGCCAGTCTTGAACAATGATGAAAATAACAAGAGATGGGAAAAATAGGCAATCAAATAGATGCAGACAAAAATCAGCAACGACATCAGATCACATCATCAGCCACCTCCAGTGTTCCCCCAAAGCTCCACAGTGTTGTGAGCAAAAATTCTACCTCATGAGTGAAAAAAGCTAGTAGCATTAAAGTTGTGAGCACCTCCAATAGCTTTCCAAAGTAAAACATTGGAAAGCCAGGGTGAGGGGTGCAAGCAAGTGAGGGAAGGAGGGTGGGCAACGCTGAGTCAGGAAATTCCTGGAGCTTGGGGGGGATGGGGTACAAAAAGGGTTGCTAGCTCTAGGGGGTAGAGCCTGGGGAGGGCAGGGTTTGTGGAGGGGAGGGACCTCAGTAGGGTATAATGCCATAGGATCCAGCCTCCAAAGCAGCCTTTTTCTCCCGGATAACTGATCTTGGCCATCTGAAGATGAGTTGTAATAGTGGGAGATCTCCAGGTGCCACCTGGAGATTGGCAACCCAAGGTACAATATCATAGCGCCCACCTTTTAATTTAAAGCATCCATTTTCTCCAGGGGAACTGGTCTCTGTAGTCTGGAAATGAGCTGTAATTCTGGGGGATCCCCAGAGGCTGGCATCCCTAGTGGTTCTGGGTTGGTCTTTGTCTTGGCTTGGCCATCCTCAAAGGGTTGTTTATGGTGAATTGGGGAGAGGAATACTCTGCCATGAATTCTGTGGTAGAAGGGCAGGATTGAAATATAATAATTAACTAGTAGATGAGTAGTATTTTATGGATACATTTTTTAAAAATTTGAAAAAGTGTTGAAAAATCAAAGGAATTGGAATGTATTACACGCAATTACAAAGGTAGTGATAGTAAATCACATTCGCTTTGCTGATCCTCGATAGCTACAAAGTACAGCAATCTGTGGTGTGCCCCTTCATGCTTTGCGTGGTTAATGATGGAACAAATTCTTTGTGTGGTGGGCATGGCTTACTGTACACAGCATTCTGTGGCAACACCACTGGCAAATGTTGGCTGTTGAGAACTGAGCTAGATTTTGTATTTCATGAAAGTATCTTTCAATCTGGAGGTTGGGCTGGGCGACTGGTTGACACCAAAAGAGACCTGGGGTTAGGTTAGCGCCACCTGAGGTTCTCTTTTAACATATGGAACTTGTTTCCCTCAAGCCAACAGAGCCCAGTAAAGAGGTTGTTTCTGGATTTCATTTGGATGGATAAAATTATAGGGTGTCAGCTTTACTTTGCCTCTGTTCGGTTTTTAGCACGACATAATTTAAGGAGTGAGGCTAGGACCGTCAAACGATTCCAACCTAATTTTTATAGAGAGGCAACTGTCCTTTTTTATTTCCAGTGCAAGACCCTAGAAATATTTGAATCACCTGGTAGATGTGTGTTTTAAGGTTCCTGAGGAAGAGTTCAGTGCATGTGGAAACATGAGACCTCCTTACACCGAATTCAGACCCCAGTAGGGTTGCCAAGTCCGGGTTGGAAAATACCTGGGGACTTTGGGGGTGGAGCCAGGAGAAGGTGGGGTTTGGGGAGGGGAGGGGCCTCAGCATGGTACAATGCCATAGAGTCCACCCTTCAAAGCAGCCATTTTCTCCAGGGGAGCTGATCTCTGTCAGCTGGGGATCAGTTGTAAAAGCGGGAGATCCCCAGGCCCCACCTGGAGGCTGGCAACCCTAGACCCCAGGTCTATCAAGGTCAGTATCCTCTACTCTGACTGGCCACACATCTCCAGGTTACGCAGGCAGAGGTCTTTCACATCACCTCCTACCTGGTCCTTTTAACTTCACTGGAGAAGGTGGGGACAGAACCTTCTGCATGCCAAGCAGATGCTGTACCTGTGATCCACGACCCCACCCCATTAGATTTTTTAAAATGGTCTAGCGCTAAGGAAGAACTCTCCTGTGTTGGGGGAACAGTAGATAACTTCTGCCAGCTCCAGTCTGGGAAACTCCTGGATATTTGGAGACAGAGCCTATGGAGGGCAGAGTTTGGGGAGGGGAGGGTCCTCGACAGTTTATAACGCCATCGAGTCCACCTTCCAAAGCACCCATTTCCTCCAGGGAAACTGATCTCTGTCACCTGGAGATTTGTTCAAGTTCTGGAAGACCTCCAGGCCCTACCTGGAAGTTGACAGCCCTACTGATAACTGATAACCCCTCTGCGTTTCATTAGCTGCCTTGGTTTTGAGAAGATAAGGTGGGACAGAAATATTTTAAATAAACAAACAACGATTAGGAATTATTTATTTACAAGAACATGTTGAAAGCCTCTAGGCCAGGGGTGGGCAAATGGCGGCCCAGGGGCCACATGCGGCCCACCACAGAGTTTTTTGCGGCCCGCCAAGAAGATTTCAGGACTTCAAGAAAATTGAGCCTAAATTCAATTTGCTCTCTTATCCCATCACTGCTGATATTGATACAGCACCTGAGGAGCTGCAGCTTGAACTTATTGACATGCAGTCAGATCACACTGGGAAAGAAATGTTTGCTGCTGTGACCTTTACAAATCTTTGTCTGCTGAAAAAATTTCCATGTATGAAGAAATTTGCTGGGAAAATGTTCTCTATATTTGGGTCGACATATATTTGTGAGCAAAGTTTTTCTTGCATGAAGATCAACAAGAGTAAATATAGATGCTCTTTGACGGACATTAACTTGCAGGCTGTGATGAGAATCTCAACAAGCAATCTCACTCCTGATTTCAAAAAAATTGTAGAAAAGTGTGATAGGGTACATTTGTCTCATTAAACCGATTCTGAAATTAAATGTGCTTGCAGCTATAGACGATATGAAATGAGCACAATAAATAAATTGAATAAACTACCACTATTTTATTTAATTTATATTTATTGATTTTTATTATACAATTTATCCCTTTGCTGAAATGCAAAGTTAACTAATGAATGCAATCATTTTAAAAGGTGCGGCCCTCCGCTAACCTCCGCTCCCACAAAGTGGCCCCCGAGCCAAAACAATTGCCCACCCCTATTCTAGGCTAAAACTTTGGCTGGTACTTTCACTAAGAAAAGACTTGGGTTGTTTTTGGGGGACTAGCTGACTCCCGAGTCCTTGGCAGTGACAGTAGCAACAGCCAGGGCTTTTTTTTCTGGGGGAACGACCAGAACGGAGTTCTGGAACCTCTTTGACAAAATTATTTTTAAAATGTTTAAAAGTTCACGAGTTCTCAGTATACAGACTGAAAACTTTTTTTTCCCTCTTGAGAGTTGTCATGACTCAGGTGGGTTGTCACCTGATGCTGCCACCCTCTGGATATAGGTAGAGATGTGAAGGCCCAGAAAAAACCCGGAAAAATTCAGAAAAAAACCAGTTTTTTCCTGTTTTTTTCCTGAAGCCTTTTTTGTTTTTTTCTGAAAAATTGGAAAAATTGAAAAAAAGACAAAAAATTGATTATGGAATGTTTTATTTTAACACGATGAATTTTATTTTAAGTCAAGGTGTTCAAATATTTTCCAAATCATTTCTAAAAAATATGTATGGTATCAGATTAATCTGATTCCTGTGCATTGAGGATAAGCAAGTCCTAGGTTACAAACGGAACTCTCCAATGCAAGAACAAGATGCATTTCTTCCTTTGGGAGGTGCTATTGTTACAAGAAAAGAAAAAGGTTTCAGTTTTGTTTTTGCATGTGGGTGGATATACTGGCACTCAGGCTTCACTAGGCCTCAAAGCATTGGAAGAAAATACAGAGCAACAAAAAGGACCTGAAAGTATAGTTTTTAGAGGTCAATAATAACTGTGATAATGACACAACAGAGTAGCTGCAGAAGCAGAAACTGATAATTACAGCTCAGAAAATGATTCTGATTAAATTTCATGCCTATTCATGAGCCAGTTTGGTGTAGTGGTTAAGTGTGCGGACTCTAATCTGGGAGAACCGGGGTTGATTCCCCACTCCTCCACTTACACCTGTTGGATGACCTTGGGCAAGCCATAGTTCTGCCACAGCTGTTCTTGAAAAAGAGCAGTTTCAGTCAGAGCTCTCTCAGCCCTGCCTACCTCACAGGGTGTCTGTTGTGGGGAGGGGAAGGGGAAGGAGTTTGTAAGCTGCTCTGAGACTCCCTTGGGTAGTGAAGGGCGGGGTATAAATCCAGTCTCCTCCTCCTCCTCCTCCATTCATTGAAACTTAGTCCCACACTTGCTTCTATACACTTCCCCCCCTCTTCAATTCTTTTTATGAGAATGGGGTTTTTATTTTTATTTAATACTGCGGAGAGGAAATATGAATAATTGTTACTTCTGGATTTTTAAAAATTGTTTGGTGAAAGCTTTTTTGTCTGTTCCACATAAACTAGTAAACAGTTTAGGAGTTTGTTGCTCCATTTGTTACAATTACAAATAGATATTATTAAAACGGTAAATTCTGTTTGTGATAATTGTTTGGATACACTATATTTTAATATGCTAGTTGTGATAATTTCATGCCAAGTAAAATTGTCCATAGTCATAGTCATATTTTATGTTCCTAAAGTAACAGAATGACTTTCAATCTGGAAAAGAAAATAAGTGCTAATATAGCATTTTTTTTCAATTTTTCCAAAAATTTTATTTTTTTCCCGGAAAAAAACAGGGGAAAACAGGGTTTTTTCCCGAGCTTCAAAATTTCTGGAAATTTTACATCTCTAGATATTGGAAAGGCCCAGAGCACCCTCCCAAGACCTTCAGACCTCCTTTGTTTGGCCGAATAAAAGAGCGTGAGGACCAGGCAGAGTGAAAAACAACAAAAGGTTTATTGGATGGGAGGTCAGCCCAAAATGGGAAGACAAACAAGGTGCAAGGATAATAACAGCAAGTGGGTGAAAAGAAAAGGCATCCAATGCCCTAACGCGACTAGGCTCACAGTCCCTGATCCACTGTCTTGGCTGGGCCTGAGTCTACTCACCCTTCCCTCAGGGCGAGGGACTCTCTCCCCTGCAGCAGCCTTTTCACAAGCCCTGCTCCCTGGGAAAAAGAACAACTTCCAACTGGTCCCAGCTCTTTTGTTGCAATGCTCTCTTCCCTCCTATTGGCCCGTTTTGACACCAAAACACACGCAGGGGCCCCTGGGAGTTGTAGGCCCAGCACTTTCCACTGCCAGCCAGGCTCCCTGGCCTACCAGGCCTTGCTGCCACTAGGGATGCCAAGTCCCCCTGGAGGGTGCGGAAACCCCTGCTCCATTGGTCCATTCCCCACCAGCCCGGATTGGGCCGCCGGGGGGAACCCCGCCCCCAAACTGCTGGGCTGCTGCAACCTGCATGGTGCGATGACGTCACCCGGAGGTGACGCACATTTCGGGCACATTTGGGGGGAGACGCTCTATAATTTGAGGGAAAACTCTATGGTTTTCCAGAGGACTCCCGGTGGGGAATGGACTCCCCCCCCCCCGCTACAGAAGAGGCAGGACTTGGCAACCCTAGCTGCCACAGGCCAGGTCATGACAAGAGTTCTGGCACCTCTTTTTTAAAAAAAGCCCCGGCAACAGCTACTGCTTAAAAGCATAGTGCTGCAAAATACAAAATATTAATAAGACAACTTCCAAGTCAGTGTCAGTCGGCAAAAGGGAACTTGTTAGAAGTGCCCACTCTTTGCTCTTCTTTTTGCACTGTACCTACAGCCAGAGACTGAGAAACAAGTGCAGGTCACAGTGGGCTTAAAGATCAAACATGCAGATTTTTGAAGCTATGCCAAGGCAGATCCAGAGTCTATCTAGCTCAGTCTTGTCGAATTGGAGGCTCTACAGCAGGGGTGGCCAACCTGTGGCTCGGGAGCCACATGCGGCTCTTTCACATATATTGTGCAGCTCCTGGCAGGGCGGCTGGGGAAGCAAAGGGGAGGCATGCTTTTTCTCTCTTCCTTCCTTCCTTCCTTCCTTCCTTCCCTCCTCCCTCCCATCTATTTGCTTTCCTAGTTTCTCTCTCTCTCTTTCTTTCCACTTCTTTAATTCTTTCTTTCCATCTCTCTCAATATCATTAGCAAACAAGTAATAACATTATCAATAACTGGTTTTCCTCGTTTGTTTTTATTTTCGGCAGTCCCATTTAACGTTAATAAAAAGCAAATTTGCATATTTTAAAAAATAAAAACGTGTGTGTGATATTTGTTCCTGTCTTGTGGCTCTCAGACATCTGACGTTTATTCTATGTGGCTCTTAACGTTAAGCAAGGTTGGCCACCCCTGCTCTACAGGACCTCAGTGTGATTAAGGTCTTTCCCAAGACCTGCTACCTGACATCTTTGAAGTGAAGATGGCCAAGATAGAGCCTGGGAGCTTCTGCGTGCTAAACATGTTCTCTATCAGTTCCTACACTGGGAATGAACTGTATTAATCGCTACTAATATCTCCTTGCCTTGCCAGCAAATCCCTCACTGGCAGTGGCCCCAAACAGGAGATGTACCAGGCAAAACCAAAGATGTGCACTGAAACATGATTGCATTGCAATTTACTGAGAATCTGGAATAAATACAAAAGCCAAGAGTGTCCAACTAAATTGCTACTACCTCCTTTTATTTTTTGAGAGAGATTTTAATCCTAAAAGATTTATGGAGTTGCATTATGTAGAATGTATGACGTCCATTTGTATCATGACTTGCTACCGCATTAGTTTACTTTTCCATATGAACTATCAAAAATGCACCATGGTTTAAATTTATGCAGTGAGGAACACATTTTAGAAGATCTCTTAAAGCAGATTTCCAGTGAAAGGGGATTATAAACTTTTCAGGAAATAATCCTAGATGATGGTCAAAGCATCTGATGTCAATTATATATATAAAGTGTTACTCAAGCTGCAGCACATGTTAACCCCTCTATGTGATAAAGAAAGTTTGTCTCATTTCATATATATGGCAGTATAGTTGGAAAAAATACTGACACCTTTTTTTGTGTACAAATTATAGAGAGCTGTAAAATGATAACGAAGCAGTTTGCAATGTGTACAATGACAAGAATACAAACTAAGAGCCAGCCTGCAATGCATCACAGGGGTGTGTGCATGACAGCTAGGAGATCATACCCCTCAATTCCCCCACTCTAGACTCTACACTCCCGGGGAAACATTCCTTGAGTAAGGTCATCCCTCCCTTTTCTTGTAACGGACACTCCGTGCCACTCTCAACATTCCATTACTTTCAAGGCATATTTAGTCCTCAATATTCCATGTTTTTCTGTTTATGAAGGTACCCATGCCCTCTGTGTACCTTTTGTATGGCTTTGATCATCTGCAATGTGGCTGAACAATTTACTGCTAGAAATAACGATATGGTTCAAGATGTTAGAAGTAGCAAATAGAGGAGCCGTCACCTTTCCCCCATATGCAACCATCATGCCTAGATGCAGCTCCAGCTGGCAGGTCCTCCTTCATTTAGCTTCTGTCTGAAGCTTGAGGGGGGGAAGCTCTACTGGAGTGTCTTTCCCTCAGTGAATATATTTTGTATTGGACTTTAGTTGTCATTTCCGTTAGAAGTTGATCCCTGGGAGCTCTTTTTGGCTGAAAAATAGGATTACAGTATAATAAATAACTTTTTTTAGCTGCCATGGCTAATAGCCATTGATACATTTGTCTCTCCATTAATTTGTCTAGGCCTTTATAAAAAAACCCTGTGTAATCTAATGCCTGTTGTTGTATCTTGTAGTAATTAACTGTGAGTGTATGGGGCTCTTCTGCCTTTGCCCTTTGGGAACATATGATCAGAGGGGGCCTGCACTGACTAAACCCTGATCCCGTTGTGCTGGGTAGATGGGCAAAAGACCCAGAATTAGCTCAGATATTGGTTAGAGCTCCCAGCTCTGGGTTGGGAAATACCTGGAGATTTTGGAGGTGGAGCCCTAGGAGGGTGGGGTTTGGGGAAGGAGGGACTTCAATGCCATAGAGTCCGGGTGTGTTCAGACGGGCAGCTAATCCCGCCATTGGCCTGGCTGTAATTTGTGCTAGATCTTTTTGATCCAGCATTGCATGACCAGACAGCCCGTCTGTGAAGCACTTCACCACGCGTGACTCCTTTGGTGAATTGTCTAGATGGCATCCACCATGGGAAGCCGTGCGGTCAGCTTTTTTAAAAAATCCTGTCTGCGCATGTGCATAGGCACCTCACCATATACTTGTTTTTCTGCGCATGTGTGTACTAAAAATGGTAAAAACACCGCCAGCTGTACCTTTCTCTAGGTACTGTTTCACTTAATTAGGGGACCGTCAGAAACATAACATTGTTTGGATCACTTGAGCAGAGCTCTGGGGACGTCGCATGTTTAAGCGGTTATGCACGCATCGCTAAGAGTTTTTTAAAATGGCGGCCATTCGATATGGTCTGGAGACCATCCCTATGGGCTGACTGAGCACTGGTGAAATGACCTGATGGTGGATAGTCCAGCATTGGTCCATTGGCCATTCAGTCCGGACTGTAACTACTATCTTTTAAGTATGGATCCCCGATGGGGATCGACGGGCTACTAATGAAAGCGGCATGATTCCCAGATGTTGAGGTCTGGATGTGCACTTTAAATCCACCAGGCACTCATGCCTGGCGCGGCTCAAAAGAGCCACCTGAATGCACCCTCCGCCTTCCAAAGCCGCCATTTTCTCCAGGGGAACTGATCTCTGTTCTGGCTGGAGTTCAGTTTGTAATCCCTGGAGATCTCCAGCCACCACCTGAAGGTTAATAGAAAATAGTCAGTGACAACCGTGATATATCTGCAAAGGAAATATCACTCTCTCTTTTTTAGATTTTCAAAACCAGATAAATATTAATATATTCCTGTACATTCACGCAAGAATAAACATAAAAAAAATATATGATTCCACAGTGTCGACAAGCACATTCCAATAATCTAAAGTTCTCCTGTATTGCAGGAGTCTGCCTGGTCCTCTTCACCTCAAGCGTCATCCGATGCAAATAGAGTGCAACAAACAATAAATCTTCTTCGTGTCTTTCTTGTACTAATATTGGATTGTCAACAGATAGCATAGAAGCTCACGAATCTGCAGACAGGCTTGCTCCAACACCTGTTTCAATAGGCTTCCTCTGAGCGTAGACTCAATGAATCCTTTCCTGCTCAGCAAGGGTCATTTCGTAGAAAAAGAGGGGCAGAAGCTCATTAGCATGACTTATTTGCATGTGCCACACCCTCTAACATCACCGGAAGTGTGTCAGAAGGCAAGACCCACCGCTCAGGCTCCACCCCAAAAATCTCCAGGTATTTCCCAACTCAGAGCTGGTGAGCCCACCTGGAGAAAAAGTGCTTCAAAAGCACATAGGAAATAGAATGGAGGGATGACGCAGATGACAGCAAGAACAAGCAGCAGGCCCCCATACGTCCCCACAAGTGAGGGGTGCTGGGAGCGGGGTGTCCTATAGCCGGGAGGCTACTAACGAGGGGGCGGGGCTGCTGCCCAAACCCACCACTCACTCCTCACTCAGAGCTGGAGACCTGGGTGTGCTGGAACTGCACCAGCAGCAGGGGAAATTATTGCTGTGCACGCACCATAGGGAGAACTGGACTCTGAAGTGAGCCGGTGACGCTCTAGCCCTGGGCTTTTTACTCCCAGAACACCATTCCTGCTCGGTCCCCCTCGAAAGGACCACTGCTGCTCAGCATTCGTCTCTGCATGTTATCTCCCTGCATAATGCTCACACTCAGTTAAATCTTATCTTGTTCAGCTTTCTCTCTGTATGCTTTCTCTCAAAGACTTGGATATTGGTGCACATGGCCCGCAGACGAAGATTCATGGCAATCTCACTTGGGGAGAGAAAGATATTTGTTTGTTTATTTTATTTAGGGGGGGAAATGGTGCCACCTCTTCAGGAACCTGCCTAAGGCAGCTTACGAAATAAAAATAATTAACACAAAACACTAAAAGGTATCATTTAAGACCAGTGCTATTTTTGGGCAGGAACGCACAGGAACGGAGTTCCGGCTGGCTCCTGAGTTGGCCACTCCCAGCAGGAACTCATTAGCATAATAGGCCACACCCAACAGCAGAAACTCATTAGGATTTGCTACATTAAGGGTATGTGGCCTGACATGCAATTTAATTCCTGCTACAAGAAAAAGCCCCGGGTTTTGACAACAAACATGGTAAACAGAAAAAGAAACAAAAGGTGGGTGTGGCTGGATGACCACTCTTCTGGTAACAGGGAGGTGTGGCCTAATATGCTAATAAGCTGTGCTGTCAGTGGTGTGGCCTAATATGCTAATGAGTTTCTGCTGTTGGGTGTGGCCTATTATGCTAATGAGTTCCTGCTGGGCTTTTTTTTGTTTAAGACACAGCGTTAAAAGCTCAGCTCAGCAAAAAAAACCATAGGCAATAATACCCCTTTAATAGACACAGAATGGGCTGTTCCTTTTCCTTTAAAGCCGCAGTGATGGCGGTGGTAAAAGTGGTGGGTTTCCAGTTGGGGAAACTATGGAAGGAACAGATAACCCCCCCACATCAGGTGGTAGAGCCCTGATCTGTGTCAGGAGGACATCCCCTGCCTACTTTTTAGGATTGAAAAAAAATCATATGAACACTTAATCTATTATGGTCAGTGCTGTCTACTCTGACCCGCAGCGACTGTCCAGAATCTTAGACTTTTCATATCACTGTCACCAGCTATCTAGTCCTTGCAACTGGAGATGCTACGGATTGAACCTGGGACCCTTGACATGCCAAACAGATGCTCTACCACTAAGCCACAGCCCCACCTAATCACAGAACGTTAGCATTACATTTAATTTAACCCTTTGCACTAGGCCTGGGATAGAGAAAGCCCGTCATTCATCTCTTTGAGTTTGATCCCTGCTCAATACTTCCAACTCCCCACCACCACCACAGCTGGCCCCGAGCACAGATAGAATTTGGGTTTCGGTAGCAGAGAGAGTGGCTGTTTTTATAACAAAGCTTCTCTTGCTCTGTCTTCTGTCCTAGAAATAGCACACTGTGATTAATCTATTCCTGGCTTTGTTCTTTTCATGACAAGGAGAATCTGTCTCCGGAGCTGTTTGTTTCCTGCTTTGGAAGAAGCTACTGCGGCCAGGAAAACAAAAGCCTCACTAAGAACTCCCAAGGGTGGAGAAACGGAGCCTGCTAAGCGTCTTGCCTAAATGAGATGCAAGAGTGGTCGGTTCCAAGGATGCGCGCTGAATGCCTTTTGACCCATTCCAAAACACCTGCGCCAAACATTTGCAAAAAGCTTTGTCTTCGTTCCCTGTTCTGTCACAGATCTGCTTTGTTTAGCAGAGGAAGAAAGAGTTGATGCAAGAATGGCGATCGCAGGCTTTGTTTGCTCCCTTCCCCGCCTGTTTACATGATAAAATGGGACTGGCTCCAGTTAAAGATGGTTGGACACAGCGCTGGCCACACGGCACCGTTGCCTACGGTTGGCTGGACGTAACCACAGGTCTGCTGGCAGTAGACCCTTAACAGACAAAAGGAAGCACTGCTTCTCAGTGTGAGTTTGATGGTCAGTCTTCCTGTGGCACTTGCGGAGAGCCAAAACTGCAAGGCTCTCAGTGCATAGGCACATGACCAGGAACACACTGGGAGTGAGAATGGCCCTGGAGTAAGCTGAGCTGAATGGCCCTTTTAAGGTTGCCAGGTTTGGGTTGGTAAATTCCTGGAGATTTGGGGATGGAGCCTGTGGAAGAAGAAGAAGAAGAGAAGAAGAGATTGGATTTATATCCCGCCCTTCACTTGGAGTCTCAGAGCGACTTACAAACTCCTCTCCCTTCCCCTCCCCACAACAGACACCCTGTGAGGTAGGTGGGGCTGAAAGAGCTCTGACAGAAACTGCTCTTGAGAGAACAGCTCTGAGAGAACTTGTGACCGACCCAAGGTCATCCAGCAGCTGCAAGAGCCCACCCTCCAAAGCATCCGTTTTCTCCCAGGAACTGACCTCTGTAGCCTGGAGAACAGCTGTGATTCCAGAGGATCCCCAGGTCCCACCTGGAGGCTGGCATCCCTAACTTCAGCAGGGTACAGTGCCCTAAAGTCCATCCTCTGAAGCTGCTGCTTTCTCCAGGGGAGCTGATCCCTGTTACTTGGAGATCAGCTGTAATTCCAAGAGATCTCCAGGCCCTGTCAGGAGGTTTGCAACCCTAGCTGCTACTAAGGTGTCTGAGCCAAGCCTCCCCTAAAACAGAGTTGGTGGGGCTGGGCACTGCCTGATTCTGGTCACTGGCAGCCATTGGGGAATTTCCCTGTCAGGTAATTAGCCAATCTAGCCCGGCACACAACACTCAATGGTAACAGCCACTGTCCATAGAGAGGACAACTGAAGGACCTGGATTGGGTACAAGGCCATAGAGACCAGTCTCCAAAGCAGCCATTTTCTCCAGGGGAACTGATCTCTGTAGTCTGGAGGTTGGCAACCCCAGCTGTAGGCTGACACCAAACGCCCCAATGTCTATCCCCTTGCCTGCCTACATTGAACACCGGGATGTTGGTGAGAAAAGGTTTTTAAGATCGTGACTTGAGATATCCCTTTTTGTCTTCCCTTTCCCCCTTTTCTGTTTTGTAATATCCAGCCTGAAGTAGAGTTCTGGAGAACTCAAAGCTTGCGCACTGTTTTGTGTCATTTCGGTTGGTCGTCATAAAAGGTATTGTGTAGACTGTGGTTTGGTTTTGGGTCTCATCCTTGACCAGTGGTAAGTTGGTGTTAAAATCAGAACTACAAAAAAAAAGCCCCCTTTTTAGTTGTGTTTGTTGTCATTATGAGCTGTTTTGCTTCGTCCATCTTTGTTGCTGGTGTTCCCAATTTGTTTCTTGTACAGGGTTTTGGGGTATTTTTTGCTCCATTTATATGTGACTGATTGAAAAACAGGCACCTTGACTGAAAAACAGGCACCGGTTCTTTCAAATATTGGTACAGTCAGGGAAAATACAGATTTATCTTGATGGGAGAGAAACCTTAGCAGACATGGTGATTTTCAAATCAAAACAGTGTGTTCATAACGTTCAGTAACATTGTAAATTAAAGTGAGCCCTGGAATAACCGAGAATTATTTATTGCCATTTTCCGTGGGTTCCCTGAATAAGACATTGGCCTTGTAACGCTTGGCATCACTGCACAGAGGCAAGGGAGTTGGATCAGGCGTGAACACTTGAGTAGTACAGAGAAGGTATAAGTGCTTTCATCCTCCAGAGCAGGGGTCCTCAAACTACGGCCTGGGGGTCACATGCGGCCCGCTGAGGGCATTTTTCTGGCCCGCCGGGTGTGCCGCTGCCTGTCCTCCAATTCCCAGCAGCACACAAAGCAGCGGAAAAATCGCAGCCAATCGTCCTGGGCCACATGACAAAGCCCCGCCCCCCTGCTTCCAGTCAGCCAGGAGGAGGCAAAAGGAAGACTGGAAGAGGGTAAGTGTGGGGTGGCAGGCGCTCCGGCTGGCCCCAAGTCTCCTAGCCGGCTGAGAAGCCTCTCAGCCGGCTAGGAGACCTGCGCCAGTCCCAAGAGCCGGGCAGGGGTCTTTTTTGAGGCTTTTTGTGCTGCTGGGAATCGGAGGGGGAGAGAGAGAGAGAGGTTTCTCTTTCCCATCATGATGCCTGCAGTAGTGGAGTTTCAGGGAGAAGCAGCTGGGGGCTTGCTGCCTTAAAAAGTTTGCGAGGATCCCGAGTTCTTTGTTTCTTCGGAGAGGGAAAGAAAACAACCCCGTCAAAGGTGCCTTGCTTGCGCGCGCGCACCCCCCCCCCCCCGGTGCGCTTTCCCTACCCGCAAAATAACATCTGAAATCTCCAACCAGATCTAGACTAACTGATGCACACTTGCATCACTTGTTACGACTAGCAGTGACAAATATGGAACCGGACATTGACCATCTCATTAGCCAAAAGCAGGCCCATAGTTCCCATTGAAATTTGTTGATTTAACTTTACTTGTTCTTCATTTTAAATATTGTATTTGTTCCCATTTTGTTTTTTTACTTCAAAATAAGATATGTGCAGAGTGCATAGGAATTTGTTCATAGTTCTTTTTTTAAACTATAGTCCGGCCCTCCAACGGTCTGAGGGACAGTGAACTGGCCCCCTGTTAAAAAAGTTTGAGGACCCCTGCTCCAGAGCATAGACCTGGCTAGAGAGTCCTTTTCAAAGGCAACTGTATTCTCTTGCACAATTTTTTTCTCCTCAGCAAAGTTACCCAGTGCCAAATGACAGCACTCATCAAAAGACCAATGTCTGCTTTACTTTTTCTTCTTTCCATAGTTCAATGAAACGTTCTATTATCTTTAACAATTACAAGAGAGAGAGAGAGAGAGAGAGGGAATGTGTAAAAGTTACAACTAGGGTTGCCAGCCTCCAGGCGGGGCCTGGGGATCTCCCACTTTTACAACTGATCTCCAGCTGACAGAGATCAGCTCCCCTGGAGAAAATGGCTGCTTTGAAGGGTGGACTCTATGGCATTGGACCATGCTGAGGCCCCTCCCCTCCCCAGACATCACCTTCTCCTGGCTCCACCCCCAAAGTCCCCAGGTATTTTCCAACCTGGACTTGACAACCCTAGTTACAACTGAGAACAGCAAGTCCATCATGCAATCCGATCCGGATGCTCTTCATAATTAAACGATATCCTGGCTGATCGCCATTTGATCTCTCAGAGCCCAACATCTGGTCTTCTCCCTTCACGCTGGTAAGAAATACTTGACGTTAACGAGGGAATAAATTATTTCGGTTTGGAAAGGTAGGCTGGACTGGGTTGAATTCATGGCGATTTTCTTCTCTCTCTCTCTCTCTCTTTTTATGTGTGTACTGTGAGGTCAAACCCATTTTCATAAAAGCAGCGTTAAAAGCCAGGTCTGTAAAGAGACGGCTACTTGTCTCTCTTGCGCACCGTGCCGTGAGCGGGCTGGGAGGAGCTTCCTGCTCCAATATTTAATGAGCAACTCCTCCTTCGAGGTTGTTTAATGTTGGGGTTTGTTTCGCTACCTTTGCTTTGCGTGGTTATTTCTGGCAGGAGCGAGACTAAACCTTCCATGGGTGTTTGGCATGTCAATTACTATAATTAAGCTTTCTGTGGTTCCTTAGAAGTTCGGCAAGATATAATTTTCAGCCAGCTGCCCCCGGCCCACACCTCTGTCGCTCCCCAGGGCACAGAGGGTGGCCAGGTTGCAAAAAAAAAAATATCGATTTATAGATGGAAAGAAACTTATTAAAGAAAGCGATCAGACGGACTAGCGATGGGTGTTTGCTCTGAGTGACACGGGGTGTCCGAACTGCATGTTTGCAATGCCAAACACAGAAATGGCTTGTTTTCTCCCTTCTTCCCCTGGTGACTTTCCATTATTAAAGAAGTCAGGATGAAGCCGTGAGAGGGAGGCCTGGGCAAGCAGGGTGTTATTTTCTTCAGGGGCTCTCAGCACCGAGCACAGTATCTGGGACAGCCTTGTTGGTGTTTGCATTCCACATGGCGGAGCTTTTTAAAAATACCGGCCACAGAACCACCCTTGGAAATTTCCAGGGACCAGTGAATGCTTGGAAGAAAAAAGTAGCTAGGCGTTTGGGGACAGCAAGGCATGACCCATCCCACCCACCTCCTAAAAAAAAAAAATCCCTGTTTCAGATCCCTGGAAGATGAGAAGTTCTCATAAGGACGGGCGTCACATGAGGCATCTGTGAGGTTTCTTTGCTGGACACTGCAGGTCTAGTGTTAGAGTTGGGGTTAGGGTCTCCAGGGTTCTGCCACTGCTGCTGATGCAGCATAGTGGCAACAAGATTTCCACACGGAGCGTTTCCCTGCTTTTTCTTTCCCCCAGTCCCCTTAGTGGCCATTTCCCCCCTTTCCACACCACTGGTAATTTTTTACAGTGGTAATTGATGTACCGATATTAAGTGGTCATTGATATACCTTCAGTATATCAATTACAGTTGGTTAAGACGTTGAGCTGCAGACCGGAAGGTCGGTAGCTCGGCAGTTTGAGACCCTAGTGTTTGTCCCTGGCCCCAGTTCCTGCCAACCTAGCAGTTCGAAAGCAAGAAACTGCAAGTAGATCAATAGTTACTGCTTTGGTGGGAAGGTAACAGCGTTCGGTGCACCTCAGCATTTAGTCATGCCGGCTACATGACCACAGAAAAGTCTTCGGACAGCGCTGGCTCTTTGGCTTGGAAACAGAGATGAGCACCACCCCCTAGAGGCGGATTCAACTGGCTTTCGAGCAAGGGAAACCTTTACCTTGAAAAAGCAACCCTCAAAGCCCCCTGATGGTGCAGAAGTGTATGTGCGGCCACCTTTGGGACTGGGGCGGTGGGGCAGGGGAGGGATGTTGCCGATGTGGGCAGGACCTGGAAAATCTGGACTGCCACACCCACAAGGTATGACAGTCTTTGCTGCAGTCTTTGAAAAAATATTGTGGCAAAGCACGTTTGGGAAAGTGGAGAGGCTGTGGCTCACTGGAAGAGCCTTTGCTTTGCGTGCAGAAGGTCATAAGAAAATCAGAAGAGCCCTGCTGGATCAGACCAGTGGCCCATCTAGTCCAGCATCCTGCCTCACACAGTGGCCAGCCAGTTCCTCTGGAGAGTCAGCACCAGGGCATAGAGACCAAGGCGTGGCAGGGAGGGCGGGATACAAATTAGACAAATAAATAAATTCGTAAGAACATAAGAAGAGCCCTGCTGGATCAGACCAGTGGTCCATATATACCAGCATCCGTCTCACACAGTGGCCAGCTAGTTCCTCTGGACGGCCAACAACAGGGCACAGAGGCTGAGGCCTTCCTGGCTTTGGGATTCAGAAGATTAGTGCCTCTGAATGTGGAGGTTCCCCTCACTCGCCATAGATTTATCCTCCGTGATTCTGTCTAATCCCCTTTTAAAGCTGTTTATTCCTGTGGCCATCACTACATCATCTGGCAGTGAATTCCTCAGTCTAGTCATCTCTGCATAAGGTAGTATTTCCTTTTGTCTATCCCAGGGGTGGGCAAACTTGCTCAGCGTAAGAGCCACCTAGAACAGGGGGGGCCAAACTTGCTGAATGTAAGAGCCGCATAGAATAAACACCAGATGTTTGAGAGCCACAAGACATGAACAAATATCACCTGCTTTTATTGGAAAATAAGCAAAATTGCTTTTTATTAACATTAAATGAGACTGCCAAAAATAATAACAAAAGGGGTAAAAGCAGATATTGATAACGATATTAATTTGTCCAATGATATTTGTTTGCTAACGATATTTAGCTTCCCCAGCCGCCCTGCCGGGAGCCACATAATATATGTGAAAGAGCCGCATGCGGCTCCCGAGCCACAGTTTGCCCACCCCTGGTCTATCCTAAACCTACTACCCATCAGCTTCCTGGGTTCAGTCCCCAGTCTCTCCAGCTAAAGGGTGAGTAGGTAACATGAAAGACCCTGCCTGAAACCTTGGAGAGCCGCTGCCAGTCTGAGTAGGCAAGACTGACCTTGATGGACCAGAGGTCTGATTCAGTCAACGACAGCCTCGTGTGTGTGTGTTCATATGAAAGATTGCAGAAAAGACGGGGGAAACCCAGGAGGGACATGAAAGCATCATGCTGCTGTGGGGAAGCAGGAGAAAAAGCCCTACTTCCAAATAGCACCCAACCTGGGGCACGGAAGCCCTGGGTTAGGGACCTGGTCCCACCTCCACTTCTGTCCACAATTAATGCGGCTATGGGGGGAAGGGGAGTAAGAAGCAGCCAGGCATCCCGATGGGAGCCAGAGCCTCCAACCCCCTGGTGCCGCCCTCGCTCTGTGAAGAAAAATAACCGTAGAGTTCTAATGAGGGGTGAGTGGAAGTAAACAGCCCGAGCAAATAAACAACCAAGGAAAGGATGCCAACGCAGCAATGCAAGGAAGCAAAATGGATGAATTTAAAGCCACAGTTCACAAGTGACACCTGTCCCTGGATACAAGGGACAGTCCCCGTTCTCTGGGTCCTGTCCTTGGTAAATCCCCCTTCCTGCTGCTGCTGTTTGAGGGTGCCTTATTGCGTGATTGTGAGTTGCTAGCTCCCTCCTTGGTTCTCAGCAGGGCTTTTTTGGTAGAAAAAGCCCTGCAGGAACTCATTGGTATAATAGGCCACACCCAACAGTAGAAACTCATGAGCATATTAGACCACACCCCTGCCTTCCCTCCATGGATCGGCTTGGCTTCCCCAGGCGCCCTGTGGCTTGCGAGGCGCCTGGGGAACCCGAGAGGGGGGAGGCTGTAGGCGTGGCCAACTTGGAAGCCAGCCGGAACTCCGTTCCTGTGCGTTTCTGCCCCAAAATAGCCCTGGTTCTCAGACTGTGAAATCTTTGTGTTGGGGAGTGGATGTATATTGACTCTGGTGTGCATTCACGTAAATAAAGGTGCATGAACACTAAGGCCCCTTGTGAAGTTCTTGCTATTTGCGGAAATGGTTTTACCTTTAAAACACTATGTATATAAACTTGGTAGTTTTCCGCTGCCACCAGGAATTTAAAATTCCAAAACTCTCTCTTTTGGTAGTATGACCTACGGTCTGGGCACTTCAGAGGACTATGTGGCCCTGAGGAAGTACTGTACTGATTTCTGGGATAAGTTTAAACATTTGATTTATTTAATAAAGAACAAAATAGGTTTCTGGTTATTTTGAACAGCTGCTGAAGAAAGGAACTTGTAAATATAACTGGCAATGCTTGGTGCTACAAACAGTCTCTTGAACTCTGAAATTCACTCTGATAGGCTAATCTCTTTTTCTCTCAAAGCCACACAGGCAAAACTTTTTGTTTTATTCACACAGAATAGAAGCATCTCTCTTAGTCACACAGACTACAACGTTGGTCATTGCTTAGAAAAAGACTCAAAATCCCACAGTCACACAGATTATGTTCACTCTTCATACTTCACACACAGAATCCTTCATAGACATCTACACACAGATTCCTCTCAGAACATCTCCTCCAACACCTTCAGTCATCAGCCAATCAAAATCACACCTGTCTCCCTCTATACCCCCCTACAGTACTACAGTCAAACTAAACATTTAAAGGAACACACACACCAAAACATGAAATCATCACACCCCTGTAAAACCACTGTGCACCTCAGTGTCTAGTCATGCCAGCCACATGACCACAGAGACATCTTCAGACAGCGCTGGCTCTTCGGCTTGGAAACGGAGATGAGCACTGCAACCCTAGAGTCAGATTTGACTGGCTTTCGAGCAAGGGATACCTTTACTTTTACCTAAGATATGGCCTGCCAATTCGCCCTCTGGAGTTGGGGAAGTTGTTTTTGATTCTATTTCTCTAGCATATCTTGAACTCAAAGAGCAACTCCCCCCCATCTTTTGGGGGTTTTTTTGAGGGGGGCTCACTGAAATGTATACCGTCTACCCTCCAAAGCAGTCATTCTCACCAGGGGATCTGATCTAGCATATCCTGAACTCAAAGGGCAACCCCCTCCATCTTTTAATTCGGGGCAGAATAGGCTATTCTGAAGGGAATTAATACAGTCAGGCAGTGAAGAGTTTGAACAATGCGAATGGAGACAGCTGGATATATGTGTGTGTGTTGTGTATTCATATGACAACAGGGATTTCCCATGCATGGCATTATTTCCCTCTGTGATATGGTGGAAGATATGGAACTGGCCCTGACATCTTCTGGGACAGTACAGAGCCAGACTTAAAATGCTGATAGACTCTGAACAGTTCATATATTTTAAGTGAACGGTAGTAGGTTTCTGCCCTGACCGGGATGGCCCAGGCTAGCCCAATCTCGTACAATCTTGGAAGCTAAGCAGAGTCAGCCCTAGTTAGTACGTGGGTGGGAGACCACCAAGGAAGTCCAGGGTTGCTCAGTGCAGAGCCAGGCACTGGCAAACCAACTCTGGATGTCTCTTGCCTTGAAAACCCAACAGGTTCACCATAAGTTGACTGTGACTTGACGCCATTTCCCACCACATTAAGTTTCTGGTCCCTGCGGGGGAAAAGCTCAATTTGCCCCTTTCGGTTTAAGTTGCCTTTGACATTGCAATGCGTGCCACGACGCTTTTCCCGCAAGAACTTTCAGCAATTCTCGCTCCATTACCCTAAACCCCAACTATTCTGACAATGCTTCATTCACAAAGAAGATGCTGTAGCCTCGCTATGACTGGTCCTTTCTCTTCAGCCAGTACAGCGAAACCGTTTCTTGCCCTGAAAGAGCTATAAATGCTTGTTCATTCAGGACACCGCTTGCTGTGAGGTCACTTCCCCAACTGTGACTGTGTGGCTATATTATTGCACTGAGGGGGTCCACCTTTTATATATATAGCTTCTTTAATGTCTCCTTCAATCGCCTTTTATTTTTAATTCACTTTCCTCCTGGGAGAAACGGTTTCCTCCTCTGTTGAATATCCAAATATTGACTTAACGCTTTGCCATTCAAGGAACAGTGAGAATAAAAGAAATCCTTCCCAGCCGCTTGTTTCCAGTGCAGACTTCAATGAATGGGCTCTCCCCACCTTGAAGGGCAGCAGCGGCCCTGATTCGGATCATGATGCAAAAATAATGTCACACGCTCCCCACTCCCTAAGCAAGGCAAAGCTCCAGAGCCGAAGCTGCCTTTGACTCAGACCATTGGTCCATCCAGCTCAGCACTGTCTAGTCTGGCTGGCAAGCATCTCTCCAGGGTCAAGGTCTTTCTCATCCCTGGCTGCTGGAGGTTATTTTAAGCAGAGACATCAGGAAATGAATCGGGGACCTATTGCAAAGCTCAGTTTCCTTTTGGATGAGGAAATAATGGAGACTTTCAGTCTCTTTATTGCTTTATTTACAGACGCACAAGCGGAGCAGATCAGAAGCCCGTCGGCCAGCAATCGGGAGAACTCCAGTGAACCATTTACCGCTACCGAGGCTGTGCCAACTGCAGGTTGGGAAATTCCTGGAGATTTGGGGGTAGAGCCTTGAGAGGGCAAGGGTTGGGGGGGGGGGGCTCAGTGAGGTGTAATATCATACATTCCACCCTCCAAAGCAGTCAGTCTCTCCAGGGGACCTGATCTCTGCAGTCTGGAGATCAGTTGTCAGTCTGGGAGATCTCCAGACCTCACCTGGAGGTTGGCAATATTAGCCCTCGAGGCCAGCTAATTCCTGCTAGAAACTCTCATCTCTCTGTCATGTGAACATAAAACACCTGCAGGCAAGGAATAAAGCCCTCCTGCTCAGGTGGCATCCCTCGCAAAAGTCACTCAGGGGCACATTGCCTCTGAACATGGAGCGTCTGTTTAGCCATCATGGTCGATAGCCATCCTTAGACCGTTCCTCCAGTCCCCTTTTCAAGTTTACTACGTGCCATCACACCACCTTGTGGCCGTGAGTTCCGTAGGTTAACATTGCATTGTGCGATGAGCTGCATGCACAACGTCTGCTCTTTGGGTTGATTCCTCGTTTGCATTTGCTGGGAATGCTGCATGTATGGTGAACAAGGTCTCTGTTGACTTCAGCAAGGGTGGAGATGGTGAGATGAGCCTGTGGCCCAGCCAGGATCACCCAGAGGCCAGACAGCAGGAGCAGGTGGAGGCCCACACAGTGGAGGTCTGAGCCAACAGGAGGACACAGGGACAGAAGAAGAAAGCCCCTCTAACCAGGGTCTGGCCTTCTACTGGGCATCTGGGGTAGCGGTAGCTGGGGTGGGGAGAACCTCCGGGAATTGTTGAACACACCTTAAGTCAAGAGGAATGAAACCAAGGTGGAACAGATGAGGGTTAGGGAATTGTGGATGATCAGATAGGACCCAAAAAAGGACAGCTCACCTAAAGCTGCGGGAGGAGACTGAGGGAGTGAAGCGGCTTTTCCTTCATTTTTTTGTTGAGAGCCAGTTTGATGTAGTGGTTAACACTGCGGATTCTAATCTGGGAGAACCTGGTTGTCGTCGTTGTCTTCTTCTCCACCTCCTCCTCCTCCTCCTTCTTCTTCGAGGCTGAAGCCAGAAGAAACAGACAGAAATTGAAATAGGGTGGTCAACTCCAGCTTGGAAAATTCCTGAAAATTCTGGGGGTAGAACCTGTGAAGTTTAAGGAGGGGAGGGAACTCAGTATGGATGTGACGCCATAGAGTCCACTCTCCAAAGCAGCCATTTTCTCTGGGGGAACTCATCTCTATAGATCAGCTGTAATTCCAGGATAGCTCCAGGCCTCACCTGTAGGCTGGCAACCCTAAAAATAAAACTTTCATTGCGCTAACATCTGTGCCTCGCTGTTTTTTGGCATTTAGGAGGTGTAATGGTGTGGCAATCTCAGCCTCCCTGCTGTGCCCTGTTGCCCCCATCTCTGATGACCACCCTGGACTCATACTCCTTTAACCTCTGGTCAGGGTAGTGTATTTGCCTGTAAGGGAAATGCAGACTCCTGCGCAGAACGTTTCCCTAAGAGGGCAAGATGCCTTTCTCCACGAGAGCATGAATTTACCAGTTGGAAGCCGGCTGGTGCCTCTGCCCAAAAAGCAACAAGAGACAGCCGCTGCTATCATGTCCCACTTGGCAGCTCTCAGAGGCCTCTTGGCTGGCTGCCTGGGGAAGACAGGATGCTGGACTAAATGGGCCTTTCTCCACGAAATCCTGCTCGCTGCTTCAGTTGGCAACGATCGTGTTACAGATGCCGGCTGGCCACCCTTTGCTTCGGGTCCTGGCTGGCAATGGCTCATAGTCCAGAATGACTGGCAGACGTTTCATCAGTGGGAGCTCCTGACAGATGATAGCTCCATCTCGAGTGTTTGGAATAAGATCTCCTTCGGGGTTTGAAGAAAGAGGACACCCTCCCCAGCTGAGTTCGTAGAAAGCGGCCAGCTGTAGTGAGACACACACAAAGGGAAGGCTTAGATGGCTTCCAAAGGGAGCTGGGTCTATTAATGCTGTAGAGGTCCATCAATAGTTTTCAGCCATGTCTCCCACCTTTTCTTGTGCCCAACAAGTGCTTTTAAGAAGGTAGGTGGGGCTTTGCCCAGCAGGGCTTCTGATTGGCTGTGCAGATTAAAAGGTGTTCTGTTAATAGGGTTGCTGGGTCCCCTTGTCAATCCAGCAAGGGGATTTGGGAGGGTGTTCTGAGGGTGGGGATGGGGACGTTGCACGACATGATGAAGTCACCCGGAAGGGACGTCATTGTGTTGGCAAGGGCGACACTCTATTTTTTGGGTGAAACTCTATGGTAAATTTGCCCTCAAACCATAGAGTTTTGCCCAAAAAACAGACTGTCCCCCTGCGATGTCCCTGATGCAATGATGTCACTTCTGGGTGATGCCAACACATCAGGGACGTTGTGTGGTGACATCCCTGTTTAGGAGCAGGGTTTCTGCCACCGGCCAGCTGGTCCATGGTGGGGAGAAGCCGCTGAAAGTGGGGAATCCCCTGCTCTGACCTGGGGGATGATAATCCTACCTGTTAAACAAAGCCTCTGCCCAAAATGTTGAAGAGATACTTATTAGAGTTATATACAGGGGTCCTTTCGTAGAAAAAGAGGTGCAGGAGCTCATTAGCATAACTCATTAGCATAACTCATTAGCATATGCCACGTCCCCTGACATCACCGGAAGTGTGTCAGAAAGGGAATATCAGTTTCAGCCCCATTATACCCTATGGGCCATTGAAATCAATGGCAAAAACTGATAGGGTATATGAGGGGCTGGAGGAAAGGGGGTTTGAGGGAGAGGCTCCAAACTTGCAGGGTAGCTGCCGGGGCCTCTCCTTGAAATACCCACCAAGTTTCAAAAAGATTGGACCACGGGGTCCAATTCTATGGGCCCCCAAACAGGTTGCCCCTTCCCCTCCATTGTTCTCTATGGTGGGAAAAAATGTTACTTTTTTCCCACCATAGAGAACAATGGAGGGAATGGGGGCAACCCTTTTGCAGGCCCGTAGAATTGGACCCCCTGGTCCAATCTTCTTGAAACTTGGTGGGCATTTGGGGGAGAGGTCCCAGAAACTCCCCTGCAAGTTTGGAGCCTCTGCCTCAAACCCCCTCCCCTCCAGTCGCTTTTAAAGTTGCCGCCAAATTTCGGCAGCAATTCGGCAGCAGGCCGAATCAGATCAGAGAATCTGATTCCGCCCGTGGCTGCCCTACTGCTCCTCCTGAGCTGGCGGAGCTGTGCTCCGCCTCGCTCCGGCCCCAAAGGACCCCTGGTTATATATAAGCTTGCTCCCCCTGACATTTTGTGATTGGCCCTGCCTCCTGTGACAGCCAGTTTATGAGCTCTTCCCCCTCCTGTGGCAGCCATTTTGTGACTGTGTCCATGGTTCTGTATGCTGGACTTCCAAAGGTGCCCCCAGGCTCAGAAAGTTTGGGGACCTCTGGTGTAAGACCTTCCAGCCTGCCCTTCTTTGTGTGTCTGCCTTGAATGAGGCGAGGTTGGCTTTTTCAGCCATGGCTCCTAGGCTTTGAAATTCTTTGCCCCCGGGAAATCTGATCAGCTCCCCTGCTGTTGTTTTTCTGGAGGTTGGTAGAGGCATCTGATTCCCCTCTTCCCCCAACACCTTTGGACAAGACCAAACCCAGTGGCTGCGGGTCTGAATGCCAGGCTTTCAGTTGTATCGCTGCATTGGGTCTTTGCTGCTTCATGTTTAAGTTTGGCTTGGCGGGCTTTTATCTGTTTGATTTTCACTGCTGTATTTAATTTTATTGGACTGCAGTTTTGATTTTTTTTTTATCCTGCTGCTGGTGCAAACTGTGTTTGCTGGCAATGCTGGAAATTCCCCAAGGAACCTTAGAAATCCTGGATTTCAGAAATCCCTGAAAGCGGACTGTTTTGGTGGGTTTCCCTGGCAGAGATTCCAAATCCCTGTGAGTCTAAATTCCAGTAAATGATTATGAGAAAAGCGACCACAATTACCTCCATCAGGGGTCATTTCATTAAAAAAGAGGTGCAAGAGCTCATTAGCATAACTCGTTTGCATATGCCACACACCCCGACATCACCGGAAGTGTGTCAGAAGGCAACACCCACCGCTCAGACTCCACCCCAAAAATCTCCAGGTATTTCCCAACTCAGAGCTGGCGAGCCAGCTTTACCCTTTGACTTAAGACACTTTAGGTTTGCTTTGCTCTTGCAGGGAAGCTACCCTACAACAAGCATGAAAATATAAATCGTATGCTTTTGCCTTTTTCCACAGCACATCATCATATGTGCCCGCTCCTGGGCTTGTTACTCATGGAACGGCATTCCTGTGCGTTCCTGCTCGAAATGACCCCTGCCTCCAGTACCAAGCCGTACTGCAATTGCTTGGCACAGAAGACCAGAGCTGAGGGTAGGAGCTGCCCCTCTGACATTTCCTCTTGGAGACCCCTGGTGGTGGTGAAGTCCTTTTAGTTTCTCTGTCATTATTGGATTTTAATCTGCAATTAAAGCATCGGACACTACATCTGCCCATAGGCGTAGAGTACGGGGGGGCTCGAGGGCTCGAGCCACCCCCGAAATTTCCCGGGGGGGGCTCAGCCACCCCCGGGAAAATGGAGTGCCTGCCTCCGCGCCTCCCCGGGTCCTTCCGAGGCCTGGTGGCCGCTGCGGGAAAGGAAGAGGGAAGGGGTGGCGGGGGGGAGGCACCGGCAGCAGCGGCTGGCGGGCCTCGGAAGGGCCCGGGGAGGCGGGGCGGTTTCCCGGAGGAAGGGGAAAGAACATCATCCCAGCAAGCGCATGCGCAAAGCGTGCATGCTAAGGAGCCCCCCCCCCCCCCCACATTTCCAAAACTCTACGCCCCTGCATCTGCCCACGTTGAAGCCTGGCCCTGAGCTCATTGTGGGTAGAGGCGGCTTCATTTTTATCCGAGATTGCTGGAAGGGGGCCGACATCCAGATATGGGCCTTGCATCCTAGGTAAACCCAAAATGCTGCTGATTACATCAGCAGGGAGCTGTTTCGTACACAGGGTTTTTCAGCTGGCTGCCAGCCGCCAAGGTCCTGGCTTGCTGTTACAGAATAAAATAAAACCTATATCAGCAAAATCTTGGGTTCATGCTAAGTTAAGCAATCGCCTTTTATGGCTTCTGGTATCTTAGTGCTACTCTTGCCAGCAACATGAATCAAAATGGTGACAGTTTCATTGCCTCCACTTTGGGCGTTTTAGTGGAGTGTAAAGCTCCAGATTGGGAAGATTTATTGAGCTTATTGTTTTCAAGCACTTTTGGAATATATGAAAAAAAGAGAGGGAGGGGAAGGGAAAGGCATTTAATTTTAAGATGAAATGTGAACTTCTAAAGGAAGCAGCGTCCATGTTTCCCACCTGTTCCTATGTGGAGTTTTGAGACCCCCAAACTCAAAATTAATCTATACGTTTCCCTACGATGTATGGAACCAAGTTCCTTCTGCAGAAAGGAACTTGGAACCATGTTACATCTTCAAAATGAGCTCATGGAGAGATCCAAGCTCGCCTTGCCTGTATTCCAGAGATGAGAATGGACTGGGGACCTGTTCTAGCATTCATGAGTGTCTTTAATAGTTTACCATGCGTCTTTGTGGAAGAGGAGTAAAGGTGACCCTTGGCCTTTAACTCAGGGGTGTCAAACATGCGGCCCAGGGGCCGGATCAGGCCCCCAGAGGGCTTCAATCAGGCCTGCAGTGGAACTGGCTGTTTCCTGCTTCTTCCTCCAGTTCTGCTGCTGTTTTTGCACCATAGCTTGCTTTCCTAGACTCTCTCAATCGCTCAGGAGAGATAGATAGGCAAGCTTCTGCTTCCTGCACTGGGCTGAGGCTCCTCCCCCTCCCAGATTGCTACAGCACAGACATTTTGATGCAATAATTCAGCGCAAGAAGTGACAGTTATCAGAGACTATTTTAAATAAACAAAATATTGCAAGAATGCTAATGTTTCAGGCATGTTTTTATTTTAAGTTTAAAAAATCTTTGTGTTTGTGTCCTTTATAAAGTTTATATCTCTGCTACCTGGCATTACATTTTATGACACACATGGCCCGGCCCGACAAAGTCCAATTTATGTCAAATCCGTCCCTCCATAGCAAATGAGTTCGACACCCCTGCTTTAACTCTTTCTTGCGCACTCTGCTCATGTGGACCAAAGGCTAGAGGCTGCTCCCGGTTGGTTACAGAACTATTTCTTTACCTTCCCCTCCTCACCGACACAGCAGATGAGAAGCAAGCAAACAATGGTCCCATCTCTCCACCTGGGCCAAATTCCATCCGCCTCGCCTACCCAGCTCTGCCCATCCAGTACTTCCTTGATTCAGGATGGATTTTTCAAGGCTATATTATGATTGTGGGAAGGAGGGAGAGCCCTTTGGCTACTATGTCAGTGTGATGTAGTCTTAGACTGTCATGCATGGAGTTGGGAGGCCTGAAATCAAACCATGCTCTGTCAAGGAAGATTGCTGGTTGGCCATGGGCCAGTCATGAATATTCAGCCTCACCTCCCTCACAGGTAGGGTTGCCAACCTCCAAGTGGGGCCATGGGATTTCCCAGCATAACAGCTGGTCTCCAGAGAACAGAGATCTGTTCCCCTGGGGGGAAAATGGCTGCTTTGGGGGTGGAATCTATGGCATTGTACTCTCCTGGGGTCCCTCTCCTCCGCAAACCCTGCCCTTCCCAGGCCCCGCCCCCAAAACCTTCAAGTATTTCCTAACCCGGAGCTGGGACAACTAGACTTTGTGAGGATAAAATGGAGGAAGGAAGAATGATGTTGTAAAACTGTTTTGAGCCCCCAGTGGGGAGAAAAGTGGAGCAGAAATAGGGCTGCCAAGTCAGCCCGGGGGGGCGGGGGATCCCCCGCTACAGGGGTTCCCGATCCGCCGGCCAGCATTTGGCCGGCGGGGGAAACCCCACCCTCCTTCCCCAACGTAATGATGTCACCCGGAGGTGACGTCATCACATTGGGGGCGTTGCCAGGGCGACGCTCTGGCAATCGCTCCAAAACTCTATGATACCATAGAGTTTTGGGGCGATTGCCAGAGTGTCGCCCTGGCAACGCCCCCAACGTGATGACGTCACTTCTGGGCGATGTTGCCGGGCGCGCACGCTTTGCGCGCATGCCTAGGAAACTCCCAGACGATGGAGGACTCCCCCCCGCCAGTAAGTAAGGGACATTTGGCAACCCTATGTAGAAATATTATTTATTTAGGTACAAGTCCTTCTAAAACTTTAGTTCATTTTTGAAGAGGCGTTCCCCTTTAATTCTCACACTGGAAAGGATGCCTCTTCTAGGCCTGTGCCTGCTTTAATATGCGTACATCATCGAAAACCAGTGTTTTTAGTTCCTGTTACGTTATTGCTTCCTCCTAAGAGAATTTATACAGATTTAACCGGTTGCTGAAATGCACTTGTGAGTCTAGTGAGCTACTTTGCTGAGAGATCATTGATCAGATCCACCCTGCCTTTTTATAAAGCCCAGTTGCCATGGTGTGGGAGGGGGCCCCTGCAGCACAGGAGGGGTAGGGGTTTTTAACCCTTCTGCCTCCATGCAACCAGTCCAGCCCCCTCTCTGGCTGTTGTTAGTCCCAGGAAGGAAAAGAGGAAGGCACCCTCTTCGTTGTGTTCCCACCAACTTTCTAGGACTAACAGTGGGTCTGTTTTGATTAATGAAAGTGCAGCGATTCCCCCAGCAACATTGTAGTGATTCCCCCAGCAACTAGGCTTGCCAACCTCCAGGTGGGGCCTGGAGATCTTCCAGACCCCAGCTGATTGCCAGGCTACAGAGGTCACTTCCTCTGGAGGAAATGGCTGCTTCGGAAGATGGACTGTGTGGCATTGCATCCTTACTCAGGTCCCTCCTCTCCCCAAACCCTGCCCTCTCTAGGGTTGTCAGGTTCCCTCTGGCCACCAGAGGGGAATGGAGGGCAGGTAGGGTCACCAAATCCAGGTTGGGGAACTCCTAGAAGCCCCAGGCAACTCTAGGTATGATGCCACAGAGCCCACCCTCCAAAGCATCATCTCTGAAGTCGAGATGAGCTGTAAATCCAGGGGATCCATGGAAAGGCTGGCATCCCTATTGTCCTCCCCGGACTCCACCCCCAAACCTCCAGGAATTTCCCATCCCAGAGCTGGGAACCCTACCCACAGCTGTTCTTGAAAACCACAGGGGCAACCCAATCATGGATCTCCCAGCATTTTAACTAATTTTAGGCCCTGAGCCTCCTTTGATCAATAGCCCCTACTGCTACAATTGTTATTAGCAACATTATCAATAGGCGGAAAGCCAAGTTAATCATTAACTGTGCCTCTCGATTCCTCAGACAAGGCATGCTTCCCATGTGGATGGGACGGGGGCATCGGAACGGGAGTCTTGCAGAGGTGGTCAAGGAACAACGAGGCCCACTGTTCCGGCGAAGAATGCGAAACATTTGACATCAGACGGTGGCAAGAGTTCAAACATGTCACCGCTGGGAAACCTCAAAATGGGGCGTAATTTGTCAAAAGCCTGTTGAAGGGTTGTGGGGCTGGGGATAGAGGGGGTAGGGGGCTGGAGGAGCTGGAGAAGCCAATGCCAGTAGCCTGCTGATCCATCCTGGTGTGTTTCTCCCCCCCCCCCCTTTTCTGTTCACTCTCTCTTTGCTTTGCCATACAGATTTGTATGCTTGGAAGATGAGAACTCTGCAGAAACCTGGGGAGCCTCCAGTTTCTAACGCAGCTTTGAATTAGAAGTTGTGTGTGTATATATTTATAAAAGTATACTCAGGCAGAAAGGCATCTAAGGCAATTTTACAACTCATAGAAAACCAGGAATTTCAGGGGAAAGAGTTCCCTTGGAAGGTGCCGAGTCCCACAGGACTGTGATACCAAGAAGCGATTGGCCGGGAGCCACGGGTGGAAACTCTTCCAGGTCAGGCTTGACCCCGTTCCAGGACACTCTATGGGTTCTCCGACAACCCACCCCTGGAAACAGAGCCACCAAAGGTTGGCGTTGGGGAAGTAAATTTACTCACGAGTAGCTCGAGGTGCCAGCATGGGCACCTACTTCTTGTCCTTTGGGGCCTGGGTGGGATAAAAGGCAGAATAAATAAGCTTTGACCTTTTTTTTAACCGAAAAAAGGGGAACCTATGAGTTGGTCCTTAGAAAGGCAGGAGAAAGCAGGAGTAGAAGGTTCTGTGAAGGAGAGGTGACGCTGGACTGAGGCGTTGGGCGTTGGGTCAATTTCTGTGCAAGAGGGTGTTTGTTGATCCCCCCCCCCCAATGCACTTTTATATAAAGCCACCAGCGCCCTGAGAACAAGGCGACAGCTGAAAACTCTGATTGACGTGGGCTGGTTTTGAAGCCTCACCCAGAAGGCCATGAAAGGTTCCTTCAGAGTATCTTGCCTCCCTCTGTGGTCGCAGCTCATGCCGCAAGCTTTTCCTGAGCCGCAGGTTTCAAGGCTGCCTGTTCCTTGAGTTGCAGCTCAGAATCTGAAAGGAACACTTATCCCAATTAGGTTAAACCGTGTCCATGACCACCCCCTTCTCCTTCTCTCTCCCCCCCCCCCCCCCCCATGGTCAGAGGGAGCTGTTGAGCAAACAGCCGGCTTGGGTCATCTTCCATTTCTTGCTCTTAAGATTACTGGGGTTTTCTAAAGACCAATCCAAAACATGGCTGGGGAGGGCAGGGCAGGCTTAGATTCTCAAGTCTGATTATGCCTCGTGGTGCAGAGGACTGGCGTGTGGATGAGTTAGAGGAAGGGAAAGTTTCTTCTGGTATCGCTTTCCACGTCTTCTAAGAGAACTAAGTGAAGGCACCATCCTTTCTCAGCTCCCTTCCATGCTAGCTAATATCCTGAGCAGGTAAGTCCTTTTCCAGTCATTTATCATAAAATGTCAGTAGATCTGGATGGCTCAGGCTATCCCGACCTTGTTAGATGATCTCAGAAGCTGAGCAGGGCTCACCTTGGTTAGTACTTGGATGGAGACCACTGAGGAAGTCCAGGATCCCTACAGAGAGGTGGGCAAGAGCAAGCCACCTCTGATTGTCTCTTGCCTTGAAAACCCCACGGGGTCGCCATAAGTTGGCTGAGTCTTGACGGCATTTTCCACCACCAGATCTGCATAGCCAGCCTTGGGCTTGCTTCATTTTCTCAAGGAGCGCTGTCCAGTTGACTGCCCTATTTATTTTATTCTGTGCAGAAGAAGAACCTCGCAGGACGTTTTGCAAGAAGGGCCTTACATGAAAATCAGCATTTTAATTTCTTTTTCACGGGCAAAGCACAGACTAGCCTGGAACTGTCCACCACCAGCCAATGGGGCAACCATTCCTGGGAATTTGGAACTGTCGTGAACGCATATGAAGCTGCCTTACACTGAATCAGACCATCGGTCCATTAAAATCAGTATCGTCTACTCGGACTGGTAGCTGCTCTCCAAGGTCTCAGGCAGAGGTCTGTCACATCACCTATTGCCTGGACCTTTTTAACTGGAGGTGCCGAGGATTGAACCTGGGACCTTCTGAGACCTTCTGCACGCCAAGCAGATGCTCTACCACAAAGCCACAGCCCCTTTCCCATGAGGGTTACCTGGGGGAGGACCATAGCTTAGTGGTTAAACATCTACTTTGCATGCAGATGGTCTCCAATCCTTGGCACTTCCAGTAGCCAGGGAGTGGGTGATGTGAAAGACAGACCCAAAACCCTGGGGAGCCACTGCCAATCCACAAAGAGAATAAGGACTTTGATGGACCAAAAGGGTCTGATTCAGTATCAGGCAGCTCCATGTGTTCATTAGCAACATCCTGGAATGGGAACCGTCACATGTCTGCCGCTAGCACTAAGCCGCAGAGCAGAATGCATCCCTCAGCCAGCTTTATATCCTTGGAACAACGTGGTCCCCAATTGCTGTGCAAGTGTTTGCTGGGAGCAGGGCTGGCCCCAACTTTTTTTGAACAGTAGGCGAGGGTACCTTCTGGCACAGACACACACACACACACACACCCCGTGCGCCCACCAATTTTCAAACGTAAGTGCATTTGAGGAAGAATGAAAAACACAAAATTTGAAATTGCCAATTTCTTTCTTTTTTTTAATTGTGACAACATGGATCCATGCTAAGGATGCCTCAAGGCTCATCCACTGTAATGTCACCTCCCGTCTGGTTCTTTTTAACTGGAGGTGCCAGGGATTGAACCTGGGACCTTCTGCTTGCCAAGCAGAGGCTCTGTCACTGAGCCATCAGCACTTGCGGATCGATGGAATCGCTTTTTCAAGGAATCTTCTTTGCAGTTAAATTTAGATGTTGTCAGTCAGATGTTATCGTGCTTTGTCACTAGCTTACTGATGGACCAAACAACTGGAAATTCAATATAGAACCTGGCTTAAGGTTTTGAATTTACAGCCCTAGTTCCCATGGCCACTTCTGAAGTACCCCCAAAGAATCCCTAACGTACTGGTTAAAATGGCAGTCTGTATACAGAATGTGATGGTATCACATTAAGCAGTCAACACAAGTTAAAAGGTAGGCTGTGTTCCCTGCCCTGCCTCAGGAAATGCAGTTCGTGAAGGACAGCGGGAGTTTTTTTTACAAGAGAATGCTATTTAAAACCAAAATGCAAAACCCAGTCCATAGTTCTGGACCAGTTAAAAACAACAACTGCCTTGGAGCCTGTGGCAGAGTTCTGCAAACAGCGTGGCTCCAGTGCATCATGTGAGCCCCTTTCCAAAGCTGAGAAATCCCAGAGGGGTGGCTGTGCTAGTCCAAAGATCAAAACATTAATCCTGCCAGCAGTTTATGGGCGCCCGAATGTCTTTTGCCAGGTGCATGGAGGGTTTGTTACCTTGGCCAGCAGGCAGATAGACTGTTAGGTGTGTTGGAGGCCTTCACCAGCTCTTTGGCGGAAATTGGGAAGGTGAGACTTATTCCAAGGTAGTTTAAATTTGGAATGTGGATTAGACTATTAAGCGCTTTCACACACACCTAAACAATGCACTTTCAATCCACTTTCAGTGCATTTTGCAACTGGAGTTTAATTGCGTGAGACGGCAAAATCCACTTGGAAGCAGCCACTGAAGTGGATTGAAACTGCGTTATTTAGCATGTGTGAAAGCACCCAAATCATGGTGAGAATTTTACCTTATTCTCCAACAAACAGTCAGCAAAGGGCTAAAGTAGTGGCGGAGTGTTCTGAGCAATCTCTTTCTGCTTCTTACTCTTGTGCGTAGCGGGCTGTTTGGATCCAGGGGATTTGGTTTTAAAAGGCAGATAGGTATCTGTAGCAGCACAAAGGAAATAGGTGGCCCCTGACAGACTAAGGCTATGGTCAGATGCCACAAACAGACCTCTGTTTCTTTGTCAAAGGCACGGACACAGCTTGGTTGCCCTGCTTGTGAGCTCCTTCCTCTGTTTGCACAGGGCAGGGTGGTTTGGGAAGCCTTGAATCAGACTCCAGTTTGCCATGATCGCACAGCCAATTCCCTAAGGCAGGGGTGGGCAAATAGCGGCCCGCGGGCCACATGCGGCCCGCCACAGAGTTTTTTGCGGCCCACCAAGACAGTCGGCCACGTGGTTTCCGTCAGGCCTCCACTGGGCCAGAGCACAGAGAAGCGGCGCTCCGGGAGTGAAGTGTCCAGGGGGTGGGCACATTACCAAGTCCCATGCTGGACGAGCGTTCTTGCAGCAAATGTCTCTCAGTGTCACTTAGGGTACATTTGTCTCATTAAACTGATTCTAAAATTAAATGTGCTTGCAGCTATAGATGATATGAAATTAGCACAATAAATAAATTGAATAATAAAACTACCACTATTTAATTTAATTTATATTTATTGATTTTTATGATACAATTTATATCTTTTCTGAAATGCAAAGTTAACTAATGAATGCAATCATTTTAAAAGGTGCGGCCCTCCGCTAACCTCCGCTCTCACAAAGTGGCCCCCGAGCCAAAACAATTGCCCACCCCTGCCCTAAGGCCCTATGTTTGGTGTTGGTTTGGTGTTGGTTTGTTGGTGGAGAGCCAGTTTGGTGTCGTGGTTAAGTGCGCGGACTCTAATCTGGGAGAACCGGGTTTGATTCCCCACTCCTCCACTTGCACCTGGCTGGATGACCTTGGGCAAGCCATAGCTCTGTACCAGCTGTTCTCTCAAGGACAGCTTGGGAAAGAGCTCTCTCAGCCCCACCTACCTCACAGGGTGTCTGTTGTGGGGAGGGGAAGGGAGAAGGAGTTTGTAAACCGCTCTGAGACTCCCTTGGGGAGTGGAGGGCGGGGTATAAATCCAATCTCTTCTTCTTCTTCTCCTTCTTCTTCTTCTTCTATGTTACACCAGCTCACAGGTTAGGTGTCTCACTGCCACTACTAATATTGCGGCACTGTTGAAAAAAGAGGGAGAAAGGAACATTCTTTGGGGGAGGGGAGCTGGAAATACTTGTGTGAGCTGCCAGATCTGAGGGACAACAGCCCAGGGAGGTGTAGGGTTGCCACCCTCCAGGTGGGGCCTGGAGATCTCCCGCTTTTACAACTGATCTCCAGCTGACAGAAATCAGCTCCCCTGGAGAAAATGGCTGCTTTGAAGGGTGGACTTTATGGCACTGGATCATGCTGAGGCCCCTCCCCTCCCCAAACCCCGGCCTCTCCTGGACCCACCCCCAAAGTCTCCAGGTGTTTTCCAACCCAGACCTGGCGACCCTAGGGAGGAGGGAGAGGAAGTTATGGGCACATCAGCAGATTTAAAAGGGAGGAAAGTGCAGATGGTAACAGACAGAAGAGCCAGGGTGGATAATTGCCAGGATAAACAGATTGCAAAATATGTCTTCGGATGGCCACCTCTGGTGATAAGGGTCATGGCAACAAAATGAAGAATCCAAAAGTGCCTTGCAAGAGTCAAACGAAGGTCTATCTAGACCAGCACTCTGTCTCCAGTCTTTGGCCAACCAACTGGGACCCAGTTTCCTGGGAGAAAGGTGGTGTTTATAATAAATGCTTATAAAAAAAGAAATGTCTTTGGAGCAAGACATCGTGAAGATAGCAACTCCAGGGCACTAGTGCTTACAGGCCCAGTTCCAGGGAGGCTTGCTCTACTCCTACTGGGAGACTAGTCGCTCCCAGCAAGCACTTCCTGCTGCCACTCAACTGGCCAGCAGGGAGAAAAAAGATGGCAAACAGGGATGATGGCCAGCAGTGCCCGAAAGTGACCTCAGCATGTTTCTGGAGATGTCCTGGCATTCGGGTGAAACGCTATGGTTAAACCATAGAGGTTTGCCCAAATGCCAGAGAGTCCCTGGTATTGCCCAGCAATCTGCTGATGTCATTTCCGGGTGCATGGGGAGTGACAATCAATGCATTGTTGGCAAGACCCCCTGCTACTGGTAAGCCCTTCTGCCAGTTGCCTGGTGACCCCTAGTTCCAGATTTTGGGGAACCCCAGACAGAGTCCCCAGGCTAGTGTTGCTCAACACCAAGTGGGGCCTGGAGATCTCCCCAAATTACAAGTGATCTCCAGGTTACCGAGGTCAGTTCTCCTGGAGAAAATGGCTGTTTTGGAGGGGTGACTCTGACATTATATCCTGCTGAGGGCCCTCCCCTTCCCAAGCCCAGCCCTCCTCAGGCTCTACCCCCCAAATCTCCAAGAATTTCCCAACCCAGTGTTGGTAATCCTAGCCATGGCCCTCTTCCCATCTGCCATTGTGTCCCCTTGCACATTCCTACCCACCTACCAGTGCGTCCTTCCCAACTTGTTTGGTCGCTGGCAAGACCTCCCATTGCCCATGCGCCCAGCCACCCTGCACCACACACATGCCCTTCCCCAGCACAGGTGGTGGGAGGGCTTATGGGTGGGCAAGTGGCAGGGGGGTGCAGGAGGCTGTGGCAGTGGGCCCTGCCAGAAGCCGTGGGAGCTGCCCCACTTACAGTATGCTGATGTTGTCAGCGTCTTGCAGTTGGGTTGCCTGGTCCCTCCTGACAGCCGGGGGCGGGGGGGGGGGGATTGAGCTTACCCAGAACAGGGAATTTCATTTGATGTTTCAGTGATGTGACCACGTGACTTCCAACGTGACTTGGAAGTGACGTGGGAGTATCAGGGACGCTCTGGGTTTTGGTCAAAAACTCTATGCTAGAATTAGCTTCTACCATAGAGTTTTTGGCCAAAAACCAGAGTATCACCCTGACACCCCCACTGTGCCTACATAATTTCTGGGTCACGTTGAAGTCATGTAGGCACACTGCTAAAACATCAGGTGTTCTTCCCTTTTTTTTGCGGTAAGAAGAAGAAGAAGAAGAAGAAGAAGAAGAGATTGGATTTATACCCCGCCCTTCACTCCCCAAGGGAGTCTCAGAGCGGCTTACAAACTCCTTTTCCCTTCCCCTCCCCACAACAGACACCTTGTGAGGTAGGTGGGGCTGAGAGAGCTCTTTCCCAAGCTGTCCTTGAGGGAACAGCTGGTACAGAGCTATGGCTTGCCCAAGGTCACCCAGCCAGGTGCAAGTGGAGGAGTGGGGAATCAAACCCGGCTCTCCCAGATTAGAGCCCGCGCACTTAACCACGACACCAAACTGGTAAGTCCCCCCCCCCCCGACTGGCAGCAGAGAGGTGGGGCTGAGGGATCTTCACCCTCGCTGGGGGGTCTGGCATCCCTATCTTGCAATCAGACATGACTCCTCTGAACATAAAGGTTTAATGGAGCTGTTGGGACCAGTATGTGTTGCACTGATCTATCCACTATGGATTTGTTCTGTCTGCTCTAAATGTTGAAGAAGGGGCCAGGCCTCAGTGCAAAAGCCTGTGCTTGGCATGGAGACGGTCTAATGGTCAGTTCTGGGCACTTCCTGTTAAAAGACTGCAAGCAGTGATCTGCTGGGAGACCCCTGGAGGGCTGCCCCCGGGGGTCTTTTTGAGCAGGAGCTCGGGGGAGCTCAGCTCCGGGAGTTGGTGCCAGCCCTCCCCCATGGGGGAATGCCTGCTTGTGTCCTGGCTGCAGCAAAATGACCCCGTCCCCTGGAAAGGTCCTTGTTTGTTTCTCCGACCGGCCTTCTGAAGGCTTCAGCCATCACTGAAGCTCTCCTCCCAGAATAGTGGTATTTCTGAGGCTCTCTGCCAGCTTTCTTTCTTTCTTTCTTTTTCTCTTTCTTTCTTTCCCTCTCCCTCTCCCTCTCTCTCTCTCTCTTTCTTTCTCTCTCTCTCCTTTCTTTCTTGCCTTCTGACATACTTCCAGTGATGTCAGGTGGCGTAGCATGTGCAAATAAGTCATGCTAATAAGTTACGCTAATGAGCTCCTGCACCTCTTTTTCTACGAAATGACCCCTGGAGGGCTGCCCCCATTGCAAAGAGGCAAGACAGAACTAGGTGGGATCAATGGAATAAAGCAGCTTTCATGTATTCAACACGTTTCTTTCCAATCTTTTCTCCAACTTTTCCCTTTAAAGAGAAGCCATTTAAGGGCCCGTTCATATAGACGTCCAATCTCAATTTAATAGGAAAGGCAGCCCCTGTGGAATCTTGTGGGGAGGGGCTATGGCTTAGTGCTCGGGCATCTGCTTGGCATGAAGGAGGTCCCAGGTTTAGCCCCCGGCATCTCCAGTTAAAAGCACCAGGTAGGAGGTGACGTGGAAGACCTCTTCCTGAGACCCTGGAGAGCTGCTGCCAGCCTGAGTAGGCAATACTGGCTTTGATGGGTGAAGTGTCTCATTCACTAGAAGGCAGCTTCATGTGTTCAACAGTGCACAGCTTGGCATGGTTGCTGATGGGAAGAAGAAGAAGAAGAAGAGTTGGATTTATACCTTGCCCTTTGCTTGGAAGAGTGACTTACAATCTCCTTCCCTTCCTCTCCCCACAACAGACACCCTGTGAGGCAGGTGGGGCTGAGAGAGCTCTCTGAGAGAACTGCTCTTGAGAGAACAGCTCTGAAAGAACTTGTGACTGACCCAAGGTCACACTAGCTGGATGTATGAGAAGAGTCCGGCTCTCCCAGATAAGAGTCCGTGCTCTTAACCACTAATCCAAACTGAGCCACATGGCTGGCCCTTTATACAGACTGCTACAGTTGTGGATCTCCAGTGTCACATGAGGCTTGGCCCTCACATTGGAAGTTACCTGATTATTTCCAAAGCTGCAGGTTGAACAGAGGGAAAACAGGCATGTAATGCAACACAGCCTGTGGGAGATCCGTAGAAACCATCCAGCTGCCGGGTGCTATAGAAGCTGTTTCTCTTGGATGGAACCCTTTCATAAAGCAACCTTTTCCATCAAGCACCGAACTTAAATTGAGTAGCTTTCTTCTTTTGGCATCTGAGCTACAAAACTTGCTTTTTTTAGCCCCCTACCCACCCACCCAGAGAGGAAGGGTGGGACTCAAATTCCAGAGGCTTGGACCAGCCACAAGTCATCAAAGGCCATTCATCGGGGCCCCGCCAGCTCCAGGCCACGCAGATCCTAGACGGAGAAGCACGGGCATGATGGTCCGTGCTTAGATCTCAGTGTGGATTGTTAACACAAATGAAAAGTAGCAGAGGACACATAGTTAGAAATGCTGCTCCGGCTATTCTTTCGATGGGAGAAAACTTATTGCCCATATCTAGATTGTGGTTCCTATCATCCAGTCTTCGCATTCATTCCTGCTGTGCCATTTCAGGCTTCATATGTCCAGCTGGAATAGATTTTCTCCAGCATAACCCAAACGAGATTCCATAGATGGGCAAATTGTGCCAGAAACTGCTAAGCCGCATGCAGCCATTCCTATAGGGCTCCAACTCCTGCGCATCTTCCAATGTGATATACGCCATAATCTGTCCACAGTGCCCTTCTGATGCCTTCATAAGACAAAGAGGCCATTCTCAGAGCAAAGAAATAAATGGGTGCAAACTCAACATAAGAAAAGTGTGAAAACAGTTCACTCTACCGGGGCAGGCTGTTGCTGACTAAAAGTCCCCATTCCTTCACCAAGGAAACTCGAAAGAGAAATGGTGGAGTGACAATTTGTCCATACATTTGATTGCATCAACTGGGAGATAATGAGAGCAGACACCTTCCTTGGCCACAACCTGCACTGAACTGCTGAGCCCAACTTATCCCACATTACAGTGCTTGTGAATGGGCCCTGAGCTTCCCTGGCACACATTTAGACTCTGCACAGAAACATCACAATGACACCTCTTGCATTTCATGCTCCTCTCACTCTGTGTGTGCATGTCCTGCTGACGGAGAGTCACTCCATGTCTCTGGCAAACTGGGCTTGAATCCACAAATGGTTCTGCTTCAATAAATCTGCTTGTCTAAGGTGCCCCGCCACTCCTTTGGAGGGTGACCATGACCATGGAACGTGGCTCTTCTTAGGAGCATGACCTGGCTTTTCTTAACTTTGTGACAATCATGGACATCGGCCAAGATTAATACACAGACAGAGTCATCAGCACATCTACATAGCATAACATTTCAGAGCCACATCATAGGCTGATGTCAATAGTACAGACATAATAAAAAGAAGAGATTGGATTTATAACACACCCTTCACTACCCGAAGGAGTCTCAGAGCGGCTTACAATCTCCTCCCCCTCCCCACAACAGACACCCAGTGAGGTAGGTGGGGCTGAGAGACATCTGAGAGAACAGCTCTGAGAGAACTTGTAACTGACCCAAGGTCACAACGGCAGCTGCATGTGGAGGAGTGGGGAATCAAACTCGGTTCTCCCAGATTAGAGTCCGTGCTCCTAACCACCACACCAAACTGGCTCTCAAAAAGACTCAGCCAGCTGCTTCCTTGTTTAAACACGATAAAAGTGCAAAATTTGGCCACCTTAAAGGTGGTCTCACTAGAAAAATCCAAGAGGGGGAGGGAAATATAAAATTCATCAGGTCTGCCTAGAAAATTTGGTAAGACTGGCGCAATGTGTAGAGACTGAATGTCCCAGTACAGAGGGCAAAGCAATAACACAGAGGACCCCAACTTTTTCTAGCCTGTGGGCCCCTTTGAAATTCTGATGCAGGGTGGTGGATCCAACCACAAAATGGCTGCCACAGCAACCACACAATGACAGGGTGTGAGGTTGTACATAACTCTTAATAGTAGCTCTTCAGACATTTCAGGCAGATTCTCTGCTAAATAGGATATCTTTTAAAAAGAATGTATTGTTTTAAAACATTTGTTTCTGGGCAAAAGAAGAAGGGTAGGTTTTATACTCTGCTTTTCTTGACCCTAAGGAGTCCCAAAGCAGCTTACAATCGCCTTCCCATCCTATCCCCACAACAGACACCCTGTGGGGTAGGTGGAGCTAAGAGAGCTCTGAGAGAACTGTGACTGGCCCAAGGTCACCCAGCACGCTTCATGAGGAGGAGTGGGGAATCAAACCCGGTTTTCCAGATTAGAGTCTGTCGCTCTTAACCACTACCCCACACTGGCTCTCAAGACTAGGTTTTTATACCCCGCTTTCCTCTGCCCTAAGGAATCTAAAAGCAGCTGAGAATCTCCTTCCCTTCCTCTCCCCATAACAGGCTACTTGTGAGGCAGGTGGGGCTGAGAAAGCTCTGAGGGAACCATGACTGGCCCAGGGTCACCCAGCAGGCCTCATGTGCCTCAAAGTGGCTGACAATCGCCCTCCCTTCCCTTCCCCATAACAGGCACCTTGTGAGGCAGGTGAGGCTGAGAGAGCTCTGAGGGAACCATGACTGGCCCAGGGTCACCCAGCAGGCCTCATGTGCCTCAAAGTGGCTGACAATCGCCCTCCCTTCCCTTCCCCATAACAGGCACCTTGTGAGGCAGGTGAGGCTGAGAGAGCTCTGAGGGAACCATGACTGGCCCAGGGTTACCCAGCAGGCCTCATGTGTCTCAAAGCGGCTGACAATCACCTTCCCTTCCTCTCCCCACAGCAGGCCCCTGTGAGGCAGGTGGGGCTGAGAGAGCTCTGAGGGAACCATGACTGGCCCAGGGTCACCCAGCAGGCTCCATGTGGAAGAGGAGGGGGGAATCAAACCTGGCTCTCCAGCCTAAAGTCCACTCTCTTAGCCATTCCACCACGCTGGCTCAGCCACTTTTAAAAACACTTGATGAGTGCCAGGAAGTGTCAAGTTGGCACCATGGCGCCCACAGGCACTGTGTTGAGGATCCATGCAGTCACACATGGTCAACTGTTTCACCCGTATTCATTTGGCAGGGACAGCCATGTGAAAAGTAAGGGATATATGCCTATTTCCCTTCCAAAAGAGCTGTTGGTAAAGTGCTGAAGTGGGCCAAGGTGCCCAGGCTTTTCTTTCCCTGGGTTCCTTCTCTTCCTCAGGAGCCTCCACCCCGCCCTCTTCTTTTGCAGGGGAGGGGGAAGGTTGGCAGATATCAAGGCAGAGAAGTACCCGGCCTTCTCTTCAGCACTTGCATTTCAGCCAGCTAATTTACCAGCTTCTACTGACTGTGGACCCTGCCCTCTGGAGGCCGCACCACTCATTCCCATTAGCTAAACGCTTGCTGAAACCGGACACCTGCCTCACCGGAGCCAAAAAGCAAAGTCCCGACAGCTATTTAAAAGCACAAGGACCGCCTTGTCAGGGACACCTCTCGGCAGCATCCGTTCCTGCCCCCCCCCCCCCCAATATCCATGCAAGCATCCTCATCTCCTGACCCATTCCCCCCTCTGGATTGACTGCTGGGGCATTCCTGAAGCCTCAGACGCCACCTGCACGGATCCAGGGAACAAGGACTATCCTGGGATGGCAGGAAAGATGCTGGTGCCTCCGCCGTGAGAAGGGATTTTGGATTTCTCGGCCAGGGCTCAGGAATCTGTCATGTGAGAGAGAGAGAAAGGAAAAGCCCTTGCAGGCACCTGAGATCAGATTGTGTGCAAAGCTCCTCTTGAGATGTTTTTACCTGGCTGCGGAGTAAGTGATTCCTACCGGAATGGAGGTGTCGGGGTGGGAGTGGGGGCATGTTTGGAACTGTGGGATGGACCTTGATTAAAGGAGTGCAAAGTAGGACCCCAGAACCTTTCAATGGTTGATGTTTCCTTGAAACTGCTGAGGTTTAGTTTTTAAAAAAAAAAAATCTAACTCCTTGAGTGGGGGGAGGGATTCCCCTTTGGCAATCCCTGCATTTCCATTGTGCTCTTTTGCCAAGCTTTCTTTGCCTTTTGTGAGTGCCTTGTGCTTTAAGGGGTGAGTTTAACATGTGTGGCCATGGGAGGGGGGGGGGGTTGGGGAGATCAGAATTTAGCAACAAGTGAGTTCTTTCCATATTCTCTCTGCAGGATTCTACCTTTAATAAGAGCTACTCTGAATCTGCTCCTATGCATGGTTTGTAAATCTCACCTAGTTTGTCGGGGCTGACCCTCCCGTCAGTGGGCGCAGGACTGCAGGCTTTTCCAGTGACCCAGTGGATTATCCTGTTCCACTGCACTGATGACTCCCAAATGCCTTCTCTAGTTTCATCTGCCAGTGCCAAAAGATCAAGCAGTCTACAGTTCTTGGAAGTCACCAAGCTTTACTCTAGACGTCTGGAGAATTCCTTTGCTCTTCCTCACCTGTTCTGAAAGTCCGCAGGTGCTGGACAGAAAGACAAAAGAGGAATGATTGATCATGGGGGGGGGGGGGGGGGGAGAGACAGCTCTGCAATCTCCTTCCTCTCCCCCTCACTTCCATAACTCCCACCTTACACAATGGCAAGGTGTTTCTTCAAAAGAAAGTGCAGCTTTTCTCTCCTCCCTGATAATTACCTGCAGGAATCTCATTGACAAACCTGTACCTTCCACCCACAAGCTGTTTCCCCAAACTGCTCTTCTGAAGCCATTGATAAAATAATGGATAAGCTCTAACACAAAAAAAAACCAACAGAGCAAAAATTAAAGTAACTATTTCCACTGATGGTTAATGTTTAAAATTTCAGATGGCCACCATTTATTCATTTTCATTGAAGCTGGAATAATGGTTATTAGATTTTAAAGCGCTGCTGGACCCATGCTTAACGTTGATTCTTTGGGTTTTGGGGACAGGGCAATTCCCCCCTTCAAAGTGCAATCTCATAACAGAGCTAGTACTAAAACAAAACCAATACAACCCCTCTTCCCCCCCCCCCGCCCCATTCCTCGAGTTCTGTCCTCTTTTTCAAGGAACTAAGTGCTACGCCTCTGTTGAGCAGGAGAGGGCAGCAAAGAGTAGCAGTAGGCATTTCCTTGGCTTTTTTTCCCTTTTTTTTTTCTCCAAATTCCCAAATCTTCCTTTTTCCTTTTTCAAAGTCCAGAGCAGAGTTTCTGCGGAAGAACAAGCATCTATATTTGCAAATAGAGAATCCAAGCCGGGCTCTGAAATACTAGAGAAGGGATTGCATGAGGACTGAAGGAGGGGGGGGGGGAACAAACCCACGGAGCATGCATTTTCTGCCACTTTAAAGACTTCTAAACTGTATCTTGCATTTTAAAGTGGACGGGGTTTCTTCGCGGGGGGAGAAGGTCGTGAGATCCGAAGCGGGGTGGCCCGGCGGCGAGCCGTCCGGCGACCATGAGGGAGCGCCGCTTCCCAACGCGCTCTTTCTCTTCCCCCCCTTCCTTTCCCCCCCAAGGTATGTGCGAGCTGAGACTTAAATGGGATTAGGAAGCCTTCGCCTGCGGGGGGAAAGGGGTCTCCGGATCGGCGAGCGACGCGCGCCCGCGACGAGCCTGCGGCGGGGCTGCCCGGCGAAGCCCCTGGCGGAGCGGCGCTCCTAACGCCGAGGAAGGGGGAGGTCGCACGGGAAGGATGCCCCCCCGGGCCTGCCGCCCTCCACCTCCGGCTTTCTGATGGATCCCGGCGGAAGAATGCAGTGAACGTGATGAAGCCGGACCTGGGACCGCTCTCCAGACTCCACGCAGTTGCCGCGAGCAGGGGGTGAGTGCGAGTCCCGCCGCGGGGGGGGGGGGGGGGGTCCGAGCGGGGCGCGGGAGGAGGCGCGGGAGGACCCGGAGGTGGGGAGGGCTGCCCTGGGGGCAGCGGCGGCGGCGGGTCGGGCTTCGTCGGCGGGGCAGGAGGCTGCGGCCAGGGGGCGGGAGAAGTGGGCTTTGCTTTGGCGCAGGGAAACTTTCCCAGGTAGGGCTGGGGGGGGGGGGGGGGGAGCAGCGCTCATATGCGGGGGGCGGGGGGGGATCTCTGGATTTAGGATGTGGAAGTTTTCCTCCTGCGACGAGAGGGGAAGGAAGGGATCCTGTCCCGTTTCCAGAGCTGAATGGAATTGAGGAATTGAGCCCTCCGTTTATGTACACTGTGCGGGGGGTAGAAGATAGGGTTGCCAACCTCCAGGTAGGGACTGGAGATATCCCGGAATTGCAGCTGATCTCCAGGCGACAGAGCTCGACCCCCCCCCCCCCGGAGAAAATGGCTGCTTTGGGAGGTGGACTCTATGGCATTGTAGCCCTCCACTCCCCAGACTCGGCCGAATCTCCAGGTATTTCCCAACCCTAGCTGAAGGGCATCCCCCCCCCCCCCCCCCCCGCCTTCAGGATTTAAAACAAAAACCAGCATGGAAACAGTTCTGCATGTATTGCAGGAAGGGTCTTGGTCCTCCCTTTTCTTCTTCGTTACATATAAAGTTTTCTTTCCACGCACCCTCTTTGGCCCTTTGAGAAGGGGGCGGCAAAGGGTTAAGCAACTGGCTGCGTTATTGGTGATGGTGATGCTTTTGGGGAGGCTCCCTGGACTGATGCCTGCTTTGGGGGCTCTTGTGGGGGGGCAAGCCACGGGCACCGAGGCCACCATCTCCAGCATGCGTCCTGCTGAGTCAAGATGCTCAGGGCTGGCCTGCAAAGTCTGCTGTGTCTCCCGGCAAGAGCTCTGCTGGAGGAGGAGCAGATGGATCCAGGGAGTGCAGATAGACTACTGCACAAGCTGCCCTTCTGGAGCATCCTCCAATGGCCGGGTATATGCTTTGTGTGCCAAAGGACCCAGTCAGAGTTGCCCCTTGGGGAAGAGCTATGGACAGCCACAGCTAGTCTCTGTGCTGCCAGTACCTGCTGACGTGGTGGCCTCACCTCTGATGATGGCTCAGTGGTAGAGCACCTGTTCTTAGGTGGAAGATCCCAACACCTGTTTCCTTGCCCCTCCAATTAAAAAGCTCCCTGGAAACCGGGCTGTGCGGGACTTCTCAGGAACGACTAGACTATGCTGGGCATCTACGGTTTAAGGCAGCAGCATACGTTCGCAGTTTCCGCCTGCATCTTCATCATGGCTCTTCAAACCGCTTTTTGCAAAAAGAACCGCTCGCTGTGGTTTCCCGTTGCAGAAGGGTACCCGCATGTGGGTCCCTGCCCCCCCCCCCCCAAATGTGGGAACATTTCTGTTTTGCCCGGACTTGGCTTCAGCATGTCTGGAAGCCGCTTGCTAATGACAGCCCCTCCTTTTGCCCAGGCCTTCCTTGAGCGGGGTGTTGCCTTTGCAGGGGGAACACCTGCCCGGCTTTTTACCAGACTGTAAATGGGAGAGGCCGAAGGCAGCTGTCAGAAAGAGAGGTGGGAGGGGACTGTGAATGGGAAAGGGCCTCCGAGATCTAGGGAAGGGGGGGGGGAGAGAACAGACAACCGCTGTCCTCTCTATTTATCGTATGTGTTTTTTCCCCCTTCCTCGGTTGACCCACAAACGCATGAATCTACCCTGTACTGAATCATACTCTTAGTCCATCAAGCAGTGGCTCTCCAGGGTCTCAGGTGGATACCTGCTACCTGATCCTTTTAAGTGGCGATACCAGGGATTGAACCTGGGTTAAGAGTGTGGATGCTAATCTGGGAGAACCGGGTTTGATTCCCCACTCCTCTGCCTGCAGCCAGCTGGGTAACCTTGGGTTAGTCACAAGTTCTCTTAGAGCTGTTCTCTCAAGGGCAGTTCTCTCAGAGCTCTTTCAGCTCCACCTACCTCACAGAGTATCTGTTGTGGGGAAGGGATTGTAAGCTGCTCTGAGACTCCTTCGGGTAGTGAAGAGTGGGGTATAAATCCAGTCTCTCCTTCTCCTTCTTGCCGAGCAGATGTTCCGCCACTGTGGCACAGCCCCTCCTTTACCATCTCTTCTACCTTGGGATTGGCTGATCAACAGCACTGATCAACCAATAGAAATATCAGTTAAGATACTGATTGAAAGGGAGGGTGTTCTTGGTGATATCCAAACATGATGGAAGGGTGGTTGGCTGGTGCCCCGCTCCCTCTGGTAGCTTTGTTGATGGCATTTGTTAACTGGGAGGTGCAGTGCTTGAAGTTGGCTTCAGTTCCAGGCATGGCGCAGGGTTACCTGATTGCTTTCTACTCTTCTTCTGATGGTCCCATTAATTTTAACTGGGAGCTGAATTTGGGCATGGAGGGTCACCAGCCGCTTGCCCGCTCCCCCTTTGGTGGCCACATGATATAGTCGGGCTCTCTGACTATGGGGCAGGCCCTTCTTGGTGGGGAGCCCCTTTTCAGGCCAGGCTCCAGGATCCTGAAAGAGATTCTACCTCCCTCCCTTGCCAGTCCAAGACCTGGGTGGGATGAATGCCCATGGCAGAGGGACCTGGTCGATCCCCCGTGGAATGGCAAGATGTCTGCACCCACACTGTCTGGCCACCCCAATGCCGTTTGATGTGGGGCCTCAGAAAGGGCGCTGATTGGTTCTTGTAGTGTTCTTTTCCACGTGGTTTTAGGAAGGAGCCAGAAGGAACCTGTGCTACTCCTCTTCTCACTTCAGTTTTGGGACTGTGGCCCCGATCTGCACATTTTTGCACATAGCGGTTGCATGAGCGTAACTGCATACAAGGCTCATCTGTGGGGCGGACGATGTGCAAGATTGGGGAATGCCAAAAGGCAGTGTGAATTTAGTGGGGAAGGGTGGAGAAGCCAAGGGGCCCCTGCTGGGCCTGCAGAAGGGTCCCAGGTTCAGTCCTCGGAATCTCCAACGAAAAGGTTTAATAGGAAAGGCAGCCCCTGTGGAACCTTGTGGGGAGGGGCTGTGGCTTAGTGCTCGGGCATCTGCTTGGCATGCAGGAGGTCCCAGGTTTAGCCCCCGGCATCTCCAGTTAAAAGCACCAGATAGGAGGTGACGTGGAAGACCTCAGCCTGAGACCCTGGGGAGCATCTGCCAGTCTGGGTAGACAATACTGACTTTGATGGACCAAGGGTCTCAGTCAGTATAAGGCGGCTTCATGTGTTCATGTGACTTAGAAACTCACATCAGAAGGAGGCCGGCAAAACTCCCACCTCTAATAACTTCGTGAAAGCGTTTGAGCAGATGTAGCTGGGGAGCACTGCAGAAGAAGCCGTTGACATTCTGGTTGGGGTGAAATCCCTGCAACTGTTGGGCCCTGGCTGAAATTCCTGCAGGTGTTCAGGGGCTCTGCCAGCCCCTTTACTCCCATGTGCCCAAAGGCCTTTGAAGGGCGTTGTCTTAGACATGAGAGAAGTGGCCGGGGGGGGGGGGGCAGGTTCCTTGAAACCTCACAGTGCTGGCCTGATGGCGTCTTCTGCAGTGTTTCCCTGCCGTGGCTTCCCCTTCCTCGCTTGGGAGGGTCTTCAAGGACCTGAAGACCCTCCCAAGCGAGGAAGGGGAAGCCACAGCAGAGTAGAGTACCTTGGTAGAGTACCTGCTTCACAGGCGGAAAGTCCTGAACATCCCCACTGAAAGGCCGTCAGGGTTCCGGGAAGGCCTTTTCTCTGCCTTCAGCCCTACATAACTGCAGCCGGGTCAGAGAAGTCCAGGGGCAGGGAATTTTATCTTTGGCCCAAGTGCCAAAAGAAGTAGCGTCCCCCCCCTGTGAAGAAGATGGCGTGCCAGCAAACAAAATGGTGGCGGGGGAAGAGGTGAAGATTGTGCTTGTCCAGACATGCTCGGGGCGAGCCAAACCCCCACAGTGCTGCCAGGATCTCGGGGAATCGTCTTGGACTCAGATGGTGGCCGTTTGGGACTGGGAGGTGCTGGGAGGCACAAGCTGGACCTGTTGCCTTCTCCCGTAACCACCGGCCCCAGCAATGCCTCCGTTCCTTGGCTGGAGATCTGGCCCTGGGTGCTGCTAAGCAAGACGGTCTGGTGTGTTGCGCTGCTTCTTCTGCAGTGTTTCCTATGTGCTGTTGGCACATGTGGCTGGGGACTTGCCTAACCTTGGACCCCGGGGTAATTTTGAGCAGGAACGTGCAGGAACGCTGTTCCGGAAGTAACAAGCCCAGGAGCGGGCACTTATGATGATGCGCTGTGGAAAAAAGCAAACGCAGACTAACTTGATCTGTATTTTCATGCTTGCTGTAGGGCAGCTTCTCTGCAAGAGCAAAGGGAACCTGAAGTGGCTTTTGTCAAAGGGTAAAGCTGGCTCTCCAGCTCTGTGTTGGGAAATACCTGGAGATTTTTGGGGTGGAGCCTGAGCGGTGGGGTGTTGCCTTCTGACACACTTCCGGTGACATCAGGGGGTGTGGCATGTGCAATTAAGTTATGCGAATGCGTTATGTTAATGAGCTCCTGCACCTCTTTTTTTTACAAAATGACCCCTGGATGGACCAAAAGTTTGGTTCTGGAATTCAGCCTCAAAAGGGGCTCCCCACTCAAGGAGGGCCTGCCCCCACCCCGGTCCGAGAGCCGAGCCATACTATGCAGCCAGCTAAGAGGGGGATTGGCACACCTGCATCATGCTTGAATTCAGTTCCCAGATACTGTTCATGAGACCATCTGAAGAAGGGTAGAAAGCAGTCAGGTAAACACAACTGCTTTGATTGGGAAGGGGAGATAGCTCTGTGACAGAGCTCTCGTTTTACATGCTGTAGCTCCCAGCTAACCCACCTTAAAGGATCCTGGGTCACAGGTCTTTCCTGGGAAAGCTGTTTCTCTGCCTGAGTCCCTGAAGAACCGCTGCTCACTAGAGTAAAGCCACAGACAGAAGCCCCACATCTAGCCCTTCAAGGTGCCTTCTTTCAGAGATGGCTATAAATCAGTCTCTCCAGTCTTCACATCCTTTTTCTTTTGTTTTAAGGTGGGTGGGCCATTTTTCTAGTCAAAAAATATTTGGTTCGTTGACCAGTCATTATATTGGTCAAATACCTTTAAAACATCTACTTTATTACAACCAGAGGGGGGATACTTTAATCCGTAGGTTTGATAGTTGTGCCAATTACAGAAGTAAATCATGAACTGTTGTGCAGCGATGAAAGGAACTTGTTAAAAATTGTAACGAAGCATTTAACAGTGGTAGGTAAGGGTTTTTGTAGATGACTTTGAATAAGGGTTTTGGTTTGGGGTTTTTTTGTTTGTTTTTTGTTTTGGCTTTTATCCTGGAAGCACCAGGGTCAGTCCAACAGTTACAAAATGTTTTTTTTAAGAGATTAAAAACAGAAGTAGAGCAAAGTAACAGGAACTATTCAAAGACCAAAAAAAGTTTTTCACAGGCCGTTCTACTCAGTTGGGAGCAGGCAAACTGAAGAAACTTTGCTTCACTGTTCAAGCTGCACCCTGGAGTAGAGGGCAAGTAGCTCTTTCTCCTGCCCCTGCAAACGGATCTCTAAGTTCAGCACACTTTCATCCTGCCCTTCCTCCATAGGCGTCAACTACCGGGGGGGGGGGGGCTCGAGCCACCCCCGAAATTTCCCGGGGGAGACTGAGACCTCCCGGGAAAATGGAGCGCCCTCTGCCGCACCTCCCTGGGCCCTTCCTAGGGCCGCCACCACTGTCTCTCTCTCTCCGCCCCCCCCCCGGCTTGGCCACTCCGTCCCTCCCTCCATCCGTCCAGGGGCCAGCTAAGCAAATGCCCAGCTTGCCCCTGGACGGACGGACGAAGGGACGGAAGCAGGAGTGGTCAGGCGGCGGGGGGAGGTGGCGGTGGCAGCGGGGAGGGACATGGTCCCGGTGGGCACGGGCGCTTTGTGCACACGCACAGAAGAGCCCCCGCCCCCCCCGGGATTTTTAAAACTTGATGCCCCTGCCTTCCTCCATGGAACTCAGAGAGGCATACATCTGTCTCCCTTCTTCCATTTCACCGTCGCAACGACCCTGTGAGGTAGGTTAAGCTGAGAATGACTCGCCCAGGAGGCTTTGTGGGAGAGTAGGGATTTGAACCTGGATTTTCCAGATGCTGGTTCGATAACTTTAACTGCTGGATCCTGCTAGCTCTCCAATGACACCGGAACAGGGAAACTTACTGCCTGTATAGCGGCATATTTGGTTCCAGGGAGTATGTGGCAATATTTTATGGTGCTCAGTTATTCAGGCAGTTGACAATACTTGATGGGTGGTATGACTGCCATGTTGACTTCATCTGCCCTCACTATCGACTGACAATGTTTTTATCCCTTACTTCAAGAAGGTCAGGGAAGTGTAGATGATTACACCTGAGTTTTAGCATCCTCATAATCTTGTGAGGTAGGTAAGGCTGAGAGAAATAACTGGCCCAAGCTCACCCAGTGAGCTTCGTGGCTGAAGGGGGGGGATCTGAAACCCAGGTCTCCTTGGTCTGCCCCCTTACGGCTAGGCCATCCAGGAAATGGGAGACACCCCAGCATTCCCTGTAACGTCTGAAACCTCGCAAGATTCTCAGAAAGTGGGGACTGGTCGTGCCCCAGTGGGGAGTTCAGTCTCCTTTAAGGCCTAAAGACCACCACACACGTGCCTGACCCCTACTGTCTCTGGGCAGTTTTGAAATAAAACGGACTAAATTAGCGGGTTACCGGGAGATCTGGCCGGGGTCAGGCCCCAGACTGTTAGGTTTCGGAAGCTGGAGAGAGCCTGCTGTCAGTTCGATGAGGCCAGAAGCAGCGAGTGCAGTCCAGGGCAGGCAAGGGTCCCATTCTGTGAACCACATCTGAAGATCAGAAGCGAGTAACGTGGGCCAAAACCGCCTGGAGGTCGAGTTCCAGAAGCAGCAGCCGGAATGATAAAGGGCCAGAAAGGAGAAGAGTGATCTGGGGGCAGGGAATTGTTGCCTGATTGGTTAGTGGATATTTTGTGTGCGGGAGCTCATTGTTGGGAGATGCCCTGAAAGATGCTGGGGTTTTCAATGAGATGCCCATCATGTGGTGGAGAAATTGATGTCCTCCAGGTGTGTGGGGGGGTGTGCGCGGATAGGGTGTGAGTGAGAGTGGGAAGAGTGAAGACTTGTTGCTGGCCTTCTCTTCTGCTGAATTCTTCCCTTGTCGGAAATATCTCTTTCTTGCCAGATACTAGGATCTTGAAACCTCTGTAGCGACTCCTTGTGTCAGTCCTCACATCATCTTCCTCATTTGGGGTCCATGTTTTCAATGCTCGGCTTCTCTGCCTTTGGCTTGGGCATCTGGAGCATGATGGATGACGAAACATTTCACATCTTTTTACATTTTCACGCTTCTCTGCTGCATGCTTTATAGTTTAGTTTCAGTTGTTGTATGTACGTGGTATGGTATTTATACAGAAGTTATGTGGTATTGCAGTGGCTCAAGGGGTTAAGACACTGAACTGCAGACCGGTAGTTCAGCAGTTCGAGACCCGAGTGCCGCATGACGGATTGAGCTCCCATCACTGGTCCCAGCTCCTGCCAACCTAGCAGTTCGAAAGCAAGAAATTGCAAGTAGATAAATAGGTACCGCCAGGGCTATTTTGGGGCAGGAACGCACAGGAATGGAGTTCTGGCTGGCTCCTGAGTTGGCCACAGCCAGCAGGAACTCATTAGCATAATAGGCCACACCCAACAGCAGAAACTCATTAGGATTGGCTACATTAGGGGTATGTGGCCTAACATGCAAATTAAGTCCTGCTTCAAAAAAAAAGCCCTGGGTTTTGACAACAAACAAGGTAAACAGAATAAGAAGCAAAAGGCGGGTGTGGCTGGATGACCACTCTTCTGGTAACACGGGGGTGTGGCCTAATATGCTAATAAGCTGTGTTGTCAGTGGTGTGGTCTAATATGCTAATGAGTTCCTGCTGGGCTTTTTCTACAAAAAGAGGCCTGGGTGCCGCTTTGGTGGGAAGGTAACAGCGTTCTGTGTGCCTCAGCGTCTAGTCATGCCGGCCACATGACCACGGAAATGTCTTTGGTCAGCGCTGGCTCTTCGGCTTGGAAACGGAGGTGAGCACCGCATCCCTAGAGTCGTATTTGACTGGCTTCCGAGCAAGGGAAACCTTTACCTATGTGGTATTTGCTCACGCTGTATATGTGAGCAAATAGCACACTAATATAGCATCATGGGTGTGATTTGGGCAAGGGGGAATCCAAATTGAAACACTGATTTGTTTTCCAGGCTGAATCAGCAGAGATGAGACATTCGTTATCATCCCTAAAGAGGAATACTGGAATATATATATGGATGGCTGGGTAAATGTACTTATTTGTTAAACCTGAAGGCAGGCTTTTTCACAAGAGTGTGCAGTTTAACAACCAAAAAATGCTGAAGAAAAGTGCACGTTTGTAAGCAGCTCCCTCTCCCCTGCTTCAGGGGACCTTCAGCCACACCACCACAAGCCTGTTTCCCCAGCTCTGGTTTGGCCTGGTTTTTGCATCCCTAAATGAATTCTGAAGTGGTTGAGAATTCCCTGTAAAACTTGAGAAACTGTGCGGCAACCCAACTTGCCATAGTAAAGTGTTTTTTTATTGGCATGATACAGAAAATTTAATGGGTGCTCTGATGGTTTGTGGGGATTACTTTTAGCAAAGCTGCTTCGGGGGGGGGGGGGCTTAGTGTAGACTTGAAGCCCATGGATGATTTCTGGGAGGGGAAAGAACCTGACTTCCCCTCCTTTTGCAAGTCTCCAGTCCCCCCCCCCCCCAAGCTACTGTTGGGAGTTCCCTGTCCGCTAGGAGCAGTATTTCGGGAGACATTTTGGGCTGGGAAGTAGGGTTGCCAAGTTCCTCATGGCAACCAGCGGGGTATGGGGGGGACTTACAAGGAGAAAGAGGAAAGCCCTCCGGTGTTTCCGGTGTTGCAGTGGAAGTGCAGTGGAAGTGATGTCATCACACTGTGATGTTGCTGCAATGCTCTGATATTTAAGGGGAAAGTAAAAAAGGGCGTCTACCATAGAGTTTTTGCCAGAATACCAGAGCATTGCCCAGATGCTGCTGGCATGATGTCACTTCCTGTGTGATACCAGCAATGTGGCCTGGGCCTTCCTCTTTCTCCTGGTGAATTCCCTGCCGTTCAGCCGATCAGCAGCTGGGCGGGCCTCCACGGGGGGGGGGGGGTGTCTGGCAACCCTAGTGGGAGAGGGAGGTAAGGAAGTCGTGCTTTGCAGACAGAAATTCTTTCCCTCTGCAGATGTCCTCCATGGGATCCAGCCCTCTGAGCTTGATGGGGCAACAGTAGTGCTTATACTGCCAAACACTGTCCTCCAGGAAATGGTATAGTGGTTAAGTGCACAGACTCTAATCTGGGAGAAGCGGGTTTGATTCCCCACTCCTCCACTTGCAGCTGCTGGATGACCTTGGGCAAGCCATAGTTCTGTCAGAGCTGTTCTCTCACCAGCAGTTCTCTCAGAGCTCTCTCAGCCCCATCTACCTTACAGGGGGTTTGTTGTGGGGAGGGGAATGCAAAGGAGTTTCTAAGCTGTTCTGAGACTCCAAATGAAGGGCGGGGTATAAATCCAATCTCCTCCTCCTCCTGATCAAATTCAGAGAGTCTCCCCACAGCCTGGTTGTATTAATGGAGCTGCTAGGCAGACAGGAAGCAGCTTGACATCTCTCCCATCAAGCCCGGCTTCCAGCACAAGGTGATGATCCTTTGCCCTCCGGCACCATCTGTGGGGTATGAGAGAGAGGGCAGGAGGCAGCTAGGCTTGCCTCTTATCCTGCCTAGTATCCAGCTAAGCTGAGGATCTGCTCCCCGAGGAACATTTTCGCAGTGGATTATAATTGGTGTTGTACTGTCTCTTGATTTATTTTGGGAGGCAATTTTGGGCTTAAAAGCAGAATAAAAGGACTGTTAAGTGCCAAATAGTGAAACAAAACCAAACGCGGTCAGGAGGTTACTCCTTACATTCCCCCGTCTTGCGTGTCCTTTGGCCCTTCGAGAGGCCAGCCGCTGAAACTTGTGGTGTAGTAGCTCTGGTGGCGCGGAGAGCTGCAGAGCCTCCAGCTGCATGGCGTCGAGCATGAAATTACTCAGAGTTGTAACTGGAAGGAAGCATGGGAGGGGGGAAGAGAGAGAAACCGTGCAATTCTTAGAAAGATTTAAACACACACACACACACACACCATTAACCATTATCCTCGGCCAGCTGCAGGGCTGATATTTGAAAGTGCTGTTTGCTTTTTTTCCATGAAAATAGTATTTTTTTTTTGCTAGTGTGTGTTCGTTTTCTGTCTTTTCCCCTTTCTTCCAAAGTTTTGGCTGGTGTCCCTCTTTGAGTCTTGTACAGTATTGGCTGTCTACAAAAGCGAAACCTAGTGCCAGTTGGAACCCGTTCCGCGTCTCCCTTTCTAACGGCCTGATTCATTTCTGCAGAACTCGAGTCATGTTGAAAGTTCCCCGAAGTTCTGCTGGCTGGAAGGGAATTTGGGAAGCTGGCCATACCGAGTCATTATCGCCCCCAGCCTATTGCGCTAACACACACACACACACACACACACACACACAGAGACCCCTGCTGCCACCAGGTGAGACGGGATGAAGAAGGTCTGTCAGATGTGGTGTAGTGGTTAGATATCATGCTAGGTTCTGGGAGAACCAGGGTGGAACGAACCAATTTTAAATGGATCAGTTCCAGGAACGGTTCCCAATGGACAATGAGCCCTGCCCCCCTACTCTTGTGGAAAGTGAGTCTTGAATGTGTATATTAAATTCCTTGCTCCCCGAATAATGATTACTGCCACCACCTGCCAGCTGTTCTAGAGCTGGCAGTTGTTGTTTTTAACATGGTCACCTATTTGAATTTTATCACCATCTCTGATTTCAGAGGGGTGTTTTGGTGCAGTCGCAAGCATATTTGTTAGGGTGTTATGGCGCAGCTGCAAGGAGAGCCAGTCTGGTGTACTGGCTAGGAGCTCAGACTCTAATGGGAGAACCGGGTTTGATTCCCCACTTCTCCACATGCAGTTTCTGGTGAGACCTTGGGTCAGTTTCGAGTTCTCTCAGAGCTGTTCTCTCAAGGGCAGATCTTGAAAAAGCTCTCTCAGCCCCACCTACCTCAAAGGGTGTCTGTTATGGGGAGGGGAAGGGAAAGGGATTGGATGCCGCTCTGAGACTCCTTCTGGTAGTGAAGGGAGGGGTATAAATCCAATCTCTTCTTCTTCTTCTTGTTATCCTTCTAAGATAAACCCATAGACTTCAGTGGTTTTAGTTGGTTATAAGTCCTCTGAGGATTACCCAGAAGGAAGCCCTGTTGAACATAGGAGACTTACTTCCAAGGAAACACATGTAGGCTTGAACTGTGTGTCTGTGGCAGTCAAAAATGAATTTTGTGGCACCTTAAAGATTAATGGAAGCTTGTGCCATGATAACTGTTTTAGCTGTCAAGGTACCACACAATCCTTGCTGCTTTGCTCGTCTCTGCCCTGACTTGGATGGCTGAGGCAGCTCCATCTCATCAGATCTCACAAACTAAGACCCTGGTTAGAGCTTGGATTGGGAGGTCCCCAAGGAAGTATGCAGGGGCAGGCAATGGCAAACCACCTCTGTTCTTGCCTTGGAAACCCTATGGGGTAGCTCTTTCCAGCAAGAAAAGGGCAGGGGGGTGAAAGTGTTAAAGTGTCCCCTGCTTATCAGCCCACTGTAAAAGTCCCAGCATCTACACAGAACCAAGTGTCATGTGTACAAATTTTGATGGAAATTAAAACAATGCTTAAAATTTCCATCCCATATGATCCGGCGCTAATCTTGCTCAATCTATGGCCAAAAATAAAAATAGATTCCAATAGTAGAGACCTGGTAGAAGTTCTTCTTACAGCGGCAAAATATACAATAGCAATAAACTGGAAAGAAGCCACCAGCCCCTCACTCAGCACCTGGAAAGCCAAAATTTGGGATTACTTTATTTTAGATAAAATAGTTCTTCTTACAGCGGCAAAATATACAATAGCAATAAACTGGAAAGAAGCCACCAGCCCCTCACTCAGCACCTGGAAAGCCAAAATTTGGGATTACTTTATTTTAGATAAAATAACAGCTTTCTATTTTAGATAAAATAGAAAGCTGGGATAATACACAGAATGCAAAAAGTCCCATGACTAAATGGTACCCAATTATCAATGAGTATTCTGAAAGTGGAGGGGGTCTACTCCCAAAAGCATGGGTAAATAACATCCCCCTGTATCTGTATTTATAATTGGAGAAAGAGATAATTGCTATTCTTCTTATATCATATGTTGCAAACCACATTTACCTGAAAAGTTATAACTTATAGCATAGACTACATTTAAATTTTGTCTGTATTTTCAATTTGTATTTTTCACTTCTCTCTGAGAAGGATCAACTTATTAACTCCACGTATAGCACCAGGATGCATTGTACACTCCAACATTAATGGTAGTCATGTTGTCTGAGACAGTTACGATATGTCTATAATTGTTAACCGTTAATAATTTTTCTGTACCCTCTTGAATCCTTAATAAAAATACTTTACTTTAAAAAAGAAAAGAAAAAAGTGTAATGTGTAGTTTTGCCCCTAAAAACAATCCACATCTGAAGTTCCCACGAGAGTAATCGAACACCAGACTATGAATGGTCAGCCGCGAATCCTACTGCGTAAATAAGCTGTCACAGTCTTTATTGCATCAGCAGATAAGCTGTAGCAACAACACAATGATTCCATAGCATCAATCAATCAATCAATCAATCAATCACAATACCCACTGTCCATTAGAACATGACTTCAGCATCCTGGCTTAGATCCTCTATCTTTGCTCCGCTCGTGTGTCTATCCAGGTGCTGTGGAGGCAGCCTCCCATCGAAGAACTTGCTTCCTCTAGTACTAGGCACTTCTGTTTGTGTTAGACCAGGGGTGGGCAATTGTTTTGGCTCGGGGGCCACTTTGTGGGAGTGGAGGTTAGTGGAGGGCCGCACCTTTTAACATGATTGCATTCATTAGTTAACTTTGCATTTCAGAAAAGGTATAAATTGTATCATAAAAATCAATAAATATAAATTAAATGAAATAGTGGTAGTTTGATTCAATTTATTTATTGTGCTAATTTTATATCATCTATAGGTGCAAGCACATTTAATTTTAGAATCAGTTTAATGAGACAAATGTACCCTATCACACCACGTGGCTGACTGTCTTGGCGGGCCGCAAAAAACTCTGTGGTGGGCCGCATGCGGCCCCCGGGTCGCAATTTGCCCACCCCTGTGTTAGACATACGTTTTTCAAGGAGCCCTGAAGTTCTTCTGCTAGAGGAATCTGCCCTGCTGTGCTGTGGAGGACCACCTTCCCACCACCCACAGAGAAGCCCACCCTGGAGCAAAAGAACATGATCCAAGCCCCTCTGTCTATAGATAACTGGCCATTGCCCCAAGAAGGCTAGTCTGTGCCCAGAAAAGCATTATGGTATGGCTTCTGAGTGATACCTTAGCTCTTCGCTCTGCTACAACCACAGTTAACCCTGGACGTGACCAAATACCACGGTTTATTGTTAACTCATTGTAATGGTGATGGTCCCTGGAAGGGGATTTCCAGGTCTGAAGGGGCTGAGCTGGCGCATGCAGAACCAGTTCTCCACTTCCTTAGTGAAATCCTATGCAAATTATCATGAGAATGTTGATGCAGTCACTGGGAATGAACTGATGGACATCAGTTGGAATTACAATTCCCCTGAGCTGCTTCTCTGGACTGACAAAGAGGGAGGAAAACTCTTTGCAAACCAGCCTTCATATATGAACATATATGAAACTGCCTTTTGCATAGTCTACATAGCTCAGTATTGCCCATTCTGACTGGCGGTGGCTTTCCAGGATCTCAGGCAGAGGAGGTCTTTCCCAAGGTCCTTTGAGTGGAGATGCCAGGGACTGAACCTGGGAACTTCTGTTTGCAAAGCTTGTGATGTACCACCCAACTATGGCCCCTTCTCATGGCTCACCAGCATATCTCTATATGATACGCATGCAGATTGTTTGCAGTCAGCACCAGGTCCCATTTTGCATAATTTATCATGGTATCAAAACTTAGAAAAGGGAATGTCAGTCACAGGTTTGCAACTGGGATGATCTCAAATTACTTCTGCTTGCTCTGTTGGCTTAGAAATCCCCAGGGCTTTTTTTGTAGAAAAAGCCCAGCAGGAACTCATTAGCATAATAGGCCGCACCCAACAGCAGAAACTCATTAGCATATTAGGCCACACCCCCAACAACACAGCTTATTAGCATATTAGGGGGGCTGGGAAAGCACAGGGCAGCATGGAAGCTTGCCTCTTTTCCCCCCTTGATCTTCTTTGGCCCACTTCAGCATCGCCTTTTTTCACTATTGTGGAAAGACTTGGGGAAGTGCGGGGGGCGGGCATGGTTAAGTGCCTTCCTCTCCCTCCACCAGATCAGGGAGGGAAAGAAAGACATTTTCAATGTGCCTGGGTTCCCTGCTTGCCCTTTTCCAGCTGGACATGTCAGCTAGAGAAGGGAAGGCAGAGAGAGGCTTTTCCTTGCCAATTTCACTCTCAGCTGACTGGTGGGGGGGGAGTGAAATTGACAAGAAAATGGACAGGCTCCCCAGAGGGAAAGAGGGCATTTTAACATGCTGCCTTTCCCTCTTGTGTGTAACGTGGGGAGGGCAGCCTGCTCTGGAGCCACGCATGCCAGAGGTTTTGGTTGTAAGCGTGGCCAGATCAGGAGCCAGCCGGAACTCCGTTCCTGTGCGTTCCTGCCCCAAAACAGCCCTTTTGCTTCTTCTTCTTGGCTTCTCTTGTGCAGATTAAACCCATGAGTCTGTATTGCTGTGCTTTTTTATTTGTTTGTTTCCCTGCACTGAGTTCTCCCCGTGCAAGGTGTACAATTTTAAAAGGTATTTTCTGCATCCGTTATCTATAAATGGCATTAAAAACGGTGTAAAAGTCATGTCACCATAAAGTCGTTGGAGAACAGCAGCAACAAAAATCCGTGAAATGAAAAGTCTCGCCAGAGCAAAATACAAAAAAAAAAAAGGGTGAAAATGGGCAGCCTTGTACATCCATCGTATTTTGGGGCTGTTCTTACTTATTCATTATTTTTTAATTATATGCCACCCGAGACCTGCTCGCAACTAAAATAATAAAACACATTCACACAGTGCATTAAAAGAACAAACCAGGGTATGAAAGCAATGCATGAAAAATGTCATATGAACATACCGAAGTTAGGAACACGTGGGGCCGTTTGGAGTCAATTTAGCTTAAAGTGCTGATTCGCACACATTCACCCCGATACCTGTTCATTGGCTTTCATCTGCTGAACATGTTGGCTGCCTTCATCAGAAAAAAGAATGCATTGTGGTTGAGCTGATAATGAAGCTCTGACTCTGGTATGTGGTATGTCATTGTTTGCTGTTGTAGTCACCGGTGAGCGTGCACAAAACTGTTTTCATCTTGGTTTATGCAGTAAAATAGACTGATAGATTGAACAGAGCTTGTTTGCAGTTTCCTACAAAGGAGTCAGCTGGTTTCATATGCACTGACTCAGGTCATTGGGCCTGCAAGCCCAATAACGTTTACCGGCAACAGCTTTTGTAGCATTTAGGCAGCGGTCCCAGCTTTGCTTCGTTCCTGAGAATCCTTTTACTGCCTGGAGATGCCAGAGCTTGGACCTTGGACTTCCTTGCGCAAAGCGTGCCTTCTGTCACAGAGCTATGGCCCCACTTTGATACCCCTGAAACAAAAGCCTTGTTCACAAGTTACCGTGAAAGGACACACATCCTGCGAGTACATGTTTATACCTGTTTGTAAGACAGAATGAACACACGTTCACTTTACAAAAGAAACCAGGGACCAGTACCTGGATGAATATAGAGTTTAAATCATGTGCTCAATTGTATGTGCGTTGAATGTCACATGAGAATTACTGCATGAACGAGTAACAAAAAATCTAGCGTACACTGTTCATGGATTGTAAAAGTCAACTAATGTCACAGCATTAAACGTTTCTTTCACAGTGTGATCTGACTGCATGTCAGTAAGTTCAAGCTGCAGCTCCTCAGGTGCTGTATCAATATCAGCAGTGATGGGATAAGAGAGCAAATTGAATTTAGGCTCAATTTTCTTGAAGTCCTGAAATCTTCTTGGCGGGCTGCAAAAAACTCTGTGGCGGGCCGCATGTGGCCCCCGGGCCGCAAATTGCCCACCCCTGTCTTAGTATATATACTTAGCCCACAGAATAGACTCTTGAGCTTTTAATTCACTGCCAGACAGGCTGTTCCAAAGTAAGTGAATACATCCAAGCAGCAAAGAACAATTTGTAAGAGTGTAGAGGATCGGACTTGCCTCCAGGAGTGATCCTTCGTATGGGATTACCCCCCCCCCCAAGTACGTTCCTATTTCCATCTGTGAAATGTTGGAGGGTATGTCACTTGTAATAAACATAGGCACAGGTTCATCATGCCTTGCTTCTAAGCCTGGAGTCCGAACCTAGCACAAAGCACAGTGATGCTCCAAAGCTTTCAGTTTCTCTGCTCGTGAACTGTGCTAGGGAATGGCTTAATTTTATGCTATGTGGGGTGGCAGGTCTTCTGTCCTCCACATGTTTCTGTTGCAGATCCTTTCAAACTGAACAACTAATTTGAATTTTTTTCTCCCTCTTTTCAGGGTGCCCCCTTTTCTCTGGACTGTCTTCTATTTTACCTGTTTCTTAGGATTCCCGGAGGCAAGTTCAGAAGGTAAATTTCATTTATCTGTTTTTTGCCCCCTTTTGGTTGGTGGTGGGGGTCATTGGGGAACACCTGCTACTGTCTGTTATTTCTTGATCAAAACATGTTGCTTGCCTTTTTCTGTTGAGACAACGCGCAAATGTTTAAAATAAACTACACACTAAAAGAACTGTTGCAATCCAAACCAGAAAGCAACAGCACTGATTAAAAACAAAGGAATTATTTTTAAAAAACGTTTTACTCTGCATCTGAAACGCTGGTAGATGGCTTTGTGCACTTCCCGTGGAAGTTGATTTCAAAGATCTTATGCAGTTCCGCAGGGCCTGTAAGACGGAGCTCTTCCGCCAGGCCTTCAAATAGGAGCCGCCACCGGAGACACAGGTTGGGCCGGTGATTCTACCCATCATATCAACCAGCTGTGATGAACCCTGATTTAGCACAGCCTAAGTAAGATGGCTCGAGGCTCAGATCTGCCATTAGGTCGCCAGAAGTTATATTATTGGAAGCTTTAAATATGTATTAATTATTAATTATGTAGTTCTTGGAATGTTTTTAATGGATTTTATGCGTTTTAATGTATTGTAATATTTAGGCCTTTGGCCCATGGAAGCCGCCCTGAGCCCGTTCGCGGAGAGGGCGGGATATAAATCCAATAAATAAATAAAGATTACACACCCACTGATGGGAGAGGCCCTACATGGTGTAGTTTTTGTCGAAGAGGAATGGAGCGAGGATGGAGCTCAAAGAATGGGTAGATTTGTATGGGGTAGAGACCTTGCCAGAGAAGCACTGGGCATTGAAGTTAAATAACTAAAACCTTGACTCATTAGGGGTCAGCTGGCATTAAGTGTCAGCATCACTGGTAGGTGCCTGAGATGCTCAGAAAGGACCACTGTTGGCCCTGGACAGGCTGAGGCATAGCAGCAGCAACCACTGTTACCTGGTCCGTTGCACGGTGTGGTAGGGAGTCGCAGGATCCGGTCCCCTCCTAGCTTGCTTGGGAGAATGACTGGAGACAGCAGTTGGGAGGAGAAATTGTAGCTGCTGTCACTTGCCTGTTGGTTCCTGTTGTCTATGTGGTGGTAGTGGTGGTGGTTGACGCCCCCAGGAGCTGTTGCCACTTGCTCGCAGGACAAACCAGAGGCAGTGGCGGCACCCAGTTCTGAATTGCCAGAAGCAGGGTGGATGTGAAGTTTTAAAGGAACCAGTGTTGGAGAAGAGCGCTGATGTTTTGCTTGGCAGGGGTCCTCTTCCTAGAAGGCTGTAACTTTTGAGTTTCGAGCTTTGTAGGACCTAGTAAAGTTGAGTTCAGACCAGTGTTCCCTCTAAACTGAGTGAATGTGAGCTAGCTCACAGTTCTTTAGCCTCCGGCTCACACACTTTTGTCTTCGCTCAGGAAGGATGGCTCCAGAGCAAACTAATTCATGCAGGAGCCAAATCGCTCGCTCACAACTTTAACGCCAGTAGCCCACCAAGTTGAATTTTGCTCACAAGACTCCACAGCTTTAGAGGGAGCATTGGTTGGGACCCTGGGGCCAGCTGACCGAATGCCCAGTCAGGTGGTAGTAGCGTTGCCAGGTCTGGGTTGGAAAAGGCCTGGAGACTTTGGGGGTGGGTCCAGAAGAGGGGTGGGGTTTGGGGAGGGGACAATGCCACGAAGTCCACCGTTCAGCAATTTTCTCAGGAGGAGCTGATCTCTGTCAGCTGGGGATCGGTTGCAAAAACGGGAGATCTCCAGGCCCCACCTGGAGGCTGGCAACCCTGGGTGGTAGGGGCAGGTTTTGCAGCCTAAGGAGTACCCTTGAGGACCATGTGGTAAGGCTTGGGGCAGAAACTTGAACACGGGAGATAACATGCCAGAGGCTGGCTGCTGAGGTGTGCGGGGCTGAACCTTTGCCTGGTGCCTTCACACTTAGCTATTTCTCGTCCTCACTTCCCCCCTGTCTTTCCTCACTGAGACGGTTTCGTAATCCAGCAAACCCATTCCATATGGCCCAGCCCTACAGAAACATGCTCTGTGCCGTGCTTTTCCCGTGCACCTGCTGCGCGGATGCTTGCTGGCCGAGCCTTTCTTTATGATGATGGCATACTCAGCTTTCCACTCGGCCCACAGCCCAGCAGTACTATAATGGATTTCATATGTCGCTGGCATTTCCCTCAGGGGCTTTGTGCCGGAGAATAGTTGGCTCTGTTGCCTCTCGAAAGGTCAGTCACGGGCCTAGTCTTAAAAAACCAACAAAACACTACATTGACACCACTTTTATTGGCTTTTATGTATTCACTCCCCTCCCACCCCACCCAGTATCTGGGAAAAAAAAAACGATGAAAGGTTGTTGGAGGATGCGGGAGTTGGACTGAGGCCTTCTGCTGCCCGAGCCCAAGAGCCAGGCTAATTCAAGAATGGCAGCCAGTCAGAGCCCTCCTGAGATAATGAAGAAGGCTTACGCACACACATACATATAAAAAAATACCCCTCTCTCCAAGCTGGTAGTGGCCTGATCCTGCAGTTTCCAGAATCCTGGTTTGGGTTTGTGCTCTTGATCCTGGGTTCGCTTATAATGTAGAGATTGGCCATACAGCAATTACAGGGCTACCTCTAGAGAGTCACAAGGTCCGGTGTTTGACAGGCTTCCCCCAAGAGTGTCAGAGGGCCTGCTGACTCAGTCGCAGTGCTTTTCTCATTTAGGGTTGAGAGTGCAAGAAGTTCAGAGGAATAGACAGTTCTTGGGTTTTACATCCTGCCCCCTCCATGGTAAGGAGTCTCAGTGTGGGTGCCTTGCCGAGGGCCTTGCTCTCATAGTATTATAGATTCAGGTGGGTAGCTGTGTTGGGGTGAAGCACCAGAACAAAGTTTGCTTCCAGTGGCAATTTTAAGACCAACAAAGTTTAATTCTGGGTATAAGCTTTTACGTGCATGCACACGAATATATCTGAAGACGAAGAAGAGAGAAGAGATTGGATGTATACCCCACCCTTCACTTGGAGTCTCAGAGCAGCTTACAATCTCCTTTTCCTTCCGCACCCACAACAGATACCCTGTGAGGTAGGTGGGGCTGAGAGAAGTCTTTTGAGAACAGCTCTGAGAGAACTGTGATTGATTCAAGGTCACACCAGCAGCTGCATGTGGAGGAGTGGGGAATCAAACCCAGTTCTCCCAGATTAGAGTCCGCACTTCTAACCACTACACTAAACTGGTTCTCCAGAAGTGTGCATTCACATGAAACCTAGTTCTCCCAGATTAGCGTCCGCACTCCTAATCACTACGCCAAACTGGCTCTCCAGAAGTATGTATGCACATGAAAGCTTATACCCAGAATTAAACTTCGTTGGTCTTAAAGATGCCACAGGAATCAAACCTTGTTCTCATAGTATTACCTTGCTCCCAATCAAAAATAAAATTACTTCAAGTTCATATACTGCATAGTTGACATTCATCAGGCCAGGGAGCCATAGTCAGTAGCTGCTGAATATGCAGATGTTGATTTCTTTATCTCCTTGTGCTCAGTGCAACTGTTCTGATTGTGGAAATGCATTTTAACTTCTTTTAACTGTAAATATGAATGTTGCTAGGTCCACAAGGAGAGCTGTGCTGGTAAATATGATGTGTGGAGCGAGGTGTTGCGGTAATGCACGACACACGTGGACTGTTGCCCAGGCTTCCTCCTGTATCTGCAATAAAACTCCCAATCAGCAATGCAAGAACACGCATTGGTAGAAAACGGAGAGACAATTTAGAACGTCCAGTTGAAATAGAAGCCTCTCTTCTATTCACAAATACAAGTTACGATCCAAACTGCCCATGACTATCACCAGTTGATCTACTTCAATGTGTGCATCACTCGGATTACTCAGACTCACAGCAGAATATGTGTTAAATGATTTGACTGTAGCACCGAGCCTGCAATGGCTGTTTTGCAATTGTGGCCCGTGCTTGATCTTGTCATACGGGTAATGTGTGCACATGTGAAATCTGTGGGCTGTTCCAGACAGTGGTGCTTTCCTTTGGAAGCCACATTGTTGCTGCAGCTGCCAATGCAGTGTAATGGCAACGGGACTTTCAGATCATGGGTTTTCCTGCATTTCCCCTTCCATAGTGTGCATGGCAGCCATTCCCACCACCACCTGCAGGCTTTTTTGAGGATTTCTTTTTAAAGAAAACTAGTCATTGACATAGCAATATGCCATTATATTGGTATACCCAGGGGTCATTTCGAGCAGGAGCTCGGGGGGGGCGCAGCTCCGGGAGTTGGTGCCAGCCACCCCCCGTGGGGGAATGCCTGCTTGTGTCATGACTCCAGCAAAATGACCCCGTCCCCTGGAAAGGTCCTTGTTCCTCCGACCAGCCTTCTGAAGGCTTCAGCCACCACTGAAGCTATCCTCCCAGAATAGTGGTATATCTGAGGCTTGGATTAGTAGCTGTCCCCTCTCTGCCAGCTTTCTTTCTTTCTTTCTTTCTTTCTTTCTTTCTTTCTTTCTTTCTTTCTTTCTTTCTTTCTTTCTTTCTTTCTTTCTTTCTTTCTTTCTTTCTTTCTTTCTTTCTTTCTCTTTCTTTCTCTTTCTTTCTTTCTTTCTTTCTCTCTCCCTCTCCCTCTCCCTCTCCCTCTCTCTTTCTCTCTTTCTTTCTCTCTCTCTTTCTTTCTTTCTTTCTTTCTTTCTTTCTTTCTCTCTCTCTCTCGCTCTCTCTCTCTCCTTTCTTTCTTGCCTTCTGACATACTTCCGGTGATGTCAGGTGGTGTAGCATACGCAAATAAGTTATGCTAATGAGCTCCTGCACCTCTTTTTCTATGAAATGACCCCCATTGTGTCATTTTTCAGTGTGGAAAAAGGATCCTCCAGAAAGTCACCCAGTGACTGGTAGGGAGAAATGAGCACTGCAGGATCTGGGGCAGGGGAAATGGCTGCTGTGTGAGCGGGACCAGGCAAATCCAGACTTTCCCGCCCACATGGCAGCCATCTGTGTAGGGCTGCCAAGTCAGCCCGGGGGGCGGGGGATCCCCCGCTACAGGGGTTCTCGATCCGCCGGCCAGCATTCGGCCGGCAGGGGAAACCCCACCCCCGAAGTCATCCAGCCTGGACGACTTCCCCCGCGCCGGGCGACTCACCAGAAGTTGGGGGCGCTGCCAGGGCGACGCTCTGGCAATCACCCAAAACTCTATGGTATCATAGATACCATAGAGTTTTGGGGCGATTGCCAGAGTGTCACCCTGGCAACGCCCCAACGTGCTGACGTCACTTCCGGTGATGTCGCCTAGCGCGCGCGCGCCGGGGAAGCTCCTGGCCAGCAGAGGACTCCCCCCCACCGGTAAGGTTAAGAGACTTGGCAACCCTACATCTGTGATTTGCTGCTATCTGTCCCGAAACTTGGCAGTAAAGCTGGGGGATACCTGGAATGCACCACAATGCGGTGGGGAAGTGGGGCGGGGGGAAATACTTCCCAACAGCATTGATCCATAAACAAATAACCAGTATAGGAAAGGTTTATAATACTTGATCCTGTAGCTCTGATGCCTGAACTCCCATGGGTAGCTACGAGCCTCTAAGCAGCTCCCGAGAGGTTTCCTGTTTAAGGAGGACAAAAAGGAATGTCTCTGTGGCCACAGCTGCCTGAAAGGAACGAAACATCTGTTCGTTGGCCAGCCACCTCCTCGTTCCTAAAATAGCAAAGCTTCCTCCCCTGGATTTACTCAGGGTACTGACTAGATTGGAATAACTTCCCCCTGATCAAGCAAGCAATGAGAGTTTTTAGATTCTTGTGCTTTAGGCCGCTTGCGTCTCCGAAAGAGGCCTGTGCAGTGTTCTGGTCTCCTGCCTCTTTGTGTTCCCTGGGGAAAGTCCTGAATATTCATCCCTTTTCTGCTTCTTTGAGAGAATAGCTAAGGCCTGCCGAAGCCCATTAAAAGTGAAGCTGTTGGTGCCTGAGCTAGTACATCTGCACTGCTCCCCTCTTTCTGGCTTCAGAGTCTCACGTTGGGAGTTGGTGACACTTTTCCTAGCCTCTCATGGCCAGCCAGCCATGCTTCAGAGCTTGGTTGCATCCGCGATGCGCTTCCATATATGAAGACATGCTGGTAGAGTGAAAACCTCGTGTGCTGTGCCAAGCTCAGGGGGAGTAGAAGAAATAAATGGCAAACGATGATGCTGGAAATGAGGTTTGAGTTTGTGGGGAGACTGGAAAGGAGAAGAGGACGAACTGAAAGCTGTTCAGAGAAAGGCCTTTGGGCAAGGTGGTTTTGCAGGAAGAACTTCAAGGGCGCCGAGGAGAGAGAGTACAAAATGAGGCTCAGAGGAAAAGGGGGTGACAGATGTAGAGGGACTTGAGATGGTGAACATGGAATATAGCTGGATGCAGAGTGAAAAGGGGGGATAACGGGTCTCTTACCTGTCAGAAAAGATCTGTGTGGGGGGAAATTTAAAACAAAAACTGAGGGGTAAAGGGGGAGAATGCAATCCTGTGGTGGTGCTGTGAGAGAAGCACGTGTGGTTTGAGGCACAGATAACAGAAGCGGGAGAGGTTGGTTAATGGAGAGGGGTTTGTAGAGAACTGCGGTGGCGCAGAGGGAGATATCGCTTTGGTGTGCAGAGGGGAGAATGGGGTTAATGGAGCACGAATTAAAATGGTAACAAAACCATGCTTCTGCGGTTGAACATGATGCTTTTAAGTTCATAAAAATGTAAAAAATGGTCTACAGAATGATTGGCATTGTGTCCTCCTATTTGAAATAAAAATAAGAAAAAGGGAGGGGACAGGATGGGACATGCTGAAAGTCAGGTCTTCTTGGAGTGGATCCTGCAAACCAGTCTTTGAAGAACATCTTTAAAAGGAAAGAGGATACTAGAATCCGTGCCATTAGCAGATTTTTTTTTAAATGTCATTTTCCTCCCCCTACCCTGTCCAATTTATTACTTCCTCGCATAAGAGGTGAACATCTGGTGGAATCACTTAAGCAAACATTTTTCAGTCTGACTTATATGCTAACTTTGAAAAAAAAAAAAAGGAACAAATATTTAGCTTGCTTTTGGCATTGAAAATTTTAAGCGTGGAGTCATTTTCATTGATATTTGTCACTCCTGGTGGAGCCAGAGGAACTGTTTAAATGGTTTGGCCACTTGAAGCAGATTCTCAGCTAATACACAAAAAAGGCACATGATTCCCATGGTGTATGCTGTAACCAGGTCCCATGAATTTTTTTAAAAGTGTAGAGTGTTACTCAGGGGTCCTTTCGTAGAAAAAGAGGTGCAGGAGCTCATTAGCATAACTCATTAGCATAACTTATTTGCATATGCTACACCACCTGACATCATCAGAAGTATGTCAGAAGGCAAGAAAGAAAGGAGAGAGAGAGAGAGAGAGAGAAAGAAAGAACTGGCAGAGAGGGGATAGCTACTAATCCAAGCCTCAGAAGTACCACTATTCTGGGAGGATAGCGTCAGTGGTGGCTGAAGCCTTCAGAAGGCTGGTCGGAGGAACAAGGACCTTTCCAGGGGACAGAGTCATTTTGCTGCAGCCATGACAGAAGCAGGCATTCCCCCACGGGGGGGGGGGGGGGAGTTGGGAACAACTCCCAGAGCTGCGCTCCCCCAAGCTCCTGCTCGAAAGGACCCCTGGTGTTACTACTGGGAAAAGTTATATCATATACTTTCTGTCTTGTCCTCTCAAAAAAGATCATATCCAGAGCTTTTTGCTGCAGAATTAAGGGGAGGATATGAGTCCATGTAGGATTCACTTTTTGATGGCTGAGCAGCAGGGCCTGTGGTGTAGTATAGTGTTTGGTGTAGTGGTTAAGAGTGGCAGACTCTAATCTGGAGAACCGGGTTTGATTTCCAACTCCTCCATATGCAGCAGCCAGCTGGGTGACCTTGGGTCAGTCACAGTTCTCTCAGAGCTGTTCTCTCAAGAGCAGATCTCTCAGAGCTCTCTCAGCCCCACCTACCTCACAGGGTGTCTGTTGTGGGGAGAGGAAGGGAAAGGAGTTTGTAAGCTGCTCTTGAGACTCCAACTGAAGGTGGGGTATAAATCCAGTCTCCTCTTCCTCCTCCTCCCATGCAAAGTGACAGGCTGAGGTGTCTGGTTAAGGGATGAGAGATGCTGGGATCATAGGCAAAGGATGTTTCTGTGAAAGCAGTCTAGTTGGTCCAAATGCAACTACAGTTTCTAGCCATCAGCTGGCAACTGACAGAGGTTGGGGGGGGGGGGGCAGAAATGGGGTTGCCATCAATGCAATGGTGCTATGTCACTTTCAGAGAAAACCTGGAAATGATGTCTGTCCACTCTAGGATTGGCACAAAACTCTGTGGTGTTCCCCAGAAGTGGTATAACCTTAGTGTTAGTGATGATTTCTGTTTCCGCCCCTCTGCTCTGGTAGCCAGCAAAACATGAACTGGGGGCTGAAGATCCTCCATCTGTACTGGGAACCTGGCATCCCTACAAACAAGATTGAAACACACCTGCTTGACCCCTGCCCAAGTTCACTCTCTGACACGATTGCACATAACTGAAGTTTCTATCTTGTCTGCTGTGATCATTTGTTCTGCAGTGACCTGTCTTCCTCTAAGTGTTTGGGTTAAAGACATAAAGGAATTTCTCACAGCCAGTGGGAAATTTCACGCAGCTAATATGTTCCGTTTCAGGAACTCTTCAGTAACAGTTTCTGTCAGGCATTTCACACAGATCCGTATTAGTACCGATTCCCTAACGGAACATATTGGCCCTTTCACACAGAAGCATGCCTCTCCCGTTGGGGAAGTGATCCTGAGCCGGTTTACCTTGAAACCTCCTCCCAAGCGTTCTTCAGTTCATTGTACCAGTCCTGAAGCACTACGGGGTTGTGTGAAATGCCCAATGGCTTGAAGCTGACAGTGCAAGCCCTCCTCCAACAATGTGTGCAGTGCTGTCCTATTACTGTGGAGATAGATCAAGATGGGTAGCCGTGTTAGTCTGCAGCAGTAGAAAAGAGCAAGAGTCCAGTAGCACCTTAAAGACACCGAAGAAGTGAGCAGTGTCTCCGGAAAGCTCATACCCTGCTCTTTAAGGTGCTATGCTGGACTCTTGCTCTTTTCTACTGTTGTTACTGTGGACTTTAAGAGGACATTTTAATGCAAGCATTTATAACATTAAAGCCCAAACCTACAACTACCAGATTTTTTTGGGGGGGGGTAATAACAAGGTATTGATATCCCTGTCATAGTACCTACAATGTACCTCCCTGGGGCTTGTTTTCTGGCTGCTGTCTGTAGACAAGTGATTCAGCAGCTGGACCTTGGGTATGATCCAGCATAGTTGCTGTTACACACTTTTCAATTCTATTGAAGTCGGCAAGTTCTTAAAAGAGTTCTAAGGGAGAAGTTCTCAAGTGGAAGTTCATTTTGTCTCGGAGCAAGCCCAAGTATTAACAAATCATGTATGCGGTAGCCATCTATCATATTCTCTTCAGCATAGAGGTAATGGAGTGAACATTTCCATGGTTCTTCCACTTGACCCTGAAATGTATCTGCACTTCTTTTTTACTGTGGAGCCTGTATTTTTGCTGGAACAAATGCAAACACCAACTGTTCCTCCTTTGAGGTCAGAATGGTGGTGGGGGGGGGGGGGGCAATATCCGACTCGTTTGATTGCCTTTCAGGGGTTTAAAATTAAAATGGGTAGGATTTGCCAAAACCGAGGAATGATTCTGGGTTTTTTTTCTTCTCTTCTTTTCCTGGCCTGAGGAAAAGATGAACATCAGTCTGCCTGAAGCTGGCACCTATTCCAGCCTGCACTTGCAGATAGCTTTGCCAGCTCCAGAAATATGGAGGACTGACTGGAATAAAAGAGAAGAAGGGTGGGAGGTTACAGACCATTCTGGATGATGTCCAGTCTGTCAACAGCAGTTATCTACAACTGCCAACAATTTAAAATCTGTCTTGAGAGGGTGCAGCAGCTGTACACCTTGGAGTAGCTGTGCTTCGGGATCATCTCCATCATGCTGTGCTTGTGGCCTTTCTAGGGACACCTGTTTGGATGCTATTAAAGATGTGATGCTGGTCGAAATGGATCTTTGGTTTGATTCAGCAGGGTAACTCTTGTCTTCCACTGTTTGAGAGCCAGTTTGGTGTAGTGGTTAAGAGTGTGGACTCTAATCTGGGAGAACCGGGTTTGATTCCCCACTCCTCCACATGCAGCTGCTGGTGTGACCTTGGGTCAGTCACAAGTTCTCTCAGAGCTGCTCTCTCAAGAGCAGTCCTCAAAAGAGCCCTCTCAGCCCCACCTACCTCACAGGGTGTCTGTTGTGGGGAGGGGAAGGGAAAGGAGACTGTAAGCTGCTCTGAGACTCCTTTGAGTAGTGAAGGGTAGGGTATAAATCCAATCTCTTTTTCTTCTTCTCTGTTTGGGGGTGTGCATTCAATGGGTATTTAGATGTGCTGGATGCTAATATGATTTGTTCACATGAATTAAATGTTTGTGATCTCTTATATGAACACATGAAACCACCTTATACTGAATAAGACGGTTGGTACATCTAGTCCAGCACTGTGTACTCTGACTGACAGGGGTTTCTCTAGGGTCTGTGGTCTAAGATCTTTGCTAGCACTGCTTCCAGAGATTGTTTTAACTGGGCATCTTCTGCATGCAAGCATGTGCTCTCCCACAAAGATGCACCCACTATAACCCCTGGGCAGTGCTTGTCCAGAATCTGAATATGGAACCACTCACACTGTAGGAAAGAAAGCCAGTGTTGTCTTAAGCCTGCAGTGAAACCTGAATACATATTTACATCTTGTGTAAAGAAAGAACTGATGGCTGTAGTACAGGCACTGTGTAGTTTGGTGAGGAGTATCAATTACTGTGCTGGACTAGGAACTAGAAGATCCAGGTTCAAATCCCCACACTGTCATAAAACATTGATGGGTTTCCTTGTGTCAATCACTGTCTTTCAGCCAGACCTGCCACATAAGATAGCTGTGAGGATAAAATGGGGAAGGGAGAACCATGTAAGCTATTTTGAACATCGGACAAATGGCAGAATGAAAAATGTATTAGATAGCCCAGGCTAGACCGATCTTGTCAGATCTTGGAAGCTAAGCAGGTTTTGGCCCTGGCTAGTATTTGGACGGGAGACCTCCAAGGAATACCAGAGTGGTGACACAGGAGGCAGGGAATGGCAAACCACCTCTGACTGTCTCATGCCTTGAAAACCCTATGGGGTCGCCGTGAGTCAGCTGTGTGACTTGACAGCACTTTCCACTACCAAATATATTATATGTAAGACCTGTCCCATTCTGGTCTGCCCCAGTGATTGAGCGAAATCCCGAAGCTGCCTGACTGAACACATTTTTTTCTTGTATCTGCTTTCAGATGTGGACGTTCTTCAAAGACTGGGCCTGGTGGGGCCAAAGCCACTGGGTACGGGGTCATCTTCACGCCGTACGCCTCAGGGTGTCATCCCATTCAAGTCAGGGGTCATCTTCACCCAAAGAGCACGTATTGAGGTGCCCGTTGGCCGAATTATTCCCACCTCCTTCGGCACGGACTTGGCTCTGGTGCTGAGTTTGTGCTCTCATCGAGTCAACAGCGCTTTTCTGTTCACCATCAAGAGCAGAAAGAAGAAACTACAGCTGGGCGTGCAGTTCATTCCAGGGAAGATCATAGTTTACGTAGGCCACAAGCACTCCGTATATTTTGATTACAATGTCCATGATGGTCAGTGGCACAATCTGGCCATTGACATCCGAGGCCAGGTGGTTACTCTGTTTACCTCTTGTGGGAAGCAAAAAGTACATGCGGATTTGCATCTTAAAAAAGATGAGGCATTGGACCCAGAAGGCTCTTTCCTTTTAGGCAAACTCAATCAACACTCAGTACAGTTTGAAGGCGCCCTTTGCCAGTTTGATATTTATCCTTCCGCCAAGGCAGCTCATAATTACTGTAAGTACCTGAAAAAACAATGCAGGCAGGCGGATACTTACCGGCCGATTCTTCCACCTCTTGTCCCGCTTCTGCCCAAAGACTTAAGAACTTCTGAAAGGACTCCACCACAATCAGACCTTTTCTTTCTGGGCCTGAAGAATCTGACCACTGTGATTCCCCCATTATCACTCTTCAAGGCCACCACCCCTCAGAGGAACAGGAGATTGGTTGCAGCATCCACCACCATTGTGCCAGCTAAACCACCAACCCTGCCGTCAGCCACCAAAGCTGCAAAGAGTACTGTGGCCTCATCTCCCGTCCTGCCAAACACTGAAGTTCAGCTGCCTGCCCAAACCCTCCATCGGACTACCACAGTAGGTCTTCAGGCTTTCACAGTAGCTCATCGGACTACCACTGTAGCCCTCGGAGCATCTCGGGCTACTTCCAGTGCAAGCTCGGAGAAGCCTCGTTTGCCTACCACCAAAAATGTTCCTTCTGCCTTCCCTGGGTCGACTACAGGTTCCACTGCAGTTATCAACAAGAAGGAGTTGGAAAAGAAGACCAAAAAGATGATCGACCAAAGCCACACCATCAAGCCTTTTCAGATGGCTAGCACTGCAAAGCCAGCGATGAAGAGGGCTGAAAACTCATCCAGGAGTCTCCTTCCAGTGACCATAAAACCCAGGCTGGAGAACACAACCAAGGATCCTATACCAAAGAAGTTATTATCTTTACCAGCACTGAAAAAACCAGATTCTACCGTTGTTGCTGTTCCGTACACCAAGCCAACGTTTGGAGCTTATCCTGTCATCAGAATGAATGTGCAAAGCATCAACTTAACAACCCTGGCTGCCACAGACGGGTATCAGCTGTTTGATCCCATTGGGCCAACTCTCTTTCCATTTGTTGTGGGGCTTCCGGGACCGAAAGGCGACCGAGGTCCTCCGGTAAGTCAAAGTTTTCTTCATGATTTCAGCTCAGGGAATGTGTATGGTGCAGCTGTGTTGCTACTGGTCCCTGGACCATTTCTGTCTTTGAAACAGGTAAAATATATTAGAGTCTGGGCTGTCTCACATAAACGTCAGTGATGGAACTGTGGCTGGACTATTGGAAAGGAAATATCTGCTCACAGCAAATTAACATCTCAGGGAGAAAAGTATGAGACGAAGGTGGGCCCTTTCCCCCAGATTGGCTGGATGATATGAAGGCAACTCCCTCCTCTACATGTCCTGGGGAACATGTCCACCGTAACCTTACCCAAGTGTGTGTATCCAGACGTTTAGCAGCCAACTTGTGCATAGATAGTTATAGATACTGTGGTCAGTTCTTTAAAAAATGTTTTTGGGGAATTGATGGTGCAATCCGTAGGTTCACATGTTGGATCCAGAGATTTAAGTCTCTCTATGGATGTTTGGAGCCTGGGCAGATGTGACAAGCAGGAGGATGAGTAGGCACTACGCATAGAAGAATGAGCTATTTTGTACCCTCTTTGTGTAGAGAGCTACTTGGTATGGGGAACATTCAAGTGTGCCTCTCCAACTGTATTTTGAAGTTGTATGGCCCAGGACCAGTTTTTCCACTTAACTTGCTGTTTGTGTAGCCTTGTGACATCAGTGTCCCAAACAATGTTAACATATTTTGAAATGTAGGTCTTTTGATGAACAGTTGAGCTGCAGAGTTTAATTGTCAGGTTCCTTGTGTTCGTGTTACGTCCACAACCTGCCACGCAGCTGTGGTAATGACTGTGGCCATTGTATTAATACAATGTTCGGGTTATATTGCAAGGAGAGACAATATTCAGGTTATCTATCTATCTATCTATCTATCTATCTATCTATCTATCATCTATCTATCATCTATCTATTTTATTTTTTAAATTTAATTTAATTTAATTTTTATCCTGCCTTGCTGGCGAACTGGCTCCAGGCGGCTAACAACCATAAAATACCATCAAAGTGGTTTACAAGTTAAACAAGTTAAAACTAGCATAAAACCAAACATTAGCGCATACACAAATATAAAGCAACAATATAACTGGCAGCATCAAGAGTTCTCATGGTGAACAGATGGCAGTACAAGATTCGAATGAAGGGACCAGGGCGATGTTATCCTGCAAATTCCCCCCGGTGCCAGCTCCTAATTGAAAGCCTGGCAGAAGAGCTCCGTCTTGCAGGCCCTGCAGAACTGTAATAAGTCCCACAGGGCCCTGATGTCATCCGGGAGCTCATTCCACCAGTATGGGGCTGCCACCGAGAAAGCCCTGGCCCTGGTACAGGCCAGCCAAGCGTCTTTCGGACCGGGGAGAGTTAGGCGATGTTGTGTGCCTGACCTCAGTGCCCTCTGGGGGATATATTTGTATCTGGTTGTCCTCAGGATGACTCTGTGCTGTATGTCCAGAAGGGGAAGAGAATGACTGTTAAATACCACTATTCCAACTGGTTAATAGGTTACAATCAACTTGTTTGTTCACTGTATTCCAGCTAGCTATGAAATGAATGTACAGTTGTGACAATAAATCTTGTAAATTTGGAGAATTCTCTTGTGAGAAAGTAATATTTGCTGTTCTTCCACAGTTTCATGTTGACTCTCTGCCTAGCCCAGACCCATTCCTTTCTCATTCATACCTTTGAAGTGTCTTCTGAGACTTTCCTTAGGTCTGTTTCTCCCTTTGCTCATCTTTTGTCTTGAAAACTCCACGTGACCTACTATTTATGTAGACCAAGACTGTTAACAGTTCCTTTGAGGTGAGAAAAGTGCAAAACAGAGGCAGGAAGGTATTGAAGGAAAGTGCACGGTGATTTTACAAGTCCTGACTATAGGATCTTGCTCACAGTTCCCTGGCCAACCGATTGGACAGTGGCATTGACATCCTTCACCTGCTGATACCATTTTATATCTCCTGTTTCAAAAGTGTTTCCTGCTCTTTTCCGACATCCTTAACATTTTTCCTCAGAGGCTGTGCTGGGGCACACATTTCAAGAAATGAGATAAAGGATTATCTTGTGGCAGCAAGGTTCACCCCGTCCTACGGTTAAGTTAGCCAGTGAAACAACAGCCCCCTGGTCAAGCCCCTTCTGTCTGGAAAGGCTCTTGCCCACGCGTGTTCGTTATGCTCAGTCATGCCCAGTGCCCACAGGGTGGTTGGTCTCCATTTAATAAAACGAGATCACCTCTTCCTGAAGTGTCACGTACAGAAGAAGTGTTCTGCAAATGGTTAATCTTCCTTTTGCCAGAGACGGATGGCAAAGTTCACTTTGTCTTCACACCGTATTATTTCATCTTGCGCAGAAATGCATTTTCCGTGTGTTCTGTTTGGGGCTTAACGAAATGAATCATGCTTCTGTTTCACTGTCTGGCAACTTATAAAATCCTCCTTAACGGAGTTCTGGGGGAGTTTTGTGGCATCCCCCAGCTGTATTGCAGCAGAATGAATCGCTTAGCCAAGACTTCTCCTTGTAGTCTGTGGCTGTGCGAGAACTGAGGTTCCGTCAAGGAGAGGCTACTATAGTATCATCAGGCTGGAATGAGTCCAGTCAGATGCCGCAGTCAGACCTGTCTCTCCCAAAGAAAGATGATCCTATCTCTAGAGCTGAGGAAGCCTAGTGGAGGCGGGGGGGGGGGGGGGGGGGAGAGAACCATAGATGCTGCCCTGAGCTCTACAGAGGGAGGGTGAGATTAAAAAAGTAATAACAGATTCTTAAAGAGCACAGGTAACAGGCAAGTCTGTGGGCAGGTTAGCTAGAATAATGTTGAGGGATCAGGGATGGTTTTAGGGGTCGGTCCCGTCGGGCAGTTGCCTAGGGTCCACCACTCCTGGGAGAGCCAGTTTGGTGTAATGGTTAGGAGCGCGGACTCTAATCGGGGAGAAACGGGTTTGATTCCCCACTCCTCCACATGCAGCTGCTGGTGTGACCTTGGGTCAGTCACAAGTTCTCTTGGAGCTGTTCTCCCAAGAGCAGTCCTCGAAAGAGCTCTCTCCGCCCCACCTACGTCGCAGGGTGTCCTGTTGTGGGGAGGGGAAGGAGATTGTAAGCTGCTCTGAGACTCCTTTGAGTAGTGAAGGGTGAGGTATAAATCTGATCTCCTCCTCCTGAGTGGCAGTCTGGCTCCTCCCACTTCTCACTAGGCATAGATCTCAAAGTTGTACTCCATGCTCTGGCTCCGTTGTCCTTCGCTTGGTAGCAGCCACCACTCTCTAGAATGGAGGTTACCAGCGGACATGGGTGGGTGTTGGGGCTTGGCAAGAAGTAAGAGTGGGGGGGCTGCTGTTCTCCGAATTGGGGTTGTGACAGCTGAGGGGGGGCACAAGAAGTAGTTTTTCCAGAAACGCTCGGCAACTGGCCTGTCAGTTTAAATGGGTTTACATCCTGCAGAGCTGAGTTTGTCGCTTGTGAGGGGAAATCTGGAGGACAGCAAGGAGAAAAAGGGGTCCTGAGAGTTGTGGGGAAAGACAGCCGGAGGAAAGCATATAATGACTTCTGGGAACTCTTCAGACATGTGATGTTGTGGTTTAAACATTGTCCATTTGACCAGCTCACCCACGTAGTATGCAACAAGTGCTGGCTGGTTTCCCCCCCTACTGACTTTCCCCTACTGAAGAAGCAGTTGGAGGGCAGAGGAATCCAATTCTTCCTGCTCTCAAGAACTAGTGGCATGACTTACTTACAGCTGAGTACCTCTGCAGGAGGGGTGGTTTTTGCATGCATCTTGATTTCTCATCATTAGTTCGGTCAGTTGGTTGCTTTGTTACTTGTGGCCGTTGGCTGTCAGAATATAATTTTAATATACGAAAGACACACGTGATCTTGCATTTATATATAGATATTTGTGTGTGTGTGTGTATAGTGGGCTTAATTCTTATTCTTAAACTGGGTGGTCCTTCATATACTTTATAGATAGGATCTAGAAATATTTAATAAGCATCTTTCTGGCTACTACAGCAAACAGTGCTGTTCCATATTAAGTGAGTGTATTTGTGTTTGGGGAGAGAAGGTTGCATGGAAGAGGTCCTTTTTTTTTAAAGAGGTGCTGGAACTCTCCAGAGGGAAATGAAGTTTTCAATCTGTGTACTGAAAACTCACGAGCTTTTAAACATTTTAAAAAGAATTTTGTCAAAGAGGTTCCAAAACTGTTCTGGGGGGCATGTTCTCCCAGAAATAAAGCCCTGCTGCATGGTATAGCCTGATCTCGTCAGATCTCAGAAGCTAAGCAGGATTGGGACTTAGCTGGGCGACCTCCAAGGAAGGCCCTGCACAATGCTCCCTCTAAGCTGTGGAGGCTTGTGAGCAAAAACTCTCCTTTGTGAGCTGCTGGCATTAAAGCTGTGAGCGACGGATTTGGCTGCTGCATAAATTAGTTTGCTCTGGAGCCATCCTTCCTGAGCTAAGACAAAAATGGGTGAACCGGTGGCTAAAAAACTGTGAGCTAGCTCACACTGACTCAGCTTAGAGGGAACACTGGTGGGCAATAGCAAACCACCTCTGCTTCTTAATTGCCTTAAAATTGCCATAAGTCTATTGCAGCTTGCAAGCACATGTGTAAATCTGTGTCTAACTGCAGAGCATAAATTCTAGCATAGATTTATGATGTCTATTCTGACTGGCAGTGTCATTCAGTGTTTGGTGACTTGCTGCTGGGAATGTGACGCGGAGCTGCTAATAATGAAGTACAGGACCATACTGTTTCTTGAGTATATCTTTAATCCAAAAGGCTTTTAATTCAGCGCAGGACAGGCTATTCCAGGTTAAATGCACATAGCTTGGAAGTTAAGAGCATTTAGCAAAGTGTAATAGCAGAAGAGGTGTGTGGGTCTTGCACCAGTAAGTGATTCTTCCTATGGGAACAGGTGTTTTCTAAGGATATCTTTATTTTTATGTTTGAAATTTCAGAGGAGATACAAAGGGGACCCAGAATGTTGGGAAGCGCATGTAAACACACTCCCCCCCCCTTTCTGCTGACTCCATTGATGATCCTGTTGTGTTCCAGTAAATTGTGGGTAGTAGTGATGGGTGTGATGTATCAGTACGGAACCTGTTGGCACCATCAAACAATGTAGAGTCTTGTAACTATATAAGTGCTACTGAACCTTACCAAAATAATATTGCTAACATCAAGCATTTAAATTGTGTGTGTGTGTGTGAAGGGTCATCAAGTCACTTCCGACTTATGGTGACCCTGTGTCCTCCAAAATGTCCTGTTGTTAATAGCCATTCTCAGGTCTTGCAAGCTGAGGGCCATGGCTTCCTTGATTGAGTCAGTCCATCCCGTGTTGGGTCTTCCCCTTTTCCTCCTGCCTTCAACTTTTTCTAGCATTATTCTCTCTTCTAGTGAGTCTAATCTTCTCATAATGTGGCCAGTGTACGATAGCCTCAGTTTAGTCATCTAAGCTTCTAGGGAGAGTTCAGGCTTGATTTGGTCTAGAACCCACTTATTTGTCTTTTGGCCGGTCTGCAGTAGCCCTAAAACTTGCACACCTATACATAGTGATGGGGAATACTATGGCATGAATTAACTTGATCTTGGTTGCCAGTGACACGTCAGTACACTTAAGGATCTTTTCTAGCTCATATTGTCTAGCTCAAATCATACCTTCTGTCATTTCCAGAGGCATCCTAGCAGCAGAAAAAAAGAGCAAGTGTCCAATAGCATCTTAAAGACGTAACAAGATTTGTGGCAGGGCATGAGCTTTTTGTGATTTACTGCTCACTCCTAGTATACTTGGAATGCTCTTATATTTCATATGAAGGATTACTGTGCAAGATCCCACTCTGCACATTAATGCATACGGCTGAGCAGTGGGATCACAGCATGTGTCAGAATGAGGTGGTAGAATCCTTTGGTGGAACAAATGGGCTGCACTACTATTCATTTTAATTATGTTGGGAATTCATGTGTTGCCCCTCCGGAGTCCTACCCGAGGCAGCTGACAAGTAAAATCATTACTGTAAAATCATAAAAGACATCATAAATTCTCAATATGAAAAACAAGACAAGCCATTGAAACCTGCCAGGGGCATAAAAACAGCATAAAACAACCACTGAACACCTAAAAACATCCATAAAATAGACAGAGCAGAAGCAGAGCATGTTTTGATGGCTTGGCAACTAAAAGGCAGTATGATAGGTGCCAGGCAACTCTCAAGGGAAAGAGTATTCCAAAGCTGAGGGGCCAGCACTGAAAATGCCCTGTCTCCCTTCAGGCTATAACCATTGCGACCATAAACATTTCACTCCATCAGCTTCACCCATCTTCTATCACATGTCTCCTCATTTTGTAGATTATTGCTATAAGCTTGTTTTAAATGTCACCTTACTGATTCTCTTAAAAGATTTATGCTCTGCTTTTCTACTGTACAAGTTATTCGAGGCACCTTATTAAATCCATAAAAACAACATAAATTAGCCGTTATTTTTAAAAAGGCACGCTGGCAGCTGGATAGCCGTTAGTTCCTGGTGGAGTGAGGCTATTTCCAACATGAACAATCTTTGATAAGCCGAAGGAGTTCCAGCGCTTGGCGGGCAGTTAATGAGATCAAAGTAAGATGGGCAGGCCGAGATAAGAGACAGAGGTTCCAGAGGTCTGATCTCATCTGAAATGCCTGCCCAGTAGTGTGGGGGCGATGCTAGAGCAATTTCTCAACCCAAGTGCCCTTTATTATCTGGATGCTGGAGGGGAAAAAAGGCATTTGTGCAGCTGCATGAATGTTAAAAAGTTAAATTTCTCAAGATGGTCATCAGGCTCTCCCCATTCTGGGCACTTTCAACAAAGTACTAAAGACAATGCGATCCCTCAGAATGAGTCACTGCAGAGGTCAAGGAAAAACCCCTTGGACAGAGCTCTCTCCTTTCCCTCCCCATTGTGCTCAATTTATTGCTAGAAAATCAGAGAGGTCGGAGCTAAGTGGGGGCTGCTGCGTGATTCTCTTTGCCCAAGATCCAGGGCGTGAACTTTTAATGAATCTCCATCATACATTTCAAAACCCCCATACAGATGACTCATAGGCCAAGGGTCATTTTTTCACAGTTGCCTATTCACGCTTCTGGCAGCCTCAGGTGCTCCTGGAGTCATCCCTTTGTCTGAAATTCCTGATTGCAGCAGTAACCAGAAGCAATTTTCTAGCAAGGGGGGGGGGGAGGGAGAAAGTCTGAAATGGGCTACTATTTTCAGTGCATTTGTTTTAGATTCCCCCAAATCATTTGGCAAATGTTTGACATTTTCTTCTTTTCTCCAAGAACTCAAATAAGGGGCAACTAGAAGACTGAGCTACAAAGCAAGAAGTTCCCGATTCAGATCTCATCTCTGATGTGCACTCACTAGGTGGATTTAGGCAGGGGCCTATATCTGGAATGGAAGATTAATAATGCTGTCCTACCTTGCATTATTGTTATAAGGATTACAGTAAGATAACATGTATAAATTCACTCTGAACACTGAAGTGTTATGTCACAGAGGTTCCAGTTGCTCTGTTTTCTTGTCCAGTTGCCTTTCGTGGAAATGTTGGGGGTTTTAAAAAAAGAATGTCTATTTTGGAGCTGTTCTTCAAGGCCTTTTCCAGCTAGGGCTGCCAAGCCCCCCGGGAGGGCGGGGGAAACACCAATTTTTAATGCTTACCCCCGCTTTTTCAAAATTGGCCACCGGGGGAGGCAATGGCTGCCAGCAGGAACGTAGGGGAACGTCGGAGCCTGCCCTGCCCTCTCCCTGTCAGGCCTGAACTCTTAAAAGGGAAATGTCTGCAGAGAGCCTGCCCTGCAGTAAAAAGCCTCACCAGATATTTCCCCTTTAAGAGCAGAGCCAGCAAGAGAGCCCTGCCCAGAGATTAAGGAGGGACTAGGCTCTTTGTACTGAAGGGCCTGCTTTTGCATGTGGCTTGCAAAGTTGCTGGGGTAAGTGCCTCTGCCAGCTCTTTTCTTTCTCTCTCTCTCCCCCTCCCCCTTTCTTTCTTTCTTTTTTCTGTCTGTCTGTCTGTCTCTCTCTCTCTCTCTGTCCCCATCCAGCAGAGGTCTATCAGTGGCTATTATTAGCCACAAGGTCTAAATGGAACACTTTGTCTGGGGCAGTGATGCTCTGCATTCTTGGTGCTTGGGGGGCAACAGTGGGAGGGCTTCTGGAGTTCTAGCCCCGCTGCTGGACCTCCTGAGGGCACCTGGTATTTTTGGCCACTGTGTGACACAGAGTGTTGTACTGGATGGGCTGTTGGCCCGATCCACTGTGGCTTCTCTCCTGTTCTTATGATATGAAAATCATATTTAGCACTTGTGTAGCACTTAGTGCTTCATATTCTGCCGAGATGAGGAAGGATTCAATAGGGCCGTTGCTCAGTGATAGAGCATCTGCTTGACATGCAGGAGGTATCAGCCTCTTCAGCTGAAAAAGGATCAGGTAATAGGTGACATTAAAGATCTCAGCCTGAGACCCTGGAGAGTCACTACCAGTCTGAGTAGTCAATACCTACCTTGATGGACCAATGGCCTGATTCAGTATTAGGAAACTTCATGAGTTCATGTGTCAGCATGTGGAAGCAACATCACAGGATGTGACATCACAAAATGATGTCACTTCCTTTCTCCTGGCTCCACCCCCAAAGTCTCCTGGCTCCACCCCCAAAGTCCTCAGATATTTCCCAAGTTGGACTTGGCAGACCTATTTCCAGCCATGCTACCTGGAAAGCTGTGGCTTATTAGTGGAGCATGTGCCTTGAATACAGAAAGTCCTAGGATCTTAAAAGGATTTCAGGCTTTCTGCCAGAGACTCTGGAGGACTCTGGAGTTTTGTTCTGGATGGCAGTTGCCTTGTGTGCTTTGGATGAAGGAAACTGGAAGAAAGAAGCCATAGCTCAGTAGTAGAGCACTGATTTTGCATGTGGAAACACCTAGGCTGAACAAGGCAGCTTTCAACCAAATTAGATATTTGGTTCATATGGCTCTCCTTTGACAGATAGTAGTGTTGAAAGATCTGAGCAGAGAAAGGCCTTTCCCAATACTTTTGACAAGATGCCAGAGACTGAATCAGGCACCTTTGGCATGCAAAAATCTACAGTGGAGCCCTTCAGATATAATATGCAAACCTGGGTCTTGTGGATCTTAACCCCCAAGTTACTCGTGCCTTGATGGGCCTTGCTTCTCATGTTACATCTGAACCAGTTGTACTTGCTGTGCTTCTGTCAGAAGTGGGAGAATCAGAAGCAGGAGTCACTTGCCCTTGTACGAGACCTACATCCTTTGGACGTCTGAATTGGTCCTGTACATTAGTGGCTGGTCACTGAGTTAGTTTTATACGTCAGCCACAATTTGAACGTGGGACAGCCAGATCCGGGTCCGGCAGCACCTTTGAGACAAACAAGATTCTTGGGGTACAAGCTTTCGAGCGTCAAGGCTCCCTTGTTGGTCTCAAAGGCGCTACTGGATTCAAATCTTAGCTTGGGACAGCTGTTCTTGTAGTGTGACTCATAGGCTGCAGTCAGACGGGCAGTTTGGCCCAATGTAGTTGCTTTCCCCATACGGATTAAACTGGCTGGTTCACACAGCCACATCTGGCAGCTGTTCCCCAGTCATACTCACTCTGTCATAAGATGAGTTGGAGACGGAGTAACTAGACAGCAGTTGAATTCCGGTGCTAATGGGTCTCCGCGCATTCATCCCACATTTCTGGATGTCTGAACTCCCCTCTTGCAAAGTCAAGCCATTTGGGAAGTCTAAACCTTCCATTTCCGTTTCCTGGCGGGGGAGGAGATCAGGTAGCGATGTTTGCATAAGCGTATAATCACTCCTGGCGTTGTCAGTCACTGTGGCCAAGTAGTCATTCTGGATCAGAAGTCCCAGGGGAGTTGTTTTCGAGTGACAAATCCCCCTCCCCTCTGGTTTCTGTGTCAGAGTCTGAGAGCCTCCCATGACTGACACAAGGGTAAATATACTGAAGGCAACGGGACTACTCTCATGTAAATCTGCACCCCCTCCCCCCAATGTATTCCACAAAAGAGAGGCAAAGGGAAGGAGACTGAGAGGGGCCGGAGTACTTGGCAGAGAGATTGTGGAGCTGTCAAAAAGGAGCTGTAGCTTCGAATACATGCTTATGCGCATGGGTGAAAGAAAAAAGAAAAAAAATGCTGCTACAATCTGAATGATTGATCGTGGGGTGAGTGCGCAGTGAAGCTGGTTCAGGGTGGGATGTCTGATCAAGACTTCCTGCAACTATTTAAACTGCCCCAAACAGAGGCACAGACAGATTGTGCCAAGCCTCCAGTGTGACTGCAGCCATACTAAAGCACGTGTTGTACATGCAGAAAGTCCCTCGTTCTGTTTCCACATAAAGGATTTGGTAGAAGGCACTGGGAAAGACTGATGTTTGACTTAGAGTCTGCAGAGCCACTGCTTCCTGTGAGAGCGGCTGATACTGAGCTTCATGGGCCAATGGTCTGACTTGGTGTCAGGCAACTTCAGATATTACCATATGCCATCGACTACTCTCTCCACCACTGGTCAGCTATAGTTGGTAGATTCTGGACAGGCAAAAGGCCCCAAAATACTGCTTCAGACAGTGCATAGTTAACCTGTGGAATCTGTAGTCTACAGGATGTGAAACTGGCCACAGACTTAAATGGCTTTAAAAGATGTCTATGTGATTTCATGGAGGACAGACCTCTCAGTGGTTACAGGCTGTGATAGTTAAATGCTCAGAGCCAGGGTGCTTCTGTGACTCTCCTGGCCTGCTTGTTGGCTTCCCAAAGGCATCTGGTTGGGTACTCTGGAAAACAAAGTGCTGAACTGCTGGACCTTGGAACTGATTCAGCAAGGCATTTATGATCTCTACCAGTTAATGGACATTAACTCTGAATTGCAATTCTAGGCTGTTGGCATATCCAGGCAAGCCTTGTAGGGTTTGGTGTCCTTCTCCATTGAATTGCTTTTTCTCACACAATTATGTAACAGCCTCTGCAATTTAAAAAAAAAAACCCAAACCAATTACGTGACTATTCGTGCAGTTTTATAATCACATTATGTGCAGGGTTGTGGTTTAACATAATGGCAGGTTAAACTAATGGGTGTATTTTTTAAGCAGTGTGGGCCAGCTGTTCCACTCAGGGGTTGTAGATAAATGTTGCAGCATTGCTGGTTTTGCTGAATGACAAGCAATTCTCGTTTTTGAAGGTCCCCCTTTTATTCTTCATCATCATTTGCCCACATGCCAAAGCTAACCGTCAGGTATCTACCGATTAGGCAGTGAACTGGGTCCACTCCCAGAGCAGGAGTTTCTGAATACTTGGGAGACTCATAGGCATACCTGACCTGGATTTAGGGTTGCCAACCCCCCCCCCCCCAATGGAGACAGGGGTCCCCTGCCAACAGGCCCTGCCCCCAGCTGTCGATCAGCTGGCTGTCAGGGAGACTTACCTGGAGAAAGAGAAAGGCCCAGGCCTTGTTGCCGGTGTCTCACAGGAAGTGACATCAGCACACCAGTGATGTCCAGGCGGTACTCTGGTCTTTGGGCAAAAACTATGATAGAAGCTGGTTTTACCATAGAGTTTTTGCCCAAATACCAGAGCGTTGGCTGGATGTCAGTGGTGTGATGATATCACTTCCTGTGAGACACCGGCAACAAGGCCTGGGCCTTTCTCCAGGTAAGTCCTTCCCATCCCCCGCCAGTTGCTAGGAGGGTCCTGGCAGGAACCCTACCCGGATAGCCTAGGCTAGCTTGAACTCATCAGATATCAAAAGCTAAGCAGCCTCGGCTCTGACTAATATTTGGAAGGAAGATCACCAAGGAATACCAGGGTCATGATGTGGAGGCAGGCAAACAAAAACAATCACCTTTGAACGTCTCTTGCCTTGAAAAGGCAACCAGGTTGCCATAAGTCAGCTGTTAACTTGATGGCAACAACAACATAGGCATGCAGAGAAATATTCAGTAAATTCTAAAAGGATCCACTCCTAAATAGCCTAACAGGGACTGAACATGTTCATCATCCTCATGGAGTCATGAAGCCTGTTCAGTGCCAGTTAAATAATAAAAAGGAATCTCTTAGAAGGCTGAGGAAATTGGCCGCTTCAAGCTGCCTATGAGCCAGTTTGGTGTAGTGGTTAAGTGCGCGGACTCTAATCTGGGAGAACCGGGTTCGATTCCCCACTCCTCCACTTGCACCTGGCTGGATGACCTTGGGCAAGCCATAGTTCTGTCAGAGTTGTTCTCTCAAAGACGGTTCTGGAAAGAGCTCTCTCAGCCCCACCTACCTCACAGTCACAGGGTGTCTGTTGTGGGGAGGGGAAGGGAAAGGAGATTGTAAACTGCTCTGAGACTCTGAGTGAAGGGTGGGGTATAAATCCAATCTCCTCCTCCTCCTCTTCCTTATAGTATCATGATGGGAGGGGAATTTCCAGTTGTTCACTCCCCTCCCCACTAATCCTGCTGAGCCCCCAACTTGTCCCCTCTAACAGCAGACTTCATAATAGTGTATCTGTCAGTAGAATAGTAAGACAGGCCGTGCGCAGACATGGTAGAGGTTTCTTCATTCTTGAAAATGCTTCCCTCCTAGGGTTGCCAAGTCCGGGTTGGAAAATACCTGGGGACTTTGGGGGTGGAGCCGGGAGAGGGCGGGGTTTGGGGAGGGGAGGGGCCTCAGCATGGTCCAGTGCCATAGAGTCCACCCTTCAAAGCAGCCATTTTCTCCAGGGGAGCTGATCTCTGTCAGCTGGAGATCAGTTGTAAAAGCGGGGGATCCCCAGGCCCCACCTGGAGGCTGGCAACTCTATTCCCTCCCCCTAATTGTGTACCTTAAAAAAAAAATCCAGCCTGAAAGGGACTGAACAGTTGCTTGTGGACCATTGAGGGCAGTTGAACAGCAAAGGGAAGGTTAAGATACCCTCTGCCCTGCAACATAGAACTCAGGCTTCCTGCTTTCCTGGCGCTGAGTCTTAGCAGTCAGGAAGATCCTTGTCTAGTGGTCTCGCACTATTGTGCTGTGCTGGGGGAGGAAATTGAAGGAAGTTGGCCATGGCTCAGTGGCAGAGTATCTGCTTAGCATGCAGAATAGGGTTGCCAAGTGTATTTAACTTACCGGCGGGGGGGGGGAAGCTCCGCTGGCCGGGAGCTTCCCCGGTGCGTGCGCGAAGCGCGTGTGCCAGGCGGCATCACCAGAAGTGACGCCATCACGTTGGGGGCGTTGCCAAGGCGATTGCCAGAGCGTCGCCCTGGCAACGCCCCCAACGTCATGGCGTCACTTCCGGGTGACGTCATTACGTGAGGGAGGTCGTCCAGGCTGGACGACCTCGGGGGTGGGGTTTCCTCCGCTGGCCGAATGCTGGCCAGCAGATTGGGAACCCCTGTAGCGGGGGATCCCCCGCCCCCCGGGCTGACTTGGCAGCCCTAATGCAGAAGGTCCCAGGTCCAGTCTCTGACATCTCCTGTTAAAAGAACCAGCATCTCCAGTTAAAAGGACCACGTAACACGAGACATGAACCTCTGTCTGAGAATCTGAAGAACCACTGCCCCTCTGAATAAACAGGAGTGGCCTTGATGGGATGGACTGAGGGTATGATTTAGTGTAAGACAGCTTCATATATTCAATTCTGTGGTTTCTCCCTCCCTCCCCCCCAACTCTTCCCCTGAGTCTTCCACTTGTGGCTATCTAGTCTACTGTTCAAATGAAGGAAGTAATAAAAGAGGTTCAATCATTGTTTCACTAATTAAAAAAAAAATTCATAAAAAGCAAATATTTACCTCCAACCTCAAGGAAGTGTTTCTGTTTTAGAGCCTAATGTATTTCACTAGCATTCCAAACAACCAACAGGTTGTTACTGATGGTGGATGGGATTGTTTCCCAAGCTTGATGGGCCCTTTGGAATCGGGAATGCTTTCTAGAATGTGTCAGAGCATCTCTTTGGCAACGCCTAAAGCTCCCTCTAAGCTGTGGAGTCTGGTGAGCAAAAGTTCTACTTTGTGAGCCACTGGCATTAAAGTTATGAGTGAGCGATTTGGCTGCTGCATACATTAGTTTGCTCTGGCGCCATCCTTCCTGAGCTAAGACAAAAAGGTGTAAGCCGGAGGCTAAAAAACTGTGAGCTGGCTCACACTATCTCAGCTTAGAGGGAACACTGTGTGATGTCACCTTTGGTGGGTGACATCTGAACTCAGCATGCAAAGAGAGGAACTGTCCCAAGGGCTGCCACAGAACAATCAAAGAAGAAAGTGTACAGAAGGGCCCATATTAGTTTTGCTCTTCTATAGCTGCAAGCACATTTAATTTTAGAATCAGTTTAACGAGACAAATGTACCCTATCACACTTTTCTACAATTTTTTTGAAATCAGGAGTGAGATTGCTTGTTGAGAAACCTCGTGGCCGACTGTCTTGGCGGGCCGCAAAAAACTCTGTGGCGGGCCGCATGTGGCCCTCGGGCCGCTATTTGCCCACCCCTGCATTAGGTTTTGCAAGGCTGTCAGTGGCATGCCAGTGGACTTAGTAGGGTTGTAACACTTAGGATGGCACCATTTTCCTGGCAGAAACTGATGTTCGGCATGTTTGTTGTTTGAGCAACCTGTCTGGCTAAGCCCAGAGCATTCCTAGGTATCCGTAGCATATGAAAACGATGTAGCAGGAGCCCAGTGTCGTTGGAAGATGACAGTTGTAAGCAGACTAGCTTTGGGAATGAACACCAACAAATTAGGTCTGCCTGCCATGGCCCAAATTCAGAGGCAGGATATCTGTGGATACCACTTGCTGGAAATTCTATGGGACTGGGGGAGAGCTATTGCCTGTGTTCTTTCTGGAAGCACCAGTAGAACCATTCAGAATGCTAAAGGAACCCCTTTTAGTCTGATCTAGGACTAAGATCTGTTTAAAAGAATTTGAAGAAGAGATTGGATTTGTACCCCATTTTTCACTTGGAGTCGCAGGGCAGTTCAGAATCTCCTTTCCCCTCCCCTAACTAACTCAGCTTAGAGGGAACACTGCCTGTGAGGTAGGTGGGGCTGAGAGAGCTCTTCTGAGGACTGCTCATGAGACAACAGCTCTGAGAGAACTTGTGACTGACTCAAGGTCACGCCAGCCACTGCATGTGGAGGAGTGGGGAATCAAACCTGATTCTCCCAGATTAGAGTTGGCACTCTTAAGCACTACGGCAGGGGTGTCGAACTCATTTGTTATGAGGACCAGATCTGAAATAAATGAGACCTTGTTGGGCCAGGTTATGTGTGTCAGAAAATGTAATGCCAGGTGGTGGAGATATAAACTTTACAAAGGACATAGCCAGTTCTTTACCAGACACTCTCAATCGCGCAGGAGAGGCTTGCCTATCTATCTCTCCTGTGTGATTGAGAGAGACTGGTAAAGCAAGCTGTGATGTGGCAGCAGCAAGAGAACTGGAAAAGGAAGTAGGAAACAGCCAGGGCCCTGGGGGCTGGACTGGGGTCCTCCGAGGGCCTGATCCGGCCCACGGGCTGCACGTTTCACACCCCTGCACTACATCAAACAAGAATTTGACAGAACTGATGGAGAAGAGCTCTATCAGTGGTCCTTCATCATGACAGCTAAATAGCACCTCCATGTTCGAAGACAGCCTATTTCTGAATATCACTTTCTTATGAGTAAACAGCCAAAATGTGGGGGGGGGGGGGGGCGCGGCGGGGAAAGGCTGCTGCCTACGGGCCCTGGTTGTGGCTTTCTTGGAAGTATCTGGCTGGTGGCTTTTGGAAACAGGACTAGGTGGTCCTTTAGTCTGAGCTACTAGGGCTCTTATGATGTCCCTCTCCAAGCTGGAGAAATGCAATTAAAGCTTCCCTTGAACTCACTTTTTCTTTTGCCCTGGCTAGTGAAGTTTCGCACAGCTTGAAACCCTGTGATTGTCAGTTAAGGAAGCTTTTCTTAGTTTACCAGGTCAAGGGTTACAAAGGGAGGGGGGGGGCCTGTTTCAGCCTCCTCAAATTTCTCCAGTTGCCAGTATCACCCCCCCCTCCTTTTTGCCCTAGGCCACAGGATGGCAAAACGGCCACGTTGGAGTTTCTTGGGGGGATTGATTTTATTGGGGACGTTCAGAAGCAATGGAGCCAATTAAGATACACAAGATAGGATCATATGCCCATATGTGGTGATGGTAAGGCTCTTGGGAGTATTTCCAGTGCTCAGGTTAAGAATACATATGGCATTTCTGGGTGGTCACATAGCTGTGTAGCTTTCTTTGCTCTGCTCCCTTTCAAGCTGGAAAAGACAATTTCTGTTAAGTGAGCCACATGCATTGCGGGGGGGGGGGATGGTCAGACTTTGCCTTGCGTTTCGACAACTTTTTTGTGAGTTCAGTTTGAGCCTTCTCAGATCATGCCTCCCTCCCTCCCAGTTTGGAGGTGGTGGTAAGTAAGTAGGGCTGCCAAGTCGTACTCACGTACTGGCGGGGGGGAGTCCTTCGTGCGCGCGGCCGGTGACGTCACCCGGAAGTGACGTCACCACATTGGGGGCGTTGCCAGGGCATCGCCCTGGCAACATCTCCAACGTGGTGACGTCACTTCCGGGTGACGTCATTACGCTGGGGAAGTCGTCCAGGCTGGACGACTTCGGGGGTGGGGCAGATCGGGAACTCCTATAGCGGGGGATCCCCCGCCCCCCGGGCTGACTTAGCAGCCCTATAAGTAAGCAATTAAGGGAAAAGTAACAGTAGGGGATTTTTCAGAAGGCCCAGACAGACAAGACGCAGGGAGATGTGACTTGGATCATTCTGGCATTTGTAAAAGGCAGTAGGACCTGCACAAGGCCCTGGGTTGGATTGGGATCTTGGTGTGTGAGGGAAGGGTATTTTAGATCCTTCATACAAAGCCTGCGTGGCTTAGCTGCTCATCCTCCTTCCTGTGTCTGTTATTAGTGCTGGAAGAGAAAAAAAGGCAGGCAGAGAGAGAGACTTTCTTCTTCCCCTGTCCTGTTTACAAGGCTAAGAACAGTGCAAGGAGAGGGTTAAACCCAACAGTGGCAAAACTGCACGGGAGTAGAAGGGTAAACTCCGACATGGCTGCTGTTATCCTTTTAAAGCAAAATGCTGGGAAGGTCTGATCACAGAGCTCCCAGCATCTCACCTTGTTAAACTCTTAAGTTTTGCTGTTGTCAGTTTGACTTGAGCATGCATTCCTTTCTCCAGTTGCCACCCACGTACGCAGATCCGCTTTTGGGTCAGTATAACCTTCTGAAACCTGAACATCATCACATTTTTTTTAAAGGATCAAGCTTCTAGCTCTCATGATTGTGGAAATATACCTTAACTATGCAGGCAATAGAACAAAGTTCGAGTCGAGTTTTATTCAAGGTGTAAGCTTTCTAGGACGTTCAGTGGGCAACCTCAAAGTAGCTGTTTTATTGCAAAGGAACTTCAGGAACAGACTAGAAAGGGAAATTGCTGATTTTACCAGAGATATTGGTTTCTTATCTCACTACATATGCTAAACTCATTCAGTCCTTACATCTGTATTCTCACCAAGAAGGGCGATGCATCCTCTTTATTTTATTTTATTTCATTTATTATTTGGAATAGTAGATTGGAATAGTGATTGGAATGTAATGTAATGAATAGTAGAATGTAATGTAATGTGGAATGGTAGATTGGAATGTATTTCTCTGGTCTGGTGACAGAGGAGATATACACTGTGCAGCCAATCACCACACCTCAAAGAAGGGACGCATAATAAAAGGTGTTTAGCAGATGCAAGGACCAAACTGGAATGACAAGCTTTATTTATATGGTCACCATTTGTTTGGGTTTAATTCAAGAGGAAAACATGGTGAAGGAAACACATATATCAAACTCAGAGATAGATGAGCAGATACACCCTTCTTAATAGTGGAATGCTGAGAGTAATTAACTGAGATCCTGTTGTTACGCTCCATCCATCTCCTCTCAAGTCTGGAGGTAACTTTACATTATGCTAATTTGCCACATCCTCTAAATAATATGTTGATATTATTACTTCTTACTGTTTTTGCAACCAGAGTCATAAACAGTAAACCCTTGTCCCACCATAAACCTTGTCCCACCTACTTTATATGTATGGACTGGTAACTTCCATTTCAATGTATCGGAAGAAGTATGCATGCACATGAAATTTAGACCTTGAATAAAACGTTGTTGGTCTTAAAGGTGTTGCTGGACTCAAACTTTGTTCTGCTGCTTCAAACCAGCACGGCTGCCCAACCTGGATCTTATTCATTCATTCATTCATTCATTCATTCATTCATTCATTATCTCTATTTGTATCCCATCTTGCCGGATGAACTGGCTCAGGGCGGCGATGCAGGCAATGTCTGCAAAAAAAATTATGGCTTGTTGCCTGCTTTTCTTGGACTGCATTGGATGTGACCAGCCGCTCTGTGCCTGTCACTGCCTGCTTCTGCTGCTACTCTAGATCAAGTCTGTAATGACAGGATCTAGGGTTGCCAACAGGCACGAAGAGAAAGCATAATAATAATAATAGTAGTCAAGGCTCTTTTTGTAGAAAAAGCCCAGCAGGAACTCATTAGCATATTAGGCCACACCCCTAACAGCACAGATCATTAACATATTAGGCCACACCCGATGTTACCAGAAGTGTGGTCATCCAGCCACATCCACCTTTTGCTTCTTATTCTGTTTATTGCCAGAACAGTTTTGACAAAACCAATAAAAACATTATTTCCTGTCCCATCTATACAAAATCTTGCCTGAACCAATATCTTATGTCCAACAATTATTCCCACACTGGATTGGAATCAATTCCAAAAGGTTAGGTTCCCATGGAAATCAGCTTGCCTTCCTGCAGAACTAGTATGCTGAATATGATTTTTTAGGGTTGCCAACCTATAGGTGGGGTCTGGAGAGCTCCTGGAATTATAACTGAGCTCCAAACTACAGAGATCAGGTCAATGGCTGCTTTGGAAAGTGGAGTCCATGGCATTATGCCTTGCGTAGGTCCCTCCTTCCCCTAAACCCCACCCTCCACTCCCAAATCTCCAGGGATTTCCTCAAGCTGGAGTTGGCAACCCTAGTTCACTGGCAGAACAACGCTAGGAGCCAGTTTGGTATAGTGGGTCAGTGTGTGGACTCTAATCTGGGAGAATTGGGTTTGATTCCCCACTCCCCCCCTTGCACCTGCTGGATGACCTTGGGCAAGCCATAGCTTGTACCAGCTGTTCTCTCAAGAACAGTTGTCTCAGAGCTCTCTCAGCCCCACCTACCACACAGGGTGTCTGTTGTGGGGAGGGGAAAGGAGTTTGTAAGACACTCTGAGACTCCCTTGGGTAGTGAAGGGTGGGGTATAAATCCAATCTCTTCTTCTTCTAGGTTTGTGGATGCACTGGACGGGAGTTGTTTGTGGACTATTTTATTCAAACTACAAAATTTTATTCAAGGTATAAGATTTCATGTGCCACCCACACTTCTTCAGATGCAAGAAGTGTGCATGCACACAAAAGCTTATACCTTGGATGAAACTTTGGACTCCAGCTTTGTTCTGCTGCTTCAGACCAACACAGCTACCCACCTGAATTATTACACTATAATATTTTTTACAAGCAATTATGTACCAGTGGAGTGGTTACCATGCAGAGTCTGTCCCAGAGGTAAAATGATCCTGTGAACAGGTGGTCTTTACCACATAAAAGTATCACTACCATCACAAGATCACCAATCGTTGGAAGTCAACTCCTCAGAAGCAGAAATCTCTCTCATTAGGAGGTTTAAGAACATCATCTTTGCTGGCCCATTAAAGGCAGATGTCAGCCCAGTGGCAGGAGAAGAGGGACAATCATCTTCATCAAAACTCTGCCCACTTTTTAAATTTCACAAAACAGGCAATCTCCAAAGTGCAGCTAACCATGCTCATTTTTAGTTACAACTCTATTTCTCTGCAGATGTCCCCCAAAGTCTCCCATGCAACAGTCAAGTGTTCTGCCAACACACACAACAATGAAGCTACTTTTTCTGATGTTTTCTCTTGCATGGCAGTAAGCACCAAACCACTTTAATACAGACTTTAGACACACATATATTTGCAAGCCATTCCCAACAAGACACAACAATGAACTCAGGCTTCAAACTTACTTTTCTTAAGCAGAAGATGCCATGAGAAAACTAAAGAGATTCTCAAAAATTAAAGATATTGTCAAAACCAGCATTTCCTGGGCTCTCTGCTTTTTTTACATCCCCCCTTTTCAATAATTTTTAAAATAAAAACACAAAGAACAAAATGAAACAAAAAGAAAGAAAGAAAGAAAGAAAGAGGTGGGGGGGAAGAGAGAGAGAGAGAGAAAGGAAGGAAGGAAGGAAGGAAGGTAGGTAGGTGGGGGAGAGAGAGAGAAAGAAAGGGGGAAGAGAGCAAGAGAGAGAGAAAGAAAGAAAGAAAGAAAGAAAGAAAGAAAGAAAGAAAAAGAGAAAGGTGGGGGGAGAGAGAGAGAGAGAGGGAGAAAGGAAGGGGGGAGGGAGAAAGAGAAAGAAAGAAAAAGATGGGGACAGAGAGAGAGAGAGAAAGGTGGGGGGGGGGGAGAGAGAGAGAAGGAAAAGAGATGGGGGAGGCACTTACCGGAGCAGGGAGAGCAACACGACATCGGCAAGCCAAACGCAGAGCCAGGCCTTTCAGTGCAAAGAGCCCAGCCCCAGTGCTTAATCTCTGGGCGGGGCTTTCTCCTGCTGGCTCTCTGCACTTAAAGGGAAAGCGCCGGGTGGGTCTTTTTCCTGCCAGCTCTCTGCAGGAACTTGCCCTTTAAGTGTAAACTGCTCAGGTCTGGCAGGGAGGGGGCGGGGCAGGCTCGGACGCCAGCTGGAACGGCGTTCCGGTGTGTTCCTGCTGAAAAAGAGCCCTGATAGTAGTAGTAGTAGTAGTAGTAATAATAATAATAATAATAATAGATGTTTAGCATGTGAAAATGGGCAGCTAAAGCTTTTCATGGCACAGAGGTAGATAAAATCACCTAGTAAATAACATCCCATTAAGCCTCTTTTCAAAAGGAGGGGACAATTTTTCTCCAGGCAACCCTACTCGTAGCTGATTGTGCGATTCCAGTGAAAGAAGTGGACTCTGTCTGTCCCCCCCCCCCCCCAATAATTCAGTTGATCTCCTGGTCTGGGTAGCCTACGTTGGCCCAGTCTCATCAGACCTCAGAAGCCAATCAGGGTCATCCCTGATAAGTGTTTGAGTGGGAGACCACCAAAGAATTCCAGGGCCACAAGGCATAGGCAGGCGATAGCAAACCGCCTCTTGCCCTGAAAACCCTACAGGGTCACTATAAGTCGGCTGCAACTTAACAGCACTTTCCATCACCAATTCAGTTGATGGGCTGCACCAGTATGCCCCAGGCACATCTTACCACTGGGACCACTGAATGCAGTGCTGGTCTCAGTGGCATGAAAAATCTTCTCTACTCTGTACTTTGACCATTCCTAGTGACACATTGATATGGATAGCCATGGGCTCAGCCATAACAGCAATTTCTATATATTGTTTTATTGTCTCTTCTAGGTAGCTGTCACTATATTAGTGAATGACCAGAATCCATACACATTTGCCAGTTTGGTGTAGTGGTTAAGTACGTGGACTCTAATCTGGGAGAACCGGGTTTGATTCCCCACTTCTTCACATGCAGCTGCTGGTGTGACCCTGGGTCAGTTTTTTCAGAGCTGTTCTCTCATGGGCAGTTCTCAAAAGAACTCTCTCAGCCCCACCTACCTCACAGGGTATCTGTTGTGGGGAGGGGAAGGGAAAGGGATTGTAAGCTGCTCTTGAGACTCCTTTGGGTAGTGAAGGTGGGGTATAAATCCAATCTCTTGCTCCTGTTGCTCCTCCTCCTCCCCTTCAGCTCCTGCCCCCGCTCCTCCTGCTCCTCCCCTCCTGCTCCTCCTCCCCTTCTAATCCTTCTCCCCTCCTCCTCCTCTGTTCGGATGACTAAATTGGCCCCTTGGTAGTGATTATTCTGTGCTGAAGTCTGACCCCCCCCCCCGTTTCATATCAATCAGAATATGTTTAATGAGACCTCTTCCAGAACTGTTCAGTTATATTTAGGGTTGCCAGGTCCCCCAGTAGAGGTGGCAGCCCCCTGCCAACAGGCCCTGACCCCCAGCTGCTGATCAGCTGACTGGCAGGGGGACTTACCTGGAGAAAAAGAAAGGCTCATACCTCGTCACCAGTGTCACACAGGAAGTGACATCATCACACCAGTGACATCCAGGCGACGCTCTGGTATTTGGACAAAAACTCCATGGCAGAAGCTGGTGTTACCACAGAGTTTTTGTCCAAATACCAAAGCATCTCCTGGACATTGCTAGTGTGATGATGTCAGTTCTGTTGCAGTGCTGGTGACAAGACCTGGGCCTTACTCTTTCTCCGGATAAGTTCCCCCTCATCCCTCGCCAGTTGCCAGTAAAGGACCTTGCGCCCATAGTTATATTAGAAATAAGGAAGCAAGAAGAATCATTTGTGTAATTCTTACGGTTGAAATGGAAGCCTCAAACTGCAAGAAAAGTGGGATGCTTTCTTCGAGTTTCTTTTTTCTGCTCAAATACTACCACAGGGTGTCCGTTTGAGGAGGGAACCTCCAAGGTTTACCTCTGTTCTAAACAGTGCACTTGGGTTTACATTCCAATGATCCTCGCAAGGAATGTTTAAGCTCTACAGTTTGTTCTCAAGCACATCGTTACTATAAAGACTGGTAGTATATATACTCTGGACGCTGCTTCTTGCCATACCGACTCCTTGGAAGAGCTGATTTTTCAATTCCAACCAAGTTTGCATGGTTAGGAAATTGAGCAGTGGGGACATTAGAAACTGGGGACAGACCAGTACTTCTGTGCTTTATGGTGGGTGGTTCATAACACGATTGTGAACATAGGAGTCAGACCATTGGAGCCATTAGACTACTGCCAATGTAGCATATGTTCCGCTGGTGTCTACTTTGACTGGCAACACCTCTATAGAGTTGTAGGCCATGAAAGGTATTTCTCAGTGTTTCCCAACTGAAATCCTTCAACTGAAAATGCCAGGTTTTCAGCCTGGGTCCTACTGCATGCAAAGCCGGCGCATGACCAATGGTCCGCAGCCAGTTTTAAACCTGAACAAAGGTGTAAATCTTTCCATCCTCTGCCTCAATGGATTTCTAGCTTCCTGACCCTTTCGCTGCAAAGCCCAGTACATTGCAGAGGATTCTGTGGTGTGTTTTAATGCAGGCGAATCCTGCGCAGACAAAAAGAAATCCTTCACACAGTACAGAGATATGGCATTTGTGATCTATAAGCCATGATGGCCTTTGGTGTTAGGTGGCTCAAGGATTAGATAAATTCACGGGGGCCTGCCAGTGATTATTAGCTGCGACTGTTAAATGGAACTTGAATTCTTTAACACCTGCATAGCTAGAGGGCTGTGGGCAAGGATATGGGGTGGGGCTCAATGCTGGCTGCAGCATCACATCACTTCTGGTTTTAAAAAAAGCCAGAAGTAATCTAGGTAGTGCTAGGAATCGCTTGGAATGCTGTGGTAATAACATAGAGTTTCCAGTGATTCCTAGAGCTACCCTATGTCACTTCTTTTACTGGAAGTGACATGACACCATATCCAGCATTGTGGGGTTTTAATTTTTTCTCTTTGTGTTGTCACTGGGGAGCAGTGGGTGATGGGAGCAGAGGGTGGTGAATTCCTCACCCCAACTTGGCACCCCTATGCGTACCTGTTCTTGAGAGTCATCAGTTATTTGGATCTGTCCAGAGAGCATGATGGGTAGTTGATCTGGGACAGATAAAAAGAAAATACTTCTTCCAACAAATCTTAATTAGCTTTTAGATGGATGCAGTTGCCTCTGTTAATCTGCCAGTAGTTGTTGGGTTGTCCATCCCCAGGTTGGGGCGAGGTTTCCCCCGGTTTTCATGGCTTCAGCCCACTTCCAGCCAGCTGGCTGGCCCCACTGCTAGACCTCCTGATGCCACCTGGTATTTTTGGCCACTATGTGACGGAGTGTTGGACTGGACGGGCCATTGGCCTGATCCAGCATTGGCTTTTCTTATGTTCTTTTATCATTCTCAAAATCGCCTGACTTGCCCCGGTCCAAAAGACGTCTGATTGGCTTGTACCAGGGCCAGGGCTTTCTCAGTGGCGGCTCCCCACTGGTGGAATGAGCTCCCGGATGACATCAGGGCCCTGCGGGATCTATTGCAATTCCGCAGGGCCTGTAAGACGGAGCTCTTCCGCCAGGCTTTCAAGTAGGAGCCGCCACCGGGGAGAGAACTAATCTGTAACATCGCCCTGGTCTTGTGGATCGCAGCCCTGCAGACGCTGTCGCCATGAGAACTCTGAAGTCGCTATCTGTGGTTTTGTTAGCATGTGGATTGTAATCATGTATGTAGCATGTGCTGCTAATTTTAACTGTTTTATATTGTAAACCCTGCGGGTATTTTATGCTGTTAGCCGCCTTGAGCCGGTTTACTGGCAAGGCGGGATATAAATGGAATAAAATAAATAAATAAAATAAATAAATTCTAGTTGCCCTTTTCTGCACTTTTTCCAATGCCTCCAGCATTGTTATAAGACAGCTAGTGTGGGTTGAGCTCACGGAAATAATTTTTTAGTGAACGGGTGTTGAGGAGCATGGGAGCTAGAGGCAAGGGTCAAATTGGTCTTGCTATGTTTGATACAAACCAGAGGGATGAAAAATGCAGAAAAGCACAGCCTGTCTTTGGAAGTAGGAGCTGCTTCACACAATATTTCTTTAAGGCATACTGCAGGGAAAATATCACATGCAAACTCAGTGAGAGCCACTGATGTATAGTGGTTAGACTGTCAGACTAAGATCTGATACACCCAGGTTTGAATCCACACACTGCCATGGAAGGCTGCTCAGCCTAACTGATCTCACGGGGATGTTGTGATGATGAAATGGAGAAGAGGAGAATGAAGTAAGCTGCTTTGGATCCCCATTGTGGAGAATAGCGGGGTATAAATGAAGTAAATTAGTAAATGTGTTTGCAAATGCTTATATTATTAGTAGGGCTGCCAAGTCAGCCTGGGGGGCGGGGGATTCCCCGCTAAAGGGGTTCCAGCATTCGGCCAGCGGGGGGAACCCCACCCCCGAAGTTGTCCAGCCAGGATGACTTCCCCCATGCAATGACGTCACCCGGAAGTGATGTCAGCACGTTGGGGGGCGTTGCCAGGGCGACGCTCTGGCAATCGCCCCAAAACTCTATGATACCATAGAGTTTTGGGGTGGTTGCCAGAGCGTCGCCCTGGCAACGCCCCCCAACGTGCTGACGTCACTTCCGGTGACGTCGCCGGGCCGGAGGAGGACTCCCCCCCGCCAGTGAGTACTGAAGACTTGGCAACCCTAATTATTAGGGTGTACTTGCTTAAGAGTCATCCTTGTTAGGAGCTTTTTGTCGAGTCCGTGATTGATGACAAAATTGTGTAATGTGAGAAGCAGCCCAAAGTTCTATTCATTTCATTGGTGTTTGTTTCTGAATTTGTTTACATACACTCCAGCTGTCCCTATTTTACCAGAGAGAATCACATCTCTGGTACTTGTCCCTAATAAAACAATATACTGTCCCTGTTTTGTTTTGGGGGGAAATGTTGGGGAATTCCCCCCCCAGTAGTGTTTGTAAATACACTCTTGTTCTTCAGGTTTCACCCTCCTCCCTAAGTCTCAAGAAGTGAAATCTCTACAAGAAGGGGGTGTACTTCTTGATTGCAATACTCATATAGGCGCACTCAAAATGTCAGTTCATTGCTTCCAGATGTTACTGCATTATACACTATTGCAAAGCAAAAGGAGAGACAAGCCTTCAGCTATAAAAAAGAGTGGTGGCAGCAATTTCCCCTGTTTTCCTATATGATGTAAGCTCAGAACTTGACAGGCAGCTGGATTTGATCTGTGGCATTCTGCCCCCCACCCCCCCATAGCCATCAGTGGTTAGACAGCTTCTGTGGTTTAATTGAGGCAAGGTGAGGAAGGATGAGAAGTGTAGGCAAGACTCAAATAGATCTTGGAACCAGGAGAAAACATCTAGAGTTGCAGATAGCACTTGGCCAGATGACTGTTAGGGAGTTTCCTAGAGGGAGCGAGTTTATATAGGGCCCCCAGTCAGACAGCAGGTCAGAATAGGAGATATTCAAGGCCTGAGGGGAATATGCACCCAACAAGGCCCGAGGCCTGGTGCAGAGGTTCAGTTGTTTTCCATTCACCCTATGATGGACGAGTAACAAATGTTTTAACCCCAGGAACTGAAGAACCCAAGTTTTTATCCCATGAGAGAATGAGCTTTCCTTTCCCGGGAAAAAAATGGTAATGGCTACTTGGAAGCTGAATTACGGGATGCTTGGCCATTTACCCAACTATGCCCCGCTGTTAATTTTGGCCCTGTCTGCACCTGCTGTCTTCTAGTGGCTGAAACTCTTTTGAGCAGTGAGGTCTACTTTTGGTAAAAGCTGTATGGGCTCCAGAGCTCTTGAGAAGTGAGGGCCGGCTTCCAAACATTCTTAAGTCTTCTGGCCTCTCTCTTCCCCTGTCTCCCTCATCCCCCCTCTTCTCGTACAAAGGAAAAAACCCATCATTCATAACATGCTACTTGAACATAAATCCTTAAGGAGACACCTTGCTTTATTCATAATGTTGATGCTGCCAAAAGAGAGAGAAAAATGCAAGGATAATTAAGAGCTGCAGCAGCGCTCTGGAGATTTTGGATTCTTCAGTCCAGCTGGAATCCAGAGACTAAAGAATTTAACATTGATCTTCAGCACCCTCCAGCCCTCAAAAGTGTAAATTTTCAAGCTACCACTGACTGCCCAAAACCATCAAAATAGGGGGAAGATCATGTCATTTTGACACAGCTTGGTCTCCAACAACACAGCTCACAGCCCAGCTCTGCTGTTGCTTTTTCCTGTTTGCTTGTTCTGTTTGTAGACTCGGAGACATGATGACCCTTAATAACATTAAGAATGGTCAAAGATGAGAGTGACGCATGCACGTGGAGAACACGCGTTATGTGTACTGGAATTGCACTTTGCTCTTGCCCCAAGGGAGAGACCTGACCACTTACATGCTCTGTGATGCTCATATAAGAATAAGTGCTGCATTTAGGTGTAGCATTATGCTTGATTTGTAGTCAGCTGACTGGTTTGCATCCATCTTTGTTTGGGCATCCGGAGGGCTTCTGCTTACTGCTGTATTGAACTACTAAATGGATATTCATTCCTTCTTTGTCAATAGGGCCCCGCAGGTTTGCCTGGGTTACCTGGACCACCTGGCAAGAGAGGCCCACGGGTAAGTAAAGGGTCTGTGGGAGGGTGGGAATGGGGTGGGTTTGATGAATAATAAGCCTCAAAGCCAAGAGGACTCTCAGTATTGTAGCAGTACAACAGAGTTTGCACTGATAAAATATTACATAGAATCTGAAAAAGGTAGGAGAGATTTGGGGAGATAGGGGATTTTGGAGGTCATTTTTCTTGAAACAATGTGAGCTGAATATATTTTTGGTTTTATCACCGCTTTGTGCTTGGACTTCCCACTTTATTCCCACTGTTAATAGCTACAGTATCTTGGAGCAAAAGAATCTGCTTCATAAGGTGAAAGCATGGGTTCATGGGTGCATGCGCGCGCTGAATCCTTCCTCTCTACTTTTAGCCCTGGTAGGGAAAGAAGACTCACGCTTGAATTTTGTGTCACTTTTTCTCATGGCTAAAACCAGTTCAGGGGTATTGTTTCAGGAAAACTGAGCTGGAGGTAGAAGGAGTTATAACCGTTCCAGCACTATGGCCGCAATCCACTTTGCCACTTCTCACCCCCTGCGACTGCTCTTTAATGTTAAAAAGCATGTCTGGAGATCTGATCCTGAAAATCAGCCATGCAGCGTGCAGCTTGACTCTGAGGAGAGTGGTGCCATCAATCGTGTTCAAATAAGGTTCAGAGGCTGGGTGGAGATTCCGTTCTCATGACGTCACTGCCCTGATGTGCAATAACAAGGAGCGTGAGGATGGTGGCAATTGTATACTTGGGTTGGGTTCAGATGTGCCAAAAAAAAACTTGCAACCTTCTGGGGACACACTTACACATGTGCAGACTGTTTTCACTTGTAAAATAAGAAATGTGGGTCTGGTCAAATCCGCACCTGTGCTTGTGTGTCTTTAAAATGGGGCAAGGTCTGATTTTGAGAGAGAAGACTGAGAGACACCCAGGTCTCCCACCTTTGGGCTGAGAAGCTGAGGCCTGGACTCTGAGGCACGCGGACTGAAGCCTGCTGACATTTCATCAGCCACCTCCTACATGCAAACTGGGAAGGCCCTAGTAGGGGAGGGGAAGGAAAAAAAGCATTTAAAGCAACAGTTTGTTTGGCTTGCCTTCAAATATGTTGCTCCTTCTTCAGCAAGCCAAAGGTCAGGGAGGAATCTATAGGTCAGGAGGAGAAAAGCGGCTATTCTCCCCCCCCCCCCACTGCCTAGCCCCCAAATCCCCAAACATGAGTTGTAAATAAACATCTGGACGTTTCTTGACAGACACCAGAATGTAGCGGAGGGGAAAAAACATACACACTTTCTTATTGATGTGTGAAGCCCTTGAACCAATAAACTACTACAAAAGAAGCTTCTAAGGAAGGGATTCCATTGCTGGCCAGCGCTCTCTCAGTTTCCCAAAGAGACGGCTTTCTCCCTTCTTCTTCTTCTTCACGTGAATGACATTCCTTCCAGATTACAAGTCCCACCACCTTTTGGGAACTCTCCTCCTAGCCCCCTTTTAGAGAACAACATTGCAGGATTGTTCTCTCAATCTTGCCTCCGCCCTTGCTGTTGGCCTATCGGTGGCTCTTGAGTAAAAGAGTAAAATCCTTCCTGTGAATTTTGTGTTTCTGGAGCTGGGGTTGAAGGACCGTCAGTGTGAAGCTGTGTTCTGGCTCGGTTTGTTTTGATTAGGAAGTTCACACATATACAAGATCTCACCCTGATATTCCACATTCATTACTCTGAAATAATTCTTCTCTATGGAATAACAGTTGCTGGGGTGGGGGGGGGGCATTGTGGGGAGGGCCGCTGTTTCCCTGCCCTGCTTGTGGGCTTTCTGGGGCATTTGGTGGACCACTGTGGGTAACTGGTTATTATTTATTTATTTTTCATATTTGTAGGCTGCCCATTCCACAAACGGGCTCAGGGTGGGTAACGTCATATCAAACAATACAATAAACACAATCACAAATTTAAAACACAATAATAAACGTTAAAATTGATGGTTACAGCTCAAAACAAAAATCAGCTGGCTGGGAGAAGTTCCCTGGCCCATTGGTAACAGGTGGGTAATGGCCAATTGTCAGTATCTGGCTGAGGACAGACTGGCAATCTGCCCCGGGAGAGGTCCGCATGGAAAATGGGGAAAGGGAGCCGGTCCAGACATGCGCAGCTGTCCCTCGGCTCCCTTCCTTACTTACGCGTCTTGAAGACGTTTTCCTTTCGCTTTACCAGGACACCGGGAGAAACCGGTGTTCAGGGGCCGTCTTGCGCTTGCCTCCCGCTTCCAGGCAGTGTGAACCGGAAGAAGGCGGGAGGCAAGCGGAGGCGGCAGTGCGAACGTGGCGTTTTGCCAGTTTGCGCATGAGCGCTCATGCGCACATGCGCACATAAGCGCATGCGCGCATGCGCAAATTGCCGAAACAGCCCTATCACGAGCTGCGGAGGCCGGCCCACCTGGGGCCACTCTGCAGCAGTCTGAACGCTCCGTAATGGCATCCTTGCGCAATACACTGGCCAGTGTGAACGGCCAGCCCCGGGGAGTTTTTCCCCTGCAGCAGTTGCCTCCGCATTCATCCCGCTCCAGATTGCCAGTCTGTCCACAGCCTCTGAGTGACAACAGCCTCAGTCCATAGGCGTCAACTATGGAGGGGCTTGGGGGTGGGGGCCACCCCTGAAATTTCCCGGGGGGAAAATTTCCCACGCAAGAGCCCCCCCCCCGAAACTAAAAATTTGACATCCCTACCTCAGTCAAAGGCCTGGTGGAAGAGCTCCGTCTTGCAGGCCCTGGGGAATTGAAGAAGATCCCATAGGGCCCTGATCTCAATAGGGAGCCTGTTTCACCAGGCAGAGGCCAAGGAAGAAAAAGACCTGGCCCTGGTTGAGGCAAGATGGATGTCCTTCAGACCAGGGACCACCAGGAGATGTTGATCCATAGAGAGTAACACTCTGATAGGCTACATGGGCCTTTGATTGGATCCTGCAAGGCAGTTCTGGTGCTTTAATAAAGAGTTAGATAAACTTGTGGTCAGGATAGCTAGGAATGCAACTTTCATGTTCAAATGCAGTGTACTCTTGAATATCGGATGATGAGGGAATCCGCAGCAGGGAAGGGATGCCCAGAAGCTGGGCATTGCTAGACTAGATGTACTCTGGGGGTTACCCGGCAGGCAAGGTTGCCAATTCTGGTATTCCATCGAGTCTGCCCTCCAAATCTGCCCTTTTATCCAAGAGAATTGATCTCTGCTGTCTGGAGATCAGTTGTAATTCCAGGAGAACTCCAGGCCCAGCCTGGAGCTTGGTAACCCGACCAGCAGGGCTTTGTCTTAGGATCCTCCTCCCATGATCTGTACAATCACTAACAAGGATTGGGATTTCCATGCTCCCTGCTCCTACATACTTTCAGGGTGTGTTGAGAAAACCACCCTTTTACCCATCCTGACCACAAGTACAACTGGGTGCTAAGGGAAAAATGAAATACCCTAAATCAGTGGTGAGACAGTGTCAATTTTGCATGGCCTACTTAACCCAAACCCCATGCAGATGTGTTAAATTTACAAAGCCAGAATGGATACTTGGTGCATCTGAACTAGGGCTGACTTCCCCAACGTAATGATGTCACCCAGAAGTGACATCATCACGTTGGGGGTGTTGCCAGGGTGATGCTCTGGCAATCGCCCCAAAACTCTATGGTACCATAGAGTTTTGGGGCGATTGCCAGACTGTCGCCCTGGCAATGCCTCCAACGTGGTGACGTCACTTCCGGGTGACGTCACTAAGCGGGTGTGCAAAGCGCGCACACCGGGGGAGCTCCCGGGCAAAGGAGGACTCCCCCCCGCCGGTGAGTAGAATCAACTTGGCAACCCTAATCTGAACAGTTAACTAATCTCTGTTAGATCATCTTGAATGTATATCCTTGCTGCAGAAGTGGTTTGCTGGACGCAGTTCAGCATTCTTTGCAAGAATTTTTGCCACTATTAGGCACGGAAATTTGCCAGCAGTCCTTCAGTCGGGTAGACAGTTATTGTCATGCCTGGATCCCCCTCCTGCTGAGGGACCCCCTTCCTCCAGCTTCCATCGCTGAGACTGTCGGGAGGAGAAGCAGCAGCAAGGTGCCCCTCCCCAATCATGCCCCTGTCCCGTTTTTACCTTCTAAAAATGTTAACCACTTTATGCATATTTAAACTGAAAATCAAGCGTACGGCTAAAATAAGTAAACAATATCTGCTCCTCCCTGCCTTAAGTGGTTTTGTGTATTTTTCCGGATAGACATGAATACTATGTGCTTGTGTCTAAACCTTCTTTGGGAATTTGTTAAAAGCTCTTGTGTCACTGTAGGTAGAGTGTTAAGCTTTGACGTGGGAGATGTAGCCCAAATCCCACCCGGGGAGAGAAACCTCTTAGGTGTCATGGCCCAAGACACATAAGAACATAAGAAAAGCCAATGTTGGATCAGGCCAATGGCCCATCCAGCCCAACACTGTCACACAGTGGCCAAAAATAGCAGGTGCCATCAGGAGGTCCACCAGTGGGGCTAGGACAGGGGTGGGCAAACTGTGGCTCGGGAGCCGCATGCGGCTCTTTCACATATATTATGTGGCTCCTGGCAGGGTGGCTGGGGAAGCTAAATATCATTAGCAAACAAATATCATTAGACAAATTAATATCATTATCAATATTTGCTTTTACCCCTTTTGTTATTATTTTTGGCAGTCTCATTTAATGTTAATAAAAAGCAAATTTGCTTATTTTCCAATAAAAGCAGTTAATATTTGTTCATGTCTTGTGGCTCTCAAACATCTGATGTTTATTCTATGTGGCTCTTACGTTAAGCAAGTTTGGCCACCCCTGTTCTAGGTGGCTCTTATGCTGAGCAAGTTTGCCCACCCCTGGGCTAGGACACTAGAAGCCCTCCCACCTTTGCCCTCCCAGCACCAAGAATACAGAGCATCACTTGCCCCAGACTGAGGGATCCTATCTATACCTTGTGGCTAATAGCCACTGATGGACCTCTGCTCCATATGTTTATCCAAATCCCTCTCGAAGCCATCCACGCTTGTAGCCGCCACCACCTCCTGTGGCAGTGAATTCCATGTGTTAATCACCCTTTGGGTGAAGAAGGACTTCCTTTTATCTGTTTTAACCTGACTGCTCAGCAATTTCATTGAGTGCTCACTGGTTCTGGTATTGTGAGAAAGGGAGAAAAGAAGCAAGAAGTACTTCTTTCACGGCTCAGCCTGTAAAAGGTAAATTGCTCATGCATCTACACTTTGGATCCTCGCCACGTGGCAGGAAAGCTGATCGGGGACTCGATGAGGGTTAATGCTAACTGGAGCCGTCTAATGCTGAAGCAGAATGGTTGTCTAGCAGGAGTGGACTGGGAAGTGCAAATGGCCCTGGGCCTACCCAAACTGAGCAGCCCCTGTGGCATTACGAGCCAGTGCTACAAGGGCCACTCAGCTGAGGGGCACCAGCAGTGGGCATTAGCTTATCTGTTGCTTCCTCCATCAAACAGCGCGGAAGGAGATGACAGTTGCTGAGCTGCCTCCAGCTGCCATTGCTGATGAAAAGACTGAGTCATGTGGCCCCTAAGGCAGAGTTGCTGTGGCATGGCTCTGTTTGCTCCTGGCCACCACTGACCCCCCACCCCCCCAAGGTAGAGGACCGCTGAAGATTTATCTGAAAGTTAAATGGCCAGTCTGTCTCTGCTCTCTAGGGCTGTTTGCAGAAAGCCACTCACCCATCCTTGAACTTGAGTGATACAGAGGTAGATATCCAAAGTGCTCTTGCGGTGGGGGGGGGGGGGAGTAAGTGTTGGACTTGTGGGCAATTGATCTAGGGATAGCCCAGCATTTTGTGGGATTCTGGGGGGCCAAATCCCTTTTTTTTTTTTTGTAAATTTTTTTTTTATTTTTCAAAACATTAAAAATAATACATTTTTCTTATACAAATCCTTTTTTCCATATTATATAACATTTTGTTCTGTTTGTATAATCTTGTTTTTATCTTATATTAGCGGTTTCCCACCACATCTGAAGCATAACACATTTTCCACTCTATCCAAAATAGTAATACTTATATCTATGTTTACATTTCTGGTAACGGTCATATTTCTTAAAAATACTTATACACTAATTCTTACTTTCTATATTCTTATATAATTCTAAAATAAAAAACAACTTCATTGTCCAATTATCCTTAATACATTCATATACTCTAATTCTATTGCTTTCTGTTATTATAACCATGTATAAATGCAATTTTTCATGTCCCAGTATTTTTCAACATACTCTTTCAAATCCTTCCAATCTTCTAAAAAAGTCTCTTGAGTACAGATCATTCAACTTTCTAGTCCATTTATCCATTTCAGCCATATATAACAGTTTTTTCAACCATTCCCACACCTCTGGTATTTTTTCATTTTTCCAATTTTGTGCATACACCATTCTTGCTGTTGTTATCATATACCATATTATTGTCCTTTTCTTTACATTTATCTCTTCTAATTTAAGTCCAAGCAATAACGTTTCAGGCAACTTCTTAAATGTACATTTCAAGATTTTTTCCATTTCTGCATGTATTTTTGACCAATAAATCTTTGCTTTGTCACAAGTCCACCACATATGATGAAAAGAACCTTCTTTCTTTTTACATTTCCAACATTTGTTAGACATATTCTGATTAATATTTGCAATTTTTTTTGGTGTCATATACCATCTGTACATCATTTTAAAACAATTTCTGGGGGGCCAAATCCTGAGAAGAATCACATGCTGGGACGAAACAAGGCAGCCGCCCAGGTAAAAGAAGGTCAACAGTGAAAAGGGTGCAGGGCAGTTTTTTAATCATTCAGATGTTAGTCTTGCCTTCCTTGGTGTAGCCAGTTCGGTGTAGTGGTTAGGCGCACGGACTCTAATCTGGAGAGCTGGCTTTGATTCCCCACTCCTCCATGTGCATCTGCTGGTGTGATCTTGGTCAGTCACAAGTTCTTCCAGGGCTGATCTCTCAAGAGCAGTTTTTAAAAGAGCTCTCTCAGCCCCCCTACTTCACAGGGTGGGGAGGGGAAGGGAACTTTTAAGCTGCTCTGAGACTCCTTCAGGTTGTGAAGGGTGCGGTATAAATCCAATATCTTTTTCTTCTCTTCTTGTTTTTTTCAGGGACCTCCTGGCCCTCATGGGAATCCTGGACGCCCTGGTCCACCTGGCCTTAAGGTAAGTGAAATATGAGGGTTAGGCCAGTGGGTGTTGATATTAGGGCTGCCAGATCTCCTGCCCAGCAGCTTCTGTTCTCTGCCATTGCTTAGTAGGTCAGTGGGGGGAAAATGATGTTGTTTCAATACCACAACATCACTTCTGGTGTGAACCCAACACTGATGCCAGTGGCATTGGAATGGCACTCTAGCATTCCTCCAAGACTCTATGATAAAATTGTAGTGTTTCAGGGAATCTTGCAATAGTGTTCTGATATGATTTCACTTCTGGGCTTGTGCCAGGAGTGATGTTGCAGCATCAGAGTGACACCAGTTTATATGTCCTCCCCCCGCCCACCTTCTGCCAGTTGCCTTTCCTGGGTTGGCAAAATTAGGTGATCTTAGAAAGGCAGCTTCTAGAGATGTTACACTTCTAGCTACCCAGTGCTGGAATCATCTGCCAAGGAGGAATACTGGTCTTGTTCCTTCTCATGAGGCTTCAGCCTGGCTGCCACCAGAACATAGGTTTTGTTAGGTGGACCACTGATCTCAGGCTGAAATCACACATGCGTCATAAAGGTCCAGGAAGGTTGCACTGTGATTGTAAGTTAACCTTCCTGAGTGGTTATCGGACAGTCCAGAAAACTCTGACCAACCACATTCAAAAGGCCTTTCTGTTTTTCACACGTGCAGACCAACCACAGGGGAAGAACTGAAAAGGGGCAAGCGTGGATGGAATTTTAGCCGGCATTGCAATCATGTTAATTCTTAGGCTAAGGCTGATCTTGCATGTGCAAGATTCAGGAAAGTGTTTACAGAAGGATATCTCTGGGTAGAAAACAGTAAATTTACAAGGTCGTGACCAGTCCAAGAGAAACGGGAAACTTTCTTTCTTTTCCCTTCCTTGTTCTCCCTCTGCCATTCCTTCAGCCACTGAGCTCTAATATACTCTTGATGAGCTGGAAAAAGATTTCCACTTAACTGGCCTGTTGCCTCCGTCTGATTAAGAATTAGGCACTGGAGATGTGTTGGCGGGCAGCAGCTGTTCTGAATTTAAAAGCCCTGTTGTATAGTCTGAAAAAGGGAGGCTGTTAAAAAAAAAAAAAGAACAAAAACCTACTGCATTGTAGCCTTTCCTATTTATGTTCTTCTCAATGACTTCCAGATCTCACTACTTAGTGTAATTTTAAAAAACAGGAATCCTGTTTTATAAATCAGAAGCAAAAGTTGTCATCTTTGCTGCCGGCTGTGCAAAGTCAAGTTGGGATCAGCCCCAGTCAAGAGGCTCAGCTCCCAACATTTTGAGTTTTATTGTGAAAAACCTTTCTCTCTCCTAAGAATGGTTTTGTTTCCCTTCTGGTAGCAATAATAATGAACTCTTGCTACGTTTTTCTGCCACCCCATATTGCGCTGAATTCCTGCTGCCTCCAGTGCAAAGGATTCCTGGTAGGAAGGATAAGAAGGACCTGGCCTAGGGTAGCCTGATCTCATTAGCCTAAGCAGGGTTGGCCCGGGTTAGAATTTGGATGGGAGACCACCAAGGAAGGCCTGGGTTGCAATTCAGAGGCAGGCAATGGCTAACCACCTCTGAACGTCTCTTGCCTCAAAAACCCTACGGGGTCGCCATAAGTTGGCTATGACTTGATGGCACTTTCCACCTTCGCCACTCCTTAATGAAGTGCTGCTGACCGGAACAGAGCCCGTGTGGTGTTGGCTGGAGGAGGCGTGGGTTCAAATCCCCATTTGACTATGAAGCTCACTGGTAGCCTTGGACTGGTTATGCTTCCTCAGCCCACGCTGCCTCATAGGGTGGTGGCAGTGAGGATAAAAAAGGGACATGAAACACATAATGGCTAGGTTGAAAGTACTGGGCTAGATGGATGAGCTCAGTGGCATGAGCTTTGGATGCAGAACATCCTAGTTAAAGGACTGTAGGAGGGCTGGAGAGCCATTGGATCATACATTGGTCAAGACAGAGCAGATGCTTTGCATGCAGCCAGTTCCAGGTTTGATCCTTGAAATCCCAGCATGTGTCAGGAAAGACTGCTGCCAGTAGGAGTATCTACATGGGTTGATGTTCTGAGCTGCTGCCAGTAGTAGTAGCTACATGGGTTGATGATCTGACTCAGTGGTAGAGCATGAACTTTACATGTAGAAGGTCCCAGGGAGTCCAGTCTTAAGGGTTTTCTGGTAAGAGCCCTGGGAAAGACCTCAGCCCGAATCCTTGGAGAGCTGCTGCTAGTCCATATGAATGGTGTGCCTGATGAACTAATGTCCTGGCTTCAGATAAGTCAGCTGCACACAGGCCACAGAATATCTGGCTTGGACTTAGGTTCCCAACTACAGAATACTGACTTTTTAAAAGCACACATCTATTTTGTTCATAATAGCAAAGAATGGAAACCTTCATATTCAGGGCAGTATACCTCTGGCTGCCAGATGCTAGGAGCCTCACATTTTATTTGAGGAAGCTCAGTTGAATTGATGTCTGTATAGGCACAAAGTAAGTATTTTGCAGATTGAAGACTTAGGGAATTCACTGCCACAAGATGTGGTGGTCGTTACTGGCTTAGTTAGCTGTGAAAAGGTGACTAAGCAAATTCACAAAGGTCTATCAGTAGCTACTAGTTATGGTGGCTCAGTGGATCTTCCATGTTTGGAGGTAGTGTACCCTTAAATGGTTACTGTGGGGCAGCAGTGGGGCAGGACTGTTGCCTTCAGTCTGCTGTTCTGATCTTCCTGGAAGCATCTGCTTGGCTATCACAGATAATAGGATACTGGACTACGTGAACTCTTGGTTTGATCCAGCAAGAACCTTCTGATCTTGTGATGTAAAATACATTTGGAGGAAAGACTAAAACACAACCCTCTGTTGAAAATGCGCTCCCAAATCTGATCGCTTGAAAAAAGTGAACTGTGTAAACTAGTTTTTTCACTCTTGTGGGTGGATGGGCAGGTGAAGTGGACTGTAATCCAGTGAATTTACAAGGTTTTGATTGGGCAGGATGCCTCATTGCATAGTTGAAAATTTGTGCTTAATTAGCTTGGACAGATTGCGAAAGGGGTGCGGCCGCTTGCTGTTTCCTTCCAAGGAGAAATTCTCCTTTAAGCGAAGTATCAGTACGGATCATGCTTTAACACAGCGCGTTTCTGTCCGCATCCTTACGTGTGCCAAACGAAGTGCTTACAGCTTACTTGGGGGAGGCAGTGGGTCATATCTATATTTTGGTCCAATTTGCCCACTTAAAACGAAAATCGCAATCAAAGTCACTCTTTACAAGGGCAGAGAAGTTGGCCGTCCACTTTTGCTTAGCTGCCAATTTGTCCCCGCTGCTGCTTTGTGTCTCCTTTGTTCCTGACAGCAATCGCTGGTGACTTTGTGTATCCAGTTGGTGAAGCTCCTGATTGTGTCAGAAAATCTCTGGGTTTGACAGGAACATCTGTTTGCGCTGGAGATGCGCTTCCTGCCTCATTAGCTGGCAAGGAAAGGGGAAAGCACTGCTTCCTGATGACCCAGTGGAGCACTTCAGGGGCATTCTGGGGCTGGCTTGGATGGGTGGCTTGGAGGGCTGTCAGATGCTTTGGAAGAAGCTGTTGCAGGAGTAACACTTACAGCTCTCCTGTGGTCTGACATGCTTGAATGCTTCCTGTAGTCCTGGGTTGGCCTGCTTTTCTAATAATGATAGAGCAAGGCTGTGCTTCCGTTGGGAGTGTGGCCTTGGCAGCCGGGAGCTTTGATGTATTAAACATTGCTTGCAGTCGGGAGTATGAGGAGATCTGTTTCTAATTACAGAGGTTATAAGTTTTGCAGGTTTTCGTGTGGGCAACAGGCAAGTGCATCACGCTGTAAATCGGAGTCACTTGATTCACTTTTGAGCCAAGCCAGACTTCTGCCTGACCTGCTACCTGTGAGAGTCCTACAGAGTCAGTCAACAACCAGTGTCCTTAAACAGGAAAGCTTTATTGAGAAAGGTCTGCTATGGTCATCTGCACTTCTTGTGTTAGTAATGGCGGGCACTACTGAAATCAGGACAGTTATACAGAATTCAAAGAGAGGTCTGGTAGTGCATTGTAACTAATCCTTAGGTCAAGAAAAAGGCACTTAAAATACTGGTTTACAGTTCCCAGGAAAAAAGTGGGAAGACTTATAGTCCGACAGAAAAAAAGATACATGGGCTGGCACCAACAGTCTCTCAAGGTCGGAGTAGTAGGGAGAGCGATAAGCATGCCATGAGAGCTATAACATAAGATTCCACAGTACTGATGTCAAGGGTTCAGCCATTCCACCTCCCGGGCAGGGGATGGCAGCATTAGCTGACACTACCCCAGGAGCCAACACTTGGGGATTGTCAACCCAATGCTACTGGGGCTATTGTTACAGGAGCCAACACTTGGGGATTGTCAACCCAATGCTACTGGGGCTATTGTTACAACAATACCGGTAGCCATGCTTTCTTTTTCATATGATACCCCCACCCTGTCCTATATAATGGTGTGTGTGTGGGGGGGGGAATAGCTTTTGATGGATGTTTTCTTGCAGGAAAACTGTCGGAGGAGAAAAGGTAAAGACGTCCCTCCAGCTGTGCCAGTTTGCCACTGCAGACTGTGACCTCCATTCAGTTTATTTCGATACACGATCAGCTTGGAAAGTATTAATAGAAATGCTACCACATACGATGCCAAGACCAACAAAAAGGGCTTATGTGTGCTGTTATACTCCAGCATTTCAAAATTCTTGCGCACATTTCACAGTAGAGAGGGTCACTTATCTGAAGACTCAGCCATCTGCTTTCCTATTGTGCGTGCCATTATACGACTTTTTGCTACATTGCGAGTAATTTCTGTAGAGGAGTCTGAAAGGAGGAGGGAAGTATAGGGTTGCTCTGATCTTCTGGGGGAATTTATTAAAATCAGTATAGTACATTGAGAATGTATGTCATTATAGTTGGGGCAGGGTGATCGGCTGTCTCAACCTTTCCCATTTGAAAGGGCAGGCCCGTTGGGAATAAAGACTGTGAAGATATCTGCCTTCAAGAAAAGGTGAGGGCAAGGCTCTGAAACATGCCAAAGGGAAGGTTCTCCAGTAGTCAGGAATCTTTTTTTGTAGAAAAAGCCCAGCAGGAACTCATTAGCATAATAGGCCACGCCCAACAGCAGAAACTCATTACCATATTAGGCCACACCCCTGACAGTGCAGCTCCCTCCCAGGATCGGCTTCCCCAGGTGCCCCGCAGCTTGTGGGGCGCATGGGGAACCCGAGGGAAGGAAAGCTGTTTCTGGATCGACTCCCCGAGGTGCCCTGCAGCTGTGGGGCACCTGGGGAACCCGAGGAGGGGAGGCAGTTCAAACTGCCCTCCCTCCCTGGATCGGCTTGGCTTCCCCAGGCACCCCAAGGCCTGCGAGGTGCCTGGGGAATCCGAGGAGTGGGGAGGCTGTAGGCGTGGCCAACTTGGAAGCCAGCCGGAACTCCGTTCCTGTGTGTCCCTGCCCAAAAATAGCCCTGGGAATTTCTAAAATTGTGACCTCTCCATTTAATAAAAGATGGCACTGGAGGGGGGGGGGGAAATCACATGCAACTTGTGCGTTGACCATAACTTGGCTCTAATTGTGCTAGGCTCATGCAGTATGAAAGTTAGTGCCTCCTTATAAAAGCGCTAATCTTTCTGCAGGTGGCAAGACAAATGGTTCCCAATGTCCCTGTCCTATTCACTGTCCTGCATCTTTTCTATAAGCATTAAGGAAATATTTATTTACGTACTCAGTTTATGTACCTGATTGATAGCCTGCCCTTCTCACTGGGATTTAAGGTGGATTACTTACAAAATGTAATGTAAACGTGTCTGCCGCAGACTGGGAGGCGTGGAGAGTGTCCTAATCTTGCAAAGCCTCATCTCCAGTCCCCACCCTGCCCCCTTTGCAGAAGGCATTAGAGTTAGTGCTGTGCACATGGGTCATGAGCGTGACTGTGCATATGTGTTTAAAATAAGAGGCACCAGTACAAGACAGGGACGAAGCAGGAAAATGCGAAATACCTTGATGACTAAGGATAGATGCAACCCCATTAGGGTGTGCATCCAAATCCTGACCTCTCTGAATGATGGCCACTTGGAACTGTCCCAATCCCTTTGTGGTGATGGAGGGTGGTCCAAATGAGCTGGCAGAGCCTGCAGAGGTGGCACAACACATGTGGTACAAAGCGAACAATGATAGTGCCAACTTTGGTGTCAGGTTAGACTACTGCAACATGTTATGCTTAGGACTGATGTGGAAGACTATTTGGTTGCTTCAGCTGGTTCCGAACACAGCAGCCAGGACTTGCCAGTCTGAAAATATTTTGCCAGTATTAAAAGATGCCACTGAGAAGGGTTTTAAGTTTTGCAACTCTGGTGGTGGTGGTTTGTTTTTTGTATTTTTCATATGTGCATGTGAGTGTGCGTGTGTGTGCACCTGGAAGTCATGGTGACCTCTGGTGACTGACCCCTACTGGGGGCCTGGAGGATAGTCAGAGAGGTGGCTGAGTAAAGCCTGCCTCTGCCCTCTGTATTCCAAGGAGGTCTCCCATCCAAGTACTTGCCAGGGTCGGCCCTGCTTAGCTTCCGAGATCTGATGAGATTGGGCTTGCCTGGGCTATCCAGTTCAGGGCACAGCTCTGGTGTTTTGATTCAAAAACATCTTTTTGTTTTTTTCCTCAGGCCGATTCTGCACAAGGGCTTTGCTTCCCTTTCCTCCCGGGTTTAATTGGTCTGAATCAGTCTGCGCGTTTCCGCATTACATGAATCTGACCCGGGTTGATGCCGGTTATTCATTTCCACATCTGTCCTTGCCCCAAATCTTGAGCCCCTGCCCGCTATTTTTAAAAAAAAATGTAGGCGGAGTTTCGTTATAACGTCATGACGCAACAAGGTCATGATTGGCCAAGGGTTTTCATAATTCCCTGGAAAGTACATCATGCACCTGCCCCTTCTCCCCCCCCCCCTTTTAAATGTAGGTGGAGTTTCATTGTGACGAACCATCCCACAGAGCGGCAAGGATCCTCCACGCATGCGCATGAAACAACTCTGGTCACTTTCGCCATTAGGAAATGCCCGTGAAAAAAAAAATTGCACCAGGGTTGGAGGGAAATTGGAGGGTGGAAAAGGGATGGGAAATGGAGGGGGATCATGCAACACTACACATGCTCCCCCTGCAAAAAGTGTGTCCATAGCACCACGCCACCTGCAATACATTGGCCCCGAACAAAATAAACACGCAACGATGGATCAATGCCATGTCGTGTTGTTGTAATGCAACGTGGGGGGGGGGGGGGGACCAGCTCGCGCTGCGTCTCAAAGCCATCAATACATATCTTTACAGTGGCGTGACTCAGGCACGACTTTTGTGCAAACAATGCTACAGAAATGTGGATACATCAACAATAAAACTACATTTAAAAAAAGACATTTAAAGGCCAGTCAACGGTGGATCAATGTCGTGTCGTGTTGTTGTAACGCAACAAACCGGGGAACAAAAAAAACCCCCTTTGCGCCAGGGCGGGAAAGGGGAGGGAAAGAAGCAGAGGGGCATTAAAGGGGTAGAGCAAGAAACCTCGATTTCGGAGTTCCCCACCTGAATGCCCCGACTTCACTCCCGGGGCAACCCCCCCCCCCCCCCCCGAAAATCCAGGAAATGAAAGATCCGGGGAAAACGAGTATTAAATTCGGGACAAATGCAGACCTGGAGCAACATGTGGGGAACTGTTGCTCTGCCCTGGATTTTAATGGGGAGTGAAGCCAGGGCAACAACTAGTGTGGAATCGGCCTCAGTGTACGAATCAAACACGAGCCTTTCTTTTCATGGTGTCCACTGTTTCCTTATGCTGAATTTTCCCCATTGCACTTGCACTATTTGTAAGGCTTTCCCCCCATTAATAGCGTGTATATTGCACAAAAGAGGAAAACATTGACTAAGGAACACAACCAGCACAAACCGATGACACTAAAAGGCTCTCAGTAAGAAGAAACAAAAGCAAAATGAAATGAAAAGGGCCATATTCATACAACCCTAATCTAAATGCTTTGCATGCAGAAGGTCCCAAGTTGAATCCTTGGCATCTCCAAGGAAAAGGACCAGGTAGTAGGTGATATGAAAGACCTCTACCTGAGATTGTGGAAAGTCTTGCCATTCTGAGTAGACAGTAGTGACCTTGATGGATGGATTGTCTGATTCAGTATAAGGCAGCTTCATGTGTGTGGCTCCTGGTTAGTTTTCAGGCACAATTAATAATGCAGGTTTGAATCTATGAACACATGAAGCTGCCTTAAACTGCGTCAGATCCTTGGTCTATTGGTCAATATTGTCTACGCAGATAGGCAGCAGCTCTCCAGGGTCTCAGTATTAAGTCTTCACCTAATACTTAATCCCTTAAAGTGGAGATGCTGGGGTTTGAAGCTGGGGCCTTTGACATGCAAAGCAGATGAGCTGTCCCTGAGCCACAGTCTCTCTTCAGGATTGGACCCATGAAACTCTATGAACAGCTTGGAGATCAAGGTGTCTCTTGAGCAATAAGTCAAGACAATTTTATTCTCCCTATGTCTCTTGAGCAATAAGTCAAGACAATTTTATTCTCCCTATGTATTTGGGTGGTTGACATCTCACTGCAGCTTGTTCTTGCTGTTATAGTTTCATTCAGTCAGTTTTGTTCTGATTTTGTGGTAGTTATTATAAAGTTTTACTGGGTATAAGTAGAAGGAATTAAATGGAAAGCCAGGATGTGTGTATCTTTAATAAGTAAATAACAATAATCAGTGTTTCTTCAGTGAGGCGATTCCTCCCAACTTCCCTTTCAGGTTTCCTTTTCTGATGAAACAGTCCTAGGTTCCAAACGGCCCTATTTGCCAGGAACCATTTCTATTTTCTGGTTCTTGGTGTATCAGTGTCTCAGCTTTGCCCTTTATTAATTTATTTTTGTTGCTGGATGCATTGTGAAAATGCCAATAGTGTGGGTTGCTTGTGTTTTTATTCTTTACGGTGCGGGACTTTCCCATGCTCTTCGTATGTTTATTTCGTAAATTTAAATACTACATTTTTTTGCGTCAAAAGAAACACCCAAGACAGCCAACCATTAATGAAAACGACACCATATAAATAGTTTCAGGTGGGTAGCTGTGTTGGTCTGCAGTGGAAGAACAAGATTCGAGTCCAAGATTTCCAAGGTGTACATTTTTGAGAGCCAAAGCTCCCTTCATCTGATACAAGTAGAAGAAGAGATTGGATTTATATCCCACCCTTCACTTACTTGGAGTCTCAGAGTGGCTTTACAAACTCCTTTCCCTTCCCCTCCCCACAGCAGACACCCTGTGAGGTAGGTGAGGCTGAGAGAGCTCTTTCCAGAGCTGTCCTTGAGAGGACAGCTGTGACAGAACTATGGCTTGCCCAAGGTCATCCAGCAGGTGCAAGTGGAGGCATGGGGAAACAAATCCAGCTCTTCCAGATTAGAGTCCACGCACTTAACCACGACACCAAACTGGATCTTTACAAGTAGGAATGGAGATCCCTGAGCCCTTATATAACATCCCTTCTTCCTTCTGACTGGGATATAAGGGCTCAGGGATCTCCATTCCTACTTGTGTCTGACGAAAGGACCTTTGATTCTCAAAAACTAATACCTTGGAAATATATATTTGGTCTTTATATACTCTTTGACTCAAATCAAACACTGTATAAACACAAAAGTATCAGAGAAAGAATTAACAGCATTAAGTTCTTGAGGCTGCTACTGATTTCATTCAAAATTCCATTGGGATAGAAACTTTTTCAAGTTATTCCTTGAAGTCTATATGGATGTTGCCGTGAGTTCTACAAGTTAGGGACAGCAAGCAAAAGAACCCTCGTCTGTGACTCGACCAATCAAATCTCAGGTAACATAGCTGTAACCTGGCTTCAGTGGCTGACCTAGGAACCTGGGCAAGCTCATATGGGTGGAGAAATTGGCAAGCGGATGCACCTCGACTCTGGTGTGCATTCTCATAGATGTATACACATGAACACTAAGGTCCCATGTAATATACAGCCTCCCATTTCTCCCGCTGCAGCTGGGGAGCTTGATTTTCATTTCCCAGTAATGTAATATAGGATGATTCTGTTTCTTAAATATATCTCTTTATCACAGACAACAAACCCTCCCCTCTTGGACTTTTAATTCAGTGCAGGACAAGTAAATTAATACAGCCAGGTGGACTTTTAACAGGAAGGAGTGGAACTTGCTGCAGCGAGTGAGACTTCATTTGCAAAACAGCTTTTTTTCCAAGTGTGTTCCAATCTGTGAAATGTTGGAGGCTATGGAAACAGCTGCCTGTAAGTGTTTTATTGTTACTTGTGAACGCAGCTGTAATCTTTGGTAAACATTTTGTGATCCTTTGATTTTGGGGTGCAGCACAGAGTGAGAAAAGCTTCTGGTCTTTAAATAAATGTTCTGGAAGGGAAAGAGAAGTTAATGGATGGATATATGAGCTGCTTTTGCAAGATAAGGATTTTTCCTCTCCCCCCCTCCCCGCCACTTTGAGGACATTTCCTTGCCACTCCCTATACTAGCAAAACCCACAATTTGCTCCAAGGCCTGCACTGAGGATGCTACAGAAAGGAACTCCAGCTATGATAACAGCTGCATGCAAAGTGGAATTATCTGCATGACTTCATTTACCGCTTGGCAAAGCCGTCGGTCTTCATTCAGAATTTGGGCAGCTACATCTGTACTGAATCAGCAGTGCTCTCTGCAGTCTGTTTCAAAAAAAAAAAATTCCCCCAATAATATATCTCCACTTGGATTGGTTTGCTGTGCATTTTGTGTGTGTGAGTGTGGGGGGTGGGGAAGCACAGAGGAGAAAAACTGGAGAGTTTGTGGGAATTGGAAGGAAGTGTGAAAGCAGACTGATGCTGCCCAGAAGCGATTAGGAATCCCTTCTCATCCAGCTGTTTTTCCATGACTGGGGAAATATAGGTTAATTTTTTTTTTGGTAGCATGACAAACTTTTACAAAATTTATACAATACCGATATTTCTGATGAGAATCTCCAAAGCACTTCACAACCATTTTCATTTCCCCACATGATTAGTCAGTTAAGGATAACATTTCCGCTTTACAGATGGGCCAGAGGTGAAGTTCAGTAACACCAAATAGCATTTGCTCTAGACAGTTCAATACTGTGGAAAAACGAGGGCTGCCAAGCATTTCTAAGTGTGATTAGTTGATTCAAGTGCTAATTTTGCTCATAGTGCGTGAGCTGCAGACCATGGCATAAAATGTACTGACATCACAAAACCCGCATCATAAAGCCATCTAGAAAATTACAAAGGGCCACGTTGTAGAAGGCAAGATTTCAGGACCCACAAAATCATCCTGAGAGCTCCCAAACACTTCTATTTTGTCAATAGAAGCTGTGCAGGCGTCTGATTCACATTGGGACTGTGGTGTAGGAGCAGGCAGGTTTAATCATTCGCCTCCCTGCACCATTTTCCTCACTGAAACAACTCTGGGACAAAGTGACAGATAATTCTGTGGGGCAAAGAGCAGCTCCATAGGCCCATATCAGCTAGGGAAAACGATAATGGAAAAAGGAAAGTGTTAATTCCTTCCTCCCCCAGGCACCGTGGACCCAACCTGAAGAGGGTCCCCATGTGATTTCTCTGTACAGTGGAGAAATGTTTGGGATCTCTGGTCATGGAACCCCTAGCACGCGGACTTAAAAAATCAAGTAGATCAGAAAAACATCTAATCTCAATATATTTGGGGATCCAAAATATACACACTTGTTTAGCCGTGAGCGACAAGTGCTATCGGGTGGCATAAAGTTTCCCCAGCAGGGGAAGTAGCACTCCCTGGGGCCGTATCAGGTTGAGAAAATGGTGTGGAGAGAAGGCTTGACCACCTCTCCCTGCATGCTGTGATTAGGACTGCCAAGTCAGCCCGGGGGGTGGGGGATCCCCCGCTAAAGGGGTTCCCGATCCGCCGGCCAGCATTTGGCCGGCGGGGGGAACCCCACCCCCGACGTCGTCCAGCAAGGACGACGTAATGATGTCACAGGAAGTGACGCAGCAAGTTGGGGGTGTTGCCAGGGTTACGCTCTGGCAACGCCCCCAACGTGCTGCATCACTTCCGGTGATGTCGATGGGTGTGCGCGTTTTGCGCGCGTGCCAGAAGAAACTCCCGGCAGCAGGCCTCCCCCCCGCCGGTGAGTTTTCAATACTTGGCAGCCCTAGCTGTTATCCCGATCTGAATCTTCCTGCATGTGCTTGGGAATGGTGTTCTGTGCAAAGAACACGCCACGTGCATCTGATTGCCGGGTTGCCAGGAAGATGTAGCATGTAGTTAGAGGCCCTTAATGAACCACTTGACAGGGAGCCCGAATTTGAGGAAATCCAGGGGCGGACCCCATTGCTTCTGCACGAAGGTGCTTAGTAGGCCAGTGGTTGACACACTTGCTGAGTGTAACATGAAAACATTGACTCAGGTAAGTTTCCCCTTTCCCTTTTGTAAACTGAGGTCGCAGCCACACAAGCGAGATAATCCAGAGGGGGAGCGAGGCTATTTTGCCCCGGAGCAATTTGCCCCGCAGTTGCGCGATCACACAGGTCTGTGGACCTGCTGGCGCAAATCACCACTGCGTGATCAGACGCAACCGCGGGTGAGTTGTTTTGTGTGTGTGTGTGTGGTTGGTTTCCGAGGCGCTTTAATGGGAGATTGATGAATCGCTTCTCTCCCCTAAGGGCTTTCGATGATGCGTGCACGGAAAAGGGGGGGGGGAAACAACAGCATGGTGTCGGGACTACCCGTGACGCTACACTCCCGCGCCGGAGCGATCACACGGGGAAAGTCCGGCTGTGGGCTGCAGCAATCCGTTTGATACCGGAGTTTCCCTAGTAGCTTTTTACCCCGCTTCTCCGGCGGATCAAATTGGCTTGCCGGCGATTGTGGGACGCCTCCAGATGTGCTGGTGTGATCACGCCAGCTTGATCCGTCGGTGAATCGTCCCTCTCGTGCGGCTGATGATCGCACCCTAAATGTTGCAAATGGCCATTTCCCCCAAACGTAACACAGATTACGGAAGAGAACCGGAAATGATGAACGAATTCGCAGATCCCACTTCATGCATCGCGCATGAGTCGGCTGCTTGTGTGAGCAGTTACTTGTGGAGATGACAGCTGACTTGATTGTTGGAAATTACTCACAGAGAAATAGGTTAATGACAAGATTTTTTTTTTTTTGGCCATCATGTCACAGCTGACTTATGGCGACCCTGTAGGGTTTTCAAGGCAAGAGATGTTCAGGGGCAGTTTGCCATGGCCTGCCTCCGTGTCACACCTCTGGTATTCCTTGGAGGTCTCCCATCCAAATCCTAGCCAGGACCGACCCTGCTTGGCTTCTGAGATCTGATGAGATCGTAGCCTGGGCCATCCAGTCCAGGGCAATGACAAGATACAACTGCCTATAGAAAAGCCTTTCAGAGTCATACAAGAATAGTTTGTGTCAGCAAGGCCTTGAACCTTAAGAGACTGATGCTGGCAGAAGAGTCTTGTGTCATTAGATAAATACTGTTGTATTTTATGTTGTGCTTTCAGTGAGGCAGTGCACTTTTAAAATCCCCTTTATTTTTATTGTTACTGTTGGTTAATATCCATTCCCAGTTTGTAAAAGAGGAGACTGAGGCACCCAACAGAAGAAAAGTTGTGTTAGGGAGACAAAGCTACATACCGGCTTTTCCAGACATGGGGAAGGGAGGATAGATCTGAACCCTCAGTAAGTACTCCCAGACAGTAGGAGGAGCTGCAGAGAGGAATTTGGAATTAGGTCCCGGTACACAAAGGGACCATTCCCTCTCAATGTACTTGAATAGCCAGTGATCTGTAAAGCTTTGGGCCTATAAAATATGATTCACAGCTACAGATGTTCTCAAACCCAAACTCGGAATCTCAGCAGCCAACCCCTCTGGAGAAATTCAGATGTGGATTTTGTAACAGTGGCCTCTTCGTTGTGTGGACTGGCGCCAAAATGAAGGGGGACAATTCCCCCCTCCTCCAGTCTTTTAAATTCACAAATTCCCTTTCGGTCCCCATCTGTGCCTCATTCCTGTGCTTAAGGCTACAAGCTGTTTGGTGGAATGGATGTCAGGGCTCACCCAAGACCCTGAGCTCGTGGCAGTTCCAGATAATGAGGTGGCTTGTTCTTATGGGGCCCCCCTTCTTTTTCAAACAGCTGGAGGATGGTGAACCATCTGGTTTGGGTTACCAATCTCCAGGTGAAACCTGGAGTTCTTTCCAGAATTACAGCTGATCTCCAGGCTACTGAGTACAGTTTCCCTGGAGGAAACTTCAACTTCAGGAGGTAGACTTCGTGGCTGCGGTCACACATACTAAATGATCCACTTTCAGTACACTTTCCAACTGGATTTTGACTGTGTGAACTGGCAAAATCCAGTTGGAAAGTGCATTGAAAGGGGATTATTTCGTGTGTGTGACCGCAGCCTTAGCCATCACATCCACACCAAAGTCCCTCCCCAGTCATGTGCATACATTAGGGCTGTCAAGTACCAGCGACTTACCGGCGGGGGGGAGTTGTTCTCCCCCCGGGAGCACTTCGCCACGGTGACGTCATTACGTCACCCGGAGGTGACGTCATCACGTTGGGGGCGTTGCCAGGGCAACACTCTGGCAATCACCCCAAAAAGGGGTGATTGCCAGAGCGTTGCCCTGGCAACACCCCCAACGTGATGACATCACCTCCGGGTGACGTCATTACACGGGGGAAGTCGTCCTCACCGAACGACTTCTGGGGCGGGGTTCCCCCCGCCGGCCGAATGTCGGCCGGCGGATCGGGAACCCCTATAGCGGGGGATCCCCCGCCCCCCGGGCTGACTTGGCAGCCCTAGCATACATGCCATCAAGTTGTAGTTGCTTATTGTGGCCCCCAGGAAGGGGCTTTTAAGACAAGTGAAAAGAAGAGCTGGTTTGCCATTACTTCCCTCTGCGGAGTCGTCCTTGGCAGTCTCCCATACAAGTCCCAATGCTGCTCAGCTGTTGATATCTTAAGACAGGGGTGGGCAATTGTTTTGGCTCGGGGCCGCTTTGTGGGAGCGGAGGTTAGCGGAGGGCCGCACCTTTTAAAATGATTGCATTCATTAGTTAACTTTGCATTTCAGAAAAGGTATAAATTGTATCATAAAAAATCAATAAATATAAATTAAATAAAACAGTGGTAGTTTTATTCAATTTATTTATTGTGCTAATTTCATATCATCTCTAGCTGCAAGCACATTTAATTTTAGAATCAGTTTAATGAGACATTTTTTTTGAAATCAGGAGTGAGATTGCTTGTTGAGATGCTCATCACAGCCTGCAAGTTAGTGTCTGTCAAAGAGCATCTATATTTACTCTTGTTGATCTTCATGCAAGAAAAACTTTGCTCACAAATATATGTAGACCCAAGTATAGAGAACATTTCCCCAGCAAATTTCTTCATACATGGAAATTTTTTCAGCAGACAAAGATTTGTAAAAGTCAACTAATGTCACAGCATTAAACATTTCTTTCACAGTGTGATCTGACTGCATGTCAACAATTTCAAGCTGCAGCTCCTCAGGTGCTGTATCAATATCAGCAATGATGGGATAAGAGAGCAAATTGAATTTAGGCTCAATTTTCTTGAAGTCCTGAAATCTTCTTGGCGGGCCGCAAAAAAACTCTGTGGCGGGCCGCATGTGGCCCCCGGGCCGCCATTTGCCCACCCCTGGCTTAAGAGACTGGTCTATATACCATGCTGCCTCCCATTCATCTTCCTCCCCCAGATCCCCAAGAATTTCTCAAGCTGGAGTTGGCAGCCCTATATCTAGCACATGTAAAGTAGCTTGCAAAGGGTGGATTCGTGTGAGAATGGATGGGTGTTGAACTGAAGGTGGCGAGAGGTCAAGACCTGAGTGGAGAGCTGTTGTAGCTGGCAAGGGGGTTTCTCCCATCCATCTCTGCTCTCTCATGCCAGCCAGCTCATTGCAGGATAAGCACTGGTATGATAGTTGTAGAATGGCAGAGCGGTGGGGGTGGGGGTGGGGGGGATTGCCAGATCTTTAGAGGTTTAGACCCTGAGATGGTGGGGAGGAGCTTGGGAGAGGGTAGTGTCTAGTGGTATCTCTTGGGATCAGGGGATGGTCAAGACCTGAGCCTGGTGTCTCAAACATGTAGCCCAATGGGCCTAGTGATGCGGCCACATCACCCTGAGAATTTTACTCTTTCTCAGGAGTCCCTGGGAATGAACCTAACTCCCCTGAAACTGCAGCTCAGGGTTTGAGATCAAGCAATTCTTTGTGCATGCCTTACATCGGGGTGGGTAAATGGCGGCCCGGGGGCCACATGCGGCCCGCCACAGAGTTTTTTGCGGCCCGCCAAGAATATTTCAGGACTTCAAGAAAATTGAGCCTAAATTCAATTTGCTCTCTTATCTCATCACTGCTGATATTGATACAGCACCTGAGGAGCTGCAGCTTGAACTTTCTGACATGCAGTCAGATCACACTGTAAAAGAAATGTTTAATCCTGTGACATTAGTTGACTTTTACAAATCTTTGTCTGCTGAAAAAAATTCCATGTATGAAGAAATTTGCTGGGAAAATGTTCTCTATAGTTGGGTCTACATATATTTGTGAGCAAAGTTTTTCTTGCATGAAGATCAACAAGAGTAAATATAGATGCTCTTTGACAGACATTAACTTGCAGGCTGTGATGAGAATCTCAACAAGCAATCTCACTCCTGATTTCAGAAAAATTGTAGAGAAGTGTGATAGGGTACCTTTCTCTCATTAAACTGATTCTAAAATTAAATGTGCTTGCTGCTAGAGATGATATGAAATTTGCACAATAAATAAATTGAATAAAACTACCACTATTTTATTTAATTTATATTTATTGATTTTTATGATACAGTTTATACCTTTTCTGAAATGCAAAGTTAACTAGTGAATGCAATCATTTTAAAAGGTGCGGCCCTCCGCTAACCTCCCCTCCCACAAAGTGGCCCCCAAGCCAAAACAATTGCCCACCCCTGCCTTACATGAATATCATGCGCGGTATATTCACTCAGTGCATGCTTAAGTTTTTGCAGGATTGGCTTCTAGATGTGTGGGCAGAAGGGGAAGTCATTCACTGCCCTTTTGATGCACAGCATTCATGCAAGTCAGGTTGGTGAAGGCTGGTTCCAGGGAGAATCTTCAGAGGTGTAGAATGATCAGTGGAAGCAGGAGGCACCGCCAGCCGAGTGGATGGAGGCGAGAGGCGGCCTGTAGCCAGATGTTTTGTGGTGAGGAGGGCCCGCTGGGGCAGGGAGCCGTTGCAAGGACAGCCAGAACATAAATGCAGGTTGCCTGAATACATTTATAGTTAGATGGCATTAACTTTTGCCAAGATGCTAAGGTGAAATTTTACTTTATGAAACCCAAAAAATACAGCTTGCCAGTTATGAGTGCCTGTGACCTGATTGTCCTTCGGCCATAGCTCATGCTTGCTTCTTTTTAGAGGAGGTGCCCTCTTCTTGTGGGTGTGTCCGTCTTCTTTTGGGGGTCTTTAAAAAAAAAACTGATGAAAATGTCCTCTTTTTGGGTTGGAAGGTTAGGAACATTCCTAATTAATAGCAGTTATCCCAGCTTAAATAGTAGGGGGGATTTAAAATGAGATTTGTCAAAGTGACTGACCACTTGTTTGAAGTAGTCAGTTGGAAAATAAGTCCCTTTTCCCCCTTTTCAAAATATGGTTAATCCTGCTTAAACTGAATCAGGCCATTGGTCCATCAAAGTCAGTATTGTCTACTCAGATTGGCAGCAGCCCTCCAGGGTCTCAAGCGGAGGTCTTTCACCTGATCCTTTTAACTGGAGTGCCAAGCAGATCCTCTACCACTAAGCCATGGCCCCTCCCCAGTGTGTTTGCAAATGGGTCTAGTTTTTATGTTGTTCTCATCTGGACAGGGAACAATATTATAATATCAATGCGTGGCACTTTTATAGAGTTTTCAGTTCCAAAGTGTTTCATACACATTTTCTTCTAGTAATCCTAACAACAGCCCCGTAAGGTAAGCCAATATTATGGCCCTCCACGTTGCAGATGGGTTGAAAGAGAATGTGGCTTGCTTAAGACCACCTCATAAGTTTGTGGCAGAGGTGCAATTTTATCTCGGGACTTCATAATCTGTAGCATAAAGTGCCATCCTAAGCGGATTTACATCCTTCAAAGCCCACTGACATGAATGGATTTAGAAGAATGTAACTTTGTTTTGAATGACACTTTTAATCTCTTGGGGCTGAACTAAATGGGACATTTTAAATGTCAGAATGCAAACGGGGCAAATGATGTCCCGGCGGCTGTTTTGGCTGCAGAAAATGGCCTTCTCCCCCCTGCATCATGACCCTAATCTAAATCAGGCCCATGTGCCCTCTACATGGGGCTGCACGTTGCAAATCCAGAAGCTGCAGCTGGTGCAAAATGCTGTGGCCAGGCTGTTGATGGGGCTCCCTATTTGGGAGCACATCCAGCCTGTGCTAAAGGCACTGCACTGGCTGCCTGTAGCGTACCAGATTCGCTTCAAGGTGCTGGTTTTGACCGTTAAAGCCCGTTATGGCCAGGATCTTACCTACCTGCGGGACCATCTTTCCTCATATGTACCTCAGAGAGCGCTGCGACCAGGGATTCAGAATCGTGTGGCATTCCTGAGTATTAAGGAGGCCAGGCTTGTGGTAACTAGAAACTGGTGGAATGAGCTCCCAGAGGAGACCAGGGCACTGCGGGACCTTTTACAGTTCTGCAGGACCTATAAAACGGTGCTCTTCCACCAGGCTTTTGGGGCCGCTATCACTACCACCACAATTATTAGTACCATCACTAACAACAACTGACATCTTTGGTGGAATTGCTCTGATCCGCTAGTCCAGGGGTGGCCAACCTGTGGCTCGGGAGCCACATGCGGCTCTTTCACACATATTTTGCGGCTCCTGGCAGGGCGGCTGGGGAAGCAAAGGGGAGGCATGCTTTTTCTCTCTCTCTCCCTCCCTCCCTTCCTTCCTTCCTTCCTTCCTTCCTTCCTTCCTTCCTTCCTCCCTCCCTCCCTCCCTCCCTCCCTCCCATCTATTTGCTTTCCTAGTTTCTCTCTCTCTCTTTCTTATAACTGGTTTTCCTCGTTTGTTTTTATTTTTGGCAGTCCCATTTAACGTTAATAAAAAGCAAATTTGCATATTTTTAAAAATAAAAACGTGTGTGTTATATTTGTTCCTGTCTTGCGGCTCTCAGACATCTCTATGTGGCTCTTACGTTTATTCTATGTGGCTCTTACGTTAAGCAAGGTTGGCCACCCCTGCGCTAGTCCCTTAATTACTGCCGAGGCTGAACCCCCAAAATAAGCAGAGCAATTGAGCTGATGCCAAAAGTGAAGAATTTATGTTAGCCCTTTATTATTGTCTGGTTTTAACACCGTATCTATTTTAACTGCTGTGGTGTTTTATACGTGTTGTCGGATTTTAACCTTGCTTGTAAGCCGCGCTGAGCCGGCCTCGGCTGGGAGGGTGGGATACAAATTGAATAAATCAAATAAAATCATACGGTGCTTTAGAAACTACTTTGCCGCGCTGCCGTGCAGCTGCGCTGAATGCAAGTCTAGAACTGACTAGTTTAAAAATGTTGTGTCTAGTTTGGTCTTGAATCAGTACGCTCCACAGGCTCTCCTAGATTTATATCGGTGGTCTAGAACAGGGTCCCAGACCAACCAGTATCAGGGGATCTACTTTTAATTTTTTACTGTATCTCCTTTCTCTTTCTCTCTCTGTCTCTGCTGCTCCTACTCTCCCTTTGTCTTCCCATCTCTGTTTCTTTTGCTCAGAAAAGCAGTGATCTCTAAACAAAAAATGGCAGTCTTGCTCTTTTTGTCAGCAGAAACAGGGAGGGATAGCACCAAAAGTTGAAAGTGGTACTCAGATGTATGCGTGGGAATGTCTCTAAACTTAACAGTGCAGAAAGATATAATGTGGCAAATTAACCAAAGATCCCCCCCCACCCCTCAGAACCTCTGATTGGGTCTGGACTGAGTGTTCTTCAGGAGGTATGGGGTGCTGAGAGCAGCTGAGAGTTGGTTAAAAGGGGAGAAACCATCCTGCCCAGTCCCATTATGATTTATAGAAGGGGAGTTTGAGACCCAAGTGCTGCATGATGGGGTGAGCTCCCGTCTCTGGCCCCAGCTCCTGCCAACCTAGCAGTTTGAAAGCAAGAAATTGCCAGTAGATAAATAGGTACTGCTTTGGTGGGAAGGTAACAGGGTTCTGTGCGCCTCGGCGTCTAGTCATGCCGGCCACATGACCACGGAAATGTTTTTGGACAGCGCTGGCTCTTCGGCTTGGAAACGGAGATGAGCATCGCATCCCTAGAGTCAGATTCAACTGTCTTTCGAGCAAGGGAAACCTTTACCTTTACCTAGCCAGTTTGGTGCAGTTGTTAAGTGTGCAGACTCTAATCTGGGAGAACCGGGTTTGATCCCCCACTCCTCCACTTGCACCTGCTGGATGATCTTGGGCAAGCCATAGTTCTGGCACAGCTGTTCTTGAAAAAGAGCAGTTTCTGTCAGAGCTCTCTCAGCCCCACCTACCTCACAGGGTGTCTGTTGTGGGGAGGGGAAGGGAAAGGAGTTTGTAAGCCACTCTTGAGACTCCAAGTGAAAGGCGGGATATAAATCCAATCTCCTTCTCCTCCTCCTCCTTCTTTTACAATAAATTACCCTTTGGAACATCAAACTGATATTTTGTCTCTCTGTTGGGGTTTGTGGCTGTTGGCATAACCCACCTTAGGTGGGGGTGTGACCCATGTGGGTTTCTACCGACCTTTTGAAAACCAGTGTTGTAGAGAACGTCTTTTGGGGTTCTGGCCTTATGGCTGTGTATGCTAAGAGAACAAAGGTCCTTCTGAAGTTGTGTTAAAGCTTTGCTCTGTGTTTCAGGGCCAAAAAGGAGATCCTGGATTGTCCCCTGGGAAAGCACGGAATGGTCCAAAGGTAAACCTTCATTCATCGAAGCTTAAACAATTAGGGATGTTGGGTGGGCTGGGGTTTGCCATTAGAGTTGAATTTTGTGTATACAAATTCACTTGATACTACTGCCACCATGTTGTCAGATTTATTTTCACTACTACGGGGACTTAGACATTCAAGATTTGTTTTTTTTTAAAAAAAAGATCCAGCGTAAGGCTGTTTCCAGACTGTGGTGCAAATATATGCCCTTGCCACATGAGCAGCAGCAGCCCATGATCCAAGAGCATCCGAGAACAGCGTCCACTACCACCCCATTCATGTGCCATTGCTGCTCCCGCTGGCCCATCTCCTCCCCCTTTTCCCTGGCTGCGACTGTGCAAATGTACAGCTCCTCCAGCAATTGTGGCAGGCCCTACTGTGACCTGGGAACCCTCCGCCCCCTTTCCTTCATTTTGTCTTTCCCTGCTGAGCCGGGCTGTAGTCCTGCAAGGAGGCAAGGAAATGGAAAACAGGCCTCTGAAGGGCTAGAAAGGGAGGGGGTGGTGCATGGTAGCAACCTGCCCTGTGCCAGTTTGAAAGTGGAGCTTAGCTCTGCCCCTCATGGCAGCTGTGGGTGATTCTGTATTGGCTTTCCCCTCTGTTGTTTTAGCAAACCACGGTGGAACAGAAATTCCCCTCTGCATTGCATGCTGCTTTCACTTCCTTTGATCATCAGATTTTATGGTACCCTCTGCATTGCATGCAGCATTCACTTTCTTTGATCATCGGGTTTTATGGTACCTTCTGCATAGATTTATGGCCGTTCAGGGATGACTTTGCAGTCAGTACAGTGTTGGCCTGGGGTATTTGAATGTGGTTTTGAGCTGCACCTTTTCCTCAGTGTTAAATGTGGAGTGAATGCCAGATGCAGAGACAGCCTAGGTGTGGGAAGTCCAGACAGGTGTTCCACGTGCAGTTGGTACCTTGCAGTTCCCCCTTTTAAACCATAGGAAACCCAATTTTGCTTTTCATCAGATTAAAGGGCAAAGCCCCAGAATGAGCACAACATCATGCAGATGTTCTCCTTAAACCCGGGGGCTTCCTGTATTCTGTGTACTAAAAAATCCCTGTCTGGAGGTAGTCAAAGACTCCTGAGGTCAGACCCCTCCCCCAAACAAAACAAAAACCCACCCAGGGGTCCTTTCAAGCAGGAGCTCGAGGGAGCTCAGCTCCGGGAGTTGGTGCCAGCCCCTCCCGCTGGGGAATGCCTGCTTGTGTCATGGCTGCAGCAAAATGACCCCGTCCCCTGGAAAGGTCCTTGTTCCTCCGACCAGCCTTCTGAAGGCTTCAGCCACCACTGAAGCTATCCTCCCAGAATAGTGGGATTTCTGAGGCTTGGATTAGTAGCTGTCTCCTCTCTGACAGCTCTCCCTCCCTCCCTCCCTCCCTCTCTTCTCTTTTCTTTCTTGCCTTCTGACATACTTCCGGTGGTGTAGCATATGCAAAGAAGTTATGCTAATGAGTTATGCTAATGAGCTCCTGCAGCTCTTTTTCTACGAAATGACCTCTGAACCCACCTATATATCTGTTTGCAGGGAGATCTTGGATTACCTGGACTGACCGGTCTTCCGGGACCACCTGGTAGAAAGGTAAGAGCATTTTATTTTTGACATGGATCACATTTCCCTGAATTCTGCAGGGGAAAGTTTTTTGTTTGTTTGTATGCATGTGTGATCTGGAATGGATAAATGCCTGGGGGTGGGTGGTTTAAGCACCCCTTCGCTTTCACTTCCCTGCTCCAAAGCACCTCCTTTCTTAAGTGGCTTTTCCTGTTGTTATTTTCAAAAAGGGCTGTTGAGCTGCTGTTAGGTCTTTTGTATTTAGCCTATAGTTTGGCTGAAACTCTTGGATTCGTGTAAGGCAAGACAAGCCCTTCCAGCAGAACGAACAGCCTGTATTGTGCACACTCCACCCCCACCTTTCAAGTCAGTGCCCAGAATTCAGGCAAAAATTAGTGCAGGGTTTTAAAAAGAGAGAGAAAGCGTCTGTGTGTGTTACCTGGCAGATGCCTTTAACGGAGGCTATATTTTATTAGCCTCCTAAATTTGTTTTAAAAAAAAGAGAGAGAGAAAGCTGTTGGAAAAATATTTGGGAGAAGAAATAAGGCTCTGGATCCTCTGTTGGCATAGCCCCGCTGCAAACACCTTGGGCTGGAGACAAGCAACGCTGTTTGCCTGCACACTTTCAGGAAAGCTGCCAATAGCCTGGAAGCTGGCGCAAGTGAAATAAAAGAAGCAAATAAGGTCCTTTTGTGAAAGGGGAAAGGACGAATGGCCCACAGAGAAGCTTGGAGAGCACTGGTATGCAGTAGAAATGGGCAGAAATGTGTAACTTCACTCTTGATGGCTGGCTTGGCCATACCACTGGCTGTTCTTGCGGGAAACCAATCCTGCCAAAGGCCCCGAGGATGAGGAGGGGTTGAGGAAGGGGGCGATTGTGCACTGGTGTCGTTTGGCTTGTGTGTGTGATAGGGTTGCCAAGTCCGGGTTGGAAAATACCTGGGGACTTTGGGGGTGGAGCCGGGAGAGGGCGGGGTTTGGGGAGGGGAGGGGCCTCAGCATGGTCCAATGCCATAGAGGCCACCCTTCAAAGCAGCCATTTTCTCCAGGGGAGCTGATCTCTGTCAGCTGGAGATCAATTGTAAAAGCAGGGGATCCCCAGGCCCCACCTGGAGGTTGGCAGTCTTAGTGTGTGTGTGTGAAGTGCCTTTAAGTTGCAACTGACTTATGGTGACCCCCCCGAGATTTTCAAGGCAGGAGGCTAACAGAAGTGGTTTGCCATTGCCTGCCTCTGCAGAGCAACTCTGGCATTCCTTGGTGGTCTCCCATCCAAATACTAACCAGAGCAGACCTCACTTAGCTTTCGAGATCTGACAAGACTGGACTAGGCTGGGCCATCCAAGTTCTGCAGGGCCTTGGGGGCTGGAATATCTGAGTTCCCCCCCAGTGAATGATGCGACTGTAGCGCTTTAACAGCGCCTTAACTGCTACCAGTTGCCTTGCATCTGCTCCCAGCAGCTGCCCAAAGAAGTTGGGGAAGGATCAGAGAAAGTGTCTTTTGATCTGGGCATTATGCTCTGGCCAGAATACATGTGTGCTTTTCTCCTCAAAGCTGGTTGTAGAGAGAGATAGTGAGTGCGTTAAATCATAGCTGTGTCGGTCAGTCAGTCTTTATTACGGCCCACAAACCGTACCGAAGCAGGAAAAAGCACTGTTAATTGAATTAGTTGCCTCCATAAAACCTCTATCAACCTAGTACATTTAAGGTTGCCAGATCTGGGTTGGTACTAACCTTTAAGGCCCTAAACCAGGGGTGGCCAAACTGCAGCTCGGGAGCCGCATACAGCTCTTTCACGCAGTCTAATGTTAATAAAAAGCAAATGTGCCTATTCTTCAATAAAAATGTGATATTCGTTCATGTCTTGCGGCTCTCAAACACCCGATGTTTATTCTCTGTGGCTGTTACATTAAGCAAGTTTGGCCCCCCCTGCTTTAAATGGTCTGGGGCAATGCTCCCTCTAAGCTGTGGAGTCCTGTGAGCAAAAATTCCACTTTGTGAGCTACTGGCATTAAAGTTGTGAGCAAGCGATTTGGCTACTGCATGAATTAGTTTGCTTTCGAGCCATCCTTCCTGGGCTGAGACAAAAATGTGTGAGCCGGAGGCTAAAAAACTGTGAGCTAGCTCACACTAACTCAGCTTAGAGGGAACACTGGTCTGGGGCCAATGTATCTGTGGGACCACCTCTCCTGGCATACCCCTTGAAGAGCATTATGTTCTGGGGAGAAGAACCTCCTGGTGACCCCAGGCCCAAAGGATATCCAACTGTACTCGACCAGAGCCTAGTGGAACTCTGCCTATAATGACATCTGGGCTCTGAGATCTAAAGCAGTTCCACAGGGCCTGTAAGACAGAGATGTTCCTCCAGGACTATGATTGAGGACAGGAACATTTGACATCAAGCCCGGCCTCTCTTCTCCTTTTTTCTGTCCTCGTCTCTCCACCCCTCCAGGGGCAGGATACTAATATTTTAACGCCATCTTAAATATATTGATCACTATTGTTTAAATTTTAAATCTGTTTTATGATTACTGATTGGAATAATGTATTTATTGAATGTGGTGAACTGACCTGAGCCGTACTGGGGGAGGACGGTCTAGAAATCAAAACAATAAATATCTGGAGATCTTGAGGGTGGAGCCTGAGGAGGGTGGGGTCTGGGGAGGGGAGGGACTTCCATGGCGTGTAATGCCATGCAGTCCGCCTTCCAAAGCGGCCATTTTCTCCAGGGGAAGCTGATCTTTTGTCACCTGGAGATCACTTGTAATCCCAGGAGATCTCCAGCTACCACCTGGAGGCTGGCAACCCCAAGTGTATAGTTGAAGGGTTCAAATCTAAATAAATTATATACAGCATGTTATCTCGGCCCATATTTTCATTGCAGAGAACAGAAACTTAGCTACAGATACAGTAACTCTTTGGTTGCCCCCACCAATAAAATGTTGAGTCTTCTTCTCAGAAAACAGTTTATCAACCAGCACAGGTTCCCATAAATCCAAGTATGCCTGTACATAAAATCTGCAAGGTCGTAGTGGCTTCCTTCATTTGGCTAGAGCAATGAAAGGCAGAAGTGAGGGGTTTTTTAACCAAATTATTGGACAGAATACTGCCTGCCTGTTTTGCCTCGTATCTCTACAAGGACGACAGGCTTGCCTCGGTTTGAAATGGGAGCCAGCCTAGCGTAGGGGCTAATAGAGTGAGCTGTGATTGGATGGTCACCAGTTCAAACCTTATCGCTTCAAATTCTCTAGGGAGCCCTAGGCAGGTCACTTGCTCTCAGCCTTCCCTCCCTCATCTTGTGGTAGGGTGGAGAACTCACTGATGTACCTCACAGTGGAGTTGTAAGGACTGCGTAGCACTTTTGAAGGGGGGGTGGGGATGGTGGTGGTTAAAGCTGGGAAGCTGAGGCAGCAAAAAGCAAAAAAAAATGGGCACCAGGTGGTGTACGCTAAATCCCGGCACGATGAACAACTGGACCACAAAGGGAACTTTGGCTGGTGAAAGCTTGTACCAGAGGTCCCAAACCTTTTTGAGCCAGTGGGCATCTTTGGAATTCTGACACAGGGTGGTGGGCCCAACCACAAAATGGCCGCCATGGGAGGCCGCGAGCTCACACGCAAACACACACACACACACACACACACACACACACACACACACACACACACACACACCGAGAACATAAGAACATAAGAAGCCAATGCTGGTTCAGGCCAATGGCCCACCCAGTCCAACACTCTGTCACACAGTGGCCAAAAACATCAGGTGCCCTCAGGAGGTCCAGCCGTGGGGCCAGGACACTAGAAGCCCTCCCACTGTTGCCTGCCCCCCAAGCACCAAGAATACAGAGCATTACTTGCCCCAGACCAAGAGTTCCTATCTGTATCTTGTGGCTAATAGCCACTGATGGACCTCTGCTCCACATGTCTATCTAACATAAGAAGCCCAAGGAGTAATTTTTAAAAACAACTGGGAAAGAGGAGTAAGAGAGAGAATAAAACCAACACTGTGGTGGCAGCTGCCACTGAAAAAACGTTATTTTAACCTGCGCAGCTGATCAGATCTCCAGTGGCCAATCAGGAGCTCTACCTGGCCCCATCCCCTTTCTGAAAATACTTGACAGGTGTCAAGAAAGGTGTCCTGGCTTATACCCTGAAAATCTTGTTGGTCTCTAAGGTGCTACTGGACTCGGATCTAGCTGTTCCAGACGGCAACCCTAGTTTAGGGGGCAGCATGAGGTAAATGCATTTCCAATAAAACAGTGACAGAAACGTATATGCAGAAGGCGTCCAGCCTGCGTAAGCTGTTCACAGAATCACATTCTTCTGGCTTGTGCTTTTGCCACAAAGACATTTTCCATTTGCAAATAGAGGGTATCTGCCTCCTCTTTTCCCCCCAAATCCAAGCCACGCTTTCTGTGCCATAGTTCACACCAAAAATGGCAATCCTGCCCTGTCGGGTTGGTTGTTCCCGCTCTGGGTTACCCACAGTGCTCCTGTTCAGTTACAAGGTATATGAAACAGCTGACCAAACAAGCAGGAGACGTTTTCGGCTGGGGAGGAGGGGCTGCTTTTGCTGAATAGCACTTCTTGATAGGGTGGCCCATTTGGTTTTTCCATAACGTCCTTCCCGTGTGGTGCTATTAGCCCATAAATGGTGATTTTTTTAAAAATTGGCTCCTTTATTCAGCATACGAATATCTCGTGAACGTTTTGAAAGAAAGGAGTGTGGCAGTTTTTGCTGTTCGAGATCATACGGCTACTGTTGGCACTTTGGCAGGTTGCTTGTTCAGGGCAGCATACAGCACCCGGCACCCGCCTTTGCACTGGATTAGTGCTTAGCAGCAGTTGTTTCTGTGCGAGTGGCTGGAGGACTAAAAAGCAGCCAGGTTGCCAGATCATTTCTCTGGCATCTACTGAGCAAATGTGGATATTTTGCATATAACTACATCATTTGGTTTCTTGCAAAAACAAGCCATGTACGGTTCTTCCATTTGGTTCAAACATGAGAACGTAAGAGCGTCCATTCTGGATTAGACCAGTGGCCCATCTTGTCCAGTATTCTGTTTCACACAGTGGCCAGCCAGATGCCCCAGGAGGCGTACAAGCAAGTCAGGGAGGCCAAGGCCACTTTCTGTTGTTGCTGCCCAGTCACTGGGGCTTCATTTAGTCATTCAAGAGGGCTTCATTTAGTCACTGAAGAAGAAGAAGAGGAGATTGGACTTATACCTTGCCCTTCACTGGATTTATACCTTGCCTTTCACTACCTGAAGGAGTCTCAGAGCGGCTTACAATCTCCTTCCCCTTCCCCGCCCCACAACAGACACCCTGTGAGGTAGGTGGGGCTGAGCGAGCTCTTTCGAGAACTGCTCATGAGAGAACAGCTCCAAAAGAACTTATGACTGACCCAAGGTCACACCAGCAGCTGCATGTGGAGGAGTGGGGACTCAAACCCAATTCTCCCAGATTACAGTCAATGCTCCCAACCACCACACCAAACAGATTGAGGCTAACAGCCATTGATGGACCTCGTCCTCCTGAATTTGTCTAATCCCCTTTTCCTGGTAACTGAGCTAGGGGGTGCCATTGCTTCCTGTGGCAATGAATTCCCCAGGCTAGTGACTCTTTGAATAAACAAGTGCTTCTTTTTGTATTGAATCTACAGCATATCAACTGCATTGGGTGCCTGCAAATCCTAGTGTTATGTGAGGGGGAGAAAAAGTTCTCTCTTCCCCCTTTCTTTGATCCCATAATTTCATAAACCTCCATTAGTGGTATTTGCTTTAATCTAAAAGGCTCCAAAATCCACATAGGGAAGATGCGCCATCCTCTTGATCATTTTGGTTGTCCTTTTCTTAGGGTTGCCAGCCTCCAGGTGGGGCCTGGGGATCCCCCGCTTTTACAACTGATCTCCAGCTGACAGAGATCAGCTCCCCTGGAGAAAATGGCTGCTTTGGAGGGTGGACTTTTTTACCGTGCTGAGGCCCCTCCCCTCCCCAAACCCCACCTTCTCCTGGCTCCACCCCCAAAGTCTCCAGGTATTTCCCAACCCAGACTTGGCAACCCTACCTTTTCTGCACCTTTCCCAGCACTACTGTATGCATCACTATACTTGGGCCTCATTTCCTGTATTGTCATCCCAGTCTGTAGAGGTTCTTTTGGAGGTCTTGACAATCTGTGTTGGTTCTGACCATCCCAAATAATTTGGTGTTCTCTGCAAATGTGGTCACTGAATTACTCATCCCTACTTCCAGATTATTTATGAACAGTACTGCTTCCGGTGGAACCCAACTGCTTACCTCTCCCCATTATAAGAACTGACCCTTTTCTCGTCCTTGCTTTCTTGTTGTTTAACTAGCTTTTAATCCATACAAAACCCAGCCAACTTATCTCACGGCTGCTACGTTTATGCTGAGGAGGCTTGGTATGGGGCTCGGTGGAAAGCTTTTTGTAATCAAGTACATAATGACTCCTGGATCACCCTAGTCCATGTGCTTGTAACTTTCCCTTTCATATTCTTTTCAATTATTCCCCTCTTCTTCTTCTGAAATGAAATGTTTCCATGTCAGACTTCTTGGGCAACTTTCCATTCACATAAATGCTGATCATAATAATGGAGTGGCCTCCATTCCCACTCAGTGCAAAAACACTTATCACACTGTGTCCTGGATCCAGGTCAGCAGTAACTCCCCTTTAGCTGTCTCCCTGATCTTCCACGATCTGTAACCTTCCCTCTGGGCAGACAAGTCGCCATAAGCTCCAAACACCTGTCACAGACCTATCTCTGTTCTAGGGTTGCCAAGTCCAGGTTGGAAAATACCTGGGGACTTTGGGGGTGGAGCCAGGAGAAGGCGGGGTTTGGGGAGGGGAGGGGCCTCAGCATGGTATAATGCCATAGAGTCCACCCTTCAAATCAGCCATTTTCTCCAGGGGAGCTGATCTCTGTCAGCTGGAGATCAGTTGTAAAAGCAGGAGATCCCCAGGCCCCACCTGGAGGCTGGCAACCCTACTCTGTTCCTAAGGACTGAATTTCCCACTGTCAAGAGCCCCCATCCTGACGGGTTTACTTGGCATGGATGGGTGTCAGTTTGGGCTCTGAGGAACTGGTGCCTTCTAAAGGTTCATTCTCTCCCCTTCACCCTGATGGCCTCCTACCAAAAGAGAAGCCGTCACTGTGGGAGCGGAATATCTCCAGCATGTCCCTTAATGTACCTCTCCGCCTTTCTTTGCTTCTCTGGTTCAGCAATGTTTCCTCAAAGATATGAACTTCTTCCCACGAGCATGGAGCACACACCCACAGCTTCTGGCCAGGCGATGGAATAGTAGCAGAATAACAGATCATAACAATATGTAACCAGAGTATATTTTGTTGTGGTTCACCAGCTGTGTTCTGCTTGTGGGAATCTTTGGCTTTCATGGTTGTGATGTGTTGCATTTTGCCTCTGAGTGATCTGCTATCAGTTCAAATACAAGTGTCTATTAAAAGAGCTTTGAGTGCCAGGCACCCATTTTTAGCCTTTTGGGGCTTTGTGTGCTTAGTTCGAGATCCTGTAATCTACCAGGATTTATTCTAAGTTCCCCCCCACATTACACAAACAATCTGTGTCTCATCTTCTCTCCCCCATCCATGAGCGCACTGCACAGGGTTTTCTAACCACAAGAAAAGAGGCAAAAAAAGAAAATGATATAGGAAAGAAAAATGATTAAATGGGTATGAAGGAAGGACAAATGTCAGAGAAAGAAAGCATATTTGTTTCTTACCCCCCACCGTCTTGCTCATTTAAAGCAGTATCCTCTTGAATTAGGGCTGCCAAGTCAGCCCGGGGGGCGGGGGATCCCCCGCTACAGGGGTTCCCGATCCGCCGGCCAGCATTCGGCTGGCGGGGGAAACCCCACCCCCAAAGTCGTCCAGCCTGGACGACTTCCCCCGCGCCGGGCGACGTCACCGGAAGTGACGCCATCACGTCGGGGGCGTTGCCAGGGCGATGCTCTGGCAACGCCCCCAACGTGCTGACATCACTTCTGGTGACGTCGCCCGGTGCGCGTGCTTTGCGCGTGCGCCGGAGAAGCTCCCAGCCAGCAGAGGACTCCCCCCCGCCGGTAAGGTTAAGAGACTTGGCAACCCTATCTTGAATATTATATTACATATGTCCAACTGCAGAACATTTTAATTCTTAGTGCGCAGTGTTGTCACAAAACGTGTCTAATCGCTCATAATAATGAACTCTACAGCCTATGTCAAAAGCTTTGCAGTATATTAATGGCCCTGTTATTATAAAGCACATTTCACAAGTGCTCAGTTACTTCAGATGTGTTATGGAGTCTTCTAGCAGCCCAGTATGGTAGGCTAGAAATATTTTTATTTTATTTATTTTTTATCACTGGGTTTATATCCTGCCCTCCCCGCATGCGGGCTTAGGGAGGGTCACAACAGTCAAACAACAGTACAAAGAAATGCAGTTCGTAACAGATTAAAATTTTTAAACCAACACAGAACGAACTATCTCTGGCGCCCACTAACACCTCCCACTGGTGCTGGGCACATAAAGACTAACAGCAGAGCCATTCAGCAGGTGCCAGGATGGTTCTGGAGGGCAGTGTGGTCATCTAAGCAGTGTGGTCAGGGAAGGCCAAGGTATTCAGGTATTCACCACCTCAACCAAAGGCCTGGCAGAACAGCTCCGTCTTGCAGGTCCTCTGGAATTGCACTATATCCCGCAGAGCCCTGATCTCGAGTGGGAGCATGTTTCACCAGGACGGAGAATGCCTTGGCCCTCGTTGAGGCTAAGCAGACATCTTTTGGGCCGGGGACTACCAGAGCCCTTCGGGGCATATAAGGGGAGAGGCGGTCCCATAGGTATGTTGGTCCCAGGCCACATAGGTATTTGAAGGTTAATACCGTAACCTTGAACTGGATCCAGCACTCAATAGGCAGCCAGAGCAACTGTTGTAGCACTGGCCAAATGTGCACCCACATAAATGTCACAGTCAGCAGGCACAGCGCCACATTTTGGACTAGCTGCAGTTTCCGGGTCAGTCTCAAGGGCAGCCCTGCATAGAGCCCATTGCAGTAATCCAGCCTGGAAGTGACCATTAAATGGATCACTGTAGCCAAGTCCTGGGAGGAGAGAGAAGGGATTAGCTGCCTGACTAGCCAAAGATGGTAAAAGGCCGATCTGGCAGCCATGGTGACCTGGGCCTCCATGGAAAGTGAGGCATCCAGGACCCCACCCCTGGGCTCTTCACCCTTAGCATCGGCAACAGTGATGCCCCATCAAGAGTTGGGAGCCTGATTCCCAATCTCACCCCCCCACAGCTCAGATACAGGACCTCCATCTTCGTTGGGTTTAACCGCAGCTGTCTCTGTTTTAACCCCCCAGGCACAGTTCCCAAAGCCCTCCAAAATTTCTGGGGTGGCGTCCAGCTGGCTGTCCATCAACAGATAGCTGGGTGTCATCAGTGTACCGGTGACGACCCAGCCCAACCCCCTGGACCAACTGGACGAGGGGGGTGCATATAGACGTTGAATAGTATTGGCGAGAGGATAGCCCCCTGTGGCAAACTGTATTCCAGCGGGTGCCACAGGGAGATCCCCTCCCCTAACGCCACCCTCTGATCCCATCCATGAAGGGGGGAGGAGAGCCATTGCAAGGCAGCCCCCCCCCATTCCTACATTGGTGAGGCAGTGGGTCAGAAGATCATGACTGACCATGTCAAATGCTGCTGTTAAATCCAAAAGCAACAGCAGCACCACCCCACTCTGATCCAGATGTCTCGGGCAGTTATCTGTGAGGGCCACCAGCATGGTTTCCATCCCAGTCCAGGGTGGAATGGATCCAGGATGGAGGTGTCGTCCAAGAAAACCTGAAGCTGCTTGGCCACTGCCCTCTCAACCACCTTGCCCAGGAATGGTAATTTGTACACTGGGCAGTAGTTGATAAGGACCGTTGGGTCCAACAGTGTTTTTTTCAGAAGCGATCGCACCATTGCCTCCTTGAGCTCTGCTGGGAATACCCCAAAGGACGGAGGACTAGATCACCCAGCGGAGTCCGCACACCATAACTGCAGGCCTTAACCAGCCAGGATGGGCACAGATCAAGGGAAAGTGGTGGGCCTTACAGCCATCAGGGTTTTGTTGGCCTCCTCCCAGAGGAGTTGGCTGAACTGGTCCAAAACCAGACCCGAAGACAGCCAAGGCGCTTCCAGTTCCTTTACTGTATCAATTGTGGCTGAAAGGTCCTGCGCTTTAGCTGTCTCATTTCATCCTCTGTAGCTCTGGGTTATACCATGGAGCTAATTTGGTACGAGGGCGAAAAGGGCACCAGGGAGCGATCTCGCTGATGGCTCTGGGGAGTTGGCTATGCCAGTCCTTCACCAGCTCCTCTAACGAGCTGCCAGGGGCATTGGGTCTAACAGAGTGTCCTGGAACCGACTTGGGTCCATTAAGCACCGCGGGCAAGCAGAAATCCGCTCACCACCTAAACAGGCTGAGTTCAGTTAGATGGGATCGCCAAGATTGATCAGTAGTGGTTTTGCTCAAGTCACCAGATCATAAGAAGGGTTCACCTGGACTGGACCAAAGGCCCATAAATTTCAGCATCCTCTTTCCCATGATGCCTTGCCAGGTGGTTTTAGGAAACCCTAACAGTGGGGCAGGAAGTCAAGAGCCCGCCCCTGTAATTTGCTCCTTGTGGACAGGTATTCAGAGATACACTGCCTCTGAACCTGGAGGTTCCATTTAGTTAGCATGGGTAATAGGCATTGATAGATCTATCCTTCAGGATGTTTTCTAATTGTCTTTTAAAGCCATCTAAGCTAGTGGCCCACATCCACCTCCTTAATTATATGTTGTCTCTAAAACTACTGTCATTTGTCTGTCCCCAAATTACTGAGTTGGTAGGCTGAGCTGAGAACTGAACTGGAGACATCCTATAGCCTGGGCCAGAGGGGCGGGGTGGGGGGAGGCGTGTTGGATGGCCTCAAGCTCAAAGGGGGCATCAGATTTAGATACTTGGCAGTTGTTTAGCATTTGATAAGTTTTGGACTTGTTTTTAAGTGCATCCCTGTTGGACCAAAATGTGATACACTTAAGCAGGGGTCTGTTGGAGCAGGAACGCACAGGAGCGCAGCTCCGGGAGTGAGGAGTCCAGGGGGCGGGCACATGTCCAAGCCCCGCCCCCTCCTCGGCTTCCCCCAGCAGTGCAGAGGCGCAGCGCCCGGGGAAAGCCCTGCTAGGGTCTTTATTGTTTTTAATGTTTTGTTTTAATATTGATAATTTTATCATTGTTCCTTTTATGACTGTGTGCTGCTTTTCCAGAGACTTGCTCAAGGTGGCATATAAATTTTCTAAGTATACCATTTTTTATCTGGGCACATGGCACATAAGTACTGGAGAAATTTCACCAACCCTTCAGCAGCTTGCACCCCATCAGTTTGGTGTAGTGGTCAGGAGTTGTACTCTAATCTGGGGGGACCGGGTTTGATTCCCCACTCCTCCACATGCAGTTGCTGGTGTGACCTTGGGCCAGTCACAAGTTCTCTCAGAGCTGTTCTCTCATGAGCAGTTCTCAAAAGACCTCTCTCAGCCCCAGCTACCTCACAGGGTGTCTTGTTGTGGGGAGGGGAAGGGAAAGGGATGGGTGGTGCACATGTCCTGGGTATCTCAAGTCTACTTGAAACCTGGTGGTTTCAAGGGAGCAGGAAGAGAATGAGGGTGTGTTCTTGATGCTTATTTTTATTGCACAAAGTATTGGATGGGGAAGGGAATGGAGGAAGAGCAGGTCAGTCTCACTCACCTGTGGAGTGGAGCCTGAGGGGTGGGTGTTGCCTTCTGACACACTTCCAGCATGTTAGGGGGTGTGGCATATGCAAATGAGTTATGCTAATGAGCTCCTGCACCTCTTTTTCTACGAAAGGACCCCTGCACTTAAGTAAATATTAAAAAATACAAGTCAGCTGTCTCTGAAGGCGTGAGCAGTGACTCATGAAAGCTCATAACCCTGTCACAATCTTCGTTAAGTCTTTAAGGTGCTTCTAGATTCTCGCTCTTTTCTACTTTCTCCTTTTGTTGTTGTTGCCGCCTTATTTTGTTTTCATGTATTACCGTTTTTTATTTTTATCACAGCTAGGCGCCTCAAAAGCTGGCAGTGGCCTGGGCCTCTCTGGAACTTGGAGAGAGCCTGCTCCCAAGGGATGTTCTTCATCTATGCGTTTGGGGGTGCAGGCATGCAGATTGTTTGAATGTGGTCTTGGGAAATGAGGCTCGCTCAGTTGCTTGGGAGTCGCACGTGGCTCTTTGACATGCCACGTGGCTCTTCTGAGCACTGTTCCCAATGAAGCGCCTGCCCTGTGTTTCAGAAAACTGGGCAAGACCCTTGCCCAGTGGGGGGTGTGGCTGGCAAGCGGTTTCCGCCTTGAAACATCTGCTGCCGGAGGAACGGGTAAGGTGCGAGCCTCACTGAGTGTGGCTGTTTTGGCTGATGGGTACTTGCGAACGTGGCTCTCCGTGAGCACCAGAATCAGTACCACTGGCCCAGGGTCATCAGCTGAGCTGTGTTCAGTTCAGACTGAATTTCCTTGATCTCCACAGCAGCAGTTAAGGCCGATCCAGGCAGAGAGGACTGAGAAAGGTGTGACTTTTGAGCACCATAAAGAAGTCTCTGAATCAGCTCGTAATGTTGTCAAACCAGTCACTGTATAAGAAATAACTTTGAAGGGACAGTCCAAAGAGCGGTGGTTCCTGGAAGCCTGACTGTTTCAAGCTACCAGCCCTGGAATCAGAGGTCTCTTGGTGAATATTAGATGACTAAACAGAACCTCCATGTCCAGAGTTCGTAGACCTCTGAGTGCTAGCTCCTGGGAAGCATCTACAGGGGGAGGCTTTGGTATCTGCGCTTGTCCTGGTTGGCCACTCTGAAAAACAGTACGCTGGACTGGCTCAGCTATGGGTTGATCCAGGAGGGCTGTTCTTAATTGAAGAACTCTGCTTGGTTCCTTAGGGTTGCTGACACCTGATACTCCCTTCCATAGTATAGTGTTGTTCTCGGGACTTAGCCACTAATCCCTGCATGTTGTCAGAAAGGTAAAGTACTTTTTTGGATGTCGGACAGCAGCTGGAAGGTTTTCAGCTCCCCATTAAACAAGCCGTGCATTGGGTAGCGTCTTCTGTGCTTGGCTGGGGAACAGGGTTCACCGTCTCTGCCAGCAGTGTCTTCTCCATCCTTTTACGTTTTACCCTGCAAAGAAAGCTGACTTGTCACTTGGCTGTCTTGAGGTGGATTGGGGAACGTTGCTGTGGATGAGTGAGTGCTCCTTCCAAGTGCCACAAGATTTCCTTCCTCGATGGCCCCTTTGTGATGGATTGCTCCAAATTAATCCGGAAGCATCTGGATAGGAGCGCAAACACAGACACGACTTTTCCTCCTGTCATTCCAGTTCTGTTTGAAGAGGCTCTCAGTGGGGAGAGACCTTTGCAGAGATCTGTTGGCTTCAATCAAGGCCTCTTTCTCTCTGCCCCATCTCTGAAACATTAAATTAATTGCTGGCTAATAAGAAATACTGTCTGAAGGTACACGATGTAGCATAGCAGAGCTAAGCGGCGCTGGCTCTACTTTGTGGTTCCGTGGGAGACGTCCAGAGAATCTTATGTACACTGCCTTGAGATCGAGGAAGGAAGGAATTGTGCACTGGAAAATTGTACACTGGAAAATCTGGTAGATTATGCAGCCAGTAAGCAGGTTGATACAAAGTCATGGGGAGAAATAAAGGACATTTGAAAATAAAGGTGATAAGCACTAAATTTAGTACTGGTTTTTTCCATTCAAGAGTGTTCAGAGGGGAAAGGGGGGTTCTTAGGGTTGCCGTGCGCCCACTGGAGGCAGGCTGTGCCCATGGCTGCTCAGCTGGGTCATGGGAGGAAATGGGGAGGAGAATAGGGGCGCTGACCAGTGTTCCCTCTAAGCTGAGTTAGTGTAAGCTAGCTCACAGCTTTTTAGCCTCCGGCTCACACATTTTTGCCTTCGCTCAGGAAGGATGGCTCCAGAGCAGACTAAGTGATGCAGTAGCCAAATTGCTTGCTCACAACTTTAATGCCAGCAGCTCACAAAGTAGAATTTTTGCTCACAAGACTCCACAGCTTAGAGGAAGCATTGATCCTGGCATGCTGGCATGACCTCTGGTGCCACTGGAAGTGACCTCACTGTGTTGCCAGTAACGCTCTAGCAATTAGTCTAATGTCAGCATTGTTATTGCATCAACAGTGAGGCCCCACTTCAGGAGGCGAGACTCACACTGGTTACCAGCCCTGTGCTGGCAACCATAGGGCTTCTGCTAAGGTAAAATCATCCTCTGAAATTTGGGGAGACAATATTAGCAGGATGCACATTGCTCGACTCTGACCCAGGCAATGTGTTCTGTGTTTCTTTGCAACTAGGGTTGCCAGCTCCGGGTTGGGAAACACCTGGAGATTTTGGAGGTGGAGCCAGAGAAAGGTGGGGTTTGGGAAGGGGAGGGACCTCAGCAGGGTATGATGCCATAGAGTCCTCCTTCCAGAGTGGCCATTTTCTCTGGGGGAACTGATCTTGGTCATCTGGAGATCGGTTTTAATGACGGGAGATCTCCAGGTGCTACCTGGAGGCTGGCAACCCCACTTGCAAGCTTGATGGCATTATGTTGGAGATCAGTAGTTTTTATGCATTATGTTGGAGATCAGTAGTTTTTTGAACAGTGGTGTGTGGGGAGGTTAATTCAGATTGGAACCACTGTACTTGGGCAGCGCATGTGAGGTTCTCTTTCCTCCATACTGTATTCCCAGTTCGAACCAGGCTGCTCAGGGTTCTGTTGGACCCAGCAGGAAAAAAGTGGACAAGGGATAATTGTAGTCTGGAGCCACAGATTCGATCTGGGAAAAAAGGGTACATGTGGGGAGAAAGGAGAGCATGAAGTTCTCCTTGCCCAGCCTGCTGGGGCTCCTCCACTGTTACTTTTTAGGTTTAGAAAAGCACACCAAGAGATCCGTTCCTGTGCGTCTTGGCCCTACAGCTACAAACCCTATGATGCAGTGCAACAAAAAATACACGTGTACATATGTACAAATACATGGGGAGAGGGTTGATTTTAAAATGAGCGATTAGCAATGTTGCTGTTATCAGAACGCACTAAGGAAAAAATTGTCATTGATCTGCAGAAATGAGATTCACAGTGGAATTGTTTTGTTGGATTGTGCACCCCTTTGGAAGGCAGAAGAAAAGGGCAGTTACGAGGAAGGGTTGCAGCGGTGCTAAAACAGTACAGTGAGGTTGCTGGCTATTGTTTTAGATTCTGCTTGTAGCACAAAGTTGGAAAAGCCTTACATAAGAACATAAGAGCATAAGAGAAGCCAATGTTTGATCAGGCCAATGGCTCATCCAGTCCAACACTATGTCATACAGTGGCCAAAAATAGCAGGTGCCATCAGGAGGTCCAGCAGTGGGGCCAGGACACTTGAAGCCCTCCCACAGTTGCCCCCCCCCCCAGCACCAAGAATACAGAGCATCACTTGCTCCAGACCAAGAGTTCCTATCTATACCTTATGGCTAATAGCCACTGATAGACCTCAGCTCTGTATGTTTATCCAATTCCCTTTTGAAGCCGTCCATGCTTGTAGCCGCCGCCACCTCCTGTGGCAGTGAATTCCACGTGTTAATCACTCTTTGAGTGATAGGGTTGCCAAGTCTGGGTTGGAAAATACCTGGAGACTTTGGGGGTGGAGCCAGGAGAGGGCGGGGTTTGGGAAGGGGAGGGGCCTCAGCATGGCACAATGCCATAGAGTCCACCCTTCAAAGCAGCCATTTTCTCCAGGGCAGCTGATCTCTGTCAGCTGGAGATCAGTTGTAAAAGCAGGAGATCCCCAGGCCCCACCTGGAGGCTGGCAGCCCTATTGGGTGAAGAAGTACTTCCTTTTATCTGTTCTAACCCAACTACTCAGCTTTGGTATATAACAGGTTTGTATATCTTAACTGTTAACAGTAAAAGGAGGCCAAGTAGAACCTTATGCAAACTCTTCATTGGTTCACTTGAGACACGCCCTCAACATGCCTACTTGGTCATTATGGAGGTTTTGGGGCTCCTCCATCTTGCCAGGGACCCAGGTTGCAGAAGTAGGAGAGCAGAAAGTAGAAGGTTTCAATGACATCCTGAAGTCCAACCCATTTATTATGGCACAACCTTTTGTGAACCAGAGCCCCTTACGTCATCCTGCTGTGGGGTTCAACAGGCAGTTCTAAGTGGTCTGCATTTACTATTGTTCCCCCCCCCTCCTGCTGGCTGATGCAGTGGCTGGTTTGATACACTCCCTCTTTAGAAGCCTGACTCTGAGACTGTTCTCTTGACGCAGGGCAAGACATGCTGTTGAGCAATGTCCTACTTGTGACTAAAGCCAAGGCAGTCACAAAACCGATGCAGCCGGGGGGCCTTGTATGCAGGGGAGAGAATGGAGCTCCAGAGCTATTTATGGTCAGAGAGGGAGCCAGGAGAAGGGACAGGGGGACTGGACTTTGGCAGGGGCAAACAGGCTTTAGGGTCATCCTAGGGCTGCCAAGTCAGCCCAGGGGGGCGGGGGATCCCCTGCTAAAACCCCACCCCCGAAGTCGTCCAGCGAGGACGACGTAATGACGTCACTGGAAGTGACATCAGCACGTTGGGGGCGTTGCCAGGGCGATGCTCTGGCAATCGCCCCAAAACTCTATGATACCATAGAGTTTTGGGGCGATTGCCAGAGCATCGCCCTGGCAATGCCCCCAACGTGCTGACGTCACTTCCGGTGACGTCGCCGGCATGCGCGCAAAGCGCGCGCACCAGGAGATACTCCCGGTTGGAGGAGGACTCCCCCCCGCCGGTGAGTCCCTATGACTTGGCAACCCTAGGTCATCCTAACTCCCTTCCTGGTGCACGATGTTGCTAACATTTTTTTTAAAGCACACCTATTGTAATTCTGTTTGAACAGGGGCAGAAAGGCTACCCGGGCCCACCAGGGCATCCTGGAGACCAGGTGAGTGAACTTTAATCTGCAGTTTCACCTAAGTATTGAAGGGTGATGCTAATGGTCTCATCATTGGTATTTTGACCTGAAAAATCCCTGTTTCACTTTTGCCTCCCCCTTGTGTTAATGGAATCCGATCCTTTATTTTAACACTTTTTTTTCTGTCTCCCCATATCAGATTTTCTCATGAATGGATCTATCTTTGTCAGCTGATAAATCGGCATTGGGTGAAAATCATACAACGTCTATACAGTGCAGTTTTTAAAATAAAATAAAATAAATATTAATAAAAATACCAACAAAAACCAGAGACCAAAGCAGCCGAGAAAACTCTGAATACACGTAAAAAGAAGCAAAGTCAGCCCCGCTCCCTTTTGCTCTTCCAGAAATTTGTGAAGACAACTTTATCCTCAAATCACACAAACCTTTATTGGCGTAACAACAACAACCTTGGCTCAGGGATACAGAAAAGGAAAGAGGACAAAACAGTTAATTGACTAGCCCAGGGGTGGGCAAACTTGCTCAGCGTAAGAGCACCTAGAACAGAGGTGGCCAAACTTGCTGAACGTAAGAGCTGCACAGAATAAACATCAGATGTTTGAGAGCCCTAAGACATGAACAAATATTACCTGCTTTTATTGGAAAATAAGCAAATTTGCTTTTTATTAACATTAAATGAGACTGCCAAAAATAATAACAGAAGGGGTAAAAGCAGATATTGATAATTATATTAATTTGTCCAATGATATTTGTTTGCTAATGATATTTAGCTTCCCCAGCCGCCCTGCCGGGAGCCACATAATATATGTGAAAGAGCCGCATGCGGCTCCCGAGCCACAGTTTGCCCACCCCTGGACTAACCAATCTGACAGAAAAAACGTCTCCTCCTATACGCACTATAAAGGAAGTTTGCCACCGCTTCGATGGTATCAGCCCAACTTGAGGCTAGGATGTTCATTTTCTTAGTTTTTTCAGGTTTGCCCTCCAAGGATCGCAATATAGGAACGAGGTGATAAGCACATAAATCCTGGTAAAATCCCAAAGAGAGAAGTGCGTGGTCCGTGCCTTAATTTTATCCTCAAGTGTATTTGCATTTTTGTTCCAATGCTGGCCTAAACAGAGATGCACCTTTCTTAAACACATGAATTTCAATGGACTTAGAGAGTGTAACCCTGCCCAGGATGGCGCATTTATTCCCTAATGCTGGTTTATTCTGTAGAAAAGATTCTGTTGCTGACTGCTGCTGTTTACTGTTCCATCTCTGCTTTTTAAAAAGGTTTTATTACTGGTTTTCACAGTTGCTTTTGTTCTGCTACTGGCTGCTCTTTTAGGGTTTTTTAATACTCTGTTTCAGAATGTCTTAACTAAATTTCACATTGTGAACCACTACCTTACCATTTCTTTGACGGAGGCAGGAGATAAAAACTCACTAATTTAAAACACTGGCACCCCCAATCCAGCATTTTGCACCAGTGCCTCCAGTATGGTTAGCTTTTGCTTACAGTTTATCCATTCTGTTGGTCTTTAAGGTGTCACTGGACTCCTGTTTTATTTTATTGTGTGTAAGAGAAACTCCTTGTCCCTGAACAGAGAAGGGGTCTTTCATGCCAAAGTAGATGTGACACAAAGATCTGTGATGAGGATCTTCTTTGGTTTTTAAAAAGCTAATTAAGAGCTGGAGGGGAGGCTTGCTTTGAAGATTAGGGAAGAGTTGCTGGGTGAATGGGTGCTTAACCCTTTCATCTCAGGGCTGTCCCGTGAACACCCCTCTGAAGCTGCATTTAACACTGCCTATGGTGAAAGACAGGTGCAAGTGCCTACATCTTCCTCCAGCACCCGTGCGCAGCTAATTGTAGCTTACGAGTGATTCTTTTGTACATCATGGAGGAAGCATGGGAGGAAAAGGGTTAAACAACCTCTTGCCCCAGCGGCTTTTCAGAAACCACTGAAGATCCTAATCACATAGGTCTTTTGTGTCAGGAATGTTTTGGCCCTTAGCTTAGTGAATCTCTTTGTGCATTATAAGCTGCCCACTTGGTTGAACTGGTCGCAGAAGTCCGACTGCACAGGAGCAGCGTTATGTGCAATGGAACACCCCTGAAGCTCTGGATCAGCAGTTCATGCCATCAATATGCTCTTTCAGGCTTTGGCGGGCTTCTGAGTTTGTTTATGCTATGCTAATTTAGCCTCATGTGGCTGCTGATCGGCCATAGGTGAAGAGTGTGCGCGGGGGAACGTCTTGAGTTTAGCTTCTAAACATTTTAAATTTTACGTTAAGGAAACATTTGTGTGTTTATATTAGCTTCTCCTTTCCAACAGCGCATTAATATTTCAGCTGGGATTGCTCTGAATCGCTTCTTCAAGAGTGAGGCTGTAATTTAATTTTCTCCTGCGCTGTACTCACCTCACCCCTTTTCGGTTTGGATTTTTCTTTTTTTTAAAAAGCCCCAGTGAATGGCAGAGCCTGTTAAGAAGACCAATGTGAAAGGATATTATGCATTTAATTCATTCAGGTTGAAATCTACTGAGCACTAATGCTGGGAAATCTAATGGCACTGAGTATTTCAAGTTCTTTTGTATCAGAGTCAGACTCTGCCCTGACTGGCTAGGGCTCTTTGGGGACTCAGGCAGAGACAGGCCCTTCCCCAAAGCCTCCAGCCTGAGATCCTCCAATAAAAGATGCTGGGGATTGAACCAGGGACCTTCTGTAAGCCAAGCAGGTCTGAGCCACAACTCCTGTCTGAAAAGAGACTTCTGTGGGACATAAGAAGCTACCTTGTACACCTCTGCTGTTTTCAGTCTTCCATCAACCGACCCATCACTGCAAGAAAGACAATAGACCATACTATTAAACATGGACATCTTGTGATCACTGAATGTAATTCTTCCTTTTTCTGGTTTTGTTTTTTGACAGGGTGAACGAGGACCCGATGGGAACCCAGGTGCCAAAGGTTATCCTGGCAGGCAGGTGCAGTAAATCTTACCGTGCTGTGCACAGCATAGGGCTTGGGGAGATTTAGGTAGATAGACAATGGCATATCACAATTAGCAAAAGATTCAGATCTGGTCCCAATGAGGTTGTGCCCGGATCCTTTTGCTCTCCTCTTGGTTTTCCCTGTGTTTGTACTGTACCATTTCAGACTGTGGGGGCGGGGGGGGGGGCAGTTACAGGGCTTGAATGTTGTTTCATACAGCCAAAATTCTCGGCAAGAAGAAATCTAGCATGCCAGGGAAACGGCTAGGCTAGTTTTCTATGTATAGTAAATTTTTTTGGAGAAGGGTAGGAAGAATCTTCTCTCATATGAGCCCCCCACCAGAAATGTGGCACTATCCAGACAGTTTTCCCACTTCAGTGAGAACGTAGGTAGATATTATGTGTTTTCTAAGAGGCATCGGAGTTGTAGAGTATGCAAGCAAAACTCTTCTTCTGCCTGGCCCTTCGGTTTTGATGGAGGAGGCCGGTTTGCCAATGGGCTTCTTTGCATGCATGCTTTCTCTGTTGCATTGAGTGTGACAGTTGCATTGAGTGTGACAGCATTGGAGTTCATGCAGCAGCCTGGACTGTGGAGCCCCGTATGCATTAATTGCACCATACATAGCACTTTACTGCTGTGTACAGAATTAGGCAGGCTGGGTTATGTATGGGGCAGGGTTTTTTTTATTTTACAGAAGTGAGACTTTATGCAGAAGCCTTTTTCCTTCCCACACAAGGGAAAGATGCTGCGAATCTCAGTGTTCTCTCTGGGAGGCGACACTGACTGAGGGCACGAGAGGCTGGTGCCATGATGGAAATCAGCAGCATACTGGCCTGTGTGGCCCAAAAGCATGTCCAAGCTTTTCTATTGGCCCACCCCATGCTTTATCAAAAGGCATGAAAAGGAGGTCTTGAGCTGATTCACAGCCATTTTTTGGCATGATGGAAGTTGCCCAAAGTTGACTCCTTGGGTGTAGATTTTGGCACATGGCAGCATCTTGCTAATGCTCAAGGAGATGCCAAGATGGCAGCTGGCCCTGCGGGATCTATTGCAGTTCCACAGGGCCTGCAAGACGGAGCTCTTCCACCAGGCCTTCAACTAGGAGCCGCCCCACTATTACCACCATCAAATCCTGGCTTAGATAGTCGGCCCGAGCGCAGAACGTCGTGAGGTTGAGAAATTTATAACACTGCATGCCATCTCTGAAATTTGTGAAACATCAACAGCCCTATTATTATTATTTGTATGTATTGAATTTTAGGATGCTTTTATTGGGTTTGAAATCATTATTTAAGTGTGTGTATGTGCTTTGCAATATGTTCTATGAACGTGAGCCGCCCTGAGCCTGCTTTGAGGAGAGGGCAGGATATAAGTGCAGCAACAAACAAATAAACAGCTAGCTCATCCCCTCCTGACTCAACCTGCTTTTCAAATAGTTACCCAGGACACAAAATTCTCTTTCTGCCCCCTGCTTTCTGGCCACAGCTACAAATACCGAAATATAAAATAAAAAATTCAGATGGTAGACAGCAGCAATCAGAACCAAGAGGAACAGATGTCAAATCTAACAAAACGAAACAAGAACAAAAGTCAATCTGAAATGCTGGATATAGCTGCAAGGAACTCAGATGAGGAGCTGCCAAACAGCTGCTGAAAGAGGGTAGTCTTTACTATATATCTAAACACAAGGAGAGTGGGGGTGGGAAGGGAACCAATCTGGCCACCGTAGTCAGGGATTTTTGGAGTCTCAGTGCTGCCACTGAAAGTGCCCTGTCCAGTGTACTGCCCCCAGCCTATGTCTCTGACAGTAGGCGGACACAAAGCAGGAGATTCACAAAAGTGGGAGGTCGATAACGTGTCACAGTGTCTTCTCTGTGGTGGCTCCAGTGGTGGCATGGCCTCCCCTGTGAAGTTTGCCATCTGTTCAGGTGTTCTGAAGTGGTGCATGCTTGAAAATCCCGCTTATGTCTGTCTCCTTTTATTTCTTGGTTTCTTGCCCTGTTCTGATACACACTCCTTTGAATAGCAGTGCTGTAAATAAATAAATATATGGATGAAGGCAGCCCTTGAGATGCCATCTTGACACATCAGGCCACTTGCAAGGTGCCTTCCCTCTTGTCAAACATCTGCCTCGGTTACTGCCGTTCTGATTTGGTTCCGTGTAACTCAAAGGGCTGCTTGCTTTTTCATAAGCAGAAGTGGATTCAGGGAAAGGGGGAAATGATATCTGTTTCTCTTCTCCTTGGGGACCTATAACTGCACAGGTTTCTATACTAAATGTCTTCAGTCTTGGGTATGTTTACTTTCATGGCCTCCCCCCCCCTTCCCTTTTTTACTATGTGTAACTTCTCTTGGTCGCTGTTGGCGTTGGCTTCCCTTCAGTTCATGCATTGTGGGCAAACTTGTTAACTTTGGCCTGATGAGGGGGGAAAAAAAGGAGAGAGGAGAAGAAAACTTTTGACAATGATGCTTGATGTTAGAACTTGGTGTTGGACTCCCCAATTGCTTTTGCAAAACTTCCAGAGGGAGGCAAACAAACAAACCATTCAATTTAATTTCTAAAGCTGACGAATCCTGTCTGGCAAGGAGAAAATAAACACAGGAGGCTACTATGTGTTTTTTTTTTTTTAAAAAAACCAAAAAAACTTAAAGGTTGCCAAATCTATAGCCCTTGAGCCTCATTCATCTGTTCAGTTGTTTTTCATTTGCAAGTCTCTAGTCCATGGGCGTCAACTACGGGGGGGCTCAAGAGCTCGAGCCCCCCCCCCGAAATTTCCCGGGGGGGGGGCTCAGCCACCCCCGGCAAAATGGAGCACCCAGTGGCCAGTCGCCGCCTCTCCTTTCCCCCCGGTGTCGCCTCTCCTTTCCCCTCCTTTCCCCCAGGTCGCCCGGTGGCCGTCACCGCCTCTCCTTTCCCCCCACCCCCGGCCTGCCCTCCTGCCTCCCTGGGGCGGGGGGGGGGAGAGAGGTGGGGAGAGAGCGCGAGGCGGATCGGGAGCCAGGGGCCCGCAAGGGCGACGCGCCGGCTGCAGGCGGCAGCAGCAGCAGTAATCCGCCGGCGCCCGAGGTGAGCGGGGAGAGGGAGGGAGGGAGGGGGGCGGGGAGCGCGGCGGGCGGGCAGGCACAGCCCGGGGGAGGGAAGCGGCGGCGGCGGCTCCCTGGGGCGGGGGGGGAGAGCGGCGGGGACATGGTCCCGAGCACGCGCGCTTTGCGCGCGCGCACGAGAGAGCCCCCCCCCCCGGGGATTTTAAAAGTCTACGCTGCTGCTCTAGTCCTTATGGGTTTTGCAAGAGGTGAATTGTTAAACTCATGCTAGAGCCTGTCTGAACTCTCTATAAGACCTAGAAGACTTACAACTTCAGTGGAGGTTGTTTGTGAGGAAGGTACTCTGTGTGTTTTGAGACCTCCTTTTCTACTTCCTCTGACTTCTGATGTATATTCCAGCACTTCCCAACATCATAGCTTTGTTCCATTATCTATTGATTTTTTACTCTCCCCCCAGCCATGCCTTCAGGGACAACTGGCAAATAATATCCAAACTGCAAACTGAAAGAGTTCCATAAGTTAAACATCCAGCTGAGTTAGCCGTGTTAGTCTGTTGCTGCAAAACAGTAAAAAGCTCAGTAGCACCTTTAAGACTAACAAACTTTATTGTAGCATAAGCTTTCGAGAAACACAGCTCTCTTCGTCAGATGCATCTGACGAAGAGAGCTGCGTTTCTCAAAAGCTGATGCTACAATAAAGTTCATGGCTCTTAAAGGTGCTAATAAGTTAAACAGTTATTAAAAACAATAAGACCATCAGTGTGCTCGATATCCAGAAACAAAGCCAAAACGGAAGCACACGGAAAAATGATCCAAAAACCTGAGTGAACAAAATAAGTCTTGACTTGGTGCTAAAAAATGGAAAAATTCCCAGAGAGGTGAATATGCTTAGGGAGGGAGTTCCACCGTTGGTGGGTTACTACAACTGATCTCCACACTACAGAGATCAGTCCCTCTGGAGAAAATGGCTGCTTTGGAGAGTGGGCTGAATGGTATTGTACCCCACTGAGGTCCCCTCCCCAGGCTCCATTCTCAAATCTCCAGGAATTTACCAACCCAGATAGTTGGGGAAGCATCTGCCTTGTGTAGCCTTATACTTTTCATCTGGCAGTGGGATCAGCCAAAGCACGGTCTCTATAGATGATACTAAATTTAGGCCAGGAGGATATGGAGGGAAGTGGTCCTTTGAGTACTTGGGCCCTGACCACTTGTTCACCGCCAGCACTTTGAACTGATCTCTTTTAAAACTACTTAATATGTGGTAATTATATGACAGGTTTATAAGCTTTTGGTCTAGATCTACCTGAAAGTGCTTTGGGAACCACTATACTTGAGGTTGGTTGGTAGATCCCTAGGTAGGTTTGAAACATAGAGCTGGAAGGGACCTCAAGGGTTTTCTAGTCCAACCCCCTGCACAACACAGGAAATTTACCCTTTCATCCAGTGACACCTGCTCTAGGCCCAGAGGAAGGCAAAAAAACAAAACAAAAACCCTCTAGGATCCCTGGCCAATCTTGTCTGGAGGAACATTCCTTCTTGATCCCAAAGTGGCAATTGGCATCAACTCTGGGCATGCAAAACAGGGCCTTGAGAGCCAAGCCCTGAGCCCTGAGTTTGCTTTGACTTCTGGTTGTGTTGAGGCTTAGGTAATTCCTTTAGCCAATCAAATCTTTGGAGTGCCTGCTTCCCCCCAGCTGGGCATAAAGTATAGGGTTGCCAAGTCTTTAGTACTCACCAGCAGGCATCATAGGGTTTTGGGGCAATTGCCAGAGCGTCGCCCTGGCAACGCCCCCAACGTGCTGACATCACTTCCGGGTGATGTCATTACGTGGGGGAAGTCGTCCTGACTAGACGACTTCGGGGTTGGGGTTCCCCCTACTGGCCGAATGCTGGCCGGCGGATCGGGAACCCCTGTAGCGGGGGATCCCCCGCCTCCCGGGCTGACTTGGCAGCCCTAATAAAGTACCTGGCTGGCAGGGTGTCTAGGGCCCTGCCTGTTTCTCTCTCTCACTGCAGGGTTTCTCTCCTGTTTCTCTCTCTCATTCTTTGTGGCCGGGAGAGTATTTGGGCTCTCTCCCTTCTCAGGCTCCTACATTAGTTCTCTATTAATGCTTCCAGCACCTCCTATATAAAGGTGCCTTTCCCTGGAGCCTCAACACTTTGAAATGACATCACTTCTAGTTTTGGGCAACCCACTTCCAGCTTCCAAGGAAGCTGTTTTGACAGCCTTTCCCTAGCAGTGCGCCACTGCATTTATATATGGCTTTTCTATCAACCTACCCAAAAGGTAGCCGACGATTTAAAATCTGAAAAGACAAAACAGTAAAAAATTGACTCAGGCTACTGTCTTCTCAGGAGGTGACATTATGAACTCCCTGGCCTGGTTCACTTTTGTCTCCCCCCCCCCCCCCCCCCCCCAGTGTACAGGCCTTGATGTCGCTTCAGGGATTTGCAGGAGGGCCTGCCTCAGCTGTTTTCCCTTAGGCTCTTCATGTTCTGGTGGCAGCAGCTCCGTGGCTTGCCTTCTCCTCAGGACACAGATACAATAGGCTTAGAATGCCTACAAACCAGGAGCATACCCTGAAAGAGTGGAAGCAGCCCAGTCTCTTTGAGCAATTCCAGATCACAACTTGAAGATCTCACCCACAGTCTCCACCTCTACATTCCTAGCTGAACAGGGATCGAGGGAGCTGTGGCTTCTCCCACCGCCTGCTCCCACCCCAGCCTTTCATTGATGCCCTCTCCTCTCTAATACTAGGAAGACCTGGATTTGGATTTCCATTGATCATTGGATGAGCTTGGACTGGCCACATTCTCTTGGCCTAACCTCCCTCACAATGTTGCTATGAGGATAAAATGAAGAAAGGGACAGCCATGCTCTTGAGCTCCTTGGTGGGAATGAAGATGTAAATATATAGATGACGGCAACAGCTCTCTCTGTTGTTTGCCTCCCCACCAGCCAGTGTTTAGAGGTATACTACCTGTCCATCTGGAAGCTCAGTGGAGCTCTGGTAGCTAATATCCACAGGTAGCTCCATCCTGCATGAATTACCATTAGGCAGGTTGTCAGATGCAAGTGACACAGCATGTCCTTGAATAGTCTGGGAAGGCTCCACAAAAGAGGGTTCGAGAAGCCAGTTGTTACTTGCCTCTCATCCTTGTGAGCAGGGGATCCCTCTCACTGAAATCAGGTGGCATTTCCCATCACCTGACGCATAGGGTGCACCCAACGTAAGTATAGCTTCCAGTTACCTGGTGATAAGTGCAGCTGTTAACGACTCGGCAATATCAGCCAAGAGGTTAAAATGTAATGTATGTCTTAGTGGGTTTTTTTCCACGATCTGATACTGGCATGCCTTCTGCCTTTTCATATTCAGTATGCTCTGTGGTTGCAGTTCGGCTGCTTTGGAATGAAGCTGGAATGAATGCCTGGGTCTATTTAAATATGATTTCTGCAGAGTCATCTCCCTATAACAATCGGGTTATTTGTTTTTGTGTGGGTGATGATGATTCCCCCCCCCCCCCAGTTCCTTTATAGCTATCTATTGGATAAGCTCCCAAATCGTAGAGGAGCCTCTTATCTGGCACTGTTTGTCAGAGTTAGAAGTTATAACATCTCCACATTTATCTGTCTTTGTTTTTGTTTTTCCCCCTGTCTTGTGTTTCAGGGTTTACCTGGACCTATAGGGGAGCCTGGTCCAAAAGGTAGTCGGGTAAGTTAGAGACAACTCTTTCTACATCTGCATTCCACTGGCCATGAAGACCAAACTGCACGTTACACCCGAAGGCGTGGAGTCCTGATGGCCATTGTTTGTTTGCATTTATACTTGAAAAATAGATTTGGAAGGGATGGAGCACAATGAGCAGAGGAGTGGGGAGGGTGGGAGGGGAAAGGGTGCTTAACCCTTTGCCCAGCCATCCTTTAGAATCTGGAACCCAGTAGGGAGATAAGCAGTTGGGGTGGGTGGGTGGCCACTTGGAGCAAAGAAGCAGCTGGCTATGAAAGGCTTGAACAGCCCTCCCCTCCACTTTGTTTCATATATTTGCACATAACATGTGGTTTGTCCTTGAGCTCTCTAAGCTTATTGGAATGTGCAAATATGTAATACGGAACAGTTAGAAGACAGTGCCATACTCTCTCGGATGCTCCTTTCAAATACTAGGGCTTGACCTGGAGTTCAAAGGATTTGTGAGAATCCCAGCTTTCGTATGAAAAGAAGAGCAAGTTGCTAGTCCTCATGGTGGCAGAGATAAATGTTAACAGGCCGAACACAGTGCACCAGTGACTCCCTTGGGAGTTGGGTTCCCATTCTCCTGGCAGAGGATTCCCCCGCTTTGGGGGGCTTCTGTCTGCTGCCGGCCAGCTGGCCATCAGGGAGAACCCTGCCCCCAAACAGCAACGCCACATGGCGATGTCCCTGACATGATGACGTTGTATGGAAGTGATGTCATTACGTCGGGGACATTGCGTGGCGACGCTCTGGTTTGAGGGCAAAACAGGTGGCAACCCTAGTTGCTTCGTAAATGATTCCTCTGTGAAATCTGAAAGTCAGTTTTCTCAGTTGAAGAAAGAAATTTCTGCTTTGCCATAAAGGAGTCCTTTCGGGCGAAGAGGTGAACTGGCTGCTCTAATTCTCCTTCCTATACCTCCCAAGTAGGGTTGCCAGATCTCCACAATGTGTTGGCGGGGGGTGGGGGAAGCTTTCTTGAATTGGGGCAGGGCTCCACCCCCAAACAGTGATGTCACACCGCAACGTCCTTGACACCATGATGTCACATGGAAGTGGCGTCATCCCGTTGGGACATCGCATGGCGACGCTCTGGTTTGAGGGCAAACCTCTATGGTAAAATCAGGGTCAAACCATAGAGTTTTGCCCTCAAACCAGGGCATTGCCATGCAATGTCCCTAATGTGATGACATCACTTCCACACAACAACATAATGTCAGGGACGTCGCCATGTGACATTGCTGTTTGGAGGCGGAGTTCTCCCAGACGGCATACATTTGTATATTTATTTATTTACTTCATTTATAGTCTACCTTTCTCCCTGAGACTCTAGGATGATGAGCCAATTTATGCAGTAAGAACAGTGTATTGCATACTATCAACAATGCACTAAAACTGTTCTACAAATTTACCGAATAATGCACTAGACAAATAACAACAACAACAACAACAACAATCACTGCTGCTCTTTATTATTGCCCTAATACCACTAACAATCATTCTCAACAGCACAGGCCTAGGATACCAGGTTTCAAAGACAAGCACAAATATTTCACAATTATTGTATATGGATAACTTGAAGGAAAGTCACAATCAGAGATTGATCCTTTACTAAACAAAGTTCAAATATTCAGCAAAGATATAGCAGTGGAATTTGGCCATGACAAGTGTGCAGCATTAGTACTGAAAAGATCACTGAACAAGAAGAAATGAACATGCCAAACAACAATATCAAAACACTGGGCTTTGAAGGAAACTACAAATATCTTGGAATTTTGGAAGCTGACAACATCAAACATATGCTTGTTAAGAAAAATACAACCAAGGAGTATTACCAAAGAGTTAAGAAGATCTTGTGAACAAAATTAAATGGAGGCAGCATGGTAAAGGCAATTAACATGCAGACAGTCCCAGTTCTGAGATACACAGCTGGCATTATTGATTGGAAACAAGCAGAATTAGAAGCAATAGATCTCAAAACTCGCAAGATAATGACAATGCATCACTCACTTCACCCTAGAAGTAATGTTGATCACCTTTACGTACTAAGAAAATTAGCTGGCAGAGGATTTCTGAAAGCTAAGCAAGCAGTTGAAGAAGAAAAACGAGCACTGAATGACTACACCAAGAAAAGCAATGAGAAGCTTCTAGTTGAAGAAGAAGAGAAGAGAAGAAGAGATTGGATTTTTACCCCGCCCTCCACTCCCCAAGGGAGTCTCAGAGCGGCTTACAAACTCCTTTTTCCTTCCCCTCCCCACAACAGACACCCTGTGAGGTAGGTGGGGCTGAGAGAGCTCTGAGACAACTGTCCTTGAGGGAACAGCTGGTACAGAGCTATGGCTTGCCCAAGGTTATCCGGCCAGGTGCAAGTGGAGGAGTGGGGAATCAAACCCGGTTCTCCCAGATTAGACTCCGCGCATTTAACCACTACACCAAACTGGCTCTCTGAAGTGTACAAGGCAGACTAATTTAAGGTTACAGAAACCAAAGAAGATTACAAAAAGATTGCAATCAAAACTTACTTTGACAACTGGAAGGAAAAACACTTGCATGGCCAATATTTGAAAGAGATAGAGAACAAAGCTGATAGTGAAAATACCTGGAAATGGCTCCAAAAATGAGAACTTGGAGAAAGAAATGGAAGGACTCATTCTAGCTGCAAAAGAGCAGGCACTCAAAATGAATAATATGAAAAGCAAGATTCAGAACACCAGTGATAATGGTAAATGTTGACTTTGCAAGACAGAGAATGAAACAGCCACATGGTCTGTGCCTGCAGTAAAATTGCTCAAACTGACTAAAAGAACGTCACAATAGAGTTGCTGCTATGTTGCACTGAAATCTTTGCAAGAAGTGTGGCTTGCCATCATTCAGAAATTCATGGGAGCACAAACTGGGCAAGATCAAGTTGAATGATGACACAAAGGTTCTTTGGGACTTCCGATTGCAAACAAATAAAGAAGAAGAAGAGAAGAGATTGGATTTATACCCTGCCCTTCACTCGGAGACTCAGAGCAGCTTACAAACTCCTTTCCATCCCCCTCCCCACAACAGACACTATGCGTGGTAGGTGGGGCTGAGAGAGCTCTTTCAAGAACAGTTCTTTCAAGAACAGCTCTGACAGCACTATGGCTTGCCCGAGGTTATCCAGCAGCTGCAAGTGGAGGAGTGGGGAATCAAACCCGGTTCTCCCAGACTAGAGCCCGTGCACTTAACCACTACACCAAACTGGCCGCGCTTGAAGCATGACACCCCTGATATCACAATTGTAGAAAAAAAATAAGATATAAAGTTTGGATAAATGACATTGCAATCCCAGGAGACAGCAGAATAGAAAAAGAAAAAACAGGAGAAGATCGCGTAATACCAAGACCAATAAAAATGTTAAGAGTGCCTCTGGGAGAAAAAGGTTACCATTGTGCCAGTTGTCATTGGAACCCTTGGAGGAGTGCCTAGAAGCCTCAGAAAACACCTGGATATTCTGGGCATTGAGGAAATAACACCAGTTCAGCTCCAGAAGACAGTATTGCTTGGAACAGCAAGAATCCTGTAAAGATACTTCTGCAATACCCAAGAATGTGGCTTGGTCTCAAATTGCAGAACCCCATCTACAGTCAAATATCTGACTGCGACTATTACTATTATTATTGTTATTGCTATTATTTTTACCCACAAGCACACACACATACATGTGCACATATAAAAATGCAAAAAAAGGAAGATTTTTAAAAATAACAACGTAAGATTTTATAGTAATATCCCCAGATCACCCCAGTGCAAACTATCAGGAGCAGAAATCAGTGATTAAAAGCACCAACAAATAAGAGTACACGGACAATAAAATCAGCAATCATCATTAAAAAAAAAAGAAAATACAAACCCACAGGAGAAAAGTTCAGTAAACACTATTTCTGGAAGTCAGTTCAGCTCATTTACTGACAAATATTCTCTGGGGCAATCTAGCATTTGCAGGTTTTGGGGAGGCAAGGCAAGTTTCCTGGGGCAGAGGGTTCCACAATCTGGAGACTGTAGCTGAGAAATCCCGTCATGCCTGCCTGCCAGTCTTCCATGTCACTTGGCATGGATACGTAAAGCAGGAGACTGGCAGCTTGGTCCTGGGTAAAAGGTGACCACCTAGGAGTAGAGATGATACACGGCTGCAGGAAGAGGGGCATTTATTTATTTACTTTATTTATATCCCACCTTTCTCCCCAATGTGAACCCATAGTGACATACATCATTCTCTTCTCCTCTGTTTTATCCTCACAACAACTCAGTGAGGTAGGTTAGTCTGAGACTCTGTGGCTGGCTCGAGGTCTCCCAGCAGGCTTCCCTGGCAGAGTAGGGATTTGAACCTGGGTTTCCCAGATCCTGATCTGACAGTTTAACCCACTGCACCTTGCTGACTCTGGCTTAGACCCTCAGTTAAGTGGTGGGGGAATCCATGCTGACAGAGTTTGGGACCAACAGATGTTCCAGCAAGGAAAACGTGTGCCAGGAGGGTGGGTAGTGGGAACAGTGAAATTTAGTACCATGGGAGGGGGTGGTAGTGGAACAAACTGTGGGATTATGGTTTGGGAGCTGCACTCCTCAGTTATCCTGGAGCGTAACGTACCGGTTCTCCAGGACAGCTGGGTCTGCTAAGCCAGTGTCACAACATCTCCAGGATTGGTTCCAGGATCCCTGCAGTCTAAAGCTGGGACCTGGCCTTATGTGCTAACTGGGACTGCAGGGACAGAAGGAGTAGACAGGATGCGGTGTTGTTATTGGTAGGCAGTAGGAAGCATTTTGGATCGGCCAGCCCATCTGCTGGCATCCTTCCTGCTTGGAGGGATGATGGTTGTATCTGCAAGTCATATTTGCGCTGCAGGCCATGGACTGTGTTCCCCCCTGCGCAGCATGTAACTAATTTAGAGAATTTGACATGGTGATGGGTTAGATGACTTTAAAAGGGGATTATATCGACAGCTATTAGCAGGGCTTTTTTTTGTAGAAAATGCCCAGCAGGAACTCATTAGCATAATAGGCCACTCCCAACAGCAGAAACTCATTAGCATATTAGGGCCCACCCCTGACAGCACAGCTCATTGGTATATTAGGCGGGGGGCTGGGAAAGCACAGAGCAGGCATGGAAGCTTGCCTCTTCACACCCCCCCCCCCAGCTTCTCTGCCCCACTTCGGCATCGCCTTTCTAGTCTACCCCCCCCCCCCCGCAACCAGATGGCCAGGGAAAGGCACTGCTGAAGGAGGGAGGGAAAGAGGGCATTTTCAGCATGCCTGGGTTCCCTGCCTGCCCTTTTCCGGCTGCCACATGTCAGCTAGAGAAGGGAAGGCAGAAAGATAGTTTTCCTTGTCAATTTCACTCTCAGCTGATCTGACAGGGAGTGAAATTGACAAGGAAACACCAAGGGGCTCCCCAGAGGGAAAGAGGGCATTTTAACATGCCGCCTTTCCCTCTTGTGTGTGACATGCTGAAGGCAGCATGCACTGTAGCCACGCATGCCAGAGGTTTTGGTTGTAGGCGTGGCCAACTCAGGAGCCAGCCGGAACTCCGTTCCTCTGCGTTCCTGCCCCAAAATAGCCCTGGCTATTAGCCATGCTTGCAAAAGGGAGCTCCCGGGTTCAGAGGCAGCTTGTCTCTGATCCTGAGTTGTCTGCAGGGCAGTTTGGGCAACCACTGCTGCTTCTGTTTCCCGCGTGAGGACCTATCGGAAGCATTTGGCTAGCCACTGCTGGAAAATAGATTCCCATGCTAGAAGGGCCTTCGGTTTCCTCTTGCACAGCAAGTCTAATACTTTTATAAAAGATTAGATAAGTATATGGTCTGTCCACCGTTCTTAATCATGATAGCTAATAATAGGACCTCTGTACTTAAGAGGCAGTCTACAACTGAACACCAGTTTCTGCTATATGAGCAACCGGGGAAGGCTGTGGACTGCATTCCCCGCCTGTGGCCTTCTCGAAAGCATCTGGCCGGCCACTGTTGGAAACCGGATGCTGAGACAGCTGGACCTTGACTCTGGTCCAGCGGGACTCTTCTTCTGTTCCTTTGGACAGTCCTGCTGAACTCTCGGGATTGATTTTTTACATTCCCCTTCAAGGTGACAAACCCGCGTCTTGTAGCCACGTGCAAAAGAGAATATTTGGCTCTTGTCTTGCTGAACGTTGAGGTTTCCCGTTGAGAAGCATGGCTCCCACTCCCTTTTGAAAGATGTAGATCTCCGGCTAACCGCCTCCAATTGCAACTATAAATCATGACACTGCTCAGCACCCATAAAGACACCTCCCCCTCTGTCATGTGCTCCTCTCCTCTCTAAATGCTACCAGCTGGCTCCCATCACCAGGAAAATTGCAAGCGATAAACAAAAATTGACCCCGTAGGCCATTTTCATTCTTCTAGGCGGGAGGGAGGTGGGGGAAGGGGCGGATCAGCTGTTTAATGTCTTGTAATGATGGGCTGCCTGGACTCCTGATCCTGCTTCTGCTTCTCCTGGAGAAACTATAAGCCCCTTTCGGCACATAATGACTGGGGAGAAATGGTTGTTTCCAAAGCAGTTTCTAAAATGAGACATGCCAGGACAGGAGCTGCGATGCGTGTCCAGGCCCTTAATCCCAGAAGCCAGGGGCAAACTGCGATCACTCTGTGGTGATTGAAGGGCACTTTGTGTATGCTCAGAAGCACTCTTGCCTTCTTTTGTTTTGCAGTTTCTGGAGCTCAGCCCTGACTGAAAAGAGTTTTCAGGGTGGAATCCTTGGCTCATACGGTGTCAAGCTCCAAAGAAAGCTAGTGGGATTTCCCCTGTAGTGTGGAGATGCCGGGCGGTTTCCACGAAAGTGGTATGAGTCAGAAGTCAGGTTAAAAGGATGCTCTAGGAGATCCACTGCATTGCTGGCTAATCTGGAGGAAGGCAAGGAAACTGAGTGACAATCCATTACCCATTAGGACTATAAAGTACGAGTCCAGTGGCACATTTAAGACCGACAGAGTTTCATTCATGGTATAAGTTTTCGTCTGCATGCTCACTTCTTCAGATACAGGTTATACTTTGAATAAAACTTCGTTGATCCTAAAGGTGCTGCTGGACTATTTTGTGCTGCTCCAGACCCACACAGCTACCCACCTGGATCTGTCTCTGTTAGGACTATCAGCAAGATAGCTCACTGAAAGGTCACAGGCAGGGCAGTGTAAGGACTGAGGCTGCAATAAGGGATGAGTGAACGGGGTGGGATGGGGGGAAGAACCACGGATAAGGCAAAAGGGTCTGTAGATTCTCAGCATTTGATGTGTGTTTGTCAATGATGACGGTGCTAGAGACTGATAAAATGATGCGTGGTGCATAGAATGTAAATGAAAAGATTTACAGATGGCCATTGATGCAAAGGGCTTTGAAGGAGGTTCATATAAATTCCACAAGGGTGGGTGGGGAACAACACAGCCGAGTTCCTGCTTTGCTGGAAGTATCTGGCTGGCTGGTGTGTGAAACAGCATAGCAAATAGATGGACCATTTTGCAGATCTGGCAGAGCTCTCCTTACATGGGAAGAAGCACTCCCCTGCAGGGCTGAAAGGGCCTGGCTTCAGACCCCAGAGCTGCTCATTGTTGGCTCCTAAAAGTCCTTGGAGAAGGATGCTGTGGATGTGTTGTCAGTGATACCCGCCTAACTGAACTTTGCTAACCTGGATCCTAGCTCCGTTTCTCTCAGGTGCACTTGGAAACCAGCCCGGGGGAAGGCCCCTGCTGGCTGGCGACTTCCTTCCCCGGAGTCCTCATGATCCCTGGTGTGAGGGTATGTGCCCTTGGACTACATCGTGGAAGCCAGCACCATGCAGTCCATGGGCATATACACTTGCCTCAAGGTTTATCTCATCTCGGCTGCCCTGGACCCCAGCGCTGGAGGACGTGCCATTTGTTTCCGAGGGACGGGACTTGGCCGTTTCAGAGGCAAGGAAGGGCTTTTAACTGCTTGTTTCCTTTCCTTTCCCCCTCACAGGGGTACATTGGCCCACCAGGATTGTTTGGGTTGCCAGGTGCCGATGGAGAACGAGTGAGTATTTCGGGGGGGGGGGGGGAGTCTTTCCCTTCATGCCGAATAACACCGTATGTAATCGTCACTGTCATCCTTGGGGTCATGTTCTTCCTGTTGTTTCTCTCTCGGTGAAGTTTTCTTCTTTCTCTCCTCGATGTTCCTGCTGTTTTCTCGATGTTGTCTTTGCTTGCGGCCCTCTGAACACCCTGTACGCTACTTTCCGTCCCCTTTGTATCTCACCCTGCATTTTCTCTGCTACAGAAAGAGCAAGCCTTTTGCAAATACCTCCTGAATACAGTGTCACGTGCTCTCGCTTTCCCCTCGTTTCAGATCCTTCATCTTTTCAGCTGCCAAGAGAACATGCAAGAGAGCTGTGCATTCATTCCATTGCTAGATTCAAGTCTGGTTAGCACCTTAGAGACCAATGAAATTTTGGGGCTTTCGAGAGTCAAAGCTCTCTCTGTCGGATTTTTGCCATATCGGTCCCTTCGTTGTATCTGAGGAACGGAGCTATGATTCTCAAAAGCCCCAAGATCTTGTTGGTTTCTAAGGTGCTACTGGACTCAAATCTAGCTGTTCTGCCACAGACTGACATGGCTCCCTTCTGACACTGCATCTGATTTGTTCACCTTCTTGGTTTGTTTGATTTCATTTCATGCCATCACCTGTGGTCTCATTACATTCTTAGTGGTCTCATTACATTCTTAAAGGCTGGTAATATCTGTGGGACTGAAGGAGACTTGACAGGCAGTATCTTGTGGGTTCGGTATGCCCCCTTGTGATGTGAGAGGCAGCCGAAGGCGCTCATTTCCCTACATGTTTACTATTCAGCCCACAAGCGCGCTGCAAAGAACTGTGATTTGCCTCAGCTCCCCCCAGCATTTTTCATTGTGATCCTGTGATGAAAAGGACACATGTAGCCACTTTATGCATAGTAGCCGCAATGTGTACACTGCGAAAGCAAATGGTAAGCGCATGGTGGGCTTGTGTGAAGCCACACCCCATATAGGCATGCTTAGCTTCTTGCTGTGTTTTATGCTCTATCTCTTCCCCTATCAGGGGTCGGGAAAATTTTTGGAGTTCAGGTTAAGTCCGCCTCTGAACATCGGTTTCTAAGAAACAGCAGCTGGGAAAGGCAGGAGGCCTTCACTACCGACTGATTGGCTTCCAGGCAGCCTCTGGCTGGCCACTGTTGGATACAGAATGCTGGACTAAGCAGTCCTTTGGTTGAAGGGTGTTGTTCTGTTCTAGGAAGTTTGACATAAGTGATACAGAACACGTCAGGGTGTAATGACTTAGGTCATCTTTGCACATGACACTGAAATCATGCCTTGTGATTTCCAAGTCTGTAAAATCAAAGGAGGAAAAGGCACCACTCAGACTGTGTGTTTGTTCTAAAAATTACTCTTCCCATTTCCTGTTCTGTGTGCACAAATGACCCACTCCAAGCCAAAAGGCATGTTTAGCATCTTTTGAGAAGATGCCCTTTAATGAAGTTTGTGCCTTACAAGATCTTGGTGAAGCTAAGGTCGAAAAACTGATGAGGTGTTGGGAGATCCAGGATTGGCTCTTCCCAGTGATTTGGTAAATGGAACTTTCAGACATGTAAGATCTTTATTTGGGTCAGGGCCACAGCACAGAGGCAGAAAGGGTTTGAACAGTTCTATCCCCACATGGTGTCACCAGTTAAAACCAGTCCCCCCCACACTGCTGGCTGCTTAAAGAGGAAAAAGACAGGCACTCATATTTTGCCTGTCTTTTTACATAATAGTGCATCTCTGTGTGTGAGTAAAGTAGGCTAAAAAATATTAAGCCTCGTCCTTACAAAGTTACCAGACTTGGGGCTGAGTATAACTGTCGTTTACTTTTTTAAAGTACTGGAAAGATTCAGTCATGAATTTCCCAGCATCCAGTTGGACCGTGAGCAAAAGGTGCACTTGCTAGTGGAATTCTCAGTGAAACTAGCAAAGGGAGATGCAGCTGAAAGGAGCCTGCTAAGATGAGAATCATGGTTGTGCCTAAACAAGAGGGGACTAGAGTGCAGGCAAAGATCAGCACACAAAGAAACAGGACTTGTGAGAGGTTGTCTGGCCAAGTGCACCAATTTGCCTTCAGGACAAGGTCCTTCTGTGTGAAGTCCATTCCATTCAGTGTCATTGGCAAACAAGAGACCTCAGCGAGAAGATGGGTCTGTCCGTGGGGACGGAAGGAATTTGCTACTGCTTCCGAGCTGCTGCCTTAATGCTTGCATCACCCAGTAAAAAACATAAACAGACGTTCTCTAGCAAGCGCCTGGGCTTGGCCTTTGTTCGGTTCCAGACTGGTAGCTTAATTATTCCTCTCGCAAAGCTCTGTTTCCACTTCCTGGCCCAGGGCGGGTACAGGCTGTGTGCCCTCCAGCCAAGGGATCCTCTATGGGCGAAACTTAGCTCTCTCTTTCCCCTTCCCCTTGTCCTTTCAGCTGAAGCATTTGATATTTTGGCCCGTAACTATCTTGCCATAATTAGATGCTTTTCATCCCCCCCCCCCTTTGTTTTGGTTTAGATTTTATTGTTTCTTTCCAGATTTTAATTCTTTCTCCCTCTTGTCTCTTTGATTCACAGGGGATCCCCGGAGTTCCTGGGAAGAGGGGCAAGATGGGTAGGCCGGTAAAGTTTTTCTTCGTCTATTATGTAGACTAAAGATGGGACTTTGGGGTGGGGGGTAGGGATTTTAATTTTTGTGTTGTTCTTTTTGTGTGAATGTATTCCCCCCTCCCCCTTTGGTGATATCTGATTTAGCACCCAGGCCAAGAGCTTTGTTTCAGAAAAAGGGTACATCAGCACCAAAGATTTAAACCACTATCTTAAGAACTCTCAGTCAGCTTGTGAAACTGAAATTCCCATAGTTTTTTTTGTGTGTGTATGTGGGGTGGGGGGGGGAAGCTATGATGGTTAAATGAGTTTTGAAGCTGGTTAAATGAGTTCTTACTATTTTAAGTGCAGCTAATCAACACAGGGCATCTGAGCGCTCTTCAAAAATCACTCAATTCGTATGAAAAGTTTACTTTTGTGGATGACCTTTGACATGATGAAGCAGTCATCGAAGTCCCCAGAATTGGCACACCATGACTCAGCCCCACTTTTTGAAAGCTTTCGGCGGTCGGCAGACCCATTACTCAGCATGATATGGTTGGTGCTGGAGTCTCAAGCAGAAATTCTGTGGGCTCAGTCCAAATTTGTGACATTGTGTATATATGATCATTTCCCACACGCGCAGTCTTAGGGATTGTGAAAGAGAAATGTCTCATTGAATAAATAGACTATAGTGAGGTGTTAGGGTTTGCAGCCCAGCCCTTCCGATCCTCATTTGGTCTCTAGTTGCTGTCCCCACCAATGTTCCCTCTAAGCTGTAGGGTCTTTTGAGCAAAAATTCTACTTTGTGAGCTACTAGGATTAAAGTTGTGAGCAAGCCATTTGGCTACTGCATAGATTAGTTTGCTCTGGAGCCATCCTTCATGAGCTAAGACAAAAATGTGTGAGCTGGAGGCTAAAAAACTGTGAGCTAGCTCACACTAACTCAGCTTAGTGGGAACACTGGTCCCCACGTGTGGATCCTACGCCACTCTGATCACATGTGAATTCTAGAATCGTACTAGCTGGGGGCCCAAAAGAAATCATGGGAGGGGAAAACATTTTTGAAATCGTTTCCTCCAAATCTCTTCCTTCAGGACTCTTAAAGTTCCCGGCTGCTTCAGCACGCCAGTTTCTCCATCTCATCTTATTTTATCTCTTTAATTGTTTCTCAGCTCCTTTCCATGTCTCAGCGAGCATCTTTTTACAAAGTTGTATTTTTCTATGTAGCCTTGGTTGGTTGCTTCCATTAGTGCAAACAGGAAAGGGGTGGGGTTTTGGACACCCAAAGAGGCCATGGTGGTGACTGTGAATTCTGAGTGGGCAAAAAACACAACAACAACGTGTGGGACAGAACTGTGGTGGGAATTCAGTGAGACTGCCCATGCTCCCTTTTGTGCTGGAGGAAAGGATGGCAAGATCCAGGAGCAGACTGCGAAGTGAAAGCAGCCCTGGAGCAAGCCGAGCTGAGGGGCCCTTGGGATGCTGCAAGCCAGCTTTGCGTGGGTCACTGTGCTCAGCAGTGCAGAGAAGTGATCTTAGCTCAGCGATAGCTTCCTCCTGAAAACTGGCAGCTGGGCGGGAACAGGCAATTGGGGAAGTGACACCGGTTACCTTTGCTGATGAACGGGCTGAGCCAAGTGGCCCCTGAGCCTCGGACAGAGTTGCTAGAGCCTGGCTATGCTTGCTCCTAGCCACCAGCAGCCTCAGGGACAGTTCTAGGTTTTGGGGGGCCTTGGGCAGTGAGTTCCCAGCCCCCCCTCCTCTGCTTTATCCTCAGACCCCCTGCTGCTCATGCCTTCCTTTCCTCCCTCCCACCCACAACTCCTATTTACTTGTGTGCTTCCCTTGTCTGCACAAAAGCACTCCCATTTGATTTTGCACACAGCTACCTGCAGCCCTTTCCGCAGTGGCAATGGGCAGTGCACGCAGCAGGGAGAATGGGTAGGGGAGCACTAGCAAGTGAGTGTGCAAGAGGCACACGAAGACGGAGGTCCTGTGCTTGAGTCGGAGCGGGCCGGGGATAGGGACCCCAACTCCCGTCCTTCAGGGGGGCACCATTGGTGCCAGTGCCGAGGGTCAGGAGTTTGGGAGTGCTCCTGGATGCCTCCTTATCAATGGAGGCCCAGGTAGCAGCCACTGCCAAGGCAGCCTTTTACCATCTTCGGCTGATTAGGCAGTTGGTTCCCTTCCTCGAACGTGATGACCTAGCTACAGTGATCCATGCTATGGTCACCTCGAGATTAGACCACTGTAACGCTCTCTACTTGGGGCTACCCTTGTTTCGGATCCGGAGGCTGCAGCTAGTGCAGAATGCCGCAGCCAGGTTATTGATGGGCCTCCCTATGGGTGACCATATCCGGCCTGTGCTGTGGCTGCTGCACTGGCTGCCTATAGCATACCGGATCCGGTTCAAGGTGTTGGTGTTGACCTTTAAAGCCCTATATGGTCAGGGGCCTGCCTACTTGAGGGACCGCCTTTCCCCATATGTGCCCCAGAGGGCACTGAGGTCATGCACCCAGCATCACTTGACTATTCCCGGTCCGAGGGATGCGCGGCTGGCCTGTACCAGGGCTAGGGCTTTCTCGGTGGCGGCCCCATACTGGTGGAATGAGCTCCCGGACGACATCAGGGCCCTGTGGGATTTGTTGCAGTTCCGCAGGGCCTGCAAGACGGAGCTCTTCCGCCAGGCTTTCGAATAGGAGCCGCCACCGGGGAGATGGCAGGACAACATCGCCCTGGTTCCACAGGCCAAACCTTCTGTTGCCGCTGCTCTCCAGGAGCATGTAGATGCCGCCAGTACGGCTATGTGAGTCGTTTTTTAATGTTGTGTATTTATGATTTTAAATTGTAAACCACTTTGGTGTTTATGTTTATGTTGTGAGCCGCCTTGAGCCAGTTCGCTGGAAAGGCGGGATAGAAATGCAATAAATAATAATAATAATAATAATAATAATAATAATAATCAGCAGTAGCGGGCCCTGTCTGAAACCCCAGGCCTTGGCAGCTGCTCCCCTTTATGCTGACACTGGCCCTGAGTGGCCCTCTGGGGCAGTGGTCACTTTGAAATGTCCCTGTAAGTTAAATGGCCAGTCTGTCCCTGGCAGGATCCAATCCCTCGGCTATATAGAAGTTTCTGCTTTGTCTGTGGGCAGATTGGTTTGATGGTCACGGGACCAGCCACTTTATTACTAGCATAGTGGGGCAACCCATTCACACAGAAGCTTCTTGGGATGTGGCAAGATGTGGCTTTGGGGTACGTCCGCTCGGGCATGCCAGAACACACCTCTGAAGAGTCAACGTGGAATATTTAGGCGTTTGCAGCCTGGATGCCATTTGGCTCCAGGAGGCTTCTGTGGTTGGGCAGGATCCCAGGTTCATTAATGCTACGCCTCCTGGATGACATAAGCTGTTTTTCTTTATGTATTATGCGAACGGTCAGCCGTGCATGCTACACAACGATGTTCCCATGCATTTGTCCGGCATCTGACCTGTTTTCTCATCTCTGATCAGGTCCTTTGTATGTGACTGAGTAAAGGTTCGTTTATGCTGCAAACGTAAATCACTTTTTGAACTGTTTTAACAGTGATGATGGCTTTCACCAAAGATCTCTGGAGACCTTAGCTTTGTAATGACGCTGGGCTCTGTTTAGTAGGGATTTCGTCATGATAACGAATTTGATTCGAAACTAGGTTCAAATGTGAGCTGTAGAGATGTACTTTTGTGCAGCGTGCTTTTCTGTTTAGGCAGGACTAACGTTATTCTGAACTTGCCAAGAGGTTAGATGCAGGCTAGAAAGGGCAGCTCTTTTAGTTGCTGGTGCAAAATTCTTACAGGCAGGAGCTAGTGGCTCATTCCGCTTCCATTCTGTGCTGTTGCAGAAGAGGAGATGAGATGTTACTCCTTTGGGAAGTGAAGGGGAAATTCTGAGGTGCAGTGTAAAATTCTTTTTTTAGGGGTTGGAACCCTGAAAGGCATCACAGGTTTTCTTGGTTTTCCTCCTGGTTACTGTATTCCTTTTGTGGTAGATTCCTTTTTGATAGGTTCTTCTTTTACCCTGTAACTCCCCACTTCTCCACCCCGTTTTGTGTTGCTTGAACTCTTAAGTATAAATTTAACTGCTTTGGATGGACACTTTAAGCATCTTGTGAAGTGAGTTCTGACTCATGAAAGTTTATGCCGGAATAAACATTGTTAGTCTTTAAGATGCCCACTGACGGGACTTCACTTTAGGCGCCCATCAGTGGCCGTTAGCTAGAATGACTAAATGGAGCCTCCCTTTTCAGAGGCAATAGACCCCCATATTCTGGGTGCTGGGGGACAACAACAGAGGGGGAGGCATTGATTTCTGTGCCCCTGCTTCTGGGCCTTATGGATCAGCTGGTTGGCCACTGTGGGATGCTAGAATTGATGTTCTTGTCTTCTTTTTTTTGCCGCCACTTCACAGCAGACTTGTGGTGACCCTCTAGGGCAGGGGTGGGCAAACTTGCTCAGCGTAAGAGCCACCTAGAACAGGGGTGGCCAGACTTGCTTAACGTAAGAGCCGCATAGAATAAACATCAGATGTTTGAGAACCAGAAGACATGAACAAATATTACCTGCTTTTATTGGAAAATAAGCAGATTTGCTTTTTATTAACATTAAATGAGACTGCCAAAAATAATAACAAAAGGGGTAAAAGCAGATATTGATAATGATATTAATTTGTCCAATGATATTTGTTTGCTAATGATATTGAGCTTCCCCAGCCACCCTGCCAGGAGCCACATAATATATGTGAAAGAGCCGCATGCGGCTCCCGAGCCACAGTTTGCCCACCCCTGCTCTAGGGTTTTCAAGGCAAGAGATGTACAAATTAAAATTGCCTCTGCATATCAACCCTGGACTACCTTGGTGTCCTTCCATCCAAGTACTAACCAGGACTGACCCTGCTTAGATTCCCAGATCTGATGAGATCAGTCTAGTCTCGACCATTCAGGTCAGGGCAGATGGTCTTTGGTCTGAGCCAGCAGGGCTGTTCTTATCCCAAATGACTAATTGTGTCAGGCAAATGAATCCCCTGTGAGGAACGCTGCCAGGGTAGGCAGGCCAACTCTGGCAACAGGGAGAACGGTGTGTATGTGTGTGGGGGGGGGATGGTGTGAGAGTAGTGGCGTCGCCAGCACGATGATGTCACTTCCGGGGAATACCCAGAAGCAATGGCGATAGCTCTAGGAACCGCCAGAAACAAACCAGGTGATGCCGGTAAATTTATTTATTTATTTATTTTTCTGGGACCCCCCCAAATTTAGATTTTAAAACTTTTATTTATTTTAATTTTTAAATCTTCCCCACCATCCACGTGGCGTTAGAGAACAGGAATTCAGGGCAGGGGATACCCCACCTTGATGTGCTGCCCCTAGTGGTGACTTCAGCATTGGGGGAAAACGCGGTTGTGTTGCCAGAGCTTGGCTTGGAAATTCCCTCTGTCTTCCTTTCCACCTCGTACACCCGTTTGTGGTTTTCTGAAGCCTGTGAAGCTTCTTCTCTTACAGAACGCCCACACGTCAAAAAATGCATCCCCTCTTCCCTTTCTGTTCACCCCCACCCCCACCCCATGCACACACTGTAACCCTATGCTCCGATCACTTGCTTTCTTGGATCCCCATGCCAGTTTACTTTTGGTCTCTCTCACCATGAATGACACATGAGTGCAACTGCCAATTCCCCGTGTGCTTAATATTCTATCGAATAAATGAAAGGCTGGAAGGAGAGGCAGGAAAATGACCACATTGGCCAGGGTTACTGTCCACTGGTTACATCACAGACATCCAGAGTACATTACTGTAAAGAATCTGCAGAAACCGTCTGAGTTGAGTAAGCTAAACAAGGCAACAGTTGTTAGGTACGGGGTCTGGTTGGGGTTTCTGATGCGGTTTGCATACAGTGGGTCTGTAAGCTCAATGTTTTCCAGCTGTTCTTTTGGCTTTTGCAATCTTCCATTCAGAAACCTCTCCCCCCCACCCTCGCTTTCCTTTTTCCCGCCTTAGAATAGCAATCATTTTTGTTTATACAAGTAGACTTTTTTCTCTGGGGAGCTGTGGGATTCTCTCTTGCAAACACATCTTCTTGTACGTGGACCCCTCTACTGCTGTTCTCTTCTTTCCCCATCCCAATTGTGGCTACAGGCCCCCGCCAATTGTGTCTCTGATTCTCCCTTCCCAGCAATTGCAGGCCCTGCCCCTTGCAATATGACTGGGCTGGAGGGACTCTCTCACACTCTTTCTAGTTCCGTCAGAGCTGGCATGTCTGAGAGTCCCTGACAAGCTGCAAAAGCCTCTGGGCCGATTAGGAGGCCTAGAGGAGGCGGCAGAGTGCAGTTCCCTTGCTCTCTGCCTCCTTCCATCCCTCCAGGCACTTCTCCCACAGGGAAACTGGGGGACTGATCCAGTGTTTTCAGTTGGGGGATGGAATCTCTGCAAAGCCCTGGGCGTCAGCAAGCGCCCAAACACGCCAGTCTCCGATGCCAGCCCTACTTCCTAATTATTATCGGAATTTCTTTTGTATTTACTAACCATTTTTAAATTCCCGTTTATTAAAAAAAAAATCTTAAATTAATCTCAAATTTCCCTAATCTTCTTCAGTCTTCCAACACCCTTATCTCTGCAAGCAATTAAAAGTCAGCCGTCATGCAACAAGCATCTTTGTGGTTTGCTCGGAGTCTCAGATTAGGAGGAGGGTGACTCAGGTTCAAATCCCGTCTCAGGCTTTAGGCTCATTGGGTTGGGGTTACTGTTTTCCTCCTTATGATGCGAGACCTCCAGGTGATTGTGGCCATTGTCTGCTGGTGCTCACCTGGTCAACAGGTGGAAAGCGGTGGGCCAAATGTGCGGGGAGGCGCAGTTGTCCTTGTGCGACGACACAACTTCCAGCGTGACCTGGATGCAGTGATGTTGTGCTGGGGTCAGAGCTGTAGTACCTGCCCCAAAACCAAGTTGCATCATCAGGAAGAGATGACAATCAGGTCCAGTGTTCCTTCTAAGCTGAGTTACTGTGAGCTAGCTCACAGTTTTCCAGCCTCCGGCTCACACATTTTTGTCTTAGCTCAGGAAGGATGGCTCCAGAGCTAACTAATTTGTGCAGCAGCCAAATCGCTCGCTCACAACTTTAATGCCAGTAGCTCACAGAGTAGAATTTCTGCTCACACGACTCCACAGCTTAGAGGGAGTATTGGTCAGGTCCCTCCCCCATTAAGTTCCCACCTCCCCCATTGCCTGGCAAACTTTGGGCCAGGCATGCCTCACAGGGTTGTTTTGCATATAAAATGGAGGATGGAAGAATTAACACAGGCATCTTGGACAAAGGACAGGATAAAAATTTGAAACATTAAAATTTATGGAGATGTACATTTATTCTCCTCTTTGATGGGTTTAAACTTACTATGGGAACTTGAAAATATCTCCCTCAGCATTTATACATAGGCTCTATTGTGCACGCACAGCTTACTTTTGATTTTCACTGAAGTTGAGTCGGAAGGGCTTTACTTCGAATGCTGTGCCTGCGCACCCCTTTTTCCTCCGATTTTTCTATTGGGAATCATGGAGATTATATTCTACATACCAATGAGAAAACCTGGATAGTATGGCGGCACTGAAATTTCCTTTTTGTGTGAGCGATGTGGTTGGTCTCGCCTTATTGGTCAGTTTTGTGCCGGGCGTGTTTTTTGAAATAGGAGATTCTTCAAGCTGTATTTACTCTCGGGTAGCCATCTCAGCAGAACGCTAGGGGTTCTCCCCCCTTCATGGGTGTATAAGCTCCACTATTGGTTAGGTTTTCCATCTTTTAAGTTTTCGGGTGTTTTTTTTTAAAAAAAAAACAAGTGGGTTCAGTCTAGTGATATGAGTTTAATGCTAATCTTGGATCGCCTGAGAAAAAATGATTGGCAGGGAATGCTTTAAAAGTTTGGCTAGAGGCAGTGTGTACGTGTGCAGTGAAACACCTTAAAAGATGCATGCCCTCAGGAGAATATGCTGAACCCATGGCCAGAGAGGCGGTGGTGGGTGACAGGAAGGAAGAAAGGAAAGAAGGGACCGAGCGATCAGATGGGCATGTGTTGTACTGGCAGCAGCCCCCCACCCAGCATGTGAACAACCACCCGAGCCTGTTCCCATTGCCAGGCCTGCAGCGGGACTCTGGCGACTTGGTACCTGCCCGCCCCAGACTGCTGCTTGGCACTAGGGGCCAGGAGGCAGTGGGGACTTCCAGAGCCTCTGTGGGCAGGCGGGTTCGCTAGCGGAGCAGAAGGCGGCTCAGGGCTGGGTCGTGGTGGATGAAAGTCATATCCTCCATGTCCTACCCCCAAGCCTTCTCCTGCTCCACTAGCAAACCAGCCTGCCTGCAGGAGCTCTGGAAAGCCCCTCTGTCCCAGCCACCGGGGCCAAGCACGAGCAACACATGCCCGACTGTTCACTCCCTCCCTTTCCCCCAAGCAGCAGTTGCAGTGGCTGCATTCAAGAAAGGTAAAATGTCTCTGACTGCAGAACTTCATATGTGTAAAAGGGCTCATGGGGAGAAGTCGGGGGGGGGTCATTCACATACTGGGGGGGCACCACTAGTGCAACACAGCCCGGCTCCTCCCTCCCTCCCTCCCTGTCTCACTCACCACTGCCTTGCTGGCCACATGTTCAGCATCTCCTCTTGATGGCACACATCTTTTAAAACATTTCACTGCACACACACACACACACACACACACACACACACACACACACGCTACCTTTAGCTACCTTTAGCTAACTTTTAAAGCATTTCCTGCAAACGATTTTTTTCTCCAGCGATCCAGGATTAGCATTAAACTCATTAGCATTAAACTCATATTGCTAGACTGAACTCGCTTGTAAAAAACCCCCCAAAACTCGCTTGAACTCGCTTGTAAAAAACCTCCCCAAACCTCCCTCCCTCCCTTCTTTTCTCACTCACCACTGCCTTGCTGGCCACATGTTCAGCATCTCCTCTTGATGGCACACATCTTTTAAAACATTTCACTGCACACACACACACAGACACATGCTACCTCTAGCTAATTTTTAAAGCATTCCCTGCCAACGATTTTTTTCTCCAGCGATCCAGGATTAGCGTTAAACTCATATTGCTAGACTGAACTCGCTTGTAAAAAAACCCCCAAATGTAAAAGATGGAAAACTTAAGCAATAGTGCAGCTTGTACACTAGTGAAGGGGGGAGGATGGCAGATGAGGCAGAGTAGGAGGAACAACCTCACTTTGGGTGGTGGAGTGGCCTCCGCGGGGCAGGAAAAGGGCAAGGGTGGGAAAGCCGAGGAACTCTGTATGCTTTTGAATTACCTTTGGCTTGGTAGCGAAGTAAGGGGAAAACCGCCACAAAACTGCTCTCAGAAAACCCAGGAAAATAGCTACTGGAAACCGAACTGAGCACTCAAGGAATGAAAATCAATATAGAATGTGGGGGGAACCCAACGGCCATGCATGGTGAAAGCGAGGGGAAACGCAGAACGACAAAGAAAACTCGATGGACATGCAGGGTGAAAGCAGGAGAGAAAAACCATGCATAAAAGGCCATAGTGTTCAGAGTGCTTTATTCATACAGTTTTATTGCTATTCGTGTTACGCATGCTTGTCAGCATACTTTGTAAACCACCCTGGGTTTACTGTGTTAGGAAAAGCAGTCTATAAATATTGAAATAAATAAACATGTGCACACTGTCTTGCTGCAGTCTTTCCAACAGCTATGTGAGGCAGGCCAGCATTGCTATCCTCATATTACAGATGGATAACTGAAGTGGGAACAGCGTCACAAACCCTATCAAGCAAGATTGTGTCAGGATTTGAACTGACGTCCTCCCGGATCACAGTTCGTTCTTTTAGCCCCTGTACTACAAAGCAGGAATAAATTAATGTGCTGAACAACTGCTTTTGTTTCATATTAAAATGAGAATTCCAAAGACAGAGCTAAAATCTTAGGGTTTACAAGTAAGTATCTACTTGGCTTCTGTGTGAACTAGGTTTATTTCCACGTAGGAAGGAAATCTTCAGGATTAGCAGGCCCTGTTGTGGCTTTGATTTAGTATGAGAGCTTAAACAAAGGAAAATCTCTGTGTGTAAGAAAAAGAGATTTAGGACCTGGAAAAGGTGCTTTCTCCTTTTATCTGCTTTGAGAATCTTGGCTCTGTTTCCATTACCCAGAGATCCCACATTTTCTGTGGCGGCAACCGCTCCAAATGCAGTTGAAAAGATTTAGGCTGGAGATTAGTAAGATTTTTCTAACTGAAAAGGATGGCGAGCATTAGAACTGGGGAAGGGCCTTTTCCTTGGCCTCCTAGCCCTACCAGGCCAGTCTCGGAAGCCATCAGGGCAGCCATTTTGCCATTCTGTCCAAGGAGAAGCGGAGGCTCATACCATCAGCTTTCCTGGCCCAGCCCGCATGTGGTCTTTCCTCTCTCTGACACCATCACTACCGTAGCAGAAAGAGAAGGGGGGGTGTGGTGGGGGAGAGAAGAAAAGGTCCTTTCCATTGGCTTGCCTGGCCTAACTGCCTGAGGACTTCTCCTCCTTGGTCTCTGTTTTGCAGCTCAGCACAAGGAGTGGGAGAGGGAGAGCAGTGCTCTTGCCACTGGGTTGCCTGGCCCAACTGCTTCTCCCCTCTCCCTTTGCGGCTGGCTGCTTTGCAGAAGAGGGACAGGGAGATAAGCCCAGTTCATGTTACAGTGAACACATGTAAAGTCTGTGTGCTGTGTACATTTGACAGCCTTTCATGGGCGTGTTGAGTAATTCTCGAGTTATAGTCAACACCTGTGCAATGTGTGATACGAACCCCCGTGTTTATCCAGGCTTCATTTGCAAAGCAAACATGCATTGGCTCTTTCTTACATTCAGGCGAGTACATGTGCACGCAGGCTAGGTGGGCATTCAGTTACATGTGAACAGGACTATGGTGAGGCCTCTTCCATTGCCTTGCGTTCACCCCTTTGCGTCCTGTTTGTCTTGTGCTGGTTGCCTTGAGTTTTTCTGTTTTAAAGCAGTTTTCTTTATCAATATCATAAATAAGAAGTCGCTCCAGAGGGTCTGTTGCAGCCAAAACAACTGTGAGTTTCATGGCTCTATAAAGCTGGAACAGATTCATCGTGCCTTTTGTGGATGTGAGCTTGCTTTGTCAGATACCTAAAGAGTTATCCTCTGTTGGCAGATGTATATATGCAAACCAGAGGAGGGTGGAGATGCTATTACCAAATGAGGCCAGAAACAATGCTTGAGAGAGGTGTATCCCCTGACTGACTACAGGCCAAATGAAAATGAGATCTGGGCAAAGGAATGAATCATCTAGTCGGAGCAGGCCAGTGCCAGCTAGCAGTCAGTTAGAATATATCTATATATCTAATTCCCAAGTGCCCCCCCCCCGCGTGCGGATACTTAAATCCGTGCGGGGGGGCACTTGGGGGATGGGGAGGGGATTCTGCAGATGGGGGTGATCCCCCCGTTTGCAGAAAAATAAAAAAAGTTAAAAAAAGTTTTCGAGGGATACTGAAATCCCCCGAAAAGTAAAAAAGCGCAGGGAACGAACTTACCTGTCGTGTGGTTGTTGCTGGCGGCGGCAGTGTGGCGGCGGTTCCCTGCGCATGTGCAGGGAATGGACTTGCGGGAGTGCTGGCGGTGCTGGCGGCGGATGAGCGTGGCCAGGGGGGGCGGGAAGGGATGGTGCCGGGGGGGGAGGAGGGAGATGCTGGGCCTGAGTGGTGTTAAGCCACTCAGGCCCCAGCAAAGAAAAGTGAGCTGGTGGGCGGGTGGATGAGCATGGGGGGGGGAGGGAGGGAGGGGATGGTGCCTGGGGAGGAGGGAAACGCTGGGCCTGGGTGGCATTAAGCCACTCAAGCCGCGGCAAAGGAGAACGGGCGGGAGGGGAATGCGAGGGCGAGGGGGGAGGGAAGGAATGGTGAGGCTCCTCCGGTACAAAGCTGCGGGCCTCGCTGGGCCAAGCCGGGGCGGGAGGTGGAGAAGAGATGGCGAGGCCCACGGCTCTGCGCCGGAGAGGCCTCGCCTCGGGCAGGCTGGAACGCGGGGGGAAGGGGGGGGGAGGAAGGAGGAGCAGCTGTCAGCTTCTCCCCCCCGCGAATATCGCGCCCCCCCCCCCGTAAATCTCTAATAGGGGGAAGTTTTGTTTTTTTACTCCCAGCCTATATTGAGCCTAAGTCTAATGGTGTTGAATCGGCACAAGAATTCCTAGTTATCACCTTCGTTAATAACAAGATTCACCTCGGAGGTCTTGAATAGCAGACAGATTTGGGCCTAGGTTAGGTTTATTTATTTTATTTCTATGTCCCCCTCCCCTTTTGCCCAGTTAGATCCATCTAAGGGAAAACAATTCAAACAGATTAAAAATAATAAACTTTTAAAAACAGTATGTATATAAAACTGACAGTTTTAAACAAACAAGATGGAGGGTCAGTAAGGGTATGCCAGGCAAAACCGAAAAGTCTTCATTGGCTGGCAGAAGACGTGCTATAGGAAGACAGACAAATCTTCTGGGGAAAGGATTCCGTAATTTTGGTTTCACGACAGAAAAGACCTTAGATCAGCTTCATTAAAATGAGTCACCCTCTGAGGTAAGACATGAAGGTAGATGACTGGTTTCTTTAAATCAAGATGGGTAGCCACGTTAGCCTCCTGTAGAAAGGAGCAAGAGTCCAGTAGCATCTTAAAGACTAACAAAATTTGTGGAAGGGAATGAGTTTTGTGAGTCAGCTCAGTGACTTATGAAAGTTCATACCCTGCCACAAACTTTGTTAGTCTTGATTGCTTTAAAGTCACTTTCAGCCTAGTAGTCGAGAGCACCCTGCACTGGAGAAGAAAGGGCAGAGTTTGTGTCTGTGTATCAATAGAAATGCTTCACACAGGATTTCTGATTCTGTTGGCTGAAGATTGTTTACTACTTACGGTCCAGTTACATGCCAGTGTGGATGGCCCTTGGGGTTATAAAGCCAAGGGAGTGCAGTGGTGAAGCCATAGCTTCAGAGGATCTCTGAGCTTCAAGTTTCTAGTATCTGGTAATGACAAGTGCCATCAAGTTGCGGCTGACTTATGGCAACTCTGTAGGGTTTTTAAGGCAAGAAACAAAACAGAGGTGGTTTGCCATCGCCTGCCTCTGGATTGTAACCCTGGACTTCCTTGGTAGTCTTCTGTCCCAAGTATTAACAAAGGTCGACCCTGCTTAGCTTCTGAGATCTGCTGAAATTGGGTTAGCCTGGGCTAGTCCTGAGAAAAGGTTTTAACAGCTGAGCTTCAGCACCACCAGATGAAGAGTGCCCATGGACAGCTCCCTGCTTGCCCCCCCCCCCATGGTGTAGCTGTGTTAGTCTAAGATCCCTAGTAGCCACTACGGAAGGACATTGCTATGGTTTTATACAATTGCTGAGGAAAGGCACACCCCTTCCTGTAGAGTTAAGCTCAACCTCTTCCTGTGAAGGAAAACCCTAATTCCTCTCCTGAGGAAAGCATTGCCTTCCTTTTCCGGCTGGGTCCTGGTATTCTCTTATTCCTGCAGAGGACATTTTAGGTCCAGCTTCTTCTTGTATTTTTTTTGCAGGAGAAACCCTTCCCCTGACTCCACTTTGTCTTATATGCCTTGCCAGAAGCCCATGATGGTTGCTGGTGTCCTAGATGTGTCTGCAGTGGGGATGGGCATGGACTGAATAACCAACTGAAATTCATCACAAATGGGGCCTGGTTTGTGAACCTTGGTTTGTGCCATCCCGCCCTCATGAACCCCCATGAACTTCCCACAAACTTCCCAGGTGGGTTTGTATGGTTTGTGTTGGCAGACATGTTGGCGCTGGTGCTGGGGCTTGGAGAAGGCATTTAAAGAGACTGCAGTCCCTTTAAATGCCTTCTCCAAGCTGCAGCGGTGGGACTCACAAACTTTGGTTTGTGCCATCCTGCCCTCACCAGCCCCCATGAACTTCCCACAAACTTCCCAGGTGGGTTTGTGTAGTTTGTGTTGGCAGGCATGTTGGCGCTAGTGCTAAGGCTTGGAGAAGGCATTTAAGGAGACCTCAGTCTCTTTAAATGCCTTCTCCAAGCCGCGGTGGTGCAAGTCATAAAAGAACTGAGAAGGCATTTAAATGCCTTTTCAGTTGACTCACTGAGTTGTGCTGCTACAGAGGCATGACTCAGTGAGTGAACTGAGAAGGCATCTAAAGGTTCAGTTTCAACATTTCAGTGATCCCTTTTGCGAAGTGGGGAAAGTTCAACCCATCCCGTGCCATTTTCCCAAGCTGAAACATGTTCAGGGAACTTGTTTGCCCCACTGTAGGGCTCCGCATGTACTCCGTATGTGCCCCACAGCAGGGCAAGCAGCCCCTCTATGGCTCTTTCAACTCAGCAAAATGGTGCAAAAGGGAAGGCTGAAACTCCATGCCACACTCCTGAGCCAAATCGGTTCTTGGAGTGCTTGAGAACATTACTTCTCCGATGTTAGGTGTGTCTCCCAGTCAAGCTGGGCACCTCCAAACTAACTCATTTCAGACACATCATCCCGTTTGGCCCTCAACAATTACAATGGGGCTGAACAAATGATCATAGGGCATCTGAGGTGACAATCAACTAATCATTCTAAAACCATTCTTATCCACATGCGAATTGCACATCACTTCAAAATCCCATCATTTCCTCAGTGTGGCTGCAGGATATACAAAATTGGGGGGGGGGGATCCCAAGGGGAAACTGTGATCAGAAGCTCCATCAGAAGACTTTCCATCTGGAGCGGCTGCAGACCAGGGATGGGCACGAACCAGGGAAAATCGAGGTTCATCCCAGTTCATGCTCCCAAGAACTTGGGAATGTTAGTTCCCTGATGTTATGTGTGGGATCTCTGACCCAATACCTGTCCCAAGAATCATCTAGTTTGGCCCTGATTCACTAGCTAGAAGCCTGGCAATTAAATCAGTGGAGGAAACAGAGGCATGGCTCAGTGGCAGAGCATCTGCCTTGCAAGGTGCAGATTCCGCATTTGATCCCTGGCGTGTCCAGCTAAAAGGCCCATGTAGGAGATGATGTGTAAGACCATTACCTGAGACCCTGGCAGTCTTCTGCCACCCAACTAAACCGTACTTTGCATGCCAGATCAGGGGTCTGACTTCGTATAAGACAAATTTAGTGTCCAGTGGCACCTTTAAGAGCAACAAAGTTTTATTCAAGGTATGAGCTTTCGTGTGCATGCAAAAGTGTGCATGCACACGAAAGCTCATACCTTGAAATGAAACTTTGTTGGTCTTAAAGGTGCCATTGGACTCTAAATTTGCTCTGCTGCTTCAGACCAACACGGCTGCCCACCTGGATCTTGGTATAACACAACTAGTTTTGTCAGTATACCATCTGCTTTGCATTCAGATGAGCCCGGGTTCATTCCCTGGCATCTTCTGCTAGAATAATTGGGTAGTAGGTGATATGAGCCCTGACCTGGGTAGCCCAGGCTAGTCTGATCTCATCAGATCTTGAAAGCGAAGTATGGTCGTCCTGGTTAGTATTTGGATGGGAAGCCACCAAGGAACACCAGGGTCTCCATGCAGAGGCAGGGAATGGCAAATCACCTCTGAACTTGTCTTGCCTTGAAAACCCTACAGGGTCACCATCAGTTGGCTGTGACTTGACAGTGCCCTCCCCCCCAAAAAAACAGTGATATGAAAGACCTCTGTTTGGAACACTAGAGAAATCCTGCCAGTTAAACTAGTTAGTACTCATCTTGAAAGACTGATGGTCTGAGTCTGTATGGTCCGAGAGCCAGTTTGGTGTAGTGTTTAGGAGCGCGGACTCTAATCTGGGAGAACCAGGTTTGATTCCCCACTCCTCCACATGCAGCTGCTGGTGTGACCTTGGGTCAGTTACAAGTTCTTTCAGAGCTCTTCTCTCACGAGCAGTTCTCAAAAGAGCTCTCTCAGCCCCACCTACCTCGCAGGGTGTCTGTTGTGGGGAGGGGAAAGGAATAGAGATTGTAAGCCACTCTGAGACCCCTTTGGGTAGTGAAGGGCAGGGTGTGAAGGGCAGGGCATAAATCCAATCTCCTCCTCCTCTTAGTGTATCTGTGTTCAATTTGCTGCTTCTTTTGTGAATGTAAACGTCAGTTTAGGATACTAGCCTCAGACCGTAGCCATTTGCCATGCTCAGAAAGAAAAGTTAGTGAAGATAAATGCCAAGCTAGACTACAATTCAGGGGCGTAGACTTTTGAAAATTCCACCCCCCCGCCCCCCCTTCCCTCTCCAGCAGCGACAGCCGGGCCTCGGAAGGACATGGGGAGGCACGGCGGCAGGCGCTCCATTTTGCTGGGGGTGACTTGAGCCCTCGAGCCCCCCCGTACTCTACGCCTGTGCTACAATTACGTATGAAACGCCCCCACGTGATTAAAAATGACTGAGGAGTCTTCATTTATTTAATTTTTCTCCCACTCTTCTTTGTCCCCACCTTTCACCCTACGAGACTGTTGTAGGATGACGAGATAACATGCAGAAAGTGCTTCGGATAAAGAGAGGGCTTTATAAATGCTCATTATGATTGTTTTATAAATATGGCAGTGTGAGGCCCAAACACAGTGCTTTCGCTGGCCTGAGCATTGTGCCCTTCTGGAGCTGCTGCTTCTGTTCCATTTTCTTCCTCATCGTTTCCTCCTTGCGACGGATCTTTTGAAATCCTCCCCAGCCGTCTCCCCCTCTCTATAAATGGAACAATGTATACACAAGCCATGGGGAAGGCTCGGAAGACAGATGTTTATATGCCCCTGCTCTCGATTGCTGTAAAGCCTCAATAGACAGAGCAGTTGGGAATCGTTGTTTGTTGCATTGTGTGGGCCTCCTGGAATGATGTAAGAATGTAAAAGATTAAAATAGACGTGCTGGACATGAGTCAGAAGTTGGAAACCTTTCCAGGGGAGTTCAGCTCAGCAGGGATTTGAGAGGAACATGATGATGCTGACTTGGAAAACAGGCTTTTGACGAGGTTCCCCCCCCCCCCGCCCCGCTCCACTCTGCTCTCTTTCCCAGTGCAACAGAAGTGCAGGAGATAGGAAAACTGTGTGGGCACCAGAGCATTCCAGGCAACTGCAGCAGCAGCAGCATTTCAATGAGAATATTGTTTTGCTTGCCCTTTGAGCAGTGGGAAATCCTGGTCATTTGTGCCATTTCCTTTGGAGGATGGCATTAGAACCTCGTACGTGTGTGAATGAGGTGGGTTGTACAATAGTGATGCTTGAGAAATATACACGTCCTACTGTTTACAAGCAGGCCATGCAGTTTAGGGGCTAAGAGACTAAGCTGTAATCCAGGAGGTCCCTGGTTTAAATATCACATCTGCCACAAACTTACTCGGTGGCTTTAGAACAGCCATGCTCTCTCACTCTCCACCTGTTTCCTTCTCCCCATCTCGAAAATGGGGACAATACTAAGCGGCCTTATAGGGGTGTTGTAAGCATTCATGTGACGATGATATAGGCATCTGATATTTCTATAAAAGCAGTTTGCTGGCTCATAGAAGATCAACAGAAATTGAATACAGACATAGTAATTGACAAGAGAATGAGCCAATCAAAAATGGCATTCTGAGGCCCTGACCTGGATAGCCCAGGCAAGCCCGATCTCATCAGATCTCAGAAGCTAAGCAGGGTCAATTCTGGCAAGTGCTGGGAAGGGAAACCTCCTTGGAATACCAGAGGCGGGAGGTGGGGGCAAGCTTTATTCAGCCACCTCTCTGAATATCCTCCAGGCCCCCAGTAGGGGTCAGTCACCAGAGGTCGCCATGACTTCCAGGTGCACACACACATGCGCGCGCGCACACACACAGACATAAAACAAAAACATGCCAAAAAAAGTCATTCTGAATTAAAATCCCCCCCAAAAGGAAGAATTTTATAAGGTTTCTAGTATACAAAGAAAATGTCTAGAGGGAGTTGTTGCACAGCCATGACTCTAAACATCCTGCTTCTAGCAGCAGAAGTTTGTATTTCAAGAAGGAAGAGCAACTGAAGTAGGACCTAATTTGGTGCATGAAGCTAGGAGGACGCCTCACGCATATGTAATGAACAAACCATGACTTGTTCATGACAAAAACATGTTTGGGGTATCCAAGGCTCATCCCCCCCCCCCCCCGAAAAATCATGTATGGCTCTCAGGACGCCTAAATCAGATAAAATGACAAATTGTGGTTAGGAATCCTGGATTGTAAACGTGCAAACAAACCACAGTTTGTTGTTGCATCAGTTCTGGACATCTTGACAAACTGCTGTTTATTGTGAAGCTGTCAATATCTGAGCTGCACACAAGCCCAAGGATTTCAGATGTTTGGTCTCACATGAAGGCTCCCAGAAAGAGCATAGATACAAATTAGGATTACCAGATGTCCTTTTTGGGGGGGTGTCTGTTCTCTTTTGGGCTTTTAAAAAGAAACACTGATGAAAATATCCCCTTTTTGGGGCTGGGAGGCTCAGCTTGTTTTGCCCTCTAGTCCCCCAGAGGAGGCCAGCTTCAACTGAAATAGCAGGGGCATTTAAAATGAGATCTGTCATAGTGATCAGTTGTTTGAAGTAGCCAGTCGGGAAATATGCCCTCTTTTTCACTTCTCAAAATATGGTAAAGATAAAGGTAAAGGTTTCCCTTGCTCGAAAGCCAGTCGAATCTGACTCTAGGGGGCGGTGCTCATCTCTGTTTCCAAGCCAAAGAGCCAGCACTGTCCAAAGACTTTTTTCATGGTCATGTGGCCAGTATGATTAAACGCCGAGGCGCACGGAACACTGTTACCTTCCCACTGAAGCGGTACCTATTTATCTCCTTGCAGTTTCTTGCTTTCGAACTGCTAGGTTGGCTGGAGCTGGGGCCAGAGACGGGAGCTCACTCCATCACGTGGTACTCGGGTCTCGAACTGCTGAACTACCGACCTTTCGGTCTGCAGTTCAGCGTCTTAACCTCTGAGCCACCGCGGCTCCCAAAATATGGTAACCCTGTATAAATGATATATTTGGTTGTTAAGGGTTAGTTCGACAACCAGAAATGGAGAGTCTTAGGGGATGGTCAGATGTTACAGTTTGTTTATGCCCCTCTCCTCTCTTTCTCTCTGCTTTCACTTCAGTGAGTTGTATCCAACTAGGCAAAATACTGCTTCTGTTTATACCAGAGTCTCATTGACTCTGTTGCCTGTTTGTGGATTCAGAGTATTGTACATCTGTTTCCAGAGTTTCAATGATAACATACCTATCTGCGAAACCAGGGGAAGCAATATGAATGTACAGAGTGTACTCCTGACTTGCACAGACATCCTGTAGCGTGGTCCCTCATGCTCTACTGCACCTGGAGGATTTCTATGTCAACAAATCTATGAACTAGTCTTCACAGAGGGAAATACTAGCATTTGTAGTTGTGTCAAATTACACCATGGGTGGAAACTGGTGATGGTATCTGACCTTGGCATAAATAAGCAAATCAGCTACAAAAAATGAATGGGAAGGAAACCTTTCCTTGTCCCCATCCCTGTACTGTGGGCAAGCTAGGAGGCTAAAACTGTAGCAACAAACTAAACTGAGTGGCGCAGTTAAAAGCCTGGGTTGTGTTGTGGCCTGGAGTTAAAGGAAATTAAGGTGGTCAGCGGGAAATTCTCAGGGGAAGAAGAAGAAAAGAGACTGAATTAATACCCTGCCCTTCACTCAGAGTTTCACAGCAGTTTACAGTCCCCTTTCCCTTCCCCTCCCCACAACAGACACCCTGTGAGGTGGGTGGGGCTGAGAGAGCTCTTTCAAGGACTGCCCTTGAGAGAACAGCTCTGAGAGAACTGTGACTGACCCAAGGTCACACCAGCAGCTGCCTGTGGAGGCTTAGGAAATCAAACTTGGTTCTCCCAGATTAGAGTCTGCACTCTTAACCACTACACCAAACTGGCTCTCCTGGGAGGGCATCGTAGAGGCAAGGGGCCACTCCTGAAAAAGCGTGATCTCTGGTTGCCTCCTACCTTGCCCCTGCAGGCTGGGGCACAGCAAGGCTTGAAAAGAGGCATGCTGGATGGCATGGAGGGGGAAGCTGCTGGAGATAAGCTGTAGCAGTCCAGAAGAGTCCTCCTTATCTTGCAGGCTATAACAGTGTTGCTTGCTCCTCTTTCCCTTCTGAGAAACAATAGCCTTTTAAAACAGGCTTCTCCTGGGCTGGTGCATACGAATTGGTGTCATGTACGGCTTGAGACAAGACTCACAGAAAAAGACAATAACGCTAGGAAAAGTTGAAAGCAGCGGGAAAAGAAGAAGACCCAATATAACGAGGATTTACTCAGTCGAGGAAGCCAAGTCCCCCAGTTTGCAAGACCTGAGCAAGGCCGTTAAGGAGAGGACATTTTGGGGGACATCAATTTATAGGGTTGCCACAAGACACACAAATGCAAACGGATCAAGATGGGTAGCCATGTTAGTCTGTCTGTAGCAGCAGAAAAGAGCAACAGTCCAGTGGCACCTTAAAGATGAACAAAATATGGGGCCGGGTAGGAGCTTTCGTGAGTCACTGCTCGCTTCCTCAGATCTGAAGAAGTGAGCAGTGACTTGCAAAAGCTCATACCCTGCCCCATATTCTGTTCGTCTTTAAGGTGCTACTAAACGCAAACGGGTTGCCTTGACTTTCAGTGTGGGTTTTGACATGGGCAAAGTTTCCTTGCACTTTGAGGAACTCTTCAAATGCCAGCTGGCTCTGGGCCATTCTTGACTGCCCCTGTGCAATGTAGTAAAGAGAAAGAGATTTCTGTTTACAAAAAGGCCGTTCAAGATCAATGCAGCCAACGTAAGCTCTTTTGGAGGGGGGGGGGTTGTTTGTTCATGTTATTCCTTCTCTTTTCTCTCAGTTTTTAAAAGTCTCCAGGACTGTATTCCCCTCCTTGTCTATTTTACAAGTCCTCCTTCCCCCTTTGTTAAAATTCGGTTTGATTTGTAAATTCCACGCCCTTGGGGAGAGTCCGCTGGGCACTGGCTCACCTGCTCAGAGCCAACTGGCGCAGGCGGCCTTTCTCAGACAAGACCAGAGGGTTTGGTAGCTTGAGCAGAATCAACCTGGAGCCAACAGGAAAATAAAAATCCTCTTTTTGGAGAAGGAGCCAAGAGCTAGGAGGAGCCTGCCAGGATTGTTGGAGGCGTCTGCCAGATAACCTTCTTTACTCTCGTGGAGAAAGGAGCTTTAACCAGAATGAGAGGCTCTGGGCCCTTCCAGGTGATTGTTTTAGTGGACAGTTACTATCCTCTTGCTGTTTGTGTGGTGCTTTTGTGCTCGACATGCATCCTCTGTGCTGCAAATTGTGGCCATCCTCACGTCATCCGTTCTCAGATTTTAAAAATGTTCTGCACGGAGTCTGGGTCCATGGCTTTTTAGTCGTGGTAGCTAAATGGGTTGTGTCTCTCCAGTGACCAGGGGTTGGGAACAGGCAACAAGACTGGGCTGCCTCTGTCAGACAATTTGTATGAGCTTTATCCTGGCCCAGCATGTACACGGTGCATTGGAAATCCAACTGAGTTAAATTTTCATAGAATCATAAAATCGTAGAGTTGGAAGGGACCTCCAGGGTCATCTAGTCCAACCCCCTGCACAATGCAGGAAATTCATAAATACCTCCCACCTTACACTCCCAGTGACCACTGTTCCACACCCAGAAGATGACAAAAAAAACCCCTCCAGGATCTCCAGCCAAAGTGGCCTAGAGAAAAATTGCTTCCTGACCCCAAAGTGGTCAGTTCCCTGGGTGTGTAAGAAAGGGCCATAAGAACTAAACCAGTTTGGTGTAGTGGTTAAGTGCACGGACTCTAATATGGGAGAACCGGGTTTGATTCCCCACTCCTCCACTTGCACCTGGCTGGATGACGTTGGGCAAGCCATAGCTCTGTACCAGCTGTTCCCTCAAGGACAGCTTGGGAAAGAGTTCTCTCAGCCCCTCCTACCTCACAGGGTGTCTGTTGTGGGGAGGGGAAGGGAAAAGGAGTTTGTAAGCTGCTCTGAGACTCTTTAAGTGAGTGAAGGGCGGGGTATAAATCCAATCTCTTCTCTCTTCTTCTTCTTCTAAACACTGATGCAACCCTTCCTGCCCTCCCTCTCACGAACTGCCTAAGGTGTTTTAAAAGAAAAGCTAAGTTCTAAATTTTTCCTCTCTCCCCCCTCGGTAGTTTTGAACTAATACAACATTTTATTTATCGTCTATTATGTGCTTATTATTGAACGTAAGAACATAAGAGAACATAAGAGAAGCCAATGTTGGATCGGGCCAGTGGCCCATCCAGTCCAACACTCTGTCACACAGTGGCCGAAAACACCAGGTGCCCTCAGGAGGTCTCATTGGAACATGGACTTATTTGAAATCTCCCCCTCCCCCAGCGCAAGGTAGCAATTTGTCATGTAGTGGAGATCTGTGTCATATGCATGGGCTTTATGAATGAATTTAGGAGAGATTTAGGGATGTATATTTGATATTTTTTTAACCTCACCAACCTTTATTTATTTATTTGATTTCGAGGCCGCTCTCCCCACATTTCGCAGGCTCAAAGTGGCTTACAAGACCTGGCGAACCAGGATTCACTTTACATTTTAAAATAGTTAAAACAGTATAAAACATACATAATTAAACCATAGTAACAATTAAAGGGCTCAACATGAAACCACGTGCCATATCCCCAGCGGCAGATGATAATGTCAGCGGTCGACATTGGTGGATTTGAACCAGGAGCCTCCAGCAGGTAGCTTGTGAGCTACCAGTAGCTTGCCGGCTGCTGCAGAGTAGCTTGTGCATCCTCTAGAACAGGGGTGGGCAAACTGTGGCTCGGGAGCCGCATGCGGCTCTTTCATGTATATTATGTGGCTCCCGGCAGGGCGGCTGGGGAAGCTAAATATCATTAGCAAACAAATATCATTGGACAAATTAATATCATTGTCAATATCTGCTTTTACCCCTTTTGTGATTATTTTTGGCAGTCTCATTTAATGTTAATAAAAAGCAAATTTGCTTCTTTTCCAATAAAAGCAGGTAATATTTGTTCATGTCTTGTGGTTCTCAAACATCTGATGTTTATTCTATGCGGCTCTTACGTTAAGCAAGTTTGGCCACCCCTGTTCTAGGTGGCTCTTACGCTGAGCAAGTTTGCCCACCCCTGCTCTAGAAAACCCAGGAAAAGATCCTCCAAAGATCTGCTGTGGGCTATTTTTTAAAACAATTATTTCTTCCATAGAATTTTTCTTGTGTGGCTTAGCTGTTAACTTCATTTCTGCTGCTCTTTTTAGCTCATGTTCTGTTTCTGGGACAGAACAAAACTTGGTAGCATGTCGAGGAGGTGCTTGGGATATGTTTCATTAGTCAGAAGTCGTTCTCATTGAAGAAACGGTCGGCAGCCGCTGTGACTTGGCAGGCTTATGGATTCCCCATCTTAATGTCAGCTCTGGAGACGCTGGGGAGGATCAAGGTAGTGGCTGGCAGTTTCCAGGGTTTTTTTGTTCATCATTTTTTGCACTGAAGATTGTGTGTTGTAGAGGCAAGGTCTGAGGACTTGCTTAAAGTTTGCAGTAGGCCTACATCTCTGACACCTTCCAAGCTTTATGGTTGGACTGGGGGAAAATGAGGGAGGCAGAGCTCTAACAGAGAGCATATAAGGCTCCGCAGAGAGAGGGAGGGTGTTATTTCTCTGAAGCTGAGCTGCAGCGAGGTCATTATCGAGCTGGTCCCTTGGCCCATCGTGGGGTGAGACGGGCCGACTTGGATCAGGCACTGAAACAGAGTAGGGACTTAGTAAGGTAGTTGTGTCAGAGAGCTTTGTTGATTCCTAGCCCACTCCTTTCTTTGTGAGTTTTGCCCTGTATTAATTCTGCCACATTTTGATTACTTTTCTCCAGTTCACTTCCTTGCTTATAACATTTCTTTAATAAGCCAATTCATGTTCTCTGTGCCTGGGTTCTTAACACCTCAAAAACAGCCATACATCAGGGCAGGCCCTGACTAAAGAGGTTTGCCCTGGAACAGGGTGGGTGGTCTGAGTCCTCTCTAGTAAATCCCTAAGTGTTGGCAGCCAGCTAGGACGCTTGCCTCCTTCAGACCTGAAGGTAGCTGGGGAAAAGTTGGGGGGTGGGGGATGGTTGGAGCTGGGGCTGGGTGGGAGAGAACTTTGTAAGAGTGGACTGCTGTCTGTGGCAAACGTGTTCAGCCCCGCAAAACCGGTATTGTAACAGTGTGGTGTAGGTATATTCAGATTTTTTAAAAAACATATCCAATCCAAGGGGTTCAGATGTTAATGAGAGACTTATGCATCTCACAACTGAGAGTCAACTGCCAGGGTTGAGGAACTGGTTGGCAATTGCCAACTTGGCTTTCTTTTGTTAAAATTGATTTGTAAGTGCTCTTAGCATGCGATGGAACGATTCACTGTTATATTCCAAGGAACTTCTAAAAGATACCGCAGCTCAAGATGGATACTGATCAGCACAGCTATGCAGGATTAAGCCTGTTTTCCAATATTGGGGTAAAGGGTCAAAGGAACTCTGTGTGCTTAACCTACAGAAAAGAAGAGTGGAGGCAGGGAAGATCATCTGAGAATGACCAAGATCCTTGGTTATTCCTAGATATTTACTGTGATATCAGCAAGTTAGTGATCAATGGCTTTCCCTCTTACCTTCTCAGAACAGGTCAAGAACAGAGAATCTGTGGTGTGCTGGATACTGTTGGGCTTTGTTCAGAAGAATCTGGGTTCACGTTCCTGCTCAGCCTTGAAGCTCACTTAGGTGACCTCTTTCTCGGCTACAGTGGGATAACATCTTTAGCCTTGCCCTAAGGCAGGGGTGGGCAAACTGTGGCTCGGGAGCCGCATGCGGCTCTTTCACATATATCATGTGGCTCCCGGCAGGGTGGCTGGGGAAGCTAAATATCATTAGCAAACAAATATCATTGGACAAATTAATATCATTATCAATATCTGCTTTTACCCCTTTTGTGATTATTTTTGGCAGTCTCATTTAATGTTAATAAAAAGCAAATTTGCTTATTTTCCAATAAAAGCAGGTAATATTTGTTCATGTCTTGTGGTTCTCAAACATCTGATGTTTATTCTATGCGGCTCTTACGTTAAGCAAGTTTGGCCACCCCTGTTCTAGGTGGCTCTTACGCTGAGCAAGTTTGCCCACCCCTGCTCTAGAAAACCCAGGAAAAGATCCTCCAAAGATCTGCTGTGGGCTATTTTTTAAAACAATTATTTCTTCCATAGAATTTTTCTTGTGTGGCCCTGTTCTAGGTGGCCCTTACGCTGAGCAAGTTTGCCCACCCCTGCCCTAAGATATTAATCTGTCTAGCTGTGATACGCAGCTGGGGTAGATGTGGCTCAGAACAGAATTTCTGTAATTGGACATGCGGCCCAAGACAAATTTGGTATGACAGTCATGCCCCACAAAAAGGGTTCCAGAAGTGTAAGGCCACATTAGTGGTGGCACTGCAGAACAGCTGAGATCAAGCCAGTCATTGCCACTGCCTGCTAGCTACAGAGAGTTATCTGAGCTCACCTCAATCTCTAGTTTGAGAATAGGTATCTGTACAGTTCTGCTCTACTGGTTTGTCCTATTTGTTTCTCTCTCTCAGAAGAGAAGAAATCCATTTATCATTCCCACGTTCCCCTGCTACCCTTTGGGGCTTCCCAGATGCAAAATTAGAGCCAAATGTGTGTTCATCTATCAGGCATGTCTGACTTCCAAGGCCCACAGCTGAGCCCCCATCTCCTATAACTGTGTCCTAAGAGAAATATGCTGTTCGCTTCTCAAGCCCACATTTCACCAGTGGAACATCTATACATATTCTCAGTGCCTCACTCCCCTTAATCAATAGCTGATGTCAAGCAAACTGTGTACCACTGTTTGCCTCAGCAGGGTAGATAATTTATTCAGCAGTGAGCGGAAGGGCAGTTGCTCAGGTCACACACTGTCAGAAATGTGCTTGCGAGTTGGTAAACTCAAATTAAGGATACTGCTGGACTAAAGACTGCCTTTGTGGCTAAATGCTGTAAATGCTTGCAGTGAGCTGGATCTGTATGGTGACTGATCACATACTCGCGAGGTTTTATTGCTGTTGATGTTTTGGTTTATTTTTAAAGTCATAATTTATATATTTGGTTTTTATTTGCAACTTTGGAATGTGTATGTTGTGGGGCCAAAGCAGATTTATTAAAGATCACGGGTATCCTTTAGTCTATAAAAGGCAAGTTACAAGTGCACTGGATCCTGGCTTGGATTGGGGTCAAGCCGAGAGCAGAGACTGGGTTTAACTCCTCAGTGCCCAGTCCCTTGTACTGATGGAAAGCAAAACCATGCTGCTAAGCACTTCAAGGAGCCTTGTAGACTCCTTTTGCTATGATATGTGGCCAGTACAGCATACACCTAAGCCATGTGTACATGCATTTCTTTTGGCCATGCTCCTTGGCCTTGGATGGGGCAGCTTCAAAGAGCATAGGTTTTCTCTAGTAATGGGTTTGGGGAGCTTTGCCATTTTAGTGTGGAGCCCCCAACTATTTCTGGGTACTCTGGCCATCTCTGGCCTCAGGCTCAGTGAGGAGAAGGGTTTAATGTTGATCCCACTTCCTCTTCCTTCTCTCTTCTGGGCAAGCCTCTATGTAGCTGATATTCTGCAACTGGAATAACCCTGGGGTTTTTTTTTTGGAGGTCTGTTGCAAATAGCCCTAGAATAGCTCTTTTTTAAATGTTCTTTGCAATTAGCTGACCCTCTGTTTGTCTTTCAGGCAAAAGGATGCCTTTTGAAAATTCTTATAATAATTCAGGGATTAGCCAACTTCTCTGCTCTTGAGCCAGTTAGGTGTTGTAGTTAAGTGCGTGAACTCTAATCTGGGAGAACCGGGTTTGATTTCCCACTCCATCACTTGCACCTGCTGGATGACCTTGGGTAAGCCATAGTTCTGGCACAGCTGTTCTCGAAAAAGAGCAGTTTCTGTCAGAGCTCTCTCAGCCCCACCTACCTCACAGGGTGTCTGTTGTGGGGAGGGGAAGGGAAAGGTGTTTGTAAGCTGCTCTGAGACGCCTTTGGGTAGTGAAGGGCGGGGTATAAATCCAATCTCCTCCTCCTTCTTCCTCAAGAGTTGGGAATGGATGTATTTGCCTCTAATGTGCATGCAGTCAATGCTCACACATGAACGTTAAGGCATAAAGCAGTGCATATCCTGCCATTCCAAGCATCTCATCGGGTGAGGTCCATTTGAAACAGATGTCAACATATTGTGGGTCAATTATGTTTTTCTAGTATGTCATTAATTCAAAGAACATATACCTTTTTTGGTATATCTGGCTGAGGGCAGAACATGAAGAAGGCAGCGTTGAGCCTTCAGCAATATGCAGTGTTAGGGAAGTGGGCTTTGGGCAGCAATCCTTAGTTGTGAGAATACAGTTGTTGTGTTTGTATTCCTGTTTTCATCTGTGAAATGTTGCATAGTACAAGGGCCCAACGTGAGTTGCCGTCTGTTTAAGTCAACGTGAAAGAGGTGGTAGAAAACAGCAAGAGTCCAGTAGCACCTTAAAGACTAACAAAAATTTGTGTCAGGTTAGGTGTTTTCATGAGTCACTGCTCACTTCTTCAGATACCAGTGAGTGGTGAGTCACGATAGCTCCTACCCTGCCACAAATGTTGGACTTTTAAGGTGCTCCTGGACTCTTGCTCTTTTCTACTGCTGCAGACAGACTAACACGGCTACTCATCTGGATCTATGAAAGAGGTGGCTCATTCATATAGCAGTATTGAGACTGATCTGTTGTTGTGTTTTCTGGGAGGCTGATCAAGCAACCAGACTACAGATTTCCTGCCTGGCCAGCCGCAATACTCCCTGTGCTTGCTACCCTGTGGAGTTCATGGCTGATTTAGCGGACGTGGGGCCTTACTCACGCAGCAGCCTTCCTCATCTCTCCATGTGATACCAAGTTTATATGGATGTTCTGTTAGGCTAATGCAGGGGCGTAGACTTTTGTAAAATCTGAGGGGGGCGGGGGCTCTATAGCGCGCGCTCTCACTGGGGCAATGTCCGTCCCCCCTGCCGGGAAACCTCCGCACCTCCTCGGGCCCTTCCGAGGCCCGCCAACCACTGCTGCCGGGGCCTCTCTCCCCCCCCCCCACTCCTTCCCTCTCCCTTCGCCGGGAAAAGAGGGAGGGAGAGGGAAGGATGGGGGGGGGGGAGAGAGGCACCGGCAGCAGCAGCTGCCGGCCTCGGAAGGGCCCCGGGAGGCGCGGCGGCAGGCACTACATTTCCCCGGGGGGGGGCTCGAGCCCCCCCGTAGTCTACGCCTATGGGCTAATGCTCCTTTTGATAATGCTTTAATTGCTATTTTATGCTGAAAATCAAGCTGACGGCTGTTTTATTATTTCTGCTGCTAGATTTTGATTTATTATGGTTTGGGTTATAGTTTTACTTTTTAGTTGCATTTTACCGTGTGGGATCCATCTTGAGAGATTTTAATCAGTTGGCATCTGAGGCCAGATGTGATTTTAATCGGAGAGTTGGCGTCCATAAGAATATCAGACTCACCCTTGTTAAAATATCTCAATCAACTATCACAAGTAGGTTTTTTTTTAAAGCAGGCAACAGCGCAAAATGTCAGTTAAAATATCCCACCAGTCAATAAAATATCCCACCAGAGAACAGGAGTTGCAGAGTTGGTCACCCTCCCTTTATTCACACAGGAGCCCTCTGAGGTAGTTTAGGCTGAGAGAGGGGTGTGTCTGGCCCCAGATAAACTTGTGAGCTTCGTGGTTAAGTGGAGATTTCAGCTCAGGTCTCCCATATCCTTGGATGGTGCACTAACAACCACACCACCCTGACTCACTCGGCACGATGTTTCAATCCTTATCCCCTTCCTTCACCTCTCTGATGCCCAGCTGTCTCTCTTCGTGTGATTTAAAAGCATATCCCAATATTCCCTGTGCACAGAAAACTGGCAGGTGTACCCCTGTCCGAAAGGCTAGTTTTCTGTGGGCAGGGAAATGTTTGCAAATGGAGGAACAGTCAGTCACGTGAGCCCCTGCCCGGGGACTGAACTGGTTGGTGTAATCAGAACAAGACCTCCGTGAGTCCACAAACAAATGCTTAACCTTCGACCCCAAGCACCCTGGGAGTCCTCTCGGCTTTGTGCTGTGATTCTTTCCTTGTTGTCTGGCCTTTCCTTTCACCACTCCCATCACCATCCTGGTTTTGCTGAGCATCAGATTACGTGTTGTGGACTAGTTCACACATGACATTCTTTGCCTATCCGGAAATACGCAGGTATAGAGGAAATTCATGTGCCATTTTCATTCGGGCTGTTGCTTTACGGAACTTTTTCTGAAGCCCTGGTAACAATAATACTGTATGATTCTGATGTTTTTAAATTATGGGGCAGAGACTACCTTTATCGCACTGGACACGATATGTCATGTGTACGTAGGGCAGCTAGCTATCCACAGATGACCAAAAATGGGACACCATTTGAACAAAGTTTGTATATGCTGATTTACCCAGAACACTCTGTAATTTAAATAGAAATCCAGTTGCCCAGAGTTCCAGTTCTGTCTGCTTGAACAGCCCTTCTTTCCACTGCAGGTCTTTCTATAGCCAGTTTGGTTAGGAGTGTGGACTCTAATCTGGGAGAACCGGGTTTGATTCCCCTCTCCTCCGCATGCAGCTGCTGGTGTGACCTTGGGTCAGTCACAAGTTCACTCAGAGCTGTTCTCTTAAGGGCAGTTCTTAAAAGAACTCTCTCAGCCCCACCTACCTCACAGGGTGTTTGTTATGGGGAGGGGAAGGGAAAGGAGATTGTAAGCCTCTGTGAAACTCGTTCAGGTAGTGAAGGGTGGGGTATAAATCCAATCTAATCTAACCGAATCTAATTTTTGTTACATCACTAAGCCAGCAAATCAATAACATCATACAAAACCAATATAAACAATTTCTTAAAATACAAATATAAAAATATAAAAACCATGGTCTAGAAGATTTGAGGGGTTAAATAATCTTTTCTTTGTGGATATAGTAACAAGCTGCACCGAATTTAGCTACAAGTTTGGTAATAGTCTGGTTATCAACTGATAATAAGTAATTGGCATAGTCAGAGTCCATCAGACCAGGCATTTCCTTTATCAGAGGTAAGATATATTTGGCTCGAACCTTGTACCATGGGCCCCTGAGAAGCATATGTTCAACAGTTTCAACTTCTCCCAAATCACATTGACAAAGTCTCTGGTCAAAAGGTATCTTCCTGTATCTCCCCTCAAGGACAGTCGAAGGAAGGGCCGAGCATCTTTTTCTTCTTCTACTGTGGTTGTTCAATAACTGACCCTGCACAGCCATTTGTGCTGATTTTACTGAACAGAAACAAAACTTGGACATTTCCGAGGACGGCCCTCAAAGCAGAGGATGGTCCTCTGTTCACTCTTCCTGTACATGATGTATTTTCCCTAGTCCCATGCAGTTAAAATGCCATGTGTGAAGCAGCACTAAAGGTGTCACAGAGAAGGCTGAGTGAAAAACATCAGAAGAGCCCTCCCGCATCGTATCAGTAGTCCCTCTAATTCAACGTGCTCTTTCCTACACTGGCCAATCAGATGCCTCTGGGAGAGACGCACCAGACTAGCCAGCCCTTCCCTTCCCCGTCTCCCTGCCGCCAGCAGCTGGTATTTGGAGGCATCCTCGAGGGAGGCTCCATTTAGCCCTCAGGGCACCTAGCCACTGTTCCTCCTCCTTAAATGTCCCAAGGTGTAGTCCTTGGCGATTGCTTCTCTTGCGCCTGTGCCTCTTTCCTTGTTCCCACTTGCCAGATGTTTCTCTTACATCAGATTGCATCTGTGTGGGTTGTACAACCAGCCTGGATCACCAAGACAGTGGAACCAGTGCTCTGTTGGATATCATGCTGAGTAGTGGGGGCTTTTCTTTCCTTCGGGGAACCGTGCAAGAGAGAAGTACAAGGCACCCACCCGCCATTCCATCTGCTCCTTTGTCCCAGTCCTCACCCCTCCACTCCAAGCGGTTTCTCTCCCACAGCAGCTGCTTTGGCTCTTTCAGCACCTTTCAGCTTTCCACCACCGTTATATGTTGGATTCTGCTTTTTCATCGTGCTTTCAATATACTTGGTATTTGCAGTCCAGTATGTATGAACTTCCCTTGTGCCCTCGGCGTTCCTCCCCCCCTTCACATTTAAAGGAAATCTGAATTGTGTTGGCATCCAGACAGATTTCTCGGCAGGGGAATTTATCACTGCCATGTTACACTTGGCACGCAGGCTGAGACACCACGATTGGGCTGGGCAGGATGAAGGGGGAAAGGCTGGATTGGTATCTGTTCTGCTCACGTCTCGGCAGTGTTGTCCTTGTCTTTTCTCTCTCTGTGAAGTTTTTCTCTCCCCGTTTCGTTTTACACCTTGTTCTTTCAGTACGTAAGAAAAACCTTTTCCTCTCCAACATTTCCCTTTTTAAAAAAAGATGTTTCTCTCTCACCCTTCCCCCCCTCTCTCTCCCTTTTGGGATGGTGGTGATGGTGAATAGGCCTCTCTGTGCCGATGCCAGCGCGCTGCCTGTAGGCCTCTCTTTTGCCACTCTGTGGCCTCTGCGGGCTTGGAACCCAACGGTGCCCAGTTGGGAAGCTGCACGGCTTTCCTGTTTGCGGTGCTGCCCAGAAATCTGAACAGCCGTACATGAAAAGGCAGCATTTGTATTTCCCCCCCTAGTACACATTGCAAGTGGAGGGTAAACAAGAAGCTCAGCAATAAACTTGCTAACTGTACAGGGCTAGCTCCAGGTTTTGGGTAATGTCTGGCGGACCTCATCCAAGGGCGGGTGATGCTCCTTGTCCCCGTTGCTTCTTGTTAACTGTGAGACTTCTGAACTAACAGTAATAGATCAGACCTTTGAATTAAAGCAAAGCTCTTTATTTCTAATACTGGAACAGGTACTCGATGTTTGTTAGAGATACAGGAAAAGAAACAACGTGGGTTAATATACCTTCAGGCATAGGCGTTTAAACATAGTTGACCAATCAGAATGTATACAGAAAAGCGGGAAAAAATGGCAACCGTTGGTTCTCACTAAAAGGTGGGAAAGTTATAAAAATTCCCTTCTTGCCCTGAGTGACCCAGATGTGCGAACTCTAGGCTAAACATTTGGTCAGCAACAACCAAACAGTCTCCGAGGTTAAAACAGCTTTGATAAAATACTTCAAGCCTGGCAGGGGAGGTGGACAGGAAGTGATAGGCACAGTTGTTTATATGACGACCAAGAATGTGGCAGGCCATCCTCCCGGGAAGAAAGTGACATTAAGCAGGACAGCTATATCTACTTCAAGGCAAGCAATAAAACAATTGGCTACAGTGTGGCACAAAGAAACAGAAAGTAACATCAGAACAAGCACTCTATTGTCAGATTCTGACATTAACCCACCTAGGCAAATGTGCAGCTGCTGTCACTAGTTGTGGCAGCCAACAGTCCCCTGTCCTTTCTCTCTTGCATACCAGCTCCTGCTGCTGGGTCAGTCAGAATAGCCAACAGGGACCTGTGGCATGTAACAGCCACCATGGCCTGCTCTTGCCTGACATGCAGGCCAAAGGAGGGGTGGGCGGAATGGGTAGGTCCAGCCTTTCGGGAGGGACCCAGTGCAAGCATGGCCAGCCCACAGAGAGAAGGAGAAGGGCCAGCCACTGCTTCAAAATAGAGCCTCCCAAAGCTCTGGGGTCTCAGCAAGGGCTTATCCACTCTGGTCCCTGATTCCATCCCTGAACGTAGGGAAATGAATCCAGAATAATGGAGGAGTAAAGCTTTTAAGGGTGGGAAGACTCCGTTCCTGAATTTGAAAGTTCCGCACCAAGTCAGTTTGGCCTGCTCAGTCCTCTGTTGCAGGTGGGGGCCCCCCACCCCTTCCTCTTTATCCACAGCCTGACCCCTGACCCCCACCCCCACCCCGCCAGCCTTTAAAGCCAAGCATGACCTCAACCCATCCTAAGCTCTAATGGATCCATGGATGTGGAAACATGTTAGCAGCCTACAAAACTCGACTGAACATTCGAGGGAGTAAGGAAACACAAAAACGACATAAGCCAATATAATATATATATAATTTTATAAATTTTAAGTCTTAAAGGTTAAAACCCCTCTCTCACAATATAGCCCTCTGTATTACTGGAATGTTTTTTTTTTTACTATTTCTCATACAAAGTTTATTATTGTTTTAACTGAAACTTTTAACAATTTTGGGCAATGACTATGGTATATTTTATTCTGTGATTCGTGCTGGTGTAAAACTGTAATAAATGATTTTGAACTTTGGCAGAGGAAGACAGAATCGATCGTTGGTTTGGTTCTCCCATCAATTAAAGTTATTTAGGCATAGAGGTAGTGGATCTATTTTCAGAGGATTGTGCAAATTAGTCTAACTAGCAGAAATAGGAGTGGATACTGGCAAGCAGTACACAGGAATGCACAGACCTGCCTGACACTGAGTCAGACCGCTGGTCCATCAAAGTCAGTACTGTATACTCAGACTGGCAGCGGCTGTCCAGGGTCTCGGGCAGAGGTCTTCCACATCACCTCCTACCTGATCTGTAACTGGAGATGCTGGGGACAGAGCCTGGGACCTTCAGCCTGCAAACCAGAGGCTCTACCACTGAGCCACGGCCCTTGCCCAAGTAGTAAAGGTGTTACCTATACTTGAGCATATATGCGTGGTGGCGGCTATTGGATTTTGGCAAAAATTCATTGATGAAAATGTGGATTATAAAATGTGCAAATGAGTGGTGTTCTGTTTTACTCTGTTTCAGTCACTGTAGTGGTACCGTATTTTGCTCCATAAGACTCACTTTTTCTCCCAAAAAAAGTGGGGGAGAAAGTGTGTGCGTCTTAAACCCCCCTCACCTTTCCCAGGCCACGGCACCGAGCAGAGCTAGGTGTGTCTTATGGTTAGGTGCGTCTTATGGAGTGAAAAATATGGCACTTAATGAATTGTTGTTGTTCAGTCGCACAGTCGAGTCCGACTCTTCATGACCTGTGGACCCCGTGGACCACATCACGCCAGGCCCTCCTGTCTTCCATCGTGCTCCGGAGTTTGCTTAATTTCATGTTTGTTGCATCGATAACACTGTCTGACCATCTCATCCTTTGCCGTCCCCTTCTTCTTTGACCTTCAATCTTCCCCAGCATCAGGGTCTTCTCCAGTGAGTGCTCCCTTCTCATTTGGTGGCCAAAGTATTTGAGCTTCAACTTCAGTATCTGGCCTTCTGGGGAACAGTCAGGGTTGATTTCCTTTAGGATTGACTGATTTGATCTCCTTGCAGACTTTCAAGAGTCTTCTCCAGCACCATAATTCAAAAGAATCTATTCTTCGGCGCTCTGCCTTCCTTATGGTCCAACTCTTTCAGCCATACATTACAACTGGGAATACCTTTGCTTTGACCATACGGACTTTTGTTGGCAGGGTGATGTCTCTACTTTTTATTATGCTGTCTAATGAATACACTTGATCAACTCTGTCTTGTAATAGCTTGTTTTATTTTCAGTTTGGTATTGCCAAAGGCTAAAGAAACATACCCTGATGCTCTGAGGGCAGGGCTTGAGGGGACACAATTCTGGCTTACTGCCTCTAGAGGAAGAACTGCAATGCAGTTGGCTGGAGGGTGGGGTGGATGCCTGCCCACTTGTTCACATAAACCTATTTTGATTTTAGTTTTACTCAATAGATCAAATCAGATTTGTGTGATTTTCAGAAATTTTGAAGGCAGAAAATTTTTAAATATTTGTCTTTTAAAAGGTTTAAATTCTAACTTTTTTGGGAAAGAAAACGTAATATTTTCTTCTGGCTTTTTGCCTTTTAATAATTGTGTAGAAGAGGAGAGTGGTTCAACTTTTGTCCGTCCCGAATGACAAGTTCACCCTGCCGACATTTTCTGTTTTGTGCTGCTATTTAAAGGCACAAGAACTCTCTCTTCCTTTGACTCTTCTGACTCTTGAGAAACAAGGTTTGGTGCAGACGTAGCGGGTAAGCTGTGTTTGCTGCCACGCAAATAAGTCCGGGGAACCTTCCTTGCCAGTTTGGTGTAGTGGTTAAGTGCACGGACTCTAATCTGGGAGAACCGGGTTTGATTCCCCACTCCTCTACTTGCAGCTACTGGATGACGTTGGGCAAGCCATAGTTCTGTCAGAGCTGTTCTTGAAAGAGCAGTTTCTGTCAGAGCTCTCTCAGCCCCACCTACCTCACTGGGTGTCTGTTGTGAGGAGGGGAAGGGAAAGTGGTGTGTAAGCCACTCTGAGACTCCGAATGAAGGGTGGGGTATAAATCCAATCTCTTCCTCCTCCTTGTCCAGAGGAAACCAAGACTATAAAAACCTTTTGTTATTATTTTATTATGTATTATTTTCTATTTGTAACCCGCCTTTCCCACACGAGCAGGCTCAAGGGGGCACTTTTTAAAGTACACAGTGCGCTAAAATGTACCCCTGCTGTGGCAGCAGAAGCATAAAAGTGGACGAGAACAGCATCCACATGTCACACCCCTTCTTGCTTTGCCTCTGTTGGTGGACACATCTGTGGCCTTGACCCCACCCCCCTTCCCTTTTCTCAGCCAAGCTGTGCTGGAGCTACCGCATGGTGAGGCTGGAAACGCTCTTTAAAGGGCTAAAGTGGGGGTGGATGCAGAGCTTAGCTCCATCATTTTGAAGGCAGAACTTAGTTCCTCTGGCTTCCTGTTTTTGGCTGTGTGTGGCATGTCAGCATGGATCCTCTACCTGCAGCCACACCGCCAGCAAAGGTTCTCCTTTGATCCATCTCAGAGGGGAAAGCCCACAGGTTGTGGTCTGAAAGAGCATGTGGAACCTTCCTTTACACCCTGTGGACCAGGAATGAATGAGCCAGTGTAATGTAGTGGTCAGGGCTCTGGACCACAGCTTAGACCAGGGTCCAAATCCCCACTGGACCAGCCATTCTGTCTCAGCCTAACCTCCCTCGCAGGGATGTTTTTTCCAAGAATAAAATGGGGGGAGGCTACTATAAATGCTACTTTGAGCTCCTTGGAGGAAGAAGAGGGTAAAAAAAAATCAAAGTGAAATAAATCTTGAGTTGGAAACTGAAGGCAAGGATGGTGTAACCTTTTGGAAATAATAGTTTCTGTGCGTATAATCCTCCCCTGCTCCCAAATGCTTCGGTCTTCCACGCTGCGTTTATCAAAGTGATTCATGATAGAGTAGTTATACTGAATTTAAAGCTATGAATCCTTCATTCCCGTCACCAAAAGGAGGTGGGAAATTAGATTGTCTCTTTGGTAGCGGACTGCCATCTGAGCTTTTTTGACGCCCCTTGGATAAGGAGGTTTCAGTAACTGCCAGACTTTGAGAGTCTATAAATCTCATTGGTAAAATCTCAGCTGGCAGGAATACAGGGATTATTATCCCCATTTATAAGGCTGAATCCAGTGCAATAGAGAGAGTGTATCAATTTGATTAACATTATGGCCAGTGCCATATATCTGTATCGGCTTGGTACATGTGAGAGCCGCTGGGCAGTAGGGAATATCATTTTGTCTCTGAGGAACAAGTAGTATTTAGATCACACACACACACCCCGACAATGAACGTAACATGTTGAGTTCCGGTGTAATGAAGTAAGGTGGTGCTGGGTCTATTACAAGAATGAGGCTTGGCGTCCTGTGCACCTTCCTTCTTCTCTGTGAGTGCAGCTCAGCAATTGAAGACTGTCCTGGTTCCCAAGAAACCACAGTTTGTTGTGCCTTGAGTCAAGTGACAAAAGGTAGTTTGTTCTTTTGCCCCAAACCAGGATTAAACCATGGTTTGGAATACTGGTTTACAGATGGGAGGACAGGCCGCTTCACGGCAAACTGATTTCACAGGAACCAGGAAGTCTTCAATATTCCGAGCAGTGTGCAAGAGGAGGAAGGGGTGGGGAGGGTGTGTGTGTGTGTGCCTGCACTTATTCTTAAAGTGAACAAACCACTGTTTGTTTATTACAAATGGACAGAGTCATAGTCATTCTGGCCCATCTGATCATCCAGGAGCTCAGGCAAAGAGGGGCTTCTCCCAGCCTTGCTTTCTGAGGACCAAACTACATGTTTTGGCAGCCATGGGTCCAACCAGTGGCTGCAGATGCCATTTTAGAGGAAAATCCAGCTGTTTAAAAATTGCCATGAGGGCCTGATTCTGAACAGGACCATGCTGTGGTGGTACCAGACTGTCTTGTTCCCCCCCACACCTTTTCAAGTGCCAAAATAGCTCCCCCCCACCAACTATTTTGACACTTGAAAAGCGTGGAGGGGAACAAGATCACTTGGTACCACCACTGTGACAGGCTTGGCCCTTGCAGCAATTTTTAAATTGATGAAATTTCCCCTAAAATGGTGTCCGCGCCCATGGGTTGGACCTGTGTCTTCCATCACATGTACTTTGGGTCTGGGACTGGATGCCATCAGTTGAACCTGCAAGCACTGAGCCAGAGACCCTCTCCTCCTTGTCTGAAAGTTGAAACGGACCTTTTTATTTAAAACTGGTGAATAGTATTCATACATCAAAAGTGAGGGGGTAAATAAGGCTGTGTTTTTTCCCCCTTTTCCTAATTGTTATATTAGTGATATTCCTGTGGGTAGAAATCAAAAACTCCTTTTCGTCTGTGAAAGCAAATATTCTGTTCTGTTCCAAGCCAATGACATAATTGCGTTTTGTCCTGTCGTGCACAAATGAGATTGACATGTTTGTAGCTTGGGAGACTGTCTGTAAAATAGATCAGTTAGGTATTAACTATGATAAAGTGGAAGTGGATTAAGGACTGCAGAATCAAGCAGGCTCAGCTTTACTGCTGTTTGGGCGTGTTAGTTGGCAAGATCAAATTCAATCTTCTAGACTGAAAGGTGAACAGTCAGTCCAACATATACTGGGATTCTGGATTTCTTGTGGAAGGAAACAAGTTCATCCCATTCTTTAAGACCTTAAGGAATAAAATGAATTCCCCAGTTTTGTATGGTGCTGAAATTTTGAGGCATCATGGTATTAAACAAAGAGCCTTTTGGTACTTCTAAGTGTATGCCTGTACTCTTTTTATGACTGCTACTGAATGAGGGGCCATGGCTTGGTGGTAGAGATCCTGCCTGCATCCAGAAGATCTGAAGTTCAATCTCTGGCCTCACCAGTTAAAGGATCTCAGGTAGTCAGTGATGGGAAGGATCTTTCTGTGCCAGAGACCTTGGAGAGCTGCTATTGGAGCATAAGTCAGCACCACAAATTTAAAAATGACAGTGTACTTACGTATTATCCACCATCCAGCTTATGGATAAAAAGACAGGTTGCCAGAAATTTGTAAAAGAACAGTTTCCCAATCGCTCCATAAATGGGGATCTTTGGCTGCTGGGGATGGCTCATTCAGTGCATTGCTTTGGATTTTTGCAAGCCTGTTTTTCTTCCTGTAAAACAGCATCTGTCAGGTCAGAATTTACAAACAGACCGAAGGATATTTTTGTTCAGAGTGGCTTGTTTCTGATATCCAACTCCATTCTGCATGATAAAAACTTAACCAAAGATGACGCCCTCCATCAATTAAGCTGCACACTGCAAACAGCTACCATGTGATTTAAGATTATATTATTTGCAGCGCAAAAGTGAGAACAAACTGAACATTATATCTACAACGGATTTGCAAGGGAGATTTTTGAATAGTCCTGACACTGACAGAATTTGCCCTTGTGGCCTTAACAGGATTGATACATCCTTTCACACCCTGCTGGAATGCAGATTTTTTTGGATTATGAGGGATTACTATATTAAGCCTTGATTCAACCAGTCGTCCCCCTATACTCCGAAAATCCTTGCTCTTTTGCTCAGTGATAAGGATTCTGAATCTAGCAACGGCAAAATTTGTCTCAGTCCTTTCAATCCTTGCTTCTAAAAAATAAGAAATAAGTGTTTTCTGCTGCTCAGATTCTGTGAATCAGTGAGTTTCTAAGGGTATAAAAGGAAAAAGAAAGTGCAAAAGTGACTGAGCTTTCATATGGCGTCTAGAACTGTGTGAACCAGAGGTATACACATACCTGGTTCTGCAAAATTGCTGTGATCCCCACGAGCGGGACTGTTCCAGAAAGGGCTGTTACAGCCATGGTAATTATGTAACTGGGAATGCATGCACTTAAAACTTCCCTAATGAGGATCCAAAGCAGGGGTCCTCAAACTACGGCCCACGGGCCACATGCGGCCTGCCGAGGGCATTTTTCTGGCCCGCCGGGTGTGCCGCTGCCTGTCCTCCAATTCCCAGCAGCACACAAAGCAGCGGAAAAATTGCAGCCGACTCGTCCCGGGCCACATGACAAAGCCCCGCCCCCCTGCTTCCAGTCAGCCAGGAGGAAGCAAAAGGAAGACTGGAAGAGGGTAAGTGTGGGGTGGCAGGCGCTCCGGCTGGCCCCAAGTCTCCTAGCCGGCTGAGAGGCCTCTCAGCCTGCTAGGAGACCTGCACCAGTCCCAAGAGCCAGGCGGGGGTCTTTTTCGAGGCTTTTTGTGCTGCTGGGAATCAGGGGAGGGGGAGAGACAGAGAGAGAGAGAGGTTTCTCTTTCCCATCATGATGCCTGCAGTAGTGGAGTTTCAGGGAGAAGCAGCTGGGGGCTTGCTGCCTTAAAAAGTTTGTGAGGATGCCGAGTTCTTTGTTTCTTCGGAGAGGGAAAGAAAACAGCCCCGTCAACAGTGCCTTTTTGCGCCCCCCCCCCGCGCGCGCCTTCCCTACCCGCAAAATAACCAAAGAAAAAGCCCATCTTCATAGATTTTTTTTTTTTAAACTATAGTCCGGCCCTCCAATGGTCTGAGGGACAGTAAACTGGCCCCCTGTTTAAAAAGTTTGAGGACCCCTGATCCAAAGAGTACATTCCTGAGAACATTTTCAGGCAGGAAACTCACTGGCAGTGTTCCACATATGAATTTGCCCCTTTTGGATTTTGCATACTTGAATAATTAGGAAAAGTCTTGAGGGGTGGTTGGAGCCCAAACATTGTCTCCCAGGGCCCAGTACTAACTCTTCATGTCCCTTCCCAAACCCCACAATGTCGTCAATCCTGAAAGAAAAATGTCTGTTTTATTTCTCAAATGATGTCAGTAAACCATGCCAAGAGCAGGGCTATTTTTGGGCAGGAACGCACAGGAAAGGAGTTCCAGCTGGCTTCCGAGTTGGCCACGCCTACAGCCTCCCCCCCCCCCCGGGTTCCCCCAGTGCCTCGCAAGCCGCGGGGCGCCTGGGGAAGCCAATCCTGGGAGGGAGCTGCACAGTCAGGGGTGTGGCCTAATATGTTAATAAGTTTCTGCTGTTGGGTGTGGCCTATTATGCTAATGAGTTCCTGCTGGGCTTTTTCTCCAGAAAAAGCCCTGGCCAAGAGGATCTGCTTGGAGCCCAGCCTGGGTGTCTTGGATGCCAATAAAGTACATATCTTACCCTGTCCCCAATCCATGCTTCGTTTTCCATTGGTGTCTGTGCTTTTTAGCTCTGCTTACCAGTTTCCCAGGTACGCCCTAGGAAAACGGCAGCCATGTTTTTTCTGAGAGCACACAAAAAAAACAATTCATGTTTGAATATGCAACATGTAGATCAGCAGTTGGTGGGGGAGAAATAAATCTTTTGCCAGTACGCATCTTGTTCATTTACTGCCTCTGTGAACATTAACAAGCAATATCACTGTGACTTCCTAAATCAGGAAGTCCTCATGCTGGTTCCTCAGACTGTACCATTTTAGAACACTAGTGAGGAATTGCACATTTCTTCATTAATTTTTTTTTTAAAGATCAAATTTCTGCTACCTTAACAAGTACCATGCCAGTTTTTTGTCTGATATACTTCTTATTCCTTGTCATATCACCTTTCTGCCACCTGGGACCCCTTTGTTTTTGCATTCTGTCAAAGGATCTTTTTCTGTTTTCTAAAGAGGTATGAATCCAGGAAGGCTTCTCCATATACTTTTTGTGAACGTGAAGACTGACTCTTAGTTTTGTAGACAAAGTCTGATACACGCACTACAGCAGACCCTCTTTCCCTGGGGGGTTCAGTAGTAGATCTCGGTCTCTGTGTTTTGCATTGTGGGGTTGCCTTATTAAAAGGTTGTCAGTGCTTGTTGATTTAGTTGTCAGCATTCATCTTCCCACATAGGCGTCAACTACGGGGGGGCTCGAGGGCTCGAGCCACCCCCGAAATTTCCTGGGGGGGGACTGAGCCCCCCCAGAAAACAGAGCGCCCTCCGCCGCGCCTCCCTGGGCCCTACCTAGGGCCGCCGCCTCTCTATCTCCCCCCCTCGGCCAGGCCACTCCATCCTCCCTCCGTCCGTCCAGGGGCCACCCTGGTGGACGGAGGGAGGGATGGAAGCAGGAGTGGTCAGGTGGGGGGGGAGGCGGAGGCGGGGACATGGTCCCGGTGGGCGGGCGTGCTTTGCGCGCGCGCACGGAAGAGCCCCCCCCCCCCCGGATTTTCCAAACTTGACGCCCCTGGCTTCCCACCCTTTCTCTAAAGTGGAGGTGATAGATGCATCTTGTCTAGAAGGAATAGGGGAATTATCCATTTTTTCCCTTCCCTTGTTTTCGTTCATTGTTATTGTGAACACTTTTTGGTCTACCCGTTTTTTTGTAACTGGCGTTAATTTGTTTCTCGTGCGTATTCCATATGCAATTTATATATACAGTATACATTATATATTAAGTGGGAAATGCAGAGTTTATGTATATGATGCTTATTTATACACAGCGTGGGAAAAATTTTGTCTGAGGAAGCAGAAAATGAAAAATAGTGGCCCAGGCTTGGTTTGCACTAGAGAGAAACAAAATCAGAACAAGAATACTTGATTTCAACCAAGAAGCCTGGGAAATTTGATAGCATCCTTAACCTTATCTCTAGTACACTTGTATGTTTGTGCCTGCACATGGACACTAAGGCGTCAAATGTTCATCCTATTATTAAACATTCTGGAACTGCTGAGGTCTATTTTGAAGAGTTGGTTGCATTGCAGAACAATGCTGCTTTTTTCAATATATTGTCAACCACCCAAACAAGTACCCTTTTTGTTTTTAAATGAGTACAGGGCAGTCTATGGCAGAGTAAATTAATACAGCGAGTGAATCATCAATGTGTAATTGGGGGCCTCGTGGTGATCCTTCATATAAAAAATATAGGAATGTCAAGTGCATGTCTCTATCAGCTGCAAAATATGGGAGGATATGCAATCTGCAAAATATTCAGAGTCCAGTGAGGTCAAACAAACAAATGCTTGCCTGCAGACTGACATTGCCGAAAGCTTTGACATTCTTCCCTCGCAGCTCGAAGATGCAGCATTCTTCCCTGTCAGTCTTGTGCAAACACAGGGGAAACGTTCTTTCCATGCCGACTTTCCTGAAGAAAAGCTCCCTTGATGAGTAGAAGCAAGCTAGCTTCTTTGCCAGTGGGAATGGGAACTGACTTACAGGAACTGTGGCTGGTCCAGCATATATTACAGGAATGGTCTGAAAAAATGCAGTCCCAGACGGTGTTTGAATTTTTAAAAAGTTGTTTTAATCATAACAGAAAAGCATTTTATTCATTCTCAGAGACACTGTTTTAATATTCAGTCTTGCATGTCCCAGATCCAACTAAGGGTCTTAAGGCAACTGCTTGGCATGAAAGTTTTCTTTTCTTCCCTTTTGTCTTTCTGGGGACCGCCAAGTACTGTGTGGGTCAGTGTTTGGGAGAAGGCACCATACAAATGGGTGCATCACCTTGTGGCCATTGTGGCTTGACAAGAGAATGCTTCAGTTGTTATGTAGATATTTAAAATATATCCCTACTCTGCTTTTCAGCCACAAGATCTGGAAGGCAGGTTACAAATCAGAATTATATAGTAAAGTGTTAAAAGAAAGCGCCACCAGTCCACCACAACTAAAAATCAATTTTATAAGAGTCAGCCTAGAGACAGGCAAAAGTAGATACCCCTCAAATGCCAGGGTGGGGGAAGCTTTTACCAGATGTCAAAATGTAATAGTTTAGGGTAGAACTACATACTCCATGCCTCAAAGGAAGACTGGTGCAGGGAAAGAGGTCTGTTTAACTCTTTCTTCTTGCCTGTTTTCCCACCCAAACCCACCACTTTTACGCCACTTTAACCTGCACTGGAGAAAAATACAAGTGTACCTGTGCATTATTGGTGTGTGGGGGTGTGGAATACAAATAGCTGATTTTGCTAGAAAATAATGCAAGGAGAAGGAGTTAAATCTCTGCCCCATTGTCAATTTCTCACTTTAAAACACAGCCTCTGTGGTTGAAATCTGTTAAAATTCTCAAACTTATGGTGGAATTGCATGAAATATACAAGAACTCGTGGGCAGTCCATGAAATTGCTGAGCAGTTGGGTTAGAACAGATGAAAGGAAGTACTTCTTCACCCAAAGAGTGATTAACACGTGGAATTCATTGCCACAGGAGGTGGTGGCGGCTACAAGCATGGATGGCTTCAAGAGGGAATTAGATAAACATACAGAGCAGAGGTCCATCAGTGGCTATTAGCCACAAAGTATAGATAGGAACTCTCAGTCTGGGGCAAGTGATACTCTGTATTCTTGGTGTTTTTTGGGGGGGCAATAGTGGGAGGGCTTCCTGCCCCCACTGCTGGACCTTCTGAGGGCACCTGGTGTTTTTGGCCACTGTGTGACAGAGTGTTGGACTGGATGGGCCATTGGCCTGATCCAACATTGGCTTCTCTTATGTTCTGTCCAGAGGCCAATCAGTCAGGGAAAGGAAATCGACAACGAGGTGCCAGCACAGAGGAGGATCTGTCCTTAGCAGCTGCCTATCCAGAAGATGCTCTGAGTTTAGGTCTTGATTTCAACCTGGCTGCGCTGCCCTCTGTTATCAGATGTTTCCATTTTCTTGTCTGTGAGATTTTTATAACTTTCGTGATTTGTTGAAGCTAACTTGTGGACAATTCTTCTTTCTTTTTACTTTTTATCTTGGTGTGCTGAACAAACTAGATCAGGAACCAGCAAAGTTTAATAGTTATAGCGCTGGATGAGGATTTGAGAGAACCTAGTTTGAATCTTTACTTTGCTGTGAAAGCTCACTGGGTGAGCTTGATCTAGTTACTCTTTTGTTCTTTCAGCCTGCTCTACCTCACAGGGTTGTTGTGAGGATAAAAAGGAGGAGGGAAGAATGATGTTGTAAGCTAATTGGGTCTACATAGGGGAGAAAAGTGGGGTACATCTAAATGAACAAATTAACTGGCTTTTAAAGCTTTTTTTTTTTTTTTTTGCTTAGCTCCTGAATAACCATGTCTTGTCCTACTTTGTAACCAAAGTGTTTTTCCCCCTTTTCTCCTTTTCTTCAGGGCTTCCCTGGTGATTTTGGGGAACGAGGACCACCGGGCATCGATGGCAACCCAGTAAGTTGGCAGAAGTCTTTTCTGATTTTAACATTTCTTCCTTGGGCCTCAGTGGAAAGCATTCTTTTTGCTGATTGGGCTGGCCGTTGGAAACAGCCTCTGATCTCTGTGTGGTTTTTAATGTCTTGTGAATTGGTTCCCATCTTGGACCATGTGCTAAATACTTCAGTCAAACTTCTAACACATGAGGCACTGGGATAGCACCATCCATTTTCTCTTCCTTCTTTTCTCTTCAGTTCCACTGCCATATTGTTCTCTTGCTGGGGGGGGGGGGGGGGGGGGAACGACAACAAAAAGCCAATCATAAAAATAATTTCTCTCTCTCTCTCTCTCTCTCTCTCTCTCTCTGTATCTGCCATGCTGTTCAGGGTACTCCCCACCTCTTTTAGGGGAACAGTTATGGAAGACGGGGTTACAGAACTCTGCTTCTCTCTCCTTGATGCTATAAAGATTTCATTTTAGGTGTGAGTCCTTAGGAGGAGGGATATACCCAACTCAGTGGCAGAGCCATGGGCTTCGTGTGTAGAAGGCTTTCTGTTTCAGTCTCAGGGGGAAAATTGCCACATGCCTTGTATGCCAGATTTCAATCTAGCTCAAGGCTGATCTTGCTCAATGGTAAAATCTCCCTGCAAGTGGAATGCTAACACCTTATATTTATATTTATTTATTTATTTCTTAAATTTATATCCCGCTCTCCCCACCAAGGCAGGCTCAGAGCGGCTCACATCATTTTAAAAATAACATATCAACATTAAAATCATACATCAGACATTAAAATACTATCCATACAAGATTGGCGGCATTCTAATTCAACCCGCAGGTGGGTCTGAGAAGCATTCCCATAAGTCTCTGTGTGCATACCTTGAGCATACCCTTTTCCTTGATGATTTCAGCAATTAATTCCTAGGGAGATTTTGGCATGAGGAGACAGGGCTGGTTTAAACAAAGAACCCTCCTGTGTGTATTCTAGGGATGATACAGTTCCCAGACAAGACTAGAGCAGCACAAGGGAGTCAGCATGTAAAGTATGTTGTACAGACAGGCATAGAAACTGGCGGTCATGCCGCTAACTTTATTTGTTTGTTTGTTTGTTTAGCTTCTGGGCAGACTCAGCTTCTGTCCCTTTGCTTCTGACATCACATACGTACCTCTGAATCTGCCTTTTTGGTCTAACCCTCCCATGCCTTAGGCAGAATGTCTACCTATATTTTTTTCAAACTATATGCAAGTTTATCTGATTAAACATTTGTTTGTTCAGTGCCATTTTTTGTTTTAAAAGAGAGCAATCAGTTTTATAAAATTTGAGAAACTGCTCCAAGGTGGGGGCAGGAGGAGGGTATATGGCTGTGTGGTGGTGGAAGCGCTAGCCAATCCAAGCTGTGGACTTTTCCTGGAAACTCTCAGAAATGGTTATTCATTTTTTATTATTATTAACAATTTTAATAATTTTATATAACTAGTAGACTTCCTTTGTTACGTGTAGTTGTCAAAACAATCAGAAGTATGTCAAATCATTATACAGAGGGTTTCTCGGAAGAATATCTTTTTCCAGAAATGGTTATTCCTGAAGGGAAAATTGTGTGTTTGGCCAAACCAAAGTGAGCGTGGTTCCTCAGCCGTTTGATCACTCTGATGATATTTGCACGCACTCTTCGGCTCTTCTGCAACAGCAGATTTTTGCTCAGAATAAACTTCAGAACCTAAGTCTGCAAATGGCAGATTTTGGGAAACCTACATGAAAAGATGAGATGGCATGGGAAGAGTTTGCCTGTCCATCTTCTGGTGCATATAAAAGATCCGGTGCCTGCCTCTTTCTCAGTGTACTAGTTCCTAAAGAGGCAGACTTTGCCTTTATTTAAAGGTTAATGATCACAGAGAAATTTGTCTTAGACCAGGGGTGGGCAATTGTTTTGGCTTGGGGGCCACTTTGTGGGAGCAGAGGCTAGCGGAGGGCCGCACCTTTTAAAATGATTGCATTCATTAGTTAACTTTGCATTTCAGAAAAGGTATAAATTGTATCATAAAAACCAATAAATACAAATTAAATAAAATAGTGGTAGTTTTATTCAATTTATTTATTGTGCTAATTTTATATCATCTATAGCTGCAAACACATTTAATTTTAGAATCAGTTTAATGAGACAAATGTACCCTGTCACACTTTTCTACAATTTTTTTGAAATCAGATTGCTTGTTGAGATTCTCATCACAGCCTGCAAGTTAATGTCTGTCAAAGAGCATCTATATTTACTCTTGTTGATCTTCATGCAAGAAAAACTTTGCTCACAAATATATGTAGACCCAAATATAGAGAACATTTTCCCAGCAAATTTCTTCATACATGGAAATTTTTTCAGCAGACCAAGATTTGTAAAAGTCAACTAATGTCACAGCATTAAACATTTCTTTCACAGTGTGATCTGACTGCATGTCAATAAGTTCAAGCTGCAGCTTCTCAGGTGCTGTATCAATATCAGCAGTGATGGGATAAAAGAGCAAATTGAATTTAGGCTCAATTTTCTTGAAGTCCTGAAATCTTCTTGGCGGGCCGCAAAAAACTCTGTGGCGGGCCGCAGGTGGCCCCCGGGCCGCAATTTGCCCACCCCTGTCTTAGACCTACAGTTTTCCTCTTTCTGGTCTGCCTAAGCCTTGCTTTAAACCTCTACAATTACAAATTTGGGTTGGTTTTGCTTAGTAATTTTCAAGTAAACATCTGTATTTTGTGATGGGTTATGTGATTGAAGAACAGTGATTAAATGCATGACTAGTTTAGGAAGATGCTTTGGAGCATAACATACGCCCATCACTCTGGCTACTTGTATGAAAAGGAAAGGGCAGAAGTTGAGCTCCTTTGCTGTTACTGGCCTCTGCTGGTATCTGAAGCAGAACTAGTCTCTTGTCGTTTAGGAAACTGAAGTAGATTCTTGAGCTACCTGGGAACTGTTTGTGGTTGGTTCAGTGCAGTCCCTGGCCAGCTGCAGTACAGTCAATCCTGGTACTGCAGAAGTTTGTAATTATGAATTTACCCTGCTCATTCGAAATCAAGCATCATTTCTCTTGGAGAGCCAGTGGGGTGTAATGGTTAGTGAGCTGGGCCATGATGCAAGAGAACCAGGTTCAGATTCCCCACTCTGCCTTGGAAGCTGGTTGGGTGGCCTTGGGTCAGTTGTGCGTGAGAATAAATGGAGGAGAGAAGAAAGTTGGATGTCACTTTGCATCTCCATTGTGGAACAAAGGTGGGGTATAAAAGAAATAAATAAATTCTGCAGTCCAGAAGGTCGAATGCAATATTGTGCATGTGCCAGCAGACCGGGTGCCCCAATCCGGTTGACCTTGTGGATTCATGTGCAGGAATTTGTTTATTACCGGAAATATTTGTTTCCTACTGCTCACTGCAAAGATAAAATGGCTCTTTCTCCTTGAACATAAAAGACACAAAACTTAATGCAGTAGTGTGCAGTAAGAATAACCCAAAGTTTATAAAACCAGCCAGCACTAAATCACCTCTGAAAACATCAGTAAAAGCTAACCATCTCAGGAGCATCCATAAAAATTTAGGTCCATAGTGTGAACAGACTGAGGAACCAAACCCCGACATGATCGACTGAAGTCAATGGAAGTCAGTGAAAGTTGACACCGACAGAAATCAACAGAGAGCCTGGATAAGAGTGTTTTTGCTTGATACTTAAAGCTGAATAGGCTTGGCACCAGGGAGAAATGCTTTTGAGGGTGGAATTGCACAGCTGGGGTATCATTACAGTGAAGGCCCTATATCTGGTGCTCACGTGTTTACATTCTGAAGATCAAGGCATGAAAGGCAGTCTCTCTGAAGCAGATCTTAATTGGTAGGCAACATTTCACGTCTTTAATATTAACCTCTGGATCCCTATGGAACTTTGGGTGGCTGCTTTGAAACAATATGAACTTTTGAAGCAGGCATGTAATATACAAAACAATGTTATTTTTGCACTAACCAATAGCTACAAAATTGTCTGAGCCATGCGCTTGGTACCAAACCCAAATAGTAGTTCTTGGGGACAGTATGGTACACGCCATTGGCACATGTCTACCAACGTTATGAGCTGAGAGAACTCTTGGAAAACAAAGGAGCTTTTGATGACTGCTTGCCAAGAAAGCTTGTAAATACTGATGCAATCCCAGATCTAGCTAAAGGGAGCTTGCCAGTTGCTACTCCTGAACTACTGGAGCAAGCAAGTGCAAATAAAATATGTGTTTCTGCCCTAAACTGGTGGGGCTGTAGACAAAAGCTGTGTACTAGGTGTTCCTGACATTGGAGGACCCATCCTGACATTGATTGCTCCTTTGTGAGACCACTGGCTATGGAGAAATAGAACAAGTATGACTAGAAGCCTAAGAAACAAAAGATGAATTTAATGGAAGAAGTGATGGAGAATGGGAAGGCTTTGTTGATTTCCAGGCTTTTCATGGATGGAGCGAACCAAGGGCCATCATGGTTTTCCCCTCAAAAACCAGATGATAATCAAGTGGCATTTGACCTGTCCTGAACCTTGTTGTACCAACCCATAAGCTTGGAAATATCAAGGCATTTGTCACAGTGCTCTTACAAATCTCTCTATGACATGTAATTCTCCTACACAGGGCTATTTTGGGGCAGGAACGCACAGGAACGGAGTTCCGGCTGGCTCCTTAGTTGGCCACACCCAGCAGGAACTTATTAGCATAATAGGCCACACCCAACAGCAGAAAGTCATTAGGATTGGCTACATTAGGGGTATGTGGCCTAACATGCAAATTAATTCCTGCTACAAAAAAAGCCCTGTCTTTTGACAACAAACAAGGTAAACAGAATAAGAAGCAAAAGGTGGGTGTGGCTGGATGACCACTCTTCTGGTAACATGGGGGTGTGGCCTAATGTGCTAATAAGCTGTGCTATCAGTGGTGTGGCCTAATATGCTAATGAGTTCCTGCTGGGCTTTTTCTACAAAAAAAAGCCCTGCTCCTACAGAATCCTCCCTTTATTTTATATATTTATTTCACTTGTGGATTAAATTTTTATCCCAGATTTTCTCCAAGGACAGGTTGGTCCTACATGATATCCCATTTCCTGGCTGGTGATATAAATATACTAGCCAGGAGTGTTGGTTGTTGCGAAAGGTAAGCATTACACCGTGTAAAGAATTTCAAAAAGAAGTTTCCATCTCAATGTGTCACACCCTATTCTCTCTCTTAGAGCTAAAGCAAGTTGTAGAAGCTGCTGTTTTGAAGGAGGACTATAGATACACAGATGGCTAGATAGTCTCTATTCTTTCAGCCGGTTAGGAATGGGAACTCTATGCCCAACCGATACTAAAATCCTCTTTTGTGGGAGCATAATGCAAAAGTCATAATTGCCATGGGTCAAAAAGATCACATCAAATCATCATGGAATTCATGAGTTGGATTCCTGAGATGGCAAGCTTGCGACTCAGTGCACCAAATGCATATGGTGATCTTTCTAAATGAACCTTCCCTGGCCCAGCCTTGACTTGAAAGGAAGACTCCTCAGAAGAAGACCCCTCATGGATTGAGGAGCCCTCTGTGGGCTGCACTATACCTGAGCCTCCCTGCAGCCTGGAGTTTTGAGGGGAAGATCCCTTCCCTTCTGTACTACCACAGTTCTACTACAGAACAGGAACTTTCTGAATGGTTCACCTCCAGCATCCTCAGAGTCTCCCTCAGGACTCTAGGAACAGAAATGTCTCCATGTTAAATTCATAAGAACATAAGAGAAGCCAATGCTGGATCAGGCCAGGGGCCCATCCAGTCCAACACTCTGTCACGCAGTGGCCAAAAACACCAGGTGCCCTCAGAAGGTCCAGCAGTGGGGCCAGGACACTAGAAGCCCTCCCACTGTTGTCCCCCCATCAAGCACCAAGAATACAGAGCATCACTTGCCTCAGACTGAGAGTTCCTATCTATACTTTGTGGCTAATAGCCACTGATGGACTTGTGCTCCACATGTTTATCTAATTCTCTCTTGAAGCCGTCCATGCTTGTAGCTGCCACCACCTCCTGTGGCAGTGAATTCCACGTGTGAATCACTCTTTGGGTGAAGAAGGACTTCCTTTTATCTGTTCTAACCTGACTGCTCAGCAATTTCATGGAGTGCCCACGAGTTCTTGTATTGAGAAAAAGGGAGAAAAGTACTTTTTTCTCTAACTGCTCTATCCCATGCATAATCTTATAAACCTCCATCATGTCACCCCTCAGCCATCGTTTCTCCAAGCTAAAGAGCACCAAGCGCTTCAACCTTTCTTCATAGGAAAAGTGTTCCAACCCTTTTATTCGTGAAAGGAAGGGCTGTGGCTCAGTAGCTGGATTCCTGAGGGAGACTCTGAGGAGGCTGGATATAACGTCTAGACTGGATTCTAACTGTCAAACTACTGAACGTGAATGTGTAAGCTTGCCTGGAAGTACCCTTAGGTTCTGAACTTACTTTAATGGATTTTAAATGTACAGCTTGTGATGGGACTCCATTAAGGTGCTACTGTTTGGAATGTCTGATCTTGAAAACCAGTAATCTGGTTTTGTCAGATTCTGTTTTTCCATTGCTTCCAATGCATCATTGGATTAGTTTCATCGTTGGAATGCAAGAAGAGCCATGGTGTATCACAGAGGTCCATCTAGTCCAACATCCTTTGTTTTCATGGTGGCCATCCAGGAAGCTTCAGAGCATGAAGGTAACAGCCCACCTGTGGTGTTTGTCCTGCTGCAACTATTGTCCTGCTGCAACATGGAGGTTCAAGTCTTAACTGTTAGCAGCTATGGATTTAATGTGATTTTTGTCTACTGTTTTATACGAAGATCAGAATTGCTCTGCAGGATCAATTAATATTGGAAAATATTGGACTGCAGGATCAATTAATATTGGAAAATATTGAAAAATATTGGAAAAGTGGAAAACTATGCTCCACTGATCCCCCCCCACACACACACACACACCAGCAACCAACAGTCAGAAACTCTGTCCGTGCTTTGAGGTTAATAGCCGTTAATAGAACTGGCATCCATGAATGTGTATTACCATAGGTGGTCACCTTATTGGTCCATGATAGAAGAAGAAGAGATTGGATTTATAGCCCACCCTTTACTACCCAAAGGTGTCTCAGAGTGGCTTACAATCTCCTTTCCCCTCCCCTCCCCACAACAGACACCCTGCAAAGTAGTTGGGACTGAGAGACCTCTTTCAAGGAGTGCTTGTGAGAGAACAGCTCTGAAAGAACTTGTGACTGACCCAAGGTCACACCAGCAGCTGCATGTGGAGGAGTGGGGAATCAAACCCGGTTCTCCCAGATTAGAGTCTGTGGTCCTAACCACTACACCAAACTGGCTCTCTGAGGAAACTTTAGTGGACCTTCTGTCTTGACAGGGACTCTCAAGGGTCTCGGGCAGAGATGTTTCCAAGTCTTACTACCATGAGAACCTTTTAACTGGAGACAGAGAGAGACCTAGGGGCTTTCTATATGTAAAGTATGTGCTCGGCTGCAGGGCCAAGCTCTTCTTTTCATGAATCCAACATGCAGCTCCACATGTTGTCTAGGATACTGGAGACTACAACATCCTGCAACACCAATTCCCCAGCCAATGAGATGGTTTACTTAATGAGCAGGACGCAAGCGTCAGACCACAGCTTGTCTGAAGAGAAGAAGTGTGGTAAAGACAAGAAAAGAGTTGTAGACGGAGAGAATTCCAGTAAGGGATGTTCATGGAACAGAACAGAGTCTGCTGTATACCAGAACCACAGTCGCAGGTTCCAAGTTTCTGTCCCATCACCTTCCAAAATCCAGTATGCACTGTGGGATTGTAAGCGTTTCCTCCTCTGCCACAGAAATGCAGAGGTTCGTGCTGTCTGTCCATGCCAGATAGGCTTGTGGCAAAAGCTTGCAGCCTTGTGCGGTCTGCTTTCTTTTTGCCGATGTCCAGTGCGCTGAAATTGGACTTCAGTCACTTACCCTGACAATGCTTTTTGTTTATCTTAGAGAAATATTATCCTGCTTTTCAGGCAAATGATTGGCTTTCCATGACAAATTGATACAAATGTTCTTTGAAGCATAGGCGTCAACTACGGGGGGGCTCGAGGGCTTGAGGACTGAGCCCCCCCCCCCGGGAAAATGGAGCACCCTCCGCCGCGCCTCCCCGGGCCCTTCCTAGGGCCGCAGCTGCCGTCTCTCTCCCCCCCCCCCCCCGCCTGGCCACTCCGTCCTCCCTCTGTCTGTCCAGGGGCCACCCTGGTGGACGGAGGGAGGGACGGAAGCAGGAGTGGTCAGGCGGGGGGGGGGGGGGAGACGGCGGCGGTGAGGACATGGTCCCAGCGGGCGCGCACGCTTTCCACACGCGCACTGAAGAGCCCCCCCTCCCCCCGGGATTTCCCAAACTCGACAGCCCTGCTTTGAAGCTGGACCTGGATCCAAGCGTGGTAGAAGGGTGGTGGTTGGCGGCTTCCTGCCCTTCCTCTGCTGATCTCAACAGTGGCAGCTGGAAGCTGGGGAAAAGATGCTCCCAGTCTCCTACCCTTCTCTTTAAATTCATGTAGTTATTTCTAATGTTTTTATCCAGTGTTCTAGCCAAATATTGGCTCCCAAAGGGTCTTAACAAGAATCAAAAGACAATATACATGGCAATTCAATAAAAATGCAGGCTTTTGAGATCTGCAGCCAGTATGTCCTGAAAATTTTTTCCTGGTCCCTCATTGGGAGGGAGTGTGTGGGTGTGTGTGTGTGTGTGAGAGAGAGAGAGATAGGTGGGGGTTTAAAATCCATCATGGTGAAAGATTTTGGGGAACCTGAAAGCTTGTATTCACTATTTTGTGATATTTTGATTGGTCCTAATACAAAAATTCCTATACTCCCATTCTTTCTGGATTTTTGCTATGGGTTGACCCAGTTCCCTGCAGTTTTTGACAATTTCAAGAAATATTATTTGCTGAGAGGATTTGTCAGTGGCCCGCTTTCTGCCTTCCCTTTGCTAGTCATATCAGCAGCAGTTATAAGACAGTTATAAGAAGATAATAAGAAAAGTAAATCCCAGCGCTTTGTCAAGGAACCAAGTGCCTCTTGCTGAACAGACTGCTGCATGGCAAACCTCATGGAAAATTTATACCCTGTGGTAGGGTTGCCAGCTCTGGTTTGGGAAATCCATGGGGACTTTGGGGATAGAACCTGAGGAGGGTGGGTTTGGGGGAGGGGAGGGATTTCAGTGGGGTATGAACGCCATAGGGTTCCCCTTCCAAAATGGCCATTTTCTCTGGGTGCACTGATCTCTGTCACCTGGAGATCAGTTGAAATAGCAGCTCTCTGCTACCACCTGGAGGTTGGCAACCGTACCCTGTGGTCACTGTGGCCGTCTCTCTTGGGGCAAGTTACTCCACCTGTGTTTTGTTTATGATTCTACATGTGCAGCGGTCGTACTGCGCGCACACTGCTTTGCTCAGGATGGTGTATGTAATTGTGGCTGACCTGAGGATTGACCATGCATGAGAGCCAGTTTGGTGTAGTGGTTAAGTGCGTGGACTCTAATCTGGGAGAACTGGGTTTGATTCCCCACTCCTCCACTTGCACCTGGCTGGATGACCTTGGGCAAGCCATAGCTCTGTACCAGCTGTTCCCTCAAGGACAGCTTGGGAAAGCTCTCTCTCAGCCCCACCTACCTCACAGGGTGTCTGTTGTGGGGAGGGGAAGGGAAAGGAGTTTGTAAGCCGCTCTGAGACTCCCTTGGGGAGTGGAGGGCGGGGTATAAATCCAATCTCTTCTTCTTCTTCTTCTTCATACTCATCCGACCACTTTTTGTTTATACTCTGCACTGTTTTGGATAAAAGGTTGCCTTGCCATTGACCGTTCCATCTTCTGTTCTTAGTTCATACACACATACCACTCACCTAGCTGGGACATCTCTGCCCTGGATCTTTAAGTCAAGCGAACTAGGCGAGGGCCATACCTCAGTGGTGGAGCCTCGGCTCAGCATGCAAGGAAGTCCGGGTTGCTACGCAGAGTCAGGCAATGGCAAACCACCTCAGTGGCTCTCTTGCCTTGAAAACCCCATGTCTGTGACTTGACAGCACTTCCCACCAGCGCCATAACAATATTCAAGTTCTGTGCAGCGCCATAGATTGGCCTGCCTGTCAGTAAGCACATCTCTGTGCGTACATACCCAGGCACAACCTGAAACAAAGCTGAGAAGTCCATCATGTCTACTAAACTGAGCTTTGCTTTGCTTATTCCTGTGCTGCATCACTAGGTGTCCTTTTTTTGCTGCTTCTCCAACAAGAGACACACTAGGGTTGCCAGCCTCCAGGTGGGGCCTGGAGATCTCCTGCTTTTATAACTGATCTCCAGCTGACAGAGATCAGCTCCCCTGGAGAAAATGGCTGCTTTGAAGGGTGGACTTTATGGCATTGGACCATGCTGAGGCCCCTCCCCTCCCCGAACCCCACCTTCTCCTGGCTCCACCCCCAAAGTCTCCAGGTATTTTCCAACCAGGACTTGGCAACCCTAAGACACACATAAGTGGACTTCAATATGTAAACATCTAGGAAAATGAATGGCAGATGCTTTGCCTCTTTCTTTCTTTCTTTCTTTCTTTCTTTCTTTCTTTCTTTCTTTCTTTCTTTCTTTCTTTCTTTCTTTCTTTCTTTCTTTCTTTCTTTCTTCCCCCTTCCCCCACTTTTACGTCCCCTCTGATGAACTGCACACTGCAGTCGTTTTTCGCCTCTCTGTTCCTGCAAGGGGAAGCCAGTCTGGCCTGCAGTTTTAACTGCGGGAGAAGAACAAGCGGCCTTGTGTCTGAAAGGCCCCTGCCCTCCTTCATTAACAAGCTGGTTGAAGATGGAAGTGCTAGATTGCCCGGTGAGGGCGGGGGCGGGTCTCTCCTTCCAGCCCTTGCAAGACTGAGGCACTTTTGAGTCTCCGTTTGTCGACAAAGAGGCCATAACCGTGTTGATCTTTCTTTCCTTTTAGGGAGACGTGGGAGCTCTGGGCCCTCCTGGAGTTCATGGACTTATTGTAAGTACAGGAAAATACAGGAGAGCTTTTGAATTTGGGGCTTTGGAATTTGAGGCTTTCAAGTTTCTTTCAAAGCCCAGTAAACACAAATGCATGTGTTCATTTGGTCTTTGTGTTTGAAAGGGAGCATAACATGGACAAAGTAGTATGCATGGTGCAGTGTTTTGGTAGCTGCGAGAACAACAGGATTGCCCCTTTTGGGCTACGATGGGTGGCAGGATGTTGTGTGTTTTTTTTTTAGCAAATGGTTGTGGGTAGATGAAACTATTTGGACCAAAGTCCTTCGCGTTAGGGCCAAGTCTCTGCAGGCCTGGGTCTCACTGTGTCTGGGCTGTACCACTTTAAACTGCAGAGATAATGTAGAAAAATGGTATTACAATAGTAGAAAACAGTTTAGCAACAACAGGATAATATGTGCAGCAAACCGACAATGTATCCTAAATGCATTGGTGTAGTTCTCAGTCCCTTCCCCTTTGTAAAACGCGTTCCTGTTTCTGTTACAGAACAAAGTTTGAGTCTAGTGGCACCTTTAAGCCCGACAAAGTTTTGTTGTGGGTCTAAGCTTTCACCTAAAATAAAACTTTGTTGGTCTTAAAGGTGCCACTGGACTCAAAACATTGTTCCTCTGCTTCAGACTAACTAGGGTTGCCAGGTCTGGGTTGGAAAATACCTGGAGACTTTGGGGGTGGAGCCAGGAGAGGGTGGCGTTTGAGGAGGGGAGGGGCCTCAGCATGGCACAATGCCAGAGAGTCTACCCTCCAAAGCAGCCATTTTCTCCAGGGGAGCTGATCTCTGTCAGCTGGAGATCAGTTGTAAAAGCGGGAGATCCCCAGGCCCCACCTGGAGGCTGGCAACCCTAAGACTAACACAGCTACACACCAGAATTTATTCTGCTACAGTACAGCCTTATTACCTTTATAGCAAGTACTTTCTTAACAGCTCTATTTTACATAGTTTTTGGAATGACAGTAGCCTGACCTTCTCAGACAGGCTATTCCACAAGGGGTTCACAGATATGCAAATATGAAAAATTTATACAGGTTGGAGAATCCAGCTTTTGTGCAGTGGAGAAAGGAACTGTGACTTTAAAATTGACATGTAGGCTATGCACAGATCTGCTCAAAAGATGGGAGGCTTTCCTCTTGAGAAAGCAAACTTTTCATACTAGTGGTCAAACCTGAGTCTGGATTTGACCACTTCTTCCATTTCAGGCTGCAGATGGAACCTCATGTGATAGAATGTTCCTCCATACAGAAATCATTCTTTCCGCACAGAAAACTGGCATGTCAGTAAGGAGGGTTCCAGCCTTGCTGTTCCCCTGACAGGCTAGTTTTCTGTGCATAAGAGATTCTCATATATATTCTTATATCTTGTGAATTACTGCTCACTTCTTCAGCTATGGCTAGAAGGTGAGTCCATCAGTTGTATACATTAGAAAGTGGAGTGCTTTCAGATGCCAAATGACAGTAGCAGGTGAATGACAATAGCAAGTGAGATTAGCTGTCACATGCAGAAGGGCAGTAGGCATGGTGAAATCAGCATTGGTAATGAGACAGAAACCCTAGGTTTCAGTTAAGTCCTGGTGGATGCATTGTCTTGAACATCATTACCGGTTGTAACTCAGCAGTCTCTCTTTCTAAACCCCCTTTGAAATTCCTTTGTAAGAGAACTGCTACTCTTAGGTCAGCAACTGAATGTCCTGAGAGTTAAAATATCCCCCCACTGGTTTTTGAATGTTATGGTTTTTAATGTCAGACTTATGTCCATTAATTCTTCGTTGAAGGGACTAGCCTGTTTGTCCAGTGTAGAGGGTGGAAGGGCATTGCTGACATTAAGAGGATGAGTATGAATCTGAGATGGTATGGCTGATGCTGCTGGGACCACTGATGGTGTTGCTAGGATCTATATGAGAGCAAAGTTGTCACCTTGGTTTGTTCCAGGTCTTGGTACCAGAGTCCATGGTACTGTTAAGTAGTTTATTGTTGTTGGTGACAAGTTGTTTTAGGTTAGCAGGCTGTCTGTAAGCAAGGAAAGGTTGGCCCCCCAGTACTTGCGTGAGGGAAGTGTCACTATCCAGCATGGGTTGTAGGTCATTAATAGTGCATTGAACAGGCTTGAGTTGTGAGCTATAGGTGACCATCACCAGTAGTGTTCTGTTGCCATTTTCTTTGGGCTTCTCTTGTAGCAGACTGTTCCAGGGTATCATTCTGGCCTTTCCAGTAATCTTACTCACTGTATCAGGAGGATATTGTAGTTACAAAACTGCCCGCTGTAGATCCTTCAAGTGAGTATCTCTGTCCGAGGGGTTTATGTGGATACACCCTGAGAACCTCGATCGGGCACTTTCCGCCTCCTGCCAAAGTATGGATACACGAGGGACGCATACTTAACACATTATACTGGAAACTGACAGATCAGCAAACATATCTGCTTGTCTCCAGCTACCACTCCAGCCACATCAAACAATCCATTGTCTATAGGCACACCAAACAATCCATTGTCTATACACAATAGTCGCTTCTGCTTCATCCCCTCAGACTCACTTGATACTCACTTGAAGGATCTACAGCCGGCATTTTTACAACGAAAATATCCTCCTGATATGGTGAGAAAGATGATTGGAAAGGCCAGCATGATGCCCATCTTACAACTCCACTGAGCAAAGTTTGTCTATTTCAGGGGTGGCCAACCTTGCTTAACGTAAGAGCCACATAGAATAAACGAAAGAGCCACATAGAGATGTCTGAGAGCCGCAAGACAGGAACAAATATCACACACACGTTTTTATTTTTAAAAATATGCAAATTTGCTTTTTATTAACGTTAAATGGGACTGCCAAAAACAAAAACAAACGAGGAAAACCAGTTATAAGAAAGAGAGAGAGAGAAACTAGGAAAGCAAATAGATGGGAGGGAGGAGGGAAGGAAGGAAGGGAGAAAGAGAGAAAAAGCATGCCTCCCCTTTGCTTCCCCAGCCGCCCTGCCAGGAGCCGCACAATATGTGTGAAAGAGCTGCATGTGGCTCCCGAGCCACAGGTTGGCCACCCCTGGTCTATTTATTAATTGAGATACGTATATCCCACCTTTCTTTTTGGCTGAAGTTTGAAGCCTTCCTTCAGTCTTAAGTAGGAAGTCGGCTCCTTAGGCTGGAGGAAGGCTCCTTGAGGGATGGCTGGATCCGCCCCATTGCTTGTCTGCGCTGAAATGGCCCCAGTGAGCAACTGTCTGTTCTGTGGAGGAAACTTATTTGTAGCAATGGACTCAGGAGAATGGCCTCTCCTCCTGCATCTTGGTCCTGATCCCAGTTGGGCCTGCACAAACGTGGGAACACAGAACTATCAGTGCATGGGTGATCTAAAGTCCTCATGGAAGAGTCCTGAAGGGAGAGGTTTTTGTGAGGTGAAGAGAGATTTTTCAGATTGTTCCTCCCCTCTGCAACTCTTCGCAGGCTCCCAGGTTGTGTGAGCAATTCCCCCCTCTCCATAACGGAAAATAGCTAATGGTGTTTCAAAGTATGACAACTTTGTTGTGCTCCTGATGAAATTATAGGGAAGGCAATTCCTCCTTCCACAAAACTCTCAGCCCTTCTTCCCCCCCCCCCACCCAAAACCGCCCTCTTCACTCAAAAGGTCCTGGCAGTGGCAGCAACAGGAGACCCCTTTGAAACAGGAATGTGACACTCTTTCCGACAGAATGCCTCTCTGTTCCTCCCTGGTACCTGGCATGTGGGCATAGCAGCCTCCCGGGTGCCAGGGATGCTGTGGTGTGTTTTCCCAGGCACCTGACTGAGTAATCAGTAGGGAAGTAGGGAAATTGCATTTGCCAGGGCTCCTTGCTGACCTGTATGTGCTTAGCTCCGTGTAACCTCTGAGCTGGGGAGGGACGTCTTGAGGAAATGGCCCTTGACTTTTAATCCAGCTGAGCACTTTGATGCTACCGGTATCTCCAGGGGTCCTTTTGTAGAAAAAGAGGTGCAGGAGCTCATTAGCATAGCTCATTAGCATATGCCACGCCCCCTGACATCACCAGAAGTGTGTCAGAAAGGGAATGTCAGTTTCAGCCCCATTATATCCTATGGGCCATTGAAATCAATGGCAAAAACTCATAGGGTATATGAGGGGCTGGAGGAAAGGGGGTTCGAGGGAGAGGCTCCAAACTTACAGGGTAGCTGGTGGGGCCTCTCCTCGAAATACCCACTAAGTTTCAAGAAGATTGGACCACAGGGTCCAATTCTATGGGCCCCCAAACAGATTGTCCCATCCCCTCCATTGCTTTCTATGGAGGGAAAAAATGTTAAACTTTTTCCCTCCCATAGAGAACAATGGAGGGGATGGGGGCAACCTGTTTGGGGGCCTGTAGAATTGGACCCCCTGGTCCAATCTTCTTGAAACTTGGTGGGCATTTCGAGGAGAGGCCCCAGCAGCTACCCTGCAAGTTTGGAGCCTCTCCTTCAAACCCCCTTCCCCCCAGTGGCTTTTAAAGTTGTTGCCGAATTTCAGCGGCGAGCTGAATCAGATTAGAGAATCTGATTCAGCCCGTGGCTGCCCTACTGGCCAGTCCTGAGCTGGCAGAGCTTCGCTCCGCCTCGCTCCGGCCCCAACGGACCCCTGGGTATCCCCATCTAGTCCTCCCCAGTACATGATGTCCATAGACATGAGTATTCCATTCTTAGCAGTTCGTGCCTGATAGCTGCAGATAGATCAGTTCTCCACGACTTCAGTCTAAAATGTTGCCCGTCACTATAACCTTCACCTTTGCCCATTTCCTCCTCTTGGTTCTGGGTATCCCGAGGATCCAGTTATCTCTTTGCACTCTGCCATTCAGAGCCGCTTTGTAGAGGGCCTGAGTGAATCGTGAGAGGTAACCAGAGCCGCCTCCGTTCTGAGCTCAGTTTTATGCAGGCCAGCTCGATGAAGTGAGCCCTTTCTTTCGAGAAGTCTCTCTCCACTCCAAGGCATGAACAAGGGATCTGTTCTGTGGAGCCTTTGCTCGACGCTCACGGGGTGCCTGCCTCCATATGACCGCCCGCTAAGGAAATATGCCTTTCGCTTCAGCGGCTGCTGCCCTGCTTGTTTATAAATGGCAGGAGAGAACTCCAAGCACGAGAGTTCCCCAGCTCCCTTTGTAGGGGAAAAAGCATTAGAAGGATCACTTGAATATAGATCTGTTTTAAAGACCTTTAGGTGTTCTGGAGGTTTCGTGCAGCCCTAGGGCATACCGTTTAGACCAGGGCAAATACTTCTCTTATGTCATGTGATCATCTTCATTTCTTTGGTTTCATATTTATGCTGAAGGCTTGAGACCGAAAATATGTTCTGATTTAAAAGCCTATGTAAAAATTATTAAATCAGATCTGAAAATAGGAATCAGGGCTGTATATGTTCTATGGTGGCTTCAGTAGATAGCTTTGTGTGGCGCTCAGAACTAAGCAGCCTGAGCATCTCTGTTAGTGTCTGACTTTGCAAATGGGTGGGCATGGTAGCTAAATAGAACCTCTAGGTCCAGAGGCAGCAGATGTCTGAATACCAGTTACTGGGGTCAAGCAGTGGGGTGGGGGGAGCTGCTGGCATCATGCCCTGCCTGTGAGTTTCCCAGTGCCATCTGGCTATCCGTGGTGAAAGGATGCTGGAAACCAAGGCTTTTTTTGTAGAAAAAGCCCAGCAGGAACTCGTTAGCATAATAGGCCACACCCAACAGCAGAAACTCACTAGCATATTAGCCTGCACCCCTGACAACACAGCTTATTAGCATATTAGGCCACACCCCCATGTTACCAGAAGAGTGGTCATCCAGCCACACCCACCTTTTGCTTCTTATTCTGTTCACCTTGTTTGTTGTCAAAACCCAGGGCTTTTTTTTGTAGTAGGAATTAATTTGCATGTTAGACCACATACCCCTACTGTAGCCAATCCTGATGAGTTTCCGCTGTTGGGTGAGGCCTATTATGCTAATGAGTTCCTGCTGGGTGTGGCCAACTCAGGAGCCAGCCGGAACTCCGTTCCTGTGCGTTCCTGCCCAAAAATAGCCCTGCTGGAAACAATTAACATTTTGGTCTGATCCCGCAAGGCTGTTGTTAATACACTCACTCAGATTATTGGAGGATAGGTCTGTGAGCTGCTGTTGGCTGTAGTAACTGAGTAGAACTTCTAGATTTAGGAGCAACATACCTCCGAATTACCAATTGCTGGTGACGTACCAAGATGGGCAGCCGTGTTAGTCTGTCTGTAGCAGCTTAAAGACTAACAGAATATGTGGCAGGGTATGACCTGTTGTGAGTCACTGCTCACTTCTTCAGATACCACTAGAATGGGAGTCCATCTGTCCTATTTATTGGAAAGTAGAGTGATTTCAGATGCCGAATGACATTAGCAGGCAAATGACAGTAGCAGGCATGATTGGATTTAGGTGAGATATGCAGAGAGGTAATAGGCATGGAGAAATCAGCATTGATAATGTGGCAGGAAACTTAGGTCTCGATTCAGTCCAGGTGGATGCATTGTCTTGAGCTTCATTATCACTGCAATTCAGCAGTCTCTCTTTCCAATTCCTTTGTAAGAGAACTGCTACAGTTAGATTAGAATGAGAGACTGCTGAATTGCAACTGATATTGAAGCTCAAGGCTACATTGTAGTCAGCAGAAGCAGAACGTTAAGCAAAATAAGCCAATATTGATGAAATAATAGGCTGTATAGTTTTGCTTGTTTTATGCAATTCTTCAAGAAAGTTCTTTTTTAAAAAAAAATTACAAACCTAAACCTAAGCTTGCCCAAAGCAAGAATGATCAAAGGGACAGAACTACAGAAATGTGGACCGGAGTGCCAGATGTGTAATGAAGCTACCTGCACAATGACCACCAACACATATTCTTAACCTAAGTTAAAAAAAAAATTAAGCTTCTAATCTTCATGACAGTGCATAGTTCACTTCTGATAAATAGAGTAGCAGCAGTAGTGAAGAGAGCCTACGGAGAAGGCATGGGGCTTCATGTTGTCCCTTCTTAAACCTGACTTGTCTCTTCTCTCTCTCTCATATACTAGGGTGATATGGGTGCTGTTGGACCAATAGGCTTTCCAGGACCAAAAGGATTAAAGGTAAGTGTGCGTATTTGTTGGAAGCTAGACGCCACCTCACAGAATTTTGTTGTCCATCTCACAATTTCCCGCCTATCCTATTGCACTGGGGTTCTGAGCAGGAAAGCAGCAAGAAAAGTTTGAGGTGATCGCATCTAGGCCCGGGTATGGAAAACCCACCCAAGTCTGGACTGATCACTGAGGGATAATGAGGTAAACTGACAGGGACAAGATGATTTGCTTTTCAAAATAAAACAAGAATGAAGTTTAATCAGAAACCTGCCCCCCCCCCAACTGAGGTAAATTTGAACACTCAACTACGTGTTGTGAGACAGTAGGTTTCGAACAAGGAAGACTTTCTCTCAGGCAGGTTTGTAACATCCAGGGCTATTTTTGGGCAGGAACGCACAGGAACGGAGTTCCGGCTGGCTCCTGAGTTGGCCACACCTACAACCAAAACCTCTGGCATGCGTGGCTACAAAGCATGCTGCCCTCCTCGCATTACCCACAAGAGGGAAAGGCGGCATGTTAAAATGCTATCTTTCCCTCTGGGGAGCCCATGGGATTTCCTTGTCAATTTCACTCTCCACCAGTCAGCTGAGAGTGAAATTGACAAGGAAAAGCCTTTATCTGCCTTTCCTTCTCTAGCTGACATGTCAGCAGCTGGAAAAGGGCAGGCAGGGAGCCCAAGCATGTTGAAAATGCCTTTCTTTCCCTCCCCATGCCTGCCCTGTGCTTTCTCAGCCCCCCACCTAATATGCTAATGAGCTGCAATGTCAGGGGTGTGGCCTAATATGCTAATGAGTTCCTGCTGGGCTTTTTCTACAAAAAAAGCCCCGGTAACATCTAAAAATATAGCATTCTACTGCAACTTAGTTTCATACTAGAACCAGCAAACCCTCCTGGCCTACCATAACACCTCAGTTCCCCGAGCCAGGAATAGACTATGGTTGCAGTCAAACGCGCCAGATAAAATGGGGGGAAAGCGAAGCTATTTCCTCCGGCGGAATTTGACCCACAGTTGCACGATCACACAGACTTTTGAAGCTGCGAGCACAGCCTGCCACTGTGTTCCTATAAACAGCAGTTGCAAAGTGAATGCTTGCTTTCAGGGACTTAATTTTCTATTCTACCCTTCATTTCCAAGTCCTGTGCTTTCCTCACACATTCCAAGTGCTCCATTTACTAAGGAGAGTCTCTATTTTCGTGTTCTTTAGTGAATTGCAGTCCTTATTTTTGCTTTCTGGGAATGCCTTGCTTTAGAATTTTTGCTCATATCACTGATCTCCAGCTGAGAGAGATCAGCTCCCCTGGAGAAAATGGCTGCTTTGAAGGGTGGACTCTATGGCATTGTACCATGCTGAGGCTTCTCTCCTCCCCAAATCCCACCCTCTCCTGGATCCACCCCCAAAGTCTCCAGGTATTTTCCAACCCAGACTTGGCAACCATATAATATCACTGGCTGGTTGCGAGCTCTGGAGGCTCTTCCCCATTAATAGCCTCAGAGGACACTGCTGCTGGCTGCTCAAGCACCTTCTTCCAAGGCAGGGAAGCTTGCCACATCACTGGCTCCAAGGTGGTGAACCATCAACCAAGAAGGAAAGTGTCCCTCGGGCCGCTGGCCCTTGTTGTTTCACACAGGAGTCCCTTTCCTTGAAAAGTGTGCCTGACACAGAAGGGCTTCCAAGCGGCCTGATACTGCACAGGTCCTGGCACTCCTTTTAGGCCTTAGGATCCAAACTCTGCCTGTCCCAGGTTGTCCAACTGGGACCTCCTGGCAATTGCTTGCTTAACTCTACCTTGGCTGCACAACTGGCCTCTGCAGCACTGATCGGGAGTCTTTTATCTTCCCAGACACCCAGCAGCAAGACATCAACCCATTCTCTGTCACTTCCAGTTTTTGATTGTCCACTTCTTGTGGGTATGTCAGGACTGGAGCAGGCCCCGCAGAGCCTGCAGTAGGGTCAGGGTTCCAATAATGCTTTCTCTTTCTCCTACCTTCTCGGTTACAACTTGTTCTTAGTGCACATGAAGGTAAATCCATGCACATGAACTGTAAAGACTCCACAAAACATTTCATATCCTGCAGTTGCTGAGGTATATTTTGAACTGTTGGTAATGCATTGTAGGACCATTTAGCTAGTGGAAGGCAGGTTGTTGCAGACTAAATAAATGCCACAAACAGAAAACGGAGTAAAGCTTTCAGCAGTGTACAGTAGTATGTATGGGCTGGAGGTGGATATTTAATAGGAAGGCCTCTAGCCCGGAGAAATAAGGACTGATATATGCTTCTACCATGTACAACTAAAGAGCAACTGAGCCAGCAACTTGAAAAGAGAGCTTTTACCAGCCTTAGAAAAAGAAGAAGGCTTTCAGCCAGATATTAAAGAAAGGACTGGTTGCTACTTTTAGAAATAAATGGAATGGCTTGCTCCTATATAAGTACTTCAAATGGAACTAAAAGTAAGTTAAAAGTTAAAAATGGTTAAAAATTATTAATTATTTAAAAAATTATAATATTATTCCATTCAGCTGCATGTCCCTCTTAATTCTAAATAACCATGTTTGTTTTAGTATAGCCAGCAACTTGAAAAGAGAGCTTTTACCAGCCTTATAAAAAGAAGAAGGCTTTCAGCCAGATATTAAAGAAAGGACTGGTTGCTACTTTTAGAAATAAATGGAATGGCTTGCTCCTATGATAATTTGATGAAAGCTGAAAAGAAGGTAATTTGAAATTGGATCCAGAAGAAAAGAAAGCTAAAAAGGACTTAAGCTCTAAAAATTTGAAGATTCCAGAGGCTGACACCTTTTACTTAATATAGGACTACTCCTGAGGAAGACTGTTGAAATGAGTGGATAACCGGGTGCTCATTGAGGATGTTGAACTTTTCTTACAAAATAATTGATATTTGAGGATGTTGTACTTTTCTAACACAATAATTGATATTTATAAGAGTTATTAAATGTTAAGAGGATGTTGGACTGTTCTTGTCATTTTATCACAGGGCTTGTTTGTTTATTTGATGTATTTCCTGTTACTGTGATCCCTGCTTTGGCTTATTCAACTTGTTAGCGGGTGCCATGGCTGAGTTCACTCTTGTGTCTTCACTCTCTCCCTCTCTTATTTTTAGGGGCTGATGGGAAATCCTGGAGAGCATGGACTGAAAGGTGATAAGGTGATCTGAATATTCCCTTATTGCACTGTTGTTATTTCTCTGCATGCAATTCCCCCACTCCTGGTTTTTGTTTTCTTTGCACTGCGTGACATACCCCTTACCCCCCCCTTTTTTTGCCTTATTTGTTTTTCACTTGTTGCCCACCTTCCTTCCCCTCATTAGCCCAACCCTCTTAATATTCCGTTAGCTCTGCATATCCAGAACATACCAATAACTTCTTTCTTGAGGGCTGTGTAACTTTGCTCTAGTGTAACTTTACTGAGCTTTAATAGTGTAGGACAAGCTATTCCCAAGTAAAGGAATACAGTGTGTAATAGGGAGCAAGGGGAGGCTTTTTTGGTGATAATAGGATTTTGTTTTTACCATCTGTGAAATGTTGCAGGATGGCACGCCGCATCTCATGAAGAATCTCTTTTCATGCCAAAAAAAGAGAAGAAAAAATGCACTTTGCGATCTTTCCCTCTGTCTTTGCAGGCACTTTGACCATATAGGGGGAAGGATAGGGCTGTGGATTGCCTGTGTTGATTTTTCTGTCCGTCACATATTTATCCTATCCCTTTATCCAGGGAGGATTGTGTGCAAGGTTGTCCAGTGGCTCTTGTTTTATCCTCACAATTACCCTGTGAGGTAGTCTAGGATGAGAGATAGTATCTGGTCCAAAGTCATTCAGTGAGCACCGTGGCTGAGCAGTGATTTGAGCCCTACCTCTCTCTGGTTTTAGCCTCACTGTTATAGCAGTCTGGTTCCTGGGATCTTTGCCTGAAATGCCCAAGGTCTTAGGTTCAGGTCCTGCTGTAAATCTAAATCCTAACACTCTCCACTTTTCCTCTTTTCCTTCCTCAGTCCTGTCCCTCCCATGTTGTTAGGTACATGGTTCCCAGGTTGGAAACCTTGCCCCAAGGATTCTTCCCTAGAGAGAGCTGATGAATTGGGAGTGAAATGTCAACTTTGCTGCACTCCAGCGTTTTGCAAAGAGAGACCTCCCCCAAACAAAACAGATGCAAGAGGGCACCTGAATCCCCAAATTTTAGAGCAGAGGCATGGCAGTCTGTCTCCCCCCTCTGCTGCCAGGAGCCATCAACCATTCATAATTATTAATTCAAATCAGATGAGAGCGGCTTCAGTGGGCCTAACTCATTCCATCTGCTCCTTCTTGCTGACTCGCAAAGGTCTGAGGGAAGGAATTATGGGTTTTGAGGGCATCCCACATCCTGCTTGGCATTGTGAGATGTCTCTCTCTCCCTTCTTCCATCTGAGCATCTGAGAGCTCTGCTTTAGTATGTCGGCGTTTAGCTCTGCCAGCTGAGAGACTCTCGCTTGTCTCCTGTGCACGTGACCAATTTGTTCCTGTGAGGCTTCTTCAGGAGATATTCTCATTAGATTGTACCCAATGTTTCAAACAGGGGCTTTAAGACTTCTCTTGTGAGTATCCAGAGAGTTACGTGGCTTTTTCACCTGCAACGTGAAGCCAAGCCAAGCAGATAATGCTTTTGGTCTTAGGCAGTTGTGGTAAGAAGTGTGTAAGATAATGATTCATGAGCTGACATCTGCTTGTGCCAGCAATGTTGTGCACGTTGGACTTACAAACATTCCCCCCCCCCCCCCCCCCCCAAAATCTGGTTTCATCCTGAGCCCCCTTGCTTTGCCTGTCAAACTTGAAAAAACGTTAAAAATCTTTTGGTGGGGGAAACTGCTGAATGAGAAATTTGCAGAAATCCAGCGAGGCTCCTTGGGACTGTAAAAAATGCAGAGTCAGGTTCAGTCCCTGTATTGTTGAGTTAAAAGGCTTTGGGGTATGTAGGATGAGAAAGATTCTGTCCGGGGCCCTGGAGTGCCACAGTCTAAGATGACAGTACTTCCTCCTAATGGGGAAAGGCCCATAATTTGCGTGCATTGCGTACAGGAAGACCAAGTTCCATTCCTGTCATTGCCAGGTTAAAAGATCTGGGCAGGACTGAGAGCTTATTCACACATAACAAAGTTCACATGCCCAGTTGGCATACGTGGTCTGGAAGTCCCCCGCTTGGAGCTCAGCAGAAGCTCAGCATGCCCTCCTTCCTTGCACCTTTTTTCTCACCTGAAATACTCCAGGAAGCTATTTGCTCCATTGGTGAAACTTCAGTAAATGGATGTTTCCCCCAAAAAGGCAAATGTCAACTCCCTGAGGCCATTTCAGGTCAGGAAGATTTGGTGGGGAGGGGGCTAAGCACTCTGTCTCCATACACCACAGTCCCAATCCATATTGCGCTTGTGTGCAGCTGGGAATTGATGTGAGGCTTCTGTACTAACAGCAAAAGATCAGACCTTTGTTTGATGAAACAGAGTTCTTTATTTCTTAATACTGCTTGACAGGTTCTCGAATGTTTGTTAGAGATGCCACATAAAAGACAGTCAGAGTTAATATACCCTTCAGTACAGTTTGAACCCCGATATTCGACCAATCACAAGGGAGGGAAAAACGCGGGCAAAAAGGCTTGAGCTGTTTTGCTTCCCACAGGGAGATGAGGTGCGAAAGTTATAAAAATTCCCCTCCTGAACTGGCCGACCCAGATGTGTTACATCCTTGCATATCAAACGGCCTGAGGTGGCCATAACAGACCTTCAAGGTTCTCACAACAAGATAAGACATTCACAGTCCCAGGAAATAGGAGGAGGGAATGCATGGGAGGAAAGGCCATTTGTTTTCTTGGTGACGTGTGAGAGTGCAGAGTTGCCACCATCCCGGTTGAGAATGGTTACATTGTCCAGAGTTTCCAAAAGCAATATACTTCAAGGTGAGAATGCGAGGAGGAGGGGGGAAAGACAGAGAAGGAGACATGAAACATTTCATTATAGCAGTGGCACAGTGAAAACAATGAATCTTTGTCAGGCTTCCTGACAATTGAGTTCAGAGTTGGAATCTCCCAGCCTCTGTGCGTGAAGCTCGTGGCAGCCACAAGGACTTTTAAAATATGGATCAACCCAAAGATCTTGGGGAGTTGTTGTCAGTTACTGTAGGCATTGCTGGGATAGAGGGACCCGTGAGCTGGCTCAGTGTACGGCAGGTTCATATGCGGCACTGAAGGAAGATGCAGTTTCTGAGCCTTTTTCAGGCTCTTTGGCGGTCTTGCATATCCCACACACTGGCAGAAAGGAGGGGAACTGGGGGGAGTCAAGGAAGGAATGCAGTCAGAGTAAGTCCAGCGGCTGCAACAATCCTGACTGGATGGCTTGGAGGGCACAGGACCGGTGCGCACAGATGTTTCTGGATTGTTTTGATCTTTATGTTGAAGGGCTTTTCTCCTCTGCTATGTAATTTCTTTCATTACCACAGTGATTGGGGAATACCACCCTTTGCACCTGCCTTTTTACACTTTATGTTTATGAAACCTAGTGGTGCCTGGAGAGGCCAGAAAATAGCACCTGGTTTGTTAGGGAAAGGGCTTGGAACTCGGGTGCTTCTGCATGGCGTTTGATGGAAGTGGGCCCAAGAGCAAAAGCTCTCATCCAGCCACACAAGAAATATCCTCTTCCTTTGATTCTGTTCCCTCATTCTTCCCCTAGCGGCCATGGCTCAGTGGTAGAGCATCTGCTTGGCAGGTGCTTTGAAGTACCTGCTTTGAACGTCCTGCTTTGGGTCCCTGCCAATTAGAGGACTTCAGGTAGCAGGCGATAGGATTCTCACTGCTGAGATGGTGGAGAGACCTCAGAATTTCCACGTAAAGCGTCTCAATTAGCAGGACCTTTCTGCTGAATCCTTTGAGAGCTGCTGCCCTCGATGATATCGAGCTATAGACTAACGTTTTGACTTGCAATGAAGTAGTTTCATATGTTCAGACTGTGAGAAGTCGGTTAAAACCTCTGACTTACAAGCCACCATTAAAAAAAAATCAATTCTTTATAAGGCCTAGCAAAATGAATAGGTGGCTGTGGAGAAATCACCTTAGAATTCAATTCCAGTCGTTCAGCCATTGGGTGTATACTCCGTACATGAGCTGATTCTGGGTGGCGAGCTCATAACTGGCAACAGGGATGAGTAATCTCTCTCCCAAGCACAGAGCATTTCAGCTCTTAGTTATGCAAATAGATCTGGCTGAAGTAAGAGCAAAAGGTTTTCTATCTCATACCTTGCTAGAATATCACACCTAAGAGGAACAGAGATTTGGAGAGTCAAAAGAGCAGATAGTAATTCCTTCGTCTTGGGGACAGAAAGATCCTGAATGACCCCAGAGGGAGAGGGACTCCCAAGGGGAAACTATAAATGCTTAGGACAAGAGAAGGGAGCTCTTTTTCTTTTCTTGTTCATCTTCCTTGGATGGGCATAATTCATGGAGGACTAAATCTTTACATGGGGGGGGGGACCCCACATGTCAATGGAAATGGTGAGAAGTCCCAACTCTGACATATTATGGCTATTTGGTCTTGCTCTCCAAAGAGCAGTAAAGGGAAGGGGCAGCGAGTAAGCTCGCCATCATTTGAGCGCATTAGCTTGGAATGGTGGAGGTCTGATTGGTTTTCCCTCACTGGCTGGTGCAAAGCAGGTGACGCGGCAAGTAGGTGGAGTCTCTAAACAGCCACACAGAGTCTGTCTGGCACAGAATACTCCACCTCTTTGTTGGTAGAGATGGCTACTACCCAGAGAAAAGTTTGTTCCCCCCCCCCCCAATGAGTAAGAGAAAAGGGCAGTGTTGCCAAGCAGAGAACTGGGGCAAATGCGGGGTTTTCCCAGATGGTGGGGGCTCAAGGGAATGGGGCTTGCAAGCCCATCCCAGACAGCCAGTTTGGTGTATCGGTTAGGAGTGCGGACTCTAATCTGGGAGAACCAGGTTTGATTCCCCACTCCTCCACATGCAGCTGCTGGTGTGACCTTGGGTCAGTCACAAGTTCCCTCAGAGCTGTTCTTGAAAAAGGGCAGTTGTCTCAGAGCTCTCTCAGCCCCACCTACCTCACAGGGTGTCTGTTGTGGGGAGGGGAAGGGAAAGGAGATTGTAAGCCACTCTGAGACTCCTTTGGGTAGTGAAGGGTGGGGTATAAATCCAGTCTCCTCCTCCTCCTCCTCTCTCTCTCTCTCTCTTTTCTTCTTCTTCTTCTTCTTCTTCTTCTGTCAGCAGTGGGATAGAATGCACAGAGATCAGTGAAATTTTGGCAAAGCTTTTAAAAATTACTGTGCAAACGCACAGGTGGAGGAACTGGCTTGTTTATATTTGTGTACTGTGGAGCAGGGTGAGTATGAGAGAGCCATCACGGACACAGTGGAGCTGTTGAGGTTTGTGAAAATGAAGCCGTCAGAGTTAATCGAGGAATGTGAGAGAAGACAGATAGGCAGTGGAAATCTGTCTGGACGAGCTGAAGTTCTTTTTTCCCTGAATTCCTGTAACCAAGTGGGAGCGAGCATGTTCGCGCCAAGTCTGCTAGAGTCAAGAGCAGCAGGAGCTGAGTGCCCAGACCAGTAGGAAGAGATGGAGCAGTGTGAGCCGGGCCAGAGAGAAGGAGGCAGACATTGAACTCCAGGGACTGTGGATGCAGGAGCTGGAAAGGAAGGAGGAGATACAGATGGCGAAAAGAAAGATGCTGGGAGAAGAGAGAGCTGCAGGAACAGAAGCACCAGCAAGACTTGGAAGACCTGTGCCAGAGAGCTGAGCAGAGAAATAAAAGTGATAGGAAAGGCTTTTGTCCCTTGTACCCCAGGAGAGGATCTGTCCACCTTCGAGAGGGAACTCACAAAACTGGGGGATCAAATTGGTCACCAGTGCTCCCTCTAAGCTAACGTTGTGAGTGAGCCATTTGGCTACTGCATAAATTAGTTTGCTCTGGAGGCATCCTTTCCTAGCTAAGGCAAAAATGTGTGAGTTGGAGGCTAGAAAACTGTGAGCTGGCTCACACTAACCCAGCTTAGAGGGGACACTGGAGGTCACCTATATGAGAATATGGGAATTATCTGCAGCATAAAAACAGCATGCCAGAGAGTAGGGAGGAGGTAAAATACAAGGGCTGTAAAGCTGCTGCGTTTAAACAATTCCACGTGGGACCTAGTTACCCCCACAATCAATTCAGATTGCTAGCCCTGCGTTGTGGCAAAACTGATGACCAAGCAGCTAAAATGGTGGGAACTGGTAGAAAATAGGCAAAGAAAGCAGATGCTATGGAGCATGAGCTACTCTTTTAGCTTTTGTGCTGGATCCGTTGTATTTCTGTCTGCCCAAAGAGTTAAAGTCTCTGGAAAAAGACAAAAGACCAACAAGACGCTATGGAAGTAGCTGAGATCACTGATCAGCTGATGCTGAATCGGAGGGTTTTAAATGGAGGACTCTCCATTTCAGGAAGGGAAGGGAAGGGGGGAATTTCATTACAGAAGGGAGGGAGCCTCTCCATCACTGGAGAACTGGAAAGCCCCTGGGCCTCCTCCTGGCTCACATGGGGAGAGACACTCACTGAGATATTTAAGGCCCAGTTTGTGCAGAGCTGTAAATGGCACTCTGAAGCAACTGGCGCCATTGCCTACCACTGACAGTAGACGATGGCTGCCCTCTGTGCCGGCTGGCGCTTACCCACAGGTTTCAAGACTGATCCAGGCAGAACATGTCATAGCGATCAGTTCTTGATGAGTGATGGAGCCTAATGGTGGTGGGCTGCAGTTTCCTGTGTGGGAGGCTGAGAGATCTGGGAAGCCAGGTGAACAAGAACAGGGCCATCTCCTTGGTGTCAGTGCTCCTTTTCAGAAGGACCTCTGTTCTGTCACAATGTCATGTCCAGGCGTCGAGGAACACAAAGAGAAACAATTTTGACGCCCGCCATTCGACAACAGCCCTCCCTTCCCTTGGGAACTCACCGAAGCCTGTGCCTCTTTCACAGGCTGGCCTGGTTGGTGCGCATGTGGGAATTGCTTGGTTTCTGCTCCCTCAGTTTTTCAACACATTACAGTTGGCACTGAACTGATGGGTTGGATCCTAACCCCATCCTACGTTATCTGCTAAGCCACGTTTCAAAAGCCATCCTCCACTTAAGTTGGAGGAGGTTCTTTGGAGAAAGGTTGGATCCATACCAATATGGAAGTCTTACCTGTGTTATTTGATTTGTGACGGTCCGCTCATACTTGCAATTCACCCTGGGCATCTAAGGATGAACATTAATGTGTGAACAGACCTTTTGCTGGGCAAGATTTTGGCAGACAGCTAAGTTTCTGACAGGTGCGAGATTTCAGTTTATATTTTAATCAGGGTTGTTTTGCTGGCTCTTTAACAATGGTATTAAACTATAACCTAGCCTTCATGCTAGGGTTGGGATGACCTAGGAAACCTAATATACGTAATATATTGTCAGCAATTAAGCTATTTTCTTCCGGGATTTATATTTTTAAGAACAAATAATTTCTCTCGCTGAATTCCTCCTGCGTCTCAAAAAAGAAAGAGAAAAGAAAAAAAATCAGTGCTCCCTTTTAGAGGGAATTTACAAACTGATACGGAATGAATTGCTTTCACCAGGAGTATGATTAATAGTTCAGAATTTGTTGCAAGATCTAATCTTGAAACTATGTGTGGCCTCAGTTGCCGTACAGCAGTGGAAGAAGAAGAAGAAGAAGAAGAAGAGATTAGATTTATACCCTGCCCTTCCCTCACTTGGAGTCTCAGAGTGGCTTACAAACTCCCCTCCCCACAACAGACACCCTGTGAGGTGGGTGGGGCTGAGAGAGCTCTTTCCCAAGCTGTCCTTGAGAGAACAGCTGGTACAGAGCTATGGCTTGGCCAAGGTCATCCAGCCAGGTGCAAGTGGAGGAGTGGGGAATCAAACCCAGTTCTTCCAGATTAGAGTCCGCGCACTTAAACACTACACCAAACTGGCTCCCCTGTAATCCTAAGCATGTATACAGTACTCAAGTAAATTCCATTGAGGTCAATGAAAATTATTCCCTAGGATTTGTATTTAGGATTGTATTCTAAAGTGTCAAAGTCTTTCCTTGGGCAACCTTTCCACTCTCGTTTCTTTTAGTGGTTTGGATAAAGTGCGCAATAACCCTCTCTTGAGGTAGGAATTCTCTGACATGTAACACTCATGTAGATTATTCTTTCTCTTAGAAATTCGCTATTAGCTTATATATGAATTTAGGATGCTACCTTATATGGAGTCAGTCCATCTAACTCAGTGTTGTCTGCGGTGACTGTTTATAGCATTCACAGCAGAGAAAGGTCTTTACAAACACGTGTATCCAAAGTTCCTTGAATCTGGGACCTTCTGCATGCAAAGCAGGTGCTCTCCCACCTTTTCCCTTGCCCTCTCCTCCCTTTTTCATCTCCCTTGTAGTATATTTTAGATTGTAAGCTCCTTGGGGCAGGGACCCCTCTTCAGTAAAGCACCATACACACATACACACACATTGATGGTGATGGCAATAATTTCCATGATAGTGTTCTCTCAGAATGGCCTTTCCTCCTCTGGATTAGCAAGTCTGGTGCTGTCTAGAAGTTGCTTTTGGTTTAGAGTACATTTCTGATGCTGACCGCTCTGGAAGTCCTATATGCTTCCATGCATTGTGAGGTTAGGCTAGTGGATCTTCGTAACACAACTGCTGCTGCCTTTATTCCTAAAGTTTCCCCCGTAAATGCAGTGAATGGATGTGGCACAGGGGCTCTGCTCTCATGCATTCCAATGAGGCTGGGACAGGAAAAAATATTTCGGCGGGTTATTTGCAGTTTCTTTGCGTCTCTGTTTTTGATGTCTCGTATCAGACATTGCTGGCTAATACCAGCAAGGATGAATACTGTTTTCAAGAAGAAATTTGCCTTGGAACTTCTAATTTTTACTCTCCTGTGCTCCCCCCCCCCCTTTCAAGTTTTGAACACAGCCCACTGGGAAGTCTTCCTGTCCAGGCCTCACTGAAATGAATGGGAGGGAGGAGTGCTCTTGTGCAGCATCCATTTATTTAATTCATGGGGAGAACTTCGGGGCAGACCATGCTCTTTTTTTGGTTGGCTTGCTGCAGAAAACGCCTGTCTGTCTGGGAAGTTTTTTTAATCTTTCCCCACCGATTCCTCCTTGAAAACACCCACTGTGCAGTAAAACTGATAAATCCCATTAATTGGGGCATACTTGTTGCCCTTGATACGATGTCTGTTGTAACTTTTCTTTGCTGATGTGTATTCAGGGTGATCAGGGAGTGTCTGGTGTTCCAGGAGATGTCGGATTCCAAGGCGATAAGGTAACTGGATCCCGATTTTCTGTCCTCTTTATTATTTATTTATTTGTCTGAATTTATATCCCGCCTAGCCAGCACAAAGCGGCTCTAGGCGGCTCTAGTATTTATGTTTGCATAAATACTGATACGTAGCTGCTGCCGAACTTTCTGGGCAAGGATGCTAGCGCTCCAACCCAACTTCCTTCCGTTTAATTCTTTTTTGATTATGTCTTACGGTACAAAAAAACCCTCCATACCTTCAGGACGGCAAATATGTCCCTGAAAATATACACCACTTGAGAGCATGGCCCAAGAGGTATGCCATTTAAAGTGGGCAAGAAAAAAAATGCACGTGCCCAGATTTTAACACCAGTAATCAGTGGATTTAATAATAGTAAGACATATAAAGTGGAGCAGGTAGAAGTTCGCTGGTAAAGTTGATCACAGGTAGAAATTCACAGGTGGAGTTTTTCCACAATTTGTAATAAATTCAAAAAAAGTCCTTGAACTGTAAGGATGTGGTAGTGTCTCTGCCAGCTGACTCGACAGACCCCCCTGGTTCTAAATCCGTTTCAATATTTTTTTTCAACTATCATGCTGGATTCAACATTTCAAAGATACATGTAGACATCCATAAGGCATATTCAAAGGCAGCGATCCCCAGTGATTCCCAATGGAGAATCTAACATTTCTTGGAACCTCCCTTCAAAATTCTGAAGCATTCCTCCTGCAGCCAGCACTGCCAACTTTAGCATCCTGCTTTCTGTCTGCAACACTGCTCTAACTCCATTTGAAATTCTCTCTCACTCTCTGTTTGTTCCCCCCTCAGGGTAGTCAAGGTTTGCCCGGGATGCCAGGTGCCCGAGGAAAGCCAGGCCCTCTTGTAAGTAACTGCTTCTCTTTTCCGATTCTGCTACAAAAGGTGCCCTGGTGAGGCCTGCTGGCCAACATCTGTCTTTAGGGCCTAATTGAGGTTGTCATCCTGTATCACGGCTGTACTCTTCCAGATTCAGCAAGGCGATAGATGGCTGCTCCGTACCCAGAATAAAATTCTCTCTGCATAGATCAGTAGTATATTTGGGAAGAAGGCTAAGGTTAGATCCTTTCTCCCTGACATGCTGGTTTTCTGTGTACTGATTTGCGTGTGTGCATGTGTGTCTGAAGAGCACTGAGTCCTGTGAGCCACCATCTACAGGTTGAAGAGGTACATACCAGACGGAGGATGACAACTTCACTAAGAGGGAGACCTTTCGATGGCATGCTCATGTTTCCTTTTTGATTTGTTTGGTTCTCTGCAGGGGAAGGTTGGTGACAAAGGTCCGGTTGGAATTCCAGGACCACCTGGGCCTGAGGTATATTCTGGCATCATCACTCTTTCTTTCCTTGGAGCTTTATCTTTCCTTTCGAAACCCATGCTTTCTTTTTTTTAAAAAAACACCCTTCTACCCGCCCTGACCAGGATATCCCAGGCAAGCCCAATCTCATCAGATCTCGGAAGCTAAGCAGGTCCGACCATGGCAAATATTTGGATGGGAGACCTCCAAGGAATACCAGGCCTGAGAGGCAGAGGCAGGCTATCAAACCACTTTGGTGTAGTGAGAGTCAGTTTGGTGTAGTGGTTAAGTGCACGGACTCTAATCTGGGAGAACCGGGTTTGATTCCCCATTCCTCCGCTTGCACCTGGCTGGATGGCCTTGGGCAAGCCACAGCTCTGTACCAGCTGTTCTTTCAAGGACTGCTTGGGAAAGAGCTCTCTCAGCCCCACCTACCTCACAGGGTGTCTGTTGTGGGGAGGGGAAGGGAAAGGAGTTTGTAAGCTGCTCTGAGACTCCCAAGTGAGTGAAGGGCGGGGTATAAATCTAATCTCTTCTTCTTCTTCTTCTTCTTCTCTAAACATCCTCCATGCCCCAATAGAGTCGCCAGAAGTCACCATGACTTCTAGGCATGGGCACACATGCATGTACACACACACACACACACACACACATGCAACCTCCACCCCCCACCCTAAGATAAATGTCAGGAAGAAAGAGAGTAAGAATACATGGATAATTCCCATACTGGAGGGAAGTGGGGCATCACACGGATTGGTGTTGAGACCGGTGCTGTTTAATTTGTTCACAAAAGATCTGGAACTGCGGGTGAGGTTTGTAGTGGCCATGTTTGCAAATGATACAGAATTATTCAGAATGGTGAAAACCAAAGCAGATTGTGAAGAGCTTCAGGAGGATCACCCTGAACTGGATGAGTGGGCAACAAGGTTGAAGATGAAATTGATTAGAGATAAGTATAAGGAGGTGCACATTGGAGCCAAAAAAAAAAATTAATATGTGCTGATGAGATCTGAACTGGCAGAGCTTGGGAGAGAAAGAGATCCTGGGGTTGCAGTAGGAAGACGGATGAAAATATTAACTCAGCGTGTGGCTGTGGCAGAAGAGGCAAACTCCATGCTGGAGTTTATTAGAAAAGAAATTGAAAATAAAATGGCCGCTATAGTAATGCCCCATATAGGTCCAATGGTGCAGGTTCATTTGGAAGACGGTGTACAGTTCCGGTCATTGTATCCCAAAAAGGATATTGCAGAATTGGGAAAAGTACTGAAGAGGTAGCTGGTTGAAGTACAGAAGTAACCAAGATGGTTAAGGGGATGGGAGAATCTTCCCTATGAGGAGAAGCTAACGAATCTGGGGCTTTGCTGTTGTTGAGGGAAGAAGATGAATGATGAGGGACATGATAGAGATTTATAAAATCATGCATGGAGCAGAAAGACAGGGTTCCCAACAGGGCCTTGGCAAATGCCAGGAGATTTGGGGAAAGATGCCTGGGCAGGGTGGAGTTTGGGGAGGATGTAATGGTTTTTACCATAGAGGCTAGGGGAGATTTCTAGAGAGTCACTATGCAGAGGCCATTTTTTCTCCCACTCCTTAATTTCTTGGGGGTGGGAAATTGTGGCTGGTAATTTCCTGCCCCAGATGAGTAAATGGGCCTTAGAGACCTGCTGCTGGTCAGAGTAGACAGTACTGAAGACAGCGGATAGAGAAGACTTCTCCCTTTCCCCAGTTATGAGATCGTGGGGGCACCCAGTGAAGTTGATAGGCAATTGAGTTAGGACAGACCAAAGTAAATACTACTTTGTTCACTGAGTGATTAAACTCTGGAATTCACTGCCAGGGAGCATAGAGATAGCCACTAACATAGATGGATTTAAAAGAAGATTAGACAGATTCATGAAGGAGAGGTCTATCAATGGCTAGTAGCCATGGTGACTAAAGGGAACCTCTACATTCAGTGACAGTAAACCTCTTAATACCAGTGTCGGGAGGGAACAGCAGAGGAAGGTTGGCCTCTTTGTCCTGTTGTTGGTCCTTCAGGGTAACCAGCTGGCCATGGTGTGGGACAGGAACTTGGACTAGGTGGACCACTGATCTTATCCAGCAGGCCTCTTATGTTCTTAAGCAAACCCTTCTCCTTTACCTGTGGAGTTCCCATTAGTTTGCACAAAGCTTCATTGTGTGGACGCAGCATTTCAATTGATCCTATGTATGCGCTGTACAAAGCATGCTGGAGTCGTAGGTCAGTGGCTGAGCAGGTGCAGTGCGTTCAGAAGATTCCCGGTTTGATGCCTGGCATCTCCAGTTAAGGTTCTCAGGAAGGTGGTGTTGGTAGAATGACCTGCCTCTACTTCAGGCCTGGAAGACCTGCTGCCAGTCGGAGTAAACAAACTGAACTGAATCGGTCAGTGGTTTGATTCAGTATATGGTGTCTTCATATCAGAACCTTTAAAAAGGACTTTTGACCAGCAGGGTGGCAAAGTGCTAGGGAAGTCATGCATCACAGACTGTCGGTGCCCCAAGCGTAGATCTAAAAATAAACGATTATATGTTACTAAATATCTTTCAGTTTATGTATGTTGTTTGGGGCCCAGAAGCCCTCACTGGGGGAGCTAGAGGGTGGGATGGGGGTCATGGTTCGCTTTTTGGCTCTGCTTCATACGTTTATAATCCTTCCTATGAGGGCCAGTCTGGTGTAGTGGTTAAGTGCGCGGACTCTAATCTGGGAGAACCGGGTTTGATTCCCCACTCCTCCACTTGCACCTGGCTGGATGACCTTGGGCAAGCCATAGCTCTGGACCAGCTGTTACCTCAAGGACAGCTTGGGAAAGAGTTCTCTCAGCCCCACCTACCTCACAGGGTGTCTGTTGTGGGGAGGGGAGGGGAGGGGAAAGGAGTTTGTAAGCCGCTCTGAGACTCTTAAGTGAGTGAAGGGCGGGATATAAATCCAATCTCTTTCTCTTTCTTTCTTTCTTTCCTTCTCGGTAGTCTGCAGAGGTCTGTTACTTTCTGTGGAAATACTCTGAAGCAACTCAGGTGATTAACGTGCAGAATTCACTGCCACAGGATACAATGATGGCCACTAGTGTTAGCAGCTCTAAAATGACCTTAGTTAAATTAATGGAGGATAGGTCCAGCGATGGCTATTAGTCATTACAAGCCTAATTATTAACTTGTTCTTATGAGTGATTAATGCGTGGAATTCACTGCCACAGGAGGTGGTGGCAGCTACAAGCAAGGACAGCTTCAAGAGGGAATTAGATAAACAAAAGGGGGAACCCACAAGAAACTTGCGGGGAGGAGGTATTCTTCCACCTTTGCTTCTTTCCCCCTCCCCCTTTCTTTCTCTCCCCAAGCCAATCCCTTTTTTTTCTTTACAACCCTCCACCAAGTTGATCCCTCTTTCTTTTGTCTTTCTCTCTCTCCCCCGCTGCAAGCCAATCCCCCTTCTTTTTCTCTCCCCATCTTTCCCTTTCTCTTTCTCCCCTAAGACAATCCCCCTCCCCCTTCTTTCTCCCCTCCTTTCCACCTCACTTTGAGTCTGGCAGCATTGGCAGTGCCTGGGAGGCCGAGTGAGTGTAGGCTCAGTCACATTAGCTACCCGCCACTTTCCCTGTCCCTCTTTGCTCCCGGCTTCCCAAAAGAGGAAAAGCCTGCGAAGGCCTTGCCGCTAGGAAAGCCGTTGCTAAGTGCAGTCATGTGCTCTAAGTCACTTTCCAAGGAGGGGGGGGAGAAGGCTCCTCGTCTTCAGTAAGTCCATTCTCTGCGCATGAGCAGAAAAACCTGTTGTACTTTTGGGGGGATTTAAGTATCCCCCATATCCTTTTCTAAAGTTTTTAGATTTTTCTGCACTCCTGGGGAGTCCCCCAAGTGTGCAGAAAAGTCTCTTTACCTTCCATGTGCTCCCGGTCTCCAGAAATAAGTATCCACACACAGGGGCACAGTTGGGAATTAGATATATAGATTGCTACATGGGGCTTTTGTGTTTGGAAGTAGCGTACCTCTGAATACCAGTTGTTGGGGAGGTGGATTCAGGAGTCTTTGGTCTCTTTACCCAACACTTGCAGTCTTCCCAGAGACATCTAGAGGGTCGCTGTGGAAAACAGGATGCCGGTCTAGATGGACCATTCAGATGATCCAGCAAGGCTGTTCTTGACTCAGCTCAGTTTGCACCAGGCTGGTGTTTTTGCAAATATACTTTGGTGAGCTGTAGCCTAATATTATGTATAGACATCTGAATGCACAGTTGAGCTTTCCCTCTTCATCCAAGAACAGCTAGCCAGCTGGCCTGACACAGAAGCTCTGGCCAGAGTTTGCTGGCATTGTGGATTGCCTAGCGGCTGGCCCGGTGATTTCTGTGACATTCCAGTTTGTGGCACCAGAGCAACTAAGCCAATGGCAGCAAGATCAAATCGAAGGCCAGGCACCAGTTGAATGGAAATAGATGATTAAGTTGCATTGTCTATAGGGACTTGCTTGGCTGAAGTAAGAGAGTAACAAGCTGATGGGAGAAAGGCGGTGGTTATTGTTGGGAGAATGAGGCAACGTTATGGCTGACTGTACGGATTGGTCCTCAGCAAGCTCTTAATATGGTAGTGTCAAGGGCAGCGTTTGGCAGTTGCTAGAAATCTGTTAGAAGATCAACCCCTGCAAAAATCGCTGAATAATTAAATTACAGGACTTAGCCATTGGGCTAAATACACATCCTATAAACATGTCAGAGAAAGGAGGCAGCAAATGGATATCTTTAAAAGAAAATTTGTTTACCTTATGAATTATATGCTGAGAAACCGTTGATGCTCGAGTCAAAACAAGAACTTAAAAAAACTTAGTGTGAGGCCCTGGGATAAGTTTCAATTAACTGTCATCTTTCCTAACCACTGTCAGATAGAGTGTGTTGGTTTCCCTTTATTTTTGTAATCTAGAGACATATACAGTAGTTGTACATGGTCTAATGTTCATTTATTTAACAGTCAGAATAAAATCTTACTGAAATAATTACTATACCTGTTGGGTGAGAGGTAGAGTGTTAGATTAGGATCTGAGAGACCCAGGTTTGACTCTCCCCTCTAACATGGAAGATTGCCCAGGTGACTTTGGGCCAGTCACAAACTCTTAGTCTAACCTACCTCACAGGGTTGTTGTGAGGAGAAAGTGGAGGCGAGGAGAATGATGTAAATAAATAAATAAGAGCACTGCCTCTATTCTAGAACAGAGATTATTCAACCCAATTGAACAGTGACTTTTAGGGTCGCCAGGTTCCCTAGTCCAGGGGTGGGCAAACTGTGGCTCGGGAGCCGCATGCGGCTCTTTCACATATATTATGTGGCTCCTGGCAGGGCGGCTGGAGAAGCTAAATATCATTAGCAAACAAATATCATTGGACAAATTAATATCATTATCAATATCTGCTTTTACCCCTTTTGTTATTATTTTTGGCAGTCTCATTTAATGTTAATAAAAAGCAAATTTGCTTATTTTCCAATAAAAGCAGGTAATATTTGTTCATGTCTTGTGGCTCTCAAACATCTGATGTTTATTCTATGCGGCTCTTACATTAAGCAAGTTTGGCCACCCCTGTTCTAGGTGGCCCTTACGCTGAGCAAGTTTGCCCACCCCTGCCCTAGTTGCTCCGGCGGGGGGGGGGGGGTTGGGGGCATTCTGGGAGTGGCCCACGAATGCCCCCTTCCTCCCTCCTGCTAGATTTGAAGGCCTGTCCAGCTGATCGGCGGGCCACATGGTCCCCGCCGATCAGCTGAAGCCTTTTAAATTGGGCGGGGGGGGGGGAGAGGTGGCCGGGTGGGTGATCGTGCTTGGGGGCGGGGCTTCCCCTGCCAGCCAGCTGGCCAGGGGTGGATTAGAGCCCCCAAAAGCAGGGGAACCCCCACCTGGACCTGGGGGCTGGCAATCCTAGTGACTTTTGTCATGCCTCAAAGGTGGGTACTCAGCTGGTTTTCCATGCTGTACTGGTAATATATAGCTGTTAGGTTTACATGGGTAACCTGTATCACTTGGGCAATGGCAATAGCAATGGTCCCAAAGGTGGTGGAGGGACTCTGTGCTGAGAAGAAGCCATTTTGACTTGGGCTGCCGCCATAATCATGGTGAACATCTGTTCTGCCAAGGGATTATGCCCCTCTCCAAGGAAAGATTCAGTCTCACGTCCTCAGGGCATATGGAAACCTTGTGAATATCTGAAACAGCCTTCTGCCAAGTCAGACCATCGGCCCATCTAGCCTAGTGTTGTCCAAGTGGCAGCCACACTCCAAGGCCTCAGCACAGATTCCTCCCCAGCCCCTCTGCAAGAGAACTGGTAGCTGGACACGGCAGGGATTTTTGGTATACCAGAACCCATGTAGGCTACTCCTGAGCTGTGGGCTTTTCCAGGTTCAAAGGCGCCTTTGGCTGTTCGGGTCAGCAGCCATTGCTAGAACTATCTGCCCTCCTGCTGACCCTATGAAAAAGAGTCAGCCTTCCAAGCGTCTTGTGGTATAAATTCCACAAGCAAATCAGGTGTTTGTGTTGAGAAGAGCTTTGTTTTATTTAAGGGACCCATTCCGCCACCACTTGACACAGGGTGGTTTTTCCGTGGTTCTCAGCTGGTCTTTCCCTTGCATGCTCTGGTGTGTGGGACGAAAAAAGATGCATGTATAGTCAGAAAATGGCTTTCAGTACTTGTCTGGCATGGTCTTTCCCCCTCATCAGAGTTCTGGTATTTTGCTGGGTTTGGAACAGTTCTCTTTTGAGTTGAATCGCTTCATAATCTTCCTTTCTTTGTTAACGTTGGACTGGACTGTGGGTTTCTTTGTTTTCTTAGTTGAATGGATTTGCAGGAGGAAAAGGGGGTTAGCATTTAAAACGTCAGAGGCTCTGGCTAATGAGCGTGTCGTCACCTTTCCTTTCCCCATGCCAAGCTCACTTCCCTTTTGTCACTCCTGCAGCGTCTTGATTTGTTACTTCACGCAAGAGAGATTAGGTGCTGGTTCCAGATTTGTGGAGGGTTGAATGGGCTGCCTTAGCTGATAGCAACAAGGAAATATTCTCTAACATGAGCACGAAAGAAAAATGAGGGTTGGTGACCAAGAGAATGGCGAAGGGCCATGGCTCAGGGGTAGAGCACATGGTTTGGCAGACAAAAGGTCCCAGGTTCTTGGCATCTCGCAATGAAAGTGAACGCAGCTAGCAGTTTGAACCTCTTGGAAGAGCAGCATGAACATGAGAGGAGTTCTGCTGTATTAGACCAGGGGACCATCTAGTCCAGCATGCCTTTTCAGGATCCTTTCTGAGTTCCCCTAGGAGGCCACAGAGGCCAAGGCTTTCCCCTGATGTGGTTTCACCCAATTTAAAGAGACACTTCCAGAGCTCTTAACAATCTGCCCTGGGTTTCCATTATCGTACATGATTTGGTATCATTTTCAGACTTGACCAGTACACCATTCACCCACTAAATACATAATAATATATAACACAAAATTAATTATCGTATGGCATTGTGCTTAGACTAGCCAGGAGATCCTAAGATTGTCTGACAGCCGGAAGTTCTAGCTTATTAGCATTATGCACCACTAGGTTGCAAGCTAGACTTGTTTTTCAGGCAAGAGATGTTTCAGAGGTGATTTGCTATCTCCTGCCTCTGTGTCACGACCCTGGTATTCCTTGGAGGTCGCCCTTCCGAATACTAGCCAAGGCCGACCCTGCGTAGCTTCCGAGATCTAAACCTTCAGCATGGTGTAGTGCAGGGGTGGGCAAATGGCGGCCCGTGGGCCACATGCAGCCCGCCACAGAGTTTTTTGCGGCCCGCCAAGACATGAAGATTAACAAGAATAAATATAGATGCTCTTTGACAGACATTAACTTGCAGGCTGTGATGAGAATCTCAACAAGCAATCTCACTCACTGATTTCAAAAAAATTGTAGAAAAGTGTGATAGGGTACATTTGTCTCATTAAACTGATTCTAAAATTAAATGTGCCTGCAGCTATAGATGATATACAATAAATAATTGAATAAAACTACCACTATTTTATTTAATTTATATTTATTGATTTTTATGATACAATGTATACCTTTATGTAATGAATGCAATCATTTTAAAAGGTGCGGCCCTCCGCTAACCTCCGCTCCCACAAAGTGGCCCCCAAGCCAAAACAATTGCCCACCCCTGGTGTAGTGGTTAAGAGTGGTGGACTCTGATCTGGAAACCTGGGTTTGATTCCCCACTCCTCTGTGTGAAGCCAGCTGGATGACCTTGGGCCAGTCACACTTCTCTCTCGGAGCTCTCTCAGCCCCACCTACCTCACAAGGTGTCTGTAGTGGGGAGAGGAAGGGAAGGTGATTGTAAGCTGCTTTGAGACTCCTCAGAGCAGAGAAAAGCAGGGTATAAAAACCAACTCTCCTCCTGTCTGCAATCTGAAGAGCTCTAGTCTACTCTACTGCCTCACTCTGTTGTGTGTGAAGCCAAGCCTGGAAGAGGAATGAGACGGTGGGCTAAACCCTGGCATTGCCCTGGCGCTTCTAAAAATCAAAACCGCTTTTTGGATCTGTGCCAGAATTGCAGAACACAGCAGCAGGGTTACCTGCAGCAACCTGTGGGGCTTTGATTGTTGCTCCCTCCTCACCAATCTTGGCTTTTGTTATCCTCTGTTCTCCCCCTCGTCATGGCCATCTCCTCTCCAAATGGCTGTGCTGGAAGGAATGGATTAGGACTTTCTCACATTCCTCATTGGCGCCACAAGGAGCACAAACGAATTACTGTTCTGCTCCTACCAGAAAATGGGTGGGGATCGACCCAGAAGCCCCTGCAGTGTCACAGGGGCCTCTGAGCCGATTGGGGTGGGTGCCTGGCGAAAGTAGCACAGTGCGCTTCTCTTGCGCCCCGTTTCCACCAGAGTTGCCAGAAGTTCACCCACTGGATTGAAAAATGGGAGACGGACGCAGAATTTCTAATTTGGGCGGGGCATTCTTCCAGAATGTGGGCTTTGGCAGTACCCAGTGATGCCAGCCCCAGTGCTGGCCTCGTACAGCTGGCTAATTCTCCAAACGCCTGGCATTACAAAGTTTTCTGCTGCAAGGCCTTGTCACTCAGTGTGCTCCTTTCTGTCCAATGTTCTTTAGGGCTTCCCAGGCGACATTGGCCCACCAGGACAAAATGGACCCGAAGGCATTAAGGTGAGCAGCACTGAGAAACCAGACGTTGCGTCGAGTGGGCAAGAGCCAATGAAAACACCGAAACCAAGAAAAGAGGCTGGGAGGGAGGGAGGGAGGCAGCAGAGAGTAGAGAGAAACCCTGGAGATCCCTGTGGATACTTCTGGCCAAATTTCTGGTTTTAAGGATTTGTTTGTATTGAGATGCCTCCAAGAGCTGGAGTGGGGTTTTTTTTTTCTGCATCGGAGTTGACGTTGGATGCTATCCCATGGCAGCATGCACTGGCAAGTGATCGTTTCTCCCTGCTTCGGTGGGCCCTCGATAGCTTGTGCATTTCTCTTGTTTCTGAACTTCTTCTCGTCTCTTGTAGGGGAAGCCTGGAGCACGGGGATTACCTGGCCCTAGGGGACAAGTTGGCCAAGAGGTGAGAAATTAGGAGAAAATGCTAACGCTGCTTCTTCCCGGGCTGCTTCAAGATTCCCACCCTGTGTGCCTAATATTGGTCCTGTGTGTAAGGGCATAAGCAGAGCCCTGCAGCGTGTCATCTACTCCAGCATCCTGCTTCCCACAGTGGCAAAAGAGATGTCTCCAGGGAAGCCCATACAGGCACTCAGAGGCAAAAGCCTTTCTGGTTTTGCCTCCTAGTCGCTGTTTTTCAGAGGGTAAAGTGCTGCTGAACTTGGGAAGTGCTCTTTAGCCATTGCAGCTAAATAAGCTCTGAGAGACCTCTTGTCTGTGAATTTGTCTAGTCCCTTTTTAAAACTGTCTGAGTAGCCACTGCCACCTTTTTTTGCAGTGAATTTAATTTTGCATACTGTGAAGAAGTACTTCAGAGTCATAAGAACATAAGAGAAGCCGATGTTGGATCAGGCCAGTGGCCCATCCAGTCCAACACTCCGTCACGCAGTGGCCAAAACCACCAGGTGCCCTCAGGAGGTCCACCAGTGGGGCCAGGACACTAGAAGCCCTCCCACTGTTGCCCCCCCAAGCACTAAGAATACAGAGCATCACTTGCCCCAGACTGACAGTTCCTATCTATACCTTGTGGCTAAAGAGGCACTGATGGACCTCTGCTCCATATGTTTATCTTATTTTCTCTTGAAGCCGTCCATGCTTGTAGCTGCCACCACCTCCTGTGGCAGAGAATTCCACATGTGAATCACTCTTTGGGTGAAGAAGTACTTCCTTTTATCTGTTCTAACCCAGCTGCTCAGTAGTTTCATGGAGTGCCCACGAGTTCTTATATTGTGAGAAAGAGAGAAAAGTACTTCTTTCTCTACCTGATCTATCCCATGCATAATCTTATAAACCTTGATTATGTCACCCTCAGCCGTCGTTTCTCCAAGCTAAAGAGCCCCAAGCGCTTCAACCTTTCTTCATAGGGAAAGTGTTCCAACCCTTTAATCATTCTAGTTGCCCTTTTCTGCACTTTTTCCAATGCTATAATATCTTTTTTGAGGTGTGGTGACCAGAACTGTACACAGTACTCCAACTGAGGTCACACCATCGATCTATACAGGGGCATTATGATACTGGCTGATTTGTTTTCAATTCCCTTCCTAATAACCGCTAGCATAGTGTTGGCCTTTTTCATTGCAGTCGCTCACTGTCTCGACATTTTCATTACGTTATCTACTACAACTCCAAGATCTCTCTCTTGCTCAGTCTCCACCATTTGGGACCCCATCAACGTGTATTTATAGGTAGGATTTTTGGCTCTAATGTGCTTCACTTTGCACTTGGCCACATTGAACCCCATTTGCCATATTAATGCCCACTCGCCCATCCTCGACAGATCCCTTTGGAGTGCCTCACAATCCTCCCTGGTTCTCACCACCCTGAAGAACTTCGTGTCATCTGCAAATTTAGCCACTTCACTGCTTACTCCCAACTCCCAACTCCAGATCATTAATAGACCAGTTAAAAAACATTGGACCGAGTACTGATCCCTGTGGTACCCCACTGCTTACCTCCCTCCACTGAGAAAATTGCCCATTTATACTCACTTTCTGTTTCCTTTTAATTAGTCAGTTTTTGATCCACAAAAGGACTTGTCCTTTTATCCCATGACTATTGAGCTTACTTAGGAGCCTTTGATGAGGAACTTTATGAAAAGCTTTCTGGAAGTCAAGGTAAACAACATCTGTTGGGTCCCCCTTGTCCACATGTTTGTTCACTCCCTCAAAGAACACTAACAGGTTAGTGAGTCAAGATCTTCCCTTACAGAACCCATGCGGAGTCTTCCTCAATAGATTTTGTTCATCAATGAGCCTACTAATTTTTCCTTAATAACAGTTTCCACCAACTTACCCGGTATCGATGTCAGACTGACTGGCCTGTAATTTCCCAGATCTCCTCTGGAACCCTTTTTAAAGATGGGAGTGACATTCACTACCTTCCAGTCCTCAGGAATGGAGGCAGATTTTAAGGAAAGATTACATATTTTTGTCAAGAGATTCACAATTTCACATTTGAGTTCTTTCAGAACTCTCGAATGTATGCCATCCGGGCCCGGAGATTTATTAGTTTTTAAGTTGTTTCTCAGTCATAGGATGTTCTCTCTCGTCAGTTTGGTGTTGTGGTTAGGAGAGAGCTGGGAGAACCAGGTTCGATTCCCCACTCCTTCACATGCAGCTGCTGGTGTGACTTTGGGTCAGTTACAAGTTCTCTCAGAGCTGTTCTTGATAAAAAGCAGTCCTCTCAGAGCTCTCTCAGCCCCACCTATCTCACAGGGTGTGGGGAGGGGAAGGGAAAGGAGATTGCAGGTTGCTCTGAGACTCTTTTTGGGTAGTGAAAGGCGGGGTATTAATCCAATATCTTCTTCTCTTTTTCTTCTACTTCCTTTCATCTGCCCTGTATCCTATTGCTCATCAATTTATTTGGGTGATCCTGAATTCCATCATTTTGAGGGGGAGAGAGGAAACACTCTTTCTGTGCACTCTGAATTTATAAACTTCTGTCTGAATTTATAAACCTCCTCCCCAGTGTATTTTTACCAACCAAAAAGCCCCATACTTTTTAGTCATTGCTCAAAGGGGAGGTGATCCAACTCATTGTTTTGGTTCAGTACCAATTACTATACTCCCAGTGAAAGCATCTCCCTAGAATCTCAGAAAAAGCCTTTTCCCAGTTGTGCCAACTGAGAATTTTTAACTAGAGGATCTTTAACTCAGACATGGCTCCACAGTACCGTATTTTTCGCTCCATAAGACGCACCTGATCATAAGTTGCACCTTGTTTTCAGAGGAGGAAAAAAGGAAAAAATGAAACAGAAAGAAAGAAAGAGAGAGAGAGAGAGAGAGAGAGAGAGAGAGAGAGAGATGAAGGAAGGAGGAGAGAGAAAGAGAAAGGGAGAAAGAAAGGTGGGGACAGAGAGAGAGACAGAAAGACAGACAGACAGAAAAAAGGAAAGGAAGGAAGGAAGGAAGAAAGATAGAGAAAGGAAAGAAGAGAGACGTCGGCATGCCATGCAAAGCCAGGCCTTTCTGTGCAAAGTAGCCACGGAGCTTAATCTGTGGGCGGGGCTTTCTGCTGCTGGCTGTCTTAAAGGGGAAAAGCACTTAAAGGGAAAGAGTACTTAGCCTGGTGGGGTTTTTCCTGCCGTTTCCCTTTTAAGTCTTAACAGCTCAGGCCCAGCAGGGAGGGGCGGGGAAGGCTGGGATGCCAGCCTGAATGGCGTTCCCCTGCGTTCCTGCTGAAGAAAGAGCCCTGTTACAGGTAAGAAAAGCTCCATATTCGCTCCATAAGACGCACACACTTCCCCCCCCCCCCACATTTTTGGGGAGGAAAAGTGCGTCTTATGGAGCGAAAAATACGGTATTTTGTATAGTCAGGAGTTTATGTATTCTTTGTCTGCAGTCCTATTAAAGACGTTTGGAATCTGAATTCTGGGTACAATATGTGGTAATTAGGTATTTCAGCCCCTTTTTACTTTTTGGCAAAGTTTCTAGCCCTCGTGGCTAGAAAATTTGCATTTTCTGCTGGAAATCCAGAACACAGCCCAAGTGAACCTTTTGTCACCCTCTCCTTTTTTTTTTGCTTGTGGCACAGTGTGATACTTCTTATGCAAGCAGAAACTTTGGTTTTGCGTGCCACCAGGCAGTCTGGTTTGGGTGGTGTGCAACTGATGCATGTTGGGTTGAGTAACAGAGGATTGCCACAAGCAAGGAGTCGCTCTAGGGAAAGCAAGAAAGCTGCCACAAAGGAAAGCCAGTATTCTGTAATGGTTATAGTGATGTCCTAAGAGCTGGGAGACCATTCAGCCATAAAGTTTAGTGGGCTACCTATAGGCTGGTCTCCCGCTGCCTCACAAGCTTGAGACTAAAATGAGAAAGAGGGATCCATATATGCTGCCCTCAGTTCCTTAGAGAAAGGGCAGGATAAAAAACATAGCAGAAACCTTGATAATCTGTTTAACTAGACCCCAGGGCTTTTAAGGGTTTCTGGATAATATTTCAGTGCCTGGAATGATTCTAAATTGTTTTATTTATTCTTGGTCAGTTATCCAGCTTTTTACCCTCTATTCTGTGGTCTTCCTTTAAGTTTAGTTATGCTTGAACAGCTGCCAGTTTGGCTCAAGTCCTGCTTGCTAGTTACAAGCAGGGAGCTGTTCAGATGTATCCAAACATTTGGATGCATCCCATTTGCATGATTACACTATTTTCTCAAACTATTAGAATTTCTCACTGCCGCCATTCCCATCACTTGTCTGCTGCTGACACTGTCTGATTTTTTTTTTAAATGACACATAGTGAAGGGGAGGGATTCAGTTTGAGGGTTTTGAGGTGAGACTTACTGCTTGGTGTCTTGGTGTACCTTGGGTGGCTGCCTGTGAATCTAATGACTCTCATAGTCAGTTCTTGAAATCATTTCTCAAACAGATATCACCAGTTATACAGATGTATACAGATATACCTGATGTTGGTCATCTAAAGAATGTATCTGACAATACAAGTGTAAAGAGGGGATGAATTGCAAGTGATTCCTTCTTTATTCAAGCTTTCCAATTTAATTACCATGGTACTGGGAGGTACTGCCTCTTCTCCAGTAAATAGGTTGATTTAGTTCTTGAACTTGGCAAAAGCAGTCACGAGCTGCAATGACGAAGTGACGACCTGAACAACTGCGAAGCTGGCCAACGTGACAGTGTTGCGGGAATATCAATCAGGAGCTTGCCTTTTCATAAGTTGAGGGAGTTCAATTAGGTATGTCTGCCTGGTGAGCATGTCTGCAGTAAAGGTCTCGGCATGCCTGTTTAGGATCTCATTGCCTCAGACAATAGCTGCATTATTTCCTTGCTTGTCTATGTCTAGTAGTCTCTGCAGCTCACTCTAACATCCAGGTTCTGTGTTCTCCTCAGGGTGATGAAGGGCCTGCAGGACCACCTGGAATTCCAGGGCTGGAGGTAAGATATGGGTTTGTGGGCACTGCAGCTTCTTTGGATGGTGCATTTGGGAAAGCACAGCGATCCAAACTCCCCTGCCCATCTTGGTTTGCTGCTGACTATGACTGCTGTCTTCAGGGCTCTGGTTTAGGTTGGATAGCTCACCTCACCCCCGGCTCTTCAGCTGTCACAACAAGCCAAATCAGAATTCTGTCTTTGAAAGAGCAAGAGTCCGGCCTGGTGCCATTGTCTGCAGGGTCTTGTCTAGAGAGCCTGTTGTGAAATTTCACTGGCTGTCAGGAATGTGTCACTGAGTGTAACTTTTTTTTTAAATAAAATCTGCCTTTTGTTAATTTTAATAGAAAATGTCAAGCAATAAAAAGGAGCTTGAAGCAGCTGCCTTTCCTAATTTTTGCCATACCCATTTAATTCCCTAGCCCCCCCCCCCTTTACTTCTCTTCCACATGGCTCTATAGTTCCTATCTGTTCAGGATTTTGGATTTGGATTATGGATCCTTTATGCTTTTCAGGCACATGCTCCCATCCATGCCTCTATAGCACAACCCCCCCTTCCCCCCCAAAAAAGCTGGTGTGCTGACGTCATGTTTGGAAAGAGTTTCCATTTGATGTTCCATGTGTTAATTAACTTCTTGAAGTAAAACATGTGGAAGATCTCAGTGGCTACTTCCATTGGCAGAAAACCAAAATGCATCTTGTCCTTCACCAGGAGAGGTCATGGTTCGGTGGCAGAGCATCTGCTTTGCGTGCAGAAGACCCCAGTTTGAAAGGACTGCAGGAAGCAGACCTTTCTCTGAGGACTGCTGCCAGTCAAAGTAAACTCTCCTGAGCTAGGATGGATCAACGAACTTGGTATAAAGCCGCTTCATATGTTCACTTTCCCCCCGTCACAGAAGTAACCGCTGCAGACTTTTGCATGTATCCCATTCAGACATCAGATTTATATAGTTATTTATTTATTTGCATGCGTCCCCTTCAGACATCAGATTGCTCGCATGAGTAGCAATTAGTGGCATTCAATTAGTTGGCCGCAGAAAAGTGCAGATGTTTTCTTTAGCCAGCTAAATGCCTTCAGCTATTGGTTCACATATATGGTCTACTCTGAAGTAGAGTAGCAACACTGTGTCTGAAGTGGACATCGGCAGGGGCCTCCCAAGGGTCATTTTGACCGTCTTGGCTTTCCACTGACACCGCCGCCTTGAATTTTCGTGCACGAGTCGAGGCAGCTGCAGAGACAGACAGCATTTGCAATGATTTCTGTACCTTTCCCCTTAACCTTAGTTTGGTCTTCCGATTATTAGTCTTCCTTCCTGTGTGTTTGCGACTTTTTCAGGGTCCACTTGGCAGGAAGGGCTTTCCGGGAAAACCAGGTCCTGATGGCTTAAAGGTAAAAAGAAGAGGTCATGTTTAACCTGGGATACAAGCCGGGGGGGGGGGGGGGGAGTGATGGGATGTTAAAATTCAGGGGATTCTGTTGCTTCAGGTTAGCATGCCATGGATCTGAAGCCTTTGCTTCCACCAACAATTTTTGCTCTCCTTTCTGCTTTTTCGCTCTGGAAATTCCGTCTCAGTGTGGTTTCTGTGATAGAAAGAATGATGGCGCATATTTTTTGAAACCACAGGGTTTTATTATTAACCAGCATGGTCCTCCTTTGAAATCTCACCCCCCCCTTTTTTTTCCATGAACCTCTCCCTGAGTTTCTGTCCCAAAACAGCAACAGCCACCCATCTCTCCCTGCTGTCTAATTGGATACAGAATCGTTCCAGGGCATGTCTCCCCCCCTCCCCATTCTTCCCAGAGATAAAAATGCAACTCTTGAAATCCACAAAGGACGAGTCAGGCCTAGCAGACCATCTGTAATCATGCCATGCAGTCTCTGAGAGAACACAGCTGTTGTTGCCCCAAAACCTCTCCCCCTCGACATCCTGTGTTAATGCTGTGCTAATTGGATGCTCTGTTAAGTCTGAATCTTCCATGTCCTTTGCCCCTTATGCTTGCTTGCTTGCAGCTAGCTGACATTTCTTCTACTCTTCAGCAGGTCAGTCAGTATGTGCAGGGTGCTAGGAGCTGTACGAGATATAAAAGTGACGTTTCTTCTGCTCCAGAAGACCTATAATTTACTACGGATTGTGGCTGTTTTGTGGCTCTATTAAGCTGTCACACCAGACCATGGTTTTGATGTGGTGTCCAGAAGGGTGAACCATGGTTTGCAGTTGACCAGCAAAGCAGAACTGGGAACCATGGTTACTGAACTGACCACATTATGATTTGGAATTGGCTAGCAGACAACAACAAAAGGGCGAACCATGGTTTGCAGTTGACCCACAAACTGGAAACCATGGTCTGAAGTGGTTTGCTGTTGCTTGGAGATGGTTACTGTGTTGACCAAATTGTGGTTCGGAATTGGCTGGCAGATAACAATCAGGAATCACACAAATTGGAAAACCATGGCTTATGTAAACTCTGGTTTGGCAGGATGTCTGATCGGACAACCATAATTTTACCCATTGCTCTGTCTCTGGAGGCCACTGCAAACAGAAAAAGAAAAGCAAGCACACAGCTCTAAAACCAGGATCTATTTGTACATTTGTAAACTGTAAGTTTGATTTGGGTTCTGAACGATGATCCATTCAAATCATCATTTGGCATGATTGCTTTGGTTCGACTGTTAGGGATGTGTGTACTGTAGGTCTTGTGAAGTACTATGATATTTGAAGAGGATATTTGAAGAGGCAACCTATCTTAAAAGTGCTCTTTGATGAACCTGCCCATAAGAGATAAAAATGGATGTCAAATAATACTATAAAACAGCTGATTGAGGTTTGAATCAAAATTTGCAATGGAGAATTTGGGGCGGAATGTTTTGGGCCAAATGCATTTCAGATCGACATGTGACAGTTTCACTCTTACCCTTGAACCTACGATGCCATATTTGGCATTCACAAGAGGATGCAGTTCCCTAGAAAATGTCTGCATACCACGAGGACATGCAGTAAACATGGAAGAAACGGATCTGCCATGTGAAGTGGCCCCAGGGCAACGCTGACTGTGTAGAAAAGCTGGTACCTTGGCAAACAATACCGCCAGGAAGAGCGCCTCTGCGGTTGAAGAAAAATAACTTACTGCAGCTAGTAATTACCTTCAGTCTATTTAGGGAAGGGGATGAGTTTAACTCTTTAATTGACATATACAAAATGGCATTGATCCATTGTCCTTTCTTAGAAAGAAGGCAAGCCTTGAGAATAAGGAATTCAGCTTTGAATTTGACCAGACCAGTCCTGTGCTGTGATGCCAGAGGCAAGCTGAACGTGAAACAGGAATAATCAAGACTTGCTTTGCGCACTCATTTTGAGCGCAGAAATAAAATTGTACAGTACTGAGGAATCTGCTCTTAATGCTCCCTCTAAGCTGCGGGATCTCGAGAGCAAAAATTCTATCTCGTGAGCGATTGGCATTAAAGTTGCGAGCGAGCGATTTGGCTACTGGATAGATTAGTCTGCTCTGGAGCCAGAGCATCTCGCGCAGAAAAATGTGTGAGCCAGAGGCTAAAAAACTGTGAGCTAGCTCACACTAACTCAGCTTAGAAGGAATACTATAAAGGGCAACGCTAGTGAGGAACTTGCCCAGGATCGCAGGACGGGGATCAGGTAGGGAATCCACCCTCAAAATCTCCCCCTCCAGGATGCTGTAAGCCCCTGGGATCATATGCAGACTTTATCAAGCCATTATTTGTGTCATCTTTGCTTTTGAGTAATCTACAAAGTCAGATCTTTCCTTGTGCCTGGGAAGTCCTCTGAGTGTTTTGTCTTTGGGTGGTCTGGTTTTGCTGCTTTCATGATCAGAGTAGGTGGTACCTTCTTTAATACTGGACATAGTGATGTTCTGTTATCATTCTCCGTCTCCATTCAGGGTGAACCAGGGAATCCAGGCCGGCCAGGAAAAGTTGGCGAACAGGTAAATAACTTCAGTTTCATATGCTCAGCTCTACGTCTCTTCCCAGTATGGTTATTTCCCAGCATGAGCTGTGGTTTGTGCCAAAAATTGCTTTGGGTAATGTGTCCCTAGCTGTCAATGGAATTTAAAATGCTTTCATTATTTTACTTATTATTCTCATGCATTTGATTGTAAAAGTCAGTTTCCTGCCTTTCTTTTGTGGCTAGCAAAGCACTGATCAATAAATCCAAGGTCCAATAAATCAGTGTTATATAAACACTCATCCTTCAAACCATTATAAATGACAATTTACAACAGCCCAGTAAAAAATCTTATTATACCAAGAAGCCAGCCATTTTTTTTTAAAAAAACCCCTCTTATAACCTAGATCATTAATCAAAAGCTAGCTGAAAGGGTTTACAGCCTTTGTGAAAATGTTGGTGTGTGAGCTCATATGGAAGGAGGCAGAGCAGTGCGATACTTGATATATATAGAGAGCAAATTATGTTAAGACTACAAAACTGATGATGCAGTGTGAACACCAGTGGAAGGTATATGCACAAAGCTAACCAGAGTAGGGATGGGCATGAACCTCATGATGAACACAGCTGGTTTGTGGCTCATGAACTGAGGTTTGTGCCTATCCCTAGTCCACAACCCTCCCACGACCCTGCACATGGTTCTTGGAAGTTCGTGGGGTTCACGGTGGGAAGCCGAGGGGGGAGTGAAAGGGATTGTTGAAATGGCTTGCACCCATCAGCTGTTACGCTGAAACAGATGCAAGCCATTTCAGCAATCCCTTTCACTCCCCTCCCCGCTTCCAATGGTTCCCCCTTTAAATGGCTTTTACAAGAGGGTGCCGTGCATGAGTGAAGTCCAACCAGCAAGTTCACCACTTCTGGGTGAACTTGTCACTTGGACTTCACTCGAGTGTGACACTGCTTGCAAAAGCCATTTAAAGGGAACATTCCATTTAAATGGCTTTTGCAAAATCTCCCACCCGTCCATTCTGCTGGCCTCGGGGAGCTGCTACCAGCAGAAAGGAGGGAGGGAAGATCTCCGGGGAAGGTTTATAATAATCACGTTAAGTGTCCCATGCCACAAACCTTCACAAACCTCCCCATTTAACAAACCGGTTTGTTTTGTGAGGTTCATGATTCTATAGGGAGGTCTTCCTTCCCTTCCTCCCTCCTTTCTGCTGGCAGGGGCTCCCCAAGGTCAGCAGAATGGAAGGGGGGAAGTCCCGTGGAGACGGAGATGGAGACCAACAAAGTTTTATTCCAGGTATAAACTTTCATGTGCAAGCACACTTCTTCAGAGGGAGGGAGGGAGAGGAGAGTGAAAGAACCAGAGAGAGAGAGAGAGTGTGTTTCAATATACAGACCGAAAACTTCATTTCCCGCTTGAGAGTTCTGGTACCTCTTTTTTTAAAAAAAAGGTCCCTGTTTGATTGTAATATTGACCAATGTTTTAGTGGAGAAATGCGGAGGGCAGGAGGAAGGCTTTCTTCCTTATCGGCTTGAGGCGGAATCACAGATGGAACAAGAAACAAACGCACGTCCTTTTCATGTCTGCATGGAGCTATCAGATCCCCCAAGCATTTTGCCGCTTTGGAGCCCACAACACATTTTCCTCACTCCCATGTGACCACGTGGAACAGCCTGTGGTGGTTTTGGCAAGACCAGCTGTGGGCTGTACAGCCATTGGCTGAGGGCTCTATGGTCTGTCCAGGGAAGCCACTGTGTGCTCGGTGACGGGGTTCTGTTTGGTTAATTTTTGCTTTTAATCTGTTTTTTTTTTCTTCCTTTGTGGTTCAGTCTCTTGTTCTTCTACATCCCTCTCTGGAGATTGGATGTTTTTGGCTGGAATGGGAGAAACAAAGTACAGTTTTGTGAGGGTTTCCTTGTCAGTCAGAGAATTCTGCTTGGCTTCCTATGCAAGATTTATTTTTTTTGGTACTCTTGCCTATTTCTTTCTGCTGTAATGGGAATAGTATTTCTAATCACATCAGTCATTTGCGAAAAATTGGAGATCAGTCTCACGAGTTTTATTTTTAAATCAGAGGCCTTCCAGCAGAGGCCTTACTTTGCATACATAAGTTTCAGTCCCCATAGTTCTCCAGTTAAAAGGAGCTTAGGAAGCAGGTTTTTCTTTCCCTGACACCCCGGAGAATTGTTTTCTGTCTAAGAAAACACTGCTGAGCTTCTGTATCTATTCAAAGGGAAAATGATCCTGAATTTATGACCTCCTTAAAAAAATATACGCAAAAAAGGTATCTTATTAATATACATTAAGATGACCCCTTCTTTTTCTTGATGGTACATTTGGGGTGGGGGGGACGGGGGACGGACAACTAGCCTTCCTTTTTTGTTCTTCCTTTTTTGTTTCATTTGGCAGTCCCTCTAGGGTTGCCATCCTCCAGGTGGGGCCTGGGGATCTCCTGCTTTTACAACTGATCTCCACCTGACAGAGATCAGCTCCCCTGGAGAAAATGGCTGCTTTGAAGGGTGGACTCTATGGCACTGTACCATGCGGAGGCCCCTCCCCTCCCCAAACCCCACCCTCTCCTGGCTCCACCCCCAGAGTCCCCAAGTATTTTCCAACCCGGACTTGGCAACCCTAAGTCCCTCAGTGAACCCTCCTTTCTGACCAGTGTTTTAAATCCTGCTTTTATGTCTTCATCTGTATTTTAACTCTGATTTAGTTTTAATGATTTGTTTAAATAATGTTTTAATGCTTTAATTAGGGTTTTTAAAAAAATGTAATAGTTTTAAAATGTGATTTTTTTTAAATGTCTGTTTTAAATTGTTATCCGCATTGGTGGCCCTTGTGGGAGCAGGAAGGCGGGATATAAATTTTGCAAATAAATTAATACAGCAGTCGCTCCATTGGTTTGAGTCACTATAAGTTAGCTTCTTGAGTGGAAGGAGGTGCTGTAGTTAGGTGGGGATGGAGGTTTCCCAGAGATATGATTGATTTCCAGACTACAGAGATAGGTTCCCCTGGAAAAAAATGCTGCTTTGGAGGGTGGACTCAAACACCATGCTCCTCAGGCACCCCCCCCCCCCCAATGTCCAGGAGTTCCCCAACTTAGAGTTGATAAACCTAGCTATAGCTGAGTGGTTAGAGCTTGAACTGCAGATGATCTCTGGGTGAATCACTGGTATGGCCAATTAAAGGTTCTCAGCAGCTATTGGGAAAGACCTTCCTGATGCTGTATTCCAGGAGAGCTGCTGCCAGTGTAATATTTCTGGGTCCATGGATAAAGGAGTGAGGAGGCATTTGAACAAGGAATGGTTTGAAACAACTTTAATACGAAGAGCAACTGATGCATCTTGTACAAAGCTGTCTTTACGCCGTGTTGTAGAACAGCCTAAGATAGGGTTCCTAGCCCCCAGGTGGGAGTGGGGGATCCCCCGATTTCATGGGCTCCTGCTTGCCACTGGTCAGCTGGCCTGCAGGGGGAAGCCTCGCTTCCAAATTCCATGACCCGATGTGCCGTCCCCAGCATGCTAACATCACACGGAAGTGATGTCGCATGGCAATGATCTGGTATTTAGGGCAAAACTCTATAGTAACCATAGAATTTCTCCCAAAATACCAGAGTGTTGGCTTGCGACATCCCCAGAGGGATGATGTCACGTCTGTCACAACAGTGCGCCGGGTCATGGAATTTGGGGGTGAGGCTTCCCCCTGCCGGCCAGCTGACCATTGGCAAGCAGGAGTCCATGAAATCAGGGGATCCCCCGCTCCCACCTGGGGGCTAGCAAGGCAACCCTACCTTAGGCTGTTCTACAACATGGCTTAAAAATAATTTTGTACAAGATGTATCAGTTGCTCTTCATATTAAAGTTGTGGGAGGGAGCTTTCTGGGGGAGTGATGTCGCCACACATGACATCTCCAACGTGATGACATCACACGAAAACGATGTTGCACGGCAATGCTCTGGTATTTTAGGCAAAACTCTATCGTAACCATAGAGTTTCACACAAAATACCAAAGTGTTGCCATGCAACGTCCCCAGCGTGATGATGTCACTTCTGTGTGATGTTATCACGTTGGAGATGTCACGTGTGGCAACATTGCCCTCCCAGAAAGCTCCCTCCCACCCCTCGGTGGCAAGAGCACAGGACCTGGCAACCCTAGCCTAAGGTCATGTGATCTTAGGGCAAGGCCACAAAGGACCAGTTACGTAACACTGTAAAATGTAAGGGAATGTCTCTACGTTGTAAATTCGGTCACAGCAGTGCTCAGGGGCTGCTTCATATATTCAAGTGTCCGTATAGGAATAAGACAATATTAGAGGAGGTGCAGCCCAGTCCGTCAACAGACTTCAGCCCTCACAAACAGGTAGACAACCCTCCATTTGAACTTTTGATGAAAGGTGAAATACCATTTGTCACTGTTAATCTTCATATCCACTCCAGGCATACCCTGAGTAAGAAACGTAAGTCCTGTTTGCGCTAAAGAAAACACAGCTGGTCTCCGATGACTGTCACTGGTCCGAGGCTATGAAAGCCAGGCACTATTATTTTTTAGTCAATTGGTTTCTGTCTAGAAATATCACCGTGGAAAATTTCCATTTCCTTACCAATTATGTCATTAGAAGAAGAATGCTGCACGGCTTTACAATCAAAATGCTTTTCCTCGCGACTGCAGCTTTGTTGGCAAGAACTGTGCTTGTCTTGCTTATTTTGCTGGAGCTTTCGGAGACGGGCAGTCTCCAGGTCCAAAGAAAACGTGTTCTGGGGAAATCGACAATCATCGGGAAATTAACCGTGTGGATCTTAAGTGCTGAGTCAAAGGGGCAGTTACCACGATAGCCTTATGTGGTAGTCCCCCCACAAGTGGTAGAGACATTTGTCTAGCCTCAGAGGCTATCCAGTATCCACCCACATCCACCCTATGGCCTGTGGAAGTCTGATGTAATCAGAAGCAGGATGAGGAATGCTCCTCAGGTGGGAAGGGGTGGTGTAATTTTGCTTTCTGGTCATACAAGGGGACTGGGCCAATTGGAGGGGCAACCAGGAGGGCCATTTGGTCTGAGCCTGAAGTTGAAAGGGGGCCTCAGATTTAAAGGCTTGTTAATTTGTTGGCACTTGTTGAGTTTCATGAGTCCTCCTGATGCGTATCATGTGCTATAATTTTTTATTATGGCTAGGGAACTCAAAAGCTGGAAGCGACCTCGGGCCTCTCTAGTCTTCTAATGAGAGGGCCTGCTTAGGGGGAGCATTCGGGCAGGCACAGATAGCGAACCTCCCTTTTGCATAACAAAATTTGGGTCCAGCAGCAACTTAAAGACCAGCAAAGTTTCATTCAAAGTGTAAGCTTTTGTGCGCAAACTTCTTCAGACAAGTGGCCCCAACCTCAAATACCCACCTGAATTTCCCTTTTGCAGAGTTAGTTTTCAGTTTTTGAGTGGAATATATGAAGCTGTCTTATACCCCATCAGACTGTTAGTTCCCCTAGCTCGCTATTTATTTTGCTCTGACTGGCAGCATCTGGGTTTGTCAGCAGCCTTGAGCAAAGGCATCCTTTCCATTTAATAGAGGTTGAACGGGATGCTATTTACTAGGTGATATAATTTATCTCCATGCCATGAGAAACTTCACCTGCCTGTTTCCCCACAATAAGCCTCTGTTAAAGGGACGGGGCATTTTGTCTGCAGGTTGTGGGCAACCGTAGTGGCAGCTCTGCAGGGTCTTAATTTATTTATTTATTTATTTCAATTTATACCCCGCCTAGCCAGCGGACCGGCTCTAGGCGGCTAACAATATAAAATCACTCAATTACAAAGTTAAAAGTTAAAACATATCATAAAATAGAATCACTTTAAAATTACAACAAACATTCAGCACAAAATGGCAGCATCATACCAGCACCAAATACCCGCCACTAGCTTGCACCAACCAGGAGGCTACCACCATAGATGTTTTTAGAGATGGCCCATTGTGCCATCTACTAAGGGCCATTCCCCCCGGTGGCGGCCCCAAAAGCCTGGCGGAAGAGCTCCGCTTTGCAGGCCCTTAAATGGAGAAAGATCTTTTCCCCAATATGTGAGGCCCTTTCAGTGGAGATGCCAGAGACGGGATCTAGGACTTCCGTCATGCAAACCACCTGCTCTGCCACTGAACCATAGTCCCTTAGAAAAATCAGTGTATGCTGAGCTGTATATGTTCCTCATTCCTACAGAAGCACGGGATTCAATGCTAGGCACAGAATTCTGCAATTTATCATCTTTAATTTTGCTCATCTTTAATTCTTCTTTGATTTTACTCATCTTTAATTCGTCTTTATTTTTCATTTTTAATTTTGCAAGTTGCTAGCCCTCAGTAGTCACATCTGGGGACACAATCTTGATAAGCATGTGAATATTTTATCTGTCTGTCTGTCTGTCTGTCTATCATCTATCTGTCTGTCTGTCTATCATCTGTCTGTCTGTCTGTCTGTCTGTCTATCTATCTATCTATCATATTTATAGACCGCTCTTCCCGCGCTCAGGCTCAGAGTGGCTTACATAGCTTGGCTAGATAAGCCAAGGTGCATGTAAACATTAAAATCAGTTAAAACACAATTAAAAGCAGAACAATCATAACAATAACAATAAAGTGCTCAGCGGTGTATCCATATCAGATGGCGTAGTGTGTATACCCGGCATTCTCCAGCTCCAGGTGTCAGGCTTGGTGATAACCGCAGCCAGTCGGTGGTCAGGGGATGGGGGTGGGTGGCGGCTCTTATTTGTAAGCCTGGTAGAAGAGCTCCATCTTGCAGGCCCTGCAGAACTGCATAAGGTCCCTCAGGGCCCTGATCTCCTCCGGGAGCTCGTTCCACCAGTAAGGACCCACCACCAAAAAAGCCCTCACCCTGGTAGCAGCGAGCCTGGCTTCTCTGGGGCCTGGGATAACCAGACGGTGTTGTGCCCCAGACTGTAGTGCCCTCTGGGGTATGTATGGGGAAAGGCGGTCCCTCAGGTATGTTGGACCCTGGCCATTTAGGGCTTTAAAGGCAAGCAACAGCACCTTGAAACGAATAGGCAGCCAGTGCAGTGCCTTTAGCGTCGGCTGGATGTGCCCCATCTAGGGAGACACATCAATAGCCTCGCCGCAGCATTCTGCACCAGCTGCAGCCTCCAGATTTGCAACAAGGGCAGCCCCATGTAGAGAGCATTACAATAGTCTAGCCTCGAGGTGACCATTGCATGAATCACTGTAGCCAGGTCATCACGATCTAGGAAGGGAGCCAACTGCCGCACCAGCTGCAGGTGATAAAAGGCCGACTTGGCAGTGGCTGCTACCTGGACCTCCATTGTTAGGGAGGGATCCAGGAGCACTCCCAGACTCCTAATCACCGGCGCAGGTACCAGTGGTGCCCCATCGAAGGTCGGGAGTGGGAGCCTCAACCTCAGACTGCCCCGACCCAGGCCCTCCATCTTCACCGGGTTCAGCTTCAGCCTGCTCAGCCTGAGCCATCCAGCCACAGTGTGCAATGCCCGGTCCAGGTCTTCTGGTCCGGAGTCCAACTGGCCGCCCAACATCAAATAGAGCTGGGCATCATCAGCGTACTGATGATATCCCAGCCCAGTCCTCCGGGCAATCTGGGCAAGGGGGTGTATGTAGATGTTTAAAAGCATCGGGGACAGGACCGCCCCCTGAGGCACTCCGCATTTGAGCAGGTGCCTCCGGGACTGCTGTTCCCCTCGCACCACCCTTTGTCCCCAACCCTGGAGAAAGGAAGCGAGCCACTGTAAGGCAAGCCCCTTTATCCCCACGTCAGCCAGGCAGTGGGTCAGTAGCTGGTGGTCGACCATGTCAGACATGGCCGACAGGTCTAGCAACAGCAGCACCGCCACACCACCTCGATCCAGATGTCTCCAGATCACAGAAGCAGGGGTCCGTTGGAGCGGGAGCGCACAGGAGCGCAGCTCCGGGAGTGAGGAGCCCAGGGGGCAGGCACATGACCAAGCCCCGCCCCCTCCTCGGCTTCCCCAAGCAGTGCAGAGGCGCAGCGCCCTGGGGAAAGCCCTGCTAGGGTCTTTATTGTTTTTAATGTTTTGTTTTAATACTGATAATTTTATCATTGTTCCTTTTATGACTGTGTGCTGCTTTTCCAGAGACTTGCTCAAGGTGGCATATAAATTTTCTAAGTATACCATTTTTTATCTGGGTACATGGCACATAAGTACTGGAGAAATTTCACCAACCCTTCAGCAGCTTCCACCCCATCAGTTTGGTGTAGTGGTCAGGAGTTGGACTCTAATCTGGGAGAACCGGGTTTGATTCCCCACTCCTCCACATGCAGCTGCTGGTGTGACCTTGGGCCAGTCACAAGTTCTCTTAGAGCTGTTCTCTCATGAGCAGTTCTCAAAAGACTTCTCTCAGCCCCACCTACTTCACAGGGTGTCTTGTTGTGGGGAGGGGAAGGGGAAGGGATGCACATGTCCTGGGTATCTCAAGTCTACTTGAAACCTGGTGGTTTCAAGGGAGCAGGAAGAGAATGAGGGTGTGTTCTTTACGCTTATTTTTATTGCACAAAGTATTGGATGGGGAAGGGAATGGAGGAAGAGCAGGTCAGTTTCACTCACCTGTGGAGTGGAGCCTGAGGGGTGGGTGTTGCCTTCTGACACACTTCCAGTATGTTAGGGGGTGTGGCATATGCAAATGAGTTATGCTAATGAGCTCCTGCACCTCTTTTTCTACGAAATGACCCCTGACCTCTCCTCACCTCTTTCTGAATCAGTTCTCTAGGGAATTTCAGGGGTGCTTCATGCAGGAATAGTCTTTCAAATCAGATATTCATTCTCTGTAAGAAAAATCATGAGCACTGAATGTTCATACTCATGTGGTGATGAAGGCACCATGCTTATTTTAACACATGCCAGAGAGCTTCTGTTGGCTGAAACTTCGCCTTACAGGTACATTGAACATTCATTTGCCTACTGGATATGCAGGGCGATGTATACACTTTAGTCTTTGAGTGATAACCATGTAATGTCATTTTTAGGCATGCAGTGTACTAAGCACATCAAATCACATCAAGGTCGTCCGTTGGGGCTGGAGCAGCTCAGGAGTAGCCACTAGGGCAGCCATGGGCCGAATCAGATTCGGCGGCAACTTTAACACTTTTTCCCAGCATAGAGAACAATGGAGGGGATGGGACAACCTGTTTGGGGGCCCGTAGAATTGGACCCGTGGTCCAATCTTCTTGAAACTTGGTGGGTATTTCGAGGAGAGGCCCCAGCAGCTACCCTGCAAGTTTGGAGCCTCTCCCTCAAACCCCCTTTCTTCCAGCCCCTCATATACCCTATGAGTTTTTGCCATTGATTTCAATGGCCCATAGGGTATAATGGGGCTGAAACTGACATTCCCTTTCTGACACACTTCTGGTGATGGCAGGGGATGTGGCATATGCTAATGAGTTATACTAATGAGTTATGCTAATGAGCTCCTGCACCTCTTTTTCTACGAAAGGACCCCTGCACAGAAGCATTGTTTAAGTGAACTGGAGGTTGATAATGTGGTGGGATTTCAGTAACTGGATTACTCGACATTGTGCCTGGCACAATAAAATAAGCATATATCCTGATTTGTGTGTTTATACAGGACATGGGATCTAGCTTTTCTTGGTGTAATATTTGGGTCAACATCTCAGAGTTTTTGACACCCCCCCCCAAGATGTGCACAGTTCTGTATAAATGGAAATTACTAGGCCAAAATGAGAGCTGATATGGTATAATATATTTATTTACTCAGTATATGTATATACTTCTTTCTATCATTGCACACATGGTGGTTTGCCTAGTATTGCCAAGCTCCAGGTGGGGGCAATCATTTGTTCCATAATGACCAAATGGGTTGGCCACTGGGAGAGACCATTCTGGTAGGTGAAAATCTGAATGGCACATGGTCTTGTTTGAGTTCTGAGCTTTCTCAAATGATTGCCCACAGCACCATCCATTATTTTATTTATGAATAGAATATAATCCCAGGTAATGGTTTACCAGAATACTCAAAACAACAGTGGCCTTATAAAAACCCAGTTCCAAAGCCCAAGCCCTGACTGAAGGAGCTATAGGGATTCCATATGATTTATATGAGATTGGGGGATAGAGGAGGGAAATTGTGTGTGTTCTGGTAATGAAAAAGATCCATTTTATAGTGCTGGGAGAGCAGCACAAACTGAGGGACTTCTGTCCTTAACTAGGAACTGTTTATAAGACCTGTCTGGAAGATCCAGGGCAAAAATTAGACTGGTAGAATTAAAACAACAAAACGCTTATAGTGTTCTAGTTTATTGTCTGGCTCTCCCTCCTCCTGTTACCTTTACATGAAAAATGGCAGCTGCCTCTGCCTGAAAACACTGTGTATCTTGCTGAATCACAGTGCTGCAAAACTGCTGTAACATTGTCACAGAATATGCTGCTGAAAAGCAAGGATGGCTCAAAATGTCTTGTTTTCCAGCGTTTTGGTCATGTTAAATCTATTTGTACCAAAATTACAAACAGTTTGATCAAGAGCATGCTTTTATCAAATGCATAAACCAATTGCCTTTGTATACAGAAAGACGTTTTTTAAAAGGTAGACCAAAAGGGTAATTGGAAAACAAGCACTGCACTCAAACGCAAACAAAACACTTATGTGAATATAACTACTGATATATTATAACATATCATATCATTATCACTCTTATTTTACAAGAAGCAATGAAACTTGTTAACAGAAGCTAATAAAGCCAAAAGTATAAATAACATAGCTGAATCCAGCTCAATTCCAATCCAACGAAGACTCCGGATTGTATCTTCGTTTCGATTAATCTTTGTCAGAAGACTTGAAAATAGAAAGCACATTAATAAACAATTATACACTTACAAAAATATGAAACAAAATTTACAAAAATTATATGAACTTACAGGCATACCTTATATTAGATTCATAGAATACTACATGTAACTTTCACCAGTTTCACTAAGGTGAAGAAACTCCATGAGTGATAATGATATATGTTATAATATATCAGTAGTTATATTCACATAAGTGTTTTGTTTGCGTTTGAGTGCAGTGCTTGTTTTCCAATAGTCTTTATTACTGCTGTTTATCAGACCAAAAGGGTAAGCCATGCACAATATAAAACTAGATGCATTTAGGGTTGCCAGCCCCCAGGTCCGGACGAGGGTTCCCTCACCTCTGGGGCTTCAATCCATCCCCGGCCAGCTGGCCAGCGGGGCAAGCCCGCCCCCAAGAGCAACCACCTGCCTTGCCAACCCTCTCCCTTCCCTCCTTACCTGATTTAAAGGGCTTTAGCTGGTCAATCGAGACCACAAGACCCACCGACCAGCTGGAAGGTGTTTAAATCTAGCAGGAAGAAGGGAGAGGGGCAGTCGCGGGCTGCATGCTTGGCTTGCAAAAAGACCCTTTAAAGGGTCTTCTTGCGAGCAGGGTGGGGGCCGTGGCACATGGGGCTGATTTCCCCCAGCCCCGCAGCTCCCACCCTGCTCACAAAAAGACCCTTTAAAGGATCTTTTTGCGAGCTGAGCATGTGGCCCGTGACCACTCCTCTCCCTCCTGCTAGATTTAAAGGGCCCTCCAGCTGGTTGCCGGGCTACGTAGTCCCCACCAATCAGCTGAAGCCCCTTAAATTGGGCAGGAGGGGAGGGAGAGGGGAGGCCGGGCAGGTGGTCATTCTTGTGGGAGGGACTTGGGGGCATCCCCCCCAGAATGCCCCCCCCATCTCTTACTGGAGTGACTAGGGGACCTGGCAACCCTAGATGAATTGCATGATAAAGGAAGAGCAAAAAAATCTTACATTTTGAGTCTCTGTGGATAGCGTAACATTCATGGAGAAAATAAAAGGGCCGCACCAGGTGCTAATAGATAAAAAAGAAGGCCAAGATCAGTGGTGTAAGTAAAGCGTTTTACCAACAGGCTTCTTTAGGGGAATCCAGAATATATAATATACAAATACATTACTGAGTTTTCATAAATAGCAATGGCTATTTAGTTAAAATTAGGTAAATAAAACATTGTGTTAAAATCATATTACAATTTATACTGTATAATATCAACCATGTATAAAATTGCTAGAGCTTATTCTGTCCTTATGATTGCATGAAGGAAAATGAGGGAGAGAGACAAACTCCCTGTACCTAAGAAAGAAAAAGATACAATGTCCAGCACCCAACAGATTCTGGCTCAGTTTTAAAAGAATCTTTCTTCTGCCTAAATGAATGTTACAAACCTGTTAGTCTTGCAGTGTTTCTTCAACTAGGGCACAAGTTCAGTAGCAATTTCTAGTGGAAGGACCCTAGTATATATCAGTGTACAGTTGATGCAATATAGGGTTGCCAAGTCTTATGGACTCACCGGCGGGGGGGAGTCCTCCTGTTGCCGGGAATCTCTTCTGGCGCGCGCGCTTTGCGTGCGCACCCGGCAGCGTCACCGGAAGTGACGTCGACCCCTTGGGGGCGTTGCCAGGGCGACAGTCTGGCAATCGCCCCCAACGTGCCGATGTCACTTCCGGTGATGTCATTACGTCGTCCTCGCCGGACGACTTCGGGGGTGGGGTTCCCCCCGCTGGCCGAATGCTGGCTGGCGGATCGGGAACCCCTTTAGCGGGGGATCCCCCACCTCCCGGGCTGACTTGGCAGCCCTAATGCAATATCTCTTTCTTTTACATAAACTGATGCTATTCCAGAGACAAATTTGACCTGTTCGGTGTCAGGGTCTGGTGTCTGACAATCCAAACGGTGTTTTGTTTTCAATAGCAGCTTTTTCATTTTGGCAAGTTAAATTTCTGCACAGCCCAAAATATAGAGTCAGAGGGACCATGATTATTTCCAGTAAAGTGTTGAGCCAATGGGGCACTCGTTCTTTTCAATTGAATATTACTGTTGTGTTCCGCTATACATGTTCTTAGGTTCCTTGTTGTTTTTTCAACATGATTATTTTTACAGGGGCATTAGTTGATACATATAACTTGCGTAGAGTTACATGTAAAATTCTTTGGGGGGGTGTGTGTGTGTGTGTGTGTGTGTGTGTGTGTGTGTGTATATATTTCTTATCTAAAGAGTTGGTTTCATATTCCATGTTAACTTACAACAGTTACAGTTTCTGTGGGCAAAATGTCCCTGGGGAGTTTTAGTGCCCGGTAAAACTCTTTAGTGCCCGGTAAATTAGACTGTCAAAGAGCCACGTGTGGCTCCCAAGCTGCAGTTTGGCCACCCGTGGTTTAAAGTGATGTAATATCTAGCGTAACCAAAAGATTTCCTGTACTTATATTAGATATACCCTCCAATCTGTTAATAAAATCAGTAGTATCTCCTATTGGAAGTTATGAGGCAACTCAATAATCCATACATAATTGGTTTTAGCCGGAATTGTGTCTTTTTTTCCTTGTGCACCACAAAAAAAGAGGAAAACAACTAAAAATATAGGGCAAACTAAAAAGGCTGAGAACACCCCTACCCTCACAAAAAAGTAGTATGATGCAATATATAAATGAATGTTCTGTTCTTCACGGTGTGAATTAGATAGGACTGTTCTAATTATGGTTATGAGCCACTGATGAAGGCTTTGTGCTGGAACACCTTTGGCTTTCTGTTTTATTTTATTTGGCACCGTGTGTTATCTTATTGTATGTGCACATTTGCTTCCTGTTTTTGATATGTTTACATATTAAATTACCGGTGTTATGTTTTGCACACATAATTGAATTGGTTCATCTATATATTGCATCATACTACTTTTTTCGGGGGGGGGGAAGAGTTGTGTGTGTGCTTTCAACTTTCCCCCAATTCCCTGCCCCCCAGAGTCTTCTGGGGATTGTAGTCTACCCTAAGTAATCCACACTGTCTGACTATAGTATAAGACAGTTCTAGCCTCGCCTGGATAACGTTTCAGCCACCAAGAATCATGGTTCATTGCATTCCTGCATGGCTAGAAGAATAACACCCATTTTCCCAGAGCACCTAGTGCTGTTCAATGCTCCCTCTAAACTGTGGATTCTTGTGAGCAAAAATTCTACTCTGTGAGCTACTGGCATTAAAGTTGTGAGCAAGCAATTTGGCTACTTCATAAATTAGTGCGCTCTGGAGCCATCCTTCTTGAGCTAAGACAAAAATGTGTGAGCCAGAGGCTAGAAAACTGTGAGCTAGCTCACACTAACTCAGGTTAGAGGGAACACTGGTGCTGTTCCCTCTTGTTCTCATAAGCATAATCTGTTTAACACCAGGTTAGCATCCTGCAGCATTCTTTGGCTGGTCTCATAGCTTAGAAGAAAGATGTAGCAAAAGCAAGAGTGTAAACATAGCCCGTGCTCTCCTACGGTCTTGGAATGCCTGTAATTTGTTCCTGGTCTGGTGTGTGTTGTGGCTCTCCCAGCCACCAAGCATCAAAAGCCCAAGTGTGGTTTTAAAGCAGGACCAGCTGGCTGTGTAGGGGAGGCCTCAGCCTGGGAGCAATTGTGTCTTTGCTGGTAGCCAATATGAAGTTCTGGGCAGTTTGCAAAGGTTGCTGGTCTAATTCATCCATCCAGGAGAAGTTAGGAGAGGAGTGGAGAGGTATGTCCCCCCCCCCCCCCACACACACACTTTGAGCTAACAAAGCAGAAAATGAATTTTGCTTTCTTTCTTTTGTTTTCTTTTCAGGGTCTGATGGGCTTCATTGGTCCAGTAGGGGAACCCGGAATAGTTGGGGAGAAGGTAAGAATGAACTGCAAATGAACCAGCTGCGCTACCTTCCGTGAGAAAGGGGAAAGCTGTGGACAGAGTGTATCAGGCGGTGCATTCTCGGGACTAAAATAAAATAAAAAATCTGCCACCCATGTTATTCAGGCTTTGGGGGCTCTTTTGCAAGAGGACCTCAGTGGGCACATCTCCTCCTCTCCACACTTGCCACTGGTCGCTTCTTCTAGTCCTCCTCTTTGCTCTTGCTATTTACTTGCCCACCCTGGGCCAGAAGGAAAGGGCAGATGAGCAAATGGGTGGGGATAGCAAAGGAGTCTAGTACTCTACTCAGTGGTGGGCCCCCTACCAGGTTATGGGGTCAACAGACGCCTAACTGCGTAGGCCCTTGAAAAGTTAAATATCTATGTTGTGTAATAGGTTATGTGAAGTTAAATATATTGGCAGTCATTTAGTTAATTTACATAATTTCCTTAAGTGTTGCCAGTCATTGGGTGGGGACAGTGCGGTAACCAAAGGGTTAGTCTTCTGCTCTGCAGGAGAGATACCTGGCTGTTGGAGGTGGGATTAAAGCATTATTAAACTTGCTTCTACCGAAAGGCTTGTGTCTAGTCTTCTCTTGAAAGTTATTCACAGCCTACATAAGATGCTGGAGGAGGTATGTAGGGAAATGTAGCAGCCATTGTGCTGTTGACCGCTGGAAAGTGGTGCACGGATTATTTTTCAGGTTTCTGAGATTTAATCAGTCATTGCTCATTCAGTTTGAAGCCTGACATTACATTAATAGGAACTAAAAATGTGTGTGTGTTTCTAAAAAGGCTAAGAGGATGTTAAATTCTTCACTCGGTTTCCACAGGGTAGGTTTTAAAGTGTCCCTCTAAATTGCATGTTACGTTGGGGATCTGTAATTGGTCTCCCAAGCTGTGCTTTAACTTTAAAAGGCAGCTGATGGGGCCTTGATTTGGGTGAAGAAGAAGAGCCGGCCTGGTGTAGTGGTTAAGAGTCCCAGACTCATACTGGGTTTGATTCCCCACTCCTTCTCCGCATGAAGCCTGCTGGGTGACCTTGGGCCAGTCCCAGTTTCCTCAGAATTCTCTCAGCCCCACCTACCTCACGGGGTGCCTGTTGTGGGGAGAGGACGGGAAGGAGATTATAAACCACATTGACACGCCTTGAGGTAGAGGAAAGTGGGGTATAAAAAAACAATGCTTTTTCTTCTTCTGACAACAGCTGGAGGGGGATACAGTTTTAGCTGGGAAACTGACATAGTGGGGATGGGTTAAATCCCCCTTCCCCAGAGCCACAGGATAAGTACACATCAGAAAATTCAATTACAGATCCCCATTGTATTGAGATGTTTGATCCTGATTCTGAATTTGCTAGCTACTGCTGTTCCAAAAGTGGGTGAGCAAAACACCTCTTCTATTTAAATGTATATATCTGTGTCCCTGCTGTGTCAGGGCTCACAGCGGTCTCCCATGTGGGAAACCGATAAGGTCCCTACCTGCTTAACATTAGCATTAGGTCCTCCCAGTCTGTTCGCTGTTGTTCCTAAAGCTCCTGCTTTTTCTAGTGAAGGCCCTTTTGCACACTGCCCTTTCTTGGAATCAGCAGGGGCTGAAGATCCCTTGTGCTTTCAAATGAGGCACAATGGGCATGCCCCACCCACATTATACCCCTGATTTAAATAGAAGAGAGTTGCACATTTGCATGATTCCCTCCCCCTCCCCTTTAAAATCAGTGGGACTAAAATGTGCTTCATGTTGGCTTGGATTATGCCCAGTACATGTTTATCTGCATGGCTCTCATCTGTGACCAGAATTGTTTCCTGACACAAATTCTGGAGTACAAAAGGTCTGACAGTTGATGAGATCCAAGCATTGCTGTGATTGCTTTTTTTTTTAAAAAAAGGGTGTGCCAAATGGTGAGAAATTCTTCCCATATAAGCAGCACCCCCTTCAACTCCCCCTCCCAAATCTATTTATTTATACCCTTCCTCATGCCTAATCTAGGCCCTATGGGCAGTTTATGAGATGAAATTTATACATGGATGAAAACTGAATGAAAACAAAATCACCCAAGCATCTCAGAATATTAAAATAGCATAATTGTCCACTCCTTCGCAACTTTTCCCTCTGTTAGCAGATGCTTTGCTCGTTGATAAGACAGCTTACTGTGCGTTTACGTACCGTTGCCTTCCGTAGGGAGATCGGGGCACTGTTGGACCGCCAGGACCGCCAGGCGTCAAGGGGTCGATGGTAAGGAGTAAGTCTGCATTCTCTCGCTCCTTCTCTGCCTGACAAAAGATAGGTCTTTCTTCCCCCATGACTTGCATGGCCCGTTCCCTGACTGACCGTCCTCAGCTGCTCATTCTTCGTATTCCCCATGAGAGATCAAGGAGGGTGCTTGACTTGTGCCAAATAATAATTGTGCTAGCACTCATGTGCCCAAGCAGGATTAAGTGTGCTCACCATCCAGTCCCTTTGCCTTCTCAAATCACTTGATCCTTAAAAGCCTGGGAAAATTGTTACCCTAATTTGCCCAAATAGCAAGCATGACATGCTAGGAAGAATGTTAACCATGTAGGGGCTGGGAGGCCCGAAGGAGATCTTGCCTAAGGCCAAGTTCTCTCTGTGGTGGTAAACCTCTGCCTAGGTTATATCTACTGCTGGTGGAGCTCATAGGATGGAATACGTCCCCCTTGAAAACTTGCATGTGAAGGTGACAGCTAGGCTAGAATCTTCTCCGGATATGCTAGTTTTCTATGTGCAGGTAATGGGTGTTTTTTTTTTTTTGCATGGAGGACCATTTGGTCATGGGAGCTCCTACCTGCAATTGGAATGAGAATGAAAACTAGGCAAAACATTTCCAGACCTTTGAAAAAATGAGAGTGTTAGTGGGACTAGTAAGAAATACTGTTGTGTTCTCAACTGAAGAAGCAACCTTCTCAACAAAACATAAGAGGTCATTTTTAGATGATCCATAGCCGATGCTTACAGTGTTGGCTTCTTATACCAGACCGTAACTCGTCTTTTCCAGTGCTTTTAGCAGAAGGGGTTTCTTTCCACATTGCATTTCTTGCGGGTACAAGGTTTTAGATTTTTTCTCTTTAGACATGTAACGTATGCAATGGAAAAAGCCAGCAGCACTTGATTGTGAACTGCCTTATCACGTGAGTGCAACTACCAGGGCTAGCAGCTTGCCTGTCATGTTCTGCCACATGCACGGATAGGGGCCAGCATACATTTGCCATTGTGTATGAGTAAAGAAGCCCTAATATAGATGATTGCAGTGAATAAGAAAACAGGTTAATTTCCCAAGATTAAATTTGTTTGTTTGTTTATTTTGTAGGGGCATCCTGGGATACCAGGAGGAGTTGGGTCCCCAGGACCTCCAGGGCTACCAGTGAGTAAAACCTGATTATCTTTCTGCTAGCAGTTGTCTTTCATAGACCAAGGAGAAGAAGACTGGAAATGGGAATGGGTGGGTTTGAAAAGAAACCCTCTCTCAGTTCAGAAATCCCTGAGCCATTACAAGCCTGGCTCAGTTGCACTTACGGATTTCAGCTCAGCTTGTGATGGTGTAGTGTCAGTCCTCAAATCCCAAGTTTCTCTCCTCTCCCGCTCCTCAAGTATTACACTGTGTCCCACCTTTCTTCCAGGAAGCTTAGGACAGCATGCATTTTCTTTTCTCCATCTTCATTTTATCCTCACAACAACCCTATGAGATAGGTTGGTGTGTGTGTTAACTGCCATCAAGTTGCTTCCGACTCATGGCAACCCTATGAATTAATGGCCTCCAAAAAGTCCTATCACTAACAGCCTTACTCAGGTCTTCCAAACTGAGGGCCATGGCTTCCTTGATTGGGTCAGTCCATCTCGTGTTGGGTCTTCCTCTTTTCCTGCTGCCTAGTATTATTGCGACTTTTGTCTTCTCATAGTGGGACCAAAGTACGATAACCTCCGTTTAGTCATTTCAGCTTCTAGGGAGAGTTCAGACATGATTTGATCTAGAACCCATTTATTTGTCTTTTTGGTAGTCCACAGTATCTGTAAACTCTTTTCCAGCACCACATGTCTGTTTTGGGGAGTGGAAGAGAAGGAGACCGTAAGCCGCTCTGAGATTCTGAGTGAAGGGAAGGGTATAAATCTAATCTAATCTCCTCTTCCTCCTCCTTCTTTTCACACCTGTACATAGTAATGGGGAATACTGTGGCATCTCAGTCACCAGCAGCACATCCTTATGTTTAAGAATCTTTTCTAGCTGCTTCATGGCTACCCTCTCTGTTCTCAGTCTCCCTCCGATTTCTTGGTTGCAGTCTCCCATTTTGTTGACGATGGAACCAAGGAACAGAAAATCTTTGACAATTTCAGTTTCTTCACTGTTGACCTTAAAGTTGTATAATTCCCCAGGTTAGGTTAGGCAGAGAAGGAATTACTGGCACAGGGTTACCCAGTGAGCTTTGTGACTGAATGGGGGTTAGAACCCAAGAATCTCTGGTCCAGGTCCAACACTTTAGCCTCTTCGCCATGCTGGCTGTTCTGTGCTTTGTTAATATTACTAAGTTGTATGGTTGTGGGGAAGAGGGAAAACACGACACAAGAAGAAGAAGAGATTGGATTTATACCCCACCCTTCACTCAGGGTCTCAGAGCAGTTTACAATCTCCTTTCCCTTCCCCTCCCCACAGCAGACACCCTGTGAGGTAGGTGGGGCTGAGAGAGCTCTGAGAGAACTCCTCCTGAGAGAACTGGGACTGACCCGAGGTCACACCAGCAGCTGCATGTGGAGCAGTGGGGACTCAAACCCGGTTTTCCCAGATTAGAGTCTATGCTCCTAACCACTACACCAAACAAGAGGGCCTAAACTGTTCCTTTCTCTGTAGTGGAAATTTCTGAGTATGTTTGGAGCTCGAATTGCTAACATGAATTCTGGAAAGTGTAGCTTTTTATTCTGGTCAAACCCTCTCCACAGAACTCTGGATCTTTCTAAACTTTGCAGAACTCAGGGCCAAACTACACAGGAAGGTTTTTTTGGCATGTTGGGTTCTAGGTTTCCCAGACTTGACCCCCTTTCCCCCCCAAGCATACAGCAACTGGAGGAAATGTCCTTTTAAAAATAAGCAACAACTCCAAACTGGGGGAGATATATCCCTCCCCACAAGGCTGTTTCACCTTGAGAAAATGATATGGGGGAGGGAGCAGGAGCTCCCCCCCCAATACTGCAGTGCTGAACCAAATCAGATTGCTGTTCTCTGCAGCTAGTGTGAGGCTGTGGGGTCAGTGAGTCAGGTCCAAGGAAACCAGGCCCGACTTCTCCCAAAATGTATCACGTGGCTTGACTCTCAGATTAAACATGAGCCTTTTCTCCCCCAGAATTCCCCCAAAGGCTCAGAAAAAGAGCTGGGCCATTCTGAGCTGAGAAAGTTACCCATCGTGACTTTCACATCTCTCTCAATGTTAGTCAAGGGTGTCATATGGCCATTAGCACTGGATTTGAATTGCAGGTTGTTGATTCCATCAACAAACGGGATTCAGCTGATAAGATCAAATGTGCATCAAAGCACGGTGATGCCAAAAATGCGGCCTCAAGGGAAGTAATCTTACATTTCTAAAAGGCAATTTTTTAAAAAAAATCTGCAGGATGTTGCCAGTAATGATCTTACCATTTGGTAAGCGCATTGACTTCATCAACCACATTTCACCTGGCCTTAAACAAGTCGCAGGCAGCCTGGATTATTTGTGCAGACCTAGTGGCTACCTGGGTGGTCCTATGTGGCTGGAAAGCTTGTACTTTTCCAAATATTGACCAAGTGTGAGATCTTCTGGATTTAGTCTCTGAAGAACAAAGGACCTATATGCAAAGAAGTCTCTTCAGTAATCTTAATGCTGTATGGAATCCCTTTTTTAGAATATTTCAGTTGCTGTTCTCATAACCCCCTCCCCTTTTTTACCATCAAGTCACAACTGACTTCTGGCAGCCCTCATAGGGGTTTCAAGGCAAGAGACGTTCAGAGATGATTTGCCATTGCATGCCTCTGCATCATGACCCTGTTATTCCTTGGAAGTCTCCCATCCAAATACTAACGAGGGCCGAATCTGCTTAACTTCCAAGGTCTGACAAGATAGGGCTATCCTGGGCTATCGAAATCAGGACCTCACCCTTAGTACCTACCTATAGAAAAAATTGGTATTTGTATGGACTCACCCTCCGTTTTCTTCCTTTCACTCCTTTATTTTAAAGTTTGCCCCATTTTATTTTTTCTTTCCTTTAAATAACTTCCTTGTTGGATGCATATTTACACACACAGAATTATTGCTCTCAAGAGCAACACCCTCAAGAATTATTGCTGGTTTTTTTTTAATATGAGAAACACCACATCAGAGATGCTAATACAAATGTGGTCTATAATTTTTTTTTAATGAATGGCAAGTATCTTTTGATTCGAATGAGACTCCCAGGCCAAGTAAATTACTGTGATGTTCTTCTCTTCCAGGGCCCTTCGGGAGTTCGTGGTTCTCAAGGCGTGCGAGGCCCAAAAGGTCGTCGGGTAAGTGGTTGCTAAAACTTGTAAGGTTTCCCACTGAGAACGTTTCCCAAGAAAGACCTAAGCAGGATGTTTTATGAAGTAAGTATAAGTACAGTATTTACTCAAATGCAGGATGAGTTTTTCCCAGGTATGCCATCAGGAAAAGAGGGGGGTCATCTTAAATTTGGATACAAATTGCATTTATGTCCAATAATGCAAAAAGAGTTTTTTCATATAACTTTGGGGGGGATTGATTGTCTTAAGTCTTCCTTTCAAGTAAATACGGTAATAGCTGGTATATTAGGAGATTTTTCATTACAAGGCACTGATTGGCTCCACCACTGGCTTCTGAACTCCAGTCAGCGCAGGACCTGAACCTTTGGAGGAAAGTATGGATTTCCAGTTGAGGATGTGCTGTATAGAGGATCGAGACTGGAAAATTATAGAACAGTTAACAGCAACAGCTTGGCGGGGCGTTTTGAATCTTTATTAGAGGGCGAGGTCTATGCTCCCTCAATGCTCAGAGGAGAGGTGGGTGGCCTCCCGTGACAGGCTCTGCTTTGTTGTGGGATCTCAATTATGGATCCATTTTCAATGCCAGTCCTTTATATAGCATACCCTCAGTAGAAGCCTGTGCTATTCTCCAACAGTTTGGATCACGCTCTGATAGGCACCACCATTTGTCCACAATACCTTCTCACTCCCTTCACAGAACAGCTAGGTAAAAATCCCCCATAATTCCTTTTGGGGGGGCCTTAATGGTCTTTCAAGGCCTGACCAGAATGTATTTGTTCCCCAAACATTCGTTTATTGCTTTGTTTTTATTTCCGGTGTGGTTATCAGGCTGGTTCCTCCCCCCAAATAAATTTGCTGCCTTTTTTATTACTTTCTACTTGTGTTGGTTTATTGTTGCTAATGCTTTTAAGTGTGAGCCAGTTTGGTGTAGTGGTTAAGTGCGCGGACTCTAATCTGGGAGAACCGGGTTTGATTCCCCCCTCCTCCACTTGCACCTGGCTGGATGACCTTGGGCAAGCCATAGCTCTGTCCCAGCTGTTCTCTCAAGGACAGTTGTCTCAGAGCTCTCTCAGCCCCACCCACCTCACAGGGTGTCTGTTGTGGGGAGGGGAAGGGAAAAGGAGTTTGTAAGCCGCTCTGAGACTCCAAGTGACTGAAGGGCGGGGTATAAATCCAATCTCTTCTCTTCTTCTTCTTCTTCTTATAGTGTTTTATGATGGCTGGTCTTGTCTGACTTCTAGTTCAGGGTTGCCTTTTCCTTGAGTATTTGTATTGTAGATTGTATACCTTTTCTAGTTAGATGGCTGGAAATTTCCTCGGGTGTTTTTATTGAGAATGCGCTATGTAAATACATTAAACAAAGTATGCAGGTAGTGACAAGCTTCAGTAACAGGTCCAAGGTCAAACATTCATAGTACAGGTGAAGCGGAGGGCAGCTGGTTGTATCAAACAGGTAGCCATTCACGGTACAGGTCACGCCCGAGGTCCTTTATACAAGACTCAGGTTTAGGATTGCAGTGACCGAAACAGGCTCAAACCTGGCTGGATTCCTGGTGGGCAGTTCAGGATCGGCAGGACCTGATGATGCCATATGATGGCATGGAAGGAGCAGATATAAAGGATACGAAGGTCTCCATATCACATAAAAAATGGCAGGGGGGGGAGGACTCTGCAGGGAAAACTTAGCTTCTCTGCCATTAACTCTGCAGGAGGCTATCTGCAAATTAAAGATGTCAACCAGTGAAAGTTTTAGACTGTGTCCCTATGCTGCCTTGAGTTCAGTGGGAATATTGCAAGGCAACATACATAGGTTGGGTTTGCTAGCCGATTTATCTGTATACTTTGGCTGTCCCTGTTGACAAGGAATGGTGCCTGCTTTTTGGTCCCTCTCCCTGTTCTTCTCTTTCGTGGGTGCTTGGCTATAATTTCTAGATGCACATTTTAACTGTCTTTATCTCTGTTTACAACTCCCTGAAGGAGGCATACATCAGTTAAAGACTAATATAAATTAAAACATGTTGCTGCTGGACTCAAATCTTACTCTTCTGCTGTAGGCCAACACAGCTACCTACCTGAAACAGTTAAAACATTATTTTACTTAGACGTCCTTCTGGGCACAATTGAATTATACCTGTGTAATCCAAATATGGGTTCTTGTGTGCCCCTGTCCAACAAAGCATACAGGCGAGGTTTCATTTAAAACAGCAGAAGCAAGCTTTATTCAGAATAAAGGGGCCACTAGCAAAACGGCCAAATGGTTTGTCCAGATCTTCATGGAGTTAGCTTTTATAGTAGGTGACAAACAATTTCTTTCAAGCATGCGTGTTACAACTTTGACACCTTAGTGACAAGAGCATCACATAGATGGCTTTTCACCTTTATTTTAGACTCTTCACAAACTCCCATTGTTCTCTTTATCTACAGCTGAGCTTTACTAGCAGATGTTGCTGTGGTCTACTGTGGCCTTCAGAATAGCTACTACAGAACAATGGCTTCAGTTTTCCCAGCATGTTTCCATCTACAGGTCCATTATCTTCCCACATTCCTCCTAATCTCCTAACGTTAGCGGCAGCAGCTTTAAAATTAAAATGGTGTTAGTACTGCGCATCACCTGTCTGCTTCTTCTTCCTTCTCTGGCCTCACGGATTGAGTTAGAATTCTCCTGGCTTCAGCTCTCTCCCCACTGTCTGTAGAAGCTGAACCTCAGAGTGAGAAGCAAATGCACACCGTCACTATATTATGCAAGCATGGACACCAGTGTTGAGGTACACATGCCATTTGATAACCTATAAGGACAATTCCTTTTTTTCTCTAGTATGTCTTTAGGCAAAAATGCAGATACCATTTGAGTTTAATGGAAGACAGGTGACAGCAGAGGAAATAAATGTGACGAACAGAGGATAGAGAGAAGAGAAGAGAGAAGAGATTGGATTTATATCCCGCCCTTCACTCATTTAAGAGTCTCAAAGCGGCTTACAAACTCCTTTCCCTTCCCCTCCCCACAACAGACACCCTGTGAGGTAGGTGGGGCTGAGAGAACTCTGATAGAGGCTGCTCTTTTTCAAGAACAGCTGTGCCAGAACTATGGCTTGCCCAAGGTCATTCAATAGGTGCAAGTGGAGGAGTGGGGAATCAAACCCAGTTCTCCCAGATTAGAGTCCGCGCACTTAACCACTACACCAGACTGAAGAGCGGAGCCTTCAGCAATGTGTAACTGTGGGTGTGTGGGGAGGGGTTTGTAGTGTGGTCCTCAGTAAAAGCATTGGGATGTTACAAGCATGTCTCTATTTTCATCTCTGAGAATCAGAAGGCATGTTAATTACCCAGCTTCTAATCATTACATTCAGCTATTGGCACCTTAAATATGTGTACTTATTCGGCAGGGTGGCATGCAGAGAGTGTCATAGGGTAGCACATTTTTTTCCAGGTTCCCAATAATGCAGTTTTTGGAAACTTGTACAGAAACTGTTCCATGCCACATTTAACATACCGGATCTAGCATTGTTTGAAAAGGGAGCGAGTTCAAACTGCTTCTGGATTGTGAAGGATACAGACTGGAAAAAAAAAAGGACTGACATGGATTTCAGCCGAGCCTTTTCAATAGCTTGTGGTTCTTCTTGCTAGAAAGAGAGCCACAACAGTTTCACCCTGCAGAGCAAAATAGCTGTTAGTTTCGGGCACCAAGTGGAAGGGAAACTCAACTTTAGGTTTCCTTTTCAACAGATGTGGCAGAGGCGGAAAAGGAGGCGTGTGTGTGTGTGTGCGCGTGCACGTGCACAAACTGCACAGCGGTAGGGACTTAAGTCTCAGTCTCAGCATTAAATCAACAATTGCAGCTTTCGTGGATGAATCTGTGGCATTTAAACGGATTTAGACTTGCTGCCATGCTGCAAGTCGAAGAAGATTAGAATGTAGAGACTGGGGATTCTGTCAGTAGTTCCTCAGAGTTAAAACATGGCTCCATGAGGCACGTTCAGGTATTTGAAGAAGAAGAGAGAAGAGATTGGATTTATACCCCGTCCTTCACTACCCTCAGAGTGGCTTACAAACTCCTTCCCCTCCCCACAACAGACACCCTGTGAGGTAGGTGGGGCTGAGAGAGCTCCGGCAGAAACTGCCCTTTTTCAAGAACAGCTGTGCCTGTTTAGGAGTCCAATTGGAGCAAATATAGATCTCCTAGGTCCAGAAATTGGTAGGAGAAGTAGGGAGAGTATTTGAGATCCAGGGTGGTGCGGAGAGAGTGAAGAGCCTGAATCTTCCTCTGTGCAGTTTTGAAGCAGGTACAGAAATCTCAAGCTTCAATAACAGCAGAAACAACAGGTGACAAGTTACTGCATGGAGAAGAAGTTGTTAGCCGAATTGCTTTAATTTACGCTTAGCAATTGGCGAAATACACGGGTTCTTGCCAACTATACCAGGGTCCCACCCCTCCCGGGAGTTCTCAAGGAAAGAGGCACGTGAGGCAGATGGCAAATTCAATGCAGTTTACTGAATGATGTTGTTCACGCACACAAAACAGATTCACACACACATACACACAGGCCTAAGAAATAAAGATAGAAAATAGCACTGTTACATTAGCAGGAGTTTCATTGATGGATGATACTTTACCTATCCTGGAGATGGATCCTTGTTCCAACAGAAGATTAGAGGGATTGGAAAGGCAAGCTGGACATAAGGGGGGGGGGGTAAAGCAGATAGGAAACGATGGCTCAAGAGACCGAATGCCTCTGCTCAAGGTCTTTTATTAGGTGGTCTTGGGGCGGGCTGCATAGACCACATCCCACTAACACACCTACTAGGCGGTCTGTCCCTCTTGGACCCTTCCATAGGTTAAAGGTGGACAAAAGGAGGAGGGCCAGGGGATGGACCATATTGCAAAACTATGATCTCACCAGGAAATGGACACCTGGGCTGGGGTCCGATGACTCACCTGGCCACATCTATTGTTAGTCAATGACTTTGGCCGACTGGGTGATGGCCCGAACATTAGTTGCTAAGCAACTGCGTTAGCATAATTCATTTAGCTATGTTGGAGGGGGCAGGGGTTGACCAGCGTGCTGAAACAGAAAGAAACCTCATGGCAAGAGGAGTCTTTTGTCTCTGTTTCAGGTGAACTGTTTAGGGTGTCAGCCTCCTGGCATGGGCTGGAGCTGGCTCCTATCATGAAGAAAGCACATGGCCCTTCCATTACGGGCAACCCAAAGTTCAGGCTTATGAATATCACAATTCATAAGAGCACTAGCAGTGCCTTGCTGGCCAACAAAGTCGAGGTGTTCGCTAGGAGATGGGGTCGTGCAATAGCTTAGGAGCTGTAAATTTTGTGGTCCCCAGTTCAGATCCCATTTTGAAGGGTGGACTTTATGGCGTTGTACCCTGCTGAGGCCCCTCACCTCCCCAAACCCCACCCTCTCCTGGATCCACCCCCCAAAGTCCCCAGGTATTTTCCAAGCAAGACCTGGCAACCCTAGAAAAGGTGAGAGGCTATTGGGGCTTTCAGGGATGAGAAAAGAAATAGTGGGGGTGGAAAAATCAGATACATTGTCAAGTCTTCACGGGTCCCCCACTTGTACAAATACAGCACACAATCCGTTGAGCAGAGCAATAAAAGAGACAAATGAAAGGAGTTCCATTAAAGCAGCCATAGTAAAAGTAGCGCCACCCCCCCCTCCAATTTAACCACCAAAAGGTTGGGTAAATAGGACAGGTTTTGTCTAGTGCCTCAGAAATGGCATCCATTGAGCATCTGTCAGGAGGGAGCTCCAGCCACAGAGAAAGTCGCATTTCCAGTGGACGCCCTGTGCCTTTGGAGAGAAGGGAGTTCAGTGGCAGCCTTAACTGGTGAGCAGATTCCCAAGTGTCTAGAAGCTAATCAGGGTACTAGTCAGCCCAGGGGTCATTTCGTAGAAAAAGAGGTGCAGGAGCTCATTAGCATAACTCATTAGCATAACTCATTTGCATATACCACACCCCCTAACATACCGGAAGTGTGTTAGAAGGCGATACCCCCCCCTCAGGCTCCACTCCACAGGTGAATGAAACTGACCTGCTCTTCCTCCATTCCCTTCCCCATCCAATACTTTGTGCAATAAAAATAAGTGTAAAGAACACACCCTCATTCTCTTCCTGCTCCCTTGAAACCACTAGGTTTCAAGTAAACTTGAGATACCCAGGACATGTGCACCACCCATCCCTTCCCCTCCCCACAACAAGACACCCTGAGAGGTAGATGGGGCTGAGAGAGGTCTTTTGAGAACTGCTCATGAGAGAACAGCTCTGAGAGAACTTGTGACTGGCCCAAGGTCACACCAGCAGCTGCATGTGGAGGAGAGGGGAATCAAATCCGGTTCTCCCAGATTAGAGTCCAACTCCTGGCCACTATACCAAATTGATGGGGTGGAAGCTGCTGAAGGGTTGGTGAAATTTCTGCAGTACTTATGTGCCATGTGCCCAGGTAAAAAATGGTATACTTAGAAAATTTATATGCCACCTTGAGCAAGTCTCTGGAAAAGCAGCACACAGTCATAAAAGGAACAATGAAAAAATTATCAATATTAAAACAAAACATTAAAAACAATAAAGACCCTAGCAGGGCTTTCCCCGGGGCGCTGCACCTCTGCACTGCTCGGGGAAGCTGAGGAGGGGGGCGGGGCTTGGACATGTGCCCGCCCCCTGGGCTCCTCACTCCCGGAGCTGCGCTCCTGTGCGCTCCCGCTCCAACGGACCCCTGAGTCAGCCAATCAGGAACAAAGGGAATGGGATAATTTAACAGGTTGTCAGGTGACCACATCCTAGCTAGCCATCCTCATTTGTTGCGCATGCCAGTGGGGTAGTCATGTTTGTCTGTTGCAGCAGAAAGTGGGGGGAATCTTGTGACAACTAAGAGACCACTAACATATTAATTGTGGCGGAAGGTCTAGAAGCTGCCTTAGGACATGCACACATCATATGGTGGATGGTTGCCTTTAAGGCTGGCTGCTGTGGGGTTGCCCCCCTGCAGCAGACCTACAGTTGGAGAGCTTCTCCCCCCTCCCCTATTTTTGAAGGTGCACTCATTTTGCGCAAGGAGTGACACAAAGAAATGCGGCCCTGTCGAGTGGAGACGACTTTGCAGCAGCCTTCTGCATTTTCTGCCGGGCCAGAACTAATCTCCATTCATCAGCATGTGGATCTTGTGTGCTCTGTGCCACACAGGAGCAGCGAAGCCAAGGGGGGAAGCATCTCCCCGGCTCTTCTTCTCGGCATCCCGTTCTGGAACGGCAGCCTCTGGGTTTCTTTCCGGAGCCAAGCCTGTGATTGTAGCCGCCAGCTCTCTGCAACTGTGGTATTTGGTTCTTCCTTTGCCAAAGTTTCCGGCTTGCGCAGGGATCCCTCATTGGCCTGGGCGAAGCCGGCCACTGGAGAGGAATGGCGCCGGTGGTGCAGTCTTCCGGCTGCCCTCGTTCCTGAAACTGTCAGAGCCACTTAATTGTGGAAAGCCTCTCTCCAAAACGCTCTTTTAATGAGGTGGAAATAAGGCAGTTAAAGACTTTAGAAAGATCAGCGGGAGCTTGCACTTCTGCACAGTGCAGTGCTGGATCCTAAACAAGTTCAGCTCTTTCCGTAATCTGGGTGGTCAGACCTGCTTCGGTTTGGGACTGATGGGAGCCCTTCCGTAGGCTCTGCAATTAAAAGAGTGTCACTGCGTATCAGTCTCTTAACGGAAATCAGGCAGGTCTTTGCAACCAGCACTCTCTCAAATAACTGGGCACCCATTCAAATATATACAGATGAACTTGCTTTGCACTGGCATGTTCATTTGTATGTTTTATACTAAGCTATGATTCCTTGGTGAGCAGAGTGTAATTCATGTGCTCGGGAGAAAAATAAAGTCCAGAATAAATGAGGGCCAAACTAAACCGCAGTAACTCAGAACATCCCCGGCTGCATTGTAAGCAAGAGATGAGGGCCCTGATACTAAAACCAAAAGGGGCATGTGGGACACGAAGCCTGTGGCTTTCCCCGCCAGTGGATGCCAAGTACTTTTCTCTCCATATCATGTCTGGTACCGTAGTCCCAAGGTGAGATAAGTGCCAGGAGAGATGGGTGGTGATGGTAGGGAACTAAGTTGTGGATAGTGGAAGTGGATTCTGCACTCCGTATCTTCATTCTTTTGCTTTAAAAAATTGCCCCCCCCCCCCCGAATCCCTTTTTTGGTCACTGGGGCAATTCTTATTCATTCATTCATTCATTCATTCATTTATTTATTTGATTTCTAGGCTGCTCTCCCCGCGTTTGCAGGCTCAGAGCGGCGTACAAGACCTGGAAACCCAGGATTCAACATACTAAAACTTAAAACAATATAAAACACTATGTTTAAAACCATACAGTTAATCTAAAGTGCTCACAACAAACCTAAAAATTCAGATGGCGACAACCTAATCACTCTGGAGCCCCCTTTTTTCCTCGTGGCAGATGGCATAAATAGCGGTCAGGCTTTGGTAGATATACTACAGGGAGAAAAGAGAAAAGGGGGGGGGGGAGAAGGTGGAAGTAGCGGCCCCTACTCATATGCCTGGCAAAAGAGCTCCGTCTTACAGGCCCTGCGGAACTGCACCAAGTCCCGCAGGGCCCTGATCTCCTCTGGGAGCTCATTCCACCAGGTCGGGGCCGCCACTGAGAAAGCCCTCCCCCTCGTGGTAGCGAGCCTAGCTTCTCTAGGGCCAGGTATAGTCAGCCGGTGTTGGGCCCCAGACCGTAGTGCTCTCTAGGGTACATACGGGGAAAGGCGGTCCCTCAGGTAGGTTGGACCCAGGCCATTTAGGGTAGAACTTAAAGCACATCCAACTGTAGCTGCTGTATCTGTTCTGGCTGGCTCTTGTGATTCGGTTGTCCTTCTTGAGCAGCAGAGCTGGAGGGCAGCAAGCCCCTGAGGAAGAGGCCGGGCCTTTCTGAATAGCTGGATTAGCACTGCCCTCTCCTCGACAGGAGAATCGTTCTTTTGCAAACAAGAGGTCTCGAACACCCAATGAGCTCCTCTCCTGCCCACCCACCCCCTTCCTAATTTTCTCATGTGAACAAGCCCTTAATTTTATTGTCGTTCATTTCTTTTTGTTTTGCTAAGTTTCTGAAGAATGGAAATGAGCCCCCAGCTGTAACTTCAGATCCCCGTCGTCGTTCTCTGTATGCCCTCCTCCGTTTCTGATCCCTCATCCAAGAACTTAATTCGCATCAGAATGGAAACACATGAATGCAGCTCTTTGCCAGGCATTTGAATTCTATCGAGCCATGTCTAGATGCTTTGTTAGTATTTTCAGTTTTGAAATAATGGCAGACTAATGGCAAATCTGGTTTTGGTTGAGAGGAACAATAAGAGTTTTGTGAGGTCTTGTTTGAGTCTCCCCTCCTCCACATGCAGCTGCTGGTGTGACCTTGGGTCAGTCACAAGTTTTCTCAGAGCTGTTCTCTCAAGGGCAGTTCTCAGACAGAGCTCTCTCAGCCCCACTTACCTCACAGGGTGTCTGTTGTGGGGAGGGGAAGGGATTGTAAGCTGCTCTGAGCCTCCTTTGGGTAGTGAAGGGCAGGGTATAAATCCGATATCATCTTCTCTCTCTTTCATCAAATTGCTTAGTTCTTGTGGCCCTTTCTTACATGCCCAGGGAAATGCTGATTACCACTTTGGGGTCAGGACGCAATTTTTCTCCAGGCCAGTTTGGCTAGGGATCCTGGAGGTTTTTTGTCATCTTCTAGGCGAGGCACAGTGGTCACTGCGGGTGTGGAGGGGGAGGTATTTGTGAATTTCCTGCATTGTACAGGGGGGTGGACTAGATGACTTTGGAGGCCCCTTCCAACTCTATGATTCTGTGATTCATTTAAATGAGTGCAGTGCTTGGGCTGAAAAGCCCCACTGTGAGCCAGCAGGGGACCATGGCTCAGTGACAAAGCACCTGCTTAGCCCTCAGAAGTTCCCAGCTTCGCTCTCCAGGTAAAAGACTTTGTGTAGTGGAATCGGGAGGGATCTTTCGCTTTGTGAGAGCTGCTAGCAACCTTTGTAATCAGGATTGGCCTAGATGAACCAATGCTGTGACTCGGGAGAAAGTCATGTGTACCCGAAGGAACAGCGGCTCAGTGACAGGGTACCTGTCTGGCTGGCTGAAGGTCCCAGGCGTGGTTCATGGCATCTCCAGCTGAACGGTCTTAAGCAGCAGGTGTTGGGAGAAATCTTTCTTTGCCTTAGACATTGGAGAGATGCTGGTCAGAGCAGGTGGAGCTGAGCTAGGTGGACCAGTGTATTGGCTAGACAGAAGGCAGCTTCATATGTTCCCAAATGTTAAAGCTCTGAAAACTGCCGAATGAGAATATAAATCCTGTTCATCCTGTTACAAGAATGGAGACATTGTCCCCATTCATTTGAGCTTCTCTGCCCCCCCCCCCCTTAAGAGTTTTTGAACTGCAGTAGGAAGGATGGTTTTTTCTTTGTTCCATTTTTTGAATGAATCCCAGGTTTTAGCACAGTAAGTTAATCCACAACATTAATTTTAAACACATGCCAAAATCTGCTTGTGCTCGGCAGAGCCCTCTACACATCTTCACAAAGACAATATTTTTAATGAGCGCCAGATTTTCGCAAAGTGATTAATACAAAGTATTAATTTTAAGCACATTCCAAAGGCTGCTCATATTCAGCAGCATCTTCTGTACACGCATGCAGCTCACTGGAGAGTGAGGTTAAGTTCACGTGCTAGCAAAACGTCACAAGCCGTATGAAAGGCAGAAAGTTCAGGTTGCCTAGTTTGGAGGCAAATCTGAGTGGGACTAAGGCAATGCCATCGGATGGGGACTGAGCTAGCTTTAGTGCAGGTTACGCCAAGAAACTTAAATAAAGGTGACTTACCTGTGTCCCAGGTAGTTTTCAGAGTCCCAAAGGCAAAGGCTGTAGCTGGAAAGACTGCCCTAATTAGACAGCTGGTATAGCACAATGGCTAGGAGAATCAGCTGCAGTATTGGAAGTCACGGGTTCAAATCTCATGGCAACCACACACTTAGGTGCTTTCTTGGTTTCATTTTTGCTTCGGCAGCACATGTACTAAAATTGACTAGGTGCTTTTAGGCTTCCCTCTCTCTTTCTCTCTGTCTCTCACTACTCCTCTGCAATGTGGGAACGATGCTGTTTACTTCACAAGACTGTTGTACACATTTTTGTGACAGCATGTGTAATAGGGATGCCATTCCCTGGTTGAAGAAGAAGAAGAAGAAGAAGAAGAAGAGGAGGAGATTGGATTTATAACCCGCCCTTCACTCACTTGGAGTCTCAGAGAGGCTTACAAACTCCTTTCCCTTCCCCTCCCCACAGCAGACACCCTGTGAGGTGGGTGGGGCTGAGAGAGCTGTGAGACAACTGTCCTTGAGAGAACAGCTCTGCCAGAACTAACTATGGCTTGCCCAAAGTCATCCAGCAGGTGCAAGTGGAGGAGTGGGGAATCAAACCTGGCTCTCCCAGATTTGCACTTAACCACTACACCCAACTGGTAGGGGGTAGAGGACCCCCTGCTTTTCAGGCCTTTTCCCCGCCACTGGCCAGCTGGCTAGTGGGAAGAAATCCCACCCCCAGATGCAACGCAATAACATCACACAGATGCGACGTAATCATGTCAGCGTCACCACATGGAGACACTCTGGTATTCTGGGCAAAACTCCATGGAATGGTAAGCGTAGAGTTTTGCCCAAAATATCAGAGCATCGCCATGCGACATCGCTGAAGTCACTTCTGCGTGACGTCGTTATGTCATGCGTGCATAATGGGACATCAAGTGCTGGACTAGAGAGGCCTTCTGCCGGATCCAGTGGGACTGCTGTTAAAGATGTGGAGGGTAGTAATAAGGGCTAGGGAAGCAATTGAGGTGGACATGTGTTACCTAAGCAAAGGGTAGAAGGAAAAGGTATGGCATTAAGCCCTGCTCAGAGATTAGGGGCCAGGTGGGATGTACAACACACCCAAGAGCCCCCCCCCAGGTGTACCGGTGTTTCCATGACCAACAGTGGAAAGATTTCAGAGCCAGGTGGTCTTGGATTTTATTTCCCCTCCTGCTGGCTGAGCCAGATTTGAGTTTAAGAAAAGTTTTTTTAGTCATAGAATCCAAGTCCTCTGTGTCTGGCTTCTCCTGTGGCACATGGACCCCCCCCACCCCACACACACAGACACCTGATTGATTTGGGAAGCAAGGCAAGTCAGATGTCTCCCTGAGAGATATTCCTGATGGTATCAAAGTAAGGGATGGAAGAAGAAAGGCTGAACCAAATGCTCACTTCATTTTTGTATTTATAAACACTTTGGCTGAATGGGGCTCAAGGCGGCATACTTCAGATTTGCACCTGGACATCATCATTTCTTTAAGAATGCAACTGTTTGGCAGATCACATGAATACATGATGCTGTTTAATATTAAGTCAAACCACCATAGGTATAACATTTGTATATGGCCATAGGGTTTTGCAATCCAAACATAATATTAAGTCAAACCACCAGCTTCAGTATTGTCTGGCAGAAGACCTTCAGGGTCTCAGATAGAGAAAGGCTCTTTCCCAACAGTTGTTGCGTGAGGTCCTTCAACTGGAGATGCTGGTGATTGAACCCAGGATGTTCTCCGTGCAAAGTCTATACCCTATTGCTGAACTTTAGCTCCTCCCCAAATCTCATCCCGTCTCTTGGTTTGCATAGAAGTGATTGTTTGGCAACAGCGAGAAGTCGTCTTGACCCTGGCCCCTCATACCATATATTTTGTGGGACCCTTTGGCTTTGGCAGGTGTGCAGATCTGTTGTTTAAATGGGGCAAAGTACCAGGACCCAAATGCGATTGCGGTGTAGCCCGCCAAACTATTTTCCATCTGTCACAGGAATATGAGCATTGTGCTTTCCAGGGAGATGTGATTGAGCTCTTTGAACTCTCCTCAGCTGCAATGGATTGGATTGAAAATTTAGATATTAGTATCTTGGGGAATTGCCCAGTTAGTCTGCATGTCCATTGTATCAGCTTGGTCATATATTTTATATTATTATATGCTTCCTGTGAGTGACTCTGCCATATGATAAATATAAAATGTGGGACCCTGTTCCAGGCAAATGCCAGAAAACCTCCCTACCTCCTCTCCCCTGCTTGTCCTTTTTTGCCCACCCCCCCCTTCCCAGAACCAGTTCTTCAGTTTTCCAGTGCTGTTTAATTGGGGCAGAATGGTTATGTGACAGAACGTCAGCACAACTTTCACATGGAGGCCAGCATCTTAGAAAGATATTTATAAGGAGAGCACTGCTGGGTTGAGCCAAAGAATCATCCAGTCCAAAATCCTGGTTCCCAGAATGGCCAGTCAGATGCCCCTGGAAGCCCTGCAAGCGGAACTAAGAGACCAAAGCCTTGCTTTGCTGTGGCCTTTAATCAAACTGGGATTTAGAGGTATACTGCCCCTGAACAGGTAGGTTCTATTTAGTCATCACAATTTATAGCCATTGCTAGATTCACGAATTTGCATTATCTAAAGCCATCTAGGTGGGCAGCCACTACTGTATGTTTAGCTTAGTTTGATGGGTTAGCTGGATCTCTGTATTTTTAAAGGTTTTACTACTGCATCCGTTGGTTAATGTTTGAATAATATCTCCCCAAGGGCCGTGGAGTAACAACGCCCCCCCTTTATTGTTCCTTGAAGTCAGTGCACTCTTTAGCAACCTCCCACATTCTGCCTGCTGCCGCCGCAGAAATTTCCTGGCATACGGCCAGCATTTCCCTCATTCATCTGCCACAGGCATTGTTGGCTAACTGGAGTTGAATGACTTGGACCTAATTGGCTCAATGTAGCCTTTCCTGTCGAGGTGAATTAGTGGAAGCTCTTAATCTGGATGGGTTTTGGCCTGGGAGATGATATGTGGAGCACTGTGGCAGCCCGGACTTCAATGCAAGCATGACGGATCCTTGTCGTTAGGTCAGGTGATGACGAAGGGCACTGTGATGGGATTAGCTAGGCTGATGCTGTGAGGGCGGATGGAAGCCCCACTAGGTTGCTGATGGCAGAACCCTGCCGGGTAGGAGTTATGATGTTCAAAAACCTGCTGCAGTCAAGTTGGCATCAGTCCGGAGTATTTCACGTTGGTGTTCCTCCAGACGCCAGTTCTCCAGAGTTGTCAGTATTGGAAGAGGTCTGTAGGTATTAGCTGAAGTAGTTGCGCTGACCCTTTTGGAGAATGAGATTTCTGAAGCAGGGAAATGTGCTCTCTCTCTCTCAGCCTCAGTTTTGCAGGATGTAATATTTCTTTGCTTGTTTATTTCTGTGGCACCTAAATGTTGTACATAAAAATAAGAACGCTGGCCTTGTCCTCAGGCATAGAACGTAGAACACAAGAGACACAAGGGAAGTGAGAGGAAGCATGGTGGACTGGAGAATCATGGGCTTAAATCCTCAGGCATCATAGATTGTTGGGTGCCCAGATGGCAAAGAGGAGCGCCATGGATGCTACCTTTGGCATGCTGGAAGAATTCTGGGATAAAAATGTGAAACAGGCCTAGATAAAGTGGAGGGACAACGGCAAAGGAGGGAGATCAGTTTGACAATGCGCAAACAGAGCGGGGGAGTTGTTAGCAGGTACCGTATTTTTCGCTCCATAAGACGCACCTGATCATAAGACGCACATTGTTTTTAGAGGAGGAAAACAGGGGGGGAAATGAAACAGAAAGAAAGAAAGAGAGAGAGAGATAAAGGAAGGAAGGAGGAGGAGAGAGAGAGAGAAAGAGAAAGGAAGAAAGAAAGGTGGAGACAGAGAGAGAGACAGAAAGACAGACAGACAGACAGAAAAAAGGAAAGGAAGGAAGGAAGGAAGAAAGATAGAGAAAGAAAAGAAGAGAGATGTCGGCATGCCATGCAAAGCCAGGCCTTTCTGTGCAAAGTAGCCACGGAGCTTAATCTGTGGGCGGGGCTTTCTGCTGCTGGCTGTCTTAAAGGGGAAAAGCACTTAAAGGGAAAGAGTACTTAGCTTGGTGGGGTTTTTCCTGCCGTTTCCCTTTTAAGTCTTAACAGCTCAGGCCCAGCAGGGAGGGGCGGGGAAGGCTGGGATGCCAGCCTGAATGGCGTTCCCCTGCGTTCCTGCTGAAGAAAGAGCCCTGTTACAGGTAAGAAAAGCTCCATATTCGCTCCATAAGACGCACACACTTCCCCCCCCCCCACGTTTTTGGGGAGGAAAAGTGCGTCTTATGGAGCGAAAAATACGGTATTTGCATCCAGGCAGGTTGAGGCTAATTTCCCCTTGCTGGGAGGGAGGTGGTGCAAATGTGAGTTGAGATATTGAGTAGACAGTAGACGAAGAGCAGCTCACAGATCTCAGCCATTCAAGGATTACGTAGCCGGCATTACATCATCACACCATCAGGTAGCACTAGCAACTCAGTTCAGAAGTGCAGGACAATGTGCCTCTACTAATCTATCCTACAGCTCTCTGGGAAAAACTTACTTTTTTTTTTTTAAAGCTTAGGTCTTGGGAACACCCTCAGCATGCCGTTTTTATCATTCTTGCCTCGGTGATGCCCTAGATAACGAACTTCATTTCTTGCCCGAGTGCATTTGTCTAGGTTGAATCAGATTTCTGTGTATATCACTTGAGCTGGGCAGTATTTTGAAGCAGCAGATGAATAAGATCTGGCTGGGTGTGTTTCTCCTCTGTTTGCAGATACTGCGCTTCACTGTGGCCAAAAGTGTAAAACTTATGGCATGAACCAAAGGGGCCTTGGCTCTTGAGGCTTAGCCTGTGTTTTTCAGCCTGATGCCACGAAGTGAGCTGGGCCAGAGGGGTCCACGACCCACCCGGATTTCAAGTTTTCTCGTCAGTTTGTTCCTTCTGTTTGTTTAAATAATATTCTGTAAACCACTTTGGGTTTCCGTCAGGGAGAAAATGACAATACTTAAATAAATAAATCCAAGTAAAATTCTAACCATAAGTTATGGTAATAAGGGGAAAAGTAGCCATGATCAAAAGGAGGCACTGATGATTTAAAAATCTGCGCGTTCCCCTGGAGTCCAGCAGAAAAAGCTGAAGGGGATCATAGAGCAATTCGCTTCATGCCTCTCTTTTAGGGCTGCCAAGTCAGCCCAGGGGGCGGGGGATCCCCCGCTATAGGGGTTCCCGATCCGCCGGCCGGCATTTGGCCAGCAGGGGGAACCCCGCCCCAGAAGTCGTCTGGTGAGGATGACTTTCCCCCGTGTAATGTCGTCACCCGGAGGTGACGTCATCACATCGCCGTGGCACACGCGCAAAGCGCACATGCCAGAAGAGCTCCCGGGGGGAGAACAACTCCCCCCCGCCGGTAAGTCGCCAGTACTTGGCCGCCCTACTCTCTTTTCTTATCCTCTGTCTTTAGCAGTTGAAGTTAACTGGGCTTGAGAAGGGAAGGAACTGTGACAATTAGCTTCTGTGAGATAAAATATACATGAAAAGTAACAGCTCAAGAGAGGTGACCAATGATTCCACCGTGCCAGCCGCTCAGGGATCACATAATCAGGTGAATAAAAGTGGGGATGGATTTCCAGAACTGTGGCACAGAAGTCCCTGTCTCTTGCAGCTTCAGAAGTTGGAGGCACACAGGTCAGGAACTCTACAGATGACTTCACCCAGTGGTCAGAGTGCTAAGGGAGCAGGCATCCCTTTATTTAGCTGTGTCCTCTGGGGTCACTTCGGCTGGATGTGTAGTTCTGCCTTGGAGACTCCTTTCTCCTCTATTCCACCAGAACTTCAAGAGCTCTTGAAGAAAAGTGTTCTCAGCAGCTGAACCTCAGTAGTGTCAACTCCCTTCCTCTAGAAAGCTGCCAGTGTCAAAGATTTTCTGGAAATGCTAAAAGGCTTTCTTGCTAAAGGTACTAGCACTTGTCCAATCTTGATCCGTTTGTATAATTTAACATTCACTATTTTGTTTTTCCTGTGCCTTCAAGAAAAAAAAATAGGTGAGTGGTGGCTACAAGCATAGACAGCTTCAAGAGGGGATTAGATAAACATATGGAGCAGAGGTCTATCAGTGGTTATTAACTGCAGGGTGCGGGTGGAACACTATGTCTGGGGCAAGTGATGCTCTGTATTCTTGGTGCTTGGGGGCAACGGGGAGGGCTTCTGGAGTTCTGGCCCTGCTGGTGGACCTCCTGATGGCACCTGGTATTTCTGGCCACTGTGTGACACAGAGTGTTGGACTGGATGGGCCACTGGCCTGATCCAGCAATGGCTTCTCTTATGTTGTGTTATGTTCTTATGTTAATTTGCATTGTTGGCAGTAGTGGCGGGGGCTGCGCTGTGATGGGCTTTGCTGCCACTGTTGTCGTTCTGCTATTTGATCGCTTTGGATTGACAATTCAGCTGAATTTGAACGCTGCTTGCGTTACTTAGTTAACACCCTTGTGCCGATCTTGTCGCTTACTTTCATAATAGGTTAGGAGTCACACTTAGAATCTGAGATGCGATAGAAATACTTCAAATAAATAAAAGGGTGTGTGTGCCTTGAATGAAGCCGTTCAAGAAATCCGCCTCCCTTCCCCAAGCTTAGAGGTGGCTACAGTTCTTGCAATACGAAAGTGTGCTGTTTGGTTCTCCTCAAACCATTCCAAAGCGGCTGGCTGCCTGTTGAAATAAATAAGTAACAGGAGGACCCTCTGCTTTTGGAACGGGCCTCTTGCCCATCGGGATGGAGCCTGCAAGCCTTCAGCTGTTTTGGCTCCTGCTGTGTCCTGCCACCGCCAGTTGGCCAAGCACAGCGCCCGATCCCTGCCTTACGTTGATAGGGTTTGCTTGCTTAAGCAATTTGGCTGCCTTTCCCCACACACCTCTCACGCAATTACACTGCTGCTCTGTGTGTGTGTGTGTGTGTGTGTGTGTGTGTCGTTCCCTTGCACCTCATTCGCTTTGGTAAAATATTGGCTCTCTCTCTTCTGTTGGCTCTTAGCATGCATCTTGATGACCAAGCTTGGCTTTGATTTGCCCGTTTCCTTGCTAGCATGGTCTCCCCACTCCCCGGCCGAGTTGTATGTTACAACCAGCCATTTATTTGTCTATTGGAAGGATCAGCCTTATGCAAGGATAAAATTGGGAAAGGGAATGTGATATACAAGCTCCTGATCTCCTTGGAAGAAGGGTAGGATACAACTGTAGTATCGGAGACAGAAATGTCGAACTGAAAATAGGGCCAGTTGCATTCTCTATTATGATTAGGGATGGGCATGTGGTTCAGTTCTTGGTTTGTGGCTGGACCACGAACCCATATGAACTGGGAGGTTGGTTCGCAAACTGACTAGGTTCGTGTCAGTTCACAAGCCATTTAAAGTTTAAAGCCCCGATTTCTGCTCCTCGTGGTTTTTGTCAGGAAGCAGAAAGCAGGGGTTTCCAAACAGCTGAGTGGCAGGTCTTTGAGACATTAAATGACTCTGAGCTATCTGGTTTAAATGACTCAGAAACCCTGCTTTCTGCTCCCTGCGGCTCTTTGCGGGAAGCAGAACGCAGGGTTTTCCAAACAGCTGAGCAGCAGGTTCTGAGCTCTGTACTATTTAAATCAAACAGTTGAGCAACTTTCTGCTCTTCACGAACCGCACCAAAATTTGTGGAAGTTCATGGCGGTTCTTCAGTTTGCAAGCATCAAGCCAGCCAGAATTCATGATGAACTTTAGGTCATCAGCCGGTTCATGCCCATCCCTAATTATGATAATTGCATAGTTAATGGCTGTATGGCAGTGAGCAGGACGGAAGGGGGCATGGTATAGCCCAATCTTGTCAGATCTTGGAAGCTAAGTATGTTGGTACTTGGAAGGGAGACCACGAAGAAAGGTTCTGCAGAGGAAGTCAATGGCCAACCACCTCTGCTTCTCACTTGCCTTGAAAGCCGCTTGCTGGGGTTGCCATAATCAGGCTGTGACTTGACTGCAGTCTACACACACATAGCTCTGAGCTTGTTTTGTCTAGGCTTCTGTGGCAGCATAGTGCTATTTTATTTTTACGGGGGGATTGTTGGCTGCTATTTTAAACTCTTGGTTGACATTGTTTCAGCCTACTACCTGAGACTGTCATATTGGCTTTTTAGTAGACAGTTGTGATTTTCACTGTTTAAAGATGTCATATGCTGGGACAGATTTGTTTTTTTGTAATAGAAAAGGAGGGCATAGGATTTCCAAATAAATAAATGTGAATAGTCTACTCTCATGAGGGCTGTGATATGCCCAGATCATAATAGTTGATACAGTGCATTGTAGCTTCCCTTCTCCCATGTTGCAGTGGCCATGTGGGTGGATCACTAGAGCTTCTAAACACACCTGCAAATAATGCGGTTTAGTGGAAGGAGGACAGGAGTGCTGGACTTTGATCTTGGCTCTAATCCTTATTCACTTATGAAACTCCGTGGGTGACTTTGAAGCCAATCACTTTCTCTCAATCTAACCTCCCTCTCTAGGGATGGGGTGAGGATAAAATAGAGGAAGGGAACCTGATGTGCTCCTTAAGCTTCTTGGAGGAAGGGTAGGGTGGAAATGTCATGTTTACACGGCATAGTGAAGCATGTAGTAGAAGGTTGCTGAGCCCCAACTGGAGATGTTAGGTTGACGTCCCACTTCTCAGCCGTACAAGTGCCTGGAGGCCGTGGAAGAGACAGAGAATAAGAGAATCATGCTTTGCTTTCTCTTCCAGGCATTGTTCCCAGTTAGCTCAGAGGCTCCTGCAGTGTTTTGCAGTGACTCTTCATGTTTCTTTTTGACCTGATAATGTGAAAATTGCTCTTCTTTCCAGCCCAGCATAGCTATGATTGGGAAGACAATGGAGTCACGATAGCTGTTCCTGCTTCTCCTCCCCCTTTTCTTGCAAAAACATCCTTGGCATGGCTAAATGAGGCTTGCTCTTCATCTGGCCTCTCCCTTGAATTGTTAGCCACTCCCACTCCAGTGCCCAGATTTCAGGCATCTGTAACCTTGCTCCATCACGTTCGTGTCTCATGTTCTTTTGTGCAGCCTCCAAGGCTACAACACGAAACAAATTTGGGATAAGTAAACAAGGCCAAGGCTCCAATCTTATCTACCCTTTCTTGGGAGTAAGCCCATTTGAACATATTAGACCTCACTTTTGAGTAAATGTACGTAGGATCATGTGGCAATCATTCACTTACTGCTGTCCAGACTCGCCCTCGTCCGGCCTGGGGGGCAATGGGGACAACATCTGGACTGCCCTCCTCTACTTCCCAAGCGGAGAATGGCCCCAAGGAGCCCAGACTCATGTGGAGGTCGGCTCCCTCCTGCCGGGTCCAATGCAGACGGTGACAGCACCCAGCCCTGCCCGGAAGATAGTGACGACAATGCCAGGAACCTGGCATGAGCTTGTCCTGCTCAGCCGCAACTCAAGAGCTCCGAAGATGCCAAGAACTTGGCCCAAGTCCAAGCAGGAAGCCATGCTGCTCGGCCACGCCCAGCAACCACCACTGAGAAGCCGAGCTGTGGGATGAGCCTGGGGGCAGGGCTGCAGCCAGGCAGACTAGCTCGCAGCAGTGCTGCTGGGGAAGGGTGGGGCCTGTTACTTACCCCATACATTATACCTATGGCACGGGGAAGGCCTGAGGAGGTGGTGCTGGGTGGGCAGGGGACAGGGAAGAAAAAGTCCAACCAGCCAATGGGAACCCCCAGACCATGAGGGACAGGGACAGCAACCCGTCTCTCTAAAGGGTGGGCTGGGGAAGGATAAAAGGGAAGCCAGACATGGAGGCTGGGGAGGAGAACAGTTGGGGCCAGCAACACAGAGAGAGAAGGCTCCAGCAGGAAGGAGGCGGAAAGAGGTGAGGCAGTCGCTGCCCTTCTCATTTCTGAGGCTTCCAGGGGCACCTGACTTCCACCCCAGCCACAACAGAGGGTGGTACAGCCCCAGGGTGGCTTGTCAAGTCTGACTACCGCCTAATCCTAATTTTTAGGATTGAGTGTTTTTTAGGATTGAGTGTTGAGCACTTTAGATTGTTAATTATGTTCTTGTGTGGTTTTAAACATAATATTTTATATTGCTTTAAGTTTTAGTATGCTTTGAAATCCTGGGGTACCAGGTCTTGTATGCTGCTCTGAGCCTGCAATCGCGGGTAGAGCGACTTAGAAATCAAATAAATAAATAAATAAATAAATAATCATATGTATGTATACTTATGAGTAATTCCTATGTTCTGTGGAGTTTACTCACAGGTAAATATGTATGATGATCGCAGCCTCATTTGCTTAAACCAAAGATCATTGCAAAGCAAACATGCCTTTACCTACATAGCACAGGCTAATGGATTTACAGTTCACTATATAGCAAATTAGTTCATTAGAATAAAGCTGGAAATAAACCAGAAATAAGATTTATATGTGCAGCTTGGAGGTTATGTTTGGAAGCTATGGTTAGCCCAAACCATGGTTCGGCATGATCAATGGTCGCCATGGTAATTGATTATATGCAGTTGTAGCTGGATTGTTTGTTGTTATTTCGCAGCAGCAGCTGCAGACTTGGTTGTTTTATTAGTGATGTATCCTACCACTGTTCCACTGGTGGAAGCAAAACCTTTATCTCCTTTCCCCAGCTGCTTCCTGTGACCCCTGATGGAGGGAGGGGGACCATAAGAGACAAAAAGCCCTTTGGGTCTTGGGACAGGAACCCCGCAGTAAAAAGCAGAGCTGGGTGATCAGCAGTCCGGCAGTAATATGCAACCTGGTGTGGTTTTTTTGGAACTGGGCAGCCACAAATAAGTTGTATCAGAAAATGAAGAGGGGTTTTTGCTCAGTAGTAGAGCATCTGCTTTGCTTGCAGAAGGTCCCAGGTTCAACCTCTAGTATCTCCAGCTAGAAGGATCAGGTGATAGGTGATGTGAAGCACAACTATCTGAGACACTGCAGAGCTTCTGCCAGTCAGACAGTACTGAGCTTGGTGGCCCAGTCGTCTGATTCAGTATAAGGCAGCTTGATGTGTATCCATGTGTAATGTTAACTCCAGACTAGGGATGTGCATTCGCTTCATTCGAACCGAATGCACCCCTGAAAAGGGCCCACTCAGCCCCCTTTCGGGCAGCCATGGGCTGAATCAGATTCTCTGATCTGATTCGCCCGCCACTGAATTGCTGCCAGAATTCGGCGGTGGCTTAAAAAGCTGCTGGAACCCTCCAAAAAGCTGCTGGAACAGAGCCAGTTTGGTGTAGTGGTTAAGTGCGCGGACTCTAATCTGGGAGAACCGGGTTTGATTCCCCACTCCTCCACTTGCACCTGGCTGGATGACCTTGGGCAAGCCATAGCTCTGTACCAGCTGTTCCCTCAAGGACAATTTTCTCAGAGCTCTCTCAGCCCCACCTACCTCACAGGGTGTCTGTTGTGGGGAGGAGAAGGGAAAGGAATTTGTAAGCCGCTCTGAGACTACAAGTGAAGGGCGGGGTATAAATCCAATCTCTTCTCTTCTTCTCTTCTATGGTGGGAAAAAAGTAATGTTTTCCCCCACCATAGAAAACAATGGAGGAGATAGGGCAACCTGTTTGGGGGCCTGTAGAATTGGACCCCATTGTCCAATTTTCTTTAACCTTGTTGGGTATTTCGGAGAGAGGCCCCAGCAGCTACCCTGCAAGTTTGGAGCCTCTCCTTCAAACCCCCTCCCCTCCAGCCCCGCATATACCCTATGCGTTTTTGCCATTGACTCCAATGGCCCATAGGGTATAATGGGGCCAAAACTGACATTTGGCCGGCGAATGGCTCCTGAATCGGCTTGCACTGCCGAAACTGACATGTGGGGGCCATTCAGGGGCCGGAACAGAATTTTTTTTTTTTTGCACACCCCCTACTCCAGACCATGCATGGGGAAAATGTTCGAGGCATCTCTCGTTGGGGACCATATATGACAGTTGAGTGCTCATTGTTGAACAGGTGATGTGATGTGTAAGGAATGCTGCCCTGCTTCTTGCATCACCACCCCAGACACTGGGGGCCCACAAAGACACTTCAGTGGCACCCAGATTATGGAACTGGCTCCCTGTGGCAGTCCATCTGCCCCCTTTTCTGCTCTTGTTCAGGAGGCAAGTTAAGGCTATTCTGCTAGGAGAACTTACCTTCTTATGCCATGGGAGAGGTCCCCTTGTTCATTGGTCCATCTAGCTCACTGTTGTTTAGTGTGACCAGCAGCAGTTTTTGAGTCACTAGCGTTGTCATTCTAGAGAGAAGTTCCGCCACCTCTTGGACATATCTAGATATCAGCCCTCCTGGGTGGGTGTATCTTGAACAGCAGTGGGTAAATTTTTCATCTCACAGCCACATCTGGGCTTCGGCCTTCTTTTGAGGGCTGCAGGTTGTACTCTGGCTCTTTTTTTTTTGCCAGTGCTGGCAGTGAAAAGCAGGTGGAGGCCCAGATGTGGGCCTCTTTCCCACTTTATTGCTCTTAGTGGGTCTTAATGGCACAAGGTCCTTGGTCTTTAACAGTTTTTCAGGGACATCAGCCCACTAACCAATGCTGCAGTCCACTGAACTGATGCTCCTTACAAATTGTTAAGTGGGCCGGATGTGCCCTGGAGACCATAGTTTGTCCACCTCTGATTTTGACTCTGTCGCTCATGTGTGTCAGTGCAGGTATATGAACCCTAAGGTGCCGTGCAGTGTCCAGGCTGCCATTGCGAAGCCTGCAGCTGCTAAGGTTTGCTTTGAACTGCTGCCGACCTGTTGTCGGACAATTACATTGCCCCTCCCTCCGCATACCTTTAACTGAAAGGAAAAAACAGTTTCCTGACTTGTAAAACCGTGCAGGTCAGAGTCCGTGAGCACATTATGTTGCCGGTGGGGAAAAGCCTCCAGTAATCCATAACAGTGGAGACTGTGTGGTTTGAAGAGTGCTCCTCAATATGAAAATGAATTTATTTATTTCTTTGTTTCATTAGATTTCTGGACTGCCCTTCCCCGCTTACGTGGGGCTCGGGGCGGTTTACAACAACACAGTTCAATACAGTTTTAAAACCAATTAAAACTACAAGAATTCAGTATTAAAACATTTAACATCAATATTAAACATTTTAAAACAGGATGGCATATCTAGCATTCAGATTTTTATGAGTGGGGGAGGGGAGGGTGCCGGGCAGATGTAGAGGAACCGTCGCTAGCCTCAACCGAAGGCTGTAAGAAGCATCTTCCTCTTTTCTTTGGTGAAGTAGTGGAAGTTCTCCGGCTCTTGCACAATTTACTTCGAACCCCCTTGGTGTTGCTCTCTTTCGAAATGCCAGACCCTTGGATTAAATTGTGGCCATCATTTGCAGCGTTAGGGAGACACCTGCTGTTTGTTCCGCTTATATAATTTTCTCCTCAGTCTTTCTTTCTTTTTTAATGTTATAAATTAAAGTATGCACTTTTTTCCTCTCCTTTCAGGGTGCCCGAGGCCCGGATGGCCCAGTAGGCGAGCTGGGGTCCCGAGGTGCAAAGGTGAGCTCTCCCCTTCCCCAGCAAGAGTGGGACTGCTCTTGCCCTGACCTGGATAGCCCAGGCAAGCCCAATCTCATCAGATTTTGGAAGTTAAGCAGGGCTGACCATGGCAAGAACTTGGATGGGAGACCTCCAGAGAATACCAGGGCCAGGAGGCGGAGCCAGGCTATCAAGCCGCTTCTCTGAATGTCCTCCATGCCCCAGTAGGAGTCGTCAGAGGTCGCTATGACTTCCAGGCACAGGCACGGGCATGGCCCCCCCCCCATGCAAAAAATACCCAAAACAAATAAAAAGAGTGGGATTGCTCTTGGGTGTGATTTGAAATTGTCCATAATGTGCTAGAAACACAGGGACCTGGCTCATTCATTAATTCATTCATTCATTGGTTTACATCCTTCTCTCAGCCCAAAATATTTCCAACATAGATAACATTAATAACCTGAATTAAAACAGGTCAGTTTAAAAAAAAAAACCCAAAACATCCAGAAACATGTATACCAGAACAACCCAACATCCAGTCAGTCAGTAGGAATAACCATCTATAGAGAAAATCTTTTTATTTTTATTTTTCTCAAAAGGAAGTGGGATACAAAAAGGGGGGATAAGGGTAGGGGAGGATATAAATAAATCAAAAATTATCAGATATCATGAATAGTTACCTACAACAAGGAGGACCAGCTATATTAATAAAAATACATTTTTTCAAATATAGAAGCAGATGATAAAACATAATTATTACAATATTCAGGAATATTTTCTCTCTTTAAAAGAATAAACAAGATGTTTTTGGATATTCAAAGATATAAAGAGGAAAATCTTGTTAGTCTTTAAAATGCTACTGGATTCAAATCTTGCTCATATACAGAGGGGAAAGGGTGAAAAAAGCAACCCAGGGCCTAAGTATACAGAAATGTTTGAGCCTGACACTTAAAGCTCAACAAGTTGAATGTCTGGCAAATGACGTTGGGGAGGGTATTCTGCAAATGAGGTGCCACTGCAGAGAAGTCCGTTTCACTTACAGAGATGTTTTGGCTCCCCGCTTTGAAAGGTGAAGTCATGCTGAGTGTAGCCTGTGAAGAAGATTAAAAAGTTCCGGACAGATGCATATGTTCTGCAAGGTAGAAAGGTTGCTAATAAACGTTTAAAATAAATAAAATAAACATAAGAGGAAGAGATCCTGGCTAGGGTTGCCAGCCTCCAGGTGGTGGCTGGAATTCTCCTGAGATTACAACTGATCTCCGGGGGATTACAATTGATCAGTTCACCTGGAGGAAAATGGCCACTTTGGAAGGTAGACGTTATGGCCTTATACCCCAATTAAGCCCCTCCCTTCTCCAGACCCCACCCTCCTAAGACCCCACCCCCAAAATCTCTAGGCATTTCCCAACCCAAAGCTGGCAACCCTAGCCCTAGAAGTCCAATATTTAAAACCAGTTTGGGTTGAATTAGTGGGATTAAGGTAGACCAAGATTAAATTCCGGTGGGGGATGGGAGAGGTACCTAGGGTTGCCAGGTGCCTTCCTCCTGCAGGTGGGGGGATTTGGGGGGTGTTCTGGACAGGGCGGGGACATCAGTGCATTGGCAATGTCAGGGCAACGCTCTACTTTTCTGGCAAAACTCTATGGTAAAAATGGCTACAAACCAGAGAGTTTTGTCCAAAAAGTAGAGTGTCACCCCCAACATTGTCAACGTGATGACATCACTTCCAGAAGTAACGTCAAGATGTCCCCGATGTCCCCGCCCTGACCAGGAACCTGGTAAGCCTAGTGGTGCCTGAGGTTAAACACACTCAGAAGCCCAGCCTGCTGTTGTCTGCTGTTCCTTGCTGGTGATCAAAATGGATTGTTTAAATGTTCTTGAAAGTACTCTCTCCTTTGTATGGCTTCAAGAATTCTGAGACTGATTTTAGGGACTGAGGCCAAGCCCTGCTACGCAGTATGCAGGAAAGACCCTGGTTATAGGTACTGCTTGCATGAGATTAAGTCTTTTCACAGGATCTTTTGAAGCTTCAGGCAATTGTATAGGGTTGCCAGGTCTGGGCTGGAAAATACCTGGGGACTTTGTGGGTGGAGCCAGGGGAGGGTGGGGTTTGGGGAGGGGAGGGGCCTCAGCATGGTACAAGGCCATAGAGTCCACCCTTCAAAGCAACCATTTTCTCCAGGGAAGCTGATCTCGGTCAGCTGGAGATCAGTTATAAAAGCAGGAGATCCCCAGGCCCCACCTGGAGGCTGGCAACCCTACAATTGTAACTGTCATGTAATCCAAGAAGTTGGTCAGTATCTGAGGCCTGGGCCAGTTTTTACAGCAACCTAAGCGGATTCATGGTAGCCCTGCTTCTGAGGTTTCTTCTTTTCCTTGCCTCTGCACTGCCAAGCCAAGGCCTCTGGTTAGGGTTGCCACATCTTGCTTGGAAAATACCTGGGGACTTTGGGGGTGGAGCCAGGAGAGGGTGGGGTTTGGGGAGGGGAGGGGCCTCAGCATGGTACAATGCCATAGAGTCCACCCTCCAAAGCAGCCATTTTCTCCAGGGGGGCCGATCTCTGTCAGCTGGGGATCAGTTGTAAAAGCGGGAGATCCCCAGGCCCGACCTGGAGGCTGGCAACCCTACCTCTGGCTAGATAGAGAGATGAAGAAAGAAGCAGCACCTTTGGAAGGGGATATTGAAATGGTAGTCTTCTTAAGGAAAACTTTTTGTGCTAGGGCAACAATGCTGAGTTAATTCATCAATGGAAAACATTGTGATCGATTAAAACAAGGCCCTAGATTAACTGAGCTGCAGATTTATTTTTTTAAAATACACAGAGTTATACAAATTGCAATAGTCTGCATTCCTCCGCCCCTTTACAATAAGGGCCTGGAGAATCTAGATTGCTGCAGCATTTTGACGCATTGATCCCTTTCAGATAAAGTTGTTCCATTTGATTATCAACAGATGGTAGCATCAGAGTCCATCCGTTGGCATTAGCCTCAGAACAAATAGCTAGATCAAGCAAGAGAGGGTGGAAAGAGGGTCATGGTGTGGGGGAGAGAAAACAAAGGTCTGGAAGTAATCCGAAAGAACTGGAGGTTTATATTGCTGCGGGTTGGATTTCCCCTCTCCTCCAGGTCTCATGCACTCCTCACTGTTCCACGTTTCCAAGAATGCTTGGCAATATTTAGGAAGATTTCAGGGCTCCTGTTCACCTCTTGGACTGGACAGTGGTGAATTCATTCCAGATGAAGGAGTATTCCTCAGTTTGGAGATAGGACAGAAGGCTTATGACTGCTATTCTAAGATCACTTTCCTGGGAGTGAGCCGCATCGACTAAAATGGGATTTATTTCTTGAGGAGGCCTGTATAGGTCTGCTACACGGAAAGGTTGTGGGATCTGAGAAACAGAGTGACTTAGGCCTAGTTTTCATATACAGCAGAAGCATCGGTTTCTGGAAATTACCTTTCAGGCTCACGTAGCTGAAATCTCCTTCATCGCAAAAGTAATTTCCTTGTCCGTTAGAAAAACATAAAAAGCTGGATATCAGCTAAAGGATGTGTCGCTTAGCGGTGCATAGTACCAGTTGGTTGCTTCTTCCTGCCATACTCAGAGCAGTTTTTCCAAGTTTAAAAACACTGGATTTTTTAAAATAAAAAAACCCAAACAATAAAAAAACCATTACAGAAACAAGTGAGCACACCAATATGAGTTCAGAAGGCAGCAAAGATAAAAAAGCAATTAGGGTTGCCAAGTCTGGGTGGGGAAATACCTGGAGACTTTGGGGGTGGAGCCAGGAGAGGGCGGGGTTTGGGGAGGGGAGGGGCCTCCACATGGTACATTGCCAGAGAGTCCACCCTCCAAAGCAGCCATTTTCTCCAGGGGAGCTGATCTCTGTCAGCTGGAGATCAGTTGTAAAAGCGGGAGATCCCCAGGCCCCACCTGGAGGCTGGCGGCCCTAAAAGCAATAGTCAAAACTAAGTTTGAGTCAAGTGGGACCTTTTATTTTTATTCTTTGTTGGTCTCAAAGGTGCCACTTGACTCAAACTTTGTTCTGCTGCTTCTGACCAACCCACTTGAAATAGTCAAAACTGACTGTCTAATAAAATCTACAGATTAAAAGAACATAAGCGAATGGAGAACACCAGTTGCCTTGCAGATTAAAAACTGTTTCTGTAAATTCAAAAGGGAGGGAACCAGCTAGACCTCCTGAGGCAAGGACTTCCATAGTTATGGCTAGTGAGAGATTAATGTGGAGGAGGAACTTGAGTAAGTAGTTATTACGGAGAATAATTCAGAGTTACACATGTCTTGTTTGGATACTCCTTTATTTTAAAAGCCCCCTGCTGGTAGATAATTATTATATCAGGGAGAGACAAGCTGTTTCTCATTGGGCAGAGAATATTTGTGAATGGAACTGCATTCAGCTGTGTGAGCCCCCACAGGTTGTCCATCTCATCTGCTGCTGTGAGAATGAAAACTTAGGTAGAGGAGTCTTTGGGGGCACGGGTAGAAGTATGTTGGCAAACTGAATTCACTTTATTTTTTGCTCTTTTTGAGAATAGGGCCAAATCGGGCACCTGGGCAAGCCAGGACCAGATGGGCAGCAGGTATGTTGATTGTCTTCGGGGTGTTTTCAAAGGATATACAAATTGGTATCAGCAGAAATGTTGTGAAACTGGACTGTTGCTGTTGTTGTAAGACCGTGGCATATCTCACGCTCAGTAGCTCATGCTTTCTTATTCTGGCTGTTTGGAATGGTCTCAGTTATTCCTTTAAATTTACCTTTGGAGATCCATCCAGACCATAAATGAGAAGGTACTTTTTGTGCCATATTTAGGCAAAAGTATGGCTGGGGGGCGTGGGTGGTAATGCTAGTTGATTTCGCTAAATGTAAGCACTCTTTGAGCACAGCTGTTCAAAATCAGAAGGGTCAGCCCATTGTAGAACTACCTTTCCATTCCCCCACCCCCACCCCAGTCACATTTTCAGTCTTCTCTGAGCTCAAGAAAGTCCAGTACTTCATGTTTCCAGCCAAAGCCAGCTGTGCACAGTGCTGATTAACTGGTCCCTGCATCATCACAAATCCACTTTCCCTCCTAGCAGTTCTTAAAGTTGTAAACATGAATAGGATTTAGATTTTTAAAAACCTAGGGTGCTAAACAAAACATTTAACTGGATAAAACTGTATGGCACTTTGGCAGGGACGGGATATGCAGAATAGGCAAGGAGGAAGAAATAATCTGGGGTGAATTTGTGTCTTCTCTGGGGAGTAGGGGTGAAGGTGAGCCAACAGACCTGTATGTATGGATTCCTCTAGCTCTGTTCCGTGTAGGATTTGATCCTTTTCCATTCTCGGGGAGCTTCCCTCAAACTTTGTCAACTTTGAGAAGCCAGATTCAGCAGGAGAGAGGGAATGGTCTTCTCTTCGCTAACTGAAAGAAAGTCAACTAGAGACTCTGGATTCTTGGGGGGGGGGGGGGGGGGGAAGTGCCATGGTCCATGATCCCATGGTTTTGGGATTGTGGCAAAAGTGCACCTATAGTTCCTCAAGGCTCTACTGTGTCTGCTAGGCATGAACCTGAAAGAATTATTTTCCAAGGTCCCTTAGGGCACCTTTGCACGGTTTAAGGGATCTGTCAATCAGGTTCTCTCATGTGGCTCATATACGGGTGGGTCATTTTATATTTGCAACCAAAAGGGAGAGGATTGACAGTTATCGTCTTGGGGATTCATACTGTCAGGGGTTTTTTTTCCCACCCTTCCAAAGCCTGCCCTAAGCCTGGGCCCTTTCCTCCCTCAGCAGTCTTTTGGAATTCTAGCATGAGACGTCCTTGGGACAAGTGTGTCTTTATGCGTTCTTGGACAAATTCTGGGAGGCAGCTGAATTCTCCTTGAACTGTAGAAAGCTTGCATGACATTCCTTCATGGATTTCCGAACAGCCTCTTGAGACGGACTTCCAGTAGGTTTTGAACTCATGACTGAAACTGTGTGTTTTCAGGGAAAGACGGGAGAGATGGGAGAGGTGGGACCTCGCGGCTTCCCCGTAAGTTCTTTGTTCTAGTTCTGTATCAGCTGGATAGTCCTTTGTTGAGAATTATATAATGATTAAAACCCTACTCCACAAATAGAATATTAGCATAGATTCTGTGATGCAAGATATGCAGACAATGACTAATTAGTATGACAAATTAACTGGTTTGCCATCTCTGAAAACTGAATATATGTTTGCTTTCTCACCTTTCAATCAACGAAGGGGAGGCGCTGTGGCTCAGTGGTAGAGTGCATGCTTTGGCTGCAGACAGTGCCAGCCTCAGTCTCTGGCATCTCCAGTTCAAGCTAGCAAACCTGGAGAAGACCTTTCTCTGCCTGAGATCTGGGGGAACGGCTGCTGGTCAAGATAGTTGCAGTGGACCAATGGCATGACTTGGTATAAGCCTTTCTATGTTGGAATGGCTGTGGCTCAGTGGTAGAACATGGGCTCTGCATGCAGGATGTTCTACTTTTAATCCCTGGCATATCCAGTGGAAAGATCTCAGGCAGCAGCTGCTGAGGAAGACCTTGTTCTTTCTGAAGATCAGGGTAGGCACTAGGTGGGCCAAATATATGATGCTGTATAAGTTGGCATGTGTACAGATTAGTGAGTAGAAACACTACACTGAAATCTCTAAAGGATCTCACGTTGCAGGGCTGTAGGCCTTTGCCTGAGGCTTTGGAGAGCTGGAGTTGATGGTACTGAAATAGACAGGTCAATGGCCTCTCTCAGTAGAAGGCAGCCAAGACAAGATTGGAGGTCATATATGAACATGAGAAGCTTTGTTATAACCTCAGGCAACTAGTCCATCTAGCACAGTCGTTCTCTGACTGACAGCAGCTTTCCAGAGCATCAGTCTATCCCAGCACCTATTTCAGTTTGGCGTTGTGGTTAAATGTGCGGACTCTAATCTGGGAGAACTGGGTTTGATTCCCCACTCTTCCACTTGTAGCTGCTGGATGACCTTGGGCAAGCCATAGTTCTGTCAGAGCTGTTCTCTCAAGAACAGTTCTGGAAAGAGCTCTCTCAGCCTCACCTATCTCATGGGATGTCTGTTGTGGGGAGGGGAAGGGAAAGGAGTTTGTGAGCCGCTCTGAGATTCCCAAGTGAAGGGCGGGGTATAAATCCACTCTCCTCCTCCTCTTCTTCCTCTTCTTCTTCTTCTTCTTCTTTCCCTAGGTTTCATACATTTGATACATTTTATCTGACTAATTTAAAAAGTCTCATGCCGTTTGGCCCTGAGATTCTTTAACTGGAGATAACTAGGGACTGAAGTTGGCATCGTCTGCACAAAGGAAGGCAAGTCCTTCTTTCTGGCTTTCCTAGTATGGTGGCTTTCCATATTACCTTACTTACGATGTCTGTGTCTGTCAGTCTTTTGACAAAATCCCTTTTAGCAATAAAATTTTATTTAGCAATAAAATTCAAAGTGATTACGATCCACCACTGAGCCATGGTCTCCCCCAAGCCAGGATTCAAACCCAGGCCAGAAGACTGGCAACATTGTACGATTCTTCCACGCTTGCAGTGATGCCTCTCTTCTTTAACCTATTGCGTAATAAAGTGATTTAGATACCGCAGCATGCCTGTGTGTTTTGTTTTGCTGTTCAGAGATAGAGGGAGTTGATGCAACTTTCAAATGCTTTGCGTAACGTATTTTTGCAGTCACAGTTATGTATTGTTTTTCGATACTGGACAGGTATGCCCTCACTATATCGATTTAAAATGTAGTTATTTCTGTTATTCCTCCCCCCAGTGGCTGCATTCCTCCTCCCAGTACTGTCTAGCTGTGTTGCTTTTTAGCTAAAGTATTTACCAGATGCCAGTGATGCTCCAGGCAGGGTGAAAAGTCACACACCACACTGGGCCTCTGACTCACTGTTGTCTCATCTTAATGCAGGGTATCCAAGGACATTCGGGACCCCAAGGAGCAAAAGGACCTCCAGGAGACACGGCAAGTACCTCACGCAGCCGTCTCCTTCCCATTTCTCTAGTCTTCGTCTCTTTGCTTTTTACCCGGTTACTAAGTTGTCTCTCTTTTCTGAATAACTCACACTCAATTCCTGCCATCTAGAGCTTTGAGGATGTAGGTTGATTGTCTGCTAATGAAGCTATGGGAGCAGCAAAGGTGTTCTGTGGAGCCATCCAGCACCCCTTGATAACAGTCCTGGTCCTCCCACAATGCTGCTGGAGGTGGGGTTGCTTTGGTGTTTATGCCACATTCACATCACGTGTAGGAATGAGAAGGTTTTCCTTGTGCAACAAAGGCGATAACCACAGTAATAAACTACAAGAGTACAAAAGCACTGTAATGATGCAGGGAAAATTAATGCCAACACAGTTTATATTAACATCACCTAATTAAAGAGAAACAGTGCATAAGAACTTGATTACAAACATTGGCTGAGGACAGTGTGGGGCGGGAGAGCTCCGCTTCAGAAGCGGGGGAAGGGAGCCAGTTCAAACAGCCGCAGCTGTCCTCCGGCTCCCTTCCATACTCACCCGTGTGCGAGCCGCTTCCCTGCTGCCTCAGAGGGACACCGGCAGAAAGCGGTGTCCAGGGGCCGTCTCCCGCTTGGATCCCGCTTCCCGGCTGTGTGGACGGGAGGAGGCGGGATTCAAGTGGAGGCAGTGGTGTGAATGCGCCGCCACGGAGAGATGTGCATGAGCGCTCATGCGCACAAGCAGTTCTAATACAAGAGGTGGGGGATTTTAAATTTTTAGACTGCCGCTGCAGCCATGCACCTATGCGCATAGGCGCCCATGCGCCTATTGCTGAAATGGCCTGCCACAAGCCGTGGAGGCCCACCCGCCCGGGGCCACTCCGCAGAAGTCTGAATGCTCCATTCCGGCATGCTCCCACAGGAGTCTGGCCAGTGTGAACGGCCAGCCCCAGGCCAGTTTTCCCCTGCGGCTTTTGGCCCCGCTGCGGTTCCGGGGCAGATTACCAGTCTGTCCTCAGCCATTCTTTCTTTCCTTCTCAGGCAGAAGATGCCAGCTTGTTCTCTTCGTTTCACTAACGCTTCCTCAGTGAACTCAATTCTCAATATGTAAAGCACATAAGTGCTAGTATTAACTCGCAAAACTGGATCAAGGTCCCAAAGTGTTCAGCGTCCCGAATTCATTTCCATAACCTTTCAGTTCCCAAGACAGATGTGCTACCGCTCATTCCTCGCTTCAAAAGTCGGTAGGCAGCAGAAAAGAAGAGAATAAGCTGGCATCTTCGTCTCCCTTTGCTGGATACTTTGTTCTTGAAGATTTTCTGAGACTTGTGCCTTAAGTAAAGAAGAAACATTTATTGTAATAGGTATTTTTCCTTGTATGTGTTGTATTGATATTTATGTCCTTTAATTTGGTTGTGGACCTTGTGCCTGAGGAGGAAAGAAAGAATGTTTGTAATCAAGTTCTTATGCACTGTTTCTCTTTAATTAAGTATTGATATAAACTGTGTTGGCAAGATTTTCCTTGTGCCATTTTTATGTTGTGCTGGAATTTAATGCTGCATTCCATTTCCCCCTTTATTCCATTGCCCCTTAATTCTTACTTAATTGGGAGCATATCTGAAATGAATTCTGCAGCTGGATCATGTACAATTGGCCATAGGTTTCAGCTTCTTCATTTCATTTGCATCTTTTACTGATTGATAAAATGCTGCCAAACAAAGCAGCCTTGATATGCGTACAAATGTATAATTCTACCAAGATGGTTTTTCTGCAGTGTGTTAGTGTCTTGCCCATGTGATTGGGTAAAACACTATACAAAAATCATTTTGAGCTAGTTGTACATGCTGTGGCTCCAGCTTTGCTTTTGGGCAATGCAAGTGCACATTGGCAACATGGAAAGAGAAAAGAATGTACCGTATTTTTCGCTCTATTACACGCACCTGACCATAAGACGCGGGGGGAGGATCACACCCTCCGCGCTGGTCAGGAGGCCTCAGCCGGCAGCGTCAGCCCAGCCGCGGCCTCGCGCAAGCTGTGAGCAGCGGCGGCGGCAGCACCGGCAGCCCAGCGGCGGCCTCGCGCGAGCCGCGGGCGGCGGCATCGGCAGCCTCGCGCGAGCCGTGGGCATCGGCGGCGGCCTCGCGTGAGCCGCGGGCATCAACGGCGGCCTCGCGCGAGCCGTGAGCTGCAGGGGCGGCCTCGCACGAGCGGCAATGGTGGCCCAGCAGTATTCGGACCATAAGGCGCACGCACTTTTCTCCCCACTTTTTTGGGGAGAAAAAGTGTGTCTTATGGTCCGAAAAATACGGTATGTACTGAAAGCTGTGGCAACCTGTCCATATTCAGTACGCTGCAAAATTTGGAAACAAAAAACAGAATGAAAAAGGAAAAAAAGCTTAATGTATTAGTTCCATTTTGGAAACCAGACCAGCTTATTTGGAATGCCAACATTCTGGAAAAAAATCCAGATGTTATAAATTATGGAAGCATCCCTAGTCATATCCCAATTTCCTTCTACAAGAACATCGCAAGGCAGCTAACAGTTTTTAAAAAGTGAAATACAGATAACATAACAATTGTGCAACACTCATTCAATCACAGGAAGACTCCAATGGTTAGGATACTTCCACATGATCTGGAGAGCTGAAATTTATTCTACACACAGTCCCCAGCATTTTGCTTAATACTGAAGTTTGACAATAGTACGTTTTTCTTCCCAAAACTTGAGACTTGGTCAGTTAATAGCATCCATGAGAGGGCAAGCCAAGCCAGACAATTTTGTTGAGAAAAGATGTGGTGTAGTAATTAGTTGGACTAGGAGTGGGGGGACCTGGCTTCAGATCCCTACAAGTCATGGGCGTCAACTACGGGGGGGCTCGAGGGCTCGAGCCTCCCCCGAAATTTCCCGGGGGGGGCTCAGCCACCCCCGGCAAAATGAACACCCGCCGGTGGCCAGTCAGCCGGCCGTCGCCGCCTCTCCTTCCCCCCCACCCCCGGCCTGCCCTCCTGCCTCCCTGGGGCGGGGTGGGGGGGAGAGAGAGGCGGCGATGGCCGGCTGACTGGCCACCGGCGGGTGTTCATTTTGCCGGGGGTGGCTGAGCCCCCCCGGGAAATGCGAGGCGGAGCGGGAGCCGGGGGCCCGCAAGGGCGACGCGCCGGCCCCCGGCTGCAGGCAGCAGCAGCAGCGATCCTCCCCCGCCGGCGCCCAAGGTGAGCGGGGGGGAGGGAGGGGGCGGGGAGCGCGGCGGGCGGGCACAGGCCCGGGGGAGGGAAGCGGCGGCGGCGGCTCCCTGGGGCAGGGGGTAGAGCAGCGCGCGCGCGCGCACGAAAGACAGCCCCCGCCCCCCCCGGGGATTAAGAAAGTCTACGCCCTTGCTACAAGTAAAGGTTTCCCTTGCTCGAAAGCCAGTCGAATCCGACTCTAGGGATGTGGTGCTCATCTCCGTTTCCAAGCCGAAGAGCCAGCGCTGCCCAAAGACTTCTCCGTGGTCATGTGTCTGACATGACTAGACACCGAGGCACATGGAATGCTGTTGCCTTCCCACCGAAGCAGTACCTATTTATCTACTTGCAATTTCTTGCTTTCGAACTGCTAGGTTGGCAGGAGCTGGGGCCAGTAATAGGAGCTCACTCCGTCATGCGGCACTCAGGTCTCGAACTACCGAGCTACCAACCTTCCGGTCTGCAGCTCAGCATCTTAACCTCAGAGCTACCACGGCCCCTATTGTGCCATAAAGCTTACAGAATGACCATGAAAAAGTCACTCCCAGCCTAACTGACCACACAGGACTGTTGTGGGGATAAAACGAGGTGGGGAGAGCCTTGTGTGCTACTCTGAGCTCCTTCAAGGAAGGGCGAGAAATAGTGCTTAGACAGGAATGACAGTCTGGGAGCTGATCCCCCTCAATTAGTTGAACTAGGAAGAGGAGATATTTGCAGAGCTAACCAAGAGAGTGACCATATTGCTACCTACACACACAGCAGACCGGAGGATCTAGGAGTACCCCCTTCACTCAGGAAAACGATTCCTTGGGTTGATGATGAAAAACGGGGTTTCCACCGGCAGCCACATATGGATCTGCTTGCGCAATAGAAGCTGTCTGTGTGTGCGTGAATGTAATAGAATTCTAAAAACAGGACGTAAAAACAAAAAACGTTGCAGTATCAAGGAATACACCACCAGCCACAATAAAACCATCAGCTCGCTGCTAGCCTAGTTCAGCGGAAGTCTGTCCAAACGCGCAAAAGTCTGAAGCTTCTTCCTACCGGGTGATGACAGGCTCTGGCAGGTCTGGTTTGGGAAGGGAAGATTCTGCAGCAGCGGCAGAGCCAGGAACACAGCAGGGCTTTAGAAGCCTTTCATAGCCAGGGTTTGGGATGTTTTAGAGATGGCCTTCCCCCTTTGTACTCCTATCCACTGACTGGGGATAGTTTAAATGAGTGGAATGGTGTAGGGTTTAGAGGATTAGCGCTGCCTTCTTTCCCTGGGTCCTGATCTGATCTGGGGCTTCACACAGCTGCCGTTAACTTTCTACAAGGTTGGGAAGATTTGGACGTAAATCTTCTGGTCTTGTCTGCTTTGACTCGAAAATGCTTGTAGATAAATGTTTGCTGGTCAGGTATGGTTTCAGCTTCCGTCTGCTGATTTTATTGTGTTCGTATGTTTTTGAACGCCCGAGTTTTTGGAAATGCTGTTGGAAAATGCATCAGAAATTGTCTAACAAAATGGAAACTGCCTTGCTCCACATCTAAAGTCTCTCCCACAGTGAGTGTGTGTTGATGAGGTCCATATAAGTGTGAAGTGTTCCCCATGGGGCTATCTAGAAGTTACACAAGATGCACTATTGGAACTGTCATTTTTGGGGGGAGAACTTTGGAAGGAGGCTACTTGGATGTAAAGAAGTAGTGGAGGGTCAGGATGCTTAACCCTTTCCCCACCAGCCTTTTCTTCTCTCCCAATCTCATTCTTCACCCTGACCAATTTTGCACTGACTTTTTTTGTCACTCGTTTTTCCCTGTTGCTTTGGGTCCCCCCACCCTTTTTCCACATGGCTTTTGCTCCCTCTGGGACTACTAGAGAGAGCAAAACGCTTTTTTTGGGGGGGGGGAACCCCTGAAGCAGTAGGGACAAGCGAGTGACAGAACAGTCAGTGCAGAATTGGTCCCTCTGTTTGCAGAAGTCCTGTAGAAAGAAGCCGTGAAACACAGAATTAAATTACAGTGTTTTTAGTCAGAAGATGTGCGTATTTAAAAAGAGGGTTAGACAGATCCATGGACAGTATCAATGTCTGTCAGCCACAATAGCTAAGTGGAGCCTCTGCAGTCAGGGGCAGTGTACCTCTGAATATCAGTAGCTGGCTTCCATGCCCTTGTTGAGGACTTCCTTGGAAGTAGCTATTGGCTAGTTTTAGAAAAAGGTTGCCTGCCTAGATGAACCTTTAGTCTGGTCAGCTGGACCCTTCTCATGTTTTCTGCTTTATGTGTCTGTCTTTCAGGGGCCTCAGGGAGCTCGAGGTCCAGCTGGGCCTCTGGGGGAAATTGGACATAAGGTAGAGTATGGCTTTATCTTTTCAGTGGTCCAGTTTTATCTGTTGCTTATATTTTTATCCCATGCGTGGACCTTCCCTCCTCCATATTGTGTTGACTGGACATCCCTTTGGCGACTGCAGGAAGCAGCTAGGCAGTTCTCCTAACTCTGGTGGTTTCCAGCATTACATCTTTAGATGGTGGGAGCTGATGAAGAAGGTGAATCATGAGCCAAGAAATACCCAGTCTGAAATCTCAGCTCTGCCATAAGTTCCCGCAGATGGAACTTGGCAGGCCTTGGTGTGGGGGGGGTCCCAGTCCGCCAACCGAAGACCGCTTTGTATACTGTAGTGGTTTGTCCACAAGCAATCCAAGGAACATGTTGGCTTGGGTTGGACAACCTGTTCTGATGCAACGTTGCTGGGTAGAAGATACTCTAAAGGTGGCTTCCAGAATTGCCATGCGTGTAAAAGATTTGTTCAAAATGGATCTGATGTTACTGTAATACATAAGCATTTATTACATAATTTGTTTGTTTCTTCTTTTTCTGATCAAAACAAACACATCAGAGGGGTTAACACCCAAGAAACACGCACATATATCTCGGTGATGCTGCCTTGCGTGTACCTTGGTGGCTTATTTGTCTTTTGGGGTGGTGGAAGTAGGTGGGAATTTGTTCTCATTCCCCAAAACTGACTTCTTAATCACTGTGAAGACAAGGCCAAGTTCTCAAACTGTGTTTGGGCTGTACGATTTGGAGGGGGGGGGGGGTCACATATGTTTGAGTACTCCCTGTGCTAAAAAAAGACGATCCCTACAGACAAGGGGAGAAACCATGTTAGTGAGAAGGCAGACTTAAACAAACTGTGCCTGTTATATCAGTATTATGTGGAGGGGATTTTTTGGTTGTGCCTGTCTCACTGAAGGTCGCACGGCACGTGATCAGATCCCCCTGATGTGTCTTTTCAGTATTTGAAGGCTGCTGTGCCACCATATATGCTTATGTGTGGGTGAGATTTGAATTAGAGCAGCGCCACCAGAGAGCAATGGGTTACTCTTTTCCTGTGCTTTTTCTCAAAAAGTAAATAAATGGCTGAAGTAGGTATGGTATCTGTTGTTGGGTCTCTCCCCACCCCCAGCTTCTGGGGTTAATAGCAGTTCAGGATTATTTTTACTGGGGAAATAGAGAAACGACTTAAAGCTCACTCTATCAGCCCTGTAGCGCTGTTCATCTTTAGCTGCCTTATGCTGAGTCAGAGCATTGGACTAGTTTTCCTAGTATTGCCTGCTCAGACTGGCAGCAACTCTCCAAGTTCTCAGGGCTGATCCACATGCTGCAGAATCCTTGCGGCCACCATGAGCAGGGCTATTTTTGGGCAGGAACGCACAGGAACAGAGTTCCGGCTCGCTCCTGAGTTGGCCACACCCAGCAGGAACTCATTAGCATAATAGGCCACACCCAACAGCAGAAATTCATTAGGATTGGCTACATTAGGGGTATGTGGCCTAACATGCAAATTAAGTCCTGCTTCAAAAAAAGCCCTGGATTTTGACAACAAACAAAATAAACAGAATAAGAAGCAAAAGGTGGCTGTGGCTGGATGACCACTCTTCTGGTAACATGGGGGTGTGGCCTGATATGCTAATAAGCTGTACTATGAGGGGTGTGGCCTAATATGCTAATGTTTCTGCTGTTGGTTGTGGCCTATTATGCTAACGAGTTCCTGCTGGGCTTTTTCTACAAAAAAAGCCCTGACCATGAGGACTTTGATTCACACATGTGCTGGGAGTTTGTACTTCCCAGGAACACAGGAATGATGTTCCCATTGCAGCTGTGGCATGTGTGGAGTAGGGGCTTCAGTCTCCCCTTCCCCTGTGCTGTTTTTTGTGAAATGTGCTGTTTGCTCCATGTGAAAACTTTTGTGTAGCTGTCATGATATCTTAAGTTTCTGCCTGGAGCAAACAGTAGTTTCTTGAGGCCATTTCACTTGACCTTCAGGTGACAGAGATCAGTTTGCCTGGAGAAAATAGCCACTGTGGAAGGTGGACTTTATGGCATTATACCGCATGAAGTTCCTCCCCTCCCCTTAGGCTCCACCCGGAAAATCTCCAGGTACTTTCCGACCCAGAGCTAGCAACCCTAGAGAGAAAGTGAAAGCCCACCATTGGCCAAGGTTACCTAGCATGCTTCATGACAGTGTAGGGATTTAAATCCAGGTCTTCCCACTCCTTGGCCAACCACGATACCATACTGGTGATGATGGTGCGAGGGAAGGAGAAACAAAGATAGAAACTTCCTTGTATGGGACCCAGCAGAATTCGGCAGCATAGCTACCCGTTCCCTACTTTAGTACCCAGGAATTCTGGGAAATGTAGGCAGCTACTTTCTTCTGCCTCCGTCTGGGACTCGCTGGTCTGTTGTGCAGGCACATTGTTCACCTAATATAATTGTGTACCACAGTGACCAATGCTGATTTAGTGCTTCTGTCGTCACACGGCTTCCTCCAGTTAGTGATGCCTTCTACTTTCTACCCAAATATTGCTGTGTAGCCCCCCCCCAAAAAAAAGAAAAAGAAAAAAGGCACAGGAAATACCTTTACTGAGGAATGCATTCCCTTCCATGTTTCCCATGGTTATAGTGCGAGAACAGGCCACAGCAGCCCAGCAGGAATGCTTGCTGGGCTCTCAGCTATCAATACAGAGGTGGAGACCATTTGGTATTCAGAAGTTTATTTATTTATTTATTTTAAAAAAAATAGGCCACTTTTTGTAGTTGTTAGTTTATTTGGAGAACATATAATCCGACCTTTGTATTTGAAGAAAGTGGAGAGTTTGAACTTATGAACCAGTCACCTTCTTGGCTTTAGTAGTCTGCAGGACAAGTTAAGGTACAGCAGAGGGATGAACGTGTAGCAGAGCAGAGCCTTCAGCCGTGTGTGTGTGTGTGGGGGGGAGTCTTGGTCAGTGATCCTTGCTATGAGAATCGGAGTGAACGCACAGGATCATAGTTTGAGGTGGGTAGCTGTGTTGGTCTACAGCAGCGGAACAAAGTTTGCGTCCAGTGGCACCGAGAAGACCAGCAAAGTTGCATTCTAGGTATAAGCTTTGCACATGAAAGCTTATACCCAGAATAAAACTTTGTTGGTCTTAAAGGTACCACTGGACGCAAACTTTGTTACACAGGATCATGGGAAGCCTTCCTCCTTCTGAGTCAGATCACTGGCCTGTTGCGGTTGTCTGCTCTGGCAGTAGCTCTCAGGTCTCAGGCCAAGGCCTTTTGCGACCACCGACTGCCTGAGCCTTGGAGATTGCGGGGACTGAACCTGGGACCTTCTGCATGCCGAGCAGGTGGTCTCCCAATGAACTATGGACCGTGTACCCTATGTATGCCCCAATGTTACAATTGTTTTCGTCTGTAAAATGTTGGAGGTCTCCTTGAGTGGGGCTGTCAAAAACAACACCAGACTAGAGTTGCCAAGTGTGTAATACTCACCGGCGGGGGGGAGTCCCCCGTCCGCCGGGAGCTTCCTCGGTGCGCGCACTTTGCATGCGCGCCCAGCGACGTCACCAGAAATGACGTCAGCACGTTGGGGGCGTTGCCAGGGGGACGCTCTGGCAATCACCCCAAAACTCTATGGTATCATAGAGTTTTGGGGCAATTGCCAGAGCGTCACCCTGGCAACGCCCCCAACGTGATGACGTCACTTCCGGGTGACGTCATTACGTTTAAGAAGTCGTCCTGGCTGGATGACTTCGGGGGCGGGGTTCCCCCGGCGGATTGGGAACCCCTGTAGCGGGGGATCCCCCGCCCCCCTGGGCTGACTTGGCAGCCCTACACCAGACCCATGATACGTGGTGGTCCTTCCTCTGTCCTTCCTCTGAGGAGTGAAGGGTAGCACATGCAGTTCTCCCTTTTAGCCTCCCAATCTTCACAAAACAGGTGAGGTTGAGAGAATTGCCCTATGACTGAGTTGAGATTTGAAACCCAGGTTTTCTAGTCCTAGTTTGACATATCAACTACCACACACAGAGTTGGTCTTAAAATTCTAACACAGTACAGGTTTCATACCCCCTTCCCCACCCCAATATTTGGCCGAGCCACTTCTAATATGGTTGTTTTTCTGCTTTGTTTGTTTTTTCTGCTGATCCCATTAAAAGGCTGCATTTTACTGGGGACATTTTTGGCTCATGATGTGGCTGGGAAGGCACACAATGCAACGGAATTGCTGGGTCTGGGTCTGATCAGTGCTGGATGGAAACCCCCTGGGAATCCCCAGTGTTCTGCCCTGAGTCTCCTGGTGGAAGAAAGGAGGTATCAGTATAGCGAGTGGATGTTTTCTCTTGCAAATGGAGTTTTGATGGTGTTGTTCTTGTGTAAACACCCTCGGGGAACAGCAGGCTGAGAGAAGAGATCTGCAAATATTTTGGAGAGAGAAAGAGAGAAGGCTGCAGATGGGCAAATGTGGTTCTGGTGTGCAGATGTTCTTCCCGGTTAGAGTGGTTCATACAAATGAGACTTTTAAAATGTTACTCTTTGCCACATGGCTCATCTCTGCCTGGGGAAGGACTTTTGGGCAGCAGCCATGGACAAAGTGAAACATTTTAGTCAGCTCTTGAACATCATAAAAAGCAGAATCCCCCCCCCCCCCCCCCCGGCAAATGCTAGCCACAGTGTGCTAGTTTTGATACAACTTTTCTCCCCAGGGACAGACAGCCTCTCCATACCCAAACTAAGGCCTGCTAGGGAAGGGTAAACTATTTTTATATTTTAGAGGAGTAAAAAATTGTGAGGAGGGCCCACAGCTCCATGCTAGAGTTCATGTTTTGCACGCAGAAAATTCCCGATGCAGGCCAAGGCATCCCCAGCAGCTGCAGTGGCGGGAAAGACCATCGCCTAAGGAAAAACCCACTGCCAGTCAAAGTGAGTCAGGACTGGACAAGATGGACCATAAATATGCTTTGCATGCCGCAGGTTCTGTGGCTGATCCCTGGCTTCTGTATCCAGAAAAGGATCTGAGAGAGCTGGGAAGAGAACTATTTGTTTGTTCATCTGAGTTTATTTCTTGCTTTAGCGTACAGAACCCAAGCGGCTTACAACAGGTTTTCCAAATTTATTTCTATCCGCAAAGGGCTCACAGTCTAAATTGCTATATGTATATATTGTTAAGTGTGGAGAGCAGAATCCCGTGTGTGGTGGAATGAGGTTTCTGGAGCTCTTCATTCCTGGATCTTGGACTGCTCCTCCTCTGTAGCACCAGTGGAAATGATGCTTCAGGCTCTTGTGGACTGGGCTTGGTGGGAAGCAAAGTTCTGTCCCAAGTGCGATGGTGTCATGGTGTCTTTGGAGTGGACTGTGGCTACAATCCTAAGAATATTTTCCTAGGAGTAAGTCCTAGTGACTAAAATGGGACATATTTCTGAGCAGTCCTGCTTATTTAGGGTTGCCAAGTCTAGTTACCCAGCCGGCGGGGGGTGGGAGCCTTCTAGGAGTGAGGAGGGGAGGGTGATATCGCTGTGCATGATATCGTCAGTGTGGTCATCAGATCGGGCACATCACGTGGTGAAACTCTAGCATTCTGGTCAAAACTCTATGGTTACCATAGAGTTTGGGCCAAAATGCTAGAGTGTCACCATGCAACATGCCTGGAGTGATAACATCACTTCCGTGTATTGTTGCTATGCCAACAACGTTGACATTGGAGGGGCTTTTTTTTTTTTGGGGTGGGGGACTGGCAACCCCAGCATTGCACCCTGTACTGGGCAAGTTGAACTTGGTATAAGGCACCTAAGTTCACATGCATTCCAAGTAGTAGCTCACCTTTAAAACCCCAAAGGGTTTGGGACCAGCATACCAGTGTGAGGCTCGCCATGACTGTAAAGGCCCTGCTCATTGGCTTATTGCCCTTGGAGGCTCAGTAGGCAGTCATGGGAGACCAGGCCTTCTCAGTGGCAGCACAGGGGCTATCGAACTCCATCCCCAAGAAAATACATCTGGCCTGTTCCTTGTCAGGACTGGTCAGTATGCTTTTTGGTTGAGGTTGTGACGTTGATGGCAGGAATATTCTGTTAATGCTTGATACTGGATTTAGCAAAGGCTCCCCCCATTATGGTTTTCTGTTTTATCCTTGATTCATGTGCAGATTGTTTTGGAAGTTTTATTGTTGTTCTGTATTTTATGGTACATTGCATTTTAATTTCTCATCATGAGATTCTTTGAGAGTGCTACTGGAAAGCTAAATATAGATCTACATAGGTATATACCGTATTTTTCGCTCCATAAGACGCACCTGACCGTAAGACGCACCTAGCTCTGCTCGGTGCCGTGGCTCGGGAAAGGTGAGGCCGCACACTTCCCCCCCCCCCTTTTTGGGGGGAGAAAAAGTGAGTCTTATGGAGCAAAAAATACGGTATATCTTTATATGAAGATATGGGTGTGTATAAAAGATATTTTAAAGTAACTGAATGTGCCGCAGTGCTTACGAAAGGGAACAAGCAAAAAACTCTAGAAAAACATTTCAAAGGTGAAAGAGCTTGCCAAATGATCTGCTGGGATAGGAGTTTTTTAAATCAGATTTTGATTTTGGTCCATGGGCCGCGGGAGAAGAGATATAAGAATTTGCAAGAGGTGGAAAGGGGATTCCTCTTCTCGGTCAATAAAACATCGTGGCTTATTGCTTGGAACAATGTAGCTTCCTTGCAGGAGAGGTGCTAAATCCGTGGGAAATAATCTGGGTTCCCCCGGTTTTGGGGTTCAATAAATGAGTCATCTGAAAAGGCCTTAGATGTTTTCAGCATGACTACTAAGATGTAGATGCAGCAGCTGATACTAAATAATATTGCTGGAATAGAGGGCTGGGAGAGGGCTCACATTAATTTCATAATCGCCTTCTCATTCTTTACAGGCATGTGCTTGTTGCCCCGATTCTTCACTCTTGTGTGATTTTGCTTGTTAGAGGACTTTGTTTTGCACCTTGTTTAATCACTGGGAAAGATAGCGCTTTGTTTACATCCTAAGATGAGAGGGAGGTTGCAAGAATTCACCCCACAAGGCTTTATCAGCCTCGGTTCTGATTAGCGTCAGGCAAGCTAATTCTCTTTTGGCCCATGGATCAAACTATATATGACCAAGCTCTTTTTCTGGCCACATGTTCAGCTCCTGATAAATGCGGTGTTAGTCTGATAAACGAGTCGTGGCTAATTAAACAAGAGATGGTTGGTAATGGAAATGCAGATAGGGCAAGGTTAGTGTGGTTCAGGAAAAGACCGAATTTTAATAGGAGAGGGAGGATGCTGGGCAAACGGAGAGAGGCTGCAGCAGGCTTGGGGAACAAAAAGCAGGAAAAAGTGGAGTCGAAAGGGATAGCAGGTGCATGTGTGTAGAGGAGAGAGAACAGGAAGGTGTGTAACAGAGAACAAAGATGGAATCTCTTTGCTCTGCTTATCTTAAAACCCAGCCGGGGAAGTAATTATACCATCACTCCTCTCTCCCTAACTGCTTTGCTATACAAACTCTGGCTTTGATCTTGGTCTCGATTTAGCGAACAATGGCTGATATATTTTCTTTCCTCTCCAGGGACCTCCTGGCTCTGCCGGGCAACGTGGCCTTCCAGGTGAACCAGGCATGAAGGTAAAAGATGTAAACGTCTCCCTCACCCTGCAGTTCCTGTGTCAGATGGGGACAGAATGGTCGCTCTGGTTCCCACAGGGCCACAGTTTTGTTTGACTGAAGGTGGAAGGGAGGGCAGAGCACTTGTGGGCAGGTTTCCAGAGTCAGATCATTCTGGATATGGGCTGACCCCATCTAAACATCCAATCAGCCATAACGGAAGATTATATTTGTTTACATAGATCCGCACTGCAGTGGCTTCTCTGTGCTGTCTTAGAAGTTAAATATATTCCTAAATGTTTTTTTTCCAGTGCTCAGACCTGAGAGTAGGCGGGGACCTTGGGAATCAGGCACACCAAAGGCTAGAAGTCTGTCAGTTTGGGTGGGAGAACCTGGTCTCTCTCCCTCTCATGCCTTTGAGTTGCAAGTTGCCCGGACTGAGCGAAGACAACAGATTCAGGAGGAAAGTTGTGCACTCAGTATATACTGAGCTGAATAAATACCTGAAAATACCTTACTGGCTGGGCTCAAATAAAAGCTGTATGACTTGATTTTTATTCAGGCGTGGCTAGAAGGCATTTAAAGAGACTGTTTTCACACAATACAATACACACAATACACAACCTTTATTGGCATACACTGCAGGGACATCGATAAAGAAACAGTAGCAAACAGCTAGCAGTAAACCAAACAGTAGCCGACATGACTGGATGGAACTAATCAGCGAGGATTAAGCCTTATACTCCCTTACCCTTAACTTCCAAACATAAGCTAAAAATTCGGCTACAGACAGAGTAATTGCCGAGAACTTGTCGGACAGTAAAATTTTTAGGTCACTGTCGGACAAGTTCCTTGAGGGGGGTAGGTGGGGGCCAATCAAATAGCTACGCATAGTGGAGTAATGGGGGCAGCGTAGAAGGATATGGGCCACTGAGTCAGGTTCACTAGAAAGACAACTACAGGTTCTATCCCTATAAGGGATACCCCTATATCTGCCTGACACAACAGCCGAGGGGAAAAGATTGAATCTTGCTAACATGAAAACCCAGACCATTTAAATTTTAAATCCCTTCTCCATTATACCCTATGGGGATGATCCCCACAGGGTATAATGGAGCTGAATAAATTCGGGTTTCCCAGATATTTCCTGAATCCTGATACAAAAGTGATATTGGTATTTGGGAATATTCAGGAACACCAATATTTTCTGGGTCCAAGAGACCCCAATCAGAAAAAAAACGAATTTTTTTTTTTTGCACACCCCTATTTAGGAGTCAGTCCCAGGATTCAAATGTAAACCTTAGTTTATACTTACTTACTTCATTTCTGCCCTGCCTTTCTCCCCAACGGGGACCCAGAACAGCTTACATCGTACTGCTCTCCTTCCGTTTTTTCCTTCCAGTAGTTCCATGAGGTAAATTAGGCTGAGAGTGTGTGGCTGGCCCAAGGTTATCGAGGAAGCTTCTGTGGCTGAGTGGGAATTCAAACCCAGCTCTTTCAGATCCTGGTCCAGCACTAACCACCACCAGGGCTCACTTTGTAGCAGGAGCTCCTCTGCATATTAGGCCACACACCCCTGATGTAGCCAATCCTCCAAGAGCTTACAGAGCTCTTCTTACAGGGGCTACTGTAAACTCTTGGAGGATTGGCTACATCAGGGGTGTGTGGCCTAATATGCAGAGGAGCTCCTGCTACGAAATGAGCCCTGACCACTACACCACACTGGTTGAATTGCATCAGTTTGCTGTTGAATCAGTGAGTCTGGAGGGGGTCCTCAGGCTGGCATTGTCTGTCTCTGTCCTCTCGTTCGTGTGGCTAATTATCCACTCCTGCTTTTGTTGCAAACAGTAGTTTGCCGTTTGTCTGGACCTGCAGACTATATGCGATTTGTGGCCTTCAGTGTAATACTTGATGAATCTTGGGAATTTTTGTGAATGAATATCTCCCCTCCCCCCCACCCGAAACTTTTAAAAGAAGGGTTGATTCCCCGTCCTCCTCAGTACGCTGTTGGCACTTGTCTCTAAAGGGCTGCTACAGAGTGTATGTCAGAGAACTTATTTGGGGATTAAATTCTTCCTCCACTTTGACTGCCCACCCTCTTCTCACTCCATAGCTCTGTTAGCTGTGACAGACCTTCTGAAACATTGCTGGAGCTACTGTTGCTGGTATCCCTCTAAGGTTTCAGCTCCAAAGTTTCCGCCAGCTGGCTGGCAGCCCAGTTAACCTCCTCCAGGAAGAAAACCCCACTGATTCACCTCGATCCACCAGTGTTCCCATCAGCAGGACTCACAGGGAGCTTAGCATGCTCCTGTAAGAAGCAGGAAAAGTATGACATTATTCATTGGAAGACCTTTTTTGGCCAATCCGGTTAGCTCAAGAAATGTTCAGTTATCACAAGTGTGTTGTTATTCCTAGTCTTCTACAAGGAAGCTCTGCTCATGTGGGAGAACATCCCAACACTGAAATACCAGGTTGGGGATATTGGGGCTAGTGGAAAGTTCATTGAGTTGGTTTCTGCATGATGATGGGCAAGGTCTCCTGGCTCGCTTTGTAATTAGCTTGGTTTTATCTACTTGCCTTTGACAACTCTCAGGAAAAAACCCCCACAGGCATTTAGAAGGCTTAAACCATTGGCCCAGTAAGGGGAGCTTCCCACTGGGCCTTCCAGCCAGCATGCTCTCTTCTCCCCCAATCCCCAAATTTACACTAGCAACAGCATAGAGTGGGCAGAGCTACAAGGAGAATAGTGAGAACTGGTTGGCAATAGCAGAGACCTTGTAGACCTGGATACTTTGCCTCTTGGATGTGTGGGTCCTGTGATTTCCAGTGGCCCTTAGTACAGTGCATTGGATTGGGAGGCAATGGCAAATGGCAGTCACAGTTCTCATGTGCCCAAGAACCAATGGAATCGTGCAGTCCTTAAGGATGAGACCTGCAGTTGTTAGTCAACCCTCCTCACCATTCGGCTTTTCCCTCTATCTTGCAAGGGTGAGTTGGCTTGTGTAGAGGATACAGGGAAGGCTGGCTGGCAACAAACCCACTACAAGTTGAGCCCAAACTTCAGTTGTGGGTTCAGCTCATGATATAATTGAGAGGAGCAAAACGTTAAGTTTCTCCATTAGCAGTGGTCCCTTTCCATAGGCGTCAACTACGGGGGGGGGGGGGCTCGAGGGCTTGAGCCACCCCCGAAATTTCCCAGGGAGAACTGAGCCCCCCCCCGGGAAATGGTGCGCCCTCCGCCGCGCCTCCCCGGGCACTTCCTAGGGCCGCCGCCGCCTCTCTCCCCCCCCCCCCCAGCCTGGCCACTCTGTCCCTCCTGCCCTCCCTCTGTCCAGGGGCCAGCTAAGCAAGTGCCCAGCTGGCCCCTGGACAGACGGAGGGAGGGACGGAAGCAGGAGAGGTCAGGCCGGGGGAAGCGGAGGCGGCAGTGGCGGGAACATGGTCCCAGCGGGGGTGCGCGCTCTGTGCGTGCGCACATAAGAGCTCCCCCCCCCGGGATTTTGAAAACTTGACGCCCCTGTCCCTTTCTGAACTTTGAATACATCACTGCTTGTGTGTGCATGAACCAGTTGTCCTGGCAGTCCTCCCCAAAGAACAGGTTTGACACCCCTGGCAGAAAACACCTACAGGTATTCTGTAGCTTATACTGAGAGTGAATGCAGAGGAAGTCTCCCACAGGAATCAGTCTGTGACTTGTCAGTATTCCGAATCAGAATGGTTGGTTGCCCCCCTTCGGAACATGTGGAAGGAGTGGAGGGTATTTTGATTCCCTTTTGTTTAGGTGAAGTGGTAGGATGGGTTATTTTCAAGCCAAGACAGAAACAGTCATGCATCCCACAGCAAGAAGTACCTGTTCTATGAGGCAGTGTCTGGCATAAAGTTGCGAACAGCGTGGAGAGGAAAACGGCCTATTGTTTTAATAGAGGCTTACTCTGATGTTATTTAGCAGGTGATGTTGTGCCATGAAAAGCTTCTGCTGTTGGCAGCTTTTCTCTCCATGTTGTTGGGAGGCCTAGTCCAGCATCACAGAGCTTAAGCAGGAAACCCCAAAACAGAGATGTTACCAAATTTCGTAGCTGTACTGTTTTGACTCAATCTCCCATTTCATTTTTGCTTTTGCCTTGTGTAAATTGAACCTCCGATTTGTCTCTTTGTGCACTGAATTCTTTTAAAATTTACATGTTTTAATGTTATTTAGGGATGCCAACTCTGGGTTGGGAAATTCCTGGGGATCTAGGAGTGGAGCCTGGGGAGGGAGTTCAATGAGAACGTGATGTCACAGAGTCCACCCTCCAAAGTGGCCATTTCCCCCAGGGGAACTGATCTCTACAGACATCCAGTTGTAATTCTGGGAGTTCTCTAAGTCCCACCTGGAGCTTGGCAACCCTATATGGCATGAAACTGTTTTGTTTTGTTTTTTTAAAAAACCAAATCAATTAGGAACACCAGCAAATAAAAATGGGTGAAACAGAAAGGCCCACAATGACAGCATACAAAAAAATACAAGCCATGAAGTTAAAGACACAGACCTGGGCTTTCCTGGTGCTGGGGATCAGGTGATCCCGACGAGCCAGTCTGCTATAAGGCTCTCAGATCTGCAGCGCTCTCATCAGTCTAGGCAAGTTATTGCTGAGGGGAATCTCAAGGCTTCCTTTCCAGACTGCCTGTGTTTGAATGCGGAGAAAATGTTATGCTTCGGAAACATTGAACTGAAATCAAGCTCCACCCCAACATGCCAGTTTCCTGCCCCTTACCTTCAAAGGTTCTTCCGCTGAGTCATAAAGTGTCCATCCAGCCTTGACCGATCAGACAACCCTATTTCACAAGCCTCTTAACATTTCTTCCCACTTCTGAAGCTGCCTTAAAAAGTCTAATCTCTTTCTGTTTTTTTATAGGGTGATATTGGACCGCTTGGGGTCCCTGGAGAACAAGGCCTCATTGGTCAAAGGGTAAGTGAAAATGCCGTTACCTCAATTGCACAAAGTTTAAGGTGCTATTTACAGTCCCCGCAAAGCCTCCTAAGGAGTATTGAGATTGAAGCAGCCACTTTTTCACTGTTTATAACTTCTGTGAAACTCTTTCTCAAGTGTTGTTTTATGACTGAAAGTAAAATATGGCATACTTATATATTTAGGTTGTGAGCCAACTGAGCTCTGGCCCAAGCAGAATTTAGCCTGATGCTCCCAGCTTGGTGATTCCTGGGGAGCAATTGCAGTAGAATGAGGCAGTAGTATCCTGAACTACAGGAAGAACAGTTCAGGTGGGGCGGCCATGCTGGTCTGAAGCAGCAGAACAAAGTTTGAGTCCAGTGGCACCTTTGAGACCAACAAAGTTTTATTCAAGCTTCCGTGTGCATGTCTAAGCTTCCGTGTGCATGCACACTTTTTAGTCTTTAAGGTGCCACTGGACTCACACTTTATTCTACAGAGAGGACTATACCAATAGAGAGGACTATGTCGCTTCAGGCCACATGTAGCTCATCAGGGAGATTTGGAAGCAGGGACAACAGTAACCTGTGTGCTAGCATTCTACTTGAAGGGAGTCATTTTTCATAGGGGAACATTAAAAACAACAACCCTGTGATTTTAATATCCCTTGAAATTCCTGTAGCTGTTGTGCCTGACCAAAATACTGTGTTTTTGGCAACAGCACAATAGACACTGTTAAGTACTACCATGGACTGTTTACAAACATATTTATCTGTATGATCCAGGGGGAAATTTACAAATGTGTAAAGAGACAGCTCACGCTTGTCTTTTGCCAGCTTGGTGAGTTGAGCTCATTCCTGAGTCCTTAGTTGCTGCAAACTAAATACTGAAAATATAGTTTCATTTTAAGCGCTCACGTTGACAACGCCTGCTCCTTCACTTGGTAGCCCTGAGTGGTGCGTCTGAGGGCCAGCCTAGGATGTTCTGGGACTCCCGTTCAAGTCCTGCTGCAGGTAACGGAGGTCTGTGTGTTTCTTGTAGGGGGAACCAGGCCTGGAAGGTGACAGTGGCCCACTTGGACCAGATGGACTTAAGGTAAGCTACAGCTGTTTTCATGTTTTTACAACTCACTTGTCTGGGAGGAACTTAAAATAGGAACCTTATACTAAGTCAGACCTTGGATCCATCTAGCTCAGAAGGTGTCCACTGACTGGTGGCAGCTCTCCAGAGATTCGGGTAGAGATTCCCAACACCTGCTGCCTGAGATCCTTTAAGTGACCCTGTGACCTTCTGTGTGCAAACGATATGCTCAGCCCCTGAGCTGTGGATATACTCCCTCCAGTGATAGGAAGGTTTCATATACCAGATCAGATGTTTTGTTCATCTAGTTCAGTATGCTCTACTCGGCCAGCAGCTGTCCAGGATCTGAGGCAGGGAAAGTTCTTTCCTAAGAACTGCTGCCTGTGAGAACCTTTAACTGGAAAGACTAGAGAATGAACTTGGGCCTTTCTGCATGCAAAACAGGTGCTCTAATGCTGATGGTGCAATGACATCTAACAAAGAAGCTGCCTTGTTCCATTGGTCTTATTAGCACAGTGTTGTTTTCCGGGTCCGTCAGTGGGTCTCAAAAAGAGAAATGCCTTTCCCAGCACCTGCCTCCTGAGATCCTTTCAGTGACCCTGAGATGTTCTACATGTAAGGTGTTCAGCCTCTGAGCCATGGCCAAAGTACTCTGAGCCAAGTTGTGCCCTCTGGAATATAACCTTTTCTTTGTGTCGTTTAGAAGCATCCTAGAGGAGATTTGCTCTGGGAGAAATGTTCCCAGTCACATATCCTCTTTCCCCCTCTCTGTGATTCCATGCAGACTCCCATATCATCTCTTTTCAAAGCTATCTAAACTAGGGACCATCACCACACCTAGATGCAATGAGTTTTCTTGACAATGCATCCATGACGATCTTTTGTTCTCTGTCCTGAACCTACTGCCGATCCATGTTGTTGGATGACCCGGAGTTATGAGCGCAAGAGAAGTCTCTCTCTCTCTCTCTCTGTGCTTTTTTTATACCATCTATCGTTCTATAAACCTCTGCTCCTTTTGTACCTTTATCATCTAATGGTCCCTCTTCCTCTCTGGCTGGTTTCATCCTTCAGATACACTTAAAATAAGGCTTTATGGGTTTTGTTTATATCTTCAAGGAGTCACTTTTCCAGTTCCTCCTTCGTTTTGCCTTGGTGCCAGAATATGTTTATGTTGCTGGACTGAGCGCCCTTTTTTGTTTTCTGCCTTGCAAGCAAAATATTCACTTCTTTAAAGAAAGCTTTTGTGCTTCTTATAGACTCTTTTAAGCTTAGCAATGGCAGTATCTCTTTTAGTTTGTCTGTCGCTTCCTAGTTTTGTGGTACAAATTTTATCTCTCATGGTGATCTTAAATAACCTCTTGATTTCCAGAAGGCACCTGATCCTCCTGGTGGTCTCATTCTGTCTGGAGATGTGCCCCGTCTTAGGAGAATGGAGGAGGCTGCATAGACCCTCCGCTTCCTAGGTGCCTCACCATCACCAGATGCAAACTTTCCATTTATGCAATCCCGTCCATGTAGAACTTGCTACCTATCACTGCTCATTCATAGGGAGACTCCACCCCACCCCACTTTCTAGCCTGGCTAAACCAGAGTGCCAGTGTGGTATAGTAATGAGTGTGGGAAAGCCTGGATCAAATCCAGACACTTTCTCTTAGCCTACCTCACTCTGTTGTTGTGAGGATAACATCAGTAAGAGGGGAACTAGTTACATGACCCTGAGTAGAAGAGGGGGGATTAAAATATTGTAGATAGAGAATAGACAGACCAGAACCAACGGGTTGAAATTAAATCAGAAGAGTATTCAGCTAAACATTAGGAAGAACTTCCTGACAATTAGAGCGGTTCCTCAGTGGAAGAGGCTTTCTCAGGAGGTGGTGGGCTCTCCTTCTTTGGAGGCTTTCAAACAGAGGCTAGATGGCCATCTGACAGCAATGCTGATTCTGTGAACTTAAGCAGTTCATGACAGGAAGTGCAGGAAGGGTTGCATCAGTGCTTAGTTCTTGTGGCCCTTTCTTGCATGTCCAGAGAAATGCTGATTACCACTTTGGAGTCAGGAAGTAATTTTTCTCCAGGCCAGTTTGGCTGGAGATGCTGGAGGTTTTTGGTCATCTTCTCGGTGTGGAACAGGGGCCACTGGGGGTATGGGAGGGGAGGTATTTGTGAATTTCCAGCATTGCGCAGGGGTTGCAGTAGATGACCCTGGAGGTCCCTTCCAACTCTTTGATTCTATGATGATCTACTGCTGAGTCATCCTGAACTGCAAGATCTTCTAGGTTTCTGAGGGAAGGAGTCCTCTACCAGGAGGAACCTTTTGAAACAAAAGGGTGAGAAAGGAACGGTGTGTTTTGTCCTCTGCTCGTAACATTAATAGTTCTTTCCAGTGGCCTGTCGATTTTATGGCTTTTGAGGGAGAACAGAAAATTCAGTTCATCCATTTTGCTTTTCCAGGGAGACAAAGGTGAACCAGGACCAGAAGGGGAAAAAGGAGAGAAGGGTCAAGAAGGCATAAAAGGAAAAGAAGGCCCGCCCGGATATCCCGGAGTCTCAGGTGTCCGAGTAAGTTGACAGAATAACGTTTTCCCCTTCATTTTTGGCCTTTTCATTCCTGTGTGTAGAAGCAATTAATTATGTTCCTTTTGCCCCCTTCCCTGATGGGAACACCTGACAGAGTGAGGTAGTCAAGTCCTGAGGTGGTCGAATGTGCTGGACCAATTCAGACTGTGAGCAGGAGGTACCATTCTTAAAGGCTGTCCTATATTTAAAAACCACCAACACCTGCAAGTAGAAAACCGGCAAAACACGCCATTGGGGATTTTTCAGGTTTTTTAAAATTGGCAATTGAATATTGTTATAATGCAGCAAGCAGTATGACCATCTGTATATCAGTTTCTCTGCATTCCCAGCTTTTCATTTGGGGGGGGGGTAGGTCTCTAGCCTCTTTCACTGCAGACATGTAAGGGAAAGGGGGATGGAGAAATACTGTATAAAAGAAAGAACGCTGGGATTGTAGAGAACCTGATACAGATTGTTAGAGAGAGAGTCAGTTTCCTTTAAAAACAATTAGATGGAGGTGGCTACTGCAGGGATGGAGAAGGAGATGTATGCTGTATGGGCGGGGCCAAGAGTCTGAACATTGCTGCCCACACCGTGTCATCCAGGCTTTGAGATCATCCTCCAAACTTCTCAGTTAAGCAGGTTTGGGAAAGATCAGAAAAACCCTGATGCTATTGGAAAGCAGGAAATAAAATACTTCCCAGGAGTGTCAAACCTGGAGCAATGGAGCAGTGTTGAAAAAGGTTGTTCTTGGATTATTCCTTGGAAGGCTGTGGGTAAATCTTGTTTCATTGCATGCAGTAGATCAGAGCCTTGGTTTCACTCAGCTGCTTGGAGCCACATTATTGTCTTCTAGCAACATGTTTTCCCAGGTTGTCCTGGAGGTTGCTTGGAAATGTGCGTTGTAATTGCTGAACAGCCAATATTTGTCTTCTTTCCTCCTCATCCAATGAGAACGTCTCTTCTTTTGGAAGTGTGGATACACTGAATGCTCGTGTCCCACAATCCTTTGAATGCACTGCACAAGTACAGGAATAGGGCATATTACTCAGCAGGCTGGAACACCTTTCCGTGGTGGGAGAGGGGCTGTTGTTTTCTAAATGCAAGTTTGTAGTCCTTAAGAATGCAATTATAGCATTGGGTTTGGCTTCTATAATGACGGCAACCTGAGTAATCACCCAGAAGCTACTCTCCCTCCTGCTGATGTTTTAAAGACATTTATCCAGCTCCCATGGACAAGATTTGGTAGGCACAGGAAGAAGCTTTACAGGATTAGGTATGGTGATGTGGATCCATCTTTATAGATCAGCAGGGAGACATGTCAGGCATTTAATACAGAATTAAGTAGGACAGTTCAGGTGGGTAGCTATCTGAAGCAATAAAGTTTGAGTCCAGGGTCGCCTTGAAGACCAACAGAGTTTTAATTCTGGGTATAAGCTTTCATGTGCATGCACACTTCTCCAGATAATGGAAACAAGCAGGGTATCAGTCTATGAGGAACCAGGAGAAAGTCAGCAGTTCTGTTAAGGCCAAATGTCTTTGTGTTGGCTGATCTCTGCTGGGTCGAAGGCTGCAGTACCACCATCCAACCATCTGCAGTGATGGCACTGCAGAGCAGTAGAGATCAGGTCAGCAGTTGCCTCTGTTTGCGAGCTGTCACATGGCACATGGAACCAGGTGCTTGTACCTTGCTGCCAGAATCCCCAGTTTTTGACATCTAATGCCTTAGAAGTATCTCAGACATGTATCCGTCTTAATACTTTAGAAGATACTGTATTTGCAGTGACAGCAGTGTGAGTTCTCATCTTTGATTAACAAAAGTAAAAATTTTGCTTCCTCAATGCTGAACCTGATTCCCTGTGGGAAGACAGAGTTAGAGTTACCGTAATGCAGAATTTGCATTTTTGAAAAAGGCTTTCGTTAAGCGCAAGGGGTCAGTTCTGCATCCCCTGAGAACAACAATTCATGTCAACAGTTCCCTTCTGTGTTCACTCTGGTTGTCCAGAACTGTGCCCAGCCCTTCCACACACAGGCCAGCCAAGTGGCACACTGCCCCAGTAGGGTTGCCAAGTCTTCAAAACTCACCAGCGGGGGGGAGTCCTCCTCTGGCCGGGAGTTTCTCCTGGTATCATAGAGTTTTGGGACGATTGCCAGAGCGTTGCCCTGGCAACGCCCCCAACGTGCTGACGTCACTTCCAGTGATGTCATTACGTCATCCTCGCTGGACGACGTTGGGGGTGGGGTTCCTCCCGCCGGCCAAATGCTGGCCGGCGGATCGGGAACCCCTTTAGCGGGGGATCCCCCTGCCCCCTGGGCTGACTTGGCAGCCCTGTGCCCCAGAGAGGAATGCCACCCTGCGTGCAGAAGGGAGGCAGCCATTTCTCAAGGACTAATATGAGCAATACTATAGAACACTCACCCAAGCAGTATTGAGTTATACAGCGCCAATCAGCAGGCTAGACTAGGTTCTGTCTCCTCTCTCTGCCAAGTTGTATTCCCGAATTGTTTGCCTTTTCCCCCTCCCTCCTCTTTCAGTTTCTCTTTCAAAGCACACGATGGAGCCAGTATATTTCTGCCCGCTTGTAATCACTTTCCTCCATCAGTCTTCACTATGGCGTTATGGTGCAATCTCATAACCAAGCTCTGGCCCAAGTAGGACCCATAATAGCTGGTGGAGGAAGGGACAGGTTTTTTCCTTGTAAACAGTGTTTTGAAACTCACCCGCTGCTTCAGCATCACACCACTGACATGTACCCTGCACCCATTCACATACACTCCTGTTCTCCTTTCTTTTCTACCCTGGCCTGCTCCTTTCCATCTTTTTGGCCAAGTGCTGAAATTTTTACAATGTGCCTTTTTCACGTAGGTCTCCAATGCCAGTGGTATTTATTGATTTACAACACTGTATATGCTGCTTCCCCCCCCCCCCCCTCTGCTTTCATAGTGGTCTACAATATTTTAAAGACACAATAAGATAAAATCATAGAGCAGCAAATGGTAACTGTAAAAACAGACTCCCAGACTACTAAATCAACCAAATGCCTGTTGAAATAAAGAAACGTGGTCAAATTTTCTGGTCAAATGATCGTAGCAATAAAGAATGAAAACCCTTGTAGGGAACAACCAGATCACCTAGTCCGCCAGATGCCCCTGAGCAGCCCACAGGCAGGACACAGAGGCCAAAGACTCCCCCCCTATTGTTGCTATCTAGCACTGATGTTAGAGAGCTGCTGCCTCTGTCCATAAAGGTTCCATCCAGCCGTCGAAGGCCCTCTTCTCCATGAAGATATCCAATCCCCTTTTTAAACCCAAGTAAAGTATGCACCATCACCACATTCTGTGAAAGAAAATTCCACAAGTCAAACATTTTTTGAATGAAGAGATAATTCCTCTTGTCTGCCGTTCTTCCCATCGAGTTCATTGGGTATTGGACTGGAACAGGGAGGACCAGAGTTAAAATCTGTGAATTTAGGGTGCCCTTTGCCCAGTTACACTGTCTCAGGCTAACCTTCCTGGCAAACTTGCTGTGGAGAAAAAAGAGAGGAGGTGAAAACCATGCGCATCACCCTGATCTCCTCGCAGGAAGAGCATTTTTTTTCAAAGGCTGGATGAAGGCAGATCGTTCCAAACTCTTGAGGCCAACATCATTCAAAGCCCTGTGTCTCTCTATCACAATCTGAAACTCTCTAACGGAGGACAAAGCAGGGTGGGATGATCACCTGCCTATCTGAACTGAGGCTCCTTTGACAAGTTCATCAGCTCCTATCTGCCCTTGTTCCATCTATGCCCTTCATTCTGCTTCATACACTGCAAACTGAAGCTGCTTTTTTCTTGAGGTATCGAGTCTAGGACCAGGAAGTAGGGGTGTGCATTCGGCATAAACTGAGCTGAATGAATACCCAAATAATACCTTATTGGTATTATTTGGGTATTTCCTAAGCCGAATCAGATTTGAGAATCTGATACCGATATAGTGAGTCTAATCAGTAATACTAAATAGCAGCTATTAAGCTAAAATAGCTGCCAGCCATTTAAACCTAACAGCTGATGGGTGGATCTATTGGGCTGTCAGGTTTAAATGGCTGGCAGTTATTTCACCGGCCAATTTTATATCCCCCCCCCCATTTCCAAGCTGGGGGAAGTGAAACAGATAGCTGAAAAGACCTGCAACCATTTTAGCCTAACAGTGGACAGATGGTCCCACCCCTCTGTTAGGCTAAAATGGTGGCAAGCCATTTCAGCTATCCCTTTTGCTCCACCCCTACTTGGAATGGAGGGAAGCGAAACATGGGTTAAATGGCTCCCAGCCATTTAAACCTAACAGCTGATGGGTGGATCTATTGGGCTGTCAGGTCTAAATGGCTGGCAGCCATTTCATGGGCTGGTTTGGCTTCCCGCTGCCAGCATAAAGGAGGGAGGGAAGATCTCAGATCTCCCCCCGCTTCTATTCTGCTGGCCTCCGGGAGCCACTGCCAGCAGAAAGGAGTGAGGGAAGACAGATCTTCCTCCCTTCCATTCTGCTGGCCTAGGGGAGAGTCCAGGGCCCTGAAATGGCTACCAGACATTTAAACTTGACAGCCCAACAGGTGCACCCATCAGCCCTCCCAGGAGCTGATCCTGTGGGGAGAACTCTCCCCACGGACTCTGCTGGGCTGCCCGGTTGAAATTCAGGTCAAAGTGCTCAGGTCAAAGTGGGCTAGGTGGGCTAGGCCCACTTTGAACTGGGCTCAGGTCAGAGTTCTAGTTTTGACTTGTAAAGTCTTTCACTATCTGGTACCTACATACTTGAAGGACCACCTCTCCCAAAATGTGCCTGCACAGCAACTTTTATCAGCGCAGCACCTGTTGTTAAAGGTCCCTTCCTTTTGGGAGATTAATTAAACAGGAGTCAAATAATACTTCAACGATTTCTAGGCTCACATTTAATTTTGGTACAACAGACTAACATGGACATCTGAAATGACTGTCCTGTTGAGAGGGTCACCTCATCTCTGTGAAAGAGAGCAGACACTTCTTTGCAGTAGCCCCCGACCCTGTTCAGCGGTGATGTCGGGAAGAGTCAATGGAACTCCATTTTCAGATAGACTCTGTAAAGTGTGGCAACAACAGAATAGATTCTGTGGATCATCTTCTTTTTGACTGCCCCGAATTTTCAGATCAAAGAGCTGAACTGATCTCTCCATTAGTTAAGCAGGACTGTGTATCTTCAGAAGCGAAATCATTTTGGCTACTCAGAGAAAAAGATAAACCACTTTGTGTGTGGTGAAATTTCTGGGAGCTGCTCTCAAGTTCCATTATAAACTTTTGTAGTAATTTTTAGGCTTTCCTTTTGTGGGGTGAGGGTCTGCTGTTTTATGACTCTGCTTTTGAAAACAGTCATCAAGGAGTAAGTGAGGTATGCCAGAGGAAGTGTGATAGGTACTTTGTAGGGGTGTCTGATATTTTTTAACCGGTGTTTTTTGGTTCGGGTCTTTGGATCCGGGATGTTTTTGGGAAATCCTGAATTGTTTTGAGTCTAACAGACCCAAGAAGAAAAATAGTAGTTAAAAAAACCTATTTTTAAAAAAGCCAGCACAAAACTGAGCCAACAGGGAACAATCTCCTCCCCACGGGCACAGCCAATCCTGGCTGGACTCACTTCTCCTGCGGTCTGGTTTAAAGCTGTTCCACTGGGAGCAATGTGCTCCATGTGGCACAGGAGAACTGGGCTGCAGGAGAGGCCAGCACAAAGCCCAGCCTGCAGGGTGCAATCTGTTCCCAGCGTCACAGCAGAGCTTGCGGCTGGCTTCTTCTGCAGCCTGATTTAAACCTCGCCACATGAGAAGCCAGCCCCAAGCAGAGCCAGCAGGAACAGTCTGCTCCCCACCAGCACAGCAGATCCTTGGGCTGTCTTCTGCAGTCCCTTTAGACTTTAAAGGGACTACAGTAGAACCCCAACAACAGTGGAGAGGTGGGAGCAATCTGCTCCCACCTCTTAGCTGTTTTCAGATCTGCCTGGTAATTCGCAAATATATCTGGAATTTTGGGGTCCCCTCCCCTGATTTTCCTGAGAAAACCTGAATACATACTGAAATCTACCCCAAAATTATCTGTAAGGTATTTTTAAGGTAGATTTTCAGCCTGGGGTAGATCTGAATGCACACCTCCAGTATTTTGTTAGGTAGCTTGTACTGTGATCTTGTTCCTATGGGACTTTGGGGATTTGATTTTCACTTATAGAGCTTTATGGCCTGGATTGTTTCTGTTTTTCTAGACACTGCAAGGTTGTTTAGCTCTTTCATTGCAGTTTATCTTATTATAGCCTATAAGTTATCCAGAAGGATTTAGGGGCAACCCTCTCTATAGCTGTGAGATGTTTTGGGCCTTTAGTTGTTAACGCTATAATTGCAATGTTCTTTCCTATGTTTTTCTATTTGGTGAAAATGTGTTTTTATTATTTTTGTAAGCCAGTTTGTGCTTTGAAGAAGTGGGATATAGATATATCCATACAGATAGGGGCAAGGTAGCCACTTTTCTTGTTTCTTGCTCCACGGTTTAACCATTGAGCCAGTGGCTGCACAGAGAAATGTGCCAACTAGCAGAAGCAAGCCGTTGAATGTCAATTGTTCTTTGTTGCCGAGTGCTTGCGGTTTGCATAATGTGTTTCTCTTTGTCCAAAGCGAATATCAAATAGCAAAAGTTTTACAGTTCCAGGAAAGTAATTGTGGAGCTCATAGGTAATGAAATGCAACATGCCCTGCAAAGAAGAAAATCCCTATTTTTACAGCAAGTCAAGGAGTTTAAGTTCTCCATTTCTAAGACTGCTTTCTGTCTTGTTAAATAACTTGAAACCACTTCCACTTGCTGATTGCCACAACATGTGAGAACAATCATTCTATGGGCTTGATCCCTCTCCCTTCTGTAAAACATTCACTGAATCCGGATGAAACTCGTGCCACGCATGATTCTCTCTGATGGTAAAGTGGGTGGTTCATGTCGGTCTTGAAAGCCATAAACCCAAGTCATCCTCAGGCAAGGTAGGAATAGCTCCGTAATAGTCTCCAGGTAGGCTGAAAAATAAGCGGGGACCCAGAAAGGAACTTGCAGTGAAGGGGGAATCTCACTCCCACTGCTAGTTCCTGCTTCTTCCAGCAGCATTCTAACCACTCCTTTCTCACTGTCCCACCTGTGGTTGCTAGCTCCAGGATGAGAAATACCTGGAGATTCTGGGGGTGGAGCTTGAGGGGGATGAGATTTGGAGAGGGGAATGGACTTCAGTGGGGTATGGTGCCATGGAGTCTACCTTCCACAGTGGCCATCTCCTCCAGGTGAACCGATCTCTGTTGCCTGGAGATCAGTTATAATAGCGGGAGATCCCCAGCTAGCATCTGGAAGCTGGCAACCCTAGTCTCACCACCTCCTTCTTCTCATCCTGTTGCCTGTTGTTCCTCGCACTTCTGCCTCCACTGTCTGACTTGCTCGTGCCTTGCTGTGTTTACTGCCAATTGCCTGTCTTCCAAGCAGAGTGATCCCTTCACCCTTCCTATCAATGCTTCTTCCTTCTTTTCCCACTGCCTCAGTCATCTCTATTAGCCGCCCTGCTGAGCATAGTGTGTTCTTGAAGCACAGACAACATTTCTCTATTTTTTTGGTTTTTAATGTTTGAGATTTTTTAATGTTTGAGATTTTTTAATGTTTTTTTAATGTCCCTTTTTTTAATGTTTGAGATTTTTGTACAAACCATCATGTCCCCCCAAGTTTGCAGGGAATTCTCTGTTCTCCAAGCATGGCCCTAATCTGTGGATTTAATTATTCACATTTATGGCCCTGTTCAGAGTTATGTATAACAAATGGGGGACTTGCAGTGACTTGCAGGGGGATCTCTCTTCCCCTCTTCTACAATTGTATGTTTCTCTCCTGTGAACTTCCCCATAGCCTTTCTCCTTTACCTGTTTCTTTCTCTCCTTCACATCCACCAACCAACCTACCTTTATCTGTCCCCCATCATCAGTTTTCCCTCTTTCACTCCCCCTGGAAGCCTCTGTGTGGGAAAATGATGGCTGAGTTGTATAGTGCTGACAACCCGGAAACCTGTATGTATTTGTAGGGGCACCTCATTTTCCCTTGCAGTGCTCTCATCGCACTATTTCCTCTTTTCCTCCTCCCGGCAGCTCCCATATCCTCACTTTTACCTTCTTGCATCTTTCCTTCCCAGCCACCCATAAACTAATGGGCTTCATTAGAATTTCCCTGTAATAGATTCTCCACTTTGGGGTCTTATCATAGCTCATTAAATTGGAATGCCAGCAAGGGCTGAGGTTGATGGACTGAAATGGGATGTTTTATGGACAAACTAATACAGTGTCACAAGCTGTGAACACTGTCATATGTAGAACAGAAGATGGTACCAGTTAAATACAAATGGAAGAATCATTGCACAGTGGAAGAGAGCAAGAAAAGACATGTTTAGGGGAGCTATAAAGCAATAAATTTATCCATACTAGATTCAGACAAAAAACAAATGACTTTGTCTGGTTACTTAGCCTTGATTGGGAGTTTAGGGAGATAAGGACACTCTGGGTATCACCCTACATTTAAATTTGCTAGTCTGGAAAAGGAATGGCGAAGAAACCTGATCAAGTAGATATTCCCAACTGACAAAGAGCTAAGAGCTAGATCAAAATAGTAAAGCTCAGAAGGTTAGGTTCAAAACCGCAAAGCAGGAAGGGAGTCTTGTCTCCCTACCCTTAGCTGTTGAGAAACCAGAGCTGTGTGTCTTGCAGCTGGCAATACCTGTCATCCGCTCCCATGGGGCAGAAGGCTGATCTACCAGGGCTTTAGTTGACATTGAAGAGAAACTCCTCCTAGTGCACTGTGATCCACTCATGCAATCTTGGAGGACCTTAATCTTCTGTGTGTGTGCAAATTGTGAGATTATGTTTTCAAATAATACCAGCTCGTCATCTCAGTTTTTCTTGAAGACCATCAGTTTGTAGGGCTTAAATGACTTAGCGGGGCTATTGCAGAATGGCCTGCTGATCCACAAGTGGCATTCTACATTGGGCCCTCGGAGAGGTGGTGGTGACACTCAGCTACTGTCCCAGCAGGTCTCCAGTCAGTGGCATGCTGTTCTCCTGAGTCCACCCACCTCCCACTGGGGTTGCTTGCTTCTCTCTGGTCATCAATACTTCTACCAGATGGTTGATCAGAGTATTTCCACTCAGAGGGCCAGCACTTCTAGCACTCCAGCTGCATTGCTCTTTACAGCCTCTGCCCAGTGCTTGCGTCTCTTACTTTCGCTCCAACTAGTTTTCTTAGGTATGGCTTACTGCACAAGTGCACTCTGGGGATCTAGCTATCTGTTGAACAACTGCCTCCCTTTCCCTGGTGCTAATTAGTAATATGTTTGAGTGGGGCTTATCGTGGTTGCCAACAAAACAGCTTATTATGCTATGGACTAAGCAAGGATACAAAGTAAAAGTGCATACATGCAATCCTCTGTAGGGTAGATTCTTTATTCTTAAAAGTTACATCAGTCGTTCCTTGTTTTGACTCTTTGTCTGGGGTGGCTGCTCCTTTGTTAGCTCTATGTGGTTGTGGCGGTCATCAGAATGGAGTACAGATGTGGGAGCCAACGTGGTGTAGTGGTTAAGAGTGACAGACTCTAATCTGGAGAACCAGGTTCCGTTCTGCACCGCTTCACATGAAGCCAGCTGGGTGACCTTGAGTCAGTCACAGCTCTTTCAGAGCTCTCTCAGTCTCTAGTGGTTCATAATGCTGAAAAAGAGCTAGAACTTGAGGCTGCCAGGCAATCTTAGGATCTCCTGGCTATACGACACACAACACCAAATAATTAATTAATTAACAGATGTGGGAGCTTCTTCCTCCAAGTTATCCCCAGAATGGGCTTTTTAAAACGGACCTCGTTCCCCCCGTGTCCAAGGAATTTAGGTTCTGTGCCCAGCCCCTCATGGGTCAATTCTTCTCTTCCTGTCCTTTCCAGGAAGAGAGACAATCTAGCATTTGGCATCCCCAAGTCTCTATCACCTTCTAAGTGTCATATTCCTGCCAGGAAGTGAGATGGCCCTTTGATCTTTGTTAGCTAGAAGCATTTGCGTAACCAAGTACTAAATACTGGGTGCTTGTGAGAGCCACCAAAGCGTCATAGCCATCAACAGCCCAGTGAAAGTGTCTACCCAGTGTGCCACAGCAGTTACAAAGGCAAACTCTGTACAGGAGATTATTAGGAAAGAGGTTGAAGATAAAACTGCCAGCGTTATAATGCCCTTGTATAGATTTATGAGATGCAGTGTCATTTGGTATACTGTGTGCAGTTCTGGTCACCGTGTCTCAAAAAGGACATTGCAGAACCAGAAACCATACAGACAAGGGCAACCAAGATGATTTAAGGGGTTGGGGCATCTTTCCTATGAGGAAAGCCTGGAGAGTCAGTTTAAAAAAAGAGGTGGCTAAGAGGGAACAGAACTTTTTCTCCTTTTTCCAAAATATTAGAAGCTAATAATGAAGCATCTGATGAAGTCGATGGGGAGTAGATTCAGGATGGACGAAGGAAATACTTCTTTTCATAGCGAGTGATTAAAAGGTGCAATTTGCTGCCAGAGGCCACAGACATAGACAGCTTTAAAAGGGGACTAGATAGCTTAATGGAGGATAGATCTATCGATGGCTATTAACCATGGTGATAAAGGGAATCTCCACATTCAGAGGTGATGAACTTCTGAATCCCAGTGCTAGGAAGCAACATCAGGGGAAGTCTTCTCTGCCTTGTTGTTCATCCTCCAGGGTTGTTGGCCCTCCAGGTGGCCAGTGCGTATGACAGGATGTTGGACTAGATGGACCACTGGTCTGATCCAGCAGGGCTCTTATGTTCTTAACAGGATGGGGATGCTTGAGAGCAGTGTTCCCTCTAAGCTGAGTCAGTGTGAGCTAGCTCACAGTTTTTTAGCCTCCGGCTCAGACATTTTTGTCGTAGCTCAGGAAAGGTGGCTCCAGAGCAAACTCATTTATGCAGTAGCCAAATCATCCGCTCACAACTTTAATGCCAGTAGCTCACAAAGTAGAATTTTTGCTCACAAGACTCCACCGCTTAGAGGGAGCACTGCTTGAGAGCACTTAACTGTTCTCCTGTTTCTGTCCTTGTACCAACAGAGAATCTTCTTGGAATGAATGTGTAGGTTTTCTATAAGGTGATGTCGCCTAAAGTGGAATGTGTTTCTCCACATCAGCCATCACTTCGGTTGAATTGGGAACCCTTTATTTGATTATTTACGTAAAGAATCGTAGGCTCTGGAGCCTATGGAAGGTTTTCCACCAAGACATTCGTGGAAGTGAAAAGGAGAAAGATGTAGCGCAGCTACTGTAACTCATCTCTTCCAACAGAACAGCCTTTTTCAGGGCTTTTTTTGTAGAAAAAGCCCAGCAGGAATTCATTAGCATAACAGGCCACACCTAACATCAGAAACTCATTAGCATATTAGGCCACACCCCTGGCCACGCAGCTCCCTCTCAGGATCAGCTTCCCCAGGTGCGCATGGGGAACCCGAGGGAAGGAAGGCAGTTTCTGGATCAGCTTCCCCAGGCACCCCGCGGCTGTGGGGCACCTGGGGAACCTGAGGAGGGGAGGCAGTTTAAACTGTCTGGTTCGGCTTGGCTTTCCCAGGTGCCCCGTGGCTTGCAAGGCACCTGGGGAACCTGAGGGGGGGGGGGAGGCTGCAGGTGTGGCCAACTCTGAAGCCAGCCGGAACTCCTTTTTTCTCAAAAACATCACCATTTGGTTCCTGCTGTTATAGACATTTGCCTTTTTTTTGACAAGGTTGATTTCTCTGTACTCTGCTATTTTGGTATTTAGGACTCAGCCTATTGAGTCCTTCACTATCTGATGAATGGAGCCTTTACTAACCTCCCCCGGTCCCCACCCCAGCTGTGCCACAGTTTTCGAAGTTCTCTCGGGAATTCTCCGAAGTATTCCTAGCACATCTACTCCAGGGTATGTAAAATTGATCCGGTGAATCCAAAATGGGGGAAAGCTTCCCTTACGTGATGTGCTGGAGAGAAGATGAGCTTCATCCTTTGAATGAATTGGCTGAGCTTTTTCACTCTGGGATTTCATTCTAGGAGAGGAAAAGCTGTTCCCAGCTGGTATTTGTTTGGAGTTAGTAGGAGCCACAGTCTGAAATGAATCCTTATTTTTTGGCATTTCTCTCATTTGACTCGGAGGGCTCATTCTTTCCCTGTCCCCCTCCAGAGGGAGCAAATTCCTTGGGATTCTCCGGAGTAACACCAAACTTATTGCGGTTAGGGTAGAGAAAGTAGTTAATACCCTTCACTGGAACGGACTGTTTGTAAGAGACAAGTATTTGACTTTTACTAAAGAAATCCCCCCTACCCCTGATGATCTTTCCAGCCCTGTGGAGAAATGTCCAGTCTTCCCTTATAGGGGAGTTTGATTCAGTACATGGCAGCAGAACAACCCAGGATTTCCTGGATACTGGAATCTTTTCTGACCCCTTTCTAACTGAGCTTTGAGACTGGTTGATATTAATACATTGATGATAGGAAGCTCTATGTTTCTTCAAGGGTGCGATCAGATGGGCTGTTTGATCCAATGTCATCGCTTCTCCCTACTGGATTTAATATGCACATCCAGACAGTGACATCTGTCTTTTGTTCCCCAGTTGTCAGCCCCCCATCCTCACCTCTGACTTTCCTGACACCAGAGGAAGTCCGGTATTTACGAAGCCAATTGTTCTCACCACGCATTTCCGGCCGTCTGATCTCTCTGTTGTGTGCTCAAGCCATTTGGGAGGTCTGCGGCTTCCACTCCCTGACCACCATTTCCCCCCCCCCCCCCCCACAGTTGGTGATATGCATATAACTGCATATTCACCTCTTACTGTAGGTGCTTCCTTTTTGGGGGGAGCACAGTTTGGTGTAGTGGTTAAGTGCACAGACTCTAATCTGGGAGAACCGGATTTGATTCCCCATTCCTCCACTTGCACCTGCTGGATGACCTTGGGCAAGCCATAGTTCTGGCACAGCTGTTCTTGAAAAAGAGCAGTTTCTGTCAGAGCTCTCTCAGCCCCACCTACCTCCCAGGGTGTCTGTTGTGGGGAGGCGAAGGGAAAGGAGTTTGTAAGCCGGTCTGAGATTCCCTTGGGTAGTGAAGGGCAGGGTATAAATCCAATCTCCTCCTCCTCCTCCTCCTCCTCCTCCTCCTCCTCCTCCTCCTCTTCTTCTTTGTGGACAGTCTGAATTTAGGGAATGGCCTCTCTCAAAATGTTTCGTCAGTGTTCCTTTCTATTTTTAAAAATACCTCTGTAAGGCCAATCTGTTTGGAAGGTCTTTGTTAGGCAGAGGGAGAGATGTACTTTGGCTTTGATACTATTGTTTTAGCTTTTAATGATTATGGGTTTAGTTTTCATTGAGTTTTATGGAATGAAACTGTTTATTTAATGCTGAGTGACTGCAACAAAAAAACAAACCCCCCAAACCCCAGGGCATAAGCAGTTTCATGTAAACTAGAGGAGCCACCTGTGGGATGTAAACCCTTCCTTTGGTGACACCAGCAAGCCTTTGCCTATCTAAATTTTGTTGTTGTTCAGTCACACAGTCGAGTCCGACTCTTCATGACCCCGTGGACCACACCACGCCAGGCCACCCTGTCCTCCACCGTCCCCCGGAGCCTGCTCAATTTCATGTCCGTTGCATCGATAACACTAACCATCTCATCCTTTGCCGTCCCCTTCTTCTTTGACCTTGAATCATTCCCAGCATCAGGGTCTTCTCCAGGGAGTGCTCCCTTCTCGTTTGGTGGCCAAAGTATTTGAGCTTCAGCTTCAGGATCTGGCCTTCCAGGGAACAGTCAGGGTTGATTTCCTTAAGGATTGACTGATTGGATCTCCTTGCAGTCCATTCCCTTATCTACACAACTCCTCCTCAAACTCTGTTTCTTGCTCATGCTGGAATGTGATGAAATGGCGACCCCAGCCATTGAATAGCAAGACTTCTCTTATCTGCATAGCCATGCCCCTTCATCTACGTAGCTTGACCCTAGATAATGATTTTGGAATGGAATGCCGGCAACACAGGCTGGTTGCAGTTCCTCATACATGGCAGTGTAAGCTGCTGTTACTCAATGCCGCCCACACTTCCCCTTGCCTATTTTTGCTAGTACAGGAAGCATTATATCTCCTTCTGTACCTGCTGGTCTTGACGTCTCCTGACATCCCAGTCTCTGGTGCCGTATGTTCTTACACTTTGCATGAACATTTGTACTCTCATGCGTAATACTGTAATGAGCCAACAGTGATACGGAAAGGAATGAACAAATATAATGTTTTTTGTTTCTTTCATTAGTTTCTTTCATGGCATTCTGGCAACACTTTTCAAGGCCATTTATGCATTAAATCCCCCCCTCACCCTCCATTTGTACACAGTTGACACCAGGGGTCATTTTGTAGAAAAAGAGGTGCAGGAGCTCATTTGCATAACTTATTTGCATAATTCATTTGCATATGCCACACCCCCTAACTTACCAGAAGTGTGTCAGAAGGCAACACCCACCCCTCAGGCTCCACTCCACAGGTGAGTGAAACTGACCTGCTCTTCCTCCATTCCCTTCCCCATCCAATACTTTGTGCAATAAAAATAAGCATAAAGAACACACCCTCATTCTCTTCCTGCTCCCTTGATACCACCAGGTTTCAAGTAGACTGGAGATACCCAGGACATGTGCACCACCCATCCCTTTCCCTTCCCCTCCCCACAACAAGACACCCTGTGAGGTAGGTGGGGCTGAGAGAGGTCTTTTGAGAACTGCTCATGAGAGAACAGCTCTGAGAGAACTTGTGACTGGCCCAAGGTCACACCAGCAGCTGCATGTGGAGGAGTGGGGAATCAAACCCAGTTCTCCCAGATTAGAGTCCAACTCCTGACCACTACACCAAACTGATGGGGTGGAAGCTGCTGAAGGGTTGGTGAAATTTCTCCAGTACTTATGTGCCATGTGCCCAGATAAAAAATGGTATACTTAGAAAATTTATATGCCACCTTGAGCAAGTCTCTGGAAAAGCAGCACACAGTCATAAAAGGAACAATGATAAAATAATCAATATTAAAACAAAACATTAAAAACAATAAAGACCCTAGCAGGGCTTTCCCCGGGGCGCTGAGCCTCTGCACTGCTGGGGGAAGCCGGGGAGGGGGTGGGGCTTGGTTATGTGTCCGCCCCCTGGGCTCCTCACTCCTGGAGCTGCGCTCCTGTGTGCTCCCGTTCCAACGGACCCCTGGTTGACACCAAAATAATGGCAGAGCTTTAAATAAATTTAAGAGGCAGCAAATTCAGTGTGAGAACACAGCACAAAAATGAAGACTCATAAGTTTGATTTGCACAAAGGAGAGAGGTGAAAATTAAATGGGTGGGGGAGCCAGATGAACAGCGCTGCGTTGCGGCTCACTAATCCTCCCTGATAGTGGCGTGAAAGAAAGAGCCTTGGTGGGCCGATATGCTGCCTCCCTGGAAAACACCACGTGTTGATGCTTCTGCAGCAGCCCTGGCCACATAGCCCTCTCCAGGTGCAACCATGGTCTTTTCTCTTTCTCTGACTGTCCCCACATGGCTCTTTGCAAGCTTCTGTTCATCAGAGCGAGGGAGAGAGCGTGCGCACGCATGTGAAATGTGTTTCTGATAAGTTTGAAACGTTTATGTTTTCAAATGCCCAGCCCTAATAATCCCTCTGATTTCCTGCATCCTTGCAGGCTGTCCTCTATGGGACAAAGACTTCTCTCGATCAGTGTTTATTAAGAGGAAAGTCTCATAAGAAATCCTGAAGGACAGTAGGGGAATGACTGGGTGTTGAGTGAGGGGAATGACCGGGTGTCCCCAGTGGGTCACCCCAGCCCCTGTTTCTTCATGTGATCTGTCTGCATAGCGATATAAGCGTAGCAATACAGGCCAGGTTAAGGGGGTGGTTTTAATGCATTTCTTTGCTGAGGTTGCTCCAGGCTTTCTGCATAAGCTCTAGATCAGGGGTGTTGAACTCATTTTTATGGAGGGCCGGATTTGACATAAATTGGACTTTGTCGGGCCGGGCCATGTGTGTCATAAAATGTCATGGCAGGTAGCGGAGATATAAACTTTATAAAGGACACAAACACAAAGGTGTTGTTTTTTTAAAAAACTTAAAATAAAAACGTGCCTGAAACGTTTGCATTCTTGCAATATCTTGTTTATTTAACAGTCTCTGATAACTGACACTTCTTGCTCTGAATTATTGCATCAAAATGTCTGTGCTGGAGCAATCGGGGAGGGGCAGGGAGGAGCCCCAGCCCAGTGCAGGGAGCAGAAGCTTGCCGATGATGCAACAGCAGCAGCAGAGCTGGAGGAAGAAGCAGAAGAGAGCCAGTCCCTTGCAGGCCAGATAGAAGCCCTCTGGGGGCCTGATCCAGCCCCCAGGCCGCATGTTTGACATACCAGCTCTAGATCCTATTTTTTTTTTTGTCCTCCAACATGTATCGGGGTCTCTCTCTCTCTCTTTTTGGATTTCAATCTGTTTCGATTGGCTTCCCGCCATATTTCAAAGGTGCCAGATTAAGCACAGTGAGCCAGATTTTGTTTTCATTTCCTTGGCGGGTTCTTTAGTAATGATGCTTCTAAAAAAATTTTTTTAATGATTTTATTGATTTTTACTCTGTGAGTTGCCTTGAGTAGTTTTCTGTTTTTTTTCTTAAACATTTATATTTTGCCTTTCCAAAATGATGCCCAAGGTTAGTACACAACAGGAAACGATGCCATATTCTCTCGGCATAGCCGAGAGTTGTCTTTGAAGAGAATTAGCTACTAGAGACATGATAAGGAGAAGTAAAGGGTAGAGGAAAAAGGCGGCCAGTGCAGTTATGATCCCCTTTATGATCTTCCTCTCCCTGCCTTCAGGGTGGGGTTCCCCCCCCCCCCCACAATTTCCAGTGTAGTATAGTGGTTAAGAGTGTTGGACTAGTATCTAGGAGACTCAGTTTCGAATCTCCACTTGTGTCATGAAAGCTTCCTGGGTGACCTTGGACCAGTTGTACTCTCTCAGCCTAACCCACCTCATAGGGTTGTCGTGAGGGTAAAATGGAGGACAGGAGAATCATGTAAGTAAGCCACCTTGGGTCCCCATTGGAGAGGAAAGCGGGGAAACAAATGGATTAAATAAATAAATAATACATTTCAACGTCGTAGTCTTCTCCCCAGTAGAAGGAGGCAGTGCTGTACCACGAGGCTACCTCCCAGAGATGCAGTGTTGAAGAAAAAAAAACAACCCATCCCTGCGAAGGGAAAGAAAATCTAGCACAGCGGAGGAAAGATGCTAGCTTTGCTGTGCTTGTCTTTGTCGCTTGCTAAATTTCCCCCACACACACACACATAAGGGAGCGTTCAGAATATGATCTGTCACCTGCTAAATGAAGCGGTGCTGTCCATTCTGCCCCCTCTGCCAACTCAGTCTGCTGCATGAGAGGCATACCTGTCATTCCTTTTCCTGTAAGGAATGTCATGTGTGTAGCGAAATGCTGGCAAACGGTCTTTTGAGAAATTAATCTCTACTGTCATCCAATTGTGCGGCCGAGGCACTTCCTACAGCCACCTGGTGGTGGGGCCTGCCCTGAAGACTTAGGCTGATTTTACACCTCCCCTCTAAAGTAGTTTGACTGCTGTCTTTTCCTGTGCTGATTTCACAGTGGTGTGAAATTTCACTCCAGGGGGTCTAAGTGCACTAATCAACAGCAATTGTTTAAAGCAGAATAAAGTGGTATAATACTAGCTTGACCACAGGAGGGCAATTAGTAGATATGGACATTTCAGTAGCAGCACGGTTTCACACCGCACAGAGGTATGGGCAGGTTTTTTGGAACTAGAATGATTCCAGCGGGAAAGTCAGATGTAAAATCAGCCTTACTGACTGACTGTGTTTTTGGAGAATGCTGCTTTCCAAATGGGCTCAAGGCCCAAAGCAGCCCTGCCGTTGAGTCTGAGCTTGCTTTCCTGCTGTGCGTATCTACATTACTGATCGGCTTGATCCCATTTGAGGGAGGAAGTTGGAAGCGAAGTTGTTTGCTCAGCCACAATGGATGATTTAAAGTGCGCACCAAGAACAAATACAACACTATTCAAAGAAAAACAGGCAGCAGTTAATGCAAAGCTGCAACAGTTCCCGTCTGCCCGCCAGCTGTTCTAAATCCACCGAAAATGAACCTGGAGGTCAAGTATTCCTATGCAAAGAGTTTCCTCAGTAGTAGGGTTTTGCTGAAGAGAGCAGGAGCTAAGAAAACTCAATGCAAAGGAAGCCAAAGGGTGTGGGGAGACTAGGCCCTACAGTTTTACACACTACTCTGGCCTTATTCCTCTGCCTGCCCCCCCCCCAAGTAATTTCAGAGCACCAGAAAACTCTTTTCATAGGGCATGATCTCACTGCTGATTTACACAATACAAAGTCCCCACGCCTGTCATGAGGATTTTATTTCAGATATACAACTGGTGTTCTTTGCCTGCCAAAGTCACATGGGCCCATTCAGGTTATGACTGTGCCACAGCATAGAAGCAACTTCCCAGTATTCAGAGATATTCAGCCTCTGAAACAGAGGCCCATGTGCAGCTCTAGCAGTTAATATCCACTGCAGGAACCTATCATCCATTATCTTTATTCTGTTACCGTCTGGAATTAATAGCCCCTTTAGAGCTTTGAGGAGAAAAAAATGGAATATAGTTATTTTTATTACTGACCAACTGCATTGAAATCCCCATGAGGCTGATTGATCATAACATTTTATCCTGACTTCCTTGCTGGAAACAGTGACTCAGATGGAACTGCAAGACACCCAAATAAAAATCTTCACAGAATTTAAAACATGAGCAGCTCTTGTGATCTACCACAGACATGATCCACCACCCAGCTTAATGCCAGAAAACAACAGCCTTACGTTGTGTGTGGAATTGGACCACAGGAGGTGCCTTCCTCACTTCCTCCGACAGACCTAACAGTGAGCTGGAGCCACTGCCAGAAAGTATCAAGGCCGGGGTGCTGACCAGACAGAGAGCTACGCTAGTGGGCTCCCTTAGGAGGAGACTCTGAGAGGATCTGAGATGGTGCAGAGGTTCATATCAGCAGAAGCAGTCCTTCAAGTTGGCTGGTCCCAGTAGGGTTGTCAGGTCCCTACCTTTTGCTGGCGGGGGGCTCCAGGCCGGTCTCCTGGATCTTCTTGTGCACGTGCCACAATAACATTACTAGGCATGTCACCGGGGGGGGGGGGGGGGGACTCAAGAATTTGGCCAAAAACTCTATGGTCACTATAGAGTTTTTAGCCAAATGCTAGAGTGTCCCTGCATTCCGGGCACATCAGGTGTGGCAGAGCTCTTTGGGAGCAGGGCTGCCCCGCTGGACAATTGGCTGGTGGCTGATTTGAGGGCCCAAAATCGGGGAAAAACCCACCCCCATCAGGGGGGATGGCAACCCTAGGTCCCAGCCTCCCAGGTTGTATTGGGCTTTAAAAGTGACCACAGCACCTTAAATTTGGTTCAGAAGCAAATGGGTAACCAGTGGAGCTGTTTCAGGACAGGAATAAATAATGTGCTCCGACCTCCAAGCTGTATGGTGCTCCTTTTGGTCCCAAGATCGGAAGGTGGGGAGAGAGATGCATTGAATCAGCCAGCTGGTTTCTGTGTCATCGATACCACCTGCTTTAAAGTCACTTATTTTGAGGGGGCAACAGCCAAACAGAAGTCGAACTTAATACAGAACGAAGGAGCGGTAAAGACGATCCTGCTGAAAAATTCATCTCCTTGTTGCCAAAACATTATATAATCTCATTCTTTCATCTCTGCTCCAGCAGCTGCTCCGTTCCATCCTACTGATCTCATGGCCTGCAGCCAGCGGGCTGCATAAAACAGAGTCCCTTGGCTTCCGTGTTCCAAGCGCTGAAATGGAGATGAGTCATCTCATATCCCTGGGAAAATACCTAGCAGCCCCACTTTCCTCACCTTTGCTTCATGCAAGTAATGAACGGAGACGTCCAGAGGTCATTCATTCATCCAGGGGTCAGTGCAGGAAATCAGGTGGTCTTGGCACCAATTAGCTCATTCTGCCACCTGTGTAAGTTTGGAATGGGAGATTGTGAACATTTGGCACTAATCACATAACCCTCAAAGTTTCTTGCTTGGAAACCCCCTGTCTGTTCTCATGAGAGGGGTCACTTAGTGCTGTAAACTCCACCCTCACCATTCTTACGCAGTGCTGAATGCCCTTCACTGCCTTGTTATATTCACATACTCTGGAATAGCTTGTCCTTCTATGAATTAAAAAACATGGATGAGTTTGGGCTTTGGGGGGTGGGGAGAGAGTTAAAGATATCCTGGAACAACGTAAGTATACTGTACTACGCTGGATGCAAATCAGCCTTCCTAGATGCAAAGGATGAACTGGCAGGCTGTGCACCAAATGGCTTCTCAGTGTTCATGCGCATATACATATGCGCAGGTCCAGTAAAGTCACTATGCCTTCTCCTTCTGTCTCAGAGATTTAGAGACCAGGGGAAGGAGCTGAGCCCTGAAAAACAACAGGCTTTGAAAGCGCCACAGTGTAGGTAACCTGCTGAGACTAAACAGGTTTGCATCTGGTTAACACCAGGTTGGGAGACCTGGAAACTCTGCGGTTTTAAAGACGAGATTGAGATTTTACAAAAAGGAACCCAGAATCAATGTGAGACCCATGTAATGCAGGGTGACCAGCCCAAGCCAGTCTCAGTATTAAATAGAGGGTTGGCTCCAACCAGCTTTCCATTCCTGAAAAAGGGAAGGCCCGAAATGGCAAGGCTGAGGATCTTCAGACCTGCGGGGAGAAAAAACTATGTCGGACAGGAACGCTAGTGAGGAGAGGAATTAGGTTTAGGTGAGATTGATTGAAACAACCCAAACTATCGCATGGTCAAAGGCCAGTGTGAATGCATCTTGCTTCTAAGACTCTGGTCTGTTTGAGGGATACTGAGTAATAATGAACATTTTCCCCTGTGTTCTCAGGGACCAGAAGGAAAACCAGGCCGGCAAGGAGAAAAGGGCAAAACCGGCCCAAAGGTAGGGATGCTTCTGCTGCTCCTGTTCTCTTGCTGATGTTTGTGTCAATCTCTCCCCCCCCCCCCCCACCTTGGTATTATTTCTTGGCATAGTTCCTCACTAAGGTGATCCATCTGTATTTGGGCTGTGCCACTTGAGACTCTGGAAAAGGGATTCACCATGAGAGCCAGTTTGGTGTAGTGGTTAAGAGTGTGGACTCTGATCTGAGAGAACTGGGTTTGATTCCCCACTCCTCCACATGCAGTCAGCTGGGTGACAGTGGGTCAGTCACAAGTTCTCTCAGAGCTGCTTTCTCACGAGCAGTTCTCTCAGAGCTCTCTCAGCCCCACCTACCTCACTGGGTGTCTGTTGTGGGGAGGGGAAGGGAAAGGAGATTGGAAGCCGCTCTGAGACGCCGAGTGAAGGGTGGGCATAAATTCAATCTCCTCCTCCTCCTCCTCTCCATTAAAAAAAGGATCCCTACACAACAAGGATGTCAAGAAAAACGCCTGACCTTTTAGCACAGTAGTTTTCTAGATACAGGGTGGGATATTTTCTGGCTGGACATTCGACTGAGCCCCTACATGCAGTCTCAAGTTGGGCAGCCCAAACACTGGTCAGGTATTAGCGAGAAGTCATTATGGCCCAACACTAATGTTTATACTTGTTTTCAGGGCAGCAAAGGCAATCAGGGGCAACTTGGAGAAACTGGCCCACCTGGGAAGATGGGACCAGTGGGGACTCAAGGCCCAAAAGGATCCAGAGGTACCCTGGGAGCTATGGTGAGAATGTAACGCCAGCTCTGAATGCACTTCTGGGTCAGTGTTCCAGCATCAAATGGGGAGGGATAGGTCTTTTTGTTGGAAGGGCACGGCATCCTGGAGGGAGGGCGTTTTGGGGCGATCACTCCCGCATTCTGGAACTTCTGCCACAAGCTGAATGTCGTCTGAATACAACGGAAGACATATTTCATTTGGCAAGCATTTAACCGCTAGAGAGGGCTGTGCAAGGATTCAGGGCTGAAGTGGTCATGATATTTGGGGGTGCGGGTCTGATTTTAATTGGAGCAATGATGTTAGCTGTGGGGGGAGAGGAGATGTTTAACTGTTTCCACCCAGGCTTTTTTCCTAATCTAAATCTCCCATCCCACAGAGGAGAAAAGACAGATACCTAAAATATGCCTTTATATTTTCATCTGCCGGGATGGGGAAAAGATCAGGGTTGTTTTGTACCTTTGCGTCCTTATTACAGAGCGGTTTTCAGAGGCCTCCTCGTGATATGGTCTGCTATTCATTCTGGTTCTGTGTTTCCCCCTGCTTCGCTTTGATCTTTCCAAAACCCGACGTGGTACAGTCTTTTTGGAATGATCTCTGTCGAAGCACCTTTGGATACTGTGTGGAAAGGTGCATTTTTGCAGGTATTGACCACATCAGCACCATTTTCCATACCTCAGTCTCTGTGGTGTCTACCCTCGCCCCGTATACACACTAAAGGGCTTTTTTAAAAAATGGCATTTGCTGTAGCTATTTCTTCTGTACCATTCTTCTTAAAACTCTGCAGCCGGAAGGGCTAGAGGCAGCTGGTTGGCTGCTGTGTGAAACAGTGTGCTGGACTAGGTGGACCACCGGTCTGATCCAGCAGGCTCTTCTTATGTTCTTATTAGTATTATATTATAACAAGCAGGAGGACCCACGATACTCACAGGGGAGCAGAAGGAACTCAGCATTGGGGAGGAGGAAGCACCCGCCGGTAAGCTTCTCCCCCCCTCCCCCCAGCACTGATGGTGAGGCCCAGGCCTGCCAGTCCTTCTCCCCTCCCCACGGGCACCGACAGTGATGCTCGGGCCTACTGATCTTCCCCCCCCCCCCCACGGGCACCAGTGGTGAGGCCTGAGTGGCTCTCAGCCGCTGGGCCCGCCAATCTCCCCCCCCACACACACACGGGTTCCAGCAGCGAGGCATGGACACCTCCCAGCCACCAGGCCCACCGCTGATCTCCCTCCCCCCTGCGGCACTGGCAGTGAGGCCTGGATGCCTCCCAACTGCCATCCAGCTGCGGAGTTCCCAGAGCATTCTCTGCACATGCGCAGGGAATGCTCTTTTACTTTGGGGGGGGGGGGATTTAAATATTCCATGTATCGTTTTTTAAACTTTTTGGATTTTTCTGCACATTTGGGGAGTCCCCCAAGTGTGCAGGAAAATCTCTTTGCCCCCTAGGTGCCCCCAATGTGCAGATTTAAATATCCGCACACGGGGTGCGTTGGCTATTAGCTATATAGATGATCTGTTGCAATAAGGTACTATTTTTCCTTTTTTGAAAAAAAACAAAGCTCTAGTCCTTTAGGTAGTGGAGTTATAAGAGAGAAATTAATAGCTGTACTTTTATTTATTTGAATTTTAGACCTCCCTCCCCTGTACAAGGTCTTAGGAGAGTGTACATAATATCAATAGATACATTTATGAATCAACCATAAATCAAAATTAAAACTGTCAAAAACAATTAAAACAGTAATAAAACTAACTATTTCAGAATGGCGTTTTAAGGATGATTTATGTCCTTTTCCTGTGAGGAAAAGGAGAGGTGGAGGAGACCAGGCTTGATGGTAACCTTTGCTGACCTCAACTGTAGACCTGGTGGAACATCCCTGTGGAACTACCTACCTTAAGTCCTGAAGAGCCCAGGCGTTCAACCAGGCCAAAAAGGCTACAAAGATGGGAATGAGTGCGTAGTTGAAATGCATCATTATTACATTGCAAAGCTGCAATGCTGTAGTGGTGGTTATTTTTTTAAAGCCTGGAGCCCTCCCCCCAGTGGTGGGGTGGGAAATTGCACCCACAGAGGACTGAGGCAAGGAAAGTGCAAACCTCTGTGTACGTGCTCCATTGCCACTTCCATAGGCGTAGACTACGGGGGAGCTCGAGGGCTCGAGCCACCCCTGAAATTTCCTGGGGGCGACTGAGCCCCCCCGCCCTCCGGGAAAACGTAGCGCCTGGTGTCACCCAGAAGTGACGCCATCACGCTGGGCACGTTGCTAGGCGACGCTCTAGCAATCGCCCTGAAACTCTATGGCACCATAGAGTTTCAGGGCGATTACCAGAGCGTCACCCTGGCAATGTGCGTGATGGTGTCACTTCCAGGTGTCATCACCACACTGGGCATTTCGCCCGGAAAAGAGGGAGGGGGAGGGAAGGAGTGGCCAGGGCATGGGGGGGGGGAGGCACCGGCAGCAGCGGCTGGCGGGCCTTGGAAGGGCCCGAGGAGGTGCAGCAGTTTCCCGGGGGGGACATCGCCCCAGCGAGCGAGCGCGCTTTGCGCGTGCACTAAAGAGCCCCCCCCCCCGAATTTAGAAAACTCTATGCCCCTGGCCACTTCAAATGCCTTGGCGCCTTGGCATGCAAAGCAACAATGAGAGTTTTGCAGAGAATTGTCTCTGTGAATTGGGAAAACTGGGGTGAGGGTGGGCAGAGGCTATAAAACCACTTCGTCTAGAGCAGTTGTTCTGATCAAAGCCCCTCCCCTTTATTTATTTGTTTTTATTCTTGCAATCGTGTCCCAATTGATACCAGTTTCAGCACTGCTTTGAGAAGTGCATTTCAATGTGTTTTCAGGTAGCCAACAACAGATTTTAAAATCTTTTTGTTTCAGAATCAGTGCATTTAAATTCTGTGATGGGCAGAGCACTGCCATTGCTCACCTGGCCCAGGCTCAGCCCCTCTTATAACCTCTGTCGCTCAGAAAGCTCTGGGTGCCTTCAAGAGGAAGGCCAAGAAGATGCAGCAGCCTCTTGCCTTGTTTCCTTTAATTGTAGCATGTAGGACTCAAAAGGTGTGACACATGTTGGCTCCTTCCTTCCTTATAAGCAGCCTCAATTCCCTTTAATCCTTCCTGCTCTCATGTAGAACAGCTGTGTTTTCAAGTCAAGCTTATAAACCAGTCTTCTAGGGAAATTTCTGAAAGCTCCAGGGGTCCAGTCCTTGAAGGGCTAACAGCGCTGAGAAGCAGATAGCAGCAATATCAAGATACTTATTTGTATGAAGGATGTTACCCAGCTAGAATCCTCATAGCAAAATCTAGCAAAAGGCTATGTAGGCCCTGATCACACGCAGAATTAGCCGCGTGATAGGCACAAAAGCTATGTGGATTTTAAGGGCGCAAGCACACCAGAACATCTGGCAAGCGTCCCACAACCTATCGGCAACCCGTTTCTCTCCACTGAAGAAGCGGAGTTAAAAGATACTAGGGAATGTTCGGTATCAAACAGGTTTGCTACAGTCCACAGATGGACTTTCCCCGTGTGATTGCTCCAGCACGCACTCATGGCGTTGGGGATAGTCTGATCAGGCTATCTCGATGCCATTCCATTGTTTTTTTCATCGCATACTGCCATAGGAAGCCCTCAGGGCAGAGATGCAGTTCATCAATCCCCCGTTTAAGCGCATCGGGAAAAAGGCAACCCCCCCCCCCGACTCCCCCACGGTTGCATCTGATCACACTGTGGTGGGCTGTGCCCACAGCTTCACAGAACTGTGTGATCACGCAACTGCAGGTCAAATTACTCTGGAGCAAATAGCTTCACTTCTCCCCCGGATTATCTTGCTTGTGTGACTGGGACCATAGATACCAAATAATCAGAGAGAGAGGGCAAGTAGTGGATAGAAACACTGGTAGAAAGACCAAATGAGAAATTACCTGAACACAGACAAAACTGATGTTCTCTTGTTCCACCAGGGTGCCCCAGGCAGAATGGGTGTCCAAGGGGAGCCCGGCTTGAAGGGCTATCAGGTGAGCTATCATTTTGGAATCCCTGTTTCACAGGTCTGCTTTACTGCACTTAGGATCACCAAATGGCCCAGCTGTTCAGATTTTGGGCATGTCTTCTTGTGCTCAGTTAGACCATTAGCTGTCTTGGACCAGCATCTTGTTCCCCAAAGTGGGCAACCAGATGACCCTAGGATGCCCACAAGCAGGGAAAGAAGACAGCCCGAATCTAAATTAGGCCCTTCTTAAAACTGCTGTCTAGGACTGGAAAAACCATGGGAGGTCCAGTCACATTTCTCCAACCTAATGTGAGTGTAATAGAACAGCAAGAAAAGAACAGTTAACTGGGAACTGTGCCGGCTGTGGGCTTGGTTTAATGGACCTTCAAGCATCTTTGAATCCAAGGCTCACCGGGTTGGACATATGGCCTTGAAGTTAATGCTGCCCTTGTTAATAATCATCGTATGGCAGTGTGTGTAGTATAGCTAGGCGACCCTAAGATTGTCTGGCAGCCAGAAGTTCTAACTCTTTGAGTGTTATGCACCACTAGGTGGTGAGCTAGAATTGTTTTTAAGGCAAGAGATGTTTCAGAGGTAGTTTGCCATTGCCTGCCTCTGCGTCACACCCTGGTGTTCCTTGGAGGTCACCCATCCAAGTACTAGCCAGGGCCGGCCCTGCTTAGCTTCCAAGACCTGACGAAATCGGGCGAGTGTGGGCTATCCAGGTCAGGGCGCTACCCTTGTTAATCAGTGACATCACACCTAGCAAGTGACATCATAGCGGAAAAAGTGCCAGTCCAAAGTCTTCCTCCAGCAGACCTTTCCTGTATAGCTGGTGCGCTGGCACCTGAAAATCGCAAAAAAACCAAAACCCCGGATCGGCCCCATATCAGGATGCTTATCATGGAACTGCCAGCCAGCCCCTCAGACGCTTTCTTCCTTTTTCTCCCACAGGGGCATGCAGGCTCACCTGGGCCAATCGGACCACCTGGATCAAAAGGTGAAAAGGTAAATAGGTAGAATCCGTGCACTGTAACTCAGCTGGCAAAAAGGAAGCAGCATCACTGCTGATATGAGCCTAAGGGCAGATATGTATTGGACCAAGTCTGCAGACAATCTGTGCCAAGCAAAATGAAAGTTTTGCAGTCAGAGTCAATTGTGTTAATTTGCATATATTTTGCACAGCATATCATTCCTTCTGCAAGCAGTGGTGCAAGAGATGTGGAGCATAGGATCCTCATCTGATCTTTATCTGGTCAAAGATGGATCTAGTCCCACATCCTGGCTCCTACTATGGTTAACCAGATATCCCCCACTAAGCCCATAAGATGCCCTCAAGAATCACATGAGGGCAAGATGCTTCCCTGTTGGCTGTCCACCAGCTGCTGGTGTTCAAAGGGTGCACGACTTCAGAACATGGAGATTCCCTTTAGCCATCATGACTTTTGATGGTCTTGTCCTCCATGAATTTATCTAACCCCCTTTAAAGCCAAATGAGTGAACGGCCATCACAGTGTCCTCCCGTGGTAGTAAATCCCACAAGTTAATTATGAATTATGTGGTGGAACCGTTTCCTTTCTTGTGTCCTGTCAACACCCGAGACGCTTCATGCTGTGGATGCAGAGATTTCCCCAGAGCTTGGCCACATCCTTAAGGCATGGAAACTAAACCCCCCCCACACACACAAAAGTTGAACTCCGACTGGGTTCCAGTGTGCTGTTTTTTGGGAACCAGCGCTTTTGAACTTGTGGGAGACTAGCTTCTGAGTGAGCATGTATAGGATCAAGGCTGTGTATTTCTCAGGATCCTGAATTCTGCTCCACATGGCAGGCCTTTTCTCAGCTGTCCATGATAGATGTATTGGCATCCAGTTTTTGCCCCAAAGAACAAATCCTTCCAAACTCAGTCATACCGTTTGAATAATGTTTGCAAAGTAAATGAAATGTGGCAGATAAGGGAAGAAAACCCATTAGCAGCAATGCGAGGAGTGTTCAGAGACAGGTCACTGGCATCCCCAGTCTGAGTTACAATAAAGAGGAGCACAGCTTTGGAGATGTAAATCAGGTACAAGAATGAAGCTGCGCAACGATGTGCTGCCAGTGTCTTTTATGTAATCCAAAGGAAACTTATGCCAAACGTCTACAGCACCACTTTCAAAATAATATAAATGTATAACCACAAAGTTACAGTCCAATAATTTTTGTAGTTGTTCCTATGTAAGTATTCATCAGCTGAGTAGATAGTTGGTAACACCTGAGTAGATAGTTGGTGAGACGAGATTCTCCGGAATTGTTAGGACTTTTATCCAATAATCAAGAATATTCAGGGTAATGGATCTTGCTTTTCTGGAAAGAAGAGATTGCTTCTTTTAGTTTAAAAGAACTTTATTACTAAAGGGGAAAGGGAAACGGGATTAGCTACAAATAAACAAAACATGCTTCCTAAGCAGCATTGTGCTGCGTCTGCACACTAAGACATTCTACTAGAGAGTGAGAGAGATAACAATGGAGGATCTCTCCTTCTTCTTGACCCCTGAAAGGAAACACCTGATATCAGTAACCAATTAGCACAATAGTAGACTGCTAGGTTGCCCGGGCTTAGAGTTAATTGGTCAGCCACCAGGTATCACTTCCAGGCTAACAAAGGTAAACAAACAAGTTGCATAGGTTAACCCTATAATGACTGAAATTCTCAGGCCTTGTGTTACATACTCATTTCTCCAACAGGAATAACTCCCGTTTCGAATCTATTGTTCTTCTTCCATGCCACTATTTCAGAACAAGAGATGGAAACTCTACATTGGGCGTCTATACATCAGGCGTCTATACATATTTTAGGTTGCCTTCAAACATTGTGCCCCTCACCGGGGAAAGAGTTTATCCAGTACACTCTTCTATCAGGCTATAGGACCTGATAGAGGACCTGTGTATTGGATGAACTCTTTCCCCGGTGAGGGGCATAATGTTTGAAGGCAACCTAAAATATGTATAGATGCGAAACGGGAGTTATTCCGGAGAATCTCGTCTCACCAACTATCTACTCAGATGTCACCAACTATCTACTCAGCTGATGAATACTTACATAGGAACAACTACAAAAATTATTGGACTGTAACTTTGTGGTTATACATTTATATTATTTTGAAAGTGGTGCTGTAGACGTTTGGCATAAGTTTCCTTTGGATTACATAAAAGACATCCCCAGTCTGAGAGCAAAAGCAGCATATAATACAAAAGGGTTCCCTCTTCTGGTATTATTTATTTTATTTATTTAGAATGTTTTTATGCCACCTCTTACAAATACTTTTTTGAGGCAGCTTGGAATTAAAGGACACAGTTAAAAAAAAACAATTAAAAATTGTAGTACATGAAATTTATCAGACTTCGTTGATCAAGTATCTCAAGTATTTCAGTTATTATTACCTCCGTTTTTCAGACTATGAACTATGAACATTTATTCCAAAGTTTGAAATTGAATCTGTTGTTGTTGTTGTTGTTATGTGGGATTCATATCACACAGTCCTTTACCATCTATTGGAAATCTCAGATGATTTATACAGCATATTGTCGTATGATTGTAATTCAGGTATTATTGGCGTAGTCTTTGGTGCTTCTTAAGAGTTGATTCTTAGTTATAAATTTGGCCAGGAGAGAGGAGGGAGAGATAGGACACTAGCGGTTAAGAGCGTTAGACTAGTATTTAGGAGACATGGGTTCGAATCACCACTCATTCCATGGGTGACCTTGGGCCACTCTCACTCCATCAGTCTAACCTACCTCACAGGGTTGTTGTGAGGGTAAAATGACGGAGAGGAGAACGATGTAAACAGCTTTGGGTTCCCCATTAGGGAGAAAGGCAGGGCACTAATGTGTTAAATAAATAAACAATATTCTGGTATGTATGGTAAAACAGTGAACAGATTACCCTTTTAATCTTTTAAACTGGCTTCCCTTTGCAAACCCACCCACCGGCATCAACTATCTGTTGTGAATATAAAGGCATCAACCTAATGGATGTAGTCTTCGACACATCTGATGAAGTGACCACTGACTCATAAAGGCTGCTATTGAAATAAATGCTGTTACATCTTTAAGGCACTGCGAGGCTCCTATTTTACTTTCTGGTACAGAGAGCCCACTATAAAGCACACACACCTTATTTGAGAACGATGCTTATGCATTGAAATTGCTGCTTCAAGCCTCTCCTTCTGTCAGTTTCACTCAGAAAGCGACTTTTTAAATGCGCCCCTTCTCACCTGGCACAAGCCTCATGTATGTTGTGTTTGGGTGTCCATCATGAAGAAGTCACATGAAAGTGGCTCCAGTGAGGAAGTCTTATGAGGAGTAGCTCCGATCGGTCCTTTGGCAGACTTCCTCCCTCTTTAGACTGCCTTGTTTACTTTAATGGTACTGCTCTTACAGCCAGTTCGGCTCTGAACAGTGTCACACTAAGACTAAAAAAAGAAAAGGAAAAAGAGGGAAATGTATTTTTAGACTGTCTTCATAAAAAAAAACTTGCCTAGATCCCTCAGCATCCTTCTGGATCTCCTCTGAATCCATTCCTTGAGTGCAAATGTAGAAGGCGGAGGTTCTGAGCTGGATAGTGTTTTGCCTGCCCTCTGTTGCTAAATAAATCTCCTATTGAAAAGAGATTTCCACTGCATTTTACCATGTGCCTCATCTTTGTACCTTTCCTCCGACGCACCGTGCCACCTGCAGCTGCAGAGACTCAGGGGTTGTTCCGCTGCTGCTGTCTTTCCTTCCTGCCCCCACCCCAGCCAAAGTTGTTTGCTTAGTCAGCTTGATTATAACTAGTTCAGGCTGCAGAAGTGACTCACTGATTTCTTAATGGTTTCCTGTCAGTTTGGTTTTGCTGTTCGGGGCCCAGGGAACATTTCCCAGCTGGCTTCGGTCGCACACGTGGCGTTGCCAGAGCCGGTCGCGGGTGTGTGAACAGCTAGATCATCAGGATTTCTTTGCACTGTTCCCAGGAAAGGAAAGAGTGAACATCGGGTAGAACTCAATTGACTGATTCATTAAATTTGGGATCCCCTTGGAAGAAAAGAGTGGTCAGCTTGTTTGCGCTCACCCATCTTCTACTACAGTGTGCCACCACTTCGGAGCACTTGGAGCTCCAGTCATTCTCCAGATGAATGCAGGGGGATGAGTGGATCCAAGTGACCTAGGCATCACCTAGCACAATCTGAGTGTGTGTGTGTTCGAGCACCGCCCTGAATCTTGTGCGAGGCAGTCGTTGAAACCTGGCAGTGCAGGGAGGGAGGCCCAGTCCCTTTCCAAGGGCAGGTGTGAGGCACCAGTGAGAGAGCAGCAGAGAGGTTACTACTAGTGACAATTGCTGTGCCATCTCTCACAATATAAAAACATAAGAAGAGACCTGCTGGATTAGACCAGTAGTCCATCTAGACCGGCATCTTGTCTCACACAGTGGCCAGCCAGTTCCTCTGGAGGGCCAACAGCAGGGCATTGACCCAAGGCCTTCATAAAAACATAAGAAGAGCCCTGCTGGATCAGACCAGGGGTCCATCTAGTCCAGCATCTTGTCTCACAAAGTGGCCAGCCAGTTCCTCTGGAGATCCAACAACAAGGCATAGAGGCTGAGGTCTTCATAAGAAGAACCCTGCTGGATCAGACCAGAGGCCCATCTAGTCCAGCATCCTGTCTCACACAGTGGGCAACCAGTTCCTCCTGAGATCCAACAACAAGGCATAGAGGCTGAGGTTTTCATAAGAAGAGCCCTGCTGGATCAGACCAGGGGCCCATCTAGTCCAGCATCCTGTCTCACACAGTGGCCATCCAGTTCCTCTGGAGATCCAACAACAAGGCATAGAGGCTGAGGTCTTCATAAGAAGAACCCTGCTGGATCAGACCAGGGGCTCATCTAGTCCAGCATCTTCTCTCACACAGTGGCCACCCAGTTCCTCTGGACGGCCAGCATCAGGTCATGGAGGTCGAGGCCTCCCCCTAATGTTGCCTCCTGCTTCTGGGATTCAGAGGCTTAGTGCTTCTGAATGTGGAGGTTCCCCTCAGCCAGCATGGCTCGTAGCCATTGTTAGACTTATCCTCCATGAATCAGTCTAATGACCTTTTAAAGCTGTTCACCCAGCTGGAGGGAGCTGCTGTCCATTCAGGAATTGGCTTGAGCAGATGCAACTACAGAGCCCATACCCAGGAGCAGCTGTTTGTATCTTTCCCTTCGCTCTTCACCCCCTTCGCCAAAAGATGATGAGCAGGGAGGCAGCGACAGTGGCCTGCCAGGATTATCATGTGCTCCTTTTCCTGAGTTGTGAGCAATAGAGTGGAGTAGCCACCCCACTGCTTTCTCTCTGGGGTCATTGGTGCCTTACCCCTTCCTTTGGGTGGAGCACCTGGCCTTCTGAAGAAGAAGAGTTGGATTTATACCCTGCCCTTCACTCGGAGTCTCAGAGCGGCTTACAATCACCTTCCCTTCCTCTCCCCACAGAAGACACCCTGGGAGGTAGGTGGGGCTGAGAGAGCTCTGAGAGCGCTGTATTTGAGAGATCAGCTCTAAGAGAACTGTGACTGACCCAAGGTCACCCAGCTGGCTTTATGTGGAGAAGTTGGGAATCAAACCCGGCTCTCCAGATCAGAGTCCGCCGCTCTTAACCACTACACCAAACTGGCTGAGGAACTTCAGACCTTGAGCACATAAGGACACTCCCATTCCACTTACCCTGAGAAGTAGGTTAGGTTGAGAAACAGCCCCTGGTCCAAGCTCAACCAGTGAACCTCTGTGGTTGAGCAGGGATCTGAACCCAGGACTTTTCCAAGTCCGACATGTTGTCTGCTGAGCCGCACTGGCTCTCCCGAGGAATGCTTGCAAAAGAATGAAAAGTGAAATACCCACTGATGTTTGAAGACCAAAACTTGCATGCTAGGTGAGCTACTGTCACTAAGGGAGCTGAGTGCTAACTGTGCAGAAGGAGGCCTGTTTGTCCCCGGAGTTCTTCTTAGTCAAAGGCTTCCCACGGTTTTGGTGTGCAGTTCTGTGTTGTCAGTTGTCTCTCTCCATTGACTACATCGAGAGTTCCTCAAAGGGGTCTTGCTGAGCTGAGCATTGGCCAGCTGGAATCTTTCTTTTTTTTCTTTTCAAAATTACAAACCGATGCTTCCCTCACGGGGATGGCTGCCAAGTACAAAGGGCCTTCCCTTGGCCGGGGCATTTTCCGTTTCTGGTTGCGTGTTTACTCTTTGGCTTTTTACTCGAACCGTTATTTTTAACTTTTGCTCAAAGAAACTAACATGGGGCGAAACGGGGGGGGGGGGGGGGGGGGGTTACCCACCAGGTATTTGACTGGTGAATCCGCCTTCTGCCATGTCATACCAGTGATGTTGTCTGCCTAGAATGGTAGCCCGAGTCTTACCGCATCCTGTTTTATATCACAACATTTAACAGGGTTCTGTGTTTCCGTTTCCATTTCGGGAAGGGAAACACTGAGAGGGGAAATTTGGTCCAGGTTCTGAATTACCCGTGCGTATCCTTTTATAGAGAACTGTTTTACAATTAAGATTTTTTCCCAATAGTTCTCGTATTTTCGGCTTAGGAATTAAATCTATATAATAATAGCCAAGACTATATCTAAATCCGCACATTGGGGGCAGCAGGTGTGCAGAAAAATCTTAAAAGTTTAAAAAACTATACGGGGGATATTTAAATCCCCCCCAAAGTAAAAGAGTGTTCCCTGTGCATGCACAGAGAATGCTCTGGGAACGGTGCCTAGCAGCTTTTGCTGGGGAAGGGGGAGAAGGCTTGGTGGGCCCGGCAGCCAGGAGCCACTTGGGCTTCGCCGCTGGTGCTGGGGGGGGGGGGAGGATTGGCAGGCCCAGTGGGTGGAAGCCGCTTGGACCTTGCCGCTGGTTCCGGGAGGGGGGAGTGAGCAATTACTCACAAAAGCTCCTACCCTGCCACAAATGTTGTTAGCCTTTAAGGTGCTCCTGGACTCTTGCTCTTTTCTACTGCTACAGACAAACATGGCTACCCATCTTGATCTATCTATAGTTAAGTAATGAAGAATGTTTGGGTGACAGCTTTATGAGAAGACGAAACCAGGTGTTTAACGTAAATGTCCTAGGTTTTATTAGGAGGGAATTATTTGTTAAAAGGCCAGCATCTTCCCCATGTGTTAATCTGTGCAAAATCTGTTACATATTACTGTCACCTTGCACCATATTACATATTAGTAAAACTTATAAATGCCGCTGCTGGAGACGCTTCCAAGGGAAAGCAGCTTTCCACAACTTGTAGCGGGAACATTCTGCCTTTCAAGAATACTTGAGAAGAAGGTTGCCATAATTGAAACTGACTACAATTTCCGGTTTGATTTATGAAATACTATTCTTGGTCCTGTTGAGAATACATTTTTTCCTCTGATTTGGAACCTTTTTACTGCGACAAAAATACTTGTTGCTAAAACAGTGACACCAACCAACTGTTCCGTCCTTCTCAGAATGATTGGGCGAGGGCCAGGCTGCACATTACATCTACGATGTGATCATCACAGGGGCTTCCAGTAGGACGCCTGCTGCAAAGAACTAAATTTGGCAGGACTGCAGGAGCCTGGTTTGGATTGGGACCATGGCGTGGGGGTAGGATGGGCTCCAAGGAGAGTTATTCACCCAGTGGGGGAAGGGAATGCACGTGTCATTGCTTCTGAATTGGGTTTCTGTGAGAAACTCACAGCTGGCACCTGTCTTTGTCCCCATGGCAATCATGTGGTGAATGTAAAGTGTAGTTTGGACCTAAGTCTGAGACCTGAGATAAAATGAAGAAGAGGAGGAGATTGGATTTATACCCTGCCCTTCATTACCTGAAGGAGTCTCAGAGCGGCTTACAATCTCCTTTCCCTTCCCCTCCCCACAACAGACAGCCTGTGAGGTAGGTGGGGCTGAGAGTGCTCTGAGAGAACTGCCCTTGAGAGAACAGCTCTGAGAGAACTCCTAACTGACCCAAGGTCACACCAGCAGCTGCATGTGGAGGAGTGGGGAATCAAACCCGGTTCTCCCAGATTAGAGTCTGCTCTCCTAACTGCTACACCAGATGGCCACGCTTACCTGTTTAATTTATTCATGAAGCAGCACAGAGTATGTAGAACCTGGCCAAAATAATGTGAGCTCACTTCCATGGGGAAACCACTCTTGATTTTTTGGAGGGGAAGTCCCTCGTGTGTGCAAACTTTAAAGCTGCTGTGCTTGGATAGGGGAATACTCTAGAGAATTGTATATTGCATCTGAGACCTGTTGTGATGTAGTGTTTAAAGTGCCGGGCCGAGAAGGTCAGAGGTCAAATCCCAACTGGACCATGAAATTCACTGGGTCACCTTGAGCCAGAAATCATCTCTCATCCTGACTTACCTCACTAGATCATCATGTGGGTCAGGGGTCATTTTGTAGAAAAAGAGGGGCAGGAGCTCATTAGCATAACTCATTTGCATATGCCACACCCCCTAACATACCGGAAGTGTGTCAGAAGGCAACACCCACCCCTCAGGCTCCACTCCACAGGTGAGTGAAACTGACCTGCTCTTCCTCCATTCCCTTCCCCATCCAATACTTTGTGCAATAAAAATAAGCGTAAAGAACACACCCTCATTCTCTTCCTGCTCCCTTGAATCCACCAGGTTTCAAGTAGACTTGAGATACCCAGGACATGTGCACCGCCCATCCCTTTCCCTTCCCCTCCCCACAACAAGACACCCTGTGAGGTAGGTGGGGCTGAGAGAGGTCTTTTGAGAACTGCTCATGAGAGAACAGCTCTGAGAGAACTTGTGACTGGCCCAAGGTCACACCAGCAGCTGCATGTGGAGGAGTGGGGAATCAAACCCGGTTCTCCCAGATTAGACTCCAACTCCTGACCACTACACCAAACTGATGGGGTGGAAGCTGCTGAAGGGTTGGTGAAATTTCTCCGGTACTTATGTGCCATGTGCCCAGATAAAAAATGGTATACTTAGAAAATTTATATGCCACCTTGAGCAAGTCTCTGGAAAAGCAGCACACAGTCATAAAAGGAACAATGATAAAATAATCAATATTAAAACAAAACATTAAAAACAAATAAAGACCCTAGCAGGGCTTTCCCCGGGGCGCTGTGCCTCTGCACTGTTTGGGGAAGCCGAGGAGGGGGTGGGGCTTGGTCATGTGCCCGCCCCCTGGGCTCCTCACTCCCGGAGCTGCGCTCCTGTGCGCTCCTGCTCCAAGGAACCCCTGGTGTGGGTAAAAAGGGAAAAAAGGGAAAAATGTCTTCTACCCTGAGTTCCCTGAAGGGATGTGATGTCGGTTCCATTTTAGGCATTTGTGTGTCTTTTCTACAGTTGCGTATTCTGGACTTGACAAGTCAGGAGCTGAATGCCTCAGAACTTTGTCAGCACTTTAATGCCCCTGTCTCTGTTGGGGGGGAGGGGGGGGCTGTCATAATATACCTGCAATAGACCAGTCATCTCTTAGTCATCACTGGAGGATTACAGATCCCATGAGTAATGGATGGGGGGGGGGTGGCATGGTTTTTTTTTCTGGACATAAGATTTTTTTTAAAAAAAAAATCATAGCTCCTTTCAAACTGTTGTACTTGGTTTTTCCCTGTGACTTGATCTGTATCCAACCACGTGGAACTGGAAAAGTCTTAACTAGTCGGGGGGGGGGAGGCGCGGGGTGTTGTGTTTTGCTCTCACCAAAGTTCCCTGCTTTGTAAGGCATGGCTTTTTTCAATACTCGTGTTTCCGTTTGCAGGGAGAACAAGGCGATGATGGGAAGACAGAGGGGCCTCCTGGCCCACCTGGAGACAGAGTAAGCCCTGGGTTAATTGACTGCATGATAAAAAAAGCTCCCGGGATCGAGCCTAACCCTGGACCTTGTTGCAGACGTGTGAGACGTTATCTGTAGTTCTTTGGAGGCAAAAAAAAATCACTCTGTACATGTTCAGACACATGAACCACCCTTCAAGCAGCTTGCAAGTGCAGAGAAAAAAGCATCTCAATTAGTATGATGGAAGGGGTTTTGTAGGAATAATGAGACACAGCCTGAAGAAGTGGAATATTTGCCTGGTATGAACGGCTAAACATGATGCTAGCCAGCAAAAGCTATGGTAGGAACAGGAATATTTCCCCCCGGTTCCTTGTTTTGTTTTGAAGCATGATGTGTTTGGTAAAGCTTGCCCTTTCCCCCTGCAAGTTCCAGTGTTGTCACTTTTGGGGTAATTTGGTGGGCTTCTCTATGCAATTCCACTGTGGGTTTACTATAAAATCACTTGGAGAGGGGAAGGAGACATGGGGGGGGGGGGGAGAGATTCCCTTTAATACTTGGCACAAAACTACATTTCCCATGAAGCAGTGCACTTTTAAAAAGAAATTTCACTGTGATATCACGGGACTATATTTGGCTTCTCTGAGGGTCAAAACAGAGTAGCCATTATCTCTGTATATGTATGTGCCCATTTATTGCGCTATTTCAGAGACTCAGCATTCACTCAAAGAAAAAGCCATCATTGTAGCTAATAGAGAGAGTATGTCGCTAAAACACGGGAGGAATAAGGCACAGAAAACTGGGGAAAAATTCACACCTAAGAAGAAAATGTAGTTTTGTTCAAGCACCAGGCCACAATCGAACACAGAGTTAGCTGCAGGTCACCACATTGATCTAAGTAGGTTTAAGCATGTTTGACTTTAGCCAGAGGGATTCTCCTCCACAGGCTGTGCATATTTGGTGAGACTTTGTCTTGACTTGATGCTCAGAGAAGCCACCATGTTCAGGCTGTACTGTGTGTGGTCATGAAACAGCAGGGCAGGAGAGCCATTGCTCTCTGGATTTTTCCAACATTTTATTTTTTTTAATTGTGTCTCTACTAAAAGCTTAATGAACAACCTTAAGGCAATACCAAACTGATACGGTATAAAAACAGAGTGGACATCCCCTGAAAGAAGTACAAAGCCAGTTTGTTTCTCTTATCTATTCATTTCTTTTTCTTGAGACTCTGCTGTTATCAGGGGCGTAGACTTTTGGAAATCCTAGGGGGGGGGCGGGGGCTTTGCACGCATGCTCGCTGGAGCGATGTTCTCCCCCCCCGGGAAACCGCCCCGCCTCCCCGGGCCCTTCCGAGGCCCGCCAGCCGCTGCTGCCGGTGTCTCTCTCTCTCCCCCCCCGCCTGCCACCCCTTCCCTCTCCCTCTCCAGCAGCAGCGGCTGGGCCTCGGAAGGACCTGGGGAGGCGCGGCGGCAGGCGCTCCGTTTTCCCGGGGGTGGCTGAGCCCCCCCCGGGAAATTTTCGGGGGGTGGTTCAAGCCTTCGAGCCCCCCTGTACTCTACGCCTATGGCTGTTATGCCAGCTTGGATCTAAAACTGGCTTACAAGTCAAATCCCAAACCGTATACGATTTGTTATCCCAGCAAAAAGAATCTTTGCCAGAACTCAGGTTGATGGAAACGACAGAATTTTGCTTTTGGAGAGCAGAGACCTCTTGCCTCTGCAGGAGAGATGGCAGCCTTCATTGGTGCTGTGCTGGAAGTGGGGAAACAGATGGTTAATGAACAGTGCCCTCATTTCAAACCTGAATTGTTTGGCTTTGCTCTTCTCCCTGACCCACTTGCTGCAGCTAACACTTATCTTCTGTTCCAACCCAAAGCTCTCTAGAAAAGAGGAGTTCCATTCATTTTCAGAAGGAGGGCTAGGGCTACCTGGGCCTCTTTGAGAGGCGGGTTTCTTCAAAGAGACAAAATGGCGGGCACGAATGAAACAGCAGTGTTTCTGGTGACAGCTAACCTCCAAAAGAAGTGGAACATGCCGCAGACCTTTGAGCGATGAGGTGTTTTCTGACTATCTCACATTCCTTGTGCTTTCTTTCTAGGGTCCAGCTGGTGACAGAGGTGATCGTGGGGAGCCAGGAGACCCTGGTTATCCTGTGAGTCCTACTCCAAATGCCTGGTTAGGAAATTAACCATCTTGGGAACAGTTCTTTCCTCTCTGTAATGTTCCATGACACTGGGCTGATAGGCTTTCGGTCCCAAAATCACAGGCCATGCAGTCAGGCCAGAAAGCTCCCTCTGGAATTTTGGGGCCGTGTTGATTGGGTGAGCAGGATCCAAAAGATCCTATTCCTGTGGTTGTGGTTGTTTGCTTATTTAAAGCATTTTTATGCTGCCTTGCCACTCGATCAGGGTCCTCCCAAGGTGGCTCACATGCAAATATTTGAACAACTAAAATTGTAAAACAAGTCAATAAAAACACATAAACAATACCCGAACCGTGGTAGAGGGCCAGTAACGGTTACTGGGGGCATGCCACGCCGAGCAAAAAAGTCTTCACCCATGGGTGGAAGACACTGGTAGAGGGAGATAGACAAATCTCTATGGGAAGGGAGTTCTAAAGTTTTGGTGCCACCGCTGAGAAGGCCCTTCCTCAGGCTACCACCTGTCTAGCCTCAGATGGCGGGAGCAACCGAAGCGGGGCCTCTGCGGATGATTGGAATGAGTGGGTAGCTTAATATGAGAGAACGAGGTCCTCCAGGTATGTCGGTCCCAGGCTGCGCAGGGCTTTAAAGGTCAGTACTAGCAACTTGAATTGATCCCGGAAGTAAATTGGAAGTTGGTGTAGATGGAACAAGACTAACATCCAAGAACACAAATCAAAGCAGTATGGGAATGATTAGTAAGGCAGAAGCCAAAAAGGCAGGAGGAGCAAGGGTTACAAGGTGGAAAACCAGAAATCTTGGGGGCAGCAGCAGAGGAGGTGTGCCTTGACCTCTGTTCCCTGCTTGTAGACTTCTTGGGGCATCTGGTCAGCCACTGTGGTCATCCAAACAGAAACAAGTCCAAGTTATATTTCTGGCTCTCTGTGATTTCCAGGCTCGGGATGGTTAACATGATCCCATGGTGCAGCAGATAAACCGGGCTAGATGAACATTTGGACAGATCCAACAGGGATGCTCTTTATGTTTCATGGAAGCTCACTGTTGGAAGAATGCCTGGGACTAAGACTAGGGCGTCTGGCCATTCTAGGATAGGAGGACCAGGAAGAGGTCGGGTCTTCATCAGCTGCTCCGGCTGCTTTGGGGTCAACACAATGCGTTGTTTTCATCTTATGAAGAATTACTAAGGCTGGGCTCAGTGTAAAATTCTAAATTTTTTTATTTTGTTGTAGCATATTTATAGTCCTCCCCAGGGGTCCATTGGGGCCGGAGCGAAGCGGAGCAAAGCTCCGCCAGCTCAGGAGTAGCCACTAGGGCAGCCATGAGCTGAATCAGATTCTCTGATCTGATTCAGCCTGTTGCCGAATTGCCACTGAAATTCGGCGGCAACTTTAAAAGCGACTGGAGGGGAGGTGGTTTGAGGGAGAGGCTCCAAACTTGCAGGGTAGCTGCTGGGGCCTCTCCTCGAAATACCCACCAAGTTTCAAGAAGATTGGACCAGGGGGTCCAATTTTACGGGCCCCCAAACAGGTTGCCCCCATTCCCTCCATTGTTCTCTATAGTAGAAAAAAAGGTAACATTTTTTCCCACCATAGAGAACAATGGAGGGGATGGGACAACCTGTTTGGGGGCCCATAGAATTGGACCCCGTGGTCCAATCGTCTTGAAACTTGGTGGGTATTTTGAGGAGAGGCCCCAGCAGCTACCCTGCAAGTTTGGAGCCTCTCCCTCAAACCCCCTTTCCTCCAGCCCCTCATATACCCTATGAGTTTTTGCCATTGATTTCAATGGCCCATAGGGTATAATGGGGCTGAAACTGACATTCCCTTTCTGACACACTTCCGGTGATGTCAAGGGATGTGGCATATGCTAATGAGTTATGCTAATGAGTTATGCTAATGAGCTCCTGCAGCTCTTTTTCTACGAAAGGACCCCTGGTCCTCCCCCCACCTGGGTGGGGATCCAAAGCAGCCAGCAATGCACAGAAAAAACCAAACCAGACAAAGGTGGGGAGGCTCCCAATGGACAAGCAGATCTTCTCTTTCCATTGGTGGATCTTCTGCCTAGTTCTAGGCCCAAGCACGAGTTCTTTGGCTCTTGCCTCTCAGCTTGTGCCCAAGGGCTTTCGCCTCTTGTCAATCCCAAGCCTTGTATACCTGTGTGCAGGGAAGAAAGCAAACTCAGCAAGATTTGCTTCTGCTGTCACTAACTAGCAGGATCTTCCCCAGTTCCTCCTTGGCCAGAATCAGGAGAATATGGTTCTCTCCCACCTCACCCCCCAGCAAATTGAAGTGTCACAGGCCATTCTACCACTTCTGGCTCTGTTATCTCTCTGCATCTCATTGCGCTGCATGTGTAGACCAGACCCAACCATTCAGTCATCCAAAAACATCCTATATATGGGTGTGAGCCCAAGCTAAATATATGTTCTGTTTCTGCAGGCTCAGAATGGGTAATGGGAGGGGCCCTGATACACAGCCGATAAACTGAGTTTTTCTCCCCATCAGCTGACCGTTTCTGCTAACCACCCATAAAGGGACGTGTGTTGGACACTTAACAGTGGTCGACTCAGTGGATCCCCCCCCCCCCAGCTTTTCAAAGAGCAATCTTAATTCCCTGTGCTCGGATATGGTGCCATTCACCAGTCAGTTTGTTGCCCAGTGTCTTTCATCTGGTGCCAGGCTACAGGGAACTGAATGCAGCATTTGTATTTTCCAAATGCATAGCGAGGAAAGGAGGCAAGACTTGGAAGGTTGTGCAGGCAGAGAGGAACAGGGCGGGTGGGACCAACCCGGGTTGCTGGAGATACAGAATTAGACGGGGGGGGGGGGGTGGCATTATTTTCTGGGATGAGGAAATAAGAAGATATGTGAACAGCACTTTAAAAAACATTGGTGGCTGCATTCAGACCCTAAGTACATTTAATTTTTTAAGGTTTTTTTGCTGGGGGGTGGCAGCATAGATTTAGTATTATTTTAGTATGGTGATCTCCATGGATAGGGTGTTTTGCAGAATAGCTACAACAATCTCATCTTAAAACAGACCAGGTTCTTCATGCTTAAGACTGCCAAGATAGGTCCGTGTCTACCACTTCATATCTTATAAACCTCCTTTCTACCTTCCTTCCTTCCTCCCTTCCTCTCTCCCTCCCTCCCTCCCATCCTCCCTCCCTCCCTCTCTCCCTCCCTCCCTCCCTCCCTCCCTCCCTTCCTCCCTTCCTCCCTCCCTCTCTCCCTTCCTCCCTTCCTCCCTCCCTCTCTCCCTTCCTTCCTTCCTTCCTCCCTCCCTCCCATCCTCCCTCCCATCCTCCCTCCCTCCCTCCCATCCTCCCTCCCTCCCTCTCTCCCTCCCTCCCTCCTTCCCGTTACTAGACTAGATCAAACATTTCTGAAGTTTTTATGTAATCCAAGAGAGCTTGCATTGCATTGATAATGATATTCAGGTTACTACTAATCGATTCAGTCTCACAGCTGTTTATTCTTCTCTGTCCCTGGACAGAAAGCCAGTGTGATGGTAGTGGTCACAGTAATGGATCAGGGGGATCTCTGGATTCAGATCCTCTCTCAGCCACGAGTGGAGCCCACTGGGATATCTTGGGCCAATCGTGAACTCTCAGTCTAGCATATCTCTCCGCACTGTTGTGAGGATAACATAAAGGCGGGGAGGGCTACGTCTGCTGCCTTGAGCTCCTTGAAGGGGAGGCAGCATAAAAACACAACTGATGCAATAAGATAAAAGTATCTCGTGGCATAAGCTGACTCTGCTCCTTCCTGTCATTTGTTTTTAGGGCCAAGAAGGCCTGGATGGAGAGAGAGGAAAGCCTGGACAGCAAGGGTTACCTGTAAGAAATGCTGCTTTTCCTTCCTTTTTGAAGTGGTTTTCTTGTTTTGGTGGGGCATGTGAGTGCATTTGCCATAACAGATGCTCAAACCAAGATGCAATGACCTCTTCTTGTTGCGGTCGCTACTATTTATACGCCAGTAAGCATAGCATCATGGAGGTGACGTTGAGAGATCGGTGATCAGGTCTTCCTGGTATGCTTTTGAAAGAAGAAAATAGGAATGGTGTGTGGCCCTGATTTAGACTGGTGGCACTGTGTGAAAACTCTGCTTACCATTTGCAGTGTCACCAACAGAAGGCTCCCCCCCGCTCCAACCTGGTGTTAGCCCTAGACAAAAAAAAGAAGAAGAAGAAGACACACCTTTTTGCCTGACCTTTGTTTCCCTTGCAGGCATCCATCTTTTAAAGCTGTTTTTATGGTCTGGTTTACCCTGAGGGTGTGTTTTATCAACATTGTCTTAAGCTGCTGAATGGTGTTTTTGCTGTTTGTGCTCTGGCTTGGTTTTATTACTTGTTTTATTAATAATAATTCCTTGGTTTTTATGAATTTTTTTTCGGACTTAACATTTATTGGTCTGAGCTGCTAATACTGAGTATGTACAGTATGGGGAGTGTGTGTGGAAAATGTTTTGTCACGTTCATTCAGACCCCCAAAGACCACCAGAGCATGAACAGCTGGACATGAGCCCAGTAGCACCTTACAGACCAGTGAGATGTTCATGGCATGAGCTTTCATGAGTCAATGTTCCCTTCATCGGATAACTTCTGAACCTTTCCTCTGAAAGGTCCTGATTCCCATTGAAGCACACGTGGCGTACAAAGGGATGGGGGCTTTGGGGACCCCATGGTGGTAAAAGGTCCCATTGCCAATTCCCGCCATGAGGAACCAAGAAAAGAAAAGCTAGGGACTATCAACTCTTGTTGTGTGTGTGAGGGGGACAGAGCTTCCCTCCCCAACCCTTATCTGGAAACACTGTGGTATGGGTGGGAAGAGAGGCAATCATCCCGCCCCCCCCCCCTTACAGCCAGTAGGACAGAGGTTATAGGGGCCAGAAATGGTTCATGCTACTGGAGGGCATGGAAACAAAAATATCCACAGGACATGGGGAGACACAACAGAGACACACGCAGGCCCGTAGCTACAGTGGGGCTTTGGGGGGCTCTGCCCCCTTTCTTAAAGACACAGCCCCACAAGAATTTCTCCTGTAATTGCTTTTTTCAATCATTTTAAAATATTTTTAAAGGCATGTGCTCCTTTAAGCAGAGTGGGGTGCTGTAGTTGACTAATTCATGCACTGAGCAAGGGGCTTGGAATAGGTGACCTCTAGGATCCCTTTTAACTCTGTGTCAAGAAACTGGTCTCCTTTAAGAGACTTTTTCTGGCTAAGCATTAGCTTTCTTGACTATAGAAGTCATCACCCCCACCTGCCGGCTTGTTATCAGGATTATTGTTTAGGGTGGCAGAAGTGATTAACTTGCAGCAGCTGAGAACTGTCATCTCAAGTGGTTGAGAGCTGGAAATTTAGAGATCTCTCCTGGTAACAGCTTTCTCTTGACTAAATGGCTTTTTTGTGAGCCACGAGCTAGTCTCTGGAAAGGCAACATGCACGCCTCCTAAAAGATCAGTCCCAGCTGGTGAGGGTCTCTTAATTGATCAGTGAAACTGCACTATGAGGGAAGGATAATCCTCGTCTTCCTCTGCACGCTGGCCCTGAGTGAGGGCCCCACATGGCTGTCATTTATTTTTAAAAATGCTGGCTGGAGCTGCCTTCAGATCTCACCACACCCTGTGCAGTTTGGACCAGGGAAAGCATATGAAGATCAGTCCCAAAGAGCTCGCACAGCCTAACAGTCAGTAGAAGTAGGGGAGGAAAATAGACACATTAACTGGGATGAAGATGCCTTTAAGTCAGTTTCGCAGACTTGGGTTTAATTTTGGTCATGTCCCTTAGACACATCAGTTGACACTTTTAAATTGAATGTAAGGTTTTGCGCTCCCCCCCCCCCCCGGGGTGCAATTTTCAAACTTTATTGAGTTCGAGAATGCAATACGAACCAGAATGAAAACATCAAAGCAGAACATGGTCTCAGAGTAATTAATTACAATATTAAATCTAGTACAAATAGCGCCCTTAAACTATTAACTACGATGTAGATTCTATGGAATGCAGAGCATGCAGAAGGAGATTTCAGTGTACGTGCTGCATAGATCTATAAGAACTCCCGACAAATTACCCAAAGAAGGTGGGTGTTGTAGATTTATGAGGAGGAATATAAATGACATTGGGGAAGGACTCGGTCAAACATGAGAGGTCCCAACAGTGGTCAAGGTTTTGGTTTCTGAACCTTCCACAAGAGGTACTCTGTACTTCCAAACAGTTCTGCCGAGGGCTAGAAACTTGGTTTCTTTAAGCAAAAACTCATGTTCCAGAGCAAACCAAATGCTCCATGCAAAATGGCTTTATACAAAGATGCAGTCTAACGAGGTCACACTGGTAGCAGTGGGAACTGCAGCACCCGATTCCAGTCTCCTTTTTATATCCCGGCTGAGTTAGGATCTATTAAACTTTGGCTAGAGCACAGATCTGGGACTGTGTTTCAGTTGCCTCTCCTGGGCAAAGAAAGGGGTTGTGTTGTCACCTTGAAAAGCTGCCTCTACAATTTGGGAAGTATAAAGGAACTCTTTTAACATGTTGCCCTGCACGGGGGAAGGTTTTTTGCCCATTTTTTCTGTATTCTTTCTTTGTTCCCTTATGCTTTTTAAAAAACACTTCTGTAACATTTTGGTTTACACAAGGGAGAAATAAAATTTCAAACTGGGGATTTTTGTGTCTATACTGGGGGGGGGGGGGGGGGCTACAAAATCCAGTAACTTCCCCATCTGGGATTCTCTCTGTGCTCTTTCATCTCCTTCTGGGGCTGGGGATCTGAAGCAGCTCTCTCATTAAAGCAGTTCCGTACAGCTGATGCTATCAGAGGCACCATGAAGTGCCCTTTGTTCTGTGTGAAAGACATCCGCCAGCAGGGTATTCAAGCGGATGGTCTCTGCTTCTTCTCTTCTCTTAGGGACATCCGGGACCATCAGGCCGACCAGGGCCAAAAGGATCCAAAGGCCAGCAGGTAGGTAAGGGACAGTTGACCAGACTCTCTTGGTTGCCGCAGCTACTGGTAAATCTTTGAGACTCCTAAAAATAGGAGTTTAGGGTGGTTTAAAATAACCTGTCCCAAGATCTTTAAAAAAAAAAAGAAAAAAAAGATGCCCAGTTTCTGATAAGGCTATAGATGCATACTAACATTGGGAATGGATTAGAGTGCAAATACTTTGTGGTGTTCCTAAAGCTGTAGGAAGTTCTGGGTAGCTTTACAGTGTTGAGTGTCTTTGGAGGTGAAAAGCCAGGAGAACTGGCACAAGGAACCAGCACTGGGGATCTTCTGACAAGGCCCTCTGCCGACGTGGCCCATTCACGCCGATCAGATCCTTGTGACATTTCTGGATCCTCTTGGGCACCTGAACGGAGGAGAACCAAAGTCTTTATGTTCCTTTCAGCTTGGCTGGAATCGATGGGGCTTAAAGAATCATGAGTTGCGGTCTTCTACCTTGTTCAGAAGGTTCTGTGTGCACAAGGGGGCTGTGCAATTAATGTGGGGAGGGGCAATGGAGGCCATCTTGCCCAAGGTCCCCCAAAACCTGGAGCCAGCCCTGATGTAATAAAGCAGTGTACAAGTTCGTCAGGCGTGGTGGAGCCGCAACTGTGTGGAAGTTTGGCAATGGAGGCAGATGGCAATCCCATCAAGTTCCCCTCTGTGGGGGATTCGAACTCACATCACACCAGCCATTTGATAGGAGCAGTCGCAAACTCCTCCAGCCCAGTCAGTGTCACTTGCTGTGCCGCCTCCCTGACCAAGACAGCCACTAACATCACCACTAACATCAGCTAGGGATGAGGGTAATTCTGGTGGTCTCTTCTTGTTTGGATGTATTTTGTCTAGACTTGTTTCTAAACCACCAAAGGCCAAAGCATTAGAAAAGAAGAGGGGAGGGAAACCAGGTATTTGCAGGACTCCCCCCCCCCCCCGAGAGTGGACGATTGCCCACAGTCCCAACAGCTCAGCCATTTCCACTGTGCTTTTTTCACCCAAGGAAGGTTAGGGGCCCAGTGAGAGAATTAAGGTGACCCACTGAAGGGGGACCTTGCCCATCTCAGTCCTGCAGCGGGCAGTAAGGAAAGGGGGGGCATGCTGATGGGTGAAAGGAAGATCTTTCTTTTAATTGCACAGTTAGGCTTGATGACCTTGGAACATTCCTCACTTAAGCCTGGCACTGCCGTGCTGGCTGTTCCTAGAGCTGTTGTGATCGCTTTTCCTTTTCCTTTGAAGGGTCAGAAAGGAAAGCCAGGGCTGCGGGGCACCTCAGGCAGCAGAGGCTCACCGGTAGGTAACAAATGCACTGTTGCCTTTTCCTTTAATTCCTTCATGGCTTGGTTCACTGGCATTGATCTTGGTGGGACTGCGTGGCCAGCAGTCAACTGGGGGGATGAAGTTTAATCTGCAGCACCCTGTGCCCATTTTTGGTTGTAGCCATCAAATGTTCTCTGCAGAGCCCTGCCCTGGATAGCCCAGGCAAACCCAGTCTCATCAGATCTTGGAAGCTAAGCAGGGTCGACTCTGGCAAGTCCTGGGATGGGAGACCTCCTTGGAATACCAGCAGTCAGGAGGTGGGAGCAGGCTTTATTCAGCCACCTCTCTGAATATCCTCCAGGCCCCCAGTAGGGGGTCGGTCACCAAAGGTCACCATGACTTCCAGGTGCACACAGTCAGTCACCAGAGGTCTTCATGACTTCCAGGTGCGCACACGCTCACACACACATGCACATATTAAAAAAAAAATTAAATTCTCTACAGAGGAGAAGGACCCTCTTAGTAGGCAGATCTGGTGCAACTCAGTATTAGGCCTGGCCAGGCAGTGCATATATAATCCCAATGGGGCTACTTTTGCCTTGCTGTGGTCCACTTGGGAAGCCACCACCCACGCAGCTGGCCGCCCAGCATGGACTTGCTTAAGCCCGCTTTTGTGTCTCCCATGTTCAAGATCTTCAGTCACACGAGCACCTTTGTGTCCTCAGGGTCTTGTTGGGTTACCAGGTCCCAGAGGAGTGGTTGGAAGGCAAGGTCAAGAGGGTCCCCCTGGCGTTGATGGGGTGCCCGGAAGAGATGGTAGCGCGGGGCTAAAGGTAAGCCTGAAAGTCTGTAGTGCAACCTTTCTATGACCTCTGCCTTCTCTGGGAGGAAGGTGAGCCCAGTATTACCACTAGTAGAAACGGTGCTACCAGTGCTATCAGAGTTACTGCTAATTGTAAGTACGACTCGTATTCCTATCAAATCTGCTAGCAGTATTCCTTCTAGTAGTAGTAGGAATAAGAGTACTACTGCTGCTATTAATAGTACTACTACTACAGCCACTGCTAGTGGTATCTACTGAACATCTGAGGACCCTCCAAATCATTTGGTGATGCATGTTTTAAATGAAATGAAAAATATTATGATAGCAGTTGTATGTAGTTAACGGGTGGGGGCACCTGTGTGTGTTTGCTATGATCTGCTTTCAGTGGGATAGTTTTGCAAAAGCTGATTCATCCCCGGGAGTACCAACACCATGGTAGGAATTTTTGCTGCACAGACGTTGATGTCTCCAGCTTTTCAAAGGAAAGAAAGAAAGTGAGGAGGTGTGACGTTTTTAAATGCTGCTACATGCTCTTCAGCCCTGCTTAAACTGAGTTTGAGCAGTTAAGGAGAGGAAAATGTTTCACTCGCAAAATATTCTTTCTTCTCCAATACAGAGTTACAGAAGAGCGCAGGCTGGCCGGGGAGGGGGAGTTATCATTATTGACCTCATCGGTACTGTCCAGTTGGCGCCACACAGCCCACTTCCCTGGTGCTAGTTGGTGGGAGGGGGGAGTGATATTTCCCCAGCAACAACATAACTGTGTTTCAAGAGCTGGGGGAAAGGAGGTCACTTTGCACCAGAAACGCAGTCCTCAGGGATGATTTCAGTGCATTCAGTATTAAATTTATAAAACGGAGAAATGCCAAGACTCTCAACTTGTCTAGAAAAAGTGCTCTACCACACCACATTCAAAGGCACACGGAGGTTGACTTGCAGTTGTTCAACAGTATCAGGGAAGCGTACTGCAGATGCTCAGAGGTGGTCACCCAATGCATCACAGAGTACATTTCCCTGTTAAGACATTTTTGCTTGTCTTTTTATTCCCTGGTGCAAGTAGGAGGGCATTTCATATTCTTCAGGATTGCCCCACCTGTTGGTGAAGGAGAAAAGCTGCTGGTAGGAGCAGCCTGAGATTTGGAAGTCTGAAGCCTTGCTTGTGGTTTTGGGGACACCTCATTGGGCTCAAAATTCAGACTTTCTAGATGGCTGAAGGATGTTATCGAGATGGTTTACAGGGGAGCTGACGTAGATGGCCCAGGCTAGCCTGGTCTCATCAGGTCTTGGAAGCTAAGTAGGGTCAACCCTGATTAGTACTTGGATGGAGACCATCGAGGAAGTCCAGGGTTGCTCTGCAGAGGCAGACAATGGCAACCCCACCTCTGAATGTCCTTTGCCTTGAAAACCCCACAAGGAGACGCCATAAGTCAACGGTGATGTGACGGTACTTTGCACCATGACTTGGGGTGGGGGGGGCTAGACAAGTTCTCCTGCACAGTGTCCAGGCTCATTTCCAGCCACTTCTGTGGCATTTGGGAAAGGGGTCTCTAGGGATGAGAAACATGGTGTGTTGCTTTGTGAGCGTCATTGCGTACTCACCTCTATAAATTGGATAAATTCTCCTGATGCCAAAGAGGATGCTGCAAAGGATTTTGTTGCCGTGTTTCTCTCTGTCCACCAGAATGCCTGACCATAAGGGTTCCTGCTCAGCCATATCACAAAAGATATGGAATATCCCCTTTTCTCTCCTGGAGAATACAGGAATTCTTACTGTGACTTCCTGCTCTTGGAAGAGGCAGGAGGCTGTTTGTTTGGTCCACCACTGTAAGTTTTCAGGCTGTATTGTTCTATTCCTCTGTGTGGGGGCTGTAGTCGGGGTCTCCTGAGATAAGGTCCTTCTCTCAGGATGGAGTGGAGTTGTTTTCTGTTGCCCCAGAAGGTCGGACCAGAACCAACGGGTTGAAATTAAATCAAAAGAGTTTTCTGCTAAATATTAGGAAGAACTTCCTGGCAGTTAGAGAGGTTCCTCAGTGGAACAGGCTTCCTCAGGAGGTGATGGGCTCTCTTTCTTTGGAGGTTTCTCAACAGAGATTAGACGGCCATCTGACCGCAATGCTGATTCTGTGAATTCAAGCAGACCATGAGAAGGAGGGCAGGAAGGGTTGCCTCAGTGCTTGGTTCTCATGGCCCTTTCCTATACACCCAGGGAAATGTTGATCACCACTTTGGAGTCAGGAAGCAATTTTTCTCCAGGCTAGTTTGGCTGGGGATCCTGGAGATTTTTTGCCATTGTCTGGGTGTGGAACGGGTCACTGGGAGTGTGGGGGGGAGATATGTGTGAATTTCCTGCATTGTGCAGGGGATTGGAATAGATGACCCTGGAGGTCCCCTTCCAACTCTATGATTCTGTGATTCTCTTTCCTCTGCCTTTTTAGCCCAGGAGTTTTTTCAGTACCTTTTCAGTACATTCTTAGATATAGCAAAGGGGCATTCCTTCTTGTTCTGCTAGGGTCATTCCAGTCAGTTTAGGAGCTTCCGTCCACTATTCTGCAACCTGAACTTGCCTCCTTTTCCAGGAAGCGGAATGCCCCCCTTTTGAGAATGGGAATTTGTGTAAAGATCCCACCCAGATCCACCCTTAGACTTCTGTGGCCTCTTTCATTTTCTTCAATGTGGACTGTAAGGTCAGCAGCTTGAAAGGGAGCTTAGCGAGAAATCCAGTGCAAGAATGGGGGGGAAAATGCATGTTTTGCTTTTGTGCTATGCAAAACAATCAGTTCTGCCTTGCTGTTAGGATTAGCCTGCAGAATTCTATGGAGTGAGGGAATCAGGTACCACACTGGAGGAAGATCTACAGCTGAAATCAGGCATTAACCAGAGGTAGAAGTTCCATTTACAGGCATGACTGGGCACTCTCACATTTCAGGGCACATTTGCACAGGTTACAGTCAAGTGTTATTCTAAAACCATATGTCCAGGATTTAGAAAAACCGTAATAACTGAATGAAATGTTTCCCCTCCTTCTCTCTTTGCCATCAGGGAGAACAAGGCGATGATGGGGAAGAAGGCACGCCAGGAATGTCTGGGAAAAGAGGGACTCTGGGTGTGCTTGGTCTCCCGGGAGCTCAGGGCCCCCCAGGATTCAAGGTCAGTCCCCCCCTCCTCCCAATGCTATAATGCAAGCCTTGTCAAGTACCAGGATCTGGAATGGCACCAGAGTCCCTGCTGGGCATGCAAGGGCATCTCCGTTGGATGTGCTTGAATTGTAGCCTGTGTTGTTTTTGGAAAGATTGCTTAATTGGAAGCGCAGCAGGCAGAGCCGTGGTCCAGATCACAAGAGAAAACACACACACACACACAGAGTTATTGTGCAAGTTTCACCTTCTGTTTTTTTTGTCCAATTCATTATGAACAGTTCATACCTCACATTCAGTCCAGACAATTTAAGAAGCATTAATAATATATGCAATTTTAATAAATACTAACCCTGTTGAGTAATTTACAGGGCCATCCTAAACAGGTCTTCTTGGAATCCTACTGAAGCATGTTCGATGTCCTCAAGATTGCACTATTAGAGTTCCTTAGTTTTTCCCACCTGCCCTATTTTTTATCCCCCCCCCTTTCTCCAAGGAACTCAGAGAGACACCCCTGGTTCTCCTTGATTTCATCCTCACAGCAGCCCTGCGAGGTAGGTTAGGCTGACGGAATGACTGGCCAGAGTCACTCTGAGCTTTATGGCTGAGAGTCAAAGCCAGGTGTGCTCAGCCCTAGTCCAACCCTCTCATCGTTTAACCACACTAGCTCTGAGAATCAGCAGAGTTGCAGAAGGCTGCCGGACGCAGTCACTCTTGCCAAATGCTTTTTCTCGGTTTTACGAGATGCCAATGTATTGTGATAATTTCAGAGAGCTTTAAGTATGGCCGGCTTCTGAACTCCTACTGATACAGTGACAGTACGTATCTTTTTCTTACAGAGTTAATATAACATAACATAAGAACATAAGAGAAGCCAATGTTGGATCAGGCCAGTGGCCCATCCAGTCCAACACTCTGTCACACAGTGGCCAAAAATACCAGGTGCCCTCAGGAGGTCCAGCAGTGGGGGCAGGACACTAGAAGTCCTCCCACTGTTGCCCCCCCCCCCAGCACCAAGAATACAGACCATCACTTGCCCCAGACTGAGAGTTCCTATCTATACTTTGTGGCTAATAGCCACTGATGGACCTCTGCTCCATATGTTTATCTGATTCCCTCTTGAAGCCATCCATGCTTGTAGCCACCACCACTTCCTGTGGCAGTGAATTCCATGTGTTAATCACTCTTTGAGTGAAGAAGTACTTCCTTTTATCTGTTCTAACCTGACTGCTCAGCAATTTCATGGAGTGCCCATGAGTTCATGTCTTGTGAGAAAGGGAGAAAAGGACTTCTTTCTCTACTTGCTTTATCCCATGTATAATCTTATAAACCTCCATCATGTCACCCCTCAGCCATCGTTTCTCCAAGCTAAAGAGCCCCAAGCACTTCAACCTTTCTCCATAGGGAAAGTGTTCCAACCCTTTTATCATTCTATTTGCCCTTTTCTGAACTTCTTTTCCAATGCTATAATATCTTTTTTGAGGTGTGGCGACCAGAACTGTGCACAGTACTCCAAATGAGGTTGCACCATCGATTTACAGGCTGATTTGTTTTCAGTTCCCTTCCTAATAATCCCCAGCATAGCGCTGGCCTTTTTAATTGCAGTCGCACACTGTCTCGACATTTTCATTGAGTTATCTACTATGACTCCAAGATCTCTCTGTTGTTGTACAGCTGGAGTAAGTACCCCCACATTGCTGCTTTGTGAGCTGGGTCCCCCCCCCCCCCCCCAGCTCCAAGAATGACCACTGCTGGGCCTTTTTGCACACTGGCTGCTGTTAGTCTTTGGTCTCTCTGATTTTGTTTCCAGTTAGATGGGCATATGGGGGACAGGTCTGCCGGATAGCTGATCAGTGACATCAACAACCACACACAGAGTCACCTGTAGACATTTCCCATGAGGACACTGTAGACCAGGGGTCCTCAAACTTTTTAAACAGGGGGCCAGTTCACTGTCCCTCAGACCGTTGGAGGGCCGGACTATAGTTTAAAAAAAAAAAACTGTGAACAAATTCGTATGCACACTGCACATATCTTATTTTGAAGTAAAAAAACAAAATGGGAACAAATACAATATTTAAAACTATGGGCCTGCTTTTGGCTAATGAGATGGTCAATGTCCGGTTCCATATTTGTCACTGCTAGTCATAACAAGTGATACAAGTGTGCATCAGTTAGTCTAGATCTGGTTGGAGATTTTAGATGTTATTTTGCGGAGGAGGGAAGGTGCACGGGGGGGGGGGGAGAGAGGTGCGCAAAAAGGCACCTTTGACGGGGTTGTTTTCTTTCCCTCTCCGAAGAAACAAAGAACTCGGGATCCTCGCAAACTTTTTAAGGCAGCAAGCCCCCAGCTGCTTCTCCCTGAAACTCCACTACTGCAGGCATCATGATGGGAAAGAGAAACCTCTCTCTCTCTCTCTCTTTCTCTCTCCCCCTCCGATTCCCAGCAGCACAAAAAGCCTCGAAAAAGACCCCCGCCCGGCTCTTGGGACTGGTGCAGGTCTCCTAGCCGGCTGAGAGGCCTCTCAGCCGGCTAGGAGACTTGGGGCCAGCCAGAACGCCTGCCACCCCACACTTACCCTCTTCCAGTCTTCCTTTTGCCTCCTCCTGGCTGACTGGAAGCAGGGGGGCGGGGCTTTGTCATGTGGCCCGGGACGAGTCGGCTGCAATTTTTCCACTGCTTTGTGTGCTGCTGGGAATTGGAGGACAGGCAGCGGCATACCCGGTGGGCCAGAAAAATGCCCTCGGTGGGCCGCATGTGGCCCGCGGGCCGTAGTTTGAGGACCCCTGCTGTAGACCAAGCATATTCTGAGTCGTGGCTTCCAATTTATAGAGCAATGTTTGATAGGAACATGGCCATTACATTGTATCTAGGATATTTCTACACTGCTTCTTTAGAATCTGCCCCAGGTTGTTTGCAATGAAAGCAAGGTAACTGCATAAAAATGAGCCACTAAACAGCATAAAAACTGTCCATGAAACAGAAGCAGGCTGTTATAAAAAGCTGGTGAGAAAAAAAAATCTCTGATTAAAAACCTGGGTAAAAGCACGTGCTTTGGCCGGTCACCTTAAACAAATTAAAGTAGGTGCCAGTCAAGCTTCAAAGGGGGGGGGGGCGTTCTAAAAGTGTGGTGCCATCACAGAGAGAGCCCTGTCTCTAGGCACCACCCACCTCACCTCCGAAGGCACAGCAGGGCTTGAGAGGCAGATCTTGAGAGGCAGGCTGGGTAATATGTGAGGAGATGGCTTTGAGACCTTGTTTTGTATCAGTTGCATAAAAAATGCCGTAGGATGTAAAAACGGATTTCAAGTGGCGTGAAAGAAACAAATGAAAATGGCTTATCGTAATAGGTGAGGCAAAAACAGTTTTCCTCATGTTCCACAGGGCCCGGATCTCGTCTGAAAGAACTTTCGGCCAGGCCGGGGCCAGAGCCAAGAAGGCTCTGGCTGAGGCTAAACGAATGCTTTTGGGGCTGGAGATCGCCAGGAGATTATTATCCGTAGAGCACAGCGCGCTTTGGGGGACATGCCATTCTGATTCCAATTTCTGGAAAGTAGGGATGACCGCCGTCTCTGGATGAAAACATTATTTATTTATTTACTTCATTTATGACCCACTTTTCTGCCCAATGGGGACTCAAGATGGCTTATATAATTCTCCTCACCTCAATTTTATTTTCACCACAACCCTGTGAAGTACGTTAGGCTGAGAGTGGGTGATTAGCCAAAAGTCACCCAGCCAGCTTCCATGGCAGAGTGGGGATTTGAACCCGGTTCACTCCAACCGCTATACCATGCTGGCTCTCTCATGTTGCCTTATTTCCTACCCCCTTAAGATTCTCCCAGACCTTGTTACGGTTCTTTCAAGCTTATCTGGTCAGGTGATACGAGACTAGATGTGTGACAACCAATGCTCCCTCTAAGCTGTGGAGTCTTGTGAGCAAAAATTCTATTTGGTGAGTTACTGTCATTAAAGTTGTGAGTGAGCAATTTGGCTGCTGCATTAAATTAGTTTGCTCGGGAGCCCTCCTTCCTGAGCTGAGACAAAAATGCCTGAGCCAGAGGCGAAAAACCTGTGAGCTACCTCACACTAACTCAGCTTAGAGGGAACACTGGTGACAACTCCAGAAAGGGCCTTCTTGGTCAAGCGCCCCAAAACGTTGGCAATCCCTCCCCAGGGAGATTAATCTGTCTCTCTCTACCAGCAGGTGAGGACTTCATTGTTCTGTTTTGCATACTCCCTAATAATGTCTATTGGCCTCCTCCCTGTTCGTTTGTTTGTTTTGGTGTTGTGACTTTTTATGTTTTTATTGAATGGTTGTATTTGTACTTTGTTTTAAATGTTTTAATGTTTGATAGTCACCATGTCGGGGGCTTATTTAGGTGGGAAGGTGGCATAGAAATGGTTTGTGTAAATAAATAAATATTTAGCAATTTGTCATGCCTCCAGGGGACCTGCCTGCAGCAGCTTACAAAATAAAACATAATAAAAACAAAAAGCAAGAAAAGCAGTTCGTTTAAAATCCAGCATTAAAAAAACCAGCCACAGCAAAAAAAGGCAAGGCAGCTGACCTGTTTATTTTTGGATGAGATTCTCATGTTCCCGATTTTTCTTTTTTGCTCAGTAGCACCCTCTGTCCTTGCATAATTTGAGCACAGAACACCCACAGCGCTGGGCTGTGCACCCTTTGGCAGCCGAGGCAAGCTGGTTTGATGCCTGGTTGTAAGCTAGTGCTTGTTTGGTGTTGATCCAGAGCCTCTAGCTGATGGCGTCATCGACGCCCTGCCCCCCCCCCTCCAGCCTAGCTCTGAAACCAGCGGTGCTGAAAGCATCTGTTAGGGTTGCATCCCCCATTCCCTGCTGCTCACAAGGAGGCAAGAGCTTGCGATGCAGCTAGAATCTATGCCAGCTCAGCCACTGAAAGATGCGCACTGGCTGCCAGTTTGTTTCTCGACAGAATTCAAGGTGGTGGGTTTGACCTTACAGTGGCTCAGGACTTGAAGGAGAGCCTTCTCCCAGGCAAACTTGCCCAGTCCCTGAGATCTGCATTGGAGGCCCTTCTGTGGGTGCCCCCCAGCATCAGAGGTCAGGTACGTGGCAGGGCCTTTTCAGTGGTGGTACCCTGTTTACAGAATACTGCCCTCCCAACAGATTCTTGAGATACCTGCTTTAACTTCATTGCAATGCTATTAAGACCCTTTTTATTTCCTAGGGATTTTGCGTACAGAGAACTTTTTTCTCTTTCATAATACTAGCACTCAGGGACACCCAGTTAAGTTGAAGGTCAGTAGATTCAGGACAGATGAAATTAATTTACTCAACAATAATTAAATCAGGGAATTCCCTGCCAGAGAATGCAATGATGGCCACTAGCATAGATGGCTTTAAAGGGGGATTAGCCAGGTTCATGGAGGATAGGCCCATCAGTGGCTATGAGCCACAGTTAGTACAGGGAACCTTCACATCCTGAGTCTCTAAATCAGGGGTGTCGAACTCGTTTGTTATGAGGGCCGGATCGGACATAAATGAGACCTTGTTGGGCCAGATCATGTGTGTCATAAAATGTAATGCCAGGTACTGGAGATATAAACTTTACCAAGGACACAGCCAGTTCTTTACCAGACACTCTCAATCGCGCAGGAGAGGCTTGCCTATCTATCTCTCCTGTACGATTGAGAGAGACTAGTGAAGCAAGCTGTGATGTGGCAGCAGCAAGAGAACTGGAAAAGGAAGTAGGAATCAGCCAGGGCCTTGGGGGCTGGACTGGGGCCCTCTGAGGGCCTGATCCAGCCCGTGGGCCACATGTTTGGCATTCGTGCTCTAAATCTCTAAATACCAGCATGAGGAGGCCATGTTAGGGAAAGGCCTTAGTTACTGCACTTTGCTTATTGGCCCTTCAAGGCAACTGGGTGGCTGCTGGACTAGATGGACCACTTGTCTGATCCAGTGGGGATCCTCCTTATGTTTTTACATATATTGTTTTGTATGTCTGCTGAGTTATTGTACTTGATTTCTTTCTTTTTTTAAAAAAAGATCACTTTTCTTGCTTGTCTTTAGTTTTAATGTGTTGCTTTTAATCTTGATTTTGCTTGCTTTTAATCTTGATTTTATCATACGCTGCATTGTGGACTTTCAAGAGCAAATTGTAAATCTTCCAAATCAGTAAAGTCGGGGTGGGGGGGAGGAAGCCCAGCAGTGGATGGGGCTCCCCACCGGGAGAGAAGTCTCAGCGGAAGCATCTCTCTGCAGCCTCAGTTTGCCAGTCAGGCGCATCCCAGCTCGGCAGTACTACTCAACAGATTGCTCTGGGGCCCAGAGTTGTGCTAGAACTGGGACCGAGTGTGTGGTTCTTTCGTAGCTGTGCCTCCCCCTCATGCTCCCCACCATGCTCCTTTCCTTGGAGATTTTTTGTTAATTTGTTTTCGCCGTGAATGTTAGATTCAGTTGAACAAATTTGGACTTGCCAGTTTCTGGCAGTTAAAATCTTGAAATTTAAGAAAGAAGCAAACGAACAAACAACCCCAGAAAGGCTTTATTGCTCCATGACTGGGGTTTGCCTAAGCCTCTGCAATTCTGGCTCACTCAATGTGTCAGCCAGGAGAGGAACACTAGAGGCCTTTTGGGGCAAACTCGGGAGCACTTACTTCACCTCTGCCTACAGCAAGGCAGTCTTGAGCGGTTTCCCCTTTCACAGCCTCAACTGTCTACTAAAGGGGATGTATAGCGTCATGCTAGTAGAACAAAAATTGAATCCAGTGGCACCTTTAAGACCAACAAAATTTAATTCTGGGTACAAGCTTTTTTGTGCATGCCCACTTCTTCAGACACATAGGTACAAATAGATGCACAAGGCGCCACTGGACTCAAACTTTGTTCTGCTGCTTCAGACCAACAGGGCTACCCACCCGAATCTATCATCATGCTAGTAGGTGAGAGCTTACCTTGGTCATCTTGTACATGGGCAGAGGCTCAGGGAATCAGGGCTCTCAGTCCTTTTGCATATTCAGCTTGCAAATGTCAGAGAATCTAGAGCCTGCATAGGCAGCACACTGATGTACTTATATGTCTCATGCGTGGCAGTTGAAACGAGATACTGGCTGTGTGCACAATTATATAGTCAAGTTCATGGAGCCCACCAGCACTGTGGTTTAATCCTATCAAAAAGTCCTCTGTTAATTTTGTGAGGCTGGCACTGAGGGCCCTGGGGAGAGGGGGAGCTGCCCCTATCCCAGTGCATTCTACCCCTTCCCTTCCTCCCATAAGATAGCCAGAGTTTGCAGAGGTCGTGTCCTGAAAGCTGGTAGTTTGAAAGTTTGCAGTCCAAATGCAAACTCTGTAATAAATAGGCTCTGTGAGTTTGTTTGTTTGTTTGTTTTTGAACTCTGTAGCGAAAGAGTGAGATTCCAAATAGGCCAGGCTACTCCAGGGGCTGGCTGAGTATGGATTCAATTATCTCTCAGTTAAGGCAGGACTCTGCTGTTGTCAGTCGCTGCCCCCTACAGATTGTGCTTGGAACAGCAGCTTGGCAGCCAAGGATGGCACAAGAGCCTTTAAATGTTTTTCGGCACGCGCTTGCACTCCAACTGTACCTCTTTTCTTGTCCCTGTCTCTGGTAAATGAGGTTATTTTTAAAAAATTTAGGGCCGCAACTCTGCCAGTGGTTCCTGAGGTGCTTTGCAAAGCAAAGTTGCCTTGAAGAACAATCCTTGCAACTGAAGTCTGACAATCGTTGCCACCAAAGTGCCTTGGAGAACAAGCCTTGTGATCTGACATTGTTGCTGGCTTTTGCCGTAATAAATGAATGAATGAGAGAGAAGAAGAATCCACCAATGGAATGAAAGCAGCATTACAATAAGACAGACGGACAGACAGACAGACAGACAGACAGGGGAAGGGAAGGGAAGGGAAGGGAAGGGAAGGGAAGGGAAGGGAAGGGAAGGGAAGGGAAGGGGAGGGAGGGAGGAAGGAAGGAAGGAAGGAAGGAAGGAAGGAAGGAAGGAAGGAAGGAAGGAAGGAAGGGAAAAGAGAGACAGCAGCTTAACAGAAAGATTTCTAAAAGGCCAGCAGGCTGATAAACCGAGCCTAACACAGAACCCAATTCCAGCTTTTAAAGAACTGCTGTTAGTGAGAGTTGCTCAGGTGAAGTTTCTGTCCTCTCCATTAGCTCTCTCTTAGTTCAGTCTCTCAGCTGGATTGGCTAAGAGATGGAGCTGTCATCCGCAAGCTCCCTGCTTCATGTCTCGCCTCTGCTACAAACTCACCAGGAGTCCTCGGGCAACCCACTCTCTGGAAGCTCCCTCCCCATACATAACACAGGTCCACCTGAGCACTTGGAGGCTCCCCTCCCTTGGCTAACATACTCAGAACGGGGAAGGAAGAAAAGGAGCTAGCCCATCCCTACCTCAGTCTGTCCAGGAGGAAGAGAGTGAGGGAGCTGGCTTCTTAGGGGGGCGGACGCCACGTAAACCATCAGATTGCTATATTGTCTTATCCAGACACCTTAGAGGAAGTTTCAGTATGTGATTCTCACATCTACTCTGTCTCGGGTTGCCAGGTCCCTCCTGGCTACTGGGGGGGGGGGGGCTGCACGTGGATAGGGTTGCCTTTTCCAGGTTGGGAAACTCTTGGGAGATTTGAGGGTGGAGCCTGGGGAGGACAGGGAACTCAGTGGGATACAAGGCCAGTCAGTCTACCCTCCAAAGCATCCATTTTATCCAGGGGAAGTGATGTCTGTAATTCCAGGGGATCCCCAAGTCCCACCTGGTGGCTGGCATCCCTAACCCTGCCAGGGAAGCTAATCTAGGAGACAGTTTGGAGGCTGTCAAGGAAGTGGATCAAGATGGGTAGCTGAGTTAGTCTGTCTGTAGCAGCAGAAAAGAGCGAGAGTCCTGTAGCATCTTAAAGACTTAACAAAATTTGTGGCAAAATTCTGAAGAAGTGAGCAGCGACTCACAAACGCTTATACCCTGCCACAGTCTTTAAAAAAAAACCTTTATTAACTTTATTAAACACTTAAACAGTTACAAAAAGCCAGCAATAAATGTCTAACAACAATGTTAAACCTGTAATATATAAAACAAGAAATACAGGGTCTTACGTCAATACAGATAGATAAAGGTGAGATCTGAGGGGAAGGTAGATATCTGAAAATCTAAACAAGAACAATTTTAACAGTATGTGTAAGCAGCTGCACAGTCTCAAATGGAAGGGAATCTCAACAACAGAAAAGGAAGGCTTTATATTTAGAAAATGATAACTGTTTGCAGTCTGGTCACTCTCCATCATGGCAAAGAACAGGTACCACATCCGTCTGATTAGAAATTTCTTGGTCATCATGGGCTCTAGGTGTACAAACAGAATTTTTTTCTAATATAAAATAATCCCATACTTTAAGAAGCCATTGGTGCATCGTTGGGGGGTTGCTATCCTTCCATTTATGAGCAATTACTGCCTTTGCTGCCGTTAGAAGTGTGATTATGAGTTCTTCTCCACTAGCTGCCCTTCCACAGATTTTGTTAGTCTTTAAGGTGCTACTGGACTCTTGCTCTTTTCTTCTGTCTAGGAAGGATCATTGGTTAGCAGGTGTCCCGTAGCAAAACCCCAACACTCTCTTTCTCCACTGCCTCAGTGACTTACTGCACATTGGGAATGAGGATTGAGGAAGCCCTCGCGCCCTCCATCCTGTGCTGCAGGTGACCTGGCGAGGGGGGCAGGTTGGTTGCAGAGGGCTAAGCAGTGAGCGGGCCCAGTCCTGCAAAGGCAATCACCCGTCCAACTTGCTCTCACTACGGCTTTGTGCAGTGCCTTCGCAATAAAATCCAGTAGCAGTGTTTTTCAGAAAAAGTGTCCAGCAGTTTATATTTCCTGCTTCGCAGTTCTAAAGGTCAGGGTTTATTCTGGTAGTGACATTTAACAAAGAGGACCAGGGAAAGTTCAGGGGCTGCAAAGAGTCGAGGGTCGCCATTTTGTTTGTCTTCCATTGGCCACACATTAAACTGGTAGGCGCTGAATTCAAGACAGCAGCATTTTCGAGTTGCCTTTTCAGACAGTCCTGCATCACGTTCTGTCATTCCTGACCACCTGTCCTCCATCTGAGTGCTTCCTTCAGCAGACCCATAGCTGCATCCTCACCAGAACAGAGCCCTACTTCAGTGGTGGAATGGAGAAGGCCTTGGGTGCCGTTGCATTTCCTTTGGAATTATACTGATGCTGTTTTGTTTCTTTTAGGGAGAAAGTGGGTTACCTGGGCAGGCAGGCCTGTTGGGGAAGCGAGGGCCACCGGCTGGAATGGGGCTCCCTGGAAGCCCTGGAGAGCCTGGACCGAAGGGGCAGCCGGTAAGTAGACAAGTCTTTCTTTCAAAAGTATTTTTTGTTTCCATTCCATTCTTTCTCCAAGGAGGTCACTTGGGAATCAGCTCAGCGATACAGCCTGTTAGAAATTCCCCTGCTCAGTTTTCAGTTCATGGATCTTGGGTATTAGGTGATAGGACATTTACAGTTTTCTGATTTCGTTACCAAATTTATACCCTGTCTTTCTGACATCATAGAATCTTAGAATTACAGAGTTGAAAGGGACCATAGAGGCCCTCTAGTCCAGCCTCCTGCTTAGTGCAATATCAGCCTACAGCATCCCTGACAAGTGTTTGTCCAGCCACTGCTTAAGGACTACCGGGAAGGCAGCCACCAAGGCAGCTAACAGATTAAAAGCATATGTGATAAAATTACATCTCAAAAACCACTGAAATCAAACAAAAATGCCTCATTCGAAACAATTAAAACCAAGCTAAAATACATATACAGTACAATAAAATACGCATACATAAGACAACTGTTAAAAACAGGGCAGGATGGAGAGATCACTGCGGGAATGTCAAACAAAACACAAGAGTCTTCACCTGCTGGCAGAAGGCAGCAGCAGAAGGAGACAGGCAAGTCTCTCTGGGAAAGGAAAGACCTTTCACTGTCCGGAGAACCATTGCTAATCAGGATAGACGTGCAGGGCTGGTTGAACCAGCAGTCTGATTCTCTTTGCAGTAGCCACAAATGAACAATAGCTGGTCATAAAGCCAAGACATTGATGACTGCTGAAGAGATTACTGGCTGTACAGTGGACTTCGTTTCAAAAACTGGAGCATTTGCACTTAGTGGAGGAGGAAAGACAGTGTTTGTATATAAGAAATCAATCACTGATCTGTTTATTGATGCCGGGATGCCCAGTAAAAGGACTCAAGAATAGCCACTTTTGTAAGATGTAATAGCTGTTTAACATTTGGGACTTTTATCCATGGAGTAACTCTCATCTTAGTTAGGGGTAGTATAAGAATAACGGGGCAAGAATAACCGTTCTTGCTCGGCCCAGTTTTTACATGCCTGAAGTTTGACTGTGCAATTCTACCTTCTGCAGTCAACCCAGGATTTTGCACTGTGCCTGTTTTAGGTTCATGCTGGTTGTAAGCTGCTTTGAGCATCCTTGTGTGGAGGGATATAAATAAATTGGAACAAAATTGACCCAGGGGCATTGTACAAGCCTCCAAGTGTTTGATAAATATTCTTTGACTGAGCTTTTCCCCATTTTGGAGTTTGTGGCCCACTTCCTTTCCAGCAGTCTTTCCAGCAGTCTTTAAAGAGATGTTTTAAAAATGCTTTGTGTGTGTGTTTGTTTGTGTTTGTGTTATTGGCACAGCTTTAATTTTCACATTTATGGATTCCTGGAAAGCTACTCACACTTCTTAGATTCTAAACAAGTCTTGCCTTGCCAGAATATGTCTCATGAACATGGCAGGGAAAGTTTCCCCAATGCCAAAGGATGTTAGGGCTTTTTGCAGCAGAAGTGGTGGAAACCCCATCGTTTGAGTCATTTACAGCCAGACTGAACAAGCCCCTTCGGAATACAGAACAGCTGAGGCAGCCCTGGCCATAAATAGCTTGTTTCCCCACATCAGTGATGTTTCGGTGACTCATCCAGGGTCGTTTTTGTCTTTTCCTCAAATGTTCCAGCAGCTTTTCCCATTTCTTATGCAAAGGTCAAGAGATGGGAAATTGAGTCCTGTGGCTATAGAAATTAGGGTATGTTCCACTTGGAATTCGTTGTCACGATCCTCCTTCAACCATCGATTCCAGTATTGCCCTTTCCAAGCACAGATGTTCAAAGCACAGGGTAAATTCAGAAACAAGAGGGGTTCTTGTTCCTTTAGGGCACTGATTTTGTTGACTGGAAAGAAAGTCCAGTGAGATGAGTTCATCTGGTAGGGGCCCAGTGGATATGGCAGTGTGAGCCAGGTTTTTGCAGCTTGTTCTGTGACCATTTTCTTCCTCCCCAAAACCTCAAGAGCATCCAACAAAAAGCTCATGGGGTATAGATTTAGGGTAGAAAAAAGGAAGAATTTCTTCACACAGTACATAAACAGTTTGTGTATGTAGCATTGGTCACTCATGTAGGGCCAAACAGCACCTTGCAGTGTATGCAAGTCAGCCATAGGGGCTCACAGCCGTATTGCAGCTGTGAATTCCTGCTGGCGGGCCCCCACGGCACTCTTAAATGGCACTGAATTGCACTGAAACTGCAGTGTGGCTGCCAGTCCCTGCGGCAGAGTTGTGTACATTGTAATGGGTACTTTGGCCCTCACAAGGCTTTAAGAGGGAGACACTTTAGCCTCTGTGTCTTGCTCGCAGGGTTTATGGGGAATATCTGGTTAGCCAATGTCAGAAATAAGATGCTGGACCGTTGTTCTGATCCCTAGAAGTGTTCATGTGTGATGCCTTAAGGGGCTCCTTCAGACATCTGGTCTCGAACCACATTGTGCCCATTGCACAGTGACTGCAGATGACAAGGCGTGCCAGAAGGGAAACAAACTTGATCTAAAAGCACTACCCTTATGAAAACTTCATGTACTATGTACTGTGGGAAAACTGTACATCTAGGCATGAGCATGCCCTGCTCACACCCCTGCCTGCCGCCCAAATGCCTCTCTGCTCCTGGCCCAGGTGATGCCCAATTAATCCTTAATGTGATCTTTCCTGTTTGCGTCTTGCCAAGTTTGCAAAGGCGCTGTTGGACCAAAAAAGCAAATGGCTTCAAGCTCTTTCCACAATCTCTTCCGCCCTCTTCCGTTTGGCTTGCAGGTAGCCTGGCTTTGCCATTCAGACTCATGAGCTGTGGTGTGCTTTGGTCACTGGTTTAAACTAAACGCTTTTTTTTTTTAACTTCCAGGGAGACTTTGGTGAATCAGGATTTCCAGGGATAGCCGGACTGTTTGGACCAAAGGTGAGGTCACTGCATGTATAAATACCATGTCAAGTCAAGCCGGCATATTAAGTGAGGAAACTTTTAAAGGCCCTTGTTACCCTAAGCTGCACGGAAGCTCTTTTTTACGAGCAGCTCCTGCATGGCTGGAAGAGTGTTTAAAGGGATTGATTACAGGGCCTCCAATTGCATCCATCTTCCCCCCTGGAACTCCTCTTGTTGTTGGGGAGTCAGCTCCCTGATTGGGATCTGGGCAGTTCCCCCCGCCCCCTTATAGTTGGGCATTTAAAGAATATCTCAGCTGTGCTGGAGTCATTTGTGGAAAAGTGGGTCTTCTATGACTAGAATAGATCCAGGTGGGCAGCCTGAAGCAGTAGAACAATTTTTGAGTGCAGTGGCACCTTTAAGACCAACAAAAGCTTTCATGAGCCCGCCCACTTCTTCAGATACATACATCTGCCTATATATATATGAAACGTTAACTTCCATTTCTACGGACCTGAAGAAGTGTGCTTTGCACACGAAAGCTCATGCCTTGCATAAATTTTTGTTGGTCTTAAAGGTGCCCCACTGGACTCAAAGTTTGTTTTATGACTAGGATAGTAAGCATTTCAAGAACCCCTAAAACTGGTAAGTTACTGGGAACAGAAATGGCTGTTTCGTACTCTTGGAAGAGCAAAAGCAGAATGGAAGCAATCCTCTTTGGGAATTCTTGGACAGTGACAAGACCTGTTGGTTGTTGCTGGAGGGCGTAACCGTGTGAGGCACCCACTGCCAAAGAAGCGCCATTAACATTTCCCAAGTCTGGCTGCATCCCACAGCTGTTGACTCAGATGTTTTCAAAAAGGGAGGCCATTGCCCTGTGCCTCTCACATGAGGAGGACCACATTCGTCTGGACACACAGTGCTATGTTTCAGTCTTTGAAAGGAACAGTGCCATTTACTTCCATAGCAATACATTTGATCAGTGTCAGTTTAGTATCATGGGTCTGTGCTCTGCTTCACCTACGAGGTTATTGACTTCAGTGGAGGGATTTGCTTGTTTTGTCGTATTGGATCTGTGTGGAGCCAACCTTACCACCTCTTCTCCAACTCCACCCCCATCCCTGACAGGCCAACAGCGTAGTTGATAACACCGCTGGAGAACAGGGCGCTGGAGCCATCACCCCAGTGAACAGCAGCAAGGAAAGCTTACTGGCTCAGCAGAGGTTTCTGGTAGTTGAAGAAATAGTTTTAGGCAGTTGGCATCTTTTTCCAGAATTCCACTAACCTGAGGTCCACAAATCACTAAAACAGTGGAAGGATCCCATTTGCAAGTGAACCCTGTAGTGTTTTTTCTTTCAGTTTTCAGGGCACACTGCTGTGGTATAATTCCTGACACCAGACAGATTTATTAAAAGATTGCATGTGTATCTTGTTTCCCCATAAGGACAAAATGATACTGACATGGTGCAATGAGAAGGGAAGAGGGCCTCCAATGAACAACCAACCCCTGGAGTCTGGACCTCTTAGAATCTTAATAGCAGCCTTGAGTTATTAGTCATTTATATTTCTTGCCATGCACGGCCAAAGCCAACAGGTCGAAAAATCAGGATAACCTCATCAAATCTCCACATCAGATCTGATGTACTGGCATCACTGTAGCCAGGGGTCATTTCGTAGAAATAGAGGTGCAGGAGTTCATTAGCATAACTCATTTGCATAACTCATTTGCATATGCCACACCCCCTAACATACTGGAAGTGTGTCAGAAGGCAACACCCACCCCTCAGGCTCCACTCCACAGGTGAGTGAAACTGACCTGCTCTTCCTCCATTCCCTTCCCCATCCAGTACTTTGTGCAATAAAAATAAGCGTAAAGAACACACCCTCATTCTCTTCCTGCTCCCTTGAAACCACCAGGTTTCAAGTAGACTGGAGATACCCAGGACATGTGCACCACCCATCCCTTTCCCTTCCCCTCCCCACAACAAGACACCCTGTGAGGTAGGTGGGACTGAGAGAGGTCTTTTGAGAACGGCTCATGAGAGAACAGCTCTGAGAGAACTTGTGACTGGCCCAAGGTCACACCAGCAGCTGCATGTGGAGGAGTGGGGAATCAAACCCGGTTCTCCCAGATTAGAGTCCAACTCCTGACCACTACACCAAACTGATGGGGAGGAAGCTGCTGAAGGTTGGTGAAATTTCTCCAGGACTTATGTGCCATGTGCCCAGATAAAAAATGGTATACTTAGAAAATTTATATGCCACCTTGAGCAAGTCTCTGGAAAAGCAGCACACAGTCATAAAAGGAACAATGATAAAATTATCAATATTAAAACAAAACATTAAAATCAATAAAGACCCTAGCAGGGCTTTCCCTGGGGCGCTGCGCCTCTGCACTGTTTGGGGAAGCCGAGGAGGGAACGGGGCTTGGTCATGTGCCCGCCCCCTGGGCTCCTCACTCCCGGAGCTGTGCTCCTGTGCGCTCCCGCTCCAACAGACCCTGACTGTAGCTCATTCCCTTTCCCAGTTTTGTTACAGCCTTTTTGAAAGATATCCGGTCATCCTGACTGGATCATGGAACCATCCACTTGAAACAGGCCCCTGCTGGGAAATCTGATTGTTCTTTCATGGAAGGGGAAACCGCATAGTCCTGTGGGTGTGACCCAAAAGGCTTCTTTTGGCTTGGGCTGCTACAGTTCTTGAAAGTTTTTCTCGAGGGTCTCTCACAGATGTATCTTCTCTGAACACTGGAATCTGATTGGTCCATGGAGATAAAGCAGTGTGGTTGGGGAGATTTAATAGTGCAGTGTCACTAGTGCAACGAAGTTTTGTTCTTTGTGAGTGGGTAGTATTCTTTCTGGGACTGACCTCTGAGGTTTATATCCACAGGGACCCCCTGGAGATCTCGGGTTCAAGGGAATTCAAGGCCCGAAAGGTCCACAAGGACTTATGGTAAGTTTTTAAAAACTGGTTCCAATCCTAATAATTGCCTTGTTTCTGTTTTGGGGCTGAGTTCTTCTGCACAATAATGGCTGGAATTGGCATGAGTGCCAGCAGAGGAATAACTGTGAAGCCAGGTAAGCTGAGGGGCAGAAGCGTGGCCAGACGAGAGGCTTCCACCATAGCTGCTTTATCTGGGAATTTCCCCATGGGAAGGATATTCCTGATCTGCTCAGGCTGTTTTGAAACTCCCTGCAGCTGAGGACAAAATAGTGGTTCTGTACTCCCACGGTTGGTGACTCCCCTTAAGGGGATCAGAGAATGCCTGTTGTTCACACCAAATTGCTTAGGTGAACAGAAGAAGAATACAAGAAGAGCCCTGCTGGACCAGACCAGTAGTCCATCTTGTCCTGCATCCTGCCTCACACAGTGGCCAACCAGTTCCTCCAGATGGCCCAACAACAGAGCATAGAAGTCAAGGCCTTCCCCTGATGCTGCCTCCTGGCTCTGGGATTCAGAGTCTTAGTGCCTCTGAATGTGCAGGTTCCCCTCAGTCACCAAGGCTAGTAGCCATTGATAGACTTATCCTCCAGGAATCAATCTAATCCCGTTTTAAAGCTGACTGTCTTCTTGGCTAAAATTGGTAATTCAGTCACAGCTACAGAATTTAATAGCCCAGCTGTAGTTTGCTAGTGGGAAGCCTGTAAAGTCAGGGCCTCCTTGTACTCCCTGTAAAGTCAGGGCCTCCATCCCAAACTCCAGGCACAGTTAACCGGTTGGGGCTGAAACTGGAGGATTTGAAGATATTGCCCCCTCCGAATGTATCACTCAGAGTGAATTCACGTGTTCCATAAACCTGTTAACCAATGTTTCCTTTTATTTATACATGCAAAGTTTTCTTCCGTGGATTTTCCTGAATCAACTATAAAAAAACAAAACAGAAAAGGGAACTAGGGAGATTAGGTTGAGATCTCCATTCGTCTGTGTAAACTCCTTGGATTACTAGTTCTGTACGCCCAGCCTGACTTACCTCCTCATAGTGCTGTTCTGAGTATCTAGTGAAGGAAGAAAAATCATGTACACTTTGAGCTTCTTGAGTCCCGGCAGAATGAAAATGCAATAGATCGGCAGCCGTAGCGTAGTGTAGTAGACAAAATCCTCGACAGAAGGAGGGGGAGAGACATGAGGTGCTGAATGGAAGATATTTGGTGTGCAAATGCTTGAACGAAGACTTAACTAAAGGGCATGACAGAAAATTCAGGCTAGATCAAGGGTAACAATATGAGTAAAATGGTTTACCAGGAGAGACAGCTTGAGAGGAAAGAAGAGAACAGAGCTCCATAGTGGGGAGAGAGAGAAAGAGAAGGAGACCCATGCCATACTTCCACTGAGGCTCGAGGGCAAGGCCATAAACGGCTGCTAGATTACTGCAGCCAAGTTTGAGATGAGGTCAAGAAAGCCTGGGCCAGATGATCCAAAGATGGCCGACAGGAGCTGACACAGATGCAGACAGACAGAGTAGGAAACTGAGACGAGGAGTGGAGCGAGAACAGGAGGCCTGGAGGTCTGGTGATTTAATGGTGTCCAGAAAGAGGAAGAGGCAAAATAGTTTGGTCTGGGATCCAGGGGGTGGCCCACGGCACGGAAAACAATTTCACGGGGAAGTTTGGGATCTTGGTCAACCAGCCAGTAGGAAGAGGAACATAGCATAGGCAAGGAGAGGTGTCCAGATAACAGCCTGTTTTGGTCACTGGCAACTTTCTTCCTGCTGCGTCCCCTGGCCTGCTCCATTCCCAAGGCCGTGAGGGGGGCTCGTTTCTGCAGTACTGTTATCATTTGTCTGATTTATGGCCCTGAATGGGGCACTGAGGTTCCATTCAGCAGAGGGGCCTGCAACTGGCTGGTGTGGTCTGTTGCTTCCCATCTGCCGTTGCTGCAGCGGCTCATTTCTCTGGTACTTCCAGATTTTACAGCTATCTAGGCACAGTGGCTGTACCCGCCCCCACACTGGCACTCTTGCGCCATCCTGTTTGGCCCTGGCCAGCAGCACCCCTTCCGTTTACACCCTTCCCAGTACCACTTTGGTCTCTGATTTCACCAACCAGCTCTAATACAACTTCTGCTATCCCCCGGCCGGATTTGGCACTGTGGGAGTCGGCGTGATTGTGAATGTTGTTCAGATACTGCCTCTTGCCACTGGGCCTCATCTTACCTGTCTGTAAAAGGAGAGTAAAAATGGGCTACTTTGGGAGGGCCATTGTGTGGAGGGAAGAATGAGAGAACAAAACGTCGCTCTGGCAACGGGGCGCGCTGGAGACTTCTGCACTCACTGACATCTCTGTTTTCTGTAGGGGAAGGAAGGCGTTATCGGGCCACTTGGAATTCTGGGCCCAACAGGAAGCCCTGTAAGTTTTCTCTCCGGCTCATTCTGAACTAAGTGGAGAATACAAATAGCAATACCCTGTCAACTCTGGGAACAAAACACTTCCGTGGCCCCCTGTGTGCTTCTCGTGGGTGACTTTTCCCTGGCTGCAAGTGCCTCTGTGAGGGAGACGCTTGTGGGCCTCTGAGCCCTTCTCCTCCATAGCCTGCTGCTCCCACCTCCCTAAGGAAGGCCAAGCTACACAGGCGGCTCTTCTTCTGGGCTTTGCCCCCCCACATTGCTCTGTCTCCTCCATGCCTAGTAGCCTGGGCACCGCCCCCCTCCCCCCCAGCAGGCTTGCCGTGCTCCTCTATAACCTGAGCAACAAGCTCACCAGAGGTCCTGTGACTGAGCCGCAGTGTGTCAGGCGTCTCCCTTGAGTCACAACATCAGGACTTGGAGAAATGAAATGCACCTCAGGCAAAATTTAGGGCATAGAGAGCCAGTTTGATGTAGTGGTTGGAAGCACGGACTCTAATCTGGGAGAACCGGGTTTGATTCCCCACTCCTCCACGTGCAGCTGCTGGTGTGGCCTTGGGTCAGTCACAGTTCTCTCAGAGCTGTTCTCTCAAGGGCAGTTCTCTCAGAGCTCTCTCAGCCCCACCTACCTCACAGGGTGTCTATTGTAGGGAGAGGAAGGGGAAGGAGATTGTAAGCCGCTCTGAGCCTCCGAGTGAAGGGCAGGGTATAAATCTAATCTCCGCCTCTTCTCCTTCTCCACATGTACGCAATACCTGAGAGAGAGAGAGTGTGTGTGTGTGTTGTGTGTGTGTGTGTGTAGGAGACTCCTTTCTCTGAGGAGCGGCCAGACAGCAGGAGGCTGACATTCAGTCCCCCAATATGTACGACTGCCATCTTAGCTGGAAGGATGATGCTTCAGTGTTTTGATCTGTGTGTACTAAGGCTGAAAATGTGTGTGTTGCCCCTTTCAGACCAAACGGCGATTGTGCATATCAGGAGGGTTGCAGGATGGCGGAAAGTGCTGTCAAGTCACGGCTGACACATGCCAACACTGTAGGGTTTTCAAGGCAAGAGATGAGCAGAGTTGGTTTCCCATTGCCTGCCTGTGTGCAGCAACAGTGGACTTCCTTGGTGGCCTCACATCCAGGGCTCATTTCGTAGCAGGAGCTCCTCTGCATATTAGGCCACACACCCCTGATGTAGCCAATCCTCCAAGAGCTTACAGTAGCCCTTGTAAGAAGAGCTCTGTAAGCTCTTGGAGGATTGGCTACATCAGGGTGTGTGGCCTAATATGCAGAGGAGCTCCTGCTACGAAATGAGCCCTGCTCACATCCAAGTACTAACCCGGATCAACTCAGCTTAGCTTCCAAGATCTGACGAGATCAGGCTAGCTTGGGCCATCCAGGTCAGGGCAGGGGTTGCACACATGCGGTAGATTGCAAAAACTGAAAAGGGCAGTCATGTATACTCTCTAGCCCTGAGCAGCCAACACTTCCTCACGTTCAGTCAACACACAAAGAGGGAGAGCAGGCACGAGTGCACCGGCCCCTCCCTCCACCTCCATGTGATCGCGAGATCTGGAGTATAATAATAGTAAATCTATATAAGTGTATTTTTTTTTAATTCACACAGGGCCCCAAAGGAGACAAAGGCAGTCGTGGCGAAATGGTGAGTGGTCCTTCACTTTTGGGGGGGGGGGGGCTGTTTCACACATCTTATGACAGTTGGCAAGTGACCAATGATAATAACGTGTGGGACGTCTAGCTAAGGTGTTTGGAAACACGTGAAGTCACCTCTCTTCTACCAAGGCAGACCGTCAGCTGCTCAAGTCCTGTGTGCTATCTGTTTGGATTGACCGAGGTTCTCCAAGGACTCGAGGCCTTTTCTTGCTTGTTATCTAAAATGTAACCAGAGGATGAACTTCGGGCCTTGTGCAGATGTTCTAGCCCTGAGCTCCAGGCTCTGGCTCACCTGTGATGGCTGTGCCACACATTAACATCACAGATTCATGTTGTAACCAATGAGAAACTGAACGGGCATATATGGGTTCTCCCACACCTTACCAGTGTGGAGTTAGCAGGTAGAGTGTTGGAATAGGAGCTGGGAGACTTGGGTTTGAACATGCACCCAACCCTGCAGCTTTTGGGGGTGACTTCGGGTTAGTTGCTGTCTCTCAATCTGGCCTTCTTTAAAGGGGTGTTGTGAACATAAAAAATGGACAAAGGGAGAACATGTATGCCACCTTGAACTCCTTGGGGGAAGAAGGGGGATAAAATGTGGCTTTTCTTCACATAAATTACCTCTGGATTGTTGAACATCAGCTTTGCAGATTGTTGGTCAAAATCTTATCTGCTAGGATTTACCTAGAGTCCAGTGGCACCTTTAAGACCAACAAAGTTTAAACTTTGTTGGTCTTAAAGGTGCCCCTGGATTCAAACTTCATTCTGTTAACTTCAAGCCAACACGGCTACCCGCCTGAATCAAGGACTTACCTATGTAACTGAAGCTAAGACGGATTTGGATGAGAGAGTGGCGTCGAGTGTTGGTTCAAACTTACAAAGATTTATTACTCTACTAATTAAATTTGCTTTCCTGGCAGTTCCCAGTCATGGATGCTGTTGGATTTACAGGGCTTTAGAGTGTGTGTATATGTGCAAATATTGCATTTGGCAAGTTGATAGTTTTTTTTAACATGATTGCCTGTCCTGTTCCAACCAAGCTGGGGAAGTGCTCTGGAGCAAAGAGCAACCGGGAGCAGTTAACCGAGAGTTGGTTATGGACTGACTCCATCAGGCTTGGGTCCCTCAGGACCTGGGAGAGCTCCCAGAGACAGCAGGGGTTGATTGAGCCAAGTCCCAAGCTCAAGAGAACCTTTGTATCCATCTTTAAGTGAAGCCTGATGCCCTTCAGCCAGAGCGCTGCCCTTCAAGGAAATCTTCAGGGAATTTAAGTGGGGTGAACATAGGAAGCCTTGTACTGAGCTGGCAGTGTTTCCTCTAATGGGCAATGACTCCGCAAGGTCTCAGGCAGAGTTCACTCCTGGACTTGCCACTTGTTGTGCCAGGGATTGGCACCTGGGACCATTATACCAGCAAAAGCAGTTTCTGTGGCGCTTGGAAGGTCTGAGCCGTCTCTCCCAGACTCAGGGTCTGATCACTCATCTTCCCCTGCAGAATTCCCTCTTCTGAATCTGTGTCTGTTGGATCTCAGGGCTGTGATAAATCCTGGGCAGCAGAACCTTGTTTGAGAACATGTTCAGAGGGATCTGGGGGCTGGGTTACAAATGTCTCAGATGTCCATATTTTGCGAGGATAAAGCATCCTTAGGGAACAGAGATGGCAGTATTCATGAATAAAGTAAGCCCAGCATGTTTTGAGCCACAAAGGGCTTGTCATCAGGGAACTATGTATCAACAGTAGGTACAGCTTTATATCGAAAGGGTCTAAAATCTGGGTTGGAAACAGACTATTTGCGTGTTTAACTTTTCCTCCGGAGAGCTGAAGGCGAGTTATAGGTTCCCCTCATTTTGTGGCAGCTCAAGGACACACAGCGGGTTTCATGGCTGACTGAGGATTAGATCTCCCTGCTACTGGGGAGGGGAAGGGAAAGGAGTTTGTAAGCCGCTCTGAGACTCCTTTGGGTAGTGAAGGGCGGGGTATAAACCCCATCTCCTCCTCCTCCTCCTCCTCTTCTTCTTCTTCTTCTCCTCTAATTCCAACACTTTCCTGACTGCACAATGCTGGCTTGATGCAACACTGTCATACGCCACAAAGTACATGTATACATATGTTTGTATGTTACGATCAGTATCAGCCATTTGTTGACTGGAGAAGTAAACCTTAGCAGATTCTAATAAATCTCAAGGCCAACTAAACAGCCTTGGTAAATGGTCTCATTTCAACATCATCATCTTTTGTCGTTCGCCAGTACCTCTGGAAAACCACCAAGTGGTCTCCATGAATGACCCCTTTTCGTTTTCTTCTTTCTTCCAGGGATTGCAAGGTCCAAAGGTGAGGATGTCAGACCCTGGCTCACGTAAATTGCGGCTTCCATCCAAAAGCTTTGCTGAAGCAAAGCCAAATCCTTGGAAAGCTAAGAGGAGTAGAGAAATGGGCTGTTGACATACATACATTTGTGGGGGGGTTTTAAGCCCTAGCAAAAGGTATCGGTGCCAAGCTGCAGTGTAAGAACACACATCTGACAGATATCAGAGGATATAAAAAGCCCACCAAACAAAGAACAAGGACAAGCTCAGCGAAGAATGAACCCAGTGAAACAGAACAATGGCAGAGCTAGAGCTGAGCCAAGATCATATCAGCAGCCGGCAGAGGCCTGGCTCAGGATGAATGGAAATAGCTGGGGCTCCCCACCAACCAAGGGGATGACTTGAAAGTGGCCATTAGAGCAGCTCCCTGTCAATCAGATTGTTCGTCCCTCTGCTCCAAACTCTCACATGCTATTTATATTATGTTGAGCATTGTAAAGCAGACACCCCCAATGTTTTGGTCTCTCTTTGTGGCTGATAATAGTTTTGGTATTCCGTAATATTTTGTGTATATATGTTCATATGATACATAAGTATGCATACCTGCATAAATAAATTTCACAGATGCATGGATTTCATATATAATATGCAAAATTTAAGATGCCTTTATTATAGAATGATAGATTTGGAAGGGGCCTTACAGACCATCTAGTCCAACCCCCTGCCCAATTCAGGACCAGCCTAAAGCATCTCTGACAAATATTCATCCAGCCTCTTCTTGGAAGCTGCCAGTGAAGGGGAGCTAACCACCTCCCCAGGCAGCTGATTCCACCTTTGAACCACTCTGACGGTGAAAAAGTTTTCCCTAATATCTAGCCGATACCTTTCTGCATGTAATTTAAATCCGTTGCTTCCGGTCCTATCCTCTGCTGCCAACTGGAACAGCTCCTTGCCCTCCTCCAAATGACAGCCTTTCAAATATTTAAAGAGAGCAATCATGTCCCCCCTCAATCTCCTCTTGCAGTAGGGATGACTCCTCCCCTCCAAGCATACTTAAACCACAGTTGTGAGGGAGTTAGAACTCAGCTGTGCTCTTTGATCTAGGTCTACATGGAGGAATCGTCCCTCCCCCCCCCCCCCGGCCACAATTCTATTGTGTTGCCTCCTCCCTCCTTGGACTCATTCTGGACTGCCTGAGCCTTTTGGGGCGGGGGGGCTGCACTTGCCATGCATGCTTGAGAGAATTAAAAATTTCACCAGTCTCACCCTCTTAGAGGAAGGCTGTGACATACTCCTCCTTGGCTGCATTTATATCCCCTGGTTGCATCCAGACATTATGGCAAAACACAGGCAAAGAAGCTGAACGGTGGGTTTAGTGCGATGTCTGAATTTTGCTGAAGCCCTGCCACACGAAAAGCCAGCCCAACTAGAGGCCCTCACAGTGCTCCTGAAAGTGCCTACAAGCATGACCAGGAATGCTTCATAGTTCATTATAACAGTCATGGACCAGATAAAAAAATAGTTTTACTCATAGCTAAAAATAAAATACAAATCTGCCATGAATATACTACAAAAATATACATCCTGGTTATAATTGATCGGATCCAGCAATAATATATATTAATAAAGTTAATATACATATGGTCATTAATATATTGGCTCCCCAAAATCTACATCAACGAGGAAAGCTCCTATTTAAAGTGTCCTTCTGTTTAATCACCTGGGCACAGAATCTAGCTGTCACTCCAGTGACTGCTGGTATTTCATCAAGCAGTAATTTCTTCAAGGATATCTTGAAGCGTGGGCTGTTCCAGGATAGGGAGGATTGTCTTGTCCCTGACTTCCTTATAAAAGGGACAACGGAAGAAAATATGCTCCCGTGTTTCCACCTCACCGAGAGAGCATGCACATATCCTTTCAGTATATGGGATCTTCTGATATCTCCCTTCTGTTACCTTAGGTGGCAATACATTGCATCTGGCAAGGGTAAAGGCCCTTCTGTGAGGGGGAAAGCCGGCATATTTTTAGATATCGGGCCATATTAGTAGTATATCTGTGTTTCTCAGGAATCATAAAATGTGGGGGTTTTATTAGATCTTGCTGGCGTTCAGTGTCTTTGACCCTTTGCTTAATTAAAGATCTTGCAATATTGATACCTTGACTAAGATCAAGGGTAGTATCTGATTTTATCAGGAATGCTTCTGTGCCTGCTCTGGAGGTTTGCACTCGGTGGAATAATTCAAGGGGCCCCTCTGAGATAACCTCTCTGATTCTTGTCTTCCTAGGGTCCCCCAGGTCCTCGAGGACCCCCTGGACCTCCGGTATGTAGCTTTTAAAAAAACATATTTAAAGGCTGGATGGCTGTTTTTGTTCTCATGGTTGGAGACCGTTAACTTGTGTCTGGGGCATACCACTTTGCATTGCCAGCTGGGCTCTTCTGGAGAGCTATAGCCAAAATGGGGTCAGTTGGGCGCACTGCTCCACCAGGAACACTAGTTTGCCTCACCTAAGGTTTTTTTGGGGGGTGGGGAGAGAAATTTATTAATTTGTGACCTGACAATTTCACATGGAGAGTTATTCAGTCACATGATCCCCTTTCTGCAGTCTGAATACAGGTTGCCGGTCTCCATGAGAACTAGGCCTATATTTATGCTGTTTGGGGATGTTTCTCTTTATGCGAATCTGTCGGTAAAATTAGGAGACAAAACCAATTTCTGTGTTGAGTAGAAAGTTGTAATTGAACTAGAGCGCAAGGGATTCTAAGACTTTCTATTGGTGGGGATTCATGTCATCACCACTGCCCTCTCCCTTGTCCCACTTTTTTGGAGTGGGGTGGGGGAAGCCCCCAATCTTAGCAGCAATGCTGTGATTCCGTGCAGGACCTGGAATTGCTGAGAAAGTGCAGACTTGTGTCTAGTCCATGTGGTTCTCTGGGTACTGTCGTGGGTACTGGTTCTGCTGAGGCTGACTACTCCTCAGATGAGGAGTGAGCCTCTTTTGAAGTCAGCCGAGAAGAAGAAGAAGAAGAGATTAGATTTATACTCTGCCCTTCACTCACTTGGAGTCTCAGAGCGGCTTACAAACTCCTTTTCCCTTCCCCTCCCCACAACAGACACCCTGTGAGGTGGGTGGGGCTGAGAGAGCGCTTTCCCAAGCTGTCTTTGAGGGAACCGCTGGTTCAGAGCTATGGCTTGCCCAAGGTGCAAGGTGCACGGAGCCAGCTGCAAGTGGAGGAGTGGGGACTCAAACCCGGTTCTCCCAGATTAGAGTCCGTGCACTTAACCACGACACCAAACTGGCTCTCTCAACAGCTTCCTCAACAGTACCTGAGGAGGAAGAGTCCCCAGCAGCTGCACAGGAGGTGCAGCCAGAAGGAGAGACTGATCCAGAGCCTGGCCCAGCACCCCCAGTTGCAGACTCCATGAGGCTAGACTCCCCGCCTAGTTCTCCTGAGTGCCCCAAACGTAGGGCATGCCAGAGGCTGACTATGCAGGAATGAAGAAGGAGTGCCAGACTGCAGCTCCTGCAAAGGCAACAGGAGGAGCTGTAAGCCTTTGCAGACTCAACTCCCAGGGAAGGGAGGACCTGCTCAAAAAAACTCCGTGCACCTGCTTCAGTGCGGCAGCAACTCTGCATATTCAGATCTGCTTCTCTGTGTGTAGCAGCCGCTCCTTGTCCTTGAAACCTGCAACTTTCAATTGACTTCCCAGCTATCCGACCTTTGGCTTTGTTACTTACCTTGATTCTGGACCGTGTTTCCAGCTTACAGTGTGTAGTCTCTCTGTGGCAACCAGCCAAGACAGCACAGGTACATTCAACTTGCAAGTTATGCCTACATGCACATGCTTCCAGGATGCAAAAGCCAGGCACTGTGTAGTTGACACCGTCCTCTCTCCTGTGGGCTGTGCTGAAATGCCTGGGGCTTTCATATAAGCAAAAAGTGTGCAGAATGCATTGCAGACTTGATGGCAGCATCTGCTTGGCAATGCTCAGCTGGCCTTACTGCTCTATTGAGTGTGCAGATTGGTCCACTGAACGTTAAAGCGATGCCATGTTTACTCATGATTTCCATTAACTGGAGAAGACAGAAGTGGACGAGGTCAGGGACTGGGACAAGAATAATAGGATGGAAGAGGTAGAAACGGCTGGCAAGGGAAGGTGCAAATGAAGTGACAAAAAGGAGAGAGGAAAGCAGCTGCCGGAGCAGCATGCAGAAGCTGTGACAGGGGCTGGGACGTTCCCTCTTGTATTTCTTATTGTATCATTATATCTAATTTTAAACTGGACTGTAAAGTGGATCAAAAAGCCACACAATGGAGCCAGGGACATACCTGGGGGGGGGGGGCATCTACAAACCTAAGGGAAGCCCCCGTTTTGCAGAAATATCTGACAGCTAAAGAACAACAAACAAAAATGAATGGGAGGGTTAAAAAAAACTCAAAATAATAGAAGCGGTTTCTGTAGCTTTAAGAAATGGATGTCCACTGAGATCTCTGTGGCTATGGGGGGGGGGGGGGGACAGGCAGCCACAAGAGTATTGCTCACCCTTTGAGACCTTGGTTTTTATCAGTCAGGGGGCGGGGAGCGAAGAGGGACTTGGAGGCCAAAACACCCCTAGAAAGGCACCACCGCCTACTTCGCCACTACTAATGAGGGATGGAGGATTCACTGAGTCCAGGCCCAGTGCTGGCCACTGGGTAACTTGCTACTGCACCAGTTGTGCAGCTTGCACAGGCCCTTGGCTACCATCTAGCTCACCCAGGCCCAGAAGCAGCCGCCATCATTCAGGCAACTTGCTACCACAGTACTTGGCTGGGACCGGTGGCGGCCACTGCATGACTCTTCTGGGCAACCTGCTACCATGCAACTTGCGTAGATCGGCTGGACCTCACAGTGGCTTAGCAGCCACCAAGCAGCTTGCTACTCTGCAACTGGGCCAGACCCAGCAGCAGCCACCAGGTCACCGGCACACCAGAAACTTGCTGCCATGGGCCCAGCACTGGTGTTACCCAAATCAGTCCCCGTGACAGCCCTGTCATGCGAAAAGAGTCCCCCCTGCACATGAAGGATCCAAAACATGAGCCCAGATGTAAAAGGGGCAGTCTGTTGTATAGACAGCTCCCAACATGGATCAATAAATCTGAGATAACGGAAGGATCAAGCTCAAATACTTTGGCCACCAAATGAGAAGGGAGCACTCACTGGAGAAGACCCTGATGCTGGGAAAGACTGAAGGTCAAAGAAGAAGGGGATGGCAAAGGATAAGGTGGTTAGATAGTGTTATCGATGCAACAAACATGAAATTAAGCAAACTCCAGAATACGACAGAAGACAGGAGGGCCTGGCGTTATGTGGTCCATGGGGTCGCAAAGAGTCTGACTCGACTGTGCGACTGAACAACAACAACAAAAGGAAAGATGGAAGGGAGACAAGCATTTGACCAGCAAGTAACTTAATTGCCCTAATCAAGGTGAAGCAACAAATGAGAAATCAGTTTAAAACAAGAAAGAAGCCAACCAAAACCTTTCCATTTTGCACAGTCCTGATTGTGTGTTTGTATTCCTTTAGAGAAATATGCTATTAAAGTTGCTTTTTACTCCAAACTGTGTTCCTTGCACGTGGCTAGCTCAGAGCAAATCATCGCAGAGAGGAGACAGGTGACAGGTTGCTCAAATTGGGCCAAGAAGGCGCAGTGGGATAGGTGGGACTGGAACTATCATCATCTTTTTTGGGGATATAACTTATGCATTTTCTTGTGTCTTTATTTTTGTAGGGTCTGCCTGGAATCCCAGCTACATTTGTAAGTTGTCTGGGATTGTATTCTATTTGCTTGTTTCTGAGCATTGCTAAAACTAGTTTGCTTTTACTGTGGAGCCAAACTAGGTGATATGCTGGGTGTTCCACTTGGGGAGCTCCTGATGGTTTGTAAAAGTCTCTTACCATGCTTACGGGGGCCTTATTCAGATTGGGACCACGGCATGAGCGGGGAGGGTGGTTTGTTCATGCTTTCCGCTGAACCGTTTCCTCATCTAAAATAGCCTTCAGGCATGGGAATGCTTAAACTTCTCCCACACCTGGTAAGAGACTTAAAAAAGAAAGAAAGCTGGAAGGTCCAGGCACTGAACCCCTAGCCCAGGGTACCATCCTGGCCTTTGGGGGAGGCTACTTAGCATACATCAAGGGTTTCTGGACTTTTATTTGATTTTAAATGGGGCCTAATGAAGCTGTCTTCTGCTGGGCCAGACCAGTGGTTGATCAAGTGCAGTCTTGTCTGCTGCCTGATGCTCCAGGATCACAGGCAGAGAAGGGTCTTTCCCAAGCAGGGCTGTTGCCAGCGGTGGGGTTTTGGAGGCTGTGCCTCCTATCGATTAAGGTGAGCCCCAGTGCCAGCCAGCGAGTTGGCTCTTGGAGAGGAGAGTCACTCGTGGTGATGTCACTAGCTCAAGCCCCCCCCCCCCCCCCCGGAAAATTTCCTGGCTACGGGGCAGTTCCCAAGATGGTTTAACTGGAGACTCCGCAGATTGAATTTGGGCTCTTTGGCACACAGTGCACAAGTTTTCCTCCTGGGTTACAAAGAGCTGCCTCATATGGAATCAAACCAGTGGTCCGTCTTGGGCGATATCCCCTGTGATGCCCTCTTTCAAAATACAGCTACACGTTGCATTGTGTTTTTATCCCACCCACCTTCTGAGGACCTGACGCCAGCTTACGGCTCTTGCCTCCATCATTTTATCATCATAGCTGGCCTGTGACGTAGACGAGGCTGAGAGCGTAGCTGGCCCAGAGTCACCTAGTGAACGCCGTGGCTGTGGGGTTTGGCTCTGGATCTCCCCAGTCCTACTAGTCCTGTGCTCTTAACTACTATCCTACACTACCTGTCACATGCTTCCAAGATGGTTTTCCCTGGGGAGGTATTTCTTAGTGGGTTCAGGGGATGCAGATAACTTCCGGTTGAGAGGAGGGACAGCAGCAGGAAATGGGGAAGATTTAACCCTTTGCTCTCTCAACTGGTCAAACTCACCCCAGCTACTGTTCTCCCTAAAAGGTAAAATACAGGCCCCTGTATCTTTATCTCATGGGGTCAAAAGGGAAGGAGGTAAATTTGAAAAGATGAAACAGCTGGAAAGGAAATGGTTTAAAAGATCGAATTCCCTCCCCCCTTCCCCCACCCCGGTACTTCTCCCGATGAAAGAATGTCCATGAGGAAAAGCATAACCAAGCAACACATAGCATGCAGCTCTGCCCATGTGCAGAGTTCTGTCCAGTCCACCTCTCTCCATTCAAGTTACCATTTTTCTCCCCTTTCCTGAACCAGCAACAAGATAGCTTTGGTGCAGCTTTCCAAGCAGTGATGAACACCGGCACTGCGTTCAAGACGGAGGTATGTTCTGGACGGCTTGTAGATCCCGTGCTAAAGGCTTGCTGGGAAGTTTTCCCTATGCAGATGCCACCAAAGTAACTAGACCCTGTCGGGTCGGAATAGCTGTGACTTGCATGTGCTCCCCTCACCCTGTTTCTGTTTGGGCAGGGCTATCAATATCAAGACCTTCCAGTGCTGGACCAAGGAGGGGAGATCTTTAAGACTCTGCACTACCTCAGCACCCTCATCCAGAGCATCAAGAGACCCCTTGGAACAAAGGACAACCCTGCCCGCATCTGTAGAGACCTCATGAACTGTGAACAGAAGATGCAAGATGGTAGGCAGAAAATACTGGTCGTGAGAACATTGTCTGCCTCAGTGCATCATGGGGGAAGGAGGTGCTGCACTCTGTAGTGAAGACCCCTGAATAGAGTCCCTTTTCTCCTTATGTTGATACACAGTGCCGATAAAACTCAGGGGGGTTCTTGAAGGTAACATTGTGAAAATGTAAGTTTCTAGAACGCACGGTGGAAGAAGGATAAAATTAGATGTGCTCCATCTTTGGAAGGTGATACAATTACAGCAGTGGCATATAGTTTGTTTTATATTTGCTGGATTGGATCCAGTGGCTCCCCTTCTGTACGTGCAGAAGATCCCTCACTTAGCAGGAGGGAGCTGCTGAAACCCATCCACAGTTTTAAAATAGTATTTTAAATTATTGTTTAAGAATTACTATAGTCTGCTTTGAGGATCCATTCTTGGGATGGGAAAGTTTTTCATGCATAAGAGCAAACAAGACTTAATTTGACCCCGACTCTGTCTAGATTCATTGTTGAATTCTGGGAATAGCTATATATATATATATATATATATATATATATATATATATAAAAAATATCTTGAAACCAGACAAATAGTATAAAGAAAATACAGGAAAGGGAAAATATATAAGAAATATTTCTCCCCAACACCCCCTTCATTACATTAGAAGGTTTTTGGAGCACTGTCTATAACAGGGGTGGCCAACCTTGCTTAACGCAAGAGCCACATAGAATAAACGTGAGATGTCTTAGAGCCGCAAGACAGGAACAAATATCACACACACGTTTTTATTTTTTTAAATATGCAAATTTGGTTTTTATTAACGTTAAATGGAACTGCCAAAAATAAAAACAAACGAGGAAAACCAGTTATTGATAATGATATTACTTGTTTGCTAATGATATTGAGAGAGATGGAAAGAAAGAATTAAAGAAGTGGAAAGAAAGAGAGAGAGAGAAACTAGGAAAGCAAATAGATGGGAGGAAGGAGGGAAGGAAGGAAGGGAGAACGAGAGAAAAAGCATGTTTCCCCTTTGCTTACCCAGCTGCCCTGCCAGGAGCCGCACAATATATGTGAAAGAGCCGCATGTGGCTCCCGAGCCACAGGTTGGCCACCCCTGGTCTATAAGATACAATAAAAACTGCTTCTGTTGGGATACATTTATATTCAACATTTTACATTTCAAATTTCATAGCTAATCTGTTTCTCAATCATCGTAAAACAGAAAATAGAAAGTAAAATATATTTCTCCCCAACACCCACTTCGTTACACAAAAGAATTTTAAAACACTGTCAGTGTAATACAGTGAAAATAACTTTTGTTGAGATACAATTATAGTCAACATTTTACATTTAAAACTAATTCTCGTTCTGCTTCTTCACTGCAATACATTTTTTACATAAAAGATTTTTTAAAACTACTTCTCATTCTAAATTTGTCTCCTGCTTACATAAAACACACTCCATCTCTCCTCGAATTTCGTAAATGATCTTTTTCTCAAATAAGTTGTTAATTTCACCATCACTGCATACTTGGCAAGTTTATTTTTACGCTCTTCTAACTGTGAGGAAAGGTCCACTTTCCATTTCACTGCATAAATAATTTTAGCCCCTATCACCATATATCCAAATATCTCTTCAAAGGTTTTTGGCACATTGTTAGGAAATATAACTAATAACATAGTCTTAGCTTCCATAGAAAATTGAAACTTTAATATATTTTGCATTTCTCCATAAATTTTCTTTCAGTATCTTTTTGCTTTTTTACATGTCCACCACGTATGAAAAAAGGTTCCGTCTGTCTTGACATTTCCAACATTTTCCTTTGTAGCTTTCTTTATATTCTTTGGAGTTATGTGCTATCTGAAAAACATTTTGTAGGAGTTTTCTCTTAATGCCTGACTGGCTGTAAACTTGATATCTTTTCCCCATAGCCATTCCCATTGATGCATGGATATCTGTGCTTTAAGATTCTACAAACCCTCATCCTGCGGGAGGAGAACCTAAAAGTCAGTTATCTCATAACTTAACAACAGCTGCCAAAAATTTTGCCACACACAAGTCCCAATCACACACAGAATTAGCCGTGTGATAGGCACGAATGCCATGCGGATTTTAAGGGCGCAATCACACCAGAACATCTGGCAAGCGTCCCACACCCATCGGCAACCCATTTCTCTCTGCTGAAGAAGCAGAGTTAAAAGATACTGGGGTAAGTCCAGTATCAAACAGGTTTGCTATGGGCCACAGATGGATTTTCCCCATGTGATCGCTCCAGCACGCACTCATAGCATTGGGGATAGTCTGATCAGGCTATCCCGACGCCATGCCGTTTTCCCCCCCTTCTCAATATGCGCATCGTTGCATACTGCCATAGGAAGCCCTCAGGGCAGAGATGTGATTCATTGATCCCCCATTTAAGGGCATCGGAAAAAAGGCAACCCCCCCAACTCACTCGCGGTTGCGACTGATCACGCATTGGCAACAGAACTGTGTGATCGTGCAGCTGCGGGTCAAATTACTCTGGAGCAAATAGCCTCACTTCTCCCCCAGATCATCTCGCTTGTGTGACCGGGACCACAGAGTAGTTTATCTTTGTCACTGATTAGCCGGCATGGTTTCTCTTCTGTGGAAAGAGGGTTCTGATTAAACAAAGGGGAAATCAATTCAGCTCTTAGTTCTGAGAATTTAGGACAATCGAAGAAGATTTGACCTACAGAGTCACTTTTGTTGCTGCTGTTATTGCAGAGTCTATCTGGATATGGAATCTTCCTAGTGCCACTGCTGAAGGTAGGGCATAAAAGCCCTTCTATACTTTGGAATAGTTAACTCAGATAGATAATTTAGCATAATTTGGCATTTGTTGGAGGGAGAATGCCAATTGGGAAGGATGAACACACTCTGCAGGCTCTGATTAGCGGGCTCTCATAAAGTCCCTAAGATATCTTCTGGTGAGCTGGGTCAGTTCTTGACTGCTCATTGATTCCATCGCATCCTAGATAATACCCAGGCATGACAATGTATTTTATCATACATATTTTTACTTGTTCTTATGTTTCTAGCTGGAGTAGTAACTTATTAGTAACTTATAAATCTATCATAATAAACGCTCTTTTTGTTTTGTGATCAGTGTCACGGGCTGGGAATCAGCTGTTCAAACTCAGTCATATCTCTTAGAGCTCCACCTTCAGTGTTTATGCTTTAGTCTTGAAATTGATTGATGATTTAACAACCATTGAATGATTATTCCTTCATCCCTAATGTCTTGCTATGACTTGATTTTTCTCTGAAAATTTATTATCATACTGTTAGAAAGTCATTTTTGTTTCTGATATTCTTATCATGATAGGCCTCTGTTGGTGACATAAGCAGAAAATCTGGAGGAATCAATAGATTCCGGCGTGTGACCATAATTTCAATAGTCCATCTCTGATCATATGCCCTTTTTCTTTCGCTCTGATAATATGGCCTCTTTTTTGTGTTATAATCATTTTAGTTGATTTCTTAATCCATAAATAATTATCTTAATCCATAAATATTATCCATAAATAATTATTACCTTTGCCTAGATCTGCTGATTCAAGTTTTACTATTCTTTGTCTTGGGTCTTTAATCCAGTCAGCAATCCAAACAAAACCTGCCACTTGGTAGTATAATTTTATGTTGGGAACCGCTAATCCTTCTCTCTTTTTCTCATCTTATAATACTTTAAAACTTACTCCTGGTTTCTTGCCATTCCAAATAAATTTATCTGTCTCTGCCATTCTTTCATTGTTATTTCTTCTATATATGTATGGGTAATGTTTGAAACAAAAAATTTAGTTTTGGCAGTACATTCATTTTAATTGCAGAAAAATTTCCCAGCCAGGAAATTTTAAATTTTTTCCCGTCTAGATAAATTTGCTTGTATCAGTTTCCAAGTCTTCTGGTAGTTATTTTTGAAGAGATTACCATTTTGCCCAGTCACATTTATTCCCAAATATTCAATGGGATTGGTGGCTACTGTACACTCTGTACTCTTTATAATATCCTCTTCTTGTTGCATTAAGAATTTCATTATTTTTTTAGTCTTCTTTCTGTTGATTTTGTAGCTTGAAAAGGATCTGAATTCTTCAGTATGTTCCATTACATTCTGAAACCGTTTTGGGGGATTTAACACTCTCAAAGCCGCATCATCTGCATTTTGAACTCTACACTATCCACTTTTATGCTCTTGATCCTGGTATCTTGTCTGATCTTTATAGCCAGAATCTCCATTGCAAGAATAAGTAATAAAGATGACAAAGGAAACCCCTGGCATGTGCCCTTTTCAATTGTAATTGTTTCTGTTAGTTTCCCATTTATTAAAATCTTTGTTTGTTGATTTGTATATATACTTTGCATCCAGTTCCACAATTTGGGACCACAGCCCATATTCCGAAATACATTCAGTAAAAAGGCCATATTAAATTATAGAACACTTTCTCTGCATCCAAAAATAGAAAAGCTGCTTTCTTTTTCTTCTTGTTCACAAATTTGATTGCATCTATTATAAATCATGTTTTTCATAAATAGAGAGCCAGTTTGGTGTAGTGTTTAAGAGCAGCGGACTCTAATCTGGAGAACGGGGTTTGATCCCCCACTCTTCCATGTGAAGCCAGCTGGGTGACCTTGGGTCAGTCACAGTTCTCTCAGAGCTCTCTCAGTCCCACTTCCCTCACAGGGTGTCTATTGTGGGGAGAGGAAGGGAAGGTGATTGTAAGCTGCTCTGTTGAAAAGCAGGATATAAAAACCAACTCTTCTTCTTTTTCATATACCTCTTTGGGATAAAGCCCGTTTGGTTGTTGTGTATTAAGTTTGGTATACATTTTCCTATTCTTTCTGCCATTATCGTAGCAAAGACTTTATAATTTACATTCAGCAGAGGGATTGGTCTATATGACTGTGGTAGCATTGCATTACTGCCTTCTTTATATATTAACATTATGTATGCCTTTTGCCACATTGGAGGTATTGTCTTTCCTTCTTTTATGTCACTGATAACTTTCTGTAATGGTATCATTAAAACTTCTTCAACGTGTTTGTAATACATTGCTCTTAACCCACCCGGGCCTGGTGCCTTATCCTTTTTCATATTCTTTATTGCCTAGGAAATTTCTTGAATTGTTATTGTTTGATTCAAAATTTTTCTATGTTCTGGTGTGAACTTTGTGATTGGAATGTCTTTTAGATATTCTCTTAATCCTTCTTCTGGAACAGAATTCTTATATAGTCCTGAAAGAACATTGATAAATTGTTCCTGTATTTCTTTTTCTACGTGTGTAATTTGATCTTCTTTCTTTATACTTGTTATTACTCTTTTTTCTCTCTTCTTCCTGAGCCAGTACGCTATCTGCCAGGTTTATTTGCTTTTTCTTTTGTTTTAGGAATCTTAATCTTTTCTGTACCCCTTCCACTTCAAACATGTCTAATTGATTTTATAGTTGTCTGATCTCTGCTAATGTATCTTTATTAAGATTATTTTTATGCTGTTGTTCCAGCCTACTGTTGTTTTAGTTTGTTCTGATTTTTCCTGTTTCTTTTTGACAGCAGCAGCTAGTAAAATTGTTCAGACTTGCTTCCCAAATTGTAGCCTAGAACTTTCCTTCTGTATTATTTATTTTGAAGAATTCTGTCAGGGTTTTTTGTACTTCCTTACTACATCTTCTTGCACTAAAAGAGCATCATTCAGTCTCCCATCTTTCTCTTAATTTTCTATCTGCAAATATCTTTGGTTGAATCTCTACTTTGCCCAAATTTATTGACAAACTTTTTGATATCCAACACATGTCTATTCTTGAGTATGTTTGATGTCTATCTGAAAAGAAAGTAAAGTCTCTACTCTTTGGATGCATAATCCTCCAGGCATCTTCCAGTTTCAGCATTTCCAATTACTGAAATACGTTTTTAGGTAGTTTCCCAACTTTAATGTACCTTGATCTGTCCTTCTTTGGATCTAATACTCCATTCATGTCTCCAAAAATCATTATAGCTTCCTCTTGAAATTCTAGCGTAATTTGAAATTGAAGAATTTGGCTTTAACATTATTTGGCGCATATATCTTCACTATTGTGCACAGCTTGCCTTCTGGAAATCTCATTGTTAAGATTAAATATCTTCCTTTCTGGATCTCTTAATTCTTCTAGGGCCTTTAATCTTGAGTTGTTTATATAAATAGCAACTCCACCCGTTTTATTTTGAGCTGAAGGGAGGTATAATTTACCTAATTTTTTGTTATTTAGAATATGTTCATATTTCTTCTTTATGTGGGTTTCTGGAGATATTTAAAGGAGGGTTGTCATTAAATCCCACCTGGAATGAAATTGGGGTTTCAATACTGTAGCATCACGTCCCTAAATTACAAGCTGAGTTTCTAAAATCTTCAGGGCTCTTATTTAATTCTTCTTTACTTACATCCACATAGCACTTTGTCATTTGTGCATTTACTCCTTTGAAAAGTTATGCCCTGCCATTCCAAAAGCTCAGGATGGTTTACAAAAAGATAAAAATACACACAATAATCAAGAGCAAGATTTGAGTCCAGTAGCACCAACAAGATTTCAAGGGTATAAGCTTTTAAGAGTCAAAGCTCCCTTCGTCAGATACAAGTTAGACTGGAGACCCCTGAGTCCTTAGCCCAGCCAAAGATGGGAGGTGTGTTATATAAGGGCTCAGGGATCTCCAGTCTGACTTGTATCTGACAAAGGGAGCTTTGACTCTTGGAAGTTTATACCCTGGAAATCTTGTTAGTCTTGAAGGTGCTTCTGGACTCGAATCTTGCTCTTCTATACTGCAGACTAATGTAGCTAACCACAATAATCAGTTATTTTTAAAAAACCATAATCCCACAAAGTGAAAAAGAAACAGAAATAAAGGCCACAAAGACCAGCAAGGAAAAAATAATCAAAAGCCTCTCACCAAGAAGGCTGTTTTGCCTACCTTCCTGCTTGCTAGGAGGAAGGAGTGGGATTGCCAGGTGTGCCCGCATGCCGAGCCCCGAATTTGGGGTTTAGAGTGCAAGCACATGGTCCCCGCCACTTCCCAGCAGCATTTAAAGTCATCCTTTAAAGGCTCCTGTGGAGAGGGGGGGAGCCACGCGTGCCTGCATTCCAAGCCCCAAATCCGGGGCTCAGAGTGCAGGCGCCGTGGCCCCTGCCACTTCCCAGCAGTCTTTAAAGCCATCCTTTAAAGGCTGCTGGGGAGAGTTGGAGGGGGGAGCCCTCGTGCACGCCTGCATTCCAAGCCCTGAATTTGGGGATCAGAATGCAGGCGTGTGACCCCCGCCTCTCCCCAGCGGATGTCCTTAAACACTGTTGGGAAGAGGTGAGGGGGGAGGCCAGGTGGTTGCTCTTGGGGTGGGGTTTCTGTCCGCTAGCTAGCTGGCTGGCAGGAAGGAGCCCCTCCAAATCGGGCAACCCCCGCCAAACCAGGAATCTGGCAAGCCCAGGAAGGAGCCTTCCTCACTATCTCGGGGAGTCTGTTCAGTGATGAGGAAGAAGGCTGTGGGTGGAGCTGCTGTTAGGCAGGCCAGCTGCAATGCAGACCCAACCAAAAGGAACAGCTTCGCTTATGTGGTTGATTGGGAGGTGGCAGGCAGACTGATACAGGTAGCCTGCATGCAGGCTTAAGACTGCAGGACCCATTATGCACTGCAACTTAGAAATAACCCGCATACAAGAAGTACTTTTCATGCAGTCTAAACTGTGAAGCCAGTGAAAGAAAGCTAAAATGAGCAAAGTGGACCTGTAATCAAAATACTGACGTTAATATCAGGACTTAGGGACAAGCTTTTTGACAGAATTCTTTCTGGGGCTTCTGCAAATCCCTAATGCAAAGTACTGATTGAAAGGTAAACCCTGGAGCTCTTAGTCTGAGCTTCCAAGAAGGCATCCATGGGGATGATAAGACAGGTTCAGAAACTATCTACAAGACATAAGAAAGTTATTAAAATAATTATTGCTTGCAACAAACTAGTACATCCCATAATGCAGCTCCATCATGCTATTTCTGGTGTCTATGAAATTCTCCCATAATCCCGCTTGAGAGACACGGAAAGTGCTTTAGACCTTGTGATTTTCTGCACATCCTTTAGTACGCATTGTGATCTCCACCATGCTTCGACCCAAACGCGTGAAGGTACATGCAAAATGTGATGAGCAGAACTGCTCCTCTGTTGATGCCCTCCACTAATGCCGGGATCCTTCTTTCCTTCAGGCCCATACTGGATTGATCCAAATCTTGGCTGTTCCTCAGACAGCATCCAAGTCACCTGTAACTTCACCCAAGGGGGACAGACCTGTGTCAGCCCCATCACTGCCTCAAAGGTAGGTTGAGGGGCCATGGCTCAGTGGAAGCGCCTCTACTTGGCATGCAGGAGGTCCCAGGTTCATCCCTGCATCTCCAGTTAAAAGGACCAGGCAGCAGGTAATGTGGAAGACCTTCCCCATGAGACCCTGGAGAGCTGCTGCCAGTTTGAGTAGACAAGACTGACATTGATGGAACAAGGGCCTGATATAAGGCAGCTTCATATGTTCATTTGAAGTCTTGAACCATCTCATCTGCAGGCTGGGGGTGCTCCCTGAATGCAACGAGTCCATCGGGGCAGTGCTCCATATACTTCGAAGGGCGTATTTATTGACTGATTTGTTTGTTTGTTTGTTTTGATTTGATTTATATCCTGCCCTCCCTGCCAGGCAGGCTCAGGGCGGCTTACATTAAAAAGTTAAAAAGCATTTTAAAACACAGATAATAAATATCATAAAACTCGTGTACATAACAAATAAAGGGCTGGTGGTGGCATAACATTATATAGTGATCCTAATCGGCCATGGTAAGATGATGACAAAGGAATATGGCCAAAGCCAGTATCCAGTATATCACAGGTGGTTGGTAATAGCATAGAGGGCCTGACCACAGTTCCGTTGTTAGTGGTAGCGGCTCCTAATCGAAGGCCCGGTGGAAGAGCTCCGTTTTGCAGGCCCTGCAGAACTGTAAAAGGTCCCGCAGGGCCCTGATGTCTTCCGGGAGCTTGTTCCGCCAGTATGGAGCCGCTACTGAGAAGGCCCTTGCCCTGGTAGAGGCCATTCTGGCATCTTTCGGTCCAGGGAGGGCATCCCTGGGGGACAGCAGTTAGAATGCTGGACTCGGACCTGGGAGTGGTGGAGGAAAGGGCCGTCAAGTCTCAGCCAACTCATAGTGAGTCCTCATGGACTGACACAACCACTTTTAACTTTAAAAAGGGTAACTTCTCTGATACGAGGGGATATGTGAGGAGAAAATTGAAAGGAAAAGTAGAACGGGTCAAAACCATTGGGGAAGCTTGGAGACTATTTAAAATTACAATCCTAGAGGCTCAGAGAAAATATATACAACGGGTTAGGAAAGGCACAAATAGGTATAGAAAAAAGCCTGCATGGTTAACAAACAAAGTAATGGAAGCTGTAAAAGGTAAGAAGGATTCCTTTAAGCGGTGGAAAGCTAGTCTCAGTGAGGCTGATAAAAGGGAACACAGGCTGTGGCAAATAAAATGCAAGTCTGTGATCAGGCAGGCAAAAAGGGAATATGAGGAGCATATTGCAAAAAACATACAGACCAACAATAAAACTTTCTTCAAATACATTAGAAGTAGGAAACCAGCCAGGGAAGCAGTGGGGCCCTTGGATGACCATGGGGTAAAAGGTGTAGTGAAGGATGATAGGGAAATGGCTGAGAAGCTAAATGCATTTTTTGCCTCTGTCTTCACTGTGGAAGATGAGAAGTGCCTGCCCACTCCAGGACCACTGATTTCGGGAGGGGGGTTGAAAGACCTGAGTCAGATTGAGGTGACAAATGAGGAGGTCCTACAACTGATAGACAACTTAAAAACAAATAAATCACCAGGCCCGGATGGCATACATCCGAGAGTTCTGAAAGAACTCAAATGTGAACTTGTGGATCTCCTGACAAAAATGCGTAATCTTTCCTTGAAATCTGCCTCCATTCCTGAGGACTGGAAGGTAGCGAATGTCACTCCTATCTTTAAAAAGGGTTCCAGAGGCGATCCGGGAAATTACAGGCCAGTCAGTCTAACATCGATACCGCGTAAGTTGGTGGAAACTGTTATTAAGGAAAAAATTAGTAGGCACATTGCTGAACAAAATCTATTGAGGAAGACTCAGCATGGGTTCTGTAAGGGAAGATCTTGTCTCACTAACCTGTTGATGCTCTTTGAGGGAGTAAACAAACATGTGGACAAGGGGGACCAAATGGATGTTGTTTACCTTGACTTCCAGAAAGCTTTTGATAAAGTTCCTCATCAAAGGCACCTAAGTAAGCTCAATAGTCATGGGATAAAAGGACAAGTCCTTTTGTGGATCAAAAACTGGCTAATTAAAAGGAAACAGAGAGTGAGTATTAATGGGCAATTTTCTCAGTGGAGGGAGGTAAGCAGTGGGGTACCGCAGGGATCAGTACTCAGTCCGATGCTTTTTAACTTGTTCAATAATGATTTGGAGTTGGGAGTAAGCAGTGAAGTGGTTAAATTTGCAGATGACATGAAGTTGTTCAGGGTAGTGAGAACCAGGGAGGATTGTGAAGCACTCCAAAGGGATCTGTCGAAGATGGACGAGTGGGCATCAACGTGGCAGATGGGGTTTAATGTGGCCAAGTGCAAAGTGATGCACATTGAAGCCAAAAATCCTACCTATAAATACGCGTTGATGGGGTCCGAACAGGCGGAGACTGACCGAGAGAGAGATCTTGGAGTCGTAGTAGATAATTCAATGAAAATGTTGAGACTGTGTGACTGCAATGAAAAAGGCCAATGCTATGCTGGGGGTTATTAGGAAGGGAATAGAAAACAAATCAGCCAGTATCATAATGCCCCTGTATAAATCGATGGTGCGACCTCATTTGGAGTACTGTGTACAGTTCTGGTCGCCACACCTCAGAAAAAGATATTATAGCATTGGAAAAAGTGCAGAAAAGGGCAACTAAAATGATAAAAGGGTTGGAACACTTTCCCTATGAAGAAAGGTTGAAGCGCTTGGGGCTCTTTAGCTTGGAGAAACAATGGCTGAGGGGTGACACGATTGAGGTTTACAAGATTATGCATGGGATAGAGCAGGTAGAGAAAGAAGTCCTTTTCTCCCTTTCTCACAATACAAGAACTCGTGGGCACTCCATGAAATTGCTGAGCAGTCGGGTTAGAACAGATAAAAGGAAGTACTTCTTTATCCAAAGAGTGATTAACTCGTGGAATTCACTGCCACAGGAGGTGGTGGTGGCTACAAGCATGGATGGCTTCAAGAGGGAATTGGATAAACATATGGAGCAGAGGTCCATCAGTGGCTATTAGCCACAAAGTATAGATAGGAACTCTGTGGGCAAGTGATGCTCTGTAATCTTGGTGTTTTGGGGGGGCAACAGTGGGAGGGCTTCTAGTGTCCTGGCCCCACTGCTGGACCTTCTGAGGGCACCTGGTGTTTTTGGCCACTGTGTGACAAGAGTGTTGGACTGGATGGGCCACTGGCCTGATCCAACATTGGCTTCTCTCATGTTCTTATGTTCAGGGGGTTTTCAAGGCAGGAGACGGTCAGAGGTGGCTTGCCATTGCCTGCCTCCGAGTTGTGCCCCCGGACTTCCCTAATGGTCTTCTTTCCAAGCGCTAACCAGAGCCGACCCTGCTTGGCTGCTGAAGTCTGATGAGATCAGGCTAGCCTGGGTTGTTCAAGTCAAAGAAGGACCTGGGTGACGCAGGTTCGAATCCCTGCTCAGGCGTGATGCTCTCCCTGGGCGGCCTTGTCTCGCTTACCCTGGCCTCTTTCCATGTTGTAGTTTCTTCATGGCACCTGAATGCAGCCTACAACTTCCCTTTTGGTCTCTGTATTTTGCTTATCGGCTTGGTTTTTCTTACGGCTGTCAAGACAAGTCTGAAAGCCCCATCAGCAGAAGACGGTCTTGGGGGGGGGGGGGGGGTCCAGGCCTGGTTCAAAGCCTTGCGTGCACCAAAGGTGTGTTGCCCTGACAAGGTCTCCGTGTGGCAGTGGTCTAGCTATGTGACTCCCACCTGCTCTGGAGGCTCGGTGCCCTCTCCCCTCTAACCTCCATTAGTTTGGTGCAGTCAGTTTGGTGTAATGGTTAAGTGCGTAAACTCTAATATGGGAGAACCTGGTGTTCTTGGGAAAAAAGAGCAGTTTCTGTCAGAGCTCTCTCAGCCCCTCCTACCTCACAGGGTGTCTGTTGTGGGGAGGGGAAGGGAAAGGAGTTTGTAAGCCGCTCTGAGACTCCCAAGTGAGTGAAGGGCGGGATATAAATCCAATCTCTTCTCTTTTCTTCTTCTTCATCTCTCCTTACCCAGCTGGATTTTGACATTGGAAGGGTGCAAATGAATTTCCTTCACCTCCTGAGCTCTGAGGTTGTTCAGAACATCACCTTCCGCTGCCTCAACTCTCCCGTCTGGCAGAAGGAGCCCTCCGAGAAAGGGGTGCAGTTCAAGGCCTGGAACGGGCAGGTGTTTGAAGCAGGAGGGCAGCTGAGACCAGAAGTAGTGGCAGACAATTGCAAGGTAGGCTGGAGGGGTATGGGTGCTAGAAAGGAGGGGGGAGAATTTCATCCACTGGCAGGACTGGGATTGTTGTGCAGGTTCGCTCCTACGGTAGGTGGTCATTTCATTTACAGGCTTTCTCTTGTTGTAACAGTTGGTGTCCCCCCACTTCTGGGTGTCTGCTTGCCAACCACGGAACACAGTGCTGGTTCCGCAATGCAACAGCACCACCTTCTGCCCATTTGGCAGTACTGCATTGTTGTTTGAATTAATGGTACAGGATTGGTCCTTTCCACACTAGACTTTAAATCCTGGTTCAACCCTGTCCCCGAACTTACATCCTATACTACACGTGAGTTCACCTCTGTAATTATCTTGGGGTATTTTTATATTCTACACTGCACTCAAGTTCACCCGCCGGTCTTCCCCGTCCCTCCTCCTCCGCGGGGGCAGGCCGGGCCCCCCATGCCCCCGGTGCAACTGTCCCAACCGGGGCAGACTGCCCTCAGTTATCTTGGGGTATTTTTTGTTTCCACATTACACTGAGGTCAACCCAGTTTTGCCCCACACTTGTCCCAGGATAAATGGATAGGGTTGCCAGGTCCCCCCGGGGCAGGGAAAACCCCACTCAATTGGTCTGTTCTCTGCTGGTCCGTTCAGGGCCACTGAGGGAACCCCACCCCCCAAATGCCAGGATCGTAGAAAGGTGCCGGGTGTGATGATGTCACCCAGAGGTGACTTTTGTGTGCACTTTGTGCGCACGCTGAAGATCTCCAGGACAGCACCTGGGACTCCCCCACTGAAACTAAAGAAAGACTTGGCAACCCTATAAACGGATGCTGTTATAACCAGGGATAAATGCAAGGTATTGTGTCGCAAGTTGAACTCTGATAAAACCAGGGATGAGATCCAAGCATGGAAAGGACCACTGAGAATTTTGTGCTAGGTAGAAGGTGATGTGTTACTGGTTGTCAGGGCAGGGATGTACAACACAATTATTCTCTTTCTTGCCTGCTTATATTTGCATTCAGATTCAAGATGGACAGTGGCATCAGACTATTTTTATATTCCGGACGCAGGACCTCCACCAGCTACCGATCACCCATATCTACAACCTCCCACCATCCGAGCCAGGGAAAGAGTGTCTCCTTGAAGTCGGGCCCGTGTGTTTCCTCTAAACGGCGGCCTCTGCAGTGCTTCGAACTTTTGACTTCTTTCATTTTGGGGGTGCTGCACCTTTGAGCAGGGCTCATTCCCCCACCTGCACCTCTACAAGGCGGAGGCCTGGGCCTTCAAAGCCCAGACCACGAGGCTCGTAAAGATCGTAACGAAGCCTCAGTCTGCCAGAGACTCTTGCTCTCCGGCGTGGGGAGGAAAGAGCGATGGCTGCAAGAGAGACAGGATTCAATCGATGGCGCTTTAGGAAGCTGAAAAGGAGGCTGGTCATCCTGAAAAATTCTACACGCAAACTTTTTATTTGTCCCCCTCAGCCAAAGAAATGTTAGACAAGATCTTTCAGAGGAAAAAACGGAATAGCCTGCTCAGTCTTCATGTTACCAAATGTGGCTTTCCAGGACCAGGACCTTAACAGGCAGGGCTTTGCGGAACTTCTTAACAGGCAGGGCTTTGCAGAATGAGTTAGGGAGGAGACTCGGAAAGATGGATTTGCAAACTGTTTTCAGCTGCTTGTTGTTCTGGAACAGGAAGCATTTTGATGTGCAATATTATAGAAAGAGAGAGAGAGAATATATTTTATTTAAGGCAAAAAATAAAAATGAAACCAAGTGAGCTCCTTCTTCCATTTGGGAGAGAAGATGTCCCTTTTCACCTGGGTGAGAAGGGGGAGCCCAGAACAGGACAGAGGTTAGAAGGATTGGTGCTAAAAAAACAAAAAAGAACAGAGAGGGGGGATGGGCTTGATTAATTTGATTCTACCTCTCACTGTGAAATACCTGGTGCTCTTATATTTTTTAAGAAAAAAAATTGTGTTATTTTATATATGACAAACTATTTAAGGTTCTAAGAGGTGCTATGATGTCTCTTCATCACAGACCCACCAAACCGTCAACTTGGGTGGGTTCTCTTTAGAAGCGAGAACAAGGGAAATGGGGAGGGTGGGGTGTTGTGATTGTCAGCAAAACAACTACAAATTGACTTTTAACTTAACGTGCATTTGAGGTTTTATATTTTCCTTTGGAAACCAGGTTTCGTAACCCGTCATTTGTCAAGGGTGCTTTAAGATAATGTGTACCTAAGGAAATGTTTTTTTAAAAAGCAAACATTGAGCTTATAAAAACACATTTCTCTGCCTTTATATATGGGTGTGTGTGTGTGTTTGTATGTGTGTTTGTATTTGTGCAACTTATCCACCAAATCATGACACTGCAAGGGAGCCATGACAAGAGAGGGAGAGAGAGAGAAATGCTGATTTGCATTGGCTTTTGCTCTTTAAAGAGATTGGCGAGATTTCTATGTTGACTCTGGGTATATTGTCCATGCCAATTCATTTCTTGACAGCCATTCCTGGCTTTGAACACCCGTGTCTGTGTTTAAACAACAGAAATAAATGATGACCCGCTTATTTGGGTCTGTCTGTCAAGGCTGATGTTTGAGGTTCTGTTTTTCAACACCCAGTCTTGTGAGTTTTTTCTTCTTCCATTTTTGTTCAGTTTTGTAGAAATCTAGACTCTGTGTGTAAATTTGGAGTTTAAAAAGAAAAAAAAAGAGGAGATTAATATTATGGTAATCGTTTTATTCTATATAAGGAATGTAATATTAATGTAATCGGGGGCTGTACTGTATTTGAACGCTTTGGTGCCTGTTTGGAATTTCCGTGTTTCGTAAAATATATGTGAGTCTTAATCTGTGTGTACTCTTTTGAACAACTGTCTTCAGATTCGCTTCCAGCTGAGCTAAAACAGAACAAGATTCCACCCCACCCGCACCCCACCACAAATACCTCCCTCCCTCCCTCCCTCCTGATCTTGGTGCTTTTCCCAGAATACCTCAGCCTGCCGTAGCAGGGCCCCTGTCACTCCAGCCATCTGTCCAGACCGCCTTTCTATTCCAAGTACCTTTTTCTGTGTAGCAATCACAGCCACTTCTCCCGCTTGGTACTCTTCTGTCCTGTTGGCACATCCTTCATCCTTTCTTGCCCACTTCTCCCTCCCTGTCTATGGAATCTTGGGTTTTCACAAAGTTTGGTCTTCCTTTCATTCACATTTTGATGGCCTTTTCCCTCTTTCTCCTTTTTTTTGGGGGGGGGGGGGGGGAGGGTGATTTTAAAATAAAATGTTTAAAGCTGAGGCAGTGATACAACTTCTGTGTTTCTTTCTTAACAAATAAAAAGTGAAGGAAAATCCATTGGAAACAAGACCCAACCCCCTCCCAATTCAATCGTATTGAAGCATGAAGCAAAAATAACCGATAGTGACTCTGAACATGAATAGGGTGCATTTCTTTTACCACTACAAAAGTAAGCATAGCCCAGTTGCCATTGGACTAGGTCTTAAAAAAACAAGCTGGTTGACTTATTTGGGGGATGTTATGGCAAGTCTAGACCGCCAGTGAAAAAATCAAGGACTGGCCCATTTTGGGGGGGGGGGGGATGTTTTGTGCAAAATGCTCACCCCTTATGAAATAGACACACAGTTCGGAGGGCCTGCAGAATGAGGCGAATATATCCATTCATTCCGGAATCATTGTTCCTACTATAATCTGATTTTTGTGACGTCATCACATAGCCCTATCCAATTGGTCTTGCACAGCCATGACGTCATCAGCCTACGAGTTTGATTGGCTGGATCAGGATGTCCACAGGAAGAACTCGGTCTTTCCTTGAAAAATGGTACCAAAGCAACGCTGAGAGGGGGCAGTCCACAGGAGGGAGCCAGTGCAAAACAAAGGGATTGTAATAGCCCCCCACCTTTTTTCTACTAAAGATGTTCATCTGCAAAAAGCTGGCTTGACACTAGACAAAACGACCTGAGAACATCAGCTGCTGCTTCTCAGGCTGAAGGAACGATGCATTCTGCTACCTGCATGGGCTGTTATAGGATTTCTCCCCACCGCCAATTTAGCTCCAAAGAAAAAAAAAAAAGGGAATGGTGCTGAGCCTGGGAGAATGAGGGCCCACCCGCTAACTGTACAGGTGTATGAAGCACAGTTTTGGTCATCTTTCCTGTACAAATTCATCACAAGCCAACTGTTGGGAATCCTCTGTTCAGCTAGGTTCAGAGATCTTTGCTGTAGCTCGTCAAGGGGGTTTACAGGACTGGAGGTTCCGGGGCCACGTCTTATCCACAGTGGGCGCTACTGGAGGGCAGTTCTGGGCTTGTTTTAGACCCTCACTGGCCTGTTCAGACTGAGCACCAAGTTATTATCTATCACCCCCACCCCAAAAAAAGGGCTCCTAACATTAGACACGACAAAACCATGCAAGCCCTGAAGACAGCCCAGAAATTCCCTCTGCCAAAAGCGAGCCCCTACGAGAGTCTTCAGGAGTTTAAAGGCAGGCCACAAGTGGGTGCCAAGCACCTACTGGGTCAGCCCACCAACTATGTACTGGCAAGTCATGCCAAAGTCTGGCTGGGATGGTCCTGCCGCCCCCCCCCCCCCCCGCCCCGAAGTAGCATCCCAATCCTAGTGGGCTGTGGACATCTCCGTCTCCATCCTAGACCGACACCTGGGCTTTCTGCTGTCTGAGGTCCCCTTCTGCTTCCTTCTCCATCCGCAACGGGGAAAGAATGTCGCTGCCTCCCCGTTTCTACTGCAGTGCGCTGATCTCTCCCAGTACTGGGGGGGGAAGGGGGGCACGTCACCTTCCAGAAATGCCTGAGAGGCAGATCAGGGTCTGTAGGAGGAAGGGGGAATTGGTGGAAGTTGCACACACTTTTACGGCTTCTCCCACAAGGCCTCCTAACTCTAGGGCTCCTCAACCGTTTGGGCTGCCAGCTCCGCCCCCACACCATGGGTGGGAAGCTTGTTACCCATCCCTGGCCAGGAGTGTGCTGCTGAGACTGCCATTGTGATCACATCCCCTCCCTGCCCGGCTGCTGGGCCTTGTTTGCTTGGGGGAGAGGAGTGAAGGACCCTTGGAGCAGCCAGCCCCCAAGAGAAATTGTGGGGGAAGTGAAACCAGGAGAGATTAACCTTCCTGATTTAAACTCTAGAATTGGGGCCCCAGTGAGGAATGCTCACGGCATGGGCAGCCCAAGGCACTCCCAGGATATATTCGGGGGTAGGGATGCCAGCCTCCAGGTGGGACCTGGAGAGCCCCTGGGCTTATAGCTCATCTCCAGACTACAGAGAGCAGTTTCCCTAGGGGAAAATGGATGCTTTGGAGGGTGAGCCCATTGAGGTCCCTGTCCTCCCCAGGCTCTATCCCCAAATCTTCGGGAGTTTCCTAGCCTGGATCTGGCAACCCTACCCCCCACACCCCCACTGGTGGCCAGCGAGAGGCTGGCTTTTAAATATTGAAACCTCCTTAGGGCCTCTTTACAATGGAGCAGCATATGGCATGAATTCGGGGGGGGGGGGGGAGAGAAACAGCTGATTTCCATTGACGAAAATCAAATGCACACCCAGAACCTTGCAAGCTTGTACCAAACACTGTGCCACTGGTTCCCACAGCAAATGCCAACACGATGGGTGGCATTTTTCTCAATATCTGGGCTGGATTTGTCCTCTAGCCTGTGATCAAAAGGCAGCAAGTGACTGAACCCACAGCATCTTCCATGGCTTTGTAATACTGGAAACAATTGGATCAGTGCCCTGGAATAGTTCTGCACAACGTAAATGTAAAACACCACGAGCTCTTAATATTCTCCAGTTTTGAGGCTCAAATTCCCCCTTTTGTTTTATTTCCTTCAACTTCCTTTCCTTTTTAGTCTTTCACCCACCCACTGGGTTTTTTACCCTTCTTTTTCCAAGTTAATGGTGTTTGTTCATTTCATTGTTCAATAGCTTAACATCTATCTGTCTGCCTGTCTGTCTAGAAAATGAGGGTGAGGCCTGAAGAAGTCCCAGATAAGAACCCATCCGAGCTCAGGGATGTGTTCCCTCTAATCATGGAGATCCCATTTACAGTAAACAAACACTTTCAGAAGACCATTTGTACATGGAATGTTCACACCTCCGGGTGACGTCATTACACGGGGAAGTCGTCCTCACCGGACCAACTTCTGGGGCGGGGTTCCCCCCGCCGGCCGAATGCCGGCCGGCGGATCAGGAACCCCTATAGTGGGGGATCCCCCGCCCCCCAGGCTGACTTGGCAGCCCTAACAGGAAGCCCCCAGACCACTTTCCTCATGCCTGGATCCAGCTGAGAAATCAGCTTTTGTAGTTTCCTATTTTATTTAAGAGTAGCAATTTTTATGTAATGAATGAACAGGAAAGTACAGCAACTTGATGGGAAAGGCACCGTTCAGCGTTAGTCAGCATATTTCTCATATGGCTCAGCAAAGTTCGATTGGTAGCAATAATCTGGTAGGTTCCACACACCTCCCTTCACAACGACTTGAGGCAGGAATCAAGTTGTTTCTGGGGGTCTTACTTACAAGCACTAACCCTCGTATTGTATCAGTGTTAAACCCAGGGGTCATTTTGTAGAAAAAGAGGTGCAGGAGCTCATTAGCATAACTCATTTGCATAACTCATTTGCACATGCCACACCCCCTAACATACCGGAAGTGTGTCAGAAGGCAACACCCACCCCTCAGGCTCCCCTCCACAGGTGAGTGAAACTGACCTGCTCTTCCTCCATTCCCTTCCCCATCCAATACTTTGTGCAATAAAAATAAGCGTAAAGAACACACCCTCATTCTCTTCCTGCTCCCTTGAAACCACCAAGTTTCAAGTAGACTTGAGATACCCAGGACATGTGCACCACCCATCCCTTCCCCTCCCCACAACAAGACACCCTGTGAGGTAGGTGGGGCTGAGAGAGGTCTTTTGAGAACTCATGAGAGAACAGCTCTGAGAGAACTTGTGACTGGCCCAAGGTCACACCAGCAGCTGCATGTGGAGGAGTGGGGAATCAAACCCGGTTCTCCCAGATTAGAGTCCAACTCCTGACCACTACACCAAACTGATGGGGTGGAAGCTGCTGAAGGGTTGGTGAAATTTCTCCAGTATTTATGTGCCATGTGCCCAGATAAAAAATGGTATACTTAGAAAATTTATATGCCACCTTGAGCAAGTCTCTGGAAAAGCAGCACACAGTCATAAAAGGAACAATGATAAAATTATCAATATTAAAACAAAACATTAAAAACAATAAAGACCCTAGCAGGGCTTTCCCCGGGGCACTGCGCCTCTGCACTGCTCGGGGAAGCCGAGGAGGGGGCGGGGCTTGGTCATGTGCCCGCCCCCTGGACTCCTTGCTCCTGGAGCTGCGCTCCTGTGCGCTCCCGCTCCAACGGACCCCTGGTTAAACCTAGTAGTACTTTGGAGTATGTTTGTTGATGTATGGAGAATTGATAATCTTACTGATCATTTGGGGCAATGTCTCAAGTGTAACATTCCCAGGAATTTATCTCAGACTGTAAGCGTAATTACCTCATTACCTTATAGGAACTGTAGCCCTATAATATCATTTGGTGCCAACTGTAACTGAGCAAACTAGCTGTATCGTGGCTTGCCAACCTCCAGGTAGGGCCTAGAATTACAGTGGATCTCCTGCAGTAGAAAAGAGCAAGCATCCAGTAGCACCTTAAAAACTAACAAAATGTTAATCTTGAAGGTACTACTGGATTCTTGCTCTTTTCTACTGCTGCAGACAGGCAAACCCGGCTATCCATCTTGAGCTGATCTCCAGTCCAGATTATAGAGATTTTCTCTGGTTTCCCTGCTTTGGAGGGTAGACTCTGACATCATACTTCACTGAGGTCTCCCCCCTCTTCAAAATCCCCCCAAATCTCCAGGGGTTTCCATACCTGGTAAGCCAACTCTGTTGCTTCGCTCTCCTCTGCTTTCCCCTGTGTGGGCTTGGCCTCAAGGCCAGTGGGACTCCCAAGCCTCCCAAATCATGTGAAGAGATGTCTTCACGGTAGCATAAGCCTCTCATCCAAGCTGAAGGAGAAAAATGCCTTAGGGTAGTTCTGTCCCAAAGTGTGTGCCCACATCTTTTACACAGAGCTGGAACACTTAACGGGATACTCAGATTTCATCAATTTTAAAAGGTTCCTATCCACCCAATTAGCAAATTTTTGTTCATGGAAAGCTCCTGAAATCGTCAGAGATCTCCTGGAATTACAACTGGCCTCCAGACTACAGAGATCAGTTCCCTGGGAGAAAATGGCCGCTTCAGAGGGTGGGCTCTATGGCATTACATCCCACTGCGGTCACTCTGGTCCCCAAACAACACCTTCCCCAGGCTACACCCCCAAATCTCCTGGAATTTCCCAAGCCAGAGTTGACAGGCCTACAGAAGCTCCAGTGATCTCTCACCAAGTATCTGTTCCTTGTGCATGGCCAAATGGACACCCCTTCTTGGAGGAAGAAGCAAAAGAGGACTCTTTCACACTGCCTTTAAGCCCTAACATCACGGAGGCTGTCTTATGCACCCTGTCTTAATTTCCCCATATTCTTCTCTGAACTGGATGAATTCAGTCTGTTTTGCAGTCTTGGTAATTATCCCATGTTTGTTCATCTAGTGTGTTAACAACAGGGGCCAAAGACATTGCCATTTCCTAGCATCCAAAATCTTGGCCTCTGTTAAGGGATTCCAAGGAACCGCTCCACATTCCAGATCTAGCTAACAATTAACTGTTAATTTTTAAAGACAAGAGCTCAAAATAGCAGTGGCACATTTTTGAAACATTAATTTTACTAGAAACAGTGCAGTGCCTTACATCAGCAGGCTCGATGCTTATGTTTACAAATTAATTTCTTGTAGAACAGTGAAATGACCCGTTTGGAAAATGGCAATGAATTACTATAACTTTAACTACGGTTTCTAGAAACATGATTCCTACCAGTTCTTTTTTTTAAAAAAATTACTTTTATTCTGGAACAGAAGTCCCCAATGCAGTGCCTGGCATGGGTGCCTGCCAAACACTTTTCCTGGTGTTCACCAAGTAATTTACAAAGTGGGTGGGGCCAGGTGGAGCTTTCACCCAGCGAGGCTTTTGATTGGCCACTGGAAATATGACTGTCTAATTAGCTAGGAGAGGAGTCAGTAAAAAACCATTCTCAGCAAGAGCAGGAAAAACCCCAATCGAGCCAATCAGGAGACAGGAAGGAGACTATTTGAAAATAGCAGGAAGTCCCGCTATGTTAACTAATTGTCCCCTCTGCTGCCCCCTGCAGGATGTTCATATCATTTTCCTTATCTATGCATGATAGACCTTGGATCTTCCAACAACAGGTGCCACCACAGCACAAGCATCTTCCTTGTATGACCGAAGGTGAGCTGTAACAGTCGTTTTGTGGCAGCCATTGGGTAGCTGCACCCACTATGCTGTTAGAATTGCAGAGGTGCCCACAGGCTCACTAAGCTTGAAGACCCCTATTCTAGAACATAGAAAATCAGCCACTTTTTTAAAGGAACCCCATCTTCAAAGAAATAAAACTAACTGTGCTTTCCTGCCTCCTTGAGGCATCTAATGTAGCTAACAACCCATAAACATTAAACCACCCAATAAAACCATACTTTAAAAAGAAACAAATCTTTTAAAAAGCAGCACAGGGGAAAGCAACAAATAATTGTTGTGCCAATCATTCAAAGGCCTTCTGGAATTAAATCATTCAAAGGCCTTCTGGAATTCCTTCTGGAATTAAAAAAGTATGTAATCAGCTTTGGGATGCCTGAGAAGACAGTGCTAATCTCAGCTCATGTTTGACAGGTTGGGGAAGGTGCTCAAAAGTCCCTGCCACTGCCAACATAACTTCAAAAAATGTGGGGTTCCCATAGGAAGTTTCCCCTCAGGAATCACCACCAGCAAAGCATGGCATGAAAGTGTGGCTCTTTAGTCTTTCCTCACTTTGACTGAGGCGGTAATTGGGGCCAATCAGAGGTAGGCTTGGCAATCTGCTGGTGAGGCCTAGAAGTTTTCCGGAATTATAATTTATCTCCAGAATAAGGAGATTAGTTTCCCTGGAGAAAATGGCCACTTTGGAAGGTGGACTCTGGCATTATACCCCACTGAAGTCCCTCCCCTCCCCAAACTGCACCCCCAAATCTCCAGAGGTGGCAATCATGTTGGATCAAATCACTGCTAATTTTCCTCCCCACCCCAAACTGTGTTGTAGCTATGTGTGTATGCCTTTAAGTGAGCCCTCGCCAACTAGTTGGTGGAAGTACTTCTTCACCCAAAGAGTGATTAACACGTGGAATTCACTGCCACAGGAGGTGGTGGCAGCTAAAAGCATGGACAGCTTCAAGAGGGAATTAGATAAACATATAGAGCAGAGGTCCATCAGTGGCTATTAGCCACAAGGTATAGATAGAACTCTCAGTCTGGGGCAAGTGCTGCTCTGTATTCTTGGTGCCTGGGGAGGGGGGGAACAGTGGGAGGGCTTCCAGTGTCCTGGCCCCACTGGTGGACTTCCTGAGGGCACCTGCTATTTTTGGCCACTGTGTGACACAGAGTGTTGGACTGGATGGGCCACTGGCCTGACCCAACATGGGTTTCTCTTATATTCTCTTGTTAGTTTTTGAACAAAGTTTGAGTCCAGTGGCACCTTTAAGATCAATAAAGTTTTATTCAAGGTATAAGCTTTTGTGTGCATGCACACTTCTTCAGAAGTATATCTAAAGACATGTGCCTGCACACAAAAGCTTATACCTTGAATAAAACTTTGTTGGTCTGAAAGGTGCCACTGGACTCAAACTTTGTTCTGCTGCTTTAGACCAATGTGGCTACCCCACCTAAATCCAATTGGTTTCTGTTCCCCTCCTCCCTCAGGCTCCGTATGGGAGGGGTCCCACTCAGTTCTAGTCCTGTGTATCTATAGGTTGTAGCTCCAAGAAGAAGAGAAGAGATTGGATTTATACCCCGCCCTACACCACGCAAGGGAGTCTCAGAGCAGCTTACAAACTCCTTTCCCTTCCCCTCCCCACAACAGACACCCTCTGAGGTAGGTAGGCCTGAGAGAACTCTTTTCAGAACTATCCTTGGGAGAACAGCTGGTACAGAGCTATGACTTGCTCAAGGTCATCCAGCAGGTGCAAGTGGAGGAGTGGGGATTCAAACCCGGCTCTCCCAGATTAGAGTCCGCACACTTAACCACTACACCAAGCCATTACACCAAACCACTACACCAAGTATGTTGGAAGCAATAAGGATGCCCATTGCTGAAGCCTGAAGCGTCTCTGGGGTGTTATCTGAATTATATAGGGTTGCCAACCTCCTGCTATAACAATTGCTCTCCAGGTGACCCAGATCAGTTCCCCTGGAGCAAATGGTTGCTTTGGAGGGTGGACTCTATGGCATTATACCCTGGTGAGGTCCTGGCCCACCTCAAACTTTACCTTCAGGCTCCACCCCCAAAATCTCCAGGTATTTCCCAATCCAGAGCTGGCAATCCTATCTGGATAGGTAAGCTACACACCAGATCTCAGAGGATCCTATGCAAACTCTGCACATACTCCCCACCCCCCCAGCAAACTCTGCTCCTAAATCTCCTGGAATTCCCCAGCCCAGAGTTGGTAACCTTTGGCCCAGATTCAAGGAGGAAATTTGTGAGGACAATGTTGTACTGTGAATTTCGTGAGAGCACGCATTTGACATCTTGGGACACATACATTAAAATTACGGGTCTTAGTTTGTTTTCATGCATCATAGCTTTTAACATAATTTATTAGGGCCTCAAAAGCTGAAAGGGACCCAGCCCCATGGGCCATTGTAAAGTTTGCAACTACTGAATTTGCATGCTGGGAGGAGCGCATGCAGCCAGTTTGCTGACTGTTCTGGAGCATGAGCAGCATCCATTTCTCAACTGGGAGAAGAGTTGGGGGGGGGACTTTTTAGAAGCCCCTGTGTTTTCTCCAAGTGAGTACCTTATTGCTGAAAGGCCTCAGCTGAAGAGGCATGGGGCAGAAGCTATGTCGGTTTGCACCCATCACTCCCTTGGAAGGAGGCTGGTACGCAGAACTTCGCTCCACATTGAAACCTCCTTCTGGGAAAAAACTATGCCCAAACCTAGGGTTGCCAGCCTCTAGGTGGTGCCTGGAGATCTCCTGCTATTACAATCGTTCTCCAGAGATCAATACCCTTGGAGAAAAGGGCCTCTTTGGAGGGTGGATTCTGTGGCACTATATTCTACTAAAGTCCCTCCCCTGGCCCCACCCCCCAAATCTCCAGGAATTTCCTCACTTAGACCTGGCAACCTCATCCACATTTTCCAACAAAACAACACTCCCAACACCTTCACTACCTGACCACAAAACGTACCATCTACCAAACTGAAAACCAGGGCATTCCCTGACACCTCCACCCTTCACGCCCAGTGGGTAAGACCCTGACGTGATGGGGCATCATTCATCTTCACGGTCTGGAACTTTGGCTTCTGAACAAGGGAGTTTGGGGGTGAGGGGTACCACATCCAATGGTGCACATTGTATTTCCCTCTGTTACAATAAATGCAGTGGTTTTGCTTTAACCAAGGTGTGTGAGTAGAAGGAGGGGGTGACTTTAAGAAAGGAGGCCCTAGATCTTGAACTCCTTGGGGTGATCCTTGCTGGTGATCCCTGGCCTGAAAGATATCCAGCTGTCCTCGACCAGAGCCAGGGACTTCTTGGCCCTGGCTCCAGCCTGGTGGAAATCACTGCTGAATAACATCCATGCCCTGTGGGACTTATAGGGTTGCCAAGTGACTTACCTGGTGCGGCAAGGGGAAGAGTTGATCCCATTCCGGGACATTCACTCATGCGCAAAGCGCGCGCACAGCGCAATGACGTCACCTGGAAATGATGTCATCACATTGGGTATGTCGCCGACCAATGCTCTAGCAATCGGCCTGGAAACTCTATGGTACCATAGAGTTTTCAGGCTGACTGCTAGAGCGTTGGTTGACTGAAGGAATCCTGTAGCTATCTTAAGGCGCTGGCAAACCACGTCTATAGAAGAAGAAGAAGAGATTGGATTTATACCCCGCCCTCCACTCCCAAGGGAGTCTCAGAGCGGCTTACAAACTCCTTTTCCCTTCCCCTCCCCACAACAGACACCCTGTGAGGTAGGTGGGGCTGAGAGAGCTCTGAGACATCTGTCCTTGAGGGAACAGCTGGTACAGAGCTATGGCTTGCCCAAGGTCATCCAGCCAGGTGCAAGTGGAGGAGTGGGGAATCAAACCCGGTTCTCCCAGATTAGAGTCCGTGCACTTAACCACTACACCTAACTGGCTCTCCAGATAGCTAAAACACCTGCAAGGTGTTGGCACACCACATTTGATGCTTACAGAGAATTCCTCTCTCATCTCTCTCTCTCTCTGAGCATAATAGGAATGTAACTATTAGATATTAGGAATGTAACTATTAGATAGAACAGCTCAGCTTTCTCACCGAAAACCGCTCTTCCCCAGAAACTGTATCTCGTAGCAAGATTGTGTATGTCTCAAGTACAGCATGCCACTCTCTTGCTGACTGAACAAATAACTAACTGCATCTATCATCTGATGTAAGCAGAAAACAGCTAATAAAAGCAGGGGCCTCAAAAGCCCCGATTTTATGCCTCGCATCATGCCTCTGTCTCCGTGTGTTTGCTTCATCACCTCATCTGGAGGCGATCCCTTATCATCACCTTGCTGGGCAAGGTGACCCCCTCATCACCGGGGATTCCTCACCGCTTCATCTGGGGACCCCGACGTGATGCAGGACGAGTCCAGGACGTCATTTGCCCATACTTCACCGGCTGGAAGAGCCTTGGTGCACCTCAGCAATTCATTGCTCCCTTATTCGTGAGTATGGGTAGCAAACTGTCAGCACAGCAGAGAGTTCATGCAAAAGAACTGTACAAAATACTAAGGCAGCACGGGTGTACAGAGATATCTCAGGGAGAGTTAAGAGGATTTCTTACAAGAAATCGCATGCCAATGTCCATGGTACCCTGAGAAAGGTTCCTTGAGAAAGGAAGACTGGACAAAAAATAGGGACTCAGCTTTACGCTGAGCCCGAGCGACTATACAGTACCTAATGCTATGGCAGCGTTTGAGTGCAGCTCTGGAGAAAATAGGACCAGGTAAAGGTCCCGAGGCATCCTCTACAACTGCACTCAACGCCCCCCCCTCCTATCCACAATTAACCCTTCCAGCCCCAGCCCCTTCAGCCCCCTTACCACCCCCAGACGTCATGTCTAGGTTAAAACCTGAAGGAGCAGAAAAAGGAAGGATTACGTAAATGATAGAACATGCGAGAAAAGAGGGAATGTTAACCAGGGGTCCGTTGGAGCGGGAGCACACAGGAGCGCAGCTCCGGGAGTGAGGAGCCCAGGGGGCGGGCACATGTCCAAGCCCCGCCCCCTCCTCGGCTTCCCCAAGCAGTGCAGAGGCGCAGCGCCCTGGGGAAAGCCCTGCTAGGGTCTTTATTGATTTTAATGTTTTGTTTTAATATTGACAATTTTATCATTGTTCCTTTTATGACTGTGTGCTGCTTTTCCAGAGACTTGCTCAAGGTGGCATATAAATTTTCTAAGTATGCCATTTTTTATCTGGGCACATGGCACATAAGTCCTGGAGAAATTTCACCAACCCTTCAGCAGCTTCCACCCCATCAGTTTGGTGTAGTGGTCAGGAGTTGGACTCTAATCTGGGAGAACCGGGTTTGATTCTCCACTCCTCCACATGCAGCTGCTGGTGTGACCTTGGGCCAGTCACAAGTTCTCTCAGAGCTGTTCTCTCATGAGCAGTTCTCAAAAGACCTCTCTCAGCCCCACCTACCTCTCAGGGTGTCTTGTTGTGGGGAGGGGGAGGGGAAGGGGAAGGGATGGGTGGTGCACATGTCCTGGGTATCTCAAGTCTACTTGAAACCTGGTGGTTTCAAGGGAGCAGGAAGAGAATGAGGGTGTGTTCTTTACGCTTATTTTTATTGCACAAAGTATTGGATGGGGAAGGGAATGGAGGAAGAGCAGGTCAGTTTCACTCACCTGTGGAGGGGAGCCTGAGGGGTGGGTGTTGCCTTCTGACACACTTTTCGGTATGTTAGGGGGTGTGGCATATGCAAATGAGTTATGCTAATGAGTTCCTGCACCTCTTTTTCTACCAAATGACCCCTGATGTTAACATTAGAAGAGCTGGACCTCAAGCGTTTCCTGTCATACAAGGGGTAGATGAGCAAGGGAACGCCCACTATCAGTGGAACCCCTTGCCCTATGCTAATCTTCGTGAGTTGAACAAAGCTATTAGAGAATCTGGGATAAGATCAAATTTTGTACTTGGAATGTTAGAGGGAATTTCTAATGGGTATACTATGGCTCCACAGGACTGGAAAGATTTATTTCGCATGATTCTCAGTCCTGCACAATATGTGGTATGGGACAGTGAGTACAGACAGGCTGCATTAGCTATGGGGAATGCTAACATGACTCCAGATCAATTGTATGGCTCAGGGCAGTTTTCTCAACTGGAAGCACAAATGCAATGTAATCCTGCAGTGTTTCAAGGAGCCTCACAATGCATCATGAGGGCATTTCATAGAGTCCCAGTAGGGGGAAAGCCCACTCACTCATTCTCAAACACCAGGCAACAATACCATCAGTTCAGCCCATTCACAAACACTAGGCAACAAGTTTCAGAGCCATACCATCAGTTCATAAATAGATTAAAGGAAGCAATTCAGCGACAAGTAGGAAATTCTGAAGCACGAGAAAAACTTATGAAAAAACTGGCTTTTGTCCAGGTATTGTACAATTACAAATTCCTTCTTGCGGGCTGTCTCCTAGCCCAAGGAAAAAAGGAGAACACGCTATAACTTCTGAACAAAGTGCTACCACAGGGAGTGCAGGGATAGATTTAATTAATACAGAAAACATGCCATCAGTTCTCCCTGGAGAAGTTTTTTTTATGCCTACACAACTTTCTTTTTATGCCTACACAACTTAAGGGTCCTCTACCAGAAGGAACAGTTTGGAGCTACACTGCAAGTCAATAAAACATCATGAAAGCCTTACCTTTACAATGGAAGTTAGAAACTTTACATTTTTTAGTTCAAGAAGCAAAGCAGGACACATTGAGCCAAAACCAAAGTCTGCCAGCCTGTTTCAAAAGCTCCTTTGGTTCAGAAAAAGTTTTCTTAGAGACAGTAGAAAGAGATAATAGTGGGCCTCAACGACCTTGGCTCCCACCGGTCTCCTAGCAAGCTTCTAGTACTTATCTTGGAAGCTTGTTAAGCACATTCAAATACAATTATCACCACCTACACCTGGTTGTGAGAACTGAGCTTGTTAACTGCAGAAATGAGTTTCGGTTCTTGCAATTATGGGATGTGAATTGGGTAACAATAGTAAAAGAATTACCTCACTGAAATGATCTCTGATTGGTCACTGGCCATGACTCTCTCAGAGGCCATTTTTTTAATTAAAAAAAAAATCCTGACTTATTGAAACTATGGTTTAGTTATAGCTCCTGAGAAAGTCCAAACTCACTTCACCACAATTACACATTCTTTCAAATCCAACTTATGTACAATTACAACAGCTTCTAGGATCCATAAATTGGTTATGCCCATATTGTAAGTTAACCTTGCTCCATTATTTGCTGCTCTCAAGCAAGGAAAGGAACCTACAGACCACATAACTCAGACCACATAACTCTCACATAGGAACAATTAGCAGTGATATTTCAGAACCTATCAATCTATATATTATTTCTGGGGGGGAAACAGCCCTATGCTGTGTTAGCTCAACAAGGATCTCATGCAAATACACTACATATTCTTGAATGGTTGTATCTGGGACACACACTCAAAAAGCACAATATTTTCCTTAGCTATGATGTTTTCTAATCTTATACTTAAGGCACGTGCCAGAGCTACTGCTCTTGTTGCAATTTTGCATAACTGGAAACAATTTCTCTCTCATTCAGAGGATTTGCAGATAGCCCTGGCAGGCGATATGGGAATCCACAGCTACAAAGTTTAAATCAATATTGATTCAGCCATACTCTCTGGTATCTACCATGCCACTCTATGCAGTAATTACCATATATACTGACGGCAGCCCAAAACGAGGAGTCATTGCATGGAAAACTAATGATACATCAGAAACTCAGCCCTCCATATATTTACAACATACATGTTTTGCTAACAGGCTGCAGTATGTACTGCCTATATATAACACAACTATGACTTCAGTTGCACACTCGGCTACTAATTGAATAGTTACAGAGAGGGACCCTTAGTAACAAAGCTACACATTTGTGAAGAGGGAGTCTCAGATATGATTCACTGAGCTCATAATTTTGCAGCTTAAGTCTTCTTATCCTGAATAACATTTCTACTCATGATAGTCTACTTCTTGATACCTCAAACATTTTGTGCGACTATTTATTATTTTAATTACAAAGGTAACCAAAATAAAGGGTAGCTACCAGTAAAGGAATCTCTGTCATACAGACTGATATATAAATCACCTCAAAGAGCGGAATTAGCTGCTGTAATACTTGCATTTCAGCTATTTCCAGAATCTCTCAATATTATCACAGACAGCCTCTATGTTTCAAACTTTCTTACTCATCTTCCTGAAAGTTATGTATTCCTAGTAGCCACATGAAGGCATCAGAGGGCAGGAACTGATACTTTCTCAGTCTGCCTTTCACAGTTTCACAGTCCTTATCTGCATAGGCATTCTAAGTGGAGATTTTTTTTTAATCAACAAGAATGTCCCCTTGTTTTCTAGCTGCTTCATATGAAAATAAAGATGAAAATTTGCTAGCATTATTCCTTAGTTTACAGGAACTTTTAAAACTACGCACCAAGCCATTTTTCATTGCTCACCTTGTCTGCTCACCTGCAGAAAGTCATGCTTTTCACCATCAAAATGCCAAAACCATAGTTAAACAATTTAGTATTCCCTTACAATTATACAACAGTATCCCCAGGTATTGTTCACTATTAATCATCTCAATCTGACCCAGATTCCCCACTCCTCCACTTGCACCTGCTGGATGACCTTGGGCAAGCCATAGCTCTGTACCAGCTGTTCTCTCAAGGACAGCTTGGGAAAAAGCTCTCTCAGCCCCACCTACCTTATAGGGTGTCTGTTGTAGGGAGGGGAAGGGAAAGGACTTTGTAAGCCGCTCTGAGACTCCCTTGGGTAGTGAAGGGCAGGGTATAAATCCAATCTCTTCTTCTCTTCTCTTCTTCTTCTACAATGCCATAGAGTCCATTCACCAAAGCATCCATTTCCTCCAGGGGAACTGATCCCTGTAGTCTGGAGATGAGCTGTAATTCTGGGGGATCCTCAGGCCCCACCTGGAGGCTGGCATTCCTAGTACATTCTCCTGCTTTGGAATTTTTCTAAAGCTACAAACAATTCATTGCGATGTAGGGAAGCAGTTCTAGGGAACACCAGGAAGAAACAGAAACCTGTTGCCAGCAGCAACCATGTTTATTAGCCTTATAAGAGTAGCATGCTGCAGTCACTTCCTGGCTGCATCATGTCTGTTGCCACAAACATAAACATGCTCCATAAGGGTGAGTTCTTCTATGAAAATGTCATCTTAGCGCTCCCCCTGCACAGCGTAATAAGGGGCTGCAGCTCAGCACTGGGGGCTTGCTTCTCTCTGTGTGTTACTCGCTCTTGCCCCTAGTAGACTCTCCTCTTCTCGCTTTTGCCTTCTCCCTTGTGCAAATAAACCTGTGGGCCTTTATCATTGCACCACCGCCCCCGTTTCATTATATTTTGGCAATTTTTAATGCTGTTTCTGCATCAGTTGTATATTTCTGGCATGCAAATGCTGCCAAACTACATCAGAAACACCAGCAACAAAAGCAGATGAAGTGGAAAGACTTACGGTAGCAATGCATATGTCTTGAATAAATACAGCCACCGTTTTTTGTGTGCTTTCCTAGGAGTAATCCTCATTGAATATACTGTGACTTCTAGGGTTGCCAGGTCTGGGATGGAAAATACCTGGAGACGTTGGGGGTAGATCCAGGAGAGTGCGGGGTTTGGGGAGGAGAGGGGCCTCAGCATGGTACAATGCCATAGGGTCCACCCTCCAAAGCAGCCATTTTCTCCAGGGGAGCTGATCTCTGTCAGCTGGAGATCAGTTGTAAAAGCGGGAGATCCCCAGGCCCCTCCTGGAGGCTGGCAACCTTCTGAGCAAACATTCATTGACTTCCTCAGGTATGTTTCCCAAATGTCCAAATGTTTGGTTTTTCTTCTTGTGTTGCGCCCTGGAGTAAGCAGCTTACCTCAAGGATTTCCACCTGTATGGCTTCTGCCTCTTCCGAAGCTTAGTGTGCTGTGAGAGACTATCTCTTTCCTTCCCTCAAGTTCTTCGGCATGTGTAGAAGATGCTGAGGAGCAGAGAAATCAATAGAACATAAGAACATAAGCCAATGTTGGATCAGGCCAATGGCCCATCCAGTCCAACACTCTGTCACACAGTGGCCAAAAACACCAGGTGCCCTCAGGAGGTCCAGCAATGGGGGCAGGAAGCCCTCCCACTGTTGCCCCCCCCCAAGTACCAAGAATACAGAGCATCAGTTGCCTCAGACCAAGAGTTCCTATCTATACCTTGTGGCTAATAGCCACTGTAGGGTTGCCAAGTCCTTATGACTTACCGGTGTGGGGGGGGAGTCCTCCTGGGGCCGGGAGCTTCCGCGGTGCGCGCGCTTGCATGTGCGCCACGATGATGTCACCCGGAAGTGACATCATCACGGTGGGGGCGTTGCCAGGGCGACGCTCTGGCAATCGCCCCAAAACTCTATGGTACCATAGAGTTTTGGGGCGATTGCTAGAGCGTCGTCCCGGCAACGTCCCCAACGTGATGACGTCACTTCCGGGGGACGTCATTACGCTGGGGAAGTCGTCCTGACTGGACGACTTTGGGGGTGGGGTTCCCCCTGCCGGCCGAATGCTGGCCGGTGGATCGGGAACCCCTGTAGCGGGGGATCCCCCGCCCCCCGGGCTGACTTGGCAGCCCTAAGCCACTGATAGAGCTCTGCTCCATCAAAGAAGCCACGAGTTATGGCTGCTAGTGACTCCACCAGCTTTTTCTTGGACCTTACATGGGCTTGATAATTAATAAGTTATGATTCCCTAAAGCCACCAATGTGCTTACCCCTCACTGTGTGTATGTTTTTACCATCAAGTCATAGCTGACTTTCAGCAATCCCAGAGGGTTTTCAAGGCAAGAGAAGTTCAGAGGTGGTTTGATATTGCCGGCCTCCATGTCACGATCCTGGTATTCCTTGGCGGTCTCCCATCCAAATACTAGCCAGGACTGACCCTCATTAGCTTCTGAGATCTGACCAGACTGGGCTAGCCTGCGTTATCCAGGTCCAGTCTTTTCCCCACTAGCACCAGCCAATGTCCATAATTTGTCTTTCCATAATTTGCCGGCCTAAAAGGCTCTAGCAAGCATAGAGGCTGCAGGAAGGAGCGTCTGAGGTAGGCGGCTGACCTGTGAGGAATCAGTATCTTTAGCCAGTTCTGAGGGGAGAAATGCTCTGTTGAAAAAAAAATGTGCCTTTCAGTGGGAGAATTTTTCCTCAAGTGGAAATGGTTAGGCTGGAAAATTGTCTTCCTTAGACTTCGGCGGCCGGGGGGGGGGGGCTTTTTCTGTCAGCTGCATACCAGATGGAGAGTGTCTGGGTGTGGGGGCTGGTGGGATAATGTCTGAGGAGCCGAATCGCCCCAGGCGTGGGGTTGGAGAACAACTTGTCGCTTGTATTTTCCCTAACAGTCGCTCCAGTCATCCCCCTGCTTGGTTCTTCTCTTCACGTACCCATCGCTTCTCACCAGGTGGCAGTAAAAGCCGGGAAATCCTCCCATATGGTCCATGAGTCTGAAAACGATGTCCTATGAAGGAGCTCTCAAGAGCAGGCATGGGTCTCTCCTTCCCCTCAAAACAACCCTGAGAGGTGGGATAGGCTGAGGACCAGCGGCTGACCTGAGGAGACACAGCAGGCGTCTCATCAGAAGGATTCGAACCTGGGTCTCCTTGGCCAAAGTCTAGTGCTTTCAAGTGCCAGCAACTCTCACCCCCCTGCCCCCCAAAAGCACCCCTTTCCCAGCATCCAACAGCTTCAGCCTTATGTCCCCAGGATTAGCACCAGCAAATCAGACTGAAGCTGCAGGTTTTTCAAAATACTCGTAGAGGCGGTTTATCAAACCGTCCCTTTGGGTTTCTGGGAAAAACCTAACGTATGAAAGTCTCTTAGATATAACTGGCAGTTTAAAGTCAGAGGAAAAAATAAGAGTTGAAACGGGAGTTAAATTATCCTGGCTAGAAGAGATGCAGCTAAAATCACGGTATAATGAGGATAAAAAATGTGGATTTGGGGGAAAGAATAATGTCTTAGATGAGGTTTGGTTAAAAAATAACTCCAAATTGATAAAGAAGCTAGATGAACTAATACTTAAACACGAATTGCAAGATGAAGAGGTTAAGGTGACAATGATTAAATGGATGAAGGACTTCGGTTATAATATAGATATCGATGATTGGTCAAAGATTTGGAAGTCAGTTAAATATCTAAAAGCCATTAGTTATAAAGAAAATATATATAAATTATTCTATAGATGGCACTGATCACCCAAAAGCTACATAGATGTTTTAAATCAGTTTCGAGTCTTTGTTGGATGTGTGGGAAAAATATTGGCACTTTGTACCACATGTGGTGGTCATGCAAAGTTGTTAGAAAGTATTGGGAGATGATTAACAATATGATTTTTGAAATTATGGATCATGTTATGGAACTAAACCCAGAGACTTTTCTGTTGAATATATTTCCGAACGAGGTATCGACTTTGGACACAAAGCTTCTATCACTCATCGTGACTGCAGCACGCACTCAACGGGCAAGATTGTGGGAAAATGCTGATCTATTGAAAAAAGAGGACATCATTACCAAACTAAGGGAATGGGCAGAGCTCGATAGACTTAGTTATTTGACGAACCCGGATAAAAAGCAAGACTCTTTACATGTATGGTCGAAATTTATGAATTGGTTAGGAGAACATTAGTGCTCATATACTCTATGATATGTTGGATATAATAAGGTTTGTACAACGTGGTACAACTTTGAAAATGTTAATAAAATTTGTTAAAAAAAAATACTCGTAGAGGCGGCATGTCATATGGATTACAGTGTCAAACTGGCATTATTTATTCATTTGTTTTATTTACTCCATTTATAACCTGTCTTTCTCCCCAGTGGGAACCTAAAGCATCTTACAGAGTTCTCCTCTCCTCCATTTTATCCTCACAACAACCTTGTGAGGTGGGCTAGGTGGAGAGTGTGTGATTGGCACCAGGTCACCCAGTGAGCTTCCACGGCAGAGTCGGGATTTGAACCTGGGTCACCCAGATCTTAGTCGGACACTCTAACCACTAATCCACGCTGCCTGTTGCCCTTTGGGAGACTTGCAGTGCAGTCCTGAGTGAAACTATTCCCTTTAAGCCCATCTGATTTGATGGACATAGAAGGGAAGGGGGAAGCCACGTCTGTCACTGACTTGGAGGAAGGGAGAGATATAAGTGTAACAGAGAAATTAAGAAGACATGAATTGCCTTGATAGTCAGACCAAAGTACTCTACAGCAGGCATACACATCGGCTATCCACAGCAAGAGGGTGAACTGTAGCAGTTAGAGTAGCAGAGAAAAATGGTGGAGACAGTGTTCCCTCTAAGCTGAGTTAGTGTGAGCTAGCACACAGTTTTTTATCCTCCAGCTCATACATTGTTGTCTCAGCTCAGGAAGGATGGCTCCAGAGCAAACTAATTTATGCAGCAGCCAAATCACTCGCTCACAACTTTAATGCCAGCAGCTCACAAAGTAGAATTTTTGCTCACAGGACTCCACTGCTTAGAGGGAGCATTAGTGGAGATGTGATTTAAAGGCGAGCCAGGGTGAGTTTAGAGTTTCAGACTAGGACCTGGGAGACTCAGGTTCAAATTCCCAATCTGCCATAGAGGCTCTCTGGCTGGCTTTGGGTTAGCTATGTACTCTCAGCCGGACCTACCTCACAGGGGTGTTACGAAGATAAAATGGAGGAAAGAATAATGTCTCAGTTGGGGAGAAAGGCAGACTATAACTGAAACAAGTTCCTATTCAACCACATGATATTCTATAACTCTGGGCCAGTCACTTTCTTAACTGTTTTTCAGCAGTGCCTACCTCACAGGGCGGTTGTGAAGATAAAATGAAACAGCAATGCACCTGAGCTCCTTGGAGGAAAGGGCACGGTAAAAATGTACCAAATAAATAATATCTATTTAGATTTGCGAACTGGTCCAGGGAAATGCAACCTGCTTTCCTCCCAAGCTTTGAATATAGATTTGAAGTCCCGGAATGAGCAGGTAATCCCATTTCATTCCTTGCCAGGAGAAGCATCATTTGTGTGTTGCTGCAGACCAGATGGCTGTTGAACAGACAGCAGTGGGGGCCAGCTCAGAAGGTGAGTCCCCCCCCCCCCCAAAAAAACTTTGATGTTGCATTTATCTGTTTTTTCTATTAGCCAGTCATTGACATCTGTCAGATGTCCTTTTAAGTGCGTCTAAGATCCTGGCTGTCAGCCCACAGTTTGGGGCAGTGAATTCCATTAATTTAATTCTTCATTATATAGAGAAGGACTTCCTTTTAGCCATCCTGAATCTATGGGAATGTGACTCCCAGGGTTTAGTATTCAACTTTCTCCACGTGCATAATTTAATAAATATTCCACCTCTCCCCCCCATAAGAATATCGATTCCAGGTGTGGCTCCTGTTGACTGCTTGCATTCTGGTTAGTTCACCTTGGAGGTTCCCAGTCTGGAACTGGGGATCCTTTCCTAACCGGCAACATCGTAGGTCAGGCTGACAGAGCCAGTGGCTCAAGATCACCCAGTGAGCTAAGTGGGGATTTGAATCCAGATCTCCCCAGTCCTGCTCTGAAATGCCATTCAAGGCACAGGGTTGCCAGCCTCCAGGTTGGGCCTGGAGAATGCCTAGAATCATAACTGATTTCTTGACTACAGAGATCAGACCCCCTGCAGAAAATAGCTGCTTTGGAGGGTGGGCTGCATGGAGTCACATTCCCACTGAGCGTCCTTCCCTTTCCCAAATTCTGCCCACCACCAAATCTCCAGGAATTTCCCAACCCAGAGCTGGCAACCCTCTACTGCTTCTCTGTACATCACTGACGTCAGAAAGCCAAGCTAACCACTGAATATGCAGCAGCTTAATTTTCTTGTTATTGGTAGCCAGTATTGGAATGCAGGTTGCTTTCCTCCCAACTTAGGTCAAATCTACATCTGACTTTCCTGCTGGAATCATTCTAGTTTCAAACCCCCCCCCCCCATCTATACCTGTTTCCAGGGCTCTTCTTGTAGAAAATGCCCAGCAGGAACTCATTAGCATATTAGGCCACACCCCTGACAGCACAGCTCATTAACATATTAGGCCACACCCAATGTTCCCAGAAGTGTGGTCATCCAGCCACATTTGCTTCTTATTCTGTTTACCTTGTTGTCAAAACAGTTTTGACAAGACCAATAAAAACATTATTTTCTGCCCCATCTATACAAAACCTTGCCTGAACCAATATCTTATGTCCAACAATTATTGGATTGGAATCAATTCCTAAGGGTTAGAGTCTCATGGAAATCAGATTGCCTTCCTGCAGAACTAGTATGCTGAATATGAATTTTTAGGGTTGCCAACCTACAGGTGGGGTCTGGAGATCTCCTGGAATTACAACTGAGCTCCAAATACAGAGATCAGGTCAATGGCTAAACTGCACCCTCCACTCCCAAATCTCCAGGGATTTCTTCAACCTGGAGTTGGCAACCCTAGTTCACTGGCAGAACAACGCTAGGAGACAGTTTGGTGTAGTGGTTAAGTGCGCGGACTCTAATCTGGGAGAACCGGGTTTGATTCCCCACTCCCCCCTTGCACCTGCTGGATGACCTTGGGCAAGCCATAGCTCTGTACCAGCTGTTGTCTCAGAGCTCTCTCAGCCCCACCTACTTCACAGGGTGTCTGTTGTGGGGAGGGGAAGGGAAAAGAGTTTGAAAGACGCTCTGAGACTCCCTTGGGTAGTGAAGGGCAGGGTATAAATCCAATCTCTTTTTCTTCTAGGTTTGTGGATGCACTGGATGGGAGTAATTTGTGGACTATTTTATTCAAGGTATAAGATTTCATGTGCCACCCACACTTCTTCAGATGGAAGACGTGTGCATGCACACAAAAGCTTATACCTTGGATGAAACTTTGGACTCCAACTTTGTTCTGCTGCTTCAGACCAACACGGCTACCCACCTGAATTATTACACTATAATAGTTTTTACAAGCAATTATGTACCAGTGGAGTGGTTACCATGCAGAGTCTGTCCCACAGGTAAAATTATCCTGTTAACAGGTGGTCTTTACCACATAAAAGTATCACTACCATTACAAGATCACCAATTGTTGGAACTCCTCAAAAGTGGAAATCTCTCTTATTAGGAGGTTTAAGAACATCAACTTTGCTGGCCCATTAAAGGCAGATGTCAGTCCAGTGGCAGGAGAAGAGGGACAATCATCTTCTTCAGAAACTCTGCCCACTTTTTTACATTTCACAAAACAGGCAATCACCAAAGTGCAGCTGACCATGCTCATTTTTAGTTACAACTCTGTTTCTCTGCAGATGTCACCAAAGTGCCCCATGCAACAGTCAAGTGTTCTGCCAACACACACAACAATGAAGCTACTTTTTCAGATTTTTCTCTTACATGGCAGTAAGCACCAAACCACTTTAATACAGACTTTAGACAAAGATATATTTGCAAGCCATTCCGAAAAAGACACAAGAATGAACTCAGGCTTCAAACTTTTTCTTAAGCAGAAGATGCCATGAGAAAATGAAAGAGCTTCTCAAAAATTAAAGATATTGTCAAAACCAGCATTTTCTGGGCTCTCTGCTTTTTTACATCCCACCCTTTTCAATAATTTTTTTTATAAAAACAGAAAGAACAGAAGGAAGGAAGGAAGGAAGGAAGGAAGGAAGGAAGGAAGGAAGGAAGGAAGGAAGGAGGGGGTAGGTGGGGGGAGAGAGAGAGAAAGGAAGGAAGAAAGGAAAAGGAAGGAAGGAAGGTAGGTAGGTGGAGGAGAGAGAGAGAGACAGGAAGGGGGGAGGGAGAGAGAGAAAGAGAAAGGAAGAAAGAAAGTTGGGGACAGAGAGAGAGAGAGAGAGAAAGAAAGACAGAAAGAAAGAAAGGTGGGGGGAGAGAGAGAGAGAGAATGAAAAGATATGGGGAGGCACTTACTGGAGCAGGGAAAGCCATGCGTCCTCGGCAAGCCAAATGCAGAAAGCCTAGCCCCTGTGCTTAATCTCTGGGCAGGGCTTTCTCCTGCTGCCTGTTTACTCTTAAAGGGAAAGCACCTGGTGGAGCTTTTTCCTGCCGGCTCTCTGCAGGAACTTTCCCTTTAAGTGTAAACAGCTCAGGCCGGGCAGGGAGGGGGCGGGGCAGGCTCAGACGCCAGCCGGAACGGCGTTCCTGTGCATTCCTGTTGAAATCGAGCCCTGCCTGTTTCTAGTTTCAAACCATACTTGTTCTAGTTTAAAAACTACTGTTTGCATTCGTTAATTGCCCTTCTGTGGTCAAGCTAGCATTTTACTGCTTTAAACAGATCTGAGCATAGGAAAAGACAGCAGTCAAACTACTTCAGAGGGGTGGTGTAAATTGGGCCTTAATGATTAAGGATTAAATTTATAAATCAACTCAAAGGGTTAAATTTTGTGATAGTTTTTTTTGGGGGGGGGGAACTTTCAAAAGGAATGTGATGGGGACAAGGAGAAGTAGTTGAGTTGCATGGGTAAAAACAAACAAACGAAAGGATTCCTGGGTCTTTAAAGAGAAAACTCCAGGCTTTCACTCTTTGGTTATGTAATGCCTGTGTTAGCAGAGCCAGAAGATCGCCTGCCATCAGTGTGTTTTATTCTGCTTGGTTTTCCATGTTAGTTTTTCTGGAGAGAAAAAAAGCTGCCTTGCCGGGTGATCCATCCCGAGCGGTGTCTTTATGCAAAGGAGGATGCTTGGCTTTTTGCATACCCTTCCAGCATTTCAGGAGGATGTGGTCAAAGCATCCATGGCCACAGCCGACCCCTGACCTCCCCAGCAGATACACACGGCTGAAGGCGCTGCACTCTTTGCTGTGTTCATTGGCACTGCTGCCCTCCCAGGGTTTGAAAGCTAAACGGGGTTGATTCTTGGGGTTAAAGATATATGGGGGCGGGAGAGAAACAAAATAATCACAAGTATTATTATATGCTGCAGTGTATGCCTTGGCAGCTGCAGTGTGTGAAATGGCTCCGTTTGCATTTTCTGATATTATTTAACCATCAATGTCAATATTATGCATGTACAAGAGGGGACCCGCAAGGACTTGCCGGAGGTATCTCACTTCCCCCTTCCCCACTATTTCTTCTTTCCATTGCAGGAAAGCCCCAAAGCCTCTCCCCTTTTCTGGCTTCCTTCTCTCCTTCTAGGGTAGCCAACCTGGAGATCTCTTGGAATCATAATTTTTTTGGGGGGGGGGGGCGGCATGTGCCTCACTTTCCCCCATATCTCCCGCCCCATACTATTACCTCTTTCTCTCCCCCTGACAACCCCCATATCGTCTCCCTTTCCCCAGCCTCATTCTTTCCTTCTCAGCCAGTCACCAACCTTCCTTTTATTTGCCTCCCATCTTCAGCTCTAATTATTCACTTCATTTATATACCCCCCTTTTCCACAAAGCAGCTTACATTACTCTCCTTGCTTCCTTTTTATCCGCACAACAGCCCTGGGAGGTAGGTTAGGCTGAGAGTGTGTGACTGGTCCAAAATCGCCCCGAGAGCTTCCGCAGCAAGATGGGGATTTGAACCTGGGTCCCCCAGACACTACTCTGGAGCTCTAACGGCTACACTCCACTGCTGTTGAACAATAGCAAGCAGCCAAGCATAGCTGAGTCATGCAAAAGTAGGGTTGCCAACCTGCAGGCTGGGCCTGGAGATCTCTTGCTTTTCCAGCTGATCTCCAGACAATAGAGATCAGTTCCCCTGAAGAAAATGGACGCTTTGGAGGGTGGACTCTGTGGATTTATACTCTGCTGAGGTCCTTCCTCTCCCCAAACCCCATCCTTTTCCCCTACAAAATCTCCAGATATTTTCCAACCCAGAGCTGGCAACCCTAAAGTGGCATCAAATCAACCAGAGCTGCTGCCGGGCCTATGGTTGCCAACCTCCAGGTGGGACCTGGAGATCTCCCAGAGTTACATCTGAACTGTAGAAGACAGAGATCTGTTCCCCTGGAGAAAAAAAGGCCTGCTTTGGAGAGTAGAATCTATGGCATTATATCCAGCTGAGGATATAACCCTGCTCTCCTCAGACTTTACCACAAAATCTGAAATTTCCCAACCTGGGAGCAACCCTAGTCAGGCCTGGTCCTAAGAAGTCCTCTCTCCAAAGCCAAAATATTTATTGATTTGATTTCTAGCCCGTACTCCCCTGCACAGCAAGGCTCCCCCTGCCTTTAGTGAGAGAATGGAGCTTGGAATACTCTGGTTGCCTAGCAACAGCCACTGAGGGAAACTGTTGCTTAAAGCCACAGGCCCTCCTTTTAACATTTTGTGATTTTTAAATCCCCCCATTTATTTTTTTTTTGATTTCACATTTCTCTTGAAACCTGGGCTTTTTTTCCAGGTTTGTAGAGAGATCTGTCTTGCCCATTCACAGCTCCAGTCACCAGATTTAAATATCTAAAGATTTGGCCAACTTCGCTGTTAGTAGATAGATGTGAAAATTATAGAAGTATATGAATTGCATATTAAAAAACTATGACATGCATGCACAAGACAAATCTGCAAACTCGCCAGTAAAAGCACAAGAGCAAAAGTGAGGACAAAAGTATAAATTATAAAAAGAAACTGATGACATTCACTAAACAACATCCAGCAGCCCCTAAAGGATGCCCATTAAAACAAACGTAAAAAGATGGAACCCTTCAGTTAAAACCCTGGTGCCCACAGAGCAGCAAAGCAGGCGCCAGACTGAGTGGGTGGGCACTCCCAGGGCCAGGCGTCACCACTGAAACCTAAGGCCAACTCCAGCTTGGGAAATTTCTGCAGATTTGGGGGTGATGCCTGGGGAGGGTGGAGGTTGGGGAGCGGAGGGTGCTCAGCGGGGATATAATGCAAGGCAGCCCATGCTCCAAAGGTGCCATTTCCTCCAGGAAAAGTGATCAGTTGTAATTCCAGGAGATCTCCAGGGCCCACTAGTCACTACCCCCTTACCCTTATGGAGGCAGAGACACAGACAGCAGTGTTGGAGAAATTAGTATGAAAAACAAGACCTGGGATTTCAGTCATTATAGGGTTAACCTATGCAACTTGTTGTGTTTCTTAGTTTAACCTGGAAGTGCCTGGCAGCTGGCCAATTAACTCTAAGCCGGGGAAACCTAAAGGTGTACTGTTTTGCTAATTGGTCAATGATATCAGGGGTTTCCTTTCAGGGGTCAAGAAGAAGGAGAGATCCTCCATTGTAATCTCTCTCTCTCTGTAGTAGGATGTCTTAGTGTGCAGACGCAGCACAATGCTGCTTAGTAAGCATCTTTTGTTTATTTGTAGCTAATCCCGTTTCCCTTTTCTCTTTAGTAATAAAGTTTCTTTTAAACTAAAAGAAGCAATCTCTTCTTTCCAGAAAAGCAAGATTCATTACTCTGAATTTCTTGAATATTGGACTAAACTCCTAACAAGCAGGGCTTGGGAAGAGGATCTTAACTGAGGGGCTGGACAGCAGAAAGGATAAAGAACACATTTACCGTATTTTCTGGCGTATAAGACGACTGGGTGTATAAGACGACCCCCAACTTTTCCAGTCAAAATATAGAGTTTGGGATATACTTGCCGTATAAGACTACCTGTGAGGCTTCTGCTCGAAGTAGTCAAGGATCAGACCTTTGTTGATGAAACACAGTTCTTTATTTCCTATTACTACATTACTACAGGTCCTCGGATCATTGTTAGAGATAAAGCATACAATAGAAGCAGGATTAATATACCCTCTAGTACAATTTGAATTACCCATAGGTAACCAATCACAAGGAGGGAAAAACCGCGGGCTAAAGGTCCTTTGACCGTTTGCTTCCCACAGGAAAAAGGTTAGGTGTGAAGCTGTAAATTTCCCTTCTTAAACCAGACCCCTTAGATGTATCCATCTTTAGCATAACAAATAACTTTTGCCAAGGTCTTCACACGCCGATAAGAAACTGGTCCGTGTCTTCCCCTGCAGGGAGGAAAGGAATGCGGAGGCGCGGAGGTGAGAGGCCGATTGTTCTCATGCGCTGAAGTCGCCACCCTCCCGGATCAAATGGTTACACTGACCAGACTCAGCTCGAGTCATAAATCCAGGGTCATAAAGGGAGCCATAAAGAAAAATTACATAGCGACTACAGGGACAGGTTACATGATAAAGGAGATTATACAAAGCATACTAGCATTAAACATATGAGAAACTTTTGTTAGAATCCCTAGATTCTGACACCCTGCCACCTGAAAAATCTAATCTACCCTGGCTTATCTGGGAAATGTTTATGAAAAGCTTTAACTAATTTAGGAGCATGAACATTGTCAGAAAGAACCCAATCATTTAGTTCAGGACCAAAGTCTACCCACTTGACTAGATACAGCAAGCGGCCCCTACGCATTTTTGAATCTAGGATTTCAGAAATCTCAAAATGGGGTGCCCCCTCCTTCATCAGTGGAGGAGGAGTTGGAGGAGTTGGATGCCATGCATTCGGCCCAGGATTCTTCTTCAACAAGCTGAAATGAAAAACAGGGTGCACAGAACTCAGTGATTTAGGCAACTCCAACTCAAAAGACACATCAGAAATTTTGCGCAACACCTTATAAGGACCAACGTATTTCCACCCCAGCTTCCTGCTGGGTTGTAGACCATGTATATTCTTGGTGGAAAGATAGACAGAGTCCCCTGGTTGAAGGTCCCAACCTTCAGCCCTTCCACGGTCCGCATACTTTTTGTAGTCCTCTTTGGCTTTGTCTAGAGTCTTAGCAATCAACGGCCACGAGTCTTGCCGGTTAGCCCACCATTGTTTAAAGTCAGAAGGGGAACCGTCTGGTGTCTCCTCTATAGTGGGCAGGGGTTTCCCTTCGAAGCCTCCCACTGCCATGAAAGGGGACACGCCCGTAGACGAATGAATCGCATTGTTATAACTATATTCAGCAAACGGCAGCAACTCCACCCAGTTATCCTGATGGTAGTTAGTGTAACACCTTAAAAACTGTTCCAATATTTGATTAGTTCGCTCGGACTGGCCATCGGTCTCTGGATGGTAACCCGAGCTCATGGCTGGCTCAATGTCCATCATCTTCAAAAGCTCCCGCCAGAAGTTGGCAACGAATTGACTGCCCCTATCGGATACCACACGTCTGGGGAAGGCGTGTAATTTAATCACGTGATTAAAGAATGCTTTAGCCAGCCCCTTTGCCATTGGCAGCTGTTTGAACGGGGTAAAATGGGCTTGCTTCGAGAACATGTCAACCACCACCCAAATAACAGTCTTTCCTTTCGAGGGTGGCAGGTTGGTGATAAAGTCCATAGCTATCGCTTCCCATGGACGAGAGGGGGTGGGCAACGGGTGTAACAGTCCTGGGACTTCCCCCCCCTCCGCTTGCACATCAAGCAGGTTTGACAGGCAGTGACAAAATCAGATACATCCTTGCGCATGCGTGGCCACCAGAACTGCCGCTGGACCAAGTTAAGAGTTTTTAGGAAACCGAAATGACCAGCTAGCTTTGATGAGTGGCAGGTCAGCAAAATGTCTTTTCTCCGAGGTCGAGGCACCACGAGCTTGTCTCCATGGTACCAGCATTTGTTAGAACGGAGAGAGCATTCCTCTAAGCTCTCTAACTCTTCTGCTTCTTCCGGCGAGTAGTCTCCCCCCCACACTTGTCTTCCCACGACTCCACTGCTACCTGCTTGCTTTGGCTTCTGGTAGTAACGGCCCCTCCCAGATGCTGGGGAGAGAACATGGAGTCAAACACCTCCTCTTTTTGACTCTCATGTTGGGGTAACCTGGATAAAGCGTCTGCTAACGAATTGGCCTTCCCAGGGAAATGCTTGAGCACGAAGTTAAACTTCGAGAAAAAATCGGCCCACCGGAGTTGCTTGGCATTCAGGGACCTTTGGGTGCGCAGCGCCTCTAAGTTTTTGTGATCAGTCCAAATTTCAAAAGGGGTCTGCGCTCCCTCCAGCCAGTGTCTCCAGGTGGCTAGGGCTAAACGTATGGCTGCAGCTTCCTTATCCCATACCGACCAGTTTCTCTCTGTTTCATTAAACTTTCTTGAAATGTAAGCCAGGGGGTGTAACTTGTCATCCGTCCCCTTCTGCAGGATGGCCCCCCCCCATGGCCACATCCAACGCATCTACATGGATCACGAATTCCTTAGTCTCATCGGGATGAGCAAGGATGGGTTCTGACGTGAATAGTTTTTTTAGGGTCTCAAATGCTCTTTGACAATTCTCGGACCAGGCTATCCTCTCCCCTGGTCTCCCTGCGTCTGGGCCCCTCCCCTTGGTTTTCAGGAGTTCCGTTAGCGGGAGGGTGACTGTGGCAAAATCTTTTAGGAAGGTGCGATAGAAGTTGCAAAATCCCAATAGACTCTGCAGCTGCTTCCTAGTTTGGGGCGCCTCCCACTGTACCACTGCCTCCACTTTGGCAGGGTCCATTTCCAACCCCTTCTGTGAAATGCGATACCCCAAAAAGTCTACCGAGTCTCGATTGAATTCACATTTGGATAGCTTGGCATACAATTGATTTTTCAACAGCGTAGAAAGCACCTCCCTGACCAATTTTACATGCGACACCTTATCAGTAGAATAGATCAAGATATCATCTAAGAACATAACACCCCCTTGAACAAATGCTTGTGCAACACTTCATTTATCAGACTCATAAAAACTCCTGGCGCGCCACTCAAGCCGAATGGCATCACCAGGTACTCGAACTGTCCCAATGGTGTGTTAAAAGCAGTCTTAAATTCGTCCCCCTCCCGGATGCGCACGCGAAAATAAGCATCTCGGAGATCCAGCTTAGTAAACACCTTCCCTTTAGCTGCCTCCGTTAGCAAGTCTTTTATGAGGGGGAGGGGGTAAGCGTTGGACGCCGACACTGCGTTCAGACCCCTATAGTCCGTGCACAACCGCAGCCCTCCGTCCTTCTTTTCCCTGAACAAAACAGGTGCGGCAAAGGGGGACTTGGCGGGGCGGATGAAACCTCGCTCCAAGTTCTTGTCTAGAAACTTTCTTAGTTCCTCCCTCTCTGAGGGGCTCATAGAGTAGAGTTTTCCCTTCGGTAGTTTCTCTCCCCGGAGCAACTCTATGGCACAGTCTGACAGTCGGTGGGGGGGTAGCTCATCCGCCTCGGTCTCACTGAATACTCCCATTAAGTCCCGATACTCCTTAGGTACGGCGAAGGGCACCAACGTGAGAGCCGCCGCTAACAGGGGGGTCGGGGGCCCCGATCCCCACCCCGGATCCCACTTGTGATGGTTACACTTCTCATCCACCCATGAGATTTTCCCTTTACTCCACCTGATGTATGGGTCGTGGGAACTCAACCAAGGGCTCCCCAATACCATGGGAAACTGGGTATTGGGGGTGATAACAAAGGCCCTTTTTTCCCAATGCTCCCCCGTCCCCACTATTAATCTTTCTGTCTCGGCCACACACGCCTCCTTCATTTCCGAACCGTCCATCTGCGTGAAAGTGAGTGGCTCCCCCAGTGGGGTAACTTTTGGGGCTAGCCCATCCACTACTAATGGGCTTATTAAGTCTCTGGCGCACCCTGAGTCAATTAGGGCACGTACCCGGACATGGGTCCCAGTCCCGGGGGCTATTACAGTCACTACCATGTACAGTAAAGGGCCAGGGATGCTCACCGGAGATGGCGCGTTGGGGTTTGGGACCTGCAGTTCTGCGCCGTTCACTGCAGGCCGTTGGAGTTTCCCGGCATCTGTGCCTCTGTCAGCTCCAGCTCCCCTTGCTCGCTTGCTGCCCCTTCCAGCTGTAATGCCCAGGGTTTGAACGAGGTCTTTCCTTTGCTGGGGGTACCCCCCGCCACGGGGGTGGAGGTCTTGGGGACCTTCTCACTTCTGCGGGGGCACGCCGAGGCATAGTGCCCACTCTTGCCACATCTCATGCAGAGCCCCTGCCTGAACCGGCTGTCTCAGATTTCCTGGACGGGGGGCTTCGGCTTCACCTTCTGGGCAGCTTTGGCTTGGGCGGTCGCCGAGGTTCCCATTTTGATGAGGGTGAACCTCTCCTCCACGTCAGCCGCCGCTCTCATCCACGTTGCAAGGGAGCCGGGTCGACCTCCTCTCAGCACTCCTCTCAGCACCGTCTCATTCGAGGTTCAGGCCATCTCGATATTTCTCGATGAAGAGGTCTTGGGTCCAGCTGCGGATCTTGGCTGCTATGCGCCGGAACCGGTCAGTGTATTCCCTCACGGAGGACCTCCCCTGAGTTAGCTTCCGCAATTGGTTCCGCGCCTTCTCTTCTCCCAAGGGGTCCTCGTAGTGCTGTCGGAGGGCCCACATAAAATTGTGCACTGACCGCAGCTCAGGCCCGGGGGCGTTGTGCAGGCTCACATACCAGTCGCTGGCAGTGTCCCTCAGCTTGGACCCGATGTAGCCAATCCGATCCCTCTCGGTGGGGTAGAGGTGTCCCCAAGTGTCTAGGAACCTCTCGATTTCTATGAGGAAGAACCGTAGCTTCTCGGGGTCCCCATCGAAAGTAGCCGTCAGCGGATCGTTGGGCGCCTGGCGGATCATCTGCCCTGTGGGCACTGGGGCCGGGGTGGGCACGGGAACCGGACGTGGCACCGGTTGTGGAACCGGTGGTGGCACCGGCTGCGGGACGACCCCCGCGGGAGCTCCCCCTGGGGGAGCTGGCTGCGGTGGAGCTCCTCCGCCTGGACCTCTGGCCCCACCTGGGACTGCCCGGGCTGCCTGGATTGCGGTCAGGGCGTCTCGGAACTGGAACTGCAGATCCATGGCTACTTCTCGTAGCTCCGTGGTGAGTTGCATCCGCAAATCTCCCATCATGCGATCTAGGGCTTGGGTCGGGTCTTCTCCGTAGAGATCGGGACCGTAGGTCGCGCCTCTCTCCTCGTCCAGCAGCGGGACTCGCCAGTCTCCCCCGTAGCCCGTCTCGCGCTCGTCTCCCAGGAAACTCGGCCGGCCGTCCTCGGTGCGGTCCCCCTGGACCGAGACACGCACTCCCCTCCGATTGTGGACCCACGAGTCGACTGTCCCACGGCCGAAGTTGCTCCATGAGTACCTCAGGGTCCCGGTCTGGTGAGGGGGTGGTCGCGGGATGTAGTGAGCCCCTTGAGCCGTAGTCGCTGGCACTTCAGGCTCCCCACCACCGCCTCCAGCTCCGGCACCCTGGTCGCCCGGGGTCACAGGTTGATCTTCGGTTGTAGGGATGGGAATAGTACCGTCATCCGACATGGTCAGGAACGGCCAAGTCCCAGTCACAGATCTCTAACAATCTGTGAGGCTTCTGCTCGAAGTAGTCAAGGATCAGACCTTTGTTGATGAAACACAGTTCTTTATTTCCTATTACTACATTACTACAGGTCCTCGGATCATTGTTAGAGATAAAGCATACAATAGAAGCAGGATTAATATACCCTCTAGTACAATTTGAATTACCCATAGGTAACCAATCACAAGAAGGGAAAAACCGCGGGCTAAAGGTCCTTTGACCGTTTGCTTCCCACAGGAAAAAGGTTAGGTGTGAAGCTGTAAATTTCCCTTCTTAAACCAGACCCCTTAGATGTATCCATCTTTAGCATAACAAATAACTTTTGCCAAGGTCTTCACACGTCGATAAGAAACTGGTCTGTGTCTTCCCCTGCAGGGAGGAAAGGAATGCGGAGGCGCGGAGGTGAGAGGCCGATTGTTCTCATGCGCTGAAGTCGCCACCCTCCAGGACCAAATGGTTACACTGACCAGACTCAGCTCGAGTCATAAATCCAGGGTCATAAAGGGAGCCATAAAGAAAGGTTACATAGCGACTACAGGGACAGGTTACATGATAAAGGAGATTATACAAAGCATACTAGCATTAAACATATGAGAAACTTTTGTTAGAATCCCTAGATTCTGACACCACCCCTCTTCCAATGCACACCAAATACAGCGCCAGACCTTCAGTTAGTCCTTCTCTCTCAAGCGGCTCTGTGGATGTCGGAGGCTAAGACACTGTAAGCTAGCTCACACCAGGGGCGTCGTCTTTTTTAATTCCGGGGGGGGTTGTGCGCCAGCACAACCCCTCCCTGCAGCCGCTGTGAGCGGTGCGGGGCCTCCCCGTGAGCGGCATGGGGGCTTCCTTCCCCGCGGCCGGCAGCAGTGCGAGCCCCCCTGAGAAATGAAACAGCTGCTGCTTGCGCTGCCGCTGGCCTTGGTAAGGGAGGCCTCGCGCCGCTTGCGCCACCCCCGGTCGTGGGGCCTCGCCGCAGCCGGTGTAGGGCCTCACCACCACAAGCGGCGCAAGGCTTCCTTCCCTGCGGCCAGCAATGGCACGAGCAGCACAAGACCTTGCCGCAGCCGCCACGAGCGATGCGAGGTTTCCCTCCCCGCGGCAGTGCAAGCGGCCCGAGGCCTCTCTTCCCGCAGTCGCCAGCGGCACGAGTAGCAGCCGCTTCATTTCCCAGGGGGGGCCCTGCCTAGTCCCGCCTCACTAAGCCCCGCGCACCGTCTTTCAGAAGGCGCCCTTGGGCTGGAGGTCTGCACAGTGCCCTTCCCTTTGGTTGCCCCCTCGTTCCCCTCCGTCGGCCGAGCTGTGGACGTGGTAGGGATGGGGTAACTGCAGATTCTCCAGTCCGGCTTGGAAGTTTTATCACCCGCTCTATAAGACGACACCCGACTTTTGAGAAGATTTTCCTGGGTTAAAAAGTAGTCTTATACGCCAGAAAATACAGCATTTCAGATCAGTATTAGTATTACTGGGTCTGTTGATTCAGCTTTTTGGTCACCCAAGGGTTTTTTTTGGCTGGTTCCTGATGCCGTTGCTTTATACAAAGCTAAGCTTTAATTTTGTGGATGATAATTCCTTTTTTAAAAGTTAACATACTATCTTCTGTTTACATCTCTGAGATGTTTATGGACAGCTGTATAATACCTGGTAAATAGAGACCTCCTCTGGAGATGGGGCGGGGTACGAAGATGTGTTGGTAATGCCACAGGGAACAGCCATTCAGAGCTGTCTTTCGATGGAAGCTGGGCCAGTGAGAGAATCACGGAAACATAGATACAATGCCCAAAAAATTCACTGTAAAAAATCACTAATTGTGTATTAGGAATATTTAAACTTCAACTTCATTTCCGTTCGGTATAATTTTAGAAGCTTTTCTACAGAATCCTTCTTTGCCTTACAAATAAACGGAGATCACGTCGCATTAACAATGCAAGCGATCTCCGTTTATTTGTAAGGCAAAGAAGGATTCTACAGAAAAGCTTCCAAAATTATATCGAATGGAAATGGAGCTGATGTTTATATATTCATAATATACAATTAGTGATTTTTCACAGTGAATTTTGTGGGCAGTGTTTTGATGGACGCTTGCAGAAGGTTTTCTCCCTAGCTCTGCTGGGGTGAGAAAATGACTTGTCTGAATCAGACACATGAGGAGCGTGTTTCCAGCTCAGCCCCACCGCAGACAAATGATGTTCCATTTTGCATGCTCCCTTAATGCCAGTGCCTGCCCCTGCAGGAACCACGTTGCTGGGGAAATGGTTCTCAAATGTTGCCCTGGACTCCTAAGCGATATTTACATTTGTCAATAATGGGAGTCGGCAGACTCAGCTCTTATTGGCTTCCCTCCTGCTTGGGTTTCTCTTCTCATTCTGAGGGCAGCTGGTTGCCACAAAACTCTATATTTAGGTCTGCCTGGTTAGCTCTCTCCAGTGCCTCTGTGACTATCTGCAGAGCTGCAGAGAAGAAGCTCAGAACATTCTTGCCAATTGATCACATATTGTGTGTGTGTGTGTGTGTGTGCGTTTGTGCAAACGAGCTCTTTTCAGTGTTCAGAGGGTGCTGCCATAACAGGATTGCTAACCTCCTAAGCTTGCCAACCCCCCAATGGGGGGGTGAGGGTTCCCCCAATTGTGGGCCCCCAAATCTGATGCTGGCCAGCTGGTTGGTGGGGAAGCCCCACCCCTGAAAAATCCCAGCATGCCCAACGTGCCCAGCACAATGATGGCACCCAGAGGTGATGTCATTGTGCTGGGCACGTTGTGCAGGGGACATTCTGGCATTCGGGTAAAAACTCTATGGCGACCATAGAGTTGTATATTTGCAAGCCATACCCAACAACAAGACACAACAATGAACTCAGGCTTCAAACTTATTTTTCTTAAGCAGAAGATGCCATGAGAAAACTAAAGAGATTCTCAAAAATTAAAGATATTGTCAAAACCAGCATTTCCTGGGCTCTCTGCTTTTTTACACCCCCCCCCCCTTTTCAATAATTTTTTTTATAAAAACAGAAAGAACAGAAGGAAGGAAGGAAGTGGTAGGTGGGGGAGAGAGAGAGAGTGAAAGGAAGGAAGGAAGGAAAAGGAAGGAAGGTAGACAGACAGAGGAAGGAAGGAAGGAAGGAAGGTAGGTGGAGGAGAGAGAGAGAAAGGAACGGGGGAGGGAGAGAGAAAGAGAAAGGAAGAAAGAAAGGTGGGGACAGAGAGAGAGAGAGAGAGAGAGAGAGAGAGAGAGAGAGAAAGACAGAAAGAAAGGTGGGGGGGAGAGAGACAGAGAAGGAAAAGAGATGGCAAGGCACTTACTGGAGCAGGGAAAGCCACGCGATGTCGGCAAGCCAAATGCAGAAAGCCTAGCCCCTGTGCTTAATCTCTGGGCAGGGCTTTCTCCTGCTGACTGTTTGCTCTTAAAGGGAAAGCACCCGGTGGAGCTTTTTCCTGCCGGCTCTCTGCAGGAACTTTCCCTTTAAGTGTAAACAGCTCAGGCCGGGCAGGGAGGGGGCGGGGCAGGCTCGGACGCCAGCCGGAACGGTGTTCCTGTTGAAATCAAGCCCTGCATAATGTTACCAAAAGAATGATAATTTAGTAATGTTTTCGTATTCAGAGGCCCCTTATGATCTGCCAGCCTGAACTATAGTTAACAACGTTGGAGTTCAGTGGCCCCTTTAAAACTAACAACATTTATTTCTTGGTATAAGCTTTCATGTGCATGCCCACTCCTTTATATATATCTGCTTCAGACCAAGACGGCTGCCCGCCTGAATCTATCTTTACAGTTAACTCAGCTTGTGCCTATGCCTCCCTCCACCTCTACAGTTGGCTCTTTGGTCTGAGCAACCAGTTGGTAGAGGTAGGAGGTCTCTGCTGGTTCCTGACACTTGCCTTGCCGTTGACTGTGCACCTTTGCCTTTCCCTTGAATTGACCAAGAACTCCTGGATCCCTGCTTGATCCTGGCTGTGACTCAGACTGCCACCCCAACCGCGGTTTCTGGCCAGGCCTCAGCATTCTTTCTGCCATGCCCTGATGACCAGCTGTGTGGCTCTGACCTTCTGGCTACCTGACCTCTAGCCAGACTAGGACATCTCTATCCCCACTGACCAGCCTTGCAGTTTGGCATCTGACAGACAGTGGACGGTGTAGGTGTGCAGTGGCTCTCTCGAACTGGCTGACACTGTTGATGGAGGCGTATTTCTGGATGGCTCTCCCCATCACCACTTACGACAAGGCAGAGAACTGGTGGTATCTAAACTTGGACATCTGGAATTGCTTTATCCTGAATCAAGCCGTTTAAAATCTTTTAATTTTTTAAAAACAAATCCCTCATTTTAAATGCAATTCTAGATACAAGCAAGTAAGGATAAAATGTACACGATAAGCATGCGAAGGAGGTTAATGTCATTGCAGAGCAAGATTGAAAATAATTATGCTTGAAATCATTGAAAATAATTATGTTTGCCAACCTCCAGGGGAGCCACAACAGCTGATCAAAGAAGGACTGTGTTAAGCGACTTTGAGCTGTATTATTCAGAGGAACTTTGAGCATGGGCGGTTTGGTTTACAAGGACACTTTAAATATTTGTGTATTTTGCATTGGAATGTGTGGTGTAAATTGTACCAAAATATAAATGCTTGATAATAATTATTGAATTGATTGCATAATAATATCATGGTTGGTTTTTTTTGTTTACTTAGAACCTCCAGGTGAAGTCTGGAGACCTCCAGGAATGACTGCTGATCTCCAGACCGCAGAGAAGGCCCCTATGCTCTCACATCCCCGCTGAGCTCTCTCTCCTCCCCAAAGGACACTGTCCCCAGGCACCACCTCTGAATCTCCAGGGGTTTGCCAAGCGGCAGTTGGCAGCCCTAAAAGTAATACTAACAATCAATAGAAGAGTCCATAACTGATACTGAAGTGTCTTCAACAGAAATTGAACCTATAAGATACAGCATGATAAGATGACCACTCCATTCTTACCCATCAGTTGAAAGATGGAAGGGGCCACGGTGGCTCAGAGGTTAAGACTCTGAGTTGCGGACTGGAAGGTTGGTAGCTTGGCAGTTCGAGACCTGAGTGCCGCATGACGGAGTGAGCTCCCACCTCTGGCCCCAGCTCCTGCCAACCTAGCAGTTCGAAAGCAAGAAACTGCAAGTAGATAAATAGGTGCCGCTTCTGTGGGAAGGTAACAGCGTTCCGTGCGCCTCGGCGTCTAGTCATGCCAGGCACATGACCATGGAAAAAGTCTTCGGACAGCACTGGCTCTTCGGCTTGGAAACGGAGATGAGCACCGCCCCTTAGAGTCAGATTCGACTAGCTTTCGAGCAAGGGAAACCTTAACTTTACTGAAAGATGGAGTTAGGCATCTTGGCAGAGTAGGTCTTTGGTGGTTTTGGTCTTTTTCGTCTGATCAGACGCAAAAAGATTTCCCTGGAGGAGCAGAATTCAGGGGTCGGGACTTGTCCTGAGGAGTGTCTCAGGGTTCTTATCTCTCACACATGCTCTTCGAGACTTATGCGTGTTAGGACTTTTGTCCAATAATCAAGAAAAATTCAGAGTAATGAATCTTGCTTTTCTGGAAAGAAGAGATTGCTTCTTTTAGTTTAAAAGAAGTTTATTACTAAAGGAAAAAGGTAAACGGGATTAGCTACAAATAAACAAAACATGCTTACTAAGCAGCATTCTGCTGCGTCTGCACACTAAGACATCCTGATAGAGAGTGAGAGAGATTACAATGGAGGATCTCTCCTTCTTCTTGACCCCTGAAAGGAAACACCTGATATCATTGACCAATTAGCAAAACAGTACACCTTTAGTTTTCCCGGGCTTAGAGTTAATTGGCCAGGTGCCAGGTATTACTTCCAGGCTACCAAAGGTAAACAAACAAGTTGCATAGGTTAACCCTATAATGACTGAATTTCTCAGGCCCTGCGTTACATGCTCATTTTTCCAACAATGCGAGCCCTTCAGGCCCCCTGGTGTGCCACCATGAAGTCTTCGAGCTACCATCCACAGTGGCTCCCTCAGCCTGGCCTCAGCTGGATCCTGTGCCTTTCCCACTGTGGCTTCCACCCTATGGAATGAGCTCCCTAAGGAGATGAGAGGGATGCCTTCTCCAGAGGTGTTTAGGAGGCCCCGCGAGGCTTTTAAGACAGATGAGACTTCAGGAACGGGGAGGGGGGGGGCATTTCCTAGAGGGCCTGGTTCACTGGGGCCAGTTTGGTGTAGTGCAGGGGTGGCCAAATAGGCTCGGGAGCCACATGTGGCTCTTTCACATGTATTGTGTGGATCCTGGCATGGTGGCTGGGGAATCGAGGGCGAGGCATGCCTCCCCAGTTGGTCTTCCCTTCCTCAGCCAGTGTTCCCCTCCCTAGGAAGGCTTGAGGCAGAGGGGAGCAGAGAGAGACAGCAACTTGAAATGCATTCTCAAAGTCCACCCCCCCAGCCTAGAAATATAATTGGACAAATAAATACCATTATCAATATCTGTTTTTACCCCTTTTGTTTTTATTTCTGGCAGTCTCATTTAATGTTAATAAAAAGCAAATCTGCATATTTTTCAATAAAAATGTGTGCAATATTTATTTGTCTTGTGGCTCTCAAACATCTGACATTTATTCTATGTGGCTCTTACATTAAGCAAGTTTGGCCACCCCTGGTGTAGTGGTTAGGAGCATGGGTTCTAATCTGGGAGAATTGATTTCCCACTCCTCCACATGGTGTGACCTTGGGTTAGTCACCAGTTCTCTCAGAGCTGTTCTTGAAAGAGCAGTTCTCTAGAGAGCTCTCTCAACCCCACCTACCTCACAGGGCGTCTGTTGCGGGGAGGGGAAGGGAAAGGAGACTGTAAGCCGCTCTGAGACTCCTTTGGGTAGTGAAGGGCAGGGTATACATCCAACTCTTCTTCTTCCTCCTCCTCGTGCCCCCTTGCTGTTCTGCTCAGGTTAGGGTTGCCAGCTGGCAGTTGACACCTGGTGAGGGACTGGGGGGTGGGGACATGGGGGGCACTGCCAGACAGCCAACACAACATCACTTCCAGGTCCTCTCCAGAAATGACATCTTGCTGTTGGTGCACCAATGATTTTTGAATCGTTTTTTCAGCCAAGCCCAGTGGTGGAGAGGAGGCTCAGGGATGCCACCCATAGCCAGAGACCTGCCAGCCCTAACTCAGGGTTTCCCCCCATCATAGGCAGATAGGTACTCACCCTGGCTTTCCTCTGGTCCCTATTAATTTTATTGACGTTAAAATATGTACATTCTGCCTCTTCTCAGTGGCTCAAGGCGTCTTATGTACTCTTACTGAAGTGACCATGCTCTGAGACTTACTTGGCTAACTTACCTGTATGTAGGAGACTCACAGAACCAACTTGGCAAAGGCCTGCAATGAACCCCAAATTCCTAAGAGGCCACTGAGGCAGCCACCTGCTCTGAAACCTTTCCTTAGAGCCATTTTAGTGTAGGGGTTAGGAGCATGGACTCTAATCTGGGAGAGCCGGGTTTGATTCCCTCCTCCACTACATGCAGCTGCTGGTGTGACCTTGGGTCAGTCACAAGTTCACTCAGAGCTGTTCTCGCAAGGGCAGCTCTCAGAGCTCTCTCTGCCCCACGTACCTCACAGAGTGCCTGTTGTGGGGAGGGGAAGGGAAAGGAGATTGTAAGCCGCTCTGAGACTCCTTCAGGTAGTGAAGGGCAGGGTATAAATACAGTCTCTTCTTCTTCTTAATTTAAAGACAAAATAAGTAAATGTTCACAAAAATTATGAGCATATTAACGGGTGGACTCCAAGGTCTCAGCCTTGTTACTAGCTCTCCTGTTTTTAAAGTGGAAATGCTGGGGATTGGTTAAGAGGGTCTTCTGCACGTGAAGCGGGTGCTCTGCTACTAAGGAATGGCCCATTCCTTATAATCTATGCAATTAGAAATGAGTTTGTTTAGCACAATCTTGTTTACAGTGATCAGCAGCGGTTACCTGCAGATTCAAGTCGAGAAAAGTCTTTCCCGGCACATGCCACCAGAGATCCTATAACTGGAGGTGGCTGGGATTGAACCTGAGACTTTCGGCAGGCAAACCAGGTGTTGTGGCTGCTGCATTCCCTGTGCCAAAGCCCAGACATAGAGACCACATTGGGATTTGCTGGTAGAGACTGTAGTGCTGATCCAAGGCCCCTCTGCCAGCCTTCCGTTGTTCCATGGGCAGAATTGTTTAACTTGGCTATTTTTCTGTACCTTTTCTCAGGGGTCATTTTGTAGAAAAAGAGGTGCAGGAGCTCATTAGCATGACTCATTAGCATAACTTATTTGCATATGCTACACCACCTGACATCACCGGAAGTATGACAGAAGGCAAAAAAGAAAGGAGAGAGAGAAAGGAAAGGAAGAAAGGAAGAAAGGAAGAAAGGAAGGAATGAAGAAAGAAAGAAAGGAAGGAAGGAAGGAAGGAAGGAAGGAAGGAAGGAAGGAAGGAAGAAAGAAAGAAAGAAAGAAAGAAAGAAAGAAAGCTGGCAGAGGGGACAGCTACTAATCAAAGCCTGAGAAATATTATACCACTATTGTGGGAGGATAGCTTCAGTGGTGGCTGAAGCCTTCAGAAGGCTGGTCGGAGGAACAAGGACCTTTCCATGCTGCAGCCATGACACAAGCAGGCATTCATTCCCCTGGGGGGGGGGGGGGGGCTGGCGCCAACTCCCGGAGCTGAGCTCCCCCGAGCTCCTGCTCGAAATGACCCCTGCCTTTTCTACGTATGTGTGTAGAAAGTGATGTCAAGTTGGCAGCACACTTATGGCAACCCCCAACAAGGGGCTTTCAGGGCAAGTGAGAAGCAGAGGTGCTTTGCTATTACCTTCCTCTGCAAAGACTTCCTTGGTGGTCTCCCTTCCAAGTACTGACCCTGCTTAGCTTCCGAGGTCCGATGAGACTGGGCTACAACATGCCGCCTTCCTTCCCCAGCGTGGTGTAGCGGTTAAGAGTGGTGAACTCTTCTCTGGAGAACCGGGTTTGATTCTCTAGTCCTCCTCCCACATGCAGCCAGCTGGGTGACCTTGGGCCGGTCACAGTTCTCTCAGAGCTCTCTCAGCCCCATCTACCTCACAGGGTGTCTGTTGTGGGGAGAGGAAGGAAAGGTGGTTGTCGCCGCTCTGAAGCGCCCTTGGGTAGTGAAGGGCGGGGTATAAAACCAACTCCTCTTCTTCTACGTATATCCTGATCAAAAGGAAATAGGCCAGCATGGAAAAGGTTAAGCCCTGTCGCACTCGCCTATTCAGAATTGCAGTCTAGGTAGGCTGCTTTCCCTCTTTTCTACGTCAAAGGAGGTCACGACAATGGCTTGTTTGTAGCATCTAGTTTGTCCCTTGGACTCTGACTTGAGAACCGGTTGCAAAAAGGAAACTGGAGAGGGAAATGTGAACTGTTAACTTCCACTCACTCCACCGCTCTGCTTGGTCCTCTTCTAGAGTTCTTACTAATAACTTTCTCCACACCGGTGTGAATTACACAGTCAACACTCCCAAGGCTGTCAGGTCTCAAACAGCACCGGAGGAGACTGTGTTGCCCTGAAAAACCATATTTTTGTTGTAAATATTATCCCGTTTACTGCCTGTCAGGTGATGTCCTGTGGCTTGAGCATATATGAAGCTCCCTTGAACTGGGTCAGATTCAGGTGGGCAGCCGTGTTGGTCTGAAGCAGCAGAACAAAGTTCGCGTCCAGCGGCACCTTTAAGACCAAAGTTTTATTCAAAGTATAAGCTTATGCTTTGAATAAGACTTTGTTGGTCTTAACAGTGCCGCTGGACTCGAACTTTGTTTTTAAACGGAGTCAGCCCAACTTGCTTGATACTGGCTGCTTACACATGACAGGGGCTCCACTGTTCCCCCTAAACTGTGCGGGTGAGTGGCCACTCATTAACACAGGAAGCCCCGCTCAGCAACACTCTGGAGCTGCGCAGGGTCTTGCACTGCCCATTGCCCATTTTAAGATTCCAGCAGTCATATTCTGCTCAGGATGTGAACTACATGCTCAGTAGGGGGGGGAAATAAAAGGAACATTGAGTGGCTGTCCCCTATCTCTGGTGGGAATTTTCCCCAGCTCTGCTTTCTGCTTTCTTTTTTTGCCAGAGATTGAGCTGCAGACTTTCTGCATGCAAAGCGGATACTCTGATGCTGAGTTATTACCCCACCCACCTGTTGTTGTTGCATCGATAACACTATCTAACCACCTTATCCTTTGCCGTCCCCTTCTTCTTTGACCTTCAGTCTTTCCCAGCATCAGGGTCTTCTCCAGTGAGTGCTCCCTTCTCATTTGGTGGCCGAAGTATTTGAGCTTCAGCTTCAGTTTCTGGCCTTCCAGGGAACAGTCAGGGTCGATTTCCTTCAGGACTGATTTGATCTCTCTGCAGTCCGAGAGACTCTCAAGAGTCTTCTCCAGCACCATAATCCAAGCGCATCTATTCTTCGGTGCTCGGCCTTCCTTATAGTCCAACTCTCGCAGCCATACATCACTACTGGGAATACCTTGGCTTTGACCATAGGGAGTAGCTATTCGGGCCTACATTTCCCAGGTTCCTTTTGGACCCTGTGATTGGTTAACAGGGGATCTTGGAGGGAAAACTTATACCAGAGTGTGGTGCCTGGGAAGAGGTGATAAAAGGCTTTGCTGAAAGCGGGAGGGGGTTCACGCCCAGGGGGCAGGGCTGGTGGGACTGCTGCAAAAGGAGGAATCCCTCATCCAAAAGGGGTGAGTCAGTCTGAGACAAGGTGCTTAGAGAGGGCTAGGGACAGTAGACTCAGACGGGTTAAGATTTATTATTTTGCTGGTTTACCTACCTTTACTGTGCTCATTTTTCCGACATGTTTTTGAACGACAGTGGTTGTTAATTCTCTTTAATAACACTAGTTGGTTACTCTCAGGGCTCTTCTTCCAGAAAATGCCCAGCAGGAACTCATTAGCATATTATGCCACACCCCTGACAGCACAGCTTATTAACATATTAGGCCACACCCAATGTTCCCAGAAGTGTGGTCATCCAGCCACATCCACCTTTTGCTTCTTATTCTGTTTACCTTGTTGTCAAAACAGTTTTGACAAAACCAATAAAAACATTATTTTCTGCCCCAGCTGTACAAAACCTTGCCTGAACCAATATCTTATGTCCAACCATTATTCCCACACTGGATTGGAATCAATTCCTAAGGGTTAGGTTTCCACGGAAATCAGGTTGCCTTCCTGCAGAACTAGTACGCTGAATATGATTTTTTAGGGTTGCCAACCTATAGGTGGGGTCTGGAGATCTCCTGGAATTACAACTGAGCTCCAAACTACAGAGATCGGGTCAATGGCTGCTTTGGAAACTAGAGTCCATGGCATTATGCCTTGCTTAGGTCCCTCCTTCCTCTAAACTGCACCCTCCACTCCCAAATCTCCAGGGATTTCCTCAGCCTGGAGTTGGCAACCCTAGTTCACTGGCAGAACAACGCTAGGAGACAGTTTGGTGTAGTGGTTAAATGCGCGGACTCTAATCTGGGAGAACCGGATTTGATTCCCTACTCCCGCCTTGCACCTGCTGGATGACCTTGGGCAAGCCATAGCTCTGTACCAGCTGTTGTCTCAGAGCTCTCTCAGCTCCACCTACCTCACAGGGAGGGTGTCTGTTGTGGGGAGGGGAAGGGAAAGGAGTTTGAAAGACGCTTTGAGACTCCCTTGGGTAGTGAAGGGCAGGGTATAAATCCAATCTCTTCTTCTTCTAGGTTTGTGGATGCACTGGGTGGGAGTAGTTTGTGGACTATTTTATTCAAGGTACAAAAATTTTATTCAAGGTATAAGATTTCATGTGCCACCCACACTTCTTCAGATGGAAGACGTGTGCATGCACACAAAAGCTTATACCTTGGATGAAACTTTGGACTCCAACTTTGTTCTGCTGCTTCAGACCAACACGGCTACCCACCTGAATTATTACACTATAATAGTTTTTACAAGCAATTATGTACCAGTGGAGTGGTTACCATGCAGAGTCTGTCCCACAGGTAAAATGATCCTGTGAACAGGTGGTCTTTACCACATAAAAGTATCACTACCATCACAAGATCACCAATCGTTGGAACTCCTCAAAAGCGGAAATCTCTCTTATTAGGAGGTTTAAGAACATCAACTTTGCTGGCCCATTTAAGACAGATATCAGTCCAGTGGCAGGAGAAGAGGGACAATTGTCTTCTTCAGAAACTCTGCCCACTTTTTTACATTTCACAAAACAGGCAATCACCAAAGTGCAGCTGACCATGCTCATTTTTAGTTACAAGTCTCTTTCTCTGCAGATGTCACCAAAGTGCCCCATGCAACAGTCAAGTGTTCTGCCAACACACGCAACAATGGAGCTACTTTTTCAGATTTTTCTCTTACATGGCAGTAAGCACCAAACCACTTTAATACAGACTTTAGACACAGATAGATTTGCAAGCCATTCCCAACAAGACACAAGAATGAACTCAGGCTTCAAACTTTTTCTTAAGCAGAAGATGCCATGAGAAAACTAAAGAGCTTCTCAAAAATTAAAGACATTATCAAAACCAGCATTTCCTGGGCTCTCTGCTTTTTTACATCCCCCCCCCCCATTTTCAATAATTTTTTTTATAAAAACAGAAAGAACAGAAGGAAGGTAGGTGGGGGGAGAGAGAGAGAGAGAAAGGAAGGAAGAAAGGAAAAGGAAGGAAGGAAGAAGGAAGGAAGAAGGAAGAAGGAAGGAAGGTAGACAGACAGAGGAAGGAAGGAAGGAAGGAAGGAAGGAAGGAAGGAAGGAAGGTGGAGGAGAGAGAGAGAGACAGGAAGGGGGGAGGGAGAGAGAGAAAGAGAAAGGAAGAAAGAAAGGAGGGACAGAGAGAGAGAGAGAAAGACAGAAAGAAAGAAAGACAGAAAGAAAGGTGGGGGGGAGAGAGAGAGAGAACGAAAAGATATGGGGAGGCACTTACTGGAGCAGGGAAAGCTGCCCGACGTCTGCAAGCCAAATGCAGAAAGCCTAGCCCCTGTGCTTAGTCTCTGGGCGGGGCTTTCTCCTGCTGCCTGTTTGCTCTTAAAGGGAAAGCACCCGGTGGAGCTTTTTCCTGCCGGCTTTCTACAGGAACTTTCCCTTTAAGTGTAAACAGCTCAGGCCGGGCAGGGAGGGGGCGGGGCAGGCTTGGACGCCAGCCGGAACGGTGTTCCTGTGCCTTCCTGTTGAAATCGAGCCCTGGACTCTGCCTCGGTCCTTGTGCATCATTTGGTCACGTATAAAGGGAAACCTTTTGGAAAAGGAGTGTCTAAACGGGTAGGGTGGGTGCTCTGGGCTCTCCTGAGGAGATTGGAGTGGTGGCAGCCATTAGAGAACCTTTCTAGCCACTGCCCACGACACCACCCTACAGCGGAACTGGAATTAGTATGAAAAGGTGGTTTGTGTGTATACTGATACGCATTTGCAGAACAGATAAACAGGAAGCTGTCTTCTGTCTCAGCCGGACAAACTGTACACCCCTGCTTTAGAGGGTCATGGTATAGAGGGTAAAGGTGGCTCAGTTGCTCAGAAACTGTGCTATGAATTGGGCAGCTCCCTGTTTAAACCTTGCCTCTGCCACAATAATACCTCCTTGCATTACAAGGTTGTTGTAAGGACTGTAATATAGTCAAAGCATGATACTGTACTAATGCGAAATATGGGACTCCTGTTTCCTAGGCAGTGGGAATTTTCTGAAGTAATGCAACAGGGTTTCGTTTCTTCCATTTACAAATTACTGCTTCCATTTACAAGTGTCCAAGCAAGGCACAATAGAGATAAATACAGTCCTCTAAGCAGATAGCACAGTTGCTAATCCTGCACTGTGTTGTTCCCCTAAAAGAAGAACCGCTGCATTTTCTATCAAGTCATGAAAACGGCACAACACAAACAAGACATTTCAATTGCTTAGCCTGAATTCTTTATTAACAAAAACTACCCTGAACTTTCTAGAGAAAAATTGCAACATTTTTTTCTCAGTGCATCCTTTCAGGCTCAGCCCCTCCTGTGTGCTTTTAGATGAAGCAGCCACTGGCTACTAACTGAAAAGCTATTTGTTGAAATGCAAGTGTTTTTAAAGCAGCCATAAAGTGAGTTGCTGGAAAATGTGGTAGAACATGACTGCTTTGGCTAACTCCAGTTAACATTCTGGCTTTCTGTTTGCAGCTCCAAACAGTTTCTTTCCCAAAAGCTAGAGGGTATGAAATAAATAGTGCACAAGTGGTATTAAAAGTGGTCTGAGAGTAACAAAGGAATCATAAACAGAAGCGACCCAAATTAAGTGAATGAAAATTTGTTGGTGGTGAGTGATGATGTACGAAATAAAAGACACAAGAACGGCCCCGCCACTGGCTCATCCCTTCAGCAATTCCATAGTGGACTTTCTCAAGGCGGTTCCCCTGGGGCACAGAAGTGTCCCAACCTGACTTCCCTCCCAATAGATCTGTGTTCAGTAATCCTTCTCTCCCAATCAAGGGCTTGTGAGAAAGCCAGCTTGTTGTGCTGGGTGGAGCCGTGGCCAAGACCTGGGGAGACTCGGTTCCAATCCCTACTGTGCCCTGACACGTACCTGGTGACCTTGGGCTGGTCATTGTAAAGATAAAGCGAGGGAAAGGCAAATAACAGACCTCAGGATAAAAAATGTAAGAGACGGTTGTGACCAATGCTTCCTCTAAGCTGTGGAGTCCTGTGAGCAAAAATTCTATTTTGTGAGCTCCTGGCATTCAAGTCGTGAGCGAGCGATTTGGCTACTGCATAATTTAGTCTGCTCTGGAGCCATCCTTCCTGAGCTAAGACAAAAATGTGCGAGCCGGAGGCTAGAAAACTGGGAGCTAGCTCACACTAACTCAGATTAGAGGGAACACTGGTTGCGGCCTGATAAGTATTGGAGTCGGGAGTCCATGGAATAGTGAAACAGCTAGATCTTTATTGCCGGTCCAGATGAAGCATACAACCCAGGGCTCCGAGCCCTCCTTTTATGCTGGTCAGGGACAATCCCCTGACCTCACCCAACTGGCCTGATAGGCTATTATCAGTCTATTTACATCTCATAGGTTCCCTGGGAGAAACCTAGGTACAGGATTGGTGGCCGGTTTGAATCCACTTGGCCTTTGTTCTACCTGGCTGAAGCTCAGGTAGTTTCTTGGCCATGTGCTCTGGCCATGCGGTCGCCATTATGGGAGCACATGGCGACCGCATGGTCAATATATAACACGGCCCCAAGGTGGAAGGAAGAAACCACACTGTAAAGAAAGCATAAAATCCCCCCCCCCAAAAATCAGGGATCTTAATGTTTCCAGCAACTTGAAAATGCATTGATAACTGAGCAAAATGTAGGAAGTCTGATGCAAAAATCCATATACATTCTAGTATATATACTTGGCCTCAGTTGATCTCTTGGCTGTCACATTAGCCAAGCTCCCACTGCAGCCCTCTCAGCTAGCTTCACCCTAGTGATGCCAGCCTCCAGATGGGGCCTGGGGATCCCCTGGAATTGCAGCTCATCTCCAGACTATAGAGATCAGTTTTCCTGGAGAAAAGGGATGCTTTGGAGGGTGGACTCTATGGTGTTCTAGGTAGGGTTGCCAGGCCTAGGAATTTCCCAACCTGAATCTGGTAACCATACCTCCCCCCTGCTGGAGGCCAGAGGGGACCTGGCAACCCTACTCCGCCTCAAGTGGGGTTGCAACCCTCCAGGATTACAACTGATCTCCATACTACAGCGATCAGTTCCTGTGCAGGAAATAGCTGTTTTGGAGCATGGCATTATACCCCACTGAGGTCCCAAACTGAGAGCCAGTTTGGTATAGTGCTTAAGAGGTAGGAGCAGTGGACCCTAATCTGGGAGAACTGGGTTTGAGTCCCCACTTCTCCACGTGCAGCTGCTGGTGTGACCTTGGGTCTGTCATAAGTTCTTTCAGAGCTGTTCTCGAAAGAGCTCTCTCAGCCCCACCTACAGGGTGTCTGTTCTGGGGAGGGGAAGGGAAAGGAGATCGTAAGCTGCTCTGAGACTCCTTTGGGTAGTGAAGGGTGAGATATAAATCCAATCTCTTCTTCTCTTCAGTCTCTTCCCCATACCCTATCCCCAGGCTCCACCCCCAAATCTTCAGGAATGTCATAACCTACAGTTGGCACCCCTAAGCTGGCCCAGGATCACTCATGCTTCTTCTGTTGTGGGAAGCTGGATAAACTTCTCTTCAGCAGGGTGGGGTGCTAAGTCCTGTGCCCTTGAGTGGCCCTTCCCTTGGCGGCTGTCCCAGCAGAGGCCTCCTCTGCCTTCGGGCTGGAGCTACCTAGCATAGCACGGATAACAGTGGCTTGTTTTCATTGCAAACACCTACGACTTCCTGTCTGGCCAGGGACTTCACTCTGTTACCTTTGGCCTCCTGGGACTGGCACGGCCTTTACGGAAGGGCACCTCGCCACGCCTCTCTCTTCCTTTACGCCCTGCTCGCGCAAGCTGTCAAGGGCATCTGTCTCTTCCCATCTCTCTCTCTCTCGTTTAAATTTGGTCCAGGTTTTTCCCCCATATCTCAACAGCACAAAGGCACTCGGGCACACCCTTGGCCCGGCAACGTGCCCCGGTGCTTATCACGCCAACGTTTTCCTTATGACAAAGGAAAGGGCGTCTGCTGAGAGCTTTGCCCCTGACCTGGAAAAGCCACCACCAACCACCGCCAAGAAAAAAAGAATGCAGGGTGGGGGTGGGGGGAGTGCTCGAGCATGAAATTGCTGAGCTAGAATTGATCAGCAGATTTTGATCTGACTCATTTTGGGAATAATCAAACCAGTGGGTTTTCTCTTTGCACCTCAGGTGCTGAATTAGCACAGCTGGGAGAGTTGTGTCCTGAATAAATCACTATTCTTATTTTTGATGCATTTGGGGTGTAAGGCTGCTTCCTATATGGCATGGCTTTTTAGCCCTTCTGTTTCCATTTATTTTTCTCGGCGTCTGTGTTGGAGATCGCACCTCACACATCTGATGGATTTTTCCCTATGGATCTCACAGGAGATCTGTTATTCTTTAAGGTACCACAAGACTCTTTCTCTTCCCCCCCCTCTTGTTGTGGTTGTGGCTGGTGCGGTGGCTTAACATGGCTGCCCCTCTGGAATCCATCAATCATTGCTCCTTGTGCTGGCATCCCGCTTTTCCAGGGAGGGAGAACATTAAGTGGGGATCAAATAAGGCCAGAGGCAGACTTATTACCAAGCAGGAGGAGAAGCCAGCAGATTTCCCCTGATTTATAAACCAAACTATTTTTTTTTTAAGTAAAAAGAACATCTTTTTTTTGAATTTTTCAAAGTCAAATACAACAGGGCCAAAATGTTTTTCTTAAAAAAAAATATTTACAGCCCCACCTTTCACCTGAGCATTTGATGTAGGCATAAGTTAAAACATATATTGTGGCTTGGGGGGGGGGGGGCTGTACACATTTCACTCCCCACTCTACCAGGGTGCTTACTTGATGACCTCGGGTCAGTCACTCTGCTGAGCTGACCTCACAAGGCTGCAGAACAAAGTTCGAGTCCAGCGGCACCTTTAAGACCAGCAGAGTTTTATTCAAGGTATGAGCTTTCGTGTGTAAAACACACTTCCTCAGATACTTCCTCAGATACTATCGTCGCAGTAAGGAAAAAAATGGAGGAGAAAAAAAAACCCTCAGCCAAGAAGCTCTCTGGGTGATTTTGGGCCAGTAACTCTGTCATATCCTAATGTACCACCCTGAATTGTTAGGAATACTGAGAGGAGAGGCCAATAGGTGTTGCTCTGAGCTCCTTGGATGAAAGGCAGCAGGCTCTTCTTGTAGAAAATGCCCAGCAGGAACTCATTAGCATATTAGGCCACACCCCTGACAGCACAGCTCATTAACATATTAGGCCACACCCAATGTTGCCAGAAGTGTGGTCATCCAGTCACATCCACCTTTTGCTTCTTATTCTGTTTACCTTGCTGTCAAAACAGTTTTGACAAAACCAATAAAACATTATTTTCTGCCCCATCTATACAAAACCTTGCCTGAACCAATATCTTATGTCCAACCATTATTCCCACACTGGATTGGAATCAATTCCTAAGGGTTAGGTTTCCACGGAAATCAGGTTGCCTTCCTGCAGAACTAGTACGCTGAATATGATTTTTTAGGGTTGCCAACCTACAGGTGGGGTCTGGAGATCTCCTGGAATTACAACTGAGCTCCAAACTACGGAGATCGGGTCAATGGCTGCTTTGGAAAGTAGAGTCCATGGCATTATGCCTTGCTTAGGTCCCTCCTTCCCCTAAACTGCACTCTCCACTCCCAAATCTCCAGGGATTTCCTCAACCTGGAGTTGGCAACCCTAGTTCACTGGCAGAACAACGCTAGGAGCCAGTTTGGTGTAGTGGTTAAGTGCACGGACTCTAATCTGGGAGAACCGGGTTTGATTCCCCACTCCCCCCTTGCACCTGCTGGATGACCTTGGGCAAGCCATAGCTCTGTACCAGCTGTTGTCTCAGAGCTCTCTCAGCCCCACCTACCTCACAGGGAGGGTGTCTGTTGTGGGGAGGGGAAGGGAAAGGAGTTTGAAAGACGCTCTGAGACTCCCTTGGGTAGTGAAGGGCAGGGTATAAATCCAATCTCTTCTTCTTCTAGGTTTGTGGATGCACTAGATGGGAGTAGTTTGTGGACTATTTTATTCAAGATACAAAAATTTATTCAAGGTATAAGATTTCATGTGCCACCCACACTTCTTCAGATGGAAGACGTGTGCATGCACACAAAAGCTTATACCTTGGATGAAACTTTGGACTCCGACTTTGTTCTGCTGCTTCAGACCAACACGGCTACCCACCTGAATTATTACACTATAATAGTTTTTACAAGCAATTATGTACCAGTGGAGTGGTTACCATGCAGAGTCTGTCCCACAGGTAAAATTATCCTGTGAACAGGTGGTCTTTACCACATAAAAGTATCACTACCATCACAAGATCACCAATCGTTGGAACTCCTCAGAAGCGGAAATCTCTCTTATTAAGAGGTTTAAGAACATCAACTTTGCTGGCCCATTAAAGGCAGATGTCAGTCCAGTGGCAGGAGAAGAGGGACAATCATCTTCTTTAGGAACTCTGCCCACTTTTTTACATTTCACAAAACAGGCAATCACCAAAGTGCAGCTGACCATGCTCATTTTTAGTTACAACTCTGTTTCTCTGCAGATGTCACCAAAGTGCCCCATGCAATAGTTAAGTGTTCTGCCAACACACGCAACAATGGAGCTACTTTTTCAGATTTTTCTCTTACATGGCAGTAAGCACCAAACCACTTTAATACAGACTTTAGACACACATATATTTGCAAGCCATTCCCAACAAGACACAACAATGAACTCAAGCTTCAAACTTACTTTTCTTAAGCAGAGGATGCCATGAGAAAACTAAAGAGATGCTCAAAAATTAAAGATATTGTCAAAACCAGCATTTCCTGGGCTCTCTGCTTTTTTACATCCCCCCCTTTCAATAATTTTTTTATAAAAACAGAAAGAACAGAAGGAAGGAAGGAAGGAAGGAAGGAAGGAAGGAAGGAAGGAAGGAAGGAAGGAAGGAAGGGGTAGGTGGGGGAGAGAGAGAGAGAGAGAAAGGAAGGAAAGGAAAAGGAAGGAAGGAAGGTAGGTAGATAGGTGGAGGAGAGAGAGAGAGAAAGGAAGGGGGGAGGGAGAGAGGGAAAGAAAGGAAGAAAGAAAGGTGGGGACAGAGAGAGAGAGAGAGACAGAAAGAAAGACAGAAAGGTGGGGGGAGAGAGAGAGAAAAGGAAAAGATATGGGGAGGCACTTACTGGAGCAGGGAAAGCCACGCGACCTCGGCAAGCCAAATGCAGAAACCCTAGCCCCTGTGCTTAATCTCTGGGCGGGGCGTTCTCCTGCTGCCTGTTTGCTCTTAAAGGGAAAGCACCCGGTGGAGCTTTATCCTGCCTGCTCTCTGCAGGAACTTTCCCTTTAAGTGTAAACAGCTCAGGCCGGGCAGGGAGGGGGTGGGGCAGGCTCGGATGCTAGCCGGAACGGCGTTCCTGTGCGTTCCTGTTGAAATCGAGCCCTGAAAGGCAGTATAAAATTATATACATCAAACTCTAGTTTGGTGTAGTGGTTAGTAGCGCGGACTCTAATCTGGGAGAACCGACTTTGATTCCCCACTCCTCCACATGCAGTTGCTGGCGTGACCTTGGGTCAGTCACAAGTTCTCTCAGAGCTGTTTTCTCACAAGCAGTTCTCAAAAGATCTCTCTCAGCCCCACCTACCTCACGAGGTGTCTGTTGTGGGGAGGGAAAGGGAAAGGAGGTTGTAAGCCTCTAGGAGACTCTGAGTGGAGGGTGGGATATAAATTCAATCTCTTCTTCTTCTAAAACAAAACCTTAGTTTAATTCCCAAGCAAAAAACCTGTGGGAGAAGACTTTACCACTTCAGACTGCAGGTGCTGGATTGCAGGATTGCATCTCTGAATGTTGAATGACAATCAGTGAACATCAGCATGGCAGGGGAAATGATTCTGCACTCTCTGTTTGCTGCTGTTGGCTTTCTGTCTGCAGGGCTTTAAAAACACAAACACAAAGATGAATTTCAGAATATGGTCCTTGACATGTGGTCTAAAGTGGTATAGTCCATTCCACTGTCTTAGCATTCTTCTTCTCATGCATGTGTGAAGCAGGCCTTTGAGTTCTTGGGTAGGGTTTGGGATGCAGCTATCGAAGGCTTTCCTCATGCCTCTGCAGAGCGGGAAGTATCTGCAACATATTTCTGGCTCCCACGTGCCTGGGTATGTTGTGATTTCTATAGCTGAGTAATTTCCACCCCCGGATTTGAACTCACTGTTGACACCAATTTGAATCCCTGTTTTCATCCACCAGCGCACATTGCCAAAGAGTAAACCAGGGATGACCTACTCTTGTTTGGAACACAAAAACACAGAATCCCCATTGGCTGTGCTTATCAGCTGGCGTAATGCCCAGTGTTGTATGGAAATACTGCTCTCGTGGCTGGATTGAGGCCCTAAACTACCTCAGATTTAAAAGTCTCCATAGCATTACCACAGGAGGGTAATTTAATATTTGTAGTAGTTTTTAAAATTTACTTAGAGGGTCCTCATAATCTGACTTGGATGGCCCAGGTCAGCCCAATCTTGGAAACTAAACAAGGGCAATTAGGGTTGCCAAGTCCGGGTTGGAAAATACCTGGGGACTTTGGGGGTGGAGCCAGGAGAAAGCGGGGTTTGGGAAGGGGAGGGGCCTCAGCATAGTACAATGCCATAGTATCTACCCTTCAAAACAGCCATTTTCTCCAGGGGAGCTGATCTCTGTCAGCTGGAGATCAGTTGTAAAAGCGGGAGATCCCCAGGCCCCACCTGGAGGCTGGCAACCCTAAGGGCAATTCTGGTTAGTACTTGGATAGGAGACCACCAAGGAAGTCCAGGTTTGCTACACAGAGGCAGGCAATGGCAAACCACCTCTGTTCGTCTCTTGCCTTGAAATCCCTTCGAGAGTACCTATAAGTCAGGTAAGATATAATGGGGCTTTCTATCACCATAATCAGAAGCCCTGAAATGGACCTTCCTTCGTTTGTGTATAAATCTAGCTCTTTTTGGCATGATACCACCAGGCTGCTCACAAGACTCCACAGCTTGCCTTAGAGGGAGTGTTGATATTGATCCATTTCACTGGAAGTGGATTTGCAGTTTGAACCAGTTTTGGAATGTATTTGAATGCTGAGCAGGTTACCTCCCCAGACCTTGTCCCAAGGAGTCTCAGGGTTTCAGACGCTGAGGACTTGGTCTTTCCCCCATCACATATAAACACTCCCGGAGAATGAGCTAAGGATGCATGATACAGCAGTACCATTGAATCTAAGCAGGTGTAGGCGTGGGCAGTGCCTGGACTGGAGATCTCCAGTGAGTCCCAGGAATGACAAGGTCAGATATTAATGTCATGAAGAAATCCGGTCTGTCCCTACCCTACTTCTGGGTATGACTGGGATACTTAAGTATGTTAAGAGAACTGAGTCACAAATTCCCGGTTGAAATTCATGCTCAGCTACTGATCTCAGAGCTGGTGTGGAGCTAAAATATTATTAACACCTGCACCTCAAACCTTGGAGCAAGTGGATGAGGCAAAAGTAGGGGAAATGACCATCACGCAGTGCTCCCTCTAAGCTGAGTTAGCATGAGCTAGCTCACAGTTTTTTAGCCTCCAGCTCAGATTTTTGTGTTTGCTCAGGAAGGATGGCTCCAGAGCAAACTCATCTATGAAGCAGGCAAATTGTTCGCTCACAAATTTAATGCCAGTAGCTCACAAAGTAGACTTTTTGCTCACAAGACTACACAGCTTAGAGGGAACGTTGATCCATTTCACTGGAAGTGAATTTGCAGTTTGAACCAGTTTTGGAATGTACTTGAATGCTGAGAGACAACTGATTTCCAGATAGCAAAGGTCGGTTCCCTTGGAGAAAACAGCAGCCCCTGAGGGTGGGCTCTATGACATCACATACCTGCTGAGCTCCCCCCTCCCCAAACTCCACTTCCTGCACGCTCCACCTCCAGATCTCCAGGAATTTCCCAGCCTGGAATTGCCAACCTAACACTGAAGTTCTATCCGGAAAAATCGCCAACCAATGTTACAATGGATCAGTTTTTGTGTTGTGTGTATTAACACCACCAGGAAGGATTGCAACTGAGCCTGCTTTGGAAGCAAATCCACAAAAATACATCCCAGAGATGCATCAGTATCAAATCTAAAACTATCGGGCCACGTTTCTGCATTGGGTTACCAGATGTCGGACTGTTGGGCAGGAGAGCGGGTGGGTGCAAAAACAGCGTTACAGCGCATCTGAGCATGTGCAGAGTTGCTCGGGACAAGGGAAGCCTTTGGGAGATCAGAGCCGGCCGCTTGCAATCATCCGCCACCAAACTCTCTTTACCTCCTTCCCTTTTATGTATAGAACGTGAAACGCAGGAGCGGGAGGGAGGCGTCCGCCGCCTTCCTTTGTTCGCCGCCGCACTCGCAGTGCCACAGCCGGCAACAGAGCCACACATCCGCGTCACTCGGGCAACACAATGCAGGCAGCGCTCGCTTTCTCTTCCCTCCCCCCCGCCCCGCAAAGGAGGGCCGAGCCTGGGCTCTCCGCTCCCTTCCTGATTGGCTGGACGGTGCACAAAGGGTAGCAAATTTGGCTCGATCACATGTCCCTGCTCGGCTTCTCATTGGCTCCGGCGGACGCCTATTTGTATTCCCCCACCTTTCTTCCCCCCCTCCTCCTCCCCTCCTTTGCACTTGCGGGGCTGCTGATCGCAGGAGGCAAAGACCGGGGGACGGAGCGGCGCGGCTGCTGGAGAGCCGGGGTGGTTTTTTTGCCCTTCTTCCCCGCGCCGGGTTCCCTTGCCCCTGGGGAAAGGATGAGGCGATGGTGTCTCCCGGGCCGCTGCCCTTCCCTGCGAGGAGCCGGCGCGTCCGCTGGAGCCGGCGCGTAAAGGGCGAAGGCGGCAGAAGGGGAAGGGAGGGGGGCAAATCAATGGCAGGCGGAGCCCCGCGCGTGGCCGGCGGGCTGGCGGGCTGGCGGGCTGAATGACTCGATGGGCGGATGGCGGACCTGTGCGCGGCACCATGAGGATCGCGCCCCGGAGCCTCGGCCGGCGGCTGCTGCTGCTGGTCTCGCTCACGTGCGCCCTGGCCCTTGGCGCCCAGCCGGGAGGAGGAGGAGGAGGAGGGTCCAGCGCGGCTCCGGCGGCGGCCGGCGTGGGATCGCCGGGGGGAACGGGGCTCTTGGAACCAGGGGGGTCCCTCCCTTCCCCGACGCCGCCGCCGCCGCCGGCCTCTCCGTCCCCGCCTCCCCGGGAAGGAGAGGACGTGAATGAGCTCAGCTCCTGGGCGGCGGCGGTGGCGGCCAACGCCACGGGGGTCCTGCCCACCTTGCGCGCTCAAGACGACCCCACCCCCGCGGCCCCCACCGGCGAGAGGCCCGCGTGGAGCCCGACCGCCCCGCAGCCCCCCGAGACCTCCAGCCCGGCCGCGCCCGCCTCCCCCTCTCCGGCACCCGGTCCCCGGGAAGGACCGACTCCGAGCATCTCTGGCGGCGCCAGCATCCCGACGGCCACGCCGCCGCCCCAGGAAGAGGAGGAGGAAGAGGACCTGGTGGGCCACAGCGGCACAGGTGAGTGGGGGGGGGGGGGGGGGACACACAGATGGAGAGGCACAAAGGACCGGCGGGTTTTTCTCCTGCTCCGCGTTTTATAAAGAACATAAGAGAAGCCAGTGTTGGATCAGGCCAGTGGCCCATCCAGTCCAACGCTCTGTCACACAGTGGCCAAAAACACCAGGTGCCCTCAGGAGGGAGGTCCAGCACTGGGGCCAGGACGCTAGAAGCCCTCCCACTGTTGCCCCCCCCCCCAAACACCAAGAATACAGAGCATCACTGGCCCTAGACTGATTGGAAGACTTTCCCCTATGCATAGATGGGCAGCCAGGCAGTGGGTGGACTCTTCCCCTTGCCTGGTTAAGGAGGATGCGCACTGTAGTAATTGACGATGTCATGGGATGGGTGTGTGTTTGAAGTGCGTGCAGTGACCCGCCCCGGTAAGGCGGGCTACAGGAAGAAACAATGAAGGGTGGTCATTTAGGTTTGTTTATACCTTGCTTTTCTGCCCAGTGAGGACAGGTTTGTTCTCCCTTCCTTTTATCTCCTCACAACAACCCTGTGAGGTGGGTTAGATCTAGAGAGAGGGGCCCAGCGTTGCCCAGTTTGCTTTTGTGGCTGAGTGAGGATTTGAATCTGGGCTTTTCTAGAGTCTGCTTTGACAGTCTAACCACAACACGATGCTTTGCTGCGCACGCTTTGTTCCTTGTATCTTATTGGCAGATTTCTCTCAATATGGTTTTCTTTTTAATGGAGAGGGAAGTCTTGACTAGTGGACTGAGATGTTGTATATTTGATGGTGTCACTCTTATTAATATTATTATCACTGTTAAAGTCATTGTTGTGGTTGCTGTAGATATGTTACACCCACCTACTCTTTACTCATAAGCTACTATGATCCTAAACAGTCTCTCCATCTTTGAAACAAATCCCACAAATAGCCGACCTTTTGGTGGTGTGGTGGAAAGATGCCCAAATAGCTGAGGCAGGCCTAACTCTAAAGGTGATTAACAAAATTGGTTTTTGAGTGTAACTAAGTTATTTTTTGTGTGTGTGTGAAGTATCTCTGACGTTTATTATCTCTCCTCTTTTGTCCCCCCCATGTGCCATATACTTCTAGCATGGTGTAGTGGTTAAGTGCGCAGACTCTAATCTGGAAGAACCGGGTTTGATTCCCCACTCCTCCACTTGTACCGGCTGGATGACCTTGGGCAAGCTATAGTTCTGGCACAGCTGTTCTTGAAAAAGAGCACTTTCTGTCAGAGATCTTTCAACCCCATCTACCTCACAGGGTGTCTGTTGAGGACAAGGGAAAGGAGTTTGTAAGCTGCTCTGAGACTCCTTTGGGTAGTGAAGGGCGGGGTCGAAATCCAATCTCTTCTCTTCTTCTTCTTCTAAAATGTTTTTTGAGTTTCCTGACTGTCTTGCTAAATTGCTAAGGCCTAATAGAAAATTGTTTCTTAACGGCCTGTTACACTCCATGAGCCTTCAGGATGGTAACGTTTACAGAAGTGAAACTTCTTCGTCAGACATGCACTGTTTAAAATATTCTAGGAGACTGAGACATCTCCTCCCTCTCAGGGAACAGTTTTTAAAATGCAGTATTATCGACATTATTTCCAAATAGTTGTAAACACTGCAAATGGCAGGCCCTTCTTTGAAGATGCCTTCTTCCTTATCTGTCATGGAGCAGGAATTTCTGGTTCTGTGTGCACTTTGTTATAAGAGGCATTCCTCCTTATGAGCAGGAGGGAACACCTCTCCTCAGAGGTCTCAGACGCATTCTTAGAGGCATTCCCCTTTTTCTTTCATGCAGAAGGGAGTACCTCTTCTAAGGTCTGCTCAGAATCATACTCTGTGCAATGGGGTTTCCTCCTGGAAAAGTGTTCTCAGGATTGCACTGTATGTTAACTTGTGCACATCTTCTCTATAAAAGGTTGCCCCCCCCCCCCCCGGGTTTATGTGTGAATTCATACAAACTGAATAGTTTAAACTACACATGATTAGGCAAGTAAGATTTTCTTTAACTAAAGAACCAACCAGGGCTTAAAGCAAGTTACAAATGCTACCCCCAGCCGTTCTCCAGATGGATTCCCTGCCGGATAAAATATGGATGGATTTTAGGCTATAGTGACTTAAACGATTTCAGTTTTTAAAATATATTATGCTACTCTGAAAACCAATTTTACAGCTATTTTTTTTTAAAATCCTCTCTATTATAGTGGTGATTTGTGGGTCTCCTTGGAATAACAGAGATCTTTCTATGCTTATCAATACTAACCATCATCAAAGTAATAAAACATTAGCCCTAAAAATGCATTGGAAATATGGGAAGTGATGGTTCTTTGATCTTCCGAAGCTTTGGAGAATAATGAATATGAATGATAGCACAAATGACTGGCCCTTTATTCTCGCTCCCGCACACGCGCCCTGCTACAAGCCTGTGGCAGCTGTGAAGATTTCTGCTGATGAGGGAACTTTTGAGCAAAGAATTGTATTTCATATATGGGACATTCAGTCACAGTGTCAAACTAGGGCTAGGTTGACCTGAGTTCAAATTCACACTTGGTCATGAAGCTTGCCAGGCAATTTTGGGCCAATCACGTTTTCTCTGCCTAACATGCCTTGCAGGGCTGTTGAGAGCATGGAGGCACGGAAGAAGTTGATCCTTCATTGAGCAGAGGGTTGACTGGATGGCCTGTGTGGCCCCTTCCAACTCTGTGATTTTATGATTCTAAGCGTGAACACTACTGTGAACTCCTTGGGAAAGGGGCATATAAAAACATGATAGAGCCCCTTCAGCTTTTTACCACCCAAAATGTAACTGAAGTATAAACTGTGGAAACCTCTCTTTTCCTTTTTTACTGGTGGCCCTTTTTTCACATTACCATTCTAAACTGGATGTTATTCATTGTTGGCCCTATTTTGAGTAAAGTGATACAGGAACGGGGGGTGGGGTTCATACAGCAAGTTTCCTTCCATTAATGAGCCGTCTCTGAAACGCTATGGTCATTTCAAGCAGTGCAGCTTCCCGCCCTGTACGGTCTTCCTCAGATTAAAAAAAAATGTTCTAAGGTGAGTGCTATAGTGGTATCACTGAGATGCATTGACTCAATGGAGTCAGTGGTTTAGTGCTATAGCGCTTGCCTTAGAATGTAAAAAAAAAGTCTGAGGAAGACTGCATGGCGTAAAAAGGTAGGGGGGAAGCAGCATTGTAGGAAGCGCCATGGACATTTTAAACAGCACACCACAGCGATTCAAAAGTGCAACAGAGCGGCTGAAAATGGAAAAAAGCAGTTTTCCTCAAAAGCTGCTCAAGCATGCTTTGCTAAACTGACACATGCGGATTTGTATGAACAGGTAAATAAATTCCGCTAGCAGCTGGTTCCACAGGGCATGTAAGGCAGAGATGTTCCGTAGGGCTTTTGGCTGAGGACTGCAACGGGACTTCTTCCAGCACTCTCACATGATTCCTCATTCCTCATAGCCCGCCCCCCCAGGGAGGCCGGGGAGCTAGGATTTTCTGCCGTCTTAAGCATTGTATATATAATGTTTTTACCTGTTATTTATTGGACAGTTTTAATGTAGTTTGTGTGAGATTGCATATTACTGTTGTAAAACTGCCCTGAGTCATTCTCGTAGGGAGGGGCAGCTTAGTAAATCTAATTTAATAAATAAATAAAACAGGTCTGTCTGAAATGACAGGAAAAATCCATTAGCAACCAGTTACAAAAACGGAATACAAAGGCAGTTTGAAAAGGGTTGGTGTTTCAGCATTTGTGGTTTATTGGTTGATTTTGCTTTTGGTAACCTGGATTTCCCCCCAGACGAAGAAGAGGAGGAGGGGAAGGAGATTGGATTTATACCCCACCCTTCACTTGGAGTCTCAGAGTGGCTTACAATCTCCTTTCCCTTCCCCTCCCCACAACAGACACCCTGTGAGGTAAGTGGGGCTGAGAGACCTCTGAGAGAACTGTCCTTGAGAGATCAGCTCTGACAGAACTATGGCTTGCCCTGGGTCATCCAGCAGCTGGAGGAGGAGTGAGGAATCAAACCCGGTTCTCCCAGATTAGAGTCCGTGCTCCTAACCACTACACCCTAAAAGCCTTTCTACTGTATAGACAATCCTAAAACTGAAGGAACTTAATTACTGTCAGTGTATTCCTCCTGAGGTATTCTTTTTGGTTCTTAATTCGGGGGAGCGGGAGAAGGGATATGGAAACTGCTGCAGGCAGCAAATAGATGTGGGGGGAGATGGATTCCACCTGCCGTAAGCCTCTTCAGAAGTTCTGGCCCACGTACAAGAGGCCAGATGGGTGGGGGTGCATCCTACATTTATTCAGAAGCCTAGGAGACGGCAGGTTATATATAGGGTTCGGGCCAGATTGCAGTGGGTGTCTCTAGGAGAGGAGAAAAGGAAGGTTCCAACTCAGTTTGAAGTCTCTGCCCGAGGCAGTACACAGTCATGGCGTCTGGTCTCCTCCTTTCCCTCTGTTCATCATGTCCACCCCCCCCTCCAAGAAAATTCATCTGCTGATCTGCCATGGGCTGGATCCTTACAGTTCAGGATGTGTCACATGCCACAAAGCAGAGAACCACAGAAAGGAGGCATGGGGGAATGGTGGAAAGAGGCTTTAAAAGGGGATTGGAGAGGTTCAGGGAGAAGAGGTCGGTCAGTAGCTACTAGCTTGAGTGCCTCAAGGGAACTTCTGTATGCAGAGGCGGTCAGCCTCTGCATGCCAGTGGTAGGTCTCGGAGGGAGCATCACAGGAAGGTCTTGGCCTCTACACATCGTGCTTTCAAGTGCCTCATGTAACTTAGCTGATGGCAAGCAGGCAACAACCCTGTCAGATAGGTGAACATTATTATCCCTGCATTGTAGGGGGAAGGCTAAGAGAGAGGGGTTCAGCTAAGTGCGCCCAGTGAGTTTGTGTCAGAGGTAAGATTTGAACCAGCAACTTCCTGGTTTCTTGGGGAGTCTGTGAATATAATGAAAATCTGAAAGTGGATCCCATGTTTCGCAGTAGGTGGCCCTAGCAAGGGCAGGAAGGGGGGGGGATACAATTTTTTTTGAAACAAAAAGGAGTTCACAAGTTCTTATTTATATCCCATCTTCTTCCCTGCCCCTGAAGCAGCCTACATTGTTCTCCTTTCCTCCATGTTATTCACACAAAAAACCCTGTGAGGTAGGTTAGGCTGAGGATGTTTGACAAAATGATTCTTACTCTAGGTGACTCAAGAAAGTGAGCCTGATCACAGGGCTAGCCGAATGCTTCTCCACCTTTCCCACAGGCCAGGAAGCTAGCTGATTGGACTTGAGTCAGTTGATGAGGATGAGGATTGAGAAGAATTCCTGACCCTGAGTCTCACAATGGGTCAAGCTGAACAGGAACAAAAGCCGTGCAGTGATTCTTCCCAAAGGTGTGTTCGGGTGCATGGAACAGAGGCTCTTCTTCCTGTATTATTTGTGCTGAAGTCCGATGGAATAAACAGGCCCAGCTTAACGAGACATAGAACTGCATGGGCCAAAGAAACAGTACTGGATAGAATTCCTCCTTCGTGCCATTGCCTCTGATCATCCCATTGTCTTCTTTGTAGTGGCCAAAAGGGCCTCTTGTTCAGAAAGTAGACCATTCTGGGGATGGGTCAGACTGAATATTTCTTGGGTCTGCAGTTATAAAAAGAGGGGCTTTGGAGGAGGAGGAGGTATGCCTAGCAGGAAGCTGAGAAAAGTACAGTCCTTCCTGAATGTAGTTTATGTAGCAAACACACCTGAAAAGCCACTGTAAGAGTAAAAGATTGCCCTATTGATGTAACAGCAGCAACAACTGATGGTGTTTTGAGACTATATTCTGTCTGGCGCGAATGCGTAGGTGCTGTTTACCAAAGTATTGGGAGGCACTAAAGTGAGCTCTACGTATTTTGTCGAAGGGGAAGCCCCAGGTAGATTAAAACCTGTGCGTGGAAAGCTCAGGGCTACGGTTGCCACCCTCTCTGTGGCATCTGGAGAACTCCTGCTATTACAATTGATCTCCAGACAACCAAGGTCAGTTCCACTGGAGAAAATGGCTGCTTTGGAGGGTGGACTCTATGGTATTCTACCCTGCTGAGGTCCCTCCCTTCCCCAAACCCCATTTTCACCAGGCTTCACCCCCAAAATCTCCAGGTATTTCCCAACCCAGAGCTGGCCATGCTACTGAGTGAGGCTTTTCTGATTTCTGCAAAGGGTAAGAGGGATGGGACTCATCTCTGCCACAGATCCTGGAAAGTTTCTCCCCATCATAGTTAACTGCGATCTGCAAACTCAGTGTTTGTAGTAGGTTAGAGCATCAGGCTAGGATGTGGGAGACCCATGGTCAAATCACATTCTACTGTGGAAGCTTGCTGGGTGACCAGATCTGCTTTACTGGGAGACCTTCCATTCCCTCCTTGCACCACCTGCTGCCGCTCAACTGGGGGGTGGTGGGAAAAATGCTGGGGGAAATGGTGCAACCCATACGTGACACCCAATGCCCCCCCCCCCAAGCTGTGGATTCTTGTGAGCAAAAATTCTACTTTGTGAGCTACTGTCATTAAAGTTGTGAGTGAGCCATTTGGCTGCTGCATAAATGAGTTTGCTCTGGAGCCATCCTTCCTCTTGAGCTAAGACAAAAATGTGTGAGCTGGAGGCTAAAGAACTGTGAGCTAGCTCACATTAACTCAGCTTAGAGGGAACACTGGTGACATCATCAGGTTGGGTGAAGCTCTAGCTTTCACCCCAAACCCCATGGTTAAACCATATGAGAGAACGCTAGAGTGTCACCCCTACATGCTGATGTCAATTTTGGGTCGCTCTAGAAGTAACATCACTGGAACGCATGCCCCGCCAGCAACTCTTCCACTGGTTGTCAGCTTCAGGCTGACATCCCTACATTTGAGACTAACCTACCTCACAGGGGGATGCTGAGGTTAAAATTGAGGAGGGGAAACTGATGATGTGAGCCACTTTGTGCCCGGTTGAGGAGAAAAGCTGGGTGTAAATCTAAACGAATAGCCCATTGGCTTGGTTTAAGTCACTTCCTTCTGCTATTGTAAAGCAGAAAGCAGAAACATATTTTTTTGGTGCTGCTGGATATTGTGGTTAAAATCAGAGATGTGCTATTCGGCATAGGAAGGGGAGGGAAAGCTGCTTTCCTTTATTCTTTTTCTGGGGGAAAGTGAAAATCCACATTCTGGAATATTTTTGCTTTTAGAATGTTCAGTGAAATGCTTTGTATGGCACAGTGGGAAAACGTATTTTTAGCTGTTTCGATGCACTCAGAATCTTTTCTAACAAACGCAAGCTGTTTTACCGTGTTAGGCAATTACAACCATTGCATGTTGTAGATAACGTACAACTCCCAGATCCTCTTGCTTGCTTCAAATGCAGTCCCCCTTTGCAGAAATGAAATAAAGTAGCCGTGTTTAGAAATGTGCATAAGTGAGAAGGTCTGAACTGGTGGAGCAGCTTCATTTCAGTCTGTGCAAACTTCCAGCGCTCTGAGGTCTGTGGGAATGAAAGTTTGGAACCAGACACTACTGACCTTTCAGAATGGTTCTGATTAAAGAAAAAAACGGTGTGTGTGTACTTTGAAGGGCGTAATTATTTCAGTGCCATGGTATGGGTCTCATGTCATTAATTGTGTCCACAGTTAACTGTGTGTGTGGTGATGACTGAATGGATCGATGTTATCTGAAGCTGAACACAGCATCTGGATTCACCGTTAGGCCCTGTGAGTGTGGAGGTCGGCGTGAGTGGCTTTCCCAGCTTGAAGAGGGATTTGTTCCTAGTGATAGGCGCTCCAGTCCCCTGAGCAGGTTTCGCAGGCTTTTGCATTGCTTCTGGATCACACTGATGGAATGAGGAAGTGTGTCTAATAAGAATGTCCTTTCATTAACAACTGCGTTGATGGATTCTCTTGTCAACTCGTGTTTTTTGTTTATTTTCCCCCTCTCTCTTTGGCAGAAGCTAAGAGATGCTCATGCATCTTAGCATCATGTAGCAAGATGCCTGTCTGTCTCTAACACGGGATGCGTTTGTAACTATTGGTCAAATAAAGCCAAGAGGCTTGTAATTTTAAATTTCATAAATATATCAAAACAGTGCCATTTTAGATGCCAGCATGTAAGCGCCAACTGTTTCTCTGTTTTCATGAGCCAGAACCTTTATTCTGGTCCATCTCCATCCCTATTTTTGCTTTCTGGTTAAAATGTGGTTAATATGAGTTGTTACCCAGGCTAGTCAGGTCTTGGAAGCTAAGCAGGATCAAGACCCTGGCCAATATTTTGATGAGCGACCCCCAAGGAAGTCCAGGGTTGCTACACAGAAGCAGGCAATGGCAAACCATCTCTGAATGTCTCTTGCCTTGAAAACCCCAGAAGTCACCTGTGACTCAGCTATGGCAAAAGAGAGAGAAAAAGAGCTGTTGGTGTTGCTGTTCTTCAAGGCTGGTTCTCCTCCGATCCCAGGGTCTGTGAGAAACAAATAATTGTATGTGTGTAGTACAGCCGGGAGATCCTAAGATTGTCTGGCAGCTAGTAGTTCTAGCTCTTTAGTGCTATGGACCACTAGGTGGTGAGCTAGACTTGTTTTTAAGGTAAGAGATGTTTCAGAGGTGGTCCGCCATTGCCTGGCTCTGCATCACAAAACCCTAGTATTCCTTGGAGGTCGCCCTTCCAAATATTAGCCAAGGCTGACCCTGCTTAGCTTACGAGATCTGACGAGATCAGGCTAGCCTGCGTTATCCAGGTCAGGGCACAAAATAAATGCATTTGAGTGAATGCGTGTTGTGTCTTTTGCGCATACCTTGTAAACATGCCCATGAACAGTAAGGTACCATGACGCAGAGCCTGCCTTTTTGCATACTGCAGTTGCTCAGCTGGAGATTGAATTGTTGTAGTATAGTTTCATCTTCTAGTGTAGCTTTAGCACCAGAGACAAGCAGTTCCTTGGCTTTCAGTTTGGCGAAGGACAAGAGGCTCTTTCAGAGGGACTTAATGCGGTATGCAGGAGACAGAGTAGATCCTTCAGCTTGTTGTCCCGGTAGCTGGGGGACGGCCTCGGGCTGGGATCCTGGGTGCAAGGACTGGAATGTCCCTGTTTTATTTGGGAAGTAGTGGAAGGTGTGACAACAGTGCTATACCTAATGGTGTTACTGTGCTATCCTAAGCAGAATTATGTCCATCTGAGTCCGATGAAGTCCACGGGCTTGGAACGGTGTAGCTCTGTTTAGGATTGTTCTGTCAGTTTAGTAAAATTCTGTGCCTACAAAACTTGACTGAACAATCAAGGAAGTAAAGAAACATAAAGTACATTGACCATCTCTGAAGCCGTGTGCTATTTATAGAAAGGGCTGTAACATATCTGTGAAGACTTGGACGTTTTTCCAGTGGTGCCTCCGATTGTCTTGATGGCCTCGCGTGTGCTGCTTCGCCCTCTTCCTGTTTCAGTTTCTGCATCCCTTTATCCAAGTTTTTCGTGTCTGTTTGCCTCCTTTTTTATTTTTGGATGCTTTCCTTGTCAAAGCTCCTGACGCTCTTTGAAGTTTAGAAAATGCTAATTACAATGATTAATGCCCCCAGCGGGGTGATCTTTCTGAACTGCACTCTGCTGCTTTTCCAGCATTAAGTGATGAGATGAGGATCCTACACGGTTTGGATGGATGGCTTCTAACTGTCTATAGCGCATCCCGGAAAAAGGGCACGCTTGCTAGATAGAACTGTCAAGAGTCTTGCTGCCCTTTCCCACAACCTAAAAATAGGTGATCTATTTCCAGATTTCACTTAATGCCAGTGTTCAGCCCCGGAATCTGTTGTAAGAATGTAAGAAATCCTCCACTGGATCGTGCAAAAGGTTGACTTGGTCCAGCATCTTCTTCCAACGGTGGCTCCTTAGGTGCTTCTGGAAAGCCCATGAGTAGGGCAAAGGAAGTACATAGTAGCAGTCCTGCATGGCCTGTCTCCCAGCAAACTGGTACTCTAAAGATACACTGCCTCTGAACATGGAAGAACATGATTTGAGGAGAAGAGATTAGATTTGTACCCCACCCTTCATTACCCAAAGTCTCAGAGCAGCTTACAATCTCCTTCCCCGCAACAGACACCCTGTGACTAGGTAGGTGGGGCTGAGAGAGCTGACAGAAACTGCTCTTTTCAAGAACACCTCTGACAGAACTGTGGCTTGCCCAAGGCCATCCAGCAGCTGCAAGTGGAGGAGTGGGGAATCAAACCCAGTTCTCTCAGATTAGAGTCCGTGCTCCTAACCACTACACCAAACTGGCTCTCCAGTTGCACCTTAAAGACCAGGAAGATTTCTAGGTATACGCTTTCAAGAGTCAACTTTCCCTTCGTCAGGGACCTTAGACTCTCAAGAGCTTATACTCCGGAAATCTTGTTTGTCTTTAAGGTGTGACTGGACTTAATCCTTGCTTTTCTATTCCTGACTGGCAAGGCTGCCACTTGAACCTATCCAAAGTTCCATTTAACCGTCGTAGTTAATAACCATTGAGAGACATGTGGCCTCCACTATGAATTTGTCTCATTTCCTTGTAGAAACGCTGCAACATCATTGGTCCAGCTAGTCCTGGATTGTCTTCTCCGATGGGCAGTGGCTCACCAGCTGATGGCCTTTCCCAGCTCTGCTACCTGAGATCCTTCAGCTGGAAATGGTGGGGATTGAATCTGGGACCTTCTACGTGCCTTGCCACTGATAGGAGGTTTCAGAGCAGAGGATTAGCTCTGAAACGTGAGAAGCAACAGAGAAGACGAAGGTTTGTCTGACTGTGAGCCGGACATCCCAGAGCTGGCCCTGCCAGTTGTCCCAGTAACGCAGCATTACAAAGCAGCAGCTTGTCAGAGAATGGAGCTGAAGAAATCCAGTGACCCTTGAAGGCACACCTTAAAAAAAAATAGAGCTATCTTCTCTTGTTACCTATTACCAGAGTTATTGAGCTAGATTTGTTTTCCCTATGTTTGTGTCCTCTCTTTCTATGGAAAATGGAGAGAGATGCTTTGGAAGCATGTGTTTTTCTACAGAGATAAATTTGGTTAAACAGAAGTCTGGTGGGACTTCAGAAGGCTAACCGAGTTTATTCCGGCAAGAGAACTGGTAGCTCATGTGTCTAATGTGATCTGATTCTAAGCTGAGCTCAGGGATGCGTCTTCTCACCCCCAAGCGGTAGTGGACGAAAAATCACCACAACAGAATTGCTTGCAACGCGATGCCACTACTGTATGGAAACCCAGCTCCTCTCTGGGAACTGCTGAAAACACTGTGGCGAGACCAATTCCTAGAGGGGTATGACAAAACTTCTGGGTTTCCCCCAGAAGTGACATCATGTTCTCAGCAACAGCACCCCCTATGTCTCCCCCCCCCCCCACTTCCTGCTGGTTGCTAGGTTGTGCCGTGTAACCCTAAGAGAGCCAGACCTTGGGCTCTGCAAGTTTGGCTCACTTCGTTCAGAGCACTGCCATTTTCAGCAGCGGCCCCCCGTGGTTCTCCCAGCATGCCGTTCCATTCTGAGCTGTCCCAAACGGCCCAGTTGCAACCTGTGCTGGATTCTAAATCCTGATTCCTGTGCTGGTTATAAGAGCATCTCTGTTACTCATTCTTCTTGGTTGGCTCCCGGAATGGGGTGGAGGTGGTTGCATTTAAAACGATGGTCAAGGTTTCAGTCTGGGATATGTTTCAATCTGTCCCTGCTACATTCTGGTCGAGTCTGGATAATTTTCAAGCAGAGTCTTCTGCCTCAGCAGACACTGAGAAGTCCTGTTTGGTTTGTGCGAGTTGTGGAATGCAGTCAGCTTGGCTTATGTAACGGGCGTTGTTTCTGTCCTGGCGCTGGGCGGCTCAGGAACATAGGCCTGTTTTCAGGGTCACTGGGTCATGGTCCAGAGGTGTTTCTTAGCTCAGTGGGGAACTATAGGCCCGTTTCTATGCACTTCCTGAGGCTTTCTCTGGAGCATTCAAGATTCAGAGCACTTTGTGTGCATGATCTTGTAAGAGCACTTTCAACTGTACATGGCAGTTCTGTTACTGATCGCTTTCAGCTCAGCCTTGGACTTCTGTGGATCTTTGGCTGTGATCTGTTGACCCGCTTCTAATTCTTTTCCCCCTTGGGGAAACGTGGGGTGTGAGGTTTATTACTGTTGTGTTGTTTTAGTCTTCTGTGTAATTCCGTTGCTGATGTTCAGAGTGTCAGTCCTCAAACAGAATCTTCAAGGGGAAATCACAACTTGAGATTGCTGGACTTGAGTTAATCACAAGTTCAGAGCAAGGGACACCCCCCCCCCCCGGGGGGGGGGGAAGGCATGAATAGGGGCATAGCATTCTTTTCTCACTACAGATGCTAATGTTCTGCCCCTGGGCATTTCCCCTCTGCTCTCATCCAGCTGATTACAATATGCCTTGTACCTTTGCATTCTTTACAAGCATTCTTTACAACATCCCTCTCACATGTAATAAAAAGACTCAGATCTCCATTCCTACTAGCCTCCCCTGAAGGGAGCTTTGATTCTTGAAAGTCTTATGCCCTGAAACTGTTGTTGGTCTCTGAGATACTACAGGGTTTGAATCTGACTGTTCTACTGTGGACAGGCACGGCCGCCCTCTGAAACTATGTTGTGTGTTTCTTTATTGTGCTTCTATACTCAACTGTAAGCTCCTTTGATATCAGACCATTATTACTTTATACTGTTTCCAACTCTGTGTTAGAAGCTGCTTTGGGAAGCCGTTTGGGCTGAAATTACAGGGCCGTGTGTTAAATAACATGAGCATGAAACAACCCTGTCAAGAAGGCCAGTTTGGTTAGTCTCATATTGCCAAGGGTGCGCATGGTGGAACAATGTGCCTGAGCAGCCTAGTGAGTTTTTGGCAGGGGTCACATTAGAACTAGGGATCTCCTGGATCCTGGCTCATTCTTTTAACCACTTGTGTTGTTTGATTTTTGTTGCATTTGACATGTTTTTCAGTCATGAGTGTTCCTCCCTCCAGAAGATTTCTTTACAAAAATATTTACAGTTTTGTGGTTGAACTTTAAGAGAAAACTCCCAAAGTGCATCTGGGTGATGAAAAATGGTTAGGTTGGTTTAATACTGGCAGTGTCTATTTACTTGGTTGATTGTAACCGACATTTCTGCTAAGAATAGCCTTCAAAATGTTGTACAAATGCCCTGACCTGGATAGTCCGGGCAAGCCCGATCTCGACAGATCTTGGAAACTAAGCAGGGCCGACCCTGACAAGTACTTGGAAGGGAGACCTCCAAGGAATACCAGGGCCGGGAGGCAGAGGCAGGCTGTGAACGTCCTCCATGCCCTGTAAGAGTCGGACACACATGCACACAAATGCAAAAATACTAAAGAAGTTGTACAGATGAAACATTTAGTACAAGGGGGCCCCCGCGATATTCATGGGGGGGGGAGAAGCTGACAGCTGCTCCTCCTTCCTCCCCCCCTCCCCCCACGTTCCAGCCTGCTCGAGGCGAGGCCCCTCCAGCGCAGAGCAGCGGGCCTCGCCATCTCTTCTCCACCTCCCGCCCCGGCTTGGCCCAGCGAGGCACGCGGCTTTGTGCCGGAGGAGCCTCACCATTCCTTCCCTCCCCCCTCGCCCTCGCGCTCCCCTCCCACCCGTTCTCCTTTGCTGCGGCTTGAGTGGCTTAATGCCACTCAGGCCCAGCGTTTCCCTCCTCCCCCGGCACCATCCCCCCCCCCCCCCGTGCTCGTCTGCCCGCCCACCAGCTCACTCTTCTTTGCTGGGGCCTGAGTGGCCCAGCGTCTCCCCCCCCCCCGCACCATCCCTTCCCGCTCCCCACCCCCGGCCGCGCTCATCCACCGCCAGCGCCGCTGCCGCCAACAACAACCACACGACAGGTAAGTTCGTTACGCTTTTTTACTTTTTGGGGGATTTCAGTATCCCCCGAAAACTTTTTTGATTTTTCTGCAAACGGGGGGATCACCCCCCATCTGCAGAACCCCCTCCCCAGCCCCCAAGTGCCCCCCCGCGCGGATTTAAGTATCCGCACGCGGGGGGGGCACTTGGGAATTAGATATATAGATAATTCAGGATGTTAAAATGGGAACAGCTGTGCAACAGCTGGCAGCATTAAAAATTGGCAGTGAAAATTATAGTAAATCCTGATACATTAATAGAAGCAAATAAAACCGGCAGGAGAAAAAGCCAGTCACCCCCGTCAGGAAATCAATGCCGTTCTTCTGCCTCCAAATGCCCTCCTGATTAAAATAGCTATGACAGATCTCCAGAAGAGCAGAAATGAGGGGGCAATGTAAGTTTCATGAGGCAGGGAGTTCTGGAGTCTGGGGACAGGGCCAAGCAAGTCCTGTTACGTGTGCTCACCAGTTTCATCTGAGGGCAGTGGCAAGGGGCAAGTTCATAGGAGTGGAAGCGGGCCCTTGATTACAGTGGTTCCTTAGCTGTTCAGACCTTCGCTGGTCAGTACTGGAATATTTCCAGATTTGGATTGGGAAGAGCTGCGTTTGAATTCTCCCTCAGCCACAAAGCTTATTGGGTGCCCTGGGGCCAGTTACTATCATACCTCACAAGATAGTTGTTAGGACAGAATGGAAAAGGGCAGTATCCTTAATGACAGGAAGTGAAGGCTAAAAATGCAACATGGAATCGATGGCATTGAGATTTTTTAAATTCTCCGGAGAAAAACTACCTCCGTCCAGGACCTGAAAGCGATTCCTCTGATTAAAATGGCTCTATGTGCCGCTTCAGGGATTTCACTGTTACGCAGCTTCTTATATTGATGGTATGCCAGAGGAGCCCTCTTGGGCCCAACAGATCTTGAGAGGAAGCACTGCAGAAATGATGGTGCGGTGCTGAAAAACAATTTACATAAGCGAAGCAGGTCTCCCAGAGTGGGAATATTTAATTTACAGCTTGAATCAATGGCTAGATTTAACTGTTAAAATGCATGGGTTTTTAAAAAACACAGACTCAACGGGCCATATTTCTTTGTGACAGTTCTGTTTTATGACCCCTGCGCCAGTCAATCAGTGCCTTGAATTTGCAAGGAGATCTTGAGGGATGCCCCTTGTAAGCTTTTTGTTCTTGTGGGTTGCCTGTGTCGTAGATATAGCCCAGTAGCAGTCCTTCCACCTCCTGAGAAGACCTGTCCTTCTTCCCGAGAAACACATGTACACCCTCTTGAGCTTGTTGAAGGAAAGACAGCTGAGGAATGAAATGTAAGCACATGTCTGCTCTTATTTATCTCCATCTTTGCCTCCCTCGGTTGCCTTCACTGTCCAAGATTTAATGGCAATCTCCTTAGAACATGGACCCATCATATCACCTTGTCTGTGCATGGGTGAGACTTTATAAATTATTGCTAGTAATGCATAAATCAGTGAAAGATGCTTAAAGAGAGCCAATACTGGATGCAGCTTACAAACTCCTTTCTCTTCCCACAACAGACATCCTGGGAGCAATGCTTCCTCTAAGCTGTGGAGTCTTGTGAGCATAAATTCTACTTTGTGAGCTACTGGCATTAAAGCTGTGAGCGACCGATTTGGCTACTGCATAAATTAGTTTGCTCAGGAGCCATCCTTCCTGAGTTAAGACAAAACTCTGTGAGCTGGAGGCTAAAAAACTGTGAGCTAGCTCACACTAACTCAGCTTAGAGGGAACACTGCCTGTGAGGTAGGTGGGGCTGAGAGAACTCTTTCCAGAACTGTCCGTGAGAGAACAGCTCTGACAGAACTATGGCTTGCCCAAGGTCATCCAGCAGCTGCAAGTGGAGGAGTGGGGAATCAAACCTGTTTCTCCCAGATTAGAGTCTGCACACTTAACCACTGCACCAAACCCTTTTCTCCTTCATCCTCTCCTCTTCTGAGGCATCTGGTGGGCCATTGTATGAAATGGAATGCTGGACTAGATGGAGCATTGGTCTGACCCAGCAGGGCTGAACTGATGACTGGGGCTTGGTCGTAACATTCAGAAATGGCTGTGTACGGGGACAGAGTGTCACGGGGACAGAGAATGTGCCTCCTACTGGTGGATGATACACCATTGTGATCTTTGTGAGAGGAACTTCTTAACTTTATGGTGTGAAGTCATGGAGTTGGGTTTTGGCAACATGAGTATGATTGTCAAGGGAGAAGTGGAGAACTTCTAATAGTAAGGATTGAGGGCCAACTCGTATAGAACAAAAGCATGGTAACGGTTAGGGGAAAGATTATTGCTTGGGGTGGAGCCCATCCTGTCTTGCAGAAAGTCCAGTGCTCAGTCCTGGATATCTCCAGTTAAAGCGGTTGTAGATAATAGGGCTGGGAAATGCACCTGCTTGGGCCGACAGCCGGAGTAGGTAGCACAGAACTCATGGCTTGATTATCTAAAACAGTTTCAGGTACTGATTCTTATATTCTTCTCCATGAAAGAATTCGGTGTACAAAGGAAGGCACAAAAGCCAGGGGAATGCTACATTAAACCCTCCTTGTCCCTGACGTGCTACTTTTCTATATGCAAGGAGTCTACTTTTTTTCCTCCAGAAAGGAGCATTCAAACATGCCAGTGTCTTCCTGCAGTGGTACAGCTGAGGATGTGCTTTATTTCTTTATTCTGTTGCATGTGTAAACTGGGCCTGCAAAGCTATGGTTGACATCTAAATTAGGAGGTGGGGTTAGACCCTAAGGAGGAGCCTGCAAGGATGTGAAACTCAGAGTTTTGGAGCTGGATGCATGCAGGTATCTCCCTGTCCGTGTCCAGGTCCCTTACCTTCTTCAGTAGGTAGGAAGAAACGATGCCGCTTGGAAAAGATGGGCCTGTGAGTGGCCAAGACTGTGGAGTCTGCTTTGTAAGAAAGAGTTTACCTAAATAGATTTAACTCTCATACTGGGGGTTATAGCGAATCCCAGAGGAGGATTATAACAGCAAAACCCAAACCTGCAAGGAAGATGAAAGATGGCTAGAACTATCTTCTCTAAGAAGGATTGAGGGGAGGTGTCTGGGAGAGGGCCAAGTTTGAAACCAGGGATGTACACAAGGGATGCTTGTGTGTGTCTCTTTCCGTAAGTTATTGGTCACCATTTTGTGTCACCCAATTCATTTTTTGCGTTTTATGCCATCTGTACCAGACAGATGCAAAAACAGGCAGTGGTTTTAACAAGCAGATTTCTGCTGGTTTCTAGTTAGTTAGGTAGTGGTCAGGGAGAAAAGAGGACTGTGGTTTCACCCAGAGCCGGGGGGGGGGGGGGATGGGACCCTGTTTCAGAAACAGAATTTTTAAATCCACACAGCACTGCTAGGAGTTTGGGCAGCATGCCTGCTTGAGACACACTTGCAAGTCATCTTTGGGCTGCTTCCCACAGCTGCTGTTTACATGAGGTCTAGGCAGACCTCCAGATACACGCTACAGTGAGTGTGGAAACGTGGCCCCGGGCCTTGTCTCCAGCAGCTATACAGTCAGCTGAACATTTGCGGCGAGTCCTACATGTGTATAAGCATATGTGAATGGTCTTTTCCGGGTTGATTGGGAATGTTGCTATTGTTTGGTTGCCACAGTGTTCCCCTATTGTGTGAAAGTGCCTATGAATAGGCCTTCTCACAGCCATCGAAGGCAGGCCCAGGAGGTACAAACTTATTTATACATTAATTAAAAACGTATCTGCTGCTTTTATTCCCAGTTCAGGGTTAGTCTGAGCGAGTGACAGGCCGGAGGGCACCAACTAAGCTTCATGGCTCGGATGGGGTTTGTACCCAGGCCTAGCCTAACACTCCAGCCATCACACCATACTGGCTGTATTTAAACTTTTTCTCCTTGTGGTTGACTTTGCCCATTCCCCGACCCTCGTGTGAGCTTCTTATTGATATTTATTGTAAATTGTTTTTAAATATTGGTATTAATAGTTTTTGTGGCATGGTTTTATATTTTTATTGCATCTAGAAGCCACCTTGAGAGATATTAGTGAGGTATGAATGTTTGAAATTAACTGTGTCTTGGCTTTTGATTTTTTTAAAAGAAGAGGAGGAGGTTGGATTTATACCCCGCCCTTCACTTGGAGTCCCAAGAGGTTTACAAACTCCTTTCCCTTCCCCTCCCCACAACAGACACCCTGTGAGGTAAGTAAGGCTGAGAGAGCTCTGTCAGAAACTGCTTTTTCAAGGACAGCTCTGACAGAACTATGACTTGCCCAAGGTCATCCAGCGGCTGCAAGTGGAGAAGTGTGGAATCAAACCTGATTTTCCTAGATTGCAGTCCGCACACTTAACCACCTCACGAAACTGGCTCTCCAAAAGTCTCCAAAATGACTGACAAAACATTTTAAAATTGGTGATACAGCTGGCCGAAAAAGAGCAGCTGGAAATTTAGAATCCCATATAGACATCTGCAACGAAGCGAGCAGCAGACTTTGCCACAAGCCCTCCGAAATAAAAGCGCATCATTGTTCGATCGGCTTTGAATGATTTATGTCCTGCCTTGTCACCAATAGTTTCCAAGATAGCTTGCACAGAAAATTTAATTAGGGCGAGAGCGCAACCCAACTAAAAAGCAGCGGTAATAGCAGCATCTGCATTAATCGATGGTGGAAAGGTGTCATGGAAGAGCCCGGCATTTTGGGTAGAATACAGGCCTTGTCAGGTTTGGGTTGAATGGCATACTCCATTATGTGGAAACGAGCAGAATACAGAAATATCCCTGATTCTGAGAGGAGAATAGCATACAACTGTCACACTTGGACATCTGTCACAATGATCTAACAACTGTCAACTCAGCAGAGAGAAGAGGAGAATTTCTTCCAGTCTGACACCCATTACTTTCCCCTTTGCTCTCTACCACCCAGCCTGTGATCCTGAGGAAATAGTTATTGGGCAGAAGCTCGAACAACCCCTCTACTTGCTGAGTGGACCAAAACCGAATTCCCTACTTCTAAGAAGACCCTCTTCAAATATGGGGCAGAAAAGAGCAAGCCTTTGTCACTCTTTCAGCCAGGCTGATTCTTGCTGGGAGAAAACAGATCCTACTCCAAGGAGCGGGATGGCTGAAGTCTTGTGCTACAGATAGAAACAGGCTGTTTTTCGCCTTGTAGTTTCACTTCTTAGTTTTTGTGTTAGTTCATATGTGTGTGTGTGTGTGTGTGTCTAGTGCAAAACCTTCTTTTTCCAATTTGTTTTTTTAACTTCTGAGAGACTTTCTGAAACTATTTCCCTCTTGTGCTGGCTCCTTTTTGTTTGCGGTACCAGAGGGGCAGGAAAGGGGTTGGTGGACTCTTCCTCTGACGCAGAGAATACGGTCAAGGGGAGATTTAGTGGCTGGCCTACAGCAACTAGTTAATATTCTTAGAATCTCTAGGTCAGGGCCCCCCAATGTGGTGACCGTGGGCAGTGGTGCGCTCTGGCACCTTTCATGGTACCCACCAATTGTTTTTTTAGAAAGTAGGTGGGGCTGGGTGGGGCTTTTGCTCTACAAGGCTTCTGATTGGCCTTTGGAAATTTGGTTGGCTGTGCAGATTTTTAAAAATGTCCGTTTGGTGGCAGCTGCCACCACATCACAGGGATCTTTACTATGTGGCTTGAAGGTAAGTTGTGGCAGCCCTTTTGTGGCAGGGTCCACCCTGCTGTGTCAGTTTCAAAGGTGCCCAGAAGCTCAAAAAAGTTGGGGACGTCTGCTCTAGGTGGTGGCGCAAAACTACTAAAATTATATCCAAGAGGCCTGGGTGCCTGTGGGAAGTCTCATGTGCACATGCCGAGAGGATTCAGAGAAACAGGAAGCCACAAGAGAAGGCACCAATCATTCCATGTTTATGTACTGCCATTGTGGACATTGAGGTGGTGTATGTACATACATTTCTCAGGACAGCTCCTATCCGAGCACTGATTAGGCCAAGATCTGCTTTGCTCCATCAAGGGTGGCGCTCTGTAACCAGTGCACCAACACAGAGAAGGCCCTATCCCTAGTGGCCTCCCCCACCCCAGCTAAGCACCAGAGGAGGGGACTTGAAGAACAGGGTTGTGGCTGAGGATCTCAGTACTGGGCAGGTTAGAATCACAGAGCTGGAAGGGGCCATACAGGCCATCTAGTCCAACCCCCTGCTCAGTGCAGGATCAGCCTAGACTAGAGCATCCCTGACAAGTGTTTGTCCAGCTGCTGCTTAAAGACTGCCAATGAGGGGGAGCTCACCACCTCCTTAGGCAGCTGATTCCACTGTTAATATGAGCACTGGTAGTCCTTTAGGCCTCCTGGCCCTCAGCTATTACTTATTCTGTACTGGGATCCTACTTTGTACCCTATCCCGTTTTTGGAGTTTTAATGTATTATCTTCACTAGGGCTGGGATCCTCAACAGTGTACAGGAAGTTCTTTGGAAGTTCCCTGTATACAGTGCACAACTTTTGAGACCTCCCCCCCCCAAAAAAGCCTGGTGGACAGCCCCAAATCTTAGGGGGAAACTTTGTGAGCATCCAGCTGTACAGACAGCTGTGGCTGGGGAGAAAAGCTAGGCCCTGACACTTCCCCTTCTCAGCGTAATTAACCATTGATTCTTGTGAATGGTTTGTCAGGTGTGATAGCATGGGAAGCTCTGTAAGGTCATCCGGCAGAAAAGGAATGTAGCCATGAAGCCCTCTGAGCCACTTTGGTGATATCAAAATAAGCCCTTGAAAGCATTCACAATGTTTTCAAGGTCTGTTCTTTAGTGACGCCATGTATGTTGTAAACAGGAAGTGAGGAGAATCATTTCTCGCTTTCTCTATTTCTCGTCTTCTGGAACACAGCTACTTATTTTGACAGAGTTGGTTGGGCTGGTGGTTGGGAATATTACCGAATTTTGCTGCTTTGACTAAAAAGTACGCATTGTATTATTTTTTGTCTTCCTTTGTGCGCGTGAAACCTGCAATTTATTGTAATCTTGTCTGTTTCCTCATGCTGAATTTCCCACATTAAACTTAATTTTACTTGGTTTTAATTTTGCTTTTGTCACTTGTGCTGAAGCGGCATAGAAATACTGTTTAAAAAGAAAACGGATCGGGAATGGTGGTGGCGGAAATTGCCGTCAGGTGACAGCTGACTTAACGGCAACCCCGTAGGGTTTTCATGGCAAGAGATGTTCAGAAGTGGCTTGCCATTGCTGGCCTCCATGTTACAACAACCCTGGTATTCTTTGGTGGTCTCCCTTCCAAATACTGACTCTGCTTAGCTTCCGAGATCTGATGAGATTGGACTAGCCTGGTCAGGGAATGCCAGCAATCAAAAATGGTTGTAACAAAAAAGGTTTAGGCTGGGGACTTAAGAGAACAACGAGAAAAGAAAAAGAGTGTTGGTATTATCTTGTGATTACACGGAAGGCACATGTTGATTTATGTATTTAATACGTTTTTATTCCCCCTTCCTAGGAGTTTAGGGTGGCATTCATTGGTCTCCCGGATGCTGTTGTACCCTCATGACAGCCTTGTGAGGTTAGTGAGGCTGAGAGTGTGTGACTGGCCCAAGGTCACCCAGTGAGCTTCCATGGCAGGGTGGGGATTTGAATTCAGGTCTTCCAGACCCTAGTCCAGAGATCCCAACTTGATGCCTGCCAACACCTTTTCTGTTTTTTTTTAATGATGTTTTATGTCAATAAAATAAGCCTGCCCGTTTGTTTTTTCCCTCACTGTGTGCACAGGACATCCATGGCCAGTTGTGACTTTCCACAGTTGAATACACATCATGGAGGACTGTCACATGTATTTGTCTGCAGTTCTCCCAAGTGCATAATAGCGCATGAAGCCTCCTGTGTAGTCAGACCTCCTGTGTAGTCATCTGGCTCAGTATTGTCTGCTCTGATTGGCAGCAGCTATACTAGGCCTCAGGCAGACATCTGGCCATTTTACTGGAGATGTCAAGAACTGAGCCTGGTGAACTTCTGCACACAGGGGATGTGTTTCATGACAGGTCTCTACCCCACCTTATTTAGATGTTTGTACTAATGTCACTTAGGTATTTATACTCCCACTTTGGGTCCCAGTGGGGATCCAGCGCTGTTTCTGACATAGCTCACCCCTCCTTCACGTTACCCTCACCACAAATAACCCTGTGAGGAAAGTTAGGGACAGAGAAAGTGATTAGCCCAGAATCATACTTCCATGTAGACATTTGATAATGTGGGAAACGTTCTTTTTGGGAGGTGGGGGGTGCTGGACAAGATTCGACTCTTCCCTCCCAAAAGAGGACTGCGTGAAATAAGCATGGGACTAGTGGGAGCAGTGGTCCCTCTAAGCTGAGTTAGTGTGAGCTAGCTCAGTTTTTTAGCCTCCAGCTCAAAGATTGTCTTAGGTCAGGAAGGATGGCTCCAGAGCAAACTCATTTATGCAGGAGCCAAATCGCTCGCTCACAACTTTAATAGCACTAGATCACAAATTAGAATTTCTGCTCACAAGACTCCACAGCTTAGAGGGAGCATTGGTTGGAAGTAGTGCTGGGGCTCAGATAGTCCCCGGCCCAAAAGACGTCTGCTTAGCCTCGGCCAGGGCTTTTTCTGCTTTGGCCCTGGCCTGGTGAATGTACTCCCACGGGAGATCAGGGCCCTGCAGGACTTATTACAATTATGCAGGGCCTGTAAAGTGGAGCTGTTCTGCCAGGCCTTTGGCTGAGGTGTTGGGCGCCCAATCCATCTGGGCCTCCCCTGACCACAGAAATACATCACTGAACCAGTCATCCTACTGGAGGCATTAAAATCTGCCTTGGAGTTTTTGTCTTGTTTCTGCTGCCATCTTGTTTTATTGTTTGATTGTTTTACCTGGGTTTTATTATATGGTATTATTATTATTTACTTAAATCTTGGTTCTTGTGAGCCGCCCTGAGCCCATTTTTGTGGGGTAGGGCAGGATATAAACCTAATAAAATAAACAAATAAATTAGCTCTGGTGACTCAGGATATTCATTTTGGGCAGCAAAGTGTACTTCTGATTGGTGAAAGATGGAGAAGGGGGGACTCCCAGCTGGTGAAAGATGGAGAAGGGGGGACTCCCAGCTGGTGAAAGATGGAGAAGGGGGGACTCTCAGCTGGATGTGAAGAAGTCACATGATTAAACAAATGTGACGTCTCCTTCATGTCTGGTTTGGTCCTTAAATTGATGGTTATGCTGAGATTTGAACCAGGTGGTTGTTGACATTTTTTTTTTAGTTGCAGCAACAAAACCTATCCACTGACACATGCTCAAGCAAGTCTGGGTGTAACTCCCATGTTACCGAACTTACTGCTTCCATCTTTTGTTGTCCCTAATGCCCTAGAAGATGATGACTGATGCGTGTATGGGTGCTTGTGTGGAGATTTACACATGTGCTTCTACGCATTGGTAAAACACCACTACGCATTGGTAAAACACCACACACAGAAACAATAGTATATACCAGGGGTGGCCAAACTGTGGCTCGGGAGCCGCATGTGGCTCTTTCACATATATTGTGTGGCTCCCGGCAGGATGGCTGAGGAAGCGAAGGGAAGGCATGCCTCCCCATCAGTCTTCCCTTCCCCAGCCAGTGTTCCCCTCCTCGAGTAGGCTTGAGGTAGGGGGGAGGGAGCAGAGAAAGAAAGCAATTTTAGCTTTAAATACGTTCTCAAAGCCCCCCCCCCCTTCTGCCATCCAGTTTGAAGAAGGCATTTGTCTCTTTAAATCCCTTATCTAAGCCAATGCAGCTAGGGGGGAGGCACTTGGAGGATTCATTTAAAGTTAAAGTTGCTTTCTTTCCACCTCTCCCTCCCCCATCTATCTTCCTCCCTCCCTCCCTCCCTCCCTCCCTCCCTCCCTCCCTCCCTCTTCTCTCTCTCCCCCCTCCCTTTCTATCTAAAGTTTAATGTGTTCTCCAGCTGGCTGGCTGGCTTAGCTTAGAAAAGGCATTTGTCTCTTTAAATCATCTTCAAGCCATGCTGGTGTGGTAGCAGGGGCAGGGAGCTTGGAGAACAATTTAAAGTTAAAGGCATTCCCCATGGCCCTGCTGGCTGGCTTGGACAAGGCATTTGTCTCTTTAAATCCCTTCTCCAAGCCAAGCTGGTTGGCATGGGGGGCAGGGTTGGAGAACATATTTAAAGTTGCTTTCTTTCCACCTCTCCCTTCCTCCCCCCATTTATTTGCTTTCTTTCCACCTCTCGCTCTCTTTTTTTGGCCTTCCCCATCTATTTACTTTATTTCCACCTCTTTCTTTCTTTTCACCTTTCTTCCTTTCTCTCTCCCTTCCTTCCTCCCCCTCCCCCATCTATTTGCTTTCTTTGTTTCTGTTTTTCTCTCTTTCTTTCCACCTTTCTTTCTCTCTTCCTTCCTTCCACCCTCCCTCCTCACCTATTTGCTTTCTTTGTTTCTTATCTTTTTCTCTCTTCCTCCCTCCCTCCCCATGTTTGCTTTCTTTCTTTTTCTTTCCCCTTTTCATCCCTCCCCAATCTATTTGCTTTCTTTCCGCCTTTCTTTCTCTTTTTCTCTCTTCCTTCCTTCCTCCTCCCTCCCCATCTATTCACTTTCTTTGTTTTTCTCTTTCTCGCTTTTTCATTTTTTCTTCCCACCCCCTCTGTCTTTCCCTCTCTCTTAGACAAGTAAATGTCGTTGGACAAATAAATATCATTATCAATATCTGTTTTTACCCCTTTTGTTTTTATTTTTGGCAGTCTCATTTAATATTAATAAAAAGCAAATTTGCATATTTTCCAATAAAAACGTGTGTAATATTTGTTTGTGTCTTGTGGCTCTTAAACATCTGATGTTTATTCTATGTGGCTCTTATGTTAAGCAAGTTTGCACACACCTGGTATAGACAATCACGTCAAGATCATGGGTTACTTGCAGTGTTTTTGCAACATGCATGCCTGTTAACTACTGTTTGAAGAATTGCGGCATAAATGTCTGGAGCAGTTGTCACCTTGGTGATGTCATTTCCTGTGAGGCAAGAGTTCTGTGCATCCCTCATGAATACCCTGTTTTTAACATCAGCTTATTATAGGCCAGTGTAATTTTGCGAACTATGCCAATACGATGCCTGTGAACAAAGGTCAGAAATATGTAGCATGATGGAAATTGCTGTTTGGGGGGAAAAAGTGACTCAAAACAGTTTTGAATCAAACATCTGCCTATGTTCTCAATTCAAAAGCTCATGTATAGATTTGAACGTTTTGATCTGAAATATTCTCACATTTCCCCCTCACATTTAATACTGGAGTTTTAGAGGTCAGCCTCCTCCTCCTGAAGAAAAAAAAATCCTTTCACCTTCTGTTTTTATCAGTTAGCTGTGGATAACTGCTGTCTGCTTGACTGGTTTGGCTGGCTCTCCCCCCCCCCCCCCCTCCACCACTTCCAGTTCAGGCAAATTTTCCCTGGGTGTCTATATTTCGACTGCCGCATGCCTAATATTAATTGATAACACTGCCGAGACTCTGTGTGTGTATGTGTTTGTGTGTTTTGGTCCTGTATTATTTATGGATACGAGGCTTGTCTTGCTGCATTGCTGATTAATGCCACATGCATTTTTAATAGACCCGTTTTTGAGTTCTGTGATCACAGCTAAATAAAGACGCCCTGTCTTTTGTCGACATTGATGTTTTCTGCTTTGTTTTACGAGCCTCGTTTTAATGTACTTCTTTGTTCTCCCCTCCTTCCCATCTGTAAGCCATTTTCCCTCTTCCTTCCCCATTCTAGCATCCCTTTTCGTTTTAACTGCCTGTAGCATTGGAATAGGCTGCTGTTTCTAGGTTTCCTGCAGTAATGAGGGACTTTGTTAATAATGTGACAGGGCCATGGATTTGTAAAGGAGATTTATAGAGGCCTTGCCATCTTGCTGACCAATCAGTTCAATATATACATTTGCCCATTTCTTTGTTGACTACTGCCTGGATTGTAAACAAAGGTTTTGTGCATACACCATCAGTGTTCAGTCCAGCAAGCTCCCGAAGCAAAACAGATAAAGCAGTGATTCAGGTGGGTAGCGGTGTTGGTCTGAAGCAACAGAACAAAGTTTGAGTACTGTGGCACCTTTAAGGACCAACAAAGTTCAGTTCTGGGTGTAAGCTTTCATCTCGTTTTGCAGGCAAGAGAACAGATCATGGATTGTCACTGTGTCTAATTCAGAACAAGCTACAGTTTTCTTATGAACTGGGAGATCTTCAGTGTTTGAGCTGTGCATGAGGAGAGGGAGGATGTGTGAACACAAGAACTTCTGAGGCCTGGTCTCATAATAAGCAAACCAGGGTATTTTTGATCAAAGGCTGTGAGTAGTATCAATTTTGAGCCAATCATGGCGTTGTGGCATTAATGTCATGTTGTGAATGGCATCAACTCCAACAGCAAATCCATCTTTGCTTTCAAACTATTCTTTTAGGAGTTCAGCATCACAGTGGACTGACAGAATTTAACACAATGTGTTTTATATGAACGTATGTGTTTGCATGCTACATCCCTGTTGGCGTCACTGATGCTCTAAGCTTGCATCCTTCCAATGAAGAGGTACACCCAGAACTTCTCCCCCGGTGCTGTTTCTGCATGGCAAAATGGCAACTCCCCCCAAAGTGGCGCTGGGATACGCACCTTAGGTCAGAGCACAGACTAGTTTGATTCCTCAGAGGAAAAAACAGGGTCATATAAGGTGCATTCAGACGCGCCATTTGATCCGGCTTTCGCAATGGATCAAATGTGTGCGATCAGACAGCCGCAGCTGCCTCCCGTCCCCAGCCGTTGCTTACCGTAGCAAATACCGGAGAGAAGCGTAAAATTTTGATACCAGGTCCCAAGGTGGTGTTTCCTGTCCTCTCCCGGTTCAAGCCGCATTCTCCCCTGTGTGATCACGGAGCCATTGTTGAGCTACTTCCGAGTCTTTGAACCCCCCTCCCCCATGGAAGCCTCTGGCTTCCTCTTTTTTGCCCACCATTATTTTTTTTGCCTTGCCGATATGCGCATAAGTGCTTCTCCGCCTCTGTGGCAATTTTTTTTTTGAAATGGCCACTACTGAGTTTGGGATCCCAAGGAGGCCAATTTCGTGGGAAAAGTTTAAAAGGGATGTGTTCTTTCATGGCGGGGAAGTCACAGTGCTTGTGCAACTTTTGAGAGGCTTTGCTCGCCTCCTTTGAGCATGCGCAAGGTTGTAGCTCCAGATGATTGCTTATGTGCATGTGCAAACTTGTAAAAACCACCCCCCGATGCTCTCGTGTGTTGGTAGTGTAGACGCCGGGGAGCCGCTTGAATACGCTTTGACGCAGGGTAAGTGTGATTGCGATTGTCCAGAGCGGGGCGTTTTGAGCAGTGTGTGGGGCCTCCAGTATTCTGGATTTGGTAGGTGTTCAGTTTTTGAGGCAGAGGAAGATCACTTAAATTCTCGAAGGCAAAAGGAATTGCTTTATGAAAAGATTTTGTGGAAGATGGTGAACGTGCAGTTTCTGATGCTCTACACTCAAAAGATAAATATACCTCTTGGAACATACTCAAGCTTCTTGGAACATACTCAAGCCAGTTTGGGGTAGTGGTTAAGTGTGTGGACTCCAATCTGGGAGAACCGGGTTTGATTCCCCAATCCTCCACTTGCACCTTCTGGGTGACCTTGGGCAAGCCATAGTTCTGTCAGAGCTGTTCTTGAAAGAGCAGTTCTCGAGAGAGCTCTCTCAGGCCCACCTACCTCACAGGGTGTCTGTTGTGGGGGAGGGGAAGGGAAAGGAGTTTGTAAGCTGCTCTGAGACTCCCTTGGGTAATGAAGGGCAGGGTATAAATCCAATCTCTTCTTCTTCTAAAACGGAGAAATGCTGCTTGGTCAGTTTGTTGCCTCATGATCTCAGCAAGCTTAAGATGCTTCATACAGTCAGAGGTCAAAAACCTGCAGATTTGAATGACCAGTTTATTCTTCACCCTGATGTTTTAAAAAGAGCTTGCATGTGATTGCCAGGGCTCGTAGCTCACGTGGATTCTTGATGTTAAGCAACTTCTTGGGATCTGGTGGGTAATTAAATAAATTGGTGGCATCCTTTCTTACAGACTCCTTTGAAGCAAGACTCTTTGAAAGGCTTGATTTTTAGTTATTACTGAGACATATATTTTAATGGATAGGTGCTGTTTTTAGATTGATGGGTTTAGGTTGAGCATAAAGTGACATCTTTTATGGGAGTTTGGCTTGCAGGCGTTTATTGGCGTTTGGCTCTGAATTGTCCTAGGTGCCTCGAAGAGTCTCATTGCAAAGACATCCAGCGACAGTCTCTTTTGCATCTGTTGGGTGTTGACGATTTGACTGATAATTTTCAGTTTTATTAATCTAATTAAATCTTCAATTTTCCTTTGTATAAAAACTTTTAAAAATATTGCTAGAGTCATCTGTTTAGTAAATAATGACTGAGTTAATTGTTAATAGTTTCTTAATTATTGGTGTGGTTTTATTGGTGTTGGGTAATTTTCCATTTATAACCTGCCTTGTGCGGCTCTTGCTTTAATGTTGCTTGCTAAGACTATTTTTGTATTTCAAACATGCCCGTGCTCCTTCTCCACAAAGAATTTTCAAGGTGGCTTTTGTATTCGGTTGAGGCAATAAAAGTGCAATAAAACAGTACATGCACACATGCTACAGGTTCCACTGCATTTTGTTGCCTGCTTTGAAGATTCCTGCTTTGGTTTTGCTTCTACTGTGCGCCAGTCAAACCTCGGAGGGTAAATAGTGTAAAAATGGCATCTCATCCAAGAAATAAATGAATTAGGAATTCAAGGGACAATAACAGATAAAAACAAAAGTAAATGAGAAAGGGCACATTTGTACCAGTCCCCCTTCCCAGGCGACTTCCTGGGGAAACTGGAAGTGCAGGCCCTGAAATGATAACATCACCCGGAAGTGATGTCATCACTTTGGGAATGGCACTCTGGTTTTTGGGCAAAACTTTATGATGTGTTCTATTTTATATGTTGTGGTTTTATTTAAATTCTGTTTTTAGCGGTTTTAATATATGTTGTGTAAGCCACCCTGAGCCTGCCTTGGCAGGGAGGGCGGGACACAAATTAAATAAATAAGCTCTATGGTAAATTTGGGTCATGATAACTGAGCTGCAACTTGACGGGGCTTTCCACCACCTCCTCTGTGTGTGTGTGTGTGTGTGTATAAATCAATAACATTTATTTGCTATCAAGTCAAGCTCACTTCTGGCAACCCCTAGTGGGGATTGAAGGCAGGCGACATTCAGAGATGGCTTGCCATTGCCTGCCTCTGCATCATGACCCTGCATCAGGGCCACCACCAGTATTTTTTCAGCCTAAAAGAGTCAAATGCTATTTGAGTTTGTATTTTTGTGTAGGTCAGTCTTTTCCAGGGAAGTGAATTTAGCCAGCAAAGTGGCGAGGAACCTTGAACCTCATGTAAGAAAGAAGGGGTGGGTCTTGCAGTGATAAATTATCATTCCTATATGAACGGGGGATTTTTTCGAACACGTTCCTGTCTTCATCTCAGAAATAGTAGGGTTTCAAAGCAGAATAGTGCTGTGGTTAGCCATGAGAGCAGACAGGAAATAAGACACAGCTCTGTCATATCTTAATACTGTCTTGTCACAACCAATGGCAGACTACTGCTGAGAAAATATGAACTCTACAGAGTGAGAGGTGGATCCAACACCTCTTTTCCATGAAATTAGAAGCCTTCCTCTGAAGGAGTATGGCTTGGAGGAAGACTCTGTACTTAGCAGTAATGGGATGAAACTCAGAGCAGAAATGTAAAATCTCTGGAAATATTGAAGCTATGGAGTGGAAATGGAAATTTGAGGGGCAAAATTGAAATACATCTTTTCTTATCAAATCTCAACATAACTAAGTGTGCATTTCATCATATGAAACTGTATTGGCATATTTGCAGAGTTCAAAAATACCAATGCCTTGGTTTTCTACAAGCAAAATTTGAAATGTTAAAAGGCGGAGACAGCTGCAAACTGATGCACCCCATCTTAGCACATTTGATCCACTCCAAAGTAAATTTCCTTAGATCTTCCTAAAACTTTCTATTTTTTCCATCGGAAATATTGAATGCAATACATTTTTATTGATTAAAACACTGCCTTAAAAGCATTTCCTTTATTTCAAAACAGATAAAAGGAAGTACTTCTTCACCCAAATAGTAATTAACACGTGGAATTCACTGCCATAGGAGGTGGCGGCGGCTATAAGCATAGACAGCTTCAAGGGGGGGATTGGATAAACATATGGAGCAGAGGTCCACCGGTGGCTATTAGCCACAAGGTATAGAGATGGAACATTCTGTCTGGGGCTTGGTGCTTGGGAGGCCACAGTGGGAGGCCTTCTGGAGTTCTGGCCCTGCTGGTGGACCTCCTGATGTCACCTAGGTTTTGGCTACTGTGTGACAGAGTGTTGGACTGGATGGGCCATTGACCTGACCCAAAATGGCTTCTCATATGTTCTTAAAAGAAAGATTATAGGAGTTTTTCTCAGTGCTGCCCGACATTTCTCAGTTTTCCCAGCAGGAAAAAAATCCCTGGGAGAGGGGAAATAGACCCTCCCCCGCCAAATTTTTCCAGGCCTTCAAGTCTCTAACCCAGGGTAATTTGCAAAAGTAACAAGTACAAAGTGCTATGCAAACATACATCTGCCTCCCATTTCCTTATTTCTTTGATGTGTGCGTATTCTGTGCCTTGTCAAATTCATGAGGTGGTGAGCACATTACAGCCTTTAAAAACAACAAAAGGCAGTAAAGATGCAGCATTGTAGAGCAAGAAGCTCAACACTATGGATTCAAACAGTGAGGTACATTACAAGAGCGTTTAAACAATGAGATATAAAAGCCTGTATCTAAAACAGACTGATCAGTTCATCCCAAACTCACAGACCTGGGTAAAGAGAAAACTCCTAATTTAGTGCCAAAGTAAATTGGGTTCTTTGCCAAGTGGATGGTGGGGGAGAGGTTCCCTCACAATGGCACTACAAAGGAGGCCCTCACCCATCTCATCCTCAAAGGCAGTGGAATCTGGAGCAGGACCCTGAAAACCTTATTTGTCAGCCTCCTATGGGAACAATTGACACTTCAGAATCCCTGGCCCAAGACTTACTCTAGGGCTTAAGAGAACATGAGAGAAGCTGATGCTGGGTCAGGCCAATGGTCCATCCAGTCCAACACTCTGTCACACAGTGGCCAAAAATACCAGGTGCCATCAAGAGGTCCACCAGTGGGGCCAGGACACTAGAAGCCCTCCCACTGTTGCCCCCCCCCCCAAGCACCAAGAATACAGAACATCACTTGCTCCAGACTGAGAGATCCTATCTATACCTTGTGGCTAATAGCCACTGATTGACCTCTGCTCCATCAAAGATAAGACCAAGCATTTTAGATGGGACCTTTAGTATGAACTGGCATTCCGTTCCTTCACCAGTAGAAAGATGTGTTCCCTATAATTGTTGCCAGCTAACAGTCTTCTTGGGTTTTTTTTTTTGTATTTTTCATATGTGTGCATGTGAGTGTGTGCACCTGGGAGTCATGGTAACCTCTGGTGACTGACCCCCTACTGGGGGGCCTGGGGGATTTTCAGAGAGGTGGCTGAATAAAGCCTGCCCCACCTCCCGACTGTTGATATTCTAAGGAGGTCTCCCATCCAAGTACTTCCCAGAGTTGGGCTTGCCCGGGCTATCCAGGTCAGGGCGCTATCAGTCTTCTCGATGTGCTTTGAAGCCCTTGGAATTTCCGTGCCACCTTTTAATGCCAGCCCCATGTTATACATCGAAGTTCCTCGCATAGCTTCTGAGCGTGCAGCCTTCTGTTCATCCAAGGGTGTCATTTCATAGGGACATTCCTGCTACTCCAGCCAGCTGTTTTGTGGGAAGGAGATTAGACGCACACTCGGGATTGGTAGGGCAAAACAGGAAACAGTGCTTTCTTTGGACTATCATTTAACATGTGTTTGTGCTTCCACCCCTTAGGGCTAGGCTAGGTCAGAACGTGTGTTGGTATTGCATACACAGACATTCGTTTCGGCCTTCGAAGAATTCGACTTGCTAAACCGGAACAGATGATGATGGGTGAAAAATAATGGCTGTGGATGAAGACGGAATAATAGGGAATTGAGCTGTGGGAATACACGTGGGAATATCCACCCTTCCTGCGCTCCGTTCCCTAATCCCCAGGAATTTCTTAATCCAGAGCTGGCAACCCTACTGACAGGGTTAAGGTGGCACTTTGAATATTCAAAGCGGCTATTTAAAATGGTGATGACTAGTGAAAGCTGAATCCAGTGGTCTTTCAATGCTCCCTCTAAGCTGTGGAGTCCTGTGCGCAAAAATTCTTCTTTGTGAGCTACTGGCGTTAATGTTGTGAGTGAGCGATTTGGCTGTTGCATAAATTAGTTTGCTCTGGAGCCATCCTTCCTGAGCTAAGACAGAAATGTGTGAGCTGGAGGCTAAAAAACTGTGAGCTAGCTCACACTAACTCAGCTTAGAGGGAACACTGGCGTGGCTACTGGGAAGATTCCATTGGAACCCGTTGTGCTTTGTGGGATGATTTTAATGTATGTTTGCTAAACTTGGGGTGTGTGTGGGGACCCGTGACCCCTTCCTCCCTAGGATCCACAGGTTTCCTCGTAAGGTCCTCCGCCTTCCCCAGGACCTCAGTGTGAGACCGTAGGGGGTTGGAGACACCCTTGGGTGCTCTTCCTCTGAAATCTGGAGTGACACAGCAGTACTGCTGTTCTGACCTGGGCCCTCCCAGTTTAAGAAGGCAGGTTTACAGCCTGCACAGGTTCTCTTCCAATCTCTGCCCCTACAAGAGGGCCAGATTGGCCATCTCAGCCCTCGCATCAGGAAGGCATAGGCCATTGATTAGCCTACCCGTCTGCTGTCAACCAGTTGTGTAGTCTCCAGGGGTCCCAGCCCTGAGATGTCATGTCACCTTGGTGGACGACTGAGTAGCCCTGTCTTCCTGTTCCTCATAGCGGTAGCCTATTAGCGCTGTGCACCCCAATACTTGGTTCAGTAAGTATAGATTGTTGTTGTTGTTTTAAAATGTAGCTGAAGTGATAATTTATACCAAGTGGTGACCTGTGAAAATGGACAGATCCATGCCTGCTTTACCCTCTTCTGTTCTTTCTCTGTTCGCTCTCTTTCGTGTAACCGGGGTGGAGGGGTGGGCAGGGAACCAGGGTGGCGATGGCGGCTGATTTCCATGAGAAAGGCGTTGGTGCTGGCTTCCTTCCCTCTGTGTCCCAAAGCAGGAAGAGGAGGAGCTATATCATGCACGCACACGCACCTGCATGCACACGTGTATTAAGGGAAGGATTTTTATTATTTTATTATTTTATTTTTATTTAATTGAGCTGGAAGAATATTTATGACATCTCAGTAGAGTGGCCAGATCCCCCTGGCCACCTTCTGGGGATGGGGGGGGGGTAGGGTTGTCAGATCCTTGGGGAATCTGACAACCAGGAGTTGGGGAACTCCTGGAGATTTGGGGATGGAGCCTAGGGAGGACAGGGACCTCAGTGGGTTACTGTGCCACAGAATCCACCCTCCAAAGCAGCCATTTTCTACAGGGGGACTGATCTCTGTAGTCTGGAGATGAGCTGTAATTCCGGGGGATCCCCAGGTCCCACCTGGAGGCTGGCATCCCTACCTCAGTCAGTCTGTAGGCAGGTTTTATTTCACTGTACAGGGCCCTTAGAGCCAGCAGCTAAGGAGGTCTCAAAGATAGGAACCTGCATTCTCTCTTTGTTGTTGTTGAGTGGGGCTGGTTTTCTGGTAACTCCCCCCCCCCCCCGGCAAATCTCTGTATATTCTGTTCTTGGGTGCCTCCTTTCTCTCTCAGGGCCGTAATAAGCATGCTAGCCCTTTACCCAAAGCTGGCTTTAGCTCAGCAAATAGATAGTGAATTAGCAGAGAAGTTTACGCTTATCCTCTTGTAGAGCAGGATTTGCTTTTCCGAGCAGCGATGCCTTTTTCTGCCCGAGTTGGTTTCAGCTGTCACTTGGGAATTTGCGTAGGCAGGCCGCTTAGCTGGGCTCCGCAAGTTGCTCCCGTCCAACCTTGTCTTGTAAGATTTTGCATTTTGAAAACTATTTTGCAAATGACAGCGGAAAATATATAATGTGTTCTCTTAACGATATAGAAAACACAAATCTCGCCTCAAAGGTGGGGGTCTTTGGATGTTTTAACTCCCCCACTCCTGGGGATTAAACCTGGGACTTTTGGCACACAAAAACACGCTTTTGAGCAATTGCCCCGCTAGGTACAAAAGACCCAACTGGACATTAATGCCTGCCTATTGGGCTATTGGTTCATATTGCCTGCTTTTAGTGGCAGCAGCTCTCTCAGACTTCAGGCAGGGATCGGCTTTTCTTAGCACCTGCTCCTTGAGGATCCTTTTTACTGGAAGTATCAGGGACTGGACTTTGGACTCTCTGTTTGCAAATCCTGGCCTCTTACTATGCCCTTAACTTCTAAAAATAAACCAGGTTGCATGGTTTGCAGTGTTAACGCTCTCTCTCCAAACTTCCACTGGTACGCCCGTGAGCTGCTGTTTCATATGTTCCATAGGTCCCTGAAGCAGGGTTGCCGAGGTCCTCAGCTTTTCATATTCATGATGTGGAGCCGGTGGTGTCGTGGCTGGGGAATAGGGCTGCCAAGTACTGGCGACTTACCGGCGGGGGGGAGTTGTTCTCCCTCCGGGAGCTCTTCTGGTGCATGCACTTTGCGCGCATGCCACGACGACGTAATGACGTCACCCGGAGGTGACGTCATTACATGGGGGAAATCGTCCTCACCGGACGACTTCTGGGGCGGGGGGATCGGGATCCCCTATAGCGGGGGATCCCCCGCCCCCCGGGCTGACTTGGCAGCCCTACTGGGGAAGTAATCATGTTGCATGGAATAGCAGTATGACCAGTAACACTTCCGCAGACCACTAGGCATTGTTCCCCCTGGTGAATGTCCGCAAGTCACGATCATGTGGCTTTGAAGAGGTGGACTCCTTTTGTCTGTTTATTTAAAACATTCATTAGTCGCCTTTCTTTTATTACAGAGCTCAAGGCAGCTTGCAGTATCGATAAAACACACATAGAATAGGTTCCAAGCACAAAACCCCAAATTTAAAATCGCAACTCAGGACTGCTAGTAGACGTAAACAAAAGCAGTCCTAAATAAAACCATCTGATCAGTTATCAAATGTACGTACAGTTTTTTAAGAGCCCCTGTGCACAAGATGTAATCGAGCTGTTACTGCCTCCCTTCTCCTGTTACCACAGGCAAGTATTCACGGAAGCTGTCAAGTATGCTGGGCCTCTTGACAGCCCAGAGAGTTCAACGTGCCATCCTGAGAACGAGTCCCCAAACCTTAAGTCTCAGGGCTTTCTACCAATCTTGGTGGTCCTGTCCTCTCATAGTTACATTCTGGAAAAAGATTCTCTCAGAAATTGAACAGATGCTTGAAGTCTCTATTCCTTACGACCCGACTCTGATTCTACTCAACTTATGGCCTAAGACAAAGATTCCCAGAGAAACAAGAGAATTAGTAGAAGTCCTTTTAACAGCAGCTAAACACACATTAGCAGTCAACTGGAAAAAACCCTCCAGCCCACCAATTTCCACGTGGCTAGCCAAGGTATGGGACTATTTTATATTTGGTAAAATAACTGAAAGAACAGAAAATCTTTTATGGAAACAACACCCGCAAAAACCCAATGCTCAAATGGTACCCTATCATCAACAAATACTCTGAAAGTAAAGATGCGACACTCCCAAAATCTTCGGCAAACAACTCCTCCATATATCTCTTCTTATAAGGAGTAAACCCACCTTTTCTCAGCTTAGTTCCAAGATTGGTCACTGATGTCCGATATAAACAGTAGTAACTCTAGAGTTAACCTTAGTTTAATGTGACGGGAATGTTTAAGAATTGCTGTAATACAAGCTAAGTCTTTAAAATTGTATTCCAATATATTAAGAATCTCCAATATTTAACACGCTCTTTACTGCTTGTACCCTTTGAATTCCTTCAATAAAGGAGGGGAAAAAATAATAATAAAAAAAGTCTCAGGGCTAAATCTCAAGACCTGGCGACTCTAAACATAGGTGTGGGGAAATGGCACACCGAGGTACAAAGGTGCACCCCACAAAGCCACCATGATCTGAAGGCAGAGATCTTAAATGCAGTCCCTCTGCCATGGAAAAAACCTGAACCACGTGTATGACCGAACTACCGGGAAGGCAGTTGCTATAAATAGAAGGAGGGACTCCAGGGATGAAACAGAAGATATTAGAACAAAGAGAGAAAGAAACCAGAACTGACAAGAGCCAACAGGTCTGTTCTCTTTGATTAATTTGGAGAAGTTTGTTTACAAAAGCGGTGGAACGTGAATCATTATTTCTTTGTCCTCTGTCTCGCTGTCATAAGATTAATTCAAACTATGCACCATGTTTTCTTGAAGCCTAGCATCTTGGAAAGAAATCTGGGGGCAAAAGAGAGGGTGAGGGAAAATCAGAAGGAGGAGGTTAGGTCTGCTCTTGTCTCATTCGCATTTGGTTGCGTGTTTTGCAACTCACTCTGGTCTGTTTCTGAAAGTGGCAGGAGGGAAAAACTCTAGGTGTTTAGGGGGAAACGAAGGTGGTGGTGGAAGGGCGCATTCTGTGAGTCGATGAATCACGCCTGCAGCATGCCAGTTCTTGGAGAAACACACCCGTCCCAGAGGGTGCCAGTCTTCTTCAATCTTCAAAAAGGAAGATAAGATATTTTGTCAGTAGCGGCACAACATGCTTAGTTTATAAAAGGGAAGGAATTTGCCTGAACACTACACCCTGCGAACGAGGGCTGCAAATATCTCATATGAGACAGATACTGGCACCTTAAGCTGTGTTTGTTGAGGGGGGAAGACTTTCTATTAGACTTGCGGTGGAAGTTATGTTCCACCCTTGGCACGCCAGCCCTCTTCTGCTTGTGACCAGATTATACTTGGAGAATTGGTTTATAGCTCCTCCCCCCACACATACCACAGAGTTTTTATATTATCAAACCACTCCATAGAACCACTGTGCGTTCCACTGTAAACACATGACTTACATCATTGTTCTGTAATTTTTGCAGTGGAGCCAGTGCATCTTCATGGAGGAGTTTGAGGACATGGAAATTGTGTCTGGAGGGGGCTGAAGTCTCACAGAAAGGCCAGCGTGTATCTGGAAGGCTTTTTTTTGCTCCCCCCCCCCCCCAATCATGTGTTTACCGGACTCCACCCTGACCCAAGAGGTGCCACAAGGCTGTGCCCCTACTGGTCCCACCGCAGATCAGTGGGGTATTGTCCCTTAGCTGACCGTTCTATTTCCTGAATCCTCAGGAAAAGGCTGTGCTGAGGACACTGCTATAAACGCGAGATGAATTATTTATCAGATTTATTTATAAGTACGGGCTGTGTTTCCATGAAGGAAAGTACTCCAAGTGTGACAAAGTGAAAAAAAACATAAAAACAGTTCTGTACAGTTGCCAGTGGATGACCTATAAAATTGAGTTTAGAAAAACACAATTAAATGTTCCACTGTTAACAGCAACAGTAGTGAGAAAGCCTTTCTAATTAAACCAGAAGTCATTCTGTTTCTTGGGAGAAAGGAGTGTGGAAAGGGAACCAGTGCTATTTCTTCAGGAAGAAGTTTCATAGGACAGGCTGCCACTGTTGTAATGGCCTTGCTTTATTCTCTTAGTGGTTAGCGCAACAGATGAGTAAAAATGGAATCAGGGCCTCATTTGGTGGCCCCGGGGAATGGGGGGCATGCAAACTAGAGGAAGTTCCCTAGTATAGGCAGGCCGCCAAGTGTCCCAAGTCAAAGGAATGACTGGGGTAGTGATGCTCTGTATTGTTGGTTCTTGAGGGGACACAGTGGAAGGACATCTGGAGTTCTGGCATTGCTGGTGGGCCTCCTGAGGGCACCTGGGTTTTGGCCACTCTGTGACACAGAGTGTTGGACTGGATGGGCCACTGGCCTGTCCAGCATAGCTTCTCTTCTGTTCTTATGAATGGATGCTTACAAAATTCTATCTAAATTTATCTCCATATTCTCTCTGCGTTTCTTGAACATCTGCACAGACCGACAATGATGCTTCAATGAGCTATCGTTCTTTTGTTTTTTGGTTTCCCGACTTGCTTCAGAAGTCCAGGCATACGCTGTTTGTGTCCCCTCCCCTCCTGTGGTTAGCCATGTACATGTGCTCATGTGGATTAAAACACCGTGGTCAGAACCAGGTGCAACCTCAAGATTCCTTTGCGCATTGTGTATTGTGTAATGCTCACATTGTCTTGTGAGTTGTGCACATTGCTAACCTCTAGGGAATAAGATAGGATATGAACTGAAAATTACAACAAACTTTGCATGCGCCAGTTGTTGTAGTTGTTTTTTTGGTTTTTTTTTTTTTTTAAAAAAACAACATTTCTAGAAGTTTTCCAAAAGAAACTGAATGACAGACAGAAGGGAATGTGAGGCATAATCAGCGCATGGAACAGCAGCAAAACAGAATGAGTGAACATCTGTTCATTCCCTACTCAAAACCATCTTGTTTCAATGGACTTTCGGAGGGTTATCTTCTCTGGTTTACTTATAGAGAAGATAAAACATGCATTTTATTGAAATGATGTGTTTTTAAAATGTTTTTTGGGCTTTGTTCGGATTGATCTATTGTGATTTCATTGGTGCTAGTATAAGCTGCTTTGAAGGCTCCTTGAGGGTGAAAAATGGGGAGACAAGAAATCCGTGATCTCGGAAGCTAAGCAGGGCGATCATGGTTAGTACTTGGATGGGAGACCATCAAGGAAGTCCAGGGTTGCTATGCAGAGGCAGGCAGTGACAAACCACCTCTGAAATGTCTCTTGCCAGGACAAGATTGGCTGAAGTATAGAGACTTATTAATAAGACATGGCAAAGATTTCAAACTGAAGGAGCAGCATCAGATTGACTTTGATTATGGTTGGTTAAGATATAGACAAATATATGATATGTATAGAAGTGATAAAAATACGGTTTCAGGGAAAAAAATAATGAAATAGAACAAGTTTGGGAGGAAGGTGGGAAAAAAATGATTTCTAAAATGTATAAAGTCTTGCTAAAATGGTTTAATGCAGATGAAATGGTAAAAGAACAAATGGTAAAATGGGCGATAAACTTTAACAAAGACATTGAAATGGAATCTTGGGAATTTTTATGGAAAAATGCTATGAGTATATCTACGTGTTATAACTTAAAAGAAAATTGTTTTAAAATGATGTATAGATGGTATATGACACCAAAAAAAATTGCAAATATTGGTCAGAATATGTCTAACAAATGTTGGAAGTGTAAAAAGAAAGAAGGTTCTTTTTATCATATGTGGTGGACTTGTGATAAAGCAAAGATTTATTGGTCAAAAATACATGCAGAAATGGAAAAAATCTTGAAATGTACATTTAAGAAGTTGCCTGAAATGTTATTGCTAGGACTTAAACTAGAAGAGATAAATGTAAAGAAAAGGACAATAATATGGTATATGATTACAACAGCAAGAATGGTGTATGCACAAAATTGGAAAAATGAAAAAATACCAGAGGTGTGGGAATGGTTGAAAAAACTGTTATATGTGGCTGAAATGGATAAATGGACTAGAAAATTGAATAATCTGTACTCAGAGACCTTTCTAGAAGACTGGAAAGATTTGAAAGAATATTTTGAAAAATACTGGGATATGAAAAACTACATTTATACATGGTTATAATAGCATAAAGGAATAGAAATATATTATATGAATGTATTAGTTAAAATTAGACAGTGAAGCTGTTTTTATTTAGAAATACATAAGAGTATAGAAAATAAGAATTGGTGTATAAGTATTTTAAAGATATATAACCGTTACCAGAAATGAAACATAGATATAAGTATTACTATTTTGAATAAAATGGAAAATGTGTTATGCTTCAGAGGTGGTGGGAAACCACCAAAACAAGATAAAAATAGAATGTACAAATAGAACAAAATGTTATATAATATGGAAAAAGGGATTTGTATAAGGTAAATGTATTATTTTTGATGGGTTTTTTTTCCGAAAAATAAAATTTCTTTACATAATAAAAAATGAAATGTCTCTTGCCTTGAAACCCCCACAGATCATCATAAGTCAGCTGTGCAGAAAGAAAGAAAGAAAGAAAGAAAGAAAAAGAAAGTTAGCATGTCAGGGAGAAAGTCAGGCTAGAATCCCTCTCCCTGATGTGACTGGAGGGATTTTTGTCTGTGGATCATGTGAACCCTGTGTCCGGAAATTACATAGCCAGTTTACACATTGAGCCCCTCCCTCAGTGAGAGCAAGACCCCAGTTAAAAGGGAAAGGGAGGAAATGTAGACAGAAAGCTTATTTTACTACCAGGCGTTCTGCCCAGCAGTGCCCCCTCTAAGGTGTGAAGTCCTGTGAGCAAAAATTCTTCTTTGTGTGCTACTGGCAGTAAAGTTGTGCATGAGTGAATTGGCTACTGCATAAATTAGTTTGCTCTGGAGCCATCCTTCCTGAGCAAAGACAAGAATGTGCGAGCTGGAGGTTAAAAAACTGTGAGCTAGCTCACACTAACTCAGCTTAGAGGGAAGATTGCGAGTGACATACATAGAAACTATATCCTGCATATTTGTACAGAGGCATGTTGGGGGGGGGGGGTTCTGTGTAACAACTAGGAATTTTTGGCTCTTCTTTTGGCCTACTTATTATTATTAATACTTATTTATACCACCAGTTTGCATTGCAGTTTAGAGTGTAAGATGGGATGCTTTCTTGGTTGTTTACAGCAGGGCTTTACAAATTCCAGGTTGCCACGGTGCCTTGAAATTTTCACTGTGGGACCTTGTATTTGTAGCAGTGATTTGGTTTTAGTGTTTCTCAGTGAGAGGTACAAAGCTCATTTATCCTTTCACGCCAGAATAAATTTTGTCGTATGGCAAGTGCATTAAGTTCTTGTAGTTGCTTGTTTACATGTTGACATTACACCATCCAGTGGTAGTGGATGAATTAATTTCTTAACCAGTTGCTTTCTAAACTGGCTCCAGTATTCAATTAGATGGAGCTTTTAAAGCAATAATTCAATGATCAGAAATAGGGGAGAAGCTAGGCTAAGTTAAGGGTTTTTTGGTTGTAGTGATAACAGCCAGGGCTATTAGGGTTGCCAGCTCTGGGTGGGAAATACTTGGAGATTTTGGGGGTGGAGCCTGGGGAGGGCAGGGTTTGGGGAGGGAAGGGACTTCACCAGGATACAATGCCGTAGAGTCCACCCTCCAAAGCAGCCATTTCCTCCAAGGGAACAGATCTATGGTTTGGAGACCAATTGCAATTTTTTTTGGGTGGGTGGGGGATCTCCAGGCCCCACCTGGAGGTTGGCAACCCTAGGGGCTCCTCCCTCCCTCCCTCTTTCCATGCCTTTAATAAAACTGTGAGAATTTATGAAGAGGTGCAGATTAGGTTTTGTGAAAATAATAATTAGAAAATCTGGTAATTAATATATGAAACTCTGAAGACTGATAAAAGCAAATCTAGCTCCTACATTGCTGGGCTGTCTCCTACAGCCAAAGAACATGTGTCAGGAACTGGTTTACAGTCTAAAATGTGGTGCCGAAGAGGTGACACGGTGAAGTGGAGAGGTAACGGTGGAGCTAAACATGGGAAGAATATATGTGCTTAAGAGTTGTGTAATGTGCATTTAAGCTGAAAATATGGATGGCATGCATACATTCAGATCAACATTTTGAGATGCGCACAGGTAGCACATAGGTCTGGTACACGCCGTTCGATATCCCAGGCATAGCTGAAAGGAGTTCAATGGGTTAGGCCAGAGGCTTCATGGGAAAAGTTGTGTTTTGAGGAGGGGTCTGAAGGAATAAAGAAGAGAAGAGATCAGATTGGTGTTCTGAGAGGCAGTTCTGTGTATAAGAGACAGCAAGGGAGAAAGGGAGGACTCCTTTGAGGGAGAAGAAAACCTTCAGATGGTTAAGGATGGTGGAGCTGGATTTGATTGAAGCTTGTGGCAAGGGTGTTTGGGGATCTGAGAGTGAAACAAAGCCATGGAAAGTGTTAAAGGTTTATAAACAAGGGGTTTATAGTGGATCGGTGAGCGGACAAGTCCAGTGTGGGAATTTGAGGAGAGAGGTGAATGTTTTTTCCCCCAATGGTCCCCTACGTTAGGGTGTTCTGTTGCTTGTTTTTCTCCCTCAGGAAGAACCTTGAAAGTATCCCACATCCGCAGAGGAGAATTAACTCTGGACTTTCCTGATTTGGCAAGCGACTGTGATGGAAATTAATGCAGTACTTATTCTGCATTAAGAATGAGGCCTGCTGCTGTGGCCACAGAAAAGGCCTCAATTACCACTTGACCTGGCAACAAAGAAATTAGACGCAATTTCATGCTCTGCCCCAGGCAGTCAATAGGATGAACAAAGTGGGCCACCTCCCAGAAGCCTTTGCAAAGTCAGGGAGTTCAGAGCTGGAATGCGGCCCTAGTCGCTTTTTGTGCTGGAGGGGGAACTGGGGAAATGCCCTGTGACCCACAAAACTGACTTCTCTCTTGACCTCTTAGGGTGCCCAGTTAAACTTTAGTGCAACACTGCAAACCTGAGAGGTTTCATCACCCATGCTGGCTTCAGATATGATTGCCTAAGCATTTACGTGGCCCCCAGCAAAATTATTTTCTTTTACTTTGCCTTCTCCTTTGACTTTGCAGATCAGGGCCCAAACAGCACTGCCCCAGGAATAGGTTTAGCTTAGCAGGTAAGAGAGTCAGGAAGTCCCGGCTTCGAATGTCACCTTTTGAGATTCACAGAAAGCCATCCTAATATGGGGATTATACAGACCTGCCTTATGTTGTAGTATGGACTCCATAATGTATGAGCAGTATTTCAAACAGCTGAATGTATTTCTTTTTTCTTTTCTGTCAAGTCACAGCTGACTTACGGTGACCCTGTAAGATTTTTCAAGTTGAGAGACGTTCAAAGGTGGTTTGCCATTGCCTGCCTCTGCATCATGACCCTGGTATTCCTTGGTGGTCTCCAGAGTCGACCCTGCTTATCTTCCGAGATCTGGCTAGCTTGGGCAGTCCAGGTGAGGGCTTGGCAACTGTATAACTAACCAGAGCAGACCCTCTTTAGCTTCTGAGATCTGAAGTCAGGCTAGCCAATCTTAGAAAGTGCTAAATGTTGTTGCTTCATCTCAGCATTGTTACATTCATTCATTCATTCATTCATTCAATTTGTACCCCACCCTCCCCACAAGCAGGCTCAGGGCAACTCACAACAGTCAATACATAGATACTGTAAAAACACATAATATGATTTAAAACAAGTTAAATACAATAAAGCATAAGATCATAAAGTGCTAGCCATAATTACCACATTAATAGAGATAGCATGCTAAAGATGTAAACAACAAACAATTTCCAACTCAGTGCACTTCTTGAGTCGGATGATGATATGGCTCAGTCTCAAGAGCTGGGGCCTGGACCCATACCCCCCTTGTTGGTAGTAGTGGTAAGGGCGGCTTCTTAGTTGAAAGCCTAGTGGAAGAGCTCTGTCTTGCAGGCCTTGTGGAACTGTACTCTATATTGGGAGAAAGAAGGTGCAGACTCGAGAGAGAGGCCTGGTTCTGCACTGGGAGGGAGTAATTGGGTTCCATGGAATATCCTCGTGACACATATGTTTCAGCTGTCCTTGTTTCTGGTCCCTGTTCCTATTTCTGTCCCCTTCTCTCATTTTGGCTATGCCTAGTTAAGCATAGAGTTGCTAGTGTTGCTAGTTCTTCAGAATTCATCATCCCCTTCCCCAGGGTCTCCAGAAGTAAAATTTCTGAGTGGACCGTGGATGTAATCTTTGTCTCCAGCGCACGTGTGCGGAACTGTATGCCCCTGAATATCAAGGCACTGCACTGCGCACAGACTGCTGAGGCTATTTTCAGCTCTTGTGAACAGAACGTAGGATCAGGACTTTTTTTTCCCTGGCATTCCTTTAAACAAAACACCCTCTTGGTTTTGAAATCAGTGGAGGGTAGGCTGTTGCTGAGTGAATGAATGCAGGGTGCAAAAGGCTGAGCTTGTGGCCGCCCTGTGGGGTTTTCAAGTCAAGAGATGTTCAGAAGTGATTTGCCACTGCTTGCCTCTGTCTAGTGACCCTGGTATTCCTTGGAGGTCTCCCATCCAAATACTAGCCAGGGCTGACCCTGCTCAGCTTCCGAGATCTGACACAATTGGTCAGGTCAGGGTGAGCAGGGTCTTTAGCAGTTTGTGATCGTCATTTGGGAATGGATTTGGCTGTGATGCTGAGTGAGAGTATTTGGGTGTTAACAAAGATTGTTACTGCTGGCCTTGTAAGTTTTAGGGAAATTTGCTGATGGGCCCCACTGTCTTAGAGGGCTCCTGGCACCCACAAGCAAGCAGAGTTGAGCCCCGCTAGCTGAGCTGAGTTGCCCTGTGACTGTAGGGGAATTTTAGGGATCCTGGTCTCTTCCAGGGATCCCCAACCCTATTAGGGGTCTTTTCTAGGGGTGGGAGGAGTCTGGCTAGGGAAGGAGAGAAACACAGAGAGAACAGTTGCCTTAAACTGAAAGTATTTATTAACTCTAAAACCATACACAAGTAAAACTCAATAGCATATATTCAGTATCAATACCTAATAGCGTGTAGTAAAATCCCGATACCTGATATAGTGGACACTTCACAAAGAACAAGGAATTCCTGGACTGTGGACCAAGACCTCGCTCAAGCCTAGGTGGGGTGTTGGCCAAACAGCCCCGAACAAAAGCCCAAAGCATCCTTTTTAAACTCCTTTCAACCAATAGGAATGAAGGGAGGAGTTAATTAAAATATACCGAATTTTGCCAAATATCAGCCCATCTTAAGTCGATAAGGTGAACTTTTGCTAGTATGAACTTTCTCCTAGGTGTATTTTATTAACTGCAATGGCAAAAAGACCTAGACAGATATGTTTAGGCTTTAAAGGCCATGAAATTTGAATTCATGCAAAGGTATGTCTACAGGGCAAGGCTTTAGTTTTTGCGCCAAAGGAGCAAAGGCTTATGGGACTTCTGAACCAAGCAACCAAAGTCAGTTATAGCAAAACCTACATAGCACAGAGGAACAGAAAAGCCCAGGCTCATGTAACTCCAAATTCTGCCACAGTGACACTGGCTTGTAATGCAGTAGAGTCGCTCCGTGTGGCATGCTCCAGGGCCATTTTAATTAATTGACTTAACTGATGCCCCGACTTTCTTTCTTTCTTGTTTTCGTCTGTGAGCTGTTTGAGGGCCTGGCGTGATCTGCACTCTCATGGCTGCTTCTATCGTACTCTCCATGGGAGGTGGTGCCAGAATTAAGTCTGGCTTCGTAACTTTTAACTTTTTCATTGGCTGAACCAGCAGCCGAGTTAAAGCCTTTCAGAATCAGGCAAACTGGGAAAAAACAAGTAAAACAGCTGTTTTGGTAAAACAATCCTTCTGCCCCCTTCGAATTTTCTTGAATGGCTTTGTCCATTATTGATGATGATCCTTTGAGGAGGGCAAAGTTTATTTTAAATTAGGACTCACATGTTACCACACAAAATGCATACTTTTACTTTTAAAACTCTAAATAAACTGGTTACAGAGTACTGGAAGGTCTGCATATACCTGTTCGTCTATGTTGATACCTGAGGGCCCAGTGCCCTTTTCCCCCTTTCTCAAGTAAGGTGCGTGGCTACCATAATCTCTGTTGTGATGCTGTGGAATGGCCCTCTTCACAGAGCTTCACCAGACTTTTCAGTTTAGGCACCATTTAGTTAACCTTTACAACAACAAGAGCCCTGTACATTTAATAAGATTTAGTAAGATTATTTAATAAGATTTTCACGCCACCTTTCTGCCCTCATAGGACTGGCCATTAAAACGAACACACAAACACACCATTAAAACCATTTAAAACCAGAACTTAAATACAAATGATAAAAACGGCATTGGGGAAGAAGGAGGGATCGCTAAGGGAATACGTGTTTCAGCCTCATAACGTCTGTCAACCTTTTTAAAATTTAACCTCCCCCTTTTCTTGTTTTAATCTTGCTGATCCAAATTTAATGCTTCTGAATTATTATGATGGGTTATTTTTGCACAATTTCATGTGTTGAATATGAGTTTTTAAGCCACTTTGAGGAAATTTTTTTTCTGGAAAGTGCATTTGAATGAGAACAAAGCCCCACTTGGACACCATGGTCAACCCTCCCAGAGGGGAAAAACAATATTTAAACAGACCCCCAAAGGAGCTGCAGGCTGATGGCTTCAGAAAGCAAAAGCCGGCTATTCAGAACAAACTTTTACTTGTGCCTATCAGCAGCTGCCTGCCTTCAAGGCTAAGCTGGACACCTGACGCGGTAGCATTTTTACTGTAATATGCATCATTATTGAGGCACTTTGGCTCACAATTGTGTAATCTGAGACTGGCCCCAGATAAATGAATGGCAGACTTTTCTCTATGTTGCTCCAGTGACTTCCCTTTCCCCAAGTCTGACTTCCTGGAAATTTACTACTTGTTTAATGACAAAAGTGCATTTTGACATTTGTGAATTATTTCCCTTTTTCTACTCTCCGCTGTTCCTTTTCAAGAGGCCCCTATGAACCAATAGAACATTCCTAGAATGAACAGGAAGCCAAAGCTGTTCTAGGGGAGATGTCCGGGGTGGTTGTTGAGGGATGTCTCATGCACAACTCCATGGTCAAATTAAAGATCCAGTTTTAGGGTTTCAGCTTTTAATACTGAGACAGGCGGCATGAAACTCTGTGGGTGGCCTGTTTGGACAAACCACTCTGAGAATTATAGTGAATTATAGTGAAACTGGCTATTAAGTGAGCTAACTCTGCGCGTAGAGTTTCGGCGGGGGAGACTAATGTGACACAGAGCCTGAACTTCCTGTGAAGATCTTGGTTTTACCTTTTGAGTCACAGTCATCTTGGGCAGGTCTCTCTAAATAGTAAAATGTTTCTGTATGGACACATAGGGTCATTACTCTAGGCTTTGGCATCTCTGGTGAAAATGGAACCTATTTTGCATTGCAAGTTGAAGTGGATAGCCAGTTCACTTTTAGACTGCCATGGTGTTTGATGCTAATCTTTTGTTGTTGTTGTAATTTATTTATTTATTAGGGTTTTTTTTTAAGTTGCTGCTCACTCGAAGGGTGTCATGGTGACTTACAATATTAAAACCAATAAAGTAAAAAAAAATCCCATAAAAAACAAATAATGAATATAAAATATTAACATTGAAATATAAAAATATGTAGCTATCACCATACCACTGTTAAAACCCCCAAACGTTTGGTCACCCTCAGTTTAAACAATTCAGCATTGCATGCCCTGCAGAAACTAAACCAAGTTTGGCAGGGCACGGTTATCATCCAAGAGTGCATTCCACAAGGTAGGGGCCACAGCTGAGAAGGCCCTTCTCCTGGTGACAGCTAACCAAGCCATTCTGGGGCCAGGTACCTGCAAGAGGCCCCTAGACCAGGAGGTGTCAAACTCATTTGTTAAGAGGGCTGGATCTGACATAAATGTCACTTTGTCGGGCTGGGCCATGCGTGCTATAAAATGTAATGCCAGGTACGAGAGAGAGAAACTTTATAAAGGACACAGGCAAACCCAACTGGTATTATTTTAACTCAAAATGCAAACATGCTTAAAACATTAACACTCTTCCAGTACTTCCTTAAAGTGTCTCCCTGATGCCCACCCTCCCACTTCCACCACCCATTACTCGTTAGCACTACGACATTATACAGGGACATAATGCACAGCCTCTGTCATCTGACAATAAAGGTAAAGACCAGCTGCTCATGGGCTGGATAAGAGCCCTGGACGGGCTGGTTCTAGCCTGCGAGCTGTATGTTTGACACCCCTGCCCTAGATGATAACTGAAGGGGCGTTGTAACGGGAGAGGTGGGTCCCATAGGTATGAGGATCCCAGACTGTTAAGGGCTTTAAAGGGCTTTTAATGTCTGTGCCTCTTCCTAGTTTTGTCAGCCTTAACAAAGTTAAAATTGCAAAGCACTTTGTGTTATATGGGAGCCCAAGTTTTGTGGTGCTGAATAAGTTTGAAGTTCCCTCTGCTATAACACTGTCGCCAAACCACGGCCATCTAGATGTCCTGGGGGAACTGGGCTGGTGGCAGGAGGAAGTATTGTTGGGGAGCTGCCCAGAAGATAGGCCTTTTTGTTAAAAAAAAGTTATTAATAATATTACTTAATAATTTAATTATATAATGATGATATTAATAGTAATGTTAAGGGATATAATCTGATTAAAATTCTTAGTTGGTTGAGTGCCTTTCAATTGATTGATTTAATCCGCATAAATTTACCTGTGAGGAAAAAATAGTTGTTGTGTTTTTTTTTAAATGCGTACTTTGTTTTTATATGATGCATCTATACGTCACAGCAGGCAATAAAAATGCATGCCGCTGTAGTATTTCGGTTCTCAGAATTGAGCAACCCATGGGCAACCTCAGTCTCTCCTCTCCATCGCCTATCATGTTCCCGACAATCTCTCTGTCAGAGTTTGTGCAGCAAACCCCTGTGCCCCTGGAGGCTTCCATTCTTCAGTGTCCTCAGAACAATAGAGTGAGAACCGCATTAGCTGCAGTTTAGAAGCTACCTTGGGTAGAACGTTCCTGTTGCCCAAATGTGCTGACTCCTGATACTAGACCATGAGAACTTGAACAGAAATATGAGGAACCCCTCAAAAGTGGGCAGCTTCTCCCAGTGGATAAGAACATAATAATAATAATAATAATAATAATAGATTTATACCCCACCCTTCACTACCCAAAGGAGTCTCAGAGCGGCTTATAAACTCCTTCCCTTCCCCTCCCCACAACAGACACCTGTGTGGTAGGTGGGGCTGAGAGAGCTGCTCTTTCAAGAACAGTTCTGACAGAACTATGGCTTGCCCAAGATCATCCAGCAGCTGCAAGTGGAGGAGTGGGGAATCAAATCCCATTCTCCCAGATTAGAATCTGCGCTCCAAACCACTACACCAAACTGGCTCTCTAAGAGCTCTGCTGGATCAGACCAGTGGTCCATCTAGCATCCTGTCTCACACAGTGGTCAACCAGTTGTCCTGGAAGGCTGTGTAACCACATAGAGGACAAGGCCTTCCCTTGATTTTGCCACCTAGCACTAATATTCAGAGGTCTGTTGCCTTTGACTTTTGAAATTCTCTTCAATCACTGTGGCTAGTAGCCATTGACCAACCTCTGCGAATCTGTCTAACCCCCTTTTAAGGCTATCACTGTGTCTAAATGATTGTGCCCAACTGTCATGACTGTCCAAATGCTGAACATGTGGATTCAACATATAGGAAGAGAGCAGGATTTGAGAGGAGAGTCGCGCTGGAGCAGTTGGGCAGTTAAGCTGGCAGTGACAGAGTGGAAACCCTGTGGTGTGGGCTGTTTGGCATTCTGGTTGGTTGCTTAGATAACAAATAAGGTCAGTGACTACCTGCTCTGAGCCTCAGGGATAAAGCCAGCCAGGGTAGCAAGGTAGCAATTATCCTTGCCCTTCTGGTTCAGTGGAGCCACCCGGCACTATTGCAGGTGCCAAAAAAAAAAAAAAGTGTGTTGTCAAGTGGAGGAGAGAGAGAAAGGACTTCATGCTGTCTAGCAGATGATGCCGTACGCAGAACTGAACCAGGACCTTGGAATCAGCGCACTGGAGGACTTGCAAAACAACCCCTTCTGCCTGGTAGAGTTATAAGCCTCAGTCTGGGCAGTCTCTTGGGTCACCTCCGCCCTTGAAAACAGTGGCTTCTTTATCTCTTACTTTACGTGACTGTGCCCTTCCTGGTTCCAAAGTTCCAGACTGTTTATGTAGATCACATCAGGTCCATTAGCTTAGGATGCGGTCATATGTGCCAGGGGAAAAAAAAGGGGGGGGAAAAGCGAGGCTATTTCCTGCGGAGGAATTTGACCCGTAGTTGCAGGATCACACCTCCTTTTGAAGCTGCGGGCGCAGTCCATCAGTGTGTGATCAGACGCAACTATGGGTGAGTCGGGGTTTTTTGTGCCACTTTTCCCCCCATGCGCTTAAACGAGGGATTGATGACAATCGAACCTCCACACTGAGAGCTCCCTATGGAGTTTGCGATGATGCACATACTGAGAAGGGGGGGGGGGGGGAACAAGGGCACAGAGTCGGGATGGCCTGATCAGACCATCCCGATGCTATGAGAGTGCGTTGGAGTGATCAGAGATGGGAAAGTCCACCTGTGGCCTGTCACCACCCGTTTACTACCGGATTTTCCCTGGTGTCTTTTAACTCTGCTTCTGTGGCGGAGCAGAATGGGTTGCCGACGGCTGTGGAGCACTTCCCAGGTGCTGTCCAATTGCACCCTTTAAATCCACCCGGCATTCGCATCTATGTCAGGTCTAATTGTGTGTATGACTGCAGCCTTAGCTGAGTTTTAAAAAGGTGATTAATCAGGGTAGTGGAAGAGAGGTCCATCGGTGGCTACTAGCCACGGAGCTTTTAGCCATTGTTCAGAGGGCAGTGTTCCTCTGAGCACCAGTTAATGAGGAGAAACAACTGGCCAGAAGTTGGTCTCTGGGCTGTGCTTGCAGGCTTTCCAGGAGCACCTGGTTGACTGTGAAGCGAAACGGTGGAGCAGACGTTGTACTAACAAAATTGTAACGAGGCGTTCTCGAGAGCAGAAACCAGACTGTCGAAATCCCTTAAAATCCAGAGACATGGTTCTACTAGTGGCAGGTAACAGAAAACAGAGACAGTTGGAGCACTGGGTGTTTTAATCAATCCCTGCCTCAAACTCGTGCGAGAAAGGGAAACATAGGGCTGCATCTAGGTCTGTGTATCTTTCTCCCCCCGTGCTGTGCCTATGAGCTGCAGATTTCGCTGTGGGCCCCATTTAGGAGCCTGAGAGCCTCAGTTCTCATTTTGGAAAAGTTGGGCTGAACTGAGCCAAGCTGCGTCATTTATACACGCCGCAGAATATGGTGGTTCTCTTGGCACGGAATTCGAATTGCTGGTGGAGAATTTTGCATGTTTTCTAAAGCTCAGAACACAATGCCATGCTGGTTGTGCAGCATCCTGGCTCATTTGGGGCTTAATTCTTCTTTGGGAAAAGAAAAGAAACAGCAGAAGAAGCAGCCGGTGTGGTTTCCAAGGTTTCTGCTTGCATTTCCTCCTGAAAGTTGCGAGCGTGAGTGGCTGAGGGGAGGCGAGTTGCCTCCAGAGACTTCTCCTCCTCCTTGCCAAGCGATCAGTGTCCTTGCACAGAATGGTGATGGCATTTTTTGGCACCGGTCTCTCGCTACAGCAGTGACACAGCACAAAAGAGTGCAGTGCAGCAAAAAAAATTAAAGCGGGATCTGTCACCAGGCCAACAGCTGACGTTCAAAGGGCAGGCGGAGCACATTGCGGGTCGGCAGATGCCTGGTAAGTCTCCATGTGCGCAAGTTGATTGTCATAGGCTTTATTTAAGGGATTGGGAATTTGGCAGCACATAGCAAAGAGGGTTGGCCAGTTTTTCTGTGGAAAGATTTAGCTTGGCTCCTGAATTTTAAAAAGCCAGTCAAACAGCTGTGAAAGAGGGTGTTCCATAGTCGGGGTGCCACCACAGAAAAGACCCTTTCGTGGGTAGCCACTCACCTCATCTCTGATGGTGGGGGACATTCCATGCAGGGCCTTCAGAAATATATATTTTCCACTAGGTTCATATGAAATCAGTCTTCTGTGTATTCTGTTCCCCAGATGTTTATGGCTTTTAAGGTCCTAGCCGGCACGTGGAGTTGTGCCCAGAAAGTAATGTGATTACATCATACACAACAGCATGTCACAGAAGAAGACCTGTGGATGAACTTCTGTGCTCTTGTACGTCAGTATTGCGATGTCCAAATAAGGAACTCTCGTACTGGCGATGTTTTCTTTTTGTACCTTATGGCAGAAAACAGAAGTGATGGAGGGATTATGTTGTTCATTTATATGCCTTTCTTCCCAATAGGGACCCAAAGACCCATTTTATTTTCACAGCAACCCTGTGAGGTAGGTCAGGCTGAAAGTGTGCAGCTGGTCCAAGGTCACCCAGCAAGATTCCATGGCTCAAGTGGGGATTCGAACCTGGGTCTCTCAGATCCTAGTCTAGGCTCAGGGCAACAAAGATAGGCCCCCATTTTAACTGTACATTAAACCTGTGTTGCAAGTTAGGCTTGAGAGAGACAGTGACTAGCCTAAGGCCTCATGCAGTGCCGTCCTAAACACAGTCAGACCCTTCTAAGACCATTAAAATCCATGGGCTTAGTAGAGTGTAACTCTGTATAGGATGGCATTATCAGCGGCTTCGCAAGGGAGGGTTTAAATCCATGTCTCCCTCGTCCTAGCCTAACTCTTTAACTGCTTCACCGCCTGGACTCTTTTCTGCAATTGTTTGCTGCATATTCCACATCCAAAGCTGCTTTCCAGCCTTCTGCCTGATGCTATTGACTGGGGATAATTCCTCTTAACAGTTTTGCTCAACGCAGTCACTTATCGGGTCGCATTGTAAGTACCGATTCCTTATCTTGCTTCTGCATTGACAGGACTGGATCCCCTGTGCTCGGCTTAGCTGCTCTGCAGCTCATTTCATCTGCAGGAGAACGATGGCGCTTTAAAGCCCACGGTTAATTCATCTCAAAGACACCCGGCTTTACCGCTTTCCTTTTGGAATGTGCATCCTGGGAGCAGAAGGCGCAGCCCTGAGGTCTGCCAGGCCCCTCGCCGGGTCGGCTGTGCCTGTTTCTGTGCACCCAGTGTCAGAGAAGGCAGCAGGCCTTCAGGCAACTCATTCCATACTCAACCCAAACCAGTATCCGTGGCGGGCAGGCTACCACGGGTGGTGTTGGATGCCCGTCGGCTGCTGGGCAGATCCCTGATCGGCAGAGCGATGGGAGCTGGTTTACCAGCCCACGTCCATTGTGGGTGGCTCCGATAATCCTCTTAAGAGACACGAAGCGGGTGAGTGCTTTAAGGCCACCTGAGTCCTTCAGGTGTTCGTCCTTGTGGGAAAGGTTAGCATCTGGCTCCCAGTCAGCTTCCCACGCAGGTGCCCGCCAAAGTCAGAGCGAAGTTTCGCAAGAGCAAATAATGCAGGAGGTTCCTGACTCAGTTCATTCGGGCCACCAGGAGGGTAGACACAGGTCCCCAGAGTGCGGGGCAGGGTGTCAGTGGGAAGGAAGGTGGGTAGCAGCTCACTTGTTCTGATCTACCCAGTGCCTTTGTATTGTGCCCTGTTGCCTCCACGCAGCTGAAAGCAGTCGTGCACGGTTCTCCTCTCCCTAGGCTAACAGAGGAGACTGACTGTCAAAGTATGAAATATTAGAGGAGGTTTCAAGCTAAGGGTGCCAGGTTGCCCCTCCCACTCCCACATTTCAGGCTCCTGCTGCCACTTGGTGGAGCAGAGATTGGGGAAACCTGGCAATGCTGCCTGTGATGTCATTTCCAGTTGCATACCTGGAAGTGGCGTTACAGTGTCATGTGGCGCTCTAGGAATTTCCCAAACTTCTATGGAGGAAAAAATGACACTGGTCTGCAGAGTTTCTATCTTTCCAGTGTTCCCCTGGGTGCTGCCGACAAAGTCTGCCCTGCTCCAAGGCAAGCATCTGCCTATTTTGGAGACAGTTGCTTCCAAGCATGCAGATGCAAACCATTCCATGCAGATGCAAAAATAATGCCTCTTGGGCTCTTCTGAATTGCTTCCTGCTCTAAAGGGAGAGGAAGCCCAGGATTGGCTCTTGGGGGTTGTGGAAGAAGGAAGTGGCTACCAGGAAACACATTGCTCTGGAATAATGTGCCCACGAGAACCGACACTTTACTGGCTGTCAGTGTCTTGTCCTGTGCCGTTTGGCATCCCCGGTGCGCATCCCCAGTTTGGGCTTGGGTGTAGTATCTTAACCTGTCAACACAAACTTTCCCACCACAACCACGCCCTGTTGTTAGAACTGGAACTAAAGAATGTGTGTTTGCTGTCCAGTTCCTCCAGACTCTTTAAAAAAAACAAGAAATAAAAAGCAGCCAGAGATAAATATGTTAAATGTGGCTTTATTGGGGGGCGGGGCGGGGACTAAATTGTCAGTAATTCACAGCCGCCCCCAAATCTATCCCCAGGACTGCTGCGTGGCTCGCCAGTTGCTAAACCAAGGGTGCCTCTCTCCTCGGTTCCTTGCCATGGACAGATGAGGGGGAAAAGAAAAAGGGGAGGGGGTGGGGAGAGAGAAGGACAAGCAGGAAGAATAAGGGATAAGTACAGGAGAGGAAGAAGTTCCCGCTGGGGGGAAAGGTGGGTGGCAGTGGTGGGGGTAAGCCATGAGCAGTAGGGAAGGGCAGCAGTTTAGTGGTAGAGCGCATGGTTTGTATGCCAGGCATTCCAAGATTGGACCCCAGCCTCTGCAGTGAAAGCGCCTTATGTAGCAAAGAGCTGTAAAAGGGCCTTTCTCTGCCTGGGGTTCTGGACAGCCCTCACTGGCTACTGGACCAGTGGAAAGGGAGCTTGGTATAGGAAAGGGCTACAGCTCAGTAGCAGAGCACATGCTTTGGGATACAGGTTGTCCAAGGTTCAGTCCTTGACATTTTCCAGGGAAAAGATCTCTGCTAATGGGGTTTGGAGAGGGAACTTGGCCAGGGTCATAGAATTATAGAGCTGGAAAGGACTTCCAGGGTCATCTAGTCCAACCACCTGCACAATGCAGGAAATTCACAACTGCTTCCTCCCCATACCCCCAGTGACCCCTGCTCCATGCCCTGAAGATGGCCAAAAAAACCCCTCCAGCATCCCTGACCAAAGTGGCCTGGAGAACAATTGCTTCTTGACCCCAAAGTGGCAATCAGCATTTCCCCGGGCATGTAAGAAAGGGCCGCAAGAACTAAGCACTGAGGCAACCCTTCCCGTGAGCTTCCTAAGTTCACAGAATCGGCATTGCTGTCAGACGGCCATCTAGCCTCTGCTTAAAAACCTCCAAAGAAGGAGAGCCCCCCCCCCCACCTCCTGAGGAAGCCTGTTCCTAGGACTGTTGTTAGATTTGGGGGGGGGGGGAGAATTGTCCATATAAGAGGGATTGATAGGTTCATAAAACAAAGCTGTTGGAAGAACCCAAATCCCTGGGGTGTGTGTGTGGGGGGGAAAGTTTAGGGTAGAATTAGTTTTAAGCACAGATCATTAAACAGATCTGGCCTCTGTCACAAACCCACTAGATGGCTTTACCAAGTGACCCCCCTACTGCCTCCCAGATCTGTAATATGGAGATGGAGAGAAGAGAGAAGAGATTGGATTTATACCCCACCCTTCACTACCCAAAGGAGTCTCAGAGTGGCTTACAATTTCCTTTCCCTTCCCCTCCCCACAACAGACATCCTGTGAGGTAGGTGGGGCTGAGGGTCCTTCAAGAACTGCCCTTGAGAGAACAGCCCTGATAGAACTCGTAACTGACCCAAGGTCACACCAGCAGCTGCATGTGGAGGAGTGGGGAATCAAACCCGGTTCTCCCAGATTAGCGTCTGTACTCCTGACCACTATACCAAACTGCTACTTGACCTACCATAGAGGGTTGTTGTGAGTCATGCAAGGTGACTGTTAAGTCATATAAAAAGTGCTGGTCATGCAGAACATCTGTGCTATACATATCGAGGGAATGTTGCAATATTACGCCAAGGAAGTTCAACAACTGCGCTGCAAGGAGATTAAGCTGGCCAGCTGCTTTGCAGACTTTTTGGAAACCTGCTTGCTTGGCATAAGTAATCTTAATGTGTATGCTTTCTGGTGAATTCGCAACTTCAGTGGAATATTAATTTTTTTTAACCTTTGCAAAAAAAAAAGTGATGGCAGAAGCAGATATTTGGAGATGTAATTAGCATATCTGAAGATTTATTTATTTATTTATTTATTTATTTATTTATTTATTTCAATTTATACCCCGCCTAGCCAGCGGACCGGCTCTAGGCGGCTAACAACATAAAATCACTCAATTACAAAGTTAAAACATATCACAAAATAGATTCACTTTAAAATTACAACAAACATTCAGCACAAAATGGCAGCATCATACCAGCACCAAATACCCACCACTAGCTTACACCAACCAGGAGGCTACCACCATAGATGTTTTAGAGATGGCCCATTGTGCCATCTACTAAGGGCCATTTCCCCCGGTGGCGGCCCCAAAAGCCTGGCGGAAGAGCTCCGCTTTGCAGGCCCTGCGGAACTGCAAAAGGTCCCAGAGGGCCCTGATGTTCTCTGGGAGCTCGTTCCACCAGTGGGGAGCCGCCACCGAGAAGGCCCTGTTTCTGGTGGCTGCTAGCCTCGCCTCCTTCAGGCCCGGAAGGGTCAGGCGATGTTGGCTGCCTGACCGCAGTGCTCTTTGGGGTATATATGGGGAAAGGCGGTCCCTTAGGTAGGCAGGCCCCAGGCCATATAGGGCTTTAAAGGTTAAAACCAGCAAAAGTATGTGAAGGGTATGTGGCTTTCACCAGCAAACAACGGTTGAGGGATCCCCTGCATCTTGGATTTGGAGGTTCCAGGGCAGAGGCTGCGACTTCCAGGATGACTTACTCTGGTGCATCTGGCTTGCAAAAAATTAACCACTCACCTTGGGCATACCTGGAAGGTCTCTGTGTCTGTAACCCTCCTGTGCACAGTTAGTTGGGAAGAACCATTATGATTTGCCTGTTGGGTTAGCAGGCTTATGACTCCTTTTTAGCGCTAACATTCTCAATCATATTAACATCTTAATCTTTATGTAAATGACATGATTCCTTACTGATGGGTATTCTTGGAAAAATATAGTAAAAAGCAGAGATTAAACCAGCAGAGCAATGAATGAGAGACTGAGTCCCTGTGGATGTTTGTAAAAATATAAAAGTTTACTAGAAAGCTAACATGGGGAAAAGGTAAACAGGATGCAAAATAACAAAGCACTAGATCCCTCCATTTTTACTGCTAAGAAGATGCTGCAGGAACAGTAGCATCTCCTTCTCCAACAAACAACAGCAGTGAAAAGAGACCCCAATATACTAAATAGCCAATACATTGATTTCCAATCCCAGGGTTAAAGTTCAGGTCATTTTAATAAGACCTCCTACAAGATTCCCGGCTTTTCTACTTAGTAAACAGATTGGATCCAATAAACACGTGACTTCCTGTTGACTAACGCAAAGTTAACTCTATAATTTCTGAAGTGTTTTAACTTGCTAAACCCAACACTTTCAAAAACGAGCACTTCATGCACCTGTTTTGGTTGGGCATGAAATTCCTGTTTTGCTTTATCGTATTATACAGATAGAAGTTGGGCTTTGTAAGGTATTAAATGCATTTATCGCTAATTGTATTCAGGAGGGATTGTCTGTAAACTATGCTAAATCTAAAATAATGATCTTTTCAAAACCTTCTTTTAGACAGAAGACTTGGACTGTCAAGGAGGGAGAATAGAGCAGGTGACTTGATTTAAATATCTTGGGAGTTATGTTTTTAGCCGTGTTCACTCGGCTACTGAAATCGCCAGGACTAATACAAATGGCTGTTTTAAGGCTTTTCTGTTTAAAAGGAGGTCAGTATGTACCAGCAGCTATTGAGGGCTTTTAATGCCAAAATAATCTATCAGGTTTTGTTTGGGGCAGGCATTTGGATAAAAGGAGTTTCTGGGGTCTCTAGATTATACACTTCTTCAGTTCCTTTGCTAAATGGCAGGAGTGCCTAGTGGTGTTGCAGGAACAGCACTTAAGAGTAGAGTTTGCACAGCGCTCATTGCAGTGCAGGGCTTGGACTGCTGCCTTTAATCTGAGATCGAAACTTCTTTTTTTCAGTGCCCACTGCCCACGGGGGTGGGCGTGGCCTTTTGTATTTTTTGAAGATAATTTTAGGAAGTGCTTGAGAGAGGTTTATAGTTCATAAGCTTGAGTTTCTTGGCCTTTCCTGCAGTATGCTCAGGAATATGGATTATCAGGAAGAATCGAGGATTATTAAGACGAGGGTACTGGACCTTGATTGTGCACTAGCCCGGGCCAGGTGTGTATGCTCCATTTCTACACTAGGGATTCCTCCCTCTCTGACCCTCCCCTCATGTTTGAAACGTTGTACGATCCCTAGCCATAGGCGTGCTTTTATGGTTGTCAGACTGAATGTCCTGCTGACTGCAGAACAGAGAGGACACTATGCTAAAATTCCATTTTCAGGGCGTTCGTGTGTTTGTGCCTTAGAGATGGTAGACCATCTTTTGCAGGATTGTGATCAACGGACTGTTCCCAGGTTCCTTTGAATTTGTCTAGATATCTGTTTTGTCTAGATATCAGCTTCCAGTTGAGTCCTGGGTGGTATCTCTACTGTTAACAGACCTCGATCCAGAAATAACTTGATCTGTTGCAAAATAATTGACAGTAGGGATCTCCTTAAAGTGCTAAAATCCTTGGAACCTATGGTCCTTAATAACTACCGCCCAGTGTCCAATTTACCATTCCTGGGCAAGGTAGTGAAGAGGGAAGTGGCAACACAGCTTTGTGCCTTCTTGGAGGATGCCAAAGTCCTGGATCCTTTCCAGTCCGGCTTTCGCCCTGCCCATAGGACACAGACGGTGTTGGTCACACTGGTGGATGATCTCCAGAGATATCTGGATTCAGGTGGTTCGGTGCGGCTGATACTCCTTGATCTGCCAGCAGAGTTCAGCATGGTTTAACCATCATGTGTAAACCCACTGCCTCGCTGATGTGGGGATACAGGGGTTCCACCTTGCAGTGGCTGACTTCCTTTCTCCAAGGTTGGGCACAGAGGGTGGCACTTGGAGGGAGCTCTCGCAGCAGCACCCACTTGCCCAGATTATATCCGGAGGTATGGGCTGGGGTGTCACCGGCATATGGATGACACCCAGCTCTATCTGCTGATGGACGGCTGCCCAGACTCTTCCCCAAAAGATCTGGATGGGGCCTTACAAGCTGTGGTTAGATAGTTGCGAGTATTGAACTTGGGCTGGGGAGACCTGGGTTTAGACCTCTGCCCAGCTCACTGGGTGACCATGGCTAGTGCCTCCCAACCTGCCTTGAAGAACGGTTGTAAAATGGAAGCAAAAGAGAGAACTGTTTTTAAGCTTCTGTGTGAGCTTCTTGGAGCAAGAGCAGGTTAAAAATGTAATGGGAGGTAACGTATAAAAAATTGTCCGGGCTGGATCTCAAAGAGCAGGAAGCTATGTAAAGGCTTAAAAACAAGCAACCTCAGCATGACTTTAGTCCAGATACAGAGTGGCCATAGACAATGGCAGCTGCAGCAAAATTGGTGTATTTATGTTCCTGTGGCTAACAACCAATCTGGCTGCCACAGTTCTGGACCAACAGCACATTCCAGACACCCTTCAAGAGGTGGCCCCATACAGAGTGAACTGCAGTAGTCAAGTAGGGAGGTTGCCAAGGTAGGCATTGTGCAAACACTCATGAAAAGGACTGGAATGTTCCTTTGGCTGAGATCTGGGGCGGGGAACTAATATTCTCATTGGCTTTGTGAAGTTAGGGAACTTCATGGTGTGTGTGTGTGTGTGAGTTACCAAGATGATGCTTTTACAGTTTGAAGGCTTCCCTTTGATTAGCATTTACCGAGCAGCGTGTTCGTTAGTACTGAGACAGGCTGCTGTCTTGTCGTGCATAAATGGGGAAAGAATCGCTTTTATGAGGCTCTGGGTTGTCTGAACAGGAGCTGAAGAGGTTGATGGCAATATGCATGATGCTAGTGCGTCGCTGTAACCCAGGCAACCAAAACTGTACCAGTTCTTTTAAAATCTTTTTACAAATCAATTTGCAGTTTTACCTATGCAGTGAACATAGTGTGCGGGGAGGGAATCAAATGGGTCGAAATGATACGTCGCTCCGGGTATCTGTGTAAAAAAAAGTGTACAACCTTGCCAAGGTGAGTGTTGAATTTGCGCTCTGTGAATGCTCAGAGGCTGAACTAAAATTACAGGTAGGCAAGAAGGGATGGAGCTCAAGCTTTTCCCATCAAGTGTCTAATATGCTTGCGCAGAATTGGAAGGTAGCTGCCTCCCCTGCGCTGGAATCCTGGCAAAATAAGCTATGGAACCATTTTGTACACGGAAAAATAACGTCTTATGCTTTACGCCAAAATTTGATTACTTACCAGAATTTTTTTCAAGCTGTATGGTATCCTATTACCGTGTATTTGGCTAATTCAGGTGTTATTCCTAAAAACAAGTATTATCAAAAGTTGCTATATTTTCGAGTTAGATGATGATGTATAGTTATAGATATTTGTATTAGGCTGTAATATTAGACTGTTGTTGTTGACTCACAAATACTAGGCCCTTTGTTAAATGTTTTATTGAATTAAGATTATTTCATGATGGGAGGGATGACAGCGGTATTTTTTCCTGATGTTACCACAAGTTATAATCGTTTGTTGTTAAAGAAAAAATGTTAAAAATACATTTAAAAAAAAAAAAAGTGTCTAATCTGCAAAAGCTGGCGGGATGCCAATTCATATGTCGACAGAGCTAATTTTGGATATTCCATGGTTTTAAACATCTCATTCTTACTTTTATGACTCCCTTTCAGTCATGTGTTGTCTTCTCTGCGGCTTAGTTTAAACAGTGAACTCCTTAAGGGCAGGGATCTGCTTATTAACACCCCCTCCCCCCCAAAAAAACACCCTGTGTGTATTGCCAAGTCCTCTAAAGATCAGAACAAGAACTCCTTAGAAATAAAAGCAAAGCTGTTCATAATTAATCCCTACATAATTAGGCACTGTAATGGTTTTCCTTAATGGCAGGTAATGAAAAGCGAAGTAATTCTAGAAGTTTCAACTTGCCTCCTGCAGGGGCTAGACTCTCAGGGGGTGTCACTCAGATTGGAGACCCTCCCCACCTCCTTCAGAGTTTTCAGAACCTTTTTCTGCTGAACAGCTCCGTTGAAGGACTCTGATCTAAGCCTTGGGCGCAGACGGAAGGCTTCAGTCAGACCACTGGTCATTAACATTTTTATGCTGCCGTTCCCCTTGGGAGTTCGGGGTGAAGGTCTTCTCTGTGACGTTTTATTCTTACAACAGCCCTGTAAGGTAGGCTAGCCTGAGTAAGAACGACTGGCCCGAGGAAATTTGCCAAAATTAACAGGGGAGCTAGAGCGGTACATAACATCATTGGGAATAAGACTGTGCTATAAATTTACCCTTTAAATGATTAATTTACTTCTCTTAGGCGTGCATGTGTCTTGACTAATAATAAAATCTTGTTTTTGAAAATTTTTAATGTACCTTGCTGGAATTTTCTTTTTTAAAAAACCAAGATTAAAATGCATCCCACAAGGAAAACGGAAAAGATTAATCCATGATGCAAGAGATGTTGGAAGCCTTCACTGACAAGGGGGGGAGGTGAGGGGAACAAGACAATTACAGGCCACTTTAAATGTTGTTCTAGCAGATAGTCAGACAGCCTGACTAAACTGAATCTTATCTCGAGGGATGTTTGCTCAGATGGGCAAACACAGTAGTGGCACTTGAAAGAGGAGAGCTGAGCTATAGGTGTAAAGTGGGATCTTTGTTTGGGGCGAGACCCTAATTCAAGTTAAAGAGAAGATCTAACAGTTTAATCCACTACAGCAGAGTAAATATATAAACAGGAAAGAGTAATGGGGTCCCTTCACTAGTTTGTACTGACATGAGCGGCTCTTTCCCCCCACCATTTCTTTTAGAATGACACTTTATCATAGTAACTAAAAGACGGAGGGCCAGACTATATGTTGCATTGTGGATCTGTGACCACATTGCCTGACGTACAGATTAATTTTGGGGGTTAGGGGGGTGGGATTTGGATTGGGGTCTTGAAGCAGGAGAAGGTTTGTCTTTAAAATCTGTTCTGATTCCATGATGAAAATGATGCCGATCTCTCATCCCGGCTGCTGTTAGCCTTTGTAGATGTATGGGGGCAAAAAGACAGGGACCCTAGTTTTACCAGTCTTTTCTCCCCCTACCAGGAACTCAGCCAGCTGCAGCCCAAGAACTGACATTGTCTGGAGATGCCCCCAGCACTGGAGCAGAAATGGGTCACTAAAGAGAAGGAGTTCCTCCCCAGAGCTGTTTACCTGGTGCCCAATCTCTTTGGTCTCTGGTGCTAGGGAGAGAGCTTTCTGTTTACCCTCATCTTTGGTTGAGATCCATCTCTTGTAGCAAGCTGGCTTTTTGTGGTAGTTCAGATAAGTATTATGCATTGGTTCTAGTTTGTGTTCTAGTGTTGTTTGGGTTTTGTTGGCTTGTGATTTTCAGTGTCTAATCCAGGAGCTGCCTATGTTGTTCAGTCCAGAAACTGCCTAGGGAGCTGGCGTGGTGTAGTGGGTAAGAGTGGTGGACCTTGGGCCAGTCACAGTTCCCTCAGAGCTCTCTCAGCCCCACCTACCTCCCAAGGCGCCGGTAACAGGGAGAGGAAGGGAAGGCAATTGTAAGCCACTTTGTAAGTGGGGTATAAAAACCAACTCTTCTTCTATGGGAGCCCATGGCAGAGAGGTAGATTATTCACCTTGTAAATAAATAAAAGGCCTGTTGAACCCCCAACACCTGGAAGTTATTTTGTCATGTGAAATTAGTGCTGATCAAATTATGGTTCGTTTTACTAGTGCTGTAGCATATCTTTCAAACAAACCAACCCCTGTGCTTGCGTTTTTTGCGGTGGGGGTGGGGATCTAACTATGAAGAGAGAATGTTCTTTCTGATTTTGCAATCACTGCCTTTTGCAAGTGGCCTGGCTTCATCATCAGCTGAGCCCATATGTCAAGCAGGCTGCACAAAAACACCTTTGATCGTTTTTCTCTGCTGGTTTTTCTGTGCAGGTTGTGTCCCAATGCCTTCCCTTCCCTCTTCTGTTTTTCTGACCTGCAAACTTGGTGGAAGTGTTCTGCAGTGTGCTTGCAGGCATGAGCCTATAATTCCTTTCGTAAAACAAGTATTTTGTCCACCAGCTGGGAGCTGGGGGGGTGGGCGGCCTCTAAATCAGTTTGGCAAAAGGCATGCCAAATTGTTCTTTCAAGCTATTACGTGTATTTCTAAACTGAAGTAATGGATTTGCAGATTCTTGGAGCTGCTCTGAACTATGTTTTTTTTTTTAACTGCCTTGATAGCTAGCCGTGCTTTCTTTTGAGAAGGAGGGTGGTGCAGTGGTTACAGTGTCAGACTTGACGTGGGGAAATCTGGGTTTAAATTCCCTCTCAGCTAGGTTGCTCTACCGGAGGTGACTTTGGGGCAGTTGTAATATCTGAGGCTGGCCTATAAAACGAGGGCTTAAGCATAGGTTCTTGATATAATGGAGTTTTGGCCAGATTTTTATTTATTTATGTATCTTTATTTATTTATGTTTTCATTCTGCCTGGTATACAACTCCTTCTTGTCTGATAGGTCAGGGATGCTATTGTAGGGAATGATGAATTTGCAGTGTGGAAGTTACCCTACAGAGTTCCACAGAGCCTAGGGTTATCATCCATGCTTTTAGTATCTATGCAGGTCTTTTTGTGTGTGTGTGTGTGGGGGGGTGTCTGTGAGATTGTCTTTAGCTTTGAAGTTGGGTGGTGTCAATACTGGTATTGATACTCAGTTTTATCTTTCTTTGAAGGAACCTTCAGGTGTTTCTGTCTCTGTCTTAGGCAGTTTTGTTCAAGTGACTTGAGAGGGTACCAGCTGCAAGATGAAGGTGATGCTGGTACTGAGGCTGTTCTTCTTCAAGGCTTTCTCTACCTTTATTTAGCTTGTAAGGTACTTTCCATTATGAACTCTGCCGATCCACCACGTTGAGTAACTATGAAGCTGGACTGTTGTGACACGGTTTACCTGGGGTTGCCCTTGAAGACAACCCAGACTTCAGTTGGGCAGAATTCTGCATCCTGGCTGTTACCTGGAACTACCTGCTTTACCTGTATCACTTCAGTTTTGGCATTGGTTCCCTGGGCTCAATTCAGTGTGTCCTTTACAACTTGGAGCCCACATTTGTGGAGAACCACCTGTCCTTCTATGTACTTATTAGGTAGCTCTTACTGTCCCAACAGTGTGTGTTCTCTGTCCCCTCAGATCAGCAAGTCAGATAGACTGTGGCTGCATCTTGAGCCTTTTGCTGCGGCAACTCCTGCCTGTGGCATGGCCTTCCCAAACCGGGAAGCTTTTAATTGTGCACGGCAAACAAACTGTGTTAGTGCCCAGCAGAAACAAAGAAGCTTTGTGCTGGTATGTTTCCTCCCTTCCTTTCATTGCTTCTTGCTTTGCCCAGTCTAGGATTCTGAGCATTTGTGGTGTTGCGAATCAGAAAGATTATGTGTGAAATGCCCCCCAGAAGCTTGCATCATGCCACGCTGAGAGGATTGTGGGCACTGGGTTCGAACTTGTTATCCTTGTGCCTTGCCTTGAGTTGGTATCAGGTTGGGCTGCAGCATCTGCCAGGATGGAGCATCTCCAGTGGGCTGACTAAATTGACTCCGCTGAGTGAGAGGAAAAAACCTGACCTCTAAATAGCAGCGGCTTTTCCTGCAGGGGTGTCTGGGTGTGTGCAAAACAACTTGGCATTCTGCAGTGAGTTTGGCCCTCTGGACAGCCGACTGCACTGCTTTAGGGCACCTGTTGTACCTTTTGCCTTTCGAAGCAACTTGCCCTCGCTATTGGCAAAGAGTAAGCTGTCCCCTCTTAAGGAGGACTATTTGTATTGCAAGATCAAGATGGGTAGCCTGTCCGTCTGTAGCAATAGAAAAGAGCAAGAGTCCAGGAGCACCTTAAAGACTAACAAAATTTGTGGCAAGGTAGGAGCGCTTTCATGAGTCACTGCTCACTTCTTCAGAAGTGCAGAGAGTTTTGAGTGATTCATATAATTCAGTTTATTTGTGACTGCAGCCATTAGAGAATGGTTCCATAGTTTTCGAAACCATACTTCTATGTTTGGAGCTTGGACCTCTACTGGAAAATGGTTTCCGATACTAGACTACTTACCTCAACAGCAATTTATCTCTTCTGAATGGTCTCAGGTTCACAAATGGATCTGATATTTTAGATTCTTTGTTATACGGATATAATTTAAATTTAGATCTGTTTAGTTTATTTGTGTTAGGGTATGGTACTCTGTCGTATATAAACAAGTTTGAAGATTAACAATATTTTATGGAACACATCGCTATAGTTGTGCAATATTAATGCTATTAATAAGTATGTTAAAGTTTGTTAATTGGGCCTCAGTTCATATTTCCTGAGCCACTCAATAAAATGTGTTGCATAATTGTATTTATTATAATCAATAAAATATTAAAAAAAGAAGAAGTGCAGTTCTTTCCAAGAGCCCCTAGGCCAGAGGATGGGCAGGTGGATTAGGAACTGGCCATTTTATTTTCCTGGTGCTTGGAATACAACCAGTTTAATTTGAAAACTGCCCGACTTAACTCTGTTCAGTTGGAGTTAAGTAGAACAGAAACACAGTTCTCTCTCTCTTTCCCCCACACTTTTCTAGTGGGTTTCCATTCCAGTATTGGCCTGGGCGGCAGCCGTCCACAGCGTCTGGGTTGTCTGCAATCATGTTAAGTGGAGTAAAGAGGTGTTGGAAGAGCGGCTTAGTAGTGTACTTCTTTGCCGCTGAGGAAGCATAACGGCCTTTGTCGATCTGCACTAACTGCTTGAGATTAAAGGGTCAAAGTTGGGCCTGGTCTGCAGGGAATGAGGTGGCAGTGGCTTGAGATGGTAGAGTGGGCTGCACCACTTCAGACCAGAGGTGGGGAGATCAAACATTTTGGAGTGCTCAACTCTGTTAAAAACTTTGTGCAAATACAACACCAGAAGAGCGAGCAAGGAGAAGGAATTGCGCTCTCTCCCTGCTGTGCTAGATTTCTCTTTGTATGTGGTGTTTTCTGCGCAAAGAAACATTTAACACTGCGATTCCCTCACTGGTGGTCTGAGGTGGCACAGCCCGTCCTACTGACTAAGCCTTCCTCCTTCTCCCTCAGTCCCGCCCCGTTGTCCCACATTTGTTAACTGGGCCTCAGTGAAGTAGGGTTCAGGAAGCAAGGAAGTCTATATTCTCCACAGAAACATGTTTCTTTGAAACTTTCCATAGACCAGAACTAAAAAAATATCTTAGGAATAGTGATTTCCAGATGCTCACGTGCCACGGGATGAAGTGGAATCCTGAACTGGACTGTACCACTTCAGACATAAGAGCGTAAGAGAAGCCATGTTGGATCAGGCCAGTGGCCCATCCAGTCTCTCAGAGATCTCTCAGTGCCAGCTACCTCACAGGGTGTCTGTTGTGGGGAGAGGAATTAAAGGCGATTGTAAGCCACACTGAGACTCCTTCGGGTCGTGAAGAGCAGGGTATAAAACCAACTCCTCTTCTTGCGTGGTTCTGATGAGAGCAGATGGACGAGTGGTGAAATCAGATGTGCTGCCTGGAGCCTCTTGGAGGAAGTATGGGGCTAAAATAGAATGGATAGTAAATGGTGCTGTAGGACACGATCCAGAATCAGGAACAGTGGAAACTGTCCCAGAGAACAGAGCAAATTCCCTTTCCTCTTCTGCAGATTCCTGAGAATAATTGTACTACGAGACTCTGCTTTCTTAGAGTGTCCCATGTTAACGCCGAGCTTCGTTTTGTTCCTCTTGCAGACATTTTCTGTAACTGCAGTTTGGTTGGGAGTACGGGCCTGAACGACTGCAACACGACGACAGGGCAGTGCAGGTGCCGCCAGGGCTACGACGGCCAGCAGTGCAACAGATGTGAGGCCACCTACTATCCTGAGCCGAGCAGCGGGCGCTGCCTTGCGTGTGGCTGCCATTCCACAGGCGCTGTTTCCTCTTCTTGTGACAAGTAAGGAACAGGCTGTTTACATCCCCTCCCATGTTGTGTTTTGTGCTATGCCTTTATTTTTGCATCAGGGTGAGGCTTGTTTGCCAGGAAAGAGGGCTGCTGCCGCCACCGCCGGATTTTGGTTTTAACAAAACAGTGCAACCGGGAGCCTGGCATAGTGAATTTCAGAAGGGGTGTTTTTTATTTGTCCTTCCAGCCTCAAATAATCCAGATTTTACAAAGCCCCAGTAACATCTATCAAAGCTACGTGCACTTCACCTGTTTTCTGGATTTGATGGGCTCTATGGTAATCTTATTTACTTACTTCATTTATAGTTTGCCAGTTTGGTGTAGTGGTTAAGTGCATGGACGCTAATCTGGGAGAACTGGGTTTTTATTCCCCACTCCTCCACTTGCAGCTGCTGGATGACCATGAGCAAGCCGTAGTTGTGTCAGAGCTGTTCTCTCAAGGACAGTTCCGGAAAGAGCTCTCTCAGCTCCACCTACCTCACAGAGTGTCTGTTGTGGGGAGGGGAAGGGAAAGGGATTTGTAAGCCGCTCTGAGACTCTGAGTGAAGGGCAGGGTATGAATCCAATCTCTTCTTTCTCTCTTCTTTCTTGCTAAAGCTTGAGGCAGACAACACAAAAGCAATACAATAGAAACAGTATAATCCATCCAACAAACAGTCACCCTGGATCGCAAAATTAGAGAATGCATTAGAAAGCTGTATCATACATATCATTAGGATATTAGGAAGATTTTTTTAACAGTAAGAGTAGTTCAGCAGTGGAATCGGTTGCCTAGGGAGATAGTGAACTCCCCCTCCCTGGCAGTCTTCAAGCTGCAGCTGGACAAACCCTTGTCAGGGATGCTCTAGGCTGATCCTGCACTGAGCAGGGGGTTGGACTAGATGGCCTGTATGGCTCCTTCCAACTCTGTGATTCTGTGATTCCATACAATAAAGTAGGGCAGCAGAATTGGAGGATAATGCGACAAAACAGTAAAATATGAATCATGAAGAAGAAGAAGAAGAAGAGATTGGATTTGTATCCCGCCCTTCACTCACTTGGAGTCTCAGAGCGGCTTACAAACCCCTTTCCCCTCCCCTCCCCACAACAGACACCCTGTGAGGTAGGTGGGGCTGAGAGAGCTCTTTCCCAAGCTGTCCTTGAGGGAACAGCTGGTACAGAGCTATGGCTTGCCCAAGGTCATCCAGCCAGGTGCAAGTGGAGGAGTGGGGAATCAAACCCGGTTCTCCCAGATTAGAGTCCGCGCACTTAACCACTACACCAAACTGGCTCTCAACAATGTAATGAAGAGTGGCTAGAACTTGACAGGCATGAGCTAAACCCATGTCCCCTTTATAAAAATGGCCTGTTAAACAGTGTGTAAAATGTGTAATCTCTATCCAGGTTGTAAACAGGACAAAAAGAGAAGTGCCCCCTTTCAGTATCAGGCAATGGCTGGTGCTGGGTTTTGGAGCCCTAGCTATATGCCTTTCTAAGCACGCTGCCTCCTTGCTTTTGTGCAGATATGCATACCTATGTTTACAAGCACACAAATACTCCCACTGCTACAGAAAAGAATAGTGCATGATTCTGTCATGCTCATTTAAACTCTGCTGATGCCAGCAGGGCTAAAAAAAAAAACCCCACACAAAAGAGCTGCATTTTGCTTCTTCCAGTGCCCCTCCCACAGGAAATGGGAGATCAGAGGCCTCTGCCCTGGATATGAAAGTGAAATGAATCAATCAGTGACAGAAGAACTGCTCACACTCAGTTCTTAAGGCAGGTCCACGCATACCCTTGAACTTATAAAGCGGCCGTCTGCTGACTCAGAACGTTGGTCCCTCTCGCTCTGTGTTAACCATCAGAAGAGCCCTGCTGGGTCAGACCAGTGGTCTGTTGAGTCCAGCACCCTGTCTCACACAGCGTCCAACCAGTTGAGAAGGCTGACAAACAGGGGAGGGGGAGAGAGTCCAGGGCCTTCCCCAATGTTGCCTCCTAGAACTGGTATTCAGATGTTTGTGGCTTCCAAATGTGGAGGCTCCCTTTGGTCAACCGGCTAGTACCCGCTGAATGGACCTCTCCGCTGTGAATTGCTCCAAGACCCTTGTTAAGCTGCCTGTGCTCGTGGTAGTGAATTCTGCAGTTTAATTATTTGTTGAGTGAAGCAGGATTTCGTTATGCAAAGACGGAGGTCCTGTGTCTGGGACAGGGCGGACCAGGGCGGGGGCTCCCACTCCCGAGCTTCGACGGGGCACCGTTGGTGCCTGCGTCGCAGGTAAGGAGTTTGGGAGTGCTCCTGGAACCCTCCCTGTCAATGGAGGCCCCGGTAGCAGCCACTGCCAAGTCGGCCTTTTACCATCTTCGGCTGGCACGGCAGTTGATCCCCTACCTTGACAGTGCTGACCTAGCCACAGTGATCCATGCTACGGTCGCCTCAAGATTGGACTACTGTAACGCTCTCTACATGGGGCTGCCCTTGGTGCAAACCCAGAAGCTGCAGCTGGTGCAGAATGCCGCGGCCAGGTTAATGATGGGTCTCTCAAGACGAGACCATATCCGACCTGTGTTAGCGGACCTGCACTGGCTGCCTATAGCATACCGAGTTCGCTTCAAGGTGCTGGTTCTTACCTTTAAAGCCCTATATGGCCAGGGTCCAACATACCTGAGGGACTGCCTTTCTCCGCATATACCCCAGCGAGCACTTCGGTCAGGGTCGCGTCATCGACTTCGTGTCCCGGGCCCCAGAGAGGCCAGGCTCACTGGGACTAGGGCCGGAGCGTTTTCAGTGGCGGCTCCAACCTGGTGGAACGAGCTCCCTGAGGAGACCAGGGCCCTGCGGGACCTGATGCAGTTCCGCAGGGCCTGCAAGACGGTGCTCTTCCACCAGGCCTTTGGCTAGGAGCCGCCACCAGCACTGTAACAGCATTGTAAGAACACCTACAATGGAATCTGGCCTGAATGCAGCCCAGACCGATGGCTATGGTTGGAGGGTCCCTCACTAGAGAGGATGCCATCTTAAAGAGACGGGAAGTATTTTAGTGGGCATTGTAGTTTTACTGAAGCAGTCTATACTGTAAAGTAATGGAGTTTTATTGTTGTAGAGTTTTAAATTATTTTAAATTGTTATGATGTTATGGCTCTTAAGCCCTTGTTAGCCGCCCTGAGCCCGCTTGCGGGGAGGGCGGGATATAAAAACCAAAATAAATAAATAAAAATAAATGCCTCCTTGAATCTATTGCCTATTGAATTGACACCCCCCCCCCCCCCCCCCAATTCTAGAAAAGGAGAAAAAGCTCTTTCGATTCACGTTCTCTAACCTATGGATGACTTTGTAAACTTCTCTGACTGGCAGTAGCTCTCAGGAGTCTCCGGCAGAAAAGGATCTTTCCAGAGCCCGATGTCTGAGATCCTTTAAGTTAGAGATGCCCGGGACTGAACCAGGGGACTTTCTGGAATCAAGTGGCTGAACTGGTCACTGAGCCAGGATCCATCTTGTTAGGTTTGTAGTAGTGAGAGCCATAGTGGTTTCTGGCCTGTTAGCTATCTGCTGAGCCACTGTCTCTCCCCCCCCCCCCCCCCCGAATATTGAGACTCAGGGCCAAACTACATGATAATGTTTTTTGACTGATTAGGCAGTTGGTTCCCTTCCTCGACCGCGACGACCTGGCTACAGTGATCCACGTGCCGGTCACCTTGAGACTAGACTACTGTAACACTCTCTACATGAGGCTACCCTTGTTGCAAATTTGGAAGCTGCAGCTAGTGCAGAATGCTGCAGCCAGGCTTCTGATGGGGCTCCCCAGACGGGAGCACATCTGGCCTGTACTGAAGGCACTGCACTGGCTGCCAATAGCATACCAAATTTGCTTCAAGGTGCTGGTACTTACCTTTAAAACCCTATATGGCCAGGGTCCGACATACTTGAGGGGACCACCTGTCCCCATATATACCCCAGAGAGCACTGAGGTCGGGGTCTTAGAACCGACTGACCCTCCCGGGCCCCAAGGATGCCTGGCTCGCCACTACCAGGGCCAGGGCTTTTTCAGTGGTGGCTGCATACTGGTGGAATGAGATCAGGGCCCTGCGGGATCTTTTACAGTTCTGCAGGGTATGCAAGATGGAGCTCTTCCACCAGGCTTTCAGTTAAGGAGCCACCCTCACCACTACCGCCAACAAGCCCGGCCTGCAGTTTTAACATCTGGCATTTACCACTGCGTGACTCAGGAAGACCATTGAGTTGGTAAACTGCCTGTTTGCAAGCATTTTCTGCTCGCCATCTTAAGTAACTAATGTATTATTACTAGCACTTTATGACTGAATGATGTTATTGTACCTGAATTGTTTTAAATGATTTTTATTTGATTTTAATGGTCATTTATGTACCAATTATGTAAGCCGCCCTGAGCCTGCTTGCAGGAGGGCGGGGTATGAATTGAATGAATGAATGAATGAATGAATGAATGAATGAATGAATGAATGAATAAGCTGTGGGGAACATAGTATTAAAGCCTGAGGGGAGGGGCTTCTGCCTCCCCTCGCACGTCATTTTCCCTGCTGGGGAACGTTGGATCTTCGCAGAATACTTGAAAACACCAAGTAGGTGGTGGTGGGGGGGAGAACTCATCTTCCCTCCACGCCAAGGTCCTGAGCTGAATTGGGCCACCCCAATGCTCTGCACAGCGGCTGTGTGACTTTGGGGAAAGCAAGCCAGGTCTAGGAAACCTGGATCCAGCTTGTTTGTGAACTTTGGCTCTTAGAATCTTAGATTCTTCATTCTGTGTCTTGCAGCATCTGAAGAATGTGCCCTTACATGTGTCAAGTTAATTAGTGGCATCTCTTGCATCCAAAGCCCTATTTTGCTAGTTTGGATGTGTGTTTGGTTGTTTACACAGTGCTTTTATAAATGGAGGAGCATTCTAAAATGGGATAACTCAGCAGCCTGAACCATACAATCCAGTTTGTATCGTGAGAGCCGGTTGGGTGTAATGGTTAGGAGCGCAGACTCTAATCTTGGAGAACCGGGTATAATCCCCACTCCTCCACCTGCAATTGCTGGTGTGACCTTGGGTCAGTCACAAGTTCTTTCAGAGCTGTTCTCTCAAGAGCAATCCTTGAAAGAGCTCTCTCAGCCCCACCTACCTCACAGGGTGCCTGTTGTGGGGAGGGGAAGGGAAAGGAGACTGTACGTTGCTCTGAAACTCCTTCGTGTATTGAAGGGTGGGGTATAAATCCATTCTCTCCTTCTTTTTTTCAGTCTACCACATCAGGATTTACACGTTTTTATGCAGTGGATGCCAAACAGGCATCCTTTTCAACAATAATAATTCTATCAAATTAGTGTGGTCATGGGGCAAAAAAAGACAACTCCAGTTTCTTCCCCAGCTGGGAGATCTCATGTCAGAAACTGGGAGTTTCCATGCGAATGCCGGGTTCTCTTAATCCGCTCGCATCCCTGGTGTTGACACAGCTGTGGCCTGCATTGAACACAGGAGATTTCCTCCAGGCGCTGCAGGAGGTTTGTTGCGTATTGCCTTCGAAAAGATATATGTTGCCGTACGCCTGCCCTCGACCACATAGTCTGTCACACAACCCCGCCCAGTGGGCTAATTATTAATGAAGTCTCTGGTGGGGGAATGTGGAGGGGAGAAATAGAAGTTCCTTCCTGCAGCGTCGGGCTGATCTCTGAAATGAACATTGACCTGACAAGCTGTCGCTATGAATGGGCTCCTCTGCTGACATAATCAAAGGCCGTTAAAGAAACAAAAATAGGATAGTCAAAAGAGAGTGGGGTGTGTGTGTGTATCTATCTCCTCTGGAATGGGGCGTCACTTTATGTGTTGTATCTTAAACAGTTATTCGGTTCAATGTTTTGGCTATTGTTGCCCTTTCGGGTTCCAGCCTTTGTAATAAGACACCCACACAGTGCTCTTCAAAGGCCAATTTGTGTCTTTTCTTTCAAAGTAACCGTGAAACGGCCTGTTCTCCTTTAATGCTGACAGCTGAATTAGCATTACAAGTGTGGGTCAGAATCCCCTTTCATTTTTCAAAGGTTGCCTTCCTTGTCCCCAGATCTGCCTTTTGTTTTCCAGAGAGGCCCGAGAGGCTCTCCCTTCCTGCTCCCGTTTATTTTCCTGAAAGCCCCAACAGGTTTGGGTCCCAACAGGTTTGACACTCTCTACCTTTCCACAGATTGAAATAGGCACAAGCTTGTAAGAACCCTGTCTCATTGGCTGATCGCTGTTTGAGTTCCGCCCCTCCATCCCCTTCCACGTTGTTCAAGATTCTTGTTCCATCTGGTGTCTGGCTGCATTCTGTTTCTTCTACAGCAGCTTGTGGTTGTAAAAAGCATCAGAATGCGTGTTTGCAGTTTAAGGTAAAGATACGCTGGGGGAGGGGAATGGGTCCCTGGCTGGTGGTTGCATAGGGAGCTGTCCAGGAGAACTGGGAGTCAGGGAAGAGCTGCCACCAGATCAGCTGTGGAGCTGTCCAAGCCGAAAACCAGAGCTGGACACAGAGACATATATACCTGCCAACCCCTGGCTGCAACTGAGGAGTCTTTAGCGATGGAGGCTGGTTGTCCTGCCCTTCCTGTTGACTTGGGTGGAGCCCTGAGCTCAGATCCCTTCTCCTGAGGAGAACCTTGGCATTGAGATGCTCTGGGCTGTCCAGATACACACCTCACCTTCTGATCTGGGCTTGTGCTCAGGCTTCTAACCTTTGTTTTTTAGGTTGTGGAGGTGGATGGATTTCCCGTCTCCATCAGCACTCTGAATAGAGCCTCCTCATGGCTGAGGGCTTCCCTCCGGGGGAATCCTGACTTAGCTTGGTCCTTTGGCGTGGGCGGGACTTCCTCGGAGGGTTCCATCCCACTCTGACCCTGGACCACAGCCGTCCCTGGCACATTTATAATGATAACTAAATACTGTCTTTGGATTTAAATATTGGTCGCTTGATCAAAAAGGAATAGCTGTGTGTTTGTCTGTTGTAGCAAAATAAAATAAAAGTCCAGTGGCACCAGAAAGACTAACGATGCTTATTTTAATGTGAGCTTTTGTGAGTCACACCCCAAGATCGTTGTTAGTCTTTAAGGTGCCACTAGACTTGACCGGAGGCGTTTGCGTATTTCCAGTCTTTGTTACTATACTGTTGACTGCTATTCCAAGTAGTGAATGGGCAGATCTTTATCTGCCCTGTTCTAATAAAGGCCATTATTCATCAGCCTTTGTGGTACCTTCTTAAATTTCATTAGTAGAACTTGCAGGATGCTTTATGTTGTCCCCAGGAGGGCTGTCAAGGGGATTCAGTTGTCCCAGGAAAGAATAATCCCTCTATAGAAATGATTTAAATCAAGATTCCTATTTTGTATCCTGTATTTTCCTGCTGTGTTGCAAGAACACCACTGACACTCCACTGTTTGCTTATACTTTTGTTGTTGGCTGTAATTTATTTATTTTATTTATTTCCTTTATTTGTATCTTGCCTTTCACCCCAGTGAGGAGGACCCAAAGTTCTCCTCTCGTATCCTCACAACAACCCTGTGAGGTGGGTTAGGCTGAGCGTATGTGACTGGCCCGTGGTCACCCAACAAGCAAAGTGAGGACTGGAATGGCATGAGTGGGGATTGGAACCTCGGTGTTGCAGATCCTAGTCTGATACTAACCACCTCACTGGCTTTCTGAATTAAATAGTTCCCCTTTGGAAGATCCACGGGAAGCTTAGATTGTGCAATGAAATAACAAGCCCCTCCCCCTATATGTTTCCTTATTTTTCTTTGGGCCTTACACACTCCTGAGTCCTTGAGATGTAACAGCCACTGGCTACTGTGTGAAAAGTGGTACTGCTGAATCTCAGTATAACTGCTGTAAAACTGCCGTAAAATGCAGCAAGATATAATATTTTCTGTAAAGGGCTATAAGCTAATAAATGTTTTCTTGTGCAACTATATGGATCACCTTTTAGCCTGGGTAGGAGAATAGTGCAGTACCTTCTTAATCACATGGACCACTTTTGTTTTGCACTATACCATTACTGAAGCTTCACCACAAGGAAGATTTCTGTTTTGGTTTTCTTTGTACACAGGCAAGTGTCCATCTGATCAGTGTCCAGACAGAAGGGGGGGGGATGGAGAAAAAGCCCTCTTACAGCCTTCTGCCAGCCTCTTCCATGCAGAACAGCATCCACAAGGGAAAAAATGGTTCACGTCCAGGCTATTTTTGAAAAGAGACAGTTCATATAACCGGTTTTACTCTAATTTAATGTTTTTTTTAAAATAATTGATTTTTGTTGCTATTCAGCCTGTTTCCCCCAGAGGCTAGATCAATGCTTCCTCTCTCAGATAAGCACAGACACACGCAGATGGGTCACTGAACTTTAAAAAAAATACCCTGCATTTCAGTCCAGAATTTCTGTCCTATTTTGAAGGCTCAGGGTGTGCGACTGTTGCTCTAACTATGCGTTTTAATTTTTTAAATTATTTCTATCCTGCTTCCTAATCAAGGTAGTTTACAGACAACCGTGTATAATACAGCAGGTGCCATGAATAGCATTGTTATACAATGAAACCTGCCACCTTACCCAGAGCCATTGATCTGGGGACGCCCGTGCTCCTGACCTGGTCCTTGAAAGGGGCCTTAAACAGACTGAGCCTTCATCACTGTGCCAGTTAGTGAATGAACCTATTAGATCTGCATATGAAGAAGGCAGTTGTGACAATTAGTGAATGAACTGATTAGATCTGCATATGAAGAAGGCAGTTGCTCACCAAATAATGCATACCACTTTTGTTCTTAGAAGATTCATGCATATGTCACGGCTGATCCCCCCCCCCCCCCATGGAAGGGGGAGATGCCACTTCAAACAGAGGGAAGAGCAGTGCCTCTTTCAAGATGGCGCCTGCCTTTCCAGCTTTCATTGCTGTTGAAAACAGTCAGTGAATTAGAGATGTAAAATTTCTGGAAATTTTGAAGCCGGGGGGAAAAAAATAATCAGGAAAAGAAGACATTTTGGGAAACACGGAAAAATGCAGCACATTTGTGTAGAGTGTAAACTAATTCTACTCATTGCCCAGCATAAAATGCATAAATTTATAACTTAGTTGGACTCTTTGGCATATGGAATCTTAAAGCATTTTTTTTTTTTAGTTTTCTGTAAGAAAAAGTGGCAAGTATACCCAACACTTGAGAAGCTGTTGCAAACTCATTTGGAGTACTGTGTACAGTTCTGGTCGCCACACCTCAAAAAAGATATTAGAGCATTGGAAAAAGGGCAGAAAAGGGCCACTAGAATGATAAAAGGGTTGGAACACTTTCCCTGTGGCATGGGATAGAGCAGGTAGGGAAAGAAGTCCTTTTCTCCCTTTCTCACAATACAAGAACTCGTGGGCACTCAGTGAAATTGCTGAGCAGTCGGGTTAGAACAGATAAAAGGAAGTACTTCTTCACCCAAAGAGTGATTAACATGTGGAATTCACTGCCACAGGAGGTGGTGGTGGCTACAAGCATGGACGGCTTCAAGAGGGAATTGGATAAACATATGGAGCAGAAGTCCATCAGTGGCTATCAGCCACAAGGTACAGATAGGAACTCTCAGTCTGGGGCAAGTGATGCACTGTATTCTTGGTGCTGGGGGGGGGGGGGGAACAGTGGGAGGGTTTCTAGTTTCCTGGCCCCACTGGTGGACCTCCTGATGGCACCTGGTGTTTTTGGCCACTGTGTGACAGAGGGTTGGACTGGATGGGCCATTGGCCTGATCCAACATTGGCTTCTCTTATGTTCTAACTGCTGTACCCCGTGCTACTGTAGCACATGTATTTTTAATTTTTGAAGTTGGAAAAAATAAAAGTTGGAGCTGGAGAGCAAATTCTGTAGTGATTGAAAGAAAACACATTATTTGCACAGAATCTTGCTCATAGAGTCAACAGCAGGTAGACTGCCAGTATGTTTGGATGTTAAGCTAAACTGCATAGCATATTAATCATTGCCAAAATTATTTACGTTTCAACAGAAGAGGTCTTGAAAATGTTATATATGTGCCCAACTATTCTATCATATTATACATTTTGAGTGTGAAAGCCTTTTCTTCAGAAACATTTTACTCATTCTAAAAGACAAAACAGGTGTTTCTTTAGTGCTCCCCCAAATTTTCTATTGGAAAAATAGGGGGGAGTCGTCAGAACACCCCCTGACCTCCCCCCCCCCCCCCCCGGCCTTCACTCTGAATGCTGCTGCCTTTGGAGATTAGGCAGATTGCAACTGCTGGCAGGGCCTTCTTGGTGGTGATGCTCCATTTCTGAAATCTCCCTAGATGTTGTTGCCTAGTTCAAATTTTCTCTCTGGCACCGTGTTAAGACTTTTTTTATTGTCTCAGGTATTTGACTTGTGTTTAATGCTACTTATTTTTCTCTTTAAGTCCTTCTGTTGCTGTTTGATTTTTCCTTTTAACACTGTGGTGAGAGAGCAGCACAATAAAAACAAGATATTTCTGTACTATACTATGATCAGTATGTAATAGTGATGGGGTTGCTGGATCCTCCCTCCTCCCCCAGCGGGGGACTTTGGGGGGAGTTCCTGGAGGAGGCAGGGATGTCCCCAACGCAATGATCATCACACTGGGGATGTGCCTGAATCCCAAGCAGCGAATTCACTGGTTTGCATTCGGGTGCATGTGTCCCCTCTCTCAAAAAGAATTTAAAGGGTCTCTTTAAATGCTTTTTTGCATGCCTGAATCCCAAGTGGTGAATTTGCTGCTTTGGATTCAGGCACACAAGGCTCCCCACTCCTCAAAAAGCATTTATTTTAAAGGGACCCTTTAAATGCTTTTTGAGGAGTGGGGGCCATGCGTGCCTGAACTCCACAGGCAAATTTGCCACTTGGTTTCAGGCCTGTGGCTGTCGTCTGCCCCTCTCCCTTCCCTCCTGCAAGATTTAAAGAACCTTCCAGCTGCTTGGTGGGCCACATGCTCCCGCTGATCAGCTGGAGGGCCCTTTAAATCTTGCAGGAGGGAGGGAGAGGGGTGGCCGCAGGTGGCTGCTCTTGGGGGCGGGGCTTCCCCTGCTGGCCGGTGGCAGATAGGAGCCCCCCAAATCAGGGGATTCCTCCACCCCTACCTGGGGACTGGTGTCCGTAAACAGTGAAAATCTGGCTGTGCATGAAATTATTTGTTCCCATCCTTTCCCCTTTTGGACCTGGCTCCTCCTCAGTCTTTTAGATGAAACAGCAACTGGCTAGAGCCTGAAAGCTGGGCCACCCTTGCTGTATCACAGTTCCATAAAACTGCACTAAAACTGCAGTGAAGGTCACTGCTAAAAATGAAGGATGATGCAACATTTTCTTATGCTAGCTCTGTTATTCATTTTCATGTTTATCCTTTGTAAGCTGCCTGTTTTCAAAAGAAGTGTTTGAAATAAAGCAAACACCCTGTAATCCACATAGCAATTTCAGGATAGCCCGCCTTTTGGCTCAGGGGCCTGGAATGGTCCTAGCTGGTAGGTTGATGTGGCGGAGGCTGTCAGGCCGGCCAGGCGCTATTGCCTTTTGACATTTTACAAAACGCCTCTTCAAAGTTCTCGAGTATTTCAGCTCCTTTGACTGATTTCATGCAGCTGGATTCCATTTGCAGGCATAAAGCAAGGAATGTTTTATGCACAATGTCCCAGTGTTTTCTTGGAATAAAGCTGCCCTTCTTCCCTCCCCCTTGCCCCCTGCCACAAAAGGAGCTTTGCTGGAATTGCATAATGTTGGGGCTTGACAGAAAGGGGGGGGGGCCTTCCTCAGAGCACATCGGGTGTTATTAAATTCAGATGATTTCAAATAGCCAAGATGGGCCCAGGGAGAAAAGTGATGAAATTGAACCATTTTGCTAATAGGCATTTCTGCCTCTTGGTTTCCCCGTCTCCTAATGTCCGGATTAATTGCCCTGAAAATCAACATATAGGTTATGATGTTTCCATTAAAGCTCAATTGAGGCTTGGTGAATATAGATGGTGATATTTCCCTGTGGAATCATCTTGTACAATAAGTTCTCTGTAGGCTTGTAGAACCGTTCTGTGAGGCCAGGGGGAGGCAAAAATGAATTCGGTTTCAGACATTAAGTCTTAGCGTGGTTTCAAAAGTACTTTTTTTGGGGGGGGGGGCGGAACTCTTTCTCTGTACAGCCAGGCAATAACATACCTTTTAAATTATGTTATTAAATCTTTCAATGTATAGAGTTACAACTTCCCATCCTCCAATAATAAGATTATAGAACTGAAAACAAAAAGGTTACCTAGTGGGTTAGAATATACTGTTTCAGTTCATTTGAGTCAAGTTGCAGTTTAATGTAGTGAAAAGATTGGCTGAGAATATTCAATACGGAATGCCTAGCAGTAGGTGTTCCTGTTTCTGTAACAGGTGAAAGAGTGGCAGTTCCTGGAAGAGCTAGTGGGGTTACACTGATGCTCAGATGGGTTAGTCTGATTGTTGGTAATTCTGGTTTTCTTCCATTATGGAAGAATTTAAGGTGGTGCCTGCAAGGAGATCGTCCATCCAGGCACTGGACAGACACAGACTTGCTTAGCTTCATCAAGACTGCTGGCATCCTGTGCCCTTCTACCATGCTCTGGAGTCTAGTTGTAGCTGACAGGCCAGCTTTTCTCTTGGAGCAAAGGGAAGAGGCTCAGTTCTTTCCAATTTCTGCTTAGGACCTATTCTGTCCTGCCCCCCCCCCCCCCCCATTGCAGCGGTGGATCGTTGCAGTGGACTTTGCAGGGACCTGCAATTTGTTACAAATAGAGAGCCAAATGCCGTCAAAATTCTGAGCAAAAGATCAAGTTGCAGAGCTCAAAGTATATGACCGAACTGGTCATTGACGTGTTGATTAATGATCCACAAAATTTCTGTAGCTTGAATACAGATGACTGGCAGCTGTTTACCTCTATAATTTCCCTTTCTGTAAAGCAGGAGTCCCCAACCGTTTTGTGCCTGTGGGCCCCTGTGGAATTCTGACAGAGGTGGGTACAATCACAAAATGGCTGCCACAGGAGGCGGGGCCAGTCACAAAATGGCTGCCACAAGAGGTGGAGCCAACTACGAAATGTCAGGGATCAAGCATATATGTAACTCTGATAATAACTCTTCAACATTTCAAGCAGAAGCTCTGTTTAACAAGATACCTTGTAATCTGCACAGCCAATCAGAAGCCCTGCTAGGGAGAAGCCCCACTTTGGCCACTTGGTGGGCTCCAGGAAAGGTGTTGGCGGGTACTGTGGCACTGATGGGTACCACACTGGGGACCTCTGCTGTAAAGTAAAGCATCTCTAAGAAGGCTTTTAGTTCCATGAATTTTTTTTGCCTGGCATTCCTTTTCAAATACTGGGTGTCCCTGGGCTCATTTCGTAGCAAGGGCTCCTCTGCATATTAGGCCACACCCTCCTGATGTAGCCAATCCTCCAAGAGCTTACAGTAGCCCCTTTAAGAAGAGCTCTGTAAGTTCTTGGAGGATTGGCTATGTTAGGGGTGTGTGGCCTAATAGGCAAAGGAGCCCCTGCTACAAAATGAGCCCAGGGGTATCCTAACATTCCAACCGCCCCTCCAGTTTACCTTGACGTAGAGATTTCATTTTCTTTTTAAAGAGCCATATTTAATTCTGTACAAAACCACACAGGGCTTTAGAGCCACAGGGTGCAGACTGGGGTTTGGAGAAGGGAGGGGCCTCAGGGGGTATAATGCCATGGAGTCCTGATTTCCAAAGCAGCCCTTTTCTTCAGGAGAACTAATCTCTGTAACCTGGGGACTGGCATCCCCGTGCCTCATGTGGGAGGAGAGGAAGAGTGTCTCTGCAGTGGAAAAGGCTTTCTGCGGAAGTGGAAACAAGGCTTTAGGTACCAAGCCTAACAGATTTATTAGAAGCCTGCTATGTCTGATAATGGCTCCCCAGGGTCTCAGGCCAGAGAAAAGTCTTCCTGAGAGGCAGGCTTGGGGCCTGAACCTTCTGCTTGGAGACAATGTGCTCCAGCTCTTAGCTGGGGTAACTTCTTCTTCTGAAGAAGGACCTTGTGTCTGAAATGAGCTGGAAGCCTTGTCTGGGGTGTCTTGTCATTGGGAGACCATTTCTGCCTAGAAGTCACTACTTCAGCCCATTGAATACCATCTAGTTGCCCTTTAATGTGTTTTGCGTACTCTTTCTTTCACACCAGTGTGCAAGTTCTGGATAGCCCTGACCTGGATGGCCTAGGCATATACTCATCAGATCTCAGAAGCTAAGCAGGGTTGGCCCTGGTTACTACTTGGATGGGAGACCACCAAGAAAGTCCAAGGTTGCTATGCAGAGGCAGGCCATGGCAAACCAGCTCCGCTCCGCTTTTGCGTTGAAAACCTCATGAGTGGGTTACTTTAGTCAACGATGGCAAAGAAAAAAAGAGTGCAAGTCCAGTTTAGATGCCATGTGTGGAATTAGCTTCCTGTCAGAGCTTGCTTGGTGGTTGCCTTAGCTCTCACTGGTAATGGCTCCTGGGATTTTGGCCAGAAAAGGGCCTTTTCTATCACCTGCTCCTTCGAGCGGAGTAGTTTTAGTCTTTTAGCTTTTGTGTCGTAACTGTGACCGTGTCACAAGAGCCAGCTTGGTGAAGTGGTTAAGAACGGTGGACTCTAATCTGGAGAACCAGAGTCGATTCCCCATTTGAAGCCAGCTGGGTGACCTTGGGCAAGTCACAGTGCTCTCAGCCTAAAAATAAGCATAGCTCGCCACCTAGGGGTGCCAAAAAGATCTGTAGCTTCAGGCAGCCAAATAATCCTTGGGGATCTCCTGACTATCCCACCCACAGTGCCATATGATAATTAAGTGGCTGATATTCCCTCTGTGTCTTTGCTTCCCACCTGGGAGATATAGAATGCAGTCCTAAACACAGTTGGACCCTTCAGAGCCCATTAATTGTGTTGGAAGGGTGCAGTTTTGTTTAGGATTGCACTGGTAGTTTCCTGCCTCTGCAAAGCTGCCATGCATCTAAACTGTTGCATACTCTTTTAAGGCATACGAGTCAGGCATCATCTGAAAACCCTTATTTGCATAAACAGTATGCTGCCAACAAGAAGCAAATCTATGCTCTTTTACGGCATACCAAATTTGTCACTTACAGAAGCCGATCCCCACTGCTTGTCCCTCAGATCAGAACAAGCAACTTGGTGGTGGCTGAAGGCAAAGATATGTACTGGCGGTGTGCAAAGTGGACTCTTTAAGTTTTTCAGGAAACAGCAGGGATGGGGAGCTTTTAATAATAGCAAGTGTATACAATTGGGGAAGGAGGGTAATCGTTAAAAAATGAAAGGCAGTTGCTGGCTCACGCTTGCCATGAAAGAGCAGTTCAGTCTGCAGCCGTGAAACTGTCAGCCTTTGTCTTTGGGGTTCCTTTAAAAAAAAAGTCGTAATCACCCTTATAACAGGACCGTGAGTGGGCACATCTGGTTTACGCACATTTAGATTGTTGACCTTTCCCTGGCAAAGTGCTCAATAGTCTGGGCTGTACGGGAGCAATGAAAGAGGATGTTGTAAAGAGCTTTATGCATGCATTGACCAGAGGCAAAAAGAGAAAAAAAAACCCCACCTCTAGCTGAAAGATTTAATTCTTGCGTATTCCCGGGCCATGGCTTTGAGCCATTTGTGTCCAGTGGGACATCCTGCCAGAGAAGCATTATCTTTGAACTTCCCAGCACCCGATCCCCCTCTTAAAAAGTTAAATCGCTTCTCTTCCTGCCATCTCTTGGCTGGCAAGTTTAAAAGCAAGAGGTGCAATCCAGTGAGAATTAAGTGCTAATCTGCAAGGAACAAGGTTGAATATTTAAATCTTGTTGACTTCAGTGGCTTCTTTGAGGGAACCCTTATGGATGGGAAAATAGAATAGAATTGCATCTTTGTAGTCAAAAGGTGGGTCTATTTAAACACTTTTAAAAACACAGAAACACCTTGTTGAATATATGGTTTAATTGAATATAATTGAACGTTTGCATATTAATTCAAGATTTGTTTCTTGTTGGCAGCATATTTTTTTATGCCAATAAGGGTTTTCAGATGAGGCCGGACTGGATCCAGTTCTGCTGCTCTGGTATTATCATACGGAACAGTCAGCAGGGGGTCTCTGGCAGACCTAAGGAGGCACAGGGATTTGTGCCAACCAAGTTGCTCCAGCTCCGGTGTTGTGTGTTTGCACCAGCTTGTACCCCCCCCTTAACAAACAAGCAGCTGTGCTTTCGTACCAGCTGAAGCTACCAAATTGTTGTCTTCAGGGCCAGCCTCTGCGTACATAGGAATATTAAACAATAGTCTTAAATTAAAAAAGCACTCTTTGTATTTAGCTGATGCACACAGTATTTAGCTGATGCACACAGATGTTGCAGCAGGCAGCATAGATGAATTCTAGAGGGGCTCGGTGTTAGTTTGTTCCAGCAAAATGAACAGAGAATCTTGTAGTGCTAACACATAGCACTACATGAAGTTGACTTAGATCAGAATAAGGCCGTTAGCCTTTAAGATGCCACAAGGCTCTCGTTGTTGTTTCATCCCAGAAGTGGCACTCTCTGCTGTAATGAGAAAGGAAGATGCCTCTTCTCGGATGGTATTGGAAGACTGTTGTACAGGTAAAAAGACAGTTCGATATCAGTGAGACAGTTAGGTAAGTCTTTACCAGGCCAGTAAAATTCCTTTGACTTGTATCTGGTGGGCCCCCCCACTATTTTTAACCAAGGGGTTTTTAACTGGTTATTCTAACCTGACCTGGATAGCCCAGGCTAGCCTAATCTCATCGCATCTTGGAAGCTAAGCAGGATCAGCCCTGACTAATATTTGGATTGGAGACCTCCAAGGAATACCAAGGTTGTGACGTGGAGGCAGGCAGCGGCAAACCACCTCTAAATTTCTCTTGCCTCGATAATCCTATGGGGTTGCCATAAATCAGCTGTGACTTGATGGTTAAAAGCAAAGATTGCCTAGATGTCATAGTCCTAGCAATTATGCTGTAGATAGTATTCAGAATCTTGATGCTACCTTTGTTGACCTTACTGCTAGTAAGGTCTAGTACCTGATAAGAGTATATTTGCTTAAGTGATCAGAGTTCTGCTGCTTTGCATTTGCTTTGTATACAGAGGGTCCCACATTCAGTCCCGAGCATCTTCAAATAAATGGAGCTGATGTGAAAGACCTTAGAGATCTGCTGGCATTCAGAGCAGGCAGTACTGACCTTGATAGACCAAGTGCCTGATGAAGTATAAGGCCGCTTCTGTATTTATATACCACATGCAGGGCATACAGCATAGAGGACCTACAAGCTGGAAACTCCGTCCCTGGATCTCCGACAACACCATGAGGAATCCTGGGCTGCACCAGTTAGATCTTGCATTAGAGGAGGATCTATAGCTCAATGGTTTCTGTTTAGAAAATCCCAGGATCCAATCCCCATTTAAAATATTCCATAACAGGGCTGGGCAGGACTTCTCCCTGGAGAACTTGGGACAGCCAGTACCAATCCAAGTAGACAGTAGTGGCTTGACAGGACAGTGATCTGACTTGATAAAAGGCAGCTTTGTGTGTTCTTTGGAAGGCAAAATACCTTGTGCCGCCCATTCTTGCTCCAGATCCCTTCCTGCAGTGTTTCCCTCTTTCCAGTAAGACTGCTCCAGAGAGGCTAATGTGTTCACGGTTCATCTTTCCACCTCTTCTCCCCTTTCCTTATGCAGCTCTGGAAGATGTCTATGTAAAGCTGGAGCGACGGGTCCGAAATGTGCCGGATGTCAAGAAGGGTATTCCAAGTTCAACAAAAGCACTTGTGAACCATGTTGGTGCAATAACCATTCCAAGAACTGCCATCGCGAAACTGGTAAAGCAAGGGCTGGCGGGGCGGAGGGAATAAAGCAAAGGAAGGGCAGGGAAGGGGGTTCTCTTCTTCTGTGAGTCTTTGTGGATCATTCTTTTATTAGTCAGCGTGTGATAAAACCGTATGCATAAACTGACCACCCTGATCTGGATAGCCCAGGCTAGCCCAATCTCGTCAGATCTCAGAAGGTACACAGGGTCAGTATTTGGATCGGAGACGTCTAAGGAATACCAGGGTTGTGACATGGAGGAAGGCAATGGCAAACCACCTCTGAACGTCTCTTGCCTTGAAAACTCTATGGGGTTGCCATAATTCAGCTGTGACTTGATGCCCTCCCATTGACCCTGACTAAATACATGTACATTTAAAAGTGCTCTGAGTCCCTTCTAGAGATTTCTGCATTCTTGGCTCAGGCAGGACTTGCTAACTAGCGTGTCCCAGAGCCACTACTGGTGACTTGCTCCAAAACCAGTTAAGTGCCTCACATTTTGTTAACCACCGTGGCATGTTTCTGCAGGGGGAGAGGCACATCCAGTCATACTGAAAGCAAGTATACTTGGCCTGCGTGTGTCACTTATTTCATGACTGGTGTACCTTACACACTGTAAAATAAAGAGGAGCTGTATATATTAATTTGCATATGTTTTATTGTTTTTTTTTAATTAAATTTATTTTAGATGGTTTTATACATTTGTACAGTTATCTACATATTAATATATACATATTTTTGGAGCCTCACAAAACTAGCTTATCCATTCATAAAATTTGGACCATATCTTCATCGGATCAGTCCTTGCATTTGTATTCAAAAGAAATCCCAACGTACACATTTCTGCCCAGTCTAACAATTTAACAATCACAGCTTCTTTTCCCGGCAGTGGCATATGTTTTATTGTTGTTACCCTCAAGTTACAGCTAACCCTGTAGAGTTTTCACGGCAAGAGACATTCAGAAGTGGGCCTGCCTTGATCTCACAGCTCTGGTTTTCCTTGGTGGTCTCCCATCTAAATACTAGCCCAGGGCCACTGCTGCTTAGCTGCTGAGATCCGGCAAGATCGGGCCAGCCTTGGCTATCCAGATCAGGGCTTCATATGCTTGGTGTTAGTAAAATTAATAGATGTGTTTTGGGTGCCCTCTAATGGAGCATCAATGGTACTTTTTAAAAAATTGGGGATGTATAACAGGAAACTTCTCATTTGGTGGATTCTGCCTTTCAGCATGGTGGCCTTGGATACCTGTGCAATCATTTGAATCTGTGTGTAGAGAGAGCTCATCCTTGCGCACATGTGTGGATATATACTTCTAAAAAAATGGCGACTGGAAGTGCAAGGGCCCATTGGCTTAACATTCCATCATCTCACCCCCCCCCCCCCAACCCGGGTCTGAAAATCCCATTAGGAGAATGGATGCGTGCCATGACCTGAAGCCACATCATTGCAGAGGGACCCAGCTTGGTAGCAGAGACTTGGACTCCATCCATGGCCAGCCATTCTGCAGCTTAGCAGAAGCTGGGTGGGTGGGTGGGGAGAAAGAGACACTCTTCATAAGCCAGCCTCCATGGCTGTCATTCAGTTCCTCCTTCAGCAGGCAACCACTCTGCAGGAGAGGGATGAAGGGAAAGCCAGCTCTGCTCCCTGGGTCCGCTTCCACCCATTTGCGTTTGACGTTTCCTTTGCTGCCTGCCTCGAGTTTTCCTCTTGTAAAGTAAAAGGAGACTGACAAGACTCACTGGGAAGACCAGACATGAGATGGATTGACTCAGTAAAGGAAACCACAGCCTTCAGTTTGCAAGACCCAAGAAAGGCCGTTAACCACGGGATGTTTTGGAGGTCATTAATTCATCGGGTCATGATAAGTTGGAAGCAACTTGACACACACAATCAATTTGATAAGAAAGCTTGTTCTGCACGCAGGAGGTTCCAGGTTCAGTCCCTCATGTAAAATGATTTCAGAAAGCAGGGCTGGGAAAGAACCCCTTCAATGTCGGAGAACAACTACTAGTCCCAGTTCAGGGATTGATGGGACAGCCAGTGGTCTTCCTCATAACAAAGCTTTACATGATCACTTTCCCCATCAGGAAACCTTTGCGCTATGATTTGAAATCAGGAAGGAGGGGGGTTACACACTTGTCCTCTCCTGTTGCACGTGGGATTGCTCCTCTAGTCACTGCTTTTTCTAACCCTGCCAAAAAAAATTGAAAAACATTCTTGAACCTGCTGCATATCCAAGGTGCTTTTTGCAAAGTAGGCATGTGGGGTATTCACACTGGAAGATGCAAAATATGAATACTTGTGACAACCCTAGTTTTTTTTTAATGTATTGCATATGTTAACCCAAGATCTTGCCTTTACTCTTGAAGTAAGGCCTTTGATGTCTCTAGTTTACATAGGAATGTCTGGTATGAAGTTTCTGTGGGCACCAGCAACTGCCCTGTAATTAGATGCCTGTCTTTGGCACCTCCTCTCCATTTATGCCCTCTGGAGTCAAAAGCTTCACGTCACTTTGACTTGCTTCTTCTTCAGACTTGCTCTGCATCTTTCAATTCTTCCATGGCCCAATGCCCAGTTTTCCTTCACCTGCTGAGAATTTGTTAGGCTAGGCTGGATGAGTGGGATCTACATTTAGAAACTGCAGCCTTTTCAGAACACAACAGCCGGTTCATTAACTTGGGGATCCACCATCATATTTCACCAGGGTTAGAACAGAGCCATGGGTTTCTGGGTGCCATTCAAAGTACTGGTTTTGACCTATAAGTGGCTTGGGGACCACAGTATGAAGACCTGTCTTGTCGTGTAGGAGCATGCCTGTATGTTAAGATGGTAAATAGAGGCCCTGCTTCAGGTACCTCGAGAAGTTAGGAAGGTGCCTATCGGGGTCAGTGCATTTTATTTACCAAATATTTAGGAGTCTTAACTGATGGATTTTCCCCTTAATTCTATAGCTTCAGTGTTTTAGATCATATTCTGCATTGGTTCAGAATCTTCAATAAGCTACTTTGGACCTTAACCTAATGAAAATGAATGCATTTGGTGACTTGCTTTAGAAGTAATCCCCCCTGGGTCTCTGGGTTTGGTGAGAGGGAGACCCCATCCCACCTACAATCCAAATCAGAAGTATCTTCTTTTCACCAACCGCTATAAACTTCTGCATTTCTTTTTTATTTTGTAGGCATTTGTCTGGACTGTCAGGGAAACACTGAAGGTGCATATTGTGAAAAATGTAAAGACCAGACCTACCGAAATATCTCGCATCATCACGAATGTCTCCGGTGCCCCTGCTCTACAGTGTTTTCCACTGGCAGCTGTCGAATAAGTAAGGCTGTTCTCTTACAATTTACGTTTGACCAAGAAAATCCTGCCAGTGGACAGTTTAACACCCTGGACCTTTGCTCAACTGTGCTCACGAACACATTTGATCTTACTGTTGCGCTCAGCTGGCTTTATTGACCCATGCAGAGTATTGTGATGGTCAGTAGCACAAAGAGACGTAGAAAGGATTAGAGGTGTTGGAGATAAATCCATTGGCAGCTTCCACTAACAATTCCCAAACATGCACCTTCGGAAGTCAGTCCGGAAACTTGAAGTGGTGCAAAATGTGCCCAGGATTTGAGTGGGTTTGCCAAAATGAATATAAAAAACCACAATGCTTTATCAACTGCATCAGCTCCTAATTTGTTTCCAGGTGCAATTCAAAATGCTGGTGTTGAACCTGAAAAGCCTTAAAGAGCTTGGGTCCAAAGCAGTGTTCCCTCTAAGCTGAGTCAGTGTGAGCTAGCTCACAGTTCTTTAGCCTCCGGCTCACACATTTTTGTCTTCGCTCAGGAAGGATGGCTCCAGAGCCAACTAATTGAGGCAGTAGCCAGCTCTCTTGCTCACAACTTGAATGCCAGTAGCTCACAAAGTAGAATTTTTGCTCGCAAGACTCCACAGCTTAGCGGTAGCATCTGTCCAAAGTATCTGAGGGACTGTCTTTCCCTAAATGAACCTGCTCAGGGGGGAACTCTGATTGTCCTGAGATAGGGCTGGTAGGAGCCCCTGAAAGAGCTTTCTCAGCTGTAAGTTAGGACTCACTGGAGGTGTAGCTGACATAATCTGAAGATGTATTTGCTGAGAGTAACTGCTTAGTGCTTTTGGTTTCTTGGCACTGTTTGACACTACTGGTTGGGATCGATAAGTTGAATATGCTGTATGTATTAATTTTATTGTAGAATATGCTTGTGTTTGATTGTAATTAATATTAATATAAGCCATTGTGTGTCGGGCGGTGTTTTGGGGGTAATCTGAAGGTAGGCTATAAAGCTGCTAGATGAATAAAATGCAGTCTGTGTGATCACAGAGGACGTCTCTGACAGGCAGAATCTGTTCCGCTCATGGCTCTGTGCATGTTACTCTACTTTTTGTTCTGTACATGGACTCCTCTCCTTTCTTCTTGTCTTCTGTTTACATTTCTTCTGTTGACTTTCAAGTGTCTTTGTTCTCTTGCTTTCATGTTAGCTCTCTTCCCCCCCCTCCATGTCCTTGTTTTCCATGTGACAGATCTCTCGCAGCCACCTTCTCCTGCATTGCTTTCACTTAAGTGTGAGGGAGGTGTCCGTGTTACCTTTTGTTACCTTTTTCCATGTACGCTGCTTAGTTCTCATTGTGCTGATCAGACTGGGTCTGGGCTGTACCACTTCAGACTGCAAGAGGGAGCTCTCACAGCTGAATGCTCTTGCACACAATTCTCCTATCCACATAGGAAACTAGGTGTAAAGAAAAAGGGTTCAATCTGCACCCTTTCCCCCACATACTAGTTTTTACTTGACTGAGGTGGAATATTCCATCATGTGAGCCCCCATCTGCAGCCGGGAGCAGTACAGCTCAGCTGCAGGCTTGCAACCTCAGTGCAAATGAGGCCTCAGTCTTGTGGACACGCTAGGAGTACTTACTTGTGTGTTCTCTCTCACCCATTCTCCTTATATTTCCAGCTCACCTTGTGCACACAGTGGACCTCTCTCTTGTTCTTGCCTGTGCTGTCTCACCTGTCCTCCTTCCTTTCTATCCGGTGCCACCTGGACTAGCCTAAATTCTTTTCCTCTTCTCCTTTTCTGTAGTAGATGCCAGCTTGCTCTGACTCTCCCATCTTTCGCAGCCTGCTTACTTGATGCTTCAGGGAGCGCGTCTGCTCTCTCTTGTTTTGTATAGCTCCCTGTCTGGGTATGACACCCCTAAAAATCCGGTACCTCGGATTTGGGTTGGCATTCAGTGTGTGAAAACAAGAGTGTTGGTGAATGGCGTGCAGTGATTTGGAATGCACAAGTTCCGAGGTTCAGTCCCTGGCTTCTCTGCTGAAAAGGATCTTGGGCTAATATGGTTGGGAAGGAACTTGGAGAGCCACTGCCGGTCAAGAGGAGTACGTGCAATACTGGCTAGACCCTGAGTGGGGTGAGACCAGCGTATGTGGAGGACTGTCTTCTCCCATGCAGCCCTGCCCCAAACAGTTAAGATGAACTTCGGAGACCTCCCTCTGTATGCCCTCTCTTTGGAAACTGAGGTGGGTGAACAGGGATGGGGACTTTTCCGTGGGGGTGCTTTCAGAATTCCTTTCTCACAGAAATCCCCGTTACTGAACCTGCAGTCTTCTGAAACAGCCAGTGAAGCCATCTTAATTTTCCAAAGCCTTTCGTTGAGTTTTCATCTCCCCACCCCTCTTTTTATTGTTGGGTTTAAATTAGACAACTGGGTTATTTTATCTTTGCTGTTTTATTAGTGGTTTAAATTAGAACACTGCTAGTTCTATTTATTTTCCCCTTCTTTTTTCCTGCTTCCATTAATGATCTCCTTCTGATTGTATTGGTGTTTATGCAGCTGGTTCTTCTTTTTAGCCTAAATGGTTTTATGTTTCCTTACTGGATGGCATATGGTGCTTCGCCCTGACCTGGTTGGCCGAGCCTAGTTGATCTCGGCTGCTAAGCAGGGTCAGCCCTGGCTAGTTTTTGGATGGGAGGCCACCAAGGAAGGCCAGAGTTGCTATGCAGAGAAAGGCAGTGGCAAACCACCTCTGAATGTCTCTTGCCTTGGAAACTCTACAGGGTGGCCATGTCAGCTGCCACTTGATGGTGCTTTCTACCACACCATAGGCTGCCTCAGAAATACTTCTTTAAGTGCAAGAAAAAAAAAACCATTTTGGATAAATGAATAAACAGATCAGTGCTTTGACTCTGCATACAGCAGCTTCCCATGTTCAGTCTGATGACTGCCAATTTTTGCCAATGGTTTTGTCCTTCCTGTCTCCAGAGTCTGGTCACCGCACTCCAACCTGTGACAAGTGTAAACCTGGCTACACGGGCGCCCTCTGCACCCAGTGCGACAATGGCTACTACAACTCTGACAGCATCTGCATAAAATGTCAGTGCAACGGGAACGTGGACCCAGCCCGGTCCCCACGAGTCTGCAAGCCGGACACGGGAGAATGCATCGGCTGCCTTTACCACACGGCTGGGTTTCATTGCGAAACGTGTCGGGAAGGTTACGTCAGAAATCCTGAAGGAGAAAACTGCACCAAGAAAGGTAATGTTGTCTCCTGCCACTCATATTTGGAGTACCCTTAACAAGAGCAAAAGTGATGTGGAATAAGAGAGATTTGTGCCTGGATTGTCTGATGTTTCTGTTAAAATCCGTAGGGTAAGGAGACAAAGCAGCTCTGCTGAGAGGGTTTAACCTTTTCTCTATGGCGTTTTTATAGTTAGATTGGAACCCTTGCAATGCTGCTATTAGCCCCATAGAGGACAAAAGACAGGCATTAGTCTCAAGTCTGCCTGTTTATCCCCCTATAGTGGTGAATCAAAGCTTGGAGGAGCATCAGATTGGAAAAACTGTGTGGAACCAGAGATTATACTCCGCCGCTGAGATACATTCCTCCACTTAATTCGTAGATCCGGTTGCTTCTTTTAAATAAAAGTAAGGACCTTAAGAGATTTGTCATAGATAAGCCATGTACAATGTGGCTTGGCCCCTTGATATCCTCTGATTAAGGATGCTGGTTCTTGCACTGCTGATTTAACAGCAAGGTGATGCATGCCCTAGAAAAGGTTGGAATGTAGAGGAATCCACTTTATAATCCAAATCATATGAGCAGCAATACTTGCGAACAATTGTTTAGAATGGTGTATACATCACGATATTTAACATGGGGCACTGACTGTGACTCCCACACAACTTGTTGCTCTGTACAGGCAGGTCTGTAAGTCTTAATTGATCAGTTTGGCCAACCAAAGCTTTAATCATTGGTTACTGTTTGCCTTCTACCAATCAATTTGTGCGATGACAACAGGCAAACCCTCTGCAGGCCACACAAATGTCTCCAGGTGGCAAATCTGATGCAAAAGAAAATCTGTATCCAAAGCTGGCAGAAACAAGACCAATTTTCCCCAAACTATAATGAATGACAAATGAAAGCTGCGTGCACAAAAATGGCCATCTTAAGACCACAAAGTTCATGACGCAGGGCAAATGAGTGAAGGGTGTGGTTTTTACCTAAGGGCTTGTCATTAATGAGAGTTTTTATTAACTAGCAGCAGTACCAGAACAAGCTAATGCCAAAAGTTTGGAAGTATTTGCTATAGGAACTCAAGTAAACAAATTTCACTATTGAATTCCTGTTTGGGGTTTGCATTTCCTTGCTTTCTGTTGTTGAGGTTGTGACAAAAGCCTAGGAAGAATCTGGTCTCTTAGGTCTGTGGTGTCAAACCCACTTGTCCTCTTTTTTAAAACTTGCAGAATCTATTTCTGGTCCAGAAAGCAGAGGACTCACCCCTCCGTCTCCATCTCCAAACGTCAGTGTTCCTACAGCTTTTCCAACGACAGCTATCAACAGCACGTTCATCCAGACAACGATGCCATCTGTTTTCCCCATCAGCTCCTCTGACAACAGCACCTCTACTTTAGCTGATGTCTCGTGGACGCAGTTCAACATCATCATTCTTACAGTCATCATTATTCTGGTGGTTTTGCTGATGGGCTTTGTGGGCGCTGTCTACATGTACCGTGAATATCAGAACCGGAAGCTGAACGCCCCCTTTTGGACCATTGAGCTCAAGGAAGACAATATTAGCTTTAGCAGCTACCATGACAGCATTCCCAATGCGGACGTCTCAGGCTTGTTGGAGGATGATGGGAATGAGGTGGCACCCAATGGTCAGCTGACATTAACCACTCCCATGCATAACTACAAAGCATAACAAAAACAGAACTTAAAAGGATTTATTTCGAAGCCTCTAAATGGAGCAAACTAATACAATGGTTCAGTGGGGAAGTACCATTGAATGATGCCACTGTTCTGGGCAAAGAAAATGGCGGCACTTTCCCTGTGTTGGCATGGCAGAGCTTTGTTAACAGCAAATGAGGGCTGGGCAGCATAGATCCTAGAGGAGTTTCAGGTAAAGATTATATTGGGTTCATGATTTCCCATCCAAATGGCATTATGGACATTGACTTGTATTTAAAAAGGGGGGGGGGTGCTTTGAAATATATTTTTGTATAAAATGACGGAGGCATACCAAGACTGTCATCTCAGTCTTGATCAAAAGCGATGTTCACTCTGGAACCTAATTTTTAGGCTCCTGTTTTGAGAAGTGGATGGCGGCGACGTGGTAAGATTGGAGATGGATCTTTGATTTTTTTTGGAGGGGTGGGGAGTACTTTCATGTCCTGATAATTTAACTTATTTAAACCACAAGAAGAAAAAAGAAGTCACATTTGTTTCTTGGAACGGCTGAAGGCATTCCAGTGCATACACACCACCAACCAAGGATTTTAGTTTTCTTCTGATAACCAGTGCAGAAAAGAGAGCCATTGTTTATTGAGAAGTGTACGAGGTGTGTCAGCCTCTCTTCCTTTTCTGCAACCTTCCCCTCCCGAGACGATGCTATTTAAAATGGAAGGATCCCCTTTTTGGTTAGCTTTAATGAACTTGGATCGAGTTCGAGGAAGTGAGACATGGCAGAGGGGCTGCTGTCTCGTGAGTCTCCTTGTCCCAAGCAGAAGCAGCATGTCTACAGAATGTAACAAGAGATTCCTAGACATCGTATTTGTAACTATTTGTACAAAAATATCACATTTTATTCCTTTAGATTTTATCTGTACAGAGGTTCGTGACGTTGTAAAAAACAAACACAAAAACAAAAACCAATGGAAAAGCAAGTATCGTTTAAAAGAGTTGTAAATTTAGATAGTGATATGGCTGGAGCTGGGTCTCCGGCAACATTTCGTTGCTAATTGTTCCTCTTCTGATGATACGAATTTACTTTTTGTCTTTAAAAGGATCATTTCCCTTGCTGGTTTGAGTCAAGGTTTTCCTCATAGCCCCTCTTCTCCTCAACACGGACGTGTTTATCGTTGAGGCACTGGTGCATTTTGGCACCCAGATGTGACTGTTGGAACATGGGGGCTTACCCAAAATTCGTGGTTATTTCACTGAAGTGCTGAGAAGTGGTCTCAGGAGCATAGAGTGGCTGATGACGTCCCACTAGACAAGTCCTTGGAAATCTGTGGTCTGACTGCATGTCTCTTTAAACTTGTATCAAGAGGAGCGGAAGGGGAGAAGCCAATCAGAGTCAGGAATCTGACACTGGTGTATGTGCGCACCTTTCCCCCATGTCGTCACCCCATTGTAAATCTTTCCCTGGAAGTTCTGTTAGAGAAATAACCTTCTCAGCTCCCACCATTTCCTCCTCCATGTGTCCCAAACTACCCTTTAAGTGTGCATGCCTGCATGGGTGGGTGATGGAGGGGGTAATTTGGGTTATTCACTATCTCCAGGGCATGTGAAAAAGGCAACTGCCCCATTCATTTTTTTGGAAGTGTCTACTACTGCCCTGGTAACAGGGTTCGGCTGAGGAAGTACATTGACACCTCTATTGCTGTGTTCAGCTGGGTCCCACGTGTTAGGCTGCACACAGTTTGACCAAGATCAGGAGCCTGGAGTGCTTCCCTTTTCCCACTGGTCAGGGCTGTGCTACATACTTCTCCAGTCATTTCCCCTTGGGTATTCTTGTAACCTGATTTTGACTTTATGACGAGTTGAAATTCTTGGCACTGAGAGAGTCCATGAACTAGTGAAGGGATTTGCTGTTACACAGCCATGAAATGAGATCTGTGAGAAATCCTGAAGACGTAAAGAGGTTTAGGATGGCACTTTTTCAGAAGGTACCTCAGAGACCAATAAGATTTCTGGAGTGTAAGCTTTTGAGACTCAAAGCTCCCTTCATCAGATACAAGACTGTGTCTGACAAAAAGGACCTTTGATTCTTGAAAGCTCATATCCCCAAAATCTTGTTGGGTTTATAAGATTTTTCTGGATTTGAATCTAAATTAGAATAATCTGCTCTGGAATTCCAAATCCATAGCTGCAGGCAGGGGGACAGCATGGAGGACTATGTTCATTGTGTCTTTGCTAATGAAGTTTCTATTTGGAACTTGAGACACTCTTTGTTCTCAGTGTGTTTAATATACCCATTGATAGCTGCAAGAAGTGACAGTCCTTATAACAATCCTTTCACATCCACTAGTTCTGTTCCCATTTTCATGGTTGCACAATTAGTAGGGTCCACAAGAGTCTATGCGATAGCTTTTCACAATTTGGTGCTGCCCTCTTTACTCTTTTATAGTCCTAAAGTGCATTTAAAGGTTGAGTTGAAGCCCATTCATCAACTTGGTCTACCGGCCAGGATTATTACCCACCCCCTGTGTCCAGGAGACGTTGTTAAGGTCCAAGCAAGGCCTCCTGGAATAAATTAGTGCTGGTGAGGAGAACTGCTTTAAGGTCTCAGAATGTTGTCTTTTCCTACCCAAGAGTTGGGTGTTCCTTACGAAACAGATCCTTAGGCAGCGTTTCGTGCAAAACAAGCTTCTCATCTCATAACCTTTAGAATGAAACACATTTGATATAAGGCCTTGCCCTCTATACCCTTTTGTTGTCCACTGTGTGAGACAGGATGCTGGACTAGATGGACTATCGGTTTGATCTGGTGGGGCTCTTCTTATGTTCAAGAAGAGAGGAACAGCCATTAAAAAGCACCAAGCCTTTTTTTTAACCAGGCTTTTTTTTAAATTGGGCAGTTAAAGGTTTTGGTAATTTACATATTTTGAAAGTCCTTTGCTCAAAGTATCTCAAAGGAGTCCGATACGTTATTGATCGCCCTTGCTTTTGAAGCCCAGGCTAGCCCAGTCTCACCAGATCTCGGAATCTAAGCAGGGTCGACTCTGGCTAATATTTGGATGGCAGACCTCCAAGGAATACCTTGGGTTGCGATGAGGAGGCAGGCAATGGCAAACCATCGCTAAGTGTCTCTTCCTTTGAAAACTCCACAGGGTTGCTATAACTCAGCTGTGACTAGGCAGCAGAAAAAAAGAAAAGGAAAAAGAGGCCCTTTCTTTGGTAGAGCACTTGCTTTGCACACAGAAGGCCCCAGATTCAATCCCTGGCATCTCCAGTTAATAGAAAGACCATTCTCTGTCTGAGATCCTGGAAAGCTGCCACATGGCAGCTTGTGCACATCAGCCATACCACAACATGTGTGTTGAAGGGCATTATGAAGAATTTTTTTTAAGGGCTCTGTTGGACTCAACTCATGACTAAAACTTGTAACCGGATAAGAACTCCATGCCGCCAGAGTCACAAGCTGACAAAAACTGGGGCAGCCCCGAAGGACAGCTAGCACATGTGAAACCTCCTCCAAGGGAACAAAGCTTATTAATGTTCCAAACAGCGAGAATAAGGAACATAGGAGCCCATTTCCTACTTTTTGGCACAAATCATTTTAGACACAGGAAATTGAATAGGTATCCCTGTAGGACAGACTGTATCACAAATGATTCTGGCTCCCAAAATGGAGTTGGCAGGCCAGATCCCAGGAGTCATAACCAGTGTGTCTCCTTAGTGTCTGATGATGAAGCTTATACCTTGGAAAATGCAGTTGGTCTCTAAGGTGCTACTGGACTTGACGTATGTCTCTGATTCATCAACAGAGATTGGCAGGGATGGTGAGGGAGGGAGACAGATTGGTTCTGAAAAGAACTGTAGCACATAAGCCACGGAGCAGTTAGTAAAGTCAGTGTTTTTGTCGTGCATATCAATGTACTTGGCAGTTTCTAGCACTTTGCTCCCCATTCTCTCCCCCCCGAGTAGTCTCTGAAATATTATTTTGTTCTCTATTTTTAAAGCTGCCTCATGTTTTCCTAATAGTACTTGGGCATTTCTATAGCACTTTCAAATATTCACAGCACTTTACAGATCATCTTTAACAGCCCTGTAAGGTAGGCCAGTACTGAAAGAGTAGTTTGGGTTTGAGAGAGCAGTTTAATGGTACCTAGTGACTCCTTGACAGAAGCAAGATTCAAACTGGGGCCTTCCTGATTTGTTCACTATGATAGACGTTCAGTGTGATTTCTTACTAGGAGCTGGGAGACTTGAGGTCAAAACTCTACCCTGCTGCCCACTGTCTGGGTGACCTTGAACCATTCCCACACACACAGCCCAACGTATTCTACCTCCATCTGAAAGACTGTGAGGATAACATAGAGAAAAAAAGAACAATGCACTGATACCCTAAGTTCCTTGGAGGAATGGCCAGTTGTATTCTAACCTCCCTCCTAACCTCAACTGCCCCCATATTCCAGGGCATGGAAAATTAAACTGCAAAGCTGAGAACTGTCTCCAAAAGAAGATGGTTATGTGGCTGAAGTAAAAAGGTTTTATTATGGCATCCCTGCAAGGCATTCTGGGAATGAAGATAATATTAGCACCCCTTTCCAATAATGCTTACGGCATTTGTATAAAATTGTTGGCTTTTTGGGTAGGGTGGGGAAGGAATCACTTCCATTCTGCATTCTTCCATGTATAACATTTTGGCTGGATTGCTGTTACATGCCCTCAGCCTGGCTAGTTTGGAAGGAGTTCAAAAGCTTTCATTAGCGCAGAGTGCCACAGCCCATTTGTTGGTGGCAAAACAGAAGGTATCATATATGTCATGTCCAAGAGCAGCCATTTGAGTTACCTAGTAGTTTCAGGGTCCAAATTAAGGTACTCATTGTTGTTTTAATAGTATGAGTCGTGTACCTTGGGGAGAAAGATAAAAATGTATGAATATTTTCTCATCATTTTTTAAAAAGCTGAAAAATACTCTTGAGGTTGTTGGTTTGAACAGAGGAATGGCAGGAGAGAGGGGCACAAAATCACATTCCCTACAAGGTGCTTTCTCACCTGCATGGGAAAAGATCCAAGGGAAAGCAGCCTTGCTCCTCTGCCATTCTTCCACTCAAACTGACAGCTGCCCAAGGCTGCTTTTCAATTTTACAAAGTAAAGTCACACATCTGCCAAGTTACATGGCGTTTGCTCTTGGAACATACTTCCCATTATACTGGTCGGAACTGAGTGTAGAGTGTAAGATCTCACTGGTAGTTCCTACTCTTTTGAGCTCTTCCTGGGAGATTTTGTTGCTTGAGTGATCTTCTGAAAATCTTTCTTGATGATAAGGTGAATGCTGAAATCTGCTGAATTTAATCATTTTCTCTTGAACGCTGCCGTTCATTGGACTGTTCATAGCTGTTTTAGACTGGCCTTAATTGCAGTGGTTTTCAGAGGGTGTTGTATGTTGCTTCATATGCTTTGCTGAAAAAGCACTGGAGACATTTCACAAATGAGGATTGCATAGAAGTGGAATTCCACTCAAAGTCTGACTTCCATACATTAGAACACTGTGCCCCAAAGAGCTTAATGACTCAACAGAACGCAGAGATTTCTTATGAACCTCACAGTAGCCAAGGAAAGGCAGAGGGCCCGCTCTGTACCTCTGTAGGGGTCATTAGGTGCTGGCATGAACTGTGGAAAGTAGCGTTGCATAATACTTAAAGTGCTGACCAGGTCTAAGTTGATCAGAGTTCAAATCCCCATTCAGTTGTGAATTTGCTTGCCTGTGGGGGTGGGGACACACAGACCCTAATTGGTTGTCAGCAGGGCTCATTTCAAGCAGGAGCTCGGGGGGAGTGCAGCTCCGGGAGTTGGTGCCAGCCCCCCCCCCCCCCCCGGTGGGGGAATGCCTGCTTGTGTCATGGCTGCAGCAAAATGACCCCATCCCCTGGAAAGGTCCTTGTTCCTCCGACCAGCCTTCTGAAGGCTTCAGCCACCACTGAAGCTATCCTCCCAGAATAGTGGTATCTCTGAGGCTTGGATTAGTAGCTGCCCCCTCTCTGCCAGCTCACCCTCCCTCCCTCTCTCCTGACATACTTCCGGTGATGTCACATGGTGTAGCATATGCAAATAAGTTATGCTAATGAGCTCCTGCACCTCTTTTACTACGAAATGACCCCTGGCTGTCAAGATAAAATGGAGGAGGGCTGAACCATGTATAAAAAGGTGATGGTGTGATGGAAGGAAATCATTTCCCAGAGGTTCTTTGGACAGGCTTGGTTAAAGATCTCCATCCTTCCTGTTTTCAGGGCAGTTGGTTTTGCTCATGTGGGTAAATCTTTCCTCCAAAATCTCTGGGTTGGAAAACAAAACGTGCCCACAGACTTTCCTTGGGAAACTTCACACATCTCCAGTGGAAATAAATTTCAGTCCCATTTTTTAAAGATAAAGGAGAAGGGAAAGCAAGGAAGACTGGCCCTGGATCTTCTAAAGCATATAAGAACTAGGACTTACTGCATGGGGTACCTACCAGTCAGTTATGCCAGAATACAGGATTTGCACATGGCTTGTCGTATCACGGGGACATAAATGAAGAATAAATGTAAATGTCCAGGGAACATTTTCTTCAGTGTGAAGAAATCATATTTGGAGAAAAGAGCCTCTAGATCACAGAATGGTTCTAGGCAGAATGGGTCCAAGCATCTATCCCCTACCCCTTAAATTAAGCATGGGTACCGATTGGCTTGTTGGGCTTACCTGTTGCTGCTGGCTACTTGAACATTTGCCTAAAGAACATGCCACACAGTCTTCTCTAAGGTAGTGCTTTACAGAGGACAATCGCAGACGGCTGGCAAACGGGATCATTTGTCTGTAGTTACAAGAACGTGAAGGTGAAGGAATCACTGAAGATATTAGGAAGCCGCAGGTTCTTAGGGAAGCCCATTTGGAAACCACTCTCCTGACACCCAAACTTATGCTGTTTAGCTCCTAAATCACTGTTTGTCCCAATCTCTGCCTTTTGGGGATGCATGGTTAAAAAATTGTGAGTGAATTGCCTGAATTGTCATTCTTTAGCACTCTCCCCTGGAGAGTTTCTAGAAGTTTAACCTCTGCGTATTGGGTGATGCATTTTGCCTCTGGAGCACATGTGGACAAATGCATGCGCATGAACACTAATGCACTGTGCTGTGCACAGCTTGCCCTTTTGCACGCAGCACTTGTCAAAGTATATTTTGAACTGTATGTAACGTGCTGTGTAGGACAATTATGTCCCTTCTTAATGAAAGATACACAACATGTCCCTTCTTAATGAAAGATAACACAACAAACACCCTCTTGGCTTTTTAAAATCAGTGGGGGATTGGCTCATAAAGAATAAACAAGTACAGTATCCCAACTAATGGTGAAGAATCTTTAACAGTATGCAATTGTTGGAGAAGATGGGGCTTGGGTTGTTATTTAAGAATTGGGATGTTCCAAGCATGTTTCTTGTTCTCGTCTGTTAAATACTGGAGGGATTCTAAAGCACCTGGCAAATGTCTACTGAAAGAGCATTAAAATCTCAAAGACAGGAAGAAAAAAGTACACGGAGAGTTCCACATAGAGATTGTCATTGGCCACATTCAGACATCATGACAATCCTCAGTTCAGACAGGCAGGGACATGTCCTGTTTGCCTTGCTGATGCATGGAGTACACCTGAAGCTTTCTCGATTTGGAAAGCCTTCATTCAGGCTTCAGTTTTCTGTGACATATGAAACTCCAGTTTGCCCAGGCCCAATAGCATTTGGACACCATTGCTAACTGGATTTTGATTTGAGGCTTCCACACAAGCCCATGAGGATAGCAAACAAAACACGTTTATGTCCGCTGTGAACCAACAGAGATTTGTCGTGTCTCAGTGCAGCCACTGGAATCACTGAACAACGGAGGTCGCACTCAGCATAAGCAGCAACCAGATAAAGACCATAGAAGATGGAGGTCCCGAATGTACACGGCACTTTTTAGTGTTACGGAGATGTTTCATTATTTCGGTTCTCAGCATCCTCTCCAGATTCCCAGAGTTCCGTTGGGAAAGCCATAACACATTAAATCATTTGGGTTTATGGTAAAGATGTGTACTTTAAGGGATGCTATTTGAGAAATCTGTAAGGAAACAGTAGGGTTGCCATGTGTATATGGAGAAAATTGAAACAGAGATGGTTAATCCATGGCTTCCAAAGACATAATGGCCCTTACAGCATACTCTGGCTATGATCTTAAAACACATCTGTGGGGAATTTTCAGCTCTTTCAGTCCATGGGTTCAGTAAATCAGGATGAAGATAAATTAATCTCAATCTAGAAATAGAATGATCCATGCAAGTAGTGAGTTTTGCCTCCACAAAAGTCCCCCCCATGGGTGTTCTGTAAAGAGAAAAGACCATCTTAGTTATAAATTCGTGATTCTATTCTGTAGCAGTCATGCCCAAAGAGAAACAGTAAGATGGCATGTAGTTCAGGTTCTTAAATCTCCTGAACTACCGTAGCTAGAAATAACTGCATGAACTTTTAACTGTAGAGAGACAGCATGAATTGTACAGTGAAAAAGGTGCAGCAATAGATTAACCAAAAGAATATACTACTCTTGAACAGCAGGTATGATGATGTTAGCATCCCAGCAGAATAGTCCAACGGAGGCCTTCTTATCCTGTATCCGTATCCCACAAGACATGCCCAAGGGCTATAACATGCAGCACAGATGATTTCTTCTTGTTGGGGAAAAAAGATAATTTGAAAATGAAACTCGGGGGGTGGGGGGGGAGAGAATCTGTTTTAATGTTATATTCTAAAAGTAATGCCACGGACGTCTCTGATTCATACAACATCAACAGGGGCTTACAACTTGAAGACAAATTGCATTCCTCCAGATACAGTTCATCAGTTATATTTTACGCCCACAGTCCCGAGCATACGTTAAGCTTTTGAAACGCGTTTGTTTGAAAAATAAAAAGGTGTATGATCAGAATATATGTTGGAATTTATACAGAAGAATGTTATTTAAAATTAAATAAAAAATAAATGTATATAATTTGTATCTACGCAAGTCTGGCTTTGGCTTTTGGTCTTTATAAATTAGGTGGATGGGCCATGCCCACCTCCCACAGAAATTAAAGTGAGGGGGGGGGTCCTGACAGTTTTGTCGTCTATAGTATCACTTTGGTGGTAAGTCAATGGTGGCTTGCATTTTGGGGGGAAAACTGGTTGCAGAAGTAATGCTTAATAGTTTGCCACTCTTTTACCCATACAGGATGGTGTCAGGGGTCAGCATTGCTGGGCAGCCTTTGGGGCCCCTGGAGGACCCAGAGTCAACAGATCCCACGGCCAAGCCCTGACTTGCCCCCCCCCCCAATGCCGCAGCTCAGAGGAAGATGAGCAGGAAGTAGTGAGGGCTACTCCTACCGGCCATTGCTTGTCACACATTCAAACTGGTGCATGAGTGATGGAGTGGCTATGGCAGATAGAAGCAGCTGCGCCACTTCTTCCCTGCTTGCTTATCTCTTTCAGAGCCAAGCCATCATTGTCAGCTTTCTGGTGTGGGATGAGGAGGCAGACAAGGATGGGGGGGGGGGGCTGTGGGCTTCTTCCCAAGGGCTCTGAAGACTTGGAGATGGGCCTATACCCACAAATTCTCAAAGCATCAAAGACATTCACCATACATCCCTCTCCACCAAAAATGAGAGGGAAGGCATCACTGGAACTGCCAGAGGGTGGAGGGCCACGAGACGGAAAATTCTGGAAACAACTCTATATTCATTCTTCCAACTAGACAATGGGGCCACGAAGGGGCAATGTGGAGATGGCCAAGTGGAGATCCTGGCCTCAAGGTGGTAGGAACAAAAGCCTTTTCAGTACAGCAGGATGCCAAGGCATCTTAAAGCCTAAGAATGTTTACATGACCCAGTCTTTCACAGACTAAGAGACCCTAGCATCATGCTCAATAGGATCCTTACTTGGCAGGTACATGGATATAGAAGGGGGGGACGACACATGTGAACAGTGTGGACAAATCGTGAAATATGAGAGGTACAACCCAACACTTCAGTGTGTGCTAAAATGTATACAAGCAGTGATTAGCGGGCCTTACAAGACTGTTAACACCTGAGACAAAGCCATTATTGCAACTGAGGCTGAAATAGATAAGCATCAAACTACCTTAGGGATGCCAGCCTCCAGGTGGAACCTAGGGATCCCCTGGAATTATGGGTCATCTCTGACTAGAGGAATCAACCCCCTGGAGAAAGTGGATACTCTGGAGAGTGGACGTCATGGCATTGTGCCCCACTGAGGTCCCTGTCCTTCCCAGGAAGTCTCCAGGAGTTTCCCAACCTGGATCTGGATCATTAGTTACTGCAAGGTGGTGATGGACTCCCTTCTGCCAATTTAGAAACTTCCTAGCTCCTGCTTATCACTCTCGCCTTCAAAGTCTGAGAAGTTACTAGAGTAGTGGAGCAGAGGGGACTCTTAGCTGGGAACAGGCTGTTCAGCAATCTCTTTTGTAGACCGTTGTAAGGAGAATGGAATGGTTGCAAATTGAGGGAAATGAGGCAATACTGTTTGGGAGTCTGAGCAGAGGCTCTGGAGCTCTCTTGGCATGGCAGAAATCGGAGTGCTTTTTAAATTTTCATTTGTGCATTTGAATCTAGCTAGCTGGATTGGGTACTGTTTGTGTTGCATTCTTAGCTGCCTTGAGTCTGAGGAGACAAGATGGGATAGAAACATTTCAAATAAATAAATTTCAAATAAAAATATTTCTGTAAGCCGCCCTGACCCTGTTCGCAGGGAGGGCGGGATATAAACTAACTAACTAACTAACTGACTAACTAACTAAATAGAGAATTGGGGGTATGCTACAAACAGATCTCTTTTGGGTCAACTGAATGCTGCTAATAGCCCAGGATGGCTGGCAGATATTTCTTCAAAGGGAGCCAGTGAAATGAGACGATAGCATGGGAACTCTCTGTCAAGTGTTTGGAACGAGAAACCTATCAGAAAGGGTTAACACTAGTGCTGCTTTGAATGGACAGAGGCAAAGAGGGAGAGTTGAACATTTGAGTCCTTGAAGCTGGAGAATGCAGCTTGGTGGCAGCAGTGGCTCCCTGGGATTTTGATGTTTGCTTCAAAGAATGCCCCCTTTGCCTCAAATGCAGTCTGTCTTTCCAGTCTGTAAATGAAACAAGTATTACAAAGACCTCAGTTTGGCTATGCGCACTGTCTCTCATCCAAATGAAAGGAAAGCTGATAGGACTGCTTTTGGAACTTCTCCCTGCTTGGAAGAAGAAGGGATTCGATTTATACCCCACCCTTCACTCAGAATCTCAGAGCGGCTTACAATCTCCTTCTCTTCCTCTCCCCACAACAGACACCCTCTGAGGAAGGTGGGACTGGGAGAGCTCTGAGAGAACTGTGACTGACCCAAGGTCACCCAGCTGGCTGCATATAGAGAAGTGGGAAATCAAACCTGGTTCTCCCAGATTAGAGTCCGCCCTCCTAACCACTACACCAAACTAGATGTGAGAAGCTTGCTCACAACAGCAACAGGGGAATCCCATGTCCCTACCTCCCCCCAAGACCGGCCCTTGGATCATTGCAGAGTAACCTTCCCCCTAGTTTCAGGCATTACCCAGAGAGCATTTGCTTGTATAGTCACACTTCTGTCCAATGCAATAGAGAACAGAGCTAATCCTAAAAGCATGCTTCTGTAGCTCAAATCGATAAATCTTCAAAGTTTGCATTTGATCCAATAGATGCTGGTCTAATGGCCCGGTGACTATTAAGGAAACACTGCCTTGAGGTTTCAGAGGGTAGCTGTGTTGGTCTGATGTTGATACTCTGCAAATGTTGGAAAGCTGCCAACAACCATTTGCTGGTAGAAGGATTTAGAATGATTTAATCTTTTGCAATTTACAACTAATTAAGATAAGGCTAAACAATGCTAAATCTGATTAGCAGGAAGGCAGGTCTTTTAACTGCCTCAAAATGATACCGGTTCCTCCACCTTTTCCCCCAGCCCTCTGATGCCATCTGTACAGGGAGACTCAGAACAGTCTGGAAGAGAAGAACCCTTTGCTGTACAGAAGTGACATATAGCTTCTTCCATATCCACGGCCTTTGCAGGAGTTAAGTCATATAGTCCTCAGTATTGGGCACAAACAGAAATCAGTTAAGAGCTCTGATTAAACCAGCATATAAACTGATAAGTAAATCAGAGCAAATAGGGTTAAATGACAGAAATAAATAGCTAATTTATATGTTACAGTGAAGGATCACTTCCATGTTCTCCACCAATTGATAGAATAAAACAGAGAGCATAATTTTGGTTTTTTATTTTCAAGTGGAGGCTGCTGCCGTTCGTCCTGCCTACTAGGCAAGGGATTGCCATCTCCCAGGAGAAAAAAAATGTCCTGTTTCTTGAAGAGTGCTGTAACTTCAATGGGACATTATTTACCAGGTGTTATTTACTTCAAGGCCATCAAAAGCTTCCACACAGTAAATCTCTATTAAAGGAACTGCAGTAGAAAAGAGCGAGAGTCCAGGAGCACCTTAAAAACTTACAAAATACGTGGCAGGGGATGAGCTTCCACGAGTCACTGCTCACTTCTTCAGATACACCTAGAATGGGAGTCCGTCCTATTTATTGGAAAGTGGAGTGACTTCAGTTGCTGAATGACATTAGCCGGAAAATTACACGAACAGGTGACTTACAATAGCAGGCCTGATTGGATTTAGGTGAGATATGCGGAGGGGTAACAGGCATGGAGAAATCAGCATTATCAATCATTACCAATGCTAGCTGTATCTGAAGAAGTGAGCAGTGACTCACGAAAGCTCATACCCTGCCACATATTTTAAGACACCTGTGTGTGTGTCCCCTTTGGTGTTGAAGAGACATTTGATCAACAACTGGCTTCTGTGTTTCAAGTGGAGGCTGCCATTTCTCCTTCCTCCTAGAAGGCCCAAAGTGCAAGAATCACAGCCAGTGTTCCCTCTAAACTGTTAGTGTGAGCCAGCTCACAGTTCTGTAGCCTCCGACTCATAGATTTTTGTCTAAGCTCAGAAAGGGTGGCTGCAGCGCAAACTAATTTACGCAGTAGCCAAAGCAGTTATAACTGACGAAGTTATTTCCAAAGGGTTAGGTTGCCAACTCTGGGTGGGAAATTCCTGGAGATTTGGGGGTGGAGCCTGGCAGGGTGGCATTGGAGGGAGGGAGCTCAGCAGAGATGTCATGCCCTACAGTCTACCTGCCAAACCTGTCGTTTTCTCTTGGGGAATTGGTATCTGCAGTCTGGAAACCAGTTGTAATTGCTGGAGAACTCCAGACCCCACCTGGTGGTTGGCACCCCAAATTATGATTAGTATTATATAAAAAAAGGTCTCCGGCGAAGCACACATTTGTTCATGTAGAAGGAAACTGGCTTTTCGCGTGATTGATATAATCACACACCTGCGACCTGCTAGACGCGATTCCCCCGTCCCCTTCGCGTTTTCCAAAGTGTAAAAAAGGTATGAAATCGAATAAGGAAAATGCAAGAATGTTTCAGCCGGAGAGGGCGCCAGGCAAAAGCCTCATTCGTTTTGCTCCAGCGTCCCGTCTTTCCCCGCCTTAATAGTTTTCAACCCCTCCTTCCTGCTTGCCCGGAGTGAACATGGGTCCCTCCAAAACCATCCTCCCTCTTCCGGGCATTCAACACGGCGCCCCATTCCCAGCCTGCCCTCACGCAAAGCGCGTGCCCGGAGTAAACATGGCCTCTCCACCCCCGCCTTGCTCTCGCCTCCGTTGCCACATCTCTCCCTTCACCAAAATGGCGCCCGAAATACCTTCGGCCGTCGCGGCCCTGATGAAAAATGGCCACTCGCTTTAGAACTCTAGAGGTTTCCCGCCAGCCGCCTTCTCTCTGCCCGGCTTCTTTGGCTTCACAAAGATGGCGGCGGCGAGAGGCTCTTGCGGTCGTTTGAATTCCATCCCCGCCGCCAAACTCGGACAATAACAGCCAGTGTCACCGGCGGAGGAGTCGCAGCTGCCCGCCTTCCTCCTCGCTCGCTCGCTCGCCCGCCCGCCCGCTATGGACTCCTTCCCGGGGGAAGACCCCACCTTGCCTGTGGCGTTCAACGGCAGGTGAGGCAGGGACCGTTAGAGCCGTTGAAGTCGATGGGGGGGAGGCGTTAACCGTTTCTTGCCCGTGCGCGTGATGCTAACAAAGAGGGGCGGGCTTTGAGAGCGTGTTTGAATCTCCCACTTATGGGGCTGGGGAAAAGATGCTGGGGGGGGGGGGGGAGTTAGGCAGGCTTCCCTTCTCTGGGGCATCCTCGTTGTAGGGCTGCCCGACTGACTGACGAGGGAGGGACCCGAAACCAAAGGCGAAATCCGTGCAATAACTCAGTGAGGACCAGTGTGCCCTCTAAGCTGAGTTGGTGTGAGCTAGCTCAAAGTTTGTTAGCCTCTAGCTCACAGATTCTTGCGATAGCTCAGGAAGGATGGCTCCAGAGGACAAACGAATTGATGCAGTAGCCAAATCGCTCGCTCACAACTCCAATGCCGGTAGCTCACAAAGTAGAATTTTTGCTCACAAGACTCCATAGCTTAGAAGAGAGCGTTGGTGATAACTCAGTGAGGACCAGTGTTCCCTCTAAGCTGAGTTAGTGTGAGCTAGCTCACAGTTTTTTTAGCCTCCGGCTCACACATTTTTTGTCTTAGCTCAGGAAGGATGGCTCCAGAGCAAACTGATTTATACAGTAGATAAATCGCTTGCAACTTTAATGCCAGTAGCTCCCAAAGTAGAATTTTTGCTCACAAGACTCCACAGCTTAGAAGAGAGCATGGGTGAGGACCAACTGACAGAAACCCCTCGCGCAGGCTTTCCAGCTCTCTTCAGGAGGCGGCTTGTTAACAAAGTTTGGAAAAAGACAGACAGGTGGACAAAGCAGATTCTTCAGCCGAGATGTAAAGGTCTGGTCTGGCATCCAGCCATTGAGCCTCCCTGACCCACACCTGTGTTGATCCTGTAAGGTTTCTGTATAAGATGTGGAGAGAGTAGCTAAAGAGAACTCAGTGGTTAAGATGCTGAGCTGCAGACTGGAAGGCCGGTAGTTTGGCAGTTCGAGACCCGAGTGCTGCATGACGGAGTGAGCTCCCGTCTCTGGCCCCAGCTCCTGCCATCCTGTTCAAAAGCAAGAAATTGCAAGTAGATAAATAGATACTGCTTCAGTGGCAAGGTGACAGCATTCTGTGCGCCTCGGCATTTAGTCATCATGACCACATGACCACAGAGATGTCTTCGGACAGCTGGCTCTTTGGCTTGGAAACGGAGATGAGCACCACCCCCTAGAGTTGGATTTGACTGGCTTTTGAGCAAGGGAAATCTTTACCTTTACTTTGGTTTATAAGGCCCATGCAATTGTATTCTATTAAATCTTAATTTTTACCTGTAGAGAACAAGGGTAGTTTAGTGGTCAGTATGCTGAGCTATGATGTGGGAGACTCATGCCATGGAAGCTCGCGGGGTGACCTTGGGCAAGTCACACACTCTCCACCTAACCTGCCTCACAGCATTGTTGTGAGTATAAAATGGAAGAGAGGAGAATGATGTAAGCCATTTTGGGCTCCCCTAGGGGAGAAGTAAGGCGATTATTTCTTCCAAGGAAGGAGGGGTATACTTGCCTTCCCTCTCATGGTTTCTCTCCATTACAATCCTCCGTTACAATTCTCTAATACGAGAGCCAGTTTGGTGTAGTGGTTAAGTGCACGGATTCTAATCTGGGAGAACTGGGTTTGATTCCCCACTCCTCCACTTGCACCTGCTGGATGACCTTGGGCAAGCCATAGCTCTGTACCAACTGTTCTCTCAAGGACAGTTGTCCCAGAGCTCTCTCAGCCCCACCTACCTCACAGGGTGTCTGTTGTGGGGAGGGGAAGGGAAAGGAATGTGTAAGCTGCTCTGAGACTCCAAGTGAGTGAAGGGCGGGGTATAAATCTAATCCCCTCCTCCTCTTCCTCCTCCTCCTTCTATGATAGGTGAGGCTGGTACAAAATCACCCAGCCAGTGGGTTGCCTGGTGCGAGGGGCCACTCTCCCTGCTGTTTCTTAAAGTGGTCAGCCAGATGCTTCTGGCAAGCAGCCCATGAAAGGCAACAACTTTCCCCTTTTGTTACCCTCCTCCTCCCCCAGCAGCCATATTCAGAAGTAGACTGCCTCTTGACATGGAGATATTACTTGGCTATTGTACCTAATAGCTACTGATAGATGCATCTCCCATGAATTCGTTTGGCTTTCAGTTTACTTGAAGGCAGTGGATGAGGGATTAACTTCACAGTGGAGAGGGAGAGGCTTAGTTTGCTGGAGCTTATTCAGATACCTTTATTGGGACTCAGTAGTAGCAGTGGGATTAATAATCATCCCTACCATGTCCTTTGGGTCATGGTGCTGGAAAGTGGTGGGGTGTTTTGGAGAGGATGGGTGGATAAAGATCTCCCTGTGCAAATCCCAAATAACGTCTTCACAAAGTAACCATGATTAGAACCTTCTCAGCTCCCCACATCCAACGAATAGAGTAGTCAATTGCCTGGAGAAAATAAGACTTTTAATAGAGGCTTAATGGGCAGTTATTTACCTAATGATCCTATTCACTTCCATGCCATGAAAACTTCTTCTGACCATTTCCACACCACACATGAAACTTCTGTGGAAAGGGACAAGACATTTTTCTCCAGGCCTGTTGGCAACCATACCTACAAATTTTGCTTCCGGCAGATTGCCCAGTAAGGTGCCATGGTGGAGTGTTGAACACAAAGGGTTTTTAAACTCCCTGTCCTCTCAGGAGGGTGCTGCTTGGCATGGCATCGCTTTCCTATGCAAAGACACCTCTGCATAAGGAACTGGCTGTTGCCACCTCCACAAATCTTCAAAAACTTCTGACCCTCCTGACCATGCATGGCAATTTAGCGATATAGGATGTTAAAATAAAAAGGAGCTTGTTTTTTGAAAGCTTCCTTGTCTCATTCTTACCACAGACTACTTACAAGCCTGTTAGAGCACACCCTGACTCATAAATGACAGATACGGAGAGACGGTCGGATGTGTTTTTAGGAAATGTGGTGGGTGTCTTTGAACACTCAGCCATTTTCTTCCTGCAGCACCAGGCAGCAGGTAAAGGGAGCAGGAGGGAGATTGTTACAGCCCCAAGTCATTGGAGGGGCTTCTGAAGTATTCATGGGGGCTTGCCCTTCACCTTCAGAGAATCAGGAAGCAGTGGTCTGCCACTGCGGCTGGGAAGACAGGTTTTCTCAAGCTGCTTTTGCCTGCCAGCTGCCTGCACTGTCAGACACAAGGATCCGAGCTGTTGCTGTGTCCACAGAACTTGTGAGATGTGGCAGTTGGCTATTCATAACCTTCCTGCCCACAGGTCAGTTCCCTTTTGTGGGACAACATACTCCCTCTGGTATTTTGGTCCTGGGCTGTTTAAGTCTTTTTAAAGTGTGAGAAAGAGCACCTTGAATTGCATTCAGAGAACTGGCAGTGTTTTAATACCGGTGTAATGCAAATCTCACAACTGGTTCTGTTCAGTAGTCTGGCTTCTGCAGAGCATACTGCGGTCATCCAAATGCAAAGTTTGTATGTGTGTGTGGTGGCAGTACACACATGGCAGCAGCCTGACTGTCATTCTCCACGAGAGGAAGCAGATATTTTGAACCAGCTGCAGCTGACCACAGATGCCACGTGGGCACCCAGGGGTGCTTTCAAGCTGCTCCTCTGCTCTTTCAGGTTTCCTTGCCTCCTGAATAAGCAGTCCGCCTGTCCTGAAGTCAACCATATCCTCTGCTACTGACATCTCCATCTCATGAAGCTCAAGTTTACGCTTGTTCCCCCACATGTGGTCAGTTACTAAATGAACACTGATTTAGGAGCTCACTAGCCACAACTGATTCAGAAGAAATGGAGAAAGAGAGCCAGGTGCCCTCAGCTCAGTGATGGTACCCCAAACTGCTGTACAGGCTCTTCCAGTTGTTGCGGGCAGATGTTTAAAAAGATGGACCTTGAAAATGCTAAAGGTGGCATCTCCCTCCCCCCTCTTCACAATAAACTAGGGAGTCCAGAAAGTTAGCTGATGGAGTCAAAAGCTGCGGTGAGGTCCAAGGGCATCCACAGGATTCCACGCCCCCTGTTATGTTTCAGTGGCTAACTCCAGGGAAGGCAGTTCTGGTCCAAAAACTAAACAGGACAATGGAGTACAATAGGTTCAGATGACATAACTTTGGACCAGACACTCTGAGACTCTTGCTAGTGTACTGTTTCCAGGTGGCATAGATGTAAGAGCTAGAATGATCTCAAGATGATTTGGGAAACATACATGTGAGAGAGCACAGGAAGATACTGCACAGATGCACATGTCTTCTAAATGCCTTCAGTGCACGAACTGTCTTTCTTCTTCCCTAGTGTCAACATTTCCCAACTGCCAGATGTCTCGGGAGATGAAATTCGTATCCCTTTGGGAGGTGGCGGAGGTAAGAATATTATAAAGGTTTCTGCTTCAACAGGAAAGTCATGAACTATGTCTATGTGTTAAGTTTTTGAAGATGTAATTGGAATGTTAGTTCCATAACAGTTGGTGTAAGTAAGGATATTGGAAGGGTTTCCCTAGAAAGGACAGCCGGAGAGCCCTCAAGGCTTTTCACAGTCTGGGTAGGATATTGGCCTCTAGCGGCAGTTAGAGACAATATTTGGTAACTCCCCGTGAGTAAGAGGACCTGGTGTAGCCATTATCTAAAAACTGTGCCCCTTGCTATAATCAGGGACATTTAAAGTGTGATGTGATACATTGGTTCTTAAACCTCATAATATTACAAGGCCACTGTTCTGAATATCATGTTCTTTACCAGCCACTGTGTTTCCCATCATACATCAGCTATGTGATCTCCCATTGGAAAAACTTCTGCTGATTATCTGTTATAGGTGTGCTGGTGTGACCAGCGTTTGTCAGTTAAGATACTGCTGTTCAAAGCCAAACTGGTCAACATGTCAACCTAGCAAGCTGCAGTTGGGAAAAAAAATTGCCTTTCCCTTCAGCCCTCTTAGTTTGTGGTTTTGGCATACAGAAAGACTGGAGTCCTTAGTGTCTGATACTATTTGCTGTGAAGAAAAAAGAATCATTGCCAGGGCTCATTTCGTAGCAGGAGCTCCTCTGCATATTAGGCCACACACCCCTGATGTAGTCAATCCTCCAAGAGCTTACAGTAGCCCCTGTAAGAAGAGCTCTGTAAGCTCTTGGAGGATTGGCTACATTAGGGGTGGTGTGGCCTAATATGCAAAGGAGCTCCTGCTACGAAATGAGCCCTAATCATAGTTATACGGGCAGCTTGCAAATGGACCCCTGACAGTCACTGACCCACAACTGAAAGATCACTGACTTTGTGTGACACGTGATGGGTTTAACTAGATGATTTTGTGGTAGCTCCCAGGCCTGTACAATTTTGTGATTCGTTGTTCTGTAGCTTGTAAGTCTCCCCACCCCTCCAATAATTGATGATTCCCAGTGTTACCAAAGCCCTTGACTCTTGAATGCTGCCTTTTAGTCTCCTTCCAGAGTAATTTATTTATGAACCTCTCAGTACGCACTGAGACGTAGTCTGTTATCTAATAACTGCAAGTGTAAGGTCTCTAATTCAGGCGCTAAGCCAGAGTGCAGGTGTAAATAGCATGCATCCCTCAAGGCTGGAAAACAGTAGAAGAGAATTGTTCTGTTTGCATGGTGTTCCATATGCCACAGGTTTGTGTGTTCCCCTCGTTCAGTGATTCCTTATGCAACGTCTAGATCACTGTATCGTTTATCATGATGTTTGAATGCAGTAGATTATAGTTAATGTTAAGCTCTGAAACTTCAAATTAAGGTTTGGTTGTTAGCACTATGTAATAGAAAACTCGGAATGAGGGTGGGGGGACCAGTGTTCCCTCTAAGCTGAGTTAATGTGCACTTGCTCACAGTTTTTTAGCGTCCGGCTCACACATTTTTTGTCTTAGCTCAGGAAGGGATGGCTTCAGAGCAAACTAATTTATGCAGCAGCCAAATTACCTGCTCACAACTTTAATGCCAGTCACTCACAAAGTAGAATTTTTGCTCACAGGGCTCCATGGCGTAGAGGGAGCACTGGGGGTGGGGACGGGACTGTCCTTTGGAGGACTATCCAAAACGGAGCCAATGCTTTCCACTACTATTAGTGTAAACATATTTCAGATTTCCAGGTGAAAGCATAAACTGTCTACGTTTCTTAGATTTTATGGCCTTTGATTATTAAGAGACATATTCTTATAGTCATCAGTTTTGTAGCCTTTTGAGGTACAAAGCTATTATTCATTTTTCTTGCAGGAGCAGATTAGGCTCTGAGGTTGAGAATTGCTCAGGGTTGCCCAGTGAGCTTCATGCTCCGGTGGGGACTTGCATTTTGGTCTCCCCCAACCTAGCTTGACATAAGTACCAACTGCAACTACATTTGTGCTGCTACTAGAGTTTGGGTAACCCTTCAATGCAGTAGGCCAAATTTAGAATCCAGTGGCACCTTTAAGACCAACAAAGTTTTATTCAAGGTATGAGCATCTTCATCATGTTACTTGTTAATTTGCTGTTTAGCCCCTGTCTATAAGCTTGAACCATACCTTCCTTCCAGTGTATTTGAAAAAGTGTGCATGCACATGAAAGCTCATGCCTTGAATAAAACTTTTTTTGTCTTAAAGATGCCACTAGGCTCTAAATTTGTTTTATTGCTTCAGTCCAACACAGCTGACCACCCGGATCTGTCTTCTGTGCAGTTTCACTCTGTGGCTATGCCCAATGGGAGAGGAAATAAGGTGTGGCAAAAACACAGGTATATGAGCGCCTATGATAGCATGAGAAATTGGGGGTGCCTTAGATGACTTTCTTTGAATGATCCCTCTTGAGTGGGATATGTTCTTAGTGTCGTTTTACCTGGTGTCAGTTCTGTTTGTACTATGGCAGAATCCTGATCTAAAAGGAATAGGGGAATGAAATGACAATGACCCATTGATTGTACCGGTAGACCAGAGACCAGTGTAGTAGAAGATTTATTTATTTACTTTATTTATACCCTACTTTTCTCCCCAAGAGGGACCCAAAGTGGCTAACAACAAAGCCAACAATGGCAAGATTGGCATTACGTGAACAAGCCTTGAGAGTCCCTCCTTACACACTGCCTCTCTTTGCTTGACAATTACCGTATTTTTAGCTCCATAAGACGCACCTGACCATAAGATGCACCTAGCTCTGCTTGGTACCGTGGCTTGGGAAAGGTGAGGGGGGTTTAAGACGCACACACTTTCCCCCCCACTTTTTTTGGGAGAAAAAGTGAGTCTTATGGAGCAAAAAATACGGTAAACACTTCCATACTGAACCATAGTTTTGTTGTTTAATCTGAACTGCAATCTATTATTCTTTCTTTTCCTTCCAGACCAGGTTTCCAAACTACATTTTAACTTTGAAATTGTACTATAGAAGGAAGAGAACAAACCATAGTCTGTGATTTGGCGGGTGGGGGGAGGGAAACTATGCTCAGTTATAGATGAGACAGTATTTAATTTTTAAGTCATATTCTACAGAGTATGAATATATCTGCTGTTTCTGGAGTCAGAATCCCATTCAATGGATTTCTTAAATTTGTAGCATTACCAGACGTGGCAGAAGTTTCACCCACCAGAGCACGGACCATGAAGGATTTTGAAAACGTAAGTGAACCATAATCTCTAATCTGAGTAGTCTGTTATAGTTTTAATTACCGTATTTTTCGGTCTATACGACGCACTTGACCATAAGACGCGGGGGGAGGCTTGCGCTTTCCGCGCTGGTCAGCAAGGCCTTGCGCGAGCCGCACAATGACAGCGGCCCGGCAGCAACGACAGCGGCTTCGCGCGAGCCGCACAATGACAGCGGCCTCGGCAAGGCGCTACTCCTGAAGCCCAGCGCGGTCCCACGCGAAGGGGGGCGCCGGGAGATGGCCTCTCGGGACGGAAGGGATCCGGAGCCCCCCCCCCGTCGCCCGCCCCTTCGGAGCATGCGCGACCCCTCTGCGCCGCTGCCGGCCGGGCTCACCTTCCAGCAGGGCGCCTCCCTTGCTGCCGCTGCTGCCGCCGGAGGCCTCCGGCGCGCCCTTGCCACCCTCCCGCGGCTCCGGGCCGGCCTCCGGGGCGCTGTTCGTGCTGGCGGCAACGTCCTTGAGGTCCAGGAGGTGGCTGACGCTGAAGTTCTTCCACACCTGCGGGGTGTCCGGAGGGTCCAGAATCCGCACCGGGTTGGGGGCGAACTGCTTGTCCATGCCGTAGGCAGACCCCCCGTCCATGCCTCCTGGGGGCTCCAGCGTCGGCGGCGACCCCCAGCCCAGCCCCCTCTCCCCGAGCTGGGCGCCGTGAGCCGGCTCGCCCCTCTCCCTCCCCACGCGCGAGCCAGCAGCAGCGGCCTCATGCGAGCTGGCAGCGGCAACAGCGGCCTCGCTTGAGCCGGCCTCGCGCGAGCCTTGTGCCTGCTGTGGCAGCGGCCTCGTCTCTGCCGCACTGGTGGCGGCCGCCTGGCAGCGGCAGCAACACGGGCCTCACGGCACCCCTCCCCCCCTGGAATTTTTCAAGTCACTCCCCCTGCCCCAACCTGCAGTATTCGGTCCATAAGACGCACACACTTTCCCCCCCACTTTTTTTGGGAGAAAAAGTGCGTCTTGTGGTCCGAAAAATATGGTAGATGATTTGCAACATGTTGGAGAAGGTATTTGTGAATGTGCAGTTAAATGATTACTCTACACCCCCTCCATTCCTCCCTGAGATCGTATATACAGCTTCCACTGTGTTCTTACAAAACAAGATTCTTGTTATTTTTAACTTAAGAGTCACAGTGTTCTGGAACCATACCTTGTGCTTGGAGACTTCCTGTAGTCAACTACTTATAAATTAAAATGTATTTTTAGAGTAATAGTGTTTGTTAATAGTCTGGAGGGGAATCAGATTTTGCCTAAATAAATAGCAGTTGAAAGAAAATGGCTGCTTTGGCTTATGATTTAAATCGGGGTAGTGGATTTGATGCTGTAATACTAATAGGCTGATAGAATTACTGACCTTTGTTTGCCTTAAATGATACTTAGAGCCATATATTCTTTACACCCACTGTATGTGACAGGGTAGAAACAGTACCCAATGTAATTGTATCTTATTATTTTGAAGCTGCCTTGTATCAAGTCAGAATGTTGGCCCACTTAGTTCAGTACTGCTTATTTTGAGTAGTAGTGATCCTTGAAGGTCTCCAGGAGGCCTTTTTGCAACATCTGCTGGAAATGCCAGGGATTTAGGGACCTTTTGCTTGCAAAACGTGCTTTGCCATGGCCCATCCTGAAAATACTTTCACAAAATGTTATGTGAACTTCCTCTGGATCAAAAGGTAAAGCAGGGTGCAGGTATTCTACACCAGCTTCCTGTACAACTGGCATCCAGAGTCGAGATCCATCAACCTGACAGGGCTGCTCTATGTCCAGTATGGCTTCTGTGGAGTACCCATGTGAACACTATCTTTGTACTGCTGCTCTTTGGAAAAAGGGTAGTGGTTGGATTTAAGATACTCCTAGGATGCAGTCCTCCCCTGCGTGTGCATAGCTCCTAGCATGGACACAATTTCCACAGGGCTACATAGAATTCCCTTTCTTCTTCCTGCCCCAGCATATACATGCATAGCTTGCCAAGGGCATGTTAGAAAATGGATATTCATTGAGCACCTCCCAGATTCCCATCCGAGCCTCCCCCCCCAGGCTCAGATCGCCTCCCACTAGGAAGTGCGCCGTGTCTTCTTCCACACAGTAGGGAAGTCTGCTGAGAAATGGCTATATCATTATTGAACCCTCAAGTTGTACAAAGTCATAAGACAAACAGTGCACAATAACAGTACTTAAGGCTCTGGAGTTCGGATAGGTGAGATTCACGAGTGCTGTCTAACTAAGGCACTTGGTAAAGCGTCTCAGATGATTGCTTTTACGCCAGTCAGTTGAGTGGTTCTTAGATCCATGGCTTTCTTAAGGTGACAAATTTCATACATTATTTAAAGCTGTCTGCTAATCAGCTGCTTGAAAATTAAGAGGTTGTTACAGATAATTAGCATTCCCAAGTGACTGACTGATTGCTGTTATTGTATAAACTGGAGTTTGTTAGGAGGCAAATGAGATTAAGATCCTAACCTTTTAAAGACTACATACAAAGTAGTCTGCTGCTTCCTTGCTGGTTGTTCTCTTGTGTTCTCTGAAGCTTCCAAATTCTTTACCATGGACACCCTTCCTCCCCAAGCATTTTTAGGGCTGCTTTTGAGGCCCCATTCAGGATACTTAAAAAACCGGAACCGGGTCTCCAAAGACCGGAACTGGAACTCTAAAAAATTTGAACATAAAATTCGACCATGATCCACTAGGAACATAACTCGGATCGGCTCTGACCTGGTAGGATTCAGGAGGTTCATTTGTTCCAGTGACTTACCTCCTTCCAGAAACAGAAAATAAAACTTCTGTGTCAGAAGGACCTTAAAAACAGGATTCTGATTCCCTGGGCTTGATTTGCATTGAGGAGCAATTCCTCTGCAGTTGACCAGCTGGCTTGTTAATTGCTTGCTTGTTTGATTTTTTAAGTGTTTCATGGGTTGGGTTTTAAGCTGCAAACTAGTCTGCAACTGAGATAGTTGAGAAGTGGTATACAAATGCTGCAAGGAAAATAAATCCCCAGGTCAGGTCACTGGAATCAGTACTCTAAAGATTTTTGTTCATTTTTTACTTTTCATTTTCATTATTACAGCCCACCTTTCTCAGCGAACAGCAGGGGTCGGAAAGGCTGCTGCCATTCAGCCTACACAGTGGTGGTTTGTGATGCGCCAGTGAAAACCACTTTTTTGAGTTATTCAGACGTAAGCTCCATTAAGTCCTGACGTGGATGATCCCAGTAGCTTGTTCTCATCAGGTCAGCTCTGGTTAGCACTTGGATGGGAGACCATCATGGAAGTCCAAGGTCGCCAAACAGAGGCAGGCAATGGCAAATCACCTCTGAATGTCTCTTGCCTGGAAACCCCTGTGGGATTGCCATAAATTGGCTGTGACTTGATGACACTTCTCATGACCAAGCCCCATTAAATTATGGGGTTTACTATGAAGTAGTAATATTTTGCATTGATATAGTGCTCTCAGTGTTGCGGGTAGATCAGGCGCACTATCTTCTTGTAATCCTTACAAGATAAGCCAGTATTTTTAACCTCAGATTGGAAATGGGGAGGCGGGGGGAGCAGGCTGCCAAGGCCGCCCCCTGAGTTTGTGGCGGAGGTGAAAATTGAACGGGGCAACTCTTGCCCTCCAGCTCATTCTCTTTGCTGCCGTGCTACACTGTCTCCCAGTCAGTAACAGCTGACAGGATTGCAGCTTTAGTTGCAGTTCTGCGTGCACAAGGCTCTTGAAAGTGATTGGAGCACCTTCCTGTTTTTAATGTTTTACAGCGGAGTTTACTCCAGAGAGCTGAACGCTATAAAGCTCAGGCTCCCCATGCAGCATTGTTAACTTCTCAGGTTGCGCGTTCTAATAAAGCCGACTTGCCTGTAACCTCTATACCTGTTCCATCGCTTTCATTCCACAAAGGGATGGACATCAATATTTCATTGGCGTATTCAGTTCCTCCACTTGGAAAGCATCTGGCAGGTTGTGAGGGAAGAGGAAGGGGGGGCGGTTTTATTTGAATGAATGTTTCATACTTGCTCGCTTTAAAAATTTAAAAGGCCTTTCTCCTCTTCTCATGAAATTCTCAAAATATTTCACTCTCTTCCTGTGGGAAGGTAAAGTACCTCATGCTGAAGGACAATTGGACACACCTTCAGAGTGCTGTTGACTGCTTTTTGCGGCAAGCAGATGACATCTGAAGTCATCAAAGGAGGAAGACTGAACTAGATGAAGTCCTGGAGGAACAATGAAAGGACCTTCCCAGGGTGCTCTTTTTAAAAAGGGAGCTGTGCAGGGCCCTGATCTGTGTCAGAACTATAGTTTGGGGAGAAGGAGTTAAATTCATCCCTTGCCCTGTGGCTTTGCCTTGAATGCCTCCCAGCTATTTTTATCCATGGAAGGGGGAAAAAAAGACAAAGAGAGGGTGACCAAAACGATCCTTTATCTGCCATCTTAAATTTTCAAGGGGGTAAGGTTATTTCCAAGATCCTTACCTCAGTGTTAATATCCATCTCATGGTTAATTCTTTTATGAAGGAATGGACTCTCAGACCCTTCCCCTTCCTTCGGCTTCGGTCTCAGGAAGTCAGAGAATCGTGCAGTTGTCCGAAGTTCAGTGCTCAGTACTGCTGCCCTTTGCCTTCAGTCCATGGGGGTGCCAAAGACAAACAGGATAGCAACCGCTGCCACCAGTGACTCTGAGAGTATTCCCTGCTAAATGGAGTTGCGCATCTAGCACTCTGTACCTGCATTGCTATTTAGAGGCTCTGCCTAGTTGCCACACTTCCTGCTTTGTTCCTGCAAGATAGTCCAGGGGCAGTCTGTTGCAGCTGCGCAACTTCAAGCTATTGCGCTCCAAGGACAGTGAGATTACTTGGTGTGTTTCCAGAAATCAAGCTTAGAGCATTCAAAATATAAGGAAGTTTATAAATAAATAAAAAGAGTACACATCGTCTTTTCAGTCATTCAGACAGGCACTGAGCAAGGGTAGAAAGAAAAAGTGAAAACACAAAGTCCGTTTTTCCTACACTTTGTATTTATCCTAAACAAAGTTTAAATAGAACAGGCTAGTATTACTTGAAGTTGCAGTAATTTTAAGTCCAGAATTACCTTAGTTTTCAGAGTTGGGACTTCTTGCCATATGGGCATGATCCTTAGGTAAAAGCTTAGTCCTTCATGGCTTGTCTCTCTCCAAAAAGCTGCTCTAGGTGGAAGAGAGCTTTTTCTCTGTGTCAAGAGTCTGTCCCCCATCCTGGTAATTCAGCCCTTCCTGCTTCAAGAGGAAGGGTTTACTATCTAGCCATTTGGTTTTTAGTAGTCTCTATCTCTTTTAGGTGTGACATTCTAGCAAGATGTGAGGTGGTAAGCTTGGGCTGGAGCCATTAGCATATATAAGCCCTGAAATACTCTGCTTGGAGCTTGACAGCTCAACCCTGGCCTGCTCCTTCCGTCAAGCTACTACTTTGCAGCCAGGTTCCAACTTAGACACAGAGTGCAGTCACAATGACTGAAATATTGGGGTGGATTTTGGGGTGGAGGCATTTCTCTTGACCAGAGGTGTCAAACTCATTTGTTACAAGAGCTGGATCTGACATAGATGTCACTTTGTTGTGCCAGGTCATTTGTTCCATAAAATGTAATGCCAGATACCAGAGATATAAACTTTATAAACCCAATTAACAATATTATTTTTTACTCAAAATACAAACATGCTTAAAACATTAACACTTACAGTATTTCTTTACAATATCTCCCTGATGCCCACCCTCCCACTTTCACCACTTGTTACACATTAGCACTGGAACATTATACAGGGTCATAATTCACAGCCTCTGTCTTCTGGCAGTATAGGTAATGACCAGTTACATGCGGGCCAGATAAGAGCCCTGATCGGGCCGGTTCCAGTCTGTGGTCCATATATTTGACACCCCTGCTTTATTCCTTGTATCAGAATTTTGAATACTTCTCATTAATTTTTGTGTACATCTACTTCACCATGTAGAATGGGGGGAAAGCTAGTGAGTGAGAGAGATAAAAAACCCTTTCCAGAGCTAATGACAATCCAGAGTGGGTCAGGACAAGAGATGTGAAGGCCTGCCCCTCTCCCAAAGGAAAAAGCTTCTTCTCCCCACTTCCCTTCAAAGGCTTAAATTAACCTTTTTGTGAAATACTTTCTCTTTTTGGAATGAATGATTTTTTTTAAAAAAGACAAACTTTACATTCAAGGCCTATATTCATTTATTTCATTAGATTTCTTGACCGCCCTTCCCCGCTTACATGGGGCTCATAGCGGTTTACAACAATATAATTCAATACATTATAAAACTAATTAGTAAAGGCAAAGGTTTCCCTTGCTCGAAAGCCAGTTGAACCTGACTCTAGGGATGCAATGCTCATCTCCGTTTCCAAGCCGAAGAGCTAGTGCTGTCCGAAGACATGTGGCCAACCTGACTAAACGCCAAGGCACACGGAACGCTGTTACCTTCCCACCGAAATGGTACCTTCTACTTTCAATTTCTTGCTTTTGAACGGTTAGGTTGGCAGGAGCTGGGACCAGAGACGGCAGCTCACCCCGTCATGCAACACTCGGGTCTCGAACTGCAGAACTTCCGGTCTGCAGTTCAGCGTCTTAACTCCTTGAGCCACTGCAGCCCCTGTAAAACTAATTAGAACTGTGCAATTCAATATTAAAAACATTCAAACATAAATATTTGAAAACATTTGAAGAACAAGATGGCATATCTAGCATTCAGTTTTGGGGGAGGGTGCTGGGCAGGTGTAAAGAACCATCGCTGGCCTCAGCAAAAGGCCTGGCGGAACATCTCTCAAGGACAGCTTGGGAAAGAGTTCTCTCAGCCCCACCTACCTCACAGGGTGTCTGTTGTGGGGAGGGGAAGGGAAAAGGAGTTTGTAAGCCGCTCTGAGACTCCAAGTGAGTAAAGGGCGGGGTATAAATCCAATCTCTTCTTCTTCTTCTTCATCTCTGCCTTACACACCCTGTGAAACTTTAATACGTCAAACAGAGCACGGATGTCATTCAGCAGAGGGTTCCACCAGGCCGAAAAGACCCTGTCCCTGGTCGAGGCCAGCCGGATATCTTTGGGGCTGGGAATCACCAGAAGATTCTGCTGGTCTTAATGCCCTTTGGGGAACATATCGTTAAATGTGACTAATTTTGTCCACAATTAATATGCTATAGGATGTAGGGTGATAGTTGTGTAATGTAGGATGATAATGCACTATTGACTGGGTCAAAGTTGTATGGTTTTTTCTGATAAAGGAAGCTTTGACTCTCGAAAGCTTATACCCCCCCAAAATCTTGTTGGTCTCTGAGGACTTGTGTCTAACTGTCATGCTGCAGACCAACATGGCTACCCTCTGAAACATGGCTGCCCTGAGGGTTTTTCTCAGTATCCAAATTTACTTGTAGTCCTATTGAGACTGTATGAGATTGTTTATTCCTATCTAAATCATTTTAATGTTTACAGTAAAAATGTGTTTTCTGTTTTCAGCTTCTATTGTTTCTTACATCTCAGATAATACAAACTAGATGAATGTGCTAAGGTAACATATGGTGCAGCAGTTTGCATCTTGCATGTGAGATGTCTATTATTAGTTATATTTGGAAGTTTGCTTGTAGAACTAATTCCTGAAACTTCCATAAATATTGCGAACAGTACAACATTATGCTAATTAAATTCTTAATGAAGCACTTTATCTAGTCGAAGTACTAAAATACATATGTTGATAAGAAAGTAAATACTGTATTTTTTCCATGTTTTCCCAAATTTCGTCCCCCCCATGGCTTCAAAGTTTTGAGAAATATTAAACTAGTTTTAACCTAAACCTGCAAAAATGGGAATTAGTTTTAATTTTTTTTAGTCTGTGACTATTACTGTCTTTTCTTTCTTTGAGAGCTAGTATCTGCTGCACTTGTAGTGGTTTAACTGTTTTTCATTCTCGCTAGGGAGACCAGGAGGTTGCTTGTGGAGCCAGGAATAGAGATTTGTAACAGAAACCTCCCATACTAATGTAACACATTTGTATTCTGCCCTTCTTCTGAAAAGCTTAAGGTGACATACATAGTTCCCCCTTCTCCCATTTTATACTTAACAGGGCTGTTGGAAGGTACATCAGGTTGAGAGGGAACTGAGTGGCCCAAAATCACACAGTGTGTTTTGTGGCTGAGCAGGAATTTGAACTTCTGTCACGCCAATATATAATCTTGACCCGTTCACTATACAACATCTGCCATGTAGCTCCATCCATTCATGATTTTCTTCAGAGGCTCTTCATTGAGCTGAAGCAAGGGACAGCTGGGGACTGGGACTTTTCTGTGGTGCTGCTGCAGTTCTGGAATGCCTCCCTCGAGGGGTTCACCTGGCCTTCCCTACTAGCATTCAAATGTCAGGCAATGGCTTTGCTTCATTTTGGTTGGCTTTGGGTAAACAGTTGATGGTGCAATTCCTTTTGTTGTTACTCCTTGATCATGGTTTACTTTTTTGTTGGATGTTTTTGATGCTGCTGCTTAAAACTTGCTTATTGTGTTCAACCCATTTTCTTTTATTATTCTCATAATTGTGATCCACCTTGACCTCAACTGGAAATGGTGGCTAGAAACATTTAAAATAATGTCCACATGATGGCTCTCCCCTCCAATATTTTGGAGAAGTCCTGATGCATAATCTCTCTTATACATAATTCTCTGTTGGTGGTGGCACGCTCCTGAACATTCCACACACCACCCCAGCCTTTGGTCCCCTGGCCTGTCAATCAGAAGCTGTCCCTATCCACTGGCTGTGAATACTCGCATGCCATTGGCTGGGTCTGCTCCTCTTCCCCGCCCACTCCTTCAGCCTCTGTGCCCTGTCAGAATTTCTGCCAGATGGCTTTCTCTCTTGACGAAGACACTTCTCCTGCTTCCTTCCTGTGGGGGGATTAACTGTTACCTCAGTGGCTGTTGGTAGGTGAAACGAAATGGCAGTTACCTGTGTTTATAAGATGGCTGCTGCCTGTGGTTTGTTTAAAATGTTCCCCCATAAGGTTCAACTGTTACTTCAGTGGCTGTTAGTAGGTGAAACGAAATGGCAGTTACCTGTGTTTATAAGAGGGGCTTCAGAGCACAGTAGAGGCTGCAGTGGGGGGGATGGAAAACTGAAGAGTGAGGGGGAAATTAAGGTAGGTTGATGCTTGGCTGGGAAGGAGATGGGGTTGCCAACTCCATGTGGAGAATTCCTGGAGATTTGAGGGGTGGAGCCTGGAGACGGTGAGGTTTGAGGAGAGGTGGGGCCTCAGACAGGTACAGTGCCATAGACTCTGTCCTCCAAACCAGCTATTTCCTCTTGGGGAACCACTGCTGCCAATCTCCAGGTGAGGGCAGGAGATCACTCAGAATTACAACTGCTCTTCAGGTAGCAGAGGTCAGTTCCCCCGGAGAAAATGGTGGACTCTGTGTCATTATACCCTGCTGAGGTTGCCACAGCAAATTGACGCTGAGTGCCCAAGGCCTTGACACTCTCCAAGAGCCTTTTTCTAGAGCCTGTTGTATTTATTCCCACAACGGGCCTTATTCCTAGTCTAATATATAGAACATCTTCAGTGCAGGCATAGTTGCATGCCGGATGGTATAGGCTAGTGACAGACATCTGCGATCTGGGTGGTTTCCCTTTGTGATGTCATCTTTGCCACAAACATGCTAGGTGGCTTTAGGGAAGCAACTTGGCCTCCCCCATCTGTAATGCGGGGATAAATGTGGCCAAATTTACTCAGCTGTTTGTAGGGATTACAACTTAGTTTATGCAAAATGCTTTGAATGCTGAAAGTGGTTTATTTTGTGTATGTATGTGTATATAGCTGTATTAAACACACATATAGTGCAACCCACTGGGTAAGGCTGGCATCCAGTTGTGGATCCTGACACAGTCGTCAAAGAGCAGTGCATTATCCCAGACTGGCTCAAGCTAATAGGGAAAGTGTCTTCCTGCTTTAGAAACAAGACCATTCCTGAGATGAGGATTGCGGTTCTCTGTGCGTTCCCTCCCCTATGGCTTTTCAAATAAAGGTCCTTAGGTGATGCACAGCAGTGAAATTGTCATGAGCCTCCCAGAACCATGGGCAGGGGAGGTGGCCATGTGCCACCTGTCTTCCACTGGGCCCAGGTGAGGGGAGGCCCATGTGTGATCCTCCTGAGCCTCAGGCTATCTCTCTGTCTCACCCTCCTTTGGGTGGGGTCTGGGGTGGGTCTGGCAGGCAGCCTCTCTCTTTCTGGGGCTGGAGCCAGCTGGGAAGCAGTGCTCTTTTTCAGGGCTGTTCCCTTCCCCAGTCTGTTCCTACTCAGAATCCTGTAAATGAGAGGTACATGAGCTATCACTGTATTGGGTACCCATGTGTCATTGTGCCGGGTGCTCTTTGCATATTAGCCTGGAAAGGATGGCAAGAAGAGGGAACGTCTTAAGTGTTTTCAATAGAAAATGGCCTGGCAGTGCCTCCTAAAAACTTCTAGAGATGGTGCTCCTCCCACCTGTTCCACAGAGAGGGAGCTATGATGGAAACAGTCTAGGCTCTGGTCAATGCCAGGCAGACTACCTTAAGTTGGGGAACAGACACTAGGAGGCAAGAAGAAGTAGAACAACAAAAAGTGTAGGTAGCAGCTGTTCCACTTTCTTGTGTTTCTTGGAATACACAGTGCCTCTCTACCTGCCCCTGTCCTCTAGGAATGCAGAAACACACGTTAGTAGTCCCTGCCACCACCTAGAGAAATTTGGTTTTTATGGTAGATGGCTTTAGGCCAACCAATAACTTTTTCCTTGACTATATCTGCGTGTATGATAGGTGGCGGGCTTCCCACCTCCCCTTCTAAGTCCGTCTGGTAGAGTGAACTTAATAGGGAAAATAACCCTGAAAGTCTCTCAGAGCCAAAAGATTTTATTGTATCTACACACAAATACACTCAAAGAGAAAACTAAAGAGATGAAACTACAGAATAGACAACAAAAAGAAAATGTGATTTACTTCCTGAGACTAAAACTTAACTTCACACATCTCCCTCAGTCTCCTTTTCCATAGCTGACTTTGGGTTTGGCAAAATAGTGGCAAAGGCTTGCCCTCTCCGTTGCCCTACAAGCACCAAGAATACAAAGCATCACTACCCCAGACATAATGTTCCATATATACCTTGTGGCTAATAGCCACTGATGGACTTCTGCTCCATATGTTTATCCAGTCCCCTCTTGAAGTTGTCTATGCTTATAGCCACCACCACTTCCTGCAGCAGTGAATTTCATGTGTTAAATACTCTTTGGGTGAAGAACTCCTCCCTTTTATCTGTTCTAAGCCTACTGTTCATTAATTTCACTGAGTGTCCACGGGTTCTTTTATTGTGAGAAAGGGAGAAAAGCACCTCTTTCTCTACCTTCTCTATCTCATGCATAATTTTGTAAACCTCTATCAAGTCACCCTTCAATCATTGCTTCTCCAAGATAAAGACCCCTAACCTCTTTAACCTTCATAGGGAAGGTGTCCCATCTCTTTAATCATTTTAGTTGTCCCTTTCTGCACCTTTTCCAATGCTATAATATCTTTTTTGAGGTGCAGTGATCAGAACTGTACACAGTATTCCAAATGAGGCTGCACCATCAATTTATACAGGGGCATTATGATACTGGCTGATTTGATTTCTGTCCCCTTCTTAATAATCCCCAGTATAGCATTTGCCTTTCTTATTGCAGTCACACACTGAGTCGATGCCTTCAGTAAGTTATCTACCACAACTCCAAGATCTCTCTCCTGGTCAGTTACAGCCAGTTCGGACCCCATCAATGTACCGTATATTTATAGTTAGAATTTTTTGCTCCAATGTGCATTACTTTGCACTTGCCCATGTTGAACCTCATCTGCCGTGATGACACCCACTTGCCCAGCCTCAACAGATCTATCTGGAGCTCCTCACAGTCCTCCCTGATTCTCACTGCTCTGAACAATTTAATATCATCTGCAAACGTAGCCACTTCCCTGCTTGCTCCCAACTCCAAATCATTAATGAACAAGTTAAACAGCACCGAACCTAGTACCAAGCCCTGCAGTACCCCACTGCTTACTCCCTTCCACTGTGAAAGCTGCCCATTTTGTGCCCAGAATTTAGACGGGAACCCGCCCTGTGTTGCTTATTTGTGTCATGTATCTCTCACATGGTCTTTTCCCTTCTGCCCCAGCAAATCACCGAGCTGCGAAAAGAAAACTTCAACCTGAAACTGCGCATATATTTTCTGGAAGAACGAATGCAGCAGAAATTTGATGGTCCAAATGAAGAGATCTACCGAATTGTAAGTATTTGAAATCTTTCTGACTCGCTGCCCAAGCACAGACATCTTGGCCTAACTTTGGGTTGGCTGTTGGGAAAGAGCTGTGGGCTCATGCGCTCCCTCTTCCCCTCTCATGTAATTTGTTGCCGATTCCGACTGGGAGGCAAACTATAGTCAGTCTAGCTAGATTGGAGTCCGGCAGCACCTTAGAGAACAACAAGATCCTCAGGCTTCCAAGAGTCAAAACTCCCTTCGTCAGATACTTGCTAGTCTCTAATGTGCTACTGGACTCGGATCTTGCTGTCATACTACAGACCGACATAGCCATCTGTAGTTAGAACCAGTTTGGTGTAGTGGTTAGGAGCGCAGACTCTGATCTGGGAGAACCGGGTTTGATTCTTCTCTCCTCCACATGCAACTGCTGGTGTAACCTTAGGCCAGACATAAGTTCTTTCGGAGCTGTTCTCTCAAGGGTGGTTCTCAAGAGAACTCTCTCAGCCCCACCTACCTCACAGGGTGTCTGTTGTGGAGAGGGGAAGGGAAAGGAGATTTTAGGCCACTCTGAGACTCCTTCAGGTAGTGAAGGGCGGGGTACAGGTGTCATTTCGTCGACTCTAGTTTTTACCCACCATAGAGAACAATGGAGGGAATGGGGGCAACCTGTTTGGGGGCCCATAGCATTGGACGCCCTGGTCCAATCATCTTGAAACTTGGTGGGTATTTGGGGGAGGGGCTCCAGCAGCTACCCTGCAAGTTTGGAGGCTCTCCCTCAAACCCCTTCCCCTCCAGCCATTTTTAAAGCCACCGCTGAATTTCGGCGGCAATTCGGCGGCGGGCCGAATCAGATCAGAGAATCTGATTCGGCCCGTGGCTGCCCTAGTGCCCACTCCTGGGCCTCGCTCCGGCCCCAAATGACCCCTGGTGGGGTATATATCCAATCTCTTCTTTTTCTATAATATGCTTGGTTTGGGTGTGTCAGTAAACTGTGGTCCCCTTGAACCAGGAAGTGGAGGAGAGAATTTACACATGCCCAGGGATATGGGGGTGAGAGCCTAGAGCATGTCCCCAGTGGCACAGACTTGCTGGTGGCGTCTGCATGGGGCTACTGTGATTTCTTTTCCAAATATTTCCTTCTTTTGCTCCCTTTGCTAGCTCCACACCTGCATGAACCAGAATCGCTGGATGTTGAAGCTTTCAGCAGATCTGCTTCATTGTATTTCAGCTAAATAAATGTACAGTAATGAGGGGTTTGCATGACCTTTATGTGATGTGTGGGATTATTTTTTAAATGGTTCTGGTTCAGTACTTAAAATAAAACAATTGCCTCAGTAGGATTTTTTTTCTATCAGAGCACTTTCCCTCTTCTTAATCTAAATTACTTGTTCACAGTCTTATTCTTTTATCACTAAAACAAAGGCTTTCAGAAATTACATTCTAATCCTCTCCCATCAAAACCGACTGTGGCAGAAAGATGGTGCATGCTAATCTAAGCTTGCCGCTTCCCTTACATGAGTCTGTTTTGCTGCTTTGCTCTGTAAGGCAATATGTATTTATGATCAAGTGAATGTTTGAAAGAGTGCCATAAGTGTTGTGTCTCTGCATGCACACACTGAAAAAACCTGCAGCTGCAATGTGTGCCGCACAGGATTAAAAAATGACAGCCCTTCAGGCGCCCATACCCAGTAGCACGAGTGATTTATGTATCTGCCAGTGCTTCACGTATTTCCTGATCGACACTTTGGTTTGGTTCATGTGCAACATCAGACTGCTGATTGGTATAACCTTGAGTGCACTTGGGCGTGTACTTTCTTCCCCTCCTATGTGCCAATCCCTTCTGCACCTCACAGTAATTTTTCATTCCATCCAAAAACAGCAAATTGTGAGTTGCATTTGCCCTCCAAAAGAGAATTGGAAGCCATGGTGAGACGTTTGGCTTGGATGGTGAGTACAAGCCATAGTTTGATTAGGGAAGCAGACAGACAACAGGCAGGCCAGGGCTCTAGAGATGTTTGTTTGCTTTTATTATGTTCTCATTAGTTAATTTTAGAAGTTCACTCCTGTCTCCATGATACAATACATTTTGGAGCTGAAGTGACTGCTGCAGTTAATTTGTCAATTCAGATGTTGTGCAAAACGATAGTTCTCTGCTGGTAAAATAATGAAGCGTTCCTTCCGTTGTTCTTGGGTGAAAGAATTTCAGGGAGCACCTTGCTTTGCCAATGAGAATCTGTCCATGTAGCATTAGTGTAATGTAGTGTAGAAGTGATTGATCTGTTGTTTAGCACAATATGGAAGGAGCATGGCCTTATAAACAGGAAAATACATTTGCTGCTGCTGTTGTCTAAATACTTGCCATGTTGGTTGGGAAAAGGAAAGGTAAGCCTCTTTCCACACAAGCTTGGAGTTGCCTCCCGAAAGTGGGGGAAGGAATCTACCTCTGTCCCCCACCTGTGTCCCTTTCAGGTTTAACTTTGTTACACAGTGTCACACAGTGGCAGGTTTAACTTTGTCACACAGGCCGACATTTCCCAAGTACAGCCCTTCTCCCCCCATTAGAACAATCATTCAATAAAAACTTGGTGTCACTATTGGTATATGTGATGTCCTTGCTACTGGGGAGACTGCTTCTCCTTTAAAACACACTCTGTGTACCTTAACTTGGTAGATTTCTGCTGCCACCAGGAATTAAAAATTCCAACTCTCTCTATTTCAGTAGAATGACCCAGTGTCTGGGCACTTCAGAGGACTATGTGGCCCTGAGGAAGGACTGATTTGATTTCTGGGATGTTTAAACAAATAAGGATTTATTTATAAAAGAAAAAAATAGGTTTCTGGTTATTTTGAACTGTTGCTGAAGAAAGGAACCTGTAAATATAACTGGCAAAGCTTGGTGTCACACACAGTCACTCAAACACCAGAACTCAACTCTGACAGGCTCATAGCTCTCTCTTTCATATAGCCACACAGGCTCAATTTCCTTTTTCATATATATAGCCACACAGGCTGAACTGTTTGTCTCTCTTAGCCACACAGGTTGAACAGTTTGTCTTATTCACACAGAACAGACCCATAGTCACACAGACGATGCTCTTTCTCCAAACTTCACACACAGAATCACCTCAGAGTCATCTCTCCTCCCACACTTGTCAGTCGTCAGCCAATCCCATCACACTTATCTCCACCTAACATTCTTCTTACATTACTGCAGTGTTTCCTTAGCAGAGTGGGCATTCCAGCCTGAGTCTCCTACTAGTCTGACTCTCTAACTACTATACCATACTGGCTCATGGTATACATTTATGTCAAAATTAAGGTTAATCAATCACTTACTGATTATACCTGTACCTGTTATGCTGTCTTCAGCCATTTGTGCAAGACATAGGAGAAAGTGCTGCAGAAGCAGTCCCTGTCATAGTCTCCCCTGCTGTAAGTCCACTGCTGATAACAGAAAGATCTATCAGCATAAATTGAATGTCTTTTCATCATCACATTTACAATACAGTTGAAGCGTGGAGATCCTATGGAGCAACTTAAAGTAAAAGGCATTTGCAAGGAAACATGGAATAAATTTATTTATTTATTTATTTATTTGTTCAATTTATACCCCGCCTAGCCAGCGGACCGGCTCTAGGCGGCTAACAAAAACCATTACCACGAAGGTTTACATATAAAAATAAAGCATCTTAATGGAAGATACCGTATAATAGCCATATAATAGCCGTATAATAGTAGGATCGTCTCTGCTGCTTTAGCAATGCACACTTTTCTCCAGTGTCTCACTCTGCAGAGCTAGGTCATTGCTAAGTAGAGTGGACAATACCGTGACGTTGACCACTTTGCAGACACATGCTCCAGGTTGCGTTTTGCAGCATGAGCAAAGAACTCTTCTATAAAAGGCTACCTTGCAGTTGCTCCTGATGGATTCAAGGAGGGATTGAGGCGGTGGTGGGTTTCTAAGCACTGGTTGGTGTGGATCATGAGCTATCTTTAAGCTCCAGTCCACAGGCAAAAGTGGTACATCAGATTTGAATCCCATGATAGATCCAGCAGTTGTGATACTTAGCTGCATCTGATTTGTATAGAAGTGGCTGCGATTGTATCGGCACTGTATTTTTTGGTCACTTTTCCACACAAACATCTGTAGATGACAGATTTAGCGGTGTGGAACTCCTCAGCCTGTTGGAGGTCTGATGATTCGGGCAAGTTGTGCAGACAATGAAGAAGGATGAATTTTTAGCAAGGTTAATGAGCACCAGGTTTTCTACATTCTCGCTGACAGAGACATGTTTGATGTAAGGCAAACATGTACAGAAGGGTGCAGGTCTTCTCATTAGACTTTGTTTTTGTGTGTGTTTGCAAAGCAGACAAGTAGCTATTCCAGCTGGAAAACACCAGGGTACAAATAAAAGCAAAAGCTGGAGTATAAAAGCATTGAAGTCAGAATAGGATCAGCTTGATCTTCTGAAGAAGTGAGCAGTGTCTCATGAAAGCTCCTACCCTGCCACGAATTTTGTTAGTCTTTAAGGTGCTACTGGACTCTTGCTCTTTTCTGTTGCTCTTTTGAAGTGTCTCCCTACCTGTCAGCGATCAGTCCTGTACTTTTCTACAGTGAATGGTCGGAGACAGCATCATATGTATAATCATCATTTTTAATGCAACACGTGTTCAATTATTTGGACCGTGAGTTGTGCGTGGTTTTCTAAATTCAAGCACCTTGGAATTAAAATCAGTGATGGCAACCTGAAGTGGCAACCAACATCACTTGGATTTTAATAGGCTTGGAATTTGTTTCAAGATACCCTTCAGAGTTTGACAATGTTATGTAAACTAATTTTTTGGAACAAATTAATTTTATGTTGTCTTCTACAGAGAACTGACTGGCAGCTAGATATTTTTAATATGGTTCTATAGTACATGGTCAGTAAAATTCTTGAGGTGGTTTCCATATAGCAAAAAACTCCAGTAAAACTAATAAATAGCAATAAAGTCAAGATTAGTAAAGAAGTGGCTTTTCAGTCACAGTAAAAAGCAACAGTGATAATAAAAGAATTATAACAATGGTAAAATAATGTGTAGCCATTATAAAATAAATTGCAGCAAATAAGTACACAGATACACATAATGACAATCCAGTTAGCAAAATGTGAGCCAACCATTAGCCATTTATAAACGTCTGGGCAAATTCAAAGCTTTTGCTTGGAGTAAAAAAACTAATCAGGTTTGTTATCAGATTAAGGGTTATGGTGACAGTTTTAGGTAAGAGTTGTCACAACAGGCCCGGTTCTTAGTGGCCTCCCCCATCCATTCTGAAGGTGGGGCTTGTGGAATATGGCCTCAGATGATGGTCATATGTAAGCTTGTAGAGAGCTCTTTCGAGGACTGCACCTGAGAGAACAGTGCTGAGAGAACTTGTGACTGACCCAAGGTCACACCAGCAGCTGCGTGTGGAGGAGTGGGGAGTCAAACCTGGTTCTCCCATATTATAGTCCACACTCCTAATCACCACACCGAACTGTAGCCGTTCTTCGACTATCTTGTATTTGTATGCAGCTAGGGTAGTGGAACTGCAGTTCAATTTTTTCCCCATCCTTTGGTGGAATAATTATTTTAAAGATAACAGCCATTCTCTTTAGCCCTGCATCCTATTTATGTATTTCCTCAATGTTCTATCCTTTTTTTTCAGTTTAAGCTCCTGAAGTGAGCGATAATAGCCTGTTTTAAGCTATTTTACCAGTTTCCTTAGAAGAAAAATAATCCTTAGGTATCAAAACCAATAAATGAATGTTATCTGTGTCTTATGAAATGTTATTAAGTACACAAGATGCTGGAAAGGTATCCAAGATGCCGGGGGGGGGGGGGAGCTGATTCAAGAAACTGGAATAGAGATAACAGAATCTATGTAGGCCTCTCTTTATAAACAAGAGATTAACCGTTCAGTTGCTGCAGATTTTTGAAAGCACTATTTTAAAAATATTGTATAAATAGTCTCTTCCTCCCAGAAAATTGTGGTAAAATGAAGTGGAAGGGGGCAGACACTTTCTGGAAATCCAGCGGTAATAATGGCAGTGTCCAGTCACAACAAATGTGGTTGGATGGATGTCAGCAGATTCACAGTGTCACTTTTTCTGGGCTGCCATTAAACCCTCTCTGCCCTATTTCTGGGGACTCCAAAGAGGTACACTTAAAAATGAGCAACAGGAGGTGATAGCTAAACTAGTTGTTACAGTTGGAATGTTGTTAGCAAGCATACCTGCGGAGAAGTAAAGAGCAGCCCTAGATTGAGGATTGGTTAAAATGGAATTGAAATGCGGTGCTCACATGACTAAACTTAAATGTGCGTTGAAATTTGGAGAAGAAAGGCAGGGATTTAACAAGCTGAAATCCTTTGTTAGACTTGTAAAGTGGGGAAGTCACACAAATATTGAAAACAATTCAGTTAAAATCTTGACTTTTTGAGGCTTCACTGTTGTTGTATTCCCCCCCCCCCCCCCCCCCCGGTTGAGTGTTTAGCATTGCCTTGGAATGTGTAAACTTCATTTTATCTAATAAAAATTATTTAACAGAAGCGGTATGTGGTACTAAATGCCCCTTCTGGGCTTTTATTGTTGAGATTCCTGTCTGGTGGCTTCTCTAATCTTAAGAACAGCCCTGCTGGATCAGACGAAAGCTCCGTCCAGTCCAGCATCACCTTTTCCACAAGTGGTCAGCCAGATAATTCCAGGAAGCTATTATAAAGGCTTTAGTTTTCCAGTGCAGGTCTCAGCATCACGATGTTGTTCTGCATGATTTTGGGCATTACCCTGGTCCGCAGGATAGCAGTGAATAGTATCAGGCATCAAACAGCCCACTGTTAAACCAAGTCTGTTATTTCTGCTTCAGATACTACTGGATCAGGCCCAAAGGTCATGTAGCCCAACATTGTGTTCCCAAAAGTAGGCAGTGAGAGGCCTCTGGAAAGCCCCTGACCAGGATATGAAAGTAATCCCTTCCCCGGTTGCTTCCCAGCAACTGGTATTCATTGGCATACTGCACCTGAACCTGCAGGTTCCATTTATCAGTTGTAGCTATTAGATGTTTATAGACATTTCCATTAAATCTTGGGTTTGTGGGGAAGGGGGCTTGCAAGCAGAAAATTTCACCATTGTGTACTGAGAAGTGAGGTTGTCTTGATCAGCTCCGCAGTGCATTAATATCATTTGGGTACCTCTTTGTACCAGTATTGCATGGAAGGGTCAAGGACTGACCTGCGTCTCACCATTTTCTGCACCTGCTCATGAGTTCACATCTATATAGGGCCGTTGTACTCACTCCACAGCTTGTGGTTACCATCAACCAAAAGAGCCACATTTACTTCCAACCTTGGCATGAGGCCTGTACCTCAGGGAGGCTTGCAGCTTACCTATTCCTCTGGTGGTAGCTGTTTCTAGGTGGGAATCATAGGCCAACCGTAAGCCGCAACGGATAGAGGCATTGCCTATATTTCCTGAAATATGGGACAAGTGCCACATTATGGAACAGTGCTCAGAAGAGTCACAGATGGCATGTCAAATAGCCACATGTGGTTGCTGAGCCACTGAGTATTACTGATATAGGGTATCTTCAGGACTTTCTTCACCCATAAAAACCTGTTCAGGAATCATGATCTTCCTTGAAATGTTGTATCTGAGTCCCCCCTCCCTCTGACGTTAAGCAGGTAACTGTTGGATATAGAGTTTTTCTGCTGGGACCCCTAAACCGTGGAGCTCCTTTCCTGTGGAGATGTGCCTGATACTGCAGCTGTTATCATTTAAGATGGTGGACTCTCCTTCTTTAGTGGTTTTTAAGCAGGGGCTAGACAGCCATCTGACAGCAATGCTGATTCTGTGAACTTAGGCAGATCATGAGAGGGAGGGCAGGAAGGGCTGAGTCTGTGCTTGGCTTGTGTGGCCCTTTCTTACATGCTCAGGGTAATGCCTATTACCACTTAGGGGTCAGGAAGGAATTTTCCTTCAGGCCAGATTGGCCAGGGTTCCTGGAGTTTTTTTGCTTTCCTGTGGGCATAGAGCAAAAGCCACTGGGGGAGTGAGGGGAGGGAACTAGTTGTGACTTTCCTCCATTGCGCAGTAGGTTGGACTTAGATGACCCTTGAGGACCCTTCCAGCTCTATGTTTGGTTGCATCCTTTGGGCCCATTCACTAGTAGTATTTACATGGAAATTCTACCATAGGGTTGATTGTTTGAAGTGCCTTTCTCAGTTGCCAGTTTGGGCAAATGTGCAGATGTGATGAAATGAACTATAAACCTGGGAAGTGCAGCTGAGCCAATGTAATGTAGTGGTTGAAGTGTTTTTTTACACCTGAAGAAAATTATATTCCCATCCCCGCTGATATGAAAATCACTGGGAGACCTGGGCTATTTTTTTTCAGCCTGAGCTCTTGCGAGGGTAACATGGAGGAGGGAAGAGCTACCTATGCCCCACCAGCCTCCTCAGAGGCAAGGCAAGATTATAGCGTACTAAATAATACATAATAAAATGCCCGAAAACTGTTCTGTATTTGCTGTGGCTGTCTCATTTTGTTGTGTGGCATGTGCGTGCATACCGATAGGTCCTGCCGAAGAATTGGGGCAATTGTATAGGCTTGCCTTTAGCGAAGCTGAAGAGTCTTAATGTTTTCGTCCTCCAGCCTTTTAGATCCCAATCACTAAACGTAATTAGATATTGAAGTTACAAACTGCCAATTTGGGCAGCAGGCAGGTGGGGGGGGGGGGATACTCTGAGGCATGGCCATCTTCCTGGCTTGAGCAAGATGTCGTTCTCTTCTTCTTCTGCTGTAGAATATTGAACTCAAAGTTGAATTGGAAAGCCTGAAGCGAGACCTACAGGAGCGGGAACGATTGCTCATCAAGGCGTCGTAAGTATTACCTGGGTGTTATTTTTGCCAATAGTCCTCCTTTAAATCTTGAGTGCTCTGTCAGCCATCGCTGTTGTTCTCCAGAAACATCCTTGGGGTCAGCCAGTGCAGTCTACATCCCATCCAAGCTGGTATGTCTGAACAGGATTCTTAAAACATGGAAATTAGTTGGCTACCGAATTACGGACTTCCTTGCAATGTTGTTTTTGTGATGTCTGTCCAAATGTTGAACGCCTGAGTCGGCTCCTGCCCACTGCTCCCTATAAGCTGTGGAGTCTTGGGAGCAAAACTTCTGCTTGGTGATTTTTTCTTCTCCTGTTCATTCCTGCCTGGTGGGTTCTTTTGTCTTTGCAGAAAAGCAGTGGAAAGCTTGGCTCAGGGTGGTGATGCTGAAATCCAGCGTGTGCAGGAGGAGGCTCATATGAAAATCCAGGAAGTAGAAGAAAGTTTGACAAGCAGAATAAACCTTTTGGAAGAGGCAAGTCCTCAAAGATCACTGTGTGTGATGCAAATCAATTAATGACTATTTCTTAAGGTACACCTCTCTGTCTTCTGATGTGGGCACATCTTGGAGAGAGATGGCATTCTGTCTTTGAGCGATGTGAAAAGTGGTTCTTGCTTTCCGTACTGGTGAAATTCAGTTTCTGTGCATCCCTCTGAGACAGAGCAACTGATGAAAGCATCATGTGTGGAAACGTAGGTGATCCAAGCGCTATGAGACATCTTGCGGCTTTTGTAGATGCATTTTGTATAGGACAAACTGGGCACAGTGAAATTCTGTAGTGACAAGAGGGGGGGGGGATTGAACTCATCACGGCCATTTATGTAGATGTTTATGTCCTGCCTTGTCCGAGATTCAAGGTCGCTTAGAATAATGGCACATAAAAACATAGACAAGAAGAATCAGTCTAATACCAGTCTAATATGTCAAAGAATATCAGGTGGAAAATGGCCTGGCAAGAAATGCCTGTGAAATGCTAACAGTGAAAATGCTGTCTGTGCGCCTTCTGGTGGCCCATTCTGTGAAACTGGAACTTATTCTAGAAGGACTGTGCCTCAGATGTCTGATCTGTTGACATGGGGGCACAATCAGCAGAGCCTATTAATGGACCAGAGAGGCCGTGTTTCAGAAGGGGAGTTGCCAAAGGTATATATAGGTAAGAACCAGCTCCTTGACTTCAGCCTGATAGTGGACAGGGAACCAGTGAAGCTTTTGAAGATAGGCTTAACATGGCCCCGGTTCACAAATGTACATGTTCAAGGATTGCCGTTTTATGGAGGAGTTGAGCATACATTCCTCCCTATCATGTGTGTATAGAGCACTGTGTGAGCTGGGCATCCCACATGCAGGCCTGGATACATGTAGATTCGATTCTGGCAACCTCTCCCATCCTGTTGCTTTTAATGAGATTGTAGGATTATGCATATTAGACCCCCATGTGCACCAATGTGCCAGTTTCTTCCTCTATGCCAAATAGCAGTCCTTGAGTGCAGGAACCATGCAGGGTATATATGTTGTTAGTTTGGAGAACTGTAGAGTGTATTGCTGGTGTGGACACTTTGGTCATTGTGAGTCTTTGTTTTTGAGTACAGGATCTTAAAACTGCGCATGAGGAACTAAAAAAAGCGTTTGCCGTGACAGAACAGGAGAGAGCTCTAAGAATGGCTGCTGATCATCAGCTCTCTTTGCTTAAAAATGTCCCGCCCAAGGACCTGGATATGGTGGTGGCACTCGAAGAAAAAGACAGGTTAGATTTTCATCGTTGATGAGCAATGTTTTAGCTGGTGCCTTGTTCAGGCTGCTTATTTTCTGAACAAGCTGGGGGCCTGCAAGGAATTGTGTGTGTGGTGGGCATATCTTGGAAATCTCCCCTACCCAGTCTGTTCCTCCAAGATCCTATAAGCTTTTAGGGTCTTGAGCAGATTCCCCCCTTCTTTTAATAGATTATCTACAGCTCTCAACATGATGTGCCTCCTTGAGCAGAATAATTCTTCATCTAGTTGTTTTAGGACTTTTCCCTATGGTTGATTTACAAAATTGTATTTTTCTATCTGCCCAGGGGAACACCCCCCCCCCCCCGCATTTAGAAATGCCTTCCTGGTCTGTGGGTGGTCTGGACTGCTGCTTTAATGATTGCCATAGGACCATCCACTTTACTGGTATCAGGTGTGATTGCTGTGGCCATTGTGTTTTGGTAGCTAACCACTGGTGTAATGGTTAAGAGCAGAGGGTTCTGATCTTGAGAACCAGGTTTGAGTCCCATTCCTCCACATGAAGCCTGCTGAGTGACCTTGGGCCAACCACAGTTCTATCAGAACTGTCTCAGCTCCACCTATCTCATAAGGTGCCTGTGATTGTAAGCTGCTTTGAGACTCCTTAAGGTAGAGAAACACAAGGTATAAAAACCTGTTCTTCTTCACTGCTCTGGTTCACTTTATGCATCAGGTGAAAGAGGGGAGGGAGGTAGAGATGGGGATAAACAAGGGAAGAAGATGCTTCTGTTCCGTTTCTACAGGCTTAGGCTCAGTTTCTGTTGGTGTTGGACCAAAGGCTTTGTTGAAAAGGTGGTTTTTGACGAAGGACTTGGAGGGTAATGTCACTGACGTGTTCCGGGAGGCAGTTACAGGCAGAAAGGCAGCAAGAGAGAAGGGGTGGAGTCTGAGGGAGCAGAAGACCTTTGACTGCTGAAGGTGGGGTAGCTGGAAGAGTGAAGGTCGTAGGAAGGATTGTATCTGTGTATGAGAGTAAAGAGAGAAAGGGGAACAGGGCATAGTAGGCTTTTAGGATGACAAGGAGTAGTGGTGTCTAAGGAGTCCTGTCAAATGTCCTGATGTGAATCTTGCTTAGAGAACAGAACAGTGAGCACCCTCCCGCCCCCCAGTTAAGATCAGTCATTGCTTATTGTGGAGAAGCACCTGAAATTTTAAAAAGGCCTCGCAATTAAGGTGGTATGTTTGGACATTATGTTCTGTTATCCCGCCCCCCCCCCCCTCCGGTTTCCTGTCCTGACCAATGTTGTGATATTCCAGTTTTGTAATTTTAGGTGTATCGAGCAGCTGAGACTATCACTGAAAGACAAAGATGCTCTCATCCAGCACCTGGAAGAGGCTAAGTCCCAAGGTGGATTTTCTGAGGAGAATTTGTCAGCAGAGAAAACCCAAGCCTTGATGGATGAAAAAGAGAGGGAGCTGCAGGTGAGGAAAGTCTCTGAGGAACAGGGACATTTTGCGTTTATTCAGTACAAGATTTTGTGGCTTCTTGAGCTGAAACCGAGATTTAGCTGTGACCGGATGCCTGCTTGCACCAGAGACAGGCCATGGCTCAGTGGGTTGGGCCTGTTTGAAGGAGCGATTATGAGAACCTGTAAGGAATTGTGGGCAATGATGGAGTTTCTTATCCCTTCTTTTTCTCTTATAATGACATGGGAATTGATCTTGGACAAATCTTGCTCTGAGTTCGTCACCATGTCCCTCTCATAGTTACTTTACTATGTGTACAAAAGCCAGATATTTATGTTCTAATATAGAACCTTGAATCTTGGGGGTTACTTTTAAGGGTTTAGTTTTCAGGTTTCCCTACATCTCTTTTTTGCCATCTTACTGACTGGAATTGTGAAATTCTGATATTAGTCTGTCTGGCTAATGATTTGCCTGGAATAAAAATATGATGTTTCTATTCTTACAGGCTCTCAGAACAGAACTACAAAATGAGAAAAATGAATCAGAAAAACAAATTCAGGTAATTTTGAGTATTTTGTCTTTATTTGATGAATACTGGAAGGGTATTTATACTTGCAGGAGCTGAATATCCAGTTTGCAAATGGTTTTCCTCCAAGTAGAGCTTTAGGATATTTTTAAATGTACTTTCTTAACCCTTGACAGCTAAGTTGCTTGCCTTTGTTCAGATCTGTTGCTGACTTTGATTTCACCCCTTTTCTCCTTCTGGTTTAACTCTATAAAGTTGTTTTACTTCCTAAGTGACTTTTCCCTCATTTTTCAGCAATTATGCCCTCAAAGCAATTTACAGCATTTTAAAGTACAGTTTTATTTTTAACCCCTTCTCTTTCACTTATTACTAATGCTTTTGCCCTGTAATTCATTCACATCCCTAAAATATCCATTATTTTGTAACCAGTTAAAGGAGACCCCCACTGATGCCGTCCAATGTTTCTTTCACCCAATAAAAATCAGGCTACCAGTGTTTTTCTCTGGATCTGTGTTTACAGATTTTCAAATAATACATTGTGCAAAATGCAGACTAGGGCTGTGTGATGAACTGACCTCCAAAAGCAGGTTGCTTAGTGCATCAAATTCAGAGAGCTGGGAGATTAAAGGGTTAATGCCTCACTGTGAAGTGCAGGTTGACTGACAGGCTGCTGCCTGCATGTACCCCCCCCCCCCCCGAGGAATGGGTAATTCAGCCCTTAACTGTATTTCTTGCCTTTTCATATGGCACATTTCTTTTTCGTGTTCTCTGTTAGCTTCCCTCTCTTTCTCTTGCTGTTCCATTTTAATTTTTTCATGTTCTCTGTTAGCTTTCCTTTCTCTCTCTTGCTGTTTTAATTTTTTCATGTTCTTGTTCTTCCTGAATGCTGGCCAATTCCTTTTCTTTTTCAATTCTGGCTAATTCTATCTGTTGCTCTTTCTCAACTCTTGCTTTTAATTTTGCCAGTTCTACCTGCATTCTCATAATCTCTAATTCCTGACAAGGATTTTCCTCAGATTTTCCTCCTTCTGGTTGCCCGTCTCCCTGTGCCTTCTTAGATTTCTGAGGGGGTGCCATTTCTGTCTGGAATTTTATTTTAATTCCTCACAAATTAATGAAATATGTTATACTATACTATTGTGTTCTTCTGGTAGGACCAACTAGTTGCAGGTTTTTCTTTCGAATCCCACGACTGCCACCAAATATCATGGACCCCCACTGCTTCTTTTTCTGTGTGGCAGATTTTCCCGCCAAAAAACGAAATAGCGGTTCCCCACTCTGTCTGAGCAGTTCCTTGGTAGTGAGTGTTAATAAACAGTTTGACTGTCTGCGTGTCCCATCCGGTGATAGAGAATATATCTGGATTTTGCCCGGGCCAGAGATTTATTGTTGATACATAGAAGCCCACTTGTTTTTTCCCTTTGTAAATGGCACTTGACACAAAATAAAGTTCAAACAGGAATGATTACTTTATTAAACAGGCACCGTTGGGTTAGGAATAGGCAGGGATGAGAAAACAAAGGTAAATTTTGTTGTATTTACAAATTGTGATATTTTTGAATAGGCTACAAAGTATTGTTGAAGCTTAGTTTCTTAGAGACTCAGTTCTTAACAGTGAGAGGTGTGTTTGTCTTGGAGATTGTCCTTATTCTCCCTCCCTGTGGGATTACAGCTTTCCGTAGGACTCTAGTCTAAAACCATTTCCTTTTTCACCCAATCTAGGGGTCTCTTCAGAACTGAACCCACTGAATAACTGAGAAGGAAATATTCTCCTTTCCCTAGAAGCAGTATTCCTTTTCTGTTTGGCAAGACTGGCAGCTTCAAACTACTGACCAGTCCCTCCTGCCAAAACTGACCCTCAGTTCTTGACCCGGTGAAATAAATGGTTTTCAGCTTGGCTGATGCTTAGACTAAAGTTCTTATTTGGAACTTTTCTGCAGATTTGATGTTACACAGTAAGGGCAAGGAGTTGTGTCCCTTCACTCTACAAGTGAACTTGTCTGTTTCCCTCTGACAGACACACACACTCCACCGGTCTGGCTTCTGTTACGCCAGAGACAACAAGGCGAAAAAGACCCTTTCCCTCAGCACTTAGCTGTTCTTAAAGCTCCCTTTAGCTAGCACTGACCCATCAGAGAGAAGAGGGGTGCATGCAGGCAGCAGCCTGTCGATCAACCTGTGCTTCACAGTGAGGCATTAACCCTCTAATCTCCCAGCTCTCTGAATTTGATGCACTAAGCAACCTGCTTTTGGAGGTCAGTGCGTCAAAGGCTGCACCCAAACGGTACAATAAACTGTAGTTTATACGCTAGTTTGATCAACCTGTAATTACCTGAAATGCTTCAGTGCAGGTGATCCAACTAGCCAGTTGGGATTTCTTCCTAGGATTTTAGGTGGCTTATTAACTGCAGCTTGTGCTAATGTGGTTTTGCTGTGATGTCTGAATTTAAAATTTTCTTTATATATTTTATTTTACCTTGTTTATACTCCATTGTTCTCCTTAGTGGGGACCCAAAGTGGCTTATGCTGTTCTCCTTCTCTCAATTTTATCCTCACAACTACCCTGTAAGGTTGGTTAGGCTGAAAGTGTGACTGGCCCAAGGTTACCCAGCAACTTCTGTGGCAAAGTGGGGATTTGAATCTAGGTCTCTGTGATCCTATTCTGACAAACCATAATGTGATCATAGCGCCATTCTTCTAAGCTACAAAGGCAGCAGAATAGGAAAGACTTCCCTGCCGGGAAGTGGAACCAAGAAGCACAATCCAAGACTTCCTGTTTCTCTGGCGGACTTATCAGTGTGTTGAACAAACCATGGTTTATTGCAAGGCCCTCTTGAAGAAGAAGAAGAAGAGATTGGATTTATACCCCACCCTCCACTCCCCAAGGGAGTCTCAGAGCGGCTTACAAACTCCTTTTCCCTTCCCCTCCCCACAACAGACACCCTGTGAGGTAGGAGGGGCTGAGAGAGCTCTTTCCCAAGCTGTCCTTGAGGGAACAGCTGGTACAGAGCTATGGCTTGCCCAAGGTCATCCAGCCAGGTGCAAGTGGAGGAGTGGGGAATCAAACCCGGTTCTCCCAGATTAGAGTCCGTGCACTTAACCACTACACTAAACTGGCTCTGAAGGTTTTGAGAGGCCTGGGCCACTTACAGCTTCAGGCTTGGATCCCACCAACCACCAGCAGGAAAGTGCTTATAGTCTCCTCCCCCCAGAGCCACTTCCAGTCCTGGGAAAGTTTGTTCCATGAGTCATCATGTAGTGGATTCAAGGATTCGAAGCCTTTAAGGTGGCATGTTCCTGTACTAAGAACAAATAGCTAAAGGATTTTACTGATTTTTTTGGCTTGCTCCCTTCTGATATGTACAGATGGGGGCACTCATGATCGCTCTCTGTATAAAATATTCCATGAATTTAGGAAGGCAGAGTACTAGGGAGCCAGGCTCAGGTAAAACTTTTCTCCCTGATGACATTTATACATTATTACCTTTGTATCTCTTCTGTTGTTGAGTTCAAGGCAGCAGTTCTCCTATCTAGGCGCTGTCTTGACCCATGTCTGCTTTGCTTTGATAAGGTAAGGAAAAACCAGGGGAAGACGGTCTGAGATAATAGTACTAACAAACCAAAAATACCATGATGAATCTATAATACCTACCCAAATCTATAATACCTACCTAACACTGAGCCTCAGGAGAAGGCACTTATTTTGTTGTCCAGTTTGAAGGCTGCTCCATTGCTTTGTTTTCAGTGGAGATTAAGGGTTGGGTAAATTTAGTACGCTGAGCTTCAGCAGAAGGCACCTAATTTTGCTGCCCAGTTTGAAGGCCGTTCCGTTCTGTCTTTGAAGTACCTAGGCTACAGTGGAGATTAATCATTTTTAAGGATCGTCAGTTCTTGAAAAAGAGCATCTTCGAAATGACCTATATTGATTGATTGTTGGTCTGGGCTTTTGGATCCTTATTTAGCGAAACCTTCAACAGAGAGAAGTCCAACAAGATTGGAACTCTATGCTTTGGAAGAATCTTACTTGTAAAGATTCTTATACTTTGTTAACTCGTTATATTCCTTGAGAGGACTTCCCATTATTATGACTAATCGTTGGAATGGACTTATATGAACTTTGTTTAGTTATGGTTTCGTATTTATAGAGGTATTATGCTTATATGTTATTGGTTTCTCACACTTGATGTTTTGTATATGTAATAAGTTTATTATATGTGTATATAATATTATAGATTCATCATGGTATTTTTTGTTTGTTTGTATTGCTTTGACAAAGTGGATGCATCGTGTATCTCCAGACCATACCCTGGGATTCTCTTATTTTAGTGTGAGCTTCCATCTCCCAAGTGGCACGGTCCAGAGACAGGCTTACATCTTCAGCTGTGACCATTAGGCATTTCTACTGAAGTGCCAGATACTTTTTAGTGCTTCACCTCGAGCAGGTGCCTAAGAGATGGAAGTAACTGAAGTCCATCTGGTACAACCTCTTATGGTGAGTGGGCCATCCATTGTTCAGATCCACACAGCACTGCCTTTGTGATCTGGACCACAGTGTGGCCCACACAGTGGCATACTACACTAGGCAAGCGACAAGACCTTCCGCTAGCAATTTTTTCTGATACTCCTGCAAGTATTCTAGCATGCAGAATGGTTGTTGTGTGTTTGAAATTACATTGCCCCTTTTCATTCTCTTATTTAGTCACTCCAGGAGGAACTGCATGAACGGGAGAGGGAGCTTTCTGTGGAAAGAAGAAATGCTTTGAAACGAGACAAAACTATCCAGGGATTAACGCTTGCTTTAAAGACCAAGGAAAATGAGGTATGTAGAATGTTGTACCCAGAGGATAGTTTTGAGCAAAGCATGCTTGAATTGGTTTAAGGGAAGGGCAGGCTAAACCTGATATGAAGGGGTTTAGTGTGGAGACTTGCTCCCATATGACTCTGTTGGGGTAGGGGCTGAGGCAGGCCTGACAGGCCTTGGGGCTACATCCAAAAGCCCTGAGACATCAGGCAGCAGCCTTCCTTCCTCAGTGTTCTGGACCAGTCTGGAAAATCTTCATTGAAACACTTTAAGGAGAAAGCTTCACTCAGACTGTCCCCCATCCCTGTCTTCTCATTTCCGTATGGCCACAGCCTGCCTATAGATACTCCAGATTTCTAGTAGTGGCAGCTCAGTGACCTTGGCAAGAAGAATGTTGACGATTAAAAGTCATGGCAGTTAGAAAGGAATTTCTGACTGTTCTCTGTGCACACTGATTTTTTTCTTTATTCCAGAATGGAACAGTTTTCTAACAGGTTCAGGACCTGATTTTTCCACTTATTCTGTTTTATGAGCAGGCCAGACTTGCCTTGTACCAAATCAGAACAGTCAACTCTGCCCAGCAGCAGGCTTCCAGGACCTCAGACTGAGAACAGTCTTTTCCATTTCCTGCTTCTTGAGTCCCTTTTCAATGGAGATGCCAGGGATTAAACTGAAATCTTTTATGTTCTACCACTGAGCCACACTTTCTCTCACAAGGGGATTGAGCCTTAAGCCATGGGGGGCGGGTAACGGGGCACGCTTGGAGGTGAGGAAGAAAAGCTCCTGCAGAGCTGAACCAGGTGTTCAGATTCTCTGTTGGCATAGATAGGGATCAGTGTATAGGAAAGTATCCAGATCTTCCTTTAGCAGGTGGATGAGGGATGGCTTCTCTCTTGGGTGCAAATAGATGGTGTGTAGGTTCAGCTGTTGTCCAGTCCCTGGTTCGTCTGTAGGCAGTTCCCTCAAGGTTCAACTTGTTGGCGGAGTAATTTACACAGCAACGGTGCACCACCTGATCAAAGAATAGATAAGGGTTATTTAGGAATGAACATACTTGATAGGAAAGAGAAGAGACAGGTTCCTAACTACATCTCCAGCTGAGAGAGTGGGTAAGACGGACTGTGGCACTTTGGAGAAGAAGCGGGAAAGTGCTCTTGAGAGTAGCAATCTGGAGACCGACAAGGAATGACACTTAACAGGAGAGAAGGGGCTGACCTCACTATCCTATCTCATTGTCTTCTTGCTGCCCCCTGCAGGATCTTCTTCTCTTCTTCTTTGTCTACCAGACATTGATATTTCCAACACAACTTGGATGCTTCAGTGTCTGGAATTGTTTTTGGTTGGTTTTGAACATTGGTGTTTCTTGGGCTGCAGAAAACTGGGTGGAACTCTTCCCATTGGGGAGATTGGGAAAAGCCCTGCCTCTGCAAGTGGCAAGAGTCAGTCAGAGTCAGGACTTCCCTGAGGACATCTTCATACATTCACAATAAGACCCAAAGTTCCTTTTTTCAGCACTTTTCCAGCGGCGTTCCTTTCTTAGCACTTGGTGCTTCAGTGGGGTTTTTTCCTTCTCTTTTTAGAACGAAGAGCTTAGTTGTGAATTGGAAAGTTTAAACGCCTCATTGGTCAAGGCCAGAGAGGCCACCCATAAAGCTCAGATGCAGACATTCCAGGTGAGACATTAAAAGCTGTGGCTGCTTTTTTTTTGAACTGTATTCATTGTTTGCATTTTGGAGTAAGTGTTATTTGCAGATAAAGCTGTTAAATTATGCTGCTTTGATCTTTCCGCTGGCTCTTGGCCTGGCTGGCAGCAAGGAAAAGACAGTGCTGATGTTCTTGGACAGACCAGGGCAAGCTCATATCCTTGTGGCCAGATGACTCACCTGAGCAGCATGTATCTTTGAGACTGGAGGAAATAAGATTTTCAGAAAGGAGCTGTAATCTGGCTCTCACTGAGGTGATCCACTCACGTTTGAGTTCTAAAGACTGCAACAAGGAGCGCGTGATGGAATGTCCCTTTGTAAGGGAAAAGAACCCTTCTTCCACATTAAAACAACCTAGAGACAGGTTCTAACCCAGGCTTCTCTTTGACATGTTAGTCTTCTATCGGCAGGGAATTTGGATAGTAGAAGTCATTTACCCACTGGTAATTTAAAGTGGTACTGTCAAGACACAGGTCAACTGAGAATGAAGCTTCTATTAGAACCTTGTTTTATCCTGTTATTATTTCCACTGTATGTTTCTGGAGGTGGTAAATCTATGCCCTTGCTGTACCATTTACCACCTGTGGGACCTTGCATAACTGAATACACATCTGTACAAAAAGTTCCTACATATAGAAAATTCGGGGGAATCCTATTCCTTGACTTGTCCAGTTTTTATATGGGTGGGACTTTTTCCCCTATGGATGATGCACATTGGGTGTCCGCACTGAGTTTGGCATCATGGAGGAAGCTTCAGTGTTAAACTCCCACCTGTGAACTCTGCTCCGGTACAGGACCTTAGTGACGCAGTGCACACCAGCAGAGTGTCTTGAAATTCTGTCTTCCACCACTCATTCCAGAGAGCTAAGGCCTGTGGGTGCTTGGAGGGGCAGCTACTCTGACTGAATGTTCTGCATGCTCCTCGTGCTTGGAAGCTGCAGGCACAGCTCTTTCTCTTAGCCTAGGGGCTCACTGCTCTAAGACTGGAAGGTTTTTAACCAAGCATGTATTCACCGTAGGCATCCAGGTGAGGGGCTAACTGCAGTTTGTCCTGCAGCATTCCTAATATATTTGTGATGGGGCTATTCCACTGGCCGTCATTTTGATCATTGAGGTTTCCCTGTCTTTTGCACTGTCCTGCTTTCTATCGTTGATGACCATTTATTTATTTGTTTCAGTTTATATCCTGCCTTGCCCGCCCAAGCAGGCTCAAGGCGGCGTACAACAAGTTAAAACCGATAAAACACAGATGCATAATGCAATTCAATAATTTACACTAAAATTTTTCATACAAACAATATAAAACAAAGTGCAGTTGCATACAGATGGTAATGGCTGAATGATGGTCCAGAATCCGGTAACAAAAGGGCCATGATGGTTCAAATATGGATAGCTCATTCATCAGTGGCGGCTTCTACTTGAAGGCCTGGTGGAAGAGCTCCATTTTACAGGCCCTGCGGAACGATAAAAGGTCCCGCAGGGCCCTGATGTCTTCTGAGAGCTCATTCCACCAGTATGGAGCTGCCACTGAGAAGGCCCTAGCTCTGGTGGCAGCCAGTCTGGCATCCTTCGGACCGGGGAGAGTCAAGCGATTTTGCGGCCCTGACCCCAGTGTTCTTTGGGGGACATATGGGGAAAGGTGGTCCCTCAGGTAGGCAGGCCCCAGACCATACAGGGACCATGAAGGAAACAAAACAGGAAGCTGGGCAAGCTGATTGACTTATGTTTGCGCCATCCAAGGTTGTTCCTTTTTGTTCCAGGGTGCTGAAGGTTACCAGGCCCTCTTGACTGAAAAAGAGAACCTCCTGGCAGAGCTGCGTTCTGAAAACATGACCAAAGACATGGAGAACCGTAAACTCCAGCAGAGAATGAGGAGGACCGATCAAGAGCTGGCCGATCTGCAGTTTGAGAGGGAGAGACTAGTGAAGGAGCTCGAGGAAGCCCAGCTGCAGAAGAGTAAAAGTGACAAAACCATTAATGTGAATATCCCTTTCTCTTCCATATTTAAGATGCAGATAGAAAATAGTGCACATAATGTCTGGATTTTCTGCACGTGGATGTGAGCCAAGAATGAATGGAATCCCCCCCCCCCCCCCCCCCCCCCGGTTCTAGCATCACACACAAATGAAAGGCTTCCTCTTCAGGCCAGGGTCAAAAGCTTAGACCTCATGTTGATCACCTTGAACAATTTTCCCTTTCCTGGACTGTTCTGTGCTAGGAATAGCTCTAGTTCAGGCATCATTACTGCATCCAATGGCTTGTGCCAAGCATGAAAGCGGCAAACTCAGGCTATCCACATACGAGATTGGGGTTTTCCCAGATTTACTAATGCTCAGGTATATAGAAAGATTAGCCAAAAGACACTACCCACACACCTGATGAGAACTGAGCATACTCAGTGCCTTCAGAATGTTGAAGACTGTAGAGAGCGTGTTAAAAGGGGGAGAAATAGACGGTAGAACTTTCCTGAGAGATTATACTTGCCAGAGGGGGAGAGTTGGGTGATGTGTGCCATTCCTCCTGGCCTCCCAGCCTGTTCTTTCCAGCAATGAACCCTGAGCCTATCATTCAGGCAGGGAAAAAGAGGCCCCTCGCAGACCTGGTAGATGTTTCTGCACACTTTGGGGGATTGCCCAGGTATGAAGGGGAAAAGTACATTTATAACAGCCGCAAGAAGGCCCCACCCAAAAAAGAACCTCATAAGAACGGAGCACATGTTCATTGCTGTCTAAGAGGCTTGGGATGCAGGGAGCAGCTGAAAGGAGAAAAATCAGAAGGGGGAAGAGACCTTGGCCTTCTCAAAGTCTTAAGAGCTTCCGTTATCTTGAAATGTGTGAGGGACGCAATCCCCTTTCCACCCCACTCTCTCGTGTAGCTCAGGGGAGAGAGAGGCAGAACTTTGTCTTGCGCGCTGCATCATTCAGGCTCAGGGCTAAGTCATTGCTTCCCACTCCCCTGGCCTCAGCATCATCCATCACTGCTACAGCGCTAGACTGCTGCAGTTCAGGACGAAGTGAGCAGGAAGCAACTTATCCATCCCTGGAACTTGGCAGACTTACGTACTGAGGTGGGTGGACTTTCTGGGGTGGGCATACTGGGGTGGATTCTTTATTTCTCCCCCTTGGCCCTTCTCGTAGCAAATCTGAGGGTCCAACAGATAGGGCAGTCAGATAGGTCCACCCATAACAAAGCTCGCAATTCTGCATGGCCTGAATACTTTCCAGGAATGTAGAAAAATATTATTTCATAAATTAAGAAAGACTCCCCTCCCCAGAAAAAAAAACCCGAGGACAGTTCAGCATCAGTCAAGGGGGGTGGGGGGTGGGGACAAGTGAAGACAAGGGGGGAAATTAGTCACTGAGAGCTGACAGTGTTGTGCTTAATTTTGGATTGGGGAAAATATTCAAGGGAATTATCCCCCCCCCCCCCACGATTCCTTGTGGCCTCCAAGTTAGCTCCTGTAACTGTGACATTGGCTCTTAGCACCAGGTGTTGCCTGCAAGAGAAAGATGGAGCGTTTCCCCTTCAAACTTCATCCCTTTGGGTGCTCCCCCCCCCCTTCCAGCTGATTTACTGTTATCACAGTAGAGTGTGGGGGTGAGAAGGAAGGAATTTGAGTGCCATTGTGGGGGGAAATACGATAGGTAAGATTCAGGTTTCCATGGCCAAGATCCCCTATTGATTAAAGTGGACCTCTCTTACCCAGCCCTCTGCTTGAGCCACCAAAGGGGAAGAACAACAAGCAGGGCTGGTGCCCTCCAATCTCTGCCTCATCTTGCAGTCTCCCTCAAGCTGCAGGGCCTCTTGCAGTATTACTGACATCCAGCAGAGGGTTGTCTGCGTCCACAGATCAGCAACTACAACATTTCACTCACCCCCACTCTGGTTTTGTATGACTGAATTGCAGATGCCATTTTGTATCTCTGCTGGTTCTCTGAATTTCTCTCTCTCTTCAGAGTGAGCCTCTGAGAAAAGCCAGATATTACTTCTGCTGTTAAGGCAGGTGTGGACAACTGAGAGAAGGTTATCATGACCTGGAGCTAATTTTCAGCATATGTAATTACTACAGTCAGCATGTCAGTTTCCTTAGCATCGCAAGCACCCAGCTACAGTTGGCGGATGCGTCATATGGATTCGTCTTACGGTTTATGTTACTTAAGGCTGTCTAACATTAGCTTCAAATGTGCAGATGCTTAGAGCAACTTACTGCGCTGTGCAAGATCACTGGAATTTAAAATTTATGAACCTGGTATTGATTGTATGCCAAGCAGGTACTTTTATCACCGAGGCGTGGCCCTTCCTCCCGAGGAGGGTGGAAACAGTACTTTCTGCTTCTCTGAGGGTTTCACTGTTATGTGAAAGGAGAAGAGAAGCATTGCTGAGAGCTAAGTTTCTAGATAAATAATAATCCTTAGGGTTTGTATAGTGCACTGGAGAGCTGAAGCTCTTAAAGGTGCATTTTATAACCCTCACAACAACCTTGTAAGGTAGGTTGGTATTATTACTCCCATATTGCAGATGGATGGCCATTGAGTCTGTAGAGAGGCAAGATTCAAATTAGGGCAGTTAAACTCTGAGCGCCTTTTGGAAATTCATTTCCTCTGTGAGGGAAAAGAGGTGAGAATCTTCTGCATTTTCTGCAAGGAATTAAGATTAGGATTTAAACAGCAGAACAAAAAATTCTGCCGTTTAGTTTTTGCACACAGCATTCTTGACTGGATGTCATGTAATTTATTGTCAGGGAAAAGGGGACTCTACTGCACAGCAAAGTGTTTTGGTGGTCCTGGCGTGGATCCAACCATCCTCTAAGGCAGGGGTGTCGAACTCATTTGTTTTGAGGGCTGGATTCGACATAAATGGGACTTTGTCGGGCTGGGCCATGTGTGTCATAAAACGTCATGCCAGGCAGTAGAGAGAGAACCTTTGTAAAGGAGACAGACAAACACCATTAAAAATATTGTAGCAGTTCCATTGGAGCCCCACATTAGGAGGATATGTGGTTAAAACTAGTATTTCTCTGCAAAACTGGAGTCCCTTGAGTTTGCAGAACTCTATTTTAACCCTGGCTGGTCTCAAGCCTCCCCCCCCCCCCCCCCCGCACCCTTAAAACATGCCTGCCTAAATTGGAACGGTGGGGGGAATAGTGGGATTTTGCAAAGCAAGTTTTAAAATAAAAAAGAAGCACAAGGATCACAGCAGAAGGACACTCCCCCTTCCCCCCCCCCCCACTCCTACCTGTGACGAGGACTACGGAGGCTGGGAGCGGTGGCTGGGAAGTTTGGCAGCCCTGTCCTCTGCTTCCTGCTCTCAGAGGTGGCCCCGCCCTCTGCTCATTATACTCCAAGGCAGCCCAAGCTCAGAACAGTGAGGATGGGCAGGGGAGGAGAGAGAGAAGAAAACCCCACTCCCAGGTCTGATTAAAGGCCGTAGGTTTGACACCCCTGCTCTAAGGGGCCTTCCTCCAACTTAAGTGGCTCTTAACCAACTTAAGTTGGAAGAAGACTTCGACCCTGAGCCAGAAGGAAAGATGTAGAAATGTTTTACTAAATAAACTTTACTCAAAGGACTAGAAGGATGAAGTAGGATCCACCACAACACTTTACTATATAGTTCTCCCCCCCCCCCCCCCCGGTGCTCAAAATACTAGAGGGAAATTGTATCTAAGATGCTTTGCAGGGTTGTCACAGCTCAGTACCATTGGCAAGTCCTCAGGTCGGGAAAAGGACAGCCTCTATTCTTGGTGCGTCTGAAGCTAGGATAGTACTCGTTGAGATGGGTGTTCATGTACCTGTTTTTAGTGATCAGTCTTGAAGGTATTTGGGGGGGGGGCAAATTACCAGAATGTGGTCCCTTGAAGAGCAAACCCTGAAGAGCATTTCTGATGAGGTTACCCGGGACCACGGGCATGAATATCCAGTTCAATCCTATGGATTTTTGTGTGCCTATTTTTAATGGTGTTAAGCCTGTAGCGGCTAAAATCCAATTTAAAAATAGATTGAACAATGTATTTGCACAATCTGATTTAGCCTAAGCTTCCTGATGTGGAGATTGCTCAATAGTATTATGAGCGTAAGGCTACACAGGAGTAAGAAAAGTGTCTCACATTTCTGTGGAGCCTATAAGAAGAGCCCTGACACTTTTCTTCAGTTTCAGTGGATATCCACTGCTATTCTGGAGGACTGTGATGGGGGGGGGAATCCTTCCAACCCATGATAGTACAGCAGGGGCTCTTCTAAATGTTCCATTGCCCTGTTTATAAGGTTTTATGAGTGAGATGTTCAGAGCATCTCTTTATAGAAGGGCCCATCGGTCAATTTAGCAACAGATTTTAACATTTACTCATTGATGGTGATGGAAATGCTTTTCTAAAGGTTGCCTTCGCAATGGCAAGAGAGCACCAAAAATTTGTAGCTGTGCATGCTGCTGACAGTTTTTATGACAAAGGACTTCAGTCGAGTTGGACGGTTTTGTCTTTTGGGTTTTCATTTTTTATTGCCATAATATTTTGTTATGACCTATGTTTTTTTGACGAATCATTCCAGTTCTAACTGCTTGAGGAGAGGGTGGGGACTGTACTCTGCATAGTTTTAACTACTGTGGGGATTGCCAGCGATAGTTTTAAAACATGCAGGGGAGTACTTGAATTCATGCAGAAGTCTTGCTTGCAATAACACGGTGCAGTAAAATGGATGTTTTTAAAAAGCGGATTCAGAAGTTCATTAGAATGAATACAGATGCTAACTTCTATCACAGGAAAGGGTATTCAGCTCAGGGAAGATCTTGCTTTTTGGAACTGGGTCGGCAGGGCTACATAAGCCCTTCCTGAGCAGGAAGGATTTCTCCCTAAAGTCCCAGACTTCTTCCTGCTTTGCTTATAGAAGGCCAGGGGTGTCTGTAAGGTTTTTTTCCTTTCTTGGACTTGATGGAGCTGTCACCCAGAGATCCACAACTTCTCTTGCAGAGCACTTGTGCATTGTTTGCAGCAGTTTGGTGCTCACTTCTCCCCTTGAAGGGTGAAAGATGAGCCTTTGTATAAATGGGGGAGTGGGCAGGCAGGCATTATGACACAAGGGTCTATAACGCTTGGGTCTATTATACTTGGCAAGTCTTCATATCTTGTATCAAGAGAGGAGGTCCTATGACTGATAGACAACTTCAAACTGATAGACTGATAGACAACTTAAAAACATAAATCACCGGGCCCGAATGACATACATCCGAGAGTTCTGAGAGAACTCAAAGGTGAACTTGTGGATCTCCTGACAAAAATATGTAATCTTTCCTTAAAATCTGCCTCCATTCCTGAGGATTGGAAGGTAGCGAATGTCACTCCTATCTTTAAAAAGGGTTCCAGAGGAGATCCGGGAAATTACAGGCCAGTCAGTCTGACGTCGATACCGGGTAAGTTGATGGAAACTGTTATTAAGGAAAAAATTAGTAGGCACATTGCTGAACAAAATCTCTTGAGGAAGACTCAGCATGGGTTCTGTAAGGGAAGATTTTGTCCCACTAACCTGTTAGTGTTCTTTGAGGGAGTAAACAAACATGCGGACAAGGGGGACCCAATAGATGTTGTTTACCTTGACTTCCAGAAAGCTTTTGATAAAGTTCCTCATCAAAGGCTCCTAAGTAAGCTCAATAGTCATGGGATAAAAGGGATTTTTGATCCTTTTGTGGATCAAAAATTGGCTAATTAAAAGGAAACAGAGGGTGAGTATAAATGGGCAATTTTCTCAGTGGAGGGAGGTAAGCAGTGCGGTACCGCAGGGATCAGTACTCGGTCCAATGCTTTTTAACTTGTTTATTAATGATTTGGAGTTGGGAGTAAGCAGTGAAGTGGCTAAATTTGCAGATGACACAAAGTTGTTCAGGGTGGTGAGAACCAGGGAGGATTGTGAGGCACTCCAAAGGGATCTGTTGAGGATGGGCGAGTAGGCATCAACGTGGCAAATGGGGTTTATTGTGGCCAAGTGCAAAGTGATGCACATTGGAGCCAAAAATCCTGACTTATAAATACACGTTGATGGGGTCCGAACTGGCAGAGACTGACCAAGAGAGAGATCTTGGAGTCGTAGTAGATAACTCAATGAAAATGTCGAGACAGTGTGCGACTGCAATGAAAAAGGCCAGCGCTATGCTGGGGATTATTAGGAAGGGAACTGAAAACAAATCAGCCAGTATCATAATGCCCCTGTATAAATCAATGGTGTGACCTCATTTGGAGTACTGTATACAGTTCTGGTCGCCACACCTAAAAAAAGATATAATAGCATTGGAAAAAGTGCAGAAAAGGGCAACTAGAATGATAAAAGGGTTGGAAGACTTTCCCTATGAAGAAAGGTTGAAGCGCTTGGGGCTCTTTAGCTTGGAGAAATGATGGCTGAAGGGTGGCATGATCGAGATTTATAAGATTATGCATGGGATAGAGCAGGTAGAGAAAGAAGTCCTTTTCTCCCTTTCTCACAATACAAGAACTTGTGGGCACTCCATGAAATTGCTGAACAGTCGGGTTAGAACAGATAAAAGGAAGTACTTCTTCATCCAAAGAGTGATTAACACGTGGAATTCACTGCCACAGGAGGTGGCGGCGGCTGCAAGTATAGATGGCTTCAAGAGGGAATTAGATAAACATATGGAGCAGAAGTCCATCAGTAGTGATTAGCCACAAAGTATAGAAAGGAACTCTCAGTCTGGGGCAAGTGATGCTCTGTATTCTTGGTGCTTGGGGGGGGGGCAACAGTGGGAGGGCTTCCTGCCCCCACTGCTGGACCTTCTGAGGGCACCTGGTGTTTTTGGCCACTTTGTGACAGAGTGTTGGACTGGATGGGCCACTGGCCTGATCCAACATTGGCTTCTCTTATGTTCTTGTTGAGAAGCGGGGAGGGGGGTGGGGGTCCTTCCTACTTGGCTATGGAGCTCAGTGAACCTGAGAGAACCTCCTTGAAATGGGATTGAGAGTCTATTGCAGACTCTAGTATATCCTGGATCCAAAAGTTCTTGGCAATCTTTGGAGGAGGCCCTTTGAGTGTGACTATGGAGGACTCACTGCCTTTGGATCATGTTAGACCTAGGGATGCCAAGATGTACCCCCTGACCCCTGCGCTTCTCCCGTGCATCTAGACCTCCCTCACATTGCCAGCGCATCATGGACCCCAGCAATAAATGAGCACAGTGAACTTGTGTGGAAGCTATCCATAGATGCCTAAGCACTTTCTTAATATGGGTACACGCAACTCCAAAATGGGACAGGTAATACCCCCCACAAGGTAGTTTCAGGTCAGGAAACCGGTATGGGGGAGTTTCCTGCTGCTGCCATTTGGCTGCAGGGAAAGTAAATTGGGTTGGGGGGAGCTTGGACCCGAGTCGTCATAAAATTTAGCTTCTAGTTTGGCCATTAGTAGACTTTGGTTCATACATTTAATGCCAATGGAAAAGCAAAACTTCTTTAAAGTAAAGCATCCTTATCTTTAGATGATCACCCCTGCTGTGATGTGTGTATTTTAAGAGTCATTCTCTCTTTATCTTCCCAGAAGAAGGAATGCCTCTTCTAAGATAGCAAGCCAGCTAATTAAAGCTACCTAGTTAAAGGTCCTCTGAGTGTGATTAATTGGTGGTGGTGGAAAGTGCTGTCAAGTCACATAGCTGACTTATGGCGACCACATAGGGTTTTCAAGGCAAGAGACTGTGCAGAGATGGTTTGCCATTGCCTGCCTCTGAGTCACGACCCTGGTGTTCTTTGGAAATCTCCCATTCAACTACTAGCCAGCATTAACCTTGCTTAGCTTGCGAAAACTGATGAGATCAGGCTAGCCTATGATTAATTTGGGAGGCGGGCACATTTTTAGTCAATCAAAATGTTTTAAACCCAATAACATAATGATGTTATTTAGTCACTGTGGTGGCTAAACGACACCTCTGTATTATAGGTAATACATCTCTGAACACCAGCATCTGGGACATAACAGCAGAGGGAGGCTTTATCCTCCATGCCTTGCTTGCAGGCTGTCTGAGGGCACGGGATTGGCCACTATGAGAATGGGATGCCGGACTAGACAGACCTTTCCTCTGATCCAGCAGGGCTCTTGTTGTGTTCCTCTTCTCAGGACTGCAGTCTTGGCCATCTTTCCTGCTGCTGGTGTATCGGCACAAGAGCAGCTTCCATTTCATACAGTTAAATACATTTCCCCCGAACCCCTGTGAATGCGCTCTGTTACCCATTAAGTAGGCAGGTGGGAGCAAGGAGCAGGCTGCAATATTTTTGTTATTTGACAAATAGGAAACCGTTTGAGGACTCTGGTGCAACAATCTCAGTGAATGAGCTTAACGGCAACCTGTTCTATTAACGTTAGCAGAGACGGCTGCTCTGCTGTCTTGCCAGTCCATAAAGCTAACAAAATGAACCATCCCAATTTCCTTTTTCTCTTCCACTCTATTCAGAATGAGATGTAATCTGAGCTCCTGGTTGCGAAATTAAATGATCTCTAAAATAAAATCATTCTAAGGATGGCAGCCTTTGGATGTAGCTGGGTTTGAGGAAGGCTCATAGGGCTTGTGCAGATGGTAATGCTGTCAATTGCTTCACCGTGGTTAAGCAATTGGGAACAGGCTGTGAGAAGTGCACACTGCCTCCCTTCTTGCAGGGCCAACCTGGCCATTACAGCGGCATGTTACTTTCTCCTATGCATTTTTAAAAATTGTGAACCCAAGCAGAAGTGTAGTGGAAAGAGGAGCTGATGATCTTCGTCGTGGTCTCTGTGCAGTCCCACACATGGGTTGGGCGCCTGCGCACGACCTCGACCGGAGAACATTCCAGAGCTTGCCTCAGACAAAGTTCTGGCGGGCTCTCTTCCCACCCTGGGGAGCAGACACGCACTGCGCATGCCTGGAGCAGGGAGAGAGCCGCTTCCCACTCAGTTCCTTTTTGACCGCCCTCGCGTTCACACCTCTGGCCGCTTGCTCTTCAAAATCGCCTCAGCTGAGTTTTTCTCTTCGTTTTATTTCAGTATCTTCTCTTCTATCTAAAAAAACCACTCCAAAAAACCAATTACTATTTTTTATTCTTCATTTCCTCCCTCCCTTCCCCTTTTCCCCGTTAGGAAAGGTGTTTGCATGGGCCGCACCCTGTTTTTTAAGGCGTGTCGCCGTTGCCCGGCTAAACTCACCTCGAACGATGGTCATGACCTGTGTTTAGTTTGTTTAGGGGAATTTCACCATGTTGAATCGTGCCCGCACTGCGCAAAATTTACCAGGCAAGCACGTAAAAATTGGGTTGCCCGTCTTCGTACTTTGCTTTTAGAAGCTGCCCTTCGCCCAGCTATGTCTCCGGCGGCTTCTCACTCCTCCTCAGCCCCAAAGACTCAGGCAGAGGAAGGAAAAGCCTCAAAACTGAAGCAGAAGGGTAAAAAACGCGATGAAGCGGGTGCTTCAGGACATGGCGGGCTGGCTCAGACTGAGCCAATTGAAACTGAATCCAGTGAAGACGGAGGTCCTGTGCCTGAGTTGGAGCAGGCCGGGGGTAGGAATCCCACTACCGATCTTCAGTAGGGGTGTCATTGGTGCCAGCGCTGAGGGTTCGGAGTTTGGGAGTGCTCCTGGATGCCTCCCTAACAATGGAGGCCCAGGTAGCAGCTACTGCCGAGGCGGCCTTTTATAACCTATGGCTGATTAGGCAGTTGGTTCCCTTTCTCGAACACAACAACCTGGAACAGTGATCCATGCAATGGTCACCTCGAGGTTAGACTACTGCAACGCTCTCTACATGGGGCTGCTCTTGTCTCAGATCCGGAGGCTGCAGCTAGTGTAAAATGCTGAGGCCAGGCTGCTGATGGGTCTCTCTGTACGAGATCACATCCAGCCTGTGCTGAGGATGCTGCACTGGCTGCCTATAGCGTACCAGATCCGATTCAAGGTCTGGTTTTAACCTTTAAAGCTCTATATGGTCAGGGGCCTGCCTACCTGAGGGGACCTCCTTTCCCCATACATGCCCCAGAGAGCACTGAGGTCAGGCTCACAATACCACGTGACTCTCCCTGGTCCGAAAGAAGCTAGGCTGGCGATCACCAGAGCCAGGGCCTTCTCAGTGGCGCCTCCACACTGGTGGAATGAGCTCCTGGAAGACATCAGGGCCCTGCGGGACCTCTCACAGTTCCGCAGGGCCTGTAAAATGGAGCTCTTCCACCAGGCCTTTGATTAGGAGCCGCCATTGATGAATGTGCCTGTGGAACATCTTCTGGCCTGGGATCCATGGGTCGCTGCACCCACCATTGGGTGTGATCTGAATGCCGCCATCACCTGTCTGTTTTTACCTGTAACTTGATGCTGTTTTAATTGCTGTTTTTATTGTTTTATGATATTTTAACTTTGTTAGCCGCCTTGAGCCAGCTTGTCCGGCAAGGAGGGATACAAATATAAATAATAAATAAACATTTTACAGGTCATTAATTCATATGGTTGTCATAAGTAACCTGATGGTACCCCCCCCCCCTCCTTTGCATACACACCGCTTATTTTCAGCCACACAGTGAAGATGTTTGTGCTGTGGTGGCAGCTACTGCCAAAAGCATTGTTTAAAAATCTGCACATCCAATCAGCTCTCCAGTGGCCAAGCAGAACCCCTGCTGGGCAAAAGTCCCATCTGGCTCCACCCACTTTCCAAAAACACTTGGCACGCTCCATGAAAAGTGCTGGTGGGTCTGCACTGTTACGTATTGATGTTGCGTTGTCCCTGACAAGGCAATTTTCCTTGCACTCTTAGGTCTTAAACTGGAAGGTACAGATGGGTACTGATATTATTTCCAGTATGTACAGCTACTTCTGACACAAGGCCAGATACATTTGTGGCACCACAAATATAAATCTTTTTGTGTGTCGTTCAGTTCCAGATGGGAACATTCCATTTTTGGTCCTATATTGTTTACTGCCTTACATGTGTAACAGGGACTTTGCTGCATGGTGTATTTGTACTCTGTTCTGTTTGACCTCTGAAGAAGGCTCTTGTGAGCCGAAACATATCAGGTCATACACTGTTCTTTTTTGTGCATTTGTAACTTTGAATGTTTTATGAGGCTTTGTTTGGGTCCCTACAAGGTCTTTGTATGTCTTTGAAATAAACACACTTTTGTCTACACCTATTTATGCTTTTAACTTTTGGCCTGTAAGAAGTTTTCTAAACTTCCTTTGGAGATTTTTGCTTGCTTGGTTTAGTTTTTCTTTCCCTGTTTTTGTGGGTCTACACATTAACCTTTGTTTGGCAGAACTGTGATTCTGGGTTAGGTCAGCGGTGAATTCACAATGCCTCCTTTGGTTAGCATCCTGAGGTCTCCAGAAGCGACTCCATTCCCAGTTTTGTGTATTCGTTTTTGCTGACTTGTTTACTTATTTATAATATTTTGACCTGGTCTTTTTACTATGCAAATAGTGCCCAAGGCAGCTTATGATAAATAAATGAAACTTTAAAACAGTTTAAAAACCCCTCTTGACATTATAGCAGGGACAAGAGCAGCTGTGGTTAAAATATCCCATGCAACACTAGGAATTGAATAGCAGCATATAAGTGAATCACCACAACTTGTTCACCTTTAAATGCTTTTTGGAATAAAAAGTCTTAATTTTATATTGGGGGGGGATGGAGGAGACATATTGGAAGGGAGAATATTCCGTGTACTGCTGCTGAGAGAGCCCTAAGCCATGTTCCTGCAGTGTTGTATGGAAGCAAGGCCCCAACAGAAAGCCCAAGGTGACTGACAATTCTTTCTCCCACATGATCTTGCCCTGGCAGTTAAGATGGGCTTCATGGCCTTCTAGTGCCTACTTTGTGAATTGAGGTGGATAGGCCAAAGTCAGGGCCTTTTCTGTTTTGGCATCCCAGCTTTGGAATTTCTTCCTCACAGAAATTTGTGTGGTGCTAACCAATGCTCCCTCTAAGCTGTGGAGTCTTGTGAGCAAAAATCCTACTTTGTGAGCTGCTGGCATGAAAGTTGTGAGCATTGTGAGCTACTGCATAAATCAGTTTGCTCTGGAGCCATCCTTCCTGAGCTAAGACAAAAATGTGTGAGCCAGAGGCTAAAAAACTGTGAGCTAGCTCACTCTAACTCAGCTTAGAGGGAACACTGGTGCTAACCCTACAGAATTTTAGTCAGCAGGTAAAAATATCCCCCCCCCTCAGTCATTGGTTAGTGTTTCCTTTCTTCCCCTTTCCTATTATGTGGTTTTTTTAAATAGCTGAATTTGTTGGTTTGGTTGCCACTTACTAAGACAGCACTGAGAGAGTTTTAGAGCAGTCTGCTAGTATTAATCTTATGAGTGTTCTAGTGATGTTGGTGGTTGAACTTTGGATATTATGATATCTCCTATTACTGTTTTAGTTGCTGCTCTGCCTTTCTTTTTGTTTGTTGGTGGTGATGATTTATTTATCTCTGTTGCTGTGATCAGCTGCCTTGGGAGTACTTTTACCAAGAGGGGGAGAGAAAAGTGTTGTGAGCAGATAAATACAGATGGAGGCAATCCTGTGGGTCATCACACACATAAAGTTGATCATGGTTTGACTCAGTTGTTATCGGCTGCACTAATCCTCCATGCTTCTTTGTTCTTCTTCATGGTCTGCCTGCACTGCTGCAAAAGCAACTTTGGAAAGTTCTAGAGTTCTAGCCCAGAAACTGGTGCTCAGATCGCCTTCCCTGAGGGAGTTTTGCCACTCTGCATGCCCAAAGGGAGGAGTGAGCGTTGTCCTCCAACTGCCATGGTGTTAGCACATCTGTGTTCTCTTCAAGTTTCTTAGTCGTTCCTCCCCCCCCTTTTGCCTTAGCTTTTGCACTTCTTGCACTTTTTGCTGTTTTTCTCTTTTTTTTAAGCAAAGGATTTTTTTTGCCAGCAAAGGCTAAACCCCCCCACAGTGTCATTTAGTAGATGCCAGCCCCCCCCTCTCTCTTAGGCTGTGTACAGCACAATGGCCTACCTTTAAACTATACCAAAATCGTGGAGGGTAGCTCCCTGGTTAGCACCTCTCTGTTCTCTTGAAGTTTCTTAGGGTTTTTTTCTGCTCTCAGTTTTTTTTCTTTCACTTTGCCTTAGCTTTTGCACTTTTTGCTGTTTTTCTCTCTAGCTTTTTTTTAAGCAAAGGTTAAAAAACCCTACAGTGTCATTTAGTAGATCCCAGTCCTCCAAGAAAGACTCTTGTCCATATTGTTCAAAATTTACCCAGCAAGCCCTGCGGAATCGTAAGTCTGTTCTTCCACCAGCTGTTTTGGGAAGGAAATCACCACCACAGACTTCCATGGCGCAATGCGATCCATCTACTCGGTTACCTGCTCTGGAATCCCAGCCTTTGATCCTGTCAGCAGGACTGGTTGGGCACACACAAAGAACTCTTGGGCGCTGGCTTTAGACCAGTGAGCAGCTGCCCTAAAGGGGCCATAGTACCAAGTCAGAGAAAGGCACGGTGTGGAGAGTCCAGGCACAGTTTAACAGTGAACCCGTGCACAGCTGTAAGCCCCCAAATCAACACATTCAGTCTTGCCAGCCAGGCTTTCTGGTCATATCCTGCAGACTCGACTGAGAACTGAGCGTCTCCATTGCTACATCTGTACAGCAGATTAAAGGTTTTCTTTTTCTCCTGTGGAGCGTTAGCGTTTTGGGGCTTTAGGTGGATTTTGAAAGCCCCGGAGACCACTGAACTAAATGCAGCCTCACATGTGAGACGAAGCTCCTCTGACAACGTATTAAAGAATGTAGCAGGAGTACAAGTTGACCTTTTTGGTTTGTGCAGCAAAGTCATAGAATTTCTGAGGCAAATCCCCAAATCCAAGCTACTGAGTCTAGCTGCCTTATCTAGAGCTTTAAACCTTAATACAGATGATTTAATTAGGTGTGTGTACCTGGAACAGTCCTCTTTGATTATTTGGTTGGGAATGGACAAGAATTAATTGGGCTGGACTTGCGACTCCCCCTCCCCCTTGAATTTTGAACGAGAACTTTATGCTTAAAAATCTCAACCCTCTCCCCTGAGTTTCCATTCAACAAGGGATGGGGGCACCTGTTTTGACCTTCAGCCTACGCTCATTCAAAGTGTTTCCCATCCGTTTTCCAAGTTCAACTGTTATTAATCAGAGTGGTCCCTTGAGGCGAACATTGGCAGAAAGCATCTTGGAAGAGGGGCAGCAAGAGCTGCAGTGTTCTGTTAGCTGATGTGTGGAAACCAATTGACTTTCTTTTAAGTGCTCTAGTGATGGAGAATTTCCTTTGGTCCCCCCCAGTTGCTCATTTGTGCAACTGACACCCCCCATGAAGGCAAATCAGGCCAACATGCTTGCCTTTGGGGGATGGGCTTGGTTGGTGGAGTTAGGCTGTGGCTTATTTTCAGATTGCAGTGGCAATAGTACCCCCTGACTGACAGGCTCTTGGAGTTGACAGTGGTCACTTGAAACTTGCTCAGTCATGCACTGTCTGGAGACCTGATGTGGCGTAGTTGTTAGAATGTTAGAGTAGGACAGAAGAAACCCACATTCAGTCTCCGCTTGAAGGATCCACTCTGCCATGCAGGTTGCTAGGTCACCTTGGACCAGTCGCTTTCAGCCTAATCTACCTCATGGAATTGCTAGGAGAAGGAGGAGGAAGTGATAATGGGTGCTGCCTTGAGTTCCTTGGAGAATGTGAGTGTTTGTTAATTCTAACAGAGGGAGCAGATAAGTGTGCTTAGTGGAGTGAACTTTTAGATCTGTATAAGTATGAATTGGAAAACTGGGAATGGGGTAGCTTCTGGAGACCTCAAGAGCTTCCACGTCTAAACTGCAGCCTGAGTAGCCCAGACTAGCTCATTAGCACTCAGAAGATAAGCAGGGTCTGCCATGGTCAGTACTTAGGTGGAAGACCACCAAGGTAAACTAGGGTTACTATACAGAGGAAGGCGATGGGAGACCACCATGGAAAACCACAGCTGCTATGCAGAGGAAGGTAATGTTTAATTGATCTCTTACTTTGAAAACCCCATGAGGGGTTGCCATGAGTTGGTTGCAATTTGACAACTCTTAATTATTATCTAAACAAGAATGAAACAAATAGCCCTTTCCCCAAACTGTTCTCTTGTTGCCATCTTGAATTCCATTGATTTTTGTGCGCAGGCTTCCAAGTTTTGCATAAATCAGAGGAAATTACGTCTAAGTAAGCAAGGCCAGGTTTGGGAATCCACTACTGCTCTCTGTCTGGAAAGGAGAAATAAAAGTGAAGAAACCATATTTGATTATGATCTTGAATACATTTCTCCAGAGGCTTTAAATCTCCAGTCCATGTGGGCTACTTGGTAGATAAGGATTTTAAAATGTTTTGCATGGGAAAACATGCTCTAGAAGTTATAAGTACAAATTCTGTTTCTGGAAAATGAGTTTTAAGAGAGGGTTGTTGTAGTTGTTGTTTTTAAAAAAGGTGCTTTCAGATTAGAACGGCTTGAAAGCTTCTTTTAGAACTCCCTGGAGCATAAAGCAATGAAAAGTGAAACTTAACCTTCAAAGGCTTTTTGAAACTTTTTGTGTGTTTGGATAAATTAAGTTGTTCTGTTTTTGTTCACTTGCTGACGTTCTCCTTCCTGGTTTTCTCAATCAGGACCTCCGAAATCAGCTTGAGAAATCTCACGACGAAATGGTTGAGAAAGACAAGGCGATGGAACAACATTACAACGCTCTTTTGAGCGAAAGCAATCAGAAATTGCAAAGCCAAGAACTGGTCGTCATGCGCTTAATGGACAGTGCCAGTCAGAAGGATCAGGTGCTCCAGGTAGGCAGGCTTGAGCTCCAGAGCAAGACAGAAAATAACCGATTAGGAATTTGAACAAAATGTTCCATTTTGGGTTGGCTCTTCTGAATTTTTCCCATGACAGCCCATCACTTTTGATTACATTGCAGAGTTCTGGCATGCTTCATAATTTATCTTATTGGAACCTAAGAGGTTGAGGGGTTTTTCCCTCCGTAATCTGCAGGAGAGCTGTTGATGCTCATATCAAGATTTTTTTCTGCTCTAATAAAGAACATTCCCAGACACTTGCTGTCTTTGTTTGCTTCCCAGAAACCAATACTTAAAAGGGTAGTTCAAGATTCTTAACTGTGGCTGGAATCTAAATGAGTCTGTTGACTGCTAGAGAGGGTTTTCTCCTCCGCAGATGAGTTCTGCTCATGAAACAAACTCCTTTGATTCCAGGTCCCTGTTGTCATCCTTGGGGGATATTTCACTTGTTTGGTCTTTCCTTATTAACAGTCCTAGTTCAAATTTACTTGGGTGGTTTCCTTAAAGGTGAATAAATTGCGGTTCAGTACTATGTTAACAAATTAGATTTAAGAATATTGCAATTAAATCAAAGTTGGGTGCAACATTTCTGCTTGCCAGATTATTGACAGTGACCAAGAAACATTGGCTGACAGTGATGCTGAGAGTCAGGTTTGGATGCATATGTAATGGACCTTGTGCAGTGGCCCAGGGTGACTGGGACTGTAACAGCCAACCATCTCCTGAGAGCACATCTCCCCGAGAGTACACTTGTAGCAAGTGGGGCCAGACTGTGGTTATGGCGTGCTACTAGACTAGTCATGTGCTTCTGTGCATAATAGCTCCCTGATTAGTAACGTCACCTAAAAGAGCCAAGAAGGCAGGACTTCCGATTATAATTTGTTAACCAACCACTTTACTGAAGACGGAAGGTGCCCCTTTACTGGCCATCCATGTTGAAAAGCCAAAAGGGTAAAGTACCTCCCTGTTTTGCCCTTCAATAGACAGCTTGAAAAGGACCAGGATAATGCTTTCATTTGTTGCCGCTTACTGCTCTGCTTTCTGTGCATACTTCCCATTTGTCATCTGCTCGGGACATGTGGTAGCTGCAGGTTTTTCTTGCTTCTTGCTATCACTGGGATTATCTTTCTCCTGGTTCTGAAAATGGTGGTTCCATTGATGAATCCAGCCTTCATGCTTTTTTTCTAATTCCCTTTTAACTCAAGTAGCGGCCATCACTACATTCTGTAATAGCAAAGGAGGAAGTACTTTTTGTCTCCTGAATCCACCACCCATTACCTTCATTAGGTGCCTGTGAAATCTAGTTTTATAGGAGGGGACAAAAAATTCTCTCTGTCCATTCTCTCTATCCCCGTCTACAATATTATAATCCTCTTATCATTCCCCCCCAGTAATTCCTCCTCTTGGAGACCTTTTACCAGTTGCAGGAAACAGGGCAGGGCAAATACAAACTACAGGAGTGGTTTGATGCAAGCCCACTTTGTAGGATCATAAATTGTTTATTCCAAGATCCTTAACTTTGCACACGTCATCGTCATGTGTCTTTTTTGTCTTTTTTAGAAACTAGATGGGATGGTTAAAGAAAAGGACAGGGAACTTCAGGAATTGTGTACGAAGTCTCAAAGCCTTTTAAGTGATAAAGCAATTCTGCAGAGGCAGAATGAAGGCTTGGCGGAGGAGAAGTGTGCTGCTGACTCTCAACAGCCCATGATCAAAACGTTCCAAGGATTTGAGGTAGGGCTTACTCTCTCTCTCTCTTTTCTTTTTACCTTTCCAAATGAAAACAACTATTAGAAATGTTGCCTTCCCACTGGTATCTGTGTGCTATAGTAGGGAAAGCCAGGGGCTCTAAGCCAAGTGGGAGCTTCTCCTTTTTGAGGGGATGGCATAGTTTGTTTTTGAGCATTTCATCCTCATGAGAGGCTTGAGCCTATACTGGTCGCTCATCCATCCTTGCAGCTGATCAGGACGATTATGGGACCCCAAGAGATTTTGCAGCTGGGCACAGCTGAACGCACCTGGTTTCACAGTAAGGAAATGTCCTGGGAGGAAGTGAAGTTGTCTTTACCATGGATGTGATTAGCACTAAAACAGAAGTTCAGCTGTTGTAACTAGGTTTCTGATCCTTCATCAGACTCTCCAGTGACCACGAGGACTGTAAACTGGCTTTAGTTGTAAACAGGGCTGATTCTTTGAAGGTTCCCACTTGAGATTCCATCTACAACTGAGGGTACACACTGGTATGGGTCATGTAAACAAACAGTCCCACCAATGAAGGAAACAAGGTTACATTTGGTAGATTGGTGGAAATGAACAGTACAAGAGGCACTGAAATATGTTTTAGGATGCGATGGATTGGACTGAAGAATGGTGAGGATGGATGAGCTATAGTTGGATCCTAGGCAAGAGTGGAGGCAGCAGCTAGATGACTAAGGAGGGTGGATGGCCCAGAGCTGTGGCCCGCTGAGGGGCAAGGAGCAATTAGAAGCTTGGGGAGATTTATCTGACAGTAACTCTGAATGTCCTTCATTATCACAGCTGGGTTGGTATCAAGAGTTTTAGCACTACAATTACGGTTGCCAGTTTTAGAGCCAGCCTTCTGGCCTGTTGCATTCAACAAAGGCACCACTTTAAATATGGTCCTTGGAAATTGTCTTCCCCGTGTATCTGCAGGCATGCAATTAATGTGTATCCTGTCTGTCAGATCTCATATTCCCCATGTATATGAACTGAGAAGCAACTATGGAGTGTTGGCTGTGATGGGAAAGGGATTCTGCCACAGTTCCAAAACGGGTAGTGAATGAATGTTACCTACGAGCCGGGGGGGGGGGGGGGGGCTTTCTTTATCAGTGTTTGGTGCTTGCTTCGGGGGAAGATTGTCGGGGTTAGGCAGATGCGTAGCCTGCCAGATACTTCCTTTGAATCCTAAACACCACCTTCCCTTGTTCCAGTACTGAGTCTACTCTATGCAGGGCGTGTGTGTCTGTGTCTGTGTGTCTGTGAAAAAGAGGTGCCGGAACTCTCAAGAGAGAAATGATGTTCTCCCTCTGAGAAGAGGACATCTTGATGGGTGTTTCCATCCTACTTGCAGGGAGGCAGGAACTGAAATCTTTTTACTTCCTGTCTCCTGGATGGGACACGCCCCTTGAGCCCAGTTCTGTTCCTGCCTCAGTAGGGAGAGCAGCACATCGTGGCCTCTCGTGCCTTAGAGAATATTTTGACAGTTTTCTCCATTAGGACTTTTCAAGCCTTTTTTCCTCATCTACCAACTTCGTTCTTCCTCAAGCCTATTCTACAACCTAACTCTTCTAGCTCCTGCTCTAGCCTTTCTTTTTCCTCTCACTACTGCCCCCCCCCCTCGACTTCCCGAATGGACGGGGGTGATGGTTTCCTCTCAGAAGGAGAGAGAGAGAACACTGACATGACGAACTCCCAATGCCAAGCTAGGGAGAATCAGGAGACTGCCTCGGCGTCGGCCGCACTGGCGACAGCCGCGCCAGCGGCAGCCGCACCAGCTAAGGCCCCCAAGAAAAAAGCCGCGCCAGGAGAAAAGCGCGCGAAGAAGCTGCAGCATAACGCCGCGGACGGAACGGGCGCCATTTTAAACCCGCCCGCAAAGGCCAGAGCTCAAGAAAAGGCGGCAAATGGCTGCGGAACGGCTATCGCCGTTTCCATAAGCCCACCCATGCCTTCGGATGCCGGGCGGGACCACCCCATACCCCAGGCTCCGATCGGGAGAGCAGGAGCCGTGCCACAGGGGCAGACAACCGTGAGTAACCCTGCGGACCGGGAAACGGCCATTTCTCCCGCGCTCATCCGGGCTATCTAACAGGCTGTAAGGGAGGAATTCCAAGCACGCTCCCAGCCTGCTCCCCCTCCCCCATTCAGCTCTCCGCCTCTCAGAGAGACCGCAGGGGGAATTCTTCCCCTCAGATAGACGAGGAGGAGGAGGGAGGAGGAAGATCTCACTGGTCCTACAATGCCCCTAGAAAGGACCAATGCTATCACGCCGGGGGACCATCCACTCCAGAGGGTAGTGAAGTAGATGATAGGGAGGAAGGTGAATTCTTCTCAGACGAAGAAGAGGAGGAGGCGTTAGATGTATCAGACCCTTCTCTTCGCTTTTTTAAGCCAGAGGAATACCAATACCTCCTCTCTAAAGCATTATCAGCCTTAGAACTGCAGCCCAAACTGCAAGGGGAAGAACAAACAGGCCCCTCCAATCCAGATGGATCTAGGCCTAGGGGAAACAAAGACCAGAGCCACAGGCACGGAACGGGTTTTTCCCTTCCCCGAGTTCCTAGAGACTCAGTTGACTAAAGAATGGCAGAAGCCTATGGCTAACAAGCATTGTCCCCCTAACTTAAAAAAGTTATATGCATTGCCTTCCTTTACCAATAAGATCCTACAGGTTCCCCTAGTGGACGCTCCTGTGACCGCACTTCAAGGTTCTGGCCTGCTCTCTGCAGACGGCGACGGATCCGTCAGAGACAGCCTGGATAGGAATGCCGAGTTTGCTCTCAGGAAATCCCACGGGGCCAATGTCATGGCCATCAAAGCCTCAGCGACAGCTACAATCGTAGGAAGGGCTGCCATAGCCTGGTCCAGGAAATTGGTCCAGCTAATCCCACAGTCTAACAAACGCCTTGCTGAAGGTGCTAACCGACTACTCAAGGCAGCCTACTTCTCTACTGACGCCACCCTGGACGCAATGATCTTTTCATCAAGGGCGCTGGCATCTGCGGTTGCCGCGCGTCGAACACTATGGCTCAGAGCATGGCCCGCCGACCTACACGCCAAGTCAATCGTCACCGCCTACCCCTTCCAAGGGGATCGCCTCTTTGGTGAAGCTCTGGACAAGATCCTTATTGAGACTAAGGATAAGAAGAAGGCGATGCCCAGGACCCTGGGCAAGACGGACCACAGACAGTTTAGCTATTACTCTTCCAGCCGGCACTCCTTTCGTACCCAGAGATCGCTCCCTCGATTTGGCAGAAACGCCTACAGACCCTCATGGAGCTCGTCCAAGCAAGGTTTCCGGAGGAATCCCTTCCACGGACGACCTGGCAGACCCTACTCCAATAGGGACGACAAGCCCTCCAGGGGCAACTTCAACAAACCCTCTGCATGACTCCACCGAGTCCCCGGTGGGGGGTCGTCTGCTTCTCTGCCACCGGCGTTGGCTCGAATCCAAGGCAGACGCGTGGTCTTTGGAGATTACATCCAAGGGGTACGTCATCGAATTCCAGACAAAACCCAGGGATCGGTTCCTACCATCCCCGAATCTAAAGAACCCCTTGAAGTTAAAAAGAACCGTGGAAGCCATATCCCATCTTTGATCCATCTGGGCTATAGAGCCTGTCCCTGCAGATCAGGAGGGACAAGGCATATATTCAATTTTTTTCACGGTCCCCAAGAGAAACGGAGAATGGCGAGCGATCCTGGACTTAAAATACGTAAATCGCTTCGTCAGACTACGGCACTTCAGGATGGAAACCCTAAGATCCATCACAGAAGCTCTACATCCAGGAGAGTTCCTAACCTCCATCGATCTGAAGGAGGCCTATCTACATGTACCCATGTTTCCAGCTCACAGACGCTTTCTGCGGTTCCTCGCCCAAGGCAGCCATTGGCAGTTCAGAGCCCTCCCGTTCGGACTTGCGACTGCTCCGAGAGTCTTCTCCAAAGTCCTGATCCACCACATCACCATTCTCAGACAACGGGGAATCCACGTCCACCCCTACCTGGACGACCTGCTGATCCGTTCCAGCTCCAGGGAGAAGGCGATTCGAGACACCACCGAGACAATCCTCTGCCTCCAGTCTCACGGCTTCGTGGTCAACCTTCAGAAAAGCTGCCTTACACCATCCCAATCTCTCGAACATCTCGGAGTAATCATCGACACTACTCGCAATTGCCTAATCCTCCCCCGCTCCAAGGCGGAGAAGATCCACAGCCTTACCATCAAGATCATCAGGACCAGACAGTCTGCGCTCACGTCCCTAACCCGACTGCTGGGTCTGTTTATATCCTGCATAGACTCAGTTCCGTGGGCCCGGTTACACGCGAGGCCTCTACAACAGCTCCTCAGACCACTACAACCTCAAATCTTAGCAAAGATCGATGTTCCAGTCACAGTACCTTATTTGACCAAGCTCAGCCTGTTATGGTGGTCGAAGCTTTCGAACCTTACCCAGGGGAACGGATACTATGTCACGGAATGGAAACAGGTTGTGACGGATGCGAGCCTGCATGGTTGGGGAGCGGTCCTTCTCAACTTTCCAGTACAGGGAGTTTGGTCCACAAGGGAGCAGTCCTTACCCATCAACCTGCTGGAACTGCGCGCCATACGTCTGGCTCTTCTCCACTTTCAGCCTCAGATCTTAGGTCAACACGTTCTCGTCAGAACGGACAACGTAGCGGCAAAGACATATCTGAACCACCAAGGGGGATCCAGGTCCTCCATGCTCCACAGAGAAGCCTCGAGGATTCTCTCATGGGCGGAACACCATCTTCGGTCAATCAGGGCAGAGCACATCAAAGGAACCCTGAATGTACAAGCAGACTGGCTGAGCCGACAAACCCTGAACGAAGGGGAATGGTCACTCAAAAAGGAAGTCTTCCTCCTAATATCAAACAAGCTCGGAAGACCAGAGATAGACCTGTTCGCATCTCCAGTCAATCACCAAACTCACAGGTTTGTCACCAGGTTCTTCCATCACTCGGCGGAGAACACAGACGCCCTGACCTGCCAGTGGCCCAAGGGGCTCCTGTACGCATATCCACCGACCCCCTTGTTGCCGAAGCTTCTCAGAAGGGTCAAACAGCTACAGGCAGAAATCATAGTAGTGGCCCCTCTATGGCCACAGAGACCCTGGTTCTCCGACCTGCAGCGTCTAGCCATACTCCCACCACTTCCACTGCCTCTCTCTCCGGACCTGCTATGCCAGGGACCAATTTGGCACCCAGATCTGGCCTGGCTTCGCTTAACCGCATGGCGCTTGAGCGGCAAAACCTACTGACGCTCGGGTACTCAGAAACAGTTACCAACACCATGTTGTGCTCCAGAAGGCCTTCTACCAACAGGATATATGATACTACCTGGAAAGCCTTCGTTAGGTGGGCCAAACGTAAGAAAGTTGATCCCGTGGATCCCGACATGATCAGCATCCTGACATTCCTCCAAGATGGGCATGACGCGGGCCTGAAGGCCTCCACCCTTCGACGACAAATAGCTGCCCTGACTTCTATAATCCCTTGTCTAGACGGCTGGGTTCTGTCCTGACATCCACACATTCGAAGGTTCTTGAAGGGAGCGGCCCTAAAAGATCCGCCAGTGGTCCACCGCTTCCTTACATGGAGGCTGAATGTAGTGCTCTCGGCCCTGTCGGCCCCTCCTTTTGAGCCCATCAACGAGATTTCCCTCAAATATCTCCGCATGAAAGTTCTCTTTCTAGTCGCCATTACATCAGCCCGAAGGGTGTCGGAACTCGGAGCACTCTCAATCAACCCAAGATTCTGCACCTTCCATAAGAACAGGGTGGTGCTCATCACCGACCCATCCTTCTTACCTAAAGTAAATTCTAGGTTTCATTGGGCGCAGGAAATCTGTTTACCGTCCTTCTGCCCCTACCCGTCTCACCCGAAGGAAAGGTCGTTGCATTGCCTAGACGTTAGAAGATCTCTCAAGGTCTTTCTGCATCGTACCAACTCCTTTCGCAGAACCAAGTCGATGTTCATATCAGTCTCACCCCCTAACAAGGGGCTAAAAATGTCAAAATCCGCAATCAGCTCCTCTCTTAAGCAATGCATAATGGAAGCCTATCGGGCGAAGAACATACAGATCCCCACAGGCATTACAGCGCACTCCATAAGAAGCGCGGCTACCTCCGCAGCATTCTCCAATAGAGCCTCAGTTGAAGAGATCTGTCGCGCAGCAACCTGGACGTCGATCTCCACCTTTGTTAGGCATTACAAGCTTGATCTGTTCACTTCAGCTGACGCAGCCTTCGGATGAAGGATCCTGCAAAAGGTCCTTGAAGACGTAGACGATGTCCCACCCAGTTCTAGGGACACTGCTATGGGAGGTCCCATCAAGATGTCCTCCTCTCAGAGGGAGAACGGACCAGTGGATACTTACCGTGAGGGGTCCTTCTCCTCTGAGATAAGGAGGACATCTTCGCCCTCCCAATAATCATTGTCTCCTATATACTCTTTACTAATAGTTCTTTACTGTTACTTCCTGTCCATTCTGTACTGTTGCTCACTTGAGCTTAATAGTTTTATACATTTTACAGTTGTGTTAAGTTTGTTGCTTCTTTAGCTACTACCGCTCCTGGGAGTTCCCGAACTGGGCTCAAGGGGCGTGTCCCATCCAGGAGACAGGAAGTAAAAAGATTTCAGTTCCTGCCTCCCTGCAAGTAGGATGGAAACACCCATCAAGATGTCCTCCTTATCTCAGAGGAGAAGGACCCCTCACGGTAAGTATCCACTGGTCCGTTTTCAATCTGTATACTGAAAACTCATGAACTTTTAAACATTTTAAAAAGAATTTTGTTGAAGAGGTTCCGGAACTCTGTTCCGGTGCGTACCCCCAGAAAAAAAGGCCTGCCTGCATGTGCCCTGACGTGGCTCGCCCAGGCCAGCCTGATCTCATCAGATCTCAAAAGCCAAGTGGGGTCAGTCTTACTCAGCATTTGGAAGGGAGACCACCAAAGAACATCAGGATCATGACATGGAGGCAGGGAATGGCAAACCACCTCTGAGCACCTCTTGCCTTTGAAACCCTATGGGATTGCCATAAGTGAGTTGTGACTTGGGGGCAAAAAAAGGTGCACATCTGGTTCTGCCCCCAAGGTGAATGATGGGAGCAGCTGTGTCTTGGAAGGGAGGGCACGTGGCAGGTTCTGCACCCTAACAAAACTTTCAGTGCTTGATTTGGGCATCAGGGAGGGGAGGAGAAGAAGAACAGAAGAGATCGGATTTATACCCTGCCCTTCACTCAGAGTCTCAGAGCGGCTTACAAACTCCTTTCCCTTCCCTGTGAGGTAGATGAGGCTGAGAGAGCTCTTTCCAGAACTGCTCTTTCCAGAACAGCTCTGACAGAACTATGGCTTGCCCAAGGTCATCCAGCAGCTGCATGTGGAGGAGCGGGGAATAAAACCCGGTTCTCTCAGATTAGAGTCTGCGCACCTAACCACTACACCAAACTGGAGCAATGTTGAGAGTGGGAGGATGAAGATGAGAACCAGGCAGGAATCCTCTGTGTGTGTGTGTGCTAGCAGAAGTGAATTGTGCAGAACACACTAATGCACACTGCTGAGAGATACCAGTGTTCTGTAGTGGTTAGAGTGCAGGCCTAGGGAGTTTTAGATTCAGCGTCCTGCTCAATCACGAAGCTCACTGGGTGACACTGAACTCCGTCTCTTTCCTTCCCTCCCTAACCTACTTTGCAGAGTAGTTATGAGGGTAAAATGGAGGAAAAGAGATCAGTGTATGCTTGCCTGAACTCTTGGAGAAAGAGCGGGTAGGAATGTGATGGGTAATAAATGGAATGTGGTGAATAATGAAGGGGTGGGAATGCTGTAGGACTTGATCGTTGCTTTATCTTGCTGTAAAAGTGCATTGGGGGAATTGTTCTGGTCTGGAATGCAGGATTAAAAATATAATAAATTTAAAGTGCTGTGTCTGGAGAAGAAGAGCAAAATGAGAGTTTTCACCCATGTGCTCTGTCCCCTTGCCAGTGGAGCATATAGCGCATGTGAACCCACCACTGCAAATTCCTATGCACAATCCTGAGATTTCCCATAGTATTCCACATGGTTTAGCAGACCTGTTGCTTGAGATAAAGTCCTGCCCCGGGTTCTTTCGTCTGTGCCTGTTTTCTCAGTTCTGTTTCACTGATGCAAAACGGATGTGTTTCTACCTTTGAAAGAATGCAGTCTGGAATAGAAAAGTCTCACTTCCAATGTAGCCACCCAGTTATTTATTACGATCATAGGCCAGCAGTATAAAACGACAGTAGCACCTTCAGTGTAAAGCCAAGTGTGTTTGGGTCCTAGAAAATACATCCAAAATAAATGCACTGGATTTTTTAGAAACGAAGTTGACTCTTCTGATCTCCCAACCTGGTGGGAGGGTGGCTGCAACGCAAAACAATGACTGCTGTGGCAAACGATGCTGTTGACAGTAACGACATGCCCTCATCTGCTAATCACACCATATTGTCTCATGCTTCAGTTCCTGGGTGATGGAGACAAATAGGTAATCACAGCCCACTCTCCGCAGGGCTTGACCAGCTTCTGAGATCCACACCACCTCTTAAAGACCCCCACTGACATATTAATAAATACCTCTCCAGTCACAGTGCCTTCTGATAGGTTTCCTTGACCTGTCTGGAGTCTCAGTCGCAGCACTGAACCCTCAGCAGTTGCACAGCCCAGGATCTGGTCTTCTCTTCTCGTAAGGTTTAACCTTAAAGCATTTGCCTAAATTGAGACATACATCACATTATCTGGCCCAGATGTACTTGAAAAAAACAACAGTATAGCCTTTTGCAGTTAAATCTCTTTGAATACCTAGAATGGCTGTCTGCCAAACACAAGGACAGAGTTTAAAAAGCAGAATTCTATGAGTAAATCAGTCCAGGGGGGTTGTTTTTGGGTCAGGTGTGCACTAGAGCACCACAGCTTATTGTTGCAAGGCATGCAATTCCCTGCGCTTGTCCCCAGCCATCTGCAAAGCAGACAAAGGGAATAATGAGAGCCTAAACACAAACTAGTATCTTTTGCTTCTCTCTGGTCCCAGTCTTGTGGCTTCCTGCTTCTCTGTTACTTTAAATCACAGAGGGATGGGTTGTAGAAAAGAGCAAGAGTCCAGTAGCATCTTAGAGACTAACAAAAATTTGTGGCAGGGTATGAGCTTTCGTGAGTCACTGCTCAATTCAGATATCTGAAGTATCTGAAGAAGCTCATACCCTGCCACAAATTTTGTTAATCTTTAAGGTGCTACTGGTCTCTTGCTCTTTTCTACTGCTACAGACAGACTAACACGGCGACCCATCTTGATCTATTTACAGGGTGTGGGTTTACATCCTACCTCCTGGTCTCAACATAGCACACAATGGAAAGGATTGCTTGGAAGCATTTCCCCTGCTTCTGTTAAGGATATTCTCCTTTGGTTTGGGAACATGCAAGTCACACCTGTTGTCTCAGGCGAGGTCCCTGCACAGAGTCTGTTCTTTCGTGTGTTTGCAAGTTGGCTTCATTATTATTATTATTTATTAGATTTATTAATCACCCTATCCCAGCTTACACCAGGCTCTGGGCGATGTAGGTAAGGGCGGAATGCCATAAAAACATATAAAACATTAAAATTCTACAAGACAATTTAAAAAAACAAACAAAACTAAAGACCCAACTAGAGTCCATAATGATGGCGTCCTGGAAATTTCTACCCCAACTCTGGACTACCAGGCCCGTTTCTGGGAAGGGGGAGAGGGAACTCATAACAGCAATTCGGAAGTGGGGAAGGGAAGGTGCCATGAAAAAACCCAACATCCCCGTGGTTTGATGGTTGGAGGGTCAGGCTCAAAACGGGGAGACCCATTTGCTCTCATTGGGTGACCTTGGGCAAGTCATTCTGTCTGTCTTAGTTTGACCAACCTCCCAGATTTTTTTTTTTTGCGTTGGTGGGAAATACCATGAATGCGCCCCCCTGGTGGAAGAGAAGGCTGAAAGGTTTTATAATGCTGCCTTTTGTAATTTTACAGTAATAGCCATTTTTGTTTACCACACTGGCTGTCAATTTTATGGGTGGAAGGGTAGGATATAAATAACCTAATACAATAATGAAAGGGTACAAAATAAATAAATCATAATAGCAGCTCAGTTATTTAGCAGAGCCCCCGCTGCCAGGACTGGAAAACAACTAGATGCCTATTTGTTTCTATTTAGAAAACAGAATACCCCACATTTCTTCCAAAATCAATTAGCACCCAAGGCGGTTTCTTATGTCTTTGAAACCGCTTTTGGCTAAATTAGCTTTCCAAGGGGCCTTCTACCATCTGTGTTGAAACAATAAAACATCATCAATAAACAAATCAGACAACCAGCTATAAAGCCTTGAAATACTAGAAATAATGGTGGCAATAAAGCTGCAATAGAAAGAATAAAACAGGAGCTTTGATGAACAGTCGAACAGCCAAGAATAAGAGCAGTAGCCTATAAATGGTCCAAAGGCCAGCGGAGCCTTAAGAGATGCTAAAAGGCCAAAGCAGCATGCAAGCCCATTTGTTAGAGTGTGTGAACCATCTCTCTGCCAAAGACCTGGCATACAAAATTCTCCACCCATAAAACCAGTAATTTAAAACGAACCGTTAAAGACAGACAGCTAAAACTAGCAAACAGTAGTAGCCACATTAAAATTCAGAGCAGCATTAAAACCTTAGGTAGAATGGGTCATTAGCAGCACAAAACAGCGTCCAGCAAACCCATGACCACTCGCTTACTCCCACATGGGCAAAGATGTAAAAATGCCTTAACTAGAAGTGAAGGGGCCAGCGAGCATTTTTGTAGGAGAGTTTTCCTGGACAAGTTATTTTTAAAAAATCCCCTTTGTTGGCTGTTGAGATCTGGGAAACTCTTTTGCTCTCATTCCCTTTACCCAAACGAGAGCCTTTTCCTCCTGGTCCTGATCCAGGCAAGTGTATGCAGAAGTTCCACCAATGCCTCTGTTGCCCTGTGCCCCTGCAGTGGCCGGAGCGATGGAAAAGTAAGAGTCGAATTTTTGTGGCCTCTTTCTTATTGAGCTGGTCAGCCTTTCCTGGACTGTACCATTTCAGACGGCAGGTGGGTTCTCTTGAGGAAGAATGTTCCTGCATACCTTCCTGTTCTCTGCACATAGAAAACTAGCGTGTCTGCAAGAAGGCTAGGATAGAACCCTGTCCCCTGACATGCTTGCTTGTTTTCTACGCGCAGAGATTTTTATTTTGTAGTGAGGCTCATTCCATCTTTTCAGCTTCCAACAGTGCAAAGAACATGATAAAACCTAGATTCACAATGAGAACTGGCACAGAGAATGAAATGGTCATTGCTGGAGGCCTAGTGGAGAAAGAGGTGGCTGTATGGAAACTCACTGACTTTTCCTGCTGGGCTACATGATGTGCAGAATTGCTGTCCCTCCTCTTCCCATATGTGCCACTGTGCTTGAAATCCTTCCACAGCCTTTAAAAACCTTGGATATATTCTTAAAATGTGTGGTTGCAAGACAAGGAAAGTGCACATGAGAAAAAGGAGCAAAAATAAGAAGGGGGTGGAGGAGCGGTGTTACGGAAGTAGACTAGATGGCCAGTGATCCAAGAGATGGATGTGCCGTATAACTTGGCAGAACATAAAAAGAAGATCCAGGTGAAGTGGATTTTAGCTGCTGGTGGAGGTTTGGGAAGTAGTGGCATGCACTAACTTTTACTGAAAAGGACATTTACTTTTTGTATTGAGCCAACCACTTCCGTCTCAGTCAAGCCTAGATTTGAAAGTGTGAGATGCGCGTGTGAATGCCAACCTGTTAAGTTCACACTGAAGCCTCCCACTGAAACTTTTTATTTCAAGCAGGGTAACTTTCAAGTTTCGGTCTAAAGGAGACTGAAATGCTTAGCAGGTAGGAGGGGCTCGCACACCCAAATGTTCCTCCATACAAAACAGTTCCCTCTCTGCAGAAGACAGCAAGTAGGCTCTTTAAAGACAAAGCCCAATAGATTTTTATACTGGACACAGCCACAAAAAATCTTTTGCCAGTCTGATGTTGGCTGTACGTGTTTCGTTTAAATGACTTAGGAAGGTAATTCTGTGCAACCGGGAGGAAGTGAGCTCCATGAATACAGCCGGGGTGTTTAATTTGCTGCAGTCCAAGAATTATAGGCGGTGCGCCAAAGTTATTGATGTGGTCAGAGCTTTGCAGCTGATATGTCTCAGGGTTGGAAATTGATGCCGTTGTTTGCCATTACCGTGCTGCTGACGTGCTGGAGCTATTGAAATTGATGTAGTGTACCAGTTGTTGCTGAGTCATCTCAACTGTTCAGACTTATGGGGGTGACATTTTTTCTTCTTCTAAGCATGCCCTGTCTTTTAAAACTGCCATCAGCAGATTGCAGTGAGCCTATCAAAGCTGATTGATGTTGGGAACACACTTGTCAGAGTTTACTTCTTCAGGCGAGCGCATTTTTGGAAAGCAGTTGTGTTTTTGTGATTGCTTTTCCCTCCATCCCCGTTGCTCACTGATTGCCTTGTATGTAAGCTTTATTTTGGTTAAGAATACTTAATGGGGTTTCTAACACGGGATATCTTTTTGATGGGTGATTATGGATGAGCGCAGCAGCTTGGTGGCAGAGCTTATGCTTTGCATGCACAGGGCCTCAGGTTTGACGCCCGGCATCTCTGCTTAAAGAATCTCAAGTAGCAGATGCTGGGAAAGAGCCTTCTCTGCCTAGGCCTGAGGAGAAAGTACTGAGCTAGATGGATGAAAGAAGCGACTCAGTAATAGAAAGCATGCTTAGCATGCAGAATGGCCTAGCTTCAGTCATCAGTACCTCCAGTTAAAAGATCTCAAGGAGCAAGTGATGGGAAAGACTCTGTGAGCTTCCCTGAGGTGTAGTCCTCGTGCCGGGGATGGAAGCAAATGTTTTGGTTTTGGTTGATGAGAACTGCAAATGTGAGCTATGGAGTGAGCAGCACTGGTACATGTTGAGCTAGATGGTCTAATGATATGACACAGTGTAAGGCAGCATGATACCTTCATGTAGTCATTTCTCATTTGACTTGCAGATGTCCTGTTTCTGCAAACAGATGTGGTCATGTGTGTTGTTGATCCACCAACTGCCATCTTTACTGTTCATCCATGCTCTTCTTCTGCCAGGTATCAGGAGCTGCTGGGGCTAGAAACACGTGGGGCTGAGCACTGCTTCCCCTGCGGTGAGCCACTGGGGCTACATATCGGAGCATTCCATGGGCTCTAAACTGACTCTTCCCATCCAGGCTGGCCATTGGCTCCATCTCATGCAGGAGAACTGTAAAGGCTTCTTGCTCAAGACAGGGCTTTGTCAGAACAATAGTGATCATTATTGTTATGGCTTAGGCTTTTGGAGTGATCCAGAGCTCAGATTCTTGGCTTTTAACTCCTGGAGTGTGATTTCTTTCGCCTGACTCACTTGACAGCTCAGCCCTGACACTGTGGGCTTGTTTGTGTTAGCAGAGTGAGAACTTCAAACAGAACTTCTCCAAATATACATAATGCAGATCAGCATGATGTAGAAATTTAAACACACACATAAACATCTTCTGTGGAAACAGATCTGTAGACAAATTTCCTAAAATAGTGTGTCACTTCTGCCAGGGAAGTACACGAAAATGAAACACGCCAGCTTCATTCTTCTCCACTTCCCCCAGAAAAGTTTGGCATAAAGAATTACTTACATGTTGGGGCTGGTCTAGGGCAGTCTCAGGCTGACTTTGATCCTCCGTGATTTAATTTTTTATTAGAATCCCCAGGTTTTACAGTTAAATTTACAAAGCAGACGTATGTCCTCAGAACCACTTACCGGTTAAAGGCATATCAAATGATACTGAGAATGCATGCGTGCATAAGCATATCTGATGTGCCTTGATGTATCAGACCAATGGCCAACCCACCTAGCATTCTTTACTAGAATACCAACAAACCAGCAGAAGCTACGTATTGCAGCATGAATTGGCCAGTGGTATACCCTTCTGTCCATTGGTGATCTAGATCACCCTTGAGACCCAGCTGTCCAGAAACTGGGATTCTTTGATCAGTTTCGTGGTTCCTCTCTAAACATTGGTTCAGGCTTCATTTTAGTTTCTAGGCCTGAAGTTAAGTTGCAAAGTAAATGGAAAATAACAGATTGTGCTGGGAAGATTCCGCAGACTGACCTTGTGACATCGAGACAACAGTCCCAGGTGCGGGGAGTAACTCTGTGCCCATCTCTGACTCCCTGTTCTCAAGGACAGAACTATGGCATCTTAGCAACCAATCAACTGCATTCCATTTACACCTGTTAGAGCTGAGAGGGCTGAACCGCAAATAGCCCTACCAGTTCGTCTTAGTCAGACCCCCTCCTAGGTCATGTTTATTTGTCTGTTAGATTTATACCCTGCTCTCTCCGCAGAAGCAGGCTCAGGGTGGCTTACATAAAATTTTGAAATAATTTAAAACCACATAAAATCTAAAGTGCTATACATAAATTTCCTATGCAACGGTGAACAATATACATTTGCCTAGTAATACGGTCACCTTATCAATTGACATCACCAGCTGGAGATCTGATTGGCCTATCGGCCCCAGCCCACGTTGGATATCTGGTCATAAAAGTTAGCCTTTCAATCTGTTTGTTGGCTCGTAGTCAAATGGCTCTCTTGCGCACTGGGTTTTTCGATGCAATGCTTATGATTCCCTAAAACCATCTTGGACGCTTGTTGCTATGGGCAAGGCCCCCTGCCTGCCCAATGCTAACTCTGGACAAAGTGGACTTTGACTCATGAACGTCTTCAGCCTAGAATGGTAACATCTGGTAACTTCGAACTGATGCTTTACTGTGTAGTTAGCCTCTTGAAATTTAGCTTTGTTATTTTGATTCCTCACTGTTCTGGTTCTGTTTTAAATATTCTTGCACACTTTTAATAAATTCTTTTAAATCACGTTTTGCGATGTTTTGTTCTTCAGGTGGCTTCAGTCTAATTCCAGTTCCCCGACCTAAGTGCCCGCCTACCAAGTTAATTGTTTTTGGGAAACTCACTCTGCAGGTGGCCTACCTTGCAAGACTGACTTTCCCATTTAATCCCCGAAAGGTTGGAAGCTTGCCTTTGGCTTCCGGCTGTTGGGATAGTTCAAGGGGCTGGTGGCAGCTACCAGACTGGTGTGTGTGTATTCACATTCCAGGGTTTTGTAAATTTATGCTCTGCTTGCCCTTACCAGCAATCCCTTGGACTAGGGGTTGTTGACACCAGCTGCCCTCACCATTTTAGGCTTCTTATGGGAAACCTTCAGATAGATCTTTCTAGATCTGGTTCAGTCTGTCAAAATGTTGAATGCTTCGTTAACCGCCTCTGCATAACAGCCTGTGTGGGCCATGTATCTGCCTTTATTCTTTGTAACTCATTGGGGAATTGTTTAGAATAATTCACTCCTACGCTTTCCATAGGAGAAGTACTTCTAATGGCCTTGGTTTGTTGATGTGTTGATGCTGCAAGGCACAAAAACAGCAACCACAACGTTCTAGAAATACAGCAACAGGACCGAAAGAACCCAAAAGGCTCCAGTCCCAGTCCCCAGCCTTGCAGCACGGGAGCCAACATCTCCAGCCACACCAGCAGTGGCAGATTGACTCGCCACCTTCTCAAGTGAGCTAGCACAGAACGTTGTCTTACTGCCAGTCCTTTAACTTTTCGGACACTCAGTGACAGCCTTAAAGGTTGCCGTGCTCTAGTACAGACGTCCCCGACCTTGTTAAGCTTATGGGCATTTCAGGAATGTTGAGAAAAATCAGTGGGTGCCACCGCAAAATGGTGGCCATGGGTAGTGGAGCCGGTCATAGAAAGCTGCCACGGGGACTGGCCAATCACAAAATGTGAGGCGATTCCACAACATGCTGAAAAGATTCCAAGCCAAGCATCCCCCTAAGATGGAGGCAGTTGTTTCAAAATAGGTGGCCCCTGCAGAGGCAAAGGCGATGGCTCCTGGGCTCTTCTGAATCACCTCTTGCTCCGAGGAAGTGGAGGAAAGCTGTGACTGGCTCTTTGCTTTGGGAGTGAGATGCTTTGGGGAAGAAGCAGTCGCTGGGTACCAGGGCCCTGTTAAGTTCCATGAATGCCCACTGGTGCCATGTCGGGGATCGCTCTTAGCAGAACAATTTCAAAGTGAGCCTTCAGTGAAAATTGCTGGCTTGGAATTCATACCTAGATTTGAAATGAAAGTTTTGCTCGATAGCGATTGGGGTTAGCTCACTGCAGAGTGTAATTGTATTCCCTGCCAAGTTTATATACACTATTCATCTTAGTTTGCAATTCATCAGTGGCTTGAAGTGGTCCACATCCACTCTGATTGGATTGTTTACTCTTTGGACAGGATCTTGCTTTGTGCTGTGCTGTGCTTGTAATGTACCGTAGCTGTGTTTCAGATTGCTTGGCCTCCTTTTGTAATAAGTCCCCCTCTTCCATTTGTACCTGTGTGCCTGTGCTCATATGGAATGTAGCAACTGAGAGTAACGTTTCTTGCATTTGATGGAGTGGCCTCTGCCTCACGGAAGCTTATGACACAATAAATATGTTAGGTTTTTTAGTTGCCGCAAGACTCTTCTGTTGTTTTTGCACTGAAGCCATGGTTTTTTACATGTAACAAATGGTTGCAGACACATAAATGCTCACCGAGATGATAAAGTCACTGCAGGGATCATTTTAGCACGCTGTTGGTTTGAATGCTGTGAGGTCGTAGGCAAGTGGTGACCTTAAAACCCGTCACTTTCTGGCTCCTGCTCCATTTCACAGGATCTCCAGGAAATGGTACAGCTTAGATTTGAGTCCAGTCGCACCTTAGAGACCAACAAGATTTTGACAGTTGTGAGCTTCTGAGGGTCAAAGCGCCTGAAGGGAGCTCTTGGAATCTTGTTGCTCTCTAAGGTGCTACTGGACTCAAATCAATCTGTTCCACTGTAGACTAACATGGCTGCCCTCTGCAACTGCTTTCCCGGAGGTTGTGAGTTAAATCTCATTGCTTCCCTGTGTGCACAGATGCAGAGGAATCTACCCCAAACCAACAGAAAACGGGAAGTAGTTCATTGGTAGGGATGGTGAATCAAAAATATGTAGGGTTGATTCCAGCTGACTTTTCTGCTGGTGCAAAAGGAAAGGGGTGTGGCAGAACAGTCCTGCTTTTACCTGCAGGCCCTATTCCACCATGCCCTCCAAGGTTTTCCCAACACCTGGAGGGGCTTTTCTCTCTCTTGTCAACTGTCGCTATTGCCTAGCCTTTGTAGGAATCGCCCACTGGAAGGGCCTGGACTCCCAGCTTCCCTTCCAAGTTCTGAGGCCTTGTCTCTGTGTCTCCCACTACCCAGCATCTGGTTCTCATGGGTTCAGCTTACTGCCTTGTGCACCACTGGGGGAGTAGCCACTCGCCAACTGCCCCTCGCCTTCCTCCTGGCACTCCTTTTAAAATAGCGTGTCCAGGAATGTGGAGCTTTATGTGTACAAAGAACCACTACCAGTATCAACAGTTATAACACATTTATTAAAAAGAAAAATGCCCCAAACCATGCTCTTAGTGCCGTACCAGACTGAGCAAAGGATTCAGCAGAAAAGAATAAAATGTAATTCCTCTGTTCCTCCTTCCTTACATACCCTAGCAAATGTTAAATATAAGGCAAGCTCCTTAGTTTAGGAAGTTACAAGGTGTTCTACAGGGTCTCCATTACCTTGAAGCCTCTTTCAGGTGTGCAGGCCAGCACATGGCAATGGCTGCCTACTCCAGATCTCTGGTAAGAGTTCTCTCTGCCTTGATGGAATCAGCACAAAAGAGACCCTCCTCTTCTTTCCCAGGAGTCTTATCTCTCTTTCTTCTTCCACTGACCAGGCCAGGCCAGGTCAAAGAAGCTTTCCCTGAAGTCTCCAGGAGTTTTGTCCTGAAGTCTTTCTAGTACTTAATTCCTCCAAAACTCTGTTCCCTGCTAGATAGCACTTGTCCAGGTGGAGGGGGAGGGGAGCTAGACCAGCTCATTGTCTCTAGCTATACCGATTAGCATTTCTAAAAGGTTAGCTGAAATGAGACTGGAAAGCAATTGAATTGACTTCCCTGCCAAGAGAGAAAAACTTCTAAAAATTCCAGGGGAAGGTTTTGCTCAGTTCAGACTTCCAAAAGGCAATGCTGAGGGTGGTGGAACCTGCATGGGCAAATGTTGTGTGGGAAAAGGGCTGTAATCAGGATGGGAGTTAAGTGAGGCTGAGTGAAAACGCTGGCTGGATCCTAGCCATAATGTCCAAATAAATTTAAATAATATAAATACATCTAATATACAAATTTGAGAAAATACCAAGAGGGAATTGGATATCAGCCACAAGGTATAAATAGGAAGGTAACAGCATTCCATGCATCTTGGCATCTAGTCATGCTGGCCACATGACCACGGAAATGTCTTTGGACAGCGCTGGCTCTTCGGGTTGGAAATAGAGATGAGCACTGCATCCCTAGAGTCGTATTCGACTGGCTCTTGAGCAAAGGAATCCTTTACCTTTACTATAAATAGGAACTCTCAGGCTGGGGCAAGTGATGCTCTGTGTTCTTGGTGCTGGGGAGGGGCAACAGTGGGAAGGCTTCTAGTGTCCTGGCCACACTTGTGGACCTCCTGATGACGCCTGGTATTTTTGGCCACTGTGTGATAGAGTGTTGCACTGGATGGGCCATTGGCCTGATCCAGCATTTGCTTCTCTTATGTTATGTTAATAGCTGATATACAAAATAATCAGTGGGTTTGATTTTAATGGTTTTTAAGCCACATTTTTGATAATGTATGTCTTTTAATCCATTAGCCACCTTGGTGGCCCTGGTGAGGGCAGGAAGGGAGGGTATACATTTTGTAAATAAATTGTGTAGTAATAATGTACAAATAATTTTAAAATGCAAATACCTAATTTAAAAATTACAAATAATCCCAAATCAATAGTTGATTAAATAAAATTCAAATAGTAGTTTTGAGGCTAACAATCTAATGATTTTGTCTGTTACAGTCTTTTGGATGATTGAACATTTTTTTGTGTTAGAGAATGTACAAATACTATGTAAATGTTTTTGACTTAACCTTAGTGAGTCACTCCTGTTTGTTGCTTTTCCTAGTATAGCACTGCAAAAATCTGGTCCTTTTTGTCCATTCATCTAAAGTTCTAATACATGCTCTGGTGGTCTCCCATCTTTGCAACCTTCTCTTCTATGGCTTTCCATTGTTGTACTTCGTTCCTGTCCCCTGTAACCTAAGCTCTGCTTCAGCATTATTTACCTGACTTACAGTTCAGACTGTGTGTGATTAAAGTAAAGGGTGTCGGGGGAAAAAAAAACAGGCAGATGTCTCTGCAATGTCCTCATAATCAACTGAAACAAAAAAAGCGCAGAGAAATGAACATAGACAGATGTGCTGCCCATATCTGGTTAAATTCAATGAAAGTGGTCAATGTATGCTTCGGAAGGAACCTGGTAGGCTGAACAATAAATAATCCTGATGAAAGTTTACAATAAAGAAAGCAAAGAAATGTGCCTTTTGACAGCTTTGGGAATGGAATCGGCTGCCTTCCATTTTTGTGCTGGTCCGTATCCCACACTGACATCCGTTATGGTCTCTGTTGAGAAAAGTTGATTGAAATGGACCATGTACTGGAACTCAGTAGAGACTTACGAATGAAATTTGTGAACATATGCGTTTTGAGTAACCATGCTTTGTAAACTGGTTGCATTGAACCTGGGTTAATTGTTACGGTTGATTGTTACGGTTGAATGCTGACATTGGGGATTGATAGATGGTAGGTGGGAACACTATCAGACTGGGAATCCTCAATAGATTTGGGATTTGATATGACATGTAAATTATCAAATCATAGTTTGTGTTTCTTGTATCCACCTGAATGCAGTTGTGATATTATACAGATGCCCTTCCTGCTGGGAGATGGAGAAGAGGCAAGAAGCTGGCAAACTAGGATTTGTGACTCACATTTTGTGGGCTAACCAAAATCTGATGCATAAACCATGGTTTATCATAATGTCTGAATGCAACCCAAGAGTTCTAGGAACGAAATGACTGATTTTTAAGGTTTTTATAAATAAAGTACCATTTATGATGGCTGTACTTTATGGGGTTAATGTATTTCCTCATTTATTAATTTATACCCCCACCTTTCTCCCCTGTGGGGACCCAAAAGGTCTTGTGGCCATCTCCCTCTCTCTATTTCATCCTCACAACAATGCTGTGAGTAGGTTAGGCTGAGAGTGTGTACATGACCAGCCCAAAGTCACTCAGCAAGCTTCCATGGTACTGTGAGGTAAACTCAGGTCTCCAAAATCCTAGTCTGTGATATCTGTGAATCAGTGGTCTAACTCAAAGGCCCAATGGAAAAAAGGCAAATCTTTACCCATCTGGGAGGCCTTTAGAGAAGCAACCATTCTTAGCTCTTGAGGGAGGGAGTTCCACAGTGAGTGTGTATGTGTAAGGGGGGGAGGGGGGAACCTCCAAGAAAGCCCTTCCCTGGGTTTCCATCAACTGAACACCAGATAAGACTGGTGAGTCACTTTATCCCAACACCCCCCCCCCCCCCCGGTCTCAAGTCTTGGTACTGTGTGAATGCTCCTTAGTGATATAAGCATCTCTGTACCGACTAGACAAGAGCAATTCATACAAGGGTTGAATGTAACAATAAAGACCTCTCCTCCTTGACGTTGTTGCCTTTCATACTTGCAACATGGATGGCAAATCTCTGCATATCTTCTTTTCCAGTTCCAAATGTAGCAAACTCTCTTCGCTTACCACCAGTACTCTCCATAGCCTTCCCTTCCTGTTTTTCTGTCCTATCATTTGCCTGTTTGTCACCACCAGCTCTACCTCTCCCCCCCCCCCCCCCAGTTTCCTGGACATTTCACATACTTGCCTTTTTGCCCCTTAAACCTGGAACTTCGTCTCAGCCAGCCAAGATGGTGTCTTTCCTTCTTTTTTCACTCTTCAAAGCCTGTCTAAAAAGCCACCTTTTCCATTAAACCATTGGCTTCCCCCCAACTCTAATAAATGACATACACCTATGTTTACTTCCCCCCCCCCCCCCCCCCGGTTACACATGACTCTGTCTTTTCCCATCTTTGTTGTTCCCCTTTCATAATCTGTGTTCTGAGTTCCTTTTGGCAGGGTCCTGTCAAGTGGCCTGTTCCTCAGTGATGCTGTAAAAACACACCAGAGGCAGCCAGCTGAAACAATATAATGGAGGTCTAGAAGCTTGTGGTTGATTCTGTATATATACAGGGATATAAATAGAAATAATAAATAAATAAATATTTTGCCCTCACAAGCAAGGTAAAACAGTCAAGGACAGTGTTCTCTCTAAGCTGAGTTAGTATGAGCTAGCTCAGTTTTCTAGCCTCCGTCTCACACATTTTTGTCTCAGCTCAGGAAGGGTGGCTCCAGAGCAGAGTAATTTATGCAGTAGCCAAATCGCTGGCTCACAACCTTAATGCCAGTAGCTCTCCAAGTAGAATTTTTGCTCACAAGGCTCCACAGCTTGGAAGGAGCATTGGTCAAGGATGCCACTAAAGGTATTTTAAGAACATAATTCTGTATATGAACAACCCTTTTGGATCAGGCCGAAGAGCACATCCCAAGTCCCGCCAGCTGCTTCTGGAAGACTATAAACGTAAGCACAAAGGCGATAGTTTCCCCCTCCAGCAACTGGTATACTGCCTTTGAACATGGAGGTTCTATTTACCTCTTGTGTAACTACTACTACCAGCTGTTATGGACCTCTCTTCCATGACTTTGTCTAACCCCCTTTTAAAGCTATCTAAGTCAGTAGTTGTATGGGTACTCCAGCAGTCTCTTTGCTAAGGTTGCTGGAGTACCCCTACAAGAACATCAAGCTCTATCTCCAATTTTGCTAATTTCCCCCAAATAATTTCTGGAGATCCTCAGTTTTGGTAACATAGTCACCACTGCATCTGGTGGCAATCAGTTCCATGAAGCAAACACACGTAGGAGATACAAATGTTTATTTGTTTCACTGGGTGGCTCTTAGTATCTTGGAGGAGGGTGAAAAAAGTTCCATCAGGAATCCACAAAATCAGCCCACCGCCTATAGGAGGGGGATAATAATACTGGCTGCCTTTACAGGGACAGCAACCAGACTGTGTCTGTAGAGTGCTATGGACCTTTCATCACAGCGTGCAAATAATTTTATTTTCCTTCTCCCGATCTGATTTCTCCACACCGTGCATAATTTTGTAAGGAGAGGCATTCTAGAGGGATTGTAGGAGGGTAAGCCAGCAAGGAAGAGGGTTAACAGCAGCCTAGATGAAAGAAGCCCACAGTGTGATGCCCCTGGAAAGGGCCCATGATCTGCAGCTTCGGGAGCCGTAAGCAGATGACGAATTAAACAAGCCACCTGTGAGGAGGATGGAGTGCTCAGATTCAAGCGCAGTCAGTTTCCTGTTTTGTGCCCTTTGGCAAGCCGGAGCTGTGCAAGTCACTCAGCTGAAGTAATTCCCACCAAGGAGTTTGTTTGAATATATGCAATATTTGCTATTAATAATTCCATGCGTGTCAACAAGCCTCAGGATTCTTTCCCCTCGTCTGGGCATGCCGGGGAGGGGGAGCGCACAATGCGATCTCAGACAGAGGAGGTGGCCGTGGCCTCTGGCAGATTCTGCCTTAATGGAGATGTCTGACGCACACCTTGTGAGAGTGGTGGCTGAGCGGCAGCATTTCTGGCTTGGCAGACGGAGGCCGAGAAGGCACAGTTGAGGGGGGAACAACAGGTGATTCTGCCCTTCTATAGCTAGCAAATGTCCATGAATTCAGGTTTTCTGCATAGACAGTGTTAGTTTCGACAGCGTACGGAGAACAAGGCTTTGCTCGGCCACCCTAGGAGGGATTGATGCAAGCGAGAATGAGTGAAAGTGTAGCAGGAGACAGCTTTAGAGGTGAAGACGAGGAGTCCCCAAAATCACTGAACCTCTGGGTGCTTTTGGAATTTTGAAAAAAAGGTACTGAGCACCACAATAAAAAGGCTGCCATGGGCGATAGTAGCAATCACAAACGGGCTACCATGGGCCTGGATTCATGTTCAACTTCAGGATGTTCAACTAAGTGTTCAGAGGTTCGAAGCCAAGCATCCCCTTGTGATGGAGGTAGCCCTTGCAGATATGAAAGTGGTGCCTCCTGGGCTCTTCTGAAAATTACCCACTCCACTGAAGTAGAGAAAACCCAGGTTTGGAATCCAGGTTGGTGCCATGAAACACATCAGTCTTCCCGTGGTGGAGAGCCCTGTTGTACACAGCCATACTTAGCAAGGTATCTACCTCTATAACATTTTTATCCTACCCTGTCCATTCGTCAAAGGACACAGATGGTTCTCTCTTACATTTTAGCTCCCAACAACCCTGTGAGGTGGTTTAGGCTGAGGGATACTGACTTGATTGCTGCTGTGCTTTATGAGCTAGGCGAGCCTTTCAACTCAGATCTCCCCAACAGCCCTAGTAAAACCATGCTGTTTCTTCTCCATCTACCTCATTCAGCTCCATGGGTTGAAAGTGCCTGGATGGTTTCCTCTGGCAGCAGCCATGTTTAGGATAGAGAATGATCTGGGCATTAATGCCAGTGAAGGAGGCAGAGCCAGTTGAGTTTGGGTGTTGAGGTGGAACCTAAGAGACTGGGCCAAGGTGTCTGGTCAGCCCCAGGGTAGTAAATGGCCCCCCTCCCAAACCCAATGGTGGTGTGACAGTGTCAGGAATAATCAGCCGAGAGCTTATCCAGCTCAAGGTATACACATAATCCTTACACCTCGAAATAAATAGTGGTGTAGGAAAATGCTGCTTCTCTTGCCATTTATTGTAATGGGCAGGAGGAGCTTCCAGTCAGTGGTGCCAGTGTGGTGTAGTGGTTAAGAGCACGGACTCTAATCTGGGAGAACCGGGTTTGATTTTCCACTCCTCCACATGCAGCTGCTGGCGTGACCTTGGGTCAGTCACAAGTTCTCTCAGAGCTGTTCTCTCAAGGGCAGTTCTCGAGAGAGGAGAAGAAGAAAAAGAAGACGAGGAGGAGGAAGAGGAGACTGGATTTATACCCCACCCTTTACTTGGAGTCTCAAAGCAGCTTCCAATCTCCTTTCCCTTCCCCTCCCCACAACAGACACCCTGTGAGGTAGGTGGGGCTGAGAGCTCTTTTTAGAACTGTCCTTGAGAGAACAGCTGTGATAGAACTATGGCTTGCCCAAAGTCGTCCAGCATCTGCAAGTGGACGAGTGGGGAATCAAACCTGGTTCTCTCAGATTAGAGTCCACGCGCTTAACCACTATACCAAACTGGCTCTTTCAGCCCCACCTACCTCACAGGGTGTCTGTTGTGGGGAGGGGAAGGGAAAGACGATTGTCAGCCGCTCTGAGACTCCTTCAGGTAGTGAAGGGTGGGATATAAATCCAATCTCCTCTTCTTCTCTTCTCTTGACCAGTTGGGCTGCCCAGGGGTCTGGGTTCTGCAGGATCGGGTGTGGTCCAATCCGGGTTATACGCATGGACTGTGGCTACTTCCTGGGGCAGGGTTTGCGGAGGGGGAGAGAGAGGCACATCCTCCTCAGGGAGGTCTATCATTGTGGCAGTGGATATTACCGCCCTTTGTAAGCCTAGCTGGTCCTTTAGGCTTTTAATTTTTTTGCGGAAACTATCGTGGCTGACTGATTCTCTTTTTATTTGATTCTGCTCTGCCAGATATTGGGCAGCCTGAGTGGCTTGGGACAGTTGGTCCATTGCCTCCTCAAACTTCGCTTCTGCCCTTTCCGCCTTACCAGTGACTGCGTCTAATTTTACTGTTGCTTCTTGTAAAGAGAGAGTAAGCCGTTTTTGTCCATTAGCAGACCCACATTCTCCGCTCTCAAATGTTCTAGCTCTGTCTTCATGTGCAGTACACTGTTTCTACCGCTTGGCTGCTGCTAGAATCCCTCCTCCTGCAGTATCAGTACTCACTTTGCCTCATTAGTGTTTCCTCTGCTTTCAGGATTTGTGTATTCATGATGTTTCCAGCCAAATAATGGTGCCCAAAGTGGCTTGCGGGGATCAGAAGACAGTGCATAGGACAATTAAGAAACAAGACAAAATGTTAAATGGGAATGGGATTATTGTTTGCCTCTTTGCTGACCAGCCTCTTTTCTTGGAAGGACAATGGGGGGTGGGTGTCCGAGGGTGGAGTCTGAGCTGTATCCAGGCACTAAGGAAGGTCCCTGGCTGCTTCCTGCCCCTCCCCTGCTGGCTTACCAAACTCTGGCTGCGAACTTCTTGTGAGATCAATTCCTTTTTACTAAAATTAATATTTGGAATACCTTTTCTTGTTCTAAACACACAGAGCACTGCATAGTCCTATCCACACAGTACAAATCCCTCTATCCAATCCAAACAGAAAAAAGAAATATTACAAGGGTAGGTGTGGGGGTCCCCTTGGATTCTTGACTGACCTTGGCAGTTTTCCAACCACAGCTGCTAATTACCTGGCTAAAGTCCAATGGTAGCGATATGACCTGGGATTCTGTGGCAGAGTCTGGGTCCATCTCTGAGAATTTACAGGTGATAAAGTGGCCATTCTCGCTGTTAGGCTGCAAGCAGCTATGGAGGAGACTGCCATGGAGTCTGACCAAATGTGGGGTGAAGCCCAGCTCCCAAGTCCACGGTCTGTTCCAGAGAACTTTGGGATAGATGGGTTGGGCCTCTCACGATGCTCTTTGTTGAAGGGCAGACAGAAGTTCTTTGGCACAGATAAAGGGGTCAATATAAACTATTGGTTATGACTGGCATCTAAGCCAAGCCCAAATCTGTGGTTTCCTTGCTGTAGAAAGTTGTTTTGTCTAGGAGAGCAGTCCATCATGTGAGCCACCACCTGTGGTCTGAAGTGGCCCAGTTTGGACATATGTTTGACTGCCAGTTGGTAAAAACTAGGCCTTGATCAATAGAGCTTTCAGGTAGCACAAATAGCTCTCTGAAGCTTTGGGGAGGCAGATTCTCATCTGTGTTACTGCTACTTGCTCGGTTTTCTCCTATATTTTCTTAGAACACAGCAAGAGCCTTGCAAGATCAGACCAGTAGTCCGTCTAGTTCAGCAACCTGTCACATAGCAGCCAACTGGTTTCCTTGGAGGGCCAACAAACAGGGCATAGAGATCAAGGCCTTCCCTTATATTGTCTTCTAGCACGGGCATTCAGAGGTTTGCTGCCTCTGATTCTGTAGCTTTCCTTTAGTCACCATGGCTAGTAGCTAGTGATGGATCTCTCCTCCATGAATCTGTCTAACCCAGTGATACTCACTCAGTGGCTCAGATATCGCATGTGGCTCTTTGACATGCCTCCTGGGGCTCTTCTGAGCACTGTTCCCTATGGCAACCAGCCCCAGGTTCCAGCAAAGTGAACAATTTCTTTAGGAATCAGAATAATTTCATAATTACTATGGGCCCAAGATAAAACTCTTGTTTTTTTAAATGCAATACAGCTTGCCTGTGTTAATGATATCAAGGTTATAGAGATGCCGGGGTTCTTTGATGAAGACTGGATCAACATATGCAGCTGAATAAGGCGATGGAATGGGGCATACCACTGTTGAATGCTAGGCCATAAAACGAAACTCCTAGTAGTGGGGAAAGATAACCCTAGATGCTCAGAGGTACTATGGTAATTAAAAGGATGTGTGTGTGTGTGTGTGTGTGTGTGTGTGTGTGTGTGTGTGTGTGTATTGCTTGGGGGTGGTGTGCACAGTCTAAAGTAATCATGTGGCTCATTTGGTTGATGTGAATTGTGAATGTGGCTCTCCGCGATCTGCGGAGTGAGTACCCCTGGTCTAACCCCTTTTAAAGCCAGCACTGTGTGTGTGACTTATTTGCAGACAAACTAATTTGTCAAGGCATCTGTTAAGTAAATCTGTATGTGTTTTAATTTAGCATGCAAAGGAATCTGAATATGCAGAAGCGATTGAAGCCCTAAGAAAAGAACGTGACATTTTTTCGAATCTGATAGAGTCTCTGAAAGATGCTGAAGGGTGAGTGTCCAATTCTTCATTCTAGGCGAGTTTTTGAATATAAATGACATAAATTGTGTGGCAGTTAGCAGAATTGTACGTATATGGAACCACCAAGTGTTTTAATAGTAAGGAGGAATCTTTAACTCTGGCCCTGTGGGAGCATACCACTCTTGGGAGCAAAATGCCTGCTCCGGCGTTCCATCCTTTCTGTCACAGTCCCATTATTACTGCGTACCACAATGTGCTAGATTCCTAGTACAGCTGGTTTTATGGTGATTGAAAAGATTTTAGAATGGCTCTTCTAAGCAGGAAATTTAAGGCTTTCGTTTGCCAAGCTGGGCCTGGGACAGCCCCTCTCCCTGGAGAGATTATAGGTCGGTTGTAGAATATCTGGTTTGCACGCAAAAGACTCAGGTTCAATCCCTGGCATCCCCACTCAAAGGATTTCAGGTAGCAAGGCTGAGAAATAGTTCCCTATGGACAAGGCTCTGGAGAGCTGCTGCCAGTCAGAAGACAATAATAGTCTGAATCCATGTGAAGTCAACCCTTTCTTTGACCAGAAAATGCTCAGATCCCCAGGAAATGGGAACTGCATTCTGAAGGCAACAAAGATGGTTTGTCTGTCAAGGGAAAAGAAAGGTAAAAACAGTAAGAATGCCAAATGCGTTAAACCTATAATATCCTTAATTCCTGAGGCCTTTGAAACACAAACCTTCTTGAAGGGAAAATGGATTCACAAGAAAATTGATTACATTTGAGACACTTCTGCCTTTTGTGCCCGAAACTTTTCCCAAGTCATTTAGAAGAAGAAGAAGAAGAGATTGGATTTATACCCCGCCCTCCACTCCCCAAGGGAGTCTCAGAGCGGCTTACAAACTCCTTTCCCTTCCCCTCCCCACAACAGACACCCTGTGAGGTAGGTGGGGCTGAGAGAGCTCTTTCCCAAGCTGTCCTTGAGGGAACAGCTGGTACAGAGCTATGGCTTGCCCAAGGTCATCCAGCCAGGTGCAAGTGGAGGAGTGGGGAATCAAACCCGGTTCTCCCAGATTAGAGTCCGCGCACTTAACCACTACACCAGACTGGCTCTCATTTATGGCTGTGCAGCTTCTCAAACAGACCACCAAGTCATTCTTTAACTTAAGACTGGCACGGGCTGTTTGAGGCACGATTTACATGGTATAAGGACCTTGTATCTGTTCTGACTCTTTTCGATCAGATGTGTACTGGGCATTCTGTGACTATAACTGAATTCCGAAGCACCTGAAGCCTGATATGGATTGGGGCAATGGAGGGGGGGGGGCTTGTCCTCCCCCCACACTGTTTTTCTGATCTGAAATGACTCCAGGAAAGAATGGGTTTTCCAAAGTAGAGTGGTGATGTAACACATGTGGCCCATCCAGCTGGGTCTAACACCAATTTACCTTTCAAAAATGAAGCACTGTTAGGACTGCAAAAATCAAATTCCGCTTTATTTATGAAAAAGGGGATTCTCCCCTCCCCATGTTGATTTGCTAATCTGGCTGTGGGAATAAGGGAGAAGATATGGAAGTTTAACAACAACAAAAATTTAAACGCATATCCTCTTTTAACAAAAAAAAAATAATTAAACACTTATCCTTAGTTCCCAGCTACCCTGCTCTCTCCTCCAAGGCAGGATGGGTCTGGAAGAGGAGAGTGGGTGTTAGATGTTTTGCCCTGCCTCCAGATCCAGATAGGAAGAATCGCCCTCAAATCAGGAGGCCCTCTTCCTTCAAAGGCAAACGGCTGTTTCAATCCCATAGTTTGCATTTCTGACAGTGTTCGGAAGGCGGCAAAACTGCGTAAGAGTCACAGCTACGTAAAAAAGTATATTTCATCCCTGTCATGTTTCAAACACAAATCCATTTCAAGGAAGAACTGCTTTCAGACGAAGCTTCGATCTTTTGTTCCTCAAACTCTTCCTAAGTTAAGGCAGTGCAATGACTCGGGGCCTATGCACATGGCTTGAAGTCCTTGTGTCCTCCATATGTCCACCCTGCTCCTTTCAATCAGACAGCTGCTGGGAGTTCCATGCTCAGAACTTAGTTCTGCGCAGATGCAGGGAACAGTGGTTTGATTCATTCTTGAGTTCAGCCCACAAATTTTTGCTGGTCACTCATGTTGGCAGCTGAGTACTGGATGTGCTTCCTTTAGTCCAATAATAACCTTCATTAAAGAAATGGACTGTCGGCAAAAAAGCCAGTTGCCCATTTGTTTTAGAAGATCTTAAATTTGAGTTGTCATTTTATCACCAGTCTCCTTACACTTCTTCCATGTTGACATTGAAATAATCCTTCACTTGGATGTCAGTGCTTCTCTCCAGACTGCAGGGGGTGCACTTTACCTGTAAAAGTATTATCTTTGTAGGGGAGTGGTTTATTTTTTAAAAAAATATATAATTATCTTTCCTTTTTGTTTTTGTTGGAGAATCTGAGCATTCAGGGTTACAAGTTAGGGGCCAATGAGGACTTTGGGTAGAAACATTTAGGAAATGTCCCCCATACACCCCCAGATCTTCCTGACCCAGGATTTACAAGCTTTCAAGCACTTGGGCAGGTTAATTTCTCCTTCTCCCTCTGTATTTGTTTACCCTTTAACTTGACCCTCTCTGTTCTGTGCCTCCTGGAGCATGCTCAGTCCTCATCAGACTGTTTTTTCCTCCCTTTTGACTAATTTATATTTTCTACTTACTTGGGGAGAGTCCCCCTGAGTCTGTAGAAACCCCCATCTTGTCATAAGTAGCTGCTTTCATGATTGGCCCAAACCACCACTTGACTATTAAACATGGTAACAATGACTGAGGCCTTTCTCCTTTTGAGGATTTTGGGGGATGAAAGGTAATTACTTCAAACAGTCCCAGGACTGGTTACTACTTTCTCTTTGTTCTGTCCACAAAAGACTTCGAAGTCTGCGTGTACACAGACCTTGAAAGCCACGACTTTGACCAATAACTTCCCCCGAAGCTCTATTTCAGCCATGCAAATATCATCTGAGTTCTTGTTTGCCCTGTCATCTCCAACTGCCTTGTATTCAGATTTTTGTGAAATGTGTCTTGTCTTCAGTGCTTCACACATATCACCTCCAGTTTATATTAAAATAAGTTCCATTTATATTAAACGAGGGGGAGGATTTTTTCTTTGTATGAAAGTAGGTGTGAGGCAGTGTGGTGGCAGCTCCTAGATTATTAATGTTTAATATTCAAGTTAATTGACTCCTGCCCCATTTTTCATTTTTTAAATTGTATGTACTTTAAGTGCCTACTCATAACTAATCTTTAGAAGCTGCTGCCGTAGGTAGATGTGACATTTTTCATCGCGTAGAGAGCAATTTAGCCCTCAGAGTAAAGGTGTTTGTAGCAGCTATCTTCTGTAACTGGTTTTGATCTCAGAATTTGGCTTTCCAAGCTCCAGAACTGGAACGTATGAAGCTTTATACCAAGCCAGTATTCGTTTGGCTCAGTATTGTTCATTTTGACTAGCAGGAGCTGTCTGAGACCTCGGGAAGGGGTTGTTTCCAAAATTATCAGCCCGAGGGCCATACTGCATACTGTACCTGTCCCACCTGTGCTGCAGTCCTGATCCAGATTGTGGGCTGGTGTGGTGCTTCTAAATGGAGTTGCCACTGGGAACTCACATCTGCAGCATGGCAGACAGTCCCCATGATGAAGTTGTTTAAAATATCACATTTAGTTTGTTCCTCATGAGATCCTTGGGATCCGCACGCAAAACTGTAGCCGTGGCCCATCCCCCTTCCCCCCCTCTCCCGTTGAGGTAATTCTGAAGAGTTTTGGACCTCATTCACACTGAGATGATCATACTTTATCTTGGCTGTGCTTCACACTGTAGGTGAGGGACTCTTCCATACAAAGGAAATCCTTGCCTACTGGCACCTGGGCTATGCTAATGTCATTGATATTCTAGCTTTCTGTGTGTGGAATTTTTCATTTTTATTTTTTTTTGCCTGGAGGAGTGTTCAGTCATGTGATCCCCCACCTATACCCTGAAGTGCCTCAGCCCAAACACAGATTTACAGCCCGATTTGCTGTGTATGAGAAGTTAAGGTTAATTAATTTTTTTTTGTCCCAAATCAACAACAGTATACACTGGATATCTTTGTGTTGAATTTTAAAAGCTCATCAGTTTGATTTCCTTGGGGCAGAGGGATAAACCTGAAGTTTAGTGCATCTTGATGATTCCCAAGAACTGCCAGAATGGGGACATGCAAGTTTTATTGTCATCTTATGTAAAGATTTGTTTACACTGTATCTCAAGATGAGAGGAATGTAGGTTTTAAAGGGAGTTTAACACTTGCTATTTTGGAATGAGTTCTTTTGTAGAAGCCTTGATGTATAAAAGATGCCGGAGGTGCGCGACAAAATGTTTTCCAACGTTTGACGAAGCCCAAGACGTGTTGTCTTAAAGCTTCAGCTGTCTGTTTTTCTTCTTTAAAAAAAATTAATCTAGGATAAATAACCTGCAAGCAGAGCTGAACAACATTTCTCTGTTACGCAAGCAACTGGAAGATGACATCTTGGCTAACTGGAATTTGCGGAAAGAACTGGAAGAGCAAATCAAGGCTAACAAAGGGGAAGGTAAGGGCAGATATGGAAAAGTGATTTCTTCTTCCCTGCTGGCTCTTTCATTTTGTTTCCTTTTAAAGAAAGAAATAAATACGTTGATTGCACCACTCTGGAGTAGCAGCAACCACATAACAGGCACAATCTAGAGTGAACAAGTTGAGCCAAAGAGCTGAACATAATGCTGTTCAGGAGATGCATTAACTGTCTCTTTAACTTTTGGCCTTGTACTGAGTTAGATGTGGGGGGGAGCTTCTGGTCCAGCAGAGAAACATTGTGAGCAAAGGCTGCTTAACAACTCCCCCACCTGTTTGCTCAGAATCCCCCTCCCCATACTGTGTTTCGCTCTAAACGTGAAAATGTTTCCAGTAGGAAAAAAGCATCTTTGTGCATGTGGGTGTTGAGCAGAAATCCTGCAAGCCAGGAAAAGGTTAAGCAGCTTGTCGTCCTGCATACCGCTCTTTCAGCTACTGATGGGAATTCAGCCACTCAGATGCTATTAAAGGGAACCCACAATGAATTGCAGCAGGAGGCGCGACTGTCTGTGATGTCCCCTCTCTGCCTACACTGGCTGTTTTGATTAGACTTATATACCAGCTCTTCATCCTGGAACTTTTGCCTCGAGGTGGAACGTTGTTACCCCCAAAGGTTCTTGCCCAGAGGGCTCACAGACCAAAATGTTCCTTGGTTTCTCTAAAGCCCCCCCTCCCAGGAGCAGGCTGTCTGCAATGTATCCCTTCCCACAATTAGATAATTCAGTGACATAAGTGGCTATTTTCTATTCAGTTTCTGCAGTCTGTTGCACCAATAGCAAACTAAAAATTCTGCTATGTTATTTAACCCGGCTTTCCCCCTTGAGACCCAGGGTTCATTTTCATGAAATCCCAACTACAGCAGAATAATTCATGCGTTCCAATATTTTTTTCTTTGCTTTGCACCTGCCTGAAATTATTTCAAAATGCAATGCTAAATATGTAAATTATAATTTCTGCATTAGATTCTCAATGCATGATAACTAGGGAGGATGTCTAAGATGTCAAAAAGGTACAAAGGAATACAAGGGTAAAAGTTATTTCAATTAAAGAGAATGCTTTGTGTGGGATGGAACAGGCAGCTGTAATTTCTTCTTGATTTACTCATCTGGTATTTATTATACAAACGTATTTTGCATGATTATGAGACATCACCCCAAAGTACACATAAGATTAGAACAAAACTGCTACTTATCCAGTGTGGTTTTTTAATTTAAACCACTCAGTCTTTTCAGACCCAGGATGCACCTTGGTCCTCAACTGGCAGTGTGAGCCCCTGTTTTAAAATGTTTGTAAATACGTATCTGGCTTGCCATTATGTGAATAAATGTTGGGGATCTTCAGATTATCACACGCCCTCCTCCTCTCCTTGCTTGCAACCAGCATACTAGAGACCTCTGTGTTGCCAACAAGCCACAATTTCCCATTATTCAGAAGATATTCAGACCACAAAACTGCAGTTTGTACTTCCCCAGCAAACCAAAATTAAACCAGAAGTTTGGAATCCTGATTTGCCAGGGAAGTGCAACCCATATGGCAAACTGTGATTTGCTGAGAGTCTGGAAGTCTCTGTTGGCTGGCTGTGCACGAAGAGAAGAGGAGGTGGGAAACGCAAGAGGCTCAGGATTATTCAGGCTTGTCCATTATGTTTGAAATAAGCCAGTGTCTTTCTTGCAACTTATCTAAAGTACAGACAGGCTTAACAGTTATTCCTTCTTCTTGGGGAACCTTGGGATTTCGGTGAGCGTAGAGGTCTCTAGCAGAATCTATAGCACCTACTCTAAAGCACAGTTCTTGGAATATTTCTTTTGGGGGGTTGGCTGTAGAGAGCCGTGACATTCTAATCAAGAATTGGTGGAGGTGATATATAGCTATATCCTGTCTCTTTTTCTCATCTGTCCTGTCTTTCTATTTTTTCCTTTAAAAAAAAAGCAAATAGTGCTGGTACTGCAAGCTCCCGAAGGCCAGGCCATGACTCAGTTCTATGTCCTAACCCACTAACTGAAGACTAGGGATGTGCATTCGGCTATATCCAAACTGAAAAAAACATCTGAAAAATACCTTATTGTATTTCTGGCTATTCTTTCAGCTGGATTTAGATATAGGTATTTTTTTGACTATCTGAAATGGCCAAGCCCCCCAGATCCTGAAAATATTTTGGATTTTTCAGGACTGCCTGATAGTCAAAGTGAAAGGGTACTTAAAGGGACTGTAGTCCCTTAAAATGCCTTCCGGGCGAACTTGCTGCTTGGAGAAGGTATTTAAAAGTACTGCAAGCGCTTTAAACACCTTTGGAGTTTACTCATGGCTTGGAGGAGGCAATTAAAAGGACCACGATCTCTTTAAACACCTTTCCCCCCTCCACTGAAACCAATGGAGGATGGGGGCACTTTCTTTGGGGGCCCATAGAATCGGACCTCCTGGTCCAGTCTTTTTGAAACTTGGGGGAGGGGGTTTAAGCAGAGGCACCAGCAGCTATGCTGCAAATTTGGGGCCTCTACCTCAAAAAACTGACCCCACCAATCGATTTCCCATTATACCCTGTGGTATACCCATAGCAGTATTGGGATTTGGGAATATTGGAAAATACTGATATACCTGAACCCAAAAAATACCATTTTTTTTGCACACCTCTATTGAAGACCATTGATATATAATATAAGTGCAAGAAATGGAAATGTAGCTACAGAGGCCTCTCCTTCCTAGCCTACAATCATAGAGTTAGAAGGGACCTCCAGGGTCATCTAGTCCAACCTCCTGCACAATGCAGGAAATTCACAAATACCTCTTCCTGCACACCCCCAGTGACTGCTGTTCTGCACCAAGAAGATGACAAAAAAACCTCCAGGTTCTCCAGCCAAACTGGCCTGGAGAAAAATTGCTTCCTGACCCCAAAGTGGTGATCAGCCTTTCCCTGGGCGTGTAAGAGAGGGTCACAAGAACTAAGAACTGATGGAAGAACTGCATTCCTGCCCTCTCTCTTACGATCTGCCTAAGTTCACAGAATCAAAATCAGCATTGCTGTCAGATGGCCATCTAGCCTCTGTTTGAAAACCTCCAAAGAGTTCAGCCAGATTGAAGTTCAGCATCCAGTTTTGGAATTTCCTTTGCCCAAGCCAGATTTCACACAAGGTCTTCCCCCCTTTTTTAATATCTATATTCCTGTCTGATAATGCCCTAAGATTGCTCCTATGGTGCCTTTGAAGTTCAGCCAACTGCCTGGCTGCGCTACCAGCGACCCAATGGAGGGGCAAAACTTCAGAACTGTTGCTAAGAGACAAAAAATATATTTATATATATTGAAATAGAATTGTTTTAATTTTTTAAGATTACAAAAATATAAATTAATGAGGGGAGGTAAGAGAGTAGTTTTGTGTGTGTGTGTGTACAAACGGATTTTAAGAAATGGGTTTGCACAAGGCTTTAAGAGATCGAATCCTTGAAGGGGGGACAGTAGGGGTTGGAGAGATTTTCCAAATTGTTTCTCTCCCCTTTACAGCTCTTCCTGTGTGTTCTTTGGGGCAGCAATTGGGTGGTGGAGAAACTTTCAATAGGGCAGTGAGGTAGATAGGTATAGTTTTCTGCTTCTTCATGGGGAATCTCCAGGTATACAAAACAAATACTAAAAATAAATCTCCTCCCAACCCTTCCCCAGCCTCATAAGATATGAGCACACTCTTGGCTCTCTAGGAAGTACCAAATATTGAGGGGCAGTTGGGCATCAGTTTAAACCCCCCCCCCCAAAAGGAAAGTGGGGAAATCCTCTCAAGCCCCTAATAGCTTCTGGGATCCTGGAGGAGAAAATCAGTTTGGGAAATGTTTGCACATGGGCAGAATTACAGGATGTATTTAGGCTAGGATTGCCAGCCTCCAGGTGGGGCCTGGGGATCCCCTGCTTTTACAACTGATCTCCAGCTGACAGAGATCAGCTCCCCTGGAGAAAATGGCAGCTTTGAAGGGTGGCCTCTATGGCATTGTACCATGCTAAGGCCCCTCCCCTCCCCAAACCCCACCCTTTCCCGGCTCCACCCCCAAAGTCCCCAGGTATTTTCCATCCCAGACTTGGCAACCCTAATTTAGGCTCAGCAGTAATAAGAATGTTAAAACCTGCAAATAACTTTTCACCCACAATGGCAAATCAATACAGTTTAGTTTTGTTGGTTTATGTAATTGTCTTTCTGCCCACTGGAGTGCCAAGGGCAGCTTGAAATCCAGAGACGAGTAAGAACGCTTCAGAAAATTCAGATCCTAAAACAGAAAGCACAAGAGCAGTAAAATAGCCCATCTTCTGAAAAGGGGGACACTGTAAACATAAAACTCAGAATATATCATGCAAAGGTGTTCCAGAGGGGAAAATCTTCAGAATCCCCTCTGGAAGGCATGAAAAGAATGGTGCACATGGCCTCTCCTGTGCAACTTCCTGAAAAGGCCTTCCTTTGGATCCCCACCAACTTAACCAATAAGACCGATTCTCACTGGAAGGTCCCATCCATCTGTCTCAAGGCTCAGACACATTGATACGAGTGGAGGCAGATTACAGATACCGGTTAAGTTATGTAAGGAATGACTATTTATTATTTAAGAATGTAAGGAATGACTTATTAATTTTAATAATGCTATGTTTGCTGTTTTTAACTCTAGTTGTACATCACCCAGAGCCCTGTGTGTTCAGGGATTGGGCGAACCATAAATTTAAAGTATAAATAAATAAATGTATGATGTAGTCTTGGAGGGAGAATGGAGGGTTTTCCAATGCAAGCATAGATTCCAAATTTATAATGCTTTTTTTTTTTTTAGAGGAAACTTTGTTTTCTTGGGGTGACCAGACCTCTTACATGAGTATTTGCATAGGCGAGCAAGATCCCTTAAACTTGCGGATAGACCAGCTGTCTCTGGAAGAACTTAAGAAGAAGGTATTACTCTCTTGTTCAGTGACTTTTTCATTTTTTTTTTGAAGGAACACAGATATGGGTGGTCTGCAGAATCAGGTCTCTGGAGTTCCAAGCCTATCTTTCCTTGGTAATGATAATGGGGCAGGGAGCTTGCAGGGGGAAACTGGGGGAAGCAGAGGGAAAATGGTCAGTCCTCTTCCCCACATACTCACAGACCCCCTGATTGGTTTCCAGAGTCTTCTTGCAATTGACCTCTGAAACTGGAAGTTAATATGGAAGGGGGGAAATGGCCAAGAAGTTAAATTTGCGGGGGAGAATCATGAATGTGAGAGGGCTAAAGAATCCCTTCACCAACCATTTTAGTTATCTTGGCAAGTGCAGCCACCAGGGTGTGATTCATTTATTTATTTGACATTGTAATGGGAGATGTTGGGGCCGTATTGTTGAGCTTTCTTCTCACCAACTTGATAGGTTGCACCCATCAGGGTGTAAGTTGTTGCATCTTATTTTCACGTTCAGTTGTTATTTTCTTTCTTTCCTAAGTCACGACTTTAGCCCTTTGCTGATTGTTTGCTGGAGAATAAGGTAAATTCTCACCATCGTGCCACTTCAGTCCACTTCAGCAACCATTTGTAAGTGGATTTTGCCGTTTCACACAATAAAATCCCCTTGCAAAGTGCACTGAAAGTGCGTGTGGGTGAAAGCGCCCGTGTCTTTAGTGGCAGACTTGACAGGTCTTTTCCTTCATGCATGGTGGCAGAAGAATTGCCCCATGGAGGGAGGCAGGGTTGCCCAGGAACTCATGATGAGAGGGAGGGACTGATAAAACCCTCCCAGAGCTAAGTGGTAAACCAAAATGCTGGCATAGAGGAAGCCTGCCAACTTAGCGGCTATATTAGAGAGAGACAGCTTGTCAGCCGAAGTACCCGGAGCTATAGCTGGGCACATCAGGGCTGCTGCTGTTGGGGCCCCGCTTCCTGTTCTCAGTGCCAGCTGTAGTCTTCTTGGTTCCTTCATGCATACCTAGGGCTTCAGAAAAGAACAAATGGTGTATAGGTGATGAGTTGCCTGCCTCATTCTACTATGTTTAGATCTAGGCATTTCTCTATAGGCGGCAACCTGATGTATAAAAGATCCAGGTTGTAGTGCTTAGTGCCAGGCTGGAAGCAGGGCAACACGAGTTCAAATCACCACTCAGTCATAAAACTCAGTGGCTGAGCCTAGCCAATCATTCTCTCTTATCCTAAACTATCTCATGGGTACGTGGTGAGGATAATGTGGGGAGAGGAAAAACCAGGATTGCCACCCTGATCTCCTTGGGAGAAGGGTGGGATAAAAATATAAAAAATGCACGCTCTTCCAATTCAAAGGCATGTGTGTGTTTCAAACCTGATCAGCTTTAACAGTCAAGTGACGCCAACTAGTAATCTACATTGTTAAAAATTGTAGCATGTGAAAAGGTGTGAGGAACATAACAGACACCCCCCCCCCCAGTTTCTGAAGCTTTTCTTTCTACTTTCTTAGATTATGGAACTCCTCTTGTTGGTGAAGGAGCTGCGTTCAGTTAATCAAGATCTCAGAGGGAAGCGGCTGGATGGTTCCAAATTGGATTCTGTGGCACAGGAAAAACTGCACACATTAGACGAGAATGAGGTGAGGAAAACCTCAGGCTTGGTTTCTTGTTCCTGCTAGTTGTGGCAGTGTGTAACCATGGCTTTTTGTTTTTAAGCGCTGTTAATATATAATGTGCCCGCCAACATTGTCGAGTAATGGCAAGTTCATAGGATGAGAACACTGAACAGTGCTCGAATGCATCTTTCCTTGGACTGGCATCTGCTGCTCTTCGCATATTTACCCTTCCAATTTAATAGTCAATGCTTTAGCTTAGTTCTTACTGAGGTTGTGAGTCTGTGTTTGGGCTGTACCATTCCAGACTGTAAGCAGGGGCCTCTTGTGATAAAATGGTCCTTCACAGAAAAAGCATTCCCCACCCATAGAAAGCAAAATGCCATGGAGAAGGGTTCTGTCCTAGCTTTCTTTTCCTGAAAGTTTCATGGGAGCAGGAATTTGGTTTGTATGCAGAAGCATTCAGTCGTTAACCCTCTTCCGACACTTTTAGTTTGAGTTGGTACAGTTGAGACACTGTTATCTTAGTGAGAACTAGGCCTCAGTCAGGCAGAATGAACAGCTTAGCCAGGTCTCAGATCCGCAGAAAATAAAATTTTCCAGTTAATTGCTGCAGAAGGTTTTATTTCAGTGGCTTGTGTGATTCACCTAGATAGTCCTTAGCCTTCTGTGGATTTATTTACTACAACTGCTGAAAAAGTGTGGATCCTTATATTCTGTCCTGTGTACCCCCATCTGCATCTGAAAGCTGTATAGTCCAGACAAGGTTTACCTCCTCAGGGGAGAACTCCTTTCAGGAGGGGCTGTGGCTCAGTGACAGAGCATGGCATGCAGAAAGTCCCATGTTCAATCCCCAGCAACTCCAGTTGAGGATCAGATCATAGGTGGTGTGAAAGACCTCTTCCTGAGACCCGGGAGAGCTGCCCCCAGTCTGAGTTGACATTACTGACATTCATGGACCAATGGTGTGCTTCTCCAGGTGGTCATGCCTTCAGAGTGGTGCCATTCTAGCGTGCCCAGGAAGCACTGTACTTAAGTGATTCCCCTCCCACAGTTCCTTTTATTTTTGTTAAATATATTCACTATGTGCATATATATTTTTCCATTCAAAACATTCCTTTCTGTTGTAATATGGTTGGAATGCACATTTCAGAAAACGGTAATTGGAGTCCATTTCCCCCCAAGTTCAGTCAGAGAGATGAGTAATACAGTGGCCCCAAGCAATGCCTCCATTCTACCAGGGGAATGTGGAAATTCATCTGTCCACATTACCAGACCAAAATGAGGCATTCGCCCCTCCAGTACTCTTCTGTCAACCTTAACAGAAATAAGCACTTTTAACCGCTGCTGCCAGCAGGAGAGACAGAAATCTATAGATGTTAGTCCTCCTCCTACCTGAACACCTCTCTTCAAGAGCTTCCAGCCCTTCCAGTCATTTAATGATCACCTGCGTTTCCTGGCCACCCACCTCCCTTCACGCTGGGCGAAGGAGGGCCATGGCATAGGGGACAAACCTGTCTTGTGATTTAAACACCCAGGAGAGAGTTGCTTTTCTCCTACTCAGTTTTTTACTTGCCTAGCAAGAAAGAAAGAAAGAAAGAAAGGCTGGCATGTGGCTTCTTCAGAAGGCCACAAAATCAGAATACCAATTTATTATAGAAGAATTTAGCCATTACAAGGAAAAACGCCGCTTACAAAATTAACCAGGATACAAGATGAAAGGCAGTGGCACAGCAATATATGGAAACAAGAAAAAAAATGCATGTGCCCAGATTTTAACACCGAAAATAAGTGATTTAATAATCTAGATAGGACATATAGTACTCAAAACAAATTTTCTTAATTTTTTTTAAAAAATCATTTATCTAAAGTTAATCACAGGTAGAAATTCACAGGTGGAGTTTTTCCAAAAACAATTTGTAATAAATTCAAAAAAGTCCTTGAACTGTAAGGATGAAGTATTGTTTCTGCCAGCTGACTCAGCCGATCCCTGGTTTTAAATCTGTTTCACTAATTTTTTCTAGAATCATGCTGGATTCAACATTTCAAAGATACATGTAGACATCCATAAAGTATATTCAAATACAGCAATCCTCAGTGATTCCCAATGAAAAATCAATCATTTCTTGGAACCTCCCTTCAAAATTCTGAAGCATTTCACAGTTGTCCTTAGAAAATTCTTGTTTCCATACAGAATTAACCAAACGTGAAGCAAGAAAATGTCTACTGAGAGAATTCACTTCACTTTGCCTTAAATCTAAAGCTTATCCCTAGGCTTGTGTATGAGAAAGAAGTAACATATTCTTAAAAGTGCCAAATTTTTGTCTGGAGGAAAGTCAGCACCTGATACTGTCCCCGTCCCCCCCCCCAAGTCCAGGCCAGACTGGCCTCTCTTTTCTCTTCAGCTCCTGAAGAAGAAAACAGCCCTTTAGCTCTTTTACGAATCTGTTTTATTGCTTTGTTCATTTCAGCCCAAAGTTTAATCAGTCCTTCTTGAATCATTTAATAACAGGCTTTTCCTATAGCATGCTGTTTCAATTTTGGCTGCAAACAAAAGATTGATAGTAAACAGTGTAGAGTGCAGCCCCCCCCTCCCCCCCCCGCCATTTAGGAGAGCTCAAAGGATCAGACTATGGAGTAACCCCTTGTATATATTGATATCGTCTTGAGAGTGACCAGTAACACAGAAATGGCACTGGGGACATAACAGTCTGCCAGCCTCCCTTTCCTAAGATTCCTTTTGCCGTCAATCAGCAGACTTGTTTACCTTCTCAGGTCACCTTCAGACCTTGGAGTTACTGTGTTTTGTTTTGTTTTCAAACTTGGTTCCTGGTTCTTTTCCTTAACTTTTAATTTCCTTGTCCTCCCTGAGTGTACATGCAGTCGTAACACGAATGAAATCAAAGCAAACAATGCTGCTGCTGATTGACAGTTTCTATCTTGAGTTCTTAAATTGGACTTCTGCCCCAAAGAGCCGGAAAATGGAATGTTTTCAGACATTTTTTGTTGCTGTTCATTTCCACTGAATGTCGTGCAGCCGTGTGTCTTTGGCACAGGCTTTACAGGGCTGCACTCAACTGAGGAACAACCTTATTATATTCTTTTGGCTTGGACCCAGTCGAGTGCAAATGGTGCAGGCTTGCAGATCTCTTCTGCCTTCCCATTGCAGCTCCCAGGCACCCATTCCCCATGCGCTGCATCTCACACTGAACTTGAGGGTTCTTCGACCATCCAGAGCAGCTTTTTGTGGGGTACAGGGGAATGCAGAAAGAATAGGGAGGTGCCAAAGTCCTCTTCGAAACCGGCAATTTGCTTGGTTAGATCCAGTCCCCTTGTTCAGGCATTAAATAGATCGCCATGTAACCAGGCACAGAAGGGGATGCTACTCTGTTTCTTTTTAGGAAAAACATGCATTTCAGAGAAGGCAGATGTCTGAGAGGCCTGATCTAGAGCTTCTGCTTTAGTTTCACCGAGAGTTAAACTGTCAGTTGAATGCCACATCAATTAACTTGGGAGCTCCTCCAGGTAGTTTTTTTAAAAAAAATTATAGGGTACCTGTCCATCAAAAATCAGCTTCATGGTGGTTTACTCTAAGCAGTAACAATTTCTGCGAAAAAAATGAACCAGCAAATAATATTTTAAAACAATTAGTCTTAATTAGGTGGCGAAAACATACAACAAAACCTGATTGTAAATGAACCTGTCAAAACAGCACCAGGAACAGTAATATGAAAGAAACACAACCTAACCATTTGATTAAACAGGTGACATGATTAAGCGTAACCAAAATTATTAACTGGGCAAGCAAAATAGACCTCAGTGGCACATAAAGAAGATAAGCTAGGTGGCATTCTGTAGCTGGGGCACAACCAAAGGAAATACCCTGGGAGCACTTAGCCACCCTCTAAAAAAAGGCTGAACCCAGAGAAGGGCCTCCTATGAAGACCTCAACTAAGGGACAAGCTCCTGTGGTAGAAGACAGTCTTTGTCTACCGTGGTTCCAGGTCATTTTGATCTTCTTAGGTCAAACCATCACCTTGAAATGTGCCTAAAATCAAACTGGCAGCCAGTGAAGCAAACGTTCGATGTGATCCCAAAATCATCTTTTTTTAGATCAGCTGGGAAAGCCCTGCTCAGAATTCTTTCAGTACAGAAGGCTTGACTGGAGGGGAGACTGGAAGAGACTCTTCTAATGGTCTAAAATGGTAGTCTTCAATCATAGGCATAGAGTTCGCGGTGGCTTGGGGGCAGGGGCCACCTTTGAAATTTTCCATGGGGGACTCAGCCTCCCCCGGGGCTTGCAATGCTTGCAAACCTCCCCTGCAGCCCCCTCCCCGCTTTGAAAGTGGAGGGTCTTTTTTTTTACTTTGTAAAAAACTTTTTACTTACCAGCCAGGGCCTCAGCACTAGCCTAAGACCCGCCCCCAGCTCCCAAAAGCCCTCACCTGCTGCCTCTGCTTGATTATAATGACACCACCAGCCAGAAGGGTGAGTAGGTGGGGGTGTAAGGAGTGGGGGGGTGTGGCTTGTTTCAGGTAGGGTAGGAGCCCAGGGCTGCACCCACCCAGCCATCCTGTAAGTCCAAGTGGGGGAGGTAGTGCAAGCCAGCATGAGAATGTGCCTGGCTGCCAGTTGGTGGGAATAATGCAGGTTGGGGAAGGGAGCTGGGCAAGAATGGAGGGGGGGGGCTTCTGTGGCCTCCGGTTGCCAGTGCCATCAGTGAGTGGCTGGCTTTCTCCTGCAGTTTAAACTGGGCTGCAGGTCAGAAGAAGGCGAGCCTCAGGAACTCTTGTGCTGGGCTCACTTTCTCCTATTGTAGTCAGTGCGGGGGGGGGGGCTGCGCTCTCTGTCCCTCTCTCTTTCTGTTTCTCCCTTTCTGTTGAGGTGTGTGAGAGCTGGAAACAAAGAGAGGCTGGGAAACTGCTCCATCCCACTCCAGGCCGCTTCCCTTGCAGACTGGCTTTCCTTTTTTTCTTTCTTTCCTTCCTTCCCTTCTTTCTGTCTTTCACTTCTCTCACACCATCTATTTGCTTTTTCCCCCTCATCTCCCCTCCTTCCCTCCCTTGCTAAAATAGCCCTAGTTAGGGTTGCCAGGTTCTCCCTGGCCACCTATGGGGGATGGGGGAAAGGGTGGCCCAATCCAGGTCAGGAAGAAGAGAAGAAGAAGAAGAAGAGATTGGATTTATACCCTGCCCTTCGGTCACTCGGGGTCTCAGAGCGGCTTACAAACTCCTTTTCCCTTCCCCTCCCCACAACAGACACCCTGTGAGGTAGGTGGGGCTGAGAGAGCTCTTTCCCAAGGTGTTCTTGAGGGAACAGCTGGTCCAGAGCTATGGCTTGCCCAAGGTCATCCAGCCAGGTGCAAGTGGAGGAGTGGGGAATTAAACCCGGTTCTCCCAGATTAGAGTCCGTGCACTTAACCACTACACCAAACTGGCTCTCAAAGCCCCTGGAGATTTGGGAATGGGGTCTGGGTAGGACAGGGACCTCAGTGGGGCACAATGCTATAGAGTCCACCCTCCAGAACATCATTTTTTTTTCCCCAGGGAAACTGATCTCTGTAAACTGGAAATGAGGTGTAATTCCAGGGGATCCCCAGGTCTCACCTGGAGGCTGGCATCCCTAGCTCCAGTGCTGAAATTGGAAGCTCTGGTTCTGCTGTGTGAGTTGGTGCATGCAAACCACTGGCATCAGCTTGCATTTGCCAAATCACCCCAAGAGAAGCCAATGTTGGATCAGGCCAGTGGCCCATCTAGTCCAACACTCTGTCACACAGTGGCCAAAAACACCAGGTGCCCTCAGAAGGTCCCTGCTTCGTATAGGATGCTCAACAGCCAGGTGGAGGAGAGGAGGGGAGTGGTGTCATTCTACCAAAAATGAGAGTGTTTGGGTTTCTCTGTGAATTTGAGGACAGGAACTGGCACTGAAATGAGATTGGAAAAGAGTGTGTGGCTTTCTGAAAATCCTTGTGCTACAGTAATAATTATGCCACAATACAGTTTGTTAGTCTTAAAGGTGCTACGGAGCTTTTTACTATTTTGTATGTTATGGTAGTGATATGAGAGCCAATTGAACTGACAGTAGTTACACATTAGGCCTTGCCCAAATGGTTCTGGGCATTAAAGCACACTTGCCCTGTGGTGACGGAAAGTGCTAGCAAGTCATAGCCAACTCATGGTAACCTTGTTGGTCTCTAATCTGCTACTGGACTCAAATCTAACTGTCCCAGTATCACCGAGTAAGCGTAATGCAAAATGTAGATCTGAACATGGGTCTCCTCAATCCACACTGGTCTTCATGCCATTGGTCCATCTACTTCAGCACGGTCTGCTCTGATGCAGATGAGCTCAGAGACTTAAACAGAGAAAGATCCTTTCCAACACCTGTTCTCTTAGACCTCCTAGGTTTAACCTTTATCCTTTGGCACACAAAGCATGGTCTCTCTACCATCAGTCCATCAGTGTCATCATTGTCTACTCAGACTGGCAGTGGTTCTCCAGGGTTTTATGTAGAGGATTTTGCCCGTGCCATGCTTTGTTTTTGAGCCATTGGGACCTGGCTAGGGGGGTTCCCAGCCCCCCCTAAATTTCTGGAGAGCCAATTCCTAAATCCTACATGGCTCCGCCTCCATAAATAGTGACAATGGCCTGTGATGTCAATGGCCTGTCATGTCACTGGGTCTCGGTTCTTTTAAGGACCTAGCACAGCAACGCCTCTGGCCCAGCCCCAGCCCACCGCCCCCCCCCCCCCCCCCGGAAATTGGAAAGTCTACGCCCTCGTCTTCAACCATTCCAGACCTGGAACCCACTGAGCTGCAAAAGAAGCAATAGGAAATCAAATAAGATCAGAGTCAGAACCATCCCCTCGAGGGGCCTGTGTGGGCACATTGGCGCCACCGGCATTGCAGGAATGGAAACTGAGCCATGGTGCTATATCAAGTAAGCAGTGTGTGGGTACCTAGATGCCACTACCTGATCTTATGTGCAGCGGGTGACAGAATCATCATATTGGCCTTGCTGTGCTTAACTCACACAGAGACAAATCTGATGAAAGGAATGTTGACCCTTGGAAGCTCTTACCTTAAAAATCTTGCTGGTCTCTGAGGTGCTGTCTTTTTGGCAGACCAACACAGCTGCTCTCTAGGGGGGGCGGGGAAGCCTCAACTATGGCTGAGGACAGACTGGCAGTATAAAGCGGAAGGGAGGCGGGGCAAAAAGATCCGGGCCAAGTTGTAGCGGGGCTTCCCAGTCACACTCCACCGACTAATGCGGCTTCATCCCAGGGAGGAGGCGGAATGAAGCGGTCGCACTATGGGGTGGCCCCTGCCTGTGGTGCAGTTGTGCGCAGGTTTGGCCTGCTTCTCTGACCTGCGCGTAGGCTCATAGGCACAGCAGCAATCGGGGTAGGATCTCATGGCACCCACCCCCACCCCGCCCTTTTCCAGGATGCTCCTCGCATGCCTGCCATTTTGCCAGACTGTTTCTTAGGAGGCTGTGGGCAGGGCGCTTTAACTCTATGAGCCGGAAGCGTCCCTGCGGGCGGTTGTGCGCTCAAGCGCACAGTACGCATGGGCAGTTATGCGCATCCCTGCCGGATCAGCGGGTTCACATTACCAGTGCCACTTGATTGTGGCTTATTTGCGTCCACACCTCCAGGAAGCGGGATCAGTGCGCACCCAAATGGCTTGCCCTGTCTTTCACCTGGTACTTTTAAAAAGCAGGATCAGAACGCTTCAGGATGGGGTGAGTACGGCATGGGAACGCCAGACAGCTGTGGCTGTGTGAACCGGCCCACTTAATCCGCTTGAGAAACGTACCTATATTGGGCCAAACTGCCAGTCTGAACTCAGCCTAAATTAATATCTGGGCACAAGAATAACTCTGCCCTTTACCCGTGTCTACTCCAACTCTGCCCACTGAGAATACCACCTCTGGTTCTGGATGTATTTTGTAATCATGAATGCAGAATGATTTCTGCCATGACATTTTGGAAACTGTTCTTGAACCATTTCATTTATTGCTTAACAATAATACTGGTTAACAGTTCCTGAAAACAGAGGCGCTAGTCCAGAGAATATTTTTGTTGCAATTTGCACGGCTTTTCTCTAGAGGGGGATGTTTCTCCACTATTGCCGCTAACAGTAGTATTAGTAGTAGTAATAATAATAATAATTGTAATGTCAAAGGCACTTTAAGTATATCTTTTTGTAATTCTCACAACAGTCCTGTAAAATAGGTCAATATTGTCATCCCCTTATGGGGGGATTCATTTGAGGCTGTGAAAGAATAGCTTTCCAAGGCTACCTACTACAGGCATGGCCAAGCAGCCCCATAGCCAGGATTTTGGAGGGAGGGGGTGCCAAGGGGGCATTTGAGGCACAGCTATTTAAATTAAATTAAATGAGCAGTGCCCCCCCCAATCTTCCTCTAGCTTAAGAGAAGAAGAGAAGAAGAGATTGGATTTATACCCCGCCCTCCACTCCCCAAGGGAGTCTCAGAGCGGCTTACAAACTCCTTTTCCCATCCCCTCCCCACAACAGACACCCTGTGAGGTAGGTGGGGCTGAGAGAGCTCTTTCCCAAGCTGTCCTTGAGGGAACAGCTGGTACAGAGCTATGGCTTGCCCAAGGTCATCCAGCCAGGTGCAAGTGGAGGAGTGGGGAATCAAACCCGGTTCTCCCAGATTAGAGTCCGCGCACTTAACCACTACACCAAACTGACTCTCTCTCCTTAAGCTCTCCCTCCCCTCCAGGCTCAGAGGGGAAGGAGAGGAGTAACTGCTTACCCTGGCTCTTCCTGCTTGAGGGGGCTGGGCCAGTATCACTAAAGCTGCGCCGCCACTATGCCGGCCCAAAGCGATTTCTCTGAAGTACTTTTCTCCCTTTCTTACAATATAAGAATTCGTGGGCAGTCAGGTTAGGACGGACAAAAGGAAGAACTTCTTCACTCAAAGAATGATTAACATATGGAATTCACTGCCACAGAAGGTGGTGGCAGCTACAAGCATGGAGGGCTTCAAGAGGGAATTGGATAAATATATGGAGCAAAGGTCCATCAGTGGCTATTAGCCACAAGATATAGATAGGAGCTCTCAGTCTGGGGCAAGTCTGGGGAGGGCAACAGTGGGAGGGCTTCTAGTGTCCTGGCCCCGCTGGTGGACCTCCTGATGGCACCTGGTGTTTTTGGCCACTGTGTGATAGAGTGTTGGACTGGATGGGCCATTGGCCTGATCCAACATTGGCTTCTCTTATGTTCTTAAATCGCTTCAGGCTGGCAGAGCCGTGGCTTAAGCAATACTGGCCTGGCCTGCCAAGCAGGAAGAGCCATGCCACCCCCCCCCCCAATCTTAGCTGTGCGCCATGCCAGAATGAGGGTTAGAGAATTGCTTCAGGTCGGTGATTCTCTAACCTTCCTTTCAGCGCAGCACGCAGCTAAGATTGTGGTTTAAGATTGGTGGGGGGGGGCTCTGAAGATCTGATAGGGGGGCTCAGCCCCTAACGCCCCACCGCTGACTGCGGCCCTGTGGCCAAGGGGAGATTTGAACCAGTGAGTCCCTGATTCATAGCTCAGTTTCATACCCATTATTCCCCCTGCCTCCTGAGCTGCCAGAGACAATGCCATCCTGGCAAGGAAAACTATTTGTCTTGCTTCTGAGGCTGAAGAGTGAGATCAATAGCTGTTCTTCTCATGCTTGGGAGTTGCTTCTTTTCACTGCTGTAAAAACAACAGGGTCTTGTAGCACGGTAAAGGCTAACAGATTTATCATGGCCTATCATAGCCTAATGTCCATTTCAGCAGACGCATGTAGCGTTATCCTCAGTTGGCAAATGTCATGTATCTGACAAATGTATTATATTTTCATCCCACTATTCAGACAACTTGTGGGTCCCAAAGCACAGGGCCCTGTCCTTAGGACTGCTGACTAAAAAGACAAGATACACAAAGGGAGGGAGGACGGAGATCCGTCTGACAGGATAAGCTTTTATATCTTGTAGTAGTGACCCAGGCGATTCTCCTTTGGTTTTCTATTTTGTATAAGATGGAGCCTGTCAGGGTCTACGGGACCTCTGGCGGTTGAGTGTCATTCTGGTGGCCGAGCAACCTATCCCTAGGAAGCAATCTTAAGCAGGTCTGCTCAGAAGTAAGACCCTCCCCATTATTCAGAGGGACTCACCCCCAGGAAATTGTCCTGAGGATTACAGCCACGGTCTGTGAATGTTTGTACCTTAATAAGTCTGTTAGACTTTAAGATACTACAGGACTCTTTGTTGTGTTTGCTGCAGCAAACTAACCTAATTAACTGCCAGACCGGTAGGTTGGTAGCTTGGCAGTTCGAGACCCGAGTGCCGCGTGACGGACTGAGCTCCCGTCTCTGGCCCCAGCTCCTGCCAACCTAGCAGTTTGAAAGTAAAAAATTGCAAGTAGACAAATAGGTGCCACTTTGGTGGGAAGGTGACAGCATTCCATGCACCTTGGCGTCTAGTCATGCCGGCCACATGACCACGGAAAAGTCTTCGGACAGCACTGGCTCTCTGGTTTGGAAACGGAGATGATCACCGCCCCCTAGAATATGATTCAACTGGCTTTCGAGCAAGGGAAGCCTTTACCTTTAATCTGTACTATAGCAGCATAGATGCCCTGTAGAGCTGTGGGCTCTGTCTCAATAGCGATATCCTCTAGTATCGGTCTTGCTGCCCTGCAGTGACCGGAGGTTCTGATCTCCATGCTATGAGATCAGTTATCAGTGTAACCTTCAGCCAACCAACGGCGTGAGCAGCAAGCTGACAGTTCAATCTGTTCTTATCCGCTTAGCACCAGATACACTCTCCCTTTGAGTACTGGGTATTCAGTTGACATTTGGAACAGGGAGGCAGCCTGGGAACTTGCTCTGCTACCCTACCCCCCCCCCCCCCCCGTTATGCTAACGTTGCAGGCCATCCAGAAGCAGTGCACAAAAACAGATTTACACGTGTTTCTTTGTGGAATGGAGCCTCATTAGGTTTGGTAAAGGATCCTTTCTGTGCATTTAACTTTCTGCCATTAGGCTGCAGCCGCCCACATGTAAGCTCACATGCCGGGAAAGTGCCGGTGGCGCAGGAAATACATTAAATGCTGCATCAGGGTATTCACTATTCAAAGCTTTTAAAAAAGGAGAATACAGCCTGATCTCCTTTTTACCTGAAAAGCCCAAGGGATATTTGAAAGAATCACTTATCGGGATTCCAGATAAAGAGTGTGTCGCACTGAATACAGCCGTACTGGCAAAGAGTGAGATACACTGAAATCCAAGAGACGACGTTGTGTTATACTTGCGATTTGTTACAATTATTGATGCCCGTCCCTTCCTTCTATAAAACCATTCCTCAGGTATAGTTGAAGCAAATTAGCATTATAATAGAAACGAACCCGTTGGCCAGTAATTCTCCTCTTATAAGCATCTCATAAAAACAAACGCCATTTAAAATGTCGTTTCTTAAAACCGGCATTGTTAGCAAAACCAGCTGATGCATTCAAGAGCGCATAACCAGTTGAGGCCGTATTAAAAAGTGTACCAGATTAAGTGAACATTCTGAAGCCCTGGTGTTGCTCAGGAGAAGGGCTTCTCCCATGGGGCCACCCACTGTCACTCCTAACAACTGGGGGGCCTCGAGAAGGACCTTGATGACCGTAGTGCCCTGGCAGGGTGATATGGGAGGAGGCCATCCTTGAAGTGCTGGGTTCCTGTAACTTTTAAGGCTTTAAAGTTTATGACCAGCACTTTTGTGCTGCACCCAGAAGCTCGCTGGCAACCATCGTAGAGTGAACCAAGTGGGAAGTGTCTGCTTCCAACATTGAAGGCAAGGTTGACAGTAGTTTAGTCTGAATGTCCCCGTATTATGTCTTATGCTCTATATTTGCTCCAAGAGTGTCAGTGTGGCATGCACGGATATATCCTATTTATTCTTGAAATAGCCCTGTGAAATAGGGTAGATTGAAAGAAAGTGATTGGTCCAAGGCTATCCAGTGAGCATGTGGCCTAAACAGAGATTTGAACCCATGCCCAACACTCCATGCATTGTACCTCTCCTCTGACATGTGGTTTAGGGATGACTTTCATAGCTTTCTGGAGTTCTCTTATGCTGGCTCCCAGGCAGGCCCGACATTTGCAGTAGTAAGAAGAAGAAGAGGAGATTGGATTTATACCCTGTCCTTCACTACCCGAAGGAGTCTCAGAGCGGCTTACAATCTCCTTTCCCTTCCTCTTCCCACAGCAGACACCCTGTGAAGTAGGTGGGGCTGAGAGAGCTCTTTTGAGAACTACCCTTGAGAGAAGAGCTCTGAAAGAACTTATGGCTTACCCAAGGTCACACCAGGAGCTGCATGTGGAGGGTGGGAATCAAACCTAGTTCTCCCAGATTAGAGTCCACGCTCTTAACTACTACACCAAACTGGCTCTCTCTTGGTTATTCAATGCAGTCAGCCAGCAAATGACACTAGAGAGTGGGGATAGCCACTGAAAGTTGCCACTATCTCAAATGTGGAGCCAGTCCCCTGAACAAATTTGGTGTGTGCCTTCTTACATTTTAGCCAAAAAGGGGATTTTCCTCCTTTTATAACAATACCAGCAGTACATTACTGTAGGTGAGCAGGGACTTTGAGGGGATTTAAAACCAGCCAGAAACAATTTACACATTTAGCATTCTACTTTATTCAGATGGGAGTGAGAAGAGATTTCTTAAAGGTGTCTAAAATAAAGCATTTATAACTTTCAAAGTAGTTTTTATATACCATCAAAAAATAATGGGAATGTTTGAGCATCCTTGGCTTCAGCTGGCTAAACGGCAAGATGGGGAAGACACATTTTTAGACAGAGCCACTCTGGTCCATTATGGCAGAGATACAGCATAAGAACTTCTTGTCATCAACAGACATCCAAGGCATTTGTGGGGTACAGGGGAATGCAGAAAGAATAGGAAGGTGCCAGAGTCCTCTTCGAAACAGGCAATTTGCTTGGTTAGATCCAGTCCTCTTGTTAAACGGCAAGATGGAGAAGACACATTTTTAGACCGAGCCATTCTTGTCCATTATGGCAGAGATACAGCATAAGAACTTCTTGTCATCAACAGACATCCAAGGCATATCTGCATATATTGATCCAGGTGTTCTGCAGGGAATTCATTTGTTTTGTGCGACAGGCTTTCAATATTGGGCCCTCCCCTTTGGCCTTTCAGCAGCTCCTCAGGATTTTGCTAAAGTGTTACAAGAGGATACTCTTGTACGAGGTCAGCTCCTTAGCATGTCAGTGTCATACCAGGATGTGATTGTATGGGCACGATTTCATGCTAGACCCCACCAGAGACTCCTACATCCATTACAGAGCCAGAGAACCCAGCAGCTGTGACACTACAATTGCCTTTTCTGATACCCATTCACACGAGACTGCGTTGCCAGTTTCCTGCTTGTTGTTGAGTTCACCTGTCTGGGATCTTATGCACTTGTCAATCTCCAGAAGCACTAATATTTGTAGACTGGGAACTCACTTCAGAAAAGGAACAGTGCAATTCATCTGGAGAACAGCTGAGCACAGACAGCATAAATAGGCTGGAACAAAGAGCAGTTATATTGGCACTGCAAGCATTTCAACCCAAAATAGTAGATGTTGGCTGCAATCACACACACTAAATAGTCCACTTTCAATGCACTTTCCAACTGGGTTTTGCCAGCTCACAGTAAAGTGGGCATTGAAAGTGGATTATTTAGTTTGTGTGATCGCAGCCATAGATGTTCTGATGTACATGGACAAAATGTCAGGAGAAGCTTACTGGCAGGGGGCACAAATTCAGGCTGCCCTCATGATGAAGCTTCAAAAATACTGACCTGAGCGAAGCAGATTCTAGAGTGCAGAAGAGCTGAACTCATAGTAGGCATTACAGTGGACCAGTTCAGCAGAAAAAACACAGGGCTAGACTGAAGTGGTAGTTGCATCTCCTGATACTCAACCAGATCTACAGGCAATTTGGAATGGCTAAATTTATGCTGCTGGACAGCTACTGGTTGTCCAGATTTTTTATCTACTGCGGGTGTCCCCAGGCAAGTGTAAATAACAAGTGAAGATTTATTTATTTACAAGTTGGTTTCAAAGAACAGATCCGCTGCATAGTTCTACAGGTAGTTGTACATACATACATATACCTTTATTGGCATAAATCAGGTTACAGAAAGAAACATAAACAGAAAGAGAGGTAACAAGGAAAAATAAGTTAATCATATGTAGCTATGCGTTGTGCAAACGATCCTTAATTACCAAACTTAACAAGTGATTGGCCAAGATGTATGCCCCCCATCAAGATAATCCTCAGGACCATCCAAACAATGCTCGTCAAGAAAGTGCTAGTGATTCTAATAGCACCGTATCGGCCAAGAAGACAATGATTTCCAGACCTTCTCAGATAGGCATCTCAAGTCATCTTACTACCATGAAAAAACTACTACTGCATCCCCGACCAGGGCTACCACAACTGACAACCTGAAGGCTGAGCATCAACAGCTCTAACAAGATATTTTGATATGGTGACAGGTTTCAACATTGACTTCATACAAGCCCTCCTCAAACGGGACATGCAGTCCTGTTTTGAAATACTTTCTTCATACTGCAGAGCTAAGAAGCTAGATCCCAAGAGACATGCCACTTGATTTCCTACAAGAAGGCTTAAATAAAAATCTCACACTGAAACAACAGCTGTCCCCCCTATTGGGTCATAGTAAAGGCAAACATTTTTCTCAGCTCCATCTAGTCCATAGGTTGGAGAGCCAGTTTGGTGTAGTGGTTAAGTGCGCGGACTCTAATCTGGGAGAACCGGGTTTGATTCCCCACTCCTCCACTTGCACCTGGCTGGATGACCTTGGGCAAGCCATAGCTCTGTACCAGCTGCTCTCTCAAGGACAGCTTGGAAAAGAGCTCTCTCAGCCCCACCTACCTCCCAGGGTGTCTGTTGTGGGGAAGGGAAGGGAAAGGAGTCTGTAAGCCGCTCTGAGACTCTTAAGTGAGTGAAGGGTGGGATATAAATCCAATCTCTTTTCTTCTTCTTCTTGAGAGACGTATTGTTGTTAATCTTCCCACGGTACACGTTGCCTGACACTGGATTTGAACACAGTTCTCTCCATGTTGTCTGCTTCTGAGTTGTGTCAGAGCTCTCTCAGCCCCACCTACCTCAGGGTGTCTGTTGTGGGGAGGGGAAGGGAAAAGGAGTTTGTAAGCGCTCTGAGACTCCAAGTGAGTGAAGGGCGGGGTATAAATCCAATCTCCTCCTCTTCTTCTTCTTCTTCTTCCTCTTCTTCTTCTTCTTCTTCTTCTTCTTCTTCTTCTATTTGGTCCTTTGGGTACCTGTCCACTCAAGGAACTGACTGTCAGCCCTGTACTATTTGGGGGCATCATGTCACCTCATAGGGTTTCTGAGCTGCATGCCTTCTCTGTGAACAGGGGAGTGTGCATTTTTCCTGATGAGGAGGTGGTCCTTAGAATGGACCTCGTGCTTCTTCCTAAGGCCAAAAACGCCTTTCACATCCTGAAGAAACAGCTCAGCTCTGCTTTCTCCTCTGAAGGGGAAAAGTAGCATAGATTTAGACACTGAGGGGCTTTTGTTTCTACTTCTCCAGAATTAAAAGGCTGGGTCACCTTTTGTTGCTTTTCAGAACTTAGCAATAAAGAGTTAGATCTTTGGTACATCAGTAGCAATATGGTTATGGGAACTCGAATGTACACATCAGTCGCCAAGTTGCCATTCCATTTGGGCCGTCTGAAACTGATCTCCCACCTTCCGCTTCCGTGGTGTGTCTTGCCTCTTTAGATTGTGTCCTGTTTCCTCTTAAGGACAGCTCTTGCCACCAGCACAGCCTACTGAATTTTAATGGTTGTGAATTACTTTGAAAGTCTCCCTCTTTTGTCTGAAAGAGCAGGCTAAAATTTTAATAAGAATATCATATTGGATTTGTGGAGGCTCAGTTAAGAAGATCTTGGGGCTAATTCTGGTGTTTTGCAAACTGTCTGACTTGAAATGTGTTGTTTTAGGCAGCTTAAGACAACCAGAACTTCAGGGTAGTATAACAAAGCCCAGGGTTTTCTTGCAACTGTTAAAATGTTCCTCTTTCTCCTTCCCGTCGTTAGAACAGGAACATAATCCAGCTAAGCCCCACCCTTCCCAAGTCATCTCCCTTGGGTGTAGCGGTTCCAAGTAGTCCAGGGCAGCTTTGGGTTCCAAAAGAGAGATAAAAAGGATTGTATTTGAACTGTCCTTTGAACATCTGCTTTCAGCCAGCAAAGCCACAGTGCTGAGTCCTGCCTCTCGGGCTCCTGGGACCTTTGCAAACCAAGCGTATCAGCGGTTCATTTAGGAAAAACACATTCTCAAGGTTTTTAGCCGCCACGGGAAGATTTGCAAGAGGCAGCTTATCCTCAGTAGACCTTCTCCTGGCCTTGAGCCACTTCCTTTGCATTTAATATTTTTTGTTCAGACATTAAAGTCAGTTCCTCAGGCAGCAGACATTTCCTCTTTTGGGGGTGGGCTTCTCTGAGGAGCTGGTGTTTGGATCAACAGTATAGCTTCGATGAATTGGATTTGGCTCGGAAAGTCAGCCTGTACATACACCGGGAAACTTGCAAATGGGGATTTGACAAGAAGGTGAGCAGGGTCTAGAGTGTCCACTGGTATGACTGCTGCCCAGGGAGAGTTAGCTTAGGGACCGTTAAACGTGTATTTGATGAAGTGATGAGCACTGATTTATATATTGTTGTAAAAACTCAAACCAGCCTGGCAAAATTATTTCATGACCAGTTGTGGCAAAATGCTTTACACCCCAGAATTTGTTTCAAAATTATAATAGTAGGGTCTGCATTCTGTCTAAAGAAAACAGAGAAACATAGAGCTGGAAGGGACCCACAGGGTCATCTAGTCCAACCCCTTGCACAGTGCAGGAAATTCACAGTTACCTCCCCCCCTCACTCCTCCAATGACCCCTGCTTTATGCCCAGGGAAAGGCAAAAAAACTCCAGGATCCCTGGACCAATCTAGCCTGGAGGAAAATTCCTTCCTGACCCCAAAGTGGTGACTTAGCAATTCCCTGGGCATATACGAATCAGCCACAAGAGATGAGCACTAGCTCATCTCTTTCTGCCCTCCCTCTCTTGATCTGCCTAAATTTATAGTGAGTCAGAGAGAGCTAAAGTCCCTTTTACAGGCTACCGTGTACACCAGGGAAAAAGCAGGGTGGGTATGACTTGTCTACCAGCGCAAAAGTCATCCAGTCCATAGACCATACAGATGACCTATCCAAGAAAGAACGAAGGATTGGAAAGTCGCCACCTAAGCTACAGAACTTGGGGGATCAAATGGTAGGAATTCAGCCTTCCTTTGGGAATATGAAGGGGGGAGGGGGCAAAGCAAAGATAATTAAAACCCCTGACAATGATAAGGGAACTCTATTAGCTATGTTTCCTTCTTACCCTATCTTACCCTTGATTTCCATCACAATGACAGCCATAACTCATGTTGCTGAATAAAGAGGAGGAACCCAGACTGTGAAGGATTTCCAAAATTTGCAGCTTCAATAATAGCTTATTCTAACCATCTTTGAGGGTATGCACAGCATTAGGGAGAGGATTGTGGGTTTATCATCTTTTTTTTAAGCCCTTGCTCAGTTGCTATATACATGGACCATATGTGCATAAGAACCTAAGAAGAGCCCTGCTGGATCAGACCAGTGGTCCATCTAGTCCAGCATCCTGTCTCACATAGTGGCCAACCAGTTCCTCTGGATAGCCAACAACAGGGCATAGAGGCTGGGGCTTCCCCCGATGTTGCCTCCTGGCTCTGGGATTCAGAAGATTAGTGCCTCTGAATGTGGAGGCTCCTCTCAGACAGCATGGTTAGTAGCCATTGATAGACTTATCCTCCGTGAATCTATCTAATCCCCTTTTAAAGCTGTTTATTCCTGTGGTCATCACTACATCCTCTTAGTGCCAGTTTGGTGTAGTGGTTAAGTGCGCGGACTCTAATCTGGGAGAACCGGGTTTGATTCCCCACTCCTCCACTTGCACCTGGCTGGTTGACCTTGGGCAAGCCATAGCTCTGTACCAGCTGTTCTCTCAAGGACAGCTTGGGAAAGAGCTCTCTCAGCCCCACCTACCTCACAGGGTGCCTGTTGTGGGGAGCGGAAGGGAAAGGAGTTTGTAAGCCGCTCTGAGACTCCAAGTGAGTGAAGGGCGGGGTATAAATCTAATCTCTTCTTCTTCTTCTTCTGCAAACCACCCAAAAAAGGTAAAGGTAAAGGTTTCCCTTGCTCAAAAGCCAGTCGACTACGACTCTAGGGATGCGGTGCTCATCTCCGTTTCCAAGCTGAAGAGCCAGCGCTCTCCAAAGACGTTTCCGTGGTCATGTGGCCGGCATGACTAGATGCCGAGGTGCACGGAATGCTATTACCTTCCCACCAAAGGGATTTGCAATTTCTTGCTTTCAAACTGCTAGATTGGCAGGAGCTGTGGCCAGAGACGGGAGCTCACTCGGTCATGCAGCGCTTGACTCTTCCGGTCTGCAGTTCAGCATCTTAACTACTTGAGCCACTGCACCCCCCCCCCCCAAACACTGTACAAATAAAGCACCAGACAACAAATTGTGTCCTTAAAATGAATTAGTATTTTCTTGAAATCACTACATCCTCTGGCTGCGAATTCTACGTTTTTATCACTCTCTGTGTAAAGTAGTATTTCCTTTGGTCCGTCCCGAACCTACTGCCCATCAGTTTCATTAGATGTGCTTTTTGATTTCTAATTAAACTTCTTTATATTCTGAACTGTGCCTCAATCAGTCATGTTTACCTAGAGAAGGGGGTGGGGGAGGCAGGAGTTAATACCCTCCGACTTCTAGTGCACAAGTGGAATCTCTAGTCCCTGGGATCACTAAAGTGAGAGAAGCAGGGAAACAGCCAAGCAAAAGTTCTAATGGCAAATGCAGAAGAGACTCCAGTCTAGACTCCACACCACTCAGGAAGGGAATTCCCTTGATCTGTGGCAGCAGCAACCCAGAGAGAGCGCACGCTGAGGAGCAGAGAAGGGGCGGTTGGGCAGGATGGCAGCCCAGGGAAGTGGAGTAGCTTTCTCTCTCATTCCTGGGCTGGAACAGGTTTGCAAGGCCCATTTCCCCACACCAGGTATTGCTCCCTTTTTTTCTGCTGTCATCTAAGCCCAAAGGCAACGTTCCTGATGGAGGAAGGAGCCAGCAGATTGAGGGAGACTCACGGAGCAGCAGCTGATACCTTCACACATGGGGCACGAGCACCTGCCTGCCTCTTCAGCTGCCCCTCTGAATACTCTGCCACTTGTTGAAGGTAGTTTCTTCCTGCCTGATCCACGCTCTCTCCCGTCCCTCCTGTAGCTGTTGTTAGGCCCATCCGGCAGTAATTTCTTGCTTTTGTGCTTCCATTTCTGCCCAGTGTGCGGATGGAGCTTCCCCTCCAGCCGTTACAGTGTGCCCTGTGCAAGGGGACTAGAGAGAGAGATTAGCTGCTTTCACTACGTCTTGCATGGTGGCGCTACCATTCCTTTAGTCACCTCAGCCCGAAAACAGATGTGCTTCTTGCTCTGAAAGCGTGAGCTGGTTGCTGTTCAAAGGTCGATAACAATGCTTTTTTAAAAAAAGAGTTGCTTTTTCAATTGAAGTTCTAAAGAAGGCATGTTTGTCAGTGTAAACTGCTGTCTTTTATTTCTTTTTGTTTTAAAGATATATACCTTGCCTTTCGATCAAATGGTCTCCAAGGCAACTTATAGCAAATGGAGACAATGCAGGGGTAAAAGACAACAGAAAAGCAGGTGCATACTAAGTGGCACAGTTGAATCTCAGCCAAAGCTTGATTGAACAAGAAGACAGTGTTCAGATGTGATGACAACTTGGTTGCATTGTTGCATCTAAGCCACCAATTGTGGTTTGCTTGCTTGCTTGCAGAGCGGGATTCCAAAGCAGGATGGAACTGTAGTTTAGAATCCTGGTTTCTGGGCAGGAGTACGAGCCATACTCTGTGCAAGGATCCCAGGTATCTATCTCCTTAAGAGTTGTTTCTTCCAAAGCCTCTTACCCAACCTATAAATGTGCACGTCTTCAGTTCCTGAGAACTGACAAAGGGAGCTTGGATTCTCAAAAGCTCGTACCCCTAAAAAATCCTGTTGGTCTCTAAGGTGCTACTGTATCAAATCTAGTTTCAGGTTTAAGTTCCAGAGCTTGTTCCCCTAATGATCAGTTATGGTTTGTTGTTATATTTGAATGGAACTACTGTCCGGTGGTTGCTAGGCTTGGAAGAGGTGCTCCATGGTTACAGTGCCATGACAGAAAAGTCCCTGTGCCTGATAGCCTCCCACATAATTTTCAGAAGTGGAGGTAGCAGAATAGGTCTTCTGCTGACAATTTTAGTGTGGGAGATTCGTATGGAAGCAAGCGCTCCTTCAGATAATCTGATCCCAGGCCTTTGAGGGCTTTGTCGATTGGACCCAGCATTTTGAATGGAACATGACCAGTAAACTGTCAGTGGGGCTGTTTTAAAGAGGGACACATGGGCCTTTCGTAACTGAGGTGACAGATATGTGAGCGTGTTTATTCTCGGATAGCTGTACCCAGATCCAGAGCAACATTTAAGAGACAGCTAACATCTGCATCCTAGACAAATATGTCAGAGTTATACTGGAGTTACACTATCATGCCACCTTGGACATGACTTAGTATCTGTCACCTTAACAGCTGTTGCTTGCACAAAGTCTGACCCAATCCGTCCCCGTTGACCCTTTGCCTTTGATTTCACCTTTTCAGGGCATATTATCCGTCCTGCCTCCATTTTATCCTCACAGCAACCCTATGAGGGTAGTTTAAGCTGCTTATGTTCAGCATGTAGCCACCCAATCAGATTCATGGCTCAGTATGGTGTGGAAGCTGGGTTGTACTCCAGCATTCAAAACCACTACACTACAGTGGCTCTTGCTCACCTGATTATTTCCAACCCGCACTACCATTTCCCATTGCTGTCGCTGCCACAGGAAACTACCTGCTGGCAACTGAATTTCCCAGGAAGTATCACCCTTTACCTGAAAATCTGAACAGTAGAATAAACGGCACAGTCCTGTTGTTAACCCACTTTCTGGTGGGACCTGATCCAAGGAAAGGAAGAATGAGGCCACCAAAAGGGAAAGGGACTCACTTTCTCAGTGATGTTTTGTATGCAGCTGCCAACAGAAGTGTGAAATCTACAGAGTGTCTTCTGCGCAGAATGGCCATAAAGAGCCTGACTGGGAGTAGCGGTACCATTGATCTAAATAGGCTGACTCACTGTGTCAGCTGGAAGGCATTTGAAGAACTCAAGGCAAAGCTGGCTTTTTTTTTTTGTATCAGCAAGTGAACTGAACAAGATTATCACCAGACTTCATCCAGGACTCGCTTTAGATGACGGTGATCAGTTTGTGGAAACTCCAACTTGGAAAAATACATTTCTCTAGCTATGGTGTGTCAGAATGCTGCAGGAGCTGGTGAAGGTTATTGATGACTCCTGAGCTTGTGTTGGTCATCTTTGAGACAAATATCTGCAGCCAGTGGTTTGGATGTGGAATGCCCTGTGGAAAAAACCAAAGATGTTTGGCCTCTCACCCCACTGGATGATTTTAAGCAGGCTGCCCTTCCTAGCTTTGGATTGGGTCACTGCTTTGTTCAGACTGGAAAAACACCAACATGTACGGGAAGCCACTGCTGTGAAACGTCTTTATCCCAAGGAAAGACTAGTACTCCCAAGCAATGCTCCCTCTAAGCTGAGGAGTCTTGTGAGCAAAAATTCTACTTCGTGAGCTACTGGCATGAAAATTGTGAGCGAGCAATTTGGCTACTGCATAAATTAGGTTGATCTGGAGCCATCCTTCCTGAGCTGAGACAAAAATGTGTGAGCCGGAGGCTAAAAAACTGTGAGCTAACTCACATTAACTCAGCTTAGCGGGAACATTGCTCCCAAGGAACTCTTTCAAAATAGTTGTATTTATGATTATAGCCCCATCAATATGTATGATGCTTTTGAAGTGCAAGAAGAAAATATCCTGCCCTAATAAATAAATAAATAAATTAAGGCACTTAGAATCTAAAAATTAACACAACAAAGGAAGAGAGTGGGGCAAGAAAAAAAGATGCACTTATTCCTGTCACAAGTACTACAGCTTAATTTCAGCAGGGATGGATGACTGAGCGGTTGTACCAAAAGTTCCACCCTAGTTCAAGTTTAGGGGAGAGATTTGAAGGAAGCAAGGGGTGGCTTAACACAGTTCTTGGAATCGGATTCTAGGCATAAAGTACAGCAAGAGCAGGAGTTGCTAGTGGGAGCAGAGGACCATTGGACAGCTGAGAGTGGTTGAGGTAGAGCTTGGAGAAGTAAGAAGCAACATGACCAGGCAACAGGCTAAAGTCCCACTTCTTCCCTGGGGACATCAGTTGGGGACAGGGGTAGTGAACTCAGCCATTTGGGGGAAGGAGGAGCAGGGAGCTAGAGTCATTAACTCTTAATTGCTGTTCCCATCAAATAGCTGGTCAGTAGAACTTGGATTCTACTCTCTCATGGATCGCTGCCTTGACGTGGTGAGGGGGTTTGTGTGGTTCTATAAGGCTGCGGGCTATGCCGTGGAGGTCCACCCAGGACGGACAGGCCACAATGGAGAACTCAGATGGAACATGATCCACTGGAGAAGGAAATGGCAACCCACTCCAGTATCTTTGCCCAGAAAACCCCATGGACAGTAACAAAAGGCTAAAAGATATGATGCCGGAAGATGAGCCCCACAGGTCGGAAGGTCTCCAGTATGCTACTGGGGAAGAGCAGAGGGCAAATACAAGTAACCCCAGAAAGAGTGAAGCAGATGGGCCGAATGGACGCTCAGTTGTGGATGTGTCTGATGGTGAAAGGAAAGTCCGATGCTGCAAAGAACAATACTGCATAGGAACCTGGAATGTAAGATCTATGAATCAAGGTAAGTTGGATGTTGTCAAAAATGAGATGGCAAGACTGAACATCGACATCTTGGGAATCAGTGAACTAAAGTGGACAGGAATGGGTGAATTTAACTCAGAAGACCATTATATCTACTACTGTGGCCATGAATCTTGTAGAAAAAGTGGTGTGGCCTTTATAGTCAACAAGAGAGGGAAAAGGGCAGTAATGAGATACAATCTCAAAATGACTGAATGATCTCGGTCCCAATCCAAGCAAACCATTCAACATCATAGTAATCCAAGTCTATGTCCCAACCACTGACACAGAGGAGGCTGAAATGGACTGGTTCTAGGAAGACCTACAACACCTCCTAGAACTAACACCAAAAAAAGATGCCCTTATCATCATAGGGGACTGGAATGCTAAAGTAGGAAGTCAAAAGGTAACCAGAATAACAGACAAGTTTGGCCTTGGAGAACAAAATGAAGCCGGGCAAAGGCTAACAGAGTTTTGTCAAGAGAACATGCTGGTCATAGCAAACACCCTCTTCCAACAACCTAAGAGGCGACTCTGCAAATGGACAGATGGGCAACACCAAAATCAGATCGATTATATCATTTGCAGTCAAAGATGGAGAAGCTCTATACAGTCAGTAAAAACAAAACCTGGAGCTGACTGTGGCTCGGATCATGAGCTACTCATTGCAAAATTCAGGCTTAAACTGAAGAAAGTTGGGAAGACGACTAGGCCATTCAGGTTTGACCTAGATCACACCCCTTATGAATATACAGTGGAGGTGAAGAATAGGTTTAAGGAACTAGATTTGATAGACAGAGTGCCTGAAGAATTATGGACAAAGGTTCATGACATTGTACAGGAGGCAGCAATCAGCACCATTGCAAAGAAAAGAAATGCAAGAAAGCAAAGTAGCTGTCTGATGAGGCTTTACAAATAGCAGAGGAAAAAAGGAAAGCGAGAGGCAAAGGTGAAAAGGAAAGATTTACTCAACTGAATGCCAATTTCTAGAAAACAGCAAGGAGAGATAAGAAGCCCTTCCTGATTGAACAATGCAAAATAATAGAAGAAAACAATAGAATGGGAAGGACTAGAGATCTCTTCAAGAAAATTGGAGAAATCAAGGGAATGTTCCATGCAAAGTTGGCCGTGATAAAGGACAAAAATGGTAGGGACCTAACAGAAGCAGAAGAGATTAGGAAGAGGTGGCAAGAATACACAGAAGAACTATACAAGAAGGACCTCAGTGTCCTTGACAACCACAATGGTGTGATCACTGACCTCGAGCCAGAAATCCTGGAGTGCGAAGTCAAATGGGCCTTAGAAAGGATTACTAACAACAAATCTAGCAGAGGTGATGGTCTCTTAGCTGAGCTATTCAAAGTCTTAAAAGATGATGCTGTTAAAGTGCTGTACTCCATATGCCAGCAAATTTGGAAAACACAACAGTGGCCACAGGATTGGAAAAGATCAATTTACATTCCAATCCCAAAGAAGGACAATGCCAAGGAATGTTCAGACTATCACACAATTGCACTCATTTCACACACTAGCAAGGTCATGCTCAAGATCCTACAAGCTAAGCTTCAGCAGTACGTGGATAGAGAACTGCCAGAAGTACAGGCTGGGTTTTGAAGAGATAGAGAAACTAGAGATCAAGGTGCCAACATCAGCTGGATTATGGAGAAAGCAAGGGAGTACCAGAAAAACATCTACTTCTGCTTCATTTTCTATGCTAAAGCCTTTGATTGTGTGGATCACAACAAACTGTGGCAAGTCCTTAAAGAGATGGGAGTACCAGACCACCTCACATGTCTCTTGAGAAACCTGTATAAAGGTCAAGAAGCTTGGTTTAGCATAGGAAAAGGAGTGCGACAAAGCTGTATATTGTCACCCTGCTTATTTAATTTACATGCAGAGTACATCATGTGAAATGCCGGCCTGGATGAATCACAAGCCAGAATTAAGATTGCCGGGAAAAACATCAACAACCTCAGATATGCAGATGATAACACTCTAATGGCAGAAAGTGAAGAGGACCTAAAGAGCCTCTTGCTCAGGGTATAAGAGAGCGCAAAAGTTGGCTTGAAACTCAACATCAAAAAAACTAAGATCATGGCATCCGGCCCCATCACTACTTGGCAAATAGAAAGGGAAGCCATGGAAGCAGTGACAGATTTCACATTCCTGGGATTCAAGATCACTGCAGACAGTGACGGCAGCCCTGAAATTAAAAGACGCCTGCTCCTTGGGGGAAAAGCTATGGCAAACCTAGACAGCATAATAAAAAGTAGAGGCATCACCCTGCCAACAAAAGTCTGTATGGTCAAAGCAATGGTATTCCCAGTAGTGATGTATGGCTGCAAGAGTTGGACCATAAGGAAGGCAGAGTGCCAAAGAATAGATTCTTTTGAATTATGGTGCTGGAGAAGACTTTTGAGAGTCCCCTGGACTGCAAGGAGATCAAATCAGTCAATCCTGAAAGAAATCCACCCTGACTGTTCCCTGGAAGGCCAGATACTGAAACTGAAGCTCAAATATTTTGGCCACCAAGAGCACTCACTGGAGAAGACCCTGATGCTGGGAAAGACTGAAGGTAAAAGAAGAAGGCGATGACAAAGGATGTGATGGTTAGACAGTGTTATTGATACAACGAACATGAAATTGAGCAAACTCTGGAGGACGGTGGAAGACAGGAAAGCCTGGCATGATGTGGTCCATGGGGTTGCAAAGAGTCGAACTTGACTGTGCGACTGGACAATGACACAAAAAGAACTTGGGTATATTTGAAAGGGCTCCCTGTGTGCAGTGACAGCTCCTTTTGCAGAGAAGGGATCTGTCTTCAGGACCCAGTTGTACATGGGCTTCCCCTTGAGGTTGTCCTCTCGTGCTGGAACATGGCTTCATGTGGATAGTTGCTTGAGATGCAGTAGAACATGGAAATGGCCTTTGAACCTCATGTGCTTTTTTCATGCTGAACAAGGAAACAGGAGATCCAGAGTCTTTTGAACATGCACATGCCTTGGGAAATTAAAACATGGCAGTGCAGTCCGATGTCCCTGAGATGTTGTTGTGAATTGCAGCTATTACCTCTGCAGAGGAATTTCTAGAAGGACATTGTTGCTTTAGAAAACCCTGTTGTTTTCGTTCAAAATATTGGGGAAAGACTTGCCTGCTGGAGAATCATTTACCATTTAAGCAGCACTTGCTTCAGACTTCCGAATCCATAAACACTGCAGGATATTGAAGCTATTCAATAGCCTTGTTAGGTGAGAGATGAAGCCCAGATTCCCTGTGTTCATCTGAAAGTGGGGAAGAGAGCCAGGGTGGTGTCCCAGGGAGAATGTTGGACTAGAACTAGGAAGACCCTGGTGGCCTCTGACCTGTTTCCTTCTCTCAGCCTAACTGGTATGGTGTGCATTTGTTAACCAGCATCGTATATGGCCTTTTCAGTTCTTCACAGACATTCTCTCATAATCCTTATGATAGTCCTGTAAAGGAGGGATAGTGTTGGGATCCACAGAATGCAGGAGGAGGTAGAAGATGGGTGGCTCTCTGAGGCCCGCCTAGTGACTTCATGGCAGAGGGGAGAGGTGAGCCAGGGCAGCTCTCAGCTTAGGTCTCTTTACACATGCTTAAATGACTGAATTTAGAACATTATATATATATAAACTGGTATAAAAAATAAAACGATAAGAATACAGTCGTGCGTAATAAAGGAAAAAACATAAAACAGAGAGTAGGCAACTATTATTACGTATTTGATAATGTATTTTGAATGTAGTAGCACGCTACTCAAAATTTCGCCACAGATTCAGTAATTGTCCGATTCCCATCGATTAACAATCAGTTACACTGCTCAGCACCTGTTTGTCCCACCAGATCTATTATGAGAGGAGTAATATATTTGTCACGGGTCTTGTTATACCAGTTATGTCTGAGCATCATGTGCTCAATAGTTTCTATCTCCCCTGAGCCACATTGACAGAATCTATATTCATTGGGGATCCTTTTGAATCTGCCCTCAAGTATCACGGAGGGGAAAACCTCACATCTGGCTAATATGAAGGCTTCCCTAAACTTGTGAATATCGAGCAGCAATAAATAGGACATGGGTTGCAAGCGCTATATGACAGAATCCAAGGCTCTAAACTTAGGACATCTACCGAGATCTGCCTGTCTCTCCATGTCCATCATTCTCTGTTTTAGGGCTGATTTCGCTACATCCCAACGCATACTCAAAATCGCTTGGGGGGAAAAGCCAAGAACATGTAGTTTGTTATGAACTGCTCTCAGCCATTTGGATTGAAAGTTGTCTGAGAGTAACAGGTGGGTTAGTCCCTGAGCGTGGAAATTTAGTTTAAGCCAATACTCGTCTCTTCGGTGAATAGGTCAGGTTAGGCAAAAGCAAGGTGGAACAATGGACAGGCAGCTGCAGGTTTTTTGTTTTTTCCCCTGCTGTAGTCATAAGAACATAAGAGAAGCCAATGTTGGATCAGGCCAATGGCCCATCCAGTCCAACACTCTGTGTCACACAGTGGCCAAAAATACCAGGTACCATCAGGAGGTCCAGCAGTGGGGGCAGGATGCTAGAAGCCCTCCCACTGTTGCCCCCCCCAAGCACCAAGAATACAGAGCATCACTTGCCCCAGACTGAGAGTTCCTATCCATACCTTGTGGCTAATAGCCACAGATGGACTTCTGCTCCGTATGTTTATCTAATTCCCTCTTGAAGCCGTCCATGCTTGTAGCCGCCACCACCTCACCGCAGTGAATTCCATGTGTGGATCACTCTTTGGGTGAAGAAGGACTTCCTTTTATCTGTTCTAACCCAACTGCTCAGCAATCTCATGGAGTGCCCACGAGTTCTTGTATTGTGAGAAAGGGAGAAAAGTACCTCCTTCTCTACCTGCTCTATCCCATGTATAATCTTATAAACCTCGATCATGTCACCCCTCAGCCGTCGTTTCTCCAAGCTAAAGAGCCCCAAGCGCTTCAACCTTTGATCAGTCAAAGCTCTGCTTCTCCCCACCCTTACTCCTCTACTGGCACATCTCTGGCCCTAGTGTGGATTTTTATTCCTTCTGCGCTTCTTGCAGGCATTTGCCTTTTTTTCTTTAATTTTTTTCCTCCAGGTGCCCAGCATGTTCATTGATTGAAATGTGGGTTTGGTACTTTTCTCCTAAAGCACCATTTTTTTTTTAATTAAAAAAACACGCCCTTGTTTTCTGTGGGTGTGGGCTGCATGATTACAGAAAAGGGCCAGGTGACAGGTGCTCCAGCTGGGTGGGCGGCCAGGCCTGAGTTAGGCTGGATACTCCTCACTCCACACCGTGGCTCCTGGTCTCTGTTCAGCTGGGACATTTACACATCTCTCCAAAAACAAATGAGAGCAGAATCATGGCAGGTTCTCCCTTCCAGCCACATAAGCTTGTCTTCCCACATATCACGCTTTAGAACATCAGGGGACCTCACTGCCACCGAGGCAGTAGAAACATTCAAAAAATCGGAATCAGTTGCTTCTGTGTTTGCATCTTTTTGGGGTCCCATGGGGGCAAGCTAAAATGAATGTTTGTTACTCTGTTGCAGGCTTTTGAGATTTTTCTTTTCTTTAAAAAAGGCATATTGATTTGCACACGCTTCATGCCACCTGATTTTATTTTGAGAGCGCTACATTTTCATATCACTCCATACTTTTGTGTAGTTTCCTGAAAGAACAGAAGAAAGCAAGTCTGAAACGGAAGCTTATGACGAAGAGATGAACACCCTGAGTTCCCAGCATCCTGAGGAAGACTGCAAGGTGGGATTTTGTGGCCGTGTGGCTTTTATTACAGCTGTATCCCATGTGATATGTATCAGGGAGGGTGCCTGAGTCTCAAGGTGCACATTTACGTTGTTGTCCAAACCGTGTTAGTTGGGAGTGATTTTATTTGTTAATGTAGCCAGTGGCTTGGTTTACATGGCTGCAATCAGACAAACCCATATTTGTTGTTTGGGGACTAAGCCTGGGAAGCCCTTGGACTGGCATGCTCCATCTCCCCATCTTCTCTTCACATGTCACTTGGGCATGGACTCCTTGTTGGGATGGCCATCTTGAAGGAAAACACAATGTTCTTGTCAGGGAATGGAGGGTCCGTTGCCCCCTGCCGCCTCGAAGCTGAGGGTGGCATCCAACCTCTGCCCAATCCCCTCTGTGGCCTCAGCTTGGCAGGGGAGGGGGTTTAATCACGCCCAACACCACCTCCTTTTCCTCTCAACCTGTGCTGCTGGGAGTGGCCTGGAGGAACCCCTCTTCTTTGGTCCTCACTCTGCCTTTTAAAGATCACACAGCATGTCCAGGATTGCTGTCTGTGCCTGACTATGCCCAAAGTTTGTCCCACTTCCCCTCCCAACTGCCACTCGGCTGGTTTCCTCTCCCATCTGAAAGAGCTCCTGTTCAGCGGTGGGACAGTTCTGTGTACAGACCAGGATTTCAAACCGCAATTTAATCCTGGTAAGAATCTTGGTTTGCCACAGTTGGCCATTTCATCTGATTAGGACTTCACGACAAACTGGTTGGGTAAGAACCATAAAACGCTTAACCGCTCCGCTGAGGCAAGGGGTGGGGGAGGAGCAGTCTGCAAGCCTCAGGACTTCTGAGACTTATTCCTACAAAGGAAAACTATAGCTCTTGTTACATTTGTTACAGTCCTCTGAAAAGTGTGCTGTGCCTATTCTGGAGAGCCAGTTTGGTGTAGTGGTTAAGTGCATGGACTCTTATCTGGGAGATCTGGGTTTGATTCCTCACTCCTCCACTTGCAGCTTCTGGATGATCCTGAGCAAGCCAGTCAGAGCTGTTCTCTCAAGGACAGTTCTCTCAGAGCTCTCTCAGCCCCACCTACCCCACAGGGTGTCTGTTGTGGGGAGGGGAAGGGAAAGGAGTTTGTAAACTGTTCCAAGTGAAAGGCGGGGTATAAATCCAATCTCCACCTCCTCCTCCCATATGACCCTCCCTGAAGTCTGTGATCAGCGGGAGAGGCTCTCTGCAAAGCTGCCATCTTTTTTAGGGAGAAGATTTGCCTGCGCTTGAAGTGTGTGTGGGAGGTCCTTGGTGGCCACGTCAGACCTTGGGAATGCTCTCCATAAACTAGTGTGTTCATCTGGCACCACCCTGGCTTTTTGTGAAATGGCAAAAACAGATTTGTTTCAGACAGTTTTTGATGGGCGAAACTGATGCATATCATCGCTCCTATTGACCGTTGGTAGTTTGGGGCCTTTGTTTTTCACTGTTTGATTCTGTAATTTTGATCCGCGAGTTTATGATGATTAACGATTTGGAGTTTTGTCAGATTTCAATTAATTAATTAAATAAAACAGTTATTATTTGTAGAAAAATCTTTCAGTAACGCGTTTATATGCTTGGAAGCTTATGGTGGTATACAAATCCTTTAAATAAGTAGAAGAGTGTGTTCTGTTACAGCTGCTGTTTGCTATCACTAAGGCCTCGCTTTATCCAGGCAGCAAAACACTTTTCCTGGGCTCTGCCACTTCAGACTGTAGCTGGCATCTGGCATGTTGAATATTCCCTTGTCGTTTCCCATTACTTGTTTGTATGTGGAAAACTAGCATTTCAGGGAGAAGGGGCCTACTCTACCCTTTTCCCTGTTACAGTGGTTTCTTTTTGCGTCTGAAGACTTTTTGGGGAGCAGCACCGAAGCATACCAAGTCCCAGCTGCAGCCTGAAGTTGTAAAGCAGCCCAGGAAAACTGTTCCCATGAACACGTGAAGCCACCGTATACTGAATGAGACCCTTGGCTCATGAGACTGGCTGTGGCTCTCCAGGGTCTCAGGCAGAGCTCTTTCACATCACCTCCTGCCTGGTCCTTTTAACTGGAGATGCCAGGGATTGAACCTGCGGCCTTCTGAATGCCAAGCAGATGCTCTACCACTGAGTCCCTTCCCACCTGCTTTTGCAGCCTGTATTAATTGGACCTGGGTTGCGGCACACCATTGTTTTGATGATGTGTGTTAATTGGCAAGGGGCATGGATAGGGTGAGAAGATCATGCCTTAGGGCGGTATATTTACTTGAATGACTTTCTGATCCCTTCCAGCCCGCCCCTCTTTTTGGTGCGGTAAGTTCAAATGTTTGCAAGATCACTGTAGCAGATATAGGACCCTGCCCTGCCCTATCCTATCCTCCTCTTAGCCACTGATCTACAGTTGTCCAAGTCTTTCCTTGCCTCTGGCTTCAGGACACTTCTAGGGATGCATCTCTTTACTTGGGGTTTCCCTGGGCTTCTGATCCCAGCTGTCCACTCCTAAACTGGGGTCTTCCATGGCAAACAGGAGACAGTATACTTGCTCTTCTGTTGCCACTGCCTCGGTTCTTCTACAGCCAGCCTTCTCCTGTTGCTCGTGCTCAGACCTGGTTTGTCTAGGGATGTTCACTCACTGGTTTATGCCCTGTTCATGTCTACTTCCAGCTGGCTCAGTTGTGCTGCTGAGCTATGGCTTCTGCAGCCCCTACAGTCGTATCAGCAACCACGATGCAATAGACATAGCTCTGGAGTCGCTTTTGTCCAGCTCTAGATTCAGCTGTCTGCTCCTGCTCTCACTTCTTGCACAACACGTGTACCCAGTGAAATCCAAGATGGCAACTTGAAGTGTATTGTCCTCCTTCTTGGATTTCATTTTTTCAGTCCTGGCACCTACAGGTCGCCTCTTGGCCCAAAGGCAGCCATGACGATGTACAGCATTTTGCTGCCTGCCTACGTTCCAAAAGTTGGGTCTGTTTTGGGGAAGTCACTTTCTTGCAGTTCAAATGACAATGCAAGGGGTTTGCAAGGCTGAGCTGAATAAACCTGTTTTAAACAAACATTAAAATGAGCAACCTCTATCATGTGCCTTCCTGAGCTGTCGAGAATTTGTTAGAGATGGAAGAAATGTCACGTAAGGATTAGAGCTGTCAAGGTGTGTGTGTGCTGTTTATGCAGATATTTTCTGGGAAACCTAGCTACTATTACACAATTCCTCTTTTAAAAAGAGAATTAACCTTATCAAACTGATGTTCGTTCTTCTCTGTGCTAATGAATAGTGTTGTGGAAGGACTGCAGGAGCTGCCTTTGTAATGTAGATTAAGACTCTCCAATATGATCAAGCCTGATTTTGCACAGATTGCAGCCTCAAAGGAAACAGAACATGGCATACCTGTTGAGTTAAAAAAACACCCAGCCCTCAACAACAACACTTTTTCTATCCAGCAGGTAATTCCTTCAGACTCGTCTGACAGACAGAGCTGGAATTCCGATAAGCTTGAGTTTGAACGTGATCCGGCTGTCGGCGATCACTTTGGAGGAAGCGAGGTGGGCAAACGTGAAGCTCAAGAAAGGAGTTCGCTTGTGTCTCTTTTAAATGAAAATGGAGCCGCGGTACTTGACTCTGGGTAAGCAGGCAGCTTAGACACGGCCCTTCTGACAGTAGTTCTATTGGAAAAGAGGAGGAAGCAATTGTGTTTTAAAGTGAATTTAGATAATGGAGCTCTCTAATTTACCTGGGAGATTGGCAAGCCTCCTTCGCAACTCTTTCAGTCTATCATGCAGTTAGGCAATTAGGAGACATGACGCTCAGCAGGAGAAATCGGTTATGAGTGAAGATTCCTTGGCAGCAGTTGGTATGGGAAGTGAGCTCCCTCCGCCAAGGAGCTATCTGGAGGGTGAAAGGGCCAAGGCAGTCATACAAAATGGTGCGGTAAAGATCTCTAAATGCTTGCTAAGCAAATAAAAAGGTTGCCTTAGATTGGTTTGGGTTGTAAGGTTATGGTAATGCAATCAGTTGGGAAGCCAGGGAAGAGCAATATACGTCTTGCTCTTTTTTTTTTGGCGTCTTTTCTTTTTTGCTACCTGACTCCTGAGTGCCCCATGCCATCACATTTTCAAGCATATTACTGGAGCTGTAAAAGGTCTTTTTACAATCAATACCCTCAACTTTCTTAATATCTTATATTGACTTTGGGATATGGCAGCCCATGAAGCTCTCTGGGTGGTGCAGAAGGTTTCATTTGCTTTGGTTCTAGTGCAGGGGTGGGCAATTGTTTTGGCTCGGGGGCCACTTTGTGGGAGTGGAGGTTAGCGGAGGGCCGCACCTTTTAAAATTATTGCATTCATTAGTTAACTTTGCATTTCAGAAAAGGTATACATTGTATCATAAAAATCAATAAATATAAATTAAATAAAATAGTGGTAGTTTTATTCAATTTATTTATTGTGCTAATTTCATATCATCTATAGCTGCAAGCACATTTAATTTTAGAATCAGTTTAATGAGACAAATGTACCCTATCACACTTTTCTACAATTTTTTTTGAAATCAGGAGTGAGATTGCTTGTTGAGATTCCCAACGGAGGCCTGAGTAAAACCACGTGGCCGACTGTCTTGGTGGGCCGCAAAAAACTCTGTGGCGGGCCACATGTGGCCCGCGGGCCGCTATTTGCGCACCCCTGTTCTAGTGTAATGTCAACCGATGGTTTGACGTTCGGTGAAGGAGCCTTGAAAGGAGCCTTACCATGCAATCCTAAGAATACTTTCCTGGGACTCAGCCCCACCTGAATAGACCTGAGCAGGATTCTGAATAGATGTGCTTAGGGTGGCACTGTTAGTCTTGTTTGTGCCATCCCATGTTCCCTCACACGCCCCATGCTAAATTATTTGTGTCCGGGCACAGCAGAGCCCAGGTATCATGGTTAGGGTATCAAACTATGACAGGGTAGGTTTGGGTTCAAACCCTTGCTCATCCATGAAGCTCACTCAGTGACCTGCTTGTAGTCTCTCTTTCAGCCTCTTCCACCCCACAGGGAAACCCAGTAATCATGTTTTAAAGGGGGGGGTGCTGTTGGAGGAGGGACTAAAGCCAATGGGAGGGGGTGGATGCGGTTCAAATTTACAGAATGGGATTATTTTTGACGGTGACTTGTTCAGGTCACTGTTGGTGGAAGCTCCTGGGCTAAGGGGAAGCGGGCATAAATATTCTGTATTCTATAGGAGGGTCAAAATTTAGTGACCGCAAGCAAGTTGTCCAGGGTCTTTTCTGTGAACACACTGACCTGAGCACATACTTGTTCATGATTTATTTGTTAGATTTGTACCCTGCTTCCCAGCCAAATGGTCTCCTAGAGAGGCTTAACAATCAAAATTCATCCCAGCATACAGTTCAAGCACATGGGTGTGCATCTGTATGGCATGCCGCACTTGCGCTGTTGTTGCCACAGCAGCCAAATTATTCTGCCTGTGTATGTTTCATTAAAGACAGTTGCTGACTGCTCAGAGAACAATAATCGTTGCGCAGATGTATATTTCTGTCTGCCTGCACAAAGTTTCATCAAATGCTCTTCCAGAACTAGAGCTGTAAGACATCCCTTTCCAAATGATAAGTGTTTCCTTCCTAGAAGCGCACCTCAGCAAAAATGAGCTGAGAAGCATAGATGACCCCCTCTGGGACAGAACTGCTTGCTGTTGATAGAACCCTGAGAAACTGATGCTGTCAGTTGCTGGAGATGAAGCTGGGGGCAGGTATACCCAAAGTGAGTCCACCAGTCTCACACGTATTTCTCTTCAGCTCTTTGCAGCATACACGATAACTCTGGGCATTATGCTGCCACCAAACAATGACAAAGAATTCTTTTCCAGAGATATGCCTCAACCCAGGACATCTGAGAGGGAGGCACAAAGTTCCAGATATGGCGTCTTCCTCCCCAGACCCATAGGGCTGCCAGACAGTGCTTGGCAACTGGTGAAAGGGTTGGGGGGGGGGGGAACACAGCATCAAGGGAGACAGGTTTTTTTTTTTAAATGCAGCCTTGTGTACTGGAAGTGACAAAGGGTAGCTCTAGGAGTTACTAGAAACTCTATGGTAAAGGGTAGCAATTCGTAGAGCTTCCCTTTGCCTTTTTGGGTAAGAACTTCCGGTAAGTACAGTAGCCTGCATTTTTTTTGGGGGGGGGGGGGAATCCTCTGGCCACTGCCTCACGACAGCGTTTGACACGGTTGATTACGACCTCTTGACCCACCGCCATGCTGATGTGGGGATTCGTGGGATAACCTTGCAGTGGCTTTCCTCATTTCTCCACGGTCAGGGACAGAGCGTTGCGCTGGGGGGAGAGACGTCCTCTAGGTTTCTACCGTCACATTGAGTTCCTCAGGGGGAGTCCTCTCCCCAATGTTGTTTAACATCTACATGCGCCCCCCTCGCCCAGCTGGCCCGGAGTTTTGGACTTGGGTTTCACCAATATGCAGATGACACCCAGTTATATCTACTCTTGGACAGCCACCTGGCTACTGCTCTGCAACATCTGGCTGAGGGTTTGGAGGCCATGGCAGGATGGTTAAGGAAGAGCAGGCTGAGACTGAATTCAGGGAAGATGGAGGTTCTGTGGCCAGGGAGGAGGGCTCCAGGACTGGGGTTTCAGCTTCCAGCCTTTTACGGGGTGCCATTAACACCAATGCACGTTGCCAGGAGCCTGGGTGTGACCTTGGATGCTTCCCTGTCTATGGAGGCACAGATCACCAATACTACCAGTAATACTGGCGTTTTACCACCTACTCCAGGCATGGCTGCTGGCCCCCTTCCTGTCACCCCCTGACCTAGCCACAGTAATCCATGCAACGGTCACCTCCAGACTGGACTACTGTAACTTGCTTTGTGCTGGCCTGCCCTTGAGACTGACCTGGAAGCTCCAACTGGTTCAGAAAGTGGTGGTGCAAGTCCTGGCAGGAACGCCATGGACAGCACATATACAACCTGTGGTGTATCAGCTACACTGGTTATCGGTGGAGTACTGAGTCAGGTTCAAGATATTAGTGTTGACTTTTAAGGCTTTGAGCGGTCAAGGACCCACGTACCTTCAGGACCTCCTCCTCCAAGATGTCCCTAGAGGAGCACTGAGATCAGCTAATAACTACTGGTGGTCCCCGGCCCTAGGGAGGTCTGGCTGTCCTCGACCAGGGCCGGGGTCTTTTCGATCCTGGCCCCAACCTGGTGGAACTCTCTGCCAAATAACATCAGGGCCCTGCAGGACCTAATGCAATTCCGCAGGGCCTGTAAGGCAGAGATGTTCTACCAGGCTTTTAGTTGAGGGCAGCAACTCTTAAAACTGGCACCCTCTTTTTCTACTTTTGACTCCGCATTCCCTTCCCCACCCTGCTGCGCAGAGAGCATGGCAGCTGGCAAAAAATGGATTGATCGCCATCTGGACTGGTTGTTTTATTAGTGCATTGGAATAATTTTATCACGTTGATTGTATTTTATCTGTTTAAATGCTGTAAATCACCCAGAGCCTGCTTGCGGGGTTGGGCGATTCAGAAATCTAATAATAATAATAGTGGTGGGCAACAGAACCTGGGGGTAGCTATTCTTTGATGTTAGAGGGTAGGGAACCATTAGTTTGTATGGGAGACAGTTCATAGCCAAAAATATATTCAAAGACTTGCTGTTCTGTCTTCATCAATATTCAGGGCAACCAGAACTGCATGAATAAATGTCGATTAGCAGAGCATAAAAGACATAAGAGAAGCCCTGCTGGATCACTGGTCCATCTCTTCTAGCATCCTGTCTCAGTGGCTAACCAGTTGCCCTGGAGGGCCATCAACAGGGCACAGAGGCTGAGGCCCTCCCTGATGTTGCCTCCTGGCACTGGGATTCAGAAGTTTATTGCCGCTGAATATGGAGGTTCCCTTTAGTTTCCATGGATTGTAGCACGGATGGACCTATCCTCCATTAAATGTCTAGTCCCCTTTTAGAGGTGTCTATATGCCTGTGACCATCACTAAATCCTCTGACAGCATATTCCACGTTTTGATCACTCATATTTTTTTCTTCTCTCTTTACATCACATGCATAATTTCATAAGCCTCTTATCACTTCCCCTCCGTAGACTCTCTTTTCTTAACTGGAAAGTCCCAGACACTTCAGCCTTTCCTCTTAGGAAAGGTGCTCCAACCCCTTGATCATTTAACCATCTAACCACCTTAATCATCTTGAATATTTTTTTGTATTTCTCAAGATGACTTAAAAGTTTTACAGCAAGCAATATTCTCTGCCCCCCCCCCCCCCAGTTCTTTTTAGCATTCAGCTGCACAGTCCTTTCTAATGTTTCGGTGTAAATTTCCCCCGCTCAATTGGTGCCAAGACTATAGTGGTGGGTAACTTAATTCTCACAAATGGCATTAGATGCCAGTGAGAAGGCATTAAAAGCACACTTAGCATTTTCTCTCTCAAATGCCAGCCTTCTAAATGCTTCTGTTTTCAGTACCAGATTGTATTTTAAATGGCATGAAACGTTTCTTTATTGACACACGTGAAATTAATGACAGGATTTGTTTGGAGTGTAACGTCCCTTATTTAGTTTCTGTCAGGTTGTAAAACTGTTTTCCAAGCTGTGGTCTGTCAGCCATTAGCTGTATGCAAAGGCCTGGCTGGAAGTTTACAAAGTTGGCTGTTGTGTTCTGATGGATGCGCCCGAGTTGCATCCTGATTGATGTATGGTCATAAAAAGTCAGTTTTGCCTGTTCAGGTAGGCTTAAACACATACATAATATCTATAGAATAAAGCATAGGACGATCCATTAATAAACACCAGTAGTATAAATAAACATAAGAACTGACGTTCCTACCAAACAGGGATTTTGAATAAAATCAGAGGGCTTATCCAAAGGCCCGGCAAAAGAGATATTGCTTCATCTGCTTCTTAAAAGAGGCAAAAGGTGGGATAATGTACCCTTTTTGGGGAACAGCATTTCACAGGCTTGGGGCAGCAACCGAGAAGGCTCTGCCTTTGGGCTCTCCTTTCCTTTGTCTGTTAAAAGCTGTATGAGTCAATGCCTTGAGCAGTATAACAGGTTCTTCTGAAAACAGAAAGTACATGATTATGTTTAGATTTTTAATATATATATATTTTATCCCTCCTTGACGCCGAGGATCTTAGGATGGCGTGCTATCACCAACCCTGTCTTACGCTGCAAGAGTGTGCCTGACCCAAAGTCACCCAGTGAGCTTCATGGGATACAGTGTGTGTGAAAATTGTGGGGCAAATGTTAACCTAGTCCCCAGCGACCTGCACTATCCTTTGTCAGCAGAATAACTGTGCTCCATCGGCCCCTAACGCTGTCAGTCAATGAGCAGAGAAGAGAGAGGGAAAGTAGGCTAGGAATGGAAGCAGCTCTGAGCCTTTTCTTCCTGGACAAAGCCCATCGTGTATATTGCCAAGGGATTTCCCTTTTCGTTTCTGCTTCGGGACTTTATTGCTAAGCGGAAACACATGAAGCTGCCTTGTACCAAGTCAGACCATCGGGCCATCAGAGTCAGTATTGTCTACTCAGACTGGCAGCGGCTCTCCAGGGACTCAGGCAGAGGTCTCTCACATCACTGACCGCCTGACCCTTTTAGCTGGAGGTGCCAGGGAAGAAGCCCTGTTTAAACAACAGCATGGTGTGTCCTGAGGTTTCTTGCATCGGTGTGTTGCTTTCTGATGCTCAGGCTACACTGCCCATGTAGAGGGTCGGCATTTGGTAAGGGGAAGTGCCATGTGAACTGCAGAAGCTGGAGAGTGAGTGTATCTTCTGCACTGTAAGGAGTGGGGCCTTGGAAAGCTAATGCCGGTATCTTAGATCTATGCTGTAAGTATCTGTGAGTCTGTAGAGGTATTCAGGCACGGAGTATTTTTTCAGTAGGATAGCCAAAACATCACGAACTAGCAAGCTGCTGACTTCCCCAGAATTTTTCGCCAGCCTGGATGTCCAAAGTGAAAAAAAAACAAGGGGGGTGGGTGGGAACTAGGTGCATCTCTCTGATGCCTTGACACATCTTTTTCCCCACACAGGAACCCCCACATTTTTTTGTGTATTATTCTGAATAACCAGTGTGATGGAACTCAAAACCTTGCCACTCTGTGATATTTTGCTTGGTCCTAATACAATGATATCAAAAGGTAGTACCCGACTGTTGTTTTTGGCGTCTTAGAAGCACAATTTAGGTTCGCTGTGCAACTCTTATGATCCAGCTCCGAAGCACCCTCCCTCCTTTCCTTTCCTGCTTCTAAGGAGCGGCAGTGCTATAGCTGTCTTTCTTTGACACACCAGTTTGGTTCTCTGTGACTTCCCTATGTCTGGAGTTGTTTTGTACAATAGTGTTTGGAATTATGAAAATAAAAAGAATGCATTAACAGTTTATACTTGACGTTGACTCTGCAAAGATATTTCAGGTAGAAAGTAATCGTGTTTTCTTATAGATATCTTCCTTTTATTTCCACCCAATGGGTAAAAGCAGACAAGAACAAATGAAATCTGCAAATAAGCTCTTAGATCATCTGAGCCCAACTGAGCAAGACAGGCTGAGTGAGGATCTGGAGAATAAAGATGAGAGAGATCTTAAGCAACTGATTATTCAACTGAGGGCTGAACTCCAACACTGCACTGAAGTAAATAAATTCCTAAAGCAGCATGTGGAATTGAAATCAACTTTGGCAGAGAAAGTACCGCTTGATCCCACTCCAGAGCTAGGGATTAATGCAAATATTGAATTGTCAAAAGCAGAAGTGAAAGACTCGGCTACACAGACGATGGCTGTTGAGGGGAAAGGCACGGGACTGAAACATGAAGGCAGTACCGCAAGCTCTGAAGACAAAGGCAAGTCTTTGCCATTAAACCGAAAGCGGGAACAGTGGCAAGAAACAGCCGATCTGAAGAGCAACCGACGGGAGAACCTCCCCCTCATGAGCAGAACAAATAAAGTAAGTTTATTGAAGACAGTCGAGCTGCCACTTGGAAGATGAAAGAGCAGTTAATTTCTAATTGGGCTGTGTCATTTTGAAAAATTAGCTGAAGAGAATGGAGGTCAAAGATATTGCAGATATTTGTGCACGCAGCAGCAAGCCTTTGCTCCGCCGTGGAGCACTGTTCATGGGTTCCGTGTCCTTTGCCGGCCGCCCAATTAGCTGAAGTCATGACCGCTCTGTGGGCAACCACTGGAAAGGCCTTTGAATTTAACACACAACTTCTGCACTCCGATCTTGTTGTACTGGAAGGGGGGGGGGGCTGTCTCTAGGTAGCAGGTTGCCCTTGCTGGCTTTATGCATATTGTGGATCGCTGCAACAGTTGTCAAAACGAAGCGCCGTGAGCTTCCCACTGCCACGCCGCTGACCCTGTGTTGTTGTATCCTCTAAGACCATGGGGTCCTGCTTCTCCGTGCAGTGGTGTTTACTGGTGAAACATGGTAGTCTGCTGGCCAAATGACCTCACAAGCTACTGCTGAGAAACAGCGTGGTCTTGGCTGAGAGGGCAGGCAGTTGACAGCGTTCCACTGAAACAAGTGGAGAGCAGCTCTTGGAGATGCTGTTCACAGGGCTGTCTTTTCTTTCCCCATTGATGGTATAGTGTGAAATGGTAATAAATGGAATCATAATATTAAGACACCATCCACTGCAGCTTTTAACCCTTATGGTAGAGGGGGGAATTTGAAAAACTGCGCTGCCCGAAATCACCTCCTGCGCCCAGCAGTTAGGGTCAGAACAGTTGAGGCACTGGGAGATCTGCTACCGGGTTTCCCAGTGATGGTTTTTCCCCTTCAACGCCCCCAGGTCAATTGCAGCCGTGTGGGTTCTCGATTAGTACTGGGGCTGTAGTGTGGGGTTTGGAGTGGATAGAGAAGGGGCTGTTTTCCCCCAACAAATAGGGGTTTGCTAATCAAAACTACCTCCCCACTCTGACGTTTCTCTTTTTTTAAAAAAAGAAAAAAGATGGGGCAAAGACAGGATGATTGCCTGTTATGATTAGCAAAACCCATCAGGGCAGAAGAGCTGAACTTCTTTTCTTCCTTCCCTGCGCTGTGGTCCTGATAACAGTATAACAAGAACTCCTTTAGATCAGTTCAAAAATCCATCTAAACCAGCATTCCATTTCTCCTAGTGGACAACCAGATGCCTCTCAAAAGGCCACAAGCAGGTCATGAAGGTGATCTCTGATGTATCTTCTTCGTGGTCTCTGTGCATCACACCTCTGGGATAATGTGCGCCTGCGCCGATCCCGATCGGTAACTTCAAAGCCAACGGATTTTCGCGCCAACTCCCCGATTGCGCGCCGGCTCCACTGCGCATGACCGGGGAGGGGCACGAGGATCCCGCCAGTTCTCTTCTGACCGCCGCGTCGTGAGGATCCTTTCTCTCCTGCTCCGGTAAGTAGTTTACTTTCCTATCTGAAAAAAGCCTTCGGACTGATTTTTCTCCCCTATTTGAACTCGGACTGTTAACTGGACTTGATTTTGGAAATCCCCCCCCTTACTTCACCGCTCGGCCTATGGCCCAGCGGAGGGGGTTCTTTAAGAGGTGCCTGCAGTGCGGCAGTAAAATAGCCCCACTGGACAAGCACTCCTTGTGCCTTCTTTGTCTGGGCGAGTCCCACCGAGTCGACTCCTGCGCGAGTTGTGCGGCTTTCTCGAAGCAAACTCGTAAAAATCGAGCTGCGAGGCTCCGGGTTGCCCTCCTCGATTCGGCATTGTCCCCGAAGATGTCTTCTTCCGAAATTCCGGCGTCTTCACCGACGGGACCGACGCCGTCTCCATCCCGGAGCATCGGTACCGACAGACCGGCACCGAAGAGATCACTCCCCTTGCCCGATACTCCTGCTAAAAAGCGCAGAGAGGGCAAGGAGGAGAAGGGCAAGCTGAAGCACAAGAAACCCTCGAGTGCTTTGTCGACGCGCGGCGCGCTCGACTGAGCCCAGTCCGGGCTCAACCAGCTAGACCCGAAAGATCGCGAGCGACCCAGGGGTAGATCGATCTCCCCGATGCTGCGACCGATCACCTTGACGGACTCCGACCTCGACATAGACCTTACACAGGTCCCTCGGGATACCCCCGACGCCGAGGCGAAACCACCGTCGGCACCGAGAGGGGATAAGGATTACCGCTCTCCGGCTCCACCGGTGCCGTGGGACATCCAGCAGTGGAGATACCTCTACGGCTCCTACCCACCTCCGCCCCAGTGGTACCCCACCGAATGGGATCGACAATCCACCTCTTCCAGAGTGTCTCGGTACCGAGAACCTACATCAGTACCGACACCGACACCTACATCGGTACCTCCGAAACGGACGCCCGACATCGATCCTTGTCCGTTGCCGACAACACAAGACCTGTCAAGCCCGACCCCTCTTTCACCATCCGAGCACTTGGCACCGGGGTCCCCGGCATCGTCCGTGTCGGGAGACGAATCACTTCCGCACCCGTCTCCGGACACGCAGGTCACCGAAAACCTCCCAATCTCCCCCTCCGAGGATGTGAAACCCTACGGAGAACTGATTAAGAGGATGGCACATTCACTGGCTTTGGCCACAGCCCAACCGACTCTGACGGCCACAGACTCCATCTTCGACATAGTACAGATGGATACGTCCACACCGGTGGCCCTCCCTCTCATATCGGTCCTGATGACTACGGCCAAAGAATCCTGGCCTCATCCCTCATCTACCCCCATCTCCAGCAAACGCCTAGACCACATGTATAGGATCCAGGAGCCTGGGGCAGAATTTTTGTTTGTCCACCCCAAACCCAATTCGGTGGTCGTGACACCCTCCACCAAGGGTCGTAGTGGTCACTCCTCCCCATTGGACAAAGAAGGACGCAAAATAGATTCCTTTGGCAGACGTATTTATTCAGCGGGCGCATTGGGCCTAAAGATTGCAAATTACACCGCCTGCATGAGCAGATACCAGTACTCGCTCTGGGAGCAGATGACTGCCCTCATCACCCATCTCCCAGAGGACAAGCTATGCAATGCCAGGAAGATCCAGAAAGAAGGCATGTCTTTGGCCAAGCTTCAACTCTCGGCCTCTAAGCATTCGGCAGAAGTAACCTCCAAGACGCTCACTTCAGCAGTGTCCATCAGACGACATGCCTGGTTGAGATCCACTTCTCTTCCTCAGGACACCAAGACCTTGGTGGAAGATCTTCCGTTTGAAGGAGACGGGCTCTTCAGCTCAACAACGGACACAGTGCTTCACGAGCTTGATAAGAGCATGAAGACTTCCCGCAATCTGGGAGTATCTCAGCCTAAGCAACAGAAACAGAGAACATGGCAGAGATCATGGTCCAAGAAACAGCCACAAAGGCCTCCCTCTGAACCCCAATGGCAGAGGTCGCCGCCATCTACCTATCAACATAAACCTTACAATAACAAGCCCCGTTTCCCAACCGCTCCGACGTCTAAGGCAAAACCCCCCAAACCGAGCAAGCAGAGCTTTTGACTCCCACCCCCGCTCCGACATCTCCACCCGTCTATCACCCTACCTGACAGCATGGCAACACATCACTTCAGACAAATGGGCACTCTCAGTCATCTCCGAGGGTTACAGAATAGAATTCTTCAAGATACCAATGGAACACTACTTCGTGGTCATTCCCCCATCCGACACTCTAACATCCGAGGTCGAGACCCTGCTGAGCAAGGATGCAATAGAACCAGTAGCGACCCAGCATTTCCAACAGGGATTCTATTCCCGCTACTTTACAGTGCCAAAGGGAGACGGGGGCCTTCGACCCATCCTGGATCTTTGGAACCTCAACGCGTTCATAACGTACAAAAAGTTCCGAATGACCACCCTTCAGATCATTCTACCTTTGCTGGAAGCGGGTTCTTGGATGGTGACGCTGGTCCTGAAGGATGCATACTTCCATGTGACCATTTATCCTTCTCACAGACCCTTTCTACGCTTTGCGATCGGTCCACGTCACTTCCAGTACAAGGCACTACCATTCGGCCTCTCGACGGCACCCCGTGTCTTCACAAAACTAATGGCAACAGTAGCGGCCCACCTCCGCCTGCAGGGCATCCACCTATACCCCTACCTGGACGACTGGCTTCTGATCGCACCCTCAGCATCAGACCTGCAAGACCACGTCTCCCTAACGCTCCACACCCTGGAGACTCTGGGGTTGACAATAAATACAAAAAAGTCCATGCTCACCCCCTCCAGACGGGTGCAATTCATCGGAGCTCTTCTCGACTCCCTACAGTGCAGGGCGTTCCTACCTCCCAGCAGAGCCTCGGACATCATTTCTCTCCTCAAAAATCTGAGAAGGAACCGGGAGGCAACAGCTCGTCAGATACTGCGACTCCTGGGACTCATGGCGGCAACCACCATGGTCATTCCCTTCGCACGGCTACACATGAGACCCTTGCAGCTGTGGTTCCTCCGTCGGTTCAGGCCAAGCCTACACCTTCTGTCCAAGAGATTCCGCCTCTCGGACTCGGTGGTTCAAGCCCTGGAGTGGTGGCAGGTGCCACAGAATCTCCAGACAGGCGCCCCCTTTCGCCGCCCTCCCCCATCAGTCACTATTACCACGGACGCATCCCTATGGGGCTGGGGAGCCCATCTTGGCGATCTGTGCGTAGGCGACAAGTGGGATCCATCAGTAGCCCCCAATCACATCAACTTTCTGGAGCTACTAGCGGTCCATTACGCAATCCGGTCCTTCCAACACCTTCTGTCGGGAAAGACGGTGGCTGTCCTCACGGACAACACGACCACGATGTACTACATCAACAGGCAGGGTGGTACGGTTTCCCGCAGTCTTTGCCGGTTAGCGATAGAACTCTGGACAGAATGCCAATCGCTGGATATCTATCTGGTGGCGAATCATCTTCCCGGTCAGCTCAATATGCAAGCAGACTTCTTGAGCAGAGGGGGTGCATCCCTACACGATTGGGAACTCAATCCGCGGTACTTGACCCCAATCTTCAGCCTCTGGGGTCAGCCTTCTGTGGATGTCTTTGCTTCCAGAGACAACAAGAAGTGTCCCCTCTTCTGCTCCAGGGCAGGTACAGACCCGACGTCCCTGGGGGACGGCCTTCTCTTCTCCTGGTCGGGATTACACCTTTACCTGTTCCCTCCAATTCCACTGATACTGAGGGTAGTACAGAAGCTACTTGCAGAACAACCACTAGCAATCCTGATCACACCCTGGTGGCCGAGGCAACCTTGGTTCCCCACCCTCCTTCGTCTCTCCGACGGGGTGTACACTCACCTTCCGATGAACCCAGACCTCCTATGGATGTACAAGGGTCTGGTGCTGCATCACGACATACCCAGACTGAAGCTGACAGCTTGGCGAATTCGTCCTCCGAAGTGGACCCTCACATAGCGAATGTCCTCCTCAATGCCCGTAAACCGTCTACCCGTCGTTCCTACGAGGCAAAATGGAATAAGTTCCTGTCTTTCCTTGCTTCAATAGGACGACCTTCCATTCCATCTACACTGAATGACATCTTTGGGTTCCTCTTGTCTTGTAAGGACAGAGGATTGTGCCACGCATCCCTTCGTGTCTACCTTTTAGCAGTTTCGGTTAACCATCCAACGATAGATGGCTATTCCGTTTTCTCTCATCCCACTACGAAGCAATTCCTAAAGGGAATGTGCCATCTCTTCCCAACAGTTAAAACCCCTGTTCCAGCATGGGACCTGCCTCTAGTGCTGCATAAGCTAATGGGCAAGCCATTTGAGCCTATGGCTTCTTGTAGCCTGCAGCTTCTTTCGTGGAAAGTAGCGTTTCTTGTGGCTCTCACTTCGGTTCGACGGGTGAGTGAGCTGTCGGCTCTTCGATGTGACCCACCATACCTTACCTTTCATCAGGACGCAGTGACCCTGACTCCTGATATTACTTTTTTGCCGAAGATAGTTTCGGACTTCCACATTAAAGCGGACATCACCCTACCGGTGTTTTATCCTGAACCCAAGGACCAGACACAACATTGCTGCATTCCCTCGATGTTAAGAGGGCCCTGTCATTTTACTTGGATCGGACTAAATCCTTTCGCAAGTCTCCAGCTCTCTTTGTCGCTCATGCCCTTCCCAGACAGGGACAGAAGCTGTCGTCTCAGAGACTGTCTAAATGGATTGTTGAGACGATAAAGCTCGCCTACCTCCTGGCCAAGCGGCCATTACCGGCGTCCCTGCGGGCTCACTCTATTCGAGCAGTGGCTGCCTCGACAGCTTTTCTCAAGGGCATCCCCCTGGGAGATATCTGCAATGCTGCTACATGGACGTCTCCTCACACGTTTGTGAGGCACTATGCCTTGGACGTCCGTACCCATCAGCGATCGGCGGTGGGCCGTGCAGTTCTGCAGACAGCTCAGATGTGAGACCTTCAGCACCCACCTCCAGGTATGTGGTGTAATTATTGCTCGCTATTCTCCCAGAGGTGTGATGCACAGAGACCACGAAGAAGATATACAGGTTGCTTACCTGTAATTGGAGATCTTCGAGTGGTCATCTGTGCATTCACACCACCCGCCCTCCTTCCCCTCTGCTTTCGGTCTCCCTTGTACTTTCTTGGAGGCTGCTTGCAGCGGTCAGAAGGAACTGGCAGGATCCTCGTGCCCCTCCCCGGTCATGCGCAGTGGAGCCGGCGCGCGATCGGGGAGTTGGCGCGAAAATTTGTTGGCTTTGAAGTTACCGATCGGGATCGGCGCAGGTGCACATTATCCCAGAGGTGTGAATGCACAGATGACCACTCGAAGATCTCCAATTACAGGTAAGCAACCTGTATTTCCCTCCAAGATATACAGTCCCTCTGGACATGGAAGTTTCATTTAGTAGTGCCCTTGTGTGACTCATTTAAGGTCGGCTTATAGTTCCCAAGCCACCAGTTGACAACCAATCCCATGTAGTGTTGGGCTTGAACACGAAAGACCAATCTCAGGCAAGTCAGTTTCTCTCTGCTCTACCCAGCTCATAAGATCATAAGAACTGCCTTCCTGGATCAGACAAAAGGTCCACAGAGTCCAACAGTCAGTAGTGGACACATCTAGCTAGATGCCCTGTGCCAGATGGACACTGCCATTCCAGATTATGTTCACCCTGGATAGAACATCTGTCCACTCACTGGTGGGAATCTGTGCTAAATCAACCTTGGTCTGATCCAGCAAGGCAATTCTTATATTCTTATGGCAATCAGAATAATATTGCCTCGGCATACAGAGGTTCCATTCTTCATCATTATGGCTAATAAGCCATTGATAGAACTATATTCCATGAATGTGTGACCCATTTTTTTAAACCATCTATGTTCATGGCTATCACAACACAACGTAGCAGTGAATTTCCTAAGTTAATGATGCATTGCATGAAGAAATATACTTCCCTCCATTTTATCCTTACATGAACTCACAGAGTTTTTGGAAGGATAATGTTAGGTAAGAATTACTCCTAAAAAATCTGTAGAAATCTAATTTACTAAGCCTTCTACCAGAAGCTAGTGGTGGTGGTTTTTAGAGCACACTGCAGAACTCTCTTTCCATGGAGCGTACTTAAGGTTGGGAAGGGGGTGTCCTGATAATCTAACAAATCCCTTTTGCTGCAACTTACATGCATGTTTTACTCTCTCTCATTCAGAGCGATTCCAATCATCCAGCCAAGAAATCCCGTTTGCCCATTTTACTGAAATCATCGAGGTCACTGGGAAACATTGCCTTAAGGGTCTGCACACAGAGGCACAATATGCATCTGCAGGATGGCATCCTATCCCTGGGTGAAGAACTGAAAGATAAATGCGAACAACCCAAGTCACTTCAAGATGAATCACAGCTGAGCAAAACTGCAAGCGGGAGACCTGGACAAGAGGAGATATTAGTAGGAGGTAAGCAAGCTTGCGCAGGTGGAAGTGATACAGAAGGCATCCTCTGGATTTTTCTTTTCTTTTCTAGACTGATTACATCCCATTTTTGGTTCCACAATAACATCCAGGATAACAATTTTCTAGGGCTGCAGAACTTCAGAAGCATCTTGAAGACCATTTAGTCCAACCCCTGGCGTTGTATCAGGAGCATACATTGTACAAACAGATATGGGTCCCCTCTCATTACTTCCTTGCATATGAACTCACTTTCTTGTATTTCCTCTTTCTTCCTGTTGTGTGGGCCCCTCAGGCTATGTGCAACATACTTGACATGTGATGTTCTTGATTAAACACCTTGGAGAGAGGTCACAGACAATGCTCCCTCTAAGCTGTGGAGTCTTGTGAGCAAAAAATCTACTTTGTGAGCTGCTGGCATTAAAGTTGTGAGCGAGCGATTTGGCTACTGCATCAATTAGTTTGCTCTGGAGCCATCCTTCCTGAGTCAGAGGCTAAAAAACTGTGAGCTAGCTCACACTAACTCAGCTAGAGGGAACACTGGTCACAGAAACTGGGGAGGTAGTGGCGGTTCGAGGTATCTGTGGGGCCAGAGTTCATGGCCAGCATTCCACATACAGCTTCCAAGTTGCATGTTGTGCTAACCTACCATATCCAGTGTAATTATGCAAACCTAGGAGGCTTGCCTTAAACTGAGATTGCCATTGGTCCATCAGGCTCAGTATTGCCTGCTCTGTGTGGTACTTACTATGCATGGTCTCAGTTGGAGAAGGGCTGTACCCAGCACCAGCAACCCAAGATCTAGATCCTCCTCATCAGGAGACCATGGACTGCGGTTGTTACAGGGCACGTGTTGGGTGTGCCACGGTGTTTGTGCCAGTTTGGTGTGGTTAAGAGTGTGGACTCTAATCTGGGGAAACTGGGTTTGATTCCCCACTCCTCCACAAGCAGCTGCTGATGTGACCTTGGGTCAGTCATAAATTCTTTCAGAGCTGTTCCTTCAAGGGCAGTCCTCGAGAGACCTTTCTCAGCCCCACCTACCTCACAGGGCATCTGTTGTTGGGAGGGGAAGGGAAAGGAGATTGTAAGCTGCTCTGAGACTCCTTTGGGTAGTGAAGGGCGGGGTATAAATCCAATCTCCTCCTCCTCCTTCTTTGTTTAATATTTCATTCCAGTTACTATCAGTTTAGTTTATTTGATTTCTATCCTGCTCCATTTCCTGCAAGCAGGACTCAGTAGGAGTTGCCCCCCCCCCCCCCATTTTAGGGAAAAAAAGTTCCAGGAACATGGATGTAAGGACAGATTCAGGTGGGTAGCTGTGTTGGTCTGAAGCAGCAGAGCAAAGTTTGAGTCCAGCAGCACCTTTAAGACCCACAAAGTTTAATTCTAGGTATACCCAGGGGTGAGGAGATGCTCTAGTATTTTTGTCCCAAACCATAGAAATTAGAGTTAGATCTTTAGGAGCGATGTTCATAGTTTTATCTCTCCTGCTTGCATGATACAGGATAGCTCACCAGTGAAGGCCGCTTGATCAACCCGCACCATCCAAAAGAGGAGAGTGGTAAGGGGGTTAAGGCAGAAGGGGACTTGTAGCACACGTATATGCTGTATGTGCCAGTGTGAAATAGCTGCCTGTGGCCAGCGAATGTTCATGTAAATTTTGTTAGGAGTGGGCTGTAGATTGGATTAAAGGCCCAGCAGAGACAGGGGAAACACTGCCAGTCCTACAGTGGTGTTAGGAATTCCTGTAGCCAACCACCAGTAAAAAGTGCTTGTATAACCGCTCCCCAAGTAATCCAGTTTACTTTTTGAACGTAACAACTTCATTCCTTCTCGCAGAATGAAAACATTAAATCATTTCCCCCTGTTTGCAATGTTAAAATGATCTACTTTATCTGTCTCCAGGCAAGCAGGTATCTCCGTAAAAAATTTTTTTTACTGTTCTGCGACCATCTTATTTATTTCATGTATTTTCTTATGTACCACTTGAACCATGAAGAAAGCGCATTGGAGGACCTGCGATAATGTACATCATAAATAAGATCTTAGTATTAACTTTGTTTCTTTGAGAACATATGCGTGTGTATGCACATATCTACAAGTGCTCCAGAATAGTAAAGGAGTTATGGGAGAGTGGAGAGCTGAGAATCAGGGACAGCAAGGAAGAAGGGAACAGAAGATCCCAGAAGCAAGTTCTTGATCAGGCAGTTGGGGTGTGTGTGTGTGTGTATGTGACATGGGAGTACTTGAGTCCAGTGCTTAAATGGGCACGAAGGGGGACAGGATAAGCCGAGGCTTATAATCACAGGGGAGCAGTTTCCTTTCCATCCCATTTGGCTGTTTGGATACTGGAAATTTGTTTTATTGGGTCCTGGTCACCAGTAATATGAGCAGCAGAATCTTTGCAAAAACAAACAGCTAAAATTACTCAGAATAGTCCATGAACATCATAGTGGTAGCACCGAAGGAAGTCTTTCAGGTGTCCTGCATCAGTAGAAGGGGTGAGAGTGGGGAGAGGAACAGTCCTGGATGTGCATGTGATACTGAAAGACACAAACTTGCTGGCCTACTGCCTCTGCTTAAGGCCTCAGCAGGAGGTCATGACTCCTAGGGACCCTCCCCCACTAACAATAGCTAAACAAATGAAGCTATAAGAGATTTCCTTACCCATCTCCTAATTTTGGTTGTTCCCCTGGGATCGTAGGTAAGACATCACCTTCACATGTTAACATTTTCCATTTTTTTAAAAAATTGCACTTTGTGTGTATGTGTGCCCATGCCTGGAAGTTATGGTGACCTGGTGACTCCTACTGGGGCATGGAAAATGTTCAGGGAAGTGACTTGATAGCTTGCCTCTGTCTTCCCACTCTCGTATTCTTTGGAAGTCTCCCATCCAAATAATTGCCAGGGTCAGCCCTGCTTAGCTTCCGAGATCTGACAAAATCAGGCCTGTCTGGGCAGGGCTGCATGTTAAAATTTTCTGTGCCATTTCCTCATATCATGAAGTCCTTGTTTCTGGTCTCTCGGGTCTCACACAGCTTGGCAATCCCTTCTGCTATGCTTTCCATCTCTCTGAGAAGGTGGCTTTCTACTTTGTATGAGGTCTCATTTGTACCACTATGGCTCAGGCATGGTCCGGCTACTATAAAGGGACTGATTGACTGGGGTAAAAACCCCAAGTTGTAAGTGCTGGAGAGCAAGGTGTGCCAAATTTTTTCTGGATGACACTGGTCTAGGGGTTTTGTTTTCTTTTGGAGAGTGTGTATAGGCATACTTGAAAACAGTCCCTTCTCCAGTGGTCAGGCAGTGGAACAGTCCTCAAGATTGGGATAAGCTCCTCCTTCCTCTGCAGGGCCGGCTCCGAGCTTTAGGACCGGTGGGAGGGGCTTATCCCTACGAGGCTCCAGTTCTTGCCGGCCCTGCTCTGCAGACGGACGTGCCGAGCAGCTCCAGAGAGAGAAGAGGACGAGAGAAGAGAAGAAGAAAGAAAACTTGGAAGACCCCCCCCCCCCCCCCCGCTGGCCTAACCCATGCTGGAACGGAGGGCCTGCTCCGCGGAGTATAGGAGCGCGGGGGTAAAAGCGGAGAGGCAGAGGGACGGAGCCCGAAGCGGAGGCGTGCCACCCACTGCCCGGGAACGGGAAGATCGGAGGGAAGCGGTAAGCAGCGCCGCAAACCCTCCCTGGGAGGGCGAGGCGGCGCTCAGCCCCCCCCCCCGGCAAGCCAGGACTGTCCACCCACGAGAGGGACGGCGGCTAGCGACGACGCGCCCCCCCCCCATCCCCCGGATACCCTCCGGAGCCCCTTTTTGTCTCCGTTTCCCCTCCCCACGCGAGGGGAAAACGTGGAGTGTCGGCCAGCCCAGCGGGGCGATGGCATCGATCAGCCCCGACCCCGGCAGACTCCCGAGCCGACTACCCTGGGGACGAGGGGCCGCGACCGGGGGTGTGCCTCCCCATTCGAGCCTCACCCGCGGCAGGGCTGCTCCACCCGGCCCCTTTTCTCAGCGCGGAGCGCAGGAGGGCCCGGGAGAGGAGGGGGAGGGCGTCAGGTCCAGGGGGAGAGGGGGGACTCACCCGACGCGACAGGCCCCACGGCCAGGCGGCGGCACGGCAGCGGCAATTGGCGACCAGTGGAACGGGGCACATGGTGGCAGCCATTTTAACGGGAGTGCTTGGCCTCATGGTGGCGGCCATGTTGGGGGTACCTGAGGGCGGCCATTGTGGGGGAACCCTGGGAAAGGTTTGACCTCATGGCGGCGGCCATGTTGGGGGTACCTGCGGGCGGCCATTATGGGGGAACCCCGGGGCACATGGTGGCGGCCATGTTGGGGGCACATGGGGGCGGCCATTTTGTATGACGCACATGGCAACTGCCAGGCAGGCAGTAAGGACGGGGACTACCAGTAGGGGGGGGAGACGCCATGGAAGGTCACCCCCCCGCCCGCCCCCCCCCCCCCCGCCCCCCCCCAACCCTCATGAGCCAGGCCCAGATGACACTAAACAAACAGGTCGGTTGGCTGCGACAAGACTATCCCCCTCCGCTTTTTTCTTGATCACAGATGTCGAGTAAATCTACTGACGGGACCGACAGCTTAGTTGGGGGGCTGGACGGCCCTAATCTAACAAGCTCCTTGTCATCTAACGAGACCAGGACTTCTCCAGAAAGGAGGGAGAAGGACAAAAACGACCTCCTAGCATGGTTCAGAGGAGAGATGAGACAAGAAATCAAAATGATGGTGAAAGAGACGATGAAGGAGGCCTCTTCATCGAACAGAAAGGGAGACAGGGGCAGGCCCAAAAAGAGGCACAGATCCAAACAGAGGGAATCATCTAGTTCTTCCAGATCCCCAGGGGCAAAGGATAGCAAACAGCCCAGAGAGCGTAGTCCGCTGATGGGCGATGGAGCCCCAGAGTCGGAGGACTCTATCTCCCCTTCAGAAAGGGAGGAGGGGGAACTGTCAGGGGAAGAGGAAGAGGAGCTGGACGTAGCGATCGCTCAGTCCAGGCTATTCCCACAGGAGCTATTCTCACGCCTATTACCGAAAGTGATGCGGACATTGAACCTGTCAGCTAGGCCAAAGGAAGAGGAAGAAAAGGAGTCAGAGTTCCAAAAAGGGGCAGGGAACCTGATGCCGAGAGCGTCAACCCCCCAGCCGGGGATACCGCTCCCAGCATCATTCTTTGACATAATGAAGGCCGAGTGGGACCACCCGGCAAAGGCTAAAACAACTCACCACCTGATCTCAAAATTCTATGCGGTGGCGCCAGAAGCCTCCAAGAGGCTTAAGCTACCAGTGGTGGACGAGCCCGTCACCAGCTTGTACTCCTCGTCAGTGCTGCCAATGGGCACGGACGGCATGCCAAAGGACCAGACAGATAGAAGGATCGAGCAAGCACTACGTAAAGACTTTGAGGCCTTGTCGGCTTCACTGAGGGCGTCCACGGCGAGTTCTCTCTTCGCAAGGGCAGCCTACGACTGGGCACAGAACCTTGCGTCGGCAGAGAGCGACGCACCGAAGGAGTTCAAGGATGAACTCAAGAAAATAGCCTTGGCATTGGCATTTTCGGCGGATGCCTCCCTAGATGCGTTCCAACTCTCCGCAAGAGCAATGGCGTGTAGCGTCACAGCCAGAAGGAACACCTGGCTGCGACACTGGGAGGTGGATTCCGCAGCGCAGTCCAAGGTGGCGGCGGTACCCTTCACGGGAGGGGCACTGTTTGGGGAGGAACTAGATAGGTTCTTAGTGGAAAACAGGGACAAAAAGAAAGTCCTCCCTTCAAGGCGGAGGGAACACAAACCCAGAAAACGTTTTCAGCCCTTTCGGGAACAGAAGAGGGACCAGAAGCCCTCTTTCAACCGGCAGGGTCGAGGAAAATGGCATGCCAGGCCAAGGGGGAACAAGCCCTTTGCACAGAGTGTCATGCCTGCCCCTGATTCAGACACCATGCCTGACCTGGAGCCAGATGTGGAGGCAGACAGGCAGCCTCAGGAAGACTTGGCTCCTTTAATGGGGAATACTGAGAGTGACACAGAGTCAGTTCTCCAGGAGGTGCCACCTGATCAGGCTTTGCCCGGACAGAGCTCATCTCCGGCTGAATCCCCTCCACCTGTCAGCAGACTGCGTGCCAAATGCAGGCAGCTGTTAAAAGAACGACGGCGTTCAGCGCGTTTACGATACAGAGACCTGAGCCCAGAGTACTGACTGAATCTCAGCCACAGTTAATGAGCTCCTAAAGAGATAACGAGGCAGCTCAAAATATAAGGAGCTGCCGAACGCCGGATGCTTTGTGCTGGCAAAGATTCTCTGTTGTTGACAGGAATTTTGGCACCCTCCTGATCTCGTGAACTAATCTGGCATCTTGAACCTTGGAACCGTGTACCTGGACTTGGATTGGATTGTGGATTTGGACTTGGCATTTTGGACCTACGCTTGACTTCCCGGCTTCTGACTCCCAGCTCTACTTTGTGACTACGGCTTTGCTTCGCCCTTCGGCTAATCTAAAAGGTGATTTATGTGGCTTGACTCGGACTGTTTAGACTACGCTTGTCCCTGACCCCTTGCTTGCAAAGAACTACTGCCGGCACACAGGGCTATTGTGAAATCTGATTCCACCGAGAGGTCCTGTCGTGACAGATTGCCAGCACCCCATCCAGGCTTTATCATGACGGACCAAGCAGCGGGAGGGGCTGACCCACTCTCGGGCCTCATTCATCAAGTGCAGCAATTAACCCAGGCTGTGTTTGCATTGCAGCAGCAGACAGCCTCAAATTCTGCTGCGCTGGCTGTTGCCCCCACGCCTCCTACCCGTTGCCCTGTGAATCCTCCAGACCGTTTTGGTGGTAGCCTGGAAGAATTTCCTGCTTTCCTGGCCCAGTGTGAGCTCTACATGGAGTTACGTCATGCTGACTTTCCAACAGATAAAATGAAGGTCTGTTTTGTGTTGAGTCTTCTGAAAGGGCAAGCAGCCAAATGGGCCACACCTTTGCTGGTGGGGGCTTCACCCCTGCTCTCAAATTATTCAAACTTCAAGGCTCATTTCACAGCTGCTTATGCCGACCCAGTCAGAGCGGAAACAGCCAACCGCAAGATAAGGAGTCTTAAACAGACTAAAATTTCTGTGTCTCAGTACTCCACAGAGTTTCAGCTGATAGCCCAGAACCTGACCTGGAATGAAGCAGCCCTTATCGATCAGTACACCGAAGGACTCTCTGACGAGGTACTGGATGAGTTGGCCCGCAGTAACCGTCCAAACACACTGCAGGACCTGATCCTCCTGTGCCTACGAATTGATGGGCGATTACAAAGTCGCCATCAAAGCCGGAAAGTAAGCCACCCCCCATCTAAAACTCTCCAACCAACTCCTTCTCTGAGCCCTACTCCAACTTCCGCAGCAGGAGAACCCATGCAGCTGGGCGGCGCCCGTCCCCGATTGACTCCTGAAGAGAAGGCCAGACGGCGCACCCACAATCTGTGCCTATACTGTGGCCAGGCCGGACACTTCTCCAGCAGCTGCCCCGCCAAGACGAGGCACCCCGTCGACCCAGCCGCCCCAGTAAAAGGGCAGCCCCAAGTCTAGCTGGATCCCCCGGCTTGGGGCCTCTCCTGGGGTCTTCCAGTTCTGCCTACCCCCCGCACACCCCGTTCCTGCTACCAGTTCGCCTGCAGCTCCCAGACGGCCGCTGGCTCTTTGTGCACGCTATGCTGGACTCTGGAGCCGCCTGCTGTTATATGGACATCCACTTTGCCAAAGAACAGGACATTCCCACCCGGGCCAAGAAGACCCCCACTCTGGTCGAGGCCGTGGATGGACGCTTGCTGCGCTCGGGACCCGTCATCCACGAGACCCAGCCGCTCGTCTTGTGGGTTCAGCAGCACCAGGAAAAGCTGGCGTTCGATCTCGTCCGCATGCCACGGTTCCCCATCATCCTTGGCCTGTCCTGGCTTCGCACCCATAACCCGCAGGTGGACTGGGTGCACCAGGACCTTCGGTTCGAAACCACGTCTGCATCCCAGACCAAAGCACACCCTACCTCCACGCCTGCATCCTCACCCAGCTCCGTGCCTACCGTCAGCGTCTTAGGGTCTGCCACAACGCTGCCCGCTCCCTACCAGGCGTTTGCTGACGTCTTTGATGAAAAGGAAGCGGATCAGCTACCCCCACATCGGCCTTACGACTGTGCCATTGACTTGGTACCTGGCGCCCCGCTACCTTCCGGCCGCCTCTATCCCATGGCAGAACCTGAACTTGCAGCACTCCGGGATTACCTGGAGAAGAATTTGGCCCGCGGCTTCATCCGACCATCCACCTCACCACTGTCATCACCCGTGCTCTTTGTGAAGAAGAAGACGGGGGATCTGAGATTGTGCAATGACTACCGGGCGCTCAATAAAATTACAATTCGAGATCGCTACCCCCTTCCTCTGATTCCAGAACTTTTGGACCAACTGAAGGGGGCCCAGGTGTACACCAAGCTCGATCTTAGAGGTGCGTACAACTTAGTGCGCATAAAACCAGGCGATGAGTGGAAGACAGCATTCGGCACCCGGTATGGCCAGTACGAACACCTGGTCATGCCCTTCGGCCTTACCAACGCTCCTGCAGTCTTCCAAAGGTTCATGAACGATGTGTTCCGTGACCTACTGGACCGGTTCGTCATCATTTATTTAGATGACATCTTGGTGTATTCATCCTCCCTGCCGAAGCACCATGAACATGTGCGGCAGGTACTTCACCGACTACGCACCCATGGGCTCTACGCCAAGCTGGAAAAATGCGCCTTCCATCTTCAATCAGTGGAGTTCCTAGGGCACATTATCTCGCCCCAAGGGACCCAGATGGACCCGAAGAAGGTTGACGCCATTCTCAATTGGCAAGCCCCCCAAAACCGGAAGGATGTCCAGCGCCTCCTCGGCTTCGCCAATTATTACCGCCAGTTTGTTCCCGCCTATGCCGACCTTACCAAGCCGTTGACCCATCTCCTCCGGCCAAAGGAATCTTTCCAGTGGTCTCCAGAAGCGGAACAGGCCTTTGCTACCCTCAAGCAACGCTTCGCCTCCGGTCCCCTCCTGCGTTATCCCGACCCCCGCCTGCCATTCGTCGTGGAAGCTGATGCCTCCAGTGTTGCCATTGGGGCCGTTCTATCTCAGCGGGATGACCCCACCCAGCCTCTGCAGCCATGTGCGTACTACTCCCGGCAGCTCTCTCCCGCTGAACGTAACTACACCATCTGGGAAAGAGAACTGCTCGCCATAAAGACAGCCTTCGAAGTCTGGCGGCACCACCTCGAGGGCGCCCGTCATCCCGTCCAGGTACTAACTGACCACCGGAACCTCGAGCACCTCCAGACGACCCGTCGGCTCAACCAGCGCCAGATCCGTTGGTCCTTGTTTTTCTCCCGGTTCGATTTCAAGGTGTCCTACATCCCACACTCTCAGAACCAGAAGGCAGACGCCTTATCCCGAAGACCGGACTATGCTGCTGCAGCCCCTGATGATGCCCCAAAGACCAGCATCTTGCCGCCTACGGTCTTTGCCGCCACCTCTGATGTGCCCTCGTTTGCGGATGAAATCCGAGCCAGTCAGGCTGCAGACCCCTGGGCTCAAAAACACCTCCAGGAGTTGCAGCAAGGGGCTTCTGGAGATTTGAATACCCGGGATGGTCTCTTGTACCACCGAGACCAACTCTACGTCCCACCAGGGCCCCTGAGAGCACGCATTCTCCACCTGCATCACGATGCCCTGCCAGCTGGGCACTTTGGACAATATAAAACAGCCCACCTACTAACCCGCGAGTTTTGGTGGCCTCGTATTCGAGCCGATGTTAACCGGTACGTGACCTCCTGCGAAGTCTGTCGCCGTGCCAAGAACGTACCAGCCAAACCCTCGGGCCTCCTGCAACCGCTCCCTGTCCCCTCTGGTCCTTGGGAGTTCATATCCATGGACTTCATCGTGGACCTGCCCCGATCGCAAGGCCACACATGCATCTTGGTGGTAGTGGACTTGTTCTCTAAGATGGCCCACTTCGTATCTTGCCCCAAGATCCCCACTGGACCAGACACCGCTCAGCTCTACCTGCAACACATATTCAGAATCCATGGACTACCCAAAGAGATAGTATCCGATCGCGGCCCGCAATTTGCCTCGCGGTTCTGGCAGGCACTGCACCACGGATTAGGGACCAAGGTCCACTTGTCATCCGCTTACCATCCCCAGACCGATGGGCAGACCGAGAGGACCAACGCCACCCTCGAGCAATATCTCCGCTGCTACACGTCCTATCAACAGGACAACTGGGTGTCATTACTCCCGCTGGCAGAATTCGCCTATAACAATGCAATCCATAATGCCACCCAGACTACACCCTTTGCCGCCAACTACGGGTACCACCCACGGTTCTTTCCCCCTGTTGGTCCTGCGTCCAAGGTCCCAGCTGCTGATGACCGCATCCAGGAGCTCCACGCCCTCCACGCCTTGCTCCAGGCTCAGCTTCGGCGTGCTAAGGACGCATACAAGCAAGCCGCAGATCGCCACCGTCAAGAAGGGCCTCCTATTCACGTCGGCGATCTTGTATGGCTCTCCACCCGGTACCTCCGGACTCCTGGCCGTTCCGCCAAACTGACAGACCGGTTCATCGGCCCCTATCCAGTGGAAACCCAGATTAACCCCGTGGCGTTCCGTCTCCGCCTTCCTGCCCACCTCCGCATTCACCCCGTATTTCATCGGTCCCTCCTCCAACCAGCGGCTCCTCCAGATCCCAACCGAGATGCACCATCAGCACCACCACCACCAGTCCTGGTGGATGAAGAGGAGGAGTACGAGGTACAACAAATCTTGGACTCTCGATTGCATCGGGGCCAGTTGCAGTACCTGGTGGACTGGAAGGGCTACACCCCAGAGGACCGCTCATGGGAACCGGCCGTCCACGTCCACGCCCCCAACCTCGTCCGGCAGTTCCATACCACCTACCCGGACAAACCAGGGGTTTTGGGTGAGGGGGGGCCTGCAGGGGGGGATAGTGTCATGCCTGCCCCTGATTCAGACACCATGCCTGACCTGGAGCCAGATGTGGAGGCAGACAGGCAGCCTCAGGAAGACTTGGCTCCTTTAATGGGGAATACTGAGAGTGACACAGAGTCAGTTCTCCAGGAGGTGCCACCTGATCAGGCTTTGCCCGGACAGAGCTCATCTCTGGCTGAATCCCCTCCACCTGTCAGCAGACTGCGTGCCAAATGCAGGCAGCTGTTAAAAGAACGACGGCGTTCAGCGCGTTTACGATACAGAGACCTGAGCCCAGAGTACTGACTGAATCTCAGCCACAGTTAATGAGCTCCTAAAGAGATAACGAGGCAGCTCAAAATATAAGGAGCTGCCGAACGCCGGATGCTTTGTGCTGGCAAAGATTCTCTGTTGTTGACAGGAATTTTGGCACCCTCCTGATCTCGTGAACTAATCTGGCATCTTGAACCTTGGAACCGTGTACCTGGACTTGGATTGGATTGTGGATTTGGACTTGGCATTTTGGACCTACGCTTGACTTCCCGGCTTCTGACTCCCAGCTCTACTTTGTGACTACGGCTTTGCTTCGCCCTTCGGCTAATCTAAAAGGTGATTTATGTGGCTTGACTCGGACTGTTTAGACTACGCTTGTCCCTGACCCCTTGCTTGCAAAGAACTACTGCCGGCACACAGGGCTATTGTGAAATCTGATTCCACCGAGAGGTCCTGTCGTGACACAGAGTAGAGGAGAAGCCTCCACCAAGGCCCCCAAAAAAGGGGGGCCAGCATGACTATCCACACACATCAAGCGTACTGAGGATAGGGGGACGACTACAGGAGTTCGCGAGACCTTGGGCGCAGTCGGTCAGCGACCGATGGGTCATCGAAACAATCACTCAGGGTTACCAACTGGAGTTCTCCCACTATCCTCAGCAGTGCTTTATCCAGGCGCCAAGGCACTCAAGCAAGAGCAAACTCGTAATAACCACGAAAGCTGTAGACCACCTCTTGGAAATAGGAGCCATAGAAACAGTCCCTCACTCCCAGAGGGGGCGGGGCGTATACTCAATCTTCTTTACCGTACCCAAAAAGAACGGGACCACACGGGCCATTCTGGACCTCAAGTGGCTAAACAAACACGTAAGGGACAGGAGATTCAGAATGGAGACTCTGAAGTCCATCCTCTCAGCCCTGCAAGCTGGGGACTTCATGACCTCCGTGGACTTGACAGAGGCGTACCTACACATCCCGATACACCCGGCGCACAGAAAATTCTTGAGGTTCGCATACGGGATGGGGCACTATCAATACAGAGCCCTACCCTTTGGCCTGAAGTTATCGCCCCGGGTCTTCACGAAGGTCCTCGTGACCCTGGTGGCACACCTCAGGACAAGGGGTGTGCACCTGTTCCCATACCTGGACGATTTTTTAATAAAAGCGCCATCGAGCCAGGAGGCCAGGAGGGCGCTGGAGATAACCATGGACACATTTCAGAGACATGGTCTGGTAGTGAACCTGGAGAAGAGTCAGTTAGAACCTTCCCAGAGAATAATACACCTGGGGGTGGTGATAGATTCAGTCAGGGAACGAGTCTTCGTATCCCCGGACAGGGTGATCAGGATACAAACACTAATGAGGAAAGTCTTGGAGGAGCCAAAATCCTCTCTAATGACCTTGGCCAAATTACTGGGCATGCTAGTGTCATGCCAAGACATAGTGCAGTGGTCCAGGTTCCACGCGAGGCCGCTACAACGTTTCCTACTGCCGCACCAGAAGGACATAGCGTGCAAGAGACACAAGTTCCTTCACCTCCCGGACCAGGTGAGACAACAAATGGAATGGTGGCTAAACCCACACAGGTTCAAAGAGGGGAACCCCCTACGGGAACCTCAGAGAATAGTGGTGACGACGGATGCGAGTCTCACGGGCTGGGGAGCTCACTCAGGAGACCAGATGATCCAGGGCCAGTGGACACCAGAGGAGTCTCGGGAGAGCATCAACCTCCTGGAACTTCGGGCTATCAAGCTGAGCCTTTTGGGGTTCCAGAGGATACTCCAAGGGGAACATGTCCTAGTCCAAACAGACAATATAACAGCCAAAGCCTACGTAAACCGGCAGGGAGGATCGAGAGTCAGAAAACTGCAACCAGAGGCGACGGAGCTACTGACATGGGCAGAGTCTCATATCTTATCGCTAAGGGCAACTCACGTCGCCGGAAGAGACAACGGGCTGGCGGATTGGCTAAGCAGACAAATGGTCAACCAGACGGAGTGGAAACTACACAGGGAGGTGTTTCTCCAAGTGCAACAAAAGTTCGGAAAAATGATAATGGACTTGTTCGCGACACAGAACAACAGGCAACTACCACGATTTTTGTCAAGGGAAAAAAGCGAGTACGCAGAAGGCACGGACGCGCTGAACCACAAATGGCCCAAAGGACTACTTTACGCCTTCCCACCACTCCAGCTAATACACAGAGTTCTTCAGATCGTACGCCTGCAACGCGCAGAGGTAGTGCTAATCGCGCCACACTGGCCGCGAAGAGCTTGGTTCTCGGACCTCCTGGCGTTGTCAATAGAAAAACCGTGGCACCTTCCAGTCAGGGAGGACCTACTAACGCAGGGGCTAACAACGCACCCAAGCCCAGAGATGCTAAATCTCACAGCATGGAGATTGAGCGGGAACTGCTAGTGGGGGCGGGATACCCAAACAAGGTGGTAGACACCATGCTAGCCTCAAGGAGGGCATCCACAATTAGAATATATAACGCCACTTGGCAGGTGTTCCAGAGGTGGTGCGAGGAGGGGGAGGTCGACCCACTGAGTGCCCCAGTTAGGGAGGTGCTTAGATTCCTACAGGATGGCCTGGAAAAGGGACTTAGCACAAGCACACTTAGGAGACAGGTCTCGGCCATCTCAGCAGTGCAGGGAGCCAGACATGGAAGATCCCTGTTACACCACGCACATGTTAAGAGGTTCCTGAAGGGGACGGCCCTGGTAAACCCGCCTCAGATACATAGATTCCCATCGTGGAACCTAAATACAGTTCTAAAGGCCCTATGCAGACAGCCCTTCGAGCCCATGGGGTCATGCCCTTTAAAAGAACTGACCTTCAAGACCCTTTTCCTGGTGGGACTCACGTCAGCAAGGAGGGTGTCGGAGATACGGGCCCTGTCCATCAACAAGGACCTGTGCACATTTCATAACGACAAAGTGGTACTCAGGCTAGACCCCGCGTTTATACCAAAAGTAAATTCGGTGTTCCATAGGTCAGAAGAGGTAGTGCTGCCGTCCTTCTGTCCCAATCCAAAAAACGAGAAAGAGAGAGAATGGCACTGCTTAGACGTTAGAAGAGCAGTGGCCTACTACATAGAGAGAACCAGAGAATGGAGAAAGACGGAGTCTCTATTCATAGCATTTACAAATGCATCCAAGGGTTCTCAGGTGTCTTCCTCCACCTTAAGTAGATGGATTAAAGGGTGCATTATCCTGGCCTACAAGGCCAATGGCTCGCAGCCACCAGAGGGCATCGTAGCGCACTCGCTAAGGGGAGCCGCCACCTCGGCGGCATATAGGGCTTTCCCCACCTTAGAGACTATTTGTAAAGCAGCTACCTGGAAGTCAGTCCACACCTTCACTAAACACTATAGGGTGGATTTGACGGCATCGGCCGAAGCGGCGTTTGGCCGCAGGGCCCTTCAACAGGTCTTGTAGCTGAAGCCACTTAACCCTCCCTGGGGACACGGCTTATCTAAGTCCCAATCTTGAGGACTGTTCCACTGCCTGACCACTGGAGAACGGAAGGTTTCTATCACTTACCGTGAAGCTTCCTTTCTCAGGGGTCAGGAGTGGAACAGTCCTGCCCACCCATTGTTGTGGGCGCCTTCAGCTACAGGAAAGGTTGGAAGGAAAGGGTCTAAGGCCCCCGGGATACCCCAGGGGGGAGGAATGTGACCTTTTTTCCACAGTACAATTATAGGTGATGGAGGGGCTGGTCAACGACTGGAGCCTCGTAGGGATAAGCCCCTCCCACCGGTCCTAAAGCTCGGAGCCGGCCCTGCAGAGGAAGGAGGAGCTTATCCCAATCTTGAGGACTGTTCCACTCCTAACCCCTGAGAAAGGAAGCTTCACGGTAAGTGATAGAAACCTTCCGTTTTCCAGCAGTGGAGCAAGCCATGTCCCACCCCCTCCTCCCAGCTTTCACAGCACAGATGAGAAAGGAACACTGATTTGAATGGAAGCTCTCTGCTCCCTGCCTATTCCATGCAGGCTGTCCAGAGCTTGATGGTACACCTCTATGAAACATAGCAAGTATGCTTCCACAGTAGGCTTATAGCTCAAATTTATGTCCATCCGTATGCACCCTTCAGTCAACAAGGGGCATTTTTCCAATGCACCTTTTATGTAATCCACTTAGCACTTTATTATATCGTGTTTGTTGTAGACATATAGCCTTACCACTGCGGTGCGATAACCCTTCCCCCCCCCCCCCACTGGAACTGCATCGTATGTCTTCTGCCCCCACCACAACATCAGCCTTCATTTGTGTTATGTCTGTGTATTGTTGAAAGTAAGCCCCCTACACAGTGTAAAAATATTCAGTATCGCTAGATGGAGCTCACTAAGCCAGAGGACGAGTTCACAGTTCACTTGGGTGGGTGGGTGCTGGCCGCCTTATTATATTCACAGGATAAGGCCCCCAAGTCTGAACATGTCTGAAGCAGTGTTCCCTCTAAGCTAAGTTAGCGTGAGCTAGCTCACAGTTTTTTAGCCTCCGGCTCACACATTTTTGCCTCAGCTCAGGGAGGATGGCTCCAGAGCAAACTAATTCATGCAGTAGCCAAATTGCTGGCTCACAGCTTTAATGCCAGTAGCCCACAAAGAAGAATTTTTGCTCATAAGACCCCACAGCTTAGAGGGAGTATTGGTCTGAAGTCTTCTGCATTCATTTTATTTTGGTATGTAACAAAGGGCCAGGGATCCGGCCCCACATGTCATTTCTCTGTGCCTGGTACCAAGCTGTAGCCTCCCCACAATTATGTTCCGTAGATACAGTCTCATGGATGATGGAAGAAAATTGTCGGTTTTATTTCTGAAATAACATGAATAGATCCTATAATGATAATAAGCTTAAAGCCTGGGCCACAGGCCCCTTGAACTTGGTAAACTGTGCCAGTGTTGATCCATATTTGGCACCTGACAGAAATGACTGGCTTTTCTTCAGGGCCATGTTTCAAACTGCTCATTTGCTGGCCAGCTGCTGAACCTTCCAGGCCAGGGCTTCCCTCAAGTGCGCAAGACTCCTCCTGCCTCCCCTCAGATAAAGATGCTTCCTCATCTTTGCCCTCATGGCACCCGGCTCTTTCTTTGCTGCCACAGAGTGATCATCTCCTCAGTAATCCTCCTTGATTTTCCAGTCACAAACATTTTTTTTTAACTTAATGAGTTCTCCCCCTGCTCCCTTGTTTATTTGGTCTTCTGACCAATCTTATCTCCTGTGTGTATTCCTTATCAGTTGAGAACTAATTACTTCACAGCCAGATACTGTTTGTAGCCAGAGGGCTGTGAGTTCCCATAGGAGTGACAGTTGCGTGTTTTCAGTGCTGAATGGCACAAAGAGATATTTCTTTGTGTGTTGTGGTGGGAAAGTAGTCCAATGAAGCAAACACCGTAAACATATAGTTTGCCTTGGAGAAAGGCATAATGTGTCTACCTGCACAAACAATCAACTTTTGAGGCTATTATTGATTGATTGATTTTTCATATTTATAGCTTGCCCTTCCTGCAAGTGGGCTCTGGGCAGGTAACAACATTCCAGTAATACAATAAAATAGTTAAAATTGAAAACACATAATAAACATTAAGATGGAAGGCACATTTCAAACAGAGATTAACTGGCTGCGAGAGGTTCCCCGGTCCATTGGTAATGGTTAGAAGTGAAAGCCCTTTGGCTTAAAACTCTTCTCTGCAAACAGGATTTACTCCTTGGCAATTTATCTACCACATCTTCAAAGCAGCCACTATTATCTCAAAAGGAAGGATTTCACAACAAAATGGACAGTAAAAAGAAGACACCTTCTTCAGCAATGAAGATTGTTGCTTCGTGACCTGCTCAGATAAACCCAAACAATCATTATTTCCATACTAATTGGAAACTACTCAAGTCCAAAGCCTATCTGAAAGTCAGGCTAGCATGCCTTCCTGAAACCAGGGTGAGACAAGGCTGAAGATGACACCAAACACAAAAGTTTCTGAACACCTGGTAGGCCAAGGCCATTGAACTAGAAATACCAGGAATTGAAGATGGGATGTATCGTATTGTCCACATAGAACGAATCTGAGCAGTGTGGATATCAAAGACTGTCTATATTGCAGTGAGCAAGTCTGTTGTGAAATATGAATGGAGAACTTGTATGTTGTGGTGACCAGAATGTCTGAATAGGATTTTGGAGACCCAGGTTGAAATCTGCATGCAGCCGTGTAGCTCACCCAGGGCCAATCAGTGTGTCATCACCTACCCAAATTCATGGGATTGTTGAGAGGATAAAATGGGGGTGGGGGGGGGGACCATGCAGCTTTTCTAAGTTCCTTGGAGGAAGGACAGGAAACAAATTGTGGTGTTCAGAATCAGACAAAAGGATAGACAGTATTTTTTCTCTTGCCTACAAACGAGGACTCCAAACTGTGGTTTAATGAGGAATGGTGAAAGGAGGACAGGGTCCCAAGCAGAGCTCCATAAGGCTGTGCAGCTGGTCTGCTCAGCTGTAAATTCCTAGTGGAAGGGGAAGTGTGCAAATCCAAGGACTTCTCATAATGGTAAACCATGGTTTGTTTAGTGTGGGATTAAAAGTGGCAAGCAGTCAGTGTTCCTCTATTTTCCCCCCCTACTGAGCAGAGCCGTTCCCATCCTGAGCAGAATGTAACTGCTGTAATCTTAAAATGGGCAATGGGCAGTGCAAGACCCTGTGCGGCTGCAAACTGCTGCTGAGCGGGGCTCCCTGTGTTAATGTCCGCCTGTTCATGAGCACAGCTTAGAGGGAATACTGCAAGCAGTGTTTTTTGTTTGTTTGTTTGTTTTAACATTTTAGTGGCATGTCCTCCATCTAGGATGTATCAACTTCGAAAGTTTTCATTCACCCAACTCTTTTAAAGAAATGGGGTGGTTTTAGAAGATGACCCAAAACAGTAAAAATTCAACAAGGGCTCCACTAAAATTTTCCTGGGAGTGAGAATTACAAGATTCACAGTTGAAAAGTTATTATTATTGTAGGTAGCAGCAAGTTATCACTCATAATTTGATCAACCCAGGCATATGCAAACCTGTAAAACAAGTCCCTAAGCCTCTAGTTGGATCCAGTTTAATTGAATTGATTGAGAATTTGCAAGACCATTTTGTGGCCCCAAAGGTGTATGCCTCCTCACGGAGGTATTTTACTGCGCAATTTATTGTACAGCTAAGCCACAAACGTGGGAAATCTCCAAAAAAGTAAAGGTATGATGTGCAAAGTTTCCTTTGACAAAGGCATCCTGTGTGGATTCTTCCATCTGTGCAATTGGCCTGTTGTTGTTATCCCTTTTCCACTGTGTGCAGTACAGCACATGGAGATTAGCACATGCTGGAAATGTGTACCATGTGGTTGAGAAGGATTGCTTTGTGAAAAGGTGTGCCTATTGCTGAGATGCACCTGCCCTTCTTTCTGTTCTTTCCCTCTTTTCTCTAGCTGCATCCTTGATCCAGCTTGATTGCTCGGAAGCAGGCGTTAGTTTGGTCAGTAGTGACAGCAAAGGAGGGATGAGCAAGGACCAGAGCAGTACCCGAGGTAGAGTATGAACCCACAGCCATTTAAAAAGGGGGTGAGCCCTTGCTTTCAAATCCAAAGTTTTTCAAGCAGACCATCTTTGGTGGCTTTTATAAATAATTGCATCTAACTGTTAGTTTATTGGTGTTAATTGCCCCCCTTTTTACCACTGTTCATAGCTTTTAAATATTGTTTACTTAATTAGCTCAGAATAGCCATCCTCGAGAATCCCATGGTAGTCTCTTCAGAGCTATTCTTTTGGAAGGGTCACTAAGATTTATGAGCACAGTTTGTAATAAAAATAATGAGATGTGTGCCCAACTCCCTCTGCGCCCAGTGCGACAGCATTTCTCTGATCCTGCCAGTGAATTAAAAATGTTCATGAATACATTCAAAAATGCTTGCATTTCTGAAGCCTCAGAACCCCAGCTCCCCCGCCCTCGTCTCCCTCAAACCAGAATGATCTCAAACTGTTTTGAGTCTCTTAAATGGAACCACATCACTTAATGCAGGTATAAACGGGCTTAATGACCATGCTGTGAGTTTTAATGTGGAAGCTTCAGTGTTCTCTTTTATCAGGAGGCACTGGAAAAGTTGCATATTCCACTAGACGTGGTAAGATCCCTCTTGAATGGGACTTGTCATAGGCACTGTGGGATGTGAGTGCGTTGTCATGTGGGGAATGTGCTTAGAGACTGTAAAACAACAGCGTAAGCGGTGGTTTGACCTTTCCCCTACACAAACATGGGTTTGATTCTGGTCCGCCTAGGAAAGGGCAAACCATAACATGCCAGTTCGAATGTAATGGCAAACTGGGTTTACAGAAACCCAATATCTTGCCATGTCCGAGGGGTGGTGGGAGAGCACAAAGCTGAGGATCACCCCCCAGGCTTATTCACCTAATGGCAAACCATGGGTGGCTGTCCCTTCTGAACCAGGCTAGAAATTTTGCCGGCCTGCCTAAATTTAATTGTCTTCCATTGTCACTGGGTCCAGGGAGTTACTCGGGGATGAGGTCTATCAACTGGTATTAGCCATGACCCTTAAATGGAAACCCCATATTTAGAAGTAGTATATAGTACACCTGTGAGTGCTGGGCTCTGGGGACAAGTAACTGGGGAGTAACCATCATATTTCCCACTCTGCTTGAGAGCGTTTAGAAGTATCTGGCTGGCTTCTTTGGCTACAGAATGCTAGACCTTGTTCTGATTCAACAAGGCAATTCTTCCATTCTCCTCGGCAAAATAAAGCACAATTGCCAAAATAACTGATCGGATTAGGGCAGCCAAGTCAGCCCGGGGGGCGGGGGATCCCCCGCTATAGGGGTTCCCGATCCGCTGGCCGGCATTCGGCTGGCGGGGGGAACCCCGCCCCTGAAGTCGTCCAGCGTGGACGACTTCCCCAGCATAGTGACATCACCTGGAAGTGACGTCACCACGTTGGAGACGTTGCCAGGGCGATGCTCTGGCAACGCCCCCAACGTGGTGACGTCACTTCCGGGTGATGTCACCAGGCGCGCGCACCAGGGAGGCTCCCGGGCGAAGGACTCCCCCCCCCGCCAGTAGGTGAGTTCGACTTGGCAGCCCTAGATTGGATGCATGGAATGTAATCCAGTTTCAGTTTCAGTACCTTTATTGGCATACAAGGAATGTAATCCAAAAGTATATTGTTGAGTTCCCCCCCCCCTCCAATTAAGCCATTTTAATTGACACTGAGGAGAGAATTGATTGCTTGGGTTTTCTAGGGTCAAGCAACTGGGTGAAGCAGCAGTTGAAGGTTGTATACAGTATTTCTCAAGAGTTGGTGAGGATTTTAGGTTTCGCTGGAGATTGGGACTGAGATTGTGTAAGAATGTTTTAGCCCTAGATAGCAGAAATGAGGGATTTCTTTTGAAAATCTTTACATGTGGTGGTTTATGATTAATATAAGTGAAGAACATCATAAATTAACTCATCCACTAATGACTGCTGCAAAGCTTCTGATAACTTCCAAGTGGCTCTCTCCAGCTCTCTCTTCTGTCAAAAAAGCCCGGTTTAGAGCATTGCAGCAATGTGAATATGTGCAAATTAGGGGAAGGGAAAAAAAGGATTTTGTTCGAAGTTGGCTGCCACTTATTAATTTTATTAAGCAAAGATTTAACATGGGCTTGAATAAATTTGGCTGTTTCTCTGTGATATAAAATAACAGCATTGCTTTGTTTATGCTAACATGGTGTAGTTGTGAGAGTGTCAAAACAGGATGTGGAGGCCCAGGTTCAAATCCCTACTGTGCCGTGGAAACTTGCTGGGTGACTTTGGGCCAGTCACACACTCTCAACCTAACCTACTTCCCAGGGTTGTTGTTGTGAGGATAAAATAGAGGAAGGGAGAGTGATGTTGTTAGCCATTTTGGCTCTCCATTGGAAAGCAAAGCAGGATATAAGTATCTAATTAAATAAAGGAATTTACATATTATTCTCCCTCAGAAACAGAAGCTACTGAACATGACTCTTATCATCTTTCCCTGAAAGAGCAAAATCAAGAGGTTTATTTCCTGGATAAACCAGACATTGATTCAGCTACTATGTATTCCGGTTCCAAGAGCTTGCTTTCTCTCAAGCTGAGTGTAACAAGCACAGATGCTTTTGATGAGGACACCATCGATGACACGGAGGAACTGCGACAGAAGGTTAAAGATCTGAAGGCTGACCTGGCGAAGTACAGAACGCTACTGCTCCGCTTGCAGCCTGCTAAGCAGCTCCTCCCCAGCGATGTTCTCAGTATTGCCCAGAGTGATGGAGAGCTGCCTGTGGACAGTCCCTTTCTCCCAATGCTAGACATAGCTAAGCAAGAGGCAAAGATGTTACCTAGCAGCCACCAGCAAACAGAGTATCAAATCCACATTGAGAATCTGTCTTCTCAAGCCACAGAAAATCAGAACGAAGTCACCATTGAGAAGCTGAAAGAGCTGCTGCTGGAGAATGAGGCCGACCTTAAAAAAGAGCAGATTGCAAATATACACCTCCTGGATGAAGTGCACCGTCTACAAAGTAACCTCAAAAGCATTTCACCATCGAGGTGAGTTGTGTATGGAAGTGTGCATGGATGTTTTGGCTTAAAGTTGATGAGAGCCAATGGTTTCTCTCTACTGAGTGAAGAAGACTCCTCTGCTGGAGGGAGGACTGTTCCCCGATTTTGGGGGGTGGGGGGAGAGGTCTTCCTCCAGTGGATCAGCTTAGAGGAGGGGATCCATGAGATCCAACCCAGTGTTTGTATTCCATTTTTCTAGAACAGTTCGAAGTGGTTTATGATAGCAGACTACAATTTTAAAATATGATAATAAGCAAAAAAAACCCAATCAGTTGAACTACACCTCACAGAAAGAACCCAAATCAATCAAATGCGCGTTGGACAAGAAATAATTTGCAGCCATTCTGAAATCACAACACAGAGGTAGACTTTGCAACCTCTTTGGGAAGGACCTTCCAGAATCTAAAGGTTATAACCTGACCGTAAAAGTCTTTTTCACAGTTAACATCCTAACTAGGGGTGCATGCTCGGTATAAACCAAGCCAGATAATCCCCCCCCCAATACCAGGTATTAATTAAGTCAAATACAGATGAGAAGCTGACTTGGGGGGGGGGGCTTTTATTCAGATGACAGCTGTACTGTGAGCCAGCCCCAGCCAAGGTGGCTCCCGCTGATCCTCTCTTGCAGCTCTGATTTAAATTGTTGGGAAGGAGAAGCCTCCCAGCCAGCTCTGCATGTGGCAATGAGAGACCTCCCCTCTGCACGCAGCCAAAAAAATCCAGCAATCCTGAATTTTTCCCGAATCCCGGTACCATACCGATATTGGGATTCAGGAATATCGGCGAAAACATATTTTTCAGGTTCAATATACCCGAACCTGAAAAATACCAGGGTTTTTTTGCGTGCACACCCCTAATAACTGGCCATAGAGAGGGAACAGCAAATGTTGTCCCAGTACGCAGGACTGCCAGAAGAACTAGTCTTACGTGTAATAATTTACAAAGGTATCAGCAGTCTTCGAGGGTCCTGGCGCCATTTTTCCAAGTAATGGAGACCTTACTCACTTGCCTCAGACAGTTTCTGCTGTCACCGGCACCAGTTTCTGCTGGGCTTTTCCATCTCTCGTAGAGGTGATGATGGTAACTTTCTGCTTCATAAGATGGCACGTTTTGCCCCATAATGTCTGAGGCCAACCATAAGTAAGATTGACAGTGGGGTAACAGTGGGAGGGCTTATATAGGGCTCACATTGGGTGAAGTTATCTGGAAGGATGTGGCCTGGAAAGGTTTCATTAACATGATTTCCAGAAGACTTTGGGCGTAGTCTTGCATGTCGCATTGATAACACCTCCTGTGCCTCCTGAGATATATGCCCACCTTAGCATTGCAAAGGGGAAGGAAGAATCCTTGTTAACGCAAATCACTACAGCCAAGGCTTTAGCTCATCATACAGCATGACGTTTCTGGCCACTAGTGTCAGCCATTGGTTCATAAGTATGGGGAGGGGGGGGGAATTCAGGGACTTTGACGGACATTGCTGCTGCTTTCACTGGCAGCGCCCAGGAGGTAGTGGGAGTTCAGTGAAGGAGGAAAGCAATGTAGCTCCAATTACTCTGCTTTCCGGGGAATGTCAGAAACAGCCTGTGCACTCTTCTTTTAATTCTTATGCTAAACAGTGATTAGTGTCAAAGTCCACATTGAGAAATAGAGTAGGAAGGCATCCTCACATGAGATGAAGACAACCATGTTTGGGAGGCACAGCTAGAAGAGGTTCTGTCGACCAAGCAGCCAGCTCTAGATACATTCCAGCATGTAAATTATTTCTCTCGTTCCAGCCCACTGGAGTCTAATGTTACCTAGAGTCTAATGACAGTCTGAGGACAGACAGTCTGAGGACAGACTAAAAAGTTAATGGTTGCTAGTCATGGTGTCAAGGAGTGTGTTCATTTTCTCATGAAGTATGCCTGTGATTACCAGATGTCAGGGACCACCAAGAAGGAGTGGCTGAACTTCTTGTCTGACTTGTGAGGTTCTCTGTGGTATCTAGCTGGACACTCATTGAGCAGGGAATTAGATAAGCCTTGATTTCACCCAGTGAGAATATGAAGTGTGAAAAGGCCTGCACCTAATATAAGCTGGAAACAGTTCACTGCTCATTTAGCAGGCCCCCTACATCATCATATGAAGTTATGAGGCACGATACCGCTGGAACTTATCATCAGACTGACAGTGAATCCTCCCTTAGGACAAATTCATAAATCATGCTTTTACCTCTGTCCCACCCTTCGGGGTTGTGGACCACATGATGAATGGGTTGGAGACATTACTGGAGAATCCTGTTTTAGTTGAAGCCACAAGAATAGTTCAGATGGTCACCTAGAGGGGTGATCAAATGTGCTGTTCCTGCTCTTTGTGTCTTTTAAAGCAGATATAACATGGGAAGGGATGACCCACTGACAACACAACACCCAATCCTCCCGATTCTGGCAGAGAGATTGCTTTGGCGTGTCTGAATCAACTTGCTGTTGCCATGGTGGTTGCTGTTATGTGGCTGAAGGGCAGTTTACCTGCAGCATGGTGAAGCTGACACCATGGGTTGATTGTATGCAGGTGCAAAGCCCAGTGTATTCAGATTTTAATACAATTTGGTTGTGATCCAGAATCCTAAGTGCATACAGATCCTCACTCTTAGTTATGGCATCTTCCCTTCCAACAGGAGATCCCAGCTTGAACAGCAATGACAAAAAAAAAATCTCCTCTAAAAATCCTCATCTTTCAAACAGCTACTTCTGTGTGTACCCATTTTGTTTCTCAGCAGCATTTTACTTGCTTTAGAAAATTTAGGAAAATTAGATTTTTATTAGTATATGTCAGAATCATGGAACACAGTATGAAGGGGGGGGGGAAACCTACTCTGCTATAAAATGATAGTGGAAACATCCACCAGGTGATGAAAAATATTTCATGAAATGCATTATTGAAAATCCTTGCTCTATTTATTCTTCCGATAAAATTGAGAGAATAGTGAAAACAGATTTGACTTTACTTTAGAGGATATTTGCTTTAGAGGGTTTACTTTAGAGGACATCAAACGGGTTTTAATTATGCAATCTCACCATATAATTTCAGTCACCATTGTCTCACTCCTAAATTCACTGTGAACAATTAAGCAAATAAGAACAACATTTAAAATGATTTCTGATGGCTATTCTAGTTATCCTTACATCTAATTCTGAACTGGGTGGATAAGAAAATGCAAACAATGGAGTCGGGGGCAGATAGGTGGGATTTACATCCCCCCCTCCGCAAGACTGAGTGAAGCCATGTGTTTGCAGAAAAATCTGAGATCTTAAAAAAAATTCATTGGAGTGATCAAAAACGTCCAAAATAATAGAAGCAATATGTGTCGCTTGAAGAGATATATGTACCATGAGACTGTGTTATGAAATCTTGTTGGCCATTTTGGGAGTTGCTAAACAACTACAGCAATATTGCCAAACCTTCCAAGCCTTGATTTCCGTCAGGGAAGGAAGCAGGGAGAGGTGTGAGGAGGAGAAGCTGGGGTGGGTGGGCGGGAGAACAAAAAAGGGTAGATATGTGGATAGGCAAGACAAAAGGGGCCTCGCTCCAATGGGTCTTCTCTCTAAGGCCAAAACTACTCTGGAAAGAGCTCTGCTTCCTTCCCTTTTACTGATAGAAAACAAGGCTTGAAGACTGGCAATACTGTTGTGGTTGCCTGATAATCTCTACAGCGGGCACTGGGATCGCACTTTTTAAAGGTACTGGTGCTGCTTCTATTATTTGGTTTTTTAAAAACTTCCCAATGCACTTGTTTTTAGATTTCAGATCTTTCTGCAAACTTGGGACTTTTCTTAGGTTTTTGGAAAGAGCTGTGTTGTTTGTTTGTAGTTCCAGTCTCCAGATTTAAGTATCCACAGATTTGGTCACACTGAGATAAGTTGATTTCATGGTGGGCACATAACCCATGGATTATGAGAGAGTATTGTTTTCCTCGCCCACCCATTGTGCTGGGAATTGCAGCCTTTCAGATCCTTCCAGTGTGATGGACTCTGGGACTTCCCTCACACTCCTTATCCTTTCCTGCTGCGACTTATTCCTCCCTAACTTCTAAGGAGCAGTTTGGGTTGCTCTCCAGAGCTGACTGGTCTCTTGTGCTTGGCTTCTCTTCACATTTTTTAGAATGTTGCCAAGCTACTTATGCTCTGTTTAAACAAGACAAAAGCGCCTAATTCTGCAGCAAAAAAGTCTAAATATGCAAATCCTGGACTCTGAATAATATATCTTTTTAAAACAAATGTTTGGTTTTTAAGGAATTTAGAGGTCTTTTGGCAGTGACTTAAAAAGGGGGGGGGAGACTTTGGCTTGGATCCAGATATCGCATGACACAAGCAGAAGGCCCTTCTCAAATGCAGGGGCTTTTCAGTTGGTGAGAGGAGTGGCAGAAGAGGGTGAATCAAAGGTTTACCTTTCACTCATGCAGCCAACTCTTGGATCTCAGCCCTGTTGCTCCTGTACAGTCTAAATCGGGGTCCCCAACTTGGTGCCCATGAGCACCATGGCGCCTGCCTACACCATTCCTAATGCCTGCCAAGTGTTTTGAGAGAGTAGGGCTGCGGTCACACGCACCAGTTGAAGCGGAGGGGAAGAGAGGCTATTTCCTCCGGAGGAATTTGACACGCAGTTGTGAGATCACACAGCCCTTTGAAGCTGCAGGCGCAGCCCATCACTGTGTGATCAGGCACAACTGTGGGTGAGTCGTTTTTTATTTTGCCATTTATTTTCCTTGCGCATAAACGAGGAATCGCACCTCCACACTGAAGGGCCCATATGGAGTATGTGATGATGCACATACGGCAAAGGGGGGGGAGAACACGGCACGGAGTCAGGATGGGCAGATCAGACCATCCTGACAGCATGAGAGCATGCTTGAGTGATCAGATGGGAAAGTCTGTCTGTGGCCCGTCGGCAAGCATTGGGACCGGACTTTCCCTTGTGTCTTTTAACTCCACTTCCATGGCGGAACAGCACAGGTTGCCGACGACTGCGGGACCTTTCCCAGATGTTGCTGTCTGATCGCTCCCTTTAGATCTGTCAGGCATTCGCACCTATGTTGGATCAAAAGGAGCATGTGATTGCAGCCTAGGAGAGGCTGGGAGGGCATTTCCCCCACAAGGCTTCTGATTGGCCTTTGGAGATTTGATTGGCTGATTGGCAGGGACTGCTACCACAGCATAAGGGTCTTTGCTGTATAACTGAAGCTAAGCTGCAGCAGGCACCTTATGGCTGCCTCTGCCTCTTGCGGCAGCTCTGTGGCAGCCCTTTGCCTGTGCTCACCACGCTGAGTCAGAATTCCAAAGATGCTGCAGTCTCAAAAAGGTTGGGGACTTAATTATAGCCTCCAAATGGAATTAGAGTCAACTTCAAATGAAGCTCGAAAACTTGGTTTTCTACTCAACCTCTCTCTTTCAGGTGTGACACTCCGATCCCCTCACCGACGCATGAACACTCTGGCCAGAGCCAGAGAACCCAAGCCATCCACAGTGTCTGTATGACTTACCGCCAACACCTGACCAACCTGATCAAAGCATTTGAGGAACTCCTGCAGGCCAGCGAAGTGGAGTACTATGTTGCTGAGGGCTTCCGCGAGCAGCTCAATCAAAGCGTCCAGCTCTTTGAGAGGCTGGAGAAGCAATGTGTGTACGGTGGGTATCTGTGGCTTCTTAATTACCTGCCTGTACACGTCTCAGCAAATGGACTCCTGCATTCCTGGCTGCCGCTTCTGTGCATGTTGGTGGAAAGGGGGATTTTCCTTCTCCTCTCCCGTCTTCCCAGACTGCACTGGTGGTGCTCAATAGCGGTCCTTGCATTAGTCTGCTGTCTTTCTCCCCTCCCCGTGACGGCAGAATGACAGCCTCTATGGATGAAAACTGTCCCTGTCTTGGAAGCCGGTTGGTGCATCCAGGGAAGTGGGAAAGTACTTCACTGCCCCCAGATCATGTTTGAAAGAAAGGTTCCCTTAGCTCCCTTAAAGCCTCACTTCTACTAGTTACCCTTCATCTCTTTCTATGCTTTGATTTCCCTTTTGCATCTTTTTTCTGTCCCAGAGATTACTGTTCAGACCATGGAGAGAGGCTCTTCCTTTATTTCTTTGGAGCAGCAAAATGGCTTTAAAATATGGGATGTAATCTTATTGGCTCCTCTCCAGTCATCCCCTTTGAAAGCCGCTGCTTCCCCCTCCTAAAGACTGGGGTTGTTTCGAGGTGATATCACAGGAGCGTCCTCGCTCATTCTTGCCTGTGCACTTCAGTTGGAACAGATTTCTTTCTGGCAGTATGGCACATGAATACATGACGCTGCCTTATACTGACTCAGACCGTCAGTTCACCAAGGTCCGTATTGTCCATTCAGATTGGCAGCAGCTCTCCAGAGTCTCTTCTTTACTGGGGATGCTGAGAATTGAACCTGGGACCTTCTGCATGCCAAACATGCTCTGCTGCTGAGCCATGGCCTCACCCCATGGTGGCGGGAAGGCACTGCTTGCAGCTGCTTGTTCTCAGTCTGGTGGTTGGAGCCAGGAGCGATATTCTTGAGGTGTCTCCTCCCAGTAGCCCTTGATCTTGCTGGTGGCAGAAGCCCTGAGGGTCTTTTCCTTCACTACTGCAGAGCAGCATAATCCTGTTCATGTTGCACAAAAAGTGTGGTGGTGGTGGGCAGCCACCATCATGGGAGTAATTGCATCACATAACAATATGACAGAATGCACTCTCCAAGGTATGCCCCGTTGGGTCTACAGAAACTGGATGACGTTAAGGGCAAATGCTTCAAGGTCTGAGGAAGTTTGGGTTGCTGATACCAAGGGAGCTCAATTTGCGAAACGATATTACAGCTAGCATGTCCTAGCAATATCCTCAGAAGACTGAGTGTATTCAATTATCATATATCAAATTCTTTGCATTACAAATAAGTTTCTCTAGCAAATAAACATTAAAATGCCTTTCCATTCAGATCAGCAGATGGTATCATATATACTAATGAAGTTGTTGACAACTGAGACAATTCAATATATCTTTGCACAACAGGGTTGCACTGAATCACAAGTTAAAAATAAAATGAGAGCTCGAGGAGAATGTTGAAGAATTCTAAGGAATTAGGTTGTAAAGGAAGAGCGGTGCCGGCCCAACATTTTACAGGAGGGTTTTGTAGGAGGTACAAGATTGGGCTTGGGGCCTCCTCCTTACAGATGTGATTTCTGTCGTCTCCTTTGAACAGCCTTTGCTCTGCTAGTGAGGGAGGTTCCTTTTTTTTTTTTTAAGTCTCAATTTTTTAAAGTTAACAGTTTATTGAAAATTAACAAACAACAATACAAATACATCACAATAACATTTAGCAAAAAATAATAATACAGTCCACAAACCAGAGCAAAGGTGTAAGATATTAACAGTCCACTGAACAAATGAACATTTAGTCCTTAAAAATTTAACTAACAGTAAAGAACAGTTGAGGATACAATAGTCAACCTTCAAAATCCATCATAATCCAAGATGAACAACTATTTGAGGAATCTTAAAGCCTCAAGTTTTGATTTGGCAGAATGGCCTGCCGTTAGCTACAGTCTATCAACCAATCACCAGCTCCGTCTCTGGCATTGGGGAAGGGGGAGGAGGAGAGAATTGCTGTGCTTCTGCCTCCTGCAAAAGCCCCAGCATGAAGTGGAGCAAGACCCCGCCATGCTTATGGGACTGAGATGGGAAGCAATGCTCCCTCTAAACTGTGGAGTCTCGTGAGCAAAAATTCTACTTTGTGAGCCACTGGCAGTAAAGTTGTGAGCAAGCTATTTGCCTACTGCATAAATTAGTTTGCTCTGGAGCCATCCTTCCTGAGCTAAGACAAAAATGTGTGAGCTGGAGGCTAAAACTGTGAGCTAGCTCACACTAACTCAGCTTAGAGGGAATACTAGTGGGGAGTTCTTTCTATTCCCTCATTCGGCTCCATAAAGGCTTTCCGGCACTTCTTTCCAGAACTGGGGAGGAGTACAAATCGTGTTGGGGAGGTGTGTCCTCTGCTTTCCGGGGCACGTGGTCTTGCTTTCGCTTTCTACTGGATTTGGGCAGAAGGCTGGACTAGCCAAACTCCTTTGGGGCATCTGCCTTCTTCAGAGCTCAATGTTTTAAGATTCCAATTATTTCCTTAAGCTTTTTTTTTAATCTTAAGCAAATCTTCTGTCATTCATGGAGAATTTTTATGCTGATATCTGGGGCGTGGGCAGTTGGCCAGGGCAAAGGATCGATTTTATGAGAGAGCGTGTGAGTCCCCAATAGATTACCCTGTTCTCCCAGTAAAGCATCTAAAGCAAGGGCAGGTGAACAAAGTGACTACGTTGCCTGCCATTGCTTCCATATGAAACCCCACCTCAGTTCCAAATTTCCTTCCATGGATGTCCATGCTGACACTCACCGAGCTTGGAAGCAGGATTAGGAAAACCCCGCTTCATACTTTGGGCTGCGATAATATAAATGTGTGAGTTATTTCTGCACAATGCTTTCATGGGTGACCTCTTGGTCAGTTTTGGATCCCACACCCTGTGATTCTTTCTGTGCTGAGGACCCTTTGGGTAGCAAGTCCCTCTTTTGCAGCTGCTGTGCTTTGGCAGGCACTTGCCAGTCCCTTTTCTCTTTGTTCATGGCAGTGACTTCAGTTAACAGAGCAATCCATCATCTTGACATTGTTTTGAAGGGCATCCATCTTTCCTTTTTTGCAGGAGAGTCATTAGATGATGAAAGGACTAAACTTTACGAATTTGTCCAAAGGTAAGCGCATTGTTTGTTTTCACTAATAGTGATTCCGGCAGACAGCTCATTCCTGGTCTTAGAGTTCAAGGTGTATTGTAGCATTTGTACTTTGAATAAAAGATGTAGAAAGGGATGGAGAGTCAGCCTGCAGACTCCGACCACACAGCTAGGTTTTTACTGACCAATCGTTTTTCAGCCAGTTCTACAGGACGTGCTGATCCTGGACTCTTGGCACATTCCTGGACGCTGCGGATCGTTGCCTCTCTGCCCTCTGACTGCAGACCCTCAAGCTGATAGATCTGGATGGCAGATAAACCAGGATCACAGGGGGTGACCAGAAGACAAACCTTAGTGGGTTTGGATTGGGTCTGTGTTCCTATAGGTGGGCTGCAGAGAACGCTGCGTCTGCCACTTTGAGATTCAGGATTTAAGGGTACTATATCATTAAAATAATAGAAAGATCCCTGTCAATGGGAGATTGTGTCTGTGTGGTCTCTGTTGAGTAGAAGCCATTCTCCACTTCGGAATGTACACAGTTAACATTGCCCTTGCTTTGACTTGGCTTCATGATTTTATCATACAGCCAGGTCTGATTTGATGTTTGGTGCCATGGTACCATGATACTTAATTGGCTGAATCATATAGCTGTGTGGAGAGAGTCCTTTCATGCCAAAGTAAATGTCCAAAGTAGCATTGTGCTGGAACAAATTATATAAGAAAAGGGGAGTGGTTCAAAAAACATTTTGGCCGTGTCCTCATCCCTTTTTGTGTAGGAATGCTGGCGATGAAAAATGTGGCCCTGATGTAGCCTTGACCTAAAAAGGACTGCGTGGTCTGCCACAGGCAAGTTTGTTCAGGGAGCCGAGAAGCTGCAGTGCTCCTGATACCAGTCAGCTCTAATTCCTAAGGGGCTTCACTTTGCCCCCAGGGAGATGAATGGACCATCACAGTTAGTCTTTGTAGGAGACAGCCACATGTGAAGAGCCACGTCCGAAGAGACCAGCATTAGTATAACGCCCCCCCCCCCCAGTTGTTTTGTGGAATTCTTCGTCCTAGTTGGGGTAATGAATGTCTCTTTTAGCCGTCTTCAAGGCATGCCCAAGGATAGGGTGATCACCTCTCCCAAGTTGAGGAACTTGGCGTTTCATCAACTAATGACTGCTACCTCAGCATTGTTTTTATTTTACTTAAATATATGTACAACACTTTTCTCCCCCCTGGGGATCCCAAGCAGCTTACAACACCACTTTCCCCTCCTCTGTTTTACCCTCACAACAGCCCCACGTGGTAGGTGAGGCTGAGAGAAAGTGACCAGTCCAAGGTCACTCAGTGAGCTTCCGTGGCAGAGCAGGGATCTTAATTTGGGTTTCCCTAGTCTGGCACTCTAACCACCACACCATGCTGGCTCCATTCCTTACTCAGATATGACTGATGAGATTGCGCCTCTTTCCAGTCTGCTTTGGGAGGTCAGGAAGCACACCCCTTGGAGGAGCTGGTCAAGAGCCCGGCTGCGTTTCTTGAGCCAAGGGAATTTTGCTGCCTTCTCTCTAAGCAGTATGGAAATTTACAGTAAAAAATTCTCTGTCTTTTTCTCCACTTAGCTTATCCAACTTTGAGATGGCAGAAAAGTCACTTGTTTTGAACTCACCAGAGCATCGCCAAGAAGACGTAGAACGGGTAACCGAGCAGCAGGCGGTCGTGCCAGCCAAGTTTCCCCCAGGTAACTGCTGTTTCCGCTGAAGGTCGAGCGGCGCACGTAGAGGTAGAGGTCAGGACGGCGCTAACTGAGAAGTCCTGCCGTTTTGGACAGCACATTTACAATGCCTCTCATGATTCAGATTTCATTAAACGACTGCTTCTTATTCTCCCGGGTGCCTTCAGAATTTCATAGATACCACCTCCCATCCACGTTGGATCTAACTGCTTTGGTCCTTGGATACATCATCTCCACCTAGGGTTGCCAACTCTGGGTTCAGAAATATCTGGGGATTTGGAGGCTGGAAGAGTAGGGTTTAGAGTATAATGCCATGCAGTCCACCTTCCAAAGAGGTGTTAAATAAATAATAAATGAGCAATATAAGTAGTCTGCAGATGAATTCCAGGAGATCTCGAGCCCCCACCTGGAGGTTGGCAACCGTATCTCCACGTGTGGTATTTAGGCTCACTGCAGTGAAGGCTCTGGGTTAAGTCATCCCACAAGGCTCAACCCATGTTTTGGGAAACCCTGGGCTTTGACTGTGTACAGGGGCCAAAACCACATATGAGTCTCACACCAGTAAAACCATTGGTAAAACGATTTAGCTCAACATTGTCTGTTCTTGACCCTCCAGGAGCTCGGGTAGAGAAAATGCCTTTCCTAATATCTACAACCAAAGCTCCTTTAAGTTGAGATGTCAGGGAACAAACCCGGTCCCCTCTTCATGTGGAGCATGTGCTGTGCTACTGAGGCGTAGCCCTTCTCAATCAGTTATATGAACATCCAAAGCCAGATAATAATGAGATAGGCCATTGATTCATCTAACACACTACTGCCTGTTTTCTGTGCAAGGATGAGCTTACCTCGATGTCAGAGGAAAGGATTCAAGCGTTCTACCCAATTGCTCCTGTTCTGTGTGCAAGATGTATTTTACATGGAGGAGTACTGGGGCTTTTCCACATTCTAATTTTCCTTGCTTGTGTGTTTCCCTGCCTGTTCTGCGTGTGTTTTGCTCCCTCTAGTGGCTGATTAGATATTACATTCCTTTATGTCTGGCGTGTTTCCCTGCAGATTTAAACTGTAGGTTTTTATGCTGGGTATAAAGTGATGTAATATTGAATCAACCCCCGAGGGAGCAAAACACGTGCAGACCAGATTCCCCCCCCCCCCCCCAAAAAAACCCCCAACTGCAACACACACGCGAGGAAAGTGAGAATGTGGAAAAGCCCCTGATATCCTACAGTCGGACATGATACATTACTGATACAATTTACTCATCTCATCTAGACCAAAACCAAAGGAACATCCCCAGCGAGGATAGCTGAGGGGGCAGCCGCTTGGTCTTCAGTACACACCTTTGTCAAGCATTAAGGAATAGATGCTTTTGCCTCAGCTGAGGCTTCCTTGGGAAAGTGAGCATTACAGTTGGTTCTGTAACTGCCCCCAAATCCTCACACCGCAGGCAGAGTGCTGCTTGTCCATCTCCCCTGAGTGAATCTGGACAACGGGACGTGTTGTGAATTTTCCTTCTGGTTGTGAAGCATCATCCAGCCCACCTAGTTTTTTTTGCTTTGCAAAGGCTGACTAGACATCAGAAGAGGCAGCAAGTCAGTTTGTTCCCAAGGATGCCTTCTTCCTGTCTCGCCATGTCTTTTGTTCTGTTTACTCTTTGACGTGCAAAGTTTGTACAGTTTGCTGCTCTCCTTGGATGCAAAATAAGTTGGCCTCAGGCCTGGAAGGAGGGAGGATCTGTCCTTCCTGCCTAGCTGTTCTGAGCCCCTGCTGCTCAGGTAGGAGGGGGTGCATCTCCCCCACCCCAGCTGCAGGCTGCCCTTTTCCTCCAACCAGAAGGAAGCTATGTGTAAAGGCCAGTATTTCATCCCACACCTTTGTTCTTTTCTGCTCTCTCTCTCTCTTTCTAAAACCAGTCTTCTGGGTGATCTTTAAAAAGAAAAACAAAGTCTTGAAGAACAGACAATTGGCAAGTGATGATTAAATTACCTGATTTCTAGTGTTTGAAAGGTGGGTGTAGAGTTTCCTTGGGATTAGCACATGCTACATAATTAATAGAGGGAGTGAGGTTTGACCTGGAAATATACTCTCTGTGCTATTGATGCTTGCTGGTCTGTTCTGCTAGAGGCTCAGCTGAAAGCAGACAGCGTTCCAGAAGCACTATTAAAAATAAAGCAGCCGTCTCTCCGCCGGCTTTGCTGCCAAATGAGACTGGGCAGAGAACAGATGAGCTCCTGAGCAATGCAGAAATGTGCAACAGGTGGGGGGAAACCTGTAGGCATACCAAACAAAAGACTGAAGGTACGTTCCAGAAACCTGGTAGAGCAGGCCTTTGTGTGCAGAGTTCTTTCATGGCTATTAAGCCAGTCAACTGTGTATTTTAAAATATGTTATTTTTATAGTGCTAGCAGAGCAAAATAAGCAAAACAGGGGAAGAATGGAGAAGTTGCAGGAGATGAACAGGTACGAGTAGAAGTGTACTTTTGCTTTGTGACATATGAGGCGCAGATGGCTGAACCAAACAGTTCACAGACAAGCCCAGCTTGGAGGGGAAGATGGCGGGGCTACTACATAACTGCTGGGAAAGGGAGTTCCAAAATAAGGGAAGCGGGCGGAGCCATTTAAAAGAGAAAGAGACTTGCAGGTGGCCAAGGATGTTCACTTTTTATAGTGCTAGCAGAGCAAAATAAGCAAAACAGGCCCCTGTCCCAAAGATTTAAAGTGTAAATTTCAGTAAAGGGTGATGAAAGGGTGACGGATAAGAGGGGAAGAATGGAGAAGTTGCAGGAGATGAGCAGGTATGAGTAGAAGTGTACTTTTGCTTTGTGACGTATGAGGCGCAGATGGCTGAACCAAACAGTTCACAGACAAGCCCAGCTTGGAGGGGAAGATGGCGGGGCTACTACATAACTGCTGGGAGAGGGAGTTCCAAAATAAGGGAAGCGGGCGGAGCCATTTAAAAGAGAAAGAGACTTGCAGGTGGCCAAGGATGTTCACAGGCAGAGTGGAAAGTGCTGTGGAGAGATACAAAAATATGTCTAGGACAGTAAACAAATTGGAAGGAACTGTCACATGGTCTAAAACGATAGCTGTGGGAAATTTGAGTTGAGTTTAGAGGATTATGATGAGAGGAGGGGTCTGGGCTTCGACGTGTTCTGTCGGAGGAACGACTGGACTTGTCAGGTGCTCGTTTCCTCCCTTTGTGCCTCCAAAGGGTTTGGAGTAGGGAGAGGTTGAAGTCACTGAGAATGGGGATAGCACTACGGATTTGCCTAGTGCAGCAAATAAGCTGCCTCCCTGGCGGTGTTAGATCATGATGGGTAGCCGTGTCAGTCCGTCTGTAGCAGAAGAAAAGAGCCGGAGTCCAGCAGTACCTTAAAGACTAACACATTTTGTGGAGGGGTGGAGCTTTTGTGAGTCACTGCTTCAGATTCTAGCTGTATCTGGAGAAGTGAGCGGTGACTCACAAAAGCTCATACACTGCCACAATTTTTTTTAGTCTTCAAGGTGCTACTCGACTCTGGCTCTTTTCTACCGCTCCATGGTGCTGTGTTTTGCCTGCACGGTTGGGCCAGAGGAAAAATTAGCAGGCAAGCATGATGAGCCGTCCAGTGATTATAAGGGTGTTCTCCTCATTTCTTTTCCTTCCTTTTGCAAGCTTTCTATTGGACTTTTTCTTTCTCTTTTTCTTTAATCAAAGTGTCTCATGGAATCGTCTTGTATTCATGAGAATTGTGGACAAGAAGTATATTTAATCTGGAAAGAATTCTGTCAGAAACACTGGTTAAATACAAGGATTTTTGTGTGCATATTTTAAATTGGGGAGGGGGGACTAAAACAGATTAAAAATAGGCCTTGGGGTATGTAGACATGCAAGAAGTTCCATGAAAACAGGACTTAGCCTCAGGCTGCAGTCTTGTGCATACTTATGAGCCAGTGTGGTGTAGCATCTAGATTTCTGGATTTTGACCCTAGAGCTGTCGGCTTATATCCTCACTAAACCATGAAATTCATTGAGTGACCTTATGCCAGTCACACTCTCAGCCTTACCTGTCTGAAAGGGGCCGCTGTACGGATAACGCGGGAAGGGGAGTCTGTGGATGAACATGGGGTACATGGTGACGGACTTCCATGAATAACTGGGGGGGGGGTCAAGTAAACTCAGCACAATATTTAGATGGTATTTGACACCTTTAAAAATTCACTATATAACAAAAAATATATCTCCTATGCGTCGGCGGGGTTGTGGGGGGGAAAGGTACATGCTGCCATGCTTGGTAGTCATGTTAAAAAGCGCAGATCTTTTGGAAAGGCGTTCTACCTATTATTTATCAAATAACTAACTATAAACATACCCAAAGTAATGGATGTATTGTGGTTATGGTAATGTAATGCTCATCTTATGTACACCTCACTGTGTTCTTGTTGTTGTGTTCCTCCTAGAAAATGCTAACATAGATTAAATAACTACACTCACTTGAGCTAAATGAAATGTAATATCATTAGTTTTAACGTGCAAACTTTATTTTTGTATGTTAAGATTTTAAGGGAAACTCTTAAAATACTATATCTTCAAAAGATGTATTTTTTCATATCATTACATTGAAAACAAAAACATTATTGTAAAAAAACCCTAAAAAACCCTATGAAATGCCCTTCTATCCGTATGTATTAGTACTTAATTTGTTGAGGGAACCAGCTTCTAAGACAAATAACAGAACTCTTCTAGAAAAGCTATGTGCAGCAGCTAGACCAAAGCTGTGATCATATGCACAATTAGCCCCAACATAGGTGTGAATGCCGGGTGGATTTAAGGTGCGCAATCGGACATGAACATCTGGGAAGCATCCCGCAGCTGGCAGCAACCCATGTTGCTCCACTGCAGAAGCAGAACAAACAGGCACTAGGGAAAGTCCAGTAGCAAACAGGTTGCTACAGGCTGCGGGCGGACTATCCCGTCTGATCGCTCCAACGTGCTCTCATGGCGTCAGGATAGTCTGATCAGGCCATCCCGACTCCATGCTGTTGTTTCCCCTCCCTTCTCAGTATGTACATCATCACACACTACATAGGGAGCCTTCAGGGCGGAGGTGCGAATCATCGATCCCCCGTTTAAGCGCCTCGGAAACAAACGACAGCCCCCCCCCCCCGACTCACCGGTTGTGTCTGCTCATGCAGTGGTGGGCTGTGCCCACAGCTTCAAAAGACTGTGTGATCGTGCAACTGCAGGTCAACTTCTGCCAGAGGAAATAGCCTCTCTTCCCCCCAGCTTTATCTCATGCGTGTGACCGCAACCTAACTATAGCTAAATTGTGGAAGAGCACTGAACCATTATTGATCGCTGACTGGATATCTAAGACGCACAAACTGTGTATATTAGATAAAATATCAGAATCCTTGGTACAAAGAAATAATGAGGAATATCAGTCAAAATTTGTTTTGATACAGTTCTCCTTTTTTGAATACCTTTCGTTAAAAGAAGAATTTTCATTGAACTTAGATACAGTTATTGTAATATAACTTTTTTTTTTGTTATTTAGCAAGTTTAACTGTTACCAGTTTTTGCAGTCTAGGAATACGTTGTAAACTATATTTTTATCTCTATTGTAGAGTATTGTATCTTGTTTATCAATTTCAGTTATTTTTTTAAGCTCAGCGCTAAGGGTGGGACTTTGACCCCTGTGTCATTCTCACTCTCTGGGTACCCCAGGCTAGGAAGCTAAGCCGTGGTTAGTATTCCACTAAGGAAGTGCAGGGTTGCTGCAGAGAGGCAGACAATGGCAAACCACCTCTGATCGTCTCTTCTGTTGAAAACCCTGTGGGATGGCCATATGTTGGCAGCAGCTTGATGACAGAGAAACCCCAAACATTCTCACAGTCTCAGTAGGGTCTCCGAGCTTCTCTCTGTTCTGGGACTGAGGGTCAAGACATGCATATCTGTTCCCGGGCAAATTGCAACTCTAGGGGCCAACTGAGACTGCAAAAACGGAGATTGCAAAGAGTGCAGGATGAAAGGGTTAAAGCCCTGTAAGGATCAGAACTTATGGATTTCAAGGCTGTCATTAATTATGATCAAGCTGTAAGTTTTTACAGGTTAGTTACAGCCTGTTTGGGGTGAGCATTAATTAAAAGCACCTGGTGGCCTTGACCAGCTGGCATAAGATGCTTTTATCTGGTTGCCAGCTAACAACAGAAATTAACCAAACTACGCCCTGATTGGCTAAAGGGGGCCATTAGGGGTGATGAAAAGGGGATGCTGGAAAGGTCCTGGGGAGGGGGGGGGCTACTTAACAGGGCGGCAACCACACCAGAGGAGACGGAGGGTGAGGCTTCTGTGACTTTGAGCAAGAAGGTCAAGGACTGTCCCAGTTGGAGTGGATTCTTTTTCTTAAGCCTCCGGGTGAGAGAGGGAACCCAGCAAGCATTTAATGTTTCAGGCGCAGCCTCTGCCCAGCACAAACATAGTGTCATTGTTGCTTTGCCATTGTCATGATTTGAGAGGGGTTTCTGCCTAGCAAACGCTCTTTACTTTTTGAATAATTTGAATAAATACAAGGTATTTTTTTATCTGCTGTGTCAGGAGTATTTGCTGAATGTCTGCTTACATCTTCAAAGAGAACCCGTAAGCTAAAAAGTCTCAACGAAGGACCAGGACCCATGAGATTCCCAAGGGCCCCAGGTGGCTGTGAGTTCAGCGCCTGAGAATGGGAGAGGAATTGACCTTTTTTTCCAGACAAGCCCACACCTCAGTACACATGCACAGAGTACCACAATCTAAATTTGGGAACCTGGAGATTGGGGGAGTCAGGAGTTCCATTCATGGGCACATTGTTTCCCCAACTAGCACCTTGTTTCCCCAACTAGTTCAATCCTTTTTGAAAATAAAACAAAACTGAGAGAGGCTTGGAGCACCAAATGTAACACTGGGATTCACAAACAGCTGCTAAAGAAGCGTTATATATCATTTTCAGGACAGGAAATAGTTGTTTGACATTAAGTGACATGTTTGCTCTTGTGCTGTTTAGAACTGTTAATGGAGCATCTCCAAGAAATTCGAATGCTGAGGCACCAGCTTGAAGAATCCATTAAAACCAATGATCGTTTGAGAAAGCAGCTCGAACAGCAGGTGGCAGACTCTGCCCTGGACCAAGGTAACGCATTTCAGGACTGTGGCATGAAGTCAGAGGGAAGCTGAGCTATGCGGAGGATGGGCTTTTGGATGTATAAGATCCCCAAGCCTGAATGCATGCTGATTGAACCTCAGCATGAGCACCTATCCAGCCATGGTAGTATCTCCCCACTATTGGTTTAATGAAGTTGTATCCTGAATTGGGTTTGCATTCAGACGGGGAGGGAGGAATGTGTGCAGAAGACAGGATATTACATTGATGCTTCAGCAATTGAATTGGCCAATTCTTTCAAGGTGTGCTTCACGGTCCTGGTTTTGATCTGGGATGCCCTCAGCTTCACTGGCCCAAAGTATTTCCTGGACTGTCTGCTTCTGTATCAGCCCTCCCTCTCTTTGTGGTCTGCCAGTGATGTTCTTCTCCAAATCCCATATCAGTTTGATGCTTAACTGACATCCAGCTGAAATGGGACCTTTTTAGTGGTGGCCTCAACAAGACAGAACTCACTGTCCCTTATTACAGGCATGTCTTTCTTTCTTCTTCCCTAGTCTCTTTTTGGAGGCTAGCAAAGACTTTTTTTAATCTCCTGGGACTTTGGTATGGGATATTAGATCTGTTTAAAATCTAGGTATTTTAGATAGTGGCTGCTTGGTAAGGTTTGTGAGACTGATGATGTTTTACAGAAGTAGCATAAAGTAGCTGAAAGATCTTTCCTGTTTTACTGTCTTAATTGTAATTGTGCATCACTTTGAAAACTTGGTTAAAAATATCTCAGTGTAAACAGTGTAAAACAGTAAAATATACTAAGCCTGCGGGACTGAATTGTGCCCACAGTTTGTTCCACATCAACGGGGAATGTGATACCTGGTGCAGAATGTGGGATCCACAGAATCTTAGCTGTATGAGTGCCAAATTAGTAGGGACCCAGAGCGCCTTTATGAAAATAACAGGTTCAGATCTGGTCAGTGCCTGCAAGAGGAACTCTAGGCATACCACACTGAGCTTCTTGACGGAAAGGTAGGCCAGCAAATGGAGTTAAATAAATGTTTAGGGCCTGGGGTGTTTTAATCCCAAAGTACTGTCACCTGATTCACCCACATAATGCAGGGCAGAAACTTTAGCCACTTCATTGTCAATAACACATCACTGGGAATGCCTGGGGCAAGACTTGATTTCTCAAGCCTGCCTACATGGGAAAACGGAAAGGAGCCCCTCCTCTTATCCTTTTTCACCCCTACCGGTGCTGAAAAAATTGCAACTCTCATCTCTCCATCTATTTAGTTGTTTAAATGGTCGCTACCTGCAAACGACAGTTCCTCACAGGAGTAATTTACGCTGATGGAAAAGTATATATAAATGCCCCTGATTTTGTTCCTGAAGTATTTACACGCTGCTGGAAAGGCACACGGTTCTCACAAAATGACCACACCTGAAATGGTTCCAGCTACTTTATGGCTTCATCAAGATTCCGGGTAAAAAGTCTGCTAATGCAGCCAGCGTATATTATCTTATGCCTTCCATCCATCTCTCTGTTACTTTAGCAGATTTATCACCGTTTGATGGGAAAACTCAGAGAGGAAAAGGAACAGGGCTGCTAATGATAAGTAAGAGACGACCCTCTTGCTTTTCAGGATCTGAGCATGTGGCTAGATCAAGTGGCAAATTCCAGTGCAGTAATGGGTTTGACCTCAATTTGGCTGCTCACCTTCTTGCATATGTAGGAGTAACGGCCACACGAGAAAGCTAGTGATGTCACGGAAATGTGTAATATGAATTTATGTAGCTCATAATTTTTGGATGAATTACACATCAGCCCCTATTTCCTGGGATGTTCCTCTACAGCTTGGAATGTAAAATGTGTTTTAGCACATCAGTATAATTCTTTCCCCCCATTTGTGAACAGAAATAAAAGCTAATACAAAACTAGGCAAACACCCCCAAGGAGATTTTTAAGGCCCGAGTGCAAACTGCAGGCAAGTCCAAGGATGCTTTGGAGCTTTAGGAGAAACAGAAGCTGTGTAGTCCCTGAACTTGTCTTCCCAGGTCTGGGAAGGTCCCTAACCTAGATAGCTCACAGCTTTGCAACCACTTTTTTTTTGGTCCACCAGGTTTGTCCACCAGGTTTCTTGGTGCAGAATCGAGCTAGATATGATGTTTATGTAGGGGGAGTTGGTGTGCTCTGTCATTTTGACAGCTTTCTTTCCAGGTACTTAGTTGTTCAAGCAAACTAACAGTTTTGAATCTGTACCTAGAACTGGGTACACATGACAGATTTGGGATTGTTATGGGTTGCCCTGCTGCTTAATAGTTTCCCTGCCTGAGCTATTTGGTGATGCTGGTGTTGCTATATATCCCCCAGGCTGCTGAGACTTCAGTAGTCATGCCGGTTCCCCTGAGTGGTGGGACTTAGGATTTCATGGTCTCCATGACAACCATGGGTCTCTCCCATAATATCTCAATTCTCATGCCTAGAGCAGACCATGTGTTCATTGTGGTTTTCTTTGCTGTCCCATTTTGATCTAGTTCAGGTGTGGAGGGCATCTCAGTGAATCTTTTATCGTAGATTGTCCATTGCCTGGTAATGTTTAGACTCACAGAGACATGGGATGTCTGTGGAGGGTTGGGGACACATTTGGATGGTCTGGGGACACATTTGGATAGATCTGGGTGGATTCCAGATGTCCCTTAGGAAGTGTTTGGCCAATTTGGTCGGTGCTCATGTCCATGTCTTGCTCAGTGTATGGGATGGTGGAATGGCAAGGGCAATTGATACAGTCCTGACATTCTCTGCCTTCCTCATCAAGCCACTGTACACCTTTGAGCTCAGGGTACTAAATTGGGTTTGTAACTGTTTCAAAATCCAGCAGCTAGACTACTTGCAGGTATTACTTACAGCCTTATAGTGTGTGCTGGTTTGCTTCGGAGCGTAACTCAAAGTACAGGTGTTGACCTTTAAAGCCCTGCACTGCCTGCAAAAAGGCTACACAGAGGACCACTTTCTTCCATGTACATTGAAAGATTTGTTAACCAACATACATGGGAAGCTGGGGTTGCCAGTTAACCCAATATGCTAGTTACCAAAGCTTTTGAAGCCCAGCAGTGCTGAGTGGCTGGCAGTCATGACCAGGACGAAACGGATCTGCACCAGAGACAGGGCGTTCTCAGTAGGTGCTCTGGAATTCATTCCCTCACTGGGTGCCAGGCTTATGTTCTTTTAGGTATCAGGTGAAGATGTTTCTGATTTCTCACTACAGTTGGTTTTAACTACCCTACCCTGATCTGGATAGCCCAGGCTAACCCGATCTCATCGTACCTCAGAAGCTAAGCAGGGTCAGCACCGGTTAGTTTTTGGAAGGGAGACCACTAAAGAATAACAGGGCCACCATGCAGGGGCCAGCAATGGCAAACCCACCTCTGAACATCTTTGCCCTAAAAACCCTATGGGGTTGCCTTAATTCAGCTGTGTCTTGATGGCCAAAAAAAAAATAAAAATCCTTTCTTAATATTTTTGATCTGTGGTTTTAGGCTCACTTTAATGCAAATTGTGACCTTATCATTTTAATGTCATGTCTTTTATTCCTGGTTTTAAAATTTAACGGTTATGCTTCTTCTAATTTTTCAATTGTTTTATTACGTACATTGAAAGATGCCTCAGATAAAAATTTTACAGAGAGGCAGGATGTAAATGTTTTAAGATAAATAAATTATCTGGTTGGTCACTGTGGGAAGCGGCGAGCTGGAGTGGATTAAGTTGGACTGATCTAACAGGGCTTATTTTCTTATGCCAAATGTCGAGATGCTCAGAATCTGGAGTTTAGGCTTCTTGCAGTTGTATAATTCCCACATGTAAGGAGAGATGCATGTGCCTGCATGCATGCAGAGAATCTGTCTTAGGGAACAGGGTTTTATGCCCAAACTGGGCTTTCAGAAGTCGTTCCACAGCTGGAGTTCATAGCAGAGGAACTGCCTTTTGAAATGATGACAGCTGGAAAACACAGAGAACGTGAGCTGCTTTTCCTTGGACCCAGTTTGATCCGTTGTCGCTTTCATCCATCATATCTTCAAACATCTCTGGAGCCCAGACACTGGCTCCCTTGTTATAAATAAAAGCTGGGTGTCTCAGGACTTTGGAGTCATCAGCTCTTTCTTATCACCAACCAAAGCTCCCAAACCGAGTCACGAAAAAAATAGTTTGAGCGGCTTCAAGGATAATCACTACTCCAGCTGACTTCAGTGGAATGCACCTGGCAGTCTTCAAGACTGCTATGGAGAAGGAATGGAGAACTTAATTGATGGGCTCAGTCCAATCTGGGGTCCAGTCAGAAGACCCAGATACGAAAACGGGTAAAGCATGTGCTCTGCCACTGAGCTATGGCCGATTCCCATGATTAACGGGCATTAGCACTCCTTTATGAGGGCTTTTAAGAATTTTTCGCCTAGCCCTCCAGCCTGAGACCCTTTAATTGGAGATGCAGCAAGGGATGTTCTGCATGCAAAGCTCCGCAACTGATCCATGTGCCCTCCCTTCTAAAGATGCTTCGTTTGAAATCATGCTACCGGTCCAAGAGGGTCTGCTTGACACTGGCTCACTGAGATCTCACGCAGAAGTCTTTTCACTCTTCAGTATCTGCATCTCCTGCAAATCCTGAGCGCTGCCACTGAGCTATGAATTGTCAAGCCCAGCATTGTTTACTCAGACTGACAGTGGCTGTCTCAAACCCCAACCCCGGGGACATGCTCCGCGCAAAGTCTGTGCAACTGCCGCTCAAGCAGACGCAGTCCCCCTTCAGCAGGGAGATCAGCCGGGACTTACAAAGCACAGAACTCCTTCTTTGAAAATGCAGTAATTTACAAGGTGTTGAAAATGCCTGCAATCTGTCTTTCCACAATTTCTGGCTGGAGGCCCAAGATAAGTGTGGCAGTGTCTGTACCCAACACTATTATCTGCCGGGGATAATTTGCAATTTTGTTGATATTAGCCTAGAATCAGAGGCATCGTTAGGATGGCTTGCTCAGAGTCCACCTGAATTACCTCTCTCTGTAGTGATGATAACCTTCAGAATATATAGGGGATAAATAGCTTTCATAGCGTGTGGTGTTCTCCTCCCCCTCCCCCCTCCCCACATTGTTTAAATTGTTCTTGTCTAGGGAAGTTTAATCTTTACTGACCTCGAGATGACTCATAAATCATTTTTATGTATATATTTATAGGTTCTGCAAACGTTTGTATCCATGGCTCGGAGCAACATAATTCCCTGACTTCTGAAATTCATTTCCTGAGGAAACAAAATCAGCTTCTGAACGTAATGCTGGTGAAAGGATCTCGAGGTAAGATAAGACAACTCGATACTAAGGAAACGGCAAAATTTGGAGAGGGCCTGTCGTTCGAATGAGGACAGAAAATGAGAGGACAATATTTTCATTATGTTCTCAACAGCATGCTTCAGATAGCGTTATAGCAGCTGCTGCATTCAACAGATTCTTGAGAACGCCTGTTTGGATTTTTATTTCTTTTACAAAGGCATCATGGCCTTGTGCCATGTCAGTGCGCCTGCCCGGTTGCTGGCACAAACCGCAGTCCTGCAGAAATCCATGGCACATACTGTACACTGCTGGAGAAGGGGTCACTTCTGCCCCAATGTGCACCATTCCATGATCTCTGTTGCCCCGTCACTTAAAATCTTTCCTCTAAACCCTGCTCTTTGCACCCTGGCCTTCAGAGGTGAGGCAGGTAGTAACTAGAGACAGGGCGTTTTCAGTGGTGGTCCTGTGGAATGCCCCTCCCCCGTGAAATCTGATTCGAGCCTACCAGAATGTCTTTTAGGCACCAGGCCAAAAAAGTCTTTTTACCCAGGTTTTTAACTAAGGGTTTTAAAAATCTTTTTGGCTGTTTCTGATCCGTTTCTGATCTGTTTTATTGATATTTGTTGAAGTTATGTTTTGTTGAAATGTTACTTATAAAAGTTATGCATAACCTTGGTACCTGACATTTTGTGGTTGGCTCTGACTCCTGTGGCAGCCATTTTGTTGTTGCTCCCACCAACCTGTGTCAGAATTACAAGGATGTGGACAGCTGCTGAGCCACATACTGTTCTCCCAGATTTACTTTTACCAGCATTGGCAACATTATCTTTTCAGTTTTCTTGATAAAGGACATTCCCTTTCTCAGAACCTAAATGAGTAATTCCAACAGAGAGTATGTTACAAGTTACAAGGCTTCATACCGTTGAGGCATCCCGTGGGTTAAACTTATCTCTTTCTGTCAAACAACTTTCTGTTCCAGAAGTGCAGAAGAAAATTGGAATGCCAAAACTGTAAGCATCGGACGAATATCTAATTTCAACCATGACTTCCTTGGTTTTGATTTTGTTTTCTTGGGGTCCTCCTCCCTGCAGCATATCTTGAATTCCACAAGTGGTTTTGCTTAAGATCAGCGGTGGCTCCTTTGAACAACTTGAGGTTCTTCTCCTTGCAGACAAACAGAAGGAAAACGAAAAGTTGCGTGAATCCCTTTCGGTGAAGAATGTCATCGTCGAGCGCCTTCACAAGGACTATGAGTGCATGAAAAAGGAAAACGAGAAACTGCAAAAACAAGTGGGCAAGAGGGAGGAAGAGAACGGGCAGCTGACGCATGAAGTTTATAATATCAGAAATGAGTTAAATAGGTAATGATCCTTTTGTTGCTTAACTCTCTGTTTGATACGTGCCGATTTTCTGTGACTGTGAAAATGACAGTCCCTCTTAATCTGGAGTGGCCAGAACTATAGGCAGGGATTTGGGGTGAAATGGATTTCTATTTCAGTGTTGTTACATTTTAAGGGACTCCATGGGATAAGCTTTGTTTCTCACTGTGGGCCGAACCAGACATTATATGTAAACCCTTTTTGAAAACCCAACAGCCAGGGTTTTTTTTGTAAAATCATCTTTTTGGGGCAGATGGGTATGGCATCTGTCAATGTATTACATTTTTACCCATCCTTCCGTCCACAGTTTCTCAGTGGTGTATGTAACTTGCTGCTCCCCCTACTCCATTTTATCCTTACAACAACCTTTGAGGGAGGTTATGCTGAAAGAGAGAAGCTGATACATGAGCTTCATACCTGGGTGTGGATTCAACCCCAGGTCTTCCTAGAAAGGTGAGAGTCCAGCATCTCACTACTGTGCCACACTTGCCTTTAAATGGACATGGAAATGGTGTGTGCATGTATGTGTAACCTCTTCTTTGCCCACCATTTTTTGGCTTCAAAATATGCCGCTCCCAGGGATGGTCCAGGTATATGTTTATTCTTGCAAGTGGGATCTGGAACTCCACTGGAGGAGAATCACCCGGGGGCAGAAACGAACTACCCATCAGGGGTTTGAAAGACATGTTTGCATATAACCAGTTAACTAGTTGCCCTTTTTCTCTGCTTGTGAATCCTTTCTGTGGCCAGAGCACTTGCAGGATATAAAGCTAATAGGAAAGGATTTTCCTTTATTAGATGTTGTAGATTTTCCAGGCCTGTATGGCTGTGGTCTTGGCATTGTAGAACCTGACGTTTCGCCAGCAGCTGTGACTGGCATCCTCAGAGGTATAACACAGAAAGATGGAGTACTCTCTGTGTCAATGTGAGAAGAAAAATGGTAGGCAGGTAATTCGTATCTACTCAGGAAGGTGGGGTAGGGTGAGTTGTGGACAGGTTTAGATCGGGACCACACAACGTAGCATCCAGACAAGAATAAAAGAACATGAAAGACACTGCAGACTTGGCCAACCTGAAAAATCAGCTGGGGCTGCACATAGCCTAACTCAAACAGGACACAGTATCTTATTCCAAGACACTGAAATGCTGGACAACACATCCAATTACCATGCCAGATTACACAGGGAAGCCAGTAAAATTCATAAACATAAACACAATTTCAACAGGAAAGAAGAGAGTTTAAAAATAAATAGGGCATGGTTTCCAGTCCTGAAAAACACAAAATGCTCTACTTCTTACAACAGCACTACAAATAAGATTAGAATTTCCACAGCCAATCCACATGCAAAAGAACCTGCTCAGGAAAGCTCCTCCATTAGCATGTCACAGCCCGGGAAACTCCTACCAGATAATGACTCAGCCCTACCCCATCTTCCTGAGTAGATACAAATTACCTGCCTACCATTTTTCTTCTCACATTGACACAGAGAGTACTCCATCTTTCTGTGTTATACCTCTGAGGATGCAGTCACAGCTGCTGGCGAAATGTCAGGTACCACAATGTCAAGTCCACGGCCATACAGCCCGGAAAATCTACAACAACTAATGAACTCCAGCCATGAAAGCCTTCAACAACAGATTTTCCTTTCAATCATGATTTGAATACAGTAGCACCTTAAAGACCAATAAGATCTCCAGTGTATAAGTTTTTGAGAATCAAAACTCCTTTTATCAGATACAATCTTGTACCTGATGAAGGGAGCTTTGACTCTCGAAAGCTTATGCTCTGGAAATCTCTTTGGTCTCTAAGGTGCCACTGGACTCATGTCTTGCTCTTCTACTGCAGATCGACATGGCTATCCACCTGAAACCCTTTAGATCATATTGCCTAGGGACACTGGAGGATGTTGACTTTCCCTGCAGTATGTTTCTGGAGCTGTGTGCCTTGTGGGGATGCCCATGTGATCCATCATGCTTTTTCTGCAAGTTGGATCATGAGCTGAGTTTATGTGGAGTGGGGCTGATACAGTGAAGATCTTTCAGGGCAGGAGGTGTAACTTCATGACCTGGTCAGTTCCAGCCGTGTCATTCTAACTTCCTTCCAAAGGGGTTGTGGTTGTGACATTTGCAGGTTACATTTAGGGGATGCCAGTGTCTTTAAGCTCTTACTAATCAGTTCAATTGGAATGTCATAGGCTGCAGATAGAGCTGAACGCAAAACAGCACCAGCAGTCGGAGAACGACAGATTGCTGCAGTCGCTGCAACTTGAGCTCAAGGTGTATGAAAAGTTAGACGAAACAATCAGAAATCAAAAAGGTATGATCTTGCCCATAGCTTTTCTTGCGGCAGCCCTCTTGTCTCTGGATCCAGGTCTCTCTGCTTTCTGTTGCTGGCTTTATTACCCCTAGCTGGAGAAAAGAAGGGATATTGGCTCAACCTTTAATGCAGGGGCTTTCAAACTGTGAGGGAGGCTCCCTTTAACCAGGAGCCTGGGGACACATATGATGTTTCTGGAAAAGAGAGAATCCTAAGGCAGGTACTGTCTTTCTTCCGGCCACTTATGACCTGGGTGTCCCCTGGCAGTGGACCCTCGTTAATCTCTCTTTCTCTCTCAGCAAAAAATCTGGTTCATGCTATCCTTGTCTTGACTAAAACTGTCTCTTTCTTGGCTTCCATTCTGACATCTTGGCCTGCTCATGTACGTTATCAATCACATATCCTGCCCTTCCTCTGCAGATCTCAGGGTGGCCTTGTTGGTTCTCCCTTTTCCCACTGTCCTCGTAACAACCCTGAGCTAAGAGAGAGGAACTGGCCCAGAGCCACCCAAGGAGCATTATGGTTGGGTGGGGGGGTTGCAACTGGGTTTCTGCCACCAAAATCATTCACCTCTCTCTTGTCATTCTGACCAGTTGACACCTTAAATCCTTAAACTGCTTCTTGCCTGCTCCTAGATGCGGCAGGATACTCATCCTTCCCGGTCTTCGATGTCCTTGCTTACCATTATCTTTCACTCAGATATCACAATAGCCTGTGACCAATGTTTCCTCTAAGCTGTGGAGTCTTGTGAGCAAAGATTCTACTTCATGAGCTACTGGCATTAAAGTTGGGAGCAAGCAATTTGGCCACTGCATAAATTAGTTTGCTCTGGAGCCATCCTTCCTGAGCTAAGGCAAAAATGTGTGAGCCAGAGGCTTAAAAAACTGTGAGCTAGCTCACACTAACTCAGCTTAGAGGGAACACTGCCTGTGACCTTTTCTCCTCCAGTTCCTCAGCTGCTCAAAGTTTACCTGCTATCTCTGTTTCCTCTGCTTTTTCTCCCTTGATGCCTTTTATGCCTGAGTACTTCCAGAAAACTTTTTTAAAATTCCTCCTATCCCATTTTACCATGTTTGTCACAGCCTCTTAGTCCCCATCCTGTACTTAAAACTAAGCTTTAGTATGCATACTAGAAATGTAGGTCCATCCACTGCACGCTCTTCTTTCCCTTTGTGATCTTGTCTCAAATTTCAGATTGTAGGTTCTTCATCACAGGGACTGAACTTTTTGTACAGTGTTTGTAAAGTGGTTAGAAGCGTGGGAGGAAGCCATCCCAGTGTAAGAGATTTGATCCAGGGTACAGCAACCCCACACAGCATATGGCTGGTGTCACTTGAGAAGAACCATTTTCCAAGTTAACGTTTCTTCGTGCAGTTAAGAATATAGCCACTCGTCTGGGAGCTAATAAATGTTGGTTCTTCCAGATGACAAGCATCTGCTAGTTTAGGATGCAAAATGACTAACATCTGCTAGTAAAAATTTTGTAGGCTACTTACTTTAGTGGACTTCTTTTCAAGGCTATGGTATAGCTTAATTCTAGTGATTTGCTGCCCCTATTTTCCAGTTTGGGTGAGTTTTCCATTGGAAGAAAAGGAGGAGGAAAAAACTGTGTACGAGAACTTAGGGACAGCACAAGTATTCTCTTGCGACATCATCAGAGCACGTCTGTAATGCTGATCATTACCTGTCTTCTGTCGGATGTCAGGTAGCCCCAACATTTTTGGTGAAGTGGCACTAAACTTGCTGGGGACAGCAAAAAAAATAATAACTTGTGATTTCAGTGCACCTTTTAGTAGGGAATGTATTAAAATGATGCCATTCGGCCTGTGTGCTGCCCCCAGCATATTTTATTAAAGAGCTTGAATGATCAAGAGAAGGTCGGATTTTTCTCTTTACAGCCTTGCAGCCGTCAATGGGTGAAGTAACCAAAGCTGAAAGTTAATGATGCACCAAGCCATCCAGTGAGGTTCATGTTTAAGTAGAGAACAGAATCTAGTTTCCTGCATCCAAGCCACAGGCCATGTTATTGTCCACATTGGTGCAGCCCAGGCCGAGAAAAAGGCAGAGGGGTAGCATGATCGTAGCAGCAAGAGACATAAGTTCCCAGAAAAAAAAACACATTTGCATATATAGCTATTTTAAATGAGTAGTATATGACATCCAAGCCATAAGGATGATGCCTCTATCTTGAAACCATAAACTGTGATCTTCTGCCACATTAAGACCATTTCCCACCCTGGCTCTGTTTGGCTCATGATGATTTCATACGGCTATGTGGATATATATTATTGTCTTTTGTATTTTAAGCTGTTGTAAACAGCCTTGAGCCTTTTTAAATGGAAAAGCATCATATAAATGTGCTAAGTAGCTAAATTTGGGGAGGGGGGTTAATTTTTATGATTATATAAAGTTTATATCGGGTTAAATTTAGGTCCAGTTAACTTGTTGTGAACTTGGAGCTACAGCTCCAAACCCAGGTAAGAGAGAGAAGAGAGGTCCTGTCTAGGATAAAACTCAGAAGGCAAGCGAAGGTCAAGGAGGCTCAGCATCTAACAGAGGAGAGGGTGGGGCCAACTGCCAGGTGTACCCGAGTGAGAGAATTCTCTTAACCGTTTCCCTCCCAGATCCTCTTGCATGGAGAGTTACAATATCCAACAGTTTAATCATAAAATGAAAACATTCTCTTTGTTTTTTCTGTTTCAGATAGGATCTTTCTGCTATCTGGCCACTCGTGGGTCTCATTTTCTTGTCTGAAATATTCTTTGTTTCTTTTTAGCTTATTGCTTTTTTTCTCTTTTTCTCCCCCACCCCAATTCTTTTTTCCCCCTTTCCTCCCTCTCCCCTAAATGATGCTTTCAAATGCCCTTCAGAATTTACAGATCTTTTTTGTTCCGTTCCCTTATTATCCATAATTTTGCCTTGGGTATGCAACATTAGCTTTAACAGACAAATTGAAAAATAATTTTGGCTCTTATTAAATCTTTGGAGGGTGGAAGCAATTAAGATTGGTGGATCCCCTCCTCCCCAGGCCATTATCTACCTACTGTTTGTAGTTAGTCCTTTAATATCTAGCTCAAATGCGCTCGTTCAGCATTAATAATGACTATTATAATTGTTCGCAACGGTGATTTATTTCTGTTAAATGTCCTCAGATCTCAGGCGCGACGGATCCAACGAGTGCTGGAAAGATCAAAACAGCCCACTTGACTTGCATGAACTATTAACTGAAATACGAGACCTGCGAATGCAGCTTGAAAGAAGCATCCAGGCAAACAGTACATTGCATGAGAAACTAGAAGAGCAGCTTTCGAGAGGCAGGAGAGAGAAAGCCAGCTCAGGGTCAACTGTGAATATCAACTGCCTTTTGAAACAAGAACTGCAGCATTATACTGGGATAAATGGTATGGTACACTACACATCTGAATGCATGACTTTGCTTTAAAGGGGTCTCTTCAGGTCCAGTCCACCAAAAAGCAAGACCTGAACATAGCTGTAGGTTGTTGCGTTTTTCTGTCTTTACAAATTTAACTCTGTGGGAGACAGTATTTTGAGAAGTACTCACTGGTCTTTATCTCAGAAACCTCCAGCCATTCCTTCCTTTTGCTTAAAGGTGTGGGTGTGGGGGCCCCAGTTTTTTAGACTGTATCTAACAGAACAGTTGGGTTACATTTCCACACATTTTTTGCTTACCTGAATGGTTTATTTAATGCACAAGCATAGAACATTTGCTCCAGGCAGCAGCGCATTACTCACCAACGATCAATATGTGCTTTGGATGGTCTGTGAATAAATCAGCAGAATAAATTTTGTACCCTAGAGGAATATTTTCCCCCTCTATTTGCATTGCTGTTAAATGAAGGACGCTAGCAATTTAAAACATAAGGGAAGACAGAAAATACTTACATGCCACGGAAATCTTCCTCATAAGGGGACATCCAGAGCATGCAACATAAATGGATGCTTCTTAGCTCAGAATGCTACAGAAACAAGCACTACAGCTCTGGTCGCTGTTTTCTTTTTGTTCGTTGGATTTTGTTGAGTCCAGCTGAAACAAATGGACAGCTGGAAGGTGTGCAGAATTAGTTTTGTCTGTTTCAGCCCTGTGACGTTTGAGTTTTAGCATACAATTCAAGTTTGCAGTAAAATTTAATTTCCTTTGCAGGAATTCTGGCACTGAAAACAGGTATTTCTTGTGCTAGCAAATGACTGTAATGTTTATGTTTGAAGGGCTGCTAGGTGGAGTTTGGGGCATAGGCGTCAACTATGGGGGAGCTCAAGCCCCGCCCCCGGCAAAACGGAGCGTCCACCAGGCCGGCTTGCTTGCCTTCCTGCCCGCCCACCGGCAGCTGCCGCCTCTTCTCCCCCCCGGGCCTGGCCTGGCCACTCCTGCCTCCGTGGAGCCAGCTGGGCAAATGCCCAGCGTGCTGGCGTCACCCGGAAGTGACGTCAGCACGCTGGGCACGTTGCCGGGGCGATGCTCTAGCAATCGCCCCGAAACTCTATGGCACCATAGAGTTTCAGGGTGATTGCCAGACCGTCGCCCCGGCAACGTGCCCAGCGTGCTGGCGTCACTTCCGGGTGACGCCAGCACGCTGGGCATTTGCCCAGCTGGCCCCACAGAGGCAGGAGTGGCCAGGCCAGGCCCGGGGAGGGGGAGAGGCGGCGGGGACATAAGAGCCCCCACCCCTCCCGGGATTTCTAAAAGTCGACGCCTCTGGTCTGGGGTATTTTCGCTAACCTTTATTTTGGAATTATTCACTAGAATTGGACAGTAATCAGATGTTATCATCCAGTTTTTTTGGGGGGGGGGGCAGGTAATGAAAGGAAGCCTGGTTTGTTCCAGTATTCCAGTATTGTTCCAGTATCCTTACGTCCTTAGCACAGAACCAAGTTCAAAGACTCCCTCATTTAGAGAGTCTTCAGACTAACCCCAACATATGAATTGGACGCTGATAAATTAATGTTGTTCCTTGTCCACAAATCATAATTCTAAACCTCCCAGTTTGTGGGTAAGGAATGAACTCCATTTTTCCTGATGGATTTGGCTATCACAACAGACTGTAGTTAGGTTGAGGACTTCCTAGGTCAGGAAGTCTTCTGTCTCAGCGCTGTGCACAAGGGAAGAAGGGAGGAGAGAAGAAGCAGGCAAGCCCTAAGGACAAACCAGGTTTGTTCTCATCACAAACCTGGTTTGTTTGTAACAACTGGATGCAGTCTGAGGAGGGGACTGGTTTGGCATCTGCCAAAGCAGTGGAGAAAGTCTCTCTTATCATCAGGTTATTTCAGACAGGTCGTGACTTTTCTTTTGGAAAATCCAGTTTGTTTGTTTAAAATATTTATATACCTGCCTTTCTCCCAAGCGTCTCAGGACCAAGATGGGTAACAACAATGTAACAACAATATGAAAACAATCAAATGAAACAACACACACCAAATACATTAAAACCATGTTATAACCTAGCTTAAAAACAGCTTGTGCCCCAACCAGCAGGGTATTTCCCCTTCGCCCAGGCTCAGTTTGCCTCGAAGGCTCTCTGGAGTAACTCTGTTTCGTAGTTTTGCCAGAAAGCCCAGAGAGTAGAAGCCCCCTGACCTCTGTTCCACAAGCATGGGGCAGCCACTGAAAAGTCTGAGCCCAGCATGCTGCAGAATGTTCTTTAGACAAAGCAAGTACCAACAGTAGACACTGCTAGGAAGAATGAGGCTTCCTCAGAAGAACATGCAGGAAGAGGCAGTGAACCTCAGACTATGAAGGGCTTTAAAGGTGAGGACCAACACCTTGAACTATACCCAGAAATTAATCAGCAGCCAGGGAAAGGACCTTAGAATAGCAGAAACATGGTTCTGCCTGCTAGCCTGTGAAAGCAATCAGGCTGCCAGCTGCAGTTTCCTGACCATCCGCAAGGGCAGCCCCACATCGATGGCGTTACAGTACTCTAGCCTCAGGTTTCTGAAGCGTGAACCAGTGTAGGCTGGCTGGGCTTCTGCAAAGAGGGAGCCAATGTAGCAAGAAAAAAGCATTTGTCAGCACTTAAATTATCCCACAGCAATCTCCACAGGACGAGCTGTCCTTAAAAGTTATGAATGTTTTAAAGATGCTGGACAAGTCAAGGTTGAGCCCTTCACAGCACAATCCTATGAAAACTTCCCTAGGTGTAAACTTTATTGAACAGACCTACGTGGATTCTGGATTGTGATCGTTCTTTTTTTTTGTATAGAGGTTTTGAAGATGGACTGCAAATAGATTTGCAGGATTTACTCCTCTGACCAGGGGAGCTGTTACCTTAACTAATTCAGATACCTGATATCTCATAAGTTGGTATCCACACTTTACAGACTTTGCCCTCCAGCCCATGAAGTTTGTTTTAAAGAGAGAGAGAGAGAGCTCATGATGTCGAGATCTGTTTCAGTCTGCAAACTTCTCCACATTTGAAACAAGTCTGTCCATTTATTTAGCTGCATTTTTATCCTGCATTTCCTGGAACTCCAGGTGCTGCACACGGGGCTCCCATGAGATCTATCCAGGTGCTGCCCAGAACTACTCTTGCTTAGCTTTTTGCAAGGTTCTTGTGCCCTCCGCCGACACGCTGGGACACAATTATGGATGTGTAGAATATACACAGCTGTGACATTGCCCTCTTACTGACAGGCTTCTCTTTTGATAACTAGAGTTCAAATTCCCCGCTGCCGACAGCAACGTCCTTGACTTACAGCAGAAGTACAGGCACTGCACGTTGCCGTTCAAAGCAGGTATGGCTACAGACACCCAATGCACCTTCCGTGCTGTCTGATGAGAACAATGTCATTTATGTAGCCCCACCCTGGCTAATCTGCACTCTGGGAACTCATGGAAAGAATGCCATACAAGACCTTTTTTTTTTTTAACTGCTTACTGTCACTTGCGGGGAGGGCAAGGAAAGTGTTCATGGGAGGAACCCGGAGTGGAGCCTCCTTGGAAAGCACTTGGTTTTCAAGCTGTGCTTTGGAAAGATAAGGAGGAAGAGGAAATTCTAATGAGCCCATTAGGGGAAAAAAAGACCAAAGCAGCCAGGATCCAGGTCCGGCTGAGAACCTTCCCACTTCCAGCTCCATCCCAGAAATGATTAGGGCGAGGGCAGGAAGCCGCCAGGCATCCCTCCATCATGCCAGGATCCGGCTGCAGCTGTGAGCTCCCAGCTCCTACCTGGCATCAGCAGGGTGAGAGGGAGATGAGGCGGAAGCCAGGCGCTTGATCATCTCGCCCGAAGCAAGACGTAACAAAGAACCCCTTCCTCCAGTCGCTTCCAAAATGATATTTTAATTGATGCTTCTGTTTTTTAAAAAATTCTCTTGTCTTAGAGAGCCATCGTTTTGAGCTGAGCAACAGGGCAAAAATCCAGTAAATGGATAATGTCTAAAGGCATCTTGCCTGACCAGGGTTGCCCAGGCTAGCCGGATCTTGGAAGCTAAGCCGGGTCAGCCCTGATTAGTGCCTGAATGGGAGACCAGTGACAATGTTCCCTCTAAACTGTGGAGTCTTGTGAGCAAAGATTCTTCTTTGTGAGCTACTGGCATTAAAGTTGTGAGCAAGTGATTTGGCTACCGCATAAATTAGTTTGCTCTGGAGCCATCCTTCCTGAGCGAAGGCAAAAATCTGTAAACTGGAGGCTAAAAAACTGTGAACTAGCTCACACTAACTCCGCTTAGAGGGAACACTGGAGACCACCAAGGCAGTCCCAGGTTGCTATGCAGTGGCAAACCACCATGGTTCACCTCTTGCCTCGAGAAGCGTACAGCAGGGGTCAGACACAGCATGGAGGGTACAGCCCCAAATTGTCTGCCGCAGGAGGAAAAGCCAGCTACAAAGTGACTGTGGCTGCTTACCTTCAGTCACACAGTGAAGATCCTTGTGCCATGGTGGCAGCTGCTGCCAAAGCAATGTCCTTATTAAAAATCTGCTCAGCCAATCAAATCTCCAAAGGCCAATCCGAAGCCATGCTGGGCAAAAGTTCCACATGACAACACCCATTTTCTACAAACTCTTGACGAGCACCAGGAAAGGTGGCGGTGAGTGCCATGGTGCCCATGGGCACCACATTGGGCACCCCTGCCCTACAGTGTCACCATAAGTCAGCTGTCACTTGGCAGCACTTTCCACCACCAAAGGCACATTGGTGGAATTCCCTGATAAGCACATAACCCTTCAGCCAGTTAGTTGTTAAGAGCAGTGGACTCTAATCTGGGGAACTGGGTTTGATTAACCACTCCTCCACCTGTAGCCAGCTGGGTGACCTTGAGTCAGTCACAGTTCTCTCAGAGGTGTTCTCTCTGGAGCAGTTTTTGAAAGAGCTCTCTCAGACCCACCTACCACACAGGGTGCCTGTTGTGGGGTGGGGAAGGTAACGGAGAATGTAAGCCACTCTGAGTGAAGGGCGGGGTATAAATCCAATCTCTCCTCCTCCTCCTCCTCCTCTCAATCCAGGTGACCTTTCTGCTTCCCTGGCCCACTCAGACAAGCTTGTGCTTGCTGTCTTTGAGTGTCAGGACCATGACAATAGTCACCAACAGACTTTGATCAGTTTGGTGTCTACTCTCAGGGACTACAGCAATGCTGTCCTCACCCAACAGCCCTTCTAGGTGTAGGAGAACTATTAGAATAAGACACCCCTTTCTCAAACAGAGGGGAGTGTTGGCAAGCCAGGGAAACCACAGTGGGACAGGGAAAGAGTTGAACTAGAGCTATAGTTTTGAGCAGTGAGCCATCTTGCTTAGGATTGCAGACATCGTCTGACCTTTGGTCTCTTGTGCATTAGATGCAGAGCTGTCTTTGGATGATTCGGACAGATCTTCCCAGTGCAGCTCCTCAGCTAGCCAGTCCCATGAACCTTGTGCTGTTCCTGGCCATTGCATGTGGGCAGACAAAAACGGCAGACATGTCCTTGGCTTGGTTGAGGACTATAATTCTTTACGGAAGCAGGTCTCTGAAACGCGAAAGCTGTTGTCTGAACTGACGCTTCCTCTGAAAGCCATGGGACATCAGGAGCTTGGAATGAAGGTATACAGCTGGGTTGCGAGCATGAATCGGTATGACTATTCTTTAACTGTGCTTTCAATAAATAGAAAAATGTGACTGAGCTTGTTTTCAGAAATAAAAATGAGTTTTTGTCTCTCATTCCTCTAAAAGCAGAACGTGTCAATGAAATTAAAGGAGATTTTGAGACCAAGAGAGAGGAGGTTACATGCTTGCTCCTCTTTAGGTAGTTAACAGTTTATAGATTATTTAATCTATCAAAACAAAATCTTCTTATAAACAGGATTCAGGCATTGCCCTGATTTTGCTTTGAGATGTCATCATGGAACCATACTGGATTGCCTTCATGGTGCCAGGATATTATGCTGATACTGTGATCCCTGAGTATAACATAGTAAGCAAGAAGAGCCTTCATTTTTTAAAAAATAGAACTTTTAAAAAGTGCATTCTCATTCTTGTCGATTAAGTGCTTGAACATTTGCATTGTGATTGAGCATCTGCAATGCCTGCCCCAATCAGCCATCCTTGCCGATGGGTGAGAATTAGACCAGGAAGGCCCCTTTCTCCAACAGGGGTGTGGTAGTCCTGGGGAGCCACAGTGCGATGGGGGAAGGGGTTGAAGTGCAGATATAAATTCAAACAACCCCCAGCAACTCCACTTAAAGGATCTTAGGAGGCATTGGCACAGACCTTTCCCTGCTTGAGATCCTGGAGAGTTACTTCTAGTCAAAGCTATCTCTAAACAGTGTTCCCTCTAAGCTGAGTTAGTGTGAGCTAGCTCACTGTTTTTTTAGCCTTCGGCTCACACATTTTTGTCTTAGCTCTGGAAGGATGGCTCCTTCCAGATTTATGGAGTAGCCAAATTGCTCACTCGCAGCTTTAACGCAAGTAGCTCACAAAGTAGAATTTTTGCTCGCAAGACTCCACAGCTTAGAAGGTGCATTGTCTCCAAATACTGGATTGGAAAGCCAGAGTTCTGAAACAGTATGGCAGCTTTCATCACATGTCAGTTTCTGATGGATCTCTCGGGCATGACAAATCTCAAATTCCCCCCTGCGTGTTCTAGAAAAAAAATATTCACCATATCGACGTGTCAAGTAGAGTTGTGTAACTGGATGACTTTGAAATTTGGAACATGAGCATGGAAAAGCAGTCGACAAGCAACCTAAATAAATAAGCAGAATATAACAAATTAACATTAGACTCTGACCCAGATTGCAATTGGCGCCGTTGATGAGGAAGATGATAAATGTTCTTCCTCCCCAGAACTTGTGACCATTAGGTCAGGAGCCGGGATTAATCATAACCCCAACAGTATTCGTAGGTGAACCCCTTTGCCATTGAAGAGGGGTGTAGCTCAGTGGAACAGCATATGCCTTGCATGCTGAAGGTCCCTGGTTCCATTCCTGGCATCTCCAAGAACCTAGAAACCATCCAAGATACCGGAGTGCTGCCGTTAGCCAGAACAGATGATAGTGGACTAACATAGACCAGTGGTCTAACTTGGTAGGAAGGTGCTTCACCATAGGAGTGACCATTGCTCAGTTGAGCCTATGTCATACTTGCGGGTTGAATCTCTGTTATCACCAGTTTAAGGGCTCTCACATCAGCATCTCACCACTGGCTTTTTGTCAAACAAAACAAAAAGTAGGAATGTTATTAAAATAAATGTCTTGCAGTTTGCGGTGCGCGACCTCGCTTTCTTACTTGATGGCTCATGGGAAAAAGAGGGAGTTTCTTATTACTGTAAAAGCAATCCTACCCCATATATCCCAGTCTGCCCTGGTCCCACTCAACATTTTCTCTCTGTGCATTCCTCCCCATTCCTCATCTTGGCAGCTTCTCCCATTTGTTTTCTTATCTGTCTGCAGAAGAAAACATTTTGCCTTGGCCCCAACAGTTAGCTGAACATTAAATGGGACAGTTTAAAGGGCTTGCTAAGGAAGAAACATCTATATTGCCTAAATTAATGTCGGGAGTCATTTGAATTTCAAATACCGTGCCATGAAATGCAAATCACATGAGGAAAAGTCTTTTCCAAGTGGCACAGCAAATGTAGTAAATGTAACCTTTTATTAATTACTGTTATTGATTAGGCTAAGTCACCGTCCGCTCCATCTCCCCCCCCCCCTCCAAATTCTTGAATAATGTATAATTCCGCAGCCTTTTTAACCTAATAAATTAGTTTTGCCTGGCACACAATACACTTGTTCATCAAAATGAATCCAAAATTCATAGCAAATTGGATTTATGCCATTAATTAAAGCCTACGTCTTCATAATCTTTTAAGGATAAAATAGAAAACTCCCCCCCCCCCCCCCATTCTGCAATGCAGGTTGCTTGCCAGGCATCTCTGGACAGACATTCTGGAGCCATCTGTGCTGCACAGCACAACTTGGAAGAAGCAGCTCGTCTCTTGAAGTTCCTCTGGAGAGTCTCGTTACCTATGAAAGTTGTCCATCAAGCGGCGTATTCTCTTCAGGTACGGGAAACGAAAGCAGCTCGAGTTGAGAGTGCAAACTGTCCTTATTTATTTGTCAAAAACCTTTTTATTCCAAACTCTGCACCAAAGTGCCTGGCACAGCATACAATGACAAAATTTGGAAGAGCCAAAGCCATGTGTGTGTTAAATGCGGTCAAGTTGCTTCTATTTTGGGTGACCCTATGAATGAATGACCTCCAGAACATCCTATTATTAACAGCTTTGCTCAGGTCTTGCAAAGTGAGGGTGTCCTTGATTGTGTCAATCCATCTCATGTTGGGTCTTCCTCTCTTCCAGCTGCCTTCAACTTTTCCTAGCATTGTTGTCTTTTCCGGTGACTCTTGTCTTCTCATAATGTGACCAAAGTAGCCTCATTTTAGCCTCATTTTAGTCATTTTAGCTTCTAGGAAGAGTTCAGGCTTGATTTGATCTAGAACCCACTTCTTTGTCTTTTTGGCGGTCCACAGTATCTGTAAAAATCTGCTCCAACACCAAATTTCAAATGAATCAACTTCCTTCCTGGCAGCTTTCTTCACTGTCCAACTTTCACATCCATGTGTAGTAACAGGGAAACTATAGCATGGATTCCATAAAACACACTAAAATGAGAAAACATGGGTCAAATAGAAGCAACAAAGATAAAAAGGGAGAATAAATTGGCAGAAAAAGGAAGTTAATAGGAAACGCAAGAGAATAAAATGTTTTCACATGGCACTTAATACTGCACATCTGGTGCCACAATAGCTTTGATGGGGAGGGAATTTCAAAATGGTGGCTTCGTGAGAGAAAAGGCCCTCTTCCTGGTGTTCACACACTCTGTCTCAGACCATGTAGGGGGATGACAATGACATGGAGCAGTGCAGGGCCTCTAAAATCTATCCACATCTGAACCAGGAATATTGAACTAGATGGACTTCTGGTCTGATCCAGCAGGGCTTCTTTTTTCTTCTTCTTTCTCCTCTGACTTAGCTAATTCAGAGGAGAAGAGGAAGCAGTTCAGGAAACCCAGCCCTTGTTCCTGGGAGGAAGAGACTGCTGGGGTTAAAAAGACCGGTATCCCCCCTCCCCCCATGAGGCCCAGAGGATGAGCTGACCAGGGCCATCGCTTCTTAAGGCAAGGACCTTGTCTATGTCTCAGTGAGTTCGTTGAGAAAACCTGAGACAATTGACTAGGATTCTCCGTTAATTGTTTCTGTTGCAAACATGTGGACAGTAAAGAAACGAGAGCAAAAGGGAACGTTGACTCTTTTTGCTCGTTGTCTAAAAAAGGACCAGTAAATGTGGACTTGGGCTCAGTGGAGTTAACCACTTTAGACTGCCTGGTAGAACAGTCACAGGAAATACTGTTTTCTTTTCCCTTTGTGAATATCACTAAGTACTGGAGGGCCAGTGCCCATAGACTAGTGTTCCCAAAAGCCATCCATGTATAGCTGAGCCACAAGAACACTGTGTGGAGTGAGAGAGCATGTCCAGATCTTACCAGTAATATACTGCCCGCACCTGGGCTGCCAAAGAGTGCTACTAGCTTAGTTGTGCTGATTTCAGGGGAATTAAAGTCACAAAATAGTCGCCAGCAGCAAGATTTGAAATATAGTCCAGTAGACATGAGCAGCTTTGCTGACTCAGTGCTGAAGTGAGTGGGGCAGCCCCACTTGCCCCGAATTCTGTCTATGGCCAAGGACAGACTGGCAGTCTCGCCCACCCTGCCTCCGCTTTAAAAGCGGAGGCAGAGCGGCCTTTCAGACTGCCGCTTCTGCCTGGGAAGAGGCGGCCTGGATGCAATGCGTCCGGCGCCGCGCTCCTCCTGCAGCAGCCGGGCACCACTTCAAAGTGGTGTCCCAGCTGCTGTGGTGCACGTTCCACCCACTTCCGACTGGTGTGAACGCGCGCCGGGCGGGGGAGCCGTGCGGCATTCGGCTGCCGCCGCCGGAAGCCGACCGCAGTCTGGACGCTGCGGGCGGCTTCCTTGTGGCGTTGTGCGTACGCCGCGCAGTGGGGGCAATTCCCCCCGCCTTGTTCTGCTGCGCCGCGGAGGTGCAGCATAATACCAGTATGTCCTTGGCCTATGTACGTCAGTGGACCACACAGCGGTAAAGTGGTGATGAAAGTTTACATTGTTGTTTTCTCCTGAAGGATGAAAGCATGAAAGCAGAGCTGCATCAGCTCCGGAGGAAACTGGCCGAGCAGGAAAAGACGTTGCACCACACTATGGTGCGCTTGCACTCGACCAACCAGCTGAAAGAAAACATGGAGAAAGTCATCATCAGTCAGTGTGAGTGAGCTTCCCTTCACTTTCCCCCTTTCTTTCCCCCTTTCTTTCCCCCTTCCTTCCTTCCTTCCTCTCTCTCTCTCTCTCTTAAAAACTCCTTTCCAGTATTCAATGTTTATTCAGTATAGGTTGCAGTAACAGTCAACAGTGCAATAGAACAACACTGAAACAGTGAAATAGACAAATCGGGGAAAGAGCTTCCAGACATCATACTCCCGGAGAAAGTAGTGTTCAGCTGAAACCTAGTCTTGAAAGGCAAGGTATAGATTCCATCCTAAACTGCAGTGCAGAAGCCAGTGATCTAAAATCAGAGTTCAGGAGCACCTTAAGAGATCAACAAAAAAATCCAAGTTATAACCTTTCATTGAGTCCAAGCTGAACTTTGACTCACCAAAGCTTGCACCCTGGGAAATTGTGTTGGTCTTTCAGGTGCTACTGGTCTCCCTTTTTGTTCTGCTCTTACAACCTAACACAGCCCCCACCTGAAATTATTCAGAAACAGAAGCTAGCAACAGTACAGGTACTGTCAAGCATGAAATCAGTGATAGGACAGCAGTGAAAAGACTTAACAAAAACGAGAGAGGGAAGGAATTATACCCAGTAAGGAAATCAGCAGTACAAAAAAAAAAAGAACATGTCAGGGCATCTTGTCACAAAATACCTTCCTGAACACAATGTTTTGTGTAGATTTTTGGAAGGTGAGAGTGAGACAGATTTTGTGGGGCAGGGAATTCCAGAGCCCAGAAGCTGCTGCTGACAATCTCTTCTTTGGGCGCAGCTTGGCACTGAGCAAGTGGTCTGGAAGGGAAGGGGGCTCCTTTTCCGCACACCTTTGATTTTAAGAAAAGACAGGTAAATCCACCACCCCGCAATATAGGAGGAATTTTTCACCTTCTTCAAAGGCGTCTGCTTGAAGGGACAAACTGGCTTAGTGAACCCATCTAGCATGCAATTATGTTCTTAGGAGTAATTAATCTGGAATTGAAAATGCCATCTTCGCACCCTCCCCTGAAATGTGTAGGAAATGAACCTGCATAAATGTCGCAAGTTACTCAAGCCACTGGAATGAGACATGCCCTTGCTTTTGATGTCAATTATTAGACACAAAACCTTGCAAATATACCATTTTTAAAGGTTAACACGCATCCTTTCCCATCGGCTTGTCCTTTCAGGCCCATTTTTAAAGAGGAAGTTCTCCATTAACAAACAGCACAAACAAAAAATTGGGCTTTATTAGCTCCATCTCCACCCCTGCATTGGGGGGGCGGGGAGATTTTGAGTTCTGTATGGACTGTTTATGATGACAATTTGTTATTTAAAAGAGCTCCAAATCATTGGGCACCACACCAAAATTAGGTATCCAAGAGGCCCTGTGTGGGCCCAGGGTCTTGCATCTGTTCCCTCCTTCTTTTTTGCTATGTGCAGCCACCTCTACCCTGTATTAACTCTTTACTCCCTAGAGAGGTCGACCGCACAGGTGGGTTATTGGATGCTTTCTGGGCAGGAACTTCTTGTTGGCCAAGGTAACAGATTTTCTCCACCTGGATTAAACGGTTTGATCAAGAGTCCTTCTCTCCCTTCCCCATTCTCCCTTCCCAGGGCCCTTAGTATTGTGGAAGGAGTGAACTCATCGTGTGGGGAGGTTCCCAGGCCTGCTAATCCATCAGTCAGAGTGAGAACTCTAGTTCAGGAGTATGTTACAGTATATGGAGGGAGGGGATTTGAAACAGTCGCGTCCAAACAGAAAATAAGTGGGAATTACATATGCTGCAAAGATGCACGCTTGAGTGACATACAGATGTACAAAGCAATTGGGGCCTGGACGCAATTGGAAATCAGCGGGGCCATCAGAACATGCTGAAATCCAGTGCCCAGTGAAGGTTTAGAACTCCAGCCAGGGCTGATGAGGGTTTGAAGTGAGACGCAAAAGCATAGGAAGATCATAGTCATGCACATACTTGTGGAGCAGCAAGTCCCCTTCCGATCCAAATACACATGCTCAAGACTGGGGTGCACATTATGCAAAAAAAGCATGGTGGGGGTGGGAAATGGGGGCACTGAACAAACGACATGCCTGTTGTCATGACAGAAATTAAGGGGCGGGGGGGGGTTGCACCGCAGACAAGGATTGTGCTGATGGGTGGGATGTGAAACGTGGAACAGGACATGTTCCAAGTTTGTAATGGGACCAGAGGAACGGAGTCAGGGCCCTGCGTTTAAGCGTGCCTGTCCTGGCTGGTGGCAACTGTCGGGCTCTGCCTGCGTTTTTTCCTCCTCAAGCCCCTTCCCTGCACACTGAGCCCTGTGAGAAATAAAACCAGCCTGCAGACTCACTGCCCCTTATTTTCTCTTTGCAGTGGCCTTAACTCACGACGTTTTAAAGAAGGCAAGAGGAAACCTGGAAGTGAGTAAAACCCTCCTGTCCGTTAATTAGCTCATGCCGTTCTCCCTCTTTCCTGCCACGACCCGTTCATTTATACGAGCAACATAAATTGCCTTGTTAATTATATACTTTGCAAAATGGCTGGTCACTGGCTTGGTGTGCATTTCATGCCCTTGTCTTGGGGGAAGACGGCTTGGTTTCTGCCGGTGGAATTCAACAAGCAGGCCTTAATATTTAATGTTCACATTGCAGGCTGATGAGATCTTTAATGGCTGTGTCCAGATAAACTGGCTCGGCCTTTTATTTTCCCTGTCCCCCTGTGGCTCATTGGGATCTCTTGTCCACAGCCACTAATTGTATTTCAGGCTATAATCCCTGCGAAAAGGAGAGGAAGGGGACAAGACAGCCTCAGCTGTAGATGAAGCTGGGCGACCCCCCTCCGCCCGAATTGGTCAAGCTGCTTCTCCTTCCTGCTTCCAGTTGCCCTTCAGAAACCACTTCTTTTATCCAGCCACCCATTCCAGTGTACCTTCTCCTTTGCTGGTCCCAGTCTAAGCAGTCACTTGTTCGCCTCTGTCATCTTCATCCAATCAGGGGTACCATTATTCAATCCCTGGATAAAGTGGCCTCCTGTGGGCTTCCCTCGGTGGGGGTGCACCCCTGGGAAGGAGTGCAGTGAAGTGCAGGTTCTTCAGGATAGTTTGGTGTAGTGGTTAAGTGCGTGGACTCTAATCTGGGAGAACCGGGTTTGATCCCCCACGCCTCCACTTGCAGCTGCTGGATGACCTTGGGCAAGCCACAGTTCTTTCGGAGCTGTCCTTGAAAAAAAGCAGTTTCTGTCAGAGCTCTCTCAGCCCCACCTACCTCACAGGGTGTCTGTTGTGGGGAGGGGAAGGGAAAGGAGTTTGTAAGCCGCTTTGAGTAAAGGGCGGGGTATAAATCCAATCTCTTCTTCTTCTCTGTGGGGTCTGAAGGAGGGTGAGGGAACCACAGTCAACCCCTTCCCCCAGGCAGCCCTCCCAGCTGGAAATGGGAAATCGCTTCTGAGTTCCTTGTGATAAATGCAGCTCCCATTTCTGAACTGTGAGGAGAGGAGCTTTGGGAGAAGCAGCAGCAATAGAACATGGCTCCTTCTCGCCTACTGATCAGGTGCCAGCAGCGAGCTCTCTCCGGCAGCTGCCCATTCATGTCAAATCCGTGCACTGGCCCATCCCTCATATTTTCTTATTGGGTTCCCCTGGATGTGGTGTGCCTGTGTCTAGGTTGTACCAGCTCAAACTGTAGGTGAGGAATCTTGTGATGAAATTCTTTCCTGTCCCCCCAAAATCACTGCACTTAGAAAGATATCAAGTCAGGGCGAAAGTTAGGTCCAAACCCTGCCATGCTAGTTTTCTATATGGAGGGACATTTTGCATGTGAATCCTGAGAGCTTCCTCCCGCAGTCTGAAATATTACAGCGCGTTTCCCTTTCATGTGATGCTGTAATTTTGAAGTCGTCCAGTATCAACCGCAGCTTCGAGTTCTAGTGGTGATTTCTGCCAGTTTCAGCTGTTTCTTTCTTCCCCAGGTTCAGCCAGCTGAGAACAAAATCTCGACCGCCTGTCTGAGCACGAAGAGGGCTCTGTGAAGGCAGCGCTGCCCCAATAAAGGCCAATATTCCATACCAACCCTCTTCTTCTGACTGTTTCCTTTCTCTCAGGGCCTCGTTAGTTATTGTCTTCCAGACTGGCTTTCTCAGCATATCAGCTGCATCTCGCACTTGCTTTTTTGGGGGGGGGGGGGATTGGGGAAAAAATAATTTATTTTACATCTGATTTCACGGATTCAGATGTTAACGATAAGCAGAAGATTTAAAAATAGGATATGGTTGTTTGGGATTTTTTATATGCTCCGATTTCCCCCCCTTATTTTTAAAAAATAAAACCTCTAGAAGGTTCTTGGTGTTTTTTTTAGTCAAGGTACTACATTCATTAATGTTGGAAATCGCAGTGCAAAATACAGATCTCTTGTCAGTGCGATGAAACAGCAACAAAAGCTGTGCTCCAGCAATTTAATTTAGGTCTGTTGTGCCTGGATGGGTTTTTTGGAATGTGTGAAACCTTGAATAATATTTTTAAGTGTTGTGATTATTTGCTTGAAGGGTTTAGTGGAAAAATGCCGGATGCGGCAGGTGAGTTTCTAATCCAGATCATCACAATGATCTGATGCCGGGTTAGAAAAATGTTAACTCAACCAGATGCTTATTTTGTAATGGCAGATTTTAAAAAATGTCCTGGGGGGAAAAATTAAGTTTTAGGGGAATGCGCTCTGCAGGAGTTGCTGCTTCAGTTCCCCTTGTCTGGAGATGTACATGCACTGCAGCTGGAGACGGATCGGAACAGAACCTTCTCAATAGGTACACTGGAACCCCAGTAGAGTCCCAGTTTGGGCTACAGGCCCGTTGCCACAGTATGATCTATTTCTGACATTTCAGAAATGAAATAGAAGTTTTTCTTTCATGACTTTGGCTGTTATAGGTACGGGATAGGATTGGGGAAGGTTGGGGGTCAGTGTTAGAAGTTTGTGCCCAGCCCAGAGAAATGTCGTTTCGGTGCCCCTTCTTAGTGGTGAGGCCCATTCACCCAAGGAGTTCTTGCGCACTTGTGGGCTTTTAGATATCCCTTTTAGAGACTGTTTATAAATTCTGCAACCTGGCTTTTATGATAGTTTTCACTATGTGTGAGGAATATTTCTTGCCGAACGCAGCACCCAATGTGGGTGTATGTTTCTGCAGTATGAAACATCTAGTCCTGATGTTTTATGTTTATGTAACTTGAATGAATGATTTTTTTGTTGCTGCTGCTGTTGTTGAAACTACCCCAAGGAGAAGTTTTTTAGGAACCTTTGGGGAAATGCATATGCCCCTAACAGACATTACAGAAATGTCCACTTTTTCCCCATCTCACTTTTGGTATCTCAGCTCATGCTAAAGGAAAGTAACGTGTGAAGTAGCCCTGAGGAATGAGAAGTTTGTAGCATCATAAGAGACAAAACAGATTTCTTGTAGCATAAATGTTTGAGCCTGTTTGGTCAGGTGGGCATACACAGATGCACATTTCACATGAGAGGAAAGAATAAATGCTAAGCAGTAGGGCATGAAATGTAAGATGGCCTGCCCAGGACTGTCTTATGCAATGAACCCACTGACCATTCCCAACAGCACTAATTAACAATAATGCAGTGTTTGTAGCTTAACTATGAGATGTGTTGTAGGAGGTAGAGTGACCTAATCTTGATGAAGCCTTAAAACTGGTGGTCACTTTAGATCTTGGAAGGTTTAATATAGAAAAGGGACTGCTTAAATCGAACGGATTTAAGCACTGGGTGAAGCGTTTCTAGCTTTCTTTCAGTCATACTGAAAAGCTGCAACTAATGAATGATTTAAGGGAGTGTGGGCCACTTTGCACTTGTTGGAGGAATGGACAGGATAAAAATGTTCTTGAGTACTGTCAACAAATTAGTGAGAAAGGTCTGTCTACTAGGCTGGATTTCCTAAATTTCTAAACCTAGAGAGTAGTTTGGGTCAGAGTTAGAGGAGAATTCCCATCCATAAAGTCCTGTAGAAACCAGAGATGCACAATCAACCGTGGGTTGGATCCAGCCAACTTTTCGGCTCAGCCTCACTTTTTGGGTCCTTATAGCCCCTTCCCTATATTACATCCCCTGTCCATCGAGGTCCTACAACAGAGGTCCTACAGATCTCCAAAATATTTTTTGGGGTGGTCAAAGGGGTCCCCTTCTCACTTTTCCACTAGAAGAAAAGCTGGTTGGAGCCAACCTGATGTCTTCTGTTGGCACAGATCTTCTATGCAAGGGACTCTTTCATCACACCAAAGTCCTGTGTTACTCAGAGGTTTGCAGAGCAGGTGCCCCTGAAGACTAGTCCAGTGATCCACTCTCAACTGACCAATCCTGGCTGGCACCAAGTCCATCAACAATAGAAGGCAGATGGTACAAAGAGAACAGTCTTCAAGATTTTGCTTTTCACCAAGTATTGACATCTCTAATTTGAGTTCTCTAGTCTTAGGGAAAACTAATAGCCAGATGAAGACCACAAGCAGGAGCGGTTCACAGATGCTTTCTGGATTCTCCAGCATTTTCTATCAGGTTGAATTATACGGTACAAGCATTACTGCAGTGGTCGAAGGCCACAGTTGGTCGTTTTGTTAAGTGGGAACTGATGTTCATAACATGTTGTATATAGCAATGTGATACTGGATGTAAAAAAACCTGACTGAACTGAATCAAAAGAGATGGTGTGTGTGTATGATTTAAATACTGATTTAATAAATTGATCCCTTTATTTAAAAAAAGACAATCCTGTTTCAGTGTGGTCTTCCCCTACTGCCCATTTTTGCCCCCGCCTGTCTCCGTCTCTCTTCGTTTGACTTGTGAATTGCTGCCAAGCACATGAACATCTGACTCTCTACATTTCAGATTGTATACCAGGAGCAGTCAGGCAGGATCAACAGTTGTGTGACATTCCTTAGCTGTGGCTTCTGCAAAGCTCAGGGATTTAGTCTAATACAGTGGGGCAGACATCAGACTATGATGGCCTCTCCTTTAGCGCAAGGACATGGTAGATAATAAGAGCACATCAGTGTGTCAGGGAGGACTGGTTTCTTCAGAAAGGAAGAAGGCACTTAGAAGCTGGAGTTCATAGCTACAAATCAGGAAATGCCTGGTTTTGATTTCATCTCTGCCCTGAACTATACCCTTGCAGCCTCCCATCTACTTTGTGGGGATAATATTCCCCACTTACTTACAGGGTTGTCAGGCATCAACAAGATAGCATGTGGGAAGCGCTTTGAACCTTCTGAAATAAATGCAAAGTATTATCATTATTGCCCTGACCTGTATGGTCCAGGCTAGTCCAATCTTGGAAGCTAAGCAGGGTCATCTCTGGTTAGTACTTGGACAGGAGATCACCAAGGAAGTCCAGAGTTGCTACCCAGAAGCAAACAATGGCAAACCACCTCTGTTCATCTCCTCCTTGAAAACCCTGCAAGGTCGCCATAAGTTGGCTGTGACTTGGCGTCATTTTTCACCACATTACAATTATTACTTTGGCTTTCTTATGAGAAGTTCCCCTCCCAGTTTCTTTGAGAATCTTCCCTATCACCATAATTACTTTTGTCTGGCATTTTGGCTCTTCACACACCCCAACATTTAGCCTCCTCTGGTCAGTTTCCTTGGCCAGCTGGGTGGAAGAGAAGACCTGTCAACCTGTGTCTGTTGCTTTTGCGGAGAAAACAAAACCATTTTCTTTGTCATATTATCTTCTGAAGATGCTTCTCAGGAAGATTCACGTGTTGCATTTCTGCCACGCGTGTCCCCTGTCCCATTTAGCCTAGCTGTCAACAGGCCCATGGATACATCGAGGGATGGCACAAATATCTGGCTGAAACCAGTGTTTTTATTTGAAAAGAACCTAGTAAAAGTGAAGTTTAATTTTAGATTTCATCTCATCAAAGGGATGAGGCAGTCAGTGCGACACTCCACATTCTTCACACATTGTCTTCTCATCTCAGCAAGAAACGTCAAGTTCATTTTACTAAGTAGCTAAATTATAGACACTCAGAGGTAATCACAAAATGACGTAAATCCCAACTTTCAAAATTAATCATGCAATGTTTTTTTGGAGCTCCCGGCACCTGAAAGAAATGGCTAGATTGCTATATATAGAGCGCACCAATCTCATGCTGTTCTCCGGTGGTCTAGGAGTGGGGCAGTCCTTGACTCCTTACTCCTGGGAAGCTCCTCCCCACATCTGAAATCTTTGATCCGGAAGGGGAGGGGCTTCATCTCTGACTCCCCAGTCTACCTGGCCCTGCTTTCCAGGCAGGACGTGCTGGCAGTGCTCCGCCAAGCATGAAGATCTGGAAAGAAGAAATCCCAAAACAGAGAGGTGACAGAGGGGAAGAGGGAAGGTACCACCTCCCCCCCCACCTCCCATACACTCCCGAGCGCCAGAGAGAGAGAGAAAACCTCAGAGTGTGGGAGCATGGTGCCGGCAGTCCTGGGAGGCCCCCGGGTGGACACAATGCTGTGGGAATGCCTGGACACTGCAGGGAGAGCGGCGGGGAGCCGCTCTTCCCCTCCCCCACCAGGTCGGGTGGCGTGCGGCTCTTGCAGAGCCCAGGAGAGCGGAAAGTCCCGGCAGAGGCCGCGGGAGGCGTGGGAATCCCGTTGCCACCTCATTCGGCACTGGAGCAGTCCCCTCTCTCCCTTTGCAAGTGGAGGAAGACCCAAGGCTCCAGAGTGGCTTACTTCTACTTCTGAAGCACGGTAGGAGCTGCTCTGCTTGGGTTTAAGGGCCATAGCAATGGACAGGGGGGAATGAAACTGGGGTTAAAAGAAACCCAACCCCCCCTTTTCCCTTCCTTTCTTCCCTCTGCTTCTTATCCTCCATAACAGAGGAAACTTGACTCAACTCCCCTCCCTCCTCCCGTTCCTGGGGATAAGGTAACAGAGAAAGGGAAATACCTTTCTACTCACCCACCCCACGAGGTTAAACAGAGATAGGAGAGGTGGAGGAAGCCATTTCGTGGGCCCGTTTCTCAGGGTGATAGCCTGCTTTCACTTTCAGGTTACCCAAAATGGCTGACCAGATAGAAACAGCTAGATCACCCAGCCCACCAAGTCTGGAGGCTTACCAAATAAGTAACACAGGAACTCACACTGGGCAGTCCTCTGAGGAGGAGACAAGACAAACTACTCTTTTAAGCTCAAAGCCGAGATTAAAAAAAAAATTAAAGGATTGTGGCAACAGTCAACTTCTAGCCAAACTTCTGAGCACAAAACTGTAAGAGCCAGACACCAAGTATGGAAGAAACAGAAACCCCCAGCAAGAGACACATCTGATAAGGGTTTCATTCCCTTAATCAGTGATTTTGAGAAGGACTCGGATTCCCACCCTCAGTAGCTGAAAAAGGAGGAAGGGGAATTATCAGAGGTGAAAGAGAAAGCAGTACCACTAATGCAATCTAGACTGTTTCCTCCAGATCTTTATCAAAAGCTTTTACCAAAAGTCATTAGAACATTAGAACTGAACTATACCCCAAAGATTCAGGAAGACAAGGAGGATCCTGGTCTTCCAGTAAGATCCACTAAAGTGATACCTAAAACCACATCAAAATCAATTGGGAGTTCCAATCCCAGCTGCATTCTGCAACATTATGAGGGCAGAATGGGAACACCCGGCAAACCCCAAAACCGGTAACCCATTATTAACAAACTTTACTCTCTCATTCCAAAGGCGACCAAGAAGCTTAAGCTACCAGATGTGGATGACCCGATAAACTCACTCGCTTCTACATCTGTGTTACCTATGGACTCAGATGGACTCCCAAAGGGCAATTGTGATAAGAGAGTGGAGAAAGCTCTTTGTAGGGTTTTTGAGGCAGCAGCCACCTCCCTTGGAGCATCAGCCACGGGGTCGTCCTTGTTCTCTAGGGCAGCCTACACCTGGGCCTCTGATCTGACCTCAGTAGAGAGTGAGATACCCAAGAGGCTTAAGAATGAAATTAAAAAGATAGCGTTAGCTACCGCTTTCGCAGCAGGTGCCTTTTTTGGAGGCCATGCAGCTAACAGCAAGATCCATGGCCTGTAGCGTGACCGCCAGAAGGACCACATGGCTGAGACACTTGGGATGCTGACCCAGCGGCAAGAGCCAAGGTGGCAGCAGTTCCTTTCAAAGGAACTAACCTCTTTGGAGCGGGCCTAGAATGTTATTTAGCGGAGGATAAGGACAAAAAGAGTCCTCCCTTCAAAGAGAAAGGATGGGCAGAGCAGAAGAAAATTCCAGTCCTTTCAGGAGTACAGACGTGATGAGAGACCACAACCCGTAGGGGTCAAAGGCAGATGGCAAAACTAGTTCAAGGACAGCAGAATGCACTCCTTCCAAGGAAAGGGGAGCCAAGGCAACAAAGGTCCCAAGCAAGGTCCATCTGCATGACTATCCAAGGGACCCAGAAGGAGTGGGAGCCAGGCTCCTGCTCTTTTCTGAGCAGCAGCACCGGACAGTAACAGACAGATGGGTGCTGGAGACGGTAACTCACGGATACTGCCTAGAGTTCCAAATGGTGCCAAGACAATGCTTCCTAGAAATGCCAAAGAAAAAATCTCTGGAACACCACAGAACTATGGAGCTAGCCATACAACATTTACTGGACATCGGTTCAATCTAGAGGAACCAGAGAAAGAGAGAGGTCGTATGGAGTTTACTCCGTCTTCTTCACAGTACCCAAGAAGAATGGGGACACCAGAGCCATCCTGGACTTAAAGTGGCTCAGTGACCACCTCAGAATGAGAAAGTTCAAGATGGAGACTCTGAGATCCATCCTAACTTCCTTGCAGGCGAGAGACTTTATGGTCTCCTTAGACCTGGCAGAGGCCTACCTCCACATACCCATCAGACCAAACCAACGCTAGTTCCTTCATTTTCTCATACAACGGCAGTCATTTCCAATATCGGGCCCTCCCATTCAGGTTGACCTCGTCACCACGGGTCTTCACCAAGGTGCTGGTATCTCTGGTAGCAGCTCTGAGACTGAAGGGAGTGGCACTTTTCCTGTTCCTAGACGACATACTGATAAAGGCAGACTCGCCTGCAGGCGAGCCAGAGTCTGGACTTAACAATTCAGACACTTCAAGAACATGTTTTCATGATAAACAGGGAGAAGAGTACACTAGAACCGACTCAAGATACTCAATCACCTAGGCATACAAATCGACACTGTACAAGACAAGGTCTTCCTGTCCATGGAGTGAAAAACTCATAAATCTTCTGTGGTGTGTCTTAGGAACACAAAAATCAGGAAGTACTCACTCTAGCACCCCTAATGGGGATGCTGGTGTCCTGCCAGGAATTACTACCCTGGGCCAGATTTTGCCCACGACCGCTCCAGATGGTACCAAAAAGAAACAGCACACAAAATGGTCAAGCAGGTAGAACTACCACAGGTTCTGCCAATAGAGCCACAGTGGTGGCTCGACCCACCGTGATTCTCCGGAGGGATGCCGCTCTGGGAACCACAGAGAATTGTGCTGACAACGGACGCCAGCCTCCTCAGCTGGGGAGCTCATTCCCAGGGACACATGGTCCAGGGGACTTGGTTGGATTCGGAAAGAACCAGGAGCATCAACTTCCTGGAACTCCAAGCCATAAAATTAGCACTAGTTCAATTCCAGACACAGCTGTTGGGCCATCATGTTCTAATACAGACGGATAACACGACAGCGAAAGCCTGTCATCAAACAGGGTGGCACACGGTTCAAACGCTTACACTTGGATGAAGTGCAGGTAATGCAGTGGGCAGAGCAGCAGACTCTCTCCATCAAGGCAATCCACGTAGCTGGAATGGAGAACAAAGTAGCAGACTGGCTGAGCAGACACTCCATAGACCAGGCTGAGTGGAAACTACACAGGGATGTTTACCTGGAGATCAGCAAAAAGTCTGGAAAGGCGGAGGTGGATATCTTTGCTTCACGGTGGAACCAGCAAACTCAAAACTTTGTATCCAAAACATTTGTGGAGGGGACAGTGGGGTTGGATGCCCTGATCCTTCAGTGGCCAAGGACTCTCCTCTATGCTTTCCCCACAATGCCCCATATCCCACGAGTCGTGCAGTGTTTCCACTAACAAAATGTATAACAGGACTTGCAAAAGTTTTCTGTTTGGTGCAAGTCTAAGGGGCTAAACCTGTTAACAGCACAGGTGGGGGTAGTACTTGCCTTTTTCCAGCAAGGTCTAGGGAAAAGGCTGAGCAACAGCACACTAAAAAGGCAGGTTGTGGCACTCTCAGCTGTGAGGGGAGCGGGGAAAGGTAAATCTCTTTCTAGTCATCCACACATCAGGCGCTTCCCAAGAGGAGTAACCCTCTTGAACCCACCACAGGCTCACAGAATTCCTTCTTGGAACTTAAATATGGTACTTAGGGCATTGTGTCAGGGCCCCTTGAACCCCTGGCCTCATGTCCTTTAAGGGAACTTACGTTCAAAACAATCTTCCTAGTGGGGATAACCTCGGCTCGCAGAGTGTCAGAAATCCGGGCTCTTTCTATACACAAGGTCTTGTGTACATTGCACAATGACAGGGTGGTCCGTCGGCCAGATCCAGTTTATCCTGAAGGTCAACTCCTGATTTCATAGGTCCGAAGAGATTGTGTTGCCATTCTTCTGTCCGAACCCCACCCATGAGAAAGAAAGGGTCTTGCACTGCCTCGATGTGCGTAGAGCTTTGAGTTTCTATCTGAATAGAACTAAGGGGTGGCAGAAGACCGAATCACTATATTGTCTTCTTCAACAGAGTGACCATGGGGAAGGAAGTATCTGCGTCCACTGTTAGCAGGTGGATTAGAGGATGCATTAATCAAGCATATAAGGCGTAAGGGTTGGACCCACCAGAAGGGGTCACTGCACAGTCCCTTAGGGGGGTGGCCACATCATCGGCCTACCAGGCGTTCCCGTCCCTAGAGGTAATATGTAGGGCCGCCACGTAGAAATCTGTACATTCCTTCACAAAACACTACAGTGTAGACAGGCTCGCTTCAGCTGAGGCAGCGTTTGGAAGGAGGGTCCTGCAACAGCTACTGTAAACACCGGAAGTCGTTTACAACCCACCCGGGAGGACACTGGTTTTTTACATCCCAGGAGTAAGGAGTCAAGGACTTCCCCACTCCTGGACCACCGGAGAATGGAAGATTTGTACACTTACCGTGAAGCTTCCTTCTCGGTGGTCCAGAGTGGGGCAGTCCTACCTGCCCTGGTTTGAGGGAATGACTTCCGGTTCTTACAGAGCGACATATAATGCTGTGAGGTACTGCCAGTTTTCCACACCCTAGTTTGAGGGTATGGGAATTGAAGTTGTCAGGTTCTCAGTTATGTTGTCAGTTTGCAAGTTTAATAAAAGTTGACAACGTGTGACCTGATCATCGAGTAAGGGTTTTTGCCTGTCCTTTACATGTAAATAATGTGGGGAGAGGCGGACGGTATGTTTTGTTCTCAGTTGCATGGGGAAGGTTGGCTTGTGGTACGACTGGGGAGTTGGAGGTGAAGCCCCTCCCCTTCCAGATCAAAGATTGCTGGCCCTGCTTTCAGATGAGGGGAGGAGCTTCCCAGGAGTAAGGAGTCAAGGACTGCCCCACTCTAGACCACCGAGAAGGAAGCTTCACGGTAAGTGTACAAATCTTCCGTTTTCCAGCATCCTTTATTCACGTCATCTGTATTTCACATTCACCATGCTCATCAGAGGCTGAATAGTGTCTTCTCTTAAACCGCTTCCCCATCTCAGGCCTGCAAGAGACACACTGTTTCCATTGCCCCCAGCAGATGTCTCAGACTCCTATGGTCCGAGGGACTTATCTTTTTCTTTCTTTTTTTATTGGGAAGGGGTATCCTCCATTGCAATTGGGTCAGCCAAAGAGAGCTGTTGTCTTTCAAGCAGAAGAACGCAAAGCGAAAAAAGTAAACTCTTAAGAGGAAAAACTTAATGAAACAAGCCATTTTGAATGCACAGTAAACACTGAAAGCCCCTTGCAGATGGACAAGCTGGTGCAAAAAGACTTCCTCCTCCCTGGCAAAACTTTGATCCAATTAGTTTAAATAGATCTTTAAAAACAATTAGTGCACTAGGCGAAAAAAAAAAGAGTTGGTTGAGAAAAGAGTAGCATATGTCTAATGAGTACTAACCTGGAGTTATTTGATGTTTGGAGAACGCAATGGTATGATTATCTAGCGGGTTGCGCCTGGAAAAACAGGTTGCCTACCTGTAACTGATGATCTTCGAGTGGTCATCTGTGCATTCACACTGATGGGTTTCTGCGCCTGCTCAGGAATCCTTCGGTATAGTAGAAAGCTCTTGATGGATTTTTGCACCCAGCGCCTCTGGGCATGCACGGAGCCCCCACCACGCATGCCCAGAGGAGTGGGCGCAGACATCCCGTCAGTTCCTTCTGACCACTGCAACCAAGCGTGAAAATAAGAAGAAAGCTTGGCAGCAGAGGGGAAGGATGGGCGGGTAGTGTGAATGTACAGATGACCACTCGAAGATCATCAGTTACAGGTAGGCAACCTGTTTATCTTCGATGTGATCTCTGTGCTTCACACTGATGGGAGAGTAGCGAGCAGTGTCCTACCTGGAGGAGGGAGCAGGCAGGCTGTCACTGAGAAGCATCGGATAAGATAAGGCGACCCATCACAGAGTGGGCAGCTACTCGAGTGTCCAGTGCATAGTGCCTGATAAAAGTGTTCGGAGTAGCCCAAGTTGCAGCCGTGCAAATGTCCGTCAGGGAGGCAACTTTAAGGAATGCTGTAGAGGCAGCTATAGACCTGATGGAGTGTGCCCGGATGGGCCCCGGAAGTGGGGTCTTGGCAAGTTCATAGGTGAGTCTTATAAGCCCCACAATCCATCTGGAGAGTCTTTGGGCAGTGATGGGTTTGCCCATTCTGTGTGACGCATAGGAAACAAAGAGCCTGGGTGTTTTCCTAGTAGGCTTAGTACGAGCAAGGTAGAAGAGAAGTGCTTGTTTTACGTCAAGGGTATGTAAAAGACGTTCTTGCTCAGAAATGTAAGAAGGGTAGAAGTCAGGCAAGATAATCTCAGATTGCAGGTGGAAGTCGGAGACGACTTTAGGAAGGAACAAAATGTCCAGAACCATGCGAACTGCGTTCAGTAGGAAGCAGAGGAACGGGGGATCGGGTCTGAGGGCTAGGAGTTTGCCAACTTGACGGGCAGAAGTGATGGTGAGTAAGAAGGCCGTTTTCCAAGCCAGCAGGTGGAGATCACAGGATGCCAACAGTTCAAATGGCTTCCAAGTGAGCATGTGGAGGACTAACGGCAGATCCCAAGGTTGTGGTGGGATTCTGGTAGGTGGATAGAGATGGAGAAGGCCCTTCAAAAAGCGTTTTCAGAGGGGTTGGGCAAAAACAGAGAAGCTGTCAGTTCTGGTGTGGAAAGCCGAGATTGCAGAGAGGTACACTCTCAGAGAAGAGAGTGAGAGTCCAGCATCTGCTAAGGATAGGAGGAAATCAAAAATATGGGACAGGCCCTCAGAGCAGGGTTCTATGTTGGACGAGGCTAGGTATGTACAGAAACGAGCCCATTTGTAAGCGTACGACTGGTGAATGGATGCCTTGCAGGAGTTAAGCAGGACATTATTCACTCTGTCAGAGAATACAGAAGGGAGAGTCTCCACGCCATGAGCTTAAGACGGGGGATGTCATGGTGGAGGATGGGGGAGTCGGAGAGTATCAGGAGATCTGGTAGTAGAGGAAAGTGATGGAATTTCCCTTGGGCCAGCGAGAGCAAGACTGGAAACCAGGCTTGTCTGGGCCACCAAGGAGTGATCAGTATGCATTCCGCTGTCTCGTGTAGTATCTTGTGTACCCCTTGTGTGAGTAGTGGTAGAGGTGGAAAGGCATAGACGAAATCGTGATTCCATGGGTAGAGTAGGCCATCTCCCAGGGAGAGGGGGTCGGTTCCACCCAGCGTGCAGAATGCCGTGCATTTCGTGTTCTGATGAGTGGCAAAGACATCCACGGCTGGAGTTCCCCAAAGAAGGAATATCTGGCAGAGATAGGTTGGATTCAGTTCCCATTTGTGATGTTCGGCATGTCCCCTGCTCAGGAGATTGGCTTGGCTATTTAGGGAGCCGGGGATGTGTGTGGCCCTCAGGAAAATGTCTTTGGATGTGCACCAGTCCCAAAGTCGGATTGCAAGGTGGTAAAGGCTACGGGAAATTGTGCCGCCCTGGCGGTTGACATAACAGACTGCAGTGGTATTGTCTGTAAGGATGGCCATGCAGCATCCCTTCACTATGGGTAGGAAGGTCCAAAGCGCGAAGAAAATTGCCAGGAGTTCAAGGCAATTGATGTGGTGGGATCTCAGGTCGTGTTCCCAGCGAGCACCCATGCTGTGGCCGTTCAGAGGTGCCCCCCATCTCCACGTCAATGCGTCGGTGGTTAGGGTGAGTTGTGGCGATGGGAGATGAATGAGGGATCCCTGGAGGAGGTTTGATGACAGGATCTACTAGAGGAGAGAGTCACGGACATCTTGGGGAGAGAGACGAAGGTTCTGTGGGTCCCGCTGTGGGTGAAAGGAATGGACAAACCATAGCTGGAGAGGGCACATTTTGAGCTTCGCAAAGAGCAGTACCGCCGTAGTGGAAGCCATGTGACCCAATAATCACTGGATCAAGAGGGTTGAAGAGTCGGGATCGGAGCGGACATGTGAGGCCAATGTGACTTTTGGTGACACTCTGTCTTCCAGAAGGTAAGCCCGAAGGGAGATGGAGTCCAGTTCCACCCTGATGAACTGTACCCTTTAAGCAGGGATGAGATGAGATTCGTCCTCATTGATCATCAGGCCGAGATCCTCCAGGACGGTTCGTGTGATGAAAATGTCGGTTAGCAAATCCTGGGGGGAAGTTGATACTATGAGCCAATCGTCTATGTACGGGAAAATAGTAACCCCTTGCAGGTGGAGAAGGCCGCAATGACGACCATTGTCTTTGTGAAAATGTGGGGAGCTGTGGAAAGGCCAAACGGTAGTAGGGCTTTGTATTGAAAATGTTGATGTCCAATGGTGAAACGGAGGTATTTCCAGTGTGGGGGGGACATATTGTGATATGGAAGTAGGCATCCTGCAGATCGAGGGTGGCCATTCATGCTCGTCTGCGTAGTAGGGGAAGAATGGAGCATAGTGTCACCATTCGGAACCGACAGTATTGTATGAACAGGTTGAGGCCTCGAAGGTCCAAGATGGGTCTGGTGCTGCCGTCCCTTTTGGGAACTGCGAAGTACCTCAAGTAGAAACCTTTGCATTGGTGGTGAGTGGGGACGGGTTCTATGGCACCCTTGCCAAGGAGGAGGCTGACTTCTCGAAGGAGGACAGGTGAGGGTACAGTAGCAACAAAGGTTGGGGTCAGTGGGGGCTGGAGGAATTTGATGAGGTACCCCCTGGAGATAATGGTGAGGACCCAAGAGTCTGATGTTACCCTGTTCCACATAGGAAGGAAGGGGGCAAGACGAGTGAGAGGGGAGACAGGGCTGATAAAGTCAAAGCCCCTGCTTGGCCTGCCGGGACTGCTTGGAGCAGCTGGACTGTTGTGCTGGTGAGAACTTCTGTCTCAGAGCATATGATTGTTTCTGCACACCTGGGGAAGTACGTGGGTGCCAGGATTTATCCAGGAAATTCCAGTTTGATGACCTGCAGGACCAGGGTCTAGACCAACTTCGTGATTTGGATTGGTGAGGAATAGAAGACACCGCTAGTGTGCGGGAGGCCTTGATTCTTTTATCAAGGTCCTGGAGGATGGTATCAGTGGTGGTGTGGAAGAAGCTGACTCCATCAAAGGGGAGGTCTTCGACCAAGGATCTAGTGTCCTGTTGCAAAGTGGTGAAGCGCAACCAGGAGTGATGCCTCAAGGCTATGGCAGACATCATAGTCTTAGAGAAAGTGTCTAAAACATGTTTGGAGGTGTTCACCTGCTGTTTAGCAAGGGTGAGGCCTTTCTTTTGTATATTCTGGGCAGCCAGTCTCTGGTCCTCAGGGAGCAAAGAAATGGCTTCTGAAAGCTGTTCCCACAGGGTGTAGTGGTATCTTCCCATGCAGGCGGAATAATTGGTGACTTTCAGCCCCAGAGCTCCAGCTGAGTAGAAACGGCGTCCAAAGGCATCAAGCTTACGCCCTTCCCTATCTGCAGGGGTAAAATGTGTCCTCCTGGATCTGGAAGCTGAGGTGACAACCATCGAGTTGGGGGAAGGATGGTTTGTCAGGAACTCAGCATCCATTTCCTGAACCCTGTACATGTGATCCAGGCATCTGGTAGAGACCGGTGTCGATAAAGGCTTATCCCATACCAATTTGGCGGCTTGGAGGAGGACCGCAGACATCGGCAGTGTGATGGAAGTGGAAGTGTCCATTTGTTCGATATCGAACACTGGATCAGTTATAGCAGGCCTTGGTTGTACAATAGGGAGGCCAAGGGAGAGGACCTTCGTTTAATTAGATCTCCATAGGAGGTGAGATCCTCTGATGGGAAGATTGGTAGATTTTCTGTGACATCAGGTTTTGGGGAAGGGTTGACAGGGGAACTGTGGTTGGACTGATCGGCATCGGAATCGTGTTTGGATGAGGAAGAGGCAGGTGCTGCTTCCGTCTGGATCAACTGAACCGGGGGTGGAGTCATCTGTGTCGGTTGCGGGTCCCGCACGGAGTGTTTCAATGCTGTGGCCATTGATTGTTCAGTGGCACTCAGTGCCGATGGCAGAGTAGGATGTTAGTGGATTGTAGTCTGGGTAGGGGGTCTAGACTGTGCCACTGAAGGCAGTGGATGTGATCCCGCTGGTGATAGAGATCGAGCTTGATGGGAATATCTGTCCCAGTCGGAGTGGGCGACCGAAGGGATCCAGGGCATTGATGTCGATGGTGGGTAGTCTCTGTATGGATAGGGAGGACGGTGTCGATCTCATGGTGCCATCAGAGGAGCATATGCCCAGTGCGTCGAAATAGGGGATCGGTGTCTGGGTGATCCATACCGAGGAGACCTATGCCTTGGGGAGCGGTATCGGGGTGGCGGAGGCCGGTAGTCATGACGATCAAGGCCAAGAACAAGAGCTCGGGCGTCATGGTGACAGAGCATAGGGATGTTCTTGGTCGGTCTTGAGAAACTCCTGTGCCTCCAGAATATTGTCTGGTAGTGCCTCGTGTGGTTGCCGAATGGGAGAATCCAGGAGAGTGATAGTGGTCACTTCAGTAGGTGGTGGAGGCCCGATCAAAAAGGAGTTATCTGTACCAAGGTAGCATCTAGTGGGGTTGCTACTGGTTCGGAAACCAAAGTTGGGGCCTTACTCAAAGGCTTGCCAGTGGCTGCGGATAGAGCCTTGTGGCATTTTTTCGACTTATCCTTCTTCTTCTTTTTAATTGGTGTCGAAGCCATGGACTGCATCGGAGCCTGGTGTTTTGATACTGGTCAAGTTATATTGGATGACGGCCTCGATGTTGACAGGGCGGCGAAGTCAGCTGTCGAGACCGTCGACGTCGATGGGAAGGAGGTCATCGAGGTCAATACAGGAAGCAATGCCAGCTCCAGTAAAGTGACCTTCAAGCGGGCTGCCCTATTTTTCCGAGTTTGGTTGCTAAACTTAGTACAGTGAGGGCAGGAATCTGGCTGGTGACTTTCTCTGAGGCAGAGAATGCACAAGGAGTGGCCATCAGGAGCTGCCAATTTGCTGCTGCAAGCCGAGCAACATAGATGAAAAAATAAGTGGGGGGGAGCCCGAAGGCAGAAAGGGAAGAACCCCACCACCGGAGGAGAAAGATTTTTTTTTTTTTTGTAATTTTTAAAGCAGAAGATACAGAACGAAAGTGTTGAAAGTTAAGGAGAAGAGTGAGAAAACAAGAAAGCGAGGCGAAGGAGAGCTTCCCTCAAAGGACTCAGCTAAACACAGAAGCTGTTAGCAGTGTGGCGGTCAGAAGAAAACTGGCGGGATGTCCGCGCCCGCTCCACTGGGCATGCATGGTGGGGGCTCCGTGCATGCCCGGAGGCGCTGGGTGCGAAAATCCGTTGAGAGCTTTCTACTATACCGAAGGATTCCTGCACAGGCACAGAAACCCATCAGTGTGAAGCACAGAGACCATGTCGAAGATCTGGGTATGACACTGGCTTGAGCAGAGAGTTTGAAACCTGGATTTGTTATCAAAATCTATCTTCAGATTGTGTAGCCATCACTAGCTGCCTTAGTAAGTGCTCCTTGAAACTGGCATGGATTGGGACTCCTTCATCCAACCCTCCTTGCCTTCCATCTCTCTGGGCTGCTTGCTGTCTGCCGTATAAGTGCGGGGTTTCCATAGAGCCATCCCTATCTGCTATGCATAGCCAGGGCTGGTAAGGCTCAGCAGGACATAGGGAGCCCCTGTGCCGCATGACAAGAACCCAACAATCCACAGTGTTGCAGAATGGGATTTCCCAACTTTCCCCTCCTGCTGCACCTCACCAGGCACCCAGACTTCGGTTCCTGGGGGTTAGCAGACCCTCGGAAACAGAACAGAGGCAAAGTGGCTGAGGGTTCTTAAGTGAGAGCAAGAGTTTGATGGGAATTGCCCCCCTCTCTTCATAAGGACATAAGAGAAGCCAATGCTGGATCAGGCCAGTGACCCATGCAGTCCAACACTCTGTCATACAGGGGCCAAAAACACCAGGTGCCCTCAGGAGGTCCATTTGAAGCCTCTAAGACTGTGTTGCTAGATGTATGAAGACAGAAATAAAACCCACCCATCAAAATATAGGAGTCTGACACATTCATTCAACAAAATTTTGGCTGTCCTGAAGGGAATTGTCTTGCACCTGCTTCTAAACACCAAAAGAGGCCCAGTTCTAACTTTCAGTGGCAACCTGTTAGAGAACATCAACTTGATTGCTGAAGATCCTCTGGACGGAACAAAGTGGACTGAACCTCTCAATGTAAGAAGGAGCTACTGCAAATAGTTCAGTCAATGCGTGGGCAGATAATGGGAGAGTGGGTAGTTCTGCTGGGTCCCAGGCCATAAAGGGCTTTAGGAATCAAGCCTTAAATTGAGCCCAGACACAACAAGGCACTGAATGCAAATTCTTGTGAACAGGTGGAATATCCTTTTGAAAACTGATGCTAATGGCCATTCCCATGTTGTCTTTCAGGGAACCCTTTGTAGAGTAAGTAAAGGTAAAGGTTTCCCTTGCTCAAAAGCCAGTCAAATTCGACTCTAGGGGCTGGTGTTGATCTCCATTTCCAAACTGAAGAGCCAGCACTATCTGAAGACGTTTCTGTGGTCATGTGGCCGGCATGACTAGATGCCAAGGTGCACAGAACGCTGTTTCCTTCCCACCGAAGTGGCATCTATTTATCTACTTTCAATTTCTTGCTTTCAAACTGCTAAGTTGGCAGGAGCTGGGACCAGAGGCTCACTCCATCATGCGGTACTCTGGTCTTGAACTGCCGAACTACTGATCTTGCAGTCTGCAGTTCAGCATCTTAACCACTGAGCTACCATGTTCCCCCCTTTTGTTGAATACATTGCAATAGTAAAGCCTTGTAGTAATGATAGATACCCCCTCTGCTTGAAAGATGGCCTTCTAAATTGACTCACATGGCCCTGACCTAGATAGCCTAGGTAAGCCCAATCTCTTCAGATCTTGGAAGCTAAGCAGGGCCTATTCTGGCAAGTATTTGGATGGGAGATCTTCAAGGGATACCAGAATCAGGACGCAGAGGTAGGCAATAGCAAGCCACCTCTTTGAAAGCCCCACTAGGTGTTGCCAGAAGTCAACCATGACTTCCAGGCACGCACTCACAAATATTCACCAAAAATGAATAAACTGACTTGCATGAGGCCCCAAGCTTTGAAGGATACAGAACACCACTCAATAAACATCAGTTACAGGTAAGTGCAACCTCATTTTATATGTGGACATGTACTCTTTTATTGAATGGCCTCTGCACTGGGATGGCTTTTACTGTCTGCAAGACATTTTGAAGGGAGGGTCCCTTCGTGGTGCCATACAATTCCTACAAATCGTATCTGAATAGTGCAGCAACCCACACTGTGTAAACTTGTCGGCCTTGTGTGTACTGGGGTTCCACAGCGCCAGCCTGCCCTCTGTGAATCTATAGAAGTTTCCTACGGCCATCCCGGTACATTAGGGATGCTTTCAAAGTGTCCCTGATTAGGGATGCAAGGAAGAAAGACATTGTTTCGTTCCCACTCCACACTAAAGTAAAGCAAACGAGCTGCTCGACTTCGTCCGAAGACTTTCCCGTTAGCAATCCATACACTTTATGTACATACACTTGAAGCGCAAGCCTCTTTTTAGCCCGAGTCTTCAACACAAGAATGTGAGCTCAAATAGAGCTAAACAAACACACCCTGGGGGGGTTCATGTTTAAGGCTTGGACACAGGCAACTGTGCTGCTTGTTCTTTGCCATCACCTCACATTCTCTAGAGCACTTCAGAACAGTCTCTAATTCCAACCTGGGATCCACTTTTAATGTTTGACTGCTGCGTTTCCTCTCGCCTTCTGCACATCTTGTTCAATCATGCATCCCAGCAGTATCAGTTGCTAACACAAGTTCTCAATGACAGCCATTTTTATGCATTTGGCATAGCTTTTCTCTCTTCCCCCCCAATTCCTCCATACAGGCCAAACCCTTGTTAGCAGCCAAGGTCTGATGAGAGTGGGCTAGCCTGGGCATCTAGGTCAGGGCAGAAGAACCAAGAACACCCTTAAAGCTGTACAAATAATGTCAGTGTCCATATGATTGGCTTGGAGTCCAGTAGTATAAGCAGGGCCCCAGGGGAATCGTTCCTTGGGGGCTTCTGGTAGCTCTCAGCAGCCAGGCCTGTGGGTCAGTCACCCCCTGAATCAAGACAAACTCTTACCTTCTTAGACGCAAACTATTTGTTATGGACAACGGGTGAGGAACAGGCTAGCCACAGGCCTAACACCATGGGGAATACAGCTGCCGCATACTGTGTTTTGCAAAGGTCATCTACCTAAAGGGGAGATGAGAAGCCATGGCTCAGTGACAGAGCATTTGCTTGGCATGCAGAAGGTCTCAGGTTCAGTTCCCACCATCTCCAGTTAAGGATCAGATCACGGGTGTTGTGGAAGACCTCTGCCTGAGACTCAGAGTGCTGCTGCCAGTCTGAGCACACAATTCTGACCTTGATGGACCAACAATCTAATTCAATATAAGGCACATTCATGCGTTCATATGTTCAAAGGAAGTACATCTAAGTGTCCTGTAGGCTGCTACCCTACAATGATCATGCCCTCCAAACACTGCACAGTTAGGAGATGTGAATCTTATTGTCTTCCCATTGTATCCATGTTCATCTTCCAGGGGAGTTTGCCCTAACGGGTGACAAGAATAATTAATTCCTTGTAGACCGAAAGGTCAATGCCTCTCACTTTCAATGGCAGCAGTGAGGCCTCTGTTGGCAATATATATATATATATTGGAGGCATCAGATTTAAATAAGTATCAGACTGTCTAATTTTCCTTGTTTAGGCAAAATTCTTGAAAATCCAGTGGCTTTGCAAATCCAGCTCTTTTTGGATCACTCCACTCTATTTAGAACAATTGTGGGACCCCAAAGAAATAATAAAACAATGAATATGGAATATATCCCTACAAACTGATAGAGCTTGGGCATGCCTCTATCCAGCAGTGGCAAACAACAGCCGAAACTTTGTGCCAGTGAACTACCTGTAGACCCCAAATACTGCAGAGCCTTCACTTTGGCCCCACTTAACCTTTTGCCCTCAGCACTTCTGGAAGGGAGATACTACACATTCCACACTCCCAGCGCCTTTGCTCCTGCCACTCCAGCACAGCTGAAATGGTTGCGGCCGTATTACTACATTGTAAACTCTACAAGGGCGTGCTCGCCATACGTCTCACCCCATCTATATATCTAATAGCCAAGGCACCCCCTGCGTGCGGATATCTAAATCCACACATGGGGGGGGGGTTTTCCGGCCGGAGGAATGGAGGTCTGACACGCTTTGCAAATGCGCAAGGCGGACAGCGGCTCTTCCTGACAGCTTGGGTGGATTAATCCACCTGACGCAACCTCACACAGGTAGTGTGAGGACCAGCAAGCAATATAATCCAGGTTTGAGCAACCTCGGTGAAGGGAAAGTCTCGGAGGAGACTTTTCCGACACCTTGAGCACTGCAGCCGAAGAGGATTCTTGCGAGTATCTCTAAGGAGCCAAGCTGAGCTGAAAAATTCAGCATAAAACCTCCAATTCCCCTGATTCCTTAACAAAGAAGACAAAGTTTAAACGTTGGGACCACATCTGAAGCGAAGTAACAACAAAAGGTAACGGAAAAAAGTTTTTTGCCTTACCACCGCCGCGTTTTGAAAGACGAAAAGCAGATCGGGTGAAGCAATAGACTGTTGTTGATTGGATGAGAGCAGTTTTGAAGCGCTAAAAAACCGAATTTGAACTTAAAAAGCCAAAAAAACAAGTTGTTTAACATTCCTGCGGTTAAGAAGAGTCGGGAGGGGAAGCCAAGCATTGCGAGACAAAGAGGGAGAAGGGAACCAAGCATCGCGAGATTAAGACGTGAGGACTGAACCAGGAAGTGACGGCTAGCAGAGCAGACAAGAAGGGAAAAGGAGAAGAACCGGAAGAAGGTAAAGGGGACTCTAAATACTGCCGGACCAGAAAGGGGACTCTAAATACTGCCGGACCAGAAAGACCATAACAGGAAGTGACGTGCAGAGAGCAGACAAGTAAATAAAAGGAAGGGACAAAAGGAAACTACGGCAAGCCAGAAGCAAGGTAAAAAGACTATAACCTTTGACATTAACCATAGAGAAGTCGCGCCCGCCATTTTGGATTTATAAAATTTTTAAACTGCAATATCTCAAAGATTATATAACTTAGAAGGCTGAAACCAACATAATTTACCAAATCTAAGGTTATACCATAATGCAATATGTTTGACCTGGGTAGGAACATGGACTATGTTACAAGATAGAATGTTATTGTCCCTGGAAGGTCATGATTGTAGATTTGGGTGGCATGCATATTTGTATTATGGCAAAACAAAAATGGACAATATGTTTAAACATCACTATTTGAGAAGAACACTAATGGATACGTGGACAAGATATAAAAACTTTTTTTTAGAAGAGATACCCATGTGGATTGTACCCGCAGAAGTCTTACATCCAACATCAAGATATAAAGGACAAGATTGGCTGAAGTATAGAGACTTATTAATAAGACATGGTAAAGATTTCAAACTGAAGGAGCAGCATCAGATTGACTTTGATTATGGTTGGTTAAGATATAGACAAATATATGATTTGTATAGAAGTGATAAAAACACGGTTTCAGGGAAAAAAATAATGAAATAGAACAAGTTTGGGAGGAAGGCGGAAAAAAACTGATTTCTAAAATGTATAAAGTCTTGCTAAAATGGTTTAATGCAGATGAAATGGTAAAAGAACAAATGGTAAAATGGGCGATAAACTTTAACAAAGACATTGAAATGGAATCTTGGGAATTTTTATGGAAAAATGCTATGAGTATATCTACGTGTTATAACTTAAAAGAAAATTGTTTTAAAATGATGTATAGATGGTATATGACACCAAAAAAATTGCAAATATTGGTCAGAATATGTCTAACAAATGTTGGAAGTGTAAAAAGAAAGAAGGTTCTTTTTATCATATGTGGTGGACTTGTGATAAAGCAAAGATTTATTGGTCCAAAATACATGCAGAAATGGAAGAAATCTTGAAATGTACATTTAAGAAGTTGCCTGAAATGTTATTGCTAGGACTTAAACTAGAAGAGATAAATGTAAAGAAAAGGACAATAATATGGTATATGATTACAACAGCAAGAATGGTGTATGCACAAAATTGGAAAAATGAAAAAATACCAGAGGTGTGGGAATGGTTGAAAAAACTGTTATATATGGCTGAAATGGATAAATGGACTAGAAAATTGAATAATCTCTACTCAGAGACCTTTCTAGAAGACTGGAAAGATTTGAAAGAATATGTTGAAAAATACTGGGATATGAAAAACTACATTTATACATGGTTATAATAGCATAAAGGAATAGAAATATATTATATGAAGGTTTTAGTTAAAATTAGACAATGAAGCTGTTTTTATTTAGAAATATATAAGAATATAGAAAATAAGAATTGGTGTATAAGTATTTTAAAGATATATAACCGTTACCAGAAATGAAACATAGATATAGTATTACTATTTTGAATAAAATGGAAAATGTGTTATGCTTCAGAGGTGGTGGGAAACCACCAAAACAAGATAAAAATAGAATGTACAAATAGAACAAAATGTTATATAATATGGAAAAAGGGATTTGTATAAGGTAAATGTATTATTTTTGATGGTTTTTTTTTTGAAAAATAAAAATTTCTTTACAAAAAAAATAAATCCACACATTGGGGGCACCTAGGGGGCAAAGAGATTTTCCTGCACATTTGGGGCAATCCCCAGATGTGCAGAAAAATCTGAAATCTATATTAAAAAAAACCTATAGGGGGGATACTTAAATCCTCCCAAAAGTAAAAGAGCATTCCTTGCACATGCGCAAAGAACTCTCTGAGAACTACCTTGCTGCCGTGGCTGCCACCACCACCGCTGGGGAGGGCAGGAGATGGCTTGGCGGGCCGGCAGTTGTGAGCCACTCAGCCCTCGCCGCTGCTGCTGGGGGGAGGAGGGAGAAAGCTTGGTGGGCCTGGTGGCTGAGAGCTGCACGGGCCTCACCGTTGGTGCGGGGGGGGGGGGCAGGAGAGAAGGCTCACTTGTGATTGTTTCCTTCTCCACATGAGGCTTCTCCTCCCTCGTGAGTATTGCGGGTCCCCCTTGTTGTTCTATCTAAGTTTCCAGGCAGATTGGACATATTTTACATATCCCTTCTTCTTGCAGGCCACTCAGATAAGACCTCCATTAAAATGAATGAGTTCTGTGCTTACGTTTTATTCATAATGAAGCTGATAACTCAATCCATCAACACCTAGCAAGTATAGGGAGGTTTGTAAATTTTGAACTCTTCTTTTTTAACTTTTACACATATGTTATGTGTACTGGACACAGACTCTGCCATTACAATGTTGTTTGATCCCTGGATCATAAATTATAAAATGAATGAATTAATGAATGAACAGTTTCAAGCAGGCATCTAAGGTGGTTATGGTACAGAAACCCACTGGTTGGTCTACACCAGTCAATAGACAGTAGGACTTCACCTCTGCTGGATCTCTGAGATTTTCTGGCAGTGTTCAGTACCAGTAGTCTTCTAGACCAGATGGCCAGGGTGTGTCTTGGAGATCTTGTTTCATCCAAAGTTTGGAGAAACCATAAAATACACTTGAACTTTCAGATAGATCCAGAGTAGTTATGAAGTTCAGTAACTCCCCTTATGGTTGATGATCAGTAAACACAATATAAGCAATATTTGGATGGCGTTAACATAAATCTGGCTTCCACAGGAGGTACAATCAGTACCCAAACACTCACAACTTCCTCTGGCTTATGCTTGTGGGTCAATTTGCAATGTTCATCGCAAGCTTTAGCAGAGTACCAGGCCTCTGAACGGGTGTCATTAGGATATCATTTATTAGGTGGGACAGCCTTGGCCACCCTCAACAAATAATACGTCTTACACCCCTAGGCAAGCAAGCAGTTTCAAAATTATTGAAAGTGTTTATATCCCTTCTTTCCCCTACTGGGATCCAAGGCAGAATACTTGCAAACAATATGAACAAAATGCACAATTAAGACAATGATTAAAAGCTGAAAAAGAGCACCAGGCACCAAACCCAGAAAAAAATATCTACTGCTGAGAAAATAATCATGGTGGGAGAATAGCAAACAGATGTGTCCTTATCTGATAATTGAACAAAGCCTGTTCCAGTCAAACATCCCTTGGCAGAATGATCAAAGGTGGACTAAAGAAGAACCTTTGCCGGGTCAGACAATCCAGCACCCTGTTTCCACAGGGTGGCAACCAGATGTCCCCCATGAAGCCCACAAACTGGGTGTAATTAAAAGCCTTTTCCTGCTCTGTTTCCAAGCAACAGATATTACAGATTGACTGCCTCTGAAGCTGGAGGTTTCCTTTAGCTACCATGGCTAACAGCTGTTTTTCCTCTATGAATGCGTCCAGTTCCCTTTTAACATACAGTTGCACAGATGTAAGTCATTCTGTACCTGTTCCAAAGTTTTGCTACATCAGGTGTTTGTTTACTACTCTTGTTCTCTTGCAAAGATTCAAATGTTCCATTCTGCATCCTCCTACTGTTTTGTTGCATGTTATTTTTGTAGATTTGTGTGTGCGTGTGCAAATAATTGATACATGCTACCATCATACTTTCCTAGTGCCCACACGCATCCAAAGCACACACCCTTAACCCTAATCTATAGCAATGGGAAATCAGCAAAAAGGCAGTTTCTTTGCTTTGATATAAACATCTTAGATCAGAATGGTGTATTTGGGGGAGAATTTGAGTTGAGGAGGGGAGGGCAGGATGTAAGTTAAATAAATAAAACCAGAGAAGTTAGTAGCAAACACCATGTCCTGTGGCAGTAAATCCCATCAGTTAATAATTCTGGTTTGCTTAAATGGCAAACCCTTGCCATTCATGATTTGATCACAAGATATGGTCACCAGACCCATTTTTTACTCCCCCCCCCCATTGTAACCATTATACTGTTAATTTTGGCAGGAACGGTGGTGGTTTTACTACTGGGAGGTAGCAGAACCCTGCCTCTCAATACTCTCAAATTATTCGCAGTGATCCTGAGAACGAATTCTCTGCAAATGGCAAGGACCTCCTATATTTTCTCTTTGCTGGATCTATTGCTAATCATTCGGTTATTCTAAGCTTGTGTTATGGGAAAGGGAAGAAAAGTTTTCTCTCTCTCTACTTTCTGCAGACTGCACATCATTTTGTAATTCTCTATCAGATTTCCACCCCCACCCTTTTGAAATTTTCAGTATGGGATGAAAGAAGAAAAAAAATGTGTTTGTTACATAAAGCAAAGACATGAAGAAGAATTCCTCAAAAGACAAAATTTTTGCCTGAGAGGCGTGTTGCATGATGTTTGCTGCGTTTCTTCTTTGAAAGCAAGACAGCTACAACACTGAACCTTGTCTGCATATTCGTCTCTGTAACTTTGGACATTCCTTTAAGATTGACTATTGTTATACACTAGAGTTTTTATATCATAAGTATGTGATTTCATTAATGAAGCTGTAGTAGTATATCAGAAATGTGTGCTTTGTTTTTGTTACTACAAGGTGATTTTCTGTGTTTTACCCCACCTAGAAGTTGGCAACCATAAAAATGCCCTCACCCTGGTTACCGCCTGCATTACTTCTGAGCCACTATTAGGGATGGGCATGAACCGGAAAAATGTGGTTTGTGACAGTTTGCTGTTTGTGACTGAACCACAAACCGAACTGGGAGATTTATTTGCAAACTGAACCAGTTCGTGGTTTGTGGCCCTGCAAACCAAATTGAAAGGGACTGTAGTCCCTTTGACAGGGCTTGCAGAAAGCCCAAAAAACAGCTGAGCAAGGGGGAGCAACCTGCTCCCCACCTCTCAGCTGTTTCAGGCTGCCTTGTACAGTCCCTTTAAATTTTTAAAGGGACTGCACAAGACAGCCCGAAACAGTTGAGTGGTGGGGAGCAGGCTGCTCCCTCTTGCTCAGCTGTTTTTGCTGCTTTAGCAGGGAACTAAAAGGTGTTTAATGGGACTCGGAGTCCCTTTAAACCACTGTTTTTTGCTGTATCCATGAACTGCCACAAACTGCTTTAAAAGTTCATGGAAATTTGTGACAGTAGACCCATCACAAACTTTGGTTCGCGAGCCACGAACGGCAAAATTTGTGATGAATTTTGCTTCATTGTTCAGTTTCTGCCCATCCCTAGCCACCATAACAAGGCCTCAAGGAAGACTGAAGAGTCTAACCTTATGCAGATTCCTGGTCCCACAACAAATGTTTTCCCACTAGATGGCATTAGAATGCTATCCTTGTTTGCTGTTTTCTTGACTGTGCTCATCGCGTGGCTCTGGCCCTCAAAAACAGCCCAAGCTTTATGTCCTAGAGCAGGGATGACTTCTGAGCTGGGGACTGACTGCCTTACCTTTATGCAGACAATCACAGAAGGGGCAGCCAAGCAAGAGGAATGCTTCATGGGGCAAGTGCAGGGGAAAGAACTCTCAAGTCATCCAAACCCCCCCCCCCATCTCTTCTTGCATGCAGTGCTTTGTTTTTGTTGGGCAGTGCTTTTGTTCTGCCCTCACAGCAGCGTTTTTGCTCTGGCTGTACAAGATCCTTAAAGGAAACCAGTGCTGAGTTTGTCTACATCTCAGAAAGGAACCCAACAGTACATGCTTTGCACACACAAGATCCAAGCTACCAAGGATGTGCATTTGGGCATTTACAGTCTGAGTATATGCTCAAAAATGCCTTATCAGTATTTTTTCCAAATATGGCCGGGTATCCAGAGCAATAGTCATGCATTCTGGAATATCAGTAATCAGGTCCTGAAACATTCCAAAAATATTTGGGGCTGGCATTTTAAGGCTCTCAAACCTGTTTTCCTTCACTTTTATGGGATTCCCAGGCAGTGGCAGGAAGGCAGCTCTCCCAGCCAATGGGATCAGATGTTAGGGGGAGCACTAGAACTGCTTGCCTGATTGTGAGGACTGGATTCTCCAGTTTGACATGGATTCTGTTGGGCTTGCCGCACTGGCCCTTGCTCAAGCTGGCTGGCTTGGATGCTTGTGTTTGGCAATGGATGTACTGGGCTTGCAACTCTGGCAGGTGTTTCTGCTGGGATTCTCTGGTTTCATGTCGGGCTCATTGGCTCTGTTTATGCTTAAAGGCTTCTGGTTCTTTTGGGCTTGCAACAGTGCCCCCTGTTTAAGTTGCCTTGGCTTGGATGCTCTGATTTGACAATGGCTGTGTTGTGAAATTCCTGGAGATTTGGGGGTAGAGCCTGGGGAATACAGGGTTTGGGGAGGGGAGGAACCTCAACAGCGTATAATGCCATGCGGTCCATCCATCAAAGCAGTCCGGGAGATAGAATAATAGAGTTGGAAGGGACCTCCAGGGTCATCTAGTCCAACACCCTGCACAATGCAGGAAATTCACAAATACCTCCCCCTCCACACCTGCAGTGACCACTGTTCCATGCTCAGAAGATGACCAAAAACCTCCAGGATCCCTGGCCAAACCGGCCTGGAGAAAAAATGCTTCCTGAACCCAAAGTGACAATTAGCATTTCCCTGGGTGTGTAAGAAAGGGCCACAAGAACTAAGCACCGATGCAACCCTTCCTGCCCTCCCTCTCATGATCTGCCTAAATTCACAAAATCTGCATTGCTGCCAGATGGCCATCTAGCCTCTGTTTCAGTCTCCACAGAAGGAGAGCCCACCATCTCCCGAGGAAACCTGTTCCACTGAGGAATCATTCTGTCAGGAAGTTCTTCCTAATTATCAAGAAGCTCTCCAGGTCCTACCTGGAGGTTGGCAACATTGATAAGAGCAGAGAGATCTTCGTGGTCTCTGTGCATCACACCTCTGGGATTATGTGCGCCTGCGCCGATCCCGATCGGTAACTTCAAAGCCTCAACGGATTTTTGCGCCAACTCCCCGGTCCCGCGCTGACTCCACTGCGCATGACTGGGGAGGGGCATGAGGATCCCGCCAGTTCTCTTCTGACCGCCGCGTCGTGAGGATCCTTTTTCACCTTGCTCCGGTCGGTAGTTAACTTCTTCTCTTTTTCTAGCCCTTTGGACTGATTTTTTACCCTTGACGAACTCGGACTGTTTTTCTGGATTGGTTTTCGGACTCTCCTTGTGTTCCCGCCGTATGGCCTATGGCCCAGCGGTGGGGTTTTTTCAAGCGGTGCTCAAAGTGTGGCAGCAAGATAGCCCCTCCGGACAAGCACTCCCTGTGCCTCCTCTGCCTAGGTGAATCGCACCGGGTAGACTCTTGTTCCAGCTGCGCAGCCTTCTCGAAACAAACTCGGAAAAATCGAGCGGCAAGGCTCCGTGTTGCTCTCCTGGAATCGGCCTTATCACCGAGGATGTCCTCCTCCGAAGTTCCGACTTCACCCCCTCCGATGCCGACAGGTCCAGTACCGTCGCCAGCTAAGAGCACCATCGGTACCGATAAGAAATCGGCACCGAAGAGACCACTCCCCTTGCCCGATACTCCTGCAAAGAAATGCAGAGAGGGCAAGAAGGAGAAGGGCAAGCCTAAGCACAAGAAACCATCTAGTGCTTCATCGACGCAAGTAGCGCCTGACACAGCCCAGCCTGGGCCCGAACGGCTTGACCCTCATGGCCGCGAGCGATCTCGAGATAAATCTCTCTCCCCGATGCCACGGCCCATCATTCTGATGGACTCCGACCTCGATATTGACCTTACACAGGTCCCCAGGGATAGTCCCGACGCCGGAGTCAACCCACCGCCGAGACCGAGAAGGGACAGAGTTCCGCGTTCCCCAGCTCCCTCGGTGCCGTGGGACGTACAACAATGGCGGTACCTCTATGGGTCCTACCCACCACCACCCAATGGTACCCCGCCGAATGGGATCGACAATCCACATCATCTAGGGTCTCTCGATACCGAGATCCCCCCTCGGCCCCGACACCGCTACCGGCGCCAGCCACACGGGAATGGACACCACCCGATGTCGAACCCCGGCCCTTGCCCATGTCCCAAGACCCTTCGAGCCCGACTCCCCTCTCGCCATCGGACCACTCGGCACCGGGGTCTCCCGCTTCATCTGACTCAGAGGACGAGTCGATTCCGCACCCCTCTCCCGATAAACCGGTCACAGACGACCTACCAATATCCCCCTCTGAGGATGTGAAGCCTTACGGAGAATTGATTAAAAGAATGGCACACTCACTGGCATTGGCTACAGCCCAACCGACACCAACAGCCACAGACTCCATCTTTGACATTGTCCAGATGGATACCTCCACGGCAGTAGCGCTCCCACTCATATCGGTATTGATGAGTACAGCCAAGGAGTCCTGGCCTCATCCTTCTTCCACCCCTATCTCAAGTAGACGTCTGGATCATATGTATAAAATCCAGGAACCAGGGGCGGAATTCCTGTTTGTTCACCCCAAGCCGAATTCGGTAGTAGTAACTCCCTCTACCAAAGGTCGTAGTGGACACACCTCCCCACTAGACAAAGAGGGACGAAAACTGGATTCTTTTGGAAGACGTGTTTATTCGGCAGGTGCACTAGGATTAAAAATTGCAAACTACACTGCCTGCATGAGCAGGTACCAGTATTCGCTCTGGGAGCAGATGACGGCACTCATAGCTCCCCTCCCAGAAGACAAGTTACGAGCAGCTAGAAAGATTCAAAAAGAGGGCATGACCCTGACAAAACATCAGTTCTCAGCCTCCAAGCACTCCGCCGAGGTGACATCCAAGACGCTCACATCAGCAGTGTCCATCAGACGTCACGCCTGGCTCCAGTCAACCTCTCTTCCTCAGGACACCAAAAATTTGATTGAGGATCTTCCCTTTGATGGAGACGGACTCTTCAGTTCCACAACAGATACCGTGCTCCATGAACTGGATAAAAGCATGAAGACATCCCGCAGCCTGGGAGTCTCGCAACCTAAACCACAAAAACAAAGAACGTGGCAAAGGTCATGGCCGAAGAAGCAGACACAACGATCTCCCTCCGAACCCCAATGGCAGAGATCTCCACCCACCTACCAGCAGAAGCCGTATAGCCAGAAGCCTCGCTTCCCGGCTGCATCAGCTTCTAAGTCGAAACCTCCTAAGCCAAGCAAACAGAGTTTTTGACTCCCACCCACGCTCCGACCTCCCTACTCGTCTGTCACCTTACCTAACAGCATGGCGTCGCATCACCTCAGACAAATGGGCCCTTTCAGTCATCGCCGAGGGATACAGAATAGAATTTCTTGAGACTCCAACGAAATCTTACTTTGTTGTCACCCCCCATCCGACACCCTAGTCACCGAAGTCGAAGCCTTGTTAGCCAAGGATGCAATAGAACCGGTACTCGCCTCCCTCCTCCAGCAGGGGTTTTACTCCCGATACTTCACAGTACCAAAGAGGGATGGAGGGCTCCGGCCCATCCTAGATCTCCGGAACCTCAATGCATTCATAATCTACAAGAAGTTCCGGATGACTACCTCCAGATCATCCTTCCACTAATAGAGGCAGGAGCCTGGATGGTTATATTAGACCTGAAGGATGCATACTTCCATGTGACCATTCATCCTTCTCACAGGCCATTCCTTCGCTTCGCTATTGGTACACGCCATTTCCAGTACAAGGCCTTCCCCTTCGGTCTGTCGACAGCACCACACGTCTTCACGAAGCTGATGGCAGTAGTAGCAGCCCACCTGCGTCTGCAGGGCATCCATCTTCACCCTTACCTCGACGATTGGCTTCTGATCGCATCCTCTCCAGAGGACCTCCAGAATCATGTCGCGATTACGTTACGCACTCTGGAGACCCTGGGCCTGACAATCAATCTAAAAAAGTCCATGCTCATCCCTTCCAGACGAGTACAATTTATCGGAGCTGTTCTCGACTCTGTGCAGTGCAAGGCTTTCCTGCCTTCCAGCAGGATAGTGGATATCATTTCCCTCATCGAGACTCTGAGAGGAACCCGAGTAGCAACGGCAAAGCAGTTGCTCCATCTCTTAGGCCTCATGGCCTCAACCACTATGGTTCTTCCCTTCGCGAAGCTTCACATGAGACATTTGCAACTCTGGTTTCTCCGCCGTTTCCGGCCCAGTCTACATCCCCTCTCCAAAAGATTCAATCTTTCGGACCCAGCACTACAGGCCATGGACTGGTGGCATACGCCACAAAATCTGCAGACAGGCGCTCCCTTTTGTCACCCTCCCCATCAGTAACCATAACGACAGACGCCTCCCTATGGGGCTGGGGAGCCCATCTCAAAGACCTGTGCATAGGGGACAGATGGGACTCGTCAGTAGCTCACAACCATATCAACTTCCTGGAGCTCTTGGCAGTCCTATACGCTATCAGATCGTTCCAACACCTCCTGTCGGGAAAGACGGTGGCCGTCCTCACGGACAACACGACCACTATGTACTACATCAACCGACAGGGAGGGACAGTCTCCCGCAGTCTTTGCCGCCTGGCGGTACAACTATGGACGGAGTGTCAGTTATGGGACATCTACCTAGTAGCGAATCATCTTCCGGGCCAGCTCAATATGCAGGCCGATTTTCTGAGCAGAGGCGGGGCGTCTCTGCACGAATGGGAACTCAATCCGTTCTACCTGAACCCGGTCTTCGACCATTGGGGTCACCCATCCGTGGACGTGTTTGCCTCCAGGCAGAACAAGAAATGCCCTCTGTTCTGCTCCAGGACAGCGGATCTGATGTCCTTAGGAGACGGCCTTCTCCTCCCTTGGACGGGGCTACATGTCTACTTGTTCCCTCCGATTCCCCTGATACTGAAAGTGGTCCACAAACTACTAGCGGAACATCCACTAGCGATACTAATCACACCTTGGTGGCCAAGACAACCTTGGTTCCCCACCCTTCTCCGCATCTCCATGGGCACTTACATGCATCTACCAACGAACCCTGACCTACTCTGGATGCACGGGGGCCAAGTGCTGCACCACAACATCCCCAGGCTGAAGTTGACGGCTTGGCTACTCCGACCTCAGAGCTAGAGGCTCGTATCGCTAATATTCTACTCAATGCTCGCAAACCGTCCACACGCCGCTCCTACGTAGTGAATTGGGGAAAGTTTTTATCCTTCCTTGACTCGATAGGAAGGCCCTCCATCCCATCCTCTCTCAATGATGTTTTTGGATTTCTGTTATCCTGCAGGGATAGGGGACTGTGCCATGCGTCCATACGCGTTTATCTGTCAGCCATTTCAGTAAACCACCCGAGGGTTGATGGATACTCCATTTTCTCTCACCCAACAACGAAACAATTCCTTAAGGGACTGTATCGTCTCTTTCCATCGGTAAAGCTTCCTGTCCCAGCATGGGATCTACCCTTAGTTCTTACTAAGTTGATGGGAAAACCCTTCGAACCGATGGCTTCTTGTAGCCTACAGCTGCTCTCCTGGAAAGTAGCTTTCCTCATGGCTCTGACTTCAGTAAGAAGAGTGAGCGAACTGTCAGCGCTTCGCTGTGACCCACCGTATCTCATTTTTCATCAGGAGGCCGTCACTTTGGCTCCTGATGTCACGTTTCTGCCCAAGGTGGTATCGGACTTCCACATTAAGGCGGACATTACGTTGCCAGTGTTCTTTCCTGAACCCCAGGACTCGACACAACGTGGCTTACACTCGCTTGACGTCAAGAGAGCTCTCTCCTTTTATTTGCACCGGACAAAGCCGTTTCGCAAATCCCCAGCTCTTTTCGTCGCTTATGCCTTGCCCAAACTGGGACAAAAGCTGTCGTCTCAGAGACTTTCTAAATGGATCGTAGAGACAATTAAGCTTGCCTACCTCCTGGCCAAAAGGCCATTACCGGCGTCCCAGCGGGCTCATTCCACTCGAGCCGTGGCTGCTTCTACGGCATTCCTCAAAGGCATCCCCCTGGGAGACATTTGTAATGCTGCTACTTGGACGTCCCCTCACACGTTTGTGAGACATTATGCTCTGGACGTCCGTGCCCACCAACGTTCTGCAGTGGGCCGTGCAGTTCTACAATCAGCTCAGGTGTGAAAACCTCAGCACCCACCTCCAGGTATGTGGTGTTTATTGCTCGCTATTCTCCCAGAGGTGTGATGCACAGAGACCACGAAGAAGATATACAGGTTGCTTACCTGTAATTGGAGATCTTCGAGTGGTCATCTGTGCATTCATACCACCCGCCCTCCTTCCCCTCTGCTTTCGGTCTCTAAAAAAAAAAAAAGGAAAACAAATTCCTTGGAGGCTGTTTGCAGCGGTCAGAAGGAACCGGCGGGATCCTCGTGCCCCTCCCCGGTCATGCGCAGTGGAGTCGGCGCGGGACCGGGGAGTTGGCGCGAAAATCCGTTGAGGCTTTGAAGTTACCGATTGGGATCGGCGCAGGCACACATAATCCCAGAAGTGTGAATGCACAGATGACCACTCGAAGATCTCCAATTACAGGTAAGCAACCTGTATTTCTTTTTAAAAAGTGAAATTAGAGTTGCTTCTGGTTCCTCCTAAATATTGTTTCTTAAACCCAGTCTGTCTAGAGAACTTCAGTGATGTTCAGTCTGATCGTATGTGTTTACTCAGAAGTATGTCCTTCTTATTTTAATGACCCTTACTCAAAGATAGGTGTGCAGAGGTATAGGGTTGCAGCCTCAATTCGAAGCTCTCTTACAGTGAGTCAGACTATTGGCTCATCTAGACCAACACAGTCTACTCTGACTGGCAGTAAATTTTGGGTTCTCTGAGCTTTAATCCCTCAGCTAACATAGTCCCCACCTCCACCACTTGACCCCCATTTAGGGTGGCCAGACTGGGCACACTAGGGCATACGCACAGTGGAAATTGGCCTCATGACATGACATGATACTCTAGGAATTCCCCTGATCTCTATGTTTTTTACCCCCATTTTGTTCCCCCCATTCCACTGAGCAATCAGCAGGAGCCCAAAAGCTGTGCATGGGAGTTTGCCCAGCGTGGTTGACACACCCTGGTCCTGCCTCTGAGTGGGTGGGCCTGTGGGTAAGCCCTGGTCAAGCTCAGCTCCTGCAGGGGCACTGCCTCTTTCCAGATTTGTGTCTTCCAAGAGCTTACCACCTAGACACCTGCGGTTGGAAAAGTTCATTTTGAATAGCCTTTAAATCACCCCTTTCTGCAAACTCAAAATGGCAGCCACTTTTGCAACCGTAGCTTCATTCTCATAATCACCAACAGTGATTTCAATGGACTTGTTCTCTCAAAGGGGCCACACAGTTGGGCCACCCATAGCTAAGGGGCTTCTTTGTACATGGTGGACTGTCAAAGGATGCAGGAAAATGTCGTTCGTAAATTCTTTTTAAAAATAGATAAACAACATCCGAAAACATGCTGATGGGAGATTTAGTATGCTTAGTATCTTCCGGAAGTCATAGAATATTAAGAGCAGTTGAATCTACTTCGGAAGGAGACGGGAAAAAGAATTGGGTTGATAGAGTACCTAACCATTTATAGAGAATTGCAGTTGGTGAGGGAAAGATTAATGCCGGGGGATTTGTGGTGTAACCCACGTCTTCTGGCCTTACTCTTCCCTCACCCACCCCAGGGTGCTCTAACATTGTAGAGGTTCTGACCTTTTTGAAGATGAAAGTTGTATGGAGGGGTGTGTGCACACTATTTATTAATTTCAGAAGAAACGCTTTTCGTCCGATACAAATCATACGTACCCTAAAGACTGTTCAGTAGAACATCTGACAGCTTAAAAGGACATTTTAAAACCTCTGAACATGAGAAACTGCTTTCCTAGTGGTGCCGCTGGTCCACCTTGTTCAGTACTGCCTTTTCTGACTGGCTACAACTCTCTGGGGTCCCAGAGAAAAGAGAAAGAGCTTTCCAAAACTTATGACCTGAGATCCTGGCTGGAGAAACCCGTTAAAAGAAGGTGGTGGGTGTATGTCATGCACCACAATTCCCTCCTCACACTTTTCATCCAATACAAATAAATCATATGCACCCTAAAGCCTCTTCAGTAGAACATCTGACAGATTAAAAGGACATTTTAAAACCTCTGAACATGAGAAACTGCTTTCCTAGTGGTGCCACTGGTCCACCTTGTTCAGTACTGCCTTTTCTGATTGGCTACATCTCTCTAGGGTGCCAGAGAAAAGGGAAAGAGCTTTCCAACACTTATGACCTGAGATCCTGGCTGGAGAAACTTGTTAAAAGACGGTGGTGGGTGTATGTCATGCACCACAATTCCCTCCTCACCCTGCACCTCCAGCATCTTAAATGTTGCCATACCGCATAGGAAGGGGGAAGTAAAAATGTCCCTTCCCTGAACTGTACCACTCAGAATCGGGGCTCCTTAAGTTACCTTCTGCCCTGGCCTAGATGGTTCAGGCTAGTCCAATCTTGTCAGATCTCGGAAGCTAAGCAGGATTGGCCCTGGTTTGTACTTGGATGGGAGACCACCGAAGTGGCTACACAGAGGCCGGCAATGGCAAACCCACTTCTGAACATCTCTTGCCTTGAAAGCCCCATGGGGTCACCATATATTGGCTGTGATTTGTCAGCACTTCCCACCACCATCAAGCAATGTCCCGCTCACTTAGCCCTGAACTCCACCCTGCAGCAGCACTGTAGGCAATAGTATTGCAGTTCTAGATCGCTGAGATATGGGAGAAGAGGATAAGCAAGAAATCCACTCACCTAACGCTCGCGTTTAGCAGCCTTGCTCTTGAGCGACTGAGCGAGGGATTTCCTAATTGGTTATTGCCTGACCCTAAGGTTCTACATGTACCTCCAACTTGTCTGTCAAAATGGTAAATGCTGCTAAATGTGTCTGAGATGCTTGCAGGTGCAATGGTAGATGAAGTACAACCTGACGGTGAGATTAGGCAATTTTTTTTTTAATAAAAAGGAAGCCGATTACATCTGTCTGAATATATAGTGAATTGGACTAAGTCGGAACAATGCCCCCTTAGAACAAATTCCCGACAAGTGCTCTTTTACACATCAGCCTTCAAATGGCAGCCAGAGAGATTATCTATTTAGGTATTAAAAATCCCCAAAGATATTACACAACTTGTCAAATTAAATATGGATCCCTCTTATTAATCAAAAAACAGCAGACTTAAGAGTATTGGGAAGCAAGCGGCTAGCCTGTGGGGGGAAATTAATATCATGAAAATGAACGCCCTTCCTCACCTCTTATATACTCTGAAAGGCCTTCCGGCTTCAATTCCCCCAAAGTACTTTGATTAAAATTAATAAAACACTCCACAATGTTTTATGGAGAGCTGAAGAAACCCATTCTTTGATCTATACAGAAAAAAGAAGCCACAGCTTCCAAGTTTTCATGAAGAGCATTATCACAGGCCTTTCTCTGTCTAGGTGTCAACATTTTGGGTTAAAGGTGTGGCATCTGGGGACAGGGCCTTTGCTGTGGTGGCCTGGTGTCTGCCATGGCTAGGCCTGGAGTCTCTCCTGGCATTCCCCACTGTTGCTGCTCCGCCCAGTCTCTGCTGGTGTTCCCCACCACTACAGCTGGGCCTGGAGCCGTTCCTGGTGTTCCCTGTTAGTGTGACTGGGCCCAGCTGGGCTCCACAGGAGCAGCAGGAGCCAGGCCTTCAGTGCTAAATCACATTGTCTATGTATGCGCAGACCACACTTTTTATTTGGGGGATTTAAACCCGCAGTGTTTTTTTTTAAAGTTTTCAAATTTTTCTACATACCTAGGGGGTCACCCAAATTTGCAGAAATTTTTTGGGGGGGAGTAAGTATGCCCCCTATCTGCAGATTTAGATATCTGCACATCGGGGACTGTTGAGAATTAGATATATAGATATTAATAGTGACTTAAGGTTATAGGGCTATTGTAAGAAGTACAATGAAATAATACATTCTGAACTATCTAAAGAGTTTAGTACTAAGTGCTATATAAGAAGAAGAAGAAGAAGAAGAGAAGAGATTGGATTTATACTCCGCCCTTCACTCACTTGGAGTCTCAGAGCGGCTTACAAACTCCTTTTCCCTTCCCCTCCCCACAACAGACACCCTATGAGGTAGGTGGGGCTGAGAGAGCTCTTTCCCAAGCTGTCCTTGAGGGAACAGCTGGCACAGAGCTATGGCTTGCCCAAGGTCATCCAGCCAGGTGCAAGTGGAAGAGTGGGGAATCAAACCCGGCTCTCCCAGATTAGAGTCCGCGCACTTAACCACTTCACCAAACTGGCTCTCATATAAAAGCTAAACAATGATCATCATTGTTGTGATTGGATGATGGAAAGAGCCATCAAGTCACAGCTGACTTATGGCGACCCCTAGTGGGGTTTCCAAGGCAAGAGACGTTTCAGAGGTGGTTTGCCATTGCCTGCCTCCACGTCACAGCCCTGGTATTCCTGAGTGGTCTCTCATCCAAATACTAGCCAGGGCCGACCCTTCTTAGCTGCCAAGATCTGATGAGGTTAGGTGAGGACTATTGCATCTTTTTAGGTTTCTGCTTGTACCTTCCTTAAATCTTTGTTGCTGGTAGTTTTGACAGACTTTTTTTTAAAGTCTGGTCTAGTCTTAATGCTGATTTGCTAGCTCATTGGCTTACAGTGCCATCCTAAGCAGAATTACCCCCTTCTAAATCCTGCAGAGTCAGTCAGCCTAGAAAGGTGCAGCTCTGCTTATGATGACATCTTTGCATCATTTATGAGCTATCTAGGGGGAGAAATGTTGTAATTCAAAAGATAAAAATCATACAAGGAAGGAGAAACCAAGGAAGGAACGGTCTGCTTTAATGATTCTGCCTCAGCCTACAGTGCTTCCATGCCATCTTCTTAATTATTGAAACTCCATCTATAGCAACTAGATTCAAGTCCAGAGGCACCCACCAGAGTTTAGGGGGAGCAGCTCTCAGATATGAAGGGAGATTTGACCCTTGAAAGCTCATACCCTCCCAAATCTCTAAGGTCCTACTGGACTCAGATCTAGCTGTTCTACTGCAGACCAATATGGCTGCCCTCTGCAATGATCCATACACAGCTGGACCGCTTTAGGTTCAACATGTCTTCCTAAACAGGCACACTAGAAGACCCTTCTTCACGAATACTGGGGAATGAGATGGCAGTAAACTGAAAACATTTGTGGATTCCTTAGTTGGTTCAGTTTCCTTGGTGAGCTTCAGGTATATCATCTATGTGCTTCCAGGATTTTGAGAGACTATCCTCTTATTCTAAACCTGGCATGTAAGGAAGAAGAAGAAGAGATTGGGTATATATCCTGCCCTTCACTCACTTGGAGTCTCAGAGAGGCTTACAAACTCCTTTCCCTTCCCCTCCCCACAACAGACACCCTGTGAGGTAGGTGGGGCTGAGAGAGCTCTGAGACAACTGTCCTTGAGAGAACAGCTGGTACGGAGCTATGGCTTGCCCAAGGTCATCCAGCATGTGCAAGTGGAGGAGTGGGGAATCAAATCCAGTTCTCCCAGATTAGAGTCCGTGCACTTAACCACTATGCCAAACTGGCTAAGGTAAAGCACGCTGTCCACTCGCAACTGACGTATGGTAACTCCACAAAATCCTACCTCATGGGGTTTTCAAGGAAAGAGATGAGCAGAGGTGGTTTGCCCTTGCCTTCCTCTGCATGGTAGCCAGCCCCCATCTTCCTTGGTGGTCTCCCATCCAAGTAATGACCCTGTTTAGCTTCTGAGTTCTTATAAGATTGAACTAGTTGGCTAATTAGGGCTTAATAGGGATATACAATTATGTATTCCCCCCCCCCCATTTCATGCCTATTTTGTTTGGCGAGTTCCACATTTTTGTTTGTTCCTTTTATGCCATTTTCATGTCATTAATGCCAAACCAGAGGTCGCTTTGAACAGCAGTCTCTACCGATTTTCTTTAATATGGTTGGGGAGAAAAATGGCTGCAGATTGTGAAGAATCTATAAAAGAAAAATGAATGTTTCAATGGCACCAGAGTTGTCATGAAAACAAGCAATATCCCCAAATGGCAGAAGAGGAAAGACCTACCAATTTGAAGGGCCAGCCAGTGGCAAATTGCCCCCAGCTCTGTTAAATCATCTGCTGGATGCTCAAGGCTGTGTAGGGGAAATTTTTTTTGACCATTTCAATGGCAATGAAGGAAAATTCTTTTTCATGCTGGCATTGCAGGTAGGCCAAGGGCAGATCATTTTGTACAAAGTGGGATTGCTCAGTAATGGCACAATTTGGGCTTGATATCTGTGTTCCATATCGACAGCTCTCCCAAGCCTCATTACCACTTACTGCATGGAATCTCCTAATGGCCTTTTGTTCCAATACTATGGAACTTTTGTTCAAGCCATGCCAAATGGATACAACGTGCTGCCCTAATTGTGAAAACGATAATCCTCCAGAACTGGAAACACACCATCCTTCTGCCAGTAAGCGAGCAACAAGAAGGAGTCACAGAACGTAGCGTTAGAGAAAAACCAAACAGGTACAGATGGCAGGGCTGTTGCATTTAGCTAATCGATAGGTTACATTAAGTGATCGACAAGCCTTTTGACTGGTTTAAAACAGTACCATTGATTAAATCAGACAGCAAAGGTTTTGTTTTTTTAAAAAATAAGGTCTTATAAAAAAGTATAAATGTCATCTGGGAAGAGGCATTCTCATTTCTCACACAGAAAGGAATGCCTCTTTTCAGGGCTACTAACAGCCACTGTGGCTTCCCAAAAATGTGCCTCACAACACCTAGCAAGGAGAACCCTGGAGAATCCCCCGAATTACAACTGATCTTCACAAGATGGAGATTTGTTCACCTGGAGAAAACGTCTAGTTTGGAGGATGGACTATATACCTGCAGAGATCACTCCCCAAACCCTGCCCTCCCTAGGCTCTACCCCTCAAATCTCCAGATATTTCCCAACTGAGAGTTGGCAACACCTAGCTCAGATATATGAAAACAATCACATGCATAAATGAAGGATTCTGGCAGCAAGTTAAATACATCAGCCATGATGTCTTTGAATCCCTTATTTCATCAGAAAGGTAGTCTTTTTTAATATATTTAATCCAGTGCTGTAAATGGTGACCCTACATAAAGATTAACGTTCAACAATCTTACTAGCCTCCAAGGCCACAATTAAACAAGCATGCAAAACAAGTTGTTCAGTTCTCATCTGCTCTTACAGTATTCTGCTGAGGTTGCCTTCATAACGTGCTTTTACTTCATCAAAAGAGGGAGGGAGAAGATAAGAACAGAACTGTCAAATAGGGATGGGCACGAACTGCATTTTTGCGATTCAGTTCCTGGTTCATAGCTGAACCACAAACTGAACCATGAATCCATAAGAACTGGGAGGTTAGTTTGTGAACTGACCCGATTTGTATCGGTTCGTGAGCCATTTAAAGTTTAAACCCCTGCTTTCTGCTCTCTGGCTTTTTGTGGAGAGCAGAAAGCTGGGGGGGCATTTAAACCAAACAGCTGAGCTGTTTTTCTTGAAAAGCATGCTCTTCACGAACCTCCATGAACGGCATCAAAATCTGTGAAAGTTTGTGATGGTTCTTCAGTTTGTGAACATTGCTTTGTGAACCACGAGCCGGACAAAATTTGTGACGAATTTTAGTTCGTCAGCCAAATTATGCCTATCTCTGCTGACAAACACAAATAAACAGGTACAGAATGTGTGACCAAACTCTTTTTGCACCTCCTCAAGATTGCTGTGTGAAAATGATATCCAATCAGAGAAGATTCTTCCTTTCCAATACTCTGCCAACTATTTGTATCCTACTGCTTACTCCCTGTCCGTGGTGAGCAGTACATCTCCTGAGTAGGGAAGGTCATTCATAATTCCTAGAAGAAGGCTGGAATGTTCTGTCTAATAATCTCTGATGATTGGGGGAGATCAACCCTCATTATTCTGCAAATTATTTGTACCATACTGCTCACTCCCTGTCCACGATCAGCAATGTATCCCTTTGGCTGGAAACCATTATCTTTGTTTTTGGGTCAAGTTTGTTTTCCCCTGCCTATGTCTCATAACTATTATCTTTGGTCAGTCCAAGAAGCCCATTTGCCTCCTTCTTTGGGAAGTAGTTCCAATTAATTGTTGGGAAATCCTCTTCTCCCTTTGGTTCCAAACATGCGGTAACAAATATTACAGATTTCTTTACAGCTCAGAACAGCTCCAATTGCCAGGCACTTCCCTTATACCAAGAGAACTGCTTCGTGGGTCATTGCGACCATCTAGGCTGATACAGCAGATGAAATTTAACAGGGAAAGATGAAAGCAGTTAATTTTATAGCCGTGCAAAAGCTCCAGTACTGGTAGTTTAAGAGCAGCTTGCACTTATATTATTCCAGGTTTGGAGATCTTGTGTAAAGTTGTTGTTGTTCAGTCGCACAGTCAAGTCTGACTCTTCGTGACCCCATGGACCACATCACACCAGGACCACCAATCCCGCCATCCTCTGGAGTCTGCAGAGCCCCTGTTTTGCTCCTTCCCCATCCTGGGACTGTGGACTGCTGATTGGATGTATTTAATAGGGTAGAAACCCAGTGACGGTATAATAGAAACCTAAGAGACTGGGGCTATTCTGTGCTTTGCAATATTGACATGAGCACTGATGAGGTTTTGGAGTCTACAAACTGGGCAAAGAAACCTCCCAAGTTGATTATTGGTGGGAGAGTGAGAGTGCACACGCTTTATCGGCAGAAGGAAACTAGGGGTAATTTCAAACACATTGGATAGTGCATTTTCACTGCGCTTTTGCAACTGGATTTTCCTATGCGAAACAGGAAAATCTACTTGCAAACCATTGCAAAAGTGCATTGAAGGTGTATTATCCAATGTGTGTGAATTGTAGGTTCAGTCTTGCCATTTATAAGGATTTCTGGCAGCGGGCATTGGGGAGGACCTTTTTCTGCCTGACACCAGAGCTGCCAAGACTCACCTAGGGCCTCCAAGTTGAGATTCCCTCTGGCCCACTCTCGCGCAACCAAGACCAAACACGATATGAAAGCAGATCACACCATTTTACCAGCTTCATGAGTCACTAGGGCTGCCAGAATTTTGTCCCTTGGTGGCCCTGCCTGATACTTTGCAGACTGAGCTAAGCTTGCCAAGTCTGGGTTAGAGACTTCCTGGAGATTTGAAGGGAGGGGCAGGGCAGGGTTTGGGGAGGGAAGGGGCGGGACCACAGCAGTGCCTGAAGCCATTGAGTCCATCCTTCAAAGCAGCCATTTTCTCTCTGTAGTCTGGGGATCAGATATAATTCCAGGAGATCTCTAGGCCCACCTGGAGAGTGGCAACCTTTGGCCAGACTGTGGCTGGTTGTGCATCTGCCGTTCACTCCACATTTTCTCAATACTGAGGGAAAGGTGCAGCTCAAAACCACATTTAAATACCCTGGGCCAATGCCCTACTGACTGCAAAGTCACCCCTGAATGGCCCAAAATCTATGCAGAAGGTACCATAAAATCCGATGACCAAAGAAAGTGAAAGCAGCATGCAATGCAGAGGGGAATTTCTGTTCCAACATGGGTTTACTAAAACAGTGGAGGGAAAAGCCAATGCAGAATCACCCCCATTGACAGAGCAGAGGGCAGCCTTTCTGTGTGGAAGGCCCTGTGTTTCAGTCTTGCCAGTTAAAAAAGGATCTCAGGTGACAGATTTGGGAGAAACCCTTCTCTGCCTGAGACTGAGGCACCACTGCCCGTCAGAATAGCTGGGCACTGGGTTAGATCAACTGATGGCCGAACCTGGCTTAAGGTAGCTAGCTCCATATGATTGTATCTTATCTGCTACGTTCCAAAAAGCAATTCTCCTAGAAATCCCAGAGTACTGCTTGTGTGTTATGTGTCTGTGTTAAATTTAAGATTATGTTGGGGGGTAAATCTTTGCCGTTGCAGATTGCCTCTTATAGAAAGGGCATGCTCTTGTCTGTGAGGTAGGCTTTCTGAAATAACCCTTGAGAAAAGAAAAACCTCCACAACTGACTCTGATCACAGGGGACAATCATCTCTGCAAATGTAGGCTGAGTGGCAGGGAAACAGAAATTCACAGTGGTTTGAGCTAAGCCCGGTGCAAGCAAAGCTGGAGGTCGCTAGCCCGCAGCCAAGATAATACCAGGGTGTTAGGGCTCGGCTTCCGTCTGGAGGTATTTTAAAACACAAAAACGCAATAATGCCGGAATCATAGAACTGCAATCTTTAAATTATATTCTAAAAAGATGTTCGGCTCATATATCATTGAATTATAAAGAGATTTGGCAGCTTTATTGATGATGTTGAATCTGGCTGACAGATGCACTTACACCAGATAAGCATTCAAGATGCTGGCGTAATTGCTTATTAGTCTAGTCGTGAGGCAAAACAGCAGATTGAAATGAATAGGAGGGCTCGTGAACACAGGATTTTGCTGGCTTTGGAGGTTTGGGTTTTTCCCCCCTTCAAGTCTCCCATCTGCTAAGCATCTGGGGATTTACAAAAAATAAAATAAAAATCAAGATCCGCATCATGCGCAGGTGGGGATGACACACCGACAAAAAAAGGAGAGGCTGTCGGCGTTTGGTGCAGACCAGGGCACGGGTCACTCTTGTAGTGGAGTGTGGCAGAAATACAAAATAGGTTTCATCAGCCACTCAGAGGAACTGGTATAAATCTCACATGAACACATGAAGCTGCCTTACACTGAATCAGACCCTGGTCCATCAAGGTCAGCATCACCAATGTTCCCTCTAAGCTGAGTTAGTGTGAGCTAGCTCACAGTTTGTTAGCCTCTAGCGCACAGATTTTTGATAGCTCAGGAAGGATGGCTCCAGAGCAAAACAATTTATGCAGTAGCCAAACTGCTCACTCACAACTTTAATGCCAGTAACTCACAAAGAGGAATTTTTACTCACAAGACTCCACAGCTTAGAGGGAGCATTGGTATCATCTGTTCAGATTGCCAGAAGCTCTCCAGGGTCTCAGGCTGAGGTCTTTCACATCACCTCCTACCTGGTCCTTTTAACTGGAGATGCCACTGGGGATTGAACCTGGGACCTTCTACACGCCAAACAGATGCTCCACCACTGAACCACAGCTGATCCATACTGATACAACCCCCCTGTAAGTAGTCTCCCTCCTACTGAAATGGATCTTCCTCCTTAAGTTGGAGGGAGTCTCCTTAGACTGGAGGAAGACTTCAAACTCGAGACAAAGGGAAAGGTGGGAAATAAATATTAAAAGAAATAATTTTTGCTCATTGGAGTTATTAGCTAGTGGTAGGATCCACCCCTTTATTTGCAAAAGCCCGCTGGAAGACCCAGGACAAAACTTAGAATGCCCTTTGCAAGTCAGAACAAACGCCTGTCCCTTCAGACGAAAGCAGCTGTGTTGGCTGTTGCCTGGGAGCAGTCTGCTGGGTGTCAGTACAGCAAGACAGCTCTAAGAGAAAGTGGGGGGAAATCCTGAAAAGTTTGCATTAAAATAAAAACAACAGTGTAGGCACGCTCCCACCCAGCTCTGCAGCACACAATATGCAAATAAACCTAACTTCAGAGTAAGTTGAACAAATGTGCCCTTTTCCATTTCTTTTTGCTTTGTGTGTTGTTGTTGCAAACCTTTTCATTTTGGTTGTGATCACTGACGGTGTTTCTGATATGTTTCTTTCATGCCGTTTTCATGCCATACACCATCTTCTGCACCATCTATATATATCTAATAGCCAAGGTGCCCCCTGTGGGGTACCTGTGGGCAAAGAGATTTTCTTGCACACTTGGGGGACTCCCCAGGTGTGCAGAAAAATCCGAAAAGTTTAAAAAACGATATGGGGGATATTTAAATCCCCCCAAAAGTAAAAGACCATTCCCTGTGCATGCGCAGAGAACACTCTGGGAACTCTGCAGCTGGCTGGTGGTTGGGAGGCATCCAGGTCTTGCTGCCAGTACTGGGGGGGGGGAATCGGTGGGCGCGGGCCTCACTGTCGGTGCCCGTGGGCGGGGGGAGAAGGATTGGTGGGCCCGGGCCTTGCTGTCAGTGCTGAGGGGGGGGAGAAGCTCACCTGTGGGTGCTTCCTCCTTCTCAATGTTGAGCTCCTTCTCTCCCCCACTGCGAGTATCGCGGGTCCTCCTGCTTGTTTATATAGAATTGCTGGAAAACAAGGCGTAAACTGTAATGGTAAAATTTCCATCCGAATTCATAGTATAGCTGGACTGTGGGGCTTTGTTTTTGAGAAATGTGTCAATCAAACTGACTTCTCGTATCAGCTTGACAAAGTTAGACAATAAGTGCCCCCCTCTGCCACTGACACCACTGCTGTCACTAAACGGCTTTGTGTTTTACACAAAATAATCCCAAGCTTCCAGCTCATTATGTGAGCTGTAGACAAGAGTCTGCTTGTCGGCACCTCAAGAGATCCAGCGTTTTGTAGTGGTTAAGACAGGTGGACTCTAATCTGGAGAGCCCGGTTTGACTCCCCACTCCTTCACATGCAGCCGGCTGGGTGACCTTGGGCCAGTCACAGTTCTCTCAGAGCTCTCTCAGCCCCACTTACCTTTCAAGGTGCCTGTTATGGGGAGGAGAAGGGAAGGTGATTGTAAGCCACTCTGAGATTCCTTAGGGTAGAAAAAAGCAGGGTATAAAAACCTGCTCCTCCTCTTCTTCTTCTGGAAAGGGTGTGTGGGATGTACGTTTTTCTATGTACATCCATTCCTAACTAAAGCAGGGATTCAGAGGTTATTGTTATATAACTAAAACTGAATAGCTGGGCGAGGGCAGCTAAATCCTGACCCCTCCCCTCTTGGTGTTTCATTGCTTTCAATGCTGTTCTTTCAGTTTGGTTCACTTCCAGTACTGGAACTGGGTGTTCATCGTCGTGGTTTCTGTGCCGTCCCACATGGGGGATTGCGCAGTCGCAGGCCAGCCACGGAAAAAAAGGTTTCCAAGCTTTCTAATAGACCAGGAGCGCCCCTCCTCCCTCTGGTGCTTTCCCGCCAAAATGCTCCTGTGACCAGCGGGAGGGGCGCTACTCCCTCAGTTCTCTTTTTGCCGCTGTGGAGAAAAGATCTCCACTGCTGTTCTCTGCGTTTGTTTCCTCACCTCAGTTTTGAGACCGAGGAGATTTTTTTTTCTCTTAACAGTTTTTATTCCAGTGAACAATGAAATACATCTAAAAAAAGAAATGTTTTGTGGCTTTACACTGTGTCATTGTGACTAAAAGTGGTGCTGTTAAACGGCCATTCTCTGCCTGGGCTGCCTAGGGGTTCACACAGCAGAGCTGCCTGCTCTTGCTGTCACCAGTTTCCCCTGAAGGCATGTGTGGAAAGAGCTGGATTCAGAAGAGCTCTAGTCAAGGCTTCCCCCTCCCTGGTCAGGAGGGGTGGACAAAGAGCCTGGCATTAAAAGCCCTCTGCGGAGATCGCCTGTATGCCCAGAGCGCCTGATAAGGCATATTCCCCTAGGGTTGCCAGCCTCCAGGTGGGGCCTGGGGATCTCCCGCTTTTACAACTGATCCCCAGCTGACAGAGATCAGCTCCCCTGGAGAAAATGGCTGCTGTGGAGGTGGACGCTATGGAATTGTGCCATGCTGAGGCCCCTCCCCTCCCCAAACCCAACCTTCTCCTGGCTCCACCCCCAAAGTCCCCAAGTATTTTCCAAGTGAGACATGGCAACCCTAATATTCCCACCACAGCTGAGGTGGAGTGGACAATGAGCCTGGCGTTAAAGGCCCTCTGCGGAGGTCGCCTGTGTGCCCAGAGCGCCTGATAAGGCGTATTCCCCCACGGCTGAGGTGGGGTGGACAATCAGCCTGGCGTTAAAGGCCCTCTGTGGAGGTCGCCTGTGTGCCCAGAGCGCCTGATAAGGCATATTCCCCCACGGCTGAGGTGGGGTGGACAATCAGCCTGGCGTTAAAGGCCCTCTGCGGAGGTCGCCTGTGTGCCCAGAGCGCCTGATAAGGCGTATTCCCCCATGGCTGAGGTGGGGTAAACAATCAGCCTGGCGTTAAAGGCCCTCTGCGGAGGTCGCCTGTGTGCCCAGAGCACCTGATAAGGCGTATTCCCCCACGGCTGAGGTGGGGTGGACAATCAGCCTGGCGTTAAAGGCCCTCTGCGGAGGTCGCCTGTGTGCCCAGAGCGCCTGATAAGGCATATTCCCCCACGGCTGAGGTGGGGTGGACAATCAGCCTGGCATTAAAGGCCCTCTGCGGAGGTCGCCTGTGTGCCCAGAGCGCCTGATAAGGCGTATTCCCCCACGGCTGAGGTGGGGTGGACAATCAGCCTGGCGTTAAAGGCCCTCTGCGGAGGTCGCCTGTGTGCCCAGAGCGCCTGATAAGGCGTATTCCCCCATGGCTGAGGTGGGGTAAACAATCAGCCTGGCGTTAAAGGCCCTCTGCGGAGGTCGCCTGTGTGCCCAGAGCGCCTGATAAGGCGTATTCCCCCACGGCTGAGGTGGGGTGGACAATCAGCCTGGCGTTAAAGGCCCTCTGCGGAGGTCGCCTGTGTGCCCAGAGCGCCTGATAAGGTGTATTCCCCCACGGCTGAGGTGGGGTACACAATCAGCCTGGCGTTAAAGGCCCTCTGCGGAGGTCGCCTGTGTGCCCAGAGCGCCTGATAAGGCGTATTCCCCCACGGCTGAGGTGGGGTGGACAATCAGCCTGGCGTTAAAGGCCCTCTGCGGAGGTCGCCTGTGTGCCCAGAGCGCCTGATAAGGCGTATTCCCCCACGGCTGAGGTGGGGTGGACAATCAGCCTGGCGTTAAAGGCCCTCTGCGGAGGTCGCCTGTGTGCCCAGGTCGCCTGTGTGCCCGGAGCGCCTGATAAGGCGTATTCCCCCATGGCTGAGGTGGGGTGGACAATCAGATTGGCGTTAAAGGCCCTCTGCGGAGGTCGCCTGTGTGCCCAGAGCGCCTGATAAGGCGTATTCCCCCATGGCTGAGGTGGGGTGGACAATCAGCCTGGTGTTAAAGGCCCTCTGCGGAGGTCGCCTGTGTGCCCTGAGCACCTGATAAGGCATATTCCCCCCACGGCTGAGGTGGGGTGGACAGCGAGCCTGGCCTGAATAGCCTTCCTCAGAGATTTCGCCTGTGTGTCTGAATGGAGTCTGAATGGAGGCGTACCACCCTCCCCAGTGCTGAGCTGTTGTAGACACAGCCTAAGAATAACTGGCTCTTTTCATGGGCTTTGGCTGTGTGCCTTGAAGTCACAACTCCTCGACGTGTAAGCCAACAGGGACAATATAGATGACCCCTGGAATCAAGAATACAATCATTGATTGTAACAGAGGATACAACAAGAGCCATTAATTATAGTTTGCCCATTGGACCCTTATCTATTAGGGCAGGTGCTCTGAGAAGAAAAAACATATGCTGCCTTTTAAAAAGAGTAGTAAGGAGTTGATCCTACTCTGTAAACTGAACTCAAAGAGTCTTATAACACCTCTTCTTTCTTTTTAATCCTCACAAGAACCCTGCAAGGTAGGCACCATGAGAAGCTGTGAAGGTACAAGGTCAGGCAATTGTAATACAGTTTGATTTTTGAAGCTGGTCTCCTAGTGCCAGACCAACACTGAATCCTCATATGACACTGTGTCTTGCTGTGAATGATGTCACATAAGAGAAACTTGCACAGGCTAAGGAATCCTTGACGGTTCCAAAGGATATCATGGAACCGAGAGGAGTGGCAAACTACTTAGGCTTGCCTGCTAAGCATATTTGCTGATTGATTCTGAGTTCCCCATGAAGATGGAAACAGTATGCCTTGCCTGTGCATGAAATAACACCTGCATTGAAAAGCCCGGCCTATAGGGTCAAGTATCAGTGCTGAGAGACTGCAGCAGGGTGGTGGACTGAGGCCGCTGTGTCAGCCTTAAAAACTAGATCTGAGGAATAGGGCTTGGAGCAGAGCTCAGCAGAGAACAGGTTCTGACAGGCAGCCCCAATAGAGTGAGTAGTCAAAAACCACAGAAGGACTTAAACATAAGTAGTCTATTGTCTCAGGACATGGCTAACAACATGAAGGGGAAACTCTGCCCAGTTCAGCCACTCTTCAAAGCTACAGAAACTGAGGCTGTGGACAGATTTGTATTTTGCTGCGCCCCCGCCGCGCGGCGTTCGCACGCCGCCAGAAGGAAGCCACCCGCAGCGTTCAGACTGCGGGCAGCTTCCTACGGCAGCGTGCGAACACCACGCGGCTCCCCCTCCCGGCGCGTGTTCACACCCGCCGGAGGCAGGTGGAACGCGCGCCGCAGCAGCTGGGGCTCCACTTTTAAGTGGTGCCTGCCTGCTGCGGGAGGAGCGTGGCACCGGACGCAATGAGTCTGGGCTGCCTCCTCAGGGCAGATGCGGCCGTCTGAACGGCCACTCTGCCTCCGCTTTTGAAGCGGAGGCAGAGCGGCCCAGACTGCCAGTCTGTCCTCGGCCTCAAGAGGTCCAAACAACCCCAACTAAATGGCACAACACCATTCTGACACATAATACTTTCCACAAGGAGGCATAGAGAATTGCAAGGCTGTGTGAACCCTGAACCTGAGGACAGCCAGGGAAAGGTTCCTTCAGTCGGGCACACAAAAAGGTTTAAAACGGGCCTCAAGAGGCCACACTTACAGGCTTCTGGTCAGAACTGTCAGAAAAGCAGAGAAGGGGAAAGTTTCTGTCAGACAGCCATGCCTCCAAGCTGCTTCACTGGAAGCGATGGGAGTGGCCAGGGACTTAGTTTTCTTCTTTCTGAGACAGACCGACTATGCATCATGCATGTGGTCTCAGCACAGTCCTTTCTCTCACAGCGTTTCTTTCGTCTATGACCTGCTGGAAGTAGTGCCATCTCCGATGGCTCCTTCGCTATGCGGGGGAACCTTTCGCAGTAACTCCTGGCATTCTGCGATATTGTCTTGACATTACTTTACCGTGACATCATGGGCATGCTTACTTTGTCTCTGGTGTTAGTGCAAACTCCACAGAGTTAAAGGAGGCATTGTAATCGTGTTTTAGCTGATTAGCAGACACCAGTTCCCTAGTATTCTGACTGGAGGTCTGGGCTACTTGGCATGGCCAAGATTGCTCTGCAGACTATACAAGCTCCCCCCCCCCCTTGTGACACATTATGTCCATCCTTTCTTTAGCCACACCTCACCTCTTTTCACTGCCTTCATTACCATTGTGCAGAACTCATTCTCACTCCTGCTGTCAAATTACTACGTTGAGCATCTTCTTTCCTGCATTGTAGCAATAGCCACCCACTTTTCTGAGTGGCAAACACCATTCTTGTAGTAACAGACCTTGCACCTCTAAGTGGGGAGGAGAGTCTCTATAGAAACTGCAGCAAAGCTTGGACTCTGCTTCTTGTGCTGTTGAATGTTTTTGGCAACTGATTTTTTTGGGGAAAAACCTCTCTGATTTTTTTGGGGGGGATTATTAAGCATGCTACAAAAGAGGGGTATAACCCCTTGTTTTATTTTTGGCACTTAGATGGTGCTTCATTTATGATAGGGTTCTAACTTATACCCTGTCCATGCATGAAGTTTCAAAGGGTGATGGCCTGCTGGAATCCTCTACCAAGGGTTGTCTCTCACTCCTCATGTAATGCATGGTCAGCGTCCTCACACAACCATTCTTATGGGTCAGTTGATGCTGTCACACTGTTTTGAGTGCACAGCCCTTCATTACCACTCTATGTATGATGTGTTCCCCCCCCCCGCAAAAAAAAGAGTGCTGTTTTTTCTTTACCACATTCCCACATGTATTTTGGTGGGGACACTTGCACAGAGCTCACTGCTCTGGTATAAAAGAGTTCTGGGTGAAGGTCAATTTGTGCCATTAAACAACTGTTGATAAAGAGGTCCTCTCTGATCTCCTTTTGAGAGCTTCACACCCACCTCCTTCACTCAGTGATCTTGCTAATCTTCCCATGTGGGACTGCACAGAAGCCATGACGATGAAAACGAGGTTGCACTTACCTGTAACCATTGTTCATCGAGTGGTCTTCTGTGCAGGCACACATCCCTCCCTCCTGCCCCGCTGTGAACTCTCTGGAACTTTAGTTTTCTAGGGGTCTCTGGTGGTGGCATGGAGAGAACTGAGGCAGTAACGCCCCTCCTCCTGGTCATGTCAGCATTTTGGCGGGAAAGCGCTAGAGGGAGGAGAGGTGCTTCTAGTCTATTAGAAAGCTTGGAAATCTTTTCCATGGCTGGCCTGTGACTGCGCAGTTCCCCATGTAGGACTGCACAGAAGACCACTTGATGAACAATGGTTACAGGTAAGTGCAACCTCGTTTTTTCTTCTTTGTGTGTGGGGGAATCTCTTAAAGGGATGGAGGGTAATGAGATAAAGCTCAATTTCTGTTTTAAAAAATTAGGAGTCTACCACTCCCTGCTTTATACGTATATTGATGGACATGTGTACAAATATACCTATATGTTTGTATATCTATATCTAGATAAACACACACCTCCCTGTCATGTTTATTTTGACCATGAAGCTCCAACTAGGGAAGATATTGGAAGGTCCACAATTGGATCTCCAGCCTGGTTTTCCTTCATAAGCAGAGTTCCCAGCAAACCACCCCAGCCCCTTCTGCTGGTTGGTAGGCCAGCAGGGGAAAATATGAGGGGGAAATTGCCATCATATTGACAGCTTGGTGTAATACCTGGGGCAACCTCAAAAGTGATGTCCGCCATAGAGTTTCAGCTGACTCTTAGGGCAACCCTACCGCCTCCCAGTCTCCCAATGGGTCCCAGCCACTGCCTGGCAACTCTGTGCAGGAGTCTCAGATCAGACCAGAGCAGATCAAAAAGCTTCCAAAGCTGCTATTTGCCTTGTTAGGGAAAACATACAGGCAACTTATATATTTCACCCCAGTGGGTCAAATAACAGCTTCATGGGGGAGTGAAATCAGCAGGTGGGGAAGACTCAGGCCTTTCTTCCCGCTTCCTCTGTCTCTAATCTGAATCACAGCTGCTATTTAAAGTGGAAACATGGTGGAGATCAGACCACGTGTCTTGTCTGTTCCAAGTCTATTAAGAGGCACAGGATCTTTAGCTAAAAATTGGCTTCTCTCCTGTGTTGAATGGCAGGTGGCAGCAGCAACCATCTGCAAAAGGGCCATCCTCGCCCCCCTTCACAGAAATTCTGGTCACCTTAACAGCTGGAAGCTTGGAAGTGAAAACCAGAAAATGCTCCTTGCTGTTAAGCCCAGTGCTGCAAGCCACGGCCAAGGGATTTTGAACAGCCTCCCTTTGTGTATCTCTAATGTCAAATGGCTCAAGATGTCTCTTTGCAAAATTAGCATCGTTACTATTTTCATTAACTAGGTCCATTCATCATCCATGAGCCCATTCTTGATTTTTAATGTAATAAATAACCAGGATCTTACAGTAATAAATTTGACAGCCTCGGTAAGCAAAATCGTAATTGCCGCTATCACTCACAGATATTTTATTTAATATGTATTTATAAGGAGTCCCTCCTGCAAAAGACCCTCGTTGATTTTCTCCCTTTGCACACCCCTCGATGCCAAGAGAGCAGGGCACAGGCAGCGGATTATTGCACCAGCCACCTTCTTCTGTGCTGTGATCCAAAACTAAAAAACATGGGAGACGTCGCTCCATGGGAAGAGATGCTGGTGCCTATACCTTTTGACTTGATGCCAAATTACATGTTACAAATTTTGATGGGCTTTCTGGCTCTGAGTCACTTTTCCTGTAGTCACACAGCAGCTGCGGGGAAAGAAATTTTTTAAAGACCACCTTGGCCCAATTTGGCTGCATATGCCATTGTTTAGCTGTATTTTAATGTGATTTTAAATTTTATATGTTGCTTATTTTAACCCCTGTATGTTTCGATTTTATGTTGTTAGCTGCCTAGAGCCGGCTTTGCTGGCTAGGCGGGGTATAAGTTAAAATAAATAAATAAATAAATGGCGCTAAAAAATGGCATGAATTACTCCCCTTTGGGGCTGTTTCAACTTAGAAAAATGGTGACAGGGGAAGGCAGAAGCCCCTGCTCCCCTCACTCCTGTGCTCCCCCCCCCATGCTCCCCATTCCCCCCATGCCATTGCTAAATAACATTGGACCCTGATGAACTTTTAAAAATTCCTTTCCCCTTCAACTGCTGTGTGACTGTGGGGAAAGCAACTTCACTCTGGGCAGGGCTTTTTTCATGACGGTGCTCACCAGGACTGAGGATCAGCACCTTTCCCCAGGGCTCTCTCAAGTCTTGATCGTTATGTGCTGGCCCGCCTCACTCAGCCAGAGAAAGAGTTGACCTCAGGAACAGTCTAGGAGGGATATGCGGAGGGAGGGGGGAATTGGTGGAAGTTGACACAACCTTATATAGAGCGAGCAGCATGACATCACTTTTGGGTTCAACCTGGAAATAACATCATAACATTGATGCGATGGTGTTCACCATGTCCCTGCCCCCTAAAGTTGCCAAATGCCAGATGCTGCTTGGAGATCTGGTATTACAACTGATCCCCAGATGAAAAAGATCAGTTCCCCTGTAAAAAATGGCAGTGTTGGCAGGTGGAGTCCATGGTATCAAACCTGCTGAGATCTCTTCCCTCCCCTCCCCTCCCCAAACACCATCCTCCCTGGGTTCTACCCCCCAAAAATCTCCAGGTATTTTCTAACCCAGAGTTGGCAATCCTAGTGCTGGTACTTTTTCCCTTGGACTTGCCAAAATTCGTAAAATATCATTTGGCGCATGGCTTAATAGGGTTGCCAACTGCAGGAGGGGAAATTTCTGGAGATTTGGGGGGTGAAGCATGCGGAGGGTGGGATTTGGGGGGAGGAGGGACCACAGAGGGGTATTATACTAGAATCCACCCTCCAAATCAGCTGTTTTCTCCTGGGGAGCTGATCTCTCTAGTATGGAGATCAATTGTAACTCCAGGAGATCTCCAGGCCCTACCTGGAAGCTGGCAACCCTACTTGCCTACCACCAATGAGAGACTGTGTTGGTTCAGGTCCAGGCTTGGAAGCAAGTTGGGTATAAGCACACAGCCAGAAACACAATATGTGTACCTTGTTTTGCAGAACCCATTACTCTTCGCCTGCTGAGTGGGGCCAACCAAACACCTGAAAGTTAAGCATTATAGTGACACACAGTGTTCCCTCTAAGCTGAGTTAGTGTGAGCCAGCTCACAGTTTTTTAGCCTCCAGCTCACAAATTTTTGTCTTAGCTCAGGGAGGACGGCTCCGAGCAAACTAATTCTATGCAGTAGCCAAACCGCTCGCTCACAGCTTGAATGCCAGTAGCTCACAGGGTTGAATTTTTGCTCACAAGTCTCCACAGCTTAGGGGGAGCATTGGTGACACATATGATGGGTAGAGTTGCTGTAACTGGTGGCATGCACATTCAGCTTGGTAGCACAAAGGCCTCTGGGCTGGGATGGAAAGCCCCAGCCAAAGGTTTCTAAGAAGCATTTAATCAAGATATTGCAGAACATCATGAAATTCTTGCCTCTCTTCCATTCTTTTGCCTCTCTTCCATTATTCTTTGCTAAATACTTGAATGTTTTAATACCGAAGGCAATTGCTTCAAGGAATTATCGAAGATATAAAAATGGAAGCTGCAAGTAGGCAAAATTGTTAGCACTGTCTGAAAGCTGAAGCCAGAGGTTCTTGTGTGGGAAGAGGCAATAGAGTGTGTTGGGTCTGAGTTGTACGCAGGCTGTGACTCTTTACGCCAGCCTCCTCTACTTAGCTTCGGTTCTCTTCTTTATTTGCAATTCAGTTGTTCCATACTTTCCCTATGAAGAAAGGCTGAAGCGCTTGGGGTTCTTTAGCTTGGAGAAACGACGGCTGAGGAATGACATGATCAAGGTTTATAAGATTATGCATGGGATAGAGCAGTTAGAGAAAGAAGTCCTTTTCTCCCTTTCTCACAAGACAAGAACTCATGGGCACTCCATGAAATTGCTGAGCAGTCAGGTTAGAACAGATAAAAGGAAGTACTTCTTCACCCAAAGAGTGATTAACATGTGGAATTCACTGCCACAGGAGGTGGCGGCGGCTACAAGCATGGATAAACCTATGGAGCAGAAGTCCATCAGTGGCTATTAGCCACAAAGTATAGATAGGAACTCTCAGTCTGGGGCAAGTGATGCTCTGTACTCTTGGTGCTTGATGGGGGGATGACAGTGGGAGGGCTTCCTTCCTTCCTTCCTTCCTTCCTTCCTTCCCTCCCTTAATTACACAGCAGGGCTTCTCAGGTGTAAGGTATGGATTGGGGCTCTTCTTGTGCTGGGTAATTAGCTGTCCTTTTTTAAAAAAATGCTAAATAGTTGGGTGATTACAGATACGTCTCTTTGGATTTTTTCCTTTTAATAAGACCATTAACCTTCCCATCTCTACGTATTAGTTTTAAATCTTATATGGAGTTTAGGTGCTGGAATACCCCCTCTCTCCCTCTCCCCATTTCTTAAGCATCATGTTGAGAACTCTGATGCATCTTTAATCTCCTGGGTTGTCCATTGCTTGTGAATGCTACTGCTGGGAGACCACAGGATCCCTTGAGTATTTATGAGGGAAATGCTTTTGAAAACAGTGTATCTTTTTTGCTGCTCGGTTCATGTAATTAGGCTTTGAAGGACTGTTTTGGAAATGATCTGCTTAAAAGCTCTGAAGTGGTGGAGAGGGTGCCCTATGTTTCTTATACTTGCTTCTAAAGGTTTTGAGTTACATTTCGGTGTGGTGGTTAGGAGCATGGACTCTAATCTGGGAGAACTGGGTTTGAATCCCCACTCCTCTACTTGCAGCTGCTGGTGTGACCTTGGGTCAATCACAAGTTCTTTCAGAGCTGTTCTCTCAAAAGCAGTCTTTGAAAGAGCTTTCTCAGCCCCACCTACCTCACAGGATGTCTGTTTTTAAATGGTAAGCCAAACTGCATGAACAAGATTGGCGGCGGGGGGGGGGGACACATTCAGATCAGAGTCCTTTTAAAATTTCCTTTTGCTGTGTGCAGCCCAGAGATAACATTGGCAAGAAATGTGCACTCTGTACATGTTCATGCTCTTAATTTTGCTGTTACTTAAAATGGTGTGGTACAGTTTCAAAGGGACAATTAACTGGAATGTGTAAAAGGAATGACAGTATTGACCATTGGAAACAATGGGAGAGGCTTGAAGGCCCACTGGAGATCATGGGAGCCAGGAATGCCAATTGGCTTGTATGGGCTCCACTGAAATACATTGCAGCACAAAAAAGTTGTAAAGAAAATGTGGAATGTTTTTTCCATTAAGGTCTTTGGGCTCAGATAGGCTACTCTGGATCTGGAATGACAGCTCCCAGAGTGGAAAGACAGTCCATTTCTGTGTTTCTCAATAAATGTCATAAAGTTGTATGCTGCGGGGGGTAGTATGATGTGTGCTATTTGCTTATTGGAGAAGGTCTGTCTACTGTGACATAAGAAGTATGGAATTGGAAACTTTTTTTAAAAATATGTTTTTATTGGTTTTGTCAAAATGGTTTTGACAACATACAAGGTAAACAATAAGAAGCCAAAGATGGGTGTGGTTGGATGACCACACTTCTGGTAACATGGGGTGTGACCTAATATGCTAATGAGCCATGCTGTCATGGGTGTGGCCTATTATGCTAATGAGTTCCTGCTGGGCTTTTTCTACAAAAAGAGTCCTGTAAAACCCTAATAACAAGCAATCACTGTGATTGATGGCTACTGTGTTTTATGATTAATAAACACAAATGGTCCTTACACATTACGTAGAAAAATATCACAACTAATAATGTGATCCTGTATCACAAATTTAGAAAAGTCCCATCCTTGTGATATTGTAGCACAGCTTCTGTAATAAGTTGTAGTAAATGATGATCATCTAGATGTAAGCCTGTTTCATAGTTGATCTTTCTCAGAACTTATTCATAGTCGATCTTCCTCAGAGGTTATTCATAGTCGATCTTCCTCAGAAATTATCTCCCTCTTACATATAACTCAACATTGACACAAGAAACAAGTCAATCCGTTAATATTTCATTCATCAGGTACAAAGCCTTCTGCTCTAATACTGAGGCCAAACATTCTTCTTCTCCACAGCCTTCTCTGCAGGCATGTTGTGAGACGAAAATGGAGGAGGGGTGAACTGTGCATGGTGACCTGAACTCTTTGGATGAAAGGTGGGAGAAAACATTTGTGAGGGGTCCCAGATATTATATTTTTCTGCAGCGGCATCTCATCTGTCTGCTTGGCATCCCTCAAGGAGCTCAAAGCATCATGCACAGTTCCCTTCCTCCCCTTCACTAGAACTCTGTGAGGTAGGTCAGGCTGAGTCATGGTGACTGCTCCAAGGTCATCTAATGATCTTCATGGCTGGAGAGGGGAGCACTTTCACACATGCTAAATAATGCCATTTCAATCCACTTCAGTGACTGTTTCCAAGTGGTTTTTGCCATTTCACACAGTAAAATCCAGCCGCAAAGTGCATTGAAAGTGGATTGAAAGCATGTTATTTAGCACGTATGAAAGTGACAGGGATGCGAGCTTGGGCAATCCTCATGCAAACCTAAACACCAATAACCAAACTGAAGGCATTTCAAGCTGCAGAAAATGCCACCTGCTCTGTCTACTGGAACGAGAAAATAAATAAATTCCAGCAGAGTGCTTTCATGTTTTATGAATCGGTGATTCCTTTCAGGTGTGGGCTTTTGTCCCCCTATCGACAAGAAGGTTCCCTCTCAAGAGGGCAGGGTAATTGCTACGGGAAAAGTTCAGTGTTTGAAGATGGTTTGATTAGGGAACTGTACAAATTCAATTTCTCCCAACCAGATTCAATTCTAATCTAATCTCAAGAAAGAAAACTCCCGTGTAATAATGACAAAAGAAACGGACGGTGTGGAAGATGATTTAAATGTTTTTCAGTGTGTGTGTGTGGGGGAAATAGAGTGGGCAGAGCTTGGAGTGAGAGGCAGTGGCCCCTAATAAAAAGAGGACTCACAAACCAGACACTTGAAAACTTGCTCAAATAACCCAGAGGCCAAGGGGGAAATGAGAGAGGCCATACAGTTTTTGGCTTCACCTCCCAAAATGCTAATTGCTGGGAGTCCAGCTTCGTTTGCTCTTGCCCTTCCAGAAGGTTCTCTAGAACTCAGGATCATACAATGAAATTCATGGGCAGTAGATTTGAGATATAGGGTTTTTGAGGGAAGAGTTGGTCGGGAGTGGTTTACCATGGCCTTTTTCTGTGCAGAACTAACTGGGGTTAGCTGAAACGGCACTGCCATTGTCTATGACAGATCCTCTGCCATCACCTTCCACTGCTGCCCAGTTGCTACCCTTTGAAGATTCCTCTGCCCCCATCACTGCTGGAATTGTCTTCTCTTCTGTTGATGTGGCCGTTGACCCCTGAAGTGAGTGGATACATTATAGTCTGATGTCTTCGCCGTGACCATTCCACCTTGAGGGACTCTGCTAGGAGTTTAGACCCCCTTAGGGTATTGCTCTCAGCTTTGCTGACACACACAACCCCCTCAGCATGTTAAAGCGTGCATCCAAGAAGGGCTTGAGCAAGGCTGTTAACAATAGGGCATTTTGGAGGTCATTAATTCATAGGGTTGCCACAAGTCAGAAGCCATCTCTGTGTGGCCTAGTTCAAGTAGACCTCAGAGACCCAATGACACCAGCTTTGGAGATTGTGGGCACAGACAAATAGTGCAATCTGTTTTAAATTATTGTTCTTAACTGTTTTAATCTGATTACTAATGTATTTATATTGCACTTCCGAATGGCCTTGCGATCCACTCTGAGCCCACCTGTGGCGAGGGTGGAATGTAAATCTGAAAAATAAATAAATAAGGAAACATCACCAAATTCAAAGCTCTCCATGACATAACATAGTATTTGTTTCCCATTTCCCTCTACTAAGATCTCTCTGCCAGGAATGAGTAGATCCCTAAATACCCAGTGCCCTACTGTCAAATCACCAATACCTCACAGCTGTACCAGAAGCTGCCAGAAGATCTAACAGGAATCATTCTTGCAGCTTGGTCTCTAGGTGGAGAATCCCAATCATAGCCACAAGGGCAAGACTGCCATGATTGTAAACCTGAATGACGGGAGTTTGCAGACTGGGTGTTATCGAAGGCTGGAGGACCACGGCTTGCTTCATGACCTTGGCTTGGACCAGACGGGTAAGAGTCAGTCAAGATATTCCCATAGGAGAGATGTTTTTGAACAGGCTCTGAACAATTGTGGACTGGAGAGAATCTGGTACCATTCCCTCCTTGAACAAGAATCTTAATAAACTTAGCCTGTCTCAACTACATTTCACCAACTAAGATGGAACAGGCCCATAGCTACAGCGGGGCATCTTGGGGCTGCCTCCCCCCCCCCGACTCACCACCAGAGCCTCCCAACCAGTTTATTTTATTTTATTTTTCATGCACACCACAGCGGTACTGAGCCAAGCTGCCCCCTGCCCTGCCTGCTGACAGTGTACCCCTGGCTGGATGCAGGCGAGGCATGCCACAGGGCACATCTGCTCCCTACTCTAGCACGGCCTGTGAGCTTCCCTAGGGGCCTCTGGCTAGCAACAAACTGCTGGACTCTATGGTCTCTGTGTGGGGGTGCCTCCTGACTTATTTAAATGCTTTCCAAAGTAAGAAATCCTGGCTACGGTCCTGAGATGGAGAGGGCTCAATATGGAAACAGCTGTTCTTAATTATACCCTTTGTATCGGAGGGGAAAAGAGAGAGAGATGGATCCAAACCAACCCTCAGAATCTCTATTTCTGTGTTTAAACTTGTGACACTCAAGTCACAAATAATGTTGTCGGCAAAGCAGACTATAGATTCATTACAGTGGATAGATGGATGGAGAGAGGCATAAGGGAGGGGCTATGGCTCAGTGGTTAAATAGGATCATGCCATAGGTGATGGAGATGACCTGTGTTTGGAGAGCAGGTTCCGGTCATACTGACCTCAATTGATCAGTAGTTGGACTCAATATAAGGCACTTTATGTGCTTTATTACTAAGTTATCTACTAACCATCTACAATACAATCAGGTTACCTTGACAGAAGCTGAGACCATCTGTATTCTAGGTTTTTCCATTCCTACATACAAATCTGACTTCTGCTGAATCAAACCATGATTCCATCTTGTCTGTATTGTGTGCTCTGGCTGGGAATGGCTGTCCAGAATATTATGCCATGAATCTAATGGCGGTCGTGTTTGACAGTCAAATTTACCATATTTAACAGTTTCAGTCATGAGCCAATCTCTGATCTGTTTGGTCTGATGCTGAATGACTCAAATTGTGAACAAGTTTGCATCAGATTTTTGCAAATGTACAAATCCAAAAAAAAAACCCCTTGATATCACTAGACACTAAAAATAAAGTGTATATGAAGAAGTCTACTTGCACATGAACGCTTATACTTTGAATAAAACTTTGGTGGTCTTAAAGGTGCCACTGGACTCAAACTTTGTATCACAACACTAGCATCACTGGAAACTAGTAGACAAATACTGCATGGTAGGGTTATTTTTCAACATGGTGTTTCTTTATGACTGATTTATATGGCTTGCAACTGGTTTATCTGTCTGTTTAAACTAGGGGTGTTGAACTCACTTGTTATGAGGGCCGGATCTGACATAAATGAGACCTTGTTGGGCCGGACCATGTGTGTCATAAAATGTAATGCCAAGTAGCAGAGATATAAAATTTATAAAGGAGACAAACACAAAATTTTTTTTTTACTTAAAATAAAAACATGCTTAAAACATTAGCACTCTTGCAATATTCTGTTTATTTAACAGTATCTGATAACTGACACCTCTTGCTCTGAGTTATTGCATCAAAATGTCTGTGCTGTTGCAATCTCGAGTATGTTGTTCAGGTGTGTAAGCTGCAAACCTCCTTTTGATTTATTGATATCCACCACAGAAATCTCAGAGTTCTGAGCCTAGGACCCAGGGGGAAATGTGAAATGGCTGAGCGATTGAGAGATTCTGGCGAAGCAAGCTATGATGCAGCAGCAGCAACAGAACTGGAAGCAGGAAATGGCCAGTTCCAGTGCGGGCCTGATAGAAGCCCTCTGGGGGCCTGATACGGCTCCCCAGGCTGCATGTTTGATACCTCTGGTTTAAACAATTGCCTGCTGCACTGAGAAGCGGCACAGCAATACATGGAAGCTGAGCTCCATTGGGCTGTGTGAGAATACTCCTGTGGACAAAGCCATTTACGCTCTGCCGCAGCGTTGGGAAGGAACAGTTGAAGCCAGTTGTCCAACCGCCCCAATGGGGCTGAAGAACAGATGAACAGTCTGTTGAAAAATGGTCTCCCAGTTCACCACTGGCAAACAGAACATGAGCCGAATTGTTGGGTGCTTGAACATCCCTAGTCTCAGGCAGAGAAAAGTCTTTCTTACTACTGGAGCTCCTTTAATTGGAAGTGCCAAAAGACAATCTGGGGGCCTTCAGCATGCAAAACATACAGGCTCTACCACAGATCCATAATACTCCCCCTGGCTTCTAGGGTTAGCTGCAGCAGCAAGAGTATTCTGGAGAACACAGACATTCAGAAACCTCAAGATTCCTCCCTACCTTCACCGCATGGTGCCAAGGACAAAGGGATGAAGAAGTCTTCATGCCTGAACGACAGCCATCAAGCAGAAAGAAGCAATCCTGTCATGCAGAGAGAAGTATCAGCGGAAGCTCCGGGACCTCTGACAAAAAGATTTTCTGCTGCTTTGCAATGGCAGCGTGAGGTGCAAAAAGTACTGTCGAATGCAGATCAGGGGCATGAAACGGAGCCCCTTCTGCTCTCCCAGGGGGGGCTGGCACCATTCCAGCATCTGGCCTTCAGTGCTGCATGTACCGTAACAAAGAACGTCTCACAGGGGTTATTAAGAATTGTGCTTTAAGTTTTGTCTCAGGCCGTTGCAGATGCCTTGCTTTTCCGCTGCCATTGCATGCCTCCTGGCTCCTTGAAGCGAACACCGTGCCAACACAGGGGCTCCTCCTCAGGGGAATTACAACTCAATTCCTGCTTCGGCTCAAAAGTCACCAGCCTTTATGATTGTGGAGACAGAAACAGAAACTTGGAAGGCAATATTTGAGCCTGGCGGTTCTCACTCCGTGGTTTGTGGAGAGCCGCATTCTCAGTTGCCGTCAATGTAAAGAGCCACCACCTTTTCTGGCATGAGGGGGTGTAACTCAAGGAGGCTTATGGCTTACCCATTCCTCCACAGCAGATGTTTCAGCCACCTGCCAACCACACACCCTACTGGACAAGGGCCTTGACCACTTTCCTGAAACATAGACACATGAACACATGAAGCTGCCTTAGACTGAATCAGACCCCCTTGGTCCATCAAAGCCAGTCTTGGGTACTCAGACTGGCAGCTGCTCTCCAGGGTCTCAGGCAGAGGTCTTTCACATCACCTGATGCCAGCTCCTTTGACTGGAGATGCCAGGGATTTAACCTGGGATCTTCTGCATGCCAAGCAGATGCTCTGCCACTGAGCCACAGCCCCTCCAGTGGGGTACCAGGTCCAGGATGCCCGGCAGCCAGTGCATCTGGCCTTGCCACAGCCATTCAGGTATGCACCAGGCATCTCACAACAGAGGTGGAGGGGGCCTTTACCTCCGCAGTGCTCTGTAGCTTGGGGACAGGTGCCAGCAATCCCGACAGTATAACAGCAACACACACATCTGCAGTGAGGAAAGGATTATGTCCAATGATGATGTTCCTGAACACTTGGAACCGGTGCCACTTTGGAGAACAGTGCTCAGAAGAGCCACAGGTGGCTCCTGAGCCATCAAAGAGCTAGATTCGAGTCCAGGAGCCCCTGACCTGGATAGCCCAGACTAGCCTAATCTAATCAGATCTCAGAAACTAAACAGGGTGGGGCCTGGTAAGTACCTGGATGGGAGACTACCAAGGAAGTTCAGGGTCATTATGCAGAGGCAGGCAATGGCAAAGCACCTCTGAACAACCCCGGTCTTGAAAACCCTGTGAAGGGTTGCCATAGGTCAGCTTCAAGGCCAAGAAGTTTCAAAGAGTCATTGTGAGGACAGAATGAGAAAGGCAGAATCATGTAGGTCAGTCTCGGTTCATGGCCAGAATGACAGGATGAACATATACTAGATCAATAGATAAGAGAGCCAGCATGGTGTAGTGGTTAAGAGTGGCGGATTCTAATCTGGAGAATGGGGTTTGATCCCCCACTTCACCTCCACATGAAGCCAGCTGGGTGATCCTGAGACAGTCACAGCTCTCTCAGCCCCAACTACCTCCCAAGGTGTCTGTTGTGGCAAGAGGAAGGGAAGGCAATTGTAAGCTGCTTTGAGACTCCTTCATGTAGAGAAAAGCAGGTTATAGAAACCTACTCTTCTAAAAACCAACTCTTTTAAGGAGCAAGAGACTGTTAAAAATTCTTCTTAATAAACTTTGTCTTTCAAGCTAGCTTAGTTCTTCATTTTTCTGCTGGAATTATGGCTCAGATGCTTCCAGTTCAAGAGCACTATGATTTCTTCCATCATGGCTCATGCACCAAGTTGCAGCTTCTACCAAGGAGACAAGATCCCACCCCTGACACCAACCATCCCTATCTCATAGCAAGCAATCAGCACAGTCACACAGCAGTGAGCTAATATATCTATGCCCTCAAAGGTTTAACAGATATATTATGTTCCATTGGAAAGAACTAAATACAATCCTTGCCAAAATGATGAATAAATACGTACCCTAAGCAATTATAACACTGCCAAGCAATTTCTAGTGCCAAGACTGGTTCTGTTGACTTCATGAGAGCATGGAGTATGTGGCCTATCCTCTGTGAGTGTCAGTTGACACTGCCACAATCCAGGGCGGGAGTTGGGATTTACGGAGCAAGGTGAGTCAACTCCCTCCCCCCGACGGAATGTACTCCTCTTCCTAGCGTCCACAGCTTCAGCGCTCTGTTATCTCTGTCCTTGGGTTGCTTGCTACTTCACACAGATTTGTTTTGAATCACATATTGTTTCCTACAGGTGCAAACCGATTTTCCTTTCCCACTTTTAGTCTGGGAAGAAAACTAAGTAACTGTTTTAGGCGCCCTTTCCCTTGCCACTGATTGGGGATTTTGTGTATGACAGTATGATTTGATTTTCCTATAATTGCACTAACACGGTTCCTCCACTCCATTACTAGCTCAACACGTGTACCCCGAAGATAACCCTCCAATACAGAAGATCTTGTTTAAGAGCCCTTTGCTTGGTGTGGTTGCATCCCGGGTAGTCTCACAGTGAGGACAAAATAACAATGTTCCCTCTAAGCTGTGGAGTCTTGTAAGCAAAAATTCTACTTTGTGAGCTATTGGCATTAAAGAAATGAGCAAGTGATTTGGCTACTGCATAAATTAGTTTGCTCTGGAGCCATCCTTCCTGAGCTAAAACAAAAATGTGTAGCCAGAGGCTAAAAAACTGTGAGCTAGCTCACACTAACTCAGCTTAGAGGAAACACTGGACAGGACTATTATCTGAAGTTGTAGTTCTATTGTGAAGCCCGCACGCTCTTTCTGTTGATTTCTGACTGGCCCACTCATCCAATTTGGCTGAATTCACATTTGGCTTAGAATTAGAACTGCAATGCTCAGATGAATAATAATATTATAATTCATGAAAAGCTGACCCAATTAATCATGAAGTGGACTGGGAAAAAAATTATGGGTGGTGGGTGTCATCTTGGAAGAACAGTTACCGGTTTCCAGGATTCCTCCCAGAATTACAACTGATGTCCACATTACAGAGACCCTGGAGGAAATGGGAGCTTCAGAGGGCAAAAACAGAAGTTGTAGAATGACATCAAATCTCCCGACCTCTCTCCCTTCCCCAAACCCTGCCCTCCCATGACACCACCCTCTGGAATTTCCCAAGCTGGAGTGGTTCATCTTACTTGGAGAAAGGGTCATTCCTCCTTCCATCTCACGTAGGAGGGAATGCCTCCTCTAAGTACCTGCTATGAAATGCGTACATCATCTGGAAACCAAGGAAGAATGCTTTTTTTCACTGTTATGCAAATGTATGCAGATTTAATTCACTCATTCATTAAAACTCATCCAATTAATTGACTCTGATTTCTTTAATCGGGGACAGCTTATGAGCTTATCTTTTCTCTCTTTTTTTGGTGGCTAATCTCTGGGAGCTTTTTGGAACAATGACTGAACAGTACGGGCTGAACAGAAGTCCCCGCAGTGATTTATACAAGAAAAACTCCTTTCAGAGTAGGCACTTTATGACTGGATCTCATCCAATACAAATTTTTAGATTCTGCATTAATGAGTGACAAATTGGCCAAAATCTGCAGAAATGAATTCTATAAAAAGAAAGAGAGAAAGAGAATATTCCATTCTGTACTACATGAAAAGCATGTCTCTTGACACAGGGCAGCTATGATGAGTAAGTGTTGACCTTGGCCTCATAGTGGGAACAGAGAATTCAATGAAAGAAGAGAGAAGGAACTAATGCTAGTGTTTTAAGTGTAATGGCTGATGGACAGGGGAACTGGATTGACAACGTTTGGAATTATGGGCAGGATTCAGTGTCCTGGACACAAGTGTGCAAGGTCATGGGTGAGCATAAGACCCTAAGTAGAGCCCAGCTGGATCAGACCAGTGGTCCATCTAATCGAGAATATTGTTTCATGCAACAGCCAACCAGTTGCCCTGGAGGGCCAAAAAAACATGGAGATGAGAGATACAACAGGGCACTGAGACTGTTATGCCCAACGTTCGTAAGTGCTGTGTCCAGCCACTGTGACCCATAGCTGGAGACGCACCCTCTGCCATTCCCAATAGGAATCATTAGAGTCATTGCTCAACCACGTGCCTGAATTCCCACCCAGCTCCTTGAACATATGAAGATGCTGTACACTGAGTCAAGCCATTTGTCCATCCTCAATATTCTCTGCTCTGACTGGCAGCAGGTCTGAGGAAAGGCAAGTTCACCTTCCACCTTAAATCCCATTATAGGATTTAACTTGTGGCATCTGGCATGCAAAACCATGCGCTTTGCCTTTGACCTCCTTCCTGGTAAGCTCTGTGTCCCCCTTACTGGAATTCCTGACCTATAGGCAAACAGCTAGTGTAAGAGAACGAGCTCTGATGTGAGAAGTCCCTGGTTCAAATTTCACTTTTTCCACAAACTCACTAATTGGCCTTGGTGAGCAACTTGGTGCATATCCCCTGGTCATAATCTGCAACATATCTACATTTGCATAGTTTTGAGAGCTATTGTCAGGACTGCAACAAGATGATCATGGCAAGATATTTGAACCCTGAGAGTTCTAAGGATTTTTATCATTAAGGTAGATCGTTAAATGATGATGTGTTTGATGCCTTATTAGTAGAGCTGAAGGCTTGGATGGGATAGCAGAGTGAGTTTTTATTTATGAAAAACTACACTGTGTGGGGAGGTCTCCTGCTATAGCAAAACCATAAGCGAAGTTACCATCTTGGTAATAGACTCTAGGATCCACCCAAAACTCTATGATTTAACAACTGAGTTTGGGATGAATCCTAGGCTGCGATCATACACACCGTTAGACCCGACATAGGCGCGAATGCGGGCGGATTTAAAGGGAGCAATCAGACAGCCATCAGCAACCTGTGCTGCTCTGCAGCAGAAGCAGAGTTAAAAAACACTGGGAAAAACCTGGTAGTAAACAGGTTGCGACAGGCCACAGGCAGGCTTTCCGCTGTCTGGTCACTCAAGTGCACTCTCGTGCCATTGGGATGGTCTGATCAGGCCATCCTGACTCCATGCCATTGTTCTCCCCCCCTTCACAGTATGCGCATCATCGCAAACTCCATAGTGAGCCCTCAGTGCAGAGGTGCGATACCTCAGTTTCTCATTTAAACACATGAGAAACAAATGGCAAAAAAGCCAACAACTCACCCACAGTTGTATCTGATCACACAGTGATAGGCTGCGCCCACAGCTTCAAGGGGAGGTGTGATCTCACAACTGTGGGTCAAATTCCTCCAGAGGAAATAGCCTCACTCCCTCTGCCTCAACTGGCGTGTGTGAGCGCAACCCTACAGTGTCACCCTGATGTGATGAAATCACTTCCAGTTTTGTGCCGGAAGTGGCATTGCACGTTAGTGTGGCAAAACTGTCTCTGTCAATCAAATGTGCCCCACCCCCCAGGTTGCCAGCTATGATTGGCACCCCAAGCTGTGAGGCGTGGCAAGTTACAGAGAACTAAGTATTTATTTAGGACAGTTAAACTACTAGGTAAGGTTGCTAGCCAGTGGATGGCAACTGGTGTAATCTGGGCTGGGACAGGGACATGGGGGGGGGCATTGTTGGCGTAACAGTGTTATGCCACTTCTGGGGGGAAACTGGAAATGAGGTCACTCTGCCCTAAGATTTGCTGGAAATCTATGGTAAAATCATAGAGTTTCTTCTGTTTACTAGAGCACAGTGAAATCACTTTTAGGTTTCCCCAGGAACTGACATGCCACCATTGCACCCACTGTGATTTTTTTTCTCCCTCTAGCCACTGGAGTGGCAGTAGGCAATGGGAGTTGGGAGATCTTCTGCCCCCAGTGAGTCTACGGCATCCCTGTGCAGCTAGATTGGGAGCTGAGAATTCTATCTACCGGAAGAGAGAAAGATTATGAAGAAGCAGTAAGCAAAGTAGAGAGCTGAATTCTGGAGCAAAAGAAGGAAACAACATTTAGTAGAATAAAGAAGGCTAGGTTCATTCTGACTAGATTTGCCATTTGCCGCCCCATATAGGAGCTGCTTCTTTTGTAAACTTGATGTTGTTTATCCCAAGACTGAGCAGGCTCAGTGCAAATTCCACACTCAATAGTACATAGTAACCGGACTGTTTCCTTATCTATGATAGTATCTACATGTTTATGTGGCATCAGCTCACAACCGACTTATGGCTACCCCTTCCATTTTTCCTAGTTTTTATAGTATACCATACAGTCCACACTCCAAAGCTGCTATTTCTTCCAGCAGAGTTGATTGCTGTAGTCTGGAGATCAGTTGTAATTACCCCAGGCCCTGCCTTCAGGTTGGTAACTAGGGTCGCCAGCTCTGGGTTGAGAAATATTTGGAGATTTTGGGGGTGGAGCTTGGGGAAGGTGGGGTTTGGGACCTCGAAAGGATATAATGCCATAGAATCCATCTTCAAAGGCAGCCATTTTCTCTAGGGGAACTGATCTTAGTCATCTGGAGATCAATTGCCCAGAAGTGGCCAGACAGTCCAAAACCAGGATGAAATTTCTAGGGATGCCATCTTGGATTTCTTTTAATTTGGTTTTAACTTTCTTTTCAATTCTGTTGTGATTGGAATGTTAATGTCTTGTATTTTTTTTATGGCTTCATGCCTTTTGTTGTATATCACCTAGGCAGGGATAGGGTGATTAATAAATCAAATAAATAATAATAATAATTGTTATAAGCAGGAGATCTCCAGATGCCACCTGGAGATTCCTGGTAAACAGTCCTGAACTAAGATGAACCAGATAGTCAGAGGGTGCGAGGCAGCTTCAAAATAGGCCAGTCATTAATTTAGTGTATGCAGAAGAGTCTCAGATGTAATTATTGGCATTTCCGATTGAAAAGTCCCAGTCTGCAGATTTTGGGGGTCACCTGTGTCTGCCTGAGGCCCTGAAGAGCCACTGCCAATCAAAGTTGTTCATCCAGAGCTTGATGGACCAATGGTCTGACTCGATATAAAATAGCTTTTTGTGTTCATGTGTATAAATAAACACTATTTGTACCAAAAGAGATAATAGGGCTGCTTTCATTTGCATATTGATTCCCCCCTTTGGTAATTATCTGTAAAAAGTCAAATATTTGCTTTATCTTATAATTCAATTTTCGAAAGGCCTTTGGGGATTCAAATTAACTGGCTTGTAATATCTCCATTGAGAGAGGATACTAATTATGCTTACAAGGAACCTAATTTAACTTATCAGACCTTTAATGTTTTAGGGATCAGTAATGCATTTAAATTTAGGATTAGGAGTGGGATCTGGGTCCATTAGCCTGGCTACTTTAATATTTGCCATTATTTTTTATGTGTATAAAGGTTTTGTCCCTTCCAAGTAAAAATTAAAAACATCTATTATGAAGGAAATAAACATTATATATTGGCATTTGTAATGATGCTGCTGGTGTTTAACCATGCATTAAAAAAGCATTTGTGACCCGTGTGGAAATTGAAGATTATTGACATCATAAGGGCTTCAACTGGACCATCCCAGAAATGGTGCCTGCCAATTTTGTCAGGGCAGGAATTCATAAAGAGCACCAGCGGGTTGTAGGTGTGCTGTTTAGATATAAAAATGCAAAAAGAAGGGGGGGGAACTCAACCCCCAAATAGCTGCGAACTGAGAGAGTCAAGCTAACAAATAAATTAATATTCCCTGGCAATAGCATTGTGCAATGCGTGTGGGTGATTGCATCATCCCTGGGTTCACTATAAAAGAATGTAATGTCAGCAGTTTGTGACTTGACTATTATCCTTGATGGAAGTGACGCACATCCTGATGAATGGGACATTTGGTACCAGATCTTTCAGGCAAAAAATACTTTTAGGCTAAATTATTCCAGAATTAGACTAGCTTTAAATTTTAATAATTATATTTTTATTTTTTATCTAGAATAAATTGGAGAATTTGCACAGCTACCACAGGCTCATTATACAAATTTGTAGCAACTGCATAGCATTTAAGGCAGCCCCAGTAAAAATTTCTTCTTATTATTTTTTTAAAAAATTATTATTACATATATTTACTATATACAGTTGATATATAATAATCTGTTCCCCCCCCCAACAATTTCAGAAAGCAACACTGGTCTCTTATCTATCTATCTATCTATCTATCTATCTATCTATCTATCTATCTATCTATCTATCTATCTATCTATCCACACACACCCAAACACACACAAAATTCTTTATGCATGTATTTCTGGATGTGTGTCATCGTGTAATAAGGAATACTGACCACTGAGGAAGACCCATAAGGGCCGAAACGCGTATGGTCCTTAGGTCAAAAGTTTTATCCATCAATTTGATATGTATAACAATCAGTTTCTAATGAAACAAGCTTAAAGAGCCTGAAATTTAGACTGTTTCTTTTAACCTCATTATGTTTTATTTATGTGTACACCCTAATAAATATTTGTATTTTGTATATTAATTTATTTGTTAGCGTGACCCTCTCAGTTCGTAGATTTAAAGATGAACATTACCAAATTTTGTGGTTTGATTCAAAAGTTCACTAATTGCTTCTCCACACTTAGAAGGGAAGCGTCGTCATCCTTTTCTCTCGACTAGTTAACACAATTTGTCAGATATCATGTTATCAGAGTTGCTTGTTTTTGCATCAGTTGCATATAAATAAAAAAGGACAGTAAATGAAACCAATGAAAAAGGGAGAGATTTACCAAAGCAAATGGCTATGCCTTAACAAAGCTAACAACAACACATATTCATGCATTTTCTATAAGATATACTGTATATCTAATTCAGAATGTGGCTATAGAGTACACTTTTAAAATATATACACTTGTCTTGTTAATGTATACTGTGTCCCGTGGCCTCCCGGGAAGCCCGGGAGACTGCGGAACTTACAGGCAGCCCAGTCAACCCACAACCCCCCCCCCCAGTTCCAAGAGAGGCTTGACGTACCTGTGGGGGCCTGGGGTCCGGCAGACGATGAGAACAAGAGCCTCAGAGGCCAAGAACGGGTGGCAGCTGACACGAGCCGGTCAGGGGCGGTGACGGCCAGAGAATCGGGCGGAGGGTGGGCCTGTGGCTGGCAATGACAGCCACGGTAGTGCAAGGACGGGACCTCTGCAGCTGGCCCCAGTGGCCACAGGGATACTGGGCCGCTGGGCATGGACCGGGTTGACAGGCCTCTGCACAGAACACCTGAGACGGGCTGCGGCATCGGCCAGGGAGCAGGATCAAGGAAGAGGGAGGGGCCAGCATCCTCCCATTTAAAGGGGGCGGGGCCTGGGCAGAGGCGGAGCAGAGGGGAAGTGGGACGGGATAAAAGGGAGGCAGGCAGGCTGATGAGGAGGAGGGCGAGCCAGAGTGAGCGAATGACAAGAGAGAGAGGAGACTGCTGAAGAGAGAAAGAGACAGCAGAGGGGCGGCTCGAGCCCTAGATGGAGGGGAGGACAGGTGTTGCAACCCCCCCATACCAAGTCTGAGGCCCTCCTGGAATTCTGGGTTTCCCATCCACGACCCCCCCTGCCCTGCCTCTGCACAGACTGGTGGCCAGTGGGTCAGTGCTGCAGACCCCACCCTCTCAGATGAGAGAGGAAACCCAGATACCTGAGAGTTCTGGGTGTGACCTTGAGACCTGCCAGGACTCTCCCACACACTGACGACAGGTGGGGACTCCCCTCCAGCCCCCATGGATCGTGACAAGGTGGTGGAGAATGCTGGCACTTCTGACCAACTAACAAGGCCCGCCCCACGGTTGCCCACCCCTCCCGGGTGGTGGCCACCGGCCCAGAGGACTGACGCCGGTAGCCCACTGACACCCAGCACTGCAGAGGCCTCTTCTGATGAGTCCCCAGAGTAAGATGATAGCCAATCACTGGCCCACCCTTGCCCAAGGCTATCCCCCACCAAGATGGATCTGATGCAATTTGGGCAGTGGATGGTGGACCATCAGGCCCAGCTGTTGCGGGAGGTGACATAACAGCAGCAGCAAGCACAGGCCGCCCTCATGAGGGACTTGCAACAGACCCTAGTGGCAATGGGACAGGCCCCTGAGGAGGACAGGCCCCACCAACGAGAAGCCCTTGGCCACCGTTGATGAAGCTGGGACCCGTTGATGATCTCAAGGCCTTTTTAGAGGCCTTTGAGAGGGCATCCGAAGCCGCCCAATGGCCAGCAGACTGGTGGGCCTTCCTGCTTGGCCCTTATCTAACGGGCGAGGCCCAGGACGCTATGAAGGCCCTCCAAAAGACGAAGGCAGTCAGTTATGAGAAGCTCAAAGTGGCCATCCTGGACCACTATGGGGTAACCCCAGAGGCTTATCACCAGAGGTTTCGGTTGATGCCACTAACCCCGACTGGCCGACCCCGAGTGACGATTGTGGCCCTGCGGGATGCCGCCACACGGTGCTTAAACCCACAACAGATGATGGCTGTTGTATAGTCGAGCAGATCGTGATCGAGCAGCTGTTACAAATCCTACCGCCCCGGACCCGGCATTGGATAGCATGCTGGAAGCCTACCTGCCTGGGGGAAAATTTCCAGGCAGCGAAGGAAGAGACAACCGAGACAGGAAAGACAACCCTGATCCTTGGGCGGGGTACCACCGGACTCTACGGGTGATGCCAAGCAGACCCCATGGCACAAACAGGACACGCCCGGGCCATCCCGGGCCAGCTATGCCCCCCCTTTTGAGGACCCGCAACAGGTGCAAATGCTCTGGGAAGAGGAGACGGAGGGATACAATGAGGAAATGGGGAGGCACGGGCCCCAGGGATGTCAGCCCCAGTAGACATAGGCCCCTGCTTTGCCTGTGGGCAATGGGGGTATTTCAAGCGGGACTGCCCCATGAGGATGGAATGCGATCTGGGAGATGAATACACCCTTCAGGCAGCAGAGACCCAAGAGCGACCAGCCGCCTGGACTGTCCCCCTGAGGCTGGCTGGATGTCCCATGGAGGCCCTATTAGACAGTGGCAGCTTGGTCTCCATGGTCCTGTCTACGCTCTTGCCATCCAGGCTACCCGTGCAGCGGGAACCAACTATTATATGCTTCCATGGACATGCCGAGCATTGCCCCGTGGTGGTGGTCCCGTTATATTACCTGGGACAATATTATGAGGTATCACTGGCCTGGATGTCCTCATTACCCTGTAAGTTGCTCTTGGGGAGGGATGCCCCAGGGCTCATGGCCACCACTGACCAATTCCATAGGAGTTGTGGAGTTGCCAGACCAGTGCTCCGACCTCAAATGGAGGAACCCGGTCTGGATGAAACGGAGCAGGGATTAGCTAACATAGAAACACTGGATGAGGAAGAGGGAAGGGACCCACCTGAAAACAGGGACCAGGATATCGACCTCCCAGGGAACTGGGTCAACGATCTGGGATTCCAACATGCCCAGTGAACTGATGAGGACTTGGCAAAGCTGTGAGATCAGGTAGCCCTGTGGGAGGGAACGGTGGTGGACCAGAGAAGGGGGCACAGGCTACCCCAGGTGATCTATATGGGAGGGGTATGGTACAGGAGGGTGAAGGGGAGGGTAGGCCCCATTGACCAACTGTTGGTGCCCACACTCTATTGAGAGGACATTATGACACATGCCCATGAACACCCTTGGGCCAGTCACCAGGGGCTCAAAAACACTATGTCCCGGGTGCTGGTCCACTTTTTCTGGCCATCTATAGCCCGGGATGTCCGCACTTTTTGCTGGTCCTGCGCCGTGTGTCAGCACATGAATACTCGGGTGGCCCCACGGGCCCCACTAACACCTATCCAGGTGGCTGGGGCCCCCGTTGATAGGATCGCTATGGACTTTGTGGGTCCCCTTTCCCGTACTCCATGAGGGGCACACTATATCCTAGTTATAATGGACTACATAACCAGATACACAGAAGCCATTCCCCTCCCCAGTCTAAAGAGTGCCGGGGTAGCCCAGGCCTTGCTCTACCTCTTCACCCACATCGGTCTACCAAGGGAAATTCTCACAGATGGTGGCTCCCTGTTCACAGCCCGCCTCATGCAACAGGTGTGTGACATGCTACGCATCTGCCAACTATTTACCTCGGTCCACCACTTGCAAACGGATGGGTTGGTGGAATGTATGAATCAAACCCTAAAGAACTTGCTGAGGAAGGTGTCCAGGGACCAGCTGTCTGCCTGGGACCTCCTCCTGGACCCTTTGATGTTTGCCCTCCAGGAGACCCCGCAAGCATCCACAGGATTTGCCCCATTTAAGTTGCTTTACGGCTGCAACCCCCAGGGAATCTTGGGACTGGTGGAAGAACGCTGGGCCTGGGGTGTCCTGGAAAGCAAGCGACTATGTCATCAAGCTTATAAGTGACTATGTCATCAAGCTTAGAGAGCACCTAGAGATGCTCCGTCAAAAAGTGTACCACAACCTCCTGCAGGCTCAGGGCTGCCAGAAAGAGTGGTATGATCATGTAACCCACAACAAACCCTGCACGTAGGTGATCAGGTGTTGGTGTCCAAACAAGCAATGGCTCGGCCACAAGGGGACCCTTGGCAAGGGCCCTTTAAGATAACTAGAGTTTTGGGACCCCTCTCCTATGAAGTACAATGTGGAGCCCGGTAGGAGGCCAAGAAAAACCTACATGTCAACGACCTCAAGGAGTGGCGAGAAAGGCCGGGGGCCGAGGAGGTGCACCTGGCTGTCGACTCAACTGAACTGCGTGATGGCCCCTTACCATGGTCTACGTCAGCGGAGGTACCAGAGCAGCCCCTTTTCGATCCGGGCCTGACAACAGCACAGCAGGAACAGGCTTGAAAAGTAGTAGCCCAAGTACCTGGAGTCTTCGCTTGAACCCCTGGGTGCACTCCCCTTGCCACTCACCAGATACCTATGAAGCCTGATGTGGTAGCCCGGGCCAGATGGAGGCCCGTGCCACACTGACGGTGGGAGGTGATTCAGAAGGAGGTGGAGGAAATGATCAAGATGGGAGTGATCGAGCCTTCCCAGAGCGCATGGCACAGCCCGGTGGTATTGGTACCCAAACCCAACGGAAACATAAGATTTTGTGTCAACTATCGGGAAGTCAACTGAATATCGCAGTTTGATGCATACCCCATGCCACGGGCTGACATTCTGATCGACCAGCTGGGCCAGGCCCAGTTTCTATCAGCTATCGATCTAATGAAGGGCTATTGGCAGGTGCTGGTACACCCAAGTCCAAACAGATGCATCTGAGACCGGGTTGGGGGCTGTCCTGGCCCAACGAGTCCATGGAGAAGATCACCCAGTAGTGTTTTTGAGCTGTAAGCTACAACCAGCTGAACGCCACTACTCCACGGTTGAAAAGGAAGCCCTCGCCATCAAATGTGCCGTAGGTGCCCTCCAATATTATCTAACTAATAACCCCTTTGTCCTCATAGTAGATCATGCTCCCCTACAGAGGATGGAACAGATGAAGAATCATAATTCCTGGGTACTTAGGGGGTATATGTCCCTTCTTCCTTTCCAGTTCACGGTCCAACATCAAGCTGGAAAGAACCACCTGGTGCCTGACTACCTCTCTCACCTGGACACTGACACCCTGAAGGCACCACCCGGAGTGGTGTGTGTCCTGTGGCCTCCTGGGAAGCCCAGGAGACCGTGGAACTTACGGGCAGCCCGGTCGACCCACAACCCCCCCCCCACAGTTCCAAGAGAGGCTTGATGTACCTGTGGGGGCCCAGGATCTGGCAGACAATGAGAACAAGAGCCCTGGAGGCCGAGAGTGGGCAGCAGCTGACGCGAGCCAGTCGGGGGCGGCGATGGCCGGAGAATCGGGCGAAGGCCGGGCCTGCGGCTGGCAACGACAGCCACAGTGGTGCGGGGATGGAACCTCCGCAGCTGGCCCCAGCAACCACAGGGATACTGGGCCACCAGGTGCGGACTGGGTTGATGGGCCTCCACATGGAACGCCCAAGACGGGCTGCGGCATCGCCCGGAGAGCAGGATCAAGGAAGAGGGAGGGGCCGGCGTCCTCCTGTTTAAAGGGGGGCAGGGCCTGGTCGGAAGCGGAGCAGAGGGGAAGCAGGATGGGATAAAAGGGAGGCAGGCGGGCTGATGAGGAGGAGGGCGAGCCAGAGCAAGCAAGTGATGAGAGAGAGAGAGGAGACTGCTGAAGACAGAGAGAGACAGCAGAGGGGTGGCTCGAGCCCTAGATGGAGGGAAGGACAGGTGGCGCAACCCCCCCTCTCATCAAGTCTGAGGCCCTCCTGGAATCCCGGGTTTCCCATCCACGACCCCCCTGCCCTGCCCCTGCACAGACTGGTGGCTAGTGGGTCAGTGCTGCAGACCCCACCCTCGCGGACAAGAGAGGAAACCCAGATGCCTGAGAGTCCTGGGTGTGACCTCGGGATCCACCAGGACCCTCCCACACCCTGACAACAAGTGGGGACCCCCCTCCAGCCCCCACAGATTGCGACATGCAGTTTAAAAAATCCCGATTTAATAAGTTCAGGAATGGAAAGGGGAGTTGTTCTAAAACTAGATTTGCAGAACTATCCTATCTTTCCCACCTGGTTAGGGTTTCCCACCTGGTTAGGGTTGCCAGCTCCGGGCTGGAAAATAACTTGAGATTTGGGGGGCGGGGGTGGGGATGGGGTGGAGGGTGGGGTTCAGGGAGGGGAGGGACTTCAACGGGTTATGATGCCATAGAGTCCACCATTTTCTCCAGGGGAGCTGATCTCTGTCATATGGAGATCAGTGTTCCTCCCAGGAGATCTCGATGTAAGGCTGGCAACCCTGCATTGGACAGGTAATGTGTGCACAGGCACATACATCAAAAAAAGGGGAAAGGAACCCAAGATCTCATGAGATCACAATCAGCCCCATGGAATGGTCTAGTACTCCAGTACACAAATTTGTTTGTCTAAGAAACAAAAGAAAAGAACGGAACAGCCAAGGGAAGAAAGGAATGATGGCTTGGTTGCCAAATCTGGTTTGAGCAATGTCTGAAGACTTGGAAGTGGAGCCAGGAGAGAATGGGATTTGGAGAGGGGAGGGAAGTCAGGAGGGATGTGATGCCACAGGGTCCCTCCCCCCGAGCTACCATTTCCTCCAGGGAAACTGATCTCTGGGAGTCAGCAGTAATTACAGGAGGACTCCACCCCCCCATCCGGACACTGTCAACCTTAAGTGATGGAGGAGCTGGAAGGAAGAGGGGCCACTAGGGAGGAGGGATGTCCCCTTCTTCACGTGTCATTGTGGGTGTAAGTGTCATTGTGACAACAGGAGAAATACCAATTCCCCCGATTAGCTTGGGCTATCAGCAGGAGGTTTCCTGCCAAAGTGGGAGAGCTGGCCTACCTATATCATGGAGTCCACCCTCCAAAGCTGCCATTTCCTCCACTGCTGTAGTCTAGAGATCAGCTGTAACTCTGGGAGAACTCCCGACCCCACTGTGCGGTTGGTAACCCTGTGGCCTGGCCATGGCCCCTCAGTAGGCAGTAGGCAGGCACTAGATTGGGCCACACCTTTGGGTGGGCACCACCTTCTGCCCCTGGTTTTGCTTTCCAAGAATTAGCAGCCCTAGTGCGGGTGGGGATGGAGGAAAGATGTTTTGGAGATGACTGGAGTGGTGGTTAGAGTTTTGAACTATGATCTGAGAGACCTGGATTCAGATCCCCATTTTGCCATGTAGCATAAGAACATAAGAAAAGCCAATGTTGGATCAGGCCAATGGCCCATCCAGTCCAACACTCTGTCACCTAGTGGCCAAAAACACCAGGTGCCATCAGGAGGTCCACCAGTGGGGCCAGGACACTAGAAGCCCTCCCACTGTTGCCCCCCCCCTCAAGCACCAAGAATACAGAGCATCACTTGCCCCAGACTGAGAGTTCCTATCTATACTTTGTGGCTAATAGCCACTGGTGGACTTCTGCTCCATATGTTTATCTAATTCTCTCTTGAAGTCATCCATGCTTGTAGCTGCCACTACCTCCTGTGGCAGTGAAGCATGCTGGACAGACCTGTAAACCAGGATTTTTTTAATCCTGGGGGGCTCCAGGTTTTTTTTGGGGGGGGGCTGCTAGTGCCAGTGGGGCTTAAAATAAAAATGTAAACCCCATGAGGGGTAGCTGAGGCTGAAAGAGTAACTAGCTCTGATCATCCATGGAGCTTGACCAAAGACCTGAGGAAGTGAGCAATGACTCATGAAAGCTCCTACCCTGCCACAAATTTCATTAGTCTTTAAGGCGCTACTGGACGCTGGCTCTTTTCTACTGCTGCATACAGACTAACAGGGCTACCCATCTGGATCTGTCTGCAAGATCTTCCCAGGCATAGCCCAACTCTGTAAATGACACTATACCACATTGCCTCTCAAAACCCGCTGCTTATCTGTTTCAGTAAAGGCCTCATTTCGTGCACTCGAGAGTTTGTGGACATCGCCTGGAATTGAGGAGCAAGCGCATTCTAACCTTTTGTGGTGGAGAAGGAACCACAAGAGCCATTAATAAACAATGATTCTTTTGAGACTGGACATCTGCGACCGCAGGATTGCACTTTCAGACGTATCCTGTGGACAGACCACAGCCGTCTTGGGTTTTGTTTTGTTTTTTTTGGCTTCAATTGCTGGCTGACTCAGCATGCAAACAAGCTGAGTCGCCATCTGCATTAGTCTCATTAGCTTCCCCCCCTTTACTTTGCCTGTTAAGTACCACTCCCTGATTGAAAGAGAGAGAGAGAGAGAGAGAGAGAGACAGAGATGGCTGTGGCATGCGGGACTTTCAAGAGGTTGCTTGAAGTTACAAGTCAGAAATAGCAGATGGAAGCTGATGAGCCTTAAGAATATGCTCGACTCTTCAAAATGTGCTCGTTAGGAAGGCACGCTCGTTGCCAGGAATGCTGAAACCTACAAAGCAGGACTGAATGCAAAGAACAGCATGGATGCTGAAGAAGCATATGCCTTAGGGGAGGTCTGACAGTAGGGGCCGGTGTTAAGGGCTGACCAAGCCAATAGCCGGAACATTTTTTTGGGGGGGGGGGGCGAATGAGTACAGTGGTGGTGAACACATCATCATCATTTATTTATTTACTAACTTTTTTATTTATTGTAAATGAGCTATAATGTAGTACAAAGTCTCTACAAGGGATCATTCTACAAAGAAGGGGCTGTCATTCCAGTCCCAGAGCACAGATTCTATTTCTAGAAACCGCCATTCCACCCTGCGCCCTGTCATTCCAGTCCCAGAATGCTTCTGCTACTCCCAAGGGCTGTCATTCCACTCTGCCCTGTCATTCCAGTCCCAGAGCATGGATTCTATTGCTAGGGACCGTCATTCCACTCTGAGGGCTGTTATTCCAGTCTCAGAGCACAGATTCTATTCCTAGGGACCATCACGCCACTTTGGGGGCTGTCATTGCAATCCCATCATTCCTTTTAGTACATCTCCCTCGGGGTGCCAAAAGCCAGATGCTCTGTCCCTCCACTCGGCTTTGTTACCGGGAACACCCAGCTCCAGCCTGGAGAGGTCCACCTCCCCTGCTTCTCCTGTGCTCACAAGGCTCAGGCTTGGCTCGTGCCTCGCTGGGAAGCAAAGGGAGGGGAGGAAAATCAAAACCAAAAGGCATGGCTGTTTGATGAGGGAGGGGAGGGCAAATTCGGGGTTGGGTGTTGCCCATTGTCAGCCCCCCCGTGGCTACGGGCCTGGGGTTGGCACAGATGCTCTAAGACCTACGGCCTGATGGGGCGCCCTCCGCTGCCTCTTAGGCCATCTCCTGTTCAGTTGTCTCTCCCATTTGTAAAAAGAGTGATTGTGGAGCTACAGTGTGAGTGGGAGAGGGGCAAATAAAGGAGCTTTGAAATGGTATGTGTGTGGGTGGGGCAGGGGGTGAAATGGAAGCTGTGATTAGGGCCCACTGATGCCCTGTATCCTTAAGGCCATCTATATATTTGTATTTTATTTATTTATATAATGATACCCCACTTTTCTCCCCAGTGGGGACCCAAAGTGACTTACAGCATTGCCCTCCCTTCTGGGGAGAGAGAGAGGCCCAGGGTCACCCAGTGAGATTCCATGGCAAAGTACTAGGGTTCACAACCTCCAGGTAATGCCTGGAGATCTCCCAGAATTCCAACTGATCTTCAGACCACAGAGATCAGTTCCCCGGGAGAAAATGGTTCCTTTGGAAGGTGAACCATATGGTATTATACTCCACTAAAGTCCCTCCCCTCCCCAACCCTCCCCTTCCTCAGGCTCCACCCCCTCAAATCACCAATGGTTTCCCAGCCAAGATCTGGCAACCCTACAAAGGACAGATTTGAGCCTGAACTTCCCAGATTCTAGTCCGATGCTCTAGCAGCTATACTGAGGTTAGAGTGACTGGCCCAAGGTCACTCTGTAAGATTCCACGATCGAGTGAGGATTCCAGCCTGTGTCTCCAGGATCCCAGTCTGACACTTTAACCACTACATCATGCTGTCTGTCAATATGCGGCACAACATGAGTGGGGAATCTCTGAGCAGGGCCAACATCATGTCACTAGATCTGGATCAGCAGCAGCTACCTTGATCTGAGATGTCTAGTTCAGGCCTAAAGGGGTGAGATCTAGAATCCCAAAGGTTGTTTCTTCCTACAGTGACCCCTGTCTGTCTTAACACGGTCTCTATCTCTCGCCCACAATAGCCATGGAAGAGCGTGTTTCACCACGTTTAAGTGAAATGCGTGCTATGTCTAAATCATTACTAGAAAGTGACCTAGATCTGGCATTCAGAGAGATTAAATTAACCCTCTGCAATAGCTCCATATTAAAAAAAAATCAGCTAGATGTTAATAAATGGAAAGTGATAACGGTGTCGAAAGCCGTCCAATCTCCCTCTTGTGCGCCTTTATTGCTGGAATGCTTCTTTCCAGCTTGTTGCTTCTCTGGGTTTTATTAGCCCATTCGCCGTGGAGTAGATTTGCTCTGAAGTGATAAAAGCTGACTGTAATCAGCAAGCTCCTGTTATCGGCGGGCAACCAGTGGTAAATGCCACCTTGGAAGGCCTCCGTTCAATGCCTTTATTACAGTGATTAGTCTAAGACGCTAAGATAGCAACAAACTTCAAGCTTAACTGATAAGACTTGGTTAAGAGCACTATAAAAACCTTGCGTGGGGCTGGCTCTCAAAGAAAAGGAAGTGATTATGGGGAAAGTGAGCTGCCACAATCTCCAGTTCAACGTTGGGAGGACACGGTCAATTCATGCACTCTCTCTCTCACCTGCTTTTCTCCTTCACTGTAGTTTCTGTATAAAGCTGCTTGGCACCAAACCAAACCATGTCTCCATTGAGTTCAATAATCGTTTGTTCAGACTGGTGGCAGCTCCTCTGGGTCTCTAGGGCAGACCCAGAACACCTGTGACCTGAAATCTTTTAACTATTGATTCTGTGGATCGAACCTGCGTGCACTGTACTATACTACTGAATCACATTCCCCAAATGAAAGCAACTGAAAATGTGTGTAAACCACTGATTGTTTGAGAAACTCTGGATAGCATAAACCATGATGTCGGTTTATGAATGCTTTGAAAACAATCCCCTTCTGAATTTCTCCCTGGATTTAGGAATACTGAACTTTCTGGTCTTTCTTCCAGAAATTGAATTAGAGGATTAAGATTACAGATTTCTCTGCAAACCTGGGGCTTTTCCTCAAGTCTGTAGAAAGATCTATCTTGTCTGTTCACGGCTCTAGTCTCTGGATTTAAGGATCCGCAGATTTGGCCACTCTGAGAATTAGATACGTTAATAAGAAAACCACTCTTCCAGTTCACCCCCGAGTCTGCTGAAAGTTGTCACGAAACTGGCTGAAGCAGAAATCCGTCTGTCTCTTCTGACTCTCCGTGTTGCAACTGCCCAAGTGCCGTCAGAGATGACAACGGCAGCTCATCTTGGGTTCTGAAAGACTTTTTCCACTTTAGCAATATTAGATAGCAGAAGAGATTATTACTGGAGTCTAAATGGCACTGTAATGGTTGAAAGTGCCAAGCCAGAGCTGTGAATTAATTTTGTTAAAAGCATCTTCCAGGGCTGGTTAGTTCCAGTCAGCTTTACCTCACGCCGAGCAGCAGCGTTTGACCTGAGGCCTACTGAGAAAGCTGCCACTTGCTATTTCAGGAAGATATTTGGGTAGAAGGAAGAGACAGGAGCTGCATACGGGAATAGTGATGCTGTCCTTGGAAGCAGAGAATTCACTGGATCCCGAACATGTAAGTCTTCGTACGTTCGTGACTGTAAGTAGCCCGGCTCTGATAATGAGAACAATGTCAAAACAACTAGAGATATCCCAAGCTTTTATTCAATGTTTAATTAAGGCTCTAAATGTTGATGTGAAGAGGTGAGTAAAATGGTGGTTACGTTGTTGTCCTGGGACCTGGATTCAAATTCTGACTCAGCCAAGAAGCATACTGGGTAGTTTCTGCCAGCCTAGTGTATCTGTGAGAAGGAGGGGAGAACCCTGAGCCCCTTGGAGGAAAGGTGGGTTTAAAGTGTAGTAGATGGAGTGATTTATAAAATGCCTCCTCCCCCTTTATTTCTCCCATGGAGAAAGAGAGAAATTATGAAGAGTTTAACTGACTTGCTAGTTGAACAGTGGTGATGTGTAGCTGGCACTTTCACAGGTCATTTGTAGAGAGGTAGCCATGCATAATGGTTAAAGCCTTTGCCTAGGATAGTCTCACCTAAGATTATCATTCCAACAACAGATCTAGGCTATCGTAAGAATGGTTCCAATGCTCCCTCTAAGCTGTGGAATCCTGTGAGCAAAAATTATACTTTGTGAGCTACTGGCATTAAAGTTGTGAACGAACGATTTGGCTACTGCAGAAGTTAGCTTGCTCTGGAGATATCTTTCTTGAGCTAAGACAAAAATGTGTGAGCCGGAGGCCAAAAAAACTGTGAGCGATCTCACACTAACTCAGCTTAGGGGGAACACTGGATGGTTCTGCCAACACTGATTTTTTCCCCAGATTCTGTAATGTGCTGATATGTATCCACGACCAAGTTTTGAAAGAATATCTCAAAGTAATTAATGATTTTATCTGGTGTTTGTCAAAAAAGGATATGTTTATCTGTAGGGGTTCTTTTTCTGGGAAGGAAATAAATCAATAGCAGCAGCAGCAGTAGTGGTAGTCTGAGGTTACCTTGGATGAGTCACTCTCTTTCTCATTTTGATCTACATCACAGGGTTGTTGTGAGGATAACAGTGAGGAGGGGAGAGCTACGTATCTCTTGCTGAACTCTGTGGGAAAGATTAATGCACATCATTTGAGCTTTTGTCTCCTGTATTGGTGCCCCCCCCCCTTTATTGAGTCCCTACACTTGCCCTCCTCCCTTCCTGGCTGTCTCACTTCTCATGGCAATTTGAACATTCTTTGTGAAGGCCAGTAGTCATAGTGATTGTACCGAATGTCAAGGTAGCTTTCCTCATCACAGTGTTCGGAAAATCTGTCTGGGTGCAGTTTCTCATTGAAAGTAAGGAGCCTCATTAGACTTAGAACTGGTATCTTTATGCTGTCCACTCATAACAAAGAATGTGAGCCCTGTACAGTGCGTTTGTGGCATAGCCGGTCCTGTATGCACACAGTGCACATGTGCAGGGACTATGCATCTCATGCGCCTCACCTATGTACAATCCTGTCATGCACCAAGCACGCACCAAAACTCTGTCCCTGGGAATGCTCATAAAATGTGGAGCGAACAGTACAGACGGTACTGCATTTTATGGCGACACAGTTTCAGTTCCCGATGCAGGTTCTTCCTGTTCAGGATGAAACTGCACCCCCTCCCCCAATGCTAATGAAATTTGATCAAAATAACAACTGTTAAAATTGATGCCCAGTTTTGTGTTAGCTGCATATGAAAATAATGTCCTTGATTTCCCCCAGTAGCTTTTGGCATTCTTTATGTTTTGCAAGATATGCAGTTTGTTGATAAATAAATAAATAAATGCTATTTACCCAGCAGCCATTATGTTGCCATGATGCTCTAGACTTCCAGAGAACCCCCTTGATGTGGTGACATCACTTCCGGTTTTGCATCAGTAGTGAACCAGGCGATCCCATTCTCCATATCCCATCTGCCCTGATGGCCGAAGCTCTTTCCTTTGAAACCCTCTTATGTGGCCCTTCAAAATCTGAGGTGGATGCTGGAACAATGTCATCCCAGGAGTTCCTTGCTTTGAATGGTCACATCAGTGCTGCGTCTTCCCACTGCCCTTCAAGTGACCTTCAAGAATGCAAGACCAGGGGGTTGTGGCTGACGGTCCAACTCTCTGTTGAGGTTTTCCAGCTCATCTCCTGACCTGGCAGGAAAAGACACTCAATGGACCCACTGAATAAGGTTGTCTTCTGGCCCGGAGAAAAATATCCCGAGCCTTTAACAATGTGTGAAGGTGGGCAGCTGGAGTTTTTCATGGTATGGAGGGTTTTAAGTATTGAGCAGGAGGTGATGAATTCAAACAAACAGGCTTTTATTCAGTGACATTGTTCAGCTCCAAAGACAGCTCTATGAGAGCAGCACTTTCATTTATACTGTTCCAACACATAACTTTCAACAATGTAACTATATACAAGCTATTGGATCCAAGCAGGGCTCAGTGATTGAGTATCTAGATTGGCTTCAGGACCAATGGGAGTCTTTATTAATCAGCCAATAGGAATCGGAGCTTTAGGATACCAGAGCCCTTTTCAAGCTATTACTGCTTCATATTCTAAACAAACACAACACTCCTCCCCGCTAAGTTCAAACAACAAAGTCCCTTAGGTTCAGGGGCGGTTGCCTGGTCCGTCGGGACCGGCACGGCAAGGGTGAACCCAATGGAGAACTTCCTCTTAAATCTGGGGACTCCATATGGGCCAGCATGAGCTGTGGCAGCGGACTCAAGACGGAGCGGTCTGTAAAGTCTGGGAGCTCCAAGAGTTCCGGGGCATGACCCAGCTCCGGCAGGGGGCCTACCTCATTCCGAGCTGGCAGTGGCTCAGCAGACTGTTCCCTTGGGATGTCCTGGGCTGGAGTAGGCGGAGGGCTGCCCTCTGTCAGGTGACTCCCCCAGGCGCCGGCATCTTGCTGTGCTGGGAGATCTCCCAGGCCGGCCTCAGGAACCAGGGTGCGTTGCAAATGTTGTCCCGACGCAGGAACTGGGAAGCATGGCAAGCGTTGCTCCGGCTCAGGAACTGGGGAGCGTTGCAAGCATTGTTCTGGTTCAGGAACTGGAGAGCGTTGCAACCAATCCTCTGGCACTGGCTACCAGCGTCTCAGCTGGGCCAGATATCTTTGATGGACCTGCCCCATGTCGTCCCTCACCTCGTATGATATAGGGCCTGTTGAGTGCACAACGACTGCTGGAACCCAGTGCGGACCTGCCCCATAGTTCCAGGTGTACACCGCATCTCCTGGTGCAAAGGACCGAGAGGACCCTGTGGTGATAGGGTCACAGTGGACGTCTGACGCCAGGTCGGGGTGAAGGCGGCTCAGATGGGTGGACAGCTGGTGGCCCATAAGCAACTCTGCCGGCGACTTCCCGGTAGTGGTGTGTGGCGAGGAGTGCTGCTGCAACAAGAACTCAGCGATCTTGGCTGGGAAATTCCCATCACCCATCCTGCAAAGCGAGTCCTTGACTGTTTGCACCATTCGCTCAGCCTGACCATTCATCTCGGGGTGGAAAGGAGCCAAGGTGATATGCTGGATACCCCGTTCGTCCAGGAAGCTCTGGAACTCTGCAGAGGTGAATTGAGTTCCATTGTCGGACACGAGGAGGTCCAGCAGGCCGAAGGTGGCGAAGAGAAGGTCTAGACAGCGGGCAACAATGGCTGATGTCATGGAGGTGACAGGGATGACCTCCAACCACTTGGAATACACATCCACGATAATCAAGAGTGTCCAGCCCTGGAAGGGCCCAGCAAAGTCCACGTGAATGCAGGACCATGGGCCCCTTGGCTTCTCCCATGGATGACATACAGGAACCTCTGGAGCTGCTGGCCTCGACTCCTGGCACGGCTGACACGTCTGGACCAACCGCTCAATCTGCTGATCCATGCTGGGCCACCAAACATAGCTCCTAGTGATGGCCTTCATCTTAATGATGCCCGGGTGCCCTTCATGCAAGGCGTCCAGCACCCATTGGCGAAGTGGGGGAGGGACGATGACTGTTTCCCCACAACAAGCATCCCTTGTTTACCGACAGCTCAGACAATCTCGACAGGAATGGCTGGAATTCAGCATCGAGTGTCCCCGACGGCCATCCCCTCCACACATAGTTGTAGACTCGGCTGAGCGTTCGATCCTGGCTGGTGTGGAACGCTACATTGGCAACAGAGAGCGGAGGCTGCAGCAGCTCCTTGATCAGCAAAACTTCCTGGAGTGGGGCCTTGGGCGGTCCTAAAGACGGAAGCGGCAGATAGCTAAGGTCGTCAGTATGCCCGATGGTCTTGCTGGGCCTGTGGAGGAGGTGGAAGGAGTAGGTGGATAGAAGAACCGCCCAGCGCATTATCTGGGGGGACAGAATCTGCGGGGTTTGACGGTCGGCCGTGAAGATGCCAAGCAGCGGCTTGTGGTTGGTGATGATTTCAAATTCCCGCCCGTAGATGAAATCGTGAAATTTCTTCACTGCAGCGATGATTGCTAGTGCCTCTCGATCTATCTGGGCGTAGTTTCTCTCAGCGGGGGATAACGTTCTGGAATAGAAAGCAATAGGGGCCTCCCGGCCAGATGGCAACCAGTGACTGAGCACGGCCCTGATCCCGGAAGGCGATGCATCACATGCTAGGACAAGGGGCTTCTTCTCATCATAATGCATGAGGACGGCATTGGAGGCAAGGAGGGCTTTGACGGCTTGGAAGGAGGCGTTTTCCTGGCGACCCCATGCCCATGGAGCTGACTTGTCCAGTAAACGATGGAGTGGTTGTGCAAGAGCTGCTTTGTTAGGCAAGAAGGCATGATAAAAGTTCAATAGTCCTAAGAAGGACTGCAGCTCTTTCTTAGACTTTGGAGGGGGCGCGTTGCGGATTGCAGTAACCTTGTCCGGAGCAGGATGGATGCCATCAGCGTCTAGGCGGTAACCCAGGAATTGAACGGTAGGGATAAAGAACTCACATTTCTCCTTCTTCAGCCGAAGGCCAACATCCTGTAGCTGACGAAGGACCTCTCGCACCCGAGTAGCCAGTTCAAGATCAGAGGCCCCAGCAATTAAGACATCATCGAAATAGGGTACGACGCCAGGCAGACCCTGAAGAAGGTGCTCCATAAGTTCTTGAAAAATTCCGGGGGTGATGCTTACCCCAAACTGCAGCCGGTTTACTTTAAAAGCACCTCGGTGCATCACAATAGTCTGTGCCTCGGCTGTAGCTGCATCTATCGGCAACTGCTGATAAGCCTGGGCGAGGTCGATCTTGGCAAACACCTGGCCCCCAGAGACCGAGGCTAGAAGGTGGCTCACCACAGGAACCGGGTATGTGTGCGGCTGTAGGGCCCGGTTGATGGTGGACTTATAGTCAGCGCACAAACGGACGGAGCCATCAGGCTTGAGGGGAGTGATGATAGGTGTCTCCCACTTGGCATTGGGAACTGGCTCGAGGATCCCTTGGGCCAACAGCTTATCAATCTGCTCATCAATCTTGGGCTTGAAAGCGACTGGGCAGCGTGTGGGCTTGAGGCAGATTGATGGTACAGCAGGATCCAGGTTAAATGACACAGGTGGACCCCTGTAGCAGCCTAGCTCTGTCTTGAAAACCTCCAGAAACTCTGTTTCAAGGTCCATAAAAGGCTGCGGCTCGACTTGGTTCATGCCGACAACATCTATGCCCAAGGCAGTGAACCAGTCCAGCCCTATCAGGCTTGTGCGGCGACCCTCTACCACGAGCAGGTTCAGATGGCCAGAGAATTTCTTATATTTGACCTGGACTGTGGCGATAACAATGACTGGAACTTGGTTCCTCTGGAAGTCAAACAGCTGTAGGGTGCATCTCTGAAGGTGGTGAGCAGCGAATCATGGGCAGACTTGTTGGAACATGCTCCAAGAGACGATGGACAATGCTGACCCAGAGTCTACCTCCATCTGGCACACTCGACCTTCGATGAAGACAGTGGCTTTGATTTTCGGACACGGATGTAGCCCCTGGTGTATATATAGGCGGTTGGTGTAGTCCTCGGACACGCTTGCTTCATTGCTGTACCTTTGTCTTTGCCAGACGGCCAAGATGACTTGGTATGATATGATCAGCTGGGGGCATTCACAGACCCTTGGGTACGCTGGAACTCGTCTGGAGCATCACGACCCTGACATACTTTGGCAAGGTGGCCCGCTTTCCCACACACATGACAGATGACATCACGGAACTGACAGTCTCTATGTGCATGCGCACCTCCGCAACCGGCACAACCGTTTTTTTGTGGGCTTTTTTGAGAGCGGCACAGGCTTTTGCAATGGTGGCACAGCTTCTGATTGGCCCTCGCGTTGAGAAAACTGTCATCGGACACATCAGATTGATCATCCCGGGCGTCATCGGGTAACTTAGAGGGGGCAACTAAATCTCGAGCAATGTCGAATAAAGCCTGGCTGCAAGTATTCAGAAAAGTGGCACGGCAGACATCATCTCCGTCAATACGATTTGCTACGAGGTAGCATTCGAACCGATCGAGGTATGAATCTCAGTTCCCAAACTTTTGGGTTGAACGGTTCGATATGGCCCTTGGATGCCATGCCCGTAGTGATTTAGCTCTGGGCGCCCTTAGTGATTTCAGCTGGGCAGGCAGAGTGATTTCAGCCATTCAGTTAGGACTGGGATCCCATCCAAGTCGCCAGTTTTAAGTATTGAGCGGGAGGCGAAGAATTCAAACAAACAGACTTATTCAGTGACATTGTTCAGCTCCAAAGACAGCTCTATGAGAGCAGCACTTTCATTTATACTGTTCCAACACATAACTTTCAACAAGGTAACTATATACAAGCAATACTATTGGACCCAAGCAGGGCTCAGTGATTGAGTATCTAGATTGGCTTCAGGACCAATGGGAGTCTTTATTAATCAGCCAATAGGAATCGGAGCTTTAGGACACCAGAGCCCTTTTCAAGCTATTACTGCTTCATATTCTGAACAAACACAACAGAGGGAAATAATAACATCGGCTGGAAAATAACATGCTGTTAAGCCTCTATTAAAGGGACAGAAAGTTTGTTTCTCCAGGCAGCTGGCCACGTGGCCACCAAGCCATCCTCCCACCCCAGTCTCTTCCTTGCAGAGGCTGACAGTGCTGAGAGGGACTGGTACATCTTCTCCTTTAAGTGACCTTGAAGACTCACCCGTCTGCAGCACAAAGCAGACGCTGGGTAGAGATTGGTACACAAGGTCTTATCTGCCGTGAGCTCTCTGATCCACAAGGAAGATTGGAGAGGGGTTATGAAATAGGAAAACAATGCAGAATCGGGGAGGATTTTTTTGTGCATGTGTGCACGCATGTTTGTGAGTGAAGGCTGTGCTCTGTGGGGCCAGGAAAATATTGTCCTCTGGATTTATTTCTTCTGTTTCCACTGGAGGCCAGTGTAGCCTTACAGTTTCTGCCCGGAATGGTGTCATCCCTCCCCCCCATTCTGCACTCTGCAGCAGCTTAATACCAACCTCCCCCCCCCCCCTTTTGTGTTGTGGTTTAAAATGAGATTCTGATGGTAATAAATATGGGCTTTGGAGTGATGCTTCGTGGTTATATTCGTCACAGCCAGAAATATTTAGGGGTTACTCAGCTGAGGCTTGCTGTGCCTCTGCTTGGGAATTTAAAATGGCCCTGCAGGTTGCCACCTTCTGCTGCCACCACCCTGGACTTAGGGTCTCTTGAGAAGGCCCAGGGTACCCTCCCAAGCCCAGCCTAATGCCCTTTTTAAACCGAGAAAACAAAGGCATGATGACCAGTCAGAGAACAATTAAACAAAAATGGTTTATTAATACAATAGTGGGGCAGGGAAAACGAGACAAAGGGCATTAAAATCAATAACAGTATTTAAAGACAAAATAACTGAATCTAACACGACTAACTGTTTTTCCTTAACTGGTCCTTATACCAAGCTTGTGTCTGCACTCACACTGCGCCAAGTGAGGGATCTTTCTCCCAGCCCGGACTCTCCCTTCAGCTTGACTCTGTGACTGATTTCCCACGAGGCGCTGCTCCGGTGTCGTTCTTCCCTTTGCCCCGATTGCATGCTTGAATTTTCCACTATTTGCCCCATGCCACATTTTGACCTGCAGCTTCGCCCGATTTCCCCCGCAGCTTCAGTGATCCTGTTTTCTGAGGATCACTGAAGCTGTGGGGGAAATTGGGCGAAGCCGCAGGTGAAAATGCAGCGTGGAGCAAATAGTAGGAAATTCAAGCATGCAATTGGGCCAAAGGGAAGAACGACGCCGGAGCAGCGCCTCGTGGGAAATCGGTCTGTGTGAAGGAAGGCCACAGAAGAGAAAAGAATGCTGTTTTACACTTCACACAGCCAAAGTTCAGTCTCCTCACACATTCTCCAAACTTCCATTGGCTATCACCGCCGCCAAGCATCATGGGAATTGTAGGCTGTCAGCCCTCTACCCCCAGCACAGGTCTCTCCTGTGCTTAGGCCACGCTAGGCCTGTCTCCCTGAGCAGGCACAGATCATGACAATGGCATTTGGCTTTCTCATCCTCTCTTTGTGGAGGGGCAAAAAAGCTCCACCTGTCTAAAAGTGGGGTGGAAGACAAAGCCTTGTGGGATTGATGGGTGGGAACGTACACTGCAGAAGTAAAAAGCCCAGTAGCATCTTTAAGACTAGCAAACTTTATTGCAGCATAAGCTTTCGAGAAACACAGCTCTCTTCGTCAGAAAGCTTATGCTGCAATAAAGTTTGTTAGACTTAAAGGTTTTACTGGGCTTTTTACTATTTTGCAGCAACAGACTAACATGGCTAACTCCTCTGGATCTATGACACTGAATAAGGACAGCCTTGATCCATCACTTTTCAGAAGAAACACAGAAACATGGAGCTGGAAGGGACTTCAATGGTCATCTAGTCCAACCCCCTGCACAACCCCCACTGACCCCTGCCTTTTGCACAGAGCCATCCTCCTGGAAGGCAAAAAGCATCCAGGATCCTTGAGCCAGTCTGGCCAGGAGGAAAGTTCCCTTTTGACCCCAAAGTGGCAATCGATCGGCATTACCCTGAGTGTGTAAGAAAGGGCCAAGGAGAGCCAAGCACTGACTCATCCCTTCCTGCCCTCACTCTCACAATCTCCCTAAGTTCACAGAATCAGCACTGCTGTCAGATGGCCATCTTTCCCCCTTTTTGCTGTTGAGCCATAGCTGATCAAGGGCGACCTCATCGGGTTTTCAAGGCAAGAGACATTCAGAGGTAGTTTGCCATTGCCTGCCTACACAGCACAACCCTGGCACTCCTTGGGGGTCTCTTCTCCAAATACTAGCCAGGGCTGACCCTGCTTAGCTTCTGAGATCTGACAAGATCAGGCTAGCCTGGGCAATCGAGGCCAGGGTGATGGCCATCTCGGCTCTCCTGTAAAAACCTCCGAAGAAGGAGAGCCCACCACCAACTGAGGAAGCATATTCCACTGAGGAACCACTCTATGAGTCAGGAAGTTCTTCCTAATTCCAAGCAGTGTGCCACTCACGGGCTAGGGTGTCACCAGTATGCGGATGACACTCAGCTAATATCTGTTGTTGGGAGGCCAGTCCAACTCTACCTCAGAAGATCTGGACCAGGCGTTGCAGGATGTGGCTGGCTGGCTTAGGCTGAGCTGACTGAAATTGAATCCGATGAAGACGGAGTTCCTGTACCTGAGTTGGAGCAGATCAGGGGTAGGGATCCCATTACCGGCCTTTGATGGGGTGCCGTTGGTGCCAACTTTGAGGGGCAGGAGTTTGAGTACTCCTGGATGCCTCCTTAACAATGGAGGCCCAAGTAGCAGCCGCTGCCAAGGTGGTGTTTTACCACCTTCAGCTGATCAGGCAGTTGGTTCCTTTCCTCAAACGCAATGCTCTGGCAACAGTGATCCATGCAATGGTCACCTCGAGACTGGACTACTGCAAGGCTCTCTTCATGGGGCTGCCCTTGTTGCAACTCCGGAAGCTGCAGCCGCTGCAAAATGCAGCGGCCAGGCTGTTGATGGGTCTCCCCATGCCAGAGCACATCTGTCCTGTGCTGAAGGCATTGCACTGGCAGCCAATAGCATGCCGGATTCGCTTCAGGGTGCTGGTTTTGACCTTTAAAGCCCTATATGCCCTGGGGCCTGCCTACCTGAGGGACTGCCTTCCCCACATGTTCCCCAGAGAGCATTGAGGTCAGGGTCACAGAATCGTCTGGCCCTCCCTGGACCAAAAGACGCCAGACTGGCCTTTACTGGCCTTTTCAGTGGCAGCTCCACACTGGTGGAATGAGCTCCCAGAAGACATCAGGGCCCTGCAGGTCCTTTTACAGTTCCGCAGGGCCTCTAAAATGGAGCTCTTCCACCAGGCCTTTGATCAGGAGCCGCCACCAATAACACCAACAACACCAACAATAACCAAGGCCCTTATTAACATCACGGCCTGTGACATCTTGGACATCAACTGCGGCCGCACTTTATTATTACACCATCATGGTCTAGTAGGACACTATCGCCACCAGCACTTTCTTAACATTTTAACTGTGATTATGAACTGTTTATGTCATAAGTTTTACTAAATAACATGCTGTTTTATGCATTTTATCTTTTTATGTAAGCCGCCCTGAGCCTGCTCCGGTGGGGACGGCAGGATATCAATCAAACAAACAAACAAACAGACAAACAAACAAACAAGACTGTGCAAGAGGTTTGCCTGCAGATGTTTTCAAGGTGAACTCTTGTGCTTTTGGGGAAGGGAGTGCTGATGTCTCCTGTTGATTTCCTGATCAGCGGCTGCTTGAGTGACATTCCCTTCACCTCCAAGAAGGTGATGTCCTCCGGAGAAACAGTGACCTCACCCTGTAACTGAACGCAACTTATCTATTTATTTACTTGCCTCGGTTATGCTCCGCCTTCTTGCTGAGACTCAAAGTGGATTGCAGTGTTAAGAAATGCAGTAAAAATAGTAAGATATGTGATAATGCAATCGAGCTGGGTTACAACAGTAGGAGACCGTGCCATAAAACAGAATAATACAGGCAATAAACAATGCAATGAAAACTGGCCATAATTTTCACAGACATTTAAGCTAAAGACGTTATTGAGGGCAAACAGAACCAATCGGTGCTGGATCTCATTGCCCTGACTCTGAGCCAGACAGTTAGCGATCACACATGGAGTTCCAAAGGCCTTATGTGTGGTAGTTTTGATGGATAAACCAGCCATGAGCCATCCCGAATCGTAAAAAGAGGCTTGCCTGTGATGGGTAAACTCCTATCCTTGGCCACCATCCTCTTCTCTCAAGAAACTGAGGATTAAACTATAGTTTGGTGTAGTGGTTAGGAGCAGCAGACTCTAATTTGGAGAACCTGGGTTTGATTCCCCACTCCTCCACATGCAACCAGTAGGGTGACGTTGGGTCAGTCACAGTTCTTTCAGAGCTGTTCTCTCAAGAGCAGCCCTCGAAAGAGCTCTTGCAGCCCTACCTACCTCACTGGGTGTCTGTTGTGGGGAGAGGAAGGGAAGGAGATTATAAGCTGCTCTGAGACTCCAAGTGAAGGGCAGGGTATAAATCCAACTCTTCTTCTTCTCCTCTTCCTCCTCCTCCTCCTCCTCTTCCTGCTTCTCCCTCATAGTGACATTCTAGGAATTTCTCCATGTCTCTGTGGTCTTTACCATAGAGATCAGGGGGAATTCCAACATCATTACCTGTAAGAGACACCACATCTTCCTTAAACTGCATCCTACACAGGCGCCGGCCTTAACATCTATTGGCATTTGCTGAAACAGTGCAGGGCATTGCTGGATCAGACCAATTCATCTTGTCCAGCATCCTGCTTCCCACACGGGTCAACTGAACGCTCCTGGCAGGCTTAAAAGCAGGGCAGGGAGTCCCATGTCTTGCCATCTTGTTGCCTTCCAGCAGAGGTTCTCATGGCTACACAGCCACTGAGGGATTACTCAGCTTACCTCAATTGGTGAGGCTGCCGCATTTCTGGAGAGGGCCATCCCTTCCTCAGCTGGTTTGCACGAGAAAGAATATCCTGGCTTTGGGAGTTTGTGTTGGAGTGAGGCGACTCAGCACACCTGGACACTAGGGATGCAAACTCCAGATGGCACCCACTATTACAGATGATTGCCAGACAATCAAGAACAGTTCCCCTGGAGAAAATGGCTGCCTTTTGGCATTATACCTTGCTGAGGTCCCTCCCCCCTGAACCCCACTGTCCCCAGGCTCCACCCCCAAAATCTTCAGATATTTCCCAATCCAGACCTGGCAACCCTACTGAACACTGGGGGGGGGGGGCTACATCACTCTAAGGGTGTCTTAAGTGTTATCTCCTTGCATGGGATGCCTCTCTTTGTCTTAACCTGGGAGCTGCCTTCTGACCCCTCCTCTCTCCCTTTGTCCTCTCACTCCCTCTGCACATGGCCTTCCATGGAGGCGTATGTCTCTGCAGGTCCCTCCTGTAGAGACAGTGCCCTCATGGTCACACACACATGATGCCGGACATGCTGGCCATTTGCGACAGGTGAAGGACTCTTTAGATTAGGCGTCTCTTTCTCTCCTTTCAACTGCAGCCTGAATGTGAACTGGATCTAGTTGAATAAATGTAAGTTTATGGAAAGTACTGGAGTCGGGAGGCGAGTTGTATGATGATCATAGCAAAGACTTTATTAGTGAATCAGCATGTTCAGGAGATGGTCAGATCAAGCATGCAGCCAGGGCTCCAGGGCCCTGCTTATATGCTGGCCGGAGCCACACCTCTGGCCGCACCCAAAATACCTGATAGGGGCTTAGCATATGTGCATAGTTCTGATAGGGCCTTAGGTCTTAAGTTGTAGTTCATAGGTCCCCCGCGGAAGACCTAGGCTGGCTATTGGTGGTCGTTTTGGATCCGACTGTCTATTGTTCTACCTGGCTGAAGCTCAGGTAGAATCGGGCCATGTGCTCTGACCACATGGCGGTCGCCATTTCGTGACTAGTACACAACACCCCTCCCCCCATAGTTCGGTCCCACTCGGCAGACATAGTCCTGAAGGTACTCTGGCCGGCGACGTTCGCGGCCCGAGCGCCGGGGCGTTGCAGGTCGCGGGGCCTCGACAGGCCCTGGGATCGGGGTGCCTTCTTGGTTGCTTTCGGGAGCGCTGGGCCGCAGCTCGGCCGGTGCTCCGTCCACGGGCTGCTCCTCCGGTGGGGATTCTGAGGTTTCATCCTCCGGATCAGGGTCCCCTAGCTGGGTTGGTGATGGCTCTGCGGGAAGTGCTGACTCGGGAACACTTGGTGTGTGGTCCGGAGTGCGCCGCCAGAGCTGATCGATGTGGCGCCGCCAGGTTGCTCCTTCTTCCGTCCCGACCTCGTACGAGAGCGGGCCAGTTGCTCGGATGATCCATGCCGGGATCCACCCTGGGCCCCGGCTGTAGTTCCGGGCGTAGACGGGGTCCTCGGGCGCGAAACCTTGGGCGGCTGGCCAGAGCTCTGTCCTCGCGTTGGCATCGATGGCGCGGTCGGGGTGGAGACGAGCCAGTATGGTGCTGAGTCGCCGGCCCATCAACAACTCTGCTGGGCGGCGACCCGTTCCCGTGTGTGGGGTGTTGTGCTGGCTGAAAAGGAATTTGATTAGCTGCAGCTCCCAGTCCCCGGTGTCCATCCTTTTGATGGCGTCTTTGGTTGTGCGAACCATCCGTTCTGCCTGTCCATTGGTAGCTGGGTGGAACGGTGCCGAGCGGATGTGCCGGATGCCGAACAGGTCTGTGAAGCGCTGGAACTCTCCCGATGTGAAGGCCGTTCCGTTGTCTGTCACGAGCGAGTCTGGCACTCCGTGGGTGGTGAAGATGCGCCACAGGGCTCTCTTGGCCGCCTCGGTCGAGGTAGACCACACCGGGACTACCTCCAGCCACTTACTGTAGCTATCCACAACAAAAAAGAACAACTGCCCCTGGACCGGCCCAGCAAAGTCGAGATGGAGTCGCGACCATGGTTTGTCGGTTGACTCCCAGGCCCGGACGGGGGCATGGGGAGGATCGGGCCGCGACTCTTGGCATTTGCTGCATTTGTGTACCTGATCCTCAATCTCCTTGTCTATGCCTGGCCACCACACGTAGCTGCGGGCCAAGGCTTTCATCCAGACGATTCCGGGGTGTGCCTCGTGGAGGGCTGCTAGTACCCTCGGGCGGAGCGGCTCAGGGATGACTACCCTCGACCCCCAGAACAAACACCCCTTGTGGGTGGAGAGTTCATGTTTCCGAGCAAACAGCAAACAGTGAAAGCAGCGAACTCCTGGCCCGGATGGTCGGGCCACCCCCTCCCCACCCAGTCAGAAACCCGGGAGAGGACGCGGTCCCGCGCCGTGTGGCGGGCCACGTCGGGTACCTGTACTGGGCGATCCGGAAGATCTTCGAGGAGGGCCATGTAGAATGCAGGAGCCGGGTCGGGGTCGCAGTCTGGGAGGGGCAAGCGGCTGAGGGCGTCGGCGTGGCCCATGGCTTTCCCGGGGCGGTGGATGAGGTCGTACTGGTAACCTGCAAGAAAAATAGACCACCGCAGGACCCGGGGGGACAGCATCTGGGGCGTCTGGCGGTGTGGGGCGAGCAGCCCAAGAAGCGGCTTATGGTCCGTGGCGACCGCAAATGCCCGGCCGTAGAGGTAATCGTGGAATTTTTTTACCCCTGCCACTATCTCCAGAGCCTCCTTGTCTATTTGGGCGTAATTCCGCTCCGCCTTTGACAGTGTCCGGGAGTAGTAGGCCACGGGCACCTCCCTACCGTTTGGCAGACGATGGCCCAGGACAGCCCCCACCCCGTATGGAGATGCGTCGCATGCAAGAACCACCTGCAAAGACTCGTCAAAGTGTGCCAAGACCGCATTAGATGCCAACAAGTCCTTAACTGCTGCGAAAGCCCTGTCGTGTCGCGGCCCCCAAGCCCATTTCGCCCCTGTGTCCAGTAACCTATGGAGGGGATCAGCGACCGCCGCCTTGTGTGGCAAGAACGCATGGTAGAAATTGAGGAGGCCCAAGAATGCCTGGAGCTCCACTTTTGTCGTCGGGGTTGGCGCCTCCGTGATGGCTTTCACCTTTTCCTTGGTGGGGTGGATGCCCTGTGCGTCCACGTGGAACCCCAGGAACGTTACTGAAGGTACTCCCAAGGTGCACTTGTCCTTTCGCACCTTGAGACCAGCATCCTGGAAACGCTGCAGAACGGCTCGTAAGCGTGTCTTGAAAGTGGCGACGTCTGGAGCCGCGATGAGGATGTCGTCAAAAAATGGCTTCACCCCTGGAATGCCTTTTAAAACAGAGTCCATTAGTTGCTGAAACAGACCAGGGGCAACGCTGACCCCAAACTGGAGCCTTTTCACTTTGAAAGCGCCCTTGTGTGTCGCTATGGTTTGAGCTTCTGCAGTTGCCTCGTCTACTGGGAGCTGTTGATAGGCTTGAGCCAAGTCCAACTTCCCAAAGATCGTGGCTCCCGCTAGGGACGCTAGCACATGGCTGATCACTGGTACCGGGTACGAGTGGTCCTGTAATGCCCGATTCAGAGTACATTTGTAGTCCGCGCAGATGCGGACCTCCCCATTAGACTTCAACAGGGTCACTATAGGGGTCTCCCATTTTGCATGGGGAACTGGCTCCAGCACGCTTTGAGCCACGAGTTTGTCTAGTTCTGCCTCCACCTTGGGCCGCATTCCTAAAGCCGGCCACCAGGCTGGCACCCGGATCGGGCGTACGGCCGGATCCAGGTCCAGGGAGACTGGAGGACCCGGTAGGAACCGAGGGTGCCGTCAAAGACGGCCGGGAATTCCGCGCAGACTGAGTCGTAATTCGCTAACTCCACTTTGTGAACCCCCATCATGCCCATCCCCAGGGGCTTAAACCAAGCGCGCCCCAGCAGACTGTTGAGGTCCCGCTCCACCACTAGTAGGTCGAGGGATTTGCATACACCCTGGTATTGCACCTGGACCTGCGCCAGTCCCTTGATGGCGACCGGGTTTTTCTGAAAGTCCCGGAGCACGAGGGCAGTTGGCCGGCGCAGCCGGGGGCTCCGCTGCGGAAACAGTTTTTTAAAAGTGGCCGCTGAGACTATGGAGTAGGCAGACCCGGAATCAACCTCCATGCAACAGGGGGTGCCCCCGATCCGCAGGTTAACCTGGATTGCTGCAGGGAGGGGGTCTCGTAGTTGGAGCACCTGGGTGGCCGAAGAGGTGCTGTCAACTGCCTCGTAGTGGGCGGTGGAGGCCGCGGAGGACTGTCGCGCGTTCCGGGAGCGGCAGGCCCTGGCGATGTGCCCCGTCTTCCCGCACATTCTGCAAATGGCATCCCGGAAATGGCAGGAGCGTCTCTCGTGGGGGTCCCCGCAGCTAGCGCACGTCGGGGGCAGCCTGCTGCGGTTGGAAGAAGCGGAGGCGGCGGTGGCCGTGGTGTGCCGGGCGTGGCCTCGAGACTCACCCTTCTGCGCGCACCGGCGTAGCTGGTGGACGTCTTCGTCCTCATCTGTCTCAGACCCGGAGGAGGCGATGCGGTGGACCTTGGACACCTGCTTGTCCTTGTAGGTCGCCTCGAACGCGACGGCAGCCTGCAGTACCTTCTCGAGGGTTGGCTCAGGGGTGGTGATAAGCCGGCAGCAGAGCTTGGCTTCTCTTACCCCTGCCACGAAGCTGCCTAGCAGGTTGTCCTCCACGTTCTTAAACTCACACCCGACTGCCAGGCAGCGGAGGTTGGCCAGGAACGTGGCGGCATTCTCTCCCAGTTGCTGCTTCCATTCGAGGAACTGGACCTGGAACGCCAACATGGATGGTTTTGGCGCGAAGTAGTTCCCAAGCAGCTTCTTGAGGTCGTCGTATGAGACATCCAGCAGGTCTTGGGGTGCTATGATATTCTGCGCGATGTGCATTGTCTCGATGCCGCAGTGGCCCATTAGCCAGGCCCTCTTCAGGGTGGCCTCGGTGACTCCGTGCACAGTCAGGAGGAACTCGAGCTGCCTGACCCATGCGTCCCAGTGCTCGGGCTTGGAGGTGTCGAATGGAGGGATGTTTCCCACTGCGGCAGCCATGTTTGCCGAGGCAGGAGCGAGGTTGCGAGCCGGCGGCTCGGTGCTCGGAGCTCCACTGCTCGGCACGGCTGATGAGTCGCTCATCGGGATCCCACCTTCGTCGCCAGTGGAAAGTACTGGAGTCGGGAGGCGAGTTGTATGATGATCATAGCAAAGACTTTATTAGTGAATCAGCATGTTCAGGAGATGGTCAGATCAAGCATGCAGCCAGGGCTCCAGGGCCCTGCTTATATGCTGGCCAGAGCCACACCTCTGGCCGCTCCCAAAATACCTGATAGGGGCTTAGCATATGCGCATAGTTCTGATAGGGCCTTAGGTCTTAAGTTGTAGTTCATAGGTCCCCTGCGGAAGACCTAGGCTGGCTATTGGTGGTCGTTTTGGATCCGACTGTCTATTGTTCTACCTGGCTGAAGCTCAGGTAGAATCGGGCCATGTGCTCTGACCACATGGCGGTTGCCATTTCGTGACTAGCACACAACATTTTACCTTTTCTTTCTTTTTTTTTGCAATATACTTCTTGGGAGATTTATTTACTGCACTCAGTATCACACTTCTATGACTGGGCAAAACGCCGCTATATTAACCAAATGTCCCAATAGTTTGGTCCCCAAACCTCTTGGCCAGGAAGGATCCAGCCTGCAGCTTCAGAAAGCTAATACCCCCACTTTAAGAAATTCCTTAGCCAGAGTTGCCAACCTCATGGTGGGACCTGGAGATCTCCCAGCATTACAACCGATCTCCAGACTGCAGAGATCAGTTCCCCTGGAGAAGATGGCAGCTTTGGAGAGTGGGCTGTATGGCATTATACCCAACTGAGGTCCTGCCCTTCCCCTCCCCAGGCTCCACCCCCAACATCTCCAGGTGTTTACCAACCCAGAGCTGGCAATCCTACTCTTGCCACCTTTATATATTTTGCCATTCCTAGCAGCTAAAGAGGCTTTATTAGAAAACCAGAAATTCACCTGAAAACAAGTTCCTGTTCTTTCAGTGGAGGCCATCTTGAAACAAATTAAAAACCTGGGGTTATATGTGAGTGAGAAAAATTGTAAGAGCTGGTGGTGGGAAACAGCGTCCCTGTCAGTGTACCTACTGGCAGTGTTCCCTCTAAGCTGTTAGTGTGAGCTAGCTCACATTTTTTTAGCCTCCGACTCATTCATTTTTGAATTAGCTCAGGAAGGATGGCTCCAGAGCAAACTAATTTATGCAGTAGCAAAATCGCTTGCTCACAATTTTAATGCCAGTAGCTCACAAAGTATAATTTTTGCTCACAAGACTCCGCAGCTTAGAGGGAGCATTGCCTACTGGGCCTGCAGAAGAACATGGTGATAGATCTATCCTCTTTCAAAAATCAGAAGTATGAGCAAGAGGTTAATTCATTCCATAATAAAGCGAAGAAATCTTACAATTATTGGCTTCATGAGCTGTTTGAATGATGCTTGTGATTGTTTTAGTTGATGGCTGCTTTGGGTGCTCTTATCAATATCGCCACATCCTCTGTGTTCAGTTTGCAGAAGGGTGCCACCATGGCTTAGGACAACTGCTGCCTTTGTAGGAGTTATTTTAGTATTTTCCCTGCATTTGTGTATGTCATTTGATCAATTTGCTTTGGGTTCCCCTAGTGGACAGAAAAATGGTTGTAAAACTAAATATAATCACTGAGATAGATCAAGATGGGTAGCCGTGTTTGTCTACAGCAGTAGAAAAGAGCAAGCACCTTGAAGACTGACAAAATAGCACCTTGAAGACTGACAAAATTTGTGGCAGGATATCATGCTCATGTCCTGCCACAAGTCTTGTTAGTCTTTAAGGTGCTATTGGACTCTTGCTCTTTTCTACTAAACAAAACCACGCTGGGGTTTTTGAGAGTAGTCAAGTGACGGAACTGAGGATCATTCCTCGTATACATTGAAACCGGACACCAGTAAACAGATAGGGTTAGGACGATTCTGATAAATGGCTGGCTTGCCCAATATTTATCCAAAGCTGCGATCACATGCACCTTTAGATCCGACATAGCTGAGAATGCCTGATGGATCTGAAGGAGACGATCAGACAGCAACATTTGGGAAAGGGCCCACAGTCATCGGCAATCCATGTTGCCCCACCACAGAAGCGGAGTTAAAAGACTCCGGAGAAAGTCCAGCTCTAACTGGTTGCAATGGGTCACGGATGGACTTTCCTCGGTCTGATCACTTAAGCATGCTCTCATGCCGTCAGGATGGTCTGATCATTCCATCCTGACTACATGCTGTTGTCCCCCCCCCCTTCGCAGTATGTGCATGATCGCAAACTCCATAGGGAGTCCTCAGTGTGGAGGCACGATTCCTCATTTATGCGCATGGGAAACAAACAGCAAACAAACAAACAAAAAGACTCACCCACAGTTGTGTGTGATCACACAGTAACGGGCTGAGCCCACAGCTTCAAAGGGATGTGTGATCTCGCAACTGCATGTCAAATTCCTCTGGGGGAAATAGCTTCACTTCCCCTCTGCTCCAACTGGTGCATGTGACTGCAGCCCAAGAGTTTTGATCCTGGGGAACTGATCTCTTCAGTCTGGAGATTGGTTGTAATTTGGAGAGAACGTCATGCCCCACCTCAAACTGGCTAGATGGATTTTTGGACTGACCTAGCAGGGATTTCTCTTGCCCCATTGCTCTTTCCTGCACAGAGTTGCCTGAACTCCCCCCCTTTGACTTTGCTTTTGAAAGACAGCAAGATCATTCTCTCCAAAGAGAATTTCTTGTAAATGTATATGTTGTTGCATATTTCTCTCTTGTCCCGCCTTAACTTTTTTATTTTATGCTAATGGCGCCTCAAAGTATTTTAATTGGATTTTTTTTAAAAAAGAGGAAGTTCTTGAAAGTTAATTAAAAGTTAGCCTTCTTTAATTGTGCAAAAGCCGACTTTCTGCTCTGAAAATTAACTCCCATAATTAAAATCCTATATCTGTTTCCTGATATAAATGGGTGTTTATTACTCATTTGTTATTATTGGCTACGCAATGCAATTTGCATGAGTGTAGCTAAAGTGTAATTCCAAAAAGGCCTTGTAAGAATTACAGCCCTCCCCGCTTTTTACCATCTTTAGGTTGGGATCCTTCCATCATTTGCAGTCCCTGACACTCAAGAGCAGTACTTGTAGAGAGAATTATGCCTTCTCTCTCCCATAGTGCCCTATATTTCAGTGAGATATAAACAGACAGAGCATTTTCCTTTATTTTGTTGTTAAGTGGAAGATGGAATATGGATCATACAGAACTGGAACTGAAAGCTCATAGATGACATAACGATATAGTGAGGTTTCCCAATTTGGGAGGGGCTGTGGCTCAGCAACTGAGCATGGGCTTTGCATGCAGAAGGTCCCAGGTTCAATCCCCAATATTTCCATTTAATGTAAGGATATGTCACTGGTGACCCAGATCAAGTTACTTCATGCCATAGTGTGAGAGTCCTACAGAGTCAGTCATCAACAAGTGTCCTTAAACAGGAATGCTTTATTGAGAAAGGTCTGCTATGGTCCTCTGCACTTCTTGTGTTAGTAATGGCAGGTACCACCTCAATCAGGACAACTATATAGAATTCAAAAAGGGGTCTGGTAATGCATGGTAACCAATCATCATGTCAGAGAAAAGGTACTTAAAATACTGGTTTACAGTTCCCAGGGAAAAAGCGGGAAGAATGAGTCAGACAGGAGAAGAGATACATGGGCCAGCACCAACAGTTTCTCAAGGTCGGAGTAGCTCAAAGAGCGATAAGCATGCCATGAGAAATATAACATAACAATCCACAGTCCTGACATCAAGGGATCACACATCCCACCTCCTGGGCAGGAGACGGCAGCATGAGCTGACACATAGTATTTCCCATTACTATGTGTGGATCTGAAAGTTGGACACGAAGAAGGTTACCAGGAAGGAAGTAGGTTCCTTTGAAATGTGGTGTTGGAGGAGAGTTTTACAGATAACATGGACCACTAAAAAGACAAAGAAATCAAACAAAGAAGTCAAACAGCCAATCTAGATCAAACCAAGCCTGAATTCTCCCTAGAAGCTAAAATGACCAAACTGAGGCTATTATACTTTGGTCACATTATGAGAAGACAAAAGTCAGTTGTTAAGACAATAATGCTAGGAAGAGTTGAAGGCAGCAGGAAAAGAGGAAGACCCAACGTAAGATGGGTTGACTCAATCGAGGAAGCCACGGCCCTCAGCTTGCAAGACCTGAGCCATGCTGTTAAGTTTGGGAGAGAGTTTGGGAGGTAATTAATTTACAGATCAAGATGAATGGCTGTGTTAGTCTGTCTTGGAGCAGTAGAAAAGAGCAAGAGTCCAGTAGCACCTTAAAGACTAACAATATTTGTGGCAGGGTATGAGCTTTCATGAGTCGCTGTGACTCATGGAAGCTCATTCCCTGCCACAAATATTGTTAGTCTTTAAGGTGCTACTGGACTCTTGGTCCTTTCTACTATTAATTCATAGGGCCACCATAAGTTAGAAGCGACTTGATGACACCACATACATACAAAAAGTCTTTAGAGAACTATACAAGACACTTCTGGCCCAGAGAAACATAGGCATTTAAGTTATAACGTGGGTGTAAGTTCCCAAGAAGACTCTTAAATAATCATAGGGTGATGTCCCAGTTTGATAGCACAACTCCACAGATCAGGAATTTCCCACCAAACCAGTGACATTAAGGTTACTTATAGAATGAAGAATAATTTCAGAGGCCACAGAAAAATAATATTTTCCCGTCAGAATGATGTTCACTGGCTTATCGGATGTCCCTAGAACTACTAACCTCCAGATGGCACCTGGAGAGCTCCCAGAACTATAACTGATCTCCAAACTAAAGATACCAGTTCCTCTCAAGAAAACGGCTGATGTGGAGGGTAGATTCTATGGCATTACACCACACTGAGGTCCCTCCCTTCCCTCAGTCTCACGCTCCCTAGGCTCCACCCCCCAAAACCTCCAGGAATTTCCCAACCCATAGTTGGCATCCATTCCCTCTGTTCTTCCAGAATTGAAGTTTAATGATTGACCCATAAACAGAGCCAGCTGGCAGCCATTGTTGGCATGAAATATCATGTGAAGGTGAACATTTATGAAAAGCTCTCTCTACAACACTTGGGCCTCCCAAACAGCCAATCAGCCTGTATCCACACTAGATCAGGCTACAGATGGGCCCCACTAGGGTTGTCAACCTCCAAGTGATGGCTGGAGATTTCTTGGAATTACAACCGATCTTCAGATTACAGACATTGGTTCCCTGAGAGAAGGCTGCTTTGGAGGGTGGACCGTATGATACTTAACCCTGCTGAGGTCCCTCCCCTTGCCAAACCTTGCCCTCCTCAGGCTCCACTGTCCACCCCCCCCCCCAAATCTTCAGGAAATTTGCAACCTGGAGAGCCCGCATGTTGTAGTGGTTAAGAAGAGCAGGGGACTCTAATGTGGACAAACGGGTTTGATTCCCACACTCCTCCACATGAAGCCTACTGGGTGACTTCTCTCAGAGCTCTCTCAGCCCCACCTACCCCACAAGGTACCTGTTGTTGGAAGAGGAACAGAAGCCACTTTGAGACTCCTTAAGGTAAAGAAAAGTAGGGTATAAAAACCTACTCTTCTTCTCAATTCTAGGGCTCGCATGATGGAATGCTCTGCCACAGTTCTTTAGCTATATACAAGGATTTTTTTTTTGTATGGAGGAGGATTCCATTATGTGAGCCCCCGCATAATTCCAAGTGGTACTGCCTAGCCATGTATTTACCCCATTATCTGTCATTTGCAAGAACTAGGCCTTAATATAACCTTAAGCGATGTAATAAATTAACATCTTTGTGTCATATGTGAAGCAGATGGCAAGGGTGTGGGAATAATTGCTCCTCTACTATTATCCCAGGTAAATAAAAATCATATAAACAACACTCGGGAAAGAAGCTCTGCTCCGTATTCAAACATTTACTGAATAAACAGATTGTGCTTTTCCTATCGAGTTGAGTCTCTTATCCTTCAAGACTGTAATATGTGACCTTTTAATCCCAGACATCTCACTGCGTGAGCAGCTGGAACTGAGAAAAAAAAAGAAAGAAAGCATATTTCCGTTACTCCTTCCTTAACCCAATATCTACTCAATTCTAACAGGAGGAAAAAAACCCAGTTTGCCTTTAACAAGAAATATTCACAGCATTATCAAATTGCAAGGATATATTTCTGCATTATAAGCAAGGCTGTCACCAACTTTCCTCTCTACGTAGGTATGTGATATTCCCAAGTGAGGTTTTTAAAGAAAAGGAATGGAAAAACCAGTGGTTTCTTCCTGAAAATCCCCCTCTCAATAAGCCCAGGTGTCTACTTGTATTTTAGCTACTCCGAGCAGTTAGTGTCAAAAATGTGTCTATTACATTTTTATCCCACCCTTCATCCAAGGAGCACAGGCTGACATCTTGGCTTCTACATTTCTTAAGAAAAACTCTGTGAGGTAGGTTAGTCAGAGAGAGAGAGAGAGAGAGAGAGACTTGCTCAGTGTTAGCCAGGGAGAGCCATTCTAGATGTTACATGTGACATGAGTTGGGAAAGTGCATCCGGCCCATAGTGTTGGGAAGGGGAAGGAGAGGCTTCCGGTTTCCCTCCCATGCCATTTTTGCTAGTAGAAATGGCCTTGAAAAGGGCAAACTGCCCTCCCTCTACCTAGGGTTGCCAAGTCCAGGTTGGAAAATACCTGGGGACTTTGGGGGTGGAGCCAGGAGAAGGCGGGGTTTGGGGAGGGGAGGGGCCTCAGCATGGTACAATGCCATAGGAGTCCACCCTTCAAAGCAGCCATTTTCTCCAGGGGAGCTGATCTCTGTCAGCTGGGGGTCAATTGTAAAAGCAGGAGATCCTCAGGCCCCACCTGGAGGCTGGCAACCCTACCCCTACTACTAGGACTTTTCAGTTTAGAAAAGAGACTTCTATTGGGGAACATGATGGATGCATATACAATTATGCATGGGATAGAGAGAGTGGACAGAGATAACTTTTTCTTCCTCTCCCAAAATACTAGAGAGCATCCAATGAAGCTGATGGGCAGTGGATTCAGGATGGACAAATGGAAATACTTCTTTATATGAGTGATAAAAACGTGGAATTTGCTGCCAGAGGATATAGTGATGGACTCAGGCATCGACAGCTTAAAAGGGGGGTAGACAGATCCATGGAGGACAGGTCTATCAGTGTCTACTAGCCATGGTGAATGAAGGGAACCTCCACATTCACAGGCAGTAAACCTCTGAATATCAGCCATTTCTACTAGCCAGGAGGCGACTGTGGGAGACAAGTCAGAGAAGGAAGTATATTCAGTTACGCTGATGAGAAGAAACTTCAGATGGAACCCAACTCCTGAGGAAACTGATTTACAAGCATGTATTTTATGCCAGGTTCTTGGTGTGCTTCAGTAATTTGCATCATTTATGAGGTCAACAATTACAGGGGCATCTTCATAAAGTGTTTGGCATCAAATCCGAGCATTACATATACCAAGTGGGTGAATAAATTCTGTTGTGGTGCCTACTCCATGCTGTAGCTGTAGTGATATAAGGACTTTGAAGGGCTAAATCTCCCAGAATTAAATTTTTAGAAATGATAAAATAAAATAATTTTTATGAATTAATAATTTGTTCTGCTTTTCCTTTCTCCTCCAGAAAAAAATCATTTTGGTCAGTTTATAAGAAATGATTGCTGCGTCGTAATGTCAGGAGCTATTCTGTAATATCATTTGTCTGAGCACTGAGGAAGGCCACTGGGCCGAAACATGTATGGTCAGGGTCAATAATGGTCATTTTTGGTTGCCATTGTACCATTTGATTCTTAACTGAGGCTATCACTGCCGCCAATATCTTTTTTAAAATTTACTTTGTGATAAATACATGCATATTTTTGTATATCTCTCAATATTTAATGTTTTTAACGTGACTCACAGAATTATTGGGCCTATACACTTAGATCTTTTTAACTTTGGTTCTAAATTCAGTTTGGGTTAAGTTTGCCACCACCACCCTTTACTATTGATTTAGAAACAGGACATTGAGAGGCTGCTATTTGTCCTGGGATGGGGATCTGAAAAACAGGGTGTCCTGGTGGCTATGAGACCACTGAAAAGTAATTGTGAACAAATGGGGGAGAAGCTTGAGTGGGCTTTGAACCATGGCCACTCCTGGGGACCCCCGGTGACCTCTGATTTCTGTAAACAAAAATTATCCCATTATTTTTAAAAGTCCTCATTTTTAAAATGTAATACAAACAATGTACATACAAATAATGCTATAAAATATACAAACAATGCAATAAAAAGTGGATTACAAAATTATAGAATACGCGAGGAAAACTGTAGGATATGTACAATAAAACAAGGATGACAAAACTGAAGAACAATGGTTCAAAAACAGGATAATATATACAGTGAGCAATGCAAGGAAAACTGCCTAAAATATATCCTTGATTTTCGTGACTGCGCAAACCTCTCAACATACTGTCCACCCTCTCTTTGTCGCCATTCTAGCAATTCTCCAGCAACCATTCCTTTGAGACGAGGCCATAGATTTACATCTCTTATAAGCCACCAAGACTGGTGATGATGTCTGTTAACGTCACTTCAGTCTACATTGATTCTGCTCACATGTCCAGCTAAAACACTAAAGTCCTCATTGTTTCAAGGAAAAGGTCCCCAATTTCAAAAACACCTGTGGACCTTCTGGCCCCACCCCGGCCGTAACCCATATTAGAACACTCCAATGCAGAAATATATGCATCGCCTAGATCTCGCTGCTTTGTATGAAGCCCCCCCCCCTTTTCTGAGAAAACAAGGAAGGGGTTGATTTTACTGAAGCCAAGCCTCAACCTTGCATCCCGCCCTTCTTTGGTTGTATATCTCCAACTGCAACGACCCTCCTCTTGAAGCACTTATGGCAATGATTTCTTGGCATGATGGACAGACTCAGCAATAACCTGATCCTGCAATACACTGAATAAACACTTCAGCATTTAGTGCTCGAACGCTAATATGCTCTGAAGTAATTGCTTAGAGAGGGCCTCCGCTCCAGAAGCAGAATGCAGAGGTTGCACTTATATACCACGCAAGTTAAAAAAAAACAACGCCACTGCACAAAATTTTCATCTCTCCCTTTCTCTCTTCCTCCTCACTTTGCCTCGTGCACGAATATGTTTTGATTAGCGCTGTAGGGAGCTGGAAACAAATGTGTTCACAGCCAGATCCTGCAAGGGCTTACAAAGGACTGAGGCTGTACCACTATTTGAAGGACTGCATGCTCCCCTCCCAGCAGCCAGTCACGCCTAGAGAGAGAAGGTAGCACAGGTAGGCAGTCTTCCATCATGCCTAGACTGAGCTTAGAGTTGGCAGGTGCCCCCCTGGCCACCAGCAAAGGATGGGTGGATAGGGTTGCCAGATCCTGGCTGAGAAACTCCTGGAGATTTGGGGAAGGAGTCTGGAGAGGACAGGGACCTCACTGAGAGAGAAGTTAACAGCCAGGCATACTTTCATCATGGCTAGATTGAGGTAGGTTGCCTCCCTCTACCTCTAAACTGTGGAGTCTTGTGAGCAAAAATTCTACTTTGTGAGTTACGGACATTAAAGCTGTGAGCAAGTGATTTGGCTACTGCAGCTCTGGAGCCATCCTTCCTGAGCTAAGGCAAAAATCTGTGAGCCAGAGGCTAAAAAACTGAGCTAGCTCACACTAACTCAGCTTAGAGGGAACACTGTTTGCCAGGTCCTTACTGTGTTCCGGCGGAGGACTCCAGTCTTATTCCTGGAGTCTTCTGGTGCATGCACTTTGCGTGCACACCACAATGACATCACCCGGAAATGATGTCATCACACAGGGCATGTTGCATGGGGGCTCTCTAGCATTTGGGGGGGGGGGACTCTATAGTTACCATATAGTTCCCCCCCAAATGCTAGAGGATTCTCTGCATGATGACCTTTGTGCAACAGTCATGATGATGTTTGCAATAGCCACACTACTTCCACAATGATGCAGTGTGAATGGAACTACATTCATGCCTTCCCATGTTCCAGACACACTGTATAGGATCCAAGCCCAGGTGATGATGGACTAGAACCAGGGGTCATTACGAGCAGGAGTGCGCAGGAGCGCTGTTCCGGGAGTAACAAGCCCAGGAGCGGGCACATATGGGGATGTGCTGTGAAAAAAATCAAAAGCATACTAACTTGATCTGTATTTTTATGCTTGTTGTAGGGTAGCTTCCCTGCAAGAGCAAAGGAAACCTCAAGTGTCTTTAGTCAAAGTGTAAAACTGGCTCACCAGCTCTGAGTTGGGAAATAACTAGAGATTTTTGGGGCGGAGCCTGAGCAGTGGGAGTTGCCTTCTGACACACTTCTGGTGATGTCAGGGAGTGTGGCATATGCAAATGTTATGCTAATGAGCTTCTGCACCTCTTTTTCTACAAAAGGAGCCAGTTTGGTGTAGTGGTTAAGTGCGCGGACTCTAATCTGGGAGAACCGGGTTTGATTCCCCACTCCTCCACTTGCACCTGGCTGGATGACCTTGGGTAAGCCATAGCTCTGTACCAGCTGTTCCCTCAAGGACAGCTTGGGAAAGAGCTCTCTCAGCCCCACCTACCTCACAGGGTGTCTGTTGTGGGGAGGGGAAGGGAAAAGGAGTTTGTAAGCCGCTCTGAGACTCCCTTGGGGAGTGGAGGGCGGGGTATAAATCCAATCTCTTCTTCTCTTCTTCTTCTTCTTCAAAATGACCTCTGACTAGAACTGAGTTGGTATAGAGAGGGGGAGGGAGAGAGACACTATGGTTCAGGGAAAGATCACCTGCTTTGCATGTTGAAGACCCCAGTGTTGATCCCTTTCATCTCCAGTTAAAGGATCTCAGGTGATCTTCAAAAGGCCTTTCTCTGCCTTAGACCTGGGAGAGCCGTTGCCCATCAAGAGCGCACAACCCCCACTGCTTTTTAAAAAATGTTCAGCATTAGTTGGGATGACCATTTTGTCCACTGGCAACATTTCCAGTTTTCATATTTCTTTTGTGGCATATCGTATGCCAATTTTACACAACTGACACTAAAAAGTCTTCTATTTTAATGGCAATATTTCAGTCCGATTTTGTTAATGCAGGCAGGGAAAAGGATGTCCATAATTTTGTGCTGAGTGTAGTGAAAACGTAAACTTAATTTTTTTAAATTTATTTTGAATATTTAAGGGAATACAGAATGAAAAAAAGGAAATAGGGGAAAATGCTTAAGAATACACACACACACACACACAAGTATATGACATGATAGCTTAAATAAAATATTGCATGATATATATGGCATAATGCTTAGAAATATTATGGCGTAGCCCTGACTTGGATAGCCCAGGCAAGCCCGATCTTGTTAGATCTCAGAAGCTAAGCAGGGTTGACTCTGGCAAGTACTTGGATGGGAGACCTCTTTGGAATACCAGGGGCAGGCTCTATCCAGCCACCTCTCTGAAGATCCTCCAGGCCCCCAGTAGTGGTCAGTCATCAGAGGTCACAATGACTTCCAGATGCACACACACACATACACATGAAAAACACAGAAAAATTATCTATCTATCTATCTATCTATCTATCTATCTATCTATCTATCTATCTATTCTCTCTCTCTCTCTCTCTATATATATATACTAATAGCCAAGTTGCCCCCTCAATGCGGATATCTAAATCCGCACATTGGGGGCACCTGGGGGGCAGAGAGATTTTTCTGCACACTAGGGAGATGCCCCAGGTGTGCAGAAAAATCTTAAAACTTAAAAAAACCCTATATGGGGGATATTTAAATCCCCCCCAAAAAGTAAAAGAGCATTCCCTGTGCATGCACACAGAATACTCTGGGAACTCTGTGGCAGCCCAGCAGCTGAGAGCCGTTGAGGCCTCACCACTGGTACCGGGGTGGGGGGAGGGAGAAGACTTACGATGTGGAGTGGCAGCCTTTAGGAATACTCGTGGGTCCCGCTTCTTGTATCAGTATAACAACCTATTTGACATATTCTATCATTTCCTCATCATAACAGTCATATAAAAACAATGCCCTTAATATTTCATATTCAAACTATCGTATAGTATTACATAATATTAAACCATTCAAATGTATAACTACAGAGACTGGTTATAATAATCACAAAAAACTTACCAGTTATTTTCAAATTCTTCTTTCGGTCTTTGATTCATGTAGTTTGTCAGTTTTGCCATGACTGCATATTCTTGCATCTTGTCTATCCAATTCTCAAGAGTTGGGCAACCCTCAATTTTCCACTTAGTTGCAAGTACAATTCTTGCTGCAGTTAATATGTATCTGAACAATCTGTGCCCTGTTCTTTCTGCATTCACTGGTAGAATTCCTAGTACCATTGTCTCTGGTGACGTAGCAAATTCTTGTTTTTTTTTTAATTTCAATATGTATTTCTGTCCAGTATTTGTTCGTTTTTTTGCAAGACCACCACAGTGAAAACATAAACTTGACCTTCTGAATTGCACCAGAGTTGTTACAAAACTCAGTAACGTCCACAGAAGACAAGTCAGCTCATTTGTGTCTTTCCCCTTCGTCTATATTACTGATGCCTACACACACATTAGGGATGCTCATGAAATTCTGTACTCTCAGATTTATCATCACTCATTGGCACGAAACAAAATGAATTGGACTTTTTATTTCTGAGTTCTCCATTTGTTGCTGCCTATAATTACTTTATATGTATTTGGTTATGTATTTATTCGTGTAACTCTTGAAGATGTGTTGTGCATATAGAAAGGCTGTGCGTATTGAAGAGCAGTCCCAGATCTCAGAAGCCAGTGTTGTGTCTGTGCGCTTTCATTTCATTTGTTTAGAACATTTCTGTGCTGGCTTTTCAGAGACTTCCTTGTGGCCGCTCATTAGGTATGTACAATACAGTAAAACCATGAAGCCGACAGCATAAAAAGAAGCCATAAAATATGAAATGTCGTATCAAACAGTGAAGTAGAATAAGTTATTCAATATATATTTTGGAGTCAGATCAAGATGGGAAGCCATGTTAGGCTGTCCATAGCAGTAAAAAGGAGCAAGAATCCAGCAGCACTTTAAAGACTAACAAAATTTGTGAGAGGGGAGGAGCTTTCATTAGCAGTGACTCACGAAAGCTCCTACCCTGCTACAAATTTTGTTAGTCTTTAAAGTGCTGCTGGACTCTTGATATTTTGGGGTGACATTTTTTTTTAAAAAAAAAAATCTAAATTGGGATATAAGAGTCCAAAAGAAATAAAATGATAGAATGGAGCCAGGGGGATTTATTTATCCTTGGTGTATAAAACACCACACAAGGGTACAGACTGCATCAAGATTCTTTTTGTGTGATGCTTTACGTTATACATTCATGCACGCTTGCGCACTGGTGAAATACCCAGTAAAAGAGCCCTGCCAGTATTGTTGTGTTACAACCCGAGATTACTTTTGCATAGTGTTTTATCAATGTACACATTCACACTGTGACATTCAAGAATGAAAAGAACACAAATGAAATGAAGAAACTGAAAGCTCTGGCGACTCACAGTGCTGTGTATATTATTTAACCATAACTCAGGATCCCATATCCAGAAACAAGATCAGGTGATCTGGAACCCCCAAATTTGGGAAGAAACTCAGCAGATGGGAACTGTAGAAGCTTCCCTTGTCAGAGGCTGCAAATCTAGGGGACAGTAGTAAATCCTGTTGATTTCAGTTTGTTCTCAAGTAACTGTGGATAGGATTAGAAAAGTGCAAGAGTCCAGTAGCACCTTAAAGACTAACAAAATTGGTGGCAGGGGAGGAACTTTCGTGAGTCACTGCTCACTTCTTCAGATACAGCTCACAAAAATTTGTATCCTGCCACAAATTTTGTTAGTCTTTTAAGGTGCTAATGGACTTTTGCCCATTTCTACTGTTACAGATTAACACGGCTACCCATCTTGATCTATCTGTGGATAGGACTGGAGCTCTTGAGCCCAACTTTGTCCAGGTTTACTCAGAAGTCTGAGATTCATTTTCATGTTAACATGCCTAGTATTGCAACCTTAAACATGCAGGGCTCGATCCAACTAATCTGAAGTGCTTTCAAGACTCATTGATTTCAATGGGAGAGTTAAGCTCCTGTTCAAATCTCTCCCATTAAAATCAATGGGCCTTTGCTCTTCTATTGGACTGCACCCCTGAAAGTGTAGCTCTCAACATTTATGGAATATTGCCTCTAAGAGGTGCTCCCTGCCAGCAGAGAATCCCGAATTCCACCATGTCATGTCCAAAGTAAAGGTTGCCAACTTTTCAAGGAGGTACCTTCTGCTGCATGTCTGGTCTGCAGCAGCTGGCAGGTGTTCTATTTATGTCCCGGCCATGAAAAGTTTCAACCCCTAATCTGTGCACATTAATGCTGTTAAAGACATTGAAGGGATAAGCCAGGTGGGGTCTTTTCTCTCTTAATAAATTAAAAGAGTGGCCACTTAAAGACTAACAACATTCGTTTCAATAGGAGCTACCGTGAGTCATGGCCCACTTCCTCGGATATTATGTGATGGAAAATCATACTGGGGGATTTTTATGGGGCAGGCGGGGGGGAAGAGGCAGGTGGGGGGAATGAATGCTTGGTGTGATTTACATAATGAGTCTTTCCAGTGCAAATCTCAATATAAGGGGGGAAAGGAAGAGCTGATGTTCACTGTGAAACCTTTCTGCAGACTCCAGCTGACCCTGCATTGGCTTTTCCCTCCATTGTTTTATGAAACCCACATTGGAACAGAAATTCCCCTCTGCATTGCATGCTGCTTTCACTTCCTTTGATTATCGGGTTTTATGGTAGCTTCCACACTCCATGCCACTTTCGAGTTCTTTGATCGTTGGATTTAATGGTACCTTCTGCATAGATTTATGGCTGTTTTATGGCCATTCAGGGGTGACTTTGCAGTCAGTGCGGCACTGGCCAAGGTATTTGAATGTGGTTTTGAGCTGCACCTTTTCCTCCCGGTTGAGAAAATGTGGAGCGAATGCTGGATGCAGAATTGCTCTCTGTAGAACTGCCAGCTTGCTTCTCTTCTTGCTCTGCCCTTATGCTTTAAACAGCAGCTGGTGCAAAAAAGACATTAAAGAAGTGAAGTTTCCCATCAGTCCCCCATCACTTGATCACCATTACAAGGAGCCTCACTTGCTTTGCATCATGCTGCTTTTAAAGACAGGAAAAGAACAAAGGTAGCAGCTATTGGATCATGACCACCTCTGCCCCTCTGATTAAACTGAACATTGGAGAAAATATTCCCTCCCAGCATATGGTGAAGATTAGTGAATGGAAGACTGGAAAGTACTGGAGTCGGAGGTGCTTCGTAGTGATTTCAGCAAGCATAACTTTATTAGAGAGGTCAGAAGAGCATGCATAAACGGGGGCTGGGGGCCACTTCTATTTACAGGTAAGCCGCACCCCCGACCTCGCCCAGACAAGGTGATAGGATTTGGTTCCTGCCAGTGGCTATCATAGGTTTATTTGAATATCCTAAGCCTCTGATAGGGGGATGACTAGGATCCTAGTGCCCTATTGTTCTCTGGCCTCAAGCTCAGGGCTTCCCCGGCCATGTGCACAACGGACTGCCATGCGGTCGTTGTTGCAAGTACATTACAAAGACCAAGTACATATTGTAATTATGTGCTACTGCAGCTTTGAGACTGGACTCCTGTAACATGTTCTATGTGGGGCTGCCGTTGAAGATGACTTGGAAGCTTCAATTGGTTTATTATTGACCTGTGATCCATCTAGATCGTTACTGATTTGACAGCAGCTCTTCAGGACCTCAGGTCTTTCCTGCAGGCAGCAAGAGAGATAAGACAGCGCTAGAACTGAAACCTAACATACCTAAAGACATCTGTATGCAATACCAGCTTCACCCAGCCTCCAGCACCCAATACCCACAAGCTATGGCAGCGTAGTTGACACCCTGTTGAAACTGGATTATTGAGCTATACTGCATCCCGCCCCCCCCCCCCCCCCCCCGGCCACGTGCTTTGTCGTAGCTTTACAGCAGTTTTGGACCATTGTGATGCAATAAGATACATGCTGCTGTCAGATAGCCAGATGCTATTTTTTCTGCTAAAGGACGCAGGATAAGCTAGGCCAAAAGATAAATGGGAATAAATGCTATGTTGTTGATTGTGTCAGCAGGGCTACCAGGTTCCTGTCAGGGTTGGAGGATCAGTGATAAAGCATTTGATTTTCAGAGGGGTTGAGCCTTAATGGGAGAACCTGGACTTTGCATACAGAAGATGCCAGGTGAAATTATCTGGGCTTGGGAGGGACCTCCACTGATGCCCATCTGATCAGACAGTATGGGACTAGATGAACTGGTCCTGCAGCTTCCTATCTTATATATCCATTGTACCAGTATCTTTCAGTAGTTAGCTGGGATGCTACAAAGTGGGAATGGGTTTATTTTGTACAGAAAAATGGTCTTGAGCCCTACAAATGTGTTTTCCCTTACATTCCTGAAATCACAAAGACCAGCAGCTTACTTTTTTCCAAACACAAGTTAAAATCCTGGGCAAGCTAACTGACTAACTGGGTGCTGGTGGCAGGCCTCAAAGGGGCGTCATGCTCAGATTTCTAAGTACTATATTATCCTAATGGTTCCTGCTTAGAAGTCTGAGCAAGGAAGCCTCCTGCTTAAAACCCGTGTCTCTGCCATGAAAGCTCCAGGTGCCCTTTGCCATGCCCCTTAACGTGACTCAGATCTCCAATACCAGGGGTCCGTTGGAGCGGGAGCGCACAGGAGCGCAGCTCCGGGAGTGAGGAGCCCAGGGGGTGGGCACATGACTAAACCCCGCCCCCACCTCGGCTTCCCCGAGCAGTGCAGAGGCGCAGCGCCCCGGGGAAAGCCCTGCTAGGGTCTTTATTGTTTTTAATGTTTTGTTTTAATATTGATAATTTTATCATTGTTCCTTTTATGACTGTGTGCTGCTTTTCCAGAGACTTGCTCAAGGTGGCATATAAATTTTCTAAGTATACCATTTTTTATCTGGGCACATGGCACATAAGTACTGGAGAAATTTCACCAACCCTTCAGCAGCTTCCACCCCATCAGTTTGGTGTAGTGGTCAGGAGTTGGACTCTAATCTGGGAGAACCGGGTTTGATTCCCCACTCTTCCACATGCAGCTGCTGGTGTGACCTTGGGCCAGTCACAAGTTCTCTCAGAGCTGTTCTCTCATGAGCAGTTCTCAAAAGACCTCTCTCAGCCCCACCTATTTCACAGGGTGTCTTGTTGTGGGGAGGGGAAGGGGCAGGGATGGGTGGTGCACATGTCCTGGGTGTCTCAAGTCTGCTTGAAACCTGGTGGTTTCAAGGGAGCAGGAAGAGAATGAGGGTGTGTTCTTGACGCTTATTTTTATTGCACAAAGTATTGGATGGGGAAGGGAATGGAGGAAGAGCAGGTCAGTTTCACTCACCTGTGGAGTGGAGCCTGAGGGGTGGGTGTTGCCTTCTGACACACTTCCAGTATGTTAGGGGGTGTGGCATATGCAAATGAGTTATGCTAATGAGTTATGCTAATGAGCTCCTGCACCTCTTTTTCTACGAAATGACCCCTGTCCAATACGCAGATAGTAATGTACCATTTTATGTGACCGAGTGTTTCAAAGATTACCATCCCGGCCTTTAAGGGGATCCACACGGCAGCCTGCATTGTACCTTTAACTTAATTAAAAGCCCCCAAAGTCTGACTCCTGTTTTGGAGTTGTTCACCTCAGACAGAAGACTTATCAATGGCCTCATGCCGTCCATTCTCCTGCCCCCTGCGATTTGAACTTACTGAGATGTGCCTGAGTCAATATGTACAGTTTGCAGCTCTGGCATCCTGAAGATTTTTCTTTTAAAGTTCCGTGCAATTAGTCGGTCTTTAAGAGAATATTCAGCAGTAAGAAACCCCCATATTTTCACTTATGCAAATAATCACATTAGCCTTTTACCCAGAGTCCTCTTCTGCTCATGACGTTTATTAATTAGAGATGAAATATGTTTAAATGGAAAATTAATTTGGGCATTTTCTTCACAATTAAAAAAGCCCCCTCCCCCTCCCAGAGAGTCTTAGCTTGTGTGCAATGGAGAAAGTTATGTTGACTCTCCGCCCCCTCTTCATTTAACAAATGATCCTTGTAGGCAATTAAAACCATATTTGCCTTTATATAACAGTGAAGTTGACAGTTCTTCTTCTTCTTTTTTTACGACGAAAAAGCAAAGATGTCATCCCACTTCTCCTCCTACTTCGGAGGCCAAAAATAAAAATGAAAAGACCAATGCAGCCGATGTATTATTAATACCCATAAATGGGAGCTGGCAAATTTAAAAGGCAAGATGGAATGCATTTTCCTGGAGCTCTGGGCCTTTAAACAAGTTCCAGTTATTAAAAAATGTGTAGTAAAAATGGGTAAAGTGAAATATCTTTTTAGGTGGGATAATAAAAATAGGTGGTATTAACATAGCCAGCCCAGAAAGCAAGCCTGGGAATGGCTGATCTGTTGTCCTTTATGGACTTGGCTGGGGAAGTTGGCCTGAGGCCCAGAGAAATCACTTTCCATCCAGTGGGTTGGGGGAGATGAAGAATGCAATTGAATGAAGATGGCGAATTGGTGCGATGTATTGTGCCCTGAGGTGTTAACCAGCAATGCACTTGATGGTGGCTTTGCAATGATTTTTGTAGCACCGTGAGTCAGCAAGGGAAACTCCTGCTTCCCCACGCATGGCAATGGTCCCTCTTTTCTTGTCATGGTCTTTATTTTGGGGAGGGGTTCTGGCTCAGTGCCAGAACATCTACTGGGCATTAGGGATGGGCACGAACCAGCTGATGAACTAAAGTTCATAATGAATTTTGGCCGGTTCGTGGTTCATGAAGCAGTGTTCACGAACTGAAGAGCCGCCATGAACTTTCATGAATTTTGGCCGAGGACAGACTGGCAATGTAAAGCGGGACAGTACCGCGTCGGAAGTGGAAGAAAAGAGCCCGTTCAGACATGCGCATCTGTCCCTCGGCTCCATTTCGCACCTACCCGTCTCCCAGTCGCTTTCCATCCGCTTTAACAGGGCACCGGGTAAAACTGGTGTTCAGGGGCCGTCCTCCGCATGCCTCCCGCTTCCAAATAGTGTGAACCGGAAGAAGCGGGAGGCATCCGGAGACGGCAGTGTGAACGCGCCGGCACAAAGTTATGCGCATATGCGCATGTGCGCATGTGCGAAAGACATCAAAGGGAAAACAAAAAAAAGCGCAACGGCGCGCACAGTCTGAACGCTCCATATCGGCACCACTGCGCATTGCTCTGGCCAGTATGAACGGCCAGCTCCGTGGAGTTTTTCCCCCGCACCAGTTCCCTCCACTTTGCCCCCGCTTTACATTGCCAGTCTGTCCTCGGCCTTTGAGGCAGTTCATGGCAGTTTGTGAAGAGCAGAAAGCGGGGGTTTAAACCTCTGCTTGATGCTCTTCATGAAAAACAGCTGGTTTGGTTCATGAATCAGCGTTATCCGTTTGTGGTTCAGTTCATGGTTCAGCCACGAACCATGAACCGAACTGCAAAAATGCGGTTTGTGCCCATCCCTACTGGGCATGCAGGAGAGTCCATGTTCAATCCTTGTTCAGTCGGTCAAAAGAATCAAATAGTAGATGATGGAAAAAACCTCTGCCTGGAATCCTGGAAAGCCACTACTAGTCTGAATAGACAATACTGACCTTGATGGATCAATGGTCTGGTTCAGTATAAAGCAGCTTCACATGTACATGTCCTTCAGAAATTCTTTTTTGAGATATTCTTAGGTATTAGCACTCTCATTCTTCAGGGAACAGCTCTGTTTCCCAGTTTCTAGCCATTAAACCTCCTAGTCAGAGGAGAAGGACGTGTCTTCACTCTGGTGCACATGTACATGAATGTACATGTACATGAATGTACATGTAAGTACATGAACACTAACGCCTCCTGTCATTTCTCTCACTGATTTTTCTCTTCCTATAATGTAGCGTAAAACCATTTTGTTTCTCAAGTGTATCTTCAACTCAGATAACAAACCTTTGTATTCCATAGCACATGCAGAGCCAGCCCAAGGTGGGGTTTTTTTTTTTTTTGGTGGTGGTGTGCCCTAGACAAACTATGAATATTGTACACGTAGAGAGAAAAGTAAGAAGTCTAAGCTGAATGTTTTGCTTACTGGGCATTCAAACAATGTAAAAATAGAATTTTTTAGGCTCTTGAAAAGCCTTTCACATTCCGTCATGGCAGCTACAGAAGACCAGAGGCAACAGATACGGAGGTCCTAGAAGACAGTTCATTTCAAGCTTCCCTTCAAGCCAGTAGAGGAGGCCCCTCCCACCTTTTTGGCTCCCCTCAAAGTCTGGTGCCCTAACCAATTACCTAGGTTTGCCTAGTGGTTTTGGGTCGACCCTGAACACATGAACACAACAGAGTTGCTTTCAACAAGGGGGAATGTTACGCTTCCAATGGTTAGTGATCCTTCCTATGAAAACAGAGAACTGTGTCCCAACTTGGTGGTGGAAAGTGCCATCAAGTCGCTATTGGCTCATGGGGACCCCATTCACAGTTTAGTTTAGTTTATTATTACAGTCTTAAGACCAAGATACAGAATGAACATAATATGTGAAGGAGATAATAGGACCCCATTCACAGGGCATTCCAGGCAAGAGAGGAGCAGAGGTGGATTTCCTTGGTGGTCTCCTATCGAAACATCGACCAGAGCCGACCCTGCTTCTATATCTGGAAAGTTGGAGGGTATGTTGATCAGCAGTTGGCTCTTTCCATATATAAGGGAGATAGGAGAAGAACTGTGACTCAGAACCACAAGCTAGAAATAGAGGGAAGGTAACACCTGAAGGTTTTTAGGTATTCTACGATTGGAAGGATAGGGCAACTGAGAGACAATGGGCCTAATTTAGACCTTTTAGGTAGGGGTGCCAACCTCCAGGTGGTGGCTGGAGATCTCCTGGGATTACAGCTGACCTCCAGGCTACAGACGTCAGTTCACCTGGAGAAAAGGAAGGTGGACTCTATGTCATTATACCCCATTATACCCCCTCCTCAAACCCTACCATCCTCAATCTCCACCCCAAGAATTTCCCAAACCGGAGCTGGCAATCCTACTCCTTTCCCCAAATTGCACCCTCCCCAGGTTCCACCCCCCAAATCTCCAGGCATTTCCCAACCCAGATCTGGCAACTCTGCTTTTAGGTTATAACCCAAACTAAATTAGTCGTTCAGGCTCTTGCGGTTCTGACATCAGACTGGCTGCTGCCAATGAAAACCAGGGGCTGATAGTTTCAGAGGGTAGCCATGTTGGGTCTGCAGGAGAAGAGCTAGATTCGAATCCAGGTGCTGCTGGACTCGAATCTAGTGCTTCATGTGCTGATACTACACGTGGGAGTGAGTGGTTGGAACCCAGGTCTCCCCATTCCTCTGTTGTCCCAGGATTTCTCGCTGCTTTGTTTCCCACTCCTCATTATTTTAACTGGGAGAATTTCTAAAACCACTGCCAGTTTCGGAGGGTAGCCCTGTGATCTGCAGTGGAACAGCTGGATTTAAGTCCAGCAGCACCTCATAGGACCTTTCTGCACTCTCCTTTTAATCCGCGGCCAGTTCGGGTTCCTCCAAGCGATTCTGCAGTAAAATCAGATTCAACCTTCTTTTAAATCCAGTGTCCCCACCCCCCCAAATTCTGCACCAAAATTGAGTTCAACCTTCTTTTTACTCCGAGGTTCCCCCCCCCCCCATTCTGCATTACATCACCTCCCTTCAGTGGTCAGCCCGGTTTCAGCCTGCTGTTGCCCTGGATTATTTTGGAGGCTGTTTTGCCATCGACTTAAATTGCCTCGACTGGAACACAGAGAAAATCCAGAGTGGCGGGCAAATGCGGAAAAGACCAAAGAGACCAACAAGATTTTATGAGTACAAGCTTTTGTCCCTCCCTGTTGAAGGGAGTTTTGATTCATGAAACCCCTCCAAAATCTTGTAGGCCTCTAAGGTGCCACTGGGCTCGAATCTAGCTAAAATCAGTAGCAGGATCACTAGAAAGAGCCAGTGTCATGGAGTGCTTACAGTGTTATTCTAGGCCCCGGAGACCTGGGTTCAAATCTCCAGTCAGCCATTAAACTTACTGGCTGACCTTCTAGGAGTCCCTGCCCCTTTGCAATGTTTTACTAATGCACATGCCCATATTGGTAACATAAGCAGGGCCGGTGTGTGTGTGTGTGTGTGGTGAAATGCGTATGGACCAAAAGAACTAGAAGTGGTTCACTTTGGGGGGGGGGGGGGAACACACTGTTTTATGTGTGTACTGAATGTAGAAAAGGGAAAGGCAGCAAATTGCAAGTGCACAGTGCATTGTATAAAGTATGGAAACAAAACTGGGATATTCCGACGGTGTTCCACTTTGGCAATAAGACCAAGTAATTAGGGCTGTATCAAAATACCAGTAGAAATTTCGGTCAGGAGAATCTCAGAAGCGAACTTATTTCTTCCTTAACTTCCTTTACTCCCTGCCTTACCCCCAGCGGAAGCCCAAAGCGACTTACATTGTTCCCCTCTCCTCCATGTTATCCTCACAATGACTTTTTGAGGTAGGTTAGGCCGAGACAGAGTTCCACCAGCATGCTTTCTGGGCCAAGTGGGGATTGGAACTTGGGTCTCCCAGATCCAGAACTGACCACTATACCAGTCTAACCATTATGCTACACTGGCTCATTGTTGGAGTTCTGCTTAACCATGTTCTCCCTCATTAGACTTCTGCAACGCAGGTCGGCTTGCGCCAAGTGAATGAATAATTGCTGAGCAGTCAGGTTAGAACAGATAAAAGGAAGCCCTTCTTCACCCAAAGCATGATTAACACATGGAATTCACTGCCACAGGAGGTGGTGGTGGCTACAAGCATGGACGGCTTCAAGAGGGAACTGGATAAACATATGGAGCAAAGGTCCATCAGTGGCTATTAGCCACAAAGTATAGATAGGAACTCTCAGTCTGGGGCAAGTGATGCTCTGTATTATTGGTGCTTGATGGGGGGGAACAGTGGGAGGGCTTCTAGTGTCCTGCCCCCACTGCTGGACCTTCTGATGCCACCTGGTGTTTTTGGCCACTGTGTGACAGAGTGTTGGACTGGATGGGCGATTGGCCTGATTCAACACTGGCTTCTCTTACGTTCTCTTATGTCCTTAATGGGTCACAGGCAGAACATGTGAGTCAGATGCTCCACTGAAGATGTTGGGAATAACACCTCTTCACATCTCAGCAGTAAACAGAAGAATACTTCTCAGATAGTTTTAAGCCAGTGCCACGGAAAGGGAGGGGAGCAGGAGAGTGGTTGTGAGCAGAAAAGGGCAACTAGAATGATAAAAGGGTTGGAACACTTTCCCTGTGAAGAAAGGTTGAAGCTCTTGGGGCTCTTTAGCTTGGAGAAATGACGGCTGAGGGGTGGCATGATCCAGGTTTACAAGATTATGCATGGAATAGAGTGGGTAGAGAAAGAAGTCCTTTTCTCCCTTTCTCACAGTACAAGAACTCGTGGGCACTCCATGAAATTGTTGAGCAGTTGGGTTAGAACAGATAAAAGGAAGTACTTCTTCACCCAAAGAGTGATTAACACGTGGAATTCACTGCCACAGGAGGTGGTGGTGACTACAAGCATGGACGGCTTCAAGAGGGAACTGGATAAACATATGGAGCAGAGGTCCATCAGTGGCTATTAGCCACAAAGTATAGATAGGAACTCTCAGTCTGGGGCAAGTGATGCTCTGTATTCTTGGTGCTTTGGGGGGGGGCAACAGTGGGAGGGCTTTTAGTGTCCTGGCCCCACTGCTGGACCTCCTGAGGGCACCTGGTGTTTTTGGCCACTGTATGACAGAGTGTTGGACTGGATGGGCCACTGGCCTGAACCAACACTGGCTTCTCTTATGTTCTTATGAGCATGGCCACAGGCCCGGAAAGCATTTTAAAGGCAAGGAAAGACATTGTGGAGGGAAAGAAGGCCAAGGAGCAGAGCAAAGGTTGAGACACAGTCAAAGTGATGCAATGTACGTCCTTGAGCAGGATTTTAAGATTGTTCTAGAGGAGGGTGTGTGTGAGAGAGAACCATTTATTTCAGAGAACGGCTCACACAAGTAAATGCTTATGGAATATGTTCCAACTGGTCATTCCACCTCTGTCTGCAATGGAGTACTGTTACGAATTAGTTAGACTAAGCCCTTGGGTTATTCACAGGGTGTTGAGGGTAGGGTTTCCTGTGGCCACGGGCCGTTGTTAGTCCTGCTGGCCCATCCTTTCTTCACTGCAGATTTGAGATAATGTGCATCTGTTGGTGAGAAAGTGTATTCTTTGATGGTAGAATGCTACTGAGAGAAAGAAATATGCCCAGAAGTGCATTCAAAGGCAGAATCTGAGGAAGGTCTGCAAGGCCTGTTGTGGTATCAGGAGTCTAGACCAGGGGTGGGCAAACTGTGGCTTGGGAGCCGCATGCGGCTCTTTCACATATATTCTGTGGCTCCCGGCGGGGCAGCTGGGGAAGCTAAATATCATTAGCAAACAAATATCATTGGACAAATTAATATCATTATCAATATCTGCTTTTACCCCTTTTGTTATTATTTTTGGCAGTCTCAATGTTATTTTCCAATGAAAGCAGGTAATATTTGTTCATGTCTTGCGGCTCCCAAACTTCTGATGTTTCTTCTTTGTGGCTCTTACGTTAAGCAAGTTTGGCCACCCCTGTTCTAGGTGGCTCTTACGCTGAGCAAGTTTGCCCACCCCTGGTCTAGACAGCAGGATCCAAAGGAACAGTCGATGGCACAAACACCGATGGAAAAGAGTCTCTGGGAAGGCTTGTGATTCGGCATCTAGCATTAGCTCCACATTTTCTCAACTGGGAGGGAAAAGTACAGCTGAAAACCACATTCAAGTACCCCGAGCCAATGCTTTGCTGACTGCAAAGTTATCCCTGAAGGCCCTTGGCTGATTTGGCGTTGGTTTTTCCCTCCATTGTTTTATGAAACCCATGTTGGAACAGAAATTCCCCTCTGCATTGCATGCTGGTTTCACTTCCTTTGATTATCGGGTTTTATGGTAGCTTCCACACTCCATGCCACTTTCGAGATCTTTGATCAGCGGAGTTTGTTGTACCTTCTGCAAAACCACATTCAAATACCTCGGGGCAACACTGTACTGACTGCAAAGTCACCCCTGAATGGCCATAAAACGGCCATAATCTATGCAGAAGGTTCAATGAAATCCGGTGATCAAAGAAAGTGAAAGTGGCATAGAGTGTGGAGGCTACCATAAAACCCGATAATCAAAGGAAGTGCAACCAGCATGCAATGCAGAGGGGAATTTCTGTTTCAACGTGGGTTTCATAAAAAAAACAGAGGGAAAAGCCAATGCAGAATCAGCCTTGGCTAGTGTAATGCTACAATCGGTCAGGAAGATGAGAGGATCTTCTTAAGTAAATGGTATAACTTTATTCACAATAAACAGAGAAAAGAATAGAAAACTGACCATGGTCCTCCACAGTATTTTTCCTAGCTAGCTTACACTGAGCCCTAAGTAAGAAACTATTCCAGATTCTGGAACTATAATAAAACATGAACTGGATTTCTTAATATTGCAGGTAGGTTCAGAGGCTCTGGAGAGGAAAATACTTAGTCTTGAGTAAGAAACAACCAAACTGTCCAGAATGCAGGATTGAGATGTTCTATAGCATTATCTAGCCAATCAGAAGCCTGCGCTTCAAGCCAATAAGCTTCACTGATTCTACATGATGTTGTCCTGGTAACCATCCTATGATGCTTTGTCAAGCAGACATTTTTGTTCATAGATTCTACATTCTAGTACATCAGGTATCCTTAGTAGATTTGAAACAAAGTTAGAGACTCTCAATCATTTGTTTTTCCTGATTCACATTGTTTTGCCAAAACAAATTATATATTTTCCTAATCTAATTTTTTTTAGCATTGCCAGTTTTAAGGCTGTTGTTATGTGGAAGTGGATTTAGAAAATATTTGGGTTAACAAAGACATTATTAATACAGTTGCCTTAAAATGTATCTACAAAGTTTTCCCCATTAAAATAATTTTCGAAGCAAAATTTGAAAATGGTTGAAAACTTTTCAAAATGCCCATTTGGGGGATACATCAAGGGGTATAAAGGGCTCATTTTGTAGCAGGAGCTCTTTTGCATATTAGGCCACACCCCCTAATGTAGCCAATCCTCCAAGAGCTTACAGAGCTCTTCTTACAGGGGCTACATCAGGGGTGTGTGGCCTAGTATGCAGAGGAGCTCCTGCTACGAAATGAGCCCTGAAGCTAGGGATGAAGAAATGTTGCTTGGTTGTTATTTCTTGCATTTGTTTATATTGTGGTCAACAGGTTTGACCTGTTGCTGTTTTTTTACAAAGATTTGTTTGTATTGTATTGTCCAATTCATATGATATTTATACATACAATGGACATCATCTATACATATCATGTATGATGCTCATTTATAAATCTACAAGTAACGGTGAAAAATGAGCACGTTTTATAGAATGGTTTGATTTAGAAGAAGAAGAAAAAGAGATTGGATTTATACCCCTCCCTTCACTACCCAAAGGAGTCTCAGAGCAGCTTACAGTCTCCTTTCCCTTCCCCTACTCACAAAAGACACCCTGTGAGGTAGGTGGGGCTGAGAGAGCTCTTTCGAGAACTACTCTTGAGAGAACACATACAGCTCTGACCCAAAGTCACTCCAGCAGCTGCATGTGGAGAAGTGGGGAATCAAACCCGGTTCTCCCAGATTAGAGTCTGTACTCCTGTCAGAATCTGCTAATTCAGACAATATATTAGCCAGGCCTCCTCCCCTTAGTTTTCATGTATGCCTTTAGCTTTCATATGTATCTGTCATGTATTGGAATTCTATGTAACCGTAATGTAATAATGCTTGTCCAGACCGGGAGGGTGACACCAATGATTTGCGAGAACAAGGAGGCCCCACATCCCTGCCTCCGCATTCCAGCTGCTCCGGCAGGAACTTCAAGGGAGGATGCCTCTCATCTCTTATCACATGCAAAAACCTTGAAGCCATTGATTGTTATGTGAACTGGTAACATCTGAGGGGTCTGGTTTGGGAGAGGAAATTTACTGCTTAACACCTCACTCTTTTCCTGTGAGAACCAAATGGTCAGGACACCTCTTTGCCCGCCAATTTTCCCTTAAGGGGATTGGCTACCTATGGGTAATTCAAGCTCCTTGGAATGGTATAATAGACCCGCTTGTATAATCTGTCTCATCTCTGACAATAATCCGAGATGCTGTACTAATGTAGAGATTGGAAATAAAGAACTGTGGTTAACCAACCAAGATCTGATCCTTGACTACTTTGAGCAGAATTCTCACAGATTGTCAGAGATCTGTGACTGGGACTTAGCCGTTCCTGACCATGTCAGACGACGACACGGTCCCCATCCCTACACCCGAAGATGTTCCCGTTACCCCGACGGACTCGGGGAACGGTGGTGGAGGCGGCGGAGGGGCTCCCGACGTGCCGGTGACTACGAGTCAGGGGGCTCACTACCTACCGCGCCTACCTCCTCATCAGAGCGTGACCCCCAAGTACGCTTGGAGCCATTTCGGTCGTCGGACCGTGGATTCGTGGGTGCACGACCGGAAAGGGGCACGGGTTTCGTTCCCTGGCGACCCGCTCGATCGCGGGAGGCCGAGCTACATGGGGGACGACTGCGAGCCGATCTACCGAGGAGAGCCGCGTCGCCCGCCTTTCGAAGGAGAGAGAACAGGTCTGTATGGGCCCGATCCATACCGAGAGGAGCAGATGCCCCACTTGGACCAGATGATGGGAGAGCTACGGCTCCAACTCACCGCAGAACTACGAGAGCTGGCCCTCGATCTCCAGCACCAATTTCGCGACGCTATGAGGGTCGTGCAGGGAGCTCTCCCCGGTCAGGGGATAGGAGTTCAGCAACCGCCGGCGGCGCCTGGAGGGGCCCCGGTTCAGCCTCAGGTGCCCGCCCCACCGGTGCAGCCAGCCCTGCCGGTCATTCCGCCTCCGGTGCCAGGTCCCGCCCCAGCACCGGCCCCGGCTCCGGCCGCCCCAGCCGTCCGCCCAGCCCCCTCTGACCCGCTGACGACTACTTTCGATGGGGACCCAGAGAAGCTGCGTTTTTTCATGTTGGAGATCGAGAGGTTCCTGGACAGCTGGGGCCATCTCTATCCCACCGAGAGAGAACGGATTGGCTACATCGGGTCCAAGCTGAAAGACACCGCCAGCGATTGGTATGTGAGCCTGCACGATGCCCCAGGACCTGAGCTGCGTTCGTTGAACAACTTCATGTGGGCCCTTCGTCATCAATTTGAAGACCCACTGGGCGAGGAAAAGGCCCGGAATCAACTGAGGAAGCTGTTCCAGGGGAGATCGACAGTGCGAGACTACACAGACAAGTTCCGGCGCATCGCGGCTAAGATCCACGGCTGGCCAGAGGAGCTCTTCATGGAGAAGTACTGGGAGGGCCTTAACCCGGAGATCTACGAGACCGTGCTACTGGGGGGCCGCCCGGGCACGTTGGCCACCTGGATGAGGGCCGCAACCGACATGGAAGAGAGATTTACCCTGATCAAAATGGGGTCCTCGACCACGGCAGCCAGCAAAGCAGCCCCGAGAGCGAAACCACGGCCCAGCGTGCAAGACGTCCGAGATGCCCGGTTCCGGCAAGGGCTGTGCATGAAATGTGGGGAAAGTGGCCACTTCGCCTCAGCCTGCCCAAGAGGAGGAGGGAAAGGCCCGAAGACCTCGACACCGGTGGCGGGGAGCACCCCTAGCCGCGGGAAGACACCGATTAAACCCCGGGCGTTGCAACTGGAGGGAGCTACAAACGAACAAGGGGAACTGGAGCTGATGGAGACGCAGATGTCGGGAAACTCCAACGGCCTGCAGTGAGCGGCGCAGAACTGCAGGCCCCCCGCCAAGAAGCGCCATCTCCGGTGAGCATCCCTGGCCCCCTATTATATATGGTAGTGACTGTGGTGACCCCAGGATCGGGCACCCACACGAGGGTCCGCGCTTTAATTGACTCTGGGTGCGCTCGGGACTTAATTAGCCCGTTGGTAGTGGAGGGGTTGGGACCAAAGGTTACCCCGCTGGCGAAACCCCTAAAGTTTACTCAGATGGATGGGTCGGAGATGAAGGAAGAGTGCATAGCGGAAACCGAGAGACTGATTTTGGGGACGGGGGAACATTGGGAGCAGCGAGCTTTCGTCATTACCCCAAATGCCCAGTTCCCCATGGTGTTGGGAAGCCCCTGGCTCAGTTCGCACGACCCATTCATTAAATGGAGTGAAGGGAAGATCTCTTGGGTAGACGACCGCTGCCTCACGCACAAATGGGACTTGGAATGGGGTCCAGGACCACCGACCCCTCCTCCCCAACCCACCGCGCTTGCTCTTACGCCCACCCTGGTGCCCAAGGAGTATAGAGACTTGCTGGAGGTATTCAGCGAGATCGAGGCGGATGAGTTACCCCCCCATCGATTGTCGGACTGTGCCATCGAGCTACTCCCGGGGGAGAAACTCCCTAAGGGGAAACTTTATTCCATGAGCCCGTTAGAGCGAGAAGAGCTGCGAAAGTTCCTGGATAAAAACTTGGCGCGCGGCTTCATCCGACCAGCCAAGTCCCCTTTTGCCGCCCCTGTGTTATTCCGGAAGAAGAAAGATGGGGGTCTAATGCTGTGCACAGACTATAGGGGACTGAATGCCGTCTCCACTACTAACGCCTACCCCCTCCCTTTAATAAAGGACTTATTGACGGAAGCAGCTAAAGGGAAGGTGTTTACCAAACTGGATTTGCGTGATGCCTATTTCAGGGTGCGCATCAGGGAGGGGGATGAATCCAAGACTGCCTTTAACACACCCCTGGGACAATTTGAGTACCTAGTGATGCCGTTCGGCTTAAGTGGCGCGCCCGGGGTCTTTATGAGTTTGATCAATGAGGTGCTGCACAAGCACTTGTTTAAAGGGGTGTTATGTTACATAGATGATATCTTGATCTATTCTACTGATAAGAAAGAGCATGTGAAACTAGTCCGAGAAGTCCTCTCTACCTTGCTGCAAAACCAGCTTTATGTCAAGTTATCAAAGTGTGAGTTCCATCGTGAGTCAGTAGACTTCCTAGGCTATCGCATCTCTCAGAGGGGGCTGGAAATGGACCCAGCCAAAGTGGAGGCGGTGGTGCAATGGGAGGCTCCGCGAACGAGGAAACAATTGCAGAGCCTGTTAGGATTTTGTAACTTCTATCGAACTTTCATAAAAGACTTTGCCACGGTCACTCTCCCCTTAACGGACTTGCTGAAAACTAAGGGGAGGGGGCCCGATGCGGGAAAGCCAGGAGAGCGGATTGCTTGGAACGGGGAGTGTCAAAGGGTGTTCGAAACCCTAAAAACTCTCTTTACTTCCGAGCCCATCTTAGCCCACCCCGATGAAACCAAAGAGTTTATAATCCACGTAGATGCGTCGGATGTAGCCATGGGGGGGGCCATATTGCAAAGCGGGCTGGACGGGAAGTTACACCCCCTGGCTTACATCTCGAAAAAATTTAACGACACGGAGAGAAATTGGTCGGTTTGGGACAAGGAAGCGGCGGCTATTAGATTAGCGCTCACTACGTGGCGGCATTGGCTGGAGGGCGCGCAAGCCCCGTTCGAAATTTGGACTGATCATAAGAATCTGGAAGCGTTGCGCACACAGAGATCCCTCAATGCCAAACAACTGCGGTGGGCAGACTTTTTCTCCAAGTTTAATTTTGTGCTTAAGCATTTCCCTGGGAAGGCCAACTCCTTGGCAGACGCACTGTCCAGATTGCCCCAACATGAGAGTGTAAAGGAAGAGGTGTTTGATTCCATGTTCTCCCCCCAGCAGTTGGGTGGGGCAGTAGTCACTCGGAGCCAAATCAAGAAAGCGCAGTTAGATATCGGGACGTGTGATTGGGGGGGGGGGATTACGCTCCTGAGGAAGTGGAAGAATTGGAGACTTTGGGGGAATGCTCAAAGAGAGAAGATCAGTGCTGGCTCCACGGAGACAAACTGGTGGTGCCACTGGCCAAACGTAAAGATATATTGTTGACCTGCCACTCTTCTAAACTAGCAGGGCATTTTGGATTCCTAAAAACGCTTAATTTAATCCAGCGTCAATTCTGGTGGCCGCGCATGCGCCGAGACGTTTCAGATTTCGTCTCGGCTTGCCAAACTTGCTTGATGTGTAAAAAACGGGGGGGGGGGGGAAGGTTCCTGGACTGTTGCACCCTTTACCCACCCCTTCTCGCCCCTGGGAGGCCATAGCCATGGATTTTATCACTAATCTACCCCCCTCAAAAGGGAAGACAGTTATTTGGGTGGTGGTGGACACGTTTTCAAAGCAAGCTCATTTCACCCCTTTCAAGCAATTGCCCACCGCCAAGGGAATGGCCAAAGCGTTCTTTAACCACGTGATAAAATTACACGCTTTCCCGAAAAGAGTGGTATCCGACAGGGGCAGTCAATTCGTTGCCAACTTCTGGCGGGAGCTCCTAAAAATGATGGACATAGAACCGGCACTGAGTTCGGGTTACCACCCAGAAACCGATGGCCAATCCGAACGAACTAATCAAATCTTGGAACAGTTTTTAAGATGCTACACCAATTATCATCAAGACAATTGGGTGGAGTTGTTGCCATTCGCAGAATATAGCTACAACAACGCTGTACATTCTTCCACGGGAGTCTCTCCTTTCATGGCGGTGGGGGGTTTTGAAGGGAAACCATTACCTACCATTGAGAATGAACCCACTGCTTCCCCATCGGATTTTAAAAGTTGGTGGACTACTTTACAGGACTCCTGGCCATTAATAGCCAAAGCACTGGACCAGGCAAAAGAGGATTATAAAAAATATGCCGACCGAGGACGAGCAGCAGGCTGGGATCTCCAGCCAGGGGATTCTGTCTACCTCTCCACAAAAAACATCCATGGTTTACAGCCCAGCAGGAAACTGGGTTGGAAATATGTTGGACCCTATAAGGTGTTACGTAAGATATCGGATGTGTCTTTTGAACTGGAACTGCCTAAATCACTGAGTTCTGTGCACCCTGTTTTTCATTTCAGCCTACTGAAGAAAGATCCTGGGCCGAATGCCTGGCATCCAGCTCCTCCAGTTCCTCCTCCACTGATGAAGGAGGGGGCCCCTCACTTCGAGATAACTGAAATCCTTGATTCCAAGCTGCGGAGGGGCCGATTATATTACTTAGTTAGATGGCTTGACTTCGGCCCGGAACACAATGAATGGATTCGCTCCGAACATGTTCACGCCCCCAAACTGGTGAAATTGTTCCACAAAATGTTTCCTGATAAAGCTAGGTGAAGTTAATTATGAGGAGGGCAGGGTGTCAGAATCTGCTAATTCAGACAATATATTAGCCAGGCCTCCTCCCCTTAGTTTTCATGTATGCCTTTAGCTTTCATATGTATCTGTCATGTATTGGAATTCTATGTAACCGTAATGTAATAATGCTTGTCCAGACCGGGAGGGTGACACCAATGATTTGCGAGAACAAGGAGGCCCCACATCCCTGCCTCCGCATTCCAGCTGCTCCGGCAGGAACTTCAAGGGAGGATGCCTCTCATCTCTTATCACATGCAAAAACCTTGAAGCCATTGATTGTTATGTGAACTAGTAACATCTGAGGGGTCTGGTTTGGGAGAGGAAATTTACTGCTTAACACCTCACTCTTTTCCTGTGAGAACCAAACGGTCAGGACACCTCTTTGCCCGCCAATTTTCCCTTAAGGGGATTGGCTACCTATGGGTAATTCAAGCTCCTTGGAATGGTATAATAGACCCGCTTGTATAATCTGTCTCATCTCTGACAATAATCCGAGATGCTGTACTAATGTAGAGATTGGAAATAAAGAACTGTGGTTAACCAACCAAGATCTGATCCTTGACTACTTTGAGCAGAATTCTCACAACTCCTAGCCACTACACCAAACTAGTAACAAAAATCAAACCCACTAAATAAAAAATCATGACCTGGATGGCTCAGGCTAGCCTGATCTCTTTAGATCCTGGAAGCTAAACAGGGTTGGTCATAGGCCGAGGACAGACTGGCAATTTGGAGCGGGAGGAATGCGGAGGGAACTGCTGCGGGGGAAAAACTCCCCGGGGCTGGCCGTTCACACCGGCTAGCGTAGTGCGCAGCGGTGCCGATACGGAGCGTTCAGACTGTTGCGGAGCCGGCTCCACAGCTTGCATGGCTCCATTGTGCTGGTGGCGCACATGCGCATGTGCGCACATGCAAAACAGCAAGAGATGGGGACAATGGGCTGGACAGCACCCTCTGGCAGAGCAGGACACCTGCAGTGAAGGAGCTCCCTCCCCACTCTCTCCCTCCCCCCCTCCTTTTTTTCTATTTGTTCCCTTTCATCTGTGTTTCGTATATGCACACATGCGCATATGTGCAGATGCGCATATGCGCAAAACTCAGTTTCGGCGCGTTCACACTACCGCCTCCGGATGCCTCCCACTTCTTCCGGTTCAGACTGCTTGGAAGCGGGAGGCATGCAGAAGACGGCCCCTGGACACCGGTTTCTCCCGGTGTCCTGTTAAAGCGGATGGAAAATGGCTTGAAGACGGGTAAGTGCGAAATGGAGCCGATGGACAGATGCGCATGTCTGAATGGGCTCCCTTCTTCCACTTCCGAAGCGGGGCTGTCCCGCTTCACATTGCCAGTCTGTCCTCGGCCATAGTTAGTACTCAGATGGGAGACCACCAAGGAAGTCGGGAGTTCCCACGCAGAGGCAGGCAATGGCAAACCAGCTCTATTCTTGGCTTGAAAACCCTCAGGGATCACCATAAGTCAACTGTGACTTGACAGCACTTCCCACGACCAAGTCAAACAGGAATTTCCCATTCAAAACAGCGGCAAAGAGAAATTAAAAATCGTTCCTAATACGAGTGAAAGCTGGACTACGAAGCTCCATGATATTGTCATATCTTTAAAGGAATCGCTTTTGCAAGGGAAGAAAGATAGGTTTCAGATTAAGGCCATTATTATCTAGGAATACTGTAATAAAAATGTGGGAAGTATCAGAAACCATTAGCACCAATTCACTCACCCATTTAACCTGTGATTTGTCATAAGGATTTAAGTGCTTTCCCCTTGTAGAGCATAGGGAAACGTTAATCTAATAAGATTTTTATGCTTTCCATCTTCTGCTACATCTGACCCTGTTTATTAGGGAAGTCCCAATTTTTAATCACTTTCCATGGTAAAACACTCTCTCTACTTTGCTTTAGGGGAGCTGGGTTGCCAAACACCTGGCAGGACAACGGATCTCCAGACTACGTAGATAAATTCCCCTGGAGGAAATAGCAGCTTTGGAGGGTGGACTCTATGGCATCACATCCCCACTGAGGCCCTCTCCTCCCAAACTCCACCCTCCCTAGGCCCCCCCCCAAATATCCCAGTCCCAACGCAGAGCTGATAACCCTAGAGATGCTGAAGATGCCTTTTAGAAAACGTTCAGCATGCACAATGTGTTCTTAGAATTTCTGCTTCTATACTCAGGCTACAGCCTTGTTCACGTGTGGTGGAACAGTCCTGCTCTGGCCTGCAGGCCCTGTTCCACCCTGCCCTCCAAGGTTTTCCTAACACTTGGAGAGGCTTTTCTCTCTGTCTGGTAACTCACCACTACCACCTGACCTTTGTAGGAATCACCCACAGGGAGGGCCAGGACTCCCAGCTTCCCTTACAAGTTCTGAGGCCTTGCCTCTGTGTCTCCTGCTGCCCAGCACCTGGTCACCACAGGGACAGTTTACTGCCTTGTGCGCCCCTGGAGGAATAGCCACTTGCCAACTGCCAGCCTGCCCTCTGGTGCTCCTTTTAAAATAGCATGTTCGAGATGGTGGAGGTCTATGTGGTACAGAGAACCACTATCAGCATCAAAAGTTATAAAGTATTTATTAAAAAGAAAATGTTCCCAAGCACCAGATTGAGCAAGGGATTCAAAAGAAAATAATAAAATGAAATTCCTCTGTCCCTCCCTCTTTACGTGCCCTATCTGTTGTTAAATATAAGTCAGGCTCCTTAGCTTAGAATGCTACAGGTCTCTACAGAGTGTCCCTTACCTTGCAGCTTGCTCCAGCTGTCCGGGTCAGCACATGGCAATGGCTGCCTGCTCCAGACCTCAGTTAAGAGTTCTGTCTGCTCTGATGGACTCAGCGCAAAAGAGAGCTTCCTCCTTGTTTCCAGGAGTTTTTTTTCCTTTCCCCACCCACTGACAAGGTCAGACTGGGTCAAAGAAGCTTTTTCCTGAAGTCTCCAGAAGCTTCTTCCTGAAGTCCTTCTAGTCTTTAATACCTCCAAATCTTTGTTCCCTGCTTGGGGGGGGGGGGGGGAGACTGGACCATCCTATTATCTTGAGCTAGCTTAGACCTATTAGCATCCTATTATCTTGAGCTAGCTTAGACCTATTAGCATTTCTTAAGAGGTATCTGTGGTGAGGCTGGAAAGCCATTGAACTGACTTCTCCCTTCCTGCCTGTTCTCTTCCCAGAGAGAAAGACCTTTAAAACCTCCTGGTAAAGGTTTTCCTCAGGTCAGACCTCTACCCCCAAAATGCATTTCTTCACAACATGTTAGAGTGAATGCAAATATATCCTTCATGTACATGTGTTCATCTATAAAGAGCCAATGACAAATCACTTGACAAATGAAACCAGGGGCCAGTACCTGGAGAAGTGTGCAGTTTCATTCACATGTTCAATCGTACACATGTTGAATGTAACATAAGAATTACTTAATAGGTGGATAAATAAAAATCAAGGGTGTACTGTTCGCACATTGCACATGTGTTCACTGTACCTTGTGAACAGGCCAGTGGATGCATCACTCTATGGGAAAAACTAAATCCACCCATGGATGAATGAATGTATTTTATATTAATTTATATTTTGTCCACAGTTTCTGTCTTCTGTATCTTACTGTTGAAATTGGACATCTGCTTGTACAGTTCCTGCATGCAAGTTGTACAGTATTTATGCCTATGACGTACATATATGCACATGATTTAGAATGCTGATTTACTGAGGCTGAAAATGTACACACTGAAAAAAGTGTACGTTTTGTGTGTGTGTGGGGGGGAACAACAATGCAAGGAAACCGATAATGGATTGAAAATAAAGAACGATGGATTTGATTTATCACCAGAGTGTCAGAATCTGCTGATTCAGACAAAGTCTTTCTATTGCTTACAGCTATGTCTTCTGTTTTATTGCCATGGTTCTCCCTTTCATGTCTGTATGCCTTTCTATATTCCTATTGCCATGTATGTATGCTAGCTGCTTCCATAACACCTGCCATGTAACTACCCCTCCTTTAGGTGAACCCCCTCACTTTGGCCAGCATGTATTTAGAATATGTGACCCCAGGTTTATGACCCTGACCAGGCCTGCTGTGTGTAACTGTCAGAGCGGGAGGATGACAACTTCAAAGTATGGGAACAATGGGCCTCTCACACTCCTGCCTCCGCATTCCATTCGTCCCGGCTGGGACTCCAAGGGAGGACGAGTCTCATCTCTTATCAACGTGCGAAAGCCTCGAGGCCATTGATTGTTATGTGAAATGGTAACATCTGAAGGGTCTGGTTTGGGAAGGGAAATTTACAACTTGACACCTCACTTTCTTTCCTGTGGGAAGCAAACGGCCAGAGCCCCTTTTGCCCGCCGTTTTTTCCCTTGTAGTGATTGGCTACCTATGGGTAATTCAAACTGCCTAGAAAGGTATAATAGACCTGCTTCTGTCATATGTGTTATCTCTGACAATAATCCGAGAAGCTGTACCAATGTAGAGATTGGAAATAAAGAACTGTGTTTCATCAACAAAGATCTGATCCTTGACTACTTTGAGCAGAAGTCTCACACAGAGAAGCAAAATCAGATCATGGATTTTTGGGTGGGAACAGCAGAAATTTGAAATTATCTTTAGATTCACCATACGTTTTGTGGTGTTGGTTTTTTTTTTTTTAAAAAAACAGGTTTTTCCATTTGTGTGATGAACAGTATAGTGAAATTATATGCATAATTATATGACATTGCTCAGAGCTGCAGCAAAAGTGAGCATCTTTTTCAGTGGTATTATTGCCTCTGAAAGCAAAGGATGTCTGCTTTATATGTTTCCAATGATGCTATACGATTACCTCTGGCTGCTGGAAAAGAGCTTTAGGACTGCCAGCTCTGGGTTGGGGAATAACTGGTGATTTTGAGGGTGGAACCTGGGATGGTAGGGATGCCAGCCTCCAGGTGAGACCTGGGGATCCCCTGGAATTAAAATTAATTCCCAGCCTACAGAAATCAGTTTCCCTGGAGAAAATGGAAAACGGATGCTTTGGAGGGTGGACTCTTCAATATTGTACCCCACTGAGGTCCCTGTCCTTTCCAGGCTCCATTGCCAAAACTCCAGGAGTTCCCACACCTGGAGCTGGCAACCCTATACCCTCAGCCAGCAGCCAGGAGGCAACCCGAGGGGAGGGCAGGGTTTGGGGAGGAGAAGACCCTTAGTGGGGTATAATGCTGTAGAGTCCATCCTCCAAAGCAGCCATTTTCTCCAGGAGAACTGATCTCTATTGTTTGAAGATCAGTTGTAATAGCCGGAGATATCCATGTCCCACCTGGCAGTTGGAAACCCTGGTTTATTCAAAAGTTCACAGCAGGTAAACTTGCGTCGATCACACGTTTTTCTAAATCAAGGGAAGGCAAGTGTTTCTGGGAACTACTTGAGCCCTGGGAGCTACCAGTCACAAAATGGTGGCTCAGTGGGTGGAGCCAGTCACAAAATGGTGGCTGAGTGGGTGACAGCATCTATCAAGATTGCAATGTTTCAGAGCAGGTTTTCAGCGATCGGGTCAGGAAACCTTCCCTCTGCTGTTTTCCCAAGGCAAAGCACCATTCCCACCCCCAATTATAAGTTGTCCTGCAAGGGAAAAATGTATATACAGTTACCTTACCTCTAGGTTTTCCCTTGAATAGGCAAATAGCAGCCTTGATGCAAGAGGAAAGAGCCACTAGCGTGGTCCTTTCCCATCCAGAACAAGGGTGCACGTGTGCTTGTAGTTACTGCCAGGCATGGCCCCAATAACTCCTCCCTCAAAACAGTCCTAGAAAGGGCTCTGCCTCCTCCACCTTGCCTTTTATTGATAGCAACAAGATTTGAAGGCTGGCAATACTGTTGTGGATGCTTAGCAACAGCTACAATGATCTTTGAGAAGGCCTTTGTATCTTAAAAGTTAGACACAATGCTTCTATTATTTGAGGGAGTTTTACCCCCTAATTTTTAATTTTTTTTAAGATTTCAGATTTTTCTGCAAATTTGGGGCTTTTCTCAAGTTTGTAGAAAGATCCATCTTATTTGTTCATGGCCCCAGTCTCTAGATGTGTATATCCATAGTTGGGGCCACATTGAGAAATAGATATATTGACAAGTGAGGGACCTGCAAGGACTTGCAGGGGGGACATTTCATTTTTCTCCCCCTCCTGCTATAACTTTACCTTTCCTGAGAGCCACTAAAATCTCTCCCCTTTTCCTGCTTCCTTCTCTCCTTCCCATCCACCAGCAACCTATCCTTTATCTGCTCCACATCTTCAGCTATATCTATTAGTTCAGTTATATCCCACACTTCTCCAAATGGAACACAAAGCACCTTATACCATTCTATTCATCCACTTCTCCTGGAGAAAACAGCTGCTTTGAAAGTTGGGCTGTATGGCATCTATATATCTAATTCCCAAAGCGCCCCCCTACGTGCGGATATCTAAGGGGGGCACCTGGGGGGCAGGGAGATTTTTCTGTACATGTGGGAAACTCCCCACGTGTGCAGAAAAATCTTAAAACTTTAAAAAACTTTCAGGGGGATATTTAAATCCCCCCCCCAAATTAAAGAGCATTTCCTGTGCATGTGCAGGGAATGCTCTGGGAACTCTCCGGAGGCCCGGTAACTGAGAGCCGCTCGGGCTAAGCTGGGGAGGAATCGCTGGCTCCAGCGGCCCTCGGCAACTCAGGCCTTGGCGCCAGGGGTGAGGAGAATCAGCGAGGGGGAGGGAATTGTTGGCCTTGGAGCCAGGGGTGGAGAATCACTGGGGATTCTGGGTTTGGACTTCCCCCCTGCTGCCCCCAGGCACCTTGAAGAAGGACTTACCCGGCAGTGTTGGCTGGTGGTGCAGCAGCAGCAGTGAAGAAAGGCTGCCTGGGGACCCACCAGAGGGCTGCAGCAGCAGGGTGTGAGGCAAGATGGCGGGGAGCTCTCACGCTGGCCGGAGGACAAGGGAGGACGAGAACCAGGTTGCCAGGCTTGCCTGGCACCACAGCCGAGGGACCCGCCCACAAGCTGCAACAGTGCCCCCGGCACAAATCACGCCAATGCCGAGCCCAGCTGGGGAATTGGAGGTGCCCATGGGGGGGGGGGGGGAGGAAAAGCAGCGGAAGCCTGTGGGGGGGGGGGGAGAAGCAGCGGGCCCAGCGAGAGCCGCTGAGACCTTGCCAGTGCCCGGGGGCAGGGGAGAAGGCTTACCTGTGGGGGCTTTCTCCTTCACATGTAGCGCCCCCGTGAGTATCGCAGGTCCCCGCCTCTTGTTATGCTCTAATGAAGTCCCTCCCCTCTTGAAAGCCCACCCTCCCAGGCTCCGCCCTCAAATAGCCAGGTATTTCCAAACCCGCAGCTGGCCACCCTACTTGCTTGGAGAGTGACCTTCTGCCCAGCCCTGTTTTAAATGGTATAAGGGATGGAGATGAGTGAGTACTCATCATTTCATGTCTTTTTATGTTTGTTTAGGGTTTTGTCAAGGTTTTCCAAGTCTCTGCTTTTTTGCTGCTGATTTTGTTGATTTGTTTGATGTATGCAAGTTGTGTCGTTTCTATGAGCAGCTGCTATGATGTATGCAATGTGTAGGGTACGTGTGATGTGTATAACACCCTGACATGGATAGTTGAGGCTAGCTGGATCCTGTTGTATGATCTCAGAAACTAAGAAGAGCCGGCCTGGGTTAGTGTTTGATGTGAGACCACCAAGCAAGCCCAAGGTTGCTACGCAGAGGCAGGCAATGGCAACGACCTCTGAACACCTACAGCGTGAAAAAAATACATACATGTTGCAGGAAAACAGTCAGTGCACGGGAATAGAAATTGCGGTGGAGGTAAAGAATCATGAGAGGTCTTTCCCAGCCTCATATTTTTTTAAAAAACTGACTATTTTAACTGGAGATATCCATTTATTTCCAGCTTATTGTTTACCAGCTGGGGTTGCCAGGTCTGGGTTGGAAAATACCTGGAGTCTTTGGGGGTGGATCCAGGAGAGGGTGGGGTTTGGGGAGGGGAGAGGCCTCAGCATGGTAAAATGCCATAGAGTCCACCCTTCAAAGCAGCCCTTTTCTCCAGGGCAGCTGATCTCTGACAGGTGGAGATCAGTTGTAAAAGCAGGAGATCCCCAAGCCCCACCTGGAGGCTGGCAACCCTGTTATCAGCTAAGATCCTGTAATGAAAGAGGGAAAGAATTTGGAAATCTCCTCACCCAAGAATCTCCTCCTCCATGATTTCTTAAGCTCTTGGGACCTTGAACAGACTAATTTCCTCTCCCTTGTTCCTCTAACTCAGGGGTCCTCAAACTTTTTAAATAGGGGGCCAGTTCACTGTCCCTCAGACCGTTGGAGGGCCGGACTATAGTTAAAAAAAACAACTATGAACAAATTCCTATGCACTCTGCACATATCTTATTTTGAAGTAAAAAAACAAAATGGGAACAAATACAATATTTAAAATGAAGAACAAGTAAAGTTAAATCAACAAACTTACCAGTATTTCAATGGGAACTATGGGCCTGCTTTTGGCTAATGAGATGGTCAATGTCCGGTTCCATATTTGTCACTGCTAGTCGTAACAAGTGATGCAAGTGTGCATCAGTTAGTCTAGATCTGGTTGGAGATTTCAGATGTTATTTTGCGGGTAGGGAAGGCGCACGCGGGGGGGGGGGGGCTGTTTTCTTTCCCTCTCCGAAGAAACAAAGAACTCGGCATCCTCACAAACTTTTTAAGGCAGCAAGCCCCCAGCTGCTTCTCCCTGAAACTCCACTACTGCAGGTATCATGATGGGAAAGAGAAACCTCTCTCTCTCTCTCTCTCCCGCTCCCCTGATTCCTAGCAGCACAAAAAGCCTCGAAAAAGACCCCCGCCCGGCTCTTGGGACTGGCGCAGGTCTCCTAGCTGGCTGAGAGGCCTCTCAGCCGGCTAGGAGACTTGGGGCCAGCCGGAGCACCTGCCACCCCACACTTACCCTCTTCCAGTCTTCCTTTTGCCTCCTCCTGGCTGACTGGAAGCAGGGGGGCGGGGCTTTGTCATGTGGCCCAGGACGAGTCGGCTGCAATTTTTCCGCTGCTTTGTGTGCTGCTGCGAATTGGAGGACAGGCAGTGGCACACCCGGCGGGCCAGAAAAATGCCCTCGGCGGGCCGCATGTGGCTCCCGGGCCGTAGTTTGAGGACCCCTGCTCTAACTGATGCTCAGCTGCCTTTGGTGTAGTGGGCCACTGGAAGCATACTCCATCCACATTCCATATACATTCCACTGTGTGTATAAAGTGCTGTCAAGTTGCAGCTAACTTCTGGCGAACCCAAGCAAGGGGCTTTCAAGGCCAGTGAGAAGCCGAGGTGGTTTGCCATTGCCTTCCTCCGCAAAGTCTTCCTTGGTGGTCTCCCTTCCGAGTACTTAGCCAGCTTAGCTTCTGAGATCTGATGAGATTGGGCTAATACTATACCATTCCACTTCCCATAAAATACATTACAGTATATAAATTATAGTATGTAAAATTGCAAACCATGAATAGAATATTCACATAAAATGTATTTATTTTGAGAAATTTACATCCTGCTTCCAATTTTGCTCGAAGCCACTTACAACAAATTACCCTAAAATACGATACCAAAATTTTAATAGTAGCATAAAAACACTAATGATTCGTACCACTGAACACTATCACTCAGCAGGCAAGAACACAACTAGAGAGTTTAAACACCCAAGCAACTGCCTATGCAACACAAACTGTTCAATGGAAGGATGGGCTGACACCAGTACTAGCCAGTCTGTGCTGTACACAACAGGCTGTTCCTGAAAACCAGGAGAACTGATTTCTCTTAGGTTCCTTCCATATAGCAGATTGTACATCTGGTCAAAATGGAATGATTTATTTTATTTTATTCATTTATGTACCTTATCTATAGTCCACCTTTCTGACATGGACTCAAGGTGGATTACACATAATGAGTCAGTACAGTTGACAAAATGGGACATTCAATAATCAGTGCATTAGGATTGTAGAAGTTTGCAACTGCCAAAAAGAACTGAAGCAGAGCATGATTGTGATTCCACAGTGGTTTGATCATTTCACTAATCCACGTTTGAGCACGCACAGCATTGTGAGGTTCAGCTTGCTCTAGTGTTGTGGGAACATCAAGAAGCAATTTGAGACATCCCCATATTTGTATTTTTGTCACCCAACTAGCTGGAAGATCCAGGGCAAAATTTTAGACTGGTGCAAACAAGCTAGCTAAACATTTAGCGTTACTTTCGACGTAACAAGTTCTCTGTGTACTTAAGATGATGATGCAGCAACTAACTACTGCCTGAAAGGGATATATTTATGACCTGAACCCGAGTGTTGCAAAACTGCAGCAAAATTCTGGGAATTCTGTCATGAACCAGTACTGCTGAAAAATGCTGTAACCTGCAAGAAAGAAAGGAAGGAAAGAGGAAGGAAGGAAGGAAGGAAGGAAGGAAGGAAGGAAGAACAAGAAGGATCACAGTTGAAGGATCATCTGTTGACCTGCCCAGGCTTTTCCAGGGGGAACCTCATCTGTTTTCCCCCCAAAACCGACTGCATGAACATATTTGACAAAAAGAATGTGTTGACTCCGCCTAGTTTTCAGGGCTTCCCACTGAATGCTGCAATGACCACATTTTGGTGGTCTTCCTCTTCCCAGCAGCACTGTGGTATTCACAGTAGAGGGGGCTCTTTACTTTTCAAGCTGGCTTTACGTGAGGACAAGTCATACAGCAATAACACCAAACAACTTCAAGAAGCCAGACGGAATTATCTTGGGCGATGACACACTCTGTACTTGATCCATCACTCACGAGCAGAGCGCAAGGCACACTATTAGTCACCAAAACGATTCAAATTATCTTGATTAATTTTCTAAAAAATGAATGCGGTAAACCAAACAAAAACAAGTTACCATCTGCTTGCGGACAGTTTGAGCAGAAAGTGTGATAGGACTGATTTAATACATTATTTGTTATGAATTATTTGCCTAGCTGTAAGCAATAATATTATGATGTTTCACCAGCAGGCCTCCTTTAGTGACACTGTTTCTTTTCTTTTTGAGAAGATAAAGAGCCGCACCAGTCACAGGAGATACAAAACAAGGCCAAGGCTGACGGTGCAGAATTGGGTAAAATATACATTTTGTATAACTGAGAGATAAAATATATATTTTACCTGATTTTATTTATTTATTATTATTTGTATTTATAGCCCGCCCATCCCGCGAGTGGGCTCAGGGCGGGTAACATCATAGAACAATACAATAAATACAGTTAAAAATGTAAACAATTTAAAACAATAGAAAGCATTAGAACACAATCACAATTCAGACAAGTCAGCTGGTTGTGGGAGGTTCCCTGGCATATTATTTGGGTTGGTAGGTGGGTAACAACAGCCTCGGGGGGGGGCATATAGAGACGTCCGCTGTCTCAGCCAAAAGCCTGGCGGAACTGCTGTCTTGCAGGCCCTGTGGAACTGAAGAAGATCCCGCAGGGCCCTTATCTCGACAGGGAGCATCTTCCACCAGGCAGGGGCCAGGGCAAAGAAAGCCCTGGCACTGGTCGAAGCGAGATGGATGTCCTTCAGGCCAGGGACAACCAGGAGATGTTAGTTCATAGAGCGCCACACTCTTTGGGGCGTATATGGACTATCATCCTTGGCCTTATTTTTTTTCTCCTTTTCCCCAACACCATACCCTCTTCAGTTGTCCAAACACAAATGGATTCAAACAGCAATGGCTGTATGCAGATTAGTGGTCTCCAAGGATCTTTACTGGGTACTAGACTTTCACAAAGATGCCCTCCAAAGGGGAAGATGCAGGGGTCATTTCGAGCAGGAGCTCGGGGGAATGCCTGCTTGTGTCATGGCTGCAGCAAAATGACCCCGTCCCCTGGAAAGGTCCTTGTTCCTCCGACCAGCCTTCTGAAGGCTTCAGCCACCACTGAAGCTATCCTCCCAGAATAGTGGTATTTCTGAGGCTTGGATTAGTAGCTGTCCCCTCTCTTCCAGCTCTTTCTTTCTTTCTTTCTTTCTTTCTTTCTTTCTTTCTTTCTTTCTTTCTTTCTTTCTTTCTTTCTTTCTTTCTTTCTTTCTTTCTTTCTTTCTTCCTTCCTTCCTTCCTTCCTTCCTTCCTTCCTTCCTTCCTTTCTTCCTTCCTTCCTTCCTTCCTTCCTTCCTTCCTTCCTTCCTTTCTCTCTCTCTCTCTCCTTTATTTCTTGCCTTCTGACATACTTCTGGTGATGTCAGGGGGTGTGGCATATGCAAATAAGTTATGCTAATGAGTTCCTGCACCTCTTTTTCTACGAAATGACCCCTGGGAAGATGTTACAAGTGTTGACCAATCAGAGCAGTACACGGCAGATATCTGCTTGAAAATAGGGAGATGGTCCATTTGACCACAATTCGCGTCCAAATTTCTCCCTGGATTTCAAAGTCGGCCTTGTTTCTGAAGCTGGATTGCTACATAAGGAAATCTCCATTGTTCTAATTTTTGCTCGCAATTTGCACAGAGCTCTTTGCATGTGCACTTGGCCACAACTTTCAGGTCCTTATTTATAGGCAGTTTCCCCCTTCTGTGGAGGAGTACTACTACACAAGAGCAATCTTGATAGGATTGAATCAATTCTTGCATCAAAGTCATTAAGTAAGGCTCTCGTGAAGCTGTAAAACATAATAGAAAAAAAATCTTTGATACCGTAGTACATTCAAACAAATCCAAATTGCTTTTTTTTTTGCATTGTTTTAATAATGCTGATGTATGCATCCCATTGTGCAGAAGGGAAAAGATGCAAATAGACTGTAGGAACGGAAAGCTATAGTAAACCGCACACATTCCAGTTCTGGAATTAATTTTAGAATCTTTTGTCAGATACAAGATCAGTGTAACTCTGCTGATTGGTAAATGCCCTTGTGTCAGTTAATGCTGCCATCCCCTGCCTGGGAGGTGGCATAGGTCACCCTGTGACATCGGGTGCATGGAATGTTATGTTTTGTTTCTCATAGCTTGCTTATCGCTCACTGCCTGGCTCAGACCTTGGAGGACTGTTGGTGCCTTGGTATGTATCTTCCCGCTTTTCCCTTGGGAATCTGAAGTCAGTATTTTGGGTGCCTTTTCTGTGATTTATATGATTGGTTGCATTCCTTTACGAGACCCTCTTTGAATGCTGTATAATTGCCCTGCCCAGGGATTGTTCTAACCATTACTGACACAGAACGTGTAGATGACCATAGCAGACCTTTCTCAATAAAGATCAACTTCTTGGAAGCCGCTTGTTGTGACTGACTCTGTAGGACTCTCACACCTTGTCAGTCACCCTTTGACCTCTCTGAACTCTAAGCCAGAAACCAAAATAGCTGACAAATGCAAATGTTTCTGAATATTATCAATTGTAATTTTGAAGTTCAGATAGACATTCTTGAGTGGAGGTTTTAATAAATTAAAGCATTCCAGCAATTCTGAGATTTCCATGGAAAATCCAGGCAGCTTTTAGAGTTCATTTCATAAGAAACGCCATGCTGGATCCACACCAATCCCCTAAAGTCCATATAGGGCTGCCAACCTCCAGGTGGTGACTGGCGATCTCCTGGGATAACAACTGATTTCCAGGTGACAGAGATCAGTTCATCTGGAGAAAATAACCACTTTGGAAAGTGGCCTCTATGCCTTTATACTCCATTTATACCCCAAACCATGCCCTCTTAATACTCCATACCCCCAAATCTCCAGGTATTTTCCAACCCAGAGCTGGTAACCCTATCCTTTTAGTCCAGCATCATGTAGTAAAGTAGTAGTAAATGCTTATTTTGTGTGGCCAAAGGCCATTACAAAGTTGGTCTGAATCAAACATAGATAAAACATAGGGAAAATAAAAACAATCATCAAGATAAAATGCCACACAATTAAAACAGATTACAAAACTACAGGTGTTAAGTTCCAGACACCGCTTTTGTCCATATTTTCTTGGCAGCCAGAGGGTAAAGGGCTGCCATGTATGTAATATATGGGTCTATATCTGCAAGAAGGAATACTATTTTCTCCTCCGCTGTGTCCAACATCATGTTGTTTGCAGTGGCAAACAAAAAAGGATCCCAAGAAGGGACACAGAGGCCAGATCCTGTCCCCATTGCTGCTGCTTTGCACCCCCCTAGCAATTGGTATCCAGAAGATTGATTTAGCAATCATGACTAACAACTCTTAGAATAACAGAATCAGAGTTGGAATGGACCTCAAGAGTCATCTAGTCCAACCCTCTGCACAATGCAGGAAATTCACAAATATACCCCCCCGTGACCCCTGTTCTATGCCCAGAAGATGACCCGGAGGCTTCAAAATTTCCGGCCAAGCTGGCCTGGAGAAAAAGTGCTTACTGACCCTGGGCGTGTAAGAAAGGGCCACAAGAACTATGCACTGATCTTCCTGTCTTCTGTCTCATGATCTGCCTAAGTTCACAGAATCAGCATTGCTGTCAGATGGCCATCTAGCTTCTCTTTAAAATGACCTATCCTCTTGGAATCTGTCTAATTCTTTTTAAAATCCCTTGATGCTGCATCCAGTGACAATGAAGTCCACAAGTTCATAAGCCATTCCATCTTTCCTTATATATAATTCAGGAGTGGGGTGGCACATTCTGAACATTCCACACGATCCTAAATCAGTTGGCTCCATGATGTGTCACTTAGAAGCTGTCCCTATCCACTGGCTGCGTTGCCAGAGTCCCGCCCACAGTATGCTCCATTAGTCGTTGACCCATCAGCCACCACTCAAGAGTACTCATGTGCTATTGGCCAGGTGCTGGGTCTGCTCCTCTTTCCCACCCACTCCAGCCACTGTTCCCTGTCAGAATTACTGGCAGATGGCTCTCTCTCCAGATGAAGACAGTTTGCCTCTCTGGCTCCTATGTGAGACTAACTTTTCCCTCAGTGGCTGTTGGTAGGCAACCAAGCCTGGTTCTGCCAGCAAAAAGACAAAGGAACAAAACCCTTTCTATGCCTTTGTGAGGAACTCATTGGGGCCAGTCCTGATTAGGGTTGCCAGCTCCAGGTTGGGAAATTCCTGCTGAGTCCTTCTACCCCCCCCCCCCCAACACTGCCCTCCACAGGATCCACCCCCCAAATCTCCAGGTATTTCCCTACTCAGAGCTGGGAAACCTACTTTCCCCTCAGTGCCTGTTGCTGGTCACCCAAGCTTGGTTCTGTCAGTAAAAGGCCCTTTACACACCTGTTTTGGCCTTTGGGAGAAAACTCATTGGGGCTAGTCCTGACTAGGGTTGCCAGCTCCAGGTAGGGAGATTCCTGGAGTCTATGGAAGCCAGGGTTTGGGGAGGGGAGAGGCCTCAGCTGAACCGAATGCCATAGAGCCCACCCTCCAAAGCAGTCATTTTTTCTGGATGGGGGGGGGAGAAATCTGTTGTCTGGAGTTCAGTTGTGATACCTGGCAATCTTCAGGCTCCACCTGGAGGTTGGCTACCCTAGGCATAGCAGTCAGCACTTCAGAGCAGGGTCTACTAGACCCAGGTTCTTGCTGTGGAAGCTGACTGGGAGATTTGAGGCATAGAGCCTGGTGAGGGGGAGGTTTGAGGAGGGGTGGGGCCTCAGACAGGTACAGTGCCATAGACTTCACCCTCCAAACCAGCCATTTCCTCTTGGGGAACCATTGTTGTCAATCTCCGGGTGAGGGCTGGAGATCACTCAGAATTACAACTGCTCTTCAGGTAGCAGAGATCAGTTCCTCTGGAGAAAATGGTGGACTCTGTGTCATTATACTCTGCTGAGGTTGCCACAGCAAATTGACGCTGATTGCCCAAGGCCTTAGCATTCTCCCGGAGCCTCTTTCTAGAGCCCATTTTATTTATTTCCACAACGGGCCTTATTCCTAGTGAGTTAATAAAGCAGGTGAAGGGCACCCATTCTGAATAACTTTGTGAGAGGCAAGTTAGGCTGAAAATAAATTCACATTTTAACAAAGATGTAATATATGGTCACATCTTCCCTGTCTGCCAAGATATACCATGACCACAATTAGCTCAACAGTTTAATGGGGTGTTTTCTCCACAGCCTTTCCCTCACATTCTAATCCAGAAATAGATCTTAAAGCTGACGGACAGCAGTTGTTTTCCTGAGAAGTATTACATTTCTCAGATACGATAACCTTGTCGATTCCTTCTCTGTGCTTGTTGACGGTACATACTCTGTGTCTGAATATTTCATGAAGAAAATGTTCTTGTGCAGTTCTGAATTCAAGTGCTTGGTTTATTTATCCACTTAAAAAAGCAAACACCAGGTAGCTTCAGTCCACCAGCATAAATCTGGATCCCTTCAATCTATGGCAAAGACTTAAAGTGTGCAGTAGTTCTCTTCTCTGTGGTGATGCATGGGGACATCTTTGTAGTTGGAAAATTCAGGGGTTTTTTGGGGGGGTCCCTTTTTTGATAGCATTCTGGCAACAGGTGATGGTGCTGCTGTGTTTTTTAGGCTTGGCAATCAGGAATGCACATCGAGACTAGCAGATTCATGCCCACTGGTTTGTCCCTACACATGTTCCATGGGACTTATAAACAGGAACCCATATGAGGCATGCCCGAATCATCCTTTCCCATTTCATATGTTGTATGTTGTCACCATTCTATCAAGGATTACTAGCCATGGTGACTAAAGGGAATCTCCATGTTCAGAGGCAGTCAACCTCTGAATACTAGTACCAGGGAGCAGCATCAGGGGAAGGCTTTGGCCTCTATGCCCTGTTGTTGGCCCTCCAAAGGAACTGGTTGGCCACTGTGTGAGAAAGGATGGTGGGCTCGATGGACCACTGGCCTGATCCAACAGAGCTCTTTTTATGTCCCTTTGTTATTTTGAGTCTTCTGCTTGGCCCATGTTCCTTACTGGCATTCCCAGTTCATTGGTGTTCCCCACCTCCATTTTTGCACCTTTATCTGCAACTGATGCTCAAACTGGTGGAAACATTAATGATAACAGATAGGAGGATTTCTGTAAACAAAAAAGGAGTTTTTTGCTAACTCCTCCCCACCCTGTAGCAGACATCCAACCACTCCCTCACACTGTTCCTGGGTGTCCTCTGTCTCCCAGAAGCAGGTTTTGGGAATTATTTTGGGCTGTGGCACAGAGGTGGGTGGGTGGGGGTTGGGGAAGTCCTGCTTCCCTGATGGGAATCCCTTCTGTCTGCAGAAATCACCGCTGGATTCTAGCCAATAATGCTATTGCATTTCGTTAGTATGACTGGGAAGAATTTAGCAGCAGTATTGTCCTGAGTGGAGGAAACCCATGGCAGAAACTGGGATTCTGACAGTGTGGTAATAAAATTTAAGGGATGCCAACTCTGGGCTGGGAAATTCCTGGTGATTGGGGGGTGGAGCCTGGGGAAGCCAGGGTTTGGGGAGGGACCTCAACAGGGTATAATGCCATAGAGTCTACCCTCCAAAGCTGGGGAACTAATCTTTGTAGTCTGGAGATCACTTCTAATACTGGAAAATTTCTAGGCCCCACTTCGAAGTCGGCAACCCTGAGTAACATCCCTAGTCTCAGCATGTACACATGCAGCATGTACACATGCAGACTTGGGCCACATGACTGGGAGCTCTGGCAAATGCAGAGTCCCAATCTTACATGGAAGATTTGCAAGTGTGTGCTCATTTATTTTGTTTCATGTGTACTATTTAAAACATTTATTAGCTGCCTTTTTACTTCATAGGAAATGAAGGAGGCTTACAATGTAAATGATAAAGTACAAAAATACATTAAAAACACTGGTTAAACTCACTAATTTAAAACTGCTGGTAGGCAGAGGGCCTGATCAAATGCTGTCACGAATAACAGTTAAACAAGCATAGCTTCTTCTTCTTTTTTTTTTAAAGATTTTTATTGATTTTATCTATTTCTACTACTACATCGCTACTTTTCTAAGCTATATTTACCTTATACAGAGTGTGCTTTAACATTTGCTTAATATTACCTTACCACTAATACATATGAAGCATTTTAAACCTTGGTTAATATTCAATTAAAATTGTTACTGATGATATATGAAAAATAAAAAAGCTGTTTGACAGACATGTTCTTTTGAAGGAATGCTTAATTATACAAATTATATATAATATATAAGTGCGATTTCAAAAAACATTAGCCCTTATTTCTTCTTTCGTCCTCTTCTTGTCTTAACAGTCTCTTCTTGTACCTTTGGAGCTGCTGCTCCTTTTTCCGAGTCAGAAATTTCCTCTTCGCTCTTTGAGCTATCAAATCCATACATACTTTCTTGCGATACCAGCGAACCATCTGAGTCTCTCTCTTTTCTCTTTTCTTTGCTTTTTTCCAAAAAACTTTTTGCCTGTTGAACAGAGTCAATCTTATATTTTTTGTCTTTGATGCTGAAGCTCAGTCCTTCCGGAACATTCCATCTGTAGATAATAGATTCAGACTGAAGCCAAGATGTCAGTTTTCCATAGGCTTTCCTTCTTTTCCTTATTTCAAATGGGATATCTTTCATCACTTTAATTTCTTTTCCTTTGATCTTCAGAACCGCTTTATTTGTGGTCCTAAGCACCCCATCTCTTGTTGACTTTTCGGAGAACCTTATCTGAATCTCACCAGGCAGGCTTTTCTTTTTAGTATAGTCTGGATAGGTTCTGTAAACCATATCCATATCGCTTTTTATTTCCGCTGCTTTTAAGCCCGTCACTGGTTCAAGCGCTTCACTTAACAGATTTTTAAGGTCTTCTCCTTTATCCTCTGGTACATTCTGAAGTCTTAGGAAAAAATTCGATCTTTCCATCTGTAGTTTCAAAAGCTGATCAGAGTGGAAGGCCTTTTCTTTCTCCACTGTTTGTAGCCTTGAATCATGATTTTTTACTGAAGTCTTAACTTCCAGAAGTTCTCGCTGCAGCTTCTCTGTAGTTTTATTCGACTCCTTCAGGTCCAGCTGCATCTTATCCATCTTGACGTTGAGAGCTGTCATTTGGTCCACTAGAGGTCGCAATAACGAGGAGAACACAGTGCTCATCTCTGTGGTATCAACCTTTGAACTCAGAGCTGTACTTCCTAGTTTGGGGGAAGGTTTCGGTTTCCCCGCCATTGTTGAGGCTGCGCTTCTTTGTTGATAGTTAGATAAGATGGACGAAAGAAGCAAATTCTACGACTGCGCTTATATCTTTTTAAAGTTCATATCCTCTAAAGAGCGATGCCGCCATCTAGCAAGCCGAACGTACGTTTTTTCATGCAGTAACACCACGTAAAGAGTCCCGTAAGTACGCCAGTCTCGAGGGGGGGGGGGTTTGCTCCACCCGCCTTTCCCGCTGTGTTCTGCTTATTTTTACTTCAGACTCACGTTTTCTCCGTGCGTAACTATAAGTTCCAGCTTCAAAGCTTCCCACTCTCTGCTGCTTCTCGGTTTTGCGCTTTTAGCCATACGGCTCCCACGGACGGGGGAACCTATGGGGGTGATGAAAGGGGACCTCGATCCCTCGATCGCCACCGTAGGGAGAGATCCCCTTCGTGCCACCCCAGGCAGAGCCCCTTCACTAGGGTCTCTGGGGGCTCGGCACCAGTCCGAAGCCCCTTCTTCCCGCCGGGTACAGATCGCGCTCCCCGCAGATGCGGAGGAGTGCGTCCGCCATGGTCGCAAGTCTTGCCGGAAGTCAACAAGCATAGCTTCTTGTTCAGAAGTATACTGGGTGGGCAGGAGGCTAGTGGGTACAATCCTGTCACTCTAGATTCGAGCCAGATGTGCCTTTTAACACATGACTGCCATGGGAATTAGAGTTGCCAGTTCTGGGGTGGGAAATTTCTGGAGATTTTGTGGGTGGAGCCTGAGGAGGTGGGGTTTGGGGAGGAGAGGGACCTCAGCAGGGTACAATGCCATATGGTCCATTTCCCAAAGCTGCCATTTTCTCTCAGGGAAGCGTTTTCTCTGCTGTCTGGAGACCAATGTGCCCTCTAAGCTGTGGAGCCTTGTGAGCAAAAATTCCACTTGGTGAGCTACTGACATTAAAGTTGTGAGTGAGCAATTTGGCTGCTGCATAAATTAGTTTGCTCTGGAGCCCTCCTTCCTGAGCGGAGACGAAAAACTGTGAGCCAGAGGCTAAAAACCTGTGAGCTAGCTCACACTAACTCAGCTTAGAGGGAACACTGCTGGAGACCTGCTGTAATTCTGAGGTATCTCCAGCTATCCCCTGGACTTTGGCAACCTTATAACATTGGGAATTGGCAGCCATGCTACAGCTGTGAGTCTTCTCTAGAAACTCCATCTCAAAGTACCACAAGGCCTAGTTCAGGTCAGGGCCATGGCATAAGGGGGAGGAGGGGCTTCAGGTTCCTTCCTCGTGCCATTGTCCTGACATGCAATGGCTCTGGGAGCTGCTTTTTTCCCATTGGTGGGCTGCACATTATTGGGAGGTGACTGCCAGCCCCTGTGGTGGTCATATTGAATGACATGTCTAGTCTGGGCTAAGTGGATCTCTCTGAAGGTGCTCTGTAAATCTTATGCATTTGGAATTTTAAAAATGACCATGTGTCAACTCCTAGGACTGGGTTATTGAGGTTGTGTCATGTTGCCATGTGCTTTACAGCAGACTGCTTCATGCTGGCTTTATGGCTTTCAAAGCAGCTTCGCAGCAGTTTTGCAGAACTGCAGTTCAGCAGTGTATGCACTGCTTTCAGGCAGTTGCAGTTGTCACTTTCATGGGAAGGGCAGAGGAGGACAATGAAAGGAGATGTATTTTGCTATTAGTACCAGCCTAAATTTAGTTCCAAAGAACAGGGGTGCCTCAGGTTATATCAACACAAAATTCCACATCCTGGACCCCTTTTCAGACTTTTATCTTCCATGTACTAGCAACACATGGAGGGGAATCATGTTTCTGTCTTTCCAGCCAGTACCCAGCTTCTGTTCCCAAGATCCCAAAGAGCTGCTGCTATTCAGAATAGACAATACCAATGAGCTGATCCAGTACCAGCCTTGAGTAGGGTTGCCAGACCCCCTCTGGTGGTGGGGGTCTAGGGCTGCCAAGTCCCCCTGTGGGGTGGGGAATTCCCCGCTACAGGGGTCCCCAATCCACCAGCCCAGATTTGGCCAGTGGGGGAACCCCACCCCCGAACTGGCCCGCTCCGGCTGACTGCCCCAGCATGATGACATCACCCAGAAGTGACGTCATCACGCTGGGCATGTTGCCGGGGCGAATCACCCTGGCAACGTGCCCAGCGTGATGACGTCACTTCCGGGTGATGTCATCATGGCGCATGCACGTAGGGTTGTCAAGTACTCACCACAGGCCAGTGGGGGGGAGTCCTCTTCTTGCCGGGAGTTTCCCGGCATGCGCGCGATGCGCGCACGCTGTGATGATGTCACCGGAAGTGACATCATCACGTTGTGCACGTTGCCGGGATGACGCTCTGGCAACCGCCCCAAAACTCTATGGTACCATAGAGTTTTTGGGGCGGTTGCTAGAGCATCACCCTGGCAATGTGCACAACGTGATGATGTCACTTCTGGTGACATCATCACTCTGGGGACGTCGTCCTGACCGGACGACTTCAGGGGTGGGGTTCCCCCCGCCGGCTGAATCTGGGTCAGTGGATTGGGGACCCCTGTAGCGGGGGATCCCCCGCCCCCCGGGCAGACTTGGCAGCCCTACATGCATGCTTTGCGTGCGCGCTGAGCTCCTGGACTGGGGACAGGACTCCCCCCCCCATTCTAAAGGTAGGACTTGGCAACCCTATGCGGGTCCCCTGCCACCAGAGCCTACCTCTGCTGCCAATCAGCTGGCTGGTGATGTGGTGACTTACCAGGAAAAACAAACAGGCCGAGGCCTCATTGCTGGCATCTCACAGAAAGTGATGTTGTCACACCAGTGACTTCCGGCTGACACACAGGTATTTAGACAAAAAGTCTATGGTAGAAGCCAGGTTTACCATTGAGTTTTTGCCCAAATACCAGAGCGCCATCTGGATGTTGCTGGCATGATGGCCTCACTTCCTGTGTGACACCTGTGACGAGGCCTAAGCCTTTCTCCTTCTCCTCATAAGTCCCACCCATCCTCCTAGCCTTGAGTCTCAGTAAGAAAGGTGGTCTATAAATATCGCAAACACATAAATATGTTACATGTTCAATCATAGCCGGGACATCTAAGCATTGGCTGTGACAGGGGCAAGTGGAAACAAACCGATTTCTTCTGGAATGACCGGTTGTAATCTTGGCAGCTTCATCTGTTCCTATAAAGCAAGAAATCATGAGTGATCACCTTTCCTTTCCCAGCTCTTGTTCTTTCATGCCTGGAAAGCGTTTCTCAGAACAGCCTCTTTTTAAAATGTATCAGCTTGGAGAAGGTAATTGTCCAGGGCTGACAACAATACTGTACATATATTTGGATATTTATTCACGAGATCAAATTGATAAAACAGGTTCCTTCATGCTTCCTGATTTATCTGCTGTTCGGGGATCTGTGGCGTATGCACTGCCTGGCTATAACTGTCTTGGATGATACAGGGATAAGATGAATAACCTCTACAGATTTCAGGTACAAGTAGGAAAATGTAATCATAACTCACTTTAGAGCCAAGTGATACATATTTATATTTTACCTATCACCGCCTAGCAAGCTTTTTGCCTCTTTATTTTTGCATTCGTAGACCCCGAATACCCATCAATCATGTTTTCCATTTGTTAATACTGTTGTCAGTCAGGGGAAATTTATTGTCGTATGACTTACGACCGATGGGAACTTTTGGAGGCCGAGCATTCTCTTAAATTAGGGGAAATCCCGATTTCCTCTCTATCAGCCTTTAGGACTGGGAGAAGACTGGGAGAGGAAAAACCTTGCAAAAGTCGGTGCCATTCGTTATAGGCATCAAAACACCAGGAGAGGAGTTTAGGGGATGAGACTGAATTTCTCATCCACAAACTTTCTGCTATGGATGTTACCGAATTTTGGGATGACTGTGATTCGGTTGGGATGGTCCAGTCACTTGTATCATTTCTCAGTGCTCAGGCTGAAATTCAGACAATTAAGACAATTCCCTGTCCTTAGTTCATAAGAACATAAGAACATAAGAGAAGCCAATGTTGGATCAGGCCAATGGCCCATCCAGTCCAACACACTGTCATACAGTGGCCAAAAATAGCAGGTGCCCTCAGGAGGTCTAGCAGTGGGGCCAGGACACTAGAAGCCCTCTCACTGTTGCCCCCCAAGGACCAAGAATACAGAGCATCACTTGCCCCAGACTGAGAGATCCTACTATACCTTGTGACTAATAGCCCTTGATGGACTTCTGCTCCGTATGTTTATCTAATTCCCTCTTGAAGCCATCCATGCCTGTAGCCACCGCCACCTCCTGTGGCAGTGAATTCCATGTGTTAGCCACTCTTTGGGTGAAGAAGTACTCCCTTTTATCCATTCTAACCTGACTGCTCAGCAATTTCATTGAGTGCCCACGAGTTCTTGTACTGTGAGAAAGGGAGAAAAGTACTTCTTTCTCTACATGCTCCATCCCATGCATAAACTTGTAAACCTCGATCATGTCACCCCTCAGCCGTCGTTTCTCCAAGCTAAAGAGCCCCAAGTGCTTTAACCTTTCTTCATAGGGAAAGTGTTCCAACCCTTTTATCATTCTAGTTGCCCTTTCCTGCACTTTTCCCAATGTTATAATATCCTTTCTGAGGTGTGGTGACCAGAACTCTACACGGTATTCCAAATGAGGCCACACCGTAGATTTTTACAGGGGCATTATGATACTGGCTGATTTGTTTTCAGTTCTCTTCCTAAGAATCGCCAGCATAGTACTGGCCTTTTAATGCGGGCGCACAGTGTCTTAACATTTTTAGGGAGCTATCTACTACGACTCCAAGATCTCTCTCTTAGTCAGTCTCCACCAGTTTTAGCCCCAATGTGCATCACTTTGCACTTGGCCACACTGAACCCCATTTCCCACACTGACGCCCACTCGCCCATCCTTGACAGATCCCTTTGGAGTGCCTCACAATCCTCCCTGGTTCTCACCACCCTGAACAATTTAGTGTCATCCGCAAAGCCACTTCACAGCTTACTCCCAACTCCAAATCATTAATAAACAAGTTAAAAAGCATCGGACTGAGTACTGATCTCTGCGGTACCTCACTGCTTACCTCCCTCCACTGAGAAAATTGCCCATTTATACTCACTCTCTGTTTCCTATTAATTAGCCAGTTTTTGATCCACAAGATGACGTCCTTTTATCCCATGACTACTGAGCTTACTTAGGAGCCTTTGATGAGGAACTTTATCAAAAGCTTTCTGGAAGTCAAAGTAAACAACATCTGTTGGGTCCCCCTTGTCCATATGTTTGTTCACTCCCTCAAAGAACACTAACAGATTAGTGAGACAAGGTTTTCCCTTACAGAACCCACGCTGAGTCATTGTGTCATCTTGTTCCTGATTCAAATAATCAAATTGGACAGTCAACGTGATTTTAAAAATGATGCTTGGTTTCGCATAGAAGCAGTACAAAAATGACATATAATATCTTAATGCTGCAAAGGGCCTTTAAATTGCTTACCAACGGCATATCATGCTGTCAAAGCAATGACGATGAGCAAAGGAAACAAATCTTTCATTTGGCTCAAGTTTGAAGCCTTTCTCCAAACTAAGCAGCACTCGGGTTGCCAGCCCCCAGGTCTGGGCAGGGGAGCTCCCACTTTTGGGGGCTTCTCCCAGATGCTGGCCAGCTGGTCACTGGGGGAAACCCCGCCCCCAAGCAACAATGTCACCAACGTGATGGCATCACGTAGAAATGACGACACCACATTGGGGACGTTGAGCATGGATGCTCTGGTTTGAGGGCAAAACTCTATGGTTTGAAGGCAATTTTACCATATAGTTTTGCCCTCAAACCAGAGCGTCCCCCGCGACGTCCCTGATGAGATGGCACCACTCCCATGTGATGTCATCATGTTGGTGATGTCACACAGCGATGTTGCTGTTTGTGGGATGGAATTCCCCCCTCCTGGAAGTCTCCCTCCTTCCCCCTGCCAGTGAGAGGTAAGCACCTGGCAACCCTACCCCAGCATAAGTAGATTTTCCACTGGAGGAAGAGTCACTTCAGTTATATGAAGACTCCTAAGGCTGGAGGAACGCTCCTTGGAAGATGGTTGGATCCACCCCACTCACAGTATGTGTATGTGTATATGTGTGTGAGTAAAGTGTTGTCAGCCGACTTATGGCAACTCTCAGCATGGGGCTTCTGAGGCAAGTGAGAAGTAGAGGTGGTGGGTCGTTGTCTTCCACTGCAGACTCTTCCTTCGTGGTCTCCCTTCCAAGTATGGACCCTGCTCAGCTTCCGAGATCTGAGGAGATCAGGCTATACCAGGCTGCCTTCCATTCCAGCAAATATGTACAAAGAGCAAAAGATATGAAACATGGGGTATTTGTAAATTTCTACTTTCTACTACCTGAAAACCACCCAGCATTTTGACTAGCTTATGTGAACTGATTCTGCAGTTCTAGACTTTTACAGTTTTCTTTCTTTTCTCATGCAGTTCTGCCACAAAACGTGTGCTTGTTTCAATATCGCTTGTCTATTTGCAGTAACAGATTAGGATCAAGGTCAAAATACTTTTAGCTTGTTTCGGCTATTAGTCACGCAGGAGAATATAAAAGCCATGCCGGATCGGAACCCAAATCCATTTCGTCCAGCATCCTGTAGCTCACCACATGATTCCAGGAAGCCCATGAGCAAGGATCGGTGGTAATAATCTTGCCCAGCGCCTGACATTCAGAACTACTTTGCTTCTCAACACACAACATCAGTTTAGCCATTGTGACTAATAGCCAAGAGTGTGTCTAATCCCCTTTCAAAGCCATCTTAGTTCGTCACCATCTTCTGGCAGTGAGTCTGATAAGTCAATTCTGCTTTGTGTGAAGAAAGACTTCCTTTCGTCTGTCCAGAATATACCGCTTTCCACCTTCACTGGCTGCTTTCTGAGTTGAGAAGGTGAGAAAGATAGAGAGAAGGCTGAGAAAAAGAAGGGTTGGTTTTTTATACCCCACTTTCCTCTACCCTAAGGAGTCTCAAAGCGGCTGACAATCACCTTCCCTTCCTCTCCCCACAACAGGCACCTTGTGAGGCAGATGGGGTTGAGAGAGTTCTGAGAGAACTGTGATTGGCCCAACGTCACCCAGCAGGCCTCATGTGTCTCAAAGCGGCTTACAATCACCTTCCCTTCCTCTCCCTACAGCAGGCCCCCTGTGAGGCAGGTGGGGCTGAGAGAGTTTTGAAAGAACCATGACTGGCCGAGGGTCACCCAGCAGGCCTCATGTGTCTCAGAGCAGCTTACAATCACCTTCCCTTACTCTCCCCACAACAGGCACCTTGTGAGGCAGGTGGGGCTGAGAGAGTTCTGAGAGAACTGTGAGTGGCCCAACATCACCCAGCAGGCTCCATGTGGAGGAGTGGGGAAACAAATCCGGTTCTTCAGGTGAGAGTCTGCTGCTCTTAACCACTACACCATGCTGGCTCCCTTGGCCTATTTACTTCAGACCCTACACATCATTTTATCTCTGTCATAAGGAAATAAAAAGGACATTTTGCCCATGCCTAGTCAAGACAGAGAGGCAAGGAGGCATGGTATAGCCCAATCTCTTCAGATCTCAAGTACTAAGCAGGGTCAAGTGCTCGACACCGAAGGAAGAGCCTGCAAGGAAGGCAATGGCAAAGGAAGGCAATGGCAAATGCTTCTCATTTGCCCAGAATGCCCCTTGCTGGGGTCGCCATTGTCAGCTGTGATTGATAGTACTTTACATACACAGTCAGAATGGCTTTGACATTGGTATACTAGAATGGAGTAAAGTAATGCTTATAAACCTCCATTATAATGGTCTTTGTCTAAATGGAAAAGTCCCAGTCTCGTAAGAAAGGTGTTCTCCACTTCTTGGATAATTTTGAATGCCTCTTTGGTGTAGTTTGGTGTAGCCATTTTGGTGTAGTTAGGAGCATGGACTCTAATCTGGGAGGACTGGGTTTGATTCCCCACTCCTCCACATGCAGCTGCTAGTGTGACTTTGGGTCAGTCATAAGTTCTTTCAGAGCTGTGCTCTCAAGAGCAGTCCTCGAAAGAGCTCTCTCAGTCCCACCTACCTCACAGGGTGTCTGTTGTGGGGAGGGGAAGGGAAAGGAGAGTGTAAGCTGCTCTGAGACTCCTTCGGGTAGAGAAAGGCAGGGTATAAATCCAATCTCCTCCTCCTCCTTTTCCTTTTCCTCCTCTTTCCTTTTCTACAATATTCCTTTTGAGTTGAGTTGGGAGTGTGGCATATATATATGGAAAACCATTTGTGTGAAAAGATCAGTATTTTGTGAGTCTCCTGCTTGGCTCAAAATAGAAAGGGTCTGTGCCGAAACAGTGGCTGCATTAGTTAAACCAGGGCCAGTGGGTGAGCTGAGCTCTAATAGAGGTGAAGCTCCGTCAATCTCCTCGGATGCCTCTTCAGAGAAGTATCATCTCGCTGTATCAAACTTTTACCCATCTATAGATTTATAGAGCTCTCAGACCACAAGTTCATCTGTGTAATCTCTTTGGCATTTGGAGGCTCCGCTACCATGTTCCCTGTGAAATAATGGGATTTATTGACAGAGGAGTCGGCACTGCAATTTTACCCTTGTTTAGAAAAATTGCCCATCAATGAAATGTCAGTTGAAAAAGTGAGAGGAGATTTCAGCGGACAGACTATCTCCAGCCTCCTTCAGGACGGGAAGTAAAAAGAACCCCATTCGTTCATCGAAGGAGGGGAAAGAACCAGGCTGTCTCCATCTGACCGTTTCCTCTGCATGCTCTGGGGATTGCCCGTCCATCGCACCAAAGGGAAAGAGTTTGCTTTTATTGGAGGTCTAGGTCACTTAATGTCCAGCGCCTTTGTTTCTTTGGGGCATTGCTGAATAACCAAAAATATTCCTAGGATGTTTGAGGTTACCTTATTTAGGGTTGTCAGCTCTGGGTGGGGAAATGTTTTGAGATGTAGGGGATGGAGCCTGGGGAGAACAGATTTTGGGGAGTGGAGGGAGCTCACCTGTACCTATTATATAAAAGTCAGGTGGGGTGGCAACATTCCATGTGCTCTCATTGGCTGTAAAATGCTCTCCCTCAGCCATTTGCTCATCAGTCACCACTCAAGGGTACTCACATGCCATTGGCTGGGTGCTTGGTCTGCTCCTCCTCCCCACCCACTCCCCTTTCAGCTACTGTTTACTGTTCAGAAGCACTGTGTCTCACGACAAAGACACTTCTCTTGCTCAGCTCCTGTGGGGGACAAAGCTTTCCCTCAGTGGCTGTTGTGAGGAACTAATAGGGTTGCCAGCTCCAGGTAAGGAAGCCAGCTTAAGGAAGCCAGAGTTTGGGGAGGGGGGAGGAAAGGCCTCAGCTGAATAGAATGCCATACAGGCCACCGGCCAAAGCATTCTAACTTTCCCCTCAGTGGCTGTTGGTAAGCAACCAAGCTAAGTTCTGTTAGTAAAAAGACAAAGAAACAAAACCCTTTCTACGCCTTTGTGAGGAACTCATTGGGGCCAGTCCATTGCCAGCTCCAGGTTGGGAAATTCCTGCTGAGTCCTTCCACCCCCCCCCCCCAATGCTGCCCTCCACAGGATCCATCCCCCTAAATCTCCAGGTATTTCCCTACTCAGAGCTGGGAACCCTACTTTCCCCTTGGTGCCTGCTGCTGGTCAACCAGGCTTGGTTTCTGTCAGTAAAGGGCCCTTTCCACACCTATTTTGGCCTTTGGGAGAAAACTCATTGTGCCCTTATACCCTGCGGAGATCCCCCACCCCCCCATAACAGCCAATGTGACATGGCAGTCAGGGCTTCAGAGCACAGTAGAAGCTGCAGGTGTGTGTGGGGGGAGATGGAAAGCTGAACAGGGAGGGGTAAATAAAGGTAGGTTGATGCTTGGCTGGAAAGGAGATAGGGTTGCCAACTCCAGGTGGGGAATTCCTGGAAATTTGAGGAATAGACGGTGAGGTTTGAGGAGGGGTGGGGCCTCAGACAGGTACAATGCCATAGACTCTGCCTTCCAAACCAGCCATTCCCTTTGGGGAACCATTGTTGCCAATCTCCAGGTGAGGGCTGGGGATCACTCAGAATTACAACTGCTCTCCAGATGGCATTGATCAGTTCCCCTGGAGAAAATGGTGGACCCTGCTGAGGTTGCCACAGCAAATTGACGCTGAGTGCCCAAGTCCTTGGCACTCTCACAGAGCCTCTTTCTAGAGCCCATTGTATTTATTTCCACAATGGGCCTTATTCCTAGTTGATATATAATGCCATACAGTCCACTTTCCAAAGCAGCCATTTTCTCCCAGGGAACGCATCTCTGTTGTTTGGAGATTGGTTGTAATTCTGGGAGATCTCCAGGCCCCACCTGGAGGCTGGCAACCCAACTGATTCTGAATTCGACCATTAGTCCGTTCAGCAAAACATTATCTATGCTGAATGATGCAGGCTTCTCGGGCTCCTTGACAGCCAGTGTGGTACAGAGGCTGGAGCATTGGACTAGCATTCGGGAGACCCTGGTTCAAAACTCCACTCTGCCATGGAAGCTCGCTGGGTGACCTTGTGCACCTCTCTTGGCCTATCCTACCTCACCGGGTTGTTGTAAAGATGACATAGAGGAGGGGGCAATGATGTATGGCACCCTGAACTCTTTGAAGAAAGGGAAAGTAAAAATGTAATAAATAAATGCAGAGATGGTGTCTTTCCTAACAAGTTACCTGGAATGCTTTACCAGATGCCAGGAAATGAACCCTGGGGCGTCCTATGTGCATAGCTTGGGATTTTCCACTGATCTATAGTCCCCCATAGGTCCCTCCTATTGTGAAGCGGCAGCATAGAATAAGCCTCCCATTTACCTGCCCCAGACCCAATTTCCCACCTCCAAGGAGAAAAATGGCCAGCACACTGAATTTCACCTGGAAGTGACATCACATCCTGCCCAGGCACTGCCCCACCAGATCTCCCAGCATTTGCTGAGGCAGAATAGCTCACTATTGTTTCCTTTGACAAACAGTGGCTCTCCAGAGTCTCAGGCCGAAAGAGAGCATTTCCAGCATCTGCTGCTCGAGATTCTCTTAAGTACAGATGCTGGAGGTTGAACCCGGGACAAGGGGCTTGTTGAGGGGAGAGGGAGGAAAGGAGATTGTAAGCCACTTTGAGACTCCTTAAAGTAGAGAAAAGTGTGGTAGAAAAACCAACTCTTCTTCTTCTACCATGACTCCATTGCACAAATTCAGGAGAAACTGGATCAGGGCAGTTTGTGACAGCATACAATACCTTCCCTTCATTTGTCTCTCTTGCCCCCCCCCCCCCCCCCCCAATACGATCAGTGCCTTTAAGTGTATTTATAAAAACACAGTAACAACAACCTGGATGTGATTCTTTATTTCAGAAAAATCTATACAGCACATTGGCTTTTAGGCAAAAATAATTAACGTTAAAATACGAGGGAACAGAAGATTATCCCTGAATTTAAGAGAAAAAACAGATGTACATATTTTAAAATAACACAGATTAAAATTCCATGAAAAACCAACAGGCTTGCTTCTTGAGATGATCTTAACGCTGAATTAATGGTGCTGGTTCAGATTTTAAGAGCAGTTGGAATATATTTGGCAACAGCCAAGGTGGAGTGAATGTCATTTCCAGTCCAGGAGATAAAGCATGTGATAAATCGTCTGAATGGCTGGGGAATGTTGCAAGAAAGGGGGTCGTCTGGGGAACTCTTCAACTACAATAGAATTTGCATGAAGAGAAAATGTATGCTAGGGTTTTAGGGTCCTGAAGCCCACATGGATAGGTCCTTTGGCCACAGGTATGTGAGTGTGGATGTTAGAAAACGTACCATGAAGATCTAAAATTGGTAGTGCATTAAAACAGAGCCAAGGAGAAAAGAATGGTGTTATGAGGGAACAGAAAGAAACTGTAGACACTTATTTTTGGCAAAATGAGATGAGGGCATACAACTGATATGCAACGGAGAGCAAATTCATCTGGTGCCTAAGGTCCTTTCCGCATTTGCCTGCTGCTCCGGATTTTCTCAGTGTTCGAGTCGAGGCAATTTAAGTCCATGGCAAAACAGCATCCAATTTAAGTCCACGGGGCAGGCTGAAACCTGGTTGACCACTGAAGGGAGGTAATGTAATGCAGAATGGGAAAAAAACCCTAGAATAAAAAGAAGATTGAACTTGATTTTAGTGCAGAGTGGGGAAAAAACCTGGATTAAAAAGGTTGAATTCAGTTTTAGTGCAGAATTACTTGGAGGACACTGCGATGAGAAGGAGACTGCAGAGAGGGCCTAAGATATTCCCAATCAAATAATTCAAGTGGTTCTTATCCTATGTATGATCACATCAGCGAGTTCTCTTGACTTTCTGTGCACTGGGAAAACACCAGTTTAAAAACAATGTTGAGACAATGGGACAATGGTATTTATAATCAGGTTTTAAAATATCTTTTGTACATAGGGTTATCAGAATGGAAAAGGAGAAGCCAATACCAGGGTCTACAGACAAAGGACCCCATGTCCCTTTCACCAAACCTTAACTTAGACCAAATCCAAAACCTCAAGGGAAAAATATGTTAATATATGGTCTTCTCTATGTATACCACACTCTCCCCCCATTCTTCATATCTTTATCCCAGCTTTCTTCCTGTTTTATTCTCACAGTCTCGTCAAGTTGCAACTGACAGAATATACTGAGAGACAGCGACTGGCCCAAGGTCAAAAGTCTCTTGTTTCTCTTCCATGTTTGCTGAATTGATAGCTGGAAATCAACAGTAACTTGGTTGCCTTCACTCACGCCTCCTCAGAAGCTCTGAAAGGGACAAATGAAGTGAAAGCAAATCATATGCAAAATAATTTGTAAATTTTGTTCCTTGTGGTCATCTGTCCCGCAGGAACAGCTTGGGGGTGTTGGAAGTGAAGGTGCTGTCCCGTATCTCAGACCTCCAGAAGCAAGTGGCAAGAGAGACTAGATAGTTAGATAGGCAAACTGACCTTTCCTTCCTGAGTTTACTCTTCTGCCACTTTGAAATGTAGATTGTGTTCTCAGGGACAATTTCCTCCCTTCCATTCACCCTCTCAAACAAAGCTCCCCCTTTCCCCTGCACACACCAAGAGGGACGACATGCTGTCCTCTCTTGGAACCCTGAGGCAGATGGTCCTCTCGCCATTTGCTTCCATCCTTAGCTAGTAAGTTAGTACTCTGTCCTGTCCCAACTCCTTCCTATCCCAAACTGTACTTTTCAGATAAAAGAGAGAGGTATTTCCCTTCTAAACCTGCAGCGTGGCTCTGTGTAGCTTTGTAAGCTGAGCAACCTGGTAAAGTGATGCTGCTGTGTTTGTAGCTTTATTTAAGCGATCTGCTAACTAGTGGGAACTGCACTAACTACACCAGTTAACCCCAACACGGGGAGGGTCTGAATGAGAGGAAATGACTGAAACTGCCCCCTGCTTCTGATGATGGCAGAGCCACTGCATCATGGGAGCACAGTTGTAGGTCACAAGCCTACACATTGATCAAAAATCTCTTGTTCTGCTCTCCTATTGAGCAGAGCAAAATGAATTCTTCTGAACAGAGAAAAACACGCTTCGGCTGGAATCTCAGCCCATCTCTCTTTGATCTCAGGCGCTAATAGGGTAGTTAGATTTTAACCTGGCAAATTACAGAAGGTCCATTAAAGGGACATCAAGGGAATTACTGTGTCTACATCATGGTGGACATCTAGTTGTACAGGTTTAATGATGGGCCATGCATCTGTAGAAACAGTCTGTGCGTGCAGACGGAGGCCTTTGCTTGTTCAAGTTATTTCCGTGAAGTATAGGCCACCTTGTTGCCAAGAGGGGTTCCCCAAGAATCAAAACTACCAATAAAAACCAATCAGTCCCTGCAATAAATTAACCCCTTCCCCCAGTAAACCATCAGCAGTAGTAACACAAAAAACAACAACAATGAAAACAGCAGCCATTAAAATTTAAAACAGCACTCTGGCAGAAGATAAAATAGCAGATATAGATAAACCTAAGGTTCATTTAAAAATTCATTTAGTAGCAATAAAACCTAAGCGAGAAGGATAAGGGAACGTAGCCAGCCACACACAGGTAAGAAGTAATCACTACCAACTAATCACCTCTCTTCCTTTTTTACAATTCCTCATCGACACTCATCTTTCCCCTGAAGCTGTCAGTACAACCCCTTATTCCTCCACCACTAGCGAGATGAACGGCTAGGTCACACATGCAACGAAGTGGCAGAGAACGGGGGTGGTTAGGGTTGCCAGCCTACGGGTGGGGTGTGGAGATCTCCCGTAATTAGAATTGTAATCCAGGTGACAGAGATCAGTTCCCCTGGGAAAAAAATGGCTGCTTTGGAAGGTGGACTCTATGGTGTTCTACCCTGCTGAGCTCCCTCCCCAAACTCTGCCCTCTCCAGTCTCCACCCTCAAAATCTCCAGGTACTTCCAAAACCAAAGCTGGCAGCCCTACAGGTGATAGATGGTACTATTTTGTTCTGCATGCCAGTGTTGAAAGTAAGCTGGTATGGGCTGGAATGAAGTACTGATAAGAAAGAGGCCAAAGTGGACCCTTTAGAGCTGCCAAGTCCCTGGGGGGGGGTTCCCCACTGAAACAGCCCCCGACCCACTGGTCCAGATCAGGCCGGTGGGGGGAACCCCGCCCTCAAAGTGCCCAGTTCAGGCTGATGTGCCTGGTGTGACAACGTCACTTCCGGGCGACGTGCCCAGTGTGATGATGTCACTTCTGGGTGATGTCATTGCGCTGTGTGTGTGCTTTGCGCGCGAGGGAAAGTCCCAGCCCGGGACCAACTTTCCCCTGCTGTTTACTGTAAGTGACTTGGCAACCCTAGGTCCCTTCCATATCCGAGCCTCCTGGGACAGAGAGTACTAGTAAAACGATTAAGTCACTTTCACCTGGTTGCAGGTAGGGAGATTACCTGTTGCACTGCTCCCTCTGTTTCAGCCCCCTTGCCAACAGAAAACCAGTCCAGCAAACAAAGTATTGAACCCTCCTCCCTGCTGCCCTAGTTCTCTGTTTGCATGTAGCTTTTTATATGGAGGGACATTCAGACCTGTAGTGTGAAGTGCTGCAGCCCTTTCTCTGCCTTTCTTTTCTGGCACTGTATGTGTGAACCAGCAGCCTGATAGCCCAGCCTAGCCTGACCTCATCAGAGCTTGGGAGCTAAGCAGGGTCGGCCTTGGTTAGTACTTGGATGGGAGACCACCAATGAAGACGGGCTGCTATGCAGAGTCTCTTGCCTTAGAAACATCATGATTCTTAGGTCAATGAAGGTCTCAGCATCTATGTGCTGTTGTTGGCCCTCCAGAGGAACTAGCTGGCCACTGTGTGATCCAGGATGCTGGAGTAGATGGATCACTGGTCTGATCCTGCAGGGTTCTTATGTTCTTATGAAATATTTAGGGTTGCCAAGTGGCCTGGGGAAAAATGTCCTGTCCCTTTAATAGAGGCTTCATGGGATATTTACCTTTATTATTTACCAGATGATTTACCTTTATGAGGTACTGCAAATTTCACCATGAACACATCTGATAGTCACATGTTCCATGTTCAAAGGTGTCAATCAGATGCAGAGTCGATCACTCAATCTATTCGGGTTTTGCCGAACTGCTGCAAATGCCTGCTGAATGGGTTTGCATTTGGTCTTTGCAAAATTGTGCATGCACTAAGATGGGGCCGATTCAAATGATCAGTTGCCATTAGCATGACCAAGGACTTCTTAGGTAAAGGGTAGGATTGCATTAAAACACAGCATTATTATTTTTTGACTGAGCTGCGAGTGATCTAATTGCCCAATTAAATAATTGCCTCCTGAGTGGTGTAGTTGTGCAGAAAGGATGGGAGGTAGCTGAAAGTTGGCTTGGATGAAAACATGCATGCACAAACAGCCGGTTGCTCTGCCCTGCATGGTTAGGAAGGAATTTGGTAAAGGAATACAGTGAGGCAACCTATTGAACACTGACAAATGGATCAATGAACTATCAAACTGGCCTGTTGTAAAATCAGGTTCCTGTTTGTGACCGGCGACCAGGATGTCAGCTGAACCGGCAGGTGTCTGAGCATCTTTAGCTATGGAAAGCTTCACCTTCCAATTGGTACACATTAAACCTCTGTCCGACAGGATCCCCCCCCCCCCCCCCCGGTGACAGTTGGCAACTCTAGTCCCAGAGACATGTCTTCTTGTGCTGTAGAAAGTGTTGGGCACATGGAAAGTGATACATTATGAATAATTAGCATGAGAATCAAATGATTTTACACTGTGTCCAAAACTTGCCCTGAACTAGATGGCCCAGAGTAGCCCAATCTCATCAGATCTCAGAAGCTGAGCAAGGTTGGATCTGGTTAATATTTGGACAGGAGACCTCCAAGGAATACCAGGGCTGGGAGGCAGAGGCAGGCAATGGCAAGCCAGCTCTGAAAGTCTCTTGCATTGAAAACTCTCTGGGGTTGCCATAAGTCAGCTGTGACTTGATGGCCCTTTCCATCACCAGATTCACCACAGATTCAAGGTGCAGCCGCCTCTCATTCACACTGTGATGGTAAGAACAATTTCCTGGGAATAAGACCCATTGAATTGAGTAGGATTGTGAGTAGACCTGCTGTCTCAGAGATCCAACCTGAGGAAGCTCCATGTAGTACACACAGTTCTCATCTTCTTCATTTTATCCTCACAACCATCCACTGAAGTAAGTTACACCGAAAGAGTGACTGGCCCAGAGTCACCCAGTAAGGTGCATGGTGAGTTGAGATTTAGACCCAATACCTTGGTGAGTTGAGATTTGAACTCTAATTTTTAGATGTAGATAATGATGCCATGTCAGATGGTTCTGAGCCAACCTTCCTCTTTTCGGAGAGGGAGGAAGGGGCACGTTATAGTCCAATGTCATCTGATCTTGGAAGCTAAGCAGGGTTGGTACTTGAAAGGAAGACCATCAAGGAAGACTCTCCGGAGGAAGGCAATGGCAAAATCACCTCTGCTTCTCACTTGCGTTGGAAGCACCTTGCTGGGGTCTCCATAAATCAGCTGCAACTTGACAGAAAAATCAGCTGCAACTTGACAGACAAAACCGTATCTCTTTTCCGTACCTCCATTCCCCTGCACTACAACTCCAATCTACCCCCCTAACTGCTCTTCATAATAAAAGAAAATAATTTTATGGTGTTTTCACTGGGTTTGATCCTGAACCTTGTCTAGAGACATGCGCATATGCCCCTTTTCATTTCTTGTTTTCCTCCCACGTTGTCGCGCGAATCCTTTCATTGTGCGGTTTTCCTCTCCTGGTGCTCCTGATTTTTAATCTTTCATGCCATTTATACGCTTCTAGAGACGTGCGCTGTGGTTTAGATTAGTGTTCTCATAATTTGGCTGTAACCTTAGATGGTATTTGACTTTTACACGGTGTTGGATCTGTTCATTAGCCGTTTGGATTCTCCTTCATCAGCACGCAGAATATTTTAAATAAATCCACAACTCCGCATTAACCAGAGTTAGAAAATGAAACGTGACTCGTGGAACTGACAAGCGCTTGCAGACGTGCTCCTTCTGCTATTTTCTGTTCCAATGGAGAAATCAGCAGCTGCCACCACTGAATATCTACCCACCTCGCCAAACCGCATATGTGATCTTGCCGTTATTTTACACACAAGCAGTTTGGTTTTATTTGTTTCGGCTGTGAGCCACTGACAAAGTGCCGACGTTGCCAAGCAAAATATTAAAACAATATCGAGTTAAAACCAGATTGCAAACATGATTACCGAGAGAGGAATTTGCCATCACGACAAAGACAAACACATTGTCAAATATGAAAAGAGACAGAAGCGCAACATGCCCAACTGGCTGATGCCAATCCTGACTCAAAGGATGGTTTTAATTTTCCGGTTCCTTGCCATAAAGATCTTTGAGGCTGCTCTTAACGTATTCCTTGTGATTCCTTTCTTCTTCTTCTTCTTCTTCTTCTTCTTCTTCTTCTTCTCTCGCTCATGGTGTCTTAACATCATTTAATGGAACTGGTGTGGATGTCAATCACAGCTCTAGTACATGCAGACCTGGAGAATCCTGGTGGTATCAATCCTAGTCCAGTTCAACACTTCCAGCTGGAGAAGTGGAGATGGTTCCAATCAAATTCATGGCAACGTTCTTTACCTGCTGGGCTTCTAATGGCCTCTTTGCCCGCATTCGCTAACAGACGCATACCCTCGAACATTTCACACGGGAATGGACGATGATGCTGAAACATTTGCTTCTTTTTTATTTTGGCATGGTTTTTTTTTTATATATTTGTGTATTAAAAATGTATATCCCACTTCTCTTCCCAATGGGGATTCAAAGTAGGTTACAACGCCCCGCCCCAAACATCAATATTATCACACGAACAATCCAGCAATAAATAAGAGATAATAAATAATAAATGCTGGACTAGATGGACCATTGGTCCAGCAGGGCTCTTCTTACGTTCTTATGAAATATTTAGGGTTGTCAAGTGGCCTGGGGAAAAATGTCCTGTCCCTTTAATAGAGGCTTCATGGGATATTATTTACAAGATTATGATTTACCTTTATTATTTATTATTTACCAGATGATTTACCTTTACGGGGTGCTACAGATTTCACCACGAACACATCTGATAGTTGAATGTTCCATGTTCAAAGGTGTCAATCTGTTCGGTTTTTGCCAAACTGCTGCAAATGCCTGCTGAACGGGGTTTGCATTTGGTTTTTGCAAAATTGTGCATGCACTAAGATGGGGCCGATTACTCAGTTTTGACAAGACAACAAGACAAAGAGCAGAAAAAGGGCAAAATAGGGAAAGTGGTTCACCAGGGACAGGAATCAGAAAACCAGGATTGTCCCTAGTAAATAAGGACATTTAGAGCAAATGTATGGCTCTAAAGACGTATGAATATGACCTTTTCCATTTTTTTTTTGTTTTCACATGATGTAATTGTGTTTTCATTTCACCTATTATCATTGCTTGCATTCCCATTTTGGTGGCTGCTTTTATAGCATTTTAATGGCATTTTAACACCATTTATACATTATATGTCAGCTATACACCGCATATATGTAACTGATGGAGAAATAATATTGCTAATTGTGTAAATCTAATGGGGGAGATAAAATCTAGCATGGGGAAATAGAAAATGGGACCAAAATGTGCTTGAAATGCACAAAGGAGAAGCAAAAGCAAAATAGGATTTTTTGCTACTTGAAAGAGTGGGAGCTGCAAAATTCGGTGGCATTCCTAAGTTACACCTCTACATTTTGTGTAAAATTACCAAACAGAAGTGGAGAACCAAAGAGGAAAGAAGGGTGGCAGCGTTGGGATTTATACTGGGCTATCATGAATTACACTCTGACTCCCCCCACTAGGGTTGCCAGCCTCCAGGTGGAGCCTGGGGATCTCCCGCTTTTACAACTGATCTCCAGCTGACAGAGATCAGTTCCCCTGGAGAAAGTGGCTGCTTTGAAGAGTGGACTCCATGGCATTCTACCATGCTGAGGCCCCTCCCCTCCCCAAACCGCACCTTCTCCTGGCTCCACCCCCAAAGTCCCCAGGTATTTTCCAACCCGGACTTGGCTACCCTACCCCCCACCAGGCATATTGCTGGGAAGTGAAGGAACTGGGGATATCTGAGTCAGATGAATAAGAGCTGGCTGAGCATTTGCCTCCCACCAACCTTGTGGGTGTCTTAAAGCCTGGCCTTGGCTAGAGGTGTGACTCTTGGCATGAGAGGAGGTGTCCTGGGCCCTCCGCTAAGCTTGTGGTCCTGTATGAGTCATGGGACATCCTCATGGCTCATTACTTGTTTAAGTCTGACTGGGAGTCTGTTGGCTTGTGTGCATGTGTATTGTGGGAGAAAAATGGGATCAAAATATTTAAATACGTAAATACATTTGTGTAACGGTACCCTTCTCTTTTATTTTGTGTGGTTAGGTGTGATATAGTTTTAAATTTCTTGTTGTTTCTTTCTCTCACGCAAAGTATCCATCGCTGCCACCAGGAATTTAATTCCAGTCTTTAATTAACATTTCCCACAGTATTGTGCCCAAGTTCTAAGGCCCTTTCATTGGACTATGTGGTTCTGAGGATAAGACTCTGGGTTAACAATAAATAAGATAAAACTTTATTGGTAAAAGAAATGTATTGGTTACAGGATGTTTTGTTAAGTTGTTCAGTAAAAATCTTTCCCTTTTTACTTGTCAGCCTTTTTCCTCATACTCTTAAAATACTCTGACTATATTAGATTTTGCCTAGATTGCCCCCTTAAGTATATTTTCTTCCTTCATTAGTATCTTAATGCCTTTCACAGCACCTCTATATGATTCTAATTAGAAGACTACTTCTCAGACTCTGTAGAGTGACCACAACTGACAGCTACTGTCTGCTGACTTCAGACTTCAAACTCCAGACTTCAGACTGAACGCTCTGCCAGTTTGGTGTAGTGGTCGGGTTTGATTCCCCACTCCTCCACTTGCACCTGCTGGATGGCCTTGGGCAAGCCATAGTTCTGTCAGAGCTGTTCTTGAAAGAGCAGTTCTTGAAAGAGTCTCTCAGCCTCACCTACCTCACTGGGTGTCTGCTGTGGGGAGGGGAAGGGAAAGGAGTTTGTTAGCCGCTCTGAGACTCCCTTGGGTAGTGAAGGGTGGGATATAAATCCAGTCTCTTCTTCTCTCTCCCTCTATACACCCCCACCCCCACCCCTCCTCTCCTAGCTCTGCCCATACACTCTCTGTCACCAACCAATCACCTCACCCACTCATCTCCCTCTTTCACCCCCTTGTTCTTCTGACACTTACCAACCATTTTAAAGAAACACACACACATCCATAACTTGAAATCATTACAGTTTGTGTTCTAGATGCATTCACAAGCTGTGAATTTTCTTCTGATGTACTTTTGGACTCATGAAGTTTCCCCATCCCAGCTACTTGAGCTCTTTTCAAGTGCAGACTGAACCTTGGACATTCTGCCAGTAGAGCATGAGTTCTGCTTCTCACCTAGTATTGCCTGTTTTCATTGGTAGCAGCTCTACATTCTCTTTCCCTGCCTTGCTTTCAGAGATTCTTCTAAGATGAGCTGTGCCAGGGACTTTCTACATACTAAGTATCTGCACCAAGTGGGCTCTGGCCCACAGTTTCATTGTTTCAATGAACCTGCCGCAGCTGGACTTTAAGATGCCGGAGGGCAAGGAATCTGAACACTGTCTAGGCGGACACTAGGAGATTTGGGGTGGGGACAGTGCCGGGGGAGGCTGCAGATTGGGGACGATGTGATGTCAATTCCAGAAGATGCTCTAAGAAATTCTTTGCTATTTAGTCTTTACAATGGAGACTAGAGGAAACACTTAGAGCATCACTTATGGAGGCCATATTTTCTCCTGCTACTCAGTTTCTCAAGATGGAGGACTGGAGGCTGGGGGCAGGGAATTCCCTTCTGGGCTCAGACAATGGGAAAACCTACACAAGACTTCTTATTTCTGCCTTACTCTGTGCCCAGATGTCGATCCGTCTAGCCCAATATTTTATTATTCTGGTTGTAGGCTCTGTGGAAGGGCCCAAAGAAGCGGGCAGGTCATAACCATGCAGCAAACAGCTACAGAGAGAGGGTGATGCCAGCTTGTAGCAGTTCCCTCTGACCCTTGCATTGCCAGGGCACCATCCCAGCCAGCCAATTAAGCCTGGTTTCATAGGCGTCAACTTCAGGGGGGCTGGGGAGCTGGAGCCCCCCTGAACTTTTTCAGGACATGCTGAGCCTCCCCTGGAGACAATGGCCTGTAATGTCTCTGGCCCAGCCCCAGCCCCCCCCCCCTGCAAATTGGAAAGTCTACGCCCTTGCCTTGTTTCACATTTGAAAAGCAGGGGGGGGCTGGCCCAATGGCCATCTCAGGCTCAATTAGACTCCTATAATGAATATCACCCTGACTTGGATGGCCCAGGCTAGCTCAATCTCATCAGATCTTAGAAGCCAAGCAGGGCTGGCCCTGGCTAGTACTTGGATGGGAGACCACCAAGGAAGTCCAGGATTGCTACACAGTGGCAGGCAATGGCAAACCATGCCTGGTCATCTCTTCCCTTGAGAACCTCATGAAGGGCTACCATAAACTGGCTGTAACTTGATGCCACTTTCCACAGACAGTAGAGTTATCAGGAAAAGTAGCCAGGAAAGAGCTTTTATGTCTTCTCACCCTATGGTAAAAATCCCTGTTGAAATTTACAGTTATTCCGAGTGCAGTGAAATATCCCTTGGCCTTACCCAGCCTGGCTCAAACTGCAAAACTCCTGAGAATGCTGGTAATTTTTAAATTCTCCCTGACCCCGGCCTGCACCCCGGTAACATCCATATAAATGCACACACATCACATTCTTTGCTTCTGTGTCAACAATAGTCTGCTTTAATTCTTGTATCAATTACCTGTCTAGCTTGTCTCATTTTTTTGGACCCAACCAGGCACTTAAAAGGATTTATTCCTCTTCTAATGTGGCTTAGTTGCTGGTTTGTTTTTAATCCATTCTGCTCTGTGTCTGCAATTACCATCCAAGTCTGTGTATCACTACAGCCGGAGAGTCGTAAACACTGAAGGACATTGAACATTGGTTTTCTCCCCCTCCCCACAAAACTGGGGTTAGGTCATACTCTCAAGGCAGAAACAAGCAATTTTGAGATTTCTGGTTACGATGAACAGATGGTTCCCTTTTCCGGAAAGTAACCGGGGATATTATTCATGGAGTGTAAAGTTCTCTGCCTGTATATAAATTTGCATGTCTGTAACAGAAAGAAGCACCTGTTTTGATCATCATTTTTTTTAATCTCTGAAATTGAAAACTAATATTTGAACAGATATAAGGCTGCTTTGGGAGGGGGGAGTGAATTTCCTCCGTTCTTTCCCCTTATTATTTTGTTCTTTCAGTGTGCGCTCTATTCCACTTCTCTGTAACTATAGTTTAAACAAGACGACGTTTCAAATTAATTCTGGAACTGGACCATGGGCTGTCTGTCACCCTTTTCAGTTAATTTGCATCAGGGATGACTGGTTTCGGCTAGCGTTGTCCTGATTGGATCCGAATCCTTGTCCGTTCGTTGGGATTTGATCCAGTGATCTTCCTTTGGTTTTTGAGGATTGATCTTTGATTGACCTGAAGAGCAAGGACCCTGTCCTTGACGGCCCTGGCTTGCCTGGTCTCATCAGCTCTCAGAAGTTCAGGAGGGTCAGCCCAGGTTAGTACTTCAAGGGGAGACCACCAAGAAAGTCCAGGGTTGCTACGCAGAGGCAGGCAATGGCAAACCACCTCTGAATGTCTCTTGCCTTGAAAAACCTGTGGGGTTGCTTGCCATCACGCGACCATGGCTTGGGATTTCCTTCCCCTTTATTTAAATCCATTGCAAGCCCGCATGGACTCCTGTTTACTTGCTTTGCTAAAACACTGCACCAAAAGAACATTGATACAATGGTGCATCACCAAGGCTGATTTTTGGAATATTTTATCAATGTGCATTCGTATTATAGTCTGTGGAGTTTCTCAGCCCAGTCCTGCACAATTCTGATATAGTGAGAGGTCCGGTCCTACGCTTGCCTCTGCAAGTACAAGCGGGCAAAACTTTGGAGCTGTCCAATAAAGAAAGAGGGTTGGTTTAAGGATTTGCTTTCGAATGGCAAGAGAACTGTCCACATGGTCAGTAGGACTACAAAGCCAGGTAGCTTCGTTGTTGTTTTGATGGCTTTCAGTGAGCAGTTGAGGGCATTTTATACTAGTCCTTCTATTCCACTCTTCCTGGAGCATTAGGGGAAGACCTGATCCTGGAAACACTGATGTTAGCATCTCACTTTCTGAAGACAAGCTAGACAAAGGAAGGGTTCCACCATCTAATAATAATAATATTACAGTGTATACAGTTTGGGGTGTACTCAGCTATTGGGCCTGTTGGGGAAACCCATGTACATTCCAGGGAATATGTGGGTTTCTCAAACATCCCCTTCCCAGCCCTGTTTCACGTTGAGAAAAGGGAGCATGGAGAGGCTAAATCTCCTCTGTGTGCACCATTGCCTTGATCCTCATTGGGTACCAGATGCATAGGAACTGTGGAGAACCCACAACTCCCGTGGGATTGTGCGTTGTACAACAGTGTAGGCATTAAGGGCGGGATATATTCTTAATGCCAGCCTTATTGGCATGATTTTATCTGTCGTTTTCCTGTTAGGGTTAGAATATAATCTCTTCCATGTATATGTAAGAAAGGACACTGACAAAGTTAGAGAGGAGTGTTTGCTTTGGAGTTGGTTTTTATAATCCTACCATCACCACTATTTCAGTGTATGTGGGATTCTGGGAAGGTGGTTGTCCGCTTGTAAGATCTGGGCTGCGTGTTCTTGCTCTTTCTGCTGCCACAGATTCTTCATCCCTGGGTGTGCCCAGGGGTGTGTGGAGAAGGGCAGGAGTTAAAGGGTTCTTGGCCTTCAAGCTGAGAACCATTGCCTGGAGCTGGCACGAGGATCTGGGAATGAATGAGAGAGGGGTCTACTCTGCCTTTAGAAGCCATGCCTTTCCCCTCCTGCTGTCCTTTTGTTTATTCTGTATTGTTTCTTTTATTTTTATGTTGCGAGCCACTTTGGATTTCCCATTAGGGAGAAACATGAGACATAAACACATGACTGTATAAATACATAGAACCTTTGTTTCAAGGTGGGTGGATTCTTGGGTGTGGAGGGAGGGTGGGGCAGCTCCAGGATGTCAGATTCAAGATAAGAGGTGTTATGTCCGCTGACTGCCACAGGGTGCCAGTGGCATGCTGCCTGAGCTTGACTCCTGGAAACAATAGGAGTCAAGGATCCTAGACCACCACTAGCTCTCCAATAAGAACTCTGGCGGGAAATTCAAACCCGCCAATAGGATTTTTGGGTGTGTCCTAGGGACTGTATGTAGTTGACCATCTTGGTCTGTAATGTATGCTTACCTGTGTACCTAGTAAAGAATGCTGATCACTATGTCATAGTCTGGCTCTTCCATGCAAGGAACCCAGTACACTATAAGAGGATTCCTAGCAAGGCCTCAGATGGGAGAGGCGGAGGGGGTTTCCTCACCCGAGCCCTTGTGTCTCCTCTTCCTTGCCTCCATGACAGAGTTCCTTTTTCTATCTCGGCAGCAACCCCTGGAGTCATAGAGGTCTGATGTTGTTCCTCCCCAGCCTGCTTGTCTTTCTCTCTTAAATCTCCCCATCCCACACCTGTCCCTCCCTCCCTCCCTTCAGAGAAGCTTAGTGCTGATCAGTATGGACAACTTTTAAAATTCTGGCATAAGGGCCTTCAAGGTTTGCTATAAGGATGATTCTGAATTTCTTGTCTTTGCTATTTCAGTCCCCCCTTTTGATTGCATTTCCCTCTCATGCAAACCGAATGTGTTTCTTTATTTTCGCACCATTTTCTGTTTCCTTCCCCTAAAATCTCCCCCCAAGTACAAACATTCTTGTCTTGTTTGTGAATCAATAACTCAAAATTATACATGCATTATATGTATAAATGATGTACATTGTGTATATATAAGTGTCACATAAACTGAATAAAAAGCCACGCAAGATATACACACATTACAAATGATATTACGAAGTAAATAGAAAAAAAGCAGAGGAGCTGAAGCCCCTGACAAAATATGAGCAAATATAAAAAGGAACGAAACAGGGAGCATTTATTCATTCCCTTATATGGACTCATATTGTCCTGTTTTCAGACAAAATGTACTCAATCAACTGATCAATTGATGGATGTGAATTAACAAATGGCTCTTTCCATTAAGAAATGCATTTTTTTGGGAAACGTTATATTTTTAGGAATGCATTTGTGCACTGACCGTAAAGGTCAGTGATTGGAACACAAGGCCATGGAGAAATTGAGGTCATACGCCTAATTACAGATGTTGCCTGAAATGTCTGGAAATCCATGCACTTAAAGACTGTTGATTGATTTAGGAGAAAGCTTTTGTGTGAAATACACAAAATATCCATCTGGTAGACGATGGGTGACCCAACAGTGAATGCGATGGTCAGGAACTCACAACAGCCCTGCTGGATCTGATTAAGAGTCAATCTAGTCCAGCATCCTGTCTCTCCAGCTGTTGGCAGAGTAACTAACACAGCAGTGGTGCACAGCCTGATTAAAGAGTAGATATTAGAAACTAATATACTTGATAGCAAAGAGGAGAGACAGAGATAGGTTCTTAACTACATCTCTAGCTGAGACTGTAGGTAAGACTAAGGCTGTGATCACACAGGCTTTTTGCCCCGACACAGCCACCCCTCCCCTCCAGATCAAACAGGCACAGTCACACAGCCACATCTGTCAGGCGTTCCCCGGGCATACTCATCCCATCATAGGAAAACTTGGAACCGGGTTGAAAAGGCACCACACCACAAGTGGTGTTTTTGGTTCCCTGCAAATTCATTGCACATGGTTGGATTGTCTGAAAGTGGGGAAGCGTGTGCAGAATGGATCTGGCAGTCTGAACCTGCAGATTTGTTCCAGCTGCTAGGGAGGTTTTTTTTAAAAAAACTTTTGCCTATATGTGCACATGTGCATGAGTGCATATGCACATGCACAAGCACTTATACGTGGACATGAGTGTGCATGTGTTTGCATGCATTTTGAAAAATGTCCGGGCAGCATGCTCCGTAGCTGAGATGCTGCAGTAAGGTGGATGCTTGACCATGGGATGTCTGTGTGGGTAACCCGCAGCGGGTATGCCATCTGGATGATACGCGCCACAACACTTTAAACTGGTACAATTAGAGGTGGTACCATATTGCGCCAAGCCACCAGTGTGACCATAGCCCTAGTGTGGAACACCTAAGAAGAAGGAGGGAATCACCCTAAGAGTAGCGATCTGGAGACAGACAAGGAATGACGCTTAAAAGGAGAGAAGGTGCTGACCTCACTATCTTATCTGTCTTCTTGCTGCCCCCCGCAGCGTCTTCTTCTCTTCTTTGCACACCAGAAAGTGTATTTTCCAACAGCAACTAGATTCTTCCAGGAAGCCCACAAGAGCTGAATAATGGCAATGGATACTCCTCCCCCTGGATCTTGAATTTAGATATACACTGAGTGCTTTTCTGTTGGAGAGTGGCTAGGCCATGCCTCTGGTTCCCTGTGAAAAGCAGCAACATATAATTCATATCCTAATAAATATTTGGGCACTGTACCAAAGACTGAGTTTAAGATGACAAGAAAATTCCTGCCTGTATCAGATCAAAAGTCCATTTAGTCTTGTATTCTGTCTCCCACCGGGCTACCCTCAGATTCCTTTGGAAAGCCCGTTAAGAACATAGATGCGTGCAGTGCTACTGATTACACTCTACTGTTTTGTTTGAATATGCAAACAGTCTGAATTGCTCACAAACTGCTGAACTGCTTGACAAAAAACCCCACCTCTCTGCTCACAACTGGTGAGCAGAACGTGAGTTGACATGGTATGTGTTTGAGCATTCCTATGTTAAATTGCTGTATCTTATCTGCTGGGTTGAATATCGTTTTTGCTGATTTATTGTTGTTTATTGTGTGTGTGAAGACATTGTGTGTTGTTTATTGTGTGTGTGAAGAAATACCTTTTTATTTCAGGGTTTGGCCTTGGCAACCCGCTCCACACACTTAACTTCGATCCCCCCCCTCAGTGCAAGGCAGGCCGGCAGGAGGAAGTTAATTGTTTCTAAGCATCACTCAGGTTCCAACCATCAAAGCTTGGAACTCTAATGGCCATCTTGGTTGGGAGCAATGAAATGGCTAGCTCAAAGCTTGGCTGAATTCTGATGGGTACAGAGACTTGGGATGTGAGAGGATAGGTCGTATCTTCTAAAGATTTCAGGAGATAATTCTTTGACCTACAAGGAGGTAGGAAAACACAAGAGACAAAATATCTTGGCATGGAAGGAGAGGGGCTCATTTTGCTGGTCCATTTTTGGCTGAGTCCATCTGGAAGAAGGAGTTCTCACACCTGAACTCCATCATGTTGGCAGAGTAATTAACCCAGCAAAGGTGCACAACTTGATTATTTATTTATTTGATTTCTAGGCCTCTCTCCCCGCATTTGCAGGCTCAGAGCGGCGTACAAGACCTGGAACCCCAGGATTCAACATACTAAAAACAATATAAAACACTATGTTTAAAACCATACAGTTAACCTAAAGTGCTCACAAACAAACCTAAAAATTCAGATGGCGACAACCTTTTAATTAAAGAGCAGATAAAGCTTTGTTCAGGAACTAACATACTTGATAGTGAAGAGGAGAGACAAAGACAGGGTCCTAACTAGTGGGGGGGGGAGGGCTTCCAAGAAGAAGCAGGATATTGCCCTAAGAGTAGCAATCTGGGGACAGAACAAAGTTTCAGTCCAGTGGCACCTTTAAGACCAACAAAATCTTATTATTCAAGGTATGAGCTTTCGTGTGCACGCACTCTTCTTTAGATACAATTAATGGAAGTTACCAGTCCACACACACACACATATATAATATTTACGAACTGGTTACTTCCATTTCAATGTATCTGAAGAAGTGTGCATGCACATGAAAGCTTATACCTTGAATAAAATTTTGTTGGTCTTAAAGGGGCCACTGGATTCAAGCTCTGTTCTGCTGCTTCAGACCAACATGGCTACCCAACTGAATCAATCTGGGGACAGACAAGGAATGACACAGCAGGAAAGAAGGGGCTGACCTCACTACCCTATCTGTCTTCTTGCTGCTGCCTGCAGGGTCTTCTTGTCTTCTTTTTTGTACATGAGACATTGCCTATTCCAACATATCGTAATGCCTGCTGTTGCCATGTGGAGCAGACAAGGGCTGGCTACCTGGAGAAAGACTTCAAGATAATGTGAAGCCTTTAGAACCCTGTGACTTCTAAGTGAAAGAGCCGGCTTTAGAACAAGATCAACTACAGCATGTATAGAGTTCTGGAAAGGAGAATATCATGTTAACACTTTTTCTTTTATATTCCTTGCTCAATCTGTTGCTGTTTTCCAAGTATTTCTCTGTGTTTTAATAAATTATTGACTATTTTAAATGCTGGTAGTTCTCTGTATCACAGTCTGTTTCCAGTGACAGCCCCCTTTTCTCCAGCTGATTGGTGGGCCACGTGCTCCCCGCCAATTAGCTAAAACTCTTTAAATCACTGCAGGAGAGGGGGGCAGAGGGAGAGGGTGGCCATGGAGTGGCCGTGTCTTGTGGGCAGGGCTTCCCCCCACCAGCCAGCTGGCCGCCAGTGGATCGGAGCCCTCAGAAGTGGGGGCACTGCCTCCCGGACCTGGGGGCTGGCAACCCTAATCTCAACTTCCTTCCCTGCCTCATCTCAAGTGAGAGCTTTGAATGGAGTAATATTATCGTATAGGGAGCTGGTGGGAAAAAAGGAAGTTATTACTTCTGTTAAGATTATAGGCACTCCGCTGTACACCTCAATGGGTCATTAATGCTCTGTCCCTGGTCCTACCCGGAAGCTCCCAGGGGTGGGAGAGAGGTTGCCACCTGGTTAGGCCACTGCCACAAAGCTGACCGCCTTTCAAATTACACTGCCATCTAAGCTGCTGATGGGAAGCATCCTAGAATGGCTGGGATGGGTGGAGTGGAGGAGCTGGGTTTGCCAGTGTGGCTCCTGATCTCTTGTGGGGGAAGCAGTCGCCTCTCATTGGAGGTTGGCAGCAGCCCTGGGGCATGCACAGTTTTCCACCCAGCCTGTAAGAGATCTCACAAGCAAGCTAATGAGGAGTCATCCTACCTTTTCCCAAGCTGCGGGGGACAGAGGTGGTTCTACATCGAAACCAAAATACACGGAGAAAGGCAGATGTGGAGAATTCTGGAAGTATGAGCAGTCCGATCACCAGCCTACGAGGTGGGGGCTTGCATGGGAGTCAAGTTTGTCCAGCTTTGAGGCAAAGTCTAGGGATGTTTTCCTCAGAGGGAGTGCTCTCTCCCTCCTTCTCTCTTGAGTACACACGTGCCTTGTGACTTCAGGTGGATTTCCTGCAGAGATGTGAAACCGGCAATAAACTTTTCCTCAGAGAACTTCCGGGGGTGGGGGTGGGGGAAGCTGTGACAATTAAACTCATGAGTCTTCAAGCAAGCCAGATCTGTCCCCAAGGAATAATTGGCATGTTGTAAGGATGCTGGGAAGTCTCTGCTGTGGATTTTTTCTCGCCTCCGCTCAGAACCACAATTTGCCTTGTTGAGAAAGGCAGGTGCCATCAAGGGGATAGTGAGCAGGTGGGGCAGCCATTTAAGTCAGTCCTATAATGCGGTGGCTCAGAGGTTAAGATGCTGAGCCGCAGACTGGAAGGTGGGTAGTTCGGCACTTCGAGACCTGAGTGCCGCGTGACAGAGTGAGCTCCCATGTCTGGCCCCTGCTCCAGCCAACCTAGCAGTTCGAAAGCAAGAAAGTGCAAGTAGATAAATAGGTACCGCTTCGGTGGGAAGGTAACAGCGTTCCATGCGCCTTGGCGTTTAGTCGTGCCAGCCACATGACCACGGGAAAAGTCTTCAGACAGCACTGGCTCTTAGGCTTGGAAATGGAGATGAGCACCGCCCCCTAGAGTCGGATTCGACTGGCTTTTGAGCAAGGGAAACCTTTACCTTTACCTTTATAATGCAAATGTAATCTCTGCAATGGCTTCAATGATAATGTGTACTGGGAAAAACACACTGTCTGTCCTAAGGACAGCACTGGGAACATCAGAGAGCTACATAAAGCCTTTAAACCCACATGCCCTCGATGTCTCTCTTTATCACTAAGACAAGAACTGGCAGCCACATTCCATCTGGCTTGGGTGAGAAGCCCGGCCCATTACGAGAGAGTTACCACTGACAGCCTACTTCCTAGAGTGACTTTTCCCCCCAGGACTGATGGCGGCCCCCTTAAGGACAGCAAAGACAGCACAGGGAACACCACTGAGAGACCAGCTGGGAGCCGTATTCCACCTGGAGGAGAAGTCCCACCGACTGAAGACAGTGTCAACAGATAGTGTGCTTCCTAGAGCGGCTGTTTTGCTCTGGGTTGTCTGTGGCCCCTATCAGGAGCACTAGACAGCTGGGGAGAAACTTCAGTGTCCTCTCCGCGTTCTCCAACACCTCTGCCTACAACTTCACCATCATGGTCTGTAAGAAACCAACTTTCTGGTATTTTAATTCACATGTCTTGTATGTACTTGATGGTAAGCCAGTGTGGAGATTGGTTGATCCATAGGAGGGATATAAATCTTCTCAATAAAATAATAATCTAAAAAAAAAGAAAAATTCTTCTGCCGCGATTCAAAAAGCTCTTTTAAGTGATGTCTGAAAGCTATCTAAGTTTGCAACAGCTTCGATTGCAATGTCAGTTGCTCTCTGGGGCTGGCTAATAATTAAATTATGAGTGAGAGAGAATTAAATTATCTCACTGACGTCGTTTCTAGGACTCCAGCTGTGTCTTCTAATGTTCTGTCTCTGGCATGTTACATTTTGTATCTTACCAGTATAAATGTTTAACCTTATTACTTCTGTTAGGATTGTTTGGCACATCTCTGCACATCTCGATGGATTGTTTATGCTCTGTTTAGGGATGGGGGAGCCTCTGGTCCTACCTGGGAGCTGCCAGGGGTAGGAGAGCAGAAGAAGAAGAGAAGAAGAGACTGGATTTATACCTTGCCCTTCACTGCCTGAAGGAGTCTCACAGCTTCTTACAATCTCCTTTTTCTTCCCCCTCCCCACAACAGGCACCCTGTGAGGTAGTTGGGGCTGAGAGAGCTCTTTTGAGGACTGCTCTTGGAGAGAACAGCTCTGACAGAACTTATGACTGACCCAAGGTCACACCAGCAGCTGCATGTGGAGGAGTGGGGGAATCAAACCTGATTCTCCCAGATTAGAGTCCATGCTCCTAACCACTACACCAAACTGGCTCTCAAGCTGCCCCCATTATCAAAATCAGGGCTTTTTTTGGTAGAAAAAGCCCAGCAGGAACTCATTAGCATAATAGGCCACACCCAACAGCAGAAATGTATTAGCATAATAGGCCACACCCCTGACAGTGCAGCTTCCTCCCAGGATCCCTTCCCCAAGTGCCCCATAGTTTGCAGGGAGCCTGGGGAACCCGAGGAGGGGAGGCAGTTTAAACTGCCCTCCCTCCCTGGATCGTCTTGGCTTCCCCAGGTGCCCCTCGGCTTGTGAGGCGCCTGGGGAACCTGGGGGGGGGGGGCTGTAGGCCTGGCCAACTCGGAAGCCAGCCGGAACTCCGTTACTGTGCGTTCCTGCCCAAAAATAGCCCTGATCAAAATCATACACGCCCTCATTAAGTCTTGCCAGGGCTTTTTGTTTGTTGGTTTGTTTTGAAAAAGAGGTGCCGGAACTCTCAAGAAGAAAAGGAAGTTTTCAAACTGTCTCCTGAAAACTCATGAACTTCTAAACATTTTTAAAAGAATTTTGTCGAAGAGATGAGCAGAAGTGGTTTGCTGTTGCCTTCCTCTGCATAGCTCTGTCCTGGCGCATTCCCCCAGAAAAAAAAGCCCTGAGTTTTAGTGTTTTTCATCTGCAGGTCTTTCTGGCAAGAGCTTCTTGGCAGCACTATTGAATCCAAGCAGTTTTTTACTGCAGTTTTGCAGCACTGCCGCACTTGCTGCTTTCAGGCTGTGGCAGTTGCTGCCACCATCTGAAAGGGCTCATGAGTGAGTGAAATCCAAAGGTAAAAGCAGGAGATACATAGGGTGTTTTTTGATATTCCAGCTTCCCCCCCCTCTGGATCCTCCATCATCATCCCCACCACCACCACCACCACCACCACCACCACCACCACCATCATCGTCATCGTCATCACTGCGTGCTGTCAAGTCACAACCATCCAATGTTGAGCCAAGGGCCATTGGGTTTTCTCGGGAAGAGATGGTTTGCCATTGCCTTCCTCTGCATAGCTCTGGACTTCCTTGGAGGTGTCCTATCCAAGCACCATCTGTGGCCAGCCTTGCTTAGCTTCCAAGCTCTAATGAGATTAGGCTAGGCTAGGCTATCAGGGTAGCCATTTAATTTGCCAAGAAAGACTTGGATGGCCACTGGTAGTCAGGAAGAAGCAGAGTCAAACCCCAGCTGCTCCCCCAGCTGTGGAAAGCTGAACATGACCAAAGTCTCCTGCCAGTCTCCTATGAGAGGGTGTTGCTCCCTTCACGAGCGGCCATCTTAGCTGCTCCGTGCACCCATGCCTCCCCCATGGGCTTTTTGGGATGCTTCCAATCAGCTGTTTAGGAGGTTGTGTCCTGTTAAAGGAGGTCAGCTTTGTGGCAGTGGCCACAGGTGGCCAGTTTGGTGTAGTGGTTAGGAGAGTGGACTCTAATCCGGAAGAACCGGGTTTGATTCCTCACTTCTCCACATGCAACTGCTGGTGTGAAAATAAATCCAATCTCCTCCTCCTCTTCCTGAGAGAAGGGTTAAGCCCCCACCCCACAAGTAGTGTAGCCCCCAATGCAATTTGATCATCCCCCTTGGCTGGGTTAAAAGACAACTGAAAATGTCAGTAGCTCTGATCATGAATTTCATCCAGTTGCTCTTCCAGTATGTAGAACCAGAATGGCCAGATATACGCATACGTGGGAACAATTCCAGGTTACCTCCTGCCTCCCCAAATACTGCTCCTATGAAAACAATCTGTGCCACCTACTCTTGCTGTCACAGTACATAATAAGAAGGCAAAAAACAACATTGACTGTTCCCCCCCCCGTCTCCAATGGAACAGATTACAAATTTCTCATCCCTGCTGCTTCGATCCAATTTCACTTTCCTTTGTGTGAATCAAAGCGGCAATTCTTTGTTTTCACGCCATTTTCTTTTTTTCTTCAGACTAATTTTCTCCCCATAAAATGTATATTATTATCCATTATACACAATATGTATTGTTTATGTTTTAATGATGTACTTTGTACACATAAATACTGTGCGCACAGTGCACGAAAAATGAGCCACATATGTGCATGATACATATGAATCTTGTTAGCGCTGTAAACAAATGCAGGGAATGGAAAGGGTTGGAAAAAGGATAAACGAACATGAAAAAGGCATGAAAAGAAGGAAGTTTCAGTGATTCGTGCCAGGGCAGCCAGTACTAAAAATAACCAACAATAGCTCCCCTAAATTTATCTTTCTGGCCAGCTTCTGTTCATTTGAATTGGACTTGGCTGCCTGTTTTTCAATAGGTAGTACCTTGGTTCCTCTTTATTACTCATGAAATAATCAAGTCTAAAAGTTATAATTGAAGTTTAAAGTTATAATTCAGGAACTCCTTTTTTTTTTTTTAAAAAAAGGGGTAATGTATTGGGTCAATAGCAAGCTCAACTGGAGAGAGTTTTGTGTGTAACCAGGAACTATTTTTTTTAACAAGAAATATCTGGAAGATCCAGGTGGTTCGAAACAAAAACCGCAATGCCCCCACAACAACAAACCAAAAAACTCCCACAAAACAATCCCCCAATTCAAACAACAACAACAACAACAACATGAAGAAACGTCAAAGTGCTTGGGGCTCTTTAGCTTGGAGAAACGAGGGCTGAGGGGTGACATGATCGAGGTTTATAAGATTATGCATGGGATAGAGCAGGTAGAGAAAGAAGTCCTTTTCTCCCTTTCTCACAATACAAGAACTCGTGGGCACTCCATGAAATTGCTGAGCAGTCGGGTTAGAACAGATAAAAGGAAGTACTTCTTCACCCAAAGAGTGATCCACACATGGAATTCACTGCCACAGGAGATGGTGGTCGCTTCAAGCGTGGACAGCTTCAAGATGGAATTAGATAAACATATGGAGCAGAGGTCCATCAGTGGCTATTAGCCACAAGCTATAATAGGAACTACGGGGCAAGTGATGCTCTGTATTCTTGGTGCTTGGGGGGAAGGCAACAGTGGGAGGGCTTCTGGTGTCCTGACCCCACTGCTGGACCTCCTGATGGCACCTGGTGTTTTTGGCCATTGTGTGACAGGGTGTTAGACTGGATGGGGCATTGGCCTGATCCAACATGGGCTTCTCTTATGTTCTTATGTTGTGTTTGTGTTAATAACTATGGTTTATCTATGAAAGTGCTCTGGTATCCTAATGCTCCATTTCTCATTGGCTGACTAATAAAGACTCCCATTGGTCCTGAAGCCATTCTAGGTACCCAATCGCTGAGCCCTGCTTGGGTCCTACAATATCGCTTGTATATAGTTACATTGTTGAAAGTTATTTGCTGGAACCATATAAATTAGAGTGCCACTCTCATAGAGCTGTCTTAGAGCTGAACGATGTTATGAATAAAAGCCTGTTTGTTGGATTCATCGCCTCCTGACTCAATACTTAATATTTTATGTACTTAACATAAGTTAAGCAAAATAATAAGAATAAAGAATAAAGCAAGAATGTTTGCTCTTATGGAGGGTGGGGTGGGCAGTCTAGCTCCTCTTGTGTATTTTAGATGAAAAGTAAACTGCTACTTCCTGAAAACAGTGGACACATTGTTGAATTACAGTGCAGCAAAACTGCTGTAAAACTTCTCAAACCTGTGGGTGAAACCCGCTTCCCCCAAAACCACACTTGCTAAAAAATATAATGAGCCTAGGCATGAGAAGCCCTGACCTGGATGGGCCAGCCCAACCCGATCTCATCAGATCTCAGAAGCTAAGAAGGGCTGACCCTGGCAAATACTGGGATGGGAGACCACCAAAGAATACCAGGGTTGTGACATAGAGGCAGGTAATGGCAAACCATCTCTGAATGTCTCTTGCCTTGAAAACCCCACCAGAGATCGCCATAAGTCACCTCTGACTTGACAGCACTTTACCCATGCAACAGGCATGAGAATTCCCCAGTTCCATTCCTTTGTTGTTTTAGAGTTTCTGGCTTACATCCTCTGTGTGAAGCCTTCTTCTAGGCCAAAGTGCCTTCCTTTGATGGGAACCATTCTTTCATGGGAGGAAAAGGAGCTTCCGTTGGATGAAGCCTATTTAGGCTGGAGGGAGACTTCAAAATCTGTTCTGTTGTGTGTGGAGTGGTCAGGGCACCGGCCACTTCTTGCACTACATTTCGCTCACTCCCCTGTTCCCAGTTTACCTTGGAGAATTTTGAAAATTATTTCTGGGGTTGGAATATGTGCAACTTACCACAGGTTCAACAATTCGTTAGCATCCCCCCCCCCCCCCCCGGAAGAAGAAGAAGGGTTGGTTTTTACACCCCACTTTTCTCCACCCTCAGCAGTGTCAGCTAATGCTGCCATGGTTCCCGGGTGGGAGTTACCATCCCCCTACTGCCTACGTCACTCAGGTGGAATGTTGAGTTTCGTTTCTAATGCAGCTGCCTTATCGCTCTCCGCTTAGCTCTGACCTGACCTGTCTGGTGCTGCTTCTTTCCTTGGGAACACAGAACCGTTATTTCAGGCACTTTGCTAGTCTATTGGGATTGGGGCTCCTTGGCGGGGTTCTGCCTTGAATTCTGTATAACTGTCCATCTCTAAGAGGCCCTCACCATTACTGACACAGATATGTGTGCAGATGACCTATTATCTTCTCAACAAACTACTTCTAGTTAAGTAACGTTGTTGGGACTGAGTCTGTGGGACTCTGACAAGTAGTCTCAAAGAGGCTTACAATCACCTTCCTCTCTCCAAAACAGGCACCTTGTGAGGCAGGTGGAGCTGAGAGAGCTCTGAGAGAACTGTGACAGGCCCAAGGTCCCCCAGCAGCTGCGTGTGGAGGAGGAGTGGGGAATCAAACCTGAATCTCCAGATTAGAGTCTGCCACTCTTAACCACTACACCATGTTGGATCTCAACACTGGTGATGCATACGTGTACCCTGATAAAACACTGTGGGGGGGAAGCAATCTCAGTATAAGTTAGAATTGTTTTGTAGGTGGGGGTTTACTGATGTGTACATGGCCCTCCTGTGCTTTGGAAAATCCCCCATACCCAAAAAACAATCTCGAAAAAATTGTGCAGACAATGACATCGAGATCGCATTTCCCCCAGTGTTTCGTCAAAGTGAGTGTGTATGTCAGTATCAAAGCAGGAGAAGGAAGGATGGGAATGAACAGACATGGAGCAGCGGCTGTGAAGCGCACTTGCACAGCACTCTATACAAAATTCAGAAATAAAAAGCCCACAACACTGGGGCATTTCGAATGCAGTGGTTCAACTTTGAAAACCTGGTAACCCATCAATCCCAGGGCAATCGTTGTTGTTTTTTTAATGAGGAGGATGGATAAAGCATCTTGAAATGAGATCAAAGGGGGGCTTTACTGCAGCATTGCTGTTTGCAGTCATACAGATTTGAATTTAAAAGATACAAATATGACTTTTTGAGGTCTTTTCATATGTTGTTGCTGTGAGCCTTCTCATTTTCTCCATTTCTTCCCTGTCCTCTAGGAGGAGCATTTTAGGTGGCATTTTGGGCTTCCGTGAGACTGGGGAGGCAAGAAAGTCACGTTCTCTGCACACAAATCCTCACACAGGTGCCTCTAAGCTGTGGAGTCTTGTGAGCAGAAATTCTACTCTGTGAGCTACTGGCATTAAAGTTGTGAGTGAGAGATTTGGCTGCTGCATAAATTAGTTTGCTCTGGAGCCATCTTTTCTGAGCTAAGACGAGCATGTATGAGCCGGAGGCTAAAAAACTATGAGCTAGCTCATACTAACTCAGCTTAGAGGGAACACTGCTTGGGTGTATCACCAATGTCCGGGATGGCCGGTCTACAGGAGGAGAGGTAATTCCAACTTGCAAGAGATGTGGAGCTCCAAAATGGTGTATCTACAACATTCAGTAATATCTCTAGACCGCATCGCTCATTTGCGGGATGGCTTAATACTGTTATGCCTCCCTGCTGTTGATTGATTGATTGATTGATGCCATTTCAGAGACTGCTTTCCATTTGTTTGCTCAAGGAACACTCACCCGACACCTGAATGACTAGCATTGCATCTAATCGTTTGGTAGATTTTGATGGGTGCTTGTTTATTTCTTTCCCAGATAAAATTAGCAACTTGCATATTGATATCTGTGCATCTTGGGGAGGAGAAGGTAGGGGAAAGAGGGCAACTTCAAAGAAGGATAAATAAAACATGAGGAAGACCTGGGTTGAGATGAAAGGGGAGAAAAAGTCTATAAACGTATACATCTAAAGAAGAGCAGAGTGTGTGAAATTTTCAGGCATCGAGCCAGACAGCCGTATAGTCTTGCTGGTATCAGAACTCACCAGGAACTGACAAAGCATCAACTCCCCCCCCCCCCAACCCTCCCCAGCAACAAAACCTCCTTTTCAACATCCCCGGTGAGTTTGAAATTGGTCCATGGTTATTTGCTTAGCTATCAATATTGTGGAAGATTCTAAAACCCCTGTCCACGATGCTCTGTCCACGGTGCGCTTGGCAAAGGGCCACAACAGGCTCAGCTAACAGGGAGGCAAAGGGCCGGAGAGCAAGAGAAGCACTGACCAAGATGGTCAGTTTAAGTGATCCTTGATCAATAGCCTTTCCTGCAATCGCTGGATTTGTTTATCCTTAATTCCTGGAGGTGTTTTACCATTTCGATAGCTTTCAAACAAAAGCAGATGTGTGTTTGGAAATCCAATAATCTCCTGAGAACTGCAAATGTACGGGTTGCTGTTCTATGGTGGACAGGATATGGGGTTTTGACAGTGGAGGGATGGATTTCTCCCCTTCTGTTCTTGTATTGTTTCAGGCTACTTTCACCCCATGCTTTGTTCTACTCCTACTGAATTCCAGCCTAATGGAGAGAATCTCCAAAAGCCACTTTGGAATTGGGACATGCGTAGATAGCCACCACTTTCTGTTCTTAGAGCCAGCGTGGTCTAGTGGTTAAGAGCGGCAGACTCTAAGCTGGAGAACCGGGTTTGATTTCCCACTCCTCCCCATGAAGCCCGTTGGGTGACGCTCAGAATTCTCTCAGACCCACCTGCCTTACAAGCAATGCTCCCTCTAAGCTGTGTTGTTAGCAAAAATTCTACTTTGTGAGCTACTGGCATTAAAGTTGGCTGCTGCATAAATGAGTTTGCTCTGGAGCCATCCTTCCAGAGCTGAGACAAAAATGTGTGAGCCGGAGGCTAGAAAACTGTGAGCTAGCTCACACTAACTCAGCTTAGAGGGAACAATGCTCACAAGGGGCGTGTTTTGGGGAGAGGAAAGAAATGTGATTGTAAGCCATTTGGAGATTCCTTGAGGTAGGGAAAAGTGGGTTATAAAAACCTCTTCTTCAGAGGTGTTCTCTCTGGAGCCCTTCTCAAAAGAGCTCTCTCTCAGCCCCACCTACTTCACTGGGGGTCTGTTGTGGGGAGGGAAGGGAAAGGAGATTGTAAACCACTCTAAGGCCGAGGACAGATTGGCAATCTGGAGCTTGACAGCCCCACTTCAGAAGTGGAAGAAGGGAGCTCGTTCAGACATGCACATCTGTCCATCGGCTCCGTTTCGCACTTACCCGTCTCCAAGCCATTTTCCATCTGTTTTCCATCCGCTTCTTCCGCATGCCTCCCACTTCCAAGCAGTCTGAACCGGAAGAAGCGGGAGGCATCCGGAGGCGGCAGTGTGAATGCGCCGGAACTGAGTTTTGCGCATGTGCGCATATACAAAACACAGATGAAAGAAAAAATAGAAAAAAAGGAGAGTGGGGGGAGGGAGAGAGAGAGATAGTGAATGAACCTTGAGTACACTTTTGAAATAGACCGTAGGAAGTTAGAAAGTGCATTGAAAGTACGCGCCACCAGCGCAACGGAGCCACATGAGCCGCAGAGCCGGCTCCGTGACAGTCTGAACGCTCCGTATCGGCACCGCTGCGCACTACGCTGGCCGGTGTGAACGGCCAGCCCCGGGAAGTTTTTCCCCCACAGCAGTTCCCTCCGCATTCCTCCCGCTCCACATTGCCAGTCTGTCCTCGGCCTAAGACTCCTTCAGGTAGTGAAGGGCGGGGCATAAAACCAATCTCCTTCTCCTCCTTCTCTTTTTCTTCTTCCTCTTCTTCCTCTTCTTCCTCTTCTTCCTCTTCCTCCTCTTCTTCTTCCTCTTCTTCTGACTGTTCACTTGTACCTCATTCCTCTGTTGACATTTGAGAGAACTGCCCTCTGATTCAAAAGCAACTGCAGGGCCTCCTGTTTGGATTATGTTCATGGGCATGGCGTTTAAGGAACAGAAATCTTCCTCCTTGGGTGATGAGGAAAATAGGTACAATCCAATTAGGACTGGGAAGATATCATTTATTCCATTTGGTGCTGCGTTGACAGATCTGTTCCACATCTAGAAATACTGCCCGCAGTTCTTGAGGAAGATTAGACCTTGGAGGAGAGGTCATGATGATTAGTTAAGACAAGGGGAGACCTGCAAGAAACTTCTGGGGAGGGGGCATTTCCCCCATCTCACTGGGCCCGCCACTCGCCCCCCCACAGGCTCCCGGCAGTAGGATACTCGCGGGGGGGGCATTTGAGCCTCTCTCTCCTCCCTCCCTGAAAACGGTGGCGGTGGCCGTGCGCCAAGCCTCCTCCCCTCCCTTCCCAAAAATCAGTGGCCACGCACCGAGCCTCCTCTCCTCCCTCCCCCCCAAAAATCAGTGGTGGCGGCAGCCGTGCGCCGAGCCTCCTCCCCTCCTTCCCCCCTCCCCTCCCAAAAATCAGTGGCGGCTGCATGCTGAGCCACCTCTCCTCCCTTCCTCCCCTCTCCCTCCCTGGAAATCGGCAGCAGCGGTGGCCACGCGCTGAGCCTCCTCTCCTCCCTCTGTCTCTCCCCTTCCCCTCCCAAAAATCGGCGGTGGCTGCCACGCGCCGAGCCTCTTCTCCTCCCTCCCTTTCCCCTCCCTCCCCGGAAATCGGCAGTGGCGGTGGCTGTGCGCCGAGCCTCCTCCCCCCTCCCTCCCCTGAAATAGTGGCGGCGGCGAGGCCTGCCGCCTGCCGAGCCCTCCTCCCAGCCAAAGCGTTCTCTGCGCCTGCGCAGAGAACGCTTTTACTTTTGAGGGGATTTAAATATCCCCCCAAAAGTTTTTTTTAACATTTAGGATTTTTCTGCACATGGGGGGAGTGCCCCCCGTGTGTAGAAAAAACCTCCCTCCCCCCCAAGTGCCCCTCCGCACGGATTTAGGTATCCGCATGCAGGGGGGGCACTTGGGAATTAGATATATAGATGGCTAAAGGGAACCTCCTCTGTCTGTAGGCAGTAAACTTATGGATTCCAGTGATAGGAGGCAACATGACAGGAAGGCTGTGGCCCTCGAGCACAATTGGATGGCCACTGTGTGAAAAAGGATGCTGGACATGATGGACCACTGGTCTGATGCTTCAGGGTTCTTCTTACATCTTGCCTGTCCCCGTACAGAGTGGCCATAACAGTTGGGTGGCACACAACATGGGGTTTGAACCAGCAACCCCGGGGGATCATGGGTTTGCTCCCTCACCACTGTTAACTGGATAGAGAAGTACAAGCAGGGCTATTTTGGGGCAGGAACGCACAGGAACGGAGTTCCGGCTGGCTCCTGAGTTAGCCATACCCAGCAGGAACTCATTAGCATAATAGGCCACACCCAACAGCAGAAACTCATTAGGACTGGCTACATTAGGAGTATGTGGCCTAACATGCAAATTAATTCCTGCTATAAAAACAAGCCCTGGGTTTTGACAACAAACAAAGTAAACAGAATAAGAAGCAAAAGGTGGGTGTTGCTGGATGGCCACTCTTCTGGTAACATGGGGTGGTGGTGGCCTAATATGCTAATATGCTGTGCTGTCAGTAGTGTGGCCTAATATGCTAATGAGTTTCTGCTGTTGGGTGTGGCCTATTATGCTAATGAGTTCCTGCTGGGCTTTTTCTATAAAAAAAGCCCTGAATACAAGCCATTCCTGACAAGAGTTTAACGTAGAATCCCATGATCCTTTTGGGCTGGGAAATCCAGTGTTGCTGAAGGATGAGACAGGACCTGTTTGAGGGATAGTCAGACTTGCAGAACTGCTGGCTTTTCTTAGTAGGGAAACTGGTTGTTGGTGGAGATCCAGCTGGTTCTTATTTTTGACCATTAGAGTTCTAACTTCCAGCCTACCTGCCCAACACTCTCACCCCAAGTGCCTGATTTTGGCCCCACTGGTGAATAAGAAGTACCCCGAGAATGGTTTGGTCTTGGTCTATACCTCATGTCTACAAACCATTCCCCATAACAAAAGCAGGCGGCCAGATAGTTTCTGAACTAATCATCATTTTAATTACCGTTTGCCAATCTTACGGAATCGGTGCCTCAGGGGGGTGGAATAGAGCCTGAAGTTCTCTTTGGGGTAAGTGATGCAGAGAAACAGCCATTGACGTCAGTCTGCAGTTCCTTATCTATCGGCTGCAGAGAGGTGACCCAGAATTAGTAGCCCTTTTCAAATAATGAAGCACAAAGCAAAAAAAACGACAGGGAAAATGCCTTTTTTCTCATGTGTGGTGTTCAGGTCTTCTGGTCTGAGCTTTGCTGTGCAAACCAGATTCTCCTACACTGTTGTTCCGATCTCTTTCTGTAGCCAAACCTATGGTTTCTAAGGGCACAGACCTTCCCACACTGCTTGGTGATTCAATCCATGTCAATAAAGAAAGAAGGTGAAAAAGGCTTCAAAGCAGCCACATGCTTCCAGGGAAGGAAGTACTCTTGTTTTTCCTGGCTTGTACACTAGAGAATCCTGGGAGATGAAGGCTGGTTTAAGATAAGAAGCCAGGTGTGCAATGCCATCCTCATGCCCAGAGTGACCTGGGGGGCACTGATGCATGTTCTCCCAAGATGGCAGGATCATGAGACCTCAGCTCCCCCCCCCCCACCGCAAGACCCAGCGAGGAGGCTGATGGGGGCCCACTCCTGCCTGCACCTTGATTTGGGTCCTCGCCCAGATCTCAAGTGTCAACCCAATGAGGACGCAGGCTGATTCTGCATTGGCTTTTTCCTCCATTGTTTTACCAAACCCACTGCATGCTGCTTTTGCTTCCTTTCATCATCGGATTTTATGGAAGCCTCCACACTCCATGCTACTTTCGAGTTCTTTGATTGTTGGATTTTATTGTGCCTTCTGCACAATAGATTTATGGCTATTTTATGGGCAATTCTGCATCGAGCATTTGCTCCACATTTTCTCATCTGGGAGGAAAAAGTGCAGCTCAAAAGCACAGTCAAACACCACGGGGCAATGCCATACTGACTGCATAGTCACCCCTGAATGGCCATAAAATGGCCATGAATCTATGCAGAAGGTACAACAAACTCCGCTGATCGAAGAACTCGAAAGTGGCATGGAGTGTGGAAGCTACCATAAAACCCGATAATCAAAGGAAGTGCAACCAGCATGCAATGCAGAAGGGAATTTCTATTCCAACGTGGGTTTCATAAAACAATAGAGGGAAAAGCCAATGCAGAATCAGCCAAAGGCCTTCAGGGGTAACTTTGCAGTCAGTAAAGCGTAGGCTTGGGGTATTTGAATGTGGTTTTGAGCTGCACTTTTTCCTCCCAGTTGAGACAATGTGGAGCAAATACTAGATGCAGAATCACCCATAGAGAACTTAGAGAAAAGCTGACTGGCAAATATAGCAACTGCTAACTTGCTTGGCTTTTTTAGGGTGAAGAGAGCCATTTGCTTGGATGGCAACACAACCTGCTCCTCAACCTATCCTCTGAAGCTAGGGTTGTCAGCTCCATGTTGGGAAATACTTGGAGATATTTTTTTTGGGGGGGGGGGTGGAACCTGAGAAGGCTGGGGTTTGGGGCAGGGAAGGACTTCAGTGGGTGTAATGCCATAGACTCCACCTTCTAAAGTGGCCATTTTCTCTAGCTGAATTGATCTTTGTTGCCTGGAGGTCAGTTGTAATCCCAGGAGATCTTAGGGTTGCCAGGTCTGGGTTGGAAAATACCTGGGGACTTTGGGGGTGGAGCCAGGAGAGGGTGGGGTTTGGGGAGGGGAGGGGCCTCAGCATGGTCCAGTGCCATAGAATCCACCTTTCAGAGCAGCCATTTTCTCCAGGGGAGCTGATCTCTGTCAGCGGGAGATCAGTTGTTAAAGCAGGAGATCGCCAGGCCCCACCTGGAGGCTGGCAACCCTAGGAGATCTCCAGCTACCACCTGGAGACTGGCAAACCTATCTGAAGCCCAGTCAGCAACATGATAGACTTCTCTCCTGTCCCTGTTAACTGGTGACTGTTTGGGAGTCCACAGCAACAGGATAACAACATGAACGAGCAAAAACTGGTCAAGGAGCACAAAGCGTAGGACCAGTCAGAAGGCTGAGGAGGAGGCTGCTTGAGAGGCCTGCTCTTTTAAGCAGAGCTGGGGTGGACCTGAGGAAAGCCAGTCTCCCCAGGGTCTGGCCCAGTCAACTCCACCCTAATCCAGGAAATGGGAGCCCCCCAGGGGAGGAAAGGTGAGGCAGGTAAGAGGCCAGTTAGTTCAAACCAGTGGTGGAATGATCAATAAAACAGTTACGATGGCCTTAAAATCCCAAATACAAGCAAAAGCTGACAAAAGAATGATAAAACATGAGGACCATAAAACTGCAAAGGCAGAAGGTGAGTTGCATAAAATCAGAATGGGCCAGCCAACTGCAGATTGTTAGGGTTGCCACGTCTTACCTTTAAAAAAGCAGAGGAGTCCTGGTCCCTCTCCGGGAGTCCCCCATGCTCTTGAAGCGATGACATCACCCGGAAGTGACATCATTACGCTGGGCACGTTGCCAGGGAGACGCTCTGGTAATCACCCTAAAACTCTATGGCACCATAGAGTTTTCAGGGCGATTGCTAGAGCATTGCCCCAGCAACGTGCCCAGCATGATGATGTCACTTCCGGGTGATGTCATCACGCTGGGTACGTCGGCCTGATCGGGCTACTTCAGGGGTGGGGTTCCCCCTGCCAGCTGGATCCGGACCGGCGGATTGGGGACCCATTTAGCAGGGGAATCCCCGCCCCCCAGGGGGACTTGGCAGCCCTAGCAATAGTCTTTGAGGTGGTGGCTGGAAATCTCCTGGGATTACAACTGATCTCCAGGAGGCAGAGATCAGTTCACCTGGAGAAAATGGCCACTTTGGAGGGTGGACTCCATGGCTTTATACCCTATTGAAGTTCCTCCCCTCCCTAAACCCCGCCCTCCCAATGCCCCACCCCCCAAATCTCCAGGTATTTCCCAAGCCAGAGCTGGCAACCCTGCTTGATACAGATCTACTTCAATGATAGGCAAAAAGTTCTGGGTCTTCAAGGAACAAGCGAGCCAAACCGTATTTAGTAAACCGTGGGTGGAATGATTCAGCCAAATGTCTGAGATGACAGATGTGTTTTCACCTGGCACTGAACACACAGAAGATTCCCTCATGTTTGCCAGTCTGCATAGAGGGGAGCCAACTCTCTCTGCCTCCACCCCCGACTGGATGCACAAAGCTGTCTTATTCTGAATCCGCCAAATGCTCTATCAAGAGCATTGTGGTCTACTCGGACTGGCAGCTTTTCTCCAGTCTTACTAAACCTACTACTTGATCCTTTTAATTGGAAATTCTGGGGATTGAATCTGGGAACTTCTGCATGTGAAAGAGATGTTCTATCAGAGGGCCACATCTCCGCCCCTCCAGTGTTCCCTCTAAGCTGAGTTAGTGTGAGCTAACTCACAGGTTTTTAGCCTCTGGCTCACACATTTTTGTCTTAGCTCAGGGAGGATGGCTCCAGAGCAAACTGTAGCCAAATCGCTCGCTCACAACTTTAATGCCAGTAGCTCACAAATTAGGATTTTTGCTCACTAGACTCCACTAGTTTAGAGGGAGCATAGTAACTGATGATGTTAAACTTGCTGTACCTCCGGCTCCTGACCTGATCCAGATGTTCCTGCCTCCCTAAGTGTCCCCAGCCCTCAGCCTCTGGCGCTTTTGTCCTTTTGACCATGCCTCTCTTAACAGTCCGTAGGCCCGACTGCAAAGCTGTCACCCCTGCCATTCCACTTATCTCCTGTGTGGACCCGATTTGTGATTCTTTAATTGTTGTTCAGTTTTGTTTCCTTTAAAAAACAAGAACAAATGATTGACAGAGAAAATCTGCGCAAGAGGGAGGGGTGATTCCTGGTTGTTTCTCACCCTCTGTCTGATAGCCCCAGCTATGATCGCTGAAAGACAGAGGGAAGGAAACTTCCAGCTGGGATTGGATCCAGGAATGACGGAGGAGATGTCTGACTTGACCCAGTTTCCCCCCCTCCTTACTGAGGGCGGATGTTAAGTGGTAGGCGGACCGCTCTCAGCTGGAGCTAGTTCTAAACACAACAAGAAGGGTTTTTTTTTTAAAAAAATACTTCTTGTCTTCTCTCTGAAGGCCCCACTGATGGCAGTTGGAAGCTAGAGGGAAGAGTTCTCAGCTATAGCTGGATTTTGGAAATCATACATTGGCCCATACACTGCTGCTTCATCAGCAAATGCTGAGTTTACCTCTGAGGCGTGCCCGTTCTAGGAGTATTCCCTGCACCGGAGCGTCTTTAGGCTTACGATCCTAAAACTGACAGCCATGAATAAGCGGGCCACGTATGTTCCGCAGAACAAAATGGCAGGCAGAGAGTGCATGGGGGGGGGGGGGATATGCTGGGATTTGGCGGCATCGCTGCGAGACCGAGCAGGAGACGTGTCAGAACTTCTGCTTGACAAAGGATGAAATGTATTCTGCCAGATCGGAGCGCTTCCAGCCTGACGGAGGATGTCGGCCTCGGTAAGCTGCTCAGAACGCACACTTGAGCAGATGAAATGCGGAATCTGGGTGTGAGATGGGAGCTTTCAGCTGACATGATATGATAAATAAGGCGGATCTGTGGCTACGCAAACAGCTGTCTCCAGAGATGATAATGTTATAATGTTGCACACACCATGAAAGAACTCTGGCGCCTTCCAGGTTTCCTTCACAATGCAGGCTCCTCACCTTCATTGCCCTTGAAAATTCAGGCAGAGAATAGCCTTGCAGGTCTGCAGTAGAACAGCAAGATTTTCAGAGGAAGAAGGAGAAGGAGAAGAGAAGAGATTGGATTTATACGTCACCCTTCACTACTGGAAGGCGTCTCAGAGCGGCTTACAATCTCCTTTCCCTTCCCCTCCCCAAAACGGACACCCTGTGAGGTAGGTGGGGCTGAGAGAGCTCTCTCGAGAACTGCCCTTGAGAGAACATCTCTAAAAGAACTTGTGACTGACCCAAGGTCACACCAGTAGCTGCATGCAGAGAAGTGGAGAGTCAAACCTGGTCCTCCCAGATTAGAGCCTGCGCTTCTAATCACTACACCAAACTGGCTTTCAAGGGGAGCTTTGAATCTCGAAAGCATATACCACAAAAATCTTGTTGGTCTCGAAGGTGCTACTGGATTCAAATCGAGCTGTGCAAATAACAGAGCTTGTAAAAGGATCAGGACATAGCCGACAGGAAGAGCCCGAAGAAGGAGGGACATCCCAGCCAAGGAAGTAGCCCTGCATCCCCCATTTGTCTTTAGTGGGGCAGCCCCAGAGCCGCCCGCAGCACCACAATTCTCCACCAGTACTACAGCCCTTTCTCCAAAACTGGCCCATGTAAAGTCCAAGCAGTGGTCTCCAAGGAGGTGGAAAGGAAGGACATGCCTTCAACTGCCGTTAGAAGAAGCAGCAGCAGCGTTGGATTTTTATTCCCCCCTTCATTCGGAGTCTCAGAGCGGCTGACAATTTCCTTCCCTTCCTCTCCCCACAGCAGGCACCTTGTGAGGCAGGTGAGGCCGAGAGAGCTCTGAGAGAACCATGACTGGCCCAGGGTCACCCAGAAGGCCTCATGTGTCTCAAAGTGGCTGACAATCGCCTTCCCTTCCTCTCCCCATAACAGACACCTTGTGAGGTAAGTGGGGCTGAGAGAGTTCTGAGAGAACCATGACTGGTCCAGGGTCACCCAGCAGTAGGGTTGCCAGCCTCCAGGTGGGGCCTGGGGATCTCCCGCTTTTACAACTGATCTCCAACTGACAGAGATCAGCTCCCCTGGAGAAAATGGCTGCTTTGAAGGGTGGACTCTATGGCATTGTACCATGCTGAGGCCCCTCCCCTCCCCAAACCCTGCCTTCTCCTGGCTCCACCTCCAAAGTCCCCAGGTATTTTCCAACCTGGACTTGGCAACCCTACCCAGCAGGCCTCATGTGTCTCAAAGCGGCTGACAATCGCCTTCCCTTCCTCTCCCCACAACAGGCACCCTGTGAGGCAGGTGGGGCTGAGAGAGCTCTGAGGGAACCATGACTGGCCCAGGGTCACCCAGCAGGCCTCATGTGTCTCAAAGCAGCCGACAATCGCCTTCCCTTCCTCTCCCCACAACAGGCACCCTGTGAGACAGGTGGGGCTGAGAGAGCTCTGAGAGAACCGGGACTGGCCCAGGGTCACCCAGCACATAGAGCAGTGGGAAACCAAACCTTGCCCTCCAGATTAGAGTTAGCCATCTGCCACTCTTAACCATCTGCCACCATACTGGGGGAAGAATGGTCCAGTGGGCCTGGACCAGCCGAGGCTTAAAACCCATGACCATGATATTATTTATTTATATCACTTCAGAAGTTAACATGGGCTCCAGGGGAAGGGCGGCTCAAACTGCAATGTAACTTTGTGTGCCTGTATGCGGGCCTGCATCACAACTTTGTACCTGGCCCAGAGACGCAAGGGTGGCGATTATGGGGCCCTGGGCAAAAGTCCAGGGTGGGGCCCCAGAATTGTGCTCCCCCAGGCCCACTGCCCCACCTGAACCACCCCAGGCTCAAAGGAGATGCCCTCACTCTGAGCAAGGTGGGCGGGCATGCCTGCTTGCTGCCTCCTGCCTTCCTGCATGGACCCTACAGCATTACACCCGGCTGAGATCCTGCCTCTCCCCAGACCCTCCCCTTCTCTGGCTCCTCCCCCAATCCTCCAGGAATTTCCCAGCCAGGAGCTGGCAACTGTAGGTTGCATCCCAACTCACAACTCACTGTAACATGTCCGAGGCCCATTAAATCACCCTCCATGCATAATTGGGAGAGCTGGAAACATCTGCATTAGGAGAATATCAATTTAGATTTTTTTTTTTTTGGCAAGCGAAAATCATACTTGTTTAAAAGAAGTTTTTTAAAAACTGCTTCATCCCCCCTCCCCTGATTCATTTTAGCTCTACTCTGAAATTGCAACAAAACACTCTGCAATGTTTATTTCAGCGCTTAAGTTTGGGATCCCCCCCCCTTTGTTAAATAAATTTACAAGGCTGAAGCGAATCAACTCAGCATCCCGCAGAAACTTGCCTAAGGCAAAAAAACAGGTTGTTATATATTTAAAATTGGAGAGAAAGAGAGGAAAAGAGGAAGTGGGGAAAGTTCTCTCTCCCTCTCCAGTGGATTGGCCACCACTGACAGAGCTGAATGGCATTTAGTCATCATGTTTCACGCCTTTGTATGCGGCAACGGGGACCCTCCCTAGTTGGCAGTTGGAATCCATGGGGAGTCGAAATTGCTCACTGGAATCAGGGACACAACTGACTTTTGCAATTCCACCAGGAGTCATTTCGAGCAGGAGCTTGGGGGAGCTCAGCTCCAGGAGTTCGTGCCAGCCCCCACCCCCGGCAGGGGAATGCCTGCTTGTGTCATGGCTGCAGCAAAATGACCCCGTCCCCTGGAAAGGTCCTTGTTCCTCCAACCAGCCTTCTGAAGGCTTCAGCCACCACTGAAGCTATCCTCCAAGAATAAGTGGTATTTCTGTCCCCTCTCTGCCAGCACTCTCTCTGTCTCTCTCTCTGCTTTCTTTCTTGCCTTCTGACATACTTCCAGTGACGTCAGGTGGTGTAGCATATGCAAATAAGTTATGCTAATGAGTTTTGCTAATGAGCTCCTGCACCTCTTTTTCTACAAAATGACCCCTGAACTCCACAGTTTCTGTATGAAAACCTCTCCTCGTGGTTTTGCATCTCCCTCATGTGAATCCAACCTGAGAATCTTTTTGTGCAGTTTCCTGTTTCCTCATGCTTAAACGTACTGAATTTTCACATTAGCCTTGCGTCAGTGGCATAATAAATGTGTACAATGTAACAAGTAATTAAAGGTGCCAAACAAGCGAATGGAGAATTTGTCATCATTTGTTGGTTTTGCCGTCAAGTCACAGCTGACATAGGGCCTTTCCACACTCTCCCTTTAATTCATGTTCACCGCCGTGTCCTCCAAGCAATTCTGCACTAAAATCAAATTCAGCCTTCTTTCTAATCCAAATCCCCCGCCACATTCTGCTCTAAAGTTGAGTTCAACCTTCTCTTTATTCTGGGTTTCCCCCCCCCCCCATTCTGCATCACATGACCTCCCTTCAGTGGCCAGCCCGGTCTCAGCCTGCTGTTGCCCCGGGATATTTGGATGCTGTTTTGCCCTGGACTTAAATTGCCTTGACTTGAACACTTGAGAAAATCCGGAGTGGTTGACCTTAGGGTGACCCCATAGGGTTTTCATAGTAAGAAATGTTCGAAAAGGTGGTTTGCCGTGTACTGCCTCCACGTCATGACCCTGGTATTCCTTGTTTGTCTCCCATCCGACTACTAGTCAGGGCTGATCCTGCTTAGTTTCTGAGATCTGATGAGCTCAGGTTAGCCAGGGCTGAATCGAGATCAGGGCTGAACTGAGAATACCAGGCATTAAAACGGGTGCCATTAACAGTGACATCTTGAGCCAGGGTTATACTCTTCTAGGTCCATTGAAGTCTGCTTATGATGGCACTGGAAAAGGCTTCAAATGGCAAAACCGAAGAACAATAAGAAACGAAATGGAGCCTAGTCATACATCCCCCACTGGTGTTCCTCTCCCCCAAGCTGGTCTTCCTGCCTTTACCATGGGCGAAATGATGCGCAGCAACTACAGTTCATGCTAGCAGCGGAGCAAGAACTCTCGAGCAAATAGAAAATTTTGTTCTGGGTCCAACCCAGAAGCTTTCACAGAGGCCTCGGACAGAATGTAGCTGCTGGAACCTGGCCAGTTAACTCTCTCCCGGCCTTGTATAATTTTTTAATATTTCCCCCTTTTCCTGTGCTATCCTTGTCTTTCATGTTACGATGCCTTGCTTCGCTTTACATTGACTTTTTGTGCAGCAACAGAGATAACATGAGTCTAGCAAAACATCTGAGTTCATTCCGAAGGGGGGGGGGGGGAGGAACCGTCAGAGCAGAAGCTGATGCATCTCCCGCCGGGACCTGAAACCAGGATAAACATAGAAAAGCAAAACATGACAGGGAACCTGACACTAGGTCTCTCCCAGAGTGAGACACCAATGTGGTGATGTCACTTCCAGGTTTGTACCAGAAGTGATTCATGCCATTGGTATGGCAATGCTTTTCCTGCCCATTTTGTCCCTGCTGCCCTGCCAAGAGTTGGGGGGACGGACGGACAGTGGGCAGATAGTGGGTGGTCTCTTACTGCAGTGGGAGATCAGGTAAGCCTGAGTGGCACCCTTCTAAGCTTATTAAGATCTATAGGTGAAAGTCTGCTTAGATTTGAACTGTCAGTTCCAGCCCTAAATAATCTTTTTAAAAAAACACTATAATGTTTATGTTCCTTTTAATGCTTCCACTGTGCTGTCATATCACAAGTTGAAGTGGCTTGCTTCTCTATTTGTATTTAGGATTATTGTCAATGTGATCGACTATATTATTGTTGATGTTTTGTAATTTAACTAAATTGGAAGCCGCCTCGAGAACCAAATGTCACAGAGGGCAGAAAACGAGTGAATGAGTAGATGAGCAAATAGCCTGCCCAGTGGGCCAATAACTTAGTGACAACCCCCCCACCCCCGCACCCCTGCCTCCTTCCAGTGAATCAGAGGGGACGCATAAGGTGGCTCCCCCCACCCCTACTAAAATGAAATTCTTCTCTTGGGTGCCATTAAAATGCCACCGCACTTCATGAGTCTTACATTTAACTGCAATACAAATGGGGAGAGAGTGAAAAAGTAATGGGATGGAAAAAATCGCCATGTTGGCTTGCAGTGTTTGGGGAAGACGAAATTTAAAGGCAATTTGCATCCTCCCAGCTTCCACAGCGCTAGAAAACAAATTAACAGTTCATTTTATAATACTACCAATCAACAGCGATGGGGCCATTACATTTAACAACAACCTTGCTTTACGAAGAGGGTTACAACAAAATCTCTTTGTAAACCCCTGTCATCTGTTGGTATCCCTCTGGCTTTCATCTCTGTTTGCTTTCTGTTGGATTTGTGGCTTCTTTGGAGGGTTTTTTCTTATAATCACCATTACCATGATTTATTTCATTTCTATTAATGGGCGAACTTTTTTTTTTGGTATTGTGTATATGTGTGTGTGTGTGTGTGTTTGTGCTTGCAAGCCTGGAAGTCATGCTGACTTCTGGTGACACCTAGTGGGGCTAGGATGTTTCAGAGCGCTGGCTTTGATATTACCTGCTTCTGCCTCCCAGCCCTGGTATTCCTTGGAGGTTGCCCTTCCAAGTACTTGCCAGGGTTGGCCCAGTTTAGCTTTGGAGATCTGATGAGATCGGGCTTGCCTGGGCTATCCAGGTCAGGGCAATGGATGAATTTCTTGAAGCTCAAATCAGAAATGGACCAGTAACACTGGAGAATTCTTGAGAAGAAACCCATTTCCCCCCCCCCCCCTGAGAATTCTCATCTTACTGTCATTCGCTAGGTACTCTGTGTGAGCCCAGCTACCTCCATCCTCTTCTCCTCCCTCCACCCACCCATCAGCACCTCTCTAATATATTTCCTGTGGTCTTTAGTGCCCTGGAAGGTGGTGAAACAATAGTTGAGGTGCTGAAGGGGAGTAGAGCCAGTTTGGTGTAGTGGTTAAGAGCAGTGGACCAGAACCAGGTCTGATTGCCCACTCCTCCACATGAAGCCAGCTGGGTGACCTTGGGTCAGTCATAGTTCTCTCAGAGCTGCTCTTTCAAGAGCAGTCCTCAAAAGAGCTCTCTCAGCCCCACCTGCCTCACAGGGTGTCTGTGGTGGGGAAGGAAAAGAGAATGTATGCTGCTCTGAGACTCTGAGTGATTCTCCTCCTCCTCCTCCTCTTCCTCTTCTTCCCAGCACCCTACTTACAATAGTGGCCAGCCAGATGCTGTGTGCATGCAACAAAGTTTGATTCAAGGTATGCACACAAAAGCTTATACCTTGAATAAAACTTTGTTGGTATAAAAGGTGTCACTGGACTCGAACTTTGTTCTGCTGCTTCAGACCCACACGGTTGCCCCACCTCAATGAGTCTGTATTTTCTTCCTCTGCACTCCTGAAGAACCTCAGGACCCTCACAGGTCTGTTTGGAATATACTGTCAGACATGACGCTAATTGCTGAGAACGTTATGATGCCTGCCTTTTTCTGCAAAGGCCATTCCAAGGGAACCATCAATATTTCATAGGCATGCTAAGGTGGTAATGAAAGATACATGAATTGTGAAGCAAGCAAGTCGGAAGTCACTGAAAGGCAACCGGGACAGCAATCACTAAAACAATGAGACTTGGCTTACGAGTCATTCTTCACTATAGCGATTCTTCTGAAATTCTCCTCACTGGAAGTTCTTTTGGGATTTTGGAGCTCTGGTTTACCTGGTCCTCTTTTCTGAAATAGAATGAATGCATTCAAAGTCCTCCATTGCTCCATTTTAATTTTCACATTTTGAGCAGAGTACTGTGTGTATCATGTATGCCAGAGCTTTAGTTCCATCATCCCATGTCACCTGACTCCATTATTGATGCAGAGGCACACACTGATAAAACACTGCAAAGCAATCCTGGCATAATCACCAGTATCATTACGAACAGATTGTTTTTGTGCGGTGTTTTAGTGATTATTGCTTTCACGATTATTTCAGTGTTGATGAAAGTCTGGTTTCTCTACCTCGACAATATTTTATTTGAACATAAGACATAAGTAGGGATGAGTCAATGTTTCCCAATTTTTATATTCTTTTAAATTTTTGCCAGCCGTTTTGATTCTCCATTTTCCATTGTTGATATTTTAGAATCATTTGTGTTGGGCACGCACACTGTATGGTTTTTGTATGCATAATGTACATCATTTATGTGCAGAACATATGTTTAACGCACAAAGTTGATTTGTGGGTGACAAGTCATGTTGAGAAACGTGTACGTTTAACGGCAAAAAAATAATTGGCACCAGGAAAAAGGAAAATGGCACAGAACTAAAGAATCACAGATTTGATTCTCAGAGTTGAAACAAGGGTTTTTTTTGGGTTGAAACAGAATAGTGAGAAATTTGAAATAATCCCTAATGAAAAAGTATTTTTTTTTAAAAAGGGGACAATTTCCCTCCCCCTGGCCCAGGAATTGACTAATTCATTACTATTCCCACTTCCTAGCATGGCCCTTGGTCTGTTCTGGAATATCACTGAAAAAGCTGCCCATGTTTCCTTCATGATTTAAGGAAGGTTTGTTTGAACTGGTTCTTTGTACAGGGCAATAATACTTCTGAAGTATCTGGATGGTTATTCATGTCAGTCCCTCTTTGTCCTTTTGGAAGAGTTTTCCCGAGGGTGCCAACTCCTCAATGGGGAGAAAGCTAATGTTTGACCTGTAGACAACGAATGGCTAGTGTTCTAGAGAGAACTTTCTGTGACCACGTGAGCATGTATTAAAGGCATGCAAAATGCAAGCCCAGCCACAGAGATTAAAATTGGAGTTGCTGATCTGAGGGGGAAAAAAAGTGCTGAGGAGCAGAACAGAGAGATCAAAGTAGGAAACGAGATATTTAAATCCTCCAAAATGGGGCACGGCAGCAACCTGTCTCTTTTGGAGATTATGCGCACTCACCTCGGCAGCCCCATCCCTTCCCCCAGTTCACTTCATAACTGGGTTTTGCAAGCTGAGCTGTTTCCCTCCTCCAGCCCAGAAAATAGCTCAGTGCAAACGAGGAAGCAAATTGGATCCCGCTCTTGAATATATTCTTTGGCTCCAATCCTGATGTCTCCTGTACTCCAGGCGACATCAGCTTTTGCAAGTCACAGCCTTCTAAGAGAGTTATACCCTCGGTAAGCCCATTGACTTAATGGACTTAGAAGGGTTTACCCTCTGCTTAGGATTGCACTGTGCATTCCTCTGAGCTCCGGCATCTGGGTTATAGAGGAAGAAGAAGAAGAAGAGCTGGATTTATACCCTGTTCTTATCTCGGAGTCTCAGAGAGGCTTACAATTTCCTTCCCTTCCTCTCCCCACAACAGACACCCTGTGAGGTAGGTGGGGCTGAGAGAGCTCTTTTGAGGACTGCTCGTGAGAGAACAGCTCCGAGAGAATTGTGACTGACCCAAGGTCATCCAGCTGGCTGCATGTGGAGGAGTGGGGGAATCAGACCCGGTTCTCCAGATTAGAGTCTGCCACTCTTAGCCGCTGCACTAAACTGGATCCATGCTGTAGTGGCTTTATGTTGTAGTAGCATAAAACCGACCATGAACAGAATCTGTCTGCACAACTATACATAAGTATCAAAAGAAACAAAACAGAACATTCACCACCTCTAAGTTCCTCTCCAATAGGAATTCCCAATGGAATACACCATCGCAGCCCCAGGGCCAATTGCGGAGAGAGGGTGTGGGGGGACACCACACAACAAAACATCTTGTGGAAGAAATTGGCCACAGCTTTACTGAGAACAAACCAAGGAACACTGGCACAGCATGGGGACAGATCTGACATTGGACAACCCACCTGTCGCCTGAGAAACCCTCCCCCCCCAGCCTGCCTCTGGGTGGGGAAATCAAGGAGGGGCAAAACAATGGTGGTCACAAGGATGCCAGCCGCTGAGTGGTTTCTTTGCCAACTGGTGGTGAGACCCAGATGACAGCCCCTGAGCTGCGCATGCTGCTGAATGGCTCTACCCTCAAGACCGCTTAAGGGAATCCCCAAAAGATCACAGAGTTTTTAGATGAATGCTAGAGCGTCCCCTGTAGAACGTGCCCAGGGCAATGACGTCACTTCCAGGAGTAAGCCAGGAGCCCCCCACCAGCAGATGGGTGAGACCGGGCAACCTTCTCTGATCTGGAAACTCCAGCTGGCCCAGAATGCAGCAGGGCATCTTCTGACAGGAGCCCCATTAAGAGCACATATACAGCCACGGCTTTGCCAGCGGCACTGGCTGCCAGTTAAATACCGGGTCAAGTTTAAGGTTTTGGTTTTGACCTTTAAAGCCTTATGCAGTCTGGGACCAACAGACCTTCAGGACCGTCTCTCCTGGTATGTTCCCAGAAGAGCATTGCGCTCCGTGGATCAAGGTCTACTGGTGATCCCCAGCCCCACGGGTGCCCATCTAACCTCAACCAGAGCCAGAGATTACTCAGTTCCGGCACCGGCTTGGTGGAACCCTCTCCCAAGAGAGATCTGGGCCCTGTGGGAGCCAGTTGGTGTAGTGGTTGAGAGCCAGTTTGGTGTAGTGGTTCTTCTTCTTAATGCAGGTCCCATGGGCTTGTAAGACAGAGATATTGTGCCAGGCCTATGGTTGAGGTGGCAGAGACTTAGCTATTGGCCTCCGCTTTCCTATCCACAGGGCTCTTTTTCTAGCAGGGACTCCTTTGCATGGAGCAAATCCTCCACGAGTTTACAGAGCTCTTCTTACAGGGGCTACTGTAAGCTCTTGAAGGAGTGGCTACATCAGGGGTGTGTTGCCTGATATGCAAAGGAGTCCCTGCTAGAAAAAGAGCCCTGCCTATCCAGCTGCAAAGAAATTACATTGGCGTCTGTCCGCCCCATCCGCACCAACTGTCCTCTTCTTGCCTACACACGCGTGGAAAACCATACGGGAGTAGATGGATGAGGAGTAATTGAGTGAAGCCATCTGCTGAGATTGTAGTGATTCACTGACGTTATTTATTGTCATTGGTAGTAATTCTATTGATGTTATTATTGGTATTAAATTGTTAATGTTATTTATGGTAGAGAGATCGCGTACACTGTTGTTGTAACCCACCCTGAGCCCGCTCACGGGGGAGGGCGGGATAGAAGCCTAGTGAATGGATAAGTAAACATGTCCAAAAAATAGTGCCATGCACATTGTAGGCACATCCACAGAGAAATTTGTAGTGGAAGAAGATGGAATTAGCGATGGAAGCCCATGTTCTTGTTCCTGATTCACATTTCTTTATAGTATTTACAGTATTTCACACCATTTTTTAAGAAGAGATTGGATTTATACCCCACCCTTCACCTGGAGTCTCAGAGTGGCTTATGATCTCCTTTCCCTTCCCCTCCCCACAACAGACACCCTGTGAGGTAGGTGGGGCTGAGAGAGAGCTCTTTTGAGAACTGCTCCTGAGAGAACAGCTCCGAGAGAACTTGTGACTGACCCAAAGTCACACCAGCAGCTGCATGTGGAGGAGTGGGGAATCAAGCCCAGTGCTCCTAGATTAGAGTCCATGCTCCTAACCAGGACACCAAGTTGGCTCTAAATTTTAATTGGTGCAAGGCATACGTTTTAATGGTCAAGTGGCTATAGAAATCCATTAGCATGGTCCAGGGGAAAAAAAGATGACTGCGGTTTTGTCCCAGTCAGGAAAAACCCATGGCAGAAACTGAGACTTTCAATCTAAATAGCATGGCTGTGAAATTCGGTAGCATTCCTATACAGGGTGGATCACTTGAGGCAGCCAGATGGTGGCAGGAGAAGTATCAGGGATGTGATCAGTCCTGGGACAGGTTGATGAAATGGGGAATTCATCCTAAACTTTCCTTGCTGGCATAAAATTCCTTGTTCCACGTATTCTTCCGCCAGCCCACATTCTATTGCAACGTGTGCATCCCAATTATAGCAAATGGTGCCAGCAATCCAGGTTGGCTTGATGGACAGTATACCCCAAACTACGCTTTTTGCCATCTGTTCCTCTATGCGTTTTTGTAAGCGAAAGGGAGAGCATATTTCACAATGACGTCAGTGAAAAGTAAGATAAATGCTATTTTAATGCATGTACAGCATATGTTCGCCCTTTCATGCCACATTTAGTGGTAGCTCTCTCTTCCTCACTCCTGAAATGTAAATTAGTAGGTCCCCTCCCAAAATTATAACCCCCTCTCCTTCCTTTTTGTTTCCTGGGTAACTAGTTAGTTTTTAGGGGGTTTTTGGACTGCTAAGAAGCCTCTAGTGCAAAATCTGGACCATTTATCGAAGAAACTCCAGAAGGGACTCGAGAAATTTATATAGAATCATAGAGTTGGAAAGGACCTCCAGGGGCATCTAGTCCAATCCCCTGCACAATGCAGGAAATTCACAAATACCCCCACACCCTCAGTGATCTCTGCTCCATGCCCAGAAGATGGCAAAAAATTCTCCACAATTCCTGGTGAAACTGGCCTGGAGAAACTTGCTTCCAGACTCCAAAGAGGTGATCAGCATTTCCCTGGGTGTGTGAGAAAAGGCCACGAGAACTAAGCACTGAGGCAATCCTTCGTGCTCTCCCTTCTCGTGATCTGCCTAAGTTCACAGAACCAGCATTGCTGTCAGATGGCCATCTAGCCTCTCCTTAAAAACCTCCAAAGAAAGCGAGCCCACCACTTCCCAAGGAAGTCCATTCCACTGAGGAATTGCTCTGTCAGTCAGGAAGTTCTTCCTAACATTTAGCCGAAAACATTTTTGACTTAATTTCAATACATTGGTTCTGGTCTGGCTTTCTGGGACAACAGAAAACAACTCCACACCATTCTCTATATGACAGCCCTTCAAGTACTTATCACATCACCTCTCTGTAAACTTAGGCAGATCACGAGAAGGCAGGGCAGGAAGGGTTGCATCAGTGCTTAGTTCTTGTGGCCCTTTCTTACATGCCCAAGGAAATGCTGATTACCTCTTTGGGATCAGGAGGCAATTTTCTCCAGGCCAGTTTCACAGGGGATTCTGGAGATTTTTTGCCATTGTCTGGGCATGGAACAGGGGTCACCGGGGTTGTGGGAGGGGGAGGTATTTGTGAATTTCATGCCCTGTGCGGGGGGTTGGACTAAATGACCTTGGAATTCCCTTCCAACTCTATGATTTTATGATCTTAATAGTTTCTATATTAACTTATGATCTATTATGCTATTATTATAAATGTTGCTGTATGTAATCTCAAGACCAACATGCGAAGATACAAGGAATAAATATTTCATATCAGTATATCTATTAGTAAGTAACTGTACTGGCTTGTAGTCTTTGAGTATCAGGTTACAGCATCTCATTCTGCTTATCAAAATAACACGGCCAAAGAAGGTTGCCAGAATCCAATGCTGAGCAGTCCAAGGTCAGGTTTTTCAATCAAGTTCAATCAAGGCAATGTCGTTCAGTATGAGGTCAGGTTTCCAGAAATTAGTCAAGGCAGTGGCAGCAGTTCAGCATCTAATGTACACGTTGTGTCCACACTCCAAAATATCTTTAGGGAGACTCACCCAAGCGTCATTCCTACAGCCAGCTACTTAGAATTAGTCCTGTAAATACTCCTTTTCATTATCAGCAGGCAATTGGCATCAAACCAGGAGGTGTACACTTTGCCGTGTAGCCTGTAACTCTGCTCTCAGCCTTCTTTTGCAGCATTCCAAAGGTGCAGGTGATCCCGGAGGGCCGGGAGCAGCCAACTGACTCTCACCTGCTGAATCAGAGCTGGAGGATGGAGGTGGTTCTGCACCAGCTGTTGGCTGTAAGTCCTGGCATACCTGCAGCTCATTTTCCTGCTTGTCTGCTTCTGTCAACTCTCCGCTGGCTATGCAAGGCCTCTCCTCCTCTAAGGAATCCTCATGATTGCTGAGCCCTGGCTTACCCAATACAGTAACCCTGCCAATTAAGAAAACACCAAATCCAGGCCAACAACATATTAAGTACTTGGATGGGGAAACCCCTCGGGATACAGGGTTGCCAGCACTGCCTTGGCAAACACTGGGCGATATAGGGAAAGTGGTGCCTGAAGAAGGTGGAGTTTGGGGAGGATGTGATGTCACCTCCAAGTGATGCTCTAGGAATTTCCCCTTATCTCTATGGTAAAGACCATAGAGACTATGGGAAATTCCTAGACTATTGTTATGGAAACAATTTTTGTCTCCTGTTCCTTAGTTTCTTGATAGTGCGTGTGGAGAATTCTCTGCAAGGCCTGTGAAACTGGGAAGCCTATCAGGGTATGGAGAAATTCATACATTTGTAAATTAACCAAATGAATAAAATCACTCCCTCCCCTAAAAGCACAGTCTGGTGGGGAGTGAGGGGCCTCCAAGAGTCTCAGAATGTTGCAAGCTGTTTCTCATTTATTTACTAAGTTTGTACCCCACCTTTTGGCCCCATCAGGGCCACCAAGGTGGCTTACAGTAAAGCAAGAATTGCAAAAACAAATTACAGAAAAAACTAAAATATACATGTAAAAGCACAGAAAATCAGTAATTAGAACTTTGGGAAGGGAGAAGGTATCATTACGGGAATGCCAGATGAAACAACAGAAATCTTCACCTACTGATGGCTGACAGTTACAAAAGGGAATATCCCTTGGGAGAGAATTCCATAATTTTGGTGCCTCGACCAAGAAAGACACTTCTTGAATTGTCACCTGCCTAATCAAAAAAGGTAGGGGTACTTGAAGCAGGCCCTTGGAAGACGTCCTTATTGGTGGACGTCCATACTGGTGGGTATGGTCAGATGAGAATAGACATTCCTTCAGGGGTGCTGGTCCCAAGCTGAGAAGTATTGGGGTCGGGAGTCCATGGAACAGTGAAACAGCTAGATCTTTATTGCTGGTCCGGATGAAGCATGCAACCCAGGGCTCCGAGCCCTCCTTTTATGCTGGTCAGGGATAATCCCCTGACCTCACCCAACTGGCCGGATAGGCTATTATCAGTCTATTTACATCTCATAGGTTCCCTGGGAGAAACCTAGGCACAGGATTGGTGGCCGGTTCGAATCCCCCTGGCCTTTGTTCTACCTGGCTGAAGCTCAGGTAGTTTCTTGGCCATGTGCTCTGGCCACATGGCGGTTGCCATTACTGGAGCACATGGCGACCGCATGGCCAATACATAACACAAGTCATCTGGTGAAGACTCACCAGGAAAGAGGGGCTATGAAATGTGCCTGATAACGGAAGCAATGGATGCTTGAATATTTTTTTTTTGTACAGGGCCAGCATCTTTAGTTGTTCTGGGATATCCTGCCTTGGATCAGTTTAGGGTTGCTAGGACCCCCCTGGGGGGGTAGGAGATGGGGGGAGAGTTTCCAGATCCAGGTTGGGAAGCTCCTGGAGACGTGGGGGAGGAGCCTGGGAAGGACAAGTACCTCAATGGGGGGGACAATGCAATACAGTCCACCCTCCAAAGCATCCATTTCCTCCCAGGGAATTGATCTTTGCAATCTGGAGATATGCTGTGATTCCGGGGGTTCCCCAGGTCCCACCTGGAGGCTGGCATCCCTAGCCCAGTTTGGGATGCCTTGAAAGAGAGAGAAGCCTTCTTTCCAGAGTAGCGGAACAAAATTGTGTATATCCAGTTCCAGTTCCCATCTGTTCACCTTCCAAAGTGACATTTAGAGGAGCTGAGTTCTTCTCTGCCAGAGGCAGTCCCATCTCTAGATTTAGTAGATCAAATTCCAGACTGACACTAAAGCTACTCAACGCTACCCTGGAGCTCTGCTTTTATTTATTTGTTTGCTTTGCTCCAGCAGAGGCACCTCAATCAAGCAAACGCCGGCCCGGCCAGCACTTGCCCCTTTCATTGTTCAGCAGCGCTCTTTTCCCTCTCCCTCATTTACCTTCATGGATATGCATGGAAACAAAAGGGGGTGGGGGAAGCCAAGCGCAAACAAACAAACAAACAAACACACCCTTGACTTGCTGGCTGATGCTTCTCGATTTTATAGTTTGGAGGTGATATTTAGGCCTGTTGAGATCTGAGAATAGTGTAAAGGTAAAAGGTAAAGGTTTCCCTTGCTCGAAAGCCAGTCGAATCTGACTCTAGGTGGCGGTGCTCATCTCTGCTTCCAAGCTGAAGAGCCAGTGCTGTCTGAAGACGTTTCTGTGGTCATGTGGCCGGCATGACTAAACGCCAAGGCGCACAGAATGCTGTTACCTTCCCACCAAAGCGGTACCTATTGATCTACTTGCAGTTTCTTGCTTTCGAACTGCTAGGTTGGCAGGAGCTGGGGCCAGAGACGGGAGCTCACGCCGTCATGCGGCACTTAAGTCTCGAACTGCTGAACTACCGATCTTCTGGTCTGCAGTTCAGTGTCTTAACCACTGAGCCACCACGGCCCCTCTGGGAATAGTGTACCAACTGCTAAATAAACCGTTTTCTCAGTTACATGCAGAAGTGGCTAGAGTTGCCAACTCCAGGTTGAGAATTCTCTGGAAATTTTGGGAGTGGAACCTGGAGAGGGAAGGGTTTGGGGAGGGGAGAGGCCTCAGTGGGGTATAATGCCATACAGCCCATTCTCCAAAGCAGCCAGTTTCTCTAGGAGGACTAGTCTTTGTTATCTGGAGGCCAGTTATAATTCTTGGAGATCTCCAGGCCCTACCTGGTGGTTGGCGACCCTAGGGGGTGACCTGGAGGGAAGCAGTTCTCTATCCCAACATATTTAATTGTAGCCTGCTCTAGACATATGGCAGGATGAGATGTTTGAATGGCTGGTAGTACTTTGGATGACAGGTGGAGAATATCATTTTTAGATGTCCATCGATGTTCCGTAGGGTTGTTTGGCAACTGGTGGGAGACTTACCATGCTGGGGGTCCTTTGCCGTCATTATCATGATGGTGCTGGTGACATGCTTACATCACTCCCTGTGACCTCCACAGGCAGCTAGATTGAGGCGGGTCAGTGCTGCTGCTGCTGTTGTTGGATCTGACAGCAGTGTTTGACATGGTCGACTACGACCTGTTGGCCCAACACCTCACTGAGGAGTCTGTGGAGTAGCCTTCAATATTGTTGGAAACTGCCCTGAGCCCACTTGCGGGGAGGGTGGGATATAAATCCAAACAAACAAACAAACAAACAAATGAAACATAAGAACATAAGAGAAGCCAATGTTGGATCAGGGCAGTGCCCCATCCAGTCTAACACTCTGTCACACAGTGGCCAAAAACCAGGTGCCCTCAGGAGGTCCACCAGTGGGGCCAGGACACTAGAAGCCCTCCCACTGTTGCCCCCTCCAAGCACCAAGAATACAGAGCATCACTTGCCCCAAACTGAGGGTTCCTATCTATACCTTTACGCTAATAACCACTGATGGATCTTTGCTCCATCTGTTTATCCAATTCCCCCTTGAAGCCGTCCATGTTTGTAGCCGCCACCGCCTCCTGTGGCAGTGAATTCCATGTGTTAATCTCCCTTCGGGTGAAGAAGTACTTCCTTTTATCCGTTCTAACCTGACTGCTCAGCAATTTCATGGAGTGCCCACGAGTTCTTGCACTGTGGAAAAGGGAGAACAGGACTTCTTTCTCTACCTGCTCTATCCCATGCATAATCTTATAAACCTCAATAGTGCAGCAGGTAGAAATTTAACAGACAAAGCTAATAATAGGTTAAGTGTTCTTTACATAACTTCTGAAAAGCAAAACCTCTGAGTTCCTGATCATGTTACGGTCTCTGGGGGACAAATAGTATAATGTCAATGTATATGTAAGTGTTGCACATGTTTTGCCAGAGCTGCTGGTTCAAGTCAGTTTCTCTCCATTCTTTCAGCATGTGTGTCCCCCCCCCCCTTTATTCAACCTTCAGGGAGCATAACATATCACCAACAACTGTGCAAAGATCTGTGCACATAGCATGCACAGAAAATAAACATGGCAGAGAAAAGACTAAACTCAGGGTCTTTCCTCTGACATCTATTTTCCAGTGGCAGAATGGTTTATTTGTTTTATTTTTGTAATTTACCTTATTTACATCCCTACTTTTCTCCCCAGTGGGGACCCAGAGCTTCTTATATCATTCTCTACTCCACTGTTTTATCCTTACAACAACCCTGTGAGGTAGGTTAGGCTGAGAGTATGTGATTGGCCCAAGATCACCTAGCAAGCTTCCATGGCAGAATGGGGATTTGGACTTGGGTCTCCCAGACCCTGGTCCTGAACGCTAACCACTACATCAGAATGGCTCTCTCTGTTTGTTGTTTCTTTTTGAATATGAGAGTTTCATTTTGAATCTGAAAGTGGTACAGCCCAGACCCGGGTTTACCATACCTGAAAGAACTAGGCCAGAGAATCCTGTGGTACCTTAAAGCCTAACAAATCTATTGCAGCTTTGTAGTTACACATTTCTAAAAAAATCTAACATTTCTATCATTATGACTGTATTTAACGTAATGTACAGTGTAATTCTATGCAGTTACTTCAGTCTAAGCCCACTGAAATCAATGAAATAATTAGGAGCAAATTTGCATAGGATTACAGCTAGCCTGGCAAATTATATTTTATACTGTATAAAAGGAGCATAATAAGATATACAAACCATCCCAAGCTAAGCATTTTAAAATCCCCATTGTCTTGAAAGGGAAACTGCATATGCTTAACTCGCTCAATGAAATCTCTGGGAGAATTACCAGAGAATCTTAACCATGTTTACTATAAAGTACTGAGGCCGGAGACTTGTTGCGGTGAAATCGGCTCATTCGTTTATTTAGATGGTCAGATGAACATGCTGTACGGAGGTCCGGGCCCCCGCTTATATTCACACGCAAGCTCCGCCCCCGGCCTTGCCCAATCACCCCGATAGGGTTGGTTTCCCGTGGTTGTACGCTATAGGCCCGTTTAAGGATCCTAAGTGCACCATTGGTTCAAATTACGATCCAGCCAGGCTATTGTCTGCCGGACCAAGCTCCAGCAGCTTGCCCGGCCATGTGCATTGTGCCGACCGCATGGCGGTCGCCATTAAAGACAACGACATTTACTGAGAAGTAAGACTTAATTAGCTCAATGGCATTTACTCACAGGTAAATGTGAACAGTCCTATGGCCTTAAAGTACTTGACACCTGCAGTCACTAGGGCTGCAGAAAAGATGATGATGAAGATGAAGAAGAAGACAATGAAGAAGACAAAGACCACAATGACGACGATGATGATGAAGAAGAAGAGATTGGATTTATATCCCACCCTTCACCACCCGAAGGAGTCTCAGAGTGGCTTACAATTTCCTTCCCTTCCCCTCCCCACAACAGACACCCTGTGAGGCAGGTGGGGCTGAGAGAGCTCTTTTGAGAACTGCCCTTGAGAGAACAGCTCTGAGAGAACGGTAACTGACCCAAGGTCACACCAGCAGCTGCATGAGGAGGAGGGGGGAATGAAACCCAGTTCTCCAGATTAGAGTCCACGCACCTAACCACTAGACTAAATTGGCAGCTACCCTGCACCATGTCCACAAATTGTCCTCTAATGGACTTCCTGCCTCCAAATTCTCCAGCCTTTCTTATTGCCATGTCTTCCCGAGTTCCCTTTTCACTTTTCTTTAGAAGATTCAATTCAGCCACCATCTCCCCCAAAGTCAGCTAGAACCAACATGGAAAATTGATTGGTTGGCCATAGAAATCTCTCTCTTTCCAGCTTTCTTCAGTTGAGCAAATAGGATCTTTCTAAGAGTGCTCTGCCTGACTGCTGAATAATGCATTTGGTTCATTTTAAACCTTGCTGGCTACAAAGGAGAACGAGAGGACTGGTGTACACGTGAAGGTTCTTGAACCTGCAAAGGTGTCCCCTTGCTAGCATGGAGCAAACACATGTATTTTGGGTACTTTATATATATCCTGGGGATCTAGCCTGTGTATACCAAGGTCCAGATACAGACCAGCACTTGAAAGAAGGAGGGGGAATAAGATCCTTAAACAGAAAGGGTTTATTTAATGAACAGAAAAGAGACCTAGGGCGAGATCATACGCACCCATTTGCGACACAAGAAGGACGATTCTCCGCCAGCTCAAAGTGGCGTGATCACACCAGCACATCTGGGAAGCGTCCTGCAGCCGGTGTCAAAGTGTCGCAAACCACTTTGAGCCGATGGGGAATCGGCTTATTTAGCTACCAGTGAAAAGGCAGTCTCAAATGGTTTGCAACGGCCCAGAACTGACCTTTCCTGGTGTGATCGCGCCAGCACAAACAAGTGGCGTTGGGGAGTGGGCTTTTTGTTTTTTTTCTCCCTCCCATCCCAGTATGTGCATCATCAGATGACCCCGAGGGTGGAGAGGCAAGTCATCGATCCCTTGTAGAAGCAGATAAGCGCGTTGAAAACGGCTGGGGGAAAAGAAACCAACTTGCCCGCGGCTGCGTGTGATCACGCAGCGGCAGTTCGCCCTCACAGGTCCATGGACCTGTGTGATCCCGCAAAAGCGGCGCAAATTGCGCCGGCACAAATTTGTGTCACTTCCTGTCCGGCTTATCTTGCTCGTGTGGACGGGGCCCTAATTAAGTTTATGCATTTGTGGAGCGAAATGGGAATTGCAGAAAGGAAAATGCACAGTGGTAAAACATAACAGAAAACTTTTCCCTAGAAAGAACAACCTGCCTACAGGTGAATGAAAACTAAAAAAAGGTTTAGGGAGGGGGACGGCAAGACATAGGAGCCTGCTTCCTGGAGGGGTGTCCTTGGCAGTGAAGAAAGAGCATCAGGACCAGGTGAAGGAGAAGAGTAGAGCAAAGCGGGTCCGTGGAGTGAAGGAGCCAGAGGCCAACTGTGAAGTTGGGGTAACTGGGTGACTCCAATCCAGCCACAAAAACTGGGACTGAGGGGTAACTTTTGTTGAGAATGAGGAGGGGAAGGTTTGATGGCACTGGAATGTGAGAGTAATAAAAATTCTATCTTTCTGGAGATGAGCCAGTTCAAAAAGAAATCCTCTCTTTGCATTGTGGAGGGGAGTTCCCCCCCCTCTGCTTTGAAAGCATTGGAAATGTTCCCTTAGGGAGATTTGAAAAATTGATCTATGGCAGGGTACTTTTCGTGACGGAGGAACCTTCTGTTAGGGTCGCTGAGATATGGGGAAAGTTGGTGGAATCGGTGTGTTGCATATTGTTTTGGAGATACAGCTCCGAGGTCCTTGGAGATCAAACATAACCAGAAATGGGGGTTCCCATGGGCCCTCATGGGGGCATCGGGGGTGTTGCTAGGGTTGCCAGGTCAGATGGACAGCAAGCAGAGGACTTACCGGGAGGCTCTGGGAGTGAGGAGGGAAGAAGCGTGATGATCCTGCATCCCTTCCCAGTGATGTAGGAACGTCAGGTATGTTTGGGGCAATGTGCCTATGTCACCAGAAGTGACATCGGTATGGTGGGAGCATTGTGGGGGGGGGGGATGCTCTGGTTTGTGTGCAAATCTCTATGGTAGAATTAGCTTCTAACCATAGAGGTTTGCCCCAAAACCAGAGTGTTGCCCTCCGATGTGCCTGTATGTCCCTTCCAGGTGACGTAGGCACGTCACATTTATTTCTAGCTTCTTCCCTCCCCATGGGGGTAATGGGGGGCAGTAGCAGAGAAGAGTGTCTGAAACTGGGGGATCCCCTGCCCAGTGAGGGGACCTGGAAACCCTAGGTGTTGCTGTTTTATCAAGCTGCAGGGGAACAAAAGAGTGCACGCATATAACCTGGCTGCAGTGGTTGCTGGCTTAGAAAATACTAAAGATTAATATTTATACTGGTCAGAAAGGGAAAAAAAAACTGGACCCACTAGTTCAAAACAGGATGTCTGGCACCCCTAAATGTAGTTCCCAGGAGGCCTGATATTAGTATGTTCTTGTCGCACGAGCCGCTGGAACTGGCCTCGCTGTCGTCTGACTCACTGGCCGCGCCTTGCATCGCCACCTCGTCTGCGCCTGCCCCAGGCAGCCAGGGCCTCAGATTTGGCACAGGAGGGGAGAGTTAAGTCACCACTCCCTAGTGCCTTCTGGTGGGATTTGTTTCTCTCTCTCTCTGGGTCACGTTTCATCCACACTCAGGCCTCTCCTCCCCGGCCCTTTGTGGCTGCCGTTCTTTTATGCTTCCCCCTCCCGTCACCTCCCATCACCTCCCCCTGGCTTCCTCCACCCCCCTGTTCCCTGCCCCCCTTCATAGCTGTAGACGCTGACTTCTGAGGGCTATTTCCGGGTCCGCCTTGCCCTTCCTCCCCCATGGCTGGGCGTGCTGCTTGGGTCTGTGTCCTGGCCCTCACGCCGGGCCTGCAGCTTGGCGACTCCTCCCCCTCCCTACTTTCCTTAGCTGCCGCAGCCATGGGGCGCCTCGCCCCGACCGCTGCAGCATTCCTGGGGACCTCCCTGCCAACTCCCTGAATGGGGACCGGAGTCGACGACGTCGCCCCGGCCATCCACCCCTTGCTGCCCCTGCCGAGGGCGGAATGTAAGCCACGTCCTCCTTCCCCCTCCTCTTCTTTGCTGGAGCCGGTAAGTTCGGGGGTTGGGGCGGGGTGTGTCGTGGTGCTGGGTGGCCGGTTGTCAGGGTCTCCTGGGCCCCCGATAGTCCCGCCATCGGGACAGTTCTTAACACTTTAATCATCAGGGGAGGAAGGGTGGGTGCCATTTTATTTATTCTCCCCTCTATCCTAGGTGCTGCCACCACTTTTGGCATCAGTGCATTGAGTAGATACTTGAGTGGATATGCTGAAGAGGGAGGGGGGAATTTCCTATGGCTTGTATCACTGAACCCTCAATGCAGTGCCTTCGGATGACACTTCCTGTTGAGTTTCCTGGTGCCCATTTGCTTCTTTGACAAAGCCTCTTTCTCCCACAGCAAGTAGCCTTTCATCCAGGTCTTTTAAGCAGAAGGTGCTTCAGAAGAACCCAGGAGACATCATTTTTGTGTCTACAGGGAACACCCATATGGAAAAAGCTGTCTCAATCACAGGAATATCTGTGGCTTGCTACCTCCCAGTATTCTGTGATTTTCCCCAGCACTGCTGGCAGCCATTTTGTCCTTTCTCCCATGGCAGCCATTTTGTGATGGAGCCCAGCACTTGTTCTCAACATTCCAGAAGTGCCCGCAGGCTCAAACAAAATTGGGGACCTCTGGCTTGGATGTAATATCTGAGCCAAAGATGAGATCTGAGACCTGTTGTGTTCCTCTCATATTGTCTTCTAAGACAAGCAAGTGTGAACCTTGGCAACATCTCTAATGTGAATCAAGCCAATGCCATTGAGCCTGGAAGTTCTAGTTAGCTCTCGTGGCTCTTTAGCTGTTGATAGACCATCTCTGGGAACCTCCAAAAGTACCTCAGAAACTTGTGCTAATCCCTCTGGGAAAGTCCCCTCCCCGGTCATCTGGCCTCCCTTTCCACCCAGGTTCTGAACTCCCAAGAGAAGGGAAAAAACTCCTACATTCTAGTAGTTATACGCACCTCTTATTATTTTTTTGCAGTTTTTTTTGGAAATGCTCCTCTTAATCATATCTTGAATTAATGTGGGGCTTGTTCATTCAGAGCTCTCATTACCCTCTTAATTAACTGTGCACAGATGGAAAAAGTCGAAATTGCTTCACTTGAGTTGTTCTGCTAGTTTTAAAATGAGATGGCAGATGGGGGACGAGGCAAAAAAGGGCTCATCTCTGAGGCAGGATACAAGTTTTCAAGCTGTCACCGAAACGTCAACAAACGCTCCATCTGTTTAGGCAAAGCACCAGGCAGAGGCGGGTATCGAATGCCATCCGCTAAACAGGAGTTCAAAGAATTCCAAAGGAGGAGCAGAGCTTGGAAAGTTTCCTTTCCTTTAAAAAAAACCCCCAAGCCCTCCCATAGAATATATATATAATGGATCGTGGCTTGAGGTAGCATGATTTGCCATGATTGGAAGGGAACATATTTCTTGGCGATATGGCTGATCGAGTAGACCAGTCAATGCCCTTTCAGGGAACCAGCATGGTGCGGTGATCAGAGCATCGCACTAGGACTTGGCAGATACTAGTTCAAGCCCTGCTCTGAGAGGAAATTTGCTGGGCCAGTCAGTCTCTTTCACAGAGCCTGGATGTCTGCCAGAATTATGACTGATCTGCAGATGACAGAGATCAGTTCCCTTGCAGGCAATGATTGCTTTGGAGGGTGGACTGTATGGCATTATACCTTGCTGAAATCCCTCACCTACCCGGTCTCCAGCCCCAAATCTCCAGGAATTTCCCAACCCCAGAGCTGGCAACCTGATCTCTCAGTCTAATTTACGTCACAGGGTGGTTGTTGTGAGGATAAAACAGGGTGGGGGCTGTGTGAGTACACAGCTGCCATGTACTGCTGTGTGAGTATCGCCGCTCTGCTCTGTCCGCTGTATTCATTTACTGAATTCATTTACTGAGCGATCGGTTGTCTGCCACTGATTTAAAGGCTGAAAAAGGTGTTTGGATTAAAGATAAGCTAGGCAGGAGGCAAAGAAGGAGTGAGACGTTTGACCATCTGCTGCTCTGAGGTGACTCCGGGGAAGGCGTTTTCTGCCACACCACCCGCCAGCTGCTCACTCACTCCCCTATGGTGACTCAAGGTTCTTACAAGGGATGCTCAAGCACCCCCTGGTTTGCCTCCCATTCTGCTCGCCGATCCAGAGCAGGGAGCCAATATTTCGTAGACCAAATCAGCTGTTTGTGAACACCTCGAGCCAGTTTGGTGGGCTAAATTCTGCCTATCCAAAGTGTAGAGTATAGCGCAATCAGACAGCATTTAATATATGCATCTTAACATATGGTACAGTGGAAATCCTGGTTCCTTCCCTGACCTGGCATCAGTGCTCCACAGTCAATTCTTTAAATTTATTTCAGTATTTGGTTTATACCTTGCCTTTATCCCCAATTGGGACCCAAAGCGACTTAAATAATTTTCTCCTTTCCCATTTCACCCTCACAGCAACCCTATGAGGTAGGTTGGGCTGAGCATATGTGACTGGCCAATGGTCACCCATTCTGTTTCCATGGCATGGTGGGGATTCAAACCCCGTTCTCTCAGATCCCAGCCCAACACTCTAACTACTATACCACGCTGGCTCTCAGATAAAGAGTAGTGAGTACTGAGCAACCACACAGTCGGTCAGTGATTCTAAATAAGCACTTAAAAAAACAGTCCTACCACTTGGTGTTTGGCAAAACCCATGACATGGATGTTATTTCATGCATAAGCATTTTGAACAGTCTTATGGGTGTCAGAGTTTCCTCCTCCTTCCATATTAGTTAATCCACCAGAACCAGCCATCAATGATTAGGGTTGTCAAGCAGGTTGTTGTTTTTTGGGGGAGGGGCAGCATCCCAAAAGAAAAATTAAAAAGTAATATAGGGCCTCAGCTACTTAGTGAAAGTTCTGACCAAAGATGATTCCTAGAGCTACCATGGTGTGACAAGGGTAGCTCTAGCAATTGCCAGAAACTCCATGGTAAGATGACCATTTGGCAGTTTCTAGAGCTGGTCTTGTCGCTTCTGGGTGGCTCTAGGAATCATCTGGAACTTTATGGTCAGAACTTTCTGCAAATACCCAAGGCCTTAGTATTCTTTTTAATTTTTCACCCCAGGATGATCATATTTCCTGCTTTAGCCTCAGTCTCTACCTGCCAGTCAGCTGCGCATTGGTGGGCAAGGGCTGCAATTGGTGGGAAGTTTCCCGCCATAAGTGGGCAAATGGGAACTAATCCATGACCCTGGAAGGGGTGTGTGTGTTATTGATTCACGTACAGTGCAGATGCAAAAGGCAGAAGTCAATGAAACCACCACCACCGCAGCTACTGCACAGCTTCAGAAGTATTTGAAAGCGAGACCAACAGATCCAAGGCTTGACTCACAGCCGATTGTGTCTGTGAAAACCGGACCATTTGCCTGCTTAACACATTGGTTGTGAACTTCTCATCACTGCTAGTTCTTGTCTGTTAAATCCTTCATAACCTGGGGTGGTGGGGGTGGTATCTATGCACCGAAGGACCACTGCTCCTTATACGGAGACCCACTTGCATTCCTCCCCTCAGCTCTTGCTATTCTATCGGTTAGGGAGGAATACTTGCCTTCTGCTCAGCCGTGGACTTTCTCACTGCCCCAGTGTTGTGAAATGGGGTAACAGGGTCATTGGAGATGGTTACTAGAGATGCTTAGGAGGGCACTGTCTTGCCTGGTGCCTTAGCGTTAATGCACAGATGTTTCTCCATGCACACAAACCAGAATCAAGAAGCACTCAGCCATGCACATTCAGAGATTTAACTGCTTCTACCAAGGGTCTTGTCTTGAACCCTGAAGAAAGGAGCACTTTTAAAGGATGTGCACATGGCAAAAAATTGAAACTCAAGAGGGACAGCCATTGGGACCTGAAAACAGGGTCAAGTGGTATGCATGGCTTGCTTTATACTGTTGGATACTGATTTTTTTCCAGAGAGTTCATTTAGCAGGGCTTATGCAAGCCAATGTAATGCAGAGACTAGGCCTGGGAGGTAAAGGTAAAGGTTTCCCTTGCTCAGAAGCCAATTGAATCTGACTCTAAGGGGCAGTGCTCACCTCCATTTCCAAGCCGAAGAACCAGCGCTGTCCAAAGACTTTTTCATGGTCATGTGGCCGGCATGACTGGATGCCAAGGCGCACAGAACACTGTTACCTTCCCACTGAAGCGGTATCTACTTATCTCCTTGCAATTTCTTGCTTTCGAACTGTTAGGTTGGCAGGAGCCGGGACCAGAGACGGGAGCTCACTCCGTCATGCGGCACTCGGGTCTTGAACTGCCGAGCTATCAACCTTCTGGTCTGCAACTCACCGTCTTAACCTCCGAGCCACTGTTCAAATCCCTGCTTTGCCATGAGGCTCACTGAGTGACCTTGCCTGCCCAGTTCCTCTCTCTGTCAGCCTAACCTACCTTTCAGGGTTGTTGTGGAGATACAGCAAAGGAGGGATAAAAGCCATATATATATACCGCATGGAACTCCTCATAGGCTTAAAAATGTGATAGCAAGATATGGTTTGGCAATGCCTAGCACCCTTTTCAGCATCCTAGAACACAGATCCAGCTCTAATATCCTCTCATCTCCTTTTTAAAATATTCTAGCCAGTCCCCTATAGGGTTTGTTTAAATTACATATCTCCTTTTGTGATGTCTCCCTGCCCTCCCCCAAACCCAAGGTGTTTAAAACACTCTCAGTGAATAATAAGCATGTTGACTAAGCCAATTTAAAACCAATTCCATTTAAGCCCCCACTATCATCAGCCAACATGCTTTTCTCTCCCCTTTTATTTGGGGCCTGGCCCAGCCAGCTCAGCCCCTTAAATAGAAACTGCTGGCTTGGCTAAATGCTGCCGTTCCGTGATTACAATAAATATCTGACAGAGAGGAAAATAAGAAAAGAGGCAGGCAGGGGGAATGATCTTCCTTGTCATGTATTAGAGAAACTGGCTCAAAGAGTTGAGTCTCCCCCCCCCCCCCCCCGCCGCCCCCTCCCTTTCTCTCCGTCAGTCCATTAGCTGCTGTTAATTTCCTTCTTCTTTGTGGCAAAAAAGGCAGCGAGTTGTCAGTGGGTCTGGAAATATCATGGCAAAGGACTGTAATACAATTCCATTTAGCAAACAACCCCCCTGCCCACGAAAATACATCAGGTCCTGCCCTCCCGGCTATTTTCTCCCCAGAAAAATGCGTGACCCGTGCGCCTTAAATGAAAACGCCAAGCTATCTGTCTCCGAAGACTGGCTGTAATTTGAAAGGGACATCAAGTTAGATGGTACATAATCAGTCAGATATAGCGCTCTGCCGCCACCCGCTTTGGCTTTTTCTTTTCATTTTTCTTTTCTTCTTCCTTTTTTTTTTTTTTTTTTGTCTTGAGACGTTGCAGACTGGGCCAAAGAAAAGGCAAAGTAAAACCGACCGCCAATAAATATGGAATGAAAATGAGACTCATATTCCAGCCATTATCGGAGTCAAAGTAGGTGGCAAAAATAATAGATTACGAGGAACCTGGCACATTTCAGAGAAGAGGGAACAGAAGGATGACTGAGGTTTGATTTGCCCGCAGCCGGCTATTAAAGGATCTTTTGTCAAGAGAAATTTTAATGCTGCGTGTCCCTGTATGTGTGTGCATGTGTGTGGGCAGAGTTTTAAGGAACAACTTAATTTCAAGGGAACAATCTGTTTTGCTGCAAGTTTGTATATGAGACTGAAATCTGTTCTTCCTGGGTCCCCAGTTTCTTATTCTTGTCTATCGTGTCTTAAAAAGCAAGATGCAGAAATAGAAAGATATGTCTCTCAGCCACGATGCTGGAGCATCTTGCATTGGACAGTCTCTTGGTGACGGAGGCATATCGATGGGGAGGGGGCCTCAAAAGTTATTTCGGGGTGCAAAATACCAAGATCAGACATGGAAGAAGAGGAGGAGGAGGAGGAGGAGGAGATTGGATTTATACCCTGCACTTCACTAACCAGAGGACTCAGAGTGGCTTGCAAATCTATTTTCTCTTCTCCTCCCCACAACAGACACCCTGTGAGGTAGGTGGGGCTGAGAGAGCTCTTTTGAGAATTGCTCGTTCGAGAACAACTCTGAAACAACGTGTGACGGACTCAAGGTCACATCAGCAGGTGCAAGTGGAGGAGTGGGGAATCAAATCCGGTTCTCCCAGATTAGAGTTCGTGCTCCTAACTACTGCCTTTCTCACTCTTTTGTTGACTATAAAGGCCACACCATTTTTTTCTACGGGATTCTTGGCCACAGTAGTAGATACAATGGTCTTCTGAATTAAATCCGCCCATTCCCATCCACTTTAGTTCACTGATTCCCAAAATGTCGATGCTCAGTCCTGCCATCTCGTTTTTGACCACGTCAAGCTTACCTGGATTCATAGATCTTACATTCCAGGTTCCTGTGCAGTATTGTTCTTTGCAGCGTCGGACTTTCCTTTCACCATCAGACACATCCACAACTGAGCGTCCTTTCAGCTTTGGCCCAGCCGCTTCACTCTTTCTGGGGTTACTTGTACTTGCCCTCTGCTCTTCCCCAGTAGCATACTGGAGACCTTCCGACCTGAGGGACTTGTCTTCCGGCATCATATCTTTAAGCCTTTTGTTACTGTCCATGGGGTTTTCTTGGCAAAGATACTGGAGTGGGTTGCCTTTTCCTTCGCCAGTCAGATATGGCTTCATTAATTCACATCCACCTCTTATTTCATAAACCACACCATAAAGGCATCCAGTCCCATACCTGTTTTACTAAGCAGATGAGCTGTTGTGGAGTGGAGTAGCTATTAGGCATCCATGAAAGCAGGGCTTTATTTGCTAAAAGCAATGGTGGAGACAGAAAAGAAATATATGGGGGGGGGGGAAGGGGCAGAGAAGAAAAGGAACGGGTAGAAATTCCAGCTTCTGGTGAGTCTGAGAAAGGTGGTTGAGATCTTGAAAAAGAAAGAAATAAGCAGCAGAGCGGGCTTAGCCAGCGGTGGAGAATTTATCTCCGGTACTTTTTATTTTTGCTTTCCTTTTGCCAAGGGACCTGGGGCGACAGGTTGCACTCTCCAGTTGTATCGTTTTCACACATCATTATGTCTTTCTGATGGTGTGAGTCAAAGGGAAAAGATCGCCCTTGGAATAACGCCAACCTCCCCCGCACAGCCTAAATTATAATTCACCAGTATGCCCATGGTTCAGCACTCCTGTTTCTTGCAACAGCGAGGAAAGAGCAAATGAGTGAGGGGATATGTTGTCCATGCTTTCGGAATCAAATATGTCTTTCTTTGATGTGTGGCCCCTGTTGCTTAGAAACCTGTTGCCCTCCCCACCCAATCAGAGTTTTGCTCATGTCTTTCCCTTATTTGCTAAAAGCCATTCAAAGATAGCCCCCTATCATAGTTTGCTCTTTTATTTATTTTACTGAGGATTTATATCCTGCCTTTCTACAAAAAAGTAGCACTCGGTGGATTACCAGATATTAAAAAATGAAACGGAATTATGACACTAAAGCTTAAAGAGCCCCAACCGGTGACTAGTGGTAGTACAAACCCTGAAGAATCATAAAAGCAGTGGTAAAATGTCACTTAAGCTTAAAACTGTCAACCCCCCCACCCCGGCCGCTAGTCGTTAGTAAAACCATTAAAACCAGCAGTCAATAGCAAAAACCGGCAGTACTATTAAAAACGTCTGATCATGCATTTCATTATTGCCCTAACGTCTCCTCCTGCCTCCTCCAATTCCACAGCCAGCTGTTCCTAAGACTTACACCACCCCTCTTCCGCAAACAGAAAGTTGGCTGCCATGATAACTCCTGGATTTCCACAATATTGACTGGCTTTCTAATATCTTTCTGATATATCTTTAGCTCAGAGTAGGGATTTGGTCTGCTGAAAGCACTCATTTATTGCAAAGCAGTCCATTTAATATAGTGGAGGCTTACCAGGGTGGGGTTGTCACCAACAATGTAATGATGTCACCATAACATGCTGAGATCACCCCCCTCCCGTGACATCAGTTGGTGACATCAGTGTGTTGCCAGGAATACTCTAGTATTTGTGCAGTACACTCCAGCATTTGCCCAAAATATACTCTAGTATTTAGGCCCAGATTTTTGCCCAAATGCTAGAGTGTTGCTGGCAGCATTTAAACCAGATGTGACATAGGCATGCCAGCGCAACGCCGGTCTGCAACACTGGTACGCCAGGCTTTTCCACTCCCCAAATCTTCCTGCTGCTGCTTGCAGCGCCAGTGGGCATCAAGAGGAATTGCTGGGAGGCCTCCTGCTATATCAGGATGCCCGAGATCCCTAATTTAATGAGGCTGAGTTTTCTCAAGTAAGGGATGGTGTATCTGTGAAATGAGTGTCTTCACACCTCTTTTGTGCAGGATAGGTTTATTGTTGGTTATTAGCCATGATAGCTGAATGGGGCCTCTGGGTTCAAGGGCAGACTGTGGCTGCGGTCAGATGGGCAGTTTGGCCCGATATAGTTGCTTTCCCCTAATGGATTAAAGTGGCTGGTTCACACAGCCACATTTGGCAGCCGTTCCCCAGTCATACTCACCCTGTTGTATGATGGCTGAGGACAGACTGGCGTTGTGGCCCGCTTCAGGTCCGCTGTGCAAGTGGATGAGGTGGGCCCATTCACACAGCTGCAGCTGCCTGCCAGATCTGTGCTGTACTTACCGGGACCTGCGGCGCTTTCTTCCCACGTTAGCTGTGCACCGGGAGGAACTGGTACCCAGCTGTCTGGGTGTGCGTTCCTCCCACTTCTGGCCAGTGTGAACGCGCACCGGAACAGCACAGTCACACACTGCCGTACCACCACCAGGAGCCTCCATGGAGAGTGGACAATGAGTTCCACCTCCTCCCCAATATTCTCCCACAGCGCTGCAGCCAGTGCGAATGGAGAGCCCTGGGACGAGTTGGCCCCAGGGCTTTTTTGCCCGCTTGCACTGCACTACAGTTCCCCAGTCTATCCTCAGCCGACGAGTTGGATATGGAATAAATAGCCACCATAGGATTTCTGATGGTTTCCAGATGGCCCACGCTTCCACTCCACTTTTTCCACAAGCAAGATAGGGAGTGGGAACAGTCAGATCCATTTCCATGTGGTCGCCCCACCCCAAGGTCTTGGTTACGTGCACCTAATCACCGATGTGCACACCCAGCCATATTTTTAAGAGACAACACGCTCTGTGGTTGAGGCACCAGAGTAATGTGGACGCTCAACCATGGAGCAAGTGTGCGGGGAGCCACAGCTGGGTGTGCTGTCTGCTCAGTCTTCCCCACTTAGAAGACTCTGAGTACTTAGAGGTGCTGCCAGATCGCACCAAGGCTCCAGTCTGACCGGATGCTGTTAGATGCTGGGAAGCAGTCTGCAGGGGAGGGCCCTTGTCTACTTGTGGGCTTCCTTGTAGCATCTGCCTGGACAGGATTCAAAACAGGTCTGTCTGTCTGTCTATATATCCCTGAACTGGAAATGCTGGTTGGGGCTCCTATGGTGCCCGTCTCCTGCCTTTTCTTCTATGTCTGCATTGCAAACTGGTCTTCTACTGGAACTTCCTTTAAATAAATTTATTGTTAGAAAGTGTGCTCCTCTGACCTCTGGGAGGCTGAATTTTATAACATGCGTTGTAGGACTCTGGTCCTTTCTCTGGGGGTCAAACAAGATGCAAATGCTCCACCCTGTTGGATTTTTTTCAGCTTTAATTTTCAGGCAGATGGAGCCCCTATTAGGCTGGGGAACACGACTGAAGACTTACTAAGGAAAGAAGAGAACTGGGATCCAGTTTGGTGTCGTGGTTAGGAGCATGGACTCTAATCTGGGAGAACTGGGTTTGATTCCCCACTCCTCCGCATGCAGCTGCTGGGTGACCTTGAGCAAGCCACAGTTCTCTCAGAGCTTTTCTCTCAAGAGCAGTCCTCAAAAGAGCTATCTCAGCTGCACCTACCTCACAGGGTGTCTGTGGTGGGGAAAGGAAGGGAAGGAGATTGTAAGTCTGTCTGAGTGAAGGGTGGGGTATAAATCCAACCCCCTTCCTCCTTCTCTTTCTTCAGAACAAAGTTTGAGTCCAGTGATACCCAAGGAGCCCCTGGACTCAAACTTTGCTCTATTGCTTCAGACCAACACAGCTACCTACCTGGAACTACCTTTTCATTTGTGCAACTGTCATGGTCCACTTTGCCCTCTAGGTTTGCTTGCTGCTCTGCAGGGAAAAAATACATGCAGCCCCGGGCGGGGTGGGGAATTCAAAGTGTAACAGTAGTGCAAGAGAATGAAATCCTCCGCAGTATACAAATTTGGGCCCTGCACAACTGGAATTAAAAAGTTTAAAACAATGGGCCATCCACTGACTGCTCTCCCATCATCCTGTTTAGTTCAGCCCTTAGAGAGATAACTGGAAACCTAGACAATGCAGAACAGAGCTGAATGCTGCTAAGCCAGTGGCCAGCAATTTATGGCTCCAGCGTCAAATGTGGCTGAGCGCTGAATCAAATATGGCTCTTTCAAAAAGAAAATGAGAACTTTAAGGTAAGGCAGGGGTGGCCAACCTTGCTTAACGTAAGAGCCACGTAGAATAAACGTAAGAGCCACATAGAGATGTCTGAGAGCCGCAAGACAGGAACAAATATCACACACACGTTTTTATTTTTTAAAATATGCAAATTTGCTTTTTATTAACGTTAAATGGGACTGCCAAAAATAAAAACAAACGAGGAAAACCGGTTATTGATAATGATATTACTTGTTTGCTAATGATATTGAGAGAGAGAGAGAAAAAGAGAGAGATGGAAAGAAAGAATTAAAGAAGTGGAAAGAAAGAGAGAGAGAGAAACTAGGAAAGCAAATAGATGGGAGGGAGGAGGGAAGGAAGGAAGGAAGGGAGAAAGAGAGAAAAAGCATGCCTCCCCTTTGCTTCCCCAGCCGCCCTGCCAGGAGCCGCACAATATGTGTGAAAGAGCCGCATGTGGCTCCCGAGCCACAGGTTGGCCACCCCTGAGGTAAGGCATATTGAGAAAGTACATGGGATGCCAGAATAGCCAGTATGTGAAGGAAATGGCAAGAAGAGATTTTTTTTTTTTTGCGGAACTAAAGGACTTTTTAGAGTTACTTTACAGAAAGAGAAATGGAAGGGGTAAGCAGCTGTCAGTCATCCAAGTGAGGACCATGCACAGATTTATGCCGGGGCACTAAAGCAACTGTGCGTGAGGCTCCTGTGTATAGTTACGACTTATTGTGGAGAGACCTCATGTGTGCCCCTTGCTAATAAAAGACGAACAACTGCCAGTCTCTGAGCTGTGGGAACTTGATGGATGATTAATCAGCATGTCAATTTACTGGTAATGGGAAGCTATACATTTTCAGTTCTGCAACTAGGCTTTCTGACACTGACTGTGGGTTGCTTGCCCTGAATTTTGCTGTGGTTTGGCTCTTTAATTATAAAAGGTTGCTGACCGTTTTGTGAAGCGAAGTTCCAGTGTCCTCCAACAGGTTCAGACTGGCCTGCTTCGACTCACATAGATTGGAAAGGAACACCGTGGTACGGAGAATGGATTGTAACATGCTACTAAATCATTAAATTCCTCTTGCCACAGGCTGTTTCATTCTTTAAATGGCAGAGGCTAATTTAATTAGTACCTGAAAATGGGAGAAATTAGGTCGCTGCTTCCCATGTGAAACTTGGTGCAGGGGAGGACGTTTTTCTCCCCCGTTGCCATTTTCTAATTGGGTAAATATTAATTAGCCAGAATTTCATGCAGAAGATGAAGACATTAAGCTGTCATTAACCAACAGGTCCCTTCCTTCTAATCCCCTGAACACATCACATCGACAGCATGAAGTTATCAAGGCATTGCCAGGAAAAGAAAGAAAGATCTCTTGCGATTTATGTCAGCTTCCGGTGCAAAAGGAAAAACAATGAATTGGCTCTGTCAGCTAATTATCTGTCGAATGATACAGGGAATTTTCAGCATAGTGCGGTAGGGAGGAAGCCCTCCAGAACTGGGTGGAATGAAGAGCTATGTTGACATTGGCACATGCAGGTGTAAAGCTAGGCTCATGAAGATTTAGTTTTCGGGTAGAGGGAGTGGGATTTTGGCCTGTGGGCTTGAATGGCGGACCATCTTGGTGCTATGCATGGCGGAGCTGTGGCTCAGGGGCAGAGCATGTGCTTTGAATGCAGAAGGTGTTGATCTTCTTGCCTCTTCTTCTTTGTGCACAAGACATGGGTATATTCTAACAGAAGATGCCAGGTTCAGTCCTTGGTATCTCAGAGACCGCAAGGTAGTAGGTCCTGGAGAAGACTTTCTTCACCTGATGCTAGAGAACAGCTGCTGGTCACAGGAGGCAATCCCTGAGCTACATTGGCTTCAAATATTCAGGTTATGTGTCCCTTCCAGAGTCTTGAGGCGCACTGAAAAATATGGTCGCCAGATCTCTGAGTTAAAGTTTTAGTATTTTAGCCTGCATCTTAAGGCGAGGAGCCGTATCCAGGGAGAGTTCAGGCTGAGCGATTCCTAGAAGCTAAAGCGACTCAGCTGAGGCTATCGTATTTTAGTCGTATTGTGAGAAGATGAGAGCTACTGGAATGCTAGGAAAAGCTGAAGGCAGCGGGAAGAGAGGAAGACCAAACATGTGATGGATTAACTTAAGGAAGCCATGGCCTTCAGGTTGCCGGACTTGAGAATGGCTGGTTTTTAAAAAAAATTAAATTAATAAACAGCATACAGGATAACTCAATGAATGTTAAGAAATAGTACAGAAATCAACACTTAAATACATTTCAAACACATCTGTAAAGATGCCACCATTATGTTTGGAGGTTACAAACTCTTGCTTTAGTATAACATTATAATATTTGGAGTTACATGAAAAAAAATATTTTCAGCTACAGGGAACAGGCTATGATCTTAGTGACTTTCTATAGCTAAACTCTTGACCAGTTGGTACGTTAACCTAAAGTTAGAAGCTTAAATTTTGTCTCTGTTATAGATTCCCACTCAAACTTGTCTATATCTAGTTTTTCTAGAATTGGTTACCATTTATCCATTAGTACCCATGTTTCTCTTTCAGCTGGGTCTGTGGTAGTAATCATATTGTATTTCTCTAGCGGAAAATATTCCCATATCTTGTGCAGCTATTGTCGGGTTATAGGGGGAATGGTAGATTTCCACTGTTGAGCTATTGTTACCTTTGCTCCTATTATTAACATGTTTATTAATTGCTTTTTTTCCAGGTTGTACCGTCTGGCGGTCATAGACGCAGGAGCAGCATCGTTGGATCTAAAGGTAAGGCATATCCTGTTAATCTCTCTATCTGCTGTACGATTTGTTCCCAAAATTTGGCAATGAGTGGGCATTCCCACCAACTGTGATAAAAAGTGGCCTTGCTCCCACATCTCTTCCAACATAGAAGGGACACTTGGGGATACATCTTGGATAACTTGGCCAGGGTTAAATACCATCGATATAGCACTTTGTATGCTGCTTCCTGGATAGTTTGGGACTTGGAAATCTTAGCATGTGTTTGCCAAATTGTTTCCCATAGTTCAGATGATAGGTCTGTTTGGACATCTTTATGCCATGTGTTCTGATAGCACATAGTTTTATTGCTCTTTGTGTTCAAAACTATTTGGTAAAGCTTAGGTATTAACCCTTTTTTCCTGTTCTGGTTTCATTAAGAGTTTTTCAGATCCAGTAAGGGGATGAGAATGGCTGTTAACGATAGGACTTTTGGAGGACATGAATTCGCAGGTTTGCCATAAGTCAGAAGTGACTTGATGGCATATAAAACATATGCACACCTATCCAGGGGCTGTTGTGTCTTATTGTGTGTTTTTCAGCATTATATTTTATGGTGTCTTCACACCCGTTTTGCAGCCACAGTGGGTCAGCAAGACACACTCCAGCTCTCTGGTAGCAATCACTGCTGTTTGAGTCAACTCAGGTAGGGATGGGCATGAACCAGCTCATGAATGAAAGGTTGTCACTAATTTTGGCCAGTTTGTGAAGCGATGTTTGTGAACTGAAGAACCCCCATGAACTTCCACAATTTTTGATGCAGTTTGTGGCAGTTCTTCATGACCCACCACAAACTGCATCAAAATTCATAGAAGTTCATGGCAGTTCTTCAGTTTGCGAACATTGCTATGAACCACTCAGCCATTGGGTTTAAATGGCTGGGAGCCATTTCTCTACCTGCTCTATCCCATGCATAATCTTATAAACCTCGATCATGTCACCTCTCAGCCGTTGTTTCTCCAAGCTAAAGAGCCCCAAGTGCTTCAACCTTTCTTCATAGGAAAAGTGTTCCAACCCTTTTATCATTCTAGTTGCCCTTTTCTGCACTTTTTCTGCACTTTTTCCTTTTCTACACTTTTTTGAGGTGTGGCGACCAGAACTGTACACAGTACTCCAACTGAGGTCGATTTATACAGGGACATTATGATACTGGCTGATTTGTTTTCAGTTCCCTTCCTAATAACCCCCAGCATAGCGTTGGCCTTTTTCATTGCAGTCACACACTGTCTTGACATTTTCATTGAGTTATCTACTATGACTCCAAGATCTCTCTTGGTCAGTTTCTGCCAGTTCGGACCCCATCAACGTGTCTTTATAGTTAGGACTTTTGGCTCCAGTGTGCATCACTTTGCACTTGGTCACACTGAACCCCATTTGCTGTGTTGATGTCCACTCGCCCATCCTCAACAGATCTCTTTGGAGTACCTCACAATCCTCCGTGGTTCTCACCACCCTGAACAACTTCGTGTCATCTGCAAATTTAGCCACTTCACTGCATACTTCCAACTCTAAATCATTAGTAAACCATTGCTCTCTCACGGGCACTTCTCAAGAGAGTGCTCCTACCTCACAGGGTGTCTGTTGTGGGGAGAGGAAGGGAAGATGATTGTAAGCTGCTCTGAGACTCCGAGTGAAGGGTGGGATATAAATCCAATCTCGTCTCTCTTCTTTCCGATAGAGATTTTCCAGCTATCTGCCAGCCCAATTCTTCAGACTCCATACTAGAACATGGAGGTGGACTTCTCACAGAACATGGAAAAAATATGCTGAGGAGCAACCCCATTTTATTGCCTCAGGGAGCTTCCAGTTCCAGGCCTCCACTTGATCTGTGCCAGTTTGACCCTCCAGATCCCCAGGATCATCCTGGAGTTCAGATGAATCCATTCGTCTCTGAGGGCAGACCAGCCACAAGCGTCCTCAGCCCTTGCAAAAGAAGGTGCCACAAACCACCTCCACCTTCAGCACCGACCAAACCACCAGAAAGCTGCTTGGTACATATAATAAAAACCACCGTGTGTGACCTTTTCCATATGCCTCTTTAGCTAGATCCTCCAAGAGCCTCCGCTGTTCTCCAGCTGTTGCTGAGAAGCATCTCCCTGTGGGGGGGAGGTTAGGGCTTACAGTGCCAAAGACTTCATAAAGACTGTTAGCCACCCTAAGTCCTTGAGGATGATAGAGTTATAAATCTTGCTCACAAAAACAATAGACTCCCAAGCTCTTCCCCCAGAAGTGATTAGCATAGGTATCAGAAGCATGGGTATGAGATGAGGGAACCAGATGTTTTCCTTTCTGATTGGTGCCAACAGATGTTTCCCGTGAAATGTTATGTGCTGTACTTGGCAGAACCAAACACCAATAAAACCATCAGAAAGAGAGGAGATTAGTGTTTTCAGCTCCACTGCCTGGTTGTCATTCTTGGCTACTGCGTATTATTTAGAGACCCTCTACAGTTGCAGTAACGTCATTTGGCATTTACATTCATGGACCATGTTAGGGGCCCCCATGCTGTCTCAACGATGGTGTTGGCTTGTGTCACAGACAGATAGTTCCAACTGTCTGTTGCCATGATGAGAATCAGTGACACAGAAAATGGGGAGCCGACGGAAGTTTTCAGACATGTTCTGCAACATTTTTACTCGCGGATCAGTAAGGAATCTGGAGCCGAGGTCCATCAGTGGCTATTAGCCACAAAGTATAGATAGGAGCTCTCAGTCTGGGGCAAGGGATGCTCTGTATTCTTGGTGCTTGATGGGGGGAGGCAACAGTGGGAAGGCTTCTAGTGTCCTGGCCCCACTGCTGGACCTCCTGATGGCACCTGGTGTTTTTGGCCACTGTGTGACATAGAGTGTTGGACTGGATGGGCCACTGGCCTGATCCAACACTGGCTTCTCTTATGGTCTTATGTCCTTATGAATACTTAGTATATGCACTGGAATGTTGAGACACCATACCAATGTTCACTTTGAACAGTTAAATGTTAGAAGGCATTGTAGAACAATTACATTTTTTTTCTTTATTACCAGGACAACCACTTTTGTTGCTGTTTTCCTGCCATCAAGTTGCAGCCGACTTATGGCAACCCCGTAGGGTTTTCAAGGCCGGAGATGTTTCAGATGTGGTTTGCCCTTGCCTGCCTCTGTGTAGCAACCCTGGTCAGTGTTCCTTGGTGGTCTCCCATCCAAGTACTAATCAGGGCTGACCCTGCTTCGCTTTTGAGATGATGAGAGTGGGCTAGCCTGGGCTATCCAGGTCAGGGCGAACAACCGCTTGCTCCAGCATATAACTGCCTTTCAGTTAAAAGCTTTGCTGGAGGTCCTACTCCACATCTTGTCATTATCTGAGTGGCAAGCGGGCACCAGAAAGCAGGGCCTTCTTGGCTGTGGCACCACAAATGTGGAATGCCCTCCTCGTTGCTGTTTGCCTGGTGCCAAGCCTTTTATGCTCTTTATGTTTCAGTTGGTTCCCTCGCTCTCCTTTGCGACTGAATTTTGTGTGCCATGTTTTCTTAGATGATTTTTTTAACTGCTAGGTGAAGTAATTTTAGATGTTTTAGGCTGTTTCTAATTTTGCTGGGTGTGACATTATTTTAAAATTGCTCTGCTGCTTGACATTTGCTGCTTGAACTAGGGCTCTTCTTCTGGGGGAACGCACCAGAAAGGAGTTCTGGAACCTCTTTGACAAAATTCATTTAAAAATGTTTAAAAGTTCATGAGTTTTCAGTATGCAGATTGAAAACTTAATTTCCCTCTTGAGAGTTCCGGCACTTTTTTTTCAAAACAAAACAAAACCCTGGTTTGAACAATTATTTTATTGTTGTTTCATAATACTGCTTTTTGTTAGCTTGCAATTGTGTTAATTCACCTTTCATATTTTGAAATAATATTGCTTTTAATAGTGTTTTTAGTACCTGCATGCAGATGTCACAGTAAATGGTGGGTTGTGCATCAAATGATGCTCAAAATCTTGCAACAAAGACTGTTATCGAATATGGAATGAGAACTGCCAGAGGTTCAAACTAGATTCAGAAAAGGAAGAGGCACTAGAGGCAGGGGTCATTTCGTAGAAAAAGAGGTGCAGGAGCTCATTAGCATAACTCATTAGCATAACTTATTTGCATATGCCACCCCCCCCTGAAATCACTAGAAGTATGTCAGAAGGCAAGACAGAGAGAAGAGAGAGAGAGAGAAAGAAAAAGCTGGCAGAGAGGGGCCAGCTACGAACCCAAGCCTCAGAAATACCACTGTTCTGGGAGGATAGCTTCAGTGGTGGCTGAAGCCTTCAAAAGGCTGATCGGAGGAACAAGGACCTTTCCAGGGGACGGGGTCATTTTGCTGCAGCCATGACACAAGCAGGCATTCCCCTGGGGGGGTGGGGCTGGCACCAACTCCCGGAGCTGCACTCCCCCGAGCTCCTGCTTGAAATGACCCCTGACTAGAGGTCAAGTTGCAAATGTATGTTGGTTACTGGAGCATATGAGAGAATTTCAGAAGAAAATCCATAGATTTTGACTGTGGAGCATGAAAAGCTATGGTTGGTTTTTAAGGAAATGAGTGTGCCACAGCATCTGACTGTTTTGATGAGCAATGTATTCCCCATGACTATGTAAAGGTGTGAAAGCTGGACAAAGAAGAAAGCCGACAGGAAGAAAGTAGATTCCTTTGAAATGTGGTATTAGAGGATACCGTGGACCGCCAAAAAGACCAATAAGTGGGTTCTAGACCAAATGAAGCCTGGACTCTCCCTAGAAACTAAAATGACTCAACTGAAGCTGTTGTACTTTGGTCACATTATAAGAAGACAAAAATCACTGGAAAAGGCAATAATGCTAGGAAAAGTCAAAGGTATCAGGAAAAGCAGCAGACCCAACATGAGATGGATTGACTCAGCCAAAGAAGCCATGCCCTTCAGTTTGTGAGACCTGAGAATGCCTGTTAAGAGTTGCTGACTTGGCATAAGACAGAAGGAGCTTGATGGCGCTTAATACACAAACATGTTCCCGCTAGGAGGGGGAGACTTCCCATCCCATGCAGGCCCTACCTACTGCCTCTTAGCTGGGAAGTGGGAGAAAAATGGGTGGTGGTGGAGGGGAGCAGTTGCTGGCGTCCTAGTGCACTGATATCACCTCTGGTGTGATTGGAAGCGACATCTATGCATTGCCAGCAACTCTCTAGCACTCAGTCAAAACTCTATGGTTAAATCCTAGCATTCAGTCACAACTCTATGGTTAATGCTACAGTTTCGCTGGCAGTGTCATTACATCACTTCTGGTCCTACCGGAAGTGATACTGGCATGTTGCTGCAAGGTCATTATGTCACCAGCAAGCACTTCCCCCCAGTGGTGAGTCTCCCACCGGCTGCCAGCCTCATGCTGGCTATCCTACTGTATCCCTTTAGGTGAGCCCTCAAGAGCTAGTTTTTGGTTCCCCCCCCCCATGGCCTGTATGGAGGGGCCTCACTTAGGTCTTGTTCTGTGTGTGTGTGTTGGTTGCAGTCCTGAAGTGTGGGTCTTGATGTTCTCATCCCGCTACTGGCAATAAAGACTCCTTCTCACATTTATCCCCTATTTTGACATATTTATTACTTTGCTGTCCTTTCCCCCTCCTAATTAAATCAAAACAACTGTTGACCTTCTAACCTTAGCTTGTTATTTAGTTTCACTTTGAATGTCTTAACGTATCTGCATCATGTTATGTGTTAATTTGCTGTTCAGCCTGTATCCAGGTCAGGTGTGGAATCTAGCTTCCTTTCCAATGTATTTGACAACGTGGGTCTTGCACACGAAATCTCATACCTTGAATAAACCTTTGATGGTCTTAAAGGTGCCACTGGACTCTAAATTTGTTCTACTGCTTCAGACCAACACAGCTGACCACCTGGAATAAAAAGACCTGTTACTGAAGCTCCCAGTGTCTCCTCTATGCCAGTTATTGAGCAGAACTGAAGGGTGATCTGTTACGTAAGCTTACCCCTACCCACCATGCCTCAAAGAATACTACAGTCTCAGAGTTTTGTGCCTCCTCCAACTCCCACACCTCAGGCAACCCCCGAGGCCCTTATTCCGAAAGAACTTGCCCTTGTGGCCTTAATAGGATTGAGACGTCTTTTCATGTTTGGCTCAAATGCAGAGTTTGTTTTTTGAGAATATAAAGGGATCATTATATCAAGCCACTAATTGATCTGTTGTCCCCCTACACCCAGGAAACTCTGTCTTCTTTGCTTAGTGATAAAGATCCTAAGATTACGCTGGCAACAGCAAAATTCGTTTCAGTCCGTGTAGCCTTTGCGTCCAGAAAATGAGGAAGGAGAATCTTCTGCCGCTCAAGATTCGTTGATCAATGAGCTTCTAAGGGAATAAAAGGAAAGGAAAGACAGAAGGAAAACGATGCAACCTGAGGAAAGAACGTACGGTTACACTCCACCAGACACATACAAAATGTCAAACTGAAGAATGAAACAGTTCTCCCCCACCAATACCTGGAGTGAAACCCAGAACAAGAGTGAGAGAGAAGTTTTTAAAGAGAGGAGCCAAAGGTCACAAGAACACCTATCGATTCAGAAAAACGCTGACAGGATGGAAAAGGGGGATTCCTTCATCTGTAGTATTACAGGTAACAAGAGTCCCTATTTTCATTTCATTTGTATTGGAGAGCTCTCTATCACAAGTTTGTCTAGAGACACCAGTTTAGGGATGGAAAAATATCCCTCTTTCTGTCTGTTTTTACTCCTATGCATTATTAGGGCTGCCAAGTCAGCCCGGGGGGCGGGGGATCCCCCACTAAAGGGGTTCCCGATCTGCAGGCCAGCATTCGGCCGGTGGGGGGAAGCCCACCCCTGAAGTCGTCCAGCCAGGACGACTTCCCCCACGCAATGACATCACCCGGAAGGTAGAGAAAGAGGTGCTTTTCTCCCTTTTTCACAATATAAGAACTTGTGGGCACTGAATGAAATTAATGAGTAGTAGCTTAGAACAGATAAAAGGAAGTACTTCTTCACCCAAAGAGTAACTCACGTGTGGAATTCACTGCTGCAGGAAGTGGTGGTAGCTACAAGCATAGATAACTTCAAGAGGGGATTGGATAAACATAGCTAGCGGGGAGGGCGGGGTATAAAACTGGTAATAATAAATAAATAAATAAATAAATAAATAAATAAATAAAATAAGCATATGGAGCAGAGGTCCACCAATGGCTATTAGCCACAATGTACAGATGGAACACTATGTCTGGGGCAGTGATGCTCTGTATTCTTGGTGCTTGGAGGGAAACAATGGGAGGGCTTCTGGAGTTTTAGCCCCAGTGGTGGACCTCCTGATCGCACCTGAGTTTCGGCCACTGAGTGACACAGAGTGTAGAACTGGATGGGCCATTGGCCTGATCCAACATGTCTTCTCTTATATTCTTATGTTGCCTGATCCAGGTTGGAAAACTCCTGGAGATTTGGGGATGGATCTTGGGGAGGACAGTGACCTCAGTGGGGTACAATGCCAGAGAGTCCACCCTCCGAAGCAGCAGCCATTTTTTTCCAGGGAAACTGATCTCTTTAGTCCGGAGGTGAACTGTAAATCCAGGGGATCTCCATGTCCCACCTGGAGTCTAGCATCTTTAATTAGTGCTGCTATTAGCAGAATGTATCCACAGGCTGTAACCCATAGCATACTGTGCAAATTTACTGATCCTCTAATGTTGGGGGGAAAGTTTATATTAGGCAGGAAAAATCAGGAACAAGGAAACAGAAGAGATAATCTAAGGGAAGAGTGATAGGTTCATTTGAAAAGGTGCATTGAAATGAGGTTATTCAAAGTGCACTAGAAAGGAACAGGGGCAGAACCAAAGCAGATGGCCACCTCCAATGTTCGGTTTCTTTTTTTCTGTTTGATTCCATACCAGTTTGCAAGTGGACCGTATGCATGCCATGGGGGTTGATTTGTCTTTACCGTATTTTCAGATAACTGACTCTTCTGCTTCTCCAGGTAATTGCATTTCTGTAGACACAAAGTTGATTTCAACTCTCTGTTTGTTTTTTTCCTCCTCTACCTTGCTGTCACTTCTGGATTCAGTCCTTCAAGTTGCTTCTCTGAATTGGTGATTCCACTTCCCCTCATTTTACTTCATTCCCCCCTCCCTTCCCACCCACCCTTTATTTTATCTCAATATTTAAAATGATGTTCCACTTATAAGACACAATGACCGATTCTGCAAAAGCTGTTGTCCTGCCTTCGGTCTCCTGTTTCCCCCTGGTTGCACTGCTCAATTTCCCACTATTTGTTGTGCGGCCGCATTTTGACCTGCATCTCTCTCCCACCCCCCCCCCCCCCCGATTTCCCCCATGTCTTCCTGATCCTTATTTTTAGGATCAAGAAGATGTGAGGGAAATCAGGGGGGAGATGCGGGTCAAAATGCCACAGGGCAGCAAATAGTGGGAAATTGAGCAGTACAGCCGGGGGAAATGGGAGACCGAGCAGCACCCCACTCTGCTTAAAGAAGTGCACACCTTTTAAAAAAATGTTTACAGGAGAAATTCTTGTGGGGCTGTGCCTATAAGAAAGGGAGCAAAGCTCCCAAAAGCCCCACCATAGCTATGGGCCTGGGTCAATGGCACATCCCTTGGGGTTGTCAGCCCCTCTTGCTGCTAACCTGGGCAGTGGGCTTTCCCAGCATGGGTCAAGAGCTGGGAGGGGAAGGTAGAATGAGGTTTTCCCTCCCTTGCAAGTGTTTGCAGGGCCCTTGTTTGTATGTAATGTATGTATAATGTATACTGCTGATTTACTGATGCACAAATAACATTGAAAAAATATGTACATTTTATGTGGAAAAACTGGAAACAAAAAATGAAAATTAATAAAGGAAATAGATGAAAATAAAGCCTCTGGAATTTGATTCAGGGGCAGAAGCAAAATATGAATCTTTGAACTGAACCGGCAAGTTTCAAACATTTGATTGCATTTCTGCATGGCACACAGGTGTGGAAATGACATATCGGCTGCCTTGACTAATTTATGTCTGACCTGTGCCAGGGGTGGGGAGTACATCAACTGATGAATTTGCCCGCTGAACATAAGAACATAAGAGACGCCAATGTTGGATCAGGCCAGTGGCCCATCCAGTCCAACACTCTGTCACACAGTGGCCAAAAACACCAGGTGCCCTCAGGAGGTCCACCAGTGGCCAAAAACACCAGAAGCCCTCCCACTGTTCCCTCCCTCCCCAGGCACCAAGAATACAGAGCATCACTTGCCCCAGACTGAGAGTTCCTATCTCTACCTTATGGCTAATAGCCACTGATGGACCTCAGCTCCATATGTTTATCCAAGTCCATCTTGAAGCCGTCCATGCTTGTAGCCCCCACCACCTTTTGTGGCAGTGAAATTCCATGTGTTAATCACCCACTGGGTGAAGAAGTACTTCCTTTCATCCATTCTAACCTGACTGCTCAGCAATTTCATTGAGTGTCCACGCGTTCTTGCAGATTTGCTCACTATTAATCAATTTCTGACCATTCTTTAATCCACCAAGAGTGTGTCTTGCCTCTTTCTATACTCAGTACTGCTATGTACAGGTCAGCTCAATTGTTGTCAGGTAGTAGGATCTTCTTTGGAGGTAGGACATGGGATTTCAATTAAGGCCCCCAGCATTCATGAACTTAGTGTTCTTCTTCTATGGAACCAGAATTCAATTCTCTCTCCCATGCTCACAATCTGTGGGGCGGAAGCAAGGATTAAATTAAATGCTCTTAGAGAAGTTTGGGTGAGCCTGTCTCAGATTGGAACCCGAAGGCCTGAGAAGGTGGCATTAGTCACAGAATAATGGGGAAACGCGATGAAAGATGGAGGTTTTAAAAAAGCAGAGGTCCTGGTATTACCACTTAACAAGGACAAATGAGACAATGAAACTGTAAATTTGTCCGAGTGCCTAATTTCAGAAGAAAACAGATGACACCCATCCTGGAATCGGTGTTTGGAAATATACAACTAAAAAGAGAGAGCTTTATTAACACTGGAAATGTACTCTTAGCTTGGATTTCTTTTTCAACACCCAGCTTGTTCATATCACAGCTCAGTGAACTGTTAACATCACATATTTCTTCTGTTCCAGGGGCGAGTCCAGTTTTGTCGGCTTGCTGCTAACTGCAGAAAGATGAGAACCATCTTTTCTGAAGAGCAAGTGCGAGACTTCATGGGAGGAAAGAAGAAAGACGACTGCATAAATCTAGATTGATGACCGAAGGAAGTGTCGAGTTGTACCCTACCACTGCTCGGCTGTTGCAAGTGCAAATTTCCCCCACTTTCCCCCTCCCCAGTTGTTACCCTGTGACCCCCAAGCTCAATCGGCATATTGGTGGTAGAATGTGACCTAAGGTTGCCAGCTCTGGATTGGGAAATACTTGGAGATTTTGGGGGTGGAGCCTGAAGAGGGTGGGGCTTGGTGAGGGAAGGGACTTCAATGGGATATAATCAGGGGTCCAATGGAGCGGGAGCGCACAGGAGCGCAGCCCCGCCCCCTCCTCGGGGTGCAGCCCCGCCCCCACCCCGTGACCAAGCCCCGCCCCCTCCCCAGCTTCCCCAAGCAGTGCAGAGGTGCAGCGCCCTGGGGAAAGCCCTGCTAGGGTCTTTATTGTTTTTAATGTTTTGTTTTCATATTGATAATTTTATCATTGTCCCTTTTATGACTGTGTGCTGCTTTTCCAGAGACTTGCTCAAGGTGGCATATAAATTTTCTAAGTTTACCATTTTTTATCTGGGCACATGGCACGTAAGTACTGGAGAAATTTCACCAACCCTTCAGCAGCTTCCACCCCATCAGTTTGGTGTAGTGGTCAGGAGTTGGACTCTAATCTGGGAGAACCGGGTTTGATTCCCCACTCCTCCACATGCAGCTGCTGGTGTGACCTTGGGCCAGTCACAAGTTCTCTCAGAGCTCTCATGAGCAGTTCTCAAAAGACCTCTCTCAGCCCCACCTACCTCACAGGGTGTCTTGTTGTGGGGAGGGGAAGGGAAAGGGATGGGTGGTGCACATGCCCTGGGTATCTCCAGTCTACTTGAAACCTGGTGGTTTCAAGGGAGCAGGAAGAGAATGAGGGTGTGTTCTTTACGCTTATTTTTATTGCACAAAGTATTGGATGGGGAAGGGAGTGGAGGAAGAGCAGGTCAGTTTCACTCACCTGTGGAGTGGAGGGGTGGGTGTCGCCTTCTGACACACTTCCGGTATGTTAGGGGGTGTGGTATATGCAAATGAGTTATGCTAATGAGCTCCTGCACCTCTTTTTCTACGAAATGACCCCTGGATATAATGCCCTAAACTCCACCTTCTAAAATAGTCATTTTCTCCAGGTGAACTGATCTCTGTTGCCTGGAAATCAGTTGTAAGCCCAGACGATCTCTAACTACCACCTGGAAGTTTACCCGACCACCCGGAAGTTGGCAACTCTAATGCAACCTGTTGTGTTTTAGTTTGCCTTGAAAGAGCGCATCTTCTTTGAAGAAACTGTAGTTCCCTCACCACACCTCTCTCTGCGGTTACGATGACTGGTAAACTCGCTCTTAAAAAGCTTGATTTCTCGGGATTGACTCGCCCCTGAATTCATGGTCTGTACGAAACAAGATTTTGTAGAACTAGAATTGAATTCGGTTGCCTAACAAAAATGCATTATATTCTGGACCCCACAGTCATTACGAATACGTGGATTTCCCTGGTACCATTGGTTTATTGTTCTGGAATTTTGTTTTGCTTTGTATTCCAGTCCTCCTCCATTGTAGTTTCACTACAAGTAATTCTAAATCTAATTGTGGAATGATTCGTTTTTGTATCAGACTCTGTTTCCTTGCACCAAATTTCTTCTGTAAAAATGGGTGTCTTCCCCAGCATTATTTGTTTGGCAATAAAACCTGCATTATACATATATTTATACATATTAAAGACATACATTGTATATGTAAATGCTGTGTATATTATGTACAAAGTGCACACAAATCCACAGCAAATAGTAGAAAACCAACACCACAGACAAAAATGTAAAAATAAACAAATTAGTGAGCATTTGCTTATTGCTAGAACAGGCCCTCCCCGACTTGGATAGCTCAGGCCAGCCCAATCTCATCTGATCTAGGAAGAAGAGAAGAAGAAGAAGAAGAGATTGGATTTATACCCCGCCCTCCACGCCCCAAGGGAGTCTCAGAGCGGCTTACAAACTCCTTTCCCTTCCCCTCCCCCCAACAGACACCCTGTGAGGTGGGGGGGGGGGGCTGAGAGAGCTCTATTCCCAAGCTGTCCTTGAGGGAACAGCTGGTACAGAGCTATGGCTTGCCCAAGGTCATCCAGCCAGGTGCAAGTGGAGGAGTGGGGAATCAAACCCGGTTCTCCCAGATTAGAGTCCGCGCACTTAACCACTACACCAAACTGGCTCTCTCTCTAGGAAACAAAGTCAGTCCTGGTTAGCATATGGATGGGAGACCATCAAAGGAATACCAGGGTTGCCACACAGAGGCAGGCAAGGGCAAACTACCTCTGAAGTCTCTTGCCTTGAAAACCCTACGGGGCCTCCATAAGTTGGCAGTGACTTAACAGCAAAAAGGAAAAGAAAAAACAAGAATATGCGCCCTTGAAGTAACCTTCAAGGGTTTTACAGCTTGAAAAAAAACCCCTACTTTCTAATCCTTTCTCTTAACTCTCCCCTGTCAAAATTCTGTCTTGTTCTTCCTTAATCTGGCGGTGTAATGCATTTCAAAAGTATAAAGGAGCTTTCTTTTAAAGACCTGCTTCAGCCAAGACCCTCTGAGCCATTCTTTGCAATCGGCCAGTCTTTCTCTCTGCTTTTTCACCCCTGCGTAAACCAGGTCTGGTCCTTTCTTAAGAACATAAGAGAAGCCAAGGTTGGATCAGTCCAATGGCCCATCCAGTCCAACACTCTGTGTCACACAGTGGCCAAAATACCAGGAGCCATCAGAAGGTCCAGCAGTGGGGCCAGGACACTAGAAGCCCTCCAGCTGTTGCCCCACCCCCAATCACCAAGAACACAGAGCATCACTTGCCCCGGACTGAGAGTGCCTATTGTTTTTGCAGCCCCTCAGTGAGTGCATTGAGGCCTTGGGGCTTGCAGCTGGAAAACACTCCCATGGGAGAGCTCTTTGTGAGGATCTCACAACCTATATATAGGTACTATCCATGAAATCATTGCAGTGGTTCCAATCACACTGGCCCCACATCTGGTTCCCACAAAGAGAGTGGTTCTCACGAGTTGCACCTATGAATGGAACCCAGTAGTGGCCCATGATGTTCCCCATGGTGTCCTCTATCTATATGACCCATCTGGTTGCCGATAGGAATTTGAACAAGAGAACTTTAGCACAGTCTCTTGGCTTGAAAGGAAAAGTGGAGGACATCTCTTTGTTGAACATCAAGAATTTTAGGGACGTCTCTGACATTTTCCCCATCTAAATTTCTGCTTGGATTCTGGGGTTCTTAACTGGTCCTGTTTCCAGTGAGCAAGTAGTACACTAGGAGCCAGCCATTGGTTTGTTTTTTTATTCCCAAATTCTGAACAGGGGCAGTTGGTCTTTCAGTTCCTTCAGATCATTTGCATGCCACCCCATGGTACCAATGCACATCTGTACATTGATAAACGTTGTAATCTCCCCATCTTGTACGAGTGCCCCAGAGATACCATGTTTGGATTAAATAGAGTTTATTAATTAGCTGATCTGTACCATCACAAATGCCTATCTCAATTATAGGGCAGGTTGCAACGGAGGAAGTCTATGGTTACCCAAATATGGGTAATTCCAGCCTAGCTAAAAAACCAGCAGGAGATTTGGAGCACGTGTGGAGAAATACAAATCACCATCACTCTGATGTCATAATGCCACTTTCATTACGAACCAGAATGTGATGTCACTGCATCAGAACGACATTCTAGCATTCCACTGCAACTCTATAGTTTTACCATAGAAGTTCAATGGAATGCTAGAGCACCACCCCTGTGCCATGAGGTTCAAAGCTTCATCTCCTTTCCCCGACATGTCATGAAAACTAAGGGCTTTGTAAACAGTGCCTAGAACTATGGGTGTTCTGTTCCCCAGCTCACCCTACCTTGCAACAAATGGTAGAACAGTCCTTTGTACTTGGATGCCTCAGGATTAGGGATGCCATATTTCCACTTCCTGCTGCCACTCTGGCAACTGGTGGGATAATTTTTTTAAAAAAGAATTGTTTCTAGCATGATGGCATTATGTCACTTCTGGGGGAAACACAGAAGTATTGCCACTTTCCTCTAGGAATCACTGGGAATTCTATGGTTTTCACCATAGAGCTTCTAACAATTCCTAGAGCAGAGGGTCTTTTAAAGACCAACTTCAACCAAGACCCTGTGAACCATTCTTTGCTTCTGCTTCCCCCCCTCCTGTGTAAACTAGGTCTGGCCCATTCTTGTTTTTAACCATAGACTTTTGGTTTTTACCATAGAGTTTCTGGCAATTCCCAGAGTAGCAATCCCCATGTAACACCCCAGGCTCCCACTCTTCTCAAGGTGCAGGCATAGTTCTGGAGTTACACATCTGCCTCTTGGTGGTGTCTGGGAACAAGCTATTTTGAGTTGTTGTTAGGGTGATTGCTGCCTTTGTTGCAGTTAGGATCTTTAGATCTAAGCATTAGATGTAAAGAAACCTGTTCAGTTCCATCACAACTTGTTGGGACTAGCTCTTTGTGAAACTTAGAATCTTTCTAAGTTCTCACTGCAACATGATTACCCCTATTGCTTGAGCAACCTGTCCTATTCTTGCCCTATTCCTAGGGTAGAGTGGGGATCTTGTCAGTATTGTGTGAAGTGGGATTGCAAGATCAAGCCTGGCAACCAGTGGGAGAGCTGAGGGTGGGGAAATGAGGATGGAGTGTGCCATGTCGGCTATGTCACTATGTCACATGCAGGGAAAAACCTGTGTCACATAGGTTAGCTCTAGGAATCACTGGAAACTCATACATACAAACCATACATTTTCTATTGATTCCTAGAGCTACCCTATGTAACTTCCAGGGGTTTTAAAGGGTTTTTAAAGGGGTCTAGTGGGAGGCCTCCTGCGATAGCAGGAAGCCTGGCAGCCTTAGGGTAGAAGTTAGTATATAGGACCATGTCTGGTTCAAATGCCCACTCTGCCATGGAAACTCTCTGTCTGACCCTGAGCCAGTCTCTTTCTCTCAGCTTTAACCTACTTTCAGGATTGTCAGGAGGATAAAACGGAGGCGGGGAAAAACAGGTATGTAGCTGAGCTCCTGGGAGGAAGGATGAGATTAAAAAAATCCCACAAATAAATAAATAATAAACCCTGCTACCTAGCAGATCTGCAAGATCCAGGAACTGTAAAGCAGCCCTGGCGAGGATATTGAAATCCCCCAGCCACACCATAAGGTTGGGAGGACTTCAGCACCAACCTGAGACCTGTAATTAATAACATTGTGTGCAATAAAAGATCAAGAGGGCAGCAGCTGGATTCCAGCTTCTAATCCACTCATAAGTTATTGACGCTGGTGCTAGCACTCCATCTGCTTCCATAATGCTTTGCTCCCCACTGTATTGTAAGGAAATACTTGAGTGTAGATGCTAAGGTCTTAAAGAAATGACAAAACCTTCAGAACGGATTAGCATGAATCCTTCGTACCTTGGGCGGTGGAGGAGAAAGAGTGCAACTGCATCACTTCCGATGCCAAGGGAACTGATCGAAGATGTAGTAGTGAAGCTTTCTGGAGCACACAGCATATGCACTAATATTGATGTTCCTCCTTCCTCATTTGATAGCCTAAGGGGATTTGCTATGTCCTTCTCTGGGTAAGCACAATAATTGCCAAGGGGTTTCAGCAGGGATATTTCTGAATTCTTCCCAGATAGGAATTATCACCAAAATATGTTATCCCACTCCAAGCTGATGATGTCCACACGTCCCCTCCTCTGCCCTGCTGTGCAGAGAGCATGGCAGCCGGCAAAAAAGGGGTTAATCGCCTCTGGACTGGTTGTTTTATTAGTGCATTGTAATAATTTTATCATGTTGATTGTATTTTGCTCTGGCCTATACACTTCAACTTGTTAGTGTATTTTTAGAACTAATGCCTTTTCTTGTGGTATTGTGTTAAATTTATTTACCTATATTTTTATGTTTTTTTATTTGTGAAGTGTTTTTTTGCTCACTTGTTATTCTTTGTATACTTACCATTGTTCTTTTTATGCTTTTTATAAATTTAATAAAAAAAATGTTGATTGTATTTTATTTGTTTTAATGCTGTAAATCACCCAGAGCCCGCTTGTGGGGTTGGACGATTCAGAAATCTAAATAATAATAATAATAATAATAATAATAATAATAATAATAATAATAATAATAGACCCACATGGAGTGCCTGGCAACCAGCAGGTGAGTTGTGGGTGGGGAAATTGGGGCAGCCACAACGATGGCGCCACATCACTTCCAATTAAAAACAAATAGTTCCAGGAATCACTAGAAACCCTACGATAAAACCATAGAATTTCTGGTGATTCCTACAGCTACCCCATGTCCCTTACAGTTTTTATCTGGAAGTGATGTAGTGCTGCAGTCTGGGAAACAGGACTCCTAGTTGTGGATTTGGAAGAAAGCATGCGTTTGCGCTTTAAATACACATTTAGAAGCATATTAAAGGAGGTGTTGTGGCTCAGTGATAGAGCACCCTGCTTGGCTGGTGGAAGATCAGTTTCAGTCCCCAGCATCTCTGAAAGGTAGTGTAAGGTCACGCTCCATGGTTTCTTAATGGATTTTTCAGCAACAGTAGGTAAAATAATTGCTTTTGATTATTTGCCATTCTTGTGAGATGTTTTTGTCGTGTCCAGGCAAGAAGCAGGAGAGGCTCTATTTTGTTTCCAATAAAGGTCCAATACAGTGCATTGAAAACAGAAGGTCCTTGCCATCTTCCTCTTCCCAGGTCAGAGGCCCAAGGTCCCCACCTACCACCCTTATGTGTGTCTGAAAGCTCTGCTTAGGGTTTGCCAACCTGGGTTCTGGAAATTGCCACCAACAGCCTAAAGGACAGCAAGTACTGTGAGGACAATTACAATGAACACTGTGAGCTGACTGCGAGCTGAGAACTCTGAACAACGGCTGCTACCGTCGTACGAACAACAATGACTGCTAGCACTTTATTATGGTTTTAGAGCTGTTTTAAGTGTAATTTATGTTTTAAGGTATCTTATCTGTTTTTATGTCAGCCACCCTGAGCTGGCTCCGTCCGGGAGGGTGGGGTAGAAATTTAATAAAGAAAGAAACAAACAAATAAATAAACCCACCAACCTCCAGATGGGCCCTGGTCCATAGGGGTGGCAGGTTGCCCTTGGCCACTGGTGGGCAATTGGGGGATAGTGCTGCCAGATCCAGGTTGGAAAACTCCGGGAGATTTGGGGATGAAGCCTGGGGAGGGCAGGGACCTCAGCGGGGTACAAGGCTACAGAGCTCACCCTTCAAAACATCCATTTTCTCCAGGGGAACTGATCCGTGTAGACTGGAGATGAACTGAAATTCGGAGGGATCCTCAGGTCCCACTTGAAGGCTGCTGGCATCCTTAGGCCTGGAGATCTTCCAGATTTTCAACTGTTCTCCAGACTACAGTAATCAATTCCCAAGGAGGAAATAGCTGCTTTGGAGGGTGGATTCAATGGCATTGTACAGAAGGGCTTACATTCACTCCCCAGACATGCTGGGCATAGACCCTGCAGTATGGTTACCACCACTGCAGTATGGTCACCACAGTATGGTTACCACCACCACTTAAGAGATTCCCAAAGAGCTGGGGTACAGCCTAAGGAGGGTGGAGTTTGGGGAAGGGAGAGCTCAGCCGATATGTGATGCCATATAGTTTGCCCTCTAAAGCTGCCATTTCCTCCAGATGAACTAATGTCTGTAGTAGGGAGTCTGTAGTAGGGAGTCTGTAGTAGTAGTTTGTGTAGTAGGGCACAAACTGAACCATGAAGCAAAATTCATCACGACTTTTGCCCTGTTTGTGGTTCGCAAACTGAAGGTCATGACGGGTCTATCATCACGAACTTCCATAAACTTTTAAAGCAGCTCATAGTGGTTCATGGCAGTTCATGGATAGAGCAGAAAAGAAGGGTTTAAAGGGACTCTGAGTTCCTTTAAACCCCTGCTTTCTGTTCTCAGGGAAAGCCACAAAAACAGCTGACTGGCGGGGAGCTCCCTGCTGCTCAGCTCTTTTTCAAGCTTTCTTGTCCAGTCCCTTTAAACTTGAAAGGGACTGCACAAGAAAGCCTGAAACAGCTGACTGGCCGTTCACTTATTTTTGGGCTTTCTGCAAACCACCAACCAGTTTGGGGCCATGAGCCAGTTCGGTTTGCAAATGAACCTCTGGGTTCGATTTGGTTTGTAGTTCAGCCACGAATCACAAACTGACACAAAACACATGTTTCTGGTTCGTACCTATCCCCAGTCTGTAGTCTGGAAATCAGTTGTTATTCCAGAACTCCCGCACCCACCTGGTGGTTGGCAGCCCTTCAGTACAGGGTGCACAACTGCTGAAACCACTTTCAGGTTTTTAAAAGTTTATTTAGGTGCCAAAAGAGAAGAAAAGGAATAGGATTGGAATGTGTCCTGAATCAGGGACACAGTATGCAAATCTTACCCAAGGGCTTGAACAAGAGCTGGTTTAAACAACAGTACCAAGATGGTGTCATTTCTTTGGATTAAACCCAACTAGAAAACAAAATCATTGCCATTTGTTGCCAACAGTTCAAAACACCAAAGGGACGGTGACTACCAAGGGCAGTGATGACTAGAATTTAGGGACTTCCCTGGTAAATAGGAATACATGGAGCAGAGAATGTTCTCACTGTCTAATAGTGGGTGGCCTATGGAGTTATGACAGTTTCTCTGTACTTAACTGACTTCCCAGAGTTAACAGGACTTCGGCATCTTTAGCTTTGATTCCCCGAATCCTCCCAAGCGATTAGAAGCCATTGTGGCCTAATCAACCAAGAAATTTAAACATAAAGGTGGCTGAAATCTCTCCGCAAAGTCCATTAAATACATATTTCTCTTTTATTACTTCACTATTTACAACTTTTAATACAATTGGGCTGTATCCTGGGTGGGCATAAATGCGCCCTGGTGGTGGAGGCTCCAGGTGAAGATCTAGTCTTCGTGTTTTACGAGCTTTCCGCTTCCTTTTCCTAATTGCATCCTCTAACCTGAAATGGAAGACAGAGACACGCTCGCTGACTTAATGCCGACCCCTAAGTACCCGAGGGAGGGCTCCAAATACCTTGGGGTGTGACATAATGCTAGGATTGGTTTTATGTTTGTACAGCTAAGTGAATGCGGTACATGAACTCCTCAAAGAAGGAACTGTGGCTTTTCAGCCATTTAACCTACCGCAATTCCTTTCAGCCTGCCGGAATCTAAATCAGAGCCCATAAGCAATTCATGCCAGGCAGTCATGCCGCACATAAAACAACCTCTTTAGCTGGGAAGAAAGAATGTTCCTGACAAATGCAAACCCATCTTGTTGCAAACAGGACAACATTTGATCTTCAAAAAATAGGTGCAGTTCAGATGGAATGGATTTGCTAGCTTCTCCCCCTTTGTTATTGTGGGCTTTCTGTTCTGTATCCCACTCCTCCTCAGTTCTGGTGTAGCTAGCAAAAATGAAACAGGAGTCCGGTGGCACCTTAAAGACTAATAGCATTTATTCCAGCGTAATTTTTGTGTGTCATACCTCACTTCATCAGGTACACTGGAGTGTAAATCCACGTATCAGGAATCACAGAATCTTAGAGATGGAAGGGACCTCCAGGGCCATCTAGTCCAACCCCCTGTGTCAAAAATTAATTCCGGAACTGGAGAATGCACAGTTCAGTGCAGAAATCCCCATGATTTGTTTCTATCTCTGTTTCCTCTTGTGTTACCAGTATGCACTTCTTCACTTGATTTGATCATGTATCAATATTTTTGCTAAACATATGCACTGGTAAAACACTTTATTAAAAGTCAAAACATTAAGAAATAACACATATAAATATAGACCAGTGATACAGAAATTATACCAAATATAATAAATTTGACAATTATTTTAAATACACACTAGCTAAATAGCTAAGTTAAAAAGAAATTACAACCAAACTACTAAACTTGTTTACAATTGTATTTAGAGCCATAACTAACTACATATCTTCATTCCAAAACTAGGAATTTGGGGAGTGGGTGAAATGGAAGACAGGATCATTGTTTGCTATCAATTCAATTATCAGGTTCTTGGTAAATCTGTGGAAACAATCACGCCAAGGCTGTATTTTTTGCAGCGTTTTAGCAATGCACCACTGTATGCCATTAACCTGAAGGAAAAAAATCACAGCTGCATATGACCTGGAAATTGGGAAATAAAAAAAGTGGAACAACAGAGAATTCCTAATGCGTCCGCTCCACTTCAGGAATGAGATCAGTTAGTTTGGAATGCTCAAATCCCCCCTCCCCCAAACAAGAGAAGTTTGGCTTCGCAGAATTTCTTAAGCAGTTTTAGCAGGTAGAACACCTGGCAGGTGTAACTAAAGTCAAGTATGTAAATTTAATTTTGTAAACGGTCTCTCATTAGCCTCACAGTGACATTAGGAACAAGTAAATGTGTCTCATTTTGTTTCTTTTGGGGGGGGCATTCATCTTATATTTTTGTCAACAATTTTAGTAGTAGGTTTTTGCAGATTTTTTGTAGTTTTGTAGATTTGCAGTGGTTTTGTAGATCTGTTTACCCTGTGTATAGTACGTATAATGTACAATGCACATTATTTATACTTCTCATGTATAATGCTGATTTACTGAATCATAAATACCACAGAAAAATCTGTAGAAATGGAGACCCCCAAATGCTGTAAAAATAAAAGAATATCAGGTTCCATTTGAACAATGAACATACAAAATATAAACAGCAGATAGTGGGATCAACACAGCACTTATGACAAAAATCAGAATCATGCCTAAGCATCAGTAACTCTCTAAACATGACATAACATGCTTTGCTTTCAATGCACATAGAGACTGGACATGAGTGCAGAGTTGTGACTCCCTGCCATCACATGATTGCCAGTTCAGGTCGATGGAATCTACACATATGTACTTAGGCTCTATCCCTGTGATCAGGAAGGTTAGAAAAAGTAGCATTCTCAATCAAGAGAGGAAAGCCTGCACACATACATTTCCCACATGCTCATCCTCCATGGATTGTGCATAGATGGGGCAGGGCCAGTGTGCTATGCCTGCTCCCCCCTGTACAGTTTGGTGTAGTGGTTAGGAGCACGGACTGTAATTTGGAAGAATGGGGTTTGATTCACCACTCCTCCACATGCACCTGCTGGTGTGACCTTGGGTCTCTCAGCCTCACCAACCTCAGAGGGTGTCTGTTGTAGGGAGGAGAAGGGAAATGAGATTGTAAACTGCTCTGAGACTCCTTCAGGTAGTGAAGGATGGGGTATAAATCCAATCTCCTCCTCCTCCTCCTCTTCTTGACTTCAATATGTATAATATGGTGTGTAGAGGGCTACTGACTTGCCCCCATGTGGAATTTCTCACTGTGCATGTGCTTACTAGTAACATAGAAGGGGATGAGAGATCATCAAGAACTGAAGGTTGTGCTCTGTAAAAAATCTGGAAACAGAAAAGAAGAGTGATTGTGATGGAAAGTTCTATCAAGGTGACTTACGGAGACCCCCATGGGATTTTTGAGGCAAGAAAAAAACAACCCAGAAGTGGTAAGCCATTGCCTGCCTCTGTGTTGGGACCCTGGACTTCTTTGGTGGCCTTCCATCCAAGTACTAACCAGGGTTGACCCTGCTTAGGTCCTAAAATCTGACTGCCCGATTCTTAATGTATTGGCTTCCTCTTTGCAGTCAAGTCTTGGTCATTTGCAATTCCAAAATGTGGGGAGGAGATTGGATGGGGGAAATTCTGGGAGCTTTCCCAGTTCATACAAGAGGCAAGTGGGTTATGGACATGGTTTTTAGCAACAGAGGGAGAAATAACTTGGAGTACCTGGACTTGTTTCTCCTTCACCCTCTATTAGTATTCCCCCGAACAGGTATGGCGAATGTAAGTATCTGGAAGGAATGAACTTCTCCCAGCAAGGTCCGAATGGAGGCAGCCTGCTAATCGCTGACAAGCGCCTGGAAATCCGACATGTTCATTTAAATGGGATTCTCAACCCTTCTCGGCTCGAGAGTTCCGCATCCAGGCGATGGCTCTGATAATCCCTTTTAGATTAGTGTCAGACCTTCTGACGAAAGGCTCTTCTCGTTCTTTTGCCGTGTTTACCAGGCTTGATATCCAAACACTGTTTCATATGGATTAGGGGGAGAGAGCCACGACATTTCGCTCGTACGCTGTGCGGTGCATCTCAGCACATCATGAAATTACATTATAGATTCAATTGTATAAACAGAAGATAGAACACAATTACAGCCTGAACGTCTATCCCCACCCCTCCCCAAGAGATAACCCGCACGTTGAAAGTCAGTTCGGCCCAACCCTGGTAAAGGGGGCATCCAAATTTGCTCATGAATCTTATCTGTTTATCAGGGCAGCAAAATGTAATTGTTAATCAAAGAATATTTTGGCAAAGGCAGATTTTGAAGGGGCAAGGCTGTGAGGAGTGTTTTGAGGGAGACTGTTATGCGTTTGGTATGTTCGCTGTTATGCATTTGGTGTGTTCGCTGCTATGCGTTTGGTATGTTCCAAGTGCTAGCCTGGGGGACTGGTTGGACGGCTGAATGAGGATCAGGAATACCCAGGTTTGAATCCCCACTCTGCCATAGAAGCTTGCTGGGTCACCTTGGACCAGTTGTACACTCTCAGCCTATCCTACCTCACAGGGTTGTTGTGAAGATAAAGCAGAGAACAGAATGTTCAGGAGACTGATGGGATAGATAGGTAACTAAGTTACCTGCTGGGACCTGCAAATGTTAAGAAAATAAGAAAGAACCTTGCTGAACTAGACAAAGAGTCCATCTGGTACTATCTCCCACAACTGCCTTCGAGAGGTCCTCAAACAGGGCGGAAAGTCAGTGGCCTAATCCTGCTGTTCCCCACCCTGCACCTGAAATCCAGAGGTACACTGCCTCTGCATGTGGAGTTTCCATTTAGCCACCGTGGCTACTAGCCAGGGATAGTAACCGAGTGCCAAGTGACCTTAACGGCAGTCAATCTCTCTCAACCTAACTTACGCCACACTGTTGTTGTTGTGAGGAGGAAACAGAGGAAAGAAGAATGCTGTCATTGGGGTGACCATTGTGGAGAAAAGCAGGAAAGAAAAAATATATGGTGTTGGCAAAGCTGGGAGGCGGGGAGTTCATGCCCCAAATCACAACCATTATGAATTGGGGCTGTAGAAAACAGCAAGAGTCCAGGAGCACCTTAAAGACTAACAAAATATATGGCAGGGGATGAGCTTTCATGAGTCACGGCCCCCTTCTTCAGATGCTTCAGAATCTTCAGATAACTGGGGCGGTAACTTTTCAGAGTCCATTCATGGGGGGGGGGGAACCCTCAACAAAGCCGTCCACAAAATGCCTTGAGAGGGAGAAAATGGTTTACCTCAAGGAGCAAGATTCAGCTTGTTGCCTGGAAAATCTTACCCACTGACCTAAAGCCTGGGAAGACAGATTGGCTCCTAGCCTCCAATGGGAGACCACTCCATGGGATCAGGGCTATTGCCAAAAAAAGGCAGGGGGCAGGTCGTAGATGTTTTTTGATGACCCTGAGTCATGAGACAGCCTGAAGGTGTTTTTGTGGGGGATGTAACGGGCACAATGGACTGTATGGGGAGAGAAGGTTTGTTGGTTATGTGGATCCCAGGTGATGAAGGCCTTTAAAGGTAGGGACTCGCTCCTTGAATGGAACATGGGAACAGATAAGGCAACCAGTCAAAATGTCCCAGAGTCATTGCAGTATATCCAAAACAGCTTACTCCAGCCCAAAGCTGTGCTGTTGCATTCTCTGCCAACTGGAATGCCTGCATTGTCTTCAAGGGCAGTGCAACACGGAGCATGTTACAGTAGTCAAGTTGAAAAGTCACTGGAGCATGGATCAGTGTCAGGATCAGTCTTGTCATGGTTCTGGCCTGTTTTTTTCTTCACTGCCATTTCCTAAAAATATCACCAATGTGTAAACTTCTTCAGGGTTTAGCTCCCTCCCATCAGTCTCTAGAAATAAGTCTCTGAAAATGGAAGATACATCTTAGCTCTGCTGTCCGGCCGCATGTATATGTTCTGTTTATGCATGGACTCTCAGGCACCAAGCAATCCACAGCCTGCCATTTCACATGGCCCAGGCTGGTCTGATCTCATCAGACTTTGGAAGCTAAGCAGGGCCAGCCTTGGCAAGTACTGGCTAGTACTTGGATGGGAGACCACCAAGAAAGTCCAGGGCTCATTATTCCAACAGATGATTGGTCTAAAATTTGGAAATCAGCAAAATACATAAGGTGCATTCCATACAAAGAAAATATATTTAAACTGTTTCATAGATGGCATTGGTCACTGGATAAGATTGCTAAATGTTTCTAATAAATGCTGGAAGTGCAAGACCAACGTAGGGACCTTTTTTCACATATGGTGGAGGTGTGATAAAATTAAAAAAAATGTTGGAACAAGGTACACCAAATGGTTTTAGAAATATTTAATGTCAGTTTTACCAATTATACCTGAGATTTTTCTTCTAAATACATTATCAGAAAAGCTTAAAGAAGAGAAAGTGGTAATTATTTATATATTAATTGCTTAATATATAATTGCTAAATACTGGAAATCTGAGAAAGTACTGTCCAGAGAGGAAATAATGCAGAAACTTTTAGAGCTGGCAGAGATGGATAGGTTGCATATTGCCTGTTCTAGCTTAAATGAAGATATTTATTGGAGAAGATGTGATAGAGTGTATGAATGGATAAACTCTTAAAATGTAGTATCAGACTCAAAAGTACAAAACTGTATAAAAATGGAATATTTGTAAGCTTATAAAACTAAATAAAAAAATGTTAAAAAAAAAGAAAAAGAAAGAAAAGAAAATCCAGGGCTGCTACTCAGAAAGTCCAGGGCTGCTATGCTTGTGGGGAAGGCGGAGTAAAAATGTGAAGAATAAACGGAATAAATAAAAAAGAAGGCAATGGCAAACATCTCTTGCCTTGACAACCCTACGGGGGGGTGCCTAAAGTTGGCTGTAACCCTACGGGGGGTGACTAAAGTTGGCTGTAACCACCCGTCTAACTATGTCTTCAGCTTGAACTGTCTTGGGTCTTTAACAGACACTCACTTGGCATTTAAATCAGTTGAAGAACGGCCATAGCAGAGTAAATGAAAACACCCTTCAACCAATGCTCCCTCTAAGGGGTGGAGTCTTGTGAGCAAAAATTCCACTTTGTGAGCTACCGGCATTAAAGTTGTGAGTGAGCGATTTGGCTGCTGCATAAATTAGTTTGCTCTGGAGCCCTCCTTCCTGAGCTGAGACAAAAACGTGTGAGCTGGAGGCTAAAAAGCTGTGAGCTAGCTCACACTAACTCAGCTTAGAGGGAACTCTGCCTTCAACCACAGGAGAAGTGCCTCCAGAAACAGATGAGGGCAGGAGGTTTTGGCCTCTGTCCCCAAGGTCATGGGTGAAAGGTTAGAAGGGATGCAAGCATCTCCTTCCCAAGCAGAGAGGAGCAGAATTGGTGCCGTCTGGACCTGCAGGTGGATGAATTGCCATTGACTTAATATGAAATAACAGGTCATTATTCTTCAAACCGCGGGGATGGAAAATGACAGCAGCCTTTTGGATGTAAACCTTATTCATCATGTCGCTTGCGTTGGTCGTTCTGACAGGGAGACTGACTAGTCTCCATTTCCAGTGCAAATACAACTGGGGAAGATCTATGCATTTATTCATAATGTCTTTGGCGTCTTAGTCCCCGTGCCTCAGTAGATGGTAGCAGATCTTCGCGAATCTCAGGCTCTCAGGCCATTCATTCATTTTCTCCTCCAAGATGCTCGATGCATACATTGTGGCAATGACATTTAGGTCTCCTTGGGTTTATATTACTTCACTCCAGGCGAACCGCAGACATGATTATGACGGGGAAAAAAGAGGGCATTAGCAGTTGAAATGGCAACTGGGGGGCTCCGCACAAAAGTTAGGGGGTCTGTGCTCCTGGCCCCTGGAAGTGGAAATGGGAGAGGCTATTTCAGAGGGCAGCCAGGTTGTTCTGCAGTCCAACAGCTAGATTCAAGTGCGGTAGTGCCTTTGAAACAGGCCCATAGCTAACACGGGGCCCACGGAGCCTGGCCCCCTAGCGTTTCTTCCAGGCCCCCTCCCTTCTGAGCTGCCCCCAAACTGAATAAATGCTATTAACTTTGATTTAATTAGCTGCACCCCCATGCCCCCCCCCCCAAATCTCTAGCTACAAGATTTCTGGGGGATAAGCTTTCGAGAGTCATAACTCCCTTCATCAGATATCTGGAAAAGGGAGCTTTGGCTCTCAAAAGCTTATGCCCCCCAAATCATGTTGATCTCTAAAATGAAACTGGACTTGAATCTGGATGGGGCAGACTGTATTACAGTGGCAGAACACATGACTTGCATGCAAGAGGTCCCAGGGTCAATCTTGAGCCTCTGCAGTTGAAGGATCTCAGATAGCCACTGCTGGGAAAGATCTTCCTCTGATGGAGACCCCAGAAAACTGATGATTATCCATCACAGCTGATAACCCATCACTAACATCTGGATCAGAGGGAATGCCACTTTTCTCTGTAGCTGGCCCCAAAGCCACATGGATAGTCACATGGGTAGGAAGAGCCCTTCCATAATGGAACCATAATGGAACTTTAAAAGGGAATTAGATAGATTCATGGAGGATAAGTCTATCAATGTCTACTAGCTACAGTGGCTGAGGGGAACCTCCACATACAGAGACACTAAACCTCTGAATCCCAGAGCCAGGAGGCAACAGCAGGAGAAGGCCTTGGCTTCTGTGCCCTGTTGCTGGCCCTCCAGAGGAACTGGTTGGCTACTGCGTGAGACAGGATGCTGGGCTAGATGGATCAGGGCTCTTCTTATGTTCTTATGAACTATTGATGGTTACCCTGAGAATAACTCACATGATCTGGACTGCCCAAGTTGTCTTCCATAGCATTATCGCTGCTGGCCAGCCACTACTTTCTTGGGTCCATGGGCTGGGTTTCAAAGCCCAGGATGGTTGGCCAATGTTTCATCAATATGAACTAATGGTTAGGAGATGGGGTCCTGATAATCAAAAAATCCATCTGTGTTTTTAGATTAGATATCTATCTGAGCTTGGAGAAGATGACTCCACTTCAGTTGAGGGGAGGGGGCAGATGTGCATGTGAGAGAAAGAGCACAGTTGATTTGAGGGCACAGATCCAGAGAGCTTTGAGAGTATCTAGCTGGGGTTAGTGGTAAAATGGGGGGGGGGGGCGCACAGTTGGGTGGGGTTGCCCAGTTTGGTCTCTGACTTCTTTTTGTTTTCTTTGTATATTAGAGAAGTCCAAACAGATATTAGTTGATAAAAACCCTGGAATGTGTAAAGCTGATTTATTCATGAACAGAGAATGTTGAAAACTGTGCACATTTCTCCGGAGAAAACTGTTGCGGGCGAACAGAAGATGGCATGACAATCGAAGCAGAGATTTGGGGTACTCGAAAAAATAAGGTCGAGATATTCAGAATGAGTCCTGGCCCTTGACCAAAAACAGGCGGTCTGTATCAAAAATAGAGAAAGGATGAACATATAAAGACACCGTGAATGGAGGTAATTCTTTTCCAAACATCATTTTCCGTAGAAAAGTACCATCATTGAGTGAGTTTAGAGCATTTGCGGGGGAAGGGGGGGAGCCAGGCTGCATGGACGCATTTTGCTCTGGCATTTACGAGAGGCTCTCTTCCCCATTCGAGGCCAAGGGTAATTCCAGATAAATACTATAAAATGCTGCTCTCAAAAGGCTTCGCTGATGCTAAAATTTCGCTGTCTGGCAATCATCAGAGGACAGCGTGAGCCTTTTCTCCCAAGTAATACTGTCAGTGTGGGGTAATGAATTTATTGATTTTGCCATTTTTTTTAACAGCACAACAGTTATTCCAGAGATAAATGTCTCTCATTTGCAGTCATTAAATCTGCCATATCAAGGACAGCTGGTGTGGGGGGAGTAATTGTCCAAGATTGGAAACGAGGAGGTACGGGGGGGGGGGGATCACATCACTCCCTCCTATGCAATTTTTTTTTTTAAAAATACTTAATCAATTGTCTGGTATTTTATGCGACAGGAAAAGTTAGTGAGCTAGTCTTATCATCATGTTGCCAAAGTTCCCTTCAACTAGGGTTGCCAACCTCCAGGGGGCACCTGGCGATCTACCGCTATTACAATTGATCTCCAGACAATCAAAATCAGTTCCCCTGGAGAAAATGGCTGCTTTGGAGGGTGGACTCTGTGGCATTATAACCTGCTGAAGTCCCTCTCCTTATGAAACCCCACCTTTCCCAGGCACAACCCCAAAAACCTCCAGGTATGTCCCATCCCAGAGCTGGCAACCTTACTTTCAACTGAATCTCTATCCAGATTTTGGAGTTCTGAATTTCCCAGTCTTTTTGCATTAAGAATCTTCTCTTGTTCTGAATTTCTGACATAGCACTGTACGTGGCACAGTTGTCACTCCCTGAAGTCCATCCTTGTGTATTTTTTATTTACATTTACTTATAGTCCACCTGTGTTGCTGAGACTTGAGGTGGATTAAAACATTTAGCAATGCAAAAGGAACAGTATAAGACTGACAATTGGACTACAAAGTTATAAAGCAATGCAATAAAAAGACATGACATAAGAAATTCAAGAACTGGATTATGGAAATTAGAAAACAATTCAATAAAGCCAAGAAATTCATACAATAAACAGTGTAGTGGTTAAGTGCGCAGACTCTAATCTGGGAGAACCGGGTTTGATTCCCCACTCCTCCACTTGCAGCTGCTGGGTGACCTTGGGCAAGCCGTAGTTCTGGCACAGCTGTTCTTGAAAAAAAAAACCGTTTCTGTCAGAGCTCTCTCAGCCCCACCTTCCTCACAGGGTGTCTGTTTTGGGGCAGGGAAGGGAAAGGAGTTTGTAAGCCGCTCTGAGACTCCTTTGGGTAGTGAAAGGCAGGTGATAAATCTAATCTCCTCCTCTTCCTCCTCCTCCTCCTCTTCTTCTTCATTGTATTAAATTAGAAAACAATCCAATTTTGCTACAGTCCTATCCCTGACCTGGATAGCCCAGGCTAGCCCTATCTCATCAGTGGGGTCAGCCCTGGGTCATATTTGGATGGAAGACCTCCAAGGAATATCAGGGTCAGGATGTGGAGGCAGGCAATGACAACAAACCACCTTTGAACGTCTCTTGCCTTGAAAACCCGACGGTGTCGCCACTACTGTTGCCAGATCAGCTTTTTATCATTTTCCGCTGGTCCAGCAACTGGTCTCCTATATCCCCTCCCATGACCTAGCCACAGTGATCCACACAATGGTCACCTCCAGGCTGGATTACTGTAACTCGCTTTATGCAGGGCTGCCCTTGAATGTGACCCAGAAATGTCAGCTGGTGCAAAATGCAGCTGTGCGCCTCCTGGCTGGGATGCCCTTGCGGGCGCATATACAGGCAGTTCTTCGCTGGCTGCATTGGCTTCCAGTTGAGTATTGGATCAAGTTCAAGATAATGGTACTAACCTTTTAAAGCCTTATGGGGTCTGGGGACAACATATCTGCAGGACTGCCCTACTCCACCTCAGCTTGTCTTGCTGCTGTGCACTTTATTAAATTGTTCCACGGGTCGATGTTTTGCCCACCTTCTGGTAGGCCGGCCCCTGGGCACGTATACAACATACACTATGGAGCCTGTTTATTTGCTCGCCATCATGTACTGCATTATGGATTTTATAGTTTTTAAACTGTATATATTGTGTATTTTAACTGTTTATTTCCTCGTGACCCGCCCTGAGCCCGCTTGTGGGGGAGGGCAGGATAGACATTTCAAAAATTAAATAAAATAAATCAGCTGAGACTTGATGGCACTTTTCACTGCCACAGTCCTATCCCCTTTATAAAAAGGCTCTACTGAATAATTCCACCTTTTGTTCTCCCCCCACCACCATGAGGTATCGATGTCAACTGAAAAAGCACAGTAATGTCATTCCATTGATACGGCTGTACAGATTACTGCTTCGAAAGCATTTAAGCTGAGACCAAGTGCATATGCAGATTGGTAAACCAGCTTCCTGACTTGAATAGCCCAGGTTAGCCTGATGTCATCAGGTCTTGGAAGCTAAGCAGGGTCAGCCTTGGTCAGTACTTACATGGGAGACCACCAAGGAATACCAGTGTTGCCAAACAGAGGCTGGCAATGGCAAATCATCTCTGAACATCTCTCACCTTGAAAACCCGATAAGGGGGTGCCATAAGTCGGCTACAGCTCGATGACAAACTAACAACCCCCTCCCCCCACAAAGAAATATCTTGATGCAATAGCATATACTGTTCTGTCACAACGGTGTGGGGTTTGTTTGTTTTTTGCTTTGTGTTTTGCGCTCGGTATGGTTTTATTTGCAATATATACACACCACGTACATAATTCGTACAATTAGTACACATAAAACACTGGATTCTCAATGCACAGATAATGTTCAAAATGTGCAGAAATCAACGGCACAGAAAGACACAATCACAGGTACAAGTTGGATGAGGTAAAAGTTAGATCTTAGCAGGGATTCCTGGGTCGAAACGGGGAGGATGAGAAATCCTAAATCATCCCTACAGCAAACAACCGTGACATCATTCATCACTGGGCGGCCCAATGGAACCCGGCCAGCATTTTGCTGCGAGGCTGAGATAGCTTGATGCCTGCGAATGCTCTCCATTGTGCATTCTCTAAGCAAATTCACTTAGGGAAGGGGAAATAAAAGCTGTTTGTTTGCCAAACAACTGTGACATATACAGAACGCCCGAGAGAAGCATCTGTTGTTTCCGAATGAGCCACGGTTCGAGGTAGTTAACCTCTTGCTATTGTTAAGCTGTTGGAAGGGGGGAATGATGCAAATGGAAATGACTTTCCGCAAATAGCCAGAACAATCCTTTATCTCTTCATGGTTCTGATCTTTTCCATTGGAGAAGCAGCAGCATTGTCATTTTTAATAAGTCCGAGGCTCGCTGCAAATGTGCTGATGTTGAAGCTTGAAAGATCGTTCTGGGTAGAAGGCTAGAGAGGAACGAACAGCAGCTTCATCTTCAGGCTTTTTGTGTATTCTGGAGCAAGCGGAAGGTTCAGGGTGTTTGTGTTTTCTCTTCTGGTGGTAGCAAATGTCTCTGGTATCTGGTCTCCTCACTTGGGAGGCGGGGCATGTGTGAGGTGGAAAGGGAAGCTGGTGTGCCGATGGACGTAAGAACATAAGAAGAGCCCTGCAGGGTCCAACCAGGGGTCCATCTAGTCCAGCATCCTGTCTCATACAGTGGCCAACAAGAGTCCCTCTGGAGGGCCAACAACAGGGCATAGAGGCTTTCATAAGAACATAAGAAGAGCCCTGCAGGATCAGACCAGTGGTCCATCTAGTCCAGCATCCTGTCTCATACAGTGGCCAACAAGAGTCCCTCTGGAGGTCCAACAACAGGGCATAGAGGCTTTCATAAGAACATAAGAAGAGCCCTGCTGGATCAGACCAGTTGTTCATCTAGGGCCAACAACAGGGCACAGAGGATGAGGCGTTCCACTGAGGTTAGAGCAGCTCTTCATTATGATGTGGGATAGGAGATATATAGTTGCCTAAGAAATGGTAGATCTTCCCATTCTCGCCAATAACTACAACTCCCATGAGGCAGTGTACGAATGCACAGGCCTGGAGTTCACCTGCTGTTCCTATTAACAAACACCTTGTCATAAGGGCATGTTGAGCTAAGAATTCAGTGTACAAACAAGTCACACAGCCCTGAGATACCTGTACTGGTAGTGAATCAGGTTTTAACAAGGTTTTGGTGGACAAGGGTACCTGCGGGTTGAAAAAGGCTACAATTCCCAGGTGGTAGTGTGAGAATGCACATCTGCAGTTCAGTGTTGATCTGAACAGTTCATCTGCTTTTTTCAATAACAATCATCAAGCCAGGCAGCAATAAAAGACACATGGAGACCCTTTGCAACCATAAGTCCCTAACTCTAAAGGGCTAATGTTTCATGCTCTTCAAGAATGTGATAAATAGCAGATGGGGAGGCAGCAGTGGCATCAGATGGGGGAGTGTACAGGGGATGCTGGGGAAGAGCAGGCATTGATAGTGTATGTGCAATCATCTTTTGAGCCCCTACTTCAGGTGCCTCTGTCTTCTGAGATTAGGCAGGTGGCAACCTGGGAGAGGGCCTTCTCAGTTGTGGCACCAAAACTCTGGAACTCTCTCCCAGGGAGGTAGACTTGTCTGCCCCCTTGCCATCTTTGACCGGTGAGTGAAGACTTTTTTTGGTTTGGTTTGGTGTTCCCTCAGTGAGTCCTTCTTCATGACCAGTGTTATTGTTTTTATGTTTTTGTATGTTGTCTTTTAGCTCTGGTTTTAATGATTTTAATGATGTCTTTCTTGTTGATTTTAATGGTTTTTAGGATATGGTTTTATCATGTATAAATAAATAAATATGTATGCTTTAACTCATTACTCACTTTGGTGGCCCTTATGAGAACAGAAAGGTGGGGTATATATTTTGTGCAATATATATATATATATATATATATATATATATATTTGCATATGCAACCTGTTCTAATGAAGCAAACACTTTCTTGACTGTTAAGCTATGTTCACTGCAACTGTGGAAAGACCACACCAGTCAAACAGACACCAGGTAATGCAATCTAGCATGTGATCAGTTACTTCTAGTACATGTAGTCTACAAGTTTCTCATGTACAATGTATGTCATTTATTTGTATATACATACATATCTATGATACAGGGATAATGTTCATTTATTGGCACACAAATAACACTGGAAAAAGGTGAACATTTTGTTAGCAACATTCCGGATGAGGAAATAGATAATGACATCAAAACAATGAATCAGTATAAAAGGACAGGAATCTTAAGAAAATAATCAATCTCTGTGCATTCATACAAGAGAAACAACAGTACTCAGGTTGAAATAGTAGGCATGGGAACTTTGATATAATTCCTATTAAAAAGGGGAGTAGACAGATTTGTGGTTGTCAGAGATTATAAACCCTGATAGCTAAAATGGAATCTCCAGGTTCAAAAGTAGAGTTGTGTTGAATACCAGTTTCATAAGGGGGACGACAGGGAAGCGTGTTTCCTTCACGTCGTTCTTGGGACTTCTTGGAAGCTCCTGGCTGGCAACTGTTGGAAACTGAAGATTAGACTAAATGGTGACCTAGGTTTGATCATATAAAGCAATGCTAATATTCTTCTAAAGGATTAGCAGTGCCATCCTAAGCAGTGTTATACCCATCTAAGCCCATTGGCTTCAACTGAGATAGAAGAGTATAACTCTTGTTAGGACGGCACAGTAACTGACTTCATGGGCCAGCTGCTGTTTTAAAGTATGCTAGCTAAGAATGGAACTTTGCTATAGGGAGGCAGTGTACCTGATGTTGAGGACAAAGAACGGAAGGGGCAAAGAAGGTCTGTTGCCATTACGCTCTGGTTGCAGGCTTACTCAAAGCATGTATCTGTCCGCTGTGGGAAGCAAGATGCCACAGTAAGTAAAGTCAACAATGTCTTGTCCTGTAGGGTTTTTCAAAGGTTCTAAATATCAGTGGAGGAGGGAAGGTGCATAGTATAGTCTGATCTCATCAGATCTCAGAAGCTAAGCAGGGCTGCTACTTGGATGGGAGACTGCCAAGGAAGGCTCTGCAGATCAAGGCAATCAATGACAAACCACTTCTGCTTCTCACTTGCCTTGAAAGTCCCTTGCTGGGGTCGCCATACATTGGTTGTAACTTGATGGCACTTTCGTATGTAAATACTGATGACAGCAACTTTTTGGGATGTGAGTACGTATCATGTAGAGTGATGCATACAGGCTTCATTTGTTTTCCTCCAGCATTTTATCTCCTAACTGGCTTTCTTGTTTCCTTGAACGGGAAAAGAGATGGACACCAGAAACTTGGCAGGATTTCCTGTTAATCTTCTGTTCAATGAAGACTTCGATTAAGTACAGTGAAGGGGGCAGTTCTTCCCCTTAATGGCTTACAAATCAGAAAGCCGTAGTCGTGATGTAGCCTTCAGAAAGAGAAACACAGACAGAATGCTTTTAGTGTGGAGTTGTATGAACCCATATATCCCCAGCTACTACAGTTTAGCAATTTTCTGAACTAGTCCCAGTTCCAGATAGCTGCAATGAACTATTTCCATGGAAAGTCCTGTCCAGCCATACAAATATAAACTGGTCTCAGGTGTACGTCCTTCCAATTCATGATCCCACTATTTGCTCATAGTTGCACTGCAAAATTGGTTTGGTAGTATTAAAGCTGGGTAAATACTACAGCCTTCTCCTACAAAAATGGTAAGGTTAGAGGGAATGGTTTCTAAGAAATGTTAAGATATCATGAGTCATGTCTGTTACAGCATTACCAAAAACATTCAAGCAATATGATCTTGTATGCTGAAATAAAGACACCAGACACAATATATCCTAGTTGGCAATTTAAAGGTTTCCCTTGCTTGAAAGCTAGTTGAATCTGACTCTAGGTGGCGCTCATCTCCATTTCCAAGCTAAAAAGCCAGCGCTGTCCGAAGACTTCTCCATGGTCATGTGGCTGACATGACTAATGTACTTAATAGTACTTCATTAACAAACCTTTGTTATTATTATGAACAGAAAGGGGGAAAGATTCTAATTAATATTTTCCCACACGCTATCTAAGCAGTAAAAGGATGCTTTCCCCTCTCCCCCTCCACCCTTTATATGCATGGGATATTAGGTTAGAAGTGATTTAATTAGACTTTCAACACTGGTCAAACAGTGGGCTGTTAGTATTATTATTGCTGTACTGATGGGACATCTAATGTGTGTGTGGGTTTAAAGTGCCATCAAGTTGCAGTTGATTCATGGAGACCTCAGCAAGAGGCTTTCAAGGCAAGTAAGAAGCAGAGGTGGTTTGTCATTGCCTTTCCTCAGCAGTCTTCCTTGGTGGTCTCCCTTCCATGTATTGACCCTACTTAGCTTCCAAAATGTGATGAGACTGGGCTATACCAGGCCACCTTCCCTCCCAGGGCATCTAATATCCCTCTGTAAATACTATTTTAGGCATTAAGCTTCATATCATGATGAATGACATAAACTTGTTTTTAAGGTCAGCAAAATCAATCCCAGTGATCCCAGCACTTCTCATTTAGCACCCCCACATCACCCATTTTGCCCCTGCTTTTGTGCTAGGAACAGGTACAAGGGTAAGATTTCTTACTGATTTACTGCAAAATGAAGTTTTTGTGAACTACAGCCCACTTCATCGGATGATGGAAGTGTAGCCTGTACTGGTAGAGAGATTGCTATGGTTTCAGTACTGAACAGGAGTTTGAGTACTGAATGAGAAGTTCTTCCTCTCACCAAAAGAGATGCAACAATTACCTCATGAAGCAGCAGCAAGAGCATAGTCCTCTTTTTTTGGTGGACTGTGGGAAATATTATATTTCTAACAAATGCCACAACCTGCCTTTCTTACCCAGGGGCAATCAAATCAGCTTCCATTGTTCTCCTATCCTCCATTTTATCCTTTGTAACAAAACTGTGGGGAAGATCTAACTGAAAGTGTTTGATTGGCCTAAGGTCGCCCAGCTACTTTCCATGGAAGACGGAATTCGAGTCTTAGAGACATAATGACGGGTTGCTTGAAAAATCTCTTATTACATGTCACCTGTCATGGAGATATGGGGTTGCCAGCCACCAGGTGGGGCCTTGGGATCTCCCGTTTTTACAACTGATCTCCAACTGACAGGGATCAGGTCCCCTGGAGAAAATGGCTGCTTTGAAGGGTGGACTCCATGGCATTGTACCATGCTGAGGCCCCTCCCTCCCTAGACCCCTCCCTCTCCTGGATCCACCTCCAAAGTCTCCAGGTATTTTCCAGCCCCGACCTGGCAACCCTATAGAGATAACTTGGTTCAGGATGTTCCGATTACCTTCATTTTGGACACTGCGACTCTCAACATCATCCTGAGGTGGACGGCCAATTTTCAAATACCTAGCTTTATTTTTGGATGAGTTATGCCTGCCATAGCTTTAGCTTCCATTGTGAATAGCATTGGTGGGGGTAACTGGGGCCAAGATATTCCCAATCCTTTCATTTTTTGGCCCTGGAACTCCAGTAATCGCCCTGAAGCTGGTAGCAGCCCATGGTGGCTCTCAGTGGCTCTGAATGCTTGGAATACTTGTGTATTTTGACTACCCAATTTTTATGTAGGGAGTGAATATGTGTTTGAGTACACATTTGTTTATGTATTATCATTAAAGAGGCACTTTGGAAATATGGATTGTATAAAATGTATCAAATGCATATAAAACACAGATTGAAAGGTACATTGCTCACGCATCTATCAAAAGTCCTCCCCAAAACAGCCGTAGATCCTTGGAAAGATGTGACCAGAATTCTTCCCATAGCAAGACTATGGAACAAATACAGAAGAGGATGAGAGGCAATCGCCCAAGTCTATGTAGAACAGGGGAAGACAGTACAGCAATTAGGGATGATTTCAAATTTCTCACCCCTGCTGCTTTGACTCCAAAATCCCTGTTTCGATTTTGCTTCTCCCTTGCAACAATTGCCTCGGTGAGTCTTTATTTTCATGTCATTTTGTGCTTCCTTGGGCCAAAAAATTCCCATTAAGCATACACATTTTATTATTTTTTTGCATCAATTACCTCTAAATGTGGTGTCGGAGGAGAGCTTTACAGACATCGTGGACTGCCAAAAAGACAAATGGGTGGGCTGTAGGTCAAACCGATCCTGAACTCTCCCTAGAAGCTAAAAGGACCAAACTGAGGCTATTGTACTTTCATCACATAATGAGAAGACAAGGCTCACTGGAAAAGACAACAATGCCAGGAAAAGCTGAAGACATTAGGAAAAGAGGAAGACCCAACACGCGATGGATTGACTCAATCAAGGAAGCCATGGCCCTCCGCTTGCAAGACCTGAACAAGGCTTTTAATGGTAGGATGTTTGGAGGTCTTTAATTCATAGGGTCCCCACCCTAAATTGGAAATGACTTGATGGCACATAACACCCGCTCCATAAATGTATATAACGTGTACGTGACAATTCTATTTGTAGCAATGGCATCCAAAGGGCATGAGAAACAAACAGATCAGGAGCTCTAGGAACATAAATGAAAGAACATAAGAGAAGTCAATGTTGGATCAGGCCAGTGGCCCATCCAGTCCAACACTCTGTGTCACACAGTGGCCAAAAACACCAGGTGCCCTCAGGAGGTCCACCAGTGGGGCCAGGACACTAGAAGCCCTCCCACTGTTGGCCCCCCCCCAAGCACCATGAATACAGTTCATCACTTGCCCCAGACTGAGAGTTCCTATGATCATGTCCAAAAATAAATGGAAAGGAGCATATTCTTAAATACAACTGGCAAACAAAACCTGTGATTCCTTATAGAAACAGGCCTATTTCAACTGGATAGTCCAACTGAATTCAGTTGGATTGGATGTGATTGCTAGGTTGCTCTCTGAGGCCAACTGGAAGTAAAGCAAATTTGGGGCGCAAAACTATTCACAATCTGTAGGTGGCCTCCAGCATCTTCATACACAAATCTGGAATCTGGACCCTTTTTTGTCACCACATACATATGCAAAATGTCATTTCTTCTCTCTCTAGGGAAGTTTAAAGTTGGATTATGGGACACCTGGACAAGAGTCCCCTACTGATGTATGATGCCATTCCATATTGCTCCCATCATGGCAAGGAAATCAAGCTGTCAATAACCCTGGGAAATAAAGCAGCTCTGTGCGCTACGATGCGATTTTGGCATGTTCCGTAGCATGTGTGCATCCACACAAGCAGAACTAAAAATGAATATTGATGGCAGGGCAAGTGAAATCCTGCATATTCATCCTCCCCCCATTTCCTTTATCACTTATTCTGTAACAGCTGTTTAATTAATTGCTTGAGCGCCTTCCTAATACATCTTATTTACATACAAAATTACAGAATAATGGTTTGCCTTTGAGTTGAGCGGGAATTTAATGTCTGCTCGCCATGCATCACGGAAGATGACTGCTCAGGAAGAAATAGTTCAGGATGGTTTTCGACTGTCACTATTTCTCCCCCTCCCCATTACTGGGGCTTTATTTTCTCCAGGTTTTGTCGCTGATGCTTTACAGGTGTTAGAAGATTGTGTCGGGATGATAGCAGCAAGGAAAAAGATGTTTCTTTTCAGAGATGGGATTTGAATTCTGGTTTGGGGGGGGGGGAAAGGAAGACAACTTGATGCAAAGAGGAGGGGGTAAAATACAAATTAGCATTGTGGAAAATAATATGACATTATCTTTGCGGTTCAGGCTTCTTCTGTGCTTGGCTAAGCTTGTCTAGACAGCAAATGGGTCTTTGTAGCCAGAAACTGTCTGACTTTGGCATCCGATTTTGCAGACAGACGCCCCTTTGTCGTGGTCCCCCCTCCCCAAAAGGGGCCTTTTTCAGTCGATTCTGGCAGGGCAACAGACTGGCATCTCTTTTCTCCCAACCTGATTATTCAGACAGCATCTCATGCCTTCATGAACTCATCAGCAGAGCAGCATGAAATGGAAAGCAGTCAAATCCGTCCGCAGACATGCTAATGTTATCATGTTGTTTCCAAACTTTCGAATGCATTTGTGAAAATAGAAGGAGAAGAAGAGATTGGATTTATACCCTGGCCTTCACTACCCGAAGGAGTCTCAGAGTGGCTTACAATCTCCTTTCCCTTCCCTTCCCCACAACAGACACCCTGTGAGGTAGGTGGGGCTGGGAGAGCTCTCTCAAGAATGGCCCTTGAGAGAACAGCTCTGAAAGGACTTGTAACTGACTCAAGGTCACACCAGCAGCTGCATGTGGAGAAGGGGGGAATCAAACCCAGTTCTCCTAGATTAGAGTCCGTGCTCCTAACCACTACACCAAACTGGGGGTTGGAAGCCTGACCTCTCACTTAGAATCCCATCCTAACCTCTGGCTTTGAGGATCAGCGCAGGTCTTGTACACTCCGATTCTCTCCATTTTCCAGGAACAGCCTGCTCTACACATTGCTTTTCCTTTTACCTTTTTGCCTAGTTAAATCATTGTGAATAATTTTCTAGTATTGTCCTTCTCACAGTTTAGCTTCTTCCCCCATGTTCTCCTGAAGCATTCACTCACTCACTCACTCACCGTCCATCCGTCCGTCCGTCCGTCCGTTCATTCATTCATTCATTCATTCAGTCATCTTTCTTGTTGAGACCCAAGGCGAATTACTGGATGTAAATCAGGGCAATGAGACAACATTCATTCATTCATTCATTCATTCATTCATTCAATAGGTCATCTTTCTTGTTGAGACCCAAGGCGAATTACTGGATGTATAACAGGGCAATGAGACAACATAGAACAACCAATGAACAATGCATTTCAACCACAGAGTTAGAGATTAATGCGAACAACATACTATTCTAACACAAGGTACAATATAAACAATGCAGAAAATGGATTCTGAGGTGTAAGACAAGGCAGTAAAAGCAAGTGGTACCTACAAAATAGCGGACTATAATCTAATGTTGTTTTGTTGAATGGGGCTGTGGCTCAGTGGCAGGACATCTGCTTGGCATGTAAAAGTCTCAGGTTCAGTCCCTGGATTGGATAGCAGGTGATGGGGAAGACCTCTGCCTGAGACCCCTTAGAGCCATTGCCAGTCTGAGTAAACAGTAATGGCTCTGATGGACCAAGGGTCTGAATCAGTATATGTCAGCTTCATGTGTTCATGTGAATTCAACCAACTTCTCCTCTGGTGTAAGAGGAAGGAGGGATAAATTTACTCAATTTCCCTCCACCACCATTTCTTCAGTGCACATCTACGTCAGTGTGTGCGCATGAATGACAAAGCACCACATCACACACTGTCTCCCCTTAAACATCTTATGGCCATTGAAGTAGTCTTTTGAACTTCTGAAACAGATGGTAGGACAGGGCAACTGGTTGGTTACGGTATGAAATGGTATGCTGGACGAGATGGAGCACTGGTCTGAGCCACCAAGGCTCTTTTTACACTGTCATGTTCTTATATTCACAGCATCTCCAGTTAAAAAGATCCGGAAGTAGATTTAAACAAACTATAAACAAGAGAGAAGAAGATCTCAACCTGAAGAGTTGTTGCTGATCTGAGTCGTCAGTCATGACCTTCATAGACCAATAGTCAGATTTAGTATAAGGAAGCATCATGTGCCCACGGTCTTGCCCTCCAAGTGGGCATGCCTGCCATTCTAGACAGGAAATATCACAGAAAGAGAGAGGATTTGCTGCTGGAGGATATTGTGATGTTGTCCACAGGCACAGACAGCTTTAAAAGGGGATTAGACAGATCCATAGGGGATAGTTCTATCAGTGGCTATCAGCCATGGTGACTAAAAGATGTCTCCACATTATGAGGCAGTAAACATCTGAATACCAATGCCAGGAGGCAACATCAGGGGAAGGCCTTGGCTTCTACGCCCTGTTATTGGCCTACGAGGGAGTCGACCACTGCGTGAGACAGGATGCTGGACTAGATGGACCACTGGTCTGATCCAGCAGGGTTCTTCTTATGTTATGTTCTCAGGAAAAGCACTATCTGATAGTCTTTGAAGGTAAATAAAGAAAATGTTGTATTTGATTGACAGACACTTGGAAACTGATTAGGTGCCAAAGGGGGCTTCAAGTAAGACTAGGAATGGGCATGAACAGGCTCATGGACTAAAGATCACAAGAAATTTTGATTGGTTTGCCCTTTTGCAAAGTCAGGTTCGTGGCAGCACGCCCAGAATGAAATTTCACATGAATTTTCAAGTTGTTCATGGAGGTTCGTGTCAGTTTGTGAGTGGATGCATTCCCAGACAGAGTATCCCCACTCAATCAAAATGTTTATAAAACTTCAAAGCAACAACTTGGAGGGTACGGAGAGGAGCATCCTGGGGAGGTCCCCTGCGATTTTGATGTCTCTTGCTTGCACAGGATCCGTCCGATATACTCCGGAACCTCCTGAACCTCCGGCTGTTAACATGGTCAAAATCACAGGGGACCTCCCCCCAGATGCTCCCCTACATGCCCTACACATTTAGTGTCTCTAGCTCGCACAGGATCCATTCTATACACTCCTGAACCTGTACTTGTCAAAATAACCATCCTGACTGTGCAAGCTAGAGACACCAAATGCACCGAGGAACTCTGGCTGATTCTCCTCTACCTGCCGTCCAGGTTTTGTGAGGATTGAATTTATGAGGTCTAAGTTATGCCACCCCCTCCCAGAAGGTGCACCCCGGAAAGCGTTTTCTGGGGAAATGACTGCCTGTCATTCCGTTTCAAGGTGTTGGTACTGACCTTCAAAGCCCTGTGTGGACAGGGACCTACATATGAGCCCCGGAGAGCCTTGTGCTCAGCAGATCAGTACCTACTGGTTGTCCCTGAGGGACCTACAACAGTTCTGCAGGGCCTGAGAAATGGACCTGTCCCACCAGACCTTTGGGTGAGGTGGTAGACATCCAATTATTCCATCTATTGGCCTCCTTTGCTGAACCTTCCATCTTTGAATAGCCCATCAGGTGAAGATCCATAGTTTGGTCTATGGCCTAGCAGCTCCAGTTTTTGTGGTTACCATATCAAACTGCTATGCCATCTGTTTGGTATAGTGATTAGCAGCATGGACTCTAATCTGGGTTTGCTTCCTCACTCCACCACATGCAGCTGCAGGCGTGACCTTGGGTCAGTCATAAGTTCCTCCAGAGCTGCTCTCTCAAGGGCAGTTTTGGAGAGAGCTCTCTCAGCTGCACCTACCTCCCAAGGTGTCTGTTGTGGGGAGGGGAAGGGAAATGGATTGTAAGCTGCTCTGAGACCCCTTTGGGTAGTGAAGGGCGCAGTATAAATACAATCTCCCCTCTCCCTCCTCCTCCTCCTCTTCTTCTGCCTTGTTTATAGTTTGTTTAAATCTGTTTTAACTATTTATTATGAAAGATTTTAATAAAATGTTTTAATCCTTATTTGAAATGTTTTAACTCCTGTTGTTATCTGCTCTGAGCCTGTTCATGGGTAGGGCTGAATATAAGCTGAAATAAATAAATAAATAAATATGTACATAGATATAAATAGAAGAAGAAGAGTTGGATTTAAACCCTGCCCTTCACTCAGCATCTCAGAGTGGCTTACAATCTGCTTCCCTTCCTCTCCCCAAAACAGACACCCTGTGAGGTTGGTGGGACTGAGAGAGCTCTGAAAGAACTGTTCTCGAGAGAACAGCTCTGAGAGAACTGTAACTGACCCAAGGTCACCCAGCTGGCCGTATACGGAATCAAACCCAGTTCTCCAGATTACAGTCCACTGTTCTTAACCACTACACAAAACTGGCTCTCTAGATAAATATAGATAAAGATACAGAGATAGATAGAAAGATAGACAGATAGACGGATAGATAGATAGATAAGGCAACATAAAGGAGCTTCCACGAGGTCTCCCATCCAGGCATTCATTCCAGGAAGGCTGCTGTATGGCATGTCTTCCAAACAAAAGTCCATAATGTAATAAGCGTACTTTGCTTAAAGACAAAGAAGAAGAAGAGGAGGAGGAGGTTGGATTCATACCCCGCCCTTCACTTGGAGTTTCAGAGCGGATTACAATCCCTTTCCCTTCCCCTCCCCACAACAGACACCCTGTGAGGTACGTGGGGCTGAGAGAGCTCTGAGATAACTGTCCTTGAGAGAACAGCTCTGACAGAACTATGGCTTGACCAAGGTTATCCAGCAGCTACAAGTGGAGGAGTGGGGGATCAAACCCGGTTCTCCCAGATTAGGGTCCATGCACGTAACCACTACACCAAACTGGCTCTCAAATATACTTGACTCTAGCATTAGGGTTTCTGAGAAGAAATGGCAGCTCCTTCTTTATTGGGCCCTGGGCAGTCAGAACGGGCGTGACATAGGCAGCAACAGTGTCCTGTGGCCTCTCATTGATTTTTCCACTCATTTCTTGCCAGCCCCACACAGAGAGGAAGATGGGCAATGGCTTTGAACGACACCCTCAATTTTGCCCTTGACAGGGGTCAACTTTTGTGTAATGTATGGAACCAATTACTACAAGCTGTAGGGATGCTAGCCAGTTCAGATAGTATTACACATTCAGGAAGGAAGGAAGAAGAAGAAGAGATTGGATTTATACCCCGCCCTCCACTCCCCAAGGGAGTCTCAGAGCGGCTTACAAACTCCTTTCCCTTCCCTCCCCACAACAGACACCCTGTGAGGTGGATGGGGCTGAGAGAGCTCTTTCCCAAGCTGTCCTTGAGGGAACAGCTGGTACAGAGCTATGGTTTGCCCAAGGTCATCCAGCCAGGTGCAAGTGGAGGAGTGGGGAATCAAACCTGGTTCTCCCAGATTAGAGTCCGCGCACTTAACCACTACACCAAACTGGCTCTCCAGGACAGGTGCCAAAGGCTGTTAGGTAGACTGGCTAAATTGACTCTCTAAAGGCAGTGTAGCTCTGACTAGCTGCTGGGGAGGGGAATTAACGGGAGACAGTTTTGCTGCCATGCCCTGCTTCTTGGGGCAGCCCACTGACTATTTGTGGGAAGTTCGATATGGATTAGATAGATCACTGGCCTGATATACCCAGATTCATATTGCTACAACACAGTACTAGTAAATATAAGCTATAAATGTGTGAAGTTGCCTTATATTGTCATACTCTTGGTGTATCAAGGACAACCTTGTCTGCCCCAATGCTGTTGAGAGTGTAGGCATTTTTAGAGTTCAGAGAAAGAGTACTCGGTGCCAGCACAAAATGTCCCCCCCCCCATGGGAAGGGGGACCAAGATGGCTGCCATGGGGTCCAATTACAAAAGGCTGGGAGGTCTCAAGCAATGCATCCTCTTGTGGTAGGAAAATTTTTTCCCTGCAGACCCAAAGGTGTTGCTTCCGGGGGGTCTTCTGAATACCTCCTGCTCCAGTGAGCTGGGGGAAAGGTGGGATTGACTTTTGGGGAATACATACTTTGGTGGAGAAGCTAGGCGCCAGGAAAGACATCAGTGGGTCCCATAGTGCCCACAAACAACAACTGGGGATTAAGAAGAGAAGAAGAGAAGAGATTGGATTTATACCCCGCCCGTCACTCCCCAAGGGAGTCTCAGAGTGGCTTACAAACTCCTTTCCCTTCCCCTCCCCACAACAAACACCCTGTGAGGTGGGTGAGGCTGAGAGAGCTCTGACAGAAACTGCTCTTTTTTAAGAACAGCTGTGCCAGAACTATGGCTTGCCCAAGGTCATCCAGCAGGCGCAAGTGGAGGAGTGAGGAATCAAACCCACTTCTCCCAGATTAGAGTCCGCGCACTTAACCACTACACCAAACTGGCTCTGGTCTGCTCTGATTGGCAGTGGTACTCCGGGGGTCTCATGCAGAAGTTGGGTTGCCAGGTCCCCCCTGGCCACAAGTGGGGGATGTTGGGGTAGGGTTGCCAGATCCAAGCTGAGAAACTCCTGAAGATTTGGGGATGGAGGCTTGGGAGGACAGGAACCTCAGTGGGGTACAATGCCACAGAGTCCAGCAGGCAAAGCATCGGTTTTCTCCAGGGGAACTGATCTCTGTACTCTGGAGATGCGATGTAATGCCGGGGGGGGGGGGAGCCCCCAGGTCCTACCTGGAGGCTGGCATCCCTGTAAGTCATTCACATTGCCTACTCCCAGAACCTTCTAGCAGGAGTTGCTAGAGAAACTGGGACTTTCTGCATGCCCAGCTGGCACTCTACCGGTGAGCCATGGCTCCTCACCTTTTCTTTGGACAAAAGGTATGAGTTGGACTGCCCATTTCTGCAGCAAGGGAAACTTCTAAATACCATGGGCAGGCCCTTCAAGGCCCCCTACATTGCAGAATGTAAACATGTTTCTTCCCCACCGACCTAGCAGCTGCTTTGCCAGCAATGAAAGACCAGGTTCAACTCATAAATCCCAAAATAGTGAAATACTTTCTGGTTTCACAAAGAAGAACAGAGAGAAGGGAGGAGGAAAATAACCATTCATTTTGGTTACTGGGGGTTTTAGAAATGATTTTCACTTGCCTGCACCATGTTCTGTTATGTATTTTGTATTTTATAAACGATCTCTTGGGGAAAATAAGCAGGGAGGTGTAATCTTTTCTTCAGCACCATCTCCTTTTGTTAAAAATAATGAAAAGGAAACAATGCTTGTTCTAGCATTCAAACACACTTCTGCTGCTTCTTATGAGTAGTTTTATGGCAACTGCACATCTTAACAGCAGTTCATACCTCTGATGGTGCAATATTTGCTCTTCACGACTACAGCGTTTTAATCAGTACGGTATCTATTTTTGCACTATAAATACCCATTTCCAGTACTGTGGATTTGTTCCTAATATTGGAACAGTAGAACAGCAGCTCATATGTAAGAACTTTTTTTTGTCATATATCAAAGAAATTAGCTTTTCTGAACATGCACCAAGAAAGCTCATACATATGAAGCTAATTCTCAGTCAAGCCAAGGAGTGTTCACATATAGGGATGGGCACGAACTGAACCACGGAGAAAAATTCGTCACGAATGTTGCCCTGTTTGTGGTTTGTGAAGTCAAGTTCGTGGCAGGGTGCTCAGCAGGATATGTTCCCAGACAGACTGTCTCCGCTCAATCAGAATATTTACAGAACTTCAAAACAACTTGGAGGGCAGATAGAGGAGCAGCAGGGGAGGTCCGCTGGGACTCTGATGTCTCTAGCTTGTGCAGGATCTGTTCTACAGTTTGGGGTGGTGGTTAGGAGAGCGGACTCTAATCTGGGAGAACCGGGTTTGATTCCCCACTCCTCCACATGCAGCTCCTGGGGTAACCTTGGGTCAGTCACAAGTTCTTTCAGACCTGTTCTTTCATGAGCAGTTTTTGAAAGCGCTCTCTCAGCCCTACCTACCTCACAGGGTGTTTGCTGTGGGGAAGGGAATGGAAAAGAGATTGTAAGCCACTCCTTAACCTCAATCATTTTGACAAGCACAGGTTCAGAAGGTTCAGGAGATTATAGAATGGATTCTGTGCAAGCTAGAGACACCAAACTTACTGGGGACCTCCCCTGGATTCTCCCCTGCATGCCCTGTGAGTTTGGTGTCTCTAGCTTGCACAGGATTTGTTCTATACACTCCTGAACCCCCTGAACCTGTGCATGTTCAGAAAAGCTAATTTCTTAGCATTCTCTCTTTGCCTGCAGTGTTAGCCCATGTGTGATGATGCACACAATTCTCATTCTGGCATTGCTCTTTGGAATTGTAGTTAGGCTGCATGGAAGTTGCAGTGATCATGGATAGTCCTGACAATGAGACACACCATATGAATAAAGAGTTAACGTAAAAGAACTCCTGAACATGAACCTAAGAAAAGCAGATGGATCTAGTTTCTGGTCTGCTGAAATGACTGTAAATGGAGAATTTCTAATCCACCATTCCGAATTAGAGAATCTTTAGAAAACTGGTATTCTATATTTGTAATGTAGCTGGATCAGCCTGCGCTGGACATATTCACACACTGAAACCACATAATCCTGAAACACTGGTAACTTTGCTAACATTTGCACTTGAAATTATGGCTAGTGGGAGATCACTTTCTGTTTGCGTACTTCAGTTCTTAATCTATTCCATTCCTCAAAGCTCAGTATGGTTTAAGTGTACCCTGAAATTAGAGGGGGGAAATTACATAAAGCTAGATTTTCTGACCTATCATCATACATTGTTGGCCATTCTGCTATTGTTATCATTCACTTCCTGGATTCTCCAGATTCAGGAAAATCTAGCTGAATGATTCACGTAGTGCAAGATCCAACCAGTGGATCCACCCTTGACTGTGCAAAATATGTGAACTTGCATCTAATTGTTCATTTTTAGTGCTATCATCCTAAGTGAAGAAACCTTAGTTATCTAATCATATGAGTTTTGGAGTCGGGTCCTATCTGTGAGAGTCCTACAGAGTCAGTCACCAACAAGTGTCCTTAAACAGGAAGGCTTTATTGAGAAAGGTCTGCTGTGGTCATCTGCACTTCTTGTGTTAGTAATGGTGGCCCAAGCAGGATAATTATACAGAATTCAAAAGGGGTCTGGTCATGCAATATAACCAATCACCATGTCAAAGAAAAGGTGCTTAAAATACTGGTTTACAGTTCCCAGGGAATAAGCGGGAAGCATCAGGGGAAAAGATACATGGACAGGCACTAACAGTCTCTCAAGGTCAGAGCAGCTCCTAGAGTGATAAGCATGGCATGAGAAGCATAACATAACATTCCACAGTCCTGATGTCAAGGGTTCTCTCATTCCACCTCCCAGGCAGGAGATGGCAGCATTAGCTGACACTATCATTTTGCAAGTCTTCCTTTCACAGTGTTGACCAGCTCTTTATAGCTCATCTTGTTCCCTCCGCATGATGCTGACTCAGCATGCTATTGTTTTCCAAGCCAGGTTATTTCCCATTGTTCCCCACATTGTTGTTGTTAATTAAATTTATAAACTACCCTCCCCTGAAGGGCTCAGGGTGGTGTACATCATCATAAGGCATACAACAAGTTTAAAATACTATAAATAAATTAATTAATAACAGATAAAATCAATACACGTCCTCCAGATAATCAATGGCATACATAAAATTTGGTAGATCGTGGTGGATCGTGGACCAGACTTGGTGAAGGCCATAGTAAAGGCTACATTGCTGTCCTCAACCATAGGCCTGGCTGTGATATAAGCCACCACTGCTGGCCCTCCCTCCCCAAGCCACAATAAGTGTTACAAAATCAGGATCATTTACCTGTGTTTTCACTCTCGAATTTCCATCTTTCTTCCATCACTAGTTCTGATAGATGTGTCTAGCATGCTGGGTAATACTGACTCTGCCTTCAGACATAAGAAGCAAGCCCTTCAAAAGGTGCCTCTGAAGTCCTTGGGCTGCCGTGGTTCCCCCCTCCATGTAAATTTAATGGGAAAAATTCAGTGCCAGGAAATCAGAAAATGGGAGAAAATTGAGACTCCTGGGTTTGACTATGGCAAAGTGGGCCAAGATGGAAATGAGGATTTTCAAGTCCCCATCTACAGCTCCTCCTCTCTTCCCTTTTGTTACTTTGGTTTAAAAAAAAATCTCAATGAAATATTTTCCATAGTATATTGAAGGCTGCAGGAAAAGAGGCAGGCCCAACGTGGAATGGATCGATTCGATAAAGGAAGCTACGGCCCTCAGTTTGCAAGACCTGAACAAGGCTGTTAATGATAGGACATTTTGGAGGTCATAATTCATAGGGCTGTCATAAGTGGAAAGTGACTTGACCGCTCATAACACACACACACACACACACACACACGAACATTATACACACCTGGAGAAGTGAGATGACTCATGAAATCTTGTGGTGCAATTAATTAACATAGCTACCCCTCTGGAGTACAGTTGCCAGCCTCTAGGTGGTGGCTGGAGATCTCCTGAAATTACAACTCATCTCCAGGCTACAGAAATCAGTTCCCCTGGAGGAAATGGCTGCTTTGGAATGTGGACTCAGTGGCATTCTACCATGCTCAGGTCCCTCCCTTGCCCAAACCCTGTCCTCCCCGGGCTCCACCCCGCAAATCTCCAGAAATTTCCCAACCCACTGCTGGCAACCCTGCTCTGGCATTACATTCTCTTGAGTGAGTCAGCCATGAAAGTTTGATTTGGGTAAACCTCCCTGCTGGCTCACAAAGTTTACTATATCTTTGCCCTTCAAAACCCACATTGTTCCCGTTCGCCTTGTGTCATTAGGACCTTGCAGGCCAAATTAAAGAGGATTGCCATGGAACAAAGAGGGGGATTTTAAAAACATTGATTCCCCCCTCCCACTGCACACTTCCATTTCCCTGCTCAGTTGTGCCCAGGAGGTCCCCCGAAGTGGCATTTCGGGGGGCACTTTAGACCGCAGCAGGTTGAAGGAGGTGAGGAAGTCAGTGGTTCGAAGTCTGGGAATATCCTCCCTCCCCTTTTAAACAGTGTTGAACGGGGGGGGGGGGGGGGGGGTTTGACCAGGGCACATTATTTCAGCCAATCAGGGAGAGAATCCTCCAAACGTCTTGCTTATCCATCAGCCTTACCATTTACAGCAGAGGTAGGGCAGGGCAGGCTACAGTAGCAAAAGTCTGGTTGAGGGAGACTATGGCCACTTTAATAGGGAGCCAGTGCTTACCCCTGATTGGATAGGCCTCTTGAGACACCCGGGCTCAATTGCGCCCTACAGACCTTGCGTGATCACTTTGAAAAGTGGTAGTAGTAGAAAAAGATTGTTGTTATACCCTGCTTTTCTCTACCCTGAGGTGTCTCAAAACAGCTTACAATCACCTTCCTTTCTTCTCCCCACAACAGGCACCTTGTGAGGTAGGTGAGGCTGAGAAAGTTCTGAGGTAAGGTTGCCAGCCTCCAGGTGGGGCCTGGAGATCAGTTGTAAAAGCGAGAGATCTCTCGCTTTTACAACTGATCTCCAGCTGACAAAGATCAGCTCCACTCGAGAAAATGGCTGCTTAGAAGGGTGAACTCTATGGCATTGCACCATGCTGAGGTCCCTCCCCTTCCCAAGCCCCGCCCTCTCCTGGATCCACCCCCAAAGTCTCCATGTATTTTCCAACTTAGACCTGGCAACCCTACTCTGAGGGAACCATGAGTGGCCCAAGGTCACCCAGCAGGCCTCATGTGTCTCAAAGCGGCTGACAATCTCCTTCCCTTCCTCTCCCCAGAACAGGCACCTTGTGAGGCAGGTGGGGCTGAGAGATTCTGAGAGAACCATGACTCACCCAAGGTCACCCCGCAGCCTTCCTGTGGAGGAGTGGGGAATTAAACCCAGTTCTCCAGATTAGAGTTGGCTGCTTTAAACGACTTCACCACGCTGGCTCTCACGACCTCACGCTGATGAGGGACAGACAACACAGATGCTAGCCTGCAGCATTTTTCCTTGGGTACACCTAGAACATAAATGCTGTAATTTAGCCAATGCTTCATTCATTTCATTGATACGTGGGAGGTGCTCAGAAGCCATCGATCATCCACAAAACTCCCAAACATGAGTCAGTCAGATTCTTCTGGGTCTTCAGCCAGCTATTGATTCTAATGACATTACTTATCCGTTACAAAAGGTTTATTCCTCACAAGGGTCCTCACCAAAAAGAAATCTGCATATTTATGGTGTAGTATGATTTATGGGGACGTCATTGTGTGTTATATGGAAAATTGAGTTTAGGGGATTGACAAACCTCAGGATATTAGGCAAGAGAGTATCTAAAGACCAGTGGCAGCAACGTTCATTTCGTTTGTCTCAGTGAGTGTGAAAGAGACTTTCAGGCCAAGGTGGATATGGAGGGAGACTGTAGGAAAAGTCTCTGGTGGGTTTCCTTTAAAACACCTCTCTATTTTTGTTCTGGTTCGTTGCTTTTCTGCTGTTTGCTCTGCCGATTTGTTTGCAAGGTGCGTATTTTTTACACACTGTTCCTATAGGCGCAACATGCATTATTTATATGTGTGATATATGCGTAACGTTGTTTTAAAGGGGGAAAAATGATGTTGAAAAATGTGAACATTAGTGCAAGAAAACAGAAAACGGTGTAAAAATAAAGACACAAAGGAGACGCAAAGTCAAAACGGGGGCTTTTGGGTTGCCCAAGTGGGGATGATAAATTTGAAAGCATCAGGTTTAATTGGCTAGAAAAAATGCATCAGGACTCCCAATGAAATTCCTTACCTGTTCGGAAGCCTTGGCTTCCTCATAAGCCGTCCAGTCAGCCTACCAAACCAGACTCTGGGGTAGTGACATAAACATCGCACATTAACAGTGCAGTCTGATGCAGTTGTGTGCAATGCTCCCTCTAAGCTGTGGGGTCCTGTGAGCGAAAACTCTGCTTCGTGAGCTACTGGCATTAAAGTTGTGAGCCAGCAATTTGGCTGCTGCATAAATCAGTTTGCTCTGGAGCCCTCCTTCCTGAGCTAAGACAACAATGTGTGAGCCGGTGGTTAAAAAAACTGTGAGCTAGCTCACACTAACTCAGTTTAGAGGGAATACTTGTGTGTATAACGCATGGTCAAATCACAGCTGACTTATAGCGACCCTGCAGGGTTTTCTAGGCAGGGGACTAATGGAGATGCTTTGCCATTGCCTGCCTCTGCTTAGCAATCTGGGAATTCATTGGTGGTCTTCCATCCAAATACTAACCCTGGTTGAACCTGCTTAGTTTCTGAGATCTGATGAGATTGGGCTAGCCTTGGCCAACCAGGTCAGGGCGATGCAGAGTCACTGTGGTCTAAACCCATGGCCTCTCCAACCCTTTCTCTGACAGTCTAACCACTGTACCACACTAGGGATGCTATGAGTTGCACAGCAAATAGGTTCAGCAGCATAATTTACTGTGTTCAGCTGTGCTGATCAGATACGAACCAGTTAGTTCTGCGCCAAACAATTCAAACACCTGCAGGGTCTTGGAAAAAGGGGAATGCATATAAACACTGATGATGCAAAAGGTTTAGTAGGAGACCTAGGGCATGGAATCTCCTAACATTTTGTGATTGGCTCTACCGCCATGACAGGCATGATTAGGGTGCTGCCACTATCCTTCCCCAAAATGCCCAAAGTGCCTGCAGGGTCAACAAGCTGGGACACCCTGGTCCGATCTTTCCTGGCTGGCATCTGGCTTGGATGAATGTAGGGGAAAGTGCTCCTTATAAAGAGTCCTCCAGTTATCGCCCTGACCTGGGTAGCCCAGGCAAGCCTGATCCTGTCAGATTGCAGAAGCTAAGCAGGGCTGACCTTGGCAAGTAATTGGAAGGGAGACCTCCAAGGAATACCAGGGCTGGGATGCACAGGCAGGCAATAGCAAGCCACCTCTCTGAAATGTCCAAGCCCGCTAGGGGTTGCCAGAAGTTAATCATGACTTCCAGGTATGCGCACACATGCATGCACACACACACACACACACACACACACACAATACTCACACAAAAAAGAATCCACTAGTTCTCCCTTAATACAGATTAAGAAAACCTGAATAGGCAGCATTGCTTTACAAAATCAGAACACATGAAAGGGCCATGTATCTGGCTGAAAGCCAGTTAGCTGAGAGTCAGCTGTGGTGTAGTGGTTAAAGAGTGGCAGACTCTAATCTGGAGAACTGTGTTTGATTCCCCACTCCTCCACATGCAGTCAGCTGGGTGACCTTGGGTCAGTCACAGTTCTCTCAGAGCTCTCTCAGCCCCACCTATTTCACACGATGTCCGTTGTGGGGAGAGGAAAGGAAGGTGATTGTAAACCACTCCAAGACTCCTTTTGGTAGTGAAGGGCAGAGTATAAAACCAATTCCTCCTCCTTCTTGTAGACTATTTAAGACTGATGTCAACTTCTCCCTGCTACCAATAACAGCATGTTTCCAGTTATCTCCAATGAGGCTCATGCAAAAATGTGGGCCTTGAATTCACCTGTAAGGTCAGAAACTGAATCCTGAGGGTCTGATCGCCGCTATCAACTGGAATCATTGGCCTAAGTTGATTCTAGCAAGAACATGTACACAAAATAACTGTTTCTCTCTGCCTTTACGGAAGCAAGTATATTCGTTATGAAAGGGAGGGCATGTCATAAAGAGAATTATTACAACCCGAACAATTGTAATGCACCGGGTAACGACAATCCCTCAACGCCTGCTTTCCCAAGTTTGCATCGTTAATTGACATCTCATTAAAAGATCATTAGGAAGCTGAAAACGAGGCACAAAAAAAACAAAGCTCAAGATGACAAAAAGGGCAGGATTTTCTTGGCAATTACAGCGCAGCAGAGTTAAATGTGGAAGGCAAAATGATGAAATAATTAAGAAAAGGTGAATGAGGATGTATAAATACACACTCATGAAGTACAGAAAGTGTATTTACATATGTATAGTCACTCACAAATAAGGACACACAGCACTGGATTAAGGTGCTGTTCAGTGTACAAAGCCGTGAGCCCAGAGCCTGAGGGGAATGTCCGTGAACTTCAGGAATTGTGAACAGAACTGAGATAAAAGGGGGCAGCTCATTTTATAAAGATCTTTACCACTATCTAAAGCCTGCTGTCATTGTTCATATTGTGATCTCTGATAATCCTGTGATCCCTGATTGGCTGTGATTATAAATATGACTTGTTCAGGAAGCCATTATCACTCTCAAATGGCTTCATCTGCTGTCAGTAATGTCAGCCAAGAACCAAATCTGATTGGATATATACAACACTGTGACATAATCCCATCCGGTATGTGATCCCTGACTGCCTAGAATCACTTGAGGAAGAATTAAACGGGGGTGGGGTGGGGGATGGCACAAGAAGCAACAGCAAAAGATGCAGGAGCGCTTGCAAAACCACAAATAAGTATGAAAAAGAAGAATTTTGCCACCCTCTTACATACCACATCACTGCTTTTGAGAAAGTAAATAAAGAGAACACACAGCTCAGCCCTAATCACGTAGGATGTAAGGATAACATATTGTCTCTTGTTCATTCATTTCCATCCAAGCTCTGGTCATGCTGCCCCCCGCCCCAGTTGTATTTGTAGTGTTTTAAAAGTGTTTGGGTAAACTATGAAAGTAGTTCACAATTGCAACTGTTGGAAGTTCCAGGTGTGATGTCCCCTCTCTCAGACCTCCAGACTTTGTGGCAAGAGAAACTAGAAAGCTAGATAGGCACACAGACCTCTCTTCCTGTATTTACTTTTCTACCATTGTCCCCTTTGAAATGTAGACTGTGTTCTCAGGGACAATTTCCTTCCTTCTGTTCCCTCTCAGATGAAGATGAACCCTCTCCCTGCACACACCAAGAGGGTCGACCTGTGGTCCTCTCTTGGCGCCATGAGGCCATCACCCTCTGCTTCCATCCTTAGCTAGTAAGTTAGTACTCTATCCTATCCCTGCTCTTTCTTATCCAAAGTGTACTTCTCAAATAAAGAGAGAAGCATTCCTCTGTTAAACTTGCAATGCGGCTCCGTGTAGCTTTGTAAACTGAGTAACCTGGTGAAGAGATGCTCCTGCATTTGCAGTAACTGGATTGTGGTAACTGAACTAACCACACCAGTTAACCCCAATATCAGCAAATACTGCTGCTATCCTATTTTTCCCCAAGGGCTTGGAGTGAGTAACAGCAGTTACAATGTTCTGAATATATCTGCCATCACTGTCTGTTAAGTAATACCTCAGATGTTACACAGGTGGCAATCTTCAGTACTGATGTCTCTCTTTTTTTGGGGGGGGGAGGGGGAGATGTACATACCTGTCAAACCTTGCTCTCTTTTGCTTGCTTTGGGTTGCTATAGTTATTGGGGGAGGGAATTCCTGTGAGGAGAGGGGTGAGTGAGTAAGTGAGTGAGAGAATGGGACTTCTTGCAAGGCATGCCTCCTTTCTTTTTCCCAGAGAAAGGTGTCCTTGAAGCTTTCTGGTGCCAGCTTGAGCAGTAGATAACCAAACCATATATTTTTCCTCCCTGGTTGAGATGGCAATGCTGGGTGTGGTGTGTGAGCGACGTGTACTTGGGGAAGGATGGGGCTTTTGTTCAAATTACCTATATGAATTTAAGCATTAAAATGCTTTAGTTCTAACACAAGTGATGTTCTGGATCATGTATACATCTCAATAAACTTATCACTGCCAAAGAGAGCGTTGCTGAGAATAACTTGACCGGGGATCTGACAATACTATATATAGCTCTATGAAGCTGTTAAAGAGTAAACCAGATCAACACAGGATAAGGGAACCCTGCGATAATGCCCAGTCATTTTCTTTCTAATTCAAAATATTATTATTTATTATTTTATTGGATTTATAATCCACTCTCCTGGAACCGGCTCAGAGCAAGTAAAATCAATTTACAGAACGTACGGCATTCTAAAACATTAAAAAATACAATAAATATAATAATTACAATAAATACAATAAGGTCCATAAAATAATCCACTATACAGTTAAAAGATGGTGTAAAATCCTACGAAGGGGCGATATATAACCATCTGATGAGAAGGAAAGGGGAGGGAGAGGGGAGAGAGGAGAAGAGGGGGAGGCCAATCATAGATGAAACCTGTTAGAAAGGAGCCCATCGCTGCTCTCAACCTTAAGCCCAGCAGGACAACTCTGTTTTGCAAGCCCTGCAGAACTGTAACAAGCGCCACAGGTCCCCTCTCCAATCCACTTACAATCATCACTTATCATCAACAGATAGATAGATAGATAGATAGATAGATAGATAGATAGATAGATAGATAGATAGATAGATAGTGACCCCTCATGGGGTTTTCTAGGTAAGATATGAACAGATGTGTTTTGCCATAGCCTTCCTCTGCACAACAGCAACCCTGTTATTTTTTGGTGCGTAGTGTAGTGGTCAAGTTAGCAGATGAGTGAGCGATTTAGCTACTGCATGAATTAGTTTGCTCTGGAGCCATCCTTCCTGAGCTAAAATGTGTGAGCTGGAGGCTAAAAAACTGTGAGTTAGCTCACACTAGCTCAGCTTAGAAGGAACACTGTGAGTAGTGTAGTGGCCAAGTTTGCAGATGACACAACGATCATTCAGGATGTTGAAAACCAAGGCTGACTGTGAAGAGCCCTAAGGTGACCTCCACAAACTGGGTGAGTGGGCGACAATGTGGCAAATGAAGTTCAGTGTTGGTAAATGTAAGGCAATGCACATTGGGAGAGAAAAAAATCCCAACTTTAAGTATAGGCTAATGGGGTCTGAACTTGCTGAAACTGAGAGGGAAAAAGGTCTTGGGGTCAGAGTGGATTGTTTAATGAAAGTGTCAACCCAGTGTGCTACAGCACTAAAAAAGGCAAACTCTACCTTAGGGATTATTAGGAAAGGGACTGAAAATAAAACAGCTGATATTGCCCCTGTATAAATCTATGATGAGGCCTCATTTGGAATACTGTGTACAGTTCTGGTCATCGTATTTTAAAAAAAGACATTGCAAAGTTGGGAAAAGTATGGAAGAGAGTGACCAAGGTGATTAGGGGGTTGGAGCATCATCCCTAAGCAGGGGTCCTTTCGTAGAAAAAGAGGTGCAGGAGCTCATTAGCATAACTCATTAGCATACCTCATTAGCATATGCCACGTCCCCTGACATCACCAGAAGTGTGTCAGAAAGGGAATGTCAGTTTCAGCCCCATTATACCTTATGGGCCATTGAAATCAATGGCAAAAACTCATAGGGTATATGAGAGGCTGGAGGAAAGGGGGTTTGAGGGAGAGGCTCCAAACTTGCAGGGTAGCTGCTGGGGCCTCTCCTCGAAATACCCACCACGTTTCAAGAAGATTGGACCAGTGGGTCCAATTCTATGGGTCCCCAAACAGGTTGTCCCATCCCCTCCATTGTTCTCTATGGTGGGAAAAAATGTTAAACTTTTTTCCTCCCATAGAGAACAATGGAGGGAATGGGGGCAACCTGTTTGGGGGCCCATAGAATTGGACCCCGTGGTCCAATCTTCTTGAAACTTAGTGGGTATTTTGAGGAGAGGCCCCAGCAGCTACCCTGCAAGTTTGGAGCCTCTCCCTCAAACCCCCTCCCCTCCAGTGGCTTTTAAAATTGCTGCCGAATTTCGGCAGCGGGCTGAATCAGATTAGAGAATGTGATTCTGCCCGTGGCTGCCCTAGGGGCCACTCCTGAGCTAGCGGAGTTTTGCTCCGCCTCGCTCCGGCCCAACGGACCCCTGTCCCTAAGAGAAAAAGCTGAAGAGTCTGGGACATTTCTGTTTAGAAAAGAGATGATGATGAAGAAGAAGAGATTGGATTTATACCCCGCCCTTCAGTACCCAAAGGAGTCTCAGAATGACTTACAAACTCCTTTCTCTTCCCCTCCCCACAAGAGACACCCTGTGAGGTAGGGGGGGCTGAGAGACCTCTTTTGAGAGCTGTTCCTGAGAGCAGCCCTGAAACAACTTGTAACTGACCCAAGGTCACACCAGCAGCTGCATCTGGCGGAGTGGGGAATCAAACCTGGTCCCCCCAGATTAGAGTCTGCAGTCTAAACCATAACACCAAACTGGCTCTCTCTCTGCCACTCCGAGAGGCAACAGGAAACGAGAGCTGAGGGCAAGGAATCCCCCATCTGGGAGGGGCCTGGAAACCCTGCTTCAGGCAGAGGCAGGTCTTTCTGAACAGTTGCTATTTGAGAACTGGTAATTGGTGATACCAGGGCTTGAACCAAGGACCGTCTGCATGCAAACTGGGTTTCATCTTTGGCAAAACCAGCCCATCACACTCCCATGAAGTGTGAGCAAAGCTGACTCTGGGATTCTTACTGCACCCAAGGCAAAATTCTTCTTCTTCATCCCCTGGCCTCATACCCTTGTGTTTTGTGTATGTTTAAATGAGCCTTCAGTGGATTTGATAGCTAGGTATTAGCTAGGTATACGGCTATGTAATTATACTGCAATTAAATTTAATAGCTTTGCTAACAGCTTAACGGCAGGAGAGTTTAGCTAAGATTTTTTTTGGTGGTGGGAGAGAGGTGGGCTTATTAACCTTTTAATATTTCACCACTATATTTTGTTTTGCATACATTTTCATTTTCTGCACAGAGCCATAACCTAATAGAAGCTGCTGTTATTTGCCAATACAAAATGCACAGTGTGATTCCCTGCCCCTTCTTCTAGCATAGGCTTGTGATCTGCACATACAGGACTTTGGATTTCTTTGAGCGATGGGTTCCTTTGCAAAGGGAATTCGTTTTCTTTCCCCTCATCTGTCCCTAGGGATCTCCTACATCTATAGTCATCATATTTTGAACTTTTAATACCCACAGTACTGGTGGTGGAAAGTGATGTCAGGTCACAGCTGACTTCTGGTGGTCCCATGGGGTTTTCAAGGCAAGAGATGTTCAGAGGTGGTTTGTCACTGCCTGCCTCCACATCACTACCCTGGTATTCAGAGGTCCTTTTGTAGAAAAAGAGGTGCAGGAGCTCATTAGCCTAACTCATTAGCATACCTCATTAGCATATGCCACGTCCCCTGACATCACCAGAAGTGTGTCAGAAAGGGAATGTCAGTTTCAGCCCCATTATACCCTATGGGCCATTGAAATCAATGGCAAAAACTCATAGGGTATATGAGGGGCTGGAGGGGAGGGGGTTTGAGGGAGAGGCTCCAAACTTGCAGGGTAGCTGCTGGGGCCTCTCCTTGAAATACCCACCAAGTTTCAAGAAGATTGGACCATGGGGTCTAATTCTATGGGCCCCCAAACAGGTTGTCTCATCCCCTCCATTGTTCTCTATGGTGGGAAAAAAATGTTAACTTTTTTCCTCCCATAGAGAACAATGGAGAGAATGGGGGCAACCTGTTTGGGGGCCCGTAGAATTGGACCCCTGGTCCAATCTTCTTGAAACTTGGTGGGTATTTCGAGAAGAGGCCCCAGCAGCTACCCTGCAAGTTTGGAGCCTCTCCCTCAAACCCCCTCCCCTCCAGTGGCTTTTAAAGTTGCCGCCGAATTTCGGCAGCAATTCGGCAGCGGGTTGAATCAGATTAGAGAATCTGATTCCGCCCGTGGCTGCCCTAGGGGCCACTCCTGAGCTGGCGGAGCTTTGCTCTGCCTCGCTCCGGTCCCAACGGACCCCTGCTGGTATTCCTTGGAGGTCACCCTTCCAAATAATAATCCTGCTTAGTTTCTGAGATCTGATGAGATTGGGCTAGCCTGGACTATCCAGGTCATGGCAACCACAGTATTATTTTGGGATAATTCTGCAGGTGTTCTACAATAGCCATATACTGAACTCAGTAGTTTCAAATCTAAAAACAGCTTTGCTGTGCAGACTTGTTTAATTTGTAATGCTGCTTTCACAAAGAGAATACTTAGCATTAATTCTTGAATCAGAGCATGTACAGTTTGCCACAGCATTGGGTTTCTTTAGCACTTTAGTTACTGATGTGCACATGTGCATGGATAAAACACTGTAAGCAAGCATCCATGATGGGCAGCACACTTGATTGTATCAAGATTATTTTTTGCATACAGTTCAACCAAATACACATGTGTACTCTGGTGTGTTGGTAAAACAAACCGATTGAACTGCACGTACAGTCAGATCAAGGTTGCTCTTTTGCAGTGTTTTATCACTGCATGGGTGCGCTCCTGCGATGTATTGGATAGAGAAAAGCAATTGGATCGAAGGAACTGAAAGCTGTGTCAAATATGCATGCATTGCCCCATGGTCTGTGTAAATCTTGAAACCTTCCCCACAACCAATTCATTCAGGGACGTGGTTAGAATGTTGGGCTAGGATCTGGGAAAGCCAGGTTCAAATCCCTACTCTGCCATGGAAGCTTGCTGGATGACCTTTCTGGATGACACACACTCAGCCTAACCTTATTTCACTGAGTTGTTGTGAGGATAAAATGGTGGAGAGGTGAATTAGGTAAACCACCTTGGGTCTCCAGTGTGGAGAAATGAAGTAAATAATAAACAAACAGAAAAACGTATTAGGGCCAAGGATGCTGTTGTCCCATCCCTTTGGAGAATTCAAAGAAGCCATGGGACCTGATTGGTCAGGGCAGTTAATTGCCCCAACTGAAGGTGAAGGTGGGGATTTGCCTGCTTTAGGGGCCCCCAATCCACCACCCCAGATGCCAGGATCGTGCCAACGTGCCCGGCGCGATGACGTCACTTGGAGGTGAGGTCATCGCACAGGGCATGTCACTGGGGGAACACTCTAGCACTCAGCCAAAAAACTCTATGGTACCATAGAGTTTCTGGCTGAATGCTAGTGTGTCCCCCTGGTGATCTGCCCAGCACAATGACGTCACTTCCGAGTGACATCATCACAGTGCGCGCACCAGAAAATCTGGAAGAGATGCTCCGTCCCCCCTGCCAGCAGAAGGTAGGTACCTGGCAACCCTATAAAATAAATAAATAAATAAATAAATAATTTACCACAGGCTGTTGACCCACCAACCTGCCCTCCTTAAGAGCACCATGGGATTAGCTGGTCACTTCAGGATTGAGCCAAAATATTTGGGTCTCCTATGACTGGCACTCCAAGGGACCACTGGGACCTGCTTCATATTGTCAATGTGGGATGGGATAAATAGGCCTTGTCTTTGGACTGGTCAGCGCATAGCTAGAAAAGGCCAAAGTAGGGTGTGTTGCTCATGATAGGTAGGACAAATTTGGTTGCTTGTGATGAGTAGGCTTCACATGATACAGGGATGTTCCTGAAATAGCTCATCATTTGTTGCTAGGGTTGCCGGCACCACCTCCACAAATGCCAGGTGATTTTGAGGGCAGTGCCTGAGGAGGGTCGAGGGATGTCACTTCCAGGTGACGCTCTAGGAATTTCCCCTAATCTCTATAATAAAGACCATAGAGATATTGCGAAATTCCTAGAGTGTCACCATGGAGGCCCTTTTCTGGCCATTGCCCCCTCCAGCTTTTTGATTTATTAAGGAGGGAGAATGTGGCCAAGGATGGGGATTTCTTCATGCAGGTGGGCAAATGGCTAACCTATTACGGGGGAGGAAAATGAGGCTTGGCACCTCTAAGCACAGCTAATACAGGCAAAAAACCAAACAAAGCCAGCAATGATTGTTGGCTGAGTTTGGAACCAGGGTGAAGTTGTTCTCATGACAGCAGTGGTGAACATAAGAACATAAGAGAAGCCAATGTTGGATCAGGCCAGTGGCCCATCCAGTCCAACACTCTGTCACACAGTGGCCAAAAACAGCAGGTGCCCTCAGAAGGTCCAGCAGTGGGGTCAGCAGTGGTGGTCTGCCTAGCGCACCTTGCCCTTTAATATGCTAATATGACATCAGTCCTTTAAATCTGCAGGTTAAATCTAAATACGATCCACCAGTCTTTATTTGGGAGAGGTGCTGCGATAATGGAAGAGTTCATGCCAGGGATAAGACTGGGTGATTAAGAAACTCAAAATCTGGGGAGAAATTTGGGGAAGCATTTTGGAGGAATCCCTGTATTAGAGACAGATTTTAAGGTTTCAGAGCTGTATCTCAGTTATAAAAACTAACTACCCTCTTTAGGCAATCCATTTCTGTCATTTGCTTGTGTGACAGAAAGTTCTCATGTTAGCCAAAAGCTATATTAGTCATGTAATCCCTATATAATACATCTATTCAATCAGTTTTTTAAGGATATGTCGAAATCCTTTTCATGCTGATTGTGTGAATGTAAACAGGTTAGGAAGACAATTACCAAGCAAGTGGGTCTCTGAGGGCCATGGCAACTGAACAGTTGAACTTGAACACTGAAGAGGGCAGGGGGGGTTTCGCCCACTCACTCTCAAACTGAGAAATAAGGCTGTTGAAAAACTGGAGGGGAGGTTACCCTTTGTTCCACAAACCTACACGACATTGTACAGTAATGTCAAGAGCTGGCTGGAGAGATTTTAAGAGTCCTTTCCAATCTACAGAGCTGTTACGGAAAATTTGGGATATAATGGTAAAGCTGAGAGTATATAAGAAACTTTCTCAGGGATGAATTGAAAAAATACATGAGGAACAACTGGTTATCTTTGATAAATAGTACGAGATGGATTAATTTAATCTCTGAAGATTATCGTTGTTTCCTAAACTTGATATAACTGGATTGTAACATGCCTTTTTATGACTAGTAATCAGCATATTTCAGATTTTGTTTGTTAAAACCTAGTTTTGATTCATGGCTCTTTGTGACAAAGATTCTCTTCACCTTCTGTAGGAATTATAATGTTGACCACCGGCTGGAGCCAAGAGTTCCCTTCGGTTACCTGAGGTATCTGGAAATAAACATTCCATTGAAGGCTTCTTTTGTTAGTGCCCCTTCTCCAAAATGTGTCTTTTCCCGATGGAAGGACTTCTTCATCCAATGAAAGGTGCATTCCTTCAGTGGAGGGAATCCTTGGGCAATTCTGCATTGGCTTTTCCATCCATTGTTTTACCAAAGATGCAGCTCAAAACCATGGGTGATTAGGCATCTGGCATTCACTCTGCATTTTCTTAACACTGAGGAAAAGGTGCAGCTCAAAACCACATTCAGGCACCTCGGGGCAATACCATACTGACTGCGAAGTCACCCCTGAATGACCATAAAACTATGCAGAAAGTACCATAGAACCCGATGATCAAAAAACGTGAAAGCGGCATGCAATGTAGAGGGTACCATAAAATCCAATGATCAAAGAAAGTGAAAGTGGCATGCAATGCAGAGGGGAATTTCTGTTCCAATGTGGGTTTTGTAAAACAACAGAGGGAAAAGCCAATGCAAAATCCCCTCACATTCCAGTACCCCGGGGCAATGCTGTACTGATGTGAGACTTCTGCTCAAAGTAGTCAAGGATCAGATCTTTGTTGATGAAACACAGTTTTTTATTTCCAATCTCTACATTAGTACAGGTTCTCGGATTATTGTCAGAGATAACGCATATGACAGAAGCAGGTCTATTATACCTTTCAGAACAGTTTGAATTGCCCATAGGTAACCAATCACTAAAGGGGAAAAACGGTGGGTAAAAAGGGTCTCTGGCCGTTTGCTTCCCACAGGAAAGAAAGTGAGGTGTTAAGTTGTAAATTTCCCTTCCCAAACCAGACCCCTTAGATGTTACCATTTCACATAACAATCGTTGGCCTCAAGGCTTTCGCACGTTGGTAAGAGATGGGACCTGTCCTCCCTTGCTGTCCCAGCCGGGATGAATGGAATGCGGAGGCAGGAGTGTGAGAGGCCCATTGTTCCCATACTTTGAAGTTGTCATCCTCCCGGGCTGACAGTTACACAAACCAGGCCTAGTCAGGGCCATAAACCTGGGGTCATATAGCTTGCATACATACTGGCCAAAGTGAGGGTTACATGGTAGGGGGGGGCAACTACATAGCAGGTGCTGTAGAACCATACATAGCAACAGAAATCATAGCAGCAAGCAATAGAAAAGCAATAGAACATTTTGTCTGAATCAGCAGATTCTGACAACTGACTGCGAAGTCACCCCTGAATGACCATAAAACTATGCAGAAAGTACCATAGAACCTGATGATCAAAGAAAGTGAAAGCGGCATGCAATGTAGAGGGTACCATAAAATCCAATGATCAAAAAAAGTGAAAGTGGCATGCAATGCAGAGGGGAATTTCTGTTCCAATGTGAATTTTGTAAAACAACAGAGGGAAAAGCCAATGCAAAATCGCCCCACATTCCAATACCCCGAGGCAATGCTGTACTGACTGCGAAGTCACTCCTGAATGGCCATAAATCTATGCAGAAAGTACCATAGAACCCAATGATCAAAGAAAGTGAAAGTGGCATGCAAGGCAGAAGGGAATTTCTGTTCCAACGTGGGTTTGGTAAAACAATGGAGGGAAAAGCCAACGCAGAATTGCCCCTTCCTCCAGTGGTAGGTTCTTCATTCTGTGGAAGAGAAACTATAGATCCGACCCTATGTAAATGAGCTCAATTACTCCTTCTGAAGCAGGTTCCTCATCAAATGCCAAATCTGAGCTATGGAAATCTGAAATACAATTGCTCTTAAATTCATCACCAATGACCTTTCTCCCTGGAATATGCTGTTATGCTCTGAATTGTCCATCTTGTGGAACAGAAAAGCATAAATAGAGTTGGACTGAGCCAGGATATCTCTTGGCCACCAAAAAAGCTTTACAGAGAATCATGTAAATGTGGAATAGGGGCTGTAGTAAGAAGGGGAATTAGGTGAGATTGATTGAAAAAAAGTTTGCTGGATCCAGCCCCCATTCTTTTAAACCATTTTCCATTGCTCTGCTCTGGGTTTTTGTGGGGGTAAGCATCTGAATATTTATTTATCATCATAGAAGTACAGAGGATAATGCACACAAACAGGATACAAAATGTGTATAAAATACATATCCCATTGTGGGTTGTGTGCATGTCCACTCAAATGAAATGCACAGAAATTTTCAGTGGATCATCACTAGGATGTGGAATGGAACACCTGATGCGCCAAAATGACAGGATAAGTATGCGAAAAAATGAATGACACTTATCCAACCCTAATATAGGATGTGGAGGCATCTCAGCTTCTTTTCTGAGCCTGGTAACAGAAATAATCATTTGTCAGTCATTATTCCCCAAATAATTAGCCGACTTCATTTGATTCCCAGGTACAGAAAATGAATCACACTTTTCACGCTTTCTTTTGTGCTCTAGAGATCTGTACTCGAACTGACAATTTGTCAGAGTCTTACAAAATCTATCACGGCAACGTGTCCCAACTGCACCTCCCCCAAGAGAGTTCTTTTCCAGTTCAGGTTTTTCACAAGAGACTGATACAGATATTGGTTAGTATTTTCTTAGATAATTATATATGGTAAGTATTTTGTTCAAAGAGCAGTAGGGTAATGTCAAGGCCCAAATGGGGAAAGTTTAGAATTATCCCTGATTGGCTAGGATTTCTCCTGAAACCAGTGTAGGGAAGATGGAGCTTAGAAACATCCCTGATTGGCCGGGATTCTTCCTGAAGCCAGTCTAGGAAACATGGACCTTGCTGTATTAAGATTCCCTCGCCCTGAGTCAAGTCAGCATAGAGTTAAGCCTCATTGTTCACATAGTATTGTGATGTCAACTTACCCAGTAGGAGATTCCTGACTGGCTGGTATCATTCCGGGTCGCTGAAAGGACATGAACAGGCATTCCAAAACCAACAGTCATATAATACCTTCTTATTAAGACCAACCAAAGTGTTAAGACTCTTCATCAGGCTGCATTTTTTACACAATAGTTGTAAAAGAAAACAAAAGAAAGCAACAACAGGAGAGAGAACAAGAAAAAACAGCAATTTTAGGTCATGATGAATTCCCTCACTTGTGGAATACTACGGCTGTTTTTACATCTGACTTTCCCGCTGGAATCATTCTAGTTCCAAAAAACCCTGCCCACACCTCTGTGCGGTGTGAAACCGTGCTGCTACTGAAATGTCCACATCTACTAATTGCCCTCCTGTGGTCAAGCTAGTTAGTATTCAACCGGCTTTATTCTGCTTTAAACAATTGCTGTTGATTAGTGCACTTAGACCCCCTGGAGTGAAATTTCACACCACTGTGAAATCAGCACAGGAAAAGACAGCAGTCAAACTACTTTAGAGGGGAGGTGTAAAATGACCCTACATCTAAGGTAGTATTAAAAGAGATATTCCCTCCTGTGTGTGAGAGAAATTAATGATAACGACGATGACGATGACAACAACAACAACAATAACAACAACAACAATAACAACAACAACAACAATTTTATACCCCCCCCCTCCCTGCCAAAGAGAAGGGTATAGCCTGTCCTAAAATGGTTCTTGATAGGCCTAGGTTTTGTAAGTTCTTGCATTAAAATAAACATTTGTTTTATTCATTTTTTTAAAAAAACCTGCAGCCTGCTTAAGTAAGACCAAGACTAAATTCAAACTGACCAATCTACCCAATCAACTAAGCCCTGGAATGCAGTTAAAATGGGTAAATGAAATGATTCTTAAAAAATGAATGGAAGTGTCTGAGCCGAAGCCTCCGCATGCATTTGTATGTAGCTACGCGCTTGTTTGGCTGCGACCTTCAGGGACGTCTGGGAAGTCATCAGCACGGCCCACTGGACTGACAGCATTGAAAAGGCTACATCAACTCCAGTTGTCGACTGTCCCCTCCTGTGCGTCCCAGGAAGGCAGCAATCAATGGACCACTTTTGTGTTGTAAACCTTTCCTTTAGTCATGAATAAAACCAATGGTCAGAGGAGGGACGGCGACTAATTACTGCCAGGTTCTTGGCATGCGTTCAGCTGTGGCAGGTAACTCAGCCAAGCGGGATTTATCAGCTACAAACTCTTTGTGTTTCATTACAAAGCCGAGTCATTTGCACTCAGATTTCGCAGGAAACGAAGACCTCAGTAATAATCCTTGTCAGTGGGAAAATGTACTTTGCAATCCAGAGCAGGTATCATTTCCTCTGGCATGTCTGAACATCACTCTGTATTGATCACCTGCCCGTTACCTGGTTAACTCTTTTTTTACCCTTACCCCTGACTAGATTTTCTATCAACCTGACATTGAAGAGCTGATCGCTCGTAACGAAGAAGAGCCAAGACAATCTTCTCAATGGGTTTTCATTCTCCTGTATCTGCAGAGAAATCCATTCCACTGTCAATGGATTCCTTCCTTTTACGTGATTTTCATTCGATAATCCATTCCCACCCCGTTACACATACTGCAGACAGCAACATTTGGTGTTTAGCAAGCCACCTTGAGTTAGCAGAGATATTTTGGGGTTGTGTGTGTGTATGTGAGTAAAGTGCCGTCAAGTCAGAACTGACTTATGGTGATCCCACCATAGGTCTTTCACAGCAAGTGAGAAACAGGCTGAGGACAGACTGGCAAAATGAAGTGCAAGGGAAGCGGGGCAAAAAGACCTGGGCTGAGTTGTCATGGGGCTTTCCATTTGCACTGCCTAGACTGATGTGGGACCATACTGGGGAGGAGGTGGAATGGAGCGTTCACACTGTGGGGCGGTTCACACTGTGGGGCGGTGGTGCATGGCTTTGGTCTGGTTTGCTGACCTGTGCATAGGCGCATGGGCACAGCAGCCGGATCAGCGGGTTCACATTACTGGCACCGCTTGATGTGTGGCTTATTTGCATCCACACTGCCAGGAAGCGGGATGAATGCACACCCAGATGGCTTGACGCTGGTTTCACCAGGTACCTGTTTAAAGCACGATGAAAGCGCTTCAGGGCCGGGTGAGTGCGGCACGGCAATGCGGACCTATATTGGGCCAAACTGCCAGTCTGTCCTTGGCCAGAAGTGGTTTGCCATTGCCTTCATCTGCAGAGTCTTCCTGGGTGCTCTAAGGCGGAGTTATAAAATTTTAAAATATGATTGGTTCTTATACCAGAAATCTTTATTATGGTTCGTAACGAGCACAAACAGTCCAACCGCAGCATATTCCAAGCATACATACATCCAGCTCAAAAATAGTTCAAAACCACTTTCAAAATAATACAATACATTAGCCTAGAAATCTTTAAATTATGCATTTAAGAAATCTTTCCTAATTCTATAGGCTGCTGCCAAAAATTTGGTGCATGCTAATGTCACCTGTGGGTTGGTGACTATCATAAGCATAATGCTAATATCAGAGTCCGAAAGTCCTAAAAGTCTTTCCCGTATGGGTTGAATAAATGTAGCTCGTATATTTTTTATAGAACCCACATGCAAGCAAAATATGGTTGATAGTATCAGCCTCTCCAATGCCGCAAGGACAAATATGCTCAACCAAAGGTATCTTCTTGTAGTGACCTGTTACAACCTCAGATGGAAAAATATTACAACGAGCCACAGGGAAGGCCCTTTGAAGGGATGGTATTACCAAGTTTGTCAGATATGGAGCTGGAGGGACTATATATCTTATTTGAGAGGGAGCCAAAAAAACGAGGGACTCTGGCAATGTCATTCTGTCTCTCTACATCAAATAACTGCTGCTTCACCACAGTTCTTGCTTGGTTTAAAGCCATCGTTTGTAGAGATTCAGGTGAACAGCCAAGCAAAGCATGATACAAGTGCTCCTTACATTTTAGCTCTCCTCCCAACAGCCTTTCTGTCCAACTTCTTGCAGACCCATATATTTCTACCTGGTCACAAACTATAGTGAATAAAATCAAAACTATGGGAATAGATTTAGACTCTTTGTACAACTGTGACGAAACAGCTATTTTGCAGGCGGTGCGGAGGAGGATTTGGGATATGGAAGCCCAAATAATCAATGCTGGGAGTTCTGGAGTCTGTTCTCCACGCTTCCTTGATCTTTCCCTCCCCCAAGCCCCCATGGCTCCTTATATTTCCAATCTAATAGATCCACTTCATCGGCGGGTTTTCATGTTAGCAAGATTCAACCTTTTCCCCTCAGCTGTTGTGTCAGGCAGATATAGGGGTATCCCTTATAGGGACAGAACCTGTAGTTGTCTTTCTAGTGAACCTGACTCAGTGGCCCATATCCTTCTACACTGTCCCCATTACTCCACTATGCATAGCTATTTGATTGGCCCCCACCTACCCCCCTCAAGGAACTTGTCCGACAGTGACCTAAAAATTTTACTGTCTGTCAAGTTCTCGGTAATTACTCTGTCTGTAGCTGAATTTTTAGCTTCTGTTTGGAAGTTAAGGGTAAGGGAGTATAAGGCTTAATCCTCTCTGATTAGCTCCACCTAGTCATGTCGTTTACTGTTTGGTTTACTGCTAGCTGTCTGCTACTGTTTCTTTATTGATGTCCCTGCAGTGTATGCCAATAAAGGTTGTGTATTGTAGATACAAGTGCTCATTTGCATGTGAGTCCAAGGGTGGCGCAAGGTATTTTGCTACCCCAAGTGGCTTTTCTGCAGCCTGCCTTGTGGGCTGGGAAGCACTGACTTTGGCGCAGAGCTTGTGGCCCCTGAAGTGACCCTTTGGATGATGAAGTGACTCTGAGCAAGTCACCTTGATGTGGGCATTTGAAGTTTGACTCGGACGTTGTGTTGAGCAGCTTTGACCTTAAACAGGAGATGCTTGTGCTATTCGGCAGGAGGTATCATGGGAGGACCGTGCCTTCACCATCACATTTTTTTAAAACAATTTTTTAATTTGATTTTCTACACACTACAAAACACTAAACTAAAAACAAACTAACTACCCTAAGGAATACAGAGACCAAGTTACTACCAATGATATAATATTATTGCCTAAATTGTTTCATGAAAATAATTACTGTATCAAGATATCTTTAGCTTTTTCTTAATATCAGCTCTAACTATAAAAGGTAAATAACTGCATTTGAAACAAGTGGGTACAAAATCAAATATAGTAAAAGACTTTCAAAGTAAAAGTACATGTTTCTTCTTTCTTTCTGGTTGCTTTAACAAAGTCTTATCTGACTTTCTGGGATCTTGGAGCTGCCACTCCTTTCTCCGTATCAGCATCTTCTCCCTCTTATTCTGTGCCAGCATCAGAATTTTCCAGTCCATAAGATTCTTTCCTGCAATTCCAGTTCTTCTTCTGTGGATGTTTTTTCTTTTCTCTCCAGATGCTGTTCCAAAAATTTCTTGGCCTTTACAATAGAGTCAATTTTTTGCTTTTTGTCCTTATAGCTGAAAGACAAGCCTTCAGGAATAAACCACCTGTATGCAGTAGATCTTGCTTGGAGAAATGTAGTTAGGCTTTTGTAGGTTTTCTCTTCTTTCTAACTTCAAATGGAATGTCTTTTAAAACTTTAATTTCTTCATCTTTGATCTTCAACAGTGTCCTGTTGGTGGCCTTGAGCACCACATTCCTTGTAGATTTCTCGGAGAATCTGACCAAAATTTCTCCTGGCAAGTTCTTCTTCTTCAAAAATTCAGGATAGGTCCTGTAGACCATATCCATATCGCTTTTTAGTGAATCCACTTGTATACCTGCCAATGGAGCCAAAGCTTCACTTAATAGTTGCTTGAGATCCTCACCTTTCTGTTCTGGAACACCTTGAAATCTTAAAAAAAGGTTGACCTTTCCATCTGTAGTCTCAACAAATTGTCCTTATCCGAGGATCTCTCTTTCTCTGCCACATCCAGCCTTAAATTAAGAGTTTCTGTCTTAGACTTGACTTTTCCACTTCTTTTGCTCTTTGCTCAGCTCTGGAGTTAGCCTCAGTAATTTGCTTTTGCATAGAGTCCAGTTTAGAGTTAACAGCTGTCAGTTGATCCATCAGAGGGTGCAATGCAGTAGCTAGTACTGCAGAAAGGACAGTGCTTTCTTGAGACTTGTCTGCCAGAAGTGTTGATGAAGTTTTTGGGGAAGGCTTTAGTCTAGTCGCCATTTTCTCTCCCCGTCCAGTCATTGTTATTTGTTTATAATTCCAGAAAAGATGTAAAAAGTTCCAAGAAAGTTCACTTCAAATAAAGCCAGTAATTATTTTGCAGCCACTTGCTCAGACACAGTCACTTAAAACAATGAAGACTCAGGATCAAGTTAAAGAGTCACCAAATTTAAAGAGCAGGGGGGAATTTAAACCCCTGCTCATGCTTCCAATACAGATCAGAGAATTGGCTCGGGACTTACAGCATTCTTCGGATGTCAGAGTCTTCGGGTATTTGCTGTTCTCATGTTGCTTTTTCCTCGGTCCCTGCAGCTGTCCAGTGTGTGCCTCTTGTAGCCATCAGGTACCACGGCAGTGGGACCTATAGAAGCACAGGGGGAGCCTCGATCCCTCAGTCACCAGCTTGGGAGAGGCTTCGCCTCATGCCTCAGGCTAGGAGCCCCCTTCAAGGGCTCCGCCCCCCCTGAAAACCAGCTGGCACCCCCTCCCAAACATCGGGCACGGGCCACATCTCTGGGGACATGCCCGCCATTAAGGAAGTCCCTTCACCATCACATTGGATATGTAACTTGTGTTGCAACCTGAGGCCTGTTTTCCAGAGACTCCTTTATTCATTCATATTTAAAACAGTTATTAGCCGCCTTTCTTCCTTACGGAGCTTGTGGTGGGTTACAGCATAGATAAAAGACATAAAATATGTGAGGGTGATCTGGCTGTGACATCTATCACTCCGTTGATCACCAGGGTTGATTGGGCTGATCTGGCTCCCTAGGAGGGCACCTGATGACACTTGGTATTTTTGGCCCCTGTGTGACACAGAGTGTTGGACTGGATGGGCCATTTGCCTGATCCAACATTGGCTCCACTTATGTCCTTATGCGGGTGTCCCCTTCCTCCCTCACTGTTCCTTGTGTGTCCCTCCCAAAGCTGTGCGCTTGGTGGAAGAGGACAGTCATCCCAGATAGAAGTGTACCATTCTTCAATCAGGGGACATAAAATATGTTAAAAACATAAAAACCAAGATTTAAAATCACAGCTCAGAACTACTAGTATGCTTAACCAAATGTAGTCCTAAATAAAACTGTCTTCTGCTGCTTCCAAAAGATTGAAAGTGAGCAGGCCAAGTACATCTCCCGGGGTGGGGGGGTTGTTCAAAAATTGTGGGGCTACCACTAAAAAGGCCCCCTCTCGTGTACCCCCCCCCACAAGATTCTTTGATTGCTGGGACAATCAGGAGGGCCTCTTCCTGTGTTTTGGCTGAATGGTAGATTGTCATTGTTGACGTGATGACATCACTTCTGGGTCACACTGGAAGTGATATCAGGGCATCACCAACAGCAGGGCTCATTTCGTAGCAGGAGCTCCTTTGCATATTAGTCCATACACCCCTAATGTAGCCAATCCTCCAAGAGCTTACAGAGCTCTTCTTACAGGGGCTACTGTACGATCTTGGAGGATTGGCTACATCAGGAGTGTGTGGCCTAATATGCAGAGGAGCTCCTGCTACGAAATGAGCATCGTGACATTGCAGGTGAGGGCCAACTAGGGTTGCCAAGTCTGGGTTGGGAAATACCTGGAGATTTTGGGGGTGGAGCCAGGAGACGGCGGGGTTTGGGGAGGGGAGGGGCCTTAGCATAGTACAATACCATAGAGTCTACCCTTCAAAGCAGCCATTTTCTCCAGGGGAGCTTATCTCTGTCAGCTGGAGATCAGTTGTAAAAGCGGGAGATCCCCAGGCCCCACCTGGAGGCTGGCAACCCTAGGGCCAACTACATGGGCGAGTCTCCCACTAGTTGCCAGTCTCAGGCTGGTGACTCTAAAGGGGAGCAATTACGGGGTTTAAAATTTGAAATATGCTTGAAAATCTTTGCTCATGTGTGCTCTGCGTTCCTTATCTCTGTCCATTTTTTATCCCTCATCTTTGTCATATATTTAAATAGATCAGTAAAATAAAAAGAAGTCTTCTGATCCCTGCTCTGTGTGTGTGTGTGTGTGTGTGTGTGTGTGGCCTGTCTTGTTTCATTTTCTATTCTGGTCTTGACCCTTTTGCTTGTTCTCAAAAATATAACTGTGAGGCTCTGCGAGGGGGATTCCAAATTGATCCTCTGGCAAGGCTAAACCGAAGACAAAGTACAAAGCCGGCCAACATAAATTAATCTGAATATTTATTTGATTTTGTTTTATTGGCCGGCTTGTCTCTACCACTTTTTGGCTCAGCAATTACCGTTGGCTCAGCGGGGGAAATAAATGAAAAGCAAAATTTGCATGTGGAACTGCATGCAAATGTTTGTTTAGGGAACCCAAGAACTGGATTAAAAATATTCCAGATGAGGAAACTACAATAGGAAGAACATAAACAGGTTAAGGTGGCAATAGCCAGCTTGTTCACTCAATCTCATCCAATACCTTGCCTTTCTTCAGCCTCTATCCCACACAGCTTTTTGTACATGCCGGCAGTGTTCCCTCTAAGCTGAGTTAGTGTGAGCTAGCTCAGTTTTTTTAGCCTCTGGCTCACACATTTTTGTCTTAGCTCAGGAAGGATGGCTCCAAAGCAAACTAATTTATGCAGCAGCCAAATTGCTCGCTCACAACTTTAAGGCCAGTAGCTCCCAAAGTAGAATTTTTGCTCACAAGACTCCACAGCTTAGAGGGAGCATTGCATGCAGGCCCTTTGATCCCCAGCATTGCAAAAGGACCCCCTTTCTTTGTTCACCAGCAAAAAAGGGTTGGTCCTTTCTGCATTTGCATGCCACTTCTAGGGTTGCCAAGTCTCTTAACCTTACCGGCGGGGGGGAGTCCTCTGCTGGCCGGGCGACATCACCGGAAGTGACTTCAGCACGTCGGGGCGTTGCCAGGGCATCGCCCTGGCAATGCCCCCGACGTGATGGCGTCACTTCCGGTGACATTGCCCGGCGCGGGGGAAGTCGTCCAAGCTGGACGACTTCGGGGGTGGGGTTTCCCCTACCGGCCAAATGCTGGCCGGTGGATCAGGAACCCCTGTAGCGGGGGATCCCCCACCCCCCGGGCTGACTTGGTAGCCCTAGCCACTTTGGATTTTCTCAGTGTTCGAGTTAAGGCGATTTAAGTCCGCAGCAAAACAGCATCCAAAACCCCTGGGGGCAACAGCAGGCTGAAACTGGGAGGACCACTGAAGGGAGGTAACCAATGCTCCCTCTATGCTATGGAATCTTGTGAGCAAAAACTTCTACTTTGTGAGCTACTGGCGTTAAAGTTGTGAGCGGCTGATTTGGCTATTGCATAAATTAGTTTGCTCTGGAGCCATCCTTCCGAGCTAAGACAAAAATGTGTGAACTGGAGGCTAAAAAATGGTGAGCTAGCTCACACTAACTCTGTTTAGAGGGAACACTGTGAGAGTTCTGCTCAGAGTAGTCAAGGATCAGATCTTGGTTGGTTAACCACAGTTCTTTATTACTTATTCCTACATTAGTACAGCATCTCGGTTTATTGTCAGAGATGAGGCAAATAATACAAGCGGGTCTATTATACCATTCCAAGGAGTTTGAATTACCCATAGATAGCCAATCCCCTTAAGGGAAAATTGGCGGGCTAGAAGGTGGCTTGACCGTTTGGTTCTCACAGGAAAAAAGTGAGGTGTTAAGCAGTAAATTTCCCTTCCCAAACCAGACCCCTCAGATGTAGCGAGTTCACATAACAATTCATGGCTCCAAGGTTCTTTTGCATGAGATAAGAGATGAGAAGCATCCTCCCCTTGAAGTTACTGCCGGGGCAGCTGGAATGCGGAGGCAGAGATGTGAGGCCTCCTTGTTCTGGGAATTAATGGTTGTCACCCTCCCGACCCAGACAGGATGTATACATCAGAGTTACATAGGTTCTAACAATTTCTAGATACATATGAAAAGTAAAGACATGCATGCGAGAATACATTGGCTGAATTGACAGATTCTGACACCCTGCCCTCCCCATAATTCTCTTCACCTAGCTTTGTCAGGGAACATTTTATGGAACAGTTTTGTCAGTTTAGGGGCATGAACATGTTCCGAGCGAATCCATTCATTGTGTTCTGGGCCGAAATCTAACCACCTAACTAAATAATATAACCGGCCTCTTCGCATCTTGGAGTCAAGGATTTCAGTTATCTCGAAGTGAGGGCTCCCCTCCTTCATCAGTGGAGGAGGAACTGGAGGAGCTGGATGCCAAGCATTCGGCCCAGGATCTTTCTTCAACAGGCTGAAATGAAACACAGGGTGCACAGAACTCAGTGATTTAGGCAGTTCCAGTTCAAAAGACACATCAGAGATTTTGCGTAGCACCTTATAAGGTCCAACATATTTCCAGCCCAGTTTCCTGCTGGGCTGCAGCCCATGGATATTTTTGGTAGAGAGATAGACAGAGTCCCCGGGCTGAAGATCCCATCCCGGTGCACGCCCACGATCTGCATATTTTTTGTAATCCTCTTTGGCATGGTCCAAGGCTTTGCCAATTAATGGCCATGAGTCTTGGAGACTGGACCACCACTTTGTAAAATCCGAGGGGGGGGCTTGAGGGACCTCCTCGATAGTAGGCAACGGTTTCCCCTCGAAACCCCCCACTGCCATGAAAGGGGAAACTCCTGTGGATGAGTGCACTGCATTATTGTAGCTATATTCTGCAAACGGCAGCAAGTCCACCCAGTTATCCTGGTGATAATTTGTGTAACATCGCAGGAATTGTTCTAAAATCTGATTAGTTCGTTCGGATTGGCCATCGGTCTCTGGGTGGTAACCCGAGCTTAGGGCGGGTTCGATATCCATTAGTTTCAGAAGCTCCCGCCAGAAGGTGGCAACGAACTGACTACCGCGGTCGGAAACCACTCTCTTTGGAAAAGCGTGTAATTTGATCACGTGATTGAAAAAAGCTTTGGCCATCCCTTTGGCGGTGGGCAATTGCTTGAAGGGGGTGAAATGTGCTTGCTTCGAAAAGGTGTCTACCACCACCCAAATCACGGTTTTCCCCTTAGAGGGGGGCAAATTAGTGATAAAGTCCATGGCTATAGCTTCCCAGGGTCTCGATGCGGTGGGGAGGGGGTGCAGTAATCCCGGAACTTTCCCTCCCCGTTTTTTGCACATTAAACAGGTCTGACATGCCGAGATGAAGTCGGAGACGTCTCGGCGCATGCGCGGCCACCAGAATTGACGCTGGATCAAATTAAGAGTCTTTAGGAACCCGAAGTGCCCGGCTAGCTTTGAGGAGTGGCAATTTAACAAGATCTCCTTGCGCTTGGCCTTAGGCACCACTAGTTTGTCCCCATGTAGCCAACAGTGGTCCTCTCTCCTGGAACATTCCTCCAAAGTCTCCAATTCCTCTATCTCTTCAGGAGCGAAATCCCCCCCCCAATTGCATTTCCCAACGTCCAACTCTGCCTTCTTGGCTCGGCTCCGGGTGATTACCACCCCTCCTAGTTGTTGGGGGGAGAACATGGAATCAAACACCTCTTCCTTGACACTCTCGTGTTGGGGCAACCTGGACAACGCGTCTGCCAAGGAGTTAGCTTTCCCAGGAAAATGTTTAAGCACAAAGTTAAATTTGGAAAAGAAATCAGCCCATCGCAGCTGCTTAGCGTTGAGGGACCGCTGAGTGCGCAACGCCTCCAAATTCTTATGATCAGTCCATATTTCAAACGGCGTTTGCGCTCCTTCAAGCCAATGGCGCCACGTAGTGAGCGCCAACCTAATAGCTGCGGCTTCCTTGTCCCATACTGACCAATTCCTTTCCGTCTCATTAAATTTTTTTGAAATGTAAGCCAAGGGGTGCAATTTCCCTTCCGAGTCACTTTGCAATATGGCCCCCCCCCATGGCTACATCAGAGGCATCTACATGGATTATAAAATCCTTTGTTTCGTCAGGGTGTGCCAGAATGGGCTCTGAAGTGAAAAGAGTCTTTAAAGTCTCAAACGCCCTTTGGCACTCCCCGTTCCAAGCCAACTTTTCTCCTGGCTTCCCGGCCTCGGGCCCCCTCCCCTTTGTTTTTAACAAGTCCGTTAAGGGGAGAGTGACTTTGGCAAAGTCCTTGATGAACGTTCGGTAGAAATTACAAAATCCCAAGAGGCTTTGCAATTGCTTTCTCGTTCGCGGAGCCTCCCATTGCACCACAGCCTCTACCTTCCCCGGGTCCATCTCCAAACCCTTCTGAGAAATGCGGTAGCCCAAGAAGTCCACAGACTCACGGTGAAACTCACACTTAGACAGTTTCACATATAGCTGGTTTTTGAGTAAGGTTGTGAGGACGTCCCTGACCAAAGTCACATGTGCCTTCTTATCAGTAGAATAGATCAAGATATCATCTATGTAACATAACACGCCCTTAAATAGGTGCTTGTGCAACACTTCGTTGATTAAACTCATAAAGACCCCGGGCGCGCCACTTAAGCCGAACGGCATCACTAGATATTCAAATTGCCCCAAGGGGGTATTAAAAGCAGTCTTGGATTCATCCCCTTCCCTGATGCGCACCCTGAAATAGGCATCTCGTAGATCCAACTTGGTAAAAATCCTCCCCTTGGCCGCTTCCGCCAAGAGGTCCTTTATTAACGGGAGGGGGTAAGCGTTAGTGGTGGAGACGGCATTCAACCCCCGGTAGTCAGTGCATAGTCGTAAGCCCCCATCCTTTTTCTTTCGGAACAGCACTGGCGCCGCAAAGGGGGATTTGGCTGGGCGGATGAACCCCCGTGCTAAATTTTTGTCCAAAAATTTTCGCAACTCTTCCCGTTCCAACGGGCTCATGGAGTATAATTTCCCTTTTGGGAGTTTCTCCCCTGGGAGGAGTTCTATGGTACAGTCCGATAGTCGATGGGGGGGGCAACTCATCCGCCTCAGTCTCGCTGAACACTTCCAGCAAGTCTCTATACTCTTTAGGGACCATGGTAGGGGCGAGAGCGAGCGCGGGAGCCGGGGGAGGAGGGGCCGGAGGTCCAGGTCCCCATTCTGGGTCCCACTTATGGCTCTGGCAGCGTTCGTCCACCCACGAGATTTTCCCCTCACTCCATTTTATGTAAGGGTCGTGCGCCCCGAGCCAAGGGCTGCCCAGCACCATAGGGAACTGGGCGTTTGGGGTGATGACGAAAGCCCTCTTCTCCCAGTGCTCCCCCGTCCCCAAAATCAAGCTCTCGGTCTCTGCTATGCATTCTTCCTTCATCTCCGACTCATCCATCTGAGTGAACTTCAGGGGTTCCAATAACGGGGTGACTTTGGGTCCCAGCCCTTCCACTACTAGGGGGCTGATCAGGTCTCGCGCACACCCAGAGTCAATTAACGCGCGAACCCGCATGTGGGTACCCGATCCAGGGGTCACCACCGTCACTACCATATATAACAGGGGGCCGGGGATGCTCACCGGAGATGGCGCTTCTTGGCGGGGGACCTGCAGCTCTGCGCCGCTCACTGCAGGCCGTTGGAGTTTCCCGACGTCTGCGTTTCCATCAGCTCCAGCTCTCCCTGGTCACTTGCAACTCCTTCCAGCTGCAACGCCCGGGGTTTCATGGGTGTCTTTCCACGGCTGGGGGTGCTCCCCGCTCCGGGGGTGGAGGTCTTCGGGCCTTTTCCCCCCCCTCTTGGGCAAGCGGAGGCGAAATGGCCACTCTCCCCACACTTCATACACAGCCCTTGTCGAAACCTCGCGTCCCGGACATCTTGCACACTGGATCGGGGCTTCACTCTGGGGGCTGCTTTGCTGGCCGCCGTTACTGACGCTCCCATCTTGATCAGGGCGAAGCGCTCCTCCATGTCGATGGCAGCTCTCATCCAGGTGGCTAGAGTGCCCGGGCGGCCTCCCAACAGCACGGTCTCGTAGATCTCCGGATTCAAGCCCTCCCAATACTTCTCCATGAATAGCTCCTCCGGCCATCCGTGGATCTTGGCCGCGATGCGCCGGAACTTGTCAGTGTAGTCCCTCACCGATGATCTTCCCTGGAACAGCTTTCTCAGTTGATTACGGGCTTTTTCCTCACCCAGGGGGTCCTCGAACTGATGGCGAAGGGCCCACATGAAGTTGTTCAGGGACCGCAATTCAGGTCCGGGGTTGTCGTGCAGGCTCACATACCAGTCGCTGGCAGTGTCTTTCAGCTTGGACCCGATGTAGCCAATCCGTTCTTTCTCGGTGGGATATAGGTGGCCCCAACTGTCCAGGAATCTCCCTATCTCCAGCATGAAGAAACGTAGCTTCTCCGGGTCCCCATCGAAAGTGGTCGTCAAAGGGTCGGAGGGGGCTGGGCGGGCGGCCGGCGCGACCGGAACCGGGGCAGGCACTGGAACGAGCCCTGGCGCTGGAACCGGGACGACCGGCTGGGCTGGCTGCGCCGGGAGAGCGGGCGCCTGTGGCTGGACCGGAACCCCTCCGGGCGCCGGAGGTTGCAGTGGGGCTCCTACCCCTTGACCGGGGAGAGCTCCTTGTACTGCCCTCATAGCGTCGCGAAATTGGTGCTGGAGATCGAGGGCCAACTCGCGGAGCTCGGCGGTGAGTTGAAGCCGCAGCTCTCCCATCATCTGATCCAAAGGGACCGTCTGCTCCTCGCGATACGGATCGGGTCCATACAGATCCATCCCCTCTCCTTCGAGAGGCGGGCGACGTGGCCCTCCATGGTAGATCGGCTCGCGATCGTCTCCGAGGTAGCTCGGTCTCCCTCGATCGAGCTGGTCTCCGGTGAGCGAAACTCTCACCCCTTTCCGGTCGTGCACCCACGAATCCACGGTACGCTGACCGAAATGGCTCCATGCGTACTTGGGGGTCACGCTCTGATGAGTAACTGGGCGCCGCGGGATGTAGTAAGCCCCCTGGCTCGTGGTCACCGGCACTTCGGGACCTCCTCCGCCGCCGCCACCCCCGTTCCCCGGATCCGCCGGGGTAGCGGGGGTCTCTTCTGGAGTAGTAGGCTTGAGGGGGACCGCGTCGTCGTCTGACATGGTCAGGAACGGCTGAGTCCCAATCACAGATCTCTGACAATCTGTGAGAGTTCTGCTCAGAGTAGTCAAGGATCAGATCTTGGTTGGTTAACCACAGTTCTTTATTACTTATTCCTACATTAGTACAGCATCTCGGTTTATTGTCAGAGATGAGGCAAATAATACAAGCGGGTCTATTATACCATTCCAAGGAGTTTGAATTACCCATAGATAGCCAATCCCCTTAAGGGAAAATTGGCGGGCTAGAAGGTGGCTTGACCGTTTGGTTCTCACAGGAAAAAAGTGAGGTGTTAAGCAGTAAATTTCCCTTCCCAAACCAGACCCCTCAGATGTAGCGAGTTCACATAACAATTCATGGCTCCAAGGTTCTTTTGCATGAGATAAGAGATGAGAAGCATCCTCCGCTTGAAGTTACTGCCGGGGCAGCTGGAATGCGGAGGCAGAGATGTGAGGCCTCCTTGTTCTGGGAATTAATGGTTGTCACCCTCCCGACCCAGACAGGATGTATACATCAGAGTTACATAGGTTCTAACAATTTCTAGATACATATGAAAAGTAAAGACATGCATGTGAGAATACATTGGCTGAATTGACAGATTCTGACAAACACTGGAGGTAACATAACGCAGAACAGAAAAAACAACAACCTTGGAATAAAAAAGAAAGTTGAATTTGATTTTAGTGCAGAACTGAAAGGAAAAAAACCCCCATTAAAAAGCAGGTTGAATTCGGTTTTAGTGCAGAATTGCTTGGAGGACATCCGCAGTGAACATGGATTAAAAAGGAGAGTGTGGAAAGGGCCATCGTGTCAGCCTATAATCTGGAGACTCAGGTTTGAACCCCCACCCTGCCATAGATGGTTGCCAGACTCTGGGCCAGACACAAACACCCAGCCTAACCAGCTTCCCAGGGGGATAAAACAGAGCAGGGGAGCATGTCGAAAGCTGCTTTGGCTCCCCACTTGGGAGAAAAGGGGGGGAGGTTTACAAATGAAGTTAAATAGATGAAAGCTAGCTAGATCCAACCCCTTTATGTTCCCATAAAGGTAAAGGTTTCCTTTGCCCGAAAGCCAGTCAAATCCCATTCTAGGGGGTGGTGCTTGTCTCCGTTTCCAAGCTGAAGAGCCAGTGCTGTCTGAAGATGTGGCCAGCATGACTAGGCACCAAGGCGCTCTAGGTGCTCTGTTACCTTTCCACTGAAGCGGTACCTATTTATCCACTTGCAATTTCTTGCTTTCGAACTGCTAGGTTGGCAGGAGCTGGGACCAGAGACGGGAGCTCACTCCATCACGCGACACTCGGGTCTCAAATAAGGTACTAAACAGGGACCTCCATTTATTCTTTTTCTGGTTTAGAATTTTATTCTGACTGTGGTCTACTGAATTTCAGTTGAACAAGGGAAATGGCTAGAATTAATTGTGAAACTGAAGGCCTATGCAGTTCACTGCAATGTCCATCCCATCAGTTTCGAACTCCCCCCCCTCTATAGCATAAGGTAGGTACATGTGCTTTGATACAGTGTAGCAAACCCTCATTTGATTCTGGTCATGATTGCACAGATACCTCTGTTTTACTAATGTGTGTAAAGGTAAAGGTAAAGGTTTCCCTTGTATGAAAACCAGTCGAATCTGACTCTGGGGTTCTCCAAGCTGAAGAACCAGTGCTGTCTGAAGATTCTTTCTATGGTCATGGGGCTGGCATGACTAAACGCCAAGGCACATGGAGCGCTGTTACCTTCCCACCGAAGCAGTACCTATTTATCTCCTTGCAATTTCTTGCATTCGAACTGCTAGATAGGCAGGAGCTGGGGCCAGAGACGGGAGCCTACTCCGTCACGTGGCACTTGGGTCTTGGAACTGCTGAGCTACCGACTTTCTGATCTGCAGCTCAGTGTCTTAACCTCTGAGCCACCGTGAATATGCATTGCTCAAACAGAACCCCCCCCCACACTACTGTATGTACAATTGCATCAAGATTATTTCAGGTCCCTCAAGGTTTTATCAAGGAAAAAAAGACACAGAGAAAGAGATGCATGTGCACTTGAAGGACAAACTGTGCATGCGCAGAGTGGTCTGTGCAAAAGCTGAAAAGGGGGGGGGGAAGGAAATAATGGAGGATTCAATGCAATATTGGCCTTGGTAATGTAGGATGGAAGCGTGCACTGACTGAAAGAAAACTGTGGCTAACTGCCCATGTGCAGAGCTCACTATAAAACTCAGAAGCCAATAACGGAAAATTAAGCATTCCCAGGGCTATTTTTGGGCAGGAACACACAGAACGGAGTTCCGGCTGGCTTCTGAGTTGGCCACACCTACAGCCAAGCCCCCCTTGGGTTCCCCCGGCCCCTCGCAAGCTGCAGGGTGCCTGGGGAAGCCAAGCCGATCCAAGGAGGAAAGGCAGTTTAAACTGCCTCCCCTCCTCGGGTTCCCCAGGCGCCCTGCAGCTGTGGGGTGCCTGGGGAAGCCAATCCAGAAACTGCCTTTCTTCCCTCGGGTTCCCCATGTGCCCCGCAAGCCGCGTGGCACCTGGGGAAGCCGATCCTGGGAGGGAGCTGTGCTGTCAGGGGTGTGGCCTAATATGCTAATCAGTTCCAGCTGGGCTTTTTCTACAAAAAAAAGCCCTGAGCATTCCTAATGCATACGTTCCAATTCAGAACATAGACTGGGTAGTTCAGAACTCTAAAATCTAAAGAGTAATTGAGCTGGGAAGAATTTCATATGCATCCCTACAAACAGCAAGGCACACTCGCGAAGGACATTAGTGGATTATTACAGCCAGGATTTCAACGCCAAGAGAGAACCCGCAGCTGCGTATGTATGTGAAGCTGCCCTTGTACATGAGTTGGTTTGATTTCCAAATCCTTCATTTCGCCCCACCGTATTCTAAAAGTTGGCTGCAGCTTCGTGCGCGGCTTGGGTCTAATTGGAATCACAAAAGGAGTCTCATGACAGTATCGTTTTCTTTGCTCAAAGAAAATCCATTCTTCGTGCCACGGAGAATGCATTTTTAGAAATGCAGAAAGAGGAGCAAATTAGAAGAGAAAGATACGGGCGAGGATGCCAGGTACAGGCGGCGAAGCAAATAATGGGAGCTAGTTTGAGAGGCAAGCTAATAATATTTTAGAATGGAAAGTGGGACAAAGAAGCAATGCTTGTATGAGAAAGTTAAAAACAGGCCCTTTTGTATTCTCTGATTCTAGGTTCACGGCATTAATAATAACAACACTTAGCATTTGTATACGGTTTTCAAGAGTACTTGGTGGCTCATGTGTATTATCTCAGTAATCTGAACAGCCCCAGCTCTGGTTACAGAAGAACTTAAAGAGCTGCCTTGGTTTTTCAAGCTCAGGGTTCTCTGCTCAGACTGCACAGAGCCTTCAAGGTCGTAGGTAGGGTTGCCAACTCCAGCTTGGGACATTCTGGAGATTTGGGAGCAGGGCCTGGGGAAGGGTTTGCAGGGAAAACTCAACAGCGGATGTGAGGTTGATAACTCTAACCTTTGGTAATGCTTACTACCCCAACAGCATGCAAAGCATGTGGTCTACCATTGGGGGAGGGGCTGTGGCTTAGGGCGATTCTGCATTGGCTTTTCCCTCTGTTGTTTTACGAAACCCATGTTGGAACAGAAATGCCCTTCTGCATTGCATGCTGCTTTCACTTCCTCTGATCATCAGATTTTACGGTACCCTCTGCATTGCATGCCACTTTCACTTCCTTTGCTCACTGGGTTTTTATGGTACCTTCTTCATAAATTGATGGCTGTTTTATGGCCATTCTGGGGTGACTTTGCAGTCAGTATGGCGTTGGCCCAGGGTATCTGAATGTGGTTTTGAGCTGCACCTTTGCCTCAGTGTTGAGAAAATGTGGAGCGAATGACGGATGCAAAACCAGTCTCAATTGAAGAGCTTCGGCTTTGCATGTAGAATGTCTCAGGTTCAGTCCCCGGTGTCTTCAGTTGAAAGGATCAGGTGATGTGAAAGACTTCTGCCGGAGACCTTGGAGAGCCGCTGCCGGTCTGAGTAGACAATATTGACAATGATGGACTGATGGTCTGATTCAGGATAAGGCAGCTTCAAGTGTGTTCATGTGCGAGCTGTGCTGCTAACCAATTCGTAAAGCATTTGCGATGTTTCCTAGTGGCTTCCCATTAAATAAGTTCACCTGATGAACTTATTCATGGTGAAGGTCACAACATCCCTACCCAGTTCTGCAACCTGGAATTTTTTAACATGAGAGGAGAATTGGATTCTCTCGTAAATCATGTACCCTGCCCTTTAAGCCATGACCAGGGCTGGAGCCAGGTTATTTTTCATACTAGGCGAGGCTACCTTCTGGTCCCCCCCCCCATGTGCCCACTGAAGCAGCACCTGTCAGCTCTCCCCTCCCCCTCACCCCCCACGGCCGGGAGAAAGGTGCTGCTTTCACTGGCCTCTGCACCCGTCAGGGGTCTGCGCCCCTAGGTGGTTGCCTAACCTGGTCTTAATAGTAGCACTGGCCCTGGCCATGACCCAGTCCAGAATCTTGTCTACTCTTACTAGTAGTGACACCCTGACTAGCCCAATCTCATCAGAACCTAGAAGTTAAGTGGGGCTGGCCCTGATTAGAAGAGGAGTAGGTTTTTATACCTCACTTTCACTACCCTAAGGAGTCTCAAAGCGGCTTACAATCTCCTTCCCTTCCTCTCCCCACAATAACCCCCTGTGAGGTAGGTGTGGCTGTAGGGTTGCCAAGTCTTCAAAACTCACCGGCGGGGGGGAGTCCTCCTCTGGCCGGGAGTTTCTCCTGGCGTGTGTGTTTTGTGCGCGCGCCCAGCGATGTCACCAGAAGTGACGTCAGCATGTTGGGGGCATTGCCAGGGCGACTCTCTGGCAATCGCCCCAAAACTCTATGGTATCATAGAGTTTTGGGGCGATTGCCAGAGCGTCGCCCTGGCAACGACCCCAACGTGCTGACGTCACTTCCGGTGATGTCATTACGTCATCCTCGCTGGACGACATCGGGGGTGGGGTTTTCCCCGCCGGCCAAATGCTGGCCGGCGGATCGGGAATCCCTTTAGCGGGGATCCCCCACCCCTCGGGCTGCCTTGGCAGCCCTATGTGGCTGAGAGAGTCCTGAGAAGACTGGGACTGGCCCAGGGTCACCCAGCAGGCCTCATATGTCTTGAAGTGGCTTACAATCTCCTTCCCTCCCTCTCCCCACAACAGGCACCTTGTGAGGCAGGTGGGGCTGAGAGAGTTCTGAGAGAATGGTGACTGGCCCAAGGTCGCCCAGCAGCCCTCATGTGGACAAGTGGAGAATCAAACCCAGTTCTCCAGATTAGAATCTGCCACTCTTAACAACAACTACCACCACCACCACCACCACTACTACTACTGTTGTTGTTCTGTTGTTATTGTTATTGTTATTATTTAGATTTCTGAATTGCCCAATCTCTACTATTGTAGGGCTCTGGGTGATGTAAAACCATCATATAAAAATGTAGCTGCATTCCTATAACAGATTTAAAAGAATTCAGATGGCAGACTACAAATTACTTCCCATTCTCATTCTGGACTGCCTGGCCACCTTGTGGGGGGCGGGGGGGGGGGAGGAGAGGGGAAGAACGGTCTGGAGGGCAAGGAGAGTTTTGGCACACTAGTGAGTTTTGGATGGGAGATAACCAAGGCGGTCCAGGGTCGCTACTCAGAGGCAGGCCATGGCAAACCCCTTCTGTTTATTCCCTTGAAAGCCTATGGGGTTGCTGTAAATTGGCTGTTGATTTGATGGCACTTTCCAACACCATTTGCAGTAACTCTCCAAACTCCTAATAATTCAAGACCCTTTAACTTTAGATGCCAGGGACTGAACCTGGGACCTTTTGGGTGTGATCCAGCTCTGAGCCACATCCCTTCTGCTGTGTACACACATAATCTGACCATTTCATTGTAAACATATGAAGCTGCCTTATATCATTAGTCAGCTTAGCTCAGTACCATCTGCTGTTACTGGTAGTTTGACTCTCCAGTGGGCAAGGAGGAGAAAGATCTTCCCCAACACCTGCAAGTTCAGTTCTGATGCCTAGGATTATTTGTAGGAATTTCTGCATTCACAGCACATGCTCCCCCATGCTCTGATTATCCGTGTTCTGACCGTGACAAGGTTAGATTGCTGCAATGTGCTCTTTGTAAGGCAGCCCTGAAGACCTATTGCAAACCCCAATTGGCCCAAAATCGAGCGCCAAGTTTATTAACACCAGTGGGCATATTAGCCCAGTGTTGAAAGGTACACTGCTTATTTGTTAGTACAATGCAAAAGGTTCTTTGGATATATACACTGTCATTGATGTAAGCCTAAGATATCGGAAGAGTCACCAGTTCTGGGGTTGCCAGCTCCAGGTTGGGGGAATACCTGGAGATTTGGGGCTGGAGACTGGGGATGGTAAGGTTTGGGGAAGATAGGGAGCTAAGCAAGCTATACTACTGTAGAGTCCACCCTCCAAAACAACCATTTTCTCCAGGGGAACTGATGGCTGGAGTTTGGAGATAATTTATAATTGCAGGGGATCGCCAGGCCCCACCTGGAGGTTGGCAAGCCTAGATCCCACCTGAACTTTATTTATTTACTTGATTTATACCCCGCCTCCCCACCAAGGCCAGCCCAGGGTGGCTAACAAGGCCATATGGCTTCGTGAACAATAAAACAAAACAAAAAGATCTTTTCCAGGCTCTTCTTCTGGAATCCCTTTGGAGGTAGGTGGTGACCAGAAATAGGGCCTTTTAAGTTGTGACATGAGTTCTGAAATGCTTTCTCCTTCTTGGGGTTGGCCTGGCCTCTTCACTATTGTCCTTGGTAGCAGGCAAAGACCTAGAGCATGGGAAGCGCTTGAGATGTTAGCTCATTCATTGCTTCTTCTTCTTCTTCTTTTTTTTTTGGTATTTTTGCATTGTGTGTGTGTGTCTGTGCCTGGAAGCCATGGCAACCCCTGGCAACTCCTACCAGGGGCATGGAGGGCATTCAGAGAAGTGGCTTCATAGCCTGCTTTTGCCTCCCGACCCTAGTATTCTTTGGAAGTCTCCCATCTAAATGCTTGCCAGGGTTGGCCCTGCTTAGCTTCCGAGATCTGACAAGATCGGGCTTGCCTGGGCTATCCAGGTCACAGCCTCATTCATTGCTTCTTGACATTTCTCTCTCTTCCTCTCAAACTGGAACTTCTGGGGTTGCCAGGCCCCAGGTCCGAGTAGGGGATCCCCCACTTTTGGGGGCTTCTCCTAGCCACCCCACCCAAAACAGTGATGTCTTTGTGCGACATCACTGACACAATGACATCACGTGGAAATGATGTCATCATGACTGGGACGCTATGCAGGGATGCTCTGGTTTGAGGGCAAAACTCTATGGTTTGCGGGCAATTTTACCACAGAATTTTGCCCTCAAATCAGAGAGTCCCTCGCAATGTCCCCGATGTGATGATGTCACTTCCATGTGATGTCATTGTGTTGGCAAAGTCGCATGGCAACATTGCGGTTTGGGGCAGAGCCCTTCTCCCCTCCTTCCGTCCACTGGCAAGAGGTAAGCATCTGGAGACTCTAACTGGAACTGGTTGACTGGGCAGCTAATACATAAATAAAATAAATACATTTACAATAAAAAAAGTCCAGACAGATAGAGTGTGCTAAAAACAAAATAATATTTATTTTATTTGCAAATTAATAGATTCACAATAAAAACACACAGTGTGAAGCATCTTAAAAAATGAAAACCCCGGGCATCTTTTATTTTGAACAAATAAACACACAAACTCTGGCACATATTTAGCAGGAAATATCAATGAGTACAAAAGGCCACTGCATGTAAAAGGATGTGATAAAATAAACCTTATATGTCAATGTTAATCTAGCAAGACCGAATGGAAAGCAGGAATTGTTTTTTTACAAGTTGTTTCTGTAATCAAACATAAAAGGATTTATGTAGAGCTGCGGACATCGAAATTACCCCATTTCCACGTAGGGCTGCCAAGTCTTGAAAACTCACCGGCGGGGGGAGTCCTCCTCCTGCCGGGAGTTTCTTCTGAGCGCGCGCGCCCATCGACGTCACCGGAAGTGACACAGCACATTGGGGGCGTTGCCAGGGCGACGCTCTGGCAATGCCCCCAACGTGCTGTGTCACTTCCGGTGACGTCATTACGCCGTCCTTGCTGGACGACGTCGGGGGTGGGGTTCCCCCCGCTGGCCAAATGCTGGCCGGCAGATCGGGAACCCCTTTAGCGGGGGATCCCCCGCCCCCCCGGGCTGACTTGGCAGCCCTATTTCCATGTGAAATAAATGAGAATTCAGGGATCTGTGGGCCTGAGGATGCCATACTATCCGCCGGTCTGTTTGTTTTGAGAACAATACAGCATCTCTTTCTCCCACTACCCTCGCTTGCTCACCTGCCCTCTGCCTTTGGGTCCAGGCCCCACCAGCTGAGCCATCCCATCTAGGATTCCCAACCTCCAGGTGGGGCCTAGAGATCTCCTGGAATTACAACTGATCTCCAGGCGACAGGGATCAGTACCCCGGTGGACCCTATGGCATTAGACTCTGCTGAATTCCCTCCCCTTCCCAAACACCACCTTCCCCAGGCTCTATCCCAAAATCTCCAGGAATTTCCCAACCTGGAGTTAGCAATCCTGACCCATGCCGTTATGGGAATTACTCCTGAGGCAAGGTCAGTGAGCAGACCAGTTTGGTGTGGTGGTTAAGTGTACGGACTCTGGGAGAACCGGGTTTGATTCCCCACTCCTCCACTTGCACCTGGCTGGATGACCTTGGGCAAGCCATAGCTCTGTACCAGCTGTTCCCTCAAGAACACCTTGGGAAAGAGCTCTCTCAGCCCCACCTACCTCACAGGGTGTCTGTTGTGGGGAGGGGAAGGGAAAAGGAGTTTGTAAGCCGCTCTGAGACTCCCTTGGGTAGTGAAGGGCGGGGTATAAATCCAGTCTCTTCTTCTCTCTCAAGCAAGCAATGGGGCAGCTGCTACCTGAGCCCCATCCTTTTCTGGTGCTTCCTGCTTCTCTCCTTTTGGGTCCGTCTCCATCATTGTCTGGTAGCATTGGGATTTGTGTGCAGGGTCTCATGTACCAGTTCTCAGCTAGGGCTGCCAGCCCTCTGTGTGCAATCCTTGGGAGCATTTCAGGATCAAGGCCCAGTGAAGCCCTGCAAACGACGTGACGTCACAACATCAGCAACACTCTAGGACTTCCCCAATCTCTATGGTATGTCCACTCAGCCAGAAGTGAAATCACAGCATTGTGCTGACATTCCCATTTCCCCTTCTTTCTGCTGCACAGCATGGAGCTGGTAAGGCTAGTTCAGACATACATGTCCTATCTGGTGTTTTCAGGGAAGATGTCAGTGTTGGGGTGGGTGGGGGGTGGGTGGGTGAGTAGGTCAGAACTACTCCTGTGCTGTTTTTTCCTACAAAAATGGGGTATCTACTCACCAGATCTATAGAACCAACTTTGTTTTCAGCCCAAAGTGTTTTCAACAAACTTAGAAGGGTGGAACTTGTGGAATTTGGTCACAGTTGAAGAGAATCTATATGTCTTGATTTTTCTCTATGGCCTTGTATTTAGGGGCCTACTTCGATAACTTGTTTATCCACCTCCTTCTTCAAATACCATATCTTTTTCATCCCAACAGCGGCAGTGGCCGAGGGAGATGGCACTTTATAGACAGAACATTAAAGATTTCCCAGCAAGCTTGTGCTGGGCAATTTGATCAGGAATTAATTAGATAACTGCAAAATGCTATTACCTATGTGGGCTTGATTCTATTACACCGGACTCAAAAATCAAACTAAAGCTGCATTAAGGCTATGAGTTCAGTTTCTTTTCATTTCTCTCCATTTCCCCCATTTTAGGCTTCTGTTTGTTGTGTGGGAAGGGCTATTGCTCAGAGTTTGTGCACATGCCTTGAATGTAGAAGGTCCCATGGCTGAGTCACCATTAGAAAATATCTGATGTCAGGAAAGGTTTTTCTTTGCCTTACTGGACATTCCTAAACAGACTTCTACCCTTCTAAGCCCAAGTTTACATGAGTATAGCTATTTAGGACTGCATTGAAGAGTTAGGCCCAGCAACAGTAGAAAATACTGAGATAGATGGATCCATGGAAGTGACTTTGGGATAATTCAGACCCTTAGTAAGCCAAGGCATTGGTCTGGAAGAAGGGGCTGGAGAGTGCACCATCAATGCAGCTGCCATTCCAAACTAGGTCTCCAATGTACCTGCCTGGGACAGGAAATTACCTGCCCCCAGCCCCAGTTTCTCATTCCTGAAGAACTGAGAAGTGGGAGAAAAAAATGGCCTCCACGCAGTGACACTCTAGGAATTTCTCTTTGTCGCTATGGTAAGACCATAGAGACTAGGGGAGGCAGTTTAGAGCATCACATGCAAGTGACCACATCCTCCCCAGGCTCTGCCCTCCTCAGGCACCACCGACCAAATCCCCCAGGACTTGCTGAGGCAGTGTTGGGAACCCTGCTCCAAACCGTCCAGTTTAGTTCCTAGACTATAGGATTCGGGATGCTACTTTGTATCCTCCAGAGTTTCAAATAACACACAAAATAAACACTGGCTCTTGGACAGCCATCTGCTACCTTATATGGAGCAGCCAATTAGAAAGTAGCCATTTGATCTTTGCCCCTATTAAGACCCCCTTCCCTTCCCCTCTCTCAGAGGCAAGATTTTCCCTCTATTTCTATTTGCCTTTCTGACTGAACAGCCCTAATGGTCAGTTTTCTTCTTTCCTGAAGAAATCTGGCTGTCCCTCCCTGTCTCAGACTGATATTTTACTGCTGGCTCAGCCCAGGAACCTGAGAGAAGGGTCGGGATCACCCTCTAACTTAAACCACTGAAAATGGCACTTGAGACATTTTGAAATTCAAAATTAACTAAATATTTCATTCAACATAGAGAAGGGTCAGTGAAATCAGGTTGAAATTTCTGAGTTAACTCAAACCAGTACATGCACAGACTTCAGTTCTTATGTTTCAGGCTAATGAGAGTTTCTTAAGCTATTCATATTTACTTCAGTCTTTATGTTGAGAGACTTTTGTTCCAGGGTTTCCCCAAACACTTCAGCACACTTTCTTTGAGTATTCTCTGACCGTTTTGGTTTCCAGAAGGCTGGTACACTCTTTCCAGTACCTAAACCCCTTCTCTTGAAACACCAGTATTTGTCTTGAGTTTTTAAATGCCTCCTAAGGTTTCTAAAGGCAGTTTCTAACCACACCAGACCAGGGATCTCTCCACCCTTCAGAGCTAACTCCCTGTTTGACTGGGTTGGGAAATTCTCCTCTCACTAGAAGATTGATCTCTTTTCTTTGGCCCGAATGGGAGTCTTTGCCTAACTTCCCAAACTTTCTTGTCAACTTTCCCCTAGTACCCCGTCTGTGTAAAACTGCTCTCAGCTAAGGCTGAAATCAGACTCAACTCAGTCAAGGCAGAAATCTGACTGAATCTCTCTGCAGCATTCAGCTTTCAAGTCCTCCTCTGCTTAGCTGATGCTAACCAATGAGATTGCTTGGAACAGCCTGTCGCTCAAGGCTCTCTGTTTCTGTGAAGAATTAACCCTTCACAGTCCTTCAGCTGTTTGTACAGCACTTCTAAGCTTTTAAAAATTGCAGTCCGTCACAGCTCCATTCTCTGTAGGAGACTTTTGTTGCATTGGTCTAACCCACCCACCCTATGGACACTGTGGGATTAACCGGTCACCTTTTGAAGGACTGAGAAGGAATATTTTGGGCCTCTTTCAAATTGACATAGAAGGGTACTTTTTTTGCCTGCTGTACAATGGCCCGGGGAGTGATAATATTTTCTCATTAGACCCGGTCTTTTGACTGGGATGACACTGTTAGGGAGCAATCCTAAATAGGTCTGGGCAGGAGTAAGTCCTATGTTATTCTATAGGGCTGACTTTCAGGAAAATGGATTTTGGATTGCAACTCTGATATCTCTAGTGAAAAGGATCTCATCTAGCAACTTCAGGCTGCCATGCAGAGTATGTATTTATTTATGTCACTTATACCCCAGTTTTCTCCCCAATGGGCAGTGCCTTACAAAATTCTCCCCGTCTCCATTTTATCTTCACAACAACTCTGTGAGGTAGATTAGGCTGGGTTGTATGACTGGCACAAGGACACCTAACAGGCTTCCATGACAGAGTGGAGGTTCAAACCTAGATCGCTCAAGTCCCTTCTCCAGCACTCTAACCACTATACCGCACTGGCTCAATAGAGTAGACCATACTGGATTAAACTAAATATGAGCAGTCAGTGTGATGTGGTGGCGAAAAAGGCAAATTCAGTCTTGGGTTGTATTAAAAGAGCCATAGCATCGAAATCACAGGAGGTCATAGCCCATCTGTACACTGCCTTGGTCAGGCCGCACCTTGAGTACTGTGTGCAGTTGAAGTGCAGTCTGGAGGACTCACTTCAAAAAGGATGTGGACAAAATTGTGAGGGTGCAGAGGAGAGCGACAAGGATGATCAGGGGTCTGGAGACTGAGCCCTACAAGGAAAGGCTAAGGGCCTTGGGAATGTTTAGTTTGGAGAAGAGGAGATTGAGGGAGGACATGATTGCTCTCTTTAAATATTTGAAAGGCCGTCATTTGGAGGAGGGCAAGGAGCTGTTCCAGTTACCAGCAGAGGATAGGACCCGAAGCAACAGGTTTAAATTACATGCAGAAAGGTATCGGCTGGATATTAGGAAAAACTTTTTCACGGTCAGAGTGGTTCAAAGGTGGAATCAGCTGCCTAGGGAGGTGGTGAGCTCCCCTTTACTGGCAGCTTTCAAGAAGAGGCTGGACAAATGTTTGTCAGAGAGGCTTTAGGCTGGTCTTGCATTGGGCAGGGGGTTGGACTAGATGGTCTGTATGGCCCCTTCCAACAATATGATTCTATGAGTCTATGAAATTGGCTAGTTGACTAATAATAGGATAGATTGACCAGTCATCTGACAGCATTATGCATATTCATCTAAAACAGAGCTGTTCCTCCAGGCCTTTGGTTGAGGTGGTGGACATTCAATCCCTCTCGGACTCCATTGCTTGCAGTGCTTCCAATGGCCATTGTGATTTGCCCTGCTCAAAGAGGTCAACAGAGCCTCATCGGAAAACAGACGGCTATTAACTACCATCTCATTCAGTATCTTGCAGGAGGCACTGTGAACTTCCTTGAGCAGTTGCCATCTTATTCTGATTAGACTGGAATTCGGCTTCAAATTTCATTTTAATGTTTACTTTGCTTAAATTGTTTGCTCTGTTTAGTTTTAAAGTTTTAATGTTGCTGTATCATTTAACAAAATGTTGTGCCCCGTCCTGAGCCTGTTTGTGGGGGAGGTAACCAGGTAAAAGGTTATTTACCAGGGGTAGAGGATCTAAATAAAATAATATTAATGCCATACTTGCACAATTTGGATAAAACTGACTACAGGAGAGCATTTGCCCTCCTTAGAATGGATATGTCACCATCAGCCTGGAGGGTAGGTTTAAAAGACAGCCATATGAGGAAAGATTGTGCATCTCTGGGGATGGGAAGCTGAAATCTAAGTAACGAGTTTTATTTGAGTGTGAACTTTACCAAAATATTAAAACCACCTATATAATGCCAATTTGTAATTATTTCCCAGGGAGGAATTTCAGATTTTACCTAGGCAAGCTCTTAGATGACAGATACCAAAAGATTACCCTAAATGTGGCAAAATTTGCTTTGTTGTTGTTCAGTTGCACAGTCAAGTCCAACTCTTTGCGACCCCATGGACCACATCACGCCAGGCCCTCCTGTCTTCCGTCGTGCTCCGGAGTTTGCTTAATTTCATGTTTGTTGCATCAATGACACTGTCTAACCATCTCATCCTTTGACGTCCCCTTCTTCTTTGACCTTCCGTCTTTCCCAGCATCAGGGTCTTCTCCAGTGAGTGCTCCCTTCTCATTTGGTGGCCAAAGTATTTGAGCTTCAGCTTCAGTATCTGGCTTTCCAGGGAACAGTCAGGGTGGATTTCTTTTAGGACTGACTGATTGGATCTCCTTGCAGTCCAAGGGACTCTCAAGAGACTTCTCCAGCACCATAATTCAAAAGAATCTATTCTTCGGCGCTCGGCCTTCCTTATAGTCCTTGCTAGACAAACGATAAGATTCCGGAAGCAATTTGTAGAAAGAAGCATCTAATTGGCTTATCGCTAGAACTCAGTCCTGATTTTTATTTTACACGCCTCAATCTGAAGGTTATATTTTACCCCCATTGTGCATGTTACTTGATTGGTCTCTGACCGTATTAAACTCTTGTTCTCATGGTTGTTGGTGAGATATGAATCAAACCAAATCAATAAAAAATGAATAAATAAATGGATCTATTTGCCCATCTATTAACAAAGATAGGAAATGCTGATTTGTATTTAAGAAGGAAACTATATTTAGCCCTTCCAAAAAGAAAGTGCATAACATCCCCTTATCAGATGTCAGGGCTCACCGAGAGGTCTTGTTTCAATGGCAGCTTTTCAACAAGGCTATTGAACAAAGAAGCTGCAAGTTCCACCTCCTGAGACTGTTGGATAGAAACAGTGTCTGTCCAAGAAGTAAAAGTCTCCATGTCCTTGTTTACTGGAGACAATGCTCTTCTTTTCTTCTTACCCCCCCCCCCAAAAAAAGCCCAGAGAATTTCAACAGCAAAGTGCAGCCAGAGTGACTCAAAATATACTCCACAGAATGGACAGCATCTGGAGGAATCATTTAATTGTGGAAGACATGCTGAGAACTACAATTTCCATAAAAAGAATCCATAAAAAAAGGAGTGTGGGGGAAATATATCAGCACTAAACTGTTTGATCTGTAACAGAGGAGAAGGAGCAAGCGATAGGTGGGGGATAAACTTGAAGTTCCTAAACAAAGATTCTATAATTTTTTTTAAAAAACAACAACACACTGTGCTTTTAGCATTTGAAAGATGGTGCTTCATTTTGCCAGATATGGGCTCCGTTCAGATGTCCCGTGAAACCATGGTTTGTTCCCACTATGATTAGTATGTGGAACCAGGAGGTTTGGCTCACAGCTTATCATTCAAAATGGTTTGTCTCAACCAGTGTTGGCTTCCACTCTTTCCCCTACTTCTCCCACACATACCCAACTGGTATCCCAGTATCCAGTTTGCGCTGTAATTGACTTGATGCTAGAAATAAGTCAGGATTAAGCCAGGGTGTCTGCATTTGTATGTTATGCAAAACTACAGTTGAGACTGATGGCGGTTAATGAACTGTGTCCCAGCCATGGTTTCAGATTCTGGTTTGGTGCATTCTAGCTAGCTCAGCAGTAGGGTTTCCAGGTCCCCCCACCCCCTGGCTGGTGGCAGAGGGTAGGGTTGTCAGATCCAAGTTTTGGTACTCCTGGAGATTTAGGGGTGGAGCCTGAGGAAGACTTCAGTGGGGTACAATGCAATAGAGTCCACCCGCCAAAGCATCCATTTTCTCCGAGGAACTAATCTCTGTATTCTGAAGATAAGCTGTAATTACAGGGGATCCTCCGGTGCCACCTGGAGGCTGGCATCCCCACTGAAAGGTCCTTGTTTGGCCAAACAACTCTCCATAGTATAATTAAACCATGGGTTCCTGTATGATGTTTGCTAATGTCTGAGATATTTCATATTCTGTGCTCTCACCACTTTCATTTCTTTGACCTAGACAGGACCAGCCCAAGGGTTCACGGTATACCAGGCACAGTATGATTTTGGCATCCCTGTTCAATATACAAAAAAGGAAAAGGTCTAGATGGTGCTGGAGAAGACTCTTGAGAGTCCCTTGGACTGCAAGGAGATCAAATCAGTCAATCCTAAAAGAAATCAACCCTGACTGTTTCCTGGAAGGCTAGATACTGAAGCTGAAATACTTTGGCCACCAAAAGAGAAGGGAGAACTCACTGGAGAAGACCCTGATGCTGGGAAAGATTGAAGGTCAAAGAAGAAGGGGACGGCAAAGGATGAGATGGTCAGACAGTGTCATTGATGCAACAAACATGAAATTAAACAAACTCCAGAGCACGACGGAAGACAGGAGGGCCCGGCACGATGTGGTCCATGGGGTCGCGAAGAGTCGGACTCGACTGTGCAACTGAACAACAACAAAAGGTCTAGAAAGAATGTTTCACTTAATTGGCATTTAAAACAAACAATGTATACATAAAAACGGAAAAGCTCTTGAAAAGAGGACAGGTGGAGGAGGAGATTGGATTTATCCCCCACCCTGTATGTGGAGTCTCAGAGCGGCTTACAATCTCCTTCCCTTCGTCTCCCCACAACAGACACCCTGTGAGGCAGGTGGGGCTGAGAGAGCTCTTGAGAGAACAACTCTGAGAGAAGCGGAGGAGGAAAAGGAGTTGGATTTATCCCCCACCCTATATGTGGAGTCTTGGAGCGGCTTACAATCTCCTTCCCTTCGTCTCCCCACAACAGACACCCTGTGAGGCAGGTGGGGCTGAGAGAGCTCTTGAGAGAACAACTCTGAGAGAAGCGGAGGAGGAGAAGGAGTTGGATTTATCCCCCACCCTATATGTGGAGTCTCGGAGCGGCTTACAATCTCCTTCCCTTCCTCTCCCCACAACAGACACCCTGTGAGGTAGGTGGGGCTCAGAGAGCTCTGGGAGAACTGCTCTTGAGAGAGCAGCTCTGAGGGAACTGTGACTGACTCAAGGTCATCCAGCTGGCTGCACGTGGAGGAGTGAGGAATCAAACCCAGCTCTCTAGATTAGACTCCGCCCCTATAGAAGACCAGATTAACAGATATGGAGATTCTAGAAGGCAGTTCATGCCAGGCTTGCCTTCAAGCCAGTAGAGGAGGCTCTTCTCACGTTTTTGGCACCCCTCAAAGTCTGGTGCTCTAAGCGATCACCTCAGTTTGCCTAGTGGTTGGCCCAGCCCTGGACCTAGCCAAATGGGCTAGGAAATACTATTATGCACGTCCAACTTTGTACTACTGTCGGCTGTATGACTACATTCTTGCACGTTCTCTCCCCTGCAGTAACCCCCACAGTATTTTGGTTGGCAAACAATGGGGGAAGTTCCCCAGGGCCTGGGGAGGGAGCAGCAATGACTGTGGGCCAGGAATCCATCACAGCCAGGGATGCTTTTGAAAGGCTTTGCCGCCTACTGTTTCAGCCCCCAATCCCTTTGATTACATTTCACCCTTGTCTAAATCCAACCTGTGATCCTTTCATTTTTGTGCTGCACAGAGGATTTGCCCTGAAAATTTTCCCATTTCCCCCAGTGTTATCTGTGCATCAACCAATCAGCAGCGTGTGTGCACTGAATGTAGGATGACCATCTAAATGGCATATATAAATGACAAATATTTTGTTCAAATCTGCACAGCCAACTGTGGAAAGAGGGAAAGCAAGTCCGCAGAATAACACAGAGATGCCCCCCTCGAAGCAAAATTGGAAACATTTGCTCACATTGCTGCATCTAATCTCTGAGCTGATGCTTTAGGGCAGGAGTTAGCCGGGGGGGGGGGGGGGGTAGCAGTTCTTAAGTATGTTAGTTGATGTATGTCTTATCTGTTCATTGAATGGATGTTGGCTCTTTGAAGTGTGCTTAATGTACTTTTGCTTGGGCAGACTCTATAGTACTGGGTAAGAACATAAGAAGAGCCCTGCTGGGTTAGACCAATAGTCAATCTAGTCCAGCTTCTTGTCTCACACACTGGCCAACCAGTTCTTCTGGAGGGCCAACAACAGGACATAGAGGCTGAGGCCGTCCCCTGATGTTGCCTCCTGGCTCTGGGATTCAGAGGATTGGTGCCTTTGAATGTGGAGGTTCTCCTCAGTCACCATGGCTAGTAGCCATTGATAGGTTGTGATCACACACACAATTGGCCCCGACATAGGTGCGAATGCCGAGCGGATTAAAGGAATGCAATCAGACAACAACATCTGGGAATCGCCCCGCAGCTGTCAGCAACCCGTTTTGCTCCGCCACACAACCGGATTTAAAAGACACCTTGGAAAGTCCGGTTGCAAACGGGTTGCTATAGGTCACAGATGGACTTTCTGACATCTGATCACTCCAACGTGCTCTCATGGCATCGGGATGGTCTGATCAGGTCATCCCGACTCTGTGCCATTGTTTTTTCCCCTTCTCAGTATGCGCATCATCGCACACTCCATAGGGAGCCCTCAGGGCTGAGGTGCGAATCATCAATCCCTCATTTAAGCACATCGGAGACAAATGGCAACCCCCCCCCCCCGACTCACCTGCGGTTGCGTCTGATCTCACAGTGGCGGTCTGTGCCCACAGCTTCAAAAGACTGTGTGATTGTGCAACTGTGGGTCAACTTCTGCCTGAGGAAATAGCCCCCCCCCCACTTTATCTTGCGCATTTGACTGCAATCATAGATTTATCCTCCATGAATCTATCTAATCCCCATTTTAAAGACGTTTACTCCCATGGCCATCATTACATCCTCTGGCAGCAAATTCCACATTTTAATCACTCTCTGTGTAAAGTAGTATTTCCTTTTGTCGGTCCTCAACCTACTGCACATTAGCTTCATCGGATGAGCTCAAGTTCTAGTAATTTGGGAGAAAAATGTCTCTGTCATCTCTCTCCACCCCATGCATAGTTTTATAAACCTCTATCATGTCCTCCCTTAGTTATCTACTTTCTAAACCGAAAAGTCCTAGACTCTTCAGCCTTTCCTCATAGAGAAGGTGCTCCAACCCCCTAATCATCTCGGTCACCCTCCTCTGTCCTTTTTCCAGCTCTCGAGTGATATGGTGACCGGAACTGTACACAGTATTTCAAATGAGGCCACATCATAGATATATACAGGGGCATTACGATACTGGCTGTTTTGTTCTCAATCCCTTTCCTAATAATCCCTAACATAGAGTTTGCTGTTTTCACCACTGCACCACACTGAGTTGAAACTTCCATTGAGCTCTCCACTATGTCCCCAAGACCTTTTCCCTCTCAGTCTCAGCAAGTTCAGACCCCATTAGCCTAACTTGAAGCTGGGATTTCTCGGCCCAATGTGCATCACCTTACACTTACCAAAAGTGAACTTCATTTGCCGCATGGTCACCCACTCACCCAGTTTGTGGAAGTCGCTTTGGGGCTCTTCACAGTCAGCCTTGGTTTTCACCATCCTGAATAATTGTTGTGTCATCTGCAAACTTGGCCACTACACTAGTCACAGGGTTCCCTCTAAGCTGAGTTAGTGTGAGCTAGCTCACAGCTTTTTAACCTCCAGCTCACACATTTTATCTCAGGAAGGATGGCTCCAGAGCAAACTAATTCATGCAGTAGCCAAATTGCTCGCTCACAACTTTAATGCTGGTGGCTCACAAAATAGAACTTTTGCTTACAAGACTCCACAGCTTAGAGGGAGCATTGACCACTCACCCCTAGTTCCAGATCATTTATGAATAAATTAAATAGTGCCAGCTCCAGTCCTCATCCTTTGTAGAAGCCATGTTGATTTCCCCTCAGCTGACTTTGTCCCTCTATGTGCCTATCTTTGATTACAGGTTCTACTCATTTGCCCGGGACAGATGTTAGGCTGACTGGCCTGTAATTTCCTGCTTCCCCACTGGATCCCTTTTTAAAAATTCATGTCACATTTGCTACTCTCCAGTCTTCTGGTACAGCAGCAGAATTTAGTGATAGGTTACATATATGGGTTAGTAGATCAACTGTCTCACATTTGAGTTCCTTAATAACTCTCGGGTGAATGTCATCAGGACCTGGAGACTTATTGGCCAAGGAGAGATTGGCAAATTGAAATGCAAGGGAAGGAAAAAGCCCTGGGCCAAGTTGTCGTGGGGCTTTCCGTTCGCACTGTAGAGACTGATGTGGGACCATACCGGGGAGGAGGCAGAATGGAGCATTCACATTGCAAGGTGGCCCCTGTTGGCCACGTTGCGGTGGTGTGTGGCTTCGGTCTGTTTTGCCTACCTGTGCATATGCACATGGGCACAGCAGCCGGATCAGTGGGTTCACATTACTGGCGCCACTTGATGCTCGGCTTATTTGTGTCCACACTGCCAGAAAGCGGGATGAACAGGCACCCAGACAGCTTGACACTGGTTTTCTCAGGTACCTTTTTAATGCAGGATGAAAGCGCTTCAGGATCGAGTGAGCGCGGCACGGTAACACCATGCAGATGTGGCTGTCTGAACGGGCTCTCTTAATCCGCTTGAAAAGCAGATCTATATCAGGCCAAAATGCCAGTCTGTCCTCGGCCATTGTTTTTTAATTTCCTCAGTAGGTCTAGAACTTCATGTCTGGTCACCTCAGTTTGGCTCAGTTCTTCAGACTCCCTTCCTGAAAGGGGGCTGTGGCATGGTTACATGCCCCCCCCCAGTGAACAGAGAAGCAAAAAAGTTATTGAGCTACTCTGCCATCTCCCCATTTTCCTTTAGCATTCCCTTTATTCTTCAGTCATCCAAAGGCAACCTGCTCCTCAAAATCTCTTTTTGCATGCCTAATTATTGACTTAGATTAGGTTGAAAGCAAAATAAACATGGAGTATAAAGCACGGCCCAAGACCAGTCCTTGTGCAATTCCACAATTGACCTCCCTCTAGCTGAAAAAGCACGTCTTCAAGAAAATCTTTTGCCTACTTTCCTTTAATCATTTCTTCACTTTTTATCACTGTCTCAAAGTGACATTCCCAAAAGAGCCTTCAGATTGGTCGAGAGCTTTCTAGGATAGGGATGCTCTGGAGCTCTTCTATTTTGAATTTCTCTGAGGATTTTTGTGCTCCAAGTCACCTGGTCTTAATTTCCAAAGTGGAACAGATTCCTTAGGAATATTTTATTGCTCAGTTTTGCTTTCTGAAGCACTGTGCATCTGCTTTTAACAGTGGCTTTCAGTCCCTCCATGTCTCTCCCTTGCTAACATACACGTGAGTACTGAATAGAACACTGCGTATGTAAATATGGTTGTATCGATATTCTTATACTCAGGGGTCCGTTGGGGCTGGAGCAAGGTGGAGCGAAGCTCCGTCAGCTCAGGACTTGCCAGTAGGGCAGCCACGGGCTGAATCAGATTCTCTAATCTGATTCAACTCGCCGCTGAATTGCGGCCAAAATTTGGCAGCAGCTTTAAAAGCCACTGGAGGGGAGGGGGTTTGAGGGAGAGGCTCCAAACTTGCAGGGTAGCTGCTGGGGCCTCTCCTTGAAATGCCCACCAAGTTTCAAGAAGATTGGACCAGGGGTCCAATTCTACGGGCTCCCGAACAGGTTGCCCCCATTCCCTCCATTGTTCTCTATGGTAGGAAAAAAGTTAACATTTTTTCCCTCCATAGAGAACAGTGGAGGGGATGGAACAATCTATTTGGGGGCCCATAGAATTGGACTCCGTGGTCCAATCTTCTTGAAACTTAGTGGGTATTTTGAGGAGAGGCCCCAGCAGCTACCCTGCAAGTTTGGAGCCTCTCCCTCAAACCCCCTTTCCTCCAGCCCCTCATATACCCTATGAGTTTTTGCCATTGATTTCAATGGCCCATAGGGTATAATGGGGCTGAAACTGACATTCCCTTTCTGACACACTTCTGGTGATGTCAGGGGACATGGCATATGCTAATGAGCTATGCTAATGAGTTATGCTAATGAGCTCCTGCACCTCTTTTTCTACGAAAGGAGCCCTGCTTATACTGTATTTTACCAGTTCACAGACTCACAAAGCACAGCAATATATCACACCACGGAATCTGGATGGTATCATTCATACAATCACATTTTGGGGGGCAGTGTTTCATCAGTAGTATGTTGATAAAAAGGGAACAAAATGCAAATGAACAGAAGCAGTAAACTGTGAGCGCTCCAGCTCTAGAAGTACTTTCTGAAACATAAAGCAGCCTTATACTGAGGCAATCGGTCCACTGAGGTCAGTGTCATCCACTCAGACTGGCAGTGGGTCTCCAGGCAGAGGTCTTTCACATCATCTGCTGCCTGGTCCTTTTAACTGGCTTTGCAGAGGACTGAACCTGGGACCTTCTGCATGCAAAACAGAGGCTCTGAGCCACAGCTCCTCCCTGAAGGGGAATAAACTTTCAGAGCTCCGTATCCAGAACTACTTACTCCTGGTTCAGTTCAAAAGGATTAAAACACAGCACAGACCATGTCCATGGAACAATTTTTTAAAAAATCAAATGTATAAAACATGTTCATCCCCCCCCTTTTGCTGTCAAGCTCACAGGTGACATAACAACCCCACAGGCTTTTCAAGGCCAGAGACATTCAGAGGTGGTTTGCCATAATCTGGCTGTGCATGGCAAACCCTGGGCTTTCTTGGTGGACATAAGAACATAAGAGAAGCCAATGTTGGATCAGGCCAATGGCCCATCCAGTCCAACACTCTGTCATACAGTGGCCAGAAACACCAGGTGCCCTCAGGAGGTCCATCAGTGGGGCCAGGACACTAGAAGCCCTTCCACTGTTGCCCCCCCCCCCAAGCACCAAGAATACAGAGCATCCCTTGCCCCAGACTGAGAGTTCCTCTCTATACCTTGTGGCTAATAGCCACTGGTGGACATCAGCTCTCATCCAAGTACTAACCAGGGCTGACCCCATTTAACTTCCAAGTTGAGATGATATAGGCTCACTTGAGCTATCCATGTCAGAATGCATTTATCCCAAGTACATTTAACCATTTCCCCAAGTGAAATTCCCAGGAAAGCTTTCTGATGGGCTGGGAGCATCGACCCTATTGTGCTTTAAGAACGTAAGAACATAAGAGAAGCCAATGTTGGATCAGGCCAATGGCCCATCCAGTCCAACACTCTGTCACACAGTGGCCAAAAACACCAGGTGCCCTCAGAAGGTCCAGCAGTGGAGGCAGGAAGCCCTCCCACTGTTGCCCCCTCCCAAAACACCAAGATTACAGAGTATCACTTGCCCCAGACTGAGAGTTCCTATCTATACTTCGTGGCTAATAGCCACTGATGGACTTCCGTTCCATAAGTTTATCTAATTCCCTCTGGAAGCCGTCCATGCTTGTAGCTGCCACCACCTTCTGTGGCAGTGAATTCCACATGTTAATCACTCTTTGGGTGAAGAAGTACTTCTTTTTATCTGTTCTAACCTGACTGCTCAGCAATTTCATGGAGTGCCCACGAGTTCTTGAATTGTGAGAAAGGGAGAAAAGGAGAAAAGGACTTCTTTCTCTACCTGCTCTATCCCATGCATAATCTTATAAACTTCGATCATGTCACCCCTCAGCCGTCATTTCTCCAAGCTAAAGAGCCCCAAGCGCTTCAACCTTTCTTCATAGGAAAAGTGTTCCATCCCTTTTGTCATTTTAGTTGCCCTTTTCTGCACTTTATCCAGTGTTATAATATCTTTCTTGAGGTGTGGCGACCAGAACTGTACACAGTACTCCAAATGAGGTCGCACCATCGATTTATACAGGGGCATTATGATACTGGCTGATTTGTTTTAAGTTCCCTTCCTAATAAACCCCAGCATAGCATTGACCTTTTTCATTGCAGTCGCACACTGTCTCAACATTTTCATTGAGTTATCTACTACAACTCCAAGATCACTCTCTTGGTCAGTCTCTGCCAGTTCAGACCCCATCAATGTGTATTTATAGTTAGGTTTTTTGGCTCCAATGTGCATCACTTTGCACTTGGCCACACTGAACCCCATTTGCCACATTGATGCCCACTCGCCCATCCTCGACAGATCCCTTTGGAGTGCCTCACAATTCTCCCTGGCTCTCACCACCTTGAACAACTTCATGTCATCTGCAAATTTAGCCACTTCACTGCTTACTCCCAAATCCAAATCATTAATAAACAAGTTAAAAAGCATCGGATCAAGTATTGCGGTACCCCACTGCTTACCTCCCTCCACTGAGAAAATTGCCCATTAATACTTACTCTCTGTTTCCTTTTAATTAGCCAGTTTTTGATCCACAAAAGGAGTTGTCCTTTTATCCCATGACTATTGAGCTTACTTAGGAGCCTTTGATGAGGAACTTTATCAAAAGCTTTCTGGAAGTCAAGGTAAACAACAGCATCTCCTGAAAAACTGTGGCAAGCCATGTCTGCCTGGGTTCAGACCAAGTCCACAACCTTCCCCTTCCTCCTTTTGGATCCTGTCTTCCATTACCTTCTCCTTGTTCTGAGCTATGGCCATCTCCTTCAGATGCTCACTGTTTCGCTTTGTTTGAGCAAGCCACTGAACCTCTTTCTGGACATTTTGATTAAGATGAATCTCCTCCCCAATCCATGGCCATGAAAAACAATGGAGAGGTTTCATATCTTTGATGACCCTGGTAATCAGGGCAACCCATTAGGATATGCATTAACCAGAGGTGGGCACATTCCCAGACACTGAGAATTACAATTGAACATGATGCAAACTGCAAAAAGAACCCTATTTTCCTGTGGATTTCTATTGCAAATATGCCTGTCTACTGAATTTCAGCTGGTTTTGATTGATTTAATGGCTCCCAATTACTGTCAATTGTTCTTCACTAAAAGGCTTCAGGATGTTACAGTCATTGATTGATTTTAAAGATTTATACCCTGGTTATTTTTTTTTTAATCAAAGGGCTTCCAATGCAGCCTCCAATAGATTAAACAAATCTTGGCTTCAGATGGAACTAGGAATGTGCAAATATGTCTCTTTTAGTTTGATATATATTTGTATGTCCTTGTCATGCATCAAAACAGGATGATGACAAAGTTTTGGGAGAGGTCTGTCCATGGCTGGCAAAGTAGCAGGGTTCCTAAAACTCTCCAGGAAAATCTCAGGAAATTTGGTTTGTGTATGTGTGTGTGTGTGTGCCTGGGTGCAGTGGAGTTGGGGAGGATGTGATGTCACTTCCAGGCAACATGCTAGGAATTTCCCCATATCTCTATGGTAGAGTTGCCAGGCCACAGCTGGCAACCCCAGGAAGTATTTAGAGGGTGGAGCCTGGCACACTGGCATCACCCTGGCAAGCTGATGTCACTTCCAGTCATGGGACATGCTAGGATTTACAAAACTCTGTGGTTAAACCAGATAGCAGGAGACCTGGCAACCATACTCTACAGTAAATAAAGACTCAGGAAATTCCTAGAGCATCACGATGGAAGCCATTTCTCTCCTGCTCCTCTGTTCCTTGAGGCTGGGAGCTTGGGACCAAGGGTGAGGAATTCCCTGCTGGGCCAAGGCACTTAGAAAGCCTCCAGGGGAGAGAGTTCCAGACCTTTTGTCTGGTGGAAAAGACTGTGATACAGATTTTGGAGGGGAGCATGCCATCCCCTGTCCTCTTTGACACAAAATTTTAGGTCCAGGAGTCGCAGCTGCCTCAAGGGGTTTCTGTTGGCATCGAGCAAAATGAGCCCTGAGTGGCTGGTCTGAGGAAGACCCTCGTCAGCAGCTAATTGATTCCTCAGGATGCCCACTAACTACTTCTAGCCCATAGGTGTTACCTGCCCTCCAATTGCCAGCTGTGTCTAGTAAAGGTTTATTTAGGGCACCCATTAGTTTCTTTCCTTCACTTCCTTACAGATGCCCAGAACAGATTAGGGGAGAAATTCTCCCCATGCCAATGTGAGTTGGTGAGAGCAAAAATTCGACTTATCCCCTAAGTCATCAATAAGCACAAGGCCCAGGCCTGTGGAATGAGGAGAGAGCATATTTACTGCACTTGGGGAGACAAGAATGAAAGTGGAACCAGGCCTGTAGCCAGGATTTTGTGACTTGTGGGGCAATTTTTTTTCTGGTGGGGCTGGAGTTCTCAGTGCAGAAAGAAAAGCCATTTAGCCAATGGAAAGCTGTTACCAGGATCTATATACTAATTCCCAAGGCGCTCCCTCCATGCAGATATCTAAATCCGCACATCGGGGGCACTTGGGGGGGCAGAGAGATTTTTCTGCAGGTGTGCTAAAACTTAAAAAAACTTTTGGGGGGATATTTAAATCCCCCCAAAGTTAAAGAGCATTCCCTGCTCATGTGCAGGGAATGCTCTGGGAACTCTGCAGTGGCCTGGAGGCTGAGAGGTGCTGAGGCCTCGCCACTGGTGCCAGAAGGTGTGTGTGTGGGGAATCAGTGGCCTGGCAGCTGAGAGCTGTATGGGTCTCTCTGTTTGTGGAGGTGGGGGGCGGGCAAGAAGGCCAGGTGGGCCTTGTGGCTTGGAGCCACGCGGGCCTAGCTGTTGGTGGGGGCGGGGGGTGGGCAGGAAGGCCAGGTGGGCTAGGGTTGCCAAGCCTTACCTTTGAAATAGTGTGTGTGGGGGAGTCCTTGCTGTCCCGGGAGTCTTCCCAGAAGTAACATCATCACGTCAGGCATGTTGGGGTGGGACCTCTGTAATTCAAGGGAAAAACAGAGTTTTCCCTCGAATTATAGAGCGTCCCCCCCCCCCAAATATGCCTGACGTGATGATGTCACCTCCAGGTGATGTCATCACACTGGGCAAATCGCCGCAGCCTGGCAATTTGGGGGCAGGGTTCCCCCGACGGCCCAATCTATGCTGGCAGGGAATGGACCGATTGAGCGGGGGTTTCCCTGCCACCCCCGGGGGGACTTGGCAACCCTAAGGCAGGCCCAGCGGCTCAGAGTCGCTTGGGCCTCACCATTGGTGGGGTCAGGGTCGGGTAAGAAGGCCAGGTGGGCCCAGTGGCTCAGAGCTGCGTGGGCCTCGCCATCGGTGGGGACAGGCGAGAAGGCCAGGTGGGCCTTGCCATAGGTGGGGGGGCAGGCAGGAGAGACCTGGTGGGCCTCACTGTCGGTGGGGGCAGGAGAAATGGCCCAGTGACTCGGAGCTGTGCGGGCCTCACCATCAGTGCCAGGGGAGAGAGGGAGAGTGTGATGGTGTTTTTGGCCACTGTGCGACAGAGTGTTGGACTGGATGGGCCATTGGCCTGATCCAACATTGGCTTTTCTTATGTTCTTATGGAGAGGGCTTACCTGCTGGGGCTTCCTCCTTCTCCACATGGAGTGCCCCCTGTGAGTATCGCAGGTCCTCACCTCTTGTAGATCTCTAAACTGCAAGCTGTCAACCATATTTTTATTTTATTTTCTGTCAACCACTTTAGATGACAGTTCTCAGCTGCTGCAAGTTAATCACTTCTGCCAGCCTAAGCAACAATTCTGATAACAAGCTGGCAGGTGGGGGTAATGACTTCTATAGTCAAGAAAGCTAACACTTACGCAGAAAGACTCTCTTACAGGAGACCAGTCTCTTGATAGAGTTAGAAGGGAATCTTAGAGGTCACCTACTTCAACCCCCTTGCTCAGTGCAGGAATTAGTCAACTACAACACTCCACTCTGCTTAAAGGAGTGCATGCCTTTTAAAAAAATGTTTATAAATTATTGAAAAAAGCATTTACAGGAGAAATTTTTGTGGGGCTGTGCCTTTAAGAAAGGGGTGGGGCCCTCAAAAGCCCCACTGTAGCTATGGGCCTGAGTGGAATCATCTGGTCCTTAAAAAGCCCAGGCAGTTGTCTCCCTGACTGGCTAGTATGATGGTTATAGCTCCATTGCCTGTGCAGTGAAGCCATCCTGCCCCCACCCCCACTAGGGTTCCCAGACCCCTCCCCAGGCACCAATTGGCTGTTCAGGAGGGGGGGGGACTTACCAGCAGCAAACTGAGGCCTAGGAATTTGTGCCTAGGAATTTGTGACCTGATGACATCACTTCCAGTGTGTGCTGGAAATGACATCACTGCATTGCCATTAACAGTGGCCTAGACCTCAGTTTGTTGCTGGTAAGTCCCCCCAACCCCCCACTCCCTGCCAGTTTCCAGGGGTACCTGGCAACCTTACCTAGTGAGTGAAGGGCAGGAATGGTGTTGTCTGCATTCAGGATGGGTGAAACTTTCTCACCAATCATACTAACAAAATGCAATAGACTTGTTCTGATGAAAAATTACACCTTTTTTGCATTAATTGCTTACAAGAAGCAAAAAAGGATGCAAATTCTATAAATGATACATAATGATATATAAAAGTTGTACAAATGGCTGTAAAAGAAGGAATGATTTGGGAACACCAGCAAACAAAAAGGATTCTGATGATAACATTAAAAAACAAACCCCAAAAGTGCACATTTGTTCATTTCTGCCTGCAGTATATGGACACTGCAGATATGAACTGCAGTGTATCATGGGCTTTGTAGTCTTAATATCACATTACCATTGTGCCTATGTGTTTTGCTTGCAATGCCAAACCATGAAATCTACCAACTTTCAAACTATCTCAGTGAACGAATTCAGACTCTCATATCTGAGAATGAAACTGAACTAACGTCAGCCATCTGCTGGGACATCAGATTTCAGGCACCCAGTTTGCGGTTCTTTTTCAGCATTGCTCTGCAGTAGGATCTTAGAACAATAAGAGGCGTTTGCCATCCAGCTTTCTGTGTGCTGCAATACCTAGTCACAACGGAGCAATTAAAGGCAATTACAGTGCGTTTTATGCAACAGGACAAATGGATTGCAGCATTAAAGTCTTTGAAAATCTCCTATGAAAGCTGTAATAATGTATTAATGTATTAATCCCCTTAATCCTGTCAAACTTCCAAAGTATAGCTGTTTTAAAAAAAAGGAAAAGAAAAGAAAACAGGCTGACAGGAAACCTCAGTGCTAACTGAAGCCATGACAGCTAAGTTCTTTATTTGTTAAAAAAAGTTATTTGTCAGTGTTAGATCTTGATGTTTATTTTGGTTCTGTGGGACTTTTGGCTGCCTGGAAGGGAACAGAAGAGAGCCCTTTGGAAAACAATTAATGTCTTCTGAAGACTCCTGCCTTCACCCCCCCTTCCCTGAGCTCATCTTTTCACTGAATTTTTTCACTGCCTTTTGTCTTGTTACATATGATGATTCCTCCCTGCCCCCTTTTCTTCTAATTAGAAAGATAAACATTCTTTTCTACTTGTGGGTGAAGGTTACAGGAAAAGTGGCTTCCTTACCAGAATCCAGACTCATGTCTTAGGGCTGGTCTAAATTGGCAATTCATACTGGGATATATATATATATATATAGTATGGATGTGATTTATGAGCTTTTAGCATCACTTTGCTTGGCAAAAGACATTTTCCCAATATTTGCTTGAGTGGAATTGGCCAAGAAAAGAGGTGATCCAAAGCCAATTTGGCTGTGGCAGACCTGTGTGTTTCAATCTGGGTTTGCACAAATCGCATACAAGTTGTGGTCAGACGTGCCACTTGGCTTGGTCAGGAAGTGCTCCTATTTCATCTGTTTTTGGAACAGAGTCGCTCATTCAGACATCCTATTCCATTTTGCTGCGGGATCAGCCCATCACTGCGTGATTAGACAGTGTGGATGGGCGACAGTTTTATTTTTTTGCCTGCTTTTGTGCATGTGCAAAAACGAGGGTGCAGTTTTTTTGAACATGCGCTTTCCAACTTCCGGGAGTTGATTCTCTGCTTTGACTGCTCGCTGATCCTTCCATGGAGTACTGTGATGCTCTTGGTTCACAGTGAGCCGTGGTCGCCTGACAAAGATCCCTTTCTTGCTTGCTTTCAAAGCTGGACTAGAGATGGTGACAATTATGCAACTATGCACATATCACTAAGCAAGCAAAAAAAAATGGCACCCAGTCGGGATGGAATGAGCAAACCATCCCGACAGCTTGAGAGTATGCCTGAGTGATCCGACTAGGGAAACTCTGTCCATGGCCCCTCAGAAAGCATTAGGACCAGAGTTTCCCAGATGTATTTTTACTCCATTTTAGGGGCAGACCAGGATGGGGTGCCAATGACTGTGGAAACTTTCACAGATGTTGCTGTCTGATCATGCACTTTAGATCTCTCAGGCATTGGCTTTGAAGTTGGATCAAAAGGCATGTCTGACTGCAGCCTGACAATGTATTTGTTTGGGTTTGAGAATATCTTGAGTATTGGGGCACCATACTTGTATATTTAATTCTCAACATGGCCCAATCTGTGGATACTTAAATCCAGAGGCTGGAGCCATGAAGAGACAAGATAGTTATTTCTACAAACCTGAGAAAAGCTCCAGATTTGCAGAAAAATCTGAAATCTAAAAATGAGAAGAACACTGGGGGGAGGTTAACCCCCCCCCCAAATAATAGAATTAGCACCTGTACCTCATTGAGGCCAGGCTCAGCAACTACCACCAGGCAATTTGCTCCCATGCAATTGACACAACGCACCCAGATGCTGCAGCAGTGGCTAACAGACAGCTCTGTGCCATACAGCTTGTCTGGGCCTAGAGGCAGCTTCCACACAACTTGTGTAACTTGGCTAGGCCCAGCAGTGGCCACCTCACAACTCACCTGAGCAACTTGCTATGACAGGAATTTTGTAACTGGCAGAGATTTTTCTAGTGAGAGGCTGCCAGAGGGAGGCAAGGAAGACATGGGGGGGGGAACTAAAGGTAGGTCAGCAGGAGAGAAGGAAGGAGAGAAGGAAGCTGAAAAAGGGGGAGGCTATGGAGGCTGCTGAGGGAAGGAAAGAAAAATTGTGGGTAAGAGGGTACAGAGGGAAATGTGATGCCCCTCCACCCTTGCGGGTCGTCTGCTTATCCTTTATTACAGTCTGCATTTAAGCAAGTTAAATTAGCTTCCCCCCTTCTTTCCTTTGTTGTCGTTGTCGTTGAGAGTGGTGGACTCTAATCTGGAAAACCGGGTTTGATTCCCCACTCCTCCACATGCAGCTGCTGGGTGACCTTGGGTCAGTCAAACTTCTCTCAGAGCTGTTCTGTCAAGAGCAGTTCTTGAAAGAGCTCTCTCAGCCCCACCTACCTTACATGGGGTCTGTTCTGGGGAGAGGAAGGGAAGGAGATTGTAAACCACTTTGAGATGCTGAGTGAAGGGCGGGGTATAAATCCCCCTCATCCTTGTCAGCCAGTTTGGTGTCGTGGTTAAGTGCACGGACTCTAATCTGGGAAAACCGGATTTGATTCTCCACTCCTCCACTTGCACCTGCTGGATGACCTTGGGCAAGCCATAGCTCTGTACCAGCTGTTCTCTCAAGGACAGTCCTCAAAAGAGCTCTCTCAGCTCCACCTACCTCACAGGGTATCTGTTGTGGGGGGGGGGAAGGGAAAGGAGATTGTAAACCACTCTGAGACTCCAAGTGAGTGAAGGGCAGGATATAAATCCAATCTCTTCTTCTTCTCTTCTTCTTCTTGTCCTCATCCTCCTCTTCTTCCTCCTCCTCCTCCTCCTCCTCCGTTATTGTAAATATATTTCTGGCAACTGAATGACTTTTGTATGCGTCAAACAGAAATTGCTCCTTCCCCAGCATGAGCAATTAACTACAATATCTCCTCCACACCCACCACACGGCCCATAACTGTTAATTCTAGTGATGGAATTTGTTGACAATAAAAAAAAGGGTAAGATCATTGATTGTTACGAGTCTTTTCAATTGGCCTATTAATGCTCCTTTTTTGTATTACAGGACAAATAGATCCGAATGTGGTGACTTTGAAAATCCCCTTGTGAAAGCAGTAATAATACTTTAATGTATTAATCCCCCTTAATCCTGTCAGACTTCCAAAGAATTTCTATGCAAGTTGACAGGAAATCTCAAGTCGTAGCCGCTGAGGCTTTCAAGGGGAGGGTCCTTTTATTTGTAAGTTTCTAGTTACTCTTCACGGTTTCTAAAATATAGGTTAGAATATTGACAGGAAGAAGAATGATGGTGCTGAGGCTGTGGGGGCAGAGTGGTGGTGGTGGTAGGGGGAAATGTTTTCATCTTCTCCGTCTTTTAACCAGCTAGGGCGAAAGGCAGCCTCATCTATCACATTTTTATCCCACCCTTCCCCTGAGCAATTCAAGGTGACAATACAGCCATTTCCTTCCAATTTTTATGTGTGCAACAACCTTGTTAAGATATGTTAGGCTGAGGGAGGGAGAGAGAGACGGGGGTGGGTGGGTGGGTTGTAAGGTTCCCCCGGCCACTGGCGGAAGATAGGGGGGGTAGAGTTGCCAGCTCCAGGTTGGGAAACTCCTGGAGATTTGGGGATGTAGATTAGGGAGGACAGGGACCTCGGTGGAGTACAATGCCCATAGAGCCCACCCTCCGAAGCAGCCATTTTCTCCAGAGAAACTGATCACTGTAGTCTGGAGATGAGCTGTCATTCTGGGGGGATTTGATGGGTTTAGGACCCTCAAGACTGGTGCCTCAAATGGTTGCCAGGGTTGCCTGCCCTTAAACACAGCCCCAGTCTGAGTTTGTTGTTCAAGCAGCACTGCCAGGTGTATCAATGACTTAATGCTTGCGGGGAGGGCGGGATATAAATCCCCCCCCCAAAATAAAAATAAATAATGCTGATATGCTTTGAAAAGTTGTCCCATTCTAACCCTGATCCAGCCAGCTCTTAAATCAGGCCGGGTCCTGATGACAGCCAATGAGATAAAGCGGTCTAAAAATCATATTAGGGCCGAGGACAGACTGGCAGTCTGGCACCCTCTTCCTCCGCTTTAAAAGTGGAGGCAGAGCGGCTGTTCAGACTGCCGCATCTGCCCGGAGGCGGTGGCCCGGATGCATTGCGTCTGGCGCCGCGCTCCTCCCGCAGCAGCCGGGCACCACTTCAAAGTGGTGTCCCGGCTGCTGCAGCGCGCGTTCCACCCGCTTCCGGCGCGTTCCACCCTCTTCGGACGCCGCCACCAGAAGCTGCCCGCAGTCTGGACACTGCGGGTGGCTTCCTTGTGGCGGGGTGTGAACGCTGCATGGTGGGGGCAATTCCCCCCGACTTATTCTGCCGCGCCGCGGAGGCGCGGCAGAATACCAATCTGTCCATGGCCTATCTCACACATCCTTGATTCATATTCCCACTTAGCCATGATGCTTACTGGGTGACCTCAGGTCATTCTCTCTGTCTGTCTGTCTCTCTCTGGATGCCAGCCTCTAGTTGGGACCTGCGGTTTCAGTGCATTTAGAAGGGTGTAGCTCTGCTTAGAATTGGACTGTGCTTGATACATTGAACAAATATGTATTTTCTGAGGGGGGGGAAATGGTGTAAGGAAACAGAAAATAACAAGAAAACAAGAAAACCTGAGTGCAATTTGCACATGGAGAAGTGAAGCTGAAATGGTGATTTGGGAGTCAATGAATAACTCAAAATAATCCCAACCAAAGATGGTCTTGGCCTAGAGCGCCATTTGGTCTACAGCTTGCTATAGTCCAGCTTTTGTTTCCTGAGGGCACCCGCACTAGCCAATCAGCACTATGCATGGCTCGTTTTACTTAACAGAAAATTCCTTATTTTGACAGAATGCAGATAGTCCACTTCCAGAATGACTTCTCCCCCAGTTCATGCATCGTTTCATTTGTTTTTAGGCTAGGTTTTATTTGTTTTCAGGTGAAGGGCTCTTCCACATTTCCATGTTCCTCACTTGTGTGTTCCTATTGCCTTATTTTTTCTTTTCTGCATGTGTTTTGCTTCCTCTAGTGGTCAGTTTGATATTACATCTCTGTATGTCCAGTATAAAAACCTGCAGTTTAAATCTGTGATAGGGACACACAAGTGACGAAAACGAGAATTCAGGAGAGCCGTAAGTCAACAATGTATGACAGAGCAGGTGATGGTTAAAGAAGAGCAATTTTCAAATTATGCCAGGACCTCAGAAACACACCGGTGGAGATCAGCGTCTCTCTTCTAGGCTTAACCTAAAAAAATCTTTTGTTGTTGTTCTGCTGTTGTTGCTGCTGCTGTTGTTTCAAGAATTATCTGCCTTCCTGATGTTTTCTTGGGGTGCTCACCAATTGTTCTCTCCTGCACCACATGTGCGAATTGGATCCACACCTGTGCCTGCTTATAAGGCGAACCAATTAAGCACTCCAAATGATAGTACAGCACAGAGAAAGAAAAAGTCAAAAAATTAAAAAATCCTGTTACTCTGCCAAAAAATATCTTGCCTTTTGTGAAAGCCAATGTGTCTAAATTATCCAGCTTTTGTAAAAAAAACCCCACTCTGTAACTTTTGATGACTGTTCTATTATAGGGTTGGATCCAGCCAGCTTTTTCACACAGTCTTGGCCAATTCTTCTCCTTGCTGCAAGCCCCTGTCCCACATGGTCTTTGGATATGCAGGTCCGAAGAGCCCCAGCGTAGCCATTGGGATGGTGGTCAGAAAGGACCCAACCTTTTTTTCTCCCGCCAGCAGAAAATATGCTTGAATCCAACACATATACCAGGTAGGTGGGAGGCTGCCACCACAACCAAACCACATTGCCTCGAGGTGCAGCTACTTTAAAGAAGCATGACCACACTTCCCTCAATGAGACAACCAGTATGAAGGTTGCTCTCTCACCCTATCTTGCTGAAGCCCTTAATCCATTGAAAGGAAAAGGTGAACATCCCCTCCCTCCAAATGTAGGCTTGGAAATGCCACTGAGTAATTCTGGGTGGGGAGGTATAGAGGCATGGTATTGCCCTATCTCATCAGAACTCAGGAGCTAAGCTGAGTCAGTACTTGGAAGGGAGATCTGCAGAGGAAGGCAATGGCAGACCACCTCTGCCTCTTATTTGCCTTGTAAGCCCTTTGCTGAGGTCACCATAAGTCAACTGCAACTTGACAGCACTTTCCACACACCGTTCTGGGTGGGGTCCTGCGTCACTAAGAGGCACAGCTAGGTTTGCCAGCTCCAGGTTGGGAAATACCTGGAGATTTTGGAGGCGGAGCCTGAGGAGGGTGGGTGGGCTTTGGGGAGGGGAGGGACTTCAGTGGGGTATAATGCCATGGCGTCCACCTTCCAAAGTGGCCATTTTCTCCGGGGGAACTGATCTCTGTTGCCCCAAATATGGAGTTGTAATCTGAGAAGATTGGCAACCCTGAGAACAGCACTCTTCTGCACACCATATCCCACAGACATTTCTTGTCCAGGAGTTTGCATTCTCCTATTGAATCAACCTCAGAACCGTGGTGGCTCAGAGGTTAAGATGCTGAGCTGCAGGCAGGAGGGTCTGTAGTTCGGCAGTTTGAAACCCGAGTGCTGCGTGACGGAGTGAGCCCCAGCTCCTGCCAACCTAGCAGTTTGAAAGCAAGAAATGGCAAGTAGATAAATAGGTACTGCTTTGGTGGGAAGGTAACAGTGTTCCACGCAACTTGGCATTTAGTCATGCCGACCACATGACCAGGGAGAAGTCTTCGGACAGCGCTGGCTCTTCAGTTTGGAAACGGAAATGAGCCCCACCCCCTACAGTTGGATTCGACTGGCTTTCAAGCAAAGGAAACATTTACCTTTATTGATGAAGCAGGGGCCAAGCTGGATGCACGACTTCCCATCTCCTTGTAGTTTACACATGATCTATTGTGCCTGTTTTTTTCTTAGCTGCTTTCACACAAAAAAACTGGATACTTTATTCTCTGGCTTAAATCCTTGGCAACAGCAGGGTTCCCCCCCCCCTCATTTTTTTTAGCATAGGTTGCCATGCCAAGGGGGGGAAATCTAATGCTCATCATGAAAGGATTAACTAGATGTCGTAGCAATATCCTTCAATTTAGCCACCGAAGAATGGAAATAATTCCCTATTGTGTGAGGTGCTTTAGAGAGTATGTCACCTTAAACTTTTCTCTCTTTTATGCTTACGCTGTGGGGAAAATCGATAATAATTCATGCACACACGGCTCCCCACCGGCTTGCCTGGGACGCAAGGTTTTTGTATTAACAAACCCGAAAATTGGAAAGTTCCTTTTTACATCACAGGAGAGGGAGCTACTGTGAATGTGCCTTTGCACATATCGTGCAACACTTCTGCAGATCCGGGTAGCCTTGAAATAGCAGCCTGATGGGTGCAATTTGTTTTTCCAGGTGGGCTGGAAACAGAAAAAGTTTTCCGAGACATGATGCGGCTTCAGAGTTCTTTGTTATCCTCGGTCCTCGATCCAGCTGTATAAAGGAGCCCCTGCGATGGAAGGGCTGAGGTGATTTGGAAATCCTCATCTCTGCTGTATCAGACTGAAAAAAAGATCCCCATTTCAATTTTGCTTCTCTTTTCTAAATGGATGCTTTTTAAAAAACATCATTTCCTATCTCCTTGTATCCAACCTCCCACTTCGGAAAATGTATGTGTTTTTAATAGAAGAAGAAGAAGAGGAGGAGGAGGAGGAAGAGGAGGAGATTGGATTTATACCCTGCCCTACACTACCCTTCAGAAAATATATACATGTTTAACAAAATTTGGAGAAGGAGGAGGAGGCTACCCAAAGGAGCCTCAGAGCAGTTTACAATCTCCTTTTCCTTCCCCACCCCACAATAGACACCACGTGAGGTAGGTGGGGCTGAGAGAGAGCTCTGAGAGAACTGCTGTTGAGAGAACAGCTCTGAGATAACTTTGACTGAACCAAGGTCACCCAGCTGGCTGCATGTGGAGGAGTGGGGAATCAAACCTGTTTCTCCCAGATTGGAGTCCGCCGCTCTTAGCCACTACACCAAACTGGCTCTCACCCCAAACTGTATATCCATAGATCAGCACGATGAGTAAATGACAGGCCAACACCAAGTGCTTCAGACAGGGGGTGGTGCCAGGTGGTGCTTTTGCCCAGTAAGACTTGTGACTGGGAGATTTGATTGGCTGTGCAGGTTTTTTAAAATGCTGCTTTGGCAGCAGCTGCCGCCAGACCACACAGCTCTTCACTGTGTGACTGAAGGTAAGCTGTGGCAGCCACTTTGTGGCTGGCTCCACCCCCTGCAGCAGCCATTTTGTGGCAACCATTTTGTGGCTGTGTCTACCACCCTGTGTCAGAATTCCAAAGTCGCCCGCAGGCTCAAAATGGCTGGGGACTGCTGATCTGTGACCTGTATAAATGACCCAGGGGATGCATATGAACTGGACAACAGAAACATATTACATGTACAAAAGACAGGCAAGCTGACAAAATCTGCAACTCCCCCCAAACGTTCTATGGACAAACAAGTAAACAACTGTAAAAAAGAAAATGAAACAGGGAATAGCTCACCTTGACTATGTACTGAAGAGAGACTGACCAAGCACCAAGCAGGAATGCTCCCCTTCAAATCTTGCTTCAGCCAGGTAGGGCTGCCAATTCCAATCAGGTAGGGCTGCCAATTCCAAGTTGGGAAATTCCTGGAGATTTTGAGGGTGGAGCTCAGGGAGGGCAGGGGAGGGATCTCGGTGGGGTATGATACCATAGGGTCCACCCTCCAAAGCAGCAATTTCCTTCAGATGAATGAATCTCTGTAGTCTAATCAATTCCGAGAGATCTCCAGGCCTAACCTAGAGTCTGGCAAGCCTACCAGCATACAGCTTGGGGAGGGGTTGTATCTCTTTTAGCTGGTTTATGGTCTGCTTCTGGCCTGCGAACTCAATGATCAATATCATTTTAGGTCAGGGGTGTCGAACTCATTTGTTATGAGGGCCAGATCTGATATAAATGAGACCTTGTAGGGTTGGGCCATGTGTGTCATAAAATGTAATGCCAGGTAGCGGACATATAAACTTCATAAACGTTATAAAGGACACGAACACGAAGATTTTCTAAACTTAAAATAAAACATGCATCTCTCCTGTGCGACTGAGAGAGACTGGTAAAGCAAGCCGTGACATGGCAGCAGAACTGGAAAAGGAAGCAGGAAACAGCCAGGTCCTTGAGGGCCAGATTGGGGCCCTCCAAGGGCCTGATCTGGCCCTTGGGCCGCATGTTTGACACCCCTGCTTTGGGCAGTCTGATATATATATATATATATTTAAAATACTGTTTGTTAGGGTTGCCAGGTCCAATCTTCTCTCCAGCAGGGGGGGAATCAGGGGGCGTTCCAGGAGGGGGCATTGCTATCCCCAGTGTGATGACATCACTGTGCGTGACATAATCATGTCCTCACTTTTTTCCTCCCATTTAGAGGGGAATTTCCCATTAAATGGTGTATGTGTGTTAGGGCTGCCAAGTCAGCCCGGGGGGCGGGGGATCCCCCGCTACAGGGGTTCCCGATCCGCCGCCCAGCATTCGGCCGGCAGGGAGAACCCCACCCCTGAAGTCGTCCTGTCAGGACAACGTCCCCATCGTAATGACGTCACTCAGAAGTGACATCATCAAGTTGGGGACGTTGCCGGGACGACGCTCTAGCAACCATAGAGTTTTGGGGCGATTGCCAGAGCGTCACCCTAGCAACACCCCCAACGTGATGATGTCACTTCCGGTGACATCGTCATGGCGCGCATGCAAGCGCGCGCACCGGGGAAGCTCCCGGCACCAGGAGGACTCCCCCCCCGCCGGTAAGTTTTTAGGACTTGGCAACCCTAGTGTGTGTGGTGGGGGGGGCAGTGAGGGCCAAGCACTCCTGCCATGCAAGAGGCAAAATTGCCTCTTGCAAGGCAGGAGCCGACAGCCCCCGCTTGGGAAGAGCGGGGCCGGGTGCTTTGGGTCCCTTTAAGTGCTCGCAGCCAGCGGGCCTGCACACCTGATCTCCAAGTGGCAATGCTGCTTGGAATTCAGGCATGTGGCCCACAGCCACCCCTCTCCCTCCCCTCTCTCAAGAGAGAAGGGGGAGGGGTGGCTGGGCTTGGGGGTGGGGCTTCCCCACGAGTCAGCTGGCCAGCAGGGGGTTGACCCCCCACCCCAAAGTGGGTAAAGCCCGCCAGACCTGGCAATCCTACTGTTTGTCTGACCTGTTTTTTTGAAAATGTTTCATTTTAATATCTTTTGTTTTTTTGTTTACTGCCCGTGTTTTAATGGTGCTTTATTGTTTTAGATGTAAGCTTCCTCAGATAGGCCTGTGGAGGGGCAGGGCATGCATTTTCCAAGCAAGCAAGCAAGCAAAGAAATCCTGTTGCTCTCGCTCCCCAGTCTGCATGACCCATCAGCAACATGGCGATAATGTCAGTGATTGACCTTGCAGGGTGGTTGTATGGACTATTACAAACTTCAAGAGGGAATTGGATAAACATATGGTGCAGAGGTCCCTGAGTGGCTATTAGCCACAAGGGACAGACAGACAGACAGACAGACAGATAGATAGAGAAGAGTACTGGACTCGGGAGACCAGGAACGGTGAAATCATGAAGCCTTTATTGAGTGATTCAGCATGCCCAGTAGATGGTCAGAACAAGCATGCTTCCAGGGCTGCAGGGCCCTTATTATATGCTGGCCGGAGCCACACCTCCGGCCGCACCCAAAAGACCTGATAGGGGCTTAACATATGCACATGTTTGTCATAGGTTCCCTGGAGGAGCCTTTGATTGCATCGGCTCTCCAGGGAGAACCTAGGTCCCACATTGGTGGAGGCTTTCAATCTGGATGTCTATTGTTCCTCCAGATTCAAGCTCCCCTCTTTGCCTGACCATGTGCTCTGGCCATGCGGCGGGCGCCATTATCTGGGAGCACATGGCAGGCTGGTTAGAACACAGAGCATACTACATTACAGATAGATAGACAAGACAGACAAGACAGACAGACAGACAGACAGACAGACAGATAGATAGATGGATAGATGGATAGATGGATGGATGTTTGGGGTAGTGATGCTCTGTATTCTTGGTGCTTGGGGGGCCACAGTGGGAGGGGTTTTGGAGTTCTGGCCCCGCTGGTGGACCTCCTGATGGCACCTGGCATTTTTGGCCACTGTGTGACACAGAGTATTAGACTGGAAGAGCCACTAGCCTGATCCAATATGGCGTCTCTTTTGTTCTTCTGTTCTTAAGATGATGTATGTGAAATGCTTTGAACTCTTGAAAGTAGCCTACCACTGCTAAGTAGTACACTTTTGAGTACACTGGTGAGGAATGTCAGGATTAGGAAGAGGATGCCTTATATCTACGGAGATGTCTCCACTGTGAGTCTCCTCCCATATTCCATGAAGAACAGAGCAGGAAATGTTGCCACCTGTGCAACAACAATACCTGCTAACGATGAGCAAAAGACCCATGTTTATTTCCCTTTAGCCAGTATAATGTAGTAGTCAGGGCTTTAGACTAGGATCTGGGAGACTTTGTTTTGGACCCCAACTCTGCCATGGAAGCCTGCTGGGTGACTATAGGACAGTCACCTACTCTCAGTGAATCTACTTTACAAGGTTGTTGTGAGAGATATTGTGGGAAAGGAGATGTTGTAAGCCACTTTGAGTCCCCGTGGGGGAAAAAGGCAGGCTATAAATAGCTAAGCAAATAAATCTTCATTGATATTTTTGGCAATGTCTTGGATCTCTGCCTTTTACTGCTGGTTTAGTGATTTAATTTGCATTGTGTAAGAATAACATACCGATCTATCGATACACAAATAATAATAAATACATACATTTTAAAGTCTTCTTTTGCACCATTTTATGTTACCCTGTGCTGAAAGTTTTCCATAAATCGTATACATTTTTCAGTGTCATGTGTTAGTAAATCAGAATTAGATGTCTAGTATACATATAAACAACATATATCGTACCTGCATAGATTGTGTTAAAGTTTTGAAAAAATGCATCAGAGGAAGAAAAGACTCAGCAGTGGGTTGATAAACTGAAGCCGTTCGCTATGACAGCATACGGAAACAAACAGGAAGAGTCGTGGGCTTCCTTGTCCATTCCTAACATTTCAGTTGGGTCTTCTCCAAGACTGGGACTAGGGATTTCACTCCGAATCTTGCTCTCTCCAACCCTGCATGCTGAAATGGTTTTACTGGCTGTTGTTCATATGCGCTGGAGGAGTCCATGAGCAATATAATAACCAGTATGGTTGACGGTGCCACCCTAAGGAGACTTACACACTTCTAGTCCATTGTAATCAATGGGTTCAGAAGGATGTAATTCTCCTTAGGATGGCACTGTGAAGAGTCTTGGACTGGGGAGGCACACGTGGAAATTCTCACTCCTCCCTGATGTTCACTCCTTCCTGACTGGGGGAGGGACCATGGCTCAATAGTAGAGCATCTGCTTGACATACAGAAAATCTCAGGTTAACTGGCATCTCCAGTTAAAGGAACAGGTAGTAAGTGAAGGCAGGGGTCATTTCGTAGAAAAAGAGGTGCAGGAGCTCATTAGCATAACTCATTAGCATAACTCATTTGCATATGCCACACCCCCTAACATACCGGAGGTGTGTCAGAAGGTAACACCCACCCCTAAGGCTCCACTCCACAGGTGAGTGAAACTGACCTGCTCTTCCTCCATTCCCTTCCCCATCCAATACTTTGTGCAATAAAAATAAGCGTAAAGAACACACCCTCATTCTCTTCCTGCTCCCTTGAAACCACCAGGTTTCAAGTAGACTTGAGATACCCAGGACATGTGCACCACCCATCCCTTCCCCTTCCCCTGCCCACAACAAGACACCCTGTGAGGTAGGTGGGGCTGAGAGAGGTCTTTTGAGAACTGCTCATGAGAGAACAGCTCTGAGAGAACTTGTGACTGGCCCAAGGTCATACCAGCAGCTGCGTGTGGAGGAGTGGGGAATCAAACCCAGTTCTCCCAGATTAGAGTCCAACTCCTGACCACTACACTAAACTCATAAGGTGGAAGCTGCTGAAGGGTTGGTGAAATTTCTCCAGTACTTATGTGCCATGTGCCCAGATAAAAAATGGTATACTTAGAAAATTTATATGCCACCTTGAGCAAGTCTCTGGAAAAGCAGCACACAGTCATAAAAGGAACAATGATAACATTATCAATATTAAAACAAAACATTAAAAACAATAAAGACCCTAGCAGAGCTTTCCCCGGGGCGCTGCGCCTCTGCACTGCTCGGGGAAGCCGAGGAGGGGGCGGGGCTTGGTCATGTGCCCGCCCACTGGGCTCCTCACTCTTGGAGCTGTGCTCCTGTGTGCTCCTGCTCCAACAGACCCCTGAGTGAATGGAAAGACCTCACCCTGAGAACCTGAAGAGCTGTTGCCAGTCTGAACAGACAATACTGACTTCGATGGACCAATGGTTTGGTCCAGTATAAGGCAGCTTCATGGTTTAAGTTTTCATGTGTTCATTGAATGACCTTGGGCTTTCTCTCTGCCCAACCTACTAACAAGTAAAGGTGGAAAGAGCCATGTACACCATTCCGAGCTCATTCCAGAAACGATGGGATGAAAATATGATAGAGCTGCAAACTTCTCTCACGTCAAGGTTATTCCTGGGGGTGTTCTGCTTCCTACTATCTTCAGATATTGTCCCAGTAGAAAAAGTAATTATATTCTGGGTTTTTTCCCCCTCCAAAGCCTCCCCAGATATAAGCTCGCTGCATCCGCATCTCTGCAATGACGGAGAAATTGTTATTTCCCTTCCAAATCTGTTTTTCAAAATGCATCACTTTCTCTCACCCCGAGACTTGATTTTTTTGGCAGTAATAAAATCTAATCTAATTCCTAATGTATTTAACTGAACTCTCATTTCCATTTTTTTGTTCCCCTGCAAAGAATGATGGGCCCTGGGGACCCCTGAAAGAGCCGAGGCGAGAGGCGCCTCTTCCGAATTCTGAGCGCGGCTAATCAATTCGCAGCCCAAAATTTACACGAATATCAGCGTCAACCGAAGCCCTCATATAACGAAGACAAATTCCACATTGGCTAACGATCGATAATTCAAGGGAGGTTAAAGAGGAGGGGGGGAGAGAGGAGAGTGAGGGTCAGAGAGTTTTCAAAACATCTGTCTGCCTTACTGACAACAATGAACCCCAAAGGAGTGCTTAGAACTTTTAATGAGGATTATACAATCAGCCAGAGTAAAAAACATGAGCATGCCAAACCAAAGGGCACGCTAATAATTTCTGCAGGTGCAAGGAGTTCTGCCTGCACAGTGCGATCCCCCTGCTCCTGTGGCAGCCTCAAATTTCCCTCGATCTTCTTCTAGCGGAGGGGAGGGGGGGTCCAAGGAACTGGATTTCAAGGTGTATTTAGGGCTGCTGTAGGAGTGGGGAGGAAAGAAAGTTGGGCCCTGCAAGCAGAAGTCCTTGTACCCCTGGACTCGTTTGTCTGGATCCAAACTAAAACCTCCATGCCCCTTTCCTTAGTGATACCCCTTCTCCAAATCCCATTCCTGCCAGGTCAGAATGCTCTTTCACAGTAGCAGAGGACGGAACTAAGAAGGTAATTCTCCATTTTCCCTGTTTGCAGGCACCACGGAGTAGGACGGCCAGATGTACTTTTTTGCAGAGGACAGCTCCCTCTTCTGAGACCTGTGCTTTGAAATTTCTGGGTTCTTCTTGTGTTTGAAAACCATCCAAAATGCACAAATATACTGAAGGTTGTACTTGCTGCACAGCTGTTGGGGGAAAGACCCTTCTCTTTCTGAGGCTCCAACAGACTTACTGCTGGTTAGCGTAGAGGATACTCACCTAGAGGGTCTAATAGGAAGAAGAAGAAGAAGAGGAGGAGGAGGAGGACGAGACTGGATTTATACCCTGCCCTTCACTACCCAAAGGAGTCTCAAAGAGGCTTACAATCCTCCTTTCCCTTCCCCTCCCCACAACAGACACCCAGTGAGCAATGCTCCCTCTAAGCTGTGGAGTCCTGTGAGCAGAAATTCTACTTTGTGAGTGACTGGCATTAAAGCTGAGAGGGAGCAATTTGGCTACTGCATAAATGAGTTTGCTCTGCAGCCATCTTTCCTGCACTAAGACAAAAATGTGTGAGCTGGAAGCTAAAAAATTGTGAGCTAGCTCACACTAACTCAGCTTAGAGGGAACACTTCCTGTGAGGCAGGTGGGGCTGAGAGGGCTCTTTCGAGAACCGCTCATGAGAGAACAGCTCTGAGAGCACTTGTGACTGACCCAAAGTCACACCAGCAGCTGCATGCGGAGGATTGGGGAATCAAACCCGGTTCTCCCAGATTAGAGTCTGCGCTCCTAACCATTACACAAACTGGCTCTCAGCAGTGGCGTAGACTTTGTAAATCCCTGGGAAGAGCGGGGGCTCTTTCGTGCGCGCGTGCGAAGGACGCGCACGTGCACGGGACCATGTCCCCGCCGCTTCTCCCCCCCCAGCCCCAGGAAGGTAGACCCGCAAAGCGCGGGACCATGTCCCCGCCGCCTCTCTCCCTCCCCGCCCCAGGGAGGCAGGAGGGCAGGCCAGGGGTGGAGGGGAAGGAGAGGCGGCGACAGCAGCCAGCTGGCCGGCTGACTGGCCACCAGCGGGCGCTCCATTTTGCCCGGGGTGGCTGAGCCTCCCCCGGGAAATTTCGGGGGAGGCTCGAGCCCTCGAGCCCCCCCGTAGTTGACGCCTATGGCTCTCAGTGTAAGGTAGCTCCATACATTCACCCCAATGGACAGGTGTCTATTTGAGATGCTTTAGCTGTCACGTCTTTGCTCAGGGATTAAACAAAACAAGCTGCTGGTTCTTTTCAGACTCTAATGTGTCTCTGCGGGCTAGGTAAAAGATACACGTGATCAGATGCAGTCCATAGCAAAAGAAAAAAAAAAAAAGAATCCCCCACTGAAACGTATTCATGCCCACTCTATTAGGAGAAGGAAGACGCCTGTACAAAAATCTTTACCCAGCTTCATCACTCCCACTCCTTGGGTTCTCAGCGGGCCTTAATTTTTAACCATACATGCCTCATTTTTTAAAATATTTATCAGACAGCCTTGCGGATTCTTGTCCTGAATCAAATCTGATATGAGAAGCTAACAGGCAGGATGAGGAGAGGTAGGAACGGCTTCGGTCTTTTGCCGAGCCTTCGCCAGTCGGAGGGCAAGACCCTGAAAGGGTTATGAGGTTTCCTCTGAACTCCCCCTTCCTTCCAGTTTTGCTGAGGCATGAGAATAGAGGAGTGCATTGATTTGGATGCAGCACGCTTGGTGTTTTGCTTATGCCTGGAAAAAAAAATATGATTACAGATTCCCCATATTTGTGCTCTTTACAACTTAGCCGTTCAAGCAAATCCTTGCTACCACCTGCTCCTGAGGGTGGGGGCCTACAGTGAAAATGGGTTGCAAAGGACTAGCTAGAGGTGAAAGGAAAAGAAACAAAAACAGTAGCCATTTTGCTTTTAGTCATGGGAAGATTGGTGAGGGAAGGGGCAGGGGTGTCTGAGTGCTGATGTTCATGAAGAAATGGAGCCTCAACAAACTTCACAGAGAAGCATTTCCAGCCCATCTGCTGGCAACTTCTGAGAGAAGAGAAAAAGAAGAGAGAAGAGATTGGATTTATACCCCGCCCTTTACTACCCAAAGGAGTCTCAGAGTGGCTTACAATCCCTTTCCCTTCCCCTCCCCTCCCCACAGCAGACACCCTGTGAGGTAGGTGGGGCTGAGAGAGCCCTCTTAAAAACTGCCCTCTCGAGAACAGCTCTGAAAGAACTTATGACTGACCCAAGGTCACACCAGCAGCTGCATGTAGAGGAGTGGGGAATCAAACCTGGTCCTCCCAGTTTAGAGACAAGGCTCCTAACCACTACATCAAACTGAGAGCTTGGGAGCAGGGCAGAGGTGATGTCATGTCACGCAATGCTTTGGTATCAATTCTCATTATGTGACATCATGGCATCAAAGCAACATTCTAGGAATTTCCCAAATCTCTATGGTAAAACATAGAGATTTGGGAAATTCTTAGAGCATCACTGTGGTGCCATGATGGCCCTTCCAGGTATGTAATGCCTTTCTTTTTTTGATCCCACTGTTCCAACCAAGAAGCAGTGGGAACATGAAGGAGCAGGAGCCAGGCTATGGGCCTACTACACTGATCAGCTCCCCTGAAGGAAATGGCAACTTCAGAGGGTGGATTCTATGGCTTCACCTCCCTACTTAACTTCTTCCCCTTCCCAAATGTCTCCCTCCCCAGGCATGGCCCCCAAATATCCAGCAACTCTAACAGTATCACAGTGATTTCATTATTTTCAGTAGTGATTCTATGATATTTAGCAATCTCACGCTTGGGTATCAGACAGCTTGCTCAAAATGGCTGTAATACTAAGAACATGCTCCAGGGAGTAAGCCCCATTTGTTGGATAAAACGGAACTTACTTCCAAGTAGACCTCCTCAGGATCGCTCCTCATGCCTGTTTTTTCTTCAGCATCACATTTTCTTGTACCAATGATTTCTTCCCAATCTAAAATAAGGAGCATTTTGAGGCTTTTTTTGGGATTAAAGTGGTTTGCCAGCAAACCTCTGTTGGTACATGCTCACATTTTGCTGGATCGATAGGCCAGTTTGGTGTAGTGGTTAGGAGCGCAGATTGATTCCCCACTTCTCCACATGCAGCTACTGGTGTGACCTTGGGTCAGTCATAAGTTCTTTCAGAGCTGCTCTCTCAAGGGCAGTCCTCGAAAGAGCTCTCTCAGCCCCACCTGCCTCACAGGGTGTCTGTTGTGGGGAGGGGAAGGAAAAGGAGATTGTAAACTGCTCTGAGACTCCTTCGGGTAGTGAAGGGCGGGGTATAAATCCAATCTCCTCCTGCTCCTCCTTCCACATTCCTTTTCCCAACATCCATTGTTCCAAATGGCTACATTTCAAGCATGTAAGTCCTGGTTTTTCTCCACAGCACTCGGCACCATTCATATTCTTAGAACTTAAATGGGTCAAACGACAGTTTCTAAGAAGCAGTGTGAGAATACACAAAGTATTTGCGATCCAGTTTAGGGCACTCAGTAAATGACTTGGGCTGTCAGGAATGCAAAAGGAGCATACTTGGAATATTACAGACTGGAAATTTTCCCACCCCGTTCCAGCAGAATTAAGGCACTGGACAACAATAACCAACCAATCCACACCCTCCCCCCTTTGTAAGTTAATATTATTTTCTGTCAGGTGGGTTTGAAGGATGGGGGAAGGGAACAGGGAGAGTCATGGGAAAGCTGTGTGAAAATATGCAGGTGTAATTGCAGTGTAATTTAAAATAATTTTGAGTGTTCAGTAGAAAGTGGGCATTTTTTCAATTGTTCAAGGACGCTGAAAGATTTAAACTGAAAGCACATTATGTGCATGTGCCTGAGTTTATTTCCCATTATGATTGTATTTACAGCTCTTGGGGGAGGGGGGAACATGATTTACTCAAGCATTTTACCACGATTCTTGCAAAGGCTAAACTAATTCTAAATCAAGCTGTAGGGAATTTGTCCATCACCCCAAAATATTATTTTGTTTACAGAAGCACTCCAAGCCAGTTTGGTGCAATGGTTAAGAGTGCTGGAACAGTACCAGGGCCACGGAACCTTCCTGGGTAACCTGGAACCAGTCATACACTCTCAGCCTAATATACCTCACAGAATTGTTGCAAGGATAAAACAGAGGAAAGGAGAATTAGGTAACCAGCTTGGGTTCCCATTGGAGAGAAAACAGGGTATAAATGAAGTAAATAATAAATTGCTTAATACCTTTAGAATGGAACATATATTTCATTGGAAACAAGGGTAAAAATTGTTTGAAGGAAACAAAGCAATTCAGACGTTCCTCCTAACAAGAAAACTCTGACTAGGACTGAGATACTCCCAGGGTCGTAGCCAGGATTTTTTGTTTTGTGGGGCAATTTTTTTCTTGTGAGGCAACTATTATGCTTATACTTAATGAATAACTAGAAATTTTGAGTGTGGAGTCTGAGGAGGATAGGGTTTGGGGGGCAGGGGCTTCAATCTTTCCTTATATATAATTCAGTAGTGGGGTGGCAGATTCTGAACATTTCACACACTCCTAAATCAGTTGGCTCCATGATATGTCACTCAGAAGCTGTCCCTAGTCACTGGCTGTGCTGCCTGAGTCCTGCCCACAGTATGCTCCATCAGCCATTGGCCCCTCAGCTGCCACTCAAGAGTACATGTGCCATTGGCTGGGTGCTGGGTCTGCTCCTCTTCCCCACCCACGCCAGCCACTGTTCCTTGTCAGAATTACTGGCAGACAGCTCTCTCTCTCCTGATGAAGACATTTCACCTGCTTGGCTCCTCTGTGGGACTAACATTTCCCTCAGGGGCTGTGGGTAGGCAACCAAGCTTGGTTCTGTCAGTAAAAAGACAAAGGAACGAAACCCTTTTCACACCTTTGTGAGGAACTCATTAGGGCCAGTCCTGACTAGGGTTGCCAGCTCCAGGTTGGGAAATTCCTGCTGAGTCCCCCCCCCCCCACCACGCTGCCTTCCACAGGATCTACCCCCAAATCTCCAGGTGTTTCCCTACTCAGAACTGGGAACCCTACTTTCCCCTCAGTGCCTGTTGCTGGTCAACCAAGCTTGATTCTGTCAGTAAAAGGCCCTTCCCACACCTTTTTTGGCCTCCAGGAGAAAACTCACTGTGTCCTTATACCTTGCTGAGATGGCCCCCCTATGACAACCAATGTGATGTGGCAGTCAGGACTTCAGAGCATGGTAGAGGCTGCAGGTGTGTGGGGGAGATGGAAAGCTGAACAGTGAGGGGAAAATAAAGGCTGATTGATGCATGGCTGGGAAAGAGATAGGGTTGCCAACTCCAGGTGGGGAATTTCTGCAGATTTGAGGGATGGAGCCTGGAGAAGGTGAGGTTTGAGGAGGGGTGGGGCCTCAGACAGGTACAATGCCATAGACTTCACCCTCCAAACCAGCCATTTCCTCCTGGGGAACCACTGCTGCCAGTCTCCAGGTGGGGGCTGGAGATCACTCAGAATTACAACTGCTCTCCAAATGGCATTGATCAGTTTCCCTGGAAAAAATGGTGGGCTCTGTGTCCTTATACCCTGCTGAGGTTGCCACAGCAAATTGATGCCGAGTGGCCAAGGCCTTGGCACTCTCCCAGAGCCTATTTGCAGAGCCTGCTGTATTTATTTCCCCAGTGGGCCTTATTCCTAGTGGGATATAATGCCATAGAGTCCAGCTGGAGATCAGGTGTAATGCCAGGGGATCTCCAGCCACCACCTGGAGATTGGCAACCCCAGGAGAGAGACTGGCTCCCCCCACTATCACAACCCCCCACCCTCCTCCCATGGAAATATATGGGAGAGAGAGAGATTGACTTCCCCACCACCACCACCACCACCACCACCATGCCTTTTCTCTCCCTTCCCCAGCCCCCCCCTCAGCAGCAGGGAGCCTGGGGAAGGAAAGGAAAGCTGCCCTGCTGCTTCTGGTCACTTTCACTCCCCTCCCTGCAGCTGTTAACCCTAACAGCTGGTGAGTGAAAGTGACCAGAAGCTGCTGGATGGCTTCCCTTTCTTTCCCCAGCCTCACCCTGGCTGTGGGGCTAGGTGCACTAGGGCTGAGGGTGTCTGGCATAATCAGGTGGTGGGGCATGTCTCATGAGTGATGGTGCTCTGCCCCCAAATGCCCTACTGTGGCTACGGGTCTGGATACCCCCTTGGTTAGACAAACTACTTAGGAACAGATACTACTTCAGAAAAGGAATGTCCTAGAAGTCTTTGAGGGCATCTCTGCATTTCTTTGGAAGCTGCGTGCTGATATTCCTCCAGTGATGTCAGCATGTCATGATGGAGCTTACCATTTTCCAAGCTGTTCAGATGAATCCAAACTAATTTAGTTGTATCTGTTTGAATGATTTGACTGCTTTCTTGCAGGGTTAGATTCCTAGCAGCTGCCACCATCACCTCCAATTATCAAAAGGCATGTAGTAAAAAGAAAAAAAAAAGAATCAGACATGTTTGAGTTGAGATTTGCTACTTAGATGTCTGCCCATATACCTAGCTGCTATTACAAACAATTCTTGCAATCGTTTCGTAAATGGGTGTCACTGGCTACTCAGGTGAAGAAAAAACCCAGGTAATTCAGTGTATCCAATGCCAGTCATGGGAAAGGATGCAGTTTTGTGCAAGTACAAAGAGGAGATGAACTGCAAGTGATTCCGTGCTTGAAAAGTAGGTCATTAGCTTACCATAACCACAAGGAAATGTGCCTCTTCTCCAGTAATTGAGAAAATTTAATCAAGTTTTCGATTTCTTACTTGTTACAAAGGCAAGACCTGCTCTGGTTGTACCAATGGCCATTGTGTAGGCAAAGTGGCTCAGCGTGGTGCTCAAACAGAACTTTGAGGGAAAAAAGCATCAAGGTAAATCAGACAGGCGCTCACCTTGTGTGTACCTAAGGAAGTCTGATCAAGGTTAAGTTCATCTGTGACTGAGTTTGCAATGAAGTTATCAGCAGGCCTAATTACTGGTACTAAGACATTCAGAGTTGCAGTGGAATGGGAATTGGTAAGTGTGGGTTTTGTTCCCTTCAGATTAGGGAATAACCTAGTTCTGTTCTCCTTTTGTTTGGTGTAGGGAGATGGCTGTGTGCCTTATCCCATTTCTTAATTCTGCATTAAATGGAGGAACCTAGATGTACACCAACAACTGCCAGGGAACAGAATAGACTGCAGCGCAGACTTTTGTATATCCCTACTACATTGTCTGTGATGGAGCATAATTGCAGTAAGCTACTTAGGGTAGTCCATCTTGACTTAAAAGCAAAGTATGAATATATCACACAAAGGGCTTTCTCATTTTCTTCACTTGTAAATTCCTGTTTCTTTGGAGTACCCCATGTGTTTTGCTCCCTCTGGTGGTCAATTCAATATTACATTGGTTTATGTCTGTCATAAAAACCCGCAGTTTAAAACTGCAGGGAGATATGCTGGACATAAACCGGTGTAATATTGAATCGGCCACTAGTGGGAGCAAAACATGTACAGAACAGACCCCCCCCCCCCCCCCAAACAGGAATTTCCAAGCCAGGAAACTGAGAATGCAGAAAAGCCCGAATACAATAATTCAGCAAGTTAACCAATGGATCAGAGTTGAAACTGGCAATAACCCTTTGAAAAATAACAGCCAGTGGCTTGGATCCCATCGAGGATTTCTACAGATGGACAGGGAATTTTTTTTGCGTAATTACCCCTTCTGTTGCTGATCTATGACTCTCCCATACCATTAGAAGCAGGGTAGCACCTGGGTCTTTCCTGATTGGCTCTCAGCACATATCCAGGAGGGACTAACTCTTTTCTACTCAGCATCAGAGAATAATTTTAGGAATGGAGTGGGAGGTATAAAGGAGATATAATTTGTTTCTTTTATTGTAAAGCACTTTGAGCAATGAGGAAAAGTGATAAAAGAATATTGTAAATAAATACCCTCCTTTTTGTATACCACGTTGGGGGTATTTTGGGCTGCAATAAGAGAGGGAATGCAGGGATGTCTTCCTCCATGAATGGATAGCTCTTCCATCCAAGGAAATCACAATGGGGTCCAAACCAATATTTAAGAGCAATAGATCTGAATATAGCGACACCCCTCCCATTGCAAATGATAAATCTACTTACTTTACATGGTACTTCCAACTCTTTAAACTAAAGTTTTTATTTAACCTGGCCTGGGTTCAGTACTGGTGATAAGCGGCTTATATTACACTTCCTGAAAGGACAAATATAATGAGAAATGTTTAATCGAATCAGATTTTTACCTGTGTCTTATCTGTATCCGTTCCAATTTATACTATTTTTTTTAAATGTCAGAACAAAATCATGTCTTATTATGCTTCTTTCCGAGGTTCAATTTATTGGTTCGTTTTGAATTACTTGCCTGTTTGTCAACTCGAACATCATGCTGAGCAGAATTTAATAATGTGTATTTCAACCACCACATTCTCCTGTCAAATCCTTGTCCTTTCTGCATTAAAAGGAAGCCTTTCAGCACATTCTGTGATTTGGATAGGATATATACTGAGTGCCATTAGGAGCCCTGATGTAGATAAAACTATTCAGTTGTTATTAATATAAGAAGATGGTGGTCTGCAAATAATCACAGGGAAGAAAAAGACGTGATAAACCCCTCCTAAACATTGTCCCCTCACCTCCAACCAAAAATTCGCTCTTGTGCGAATCAACAAAATGCCAGATAAAGTGAGGCACGCTAGGAATGTTGCCATGGACCTGATTGGCAGGTGAACTTACCTTGTCCAAATTCCATTGATTCCATGCAAAGAGAGCTCCTAACGTTTCCTAGTGAAGTTTATTTGGAGCACAGCAATGGACTGAAAAGCTTTGTGCATGCCCAGTAGCTACGTGGTTGTACCTTGAAGCTGTTTCCCCAGTACTAAATCACCTAATTTAAAGAAGAAGAGGTAGTGTGAGTGTTGTTACGGGAAATGGAATTTCTTTTCTCCAAAATGTCCCCCTTTTTAGATACACCATTGATTCCTCTTCCTTTTTCTTCTTCCAAAAGAATTTTTCCATCATTTCTTCTTTTCTTACTGTGTATTTTTTTTTTTTGCTAGCCTTCTATACATCCTTTTGTACTTTCAGCCCTTGCAGGGTTTTTTTTTGGGGGGGGGGGAATGTTACACAGCACAGGGAACTCTGTCAGGAGGGTAGTTAATGTGGGAGGTGGGGGTGGCTGCCACAGAAGGTGGCAGCGGCTACAAGCATGGACGGCTTCAAGGGGGAATTAGATAAATATATGGAGCAGAGGTCCATCAGTGGCTATTAGCCACAAGGTAGAGATAGGAACTCTCAGTCTGGGGCAAGTGATGCACTTGTATTCTTGGTGCTTTGGGGGGCGGCAACAGTGGGAGGGCTTCTAGTGTCCTGTCCCCACTGCTGGACCTCCTGAGGGCACCTGGTGTTGTTGGCCACTGTGTGATAGAGGGCTGGACTGGATGGGCCACTGGCCTGATCCAATATTGGCTTCTCTTATGTTCTTATGGAAGACCTTGCCTTGCCTTCCTCTGAGCATCTGCAGAACGAAAGTCTGAAATGTTGCAAAACTTCCGTTCCCGTCCCTTCTCTTTTCAACTTTCCCTTTTGATCAAAACAGAGTTGATTCGAAACAGACTCCAAACATCTAAAAAGCGGGAAAGAAATGGATTGTTTGATTTCAGGGACGAATTGGATGAAGAGGAATGAAGAGAATCCCTCTTTACAGCGCTAGGCAGTATTAATCGGTTGCTCTTGCCATTCAGCGCAGTCCTAAGCAGAGTTACACACCTCTAAATCCATCACGTTCGACAGACTTAGAAAACTGCAATTCTGTTTAGGACTAGTAAATTGACCGGCTTGTAGAAAGCATGGGGTCACCTGCCCTTCATCACCTCTCTGCACTGGGTAGCATCCCGTGCATGGCTGGCATTAGATGCGTCGCAGTGCCTGCTTCTTGCACCTGTACATTCAGCCGCAACAGAGAATTGATCTCATTAACCAACTGCAAGACCAGCTGGGCTTATGAGTGGACCCTGCTGGCACAGAGAGACACCAAGTAGTCATATTCCAGCTCCAAAATCTAAAATAGATTTGTTTATGTTGGATCTATTGTATGCCTTTTAAAACTGGTGGCTGTCGCAAACAAGGGGCCAGGGATGGAGCAACTGCAAGAAAGTGGTTGAATTGTGCGAGAAAACAGAGTCATAGTGCAAATCAGATGCATGTAGGTTTACACAATGAAGCCATACAGCTTGAAAGATGGGCTCCCGACTTATTGTACGGCAATGTGTGTAGTATAGCCAGGAGATCTGAAGATTGTCTGGCAGCGTTAAGTTCTTAACTGAAATCAAAAGTAACTTTAGAAAGTTCGTAATGATTAAAGGCTGATTTTACACCTCCCCTCTAAAGTAGTTTGACTGCTGTCTTTTCCTGTGCTGATTTCACAGTGGTGTGAAATTTCACTCCAGGGGGTTTAAGTGCACTTGTTAAGTGCAATTGTTTAAAGCAGAATAAAGCGGTATAATACCAGCTTGACCACAGGAGGGCAATTAGTAGATATGGACATTTCAGTGGCAGCACGGTTTCACACCACACAGAGGTATGGGCAGTTTTTTTTGGAACTAGAATGATTCCAGCGGGAAAGTCAGATGTAAAATCAGCCTAAGAAAACTCTCCATTATAAATGAGTTTCAGCATTATGCACCACTAAAGTGGTGAGAGCTAGACTTATTTTGGGGGCTGAGAGCTCTGAAAGGTCTGTGACTGACCCAAGGTCACCCAGCTGGCTTCATCTGGAGGAGTGTGGAATCGAACCCAGTTCTCCAGAGTAGAGTTCGCCTCTCTTAACCACTGCACCTCACTGGCTCCCCTCCCCAGCCTACAACCAGGAGAAAGACATGAACCAAATGGGCAGATATTCAAGTATACTTAATATAGCATAAGGGTTTCCAAATATTCCTTTTTTTTAATCTTGTTGTCATATGTTCTCACTGTGAAGAATTTGAGCCTGGATGTTATTATTCCTAGTCCTCCTGACTCGTTTGCTTCTTTTATGGCATTTATGCACACACAGTATTGAACGTCATGCCATTTATATGTACTGATATAAACTTAGTTAACTTAGGAGGAATGAACACCGAACAGAGGGAATTGATACCAAAGCAGTATAAAATGTCCTGGGTAAGAATCCACTTATCTGTAGCTACTGACCAGAGCAGGTGCAAAATCTGCCTTCATGACCATGGACCAAATAAAGGAACATGACAGCACATGAGTGCAATACAGGTCTTCTACAAAGGCAAGCGTAAGTGAGCCACGCATCTGGGAACAGCCATTTCCACGTAGGGCTTTGCCAAGGCCGAACGGCTGTCTGTATTTTTGGCTGATGAACAGTTAGCATCAGAAACATCAAAGCTGAATAGGAGCAGCTATTTTTAAGTTCAGATGCTTTTACTCATTTATAATGGAAAGTTTTCTTAAATCATTAAGAACTTTCTAAAGTTACTTTTGATTTCAGTGAAGAACCTGGCTACACTCTTCCTCGTGTTAACAAAAGTGGGATATTTCCAGACTGCATAAAATCCGTTACCTTTATGCCTTCTACCCTTCCTCCGATAAAATCAAAGTTACGATCCATGGTTCTGTTCTCTCCTTACTTTCCCTCCCCACAACCTTGTGAGAGTGGTGAGGCTGAGTATCTAACCAGAAATTACATTTTCTAACTGTAAACTAAAAGGCCTGTCTAAGGGTCTTGTACAGCTGGTTAGATCTACTCTGATTAAAGTTGAACAGCCTTGATTAGGGGCTGAGAAGGAAAGCGGCCATTGCCTTCACTGGACTAGTTCTCTTTCCTTTCCCTCCCCTGTTGAGCTGCCCAAATCATTACTTCATGCTAGGATTTGTTGGGCTGGCCAACGAGAGGCGGGGCTGGAAGGGGAGGGGCCATGGCTCAGTGGAAGAACCTCTGCTTTGCATGCAGAAGCCCCATGTCCAGTCCCTCCCTGGCATCTCCAGTTGACCAGGTAGCAGGTGATATTAAAAATCTCTTGGTGAGCTGGTTTGGTGTAGAGGTTAGGAGCATGGACTCTAATCTGGGAAAACCGGGTTTGATTACCCACTTTTCCACATGCAGCTGCTGGTGTGACCTTGGGTCAGTTACAAGTTCTCTCAGAGCTGTTCTCTCAAGAGCAGTCCTCGAAAGAGATCTCTCGGCCCCACCTACCTCACAGGGTGTCTGTTGTGGGGAGGGGAAGGGAAAGGAGATTGTAAACTGCTCTGAGACACCTTCAGGTAGTGAAAGGCGGGCTATAAATCCAACCTCCTCTCCTCCTCCTCCTTCTCCCCCTCCTTCTTCCTGGGACCCTGGAGCATGGCTACTAGTCTGAGTAGACAGAATTGACCTTGATGGACTGATTGTCTGACTGAGTAGAAGGTAGGTTCGTGTGTGAAAAAGGAGGGAGGCAGAGCTACCAAGATGGGGGAACTAGGGGGACAAAATTACAAGGACTTGGGTCAAGGTGGAGATTCATGGAGCTGAGGGACTCATGTTATTTACTTTCATTGGGTATTGGAGCTGTGTTGGGGCAATGAGATGGTTAGGGCTGCTGGCCCTTTGGTGGCAACCAACAAGAGGTTGGGAGGGTGAAGACTGTCAAAAAACAGTGGCACATGACATCACTTCCAGGCAAGTACCTGACACATAATGCTCTAGGGATTCCCCCAGCCCCAGATGGGGAAACTTGCAGCATTGCAGGATGCTGGTCCCCATCTTTTTTTGCTCCTGTTGCCAGAGGGTGGCACTGGGACAGAGCTTGCCAAAGTGGCAACCTGGGAAGCCTAGTGGGCTCAGAGAGAAACTTGCATCATGAGTCACAACTTCCCCCTGTCTGATCATTCAAGCATCCTTTCCCTTCCCCTCCCCACAACAGACACCCTTTGAGGTAGGTGGGGCTGAGAGAGCTCTGAGACAACTGTCCTTGAGAGAACAGCTGATACAGAGCTATGGCTTGCCCAAGGTCATCCAGCTGGTACAAGTGGAGGAGTGGGGAATCAAACCCGGTTCTCCCAGATTAGAGTCCGCGCACTTAACCACTACACCAAACTGGCTCTCTCAGAATGCTCCATTTGTTGTAGTGGTTAGGAGCGTGGACTCTAATCTGGGAGAACTGGTTTGAGGCCCCACTCCTTCACATGCAGCTGCTGGTGTGACCTTGGGTCAGTCATAAGTTCTTTCAGAGCTGTTCTCTCAAGGGCAGTTCCCGAGAGAGCTCTCTCAGCCCCACCGACCTCACAGGGTGTCTGTTGTGGGGAGGGGAAGGGAAAGGAGATTGTATGCCACTCTGAGACTCCTTTGGGTAGTGAAGGGCGGGATATAAATCCAATCTCTTCTTTTTTTCTTCTGTGGGCATGTGAAGGCACTGAGTCCTCCCTCTGAAGCAGCCATTTTCTCCAGGGGGGTCTGATCTCTGTAGTCTGGAGATCAGTTGAAATTCCAGGAGAAGTCCAAGCTAAGAGTGTGCAAAAAAAACAACAACACTTTTTCTTCCCGATTTGGGTCTATTGGGCCAGATAAATATCAATATTCCAAATATTCCCGAATACCAATATTGGGTTTGTATTGGAATTTGGATAAATATTCAGGAAACCTGAATTTATTTGGCTCCAATTCACACCAATGGCCAAGTCAGGCTGGCAGTGGCTTTTATATCGGGTGCGGCTATTTTGGCTGAATAAATATTACTGATAAGGTATTTTTCGGGTATTTATTCGGCTCGGTATATACCGAACTCATAACCCTACTCCAGGCCCCAGGTGGCATTTGGGAACCTTAGCATGGGGGACATTTTCCCATCACTAGTAAATGGTGTGTGTGTGTGGGGGGTTGCGCCCTGTCTTCTGAGTGTTTTTAGGACACATGGCATACAGTGTACAGAGTCGGTGTTGCAAAGTCCAGCAGCCAGTCCTATACCTACTTATCTGTGCTGGCTGTACCGATCACATACCTGCTTATTTTAGCAGCCCATGACACACCCACTTATCAGCGCTTGCTGTACTGTCCAAAAGCTCTCTGTAGAACCAAGCCAGCTGCTTGTACGATAGAGCCTTTCGTTGCCCCCGTCGATTCTGCTGCCCTTCTCCACCATTTTTCCTGGCATTTAATTTGGTCCCTTTTCATCAGGACAAAATTTGCTCAAATGGTAATTTGGGTAGAGTCAGATGGGACACATTTTCAGCGCCCGAAGCATCGAGGAAGCCGTAGGAATCTCTGAAAAGCAAACCAAAGCAGGTGATTGCTGCCAAGTCATTCCGAAAGCATGCTGGGGAGAAAGAGCGCATTAATTCTCTAATGCTGCTTGGCTGCAAAAGGGAAACATGTAACATTTATGAACAAGGTTCCATCTTTTCCCTCTTTTTAGTGTGGCGGTCTCCCCCCCCCCTCCACAATTTTACCAATCGAAGCAAGAACAAGAGGCCGGCATCCCATCTGCTCCCACTGAACATTAAGCTGATGTATGCAAAATGGGAGATCACTCAAAACCCAGTGGACGTGCATGGGAATAGGGAGAGGCACTGCAAAAGCACATATGCCACAAGTTCTGACTGTTATTTTACTGCTCTATGTAAAACACCATCTGTGGTGCTGAGTCCTCTGTGATGGGGTGGGGGGGGGGGACCACGGCAGACCCAGGAAACTGTCACCTGTAGGGCCATAAAGCTTCCCATTAGTATCTTCATTACTTTTTCATTGGAGAGGGGGAGAAAGAAATCACCCTCCCACCTAAATGGCAAAGAAACATGAAGGATTGAAAGCTGTCGATGGAGCTGGATGTGTCTGGCCAGTAAAATCTCATTCAGAGAGGCTTTGAATGATTTGTGCTTCTGCTTTTTGCACTTCGGGTATCCCTTACGAAAAGCAGCCCACAAGCACGTTTTCACCTGTGGCAAGGTGCATTTGCAAAGAGGAACTAGCACATCTTCCTCTGTGGAAAGGTGCAGTAGTACAGGGGGAGCGAGCATATTTTCGTCTATGGCAAAACACATTTGCAAAGAGGGAGCTATCACATCTTCACGTGTTATGGGATGTGCTTGCAAAAGAGGAACTCGCACATCTTCACCTGTGGCAAGATGCATTTGCATGGAGGGGACTAGCACATCTTCACCTATGGTGAGATGTGCCTGCAAAAGAGGGTCTCACATATCTTCACCTGTGGGAAGGTGCATTTGCACAGGGGGAATGAGCAAATCTTCACCTGTGTGAATATGCCCATCTTACTGTAAGGAGAAGGCACAAGTTCCCACTGTGAATGTTGTACTGTAACTGGAAACATTAAAACTGAAGCTGAAGTCATCCTGACACAGGCTTTGTGCTGCTGCTATTAAGATATAAAATGGCTCTCAGTGAGGTATATGTGTTCATGTAAGGATGCATACATTTCTGCATTTCTATCCCTGTATTTTTGCATGGGGAAAGGATACTGGTTCCATGTTTCTCCTTATAACTCCACAGTGAAAAAGGGCTACCTATTTTTTTTTTTAAAGATGCTGATAACTTTTCAGTTGTTGTACTTGCAATTTCTTGCTTTCGACCTGCTAGGTTGGCAGGAGCTGGGGCCAGAGACCCCGTCACGTGGCACTAAGGTCTCGTGGTGAACTCTAATCTGGAGAACCAGGTTTGATTCCCCCCTCCTCTACATGCACTCAGCTGGGTGACCTTGGGTCAGTCACAGTTCTTTCAGAGCTGTTCTCTCAAGGGCAGTTCTTGAGAGAGCTCTCTCAGCCCCACCTACCGCATGGGGTGTCTGTTGTGGGGAGGGGAAGGGGAAGGAGATTGTAAGCTGCTCTGAGACTCCTTCAGGTAGTGAAGGGTGGGGTATAAATCCAGTCACCTTCTCTTCTTCTTCTTCCTCCTCCTCCTCCTCCTCCTCTTCCATTTCCAGATCTTAGCTGCTGAGTATGGATGCACCTGGAATTCTTTGCATCCCAATTTGTCCCCGTTTTGGAGTTTTGGATGAGACGAATGGATTACCAATTCTCCATGGTTTCATTTTTTTCATTTCTGAATTTTGTACAAGAGTGTTGGGCATGTCTGTAAGCCTGCACAGCATTCTTATGGACTTTCCTGATGATTTCTGAGAGCAGTGAATGGACTATGATACCAGTTATGTGAGATATAACAGTATATTAGGTATCCAGTGGGAAGATGGGAACAGATGCCTACAACAAGGGGGTCAGAGTGCCATTTTCTGAGGTTGCCACCTCCAGCCAGGAGGTTGACACAGAGCACCAAGACACTCTCTCGCACACAAATACACGAGGCTAGGAACATATACTAGCAACTCCATGAAGGAACAAACTCCATGCATGCACACAGGCTTACACCCCCTCCTGCAAGTCCCCCTCACCATTTGGTACATCAAAGGGCTTCACACAAGGGTGCGAAGACAGCAGGGTACTTCCTGAGAACCGGTTCTGCTGCCCAGGACTCACTGTCATCCTGAAAACAGATGCCAGATGCAGCTGACATCAACATCCTGTCCTGACCATCAGGTAGATCTGAATATTGACCACTCCCGTAGGACCCTCTTAGAGGCTAGAGACAGAGAACGGACCATCTATAGGCTCTTTTAGGATGGCCTCATATCTTGCCATCATCCCAGGTACCACCTCCCAATGAATACTGCTCCCCAAGAGTCACAGATTAGATTAGTTCCTTTTCCTATTCCTTGTTTGATCTTCCTCCCTCCCTCACGGATCCTTGGGTGCACCACCGGGATCTGCCACCTGGTCTTCTGCTGGTTCAGAGCCACGATCCTTTGTCCTCTATCCGAAGACCTCTTTCCCTATTTTTCCAGACGGATTTCACTGATTCATATAGAGGTAACTATCACCCTCGACGGAAACCACCATACACCCTGCTCATGCAAACGTCTCTGTATTCTTATCTAATTTCCTAGATCTGTATAACTGTGTGAATGGTAGCGTAACATTGTTTTATAAATCTTTTATTATATTTCTAGTAAACAATTTATCTTTTATACCTTTAACTTGAGTCTTGTGTCAGTTTCTGAGAAGCCTCGGTTTAGCACTGCCTCTGTATACATAGGCAAGATCCCAATAAGCCGGCTGCATATTGCTAAGAGCTAATATTTCCCCAAATATTGATAAATAAAAGAGCAGTCAGGCCAACATGTCCGTTGCACCACTATTTTCATTCCTTCATGCCCTTTCTCCTCCCTTACATTACCAAAAAGCCCCTATTTACTGACAAAAGCACTGCAAAAAGAAGTAATTTAGATTTGAGGTTCACCAAGTATCTTTCTTCTGTGTCATGTTTTACTACTGTGCCCAAGTACATGGGTGCCTCTTGATGTAATGTCTATACACTGTGAGATCTGTGTCCAGAACAGCCAGTGTCCGGAACTTCCCAAAGTCTTGTACGAGGTACCGTAGGGCACAAATCGGAGTGGGTCCACAGCACTAGAGGAGGGGGTTTTAAGCCTCCCCCCCCTTGCATTGTTTCCCCAGTCCAAAACAGCCCCATGGTGAGGAAGCTATTTGCCCTGTAAGGAAAATTGATCTGTTGTGGCCAAAATAGCTCAACTGGGAGAGCATTAGACTGAATATCTAAAGGTCACTGGTTCAATCCTGGGTTTCGGCAAACAGTATTTGCCCTGAGCTGGATGTCCCTGGCTGGCTTGATCTCATCAGATCTCAGAAGCTAAGCAGGGTTGTACTTGGATGGGAGACCACCAAAGAAGTCTAGGGTCCCTGCACAGAGACAAGCAAGGACAGACCACCTCCCTTCTTCTCTTGCCTTGAAAACCATATGGGGTCACCATAAGTCGGCGGTGATGTGACAGCATTTTCCACCTTCATGCTGTTTTCTTCACCTATATGTAAGAACATAAGAGAAGCCAGTGTTGGATGAGGCCAGTGGCCCATCCAGTCCAACACTCTGTGTCATACAGTGGCCAAAAACACCAGGTGCCCTCAGGAAGTCCACCAGTGGGGCCAGGACACTAGAAGCCCTCCCACTGTTGCCCCCCCCCCCCCGTCAAGCACCAAGAATACAGAGCATCACTTGCCCCAGACTGAGAGTTCATATCTATACTTTGTGGCTAATAGCCACTGATGGACTTCTGCTCCGTATCTAATAGCCAAGGCACCCCCTGCATGTGGATATCTAAACCCACACATTGAGGGCACCTAGGGGGCAGAGAGATTTCCCCAGGTGTGCAGAAAAATCTTAAAACTTCAAAAAAACTATATGGGGGATATTTAAATTCCCAAAAAGTAAAAGAGCATTCCCTGAGTATGTGCACAGAACACTCTGGGAACTCTGCGGCGGCCCAGCAGCTGAGAGCCACTGAGGCTCCAGTGGCGGGGGGGGGAGATTGGCAGCTTGGCGGCTGAGAGCTATTGAGTCCTCACTGCCAGTGCCAGGGTGGGGGAAGAAGACGTACCTGCATCTGCTTCCTCCTCAATGTGGAGCTGCAGCCTTTAGGAATACTCCCCCCCCCCCCGCGTGCACAAGTATCGCGGCTCCCGCTTCTTGTGTTTATCTAATTCCCTCTTGAAGCCATCCATGCTTGTAGCTGCCACCACCTCCTGTGGCAGTGAAATCCATGTGTTAATCACTCTTTGGGTAAAGAAGTACTTCCTTTACTTTTTCACAGTGGGGCAAATAATAACCTTCTGGGGTCATTTTTGATTGGGACAATGATAACAGGTATTAAAATTCTGGGTGGGTTCTTCTTAGGGCAGAGGAAGTGGGCTCTCAAGCTACCCCCCCCCCCCCCCCTCGAATAGTTTCTTCTCCAAATATGTCACTTTTGCTAGCATACGTTTCAGGCTGTGATTGTGGTTTCTTTTGTACATCTAATCCTTGCCTCATTAGTTGTACTGTAATCTCCTCAGGACAAGCGAGCGTACTTATCTGTGTGTCTTTTGCAGCATGGATGATTCCATCAGAGCTTAACCAATGCTCGCAAAATGTGGGCAAACTGTAAACAGGATCAATTTGTTCCTTTACAAGACATGGTTGTGTCAGGCCCAGAGGGTAACAAGCTGAAAATTGCTTGACAGAATTCAGTTTGCAGAAAAACCCACACAGAGGCAGTGCTAGATATTTTAACCCCATTCCTGAGATTTGCATTTCTGCAGTCGCAAGGGCCCTGAACCTACTTTGGTGCCTGACAGGTGAAACTGACAAACTGTGGACCCAGAATTAGTGGAAGGCTGGAAAGGAACACTGAGCCCAAAGCCGGCAGTATAATTCATAAAGGTCAGCTCAGAAAATGGGTTCAGTGTATGCATCCACTAAGATCCATTCATATACCACCACCATCCCAGCAGATATTCAGAGAAAACTCAATTGAGTCACCCACAGTTTGGTGTAGCGGTTAAGAGTGTTGGACTCGAATTTGGAGAACAGGGTTTGATTCCCCACTCTTCCACATGCAGCCAGTTGGGTGACCTTGGGTCAGTTACAGTTCTCTCAGAGCTATTCTCTCAAGAGCAGTCCATGAAAGAGCTCTCTCAGTCCCACCAACCTCACAGGGTGTCTGTTGTGGGGAGAGGAAGGGAAGGAAATTGTAAGCTGCTCTGAGACTCTGAATGAAGGGCGGGGTATAAACTCTCCTTCTCCTCTTCCTCCTCCTCCAAGCAAACTCCTAGTGACCCCTGAATAGCGTTTATAAACCATGAGCACCCCTCTTCCAGTGGTCACCTTATAATAAGGCTCAGTTAGCTGCTGACCAGCCCTGCCCCCTTCTGTTTTCCTGGCACTTCCAAATATCCAGTCCATAGAATGGAGGACAGGAGAATCATGTACCCCACCCTGAGCTCTTTGGAGGAAGGGGGGGGAATGTGTTAGATAGGAAAATGGAAATAATTATATTTATGGGATGGAAGTTGCAGCTCAGTTGGGTTACGGTATCCATCAGTGTCTCAGCAAATGCTCGGATAGTTTGAGGGTGGTGCCTGGTGAAGGTAGAATTTGGGTAGGTTGTAATGTAACTTCCAGGTGATGCTCTAGCAACTTTCCTGAACTCTTTGGTAAAGACCATAGAGACATGGAGAAATTCCTAGAGCGTCACTATGAAGGCCATTTTCTGGCCATTTTCTCTCTCCCCAGCTCCTCAGTTTTTCAGAACTGGAAAAGATGGGTGGATTCTAAGCCAGGACTTGGCATTTTGCTGCTGCTGCCACCATGTAAAGGGAATGTAAGGAAGTGAGGGATCACTGAATAGGAGATGGGTTGCTTTGCTGGCTAGCCCCCCCCCCCCCATTCCTCACAATGCAGGCTAGGATTGCCAACTTCCAGCTGGGGCCTCAAGTTCTCCAAGAATTACAGCTAATCACTCTACAGAGATCTGTTTCCTTGGAGAAAATGGCAGCTTAGAAGGACAGAATCTATGGTATCATCTCCCTGCTGAGTTCCCTCCCCTCCCTAAACCCCACCCTTCCCAGGCTCCACCCCCAAATCTCCAGGAATTTTTCAACCCACAGGTGGCAGCAACTATAACATCAGGCTGGAATTGGAAATGTCTGGCTTGATAATAGCTTCCAAGCTGAGCTGGGACTTTACTGGGGTAACATCCACAGTATCTTTGGTCCGTTCCTAAATATACAAATGGTATCAGATGAAACGACTTATCACTAAGCTGGATAAGGGCACTAAATGTGAGGCTTCTGTGCTGTCAGCAAATGATCAGGCCTTTGTTAATTAAAACATAGTCCTTTATTTCAAATACTGGTACAGGTCTCGATGTTTGTTAGTGATACCATATACAGAGGGCAGGGGACTATTATACCTGCAAGCATGAAAGTCTAAACATTGATCACCAATCAGCATTCAGAGAAAAATGCGGGAAAGCAATTCACCTTTTGTCATCAGGGGTGAAAGAACATAAAAATTCCCAGCCCGAACTGTGTGACCCAGTGGTGCCAGGTCCCCAGCAAAACAGGACAGAGCAAACAATAAAACAATTCCCAAGGCTACTTTTAACAGATAGCAACGCGAGCGAAGGGGGAGGATACACCAGGGAGTGAAGGAAAAGATAGCTTTGTACTATATGGCATTCTGGTATGTGAGAACCTACATTCCCGCCTGAATTGTAACATTAAGCAGACAAGCAATTGAGGATGAAGAGGAGGGGCAATAAAGCATTTGGCGAGGCGGGCACTACAAAGGAAACGAAAGTACATGATAGAAAAGCATCAATGTCAGATTCAATTAATAGAAACATTGTAAGACATTATGAAAAGACCTCTTTGGCAAAGCAGAATCTGACACTAAACTTCTTCCACCCATGGTACTCATACTATTCCATCTATGGTTTCCCTGCATCACATGTTCTCTTCCACTGATAATCTCCTGCCATTTTCGGTGGACATTATTTGCATGGATATGCACACAATGTACATTTCCATATGTATTTTATGCAGATGGAATGCATCCATTTGTTGCAATTTGCACTTCTATAATAATTTGATAGTAATATGCTTCCATGTATATCCAAATGCAACCCTCTCCCGGTCTGGAGCACACAAATGAAAAAAGGACAAAAAAAGAATAGCCAGAAAGTTTCATTCTGCAAGAAGGGCATCTCAAAATGGCATGTTTGTGAGAGAATTTCTGAAAGTGCCTTTAATTCAGATGTCCTGGGAAACCATGGTTTGTTTACATCAGCGAGGTCAGCGTAATTATCTGAATTTGTGATACTCCACTAGCCAAGTTGGTTTATTAACCATAGTTACAGTGCAATGCCATGCAGAGTTACTCCACCCTAAGCCCATTGATTTAAATAGGTTTAGTCTTGAGTAACCCTGGAAAGGATGGCTGTGTCGGTCTTAAGTACGGTGAATGTGGAAAGCCTGCCTTAATCCTGGCTTCATCCCTGGTGCTTTCTCAGCCACAATGCAGTTAGGGATACCATCCAGGTTTGTGTGTGTGTGTGTGTGTGTGTGAGTGGGTGGGTAAGGGGGTAAGCTTGCCAACCTCCAGGTGGTACCGGGAGAGCTCCTGCTACAACAATTGATTTGTAGGCTATAGAAATCAGTTCCCCTGGAGAAAATGGCTGCTTTGCAGGGTGGACTCTATGGCATTATACCCTGCTGAGGTCCCCCCCTCCCCAAACCTCACCCCCTCCAGGCTCCACCCCCCCCAAATCTCCAGGTATTTCCCCACCCAGTGCTGGTGATTCTGGGGAAGCGGGGGGACTAAAAACAATGAAACCAGGGTTCAAATTATTCTCTGTGACCCAGACCCCAGTTTCACAAGCCAGCCACTGTTCAGGGAAGTCATGGTTCTGCATTAGTTCTGAATCAAGTGTATAACTCAACATGTTAAATCTCTCACATTCTGTGGCATTGACCTTCTGCTCTTGGGAAAGAGAGATCAATTTAACAATGAGTTTTTTAAAAAATAGCCCTTCTGGCAAATGTCACCTGTCAGCCTATAGTTTGCCCACATGCACTTTCCTGCTCATTCTCTGCAAATTGGGGAGTGTGACCTCCTCAGAAACCTAATCTCGTGTCCCTGAATATTCTCTCCCCCCCCTCAAGATTCCTTGATGTGTCGCCTGAGCAAGGCCTACTTCAAATTCCTCTCAATTTTTGCTCGAGGCAAAATTCAGTCACAAGAAACCTTGAGAAATGTGGCTAATCACATCGAAAACATTCTTAGCTTCCTTTTAAATTCCTCCTGAAGTTTTATTGGAACAATGGCTTCCCGGTGTGCTTTTGAGTCTCACTTTAGTCAAAATTTGGGTACCTGTTGGACCAATGGGACAGAATGAGCTGTGCTTTCCTGTATTTTCAATATTTGTCTTATGGCACGGTTGCAGAAGCTTACAAGTCAGCCGAGACAGACCACTGTCCCTTCCAGCCCTTTTGCTACAGTCCTGGCTGTGCTCAGGAGTATGCAGCATCCAAGATCAAGGTGGATATCGATGGCTTTATTTTGCTTCGCGTATCTGCCTGGATATTGTTGGTAGGGTTTCCTGTTTTAAAATTAATAAACATTTTCTAGTGAGATACAGAAGGATTTGTTGTCGTGCTGGTCTCTCACCACACATTTCAGCCATGATTTGCTTCTTTGCAAATAAGGCCCAAAGCAAACTTTACCTTGTTTGCAAATGCCTGTTTTCTCTTGAGCTGAACGCATCATCTGCTCCCATTGATCATTTTTTCTCAGTTTTAATGAGCTGTGGTTCAAGCAGTTTTGCTGCTGTCCAGGGGTGGCATTCAGCAGAGCAGCTGGCTCGGTATTGGCTGTGGGCACAATCTAGTGCCATCATCCCCAGCATGGCGCTTGTTGATGGGTTTCTTGGTGCCTACTACTTCCTTCCCCAAAACATCTCTTCCTCAAAGCAAAGATCCAGCCCTGGCTTTTCTCCACCTCATTGGAGGAGAAAGTACTTCAGAAGAGCCCAGGAGGCAGCATCTTTTTCTCTCCATGGAACATATGTGAGCAAACAAAGGTTTCCATCAAAAGAGGATTCTGGGCTCTTCCATCAAAAGAGGATTCCCAGCTTCGACTGGCCCCAGAACTAGGGTCGCCAGTTCTGGCTTGGGAAATTCCTGGAGATTTGGAGATGGTGCTTGAGGAGGCTGGAGTTTGGGGAGGAAAGGAAGCTCAATGGGGATATAGAAAATAATAGAATCATAGAGTTGGAAGGGACCGCCAGGGTCATCTAGTTCAACCTCCTACACAATTCAGGTGTTGTAAGTCAGTCCATGCTAGTGATGGCTCAGATTTCTCAGACAGAGAGCTACCTGCTAGCCCTGAGCAGGTAACTGAACAGCCAGTTGCAGCTGGTTCTGGGCCAGAAGGAGAACAACAAGACTGATCAGGAGTCAAAGCCTACATCTTGTAGCTCTGAAGCAGTAAACAAGTCTTCAGTAGCCACTCCCAGCCCACCTAGCTCACCCACACCCTTGCAGCACGATGCTGTCAGATGCTTAGAGTTGCAAGAAAGGAGAAGTGCAAGGCTCGTGGCCCATCATCAGCTGTAAATTGATGAGACAAATGTGTAGTTTCAGGATGACTGCCAAGGAATTGGCTGGGAGTTTAGCTCATTAAGACTTGGCTATAAATTCAGCTGAGAGAAGCAGCAGTTTGTGGATACAACAAGTATAATTTGCCACCAACCTTGTTGCTACTGGACTGTTGCAACCTTGGACTGGACCTGACAACTGGATTTTCTGCAATCCCTGACCTTGGACTGGACTTGGACTTGCTGCCTGGAACTCCTTGACCCTAGACTGGACTTTAATAAACCTGCTCTCTGGAACCCCTGACTTTTGAACTGGACTTTGGTTACTCTCTACAACCTTGCCTGTGACCTGTCCTGCTGGACCCCAGGTTGTGCCTTCTGGGAAAGCTACATCAGTACAGCAAGAAATTCACAAATACCTTTTCCCCACCTCCAGTGACCCCTGCTTCATGCCCAGAAGATGATAAAAAACCTCCAGAGTTCCTGGCCAAACTGGCCTGGAGTAAAATTGCTTCCTGACCCCAAAGTGGCAACTGGAATTTCCCTGGGCATGTAAGAAAGGGCCACAAGAACGAAGCCATGATGCAACCCTTCCCGCCCTCCCTCTTATGATCTGCCTAAGTTCACAGAATCAGCAGTGCTGTCAGATGGCCAATCAGCTTCTGTTTGAAAACCTCAAAGAAAGAGATCCCACCACCTCTTGAGGAAGCCTGTTCCACTGAGGAACCACTCTGTCAGGAAGTTCTTCCTAATGTTTGCTTGAAAACTCTTCTGATTTAATCTCAACCCACTGGTTCTGGTCCAACTTTCTGGGGCAACAGAAAACAACTCCATACCATCCTCTATATGACAGCCCTTCAAGTACTTGAAGATGGTTATCATATCACCTCTCAGTCATCTCCCCTCCAGGCTAAACTAGCCATCTTTGTTGCCCTCCTCTGGACAAGTTCCAGCTTGTCGATATGCTTCTTAAATTGTGGTGCCCCAAACTGAACACAATACACTAGGTGAGGTCTAACCAGAGTAGAGTAAAGTGATATGATCACTTTGTGTGATCTGGACACTGCACTTCTGTTGATACAGCCCAAAACTGCTACTGCATCACACTGCTGACTCATGTTCAGTGTATGGTCTACTAAGACCCCTAGATCCTCTTCACTCATACTGTCAAGACAAGTCTCCCCCATCCTATAATTATGCATTTGACTTTTCCTATCTAAATGCAGAACTTTACATTTATCCCCATTGAAAATCATTTTATTTGTTTTAGCCCAGTTTTCCAGCCTGTCGAGATCATTCTGTGTCCTGACTCTGTCTTTGTGTCTGCACAGTCAATAACCTTACAGGTATTCAGGATGTTGCTGCATGCTCTGGACTTAGGGATTGAACTATAGTTCCCAAGTGGCAATGCAAGGATGCACAAAATATTTGCAATCCAATTTAGTATGCTGGATTAGAATGAACATACTTAGATGTGAGAGTCATGGAGGCTAAATGGAAAAGTCTTGAATACTAGTGGTCAGGCACCCCCTCCTCCCCATATACCAGCAGGCTAGAACCAACCAAGAAAAAAAATGTAGTTTGATATTTTGTCTATCAAGTGGGCTAGGTGGATGGGGGAGGTGGCTTGGGTTTTAATCAGTGTCATCTCCAGTTAAATGGATCTCAGTGGCAAGCACTGAGAAAGCAGTATGATAACGCACATGCGCATTTGCGCATGACTCGCGAGTCTCAGTAAAGAAAGGGGCCTCTAAATAAATGAATAAATGAATGAATAAATAAATGAAGAAGAGATTGGATTTATACCCTGCCCTTCACTTGGAGTCTCAGAGTGGCTTACAGTCTCCTTTCCCACCCCACAACAGACACCCTGTGAGGTAGGTGGGGCTGAGAGAGCTCTGAGAGGACTGTTCTTGAGGGAACAACTCTGAGAGAACTTGTGACTGACTCAAGGTCACGCCAGCAGCTGCATGTGGAGGAGTGGGGAATCAAACCCAGTCCTCCGAGAGTAGAGTCCACGCTCCTAACCACTACATCAGAAATAAGTACACTTTCAAATACTCCCCCTAAAAGGAACTTGTTGGAGGATATGAGGGTGCTGCTCGCAACATCTGGTAAGTCTGGGATTCAGACCAAAGGCAATAACACAAGGCGTACCCTCAAGGAGACCTCTAACAAAGCTGGCCTCTCAGAGAAATCCCTGCCAAGGTAGCCAGACTGCATCCCTTGGTAGAGTTATTCAGTGGTAGGCATGCAACTTTAATCCTTCATCTGACAGGTGTTTATACAGAGAGACTGCAAATTTCTCTTGCGCTTCTCCTCCTGGTGCACAAAGACTTGGACAGCTGTTACTGGGCTTTCTAAGACAGGAGGGAAATGTGCAGGAAGTGATGCCAGCACAGGTCTTATGTACACGGGCAATTCCCTTCGGTTTACTTCCCTCCTCGTCAATACATTCGTGTCCCTTGGGGGAAGGCCTCGTTTCCTCCATCTGCCACTTTCTCAAGCCTTTCCACAATGTTTCTAAGACACGGAGAAGACCCCACAGCCCACCCACTCCAGCTGCCCCTGCTTACTAGGCACCTGGAACAGTTTTCTAGGAGCTGACCAGGATTCATCACTGTCCTTAGGTTCTCCCTGTTTTTGCCTTATTAACATTTGGTAAGCACAGCTAGCTCAAGTTGTCCTTCATGTGTCAGCTGTCTCTCTTTCCCTGGTCTGTTGCAGCAAAAGGGGGATGCGTTGCGTCTTGACTGTAGGGCATCTGTGCATAAGGGCAGATAAGTATTGTGCTGCTTGCCATTTTGCATTCTGCAGCTGGGGAGACTGTTTTTGATTTGGCCATGCTGATATTGTTACCATGGTTAATTTTGTCAAAAATGCCCTCATGGAAGATCAGTAGTAATGCACAGGCTTTGCAGGCAGAAGATTCCCTGGGTTTATTCCTTGCTACGTGTGTTGAAAAGGCTTCTGGACATGGTCATCCTATGTAGACATCATACCTAATAGTGACCAATGGACCTCTGTTCTATGAATTTGTCTAATCCCCTGCAAAGCCTTCTAAACCAGTGGCTATTACTGTATCCCATGGCAGTGCATTTCGTGACAAAGTATCAGTCCTGAATCTACCACCCATCAAATTCGTCAGGTAATCAAGTTCTAATATCACCAGAGAGCGAATGAGATTGCCTGCATTGAAATTTACCAAAATCCATGAAAAGCTGTGCCTTCAATATATTCTGAACTGCATGCCGTACTTCTGTCACAAGTCCTCATTTGAATGCAGAAGGCACCATGGGATATGTAGTTTTAAAGCAGTGCATCACTTATTCTTCCACATGCACATTTTGCTCCATTTTGCTGTGCATCATAGGTATTGTAGTATTAAAAGCACAAAAGCAGTTAGTTCCCAATCGGAAACTCTTTTTTTTTGCCTGGAAGTGTGTCCTGTTCATTTTAGGGGAACGTAATTGTGAGTAAGCTGCACATTGTATTGGGGTGTCAGCCGATGCTCCCTCTAAGCTGTGGAGTCCTGTGAGCAAAAATTCTACTTTGTGAGCTACTGGCATTAAAGCTGCAAGCGAGCGATTTGGCTGCTGCATAAATTAGTTTGCTCTGGAGCCATCCTTCCTGAGCTTAGACAAAAATGCGTGAGCCGGAGGCTAAAAAACTGAGCTAGCTCACACTAACCCAGCTTAGAGGGGACACTGGTGTCAGCTATTCTCTTGGTGCAAATAGCACAAATGTTGCTATCAGGGCTAAAGGTCTATTTATTGTACTTATGGAAATATGTCTACCCTCTCCTTCCCTGCCCAAAGGAGACCCAATGCAGTTTACAAAAATGTCACAGAATAAAACAATGGCAAATCAGTTTACAATACTTAAAAGCCTACCTAAAAATGGGAGAGTGAAGGAATAACTGAGGCAGTTGGGCAGGAAGGAGGCAGAAGGCAGGCAGGAAGTATGCGCTTTTCGCTGTAGAAAGCAATATAGAGGAAAGTGCAGGCCGGTGTTTAAGGATTTACAGAACCCAGAAGAACATCTTAATGTTAGGTGTCCTGGGGGCACTCACTGAGCACAATACCTCATATATGTTGGAAACAGCTTCCAAACTGAGCTGGGGGAGGCGAAAGGGGTATTCACCTTCCGCCTGCCTGTAGGCTGGCCTGGCCCCCGACTTGGCGCCCTGATTCCTGGCTGGTTGGTGCTGAACGCACCCGCTACAAAAGCAACCCCCCCACACACACTTCAAACTCACTAAGCACTCGCTCTTTGCTTTCCTTGTATGTTTGCGTAGTCCAAAATGAATGGAAGAAACGTGTCTTTTCCTGCCTGCTTTTGTGTTCATTTGGAGATGAGCCCACGAGCCTGTGATCATCTGTTTACCAGAGTCCCCCGCCTGAAGACTCCCCCTGATACCTTACAGTTTCCTTGCCCTGGTGGTAAAAATCAATACTGTGGTTTGACAAAAGCATAAAATGATTTTTTGACATGTATAAGATTTGACAAAAAACAATGTGGGTTTCTCTAAGCCTGCCTGCGATACCGAGGGAGGGGGGTGGGGGAACCCTCTCTGCTTTAGTGATCAACTCAAATTCCTGAGCTGCTTCTATTCCTTTGATTTGTGGAGTTTAAGAAGAGACAAAAACAAAGGAGGGGTATTAAAATTTTAAAATATGGGTTTCAAGAGTTAAAAGCAAGAACGATTGAATGTAGATTGATAAAAGTACACACAATAGCAGATGAGACAGTGGGGGATAGTGGCTATAATTTCTGAGTAGGGCTGCAGAGATCTGAGTTCCACTCAGTCATAAAGCTTGCTGGGAAGAAGAAGAAGAAGAAGAGGAGGAGGAGATTGGATTTATACACTCTGAGTTTCAGAGCGGCTTACAAACTCCTTTCCATTCCTGTCCCCACAACAGACACCCGGTGAGGTAGGTGGGGCTGAGAGAGCTTAGACAGAAACTGCTCTTTTTCAAGAACAGCTGTGCCAGAACTATGGCTTACCCAGGGTCATCCAGCAGGTGCAAGTGGAGGAGTGGGGAATCAAGCCTGGTTCTCCCAGATTAGAGTCTGCGCACTCAACCACTACACCAAACTGGCTCTCAAACCCTGCCAACCTCCAGGTGGGGCCTGGAATTTCAACTGACCACCAGACCACCAAACTGGCTCTCAAACCCTGCCAACCTCCAGGTGGGGCCTGGAATTTCAACTGACCACCAGAAAGCAGAGATCTATTTTCCTGGAGAAGATGGCAGCTTTGGAGGGTAGACTGTAATGCATTCTACCTCGCTGAGGTGCCCCCCCTTCTAGTGAGCCAGTTTGGTGTAGTGGTTAGGAGCACAGACTCTAGTCTGGGAGAACCGGGTTTGACTCCTCATTCCTCCACATGCAGCTGCTGGTGTGGCCTTGGGTCAGTCACAAGTTCTCTCAGAGCTGCTCTCTCACCGAGCCACGGTCTCAGCCCCACCTACCTCACAGGATTGTGGGGACGGGAAGGGAAAGGGATTGTAAGCCGAGTAAAGGGTGGGGTATAAATCCAAACTCTTTTTCTTCTTCCCCAATCTCCACCTTTCTCAGGCTCTGACCCCAAATCTCCAAGAATTTCCCAACCCGGAATTGACAATGCCCTACCTTGCAAGGTTGTTGTTAAGGAATAACAGGAGGAAGGAAACAGGCACACCCTCGTTAGAGGAACAACAGGATAGACATGTGATAGTTATGCTTAATTTTTCTAATGGACCAAACCTGATGGGAAAGGAACATACTCATCGATCACGGACTTTCTAAAGCAGCTTAACCTGTCTCCTTTGCCAAAGCTTTCCCCTGGCTTCTGTGTTTTCATTTCGTAAAGATACTTTGTGTGTGACCACTCCTATCAGGCCAGGTCCCTGCCCCCAGGATTGGCTCCCACTGGGTTCTTTCATTTCATGCTTAAAAACAGCAGTGTTTCTTTTCTTTTCTTGAGCCATTGATGTGTCAGCGCAGAGTTTATTATCGCCTGCAGACCCAGCATCTGGAACAGCGTGCTGAGGTTTTTGTAAATAATGTGACACAGGTAGGAAGGAACTCATGCGCCGCACTGAAAGGTAGCTTTTTGGCACAATCAAAAAAACATTTTGTCTTGGGCACAAAATTCATTTTAGCCCCAGTTCGGAGCCGTGCGCTCACAACAAAATAAAACTCTCGCATTGCCCTTCGAGCACATGGTACATGCCTTTTCCTTCACGTAAGAGATTTTCTTCTTTGTGGTCCTTTATTGTGTCTGAATTCCACTCTCCTAATTTTTCACCTACTGATTTCCCATCTAACGGAGAGAATTTCTAAAACTAATTTCAGAATTGTGACAAGGATAGTTTACTGCAGTTCTCAGTTCCTTCTGTTGTTTTGTATAGTAAGGTAAAGGTAAAGGTTTCCCTTGCTCAAAAAACAGTGAGATCCAACTCTAGGGGGCAGTGCTCATCTCCGTTTCCAAGCCGAAGAGCCAGCACTGTCTGAAGACGTTTCGGTAGTCATGCGGCCGGCATGACTAGATGCCGAGGCGCACGGAATGCTGTTACCTTCCCACCGAAGAGGTACCTCTTTTTCTACTTGCAATGTCTTGCTTTCGAACTGCTAGGTTGGCAGGAGCTGGGGCCAGAGATGGGAGCTCACTCCATCATGCAACACTCGGGTCTTGAACGGCTGAACTACCGACCTTCTGGTCTGCAGCTCAGCGTTTTAACCACTTGAGCCCACCACAGCCTGTTGTTTTGTATACCCCCCCCCCCAGTATTATTAGTTCTTTATCTGATGTATTTATATCAAACGTTTTGGCCAGATTGGGCCCCAAAGTAGTTTACAGTTCAAACTTGTCCCATTTTTAAATAAATTAAGTTGCTGAGATGAACCATTTTGTTTAGATTTTTCTTTCCATGGTATATTTACAACCTATGAAGAAAGGTTGAAGCGCTTGGGGCTCTTTAGCTTGAAGAAACGATGGCTGAGGGGTGACATGATTGAGATTATGCATGGGATAGAGCAGGTAGAGAAAGAAGTCCTTTTCTCCCTTTCTCACAATACAAGAACTCGTGGGCACTCCATGAAATTGCTGAGCAGTTGGGTTAGAACAGATAAAAGGAAGTCCTTCTTCACCCAAAGAGTGATTAACACATGGAATTCACTGCCACAGGAGGTGGCGGCGGCTATAAGCATGGACCGCTTCAAGAGGGAACTGAATAAACATATGGAGCAGAGGTTCATCAGTGGCTATTAGCCACAAGGTATAGATAGGAACTGTCAATCTGGGGCAAGTGATGCTCTGTATTCTTGGTGTTTGGGGGGGGGGGCAACAGTGGGAGGGCTTCTAGTGTCCTGGCCCCACTGGTGGACCTCCTGAGGGCACCTGGTGTTTTTGGCCACTGTGTGACAGAGTGTTGGACTGGATGGGCCATTGGCCTGATTCAACATTGGCTTCTCTTATGTTCTTAAGTCCAGGGTTGCTATGCAGTGGCAAGCAATGGCAAACCGCCTCTGTTTGTCTCTCCCCTTGAAAGCAAATGACAAAGTTTGTTGCACCGGCGAAAAAGACCTTGTCAAAAACAACCACTGTTAAGGCAGCTGATGGATAAATCTTTGCATTATGTTGTCTGATTGAATCCTTGAATGCTGGTTGTTTTTTTTAACTTAACTTGTTGTTGCTGTCATGATTTTTAAACTGTCTATCGATCTGTAGTGGATATTAAGAGTTTAATTGTTATTGTGATCGCTGGCTTATGGTTTTGATGTTGTTTTTGGCATCTCAGCGTCATTTGCTGAAGCCTTGAGCTGCTGCAATAAAGTTTACGAATAGTTCCCTTTCACTCACTTCTCTTGAAAATCCTATGAGGTCAAAATAAGTTGGCTGTGACTAACAGCATTTCCCATCCCCACGGTGTCCCTGCCTGATGGTCAGGGCTCCCCTTGCAAAAGTCTGCAGAAGCAAAAATTATTTGGGTGACAAAGATGATGTTCTCTGAAGAAAGGAGAAGGAAGTCCTTCTTCACCCAAAGCGTGATTAACACATGGAATTCACTGCCACAGGAGGTGGTGGCGGCTACAAGCATGGATGGCTTCAAGAGGGAACTGGATAAACATATAGAGCGGAGGTCCATCAGTGGCTATTAGCCACAAGGTATAGATAGGAACTCTTAGTCTGGGGCGAGTGATGCTCTGTATTCTTGGTGCTTGGGGGGGGGGAACAATGGGAGGGCTTCTAGCGTCCTTGCCCCAGTGGTGGACCTCCTGAGGGCACCTGGTGTTTTTGGCCACTGTGAGACAGAATGTTGGACTGGATGGGCCATTGGCCTGATCCAACATTGGCTTCTCTTATGTTCTTATGTTCTTAACCCCAGTAGCTCATAAGGCCTGGCAGAATACTTGATGCATACATGTGCTGGGAGAAAAAGCAATCCATACAATTACATACATGATTATTTGGTGTTTTACCAGTGGGCTGAAAGATGAAATTGCTTCCTCCTCCCTCTTCCGCCAGTGCAGATCCTCTAACTTCAACAAGGGTGATTTCCCCATCCTCACTTCAATCCACATGGATCCATCAATGCAACCATCAATTTCCCCAGCATTAGGATGGATTACTGGGGGAGGGTATAAGGGATCCATCTACTGGCTCCAACCCAGCGGGCACAGTAGAAATGTGTGAACAACCCCCATTACACTTGCTCTGCTTACTTGCTTCATTTATCGTCCGCGTTTCTCACAGAGACTCCAGGCAGATTACAAAATTAAAAACAATGTAATTAGAGCAGTATAACACATGCATTTAAAAAAAAATTCCAATAACATGGATTTCCAAAAATAAAATAGTGCACTCGACAGTACATTCCATACAATAAAAGTATATCATACATAAGACAGCCTATAAAACAAAAATGGATTACCAAATTAGAGAAAATGTGCAACAGTATGGTGTATGCAATGAACGGAGCAATAAAAGCTACCCAGACTTTTACAGACATTAACTGTGACCCTAATCTCCTTATGAAAAGGCCCTCCTGGACAATCAGAGAAACAACCTAGCAATACCATATACGCTATTAACCATTACTGAAAACTAACTAAAATTTTACAGACGTTAACTGTGACCCTATTCATGACACAAAAAGGCTAATGCAATCTCAGGGTGCATCAACAGAGGCATAAGATCCAAATTGCAAGATTTCATAGTCCCGCTGTACAGTGCATTGGTCAGGCCACACCTGGAGACTGAGTGCAGCTCTGGAGGCCTCACTTCAGAAAGGATGTGGACAGGATGGAGCATGTCCAGAGGGGAGTGACAAGGATGGTTGGGGGCCTGGAGACCAAGAAGCCCTCGAAGGAAAGGCTGAGGGACTTGGGGATGTTCAGTCTGGAGAAGAGGAGGTGGAGGGAGACATAGTTGCTCCCTTGAATTATTTGAAGGGCTGTCACTTAGAGGAGGGCAGGGAGCTGTTCCTGTTGGCAGCAGAGGAGAGGACTCACAATCATGGGATTAAACTGAGGGTGGGAAGGGACCGGCTGGATGTCAGGAGAAACTTTTTGACAGTCAGAGTTGTGCAGCAGTGGAATCAGCTGCCTGGGGAGGTGGTGAGCTCCCCCTCACTGGCAATCTTGAAGCAGCGGCTGGACAAACACTTCTCAGGGATGCTCTAGGCTGCTCCTGCACTGAGCAGGGGGCTGGACTCCTGTGTGACCCCTTCCAGTTCTGTTATTCTATGATTCTATCCCTTTTATTAAAAAGGCCCTCTGTCCAGCTGATGCATTCTGCAGAATGATGAAAGCATGGGAACCTTTTACCTCGTGAGGCAGGCCATTCCACCAGGCGGGATCCATGACAGAGACTACTCAGGTATTGCCAAGTGTGGATCTTACCCATTGGCAGGGTGGCACTTCCAGACGAGCCTGACCTGGGTGGCCCAGGCTAACCTGATCTTGTCAGGGCTTGGGAGCGAAGCAAGGTTGGCTCTGATTAGAACCTGGATGGGAAACTGCCAAGGAAGGCCAGGACTGCTGCACAGAGGCAGGCAATCGCAAACCACTTGTGTTGAACTCCTGCCTTGAAAGCCTTACAGGGTCTCCGTAAGCTGTCTGACTTGACAACACTTATCATCACCAGACCTTCAGATGAGGGGAGCTGTCACAGTGGACCGTATTGGGAGGGGCAGTTCCGCAGATATGTGGGTTCTAGGCTTTGTATGTTATGACCAGCACCTTGAACTCAACTGAACCTGGTGACTGATAGGTAGCCAATGGACAGAATGCAGAGTGGGTGTAATATAGTATGCAGGGGTCCGTTGGGGCCGGAGCGAGGTGGAGCAAAGCTCCGCCAGCTCAGGACTGGCCAGTAGGGCAGCCATGGGCCGAATCAGATTCTCTAATCTGATTTAGCTCGCCACCGAATTGCCGCCGAAATTCGGCAGCAACTTTAAAAGCCACTGGAGGGGAGGGGGTTTGAGGGAGAGGCTCCAAACTTGCAGGGTAGCTGCTGGGGCCTCTCCTCGAAATGCCCACCAAGTTTCAAGAAGATTGGACCAGGGGGTCCAATTCTACAGGCCCCCAAACAGGTTGCCCCATTCCCTCCATTGTTCTCTATGGTAGGAAAAAAGTCAACATTTTTTCCCTCCATAGAGAACAATGGAGGGGATGGGACAATCTGTTTTGGGGCCCTGTAGAATTGGACCCCGTGGTCCAATCTTCTTGAAACTTAGTGGGTATTTCGAGGAGAGGCCCCAGCAGCTACCCTGCAAGTTTGGAGCCTCTCCCTCAAACCCCCTTTCCTCCAGCCCCTCATATACCCTATGAGTTTTTGCCATTGATTTCAATGGCCCATAGGATATAATGGGGCTGAAACTGACATTCCCTTTCTGACACACTTCTGGTGATGTCAGGGGGCGTGGCATATGCTAATGAGTTATGCTAATGAGTTATGCTAATGAACTCCTGCACCTCTTTTTCTACCAAAGGACCCCTGATAGTATGCATACTCCACCTAGCTCCTGACAGTAATCAAGCGTTCTGTATCAGCGGGAGTCTTTGACTTGACTTCCTGGGTGATCTCCCATCCAAATACTAACCATGGCTGACCCTGCTTAGCTTCCAGGATCTGACAAGAGCAGGCTAGCCTGGGCTATCCAGGTCAGGGTACATCAGTGGTACATACCATAAAAATATCACCAAAGAAGCAAGCAGAAATGGGAATTTCTCCACTGATGGCAGATGATTGAAAATGGTCTTCCTATCCATGCATGAAAAGTAAAATATGTGAAAATAAACTGATTGGAATGAAATTTGGTCATCTCTCTGGGACGAAATCCAAATCCACAACTGAAATCAGCCCGCATAACCAACTTCCAAGGGGGGCCACCAACACACAAACATCCCTTTGTATAAAATATGAACACGGACAGATCATAGTGAAATTTGTACCATATGTTTACAATAATTCTCCTTTTGAAGTTGGAAACCTTGCTGGGAGATCCTTCTAAAAACTCAGTCTGGTATTCTCCCCCAATTTTGCATTTCTGAATCGCCTGGTTTTGTTTCCAAAGGGCACATGGCGCATTAGCAATACCCTATAGCTACATTTTTTAAGCACTCTGAATTCTGTACAGAGCACTGTGTGTGTGGTTTGCTACAGGTTACCATTCCTTCCGTCTATTCATGTTTTTCTCCCTTCTTCTGCATTACCAATACACAAGTGCATTGCCGAAAGCAATGTTGATATATGTACGACTGTACAAAAAGGAAACTTCCTGCGGTGGTTTAAGGATGTGGAAACCTTCCAGTTTTAATATATGCACTGCCGGATGTGTATGTGTGCACTTGTGACACATCAGTAAAGGACCTCACAAAAGGAATCTTGATACTTTCAAGCATATATCGTTGGCAATGGTTTATCAATGTCCATGTGCACATTGATGAAAAAGATGGTGCAAGTGAGCTGAACACTGCATCAGACTGAGCATTTTCCAACTCCAGGAGTGATTTTATCCATTCCCTTAAAGCAATGAGGATTTTGGAGGAGTGGAATGTAACTGGGAACACCGGCTGCACGCCTAGGAACACTTGGAGAAAGCCCCATTGAATAAAATGGGTCTTAGGTCTGCATAGATGTGCTTAGATTTACTCTTATTTTCTCTCCCCACCCTAGCCCCTGTTAAAGGATTGTTTTAGCAGCTTCTCATTTCCATGTGTGTGTTAGCTGGCTTTTATTTTTGCACAATTTTGCCCAGGTCCCTTCCATACTGCAGCCCCTGTCCCCCATGTCTTTTGTCCATGGAGGTCCCACAGTGCCCAGCGTGACCCTGGGGTAGTCAAAGTGGGCCCCGCCTTCCCTTTTGTGCCAGCTGAAAACCTCGCTGGATCCAGCCCAAATAAAAATTTGCAAGGAATTTTTGGTTTCCCAAAAGTTTGTCGGTATTTTACTCCTAAAAGACTACTTCTAAAAAACGCTGAACATCTCTTTCCAAAAGGGGACAGTAAGGTTATTAGTAATGGAATTAATGGGGAAAAGCCCGGCTTATTCATCTTGTCTTTTAGACTTTGTTTGTTTTTAAGTTCTGTCTATTAGGGGTTTGTTTTGTTTGCCTTTCCATGCTAGATTAAAGAACCCTCAGAACTCAATTTCTTTTCCCTACATAGGTACTTTCCCACTGCAATCAAGGCACCTCTTCACCTTCCCTTTGATAAGCCAGCTTTCATGCTGGTGCAGCTCGTATTATCTCTCAAATGGAACATGAAGAGCTTGCAAATAGAGTTAAATACAAATTTGCTTTTGAATGTAAACAAATATTTGCCGGCAGGGTCTCGCTCTCCCCGAGGCATTCGTGCTGCTCTTGTTCCAGTGACGATGCAGTAATACAGCATCCGGCTGGAGGGCACGCGTGTCATTTGGCAGGCAAAGAAAATTACACGTCTGGTCCCTTGGGGGCAGTTGCTATCCGGATTGTGCCACAAAGCGACAGATGACAGTAAATCAAGGAAAGTTACTCAATGCACCCTCCCGGATTTGTAAGATCAGCTTCAAACTCGGAGTTGGTTTTTACAAAGCTCGCGTCCTCCATCATTGCGTTTCCCCTCTGTATTCAAAGCCATGGAAGACTCGCCTCGACCAGGACGTCCGACTAACCTTGACCAGGGCCAGGGCTTTTTGGGGCCTAGCTAGGGTTGCCAAGTCCTAAAATCTTACCGGCAGGGGGGAGTTCGCCTGGCGCCGGGAGCTTCCCCGGCACGCTTGCTTGCTTGTGCGCCATGACGATGTCACCGGAAGTGACATCATCACATTGGGAGCGTTGCCAGGGTTGCCTCTCCCCCAGCCGTGGCGACGCGGCTCCCCTGGGCTCACTACTAGGAAGCAGCGGCTGCCTCCGAGGCGGGCTGCCTCCTGCTGCTTCAGATGCAGCAAGCGCCAGAGACAGGAAACTCATCCCGAGGACGGCGGCACGCTGAGAGACAAAGAGAGAGGCGAGTGCGCAATCTCCCGACCCTCGGCAACTGCCAGAGCCCTCTGGTGGCTGCTCGGTGTCGGGAGAAGCCCTCCGAAGAAGGCGGCCAGCAGCCGGCAAGGTGGTCTGATCCCGGCTCGGTGTTGCCGGGGAAGAGATCCCTCCCCTGCCTGGATTGTTACAGGATGACTCAGCGCGTGAACAAAGAAAAGCAAGCGTACATGACGCACTCGACTAAACGTGCAGTCGCTCCACCATGGTCCTAAACACACTTTTAATCTGATTCTAGTGTGTTTCCTTTTCTTCCAAGGTCGTCCCTTCACCATCCTCAGAACGACACTGTGAGATGGACCGGCATCTGTCGTCCCAGCAACATCCCCAACGTGATGACGTCACTTCCGAGTGACGTCATTACGATGGGGACGTCGTCCTAACAGGATGACTTCGGGGGTGGGGTTCCCCCCGCCGGCCGAATGCTGGCTGACGGATTGGGAACCCCTGAAGCGGGGGATCCCCCGCCCCCGGGCTGACTTGGCAGCCCTAGGCCTAGCCCCCATCTGCTGGAATGATCCCCCATATGAGATCAGGACCCTGTGGGCTCTATTACAGTTCCGCAGGGCCTGAAAGATGGAGCTCTTCCACCGGGCCTTTGGCTGAGATGGCTGGTGTCCCTCTTTCCTCCTGACTATCTCCCCTCCAGTGGCCTGGATCCCAATATCAGGGTACTACTGAATTTCAGATAAGCTGATTGACATTGGAACTAACCCTTGCAGAGTACTTTAGGGCTTTTGTGTTTTAAGGCCTGGCGGAACAGCTCCGTTTTTCAGGCCCTGCGGAATGCTATAAGGTCCCACAGGGCCCTGATCTCATGTGGGAAAGCCCTGATCCTAATTGATCAACAGAGCAAAGTCTCTCCAGGGCACAAATGGGGAGAGGCAGTCCCTTAGGTATGTCAGTCCCAGGCCGTGCAAGGCTTTGAAGGTCAATGCCATACCCTGAAGTTGATCCAGTACTCAATTGGTAGCCAGTGCAATTGGTGTAGCGCTGGCTGAATGTTTGCCCACACAGGCAACACAGTTGGCAGGTGTGCTGCTGCATTTTGCACTAGCTGGAATTTCCAGATCAACCACAAGGGCAAGCCCGCATAAAGCTAGTTACAGTAATCAAGCCTGGAAATGACCATTGCATGGGTCACTATGGCCAAGTCCGGGGGGGGGGAGAGGTAAGGGGCCAGCTGCCTGTTCTGCCAGAGGTGATAAAAGGCAGACCTAGCATCTGTGGTGACCTGGGCCTCCATAGAAAGCGAGGCATCTAGGACCACCCCCAGGCTTGTCGCCTTCTGGACTGGCACAAGTAATGCACCATTCAAGGTGGGCAGCTTGATTCCTGACCCAATTTCCCCCCCCCCCCCGGCTCAGGTACAGGACCTCCATCTTAGTTGGATTAACTTTCAACCAGCTCTGTTGTAGCCATCCAGCCATGGCCTCTGATGCCTTGGTCAAATTTTCTGGGGAGGAGTCCAGGCAGCTGTCCATCAACAGATAGAACTGGGTGTCATCCGCATACTGTTGGGAGACTGCTTCTTCTGGAAGATTGCTTTTTCACTACCATCTTAAGAAAGGAATCCCCATGTTCCCTCTTACAGGAGGAATACCTCTTTCAAGATGACTTGTCATTTTTGTAGGTAGTTATAGTAAAACAAGGACTGTGGTGGCTCAGAGGTTAAGCCGCTGGACTGCAGTTTGGAAGATCAGTAGCTCAGCAGTTCAAGACCCGAGTGCCACATGGCAGAATGAGCTCCTGTCTCTGGCCCCAGCTCCTGCCAACCTAGCAGTCCAAAAGCAAGAAATTGCAAGTAGATAAATAGATACCGCTTTGGTGGGAAGGTAAAAGCGTTCTGTACACCTTGGTGTTTAATCATGCTGGCCACATGACCACAGAGAAATCCTTGGACAGCACTGGCTCTTTGGCTTGGAAACGGAGATGAGCACCGCCCCGTAGAGTTGGATTCGACTAGCTTTTGAGCAAGGAAAACCTTTACCTTTATAATAAACTGCGGGGTGTGTGTGTGTGTGGAAAGCATGTTTCTTATTAAAATAGGGTAGGGGTCCCCAATGTGGTACCCATGGGCACCATTTCCTGGTGCTTGCCATGAGTTTTTAGAAAGTGGTGGGTCCAGGTGGGGCTTTCCCCCCAGCAAGGATTCTGATTTGATTGGCTCTGCAGCTTGAAAATAAGCTGTGGCAGCCATTTTGTGGCTGGCTCCGCCTTCCATGGTAGCCATTTTGTGGCAACCATTTTGTGGCTGTGTCTACCATGTTGCATCAGAATTCAAAAAGTCCCCATAAGCTCCAAAAGGTTGGGGACCCCTGATCTAGGGCATCTTTTTAGCTGATCAAAATGGTTGCTTAAATTGAGTAATCTAATAGAGCACTAGATTAAGCATTGCAATCCTAGGTGTAACCCTGGCCACACTGACCTCTCACATCATCCATTAATCCTGCTGCTGCAGAGCTCATTTTACTTGGATGCCTGCTGTAGCACCCGGGATTAAGGTCAGTGCTAGACATTACCAGATCCAACCGGAAGTTGGTAGGTAGGCCAACAGACTTCAGCACAGAGTACGCAGAGGAAAAGAAAAGGAACTTCCTGTCCATGAGAAAGAATGGGAGACAGAAGTGAGAAGTTGAGTTCTTCTAGAAAGAGAGGAAGCTGTATATGGAGTAGAACTCAAACCCCTTGGAGCCCTGTGCTGAACCTCTAGGTTGAAGAACCAGAAGGTTTTTCTCTGGGTGGTGGCTGGACAGTGTAATTCTCTGGCCTTAAGGGGACGTTAAGGGGCCACATGTTCCACCAATGAAAGGAAAAAGACTAGGAGACTCTGAAGGAGGTCATCTCTTCCATGTCAACGACTGTCTGTAACATGTATGTAAAATGCCATCAAGTCGCAGCTGATTTATGGTGACCTTGTAGGGTTTTCAAGGCAAGAGACTAACAGAGGTGGTTTTGCTTTCTTCTGCATAGTGACCCTGGAATTCCTTGGTGGTCTCCCATCCAAATACTAACCAAGGCGGACACTGCTGAGCTTCCAAGATCCGACAAGCTTGGGCACGCCTGGGCCATTCAGGTCAGGACATGCATGTGTTTTTGTTTTTTTGTTTTTAAATTGCATGTGCATTTTTAAAAAAAAGTTATATTTTTTTGTTTGGGTTTACTGGAACCCCCCCCCCCCCATTTTTTTTTAGTATTTCTAAAAAATCCTGTGCCGGTATTGGGATCCAGGCTTTTTGTTGTTGTTGTTGAAATCATGAATCTTGGGGGGTCCAATAGACCTGAGAAGAAAAATTACCAGATTAAACCGGTTTAAACCACACTGCAGGAGAAACCAGTTCCAGGAACTGTGTGCCTCAAGGAGCACAAAAGTTTATTCGTTTTTCCCGGGGGCATTTGAACATCAATAAAGCTGCATGGTACAATATATATATTACATATAAATAATGTACATTGCATGCAGAATCACCATTTGAGCGTTGTATAAATGCTGCACAAAATTCAGATGCACTGCAAATTAATCCAGAAAATTAGAAGCGAAAAATGGAGAGCAAAAGACTATAACTGAATATGAGACGAAACGAAATAGGGAATGTTCACTCAGCCATAGCCCTGCTTTATGTGTAGGCTGGCAGTGGTTACTCAGTGAAGAAGGAAATATACTCTGCTCATGCTCAGAGGTACTTTTTATTGGTTGTGAATTCTCAGCTCAGCCTGACTGTTGAAAGAAGCCTCTTCATCAAAGCAATTCTTAAATTAAGCCCTGTATCCTATTAACTTCATAAATTCATTTTTAATGTGTTTTAGGGTTTTTCTATTCCTTTCCAGTTATGATAGACTTCAAGATGACTTATAATTATCAGTTTAAAATAATACAAATGCCTACTAGGAATAAGCTGATTTCCCTAATTTTGTTTGTTTGAATATTTATTGTTTTGTCAATGGTTTTCATTCACCACTTTTCCCCATTGGTTCCGTAGATTCACTCATTCTATGCATGTGTGTTAACCATTTTTATAAGCTATTTACACATACAGTTTACTGAATGTACTATTTACTGAAGCACAAACTATGAAAAATGTATATTTTTTTGAGTTAAGTGAAGTGCAAGAAAACAGAAAATGGCAGGAACACAAAGAATCATAGGTTTGAATTACAGAAAGGAGAAGCAAAATGAAAAAAAAGGGGGATTTTTAGATCAAGCCAGCACGGGCAAGAAATCTGAAATCAGCCCTAATACCAATAATAATACAAGTCGAAAGAAAAGTCCATAAGTACAAAATTAAAGTTAATACGAACATTTTAATTAATTAATTTGATTTGATTTCTGTGCTGCCGTATCCTGCAATTATTTATTGTAGACCGATATGAATTTCTGTTAAAAGCTCTGACACATGGGAGGACAGACTTAGCCTGGTGTCTACGAAAATAATGCCACCACCAGATGAATGGGCTTACACAGGATCACCGTGACCAGGGGTTCACCACAGAGAAGGTCCTCTCTTTGGGTGCTGGGTGCCTAAACTCTAAGGTTGGGGCACAGAAAAAAGGCTTCAGGTGCCCGTGGGCAAAGGATCTCTCTTCAGATTTATGGGTTAAAGCAGCAATTCAAACTGTGTCTGGAAACAAAACTGGAACTCAGTGAAAAGTCCTGATCGATATCATGGCTGCCATATTCCAGAACAGTTGACGTTTCCAACATATTTCCAATTGGTCGAGATGACTGAGTTGTTACCCAGGGCCCAGAGAAGGGGAAATCAGCTTTAAAAAGGTTTCCAGAAAGGAATAATGCAGGGCCTTGGAGTCTGTATATAGGAGAAGAAGAAGAGTTGGATTTATATCCCGCCCTTCACTCGGAGTCTCAGAGTGGCTTACAAACTCCTTTCCCTTTCCCTCCCCACAACAGACATCCTGTGAGGTAGGTGGGGCTGAGAGAGCTCTTTGCAGAACTGCTCTGACAGAACTATGGCTTGTTCAAGGTCATCCAGCAACTGCAAGTGGAGGAGTGGGGAATCAAACCCGGTTCTCCCAGATTAGAGTCCACACACTTAACCACTGCACCAAATTGGTGGGTGGGATCTTGGTGAGAATACCCTGAAATAAAATTACAAAGAAAGAGAGTGAGAGAGAATAATTGTAAATACCAACGAATACCCTTATTGTATACAAATAAAATTAAAAGGAATAAAAATATAAAGAACCTACACTAACTTCCTGAGAACTGATTCCCTAACCACACATACCAAGAGGGAGTACTTGTAGAAGGGAGGAAATTGGGAAGTTTATGGGGAGGGACGTACAACTTTAAATTTGGGGCTTGGGGTCCAGAGAGGTCCAGGGGCAGACACAGCTGAGGTCCAAGGAGCAGAATGAGGCGGAAAAGTGCAGAAAAAGCCTGCAGAGTAGCAGGGGTTCTCAGGAGGAAACCAGAATTCTGATCATCAGAAATCTGGACTGGAGATCCAAGGAACCATTTGATGCGGGTGTGGAGTCCCTCTTTTATGGACAGAAGATCCCCAGGGAAGGTGGGGTTTGGCCATCCTGGTTTTGGAATGGGTTAAGATTAAAAGTTCTAATCTCACTGCCTGGTCCAAAGTTAACTGGGGTCAAACTTTGGTGGGGGGAAGTGGGGAAAATATCTTGATTAGTCTACTTTGAGCCAAATCTGCATGAGCAAAAAGAACCTTGGTGAGACAACATGCTTAACATACCTTAATTAGGTTGAAGAGAGGCAGATCTGCATGGACATAAATGTTTGTGCGAGGTGAAATAGTTTCTGAAACAGGACGGTGGGCAAATTAATTACTTGAGTGCCTTTGTTGATTGAATGAAAAAGGGGAAAAAAAGAACTAGGATTTGGTTAATGAAATAACTTCCCTTGGCTGGGCAGATACCTCTGGGGTATGGAAGGTATGACGCCCCCACCCTCTTCCTTCCCCCAGAGGCAAGATTTTCCCTCCATTTTTCTTTCCCTTTGCTGACTGAGCCACCCTAGTAATGTGTTTTCTGCTTTGCTGAAGAACTCTGGCTGTCCCCCCCCCCCCCCCAAATCACAGTATGCTATTTTGGCTGTTGGCTCAGCACAGGAATCTGAGGGAAGGGCCAGGAGCCCACTTTAACTTAAACAAATGGCACTTGAGACATTTTGAAATTCAAAAATTACAAAATATTTCATTTAACAAAGCAGAGAAAGGTCAGGTGAAATCAAGGGTTGAAATTTCTGCGGTAAAACTAGTACATGCACAGACTTTAGTTCTTATGTTTGAGGCTAATGAGAGTTTCTTAACCTTTTCACAGTGACTTAAGTCTTTATGCTGAGAGGCTTTTGTTCCAGTGTTTTCCCCAAACACCCCAGTACACTTTCTTTGTGTATTCCCAGAAGGCTGGTACACTCTTTCCAGTACCCAAACCCCTTCTCTTGAAGTACTTGTCTTTTTAACTGACTCATAAGGTCTCCAAAGGCAGTTTCTAACCACACCAGACCAAGGACCTCTGCAGTCTTCAGAGCCAACTCCCTGTTAGACTGGGTAGGGAATTTTCTTGTCTCTCTAGAAAATCTATCCCCTTTCCTTGGCCCGAATGGGAGCCTTCACCTAACTTCCCAAACTTCCTTGCAAACTTTCCCCCAAATTCTCCTGTCTGTGTTAAACTGCTCTCAGTCAGGGCTGAATTATGAAATTGTCAGTACTCAACTCTTCTCAGCTAGGGCTGAAATCAGACTGTAAGTACTCAACTCAGTCAAGGCAGAAATCTGACTCTCCCTCTCCTCAGCATGCAGCTCTCTTAAAACTTTCTCTGCTCAGCTGATTTGACCCAGTCAGATTGATTGGAGCAGCCTGTCACTCAAAGCTCTCTGTTTCAGGGAAGAATTAATCCTTCATAGTCCTTCATCTGTTTACATAGCACTTCTAAGCTTTTAAAAGTGCTGTCCATCACATCAGGATATTGAGTGATGTCTCCAGCACTGAACAGTCTTTTGTTATTGAGAATGATATGTTTGTTGTTACAGCACATGTTTCTTCTTTCTTGGGGTTTCACAATGTCATAGCTGTACCCAGGTGCCTTTATGAGACTCCCCAAGTTTCAGATCCCCTTGACACTTAGGCTGTAAAAGGGGGTGCCTATTAAATCAACTAAGTCCAAAATAAGAGGGGGACCCTACTATCCAAGGAGGCCTTAACTGGAGGAGGGGGCAGGAGTTTCATTGATTGTCATCTGGCTGCTTCCTGCCCTCTCTATGATGGACCATCAATGTCAGTTGGGAACCTTCATGGACAGGATCTCTCAATTGGGGTTGGATCCAGATATGATTGATCGGTGACTGGAGCTTTCCACCAATCAGACTGAAGGCCTTATTGATGGCAGCTGCCAAGTCAAAATAGGGTAGCTCTCAACTGGAAATGGATTCAGGCATTATGAATGAGCACCTGGTTGCTTTCTGCCTTCTTTCTGATGGACTCGCCAATGGAAGTTTGAATGCTGTATGTTTGCACCTCAGCAGCTCTTCCCTGCAAAACTATCCTGAGATATTCAGCAGTCCATTTGCAAACAGAAAGCAGAGTATCTTCATTAGCATCATAATTTATTCCAATGTTTTTTTTCTCCCTCCACTAGAACCTCCTGCAGGAAAATAACATAAAGTACCGTGAAGATGTTTTCCTGTCCCCCCTGCCCAATATTTTCCTGGGACTGTCAAACACAAAATATCTTATTGCATTTGATATTAATAGCAGCATGGCATTAGATTATTGAAAATCCATACATCTATAATACTTACAGTTATAAATCACACAGGCAGTCTGGTCATGTGAGCTTGCAGGGTTTTGCTGAAAGAGAGCGCAGAAAGAAAAGGATGAGATCCAAATTCCACATCACTTCTATCATCTTTGTTACCCTGGTATCTCTAGTTAAAGGATTATCTATTATCCTTCCCCCCTGCCCTTTTCTAAGGAACTCAGAATATAAATAGCTTTCCCCTTCCTATTTTTATCCTTGCAACTGTCAACAACAGCCCTATCAGGTCAGTCAGTGTGAGAGAGGGTGATTGCCCCAAAGTCACCCAGCGAGCTTCCATGGCAAAGTGAGGATGTGAACCCAGTCATTCAAGTTCTAGTTTGAATCTCTGTTACAGGGGTCTGCAACCTTTTTGAGCCTGCAGGCATCTTTGGAATTCTGACACAGTGTGGTGGGTGCAGCCACAAAATGGCTGCCATAAAATGGCTACAGCAGTAGGCAGAGCCAGCCACAGAATGGCTGGCTGCAGCTTACCTTCAGTCACACAATGAAAATCATTGTGCTGTGGTGACAACTGTTGCCAAAACAACATTTTTTAAAAAACTCTGCACAGCCAATCAAATCTCCAGATAATATTAGCAGGGATGGGCATGAACTGGCTCACAAATGACATTTCAAGATGAATTTTGGCCTGTTCGTGGTTCACAAACTGAAGTTCCTGGCAGGTCAATTGACACAAACTTTCCATGAACTTTCAAGCAGTTCATGGAGGTTCATGTGGGTTCCTGAATGGATACACTTGCAGACAGACTGTCTCTATGCAAACAAAATGTTTACCAAACTTAAAATCAACCAGGACAGGAACCAAATTTTCCAGCCTTGGAAACACTGTTGTCGGTTTCAAACTAGTCATGTCAGTTTCAAGAGCCCCCCCCCGCCTTTCTTTGTGTTCCCTTCCCATTTTCTTGCATACAGCTTGCAAAATCCCATCCCCCTTGCCTGGATTTCTGACTCTGTGCTTTGAGAGCCATCATTTTAAGCTTATAGTGCCAGTGGCACTGGGTTTTGCTGGGCACTCTGTGATTGCAGTGGTGCTGCTGGACACTCAGTACATTGTACTGGTTTTGCTGGGCTTGCAAAAATGCCCCCTGCTTGGATTGTGATTGAGCTGGCATTGCCGCATTGGCACTGGGTTTTGCAGGACACTAGTACATTGTACTGGTTCTGCTGGGTTTGTAACCCCACCCTTGCTTGCAGTGTGATTCTGTACTAGACATAAGTCCTGTTGAGTTGGCATTGTCACAATGGCTCTGGGTACTGCTGGGCTTGCAAAATGGCAGCCATTCCTGGGTGACATTATCGCACCGAGGATGTCACGTGCAACATCCCACCCACCCCTGGAATGCCCCCCCCCAAATCCCCCTGTTGCAACGGTGAGGGACATGGCAACCCTAGCTCTTAGTGGTGGCAGTTGTAAGTTGGAGGGAGGGGTTCTCAACTGGGACTAAGTCCAGGTACAAATAGAAACCATGAATAGTGGTGGTTGTGGAAAGTACTATCAAGTCACAGCTGACTGATAGGTAACCCCATAGGGTTTTCAAGGCAAGAGTTGGTTGCCATTGCCTGCCTCTGTGTAGCAACTCTGGACATCCTTGATGGTCTCCCATTCAAGTACTAACCAGGGCTGACCCTATTTAGCTTCCGAGATCTGATGAGATTGGGCTAGCCTGGGCTATCCAGGTCAGGGCAAAACTTGATCATTAGGGTCAAATTAACTTCATGCTGAGTATGTACTGCTTTACACAGAGAGTGATTAAAATGTGGAATCCACTGCCAGAGGATGTAGTGATAGCCACAGGAATAAACAGCTTTGAATGGGGATTAGATAGATTCATGGAGGATAAGTCTATCAATGGCTACTGAGGGGAACCTCCACATCCAGAAGCATAATCCTCTAAATCCCAGAGCCAGGAGGCAACATCAGGGGAAGGCCTCAGCCTCTGTCCCCTGTCATTGGCCATCCAGAGGGACTGGTTGGCCACTGTGAGAGACAGGATGCTGGACCAGACAGACCATTGGTCTGATCCAGCAGGGCTTTTCTGATGTTCTTACGTATTCCATTTAACCTCAGAGCACATCTTCAGAGGATGTTTGAATCCTCCCCCCCCCCAAGCACACTGTTTTCCTAATCAAAACTACACATTGCATTTTTCCTGGGTCTGCATCATCAAACATGTATTACTAGTTCCATGATAAGAACTTAATTTCTTAATGTGCAGGCCGGATCTGGATTGGGATAATAGTGCTCAAGTAGAGGAAGCTTATGCTTTCCCCTCCATGCTGATTTCTGAACCTGATATAGCTCTGGGGGTATACACTTAGATGTACCCCATCATTGCATATGGAGCTCCAACAGGGCAAACAGCGGCCATCCTGAGAAAATGGCATGGGGGGGAATTATAAGCCCCCTCTCTCCCCTCCCATACCATGGTCCCAATCTAAACTGAGCCTGTGTGAAGTTCCCAGCACAGAATTCGCAATTTGAGCAAGCAAAGTCAGGGATAACCTAATGTATTGTTAGGCTCTATTGGGCACCATATGGATGTCTTTTCTTTTCCTCTGGTTGGGGCAAAATTTTTCTGAGTGATTAGTTTTGGCTTGAGAAAGAGTATTGGGGGGAGAGAGTTAAACACCCCTTCCCCAAGGCTATGGACCTGATCTATAACTGGTCTCCCACTGGTTCTTTTGGAGGATAAATTGTTCTGGTTGACAGCTCTGAGTGGGGAAATAAGTGGAGACTTTGGGGGGTGGATCCAGGAGAGGGCGGGGTTTGGGCAGGGGAGAGACCTCAGCAGGGCACAATGCCATAGACTCCACCCTCCAAGTCAGCCATTTTCTTTAGGTAGGGTTGCCAGGTCCTACCTGGCAGCTGGCAGCCGGCTCCTGGGTCCTATCCAGAACCTTTTGCTGCATGCGAGAAGTGTTCACAGCATGATGACATCACCCAGAAGTGACGTCATCACATTGCCGACATTGGGGGTGACGCTCTAGTCTTTGGGCAAAACTCTATGGTTTTTTGCCTTCAAAACCATAGCATTTGCCCAAAAACTAGAGCATCACCTCCGACAGCAGCAACACGATGACGTCACTTCTGGGTTGTGTCATCGAACTGGGGACATCACACAGTGGCATCCCTGTTTTGGGGGGGGGGTTCCCCATTGGCCAGCTGTCTAGTAGCAGATCCAAGCCCTCAAAAGCAGGGGGACCCCTGCTGGAACCTGGGGGATGGGAACCTTATCTTCAGGGGAACTGGCCTCTGTTGTCTGGAGAGAAAGTGTAATAGCAGGAGATCTGGCCATTGTAATAGCAGGAGACCTAAAGACAGTGTTCCCTCTAAGCTGAGTTAGTGTGAGCTAGCTCCCAGTTTTTTAGCCTCCAGCTCACACACTTTTTTCTCAGCCCAGAAAGGAGGGCTCCAGAACAAACCAATTTATACGGCAGCCAAATCGCTCGCTCACAGCTTTAACGCCAGGAGCTCACAAAGTAGAATTTTTGCTCACAAGACGCCACAGCTTAGAGGAAGCACTGCCTGGAGGTTGGCAAATCTAATAAATTGCATAGTGGGGGAATCTGATTGGAGACCTGAAGTATTTTCTGTTGTGTAGTCCTTGGATGGCAAAACCTGGCAGCCCCCCCCTGATTTTATGTTGGCTCACAGGGATCGACAAGGAACACAGCCGGTGTCTCACACTCATGTCCTTGTCCCCTCCTTGCAGAACTACAGGAATGTATCAATGCAAAAAAAAAAAAAAAGTTTGAAGAGGATGTATTCCTTTGATGCCAGAGGGTGGGGGGGAAGAGGAGGAGATAGAGAGGAAGTGTGTAAAAACAGGATTGCTTCCTCCTCTGGGGCACAGTGGCCTTTTCCAGAAGACAGTTTAATCTTTTTAGAGACAGATGAATATGAGGCTCAATAATCCGGTAATGCCAACAGAAGATGAGGGGAGGTGGAAAGAATTTCAATAGAGGAGGAAAAGAGGGGCAGAATCCTGAACTTCTACCGCATTCTTTTTGCCGTGCCATCTTCGGAATTTCATGCTCAGCCATCCAGGCCGAGTAGAGACTGGTGATGATTGGCCTGTTTTCCATGTATGTGTAAAATGTCACTGAGTCACAGCCAAGTTATGACAACCCCATAGGGTTTTCAAGGAAAGAGATGAACAGATTTGGTTTGCCATTGCCTGCCTCTGAGAGCCAGTTTGGTGTAGTGGTTAGGAGCGCGGACTCGAATCTGGGAGAACTGGGTTTGATTTCCCACTCCTCCACATGCAGCTGCTGGTGTGACCTTGGGTCAGTTACAAGTTCTCTCAGCGCTGTTCTCTCAGGTGCAGTTCTCGAAAGATCTCTCTCAGCCCCACCTACCTCACAGGGTGTCTGTTGTGGGAAGGGAAAGGAGATTGTCAGCCAATCTGAGACTCCTTTGGGTAGTGAAGGGGGTGGGGTATAAATCCAATCTCCTCCTCCTCCTGCATTGCAACCCTGGGATTTCTGTGGTGGTCTCCCATCCAAGTACTAACCAGGGCTGACCCTGCTTAGCTTCCAAGATCTGACAAGAGTGGGCTAGCCTGGGCCATCCAGGTCAGTTGTACCTCATACTGGCCAATGTTTAAAAATGATTAAGGGGAACATATTCAAAACCATCTTATTCCAAGTGAATCTCCCTAGCACAGTGTTGTCTGCTTTGATTGGCAATCGCTCTCCAAGGAAACAAAGAGAAAGGCCTTCCTCAACACTGGCTACTTGAGATCCTTTAGCCAGAAATCAAACTTGGGACTTTCTGCATCAAAACAAGTGCCCTACCAGTGTCCCATGCTCCCTCCCCTAGACTGAAATAACTTCTTCCCTGAAAGCAGTTTAATGGGGTTGCAACTGGGGGTCTTTCCCAGCATGGCAATATGAATACTAGAGGAACCTGTGGGTTTTAGGGTTGCAAGGTCCCCTCGTCGCTTCAGCGGGGGGATTTGGGGGACACTCCAGGGGTGGGCGGGGGTGAGTGCCAGCTGGCCGGTGGTGGATTGGAGACCCAAGAAGCAGGGGAACCCCCACCCGGACCTGGAGGCTAGCAACCCTTGTGGGTTTTAATAATTGTGTGCTCTGCAAAGCTCTAGAAATAAATGATAATCAGTGTCTTACGCAGTACTGTCTACTCTAGCTGGTAGCAATTTTCCATGGCCTCATATCTTTTCTAACCCTGATACCCAAGATCCTTTCACTGGAGATGTGGGGGACTGATCCAGACTCACAAATAGCTTATGACAGTTTGGGGCAGTTTATATATTCAATTTCCTGGTTTCCTGGTATGGAGATTAACACTCTGTTAAACTGGTACTAACTTCTTCAGTGTAAGTCCATCGTCTCAGCCATAGTTCCACCTCTTCTTCTCCAGTAGCAGCAATTTAAACACTTTTAAAAAACCAACATTTGCTCTGCTTATGTCCAACTGAGCTGAATTCACTGGGATTTGCTTCTTACCAAATAGTCTTTGGACTGCAGCAGACAGCCTGCATTTTTAATCATGTTTACTCAGAAGTGAGGCATAAGAACAGTATTCTCAGATCACTTCCATGTAACATTCTGTTTGCCACAGCAGAAAGTCCAGTGATTCTAGGAAGCTTGCTTAATCCCCCCCTCTAAATAGAAAACTACTATGGAAAATAAAGGGAGGTAATGAGTATGGTAACAGAATTCTAAAATGCTGAAATTTACTGCACATTCATATACTCTTGCAAGGGCCTCAAGATCACAAAACCTATGATGCTATGCAACTGTTTGTAAATGATTCAGACATAAGAAGTAATTCAGTGTGACTGCGTTTGACAGCAAGTAGCTGGTGGGAAATAAATTCCATCAAAATAAGTTCAATGCACTGACGGTGGAGGAGCTGGGGGCTGGTAAGTAGATAGCCATTGCCACGATCCATGCACTGAAAACGTTCCATGAGACTTACCTCCTACCAAATACTCATTGGTCCATAGCTGAAATGTTGGCCTTCATACCTATGTGTTAGTTTGCTTTTCACGGAAAGAAAAAGGTTATAACAATGTGGGACGTACAGCCTGAGGAATGTATCAGATCGGTGTAAGTCTGGGCCGTGGACAAATTTATTACCTACTAAAGTCTATAGTATTGATCATCAGCTGGACTGGAGAGAGAGGGGGGTGCAAGGCGAGAGGAAACAGGAGCAAGAGAGGAAGACCAGTGGGAAATTCTGGATCTATTCCTACAGGGAGTTGAGATGTTAGAAAAAGGAGGATACTGTGGATACTGTGGGAAGGATACATGGATACTGTGGGAAGCCAGAAGCTGGAGGGCAGTGGGCATAGCTCTGCTGACCTGGCAAAGGCTATATTTGGAGATGCTGTGGTTCAGAGGTAGAGCCTATCCTTTGCACCAAGAAAGTCCTAGGTTCAATCCCTGGCATCTCCCATTACAACACTGCAGGTCAGAGGCGTCGACTTTTAAAATCCCTAGCCTGGCCACTCCTGCCTCCCAGTGTGCCAGGTCAGTCCCGGGGGGGGGGGGGGGAGGCGGCGGCGGCAGCCGGCGGGCGGGCAAACGAGGCGGCAGCCCGCGCCTGCCCCACCGCCTCCCCCCGCCTGCTCCTGCCTCCGTTCCTCCATCCAGCATGCTGGGCTTTTGCCCAGCTGGTTCCTGGACAGAGGGAGGGAGGAACGGAGCAGGGGGAGAGGCGGTGGTGGCGGCACCCCTGGAAATTTTGGGGGTGGCTCGAGCCCTTGAGCCCCCCTGTAGTTTACGCCTATGCTGCAGGTGCTGGGAAAGCTTTTCTCAGGCTGAAGTCCTAGCGGGTGGCTGCCAGTCAGAGTAGAGAATAGCAAGCGAGAATGTAGAGATCAACCCACATCCTGTTTTACACAGAATTCTGTGGTGACCCTATAACTTGGTAAATAGCCCTGGAATGATTGGATCACACTGGCATGGAAAATTAAATCATGGCAAAGTACAGTTTAGATATATTGCCACCTGCAACCCCTGTGGTGGAGCCGGACTCTTCGTACTGTTTTCATTCTCGCAAAGATATCAGGTCAGACAGCTTCCCGTCATTCGGGTGATTAAGTCCAGCGATCATTGCAAGCGCTTTTTTTTTTTTGGCTGTACTTCTTTAAAAATATAGAATGCGAACTCTGGCTGATTAACAAAACGCACTTTGCCCTCAGGTTAATAGCAGATTTCTCAGTCCTGCTATGGAGTAATTATTAGTTAAGGAGGTCTCAGCGTGAGTTTTTGATACTTTCAAGCCAGCTGACATCAATTTGAATTAAGAGCGAAGATGGGGATTTTTGCATATACTTCAAGCACCAGGAATTTCCAGTGTTTAAAACGCACCCTTTCCACAGCGTGAAACATGGAGGACTTGAGCAGAAATCCTTCCCTCCACCCACGTTTCTTCCACCCAAATTCATGTCGAATCTGAAATGAATACTGAAGGACACACACACACCCGAACATGAATAATAATTATAATAATTATTACCATATAGTAGTGCGTAGACTAGCCAGGAGATCCTAAGATTGTCCGGCAGTCAGTCAGAAGTTCTAGCTCTTTTAGGGTTATGCACCACTAGGTGGCGATCTAGACTTGTTTTTAAGGCAAGAGGCTTTTCAGAGGTAGTCTGCCATTGCCTGGCTCTGTGTCACGACCCTGGGATTCCCTGGAGATCACCGTTCCAAATACTAACCCAGGCTGACCCTGCTTAGCTTCTGAGATCTGATGGGACTGGGCTATCCTGGGCTATCCAGGTCAGGGCTACCTGAACATGAGACCAGTCCTGATGGATCGGATAGAAGGTCCATATGCTCTGCCATCTGGTTTCCAAAGTGTCCAACCAGATGCCTCGGAGAATCCCATCAGCAGGATATGGAGGCCCAAGCTGCTCCCACAGAGTGCCCCTCAAACAGAGCCAGTGTGTCATAATGGTTAGAGTATCCGACTAGTATCTGGGAGACCCAGGTTCAAATCGCCACTTTGGCCATGAAAGTTTGCTGGGTGACCTAGGGCCAGTCAGCCTGACCTATCTTGTAGGTTTGTTGTAAAGATAAAAATGGAGGAGGGGGAAAGTTGCAAGCCACTTGGGTCCCCACTGAGGAGGAAAGTGGAGCATAAATGAGGCAAAGAAATAAAATTCCTAAGTACATTGCCACTCAACACAGGCATTCTATTTAGTTACAATGACTAGTAGCTAGCCATTCATGGATTTAGAAGAAGAAGAAGAGGAGGAGGAGGAGGAGGAGGAGGAGATTGGATTTATATCCCACCCTTCACTCGTCTTACAACCTCCTTTCCCTTCCCCTCCCCACAACAGACACCCTGTGAGGTAGGTGGGGCTGACAGAGCTCTGACAGAACTGCTCTGGAGAGAACAGCTCTGCGAGAACTGTGGCCTACCCAAGGTCACCCAGCAGCTGCATGTGGAGGCATGGGGAATCAAACCCGGTTCCCCCAGATTAGAGTCCACACTCCTAACCACTACACTAAACTGGTCCTATTCTCAATGAATTTGTCTCATACCCCATTAAATCCGCCTAAGCGAGTAGTTGTAACTATGACTCATAGCTGTGAGTCCCACAATCCAGTTATGCGCTGTGTGAAGAAATATTTACTTTTGTCTGTCCTGAACCCCCACCTTTGTCAGGTGCCCCCAAGTTCTAATATTTCTGGAGAAGGAGAAAATGTCCTCCTACCTACTTGCTCTATGTCATGCACAACAGCATAAACCTCTGCCATGTCCCTGCTTCCCTGCCACTGTCTTTTCTCGAAGCTACGAGCTCCATGGGAAAGATGATCTGCCCCTTCAGTTATTACATTGGCTCTTCCCTGCAAAAATCTCTGCTATTCAATGGAAAGGAAATTCAACTTCCTATCCTCATATAATTTGCTTCTCTGTGCAGTTGTCATTCAGTCTGGGTAGGGCCAGTGTGGTACTCCACCTGAAACAAATGAGTTTGTTGCACACAGGGCTATTTTTTGGGCAGGAACGCACAGGAATGGAGTTCCGGCTGGCTCCTGAGTTAGCCACACCCAGCAGGAACTCATTAGCATAATAGGCCACACCCAATGGCAGAAATTCATTAGGATTGGCTACATTAGGGGTCTGTGGCCTAACATGCAAATTAATTCCTGCTACAAAAAAAGCCCTGGGTTTTGACAACAAACAAGGTAAACAGAATAAGAAGCAAAAGGTGGGTGTGGCTGGATGACCACCCTTCTGGTAACACGGAGGTGGGGCCTACTATGCTCATAAGCTGTGCTGTCAGTGGTGTGGCCTAATATGCTAATGAGTTTCCGCTGTTGGGTGTGGCCTGTTATGCTAATGAGTTCCTGCTGGGCTTTTTCTACAAAAAAAGCCCTGGTTGCACATAATCCCCGCCCCCCTCCAAATCAGGCTTTTAATTACTGACATGACTGCTTCACTTTGAAGACCAAAGGGGTATTCTTTTACTGCAGGAAAATTTCTCACGAAAAAATCCCCACGAATGGAATTTATTTATTTATTTATTTATTTGGCTTACATCCTGCCCTCCCCGCCGAAGCAGGCTCAGAGCGGCTGACATTTAAAAAATTACATTAGAACAGAATATTACTCAATAAAACTCATATCAGTAGCAATTCACAGTCATAGACAAAATGCTGATAAAGTGCTGGCAGCAATAATGTCCTACTAGACCACGATGGTATGATAATAAAGTGCGGCCGCGGTTAATGTCCGAAATATCACAGGCCTTAGTTGTTATTAGTATTGTTGGTGTTATTGGTGCCGGCTCCTAATCAAAGGCCTGGTGGAAGGGCTCCATTTGACAGGCCCTGAGGAACTGTAAAAGATCCCACAGGGCCCTGATGTCTTCCAGGAGCTCGTTCCACCAGTGTGGAGCCGCCACTGAAAAGGCCCGGGCCCTGGTCCCATGTAGTTCAACCAACTTTACCCACCCAAGATACCTTCTGTTGAATTTTTCACAATGTATTAGATGGGGGTTGGGGGAGAAGACAGATTCCCTTTTAGCTACTAGGATTGGGAAGAGTTTAATGGATTCCTGCAGGAAGTCTGTATTGAAGGCAACTATCCAGTCATTAAAAAGCAAGTAAAATTCCTGAATGGAAGGCAGTCTAACTGCTATTGTGACATGTTTATTGCTTTACAACTGTTGACCTTATAGCTTTAACTTGTTATTTAGTTTTTCACTTTGCAAAACTTAAACATCATCATGTGACATGTTAATTCGCTGTTACATCCCTGTCTATAAGTTTAGAACCTCATCTACCATTCCGATGTATTTGATAAAGTGTGCATGCACATGAAAGCTTACACTCTGAATAAACCTTTGTTGGAATTAAAGGTGCCACTGGACTCTAAATTTGTTCTACTGCTTCAGACCAACACGGCTGACTACCTGGATCTCGTTCAGTATAGACATTTCTGCCACGAATGAGTCACAGACCCATTGATCTCTCCTGTGGGTTTCCAATTCCAGCTTGGGAAATCCCTGGAGGTTTGTGGGTGGTGCCTGTGGAGGGCAGAATTTGGGGACGGCAGGGAGCTTGGTGGAGAAAAAATGCTGTTGAGACCATCCTCTGAAGTTGCCACTTCCATCCGGGAAGCTGGTCTTTATAGTCTGGCAGTCAGTTGTAATTCTGAGAGAACTCCAAGCCCCATCTTGAGGTTGGTAACCCCATTCTGTCCTTCCTTCAGACAGGTAGTGGCCAGTGTGGTACCCTACTAGGGTATCAAACAAAACTTGGGCTAAAATTCCCATTCTGATATGAAGCTTTCTGGCTGGCCTTGAGCCTTCCGGTATCTCTCAGACAACCTGCCTCACCAGGCTTTTTTGAAGATGAAATGGGGTAGGGAGACACTGGCTAGCTGCTCTAAGCTTCTTGGATGAAGTGTGGGATAAGAATACACCATACAAGGTGACCTCTGGGGATCTTTCCTCCTCTAGTTTATCCTCAAACCAGTGAGGTAGCTTAGGCTAGGAGATAGACCGGTCCAAGCTCAACCCGTGAGATTCATTTCTGAATGAAGATTTAGACCTTGGATCTTCTCAGGCCCAGCCAGGTGCTCTAACCCCTACATTACACTAAAATTTATAGGGACCCTTTGTGACCGAGTTCTAGAAGCTTCTATTGTTGATGAGGCAGTCACTAGTGTTGTCAGTCATTAATTCCACCTAGAAATGTGCCCGAACCTTCAAAAGCAAGCAAGGTTGACCCAGGCTGCAATCATAAGCACAATTACATCCGACATAGATGTGAATGCCGGGCAGATTTAAAGGGTGTGATCAGACAACAGCATCTGGGAAGCGCCCCGCAGCCATTGGCAACCTGTTCTGCTCCTCCGCAGAAGTAGAATTAAAAGACACAGGGAGAGATCCGGTAGTAAATGGGTTGCGACGTGCCACTGATGGACTTTACCATGTCTGATTGCTCCAGCGCACTCTCATGGCATCAGGATGGTCTGATCAGGCCATCCCAACTCTGTGCCATTGTTTTTTCCTCCTCTGCAGTATGCGCACCATCGCAAACGTCATAGGGAGCCCTTGGTGTGGAGGTGCAATTCATCGATCCCTCATTTCAGTGTATGGGGAAAAATGGGACAACCCCCCCCCCCCCGACTCACCCACAGTTGCATCTGATCACACACTGATGGACTGCGCTCACAGCTTCAAAGGGAAATGTGATTGTGCAACTGTGGGTCAGTTTCCTCCAGAGGAAATAGCCTCGCTCCCCCCCTGTTTTTTCTGGCGCATGTGACTGCAACCCCAGCCTAGCTTCAAAAACACTAGCAGAGCTTCTGAGTGAGCACCTGAGGCCGTCATCTTCAAACAAAACCCTCTAATTTTTAAAAGTGCTTCATGACCTAGGAGGAAAGGAAAAGCAGCCTAAGCTTCCAGACCCTTTGGCCTTCCAAGAGGACCAGCGGCTGTAGTCCCTGAGAATCTTGAGTTCTCCTCCAACAGTGGGGAGCTAGAAGAACCTTCCTTAGCCTTTGTATGCGAGGCTCTTGAGCCACGCCCAGCTTGATTCCCTCAGCTCACTTATGCAAATAGGTGCCAATTACAAGTAAGCATTTACTCATGAGCAAGCCTGACTCTGGGTCAAGGTAACCATTTCAGGTGGCTGCAGCAGGAGTCTCTCAGGTCGCTTCTCAGGTGGCTGAACAGGAGAGGCAGCTGGTTCTTGCCCCCACACTGAGGCGGCTTCTTCTCTAAGTCTGTCTCTGCTCTGCTCACCCTCATTGTTGACCCTACATCTGCACTTTTGGGCCAAACCAAGGGTGACAAGGTTGCCAAGAGTTGCCAGATGTTGCCCCCGAATCACCACTGATCTCCAGGCTACCGAAGATCAGGTCTTCTGGAGGAAAAAGGGCACAAAAGGGCAACTAGAATGATAAAAGGGTTGGAACACTTTCCCTATGAAGAGAGGTTGAAGTGCTTGGGGCTCTTTAGCTTGGAGAAATGATGGCTGAGGGGTGACATAACAGAGGTTTACAAGATTATGCGTGGGATAGAGCAGGTAGAGAAAGAAGTCCTTTTCTCCCTTTCTCACAATACAAGAACTCATGGGCACTCCATGAAATTGCTGAGCAGTTGGATTAGAATGGATAAAGGAAGTACTTCTTCACCCAAACAGTGATTAACACGTGGAATTCACTGCCACAGGAGGTGGCAGTGGCTCCAAACATGGATGGCTTCAAGAGGGAATTGGATAAACATATGGAGCAGAGGTCCATCAGTGGCTGTTAGCCACAAGGTATAGATAGGATCTCTCCATCTGGGACAAGTGATGCACTGCATTCTTGATGCTTGGGGGGGGGGGCAACAGTGGGAGGGCTTCTAGTGTCCTGGCCCCACTGCTGGACCTCCTGAGGGCACCTGGTATTTTTGGCCACTGTGTGGACTGGATGGGTCACTGGCCTGATCCAACACTGGCTTCTCTTATGTCCTTAAATGGCAGCTTTGGAGGGTGGAGTCTATGGCTTCAAACGGCTGTTTAGTATCCCCTCCTAGCTCTGCCCTCCCAAGAATGTCTCTTGCCTTGGGAACCCTACGGGGTTGCCCAAAGTGGGCAAAAAAAGGCAGCTTCCTGTGTTCAAGGGCACTGCTCTGCCTTTGGGTGGCCTGGAAGACTACAGCACCCACCTGCTTGCCCTATAGCAGCACCCAGGCTGTCATGGGCACCCTGGTACAAACATCTGGTAACTGTTAGAATTAATGCAGCTAGTTCCATTCAGGACTTGGTCTGAAGCAGCAGAAGAAAGTTTGAGTCCAGTGGCGCCTTGAAGACCAACAAAGTTTTCTTTCTGGGCATAAGCTTTCACGTGCACACACGCTTCTTCAGATACACTTCTTCAGGGGGCCCACTATTACTGAAACCTTTTTTTTCTATTATGGAAAGAGAAAAGAATCTTTCCCCGCCAGCTTTATCATCATTTCTGCCTTCCGGTTAATGAGTACCTGAAAATGATATTCTATTGCTTGCAATTCACCCCAGATTGTTCTAAATGACAGGAGTAGGGAAATTGACAGGTTAACACCATCTCTTGCTTTCTGACTTGTTGAAAGAAATGTGTGTGTGTTTTCAGGGAGGGGGGGGCTGATTGTGTCTTCAGTGGCCATTTGAGGCCCTTCAGATAGTACGGTTGCTGTATTAGATTTAGATCAACCATTTGAATGCTCAAAACAAAGGAGGGAAGGAGGAAGCCATCCTCAGTCTGGAGCCTGAAATAGGTCAGCGCTGAATAGCAAGTTGGATGTCGGGGGAAAGTAGTTATCGACAGTGTTCCTTCTAAGCTGTGGAGCCTTGTGAGCAAAAATTCGACTTTGTGAGCCACTGGCATTAAAGCTGTGAGCGAGTGATTTGGCGACTACATAAATTAGTTTGCTCTGGAGCCATCCTTCCTGAGCCAAGACAAAAACGTGTGAGTTGGAGGCTAAAAAACTGTGAGTTAGCTCACACTAAACCAGCTTAGAGGGAACACTGACCCTTAGATGATAATACAGATCAAATGCTCCTTCTAAGCTGCGGAGTCTTGTGAGCAAAAATTCTTCTTTGTGAGCTACTGGCATTAAAGTTGTGAGCGAGCAATTTGGCTCCTGCATCAATTAGTTTGCTCTGGAGCCATCCTTCCGGAGCTAAGACAAAAATGTGTGAGCCGGAGGCTAAAAAACTGTGAGCTAGCTCACACTAACTCAGCTTAGAGGGAACACTTCAGCATGAAAAGGGTTGTGTGCATTTCAACAGATAATGCTTTTATCATTAACCACATTTCATCCCTGATTTTAGAATTCTGAATTATATACTCTTGGTTCTGAAGAGGAACCAAAACATTAGGAATCCTCCATGGTTTCATTTTTTTAAAAAAATTCCAGATTGTGTTCCAAGCACTGGACATGTACAGTTCTCATACCCATGTGCATTTCCTACAACTTTCATGTACCTTTGCATTTCCCACAGCTTTCAGATTCGTCAGTTCATTTGTATCTTATTTTGCCAAGGGTCACATGTGCTTTGATAAAACATTACAAACAAAGATAGATCAAGGTTTGTGTGTGTGTGTGCGCACATCCTGAATGCCTTAAACTGAATCATATCTTCAGTCCATCAAGTTCAGTATTGCCTACTTGGACTGGCAGCAGCTCTCCAGGGTCTCAGGCAGAGCTCTTTCACATCACCTCCTGCCTGATCCTTTTAACTGGAGATGCCAGGGATTGAACCTGGGACCTTCTGCATGCCAAGCAGATGCTCTGCCACTGAGCCACAGCCTGTCCCATCTTTTAGCCATAAGCAGGAATGCATGTGCCTACCATTAAAAACAGAACATAAGAATTGTGAGGCAGTCCTACGTATGATGACATTCAGATAACATTTGGGCAGTGTGCAGATTTTATGTCCATAACAATGGCTCTAACCCGACATATCTGTTCTGCTAGTGGCAAAGCCTTCCTGCGCCACAAACAGCCCTGGTCCAATGGATCATATCTCTTTTGCTAGTGGAAGACTCTTGGCACCAGAAGAACGCTCCAGCGCTAGCCGAATGGGTCCATAGGATCCAACCCACAAGGAGAAGAAAAAATGTATGCTCCAACATGGGAGAGGCCATTGCACAGTGGCAGAGCATCTGCTGTGCATGCAGAAGGTTCCAAGTTCAGTCCCCAGCATTGCCAGTTGAACGAGTGACATGATGTGACATGAAAGCAGAGCTGAGTTTTTGCAGAATGGAATGATATCATCTGGCTGTTGGAAGAAGAAGAAGAGTTGGTTTTTATACCCTGCTTTTCTCTACCCAAAGGAGCTGCAAAGTAGCTGACAATCGCCTTCCCTTCCTCTCCCCACAGCCTGCACCTTGTGAGGCTGGTGGGGCTGATAGAGTTCTGAGAGAATTGTGACTGGCCCAAGGTCACCCAGCAGATTTCATGTGGAGGAAGAGTGGGGAATGAAACTGGGTTCTCCAGATTAGAGTCCACGGCTCTTAATCCCTACACCATGCTGACTCCCATGCTTGAGGAAGAAGTTCACACTTAGGCTTGTTATTTAGAAAAGAAATAGAAGTTCTTTATTGGGAGATAACTCCATACTAGACAGGGAAGGTAGAGTAAAGGCATCTAGCCAGCCAATTACGCCAGGACGGATAGGGATTGTAGAAGGCATGTACAGCCCTCATGGTGGACAGAGGACAAGAGAGAGAGAGAGAGAGAGAGAGAGAGAGGAAGTGACTGGAAGGAAGGAATCCCAGAGAGTAGCATTCTGGGTAACAAAGGGACAGCAGCAGCAGGACTGGACAATGGGAAAGGTCAGCAAACTCCAGATCTACTAACTTTGTACTGCCCTCCTCTGAGATTCCAAAATCAGTGCTAGAATTATATGACACCAAACAGTTCATTCCTTCCACCACGAAAGACCTCTGCGCAAGACCCAGAGGAGCTGCTGCCAGTCAGAGTAGACAAGATTTGCCATAGGTGTCAACTACAGGGGGGCTCGAGCCCCCTCGAAATTTCCAGGGGGGGGCTCAGTCTCCCCCGGCAAAATGGAGGGTCCACCAGGCCTGCTCACTTGCCTGCCTGCCCGCTTGCCCGCCGGCCCACCGGCCAGCTGGCCGGCAGCCACCGCCTCCCACCCCGGGCTTGGCCTGGCCACTCCTACCTCCATGGGGCCAGCTGGGCAAATGCCCAGCGTGCTGGCGTCACCTGGAAGTGATGCCAGCACGCTGGGCACGTTGCTGGGGCAACGCTCTAGCAATCGCCCCGAAACTCTATGGCACCATAGAGTTTCAGGATGATTGCCAGAGCGTCGCCCTGGCAACGTGCCCAGCGTGCTGGCATCACTTCCGGGTGACACCAGCACACTGGGCATTTGCCCAGCTGGCCCCACGGAGGCAGGAGTGGCCAGGCCAGGCCAGGCCCGGGGGGGAGAGAGGTGGCGGGGACATGGTCCCGGAGTGTGCGTGCGCTTTGAGCGCGTGCACACAAGAGCCCCCGCCCCACCCTGGGGATTTTAAAAGTTGACACCTCTGAGACTTACCATGATAGACAAATGGTCTGCCTCAGTATGAGGCAACTTCATATGTTCAATTCTGAAATTCTTCTACTGAAACTGGAATTAGGGAGGAGGGGGGGCCAGGGGTGGAAAGAAATCCCTAAAGAACATGGACAAACAAGATGGGAATTGTTTTCTGTTGCCTCAAAGGTCAGACCAGAACCAACGGGTTGAAATTAAATTTTAAAAAAATCAGCAAAATATTAGGAAGGACTTCCTGACAGACCGGTGGGACAGGCTTCCTCAGGAGGTGGTGGGCTCTCTTTCTTTGGAGGTTTTTAAGCAGAGGCTAGATGGCCATCTGACAGCAATGCTGGTTCTGTGAACTGAGGCAGACCATGAGAAGGGAGGGCAGGAAGGGTTGCCTCAGTGCTTAGTTCTTGTGGCCCTTTCTGACACACCCAGGAAAATGTTGATCGCCGCTTTGGGGCCCGGCAGCAATTTTCTCCAGGCCAGTTTGACCAGGGATCCTGGAGGGGTATTTTTTTTTGCCATCGTCTGGGCATGGAACAGGGGTCACTGGGGGTGTGTGGGCAATGTCCCCTCTAAGCTGAGTCAGTGTGAGCTAGCTCACAGTTTTCTAGCCTCCAGGTCACACATTTTTGTCTTCACTCAGGAAGGATGGCTCCAGAGCAAACCATTTTATGCAGGAGCCAAATCGCTCGCTCACAGCTTTAATGCCAGTAGCTCACAAAGTTGAATTTTTGCTCTCAGGATTCCACAGCTTAGAGGGAGCATTGGGGGTGGAGCAGTATTTCTGAACGTCCTGCATTGTGCAGGGGTTGGATTAGATGACCCTGAAAGTCCCTTCCAACTCTATGACTCTAGGATTCTATGAAATCTGCTCACCCATATTTAAAGGATGCCAAGAAACAAGGGCCTGCAGTTCTTGTTCAGATGGTTTCCTTTCGGGCAACTCTGAATGCAGAGGCCAATTCCACACAAAGAGAAAAAGCAAGTCAAACATCCCCCATAGAGTATCCCTATAATGATTTTTTCCCCCATAGAACCCTAACCCAGCAGAGACACACTGAATCACCAAAGTTTCAATAACTCTTACTGTATCTCCATGGAGATGTGCACCATATGGAGTTAATTAGTCGCCCAACAAAACAATCAATTAGTTCCTTAATTAGTTTTCCGGGGGAAATGATAACAAACGCAAACAATGCATGCAAACAAATGTCCAATCCTCATTGATAGTTTAGTGGCCCCGTGGAAGTGGCGTCACGCTGGGTCCTCTTAGCAGGCCTCAATTTATTCTGGACATATTGCAAGTAAGCTTCAGCCGCCGTCCAGCAGCTGCCTTTAATCTTGACGATCAATTATTTACAATATCTGAATACAATGGAGGAGAGATGGCGGGGAACCTCTCATTAAAAAAAAAGGGGGGGGGGACACAACCGACCAAGAGGGATAAGATATCCCTCCTGCAACATGGTCACGGGAGGCCAGAAGATTACTGTGTAGCAATTTGCAAGGAGGTAAACAATCCGGCGCTGGTGGAAAAAAAACCCCATCGAGCTTACTACGCATTATCTCAGCACTTGAGGATCAGGAGGGTAGCTGAACGTTCATTACTCAAAGAGATTAAGGAGATCAATCAAGGTTGTCTCGTCCATTAATCGAAGGGAGTCTGGCATGGAGAATGGAACTAACCCAGCAGATGGCACGCATGCAGCGTTGTTCGGGAGATGTTGTGGCACCTTGCATTATGCTTCTGAGTGTACACATCCAATCACAGTTACGGGGTATCCCAAATTGCCCTGCTCGCCCTTTGCCAGCCTACCAGCCTGCCTCATCATGGTCTCAATCCCTGGATTGGTGTGCTAAGGTCCAACCATGCTTCTAGATTGCTCGAGACCTCTTGCATGGCTGGATGACAGGCAGCATGGCCCTTTAAAACTGGAGATGCCAGGGATCGAACCTGAGCCTTTCTGTGTGCAAAGCAGAGGCTCTGCCACTAAACCAGGAGGGCTGGGGACACCCTTGAAAAGCATTCAGAAGCTGCCAGGGGAGAAGAAAAGAAACAGCAGCCAATCTAGTTCCCGGTGACAGTCACACAGCTGGTGGGCAGATTGTCTCAGAATGACTCACAGTCTACAATTGTTTCCCAGGCGGATTCAAAGTGCTGTTTTCAGCGGTTAGAACTGTAGGTTGGAGGATTGCAGCCCGTGGACCACATCTGGCCCACAGCAGCTTATCTGTCCCTTAAGCAATTTTATTTATTATCTATCTGTCTGTCTGTCTGTCTGTCTGTCTGTCTGTCTGTCTGTCTGTCTGTCTATCTATCTATCTATCTATCTATCTATCTATCTATCCCGCCTTCCCTGCCATTCGGCAAGCTCAGGGTGGTGAACAACACAATTCCTGTACAATAAAATTCCATTAAAACAATCAACAATATAAAAACATACAGTACAAACTTTAAAATACAATACAAGATGGCAAGCTTCAACGCCTGTATCCAAGTGGTGTCGGCAGGCTTCTTCCAACTTCTGAATTTCTGATTTGTGATGCAGATGGTCCTGATTGGCTGTCTTAGATGGTTGAGCCAGGGCTGTAGAGTCAAGGCAGCCCCTACTGGAAAGCTGGGCAGAAGAGCTCTGTCTTGCAGGCCCTGCAGAACTGTAGAAGGTCCTGCAGGGCCCCGATGTTGTCCAGGAGTTTGTTCCACCAGTGCGTGGCCACCACCGAAAAAGCCCTGGCCCTCGTTATCGCCAACCGGGCCTCCTTAGGCCCTGGCAGAACCAGGCAGTTCTGGGAACCTGATCGTAGTGCTCGCTGGGGTACATACAGGGAGAGGCGGTCCCTTAGGTAGATAGGTCCCTGGCCATGTAGGGCTTTATAGGTAAGCACCAGCACCTTGAACCGTATCCGGTATGCTATAGGCAGCCAGTGCAGTGCTTTTAGGGTGGGCTGGATGTGTTCCCGCATGGGAAGACACAGCATCAGCCTTGCCGCTGCATTCTTCACCAGCGGAAGCCTTGGCACACCAGGCTGCAGGATCAGCGAAGCACTGGAAACCCGAAGCCAGGAGACCAGTGTCCAATGCAGAGCCATTGAAGCTGGACAGAGATTAGGGCTGTCTGGTGGACAACATCGGCGGACCCTGCTCTAAATTCTTTGGTCTCAAGATATTTGAAGGAATACTCTTCTTGCATTCATCTTTGTGCCTTAAAGCTCTGAAAAACAAGTGTTGCTTCAGGTGCAGAGGTCTCCAGGTACTTGGGGGAGGGGTACCTGGGCCAGGTAATTCAGAATCCCAAAATCCAGGAAGAAATCGCGATGGAGGCAACTTGGAAAGCATCTTTGTTCTACGAGATCCTGATTTCCCAGGCCCAGAATGGGCAAACCAGCTGTCCCATAGATCTCTTCACTAGTGCCACCAAGTAATATAAAATGCCAAGTTTGGCTCCATTTAGCTCCTGTGATGAATGTTTTGCTAACAAGGCATTCCGGTGTACAGCATATTTTTATGGGTGAGTGGGAAGATTATAGGAAATGACCTCATAAATTTGGAGAGAGTGGAGGCCTATGTGAAAATGATGAATAGGTCAAGCCTAGGTATGTATCTGGGATCCAATAAAGTCCTCCAGATGCTTTTTATAGGATGAAACCTATTCCTCATTATTTATCTGATTCATTTGTGAATTAATCCTTTGCTAGTATGACTCTTGTTTTAAGTTCGCATGCACAGAGGTGTGATTGATTACGATCTTCATCTGCATCAGTTTCCTTTTGTGGACAAACAAAGGTGCTTGTATGGGGTAGAGTGGGAGAGCCACTGTTAGGTGACCCGCTTGCATGCGGAACAGTCCCTCCTGGTAGGGCTGCCAAGTCAGCCCAGGGGGCGGGGGATCCCCCGCTACAGGGGTGCCCGATCCGCCGGCCAGCATTTGGCCGGCGGGGTGAACCCCACCCCCCTTCCCCAATGTAATGATGTCACCCGGAGGTGACGTCATCACGTTGGGGGCGTTGCCAGGGTGACGCTCTGGCAATCACCCCCAAACTCTATGATACCATAGAGTTTTGGGGCGATTGCCAGAGTGTCGTCCTGGCAAAGCCCCCAACATGATGATGTCACTTCTGGGCGACGTCACCAGGCGTGCGCGCTTTGCGCGCACACCCAGGAAACTCCCGGACGATGGAGGACTCCCCCCCGCCGGTAAGTAAGGGACACTTGGCAACCCTACCTCCTGGGCACCTCCCAATAAATGACCTCAAACAGAGAGAGAGAGGGGGAGAGAAGAGGAGAGAGAGGGGGAGGGAGAGAGGGAGGGGGAGGGGGAGGATTTATACCCTGCCCTTCACTACTCAAATCTCCTTTCTTTTCCCCTCTTCACAACAGACACCCTGTGAGGTGGGTGGGGCCGAGAGAGCTCTCTCAAGAACTGCCCCCCTTTTTAATTAAAAAAAAACATTTATTACAAGATTGAATAAGATGTACATTGATAACAAGAACTGCCCTTGAGAGAACAGCTCTGAAAGAACTTATGACTGACCCAAGGTCACACCAGCAGTTGCATGTGGAGGAGTGGGGGCTCAAGCCTGGTTCTCCCAGATTAGAGTCCACACTCTTTACACCAAATTGGAGCTGGCGAAGACCCCTCTGTGCCTGAGTGATCTTGGGGAGCCACTGGCACCCCAAACAGACAATATGATGGTTAACTGATTACAGCTCAGTGGCCAAACATGTGGTTTGCACTTAAAGTCCCAGGTTTAACATGGGCTCGAGAACCTGGTTGAAGAGTACTGGACTTGGGAGACCAGGAACGGTGAAATAATGAAGCCTTTACTGAGTGATTCAGCATGCCCAGTAGATGGTCAGATCAAGCATGCTTCCAGGGCTCCAGGGCCCTCATTATATGCTGGCCAGAGCCACACCTCCGGCCGCACCCAAAAGACCTGATAGGGGCTTAACATATGCGCATGTTTGTCATAGGTTCCCTGGAGGAGCCTTTGGCCGCATTGGCTCCCCAGGGAGAACCTAGGTCCCACATTGGTGGAGGCTTTGAATCCGGATGTCTACTGTTCCTCCAGATTCAAGCTCCCCTCTCTGCCTGACTATGTGCTCTGGCCATGCGGCGGGTGCCATTACCTGGGAGCACATGGCAGGCTGGTTGTTACACAGAACATACTACATTACACTGGTATGGGACTTCATAGATGTGAGGATCTGAACTCGGGTCTGCCTAGTCCAGCACTCGAACACAGGTGTAGGCAACCCCCAACATGTGTGTGCACACTAAACCAGTTTGCTTAGCACCCAGGGCCAGATCTCTTCCCAAGCACGCAAGGCATTGGCAGTGTTGCTGTGGTTGGTGCTACAGGAGAAGGCACCAGGTCTGGCTTGTGCCCGGCCGGCATTGCCTTCCAGACATGTATTGCCAACCGTCTGAGTCCAAGGAGATTCCCCGAGTTGCTGGCAGCACCACTGGGACTTGGCTCACTTGGAGCATGTCTGGCCAAACAAAACCCTCATCTCCTCCCCACCGCCATTTTGTTTGCTGGAACACCACGATCTTCAGAGGCGGACGTTGTGTTGGTTTTAGTGCTTGGGTGCGGAAAAGGTCTCCTACTCCTGCTCTGTTATTCCACCCTGGCTTTCCGCTGTCTGGCCTGATTGTGCCTGAACGCCATTTTGCCTCTTGCCTGTGCAATGTGAACATGCAGCTACTCTGAAAAGCCTCCTGGTTAGAATGCTAATATATGAGTTTTGCTGAAGTGACCCACACTAAGTGGTTTAATGCAAGAGGCAGCCAGAAGCTCATGAATTCTGTATTTCACAGCGCAGCTCCATGATTTCGCAAGTGTCTCTCTAATAATGCAGCCTCAACGTATTTATCACCATCTCTTGGGCAAAGAGCATAAATATTTCCAAGTTGGGGGGGGCGGGGGCGGGTGGGGGTGGGGGTGGGGAGAGAAAGAAAATTAACTGCTTGCTTTAATAGCATCTCCTTGACTTGATTCTTTAACCAGTTAAGCCTGACTCGGTTATATTGACATGTGGATAAATGAAAGATAGTGAAGGGAGATCATTTAGACAGACAGCATATTTTATTTGGGTTCATTTGTAATGTTTTTTTTTTTTTTAAAGGGAACTCTTAACACTTTAGAAGCCTTTCCTGGGTCTGTAGATATTTTATATGTCGTGAAATCAGTTTGTCAGATATTCAAGAGCTTGTAGAAGCCTGGCATACCCATTTGCTTCCTGTAGCCATGAAACCAAATTTTGAGAGCAGAAGGATTTTGGCTTCATTCCATTGCCCGCATCTCTCATCCACTAAAGAGGAAGATCACATCTTTCTGTGTTCCTTTCTGCATTTGCCTGCCACCAGTATTCTCTCTAAGCTGAGTTAGTGGGAGCTAGCTCACAGTGTTTTAGCCTCCAGCTCACACATTTTTATCTTCACTCAGGAAGGATGGCTCCAGAGCAAACTAATATATGCAGCAGCCAAATGGCTCGCTCACAACTTTAATGCCAATAGCTCACAAAGTAGAATTTTTGCTCACAAGACTCCAAATCTTAGAGGGATCATTGCCTGCCACTCTGGATTTTCTCTGTGTTTGAGTCGAGGCAATTTAAGTCCCTGGCAAAACAGCCTCCAAATAACCTGAGGCAACAGCAGGCTGAAACTGGGCTGACCACTGAAGGGAGGTGATGTAGTGCAGAATGCAGGGGGGGTGTGTGTGTGGAATAAAAAGAAGGTTGAACTCTATTTTAGTGCAGAATGGGGGAAAGGAACCTGGATTAAAAAGAAGGTTGAATTCGATTTTAGTGCAGAATTGCTCGGAGGTCACTGTGGTGAACATAGATTAAAAGGAGAGAAGAAGAAGAGAAGAAGAGATTGGATTTATACCCCGCCCTTCACTACCCAAGGGAGTCTCAGAGCGGCTTTCAAACGCCTTTCCCTTGTCCTCAACAGACACCCTGTAAGGTAGGTGGGGCTGAAAGAGTTCTGACAGAAAGTGCTCTTTTTCAAGAACAGCTGTGCCAGAACTATGGCTTGCTCAAGGTCATCCAGCAGGCGCAAGGGGAGGAGTGGGGAATCAAACCCAGTTCTCCCAGATTAGAGTCCGTACACGTAACCACTTCACCAAACTGCAGAAAGGGCCTGTGACTATTCTTTGCCTCTGACAGCAGGGCTCCTTGCCCGCATCCTCCGGTGGCATTTTGCACCATGGCACTGACAAACGGAGCGATGGTTCCGCAGGACTTTTCAAAAAGCAAAATCTGGAACCGTAAAGCACGATGGGACTGTAATCCTTGCAGCGCACGCACCACTCTGACACATCTGGGTATTTTCCTTGTGTGTGTGTAAACATGCTTTGCTGTTTAGAGCCAGGTTCCAGAGCAGACTTACATCCTTACATCCTTCTGGAGCCAGTGGGGGTAGTGGTTAAGAGTGGTGGACTGTAATCTGGAGGACCGGGTTTGATTCCCCACATCTCCATATGGCAGCTTGCTGGGTGACCTTGGGTCAGTCACAAGTTCTCTCGGAGCTGTTCTCTCAAGAGCAGTCCTCGAAAGAGCCCTCTCGGCCCCACCTTCCTCACAGGGTGCCTGTTGTGGGGAGAGGAAGGGAAGGAGATTGTAAGCCGCTCTGAGACTCCTTCAGGTAGTGAGGATATAAATAATCCTCCTCCTCCTCCTCCTTTCCCTTGAAGTCAATGGGTTTAAAAGACTATAACTCTGCTTAGAACAGGGCTTGGAACAGAGCCTCCTCAAAGTGGGAGAAAAATCCTCAGAATTAGGAATTTGATACTAGTACGCAGGAGAGTATTATGTTCAAATTTCACACAACAGTAGAATTGTCAGCCTCCAGGTGGGGCCTGGAGATCCCCCCCCCTTGTAGGAAGATGGCAAGTTTAATTAATATTTTATTTTATTTTCATGAAGCAAGTACAAACTGTAACAATATAAAAACTGAATTATGAAAAAATCTTTTCCGAACAGAAGTTGCAGTGTCAGTAGAATAGGTTAGGTTTAGCATGAAACAGTTAGCGTCCTTACAGTATTTACCGGTTTGTGGAAATTATTTCTGAATCAATACAACTGTTGAACAAAGTACATATCATATTACATGTGAAAATAGATATGAACAACTACATGGGTGAACAGTGGAGAAGCTAGTAGAACCTTCCGTTTTTGGTTTACAATCTGTCAGGTAAATGTACTATTTTAATAAGAGTGGGGCTGAGAGAGCTCTTTCCCAAGCTGTCCTTGAGGGAACAGCTGGTACAGAGCTACGGCTTGCCCAAGGTCATCCAGCCAGGTGCAAGTGGAGGAGTGGGGAATCAAACCCGGCTCTCCCAGATTAAAGTCCGCGCACTTAACCACTACACCAAACTGGCTGTCTAGGATTGGTTTCCATTTTTCCTTGAAGTTTGTCTTTATCGGATTCATGGAGGCTTCATTCAATCTGTTAGTGATGTTCTCCATTAGGTACTGGTCCCATAATTTTTCGTACCATAACATTAAAGATGGGGGATTTGGATTTTTCCAGTAGGAAGCAATTGCAGTGCGGGCAGCGAATAGGAAAATGGCAAGTTTAGAGGACGGACTCTCTGGCATTGTACACTCCTGAGGTCCCTCCACTCCCTGGGCTCCACCCCCAAATCTCCAGCTATTTCCCAACCCAGAATTGGCAACCCTAGACAAGAGGCATTCATGGATTCCAGCTCCCTCAGGTTGACCCTTGCCTGGGGTGGAGGGGGTTTGCTCGATATGACTCTAGTTGAGCCGTTCCTACCATCTTATTTCTCGAACTGCCACAAACAGTTCCTCTTCATGTGGCCAGAACCGCTCTTTCTGGCAATCCCAGAGAACATTTCAAGATGCTTCAGACTTAGGAAACAAACTTTTTCTTCCCTGCCCTTGCTTTTGAAACATGGAGCGGCTGCGGAGCGCAGAAGGTCAAGGCGTCGGAAGCCGAGACAGCAGGGGGAAATGGAGAAATGTCAGGGCTGCTTTTATTGTTTTTATGATGCTACTTAGACCCAATAAAACGTGTCAATTTTAGATCTAAACAATCAGAGGGCGGTCCAGTACATTGCAGTGACATTATTGAAATGTGGAGCTTCCCTGCTGGGCTGCATTTCTGGCTGGTATTTAACTCACTGATGGATCTGGAAGTCTCCTCATGAATTCTCCGGCATAATTCTCCGGGAGCGCTTTATGAGGGGATGTGGCATATTGTTGGTTCTGCTTTGTTATTTTTAGCATTGGGCGAATGTCACTCATTCCGTTCCATATCTCTGCCATAGATTTGCTGTGTAGCTTGCCCCTCAGGAATCTTTCCAAAGATACACTCTGTGGATTCTCATTTCTGTAATACACACTCAATGCTGGTGTTGATGTTTATTTATTTATTTGTTTTATCCCATTCATATTCTGCCCTCCCTTCAGGCAGGCTTAGGGTGGATGACAGCAGGATTCTAAAACACATGAACAGAGAGCCAGTTTGGTGTAGTGGTTAAGTGTGCAGACTCTAATCTGGGAGGACTGGGTTTGATTCCCCACTCCTCCACATGCAGCTGCTGGTGTGACCTTGGGTCAGTCACAGGTTCTCTCAGAGCTGTTCTCTCAAGAGCAGTTCACGGGAGAGCTCTCTCAGCCCCACCTACCTCACAGGGTGTCTGTTGTGGGGAGAAGAAGGGAAAGGAGACTGTAAGCCGCTCTGAGACTCTGAGTGAAGGGCGGGGTATAAATCCAATCTCCTCTTCCTCCTCCTCTTCTGGAATTTACAGAATAATTAAAAACAATTTAAGATAGCATCAATTGTAAAAGAAAAAAACACAAAACAGGTCAGACAATTTCATTATACATATTATTTTCAAGCTGGCACCATTGGGTCTCTAAGATCTTATTGGTCTGGGCCACACTGAGGTGATAGGCTTCACTTTCAGCAGTGGAGGCCAAGTTTTCTATTGGACGCTTGCCGCCTCAGCCAATATATATATTGTAGATGTTGGATACATATAGCAATCTATACTTCCATAATTATAATCATGTTGTAGTGATTGGGGGGTTGACCTGGGCTCTGGGAGACCCAGGTTCAAATCTCCACTCCTGCCACGGGAGCCTGCACATGAGAGCCCCACTCTCTTAGCCTAACCTACCTCACAGAGTTGTTGTGAGGATAAACTGGAGGCAGGGAGTAAGATGTGATCTATTTGGAGGAAAACTGAGATAAACAGTATTAAATAAATAAATACAAAATGTGTACCACATGTTCAGCGCTCCCAAATCTGAGGCATACCAACAACAACAACAAAATTAGGCATATGGCATAACACTTCCATTTTGCAGCATGAACAGTTTGGAGCATAATGATTTCTTGTAGGGAGAATTCTTATCAGGAAGGCATTTGGGAAACTAACTTCCACCCTCCATTTTTGGATTACTTGTAAAGTGAGCACAGATTCAAATACTTATCTGTAGTGTATATTAGATTATTTCAGGGGGTAGCTGTGTTAGTCTGTTGCAGCAGAACCAACTTGGAGTCCAGTATCACTTTGAATACCAACGGTACTTTCCAGGGTAGAAGCTTTTATGAGTCCGAGCTCACTTCATCAGATACAAAAGAGAACAAAGATCCATCAGCCCTTAGATCCAGGTCAGAAAGTGGGAGGGGGGCTGCAAAGGAGGGCCACAGGGGGTCAGGAAGCAGAGGGACAATGCAATGCAATGCAATCAGCTTGATTAGAGCTAGGAGAAGCACACAGAGGTGGGAAATGCAGAAAATTAGCTTCTGTAATGAGATAAGAACCCTATCTCCCTTTTCGGCCATTATATATTAAGTACAATACCACGTTGGGGACTCTAAGTTGTGTGAAAAAGGCAGCATGTAAATGTTTCTTTTAAAAAACAATAAATATTAAATTGGTATCCCACATGCCCTCCCAAGAGTTCACAGTAGCATAAATCCCTCTTCCATTGTGCCCTGACAACAACAAGAAGAGACAGGTAAGGATGAAAGGGAGGGAGAGAGAGCCCAGTGAGCTTCATAGGTGGGTGGGATCTGAACTCAGGTCTCCCCAACCCAGCAGTCTAACCAGTACACCATGCTGTTTCTCCCAAGTCGTGTGTCAGTTTCACTTGAGAAAGTGCCATGGGGTATAAAATGGCTTGGACATAAATTAAACCTGCCATGTGCATTTTTTGGAGAGCCAGTTTGGTGTAGTGGTTAAGTGTGCGGACTCTAATCTGGGAAAAACGGGTTTGATTCTCCACTCTTCCACTTGCACCTGCTGGATGACCTTGGGCAAGCCACAGCTCTGTACCAGCTGTTCTCTCAAGGACAGTTGTCTCAGAGCTCTCTCAGCCCCACCTACCTCACAGGGTGTCTGTTGTGGTGAGGGGAAGGGAAAGGAGTTTGTAAGCCACTCTGAGATTACAAGTAAAGAGCAGTATATAAATCCAAGTTCTTCTTCTTCTTTTTAAAATGAAGTTTTAAGAAACCCCACCTTTGTGGTTCTGTCCCTTCTGGATCCTGGCTGGTTCCCCCCCCCCCCCCCCCGGGCTCACTGAAGGGATGTAAGCTCTAAGAGAGATTTCCTTGATGAAGTGGAGGATCTTGGTGGTAAGTTGGATGGTGGACATATAAGAGTTGCACAGGGGTTCCCTATTCCTTGTAATGGCCTCTATGGCCAAGAAGGTCTCCAATTCCTTGTCATGGCCTCTATGGCTAAGGAGGTCCCCTATTCCTTGTAATGGCCTCTATGGCCAAGGAGGTCTCCAATTCTTTGTAATGGCCTCTATGGCCAAGGAGGTCTCCAGTTCCTTGTAATGGCCTCTATGGCCAAGGAGCTCTCCAATTCCTTGTAATGGCCTCTATGGCCAAGGAGCTCTCCAATTTCTTGCCCTTCTGCTGATCCCTCCATAGGAAGGTGATGTGCTTGCAGTAGACTGGGTCCTGTCCAGACTTTTTAAAGGTGTTCTAGTCCCTTCACTTTTCCCAGGGGCTTTGGGCCTGTGAGGTGACAATCCGTCCCCACCGAAGAAGATTGATTCCTTGTCACCAAAGTTCAGCATTTAAGGAGAAGGTGCTTGTCTGGTTTTCCACACCTGTCACATTGACTTTTATAATGAACCCGTTACGCAGACCTCGGAAACAGCTGGAAACCTTTTCTGACAGCCCCTGTCAAATGAATAGGCAGGGAGCTGGGGACAATGTATTCAAGGCTGTGAGCTTGAAGTGCTTATGTGGACAGTGACAGGGTAGAGGAATAATCTGTAGACCAGGGCAGGCAAAAGGTCAGGGAGGGAAGGAGGGAGGGGTGGACAAGATTGGCGTTTGTTTTGCTTTTTGGTATATGCAGTTATAAACAGTATATCTCGCTATAAAACTGCAGTGTTATGTATACCTCAGACAGCTAAGCAGAAAGCATCTAACCTTCAAAATGAATGAGAACATTTCAACTAGCTCTCACCAAGATGCACACACTATACACATATGCTAGCTCCATCCTGGAACACAAGAACACCAGGAGATCCCTGCAGGATCAATCCAAAGTTCTGTCCAGTCCTGCATCTTTTTTTTTTGTACGGTTGGCCATACAGACGTCCATGAACAGAGCCAGAAGTCAACAGCCCTTCCTTGTTGTTGGTCCCACCCAGGCAGCTGCTCTCAGAAGTCTACTGCCTGTGAACAAGGAGGTTTCATTTATGGCTTACAGACGATGAGACTTCTCCCCCACAATTTTTTCTAATCCCCCCTTTTAAAAAAAAACATTTCAGTACAAACATAGTCATACATAAACTCATACATATACATACACCAAACAAAAACCCCAGTACTTTTACAAGAAATCATAAAGCAATTGTGTATATCATATATTTGTTCATTAAAAATGCGTAATATCCAATATATAGTTTTCTTTAAGGCTGGTTGACAGTAGTCTAGGAACAGCTCTTTCCCAAAGCCAAACCTGCCCCTCTTCTGTGACCATACTTTGCAAAACCTTTCCCCATCTATAGTACAGCTCAGTACTGTCCGCATTAATTAACCAAGAACACAACAATGCAACAGCACCTTTGACATTAGAAGAAGAAGAGATTGGATTTATACCCCATTCTTCACTACCCAAAGGAGTCTCAGAGTGGCTTACAATCTCCTCCCCCTCCCCCTCCCCACAACAGACACCCTGTGAGGCAGCTGGGGCTAAGAGAGCTCTTTCGAGGACTGCCCTTGAGAGAACAGCTCTGAGAGAACTTGTAACTGACCCAAGGTCACACCAGCAACTGCATGTGGAGGAGTGGGGAATCAAACCTGGTTCTCCCAGATTAGAGTCCGTGCTCCTAACCACTACACCAAATTGGTTACCAGAGGACAATAATTCAAAAGATATTTTAGATCTTAAATCTGCATGTTTCCTTGAAAGTGTATGCACTAAATGTCTGATGTATAAAAAAGCCCTGAAATAGTCTCCTGTAAAGCCATCTAAACTAGTGGCCACCTCCACATCTTCTGGTTCTACCAATTTATCCTGCATTCTGTGGGCAGTTGTTTTGTTTTGTCTGTCCGGTATATACTGACCATCAGTTTCATTGGAAGATCCCAAAGAACTGGCGAGTTCTCAGATCTGGATATGTCTGCCTCTGGCCATTAGGGCTCCATTTATCCTTCACAGCTAGCAACCACTGATATACACTGATATTGTAATTCCCTATTAAACTTACCTAAATCAGGGGCCATCTTCATGTCTTGTGAAGGTCTTATAGCCAACCAACCAAAAGTTCCTGAAAGAGATCGATGGGCTTCAATGAGCAAACAGTTCCCAAACTTCAGGCCTGGGGAAAAACAAAAAAACTGGACTCTGCTGTGTCCCCCCCCCTTTCCCAATTTTCATTCCTTTCATTTCAGGCTTTAAACAGTCTCCCTCCAGAAGGATATATGAATCTGCCTTATACTGGCCCTTATAGTTGAGTTTAGACATTGAACTGCAACCTTCTGCAAGAGCTTTGTTTTCTCTGGTCTCAAATTCTCTAACCCAACAGATGAGAACACTAACAGATCTGTAGTGGAGGACTTTCCCCACCCTGCTGCTGAGCTCTTGTATTAACTGGAATCTTGTAACTTTATAAACTTGTGAAGGTGCCTTAGACTGAATCAGACCACCCAGCCCCCTAACTCCATGGTCTAACTGGGTAGCTCTAGTTGGGTAGAGGCTCTCCAAGATATCAGGCAGAGAAAGGTCTTTCCCAGCCCTGCTGCCTGTAATCCTTTTAGCTGGAGACTGAACACACGACCTTCTGTCTGTAAAGCTTGAACTATGGATAGTTCCTTCAATTATATAAGCGTACGAAGTTGCCTTAAATCAATCTAGGTCACACCACTGGTCCATCTAGCTCCATAATGTCTGCACTCGTTGGCAGTGGCTCTCCGGGGTCTCAAGCTTGATGAAGTCTTTTCCCGCTGCCTGGTATCTATGGACAGAACCTGGGACTTCCCGTAGGCAACCGCTGAGATCCACTATTGTCTACTTGGAATGACAAGAATTCCAGAGGGGTAGCCATGTTAACCTGTTGCAGCAAAACCAAACAGAAGTCCAGAGGCACTTTGAAGGCTAAAAACATTTATTCCAGCATTTGTATTCCTTAGTCAGAGGTCACTTCATCAGAGACAAGAATGACAGGAACTCTCCAGTCACAGGAGAGAAAATGCCTCTCTTGCCACCACCAGGTCATTTAATCGGTTGGGACTGCATCTTGAAGGGACTGAATGCTGAAATTTCTGCGCGCAAAGCAGATGTTGGGGAGGGGCTGTGGTTCCGTTGGTAGAGCATCTGTTTGGCATGCAGAAGGACCAGGGCTGGCCCATGATAGACAAAATTTAGGCAGTTGCCTATGGTGCCGGCTTGACAAGAATGCCACTTTGGCCTGCCTGCTGCCCCACTTTCCCCTCCCCTCCCTTCCGGGAGAAGCCAGGCAGAGCCACAGCCCTGCCCTCCATGCCCATTGGAAAAGGGTGTGCTGCAGTCCAGCCCCGGGGTGCACTAGCTCCAAGTCCCCAAAGAGAAGGGGCCGGGCCGCCTGCCTGCCTTCCTTCCCCATGGGCTTGGCTGCACTCCCTCCTCCTGCTCCTCCTCAGGCACCAGCAGGCTTTCACTTTTGCTTCTTGGCTTCCTGCAGGCAGGTTCATGCAGCCCTGCCCTGCCGCCCTGGCTTCTGGGGGCACGAGAGCCACCCTCCCTCCCCCAACATGGCACCCCCCTGCCGAATGTCCACACTCCCTCCCCGGTTTGTAACACCGCGCACTGCTGTGGGGTTGGGGGTGGGCTGGGGGGCCTGAAGAAGACCTGGGCAGTGCCTCCAGTTGGGGGGGAGGGCAGGGACCTCACCTCGGGCCTTAGAGCCCCTCCCCAGTGGAGCTCTTTGCTCCAGGGGAGCTTGTCACGGTGGTCTTGAGAGCCACGGTAATAGCGGGAGATCTCCAGACCCCACCTGGAGGTTGGCACCCCATGATGTTTAAAAATTGGTGGGCGCATGGGGGGGGGCAGAAGGTATCCTCACCTAGTGTGTGAAAAACCTGGGGCCGGCCCTGAGAAGGACCCAGGTTCAATCCCTGGCATCTCCAGGTAAAAAAAGACACCAGGTAGGAGGTGATGCGAAAGACCTCTCTCTGCCTGGGACCCTGGAGAGCTGCTGCCGGTCTGAGTAGACAATACTGATTTTGATAGACCAGGGGTCTGATTTCAGTATTAGGCAGCTGCGTGTGTGTTTTGTCCACCTCATCTGCTCTGAATGGCTGTATCTCTCCTAGGTCTTGGTCATCTATGTATTCTGCTCAGCCTTGCTACTTGAAACTCTTTATCCAGACCGAACCGTGGATCATCTAAATGTGCTTTCCCACTAAGATACGGCTTTTCCCTGCAGTAACTGGAAATGCCAGGTGCCTGACCACTGAGCTATATTGTCCCACTAAACTGTCTTAACACATTCGTGTGGGGGGAAACGAGAGCATTGGACACCAAGGCATAAACCTTTGCAGGTTCACAGCGGCAGTGCCTTGAATGATCCCAGAAGCTCCTGGGTAAACAGGATTTTGTCATGCCTTCGACGGATTTGATGCAGGTTTTTATGGTGCCTCTTTCAGCTGTAATTATTAAGCTCATTACGCAGGCAAAATTGACTCTCTTTTCTCCTAGGTAAGGTTTTCGGGATCATTAGCAGCCACATCCCTCTTTTTTATGTTTGAAGTCAGACATCAGCGTGAATATTCGCCCGAAATGGTGCACGCAGCCCACAGAATGCAAAACGGCAACCCATTCTTTTTGCTGCATCCCCAAACAGAGCCCACATTCGCTACCCCTACAAAGACCAATTGATCTGCTTTAAAAGTACTGAAGCGGCAATCAAGAGCGGGGAGGCTAGATTTCTATAGCCCGCTTGCTTCGTGTGGAGGGAAGCCCGATCTTGTCGGATCTTGGTAGCTAAACAGGGTGGGTACTTGGAAGGGAGACCTCCGAGGAAGACGCTGCAGAGGAAGGCAATGGCAGAACACCTCTGCTTCTCACTTGCCTTGAAAGCCACTTGCTGTGGTTGCCGTTAAGTCGACTGCAACTTGATGGTACTTCACACACACACACACACACACACTCTCTCACATCCGGCTTGATTTGAACATTCCAATTTGGATTGTGTTTCTCCCTTGTAAGAAGAATGGGCTAGAAAGATTTATGGAGGAGAGGTCCACCAGTGGTGACTAGTCATAGTGAGTAAAGGGAACCTCCATAGCCAGAGGCTATGTAGACCAGGGCTTGGAGGAAACATCAGGGGAAGGCCTTGACTCTGTGACCTGCCTGTTGGCCCCTCAGGGCAACTGAATGACTCCTGTGTAAATCAGGATGCTGGACTACCTGGACCACTGGTCTGATCCAGCAAGGCTCTTCTTATGTTCTTTAAGAAGCCCTGAGGATATATTTTGGCACCCGTTTATGATTTCTTGTAATGAACTTTCCCCATTGATACATTTCCCCCAATGTTGTTTTCTTTATCTATTGCACAGAAATGGTGTCTTAACATCAATGGTGTAAAAAAAACCCCAATGACAGAAATGAAAGAACCAGCACGGCGACAATGAAAATGAGGCGATCGGAAACCGAGGACAACGGCATTCTTTAAAATAAAAAAAGAAACAAAAAAGGGCCAGCTCAGCTCATCCCTAATCAAGAGAAGAATGAAAATGAACTCGGATTGGACTTGTGAGTGCCTGAGAGAATAACGGTGGAAAGAATTCAAACTTGGGTAATTTTTAGTGCCGGGGGGTGGGTGGGTGGGAGCAGTTTTTACATATATAAAGATGCTACTGACTCTCTCGTCAAAATTTCTTCCTAGAATTCGGAATTCAGCTTTCCTAGTCTCCCTTCCAAACCTGGAACTGATGCATTATGAATTCTCTATTGTTTCATTTTCCCTTTCCAGATTTTACTTATTAAATACATTTCTGAGCTGACTATCTCTATCTATTCATAAAATTAATTTTAACAGCTTTGACTGGGAACACATAATGGACGCAAAGTTCAAAACGTACATCTACGGCTAATCTTAGCACCCATCACAAACCTGAGTATCACCTCAGAGCAAAGGCACAGAATGATACCAACATCTAACTGTTTTGGACTGGTAACTTCCATTTCAAGGTATCTGAAGAAGTGTGCATGCATGCGAAAGCTTATTCCTTGAATAACACTTTGTTGGTCATGAAGATGCCAGTGGATTTGAACTTTGTTCTGCTGCTTCAGACCAACACGGCTACCCCACCTGAATCTATCATTTTTGGTGGTAGTGACAGAGAAGCAGAAAATGGGAGGTACTACGTTGGCCACTTTGTTCTTGGTATTCAGGACTGGCTTGTACCAGCTAAAGCTGCCAACAAGGTTAGGTGCTATGTCTGTTTTGGGCCCTTAGTAGGGTTGCCGGATTACAAATAAATAAAAATCCTGGGCACACCAAGGCTTGGCACTGCCTCTTCCCAGTTCAAGTAGCCTAAAGCATGCTATTTGCACAGGAAGGAGCACCCAGCCCAAACACGAAGCAGCTGCAACAGGGCTGCTGTTTCCTACTCAGGCTTGGCACCGCCTTGTCCCAGCGCAAACTGTGCAAAGCTCACTGTTTGCACTGGGAGGAGCACCCAGCTCCAACGTATATCAGCAGCAGTGGCTGCTGTTTCCCACTTAGGTTCAGCAACACCTCCAGTAACACACAGGGAGAAGAAAACAAACTTGACCCAAAAACTGGAATCAAGAACGACAAGGGTAAGAAAGAAGTCTAATAAAGGACCAATATTAAAAACCTAGTTAAAACTTATAATATACAAAAATACATGTATTTATTAGAAGAAGAAGAAGAGATTGGATTTATATCCCGCCCTTCACTTGGAGTCTCAGAGCGGCTTACAAACTCCTTTCCCTTCCCCTCCCCACAACAGACACCCTGTGAGGTAGGTGGGGCTGAGAGAGCTCTGACTGAGAACTGCTCTTGAGAGAACAGCTCTGACAGAGCTATGGCTTGCCCAAGGTCACCCAGCAGCTGCAAGTGGAGGAGTGGGGAATCAAACCCGGCTCTCCCAGATTAGAGTCTGCGCACTTAACCACCAAACCAAACTGGCAGTTAAAAACAAATAACGGCCCAATGAAAGTCTTGTTGGAAAGTTCAAGTGGCCTTAGGGCTGCCAAGTCAGCCCGGGGGGTGGGGGATCCCCCGCTAAAGGGGTTCCCGATCCGCCGGCCAGCATTCGGCCAGCGGGGGGAACCCCACCCCCGAAGTCGTCCAGTGAGGATGACGTAATGACATCACCGGAAGTGACGTCAGCACGTTGGGGGCGTTGCCAGGGCGACGCTCTGGCAATCACCCCAAAACTCTATGATACCATAGAGTTTTGGGGTGATTGCCAGAGCGTCGCCCTGGCAATGCCCCCAACGTGCTGACGTCACTTCTGGTGACGTCGCCGGCGCGCGCGCTTTGCGCGCATGCCAGGAGATACTCCCGGCTGGAGGAGGACTCCCCCCCGCCAGTGAGTCCCTACGATTTGCCAACCCTAAGTGGCCTAAACACAAGGGCCAATACACATGACCTGATGCATTTCCACCCTATTAGGGGCCTTCTTCAGAGGTCAAACAGTTTGAGGTACACATTACAATATTACATATTACAATAAGATAACCAATAAATTAATACTGGACCAAGAAAAGGAGAGTTAAGCAGCAAGAGCAATAGACACAAGACAAAGATATTTGTGAGGCCTCTAAAGATGAAAGTCAAATGCCAAATGCACAGCTGCTGAATTAGAACATCTTCCAATTTTGGTCCAAAAAGCACCTGTGTGGCTATCTTAGTCAGAGCTAAAGTGTCCCCAAGAAAATAGCACCACCTCCTCCTAGTGCAAGCAGCGTGCTTTGATGTTTGGACTTGGTAAGGTTGCCAGTTGACCTGGATTGTCTGGGTCAATACCAGAGTCTAGCAACCTTAGTGCTTACAAGATAGGATGAGTAACTCAAAAGACTAGGCAATGACTAGAACATGGAAATGGACCAAAGGAAACCAAGTGCCCCCTGAGGTATTCTGGCATCAAGTAACAGAGGATCAAATGAGAATCTGGGAGACCCAGGTTTGAATCTCTACTCTATTGTGGAAGCTTTCTAGGTGACCCTGGGCCAATCCCACTTTCCTAGCCTGAAGAAGAAGAAGAGTTGGTTTTTTATGCCCCACCTGTCACTACCTGGAGGAGTCTCAAAGCAGCTTACAATTGCCTTACCTTCCTCTCCCCACAACAGACATCCTGTGAGATAGGTGGGATTGAGACAGCTCTGAGAGAACTGTGACTGACCCAAGGTCACCCAGCTGGCTTTATGTGGAGGAGTGGGGAATCAAACCCGGTCCTCCAGATTAGAGTCTGCAGCTCTTAACCACTACAACACACTGGCACTCACGCAGGCTTGTTGTGAGGAAAAATGGAGAAGAGGAGAGCAATGTAAGTTGCTTTGGGACTACATTGGGGAGAAATATGATGTATAAATGAAGTAAATAAATAAAACAAGTGAATCAGCTGTACGCAGGCTAGTTGTCTCGGCTTGATCTGGGCTACCACTGGCCTTCCAGGTTAGTAGATGAGGGATGAGCACGAACCAGAAAAATGGAGGTTTGTGGTGGTTCATGGGGGTCTCACGAACCACAGTTCGCAAACCTCCACAAACTTTCCCATTTAACAAACTGGTTCGGGCTTCTGAGGTTTGTGCGGCTTCCAAGCAAGGGGAGCCAAAGGGATTGCTGAAAAGGCTTGCATCGGGCGGGGTGGGGGGAGCAAAAAGCATCACTGAAAAGTCACAGGAAACTGAACCTATCAATACTTGGGTTTAGTGAGAATGTTCCAGAAGATTCTGCAGTTTATGGAGAAATCCAACTGATTTGCCATTCATGTTTTCAAAGTTCATCCAGTAACATGGCAGTCACATTTCACAAGGAAAGCTTGCTGTGGCCCTGGAGAACACCCTCCTTTCTCTTTCGACCCCTTAGCATCATTACTCTGAGAAAAGGTCACCAAGATTCACCACAGCCCATGTTTTGACCAGCAGGGGAGATATGGCTATTTTGGAAATGATTTGGACCACATAAAGAGTTCTTGCATCTCAGTGTTTCCTAATGGTGGTTGTATATCTCCAACGGTCCTGTTGGTTTTGACTGCACTTCATCTGATTCACTGAATACACCGGTCTCGTTTGATTGTCAGCTGCCTTGCAGGGGGTGTCTGTAGGTTGAAGGGGGGGGGGGGGCGGCGGCTGAAAATATTTTAATTAATAAATACAGGTGGTAAAACAAAATGTCAAGGACGAGCACATCATCGTTTGTCCCAGAGAGAGGAGTGGAGATTCAGAGGGACGCCAGTGGCTAACAGCACATAAAAACCAAAGTGTTTTAAATAGAGTCTTGAAGAGAAAATTAATGTTTTTTCCCCCCTCCTGGAAACCCCCCAAGAGTTTTTAAAAGTGAGTTTTGTTTTGGTAAATTGTGACTATCATCCTTGAGAGCACCTGGGAATAGCAGGATAATTAGCCCACACCTGGCTTTGATTACGATACTATATATATATATATATATATATATATATATATATATATATATATATATATATATATATATAAACATATCTGTTCAGTGTCTCATTTCCTTTCTTGGTCCATTCTGCCAGCATTTCTGTTGTAAAATTTAAAGAGTTCTGGGGGAAAAAAGGCAATAAAGAGACATTAGCCCTCAATTGGACCTTTGTTTTAAAATGAGGGCAGTGAAGTGTTAAGGCTGATAGGAATGACCTTGGCACTGATGTGATAAGGGTAGGAGAGAGGAGAAAAGGCAGGCAAATATACCTGGGTTTCTGCCTAGCAATTTAAGAAAGCCTCCTTGCCAAGGGTGGCCTGTCCACTAGGCAGCCTGAAGGAACTGTCTGGGGTGCCGGAGGCGTAGGGGTGTCGAGTGGCCCAACTGCATCTTTCAGTATCAGAAACTGCCTTCCTGGGTGGCTGGTGGGAAGCCTGCTCTCTCTAGGGTTGCCAGCTCCGGGTTGGGAAATTCCTAGAAATTTGTGGGTGGAGCCTGGAGTGGGCAGAGATTGGGGAGGGAGCTCAGCAGGGACGCCATGCCATGCAGCCTGCCCTTCAAAGCTGCCATCTTCTCCTTGGGAACTCATCTGTGTAGTCTGGAGATTAGCTGTAATTCTGGGATATCTCCAGGCCCCACCTGGAGATTGGCAATTCATCCTTCCTTCTGTCCCTATAGGAGCGATAGAGGGTGGGCCTAGCCCTCTTCCTCCCTACTTCTCTGGGGCTCATCCCTCCTCCTCATGCCCTCCCCAGCCCTTGTTGTTCTAGGACATCCCAAATCCTTGGGCTGGCTATGGGTAGAGTTGCCAACTTTCAAGTGGTAGGGTTGCCAGGTCCAAATGACCTGGCAGGGGACTTACTGGGATGCTACGGAGGTGATGTAGGCATGTCACCCAGAGAAGATGTAGGCACACTGGGGACATTGAGGGCAACTTTCTACCATAGAGTTTTACCCCAAAACCAGAGCATCGCCCCTGACATCACTGACATGCCTATATCACTTCTGGGTGACATAGGCACATTGTGTTTGGGGGTGGTAAATCTCTCCTGCTGGCCAGCATCAGGATGGAGCACCAGAAACTGAGGGATTCCCCTGTGTACCGGGGGGCCTGGCAACCCTATCAAATGGTGACTGGAGATCTCCCAGAATTACAACTGGTCTCCAGATGACAGACACCAGTTTCCCTGGATAAAATGGCTGCCTTGGAAGGTGGACTCTATAGCACTATACCTAGCTGAGGTCCCTCTCCCACCAAATCCCACCCTCCCCAGGCTCCACTCCCCAAATCTCCAGGAATTTCCAAATACAGAGCTGGCAACCCTAGCCATGGGTCTTGCCATGCCATGCACTCCTACTGTATCTCAGCAGGCCCAATCCAGGTTCAGACATTACTTCCTGCTTGCTTCACTCTTCTGGACAGGGCTCCAGGGATTGTTCTCCTTAGCAGCCATGCCCTTCCTTCCCACTCTAGGGAGGGTGTAAGAAGCTCTGTTTCTCCTTGCTCCAAATGTTTCTGCCTCTCTCTCCAGTATCTCCTTAGTCAGGCAGTCTGAGACATTTCAGGGAGTGGGGAAAATTGTGCCAAGAATGCCCCCCTCTTTAATTTCACGTCTCCATTGTGTGAGTAGAATTTTATGATTGTTATGACATTTTCAGTTTTCCTGCATTGCATTTCTTCCATAAAAATATGCACAATTTGTGTTTCAATGTTATTATAAATTGTGCGTACATTGCCATATACGTTTATCAAGCAGACATGGTGACTGAGAGCCCTGAGAAGGAAATAGACATGGTGGCTCAAAAGCCCTGACAAGGAAGTAGATGTGGGTTGTGGTCACACATGCCAGATAAAGTGTCCACGTGCAGGGGCGGGGAGCAAGGCTATTTCCTCCAGAGAAATTTGACCTGCAGTTGCAAGATCACACCTCCCTTTGAAGCTGCAAGCATAGCCTGTCAGTGTGTGATCAGACGCAACTGAGGGTGAGTCCTGGGGATGAATCGCACCTCGACACTGAGGGGTCCCTATGGAGTTTGCAATGATGCGCATACTGAGAAGGGGGGGAAGAAACAATGGCATGGAGTTGAGATGGCCTGATCAGACCATCCTGATGGCATGAGAGCGTGCTGGAGTGATCAGACAGGGGAAAGTCTGTCCATGGCCCGTCACAACCTGTTTACTACCGGATTTCCCCCAGTGTCTTTTTACTCCGTTTCTGTGGTGGAACAGAACAGGTTGCTGATGGCTGTGGGATGCTTCCCAGATGTTGCTGTCTGATAGCTCCCTTTAAACCAGCAGACAAAGGAGGAGGTACAAATTAGTGATGATGGAGCCTCCATGGACATTACTTCACAGACTGGCCAAAATTCATGATGAATTTTGGTTCGTGAACTGGTTCATGCCCATGCCTACTTCTTGGATTCCTATTTAGGATGATTCTATGGGGCTCACTTGTAGGATGGTATTCTTAGGACTGCAGTCTGCATCTACCTGTAACAAGGACTATGCCAAACTTGAAAAATGGTGGGATGCTTTTTGCAGATAATAAAAGCTTTTGGAGGAAAAATCCCTCTTACAGGCTAAAAGTCTGGCTGAAAATTCTGTTGTCAGAATCTGGGATTATCTGAGGCCTTTTTCTTACTCTCGGTATAAAGAATCTCCTCCTGTCAATATCAGTGTCAAAAACAGGGGAATGGCATCCTGTCAAACCACAATATATACTTCTGAGCTCCCCTTGCTCTTCTCCAGCCACACATTTTCTCAGCACTGTTCCATCCATCAGATAAAATGTTTGAGACAAGGAAACAAAATCCACAAAGCGAGGCGTATGATGGAACTCACTCTTGGAGCGTTTCCAAAAAGTAAAAATCACATTCAAACATGAGAGCCTTAAAAAAAAGAAAGAAAAGAAAACTGCAAAATGAAAACCGATATGTATCAGAAGGACAGGAACTTGTTTATGTTGATTTATACACATTAATGCTCCGAGCCTGAGATCCTCTATCAGCACGGAAGAATGCTTCTGATCACAGAGTGTCCCTACGGATAGGCCAGGAAAAATCTACTCATCATCTCTATTGCGCTGTATTGTGTTGTCAGCTTCCCCCCCCCTTTGCTGCCAGAGGACGTAGCGATGGCCACAGGAATAAACAGTTTTAAAAGGGGATTAGATCTCCGACCGTTACAGCTGCTCTCCAGGGGATAGAGATCACTTCATCTGAAGAAAATGGCTGCTTTGGAGGGTGGACTGTATGGCATCATACCCACTGAAGTCCTGTCCCTCCCCAAACCCCACCCTCCTCAGACTCCACCCTTAAATATCCAGGTATTTCCCAACCTGGAGGTGGCACCCCTATCCCCTCCAATCTTCAGCTTTATTTATTATTTATTTACTTCAGTTAATACCTCACTTTCCTCCCTAATAGGGACCCAAAGAAGCTTAGATCTTTCCCCTTTCCTCCATTTTATCCTCGCAACAAGCCCCTGAGGTAAATAAAGGTGACAGAGATTGACTGGTCCAAGGTTACCAAGCCAATTTCCATGGTAGAGTGAGGATTTGAACCTGAGTCTCCCTGATCCTAGTGTGGGGAGGAGGAGGAGATTGGATTTATACCCCACCCTTCGCTACCCAAGGGAGTCTCAGAGCAGCTTACAAACTCCTTTCCCTTCCCCTCCCCACAACAGACACCCTATGAGGTAGGTGGGGCTGAGACAGCTCTGACAGAAGCTGCTCTTTTTCAAGAACAGCTGTGCCAGAACTATGTCTTGCCCAAGGTCATCCAGCAGCTGCAAGTGGAGGAGTGGGGAATCAAACCCGGTTCTTTCAGATTAGAGTCCATGCACTTGACCACTACACCAAACTGGCTCTCAAAGTGGGACACTTGAACCGCAATGCCACATTCACTCTCAGATTTCCTTCCTTCCTCCCCCCGAGGAAAAGTCTGATCAAGTTGAAAAAGTCATGTGGTAACACATTGCTCAAGTGATTTGTGGCGTGGCCACTGCTACCTCAGGCCTGAATCCAGTTGTGCAGACAGTGTGGAGGCTGCTACCAGGCCCAGCCAAGGTCTCATAGCCACTGCCTCACCTGGGTGAGTTACACAAATAGCATGGCAGGAAGTTGCTGCAAGGCCAGCGAGTCCTCCCTCCAGGGCTTGAAGGGGTGAAGTAAGAGGCCAGAATAGTCCCGCAGAGAGCCCTTTCACAGCCTTTTACTGACAGGTTTGAAGGCATTATTGCGATGGTTGCCTAGCAGCTCCCACGGTGGCCAGTGAGATCTCAGAGGGCATTTGTTTCTTAAAAACACAGGCATGGCTTCTATTTTTTTAAAGAAAAAGATTTCAGATTTTTCTGCAAACCTGGGGCTTTTTGGCTCATAGCTTCAATCTCTGGTTTTAAGTATCCACAGGTGGGGCCACTAGGGTTGCCAAGTCCTTTTTCCTTACCGGCGGCGGGGGGGGGGAGTCCTCCTGCCGCCGGGAGCTTCCCCGGTGTGATGATGTCACCAGAAGTGACATTTATCACGTTGGGGGCGTTGCGAGGGCAACGCTCTGGCAATCGCCCCAAAACTCTATGGTACCATAGAGTTTTGGGGCGATTGCTAGAGCATCGTCCTGGCAACGTCCCCAACGTGATGACGTCACTTCTGGGTGACGTCATTACGCTGGGGAAGGGGGTGGGGTTCCCCCCGCCAGCCGAATGCTGGCCAGTGGATCGGGAACCCCTGTAGCAGGGGATCCCCCGCCCCCTGGGCTGACTTGGCAGCCCTAGGGGCCACACTGAGAATAAGATACATTGATGCTGATTTACTGATGCACATAATGTGTTGAAATAGGTGTTCATTGTGAAGGGGGGGGGGGAAATTCACATACAGAAACTGAAAATGGAACAAAAGGAAAAAAAAATGGGAGCGAGCATGACAAGTTTCAGTTGTACAAGGCAGCAGCAACGGCAGCTGGTGATATTCAAATCATGCTTGCAAAATTTCATAGTCTCCCTAGAAGGGAATCGCAGAAGAAACACTGCTTGCGCTGAAATAAAAGGTATGGTCTGCATGCTCGTGAAATCTGTACAAACGCTACAGAAGCATGGTACCGAATCTCAGTCTTGGAACATAGCTTTATACAGGCGTACAAAACGTATCACAGAGCAATCCTAACCTGAGTTACACCCTTCTAAGTCAGTTGAAGTCAACGGACTTGGAATGGTGTAACTTTGTTAGGGATTTTACTGGCAGAGATAAGCTGAGTGTGTTGTGGCCACCCCAGTGAGTCAGAGCAGCTATGCAAATGTAATGGAGAATAACACTGCACACCTTTTTCTTTCCTTTCAAGAATATTTCCAGCACAGCCAACCTGCAGGCCTTTCCCCCAAGAAACAGATGCTGCCTATTTTTTCCTCCAGACTCAAAAGCCATCAGGCAAACCTGAAAATGTGACTAAGTACCCAGCTTGCCAATTGCTTTGTTTTCTTTGGATGCAGAAGGCTTTTCATTTCCTGTCGCTTCAATCCATATTAAAGAGGATCAGACATCTGGAAGCATACCTTTCCATTTGGTCTAGGAATCTCAGCAGCAACCTGGGCAGCATTCTTTTCAGATAGCATCTAAATTTGGATTATTGAGGGAGTGAGAAAGAAGTGAGGACAGGGAAAGCTGCTGATAAGAGGGCCTTGTGATGTAGTGGTCAGAGGGTTGGACTACGACTGGGGACACCCAGGTTAAGAGCCCTAGTCTTCGATGAAGTTCACTTGGCAAAGTTGGGCCAATCTCCATGTTGTAACCTAACCCTTATACAGGGTTGAAGTGAAGATAAAATGGTGCATTGGTGGGTGTGCTGGCCTGAGATCCTTGGGGGAGGAGTCAGTAAACATCTAAAAAAAGCCCATTGGGGTCCACCCAACATTTGTCCTTGTTACAATCCCATGATTCATCACAGGGAATCAAAGTGCTTGGACTTTCCTCTGGGGAACAGACATGGTCCCTTCTCACTGTAGAAAATAGCATCTCCAGTATATTATGTAGCTCCTCCTAATTGTTGTTACTCAGAAACAGGTCCATTTAGTTCAATGGGATTTACTCCCAAACAACAGTGCAAAGGAATCGAACCATACTTACCTTGGGGGGGGGGGGATCTATTATTGGGTTTTATGAGGTTTTCTTTAACTCTTTAAGCCACAAAAGCCAATGAGGGACAACTGGATCGTGGCCAGAGCACTGTAGGGACTAGTGCTCTCTCACGTGTGGTTTCCTTGATAAAAAGACCTGGTATGCTGGGCCAGGAGCTGGAAGACCCCACTTCAGAGCCCCACCCTGCCATGGAAGCTTGCTGGCTGATGTTGGACCAATCTCTGCCAGCCTAGCTTACCTCACAGGATTGTTGTAAAGATGAAATGAAGGAAGAGTGATGTATAGCTCTCTGAACCCCTTGGGAGAAGTGTGGAATAAAAATGTGCTAAAATAAGTTATAAAAAATTCTCCCCAATAAACAGCTATGAACTGCAGCAGCAAGAGAAGGAAAAAGACAGGCACAAGTATGGCACCTGTCTTCTTTCCCCAACACATAATGGCAAGTAGCAACTTAGGGGGACATTTGTACTGGGGAAAACAGCACACAGGAAACAGGGTTAATGCTTCTGCAATATAGCCCTGATCCAATCCCACACCATTGAGTTTTAAGTAAACGTTAAGTGATCTGGTCACAGATTTCTCATGTGCCATGTTTCACCACTGTGTCTTACTGATTTTCTTTTAGCAGTTCAGGTTATGGCAGCTTTGCACCAGTTTCTGCAGCAGAAGGATTAAGCAAGCTGCTTGGGGCACAGATGCAAAAGCCCCCACAAGCCCCTGAGCTGTTCAACAGCCATTCGAGGTAGACGGCAAACAGGTGAATATAATGAAACTGTGGCTGATGGGTAATCACAATGATCTTGAGGACTTGGGAGGGCGGAGGCCAAAAATACAAGGCAGAAATAAAGTAAGTATTTTTGTTGCTTTGTTGTTTGATCTTACCAGTCTAAGTTTTGCTTTAGGTCTTCCAAATAGGAGTGGGACTTTGAGGGCAGGTGGGTAAATAAACCGTTCTTAGTTAAACACTGATATGTATTGTGAGAATAGCACAGTTAGACCGACAAAATAAATAGGTGAGAGGCTAATGAAGTTAGGCAGGGGTCCGTTGGAGCAGGAGCGCACAGGAGCGCAGCTCCGGGAGTGAGGAGCCCAGGCAGCGGGCACATGACCAAGCCCCACCCCCTTCTCGGCTTCCCTGAGCAGTGCAGAGGCGCAGCGCCCCGGAAAGCCCTGCTAGGGTCTTTATTGATTTTAATGTTTTGTTTTAATATTGATAATTTTATCATTGTTCCTTTTATGACTGTGTGCTGCTTTTCCAGAGACTTGCTCAAGGTGGCATATAAATTTTCTAAGTATACCATTTTTTATCTGGGCACATGGCACATAAGTACTGGAGAAATTTCACCAACCCTTCAGCAGCTTCCACCCCATCAGTTTGGTGTAGTGGTCAGGAGTTGGACTCTAATTTGGGAGAACCGGGTTTGATTCCCCACTCCTCCACATGCAGCTGCTGGTGTGACCTTGGGCCAGTCACAAGTTCTCTCAGAGCTGTTCTCTCATGAGCAGTTCTCAAAAGACCTCTCTCAGCCCCACCTACCTCACAGGGTGTCTTGTTGTGGGGAGGGGAGGGGAAGGGAAAGGGATGGGTGGTGCACATGTCCTGGGTATCTCAAGTCTACTTGAAACCTGGTGGTTTCAAGGGAGCAGGAAGACAATGAGGGTGTGTTCTTTACGCTTATTTTTATTGCACAAAGTATTGGATGGGGAAGGGAATGGAGGAAGAGCAGGTCAGTTTCACTCACCTGTGGAGTGGAGCCTGAGGGGTGGGTGTTGCCTTCTGACAGCCTTCCAGTATGTTAGGGGGTGTGGTATATGCAAATGAGTTATGCAAATGAGTTATGCTAATGAGCTCCTGCACCTCTTTTTCTACGAAATGACCCCTGAAGTTAGGACAGCCACAGGAGTTAAAGTCATGCAACGAGCTTCACTAAAGTCAACAAAGCAGGAATGGGAAGTGGGAGAAGAATAAGAGCAAGAGACAGCAGCTCCACCAAAGCAATTGGTCACAGAAATAGGAACCTTGTTTTGTTTACTACACTGGATTGACACTCAGGGCTGGTTCACACGATATCATAGAACTTTCATCATAGAACTTTCATACCACCTGAAAGTCAGTGGGGGTACATCTGTCTCTAATAAAGGATTCCCTAACCAGACTCTGGTTGGCCCCAGAGGTGCCATGAACTTTGTGGCGAACAAGGCTAATAGGCAAACAAAGCGTGGGCAATACCATAACCATCAGGCATACTTTCATTATATTCACCTGTCCGCCTTCTACCTTGAATGGCTGTTGGATCGTTTGGGGACTTGTGGGGCTTTTGCATCTGTGCCCTAGGTAAAATGAATCTACCCAGAGCCATGAATGGTCAGATCAAGCAATAAAATGAAGCGGGGGTGGGGAGTAAAAATGTCCATGTGTGAAAGTCAATAACATGGAGGGGAGAAAGAAGGACTCCTATTGTGTTGTCTTAGGCCGAGGACAGACTGGCAATCTGCCCCGGGAGAGCTCCACTTGGGAAGCGGGGGAAGGGAGCCCATTCAGACATCCGCAGCTGTCCCTTGGCTCCCTTCCGCACTTAAGCATTTTGCAGCCGGTTTCCTTTCGCTTTAGGAGGACACCGGGAGAAACCGATGTCCAGGGGCCGTCTTCCCCATGCCTCCTGCTTTCAGGCAGTGTGAACTGGAAGAAGGCAGGATTCAAGCGGAAGCGGCTGTGTGAACAATATGCACATTGCTGAAACAGCCCTGCCACAAGCTGTGGAGGCCGGCCCACCCGGGGCCGCTCCGCAGCAGTTTGAACGCTCCGTAACAGCAGCCTTGCGCAATACACTGGCCAGTTTGAACTGCCAGCCCCGGGGAATTCCCCCCCCCCCCGCAGCTTTTGCCTCTGGATTCCTCCCACTCCAGATTGCCAGTCTGTCCTCAGCCTCAGAATGTGTTTGTGTGAAATACTGCCAATTGCCCTGTACTTCCTGAATACATGGGAGGCAATCGAATGAATAGGCTTGAACTGTTCATGAGCAATCAAACTGATCAGCAAAAACCAGCTCCTTGTTCGCAATAGGTGAACAGACTGTGATTCGAACCAATGGGAGTCTGAGCATCCATAACTGGACTGTGCTACAGATCTCTGTCCCCATTGGAGTGACAGCAAGCTGCCTACAGTCTTGATTGTTTGGACTCTGTTGGAACATGACCCCCCCCCCCCCCCACAGACAAAACATAGCCAGTTCACAAATGCAACGGTGAGTCCCAGAATGTTGAGGAAATCATTGTGCATTGATGAGAGAAGGGTAGCTTGGTGGGAGAGCAGATGCCTTGCATGCACAGGTTCAGTCCCTGGCATCTCTCATTAAAAGTATCCCAGGTTGTGGAGAAAGTGCTTTCTGTGCCTCAGACCCCAGAGCTGCTGTCGAACAGAATAGCTAACACTAACCTAGATGACCCAGTGGTCAGAGTCAGCATAAGACAGGTTCATGTACACTGTTTAAGCTGTCCTTTAAGGACAGATCCGTGTCAGAATTCTTGGGAGAAGAAAGCCACCTATGCCTGTAGCTTACTACTTTTTGTGATTCCCCCGCCTTCTCCTTTCATATTTGTTCTTTTTTAAAGGAAGAGAGCAAATTTTGTTCAACCTTGTGAACAGCCTCGGGCTATGAGCAAAAGAAGCTGCGATTCTGCAGAGATAACAAAAGCCAAACAGATGAAAATATGTGGAAAAAATTCCAGCGACAAGGTTTCCACTGGTAGCACACCATGTCGAGAAACAAACTCCCAGGTCAGCAAAGGTGGTATGAACAGAGATGGTTCTGGTGACAGCCACAGGCTATGTTGCGGCGGCAACAGGGGACGGCAGCATGATTATGTTTTATTTTACTATATCTATTAGCAAAGTGGTTCTCTCGTGACAGGCACAAAAGAAGGAAAAGCAGGCCACCCTCAGACAAAGTAGGAGCGTCTACAAAATTGGCATCGGAAGGGCTGAGTGTTCTCGAAGAGGCATGGAACACTGAGACCAGTTGAGAGTCAGTTGCCTTGAAACCCCTGTGGGGTCGCCATAAGGCAGCTGTCATGAGTCCTGCTGAGGATGTGGCCCCAGCTCCAGCTGAGCCTGTGCTCCCGGCTTCAGCAGAGCCCCCCGACCACCTGTCCCAACAACAGCGGTGGAGGAACAACGCCTGACAGGCAGCCCCCCTGACTCGCCTCCTCCAAAGGTGCGTTTGCGGAACTAGCTCAGGCAAGACTTAGCGTCCCGGCGGAGGGGGGTGTGCCTGCACAGCAGGCGGTCCCTCAGTCCTGAGTTCTAACAGAAGCCAGGCTGAGCACTAATTAACCCCGGCACCTGAGGGGTATTTAGCTTCCCCTCCTGATGCTGGTTCCTCGTGCCAGCAACTAGTCAGTTTGACGACGCTCTGCACCTCCCTCACCCATGCTCCTGATTCCTGATCCGTGCTTTGAACTCTCGGCTCCTTGACTCCCAACAACTACGCTCTCGGTTTGTACTTCGGACTCTGTTCTTTTGGCTCCTGCTTGCTACCCCTTGATTCTGACCTCAGACTGGACTTGGACTTTCGCTCTCTCTCGCCCTGCCTGCACCCAGCCCGTGACAGCAGCTGTGACTCAACAGCACACTCCATCAACCCCTTTCAACCACCAGAAATACCATTAGTCACAGGACCTATGAGGACAAAAAGCCACGTGGGCTGCAGTGAGGAGGAGGAAGGCAATAGAACTGTTCCTGTTCTGGCGAGGAGCTGGTCTCTTCTAATAATATTCTTAGACCCGTTTTAAATACAGGTATTTGATTTTGCATGCCGTTCAAGATTCCTGTAGCAACATAATTATCATGACTTCACAGTTTGAATACCCATCCTAGATCAGGCCCGTAGCTACAGTGGGGCATCTTGAGGCTAGGCCCCCTGACTTATTGGCAAGGCCCCATGACTTCCCACCCAGCCCAGGGCATCATGGCCTTCTCCCCCCAGGAGGGACAGCTCCAGCCAAGTGCCTCTGGGGGAGGAGGCAGGCTAGATGCTCACAGCTGGAGGGAGACTCCGACTTGCCGGCAGCGAGATCAGATTCCTGCCCCCCTCTTTCTCTAATTAAATCACCTTTAATTTGATTAGCCAGTGCCCCCTAAGAAATTTAAATGCCCCCTGACATTAAAAATCCTAGCTACGGGCCTGCCCAGATGCTATAATTTTCCTATCTGAAGATGGTATCTGAAGTTTTCTGAAGAAGTGAGCGGTGACTCACCAAAGCTCCTAACCGGCCACAAAATTTGTTAGTCTTTAAGGTGCTACTGGGTTCCTGCTCTTTTCTGCTGCTACAGACAGACTAACATGGTTACCCATCTCGATCTATGTTTTTCCTTTTCGTCATTCTGGCTTAACATGTTCTCCCTGCTCCCCACCCCCCCAATTGGTGAAGCCCCTTCAAATCCTTCCATCTCAAGAAATTTCCAAGCTCAATAATCCATTTCTTTCTCAAGGTTGGGTCATACCAGTGGTTCCAAACCCTGGGGCTGGGGACCCCGTGGGCTCTGGAGTTATTGCAAGGTCCATAAATCGATGGGGGGGGGGGCAGTACATGATTTTTTTTTCATGTTAAAAAAGGGGTTCGTAATACCCAAAATGTCAGGGACTACTGCTTCATAGTATTTTTCTCCCCAGCTCCCCCATAACATGCTGGTGGTGAATATGCTTTCTCATGCCTGAAGCCATTTTAGAAAGCTCGCAGGATCTGTTTGAAACACTATTTTTATTTAGCATCTCATTACCCACCCTCAGCCTTCGAGAAAGGGTGGAGCATAAGCCGAAATCATGTATGCAAACAAGTTTACATGGCAGAATAAATGGCATGTTGACTCAGTTAATGGCTCGGCTTGGCTCTTACAAATGGGCTGCTGTGTTGCTGAATTATTTAAGTCCCAGCAGTGCCCAATTATGCAAATCCGATTATCTGTTTAAGGAAGCTTAGCTGGAACAGCTTGTAGTTGTAATGCTTCATATTTCTCCACCACCATCCCCAGCCCAGCAAGTCAAAGCTGAAAAGGGGCTTTCTGATATCGACTACCTCCATGTCAGTTAACATCCAAGATACAAGGGTGTCTTGGTGGCCTTTAACCATAGCACCTGACATCACGCCCAGTGGTGGGGCTGGTTAAAGGTTGCTGGTGGGACTCGGGTACACCTGGGCTGCATCCACATCTTGCCGGATATTTCATGGTCGTTGTGCTTTAGCAATTGTTTGCAACTGGATTGACTTGCCCACACAGGAACAGTTGCACATATCCAGTGAAGTGAGGATGCAGCTTTGGGGAATGTATGAACAGGCTCTTTGTCATGTTGCTATATATTAAAAAAAATGTATACACCCATCTTTCTTCTGAGCACCTCACTTTTTGTTGTTTGTTTATGAATGGTTTTGTTGGCAGCTTTTTGGTGTCACCCATTTTTTTGTTGCTGCTGTTTCTGATTGACTTGTTTCTTTCACGTCCATTTGGGCGCCATTTTACTTTTTTTTTTGGTTTTTTTGCAAAAAACACTAGTTTCTATGCCAAAAGTAACACTGCAGATGCTGGGATTGTGAAATTCAAGTTTATCTTTATCTCTATGCGTGTAAAGTGCTATCAAGTCACAGCTGATTTATGGAGACCCTGTAGGGTGTTCAAGGCAAGAGACGTTCAGAGGTGGTTTGCCAATGCCTGCCTGTGAGGCTTCTGTGCTATCAGCAAATGATCAGTCCTTTGTTGATTAAAACATAGTCCTTTATTCAAATACTGGTACAGGTCTCAATGTTTGTTAGTGATACCATACACAGAGGGCAGGGGACTATTATACCTGCAAACATGAAAGTATAAACATTGATCACCCATCAGCATTCAGTAAAAATGCGGGAAGGCAGATTCACCTTTTGTCACCCAGGGGTGAGAGAACATAAAAATTCCCAGCTCGAACTGTGTGACCCAGAAGTGCCAGGTCCCCCGGCAAAACAGGCAGGAAGAAACAATAAAATAATTCTCAAGGCTACATTTAGCAGATAGCACTCTTAGCGAAGGGGGAAGAAGTACAAGGGAGTGGAAAAGAGATAACTTTGTACTATGTGACACCCTGGTATGTGGGAACCCAAGTTCCCGCCTGAAATGTAACATTGAGCAGACGAGTAATCTACACCAAAAGGAGGGGCAATAAAGCATCTGGTCAAACGCTCACTACAAAGAAAACGAAAGTAAGCAATAGAGCAGTTTTACAGAGATACATCAATGTCAGATTCAATCAATAAGAAACATTGTAGAAACATTTTAAAAGACCCCTTATGCAAAGCAGAATCTGACACTGCCTCAGTGTCATGACCCTGGTATTCCTTGGAGGTCTCCCATCCAAATACTAACCAGAGTCAACTTTACTTAGCTTCCGAAATCTGATGAGAACAGGCTAGCCTGGGCCATCCGAGTCAGGGCGCATCCTTACCTACCTTGTATGTAAGACAATACAGGTGAAAATGCTTACACTTCCCATCAGCTCATGAGGATACCAAACAGATGGAGTGCCCATGACTGAACCGCTGGTTCGCTTCCTGTGAAGAAGCAGGCGGAGCCAAGTGCCAGTTGACCTATTCATTTATAATATATTTCAGAGTGACTTTTCAGCACCCCAGCCTGATGGGAATAATAAAAAAATTAAATGCAAATAAAGATGGGATTCTAAGCTGTAACTGAATCAAAGCATGGTGGTGGAGTGTCTGTCTGCTTCCTGCCATCCCATTGATATCCCCACTGATGACAACTGGAAACTAGAGGAAGCTGCCGCTGCTGCTCATCCCCTCTCTGGGCCCACAAGGTGACAATGATGAGCACCCTCCATCAGTTTGTGGGATGCCAGCTTCCTGGTGGGACCTGGTGATCACCTAGAATTATAGCGCATCTCCAGGATGCGGATATCACTCCCCCTGGAGAACATAGATGCTGTCCTCCCCAGGCTCCACCCCCAAATCGCCAGGAGTTTGCAAACCTGGATCTGGCCACCTCATGCCGGCTGGGGGCTGGGGGGCAGGGGAGAAACCCTAATCGGATCGCTCAATCTTGGGGCCCACAGTAAAGAAGAGAAGGAGCAGTAATAGCAGCATTGTTAACTCAGGGGCTTCCCCAATGATACTGTGGTGCCTCAGAGTCCACAAAAATCTTCTGGTGAAGGAGGTTATGGGCTTGGTCCAATGCCAGTAATCCCCTTCAGATGCTCAGACCAGAGCTGACCAGAGGTATCAGGGCCTTCCAGGCATGGACTTCCTTTACACTCCCCTCAAGTTCGGAGCAACACATGCAAAAACGCTTGCTAAGAACAGGTATGGTACTACTCTCCCTGGCAGCCCCTTACCAAATCGTCAGACTTGTAGCCCCAGAGATTTGTAACCCTAGGTTTTCCCCTCCCCCCATTATGGCAGCTCTTGTTGATAGTCTGTATCTACCCCCCTATGTCAACAAGAAAGAGACACAACACACCAGCATGGAACTGTGGAGCAAATTCTCAAGTGGAACCAACTGACAGCAAAAAGCACTCCTCTCAGTCTGCTTTGAAGTGAGATGCCCTCCCATCCGTATGAGCGAGGCGCATCCCTCTGGAGAAACGGAAGACAGACATTAGGCGGGCATCAGCGGAGCTTCTAATTGTTCTCCCTACTCTGTCAGCTTTGGCTAACAACAGGCTCCATCTAGGGTTTCAGTCTCGGCAGCGAAACAAACTGAGTTACTTACGCTTTCTCGCTTCCTGAGTCTGCTGTTATCTCTGTCCCCTCGTCACATGTCTGATCTTTTTTTTTCTGTAGCTCAAATGACTGATTTGAGGGACTAGTCAGTGATCCAATTCTCCTCTTCCTTCATCTTCCATTCTCATGGGGAGAGGGGAAAACATTGCTGGGAACACTCTCAGCAGTAATTTCAAATAAATAAATATATATGTGTGTGTGTGTGTGTGTGTGTGTGTGTGTGTGTGTGTGTGTTTTACATGGTTCTGACGTACAGGAACCCACAAAACCATGGAGGTGGTTTTAACTCCTCACTCCTGTACCGCTTTCTCCATTTTAGATCTCCTCAAGTCGAGATTTTTCCTCACCCAGAGAAACACGCAGGCTGTCTCTGTGTTGTTTCCCTCAGCTGAACAACAACAGCAGGGGGATATTAATGAATTGATGGAGGGGGAAAGAGTCAACTGTTCCCCATGTGGTGGCCCGGTCTGAATAAAAAAACCAGTGCACAACAAAGCCACAAGGCAGAAAGGGGAAAGAACCAGGGAGACAACACAAAATTACCAAAGCTGACTGAAATGAGAAGGCACACTCTACAGAATGGTGGTGGTGGTAAGTGCGGTCAAGTCACAGCTGACCCATGGTGACCCTTCATGTTTATTTTTAAGGCAGGAGACTTACAGAGATGGTTTGCCATTGTCTACCTGTCAGAGTCTTCAGTAATCAGCACTCAACAACGTTCCTTAAGCAGGATCAGTTTATTGTAGTCAGTTTACTTTACATTCTCTAAACACTATCTGTGTTCAGACTAAAGAAGGGAAGCGGGAAAAGGGATTTTATACAAGGTTCAAACTGGGGTGTCAGATGGCTACAAACCAATGAATGCCACTATAACGGCTTCTATTTCCAAGCAGGAAATTCTCAAGAGAAACCCGAGATCTTATGTAAACAGGGACAAATGCTAGAGGAGAATCTAAACAGAGACAAATGCCAGAGGAGAATCGAAAGTAACATTCCAGTGTCAGTAACCTTCCCCCCCTTTTCTTCATAGGGTCACTCTCTTTACCCCCACCTTTTTATTTATGACAGCCTAGCTGACTCCCTCTGCATAGCAACCATGGACTTCCTTGGTGGTCTCCCATCCAAGGACTAACCAGGACTGACCCTGCTTTGCTTCTCAGATCTGATAAGTTTGGGCTAGCGTGGCCATCCAAGTCAGAGCCACTGCAGAATAGTAATAGAAGAAGAGCCAAGTCAACTGCTCAGTTCTGTCATATTTTCATCCCTCACTTCCTCCAAGGGGCTCCAAGCAACATACCTTTGGTTGAGGGCAGCAACGGCTTTCCGTCTGTCTGGTGCTCCTGTATTCCTGCCCCGCCCCCCAGCAGTAGCATCATTGATAGTCTTAACACCATCTTTTAGGTTATTTATTGTGTCTTATTGGATTGTTTTATATTTAACTAATATAGGCATATTTTATTGTACACTGCTTTGAGCCCGGTCCCACAAGGAAGAGTGGTTACAAAAAACTAAACAAACAAACAAACACCTTGTTCTTTTCTCTTCCTCTATTTTATCCTCAACCCTATGAGGGTATGTTAAGCTGAAAGAGAGTAATCGGCCCAAGATCAGACAGTCAGCTTCATTGCTAAATGGGGAATTGAAGCCAGTTCTACTCTAATACTTTAACCACTGTGTAACTCTAGTTCTTAGTATTTTGGAAGTTAGGGGCGGCAACCAAGAAGGCCCTGTCAATTTAGCCTCCATGTAACTTGGCACCTGAAGCCAGACTTTCCCAGCTGATCCTAAACAAAAGGATACTTTACACAGGACTAACTAAGCTCTGTCTGCAATACCCAGGATCTGGATCACTGACTGATCAAGTTATAGCCAGCAACTTGAAATGCATCTGGAAATGTACTGGTAATCCGTGTTGCTAATTCATGGCAGTCATGTTGTGATTCTGCTGCCCTTTGGCTGACACTAGTCATGAAGCAGCATTTTGCAGCAGCCACGGTTTCTGAACTGTCTTCACAGGCAGTCTCATATAGAGCACATTATGTGTGTGAGTGCATAATGTGCCATCAAGTCACAGCCAACTTATGGGGACCCCAGCAAGGGACTTTCAAGGCAAGTGAGAAGCAGAGGTGGCTTGCCATTGCCTTCCTCTGCAGACTCTTCCTTGGTGAACTCCCTTCCAAGTACCGACTCTGCTCAGCTTCTGAGATTCGATGACATCAGGCTATGTACCATGCCTCCTCCTCTCACAGAGCACTTTATAGGAGTCCATAAATCACTAATGCATGAGTGACATTACTGAGGTGTGTTCCCCTGACAGTAGACATCACTAATTTCCACCTGCTCTCCATGTTAAGCAACAGACTTACTCATTTTAAAGGCAACCTCTTTGCTCTTATCTTTATATAACTTCCAGCTCAGGTCACTGTTATGTATCCCAGGCAGCAAATACTGATTTGCATCAAAAGGGCCTGAAACCACCCAAGTGGTTTGCAACAAGTGGACCTTCATTTGATGACTCATAGAGCCTGGGAAGTACATGTGCACTTTAATTCATCAAAAAGGGTCCGCCACCATTGAAATTCATCTCCGAGTTCCTTCTAGTACTCCACTGCCTAGCAAGAGACTCCCTTGTGGCATCAAGCAGAATGACAGATGCTTCAGTAACCAAGGTCAGCTGTGACATCAGAGGTCACCACTCAGCTCTTGTACTGCACATGCATACACATGATGGGCTGCCACAATAATCGCTGTCATGTCCGTGTACATTTGGCTTCATGTCTGAGAACATGGAAAATTGAATCCGGGACTTGGTTTTTCATGATAAAATCATTTAATGAGCCGTGACCGATTTCTGGAAGGGTTCGTATCATACAAGAGGCATGATGCAATTAACATTTGTGCAGCTGAATAGAAATCACTTGTAATCCTCCACTCTGCGCGTCCATTGCGTCTGTGTCACCAGGGTAAGTGGAGACGACAGTGAAGCACATTTATGGGAACATGGCCTAAGGCCATAAATGTGGGACTGATGAACTTCCATCTCACAGGCATTCATCTCTGAAGTTGGATCCTGCAATAGGACTGGGGGGAAAACCTTTGTAGGAACTAAAGGTCTTGGTTTTAGCAGTTTTTCAGGAGTTGTTGCAAAAGGGCAACAAAAGTGGTAACTGTAATCCTCTACACATGGCACTCTGGTGCATGGAGAGGACAATGGACACCAGCTGGCTGGTCTGAATGGAATATATGCATGTAGGGAGTATATATGTATAGGCCCCCTTACCATGGAATGCTCAGCCTTCCTGTTCATGGGTGGTGGTTAGGGTTGCCAGGTCCTACCTGGCTGCTGCTGGTGTGTGGGGGGACTCCTGATCCTCCCTGCAGGGATTCTGGAGTGCCACAGAGTTTTACCCCAAACCATAGAGTTTTGCACAAAACCTAGAGTGTTGCCCCCGATGTCGGAAACACAATGATGTCACTCTTGAGCTATGTCATCATGCCGGTGCCAAGGGCACCAGGAGGGGCTCCTCGGGGATGGGGCTTTCCCCACTGGCCTGCTGGGATGCGGTGGATTCCTCCACTGGTCTGCTGGGATGTGGAATCCCCTGTCCCCACTGGGGGAATGGCAACCCTAGTGGTGGTGGAGTCTACACACATAAACGTCCCACATGCCAAGCAATGCTCCCTCTAAGCTGTGGAGTCTTGTGAGCAAGAATTCTGCTTTGTGACCTACTGGCATTAACGCTGTGAGCAAGCGATTTGACTGCTGCATGAATTAGTCTGCTCTGGAGCCATCCTTCCTGAGCGAAGGCAAAAATGTGTGAGCCGGAGGCTAGAAAACTGTGAGCTAGCTCACACTGACTCAGCTTAGAGAGAACACCGATGCCAAGCCTTTGTGTTCTTGAGCTGGTGACTGCAGATAAGCAGGGGGCAGGTCCAGCACATTCACAGCCACTGTCTCTGCATGCAGTGAAATGGTGATGTGTGATCATGTGTGATTCCTAATTTTTTTAGGTTTGCCCTTGTGACCTATATAGGAAATGTTGCTCTCATTCGGAAAGGACTTCTTGGCCATTACGGACATTAGCCAATATCCGGACATTATACTGAGATTAGCCAATATCCATTCTGTCTTGATGTCATCAGGTCTAGTGCATGATCCCTGATTGGCCGGGATTGTTTGAAAAGGAATGAAAAAGGATAAAGCAGCCATCAAAGCAGTCACAGCTGTGGTGGCTGTGAACAGTGGGGAATGGTCACCAAAGAAGAGACACGGTAAGGGCTAGAGAGTTTGCCCTCCCCGCATTAGTAGTTTGAACCCAAAAATGAACTTAGAGAAGGTTTGCTGACTCCTAGCCTGGTGATGCGCACATCTATATATACAAAACTATGAGGACTTGATGCTAGCTTTTATGGAAATTAAATCTGGCTTTTTAGAAATTTAGCTGCCATCCCAACAAATCAAAACACTGCAAGCCACTGAAGCGCATGAAGAAAACACTCTTTTAAACAATTGTGTTCTTCTAGGTTCCTAGCAGTGAAGGAAACACTGAGGCCTGAATGTTGATCAATACTCACAACCCACACTGTTCTCTGTGACAGCTCCTTTCTTCCTTTCTGCCTCTATGTTTACACGAGAGCTCCGGGCAGCCTCTGCCACGTGGCTTTATTGGATTTTCTTCATGAAAGCCTCACTTATCTGATGCACAGAAGAAAGGAGGTTGACTCTCAAGAGCTTCAAGTTCTAATACAAAGACTCCTGGGCCAAAACGTGCAGCAGGTGGGAAATGAATATAACTCAATTGCCTATGTCTGAAAACCCCAAATGAGACAGCTGAGGCCTTCATCGCGAAGCAAGATCAAGAAGGAAGTAGACAGAATCTGTGAGGTATTTGGATAATAAACATCATGTCCTCCTCTCTTCTCCACAGGGATACAAAACCTCCTTTTTTTTTCTTTTTTTTAAAAAAGAGGATTTCCTTCAGTGTTCAGGCCAAGAGATCCAGGACACATGAAGCAAGCAACTGGGTGACCCATTTTCGTAAAAAAAAATTAAGGAATTCCTGGGTATTCATGTATTATAATTTTTATTAAGTTTAACATATTATAGGATAGGAAAATATAGAGGTAGGAAGGGTACAGAATATGGGATAAGACATAAAGGAAAATTTCATCAAATTTATATAACAGCTGTTACAAGTTTTCAGTCTTAATTCTTTGTTTCCAGTTCTATTTCTTTGTAAAATTACTAAGGTTAATATCGCTTAGTCTAATCGCTAGAATCTTCTGATATGTTTCCTGACAAGAGTCAAATTCTAAGGTTGGAGTCTCTCCAAATTTATATTATATACATTCATTGTTCTTGGTCTTCAAAGTTCCTTTCCATCCAGTCATAAAATAGTGTCCAATTATTTCTGACATTTTGTTTACTTCTGCCCTTCGATAGGTTTGACAATTTGTCCATTTCTGCTGTTTCAATTTTTTTTGGGTCAAAAGTTCAATTTCCATTGGTATCTCTGCTTTCTTCCAGTGCTTTGCATAAAGGATTCTTGCTGCTGCAACTATGTGTATAATTAGATATTTAATTTTTTTATTTTTTACATCAGGCATAATATTAAGCAGAAACATTTTAGGTTTAAATTTTAGCAGGAACAAACATATTTTCAGTAGCATTTCATGAACCCTTGTCCAGTATAGCATCACCTCTTTATACTTCCACCAAACATGGAAATAGCTTCCCAGAATTCCTGGGTATTCCTGATGAGGGATGCTACAGATTTTTCCTCACACATGTTCTACAGTTGAACTTAAAAAAAAAATTATTGAGTTTTTATAAAAGCAAAGAAAACAAAAAGAAAAAAAACATACAAAAATAAAAACATACTAACAGATATGGAGTCAGTACTATATGTATCCACCTTAACATTTCTACTGAAATCAGTATCTAATTCACCAAATCAGCTTATCCTAATTTTATAGGAGCATAAAATTAGAGTTGATACATGTTTTTATGAATGGTTGGATGAACACTATAAAAATGAAAAAAAAAGTTCTACAGTTGAACTCAGGGGTCATTTGGGGCCGGAGCTAGGCGGAGCGGAGCTCCGCCAGCTCAGGAATGGGCACTAGGGCAGCCATGGGCCGAATCAGATTCCCTGATCTGATTTGGCCCGCTGCTGAAATTTGGCGGCATCTTAAAAAGCAGCTGGAGGGAAGGCGGTTTAAGGGAGAGGCTCCAAACTTGCAGGGTAGCTGCTGGAGCCTCTCCCCCAAATACCCACCAAGTTTCAAGAAGATTGGACCAGGGGGTCCAATTCTATGGGCCCCCAAACAGGTTGCCCCCATTCCCTCCATTGTTCTCTATGGTGGGAAAAAGTAACGTTTTTTTCCCACCACAGAGAACAATGGAGGGGATGGGGCAACCTGTTTGGGGGCCCATAGAATTGGACCCCGTGGTCCAATCTTCTTGAAACATGGTGGGTATTTCAGGGAGAGGCCCCAGCAGCTACACTGCAAGTTTGGAGCCTCTCCCTCAAACCCCCTCTCCTCCAGCCCTTCATATACCCTATGAGTTTTTGCCATTGACTTCAATGGCCCATAGGGTATAATGGGGCTGAAACTGACATTCGGCCGGCCAGCTGGGGAAGCGGAGGGGAGGCTTTTGAAGATGCCCCCCCCCCCCGCTTCCCTTTCTGACACACTTCCAGTGATGTCAGGTTGTGTGGCATATGCTAATGAGTTATGTTAATAGGTATGCTAATGAGCTCCTGCACCTCTTTTTCTATGAAATGACCCCTGGTTGAACTTAATGTGTTTGAAGGTGTTGATCAGATGCGAGTGCATCACCCCATCTATAGGGTTCATGCCAGTCAGACACAAATGCCTGCCACTTGCATCGGGTTTTCACAGAACTTCGCATATGCACCCATTCACCCTGATCCGTGGCCACTGACATCACTGAGGACTGCTCAGTGGACTGAGGACTACTCAGACAAACACAGAAGGATAGGATTTTATCGATAGGCCACATTTATTGATGACTGATTTCTATGACTTATGCATGATCGAACTGTTATTTAAACAATTGCCCATTGTGTGGAACAGTTATGTGGGGAGGATGGGAAGGTAGTAGAACTCAATTGGGCTGTGCGACAAGCAAATTGTGATATCTTAAGAACATAAGAGAACATAAGAGAAGCCAATGTTGGATCAGGCCAGTGGCCCATCCAGTCCAATACTCTGCATCATACAGTGGCCAAAAACACCAGGTGCCCTCAGAAGGTCCAGCAGTGGGGCCAGGACACTAGAAGCCCTCCACTGTTGCCCCCCCAAATCAAGCACCAAGAATACAGAGCATCACTTGCCCCAGACTGAGAGTTCCTATCTATACCTTGTGGCTAATAGCAATAATAATAATAATAATAATAATAATAATAATAATAATAATAATAATAATAATAATATCGTGTATGGTTGGGAAGGAATTTGGTGAAGGAATACAGAGAAGTAATCTGCCAAACACCAACAAACAGACTGATGAAGTATCGGACTGATCATCGAAAAATCAGGTCCCTGTTTGCATCTGGCAAACTTGTCATGAGCCGAACCAGCAAGTGTTCAAGCATGTTTTCCCTTTCTGGGTGAGATGGGCCAGCTTTCAGAAGAAGAGATGATGACGATGATGAAGAATTTCTCATCCCTGCCATTTCAGCCTGCAAACCCCCATTTTGATTGCTCCCTGGTGCAAGTTGTACCTCCGTGTTCATACAATTTTCTTTATTTAATAATCATATTTTATTGTAAACAGCCAAAGAAGATTAAATCAAAAACAGCAAACAAGAAGCAGCATGAAATTATAGCAATTCATAAAAATCAAACGAAACAACTGTCTCATACCTTGTCATTCCAAGATGTAATAAATATTATCCATCCATTGTCTGAGCTTTGAAAATTATTTCTTAGGGATCCCTGGTAGTACATCAGTTTTGTTAACAGCACAATATGTCAAACACAATTTAAACCAGTTATTTATACATGGGGGTTCTGTCTTTCTCCAATTTGTAGCTGTTGTGTTTGTTTAGAAGCAGTAATAGCTTGAAAAGGGCTCTGGTATCCTAAAGCTCCAATTCCTATTGGCTGATTAATAAAGATTCCCATTGGTCCTGAAGCCAATCTAGATACCCAATCACTGAGCCCTGCTTGGGTCCAATAGTATTGCTTTTATATAGTTACCTTGTTGAAAGTTATGTGTTAGAACAGTATAAATGAAAGTGCTGCTCTCATAGAGCTGTCTTTTGAGCTGAACAGTGTCACTGAATAAAAGCCTGTTTGTTTGAATTTATCGCCTCCTGCTCAATAATTAAAAGTGGCTATTGCCAATGTAGGTGCTTTAAGTAGACCGAGGCCCTGATTTGTATCTGAAGGGGGTACATAGCCTTCTGAAAAACCTAATAAGGTCACTTTGGGATCTAAAGCAATTTTGATTTTCTGATCCCTGCTCTTTCAGCCTGCAAATCCCCCCCCCCCCGCTCGCTCTTTGGTGCGAATCGAACATGTGGCTCTTTATTTCCACACCCTTTTCTGCGTCCTCACACCAAATTTGTACTATAAAATGTACACATTTTCCAAGGTTACTGTTTCATCAGTTAATGAGAATGATCCACGCTTGTTGGTAAACAGTTTAACCTGAACTGAGACTGTGTTTTCTTCTTATACCTCAAACTATAAGGGCTGAGAGTAACATTCTTTTCGGACCTTTGACTTTCCCATGCATAATTCCTGCAATGTCTCTTGCAGAGTTCTTTCATAAACATTTCACCAACAGACTTCCCACCAGCATGTGCTTAAATAACTATTAACACAGGCAGTCTTTCCTTGTTCCATTCATCCACAGTTTGGGAATCCTGAACACTGAGAACACTGAGAAATTCTCTGTCGAGATACTGAATACATTACTGCACATGTATAATGACTGCAGATATATACTTGTTACAATAAAGAGAGGCGGGATACCCCTATTTACCCTCAGGGAAGCCCCAGTCTCAGGGAAAACACTCTTTCCTGGGAAATGAAGCAATAAAACTTCTGCAATGGCAAACGTGGAGGAGGTGAGTTTCCTTTATGGAGACAAATAGGTGGGACCGAGAAACCACATGCCCACCTACCAGGGAAGGGCAAGAGAGATGGTTATTTGGACATCCTGATTTGGGCCATAAAGGTTTTGGAATGGGCACCTTTCTTTGATCGGAGAAAAGGCACAGGTGGGGATCCACTCCCAGTTTCATGATCCCAGGTGGGACAGAAAGAGTTAAATGGTCTGGGGACCCAAGTCAAGAGTGCAAGCCAAGGTCCAGGGAAGAAGAGCTCAAGGGAGTGAGGTCTATCTTGACCAGCATCTGTTTTTCAAAGTTCCAGTAGGCTTGTGCCCATTCCACCAGTGGCTGTACAACTTAGCCTCATGTGTCTTCTTTTCTTAGTTCTGTAATATATTGTACTGTTTTGATACAGTTTTCCAATGTCCTTGTGCTGTGGTAATTTGAGATTGTGTCTGGGTAAATAAAGATTTTTTTTTCCCTTTTAAAGATCTCAGACTATGGTCAATAATTTTCATGGCGGCACCTGACTGCCCTGACTGGCCAGGAAGGAGGGCGTATGTGTGACCTGTGCCTCCAGCTGCTGATAGAATAAGGAAGGGCAGCCCTTGGGTGGGAGTGGCAACTGAGGCAGGGAGAGTGAAAAGGATGGGCTGTGGGCAGTGTTCCCTCTAAGCTGGGTTAGTGTGAGCTAGCTCACAGTTTTCTAGCCTCCGGCTCACACATTTTTGTCTTCGCTCAGGAAGGATGGCTCCAGAGCAAACTCATCCATGCAGCAGCCAAATCGCTCGCTTACAGCTTCAATGCCACAAAGTAAAATGTTTGCTCACGAGACCCCACAGCTTAGAGAGAGCATTGGCTATGGGAAGAAGAAGCTCTCTTTCAGGCATACAGATTCCCCACCGCCTCTTGAGCAGAGACAGTAGGAAGGAAGGGGAGAAAAAGGAACTATTTTACACTCACCACTCATGCTGGGGAGGGCTAACACACAAACTCATTGATTAAGTCTTATTGATAGCCGGTCCATATAATATTAAACCTTCCCTATTTCATGTGCGTTACCACTAATGGACAGTCTTGATCAGGGGTCCTTTCGTAGAAAAAGAGGTGCAGGAGCTCATTAGCATAACTCATTAGCATAACTTATTTGCATATGCTACACCACCTGACATCACCAGAAGTATGTCAGAAGGCAAGAAAGAAAGGAGAGAGAGAGAGAGAGAGAGAGAGAAAGAAAGAAAGAAAGAAGCTGGCAGAGAGGGGACAGCTACTAATCCAAGCCTCAGTCATACCACTATTCTGGGAGGATAGCTTCAGTGGTGGCTGAAGCCTTCAGAAGGCTGGTCGGAGGAACAAGGACCTTTCCAGGGGACGGGGTCATTTTGCTGCAGCCATGACACAAGCAGGCATTACCCTGCAGGGTGGGGGGAGCTGGCACCAACTCCCGGAGTTGTGCTCCCCCGAGCTCCTGCTCGAAAGGACCCCTGGTCTTGATTGACCTACCAGCATTTCGAACAACCCCGCCTTGTTCCAAGCTCTGCTGGCATTACTTTCAGTTTCAACTAAACAAGGGGTTGGTTGCAGCTGTCAGAATCTGCTGATTCAGACAAATGTATCTTGCTATTTACAGCCATGCTCCATTTTGTATTTGCTGCTTTGCTTTTTTATAGTACTGTATGTACGCCTTCATCAACACCTGTCATGTACCCCTCATCCTGGCCAGTATGTATTAGCATGTATGTAGAATGTGTAACCCCAGGTTTATGACCCTGACCGGCCTGGTTTGTGTAACTGTCAAAGCGGGAGGATGTCAGCTTCAAAGCTTAGGAACAATGGGCCTCTCACACTCCTACCTCCGCATTCCATTCATCTCGGCTGAGACTCTAAGGGAGGACAAGCCTCATCTCTTATCAATGTGCAAAAGCCTCGAGGCCATGGATTGTTATGTGAACTGGTAACATCTGAAGGGTCTGGTTGGGAAGGGGAAATTTACAACTTGACACCTCACTTTCTTTCCTGTGGGAAGCAAACGGCCAGAGCCCCGTTTTGCCCGCCGTTTTTCCCTTGTAGTGATTGGCTACCTATGGGTAATTCAAACTGCTTAGAAAAGTATAATAGACCTGGTTTGGCCATCTGTGTCATCTCTGACAATAATCCGAGAAGCTGTACCAATGTAGAGATTGGAAATAAAGAACTGTGTTTCATCAACAAAGATCTGATCCTTGACTACTTTGAGCAGAAGTCTCACAGCAGCTCAGCACCAAGGGAGTCCCCTCCACAACCTGCTGCACAAGTCAATGAGGCACTGGCTTGAGGAAAACACCCTTTGTCCATTGATGACTCAGCATGTTTGCGAATTAACCCTAATTCTGTTCTCGTCACCCACATTAAACCTCCCGCCCCTGGTTAGAATACTGACGCTGGAACACTTAGAGAAGTTTCATGCCACCTCTGCAGAGAACTGCATGTTTACCTGGGTGATTTCCTGGCTAAACCCGTTTTACAAGAGGGATCTTTTATATCTTATGCAGGGAATAGCACTTCCAGGAAATAGGATCCTGGACATCCGGTTATAATTTTATGGGATTTTATTGGCATGTACGCTCTAACAATCTTCCTTGTGTAATTAAAGGAAAGAAAGTCTCCAGAATGCACCCCAGCAAAGGGAACTTCCCAGAGGATACAGTTTAATATAGCCTAGATTACCCTAACCTCGATTAAAACAGTCACCTTGCACTGAACAGTAATGGCAGAAAAAACATAATCTCGTTGGTCCAACAGAAGAGGGCAGCAAAGTGCACACAAGAATGGCCAAGAGGTTATTCCTTGGAAAGGCTTTTTTTTTCCACCAGGGAGGTTGGCAATGACACTTCCAATGGATCCCTGAAAGAGAGAATGAGGGAGAGAGGCTTGTTTCCCCTCTCACTGATTCCCTGAGGGAGACCCCTCATTTTTAAACTTTATTCAGCTTAACTGCCGATTCCTCTAAACCACTCAGAATTCTCCAACCCATTTTGGATTTTTCTCAGTTCGCAGAAAACCCTTACTCAGGCCTGTAGCTACACTGGGGCTTCCTGATGCCCCCCCCTCGACTTCTTCTTGAGGCCCCCTGACTTTTAGGAAGGGGGAAGGAGGCCGCACATGCCTGCATTTTAAGCCATGGATTCGTGATTTGGAGTGCAGTTGCGCAAACCCTGCTTCTCCCCAAAGCATTTAAAGTGGGGGGCCCCTCAAGCCTTGTTGAGCCTGCAGCCAGTGAGGCAGGGCTGCCATCTACCAGGAAAAAGTGCCCTCCAGCGGAGCAAGCCGCCCATTTCTAGGCCAGAAAAGAGATGGCCACTCACCATCCCGGCCCTGGAAGCCAAGCATACAGCTTGCCTGCCCCCCCCCCCCCCAGCAGAGGTCCCAGAGAGGTGGCAGCCCGAAAAGAAAGTCCTCCAATGCCCCAGGCCTGGGCAGGCCTTGGGCTTGCCACCTCCTTCCAGCCATGCAGGCTAAGCAGCAGAGGTGCCCTCCCCATGCGCCAACCACGCTGAAGCCAGCCTGCAGCCTTGACCCGGGCCAGTCTCCACTACCTGGGGCTGCGTGCTGTGAGGATAAAAGAGGGTGAGGAGCAGGATGGGGGCCACTGTGAGTCCCCATGGGGGAGAAAGACAGACAGGGTGCAAAGGAGGAGAAAAGCAACTAAATGGGGGGGGGTGCTTGGAGGGCAGGTGCGCTTAGAGTGCAGGTGCATACGCCGCTTCTCCCCCTTTAAATGCTTTGAGGGAGAAGGGGGGGAGGCCATGAATTTCAGTGCCTCCCAGATTTTTAAAGGTCCCCCTATTTTAAAAAATCCTGGCTACAGGCCTGCCCTTTATTGACTTTTTGCATGAAACTGAAAGAAATGAACGGCTGATTTGTGGTTTCAAAGACTAAGAGGGGGGGAAGTTTATAGAAAAAATAGTAGTTTTTTCCTGATAACCATAGAACAATTGTGAATTCTGTCATTTATGCCAATATTTGTTGAGAAGAAAATTGAAAGCTTTTCCTTTATAGTACTCTTTTGTCCTTTTTTCTTTCTTTCTTTTTTGTCTTTCTTTTTAATTTTAAAAAAATTACCCAATAAAATTTGTTTTTTTAAAACAAAACAAAACAAAATTCATCTTAGAATCAAGCCTTCTGTGGTGGTCACCCCTTCTTTACATTCACAGTTTTAATCCAAAGATATCCCTTTAGAGGTTTCTGGTTGCTGACAGTAGTGGATACAATAAGGTATACATGCTACAAGTGTGTACAGACACATGACATACATTTGTACAGCGTAACATAGCTTCATGGTTACGTGCAAGTTAGAGGTAAAAGTAAAGGTTTCCCTTGCTTGAAAGCCAGTCGAATCCGACTCTAGGGATGCGGTGCTCATCTCCGTTTCCAAGCCGAAGAGCCAGTGCTGTCTGAAGATGTTTCCATGGTCATGTGGCCAGCATGACTAGACACTGAGGCGCATGAAATGCTGTTACCTTCCCACCAAAGCATTACCTATTTATCTCCTTGCAGTTTCTTGCTTTCAAATTGCTAGGTTGGCAGGAGCTGGGGCCAGAGACGGGAGCTCACTCCGTCACGCGGCACTCAGGTCTCAAACTGCCGAACTACAGACCTTCCGGTCTGCAGTTCAGTGTCTTAACCACTTGAGCCGTTAAATGTACATGTACCATACATGTGCATGTACTGTACAAAGAAAGAGTTCAAATGGACAGGAGGGAGGGTTTCTGCGGCAAACCTGCTTCAGACGCTCTTATGAGAGTCTCTGGCTTTTCCTTTCCAACTTCTGTTTGGACTTTAACATTGGCTGTTTGGCTATTAAAACTTCTAGATGGCCACACAAGCAATCCTTTCTCACAAATGGGATTTTTATCCTCTTATTTCTATTTTAAAAGATGCTTCCCTATGGAACTTTTCCTTGGATAAAATCTGTCTAAGCTGGCAACATTTCTTCCTGTTTGGCAGAATACTCTGCCGTTTGGGGTAAGTCAACATTTCCCCCCCTTTCTGGAGTTTCAGCTCAAATCAGCTTAATTGATTATTAACCAGCTCTGCCTTCTCAAAGATCTGTCTCTCTGGCCTGCTGGGACAGTAAAAACCATAAATAGTCAAGCTATTAAAATACCTGGCGTGAATTCCTTCTGCCCCCTTGTCTTGTCCATCTGCCTAAGGTTTTTTATTAAGGGCTAAAGTATATTAGAAGTATGCAAGTTAAAGTGTATATCTCTCATTGTCCAGTGGGCTCCCACTTCTGTTCCTGTCCTTTGACAGCAACTTCACAATCCCCCCCCCTTTTGTTTACCCTAGCCTGGTGTTCACCCAACTCTGGACTTGTCTGGTGTCTGTGCCCTGGAGCCTTTGCCAATATGTTTTATCACAAAGCAGCAAAATTCCACATCGCCTTCCAGGCTTGTCCAGGCGTATGGTTTCAGGCTATTACAAATGGCTTCTCTATGGGTCAGCTTTGTCTCAGGCCTTCCTAGCCTAACATGCATATAATTTTAAAGCATGTAGACATGCTTAAAGGGGGGGGGGAATGAACCGCGATTTTGCAAGCTTGTTGGTTTTCTATTCAGATATCCATGCTTCTGTTTGGTTTCTTCATTGTAAGAACAGAGGCTGAAGACAGACTGGAAATGTAAAACGGGACAGCCCCGCGTTGGAAGTGGAAGAAGGGAGCGCGTTCAGACATGCGCATCTGTCCGTCGGCTGTTTCGCACTTACCCGTCTCCCACTCGCTTTCCATCCGCTTTAACAGGACACCGGGAGAAACCGGTGTCCAGGGGCCGTCTTGAGCTTGCCTCCCGCTTCCAGGCAGTGTGAACCGGAAGAAGGCGGGAGGCAAGCGGAGGCGGCAGTGTGAACGCAGCGTTTTGCCAGTTTGCGCATGAGCGCACATGCGCACATGCACAAATTGCCGAAACAGCCCTATCACGAGCTGTGGAGGCCGGCCCACGTGGGGCCACTCTGCAGCAATCTGAACGCTCCGTATCGGCACCGTTGCGCAATACACCGGCCGGTGTGAACGGCCAGCCCCGGGGAGTTTTTCCTCCGCAACAGTTTCCTCCGCATTCATCTCGCTCCAGATTGCCAGCCTGTCCTCAGCCAGAGTATCTACCTTTGCACCATTTTGGATCTCATGGTACCAGATCTTTCCTGTAAAAAACTAACACATTTTCCAACATGGATTCCGAGCCAATGGCATATCGATGCCATTTAAATGGTGTGTACCTGTTAAAGGCCCCAAAGAATCATCAACAACACCCATAAAAATGAGGCAGACCCAATCCAATGGCGACACACTGGATCCAAAAGCAATCCAACTTGCCATATCAGCTCGTTGCTGTCAAAATCAAACTTCTCAAGCTCTCAGCCCCACTTGATTCAAGCACTCCATAATCTTGAACGACTGATTTTTTTTTTTTGCAATTAAAACAAGCTGTCTCTTGAGTGCATTGCATCTGCACAGTTGGCTTTATTCATCATCATTTAGGCAGGCTGCTGATAGCTGTGGTGCATTTCAAAACTTCTCAGATTTCTGGGGATCAAGGAAGGTCTGATTTATTCCAGGAGGTGGTAAGAACCTCAGTGTCCATCAACCCACCAGGAAGCCATGCTGGGGAAAACTGGGCCTCTGTAGTGCAGAGATCCACATATAAATTAACTCGTTCACATTCAGGAAATTCAAGCGTCCCAAGGGGAAACGATCCTCAGTTTCACGAGTCATTTCCCACGGCAAGTTACTCTTCCTTCTTCAGAAAATTAATGTTTGTGGCAGTGAGGTGGCAGGGAAAAGGTCGCCTGTGTATACCTGGATGTCTGCATTTTGTGAGCAGCCCTTCAAATGTTTGGCATGTGCGGCGTGTGCTATATGTTGTCAACATGTGGCTAGCAGAGCATTTTCCCCCCTGTCTAGTTGAGCTTAATAGGGATGATAAAATACTCCATTGGTTTCAGGTCAAGCATGGCAGTACTCATTCATTGTTATGCTGGACAGACCATAGCAACACACATGTTTGGCATGCAGAGGCATTAGGATCCATCATATCTTCAGTTAATACATCTCAAGGAGCAGGTGCCGGGAAAGATTTTCCTCTTTCTGCAGTTTTTGAGAGCTGCTGCTAGGCAGAGCGGAAAATACTAGATAACGCCGAGCTCCTCGAAAGCACATGTTTTTTCTTGCAAAAGGTTCCAAGTTAGAGGACTTCAGTGGCAGGGTAGGGAGAGCTCTCCCTGGGGCTAGGTGGACCAATGATCATCCATTAGCAGGGCTTTTTTTGTAGAAAAAGCCCAGCAGGAACTCATTAGCATAATAGGCCACACCCAACAGCAGAACTCATTAGCATATTAGGCCACACCACTGACAGCACAGCTTATTAGCATATTAGGCCACACCCCCATGTTACCAGAAGAGTGGTCACCCAGCCACACCCATCTTTTGCTTCTTATTCTGTTTACCTTGTTTGTTCTCAAAACCCAGGGCTTTTTTTTGTAGCAGGAATTAATTTACATGTTAGGCCACATACCCTTAATGTAGCCAATCCTAATAAGTTTCTGCTGTTGGGTGTGGCCTATTATGCTAATGAGTTCCTGCTGGGTATGGCCAACTCAGGAGCCAGCCGGAACTCCATTCCTGTGCGTTCCTGCCCAAAAATAGCCCTGTCCGTTAGGCTTGTTCATACCACCAGGAGCACTTCAACGTATTTAGTTCATTAATAGTCTGCCTTTCTCACAGATACTCAAGGCGGATTACAGAAATGAAAAACCAACAAAGCAATCAATACCCTAAATATTAACAGTGCAATAAAAAAAAACCTATCCAGAAAGTGTCCACAGACATTCCAACTAGAACAATCCTGTCTTTATAAAACTGCTCACGTGCGCTTTCTGCAGAACACTTGTAGTGTATAAGCTTCCCTGGCTTCATAGGTTATTCCATCTGGTGGAGGTTACCAGAGAATACTCAGGTACGGGCCGTTGTTGTTTTGCCCATTTGCAGGGGGAGACCTTCAGAAAACTCTGCTCAGGTGAGTGAAGCTGTTGTAGCAGAGCATACCACAAGAGGTGGCCTGCTGATCTAAGGGTCCTAGGCACGAAGGGCTTTGTAATTAATAACCAGAACCTTGAACTGAATCTGGAAACTGTCTGGCAATGAGTGCAATGTTTGCAAAATAGATTAGTACAAGTGAGGCCCCTGCAAGGATTGGCAGGGGGCACCTTGCTTTCCCCTATATTCCCTTCCTCACACTATTTCCTGTTTCCTTCCTCCTAGCAACTCCCACACCCTCACCTTTCCCTGCTTCCTTCTCTCCTTCCTACCCACCAACCACTTCCCCATCTTTAGCTATTTTTTCTTTCATTTATGCCCTGCCTTTCTCCACAATGGGAAGCCAAAGCAACTTACATCATTTCCTCCTCTACCATTTTATCCTCACAATAACCTTGTGAGGTGGATAAGGCTGAATGTATGTGACTGGCCCAAGAGCACTTAGTGAGCTTCCATGGCAGGGTAAGGATTCAAATCTAGGGTCTCCCAGACCCTAGTCTGAAATGCAGTGTTTTGTCCCAGCTGAATTTTCTGAGCTATCTTCAAAGGCAGCCCCATGCAAAGCATACTGCAATAATCTATCCTATGCTGTGGCACAGATTCACGTGGCCAGGTTGGATGGCTCAAGATAGTGAGCTATCATTTTGCATGTTGATGGAAACACCTCCATCAGCCGCCTGGGACTATTCTCTGTCTTTGGCGAAGCTCGCCCAATTAGCCTGAATCCTCTCTTCCTGTTTGCCGATGGTACTTCAGTCAATCCAACCCCACCAGCATGATGGGCTGCGTTATGACAGGGAGTGAAAGGAGACAAGACCGAGCAATATAATTAATCTTGACTTTAATAAACCATTTTGATACAATGTCTCACCAGACGTCCCTTTAACATTGTAATTTATATTGACGTAGATGGATGCAAAAATGAAAAATGAGGGCAAAAAAAAATGAGATAAATGGCAAAGGATCAAGCTGGAGCCTGCATGTTGCTAAAAGTCCAAGACAAATCTTTCCCCTGGCTTTCGCTGCAGAGATAGTTTCAGGGATTTTAACCCTTCACGCGATTGCGGGTTCATGGTTCATGGCTCCTCCATAGAAAAGCGAAATTCTTTGAAGAAGAAGGCTAGCGACTCTCATGAATTCTCCGCAAACATCTCTGGAGGTGGAGTCCAGGCATGAAAAGACAAAGCTTGAGTCACTCATCAGAATAGTTAAAAACAGCCATAACCATAAGCAGGAATAGGACAGCTACTGGAAGAAGGCCTTTCTCCAACTTGTGGGACAAGTTGCATAGTAAGGACAAATGCATAGTAAAGGACAAATGCATAGTAATTATTCCAGCAATCAGCGTAGAGCCCTCTTCATGAGAAGTGGAAGCCACTGGAAATGACCTCATGTTGTCCTTTAAAAATTGTTTATGCTGCTTCTCCAGAAACTTGCTCACAGGGGCTCACAACTAAAACCAAAATAAGCATAGACAGCTTCAAGAGGGGATTGGTTAAACATATGGAGCAGAGGTCCACCCGTGGATATTAGCCATAAGGTATAGATGGAACACTATATCTGGGGCAGTGATGTTGTATTCTTGGTGCTTGGGGGGCAACAGTGGGAGGGCTTCTGGAGTTCTTGTCCTACTGGTGAACCTTCTGATGGCACTTAGGTTTTGGCCACTGTGTGACACAGAGTGTTGGACAGGATGGGCCACTGGCCTGATCCAACGTTACTTCTCTTAGGTTTTTAAAATAAGAAAACTAAATAAGCCATAAAAGAAGAAGAGAAGAGATTGGATTTGTTCACTACCCAAAGGTGTCTCAGAGCGGCTTACAATCACCTTTCCCTTCCCCTCCCCACAGCAAACACCTTGTGAAGTAGGTGGGGCTGAGAGAGCTTTTGAGAGAACTGCCCTTGAGAGAACAGCTCTAAGAGAACTGTAACTGAACCAAGGTCATGCCAGCAGCTGCATGTGGAGGAGTGGGGAATCAAACTTGGCTCTCCCAGTCTGTCCTCCTAACCACTACACCAAACAAGTCAGGGGCATAAAGACAGCATCAATCAAAACTCAGCAGCCCAAAATAACATCCTTAAAAGAGTCCTCAGGCTATAAGCAAATCATTAAAAAGGGGGAGAGAAAGAGAAGCCCTCATTTAAAAATCTGGGCAAAGAGAACTGTTTTGGGCTGGCACCTAAAATAATATTATTTGGATTCAGGTGAGCCTAGAGGGAGGCACTCCAAAAGCCATTACTAAATTAAGCCTTGTCTTTTGTTACCATCCTCATCATTTCTGCAGGTGTAGATACAGAAAGTAGGGCCCCAGAAGAGGATCTTGAATGATGTTGTTAGTGTTGGAAAAATGAGTATGTAAGACAAGACCTGACCATTTTAGTCATTATAGGGTTAACCTATGTAACTTGTTGTTTCTCAGGCTAACCTGGAAGAACTACCTGGCAGCTGGCCAATTAAGTGCAAGCCCGGGAAACCTAGAGGGGTATTGTTGTACTGATTGGTGACTGATATCAGGTGTTTCCTTTCAGGGGTCAAGAAGAAGGAGAGACCCTCTATTGTAATCTCTCACTCTGTTGTAGGATGGCTTAGTGTGCAGACAGAGCACGATGCTGCTCTTAAGAAAGCATGTTTTGTTTCTTTTGTAGCTAATCCCATTTCCCTTTATCCTTTAGTAATAAATATTTTAAACTAGAGGAAGCAGTCTCTTCTTTCCTGAAAGCAAGATCCATAACTCTGAATTATCACTAATATTGGAAAAAAAGTCCTAACAGTTAGCCCTGGACAAATATCACTCACTTCATACCATATTTCTTCCTTAATTTTGTGGCACGATCTGTATTCTTTCAAATGTCTGCTACAAATTTCTGTGGATTTTCAGTGGATGCAGTCGCAAAATGTGTTTCAATACATATTTCATCTGGAGATCAATGTCTGTTACATTCCCTATTTCCACAGGACTTCCATAATGATGGACTGTTCTTAATATATAAGAATATTTAACGGAATGGATTGGGCTGAACTTGTAATAGAAGAGCTGCGACACGGGTATGCGCAGCGAAATTTCAACACAGCAATGATAGAAGGAGGTGAGAAATTTGGCATTTCTTGTATGAATGCCTTCACATGCATTTACACTGGAGTCAAAATCCCACCCCCCCCCAGTGGAAATTTAACTTAAGGAGACTTGGAAGGAGATGCTGAAGACTGCAGGATTGAAGCTGTGGGTAGATGGGTGCTCCAACAGTTTCAAAACACAAGTCCAGCATCTGTCCCAACGGCAAAATCGGGTCAAAATAAGAATAGTGTTGCGCTGGGGACAGTTACAAGCAGGGCTATTTTGGGGCAGGAACGCACAGGAACGGAGTTCCGGCTGGCTCCTGAGTTGGCCACACCCAGCAGGAACTCATTAGCATAATAGGCCACACCCAACAGCAGGAACTCATTCGGATTGGCTACATTAGGGGTATGTGGCCTAACATGCATATTAATTCCTGCTACAAAGAAAGCCCTGGGTTTTGACAACAAACAAGATAAACAGAATAAGAAGCAAAAGGTGGGTGTGGCTGGATGACCACACCTCTGGTAACATGGGGGTGTGACCTAACATGCTAATAAGCTGTGCTGTCGGTGGTGTGGCCTAATATGCTAATGTGTTCCTGCTGTTGGGTGTGGCCTATTATGCTAATGAGTTCCTGCTGGGCTTTTTCTACAAAAAAAGCCCTGGTTACAAGGAATAAGGGATCATTTCTGGTAACATCCCTACTGCTTCCTCCCCAAACCCCTTTTGATTTTGCTTCCCAGTGGTGTGACTCAAACAAATGGGGATTTATTTTCATGCTATTTTCCAGTTATGTATTCCAAAGGTGTTTCTATATGCTTTCCCCAAGATTAGTTATGCATCAATCAGTTGCAGTATAAATTATGCATTTAAGCACAAAGGATGTAGATTGGGTTGGGTTCTACCAGGATGAACAATTTTGCCAGAAGAAGAAGAAGAAAAAAAAGAAGAAAGAAGAAGAGGAGGAGGAGGAGATTGGATTTATACCCTGCCCTTCACTCAGAGCGGCTTGCAAACTCCTTTCCCTTCCCCTCCCCACAACAGACACCCTGTGAGGTAGGTGGGGCTGAGAGAGTTCTGACTGAGAACTGCCCTTTCAAGGACAGCTCTTGTCAGAACTATGGCTTGCCCAAGGTCATCCAGCAGCAGTGGAGGAGTGGGGAATCAAACCTGGTTCTCCCAGATTAGGGTCTGCACATGTATCCACTATACCAAAATGGCTCTGATTCCGCTACTAAATGCAGACCTATTTAATCTGGCTTTTGGTCCACACAAGTCCCGTAATTCCTGGCATGGCCTTTCCAAGGATCAGAAGACTGTCCTCCATCTTCCAGGGACGCAGAAAAGTTTGTCGGATCCAGCCGACTGAATGTATAAACCACATGTCCAAATGTTTATGCACCTGCATAAATCCCCCAAACCAACAGTGAGAAGCAAAGAAACAAAACAAATATTTTAAAAGAAACTAAAGAGGGAACATTCACTTTTCCTTACTTGGAGAAAATATGATCCAGTCCCAGAAATGAAAATCTTTCTTAGCACGGGGGATAAAGCTGTGGTTTTGAAGGAATATTTTCTTTCTCGGCTTCTTCTGTCTGTATTTCACAGATGTCATAATAATGGCGACGCCAGCAACGTAAAATATACTAATAGACAAAAAAAATTGTATCATGGCAATGCAAACAAACAAGAGCCAATCATTATACTAAAAATATTGCCGGGCTAACCAGCAGTAAAACAAAATCTGCCGTCTCTGGCATCTTCTCGAGAGATAATTTCTCTCTCCAAAATGATGTTTTAGAGTGATGCGCATATAAAACAATTGCTCGAAACATTAGGGGGGATTAAAATGGAATAGCTTCTTTTAAAATATTCTTTAAAAGCCTCTAAACATTAATGTTTAAGGGAAGGAGTGGATAATAAATATTAGCCCTGCGTCCCTTTTATATGGATATTATGTATTAAAATAATTAAAAAGGAACCTCTTTATATTTTCAAGAGGCTAAAAATTGATATCATTCATTTACTCAATCCAGACAATGCTCTGAAACATGGTTTAGGTTAGCCATAGTTTAGAACCCAAAACACAGTTTGAGCTTTCAGACATACAATGAGTTTGCCAAGCTTAAGCCGCTTATGTATTTCCTGTGTTTTCAGTGCTCAGCTGTGTAAGTCATTCCTGTCCCCATGGCGGAGGAGCTTCAGAAGTGAAGAGACAGCTGCAAGCTTGGTTTGTTAATTCAAAGCCCAATCAAACCATACTAAGCAAAAAGCTATAGATTGCAACCAATGCTCCATCTAAGCTGTGGAGTCTTGTGAGCAAAAATTCTACTTTGTGAGCTGCTGGCATTAAAGCTGTGAGCGAGTGATTTGGCTACTGCACGAATAGTTTGCTCTGGAACCATCCTTCCTGAGCCAAGACAAAAATGTGTGAGCTGGAGCCTAAAAAACTGTGAGCTAGCTCACACTAACTCAGCTTAGAAGGAACACTGATTGCCACCCATCTCTTTTGCACTTTCACACATGCTAAATAATGCCGTATCAATCTACTTCAGTGACCGTTTGCAAGAAGAAGAAGTAGAAGAAGAAGAAAAGAGATTGGATTTATACCCAAACGAGTCTCAGAGCAGTTTACAATCTCCTTTCCCTTCCCCTCCATTCAACAGACACCCTGTGAGCAGTGCTCCCTCTAAGCTGTGAAGTCTTGTGAGCAAAAATTCTACTTTGTGAGCTACTGGCATTAAAGTTGTGAGTGAGCAATTTGGCTACTGCATAAATTAGTTTGCTCTGGAGCCATCTTTCCTGAGCCAAGACAAAAATGTGTGAGCCAGAGGCTAAAAAACTGAGCTAGCTCACACTAACTCAGCTTAGAGGGAACACTGCCTGTGAGGTAGGTGGGGCTGAGAGAGCTCTTTTGAGGACTGCTCGTGAGAGAACATCTCAGAGAGAACTTGTGACTGACCCAAGGTCATGTCAGCGGCTGCATGAGGAGGAGTGGGGACTCACACCCAGTTCTCCCAGATGAGAGTCCATGTTCCTAACCACTTCACCAAACTGGCAAGTGGATCTTGCCATTTCACGCTGTAAAATCCAGCTGCAAAGTGCATTGAAAGTGGATTGAAAGTGTGTTATTTAGTGTGTGTGAAAGTGCCCTTTGAGTCACACTTCCCCATTGTGACTTGCCAGCAGATGGCAAACTATAGTTTGTCAAGCTGCATGTTACACCAAAGCATCCTGAAACTTCCTCAGCCGCACTCTGGCAATGTCTGAAATGGGCCAGTGTCATCTGGGGACAGCAAAATACCGCTGAACAGACATGTACCCAATTTCAAGCACAGACTCCTTCCCCTTCCCCTCACAGTGTGGGACTGCTCCACTGGAAATATCCATAGACTTTTCTTGTCGTCAGTGGATTTCTGAGCTGTAGGGATTTGCTCTCTCAGACCATGGCAGAAGGGTTTAGACAAGTGGATTAGCATGTTTAAGAGGCATGCCTTTGGTGGTTGCTATGAGCGGCAATTGAATTTTGCCTCTTCCCAATCAGAATGGAGCCAGGGTTTTGATGCCAGCAGAAACTCGAGAATCCTATAGCTCCAAGAGGACAAAGAGGTATGAATCTCAAGTACGGATGAGTGAATGTTTCCTATGTCAGCGGTTTCCATGTTCGTGTACATTTTCATCAATAGTTTTGTTTGCCTCCACAGTCCAGAATGAAGTTACCAGACACCCAGTAAAAGTTAACCTGGGCTTTCATTTAGGACTGATTTTCAGAAGTTATTTACATGCATCCTGTGAGGCAAAGCACCACTGGTTCAACCCCCCCTGGCTGTGCAGATTTTTTTTTAAAAAAATATTGCTTTGGGAGGAGCTGCCACCATAGCACAAAGATCTTCACAGTACCAGCCATTTTGTAACTGGCTCTGCCTCCTGTGGCAGCCATTTTGTGGCAGCCATTTTGTGGATTTACCTACCACACAGTTTCATAATTCTAAAAGTGCCCACAGGCTCTAAAAAGATTCGGGACCCCAGTACAGATTATATGGAGAGGAAATAAAGGAATTAATTTTAGATCTTTGTGCCACTTCTGTGATATTTAAATGACATTTATGTTATATGCCATTTAATGCCATTTTTTGCAAAAAAAGCGGGGGGGAGCATTGATTTTAATGTTTCACTGTTGGTCAGGATGGATGATCACAGGTTTGTACTAACAGCCAAGAATTTACAAAAGAAATTCTAACTTCCAAATCATATTGTGGGAGTCAGGCATAATTTCATTTAAGAGTCAATACTTCTTGGGAGGTTTTTTTTCATCCAGGTAATCTTTCTTGGCATGCTATAAAAAGATTTTATTTTGGTAGAGAGTTTTAAGAAGTTTTTTGGGTGTGTGTGTGACTTTTCTTGGAATGTGGTCCAGCGCATGCATGAAACATTCCAAGAGAAGCGTTCCAAGATGTCATGGAGACGAAGCATCACCAGACTTCTTGAAATGCATCCCCACACTACCACCCGTCTGCTGTTCAGCTAACGGGGATGCTGTAAAACATGGAAAGAGGACTGGAGTGGAGCCAAATGGCACTGAAAAATGTGAGAAGAAGTCCAGGATGAGCTTGGTAGGGAGCGAATTCAGTGCTGTGTCACATTCGTATCACAGAAATACATCTTGTTTCCTACGCCTTCGTTTGCCAGCCAATATGTCTGAGAGCCTTGGTATCGATAGAACTGCATTGTTGTAGCCTCTTGGAGGATAACGTTAAATGACAGCTTTATTGCCCGAGTCAGCATTCTTGAATCGGAAAGGAGGGCAAGAATAAAACAGGAAGCCCGTGATACCCCAGGCAAGGTAGACGTTTCTCAGTCTGTCAATTGCTCCTGGAGGACCAAAGGCCTCAAATAGTCTGGCCACATTATGTACGAGCGGAATAGTAGCGGAATCCTTCAATGGCAATCCTCTTTTCTTTTCACCATTGCAGCCAATCCAGTCTCAATGAGTGGTTCAAGTTGATGCTTCAAAATGTGTTGATTGGCTGTGCTCCTGGAAAGGAGTTTCCAAACATACACAATTCCTGTTTTCGCACTTTATTAATGGATTGCTGGTGCATAGTTAATACTGAGGCACCAACTTCAGCTGTATGATTTGGAATGGAATCTGTTTGGGGCATCGATTTTTTTGTTTTTGTTTTGGCTTTGGAAGAATGCTGTAATGCTGCACCAGCCAGGAGGGAGAGGAATTTTTTTTTGTTATGCGGCACTTTCCATAGATACAAGACTAACAGTTAGGCTTGCAGAGTCTGGTGTAGTGGTTAAGAGCACAGACTCTAATCTGGGAGAACCGGGTTTGATTCCCCACTCCTCCATATACAGCTGCTGGTGTGACCTTGGGTCAGTCACAAGTTCTTTCAGAGCTGCTCTCTCAGGAGCAGTCATCGAAAGAGCTCTCTCAGCCCCACCTACCTCACAGGGTGTCTGTTGTGGGGAGGGGAAGGGAATGGAGATGGTAAGCCACTCTAAGACTCCTTCGGGTAGTAAAGGCCGGGGTATAAATCCAACCTCTCCTCTTTCTCTAGAACCAGTAAGGCCTGGTCTACACTAGTAAAGTTATCACCATTTGGGGGGGGGTGGTGGATTTGAAAATGGAATTTTTGTGGCCTGTTCAAAAATGCTTACCACTATTTCAGGCCAGCTGAGTTTATTCAAATTTGAGGTTTGTCTTGGCTTCAATTAGAGCTTTGGGGGGCCGGATAACCAGCCAGCCCGTCCAGCTCACAATACCTCCCAGCCCCTAGATGCCACACTTAGAATTTTCTTTCTCCTAAACTTATGTTGCAGTGGGAGCAACAATTCATAGCTTGGCTCAGCTTTTCTACCAAGGACAGCATAGCAGCTGGCGAAGAGCAAGGAGCCTGAAATATACTGGGTTCAGACGCGTAGAATGATCAGCTCATAGTTTATTAGTGATTACAGCAAGGAGAAAAGAAGACTGGCTATCCCTGGCCGAAGCCCGGTATTTATGCCTGAAAAGGATTACACTCCAAACACACCCCACTCCCAGCGATAGGCTATTTGCACTCTATTGTTTCCCCGATTGGTTTCCTCTAGGATCCCTGTCTCCCTACTGGCCCATTCTAGGATCCTAGCAATCTATTGTTATGTATCTCAAGCTAAGTCCTTTTGCAAATAAGTGCAACTGGCAGGGGCTTCCTGGCAACTGGCAGGGGCTGGGAGGGGACTCAGTGGGAGCAGACTATGTCGCTGGCGACATGGTAACGTCACTTCAGCAGGTACCGGCAGTGACATCATCATGCTGGGACGTTCCGGTGATGCTCCGGCATGTGGGCAAAAATCCTATGGTAAAAATGGCTTCTACCACAGAGTTTTTGCCCAAATACCAGAGAGTTGCCCGGATGTCACTGATGTGATGATGTCACTTCTGGTACACCCTGGAAGTGACGTTGCCATGTTGACAGCAACATAGCCTGGGCTCCCTCCTGCTCCTCGTAAGTCCCCCTGCTGGCCAGCTGATTGGTGGTTGGGAAAGGGCCCAGGGGTGGGGGATCCTCCACCTCCAGTGGGGGGCTGGCAACCCAAGGAAGGGCAGTGGAGGGGAATGTAGGAGAGGATGATGCTACACTCACTTCTTTGTGACAATCAACTGAAATGCAAGGAGTTTCGAGGGGCTTTTGCATGTCATGCTTGCAGAATAGTCTCAAAAGAATTACCAAAGCAGTTTCGTACAAAGGACATATTTATAAAATGTTTTATAGATGGTATATGACTCCAGATATTTTAACGAAGTGTTACCCTGGTTTATCAAATGATTGTTGGAAATGCCAAAAGTCTGTTGCTACATTTTTTTCATATGTGGTGGACATGTGATAGAGTTCAAAAGTATTGGTCTTGGATTCATGAAATCTTACAAAAAATGTTAGAATGTACTGTTCCATTTACTCCTGGATTATTTCTATGGAACGTAATGCCAGAAAATTGGAAAAAGTCAAGATTTTTATCTTATTATACATGTAGTGACTACTGCAAGAATCTTATATGCTAAATGTTGGAGGAAAAGTGAACTACCTTCTAAAGAAGAACTAATTCATAAAACTCTTTAAAAAAAATTTTTTTTAAAGATTTTTATTGATTTTTCTATTACTACTTCTACATCGCTACTTTCTAAGCTACATTTACCTTATACAGAGTGTGCTTTAGTATTTGCTTAATATTACCTTACAAACACATATGAAGCATTTTAAACCTTGGTTGATTTTCAATTAACATTGTTACTGATGATATAAGAAAAATAAAAAAGCTATTTGACAGACATGCTCTTTTGGAGGAATGCTTAATTATACAAGTTATATAAAATACATAAGTGCAATTTTCAATAAAAATAATTCAGCCCTTATTTCTTCTTTCGTCCTCTTCTTGTCTTAACAGTCTCTTCTTGTACCTTTGGAGCTGCTGCTCCTTTTTCCGAGTCAGAAATCTCTTCTTCACTCTTTGAGCTATCAAATCCATACATACTTTCTTGCGATGCCAGCGAACCATCTGAGTCTCTCTCTTTTTTCTTTTCTTTGCTTTTTTCCAAAAAACTTTTTGCCTGTTGAACAGAGTCAATCTTATATTTTTTATCTTTGATGCTGAAGCTCAGTCCTTCCAGAATGTTCCACCTGTAGACAATAGATTCAGACTGTAGCCAAGATGTCAGTTTTCCATAGGCTTTCCTTCTTTTCCTTATTTCAAATGGAATATCTTTCATCACTTTAACTTCTTTTCCTTTGATCTTCAGAACCACTTTATTTGTGGTCCTAAGCACCACATCCCTTGTTGACTTTTTGGAGAACCTTATCTGAATCTCACCAGGCAGGCTATTCTTTTTGGTATAATCTGGATAGGTTCTGTAAACCATATCCATGTCGCTTTTTATTTCCGCTGCTTTTAAGCCTGTTACTGGTTCAAGCGCTTCACTTAGCAGATTTTTAAGGTCTTCTCCTTTATCCTCTGGCACATTCTGAAGTCTTAGGAAAAAATTCGATCTTTCCATCTGTAGTTTCAAGAGCTGATCAGAATGGAAGGCCTTTTCTTTCTCCGCTTTTTGTAGCCTTGAATCATGATTTTTTACTGACGTCTTAACTTCCAGAAGTTCTCGCTGCAGCTTCTCTGTAGTTTTATTCGACTCCTTCAGTTCCAGCTGCATTTTATCCATCTTGACGTTGAGAGCTGTCATTTGGTCCACTAGAGGTCGCAATAACGAGGAGAACACAGTGCTCATCTCTGTGGTATCAACCTTTGAACTCGGAGCTGTACTTCCTAGTTTGGGGGAAGGTTTCGGTTTCCCCGCCATTGTTGAGGCTGCGCTTTTTGTTGATAGTTAGATAAGATGGACGAAAGAAGCAAATTCTACGACTGCGCTTATAACTTTTTAAAGTTCATATCCTCTAAAGCGCGATGCTGCCATCTAGCAAGCCAAACGTGCTTTTTTCATGCAGTAACGCCACATAAAGAGTCTCGTAAGTACGCCGATCTCGGGGGGGGGGGGTTCACTCCACCCGCCTTTCCCGCTGTGTTCTGTTTATTTTTACTTCAGACTCACGTTTTCTCCATGCGTAACTATATGTTCAAGCTTCAAAGCTTCGCACTCTCTGCTGCTTCACGGATTTGCGCTTCTAGCCATATGGCTCCCACGGACGGGGGAACCTATGGGGGTGATGAAAAGGGACCTCGATCCCTCGGTCGCCACCGTAGGGAGAGATCCCCTTCGGGCCACCCCAGGCAGAGCCCCCTCACTGGGGTCTCTGGGGGCTTGGCACCAGTCCGAAGCCCCTTCTTCCCGCCGGGTACGGATCACGCTCCCCGCAGATGCAGAGGAGCACGTCCGCCATGATCGCAAGTCTTGCCGGAAGTCTAATTCATAAAACTCTTGAAATGGCTGAGATGGACAGATTGACTTTATTTTTGAGAGGGCAAGAAGAAGGAAGGTTTCATAATACATGGTCAAGATTTTTTAAATGGTCGGAAGACTATTACTCAACCTGCTGGTGGCAGGGAAAAGTAATCCTGTATGTCTTGAGGTTACTGCAATAACACTGGAGGAGTGAGCTTCTCATTGAGGTCTAGCAGCTTGAAGTCCAGGCCAACTGAGAAAATTCCACATCCCCTATGGTAGAACAAGGTATCGAGGGGCCTCTCACTACAAAAATGGTTTAGGATTTAAAAAAAAAAAAAAAAAGATGCAGAGAAGCAGATAAAAGAATAAAACAAGCCTGCTTGCTCTGCTTTCCTGTGAGTCTTCATAAGAATTCCACGGCTACTTTTGCTGAGGTTTCTGGATCTATTTTCCCTTCAGTATTTCATGATGATGGCAACATAATCATGCAAAGTTATTTCCTTCGAGGTCACGACAAGAGTTCTGATTGGTTGAGACAGGCACAATCTTTACTCCAATTTAGAACCGATATTAAGCAGGTTGATAAAACCCCAGACTTCATTGGGTTGTTCTTTTTTCATTTTCAAAAAATTGCTCTTGAAGCCCCTGGAAAAAAAAATTAAATAAGTATATATCTAATTTTCTTAGATTGAATCGCAATAATATTTCATTCCCACTGGTTGCCCTTAAAAAAAATGGATTTCCCTCCCCGCGCTCAGTTGGTGATTTGTTTTGCATTAATGCCTTTCATAACTCATACATTTTGCCATTAAAAATTAATGCTCAATGCTGACACAAACAAATGAAATTTGTATTATTAATGTTTTACATAGGTAAGACTTCGTAATAACAAATTCATCATAGCAGACTGTTTTAATTAAAAGACTCACTCTGTCCCTAAACTGATTTTCAGACATACATTGTGGGTGACAGCGAAAATGACTGACTATTGAGCAAAAGGACTGGCAGTCGTTAGATCTTGTGCTGCCTTTTCCAAAAGGTCTACCGAGGCATTCCTTCTTAATGGATCACCTTGAGAAAGGGTGCTTTAGAGCTTTGAGGAGCCTATCTAGACCCCCTCCCCATTAAATGCTAGGATAAGTTAAGGAGCTTTGGCCCAAACAATAATGCTCAAGGTCAAACTATGCAAGGTCAAACTATGCATTTCTTGCTAGAATCCTTGGGTTATAGAATCATAGGCCGAGGACAGACTTGTAGTCTGCCGCACCTCTGCGGTGCAGCAGACTAAGGTGGGGGGAATTGCCCTTGCCACGCCACGTTCACACGCCGCTGGAAGGAAGCCACCCGCAGCGTTCAGACTGCGGGCAGCTTCCTACGGCGGCGTGCGAACGCTGCGCGGCTCCCCCTCCTGGCGCGCGTTCACACCCACCAGAGGCGGGTGGAACGCGCACCGCAGCAGCTGGGGCACCACTTTTAAATGGTGCCCGGCTGCTGCAGGAGGAGCGCGGCACCGGACGCGATGCGTCCGGGCCACCTACTCGGGGCAGATGCGGCTGTCTGAATGGCCGCTCTGCCTCTGCTTTTGAAGTGGAGGCAGAGCGGCTGAGACTGCCAGTCTGTCCTCGGCCATAGAATTATAGAGTTGGAAGGGGCAATACAGGCTATCTATTCCAACCCACTGCTCAATGCAAGATTGCATTGAGCCAGGTTCGGCTGGGAGGGCAGGGTAGAAATTTCATAAATCAAATCAAATCAAGATCAGCCTAGAGCATCCTTGACAAGTCTTCATCTAGCTGCTGCTTGAAGCCTGCCAGCGAAGGGGAGCTCACCACCTCTCTAGGCAGCTGATTCCACTGTTGCACAACTCTGACTGTCAAAAAGGTTTTCCTAATATCCAGCCAGTACCTTCCCACTTTTAATTTAAACCCATTATTGTAAGTCCTATACCTTCTGCTGCCAACAGGAACAGCTCCCTGCCCTCCTCTAAGTGCCAGCCCATCAAATACTTAAAGGAAGCAATCATGTCCCCCCTCTACCTCTTCTCCTCCAGACTAAACATCCCCAAGTCCCTCATCCTTTCCTCAAAGGGCTTCTCGGTCTCCAGGCCCCTGATAATCCTTGTCATTCTCCTCTGCACCTGCTCCATTCTGTCTACATCTGTTTTGAAGTGGGGCCTCTAGAACTCCAGGTGCAGCCTGACCAATGCAGAGTACAGCGGGACTAGGACATCTTGGATCTGGGAGACCCAGGGTTGTATCCCCTTTTTGCCATGGAAACTTGTTGGGTGAACGAGGGATGCTAGCCTCCAGGTGGGGCCTGAGGATCTTCCAGAATTCCAGCTCATCTCCAGACTACAGAGACCAGTTCTCCTGGAGAAAATTGATGCTTTGGAGGGTGGCCTCTATGGCATTGTATCCCACTGAGGTCCCTGTCCTCCCCAGGCTCCACCCCCAAATCTTCAGGAGTTTCCCATCCTGGAGCTGGCAACACTACACCCCCGGTCCCATCTCTGGTAGACACCCACTCACTCGCTCATACTGAACTACTTTCCTGGGATGTCCCAAGAACAAAACAGAGGAGGGGTGATGGGTTTTTAAGCCACATTAAGTTCCCATGGGGGATAAAAATGGGGAATGAATATCTAAACAATGTTAAAAAGCAACTGTGGGGGAAGATTTGGACTGGAGCCATGGTCCTGGGTCAGGGGTTTAATTGATTGTCTGAAATACCATTTCCCCAAGGAAAAGGAATCACCTCCAGGTGTTACCAGCCACACTATCTATCCATTCCAGGCATTTTCATTCTGAACATTTCAGGGAAATGGAGCAATATTTGTTTTTGGAGAGTTCTGTTGGTGCATAGGCAGTAATAGTGCAACACACCATCTGCAGTTTATCTTATTGCCCCTCGGAATAGAGGTTTGTTTTTGCCATGCACCCGGGCCATATCACAAGTAATGACTAAGAACCACTTGGAAATTCAGCCAATTGCAAATGAACATAGTAGGGAACAAGAGGGAATTTGGGGTCTGGATGTGGGAGAACAATCACACAGAATACCTGCATGATCAAGAAGTCCAGTGGCACCTTGATAAGAAACAGCATTTATTCCAGCATGATATTTTGTGAGCCAGAGCTCATTCTTCAGTTGCTATGGAAAGGAATTGATATTCTATATTTTTAATAGGGAAAATTACTGAAGGGAAAGGGGGAAAGGAAGGAGCTGGGGGCAGAGATAGTTTTGGTGTGAATCCCATCTAGGGTGGTAGCCAGCAATTCCCTCCTCCAACCCTTGATAATTAGTGAGAACAATGGAGAAGATTGCAATGATAGTGATGCCCTATGATTGTCCCCTTGGTGGTCTTTACCACAGAGATTAGGGGAAATTCCTAGAGCATCAATTCAAGGTGACATCACATCCTCCTGAAACTCCACCCACCACAGGCACCCCCCCCCCAAAACCCCTCCCAACATTTGCAGAGACAGGCTGGGAATTCTAATTCCATCATAAATCTTTCAAGGTTGAGTAAGGTTGCTACATATAATGGATGATGGGTGAGGCCCTTTCTGGAATTTGCAGAAAACAAGCAAGAAAAGTGATCCAAATGGAGAAGATATTTTCCCTGTGAAAGGTATGGTGTTTTGGTCTACAGCAACGTAACAGTAATGTAGCGTTTCATCGAACATAAGGGGTTAATGTAAAATAACTTCTGCAAGTGCCGCTGAACATTGACCATGCGTGGTCAGAACTGCATTTGACTGTGAACTGAAGAAGAACTTCTGGAGGAACAGGTGCTTGATTCATAATACTATTCATTACCACTAATACAAACTGGACAAGTTTTACATGTGAAACCACCTCATTTTTAATTTCAGCAACATCACTAGGCACGACTCAGTTTGCGCATGATGTCTGTTATGCCAGAGGCACCGTGCAATTGCTGACATGGTATGATACAGAAATCTGCAAAGCCTGTCCCCAGATTTCATGACAACGCTGGTTTGATCAGTAGCCTATTTTTTAAAAAACAGTTTCTCTACATTTGGGATGAAACTGCAGTCATCCTTTTCTCTGCAACTATTTGACTGAAATCAGATAATAATACTGGAATCGGATATTAATTTTTGTGTATCGATTACATAGAAATGGCATAAGAATGGAATTCTCCCTAAATTTCTGCAGCTGAGCCAGCTTCCCCAGAGCTTCCCCAGAGCATTTCAAATTTCACTCTAGATGTCAGTTCTAAATAGGGGTGCCAACTCCAGCCTGGAAAATTGCTGGGGATTGGGGTTGGTGCCTGTGCAAGGCAAAATTTGGGGAAGGATTTCACCTAGAATCTATGGTATACCATTGTGTTTTCCCTCTGTATTGACCATTTTCTCCAGGAGAACTGATCTCTGTGATTTGGAGATGCAATCTCCTCCTCCTCCTCCTCTTCTTCTTAAGAACATAAGAACGTAAGAGAAGCCAATGTTGGATCAGGCCAATGGCCCATCCAGTCCAACACTCTGTCATACAGTGGCCAAAAATAGCAGGTGCCATCAGGAGGTCCAGTACTAGGGCCAGGACACTTGAAGCCCTCCCACTGTTGCCCCCTCCCAGCACCAAGAAGAAGAAGAAGAGAAGAGATTGGATTTATATCCCGCCCTTCACTCACTTAAGAGTCTCAGAGCGGCTTACAAACTCCTTCCCCTTCCCCTCCCCACAACAGACACCCTGTGAGGTAGGTGGGGCTGAGAGAACTCTTTCCCAAGCTGTCCTTGAGGGAACAGCTGGTCCAGAGCTATGGCTTGCCCAAGGTCATCCAGCCAGGTGCAAGTGGAGGAGTGGGGAATCAAACCCGGTTCTCCCAGATTAGAGTCCGTGCACTTAACCACTACACCAGACTGGCTCCAAGAATTAAGTGCATCACTTGCCCAAGACTGAGAGTTCCTATCTATACCTTGTTGCTAATAGCCACTAATGGACCTCTGCTCCAGATGGACTACTACTACTATGTCTTCTTCTTCCTCCTCCTCCTCCTCCTCTTCCTCTTCTTCAACAGGTAACACAGGAGCTCTAATGTATCAGCCATATCTCTCACTTATAGGAGGGATGAAAGCCAACAGCTGCACCAGGTTACACCTAAACATCTTGGAAACTCTGCAAGGTTGGCCAGTTTAGATATCATCTCCCTCTTTCCAGGGAAGCTGCTTCATTACAAATGCAAACAAATAGGCAGCTTTGAAGGAGGTAATCCAAACAGGGATTCCAAAAGACCTCAGCTGGGCGTTGTTGAGAATGGAGAGGGCAGGATGCTGTTGTGGGTGACAGACACACCAAAGGCACTTGGCTGCTGGGACACAGAAGGGCTTTGGCAAATCAGAAGCATTGGTCTGAGGCGAGAGATGGATCTTGGAACCCAGAGCAAGGGGGGGGGGGGGCTGTCCTATGCTGTTAGGATGCCAAGTTTTCCCCGTCACCTTCCTGTGACTTCTGCCTAGCGTGGACTGCTCCCTGGCTCTAGCTAGGATTGTCAGAACTGATGCATTCACAAGCTGTCAATTGTGTTACATTGATGTTTTTGAGAGAGACTAGCTGGCAGGCAGGGAAGTAGAATGTAGGACGGGAAGGCATGAGATGCCAGCTCCCCGCATCATCATCCATTATTGGCACAATCTGACAGATGGGACTTGAAAAATGACACTAGGTCATTGCTCCAGCGTAAGAGAAGTTGGAACTGGCTGCTGAGAGTTTGTGGTGCCATGAAACAACAGAAGGAGGGGGGAGAGACAGGATAAAAGAGTGGGGTCAATAACTTAAAAACTGTGTGGTCAAGTGTGTGTGTGTGTGTGTGTGTGTGTGTGAAGTGTTGTGTGCCAAGCTGCAGCTGATGTTTTCAATGCAAGAGAAGTGATTTGCCATTGCCTTCCTCTGCCTAGCAACCCTGGAATCCCTTGGTGATCTCCCATCCAAATACTGACCAGGGCTGATGACGGATGGGCAGTATAAAGTGGAAGGGAGGCAGGGCAAAAAGATCCAGGCCAAGTTGTAGCGGGGATTCCTGGTTACACTCCACTGACTAATGCAGCACCATACCGGGGAGGAGACGGAATGGAGTAGTTGTACTATGGGGTGGCCCCTGCTGGCAGAACAGTTGTGTGTGGGTTTGGTCTGCTTTGCCAACCTGTGCGTAGGTGCATGGGTGCATAGGCGCAGCAGCAATCGGGGCAGGATCTTGTGGTGCCCGCCCCCATCCTACCCTTTTTCAGGACGCTCCTCGCACGCCTGCCATTTTGCCAGAATGTCTCCCAGGAGGCTGTGGGCTGGGAGCTTTAACTCCGTGAGCCAGAAGTGTCCCAATGGGTGGTTGTGTGAGGAGGAGGAGATTGGGGGTGGAACCCGGGGAAGACAGGGTTCAGGGAGGGGAGGGATCTCAGCGAGGTATAATGCCACAGAGTCCACCCTCTAAAGCTTTCATTTCATTTGCTTCACATTTTATCAGCACTCGATCTGATTTGGAATATCTTTTTTTCATTGCATTGTCTCTGATTCAGGTATCTGCACTGGCTTGCCATCTGTTTTGTTTTCAGTGCTTGGTATGCAGATTTTCCTGTGTCAGTACCTGCCTCAGCAGTCATTAGCCGCCTGAGCCAAGTAATTCATGGCAAGGTGATAAATATAGAGGGGGAAATACGGGGGTTGGGGGGGGGACTGACGGAGATGAAGCCGTGTCAAGTCATCTGCTTATTGTTCCCTTCGAATCAGAAGCAGAGGAAGGAAAAGGTGTAGCATGAAACCACATTCAGATACCCCAGGGCAACACTGTACTGACTGCGGAGTCACCCCTGAATGGCCACAAATCTATGTCGAAGGTACCATAAAACCCGACAAACAAAGAAAGTGAAAGCGGCATGCAGCGTAGAGGGAGATTAACCTCCTGATGTAGCTATGGAAAAACCGGGAGGAAACAGATGGGTGCAGAATCAGCCATTTTTCTTTGGTGGTACAGGTTTCTGTAGTCTGGGGACAGGTTGTGATTCTGGAAGATCTCCAGGCCCTACCCGGAGGCTGGAAGCCCTAGTGTCACCTCACAAGTTGTTTTTTGGGACACTGCAAAACAGAAAATAAAATCAATTAATAAGTCACAACCAAGAGCCAATTATTACCAAAAAAAAAAAAAAATCAACGAGAACCCGGCATCCCTGGAGCCATAAAAAGACCTGCACTTAAAACTTTAAAAGAGTTCAGTTTATCGGCAGGTCAGAATAAATACCTACAGACTGTAAAGAGGGTAGCTCTGTTTAGCATTGCCCTTGGACTATTCCAGGTGCTTCACATTCAAAATAGATAAATATGCAGTAGGTTCGGGACAGGCAACAGGAAATATACGCAGGAAGTACTTCAGTGTGGGAGTCACTATCACAGGACAGGCTGATCGTGGGCTTCTCTGCATTTTCCTGTTCCTCCTGAGACACCACCTGTTTCCCTGCCTCCCTCAATACTAGCAAGCGGGGCGGTCGCCCGGATCACGGTGGATCCTCACTCATTCCAGCCCCTGTTTGGTTAACAAAGACCAACCAGCATCTACATTATTCCTGAAGACATTAATCATAGGAGAATAACCTATGCATACTTCATGTGTCAAGGACACAATATTGATAAGATAAAGTGAGTAAAAACAAATTTTAAGAATCTTCTCGAGTTCAGAAAATTCAATTACATCTCCCAGTCTCCAGGCCAGTACTGGGAGGGAAATAAACCAGTTAGAGGAAATTGTAAAAAGATACAATAATAACCCTAACGGCAATGTCTTCCTTTCCTAACTACTTCACTTTACAAATCTCTACCTGTGTAGAAGAAGAAGAAGAAGAAGAAGAAGAAGAAGAAGAAGAAGAAGAGACTGGATTTAAAAACCACCCTTCACTTGTAGTTTAAGAGTGGTTTACAATCTCTTTTCCCTTCCCTTCTCCACAACAGACACCCTGTGAGGTAGGAGGGGCTGAGAGAGCTCTGAGACAACTGTCCTTGAGAGAACAGCTGGTACAGAGCTATGGCTTGCCCAAGGTCATCCAGCAGGTACAAGTGGAGGAGTGGGGAATCAAACTCGGATCTCCCAGATTAGAGTCGGCACACTTAATCACTACACCAAATAGTCTCTCTAGTCTAGGCCTTCCTATGATTACCATTTTCTAAAACTCCTCCCTGATCCTCCCCTCTCTTCTCAACCTCACCAATATATATGGTCTTTTCCTATTTATTTATTTATTTGGATTTATACCTTGCCTAGCTAGCAAGGCCAGCTCTAGGCGGCTAACAACTGATAAAATCAGCAATCACAAAATAGTTCATATCCTAACGACACCAATTACACCATTTTAGGCTTATTCACTTGCTCATCTTCCAGTACTGTGTATGCCATTAAATGACAACAGGGCCCTTCAGTTCTCTACATAGGACAAATAGGTCACACCCTACAACAAAGGATAAATAGACACAAATCTGACATTCAGGAATCACAAGACTGAGAAACCTGTAGGAGAACACTTCAACCTTCCAGGACACTCAATGGGGGACCTCAAAGTAGCTGTTTTATTGCAAAGGAACTTCAGAAACAGACTGGAACAGGAGACTGCTGAATGACAAGTTATTACAACACTCAGAACAATGGAACCCCCAGGACTTAACAGAGATATTGGCTTCTTATCTCACTACACATTCTAAGTCACTCAGCTCTCATTTGTACCCAGAAATCAAACTTTTTTGGTCTTGAAGGTGTCACTGGACTCAAACTGAATTATCACATCTGTTGTTAAGTCCTTTATTATCTGCATACCCGCTATTTACATGTCTTACCTAATATGTTATTCCAACCTTGGCTGTATTTATTGCTCAGTTACTTAGGGAACTTCACTCTAATTAGCTCTTCCTGGCAACTAACCTGCCCCCCCATGCAATATTTGAGAAAATCTGTTTCTATGAGTCTGAAGGAGTGTGCATTTTAAGTCTCCCAGTTCTTGCTTGTACCCAGAATTGAACTTTATTTGTCTTGTAGGTGCCGTTCCCACATCTGTTTGTTAACTCTTGTATTTGTATGCTAATTTACTGCCTTTCACGGATCTTTCTTATATCCAGTCTCAGCTATAATCGCCCAGGACTTTTTCATCTTGACTCTAAATGGTCCTCCCTGACAACAACCCTCCCACCCCCCATAAGTAATGACTGAGGAGGTTCTTTCCACTGTATCTGATGAAGTGTGCTTGCAGATGAAAGCTTATACTGTGAGTAAAACTTTGTTGTTCTTAAAGGTGCCAGTGGACTTAAACTTTGTTGTCTTCCAATCAGTTCACTTCCAGCTCTCTCTCAGCCTGTCACTGAGAGTCACTCCACGTTTCTCACACACATTTCCCCCCCATCTCAATCAATCTCTTCCTTACCTTTTAACCCTCCTGTCAAGAACTGTATGCACAGTTCACAACATTTTAGGGCATTAAGCCACTGAACTGCAGATCAGAAGGTCGGTAGTTCAGCAGTTCAAGACCCGAGTGCTGCCTGACGGAGTGAGCTCCCATCTCTGCCCCCAGCTCCTGCCAACCTAGCAGTTCGAAAGCAAGACATTGCAAGTAGATAAATAGGTACCACTTTGGTGGGAAGGAAACAGTGTTCTGTGCACCTTGGCATCTAGTCATGCCAGCCACATGGCCACAGAAACGTCTTCAGACAGTGCTGGCTCTTCGGCTTGGAAACGGAGATGAGCACCGCATCCCTAGAGTCGGATTCGACTGGCGTTTGAGCAAGGGAAACCTTTACCTTACCTTAGTTAGCTTTAAAAGAGAACAAGAGCATCATACAGGAGATGTTGGTCTATCAATGGCAGTTAGCCAGGACGACAATGGCACCTTCTGGTAGGCATACTCTGAGTACCAGTGCTGGGGACAAAGAGAAGGGAAGGCTTTGGCCTACATCTAGGACATCTGGTTGACCACCGTATGGAATAAGATGCTAGACTAGACGGACCTTCACTTTGATGCGCTGCTGCTGCTCTTACATCCTTTTATGCTTTATTTTTGTTTCTGTCGTTCCTGTGAATGGGTTGAGTCCGAATGTTTTCATTCAATGTTTTCAAGAGAGCCAGTTTGGTGTAGTGGTTAAGTGCGCGGACTCTAATCTGGGAGAACCGGGTTTGATTCCCCACTCCTCCACTTGCACCTGGCTGGATGACCTTGGGCAAGCCATAGCTCTGTACCAGCTGTTCCCTCAAGGACAGCTTGGGAAAAAGCTCTCTCAGCCCCACCTACCTCACAGGGTGTCTGTTGTGGGGAGGGGAAGGGAAAGGAGTTTGGAAGCCGCTCTGAGACTCCAAGTGAGTGAAGGGCGGGGTATAAATCCAATCTCTTCTTCTCTTCTTCATTGCTGGTGTTAGTGGTTCGTTTGCTTCACACCTTTTAATGCCTAGCTTGTGCAATTTATATGCAAATATCCAAGTATCTGTACAACACTGACCTGGATAGCCCAGGCTAAGTGGGATCTTGTTGGAACCTAAGCACGGTTGGCCCTGGCCAGTATTTGGATGGGAGACCACTGAGGAATGCCAGGGTTGCAACGCAGAGGCAGGCAATGGCAAACCACCTCTGAAAGTCTCTTGCCTTGAAAACCCCATGAGAGGGTCGCCATGTCAGGTGCGACTTGATGGCACCCCTTCAAAAAGAATATTGGATGCCATTTGAATGCATAATTAGGTTGAAAGTGGGTACAATTTAGGGCAGGGGTGTCAAACATGAGGCCCGGGGGCCCAATCAGGCCCCCGGAGGGATTCTATCAGACCTGCACTGGAACTGGCCATCTCCTGCTTCCAGTTCTGTTGCTGCTGCTGCATCATAGCTTGCTTCGCCAGACTCTCTCAGTTGCTCAGCCATTTCATGTTTTCCCCTGGGTCCTAGACTCAGAACTCTGAGCATGAGATTTCTGTGGTAAATGTCAATAAATCAAAAGTAGCTTTGCGGTTTACAGATAAACAACTGAACAGCATACTCAAGATTGCAAGAGCACAGACATTTTGATGCAATAATTCACAGCAGAGTATCAGATACTGTTAAATAAACAAAATACTGCAAGAGTGCTAATGTTTTAAGCATGTTTTTATTTTAAGTAAAAGAAAAAAACCCTTTCTGTGTTCTTTATAAAGTTTATATCTTTACATTTTATGACACACATGGTCTGGCCCAACAAGGTCTCATTTATGTCAGATCCAGCCCTCATAACAGATGAGTTTGACACCCCTGGTTTAGGGGATAATTAGGTACGAGGGATCAGAAAAGGGACAAAAATAAAGACTTGCTGGTTCAGTTTGCTAAGGTGAAAAGGAAAATCAAAAATGAGGATATAGAAATCAAACAAGCAAGCTTGCAGAATTGGATGGTGTCCCTCCTTTGAGTACATTTAATGTCATGTAACCTTCTTGACACGACTACAGAAGACGCTAGCATTCCTATCCCCACTCTGTTGAAGGGCTGAGCAGAAAGTGTCTGAATGTGACTGAAATACGATTGCATCGGGATTGCTTTATTTTTCACAGCAACGTGCGCATGTGCTGTGGTGCCATGGGGGACGGGAAGTGCTCACGAGAGGAAGGAACTGAAAATGGCAACAAGCAGTGCAGGCTCCCCTTCCAGAACTGAATTTATTTATATATTTGCTATACTGATAGCCTGCTGAGACTCAAAGTGGATCACGGGAGATAGAACTGGGCAATCAGACAGCATACAACAACCGATGAGCAATGCAATGGGACTAAGTGGAGAGTGCTGGTGAGTGGCAACTGACTTATGGTGACCCCAAGAAGTTCCACCTACTGGGGTTTTCAAGGCAAAAGACAGGCCAATGTGGCTTGCCATTGCCTTTCTCAGCATGGCAGCTCCAGTCTGCCTTGGCGGTCTCCCATCCAAGTACCGACCCTGCTTAACTTCTGAGCTCTGATAAGACTGGGCTCCCCATAAGATAATAAGAACATAAGAACATAAGCGAAGCCAATGTTGGGTCAGGCCAGTGGCCCATCCAGTCCAACACTCTGTCATACAGTGGCCAAAAAAAACACATGTGCCATTAGAAGGTCCACCAGTGGGACCAGGACACTGGAAGCCCTCCCACCATTGTCCCCCTCCAAGCACCAAGAATACAGAGCATCACTTGCCCCAGACCAAGAGTTCCTATCTATATCTTGTGGCTAAGAGCCCTGCTGGATCAGATCAGTGGTCAGTCTAGCACAGCTTCCTGTCTCACACAGTGGCCAACCAGGTCCTTTGGATGGCCAACAACAGGGCATAGAGGCCAGGACCTTTATTTAATTTCTTTAAAATGCTTATTAACCACCTTTCTCCCTCACAGGAACTCAAGGTGACTTACAATGTAAATAATAATAGAATACCATAAAGCACACAAAATGCACCAGGCCACTAATAAATTGGATGAACCAAGTACATAGACACCAATAGTTAAAATCAGTCATGTAAAAGTGCAGGTAGGCAGAAAAAATTAGTCATGAATAAAACTGTCTTCAGCTGCCTCCTAAAGATTGAGGGTGAGGGGGGCAGGCACATCTCTCTGGGGAGGTTGTTTTATAATCATGGGGCCGCCACTGAAAAAGGCCCTCTCTTTTATATACCCACCAGATGAATTTCTTTGGTTGATGAGACAGTCAAGAGGGCCTCTCCTTGTGATCATAGTTCCCAGCTAGGAACACAGAGGGGAGGATGGTCCTTCAGATACTCCAGTCCCAAGCCATGCAGGGCTTTAAAGTTCAAAACCAACACCTTGAATTGGGCTCAGGAGTGGATTGAAAGCCAGAGTCAGTGCTGTAGGATTGGGGGTCACATGCTCCTGATAACTGGCCCTGTCCAGCAGTCTTGCCGCTGCATTTTGCACTAGCTGCAGTCTCCAAACACGCTTCAAAGGTAGCCTCATGTACTACACATGACAGTAATCCAGTCTAGATGTAATTAAGGTATGGGCCACTGTGGCTACATCAGACTGAGCCAGAAACGGGTGCAGCTGGTGCACCAGTTAAAGCTCGGCAAACACACTCTGAATCACAGCAGCCACCTGATTTTCTAAGGTGGCTGTTGTGTGAAGCAGCAAACTAGGGCTGCCAAGTCAGCCCGGGGGGCGGGGGATCCCCCACTACAGGGGTTCCCGATCCGCCGGCCAGCATCCAACCGGCGGGGGAAACCCCACCCCCGAAGTCGTCCAGCCAGGACGACTTCCCAAACATAATGACGACCCTCCTGACAAAAGGAGCTGCGTTCCTCGAAAGCTGCTGCAGTGAAGTTTCTCCATCTGAGAGGTGCTCCCCGGTTTCGCAGCAGCAGCAGGAGGAGGAGGCACTGGGACCCCGACCAGAAGGACGGCCGGGGGAAGGACAGCCTTTCAAGCTCACGCAGTGCCTCTCTCCAGAATGCCGCTGCGCGGCCGCCTCCTCCTTGCACGAGCAGCAAGTGACACCCACCCCACCCACCCACCCCTTCCCCAGTCAAGGCTTCAGGAGCGACCCCAACATCTGGGCTGTCGACGAAAGCACCGCTCCGCTTGAGACCGCCCCTCTCCCCCACGCCTCAAACTGGCCGCCTGCCAGGCGATTGCCAGAGCGTTGCCCTGGCAACGCCCCCACGTGGTGACGTCACTTCCGGGCTCTCCCCCGCCGGTGAGTAGAATCGACTTGGCAACCCTACACAAACTGTCATCCAGCAACACAAACTGTCATCCAGCAACTTGGCAACCACGCCTCAAACTGGCCGCCTGCCAGGCGATTGCCAGAGCGTTGCCCTAGCAACCCCCCCACGTGGTGACGTCACAAGGACTCTCCCCCGCTGGTGAGTAGAATCGACTTGGCAACCCTACAGCAAACTCAGGCTGCAAACCTGGCTTTTCAACTGGAGAATAATCCTACCTCAAACAGGAGAGTTTTCAAATCCCCGGTCTGCATTCTTCTATACCACAGCACCTCTGTCTTTTCAGGAGTCCTTTGTACTGCCTCCCAGCATTGCGATTCAGTGGTTTACTGCCTCTGAATTTGGAGGTTACTTTTAATCACCGTGGCTGGTAGCCACTGATAGACCTGTCATCCATGAACCTGTGTAACGCCCTTTTAAAGCCATCTATGCTTGCTGCTACCACTCATGGGTTACTTGGGACAGGATGAGAGAACCGGAAAACAATGCAATGCAATGAACTATTGGGGGAAGGTGTCCTATAAACAGTAGCGAAAGTGGAATCAAGACAGGCACAAGACAGGGCATTTAAAGCAAGGCACTGCCTACAATAATAATTGCAATAAACCACAACCCTTTCCCATTATACAGTTCCCTCCTGGACTGTTCTAGTCTCCTACAGTTCCGATCCTTTTATATAAATGCCCTCCTAAGCATTTCTGTTTTGCATATTCTGCAGCATAGGGTTGCCAACTTCAGGTTGGGAAATCCCTGGAGATTTGGGGGTGAAGGCGAGGGATGGCGCGGTTTGAGGAGGGGAGGGGCCTCGCTGGGGTCGAATTCCATAGAGTTCACCCTCAAAAGCCCCGAATGGATAATTACTCTGTAATTTTTTGGAGATCAGTTGTAATTCAGGGAGATTTCCACGCCCACTTGGAGGCAGGCTGTTCCACAAGGCGAGAGCCACCACGGAGAATGGGTGTGAATGGGCAGCTGCCAATCTTAGCCATTTGCAAGGTGGCACCTTTGGAAATGCTCAGCATTATAAGTGAACCCAGGAGGAGAAGAATGTTGGCAGACAGAACCAATGGAAGCAGAACGGAATGGAGCAGGGGACATCTGCGCCTCCCTAATCAGACACAAACCTCTTGAGTTAAAACAGGGCTCATTTCGTAGCAAAAGCTCCTTTGCATATTAGGCCACACACCCCTAATGGAGCCAATCCTCTAAGAGCTTACAGAGCTCTTCTTACAGGGGCTACTGTAAGCTCTTGGAGGATTGGCTGCATCAGGGGTGTGTGGCCTAATATGTAAAGGTGCTCCTGCTATGAAATGAGCCCTGAGTCAAAGCATGATGGGGGATGTAGTATTGCAAACTTTCAAGGCTCCCAAGTGCTTATCAGCAATTTCCCATTAAAACCATGGAGCAGGACGCCACTGAGACGCTGCAGTCCCATTGGCTTGGCAAGACCATGCGAATGTTCATTTTCCTAATGTCACATCCATAATTGATCAAACCCAAACAGAGAATTATGAGCTGCCAGAGTGGCTTCCAGCAGTCACTGCTAGACCTCTGCCAAACAGCTTCTGAATGGATGTGCTTTAAAAGGGGAAGAGCACTGATACATCCCGCGTTCCGTTTCCTTCAGTGTTACGCCGTCAATCACCTCTCATTTCTCCTTCACTTTCCCTTTGCCTCTGGCAACCAGAAGTCTATTTGACAGTCGTAAGTTTGATATGATGCACTGCATAGAAAGAAGTATAGACTTCACTCCTCACTACCACCCGAAAGGAGGAGAGAGTTCTGGTTAACAAGAATGGGGGGTGGGGTGGGGATACACTCCATTCCTTGGCAATAGTACAGTCTTTTTCTATTGGAGAAAATGCTCTGCTTTATAGAGGTAGGCAGGCTCATACGGGGGAGGTATTTATTATGCTTTACGTACCATGCCAGAGAGTATTCGATTGAGATGGGCAATCCCCCCTTTGATTTGGAGATACCTGACCTGGGTGGCCCAGGCTAGCCCAATCTCATCAGATCACAGAAGGTTCAGGGTAAGCCCTGGTTCGTAATTGCTACTTCCTTACATAGAGAGCGATTAAAATGTGGAATTTGCAGCCAGAGGATGTAGCGATGGCCACCGAGATAAAGAGCTTTGAAAGGGGATTAGATAGCGTCATGGAGGACAGGTCTATCAAATGGCTAGTAGGCAAGGTGATTGAGGGGAACCTCCCTGTTCAGAGGCACTTGACCTCTGAATCCCAGAGCCAGGAGGCCACATCAGGGAAAAGTCTCAGCCTCTAGGCCCTGTTGTTGGCCCTACAGAGGAACTCGTTGGCCACTGTGCGAGACAGGATGCTGGACTAGATGGATCGTTGGTCTGATTCAGCAGGGCTCTTCTTAGGTTCCTGTCAGGGGAAGGCCTTGTCCTCTATTCCCTGTTGTTGTCCATCCAGAGAACCTGGTTGGCCACTGTGTGAGACAGGATGCTGGACTAGGTGGACCACTAGTCTGATCCAGCAGGGCTCTTCTTATGTTTGTATCATGGATGGGAGACCACCGGGGAAGTCTAGGGCAGCTAGAGTTGCTCATTTCCTGCTTTGCAAAGCCTAGGGGTTGCCTTAAGTTGGCTGCCACTTGACAGCACTCTCCACCACCACTGAAGAGCCATTGTGGTATTTGTGGACTGGATTGTAAATTCTTACGAGATGGGGGATCATGAAAAACTGCAGCAGAGAATTTGGAAGGCCACATCATTCCCCCACCAAACTTCTCCCTCCATGATTTCAGACACTCTTGTGAGAGTGAGAATGTTAATTTCACCCCCCTGTTGTCCTTTAAACTGACTCTCAATATTCCATGCCTTCTGGATGATGTTTCATCTTGCTTGGATGTCCATGTGTCTTTTTTTTCTTTGGATTTATATGCCAACCAAGGTTTACTGGCACTCTAGCCTGGCCACCCATTTGAGGTGAGTGATGTCAACAACAGAGAACGAAACTATTTTACACAGAGAGTGCTTAAAATGTGGAATTTGCTACCAGTGGATATAGTGATGGCCATAGGAATAAGTGGCTTTAAAAGGGGATTAAATAGATTCATGGAGGAGAAGTCTATGCATGGCTACTAGCTGTGGTGACTGAGGGGAATCTCCACATTCAGAGGCATTAAGCCACTGGATCCCAGAGCCAGGAGGCAACATCAGGGGAAGGCCTTGGCCTCTATGCCCTGTTGTTGGCTGACCAGAGGAACTGGTTGGCCACTGTGTGACAGGATGCTGGACTAGATGGACCATTGGTCTGATCCAGCAGGGCTCTTCTAATGTTCTTAGGAAGGCCTCGGCTTCTCTTCCCTATTGTTGGTTGTCCAGAGGAACTGGTTGGCCACTGTGTGAGACAGGATGCTGGACTAGATGGACCACTGGTCTGATCCAGCAGGGTTTTTCTTATGTCCTTATGTCATCATGCTTTATGTTGTGAATGCAAAAAACTGGAAAACATCAAAGACCTTAGAGATGGGGAGGATTCCTAAAGAGTTGTTTGATGCTGTGATGTTTAATATGTTTTATATGTTTATTTTGTTGTTCAGTCGCACTTTGCGACTCCATGGACCACATCATGCCAGGCCCTCCTGTCTTCTGTTGTGCTCCGGAGTTTGCTTAATTTCATGTTTGTTGCATCGATAACTCTGTCTGACCATCTCATCCTTTGCCGTCCCCTTCTTCTTTGACCTTCAGTCTTCCCCAGCATCAGGGTCTTCTCCAGTGAGTGCTCCCATCTCATTTGGTGGCCAAAGTATTTGAGCTTCAACTTCAGTATCTGGCCTTCCAGGGAACAGTCAGGGTTGATTTCCTTCAGGGTTGACTGATTTGATCTCCTTGCAGTCCAAGGGAATCTCAAGAGTCTTCTCCAGCACCATAATGCAAAAGAATCTATTCTTTGGTGCTCGGCCTTCCTTATAGTCCAACTCTCACAGCCATACATCACTACTGGGAATACCATTGCTTTGACCATATGGACTTTTGTTGGCAGGGCCATGTCTCCACTTTTTGTTATGCTGTTTAGGTTTGCTATCGCTTTCCCCCCAAGGAGCAGGCGTCTTTTAATTCCATGGCTGCAGTCATGTTTTATAGGACTATTTAGTCAGTTTATAGGACTATTTAAATTGTCTATGCATTGTTTTTGTAAGCTGCCCTGAGCCAGCCTTGGCTGGGAAGGCAGAGTATAAAGCTGATGATAAAAATAAATAAATAAATAAATGTCACTTCTGTGTCTTCACTCAGAAAGGATTTTGCCACATCATGTGCTGCCACCCCCTTTCCCTCACCACTCCACTGAGTGCTGGTGGGGATTTGCCTGCTTAGAGCGACAAAATGGCAGCCCTGCCTACCAGCCCCCTTGGAGAGGGGCTCTTCTCCCATCTCTCCCAGTAGAGCTTGGCCAGTTTCCCACGGACTCACATTTGTGATCTGGCTAGCACACGCCAGCTAGCGATGCCTGTCTCTTTCTTTGTCACCGTCTCCCTCATTTATCTGCACAGTGGCATTGCATTCTGCTCCTTTTCTTGGAACTGCTCTCTTCTTTGGCATTCTCTCCTCAGACATATTTTTTGAATTCGTATTTCACTGCTCAACATGACATGTTATATGTGTTTGGCTGGATGAATGCTGCAGTCATGCACCGTTCCCCCAAACATGTGCTGGCGTATACACCACTCCCCAGGAAGCTAAACAAGAGGAGTGAAAAGAAAGACAGATATGTTTTGATGTGTCATGTTGGTGTGGTGATGGAGAAACATGGCAGTAGACAGTTTCAGAAGCCTCCTTAATCTCAGCCGCCATTGACTAAGCGTTTTGCTGTTGCTTGATACCTCCACAAACAAAAGCCCTTTCAAGAGAAGCAGTTCACATGTTCAGCTACGAGTCGCAGACTGAGGTGGTACTGAGACATTTGCTTATGTGGGAAGAGGAAAAGGCGGATAATCAATGTAGCAAAGTATCGTCCCTTTTTTGTGCTGCTACGAACTTCAAAGAGCAGCTGTTTTAGAAGATTAATTCTGAATGTTCGCAAGGGCCTTTCTTCCGCTGAATGGGAGAACAAGGCATTCACACCAGGGTTCCTTTCATTTGGTGGCTTTCTCCTCCTTTCAAAAATCACTTTACTGTCTCACCCAGCTGGTATTAAAGGGCTTTCTTTCTGACAAAACCCCCTCTTTCTTTCTCTTGAGAATATCTCACTGACTGTCAAAAACTTACTGGAAAACAGTACGCTTCCAAGAAAAGCGCTCACTTTTATGACATTAAACATCTCCTGAAAAGCCCTCCTTGATGAAAGTAAAGCGTTCTTTCTCTATCCCTCTCTTGCTGGATATCTGTTTACTCCTTTTTTTAAGGCAAAACTTTTTTTCCCAAAAAAGGTCCAAAGATTCAATGCCCAGTATGTAGGGGGGAAAAGCCCCTTCACCTGCCTAGGTCTTAAGATATAGGCAAGATGCATTTGGAAAGGCAGCAATTAGAGGATGGAGTGATGTTTTTACAGCCCCCCAGGCTGTGCTATTGTACTCCAGATAGGGCGCTAGCTGTTGCTTTCAAAATAAAGCATGTCACGAACACAAAAAAACCCACTTCTCAATTGATGCAATTGGTGGGATGACCGATATTACACAAAAAGGCTTTTTCTTGTACAATAAAGCCCTGCAATTACTGCCCTCGCTATATTTGCTTACACCGTTATTATTTGCAACAGGAGAAAAAAAAAATCATGTGAAATACACAAAGGCTAGGTATAATCAATGCTGTAATCTGGATAGCCCAGGACAGCCCAGTTTTGCCAGATCCCTGGAGCTAAGCAGGGTCTTCTCTGGTTATTACTTGGATGGGAGACCACCAAATAAGTCTAGAGATGCTACGCAGAGGCAGGCTACGGCAGGCCACCTTGCTTTGTCTCTTGCCTTGAAAACCTTACAGGGTCAACATACATCAGCTGTGATTCAATGACAAAAAGGTGTAATCGGTAAACCAGAGGGAGGGCAACTATCAGTAACCGATCAGGACACAGGAGATATTTAAGTGCCTTGAGATCTAGTGATTAGATAGCTATTTGTTGATTCATTAAAAAAAAAAAACCCAAACAGAAGCAAAACTTGGGTTCATAACAGTGATATGAGATGACGGAGAGCCAGTTTGGTGTAGTGGTTAGGAGGGCGAACTCTAATCTGGGAGAACCGGGTTTGATTCCCTGCTCTGCCACATGCAGCTGTTGGTGTGACCTTGGGTCATATTGCCAAGAAACTGTTCCAGATGGCACTGTTAAAGAGACTCTTTTACTCTCAATGCTTTGCTGGACTGTGAACTGTGTGCCACGGCAATGGACAGAGCTGTGGTCCTAAGCTAGGTGCCTCATGCTGGACTATGGACTGTACACTGTGGCCAAGGGAACATGCTAAGCCAGATCTGGACCTGGGACTACAGAAGACTTCTGCCCATGCACCTCTGCATCTGCACAAGCACCATATGCAGACCAGCAGCCCCGGTCTCCATGAACACAGATGTTGCAGCAGATCAGAGAGGAGCTATGTTCTGACAGGAAACAGATGTTCCTGCAGAGAAGCCATGAAGGGATCGCTTCTCCACCACATAGCACATTCCCCGCCCACCTGAGCCATCCTAAATTAAAGACCATTGCCCAGCTAAAAACAAAAGAGGCCATTAAGCCTTCCTGCCACCGATCCAGATAATGACAAGCCTTGGATTGTTTCAATGAAGCACTGGATCATAAGAACATAACAGAAGCCCATGTTTGATCAGGCCAGTGGCCCATCCAGTCCAACACTCTGTCACACAGTGGCCAAAAACACCAGGTGCCCTCAGGAGGTCCAGCAGTGGGGCCAGGACACTGGAAGCCCTCCCACTGTTGCCCCCCCGTCAAGCACCAAGAATACAGAGCATCACTTGCCCCAGACTGAGAGTTCCTATCTATACTTTGTGGCTAAGAGCCACTGATGGACTTCTTCTCCGTATGTTTATCTAATTCCCTCTTGAAGCCATCCATGCTTGTAGCTGCCACCACCTCCTGTGGCAGTGAATTCCATGTGTTAATCAGTATTTGGGTGAAGAAGTACTTCCTTTTATCTGTTCTAACCTGACTGCTCAGCGATTTCATTAAAGCCATTGCACCCTTATTCCCCTTTCTCTTGTCCCACTCCTTCCCTAAGAGGTGTCACTCCCTGCTGCACATCAGCCCTAAATTGTCCGACTGTTGTTTCTTTTGTCCTATCCATTCTAAGATATTGGTTTTTTATTTACATTTCCTGGGAACCAGTGACCACCCAGTTTTTGCCTCAGGTCACAAATTGGCTACTTAAGGCGAGCTCTCAGCGCATGCATTTGGATATTTCAACTCTACCTCACCCTTCTGGTTTCATCCCTGATCAGTTTGGAGACACTCCACATGTGTTGCTGGCCAGCTCACGTTTCACTCCCCATCTCTTCTTCCTCCTTTTTTGCTGCACAGTCTACTCATCTTGCTGTACAGGTAATGTATCACACACCAACGATATTCCTGCTAATGCGAAAGTCATTTTTCTTGCCTAATTTCCTAGTTCTGTATTGTGTGTGTGGGTTTACTGATTATTATTGTATGCCTGAGAATTATTGAGCAAAAGTCCAATTATTATAGCAATCTGGTCTCCTCTTCAGTTCACAGGCTCTGGGAATTCTGACTCTGGTATACACAGGTTATGTTCCTATGCTATATGCCAATTGCCCTTTTAAAATCATAATTCCACCAAGTTTATTAAAGACATAAGGCAATTTGGCTAACAGTCATAAGTTCTTTCAGAGCTGTTCTCTCAAGGGCAGTTCTCGAGAGGGCTCTCTCAGCCCCACCTACCTCACAGGGTGTCTGTTGTGGGGAGGGGAAGGGAAAGGAGATTGTAAGGCATTCTTAGACTCCTTCAGATAGAGAAGTGTGGGGTATAAATACAATCCCTTCTTCTTCTTTGAGATTTTCTTTTTGCAGCCCTCGATGAGTGAATGTTAAACTACTCAAAGTGTTCTCAGAGAACCAAATACAATCTGTTGTCCCCTGCCCAAATAGTGTGTATATAATTTATAATCTATTTGTGATAATCTGTAATGCTGATGTAGTGATGCACAAATACCATTCAAAGTGTATGACACAAATTTGTGCCGGCACAATTTGCACCGCATTTGCGGGATCACACAGGTCCATGGACCTGTGAGGGCGAACCGCCGCTGCGTGATCACACGCAGCCGCGGGCGAGTTGGGTTTTTTTCCCCCGGCCGTTTTCAGTGCGCTTATCTGTTTCTACAAGGGATCGATGACTTGCGTCTCCACCCTCGGGATCATTCGATGATGCGCATACTGGGATGGGAGTGGGAAAAAAACCAAAAAGCCCACTCCCCAACACCACTTGTTTGCGCTGGCGCGATCATACCAGGAAAGGTCAGTTCTGGGCCATTGCAAACCATTTGAGACTGCCTTTTCACTGGTAGCTAAATAAGCCGATTCCCCACCGGCTCAAAGTGGTTTGCGACACTTTGACACCGGCTGCAGGACGCTTCCCAGATGTGCTTGTGTGATCACGCCACTTTGAGCCAGCGGGGAATTGTCCTTCTTGTGTCGCAAATGGGTGCATATGATCACGCCCAAAGACTCATATATTTTATGAGAAACCTTCAGTGTGAGGAAACAGGCAGTGGCGCACGAAACAAAGAGCCGTGGGTGTGATTCGCAGAAGGGAAAATCAAAATCAAAATGAAGGAGGTGGGATCAAAACAGCACAGATGAGAAATTCAAAACCATCCCTAGGATGTTTCTGTTCGAATGCACATTCAAATGAAAATGCCTTTCGATGCATCACAATAATACCAAAGGGATGTGTATTTGTGTCCCAAAGTAAAAGAGAATCATCCTAAGTATCTTGGCAATGAATGGGAATAAATCCTTCCTGTCCTTACCCCACATGCTGCTGCAGGTCAGGAGAAACAATGACTGTAAACACTGATGGTAAATATAAGAATGGACATTTGTGGGTTTTATGAGTATTTTTGTCATTTCCCCCTCTGCCAAATTTTGCAGTGAAAAATAAGGATGGGCAAAAATGCAATTCAGTTTGTGGTTTGTAGCTGAACCACAAACTGAACTACGAACCCATATGCCAGTTCGCAAACCAAACCAGTTTGTAGCAGTTTGTGAGCCATTTTAAGTTTAAACCCCTGCTTTTAGCTTTTCAGTTTAAATGGCTCAGAGCCATTTAAACCCCTGAAACCAATGAAAAGCATTGGGGAGCAGAAAGCTGGGGGCCATTTAAACCAAACAGCTGTTATTCACAAAAAACTGAGCTCTTCATGAACCATCACAAATCACCATGAGCTGCATCAAGGTCTCAGAAAGTTCATGGTGGTTCCTCAGTTTGCGAACATTGCTTCACAAACCATGAACCACCCAAAATTCGTGATCAGTTTTAGTTTGTCAGCCGGTTCGTGCCCATTCCTAGTGAAAAATCAACCTTGCAAAAATCTGACAGAACGGTAATGTATGTTGTCGTACAGGACAGTTGTGTAGAGCTGGATTTTATTGTGTTATGTTTTAATTTTAAAACTGTTATATTTATATGGTGTAACCCACTCTGAGCCCTGCTTGTGGGGGAGGGTGTGATAAAAATAGAATTAATTAATTAAATAAATGATGTGTGTATGTATGTATTAAAATATTCACATGCCACTTTCCCTCATGGTTCAAGGCAGCTTACAAGTCATAGTTAAAACATTACAGTTTCAGACCAAAAGAATAAAACCCTAGATGTTGCCTCCTCCTCAAAAGTTTCCTACACTCCTTACCCCATTAAAACCCCTGGAAAACAAAACGGCCTTTGTAGTGCCTCCTAAAGAATTCTAGAGATGAACCCCCCACACCTCCTGAGGAAGCCCCTTCCACAGAGTGCGGTTTACAGTGGAAAAGACCCAGGCTCTTTTTGATTGATATGTGTGTGTGTGGGGAGCATCTTATTTGGGGAACAGCCAGTAGGTGGCAGCCTAAAGACCGTACCTGGTACCCTGGGACACATGGAAGGAGATGGTCTTTTAGATACATGGGTGATTGACTGTATAGGTCTTTAAAGGACATAACCCAGCACCATAAATTGGACTAGGAAACAAACTAGCAGCTAATGTGGCTGTTTTGACATGGGTGAAATATATTTCCAGGCTAGTCCCGAACAATAATTGACTGTCACATTGTGAGCCAACTTCATTTTCTGGGTTGTTTTCAAGAGCAGCCCGATGCAGAGCGCATTACGGTTATCCAGCCATGAGAGTACAAAAGCATGTTCAGACTGGCTGCAACTAAGATGAGAGAGAGTGAGAGAACCAGGTGCAGATGGTAGAAGGCACTCTTGGCTACTGGGCCTAACATCAGCAGCCCTCAAGCTCTTATCCTGACCTGCACAGGCCAGTTCATCCATTACAAGTGGGCCCACTCCCTCTAAAACATCAGTCTTTCTGACTACCTCTGTCTTGTCTGGGTTCAGCTTCTGTTTGCTCGGCCTTCACCACTTGATCACAGCCTCAAAGCAACAGTTCAGAGCCAAGATGGATGCATCTGGAAGAGTCTTGAATAATAAAATGCAGAACCAGGTGTTGTCTTCGTAGTGATGACATCCAGTTCTGATGCTCCGGACAATCCCATTTGGTAGCCTCATACAGGTGTCATGAGAGAATAGAACCTCATGGTACTCCACGGGGCAAACCCCACCTAACTGATTCTGCTCCTCCATGGAAATGGAAATCCTTTGTGTTTGATCAGATGAAAGAGAACAGAACCACTGAGGGCTGTTCCCTTAATTCCAAATCCATATTCTAATCAATGGATAAGAATGGAGTGGTCATTGCAAACCACCTGTCTACTATGGAGCCCTTTAAAAGCCTTGTAGCGCCATCTTAAGTTGGTCTGCTCAGCATTCTGTTTAAGTCTATTCAAAGCACCTTACTCCCAGGAAAGTGTTCTTAGGATTGCACTCTTATTCTAGTCCTTAGCATCCTGATAATATGCAAGAGAGCCAGTACTGCAAAGCAGTTAGACTAGGGCTGCGGTCAACCACTTTCAATCCACTTTCAGTGCATTTCCCAGCTGGATTTTACTGGTCCTTTCCACACTTGGATCTCATCCCTGGTTTTATCAGAGTTCAGCTCAAGACACAATACCTTGCATTTATCCCTGGTTATAATAGCATCTGTTTATCCTGGGACAAGTGTGGGGCAAAACTGGGGTGACTTCAATGTAATGTGGAAACAAAAAAATACCCCAAGATAATTACAGGTTGAACTCGTGTAGTGTAGAATGTAAGTTCAGGGACAGGGTTGAACCAGGATTTAAGATCTAGTGGGGAATCACCTACTGAGAATGATTGACTTTTCCCTCCATTGTTTTACGAAACCCACGGTGGAACAGAAATTCCCCTCTGCATTGCAGGCTACTTTCACTTTCTTTGATCATCAGATTTTATGGCACCCTCTGCACTGCATGCCACTTTTGCTTCCTTTGATCATTGAGTTTTATGGCACCTTCTGCATAGATTTATAGCCATTCAGGGTGATTTAGAAGAAGAAGAAGAGATTGGATTTATAACCCACCTTTCACTACCCAAAAGAGAGCGATTTACAATCTCCTTCCCTCCCCCCTCCACAACAGACACCCTGTGAGGTAGGTGGGGCTGAGAGAGCTCTCCCAAGACCTGCCCTTGAGAGAACAGCTCTGAAAGAACCTATGATTGACCCAAGGTCATGCCAGCTGCTGCATGTGGAGAAGTGGGGAATCAAACCCGGTTCTCCCAGATTAGAGTCCGTACTCTCAACCACTACACCAAAGTGGCTCTCTTTGCAGACAGTATGGCGTTGCCCTGAGGTATTTGAATGTGGTTTTGAGCTGCACTTTTTCCTCCCAGTTGAGAAAATGAAGAGCGAATGCTAGATGCAGAATCGCCCTGGGTGAACTGGCAAAATCCATTTGAAACGTGGATTGAAACTGGAATGAAAGTGGATTATTCAGTGTGTGTGACCGCAGTCTAGGACCTGGGAGACGCAGGTTCGAGTGCTCACTCTGCTGTGGAAGTTCAGTGTGTGACTTTGGGACAGTCTCTCTCAGCCTAACCTACCTCTGAAGGCTGTTGTTCTGAAGAGAAAATGGAAGGGAGGAAATTGAGATTGTAATCTGCTTTATTTCCCCTTTGGAGAGAAAAGTGTGGTATAAATCTATTTGCTTAGAACTAAGTCCCACAAAGTTAAAGGAGGTTTACTGCCATGACAGTGTACATGGTATTATTGCTTAAACCTCAGTTCCCTCATTGGGAATACCTCTTTTCTAACCCACAGAGCTTTTCCAAGGCACCCATCATATTAATAGTACAACCAGGGTGGCCATCTACCAGGTGGGGCCGCTCACAGAATTACAACTGCTCTCCAGAGATCACTTCCCCTTGAGGAAATGGCAGCTTCAGGGGCCAAGCTTTATGGCATCGAATCCCTGCCAAGCTCCCTCCCTGCTCAAACTCCACGGTCCCCCTCAATCTACCCCCAAATCTCTGGATTTCCCAAGCTGCTCTTGGCCAGTCTAAGTACAACACGTGCAAATTTAAAAACAAACACCACAGGAGAAGACCAGCTGCTTCATTGGGGGCAACGGTCCTATCTTTAGCGTCAGTTACTGTTAATTATTCCTTCTTTTATCTTCCTCTACTTCACTTGTATTTTTAGGTACTAAGAAATGTGGCCCTTGGTATAGAAGTTCAGAAATCTTAATTCTGCACATAACGAGGAAGGTCAAAGACCCTGCTGAGGGAACGGACTGAAGGGAAAATTGCGGTGTGTGCTGAGAGCAGCCATTAAAAAAAAAAAAAAAGACGATGGCATGCTTTTGTCTCGGGATTTGTGCCGCCCGGCGATTCCATTATATGATAATTATTGGGCCATGAATTATTTATGGGGCTTAATTATTTATGTTGGTTAGGAGCCACCGGCCAGATCAGCCACTGGTTTCAAAGCAAGCGAAGATACTGTATCCTCCGTGGCCTGTTGGCAAAGATGGATGAGACATCCCACATGCCTTTCCCTCCGAACCAGAAGTTGTACATGCATCGGGATGGGACCAAATTTCATGACCACAGTGTACATACCTCCAGTAATCTCCCCCCCCCTTCACCAAAATTAAGAAATGTAAAAAGAAACATTCATATTCATTAGAATTTCTTTTGTTAGCACTCACTTAAGGGGTCTGGTGGTGACTTGCGACCCTTAAAACAAGGTAATCATAAATCAGTTAAAAAGCAACAAAATCAATCAAATCAATATAAAATAAATGACTCAGCACTATACTACTATCAAAATAGCCCAGAACATCTGGTTAACCACCTAAAGCCAAAATGAACAATTCAGCCTTACACAGCCTGTGGAGACTAAGTAGGGCAGGGGTGTCATCAGAGAGTGCATTCCACAGGGTAGGGGCCATCACTGAGAAAGCCCTTCTCCTAGTACATGCTAAGTAGACCATCCTGGGGCTGGGCACCTGCGAAAGTCCCCAAGAAGATGGCTGAACAGGGCACGGGGGGTTGTAATGGGACAGGCAAGTTCTGTAAAATATGAGGGTCTCAAGACATAGAGGGCTTTAAATGTTAACCCCCATACCTTGGATTGGATTCGGAAACTAAGGCTGAGGACAGACTGGCAATCTAAAGCGGGGCAGACACGCTTCGCAAACGGAGGAAAGGAGCATGTTCAGACATGCGCATCTGTCCGTCGGCTCCGTTGCGTACTTACCCGTCTCCCAGTCGCTTTCCTTCCGCTTTACCCGGACACCGGTTTTTCCCGGTGTTCAGGGGCCTTCCTCCGCATGCCTCCCGCTTCCAAACAGTGTGAACTGGAAGAAGCGGGAGGCATCCGGAGGAAGTGTGAACGCACCGGCAAAAAGTTTTGCGCATATGCGCATGTGCGCATATGCGAAAAACATCACAGGAAAACCAAAAAAAAGTGCAGCGGCACGCGCGAGCCGCGCGCGCTGGCTATGCGGCAGTCTGAACTCTCCGTGGCAGTCTGAATGCTCCGTATCGCCGCTGATCCGCATTGCTCTGGCCAGTGTGAACGGCCAGCTCCGTGGGTTTTTTCCCCCGCTCCAGTTCCCTCCGCTTTGCCTCCGCTTCAGATTGCCAGTCTGTCCTCAGCCTAAGTGATAGCTAGCAAAATTGGGGTAACATGAGCTTACCATGTTCCGGTCAGCAGCCTGGCAGCCATGTTCTGGACCACTCACAGTTTCTGAAGCATTTTCAAAGGTAGTCCTATGTAAAGTGAACTACAGCTGTCCAAGCTGGACCTGACCATTTCATGGATCAATGTGGCAAGGTCTGACCCAGACAAATAGGGAGCCAGTTGGAGGGCCTGAAGTAGATGCAAAAATGCCGACTACATTACCATGGGCACCTTTCTATCAAACAAGGGTTGCCTAAGGCACATTCTGCCAGAGTCTGGGCTTGGGGCTTTTCAGCGGCCACCCCATGCCTGAGGAAAGGCCTCCCAGTAGAGGTATGGGGGGCTCCTACCCTTCAGTTTGGTGTAGTGGTTAGGAGCGCAAACTCTAATCTGGAGAACCACGTTTGATTCCTCATTCTTCCACATGCAGCTGCTGATGTGACTTTGGGTCAATCACAAGTTATCTCAGAGCTGTTCTCTCAAGAGCAGTTCTCTCAGAGTTTTTTCAGCCTTACCTACCTCACAGGGTGTCTGTTGTGGGGAGGGGAAAGGAAAGGAGATTGTAAGCCACTCTGTGACTCCGAGTGAAGGGCAGTGTATAAATCTAATCTCTTCTTCTTCTTCTTCCTCCTCCTCCTCTTCTTCATTTGGCCACAGGAACTGAGGGGGCTGCAAGGAAGGAAGAAAAAAAATTCTGAAAGGAAGTTAACTCTTTTTTGCCATGAGGTTGTAATACGTAGTGGTTTTTGAGTGGTGCAGCTGAGACTCAATGAAATGTAGCAAGGGCATATCCAGATAAAAGAAAAAAACATTTATTTACAGGCTAGGAGGAGAAAGCATGAGTGGAATTTGGAATAAGTTCAGTCCTAACTGGGAAGTCCTTTGACTCAGGCAAAATACCAAAGCAAAGCAAGATAAACAAACACTTCAGAGTAGTTAAACACATTTCCTAGAATAATCTAAAACACCTTGTGGCTGGTGGTTTGGACATCAAAGTGTAGTCTTCCTCCTTGTTCTACCAGGAACTAGGAGGAACTATCTCAAGAAATAATGGCTGGGTGCCCCTTTTAATACATTATTTGAATGTTAGAGTCCAGTTATCCCATTGGCTTATTTCCAGTGGGAAACTGGGGGAAGGGTTCATTCTCTCACCTCAGATGGGGTGGGGTTCCCAAGACCATTTAAGAGATGTGGTAGACCATGTTCATGTCAGCTGGTCAACACTATTATGTCCAACCAACTTGCCAGAGTTTGGGGCAATTCTGCCTTTCACTCTGGATGGCCCATCCATTTGCACCTGGTGGAGCAACAGGGAACAGTTCCCTGTTCAACACAGAAGATCATTTTAAGAGGGGGAGGATGTGCACTATCAACCACAGGAAGGGTCAGGGCTCAGTAGCAGAGCAACAGCTTTGCACACAGAAGGTCACAGGTTCAATCCCCGGCATCTCCAGTTAAAAGAATCACATTGGTTTCTGGTCGGAGGAATGGAGGTCTGACACGCTTTGCAAATGCGCAGGGCGGACAGCGGCTCTTCTTGACAGCTTGGGTGGATAAATCCACCTGACGCAACCTCACACAGGTAGTGTGAGGACCAGCAAGCAATATAATCCAGGTTTGAGCAAGCTCGGTGAAGGAAAAGCCTCGGAGGAGACTTTTACAACACCTTGAGCACTGCAGCCGAAGAAGATTTTTGCAAGTATCTCTAAGGAGCCGAGCTGGGCTGATTAATCAGCATAAAATCTCCAATTCCCCTGATTCCTTAACAAAGAAGACAAAGTTTAAACGTTGGGACCACATCTGAAGAGAAGTAACAACATAAGGTAACGGAAAAAAACTTTTTGCCTTACCATTACCGTGTTTTGAAAGACGAAAAGCAGATCTGGTGAAGCAATAGACTGTTGCAGATTGGATGAGTGCAGTTTTGAAACGTTAAAAAGCTGAATTTGAACTTAAAAAGCCAAAAAAACAAGTTGTTTAACATTCCTGCGGTTAAGAAGAGTCGGGAGGGGGAGCCAAGCATCGCGAGACAAAGAGGGGAGGAGGGAACCAAGCATCGCGAGACCAAGCTGTGAGGACTGAGACAGGAAGTGACGGCTTGAGGAGCAGACAAGAAGGGAAGTGGAGAAGAACTGGAAGAGAGCAAAGGGGACTGTAAAAACTGCCGGACCAAAAGGACTACAATAGGAAGTGACGTGCGGAGAGCAGACAAGTAAGCAAGAGGAAGGGACAAAAGGAAACTACGGCAAGCCAGAAGCAAGGTAAAAAGACTATAACCTTTGACACAAACCATAGAGAAGTTGCGCCCGCCATTTTGGATTTATAAAATTTTTAAACAGTAATATCTCATAAACTATATAACTTAGAAGGCTGAAACCAACGAAATTTGACTTGGCAAGACTAGCTTGTGTGATTACACTAAACGGTGTTTGATTTGGAAAATAAAATAAAATCGATCTTTTTTAAAGAGACAAGACGGATCGCGGGCTAAGATCGAGAGCAGCTACATGGTCCTCTCCTACAATGGCAGCAAAAAAAGAAAAAGAATTACTAGCTGTTATGGAAGCAATGGGAAAAAAATGTTAGACGCTATAGGAGAGGTAAATGTTAAAATGAATGGTATAGCTGCACAAGCAGACAAAAATTTTATAGATTTAAAAGCTGAATTACAAAAGTTAACCACTAGAACACAAGACATAGAAATTAAAGTAAAAGAACTGGAAGAAAATACTCAAAAAACAATGAAGGAAAATGACAGAATGGAAAAGATGATGCACTATAGAGACATGCAACACCATCTGAGATTTAGAGGTATAGAGGAAAAATTAGGTGAAGACATTTTTACAAGAATGCAAAAAGCATTAGCAGATTTTTTACAAGAGGAAGAGGAAGTTGTTAAAGAACATATGGATCTTGTTTACAGAGTCAATTCTACATACGCGAGAGACAAAAATATACCAAGGGACGTGGTAGTTCAATTTACAATGAAGAGAACAAAAGAACAAATCTACAAGAAATGTTTTACAGACTTTTTTGAAATAGGTGGAAAAAAAGTTATTGTAATGAAAGAATTGCCCAAAGCAATTTTGCAAGACAGGAAAAAATTCAAGCGTCTGACAGACAAACTGAAAGAGAAAAAAATAAGATTTCGTTGGGAAATACCACAAGGACTGAGTTTTTATTATGGTAACAACAGAATGGTGATTAAAAATTCAGCAGAAATGTATGCCTTTGTTGGTGAGAACAAGGAAGAATTTGGTGATATTTAAGACTACAACAAGATGGATTACAAAGTACTCTCATGGAATGTAAATGGACTTAATTCACCCCAAAAACGTAGAATGGTAGGACACTGGCTGGAGAAACAAAAATGTAGTATAGTTTGTATACAAGAGGCCCATCTTAAGAAACAAGACTACAAATATTTAATAAGAAAAAAGTTGGGAGAAGAATTTTTTTCATTGGCAAGTAATAAAAAGAATGGAGTGGTAACATATGCCAAAAAAGACTTGGAACCTAAACTAATATTTAAAGATAAAGAAGGAAGATACTTAGCTATTGAAATTCTGTTACACAGACAGAAGACTTTGATTGTAAATATTTACGCCCCCAACGGAGCTAAAGAAATCTTTTTTAAAGAACTACAAATGGAACTGGACAGTGTAAACTATGAACAAATCATAATGTTGGGAGACTTTAATGGGATTGTGAATAATAAAATAGATAGGCGCTCAAAGAGAAAAGACGACACACTAGGGAAACTTCCAAAAATTTTTTTTGAACTGATAAAACAGGAAAAGCTGGAGGATATTTGGAGGAAGGTTAACCCACAAAGGAAAGACTATACTTTTTACTCTAACAGACATGATTCACATTCAAGAATTGATATGATCTGGATGTCTATTAATCTAACATTTAAGACAAAAAAAGTTGAAATTCTACCTAGAATAATCTCAGACCACAATCCTTGTCTATGGACTTCTGGGCAAATAAAAAGGCAAGGGAGATGGAGAATAAATGAGGACTTATTAGACAACCAAGAAATAGTTAAAAAATTACATGAAGAGACAGATTTATATTTTCAAGCGAACATACAAAAAGAAGTAAAAATTCAAACTGTGTGGGATGCGTACAAAGCAGTTATGAGAGGATTATTGATATCATTGAACGCTAAAGACAATAAAAAGAAAAGAGAACAATATGAAAACATTGTACAAGCCATTAAAATAAAAGAAAAGGAACTGAAGAACAGACCAGGAAAAAAGAAACTGCAAAAGGAAATTTGGATGTTACAAGACCAAGCAAAAGCTATTTTGAATCAAGAGACTTACTGGAACCTGAAAAAATTGCAACAAAAAGCATTTGAAGGTGCAAATAAACCTGGAAAGTACTTAGCATGGCAATTAAAGAAAAAACGTGAAAATAAATTTATTACTAAAGTGATACGGGACAATATTGAGATAATAGACAATAAGGGAATAAAAAGAGAATTTTTTAAATATTATGCAAAGCTTTTTAAGAAGGAAAATAAAGACAGAAGAAGGATTAAAGAATACCTACAGTCATTAAAATTATCAAAACCAATGGAGAAAATCAAAGAACTACTTAACTGCCCAATGTCACTACAAGAGATTAAAAATGCAATAAATGATTCAAAATTAGGGAAAGCACCTGGATCAGATGGATTTACAGCTAAGTTTTATAAATCACTACAGGATTCGATCTCACCAGTGTTATTGCTATTAATGAATGACATAAGAGTGACAGGTGAGGTCCCGGAGACTTGGAAAGAAGCAACCATTTCACTCATTCCGAAAGAAGGTCAAGATTTAACCAATGTTAAAAATTATAGACCAATTTCTTTGTTAAACAATGACTATAAGATTTTTGCCAAGATTATAGCTGATAGGCTTAAGGAACATCTTAAAGAGACTATACAGACAGAACAAGCAGGATTTTTACCTAATCGCCAAATAAGAGACAATATAAGAGTAGTAGTGGATGCTATAGAGTACTATGATAAACATCCGGAGAAGGAAGTGGGCTTTCTTTTTTTAGACGCGGAAAAAGCGTTTGACAATTTAAATTGGGATTTTATGTTTGAAGTGTTGGAACATCTTGAAATTGAAGACTATATGCTTAATCTTATTAAGTCAATATATAGAGAACAGAAATCCTCTTTAATAATTAATACTGAAAAAATGGATTACTTTAAAGTGGAAAAAGGAACACGACAAGGATGCCCACTCCCGCCGTTGCTATTTATTTGGATTTTGGAAGTCTTGTTACTAAATTTGAAAAAAGATAAAGAAATTAAAGGCTTAACAATAAAAGGTTTCTCTTTTAAATATAGAGCCTTTGCAGACGACGTGATGTTTATAGCTGAAGACCCTATGACTACACTACCATATTTGTTGCAGAAAGTAAGAGAGTTTGGTGATTTGGCTGGGTTTTATGTAAATAAGAACAAATCGAAAGTGATGTGTAAAAATATGCCAAATAATAAGCAAATTGAATTACAAAATCTTATAGAATGTGAAGTGGTGAAAAAGACAAAATATCTAGGTGTAAACCTAACAATGAAAAACATTGATTTGTATAAGAATAATTATGAGAAATTATGGCAGCAAGTTATGCAAGATATTAAAAGGTGGAATGTATTAAATTTGTCACTGCTGGGTAGAATTGCAGTGGTTAAAATGAACGTGTTACCAAGAATAATGTTTCTGCTTCAAACTATTCCAATTGTGAAAGATGTAAAAACATTCAAATGCTGGCAGAAGGAATTGACTAAGTTTGTGTGGGGAGGGAAAAAACCAAGAATTAAGATGAAAATAATGTGTGATGCTAAAGAGAGAGGTGGGTTTCAGTTACCAAACTTAAGGCTATATCATGATGCAGTATGTTTGACTTGGATAGGGACATGGACTATGTTACAAGACAGAAAGTTATTGTCCCTGGAAGGTCATGACTGTAGGTTTGGGTGGCACGCATATCTGTATTATGGTAAAACAAAAATGGACAATATGTTTAAGCATCATTATTTGAGAAGAACATTAATCGATACGTGGACAAGATATAAAAACTTTTTTCCAGAAGAAATACCTATGTGGATTGTACCTGCAGAAGTTTTAAATCCATCATCTCACTACAAAGGACAAGACTGGTTGAAATATAGAGACCTGTTAACAAGACATGGTAAAGACTTTAAATTGAAGGAGCAGCAGCAGATGGACTTTGATTATGGCTGGTTAAGGTACAGACAAATATATGATATGTACAGAAGTGATAAAAAATCTGGTTTTAGAGAAAAAAGCAATGAAATAGAACAAATTTGGGAGGAAGATGGGAAAAAAATGATTTCTAAAATGTATAAAGTATTGTTAAAATGGTTTAATGCTGATGAAATGGTAAAGGAACAAATGATAAAATGGGCGATAAACCTAAACAAAGACATTGAAATGGAATCTTGGGAATTTTTATGGAAAAATGCAATGAGTATTTCTACTAGTTATAATCTAAAAGAGAACTGTTTTAAAATGATGTACAGATGGTATATGACACCAAAAAAAATTGCAAATATTAATCAAAATATGTCTAACAAATGTTGGAAATGTAAAAAGAAAGAAGGTTCTTTCTATCATATGTGGTGGACTTGTGATAAAGCGAAGACTTATTGGTCTATAATACATGCAGAAATGGAAAAAAATTTGAAATGTACATTTAAGAAGTTGCCTGAAATGTTACTGCTTGGACTTAAACTAGAAGAGATAAATGTAAAGAAAAGGACAATAATATGGTATATGATTACAACAGCAAGAATGGTGTATGCACAAAATTGGAAAAATGAAAAAATACCAGAAGTGTGGGAATGGTTGAAAAAATTGTTATATATGGCTGAAATGGATACATGGACTAGAAAGTTGAATAAACTGTACTCAGAGACTTTTTTAGAAGATTGGGAGGATTTGAAAGAATATGTTGAAAAATATTGGGACATGAAAAACTACATTTATACATGGTTATAATAGCATAAAGGAATAGAAATTGAGTATATGAATGTACTAAGGATAATTAGATAATGAACTTGTTTTTTAGAATTATATAAGAATATAGAAAATAAGAATTGGTATATAAGTATTTTAAAGATATATAACCGTTACCAGAAATGTAAACATAGAGATAAATATTACTATTTTGGATAAAGTGGAAAATGTGTTATGCTTCAGATGTGGTGGGAAACCACCAATACAAGATAAAAGCAAGACTATACAAATAGAACAAAATGTTATATAATATGGAAAAAAGGATTTGTATAAAACAAATGTATTAATTTTAATGTTTTGAAAAATAAAAACTTTCTTACGAAAAAAAAAAAATCACATAGATAGGGTGAAAGACAGAACTGCTGTCAGTCAGAGTTGACTATACCAACCTTGATAGACTTAATGGTCGGACTTGCTATAAGTCATCTTCATGGATTCACAGGGGGGAAAGGTGAAACCCCCTCCCTACTTTCATCCACATGGCTTTGCCTGGGATTGGGGATTTGCTGGTGAATATAAATGAATGTTCAACAAAATGAAGTGGGGTCTCTGGGGAGCATTCTCTCATCTCGAAATCTAGGATACCAGTGCTCACAAAATGTCCACCTTAAAAGAGCAGCGAGATTGTCTAGATCTAAGATTATTTGCAATGTGAAGCCTGCCAAGAAGCCAAACGTATCACTTTCTCACAACCTCTCTCTTTATCCCCCTTATTTGCAGTCAATATCTCAGATTCCGCAAATGCATCAGATGGGGGGGGGGGAGAGAAAAAGAAAATCAATGTAATGTAAATGGGAAGCATTTTCAGGCTGAAACACAGAGGTACTCTTGGTGTCCATTAATCCTACCATTGCAGTGAAGTCCCACTGCTTTGGGATGGGTGAGAGGAGTGACCAAAGAAGAGATAACAAGCCAATATTTCCCCATTTTCTAAATAAATAAAATAAAATGTCGTTTTAAGTGTTTTCAATCAAAAAATGCAGGCGCATCATCCAATTCTGTCCTGCCTTTGTGTTGGCTGGTGAGCATGCTCAACAATTTTAAATGTCAGCAACCTGAAAATCAGATCATTTGCATGACAAGAAAGCAAAGCATTTTTCACTGCAAAAAGAAATTGACTTCCAACGGAAAAAAAGAAGAAGTATCTCCCAGCCCACCTTATGCGCTCCTCTGCTTCAGATGCACCTGCAACTTGCTTCTAGGTGTGATGGAGACTTCGCATCTCAGTGCTATATTTAAAGGACTCCAGAGGTTTGAATTTCTGCTAAAGGAACACCAGTTGCCCTTACGTTTTGCCCGGATCCATTGGTTTCTTACTAACAGGTGCTGTGGGGACTTGAACTCAGAGTCTGGGCCGGGGTGAGTGGTCCCAGAGACCCTTGGTCAGCAGACCATCAGGAAAAAGCTGCTGGCCCAACAGGGACAGATTGGCCATTATGGCCACTGGCAAAAGTCCAGATGGGCCAATGGCCTGGGGCCCCACCACTCCTAAAGCCTCGCACCTGGACGCTGTTGGCCAGGGGTGAGGAGACTAGCTTGACAGAGCACAAGCTACCAGCCAGCTACCTGCCTTGCTTGTCTGCCCAGCCAGCCCAGAGGCCCCGCTGTGGCCAATCCAACCCCAATGCTTGACTAAGCTGGGTTTCCCTCAATTAGAGACAGGGGTCATTTCATAGAAAAAGAGGTACAGGAGCTCATTAACATAACTCATTAGCATAACATATTTGCATATGCCACACCCCCTGACATCACCGGAAGTGTGTCAGAAGGCAACACCCACCACTCAGGCTCCACCCCAAAAATCTCCAGGTATTTCCCAACTCAGAAGAAGAAGAAGAAGAAGAAAAGAAGAAGAAGAAGAGATTGGATTTATATCCCGCCCTTCACTCACTTGGAGTCTCAGAGTGGTTTACAAACTCCTTTCCCTTCCCCTCCCCACAACAAGACACCCTGTGAGGTAGGTGGTGGGGCTGAGAGAGCTTTTTCCCAAGCTGTCCTTGAGAGAACAGCTGGTACAGAGCTATGGCTTGCCCAAGGTCATCCAGCCAGGTGCAAGTGGAGGAGTGGGGAATCAAACCCGGTTCTCCCAGATTAGAGTCCACACACTTAACCACTACACCAAACTGACTTCCAAACTCAGAGCTGGCGAGCCAGCTTTACACTTTGACTAAAGACACTCTAGGTTTCCTTTGCTCTTGCAGGGAAGCTACCCTATAACATGCACAAAAATACAGATCAAGTTAGTATGTTTTTGCTTTTTTCCACAGCGCATCGCCATATGTGCCCGCTCCTGGGCTCATTACTCCTGGAACAGTGTTCCTGTGCGTTCCTGCTCAAAATGACCCTTGGTTAGGAGATGTGGTGGGGGAGGGGGCAAGGACTTCTCCAGGTCTCTTTTGGCCTCCTGGACTGCCTTTGGGCTTCATGGAAGCTGTAAGAGCTGTTGGAGGCAGCTGACTGAAGAGGGCCAGTAAGACTTAGTCTGGAGCTGTGACGCTGCTGTCTCAAGGCTAAGCCTTTTGGTCTGAGTAATTGTCCAGGACATGAAGACTGTGCGAGAGCTGCCGGTCCTGGTTCCTCACCCTTGCCTTTCTGGATCTTATGCCTTGTCTCTGCCCTGGAACGTCTTGTGGATTCCTGGCTGGTGGCCCCACTATGCCCTATACATTTCTTGCCTATCTCTGCTCCTTCGGCAACCTGACCCTTTGGCTGCCTTTGGACTGTGCCATCCCCTAAGCTGTACCCTCCTCCACACCTGACATGTACATAAGAGCTACCAATGAGGATGTGGACTTCCCAAAGGTCACTTGAAGCTGTCCTGGTATGTTTGCTTGATGTATCAGACAGTTCTATTTACCACAGTCCTGTATTACTTTGATATTTAGGAGATGCTGATACAGTCTATCATTGGTAGGGACCTGCAGATTTCCCTTTTCTCATCCTGTTATCATTTCCTATGCTTGCAATGCCCTGCATCAACTGAACTGAAGAATGCATTCATGTACCTGATCACTTCAAGAATGTGGGCTTCCCCTGCCAATATGTTGTTTTGTATTTTGTGTGTGTGTGTGTGCGTGTGTGTGTGTGCACCTGGAAGTGTCAGAATCCCATAGCAATCAATCTCAACAACATTCCATCAGAAGGATCAAGTTTACTGAGTACAGTAAAGGCAGGTCATCTGTATATACATTCAGTGTTAGGTAGGGTTGCCAAGTCCACCCGGGGGGCGGGGAAACCCCCGCTCGATCGGCCCACTCCCCACTGGCCTGGATTGGGCCACTGGGGGGAATTCCACCCCCAAATTGCCGGGCTGTGGAGACGTACCCGGCGCGATGACATCACCTGGAGTTGATGTCATCATGTCGGGCACGTTTCGGAGGGAAGCTCTATAATTTGAGGGAAATCTCTATGGTTTCCCCTCAAATTACAGAGGTCCCATCCCAATGGGCCCGACACAATGATGTCACTTCCGGGTGACGTCATCACGGTGCGCGTGCTCCGCACACACGCCAGAACACTCCCGGACCAGCAAGGACCACCCCCCCCCCGCTAAAAGACAGGTAACACTTGGCAAACCGTAGTGTTAGAACTAACTCTAGGGGCGGGGAGAGGAAAAGATATACAGGGTTCAAAGCGGGGGTCCCCTGATGATCCCATCAAAGGGAGCAATGGAGCGTGCCTAAACTAATGGGTTCACATTCCCAGGAAAACAAACAGAACTAGGTACCAAGGCCACAAGCCAGGCTAGAAGATAAGGCACTGTGAAAGAGATGAAAGTTAACATTCCAGCGCTAGAAGGAGTTCACCCAACAGCCTCTTGCCTCCCCCCATCAACTAAGGCAGCATAGCTGACAGGAAGTCATGGCGGCCACTGGTGTGTGCACTTGGAAGTCATGGTGATCTCTGGTGACTGACCCCCATACTGGGGCATAGAGGATATTCAGAGAGGTGGCTGAGTAAAGCCTGCCCCCACCTCCCAACTGCTGGTATCCCAAGGGGGGTCTCCCATCCAAGGTCTCTGCTTAGCTATCTGATGAGATCAGGCTTGCCTGGGCTATCCAGGTCAGGGCCCCCAGCCAATATTTAATCAATGTATACATGTGCATCGGTAACACACAGGAAGGAAAGAGGCAATTAAACTGCCAGAACAGAAAACTACAGAAAACTACAGAAAGTGGGATATGATCCAGTTCTGGAATGAATTCTAGAAATTCTCAAGGTCCATTTTCACATTGCAAAGTCTGCTTGTTTGTTGGGGAACGACACGATGACTTTGTAGCACACGTGCAATGGGAGCTTTGTGCCTCCCAGATGCCCACAAGTTCTTTTATTTCAAAGATCCTTTGTACTGTAAAGAACTTCCAGTATTTTAGCAAAAAGTTAGCCTGATGGTTTGGTTTCAGGATGTGAAAACAGTACGGGGGCAGAGATGGGGGGGGGGGTGTCTACAGCCACTTCTCCCTGACTGCTGTGCTCACAAAGAGAAAAGAGGTGGCCTGCATCTGGAAGGCACAAAACTACCATCGCACACGTGATACAAAGTCCTCATGTCATTTCCCAACAAACATAAAGGCCTTGTAATGTGTAGATGGAACCCCAGAGTTGAACCAGAATTAAACAGAAGGGGAGTGCAGCACAGAGAGAAATCCTGTCACAAATATGGAAAAGAATGGGGGCAATCCACTCTTCCCTGTGTGGGATCCATTTTTGCATGTATGTGCACTTGTTTTCACATGTGCATGGACCACATACTGGAAGGACACCTTCTCAAACTGAGACTGGAAGCAGTAGTTCCAGACTTGGGTTGTGTTCAGACTAGCAGTTTGGCCCGATACAGGCACATTTCACAAATGGATTAAATGGGCCTGGTCACACAGCCACATATGTCAGGTGTTCCCCGGGCATACTCACCCCATCAGAGGATGACTTGGAGCCGGGTTAAAAAGCCCCCACCTCTGAAGTAGTGCTTTTGTTTCCCTACGCATTCATTGCACGTGGCCGGATGTCCGAACACAGGGGAGTGCACGCAGAATGGATTTGGCAGTGTGAACCTGCAGATCCATTCTGCCACTGGGGACATGTTTTTTAAATTAAAAATTGCCTATATGTGCATGCATGTGCATGCAAATGAGCACACGTGTGCGTGCGTGTGCACTATGTGCGTGCATGAATTTTGAATTTTTTGGCAGTGCGCTCTATGGCTGATGCGCTGCAATAATGTGGATGCTTGACCACGGGATGTCTCCGTAGGTAGCCTGCAGCAGGGTGTGCTGTGTGGCTGATATGCCCTGCAATACTTTCAACTGGTTCAATTAGAGGCGGCACCATATTGCGCCAAGCTGCCAGTGTGATCACAGCCTTAAAGGGACTCACAGTCCTATCCTAAACAGAATTACACCCTTTCAAGTCCACTGAAGTGTTCAAAAGGTGTTTAAAAATGTGTTTAAAAGGGTGGAACTCTGCATAGGGCCACTCAGTCTCACCACACTTCTTTTGTGTGTCTGCGTGTCTCTGAGTGCGAATGTTCCCCCTTTTTATGAAATGCTGGAACTTCTTGACAGGACAAAAGGTCCTTGGAATAAATGACTTTCCCTATCACTCCTCCCCTATCGTACGCAGGTCGGGCAGGAAATTCATTTACATGGGAAGTGTTGTTATTAAGTTCACCTTATTATACGCCAATAATAAAAGGCATTGTGTTTAGAAGGAAGGAAGAAAGAAAAGGACAGGGGTGGTTAGAAACATGCAGACATAGTAAATTACTGTGTGGATTAAATCTCAGTCGGCTGGAAATGGGGCTGTTTGAAAACTTCTCTTTTTGAATTTTTTTTTTTTTGCAGTATCAGGAGGACAGATTGCATTCATTTCTTTTATGCTAGTCAGCCCTTTGTCATTCCTTTTCGACTTCCTTCACCTTGCAATGTGCAGTTTAAAGGAGAGGAGGAATCATCCACTGTGATTTAGGGACATTCAGGACAGTGGGTCTGAAGGAAAAAAATCTGCCTAGGGAACCATGTAGGATCAGAACAAAGCTTACACCTGGAATTAAAGTTTGTTGGTCTTAAAGGTGCCACTGGACTCAAATTTTGTTCTATGGCTTCAGACCAGGGCTTCCCATCTGAATCTATCTCCATGTAGAATTGGTCAAAGTAGTTCACAGAACTGTCCAGTTCTGGAGACAAAGATGTTGGGAGAGTAATTAACATAGACAAGGTACACAGCCTGATTGAAGCGCAGATGAAGGCTTGTTTAGGAACTGACATACTTGATAGTAAAGAGGAGAGGCAGAGATAGGGTCCTAACCAATGTCCCCTCTAAACTGTGGAGTCTTGTGAGCAAGAATTCTACTTTGTGAGCTACTGACATTAAAGTTGTGAGCGAGCGAGCAAGCTGCTGCATAAATCAGTTTGCTCTTGAGCCATCCTTGCTTTTTTAATATTATACTTTAATTAGGTTTTTACACTTTTCTTAACATCAAAATCAGAATATACAATATATATAGTGAGCCCATCGCTTAATCCAACCAATCATAAAGTTTAGACCAAACCATCCCCGAGTCTGTTTTGGCTTGTGGATTCAACAAATATCCTAATTTATCCATTTCTGCCCAATTCAACAACATGCTGATTATTTCTTCTTGTCTTGGTAACGTTGATAATTTCCATAATTTTGCCCGTAAAATACGTGCTGCAGTTACAATATACGACAACAATCGTTGATTCTCTTTTGATAACCTGTTAGGTATCATGTTCAATAGAAAAATTGCAGGGTCCACTGGTAAATCTATCTTCATAATCTCCCCAATCATATTTTTAACCATCAACCAGTATTCCTTTATCTTTTTACACGACCACCACATATGGAAGTATGTACCTCTACCGCTACCACAGACCCCGCATTTATCTGATATATTCTTGTAGCATTTATGTAGCTTATCCAGTGACCAATGCCAGCGATAGAACATTTTATATATATTTTCTTCCTGAGTGAAGACAAAAATGTGTGAGCCGGAGGCTAAAAAACTGTGAGCTAGCTTACACTAACTCAGCTTAGAGGGAACATTGGTCCTAACTACTTCGCTAGCTGAGAGAGAGGGTCAGACTGAGTGTGGAACTTCTTTTTTTTTGTACAATAAATTTTATTGAAAGTTTTGTTAAGAAAACTGAGAATACAAATATAAAAACACTGAAAGTGCCATGTCCTTATATAGCTAAGCTGTCAAATCAACAGATTCCTTAACTTACTAGAATATAGAACAGTAAAAGGGCTGATGAAGGTAATAATAACAGGAAAATACCATCTTTAAGCAAAGTGTAATAGTAACATTTAGGAGTGTTAGCTATAACAACAAATATAGATAAATTGTATAACATTGCCATAACCACAGATCATCAATTATTTTGGGAATATCTGGTTGGGTGGTGAGGTATTCCAGCATAGGAAACCATGTTGAAACAAAAGCAGAAGAGGTTGGAAACTTATCGAAATGTGTAAGATTATCCAAGAGTTTCGCCATGATATATAAATTCCACAACTTTTTATGCCATTGGGAAAGTGTGGGTGCCATTGTTGTTTCCCAGTGTGTGTAGCAATGACAGTTTTAGCTGCAAAAAACATTAGAGAGACCCTTTCTTTGGTAGAAAAAGAAACATCATTAGTCACCCATCCATTCAAAAATAAGTTTTCTGGCGTAGCTGAGGTGTCTAGATTTGATTTGATTTGATTCAGAACCTCATTCCAGAATGGAAGAATTTTTGAACAAAAGATCCAACAGTACAAACAGTTTCCAATGTTGCGACATTTTCCCCAACATTTTGGACTGTACAAAGAATTAATGTGAGCCAATGTCTGTGGCGTAAGATACCAATGTGACAATATTTTGGAGGACTGTAGTTTGTCTGCTGTGATTTTAGAGTGGAATGGGGAGGACGACCATATCTGATTCCAAGAATCTTCTGAGAGGATATGATCACAGTTTTTGTGCCACTTAGTGAGTGTGGAACTTCTGAGAAGAAGCAGGATGTTGCCTTGAGAGTAGCAATCTGGAGACAGGCAAGGAATAACACCCAACAGGAGAGTAGGTGTTGACTGCACTATCCTTACTAATTGTCTCCTTCCTGCCCCCTGCAGGATCGTCTTCTCTTCTTTGTACACCAGACATCGCCTGTTCCAACAAAAGACTGGATCACCTCTTTGGTAGCTGAGAATGGGGGCGTCATAAGGCTCTTGGGATTCTTTTTCTTCCCCCTTCCTCTGTAGAGGAACTGCTTTTGTGAGTGTTTCTTGAGATGGTCTCCTGTCAGTAGCAGGGGTCATTTCGAGCAGGAGCTCGGGGGAGCTCAGCTCCGGGAGTTGGTGGGGGAATGCCTGCTTGTGTCATGGCTGCAGCAAAATGACCCCATCCCCTGGAAAGGTCCTTGTTCCTCTGACCAGCCTTCTGAAGGCTTCAGCCACCACCGAAGCTATCCTCCCAGAATAGTGGTATTTCTGAGGCTTGGATTAGTAGCTGCCCCCTCTTTCTTTCTTTCTTTCTTTCTTTCTTTCTTTCTTTCTTTCTTTCTTTCTTTCTTTCTTTCTTTCTTTCTTTCTTTCTTTCTTTCTTTCTTTCTCTCTCCCTCCCTCCCTCCCTCCCTCCCTCCCTCCCTCCCTCCCTCCCTCCCTCCCTCCCTTTCTTTCTTTCTTTCTTTCTTTCTTTCTTTCTTTCTTTCTTTCTTTCTTTCTTTCTTTCTTGCCTTCTGACATACTTCCAGTGATGTCAGGTGGTTTAGCATATGCAAATAAGTTATGCTAATGAGTTATGCTAATGAGCTCCTGCACCTCTTTTTCTACAAAATGACCCCTAGTCAGTAGGATCCCTTTTCAATAGGAGGGGCTGTGGCTCAGGGAAAGAGCCTCTGCTTTGCATGCAGAAGGTCCCAGGGCCAGGTTCCATTCCCAGTATCGCCAGTTGAAAGGAGCAGGTAGTCTGTGATGTGAAAGACCTCTGCCTGAGATTCTGGAGAGCTGCTGCCAGTGTGAGTAGACAACGCTGACCTTAATGGACGACTGTTCTGATTCAGTATAAGGCAGCAGCTTTGCGCGTGTTTGTTTCATGCATACTCTAGTGATGCAGATGTGTCCGGTTCTTGGGCCTGGGCAGTGACACTATTTAATCTCATTAGGAACGCTACAGCCTTGGCCACTAATGGGTTCAGCGGGCCAAGCAACCATGTTTGACAGCCGTAATGGTTCACGAGCAGAGCCTCAGATCTGATTGTGAAGATAAAATGGAGGAAGAAACATGTCATCATCAGCCACTTTGGGTCCCCCTTGGGGGAAATAAAGCATGGTATAAACATCTAAATAAAAATGTTCTTGCAGTGCCCGGAAGATCTCCATTTGCTTGGTTTCAATGGCATTGATGCTGCAGATGGAGGAAAGATATGTCTGGGACCAGCCGATAAGCAGGGCCCCAAAAATGACACGAAGGAAGTTGTGAAACTCCCTCCCCCAAGTTCCCTTTCCCCCTTGCAGCATTTTCAAGGGCAAAAATTCAGTCGAGTTATCCAGCTATTCCTTATTGGAATGTTGTCAGGTTTAATAGATCCCATACGTTCCATAACATAAATAAGGGATTTAAGGGACAGAGCAAGGGATGATGCTTTGCCAGGTTTGAGTTGTGGCATACCTGGGTCGTTTTAAGCAAACACTGAATATTCTACAGCTCCCAGAGCTACTGTGGCTATAGAGATCCTTATGTGCCCTGAAAATGAGATGGTACACCAGAACACATGCTGACAGATTCTGGGCAAATGAGACTTCTCTTCTGCATTATGAATGACCCATATTTTTAAAAAGAGGGTTCACAAATCCCAACCTGGCTGGCATCGTCCACCTCTTCCCTCACAGGGGCCCTGCTCCTGCGATAGCATCGTTTTGTTTCAAGAAAGCCACATCAAGTGAGCAACGGAGGAGTTCCAGCTCTCCTGTGCGATCAGTCTCATAAAACGAAAGGTGTTGTCACAAGCCAGACTTATTTAGGAAATTTTAAATGAGCACCAACAGAACAATGAATAAATGATAAGGACTTGAATGATTTATAAAGGAACTGATGACACTGTAAATTTTAGCTGGCACAGTCTCCCTGACAATGGACCCAGCAGACTGCCAAGGGGCTAAGCTAATAAACCTCCGGATGGTATGCACAACACAATCTTTAATGTGCTGAAAAGATGCTGAGCCGGTGTAGGATAACAGGGATGCCGGGGAAAGGGTGCTCCTCCTTGGGGGTGAACAGAATCCCCCTGTTCCTTCAGTGTTCTGGAAATTATATTCATGCTGCATTTCATTCCTCCTTAATTCTGGTTCTGTTAGGAATGTTCTGTAAAATTGTCCAGAATTGGAGCATGTGTGTGGTGCCAGGGAGCCAGAAAGGGGCAGGGCACCTTTAAGGGATGCATGAGGGAGCCCAGCTGAGGGCAACAGGCCAGTAGCTTGGGTATGCTGGAAGGGTGCCATCTGGGAAGAGGCTGGGGCTGGAGCTGCGAGGCTGGGGGAGGGCATGCTTCTTGGATGAAGAAGCCAAAGAATGTGGCACGATTGAAGAATCCAGCAAAAAATCCCAGGTGCCAGGCTGTGGCTGGGGGGGATTTAAGGATGGCCATGGAGAGGCACTGGGTGGTGGAAGGCAGGAACAACACATGTGCCTTAGACTGGGAGAGGTGACTGTGGGTGATTCTGCACTGGCAGAAACAACCCTTTGTTGTTTTACAAAACACATGTTGGAACAGAATTCCCCTCCGGATTGCACGCTGCTTTCACTTTCTATGATCATTGGGTTTTATGGTACCTTCTGCATAGATTTATGGCTGTTCAGGATTGACTTTGCAGTCAGTACGGCATTGCCCCAAGGTATTTGAAGGTGGTTTTGAGCTGCACCTTTTCCTCCCAGTTTAGAAAATGTGGAGCAAATGCTTGATGCAGAATTGCCATATGAGAGTGTGGATGATGAAAGAAGAAGAAGATATTGGATGTATACCTTGCCCTTCACTTGGAATCTCAGAGCAGCTTACAAACTCCTTTCCCTTCCCACAACAGACACCCTGTGAGGTAGGTGGGGCTAGGAGAGCTCTTTTGAGAACTGTCCTTGAGAGAACAGCTGTGCCAGAACTATGGCTTGCCCAAGGTCATCCAGCAGCTGCATGTGGAGGAGTGGGGAATCAAACCCAGTTCTCTCAGATTAGAGTCTGTGCACTTAACCACTACACCACACTAGAAAGGGACTGGAGGCAGCTGGGTAAAGGGAGTGACACAGCTGCCCTGGAGAGCCATGCTAGCTGTGAAGTTGTTCAATAAAGGGCGATTCTGCATCTGGCATTTGCTCCTCATTTTCTCAACACTGAGGAAAAGGTGCAGCTCAAAACTGCATTCAAATACCCTGGGGCAACCCCGTACTGCCTGCAAAGTCACCCCTGAATGGCCATTAATCTATGCAGGAGGTACCATAAAACCCGATGATCAAAGAAAGTGAAAGTGTCATGCAGTGTAGAGGGTACCATAAAATCTGAGGCTCAAAGAAAGTGAAAGCAGCATGCAATGCAGAGGGGAATTTCTGCTCCAACATGGAGGGAAAAGCCAATGCAGAATCGTCCAAAATGTTGGCTGCTGCAATATGTACTGAATCCATGGTACCCATTTGTGGGGAATGGAGGGCCATCCTCGACCAAGACTACTAATTGGCCTTGCAAATGGCATGCGGGAGTGTAGCGCAAAACCCGGAGGGTACGGTGTTCCACAGTGCTCCCCCCACTTTGTTTCAGTGGTAAAATACCCCCTGCCCTGCCAAAAGCAATATTTTGTGCCTGAACCCCTGATTGCATTGAGATCCTTTTCTTGCTCATGTGCTCTTGCTTTCCTGCACATTAGTGGAAAACCACACAAAAAAGCATCTCGATACAGCAAGACATACAATCACATCAAAACAGCTTTATGGCCTCCCTCTTTTCCGTTCTCTGTTATTTCCCCCTCCCTTTTGCAACCCTCGGTTTATGCCAAGAAAACTTCTTAGAAACACTTCAAAATGAGGTTGACGCTATTAGCAAGGGTATTAGAGGGAAAACAAACACAAACCTTGTCCAGACAATTGGGTGATCAGCTTCTTTTCAGAACTTGGATAAGATAGAGCGCTAATGATTAGTTTAGAAATTCAAATTACTGTTCAGCGAAGAAAAATTGTTGGCAGGAGTCTCTGAGTTCTAGGAGCAATTCCCCGCAAATTGTTATGCAATTACCTGTGGGAGGTCAGAAAGTAATTAACATGGAACCTGTACTCTTCAGCTAGCAGGCTATAATACAGACAGGATGAAAGCCATATTCCAGCATAGAAAAGAACTGGCCACGTCTTTTCCTCGAAGCCGCACTAGCAATTTTCCGCAAGAATGGTCAGCTGTGACCACATTAGTAGCACACATACAGGGATGTTTGGTTTTTTTTAACTGTCCGGCATATAAAAAATTAGGACAACAACGAATTCATCAACGCATCTGGTATTAACATGGTGATTTTGGAGAGGCTGAATGTGCCCCAAATATACTTCTGTACCTTTTTCATGGACTGTTTGACATAACAGCTGGAAAGTCACTAAAGGGCAGCCATTTTTGATACTGATGGCCCAGGCTGACCCAATCTCATCAGATTGTGGAAGCTAAGAAAGGGTCAGTGCTAGTTAGAATTTTGATGGGAGACCATCAAGGAAACCCAGGGTTGCTACACAAAGGCAGGCAGTGGCAAACCACCTTTGATTGTCTCTTGCCTCGAAAACCTTACGGGGTCACCATAAGTCAGCTGGCACTTGGTGTCACTTTCCACCAGCCCTAGATATATTTGCAAAAAAGAGAGCATCCCCTGGCTCAGCCCCAATGCTGTCCCCAGACATTTAGAGGAATTTCACACAGCCAATATGTTCCGTTTCAGGAACTCTTCAGTAATGGTTTCTGTCAGGCATTTCACACAGAACCATATTAGTACCAGTTCCCTAATGGAACATGTTGGCCCTTTCACACAGAAACATGCCTCTCCCATTGGGGAAGTGTTTCTGAGCTGGTTTACCTTGAAACCTCCTCCCAAGCATTCTTCTGTTCTTCTCCCGGTCCTGAAGCACTATGGGGTACTGTGTGAAATGCCTCTGAAGCACTTCCTCCGATGATGAGTGTTTTCGTGCCTGTTTTCGCCCGCATGGGCAATCTCTGTGAATTTTTTTTAAAAGAGCCGATCCAGGCTGAGTCTGAAAATGAGGGTGTGTGTGTGTGTGTGTGTGTGTGTGTGTGAGAGAGAGAGATCAAGATCCAGGCTGAGTCTTAAAATGCTGTGTGTGTGTGAGAGAGAGAGGGGGGGAGAGAGAGAGAGAGAGAGATCCAGGCTGAGTCTTAAAATGTAGGGGGCGGGGTGAGAGAGAGAGAGATCAAGGCCCAGGCAGAGTTTTAAAATACCATATGTGTGTGTGTGTGTGTGTGTGTGTGAGAGAGAGAGAGAGAGATCAAGGTCCAGGCTGAGTCTTAAAATGCTCTCTCTCTCTCTCTCTGTGTATGTGTGGTGAAAAGAGGCTTGAAAAGAAAGCGGCAGTCTGAAATGGCAAACCTCTTCAAAGACGGCTCCAAAACGGTAGGGGAAGGGCTTTCTGAAACAGCCATCACTGTACCAGTTTATTCCAAGCCGGTTCAGTAACATTTTTAAAGGTGTAGTGTGAAATTCCCCTTAGTTATACAATGCAAAAAAATGTGTACAAACACTGCAGCTCTTAAATGAGCAATGTTTATAATGATAAGTCCGTATAAAGCTGAAACAACTAGATAGTCACAAGCTAAGACGAAGAATCCAGATACATTACTCGTTTCAAGGTCCTTTTTCAGGGTGACATACACTTTTCAGGGTGACATACACAGGATCACCACTTTTCTGGTAACATGGGGGTGTGGCCTAATATGCTAATGAGTTCCTGCTGGGCTTTTTCTACAAAAAAAGCCCTGCATGTAACTGAAAACGATTGCAATTGGAAATGTTTAGTGCCATTGGAAACAAAGTGTATGTCACCCTGAAGAAGGATCTCGAAACAGAGTAATGTATCTGGATTCTTCGTCTTAGCTTGTGTCTTTCCAGTTGTTTCAGCTTTATATGGACTTATCATTATAAGCATTGTTCATTTAAGAGTTGTAGTGTTGTCTGTACACAGTTTTTTGCATTGTACAACTATATATTCTACTGTGTATTCCGCTTGTATTTTATTGTACCCAGACATTTGGCAGCCAGATTGGGATCCAATTTCTTACTGTGTATTTATTTAGGGCATTTTAATCACCTCTGTTCTCTAAGGAGCTCAGGCTGACACAGATGGGTTCTCCCTCCTCCATCTTATCCTCACCACAGCCTCCAAAGCAGGCAAAGCTGAGAGAAACAGGGGTTGGCCAAGGTGACCCAGTGATGTTCATGGCTGAGTACGGATCGGAACCTGTCTTTGTAATGCACTTTAAGAGGTGCTGCCCACGATGGCTGGAAGTTTTCAGTTTTTCAGAGCATGGCTGCAAAGTTGTCAAGGCTACAAATAACAATGTTGCGGTCACTATCTAATATTTCCCACCAGGAATGGCCTATTAATTGCCTTGTAGCCACTTACCCTGAGTCTACTCAGGGGCATTAACTCAGGGTAAGTGACTACAGGGTAATTTAATAGGCTGTTTCTGGTGGGAATGATCAGATAGTGGCCACAACCTTGTTATTTGTAGCCTTGAAGATTATATTTGGTTGTTGATGAAGACATTCAAAATATGCTATACCGGAGGCTCATCCAACAACTTCAAAACTGGACTATTTTTGGCTAAATGCAATAACTTCAACATTGGACTCTTTTTGAATAAGCGCTTTCCCTGTTGGATAATTTGGGACCATTGGCATATGTGTTCTTTACAATCACAAATCAGTGGCTATTGTACTTTGTAGAATACGAGAGAGGTCATTTGGGCGCCATTTGACTGCAGACAAAGAACAAGAGGTTTTTATACCCTGCTTATGTCTACCTTAAGGAGTCTCAAAGCATTTTACAATCTCTTTCCCTTCCTTTCTCCAAAACAGGCTCCTAGTGAGGTAGGTGGGGCTGAGACAGTTCTGAGAGAACTTGTGACTGGCCCAAGGTCACCCAGCAAGTTTCATGTGAAGGAGTGGGGAATCAAACCCGGTTCTCTAGATTAGAGTCACACAGCTCCTAACCACTACACCACACTGGCTGTCTCTTGCTTTACCCTAGACCTTTCTTGCTTTACCCAGTTTGGTGTAGTGGTTAAGTGCACAGACTTTAATCTGGGAGAACCGGGTTTGATTCCCCACTCCTCCACATGCAGCTGCTGGATGACCTTGGGCAAGCCATAATTCTGTCAGAGCTGTTCTTGAAAAAGAGCAGTTTCTATCAGAGCTCACTCAGCCCCACCTACCTCACAGGGTGTCTGTTGTGGGGAGGGGAAGGGAAAGGAGAGTGTAAGCTGCTCTGAGACTCCTTTGGGTAGTGAAGGGCGGGGTATAAATCCAATCTCCTCCCCCTCCTCCTCTTCTTCTTGAAGATACTAGATTAAAAAAAATGTTGTTTCCTGTGCATTTCCCAACTATAATCATGTGTTAATTTATGCATGATTGTTTTTAGTGATAGAATTAGATTTTTTCCCCTGCTTGGCTTGGGAGGTCTGTGCCTCATCATCCAAGACTTCTTGGTCCAGAATGTCCAAGAGAGCCGGAAGTGAATTCCCAAAGAGCCATTTGAAGCATTTCCTTTCTCTAAACGAGAAGGCACGAGGCAGACAACATGTTTGGTAATAAGCTTTCTCCAGGCGGAGAATCTTGGCACTTCCTTTATCAGAGAGGCAGGTTTGTTCACTCCGGGCTCCTGCCACGTCTCCTCCATAAGCCTGCTAAAAGCATCTGTGATAAATAACGTTGCCTACTTTTCCAATTGCACAGAAAGAATGAGGGAGGGAGGGCGGGAGAGAGAGAGAGATGTCAGACTTATTAATGTGCTTGGTTTGTCAAAGCTGCTTTTAGCTTCTTATCTCTGCATGTTCCTTTGCAGAGACACAAGCTGAATTCGAAAGAGGCCACGAAGGTTGGCAATGGAGAAACCAATATCTTAAAGTGGCAGCGACAGCTGTCCAGGGGTAGGAAGACTGCGGCATGCTTAGCGGTCGGGTTCCCGATTATGAGGAACCAGCCCTGAGAGGAAACTGGAACTATCGATGGTCCGAGGCTGAAAAGGCATCCAGAAGACCCGCTGCCCTCCCTTCGTCTCTACAGACCTGTCTGAAATGTACGGGATGATTATGTTTATGATGAGTGTTTGCCTGTGCCTGAAGCCTGGGATTTGCTTGCATCCAGCAACTGGAGCGATTCCCATTGCAAGTGCCTTTTGGGATGCTGCTGGCTCTTTCCTGGGGGCATCATGAGCCAGGTGAATTCAGAGGGACCTGGTGTGTCACAAAAAGAAATCGCAGTACTCTCGAGGATCATTTCTTCTTCCGTTCAAAAATCACTCCACCCAACAACCTCTGTCACGTTCGTGGCTAATTCACTTATTATTTCCCTCCATGGCTACTACTTGTGAGGAGGAGGGACTTCATGCAGTCCAAAGTGTACACTATCAAATGTCATGATATTTGTCAGCTGCCAGTTTCCTATGGATGGGCTCACACCATCCCACTGTCTCCTTTAAAACACATTGGGTTGGATTCTCTCACTCTACTTCCCTCCTCATTGTAGCCCAGCTCCCAAATGGCTATTGTCCACAGAGCTCCTACTTAGATCAATATAGCCTTTTCAGTGGTCAAAGGGGCCCCTGCTTCCTCTTTCACCTGCAAAAAAGCTGGTTGGGGATGAATCCATCTTTGTTCCTAGAACTTTAAATGAATGAAGAAGAAGGAGAAGAAGAACAAGAAGAACAAGAAGTAGTTAAGAGCACTGACTTTAATCTGGGAAAACTGGGTTTGATTCCCCACGCCTCCACATGCAGCCAGCTGGGTGACCTTGGATCAGTCCCAGTTCTCTCAGAGCTGTTCTCAAGAGCAGTTCTCTCAGAGAGCTCTCTCAGCCCCACCTACCTCACAAGGAGTGTGTTGTAGGGAGAGGAAGGGAAGGAGATTGTAAGCCACTCTGAGACTCTGAGTGAAGGGTGGGGTATAAATCCAATCTCCTCCTCTTCCTGTTCATAATTTTTTTACAACAAAGCACACAGTTATGAACTTGGATGTTGGAAACAGCAATATTGACACATAGTCTGGGAACTCTTAGGCACGAACATGGAGGTAAAAATCTTTCCATTTTTGCTGCCATAGGGTGTAGTGAAGGCCAGTGTCACAGACCACATTAAAATGGGATTAGACAGATTCATGGAGGATAGGTCTACTTACAAGGGGAGGTGGCATGATACAGCCCAATCTCATCAGATCTTGGAAGCTAAGCAGAGCCAGTACTTGGATGGGAGACCACCAAGGAAGGCAATGGCAAACCACCTCTACTTCTCACTTGCCTTGGAAGCCCCTTGCTGAAGTCACCATAAATTGGTTGCAACTTGATGATGTACAATGTCCAAAGGTCTATCACTGGCACCAGCCATGGTGACTAAAGGGAACCTCTGCATTCCAGAGGGAGTCAACCTCTGAATATCAATGCCAGGAGGTGTTGGGATATCTGCGAGTTCTCTTCCTGTTTGTCACGAAAGCATTGTCTACATGTTTTTACCACTAGAGCAATGTGATAGAATGCATAATTAGCTAGTGCTGGGATTCCCCATTTGGATAGTTGATAGTTTGGGGATGAGCCAAGGGGAGAGCGCATAGATTTTGTTGTCCCTCTCTTTAAAGGTTTCTCTCTGAGTCTCAAGTTAAGTTCTTAGAGAAGCAACATGTAGCTTGGAGCTAGCAAGGATGATTTATTTTATTTTTGTTCTCCAAGTACCATTTACCTAATCTTTAGTAAAGTTTCTTTTTATAGACAAATACACATGTGTCTGGCTGCTTTAGTCTAACTCTGCTATTTTTGAATCCCAATGCCTAACAGGAGGCAACATTAGGGGGAGGCCTCAGCCTCTGTGCCCTGTTGCTGGCCCTCCGGAGTAACTGGTTGGCCAGTGTGTGAGGCAGGATGCTGGACTAGATGGACCACTGCTCTGATCCCAGCAGGGCTCTTCTTACGCTCTTAAATTTCTGGCTAGAATATGAAGTTATGCAGATGCCATATACAATTGGGGCATCTAGCTCCATATTGCTTACTTAGACTGGCAGCAGCTCTCTAAGGCTGTTTTTACATCTGACTTTCCCGCTGGAATCATTCTAGTTCCAAAAAAACCTGCCCACACCTCTGTGAGGTGTGAAACCGTGCTGCTGCTGAAATGTCCACATCTACTAATTGCCCTCCTGTGGTCAAGCTAGTATTCAACCAGCTTGATTCTGCTTTAAACAATTGCTGTTGATTAGTGCACTTAGACCCCCTGGAGTGAAATTTCACACCACTGTGAAATCAGCACAGGAAAAGACAGCAGTCAAACTACTTTAGAGGGGAGGTGTAAAATGACCCTAAGATCTTTGGAAGAGAAGGCTTTTCTGGATAATGGATAACCGAGATCCTTTAACTAGAGATTGAATGGGTTGAACCTGGGATGCAAACCACAAGCTTGAACTACCCATCTGAGAAATTGTACTCATTTTACTGCAGTCCCTTCAGCTTCATTCACAGTTTTGACAGCCCCCTTGCCTCCCTCTCCAAATGACCCCCAAAGTTTGCTTAGAGGGAACCTGGGAAGCCATTCCGACATGCGGTAAGAAAGTGAGAGAACATCGAAACATGGCCTAAAGGGGGCGCTGCAGGCTCCTTAATCATCCCGTTTCCTTTCCCTTTTTTTTTTTGGAGAAGGAAGATGTCTGATCTCATCTCCTTATTTATATTTCCCCAGAGTGGACCTGACTGTATTTCAATATAAGTGCAACATAGTTAATTGAAATCAGTAATTTCAGTGCTCATTAATAACAAATCTCTGGGAAGAAATAACGCCGCAGCAGTTAATGATCAGCATAAAAAAGACCTCCGTCTTTACGGCATGAGTGTGAGCTCGGGGTTCATTTTATAGTTGATTAGAGCAAGTTAAACTTTGCCCCCCCCCCCCCCCTGGCTCTGTAAAGTTGTATATTTAATGCGCCGGGCTGGCAATCAGGGAAGTTATCAAAATATCACAGGTGCTCTTCAGGGAGGTCAGCCAATGTAAGCCGGTGCCAAGCAGCGCCGCAGCCATGTGGAAACAGCCAGTGGAGCATGGAGCGGTGTGCGGCGGGGGGGGTGGATATTCTTGTGTTCCCTCAAAGCAGGTAATCGATTTGTGCAGGGTTTGATGGCCACCTCTGGTTTTTTTCCCCCACTTGTTTTTCATCTCAGCTTGACTTTTTTCAGTCCACCTGAGTTGAATTTGGCAGGGAGTTGAACAATTCTTCACCTGTTTTAGATTTTATGGTTCAGCTGCGTGTGCGGGTTGGGGTTCGGGGTGGGTGGGTGGGTGGAAGAAATGACATGATTGTCACATGGCGCACGGTTCCGAAAGTTTTGACAATTAAAAAAAAAAGCAGCCAAACACTGAGGGCCAGTTTTCTCCTCTTCAGGGTGCTCCGCTCTTGTTTTAGGGCATCAGAAATCCATAGGAAAGTTGGCAAACAGGTAGGTAGACAGATAGACATCGGTTCAACTGCGGTTGTTTAATACTATAAAACAACATTATACAAAAGAGTATTGGTATATTTATTGAAAATGACAGCATTCAAGGATTGGGAGGATTTGGGAGGTGGTGAAGGTTTTTTGCTCACTCTGTTCCTTTATAAGAAGAATGATGTGAGAGCCAGCGTGGTATAGTGGTTAAGAGTGACAGACTCTCATCTGGAGAACCAGGTTCGATTCTGCGCTCCTTCGTATGAAGCCAGCTGGGTGACCCTGGATCAGTCACAGCTCTTTTAGAGCTGTCTCAGCCCCCCAAATAAGTCTAGCTCGCCACCTAGTGGTGCATAATACTAAAGGGCTAGAACTTTAGGCTGCCAGACAATCTTAGGATCTCCTGGCTATACTACACACAATGCCATATGACAGTTTTTAATTATTAGAAGACTGGTTTCATATGGTGCTAGTGCCAGGCCTGAGGTTGACATGACTGTCACCGCTGCAATCTCACCTGGACAAGGAAGGCAGGGTTGCCCACCTCCAGATGGGGCCTGGGAATCTCCAGGAATTGAACGACTGAGATCAGTTCCCCTGGAGAGAATGGCTGCTTTGGAGGGCAGACTCTATGGCATGATATTGGCTGAGATCACTCCCCTCCCCAAACCCCCACTCTCCCCAGGCTCCACCCCCAAATCTCCAGGAATTTCCCATCTCAGAGTTGGCAAGTCTATACAGTGGGGCAGTGCAGGCCAGTAGGCTGAGGATCAGTGTTCTAGGCACTCTTCCTGATATGCCTGATGCACCGTGTCTCGGTGCATTCTGGGAAAGGTAGTCTCACAGTACCTGGCACTCTCAACCAATGGACTCATCTGGTGTTTTGTCATTCATACATCCATTTGTTAACAGAGAGAAAGATGTGAAAGAGCCAAAGAACTTGAAAACTGCAGTAACTCCCCTGACCTGGATAGCCTAGGCAAGCCTGATGTCAGAAGCTAAGCAGGGTCGACTGTGGTTAGTACTTGGAAGTCTTTCTTGGAATACCAAGTCAGGAGGACAGAGGCAGGCTTATTCGGCCACCTCTCTGAATATCCCCCAAGCTCCCAGTAGGGGTCAGTCACCAGAGGTCGCCATGACTTCCAGGTGCAGACACACACATAAAAATACCAACCCCCCATTTTTTTTGCAGTAACTCTGCCTGCACAGTGCTCCATACAACATCTGGAAATATCCCCAAATCCTCCAATGAGAATTTTTAAAGAGTTGGTTCTATACTAGAGATGAGATTGGGCCATTTGGACCCCCCAAACCTGGGGACACCCTTAGATAACTAAAATTTCAGAAGTCTCCCCAACCTGTTTCCCCTTGCCTACTTGGAAATGCCAAACTCATTTGTTTTCAGGAGGGCTCTGTAGGAACGAAACAGATCTCCAGAACCTTTTGACATTCAGCCACGATAAAGAAGAGGAGCCTAGACTTGCTTTTTGTATTGCACACTGGTAGAAGGTGTGTTTCCTGTTGCCATATAATCCATTGTGAAGGCCTGTCTTTTCAGTTTCATCACTGTGGGCTTCCCCTTTGACCCCGAATTCTCCAGAGGGGTTGCCATGCGCATGCCTTGTTCTGCTGTTTGACTGCTCTAGAATTTTGTGCCGCAAAGCTTCACACAGGTGCATTTGCATCACGCTTTGAGAACTTGTACAGGAGCTGTGGAACAAAAGAGGCTTTCTTTGCCACAGAACATAAGAGAAGCCATGTTGGATCAGGCCAATGGCCCATCTGGTCCAAACACTCTGTGTCACCCAGTGGCCCAAACCCAGGTGCCATCAGGAGGTCTACCAGCATGGCTATGGGAAAGGACGACAAGGAGATCCAAAAGACAAAAAGCATGTACGGTCCTTTCCTTCAATGATACAAACGACAGGCAGATGTGCATATGTTGGCTTAATACTTCAGCTGAACACTAACAAAGATCACTTGAATTCTGCAACTATAGAAATGGAAACTGGCAATCTTCATCCCAATAATTCAGGGATATTGTCATCCTTTTTAAGGTGTGGCTGTCATATTTCCAGATGGGGCCTTGATGACAAAACCAATCATCAGTAATTTCACTATAACTCACCAAAACATTTGGAATGCTTTCTCTAAGCCCACAGGTGGTGATTTTTTTTTTTTTTTAGTATTTATGGAAGTGTCAGGAATGCATACACTGTAAATGGGTGCCAACCAGTTTTCCACAGGTGAAAAAGGGAGAAGGGGTCCCCTTTCTCCACTGGACCCTCCACTCTGCTAGGGTCATGGGAAGTGCATGGACGAAGACCATATGGGGGCAGGGCCCATAGTAAGGAGGGGAATTGGGTGAGAATGAGTGAAAAAGCTGGCTGAATCCAACACTGTTTAAGGCGAGTTATTTTTTGGAAACTGGGAAGCTTTTTACACTCTTTATTTTACTCTGGGTATTACCTGGAAGTGAGAAAGGGTAGCTCTAGGAATTGCTAGGAACTCTATGGTTTTATTATATAAACCATATAACCTGGAAGTGATGTATCAACATTGGTGATGTTGCTGTTTCCCCCTCCCCCCACTGCCACTTGGGAGAACTTGAACCATCTGCATGATTTTCCTTTCTACAGATGTTTTCCTGCCTCCACCCACAAACCCTATCATTCCTTAGTAGAGGCTTTCATATCCCAAATTTAAAAGCCTGTTTTTTTAAAAAAAGATCTTCCCTTGGGCAAACAAGCCCCTCAGGTGGGGCAGGGCACCCATGGGCCCCACCTTTGCGATGGCCCTGCCAGGATGGTTAAACCTTGTGAAAGAGGAAGTTCTTGCACTGTTTGTTCCATTTCAAGATATGTTCCTGACTGCTGCTCTCTTTCCCACTGTGCAATGGCGTCAAACCTGGGAAGCGCACCATTCTATCCCACCTGGCTTCTGAGACACAGTTCTCGAGTCAGATGGGGTCTTAGAGGCCATCTATTCAAACCCCCTGCTTAATATAGAAAATCCAAAGTTAAGAGTATTTCCTGCTGATGGCTGGCCAGTCTCTGAAGGCTTCTAGTAGGGTTGGCAATATGTAGGTGGGGCCTAAAGAGCTTCCAGAATTTACAGCTGATCTCCAGACTACAGAGATCAGTTTCCCTCCAGAAAATGGCTGCTTTGGAGGGTTGACTCTATGGCATTATACCCAGGGCTCCGTTTAGGCCGGGGCGCACCGGAGCGCCGCTCTGGGAGAGAGGAGGGCGGGGGGCGGGGCCAGCGAGGGCGTTTGGGGCAGTCCAGGTGGGGCTCTGCTGCTGCCGCTCGCTCCGCTCGCTCCCTCCCTCTCCCCCCCCACGCAGGGCCCGACCTTCTTTGCCGCGCAGCTGGCCTCCTCCTCTGCTTGCAAGGGTAGGCTGCTCTCGTGGCTCAAGGAGTGGCCAAAACGGCGTCCCCCCTTCCGCTTGGGCCTAGTCACGTTTGGCCCCTCGCTCGGCTGGGACGACATCCACTGGAAGTGGAGGGTGAAGCGCTTCAGGCTGCATTGGGGCACCTTGCTGAGGTGGCAGAAGCTGTCAGCCCAGGAGCTGTGCTCATCAGGCAGGTCCGGCTTGGAGGCATGGAGGCTATTTGGGACGTCACGGGGCTCGTTCTGGGGTCGGGTGGCCCTGTCTCTGTCAACCAGTGCGACACACACTGAGGGGATGCCCATCTCCCTCATGCCTGCCGCTGTGACTTCCGCACCAGGCTGCTCTGGCTCAGCTAGGCCGAAACAGTCACTGGGAATGACGGCAGCCTTGTCTGGAAAAGAAGGAGGGGGGAAAGAGCGACGGGGCCATCTGGGCCGCTGCATGCACCGGACTGTGCCCAAGACCACGCCGCCGCCGCCAGAGGAGCTGTGCCCACCACGCATGCCGCTGCTCGGTGAGTCTCGCCCGCTCCTCCCCTCCCTCCCTTCCCAATGAAGCAACCAGCCCCCACACTGAGCCCTCCTCCCGGGGAGGAAAGGGGAAGGGAAGGCCCTCCTGCGGCGGCGGCCCATGGCTGGCTGGGGGGGAGGGGAGAACCCGGCCCTCCGCACCTCCCCTCCCGTGCAAGGCTCGGTGTCCGGGGCGCAGCAGCAGGAGCAGGGCTCCAGGAGGAGGAGGAGGAGCCAGCCGCCCCTCCCAAGTCCCTGGGTGCAGAAGCTGCTGGTGCCTGCCCCCCCGTGAAGTCCGGCCAGGTGGGGGCCAGCAGGAGGAGCGCCACGAGCGGCCGGGGAGGCGCAGGCACAGGCAGGTGTGCGGGCCGGGGGTCCCTCCCCCCCCCACTCACACTCCCGGGGCCGCAGCAAGCACTGCCGGCCTGGGGAGAAGCCCCCTGCTTCCCTCCCCCCTCACACTCCCGGGGTCGCGGCAAGCGCTGCCGGCCCGGGGAGAAGCCCCCTCGTTCCCTCCCCCCCTGCTCACACTCCCGGGCCCGAGGGGGGCGCAAGGGAGGGAGAAGCCGGGCCCCAGTGGCATGAAGCCCCTGGGGCCCAAGCAAGAGGGGGGAGGGAGGGAAACGCTGGCCCCAGTGGGGGGAGAAGCACCCCTTCCTTCCTTCCTTCTCTCTCTCTCTCCCCCCACCTACCTTCCTTCCCCTCTCCCTTCCTTTCTTTCTTCTCTCTCTCCCCCCCACCTACCTACCTTCCTGTTCCTTCCTTTCCCCCTTCCTTCCTTCCTTCCTTCCTTCCTTCCTTCCTTCCTTCCTTCCTTCCTTCCTTCCTTCCTTCCTTCCTTCCTTCCTCCCTCCCTCCCTTCCTTCCTTCCTTCCTTCCTTCTCTCTCTCTCTCTCTCCCCCCACCAACCTACCTACCTTCCTGTTCCTTCCTTTCCCCCTTCCTTTCCCTCTCCCTTCCTTCCTTTCTTCTCTCCCCTCCCACCTACCTACCTTCCTGTTCCTTCCTTTCCCCCTTCCTTCCTTCTCTCTCTCTCTCTCTCTCTCTCCTCCACCTACCTATCTACCTTCCTGTTCCTTCCTTCCTTCCTTCCTGTTCCTTTCCTTCCTTCCCCCTCCCTCCCTGCCTTCTGACACACTGCCGATGACGTCATCACTTCTGGTGACGTCAGGGGGTGTGGCATATGCAAATAAGTTATGCTAATGAGCTCCTGCACCTCTTTTTTTTATGAAAGGACCCCTGATTATACCCTGCTAAGCTCCAAACCCCACCTACCCCAGGCTCCACCAAATCTCTAACCTGCCAACCCTACCTTCTAGCAAGGGAGAACCCACCCACCCCTGGGTAGCTGATTCCATAGTTGAGTTGCTCTAACAGTTAGCAAGCTTCTCGTCATGTTCACCCAAAACATACCCTTCTGTAACTTAAACCCATTAGACTTCGTCTTAACCTCTGGAGCAGCAGAGAAGAAATCCTTGGTCTCTTCCATGTGATAGACATTCAGGCACCTCCACAGCACAATCATCTTCTCCATTCTAGTGATGTTCCTGTCTGCCGATCACAAAATAGGCTTTTGGGTCCAGAGTTCTCAATTTTTATCTCAAAGACAAAAGGTTGCTGCAATCCCATGAGGTGGAGATGGAGTCAATTAATGCTTTGTGAAATGAGCAAACTCAAGAATGGAATGTGAAATGGGGAAAACGTTTCCACTAAGATCTCAAGAAGGCAGAGGTATTGTCCTCCATGGGACCAAAAAATGCATGGATTATGGGTTGCACCTGAAGCTTCCAGAGGTGGGAAGTCCTGTGCCACCATAATGTTGACTAGAACAGAGGAGCAGGAAGGAAAAGAAAGATTTGTCTGCAGAAGACAGAAAATAAACAAATGAAGTGTGGTGGTTGGAATTTGGCCAAGTTAACAACAACAACAAAACCATTAGCATAGCCAAGTTAAGAAGTTCTCTATTAAAGTGTCTATCAGACTCCTTTGTCTCAAATGGATTTATTGGACAGGATGAAAGAGAGTGGGTCCAGAGTAAACAGGATTGCAGAGGCATACCCTTGCTTTGCCAGAAGATTCTAATTACAGGAAGAACTGCTCAAAAGGAAAAGGAAAAAAAAAAGGTCCAGTTTAGACAACACGACTGCTGGATGCTCTCTTGCTCCTGGGAGGCGGAGGGGCAACCTGTTCAATCCTTCTGGGAAGTGGTGGAAGATGCTTAGAAGTCCACCTCATCTGCAGACATAATAATAAGGAATCTCCCAGTAAAAAGAGATCAGTTTGCAACTCAAGAGTCACAGCTGCATTCTAAATGGTAGAAGGAGAGTGCTCTTCCAGGTTACTCTTTACTTTCTGCACTCTCCTTTCAATCCATGTTCATTGCAGTGTCCCCCAAACAATTCTCCACTAAAATTGAATTCAACCTTCTTTTCATTCCAGTCCCCCCCCCATTCTGCACTAAAGCCGAGTTTAACCTTCTTTTTATTCATTTCTCCCCCCTTCAGTGGTCAGCCTGGTTTCAGCCCACTGTTGCCCCGAGTTTTTTTGGATGCTGTTTTGCTGTGGACTTAAATTGCCTCGACTTAAACACTGAGAAAATCTGGAGTGGCAGGCAAATGGGGAAAGCACCTATAAGAGAACCAGTTAGGGCTTTCAGGCATGGCCTGGCAACCAGGAGATTGGGGGGGGGGGGGGATGCAAGGTGTCCATTGGTCAGGGGTCCGTTGGAGCAGGTGCGCACAGGAGCGCAGCTCCGGGAGTGAGGAGTCCAGGGGGCGGGCACATGATCAAGCCCCGCCCCCTCCTCGGCTTCCCTGAGCAGTGCAGAGGCGCAGCGCCCCGGGGAAAGCCCTGCTAGGGTCTTTATTGTTTTTAATGTTTTGTTTTAATATTGATAATTTTATCATTGTTCCTTTTATGACTGTGTGCTGCTTTTCCAGAGACTTGCTCAAGGTGGCATATAAATTTTCTAAGTATACCATTTTTTATCTGGGCACATGGCACATAAGTACTGGAGAAATTTCACCAGCCCTTCAGCAGCTTCCACCTTATCAGTTTGGTGTAGTGGTCAGGAGTTGGAGTCTAATCTGGGAGAACCGGGTTTGATTCCCCACTCTTCCACATGCAGCTGCTGGTGTGACCTTGGGCCAGTCACAAGTTCTCTCAGAGCTGTTCTCTCATGAGCAGTTCTCAAAAGACCTCTCTCAGCCCCACCTACCTCACAGGGTGTTTTGTTGTAGGGAAGGGAAGGGAAAGGGATGGGTGGTGCACATGTCCTGGGTATCTCAAGTCTACTTGAAACCTGGTGGTTTCAAGGGAGCAGGAAGAGAATGAGGGTGTGTTCTTTATGCTTATTTTTATTGCACAAAGTATTGGATGAGGAAGGGAATGGAAGAAGAGCAGGTCAGTTTCACTCACCTGTGGAGTGGAGCCTGAGGGGTGGGTGTTGTCTTCTGATGCACTTTCGGTATGTTAGGGGGTGTGGCATATGCAAATGAGTTATGCTAATGAGCTCCTGCACCTCTTTTTCTACAAAATGAGCCCTGCCATTGGCAATGGCATTATGTCACTTCCAGGAAAACCCAGAAGTGCCATTACACTTCTCTAGGAATCACCAGAAACTCTATGGTAACATCATAGGCTGAGGACAGACTGGCAATCTGGAGCGGGATGAATGCGGAGGCAACTGCTGCGGGGGGAAAACTCCCCGGGGCTGGCCGTTCACACTGGCCAGTGTATTGCGCAAGGATGCCATTACGGAGCGTTCAGACTGCTGCGGATGGGCCCCACATGGGCTGGCCTCTGCAGCTCTTGATAGGGCTGTTTCGGCAATTTGTGCATGTGCGCATGTGCGCATGTGTGCTCATGCGCAAACTGGCAAAACGCCGCGTTCACACTGCCGCCTCCGCTTGCCTCCCGCCTTCTTCCGGTTCACACTGCCTGGAAGCGGGAGGCAAGCGCAAGACGGCCTCCGGACACTGGTTTCTCCCGGAGTCCTTCTACAGCGCAAGAAACCCGGCTTCAAAGCGAGTAAGTGCGGAAGGGAGCCGAGGGACAGCTGCGCATGTCTGAATGGGCTCCCTTCCCCCGCTTCCCAAGCGGAACTGTCCCGGGGCAGATTGCCAGTTTGTCCTCAGCCATAGTTTTTTCCTCTAGCAGTTCCTAGACGGGGTGTTTTTGTTGTGGTGGGGGTTTTTTTTGCTAGAAGCGGCTTAACACCATCAGCCACTTAATTTTTTTCCCTTCCACTACTGCTCTGAACAGAAGTGGGAAACAAGCACCGTGGGGCCTAGAACCAGTGCACTGTAGCGGACAGAACATTGGAATAACTTTTGCTGAGATCCAGGTTTGAATCCCTACTCTTCTCTTGCCGTTTGTTGCATGACCTTGGCCCTGTTGCTCTCTCTCCCAGCCGAACGGACTTCACAGGGTTAATGTGAAGATAAAACAGAAAGGAAGAAACATGGACGGTGTCCTGAGATCCGTGGAGAAAGGAGAAAAATGCCCTGGAAAGATAGATTGCCGCGAGACCGTTGCCACTTTAATCAATGGTTCAATGCTTTATTTATTGCTGGTGGCCAAAGGCTGTTGCAAACCAAACATAAGAGATTGCACACATTTAGAAGAATTTTTAAAAAATGCAAAGACCATACAGTGAGAAACAAACCCCAAACGTGAAAATTTATGATAAAAGAATGATAAAGGTTCAGATTTCCATAAAACAAATTAAAGTACTAAGAGTTTAGACAATTTACTGCCTGCTCAGACCACTTTGACTGGTATTTCCTTGCCTGACACTGCATGTAGAGAAACCATGAGAGATACATAGGGGTCTATGTCAGATAGTCAATAAATTGTTTTCTCCACCTCTGAGCTTGGTCTTAAGAGGGTTAAGACACCCCCAAGAAATTTATATCTTGGTTCAGAGTACAAAGGGCAATACAAAATGTGTTGCCGACAATCCCCTAGTTCTAGAATTCTGTAGACAGGCATGAGTTTCGCAGACCTGTCTTATGTGTCCGTTTCGCAGATGAGTAAGCACTGAGGGAAGGGTGTTTGAGTATATCCACCAATTAACATAGCATTTGCCATCACTTTAATCAAAGAAGCCCATTTTTCACAGTTGCTCAGATGACTCCCTCGCAGGCCAGTCTCAGTCCCGTATTGGTAACTTGAGGCATGTCTGCGTTATCAATTTAAAACCAGTGTCACACTGTCAAGCCCAGTCTCTGTAACTTTAAATTTCGACTAGTCTGTTCTTCATCACCTTTCCCTAGCTTGTCATGAATGCGTTCCTAGGGGGGAAGAGAGTATGGCTGAGGACAGACTGGCAGTCTGGCCCGCTCTGCCTCTGCTTTAAAAGCGGAGGCAGAGCGGCCGTTCAGACTGCCACATCTGCCCGGAGGCGGCGGCCCGGATGTAACGCGTCTGGCGCTGCGCTCTTCCTGCAGCAGCCGGGCACCACTTCAAAGTGGTGTCCCGGCTGCTGTGGCGTGCGTTCCACCCGCTTCCGGTGGGTATGAACACGCGCCGGGCAGGGGAGCCGTGCGGCGTTTGGCTGCCGCCATCGGAAGCCACCTGCAGTCTGGACGCTGCGGGAGGCTTCGTTGCGGCAGCGTGCAAATGCCGCACGGTGAGGGCAATTCTCCCCGCCTTGTTCTGCCGTGCTGCAGAGGCACGGCAGAATACCAGTTTGTCCGCAGCCTATGTTTCGAGAGCACATGGGAGTAGCCGCCTTGTAACTCTTCTTGAAGCGTGCCCCAAGGATGGTTCCCGTGAGCTTTGTCCTTGGCGAACTAGGTGCTAGTCTAGGGCAGATAGGGCGTCAGATATCTTTCATGTTGCCACAGATACGCTAAGGGGTAGGTGTGACGTGAGTGTGTGTGAATTCCAGGGGTTGATCTATGTATTGTGTTTCCGGCTTTGCTCCTCAGTCCTAACAAAGGATTTGGTACCCCCAGCATTACTTCTTCAATAAAGCACAACTTTTTTTTAATTTTGAAACTGTGTGGACAGTAACTTGACTGGGGATCCTGACACACACCTACTACACCCCATTACACTTCTTTACAACAGAACTATGTCTTTAGGAAGTAAGTAGGAATCACCAAACGACCATACTTTGATTTATTGATCATAAGTGTCAGACTCTTGAACAAAGTTACTCCCAACAACACTCTCCATATAGTGATATGTTCATTGAGAAATAAAGATGTTTCAAGCTTAAGATGGTCTGTGTCAGGACTTACCCCTGTGGCGCCAGTTTTGATATTATATACCATTCACACACACACACACCCTTTGTGACCCGTCCAATCACACCACTCATCCAGACCACCAAAATCTACAGTGCATCGTTATTCTTCCCGCCAACACCTGTAAGCCGAGTGTTACATTATCAAGCCGTGTCTAGTCCCCCAAAATCAAAGCAAGGATTCTTCCCCAGATAAAGGGAGGTCTTCTGAAACACAGTTGCAAGTGAGTTACTCTGACCAGCCAAGCAATCCTCACACACACACCCATACACACAAAATGAAAGCACATCACAGACAGTGCAGGAAACCATGGCAAACGAGATCTGAGTTTGACAATAAGTTTGGAGGATTGTTAAAAGAAATTCTCTTAATTCCTCTTTACCCAGTTTCTCCCTGGAATCCAACAATCCATTTCTTGCCTTCTTCTTTAGGGATTTGGAGTCCATTCCATTTGGATCAAAGAGGAATCCAAGAGAGGAGAGGCAGGAAAGGAGGTTCTGTGGACTTTTACTCTGCAGATGCTCAGAGGGCTGCAACACCTTTCTAAACTTCCATATCCTCCTTCCAAAGCACTACCCTGTGGTGCATAACATAAAACAACTGACAGAGCTGAAGTCAAAAAAGGGTACATTGGCTGAGGACAGACTGGCAGTCTCGGCCGCATCTGCCCCGAGGAGGCGGCCCGGACACATCACGTCTGGCGCCGCGCTCCTCCCGCAGCAGCCGAGCACCACTTCAAAGTGGTGCTCAGCTGCTGAGGCACGCGTTCCACCCGCCGGAACGGGTGGAACGCGCACCGGGAGGGGGAGCTGCGCGGCATCTGCATGCCGCCGTAGGAAGCTGCCCGCAGTCTGAACGCTGCAGGCGGCTTCCTTCCGGCGGTGTGCGAACACCGCGCTGCGGGGGAAATTCCCCCCGCCTTAGTCTGCTGCGCCGAGGAGGCATGGCAGACTACCAGTCTGTCTTCAGCCATTGATTTCTCATTGGAGAGAAATGAAAGAGAAAAAATCCCTCTTTTAAAAGACAAGAAAAGAATAAGAGAAATCAATGGCCGTCTCTTAAAAACTGAATTTTGGAAAAAGAGATTTCCCTCCCCATAACAAAACTGTGAGGCTAGAAATCCTCAGCTATGTCTTTGTAGGGCTCTCAAAATGAAAGAAGTCTTGTCAATTAATTGTAGGTGTTTTAATATTAAGCCGATTACTCCCCTCTAAATACATTTGCGTAGGAACGAAACCATCAAAATAATCATCATATCATATGTGATTATTTTGCATTATCCTTTTTGTTTTTGATCATGTGCACAGGCATCAACACATCTCAAGAAGCACACAACACCATATAAAATGAGACATCCCTGTTTTATGCCCTAGGGAAGTCAGAATGTCTCTTCTACAAATGTACCCTCTGCTTTATAGGGCTCCCAGTAACAACATTCAACAACGGTTAAAATTGGCTTTCTGATTCATTGGCAAAAGATTCATGTAATTTACAAATTGGAAAAAAAAAATAGCAGCCCCAGATTTTTGGGTGCTGGGCTTGGATTACCAAGGAGAGGAAACAACTGATGTGTCATTCTAAGCCACGCACATTGAACATTAGACAGAAATCAAATAACTAAAGCACATTTTTCATTTAAAAGAATTGTATCGGTGAATGAGGAATTGGTTTCTAAACAAAATGGGGTTGGGTGGTTTTATTTGTTTTCATTTGCTCTCTGGTGCCAGGAAGATTATATATTTCCCAAACATATTTTCTCTAATCCACAGCTTCATGCTTTAGAGGCATTCTGCTATTTTGTTCACGGCAAACAAAATATCTGGCCCAGTGTGGGATCAAACAAGACATAATAATACAGCTGCCGCAAAAAGGGAAATGTTCAAATAATTAAAACAGGAAGCAAGCGGCAATCTTGCTCCGATTTCAATTTTGTAAGCGCCCGAGGGGGAGGGAAGGACAGCCATTTCCCACAGATACACTGTTTGATAAAGTGTGATAAGGACTTGGGGAGGGGGGAGTGGGCAGATTAGCTTGAAATAAAGGCGATAGATGTTTGCATTCTGAAAGCTATTAGAAGCAGTTCAATTGCACAGAATTTCGGTTTCATGCATGAATGCGCCGGTGTGAGAGGCACTTCAGAGTGGTGTCGAGAAAGGTCAAAGGAGGATTTTCCAAAAGCAATAACTTTTGTTTAAGAAACAATGAAATGCCGGGCAGCTGACTGTGGCAGGGTGAAACATGGTTGCCCTCTGCCCTGCATAGGATTGTACTAGGGGATACACCATGGACCAACATGTCTGCTAACACCACACAGGGAAAATGTACTCCAGCGTGAGCTGCTATTCTTTGGTGGGAAGAACAGAACATGAAACAACTCTGTGTTTGAAAAGGAACTGTTTTCTTTCCTTGCTTGGGGGTCTGATACTCCGGCAACATACCCAAGATGGTTTATATAATCCAGAGCATATAAGCAAATCTAGGAAAGAAATAAAATAAAAACTAATGATGTGAGATAGGAAAAAAATAATAAGAGTAGCCAAAATAGCAAGATACGCAATAGCAAGCAAGAGAATCCAAAACTCAACGTGTAAAAGGAAAGGAAAGGTTGCAGTGTGGTGCTGTCATTAGAGTCTTGAACTAGAATCTGAGTGACCCAGGTTTGAATCCCCACTAGGGATGGGCACACACTGACTGATCAACTAAAGTTTGTCATGAATTTTGGCTGGTTTGTGGTTCGTGAAGCGATGTTCATGAGCCGAAGAACCCCCATGAATGTCCAAGAATTTTGGTGCAGTTCATGGCAGTTCATGAGGAGCTGTTCACAAAAAAAGCCACGGGGGCAGAAATCAGGGTTTAAATGGTTCAGAGCCATTTAAAGCAAACAGCTGAGCGGAGGTCCCTGTTGCTCGGCTGTTTGGAAACCCCTGCTTTCTGCTCCCCGCAAAAAGCCACAGGGAGCAGAAATCAGGGTTTTAAAACTTTAAATGTCTCACAAACCCATGTGAACTGGGTCGCTTTGCGAACTAACCTCTTGGTTTGTATGGGTTTGTGGTTCAGTTCATGGTTCAGCCATGAACCACGAATCAAACTGAACTGCAAAAAAAATGGTTTGTGCCCATCCCTAATCCCCACTCTGCCAAGGAAGCTTGCTGGGTGACCTTGGGCCTGTTAGTCTCTTTCAGCCTAACCTACATGTCAGTGTTATGGTGAGGATAAAATGGAAAAGAGAAGAACAATATAGCTTGCTTTGGGTCCCCACTGGGGAGAAAGGTGAGGTATAAATGAAACCAACCAACCAACTGTCCTTCCTGCCTCAAATGCTTCCTGGAGATAAGTTCTTCACAAAACGCTGAAAGGCTTTGAACGAAGGGAGCATGCAGTCTTTTTGGAGCAGAGAATTCTAAAAACTGGGTGCCACAGTGGAAAATGTCATATTCTGTGTTCTCACCAATTTTCCTTCAGACAACATGGTCACACAGAGCAGGGCACCACTGATTGCACTTAGAACATGGGCAGGTTGATACAGGAGAGGTCATGCTGCAGGTCTTTAACAGCCACCCAGAAAAAAAAAGGTAGCCAGACTGGTAGCCAGAAACAAATAATGCCCATATTATGTACTCTTCATGGTGAGCCCATAGTCAAACTGTGGACCCTGTCTTCTGAACTAATTGAAATTTCTGAATAGTCTTCAATGGCAGCACCATATATAGTATGTTACAGTAGTCTAACCTGAATGGTACCAAAGGATGTACAACAGTAGATAGAAGGGAAACCACCCCAGGTGAGTTCAAAAGCATTACCATGCACATCTGGAATCTGCTTCTCTTTCAGCAGATGATGTGGGAGCATCCTGGGGGTGAAAACTTCACAGAGTACAGCCCCATCCAGAACCTAATGTGTACCATTTATTTAGGTATTTATGCTCCACTTTTCTCCCCAATGGACACTTAGAGAAGCTTGCAACATTCCTCCCTTCCTGGATTTTATCCTTCATTTTGGACTTCAACCCAGATCTGAAATACAAAAACTCTCTGGAAGAGCCAACGTAAAATTTACAATGGAGCCCCTATACTATTGCTCCAGACTAAGACCAATGAATTCAAAACTACATCTGGAAACTGTATTCTAGCTGGAAGAGAAAACAGCTGAATGTAAATGTAGGTAAAGTACATTTAACAACAACAAAATCCCTCCTTGAAAATACTGATCCTCAATTTCAGCAATAATTCTGGGGTGGGTGGGGATGGAGCTTGGAAACATGTTCTCCCATTCAGGGTAAGGACAGGGAGCATTGTTTTTGCTCTGGGCTGGCTTCATGGTGTTGACATAATAACCCAATCTGATTGGCTAGATGGTTCCATGAAGTCATGGGAATGCCTACATGACACGAATGGTGGTGGAAAGTGCTGTCAACTCTCCGCTGGTTTATGGTGACCCCATAAGAGACGTTCAGAGGTAGTTTGCCATTGCCTGCCTCTGTTTGGTGACCTTGGATTTCCTTGGGGGTCTCCCATCCAAATACTAGCCACAGCCGACCCTGCATAGTTCCTGAGATTTGATGAGATTGGGCGAGCCTGGGCCATCTAGGTTAGGGACATGAGAAAAATACTCAGCATTTAACAGTGCTTTTGGTGACATTGTGCTATTGCAATATTATTTTGCATTCCCCACCACAGACCTGTAAGATAGTCCTGCAGCCCCCAACGACCGCATGGCAAAAGTAAGATTTGAACTCGAGACCTCCATTTATCTTCCTTCTCTTCACCAGTACAATACACCAGCTATAATCGTTTGCAAGCTCACATTGCTCAAGGTGTCTCAAAATTCCATGTTGTATATACAGAAAAGAATACACATGAACTTTGGACTCGGCCCTCAAAGAGACAGGCCACACCAGATGGATTCATTTTTTTTTTGCCTTGAAGAAGTTTCTTAACGATTGAAATTCCTTCTGTGTCTTGGCGATGCAATACCTTCCCGTTGCTGAACAAATATCATAGATCAGGTAACTCATAACGGAGGGCGGCGGAATGAGGCTTGAGGGGAAATCTTTTACATTTATTCTGGGGGCCTCTAATTGAAGGGCCGGCTCATCTCCATGGGTGGAGAGTGGAGGAGGCGAAGCAAAGCGCTCTTCGGCTACAATACTCCAGGGAAGAGGATACATTACTCTTGATTAGTATGCTTTACTATCACATGCCTTTAATTAGTGTTTGCCTCTGAGGGATCATTGGAACAAATTAGCAAGGCCAGGGGGAACAGGAAAACTGCTTCGAAATAGAGCAGCCTAGCATGAGGAGTAAGGTGGGGTTTTCAGGCCTACTTCTCACTGAAGTGATCATCCTGTGCAGGATTCGGAGTACTTCCCATTGCTTGATGGGGCTCCCATGACTGAACGCTCCTCCACAGAAAGCTTGTAGAAAGCTTAGAGTTGCCACGCACAGCCAGGGGGGTGGGATTGGGGACAGTAGGGTTGCCAGGTCTTACCTGGCTGCCAGCGGGGAAGGAGGCTCTTCATGACCTGGAGTTGTGGGGAAACTCTATGGTAACCATAGAGGTTTTACTCAAACACTAGAGTGTCTCCCCCACAACGTGGCCTTTGTGATACCCCCAAGATGACGTCATTGTGCTGGGCACATTGGCACAGACGCGGCTTTGGGAATGGGGTTCCCCCCACTGGCTGGCTCAGTGGTGGTGGATCAGGGGCCCTGAATGTGGGTAACCCCCCATCCCCATTGGGGGAATGGCAACTCCCCATCGGGGGAATGAAAACCTTAGGGGACAGGGATATAGGGGGGCTGTGCCATTGCACACACCGTTACACCACTTCCAGTGAAAGCCCAAAGCTGACATGAGGTACCTCAAGGAAGTACTAGAAACTTGTTAGTGAAACCATAGAGGGTTGTGGGTTTTTTTTTTTTTGCAATTCCTAGAGCTTCCAAATTTTCACTGGAAATGATGTAACAGTACATATGATGATGCCTTAAAAAAATTTCTCCATGGGGGTTGAAGCCAACCAGAGGCAAGCCTAGAAAGCATGTTGGGCAGAAGGGTTCTAGCCTAGCCGAGCTCTCTTGCACATTTCCTCCCATTTAGAGAGAGGTTACAAACCCCTCTTACATACAGTGATTCATAGAATCCAGCAAGAGCAGAAGGCAATGGATTGCTCCCTTGATGTTCTCTTCTGGGATGGCCTTACATTCTGGTTTAACAAGGAAAATCTCTGAACTTCATTCAAGAATTAGAGCATTATTGGGTTGCTGCACTTATCAGTGCTTTCCATTAATTTACATCTCCCCCTCCCATGTTAACCAGGTATATGGGCACATATATCTTATTTATTTATGTACTTCATTTTTAGTTCACTTTCTCACTGAGACTCCGGGCTGATTAGGGCTACCAAGCACCCACTGGGGATGGGGGGAACCCCTGCCCACCATGTCCCGTTGTCCACCACCACTCTGAAAGGCAATGGGAGAAATTTTTTTTGGGGGGGTGTCTGCACTTGGAAGTCACATTGACCTTTGGTGACTGTCCCTTATTGGAGGCTTAGAGGATATTCAAAGAAGTGGCTGAAAGCCTGCCTCTGTCCTCTCAACCTGGCATTCCAAGGAAGTCTCCCATCCAAGTACTAACCACAGTTGACCCTGCTTAGCTTCTGAGATCTGACGAGATCAGGCTTGCTTGAGCTATCCAGGTCAGGGCTGGGGAATTTTTTTTTAATGAAGCCTTGTTTACTTATCAGTAGCCTTGTTTACTTACCAGAAGTGACAAATGGTAGCTCTAGGAATGATCAGAAACTCTATAGTTACCATAGAGTTCTTGGCAACTCCCAGAGCCCTTTGTCACTTCTGGTAAGAACTATCAGTAAGTATAAAAGTCTGCATTAAAAAAAAAAAACACTTCTCCCGTGCTGCTTCTACACACAACCCTCCTGCCAGTTGCTAGACACTGCCTGGCAACCCTGGATCAGTAAGGAGGAAATGTGGCTTCATGGTAGAGTATCTGATTTAAAGGCATGAAGCCCCGGGTTCAATTCCTGGCATCTCCAGTTAAAAGAATCAAGTAGTTGGTGATGAGGAAGACCTTGAGCTGAGACCCTGCAGAGCCACTGCCAGTCAGAATAGGCGACATTAACCTTGATACACGAATGATCTGACTGTTTAAGGCAGCTTCATGTGTTTAACATTACGTGTTTAATTAAGACAATTCAAAATAAAAGAATATGATACATATAACACATGAACAGGATACAAAATTACAGCACAACAAAAGGGAACAATCTGAATGTGACTGCATCAATGTTCTTTTCATGTGGTGTGTTACATGAGACCCTCGTGCATTCCAGCACACAAATGAAATAATTTGTGATAACAACCACTCATACAGTTTCTTCATATATGCATGTGTGTGTGTACACCTGGAAGTCATGGTGACCTCTGGTGACTGACCCCTACTGGGGGCCTGGAGGATATTCAGAGAGGTGGCTGAATAAAGCCTGCCCCCACCTCCCGACTGCTGGTATTCCAAGGAGGTCTCCCATCCCAGTATTTGCCAGAATCGGCCCTGCTTAGCTTTTGAGATCTAATGAGATCAGGCTTGCCTGGACTATCCAGGTCAGGGCATACAGTTTCTTCAATAATGCATACCACTACACCCTCGAATGAAAACATAAAGTGTCAGACATGGGTTCAACGCGGCTTTTATTTACAACTGATGTGCCTAAGCTCCTCAAATGCATCTTACCCATTCTGATGTGAGGTATGAGCTAACTGGCAACCTCTGCTGGCTCCCTGCATGTGGGTAACCCTTCCCTGATGCACAGTTTGGTGTAGCATTGGTTTCATGCCTCTCTTTTCCTTGCAGCCTTGCAGGCTTATGCCAAGAGGTGCCAAACCTCATCTTCCTCCCTTCCTCCCATAGAAGAGGCACCGTTCAGCTTCATTTTGCCTCACACCAAGGAGGTGCCTCCCCAGGCCCCTGGGCATCTAGATTAGGTAAAATTCCTTCTTTCTTAGGTGCCTCAGGAATGAGGTGCTCACCTATTACAGCAACCTGCACTGTTCCAACCAAATAACCTAGACCCAAGAACCAGGCTTAATTAACCCTACCCCTTGATAAGACAATTTGACAGGAGCCCCCAAAATTCCAGCTCAGCCCAGAAGCCAGCAGTCAAACCCATGCAGTCCTCTTTAAGGAGTCATATCAACTGGCAGCCATTAGGATCACTAGGCACTACGAGGATAGGATTTTATTAAACGTAGCATTTATTTATGACAGATTTATATGTTTGGTGACTGATAGAATTTCTATTTGAACTATTGCCTGCTAAGCTGTTTGGGCAACTTACAAGAGAACAGTTGTCTTTGTAGCATACATACTAGCCCTGTCTGGTCTGAATTCTTCCTTTCTTCCTCATATTTCCAGTTATGTTTGAAAAATGCTACTCAAGATTTATAGGTCAGAGGAGAGGAAGGAAGGAAGGAAGGAAGGAAGGAGGGAGGGAGGGAGGGAGGGGAAGGAAGGAAGGAGGGAGGGAGGAAGGAAGGAAGGAAGGAAGGAGGGAGGGAGGGAGGGAGGGAGGAAGGAAGGAAGGAAGGAAGGACGGACGGACGGACTGACGGAAGGAAGGAAGGAAAGAGCAGTTATGCTGCAAGGACAGGGAGGGGCAGCAGAACTCAATTGGGCTGGGTGTGAACATGCATGTGCAAAAAGCTGGTTGTTCTGTACTGCACAGTTAGGAAGAAATACTGCAGAGAAACCTGCCAAGCAGCTATGAACAGCTTAACAAACTGTCAAACTGGTCATTAAAAATCCGCTCCCAGTAAAAAAAAAAAATTGCAACCAGTGAACAGGACATGAACCAAACTGGTGGATGTTCAAAGATCCATATAAAGAAACACACAAAAATGCTACTTTGTGAGCTGCTGGCATTAAAGTTGTGAGCAAGTGATTTGTCTACTGCATAAATTAGTTTGCTCTGGAGCCATCCTTCCTGAGTGAAGACAAAAATATGTGAGCCGGAGGCTAAAAAACTGTGAGCTAGTTCACACTAACTCAGCTTAGAGGGAACACTTCATGCTTTTGTGAGGGAGAGTGGGATAAATATTAAATCAATAAAACCCTCTTCTGCTGACCACCAAGGATTAGCTTCTTGGATTTGTCTACCATCTGGAAATAAACTTGACATGTCTTTTTTTTTTCTATTATTGACCAGGGTTGCCAATCTCCAGGTGGAGCCAGGAGTTCTCCCATAATTACAACTGATCTTCAGACTGTAGAGATCAGTTCCCCCGGAGAAAATGGCTGCTTCGGAGGGTGTACTTGATGGCATACCATAAATTCTATGTGAAATCCCTCTTCCAAAGTTTCACTTCCAGAGTCACTGCTCCCAAATCTCCAGGAATTTCCCAGGCTTCAGTTGACATTGCTACAACTGACTCTAAAACAAGGGTCATTTTTTTTTGGCCTGTGGGCCCAATTCTGTGAAGGCCATCAATATTTCTGCTGCCTGCTGCCACGTGAGGCTTGCGCCAAACCCTGAGGGCTATGCCCACAACTCGGGAAACAGTGTCAGAGTTTTTAGCACCTTTGACAGACCCAAGTTGATATCTTCTCCTGTTTAATATTCAGGAGGGAAGGATGGGAGAGCCCATGCTCTATGTAAAGCCCCCCCCTCCCAACCAAAAAATCTTCCTTGGAGCAAATTCAAGTGTCTCTTGCGTGACACTGAGATGTCAGTCAGACTGACATGCCAGGCTTGGAAAAGGTTTACAGCTGTCAGAGCAGATCACCCCTCTGTGACTCCGGGGTCCGGCTGGTTATTCTGGGCTTTCTTGGCTAATGGCAGTCAGAGTGCATCTAACTTCACAGAAGACCTCTTTCTCTGTCAACTTAACAGTGCTCAGATATGTCACCAGTGCCTTTTCCAATGCAGTTTAGCCATTTGTGCATATGTGTGCGCCAGCATTCCCTCTTAGCCAGTGGTTCTCAACCTGTGGGTCGGGACCCCTTTTGGGGTCGAATGACCCTTTCACAGGGGTCGCTGGCTGGTGTCCAAGGCTGCCTCGCCGGCAGGAAAGGGCCCCACGCAAGCTGATTGCCATTGGAACCTAACTTTTAGGAACTGATTCCAATCCAGTGTAGGAATAATGGTTGGACATAAGAGATTGGTTCAGGCAAGATTTTGTATAGATGGGACAGAAAATCATGTTTTTATTGGTTTTGTCAAAGCTGTTTAGACAACACAACAAATAATTTTATGGTTGGGGGTCACCACAACATGAGGAACTGTATTAAAGGGTCATGGCATTAAGAAGGTTGAGAACCACCGCTCTAAGCTGAGTTAGTGTAAGCTAGCTCACAGTTTTTTAGCCACCAGCTCGCACATTTTTGTCGGCGCTCAGGGAGGATGGCTCCAGAGCAAACTAATTTATGCAGTAGGCAAATCGCTTGCTCGCAACTTTAATGCCAGCAGCTCACAAAGTAGCATTTTTGCTCACGAGACTCCACAGCTTAGAGGGAGCATTGGACTGTGTGCACATGTGTCTGGGTGTTTGTGGCCTGCAAAAAGACCAGGAAGGCCATGTTAGAGACAGCAAGAGCAGACAAGCTTCCAACAGTTGTCCTTCCCAGACTGTCTTAGAAGTAATTGGAAAGAAAGGACATTTCACCTTGATATAATGTTGATGTAACGTTGTCCACACATTCTCCTCCTGTAGTCCTTACACTGGCCTTTCAGGTATGGCTCCTAGCCAAGGGCTAGAGAGAAGCTAGAAACATTTTGTTGAGACCAGCAGAAGTTGCTGAAGGGACTGACAGTCAGCCCCGTACCCAGAAATTTTGGGGTGGTAGGGAAGGGGCCCGGGCACTGGGTCAGGGGAGCAGGGAACTTAATTAGATTAGCAGTTGCTAAATTAGATTACTAATGGTGGGGGTAGCAGTGGTGGGGAGACTGGGGAAGGAAAGGGAAGCTGCCCTGCCGCTTTTGGTCAGTTTCACACCCCTCTGATCAGCTGTTCCTTGGGGAGTAGAACTGGCCAGAAGTGGTAGGGTGGCTTCCCTTTCCTTCTCCAGCTGCCCCATCATTATGGGGTGAGACACACCAGGCGATGGGGAGGGCTCTGAGGGGTGTGGCATCCTCCAAAGGTGGGGCAAAACTCATCCATTGTGGGGCTCTACCCCCAAATGCCCCACCATGGCTATGGGCCTGGTGACAGTTGCACATAGGGTCACCAATTTCAGCTTGGAAAATCCCGGGACATTTGGGGTGATGCCTGCGGAAGAGAGGAAGCTCAGTAGGGATGTGATGCTATAGAATCCACTTTCCAAAGCTGCCATTTCCTCCAGGGGAACCAACCTCTGTAGTCTGGAGATCAGTCATAATTTTTAAATTACATAAATGGAGGAGAAGATAATAAGACTAGTCGTGATTTTGGGAGAACTCCAGGCTCCAGTTGGAGGTTAGTACCCTTGTGACATATGTCATACACCTTCTGCTCTAGCAAGTCTTCTGTGCTCCAGTTCCAACCACAGTTTCTTCTGGTGATGATGTTTTAGAAGTGTAGAACTTTGGCCTTCAAGAAAGGAGGCTCTGAACCTTGAACTAGCCCTTATTTCCAATGCCCGGGTTACAAAAGAAAACATGGCGGCTGGCACTAGGGTTTCATTGGCTCGTAGATGCAGACAGAGAGCCCTAGAACATAACAAGGAACCTATCTGCCTTTGTAACTTCATTAACATGCAATTGATTTATTTCAAGCTGTGCTGGGCAGTCCCACCTCAACTTGGAGGTACCTTGAAGTCCAACCAATTCCCTAAGAACTCATTCGGGGAGTGAACAGAAAGGCGCCTCTCCCTCCCCAACCTATGTCGCTCTGAATGAATATCTAATGACATAGTCAATACACAGATACACATCATCCCCTGCAAACACGGGCCTGTTTAGTATAAGAACAGACCCGGCTTCTCTCAGCGGGGGACCACATTAGCAATTCATTCAAAGTAGCATAAAAGGAAAGCTGAGCGAGACAATCATTCAAAGCCTCAATAAAACACTGAAGAAGCCCGATATGGGCTGGGGGGGGGGAGAGCGCGTGCAAGGGAGATCAATCCTTTGAAAGATAGTGGAAGAAGGGAAAGGAGGAGGAGATGGGGGGAAAGGAAAAATGATGCTAACTTCAGCTAGCAACGGAGCCTGCAGCTACTTGCGAGGCGAGACCTTCAAGAAAGCAAGGACAAAGGGTCTTCCTGACTCCTAAACTGAGAAACAGCTGGGATGGCCCTGAAAGGAAGGCGAAGGAGGGGAAAGGAAGGCTGATTTGTAATTCCTTTCCCCAACATGAAAGCCATGGAAGAGAGAAACCCAGAAAAAGGGGCAGGGCAAAGATCAGGGAACCTGCTAGGCATGCCGGAGGACTCAGGTGCAGTCCATGACATGGGTAGAGAAATTATCTCAGAATAGAAGAAATCTCAGAAAAAAAGAGACAGTGTAAGTTTTTATACCCTGCTTCTCTCTACCCTAAGGAGTCTCAAAGTGGCTTGCAATCTCCTTCCCTTCGTCTCCCCTCAACAGGCACCTTGGGAAATAGGTGGGGCTGAGAGAGCTCTGAGGGAACCATGACTGGTCTAAGGTCACCCAGCAGGCTTCATGTGGAGGAAAAGGGAATCAAACCTGGTTCTCCAAATTGGAGTCCTCTGCTCTAATCCATGACACCACACTGGCTATTCATGCGGAATTGTGGCTGATGGCACAGTCTCACTCTACTGGAGACCCTGGAGAGCTGTTGCTAGTCTGATGGAAGGAGAGTTAGGTGGATCTGAAAGCATTTTCCTATACTCACGCCAGAGCTGTTGTTTTTAAAAAGGGTATTTAAATTCAGGACCCTGGACAGCGAACCTTTTCCAGCAATGTAGAGTCATAGAATCATAGGTCCTTTCCGCACTTGGATCTCATCCCTGGTTTTATCAGAGTTCAACTCATGACACAATACCTTGCATTTATCCCTGGTTAAAACAGCATCTGTTTATCCTGGGACAAGAGTGGGGTGAAACGGGGGTGACCTCAATGTAATATGGAAACAAAAAATACCCCAAGATAATTACAGGGTGAACTCATAAGAACACAAGAGAAGCCAATGTTGGATCAGGCCAATGGCCCATCCAGTCCAACACTCTGTCACACAGTGGCCAAAAATACTAGGTGCCACCAGGAGGTCCAACAGTGGGGCCAGGAGACTAGAAGCCCTCCCACTCATGTGTGGTGTAGAATGTAAGTTTGGGGACAGGGCTGAACCAGGATTTAAGGTCTAGTGTGGAAAGGACCGTAGAATCACAGCGTTGGAAGAGGCCATGCAGGCCATCTAGTCCAACCCCCTGCTCAATGCAGGATCAGCCTAGAGCATCCCTGACAAGTGTTTGTCCAGATATCTCTGAAGGACTGCCAGTGAGGGGGAGTTCACCACCTCCCTAGACAGCTGATTCCACTCTTACTGTAAAGACACAAAGAAACAAAGTTTATTTAGGTTTAATAGCTCATGGGCCATACATTCGTTTTTCCTAATATCCAGCTGGTACCCGCCCACCCTTGATTTAAACCAATTAATTTAAACCCATTAGTGCAAGTCCTATCCTCTGCTGCTGACAGGAGGAACAGCTCCCTGCCCTCACACCAGAGCTATTGAGCAATGGGTTCTGGGAAGTCTGCAGTCTAGTCATGATTGACGAGATGAGGAAAAAGAGAGAAATGAATCCCATTCAGATGTCTAGTGAATCCGTGCATGAGAGGGATCAAGATTCCACCCACTGCACACCGTTCTGACCTCCGTATCGTCATCTAAGTGTCTGAACCGAGGTGACCTGTGTAAGTTCTTTCCCTGTATCCAAGAATGCTTCAAAAAGAAATGGCAAACACAGAAGTCCCTACTCTGATTTTTATTAGTCTGCTTTTTATGGTGGTTGGGAGCGGGCAGAGTGGGTGAGATCTCGGTCCCTTATCCCTGCAAATTCAGTGCATGTCTGAAAACGAAGGGCTAGAGACGAGAGACAGACAGACCCAGACACAGCATGAAAGAAACAGGAGATGAAGAGCAAAAAAAAGGGGGGGGGAGAACAGAAACGCTGATCAAAATATCTTTCAAGTGAAGATTAAGCTCCGGAGATTGCGGGAAGCCTGTTTAATAGGAAGCGGGGGGAACGTGTCCCCTCCAGGATACACATTTCAGCTGTGATGTGGCGCGTTAGGGGACAACCAGCAGTGGGAAACGAGCAAAAGGGACAGAGCTCAGAGGATGGGGGGGGGGAGCCCTCCCCAAAAGTATTCCAAGGCAGCAAGGAGCCACTTAGACCAACCACTTTCATTCAGGACATTTCTCCCCCACGGTGCTCCCTGGGCTGCCCACCGTGATTGCTCAGCTGCCTGTGAATACAGCCCTACCAGGGATGGAGAAGGATGCAGGCTGGTAGTTAATATTCCAAGTCAGGAATCAGTGGATTCGATGCACTGCTGAAGCTCAAATCCTTGTTGCCCTTGAGAGAATTTAGCACTCAGCTCTCACCAAACGGTGCAGCGCATTTGCACTTGGGATGCTTAGAAGTTTCTTTGTCTTTCTGGCAGCCTGACTCAATGGATAGGGCTTTGAACCCCAGGAGTGCATCTTTCTCCTTTCTTTTTGACTTCCTATGTGGTTGTCACAGCGAGCCTTTTCAATAGGGTTGCCAGGTCCCTCCAGGCAGCCGGGAGCAAGAGGGAGGCCCAGCCAACGTTGCAGCGACGTGCCTACGGCATCATCGTGCAGCAATGTTGGGTATTTGGCCAAAAACTCTGGTAAATTTGGCTTCTATCGTAATGTTTTTACCCAAATGCCAGAGCATTGCCCTGATGTCACCAATGTGATGTAGATAGAAGTGATGTAGACATGTCGCTGCAACATTATCTAAACCTTGCTCTTTTTCTGGGTAAGTTCCCCCCCTGCTGGTCAGCTGATTGGTGGCGGAGTCTGGCAATGGCGGACCCCTGCCTCCACCAGGGGGTATGGCAACCCTACTTTTCAGTGACTCCATTTTTATTGCTGTGGTTCCAAGTTCTTCTTTGAGTGGCTAGAGCACCAGACTAGAGAGACCCAGCCTATTTTATGATGGGCCTTTTTCTGAAAGCAAAGGGAAAGGAAAAACCATCCTTTGTGTTTGTTGCAATGTAGAAACGGAAAGTGGCGTCCGAGATTGAATCCTCAACAACGAGAGACTCAAAAGCATCCTTAGTGTGCTGGTGCTTGTGTTTCCCTTTCCTAGCACCAGCCGCAATGACTTATGGAAACAAAACTTCTATATGCTAATGGACTTAATTTCCATAATGTTTGCTGGCTGCCAATGTCAGCCTTTCTTGCTGGTGATGGAATATGGTCTATCTGGGTCCATATTTATGATGCCATTCAAGCAAAACTTGATCTTAATTTGCCAGGAGCAGTCTTGAATGCAGGGAACACGGTTTGCTTATTTTTTTTTTTTGAATGCTCAATGTGGTTCAAAATTGTTTTGCACGTATTTTCCACACATGTCCCTCTCTCCCCTCTGCTGTCTGCTTAACTCAGGGCCACTGTTATGGTGCCCACTGACATGATGGTGCCCACTCCCTAGTGCCTGCCAAGCATTTTCAGTAAGCGGCTGGGCTTTTGCTTTGTTCATTGGAGATTTGCTTTTTCAGCAGCTGCACAAGGATTAGTCATCTGGGATGGCAGAATATAGTAAAGGTCTTCCAGTGACAATTACCTACTGATCTTCTACTCTTTTTGAAGAATTACTGCAAGACGATCAGATTCCCCTAATGAAGCCTGTTGGCAAAACATGTGGGGCTTTTTTGGAAATTTAATCAAGTAATAAAGTATATATTTTTACCTGATTTTGCACCATCGACCTTGGTCCTGTTTTCATCTCCCGTGACTGGTGCAGCTCTTTATTTTCTTGTCCTTTGTATTTCAGCCTTGCTCGTTTCCCTTGTCTGACTCCTAAAGCTGAGCATGTTCCTGTTTACTGAGTGTTCTAAATTGGATCTCAAATACTTCAGACATTCTACCCATTGCCACCTGGGAACTGCAGCTCCATCCAGTGAGGGCTGAGCATGCACCTTCCACAGTACAAACTTGATGAATGCTGCCAAGTGTGAAAGAACAGAAGTAGAACATAGATAATTGAGTAATAAAGTATATATACCTGATTTTACTGCCTCATCCTTGGCCCTATTTTTATCTCCTGAGACTGGTGCAGCACTTTATTTTCTTGTTCTTTGTATTCCAGGCTCGCTCATTTCCCTTGCCTGACTACCAAAGCTGAGCATGTTCATGTTCACTGAGTGTTCTAGAAGAAGAAGAAGAAGAGATTGGATTTATATCCCGCTCTTCACTCACTTGGGAGTCTCAGAGCAGCTTACAAACTCCTTTCCCTTCCCCTCCCCACAACAGATACCCTGTGAGGTAGGTGGGGCTGAGAGAGCTCTTTCCCAAGCTGTCGAGAGAACAGCAGGTACAGAGCTATGTCTTGCCCAAGGTCATCCAGCAGGTGCAAGTGGAGGAGTGGGAAATCAAACCCGGTTCTCCCAGATTAGAGTCTGCACACTTAACCACTACACCAAACTGGCTCTCTAAATGGGGTCACAAATACTTTGAACATTCTACTGATTGCCACCTGGGAACTGTAGGTCTATCCAGTGCGTGCTGAGCATGTGCCTTTCACAGTACCGATATGATGAATGCTGCCAAGTGTGAAAGGACAGAAGCAGCACATGGATTATGTAGCTTTATTTGTTGATGAATTTATAAACTGTGTTTTCTCTCACCAGATGATTTAAGATGGCAAAAGCAGACTCGAGGTGGTTCCAGGGGACTCAAGGTGGCTGATTTAATGGCTTGGCCATCATGAGCCCTAGGCCTGTGCAAGCCCAACAAGCCACTAAAATGTGAACATGCACCCACAGAAGCTACCTGGCCAGCTGTCATGCTTTAATGCTGCCTCTGCGCCACTGGAAAATTATTTACCATCGTGCTTATTTTTTTGTTTAATTTGCAGTTTCTAGCAGCTCATTTTTACTTGCTAACAAATCATCAATGCAATCACGAGGGGATCAACTCAAAAAGACATTGTGGGTGTGCTCACATGAGCAGTTTGTGCCAGTATCATTGCAGTGCCCTTGAGGATTTAAAGAGCACGGTCAGACAGCGACATCTGCCTTCTTTGCCCCAGTTGTTGCCACCCCGATTTGCCCCGCTTTGGAAGTAGAGTCATTAGGCACCAGGGAAAGCCCGGTGTTTATGGATATCAGTATTTTGACCCTGCATTTCTGGATGTCTGAACTCTTCTGGCGCGAGCTCAACCTGGTTGGGAAGTCTGATTGCTCTGTTCCATTTTCACACTTTTTTTTTAAAGTCATTTAGTGGTGTGCAGATAACCCCATATTTGTGGTTTCAACTGTCCTCTGAGGTGAAGGAGTAGGGGAGGGAAGGGCAGGCTGAGAAGCCTCCTTTGTCTTTTTTCATGCTGGTTCCTCTGCCTACAGCTTTGCAGCACACAGGGTGGGGAAGGGGTTAACTGAAAAGATGAGTTTTTTAAAGAGGGAGGCAGCCTCCTCCAGCTGTCAAAAGGAGTGGTGCTTCGAATAAGTGGTTATGCACAGATGAAAGACATTTTTTTAAAAAAGGAAGCCACCTGACCACCCACTCCGTGGTTACCCCACAGCAGTAATCTGAATGGTCAACCACAGGGTGAGTGCACAGTGAGACCACTTTAGAGTGTGCTGTCTGGTCACCCCTTCTCAAGATGATTTAAACTGCTGCAAACAGAGGTGGCCCCAGATCACACCAAACCTCCAGTATGACCACGGCCATTATGAACTAGGGAAATTTGATTTTCAGACAATACATTTTTGGAAACACTGAGGGTTGCAAACTCTGGTTGGGAAATTCCAGGAGATTTGGGGATAGAACCTGGGGAGGGAAGGATTTAAAGAGGGGATGGACTTCAGTGGGTAAAATGCCATAGAGTCCACCTTCCGAGGCAGCCATGTTCTCCAGGAGAACTGATCTCTGTAGACTAGAGACCAGTTGTAATTCCAAGATATCTCTAGGCTCCATCAGGAAGCCGGCAGCCCTGTGAATAATCCCTAGTCAAAACGCAACATTAAAAAAAGAAACTTGCGCTCAGAACAGAAGCAAAAGGAAGCAGGTGCAGACCCCAGAACCTCAGTAATCCATGGCTGTAAATAAGGGGAACTGCTGTGTTTGCTCCATTTCGCATAAGCTCCCCCCTGTATCGCCAGTGCTGATGGGAACACAAATTTGTTTGCCTTATTTGAAATTGCTATCATCTGAATACAATGTCGGCTTCCCAGGTGCTTGGCTCCTCTTTGCTTTCATTCTTGTTTATGCTGAAGCAGCCAATGGTGATAGCTCTCTCTCTCCCCCCCCCCTTTGTCCTGATAAGAATCCAATCACGGACGTTGATTGAACTGCTTTGAGCTTTTTCTCTTGCATTTACACTCCTTGGCCAGCCTGAATTGTTTAATCTGCAGTTAGTTGAGAGACACCTAGTCCCTGTTTTGATACATTGGGAGATCAAGCAGGAACGGCTGGAGGTTGTTGGTTTTTTTATGAGTTAGAAAGAAAGTTCTCTCCAGATTGCACGACATAAATCATTTGTTGCAAAATTTCTCATTGTCTTTAGGCAATGTCATAGTAGGGGGAAAAATCAATCTATTCATGAAAAGAAAGTCATAAAATTACAAAGGGGCTGAGAAGAAAGACTCTTTGGTTAAGAAAAACAGAGCTGTTTCTCAGTATTTGGAAAGCTTCTGCTCCTGTCTCTTGTTTAGTTGGTACTGGAAGATACCAAAGTCTGTTCCTTTGTTTCTGGGGCGGCTCTTGCTTTTGGACTTCTGGTCTTGGATATTCACAGAAATGCAGCAAAGCGGATATCGCTGCTGGGACTCAAGGAACTCAAGGTGAATAACAATATTGAAATTAAAAAGCATAAAAAGCATAAAAATGACATTAAAATAGCTAGCAACAATTCTTTTTAAAAATAAGTCCAAGCATTAAGAGCACTAGCAAGCAACAGATTGTACATCCAGACTGGAAGCTGCCCATTTTTTTGTGGGTATCCAAACAGATTCTGTCTAACTATATGTGAGGCTTCTGAGCTGACACTATCAGACCAGACCTTTGATAAAAGCAATGTTCTTTTATTCCAATAATGGTTCAGGTTCTCGATGTTTGTTAGAGATACATGACAACAGGTAACAGGGATTAATATACCTTCAGGCACAGTTGAATATAGGCACTGGACCAATCAGAGGAGATAAAAAGAAGCGGGGGGTGGGGGGAAAGTGGCAACCATTTGGTTCTCACAGAAGAGGTGGGAAAGCAATAAAAATTCCCTTCCTGCCCTATGTGACCCAAATGTGTGAACGATAGGCTAAACATTTGGTTAGAAACAATTCAAGAGTCCCCAAGGTTAGAACAGCAAGATAACATACTGCGAGCCTCAAAGGCCAATGGGAGTGGATGGATGCGATAGTCCCAGTTGTTTATGTGACGTTCAGGAATGTGGCACGCCACCCTCCCGGGAAGAGACAGTTACATTCAGCAGAGCAGATAATATACTTCAAGGCAAGCAGTAAATAACAAATGGCTACAATATAGATCACAGAACCAGAAATACAAGCAGACTATTGTCAGAACCTGACACTATATTCCCCATCAGCTATATTCCATTTATACTGCATTCCACTTCTACTTTCAAAAAGATGAGCCATAGCATCCTTTAAAAAAACCCATCCTTCCCTGTGTTCTGAGGAACAACTCAATGAAAGTGGAAACCATCATTTTAAAATAAGACATTTTCAAGACATGTTTCCATGTATTCTGGAGGACTACCTAAACAGGCGATTCTTTTTTTTATAGAGACTGCAAAACTGACCCCTCATTTTGACTCAGCAGCTTATAACAAGGTTTTTTTTGGGGGGGGGTTGTATTTTGGGGGGTTGTGTGTGCATGTGTGTCTGCATTTGGAAGTCACATTGACCTTTGGTGACTGACCCCTACTGGGGGCCTGGAGGCTATTCAAAGAGGTGGCTGAATAAAGCCTGCTTCTGTCCTCTCAACTTGGTGTTCCAAGGAAGTCTCCCATCCAAGCACTAACCAGAGTCGACCCTGGTTAGCTTCTGAAATCTGACAAAATCAGACTTGCCTGGGGTATCCAGATCAGGGCAGCAGCCAATGACAAGTTTAATTCTAGTAATGTCTGTGGCTCAAGTTAGAGCATCTGATTTGCACGAAGAATATCTCTGGTAGCTCCAGTTAAAAGGATGAAATAGTAGGCGATGTAACAGACCCTGTGCCTGAGATACTGGGAGCTGCCACCAGTTTGAGTAGAAAACACTGACCTTCGTAGATGGTCTGATTCACTATAAGGCAGCTTACGATGTTCAGTCCGTTTATGACTGCGGGATTCATTCAGTCAAAACCATATTGAACAGTGAAATCAAAACGTGCACTCATGCATATATTTTCAGGTGAAAATGCAACAAGAAAAGGGAAAGGCTAAAGGAACAGAACATGTTAACATGAGGCAGTCTGGAATTTAGCCATTCCTATTTCGCACTCATTCATCCTCAGTTAGAGATTCCACAATTCTCATAATCATAACTATGTGTAGGAGGTATCTGATGCCCCATCATTATCAATAATATTTCTAAAATGTCCATGAATTATTCTCCAAGCACATGGAACTCAATCATTTGAAGAACCTTGGATTCTGGAAGCTTGAATTCTGTTCCATGATATATCTTCAGTAATATGGAACCTGGAAATCCAGGGTGTTACTGTGTTGCATTGCCTAAAACAGCAGTAGACAATATCTCGGTCCCAAGCAGTGTTCCCTCTAAGCTGAGTTAGTGTGAGATAGCTCACAGTTTTTTAGCCTCCGGCTCACACATTTTTGTCATAGCTCAGGAAGGAGGGCTCCAGAGCAAACTAGTTTATGCAGCAGCCAAATGGCTCGCTCACAGCTTTAATGCCAGTAGCTCACCAAGTAGAATTTTTGCTCACAAGACTCCACAGCTTAGAGGGAGCATTGGTCCCAAGTGCCGAAAACAATATCTATCTGTTAAGATATTGGTGCACCAGCGAACAAAATGAGAGCTGAGAGTAGTACTCTAAAGGAATTTCTGCAGGACTACCTCTTTCAACAGCCTTCAACAGTTGCCTTTTTCCTGAACCATGATAGCCAGATGCACCTCGAACAAGCCAAGCCCCAGAGCTGGTAGCTGGAAGGAGAATAGGCGGTGGCGGAGGAGATTGGATTTATACCCCCCATTTACTACCCAAAGGAGTCTCAGAGTGGCTTACAATCTCCTTCCCTTCCCCTCCCCACAACAGGCACCCTTTAAGGTAGGTAGGGCTGAGAAAGCTCTTTCAAGAACTGCTCATGAGTAAGGGTCAGGGAGGCAATGATGGGCATAGGCCATGCCTCAACTTCTCCCAAGGCACCAGATTCAGTGGTTCTGGTAGAACATCAGGGCTTCACCTTGGTTACCTGGTCAGAAAATGGTCTGCTGTACTCTTTTACTACATGTCTTGGAATAGGATTGCCTACCTCTGAGCTAGAGGGTTGAACTAGTATGAGGGAAGCCTGCAGTGCAAAACTAAGCAGATTTACGTACGTATGTAAGTGCTGTCAAGTCACAGTCAACTGATGGTGACTCCAGCAAAGGGCTTTCAAGACAACTAAGGTCAAATCTACATCTGACTTTCCCACCGGAATCATTCTAGTTTCAAACCCCTCCCTCTATACCTGTTTCTAGTTTCAAACCATACTTATTCTAGTTTAAAAATCACCATCTACATTCATTAATTGACCTCTTGTGGTCAAGCTATCATTATACTGCTTTAAACAGATCCTGTTGCTTACTGCTCTTCAGACCCAGGGGAAAAATATCACAGTGAAATTTGAAACCAGCGTGAAATGAATGTAGAAAAGACAGCAATCAAACTGCTTCAGAGGGGAGGTGTAGATTTGGCCTAAGTGAGAAGCAGAGGTGGTTGGCCATTACCGTCCTCTGCATAATCTTCCTTGGTGCTCTCCCATCCAAATCCTGACTCTGCTTAGCTTCCAAGAGCTCACAGGATTGGGCAATACCATGCAGTCTTCCTTTCCCCCTAAACAGGTTCACACCATTCTAAATTTATTATAGCCTGTGAACGTTAAAGGGTGTAACCTTGACTGATTCTGCATTGGCTTTTTCCCTCCATTGTTTTATGAAACCCAAGTTGGAACAGAAATTCTCTGCATTGCATGCCACTTTCGCTTTCTTTGATCCTCGGATTTTATGGTACCTTCTGCACAGATTTATGGCCATTTTATGGCCGTTCAGGGATGAATTTGCAGTCAGTATGGTGTTGCCCCAAAGTATTCGAATGTGGTTTTGAGCTGCACTTTTCCCTCCCAGTTGAGAAAATATGGAGCAAATGCTAGAGGCAGAATCGGCCCTTGCAGAGGATTTCACTGCTGGATTCTCATCCCTACTCACTGGGACATCGTGAGGCCAGTGAATCTCTCTCAGACTAAACTAACTTGCAAGCTTGTTGTGGTGACACTAGGGCTCATTTCGTAGCAGGAGCTCCTTTGTATATTAGGCCACAACCCCCTAATGTAGCCAATCCTCCAAGAGCTTACCGAGCTCTTCTTACAGGGGCTACTGTAAGCTCTTGGAGGATTGGCTACATCAGGGGTGTGAGGCCTAATATGCAAAGGAGCTCTTTTTACGAAATGAGCCCTGGGTGACACAATAGGCAGAGGGTGGAATCTTACATGCTGCCCTGAGCCCCTTGGGGGAAAGAAGTATGAAATTAGATACACAGGGAGAAATTCAGCAAAGACAGACTTTGGAAGTGTCCTCCGACATCGCACTCTGTCCTATCTTTTCTCCTATGTTTCAGGCCCATGTATGTTTTTTTATGCCTCTCTTCTTGCTGAACTGCTCCAGTATTTCCACTCCTTCTCCAATTCTCCTGCATCTGTTTTCTTTTCTTTTTTTTTAAAAAATCCATTCTAATGCAAACAGAGTTCCATAATAATCACATTTGTAAACTCCTTCAGAGGATTCTGAAGCTGTTGTTTGAATGTTGTCTCAAGGACCTTTGGTGCTTGCTTCAATCACTGCAACCGGGGGTGGGGGGGGCCCTGCAGCCCTCACTCTGAACCCTCCCTGCCTGGGAAATCTCATTAGCATCACTTTGCTAAATTAAATGGAATTAAAGTGGGAATCACAGCTGGTGTGCAGAGCGCCACAATCCAATTGGCTTTTGCCTGGAACGAAGCAAGAAGCCAATACTGCTGACTCCTGCGAACGGACTAGAGGTGACGCTCAATTTCATCTATGGTTGGCATGCTGGTGGCACTTTTCAAGAGGGATCCCTGCAGGGGGGCTGTCCAGTTTGGCCAAGATGAAATACCATATCAAATGTTGGGGTCCACCTGGTCAAAATGTAATTCACAAACGCTCACTGGATCATCAGCATGTATACTTGCAGTGAAAGTAGTACTCTTCAACACAAGGAAGTGATAGGGTTGCTACACCCTTTCCATTTTCACTCTGTGGCATAGCCAGGATTTTGGACCCTGGGGTCCCGGGCACATGTACAAAGCAATGCATATTTCAAACTTGCATTCCCTTTTTTGTTTTTTGTTCTTTGTGTGTGTGTATGTGTGTGTGCACCTGGAAGTCATGGCAACCTCTGGTGACTGACCCCAATGGGGGCCTGGAGGATATTCAGAGAGGTGGCTGAATAAAGCCTGCCCCTGCCTCCCAACTGCTGGTATTCCAAGGAGGTCTCCCATCCAAGTACTTGCCAGAGTTGACCCTGCTTGGCTTCCGAGATCAGACAAGATCGGATTTGCCTGAGCTATCCAGGCCAGAGCATCCCTAATCAAATGGCATTCCCAATCTTTCAATCTGTCCTTTCCTCTGTTTTCTTTCACTCTGCCAAGTGCCATTCAAATTGATGGCGCTATATAACTTGTTATTAGTGTTCATTGTTGTTGATGAGGATATTGTTATTGCTAGTGTTATTGCCACAACAGTATTATTCATGGGGGAGGAGAAGTCCCATCACCACCCACTTATCTCAGCTTCCCCCTCCTCATGCTCTACTTGGCCTCCTGCTGGCTCAGCTCCCCGAGGGTTGCCAGATCCCCCCCCCCCCTGCAACAAGCAGAAGACGTATCTTGATGGGACAAGGTCTTGCTAGTAACATAATGACAGCACCAGCAATGTGCTGACATTGCTGTGGGCATGCTTATGTCACGCCCTGTCTGCCCAGAAGTGGTGTCAGCGCATTGGTCACCACAGGAGGTGGTGGCGGCTACAAGCATGGACGGTTTCAAGAGGGAATTAGATAAACATATGGAGCAGAAGTCCATCAGTGGCTATTAGCCACAAAGTATAGATAGGAACTCTCAGTCTGGGGCAAGTGATGCTCTGTATTCTTGGTGTTTTGGGGGGGGGAACAGTGGGAGGGCTTCCTGCCCCCACTGCTGGACCTTCTGAGGGCACCTGGTGATTTAGGCCACTGTGTGACAGAGTGTTGGATTGGATGGGCCACTGGCCTGACTCAACATTGGCTTCTCTTATGTTCTTATTGCCAAGGAACACCAGGGATGCTCAGGCATTTGGGCAAAACTCAGATGGTTTCATAGAGTTGACAACCCATGCTGCTGATGCCCCCCCCCCAGTTTTCTGCCACTTCCCCCCGCTAGCCAGCTGAGTGGTGGTGAGAAGCATCCACTGACAGTAGTGGATTTCCTGTCACCATTGGGAGCTAGGGATGTGCACCCTGACAAATGTATTTTTCAAAAACAAATCTGGATACCAGGGAGCTGAAAAATATAGGTATTCCCCGTTATCCAGGGTTATAGCAGTTTGGTATTTGGATACATGTTTTTTTTGGAGGGGGGGGGGGATTCTGAAATGATTTGGTTCCATTATTCCCTATGGGGAACATTTCCAGAGGGCAGGAGGGGCTGTTTTTGAGCAAATGGCACCAAAATTGCAGTGGAGCTGCTGGTGCCCGTCCTTTAAGCAACCCCCACATCTCAAGTGAATTACAGCAATAGGTCTAAAGGTCTAATTCTATGGGCCCCTGAACAAGGTGCCCCCAGCCACCTTTCATTGTTTCAAATGGGGAGGAAATTCTGTGCTTTCTCTGGGTGAAAGAATAGCCGAAGACACAAGAACTGCCTGAACTGCCGGGGCAAGCAGGGGCGGGAGGGGGGAGAGAGATTGGTGAGGCCCGCAGCTCTGTGCTGCACTGGCCTCGCTGGGGCAAGTGGGGGTGGGGGGGAGAAAGAAAAGTTGGCAAGGCCCATGCAGCACAGAGCCACGGGCCTCGCCGGGCCTCGCCGGGGCAGGGGGGAAGGTTGGCGAGGCCCGCGGCTCTGTGCCGCGTAGGCCTCGCCAGGGCAACCGGAAGTGGGGGGGAGGGGACAGGAAGCCTTACCTTGGGCTGCTGCTCCACTGGTGCTCCTTGAGCTTATCCAATTCCCTCTTGAAGCCGTCCATGCTTGTAGCCGCCGCCACCTCCTGTGGCAGTGAATTCCACGTGTTAATCACTCTTTTGGGTGAAGAAGTACTTCCTTTTATCTGTTCTAACCTGACTGCTCAGCAATTTCATGGAGTGCCCACGAGTTCTTGTATTGTGAGAAAGGGAGGAAAGTACTTCTTTCTCTACCTGCTCTATCCCACGCATAATCTTATAAACCTCGATCATGTCACCCCTCAGCCGTCGTTTCTCCAAGCTAAAGACCAACAAGATTTCTAATAAGATACATATCTCACAAACTGAGCTTTGGCTCTCAAAAACTTATGCCCTGGAAATAGTCTTTAATGTACTACAGGACTGGAACCCAGCCTTGATTAAGAACATAAGAACATAAGAGAAGCCAATGTTGGATCAGACCAATGGTCCATCCAGCCCAACACTCTGTCACACAGTGGCCAAAAATACCAGGTGCCATATTTAGTATCAACTGAGTGTTCATGAGCCACCTCAGCAAACCAATGGTCATCTATTTTCTGAGAGAACTCTCACCTCTTAAGGCTGTCAAATGCATGCTGACAGGGTCACATTCGTACTTCTTACATGAATATATGAAGCAGGCTTATCATAAATCAGACCATTGGTCCATCTAACTCTGTACAGGACTCTCAGAGGCTGTCTACGGTCTCTCTCATGTAGGGTTTCAGGCCACATGAGATCTTGTGGTAGAGAGGCCTTGGACCAAACTCAGGATCTTTCAGATGAGAAATGTGTATTCCACTAGAGAGCCCTCCCTTGTCATATTGCCTTCTGGGAACTCTAGTCCTCCAGCAGCCATGGAGATGAGCTACCTGGGTATTCAACAAGACCCCCATCCCAAAACAAACATACACAAGGACCAGGGAAGGTTTTTAATCTAGGTCAGAGAGACCACCATCGCATGAAAGACTCTGAAGAAAGAATGGAGCGAACTGACTCAAACTCAGAAGATAGAAATGCTGCTGAGTTGGGTGGTCTGGTCATGCAGTTCGTTGCAATCGATGAAAATTTCATCAAAAGTGAGTGTCTGGCATTCAAGATCTTTTGCAAACGCATCTGCAAAGCATCCTAGTCTGCCTGAATGCTGACCACACATCTGCCCAATCTCATATTTATATTCTGAGCCAAAGAAGAACTTCTCAGGAGAATGGTACTAGATCCATGCTACACAAGCAGCACAAACTAGACAAATTCATATCCCATCTTCCGTTATCCACGCCTATTCAGCACAGCCATCTGCTGCCCATCAGTCAAAGCTTCTGTCCTCTATCAAGTCCAGGGCTGCTTGATTTGACTTCTGATGCCCTGTTTCCTTGCCTTCTCTTTTTTGTCAGCTGTGAGTTGTTTTTCTGAATAGTGCCAGGACTGAGATGCAAACTAGCTCAGCTTCGAGTTACCAACTTCCAGGTGGGGCCTGGAGTTCTCCCAAAATTACAGCTGATCCGTTCATTGTATCTGTTGCGCAGCGCGTCTGGAACACCCCTTCAGCCCCTTTCAGCACCCCTAGCCCCTAGGTCTTTTCCAGCTACTCCAGCACTTCAGCACTCCAGCTCTCCACAGCTCTCACCAGCTTTCACTCTGCTGCAACTCCTTATAGCAACCACACTTACACAGTCCAGTGGTAAACTATATACAGGATTTACACCAACAAAATGCTCCGCCATCACCGTGATACAAGAGAAAGAGCACACATCAGTACTGTACAATTCCTTATATACATATTTCAACCAATCAGCTTCATGCTGAGTCATGATGACTGACCTTACTTCACTGCCAGTCATAACTGGTTTGGACTTGTTCTACACAGCTACCAACTGACAGATAGCTGTCATCTAGATCCTGCTGATCTAAGTGCTGAAGATTAACTACCAACAGTATCTGAGCAAAGGAGCTTTGGTTCATGAAAGGTTGTACCCACCATGGAAAATTCTGCAGGTTTTGAAGGTGCTGCTAGACTTCAGTTTGGTTCAGCTGCTGGTCTGTGATCACACACACTAAATAATCCACTTTCAATCCACTTTCAGTTCACTTTCCAACTGGATTATGCCAGTTCACAGTGGCCTATTCTGCACCTAGCATTCGCTCTGCTGTTTTACCAAACCCACCTTGGAACAGAAATTCCCCTCTGCATTGTGTGCCAGTTCACTTTCTTTGATGGTCAGATTTTATGGAGGCCTCCACAATGCATGCCGGCTTCACTTCCTTCGATCTCTTGGTTTTATGGTACTGTTTGCATAGAAAAGGACAACTAGAATGATTAAAGGGTTGGAACACTTTCCCAAGGAAGAAAGGTTTAAACACTTGGGGCTCTTTAGCTTGGAGAAACGACGGCTGAGGGGTGACATGATTGAGGTTTATAAGATTATGCATGGGATAGAGCAGGTAGAGAAAGAAGTCCTTTTCTCCCTTTTCACAATACAAGAATTCGTGGGCACTCAAAGAAATTGCTGTGCAGTCAGGTTAGAACAGATAAAAGGAAGTACTTCTTCACCCAAAGAGTGATTAACATGTAGAATTCACTGCCACAGGAGGGGGTGGTGGCTACAAGAATGGACGGCTTCATGGGGGGATTGGATAAATATATGGAGCAGACGTCCATCAGTGGTTGTTAGCCACAAGGTATAGATAGGAATTCTCGGTCTGGGGCAAGTGATGCACTGTATTCTTGGTGCTTGGGGGGGCAACAGTGGGAGGGCTTCTAGTGTCCTGCCCCCACTGCTGGACCTCCTGAGGGCACCTGGTGTTTTTGGCCACTGTGTGACAGAGTGTTGTAGTGGATGGGCCACTGGCCTGGTCCAACATTGGCTTCTCTTATGTTCTTATCTTCTTATGGCTGTTTAATGGCTGTTCAGGGGTGACTCTGAAGTCAGTACAGCGTTGGCGAATGCTAGATGCAGAATGGGCCACAGTGAACTCCAATTAGAAAGTGCATGGAAAGTGGGTTGAAAGTGGATTGTTTAGTGTGTGTGATCGCAGCCCTGATCTCCAGATTACACAGATCAGTCCCCCTGGCCGCTTCGGAGGGCTAGCACCATGGCATCCTATCCTTCCTCAGCTCCTTCCCTTTCTAAAACTCATGCAACAAATGATAACTCTGAACCGTGCCACAAAACAATCCCACAACCCCCCCCCCAAAAAAACCCAGCCGTGGTCTCTATAGAATTTCTGTACTCATTCCCTAATGTAAGAGGAAATTAACACAGCAGAAAATATTAGAAACCTGGTACTGGTAATTATTCCAGGGATTTTATTCCAAAAACTGCCAGGAGAAGATGTGTTGAGTGTGTGTGTGTGTGTAATTTTAATATCTATAAATTTAAATAAAAGTCCTCTTCCTGACTTTCATTACTGGAAACTTTATAGTCTGCCCGAATACGACACATCTGTGAAAGCCCATTGCTTTTCCAGCACTCCAGATGTTCTGCGGAGCACCTCTGCTACGTGCCTCCCTCCTTACACATTTGTTGCAAATACCCAACGCTGTTTGTTTGTTTTAATGTTCCATTGCATCCCATCACCCAGGGAAGGTGAAGAATGGAAGCTCGGCTCCATCTTGCCAGGAGATGCGCCTCTTCTCCAGATTTCAGTCTCCCCCCCCAGGAAATTAGAATGCAAGGGGAGTCATACAATCCTCTTTTATGGCATCCTACTTTTTTGTTCAATCTGTTCTTTCAAAGAGAGATTCTCCTCTCACGTCCTCCACCCAGAATTCTCTTTCCCAACATCTCTTTTGCCTCAAAAGGGGGGATGAGAAGGAAAGCTGAGCCTCCTTCCACCTCTGTGGGGCCTCCGCAATGAGTTACCCATTTGAACTATCTCCTGAGAGCTCGAGGCGTGGTGTGGCTGAGAGTGGTGACCTAACCCATCCCAACTACCAATCCACCCTGCCTAAGGGTTTTTTTTAAAAAAAAGGCTTTCAAATTTGTGCTATTTAAGGGAGGTAGGGTTGCCAGGTGTCCAGTACTGACCCGGATGGTCTGGTATTTTCACTGACTGTCCAGGAAAAAAACTGAAAAAAATACCAGACAGTTAAATTAGCATAATATGCATATGCAGCAACTAAATGATGTCCACTGTAAATATTTATTTATACTGCATATGCACAGAAAAAGCACCAGACGCATTTGTACAGGACAAATCAATCCACAAAGTCATCGGTGAACAGCAGAGAACTGAAATGACTGACAACAAAGAGGAACCCTTGCTTCTTCTAATGTATCTAGTTAGATCTTGGCCTGTGTCTAATCATTCCACTCAGCAAAGTCTGAAACCTTCCTACAGCCCAAGGAGCATCTCTACAGCTTGTAGCACTTCTGTTTGGGTTACAGATTACAAGAGTGCCAACTCTGGACTGGGAAATTCCTGGAGATTTGGGGGCAGAGCCTGGTGAAGGTGGCATCTGGGGAGGGGAGGGACCTCGGTGGGCATCAAGCCATGCAGTCTTCCTTCTGAAGTTGATATTTTCCCAGGAAAACTTATCTCAATGGACTGGAGATCAGTTCGGTTCAGTTTCAGAAACCTTTAATGGCATAAACTGGAGATCAGTGGTGCTTCCAGGAGATCCCCAGCCCCTTCCTGGAGGCTGGCAACCCTATTTCAGAATAAGAATGTTCCCTGTTTTTTTAAATGATAAATGGACAGCTTTTGCCTTTCCCCAAAGCTGTAGACTTCCAAACGCTACCTATCTGCCAAGCCCAGCTGTGCCCACCTAAGATTTCTTTTGGACTCCAGGCAGTTTATTCAAGAGTAATAGGGTAAATAGGGTCGCCCATTTTAGCTGGGGCAATTCCTGGAGATTTCAGAGTTGTCCCAGGGAACAGGAGGGAGCTCGGTCGGGATGTGATCCCACACAGTCTGCCCCCAAAAGCTGTCATTTCCTTCAAAGGAAATATCTGCAGACTGGAGATCAAGTTGTAATTCCAGGAGAACCCCAGAGCCTTGGGCCAATCATTGTCTCTGAGCTTAATCTAGGATCACCAACTCTGAGTTAGGAAATTTCTGGAGATTTGGGGGGAAGAGGAGGAGGAGGAGGAGATTGTATTTATACCCCATCCTTCACTACCTAAAGGAATCTCAGAGCGGCTTACAAACTCCTTTCCCTTCCCCTCCCCACAACAGACACCCTGTGAGGTAGGTGGGGCTGAGAGAGCGCTTTCCAGAATTGTCCTTGAGAGAACAGCTCTGAGAGAACTATGGCTTGCCCAAGGTCATCCAGCAGCTGCAAGTGGAGGAGTGGGGAATCAAACCCGGTTCTCCCAGATTAGAGTCCAGGCACCTAACCACTACACCAAACTGTCTGGGGAGGGTATGGTTTGGGAAGAGGAGAGACCTCAGTGCGGTATAATTGTCACAGAATCCACTCTCCAAAGTATCGATTTTATCCCGGGGAACTGATCTGTGTCGTCTGGAGATCAGCTGTAATTCCAGGAGATCTCCAAAACCCACCCGGAGGTTGGCAACCCTAGCTTAAGCCGCCCCACAGGGTTGTTTTAAGGCTAAAAGGGACAGGTCCCTAAACTCATTGTAGAAAGGGAAGGATAAAAAAATGTGATAATGTTGCAGCTGCTGCTGCTGCTGGAGAAGGGAGAGACACACTAGCCAGGGCCCAGCAGACAGAAAAAGGAAGAAGTGAGGAGTGAACAGAAATCTTCTGGCGGAGAAGCGGCAGAGAGCAGAGTTGAGACATTTCATAATGATCAGGAAGACATTAGGGCTTGGCACTCTGAGTTACATTCAGGTTCTTTTGGAGAAAATTATGAAAAGTAATAACAAGTCTAAAGAACGGAGACGTCATCCGGCTTGCGGCTTCTTTCTTAACAGATAAAAACTCAGAGGATTGAAGGAGATTAATGGATCATGGGATGAGTCTTCTCATTCGGTCCATGTCAAACATGGGAGGATATGTTTTCCTTTAATGAACTGACATGTCTTGCACTGAGGTCTAGAAGTTTGTAGGCGAGGAGGAAGGAGGGTGGGAGACCGTTTAGGGAGTGTTGATTCTAGGACGAAAAGAGGCAAGCCTGGGCTGAAAATACCTTCATGGTGCCCCTGAGATGCGACTTTTCTATCTGCCTGTTACTTTTCTACCCCATGAGCCCCCACCCCAAACCTGAAGAGATAACAGTCAAGACACCGGCTTACCACCTCTGTGCGAATTAGGGTTGAGCCATGTAGGACGCCCAGATCCTGAGACATCTGCAGGTAGACTCACAAATGGTGCAGGTTGGTTGATAGGGTTGCCAGGTTAAGAAACTCCTGGAGGTTTGGGGGGGGGGCCTGGGAAGGGCAGAGTTTGGGGATGGGAGTCTGGAAGCCGGTTGTAATTCCAGGAGAACTCCAGCTGCAGCTTGACAACCATAGTTGGTCCAGGGTTGTGACAATGTGCCTGTCTGTCCTCACTCTAGGAGGGAGTGCAGCATTTCCATTTAGGGACAGACTCTCCTCAGCCAATTTGTGTGATGAATTAATGGTTGTGGGAGTCCCTTCCTTAGATAGCTTGGCTATGGAAGATTCATTCCTTGAGCTTCAAGAGGGGGAAGTGGTAACAAAGCAGGATGGTTTTTTTTTTTTCTCCCCTGGAAGGAAGGGCTGGGTAAAAACTACTAAAATAAACTTTGCTAGTTAGATGTTTAGTAAGTTACTACAGACCAATCTTTTAATAAAATCTAGCTTATCTCCATATTCTCGTGTCTTCATTTAGTGGGCAAACTGAAACAGAAAACTAAATGAAAAAGAGAACATTTTCTGAGCCCCATGTGCTACAGATTATAGCCCTGTACATAGATACATTCTTAGGCTTATTATGCACAGGAATTTTGCCTCGCTTTCACCGTGCATGTCCATCAGGTTTTCTTTTTCATTCTGCATTGATCCCCCCCCCTTTCCCCCCCCCCCCTTTCAGCACTCAGTTCACTTTCCGGGTGCTGTTTCCCTGGGTTTTCTAAGAGTGGTTTTGTGCCAATTTCCCCCTTGTTTTGCTTCCGAGCCAAAGGTAATTCAAAAGCATACAGATTCTCTCGAATCTCCCCCATGCCCCTTTGCTGCCACTTAAAGGTCAATCCCCACCCACATCAAGGTCATTCTGCCCACTATTTGCCCTCCACCATGCATTGGTGTGTCCTTCATTGTTTTACACTGTGATCTTTTTTTACAAGTAGTGTTAAGTCTAGCGCCAATCTCATGGTGCTTGTAAAAAATCCCAACAGACTAAATTACTCCCAGCTGGGCTGCCCTCTCTCACCTCCTGGTTGAAACTGGGTGGCAGGAGAAAGCAGAGCAGAGCCATGCGTGTGAGGAGCCATCAGCTCCCCGCATGCACAGTGAGCCCAGCTGGGCTGCCGTCCTCTCTTGTCACCCAGTTTCAACTGGGCAGCGGGAGGAGGCAGCACAGAGTTGCCCCTGCAGGGAGCATTCCCGGCAGTTTTTCTGCTGCACCATTTTGGTCTCCTGGAGAGGAATGGTGGGCATCACACACAGCTCAAAGGGCAAGGGTGGAAATAACTAACATGCCAGCTCTCGTTTGCAAATGCAAATTGTACATAAGGCACATACACAGACCCCATTGCTGAGAAGGCTGCAAGCTAGCACTTTGGATTCTTTTATGCTTCTGCAACTTCAGAACTTGGGCTGGAGCACTGTACTTGGAGTGGATTGTTGGGAGTGGCTGGGAGTTTAAATGGTGCTATGCAGGGAGGGGGGAACCAGGACACTTAGGCTGAGATTGGAGAAATGCAATCCAAGCCCAACTCTACCAAGAAATATTGCAAAAGAGAAAGCTGCCTTCCCCCCCTTGCCCACCTCTTCTCCAACTCTTCCTGTGTCTTTTCCCCCCGTATAAATTGCAGCCCTGTGAAAAGTGTGGTGGGGTTGCAGCCTACTTTGCACAGGGGTGAGCATGCATGCGCACACACATGTTGTCAACGATCAGTGCTTGCAGTGCCAGTGTCATTAGGCTCTACCATGCATTCTGTACACTCATCATGTTCCCCCGTATTAGGAGATCATGTGACTCTTTCCCATTTTTCACAGTGGCCGATAACACAGCAGAGAATCCTCTAGTGCTTGGAAATAGGGAAAATGGGGCTGCTTGTGAAACAGCTGCTTGTGACTTTCAGAAAAAGTCTGTTCAATGTCAAGAGGGGGGTTTCCCCCTTTGCCTGCATTCCTTTCTATTCTCTTTCATTCAAAGAACTAATGCTAAAATGCATGCGCAAAAACTGGACCATGAGGATTTAAATGGAAGGTGTTTGCTGGATGCTACTGTGCAGCTGTGATAGGCAGGGGTCATTTAGTAGAAAAAGAGGTGCAGGAGCTCATTAGCATAACTTATTTGCATATGCCACCCCCCCTAACATACCGGAAGAGTGTCAGAAGGCAACACCCACCCCTCAGGCTCCCCTCCACAGCTGAGTGAAACTGACCTGCTCTTCTTCCATTCCCTTCCCCAATCCCCATCCAATACTTTGTGCAATAAAAATAAGCGTGAAGAACACACCCTCATTCTCTTCCTGCTCCCTTGAAACCACCAGGTTTCAAGTAGACTTGAGATACCCAGGATATGTGCACCACCCATCCCTTTCCCTTCCCCTCCCCACAACAAGACACCCTGTAAGGTAGGTGGGGCTGAGAGAGGTCTTTTGAGAACTGCTCATGAGAGAACAGCTCTGAGAGAACTTGTGACTGGCCCAAGGTCACACCAGCAGCTGCATGTGGAGGAGTGGGGAATCAGACCTGGTTCTCCCAGATTAGAGTCCAACTCCTGACCACTACACCAAACTGATGGGGTGGAAGCTGCTGAAGGGTTGGTGAAATTTCTCCAGTACTTGTGTGCCATGTGCCCAGATAAAAAATGGTATACTTAGAAAATTTATATGCCACCTTGAGCAAGTCTCTGGAAAAGCAGCACACAGTCATAAAAGGAACAATGATAAAATTATCAATATTAAAACAAAACATTAAAAACAATAAAGACCCTAGCAGGGCTTTCCCCGGGGCGCTGCGCCTCTGCACTGCTGGGGGAAGCCGAGGAGGGTGCGGGGCTTGGTCATGTGCCCACCCCCTGGGCTCCTCACTCCCGGAGCTGCACTCCTGTGCGCTCCTGCTCCAACAGACCCCTGGTGATAGGGCAACTGCATATATTTTTAAAAACAAGTGACATTCCACTCTGATTTAGAAAAAGTGCGTTTTTAAAATTGTAGCTGCAGAATGAATACACCGGAGGAAAAATAATGGTGCATAAGGCGGGTACAGAATCCAAAGTCAAGCTTAAAGGTTTATTCTTGGAAAATCTGCAGTAAGCTGTGCATGCATAATGGGCCTTAGATGGGGTGAACCAGTGTTCTGGGTGGTCCAAGATACCCACTGACTACATTCCAACTACAGCCCTGAGCCTTGATTTCTTGTCTGAGCCATGCTGGATTCCTCACCAAGCACGGTCGAAGATCTACTTCCATCCCATTTGAGTGAGCCTAGGTCTCCTCCCTGCTCGGCTGTGTTTGTCTGTAAGCAGATTGGCACAGATGTACGGCAAATAGCTCGCACAAATTTGCAATAAAGGAAACTCATTTCCACCCACCTCTGTAGTGTGAATATCTCTGGGGAGGATAAAAGCAACATCTGTTTGACGTAAAGCACAACGACTGCTCACAGAGTTTAAGGACTGGATTATAATGAAAATGTAGAACTTTTATGCCATGATTATATATCAAGATGATCTTTAATCCCATAGCAAAGGTTTCCTGAGGGGAAAGACAATATGGAGGGTTAACTTCATCTTGTCTAACAACAGCTTATGGCTGATAATCTTTGCCTTCAATATTTTTTTTTAGGCTTCAAAATGCCCACTCCTTCTGCTCAGGGATGGGTGAGTTATAGCCATCAGCAATATTTAGCAAAACATCACAGATTTTGTGGTTTTAAAGCTTGTAGAGCTTTTCCTTCCTGGTTGGTCTGTATTATATTGTTGCAGTGTGTCATGTTGACTGGATTCCAGCAATGCTGCGATGTCACTTCTGGTTCCACCTGGAAGTGATGACATCATGCTCTAGGAATTCCCTGATCTCTATGGTAAAAACTATAGAGATTTGGGTAGTTCCTAGAGCACTGCAATGCCATTTCCAGGTAGAATCGGTGTGGGAAGTGATGCCATGATGCTGCGATGTCACCTCTGGGTAGAGCCAGAAGTGTCATTGTAACATCCAGGGGTCCTTTGGGGCCGGAGCGAGGCAGAGTGAGGCGGAACAAAGCTCCACCAGCTCAGGAGTGGCCTCTAGGGCAGCCACGGGCCAAATCAGATTCTCTGATCTGATTCGGCCCGCTGCCGAATTGCCGCCGAAATTCGGTGGCAACTTTAAAAGCGACTGGAGGGGGGGGGGTTGAAGGAGAGGCTCCAAACTTGCAGGGTAGCTACTGGGGCCTCTCCTCGAAATACCCAAGTTTCAAGAAGATTGGACCAAGGGGTCCAATTCTACGGGCCCCCAAACAGGTTGTCCCCATTCCCTCCATTGTTCTCTATGGTAGGAAAAAAGTAACACTTTTTCCCACCATAGAGAACAATGGAGGGGATGGGACAACCTGTTTGGGGGCCCATAGGATTGGACCCCCTGGTCCAATCTTCTTGAAACCTGGTGGGTATTTGGGGGAGAGGCCCCAGCAGCTACCCTGCAAGTTTGGAGCCTCTCCCTCAAACCCCCTTTCCTCCAGCCCCTCATATACCCTATGAGTTTTTGCCATTGATTTCAATGGCCCATAGGGTATAATGGGGCTGAAACTGACACACTTCTGGTGATGTCAGGGGGCGTGGCATATGCTAATGAGGTATGCTAATGAGATCCTGCACCTCTTTTTCTATGAAAGGACCTCTGGTAACATCACTCCCCCTGCCCCATGATAGCTTCTATTGGATTGAAGAATGGGGGCTGGAGAGTGTATTTGTGTCCTTAATCATGGAGATGGCATGATTCATGGTTTGAAGGGCCTGGTGCCGGTGGGTCTGGATCTCTCTCAAGTTGTCATTGTCCTCCATGAGCTCTGGTGGGATTCAGGAGAGTGTATACCTAAAGGTGACTGATCCTGCCCTCTCTCTCACTTTGTGTTATATATGAACCAAACCTGTGTCTCTTGAGACGGTCTCAGCACCAACAAGGAAGGGGGAAAGAGAAAGGTGAACAAGGTTTCACGGAAATAATGGCGCTTGTAATTTTGTAACTGTGCAAAGAATTCTCATGCATGCGTATTTTGCTCCCTATCATTAAAGCTATATTTGTCACACTAATCTTGGGCTTAACACTTCAACAATAACGGTAATATAATATCAGTTCATATGGACCATCCTCAAATGATTTTTTAAAAGTCAGAATTTTCTTTGAGTTCCCCAGAATGCTTCATCAAACTCAGTGGCGTCTGGGTCCTGATGGGAGACCCAGGTTCGAATTCCCACTGTGCAACAGATGCTTGCTGGGGGACTTTGGGCCAGTCACACACTTTGAGTCTATGCCCACCATACAGAATGTATGCTACTTTGGGTCCCTGTGGAGAAATGCAGGGTATAAATGAAGTAAATAAAAAATGTTAAGCACAAAAATATAAAGGTGGAGGAGAGAGAAATATCTTTGGAGCATCATGTCCCAAACACATTTTTCTCTCCTTCAGTCTTCCCCTGGACCTTTGAGAGAATTTCTGCAAACCAACCCTTCCTTGTTCAGGATGGATGTCTCAGACCGGCTCTGCAGCTTCCAGAGCACAATAATTACCTTTTGATACAGCTTGAAAGCCTTCATTTAAATAGTGAGAAACAGAATCTGGAGGAGAAAGTAGACCCGATCATCATGACTTTAGCAAGAAGATTGAAAAATTATGGGCATTGTGAATAGGCCTGCAGACAGAACAATGGAGATGTTGTCAGATGACAATGCTAATGCACTTTGGGAATCTCATTTGTCAGACTTTATTTTTTAAAAATAAATAAATAAATATACCACTATCATTTTCATTTCTCTGGCTCAGCTGGGATCTTGGTTATATGGTAGATGGGGAATATTAAATTACATCACTTAACAGAAAAAAATATGTCCAACTGGACTGTTATTATAGTGGTTGGAGACTAGGTATGGGCATTAATGACATTTTTGCGGTTCATTTCAGTCTGTGGTTCATGGCCAAAACATGAACTGATACGAACCAGGAGGTTAGTTTGTGCACCAAACTGGTTTGTAGCAGTTCATGACCCCTTCTTTCTGCTCCCCACCACTTTTCACGGGGAGCAGAAAGCAGGGGTTTGCCCTGCGAAAAGCCAAAAAACTCAGACCCATTTAACCCCCTGCTTTCTGCTTCCACCACTTTTTGCAGGGAGCAGAAAGTAGGGATTTTCCCATGAAAAGCAGCGGGGAACAGAAAGCAGCCATTTAAAAGGCTCTGAGCCATTGAACACCCTGCCTTCATGAGAAGAGCCCTGCTGGATCAGACCACACACTCACAAACACTGGAAATCTGAGTCACATCAACACAAAAATAGATGAAAAGTGTATACATACAGTTCTGTTCCACGATGAAGACAACTCAGATCATAGCAACATATTTCAGGAAACATATTTAGTTGCACCATTTCACTTTCTCTTTGCCAGTGTGCTCATGTGTGCTGGTAAAACATTGCAAAAAAGCACCCTTGATGTGATTGTGAATACTATTGTCTCATGATTCTTTTCTGGTTGTTGTTGTTGTTGTTAGCCATTCAGTCATGTTCGACTCTTGAAGAAGAAGATGAAGAAGAGATTGGATTTATACCCCACCCTTCACTCACTTGGAGTTTCAGAGTGGCTTACAAACTCCTTTCCCTTCCCCTCCCCACAACAGACACCCTGTGAGTTAGGTGGGGCTGAGAGAGCTCTTTGCTGAACTGTCCTTGAGAGAACAGCTGGTACAGAGCTATGTCTTGCCCAAGGTCATCCAGCAAGTGCAAGTGGAGGAGTGGGGAATCAAACCCGGTTCTCCCAGATTAGAGTCCGCGCACTTAACCACTACATCAAACTGGCTTGATGATCCTATGGGCCAGTTCTCTCCACGTTTTCTGATCTTGCACTGTTTCTTTGAGTTGTTCCATGCTCAGGCTGATGCCGACTTTATGGTGTCTAGCGACCCTGCTCTTTGGTGGCCCAGTTTCCTTTTGCCGATAACCAATCCAAGCATAATTGTTGTTTTTTTTAACCAATTTGCAGGAGTACATGCACCCATCACTAAAACACTATACCAAAGGAATCCTGACACATGTATGCAGTTACTTCAAGATTGCTTTCTTACAGTGATTTATTAATGTGTGTAGGCACACTGCAGTAAGCCTAATGTACTTTGGTCACACCATGAGAAGACAAGGCTCTCTGAAAAAGAGAATAATGCTAGGAAAAGTTGAAGGCAGCTGGAAAAGAGGAAGACTCAACATGAAATGGGTGGAAGGAAGCCCCACAAGGAAGCCCCAGCCTCCCGTTTGCATGACCGGAGCAGAACATTTGATAGGATGTTCTGGAGGTCAATAATTCATAGGGCCGCCGTAAGTTGAAAGTGACTTGATGGCACATAACACACACACACACATGCACAATACCAGCGTAGAAGGGGAAAGAAGCTAAAGATAAACTGGAGGAACTGAAAGCTTCAGCAAACTTGGCTCCAAGTCTGAATTATTTTAAGTGATTATCCTAGTTAAACTGGAATTAAGGAGGGGCAAAATGCACAACAATAGAATAATAAAGCAGCGGAATGGAAGAAACCCATTTATCACCGTAGACACCTTCCCTCTTCCTGGGAGCCTAGCAAAAGGGACTAAATGCAGTTGCCTTGCAACCTAAAAATGTGCCTCATGAAATGCTTAATAAGCTTGCTTCAAGCAAATGAGAGAAGCAAACATCTTCTGGTCCTGTTGAACCAGGGCTCTGTCTCTTGATTTTTCTACTCCACTCTCCCCTCTGCATGATTAACCCACTTAATATTCACCGCTGTTGCTTCTGCTGATTAGGCATTTTGTTCGAACTTCAGGGCTAGAATGCGGTAGGATTTTGTTACCTGTTTCAGAGGCATAAAGGCATTCAGAGGATACGAACACTCCCCCCCCCCTCGTACACACTTACTCACACACATGGCGCTCTCTGCCTGCAAGACAAAAAATTGATTGGACAGTAAACTTAGGCTTAATGTTTTTATGTAGACTGCATAGGGACCAAAACAGGAGAAGGCTGGCCCTTGAAGTTACTGGGAAAGTTCCCAGCATGCTGGGGCTCTGGAGAACCAGAAAGGCTGCTGGGCTTAGACAGTCTATGGCAGCAATGCTAATTTATATATTTAGGTATTTATACCTCACTTTCCTCCCCAATGAGGACCCAATGCAGCTTACAGCATCATTCTGCCGTCCTCCATTTTATCCTCCTGACAACTACTCTACAAGGGGCCAAGGCTCAGTGGGAAAGCCTCTGGTCCCAGGTTCAATCCCCGGCATCTCCAGTTGAAAGGACCAGGCAGCAGGGGATGTGAAGGACCTCTATCTGAGACCCTGGAGTGCTGCTGCCAGTCTGTGTAGGCAAGACTGACCTTGATGGACTGATGGTCTGATTCAGTATAAGGCAGCTTTTAAAAATATATATATTTATATATAGTCAGTGCCATTAGCAGTCATTTATATATAGCTGAACCAGTCCCAGATCAAATGAGAACTCCGTTAGATTCCAACATATAGGGTGTAAGATATAGTAAATATATAACACCACTTAAAATATACATTAAATCATTTAAACCATTAACATCATACCAAAAGGAAAGGAGATGAACCCCTATGTACATATGGCTCTGTTACTTACTATGGAGTTTTATCACATAAACACTTAACTTAGCTATTTTCCAGGTGATCATGGGGTTCTCATCTATTAAAAGTTTTTCCAAACAGGCCTTATGTGTGAAAGCTGTTGGTCTCTCTCAAAGGTGAGAATTAATCTTATCCCATAGTTCTCATAAAAGGGACAATGGGGAAAAAAAACATGTCCCAGCGATTCCAGTTCACCTATAGTGCAGGGGCAAAGTCTTTCCGCAAATGAGATCATTTTAATATCTCCCTTCAAGTACCATTGATGGTGTCATGGGTCCTGGCTCAGCCGAGGTTGACTATTCCTCAGATGAGAAAGAGCATAGAGCAACCCAGCCTCCTCCAAAGTCAGCCCAGAACAAGAGTCTTTGCCAGCACCTGAGGGGGAAGAGGCTCCAGCATCTGCACAGGAGCTGCAGCAAGGCGAAGAGCCGGAAGTGCAGTCGGAGGAAGAGCTTCCCCACCAAGCTTCCCCACCAAGCTCAAGGCCAGAGTCCCCACCTAGCTCACCTGAATGTCCCAGATGCAAGGCATGCCAGTGTCTGGATGTGCAGGAGAGAAGGAGGAGCACCAGACTTCAGTTGTTGCAAAGGCAACATGAGGGGCTGTGAGTCTTTGCAGATTGCCTCCCAGGGCAGGGAGGATCCGGTTATAAGCATCCATGCTCACCTACCTCCGTGCAGATGCAACCATGCAATCTTGGACCTTGTTCCAGCTGCCAGCCTCCACTCCTTGCTCCTGAGAACTCTGACTGATCTCCTGACATTCTGACTCCCGGTACTGTTTCTCAGCTTGATTTGGACTTTTGTACCTAGCGCTAGCTCAGTATCTTGTCTTTGCGGTGACTGGCCAGAGCTAGCACAGACGACATAGCCACACATCTAGCCAGGGTATATGCTCTCCTATAAGAGGGAACATCTAACTGGCTATAATACTGAGCAGCTTCATGTGTGTCATGTGGGTAGGCGGACAAAATGTGGGGATTCAGACTATGGTCTACAAGATTCTAGTCCAATACTAGGATCATTTCCCATTGTCTTCTGCTACGCTGTTGATAGCTGGCTCAATCCAATTTACAATGATTTCTATTCCTCTTGCCTTCCCTCATGCAGACTTTGATTGGGTTGCAGGTAACGTCAATGGTCAACCTTTGAGGAAACCTGTATTAAAAGTAGGATTAACCAGCACTGCCCCAGCAAATGCTGGAGGATTTTGACCGTGGTGCCTTTGGTGGATGGTGTTTGGGGTGACATTCTGAGATTCCTCCCAACCTCTATGGTAAAGACCAGGGCTTTTTTTGTAGAAAAAGCCCAGCAGGAACTCATTAGCATAATAGGCCACACCCAACAACACAAACACATTAGCATGCTAGGCCACACCCCTGGCAGCGCAGCTCCCTCCCAGGTTTGGCTTCCCCAGGTGCCTCACAGCTTGCAGGGTGCCTGGGGAACCCGAGGAGGGGAGGCAGCTTAAACTGTCTTCCCTCCCTGGATCAGCTTGGCTTCCCCAGGCACCCAGCGGCTTGCAAGGTGCCTGGGGAACTGGGGGGGGGGAGGCTGTAGGCGTGGCCAACTCGGAAGCCAGCCGGAACTCCGTTCCTGTGCGTTCCTGCCCCAAAATAGCCCTGGTAAAGACTCTAGAGACATGGAGAGCTTCCTAGAGAGTTGTTATGGAGGCCATTTCCCAGCCATTTTCTTTCTCCTTGTGCTCAATTTTTGGAGAGTGGGCAGGCCAATGGCAAGCCTAGTTAAAAGGGTAGGGAGGTTCAGCTAAGCTATTAATTAATACACCCCAGCTCAATCCATTTCATGTGACTGACATCTTCATCTGGAAGATATGAGAACAATCACTGTAATGGCTGTGGCCGATAACTGCTGGGGTCCAGGATCTGACCCTCTCTCTAATATAAAAAGTCTGCTGCCTCAGGAGGACCCCTTTCCTACTGTCAGTGTTTCCTTTTCATAAGTAACTATCACGTCTCATCACTCCACAGTCCTACAGAGTATTGTTCTGCCACCCCCCCCCCCAAAGGAACTGTGAACAGGCACAAGAAGAAGTTGGATTAATACCATGTCCTTCAATACCCAAAGGAATCTTAGAGTGGCTTACAATCCTCTTCCCTTCCCACCACAGACACCCTGTGAGGTAGGTGGGGCTGAGAGAGCTCTCCTGAGGACTGCCCTTGAGAGAACAGCTCTGAGAGACCTTGTGACTGACCCAAGGTCACTCCAGCAGCTGCATGTGGAGGAGTGGGGAATCAAACCCAGTTCTCCATGCCCTTAACCACTACAACAAACACAGCCTGGCCTGTACTTCATTAATGTATGTGCAAACTACAGGAAACAATGCATGCACAGCGATCTGTACAATGCCTATAAACGGCAACAGTGGGAGAATACTGAACCGATGCTACTCCTCAAATCAGAGCCAAATTATCTGGAACCCCCAAATCCAGGGGGAAATCTATAAGCATCCTTGGACGTGAGCAGCAGTGTCATGTTTGGTGCAGTGTACAGCACATTATTTATGCCACATCAATGTAATATAGTGAGAGAAGCCATTTTTCGGGTCTTTTCATCTTTGTTCATTATTTAACATCTCATGAATTCTAAAGCAATCCTATTATTTTTGAGGCACTCCACTCCCAACGCTGGAAATGACCAGGGATTTATTTTTTCAAGCGCACTCCGTACCAGTGACTTCTTGCTGCAGCAATAGAGAGGGAAATGTCACCAAGATAGCAAAAGATGTTTTCAAGATCTCTCAGCTGCCAAAGTGAGAGTGCGCTGGAAAAAGTTTGTTTGCTCAACTAAGAAAATGTCAGACAAGTCGAGAGCTACTCGAAATACTCAATTCTTATGCTGTGTGATATTTTTTTTAAAAAATGCTGTTGGTTTTTGATCTGAATTAACATGCTAAATACTACATAGCCAATGTTCCATTGTGATTTTATACATGTTTACTCTAAATTAAGGACTCCTGCGGTGTTTAATCTCTTGCATGTGCATAGGATTGCAACCAGAATCATATAATAAATCCATGCTCAGAAGCCTTCCCTCCCAAAAAAATCTGAAAGAGGGGGTGCTTTGAATATCTTGTTCCAGCTGTGTGGACCAGAAAATTCTTTTTTAAAAAAACCTGACCTGAAAATTCTTGGCTCTTTTCTCCTTTGTATAAATCAAACCCACGAGACATTTTTGCACTGTTTTCTGTTTTCTCGCACTAAATTGTCCCCCCAAATTGTGTGCATTTTCCAACCTCATTTGTGCATCAATAAACTGGCCTTATACCATAAGCATAGATTGCATATTTCAGTGACACACGTTATTCGTTGTATAGCAAAACCATACAACACACATATGGAAACAAATCTGCCAAGTCAACAATGAGAAGCGAAAAACTTGTTGACAAAACATAAACAAACAAACATAAAAAGTAAAGACATGAAAACTTTGCTCATACTGAGGAAGTATTTCTAGAAGCAGGGCTATTACCCGATTAGTGAAATATTTATTGTATTAGTTAATTAGTGACGTGTTTGATACTTATCCAAATGCATATCCAATATACAACACCCTCCCATAAAAAAACACAAACCCAGCAATGGAAAACAGATAAAATGAACACACTTGCGCTCCTGTTCAATGATGTGGACAGCTCAGATCAGAATGGCGCATCCTGAGATTTCTGACCAGACATTAATTCTGAAGTCAAGGAGAGTTTTCTTCTGCCTCTCCCGAATCTTCGGCTAATCCGTTTTATTCATATTTTCTTGGGAAGAAATTCAAGGGAAAGCAAGATAACGATATGCTTGCACAGTTACTCCCCTTTCCAAGCAACTGCTAAGAAATACATTTTTGTGTGTGTGTTTTTTTTAAAAAAACCCAGCACTTAATGACTGTGACTCTTTACAATTATGGGATACCCCCGTCTGAACCCCGAAGGGTTGTCTCCGAAGAATAACCTTTATTTGCTTGATTGCTTCTGTTCAGTTAATTCTGCCTAATTACTATTTTCTTCCTATTAGAGCCTAATTATATACAGTATTTTCATTATGAAGTGTAATGTTTCCCAGAGAACCATGTCAATTGCACAGGCAATATTACCGCAGGTCTCATTTACTTCATTAAACCAGAGAGCAGCCGCTCTGCATCTGATTAAAGAATTCGGAATAGAGTTGTGGACCCAGATACGTCTCTTACCCACCGTAATGCATACAAGACTTGTTGAAATGGGAGTCATATGGTTTCTCGAGGCGTTTGCAGCCAGGCTTTGACTAGTTTGTGATCAACTATAGGCAAACTCCCCACATCAATTTACACTTGCTTTGGAAAAGCTCACAAAGAAAAGTGACAAAACCTGAGTGAAAATTGCAGTCCTACCGAAACCCCACCTGATTCCCCCACCTTTCCCAGCTTTCTTTTCTTCTCTCAAGCTTATGTGGGGGCAGGATAGCAGCAGCAGCTCCCCCCCTCACCCACCCACAAGGATGCAAGGTCTTCTGGGAAAACAATTAGAGAACAGTGAATGTTCCCAACTTCATATCTTTTTACATTTGAGTATATTTTTTTGTCAATGGTTTCAGTTCTCTGCTTTTCAAGGCTGGCTGTATGGATCTGTTTACATTTTATGCTCACGTCGTTCAATTTTTCTACACAATTTATCCTGTTTTGATACACATAATGTGCATATTTTATATATGTCATACATCTAGAATGTAAAATGCTGATCTATTGACGTACAAAAAATGTTGGGAGATGTATACGTTTTATGGGGGGGGGATCATTTTGAGAAAACAGAAAACAGCGTGACAAGTCAGGGTTCAATTTGCACAAGAAAGAAACAAAATCAATCTGGGATTTTCATGGTCGAGGCGATGGGTGTGGGAGGTGTTATCAAGTCGGAGTTGCCTTATGGCGACCCCAGCAAGGGGCTTGCAAAGTAAATGAGAAGCAGAAGAGGTTTGCATTGCCTTCCTCTGCAGAGGCTTCCTGGGGGGTCTCCCTGCCCAGTTCTGACCCTACTTAGCTTCCAAGATGTGACAAGACTGGGTCTTCTTTTAGGGTTGCCAGATCTTACCTGGCTGCTGGCAGGGGGCTCCATCCCTGTCCCCAAAGAGCCCCATAGTGCCCAACGTGCCCACTGTGATGACGTCACCTGGAAGTGACATCATTGTGCCAGGGGATGCTCTAGCATTTGGCCAGAAACTCTATGGTCACCTCTGGGGGATATCATCACACTGGCACATAGGGCATGATAGGGGTCTTTGGGGTTAGCTCTCCCCCCACCAGCCAGCTAGCCGGCGGCCGATTGGGGGGCCCATGAGCGGGGGAACCCCCACCCCCATCGGGGGAATGGCAACCCTAAGCCATAGAATAATGACATACTACTTCTAAAGAATTTTAATTTGACTTTAACCCTTTACACCTAGAAGAAAAAGCAGTTGCCCAAAACTTTGCAATGGCTGCTGTACAATCATAGTTTGCATCCGAAAGTAGGGATTGGGAAACTGAATCTGGCGAGATGCTATTGTGCACCAAAATCCACCTCTGGATCCATCTCTCTCTCTCTCTTTTAGCAAGGGGCAGTCCACCATTATGCGCAAGCCAGAACCACATTGACAAAATCTATCTGAAGACAAGACCAGGCTCTTGGGGCGGCATCTTCATGTCTGGGCAGTTCACATTTCAAATTTCGTCGGCATCTCTAATCATACTGTAATAAATGATCTCTTATGAGGGAACTGGAACTTTATGTATGGCTGTTTAACCTGAGGGCTGTCTTCTACCAGGTAAAGCAGCTACAGCTGGCTTCTTGGGAGGAAACCCACTGGGGGAGGACCATTTTTACACAGCTTGGATGAAAGTGAACAACCCTTCCCTTCTTCTCCACCAGCCCTTCATCCAACCTCTGTTTGCAGCTACTTTACCTCGGAGAAGAGAGCCACCAGGAAATATGGAACTACACCTGACATGCTATAATGCTGATTTCTCTGTGCACATAGAATGTTGAAAAAATTACATTTTACAAGAAAAATTGGTGTACAGGAACATAAAGTGGCACCCCGAAAATAAAGGGTTTGGTTTTTGGATGGGGAGAAGAGAAATTTTTGAGCTGGTACCGCAGGGATGAAAAAGATGGAAATTATTGCCAGGGAATCATCTCCCTCCCATTCCTGTATTGTTTGGCCTACTGAAACCAGTCTCTCATCTGCCTAATAGCCGTGGAAGGCAGAAAAAAGAGCAGAAAGAGAGAACAGGGGACGCTTCAAGCATTGCCGTGACACTCACAAGCTCTTTTGGGAGTCCTGCCCACACCCTACCCCTTCCTTTCTGATCCCTTCGCATGTCTCAGCATGAGCCAGGCTTTCAAAACTAGTTCTAGTTCTGAATCCCAAGTTAAGACCCAAATGCCTTCCTTAGTGGGATAAGACCTAAGACCAGAACAGGAGTGACCAAACTGCTGCTCGGGAGCTGTATGTGGCTCTTCCATACATATTGTGCGGCTCCCAGCAGGGCAGCTGGGGAAGCAAAGGGGAGGCATGCCTACCCAATCAGTCTTCCCTTCCCCAGCCAGTGTTCCCCTCCCTGGGTAGGCATTCTCAAAGCCCACCCCCCCCCCCCGCCCAAAGCCGGCTTGGAGAAGGCATTTGTCTTTTTAAATCTCTTCTCCGAGCCAAGCCGACTGGCCGGGGTGGTGGCGGTCGGGCTTGGATGACGCATTTAAAGTGAAAGTTGCTTTCTTTCCACTTCTTCCTCCCTCCCCCCACCTTTTTGTTTTCTTTCTACTTTCTCTTTCTTTCTCCCCTCCTTCTCCAGCTAAAGACAAATAACTATTGCAGCAAACAAATACCTTTCTTTCGACAAATCAATAGCATCATTAATATCTGTTTCTACCCCTTTTGTGTTTTTGTTTTTGGCAGTCTCGTTTAATGTTAATAAAAAGCAAATGTGCGTATTTTTCCATTAAAATGTGTGTGTAATATTTGTATGTGTCTTGTGGCTCTGAAACATCTGAACTTTTTTCTATGTGGCTTTTATGTTAAAGTAAGTTTGGCCACCCCTGGACCAGAATTTTCAGAAATTGGCATAGAGGGAACCTGTGGCTTAGGATGTTAGGATCCATTCACAAGCAAAGCTTCTGGATTCAATGCTGCAAAAACTGGGCACCTTTAAGTCGCAATGGGCAGTTGCCTGTTGTCTAAGCAACCATAATGGATTGGTAGACTGCAGATACTAGCAGGGGGCTATTCTGTAGGCTACTGGGCCACATAGAAACCCCTGAGTCCATTTCAGCGACCAGGAAGGAAGGATATTTGCTTTAGGAGACCAAAGAAGGGGTTAAAGTGATCATGTTCTGAACATGTGCCAAGAGAGCTGCCAGAACTGGCAGCCTTCTCCAAGGACTGCTGAGCCCAAGGGCAAAAGTGAGACATCAGCTTGAAATATATGGAATTATTAATTGCACACCGAGCCGGAGTTTCAGGATAACAGTATTTGACTTGTAATAAAAACAGAGTCTGATGAGCAGTGAAAATTCATATCCTCAGTCCATTATTTGTGAACTTCGTCGGCACCCGCTGCTTCGATGGGAAAGATCAGCGGATGCTTCCTTTTCCGTTTCTTTATTTGTGGCCTGTCTTTCTCCCTGAGACTCAATGAAGATTAAAACAACGCAGTCAAATAGCACCAGAGATCTCATAAGCAATGCAATAGGAATAGGATTACAAAAACAACAGACAGTGCAAAACAAACAAACAAAACCCCAGACCTCATATGTCAAGTATTCAATGGGATTTAAATCTTCCTCACTTTGGCTAGATCAAGCTCTATATCAAGTATTGCTATGGTTGCTTTGAAAAGAGACCACAAAACCGGAACTGTCCATTCCATCTGCCTTCTCTGATTTCCCTTCTGTATAAACAACACTTACGAATATGAGGCTTAAAGTTTATGGAAGCCTCTCTTTGTTCTTTGTACAAAACCAGCTCTAACTGCTTTTTCCTCCCTTCTATCCATCTTCTCCATTCCCAACCTCTGCTTGATCTTAGAGAAGAATTGACATTCCCTTCTATTATTAGTTTATATTTTTGTTAACAGGTTTTTGTTTCTTACTTCTGGATGTTGTTGTTGTAGATTGGTTTGCATTGTGTACATATGATGTGCATTTGGGGGGGGGAGAGGTTGGATTCAGACAGCTATTCCGCCAGGCCTGTAACTGCAGTGGGGCTTGGGGGGGGGGGGGCTCTGCCTCCTTTCTTAAAGGCACAGTCCACAAAAATTTCTCCTGCAAATGCTTTTTTCAGTCATTTAAAAACATTTTTTAAAAGGCATGTGCTCCTTTAAGCAGAGTGGGGTGCCGTAGCAACTGAGTGACAGGGTTGCAGTAGGTGACTTCTAAGATCCCTTCTAACTCTGTGCCAAGAAACTAGTCTCCTTTAAGGGAGTTTTTCTGCCTTAGTGTTAGCTTTCTTGACTACAGAAGTCATCACCCCCTCCTACCGGCTTGTTATCAGAACTGTTGCTCAGGCTGGCAGAAGTGATTAACTTGCAGTAGCTGAGAGCTGTCATCTAAAGTGGTCAACAGCTTGCAATTTAGAGATCTCTCCTGGTAACAGCTTTCTATTGGCTAAATGGCTTTTCTTTCTGCACTGAGAACTTCAGCCCCACCAGAAAAAAATTTGCCTCACAAGCCACTAAATCCTGGCTATGGGCCTGTATTTCACTCAGTCTCTACCAGTTTTTCTCCCCATTACCACCCCTATCCCACATGGTTGTTGTGCATACAAGTCCCGTGATCCACAGCATAGCCTCTGTTCTGATCATCAAAAAGGAACCACCTTCTTTTTCACCAGCAAAAGAGCTGGCTGTATCCAATCATTTCCATGCATAATACACAAGACTCACAATGTATGACATTTATACATGTAACAACAAGTGACGTATATGTCTAAATTATAGTGCTGATTTATTGATCCACAAAATGATGCTGAAAAGTTCATATATTTTACATAGGACTGCCAAGCCTTTCCCCCCAAGAGATTCGTGGGGTGGGGCCTTGGGAGGATTGTGGTTGACTCAGAAGTGACTTCACTTCTAGGTACTGCTCTAGGAACCCCCCCTCCCATCTCTATGGTGAAAAATTTAGAGATTTCAGGGGTATTCCTAGAATGTAACCTGAAATTGACATCACTTCCCGATCAGGTGCCCTCCCATTTTTCTCTTGCTGCAAACCTCAACAACGGTGGGAATGCGAATGTAGAGGCTGGGAATCACTTACTGGAAGTGGGAACTTGGTAAGCCTCATTTCATGGCAGGAAAAAAATGGTGCAGGGAAACTGAAGAGAAATCATGGTGTGCAGAGCTGAGAAGTTAAAACCATCCCTTCTTCTGCATCGTGGGCTTCCAGTGATGGGGTCCAAGAGCTGATAAATTTTCTTGTGGAATGAAAAATTCTGCAGCAATCTGCCCCCCTCTCCATGCTGTTGTATATTCTAATTCATGACTCTGTGCCCATGATTTAATGCTGTAGCTAATGCTTTTGATGTCAGCCTAAGTGAGATAGAAAAGTTTAAAAATTCATAGCTGACCTTTCGCTGACACATTTAGCTTTCCTGAGGAGGAAGCAGGCACATTTTGCCTGAGCAGCAAAGAGCGGGTAGGCACGATCGCCTCTGAGTTACCTTTTTCTTGAAAACAGATCGAAAGGGGGTAACATGGCAGGGGTGGGGGGTGCGGGGGTGGGGGGAGGATCTGATTTGAGATTTCTCAGACAAAAAGAAATGAAAATGAAGCGGAGTCAGGAAAGTGGCTTCAAAATGTGAGGAGAGGCTTATGAAAAATAGATACACCTCCACCAAAGGAAAATGGAATACAAATAGGATTTTTTTTTTTAAAAAGAAAAGAAAAAAGAAAAGATGCCTCTAAAACAGAGGATTTTAAAGAGAAAAGAGAGGTGGGGGAACCAAACTCCCCCCCCCCCCCAAGCTGTAGAGAAGGAAATATGTCTCGTAAATGTCTTCAGAGCTTTTCAGCAGTCTGCAGTGCTGGGTTTGTTTATTAGAAGATAAGATAGTGAAAAATGTATTTTGCAGTAAGAAAATAGTAAAGCCGGTTCCCAGGAAGATAAGAAGCCAAATTTCTATTTTATACTCAATTGAATGATTCGGTTACATTATCTAAGACACAGCAGTGAAATAACACCCTTTGGAAATGAGGCTCAGAGGACATGGAAGTTTAGCCTATGAGATGTAAGTCTTTAACTTTTCAGTATTTTTTATTTTGTGTTACGTATTTATTTAGGTTATTTATAGTCCACCTTTCTCACTGGGACTCAAGGTGGAATACGTAGAATAAGGTGCTTCCCCACACACTACATAATACACTTTCAATCCACTTTGCAACTGGATTTTACTGTGTGAAATGGCAAAATCCACTTGCAAATGGCCACTGAAGTGGATTGAAACTGCATTATTTAGCATGTGTGAAAGTGTCCTAATATTGAACTCAATTTTATAATGGAAACCCCACCCACTTTCTTTCCTTCCCTTTCAGCATAATTCTCACTTGGTCCTGTATTGTCTAATATTATTGCAATAATTGAGCCTGTATCTATTCTTGAACACTAAAGGACGCCTGTTTTAGGGTCTGTTTTAGGGTTGCGTAAGGTCCTCATTTTATTATTATTTTATTTATACTTTCAATTTCTATCCCGCCTTGCCTGATGAACTATGAATTGTATTCTTATTGAGGCTATATTTGGGCCTATAACTGTTTGAAACCAATTTGTAATAAATACATGTATTTTTGTATAATTCACATTATTTATATATTGATGTTTTATACTTATTGAAGTTAATATTGGGTCCCCTTAGTTTGTATCCAATTAACCTTTTTATTTCTTAATTCATTTGGGTTTTTTTTTTTAGGTTTTTGTTCTCCTCCCTTTCTCTTCTATTCCCAAACCACCACCCCTACACCGCCCCTGAAATATTCTGATTTGTGACATCATGTGGGAAACACAATGCATCATTTTTAAAAATTAATTTTATGTACATCCAAACATATTAAAACAACATAGGTGAAAATCTACTTTCATAAGGAGTACAGATAGGGTTGCCAAGTCTGGGTTGGAAAATACCTGGGGACTTTGGGGGTGGAGCCAGGAGAGGGTGGGGTTTGGGGAGGGGAGGGGCCTCAGCAGGGTACAATGCCATAGAGTCCACCCTTCAAAGCAGCCATTTTCTCCAGGGGAGCTGATCTCTGTCAGCTGGAGATCAGTTGTAAAAGCGGGAGATCCCCAGGGCCCACCTGGAGGCTGGCAACCCTAAGTACAGATTTCTCAGGGGTTGGATCTCTCTGGGGAAGAAGTTTTAAAGGTTAAATATAACAATCAAGATGGCAACTAGGGTACACAAAGGATACTCTTATTAATATAGTAAGGGGGTAGAGGTGAGGGGGGTGGACATAATTTTCCTGAAATTGTAGGAAATGTGGCATTCTCTCACCTACTTCAGCCTTTATTCAGGCCATTTGTTTTCAAAGCCTTTTGTCAACTAATTTTAGGAAATCTGAATTACCCATATACCAAAAGTTTAAATTTGGAGTCTTTTAGGGTTTCCCAGTGAAGCCTGTCGATATTAAGTTTTTCAAGTATCAGGTACCATTTATCGAGTGAACTAAGTTTTGCATTTTCAACGCAGGTAACAATAGTACAAGTCTCGACTTTTTCTATTATGAATAAGTCCCATACTTTATGAAGCCATTGACTGATTGTAGGGGGTGCATTTGCTTTCCATTGTTGGGCTATCACTGTCTTTGCCACAATGATTAAAATATTGATTAATTGCTTTTTCTTTGCCGGGAGACTGACGGCAAACACAATGCATCATTGGGTTGGACCCTACTAATGTTCTGTTCCTACAAAGAAGGTGCTGGATCCTACTAAACATGTTCATAGAAAGAGTCAGCACAAGAGGCCACCTTGCCCTTTCCTCGAAGCCTGTCATATGAAGTGCCGTCAAGTCACAACCCATGAATGGTGACCTCAGCAAGGGGCTTTCAAGGCAAGTGAGAAGCAGAGAGGGATTGCCATTGCCTCCCTCTGCAGAGTCTTCCACGGTGGTCTCCCACCCCAAGTAATAGGGTTGCCAACCCCCCAGGGGGGTGGGGGTCCCCCTGATTTTGGGCCCCCCAATCTGCCACCAGCCAGCTGGCTGGTGGGGGGAGCCCTGGTCCCAAACAGCCCCACTGCACCAGGCATGTCATGGGGGAATGTTCTAGCATTTGGCTAAAAACTCTATGGTGACCATAGAGTTTTTTGCTGAATGCTAGAGCATCCCTTGTAGAATGTGCCCAGCATGATGACATCACTTCTGAGTTAAGACCCCAGGAGCAAGCCAGGAGCCCTTGGCAGTTGGTAAGACCTGGCAACCCTACCAAGTACTGACCCTGCTTAGCTTCCGAGATCTGATGAGACTGGACTATGCCATGCCACCATCCCTTGGAGACCCCCTTGCTGCCCCAAATTCCCCAAATTCCCCAAATGCCCCAAAGGTTTGAGGACCCTTAGAAACAAAGGACACCTAGTTGCAGTGAAGTCTGAAAAATCAGCTGCTCTTTCCACTGGTAAGGAACATGCTGTATCTTCAGCAGAAAAGGGAAAGGGGTAACTTTATCTGAATCCCCTTCTTCAGTGCAGTCCCCTCTTAAGTGGCCGTTTTGATTGTGATCATCCTGCATGGACCAGTAGGGAGGATTTTCAAGGGGTGAAAGATAGTGTTGCCAGGTCTAGGTTGGAAAATACCTGGAGGCTTTGGGGGTGGATCCAGGAGAGGGTGGGGGGAGGGAGGGGGGCCTCAGCATATTACAATGCCATAGAGTCCACCCTTCAAAGCATCCATTTTCTCCAGGGGAGCTGATCTCTGTCAGCTGGAGATCAGTTGTAAAAGCGAGAGATCCCCAGGTCCTACCTGGAGGCTAGCAACCCTGGTGAAAGAGGTAGCCAGGGGAGGAGGGGAAGGCTGGGAAAAACCCCATCGGCGCAGGCTCTGTGTGTGTGTGTGTGTGTGTGTGTGTGTGTGTGTGTGTGTAATCAAAGAATCCATCTCTCTATGACATGTAATCAGCTGTCATATTATTTTTTTAGAAAAGTTGCACGCTGCCTTTCCAGAACCTTCTTAAGGCAGCTCAGCACTAAAAATGCTTCTTGTAGTATTTATTATCGATTTTAGTTCATTTTTAGGAGGTGTTAGATTTTTGAAAGTCACTGTGATGGACACGTCCTGCCCCTGAAGAGATAAACAGCCACTCAGCTGCTCCATCCCCAAGCCTACAGGAGTGCAGCGCCGGCATCCAAAGCACCTTTCCAAGTGGGGGGATGAAACACTGGAGGGAAGGGCAGCTAGTTCAGGTCTGCCTCAGGGAGAGGGCAGTGAGGGTTTGGGGTCTGCCTCCACAAAAGAGCAGACAGTCTGCGGGGCAGCTCTGCCTGGGAGCGGGGCAGGGTGGTTAGCTCTACCTCTGGGAAAGGACAGAGTTCCCGGCTGTGAGGCCTGTCTCTGGTGATGAGAAGACCTCATACCATTCAGACTGACTCTTGAGAAAGGGCAGGCTGGGTAGAATCCTGTGTGTGTGGAAGGTTCCCGACCCAAGGGCTTGTCAGTGACAGCCTAGTTGTACCTCAAAGCGTTCAAGAGAATTCAAGCCACACTCTGAAGCCATACCTGGTTTAAATTTGGTTGCCTCAGCCAGGTTTCTTTGACTAGCTGGAGACCTGGGCTGCTGATCTGGTCTTTAAAACCAGCCTGTAAATTAGTACATCTTCTTTGTTATTTACATATCACTCCTGCCTCAGTGATCTCTGAGTTCATCTTGCTCACCAAAAAACTTACCTCATGGCAATGAACCCAAAGCCTTCACACTTGGCTATCCTAATAATGGGTCATTTCACATAGCCAATATGTTCCATTTCAGGAACTCTTCAGTAACAGTTTCTCTCAGGCATTTCACACAGAACCGTATTAGTACTGGTTCAGTAACGGAACATGTTGGCCATTTCAGACAGAAGCGTTATGGAAGTGTTCCTGAGCTGGTTTACCTTGAAACCTCCTCCCAAGTGTTCTTCAGTTCTTGTACCAGTTCTAAAGCGCTACAGAGGGTGCTGTGTGAAATGCCCCTGAAGCGTTTCCTTTGATGACGAGTGATTTTTTTTAAGAGGCTGAGTCTTAAAATGCTGTGTGTGTGTTTGCTTGTGTTTGTGCATGCGTGTTTGTGCGTTTGTGTGTTTGTGGGTGTGTGAGAGAGAGATATCCAGGCTGAATCTTAAAATGCCACGTGTGTGTGTGTGTGGTGAAAAGAGGCTTGAAAAGAAAGCGGCAGTCTGAAATGGCAAACCACTTCGAAGACTGCTCCAAAACGGTAGGGGAAGGGCTGTCTGAAACGGCCATCACTGTATCGGTTTATTCCAAGCCGGTTCAGTAATGTTTTTAAAGGTGTAGTGTGAAATTCCCCAATGTATTCTAACTGAGGGGAAGGCTTACAGTTCTAAACGAAGCTGGTTTCCCCAAATCATAAGAGGCTGTTTGTGTCCCCACGGTTCCAATGAAAAGTCAGACACAGTTGTTTTGTGGACTTTCTAAGCAGGTGGGCTGGGGAAAAATCTATCAACCAACCAATAATAAAAAAAAAAGACTTTGGAAAACACAAAAGAACAAAAAATCACCAACAAGTGTAGCAACTAAAACCAGAATAGGATAGAGATCCTTGGAATGGTGGACTGTGAAAAGAAGCCTTTCAACTTTTTTTTTGACAAAAAAAAGACTATGAGATGTACTTTGTCTAAAACAACAACAACAATAACAAAAATGTGACGGTTGTTATCTATTGCCATTCACTTCACAGGCAATAGCCAATAGGTGCCTGCAAGACTGCATCACCACTGCTTGACAACGGCAAGTGCATTTTCCTAGGCACGCAGGAAATAGCGTGTTGAGTGTTGCAAAGATTCAATACCTTTATAGCAGAAGGGCTGGCTCTGGGGAAGATGCCCGGGCAGTGCACAGCGAAGGGGAAATAATTGCATTTGTTGCACTGAAGACAATTGGAAAAGACCACAGACCTTGATTCGGGTTCTTTCTAGGCCACCCTCTCCCTTATTCAAAGGATCAAGCTTGCTTCACAGCAGCGGCATTTATGAAGCCCTTGATGAAGGTCCCCGATGGAAAGGCTGCGACCTTAACGTTCCTCCCCGGGCTCTGCCTGCATTGTTAAAAAGCTCTAAATAAATATTTACTTTGCCTTTGCTCCAGCCTTCAATATAATTAAAAAAGAAGAAGTTTTGATCCCCGCTGGCTGAGTTTTCAGTAAAACCTTCTTTAAATGAGGTGAGTAGATCCCCCAGGAAGGGGAAAGATTGAAAATTAAAGAATCTATTTGCAAGCGGCAGCCTGCTGGTGGCTGGCAAACCTGAGAGGGTCACAGGCTGGGAACGGCATCCCTCCATGACCCAATTTATACAATAATTTGCTGGGGGGCAGGCACTGTGTGAGAGAGGTGTGTGACTGTGTCCCTTTTCAATGCTTTTTTGGCTTCGTATTTCATTGTGGGCCTTTCTTGCTTGCTTTGGTAATGTCATCCTAAGTATACTTACTTAGAAGTTTCAGGCTGCAGTCACACGCGCCAGTTGAAGTGGAGGGTAAGCAAGGCTATTTCCTCCGGAGGAGATTGACACGCAGTTCTGTGATCACACATCCTTTTCGTGCTGTGGGCCCAGCCCATCACTGTGTGATCAGACCCAACTGTGGGTGACTTGGGTTTTTTTTTGCCATTTGTTTCCCATGTGCATAAACAAGGAATTGCATCTCCACACTGAGGCCACCCTATGGAGCATGCGATGATGTACATACTGCGAAGGGGGGGGGGAATGGCTCTGAGTTGGGATGGCATGATCACACCATCCTGATGGCATGAGTGCACACTTGTGCGATCAGACAGAGGGAAGTCCAACTGTGGCCCAGCGGAACCCGTTAGAGCCAGACTTTCTCCAGTGTCTTTTTACTTCACATGGTAGAGAAGCATGGGTTGCTGACAACTGCAGGATTCTTCCCAGATGTTGCTGTCTGATCATGCCCTTTAAGTCTGCCCGGCATTTGTGCTTATGTCAGGTCTAACTGCATAAGATCGCAGTCTCACAGACTTTAAGAAGAAGAAGAAGAGAAGAGATTGGATTTATATCCCGCCCTTCACTCACTTGGAGTCTCAGAGCGGCTTACAAACTCCTTTCCCTTCCCCTCCCCACAACAGACACCCTGTGAGCTAGGTGGGGCTGAGAGAGCTCTGAGACAACTGTCCTTGAGAGAACAGCTGGTACAAAGCTATGGCTTGCCCAAGGTCATCCAGCAGGTGCAAGTGGAGGAGTGGGGAATCAAACCCGGTTTTCACAGATTAGAGTCAGCGCACTTAACCACTACACCAAACTGGCTCTCTTAATGGGACTTCTTGTCAAGTGATTGTGTAGTGGTGTGGGCTGGTGCGGTGTAGTGGATAGAGGGTAAGACTAGGACCTGGGATTACTGGGTTTGAATCCCATGCTTGGCCATGGAAGCCTGCCAGGTGACCTTGGGCTTCTCAGAATCTCTCAGCCTAGCTTACTCTCACAGGGCTGCTGTTGTGGGGATGAAGTGGTAGGAGGGGGGAACCATGTGAAAAGCCACTTTGAGTCCCTGATCAAGAAGAAAAGTGAGATATAAATATAAAAACATACAAACCTCCAAAACATACATGATTGTAGTGCTCAATTTATTTTGCAGACTCAAATACCCTTGCCAGCCTGGGCAAGGGTGGGATTTGCTGGTGTTACCTGCAGTGTCACCTGGTGTTGCCCAAAACTCTATGGCTCATCATAAAGGCGAATGCTAGAGTGTCACAACCATGCAATGAAATCCAGGTCATACCAGATGTGACATCATAGCATCACTATCAACACCACTTCCCCCCCCCACACACCCCATTTCCCAGGAAACCTTCCCCAGCCACCCAGCTGAATGGTTCGACATGAAGAAACAGAAAATTGAACAAATCTCATGGGTGTTGTTGGCAGAAATCCATTCATGGCTCTGAAGGATCCACAGAGGCCTCGCATCAACCTATTTAATTGACATAAGCAGGGGACTCTATTGGTTGCCGTGTTTCATGGCCAAGGCAAAAGGCCCAGTGCCAGTAAGTCTCAGAAAGGCCCCCAGCATCTGGGTGTGGTGGACAGTCCCAACTATAGTCAAGTCCCCAAGCAAGAGGTCAAGGCACCAATGTTGGGAATCGATGCAGGGCAAGTTCCAAGGGGCACAGTCAGGTCCAGTTCAAAGGGGCCAGGGCACAAGGAGTTAGGACACAAGGCGAGTCCAAGAAGCATAGTCAAAGGTCATAGCACAAAGAGCCAGGATACAGAGCAAGTCCAAGAGGCCTACCAGCATGAAGGTCAAAGCACAAGGAGTCCGGAAGCAAGGCCGATCCAGGGAGTCAGCACAGTGCTGGAACGAAAGTTGTTGCCAGTGAAGAACTGGCTGTAATCGCTCAGTATTTATGGGACTGCAGCAGCCCCTCCCCATTCAGATGTTTCTTGATCTTAAAAGGAGGCAGCAGTTTCTCCAGGTGTGAACACTTAACTGCTGCCTTCTCTTCTGCCTTTGCCTCTTTTCATTTCCACTAGGTGGGGAGATTCCCTCCTCCTTAGAGGTGGGTTGTAATTCCTGGGAAGAGCTGATGCTTGTCAAGGCTCTGGCTGTCAATTTTGAGGACTGCTGTACTTGCTGAAGGCTCTGATTGTAAACCTTGAGGAGGGTCTGCAGCTGTTGACAACCCAGCATTTCCGTAGTCAAGGGGGGTCGAGGCGTTCCTGGCCTGTTTCTTAGTCATCCTCAGAGTCACTGTCTGTTCGACCCGGCTGAGGCACTAGAGAAATTGACTGAACTGAAGGTGAGCCATGACATTGGTCAAGCCTGGTTTGGGTCCAGCCGATGGAGAGGTGAGATAAAGATGCTTATAAAAGATCCCTTTCTCAGGCTCTGTTGCATTCAGTTGACCCTCCCAGCCACCCATTATATAGCCTGGATTAGCTGGTCTCCTTTTGGGGGCAGAGGAGGAATTTTGGGGATCCTCATGAATTAGGGCTTAGAGAACTTTGTTGCGTGTTCCATTTTGTTGAAGTGAGTGGGACTGTATGAATAGGTTGTTACTGGTTATGACATAACTAGGGGTGGCAGGGATAGTACAGCTTAGTTGGTAGCTCTAGGAATAGCTGGAGACTCCATGGCTTTACTATAGACTTTCTGATGATTCCTAGAACTACCCATTCTCACCTCTCTGTTACATCCGGGTTCATTGTCACTTCTGAGTTTGGCAACCCTATGAAAGAGGGGGAGAATGTAGCACTGCAGAGCATTTAATAATGCTTCCTTACATCAATGTTTTCTGGAAAAAAAATCCCTAATGCAATGTTTTTTTCACTCTAATGCATTGCCTCACTACCTGGGGCAACACCATACTTCAGTTGCAAAATCAGTTGGTTTTTCTGGCATTGTTTTATGTACCATGTGTGTGTGTGTGGGGGGGGGGGGGGTTGGATACAGAAAGAAATCTCTAAGTGCTACTTTGGAGCATGTGAAAATATCCAAAGGGGATGAAGTTGTAGAGCCACTTTTCTATGCATTCCACCCAAAAAGTGGTAAACAGGGAGGAATGTCACTGCAAAAATTGGGCATAGTGGTTAATATGGGTTGTGGGAAAGGAAGCACCGGCGTAAACTACGGGGGGGCTCGAGGGCTTGAGCCACCCCTGAAATTTCCCAGGGGAGACTGAGCCCCCCCCCCCCCAGAAAAACATCGCGCCTGTCGCCGGCGCCTTGTCGCCGCGCCTCCCGGGCCCTTCCGAGGCTCGCCAGCTGGTGCCTCTCCCACCCCACCGGCCTGGCCATTCCTCCCTCCTTATCTCTCCCTCTTCTAGGGGTGAGGGAGGGAGTGGCCAGGGCGGAGAGGGAGGGAAAGGCACCAGCAGCACCGGCTGGTGAGCCTCGGAAGGGCCGGGGAGGCGCGGTGGCTGGCGGTAGGTTTTCCAGGGGGGGGAGCAGAAACATCGCCCCAGCGAGCGCGCGTGCTTCAGGTGCGCGCTAAAGAGCCCCCCCCCCCCCGGACTTCAGAAAAGTCTACGCCCCTGAAAGGAAGAGCATGGTTTTGTCCTTGGGATGGAGGAACTGTAGCAGAAGGTTGTGAAATTCATTGCCAGTCTCTCTGGCCTCTGAGTTTGTAAACCTCGCCTGCCTCCAAGGTACCTGGAGGCTCTAGGCTTGAGCACCTGCCCTGGAAGCACGCTGAAAACAACGAGGCATCATGTCTACTTCAAGTCATTGATTGAAGCCAATGAACAGAACAGAGTGCGCAGGATGGCCCTAAGAACAGGCTGCCTGTTGTGACAAGGGAAGAAGCAGAGGCAGCCACTGTTTCCAGCTATCAGAATTGCCTCCTTTCATCACTGCTGAGTTTGTTTAACAGAAGGAGAAAGACCCCTAAACTCAATAATGAAAACGGCCTTGAGTGGGAGGAACATTTTCCCAGGGCATTCCCCCCCCCCCCTTCGTTGATCGCTCATCTCCAACAAGAGCTGAGCAAACAAACAGGACCCTGAATATACATTGCAGTTACAAAACGGTTATCAGCATGGCCGGCTGGAAAACCTTGACTTGGGCATCCGTCTGATAGTGAGGTTGATAAAAGAGCAGAGGGAGGGGAAGAAAGCTAAAAGCCCGTTCCGAATTGTGTAATGCCAACAGGCAGGCTTGTGTCCCCCTCCCCCCCCCGGCAGCCTGCTTCTTTCTTCTAGTTAGTATTTGTTGCTGCTACTCTTGACAAGGTCGGATTTTTCTTTGTGTTCTGCATGTATTTTCTGTCGGATGACTTACACACAATTTATATACTATTTATGCATGCATTGTGCATCATTTATACATATAATAGATATCTGAAGGACCATGGCACCCTGTACAGACCTGTCCTCAGGGGTCATTTCGTAGAAAAAGAGGTGCAGGAGCTCATTAGCATCTCATTTGCATAACTCATTTGCATATGCCACACCCCCTAACATACCGGAAGTGTGTCAGAAGGCAACACCCACCCCTCAGGCTCCACTCCACAGGTGAGTGAAACTGACTTGCTCTTCCTCCATTCCCTTCCCCATCCGATACTTTGTGCAATAAAAATAAGCGTCAAGAACACACCCTCATTCTCTTCCTGCTCCCTTGAAACCACCAGGTTTCAAGTCGACTTGAGATACCCAGGACATGTGCACCACCAATCCCTTTCCCTTCCCTTCCCTTCCCCACAACAAGACACCCTGTGAAGTAGGTGGGGCTGAGAGAGGTCTTTTGAGAACTGCTCATGAGAGAACAGCTCTGAGAGAACTTGTGACTGGCCCAAGGTCACACCAGCAGCTGCATGTGGAGGAGTGGGGAATCAAACCCGGTTCTCCCAGATTAGAGTACAACTCCTGACCACTACACCAAACTGATGGGGTGGAAGCTGCGGAAGGGTTGGTGAAATTTCTCCAGTACTTATGTGCCATGTGCCCAGATAAAAAATGGTATACTTAGAAAATTTATATGCCACCTTGAGCAAGTCTCTGGAAAAGCAGCACACAGTCGTAAAAGGAACAATGATAAGATTATCAATATTAAAACAAAACATTAAAAACAATAAAGACCCTAGCAGGGCTTTCCCCAGGGCGCTGCGCCTCTGCACTGCTCAGGGAAGTCGAGAAGGGGGCGGGGCTTGGTCATGTGCCCGCCCCCTGGGCTCCTCACTCCCGGAGCTGCGCTCCTGTGCGCTCCCGCTCCAACAGACCCCTGCCTGTCCTCCACCTCCATCTTCGTACCGGCTTCTCTTCATCATCCCTTTCCACAGTGACATTTCATTTGAAGCCTATTGCAAAGCATTCTCAGTAGTTCTAGAGCTCTGGAGTGGGCTGTGTGGAAGTAAGGACTGTTCTCTCAGGACAGTCTGTAAGATGATCTTCTTCTGCAGATGTTTTCCTGATGTTTATTACCACGGGCTGGGAATGTTCTCTTCGTTGTGGAAAGTGCCATCGAGTCTCAGCTGACTTATGGCGACCCCTAGTGGAGTTTTCAAGGCAAGAGACAAACAGAGGTTGTTTGCCATCGCCTGCCTCTGTGTAGCAACCCTGGACTTCCTTGGTGGTCTCCAGGTGTGTAGCTACTGTGGGGCATTTTGGGGCAATGCTCCCTCACTCGTTAGCCATGCCCCACCACCGCCAGCCAATCCAGCACCTTGCAGACCCCATTGCCTACCTCGCCCGTCCCCCACTGCCTGCCCACTCATTCTTCACACCATCAATGGCCACCTGCAGGGCCAGGCGCACCATCCAAAGGACAACCTGAAGGCCAGAGGCAAGGAAGGAGGAGAGGCACTCATCTGGAGGAGAGAAGAGAGGTGCATTGTTGGAGGCATGTGTCCAAAGAGCAACCGGTGGGCTGGAGGCAGAGAAGGAGGAGAGGAATCTCCCCGCCAGCCAGTCAACCAGCCACAGATGCTCCCCTGCAGCTCCCCAGGTGGAGATGAGAGGTCAAGATGCCCCAGTGCCCAAGCCCCTGCCCCACTACCCAGAAATTCCTGGCTATGCTCCTGGTGGTCTCCCATCCAAGTACTAAACAGGGCTGACCCTCCTTAGCTTCTGAAATCTGATGAGACTGAGTTAATCTGGGGCATCCAGCTCAGGGCAAACATGATCTTTGGTTTTTATTGGTTATTATCAATGTGATCTGTCCTTGGTATTATTGTCTATGTGAAAAGTATTGGAGTTGGGAGGCCGATAACAGTAAAATCAGCATAGTTGTTTATTGCGGGTCAAGATGGAACATGAGAAACCCCGAGCTCAGAGCCCTCTTTTATGCCAGTCAGAGATAATCCCCCCACCTTGCCCCAATGTCCTGATACGACCTTAAGATAGTGGTTACTGTTCATAGATCCCCTGGGGGAAACCTAGGCTCATGATTGGCGGTCGTTTAGGATCCGACCAGCTATTGTTCTACCTGGCCGAAGCTTTGTAGCATCTTCTCAAGGGTTGGCTCGGGAAGCGCTATCAGCCGGCGCCATAACTTGGCTTCTCATACTCCCCCCATGAACGCTGTCTCCACATGGTCATCCACGTGGCGGAACTCACAGCCCACCGCCATGCAGCAGAGGTCAGCCAGGAATGTTGCGACCGATTCTCCGGGCTGCTGTTGGCGCTGGATGAAGTCCAGGCACAGGGCCATTTTGGAGGGTTTTGGGATGAAGTAATCCCCGAGAGCCTTGGTTAGGATGTCGTAAGGTGCCTTGAGAGGAACTTGTGGGGTGAGCAGGCTCTGGGCGACCCACATCGTGTCCACCCCACAAGCGCTCAAGAGCTAGGCTTGCTTCATGTCCGCATCGGTGATGCCCCGGATGATGAAGGCACAGCCCAGCTGCTTGATCCATGCCTCCCAGGTCTCTTGGCGAGACGTGTCGAAGGGGGGTATTGGTCCCGGAGTGTCAGCCACAATTACCGGAGCAGGAACGGTGCGGTGAGCAGTGTCCTCGTGGGCTTGCAGTGGGACCTCGGAGCGCTGGAGCTCGGCAGTGCCTGGAACCGGCGGATCGGTGCTCGGTGCGGGGCTGCTTGGTTCGGCTGGAGAGTCGCTCATCGGGATCCCACCTTCGTTGCCAGTGGAAAGTATTGGAGTCAGGAGGCCGGTAACAGTGAAATCAGCATAGTTGTTTATTGCAGGTCAAGGTGGAACATGAGAGACCCCAGGCTCAGAGCCCTCTTTTATGCCGGTCAGAGATAATCCCCCGACCTCGCCCCAATGTCCTGATAGGACCTTAAGATAGTGGTTACAGTTCATAGGTCCCCTGGGGGAAACCTAGGCTCATTATTGGCGGTTGTTTAGGATCCGACCGGCTATTGTTCTACCTGGCCGAAGCTCAGGTAGATTCTGGCCATGTGCAATGACCACATGGTGGTCGCCATTACAAGAGTCCCTGGTGACCGCGGCCTTGATACACAACACCACGTATGCATCACAACTCTCTTGCAAGTCCTCTTTTGGCAAAAGATGATTCACAAATGTTTTAAATGAATTAATATTTCACAAAACACTTATTGTTTATGCATCTATTAAAATAAATTGGTACTGCTTTTCTTCATTCAAGTGAGCCAAGGTGATGGGGGTGTCTGGTTTCTTTTGTTTTTTTACTTCTCTATTTTGTACAATTAAAACTCTGCCCATATAAAAGCCTATCACTCTACAGTCATTATGTATAATGCAGTTTCTTTGATGTACACAATGAATACAGTGTAAAGGAAACACTTGATGAAAGGAAACAAAAACTGGAGTGTAAATAAAGAATGGAGAAATCAAAATGTGGACGTGGGAGTTGAAACAGGACAGATGAGAAATTCAGAATGATCTCTACTCTGTTCAAGGATGTCGTAACCCATCTTTTATGTGCAGCCTTTGATTCAACTCCCTTAATCATAATCCCAACTTCAAAATTACCTGTTTATTAACATGGGAGGGAAAGTGGCAAGGTATAACTTGGTCTCACCATATGTTGGAAGCTGAGCAGGGAGTTTGGAGGGGAGACCACCAAGAAAGGCTCTGCAGAAGAAGGCAACAGCAAAGCATCTCAGCTTCTCACTTGCCTTGAAGACCCTTGCTGGGGTCTTAAATAAGTCATTTGGAAATTGACAGCATGTTATGTCCTGGACGCAGTTCCACAGACAACCAGGCTGCGATTCTCTATGTGTACACTTGTATGATTCTTTGATGGGACCAAACATGTCATGGCGCCGGCCATGCGGTCTGACCGCATGGCCTGGAAAAGGTACAAGCTTGAGGTAAAAGAACAATAGCACCCAGGCTCCTAAAGATCCACCTATCAGGGGCTTAGCATATTCAAATGAACCAATGTAATCTCTGATGGGAAGATTAACCTATCCCGCAGTGTGGGTGTGGACAGGGGCGAGGCTTTTCTGTGCATATGAGCTGACCCCCGGGCCACCTCAGGTATGCTTGTTCCTGACCTACAATAAACTTGATCATGCTGAAACTCACTCCACCGGCCTCCAGACTCCAGTACTTTTCACAGCACTGTGGTGGTGGTGGTGGTGGTGGTGGTGGTGGTGGTGGAGGAGGAGGAGGAGGAAAGTACCATCAAGTTCGGTGTAGTGGTTAGGAGTGCAGACTCTAATCTGGGAGAACTGGGTTTGATTCCCCACTTCTCCACATGCAGCTGCTGGGTAACCTTGGGCAAGCCACAGTTCTCTCAGAGCTGTTCTTAAACCAGCTCTCTCAGAGCTCTCTCAGCCCCACCTACCTCACAGGGTGTCTGTTGTGGGGAGAGGAAGGGAAGGAGATTGTAAGCCCCTTCTCCTTTTCCTCCTCCTTCCTCCTCCCTCCTTCTCCACCTTCTCCACCTTCTCCTCTGACTCATGGTTACCCTTAGTGGGGTTATCAGGGCAAAAAAAAATTTCAGAGGTGGTTTGCCATTGCCTGCCTCTGCATCACAACCCTGGCATTCCTTGGTGGTGGTCTCCCATCCAAATACTAGCCAGGGCCAATTGTGCTCAGCTTCTGAGATCTCATGAGATCGGGCTAGCCTGGACTGTCCAGTTCAGGGCATTTATGTACATATATATATATTAAAGTATATTTCTCTCCATCCAAGGAAAGGCTCAAAGCAGTTCCCCGGTTGCCTGCAAGGGCAGAATATACGGCAGTTGTCCAGCCCCAGAGTTACAGATCAGTAATGCGACATCGGCTGAGTCTAGAAGGAAGATAAGTGCTGAAAGATCACATTTGAAGATCTGATGTAGATATTGGTCTTAAAGGCATTAGTGAAAGGACAGATCCTGGAGGTCAACTCCCTCACTGCTGATTCATTCACCAAAGATGACTTTTCACATCTGTTCAGCCAGAAAAGATCAAAACCATTTGAGCACCATCTCTGTGGTCTCAGCAGTTTAGCGTTGTCTTTGCATATGCCACTGTATACAGCAGCAGAAGGCACAAAGAGGATAAGAAACGGTCAGAGAGGAAAAAACCACACCTCCTCTTTCTCTGCATTCACTGCCTTTCCCTCCACATTATTTTACCTCAGCCTCATAGTCCTGCCCCCTAGCAATTTCCTTTCCATTTCTTGACATCTTTGACCACATACACCTTAATGTGTATGCTCACCCCCCGACACCTTCCCTCCCTTGCACCAGCTGCTTGCGAGGCGGATAACAGCTCTGAGCGGGCCAGTTCTGGCATCACACAGGAAATGATGTTATCATGTGATCAACTTCCGGGTGACACTCTGGTATTTGGACAACAACTCTATGTAAAACTGGCTTCTGTCTTAGAGTTTTTGTCCAAATACCAGAGTGTCACCCGGAAGTCATTGGCATGATGACATCACTTCCTGTGGAGCACCGGTAACATGGCATGGGCCGTTCTCTTCCCACTGGTAGGTCCCCCTCTGGCCAACTCATCAGCAGCTGGGGGGCAGGGCCTGGTGGCGAATGACCATCTTATTCACTTTTATTTTAGGACTGAATTTTTGTCAAACTTTTGTGGTTGATTGAGGAGTGATGCCTGTGAAAATTATTGTTGCTTCATTTGAGTTCCTACTGACACTAGATGATGGTTAGTTTCAAGGGGTAGCCATGTTGGTCTGCAGTGGAAGAGCAAAATTTGATCCAGTATCACCTTACAGACCAATAAGATTTCCAGAACATTCCTAGAATCTGATGAAGGGAGCTTTGGCTCTGAAAAGCTTATACCCTATAAATGTTATTGGTCTTTAAGGTACTGCTGGATTCAGATCTAATTAATAGTTATTATTCATACTTCTGGTTTATTCTTTGATTTTGTATGCTACTTTTTAATTCTTTTAATTCTTTTTTTTTTTTTTAAATCAATGCTGTTTTGGGATGTAAGCCACTATGGAGTTTTTACCTAAAAGTAGCTTACCAAAAAAAGGGGGGATTTGAGGCAAGGGTCTCCTATTTCTGGGGCCACGGTGACTCAGAGGTTAAGATGCTGAGCTGCAGACTGGAAGGTCAGTAGTTTGGCAGTTCGAGACCCTAGTACCGTGTGACAGAGTGAGTTCCCGCCTCTGGCCCCAGCTCCTGCCAGCCTAGCAGTTCAAAAGCAAGAAATTGCAAGTAGATAAATAGGTACCGCTTCGGTGGGAAGGTAACAGCATTCCGTGTGCCTCAGCATTTAGTCATGCCAGCCACATGACCATGTGAGAAGTCTTTGGACAGTGCTGGCTCTTTGACTTGGAAACAAAGATGAGGATCGCCCCCTAGAGTTGGATTTGAATAGCTTTCAAGTGAGGGAAACCTTTACCTTTTTAACTTTTTCTCCTACTTCTAGCCTGAGAACCTAATTACAGCATGACACTGGAAGATCCACTGATCTTGGATGAGTTACTTTCTCAGTCTGAACTACCTCAGAAGCTTGTCGTGAGCATAAAATGGGAAGGAGAGAGCCTTGTATGCTGCCATGAGTTCCTGGAAGAAAAAGCAGGAGAAAGATGCAATAGAAAACTTTCAAACAAAACAAAAAACACCACTACATTTTAAAATCCCCATTTTATCTTCCCCACCCTCCCTTCAGAACAACCCCCCAAGGTAATTTGGAGAAAGTGACTGGTCCAAGGTCAGTGAGGGAAGTTGTAGTTATAATCAGGGGTCCAATGGAGCGGGAGCACACAGGAGCGCAGCTCCAGGAGTGAGGAGCCCAGGGGGCGGGCACATGACCAAGCCCCGCCCCCTCCTCAGCTTCCCCGAGCAGTGCAGAGGCGCAGCGCCCCAGGGAAAGCCCTGCTAGGGTCTTTATTGTTTTTAATGTTTTGTTTTAATATTGATAATTTTATCATTGTTCCTTTTATGACTGTGTGCTGCTTTTCCAGAGACTTGCTCAAGGTGGCATATAAATTTTCTAAGTATACCACTATTTATCTGGGCACATGGCACATAAGTACTGGAGAAATTTCACCAACCCTTCAGCAGCTTCCACCCCATCAGTTTGGTGTAGTGGTCAGGAGTTGAACTGTAATCTGGGAGAACCGGGTTTGATTCTCAAAAGACCTCTCTCAGCCCCACCTACCTCACAGGGTGTCTTGTTGTGGGGAGGGGAAGGGAAAGGGATGGGTAGTGCACATGTCCCGGGTATCTCAAGTCTACTTGAAACCTGGTGGTTTCAAGGGAGCAGGAAGAGAATGAGGGTGTGTTCTTTATGCTTATTTTTATTGCACAAAGTATTGGATAGGGAAGGGAATGGAGGAAGAGCAGGTCAGTTTCACTCACCTGTGGAGTGGCGCCTGAGGGGTGGGTGTTGCCTTCTGACACACTTCCGTTATGTTAGGGGGTGTGGCATATGCAAATGAGATGCTAATGAGCTCCTGCACCTCTTTTTCTACGAAATGACCCCTGGTTATAATATCTGGGAACACATGGTGGTGGATAGTGCTATAAAGTCATGGCCAACTTATGGCAACCCGGTTGGGTTTTCATGCAAGAGAAGAACAAAGCTGGTTTGCCATTGCCTGCCTCTGAAAAACAGCCGTGGAGTTTCTTGGTAGTCTCCCATCTAAATACTGACCAGGGCCAACTCTGCTTAACTTCCAAGATCTGATGTGACTGGGCTAGCTTTGGCTATCCAAGTCAGGAGTCTATGAGAAGTCAAATTGGTACCATGGTTCATGTAATGCAAAGTTTGAAGTAGCTTTGGAGGTTTCTGCTTTACTGACATCTGTAGATATTTTGAGGGAGACTCAAAGAATCTCAGGTCAGACGAATAACAACCCCTAGAGGGCTTTGCACATCTTTTCGCTGGATACAAACATTCAGTGACATTCATTTGGCAAAGAACCAAGTATCAGTAACTCTGTCTCCTTAGCAATAAGGGGGAGAGAAGATATAAAGTCTGCTGAAGCAAATATAAACCTTTCTAAAAAAAAATGTGGATGGACTTTGTATCTTGCCTTAATGGCCTCGTCGTTCCTGCTCAGCCGGCCTCGTCGTCCCCTCCCCCCACAAAATAACGCATCAACATTTGCAAGTTCATAGCAAAAATTGGGAATGAATGGGGGGGGGTCTAATTGCGATTGTAATGACATTTTCAGCAGTGTTAATGCGTTGTGGGCCACCTATTCAGGAAGCAAAGTGCTTACCAAGGTTGGCAACCATTTAGTCGAAATTCTGAATAAAGCGAACAGCCTTCAGGGACGGGGAGGAAACTGACTGGTACTTGAGAAAATTCCAACTCTTCCTATGAAATGAAAGAACGACGTACTCTCAGCAGGTATTGGAAAGAATCCTTTCATATTAGCAACTGATTGAGGCCCATTAACCTTGGAAAAACCTCAGATGTATCCAGCATAACTAAAGAGAATGGGGGTTATTTTTTCGGGACTGGCGAGGTATAAAATTACATCCTTGGTGGGTAATGGCTGAACATCTCCTTCTCTCTTTCTTATTGACGATTAACAGCATTTATTAACAAGGCTAGAATCCTCAGACAAAGATGGGCCGGGGCACTTTTGGCATGACAATGGCTGTCCAGTCTTTTTGCAAAACAACAGAGCAACTGAATGCAGTGCAGGATGAGAAGCATCAGGAAAATGTCTCCTGCAATCAGTGTTGGAAATGGAAACAAAAAGAAGGTTCCTTTTATCATATGTGGCGGACTTGTGAAAAAGCAAGGAACTATTGGTCAGTGATATATGAGGAAATGCAAAAAATTGTGAAATGTACTTTTTTAAAAAAACACCAGAATTGTTTTTGCTAGGTCTTAAGTTGGAAGATATAGATGTCAGTAAACGGACAATGATATGGTATATGGCAGGGGTGGCCAACCTGTGGCTCGGGAGCCACATGCGGCTCTTTCACACATATTGTGCGGCTCCTGGCAGGGCAGCTGGGGAAGCAAAGGGGAGGCATGCTTTTTCTCTCTTTCTCCCTTCCTTCCTTCCTTCCTTCCCTCCTCCCTCCCATCTATTTGCTTTCCTAGTTTCTCTCTCTCTCTTTCTTATAACTGGTTTTCCTCGTTTGTTTTTATTTTTGGCAGTCCCATTTAACGTTAATAAAAAGCAAATTTGCATATTTTTAAAAATAAAAACGTGTGTGTGATATTTGTTCCTGTCTTGCGGCTCTCAGACATCTCTATGTGGCTCTTACGTTTATTCTATGTGGCTCTTACGTTAAGCAAGGTTGGCCACCCCTGGTATATGGTGACAACAGCAAGAATGGTTTATGCACAAAACTGGAAGAATGAAAGAACTCCAGAGCTTTGGGAATGGCTCAGAAAACTAGTATTTTTGGCTGAAATGGACAAATCGACTAAGAAACTGAACAATCAAGATTCTATGATATTTTTAGAAGAATGGAAAGATCTGCAAGAATATACAGAAAAGTGTATTGAATTAAAGGGAAACATATTTACATTTTCTAACTATTGAAAAATCTGTAATAACTGTATATGTATCTAATATTTTTAGGAATGGAATAATATATAAAAACATTAGAGGTACATATGTTATAGAAAAAGAGCTAAATACTCAATCTTTTTTAATGAGTAATTTACCTGTTAATTTAAGTCTAAGTACAGGTGTGGGGTATGCTGGAAGCCTAGAAGGGGGGAGGAGGAAGAAAAATAAAAAGAGGTCGATAAAAAAATAAGATAAATTTACTGTCTAATGAAAATGGGGACTTCAATTAAAAAAAATTATTAAAAAAAAAGGAAAATGTCTCCTGCTTAAGAGTATTGGCAAATTTTGTGACTCCTGTAGTTTAGCTCATAAACTGGAGCTTCTGCTATGGTATGTCTGCATTTGACATAAAATAGTTGTCATGTTTCCCGTGACTAAAATAAGATTTGATAGTAAGATTAATGTAAAAGTAGCTTTTGTGTGTGTAAGTCAGACTGAGATTGCTTTTTTGCAGTGTTTTATCAGTGCATAAGGGGCGTGGTGGCTCAGAGGATAAGACACTGAGCTGCACACTGGAAGGTCTGTAGCTCGGCAGTTCGAGACCTGAGTGCCACATGATGGAGTGAGCTCCCATCTCTGGCTGCATCTCCTGCCAACCTGCAGTTCGAAAGCAAGACAATGCAAGTAGATTAATAGGTACCATTTTGGTGGGAAGGTAACAGCGTTCTGTGCGCCTCGGCGTTTAGTCATGCCGGCCACATGACCACAGAAACAGAGATGAGCAGCGCCCCCTAGAGGCGGATTCGACTGGCTTTCGAGCAAGGGAAAACTTTACCAATGCATAAATGCACATCAGTGATGTAGGAGTGGCAGATAAACAATGTCTTACTTATTTACACAGCAAATATGCTAAAAACACTCCAAATGGTTTAAGATGGAAATTAACTACAGGAACTGAATGCTGAGGCCAACCGTTCACACATTGATTCTGGAAATCATTGTAGAAATTTTCCTTGTTAAAACAGAACTAAGGAGGAGTGAAACATGGTGCAGACAGTTCTTCTTGCTTGATTAATTAGTTAATTAATTATCGTACGGCAGTGTGTGTAGAATAGCCAGGAGATCCTAAGGCTGAGGACAGACTGGCAACCTGGAGCAAGATGAATGCGAAGGAAACTGCTGCGGGGGAAAAACTCCCCGGGGCTGGCCGTTCACACCAGCCGGTGTATTGTGCAACGGTGCCGATACGGAGCATTCAGACTGCTGTGGAGTGGCCCCACGTGGGCTGGCCTCCGCAGCTCGTGATAGGGCTGTTTCGGCAATTTGCGCATGTGCGCTCATGCGCAAACTGGCAAAACGCCGCGTTCACACTGCTGCCTCTGCTTGCCTCCCGCCTTCCTCCGGTTCACACTGCCTGGAAGCGGGAGGCAAGCGCAAAACGTCCCCTGTTAAAGCGGATGGAAAGCGAGTGGGAGACGGGTAAGTGCAAAACGGAGCCGACGGACAGATGTGCATGTCTGAACGCGCTCCCTTCTTCCACTTCCACTTCCAACACGGGGCTGTCCCGCTTTACATTGCCAGTCTGTCCTCAGCCTAAGATTGACGGGAAGCCAGAAGTTCTAGCTCTTTAGCATTATGCACCACTAGGCGGTGAGCGAGACTTTTTTTTCTTAAGGCAAGAGATGTTTCAGAGGTGGTTTGCCATTGCCTGCCTTTGCATCATGAGCCTGGTATTTCTTGGAGGTCACCCTTCCAAATACTAGCCAAGGGTGAATCTCCTTCGCTTCTGAGATCTGATGAGATCGGGCTAGCCTTGGCTATCCAGGTCAAGGTTTCTTGCATGATAAAAGATGAAGCAAATGTGCTGATCTCTGATTTATTTCAGGTCACCTTATCTTGTGCATGCAGATTTAGCTTGCCAAGTGTATGGAACCCATTAGGGCTCCATGCTGGGTACTCTAATTATGCTTCTGAAGTTTCCAGATTTTGATCACACAGAGTTCCCTGTAGCTTCCAGTTCATTTCCACTTTCCTCCTCCACATTGCCAATGTGCATATGCACACACTACAAAAAAAAAAAAAAAGCAAAACAATGTTATACAACTGAATCAAAATACTTTCTGGCAGAGATATAGCAATATGCAATTGCACTCCCATGCCTTGGTAAGTCCCACAAAAATAATCTTGATGTAACGATGCATGCAATTAAAATCCAGGTTGCTTTTCTGCATGGCCATAAAGATATACATGCTCACCGGTACTATGGATAACGCTTTGTACAGAGTCTGGAGAGAAATGAATGGAACCTTCCTAATGTGCTGATTCCACCGTAGGAACAAGACCCGTTCCAATTTCCAAACTCCAAAGAAAATTTTAGAAATTTCATGATCCCCTATCAAAGGTAGTCTGCCAATACAGCTGTGTGGTTTATGCTCCCAAACCAGGCTTGACAATGGACCTAATTAATCCAAAGATAATCACCTTCATCTATGAGTATGTATAACTGAACAGCCACAGCCTTAACCAGGAATGGTAATTTAGAGATCTGTCTATAATTTCCTCGATCGTCTAGGTCTAGGGTGGGCTTTTAGAAGGAAATGGGTAACCACGGTCTCCTTAAGGAGATGGGGACCACTGCATCTCTCAATGAGGCATTTACCACTTCTCTAACAAAATTACATGTTATCATGGTTTTTTTTTTTTTCAGTGCATCTCTAGAGATAATAACTTGTGATCTTATCTGGCAGAGATGCTTTTTAAAATAGCATTTTACCAGGGAGAAAGAAAATGAAGAGAAAAGCTACCATGTGGTTTTCCACCTTAAAAAAGTGATAAAAAATCATCTGTATGCTCCCAGAGCAAGACAAGATAGCTATTTTTTTTTAAAAAAGAAAGAAACATACTCATAAGATTCCATGATGGAGTTTAGTTATGTTGAAGAACCTTGAGATGAGAACCTTGAGATCATGAGATGAGAAAGAGACTGGGGTGGAGCTCCACTTCCTAAATGACCAGGAGAGGATGTTGGTCTAATAATCAGGGCAGTATAATTAGAGGCATCTGTGGGGAGATGCTCTGTGTGCCTCAATATGTCATAAATGCTTCAGCACGTCGGATTTCTGCTCAAGTTAGCAGCAGCCCTGCCACATGGAATTATCATTATCATTTCTGGAACCATTCACATGACCAGTGCAGACAGTGCCAATTCATTAGGGATACTGCTGAATTTCATAAACCTATCATATCCCCCATTTCCATTTTGTTTCTCCCTTGTGCATGGGTCTTTATTTTTGTGCCATTTTCTGTCCCCATGCATTTCCCCCCTACTATGTTTACGCATTTTACTCTTATTTTAGTAGGCAAAAAAGGGATTTAAAATGCTGCAAAATGGCATTTTAATCGAGAACACCTGCTACAAACATTGGTACGTTATGTGCTGTCAAGTTGCTGCTGACTTATGGCGACCCTATGAATGAATGACCTCCAAAATGTCCTATCATTAACAGCGTTGCTCAGGTCTTGCAAACTGAAGGCCTTGATTGAGTTGATCCATCTCATTTGGGGGGTCTTCCTCTTCTCCTACTGCCTTCAGCTTTTCCTAATATTATGGTCAGTACTATTGTCTTTTCCAGAGAATCTTGTCTTCTCCTGATGTGACCAAAGAAACAAAAGGTGATATATGAAAATGGGCATACTTGCATATCCATTGAAAAGTATTGGAGTCGGGAGTGAACAGTGAAACAGCTAGATCTTTATTGCTGGTCCGGATGAAGCATACAACCCAGGGCTCGAAGCCCTCCTTTTATGCTGGCCTGATAGGCTATTATCCAACTGGCCTGATGCTGGCCTGATAGGCTATTATAAGTCTATTTACATCTCATAGGTTCCCTGGGAGAAACCTAGGTACATGATTGGTGGCCGGTTTGAATCCACCTGGCCTTTGTTCTACCTGGCTGAAGCTCAGGTAGTTTCTTGGCCATGTGCTCTGGCCACATGGCGGTCGCCATTACTGGAGCAAATGGCGACTGCATGGTCAATACATAACATCCATGAAATCTGTCAATGAGGTCAACATATATATTTGGAGGAAAGAGCAGGTTAACATCCGTAAAAGGGATCAAACAAGCCACAACTTTATTGGAGGACATAGAGACATCTACTTAGACCATGGTGGAGGAGATAGTCCTAACCTTTCCCTATGGAGGTACCCAGGTTTCCACCTCTTACCTGAAGTCCTGTGAGATGCCATACTAACCCATGGCTCTTTGAAAATAAAAATCACAGGTGAAATACATTATCAGGGAGAAATGGAATCAAAATGGGGATTTGGGTAAGTCAAAACACCATAGATGAGAAATTCACTCTTTGTTTCCAAGGACAATTCCCATCATCTTGGGTTTGACCTGTGAGCACTGACAAAATTTTCATGCTAATCAGGTGTTCTTGAACTAGTTAGTTATGTAATTCCTACATTCTGATTCAGTGGAAGTTTTCAAACATCCTTCCAGGGCAGCTATACTGCTAATTTTTTTAGGCTCCACAGTGGTATCTAATTGCCATTAAATATGGCAACCAACAAATGCAAAAAGAACACAAAGATGATACACGAACTAAAGACCCTCAAAACCACACCTGGATGTCCCTGATAGTCATGGTGTACATGGATAGAACATTGGGAGAGGATGTAGTCCTTGGTCACGTAGACATGGAGGGAACTATGGCTTGATAACAGTTCCCAGGTTTCATCCCCTTTGGTTGGAACAGCTAGCTAGCTGCTTCTGTGGGGTCTTTTTTAAAGTGGTTCTATGGATTTATTGGAGACTTTGCTCTTTGGGGTTGTCATCCTTCATCGCTGCTAGTCTACATAATTATACAGAATTATAGACACACTTCCCCTGAACGCCGAAGATGATAATGGGGGCATCTATTATTTCTCTCATAAACCTGTTTAGATAACTTCTAAAAATGCTGTGTTCAGTAGGTAACAGCCAGGAATAAAGGGAATTTAGTGGCTGCCTAGTTATTAGGAGCTCATAAATACTACCATGTGTAAGGCATGCGGGCTTATAAGGCAGGAGAACCATCTGTGTAGGCAGGGCTCTTTTTTGTAGAAAAAGCCCAGCAGGGTTTATTAGCATTATAGGCCACACCTAATAGCATAAACTCATTAGCATATTAGGCTACACCCCTTCCAGGATCAGCTTCCCAAGGTGCCCCGCGGCTTGCAAAGCACATGGGGAACCTGAGAGAAAGAAGGCAGTTTTTGGATCGGCTTCCCCAGGGGGCCCGCAGCTGCAGGGCACCTGAGGAACAAGAGGAGGGGAGGCAGTTTAAACTGCCTTCCCTCCCTGGATCAGTTTGGCTTCCCCAGGTGCCCCTCGGCTTGTGAGGCACCTGGGGAACCTGGGGGGGGGGGGGAAGGCTGTAGGCGTGGCTACTTCGGAAGCCAGCCAGAACTCTGTTCCTGTGTGTTCCTGCCCCAAAATAGCCCTGTTTGTAGGCAGTGTGGAAGTACCTGGTCGTGGTTGAACAACAGGCCAGAAAGGGAGCCTTTTACACTCATTTCAAATTGCCTGACATTTATTGAGTTAAATGTGAGTCATGCCTACCCTGCTAAATCTCCTCAGACTCAGGTGCCTTCATTGAGCAGAAAATTGATTGTGGATCCAACCCACTGAATGGGGAAGGGTGGAGTGGGACACTTTTGAGAAAGCGGCCAAACAATTGAGAACAATTCTGAGCTTCCCTCTCAGAGCTGTTCTCTCAAGAGCACCTAAAAATGCACTCCCTCTTTGGTTCAACCGAACATATTGCAAGTTACCTCTTGGTATCAATCAGCACATCTTCTAGAATCACAAAGTGGGTTTTATTAAAAGACATTTAGTCCAAACGCTGGCCATTTCCAGATCGTGCTGTCTATATGTCAGCCAATATGCCTATCATACAAGATCACGTGCACACACTGATCCATTGATGCATGCATGTTGTCCAAAAAACAGCACATCACAATCTGGAGGGCTAGCCCACATCATAGACATCTCATCTGTACACTGAATTCCCCAAACCAGGAAGTCAAGTTTTTGGCTGATGTAACTGAAAAGATCCTGAAACTTCTCAGCTTGGCGAATTTTGCAGCTTTTCCAACAAATCACCAGGATTGTGTTTTGTTTTGTTGTTGCCTTCAAATCAAAGCTGACCTATGGTGACTTCATGGGGTTTTCAAGGCAGAGACACTTGATAAAAAGTAGGAGGAATAGACTGTGATTCAAGCACAGAAATCATCCCATACCACTAATGGACAGCATTTAACTGAAGATGGTAACGTGAACCTTGGCTGTTCTACATGGAAAGCATGTGCTCTGCTTTGAGTTATGTCTCCAAATGAGTCTGCATCTAGAACTGGGTATATTACAACCAAATCAACCTGTAGAAGAGAGAGAGAGAAAAAACACTGCTTAAAAACAAAAGCATTATCCCTTCTCTCTTCCCCCTGCCCCGTTTCCCTTCCTTTACACTCTGCTTGTGGGAAATTGCATAAACAAGTAAGATAGAATTTGTCCTGAATTTTAAACAGTATTAGATTCCAAAATGTCGGTGTTCATGCCAGCAGCGGAAAGCTCGGCTTGGTCTTTTTGAACTGAGGACGAGACAAAGTTCAACCTCCAGGAGATTTTTTTTTTTTGGAAAAAAAACAAACCCAGCACTAAACTATTCTCTTGGAAATACCTTGAAAAGGGCAGGATATTGGAATTTGAGACAATGGGGAGAAAAATGATCTAGCAGGGAAGTCTACTGGCATTATAATGAGAAAGGTTATTCTGGGAAAAAGAACTTGAATATAGTAAAGTCAAATTACCTTCCAGCACTGTGATAGGGATGTACTGAATATTCGTCCGTGAACATTTTCAAGGTGAAAGCAGGCTTCCGGGGGTCCTGAAATATCTTCCCTACCAAATTGTTATTTTCCATAGTAGTTTGCAGCAGGTCCTTCTCATCTTTACTTCTTGAACAACAATTCCCTATTTTGGTGTTCTCTTTCCCCAAGTGATCCTAACCAATCAGGGATCACATAATCAATGTGAAGTAGCCAGTCAGACTGGGATAGATGACATCACAGAGCCAGCTGTGAGTAAAGGCAATATGTCACATCCTGGCTTCTCCGGGACAGTCGGCCAGGGGGTCAGGGGCTTCAGGGCATGATCTTTCGCCAGTTGTGATGGGTTAGCAAGCCTCAGATGTAGCTGAAGGAGGGGGGTTGGTCACACCAGAGTCCCTCTCTCCAGTTCACAGGCTCTTGGGGTTTCTCTCTATATCCCTCCACATTCGCCTCTGAGAGATGAGTGCTCTCCCTCCCTGGCCAGCCTTAGCCGCTTGGCTTAAATCATCCTCCCAATCAACCCTCTTCCCCTCTCCCACCAATCCCCATCTTTCCTCAGAGGGGCAGTTGAGACGACCTGTAGTTTTACCCTAGAGGTGCTGTTCCCGCTGGACCTGCCTTTGTCCGCTACCCTCAGTGTTGGGTGGGGCCACAGCTTCACCTGACCTTGACTCCCATCTGGACCTTGTTCCAGCTTCATCCTCCATGGGGCCTGGGTGGTTCAAGGTACTCGCTTGGGGCTCCATGGCTTCTTCCTCTTCTCTTGGCTCCAGCTGGTCTGCCTGGTCTGCCTCTGCATCATGAGCCTGGCATTTCTTGGAGGTCTCCCATCCAAAAACTAGGCAGGGATGACCCCACTTATCTTCAGAGATCTGATGGGATCGGGCTAGCCTGGGCTAACCAGGTCAGGCTCAAAGTTTACTGCAGATGGTTAATCCTTTCTACCCTCATGATAGTCATATTCTGCATTCTCAGGCTAACTCACATGAGCTATCATGCCCAACCCTAATGGAATTCTTGTGGTTAAAGTCTCTATTTCCCTGATGGCTACACCTTTCAATCACTCTGTCTGCACCAAAGCAAAACAATATCAACTATAGCGCCATATACGCATTCGTGTTCTCAAGAACTTTCATGATGTTAGATGCTGATTGTTGGGCTCTTTGTCATCAGGAGAAAGTGCAAATCAGAAATGCAGAGAGAGAAGGAATGGAGTGTTTGGGGGAACATGGCAAGAATATATACATGAAGGTTATAAAGAGGTTGCTTCCAAAATTCTCCACTCCTGAATTTCTTTCAACATGTTGGAACTCTGAACTTACTAGTCTTGTTGGAACTCTTGGTCTGGGGCAAGTGATGCTCCATATTCTTGGTGCTTGGGTGGGGGGCAACATTGGAAGGCTTCTAGTGTCCTGAACCCACTGGTGGACCTCCTGTTGGCACCTGGTGTTTTTGGCCACTGTGTGAGAGTGTTGGACTGGATGGGCCATTGGCCTGATCCAACATTGGCTTCTCTTATGTTCTTATGTTTCTGGAGTGGAGCTGATGCATTAAGGATCAGGATCAGCCTTTGGGTTGTGTGACTCAAGGCTGATAATGTAGACTGCCTGTGGGACTGCAAGTTGTGCGGCTTGTGGGCTGCAGCTCCAGGATGGTAACCTGCTTACTATGCTGGCCAAGGCTTGTGCCAGGGGCAAGGTGGCTTGGCAAAGGTGGCAAGAAGGGCTCTGGACTGGACTGGACCCCTGGGTTGACCCATTCCATGCTGTTGGTTGGCCCTTGTCACTTGTTCCATGAAGGTAGCAATGAAGGGGGGGCATGCAAGGGTCAGGGATTACAGGGCGGGGGAGATATAGTGGTGGGCATAGGTGCTCTTCCTCTAATTGGAATGGAAGAAATAAGAGATATGGATATGCTTGGACTTCTTCCCACTTACATTCCATCCTGAAGGATGTTGGTTGTAGGGCTAGGAAAATTTACCCTTCTCCGACACTTCAATGCCAGGTCGATCAATAATAAGACCGATGTGCCCTGTTATTATCTCACAGAGTCATGGGTAGACCTGGCTTGTGTGACCAAGACTGGGTGAGGGATGGTGAAACTGTCACCTTGAACCAGCTTACCCCACCTGGGTTCTCAGTCTTTCACCAGTCACAGACATATGGGCAGGGGTTTGTGTGGCTTTACTTATCCATGAATTTTGTTCCTTTAGGCCGCTCCCAACAATCTCTGGCACTTAATGTGTAGGTCTAGCGTGTGATGTCAAGGAGAGTTTGTCTATCTGGCTGATGTACCGACCACCTAACACACCAGCAGATACCGTGTCTGACCCATTAGATGCTGTAACAGGCTGGGCATTGGAAGATCCGAGGCTTTTGGTCCTGGGTGATTTCAATGTTCATGCTGATGATGCAGTGCCTGTCCAGGCCAGGGACCTAGAAGAGAAGAAGAAGAGAAGAGATTGGATTTATACCCCGCCCTTCACTCCCCAAGGGAGTCTCAGAGCGGCTTACAAACTCCTTTCCCTTCCCCTCCCCACAACAGACACCCTGTGAGGTAGGTGGGGCTGAGAGAGCTCTTGACAGAAACTGCTCTTTTCCAAGGACAGCTCTTATCAGAACTACACTATGGCTTGCCCAAGGTCATCCAGCAGGTGCAAGTGGAGGCGTGGGGACTCAAACCCGGTTCTCCCAGATTAGAGTCCACGCACTTAACCACTACACCAAACTGGCTCTGCGGGATCCAATACACCCTGGCACCTCATTAGATGAGCTGTTGGAGGACTGGGATAACTGGCTCTCTCAAGCCATCGACGAGATCACCCCCCAGTGCCCTGTATGCCCCCGCGCCAAAGCAGCACCATGGTATACCATGGAGCTGCGGAGGATGAAGCAGCAGCTAAGACAGCTAGAGCGAAGGTGGCGGTGTGGTCGTGACGAAGTGTCACAAACATCTTATAGGATGTTTATGAAGGACTATGAGATGGCAGTGAAGGCCACGAAGAAGGAATTCTATGCAACCTCCATTGTGTCTGCGAGCTCACACCCAGCCCAATTATTTAGTGTTATTCGATCTATTACGACTCTGCCACAGGGCAGACCAAATAGTAGGGAACTGGCTATCGGCTGTGAGGCATTTGCAAGTTTTTTTGCAGACAAAATCATGACACTCTGCCAGGACCTCCTGGCCACAATTGAGACAGTAAAGGAATTGGAAGCCCCTTGTCCATCTTCTGGTCCACTACTGGACCACTTCAATCGACTCACTTGGGAGTAAGTTGACAGGATCCTGGCAGTGGTGAGGCCTACCACCAGCCTCTTTAACCTCCTTGACCTACCACCAGACCTCCTTTCTGACTAGTGAAATCTTGAGAGGAGAGCATCTGGGCTCCTCTGGAAGAAATTATCAACTTGTCCCTTTCTATTGGGACTTTTCCAGAGGCTTTGACAGAGACGGTAGTTTGTCTGCTCCTGAAAAAAAATCATTGGACCCAACGGTCCTGACCAACTACCACCCAGTATCGAACTTACTGTTCCCAGGTAAGGTGGTTGAGAGAGCAGTGGCCGAACAACTCCAGGATTTCCTGGGTGATGCTTCCCTACTTGACTCCTTCCAGTCTGGCTTCTGCCCTGACCATGGGACAGAAACGGCTCTGGTCGCCCTTACAGATGTTCTCCATAGACATCTGGATTGAGGCGGGTCAGTGCTGCTGTTGTTATTAGACTTAACGGCAGCATTTGACAAGGTCAGCTACAATCTTTTGACCCACCACCTCGCTGACGTAGAACTTCAGGGAACTGCCTTGAAATGGTTTTCCTCCTTTCTCCATGGTCAGGGACAGAGGGTGGCACTAGACGAGAGGGTCTCTTCACAACACCCACTGGAATGTGGAGTACCGCAGGGGGCAATGCTCTCGCCGATGTTATTCAACATCTATATGCACCCCCTTCGTTCAGTTATTCCGGAGGTATGGGCTGGGCTTTCCTCAGTAGGCTGATGACACTCAGCTGCATCTGTTAATGGTGGCCATCCATCCTCCATCCCTGGAAATCTGGCTGAGGCTTTGGATGCTGTGGCTAAATGGTTGGGGCAGGCTCGATTGAAGTTAAATCCATTGAAGATGCAGGTCCTGTACCTGGGTTGGGGGCTATGGAGGTGGGCACCAAGCTTCCCACACTGGAAGGGGCACCTTTGGTGCTGGCCCAGTCCATGAGGAACCTGGGAGTAACACTGGATGCCTCCTTATCTATGGAGGCCCAGGTTACTGTAGTCACCAGATCAGCATTTTTCCATCTTAGACAGATTAGGCTACTGAAGCTCCCTATAGAGATCAGGGCCCTGTGGTATCTTATCCAATTCCACAGGGCCTGCAAGACAGAGCTCTTCCACCAGGCCTTTGGCTGAGGCAGCAGGCATCCACACATGGCCTCCCTGGGGCTGCTGTCATCTACCCACTGACAACCAGCCAGATCCAGTGATATCAGTGGGCTAGAATCTCCCAGTGGCAAGCTGCAGCTACTCTTTCTGTATGTTTATAATCTGTTTTAAATTTTACTGTATTTATTAACATTATGTAGAAGAAAAAGAAGAGAAAAGATTGGATTTATACCTCGGCCTTCACTCGGAGTCTCAGAGTGGCTTACAAACTCCTTCCCCTTCCCATCGCCACAGCAGACACCCTGTGAGGTAGGTGGGGCTGAGAGAGCTCTGACAGAAACTGCTCTTTATCAAGAGCAGCTGTGAGAGAACTATGGCTTGCCCAAGGTCATCCAGCTGTTGGAAGTGGAGGAGTGGGGAATCAAACCCGGTTCTCCCAGATTAGAGTCCACGCACTTAAGCACGATACCAAACTGTAACCTGCCCTGAGCCCATTTACCAGATGGGCGGGATATACATGTGAAAAATAAATAAATAAATAGTTAATAAAGTGGCCCTTTAGTTTACCCAACTTTGTTGTCCACCTCTTTCTTCCGACTGGGGGGTCAATGCTCTTAAGGAGTGGTCAGACAGCAAAAACTGAGGTGTGAAATCGGACAACTGAGAAACCACCAGAAGAGACCCAGTAACAAATTAATCCATCTTGAAGAGGGATTAGAGCTGAAAACCAGTGACTAGGGGATGGGAGGTGGATGTTGCTGTGTGATCGTGCATTTAAAATCTGCTAGGGAACTGTGACAAAAACTGATTAAACAGCACATCTGACCGCACCCTTAGAGATGTAACTTTGATTCACGAGGAGGGAATGAGAGATTCCATGCAACAGTTCAGTGGACGGAACAAGGGAAAGCTGCTCATTCTAACCCTGGATGTTGTCTATACCTCCAGCTGCCCTTCCAGAAGCCAAAGTAGAGTTCTGTTGACAGAAATCTTTTCTGCAAATCTTCTGCCACTCTCTGATTCTATTAGTCACGCGAACTGATAGAGAAGTCTGAATGACGGAGTGAGGCAGGAAATGATCTGCCATTAGCTCTTGCTGCATATCTCGGGCGGTGGAAGCCTCATAAGCCGTCAGCACTTATCTCGTTGGCTCAGCGTTGAGATGATTTCCATAATAAGCACTGTCGAACTGAGGGGCTTAGAGGTGTCTCAAGGCACCACACAATGTAACGTTTTCTGCAAATCTGATGTCTGTAAAGGTGACGACAATTGTGTTAACAAAAGGAAAGGAACACGGACAACATGCTGTCGTTGGCAGCTGAGAAGACAGTCGTGTCTGGAGCTGCCTTCTTCTTCCTGGTAGGATTTGACAGTCATTGGCTGCCTGCTCAGCTAGTGCCAAGGTGAAGATTCTGGGAAATATTGCCTGGAAGACAAGACTTGAGTTTTGCTTTAAGGGTTTCTGTAAACTGGCATCACAGACCAAGAAGAAAGCTGCCAAAGTGGGCCTAACACAGTCTCAGCTAAAGAGCGAGTTATATGAAAGCTCCTATGAGGTACAGGCTTAAGATTGGGAGTGGTGAGCAGGGATGCCAACCTCCAGGTGAGGTCTGGAGATCTTCTAGAATTACAGCTGATCTCCAGACTACAGAGATCAGTTCCCCTAGACAAAATGGCTGTTTTGCTGTGTGGACTCTATGGCTATTCTCAGCTGAGGTCCTCCCCCTCCACAAACCCTCCCCTCCCCAGGCTCCACCCCCAAATCTCCAGGACTTTCTTGACTCAGAGCTGGCAATCCTATGAACCACCAAATTCAACTACCACCTCAGCCACTTGTTTACTATATGTCCAGAAATTCTTCTTTGCAAATATAGACATGATAGTATCAATGTAACCTGGGAGGATCTGGGAGATCTGAGTTCGAATCCCTACTCAGCCCTGAAGCTCACCAGCTAGTTTATCTTTCCTAACCAACTTCACAGAGTTGTTGCGAGGACGTAATGGAGGGAAGAACCATGGATACTATCTTGAGCACCTTCACAGAACTTTCATATTTGCCTGTGGAATATTTTAAGAACTTAATGGGGATAATCACAGAGAACAGGGGAGTTCAGTTTTGAGCATAGGGGTCTTGGCCCATCACTATTTTGGAAACATATATCATCCTTCAAGTCAGTTGAGGGGCAGCCACCTGATCCTTTTCTTGTACTGTGTGGACATCTAATTTGTCTCTTCAGCTGCTGAGTAGAATGCCGTATGGCAGGAATCCCCAACTTTGTTGAGACTGTGGAAACTTCTGGAATTTTTGGAGTGGGGAGTGGGCGCCACCACAAAATGGCTGGCCAGCAACAAAATGGCTGTCATGGGGGCTAAGGCCAATCACAACATATTGGGAGGTCAAAAGTCAAGCATGATGGAAGCAGTGGTTTTCACATGGGTGATCCCTCCAGGCCCCAAAGGTGATGCCTCCTTAGCTGTTCTGAAGCACTTCCTCCTAGAATGAAGGAACACAAGAACACAAGAGAAGCCAATGTTGGATCATTAGGCCAATGGCCCATCCAGTTCAACACTGTGTCACACAGTGGCCAGAAACACCAGGTATCATCAGGAGGTCCAGCAGCAGGGCCAGGACACTAGAAATCATCCCATTGCTGCCCCCTCCCCAAGCACCAAGAATACAGAGCATCACTTGCCCCAGATTGAGAGTTTCTATCTATACCTTGTGACTAATAGCCAGTGATGGACCTCTGCTCCATATGTTTATCTAATTTCCTCTTGAAGCTGTCCATGCTTGTAGCCGCCACCACCTCCTGTGGCAGTGAATTCCATGTGTTAATCACTCTTTGAGTGAAGAAGTACTTCCTTTTATCTGTTCTAACCTGACTGCTTGGCAATTTCATGGAGTGCCCACAAGTTCTTGTATTGTGAGAAAGGGAGAAAAGGACTTCTTTCTCTACCTGCTCTATCCCATGCATAATCTTATAAACCTCGATCATGTCACCCCTCAGCCGTCGTTTCTCCAAGCTAAAGAGCCCCAAGCGCTTCAACCTTTCTTTATAGGGAAAGTGTTCCAACCCCTTTATCATTCTAGTTGCCCTTTTCTGCACTTTTCCCAATGCTGTAATATCTTTTTTGAGGTGTGGTGACCAGAATTGTATAGGAAAGCCAGGACTGACCTTTTGCTTTGGGAAGAGAGAAGTGGGCACCAAGAAACAACACTGGCAGGCACCTTGGCACCCACAAGCACCATGTTAGATCTTACTGCCATAAGGTGTACAGTGAGTTGGGACAGGGTTTCCAGCTCCATGCTGGAAAATTCCTGTGGATTTGAGGGTGGAACCTGGGGAGGGGAGGGTTTGGGGGAAGGGAGGGATCGCAGGGGGTATAATGTCATAGGGTCCCTCCTCAAAACCAGTCATTTTTCTCCAGAGGAACTGAACTCTGTAGTCTGGAGATCAGTTGTCATTCGCAGAGATTTCCAGGCTGGTCTCACCCAAAGGGTGGCAGCCTTTGCCGGGGAGCAGAATTTAGCTGGATCAGGCCCTTCCTGGTCCAATGTTGATTTAATACTTTCACAGGAGTTCCAGCACGGTCCGACACACTTCATTGTGTGCGCTGAAGACCTCATTTGGGAGACATAAGGTAGAAGATGATAAGATGGGGACACTCCGGCCTTTATAGGTGCCCTTTCAAAAAGAGAGGGGGAAAAAGGCCCAAAAAATGCAAGCCATGAATTTACAGTGCAATTTCTATTTACTTGCTGAATGGAAACAACCACTTTGCATGTCTGTGCTTGAAAGGGAGCACACCAGCGCCAGTCTGGTTTGCATCTAATTATCCCATTTGAGCATATTCCACATGGCCACCCCCTACCCATTCTACTCAACTCAGTTTAATGTACAATGGACACCAACCATGTAAACAAAGCGTCCGTTCCCAGCCTTCATCATCATTCTCTAAGCCACTCTCTAGCTCAGGGAAACCTATTATTATAATCAGGAATCTTCTGGCATTGTGATGTGAGCCCAGAAATGCATTTAGACTGTGAGTGGTTTGTTGAGAAGGCGAGATAAAGAGTCTAGCCAGCGCAGAGCCGGGGCTGCGATGGGTCTGGCGGCAGAGCCCTTTCAAACCGTTCATTAAGTGGTAAAACACACACACAATCCATTAAAAATGATCTGCCAATAAAAGGAGTCCTTTGCTCCTGATTGTTTGCTTTTGGCTTATCCAAATAAGGTCTAATATCTTTCCTCTGATGAACGTTTGATCAAAGGGAAGTCCCGCAGCGTAAATGTGAATAAATAGTCACGGGTAAGGGTGGGGGGAGCACACACACAGCATACTCTGGTTTTCCGGAATATGGCGGCATCGAAAACATCGCTTTTAGAGATGCGCAAAACCTGCGGTATGAACTCCACTTTGAAATCCCATCTTGCATAAGCAGCAGAAATGGATGTTTGCTGTCCCCTTCTCCCATGTATATTTTTTCTGCTTCTGTTTACCTTCTGTTTACTCACTACCCTTCAATGGCTTGGGATTAGGCAAGAGAGAATGGCCCTCATTTTGTTTATTTTTTAGGGTCATGGTGGCTCAGTGGTTAAGATGCTGAGCTGCAGACCGGAAGATCAGTAGTTCAGCAGTTCGAGACCTGAGTGCTGTGTGATGGAGTGAGCTCCCATCTCTGGTCCCAGCTCCTGCCAACCTAGCAGTTCGAAAGCAAGAAATTGCAAGTAGATAAATAGGTACCGCTTCTGTGGGAAGGTAACAGCGTTCCATGCACCTTGGTGTCTAGTCATGCTGGCCATATGACCACAGAGAAGTCTTCGGACAATGCTGGCTCTTTGGCTTGGAAACGGAGATGAGCACCACTCCCTAGAGTCAGATTCGACTGGCTTTCGAGCAAGGGAAACCTTTACTTTTAGGGGTTTTTTGGTCAATGGCATTGGTTTCCAAAATAGGAAATCTCCCCAAATTTCATCTGGTCTCCAGACTACAGAGATCAGTTACCCTGCAGAAAATGGCTGCAATAGAGGGTGGACTCTATGGCATCATAGAAGAAGAAGAGAAGAAGAGATTGGATTTATACCCCGCCCTCCACTCCCCAAGGGAGTCTCAGAGCGGCTTACAAACTCCTTTTCCCTTCCCCTCCCCACAACAGACACCCTGTGAGGTAGGTGGGGCTGAGAGAGCTCTTTCCCAAGCTGTCCTTGGGGGAACAGCTGGTACAGAGCTATGGCTTGCCCAAGGTCATCCAGCCAGGTGCAAGTGGAGGAGTGGGGAATCAAACCCGGTTCTCCCAGATTAGAGTCCGCACACTTAACCACTACACCAAACTGGCTCTCCTCACTCTCTCCTCTCCTCTCGTATCCTCACTGAGTTCCCCAAACTCCACCCTCCCCGGACTCCACCCTCTAATCTCCAGGAATTTCCCAATTGAGCAGCCCTTTCCCTAGTTTTTCATCCTCATAACTTTGCCTCTGTTCATGCACACGTATTGTATGGATGTTACACACAATTTATACAGCATTTGTAGAAATATAATTTATGTGTGTGGTGTACATGTAATGGCAAGTTACATGCAGATGCATGCATCGTGTACAGAGAATGGCTGCGCAAACAAATGTTAGAAAATGTACACATTTTTAAAAGGAAATTTCCCACATGAGGAAATGGTGCAATAATGTCGAGTCACGTGTTCAGTCCTTACAAGCCTGAAGTAAATTGAAGCATGGATTTTTGAAAGGTGTAAACCCTAGAGGTGGGATGAGGCATTTGAAACCTTTCCTACGTAGGACCAGGGGTCTTGAATTACCACATACTGCCATAACAGCTTGCTCCTCTGTAACTTTCTGTTTTTGAGGCCCTGTCTCTGTGTGTCCCCTTTATCAGAAGCAAGGCAAGTGAGCATCAGCCACAAGTAGGTCACCAATGTGCTGGCAGATGCCTGGAGATTTTGAGGGTGGTGCCTGGGGAGGGTGGAGTTTGGGGAGGATGTGACATCACTTCGGGGTGACATTCTAGGAATTCCCCTTAGTCTTTGGAGGCCATTTTCCAGCCATTTCAGTTTCTCAAGGGCTGAGGTAGGAGGTTTACCTGCTACAAATGAGCAACTGGCAAACCTAGACACAAGGCACCAGCCTTGAGTGCATAAGTCCCACCCCCTAATGCCCATTTTCTTCTCCCGTGCATTGAGCTTGCTTTCATTCATCCTCCCCCACCCCCCAGGTTATCTGCCAGGCCCATCTGAAAATCTTTTAAGCATGTTTTTAAATGCTTGATATGTTATCAGTTAGTCTCATTCCTGTTTTCATGACAATCCTATTTGTGTTTTACCCTGCATTTATATTTGATTATATGGAGCGGCCTCCATAGTACTAGTAGAGGCTGTGGAAATATAAACAAAGGGAACAGACACTTCGAACTGTGACATCATCCGTACAGAACTCTCTCACAAGAGTACTTCCCCAGACTAGTTCCCAGGAGGATTTTAGAAAATACCTGAAGGTCGGCTAACATATTTAAAATGTGGTAGCATAGCCATTGCATATGCATCTTATTATTATTATTATTATTATTATTTTAAATCCATTGATTCCATAATTTCAACATTCACAAGTCATCAGACTGAATGCCAAGAGACCCTGTGTGATATAGCAGTTGCAGTGCTGGGCTAGTATCTGGGAGGGGAGACCCAAGTTCAAATCGCCACTCTGCCAAGGAAGCTTGCTGGGTCTGAATCAGCCACTCTCTCTCAGCCTAACCCACCTCGCTGAGAGAAAATGGAGGCGAGGATAATGATGTAAGTTGCTTTGGCTCCCCATTGGGGAAAAAGGAGTAGTGGTGGTCAGGGCTCCTTTCGTAGAAAAAGAGGGGCAGGAGCTCATTAGCACAACTCATTAGCATAGCTCATTAGCATATGCCACGCCCCCTGACATCACCGGAAGTGTATCAGAAAGGGAATGTCAGTTTCAGCCCCATTATACCCTATGGGCCATTGAAATCAATGGCAAAAACTCATAGGGTATATGAGGGGCTGGAGGAAAGGGGGTTCGAGGGAGAGGCTCCAAACTTGCAGGGTAGCTGCTGGGGCCTCTCCTCGAAATACCCACCAAGTTTCAAGAAGACTGGACCACGGGGTCCAATGCTATGGGCCCCCAAACAGGTTATCCCATCCCCTCCATTGTTCTCTATGGAGGGAAAAAATGTTAACTTTTTTCCCACCATAGAGAACAATGGAGGGAATGGGGGCAACTTGTTTGGGGGCCTGTAGAATTGGACCCCCTGGTCCAATCTTCTTGAAACTTGGTGGGCATTTTGAGGAGAGGCCCCAGCAGCTACCCTGCAAGTTTGGAGCCTCTCCCTCAAACCCCCTCCCCTCCAGTGGCTTTTAAAGTTGCCACCAAATTTCAGCGGCAATTTGGCGGCGAGCTGAATCAGATTAGAGAATCTGATTCAGCCCATGGCTGCCGTACTGGCCAGTCCTGAGCTGGTGGAGCTTCGCTCCGCCTCGCTCCGGCCCCAGTGGACCCCTGGTGGTGGTACAAATGAAGAACGTAAATAAATGAATAAGATTTCTTAAGATGTTCTCAGCCCCCAAGCTGCGAGCCCTGGGCTGAAAAACAAAGGCCTTTTGGCCAGGGTTGCCAAGTCACCACAGGGTGGGGATCTCTTAACCCCAGAGGGCCCTTCCTGCTGCCACTCAGCTGAGTGGCAGGAGAGATGTGTGGGGGAAATAGGGGGTGGGGTGGCCAGCATCCCAATGTACTGATGTCACTTCCAGCATGACTGGAAGTCGGACGTCATGTCAGTACTTTAAGGACCCCTCCTCCAACTGAGACCCCCTTGGGTAGAAGAGTCCCCCTTTTATTTTGGACTTGGTTTATATTTATTAATTTTGATTTTCAGCCCTCCCTCCCCTGTGCAACAGGGCTCAGAGGGGTGGGGGGACATTTCCAATAACAAGACTCACAGGTCAAGTTAAAAACTATTAAAACAATCTGAATAATTCCACTATATATGGCGCAGAAGTAGTACGCAACTTAATGTCCTTTTTCCCCGTGTGGAGAGAACGACAGAAGGAGCCAGGCTAGATGGCAAACCAGGGGCAAACCATTGCTGTCCTCAAACACAGTCCTGAAGGAACATCTCTGCCTTACAGGCCTTGCAGAACTGCATTTTAATAGGCACCCCCTTTTGAGCCTATGTGCCAAGGGGATCTGGAACTTGGGGAGTCTCATAAAGGTACTTGGGTTCAGCCATGACATTGGGAAATCCCAGGAAAGAGGAAGGATGTGCTGGAATTGTGCAGTCTCCTCCACCTCAAATGGCATATTTCTTCTCAAGAACAAAAAACCCCTTTCATGCCAAGCTCCGAGCTATGCCTAATACAGTCATATCCTTTGCTCCAAGGGACACTTCATCAAGGCAGTATGAACCATTTCCAGCTATAGACAGTTGAGCAACTCTTAAGTATCACTATCTAATCCGGCCATTGATAAAGACAGCCTAACATAGGATGGGCCATCAGGAGGACACTTATATCCATAATTCACTCCAAGTTCTTTGTCAATATGCCAAAACTGTCCAACAATCACCCCATCTCGGAATGTCAGGTATTTCCCCTACTAATCTTCCCACCAGATTTTGACAGCATTTACCTTCAAACTGCCTAGTCACATTCAAACTTCACATCTTGGACCAATCATGTTCCTGGGAAAATGGATTCCCATGTCTAGCTATGATACTCTTGTTCATAAAAAGACCATCCTAAGTCAGTGGAGAATGTGCTAGGTTCTCCCACTACCTGAACACCCCTGGAACTGCTTTGCAGGCTCCTTTTGTTGTTTTTGTTGCTCTGGTCCTTGGACCTCAGCTGCATCTGACCCTGGACCTCTCTGGACCCTAAACTTGGGATTGAAGGTTGTATGTCCCTTCCTTAAAACATCCCAGTTTCCTCCCTTCTACCTTTTATAAGTGTGCCCTCTTGTTAGTATGTTTGCGCATATATATGGTTACTTAGGGAATTAGTTCTCAGGTGCCTAGGTTCTTTACATTTTTGTTCTTTTTATTTTGTCTACATTCAAGTTATTTGTTTGTGTTTACAATCAATATCTCCAGGGGTCATTTCGAGCAGGAGCTCGGGGGAGCTCAGCTCTGGGAGTTGGTGCCAGCCACGCGCCCCCCCCCCCCCCCGTGGGGGAATGCCTGCTTGTGTCCTGGCTGCAGCAAAATGACCCCGTCCCCTGGAAAGGTCCTTGTTCCTCCGACCAGCCCTCTGAAGGCTTCAGCCACCACTGAAGTTCTCCTCCCAGAATAGTGGTGTTTCTGAGGCTTGGATTAGTAGTAGCTTTTTGCCAGATCTTTTCTGTCTGTCTGTCTGTATGTATGTATGTCTTTCCTTCCTTCCTTCCTTCCTTCCTTCCTTCTGACATACTTCCGGTGATGTCAGGTGGTGTAGCATATGCAAATAAGTTATGCTAATGAGTTATGCTAATAAGCTCCTGCACCTCTTTTTCTACGAAATGAGCACTGAATATCTCTCACTTTCTTTCTTCAGAATTTTGTTTTGGGGTATCTCCACAAGATCCACCCTGGTATAAGGTCCTACATTATTCCTTTCTGGGACCCTTATTAAAGCTAATTTTTCCTTATCTGGGTCCAGTTTGGGTAACATCACTCTGCTGGGGACGCTTTAACATTTAACCAAAATTCTATAGTTAAACAACAGAGCTTTGGCGAAAAGCTAGAGCATTCCCAGCTATCCACTGACATCATTTCCAGTAAAGCAGGAGGTTACATCATGGTATCACTGATGATGTCATTATATCACCATCAACCCCTCCATCCCCAGTGGAGAGTCTGCTGCTGTTTGCCAGCCTTTTGTTGACAGCCCTACTTGGGGCTCTTGCCTATCAGCTCCTACACAAGGGCTAGCACCTGTCCAGGTTAAATACTTGCTAAAAGAGGAGGGAACATTTAAGCCTAAGTGGATCTCAGCTGCTGCTAGCCTAATGCAGCAACTCAGAACAAAAGACCAAAGGAAACTGCAAAAAAAGGGGCTATCTTATTCAATACAAATATATTACAAACATTAAAGAGATAATGCATAGAAATATGTGTAGAAATGTATAAAGAAATGGTCCATAGGAGCGATCAGTTGACGAAAGTCTCCGGAATGGATCTTCGTTTCGAAGGAAACTTCATCTGATCGATGACTATGATATCCTTGTAGAAGTATATAACAATAAGGGCACGTTCTAAATGTACCATACAATTTGTGTAAAAGTAATTTTGTATATGATGATTAAAAGTTTATACATACGAAGTATATCCAATTTCTTGTGCAAGGAATAAATCACAAAGCAAATGACACAGCTCTGTAAAGCGAATAAACATTGTCGAGAACATAATCTCTTGTTACAAAATATACATCGGTATGCAAAGAAAACGTGTATTCAGGACTAAACAGGAACACTCACCTACATAACTTCAACAATACATTCTTCGAGAAGGAAAATAGCCACGGGCATACAAGATTTGCTAACACCTTATCAGGTGTGGACCGTTACAATGCTTAAATACACTATGTCTCTCTTAAAGTGACATGGACTAGCCACGCCCAGCAGAATCACTGCTGCCTACTGCAGCAAGCCAGCAGGACACTTCCTGTTTCCTCTTCAGTTCCTTTTCTTCATGAAGACACCTAGGGACAATCTCATTGTGAAAACTTGAGTATTCTGGAAGGCCTTGGAAGGGGACTAATGACATGGGCAGTGTTTGTTGACCATGGTGACCACTTTTGTGCTGCTGTCTGCCTTATAAGTGCTCCATGAATCTTTTATGATGGTTTTATGAGTTTTTGTTTTAGTTGATTATTGTTGTAATTTGATTTTAGATTGTTACTCGCCTTGAGGGTCTGCAAGGGTCAGAGAGGCAGGATACAAATTAGCCAAATAAATATTTCTTTGGTGCAAAAATTAATGAACAGGCAATGGCCATATAGGAGTTTTATGGTCCCATTGGGAAGGCACACATGTGACTCTGGTGCTCCAGCTTGCCCTAATGTCCAAGGGTCATGCCTATTTGGGGGTCTCGTTAAATAACTATTTTTTGGGCTCACTAGGCTTGCCTTCTGGGGATACCTTGCTCAAATTCTATTACTTGAATTTGCTTTTGTTTTTATTCATCAGCATTCAGCTCCCTGTCCAGAGTCTGTATAATTATATCTGAGAGGAGAAGGGTTGTACATTGTCTCTTGTGTAATAACTGTGTCTACCCATGCACACTAAGGCATCATGTAGTACACACAAACTCACACTGCAACAACAATTAAGGTATATTTTGAATGGTCATTACAGACTGTAGGAGAATCACATTATTTCCACTCAGGGGTCCGTTGGAGCAGGAGCGCACAGGAGCGCAGCTCCGGGAGTGAGGAGCCCAGGGGGCGGGGCTTGGTCATGACCAAGCCCCGCCCACTCCTCACCTTCCCCGAGCAGTGCAGAGGTGTAGCGCCCCGGGGAAAGCCCTGCTAGGGTCTTTATTGTTTTTAATGTTTTGTTTTAATATCGATAATTTTATCATTGTTCCTTTTATGAGTTTGTGCTGCTTTTCCAGAGACTTGCTCAAGGTGGCATCTAAATTTTCTAAGTATACCATTTTTTATCAGGGCACATGGCACATAAGTACTGGAGAAATTTCACCAACCCTTCAGAAGCTTCCACCCCATCAGTTTGGTTTAGTGGTCAGGAGTTGGACTCTAATCTGGGAGAACCGGGTTTGATTCCCCACTCCTCCACATGCAGCTGCTGGTGTGACCTTGGGCCAGTCACAAGTTCTCTCAGAGCTGTTCTCTCATGAGCAGTTCTCAAAAGACCTGTCTCAGCCCCACCTACCTCACAGGGTGTCTTGTTTTGGGGAGGGGAAGGGGAAGGGATGGGTGGTGCACATGTCCTGGGTATCTCAAGTCTACTTGAAACCTCGTGGTTTCAAGGGAGCAGGAAGAGAATGAGGGTGTGTTCTTTATGCTTCTTTTTATTGCACAAAGTATTGGATGGGGAAGGGACTGGAGGAAGAGCAGGTCAGTTTCACTCACCTGTGGAGCGGAGCCTGAGGGGTGGGTATTGCCTTCTGACACACTTCCGGCATGTTAGGGAGTGTAGCATATGCAGATGAGTTATGCAAATGAGTTATGCTAATGAGCTCCTGCACTTCTTTTTCTACGAAATGAACCCTGTTTCCACTAAATCTTTAAGTGTGCACGCACATGAAAGTTTATACCCAGAATTAAACTTTGTTGGTCTTAGAGGTGCCACTGGACTCAAATGTTATACAAAACATAAAAACTCTGGTTAGGAAGGGAGGATCATTGAGGGAATGCCAAATGAAACCAAAAGAGGTCTTCAACCACTGGCAGAAGATGGCAACAGAATACTGTGTATTACATGTCAATTGGAAATACTGTCTAGATTATGTATAAATACATATTAAATGCACATACACAATACAATTTAACATATACAATACAAATTAATCTACAAATTCAGGTGCAAAACTTGGAGAACCAAAGCTGTTGACATAAGTGTTAAGGGGAATGGAAGTAGAAACATTCACCCATCCCTAACAACAAGAGTATCCTTATTTTCATGGGTGATATCCTGAAAGGTTTGATGATGCCGGGGGTCAACTGGGGTCAACCGACGTGGTAAATTTGGCAAGGTGAGCCTGCTAAAACACAGCCTGGCAATGGGATTCTGTTCCTCTTGCGCTGTTGCATGAAGGGCTATTCTTTCATTAGCCGGAGCTCCAGAAGGGATTGCTGCCATTACCCGAGTCCATTAAATGCAATGCATGTGGGGGAAATCGTAGTTTGATTTAGTCAAGCAACACGGCGATATTGGCAAGATAATCACATAAAAGTGACACCATTTATGGTTGAGCTGTTTGATTTTATGTCAGAGTGTTTCAATTTCACACATTTTTATGATCACATATAGGTCTAATGTATGCATTAACCGGCGTAAAGGTTAGATAGATTGTTTTAGCATTTCGGCATAAAGATCAGAGCTGATGCACTGTAGGAAGAATTATAATCAGAATGCAAAAGAGGGCAGGTTCTACTTTCCAAGACACACTCCTTCTTCGGTTTGAAATGGAAGGAGGGCAGCCCAGTTTTGCAGGAGAGCCGCTTGCCATTCAGAACCAAGCCGAACAGCTGGAGTGCATTATGGAATGGGGAGAAATCCACAGTTTTACTGGCCGATGCGAGAAGGCATTGGCCCCATGGTAGAAACCATGGATATCAGATCTTTCAAAACCTGGGTGGGATCTGTACCTTCCTGCACTGGAAGAAATCCAGGCAAAGTCTTAAAAAGGCTGCTTTGCGGCAAAGGGGCTTAGCAAATAAGGTCTTGGGGCTGATTAAGTTAGTATTTCTTTGCAATAAAGCTTCAAGCCTTCTTTCCTGCAGGTGGCACTTCTCTTACAAGCGATCCCCCTTTCCCTAGTACTCAGAATGTGACACTTTTAAGGCAAAGAAAATGCATTCTCTCTCTCTCTCTGTCTCTCCCACATACACATACACGTACTCTCTCTCTCTTGAAATTTCTCTTTATTTGAAACCATGATGGTTCCGTGTAGTTCCCAAGACAGTTTACAGGAAATCAAGTACTGTTCTAAAATGTCACTGTAAATAGAAAACACAATACAGTGGAACATTGCTAGCTGGCTTGCCAGCCTGCAGGTGGGGCTTGGAGTTACCACTGATCTCCAGAACTGAAATCAATTCCCTGGGAGAAAATGGCAACTTTGGAGGGTGAACTCTAGGACATCGCACCCATGCTTCTGGTATTAACCTTGAAGGCCCTAAATGGTCTGGGGCCAACATATTCATGGGACCACCTCTCCTGGCATACCCCTTGAAGAGCATTATGCTTGGGGTGGGTGGTGGGTGGGAAGAATCTTCTAGTGATCCCTGGCCCAAAGGATATCTGGCTGTCCTCAACTAGAGCCAGGGCCTTTTCAGCTAATAGCGGCTGGTGGCAAGCAGAGGATCTTCACTGGTTTGCTTTGTTTCATTTCTGCTTGCCAGATCTTGATTCTAGAATTTTAAAAAATGTGACCCCCCCCCACACACACCTGTTGCAATAAGGAGAAGCTTCTGTTCTTTGGTGGCACCCCACTCATAGAACTCACTCCCAGTGCAGGTTCACCTGGCATCAAGCCTTGCTAGTTTTAGTTGCCAGGCTAAAATATTCCTTTTTATTCAAGAAGGAGAAAAGTGGGACTGATTCCCCACAAGCAGCTGTGCCGCCCTCACTCTTCCATTTCCCCCAGTTGCATTTGTCAATTTCACTCTTTGCTGTGCAGCCGCACTTTAACCTTCATCTCCCCCCAATTTTCCCCGTGTCTTCTCGATCACAAAAAATAAAGATCAAGAATACATGGGGGGAAATTGGGGGGAGATGTGGGCCAAAATGCAGCCATACAGTGAAGAGTGTGAAATTGACCAATACAACCCAGGGCAAATGGAAGAGAGAGTGCGGCACAGCTGCTTGTGGGGAATTGGTCTTGGTTTTATACCTCACTCTTCACTACCCAAAGGAGTCTCAGAACAGTTAACAATCTCCTTCCCTTCCTCTCCCCATAACAGGCACCCTGTGAGGTAGGTGGGGCTGAGAGAGCTCTGAGAGAACTGTGACTGACCCAAGGTCACCCAGCAAGCTTCATGTGAAGGAGGAGTGGGGAATCAAACCCAGTCTGCCACTCTTAAGCACTACAGTACCCTAATGGTGACACTTTTTCAGGTATAGAGGCGAGATGGGCAGGACATGGGCTGGTTTCAGTGTAAAGCTCTTTATAACTATGTCCAGAAGTTGGAAATTCCTAACCTACCCCGAATTCCCCCCCTGAGTATTCTAGAAGGTCTCAGGGGTTTGAGTTACTCTGCTTTTCTTTACATTAAGAACATAAGAGAAGCCAATGTTAGATCAAGCCAATGGCCCATCCAGTCTGTCATCAGGTGCCAGGTGCCATCAGGAGGTCCAGCAGTGGGGCCAGGACATTACATTACAATCTCCTTCCCTTCCTCTCCACACAACAGACACCCTTTGAGGTAGGTGTGGCTGAGAGAACTGTGACTGACCCAGGGTCACGCGACAGGTTTCATGTGAAGGGGGAGTGGGGGATCAATCCCGGTTCTCCAGATTAGAGTCCACCACTCTAATCACTACACCAAGCTGGCTCTTAACCATATTCAGTTTTTTAAAAAATATCTGAGCATTTCGTGTGTGTGTGTGGGGGGGGGAGGAGTTAATACTGATTCACAGTCAACTGGGGATTTTAAATGGTCTACTAGTGGCTGAGGACAGACTGGCAGTCTCGGCCGCTCTGCCTCCACTTCAAAAGCGGAGGCAGAGCGGCCGTTCAGATGGCCGCATCTGCCCTGAGGAGGCGGCCCGGACGCATCGCGTCCGGCGCTGCGCTCCTTCCGCAGCAGCCGAGCACCACTTCAAAGTGGTGCTCGGCTGCTGCGGTGCGTGTTCCACCCACCGGAGCGGGTGTAAATGTGCACCGGGAGGGGGAGCCGCGCGGCGTCCGCACGCCGCCGTAGGAAGCCGCCCGCAGTCTGAACGCTGTGGGCAGCTTCCTTCTGGCGGCGTGCGAATGCCGTACTGCGGGGGAAATTCCCCCCACCTTAGTCTGCCGTGCCGCAGAGGTGCGGCAGACTGTCAGTCTGTCTTCAGCCAATGTTTCAGCTGACAATAATTTTAACCTTTTAAAATATTTTGGGATTTTTAAATTGTATAGTATTTTCATATTTTAAGATTGGGCTAAGGTTTCAGACCATTATGGGCTGTGATCCAAGATGGATATAGACAGACGACAGATATTAGCTAGCTAGCTAGCTAGCTAGATGATAGATAGATGATAGATAGATAGAGATAAATGGCATGCCACAGTAAAAGTATGCATCTTTAACAAAGAACAGGAAGGACTGTGGCTCAGTGGTAGAACATCTGCTTTGCATGCAGAAGATCCCAGGTTCAATCCCCAGTGCTTCCAGTGTGAAGGATCGGGTGGAAGATTTGGAATGACGATGTGGAAGATTTGTACCTGAGACCCTGGAGAGCCACTGCCAGTCTGAGTAGGCAATACTGACCTTGATGGGCCAATGGTCTGATTAAGAATAAGGCTGCTTCCTCTGGGAGGAACAGAATAGGATGTTGAAACGTTGGAATGCTGTGCTGTGCTTCAAAGGTTTAATAAGCCAAAGGCTATAAAAAGAAACAAACTGACCACGGACCATCACTGACCACTGACTGGCACAGGTCTGCCACCCTCTCCCACTGCATCAAACCCAACCACCAATATGATTTATCAAAAGAGAATTTTGCATGGTGCTGTGCATAGTAAGCACAGCATCTTACCCACCCAGCGCCTGTTGCTTCATTTCAGCGGGGCTCTCAACCATGTCAGATGCAACTTTAGCACAATAGAGATCCATAACCTGGGCAGGCTTTGCACCAACATATTAATTTTGCATGTAGCAAAGAAGACAATAGACAACAGGGACAGCGAAGTCCCACTTGCCCACCAGTGTTACTCTTTGATGAAAAACGTTGCAAGCGCTTCCGTGTTTTCATAGATGTATTCAGCTTTGCCCGGATCATGTTCCTTGGCATGAGGACTTTTCAAGTGTGTGAAAATGCTTTTGTTACCCCCAGGGGAAAGATTGGGTGGAATTGCTTTGTATAAGTAAGTCGCCAGCCAGCCCACCTTGCTGTCAGAGTCCCACAGCAATCAGTCCCAACAATGTTCCTTCAGAAGGATCAAGTTTATTGAGCACAGGAAAGGCAGGTCATCTGTGCAGACATTCTGTGTTAGAACGAACTAGCAGGGCGGGAGAGGGGAAGATAAACAGGTTTCAAAATGGGGTCCCCTGATGGAGCTGAGCCAATCAAAGGATGCATCGAAGCACACCTAAACTAACGGGTTCACATTCCTGGGAAGAAGCGTAGCAAGGTACCAAAGTCAGAAGCCTAGGCTAGAAGATAAGGCACAGTGATAGGAACCAGACTTAACATTCCAGCAAATTAAGGAGTTCACCCAGCAGCCTCCTGTTTCCTCCCTCCAACGATGGCAGCGTAGCTGACACTTGCATGGATCAGAACTTTTGAACCATTTTATGCAGTGGTCAGGATTGGAGTCTTTCAAAGTGCTCCAAGAAGGGGGTATATTTCAAAGTCCTTTCCCTCAGCCTGGGTCATGGAAGCCCTTCATTTATCTTTTTTTATTTCTCCCCTCACCCCTCCCCTCTCTTTTTTTAAGGTTTTGAAAAGTCTGGGAAGATTAATATTGTAGATACAGAAGCTAATTGTCCTTTTGGGGGAAAAAATTCTTTCTTGGGGAAAAAAAAATCCCCTTCCCCCTTTCTCCTGCGCCAAGTCTGAAGAGATAACTCTTCCGTTTTATTAAAGGCATTCAGACTGGCTCTTTAAATCTCTCTCCCCTCCATCCCTATGACACCGCTTTGTCTTTTCATTTCGCCTCATTTAAATATGCATTCCAATTCCAAAGCTTAATAATGATGAATAAGAGTGCGATTAGGGCGTTGAGAAGAATGTCAGGAAACAGATTTTTCATCCCGATTCCTGCAGGTCTTCTGCTGGAAATTATTTGGCATGGAGCCCAAGAATGCCTGCTCAGTAGGTTCTTTCTCTGGGCTCTTCAAGATTTTATTTTCCTCCAGAGATGCCTCCAGATGCTGCCCTATAGTTAGATGTGTGAGTGACCTGTACATCTGGCTACTGCCAGAAAAACTTCCATGGGCTCGCTTCATAAGAACATATGGACCTAAGAGAAGCCAACGTTGGATCAGGCCAAAGGCCCATCCAGTGGAGAAAGACTGTAATTTTCCTAGGTAGAGGCTGCAGGGGAGGGGGGTGGAGATAGAAAGCTGAAGACAGATAAAGGTAGGTTGGCTGTTGGGTGGGAAGGAAACAGGGTTGCCAACTCCAGGTTGGGAAATTCCCAGACATTTGAGAGGAGGAGCCTGGGGAGGGTGGGATTTGAGGTGGGAGGCAGAAAGAGAGAGAAAGAGTGATGAGGGGGGGAGGCAGAAAAACAAAGGGAATGATGACAGGTCAGAAAGAGAGAGGAAGTAACATACATGGAGGAGAGCGAGAGAGTAAGAAAGGGGGGCAGAAGGGAGAAAGAGTGTGAGAGAGGTAGGGAGAGAAGGGAGGAAGCAATGGTGTGAGGAATGGGATAACTATCCTGCAAGTTTCTTGCAGGTCTCCACTTGTGTTTATCTAATTCCCTCTTGAAACCATCCATGCTTGTAGCCGCCACCACCTCCTGTGGCAGTGAGAAGCCAGTGTTGGATCAAGCCAATGGCCCATCCAGCCCAGCACTCTGTCACAAGTGGCCAAAAACACCAGGTGCCCTCAGGAGGTCCAGCAGTGGGGCCAGGACACTAGAAGCCCTCCCACTGTTGCCCCCCCCCCCCCCCAAGCACCAAGAACACAGAGCATCACTTGCCCCAGACTGAGAGTTCCTGTCTATACCTTGTGGCTAATAGCCACTGATGGACCTCTGCTCCATATGTTTATCTAATTCCCTCTTGAAGCCGTTCATGCTTGTAGCCACCACCACCACCTCCTGTGGCAGTGAATTCCAAGTGTTAATCACTCTTTGGGTGAATAAGGACTTCCTTTTATCCGTTCTAACCTGACTGCTCAGCAACTTCATGGAGTGCCCATGAGTTCTTGTATTGTGAGAAAGGGAGAAAAGTACTTCTTTCTCTACCTGCTCTATCCCATGCATAATCTTGTAAACCGCGATCATGTCACCCCTTAGCCGTTGTTTCTCCAAACTAAAGAGCCCCAAGCGCTTCAACCTTTCTTCATCGGGAAAGTGTTCCAACCCTTTTATCATTCTAGTTGCCCTTTTCTGCACTTTTCCCAATGCTATAATATCCTTTTTTGAGGGGTGGCGACCAGAACTGTACACAGGTCACACCATCGATTTATACAGGGTCATTATGATACCGGCTGATTTGTTTTCAGTTCCCTTCCTAATAACCCTCAGCATAGCCTTGTCCTTTTTCATCGCAGTCACACACTGTCTCGACATTTTCATTGAGTTATCTACTACGACTCCAAGATCTCTGTCTTGGTCACTTCATAATGGGTTTGCCTAAAATTTATTTATTTATTTCCATTTGTATCCCACCATCCCTGCAAGCGGACTCAGGGCGGATCACAAGTAAGTTCTAAAATACATAAAGACAATGTTATAGAATAATTTAAGGCAGTTTAAAACAATATAGATTAAAACAGGACACATTATTTATCTCTGTACACTGTTTCCAAGATGGCGCCATTAGGTCTCTGAGCACTTCTTAGGGTCATTTTACACTTCCCCTCTAAAGTAGTTTGACTGCTGTCTTTTCCTGTGCTGATTTCACAGTGGTGTGAAATTTCACTCCAGGGGGTCTAAGTGCACTTTGAAACTACAATTGTTTAAAGCAGAATGAAGCCGGTATTATACTAGCTTGACCACAGGAGGGCAATTAGTAGATATGGACATTTCAGTGGCAGCACGGTTTCACACAGCACAGAAGTATGGTCAGGTTTTTTTGGAACTAGAATGATTCCAGTGGGAAAGTCACATGTAAAATCAGCCTAAATCTGGGCCATGTAGAGGTAATAAGCTTCAACCCCAGCAGAGGAGGCCAGTTTTTATTGGATGCCCACCTCCTCAGCCAAAGATGGGAGCGTGTTTCAGCAGGCTGGGGCCAGGGCAGAAAAAGCCCTGACCCTGAATGAGGCTAAGCGGGTGTCCCTTGGGCCGGGGACAACCAGCAGATCTTGACCAGCAGCGTACAAGGCTCTCCAGGGCAAATATGGGGAAAGGTGGTCCCTCAGGTATGATCTAATTTGATATGTGTTTGGTTTAGGCAGCCAGTGTGCTCATTTGAAGCCCCACTCTGAGCTCCAGGACTTATCCTTCTCCCAGTTATGCTACTGGGAACACAACGAAGCCTGGAAGCTGTGGTGTATATCCAAAAAGCTTGGAAGCTGACATTCTTCAAGGGTCTTCATGCCCCAAGATTTGCTCCTGTAGAATGATGAAGGAGCAGGTCTTCTTGTGATGAGGTCTTGTGATGAGCAGCAGGGAGGTCTCAGGCACCATGTGTCAAACCTGCCTTAACTTTTGGCTCAACTCATGGTTAGCCTAGAAGTTCTAAAATGGAGGAAGTTCATGTTCCACATTCCCCATCCCTAAACTTGAGCTGTATCTGCCTAAAGCTGGCAGAGACTTTATGCAGAGAACATGCCCAAGCTTTAGATGCAGACAGTCTGGCCATGTTCTCCAGCGCACATTTCCCTTGGGATGCTACTGTGAAGTGCTGCCAGACAGATCACTGTGTGACTCAAATGTCCAGCTGCTGACTTTTCCAGTAATGTCCAGTCATGCCGTCCTATTAAATTGATTCATCTTCTTAAATTGATCCCATAACTTTCTTCTGCCAAATGTTCCTCTAATGGAGAAAGAGTTCCTTCAAGACAGAAAGTTCTGAATCAGCAGACATCTTACTTCACTGGAAACACCCCCCCCCCCATAAAACCTCAGTTGGAGGAAGACATGGGCTGTGGTCACACGTGCGGTTTGTGGTGCTATAGTAGTGTTACCTGAGCAGAATAAATGGGCCCCTCCAGACGAGGACATCTGCCTCCCATAGCGTAGTCATCAGCTGCCCATGTTGTTCCACTGTGGAAGCAGAATAAACAGATACTGGTGAAAGTCTGGTATTAACAGGTTGTTTGGGGTTCCCTCCGGGTTTTCTGACATCTGAACTCTCCTGCAGTGAAAGGAACCCGGAGGGACATCTGAACTTGCAGATCCTCTAGTTCGAATTCATTTAATTATTTGGTGAAATGAGGCTGGTGGGGACCACCATCCCAGTAAATGGAGTGAGCTCTTCTGGATTTTGATGGTCCTCATCTTCATCAACTGCTTTTTCCCACCCAGAGGGAAAGGAGAAATGAATAACTGAGTGCGCTGAGGTTCAATACAAACACAATTTCCGGGCAAATTTACCTTGCTCAGACTTCCTTCTTTAGGTGTGAGACGTGTGAGTGTTGCTTTGATTTTCCCTGATGAAGCTCGTCTCAAGCATCGTGCTGAGCTGAGCCACTCCCCCCTTTTGAAGGAGCTGCACTGCAACTTGTGTCTGCTTTTACCCAGTTTGAAAACAAAATCATCTCAGTTACATACAGATCCCTCAGTAATTTTTTTGGAATTTGGAATGCATTTCTCTGGTCTGGTAATAAAGGAGACATAACACTGAACTACGTAGCAAACCCACTGCAAAGAAAAAAGATGTTATCAGTTACCTCCATGCTTGAGAGGAGGCAGGTGGAGTGTAACAACAAGGTCTCAGTTAATTACTCTTAGCACTCCACAATGAAGAAGGATACATTTACACATCTGTCTCCAATTTTGACATATTATTTGCTTCACTGTTTCCCCCCAGGAATGAAATCCAAACAGTGACCTTATAAATTTAGCTTGTTCTTCCTGTTTGCATCTGTAAAAACTTCTTCATTATGTTGTATGCTAATTTGCTGGTGCACCTCTGCCTTATATGTATGGACTGGTAAAGTCCATTTTATTGTATCTGAGGAAGTGTGCATGCACATGAAAGCTCATACCCTGAATAAAACTTTGTTGCCCTTAAAGGTGCCACTGGACTCAAATTTTGTTCTGATCCCTCACAGTCATGACTGGCCAGTGTGGAATAGTGGTTAAAGTGCTGGTCTAGGAACTAGGAGACCCGGGTTCCAACCCCCATGGCTGGTGCTCATGGGCCAGTCACTCTCATGGACCTTGGGCCAGTCACTCTCAACCTAACCTACCTCACGGGTTTGTTGTGAGAATAAAATGGAGGAGAGGAGAATGATGTAAGCTGCTTTGCGTCGCCATTGTGGAGAAAGGTGGGGCTTATACAAAATAATAAATACAGCTGAAGATGCGGTAGCAGAAAAAAGGTAGATTGGTCGGTGATGGGAAGGAACAGCAAAAGGTGAGGACATGGGGGTTGCCAGGAGGAAGTAAAGAGGAAACAAGCTGCCTCCTGCAAGTCCTTATGGGTTCCCCACTGTGCAACTTGGCCCAGGTAGAGGCTTCTGGGGGGGGGGGGGGAGAAAGGAAAGCAGAAGATGTTGGTTGGTTGGTTGGTTGGTGAGAATGATAGACAAAAGCAGGAAAAGGGGAGAGGATCTATGGGCTTTCAAAAAAGGCAAAGAGGAAATAGAGGGGGACAATGAGATTCATACCACAAGTCTTGTGAGTGCTCCTCTTGTGTGAGTGCTCCTCTTGTATAAGCAGGGGTCATTCCATAGAAAAAAAGGTGCAGGAGCTCATTAGCATAACTCATTTGCATAACTCATTTGCATATGCCACACCCCCTAACATGCCGGAAGGGTGTCAGAAGGCAACACCCACCCCTCAGGCTCCACTCCACAGGTGAGTGAAACTGACCTGCTCTTCCTCCATTCCCTTCCCCATCCAATACTTTGTGCAATAAAAATAAGCATAAAGAGCACACCCTCATTCTCTTCCTGCTCCCTTGAAACCACCAGGTTTCAAGTAGACTTGAGATACCCAGGACATGTGCACCACCCATCCCTTCTCCTTCCCCTCCCCACAACAAGACACCCTGTGAGGTAGGTGGGGCTGAGAGAGGTCTTTGGAGAACTGCTCATGAGAGAACAGCTCTGAGAGAACTTGTGACTGGCCCAAGGTCACACCAGCAGCTGCATGTGGAGGAGTGGGGAATCAAACCCGCTTCTCCCAGATTAGAGTCCAACTCCTGACCACTACACCAAACTGATGGGGTGGAAGCTGCTGAAGGGTTGGTGAAATTTCTCCAGTACTTATGTGCCATGTGCCCAGATAAAAAATGGTATACTTAGAAAATTTATATGCCACCTTGAGCAAGTCTCTGGAAAAGCAGCACACAATCATAAAAGGAACAATGATAAAATTATCAATATTAAAACAAAACATTAAAAACAATAAAGACCCTAGCAGGGCTTTCCCTGGGGCACTGCACCTCTGCACTGCTCGGGGAAGCTGAGAAGGGGGCGGGGCTTGGTCATGTGCCCGCCCCCTGGGCTCCTCACTCCCGGAGCTGCGCTCCTGTGTGCTCCCGCTCCATCGGACCCCTGTTAAAGTGTTCAAGATTTTTAATATACGCACAGACCTTTCGATTCAAGAATAAAAAGGCTATTTTCAGAATCTGAAAATGTCCAATAAAAAAACCCCAGCGGCCGGTGGCTGGTGTCTTTCCGAAATTGCCCCATGCTACCTTCTCAGCTCCGCCCACCCAGGGTCCCCGCCGGTGGATTTCTCAGGATCCTTCTCACCCTGATCCTCAGGGAATCCTTTGAGGTCCTCTGGCTGACACTGGCAGGGTGCTGCAAGGGAAGAAGTAATTTAAGGAAGCCATTATTTATGCAAGAACAGGGTTCATTATAAATGCCTCTAAAGTTAAAAATAACTTCTGATTCAATTCACACATTTCTGACACGAAGCGTTCCCAAACACAGAGAGGTACATAGATCATGGAGCCTAGTGACAGGCTTGAGATGTTACTGCCAATTAGGAGGAAGTCGTTTATTTTCTGTTCAGGTGTCTGAAGTCCCACCTGGAAATACAGCAGCCCTGCTGAGCAAGGGAAGGCTGGCTCCAAACCGTTACAGGTTCAAACCAGCAGCTTAAATTGGAATGCAGAATGGATTAATGTCTTGTTGTCAGCCTACGCACACCGATGGATGGGCACTTACAAGGTTTCTAAGCCGTCTGCAATGATAGCCCCATGATGCAATGCATTTCAGTTTTATTTATTTATTTATTTATTCATTCATTCATTCCATTTTTATCCCGCCTTGCCGGCGAACTGGCTCAAGGCGGCTAACAACCATAAAATACCACCAAAGTGGTTTACAAATTAAGAGATAAAACTAACATAAAACCAACATTAACACATACATGACTGTAAAGCAAACATTATAACAGGCAGCATCAAAGTTCTCATGGTGACCAGAAGGCAGTACACGTTCGGCTGAAAGGACCAGGTCGATGTTATTCTACAAATTCCCCCCAGTGGCGGCTCCTAGCTGAAAGCCTGGCGGAAGAGCTCCGTCTTGCAGGCCCTGCGGAAGTGTAATAAGTCCCGCAGGGCCCTGATGTCATCTGGGAGTTCATTCCACCAGTATGGGGCCGCCACTGAGAAAGCCCTGGCCCTGGTACAGGCCAGCCGAGCGTCTTTCAGACCGGGGAGAGTCAGGCGATGTTGTGTGCCTGACCTCAGTGCCCTCTGGGGCATATATGGGGAAAGGCGGTCCCTCAAGTAGGCAGGCCCCTGACCATAAAGGGCTTTAAAGGTCAACACCAGCACCTTGAACCAGATCCGGTACGCTATAGGCAACCAGTGCAGCGACTGCAGCACAGGCCGGATGTGGTCCTGTGAAGAGAGACCCATCAGCAGCCTGGCCGCAGCATTCTGCACCAGCTGCAGCTTCCAGATCCAGGACAAGGGCAGCCCCATGTAGAGAGCATTACAGTGGTCAAGTCTCGAGGTGACCATAGCATGGATCACTGTAGCTAGGTCATCACGTTAGAGGAAGGGAACCAACTGCCTTAGCAGCCATAGGTGGTAAAAGGCTGCTGAGGCAGTGGCTGCTACCTGGGCCTTCATTGTTAGGGAGGCATCCAGGAGCACTCCCAAACTCCTGACCCTCGGTGCTGGCACCAATGGCGCCCCACCGAAGGACGGAAGTGGGAACCCTATCCCCGACCCGGTCCGACTCAAGCACAGGACCTCCATCTTCATTGGATTCAGTTTCAGTCGACTCTGTCTAAGCCAGTCCGCAATGTCCTGAAGCGCCCGCTCCAGGTCACCTGGGGTAGAGTCAGACTGGCCACCCAACAGCAGATAAACCTGGGTGTCATCTGCATATTGATGAAGTTACCCAGGCAAGAATGACAGTAGCCAGGTCTCTAAGACCAGTCTTCCTTAAGATCCCCGTGTGGATTTAGAGAATCCTCTAATAATGATTGCCTTGACTTCACTTAAGTATATGAAGCCACCCCCAAAATGTACTTAGGAGGCATATGCAAGCCATTTTTACACCCACATGAACTCGCTGGCTGTTGGCCAGTCCATAGTTGTGTTCAGAATGGCAGTTTGGCCCGGTAGAGGCACATTTCACAAATGGATTAAATGGGCCCGGTCACTCAGCCACATCTGTCAGGCCTTCCCTGGACGTACTTACCCCATCAGAGGACAACTTGGAGCTGGGGTAAAAAGCCACCATCTCCGAAGTGGTGTTTTTGTTTCCCCACACATTCATTGCGCATGGCCAGATGTCTGAACACAGGGGGAGCACACGCAGAATGGATTTGGAAGTCTGAACCGGCAGATCCGTTCTGCCACTGGGGATGTGAGCAAATGAATTTTGAACTTTTTTTGGCAGTGCACTCCGTGGCTGATGCGCTGCAATAATGTGGATGCTTTACCCCGGGATGTCTACGCAGGTAGCCTGCAGCGGGGAGTGCTGTGTGGCTGATATGCCCTGCAATACTTTCAACCGGTTCAATTAGAGGTGGCACCATACTGCACCAAGCCGCCAGTGTGACCACAGCCCTCGTGAGGCTTTTTGATGCTGCACACTAGTGAGATGTGCACTGAGTAATCCTCCTTATTCTTGTCATTATTTCCCAATTGGTGTCTTTTCTCCTTGTCCGCATTACTGATATTCAAACACTGCTGAGAATCAGGCCGCAATCACACAGCCCTTTAATGCGGGAGGAAGAGCTGTTTCCTCCCACAATTAAAGGGACCATTCAGAATGGCCGGGACAACTCCCACGCCAAAGCTGGCTCAAATGCAGGTTCCTCCCGCATTTTTTGATCCCGGGAAAATCAAGTGTTTTCCTGGTGGTCGCGCGAGGAGCCCTCATTTGAGCCATCTGGACAGCCTTCTCTCACAATCATTGTGAGAGCAGGGCTCTCCAGATGGTCCCGTCCGCCATTTTCCCCCCCTTTTACACTTGGGCGCTTGGCCACTCAAGCACCCAAGTGTAAAAGGGGAAAAAAAACCCCTCAAACTTACCAGGCGGCTGGCGGGGCTCGGGGAAGGGTGCCTCCCCCGGCCGCCGCCAGCCGCCACTGCCAAATGCCCGAGAACGCTGCCGCCACTGCTTCTTCCGCCTCCGCCACTGCCAAATGCCTGAGAATGCTGCCGCTTCTTCCACTGCTGCCACCTCCTTCGCTGCCACCTTTGTCCGCCGCCATTGCCCGCCGCCGCCTGCCGCCACAGGGGTTGGGATGTGTAAACCCCCCAACCCGGGGTAAAAAAACATGGCCCCTTTAATCCGGGAGGGCTTCTGGATTTAAAGGGTCTGTGTGACCACAGTCTCAGTCTTGATATAATGTCAGTTTTATCTACCAATGTGCAGGAGTGTGTGTGTGTAGTGTGTGTGTGTGTATAAAGTGCCATCAAGTAAGTTGCAGCTGACTTACAGCAACCCCAGCAAGGGGCTTTCAAGGCAAATGATTAAGCAGAGGCGGTTTGCCGTTGCCTTCCTCTGCCCAGTCTTCCTTGGTGGTCTCCCATCCAAGTACCAACCCTGCTTAGCGTCTGAGATCTGATGAGATCGGGCGATACTACACCATTCCACAACCCCAGGAGAGCACACGCACAGCCATAAAAATGTACCAAAAAGCATCTCAATGCAATCAGATGAACCATCACATGAAAAATGCATTTGGGTAGTGCTTTATTGATGGACACACATGCATTTGGTATAGTGGAGTAGGGGAAAACACACATAACTTGTGAGCTGAAAGCTGTGGCCAGTTGTACGTGCACGGCTTCCAAAAGTTGATATAGAAATTACTTTACCAGCATCGGAACTCAGGAGGACTGGAAAGTAGTGCAGAGAGAACTGACTGGAGGATATCCACAGATACAAATCCAGCCCTTCTCCAAGCAGGGAAAGATAATAGCTATGTGATGGTGGCAGTTCCATTCCAAGGCCCTCATTATATGCCTACAGCTTATAAACATGTCAGTCATTTAGTAGTCATCACCCCCAGAAGAAGCATAGGATGGAGTCAGTCCCCCAAGGTGGATTTGCAAACAGAAAGGAAACACTTTCTAGTCCACTCCAGAGATCACAAATTCACAGGCAGGCCACCTGTTCCATCCAAGATGGTCAACAAGAATCTTGCCTTTGGCAACGCTGTGGGGAGTTCTGGAATGTCACCATCTGAACACACGGGCAGTCTTTGTGATCACCAGCCAATTTCCTTAATTTCCAGCCATGCCAAATGACGGGAGTTTAATTTGCCGTCTGCACATCATTCAGGAGGGAGCCATCAAATTAGCCCGATGACTCAATCGGCAACAGACTTCAAGGTCTACACAGCAAAGGAACAGCTGACAACCCCTTTTGTTTCCTAGAATGGTGTTGACATGGCTGGATTTCTGTCACAGTTTTTCATCTCTAGAAATGGGGCTAAAAATTTTCTGCTTTGGGATGCTTTCAGTTTGGAGGAGGAGTATTACTTTGAAGTCATTTGATTAGACTTGGGCTGTCCAATAACAATGGTCAAAACGGTACACTGTCAGCTAATGCTGCCATCTCCTGCCCGGGAGGTGGGATGTGTGCCCCTGTGACGTTGGGTGTGTGGAATGTTATGTTATATTTCTCATAGCAGGCTTATCGCTCCCTGCGCTGTTCTGACCTTGGAAGACTGCTGGTGCCTGCCCACGTATCTATTCTTTTGTCTGACTCTGTTTCTTCCCGCTTTTTCCTTGGGAACCACAGGCCAGTATTTGGGCGCCTTTTATATGCTCTTATGATTGGTTGCAAGCCATTACCAGACCCCTTTCTGAATTCCATATAATTATCCTGCTTGAGGGTCATGCCAGCCATTACTAACACAGAATGTGTAGATGACCACAACAGACCTTTCTCAATAAAGACTTCCTTTCTTTAAGGACACTTGTTGCTGACTGCCTCTGTAGGACTCTCACATACACACCACTTAAATTCGCAGGAAGAAAATGATTTCCTCTCCTCTGCCCCCAGTTATTCCAGCAATAAGGCAAAAGAGCAAGGAGGAGAAAATTAATACACAATGAAAAATTCCTAGCCAAGCTTATATTAAAGAAACCAATACAGAGGCCAGTTTCAATATGATAAAAAGGTATTTGAGATTCTCAGTAAGGTCTCTGTCTAGGCATGATGGAAAGGTGGTCTCACCTGTAGCAGTTATTCAATGGGAAAAGAGGAAGACTTGGTTGGATATGGATCCATTCATGAAGGTTCCTGGGTGCTGTCTCACTTCCTTCTGGCTTCAGCAGTTGAACGCCTGCCTTTTAATGTATCGTGTAGTGGTTGGAATGTCAGACTAGATTCTACAGTATTGAGTTAGAGGCATTGCACAAAATTTGGACCACAAATATCAAAATTACTAGGTTGGTAGCCTTTAAAGAAAATTTATACAAAATGTTTTTTAAATGGTACCTTACACCAGAGAGACTTTCAAAGTACTCAAAGGAAATAGTGAATGTCTGTTGGAAATGCAAAAAGAACTCTGGCAGTTTTTTCCATATGTGGTGGCGGTGTGATAAGGCGAAAGAATTTTGGGCAATGGCACACAATCTATTCCAAGAGATCATTAAGGAAAAACTACCTCTGAAACCAGAAATTTTTCTTCTTAATATGATACCGGAAATTTATAAAAAATCGGATAAGATTATTTTAATACATGGTTTTACGGCAGCGAGAATTACATACGCAAGGTATTGGAAGACTACTAAGATTCCAAGCAGCCAAGAACTTCTTTATAAATTTCTTGATGTGATTGAAAAGGATAAATTGACTAGAACTTTGAATGGAAAAGATGAAGAATCTTTTAAAGCAGTTTGGGCCAAAGTATATAATCGGTTAAACAAAAAGACTAAGTAATTAAGTTAATGGAAACATGCTAATCGGCGTTACGATACTAGGTTAGAATGGGGAAGGTGATTAATAATTTACACTTATATATGATTTAAGTTAAGAGAAGGTTATTAGAGTGCTCTCTCTATCGGAAAATCACTGATAATATTATGTATGTAAAACTTGGAAATGAATAAAAACTAATATTAAAAAAAAAAGACTAGATTCTGAAATATTCAGATTCAACCCCCCACTCTGCCACTGAAACTTGCTGGGTAACCTTAAACTACTTGCCCTGACCTGGATAGCCCAGGCTAGCCCCATCTCAACAGATCTCGTAAGCTAAGCAGGGTCAGCCTTAGTTAGTATTTGGAAGGGCGACCTCCAAGGAATACCAGGGTTGTGATGCAGAGACAGGCAATGGCAAACCACCTCTGAAACATCTCTTGCCTTAAAAACAAGTCTAGCTCGCCACCTAGTGGTGTATAAAGCTAAAAGAACTAGAACATCTGGCTGCCAGACAATCTTTGGATCTCCTGGCTATACTGCACACATTGATATGCGCTAATTATTAATTATTGCTTGCACCCTCTCAACCAAACCTCTCATGCATGGTTGCTATGAAGATAAAATGGAGAAGAGGTGGTGGAGGGGGGACATGGTTGCTCCCTTGAAGTATTTGAAGGGCTGTCACTTAGAGGAGGGCAGGGAGCTGTTCCTGTTGGCAGCAGAGGAGAGGACTCGCAATCATGGGTTTAAATTATGGGTACTAGCTGGATCTTAGGAAAAACTTTTTGACAGACAGAGTTGTGCAACAGTGGAATCAGCTGCCAAGAGAGGTGGTTGAACTCCCCTTCCCTGGCGGTCTTTAAGCAGCAGCCGGACAAACCCTTGTCAGGGATGCTCCAGGCTGATCCTGCATTGAGCGGGGGGTTGGACTAGGTGGTCTCTATGGCCCCTTCCAACTCTGTGATTCTACGATTCTAAGTGGAGAATGTTGCATACCATTTGGGGTCCCTACTGGGGAGAAGTGGAACATAAATGAAGTAAATAAATAAATATGTTGACATGGTCAGATGACTGATACTTTTTTTTTAAACTCTCCAGGGATGGGACAAAGAATTTATGATGTTTATTTTTTTTCAGAAGATGGGTGTTTTTTTTGCTTTGTTAGCTGGAACCTATGAATATACTAAATAAATTAATAGGAAGAGATGGAGCTATTGGGACCATACAACCACATCTGAACCGTGGTCCAATCCCTTCAGGAGGACCCAGTTCCACCAGAGCTGCTGCTGCCATCTAGAGAAAGCAATGGACCAATGGTACATAGAGTTTGCCCTGCTTCGTATACGAATCTTAGGTAAAGGTTTCCCTTGCTCGAAAGCCCCAATGGTAAATCACTCTTTCTTGGAACCTCCATTCAAAAGTCTGAAGCATGTCTCCACTATACCATTTTTTTAAGAGGGAAAGGTTCTCAAACAAGAAGATTCAGCTAGTGAAATAAATATTCTGCAGTCTCAAAAACAGGTGATTTCATTAATTTAATTCCAGTTTGTCAAACTACCATATTCTTTAGAGAAAACAAGCCAAATCATTTTTGAGATGTTAAACCCAAGGGTTCTACTGTTCCAAATCTAAAAATAAGACATGCTTCAAGCTGTAATAATGTTTTTTTTAATGTCAACTCTGTTGTAATGATGATGTTTAAATTTGTAAAAAACCCAAAATCTAATGTCATCTGGTTTATGCCCTGCGCTAATAAAGTGAGACGTTAAAGGGGCTTCAGTCAATTTTGTTTTCACCCTCGACCTATGTTCCATAATGATTGATTTCCCACTGGGTAAGAGTATTTTTGTGACCATTATTGTAATGTGCTATATATTGAATTTGGCATACGAATCTGGCACGGGTCAACCATGACATCAACCGTGACTAGAACCACTAAGTGAATTCTTGGTTATAATTAGTTTTGAATTAGTCTTTCTTCTTAGCTAGTAGACAACACCATCAAGGAGCTTTGCCTCTAGGAACATGCTTTATGTTCCTGACATGAGTTGATTCATAGTCTGAGCTCTCTAACAGAGGCTCTAATATATACCCCCCACACACGCACACACCTCAGGATTCTACCTCCTCATTCTATGGCATGTGTAGACAAAACCAGATGTATCTTCTGAACTGTGGTGGAAATGGGTTCATCATACTTTTGCTGTACTCTGGTGCATTTTGCATGTTTATTCAAACCACTCCCACTACCTTAAGGAGGTATGTCTGGTATTTCACCTTCCTCTGGAGCTGAAGGAACAGGGAATTGTGAGAAGCATGGTCTCACCAATTTGGCTGGATTATCAGAACTTCCAGATTAACCATTGCTATGTGGTGGTTTCAGCACCTCATCTTTATGTCTGAGGATGACAAAGTATGTTAAATTTGTCATAGTTCCCAAGGCCTTCTTGTCTATCCTAATTAATTCCACCAGGACCGGTTGCTTTTGGGGTCTCTGGCATCTCATTGCGAATCCCCGCCGTTTCTCAGTTGCCTGCCATCGCTAGGGATGCCCTGAATTTTGTGGCAAGAAGGTTTGGCAGGCATTCACATTCTGTTCAGCAGCTGTTCAACAGCTGCATCACGTGTAAGCTACACCTCGGATATCTTCACCTCAAATCTCCTCACCTCCTCAGCTCTGTGAACTCTGCACAGTTCACCTTGAGCACCTTCCGGCCACTTTGCAGCAGTGCAGTAGCTGTGGTCATTCACTTTCCTTCTGCCTTGCAAGCTGTTTTTGCATTTACACAATAGGTAAAATATATTACGGATGGTTGGCGCAGGTAATCTAATGATACATTTGAAGAAATACTACAACGCCCATGAGGCTGTGCAAAACACATGTGAACAAAGATCAAGGGTACCAAGGTGCCTCTAGTTGTTTTGGGGCAGAGCTGGAAAAGGCCACAGTCTGAGTCAGTGAACAATATCGGCCTAGATGGACCGATGGCCTGACTTGGCATAAGGTAATTTCATATAGCCCGTTACCCAAGGAGCCATGGTGTTCATATAGATCCCCTATTCAGCCTCTCTGGCATCTTCGGTTAAAAGGATCTCAGCTCACATAGCCACTCATGGTATACAATATAAACCTAGATGGATCTGATTTGATAGAAGGGAGCTTTAAATGCTTTTAAAAATATAGCACTGGGTGACATCACAGAAAAGCAATTTTGCAGGCATTCTTCTGCCAACTGCGATGTGTGCTTTAGTTTGGGATCCTCCCAATGGAAACCACAAGCCAGGATCAGACTGCACGGTTGATTTTTATATTCATTTTTACACATCTCTGATACATTTGCCAGTGAAAACACACTTTCTGTCACCTCCTGGCTCCCGTTCGGAGCATCTCTCCGTGGAAAGCGCTGCACATCTGTGCCTATTTATTTATTTGCTTATTTGTTTTTTTGCTCCAAGGGGGAGAAAAATATTTGAGAGCTCCAGCAATTAAGAAGGTGGGAGGCAAGATTGTTTTGTTCTTATAATTATTACTTTGTTGATTTTTTTTGCAACATCTTTTTGAGATTAAGTTCAATTAGGAAGCAGCTGGCCCCGAAATGTCGTCAAACATTTCGGACAGGCGGCAAATTACTGGCTTAATTGTGTAAATAATTAAAATTTAGATTTACACCTGATCATCCAAACAAGGGTGAAAATATCAATTTCAGGGTTTGTTACGATCCCTGGCAAGTTATCAACCTGGGACATCGGCTTCTGCACATCTTGCTTTCAGATGTTGCTTCTGCAGCTGAGAACAGGCGTGGAAAGCCAAAACGAGAAGAGGGATCAAGGAACGTTGCAGCTGCATCATGCCGGACTGAAGCACATCTGAGCTATAGATGCCGTGGTGGTGTAGTGGTTAGTGTCTGACTATGACTATGTGGCTCAGTGGCAGAGCATCTGTTTGGTATACAGAAGGTCCCAGGTTTGGTACCCAGCATTTCCAGTTAAAGGGTTTGGCTGGCAGTAGGTGATGTGAGCCCACTTGTGGGATAGGGCAGGGTATAAATCTGATGATGATGACGATGATGATGAAGACTTCTGCCTGAGACTTTGGAGAACTGCTGACTGTCTGAGTAGACAATAAGGACTTTCATGGACCAAGGATCTTATTCAATGTAAGGCAGATTCATCTGTTCATGACCTGGAAAACCTAGAGCCAAGTCTTCAGCCATGAAGTTCCCTGGATGACCTTGGGACAGCCATTTGGCTAAACATCAGGAATAACTTCCTAACAGTTAGAGAGGTTCCTCAGTGGAACAGGGTTCCTCGGGAAGTGGTGGGCTCTCCTTTGGAGGTTTTTATACAGAGGCTAGATGGCCATCTGAAGCAATGCTAATTCTGTGAACTTAGGCAGATCATGAGAAGGAGGGCGGGAAGGGTTTCATCAGTGCTTAGTTCATTTGGCCCTTTCTTACACACCCAGGGAAATGCTGGTCACCATTTTGGGGTCAAGCAGCAATTTTTCTCCAGCCCAGTTTGGTGAGGGACCCTGGAGGGTTTTTTTTTTCTGGTCATCTTCTGGGCATGGAGCAGGGGTCACTGAGGGTGTGTGTGGGGGGAGTACTTGTGAATTTCCTGCATTGTGCAGGGGGTTGGACTAGATGAGCCTGGAGATCCCTTCCAACGCTATGATTCTATTCTTTCTCAATGCACCCTCCTTCAATAAACGGTTGCGAGGATAAAATGGAGAAGAGAGAACATGTACATTGCCTTGGAGGAAGGGCAGCACGGAAATATGAACTCACAAATGAACACCCATGAAGCTGCCTTATACAGAATCAGACTTTTTGGTCCATCAAGGTCAGTATTGTCTACTCAGACTGGCAGCAGCTCTCCAGGGTCTCAGGCAGAGGTCTTTCCCATCACCTCCCACCTGGTCCTTTTTACTGGAGATTCTGGGGATTGAGCCAGGGACCTTCTGCATGCTCTGTCACTGAGCCATGATCTCTCCCCTGTTTATAGACAGATGGATGGATTTCCCTTATTCTACTCCTTTATTGTTCCAGAATTTCACAATGCAAAAAGCAAGAACAACCGAAAACCATCAAACAGATTACACATGTAAATCTGGGTTACTTAACTATTGAGCTTCCACCAACAGGCTAACCCATAGGGTGGAGAGGGGTACAGAGCCGGTGCTAAGAGCTCTGTCCTTGGTGGAAACAGTTTATGCCAGGTGGGCATCATGGCAGAGTGGGCACTGGAGCCAGAGCCTCCCAGCTCCTAGTTCAACAATCTAACACTTGATCACATGTTTCTGATTGCCATAGTGAGTTGCTAGTGTTGATCCCATATGTTCAGTATCTAAACCCACTGGATATCTCAGTCAGTCCCATAGGTTAAATCTTCACAATGTGGAGAAATTGTTCCCTTTGCCCTTTATTAGCTGCTCCCAACACACACAACCTCGCACATGCCTTTCCCGTTCGATTTAGGACCTCTCTCCCATCAGACCTCTTCTTCTTCCACAGAGCTTGGTGCCTGACCCCAGAACCAAAGGGCTCTGCCCAAATCCCTTTAATCAAAAAGAGGGTTTCCTTTCCAGTTGCCTGATAGTGGCCAACGGAGCTTTCTTCATGACAGAATTAACCTTGGTGCCTGAAACAATGAGCTGGTTTGCTTTGATTCCATCAGTGTTTCCTGTCTATAAAGGGATGTGATCACTTATTGAGAGTGAAAGGAACATGTCAGCTACACAGCAGTTAATTTAATAGGGCAGAAGAGGCCTCCTCTCTGATGTACACAACCCATCTGGTGTCTCTTACGATACATCCACATGGGGAGATGGGAATTAGGAGATAGTAATGGACAAACCAGGCCAGCTGTGGAGCTGCCATTTTCTCCTGAGAGGTTAGAATTTCTCTGGCCCAGTCAATGCCATATCCACACAACAGCTATAAGTTTTGCTGAATTCCCCTATCCCCAGACACTCACTTTTAGTTAAAGAAGAGGAAAAGACATACCATTTATTATTTATTTATTTTTAAAATTCATATCCCACCCTCCCCGCCTCGTGGCGGGCTCAGGGCGGCTGACAACATATCAGATACATCCATTAAAATTCCAAATACACTAAAACAGAATCAGATGAAAATACATTACATTACAGAATACATTAGGGACTTCATCAACACACGGCTGTTTGGTGTAGTGGTTAGGAGTGCGAACTCTAATCTGGGAGAACCAGGTTTGATTTCCTCATTCCTCCACATGCAGCTGCTGGTGTGACCTTGGGCCAGTAACAAGTTCATTCAGAGCAGTTCTCTCAAGAGCAGTTGTCTCAGAGCTCTCTCAGCCCCACCTGCCTCACAGGGTGTCTGTTGTGGGGAGGGGGAGGGAACAGAGATTGTAAGTCGCTCTGAGGCTCCTTCGGGTAGTGAAGGACAGGGTATAAATCCAATCTCCTTCTCCTCCCCCTTCTTCTTCTTCCAGGCAAAGCTTGCTGGAGGCCCATCAATGACCTATGGTAAAACAGGGGGGCACCAGAGTGTGTGAGAGACCCAGTGCCCCAAATAGGCAACACTTGGGAGTGCAGAGTGGTTTCTTTCTCTTCTGAAACTAGTAGTCTGGGAAAGCCAATTCTCAGACCAGAACACGATGGCTTAGCCCCCAGCCCCAGGACACACACATATCTGAGTGGGGATCTCCTACATCTGAACAAATTCCCACAAAGGGAGCATTAAGAAAGACAGGTTGGAAATGAAAAGGATGTTCATACATCCCCCTGTGTGTTCCTCATTTCACCCTCCCCAGAATTTCCCTCTCCCACAGTCCACTTCTCTGGAACGCAAGCCTGACAGGAGAATTTCTAACACCCGCAAGTGTCCCTTCCCATCATAAGTCATCCCCGGCTGCCAGGAAGGTACCACACTGGTGTTGCCTTCCATCCCTTGGCTGTTTATAGAAATGAATATTAACACACAGTGAAACAGGGAACATTCATTCGTACATACATCTGATCTGGACCCTCCTCTGACAGCTTCCCAGCAGTGAATCACAGCAAACACTTTTGGGCTACTTCAACCAGGAAAAATAAAACAGCAGTCCAGTAGCACCTTAAAGACTAACAAAATGTATCCCAGCTTGAGCTTTCTTGAGTCAGAGCTCACTTCATTAGACACAATCAGGAAATTCGCCACTGGGGAGCAATGGCTGCATCTGTCATGATCACTGATCCCATCAGACATTGTTCACACAAATGAATCCTTGATAGCAGTGACCAAAGAGAGAGATTTTGATTGCAAGTGTTTAAGGAAGTACCACAATGCCTGTGATGCAGTGCAACTTCCAATAAATGCACATGTACCATTGTTAATAAGTTTATACATAGCTTTACGATTAAGCAACCCATGACTAAGATCGGCTGGAATAGGGGAACGCACATGTGCAAAAATATCTAGCGGTTCAAATTAGGATGACTGGTTGACAAAAAGCTGTCTAAGATTTTTTTTTAAAGCCTACACTGCATTGTCTATACTTCAATAAAGACAAAATAATATAATTTGTCTAATAGGGTTTATACATTCCTAATCAACATCCTTGTGTATTCATTAAACTCACTGGATTGGAATGGCTTCCTGAAACACATTTCCTCAGTCACGACGGCTAGTCACTTACTTTAGAAAAGAACCTCAGTGGTCCATGTCAGTCACCAAATTCAGTGTGGGAGAAACATTTCCAAGCATAATTCTATGCATGTACAAGCACAGCAAGCTCCCTAGGATAAATCAAGTACAGAATGCACGCCTGGGAGTGAAACATTATTGGACAAATTTTGCTCTTGCTCAGCTCAATTTTTTCAGCCATACGTCAACATTTGCAAAAGCTCACCACATCTGTATTGCATCCAGCGCTCATTGATTGGCCCAAATTGGGTACAATAGTTTTGCTACTTTAAATGTAGAAGCCGTGTTGTTTTCGCATGCAGGTTTTTACGCTTTAAGTACTCCCCAAACCAGCAATTTATCAGAGTGTTTCTCATCTGTAACTTCTTCATTTAATGTGTTAGTAACCACTTTGGAAAAAAAAAGTACCCATAATACTCAAGTGCTTCGCTATAAAAGATAATTATTATGATTATGATCTGCATAAGCAAAAGGCCATTGTCTGGTCTGGAAAACTGAGAAAATGAATGGCTTCATCGGAGTCCCCATCCAGTTCAACAGTAGTCTTTTGTATCGGCAACAATGGCGTCCCACCATGTTCTTCCTCAAGAGGTGAACCAGGCTTTCTTTTGATTTGTGACATATAGGTCTGAGTTACCATCTACTCCTTAGCCACAGGTGTTCAAAAGCACTTACTCAGATTGTTTAAGCGATTCGTATACATTGGACTTGGTGTCTAGGGATAGGCATGAACTGGCTGATGAGCCAAAATTTGTGCTAAATTTTAGCTGGATTGGGGGTCGGAAAATGATGTCAGGGAGAGCACGTGCTTGGTATACATGACTTTGGGAGCAGCACAACGCGGTTCAGTAAATGGAAACAGTTCCCCAAAAAACATAGCGCAGAACTGCTAGGCAACAGTGGGGGTGGTATTTTCCAGCTTTGGAAACACCAATAGGGACCTTCCAAAGCTTGACAGGCGTGACGACCTGTGAATAACAGAACTCCCATTCATCACAATGGGATTCAGATGCTATATAAGTCCAAGTGGAGTGGACATGTCCTCAGTTTTTGGTCGGAGTTGGAGACAGAGATGAAGGAGAGTGGAGAGAGAGATGACAAAACTGAAGAGCTTTGCTGGGCACGGGGGGGAGGGGGTTTGCTTGCTGCTCTTTGTGTTCTGTTGACTCCATCAGGGGCCTGAACTGATTTGGTTCATTAGAGGCCATTTTGAGTTGGGTTCAGTTTGGGTTCAGTTCAGGAATCAGCATGAACCGCGAACTGAACCAAATCTCTCTCTCTCCCCTGGTTCATGCCCATCCCTATTGGTGTCCTCCTAACTCTCAGTGGCGGAATGAGTCTGCTGTGGCCTGCAGGCCCTCTTCCACCCTGCCTCCCAAGGTTTTCCCCAAAACCTAGAGAGGCATTTTCTTTTTCTCCCAGGTAGCTTGCTGCTGCCACCACCTGACCTTTGTAGGAAGAGCCCACTGGGAGGCTATTCTCAAAGGGTGTGCTATAAATATTGCAGAAAGCATGTTTGATAACTGGACATACCACATTTGACAGTCTGCTGTCTACCTCAAATGGTTGTCAGTGGTTCCCCCCCCCCCACCGGTGCTCAGTGGAGTGGCAAGGAGAGTGGCCAGGAACTGTTCCAGAAGCCGAGGGCAGCCACTGAAAGGGCTTGAGTTCAGGCCATTGTGAAATGTGACTTAAACAAAGAAAGAAGGGCCCCGTCCACACTGACACTTTTGTCACTCATTTCTCCCTATTGCTTCAGGTTCCCCCTCCCCCCATATGTTTTGTTCTCTCTAGTAGTCCCAGAGGGAGCAAAACACATATGGAAAAGGGGGAGGAACCCAAAGCAATAGGGAGAAATTAGCGACAAAAGTGACAGTGTGGACGGGGCCAAGAACAGAACTCAGAACTTAAGAGAACATAAGAACATAAGAGAAGCCAATGTTGGATCAGGCCAATGGCCCATCCAGTCCAACACTCTGTCACACAGTGGCCAAAAACACCAGATGCCCTCAGAAGGTCCAGCAGTGGGGGCAGGAAGCCCTCCCACTGTTGCCCCCTCCAAACACCAAGACTACAGAGTATCACTTGCCCCAGACTGAGAGTTCCTATCTATACTTTGTGGCTAATAGCCACTGATGGACTTCTGCTCCATATCTATATATCTAATAGCAAAGGGGGGCCCCCCTGTGTGGATATCTAAATCCGAGCTAGGGGGCTCTTGGGGAGGGGAGAGGTTTTCCTACACACAGGGGGCACTCCCACCATGTGCAGAAAAATCCGAAAAGTTAAAAAAACCCTTCAGGGACCATAGAATCCCCCAAAATACCTTTTGAAATGGCCTCAGCTCCAGGCGTCAACTGTGAGGAGATTAGAATGTTCGGGGGAGGGGGGGAGGTTCCAACTGTTTCTGTCAGTCAAAGGCAGGGATTTTACTGGCAGCAGTCTAGGGTTGCCAAGTATCCCCCCAGCCACCAGCAGCGGATCCAGATCCAGGCTGGGAAACTCCTGGAGATTTGGGGGTGGAGCCTGGGGAGGACAGGGACCTCAGTGAGGTACAATGCCATAAACTCCCCCCTCCAAAGCATCCATTTTCTCCATGGAAAGTTATCTCTGTAGTCTGGAGATGAGCAGTAACTCCAGGGGATCCCCAGGTCCCATCTGGAGGCTGGTATCCCTAGGCAGCACCCTCTGTGTGACTTGATGCCACCTGATTTGCATGACTTAATTAGGCCCAGCTGTTTTGCTACAGTTCATCAGCAGCCACCATATGAAAGCCATTGTGGTGCAACAGTTTGAGCTTCAGACTGGAATCTGCGAGACCCAGGTTCAGATCCCCATCTTGCAGTGGAAGCTGACTGGGAGATTTTGGACCAGTCACATACTTTCAGCCTAACCAACCTCACAGGGTTGTTGTGTAGATAACAAAGAGGAAATAATAATGTAAGCTGCTTTAGTCCCCATTGTGGAGAAAGACTGTAATTTTCCTAGGTAGAGGCTGCAGGGGAGGGGGGTGGAGATAGAAAGCTGAAGACAGATAAAGGTAGGTTGGCTATTGGGTGGGAAGGAAATAGGGTTGCCAACTCCAGGTTGAGAAATTCCCAGACATTTGAGAGGAGGAGCCTGGGGAGGGTAGGATTTGAGGTGGGAGGCAGAAAGAGAGAGAAAGAGTGATGAGGTGGGGAGGCAGAAAAACAAAGGGAATGATGACAGGTCAGAAAGAGAGAGGAAGTAACATACATGGAGGAGAGCGAGAGAGTAAGAAAGGGGGGCAGAAGGGAGAAAGAGTGTGAGAGAGGTAGGGGGAGAAGGGAGGAAGCAAAGGTGTGAGGAATGGGATAACTATCCTGCAAGTTTCTTGCAGGTCTCCGCTTGTGTTTATCTAATTCCCTCTTGAAACCATCCATGCTTGTAGCCGCCACCACCTCCTGTGGCAGTGAGAAGCCAGTGTTGGATCAAGCCAATGGCCCATCCAGCCCAGCACTCTGTCACACAGTGGCCAAAAAATAGCAGGTGCCATCAGGAGGTCCAGCAAGTGGGGCCAGGACACTAGAAGCCCTCCCACTGTTGCCCCTCCCCCAAGCACCAAGAATACAGTGCATCACTTGCCCCAGACTGAGAGATCCTATCTGTACCTTGTGGCTAATATACCTTGTGGTTTACTAAGGAGGAAGGACAAAGCTGATGCACGGGAACATACAGGGAGAAGCGGTCTTTCAAGAATGAGGGCTCCAGGTCATGAAAGGCTTTAAAGGTCAGCAACAACACCTTGGATTGGACCTGGGAATTAACCGGCAGCTAGTAAAGAGACCGGGAGGGCAGGTGGCAGGGTATAGCCCGATATCATCCTGATCTCAGAAGTTAAGCAGGGTCAGCCCTGCTTAGTACTTCGATGGGAGACCTCCAAGGGAGACTGCAGAGGAAGGCAATGGCAAACCACCCTTGCTTCTTACTCACCTGGAAAGCCCCTCACTGGGGTCGCCATAAAGTCGGCTGTGACTTGTTGGCACTTTGCCCACACAGTGACGGGACCTCAGAATAGGTGTGATGTGGTCCCTACAGCTGAGCTGCTTTATTTTGCACCAGCTGCAGTTTCTGGATTATCGGTATGGGCAGCCCCACGTAGAAAGCATTAGAGGAATTGCTGCTATCTTAGTCATTGGAAACTGACAGAGAATCTAGCTGGCAAAAGCCAAATTACTGTCTACAGTGCCGAGGGGGAAAAAAGAATTAACTACCAAGCAGTAACATTTGAATGCGACTTATTCGAAGTGAACGTCAACATGTGTGGCTATATTCAAAGTCTGTTTGGGAAATCTGGCAGAAGGTTAAAGCAGCCATTAAGCCACACATGAGAATCTGTCTTTCGGAAAAAGCTTGTAAATACTTGGCTGTAAATATGTACAAATAATAAATATTTCAGCAAGAACAGACAGGGACATAATGGGATCGTTTCTCCACACACAGGCCTCAGTTTTAACCAGCAAATAAAAGCACTTTTATGTAGACAATTTTTTAAAGTTTGGTGTAATGGTTAGAGCCAGTTTGGTGTAGTGGTTAGAGGCCTGGACTCTAATGTGGGAGAACTGGGTTTGATTCCCCTCTCCTTCACATGCAGCTGCTGCTGAGACCTCGGGTCAGTCATACGTTCTCTCAGAGCTGTTCTGTCAGATGCAGTTCTTGAGAGAGCTCTCTCAGCCCCCCCCCCCACCTCACAGGGTGTCTGTTGTGGGGAGGGGAAGGGAAAGGAGATTGTAAACCATTCTGAGACTCCTTTGGGTAGTGAAGGGTGGGGTATAAACATTGAAACTAATAAGGTCAAGTAACAGAAAATACAAAAACACATAACAAATATAAAATGTTAACATCAAAATATAAAAATATTAAAATACATGGCTATCACCATACCGCTATTATTAAAACAGCCCAAACACGTGGCTACTCTAGTCTTCCACAGTCTGGCCTATTTTATTCTTCTGCCTGACTCCCCAAGCTGAGTGTGTTCACTGATGGGCGGCCATCTTCCTTGTGGGGGGAGGGGATCTCTCACCTCCAGCTCCTGTTGCCTGCTGCTGCTCAGCTGGGTTATGGGAAGAAATGCCTGAGTGAAAGGGAGGGAGCAATCGGCACCCCTGGCGTGATGACACTGCTTCCGGTGTGACCCGGAAGTGATGTCATCATGCCCGGTGATGCTCTAACATCCATCCAAAACTCTAACCATTTTGGGTGAATGCTAGAACATCACTCCTGCTTGATGACATCAATTCCAGGTCACCCCAGAAGTGACATCATTTTGCTGGGAATGCCAATCCCCCTCAGCAAAATGGAAGTCCCTGCCTCCCCCGTCTCACTTATGGTTGCCAGGCCGTGTCTGACAAAGCTAGTTCACTATAAAGTGTTCTAAACGGAACTTCAACTACTGCACGTATCCTCACACTATCTCCTGGGAACTGTAGTCTGGTCCAGTAAGTTCTGAGCACGCACCAGTGTGAAGAACACTATCAGTTGAACAAAAGCACCACACAAATGCAAAAAGAATCTACTGGTGGTTAGGGCTGCCAAGTTAGCCCGGGGGGTGGGGGATCCCCCGCTACAGGGGTTCCCGATCCGCCGGCCAGCATTCGGCCGGCGGGGGGAACCCCACCCCCCTTCCCCAGCATAATGACGTCACCCGGAAGTGACGTCATCACGTTGGGGACATTGCCGGGACGACACTCTAGCAATCGCCCCAAAACTCTATGGTACCATAGAGTTTTGGGGCGATTGCCAGGGCGTTGCCCTGGCAATGCCTCCAACATGATGATGTCACTTCCGGTGATATCGTTGTGGCGCGCATGCAAGTGCACACGCCGGGGAAGCTCCTGGCGGCAGGAGGACTCCCCCCCGCCGGTAAGGAAAAAGGACTTGGCAACCCTACTGGTTGTCCCCGGCCCAAGAGATATCCAGCTGTCCTCGACCAGGGCCAGGGCGTTTTCCACCCTGGCCCCAACCTGGTGGAACTTCCTGCCAAATAACATCCATTCCCTGTGGAGATGTTCTGCCAGGCATTTGGTTGAGGACAGAGACATCTGCCTGGTGCGTGAAGCAGTGACATAATCAGTAGTCTCAGTGTCATCTTATTAGGATGCTTATTGTGCTTTACTGGATTTTATTGCTTTTATTGCTAATTAATATATGCAGGGTTCATTTTGAGTAGGAACGTGCAGGAGTGCCATTCTGGGAGTAACAAGCCCAGGAGTGAGCACATATGGTGATGCACTGTGGAAAAAAGCAAAAGCAGACTAACTTGATTTTCATGCTTGCTGTAGGGTAGCTTCCCTGCAAGAGCAAAGGAAACCTAAAGTGTCTTTAGTCAAAGTGTAAAGCTGGCTCGCCAGCTCTGAGTTGGGAAATACCTGGAGATTTTGGGGGTGGAGCCTGAGCAGCGGGTGTTGCCTTCTGACACACTTCCAGTGATGTCGGGGTGTGTGGCATATTCAAATAAGTTATGCTAATAAGCTCCTGCACCTCTTTTTCTATGAAATGACCCCTGAATGTCTGTTTTTATTGTTGTATACCACCTCGAGCCCTGTTTTACAGGGGAGGAGGGTTTAAAAGTCTAGTTTAATAAATAAATAAATGATACAATGAGAACTGTCTAGGACCTGCCAGAGCGACCCAGAAGTCTACGCAATCTCAGCATTCCACACTGTGAGCAACGATGGCTACCTGGCAGCTATGCTGAAGGCTGTCAATGGTGTATCTACAAACCTGCTTGAAATACTTTCAGTTTCGCATTGTAAAGAAAGAATTAAATGTGGGTCTACCTTGAGGTAAAATGGACCTTACAAGTGAGGTAGGTTCAGTGTTCAACTGTGTTCTTTCCAAAAGCTGAAGTATCACTACTGTTTTCGCCAACAAACCTAAATCCACCTGAAGATACTGTAATATACAGAAGTCATTTCATGTTGTATAGTTCCAGAAGACCAGGTTTTACCAATAGCTCTGGTAGGGTTGCCAGCTCTGGGTTGGGAAATTCCAGAGGATCTGTGGGTGGAGCATTGGGAGGGCAGGTCTTAGGGACCTCGGGGTGGTATAATGCTATACAGCCCACCCTGCAAAGCTGCCGTTTACTCTAGGGGAACTGATCTCTGTAGCCTGGAGATGCCTTGCGGTTCTAGAAGATCTTCAGGCCCAGCCTGGAGATTGGCAGCCCTAGGCTCTGTGTACACTGGCTAGGCAAGCTGCTGGGAAAGACTCTGGTAGGCCCTGTGTTTCTTTCTGTGCTTCTTATAAATAAAGTTATGCACTGTTTACTGAAGACGACCCTCGGCGTATTGCTGAGCGATTCAGCATCTTACAGAGACCCGAGGGAAATGCTGCTTGAGTCACAACATATCCACGCATTACGAGCCTGACAAATTTGTATTCTGATCCAGGTCGCTATGAACTTTGAAGCCGTCTCTGCTTAGCAGCACGAGAGAATTGTTGGCTTCCAGTCAGAAATAAGATCTTGTATACATTGTCACAACAACTGGCCTTTTCCATCATTGTTATGATAAGCTTTACCTTTTCTAACAGACTCACCAGGACATGATGGTGGTTGGGGATCACATATTGGGTGGGATCTGATGATTTCCTTTTCAGCTAAGAAAGTAATCTTCCATTGGAGGAAGATCCTTCTCTTTGCAATAAGAAGTCTTCCTGTTAGAGGGATAGGGTTGCCAAGTCTGTATTACTCACCGGCGGGGGGGACTCTTCTGTCTGCTGGGAGCTTCCCCTGTGCACGCGTGAAGTGCACGCGCCCAGTGATGTCACCGGAAGTGACGCCCCCAACGTGATGACGTCACTTCCGGGTGACGTCATTATGTTGGAGAAGTCATCCTGGCTGGACGACTTCGAAGGTGGGGTTCCCCCCGCCGGCCGAATGCTGGCCAGCAGATCGGGAACCCCTGTAGCGGGGGATCCCTCGCCCCCCCAGGCTGACTTGGCAGCCCTATAGAGGGACAAGCCTAAGCAATGGAAGAGAATTCCTTCAGTGGTCCTCACTGGGCTGAAAGGAATAATTGGATCTAACTCATTTTTTTTTTTACAAGTGGCCTAGACCCTGATATTGGGGGCACTGCTGAATCTTAAACAAGTTGATTGACATCGGAACAAACTGTTGCATGGTATTGTAGGGTTTTGTTGTTTTTAATTGTTTTAATGGTTGTTTTAATGTTATTATATTATAATTGTTGCAGGCCTCCCTGAGCCCACTCGCGGGGAAGGCGGTATATAAATCAAATAAATAAATACATGATATAAATTTGGACGAGAATAATTTGCTAACCCTCCTTCCCCCCAAAATTGCAATCTCACTTACTAGGCTCAGAACAAAGGCCACTACAAAATATTTGCTCAAAGAAGCTGTGTTCCATTCTCCTGGACATCTCCGTTCGAACCAAGAAAATATGAAATAAAAATCAATGGCCGCTGATCATCGTATGTTTCCTAGCTGTAGACATGGAACCGTAGCAACAAAACGACGGTTATTAATTCTTCTCTTGCACGGTTTCCACGCACCATATGGCAAATGTTTCTTGGCTCCCCACCCCCATCATCCACAAATGTAATTAGATTTCTTTCCACCTTCCCTGGAGAGATTCATCTTGTGTTGTAGATAGCGTGAAACTGGAGTGGAGACCTCACATGAAACTTTATTATTGTTACAATAAAGCAGCTTTCCCTTTGCTAATTCCCACTCTCAGCATGCTGTTAGGCCCTGGTACATCTAATCGCGAGGAAATGTTAACCCCATAGTCACAGTGGTGGAAACAGCAAGTTCTTGCAAAGACTGGTACGTGGTCTTCTTTTTGACTGTCAGCCAACAGCTCACTGGCACTGCCAAGCAGAGATGTCACTGAAGTTCTTGTAATTACGTGGTTTAGAATCGGAAACTGCCCAGTGTGTCACACTCTGATGTGTTATGAATGATGAATCATGAATCAAGCAAGAAGCAGTTCACAGGGGAAAAAATTCTCCAGCTCAGAATAAGAGTCCACACACACACACTCGGGTTGATCAGTCTGGTGTAGAGGTTAGGAGTGTGGACTCTAATCTGGGAGAACCGGGTGTGATTCCCCACTCCTCCATATGCAGCTGCTGGTGTGACCTTGGGTCAGTTACAAGTTCTTTTGGAGCTGTTCTCTCAAGGACAGTTCTCAGGACAGCTCTCTCAGCCCCACCTACCTCACAGGGTGTCTGTTGTGGGGAGGGGAAGGGAAAGGATCCTCCATCACCTCTTCCTCCTCCTTCTCTTCTTCTTGCTTCTTTGTGGACCAAAAGCTGTTGAATATCTAACATGAAACTTCATGAGCTAGAAATCCTGTTGCTTCATAGGCACGTGTTCAGAAGCTCTTTACTCTTGATGAAACTCCCATTGAAAGGTGCCAACTACAGGATTGGACCACTCAACCATGCAGTCTTTTTGAATCGGTGTTTACTGTGTTTGGGTAAATTCTATCAAGTGGTTGATGCGGTTGCTGTCCTCATTCATATTTAAAACCCACTCTTGTCCCTGAGTGCATTTTGGCATGTATTTTACCGAACACAGAGAGGAGGACGAATTCCAAAGATTCTTACAGCAACATTCTGTGAATTATTCCACAAGGGCAAATTTCCCTCCCTTCTCCCGAGGCTGTTACGTAACTGCTGAACTATTGGTCCATTAACACCCTGGGTGCATTAATTATTCCGATTTATCATTTTCATTCATTCAGGTGGTGCCACACTCCAGGTGGCAGCTCAGTTTGGTGGCATGTAAGCAACAAAGTGAGCTGAAAAATGACCATGTGGGGATTCACCACCAATGAGCAGTGGGGTAAGAAGTAGGGATGCCACAGTAATTTTTCAGGTCTGTTTTCTGATGCGTATACTGGTCCAAACCTAACATCTTCTGGAAAGTCCATTTTCTCTGCGCTGTCCTCTGAAACATGATTAGTGGTTCCAGGGGTCATTTCGTAGAAAAAGAGGTGCAGGAACTCATTAGCATAACTCATTTGCATAACTCATTTGCATATGCCATACCCCCTAACATACCGGAAGTGTGTCAGAAGGCAACACCCACCCCTCAGGCTCCACTCCACAGGTGAGTGAAACTGACCTGCTCTTCCTCCATTCCCTTCCCCATCCAATACTTTGTGCAATAAAAATAAGCGTAAAGAACACACCCTCATTCTCTTCCTGCTCCCTTGAAACCACCAGGTTTCAAGTAGACTTGAGATACCCAGGACATGTGCACCACCCATCCCTTTCCCTTCCCTTCCCCACAACAAGACACCCTGTGAGGTAGGTGGGGCTGAGAGAGGTCTTTTGAGAACTGCTCATGAGAGAACAGCTCTGAGAGAACTTGTGACTGGCCCAAGGTCACACCAGCAGCTGCATGTGGAGGAGTGGGGAATCAAACCCACTTCTCCCGGATTAGAGTCCAAATCCTGACCACTACATCAAACTGATAAGGTGGAAGCTGCTGAAGGGTTGGTGAAATTTCTCCAGTACTTATGTGCCATGTGCCCAGATAAAAAATGGTATACTTAGAAAATTTATATGCCACCTTGAGCAAGTCTCTGGAAAAGCAGCACACAGTCAGAAAAGGAACAATGATAAAATTATCAATATTAAAACAAAACATTAAAATCAATACAGACCCTAGCAGGCCTTTCCCGGGGGTGCTGCGCCTCTGCACTGCTTGGTCAAGTGCCCGCCCCCTGGGCTCCTCACTCCCGGAGCTGCGTTCCTGTGCGCTCCTTCTCCAACGGACCCCTGAGTGGTTCTGTCATGCATGGTCAGAGCAAGAGTACTTTATGTCTACGCTTACTTTCCAGTTGAGTCCCAACCTCATACATGGCTAGTCTAAACATAAAGAAGAAAATCTTCATTCCACTACCTCTCACTCCAGAAGAAAGGTGCTCAAGTTTGGGCAGAGACCGACCCACAGACAGCAAAAATGTAGCAAGGTAACCTGGCTTTGGAAGAGTAGCTGATCCCTTGAACATTTTGACCTCAACTTTATGGAGGGATTCAGGTGGGTAGCCATGTTGGCCTGAAGCAATAAAACAGAGTTTAATTCTGAGTATAAGCTTTCCTGTGCATGCACACTTCATCAGAGACAATCTGAAGAAGTGTGCATGCACACAAAAGCTTATTCCCGGAATTAAACTTTGTTGGTCTTAAAGGTGCCAATGGATTCAAACTTTTCTATATGGAGGGAATAACTGTCCAATGTAGGCAAAGTAATATCAAGCACACTACAATAATATATTTGAACACTGCAATGCCCATAAAAGGTAAAGGTTCCCCTTGCTCAAAAGCCAATCAAATCCAACTCTAGGGGGCGGTGCTCATCTCTGTTTCCAAGCCGAAGAGCCAGCGCTGTCCGAAGACTTTTTCTGTGGTGATGTGGCCAGCATGACTAAACGCCGAGGCACACGGAATGCTGTTACCTTCCCACCAAAGTGGTGCCTATTTATCTACTTGCAATTTCTTGCTTTCAAACTGCTGGGTTGGCAGGAGCCGGGGCCAGAGATGGGAGCTCATTCAGTCATGCAGCACTCAGGTCTTGAACTACTGAACTACCAACCTTCCGGTCTGCAGCTAAGCATCTTAACCACTGAGCCACTGTGTAACCACTGAGCCATCCCCTTTAATGCCCATACTGAGATGCAAATATTCCCACTGTCGACACACAATGAGCCGTCTGTTCCAGTCAAGGACATGGCAAGAGGCCAAAGAGGTAACACAAGAGGGTATAGGGTGTGCACATGGGGCTTATAGCTTGCACTGCCATGAGTTTCATGGTGTAGCTGTTCAGCAGGCAAACATACCAGTTTTGATGATTGTGATGACTCATGAGCTGCTGAGCCTTGTACGTCCTCACCACCTTTGGCTGAATGACCTGCCAAACAGCTTTGTGGCTGTTCAGGAGCTATGCTGCTGGTGCTTCATTCCCCTTCTGGATTGTGGCTCCTTTTGCATCTGGGCAGTAGAAATGGGTCAGGTACTTGAATGACATGATTTAGTTGACTGAGGTCATCAGGTCCAAGAGCCAGAAACCCGGATTAATTATACTTTCTCAGGTGTGTAGGTCTTTCGTTCAGAAGTCCACATAAAGCAGGGACTGAACCTGGGATCTCACGTATGATACGACTGATTGGGCTTGGCTGGACCTGCCGAACAGCTTTGTGGGAGTCTGGGGCAGCAAAAGTCAAGACGGAGGCACCAAAGAAGAGCCAGATCCGCATGATATCATTGTGGTGTCTGTCTCACTCTCGATCTTTTATTCCCTGGCTTGATGTAGGATTGAAGGGAATGAGGTTAGGCCCTGGGCATCTTCAACCAATGGCACGAAGAAAGAACTGCCACAAGGGGTCCCAAATGCTTCAAACAGCATACAGCACAAAAAAACCCCCTAAAACCACCTTCTGCCTGCTTAATCTTCTCCCTCCTCCTTGTCTTTGAAGGGGTTTTGAATCTGATTATTATTATTACCTTAACAGCTTTGTATCCATGGAAGGTTATTTCTTTCTCCCCTCCTCTCTCTCTGCTTCTCTTATTCTGTTTTCAAGCTTCCACTTAACGGATGCATAAGGCGTAATGCAGTGCTCAAAATGAACGCCGTTATCTGATTTGGAGTTTAATGTCTCAAAGTCCTCAAGCTGCTTTATCTAAAGATCCTGCCTGTATAATTGTGTACTTAGAATTCAACAGCTGTGTAATGGGGGGGTGGGGGTGGGGGGGAGAGAAGCACTCTATGTTCTATCTGGAATTCCAGAAAAGCTACTTCTAAACCGAGTGTGTGTGTACGGGGGGAGAAAGCAATCAAAGGAAATTTATTCTGCTCTTTATTACGTTTTTATACCCAACCTTTCCTTCAAGATGCTTAAGCATTCATATTTCTCCCTTCTTCATTTTATCAGCACAACAGCCCTGTGAGGTAGGTTAGAGTGAGTACATCTCTTGCCCAAGTTTACCCGGTGAACTTCACAGCAGTGGGGGGTACTTTGTGGGGACACTCTCCAATAGCTCTTGGTTCAGTCTGTTAAGAGGCATTGGGAGCTCTGTTTTATGGACTTTGTCACTGATAGAGTCACTATACTTAGAAGAAACTACCAACATCTAGGCCCTTCAGGAAGCCAGGAGGTTGTGGCAAATGCTCCACACCAATCATCGTCTTTAGCCATCATCGTCTTTAGCTCAGATTGGACTGGCAAGTATCCCTGGGTTTGGTCCTACCAAGCATTCTCAGAAGGAAAAATATTCAGAAAGACAGCAAGTTGGGAAGGCTCAGAAAGCCTGAGCCAATCATGAGGTGAGCTCGGAGGAGGCAGTCCATCATTACTTTGATTGCTCCCCTCCCTCCCATTTAAGGGTCATGACTGGCCCATGCTGACTGCAAATGCTTCCAAAGCAGCCTTGACATTCCTTGGAGAGGTTGTCTGGCCTTCCTCAAAAGCCTCGCCTTATGGATGAACCTCTGGCCTGCTTCTCATTCACTTTGGGATATAGGATTGCCAGACCTCAGGGCCTGTAGATCTTCAGGGATTACAACTGACCCTCGAACAACAGAGATCAGTTCCCCTGGAGAACGTGGCTGCTCTGGAGGATGGCCTCTATGGCTTTATAACCCAGTGAGATCCCTGTTCTCCCCAAACCCAAGTTCTACCTGCAAACCTCTGGGAATTTCCAAACATGGAGTTGGCAGTCCTGTTAGGCCCCTTGCATATGCCTGTGTCCCACTATTTTCCTCAGGGCCAAGAATCCCAGGAGATTGGTAGGTATGCCAGAAGGGGAGCATTCAGGAATGTTGTGTCTGTTCTTGGAAGTTAGCATAGACTTTGAAGCTCAAGAACCCCAGGAGAAACCTGAGCAGTTGACACCATGTGCCCGGCTGATGTGTTCCCTGGTTAATGTGTCCGGCTGATGTGTCCCCCAGTGATCAAGGATGTTTGTTGTGTCCTCTAGGTCAGGTCACTGCCAGCAGAGGAACTCCATCTGAGTCTGACCCACCTGACCAACAAGGAGAAGAACCTCAGGAAGCTGTACCTATAATGTGATGGGGCAGAACATTGTACTCCCATCTATCACTCAGAGAAGTTTGTCATGTCCTCTAGGTCAGGTCACTGCCAGCAGAGGAACTCCATCTGAGTCTGACCCACCTGACCAACAAGGAGAAGAACCTCAGGAAGCTGTACCTATAATGTGATGGGGCAGAACATTGTACTCCCATCTATCACTCAGAGAAGTCCCAGGATCAGTGGCGAGAGTAGTGGTGAGATACTATCAGAAGCTGCAGTTACACTGGAGGCTTGGTGCAATCTGGCAGCACCTCTATTTGTGGTGGTTTAAATGGTCACAGGAAGGGGTGACCAGACAGCACACCCTGAAGTGGCCTCACTGCATGCTCACCCTATAGGCGGCAGTTCATATTATTGAGGCAGGGCAACCCTGGAGTGGGTGATCAAGTGGCTTCTTTTTAAATTTATCTTTTGCACATGCGCATAACCACTTATTTGAAGCACCACTCCTTTTTAACAGCTGGAGGAGGCGGCCTCCCCCTCGGAAAAAAACTAATCTTTTCAAGTATTTATTTATTTATTAGTTAAATTTATATCTCCTTAAATTAATCCCTTCCCCACCCTGTGTGCTGCAAAGCTGTAGGCAGAGCAACCATCATGAAGAAAGACAAAGGTGTCTTCTCAGACTACCCTTCCCTCCCCCCCCCCACCTCAGAGGACAGCTGAAAGCTTGCTGGTTAGCACAAAGATGCGGTTATGCGCATATCACTAACTGACTAAAAAAAGGAACGATAATGAAACAGAGAGATCAGACTTCCCAACCGGGTTGAGCTCACACCAGGGAAGTTCAGACATCTGGAAATGTGGGGTCAAAGCACTGATATCCATAAACACCGGACTTTCTCTGGTGCCTGATTACTCCATTTCCAAAACTGGTGTAGAACGGGTGGCAATGACTGGGGCATGGAAGGCAGATGTTGCTGTCTGATTGTGTGGCCACAGCCCAAGCCTAGGTCCACATTCAGTTCTAGCTATCAGCTGACTTATCTCCTTCTCCCAGCAACCCTCTGCCTACCTGAGCAGCAGACTTTGGCTTTAGCAGATTTGAAAGCATCCATCTTTGCCCAGCAACATGATGTCCCAAATCCATTTAAAAGCCAGGTGTCTCCTGGTGAAATCCCATGGGTAACAGCAGGCCTGTCTTCAAATCTCATCACTTAGGAAATGAGTCTGTAAAGAGTAGATACCTACAGTTATCCTAAGACTCTTCAGTTTAGCACTACAGATTTCTTGCATTTCCCTTTACCTCTGGGAGAGTCCATGGGCATCAAGAGCTACCACAGACCCCCCCAAACAAAGATCCCCCATACATTCAGAAGACTGCAAACAAGATGCTTGATCAAATAGGTACTTTACCATCAGTACCTAGTTCAGCTTCTGTAAGTGACCTGGCTCCTGGAATAGTATAGCCCTAGTTTCCCCCCTGCACACACACTTCAGCAGACCTAGGAGTATCATGATTGGCCTGCACTGATATTTTCAAAACATATCAAAAGTTAGTGTCAGACAGATAGCCGCAAAGGTCTGTAGTAGAAAAACAAGAGTCCAGTAGCACCTTGAAGACCACTAAGATTTCCAGGGTATAAGCTGTTGAGAGTCCAAGCTCCCTTTGTCAGATATCAAAAGTTAGAATTCCAGTCTCACCATCTGTTCTCTTCTCTGCTCAAACTGGTACTGCTGGCCCAGAGGCACAAACCAAAGGGCTCTTGCCGATTAGCTGTTGATATGAGGGTCACAGCCTAAAGTTGGGCAGAAGATCAGCTAGCAGAGAGAAGACTTGGCTGGTATTCCCCCTTCTTTTCCCTACTTGAAGAAGAAGAAAAAGAAGAAGAAGAGATTGGATTTATACCCCGCCCTTCAACCAGAGTGACTTACAGATTCCTTTCCCTTACCCTCCCCACAACAGACACCCTGTGAGGTAGGTAGAGCTGAGAGAGCTCTTTCCATATCTGTCCTTGAGAGAACAGCTTTGACAAGGTCACACCAGCAGCTGCAAGTGGAGGCACGTGGAATCAAACCCGGTTCTCCCAGATTAGAGTCCGCACACTTAACCACTACACCAAACGAGCTCTGTTGTATTTCCCCCCCTGTATTGTTATCTGCCTTGGGTCCCCATTGAGGAGGGGGGAAAGGATATAAATACCCAAATAAATAAAATTGCTTTTTCTAATTGCTAGTGTTTAGTTCAAACAATATGCTTTATTTCAGCCAGGAAAGCATCAAGCTGCCCTGTATTGGGGCCATTTCTCTTCCCATCCATCTGCCACCCTCAGTCAAGCTTCTTTCCATTCCCCTTTAGACCTGGGAAGATTATGGATGGACCTCCGTGATGTGACACCAGTCTGACGTCAAGCAAAAAAATGTCTTTCCCATTAGCCGTTACCGGATCCTTTTAACGGCAGGTGCCAGGTATTAAACTTGGGGCCTTCTTCATGCAAAGCACATGCCCAGCCACTGAACGATGACCCTAACCATTCAGAGGAACATTGTCTCTGAATGGGGGGGGGGCTCATTTACATCATAATGCAGACCATGAACTTGCCTATCATTTGTAGCCACTTAAGCTAATGGCCATCAGCCCACTTTGCTACAGTGAACTCCACAAATTAATTATGCACCATACGCATTACAAAAAGATAGAGCCTTCTCCTTGGCTGCGGACAGGCTGGTAGCTTAGAGTGATATGGCACCGCCTCCAACTGTACCGCTTTGAAGTATTGTGGGACATACCAACCTGACAGCACACCCTGCTGCGAGTCATGCACACAGCCATCCTATGGTCAGGCATCCACATTAGTGTTCTGCATAGTCAGAGTGTGCTGCCTGGTCATTTTTTTTTTTTAAACTGCATGTGGGTGGGTGTGCATATGCGCTTATACGCATATAAACTCATGCACACATAGGCAGAAACATTAAAAAAACAGTAGTAAAAAAAGATCTGCAAGTTCAGACTGCCAATCTGTTTTGTTTGTGGTTCCCCATGTTCAGACACCTGGCCACACACGATGAATGCACGGGGAACCAAAAGCACCACATGTTGTGTGGTGGCTATTTACTCTGTTTCCAACTCATCATACAACAGGGTGTGTATGACTGGGGAATGGCTGACAGATGTGGCTGTGTGACCGAGTCCATTTAATCCATTTGGGAAGAGCAACTATATTGGGCCCAACTGCCTATCTGTCTGCAGCCCATGTCTGTCTGTCTGACCACTTTAGGACTAACAGTATTGGAAGGTGGTGATGATTACAAGTGGAGCTAGCAAGTGGAGATGAAGCTTCCTTCTCTACCACTTCCTTCAGTTTGAATCTTGTTGTTGATAGTTATTGTCCTTCAAAACATCCTAGGAAAATCCATTCATGGATCTCCCAATGTCTTGTAGAGTTTGCTTCAAGCAGTACATATTTCACAGGGCCTCAAAACTGTGGTTGCCATGGTCTGACTGGAGTTGTAGGTCTTGAAAATCCAGTAAACATCAAGACCACTGAGTCCTAACCAAGTTGAAACAGCAGCACAAAAAAGGCTGGATCACAACACAGCCAATCCATACTGAAGGTACGGATCTGATACTACACCAGCAGCAGAGCATCTGCTTGGTATGTAGAAGGTCTCAAGTTTATTTCCAGATAAAAGCATAAGATAAGAGGAGATGTGAAAGACCTCTGTCTGAGACCTAGGAAAGCCACTGCCCATCAGAGTAACCAAGACTGACTTTGTTAGACCAGTAGTTTTACACAGAAGGAGGAGGAGGAGATTCGATTTATACCCCGCCCTTCACTTTAGAGTTTCAGGACAGCTTACAATCTCCTTTCCCTTCCCCTCCCCCCAAAAGACATCCTGTGAGATAGATGGGGCTGAGAGAGCTCTTTTGAGAACTGCTCTTGAGTGAACAGCTCTGAGAGAACTGTGACTGACCCAAGCTGCATATGGGGCAGTGGGGAATCAAACCCAGTTCTTCCAGATTAGAGTCCGCGCTCCTAACCACTTTACCAAACTGGCTCTCAGGACAGGTTTACGTCTTCATAATGATGGTTATGTGGCCCAGCGCTAGAGCATCTGCTTTGCTAGCAGAAGATCCCAAGTATCTCCAGGTAAAAGGATCAGGTGGTAAGTGATGTGAAAGTGATGTGAAACAGGTGGTAAGTGATGTGAAAGACCAAAGTCCCTGGAGAGTTCTCACCTGTCATAATAAACAAATTGGACCTTGATAGACCATGGATCTCATTAAGACTCATTCCAAGGCAGTCTCGTGTGTATCTGTCTGGAACGATCATGTGTTCTTGTCTGTCCCAGAGATCTGTTGAAATGTCTGACTGCAACCCTCACCTTCACAGGTCCCACAATTTTGACCTCCTCCCCAAATGTCTCACTATCAACTTGGATAACTGAATAGCATGCCAGGCCAGCTTTCCTTCCCTTTCATTCCCCCACACTCAGCTTGCATGGCTCGACTTCTCGTTGATCAAGCCTCTTTGCGCTGTTCCTCCCAATAATTAGGCGTTGTGATTTTCATGGCCATTTGGTTGTTCTTTGTGGCAATCAGACAAGCTGTGCATTTGCACTGACTGAAGGGCATTTAAGTGCTGCTCCGGAGGTGCTCCGTCTGCCCACGGACAAAGGTCATCTGACTTTTGAATCCACTGTCCCCGTGATTCTCTACCGTTCTTGATTAATGGTTGGAAACGAGACAAACTGGACACTGAATATTTATTCAAGAGGCTTAAATCAATGTAGTCTGTTAACCTTTGTCCCTAATAAATATTCCAAATGCTTGAAACTTCTTAATAAATATTTTATTCCGCCTCTTTCCGGGCAACAGATGAAGCTCAAAAAGTTCAGGCATTTAAGTGGGAAAAGTAACTTTAAAGGGGGGAAAGAACAAGGGAGGTTTCTAGAGATGGATGAATATATATATACCTGGTTGCTTCATTTGGTGCATTTTATCAAGGAAACCATTTTTATCTGGCTGGTTTTAAAAAAAAAAATGTTTGATTTTGATTTTAACAATAACATGAACAATAAACTAACACTAGACATTAAACATTAATCCATAAAAATGGAGTGGAGCAGTATTAGGTTACAACAATAACTTTTAAGACATCAAAACAAAGCTATAATTTTAAGATTTTTCTGGAATTGTCTGCGGCAGTTGTGGCTCTCTCTCTTTATAATTCACTTTCTATATAATTCCAGAAAACCTGACTGATACATTTAGTTTTCAGCACACCACATGCAGTCAGTTTCTCCATGATAAGGAATTCCTGAACTTCAGTCAACCATTGAGTTGGTGTAGTGGTTTGGTGTAGTGGTTTAGTGGTGTTTGGTGTACTGGTTTGGTGTAATTTTGTTTATTTATTTGAATTTATATCCCGCCTAGCCAGCACAAAGTAGCTGTTAAGTGCGCTGTTAAGTGCACAGACTCTAATTTGGGAGGACTGGGTTTGATTCCCCACACCTCCACTTGCAGCTGCTGGATAACCTTGGGCAAGCCATAGTTCTGTCAGAGCTGTTCTTGAAAGAGCAGTTCTCGAAAGAGCTCTCTCAGCCCCACCTACCTCACAGGGTGTCTGTTGTAGGGAGGGGAAAGGAGTCTGTAAGCCACTCTGAGATTCCTTTGGGTAGTGAGTATAAATCCAATCTCTTCTTCTCTTGATGGTACCGAGGTATAAATCCAATCTCTTCTTCTCTTGATGGTAGGGTTTCATTGTTCAAATGCCAAGTAAATGTTGTCTTGGCAGCTACAAGTGAAACTGAAATAAGATCCTTCCACATTTTAATAATTCCAACATCATCCCATATATTACGTAAAATTATTTTAGGGTCTAGTAGGATCTCTATGTCGGTTATAATTTTAATCCCCCCCCCCCCCCACAAAAAATCTGATTCTTTAAATTTTCTTTAGCAAGTCTAGATAGCGTCAGCTATAACTGCCATTCCCGGGTAGGAGGTGGCATATCCACTCTCCACCACTGGGCCTCTGACACCCTCCGCTGGAATGTCTCCTCTGTTCTCACTCTTGGCTGCTTATCACACTGCACCTCCCTAACCTTGAGTGCGTTGCTTTTCGCCACTTCTCAGCTGCTTCTCTTTTCCAGCTGCTAACTATAATTTTTCCCACTTTTAGCCTGGTAAGAAATGTCCAGTATATTTGAGCGCCCTTTTATCTTTATGGTGATTGGAGCTTTCACTTTGCATTATCCTTTTGAATACACTATAAATGTACCCATTCTCCCCTCACCCCTCCATTACTGACTCAAGACATGTAGATGACTATAAGAGCCACTGACAATAAAAGAATCTTCTGGTTAAGAACTTTTGGTTGCAGTTTGAAATCTCTTAGACTCTCACAGATAGTAACATTTTTATCCCACCGGTCCTCCAAGGAGCTTAGAGTGACATGTATTGTTTTCATCTCCCCACTTTTATCCTCACAACAGTCCTGTGAGGTAGGTTAGATTGTGTGTGTGATTGGTAGGGGGTGTGCTGAGAGAACAAAAATTGTTATAATTTGAGAACTAAGCCCTGTAACGCTGTAAGGCACCCCTGTTCCACAAAATAGGGTTTGAGTTCACTTGGTATACTAGGTACATGCAATAGCCATCCTGTTACGTATCAGAGGTGGTAAGAGCCTGTAGCTATTGGAGTAAAGAATCCGACATTAGTTTCCAGCATTGTAATGTGATTCCATAACATTGAACTTCTTCAACAAGTTTGACTCAGTTGGGGTCAACAGTGTTCAGTGGATGTTGTGACAGTATATTTGCTACTACTAGAGTTTTGCCTGGGTGGTATTCTGCCTGAGGATTAAATCTCATCAGGCAAAGAAGTCTTTGACAGCTTACTGGTACCTTGTCAAAACCTTTACAGTTTATCAATGGTACTAAAGGTTTACGGTCTGTGAAATGCTGGAAGGAAGTTAGACCATAAACATATTTAGAAAATATTTCACTTGCCCAAACTGCTGCTAGACACTCCTTTTCAATTTGAGCATAATGTGTCCCGGAATCTGTCAGAGTTCTGGAGCAATACGCAACAGGTTTCAACTCCCCTTCATATTCCTGAAGGGGCACACCTCCTAGGACATAGCTGCTAGAGAGCCAGTTTGGTGTAGTGGTTAAGAGTGCAGACTCTAATCTGGGAGAAACAGGTAATCTGGGAGAACCGAGAACCCCTCCACATACAGCTGCTGGTGTGACTCTTGGGTCAGTCGTAAGTTCTTCCACAGCTCTTCTCTCAAGGGCAGTTCTCGGGAGAGCTCTCTCAGCCCCACCTACCTCACAGGCAATGCTCCCTCTAAGATGTGGAGTCTTGTGAGCAAAAATTCTGCTTTGTGAGCTACTATCATTAAAGTTGCGAGTGAGCAATTGGGCTACTGCATAAATTAATTTGCTCTGGAGCCATCCTTCCTGAGCTAAGACAAAAATGTGTGAGCCAGAGGCTAAAAACCTGTGAGCTAGCCCACTCTAACTCAGCTTAGAGGGAACCCTGCTCACAGGGTGTCTGTTGTGGGGAGGGGAAAGGCATTCTAAGCCACTCTGAGACTCCTTCGGGTAGTGAAGGGCGAGTTATAAATCCAGTCTCTTCTTCTTCTTCATCTGAACACACAACAGTGCAGTGATTAATGTCATAAAATACTGCTACAGACACCTTAGTCAGAAGCTGTTTATCTTCAGTAATGCTTTATCTTGATGTGGGCCCCTGTGCCAAGTGACACCCACTTTTAGCAGTTCATTCAGTGGACATAAGACTTCTGCCAGATTTGGCAAAAAATCTTCCCAAGTAATGCACCTTGCCTAAAAACCTTTCTAATTCTGTGGTGGATTTGGGAGGACAAATCCAAAGAATAGCTTCTGGCTTCCTTAAGTCTGCCCTCACGCCATGCTCATCTATGTGGTGTCCAAGTTAAGTGAGAGTCATCTGGTGTGGGAGGCACTAAGCTTCATTCAACTTCAAGCCTGCCTGTTGCTGAGTGTTGAGGACTTTGTCCAGTTGATTATTATGCTCTTTCTCAGTGCAGCCATACACCACAATGTCATCTATATACATGGACAGTCCCTCCAGATGCCACACCAGTTGAGTCATTTCTCTTTGGAATAACTCAGGGGCACTAGAGATTCCAAATGGCATCTGTGGAGTAAACATTGCCCAAATGGCATGAGGAAAGTAGTTAATTTTGCACTATCCGATTCCAACCACAGAGGCCAGAATCCACTTGCTGCATCCAGCAGTGAAAACATGAAAGTGTCGGCTAACTGAGGAAGGATGTCATTTAAGGTAGGAGGAATATACTCTTCTGTTTTTACTTCTTTATTCAGCTGCTTCAGATTCATACACATTTGCACTGTACCATCCTTTTTAGGTTCTGGCACCACTGGAGCACACCAATCAGTAGGTTCGGTAATTGGCTCTATAACCCCACATCAGGCCATCCTATCCAATTCAGCTTTCACTTTATAGAGCAGTGGGACCGATATAGTCCTGGCTGTGTGGACAGAATAAGGTACAGGGTTTTCCTTAAGCCTTATTTTTATTGGAGCAATTGGCAAAGTTCCCAGCTCATGCTGAGGTTCTGTATGGAGTTTATCTAGACAGTGTATCAAACCCATTGCACCAGCAGTGTTCCGGCTCAGTAGATTGTAATATTGAGCTTGAAGCACATAGACTCAAAAACTGTAGTTCTCCCCTTTGTATTGAGTTTGAGCCTGGAAGTATCCTACATAGCTCAGTCCATCTCTCCCCAGGCTGGAAAAGACTGGGGATGTTTGGTGGGAAAGAGGGCTTTTTAGGCACCTATAGAGTGATTCTAGAATTACATTAACATTATTTATTTATTTATTTATTTTCGCATTTCTATCCCGCCTTTCCAGCGAACTGGCTCAAGGCGGTTCACAACATAACATACCACCGAAGTGGTTTACAATTTAAAAACAAAAATAAACAACATTATAAAATTGACATAGCAGTACCGGCGGCATCTAAGTGCTCCTGGAGAGTAGCGGCAACAGAAGGTTTGGCCCATGTATGTTTTAAATTCAAAAGGAAGGCCATAAATTTGTGATATGGGTCAGTAGTGGTGTTGGAACAACTGACTGGTGCCCCCAAAAATCTGATCTGGGGCACTGTCTTGTTTTGTGACCTTTCTCACCCCTCAAGTGCAACATACAATGGCAAAATGTCCCATCCTTTTACATTTTCAGCAGCCAACAGTCTTTGTTGGACACCCAGCCTTCTGAGCATGCACTTTTCCATAGCATGTGAGCTTAGAGTCCTGTATTTGAGGACTAAGAAACTGTTTGTGTGGCTGGGTGGGGTGTTTTGGGGAAAGCTTTAGACCCATCTCCATCCAGTTGGAGTGCTTGGGGAACAGCACTCTTGGAGATATTTCCTGAAGCTCCTTGAAAGCTCCTTGGGCATGGGCTTGTTCCTTGATCAGTTTTGAATTCCTGATCAGCTGGATCGCTCCTTCCAAGGTAAGGTCACTTTTAATCTGTAGTTGCTGGGAAAGTTCATTGTCTAAAATGTCCACTACTACTTGGTCCTGAATAATTTCACTTATGCAGCCACCAAATTCACAGGCTTCAGCTTTCTCATGCAGCCATCGCATGTAAGCCTCAGCAGATCCCCCTGGCTTTTGGTTTCTCTGGTGAAAGTAGGTCCATTCACGAATGAGAAGAAGAAAAGAGAAGAGATTGGATTTATACCCCGCCCTTCACTCCCCAAGGGAGTCTCAGAGCGGCTTACAAACTCCTTTCCCTTCCCCTCCCCACAACAAACACCCTGTGAGGTAGGTGGGGCTGAGAGAACTCTTTCCCAAGCTGTCCTTGCGAGAACAGCTGGTACAGAGCTATGGCTTGCTCAAGGTCATCCAGCCAGGTGCAAGTGGAGAAGTGGGGAATCAAACCCGGTTCTCCCAGATTAGAGTCCGCGCACTTAACCACTACTCCAAACTGGCTCTCAGGATGAGGTTCTGTACAAAACAGTCATCGAATTTCCACAGGACAAGATCATATTTATCCTTGTTCCCATCAACAGCAAAACCTAAGGAATTATAGACTGGCTTTGCTTGGAGGCCCACTGCCCAAATTAAGTAGCATACCTGGATTTCCTATTGCTTCTGCATTCAATTTCATTATTATTCTGCAGCAAGAGAAGGGCTGTTTCCAGTCAGGCCATCCTTACTGGTCTACTAAAAGCAAAGGCCTCCAGTGGAGAGAACTTTTCCATTCTGGTGCTGATTGTGCATTGGCTTTTCCCTTCGTTCGTTGGAACAGAAATTCCCCTCTGCATTACATGCTGCTTTCACTTCCTTTGATCATTGGATTTTATGGTACTCTCTACACTGCATGCTGTCTTCACTTTCTTTGATCACTGGGTTTTATGGTACCTTCTGCATAGATTTATGGCCATTCAGGGGTGACTTTGCAGTCAGTATGACATTGGCCCTGGGGTATTTGAATGTGGTTTTGAGCTATACTTTCTCCTCCTAGTTGAGAATAGGGCTGCCAAGTCAGCCCGGGGGGTGGGGGATCCCCCGCTACAGGGGTTCCCAATCAGCTGGCCAGCATTCGGCCGGTGGGGGGAACCCCACCCCCGAAGTCGTCCAGCCAGGACGACTTCTCCAATGTAATGACATCACCCAAAAGCGATGTCATCACGCTGGGGGCATTGCCAGGGCGATGCTCTGGCAATCGCCCCAAAACTCTATGATACCATAGAGTTTTGGGGCGATTGCCAGAGCGTTGCCCTGGCAACGCCCCCAACATGCTGACATCACTTCCGGTAATGTCACCGGGCGCATGCACTTCGCGTATGCGCTGGGGAAGCTCCCGGCGGACGGAGGACTCCCCCCGCCGGTGAGTAATACAGACTAGGCAACCCTAGTTGAGAAAATGTGGAGCAAATGCTAGATGCAGAATCGCCCTGGGCCTCATCTGCCAGTTGCTCTGTAGACTACGGTGAGAGTGCAGACAAGGTCCAAGCACTGCATCAAAGCAGTGATTGAAGCGCCAGATTTCTGACACCATGTCTTATCAATGCCAAGGACCTCAGTAGTTTAGCATAAACAAGTGATTTATTAAGTTTCCATAACAGACAGAAAAAGGGATAAACAGATCCCCCAGTCTCTGTTTGGCAGCGGCCTTCTTGCTCTCTAGTTTCTCTTTAGTTTCTGTTTCTCTTTTGTTGCTCCTTCCTTGTTCCAACCAATTAATTCAGATTATGTTTCACTACACAGGTCCCCTGTTCCTCCACTGTTAACATGCAAATTCAAATTGTAGAATAAGAAAATTAGGGTAGTGTGTAGGGTTGCCAAGTGTATTTAACTTACCGGCGGGGGGGGGAGTTCCGCTGGCTGGGAGCTTCCCCGGTGCGTGCGCAAAGCGCGCGCGCCAGGCGGCGTCACCGGAAGTGATGCCATCACATTGGGGGCATTGCCAGGGTGACGCTCTGGCAATCGCCCCAAAACTCTATGGTATCACTTCCGGGTGACGTCATCATGTTGGGGGCATTGCCAGGGTGACACTCTAGCAATCGCCCCAAAACTCTATGGTATCATAGAGTTTTGGGGCGATTGCCAGAGCATCACCCTAGCAACGCCCCCAACGTGATGGCGTCACTTCCGGGTGACGTCATTACGTGAGGGAGGTCATCCAGGCTGCACGACCTCGGGGGTGGGGTTTCCCACGCCAGCCAAATGCTGGCCGGTGGATTGGGAACCCCTGTAGCGGGGGATCCCCCGCCCCCCGGGCTGACTTGGCAGCCCTAGTAGTGCGAGTGCATGCAACCAATGGCCATCCAACTGGATGTTTTGCATAGGATTTCATTTGTTTCAGGTTTAATGAAGTGCATTTTGGGTTTTGCAGGCCTTAGGACTCCTCGCTGACAAAGCTACAGGGCTCTGCCTTTTAAGGAGCTCACTTAACGCATCAGACAGAGAATGTAGATCCTTTCATGGTTCTTCTCATCAACCAGAAGGTTGAACAAATCTGCAGTAAAAAAGAAAGCCAAAAGCCCACACAGAGAGAAGCGACTTCTTTTTCTCTTCAAGAGAACTTTTTTTTCCCCTCCCAAACAAAAGCTTGTTTGAGATCTCTTCTAATTGTTGGTTGTATTGACCATGTTTCCCTTGTAAGGCTGGAAATTATGCCAGTTTATTTTCGGTTCATAAATTTCTCCTCTTCTCCAGGCGTATATCCCCGCCTCTCACTTATGCAGAAGGAACCAAATTTATTTCTAGCTGCACGGTTACATCCAGATTGCTTTTAAAGTTTTTTAATTAAAAAAATCCGTTCACACGGGTGCAGTGATAAATTGTGCACATTGGTAGCAACGCCAGCGTATTACAGCTCACAGGGGCACCCTGGCACCCACCAGTACTTTCCCTGGCACTTGCCAAGCATTTCAGAAAGTGTGTGGGGCGTTTGTAAGGCAGGACTTGTTACTGGATGCCCTCATTCAAACAAAGTCTTTTCTATGTGTGCAATAGCAGTAGTGGCCCCGGAAGATCAGGAGGGCTGGTAAACACCAAGGCTTGTGGTTCCATCCCACTTTCATGCTTTCCATCTTTTTATTCCCTCTTCTCTTTCTCACGTCCTTCCCCTGGGCTTCCCTTCATTTTTTGAAAAAATCCTCCTTCTACAAAGGAGAGAAGTATAGTGTTTGGATCTGCCTCCTAGGGAAACCAGCTCTCATGGCTTTCCACAAACTATGCAAAACTGAATAATTCAAGAGGACTTTTCTGCCCAGGCAATAGAGGAGCACTGCACTAAATGATTCACAAAGTTATTTGGACAAATTGTTAGGGACTTTGGTCTATAATGCTGTGTATAGCTTGCAGAAACTAGGTCCCTACTATGGAATTCGGCATCATTGAATGTGTCATGTTAATATTTATGCTTTGCTTCAGGTCAGTGTTTAGACATCTGGTTTCTATTGCATTGTTTATTGAACGTCCCATCCTGTCGATTGTAATGACTCACTCTGCGTAATCTACCTGGAGTCCAAGTGAGAAAGGTGGACTATAAACAAACAAACAAACATTGCCAGCTGTTTAAGCTAGTGCTTCATATCCAAAAGATTCTGAACTTAGATGCAGGGTAACATTACAGTTCCAAGGTGTGTAAACAATGGACTTTTTTTTTTAAGGCAGCCTCTTGAATAAGAAGAATATTTATTGGCAAGATGATACAGTGCTAGACAATGGTCTAATGCTGAAACTCCATTTCTACATCCCGCTTGCTCAGGTTGAATAATGGATTCTGTTTCTATCCAGTTCAGTAGTTTATGATTTTTTTAAAAAAATGCTGCATACACTCTTCCTATTACTGAAAGCAGGCTTATAGGCCTATAGTTAGTAGGAACTGTTTTTGAGCCCTTTTTTGTGTATTGTGCATCACTGTGTGTTTCCATGATTGGGGGATAATGCCGAATTCATTCGAGTAAAGAGTGGGGCTAGCAGTTTACTCCACCAGGTAGAGTTTAATGGAGTTTTTAAAAAATCCCCAGTATCATCAAACTCTATCAATAACAGCCTTACATTTTAGCCATCTGAGTACAGAAGAGTAGGGATGGGCACGGACTGGGGAAATGTGGTTCAGTTAAGTTCATGGTGTGCTGGGTTCACGAACCACGAACTATGACGAACTTTTTCTAACCGAACAATCCAGTTCAGTTTTTGAGGTTTGTAATGCAGTAGAATGCCCCCCGGGCACGTCAGTGTGTGTGACGTGCTCACCTGCACAGTACCAGCTCAGGAGATGCCAGTCCACAGGACCGCACCAACTGCACAACACCAGCTTAGTGTATATACAGTTTATTTACAGTGAAGAATAAATCCTTACGCACACCATCAAAGTGCTCCGCCATACAACTGTTACAGAGAGAAGAGAAACTTGTACTGTACACATCCAAATATATACAGAATTGAGCTATCCATTAACCAATGAGAAAACTGCTGAGTCATTGTGCAGACATCCATCAATGTCACTTTCCCTGAGCAAGTCCGTACATGTCCTTGTACAATTCTGCTAGCTCAGGTCAAATCTACGGCTGATTTTACATGTGCATTTTTGTAACAGCTTCATTCCAGCGCTTCCTGCACTGGTAACACATTGGTGTCAAAGCTGTTGTAGGGGAATGCCCATATCTGATTGAACTGGAGTGAAAGGGGTCATTCTTTTGAAGTGCTGTTAAGAACAGGATTTGTTTACAGAGGTGTGAAGCCAGCTTGAGAGCTAGAGGGCAATTAGCAGATATGGACAGTTGAGAAGGAACGCAGATTCACACTTGAAAGAGATGTGGGCGAGTTTTTTTGGAAGTAGAATGATTCCAGCAGGAAAGGCAGATGTAAAACCAGCCTACATCTGACTTTCCCACTGGAATCATTCTAGTTTCAAAAAACCCCATCTATACCTGTTTCTAGTTTCAAACCATACTTGTTCTAGTTTAAAAATTACTGTTTACATTCATTAATTGCCCTCCTGTGGTCAAGCTAGCATTATGCTGCTTTAAACAGATCCTGTTGCTTAGTACTCTTCAGATCCAGGGAGTGAAATTTGAAAGCAGCGTGAAATGAGTGTAGGAAAAGACAGCAGCCAAACTACTTCAGAGGGGACGTGTAAATTGGGCCTCAGTCACATGACCCATTGTTACTTGTCACTTAGATCATCTAGTTCTGACAGTGGCTTGTGCTCACGGCTGGGAGTCTCTATATGCTGACAGGGCATGCTACAGATACCAGACTTGCCATCTAAATTTCTTCTACCTGCCCTCCAAGTCTGGTGAGGATTGGGTTTGCAGGGTCCAAGTTAAGGCCCCACAAAGAAGGTGCCCCCAGGAAAGTGCTTTCTGGAGAAATGACAGTCACAGGTTCAGGAGTGTATAGAACTAACCTGTGCAAGTTAGAGGTGTCAGATTCACAGGGTACCTCCCCTGCAAAGTCTCCAGGGGCAGGTTCTGAAGGACAAAAAGGCAGACATGCCCAGAGTTTCAACACAGGCTCACCAAAATAACCCCATACCAGCTTGGCAGGCACCCTAGCCACACAGGACAAACAAGAGAAGGTGCCTATAGCTCTCACAGCCCCTCCTGGGCTGAAACACACAGGTCCAGAGCACACCCATATTCTTCTACTCTGCAAAGGAATGGAAACATATGTTGAGCAGGCCGGGTCACCCCCAACTCCCCAAAGGCAGATTTTGAATGACAGAAAGGCAGCCATGCCTAGAGTTTTGATAGGGGCTCCCCAAATGAGACCCAGTTTGGTGTAGTGGTTAAGAGGGGTGGATTCTAATGTGGAGAACCAGGTTTGATTCCCCACTCCTCCACATGAAGCCAGTTAGGTGATCCTGGGCCAGTCACAACTTTTTCAGAGCTCTCTCAGCCCCACCTACCTCACAGAGTGTCTGTTGTGGGGAGAGAAAGGGAAAGTGATTGCACACCACACTGAGATGCCTTCGGGTAGTGAAAAGCAAGGGATTAAAAACAACTCTTCTTCTTCTTCTTCTTCGTAACCCCATGACAACTTGGCAGGCACCCTAGCCAGACAAGACAAGCAAGGGAACTTTGCCCACAACTCTCACAGCCCCCCCCCCCCCCCGGGCTGAAACACACAGGTCCAGAGCACACCCGGCAACTGGGGTGTATTCTTCTACTTTGCAGAGGAATGGAAACTCATGTTGAGCGGGCCAGGCCACCCCCAGGCAACATACTGGGGTGCAACCTTTGCAGGTGCCTACGGAGGATGCAAGAAGACAAATGCTGGGGGCCTGTGCCCCTCTGGATGAGCGTGTGTCACACCTGGCACTCTGCCACACAAGGTTCACAAGGGAGGGTGTGGAAATGTTTCCAAACTGTAGGCTGGAAATGGGGCTAGAAGAAGAAGAGGAAGAGGAGGAGGAGGAAGAGATTGGATTTATATTCTGCCCTTCACTCAGAGCGGCTTACAGTCTCCTTTCCCTTCCCCTCCCCACAACAGACACCCTGTGAGGTAGGTGGGGCTGAGAGAGCTCTTTCGAGGACTGACCTTGAGAGAACAGCTCTGACAGAACTTGTGACTGACCCAAGGTCACACCAGCAGCTGCATGTGGAGGAGTGGGGAATCAAACCCGGTTCTCCCAGAGTAGAGTCCGAGCACTTAACCACTACACCAAACTGACTAGAGAAGCTGAGAAGGACAGCTGCTTTCTGGTGCTGGACTGGTAGGGGCCACAGAGTGGTGCAATCAAGGCAGGAGCAGCAACAGGGAGTTGTGATGTGGAAGGGGAGGATGCCCCCTCCTCCCCGAATCACTGCTGCCATAGTCCTGCTCTCCAAAGTGGGTTAGCAACTGCTGGTGTCCTGGCAGTGCTAACAACTCTGTTGCCTCTCTGGAGAGCCCCAGGAACAGATTTGGGGGAAAAGGCTCTGCGACCCTACTGATTCCCTGCTAGGGCCAGGCTCCAGTAGGCTGGCAGGATGGGTTTGGTGCCTGGGGAACAGGGGCCTATGGTGTGCGGGGGTGGAGGTCTTCTCCACCCCGTGGGACTTATGGGATGCTGCCTTCATTGTTGGGCGCGACCGGAATTTGCCACCATCTTCTGCTTGTTTTACTCTGTAATTTTATGTGTAATTTAAACTGTTTTAACTGAATACCATTGTTTTATTATTTTAGCTGTTGTTAGCCGCCTTGAGCCAGCTTGCCCGGCTAGGCGGGATATAAATATAAATAATAAATTAATAAATAAATTCTTCCCCCTACGACAAACGCCCTTTGCACCAAGTTTCACTCTCACGGCACAGAGTTGTTCATAATCAGGAGGGTATAAATGTGGGTCCCCAGCCGAGTCACCCAATAGCTAAGCCCCTCTGCTCGGGATGAGCAGAGAGATGGGGTGGCTCAGAGCCCTGAGTCCACCGAATACCCAAACCTGAGAAGGGGAGAGGAGTTCACAATCAGAAGGGTATAAATGTAGGTTCTCAGCCAAGGCACCCAGTAGCTAAGCCCCTCTGCTCGGGATGAGCAGAGAGATGGGGTGGCTCAGAGCTCTGAGTCCACCCAAACCCCAGCAGGGGAGAGGAGTTCACAATCAGGAATAAATTAATGTGCTGCCTTTTTGTCTACTGACAACAGCCAAAAGGGGAGATGGTGCAGAGCTGAGCTGAGGGCACATCTAGAATTCCGATCCCATTGAGCAGAATGGGAACTATGTTATTGACATCCAGCAGTGCCTGTTAAGCTTTGGAGGGCCCCTATTGGCATTTCCAAGGCTAGAGAATTCCACCCCCTATTGCCCTGAAGTTTTGTAAACATTTTAACTGAGTGGAGATAGTCTACCTGGAAATATATCCATTCACAAACTGCCACGAACAACATGAAAGTTCATGAAATGGTCATGCTGGTCACCCTGCCATGAAATTTGCTTCACGAACCATGAACCGCCCAAAATTCATGATGAATGTATTTGTGGACCCAGTTCATGCCCATTCCTACAGAAGAGCATAGAATGCATGAAAGTATGGCTGGGGGCCATGGCTCATTGGCACAGTATGTGCCTTGCATGCATCATGATGTCTGGTTCATTCCTGGCTATGTCAAGAAAGCCCTTTGCCTGCTTCAGAACTTGGGAAGTTACTACCAGTCAGAGTAAGCAATGCTGGAATGATGGTCTGACTCAGCAGAATGAATCCCACATATCCATTTCAATAACAGTAGCCTTTTCTCCTCTTGCATCAATGGAAGACTTCTTGCAATGAAGTAAAGTACTACCATTAGTAGCATCCAACCTCTAATAAAGCAACTGCCTATGCAGATGCTTTTGAAATTTTCCTGACATTCAAAGAATCTTGATGCAGTCATACATATGGTTTCATGGAGATTCCTTTTTTGCAGTGTTTTATCAACCAGCCCATGCTCATTCGTAACATAGAAGGGGGGGGGGGGATACACACAAATCGACAGCTGTGGCAAACTGTGCATGATCGTCATTTACAATTAATCATAGAAATTCTCCTACTTGAACTGGCATTCAGGAAGAGGAGTCAGGGAAGGGCAAACCTATGGAAGAAGAAATAGGATTATCTGACCCGTATAAGGCAGTAAAGGTAGCTTGATAGAGTAGTACCAGAATTCTGGAAGATACAGGGCCAAATGTTGATGAATGCTTAAAATTAGATTATCAAACTATAAGAATTGCTCTTTGAAAATGAGGCAGACTACCACACCACACAGTAAGGACCCAAGAAGACTTCTAATAGCTTCTGCAACAATTATACACATTTTGCCTTTATTTTTTTTCCTAGAAACTATTTGGGGGACTTGTTTTGCTGTCACATGTGGGAGGGAGGAGGGACCGCCAAATAATTTAAAGCCCTACAAAAGCTTCATTTGGACAGGGTTGAAATTTTTGCCTCCCCTCCCAACAAAGCCCCCCCCCCCCCGAAGATACCACCTATTGGGTATTTTGATAAAGAAGCATCTTGAAACAGCCCGGATATTTAGCTATGAAAATTAGCTACTCAGCAGGCTGGCATTAAAATTAATTTAATGGAGTGTAAATTAACATGCTTGACACTTTTTTGATCATTTCTCCCCTTTAGCTGCTGGCCGATAGAAATTAAAATTGTCCCAGCCTCGTAAGGGGGGGGGACGGACGAAATTCAGCAATGTATCCCTCCTGCCAGGCGAGTTCCCCCCTCCCTCGTCTTGAGTTTCCAGCATCATGCATCAAATTTAAGAGTCTTTAAATATTAAGCATTGCCATAAGAGTTTGCTGGCAATAAACCCGCTCTTCAAATAGTGTTGCTTTCTGCAGAGCTGAAATGGGGAAGGGGGCTTACCTCTTAAATTTACTGGGGAAGTTAATTAAGAATGTTGGAACTTTATAGCAAAGATTTGCTGAACAGTCCCATGAAATATTTATGGGCCAACCTGCAGCACACAGTGAAACTTTTGATACGTTGATAATATAAATATATATTAAGGACACTATTAGGTGTTTATTTTTTTTGAAAGAATAAAAAACTAATAATTTAATTGTCATTGTAAAATGGCTCATAGTGGAGACAGATTAAATTGCCAGAAAAAGGCCATTAGGGAAATTCATAGCCCCCCATAAACGCAAAGTGTTTTGCCCACCCGCCATAAATAACCACCACTCATTCCAGGAATACGAGGCACAGGAAATAAATTAACGCAACCACAACACAAGTGGATGCTAAGGTGACAACAATTTTCCATCGCAGGCCATTGCCGGGAACTGCTTCTGGACAGAGAGCAGAGGCAAATTCAAGGTTTAATTACGACTGTGGTAAATCTTCCATCCTGTGTGCATTGCGCCATATTGATGTGGACCAAAGATTACTTCATCACTCAGCACAACAGCATGAGGAGAATGCATGTATATTTAGACCTTAGGCATGAGAGGGTCCTGAGAGACCAGTTTCCCCCACTCACAGATGCGTATTCTTGGCCCCAAGAAAAATATAGGAAGATGGGGGGGGGGGGGGAATGAGACTGACTGAGGGGCTCCCGTCTCCTCCATTGCTACGTTCAGTATGGCTTCAGGCCCTACCATCCATCTCTTTGGCCGGCCACAGTGGTAGCAGTGTCTGGGGCAGCTTCTAACATTTGCTGCAGCTGGTCCCAGAGTGGTCCTCAATGGCCAATGCCACAGAATCAGAATAAGTGCATTGTCTGCATGTGCAGACAAAGGTTTTTTTTAATCTTGGAAGGAATTTAACCCTCCCTTTAAAAATCCCAGATTTTTCCGCGAACGTGAGGGTCCTTAACCACTACACCAAATTCTGTATTGACAACACAGACCTCTAGAAGTGGCATCTGTTGAGCCACCTAATGTCTCTTTATGTCCCCTGACACACAGAATCATGCCTGATTTATGAGGCCAGGCTTCTCCTTGCTTCACTCCTTCCTTCCCCCATCCCTCTTTTTTTGTAATTTTCTGGACGAATTTTAGGAACATTATTTTCTTTCTTGACACTGCATCTGCAGAAGTGAGTTCCACACTCATGAAAGTTCATACGGAATAAATATTGTTAGTCTTTAAGGTGCCAGTGGACTTCTGTTCCATTCAGAATATACAGGGGGAAACCCCTAACATTGAATAATCAACATTGACAACCAGTGTTCCCTCTAAGCTGAGTTAGTGTGAGCTAACTCACTGTTTTTTAGCCTCCGGCTCACACATTTTTGTCTTAGCTCAGGAAGGATGGCTCCAGAGCAAGCTAATTTATGCAGTAGCGAAAGCGTTCACTCACAACTTTAATGCCAGCAGCTCACAAAGTAGAATTTTTGCTCAAAAGACGCCACAGTTTAGAGGGAACATTGTTGACAACAATGATCATGGTCAGCTCTGGTTAGACCCTGGAAGTCCAGGGTCACTACAGAGAGGCAGGCAATGGCAAACCACTTCTGAACAAGTCTTGTCTTGAAAACTCTATGGCAGGGATATCAAACGTAAGGCCCTGAGGACAAAACCAGCCCATCCAGGGTACTTACCCAGCCCACAAGCAACTAGCATGTATGGTAACGTAAGGTACTCCTCCTTTCATGATATCCCTTGGAAAAACCCTCATCTTGCATATGATTAAACACATTTATTAGGGCAGCGAGCCAGTTTGGTGTAGTGGTCAGGAGCACAGACTCTGATCTGGGAGAACCAGGTTTGATTCCCCACTCCTCCACATGCAGCTGCTGGTGTGACCTCGGGTCAGTTACAAGCTCTATCAGAGCTGTTCTCTCGTGAGCAGTCCTCGAAAGAGCTCTCTCAGCCCCACCTACCTCACAGGCTGTCTGTTGTGGGGAGGGGAAGGGAAAGGAGATTGTAAACCACTCGGAGACTCCTTCAGGTAGTGAAGGGCGGGTATAAATCCAATCTCCTCCTCCTGTTCTTCTTCTTTTGTGGATTCCCCCATAAATCAGTTGTTTTCACTGCTAGAAATCAACTGCTTTTGTTTGTAATTTGAGTAAAAAAAATAATATTGTGAATTGGGTTTGCCCGTGTCCTTTTTAAAGTTTATATCTCTGGTACCTGGCATTCCATTTTATGGCACACATGGCCCGGCCCGACAAAGTGACATCATGTCAGATCCAGCCCTCGTAACAAATGGGTTTAATACCTCTGCTCTGTGGGCTCACCATAGGTCAGTTGTGACTTGACTGCACTTTCCACCACCACTGTGAGCTCTCTTCCAATGTGATATTGATTTCATATACTCTTGGGACATGTATGCCTACATTAGACTCTGAAACGCGTTGAGTGCAGAAGGTAAACCGGAACAAAGGTTGAGTTGATCACAGAGATGCTACCAAAATTTTCCTTATCCAAATCTCTCCACAGATATTGGAGCCATGAATTAGACGGTCTGGTTTCCAAAGTAAAACTTCATGGCTTTAAGAATCCTCTGACCAGAATCCTCTGTGGGCATTTGTTGTTTGTGAATTCTGCACAAAATGCTGTCCACCAGCAGTTTCCCACCATGTTCACTTCTTCTGTATCTCCCCTCCCCTGCACATCATCCATGTACGTGAGGGATCAGCCAATTTGCCAGTTTTCATTTCTTTTTGAACTTCTGCGTTGCCATGGGTTTCCATTCACCTCATCGCCAGTGCTGTCACTAATTATTCTTTTTGGGCCCTTTAGATGAGTGTACCATTTTTATGTCGCTACTTCACAAATGATGCCCAAATAAGGGTGCAAACACCTGCACCCCCTTGTTGTCCGTGAGGGTCCCCTTGTCCTTCAGGAGGGGCACTGGGTGGGTGTGGGGGGCTGTAACGGGAAGAAAGGGACAGGAAAGACCCACATTGTTCTCTGGTCTTACGATTCAACCCTTTACATTTCTGTGTTTAGAATTCCAGATGCAGACCAAACATCTCTTTAGAACGATCCCATTATGAAGCTTTATGGAGAGTTGACGCTATATTCTGCGCACTCTTCTTTTCTTTCACAGTTTCTCTTTGGCTCTTTCATTTCCCTTGCTTTGTTTCTTTGGGAAAACACAAGTGTGTTCTTTTCTTGGGGAAAAAAAAAAGAACATAAGAAGTTGGCGATGCAGATGGCGCTCACTTCGAACGTGAACTGGTTGGTAGGTGGAAGGGGCTCAACAGGGGCCCGGTGGGTGGGAAGAAACAACTCTTAACAACTTAATTGTGTCAGACAGCAACATCTGCGATAAACATATTGAATGGATAAACAATGCAGCTGTTTGAGATTTCCATGGGAAGGAGGGAAAGGCTGTGACCATATGCAATACGTTACCTGTGGTTAATTAGAGAGGGACTAACACAATTCGAGAAGGCGGAGACGGACTGTCAGCAAAGACCACTGATCAGCTTGGCAATCGTTAAGTCATCCATCAAGCTTACTTCTGCCTTGGTGAGGCTCCAGTCCGATGGTTGGGGGTTGTCTTCTTCTGAGCCCTGTTTCAACGCGGGCATATGGTCCAGGCTACTGATAGCACCGAGCTCTTTATTTCACCGAGCAATTGCAAATATCCTCATTAGCTCGCAAAGGTACGCCAGTGGAAAAGGGAGTGGAAAGGATTGTTGGGTTCCAGGGGAAAAACTGGTGTTAAAGAAGGATGAACAGTTTCTCTTAACAACCCCAGTACTACCAGTACACACACATTTGAGATGCAGCAGAGGGACATGTAGAGTGCAATCCTATGCTGAGTTACTCCAGCCTAAACCCATTCATTTTAATAGGCTTAGTCTGGAATGACACTGCATAGGATGGCTCTGTTAGAGAGGAGCATCTCCCTCACCAGTGTTCCCACCAGACACCCCAACTTCAGGTCTATTCAGTGGGGCTTACTCCTAGCAAGAAGTTCTTAAGTTTGCTCTGTTGAGCACACAGCCAGTTGACAGTCCATCTCACTTTGTCTTCAGAGGTCTTTTCTGTGGTTTCCTTTTAATCCACATTCACCGCGGTGTCCTCCAAGCAATACTGCACTAAAATTGAATCCAACCTTCTTTTTAATCCAGGTTTCTTTCCCATTCTGCACTAAAATCGAGTTCAATCTTCTTTTTATTTCGGGTTTCCCCCCCCATTCTGCATTACATTACCTCCCTTCAGTGGTCAGCTCAGTTTCAGCCTGCTGTTGCCCCGGGTTATTTGGATGCTATTTTGCCATGGACTAAAATTGCCTCTGCTCAAACACTGAGGCTGTGATCATACACACAATTAGACCTGGCATAGGCATGAATGCTGGGTGGATTTAAAGGGAGCAATCAGACAACAACATCTGGGAAGTGCCCTGCAGCTGTTGGCAACCTGTTTTGCTCTGCTGCAGAAGCGGAGTTAAAAGACATTAGGGAAAATCGGGTAGTAAACGGGCTGTGACGGGCCATGAGCGGACTTTCCCGTCTGATCATTCCAGTGCACTCTCATGGCGTCGGGATGGTCTGATCAGGCCATCCCGACTGTGCCATTGTTTTTTCCTCCCTTTGCATTATGTGCATCATTGCAAACTCCCTAGGGTGCCCTCAGTGCAGAGGTGTGATTCCTCAACCCCTCATTTAAGTGCATGGGAATAAAATGGGACAAAAAACCTCTGACTCACCCACAGTTGCATCTGATCACACACTGACAGACTGTGCCCGCAGCTTCAAAGGGGTGTGTGATTGTTCAACTGTGGGTCAAATTCCTCCGGAGGAAATAGCCTCTCTTCCCCCCTGCTTTATCTCGTGGGTGTGACTGCAACCTGAGAAAATCCGGAGTGGCATGCCAATGTGGAAAGGACCAAAGACCAGCCAGCTCTTGTAACTGGACAGCTACCAACACATAGTTGCCCTAAGTTGTCAAAAGGGACATCTAATATACTGCTACTGACAATCAGGGCACCAGAGCAAATGCCACCCACTCCACCCTGGTTCCACGTTCAGGTGGTGTTACTGCCAGCTTTGTTTCTCCTTGCCTGCGTTGATAATTTTGCTGAGATGTGCCAAACCCTACCCCCTCCCGCCATGCCATATGGCAACTGGGGTCCTCCTGATGCAGTTCCAGGGGGACCAGGTTACCCGCATGTGTGTGTGGGGGGAAGGCACCCCACAACACCAAAACACCACTTCCGGCTGCATAACATATGTCACTGTTTCACAGAGTGCTGTAAAATGTCCCCAAAACTCTATGGTAAGAAACACAGTATTTCAGTGGACTCCTAGAGTGTCCTTGTGACATAGTAATGCCACTTCCAGTTACGCAGCCAAGAAACTGACATCAAATGGATTGCCTGCCTGAGGAACTTAATACAGCTTCCATTTAAAATTCAGCCCCTTCTGCCCACTGGGGGGGGGGGGGGGGATAGTCCTGGGCATCTTGTGAAAGGCCGTCAATACTGGTGCTTTCCAAATGGCCCCAGGCAATCTGTTCCATAACACGGGGGCAGCAGATGAAAAAGCCCTGTAATGGACAAAGGTGGATTGTACTGCAGAAGGAAAGGGGGACTGAGGAGAAAAGGATGTGAGGGAAGGTCCTTCAGGGGAGGGGAGGGTTGCCAGCTCTGGCTTGGAAAATACCTGGAGATTTGGGGGTGGGGCCTGGGGAGAGTGGGGTTTGGGGAGGGGAGGGACCTCAGCCGGGTATAATGCCATACTGTCCACCTTCCAAAGTGGCCATTTGCTCTGGGTGAACTTATTGGTGTTTGTGTGGAGATCAGTTGTAACAGCAGGAGATCTCCAGCCACCACTTGGAGGCTGACAACTCTAGGAGGGTAGCTGCTATGGCAACAAGGCTGTAGCCAAGAGGAGGAGCTGGCTTTAATGTCCACCAGTTGCTTCTCTGTGATTGGCTAGACTGCACAAGGCATGAAGCTCAGCCCTGCCCCCATGCCCCAGTGGAAAAGAAGAAGAAGAAGAAGAGACTGGATTTATATCCCATCCTTCACTTGGAGTCTCAGAGAGGTTTACAAGCTCCTTTCCCTTCCCCTCCCCACAACAGACACCTTGTGAGGTAGGTGGGGCTGAGAGAGCTCTGACAGAAACTGCTCTTTTTCAAGAACAGCTGTGCCAGAGCTATGACTTGCCCAAGGTCATCCAGCAGGTGCAAGTGGAGGAGTGGGAAATCTAACCCAGTTCTCCCAGATTAGAGTCTGTGCACTTAACCACTACACCAAAAAAAACTCCCCCCCCCTCACCAAATAGATTTTTAGTTTAACTTTGCTTTGTTCTGCCCTTCTCTCATGAGGCAGGTACCATGAAAAATCAAAACAAAAGACCAATGGCATCTTTAAAGATGACCAATATTTATATCAGCATATTATATGAGCATAATTCAGCAGCAGTAAATGCTGACTTTTCTTACTGGCTTCACCCACGCTTCTATCCTTTGGTTGGCCTGCCCATGGTGTTTGCTTATTGAAACAATTGTGCAGTTCCTGATGCTCTTTAAAATATTTTATTTTCATGCTTCAGAACTTCTCTAGGGAGAGAGGGAAGATTGTTTATAATGTCACTGGCACCAGCCAATCAGTGTTCAGAAGAAGAGAAGAGATTGGATTTATAGCCCGCCCTTCATTACCCAAAGGAGTCTCAGAGCAGCTTACAAATGCCTTTCCCTTCCCCTCCCCACAACAGACACCCTGTGAGGTAGGTGAGGCTGAGAGAGCTCCAAGAGAACTGCTCTGAAAGAACTTGTGACTGACCCAAGGTCACTCCAGCAGCTGCATGTGGAGGAGTGGGGAATCAAACCCGGTTCTCCCAGATTGAAGTCTGTGCTCTTAACGATGAACACCAAACTGGCTCTCACAGTTCAGTACTACTCTTCTCTTCCAAACATGCTCCTCCTGAGCTCAGTGCTCAAACGAAGACTGAACCTGTGCCATTGTGGTGAACTCCTTTTGCAGATTGGAGCAGCTTCCTGTTAGTATCGCTGACCAACTCTGAGTCGATGGGAGTCACACAAGGGTGAATGAAACAGGAATTTTTGAAGTTCAGACAGCAAGGATGAGAAACTAAAAACCATCAATAACCACTGAACTGGATACTTATAAGGCTGGGCATACGTGCTTTATCAGGATGTGCAACTGTGACAGCCGGGGAATGAATGTTCAAGTAGAAGGTTGGTGATTGCCTGTTCTGCTTATCTCACTCTCTATTTGCCTCTGCATTACATTCCTCGGAGGAAGAACCTGCTGGTTCTAATGCAAACACGCCTCTTCGATATCGATGAACTCTGCGGAGAAAGTCACCTGGTCCTGCGTCTGAAGGCAAAAGAGGAGCCGGTGGTGATGTCAGACAGCAAGGAGCTGTGGAGAAGGGAGAGGGGGGCTGGTGGGACAGTCCCCCCTGCTTTGACAGCCAATTACCACCGAAACTCTGTCCCTTGCGCTCCTCACAGCATTTAACACACACAGCAGGGACTAACCTTGAAGGGATTCCAGCCTCCCTCCCAGGGACACGAAGCAAGAACAAAAGCGCTGTCATTAACAAGTTGGGAGCCCAAGGGCAGATCTGGGAAAAAAGTCAATTTCGTTTTCTTTTTTAAAATGACTTTTAAAATAACAGGATCATTAGTTCGTTCTGGAAGTTCACATGAATGCCACCTGAGGAGGGAATGTCAAATAATATCCCCCTTGAAAGCCAATTGAACTACAGAAGTGGGGGCGGTGGCCCGACAGTGTTCCCTCTAAGCTGAGTTGGTGTGAGCTAGCTCACAGTTCTGTAGCCTCTGGCTCACACATTTCTGTCTTAGCTCAGGAAGGATGGCTCCAGAGCTAACTGATTTATGCAGCAGCCAGATTGCTCGCTCACAATTTTAATGCCAGCAACTCACAAAGTAGAATGTTTGCTCATGAGACTTCACAGCTTGGAGGGAGCAAGAAGAGTGGGTATCTGTCCAGAAGACAATTAAGATACAGATGGGATGTTGCAGGAGGGTCGAGAGAGTCTTCCAGCTGCCTAGATGGACTCATTCATTCATTCAGTTTTTATACCACTTCTCTTTGGCTAAGCATTCGAAGTGGTTTACAACGGTCAACAATTACATCAATTAAAACAGGTCCAGTGATTGCATCAGTTAAAAATATACTGTATTTTTCGCTCCATTAGACGCACCTGATCATAAGACGCACCTTGTTTTTAGAGGAGGAAAACAGGAAAAAATGAAACAGAAAGAAAGAGAGAGAGAGAGAGAGATAAAGGAAGGAAGGAGGAGGAGAGAGAGAGAGAAAGAGAAAGGAAGAAAGAAAGGTGGGGACAGAGAGAGAGAGACAGAAAGACAGACAGACAGACAGAAAAAAGGAAAGGAAGGAAGGAAGAAAGATAGAGAAAGGAAAGAAGAGAGACGTCGGCATGCCATGCAAAGCCAGGCCTTTCTGTGCAAAGTAGCCACGGAGCTTAATCTGTGGGCGGGGCTTTCTGTTGCTGGCTGTCTTAAAGGGGGAAAGCACTTAAAGGGAAAGAGTACTTAGCCTGGTGGGTTTTTTCCTGCCGTTTCCCTTTTAAGTCTTAACAGCTCAGGCCCAGCAATGAGGGGCGGGGAAGGCTGGGATGCCAGCCTGAATGGCGTTCCCCTGCGTTCCTGCTGAAGAAAGAGCCCTGTTACAGGTAAGAAAAGCTCCATATTCGCTCCATAAGATGCACACACTTTCCCCCCCACTTTTTTGGGGAGGAAAAGTGCATCTTATGGAGTGAAAAATACGATATACAAAACTCCACCCCCAAAAGTAGCCATTTTCTCCAGGGGAACTGCTTGCCCTTTTGTTCCTCTTTTCCCTCCCTCTGAAATCCTCAGGGCTGATCCGCCATAGCTAGGCAGTCACCTGGGACAACAAGGTCTAACAAGTGCCAAATTAGACTGAAATAAAATTATTCTCCCTATTAAAATTCAATTAATAGGTTATGTCACATGCCAAATAAATTCAGGCAACTTCTTGGTTTTTTCGGTACTGAATGTGGGGAGGGGTCTTCAAAGCCATAGTTCACCAAGGGGGGCAGAAACCCTGGGGACAGCCCTGGACATCCTTTTTATGATGGGGTGACCACAAGGATACACTGTTTCCAATGTGGTTTCACTATACTTTGTTTGGGGGGGCGGAGTGAGGGCGTGGTGAGTATGCACTGGTTCCCAAGGTGGGCAATACCGCCCCCTCGGGGGCACTGGGATGATCCAGGTGGGTTGGAACAATCCAGGTACAGATCCACAAACTGCATCTTTTTGTCCACTTCTTGAAAGGCAGATGTCTGAGGGTGTGTGTGAGTAATTTCTTTTCTGAAAAGAGGGCAGTAAGCCAAATAAGTTTGGGAACTTCTGAGAGTGGGGGCTAATTTGAGCACTGGTGTAGTGGTTAAGAGTGCTGGACTCTAACCTGGAGAACCAGGTTTGATTCCCCACCAGGTTTGATTCTCCAGTCTGGTGTAGTGGTTAAGTGCACAGACTCTAATCTGGGGGAACCGGGTTTGATTCCCCACTCCTCCACTTGCACCTGCTGGATGACCTTGGGCAAGCTGTAGTTCTGGCACAGCTGTCCTTGAAGAAGAACAGTTTCAGTCAGAGCTCTCTCAGCCCCACCTTCCTCACAGGGTGTCTGTTGTGAGGAGGGGAAGGGAAAGGAGTTTGTAAGCCTCTCTGAGACTCCCTTTGGTAGTGAAGGGCGGGGTATAAATCCACAATCTCTTCTTCTCTCTTCTTCTTCTTCCCATGAAGTGTGAGACCTTGGGCCAGTTGCGGTTGTCTCTGAACTCTCTCAGTTCCACCTACCTCATGAGGCACCTGTTGTGGGGAGGGGAAAGGAAGGCAGTTGTAAGCCGCTCTGAGCCACGTCAGGGTAAAGAAAAGCAGGGTTTAAAAACGAACTCTTCTTCTTCCAAAGTGAGAAAATTATCAGACCACCATAATGTGAATTTCTTCAACCCTCCAAATCTTGCTGTGGAGAGGCTCTTTGTAGTGGGGGACACTCCTTAAGGCAGCAATCCATACGATGACTGAAAGTACATCAAAACCTGTCTCTGAGGGAAGACTCCATCTGGGGAGTTATTACCACACAGCAGTGCCCTATTAAGCTTCCAGCTCCAGCCGTACTCTTTCCTTACCATCAGTATCCGAGGGGTAGAACTCGAGGACTTTTTTAAACACACGTGTTTTTTTTTTTGTAAAGAAATTTTTATTTTTCAAAAAAAACCCATCAAAAATAATACATTTACCTTATACAAATCCCTTTTTCCATATTATATAACATTTTGTTCTATTTGTACATTCTATTTTTATCTTGTTTTGGTGGTTTCCCACCACCTCTGAAGCATAACACATTTTCCATTTTATTCAAAATAGTAATACTATATCTATGTTTCATTTCTGGTAACGGTTATATATCTTTAAAATACTTATACACCAATTCTTATTTTCTATATTCTTATATATTACTAAATAAAAACAGCTTCATTGTCTAATTTTAACTAAAACCTTCATATAATATATTTCTATTCCTTTATGCTATTATAACCATGTATAAATGTAGTTTTTCATATCCCACTATTTTTCAACATATTCTTTCAAATCTTTCCAGTCTTCTAGAAAGGTCTCTGAGTAGAGATTATTCAATTTTCTAATCCATTTATCCATTTCAGCCATATATAACAGTTTTTTCAACCATTCCCACACCTCTGGTATTTTTTCATTTTTCCAATTTCTTGTTTTATCAGTTCAAAAAATTTTTTTGGAAGCTTCCCTAACGTCTCATCCTTTCTTTTAGAGCGCCTGTCTAGTTTATTATCTCCAGTTCCATTGAAGTCCCCTAACGTCATAATTTGATCATAGTTTACATTGTCCAATTCCATTTGAAGTTCTTTAAAAAAATTTTCCTTAGCTCCATTCGGAGCATAAATGTTCACAATCAAAGTTTTCAATCCTTGCAGAAAAATTTCAATAGCTAAATATCTTCCATCTTTGTCTTTAAATATTACTTTAGGTTCCAAATCTTTTTTGACATATGTTACAACACCATTTTTTTTGTTGCTTGCTAAAGAATACAATTCTTCTCCCAATTTTTTCCTTATTAAATATTTATGGTCTTGTTTTTTAAGATGAGCTTCTTGCAAACAAATTATATTACATTTTTGTTTTTCCAACCAATGACCTACCATTCTACGTTTTTGGGGTGAATTTAGTCCATTTACATTCCATGTAAGTATTTTGTAATCCATTTTGATATATTCTTAAATATCTCCAAAATCATCTTTATTCTCTCCCAGGAATGCATACATTTCTTCTGTGCTTTTAATCACTACTCTGGAGTTGCCATAATAAAAGCTTAGTCCTTGAGGTATTTCCCAACGAAATCTGATTTTTTTCTCCTTCAGTTTATCCGTCAGACGCTTGATTTTTTTCCTTTCTTGCAGTATTGCTCTAGGCAATTCTTTCATTACTATGATTTTCTTTCCATCTATTACAAAAGGGTCAGTAAAGCACTTCCTGTAGATTTGTTCTTTTGTTCTTTTCATTGTAAATTGGACAACCACATATCTTGCATATGTAGAATTAACTCTATAAACAAGATCCATGTGTTCTTTAACAACTTCTTCCTGTTCTTGTAAAAAATCTGCTATTGCTTCTTGCATTCTTGTAAAAATGTCCTCATTCAATTTTTCCTCGATCCCTCGAAATCTCAAATGATTTTGCATATCTTTATAGTGCATCATCTTTTCCATCCTCTCGTTCTCTCTCATTGTCTTACGGGTGCTTTTTTCCAGTTCTTTTACTTTAGTTTCTATATCTTGTGTTCTTGTGGATAATTTTTGAAATTCTGCTTTTAATTCCATGAAATTTTTATCTGCTTGAGCCGCTATATTATTCATTTTAACATTTACCTCTCCTATAGCGTCTAACATGTTCTTTTCCATTGCTTCCATAACGGCTAGTAGTTCTTTTTCTTTTTTTGCTGCCATTGTAGGAGAGGACCATGTAGCTGCTCTCGATCTTAGTCCACGGTCCGTTTTGCCTCTTTAAAAAAGATCGATTTTATCTTGTTTTCCAAATCAAACACCAATTAGTGCATTCAAACAAGCTAATCTTGCCAAGTCAAATTATGTTGGTTTCAGTCTTCTAATTTATATAATCTTTGAGATATTGCAGTTTAAAAATTTTATAAATCCAAAATGGCGGGCGCGACTTCTCTATGGTTAATGTCAAAGGTTATAGTCTTTTTACCTTGCTTCTGGCTTGCCGTAGTTTCCTTTTGTCCCTTTCTTTTATTTACTTGTCTGCTCTCTGCACGTCACTTCCTGTTATGGTCTTTCTGGTCCGGCAGTATTTAGAGTCCCCTTTCTGGTCCGGCAGTATTTAGAGTCCCCTTTACCTTCTTCCGGTTCTTCTCCTTTTCCCTTCTTGTCTGCTCTGCTAGCCGTCACTTCCTGATTCAGTCCTCACATCTTAATCTCGCGATGCTTGGTTCCCTTCTCCCTCTTTGTCTCGCGATGCTTGGCTTCCCCTCCCGACTCTTCTTAACCGCAGGAATGTTAAACAACTTGTTTTTTTGGCTTTTTAAGTTCAAATTCGGTTTTTTAGCGCTTCAAAACTGCTCTCATCCAATCAACAACAGTCTATTGCTTCACCCGATCTGCTTTTCGTCTTTCAAAACGCGGCGGTGGTAAGGCAAAAAACTTTTTTCCGTTACCTTTTGTTGTTACTTCGCTTCAGATGTGGTCCCAACGTTTAAACTTTGTCTTCTTTGTTAAGGAATCAGGGGAATTGGAGGTTTTATGCTGAATTTTTCAGCTCAGCTCGGCTCCTTAGAGATACTCGCAAGAATCCTCTTCAGCTGCAGTGCTAAAGGTGTCGGAAAAGTCTCCTCCGAGACTTTCCCTTCACCGAGGTTGCTCAAACCTGGATTATATTGCTTGCTGGTCCTCACACTACCTGTGTGAGGTTGCGTCAGGTGGATTAATCCACCCAAGCTGTCAGGAAGAGCTGCTGTCCACCTTGCGCATTTGCAAAGCGTGTCAGACCTCCATTCCTCCGGCCGGAAACCCTAAACACACGTTTTTCAAGTCACACCATTGTTTTAAACACACACACACACACACTATTATATGGTTCTGATTACTTTTCTTAACATGTGGTGGAGAAGCACAAAAAATGGTCCACTTTTTTTTTTCTCTATAACTACAACTATAACGCTACAATCTAAGCTACATATACCTTATACAGAGAGTACTTTATCATTTGCTTAATACTACCTTGTTACATAATATAATTATGAAGCATTTAGAACCTTGGATAAATTTCAATTACTTGTTACTGCTACTATAAAAGTTATCAAAACTATTTGGCAGGCACGCCCACCTAGAGAAATACGGTTAATTAAACCATTTATAATACATAAGTGCAATGCTTAATAAAACAGTTTAATCACTATTTCTTCTTTCGTCCTCTTCTTGTCTTAACAGTCTCAACTATTTTTGGAGCTGCAGCTCCCTTTTCCGAGTCAGACACTTCTTCTTCACTCTTTGAGCTATCAAATCCATACATGCTTTCTTGCGAGGCCAGTGAACCATCTGAGTCTCTCCCAGTTTTCTGCTCTTTGCTTTTTTCCAGAATTTTTTTCGCTTGTTGAACAGAGTCAATCTTATACTTCTTATCTTTGATGCTGAAGCATAGTCCTTCTGGAGTATTCCAACAATAGATGATAGACTCAGACTGGAGCCAAGATGTCAATTTTCCATAGGCTTTCCTTCTTTTCCTTATTTCAAATGGGATATCCTTCATCACTTTTACTTCTTCTCCCAGGATCTTCAGAGCTGCTTTGTTTGTGGTCCTAAGCACCACGTCTCTTGTAGATTTTTTGGAGAACCTTATCATAATTTCACCAGGCAGGCTTTTCTTTTTAGTGTAATCTGGATAGGTTCTGTAAACCATATCCATATCGCTTTTTATATCCGCTGCTTTCATGCCTGTCACTGGTTCAAGTGCTTCACTTAGCAAATTTTTAAGGTCTTCTCCTGTGTTTTCTGGCACATTCTGAAGTCTTAGGAAAAAATTTGATCTATCCATTTGTAATTTCAAAAGCTGATCGTGGTGGAAGGCCTTTTCCTTCTCTGCCTTTTGTAGTCTTGCGTCTTGGTTTTTTACTGAAGTTTTTACTTCCAGAAGTTCTCGCTGCAGCTTCTCTGTGAATTTATTCGACTCTTTTAGTTCTAGCTGCATTTTGTCCATTTTAACGTTGAGAGCTGTCATTTGGTCCACTAGAGGTCGCAATAACGAGGAGAACACCGCACTCATCTCCGTGGTATCAACCTTTGAACTCGGAGCTGTACTTCCTAGTTTGGGGAAAGGTTTCGGTTTTCCCGTCATTGTTGAGACTACGCTCTTTGTTTATAGATAGATAAGATGAATGAAAGGAGCAAATTTTCAAACAGCACTTATGTCCTTCTAAAGTTTATATCTCCAAGTGAACGATGCTGCCATCTAGCAAGGCGGATGGGCTTTTATTCCTGCAGTAACGCCACATAAAGAGTCTCGTAAGTATGCTAGTCCCGGAGAGGGGGGGGGTGGGTTTCACTCCTCCTGCCGTCTTCCCACTGTGTTCTGCTTTTCTTACTTCAGACTCTCGTTTTCTCCATGCGTAACTGTCAGTTCCAGCCTCATTGCTTCACACTCTCTGCTGCTTCTCGGATTTGTGCTTTCAGCCATACGGCTCCCACGGCGGGGGAACCTATGGGGGTGATGAAAAGGGATCTCTATCCCTCGGTCGCCACCATAGGGAGAGATCCCCTTCGGGCCACCCCAGGCAGAGCCCCCTCACTGGGGTCTCTGGGGGCTCGGCACCAGTCCAGAGCCCCTTCTTCCCGCCGGGTATGGATCGCGCTCCCCGCAGATGCGGAGGAGCACGTCCGCCATGCTCGCAAGTCTTGCCGGAAGTCAAAAAATGGTCCACTTTTGTGTGTGTGGAGATTTCCGTCTCAGGGTTCCCCTTGGAAAAAGAAATCAACTACGTTTGAGCTGGTGATGGATGGGCATGGCCGTGTTTGACTCAAAGTCGTTCACTTTCCATAAGTCTCCTGTCAGCAGTCAAAAATGTCCTCATATTGGTGAGCATTCAGTGGGATGCTTTCAAAATGCACGCCTGTGTGCAAACAAACGCCCGCCACACACAGATGCCTGCTGTCTCCTCGCCAGTTCAGTTTCTTCCTGCCAATTCTCTTTTCCCAGACCATGAACCTTATTTTTCTGAAGGGAAGGAGGAATACCCTTCTATAGAGGATGAATCTTTAAGCTGCCCTAACCAGGACTCTTACCTATAGCTCAGTGCCCCTGACAACTCAAGCATGGCTCCCTCCTGGGGCAGATAGAAATTACGGGCTTTCCAAACTGAACAGGAAGGTTGAGAAAAAACTTCATTTCTCCTCTGTCCCATCAGTCCAGTGATTTCTGAGCTTGCGCCAAGAATGGCCACCAGCTGGCTGCCTTTGTGACAACGAATGCCATCCACTGCCCAGACCCAAATATACTCCATCTTAACTTGAGCACATTGGTTGCTTGAAGCCATGGGGAAATGAGCATAACAAGCAAGACAAATGCATTTTTTGAACATGTTACTTGTGAGGATCATACAGCATCATTCATTTGAGTTGGGAACCAATATCTTGATAGGATGGCCATTTTGACTGCCTTGTCCTTTTCATGACCATTGGTTTCGGTGGCCTTCAGAAGTGGGGATTAGAATCGTACATTCATCAAGAAGATGTCTATCAGTGGCTATTGGCCATGTTAACTGATTGGGCAATGGAATGCTGGATAACAATTGAATGGAGACATGCAGACAAGTTACATATAAGCCCCTTTTGTGGGCTCCCCAAACATCAAGTGGACTTCTGTTGGAAACGGTATCAGGCAGTGAAGATCTGTGGAAGTCACTAAACCTTGCGATGGTCAAGGAGATCCGGCTTCCTGGACTGCAGGCAGGGGAGAAGGTTAGGAAGACCCTGCTGGCTCGTTGGCATTAAGATAAACCCCAGCTGAATTGCATCTGGGCCAAATTTGTTCCTGTCTCTGGCCCCAGCTCCTGCCAGCCGAGCAGTTTGAAAGCAAGAAATTGCGAGTAGATAAATAGGTACCACTTCGGTGGGAAGGTAACAGCATTCCATGCACCTCAGTGTCTAATCATGCTGGCCACATGACCACGGAGAAGTCTTCGGACAGCGCTGGCTCTTCAGCTTGGAAACGGAGATGAGCACCACCCCCTAGAGTCGGATTTGACTGGCTTTCGAGCAAGGGAAACATTTTAATTCGCAGATACTCAGTCTGGGTGGGGCCAGAAGAGTAAGCCATTGGGAAACAGTCAGATGCTCTTGGCATGTCACTCACAGCTTGAGGCCTGTCAAGACCAGCCCAGATATGTTTGCCGTTTCCTTTGTTTTTCTATGTTTAAATGGCTGAATTTGAAAATTTTAGTAAGCTGCTTAGGGTCTCTGCAGGGAGAAAAGTAGCATATATCTCTCCAATAAACACACAAATTTATTTACATCATAACATCATTCTACTCTGACAGGTAAGTCTTCAAGAACAGAGGTAGTGTGCCCTGGATAACTCAGGCAAGCCCGATCTCACCAGATCTCAGAAGCTAAGCAGGGCCGACTCTGGCAAGTACTGGGATGGGAGACTTCTAAAGAATACCAAGGCCGAGAGGCAGAGGCAGGCGATCAAGCTTCACTACCTGAAGGAGTCTCAGAGCAGCTTACAAACTCCTTTCCCTTCCCCTCCCCACAACAGACACCCCTGTGAGGTAGGTGGGGCTGAGAGAGCTCTGACAGAAACTGCTCTTTTTCAAGAATAGCTGTGCCAGAACTATAGCTTGCCCAAGGTCATCCAGCAGGTGCAAGTGGAGGAGTGGGGAATCAAACCCGGTTCTTCCAGATTAGAGTCTGTGCACTTAACCACTACACCAAACTGGCCCACTTTACCAAATTATGGTTTCCATGCAATTGTACTGTGGTGTTCCATATTTATTTGTTGTGATTTCCGACTAGCTAAAATCTCTCACCGAAATTGAGTGCCAGTTTATTGTGACATAATATTACAACAACCCCTTTGGTTCTCCAATTGATTTTCTATTTTACATTGGGGGGGGGCTTTTCTGCCACTGGACTGATTTATTTTGTACTTCTTTTAAAGTCACTTTAGCATACAGTTATTAATTTAAGCTTTTATATTACTGATTATTGATGCTGGAGGTTTTTGTAAATGATGTTGTCGGCATGCATGCGTGCATCTGGATTTGTAGATATTGTATAGGGGTCTCTGACTGAGATATTTGAATCAAGAACGAAATTGTTCATTAAATTACAATTGCTCCTAATTGGCTCTGCCTGTTATTTTACTGTTATCAGTCCCCCCCCCTCCAACTTTCCCTGTTAATTAATTCGTACAGCCTGAGAGACTTACATCGAAGGATAACACATCAGACTTGTAGACCAGTGATGGCTGAAGCAATGCAAAGGCTGTAGTTCAAGTCTCACAGTTGTGTTTCAAGACGGGCCATGACTCAGTGGTGGAGGACAGGCTCTGCATGCAGAAGACAGCAGGGTCAATCTCTTTATTATTTACTAAAACACTTCTGTACTGCCAGTTTAGTGTAGTGGTCAGGAATGCAGACTCTAATCTGGGAGAACTGGGTTTGATCCCCCACTCTTCCACATGCAGCTGCTGGTGTGACCTTGGGTCAGTCACAAGTTCTTTCAGAGCTGTTCTCTCAAGGGCAGTTCTTGGGAGAGCTCTCTCAGCTCTACCAACCTCTCAGGGTGTCTGTTGTGAGGAGGGGATGGAGATTTTAAGCTGATCTGAGAATCCTTCAGGTAGTGAAGGGCAGGGTATAAATCCAATCTCCTCCTCCTCCTCCTCCTCCTCTTCTTCTTCTTCTTCTTCTTCTTCCACAGTCCTTGGAGTCTCCAGGTAAAGGATCTCATATAGACGAGGACCAGTAAACTGACTTGCAAACCAGACTGACAGGCTGTTAGTTACTGACCAGGTGTCTTGGTGGGATTGTCCGGCCTCCTCAGGGCTCAGGTTCATAGCCTGAGGGGTGCTTCTGGATCCTGGCCTAAGGATGGTGACTCAGTTCTCCTCTGTGGCACTTAGTGCCTTTTACCAGCTTCAGACGATGTGCTAGCCCAGGGGTGTCAAATCTATAGCCAATAGGCTGGAACTGGCCTGCCCAGGCCTTTAATCCAGTCGGGGGTTAGGGTTGCCAGGTCCCCTTTACCCACCAGCCCAGAACCAGCCACCGTGGGGAACCCCACCTTCAAAGTCCCGGCATCACTGCAATGTGCTGCGGCGTGACAACATCACCCAGAGGTGACTTCATCACGCTGTGGAACGTTGTGGGGGATGCTCTAGCATTTGAGGGAAAACTCTATAGTCTCCCCCTTAAATGGCAGTGCCCTGCCCCCAACATGCCCAATGCAATGACATCACTTCCGGGACTGACAAGTCCCGGAGAGGGACCAGGACCACCCTGCTACAAGCCAGGCAAGACCTGGCAACCCTGTAGGGAGTGGGGCTCTCTTCTCTCCCCCCTCCCCTGCCTGTTTCTGCTGTTCTGAGCTTGAGCTATGTTGGAGTATAATGAGCAGAGAGCGGGGCCGCCTCTGAGAGCAGGAAGCGGAGGGCAGGGCTGCCAAACTTCCCAGCCACCACTCTCAGCCTCCGTAGTGCTTGTCACAGGTAGGAGCGGGGGGGGGGGGGAGTGTCCTTCTGCTGTGATCTTTGTGCTTCTTTTATATTTTAAAACTTGCTTTGCAAAATCCCACTATTCCCCCCACTGTTCCAATTTAGGCAGGCACATTTTAATATGGTTGCCAAGGCCTTTTTCCTTACCGGTGGTGGGGGGGGAGTCCTCCTGCTGCCGGGAGCTTCCCCGGCACGACGATGTCACCGGAAGTGACATTATCACGTTGAGGGCGTTGCCAGGGCGACACTCTGGCAATTGCCCCAAAACTCTATGATACCATCGAGTTTTGGGATGATTGCTAGAGCATCGTCCTGGCAACATCCCCAACGTGATGACGTCACTTCTGGGTGACATCTTTACGCTGGGGAAGGGGGTGGGGTTCCCCCAGCCGGCCGAATGCTGGCCGGCGGATCGGGAACCCCTGTAGCAGGGGATCCCCTGCCCCCCGGGCTGACTTGGCAGTCCTACATTTTAAGGATGGGTGGGGGGAGGCTTGGGACCAGCCAGGGTTAAAATATAGAGTCAAGGGACTCCAGTGTTGCAGGGTAGGGTTGCCAGGTCTCAGTTGGAAAATATGTAGAGACTTTGGGGGTGGATCCAGGAGAGGGTGGGGTTTGAGGAGGGGAGAGGAGGGGCCTCCGCATGGTACAAGAGTTCACCCTTCGAAGCAGCCATTTTCTCCAGGGGAGCTGATCTCTCTCAGCTGGGGATCAGTTGCAAAAGCGGGAGATCTCCGGGCCCCACCTGGAGGCTGGCAACCCTATTGCAGAGAGATATTAGTTTTAACACACACCCCTTCCTAATGTGGCGCTCCAAAGGAATAATAGCAGAACAATAGTAGAACAAGTGCTGAAGAATTATTATCTCAAACCACCCTGTTAGAAAAAGAAAACTTGAGACCCTGGAGCGCCACTGCCACTCTGAGTAGACCTGGAAAGGGAGGGACCCGAGGCTTGTAATGCTCAGCCATTTCATGTTCTTCCCCTGGGTCCTAGGATTAGACCATTTATCCTAGTAGTTTATATTTTTAAGGAGGGGGAGGTTTGGGACTAACCTAGGGTTGCCAAGTCTTCGGACCTCACCGGCGGGGGGGAGTCCTCCTCTGCCCGGGAGTTCTTCCTGGCGTGTGTGCTTTGCGTGCGCGCCCAGCAACGTCACCGGAAGTGACGTCAGCACATTGGGGGCGTTGCCAGGGCGGGGGATCCCCCACCCCCCGGAAGTCAGCCCTAGGGCCATCATCGCCCAGCCACCATCTGCTAGCAGGGAAGCGGTTTCGGGGTCTGACACGGTGACTCCATTCCAGCCAGCCAGCCAGCCATCTCCCAGCATGAGCACCGTCAGTGAGCGTAGCCACGTGCCACGGGACAAAAGACGAGCGAACCTAAAAGTTTAACAACCTGCCATAAAACAACAGTTCATGCCCTACCTAACGCCTCGGAATCCCTGCACCGCCCCCCTCTTTTCCACTCTTCCCCCCTCAGCCCTGCACATGGCGGCGGCGGCGGCCGCAGTGGCGTCCTACTTGCAACCGGAAGTGTGGGCCCCCGCAGTGCGCTCTCGTTTTCCCCCCGTCCCCTACCTCTTTGCTCCCCTCCCTCCCGGCCGAGGAGGGCGCCGGGGCGATGATGACAGACCCGCGGGGCACGTGCCTTCCGTTGGCGTCATTACATCGTCCTCTGGACGACATCGGGGGTGGGGTTCCTCCTGCCGGCCAAATGCTGGCAGGCGGATCGGGAACCCCTGTAGCGGGGGATCCCCCGCCCCCCGGGCTGACTTGGCAGCCCTACCACATTTAAAATATAGAGTTCAGCAAACTCAAGGAACTTCAGTTTTGCAGAGAAATGAGTTTTAACACACACAACCTTCCTAATGTGAGGCTCCAATGGACTAGCTGCTATAATATCTTGTTTGTCTGTGTAATTTCTAAAATTTATATCTCTGCTACCTGGCCTTACATTTTATGACACACAAGGCCGGGCCTGACAAAGTCCAATTTATGTCAAATCCGGCCCTCATAAGAAATGAATTCGACACACCTGCTCTTTGGCATTATACCTCATTGAAGTCCCTCCTATCCACAACCCCCCCCTCCTCAGGCTCCCCCCCCCCAAAAAAAATCTCCAAGTATTTCCCAACCTGGAGCTGGCAATCCTAGGTAAAGATGGAAGGTAAATCCACACCTTTTGGAAAAAAATAAGGTTTGTTGCTTCGAGAAAGAGGCAGGTCTGTAAGGTTGTCAGCTCTGTCTAGGGAAATTCCTGGAGATTTGGGTGTGGGGAAGCGGAGTTTGAGGAGGGGAGGGCCCTGCAAAGTTTTTATTTGTCTTTGAAATACACACACTTTTGTCTATACCTGTTTATGTTTTTTTTTTAATTTTGGCCCTTAACAAGTTTTCTAAACTTCCTTTGGAGGCTATTACATTTTATGACACCTATCGCACAGCCCGACAAAGTCCAATTTATGTCAAATCCGGCCCTCATAACAAATGAGTTCGACACCCTTGTGCTAGCCATTCCTTGAAAAGCATGACTGGACCACTGTTTTCCATGCTCCGATCACATCCAGGTTACAGTACTGTAATATGCTTTATATTAGGCTCCCTTTGAAAAGTGTTTGGAAACTTTAGTTGGTACAAAATGAGGCAGGTGGGTTATTATTATCCTGTGTTGAAAGATCTACACTGGCTGCCTATTTATTTCTGGACACCCTTCAAAGTTCCTACCTTTAAGGTTCTAAACAGATCAGGGCTGGGGTGCCGGAAGGACAGCCTCCACCTGTGCTAGCCAGCCTCCCAGTGAAGAATTTCTTTCTCAGGTTCTTGCCCTTTGTTCCCCTACCATCAGAGATGAGGCGGGGACAGAGTTTTTGGAATGCCTTTCCCCTTGGAGCAATGCTCCCTCGAAGTGGTGGAGTCTTGTGAGCAAAAATTCTACTTTGTGAGCTACTGGCATTCCAGTTCTGAGCGAGCGATTTGGCCATTGCATAAATTAATTTGCTCTGGAGCCATCCTTCCTGAGTGAAGACAAAAATGTGTGAGCCGGAGGCTAAAAAACTGTGAGCTAGCTCACACTTAACTCAGCTTAGAGGGAACTCTGCCTTGGAGTTAATCTGGCTCCTGCACTTGTCTGGCTGCTTTAGGCACCAGGACAAAACATTTCTGTTTCCCCAGGCTTTTAACTGAGAGGGTTTTACCCTTTTCAGTTGCTTTATTATCTGTTCCCCCTCGCTTCCAGAAACCCGAGTTCTCTCCAGTGCCCAGCATGGCGATGTCAGGAGCAGTCAAAGAATGTTTCCCCAGCAAGCCTACCAATGCTGCAGCAGGTGGGAGAGCCTCTGCGTGGAAAGTGTGGAGCCCGCTTATAAGCTTGTCTTTGATGCCCTCCTATTGGCTGGAAAGGACCCCAGCTCAACCAGTGGTGCCTCATTACAGAAGGAGGAGGAGGAGGATAGGAGGAGGATATTGGATTTATACCCCACCCTTCAGTACCGGAAGGAGTCTCAGAGCAGTTTACAATCTCCTTTCTTTTCCCCTCCCCACAACAGACACCCTGTGAGGTAGGTGGGGCTGAGAGAGCTCTGAGGGAACTGCTGGTGAGAGAACAGCTCTGAGAGAACTGTGACTGACCCAAGGTCATACCCGCAGCTGTATGTGGAGGAGTTGGGAATCAAACCCGGCTCTCCCAGGTTTATAGTCTGCAGTTCTAACCATTACACCAAACTGGCTCTCAACTGAGTTCCAGGGGCTGGCAGAATGTCATCTCTTGCTCAGCAGAACCTTGAATGTACTTGTACAGGCTTATGGGTTGAACCAAAGCAACAAAAATGTGCACAACATTTCAGAATTCAAACGTAATTTTTTTAAAAAGAAAAGAAATCAAGTCCTGTTTTGAAAATCAAACTGGTGGGAATATTATTTTCTAAAAATTAAATATAGACCTGGTTGATTTAATTTAAGGCCATGATGTTTCAGTATCAACATTTCCACCTGTTTCCCCCAGACATTTTGCAAACGGTTTTGGTTTTTTTAAAATGTGCAACTGGACAGTTGCAAAAGGCACAGTTCCTCGAGAAAAAATTGGGGCACTCCAAAAGAACTTTTGCCCAGTCCAAAAAGAAAGTCTTCTGCTTTAGCAGTCTCACATTCCCAGATCTAAGGATATTCTCCTACCCTGTGCAGGCTTCTAAACAACATGGAATGTGACTCTAAGCAGCAAAGCATGCACATGCACACAAGGGGTGCTGCACAGAGGTGTTGCAGCTGCCCTCACAATGTGCAAATCACAAGTCACACACCCCTGCCCAATAGCATCCATAATTGGTACTGCCAAAAATAAATCCAGCTCAGGCTGTAAATTAGAAGTCAAGCACACCATATTCCATTCACATCACAATGTTTTCCTCTCACAGCCACCCTCTGTTTTTGTTTTACTCTGTTTCTCACAGTTGCTCTTCCTGTGCTGAACTCTCTGTCTTCCCTCCTATCCTTTCTGAGTGCCACCATGCCGCTTTCTGACATCTTCTTGCTCTCCACCTCCTCTAGCGTTCATCAGTTAATCCAAAGCCTTGCCGGCAACCAGTGGGAAGCCTCTAACCTTGTTTTATTTGATTTGAATAATGCAAATATTAACAAGGAGAAAGCTCGTTAAAGGAAGAGCAATGCCAGAGAATTCTCGCCAAAGGCCCACCTCTGCCAGCTGGAACATGCTCCCAAGCTTAAAAAAGGATGAAATTATGGAGTCCATAATATCAGCTCCATTGGAATTCTTTTGTCGCTCCCCACGCCTTGCGAGATTTGTATGCACTCACCATAAATATTTTTTTCCCAAAGAGCAGCATGCTGTTTACCCAAGACCAGCTGCAACTGGAATGCCCAGTCTATCCTTTGTAGTTCATTACAATACACCCCCACCAATGCCTTTGTTCAGAGGGACCGCTAAAATAATTCTTCCAGGGTAAAGGAAAATAACAAATCACTTTGACAGAGTTGCAAACACAGAGAGAGCTTGGGTACTCCATATTAGTGTAACTGGATAAATGCTTACTATATAATGGAATAAGAATTTATTTACAGCCCTATTGCAGAATGCTTGCAGTTCTGAGATGCAACCTCACTCTTGCTCAGCAGGGATGCCAGCCTCCAGGTGGGGCCTGGGGGATCTCCTGGAGTTACAGCTCATCTCCAGACTACAGAGATCAATTCCTCTGGAGAAAATGGATGCTTTGGAGGGTGGATTCTATGACATCGTACTTCATTGAGGTCCCTGTCCACCCCCCCCCCCCCGGGCTCCATTCCCAACTCTCCAGGAGTTTCCCAGCCTAGATACAGCAACCCTACTTACCCCCACACCAATGGCCATGAAGGGACCTGGCAACCTTACATCTCAGTCATGATGTCTGGGGGAGAATGATGCATCTCCCCTCTTGGTGTTTGTTATTCTTGGGGCACAGAACTGTCGTCTACTGTCTCAGACTGCTGGTTCATCTATGCCCGCATCGACTCCTCTGATGCTCTGAGCTCTCCAGGCCTGCCCAGTTTAAATTATTCACTGAGATTCTGTGGACAGATTCCCTGGGTCGGTTCTCTTTGGAGGAGAGACCCCTATGGTATTTTTGTAAGCCATGTTTCTTTACAACCATACAAGCAGAGCACAAATGGAGGCAAAAGGAAGCAGAAAATTTGCTACCCACTTTGGATCCCCAGAGCGAAAAACTCTGTACTCCTGACTTGGCTCACAACACACGTAATATCAGGGAACACTCGGGCCAGTTTCAGCTCATGAGTGCAGGCCAAGGTGGAACAGGGGCTTCAGCCTTCCCTCTTTCCCATGCTGTTTTCTTGAGTGGAAACAGCTGTTGGGGACCCTATTTACCTTGCTGTGGGGCTCCATATGTCACAGTCTGTACACACAGAGCCCCAAGTGGGGTAAACAGCCCCCCACAGCCATTTTCACTTGAGAAATCAGTGTGGATGGAAAGGCTAAATCCTCTCCCCACCCATAACATGCTCACAAGCAGAAATCAGCCCCACGGCCCTTGGGAATGACAGTTCCTTGATGTTATATATGTACCATGTGTTGGATCTGAGAACTCCTGACCTGGCTTGGGTCACACATAACATTTAGTTGAGCCCAGTCTTTAAGCAGTCCTTAAGCAATTTTTAACCAGTCTTTTGGCAGTCTTTAAGCAGAGGTTGGGCAAGCACTTGTCAGGGATCCTCTAGGCTGATCCTGCATTGAACAGAGGGTTGAACTAGATGGCCCATATGGCCTCTTCCAACTCTGGGATTCTAATTCTATGATTCTAAGAGACAGAAAGCTCGAGAAAGAACTGCCCAGTGCTCAGTTGGGTGCTCCACAACCATCAGAGGACCATCTGCTAATAATTTACAGTCCATTGAGAAAACATCCAGCATTGTTATAAAGGATTGCCGCCCTTTCTCATTGGCTTTGGTCCATTCGCTCCCCCAGCATATCACTTTAGGTCACACCCTTCCATAATCACCAGATTCCAAACCCCCAACTCTGTCAAAATGGGCTGGGAGACCATGTGTATTTTTGACACTATGGATGTCTGACAGATGGATGCCTAAGGAGTTTGGGCCAGCTCTGGAAGTGACCTATAAAAGGCTTCCACAGAACAAAGGAGCTCAACAAGAAAGAACTGGTGCCTGTGGAAACTTGTGACCTGAGAAGATCAGGTTTCACCTCAGTTAATAACAAAGACTCGTTGGGTCTGAGGCCACTCGAGCGAGGCTGCTTGATCCAGCTTTTCAGAGTTGCCTGAGTCTGACCAGGAAATGTCCAAGTCTTGCTTCTGCCTGAAGGAAGGAGGACCAGCCAGCCAATATTCTGAACCTCAAAAACATCTCCCATGGGCAGAGAACCTTCTTCACTGGAGCTATTCTCTGTATTCTTTTGTGTCTTGGACTAGGTTCCAATTTATCTTTTGCAGTCTGACCTATAGCCTGTAAGTGTCCGTCCTGAAGCAGACACATATTTATGTTTACAACTTCTGCCTGTTTTCTGCCTCTGTTTGAATGAAGCCTATACAGATGACTGCAGGACAATGAAGTAAGGACAATGTGATGTGAGGAGGCACTAGGGTTGCCAGCTCCAGGTTGGAAAATACCTGGAGATTTGGGGGGGGGGTGGAGTCTAAAAAGGGCAGGGTTTGGGGACGTGACTTCAATGGGGTATAATGCCATAGAATCCACCATTTTCTCCAGGTGAACTGAACTCTCTCACCTGGAGATCAGTTGTAAGAGTGGGAGATCTCCTGCCACCACCTGGAGGTTAGCAACCCTAGGACACACTATGTTCTCCAAACCCTCAGCACTCAACACTAGCTACAGGTGCCCCATTCTTTCTGCTTTGCTCACAAGCTCCAAAATTAGATGCCGCTCGTACAATGAGTTAAAGATAGCTCAAATTTCCAAGCCTCCAAGAATGGTACATTTAGGAAACAACATCATGTTTTCATTATCTTTTTGAGGATAATCAGTGACTTTTTGTAAAGATAAAATCCAGCTTTTATTACACCTTTTTTTTAGCATGGAAAGATGCACAAAATGGGTGCTGGGGGGAAACAAGAGCAATCTGTCAAACCATTAAGGACAAAGAAATTATTATTATTTCAACCCCAAGAACAAGCCTCCCATCAGAAGCAATCTTTCAGTCTTTGAATAAAGTCATAGTTCGATTTCACACCCCAGTGAATTATTTGTCTGGAACCTGAAGTTAAATGTTCACCAAAATATACTTTTTTTCTTTTCTATTCTTTTTTTTTTAAAGTAGACTTCTTTTATCCAAGAAGTAACTTTTCCAAGAGAAACTTCTGAAGGCTAATTGGAAAATTTTCATGCACATAGAGTTTGAAACCACCAGCTGTGCTATAGATATACTCCAGCAACTATAGATTTCTATTGATTCTAATGAGATTTTTAATTAAGGAGAGGCATTCATTTCCAAGCGAATGAAAAAAAATGATCTGAAAAAGTTTCATTCGTTATATTTGTTAAATTAATGAATGTAAAGGCAAAACCAAAGAAGCAAACAAAAGCAAATAAATGTAATCAGGGACACTCAAGAAACCATGTGGTTCAACTTGTGTCCTGTTCACTGGTTGTGTCCAGGGAGCCAATAGTTTGTCAAGTTGTTTGGGTCCATCCAAACATATTTCAGTTAATCTGTTTTCACAGTCAGACTTCTTTCATAAGACTACTAGTCTCTGTCACCTCCAGTTGTTAAAAGGCACAGGGAGAAAACAGAACTGTTTTTTTTTTTTAGTTCTGACTTACTACTTAGGTACCCCAGTGTGCCTTTAGGTGTCTGCCCACAAACTTGTTAATTTAGAGCAAATTCATTTCTTATGAGGGCCGGATCTGACATGAATGTCACTTTGTCAGGCTAGGCCATGTGTGCCATAAAATGTAAAGGACAACACCTGGTAAGCTCCGGGTTGGTGTATCCTCACTGCAAGGCCTCACGGGCTGGAAGGGGAGGTGCAAAGAAAAATGGGTGGAGTGGAGAGCCAGTGGTGCAGCACTGAGCAGATGCTCCCACACTGCTTGACTTTCGCAGACAAAGTTGTACTGCCATGCTGAAGCCACAATCAGAGTGGCTCCACCCACTCCACCCCCACCCCCAAGCAGCCTCCTGTTCCCTCCCTTGCACTAGTTGCTAGTGGGCCTCATAAGAGCCCTAGATGGGCGGTTCTGGCCCCTGGGCCTTATGTTTGACACCCATGATTTAGAGTATTCTTAACTGGCTTTTCTCTGAAACCGCAGCCAAGGCAGATTACAATTATAATAAAATATGCATTAAAAAGAACTGATGGGCAGATCTAGCTATCAGTTCAAAAGCAATTACAAGGCAGTGCCGGATGCCCTCCTGAATGTGGTTCCCAGGAAGCTGACAAGTAGGACACACAGGCAACAATCCATTCCTTCCCAATTTTACCTTCCAAACTGATGTTTATTGGGCTGCTGCTTCTGAACATGACAGATTTTATTTTGTAACATGGCTAAGTTGCCGATAAGACTGTTCCTTTTCCGTGAATTTGCTGCCCCTCTTTTAAAGTCTTGCAAATCAGTGGTCACCATTAAATCACATGGCACTGAATTCCATTAAAATGAAGAAGAAGAGGAGGAGGAGGAGGAGGAGATTGGATTTATACCCCACCCTTCACTACCCAAAGGAGTCTCAGAGCAGCTTACAAACTCCTTCCCCTCCCCACAACAGACACCCTGTGAAGTAGGTGGGGCTGAGAGAGCTCTGAGATGACTGTCTTTGAGAGAACAGCTGTGCCAGAACTACGGCTTGCCCAAGGTCATCCAGCAGCTGCAAGTGGAGGCGTGGGGTATCAAACCCAGGCAGGCTGACAAACACAGCTACCCATCTTGATCTATGCACATAACCATGATGAAGAAATTGCTTTTGTTTGTCTTTAAATCTACTACCAATCAATACGACAAGAGGAATTAACCTCAGAAGCTCTGTGCTTGACTGTCAGAAGGGCACACATATCACCCTGGTGAATATTCACTCATTGTGTCAAGATTATCTTTTCCTCTGTCTCTCTACCTATATTGTGACTTTGGAATCCAGTGGCACCTTTAAGACCAATGAAGGTTTATTCCAGGTATGAGCTTTCGTGTGCATGGTGTCCCGGTCAGGAACAACCGGGCCTTCTTCCCCCCCCCCCCACCAAAGCGGCCCCACACTCACCCGGCCCAGTCCAAGACGCTCGGGAAGCTTGAGCCCCACGAGAACTGCCCCAGGAAGACCCACGGCTGCAATGGGCAGCCAACTCTGCTGCTGCGCCTCCCGGCCCGTATCGGACCCAGGAACGCCTACGGGTGCCACGTGGTGGCACTGCCGCCGCCGCAAATGGGGCAAGCAAGGCACCCGGGAGCACCGCAGCCGAGCCCCACAGGCCCTCGGCCCTCATCAGCACCAGGGAGGCCAGTGATCAAGGAAAGTCGGCAGAGGCAGCAGAGCCTCCTCCGTGGGACTCCGGCGCGAAGCCCAGAAGACCCAGAAGTGGGGCGGAGCCAAGCCCAAACGCCGGGATGGCATCTCTACTTCCAAAGGGGGGTGGGGCTCAGGAGGGAGTGTTAGCCGAATTGCTTTAATTTAAGCTTAGCAATTGGCAGAATAACGGGTTCTTGCCAACTATACCACGGTCCCGCTCCCTCCGGGAGTTCCCAGAAAATAGGCAATGAGGCTGAGTGGTTTCTTTGAATGGTGTTTACTTACAACGTGTAGTTCAAACATACAAGAAGTAATTAAAAAAAAAACCCGCATACACACAAGATCTAAGGAAATCAGACAGAAAATAGCACTGTTGCATTAGCAGGAGTTTCGTTGAGGGGTGATACGTTACCTATCTTGGTGATTGGTGGTCCATGTCCACAAGAAGATCGAGGGAGGGATGAATAAGAAAAATAGGGGGAACAAGATCTGAACCTGCAGATACACGCTCCGTCCTGGCTGCGTAAACCAGGAATTAAAAGTGGAGGCAAGGTGTTGGGTACAGGAAGCTGGACATGAGAGGTTGGTAAGAAGATAGGGGTCGAAGGTGGCTAGCAATCTGTTTCTGTTGTGCAAGATCTTTTATCAGGTAGCATTGGGGCGGGCTGCGCTGGCCACATCCCCTTGTCACACCTACTCCTTGGTCCGTCCCTACTAGCCTTACTATTGGTCAGTGTCATAGGGAGGAGGAGGCAGGAAGGAGTGGGCAATATTGCAAATCTAGGTGCTAAGCAGGATCTAACACCTGGGCCATCTGGAGGATTTTTTGGCGCCAATCCTTGGTCTCGTGATGGCTTCGGCCAGGTCACTCGATGGTCGACGATTAGTTACTAAGCAACCTAATCTCTTACAGGAACTTTGGGGGAAGGTGTGAGGAGGCCAGCGTAAAGGAGAAAAGGACCCTTTGAAATGGAGTCCTGGTCTCCCTGTTGGTGTGAACATGTGAAAGGGACTGAAGACCTCTTTGAAATGGAATTCTGGTTTTCATGTAGGTGTGAACTCTGAAGGAAGTCTCCCGCTGTGGGCTGGAGCCTATCCTAGCAATAGAGAGTGCATTTCGCCCCCAGCAGAATGACAACCCAAAGTTCAAACTTATGAACTTTTACAGTTCATAAGAGCATATAATATGCCTTGCTGGCTTACAGGAGGAGTTGGCTGGGACACCCGGGTGGCTCTGGGGGAGTGGGGAGGGGAATAAAAGGAGGCCAGGAAGGAAGGGCCGGGGAGGATGAGACAGGAGGTGTTTGTGGCAACAGGAGAGAGAGAAACGCCAGGAGCAGAACATTGACGGAGGCAGAGAGGTGAAGAGGGTGCTGTAAACCCCACCCCCTGAGTCCCTTCCTCGCCCCTTTTTTTGCCCCAACACCGCTCAGAGCCACCCGCCGCCGGTGGATGTCACAGCCACGGGAGGGAACCCCAGAGGGAAGAAGGCAGAGCTCAACATAAGGCACACTTAAAGGTGCCACGGAACTCTAAATGTGTTCTACTGTTTCAGACTGACACAGCTGTCCATCTAGATCTATATTGTGACTGACCCTTAGCTCAAATTTTGCTTCAAGTTCAGTTGAGGGTTACCAACTTCCAGATCTGGGCTGGAGATTTTCCCGAATCACAGGTGATCTCGAGACAGGAAAAGGTTGGCTCCAAAGGGCAAATTCAAGGGCACCCCCTCCCTGCTGAGCCCCCTCTCCAGCCTTTGCTCTCCCCAGGCATCGCCCCCAAATCCCCAGGTGTTTTTTTAAGCTGGGCCTGGCAGCCCTAAATTGGGTGGTATTTCTCCTTCTGAAGTAGAATCCTGCTCTTTCTCTCCCCCCACGCCCTCCCCAACGATCACCCTCATCATTTGTTGAGCTCCAGCTCACAAAACGCTACAGACATGCATATCAATTATGTATCACTCAAGCAAAACGCAGTGGGGGGTGACCGGTGACGCTGTTCCCGTCTCACTTCACTGCCCAGATTAAAACAAAGGAAGGCGAGTTTATTGAATTTTTAACACACAAATCGCTCATGGCTGATAAAAACCTCCCGATGAGGGCGCAGATCTCCTGGGTTCCACATCAGAACGGTTTGTTTGATTTCGGAATCAAGTGTGGCTTCCTGACCTCCTCCTGCATCTTGGCTCCCTGAACTGTATCCCCTCCTAAAACTCTTGCTGAAATGGATTCAGAGTCTTTTTTTTTTTTTTTTGCAATGATGCCATGCCAAAATGGAAATGAACAGGCAACTCTCTCTCTCTCTCTCTCTGTCTCTCTCTCACACACACACACACACACACACATACACACACTGCTTTTGCCCTGGCTGTGCGGTATGAATATTTATGAAGAGGCTAAATAGGGATTGCTCGCCAACGTTAGCAGCTGACAGGGCCTTTGTTTGCTGCCAGAACTGGGGTGGCTTTTTAGCATCCAGACTGAGCCGGTGGGTGGGCCGGAGCCAGGAGCGGCTTTAGGAAATGTGCAACGGTTGCACTGCAAATTGAGCCCTCATCCTCTTGCTCTCTGACATAAACCCACATCTGTCCTGGTCATAGACTGGCCATGGGGGTGGGGGGAGATAAAGGTTACCCTGAAGCCTGAACACACAAGAAGCTGCCTTATCTTGAATCAGTTCAGTTCAGTTTGTTTATTTACAGTCAAAGACCATTGATCAAAACAGTACAAGCAAAATAGCATTCAGCTCCAAAAATATATATTTAGCGATATCACCTTAAAATCTTTAAAATATTAAAAAGAAGAAAGTTTAACAATCCATTATAATGATAATTATAAGATGTCTAAAACATTAATTATGAGTCATGAACAAGGCAATTGAGGGTTATACTTAATCTGCTTTTTATTGTGGAATTTTACCAGTTGTAAGCAGAATTTAGCTATTTGTCTGGAGATCTGCTGATTTTCCTCTATCAAAAGTCTCTCTAGATCAGCACTATCTGCATCGACTGCTGGTCTGTCTAGGGGGGGGGGGGGATAAACTTGTCCCCAGGGGTCATTTCGTAGAAAAAGAGGTGCAGGAGCTCATTAGCATAACTCATTAGCATAACTTATTTGCATATGCCACACCCCCTGACATTACCAGAAATATGTCAGAAGGCAAGAAAGAAAGAAGAGAGACAGACAGAGAGAAAGAGAAGAAAGAGAAGAAAGAGAAGAAAGAGAGAAAGAGAGAGAGAGAGAGAGAAGAGAGAGAGAGAGAGAGAGAGAGAAAGAAAGAAAGAAAGAAAGAAAGAAAGAAAGAAAGAAAGAAAGAAAGAAAGAAAGAAAGAGCTGGCAGAGAGGGGACAGCTACCAATCCAGTCCTAAGAAATATTCTGGGAGAATAGCTTCAGTGGTGGCTGAAGCCTTCAGAAGGCTGGTCGGAGGAACAAGGACCTTGGCAGGAGGCGGGGTCATTTTGCTGCAGCCATGAATACAAGCAGGCATTCCCCCGCGAGGGGGGGGGGCTGGCACCAACTCCCGGAGCTGCGCTCCCCCAACCTCCTGCTCGAACGGACCCCTGCTTGTCCTTATAAACTTGATGAAAAGGACAGCAGAAGAACATGTGGAACATCGATTCCACTTCTCCCATAGAGCATGGGCAGCACCTGTCTTCATATGGTATCTTTCTGTATTTCCCCTCTAAGACCTCAGAGGGAACGGCCGCACAGCAAGCCAAGGTAAGAGCTCTTCTATGGGATGGCACATCCTTATCCTGAATCAGACACTATAGGCCCATCCAGGTCAGTATTGTCAACTCGGACTGGCAGCAGCTTTCCAAGACCCCAGGAAAAGGTCTTTCACGTCACCTGATGCCTGGTCGTTCTAACAGGAGAAGCCGGGGGTTGAAGAGGTTAAATCCAGGAGTGTCCCATTTAGCACGAATGTATTGGTCCCAATAGAAATTAAAGGAGGCACTGTGACATATCTGACAAAGGGACGGCATTGTCTTGCAAAGAAGTGTCAGAGAAGATGGAAGGGGATTGCCTAATTTCCAGTATTTCCAGTTGAGGAGTACTGCACAAACATTATTGAACAGCGCCAGTGGAGGAACTGAAAACTGAGCCTGAATTATTAGCTGAAAGATCAGCATGTAAAATATGTATTGGAGACATATATAACATGTTGCTTAACTTGCAGTGTAAGGGAGAAGATTCAGGAGTGCAAATGGGGGAAAGATATAGGAGGATGTAAGGCACAGAAAGAACAGCAATGGACTTAGGATAATGCACCTCAGAATATAATAAATAGACCCATGAGAGTGAGCTTTTACAAGCTCCAGCTAATATGGTATTTTAACACTGTAGACAAACGGAGACTGCTGATGTCAGACTCCACATGCAGGGATAATGTGGGGGTGGGGGTGTTAATAAGAAGGCCCCTTCTGGTAGCAAGCTACCAGTGGCTGAATTCCATCTTGGCTGATATTTTCTTCTCTTCCTGCAGGTTTATAGCCTAGGCTGGCCAAAGGCCCTTGAGCATGCATTTAACAAGAACTCAAGGACTCTTAGCTTGGAACTTATGATGGTCAGCCTGGCAGACCTGGAACAGCCACAATTTGTTATGTCTTCTGTGTATGATTTTGTAATTTGGAACTTTTGCTGATCTGTAAGCCCTCATGGGTTCCTCCAGGGGAAAAACAACAACCTTAAAATGTCCAAAGAAATCAAGAATGCATATGTTTTGTCCAACAGTGACAACTTTGGGGACAATATTAAGACTGTCATGGGATGTGAAGTTTCTTGGAATGCTAAAATATCTTTGCTGCCCTTCAATGCCATCAATACACATACTTTTATTTAGGAACTAGTTATGGCTTGGTTAAATGTCTCATGAACGTGTGTAGCAACTGCATGGGAAATGCATGGGTTGGTATATGGGTTGGTATATTGGCTGGTATAAGGAGAATACCAGTTATGGGTTGGTATAAGGAGATCTGGGCTTCAGCTTTCCAAAGTGAAAATGACCCCTTAAAAGGGAAGTGGGGAAACTTCAGTCAATAGTATGACATTGGGTTGTGTTTGTAGAGCACTGTAGAGTGGGTTCTGTAGAGCAGAATTTCACAATTCTGTAAGACCTTGTAGGTTGTTTTTGTTGATTATTTGTTAAGATTATGGTCTTTTTGGATGCCACAAAGATATTTAATAGGACTGAATGGCCTTTTCTGGACTGACTCAGTTTCATATAGACCCTGTTATAATACATTTTATACAAAGGATTTATACTTATATCCAGGGGTCATTTTGTAGAAAAAGAGGTGCAGGAGCTCATTAGCATAACTCATTTGCATATGCTACACCACCTGACATCACCGAAAGTGTGTCAGAAGGCAACACCCACCCCTCAGGCTCCACTCCACAGGGGAGTGAAACTGACCTGCTCTTCCTCCATTCCCTTCCCCAGCCAATACTTTGTGCAATAAAAATAAGTGTAAAGAACACACCCTCTTTCTCTTCCTGCTCCCTTGAAACCACCAGGTTTCAAGTAGACTTGAGATACCCAGGACATGTGCACCACCCTTTCCTTTCCCTTCCCCTCCCCACAACAAGACACCCTGTGAGGTAGGTGGGGCTGAGAGAGGTCTTTTGAGAACTGCTCATGAGAGAACAGCTCCGAGAGAACTTGTGACTGGCCCAAGGTCACACCAGCAGCTGCATGTGGAGGAGTGGGGAATCAAACCCAGTTCTCCCAGATTAGAGTCCAACTCCTGACCACTACACCAAACTGATGGGGTGGAAGCTGCTGAAGGGTTGGTGAAATTTCTCCAGTACTTATGTGCCATGTGCCCAGATAAAAAATGGTATACTTAGAAAATTTATATGCCACCTTGAGCAAGTCTCTGGAAAAGCAGCACACAGTCATAAAAGGAACAATGATAAAATTATCAATATTAAAACAAAACATTAAAAACAATAAAGACCCTAGCAGGGCTTTCCCCGGGGTGCTGTGCCTCTGCACTGCTCGGGGAAGCCGAGGAGGGGCGGGGCTTGGTCATGTGCCCACCCCCTGAGCTCCTCACTCCCGGAGCTGCGCTCCTGTGCACTCCCTCTCCAACGGACCCCTGCTTATATCCCTATGGGTTCAGGTAATTCCCTCCCCCCTTCTGGTGTTCTATTTTGATGGGGTGGGACTAGACCAGGGCGTTGCTTCTCACCTGTGCCTTTTTGCAATCAAATCATTACCCGCTGCAGTTAGATTGAACAAGGATATATATGGAGATCAATTATTTTCTGAGTATGGAGCTCATATTAAAGTTTTGTTATACGTAGTTGATATTTAGCTCCCCGTTTGACCCCTATATTTCCTCTTCCAGACAGCTCCAGTAATAAAAGGATTTCAGACAAATCCAAGGTTACAGAATGTATGCTGGTAAAACAGAACTGTTAGCTATCAATATTTCTGACAAGGAAATGTCTCAAATTACTAGTTTATATGGACTCAAATTCTCTAAAGAAACCCAGTTCTTTACTGGAGTATTAAATTGTCTAAAGAACTGACTTTATCAAGTAAACAGAATTGTACAATATAACGGAAAATTTTACAAGGTGATATCAGTTCCATTTGTGGTTTTTCCGCTTCTATACACTGAAGATGCCAGTTTTGACTAGGGTAGTGGCCATGGCTTAGTGGTAGAGAATATGTTTGGCATGCAGAAGGTCCCAGGTTCAATCCCTGACACCTCAAGACAGTAGGTGCTGTGAAAGACCTCCACCCGAGACCCTGGAGAGCTGTTGCCAGACTGAATAGACAATACTGACCTTGCTGAATTAATGGTCTGATTCAGTATAAGACAAATTTATGCATTCATGTGATGAAATTTCTGTTTGTTTCTCTCCCTTCCTCTAAAGGTAGTTTACAGAGAGGTGATGAGCTGGCAAAAAAAAAAAACACTTTTGTTCAACTTTCTGTGGCAAAGTAAAAGCGAGAATTATCATACAAACGTTACAGACCCCAATGACGAAACAATGCTTAGCATTTCCTAACCTTCTTGAATATTATGAACCAACACCGTTATGTTGGCCAGGCCAACACTTCACTTCAGAAGTGGATTGATCATGAATGAAGTTGCAATAGTTGTATATCCCTGTTCCTCTTATAAAAATATTTTCTGGTCGAGGGAAGCTGCTAAAGAACTTATAGTTGGTCAGAACTTTATACCTGAACAGATCAGATATGGGATAAACACGATGTTCATTTAGCTTTTCTGGCGCTCCTCTGGAACTAGTTTTTTAAATTTCTGATCTACATAAGGATATTCTTCCTTCTGAGATAGTGTCTCTGTGTTGAACTATGTCCTCAAATATGGTTGGTCGGTCTATCTATCTATCTATCTATCATCCATCCATCCATCCATCCATCCATCCATCTATATGTCCCACCAACAAGCCTCCCACAGCCCCCGGCAGATGAAGACCCACCTGCCAAGGCCCAAAGGCCCTCCCGTCACACCCCCGACACATATCTGGAGGTTGGGCACAGCAGAAAAGAAGCCGCACGAGGGGCCCTACAGCAGCTCGGAGTCGCCTTAGTCTCAGTTCACCCATAGTGGGGTGGGCTCCAGGGCTGCAGGAGCCTTCTCATGGCCAGCGGGCTCTGGGGCTCTGGAGGCCTTCCCACTGTCAGGATCCTAGGATCCTAACAAGGTTTTCATTATGCCTTTTGTAACTTGCTATGCTCAGACAAAGTTGTAACTGTTTGCTATCTCTTTCAAGCTGTCTGGTTTCCTCCCCCCTGTTTATTGCCTTGAGTTATATTGCTCTTTGAAGGTCTGGTCAATGTAACCATTTCATCCGGGAGAGTGGCGACCTCACAGACTCGCGCGTCACCTGAGACCAAATGGCCTTTCCCCCCAAGCATTCCCTCCTCCTCTTGCCATCGAGGCACAGAAATGTCTTATCGCTGTGAGAAGTCCTTGAAAGGCCGCTGAGGCCAATTTGTTATGTATATGCCTGGTACATCTGGGGCGCCTAATTCAAGAAAGGAAAATTTATAACTTTCACACTTCACCTTTTCCTGTGGGAAGTAAAACGGCTCAGATCTTTTAACCACGCTTTTCTCCCCCTTCTGTGATTGGTCAAATGTCGGGGTTCAAACTGTATCGGAGGGTATATTAACTCTGACTGTTCTTTGTATGATATCTCTAACAAACATTCGAGAACCTGTCATGCAGTATTAAGAAATAAAGAACTCTGTTTCATCAACAAAGGTCTGATCTTTGACTGCTTAGTACAGAAGCCTCACACCCACTACCATCATGCACTAGGGCCCCAGAATTCCTTCCCCCAGCGCCATCCTGTCCCGAGGCCACCAGCAGCGGCATGGGCTTCATGCTGCTGCCGAGAGAGTCAGCCAAGCCGGGCCTGCAGCCTGGTGCGAGGGCCCGGCCACACACATGAGCCCAGCAGCCCAGATGCCACTACGGCTCACTGCCAAGGGAGGAAGGGATGCCGCATGCTGAGGCCCCTCCCGGGGCTTGGCATCATGAGTTAAGTAGAGGGGCAGAGCCAAGGGGAGGGGCGGGCTCAGAGAAGGCCGATGGGAGCGGGGAGGGGATAAAAACGGGGCAGCCAGAAGAGGCCGGGGACAATTTGCCCAGCACACGTTGTGGACACCCAGAGAGACCGAAGAGCAGTTTGCTGGAAGGAGTGTGTGGCAGGGTGTGGTGACTTAACCCCCCTCCCCCACTCAAGCATCTGAGGCTCTGGCTGCCCTATGGGGAGAAGACCTGAGGTGGTGGAGCAGCGGGGGGGGGGGGTCGTCAGACTCTCGTGACACTATCTATCTATCTATAAAGATTGAGGCATATGTGTAAAAATGGTAGATTTATAACTAGGAAAACAAATGGCCGAAACCTCCCTGATTCCAGTACTTGCTGCCTTGACAATCATTCTCTTTTACGGAGCCCATGGTAGTGTTTAGCTTGAGAAGAGCAGCATGCTCCATAGCATACTCCTTGTTAGTGTATTGCTGTAATCAAACACAGATATGGGAAAGATTATGGGAGGAAAGATTTTGGTGTCACTGTTTCCGACATGGTCTGAAAAACTACACATAACAGTATTAAGATGTCTTCCTTTAGCTATTCTTTAAGAAAAGCTCAATGCAATGTTTTCCACTGGCATGTTACTGTAACCTTAGCTTAATAAACTTTTTAGCACAATTACTTTTACACAGGGGTCATTTCGTAGAAAAAGAGGGGCAGGAGCTCATTACCATAACTCATTTGCATAAGTCATTTGCATATGCCACACCCCCTAACATACCGGAAGTGTGTCAGAAGGCAACACCCACCCCTCAGGCTCCACTACACAGGTGAGTGAAACTGACCTGCTCTTCCTCCATTCCCTTCCCCATCCAATACTTTGTGCAATAAAAATAAGCGTAAAGAACACACCCTCATTCTCTTCCTGCTCCCTTGAAACCACCAGGTTTCAAGTAGACTTGAGATACCCAGGACGTGTGCACCACCCATCCCTTTCCCTTCCCTTCCCTTCCCCACAACAAGACACCCTGTGAGGTAGGTGGGGCTGAGAGAGGTCTTTTGAGAACTGCTCATGAGAGAACAGCTCTGAGAGAACTTGTGAATGGCTCAAGGTCACACCAGCAGCTGCATGTGGAGGAGTGGGGAATCAAACCCGGTTCTCCCAGATTAGAGTCCAACTCCTGACCACTACACCAAACTGATGGGGTGGAAGCTGCTGAAAGGTTGGTGAAATTTCTCCAGTACTTATGTGCCATGTGCCCAGATAAAAAATGGTATACTTAGAAAATGTATATGCCACCTTGAGCAAGTCTCTGGAAAAGCAGCACACAGTCATAAAAGGAACAATGATAAAATTATCAATATTAAAACAAAACATTAAAATCAATAAAGACCCTAGCAGGGCTTTCCCCGGGGCACTGCGCCTCTGCACTGCTCGGGGAAGCCGAGGAGGGGGCAGGGCTTGGTCATGTGCCCGTCCCCTGGGCTCCTCACTCCCGGAGCTGCACTCCTGTGCGCTACCGCTCCAACAGACCCCTGCTTTTACATGTTGGAAACATTTAGCTGTCCGTGTAACTTTTTCACTTTGCATTTGTGCTGGACCTGTCCACAGGGGCAACAATATTGGCTACAAGCAGTTACAGTAATTGATGATATTATGGGCCTTCAGATACTATTTACTCCATTATTGATTCTATTTAACTTTTTTTCAGATAAATTTTATAGTCGACTGGCAGACTAATAATTCATCTTTTAGTGGCAGCCAGAAGTGCATGGGCCAGCCCCTCTTCCCCAAAGCATCAAGAATCACTCAGCAAAGTATTGGGTCTTGCTGGAATGGATAAGCTGACTGTCAGAGGTATATGCTAAACAGGGAAGACTTTCTCCAGTTTCATTTGTATAAAAATGGACTTTATATTGATAAATATAAATAATGGAATGGTCAGCCAGACTTTGTTAAACAGGATAGGTCAGCTTTTCTGTAATCATCTTAATATGGGGTTATTGTATTTTTTCCTTAGAGTTCATTTTTAAAATCTATTTATATCAGGGCTCTTTTTCTAGCAGGAACTCCTTTGCATATTAGGCGACACACCCCTAATGTAGCCAATCCTCCAAGAGCTTACAGAGCTCTTCTTACAGGGGCTACTGTAAGCTCTTGGAGGATTGGCTACATCAGGAGGGTGTGGCCTAATATGCAAAGGAGTTCCTGCTAGAAAAAGAGCCCTGATTTATATGAAGTGTTTAATTAATTAATACTTTAAAGCACCAACAGCAAACACAGAAAGGGGATACTTGTCTACACCGAGAATGATTAAAATGTGGAATTCACTGGCAGAGGATGTGGTGATGGCCACAGAAATAGACAGCTTTAAAAGGGGATTAGATAGATTCATGTAGGGTAGCTCTATCAGTGGCTACTTGCCATGGTGACCCAAAAGGGAACCTCCACATTTAGGGGCTATAAATCCTGAATACCAGTGCCAGGAGGCAACATCGGGGGAAGGCCTCAGCCTCTATGCCCTGTTGTTGGCCCTACAGAGGGACTGGTTGGCTGCTGAATGAGGCAGGATGCTTGACTCGATGGACCACTGGCATGATCCAGCAGGGCTCTTCTGATGTTCTTATGAAGGCCTCAGCTTCTATGCCTTGTTGTTGACCCTACAGAGGAACTGGTTGGCCACTGTGTGAGACAGAATGCTGGACTAGATGGACCACTGATCTGATCCAGCAGGGCTCTTCTGATGTTCTTATGAAGGCCTCAGCTTCTATGCCTTGTTGCTGATCCTACAGAGGAACTGGTTGGCCACTGTGTGAGACAGAATGCTGGACTAGATGGACCACTGGTCTGATCCAGCAGGGCTCTTCTGATGTTCTTATGAAGGCTTCAGCTTCTATGCCTTGTTGCTGATCCTACAGAGGAACTGGTTGGCCACTGTGTGAGACAGAATGCTGGACTAGATGGACCACTGATCTGATCCAGCAGGGCTCTTCTGATGTTCTTATGAAGGCCTCAGCTTCTATGCCTTGTTGCTGATCCTACAGAGGAACTGGTTGGCCACTGTGTGAGACAGAATGCTGGACTAGATGGACCACTGGTCTGATCCAGCAGGGCTCTTCTGATGTTCTTATGAAGGCTTCAGCTTCTATGCCAGGGCTGGCTAAACTTGCTTGATGTGAGAGCCACGTAGAATGAACATCAGATGTTTGAGAGCCACAAGATATGAAATATCACACACAGGGTTTTATTGAAAAACATGTGGATTTGCTTTTTATTAACATTAAATGAGACTGCCAGAAATAAAAACAAAAGGAGTAAGAACAGATATTGATAATAATATTTATCCAGTGGTAAATATCTTCTAGGCTGGGGGGGGGGGGGGAGGCGTGCTTTGAGAATGCATTGAAAGTTGCTTTCTTTCCCTGTTCCCCCAACACCCACCACCTCAAGCCTTCCCAGGGAGGGGAACACTGGCTGGGGAGGGGAAGACCGATTGGGGACGCATGTCTCCCCTTCACTTCCGCAGTCACCCTGCCAGGAGCCACACAATGTGTGTGAAAGAGCCGCATGTGGCTCCCGAGCCACAGGTTGGCCACCCCTGTTCTATGCCTTGTTGTTGGCCCTACAGAGGGACTGGTTGGCCACTGTGTGAGACAGGATGCTGGACTAGATGGACCACTGGTCTGATCCAGCAGGGCTCTTCTGATGTTCTTAAGTTCAGAATGTCAGGAGAAAGGCAAAAGATGAGTGAACAGATCTCCTCCAGTGGTGGTTGGGATCTGTCCATCCAATCAGCGTTTCCTTAGTAGGGACAAAGGAAAAGAAATGGAGAAGGAGCGAGAGACTTAACGTTAAGAAGACAGAAAATGGAGGAGGGAAAAAGATGCTGAAGCGGGAGTCTGAGGAGCCCCTCTGCAGAACAGGGCTGGCTCTGAAGTGAGAACAGCAGCCGGAGCACAAGAAGAGAGGAAATCTTGAGCAAGAACTAGCTCAGCATTAAAGAAGAAGCAGAGGCAGCAGCAGCAGCAGAATGTGGTGCTTTGTGCCAATCCTACTTTTCAATAAGGCACAAGAAGGTTATTGGCTATTGGGAGTGGCTGGCTGCCTTGTGTGGAGCTGCCCTTTGGGAAAGGGTAGGAGAGGCTGTTTAAGTCCTTGCTGAGAGCTGGTAGACGGAGCAGGCCTCTGTAATGCCATGGAGAGCTTCATGGTGATGGCCTACAACTGGAACAGACAAAGAAGCTTTGCTCGCTTATAGAAGGGCAACAAATGTGATAGGGTTTCCAGCCTCCAGGTGGGGCCTGGAGAGATTCCTGAGTTATGTCTGATCCTTAGTTCTGCTGGAGCTGGCAGCTTTGGTGGGTGGGCTCTATAGCATCACATGCCACTGAGGTCCTTCCCCTCTCCAAGCTCCACCCATCCCAGGATCCACCCCCAAATCTCCAGGAATTTCCCAGGTTGGAGTTGGCAACCCTGGATGTGAACGTACAAACTGAGTGTTGGGAGTGTGCTTGCTGAAGTTTGCTTGGTGCTGGAAGTCTTTGGTTGGGGTGGCATCATCGTTTCCAGCTATTGCATCTTCAGTGTCAGTGGCCTAGGCTAGAACGTTGGACTTAGGTTGGGAAGATTCAGTCTCCAATCCCTTCTAAGTCACAAAAATAACTGAGTGATCGGGGTTGATACAAGGATAAATGGAGAAGGGCCACGTGTGCTCAAAGCCTTAGGCCTAGGGATGCCCGCTCTCAGCAGCCACGTTTCCACTGCCGGCCACATTTCCCTCCACAAAAGGGAGGAATGCTGGCAATTCACTTAATGTGCCTTCGTGGCCCGCAAGGGATGTAGGTATGTTGGGGACATCGGGGGGAGGGGACGCTCTGGTTTCTGGGCAAAACTCTAAAACTGTTTGGTAGACACTAATTCTACCATAAAGTTTTGTCCAAAAAATAAGAGTGTCGTCCCCACATGTGCCTACATAATTTCTGGGTCATGTAAGCACGTTGTGTTAACTTGCTCCCAGTAAGTGTCCCCTCCCATCTCCCACCAGCTGCTCTGAGGAACCTGGCAACCCTGTTTTAGCCTACTTTCATCACTTGGCTGGACCACCACATTCCCAGGCTGGGCCAGACCTTCTGACAGCCAATTGGCAAGTGTGTGGGGATGCAGCAGCGACATCATGGTGGGGAGAACTTGGCCCCAGCCTGGAGAAGGTGCCCATCCCTGCCTTAAGTCATCCCTTACGCCCTTGAGATGTTTTTCACATTAATAGTAGCGACAGACTGACTTTCAGCAGGTAGTTCCCCATCCTCCAAATAACAACCTTAAAAACAAACCAACCCACTCTTGTTCAGCAAAACAGTTTTCCAGATGAGCAACACTCCCACTGGTCTCAGCTCGGCTTCACCCCTCGGTTTGTTGCCCTGAGCTTCCCGGAGTAATTACAGAATGAAAATAATAATAATAAAATAACCAGGGGTCCAATGGAGCAGGAGTGCACAGGAGCGCAGCTCCAGGAGTGAGGAGCCCAGGGGGCAGGCACATGACCAAGCCCCGCCCCCTCCTCGGCTTCCCCGAACAGTGCAGAGGCACAGCACCCCGGGGAAAGCCCTGCTAGGGTCTTTATTGTTTTTAATGTTTTGTTTTAATATTGATAATTTTATCATTGTTTCTTTTGTGACTGTGTGCTGCTTTTTCAGAGACTTGCTCAAGGTGGCATATCAGTTTTCTAAGTATACCATTTTTTATCTGGGCACATGGCACATAAGTACTGAAGAAATTTCACCAACCCTTCAGCAGCTTCCACCCCATCAGTTTGGTGTAGTGGTCAGGAGTTGTACTCTAATCTGGGAGAACTGGGTTTGATTCCCCACTCCTCCCCGTGCAGCTGCTGATGTGACCTTGGGCCAGTCACAAGTTCTCTCAGAGCTGTTCTCTCATGAGCAGTTCTCAAAAGACCTCTCTCAGCCCCACCTACCTCACAGGGTGTCTTGTTGTGGGGAGGGGAAGGGGAAGGGGAAGGGATGGGTGATGCACACGTCCTGGGTATCTCAAGTCTACTTGAAACCTGGTGGTTTCAAGGGAGCAGGAAGAGAATGGGGGTGTGTTCTTTACGCTTATTTTTATTGCACAAAGTATTGGATGGGGAAGGGAATGGAGGAAGAGCAGGTCAGTTTCACTCACCTGTGGAGTGGAGCTTGAAGGGTGGGTGTTGCCTTCTGACACACTTCCGGTATGTTAGGGGGTGTGGCATATGCAAATGAGTTATGCTAATGAGCTCCTGCACCTCTTTTTCTATGAAATGACCCCTGAAAATAACAATGTGTGATACTACAGAGAATCGCTTCAGGCATTAGTCCAACCCTCCCCTTTCCTGAGGTCCTTACATTTGGATCAGGGGGGCCATGGCATAGCAAGGAAAAGGGAAGGAAGAGATGAGCTAACAAAGGGATTCCCCCCCCCCTAAAACTATCAATATACGCTGCCCAGACCTTCTCCCACCAGAAATGGCTTGTGGTCAGCCTCTCTTTGCAGGTGGGGCTGCAGGTGAGTTTGTTAGCTGGGATTTCAGAAACAAAAACAAAACAAAGCAATAACAAACAAAAAACCCCCACAATTTACAATATGAGTGTATGTCCTGAAAATGCAAGTGCGCAAAACTGGGGTTTTTCTCCAGGGCAGTGATTCCTCCAGGACAATCATCTGATAGTCAGGACCATGGCCAGGGCTCTTTTTCTTGCAGGAATTCCTTTGCATATTAGGCCACACACCCCTAATGTAGCCAATACTCTAAGAGCTTACAGTAGCCCCTGTAAGAAGAGTTCTGTAAGCTCTTGGAGGATTGGCTGCATTAGGGGTGTGTGGCCTAATATGCAAAGGAGCTCCTGCTAGAAAAAGAGCCCCCCCCCCCCCCAGACCGTCCCAGGTAATTTGGAGCAGTTTGAGGATATGCAGCCTGATTGTTAAGCGTTTTAAGCGTGATTGCCAAAAACATCAAGAACTATCCAAGTTCCCTGCAAAATTCCTGCTCTGTAATATCTCAGGATCAACATCAATTATACTATATGCATCAACTTGTTGATCTAATGTGAGCTTCCTAATGCATTTAATCTCCTCCTAAAAGGAAGAGAGAGAGAAATTATCTTCTTCAGACATTAGCAGCCAGAATGAATAATGACTCTTTTGGGGCAATCAGGTTCTCTTTGCCAAAATAGCAAGAAAATCTGTTTGTAGCCAAATGGCCAATGAATGACTCCATCCAAGGAAGATGACAAGAATTTGGGTTGTACTTGGTTCCAAGCATAACATTTTCAATAAAGACTGAGGAGGCCATCTAGAGTTCCGTTCCTACAGAGGGGAAGCCATCTGATGTTTACTAGAGTGCTTTTTTATTATTACCTGTTCTACTCAGGAGTATGGGACACAAGTGCCACGAACTTGTTGTAGCTACTTGCGGTAGCTACTGTGCCATGTCAGTTGTGGCAAGTAGATGGAATCATTGAATCACAGAGTTGGAAGGGGCCATACAGGCCATTTAATCCAACCCCCTGCTCAATGCAGGATCAGCCTAGAGCATCTCTGACAAGTGTTTGTCCAGCCGCTGCTTAAGGACTGCCAGTGAGGGGGAGCTCGCCACCTCCCTAGGCAGCTGACTCCACTGTTGTACAACTCTGACTGTCAAAAAGTTTTTGTTAAGATCCAGCTGGTACCTTCCCATCCTTAATTTAAAATCGTTATTGTGAGTTCTCTCCTCTGCGGCCAACAGGAAACAGCTCCCTGCCCTCCTCCAAGTGACAGCCTTTCCAATACTTCAAGAGAGCAATTCTGTCCCCCCTCAGCCTCCTTTTCTCCAGACTGAACATCCCCAAGTCCCTCAGCCTTTCCTCCTAAGGCTTGGCCTCCAGGCCCCCGATCATTCTTATCGCTCTTCTCTGCACCCGCTCCATTCTGTCCACATCCTTTTTGAAGTGAGGCCTCCAGAACTGCACCCAATCCTCCAGGTGCAGCCTGCCCGATGCAGCGTACGGTGGGACTATCACATCTCACAATGTGGATGTTATGCCTCTGTTGATACACCCCAAGATCGCAAGATGTCACCAATGTGTCAATGGCTTCATCGCTTATCTGTTTCCAGGAAGAAATCAAGATGCTGGTTTTCTTCCTGATGTGCTACTTTTCTTTTGGTCAAGAGGGCTTTTGAGTGCTGTTTGAAAATGGCCTTTCACACCCCATCCTCCACTGATGGCCAGGGTGGGGTGGGATCAGGCAACCTTGCTCACTGATAGGAAGCTTCATGGTGTCTGATGAAGGCAGCTTTGATTCTCAAAAGCTAAGACCCTGGGAATCTTATCAGTCTCGTAGGCACTACTGGACTCAAATCTAACTGTGGTAGCTTACGTTCCTTTGATCACTTCAATGTTTTATCGCCTTGTTGTCCTGGTTGTTTAGACCCAGTCTAGCCCTGACCTGGATAGCCCAGGCTGGCCCGATCAGAAGCTAAGTAGTGTCGGCCTTGGCTAGTATTTGGAAGGGTGACCTCCAAGGAATAACACGGTTGTGATGCAGAGGCAGGCTATGGCAAACCACCTCTAAAATGCCTTTTGCCTTAAAAACAAGTTTAGCTTGCCACCTAGTGGTGCATAATGCTAAAGAGCTCGAACCGCTGGCTGCCAGATAGTCTTAGGATCTCCTGGCTATTCTACACACAATGCCATATCTTCTATTTATATCTATAGTAAAATTGCCATTAAAAATGAATCAGGAATACTAGAACGAAAGGGAAATATGAAAAGGCTAACAGAATATCCCAACATATATTTTTTTTAAAAAGTATACATTTTTCTTATCTTTCCTTGCTTCAGCACTCTCCTGGTTCTCCTATCCTCCCTGGGACAGCCTCAAAATTTTACATTTTTGTGCTTGACTAGCCCTGACCTGGATAGCCTAGGCTAGCTCGATGTCGCCAACCGTGGTTAGTATTTGGATGGGAGACCACTCAGGAATACCAGGGTTGTAGCATGGAAGCAGACAATGGCACATTACCTCCTCTTGCTGTAAGACAGATGTAACTTGATGGCAAAAAAAATAAAGAAAGAAAAAAAAAAGGTTGACTTTGTCGATTGGGAAGCTTCCAAGTCCACCTCCTATTTCCTGCTCTTTTATTAGGATTAGGCTGCGGTCAAACTGCAGGCTTGGTGCGATGTGGTGGCACCTCGATTTGCGGCAGTTTAAATAGTTGTGGGGAGTTTTGATTAAACATCCCACCCTGAACTGGTTTCACTGCGCACTCGCCCCATGGACCATTGTTCAACTTGTTGCAGCATTCTTTTCTTTTTTTTTGTCTTTCACTCATGCTCATAAGCGTGTATTCGATGCTTCGGCTCCTTTTTGACAGCTTCACAATCTCTCTGCAAAGTACTCCAGACCCTCTCAGCCTCCTTCCTTTCATCTCTCTTCCATGGACTACATTGGGGGGGGGAGTAAAGCATAGATTTACATGAGAGTAGTCCTATTGACCTCAGTGCATTTACCCTTGCGTCAATCATGGGATGCTCTCAGAATCTGATGCAGGAACAGGAGAGAGGGGTTTGGGGGGATTTGTTGCTTGAAAAAAACTTCCCCAGGGACTCCCGATCCAGAATGACTACTTGGCCGAGGTGATTGACAATGCCAGGGGGCGATTGTGCACTTATGCACACATTGCTACCTGATCCAAAAGAAAAAGGGTGGGGTAGAAATGGAAGGGAAGGTTCAGACTTGGCTTTACTTCGCAAGAGGGGAGATCAGACATCCAGAAACACGGGATGAATGCATGGGGAACTGGAAGCATCACATATTACGTGGTGGCTATTTACTCCATTTCCAATTTGTCATATGATAGGATGCATACACTTGCGGAATGGCTGACAGATGTGGATGAGTGACTGATCCCATTTAATCTGTTTGGGAAGAGCAACTGTGTTGGGCCAAAATGCTAGTCTGAACGCAGCCTCTGTCTCTCCCACGACAGTTGAATTCTTTGAATCAGACAGTCAGGGACCTGGAAAACAAACAGAACAAATCAAATTTGTCCACTTATTATTACTACCACCATTTTTTGCAGGATGGGCAGGAATTGTTCATACTCTAGGCAGATGATTTTGTAGTACAGGGAAGCCATCACCCTCCTTGACCACCTCCCCCCCATGGAGAAGCCCCTGCCCTCTTCCTTCTGCACCATAGGGATACTGCCCCTGCCCTCCTTGGGGTGGAGCCCCAAATAGCCCCACTATAGCTATGGTCCAGCTTACAATGCTGGCATAGTTTCTAATAGTAAACTAGTTTCCCCTTGTCAAGACAATGAAAACAGCAAGAGCAGGGTACCCACAAGTAGAGTTGCCAGTCTCCAAGTGGTATCTGGAAATCTTCTGGAATTACAACTGGTCTCCAAGTAACAGAGATCAGTTCCCCTGGAGAAAATGGCAGCTTTCGAGGTAGACTCAGTGGTGTTTAAAGCCCTATATGGCCAGGGTCCAACATACCTGAGGGACCGCCTTTCTCCGCATATACCCCAGTGAGCACTTCAGTCAGGGTCGTGTCATCGGCTTCGTGTCCCGGGCCCCAGAGAGGCCAGGCTCACTGGCACCAGGGCCAGAGCATTTTCGGTGGTGGCTCCAACCTGGTGGAATGAGCTCCCGGAAGAGACCAGGGCCCTGCGGGACCTGATGCAGTTCCACAGGGCCTGCAAGACGGAGCTCTTCCGCCAGGCCTTTGGCTAGGAGCCGCCACCGACCTCGTAACAGCACTGTAAGAACATCTACAATGGAAATTGGTCCAATGCAGCCCAGACTGATGGCTATAACTGGAGGGTCCCTCACTAGAGAGGACACCATTTTAAAGAGACTGGAAGCATTTTAGTGGATATTTTAGTTTTATTGTAGCAGTTTATGCTCCTGTGTAATGGAGTTTTATTATTGTGTTTTAAATTATTTTAAATTGTTATGATATGCACGGCTTTGAGCCTTTGTTAGCCGCCCTGAGCCCGCTTGCGGGGAGGGCGGGATATAAAAACTAAAATAAATAAATAAAATAAATAAATTATGGCCATCTCTCCCCTCCCCAAACTCTGCCCTCCCCAGGCTCCATCCCCAAAATCTCCAGGAATTTCATAATCCAGAGCTGGCAACCCTACCCAAAAGCAATGTAGGAACCTATGCATAGTCAGTGGATATAACTTTGTAAAGGAAGGAGACTGTGGTTTGGAGGTCACAGCTGGTGGAATTTTTCCCACAGTTGTCGAGGACCAACTTTGTAGTTGGTGTAGTTGAACCAGTTTGGTGTAGTGGTTTAGGAGCATGGACTCTAATCTGAGAGAACTGAGTTTGATCCCCCACTCCTCCACATGAAGCCAGCTGGGTGACCTTGGGCCAGTCATGGCTCTCTCAGAGCTGTTCTTGAAAGAGCAGTTCTGGAGAGAGCTCTCTCAGCCCCACCTACCTCACAGGGTGTCTGTTGTGGGGAAGGGAAGGGAAAGGAAAGGAGACTGTAAGCTGCTCTGAGACTCCTTCAGGTAGTGAAGGGCGGGGTATAAATCAATCTCCTCCCCCTCCTCCTCCTAACTGTAAAGGGGGGAAATGCCCCTGCACAATGGTCTCTCTAAGATGTGGAGACTTGTGAGCAAAAATTCTACTTGGTGAGCCACTGGAATTAAAGTTGTGAGCAAGCAATTTGGCTACTGCGTAAATTAGTTTGCTTTGGAGCCATCCGTCCTGAGCTAAGACAAAAAAGTGTGAGCCGGAGGCTAAAAAACTGTGAGCTAGCTCACACTAACTCAGCTTAGAGGGAACACTGCCCCTGAATATGATTCAGGACGTATGAAATCATTTGAAGGAAAAGAGGGTGGAGGGGCAGTCAAGGATCCTGGAGGGGGAGATTTGGGGATGGGATGCGGTATTGTAAATCCCCCCCCTTCCCACAAACCCTCATGCCTCTCCTTCTTTCAGTAATTGTTTTGGAACCAGATCAGAAAGAAGGCAGTGATGGATGCTGCACTGGAGATGGGGTTTGAAAGGCAGGCTGAAGCTGGCCCTGAGAGTCTGGGGGCTTTGCCTCTTGCGCCGGCATGCCCCACCCCAGAGCGTTTAGGCTCCTCTCCTGTACCTGACAACCCGATCCTAGTTGCCAGACAGGGTTAACGTGCGCCTGGAGAAAAGGGTGACATTGCTGGCTGAGAGATGTCCGTCCATGAAGCCAGAAAAAGAGCGCGAGGGGAGATGAAGCGCCCAGCCGGAGAGCCAGTTTTATTGATATGTATCGCCATCCATGACTCCATGTACTACAAGCCGAGGAGCCTTTCTGATTCCAATCTGATTTGATAAGTGGAGGGAAGCATTGGTGTTTTATGGCCCTGGTGAACATAAAAATTGATTTTTGAAGCCTAATCATCTGCCGCAGCTGAACCCTGGCCAAGGCTCCTTTTATTATTATTTTTTCCCTCCCAAGTGCCATAAGTCATAGGAGGGAGTGGATGCAAACAGAGCACATGAAAAAAGGAAGGAGACTGTGGTTTTGGGGGGGTCACGGCTGATGGGATTTCCCCCCTCAATTGTAGAGGACCAACTTTGCAGCAGATGGGAAATAAAGCACCCTATAAGTGTCTGACTGCATTTTTTTTGCAGCGCCCTTCCTCCCAGAATGCTTCATGCCTGCATTGCTGACTTCAAACGCATGAGCATGCATGGGAGGGGCAGAGGGTTGCCAGGTCTGGATTGGAAAATACCTGGAGACTTTGGGGGTGGAGCCAGGAGAGGGCAGGGTTTGGGGAGGGGAGGGGCCTCCGCATGGTACAATGCCATGGAGTCCACCCTCCAAAGCAGCCATTTTCTCCAGGGGAGCTGATCTCTGTCAGCTGGGGGTCAGTTGTAAAAGCAGGAGGTCTCCAGTCCCCACCTGGAGGCTGGCAACCCTAGAGGGGCATGCATGCACACCCAGGAAGGTTCTAGCAACAAGCGGCACCCATGACTTATCTGCATCCATTGGAAGGTGTGTGGCTCTTTTCAAGCAAAGCATTCACTCTGATCACCGATCAATGGCATCTCCCCTGGACAGATCCCGGTCAAGAGTCTCCCCCACCCGACCAGTTGCAGTATCTTTAAATGCAGTATCCCCCTTGGACAGAACTTAACATCATCACACACTTGGAAGCTCAGAGCCTGCTTAAAAATTAAGGCTCATCTGTGCTTCGGAATGGGTTAGTCCCCACATCTGGCAAATCTCATGCGTGAATGTTGAAAGGTAAGCCAATTTCCACCGTTTCATTTTGGATATTGCCTGGCTGCGTTGCTTTTGCACAGATTTCCAATTCCCCTGCCTTCTGGTTTAACTCTAACCGCCCCCCCCCCCCCCCCCGAAGCTCTCGGTAACGTGTTTTTCTGCTGGCACAACCAGATGAAGATTGCTTTTTTGGAGTGTTTTATCAACGTGCAACAGTGCGTTGATATCAGATAGGCTTGTCATCCTCCAGGTAGGGGCCTTAAGGTATTCTAGAATTACAACAAATCTCCAGATGACACAGATCAGTTCCCCTGGAGAAAATGGCTGCTGGGGGTACTCCATAGCACTATACCCTGCTGAGGTCCCTTCCGTCCCCAAACCCCGGCTTCTCCCGGATCCCCCACCCAAATCTCCAGGTATTTCGCAACCCAGAGCTGGCAACTGTAACAACAGAGGGACGGAGAGAATACAATGCTGACAGAGTTTCAATATGCAAAGGAGCACTGACTGTTCAGAGAAAGAATAAGTAGGTTTATGAAAGACAAACAAACTGTTGTGGAACATAGAGTGAGAATGCCTAAACTAACCAGTCTAACTGCTGTAAAAAACCCCAAAGAGCAACAGGAAGCTCTACAGGAGCAGGAAGTCTCCAGAAGAGCCAATCAGGAGACAGCGAAGACACAATCTGAAAAAGTGGGAGGTCTTTAGTCTAGCTATGCTAAATCCATGTCCTTCGGCTGTCTCCCTGTAGGATGATCTTCAGATCTTCTTCATAAGGCTGCACTGTAGACCTTGCATATTGCAACATGCAATGACCCGGAGACTGTGGCAAACGGTGCATGCTCAAATCCTGACCGTCATCTCATTTCATCCCCTTGTTAAACTAGAATTAAGAACGGGCTGCGTTCCACCCTAAGCAAAACTTCTGAATGAAGAAACAGGATCCCAGAAACTTGCTTACGCTGACATGAAACAACAGGGGAGAGGGTTCCAGGCCTGTACTTAATTCTAAGCAAAGTTGCTTCCATTTGTTTTGCAGACTGCAAGAATCAACACAGCTTACATTGCAGTCACGGTAGTTAATTAGCTTTGTTTGATTCTGTTTTCTGAAGGATCATTTAGTTTTGAATTATGTTTTAGGCAAAAACAGCACTTTCTTATATAAAAAAAACCCTCCACAGATGGTAAAAGTTCCACCAACAGAGGAAGTGAGTCATAATTTATACCATAAACAATAAATAATAATACCACAACTGCTGACAGCGTAACAAGGCCTTCTATTTTGCCTTTTCACAGCAGAGCTAATAAAAGCCGAATAGAAATCTCAGCTGAAATCTTTAGCCTTAATTAGCAAGGAGAGGCTTAATTTGGGGGTTTGCAGAAGATGCTGAATGTGCTCAAAGCAAGGCAGGTTCTGCTGCTTTTCAGTGGCATTCCTTCCTTAGTAGCGACTCTTACTGCTTGAACCCGGTGCTGAAATGGGCAAGGCGCATTATATGGTCCCAGGAAACCCAGTGGAGTAGAGGATGAAAGATTCTGGCCATGAATGGCACCGGGCCTGTAAGTACAATGGGGCATTTCGGGGCTATGCCCCCTTAATTAAAAAGCCACAGTCTCCACAAAAACCATGCCAGAAAGCATTTTAAAATATTTATTAAGTCATTAATTAACTTTAATTGACAGAAGAAGAGGAGGAGGAGGAGGAGATTGGATTTGTACCCTGCCCTTCACTTGGAATCTCAGAGCGGCTTACAAACACCTTTCCCCTCCCCTCCCCACAACAGACACCCTGTGAGGTAGGTGGGGCTGAGAGAGCTGCTCTTTCAAGAACAGCTCTGGCAGAACTACGGCTTGCCCAAGGTCATCCAGCAGCTGCTAGTGGAGGCGTGGGGAACCAAACCCGGTTCTCCCAGATTAGAGTCCGTGCACTTAACCACTACACCAAACTGGCTCTAAGAAATTTAAATACCTCCTGCCAAAAAAAAAAAAAATCCTGGCTACAGGCCTGAATGGCACAGCCTCATACTGCTTGGACTTCTTGACCAGCATTGTCTTCTGACTAGTGGTGGTCTCCAAGGTCTCAGGCTGTCTTAGGGATGCCAGCCTCCAGGTGGGACCTGGAGATCTTCCAGAATTACAGCTCATCTTCAGACTACAGAGACCAGTTCCTCTGGAGGAAATGGAGGCTTTGGAGAGGGGACTCTATGGCATTGTACCCAGGGCTATTTTTCTGCAGGAACGCACAGGAACGGAGTTCCGGCTGGCTTCCAAGTTGGCCACACCTACAGCCTCCCCCCCCCTCAGGTTCCCCAGGTGCCTCACAAGCCGTGAGGTGCCTGGGGAAGCCGATCCTGGGAGGGAGCTGTGCGGTCAGGGGTGTGGCCTAATATGCTAATGAATTTCTGCTGTTGGATGTGGCTTGTTATGCTAATGAGTTTCAGCTGGGCTTTTTCTACAAAAAAAAGCCCTGATTGTACCCCATGGAGGTCCTTGTCTTCTCTAGGCTCCACCCCCAAATCTCCGGGTGTCCCCAGCTTTGAACTGGCAGCCCTTCCCCTCCCCACTGGTGGCTGGGGAGGATCTGGCAACTGTAGGCAGTCTGCTGTCAGAGATCCTTTTTCACTAAAGGTACTAGAGGTGGGACCTGGGACCCTCGGCATGCAGAATCCTGTCCTCCGTGACTGAGCTCTGGGCCTGCTGGATCAGATCAAAGGGCCCATCTCATCCAGCATCCTGTTTCCCACCCAGGCCCACCCGCCAGTTGCTCGGAAGTGGGGCACAGAAAATCATTATTTTTATTTGGAGATATGAGGCCTCTGAGCATGAAATCTCCGTGATGGCTAACGATCACTGATGGACCCTTCTCACCATGGATTTCTCCAATCTGCTTCCAAAGCCATTGCAGTTAGTGAACTTCCCTCCATCTTGGGGCAGTAAATTTCACATTCGCTTATACACTGTGTGAAGCAGTGCTTCCTTTTGTTTGCCCTGTCCGGTCATGGACTGCACCACCAAGTTGCACCCAATTTATGGTAACCTTGTAGAGTTTTCAAGACAAGAGACATTCAGAAGTGATTTGCCATTGCCTGCCTCTGCATAGGGACCCCCAGTTTCCTTGGTGGTCTCCCACCCAAGTACTAACCAGGGCAGCCCCTGCTTAGTTTCCAAGATCTCATGAGATCAGGCTAGCCAGGGTCAGGGCGTCCTGAATCTACCACCTGTCAGTTTCAGAGGTTGCCCCCGGCCCATGGCCAGGATTTTTTAAAGTCAGGGGGCATTTGAATTTCTTTGGGGGCACCAGCTAATCAAATTAAAGGTAATTTAATTAAAGAAAGTGGGGCACAGGAACCCCATGCTGCACTAGTCTCTACTCTGGCCACTGGCAAGTTGGAGCCTCCGTCCTGCTGCTGTGAGCATCTAACCTGCCTCCTGTCTACTCTGGCCACTGGCAAGTTGGAGCCTCCATCCTGCTGCTGTGAGCATCTAGCCTGAGCTCTCTCAGCCCCACCTACCTCACAGGGTGTCTGTTGTGGGGAGGGGAAGGGAAAGAAGTTTGTAAGCCACTCTGAGACTCCAAGTGAGTGAAGGGCGGGATATAAATCCAATCTCTTCTCTTCTCTTCTTCCCCAGAGGCCCCCAGATAGAGCTGCCCTACCCAAGGGGGGAGGCTATGATGCCCTGGGCAGGATGGGAAGTCGTGGGGCCTTGCCAGGAAGTCAGGGGGCCTAGCCTAGCCCCAAGATGCCCCACTGTCACTACGGGCCTGGCTTGCCCCATGTTCTGGTTTTATGATGGGGAGAAAGAGGTCTCTATCCACGTTTTCCACGCTGTACATAATCATATACACTTCTATCATGGTCTCCCTTAATCATCTTATCTTTTTCCTGTTCTGGTTGTCAGGATGCGACAGGGTGGAACACTGAAATTTCCCTTTCATCCTGGAAAGGCAGGGGCTGTACAAGAGCTGGTGTTAAGGGGTGATTCAAGCAGGAATGGGGGTTGCCGCCATGGAGAGGCCTCAGGGCATGATTTCTCTACCACCCACTGTGGTGTCGTGGCTCAAATAGGAGCTAGGAGACCTGCGTTCCAATCCCCTCTCCGCCCTAAAGCTCATTGGGTGACTTTGGATCAGCTCATACTACCTCACAAGGTTGTTGTGGAACTAAGATGGGCAAGGTGAGAAGCATGCACACTCCCCTGAGCTCTTGGAAGGAGAAATGGAGACTGATATCAGGCAAGTGGAAGGGTTTAGCTGTTGGTTTTTTCCCCACTGTGTGTACTACTGACTGTAGACATTAAACATCTGCAAAAAAATTAATTAGGTTGCCAGGAGGATCTAACAGCTCATCAACTCATGAAATATCTATCTATCTATCTATCTATCTATCTATCTATCTATCTATCTATCTATCTATCTATCCATCCTTCCATCCATCCATCCATCCATCCACCCATCCATCCACCCATCCAGAGAACTCGCTATTGATACAAGAGAAGATGTTCTCATTGATGTATGGATGGTAGCAAAGGGCCATTTGAGGTATCGGTGCAGGACAAGATGCACCAAAAGGGATGGAGCGGCTTCTCTTTACAGGCCCAGCTTGGTCCTTCTCCAGTGCCTCCTTTTGGAGTTGTACCTGATCTTATTGCCAGTTTTCATACGGATCCATTGTGGAATGGGCCGGTTCTGTTTCTGCTTCTTAGCAAGAAACTGTTTGATCTTGAACGTCTTGTGGGAGGACATGGCGAAGACTTCACAGCCGATCACCACAATGCCGCAGCGGAAGATTATGCAGTCGAGTTTCCCGCATTTGGGGAAATCGCAGGGGTCAGCCCACCCGGAGTGCAATGGATGAGCCTCACCCTGGGAAAACCACCTTCGTCATCATTGATGGATGTTGCAGATAGAGACAGACCACCCACCTTTTGAAAGAAGAATCAATAGTTTTTGGGGATAAAATTTTAAAGAAAACTAATGTAGCTGGGGGGGGGGGGGGGAATCAAGAGTTGGAGAAAGTTATCAAGACTGCATTGCCTCTATCACATGGAAATGCAGACACTGAGAGGCATTTTTCTGTGTCAAGATGGGCTTTGACTGAGGACAAGGCTTCCACTTGTGAACGAACATTGAATGCAATTTTATTGATCAAAGATACATTGAAAACCTATGGAAATAAACCTGAACTGGTTCCCATGACATCAGAACTAATTGCTATGAGACAAAGTGCATGTAAGCAATACATAATGTACTTAGAGGAACAAAAAAGATTGAAAGAGGAGGAAGAAAAAAAGAAAGAGGAGGAGGTACATTTAGCTAAAGAGATGGAAGAAAGGTTAAACAAACAGAAAATTGCCGAGATAGAAAGTAAGGTATCACTGACAAAAAAAGGACCATGAGGCAATTTCTGAAGCATCTGATCATCTGTTCAAAGAAGCCAATGAATGACTGAAGAGAGCAAATACAGAAAGGACATTTGCAGGAAATTAGTATGTTGGAAGGCTATGTTGCTACGCGTGGAGCAGCAAAAGCTTAAAGAAGTGGAAACTTCAAAAAGCTGCAGAGAAAAGAAATAGTTTGCTCCCTGCTTTCTTAGGTTAAAACCCCTAAAAATTCTTGATTTATTTTTTATTTCAATTAGCATTCCATTTAATAAAAAAAATTCCTAATCATACTTTTTAGTGTGGTTTTTGTTTTTATTCAGTAATAAATGAACAAGCCGTACCCCATCCAGGACCAGAAACAAATGAAACTTAGCCTTAAACACCAAGTGATATACTGTGCATGAATATATATGCATATATACACACACATAATATATTCTACTGTATGATATCTATATATCTAATAGCCAAGTGGCCCCTTCCATGCGGATATCTAAATCCACGTGGGGGGGCACTTGGGGGGGCAGGGAGATTTTCCTGCACACTTGGGGGACTCCCCACATGTGCAGAAAAATCCTAAAAGTAAAAAAAAAAAAACTTTGGGGGGATATTTAAATCCCCCCAAAAGTTAAAGAGCATTTCCTGCGCATGCGCAGAGAATGCTCTTGGAACTGTGCGGCGGCCTGGTGATTGGGAGGCATCCAAGCGTCACTGGCAGAGCTGGGGGGGGGGAATCGGCGGGCCTGGCGAGAGCCGCTTAGGCCTCTCCAGTGCCCGTGGGGGGGAGAAGGGGCAGGCCTGAGCAGCTCTTGAGCGCTCGAGCCTTACTGCAGGAGCCAGGAGGTGGGGGAAGAGAGAAGCGGTGGGCCTGAGCAGCTCTTGGGCACTCAGGCCTCGCCACAGTATCTGGGGTGGGTGTGGGGGGGGAGAGAAGTGGCGAGCCCAAGCAGCTCTTTGGCGCTCAGGCCTTGCCATGGCAGCTGGTGGTGGTGGTGGGGAGAGAAGCGCCGGGCCCGAGCAGCTCTTGGGCACTCGAGCCTCGCTGTGCTAGCTGGGGGGTTGGGGGGTGGGTGGGTGCAGAGAGAAGTGGTGGGCCTGAGCAGCTCTTGGATGCTTGGGCCTTGCAGCAGGAGCCAGGGGTGGGTGGGGGGAAGAGAAGACTCACCTGTGGCAGCTTCCTCCACTCAGTGGAGCTCCTTCTCCCCCCCCCCCCCGTGAGTATTGCGGGTCCCCCCCTTCTTGTACTACATATTTTTCAGAAGTTTTGGAGTTAAAAATAGCTTGATGAACAAACTGAAAAATTTAAGTGGGAAGAAAGCCACTAGGTGAATATATCATAAATGATAATAATCCATTTGATGCTAAGCTAAAGAACTTTTTTCAGTTTTTTCAGTGTGACTATTGAAGTAATTTTACATCCTACTCAAGTTTTGAGAGAAAAATTATATTCTTTACCATTTTGTTGTTGTTATTCAATTGCACAGTCGAGTCTGACTCTTTGTGACCCCATGGACCACAGGCCCTCCTGTCTTCCATCGTGCTCCGGAGTTTGCTTAATTTCATGTTTGTTGCATCGATAACACTGTTTAATCATCTCATCCTTTGCCGTCCCCTTCTTCTTTGACCTTCAATCTTTCCCAGCATCAGGGTCTTCTCCAGTGAGTGCTCCCTTCTCATTTGGTGGCCAAAGTATTTCAGCTTCAGCTTCAGGATCTGGCCTTCCAGGGAACAGTCAGGGTGGATTTCTTTTAGGACTGACTGATTTGATCTCCTTTCAGTCCAAGGGACTCTCAAGAGTCTTCTCCAGCACCATAATTAAAAAAAAATCTATTCTTTGGCACTCGACCTTCCTTATAGTCCAACTCTCATAGCCATACATTACTACTGGGAATCATTTTGTAGTTACACAAAATGTGTATACTTACACATTTGTTTCTGGTTTCAACCGGCTGTCCAAGTTTGGACTCTCCAGCCCCCAGGGAAGATGGGAGTTACCTCCCATCTCCAAGCAAGAAGGCCACCATCAAGCCGGAGGAGAGCTGGAGAAATGGGGAGGGTGAAAGACAAGGAGGGATACAGCAGACAGGAAGACCAGGAAGTATTCACCAAAGAGGGCTGGACTGAGAGAGCTTTGAGAACTGGAGACACTTCAAAGCCCAAAAGAAGCAAGATGAAGAGAAGACGAAGAGAGATTAAGCTCTGCAGAGTCAAAGATGCAACCTTGATTTCCTGCAGGTAAGATCCACCTGGGCAGAAAGGTGGAAACATACCCGGAGCGAGTTCTCAACGATTGGTGGGTGAGGAGAGGGGAAGCCTAGGAATTGATTATTTAAGAAGGGAAGTCAAGGGAGAGCCGGGGAGGAAGCACCCGCTTGACTCTGTGTGCAGAGACCTGGGAGGTCAAACGGGAGAGATTGGGAGACAGGGAAGAGGGGGATGAAGGTCAGGAGTAACTTCCCCCCTTCCTTTGTCATGACTGAGGCTCATCCTGTGACTAGAATCCTCCGAGAATAATCATCCTGGAGCAACCATCCTCTCCACACCCAGGTACCGACACCGGCCTTTCTTTGGTTGGGGATTATTGAAAAATACATATATTTTATTTATCAGAATTTCTAGTGCTAAAATGTGAGCATCAAACATTTGAACCATATGGAGCACTTGGCGACTTGGTCTCTTTAGTCTCTTTTCAGTCTTTTTGGTCTCTTTTCCTGCCATTTTAGTCTCTTTCTCTCTTTTTTGGGGATGGTCTACCAGTCCTAGCCATCCATCCATCCATCCATCCATCCATCCATCCATCCATCCATCCATCCATCTGCTTTAAGGAAAAGTATAGATGTCTTGTTTTCACACGTGCATGTTTAATTCCAAACCCATGATGCAGTGGAAGGTAGTGTAAATAATCTCTCTGGTGACAGGCTCAGCTTTAGATTTGGAGAGTCCTGGACATAATGTCCCCTGTAACCCTGCCCCCCCCCCTTTGCAAATTTACATGTTCACCCTCCCAGAGAAGAGAGCGAACACATGCTTATGGGACTTGAAAGCAAGCAAGAGAGCTAAGTCATACAGAGCTCCTATCCGAGCTACTTCTTCCCAGCTGAAAAAGGGCTATTGTGCTCAGAGGCCTAGAGGGTTTCTGGGGTGATTTGCTGGCTGTTTCTGCCTGGAAGGGCACCCAAAGGGAAGGAGCGAAGTGGGTGCCCCTTCAATCTTTCCCTCCACCCATGTGTTGCCCCACATAGGGATTTGGACCCATACTGGTCTTTGTTGCCAGCACTGTGTATACATTGGCATATTTGTCCCTAGGAAATGCTTCTGAAGATATGCAGGGTGTTCTCAGTTCCTGATATGTCTTGGGTCCAGAGGAAAGGGTTCTGAAGGTTAATATGGGAACAGGAGAAAGGGTTTTTAATGTGCCTCTTGAATGGCCTTTCTACATTTCTAGCAGTATGTCTAACAGCGTTACAAAACTTTTGCTGCTAGGGTTACCAGCCTCCAGGTGGGGCCTGGAGATACCCCAGAATTGCAAGTGATCTCCAGACTACAGAGATTGGTCCCCCTGGAGAAAATGGCTGCTTTGGAGGGTGGAACTAATGGCATTATACCCCACTGAGGTCCTTCCCTACTCCAGCCTCCACCCTCTAGCCCCAAAATCTCCCAGCCTAATAAGCGCATTTGCAAACCTGTGACTAAGCCAGATTTTATGGTTGCCAATTCCACGGGTTCTTTCATAAAAAAGAGGTGCAGGAGCTCATTAGCATAACTTATTTGCATATGCCACACACCCCTGATGTCACCGGAAGTGTCAGAATGCCACACACCCCTAACATCACCAGAAATGTGTCAGAAGGCAATACCCACCGCTCAGGCTCCACCCCAAAAATCTCCAAAGTATTTTCCAACTCAGAGCTGGCAAGCCTATCTGATGGCAAAGGAAGGAAGGAAGGAAGGAAAGAAGGAAGGAAGGAAGAAAGAAAGAAAGAAAGAAAGAAAGAAAGAAAGAAAGAAAGAAAGAAAGAAAGAAAGAAAGAGAGAAAGAAAGAAAGAGGGAGGGAGGGGGGAAGGAAGGAAGAAAAGGAACAGGAAGGAAGGTAGGTAGGTAGGGGAGAGAGAGAGAAGAAAGAAAGAAAGAAAGAAAGAAAAAGAAAGAAAAAGAGAAAGAAAGAAAAAGAAAGAAAAAGAAAGAAAGAAAGAGAAAGAAAGAAAGAAAGACAGAAAAAGAGAGGGAGGGAGGAAGGAAGGGGGGAAGGAAGGGGGGAACAGGAAGGTAGGTAGGTAGGTGGGGAGAGAGAGGGAAGGAAGGAAGAGGGAGGGGGAAGGAAGGAAGGAAAGGAACAGGAAGGAAGGTAGGTAGGTAGGTGGGGGGGAGAGAGAAGAAAGAAAAAGGAAGGAAGGAAGGAAGGGGGGAAGGGGGGAAGGAAGAAAGGAACAGGAAGGTAGGTAGGTAGGTAGGTGGGGGGAGAGAGAGAGAAGGAAGGAAGGAAGGAAGACAGACAGACAGACAGGCAGACAGGCAGACAGACAGACAGACAGAAAGACAGACTAGGTGCTTCTCCCCCCCTTTGTTTGGGCCGAGTGGCTGTCAGCCACACAGGCTGGCATTTCCCTCCCTCCCCCCTCACTCTTGCTTGGGCCCGAGTGGCTTAACGCCACTCGGGCCCAGCTTTTCCCTCCCTCCCACCCCCTCGTGGCCCAGGAATGGTGAGGGGGGAAGGGGCGCTTCTCCCCAGGCCGGCAGCCTGCCACGGCCCAGGAAGGGAGAGCGGGGGGAGGGACGGGGCTTCTCCCTGGGCCGGCGGCGACCTGCCATGGCCCGGGGGCGGGGCTTCGCCATGTGCCCATCCCCTGGTGTCTTCACTCCTGGAGTGCCGCTCCACGGCGCACCAGCTCCAATGGACCCCTGGCCAATTCCAGGTTAAAAGAGTAAGAGTTCAGTAGCACCTTAAAGACTAACAGAATTTGTGGTAGGGTAGGAGCTTTCGTGACTCGCAAAAATTCATACCCTATTGCATATTTTGCTATTTTATTTATTTATTTATTTATTTTATTTTATTTTGCTAGTCTTTAAGGCACTACTAAGGGCTGCAGTGGCTCAAGTGGTCAAGACGCTGAACTGCAGTCCAGAAGGTCAGTAGCTCAGCAATTCAAGACCCGTGATGGAGTGAGCTCCCGTCTCTGGCGCCAGCTCCTGTCAACCTAGCAGTTCGAAAGCAAGAAATTGCAAGTAGATAAATAGGTACCACTTCGGTGGGAAGGTGACAGTGTTCCACGTGCCTTGGCGTCTAGTCATGCTGGCCACATGACCATGGAACCGTCTTTTGGCAGCGCTGGCTCTTCGGCTTGGAAACAAAGATGAGCACCACATCCCTGGAGTCATATTCGACTGGCTTTTGAGCAAGGGAAACCTTTACCTTTACCTAAGGTGCTACTGGACTCTTGCTCTTTTCTATTGCTACAAACAGACTAATACAGCTACCCATCTTGATCTAATACCAGGTTAGGAAATTACTGGAGTTTTGGGGATGAAGCCTGGAGAGGGCAGGGTTTGGGGAGGGAAGGGTCAACCAAGAGGATTAGGGGGTTACTTGGAACACCTTTGCTATGAGGAAAGGCTGAAGAGTCTGTGACTTTTCTGTTTAGAAAAGAGATGACTAGGGGGAGCATGATAGAGGTTTATAAGATTATGCATGGGGTGGAGAGAGTTGATGAAGAGAAATTTTTCCCCCTCTCCCAAAATACTAGAACTTGAAGGCATCCGATGAAGCTGATGGGCAGTAGGTTCAGGACCGACAAAAGGAAATACTACTTTACACAGGAAGTGATTAAATTGTGGAATTTGCTGCCAGAGGATGTAATGATGGCCTAAAGAACAAACAGCTTTAAAACAGGATTAAATAGATTCATGAAGGATAAGTCTGTCAGTGGTTACGAGGCATGGTGACCGAGGGGAACCTCCACATTCAGAGGCACTAATCCTCTGAATCCCTGAGCGAGGAGACAACATCAGGGGAAGGCCTCAGCCTCCATGCCCTGTTGTTTGCTATCCAGAGGATGCTGGACTAGATGGACTATTGGACTGATACAATAGGGCACTTCTTATGTTCTTATGGGACCTCACAGTATATAATGCCATAGAATCCACACTCCAAAACAGCCATTTCCTCCAGAGGAACTGATCTGTAGTGTGGAGATCAGTTATACTTCTGTGAGATTTTCAGGCCCTACCTGGAGGCTAGCAATCCTAAACTAGAAACAGGTTCCTTTCAGGCAGCAGCCAGTTGCTGCTTCATCTAAAAAAGGACACAGGAGAAGCCAGGCTTGAGAAAAGAAGCTCAAAATAGATACTTTTAAAATGTGTTTGCACAATCTTGGCTCTTTCTGATATTTTTTGCGGCAAATAAATAGTTCCCAGTTCAGCATAGCAAAGTCTTATTTTCATTCTGCATTTCTTACAGCGCTATACCTCTTTTCTTTTTGTTTTGTTAGGAACTCACCATAGGGCTAGAGATGGGGAAGATCAGTTGGTCTTTCCACCCGAACTAGACTGGAGCAAGGGGGGGGGGCGGTTGAGCATGCACAGTCTCTGTTCATCGAAAAGCCCCTCTCCCCCAATTTATGGTGGCAGCGAAGTAGCAAGGCTGGCTTCCCCAGGGCCAAGGTGCTGAACTCTATCCTCGGTTCTGCTTCTTTATATTCTGCTAGCTGCCTTGTTTACACAAACTCCACAAATGCAAATCAACGTGAAAAAGCGCCGGAGCCAGCGAGGTGTGTAGCCATAACAGGCTCCCGGGATTGGTTTTCGTAATGTAGTGTTAACAGAGCTACACATGGCTACCCTCCCTCTCGGATCCATAGGAGAAAAAAGAAAGGGAAGCCGAACTGGAGAGGTATCATTATCCAGATTCCGGCTGAGACCTTGTGCATCGACCGGGCAGGGTTAAAGTAGAAACAGCTACAATCTGACTGCATTATCAGGAGGCCTGTCAATCATTCCAGCTTTCAACTGGGCTTGCCTGCCTGAGCATCTGGCGGAAGAACTTAGAACTTCACCACCCAGGGAGGATCAGCACAGACAGGGACCTATGAAGCTTCTTTATATAGAATCGGCCCATGGGCTCATCTAGTGCTGCACATACAGAAATGTTAGTCCACTTCTGGTTGTTCACTTTATTTTGTTAATACTTTTGTTGGGGTCCTTGCATTTCGTGACGGCACGCACTTGGATTACTAGTAGTAAAGGTCAAGGTTTCCTTTGCTTGAAAGCCAGTCGAATCCGACTCTAGGGGGCAGTACTCATCTCTGTTTCTAAGCCGCTATTCGAAGATGGCTCCGTGGTCATGTGGCTGGCATGACTAAACGCCGAGGTGCACAGAACGCTGTTACCTTCCCACCGAAGCAGTACCTATTTATCTGCTTGCAGTTTCTTGCTTTCGAACTGCTAGGTTGGCAGGAGCTGGGGCCAGAGACGGGAGCTCACTCCGTCACGTGGCACTTGGGACTCGAACTCCCGAGCTACAGACCTTCCAGTCTGCAACTCAGCATTATAACCTCTAGCCACTGCGGCCCCAGAAAATTCAATACAGCGTAACAAACTGAACAGCTTGAGTGGCACCTTTAAGACCAACAAAGTTTTATTCTGGGTGCCCTGACCTGTATAGCCCAGGTAAGCCTGATCTCATCAGATCTCAGAAACTAAGCAGGGTCGACTCTGGCAAATACTTGGGTGGGAGACTTCCTTGGAATACCGGGAGGCAGGGATAGACTTTATCCAGCCACCTCTCTGAATACCCTCCAGGTCCCCAGTTGGGGTCAGTCACCAGAGGTCTCCATGACTTCCAGGCACACACACACTCACAGGCACGAACGTACACACATGTACACAGGGGTCCATTGGAGTGGGAGTGCACAGGAGTGCAGCTCCGGGAGTGAGGAGCCCAGGGGGTGGGCACATGACCAAGCCCCACCCCCTCCTCGGCTTCCCCAAGCAGTGCAGAGGCGCAGCGCCCCGGGGAAAGCCCTGCTAGGGTCTTTATTGTTTTTAATGTTTTGTTTTAATATTGATAATTTTATCATTGTTCCTTTTATGACTGTGTGCTGCTTTTCCAGAGACCTACTCAAGGTGGCATATAAATTTTCTAAGTATACCATTTTTTATCTGGGCACATGGCACATAAGTACTGGAGAAATTTCACCAACCCTTCAGCAGCTTCCACCTTATCAGTTTGGTGTAGTAGTCAGGAGTTGGACTCTAATCTGGGAGAACCGGGTTTGATTCCCCACTCCTCCACATGCAGCTGCTGGTGTGATCTTGGGCCAGTCACAAGTTCTCTCAGAGCTGTTCTCTCATAAGCAGTTCTCAAAAGACTTCTCTCAGCCCCACCTACCTCACAGGGTGTCTTGTTGTGGGGAGAGGAAGGGAAAGGGATGGGTGGTGCACATGTCCTGGGTATCTCAAGTCTACTTGAAACCTGGTGGTTTCAAGGGAGCAGGAAGAGAATGAGGGTGTGTTCTTTACGCTTATTTTAATTGCACAAAGTATTGGATAGGGAAGGGAATGGAGGAAGAGCAGGTCAGTTTCACTCACCTGTGGAGTGGAGCCTGAGGGGTGGGTGTTGCCTTCTGACACACTTCCGGTATGTTAGGGGGTGTGGCATATGCAAATGAGTTATGCAAATGAGTTATGCTAATGAGCTCCTGCACCTCTTTTTCTACGAAATGACCCCTGCATGTACATATGAAAAAAAATACAAAACAAGTTTTATTCTGGGTATAAGCTTATGTGTGCACACACATGAAAGTTTTGTTGGTCTTAAAGGTACCACTGGACTCAAACTTTGTTTTGCTGTTTCAGATCAATATGGCTACCCACCTTAAACTGAAAGCTGGGTGCCATTGTAGATGACTGCACTGCCTGAAATAAATGGCAAGAACTGGTCTTCCAGCCTAATCCAGTCCAATTACTGATCCTTTGACCATTGTCACAAATGGAAGCACACAATCAGATAAAACAAACCAGGCAGGTGGCTCTTTAAAGATGCTGTGAGGTAACCACTGCCAAATATTTGGCTCTACAGTAACTTGGTTTTCTGCATCCCTTAATAACAAATAAATTGTCTCATCCAGGGAATCTGAGCCTGCTGCAAGTAATGGGAGAATTAGCTTTGATCTTGAATCTGAAAATACAGGACAACGTAAAACTACATGATCAATGGAAGCCATTCAGTCTGAACCGCATGTACATAATCTTTCAGAAAATGGTATAAGAACCGGTCTGGCTGGCTGAGATCCCAAAAGCAGAGGGAATTATTATTGTATTTGTACCGCCAAATGGATCTGTATCTGTACCGCCAATACATGATTGTATTATTGTATCTGTACCGCCAATACACGATACCAGTGCTAGGTTTTTATTCTTGGCTCATCTACAAGATTAAGAGCATCAATAAACTGTCACCACCATAACCTGGATGGCCCAGGTTTGCCAATCTCATCATATCTTGGAAGCTAAGCAGGGTAGGCCTTGGTTAATATTAGGATGGGAGACTGCCAGTGTCCCCTCTGAGCTGAGTTAGTGTGAGCTAGCTCACAGTTTTTTAGCCTCCGGCTCACACACTTTTGTCTTCGCTCAGGAAGGATGGCTCCAGAGCAAACGAATTTCTGCAGTAGCCAAATCGCTCTCTCACAACTTTAGTGCCAGGAGCTCACAAAGTAGGATTTTGGCCCACAAGACTCCACAGCTTAAAGGGAGCATTGGAGACCACCAAGGAAGTCTACAGCTTCTACAAAGAGGCAGGCAATGGCAAAATACCTTAATGTATCTTTTTAAAATCCTGTGGGCTTGTTATAAGCCAGGGGCGACTTAACAACAGATTATACACACAAGCCATCACACACTTCAAGTGTTAGCAGCAATCCCTTGGTGCATTGTGGGCAAATCCACCCCAGCTGCAGACTTGACTAACTTTACTGCTTGGGTTGCCATCTCTAAGTTGGGAAATACCTGGAGAGTTTGAGGGTGGAGCCTGGGGAGGGCGGGGTTTAGAGTGGGGGGAGGCCTCAGCAGGTTATAATGCCATAGTGTCCACCCTCCAAACCAGCCAGTTTCTCCAGGGGAACTGATCTTGATAATCTGGAGATCAATTGCAACAGCGGGAGATCTCCAGGTGCCACCTGGAAGTTGGCAACCCTAGTTACTGCAGCGTTGTGTCTTTGTACTGCACACTCAGACTGTGCCTAGGTCTCTCCCTCTCTCATGTGTTGCTGAAGCAACTAAAGACTTAGAGAAGGGGCCCGGCGATTTGGGGGTGGAGCCTGAGAAGGGCAGGGTTTGGGGAGGGTATAATGCCATAGAGTCCATTTTCTCTAAGATAACTGATAGTGTGGAGATCAGTTGTCCTTCCAGGAGACCGCCGGGCCAGATCTGGAGGTAGGCAACAACCCTATCCCGTGTTGTCCAGTCCGCCAATTAAGATCTGCCTCACAAGCCCTGCTATCTGTGCCTCCACCTACAGAGGTGAGTTAGCATGGTAACCGGAGATAGGGCTTTTTCAGTAGTGGCCCCTCACTTTCAGAAAATTCTTCTCCTTCAGGCTCACCTGGCGCCTACATTGCTTTCTTTTAGGTGTCAGACCCAAACATTTCTGTTCACCCAGGTTTTTAATTAAACAGTTAATCTTTTAGTATTCTTTTAGTCAGGGGTCATTTCGTAGGAAAAAAGGTGAAGGAGCTCATTAGCATAACTCATTAGCATATGCCATGCCCCCTGACATCACCGGCCGAATGTCAGTTTCAGCCCCATCATACCCTATGGGCCATTGAAGTCAATGGCAAAAACTTATAGGGTATATGAGAGGCTGGAGGAGTGGGGGTTTGAGGGAGAGGCTCCAGACTTGCAGAGTAGGTGCTGGGGCCTCTCCTGGAAATACCCACCAAGTTTCAAGAAGATTGGACCACGGGGTCCAATTCTACAGGCCCCCAAACAGATTGCCCCTCCCCTCCATTGTTCCCTGGTCCAAACTTCTTGAAACTTCGTGGGTATTTCGGGGAAAGGCTACAGCAGCTGCCCTGCAAGTTTGGAGCCTCTCCTTGAAACCCCCTTCCCTCCAGCCACTTTTTAAGGTGTCGCCGAATTTCGGCGGCTGGCCAAATCAGATCAGAGATTCTGATTCGGCCTGTGGCTACCCTAGTGCCCACTCCTGGGCTGGCAGAGCTCTGCTCCACCTAGCTCTGGCCCCAAATGACTCCTGCTTTAAGGCTGTTTTTACATCTGACTTTCCCACTGGAATCATTCTAGTTCCAAAAAATCCTGCCCACACCTCTGTGCGGTGTGAAACCATGCTGCTACTGAAATGTCCACATCTACTAATTGCCCTCCTGTGGTCAAGCTAGTATGCAACTGGCTTCATTCTGCTTTAAACAATTGCTGTTGATTAGTGCACTTAGACCCCCTGGAGTGAAATTACACACCACTGTGAAATCAGCACAGGAAAAGACAGCAGTCAAACTACTTTAGAGGGGAGGTTACGCCACCAGTGATCTGTGTTTATGGTCTATGGGTGAGTTCGGACGGCGTGCTGGAGCTGGCTCCAGTTCACTCCCAGTTTGATGCGTTTCTTTTTTACTCCTGACAATCGCAATCACACTTACCCCACTTCATCCTGCATCAACATGCAGTCACACAGCTCCCCAGCGTCTACACTACCAATATGCAGGAGCATGGGTCAGGGTTTTTTTTTCTCTCTGTTTGCGCATGCGCATAACCACTCATACTAATATTTCCACTTCAAGCCAGTCCCTCTAACATAACTTTACATAACATAACTTTAAACTTTTAACCCAAAAATAACCTCCACATGATCACTAATTCATCTAAACACACAAAAAAGATTGGTTTTATAAACGTGAGGGTGGAGCAGCGCTTATGTGCATATCGCCAACGCAAAAATAAAAATGGTGGGTGAAAAGTGGAAGCCAGAGGCTTCCGTGGTGGTGGTGGAGTTAAACTCTTGGAAGTGGCTCGACGATGGTGGAGCGATCACACAGGGGAAACTGCGCTTTCAACTGGGAGAGCTGAGAAAACACCACTTGGGACCTGGTATCAAAATACTCTGGTTTGAAACAGGTTTTGCTCCAAAAAGCAACGGCTGGTGACGGAAGGCAGCTGCATGCTGTCTGAATGCGCACATTCGATCCCTTTTTGAAGAATGCCGTAGCCGGATCAAACGGCGTGTCTGAACGCATCCTATGTTTGTTTGTTTTTTTATTCTAGGGTGGACTTTTAATGTTGGATTTTAATCAGTATCTTTTAATGTTTTGTTTTTATCACTTTGTTTTATTTTGTAAGGTGTCTTGGCCCTGACCTGAATGGCCCAGACTAGCCCAGTCTCTCGTCAGATCTCGGAAGCCGAGCAGGGTCAGCCCGGGTCAGGATTTGGATGGGAGACGACCAACGAATACCAGGGTTGTGACATGGAGGCAGGCAATGGCAAACCACCTCTGAACGTCTCTTGCCTCGAAAACTCCACGGGGTTGCCAGAGCTCTACGGGGTTGTGACTTGACAGCAAAACAACAATAACACTTAGGTGCCATGGGCAGGTTCCTGGAGCATAAAAATGTCCATAAATAAAAGAATGAATGGGTGGATGGATGGATGGATGACACCACTGTGCAGAAGAGGGAGGAGAAAATCCAGTCATTCCATATTATATGACACATTTATTTATTTATTTATTTAACTCTGAGTTTAAGACACTGAGCTGCAGACCGGAAGGTCGGTAGCTCGGCAGTTCGAGACCCGAGTGCCACGTGACGGAGTGGGCTTCCGTCTCTGGCCCCAGCTCCTGCCCACCTAGCAGTTCAAAAGCAAGACACTGCAAGTAGATAAATAGGCACCGCTTCGGTGGGAAGGTAACAGCGTTCCGCACGCCTCAGCATTTAGTCATGCCGGCCACATGACCACAGAGATGTCCTCGGACAGGCTTGTCTCTTCGGCTTGGAAACGGAGATGAGCACTGCCCCCTAGAGTCAGATTCAACTGGCTTTCGAGCAAGGGAAACCCTTACCTTTGTATCCCACCTGTCTCCTCAGTGAAGGGCCAAAGCGGCTTACCTCATTCTCCTGTCCTCTGTTTTATCCTCCCAACCAACCTGTGAGGTAGGTTAGGCCGAGAGCATGTGACTGGCCCAGGATTGTCACCCGGCATGCTTCCATCTAATAGCAGGGATTCAAACCTGGGTCTTCTAGATCTTAATCCAATGCTCCTCTAACCACCACACCGCGCAGTGCAATCTTAAACTGCGTTACACCCTTCGAAGCCCATCGACTTCAATCGACTTAGAAGGGAGTAACTCTGCTGAGGATTGCATTCGTCCATCTAAGTGCAACCCCCCCTTCCCCCCACACGTACTAAATAAATACAAAATGGTGGGGATGGGGGAAATAAAAGGACAGAGCCAATTTAAAATGAGCCAAGTAGCAGCCTTGGACCTTTGCAGGAGATATTTGGAACTTTCCAAAAGCAGTTTTTTCCCCTCACAGAACAAGGTCGTTTTTCTTAAATTTGAATCGAGGTAGCTATGCACCGAGATGATAATGCCAGGGACTTGATCATCCAAGGCTTCACGAGCTCTCTCCCTGAATTTCAATTGTGTTCCCATTTGCAAAACTACATTTAAAAATACCTTATTAAAACAGATCCTTGCTAGTTTATGGTAATTAAAAGCAATAAATATTCTTACACACAATGCTATAGACCTTGAATAGCCAGCAGGTCAATAATGCCTTCCTGGTGAGGTTGGAAAATAAATCTTTATTCCTCTCCAAATGGAAATAGGACTTCTCTCTCTCTCTCTCTCTCTCTCTTTAAATTCATGAATTTGGTGACCCGGTGAAGCGACATTTGCAAAACAAGTACTGCCAAGATAAAATCTTACCTTTATGGAATGGGAGCATGATCCAACCCAAATAAAGCACCCATTTCAGTGGGGCAAGCAAGGCACGTCGCCGTCAAGAAGAACAGGAACCGCTTAGTATGAACAGCGCTTTTAAGGGTTCAGAGTGCTTCGTATCTGCAATGGGCCACAGGATCTTGTGGTTATTGTGATGTATTAGAACCAGGGGTTGTAGGGTTGCCAACTGTGGGTTGGGGAATTCCGGGAGATCTGATGGGACTTTAATGCCATAGAGTCCACTCTCCAGAACTGCCGTTTTCTCCAGGGAAATCAATCTCTGTCATCCAGCTGTCGTTCAGTAATTCTGACAAATCTCCAGGCTCCATCTGGAGGATGGCAACCATCAGGGGAGAACTGAGTTCAGATCCCTACTCTGCCGTAAACATTAGTCATTTGAGGCCTGCCGACCGCTCTCAGGTCTTAAACGGATGAGACGAGTTTCATGTCTCTCATTACATCCTAAAATGCAATCTGCAGGCTTGTGTGGTTTCAATTTGTCGTGGCGGGATCCGGGAAGAAAACAGATTTTATCCTTCAACTTCCACTCACTTTTGCTCCCCAAAACCCGGTTTTCTGCTTTGTTTTTCAGTGGCATTGCCAACCTCCAGGTTGTACCTGGAGATCTCCTGTTATTACAATTGATCTCCAGCCAACCACAATTAGTTCACCTGGATAAAATGGCTGCTTTGGAGGGTGGACTCTATGGCATTATACCCTGCTGAGGTCCCTCCCCCCCCCCCCAAACCCAACCCTCCCCAGGCTCCATCCCCCAAATCTCCAGGTATTTCCCAAACCAGAGCTGGCCACCCTACCTAAAGTTCTCCCAAAATTGCAACGGATCTCTGGACTACACTGAAAATGGAGAAAATAGCAGCTTCAGAGGGTAAACTCGATGGTCTATTGAACATTCTAGGTAAAAACCCTCCCCAAATCCTACCCCCTCCATAGGCACAGCCTCAAATCTCCAAGAATCTCTGAGGCCAGAGTTGGCTACTCTAAACCAGGCTCTCCAGGATTTTATGAAGAAAATGGTGATTCCTGGAAATTGCTATGTGAGATTTGTGAACTGGAGATGAACCTGGGTCAATCTGCATGCCAAACATGTTCTCTGCCAGTAAACCACAGCTCCTCCTCTAGCAGCCATCGCCCGAAGAGAAAGAAAGTCTTTTTTTAAAAAAGGGGAATAAGGAGGAATGTTTCAAAAAGATAGGGCTGAGTCTTCCCATTCAAAAGTCATCGATTCTAGATTCTGGGAGCCGTCATGTTCTTGACAGCAGAAAGACCGGGGGTGGTCTTGCCATCCCAGCTTTGCTAAGTGGTGCTCTTCATGTCTTCGGCACTGTCGGCTTTCATTAGCTTGTGCTAACAGACAGAGGGGGTTTCTCTGAACCTAGATCAAACAGCAGCGTTTTGTTCTCATCTGCAATTGACTGTGGTTAGTCATGTAATCTAATTGGCTCCAAGTAGGACATGAGAGGGCTAGCTGAGCCAAGAGTCCCCCCACCCTGCTCCTTCCCCCATGACACAACTGCAATGTGAAACCTGTAAACAGCAGCCCGTTTCTGAATTTTCAGTGGGGCATAAGAGTATTTTTAGAATAGGGATGAGCCAACATTCCTGATTCCATTTCTTTCAGGATTCATTTATATTTTGTCTGTTTTTCATTCTCAGTGTTGCAAATTCATTTGCACTGTTTGTTTGACCCACGATGTTTACAGCATTTGCATGATCTTAAACACAAATACACCTTTCGAAGTCCATTGAAGTTGATGAGCTTATTGCACTGACAATGTAGTCCACATGTGTGTGTGTGTGTGTGTGTATAATTTTGATTCACTGATGTACAAATACTGTTGGAAGACATGAATGATGTAGGGTTGCCAGGTTCCTCCTGGCAACTAGCAGGGGATGTGTGGGGACAGGAGAAAGAAGAAGGCCTAGAACCATGTCACCAGCACCAAACAGGAAGTGATTTCATCATGACAGCAACTTCTGGGAGACACTCTGGTATTTGGACAAAAACTCTACGGTAAAACCAGCTTCTACTATACAGTTTTTTGCCCAAATACCAGAGAGTCACCCAGAAGTCACTGCATGATGAAGTCACTTTCTGTGTGATGCCAGCAGTGTGTCCTAGGCCTTCTTCTTTCTCCTGGTAAGTCCCTCTGCTGGACAACTGATGGACGGATGGGGGACAGAGCCTGACAGCTGGGGATCTCTGCCTCCTTCAGGGGGGGGGGGTCTGGCAACCTTACATAGATGTGTTAATGGGGAAATATTTGATCCAAAGAAACCAAAAGTGATGCAAAACTTTGCACAAGGAGCAAGAAATCTGAGAGCTTTCTGGCCAGAACCACAGGTCTAGCTCACCACCTAGTGGTGTATAACACTGAAACAAGCAGAGTTTCAGGCTGCCAGACAACCTTAGGATCTCCTGGCTATACTACACACACTTACAAGATTACAAGGAACAGTTCATTATACTCTCAATAAAAGTTTACATTACAAGGAAAATCCATCATACTCAATGAGCACCCGGATATAAGCTCATTTCATCCCCATCTTCATCAGGAATAGTCCTAGTGTATGGAAAGGTATCAGCCTCTTGATACAGTTCAGTGTTTGTTAAGAGCAAACCAATGCTTAACTTCTTCTTTATTTTCTGCATTTTATCCTGGAAAAAATCCATGGTATTTTAAATGAAAAGTGACATAAAGCTGAATTGAATATTCTTTTTTTTTTTAATGATAAATTAATTATTTAATTATTACGAATTTGTTAGAACTTACTTCTGGTTCCATTGCAGGTGTTTGTATTAGGAGCAAGCCAGTCTTGTCTCTCAAGTGCTGAAAGCCTCCTATAATGTGCTGGCTAAAATGTTCTCCATGAAACACTCTTAAATTTTATGTAGTAGCAATTAGTCCCCTTTTATTTCTACCTGGCTAAGAAGCCTTCAGTTTTGAATGTGGCTGGCAAAATGCTCTCTACAACAAGCTGGACTCCAGGCTCTATAAAAAAAAAAACTATTCTAATTAATTCCATGCAGCTGCATGTTGAACATCTCTTTCTTAAAGCTATAACATATTAATAAGATTGTTAAAGGGCTGATCCTCTATATAATATTTCCACTTTTTAAATTCACTTGTAATTAACGTAATATCTTAAAGAGATGAACTGGGCTCAGGGTTTTTTTTACACTTTGACTTAATTATTATATTTTAAAATAGATGCAATATCATCATCTCCAATGTGAGAGTTAAACCATTTGCCCAATCTTCCTCAGGAGTAGTCCTATTGTATGGAAAGGTGTCAGCCTCTTGATACAGTTCAGTGTTTATTAGGAGCAAACCAATGCTTAACTACTTTTTTATTTGCTGCATTTTATCCTGGAAGAAATCCATAGTATTTAATGAAAAACATGAAGCTGAATGGAATATTCTTCCTTTAAAAAAAAAAAAAAGATTTTGATGCATTCTTAACTTAATTATTTAATTTTTAAGAATTTGTTAGAATTTACTTCTGGTTCCATTGCAGGTGTTTGTATTAGGAGCAAGCCAGCCTTGTCTCTCAGGTGCTAGAAGCCTCCTATATTGTGTTGGCTAAAATGCTCTCCATGAAACACTGTTAAATTTTATGTAGTAGCAAACCAGTCCCCTTTTATTTCCACCTGGCTAAGAAACCTTCTAATTGTCACCCCTAACAACCGACTCCACCTCTTAACTTCCAGTTTAAAGAGGAAAATATCTTTAATTAATTCCAGAACTGGAGCGTGTGCAACTGACCACAGCATTCAACTCCTTCCGTTCATCGGCACTTTCTCCCTCTGCATGAGTAGTGTGCGCATTCGCATAGGTTAAAAGGTAGCAAAAACATCCCCATAGCTTCCCCACTTTTTTCCTTCAGGGGTTATTGTGTGACGGTTCCCTGATGCCCACATCTACTCCTGTACATTCTGGATAAAATCCTACACTAAAAGACCTTTTATTTCTCGACGTCAAATATTTTTACCTCACCTTCCTGATTCATCCCAAGGAGGCTTAAGAATATGATTATAGCCCAGATAACATAGATTTTAAAGAAGATAATACAAACTGGCATCCTAAAATCACAATGCTGTCCAAGAAAGCAACATCAAATGGATCGTCTGCTGATGAAGTGTAATATAGCTTCCATTTAAAATTTGGCCCCTTCTGTCCACTGGGGGAAAAAATAGTCCTGCACGTCTTCTGAAAGGCCATCAATAATGGTGCTTTCCAAATGCCCCCCGGCAATCTGTTCTGTTATATGGAGGCAGCAAACAAAAAAGCCCCATAATGGACAAAGGTGGCTTGTACTGCAGAAGGAAAGGGGGGACTGAGGAGAAAAGGATGTGAGGGAAGGTCCCTCAGGGGAGGGGAGGGTTGCCAGCTCTGGCTTGGGAAATACCTGGAGATTTGGGGGTGGAGCCTGGGGAGGGTGGTTTTTGAGAAGGGGAGGGATCTTAGCAGGGTATAAAGCCATAGAATCCACATTCCAAAGCAGCCATTTTCTCTGATCTCTGTTGCCTGAAAACCAGTTGCAATTACAGGAGATCTCCAGCTTCCACCTGGAGTCTGGCAGCTCTGGGGAAGGGGCTGTGGGTCAGTGGTGGAACCTGTTCTGCATGCAAAAGGTTCCAGGCTCAGTCCTCAGCATCTCTGGGTAGGAGGTAGGAGGTGATGTGAAAGATCTTGACCTGTGATCCTGGGGGTGGGTGGGAATGTGAATGAAGTGAGGCAATGGGAATTCACAACATAGTCTGCTGTTCTCCACACTTGGCAAAATTAAAAGCAGAACACCTAATGCATTGGTTCCCCTTTGAAAATAAGAATGGTTGACTTGGAAGTCCAGAATCCACGGAAAAACTCAAGTGAAAAGGAGTTGAGAAGCATCCCAAAGACCTCTGTAGGAGACAGGCATTATTTAGAGCTGTTCTTTCTTTCTTTCCCCTCCCCTTTCTGCATATTTTCTGGCAGTGTTCAAAACTTTAAGCATTTTGGCAACTGGTGATTCAGTTCATAAATAAAACATTGAGTAGTAATAGACCCTTTGACCCAAAGGTTACTGCGTGGGGTTATCTAAAGGTGCATGTAATTCAATCAGGTTGGGAGCTGGTTTTAAGTCTCTCTGTGATTGCTAAATTGACGGTTGCCACAAAGTGGGAAAAGTCAGAAACCCCATCTGTGAACGAATGGTTTCATTGTGTCTGGAATATTGCACTGTTGATTAAGCCAACATATTACCAGCTCTCTCAAAGGAATATCTCAAATAATTCTAATAGGTTCATGAATGTTAATTATAATGTTTGGGCATTATAGAGCCAGAGAGAAACTCTTTCAATATATATTTTAATGATGGGTGACATGTTTCTTTATTGCTTATTTACTGCCCCCCAATTTTGTATTTTGTTTGTCTCTTACGTTGTGTGTTGTAAGTCATATTTTGAAATAAAAATAGGAGTCCCGAAGAGCAACATGCCCTCCAGCATCTACAGACAGCCTCTCCCTTGCCACTGATAATGACAGCCAGCATTTCACGGAGGAAAACAGTAACACTTCAAGCATTACCGCCTGAATAGGGGTCCCCACTCCCGCACTCATTGCTAGAGGCTCTGTTTTATACGCCGTGTTCCTTCACCAGCCAATAGATTGCTCTGTGCTGTTTTAAAATCCAATAACTTATTTAGTCTTTATGGTAAGTTGAAAAACTAACACCAGTCGTTTGACCATCTGCCCTTAGCAAGAGTTCAAAATGAGCCTTCCGAGCACCTGGTGCGTTAGTGTTCATGCACATGCATTTATATGTATGCACGTAAGAATAAAAATGCATCCACTCTCCTGCTCAAAGATTAAACTGTGGGGTAGAAGCAAGTTTGTGCCCACGGGCCCTTTTTCAGGATAATCAGCATGTGTATTTGCATGTAGTAAGTCACCAATAAATTTTAATTCTTAACATGGTTCCAACTGTGTATACTTAAATGGAGATTGGAACCATGGAGACAACACAGATCTTTCTACATGCCTGAAAAATGTCCCAGGTTCTCAGAAAAATCTAAAAAAAGAGGAAAATACATTTTGGGGGTAACCCCCCCCCCCCAAAAAAATAACAGAAGTAGCACTTGTAGCTTTAAGAAATGAATGCTGTTAGTGGACTTTGCTGACAACTAAAACAGTATTGCCAGCCTTCAAGCCTTGGTTTGTGTCAATAAAAGAAGGGGGTTGCTTTTGAGGGCTGTTTTGCTCTCTAAGGGAAGACTCATCAGAACTAGGACCAGCAGCAACCACTGGGTGACTTGCTACCACCAGATTTGGATGATTCACCCAAGTGGCTGCTTGCTACTGCTTGACAGCAGCTACCTCATGAAAGTCAGTGTGATGTATTGGTTAGAAACTCAAACTAGGATCCCGGAGACCCATGTCTGAGTCCCCACTCTTCTGTGGAAGCTCACTGGATGACCTTGGACCAGTTGTACATTCTCAACATAACTTACCTCACAGGGTTGTTCTGAGGATAAAATAGTGGAGAGGAAAATATTGTAGGCTGCTTTGGTTCCCTATTGCAGAGAAAGGCAGAGTATAAATGAAGTAAATAATTAATAAATACTGCTGAAGATGAGGGAAAGATAAAAGGTACGTAGGTTGGTTGGTGGGAAGGAAAGAAGGAATAACATAAGAGATGCCATGTTGAATCAGGCCAATGGCCCATCCAGTCTAACACTTTGTGTCACACAGTGGCCAAAACTCAGGTACCATCAGGAGGTCCATCAATGGGGCCAGACTCCAGAAGCCCTCCCACTGTTGCCCCCCAAGCACTGTTGCCCACCAGACACAGTGTTCCATCTATACCTTGTGGCTAAGAACCACTGATGGACCTCTGCTCCATATTTTTATCCAATTCCCTCTTGAAGCCATCCATGCTTGTAGCCGCCACCACCTCCTGTGGCAGTGAATTCTCTGGGTTAATCACTCTTTGGGTGAAGAAGTACTTCCTTTTATCTGTTCATGAGTTCTTGTATTGTGAGAAAGGGAGAAAAGTACTTCTTTTTCTACCTGCTCTCTCCCATGCATAATCTTGTAAACCTCGATCATGTCACTACTCAGCCATCGTTGCTCCAAGCTAAAGAGCCCCAAACGCTTCAACCACTCTTCACAGGGAAAGTGTTCCATCCCCTTAAACATTTTAGTTTCTTTTTTCTGCACTTTTTCCAATGCTATATCTTTTTTGAGGTACGGTGACCAAAACTGCACACAGTATTCCAAAAGAGGTTGCACCATCAATTTATACAGGGGCATTATGATACTGGCTGATTTGTTTTCAGTCCCCTTCCTAATAATCCCCAGCATAGCAGAAGGGAAAGATGAGGATCTGGGGATTGCCAGGAGGAGAGAAAAAGGAAATAGTGTAGTGCGGGGAATATAGGGGAAAATGAGGTGCCCCCTTCTACAAGTCCTTGCACAGCAGCATGCAACTGGGCACAGCCTGGTGGCTGGCAGTGTACAACTAGGCCATAGTTTCCCCAGGTATAGACTACTAGGGGAAGGAAGGATGGAAAGCTGAAAGTGGGGGGGGGGGGGTCAGGTAAAGGTGGGTTGCCTGGTGGGTGGGAAGAAGAGAAGGAAGCCTGGACTACAAGCATGGACGGTTTCAAGAGGGAATTAGATAAACATATGGAGCAGAGGTCCATCAGTGGCTATTAGCCACAAAGTATGGATAGGAACTCTCAGTCTGGGGCAAGTGATGCTCTGTATTCTTGGTGCTTGGGGTGGGGGGCAACAGTGGGAGGGCTTCTACTGTCCTGACCCCACTGGTGGACCTCCTGAGGGCACCTGGTGTTTTTGGCCACTGTGAGACAGAGTGTTGGACTGGATGGGCCACTAGCCTGATCCAACATTGGCTTCTCTTATGTTCTTATGAAGCAGGAAAAGCAGAGAGGCTCTGGGGGCTTCCAGGGGCAGAAAACTGGAAATTGTGGGGAAGGAGAAAATGACCCCTCCACACACACCCAAATCCTTGCAGGTCCCCACTTGTCTACTTCTATTTCATTTGGCTTCTCTTATGTTCTTGTTTCTCTCCATCTGGTTCCTGAAGTCCTGGAAACAGGTGCTGTTTGACAAGAACCCGAAATAAGGATCCTAGTTTCATCTCAGGTATGGCACAAGAATAATACTATCAGAGAATCTCCGCATCTATTCCATTGGCATTTATGTAGAAAATCTTCAGCTTAGACTAACTTCGAAAGAATAGCATTTACAGTGTAATCCTAAACTGAGTCACACCGTTCTAAACTCACTGACTTCAGTAAGCTTAACGGAGTGTAATTCTGGTTGGGATTGCACTGTTAGTCATAAAGAGAACATTTGCAAATTAAAGAGAGCTTTAGGAGGAGTCCAAAATATTTCTTAGTCTAGCTGACACACAAGCAAGACGGTCTTTGAAACAGAAGCATCTGGTTTTTAATTCCAAAACTGTCATATTTACGGTTTTAAGAAATCATTTCATATTATAATCATTTTTAACATCACTCAGCTGACTCACTTAATTGGGCTAACAAGTTTAACTCTTTCCTTTCCAATAAAATAAAATATTACTTTAACCTTAGATCATGTCCATTCTTAGATCATGTCCGTCCATCCATCCATCCATCCATCCATCCATCCATCTATCCATCTATCCATCCCATCCCATCCCATCCTGTTGATACGTTTTTATTATAGTTAATTATGACAATCAGGGCTCTTTTTATAGCAGGAATTCCTTCGCATATTAGGAGACACACCCCTAATGTAGCCAATCCTCCAAGAGCTTACAGAGCTCTTCTTACAGGGGCTACTGTAAGCTCTTGGAGGATTGGCTACATTAGGGGTGTGTGGTCTAATATGCAGAGGAGCTCCTGCTACGAAATGAGCCCTGATGACAATGATATTTTAACTTTTTAAAAGTACATATTATTTGTTGGCCATTAATTAGCAATGGTCTCTCTTGCCATACTTTTGAATTGTCCCTTTCCTCTGTCTTTAAGGACATCCACGGTTGGATCCAGATTCAACTGGCAACTTCCTCTGATTCCCCTTCCCACTGCAGACCCTCCTCATGCCATTCCTCATGGTTCTCTGTCCCCCAGGAAAAGCATCAGGGGGCTGCAGGAGGAAGGGGAAGCAGGAGAGTTCCATTCTGCCATTAAAAAATGCAGCCTGGATCCAACCCCAACCCATGCTCCTTATTTTCCTTTCACCTAGATTTGCCTTCTAGCTAGTGCCCATTTATACATGTTAATATAATCCAAATCTGTCTTTGAAGTACATGAAGGCTATACAGACCCGTGGCCACTTCTATTCTTCATAAAGAATAATAAATAAGCCATTCTTGGTTTGTGGCTTCTAGAAAGGCCTTGGATGATGTCACCCACCCCTTGCAACCAAGGGCCTGAAGACAGACTGTTTCCACCAGGGACAGAGCTTTTACCAGCTACTTTTTCCCTCCTCTGTAGTTTAGTTTGTTGCCGCCAGGTGGATTTGTTGTATTTTTCACAGAGCCCGCTTGCGGGGAGGGCGGGGTATAACTTTGAAATAATAATAAATAAATAATAAATAGAATCAGAGAGTTGGAAGGGACCTCCAGGGTCATCTAGTCCAACCCCCTGCACAGTGCAGGAAATTCACAAATACCTCCCACCCCAACCCCAGTGACCCCTGCTCCATGCCCTGAAGATGACCAAAAAAAAAAAACCCTCCAGGATCCCTGGCCAAACTGGCCTGGAGAACAATTGCTTCCTGACCCCAAAGTGGTGATCAGCATTTCCCTGGGCTTGTAAGAAACGGCCACAAAAAAACTAAGTACTGATGCAACGAGTGTTCCCTCTAAGCTGAGTTAGTGTGAGCTAGCTCACAGTTTTTAAGTCTCCAGCTCACACATTTTTGCCTTAGCTCAGGAAGGATGGCTCCAGAGCAAACGAATTTATGCAGTAGCCAAATCGCTTGCTCACAACTTTTATGCCAGTAGCTCACAAAGTAGGATTTTTGCTCACAAGACTCCACAACTTAGAGGGAGCATTGGATGCCACCCTTCCTGCCCTCCCTCTCCTGATCTGCCTAAATTCACAGAATCAGCACTGTTGTCAGATGGCCATCTAGCCTCTGTTCGAGAACTTCCAAAGGAGGAGAGCCCAGCATCTCCCGATATGTATGTATGAATTTATGTATGTATAGGGCTTTCTTTGTAGAAAAAGCCCAGCAGGAACTCATTAGCATAATAGGCCACACCCAACAGCAGAAACTCATTAGCATATTAGCACTGACAGCACAGCTTATTAGCATATTAGGCCACACCCTCGTGTTACAAGAAGAGTGGTCATCCAGCCACACCCACCTTTTGCTTCTTATTCAGTTTACCTTGTTTGTTGTCAAAACCCAGGGCATTTTTGTAGCAGGAATTAATTTGCATGTTAGGCCACATACCCCTAATGTAGCCAATCCTAATGAGTTTCTGCTGTTGGGTCTGGCCTATTATGCTAATGAGATCCTGCTGAGTGTGGCCAACTCAAGAGCCAGCTGGAACTCCGTTCCTGTGTGTTCCTGCCCAAAAATAGCCCTGTGTATGCATGAATGAATTTATGTATGTATTTATGGTCTGTTCTTCTTTTTTTTTTTGTACTGTAAGCCGCTTTGAGTCCACTCTCAGTGGAGAAAAGCAGGGTAAAAGTATCCAAACAACCAAAGTTTTGCCCTGATACTCTTATTTAAATCCATAACAAACTCACACTTTTTAAAGTACTTTTTAAAGTAAACGTTTGTTGGCCATTAACCAATAATGGCCTCTCCTGCTATGCTGCGAAAAGCAAACCAAGTGCTGGTTTTAACCTTTAAAGCCCTATATGGTCAGGGGCCAGCCTACCTAAGGGACTGCCTTTCCCCATATATACCCCAGAGAGCACTGCGGTTCAGGCACTCAACATCGCCTGACCCTCCCTGGCCCTAGAGGGGCCAGGTTGGCGACCACGAGGTCCAGGGCTTTCTCAGTGGTGGCTCCTCACTGGTGGAAGGAGCTCCTGGAGGGCATCAGGGCCCTGCCAGACCTATTGCAGTTCTGCAGGGCCTGCAAAGCAGAGCTCTTCCACCAGGCCTTTAATTAGGAGCTGCCACTAGGGGAAATGGCCTCTGGAAAACTGGCTGGCTTATCTATCTGGTCTGGGACATATGCTGGAGGAAGCCTTCCGGTCTGGGGCACGTGGGTTGCTGCGCTCCGTGGGACGTTTCTGTATTGCCGCTTTCTGAGGGTTTTATTATGTCATTTTATGTAAGTGGTTTTAATCTAACTTATGTATGGATATGATTTTAACTGTTATTAGCCACCTGGAGCCGGCATTGCTGGACAGGCGGGGTATAAATGTAAAATGAATGAATCAATGAATGAATGAGCAGGGCAAAAAGAGTGGCAGTGATTGGCCAGCAAGTAGGGGGTGTCAAGTTTGGAGTGCATGGGCGTCTGAGATGTTGGAAGGAAGGTCTCCCAACAGTGAGAATTCTCAGACTGCTCTCTCTTGCAGGCCAAGTGATACGCTGAACTGTCAAGGTTCACCACATAAACCCTGAGCACTGCTGCAGTACTCTCTGAAATTAATTTGAGTTACTTTAATTATAATTTTCATCTCTCATACACAAACGCCCTTACACGCACATTCGCCAGCTGTCCAGAGAAAGAGCGGTAGGTTTCTTTCCACTTAAGATTAATTAAAGTCCGCAAGTCACTCAGCAATTACCAATTGGCCGTTCGAGGCACCAAGGGGTTGAGAAATTGAATTTCCAGGCAATGACAGCTTGCGGATTCAAACGTACGGTTGCCCAATAAAAAAATCCTAATCTTCCTTCTGCCGACTACACCGTGCTGCCGGCTTCGTGGTTTTTCTCCCCTCTTGTGGTTTCTAAAACAAGGTGATTTATTTCTTGCAGCCTTCTTTAATCACAGAAGCCTTTACATGGAGGAATGACACATTTTCAGGGGGGAGCGGAAAGAGAAGGAGGAGGAGAAGGAGTAGAAGAAGAGTTGGATTTATACCCCACTCTTCACTCAGAGTCTCAGAGCGGTTTACCATCTCCTTCCCTTCCTCTCCCCACAACAGACACCCTGTGAAGTAGGTGGGGCTGAGAGAGCTTTAAGAGAGCTGTGACTGACCCAAGGCCACCCAGCTGGCTCCATGTGGAGGAGTGGGGGATCAAACCCTGTTCTCCACTACACCAAAACTGGAGGAAAGGTGGATGGTTTGGTGGAGGGATAATAGTATAAAACAAAAGGGGAAAAGCGGTTTTATCAAGGTTTACCAAGGATCAAACTAAGGGCCAGACTACAGAGTCCAACAAGGGTTGCCAAATCTAATGGAAATTCCTGGAGATTTGGGGGTGGAGTTCCAGAGTCCCCACCAAAGAAAAGGCCGTGTGCTGGACTGTGTGCAAACCAAATATTAATATATACAGTGCAAAAAAGTACTGTAAGGCTATGCAGCACGTTATGGACTTTTGCTACAATATGAAGGCTACACATGGACTATGCCATTAGTTATGTGGGACATGAGAGTACATTAGGTGACAAGTGGGAAGATGGGGACAGACACCTACACTATAGGGTCATTTTCTGAGGTTACCACCTCCAGGCGGGAGGATTGATATCAGAGATCAAAAGACACTCTCACACAAAGACAGGGGGTTGTAAATTTACATCTGCAACTCTATACACGCATACCTTTTTCATGTATGCCTCCTGGCGCCCCTTCTTGCCAGCCTTCATCTCCATATGACACATCAAAGAAGCATCACACCTGGGCGTGAAGACATTGGGATGCTTCCTGAGGACCGGTTCCCATGATCGACGTTCCTGTGATCCAGAAGATCGGCACCAGATCCCGCTGGCAACGACATCCTGCTCTGACCATCAGACAGATCTGAATATTGACCCATCCCCTGTCACCCCCTTAGTGGCTAGAGATAACATACAGACCATCTATAGGTTTTCTAGGGATGACATCATATCATGCCATTCCCCCAGGTCCTCCCAGGTACCACCTCCCAATAAAAGATGCTCCCCAAGGTTAGCAGTTCAGTTCGAGCTCTAATCCTGGTCCTCCTACCTGTCCTAACCCCCCCCCCCCTTCACGGATTCCTGGGTGCACCACTGGGATCTGCCTCGTGGTTCTCTGCCGGTTCAGAGCCACGACCCTTATCGTCTTCCTGAGATTTCCTCATTCCCGTTTTCCAGCCGGATTCCATCGCCTCTATATAGGTAAATATCACCCTCGGTGGAAACCATCAATTACCTGCTCATGCACAAGTCCCTGTAACTTCTTCCTAAATTCCTGTGTGTATGCATGAATGACAGAACAACATTGCTTTCTGTAATCTTTTTATTATATCTCAGTAAACAAACTATTTTACATCTTTAATCGAGTCCTTGTCAGTTTCTCAGAAGTATCGGTTAGCGCATGATTCTGTATACATTGGTTAAAGGTCCCGTGAGCCGGCTGCATATTGATAACCGCTAATATTCCCCAGATATTAATAACATAAAAGAGCAGTAAGGCTAACAATACAATATGGTGACCGAGTGAAAACAGTCCCTATACACAGTACAAAATACAGTAAAGTATGACCATTCAAATGTATATAAAAAAGGTTGTCAATACACAACACGGTGAGTTATAACAAAAGGAAAAGTACAGCAATTGACAGTGTGCCAGCTACTTAAGACACTGTATCAATATCTTCTACAGAATGGTTTCTGTTAACAGTCCCGTTGCAGAATGGCCTTGAACAGTTGTAGTAAATTGTCTAAAAAAGGCAAGAGTCAAAACATCTTCCAGTATGATATAGCATCTAAGCAGACTTATTAACAGCAGGAAAAATTACACTTAGTATTTATCAGCCAATCTGAGGCCAAATTCAGACTGGCAATTTGGCCCGATATAGGTACGTTTCTCAAGCGGATTAAGTGGGCCAGTTCCCACAGCCACAGTTGTCTGACATTCCCCTGCCGTACTCACCCCATCCTTTAACGATTCGATGCCGCTTTTTAAAAGTACCAGGTAAAAGCTGGGGCAAGCCATGGTTGATCGCGCTTCCCGGAAGTGTGGACATAAAAAAGCCGCAATCAAGCGGCGCTGGTAATGTGAACCTGCTGATCCGGCAGTAATGTGCATAACTGCTCATGCGTGCTGAGCACTTGAGGTCACAACCACCTGTGGGGATGCTTCCGGCTGATGGAGTTAAAGCTCCTAGCCGTGGGATCCTGCCCCAATTGCTGCTGCACCTATGTGCCTATGCGCCCAGGCGCCTACGCGCAGTCCAGCGGAGCAGACCAAAGCTGAGTGCAACCATGGCTTTGCCAGGAGACACCCTGCAGTGCGACCTCTCCATCCCACCTCCTCCCCGGTATTCTGCTGCATCAGTCGGTGCAGTGTGACCAGGAATCCCCGCCACAACTTGGCCTGGGTCTTTTTGCCCCGCCTCCCTTCCGCTTTATCCTGCCAGTCTGTCCTCAGCCCATGAGGATTAAGAAATATATTTAAATCAAATATCTGTAACACAAAAAGTATTAGTTGAAACAACAAAAAAGAAGAAGGTTGGAGAGGGCAGGACTTGGGGAGGTGGGGCCTCAGCAAGCTCTGCCCTTCCCAGGTTCCACTCCCAAATCTCCAGGAATTTCAATTAGATTTGGAAATCCTTGTTGGACCCTGTAGTACAGCAGGGTATAATGCTATAGAGTCCACCCTCCAAAGCAGCCATTTGATCCACTTCTGAGTTTGAAGCAGCTTGCTCTTCATGTATAGGAATTGGTGTGAGTTTTCATGACGTTTGGGAACTCCATATGAAAATGTTTATCCTTGACTCTGATGAAGATTGGAAATGGGACCTTACCTGGGAGACAGGTTAGTTTGCTGAAAAGTTGTATCATCCACAGAAAAATATTGACAGACCTGATGTTTAAACCACTGCTTGCCAAAAGCACAGAAAATACAAGTCATTTCGGTGCCCGAATTTTTCTCTGAGTTGTTACGTACGATGTTAAGCAACCTTGTTTGACTTGTATTCTGTTTTGCATTTTATTGTGGCTTGTCTTTTGTCCTTTGGCATGGTACACGTATATGTTTAAGTTTTATTTCAGATGACATGTTGTACGCATTTGTTCAAATGCTGGCTAGGCGGGGAATAAATCTAAATACATAAATAAATAATAAATAAAGTTCTGCTTTACAGATAATTGTTAGAAATTGCTTTTTCACAGTGCATTTTCTTTTCTTCCCATCTGGAGGCTGACAACCGTACAAGTTACACAAGTTCACAATGACAAGTAGAAGCTCCAGGGCAGCTGCAAGCTCCAGGTAGAAACTCTGTTTAGAAGCTGAAATGGGGGTGAGGGTGGCAATTTGCCCACAACACCTAAACGCTCTTCAGCACGAAGGGGAAACACAGGTTGCAGTCACACATGCAAGATAAAGCAGAGGGGAAGCAAGGCTATTTGCTCCAGAGTAATTTAACCCACAGTTGCGTGGTCACACAGTTCTGTGAAGCTGTGGGCACAACTCGCCACTGCATGATCAGATGCAACCGCGGGTGAGTTGGTTTTTTTTTTTGCCATTCGTTTCTGATTTGCTTAAACGGGGGATCGATGAGTTGCATCTCCACCCTGAGAGCTTCCAATGGCAGTATGCGATGATGCGCATACTGAGAAGGGGAAAAAAATGGCATGGCATTGGGATAGCCTGATCAGACTATCCCCGATGCCCCAAGTGCGCACTGGAGTGATCACACAGGGAAAGTCTATTTGTGGCCTGTAGCAACCGGTTTCATACTGGATTTTTGCTAGTGTTTTTTTCACTCCGCTTCTCCGGCGGAGCAAAACGGCTTGCCGATGGGTGCGGGACGCTTGCCAGATGTTCTCTTGCGGTCGTGCCTGTAAAATCCAGCTGGGAGTTGTGCCTATCACGCGACTAATTTTGCGTGTGATTGGGGCCACATACCCACTTTCAGGGAACCTGTCTGGCTGTTGTCAAAGGCACCGTGCCTGGCTGGATGGACATTATCTCATCTGGCAAGACAATTCTTAGCTTCTTTAAAGGATGTTAAAGGTATAGCGTATCCTGCTTCACAATTGTGAGCTGGAGGTATTCTCTGCAAAGAATACCTGGCTAACCTCAGAAAATTAAAGTCAACAGGATGTAATCAACATTCCCCAGAAAGAGGAGTTTGCACTGGGTGAATCTTAGAATCACTAGCTAATGCAGCTGATAACTCAGTAAGGGGGGGGGGGGGGATCACACAGTAATATAATATCACTTCCAGACTGTTCATGTTCATGCATTTATAACCCCCTCCCAAAGTTATTTGCTTCAATTTTTTTTAAACATCATCTGCAACTATCAGGAAAGGAACTAAATTGGTTTTTTTTAAACACACACACACACACATCCCCTCCCCCTGCTTGATAGAAAGAAAAAGAAAGTAGACGCAAACCAATTTCTAAAACGCGGCTGACACAAACAGAGTGAAATAAGTAGTCCTGCTGCAAGGAGCCAATCAGACACATGTATGGCAAGCAACCTCTGGAGACCGATTACGTTGTCATCAAAAATAATGCCGACCAAAAATTATTTTATTAGCTAGGGAATTGTGTAACTCACTTTACACAGTGAGTTACTTTACTGTAACTCACTTTACTGTAACTCACTTTACACAGGCTTGCCCTTGCAGTTGATCTGGAAACTCCAGGTAGTGCAAAACACATCACTTGGGCACACGTTTGGCTGGTGCTACGCCAATTGCACTGGCTACCAGTTGAGTACCAGATCTACTTTAAGGTACTGGTATTAACCTTTAAAGGGGCTGCGGTGGCTCAGTGGTTAAGACGCTGAACTGCAGACTGGAAGGTCAGTAGTTCGGCAGTTCAAGACCCGAGTGCCGCATGATGGAGCGAACTCCTGTCTCTGGCCCAAGCTCCTGCCAACCTAGCAGTTCGAAAGCAAGAGATTGCAAGTAGATAAATAGGTACTGCTTCAGTGGGAAGGTAACAGCATTCCATGCACTTTACCATCTAGTCATGCTGGCCACATGACCATGGAGGTGAAGCAACATGACCATGGAGACATCTTTGGACAGCGCTGGTTCTTTGGCTTGGAAACAAAGATGAGCACTGCATCCCTAGAGTTGGATTCAACTGGCTTTCGAGCAAGGGAAACCTTTACTTTTACTATTAACCATTAAAGCCCTGTGTGGCCTGGGACTGACATACTTAAGGGACCGCTTCTTCCCATATCTGCCTTGGAGAGCCTTACTCTCTGTGAATCAAGACCTCCTGGTGATCCCCGGCCCAAGGGATGTCCACTTATCCTTGAGCAGGGTGAGGGCCCTTTCTGTCCTGGCCCTAGCCTGGTAGAACATGACCCCATCTGAGATCAGGGCCCTGCAGGATTTGTTACCATTCCACAGGGCCTGCAAAATGGAGCTGTTCCACCAGGCGTTCGTCTGAGGTGGTGGGCGTCCAATCTGATCTCAGCCTCCCCTGCTGAAGCTGTTGAAGCTGAAGTTACCATCTCACGTGGCCCAGGTTAAGGAATTCGAAAGACCAATGGCGCCAGCTGAAAACCTCTGTATGAGGATAAATGATGTGCTTGTTTTAATTTATGCTGTTTCAAATTGTCTGATATTGTTTCTGTCTATTTGTATATGTTTGAAATGTTGATATGTTTTGGATATTGCGTTGTGATCCGTCCTGAGCCCGCTTGCGGGGTGGGCGGAATACAAATTTGAATAATAGATAAATCAATAAAATAAAAAATCTCTGGAAGAAAGCTCAGATGAACACCCAAGGAATGAAAGGCCTTTTACTTGGATTTCTGTATGAATGGAGGTATCCTTGGAAATAATATAAACAGTGGTCGTTTGAAGCATAGGCGTCAACTACGGGGGGGGGGGGGGGGCTCGAGGGCTCAAGCCACCCCTGAAATTTCCCGGGGGGGGACTGAGCTCCCCCGGGAAAACGGAGCGCCCTCCGCCGTGCCTCCCCAGGCCCTTCCTAGGGCCGCCGCCACCTCTCTCTCTCTCTCTCCCCCCCCCAGCCTGGCCACTCCGTCCCTCCCTCCAGTTTGGTGTAGTGGTTAAGTGTGCGGACTCTAATCTGGGACTCTAATCTGGGAGAACTGGGTTTGATTCCCCACTCCTCCACTTGCACCTGGCTGGATGACCTTGGGCAAGCCATAGCTCTGTACCAGCTGTTTCCTCAAGGACAGCTGTCTCAGAGCTCTCTCAGCCCCACCCACCTCACAGGGTGTCTGTTGTGGGGAGGGGAAGGGAAAGGAGTTTGTAAGCCGCTCTGAGACTCCAAGTGAGAGAAGGGCAGGGTATAAATCCAATCTCTTCTTCTTCTTCTTCTTCCGTCCATCCAGGGGCCAGCTAAGCAAATGCCCTGGATGGACAGAGGAAGGGATGGAAGCAGGATTGGTCAGGCTGGGGGGGGAGGCGGCGGCGGCGGGGACATGTTCCCAGCGGGCGCGAACACTTTGCACGTGCACACAGAAGAGCCCCTGCCCCCCCCCTTGATTTTTAAAACTCTACGCCCCTGGTTTGAGGCACCTACAGAAAGGTGAAATGAACAACGGGGGACACTACATCCAAGAACATAACCAAACCAAATGCTCGGAAATGGTGACTGAATTTTCTTAGCATTTTTAAAAAAGTGAAATAGCATGATGGACTTTCCGCTTCCCATGCTGTTTCGTGCTAAAAGGGGAAAGGGTACAGTGTTCTGTATGCTGTCTTTTCCCTTTTCAGGTCTAACAGCTGGTGTGGGAAGTGTTTAAATCCTTTATGTCTCTCCACATACAACAGTTCTTAGTCAAATCAAAGGCCAGCTAAGCTACTGTTTCCCTTTGTAAAAAACCAACAACAACAGGGATGGATTCCCCAAGACCTGAACCGGGATCACTCCAAATCCTTTCAATTTGTTTTATGGGCTTTATTGTTGTTTTGTTTTGCCATTGAGCCACTGCTGACTTATGGCACTCTCGTAGGGTTTTCAAGGCAAGAGACATTCAGGGGTGGTTTGCCATTGCCTGCCAGTTTGGTGTAGTGGTTAGGAGTGCAGACTCTAATCTGGGGAAACCAGGTTTGATTTCCCACGCCTCCACATGCAGCTGCTGGTGTGACATTGGGTCAGTCACAAGTTCTTTCAGAGCTGCTCTTTCAAGGGCTGTTCTTTCAGATCTCTCTCAGCCCCACCTGCCTCACAGGGTGTCTGTTGTGGGGAGGGGAAGGGAAAGGAGATTGTAAGCTGCTCTGAGACTCGTTCAGGTAGTGAAGGGTGGGGTATAAATCCAATCTCCTCCTGCTGCTGCTGCTGCTCCTTCCTCTTTCTTGCCATGATCCTGGTATTCCTTGGAAGTCTCTCATTCAAATACTATCCAGGGCCAATCCTGCTTAACTTCCAAGATCTGATGAGATCGGGCTAGCCTACCCTTCTGGTTAGGCCCTTAGATTGAACCTTCTTCAGTTCCAAGAATTGTTTTTGTATTTCCTTATCTAGTAAGGTTCCCAGACCACCACCACCACCAGGCAGTACAGGCAGAAGTACCCTGCTGACAGGCCCCACCGCCCAGCCCTGCTGACAGGCCCCACCGCCTTACTAGATTTCCTTATCTAGTAAGGTTCCCAGACCACCACCACCACCAGGGTACAGGCAGAAGTACCCTGCTGACAGGCCCCACCGCCCAGCCTCCAATCAGCTGGCTGCCAGGAGGAACTTAGCCGAAAAAAGAGGGAGGCTCTGCTGAGGTGAAGCGACACTCTGATATCTGAGCAAAAACTCTATGGTAAATTAGGTTTCTACTGTACGGTTTTTGCCCAGATACTAGAGCATCACCCCATATCCCCTGGAAGTGATGATGTCACTTCTGGGTCATGTGGCTAGTGATGTGAGCACATGGCTGCGCATCAGTAGAGCCTCCCTCGTGCTCCTGGTAAGTCCTCCCCCCACCCCCTGCCAGTTGCCAAGAGGGATCTGGCAACCCTCTTATCTAGTGAGGTCATTCTATCAATAAAATCAAGCTAGGCCCTTAGAGGGGCCGTGGTGGCTCAGTGGTGAAGATGCTGAGCTGCAGAGTGGAAGGTCAGTAGTTCGGCAGTTTGAGACCCGAGTGCTGCGTGACGGAGTGAACTCCCGTCTCTGGCCCCAGCTCCTGCCAACCTGGCAATTTGAAAGCAAGAAAGCAAGTAGATAAATAGGTACCACTTTGGTGGGAAGGTAACAGTGTTCCGTGCGCCTTGGCGTCTAGTCATGCCAGCCACATGACCACAGACAGCGCTGGCTCTTCGGCTTGGAAACGGAGATGAGCACCACAACCCTAGAGTCGGATTCGACTGGCTTTCAAGCAAGAGAAACTTAGGCCCTTAGATGCTCAACTGTTTTGGCAACGACCTTTGATTTCACTCGGAATTTCAATCTTCAATACAGTAGAATTTCCCCCTTTTCTTATTCCCTTCTGCTTGAAAATTATTTTCTGTTTCTCTGCTTGTAATTGTGAAAATCGGAGGATTGGGGTAGGGGGAAATATAGTGTGCGTGCTCTAAACCGGAGTGTCCTAGTTTGCCTAGACTCCCTGCTGGGTGAACTATAAAATTCCCTGCAGGTTTGATGAGGGAAGTTCTGTTTGCTTCTGCTCACAATGTTCATGCATTTATAACCCCCTCCCAAAGTTATTTGCTTCAATTTTTTTTAAACATCATCTGCAACTATCAGGAAAGGAACTAAATTGGGTTTTTTTAAACACACACACACACACATCCCCTCCCCCTGCTTGATAGAAAGAAAAAGAAAGTAGACGCAAACCAATTTCTAAAACGCGGCTGACACAAACAGAGTGAAATAAGTAGTCCTGCTGCAAGGAGCCAATCAGACACATGTATGGCAAGCAACCTCTGGAGACCGATTACGTTGTCATCAAAAATAATGCCGACCAAAAATTATTTTATTAGCTAGGGAATTGTGTGCAATGCCGCTGGAGACTCGGCCTTTGCGAGATCCCCCTCTGAAGACAATCACGGTCGATAATTGCTTTGCTAGTCGAATCCATTTTGCCCCCATGATGCCTGAATTTGCTGCCACAAAAGTCTCACACCAAGGTGGTCAGCTGGGGTCTAGGCTGTACCACTTAGGGACAGTTTGAACATCTCATTCTCTTTCAGTTGGCCACAGATGACTCTGTTTGGGTTTCTCTTCTCCTTTGCTCAAATCAAACCCCAGGTTATTTATTTTCATGCCGTTGCCTGATTTCTCGTACAATAAAAATGTCCACAAGACCAGAGCAGAAGCCTAGTCCAGAAGATGGACGCCACAATCTTGTCAGCTTCAAGGTTGCCCTCCAGGCAACACAGTGGGTCGAAAACCTTGTTGAACGTGTGGGCACATTTGAGATTTTGATCACAGCTGATTGGGACCTCAGGTTGTCAGTCCCCTGGTGGGGATGAGGGCCCCCCTCACTTCATTTCCTGCTCCCACTTTGAATGGCAAACTTCCCCTTTGTGAGCAATTGGCATTCAAGCTGTGAGCAATGGATTTGGCTGCTGCATAAATTGGTTTGCTCTGGAGCCATCCTTCCTGAGCTAAGACAAAAAATGTGTGAGTTGGAGGCTAAAAACCTTTGAGTTAGCTCACACTAACTCAGCTTAGAGGGAACACTGGCAGCAGGAGATAATGTTTAAAATGGCCAGTGACGTGACACTGCTGATGGCTGCCCTCCCATGTCCTGTTCCCTTTGGATTCTCACTAGAAGAAGAGAAGAAGAGATCGGATCTATATCCCACCCTTCACTACCCAAGGGAGTCTCAGAGTGGCTTACAAACTCCTTTCCCTTCCCCTCCCCACAACAGACACCCTGTGAGGTAGGTGGGGCTGAGAGAGCTCTCTTGAGAACTGCTTTTTCGAGAACAGCTCTGACAGAACTATGGCTTGCCCAAGGTCATCCAGCAGCTGCAAGTAGAGGAGTGGGGAATCAAACCCGGTTCTCCCAGATTAGAGTCTGCACACTTAATCACTACACCACAAGCAATCATGTGGGCATCCAACAGAATGGATGCCAAAAGATGGGTGGGTGAGATAGGGCTGCCAAGTCTGCCCGGGGGGCGGGGGACCCCCGCTACAGGGGTCCCCAATCCGCCAGCCCGGATTTGGATGGCGGGGGGATCCCCACCCCCGAAGTCGTCCAGTCTGGATGACTTCCCCAGCATGATGATGTCACCCGGAAGTGACATCATCACGCTGGGCACATTGCCGAAGCGATGCTCTAGCAATCGCCCCAAAACTCTATGGTACCATAGAGTTTTGGGGCGATTGCCAGAGCATCGCCCTGGCAACATCCCCAACATGATGATGTCACTTCCGGTGACATCATCATGGTGCGTGTGCTTTCCACGCGTGCCTAGAAACTCCCGGCGCTGAGAGGACTCCCCCCTGCCGAAAGAACGTAAGTATTTGGTAACCCTAGGGTGAGACCAGCCACAAAACGACTGCCACAGGGGCTTTGCCCAGTTTCAAAACCCTGCAGGGTTCCACAAGAACATAGGTGGTTCCAACCCAAGCGACTTCCTAGCAAGGAGGCAGTTATTTCTGAAAAGTTACCCTCTGCAGGCACAAGCCCTGACTTCAGATGGTTTCTGACTTCACAAATGCAAACTTCTAAAGCTGAAGGACATCTAAAGGGATGAGGAGATTCACAGATTGAGAAAATAAACCCCGCTTGATCTCACAATCTCTGTTGATGCTTTTTCATTGCCGGTCTCTCAGCCCCCACAGAATTACTTAGGTGAACGACATCACATCTTTGTGAATCCAATTTCAATATCACCTGTGCTTGTCTTAGAGAAAGCATCACTTTCCAAAGTGGATCAACTGGCAAGACCTATTCTTATTATTAAACAGAATATCACCTGCAATATAATGTACAACACAGAATGCAATTCCCTTGGTTGTAGTTATGGGACAACTATTGGCCTTTGTATCAATTGCAGAGATCACTTAAGCAATCACAACAAGAAAACATCAAAACTTGCTGCTAGATTTTTTAATTTAGATAACTGTTACCTATCAAGACTACTAAAAGTGGGGGGGGGGGGGGGGGAGAGAAAAGAAATTCAGCACATCCAAATCTGGGACAGTGCAGTTCGCAGACATTAGATGCACTGATCAAACAACTCTAAAGATGCTTTAGAAATTCTCTTTCTCAAGATTTTGGGGAGTTTTCAGGTTGCTCTCATTTATATTATTGACCCATGCCACAGAGACAGGGCTTTTTCAATGGTAGCACCTTTCGTGTGGAATGCCCTTCCCCTTGGGGCTCTCTGGACTTCTCGACTCTCTGGAGAGCCAGTCTGGTGTAGTGGTTAAGTGCGCGGACTCTAATCTGGGAGAACCGGGTTTGATTCCTCACTCCTCCACTTGCACCTGGCTGGATGACCTTGGGCAAGCCATAGCTCTGTACCAGCTGTTCCCTCAAGGACAGCTTGGGAAAGAGCTCTCTCAGCCCCACCTACCTCACAGGGTGTCTGTTGTGGGGAGGGGAAGGGAAAAGGAGTTTGTAAGCCACTCTGAGACTCCCTTGGGGAGTGGAGGGCGGGGTATAAATCCAATCTCTTCCTCTTCCTCTTCTTCTTCTTCTAGGTACCAGGCCAAAGCATTTCTTTTTTTACCTGGGTTTTGAATTAAGTGGTTGATTGTCATCATTTTTAGTTCGTTTCTGGCAACTGTTATGTGAGACTTGTGTTAAGCTGCTCAGTGTTTTGTGCTGTTTTTTATTGTTGTTGTTGTTATTTATTTATTTTGGGGGGTGTGCATACCTGGAAGTCACGTTGACCTCTGGTGACTGACCCCTACTGGGGGTCTGGAGGATAGTCAGAGAGGTGGCTGAATAAAGCCTACCTCAGTCCTCCCGACTTGGTATTCCAAGGAAATCTCCCATCCAAGTACTAACCACAGTCGACCCTGCTTAGCTTCCGAGATCTGACGAGATTGGGCTTGCCTGGGCTACCCAGGTCAAGGCAGGGTTTTGTGCTGTTTTTAATGCTGGATTTTTAATAGCATACTGCTACTAACTTTTATGATGTTTTGGATTGTTACTGGTTTTACTTTGTGTCCGGATGTTTTAAAACAAAACAGTCCAGCAGAATGTCATTGCAGAGCTTTGAACTGTAAGCTAATTTACAGCTTCTAAGAAAGGTGAACATTATAAGAAAAGGAACAAAGTTCGAGTCCAGCGGCCCCTTTAAGACCAACCATGTTTTATCCAAGGCAGAAGCTTTCGCGTGCATGCAAACTTCTTCAGATACAATGAAACAGCAATTACCAGTCCATACATATATGTAGAGGGTGATCAAAAACTTTGTTGGTCTTAAAGGTGTCACTGGACTCAGACTTTGTTCTGCTGCTTCAGACCATCATGGCTACCCACCTGAATGATAAGAAAAGAAAAGTTGTTTACTAAACCATGTAGGACATTGTTTGGTTGGCATCAGAGAGGACTGAGACTGGTACCTAGAAAGCCAGAGGAGCGAAGTAGGTCACAAACCAGTGTATACGGTATCTATATGTGCAATTTTGTGTATATCATGTCTACTGGCAATTGGCACAAATAATGTTGAGAAACACATTTTAAAAAATGGATGCAAAGAAACAAAAAAGGGTACTGCTAGCAGTTTGGCGTGTACGCAGAAGGAGGGGAAACTTTTTGGAGACGATGGATTGGTGGTAGAACATCTGCATTGCCCTTGGAATGCCCCATATGCAAACCCTGGCATCTACAGTTGAAAGGGTTGCGTAGGAGGTAATATGAAAGACCTCTGCCCGAGACCCAGGAGAGCTGCTACCAGTCAGAACAGACATCACAGGCCTTGATAGACCCAGAACAAGGCAGCTTCCTGTGCCTCCCCCCTTTTGTTTGTTTTGCCACTGAGTCACAGCCAACTTACGGTGACCCCATAGAGTTTTCAAAGCAAGAGACATTCAGGGCTGACCCTGATCTCCGTATATACCCCAGCAGGCACTGAGATCAGGGTCAGCCCATCGTCTAGAGGTCCCAAGCCTCAGGGCTGCCATACTCAATAAGACAAGGGCCAGGGCTTTTTCGGTGGTGGCTCCCACCTGGTGGAACGAGATCCCAGAGGAGATCAGGGCCCTGCGGGACCTCATGCAGTTCCGCAGGGCCTGTAAAATGGAGCTCTTCCGCCAGGCTTTCGAATAGGAGCCACCACCGACGACTCCACCCATCAGCTACATCACCTTGATGCAATCGGCCTGAAACAACCCTGGCGGGTGGCAAGGTGATATGGAAACTTACCACTAAGCTGCTACGTTGATAAAAGGATAATATACCATAGGAAGCTGTCTGTAATTTATAGTTTTAGGAATGTATTTAATTATTTCTACTGTTTTAATTGTTCTTAACTATTTTAATGTAATATTTTCCGGCCTATGTGCCCATGTAAGCCGCCCTGAGCCCGTTCGCGGGGAGGGCGGGGTATAAATTGAATAAATAAATAAATAAATAAAGGTGGCTTGCCATTGCCTGCCTCTGCACAGCAACCCCAGACTTCCTTGGTGGTTAAGTACTATTGAGGGCTGACCCTGCTTAGCTTCCGAAATGTGACAAGATTGGGCTAGCCTGAGCCATCCAAGTCAGGACCAGGTGTAAACCAGGAAGAACATGAGGAAAAAACAGAAGCAAAATTGGGAGGGTTTACTGTTGAAATAGTAGGGGTGAGAAATCTGAAGTCATCCCTACCCAGTACGTTGGGGGCAGAACCCTAAAGGGCATGGGACACAATGTGCATCAGGAGATAATCCAAAAGGAGGCCTGAGCCTGTGGAAAAGAAAGAGCAGATGTGCCCCTTCCTTCTTTCCGCTTCTGTTTCTCGGTTGCTGTGCCTGAGCGTCTCCCAGAGGGATCTGGCAAGCCAAGCCAACCCCTGTTGCTCTTTTGCTCACTGTACTGTTAAGCCGCCCGTAAATCCTCCTTTAAAAAAAATTCTTTATAGAGTCCACCTGTCCAGAGTGTATAAATCAATTGCTCTAAATTAAATTCCACAAGGCCTGGGACCTATGGTGCAGCTATGCTGGCATTTGGATTTATTCAGGAGATGAGAAAACAGTAATTTCTAAAGTCAACTTCCTGACCCTAACTTTATTCATCCGGTGATCATGATAAATCTCAGGGTCTGTCTGTCTACTTAGAGCGAGTAGTTTTCTCAACGTTGTGGAGAAAGAGTCGTAATGAGAGAGAGTGTCCCTGAGAAAGGGAGAGAGATTGTGGGTGACATCTGGGCACTTCAATTAGTGCAAGATTCTGTGGCTTGCCAAGGGCAGCGGCAGGGGAAGTATCCTGCTGATCTCCGGGGATCCGTGCCTCCAGGCAATTCGGACTTTATTACATTTTTATCTGGCCCTCCTTCCAAGGAGCTCAGGGCGATCTGAATCATCCACTCCTCCTCCTCCTCCTCCTCAAAAAAGAAAGAAAAAGAAAGAAAAGCCTGTGAGGTAGGAAAGGCTGAGAATTTGTTAAGCGGCCTGAGGTGAGCTTCCTTTCAAAGTGGGGATTTGAACCGGAGTTAAGGTTACCAACTCTGGGTTTGGAAATACCTGGAGATTTGAGGGTGGAGAGTGCCACAGGCTGGGCCTGGGCTGAGAGGCGGGAATTAAGTCCAGTCCGAGGTCATTGCCAGGAGAGTCAGAGCTTGAGCCAAATCGCGAGTCCAAACGAGGGGTCATCCGAAGCAGGAGTCAGGAAGCTAAGAATCCAAGCCAGAGTGGGGGTCTAAGAACAGGAGCTGAAGGTGGATATGAGGCACACAAGGAGGTGACTCATTGCTTCCACAAGAGCCCAGATCCTGAATGGGAACTATATAGGCCTCCAGCTCGGCTTCCCGTGGCAGTGGTGCCGCTCCTGCTAGTACTCAGGACTCAGCGCTTGCTTCCCTGCCAATGTGCATCTCGACGGCGGGTGGCTAAGGCCGTGGTCATATGGCCCTTTAATGTGGGAGGAAGGGCTGTTTCCTCCCACATTTAAAGGGACCATCCACAACAGCCGTGGCTAGTCTCGCGCCGAAGTGGGCTTGAATGCGGGTTCCTCCCGCGTTTTCCGACACCAGGAAAATCAACTGTTTTCCTGGTGGTCATGCAAGGAGCTCGCATTTGAGCCATCTGGACAGCCCTCTCTCACAATCATTGCGACAGCAGGGCTGTCCAGATGGTCCTGTCCTCCATTTCCCCCCCTTTTACACTTGGGCGCTTGGCCACTCAAGCGCCCAAGTGTAAAAGGGGGGGGGGGGAAATCCCAAACTTACCAGGTGGCTGGTAGGGCTCGGGGAAGGGTGCCTCCCCCAGCTGCCGCCACCGCCAGCCACCACTGCTGCCAGAAAAAGGCCCCACCAGCCGCTGCCACCACCAACGCTTGCCTCACAACACTGCCCGCTGACACTGTCACCGCCGCCCACCGCCGCCTCCTTTGCCACCGCCTCCAGTCTCCTCCGGACTCCTTTGCCACCTCCTTTGCCACCGCTGCCTCTGCCCGCTGCCACCGATGGGGGTTGAGATGTGTGTACATCCCAACCCGAGGTTAAAAAATCGCAGCCCCTTTAAATCCGGGAGGGCTCCTGGATTTAAAGGGCTGTGTGACCGCGGCCTATGTCTCTGTGGAGCTGCTCCCTCAGCCGAACCACCCATGGAGGTTAGTCAGGTGGGCTCCCCGGTTACACCTGAACCTCATTGGCTGCTGCAGGACCAGGTGCAGGGTTTACAGGCTCAGGTGCTGGCAAGCTATCAACTCGTGAGAAGTCAGAGGGGCCAGCTTCTGGCTCTGGCAATGCCAGCGCCTCTGGCTGCGATGCAAACTCAAGTGGGGACTCAGCACCATCATTGTCGCCCATAGCAGAGAGTGGGATTTAGGGAGGGGAGGAACCTTTGGTAGGATATTTGGTAAAGGTAAAGCTAGTCGAATCCGACTCTAGGGGGTGGTGCTCATCTCTGTTTCCAAGCCGAAGAGCCAGCGCTGTCCAAAGACTTTTTCTGTGGTCATGTGGCCAGCATGACTAAACGCCGAGGTGCACGGAATGCTGTTACCTTCCCACTGAAGTGGTACCTATCTGTTAGGGGCCTGAATATCTTCGAGACTGCCTCTCCCCATATGAACCCTGTAGAACATTGTGTTCTATGAACAAACATCTCCTGACTGTCCCTGGCCCTAGAGATATCCGAGCTGCCTCAACTAGGGCCAAGGCCTTTTTGACCCTGGCCCCTGCCTGGTGGAACAAACTATCTTATGAGACCAGGGCCCTGGAGGACCTGTTACAGTTCCGCAGGGCCTGCAAGATGGAGCTCTTCCACCAGGCCTTTAGTTGAGGCAGTGGGCCTCCTCTTGATTGGCCTCCCCTCCTAGGGTTGCCAAGTCCTGGTTGGAAAATACCTGGGGACTTTGGGGGTGGAGCAAGGAGAAGGCAGGGTTGGGGGAGGGGAGGGGCCTCAGCATGGTACAGTGCCATAGAGTCCACCCTTCAAAGCAGCCATTTTCTCCAGGGGAGCTGAACTTTGTCAGCTGGAGATCAGTTGTAAAAGCGGGAGATCCCCAGGCCCCACCTGGAGGCTGGCAACCCTATCCCCTCCAGGGACCACAAATCAGTGAAGCCGGACTGGGACCACAATGTTTTCTGTTGAGGTGCTGTTGTTTTAGTGTGTGGTGATTTCATCGATTTCACAGATTTTAAAAGTAAATCTGCACAAATTGCAGACCAATGTGATGGAACCCACCCTGAGCCTACAACGTGGGGAGAGCGGGATAAAAATCCAAATGAATAAATAAATAACGCCATACACTTCCCCTTCCAAAGTAGCCATTTTCTCCAGGGGAAGTGGAATGAATGTTTTAAATGTTAAAAAGTGATAAATAAGTGATTTCTGTAGTCTGGAAAGCAGTTATAATTTCGGCAGATTTCCAGGTCCCACCTGGAGGTTGGCAAACCTAAGTCTCCCCAGTCCCAGTCCAACAGGCACTTATCCTACACTGGACTTAAAAGACTTAAAAGTCCATTTCTTCCCATAAGAGCTTGACTGCCAGCAAAAAGGGCTATACTAGCTCCGTTGTGTGTGGCCCCAGTTTCTGAGGTGAAGTGGGTCAAAACTGCAGACAGGGCCTTTTTGGCTGTTGCACCTAGGGCTTCCAAGTCAGCCTGGGGGGCGGGGAATCCCCAGCTACAGGGGTTCCCAATCCGTCAGCCAGCATTCGGCTGGCGGGGGGAACCCCACCCCCGAAGTCGTCAACTTCCCCAGTGTTATGACATCACCCGGAAGTGACGTCATCACGTTGGGAACGTAGCCGGGGCGATGCTCTAGCAATTGCCCCCAAACTCTATGGTACCATAGAGTTTTTGGGTGATTGCCAGAGCGTCACCCTGGCAACGCCCCCAACATGATGATGTCACTTCCAGGTGACATCATTGTGGCACACGTGCAAGCGCGCGCACCGGGGAAGCTCCCGGTGTCAGGAGGACTCCCCCCGCCAGTAAGTAATAAGGACTTGGCAACTCTAGTTGCACCCTGTTTGTCGAATGCTTGAAGAGTTAAGTGAAACATTTTATAATTTGTTAAGTGGGTTTTCCACTCACACCCACTCAATGGCAGTAGACGTATTTCCCCCCATTTTTGACAATTTTGCCCCTCACCTACTTACTCTTTTGTTAAGCTGTTGGTTTGCTGTTGATCTGTAGTTGAGTTAGGATGGCCAGCCTCCAGAATTACAATTGATCTCCAGACTGCAGAGATGAGGAACCCTGGAGAAAACGGGTGTTTTACAGGGTGGACTCTGTGGCATTATATCCTTCTGAGATATCTCTGCTCCCCAGGCTTCACCACCAAATCTACAGGGATATCCCAACCCAGAGCTGGCAACCTGAGGTTGAGTTTTATCTACATAAGGGATTTTAACTACTGGTTTTATTTACTTTTTTTAAAGGGATGTCTGAAAACCTGCCAGTTTGGCCCATGATCTGCTGTCTGACCAGGGGGACAATTTTTCACTGAGAAGAAGAAAAGAAGAAGAAGAGACTGGATTTATACCCCACCCTTCAAGTCTCAGGGCGGCTTACAAACTCCTTTCCCTTCCTCTCCCCACAAGAGATACCCTGTGAGGTAGTTGAGGTGGAGAGAGCTCTTTTCAGGGCTCATTTCGTAGCAGGAGCTCCTTTGCATATTAGGCCACACCCTCTAATGTAGCCAATCCTCCAAGGGCTTACAGAAGCTCTTCTTACAGGGGCTACTGTAAGCTCTTGGAGGATTGGCTACATCAGGGGTGTGTGACCTAATATGCAGAGGAGCTCCTGCTACGAAATGAGCCCTGGCTCTTTTGAGAACTGTCCTTGAGAGAACAGCTCTGACAGAACTATGGCTTGCCTAAGGTCATCCAGCAGCTGCAAGTGGAGGAGTGGGGAATCAAACCCAGTCCTCCCAGATTACAGTCCGCGCACTTAACCACTACACAAAACTGGCTAAGTTTGGCTCTCAGCAAGCAGCTATAGCCTATTTCATTGGATGGCTTTTCTCATATTCCAATAGTTCAGTACTTGGCAGAACTGTACACATGCACATTCTCACTCATCCCCTTGGGGAACCTTAATTTCCATCCTCCCCCACAAAGCCCTTGTTGCTGCCCACCATTCCAACAACAAGTATATCAATGAACCGCAAACCTGTCAGCCAATGATTCTGAACACTAGTGTTTTTAAGTCTCACAGTGTAACATTAATTTAAACCAGTGTTATCCCTGAGATTATTTTGCACATGCACATGAGGGCCACATAGGGTTGCCAAGTCCAGGTTGGAAAATACCTGGGGACTTTGGGGGTGGAACCAGGAGAGGGTGGGGTTTCGGTAGGGGAGGGGCCTCAGCATGGTACAATGCCATAGAGTCCACCCTTCAAAGCAGCCATTTTCTCCAGGGGAGCTGATCTCTGTCAGCTGGAGATCAGTTGTAAAAGCAGGAGATCCCCAGTCCCCACCTGAAGGCTGGCAACCCTAGGGCCACATCCGTTTAATTACCCAGCCTATGCAAAGCAAGGCCAGGCAATCCAACTTTGGGGAATAGTTCATCTCATTTTGTTGGGCAGGTACAAAAGCAGCTGGCAAGGCCAAAACTCAACAACTGAAGCTATTGTGCTTCCACAAAACTACCTGGCAGCTTTTTCATGTTTGAACAGTGACACAAGGAGACCAAAGGCTCAGCTTATGAGTGATCACAACGGTCAATCATGGTCATGTTTGCCTATTGAACCTGTTCAGTACGAGGTCCATAACACCCCTAGTTTTTATGAGATGGCTCTCATCTGGTTTTATATCTTGTTGTTCACATTGATTTGCGCTGCTTCATTGTATAGGGGAAGCCCCTTGAGAACCCAGTTCTGGGACTGCAACGTACAGATGTTCTAAACAAGTCAATAAGCGATGCAATTAAAGAACCATGCATCTGCCTCCACTTAGGCCTCCTTGGGATTGTCACAACATTTTGTTTGAGTTCTAATTAGCGCAGGCCTGAAATGAATTCTTGCGAGGTTTGATTATCCTGTTGAAAGCAGAGCTGAACTGAAGGGGGGGGGGGGGGGTTGAAAATCTTTCTTCAGGTTAAGAAGGCGGGCTCCCTTTTTGATAATTTTTGTAAGCCACAGCAAAAGTGTTGGATTATTTAGGGTGATCCCTAATTGGCTATCTCTTCTGAAGTTTTACCGGGTAGATTCCATCGCATTTCCTATTCAGATCATCTCTAACCTTGCAGTCAGAGTAAAATCAACACTGGGGCCGAGGAGAGACTGGCATTTTGGCCCAATATAGGTCAGCTTTTCGAGTGGATGAAGAGAGCCCTTTCAGACATCCACAGCTGCCCGGCATTGCCATATTGTACTCACTTGGTCCTGAAGCGCTTTCATCCTGCGTTAAATAGGTACCTGGTGAAACCGGTGTCAAGCCGTCTGGATGAACCGGTGTTCATCCCGCTTCCTGGCAGTGTGGACGCAAATAAGCTGCGCCTCAAGTGACACCAGTAATGTGAATCCGCTGACCCGGCACCAGGGGCCACCTCACAGTGTGAACACTCCATTCTGCCTCCTCCCCAGTATGGTCCCACATCGATCTACGCACTGCGAACGGAATGCCCCGGGTCTTTTTGTCCTGCTTCCCTTGCACTTCAGTTTGCCAGTCTGTCCTTGGCCTAAGTCTCACAAAATATTAGAATGCCCCCCTTTTTTTACTGCTTTAGGGAACCATTGGATCACACAATTTTGAGCATGCTCCTCATTTAACAAACTTCAAGAGGATATTATTCCCTAACTGTTGCTAGACAGTGACCCGAACACAACCTATTTGGTCACTAAATTTCTGTCTAGCATATCTTCCTTTTGTATTACACACACACACACACACACAGTCATTGCTCAAGATAATCTGACCAGGGAGGAAAAGGAAAGTATGTAAGTAAGTGAGTAAGCTACTTGGCTACCCCATTTTTTTCATGTCATCAAACCCAATATGTGATGCTCCTGGTTGGCTGTGACTGCTTGAAAAGGAAAGAAACAGAGAAGCAAAAGGGGGCCAGTGTTGTGGCTGAAGACGGGGGAGTTGTGGAAATGAAAGAATCTGAAAACAGCCACAAAGGAGAGGAGGAGGAGATTGGATTTATACCCCTCCCATCACTACCCAAAGAAGTCTCACAGTGGCTTACAATTTTCTTCCCTTCCTCTCCCCACAACAGACACCCTGTGAGGTAGGTGGGGCTGAGAGAGCTCTCTCGGGAACTGCCCTTGAGAGAACACCTCTGAAAGAATTTATGACTGACCCAAGGTCACACCAGCAGCTGCATGTGGAGGAGTGGGGAATCACACCCAGTTCTCCCAGATTAGAGTCTGCGCTCTTAAGCACTACACCAAACTGGCTCTCGAGGGTTTGGAGGAAGGGGTTGGCTCCTTGAATCCAGCACTTTTGTACTGGAAAGCAAACCTGGAGAATTGTAGCATCAGTTCTAATTTAAAAGTTGGCTTTTGGAGAAAAGTGAGACAGCACTGTTGCCAAATTCAGAAGGAAGAGATGCAAAATTGTAAAGCATTGTTTTTTAAAACATGTCTTGGGACCTCTATCTCGCCCGCCCCTGCAAGTGGACTCATTTTGAGGCCGTTCAATAGTTTTTCATTCTTGGAGCACCACAGAGCCATTCCTAGAGAGGCCTTTTAGGCCCCCTGAATAATTATTACAGCCCGTTCAAAATGCAATGAGATGAGAGCTGGGTGGCAGATTTACACAATTTTTTTGACATCTTCAAACTTGGGGGGGGGGGGAATACTGGTCACACAACCTCAAGCAGGGTCATGGCCACACAAATTGTGCACAAGCCTTTTTTAGTGGTCAGTGTGAAGATGTCTTGAGATAGTGACCTAAGGCCAATGCAAATGTGATAGACGCTGTTTCGACACATTGGAAAGGAACAATAATCAAACATTTAGAACAGACTGCCTCAGGAGGTGGTGGATGCTCCTTCCCTGGATGTTTTCAAGTGGAGGCTGGGTGACCATCTTTTGGGTATGTTGTAGGGCTATCTTTCAGCTATGGTCCTGCAGAGTGCAGGGGGTTGGACTAGATGACCTATGAGTCAATTATTTGTTTGTTCACCGTCTGACATGCAATATCTATCCATAGCACTTTAGAATTCTTGTATGATTTTATTCTGCTTTTAAAATTTTGTCATTCAGGAAGGACTCTTTCGGCAGCCTCTTGTGGCCGGTTTCAAGAGCTAGCCAGTGTGCTGCTTTCATTGCATCTCCCTTCTCAACCTGAAACAAGCAATTGTTAGAGATGAATGCATAAGCCCCCCCCCCTTTTTGTTTCCATACTCCAAAATGAGGACACGAGACACCAGTGTGCCAGTTAACTCATTTGTTAATGGTTAATTTGTGTCAATTAAACTACTCCAAATTAGCGCTAGTTGCTGCTAATGAGGAAACACTCAGCACTTGGGGGCAAGCCCACGATGGTTCCAGATTTGGTCAGCGTTACTGCTGACTTCATTTATCCTTACCTGGCCATAGAGCAGTGCCAAGTTGGGTTGCTAGATCAGCTGGCTGGTGGGGGGACTTACAGTAGAAAGAGGAAAGCCCAGGCCACATTTGCTGGAATCACATCAGAAGCGACATCATCACACCAGTGATTTCTGGGTGATGCCCTAGTATTTGAGCAAAAGTTCTATTGTAGAAGCTGGTTTTGCCATAGAGTTTTTGCAAAAATGCCAGAGCATCTCCCAGAATTCACTTGCATGAAAATGTCACTTCCTGTGTGATGCTGGTGGTATGGCTGGGCCCTTTCCGCCCTCCTGATAAGTTCCTCTCATCCCCTACTGGTTGCCAGGAGAGACCTGGCAACCCTAGTGTCAAGAGGTGTTAAGCCTCATCTCCTTCCTCCCCCATGTGCGGCTCCAAGGTGGGGGGAGGGGAGGCTGGGAGCACACAGGGCAGGCATGGAAGCATGCCTCTTCCCCCCTACCCCTGCTTTTTCCCCTTCCCCCCTTGAGTTTCTCTGCCACTGTGGAGAAGCTCGGGGGGGGGGGGGGAAAGAGGCATGCTTCCATGCCTAAGCGGGCTCCTTCCCTGCCCCTCTCCAGTTGCCCCGCAGCCACAGGGCCCATGGAGAGGCACAGGGAGGGAACCCAGGCGTGATTAGATGCCTTTCTCTCCCTTCATGAGATCGGGAGGCAGAGAGAAAGGCATTTAAACATGCCTTGTTTTTTTCCCTTCCCCCTAAGGAACAGCATCCTGGCCTGTGCTGCCTCGGAGGGCTGGCTCGCAGTCACCAAAGGTCCTGCACCATGGGGGAAGGGGCCTTGTTGGCACCCACCACCTGAATCTAGGGGCGTGAAGACGGGCACCAGACAGATGCTGCCCTGCCAAAGGGGAGGCCCCATGCTACCCGCCCCTCCTAGAACCCTTCCAGAGCCCTCAGAAGCCAGGCACAAACCCTGTCTGCTGGAGCAGATCTTCTCCCAAACACTGAAGAACAGAAGCAGGCAAATGGCCACTCTGAGGTGAAGTTCTGCTCTGAGAAGAGTTTTGGCACCTCCTGCCTCTGTGGGTGGGACTCAAGCAACACAGCTAGTGGCCAGGGACCCCTTTTGAGTGGCAGTTCAGGGAGCCAACTGATTTTGGTGAGCATAGAATGTTGCCACCCGAAAATACAATTATATATAAAGACAGGATTAGCACTTGCGGAAAACAACACTGGGAACTAAATAGCTTTCATATATTGCCTGTTTCCTTGCTTGCAGGCTTTCCCAACATATTACACACAGCTGCCTTATACTGAGTGAGACCCTTGGTCCATCAAGGCCAGTATTGTCTACTCAGACTGGCAGCAGCTCTCCAGCTTCTCAGGTAGAGGTCTTTCACATCACCTGCTGCCTGGCCCTTTTCAACTGGAAATGCCAGGGACCGACCCTCTTCCATGGAGCCACAGCCCCTCCTTCTTTTACTATCTATTTGGTATATTTATGTGCTGCTTCTCTGCCATTGCATGCAAGGAAGATTACCATCCAGTGATGCCTGCAATATAATACCACCAAAGGCAAAGGAAAATGGGAGAGAAGCAAACTCAGCTGCTAACTTTTTACGTAGCTTGTTTTAATGGTTCCATATTGCTCAAATGGAATGGCGACCGGGGTGGGTGGGTGGGTGGGGAGGGTGGTAGTTCTGGGAGGGGAGGAGGCAAATGCTAGACGATCCAGGGCAGGGCCGTGGAGGGGTCTCATGAAATGGACGAGAGCTTTGACACTCAAAAACTTATGCCTCCCAAACCTTGTTGGTCTCTAAGACGCAACTGGACTCAAATCTAGCTGCTTCATGTCTTGCTTTGATGCAGCCAGGTAGGATGGCTGCTTACAGAAGTTATTTGGGATTATTTTATGGCATTTTAATACCACTTGCAGGTAGCTGATGCTCGAACAGGTGCCCATTTTAATGGCCACCATTCAATTAGATTCAGTAAGTATGATCGAGGAGAAAAGGAGCGGTGGTTTCATTCTGAGCATCTCAGGAACCGGGATTTTCCGCTCAGAAAATGGTACGTTCAGAAGATTTGTCGCTCTCCTTTGCTTTTGGCTTGTCTGAGCAGCTCACTGGATCCAACGCACTGTCAGAGCAATTATAAAATGGAAAAAGAATTTAACAGAATGGGATAAAACGTTCTCAAGCACCGTCCCCAGTGCTCATTTATAACTAAAGTTTCTGGAGGGGGGAAAAGCTTTCATTACATACGGTATATTACCTTGCAATGCAGTATGTAAATTCGTACCTGTTTAATTTTAAATATATTTTACTCAAGAGTTTGTTCAAGGAAAATTACAACGGGGAGGAATAAAAGACATGGTGAAACACAACACATGAATAAAACACCCCGCTCTTTACAGTACCAAAACAACACACACCTTGTTAAAAGACCATTATGCGAGAGACCTGGGGCCAAGCAGGAGGGATTTTGTGTGTGTGTCTCTTTGTTTCCCGGTGCTGAGCCTGTCTTTACAATATCAGATATCACACAGAGGAAGTAGCAGGGTTGTGATTGACATTCGCTTTTTTTGTGAGCACTGAAAAGGGGGCTTTCAAGGAGTGTTTGCAAAAAGCGAGAGTCAGTCTAGAAGAACCATGCAGCATTCAACCATCTCTGCTCCTCAGTAATGCAGGGCCAAACAACATAATCGGGTTTTTTTTGGTGAGTTGGGTCTGGATTCCCGAGCCCTGGTTTCCCTTTCTCCGCAGCCACACAACAGCTCTGGGTTGGGAAATACCTGGAGATACTGGGGGCAGAGCCTGGGAAAAATGGGGTTTGGGAGAAGAGGGACCTTAGCCCGGTACAATGTCAAAAGTCCACTCTCCAAAGCAGCCATTTTCTCCAGGGGAACGATCTCAGTAGCCTGGAGATCTTCAGGCCCCACCTGGAGGCTGGCAACCCTAACTGCAGGGAAAGTCATTTTTAAAATTGCCAGGAGCCTGATTCAACTCAGAACTGCAGGGTGGTGGGAGGAGGGGCCCTTGCTCCTTCCTGCACCATTTTAGGAAGCTGAAACAGCTCTGGCTGGGACTTATTTCTTCCTTCTTGCAGTTACATGTGCAAAGACTACAACACGCATGACTCCAAAACAGCGGAGACATCTCCCTTCCTGGGGCCATTTTGCCCTTGGAAAAGGAGATGGGGGAGGGCAGGAGCCCTTCCTCCTCCCCACACAGTTTTTATCAAAATCATTCTCCTAGGGTTGCCACATCTGGGTTGGAAAATACCTGGAGAGTTTGGGGGTGGAGCCAGGAGAGGGCGGGGTTTGGGAAAGGGAGTGATCTCAGCATGGTACGATGCCATAGAGTCCACCCTTCAAAGCAGCCATTTTCTCCAGGGGAGCTGAACTCTGTCCGCTGGAGATCAGTTGAAAAAGCAGGAGATCCCCAGACCCCACCTGGAGGCTGGCCAGCCAACATTCTCCTGATGATTTTAAAAATGATGTTTCCTGCGGCAAATTCAGGAGCCTGGACCTGACCCATCAAAACATGTATCATATAGTTTGGGGAGAAAAATGCAAAGGAACCGGGGGGGGTGGGGCTGAAATTGCAGCTATAGATCCTACCGATTTCCGCAGCTTCCTGTTTTGACTCAAAAGCAGCACCTGGATGATCTTAAACTGCTCTCTCCCAGCCTATGAGGATAAAATGGAGGAGGGGACGGACTTGTATACTCTTTGTAGGAAGGGTGGGATTAAAATGCGTAAAATATGGATTTTCGCACGATCTTCCGCTTCCTGTTGTTTCTTTTTGCCATTGCATTTGCCCATTCAATGCTATTTTGGTGTTCTTTTGCAGAATAAATAACATGAAGGAGACCAACCAGTTGGGGACACGAGTAATAAAAATCAGAAAAAATAAAATGTATGAAAACCCTGCCCCCCCCTTCACTCAAAAAGAGCATCTTTGTGAAATCCTTGCTACAGCCATCTATGTACGCTTCAGGGACGAAGCCTAAGCAGGTTTACTCAGAAGTAAATCCCATGTTATCCAATGGGGCTTTCATCCAGGAAAGTGTCCTTAGGTTTGCAGTTTCAGTTCTCGAACCTTAATTAAACATTGTCTTGGTTAAACAAGAATTCCGGAGGGATGGAACTCAATACGGAATGAAATTCCAGACCAAGAGAGGGACAAAATGGAGAAAACCACTGTTCCTTAGGGTTACCAGCCTCCAGGTGGCTCCTGGAGATTTCCCAGTATTACAGTTAATCTCCAGACAACCAAGATTAGAAGAAGAAGAAGAAGAGATTGGATTTATATCCCGCCCTTCACTCACTTGGAGTCTTAGAGCGGCTTACAAACTCCTTTCCCTTCCCCTCCCCACAACAGACACCCTGTGAGGTAGGTGGGGCTGAGAGAGCTCTGAGACAACTGTCCTTGAGAGAACAGCTGGTACAGAACTATGGCTTGCCCAAGGTCATCCAGCCAGGTGCAAGTGGAGGAGCGGGGAATCAAACCCGGTTCTCCCAGATTAGAGTCCGCACACTTAACCACTACACCAAACTGGCTCTCTTTAGTTCCCCTGGAGAACAGAGGCTGCTTTGGAGAGTGGACTCAATGGTGTTACACCCTGGCTGAGTTGTCTCCCCAAACCTTGGCTTCCCCAGGGTCCACCCCCAAAATCTCCAGGTATTTCTCAGCTCAAACTTGGCAACCCTCCTACTTCGATGTCCCCCTCAACCTTGCTATTCCCTTCATTTCTCTATCCCCGCCTTGAGCAGCATAACTAGGCACTGCAGCCATTAGATGCCACTAGCAAAAAGAAGCACGGTGGACTAGGTTTTGCCGGTTGTCCTGTCCTGACACTACCCAGGGACAAGCCTCCAAGAAGAGCTCCAGAAGTGACACGGAAAAGGTGACAGCCCAGCGGGAGAACTTCTCATTCACGGCAGCTCCTCTCCGCTCTCTGCCTGCTGTAATTAATATCCTTATCCTGACAGGCCGGGAGACTTCTGGTAAGCTTTATTTTTAACTCTACTTAATGACAGAGTATTAAGACAAAATGCAACTGCCGAAAACCCTTGGGGGAGGCATGCAGGCCTTGGAACGGAGCTGTATTTAGCATGAGTTACATCTCAGAAGCAGAGGTAGGGTTTTTTAAAAAAGAGATTGCATGGATAAAGAAAGAGCCTGGATTTGCCTTGGCCTTTTGACCGCAATCCAGGCTACGGAGACAGTGTGGCATAGTGGTTAGCATGTCGGACTGGGACCTCAGAGACCGAGGCTGTGGTCAGTCAACAATGTGATCATGCCTCCACTTTAATCCGGTGTTTCTTGTGCTGGGGAATGTCGGTCACACATCCCCCGGTAACTGATTGGGGTGTGCAATCACCCTGTTGTCAGCTGTTCAGACTGGGCTGCCTTTGTTCCTGAAGGCAGTCCTGTGCTCACATGTGCACAGTACGCATGTATTTTTCCAGTTGTCAGGGACTCCCAAGTTGGGCACACATATACACTTATGTGCACCTTGCTTACTGTGCGAAAAAAAATGGCAGCCATGAACTGGAAGCTCCAGGCACCCCAAATGGCTTGGCCGCGCAATGAAATGATCAGATGCCCGGGACTGCAGAATGTTCCTGTTAACATTGGACTTTCCTCAGCATCTGTCTAATCCATTTGGGAGACGGATTAGAATGGGAGCCCAATGACTGGGGAATGGGAGCCAGATGTTGCAGTCTGATCATTTGCAAGGGGACCACAAAGAAAGCAGATAAAACTGCCTGTCTGACCACAGCCCTAGGTTCGAATCCCCACGCTGTCATGGAAGCCCACTTGGCTCAATCACACGTTCTCAGGCTAACCAACCCCATAGCCTTCCTGTGAGGATAAAATGGAGAAGAAGAGAATGGTGTAAGCTGTATTGGGTCTCCACTGGGGAGAAAAGTGGGCTGCCAAGGAAATAAATAAATAAAACTGGTTGGTAAGGAGCAAGGCCTGGCCTCCTCATACACACTTCCCTCAGAGAATGCCCCTAGAGTGGATCTGTCACTCTTCGTGAGTGAAAGGACCTCTTCTTAGGAGGGGCTGTGATTAAATCACACAGTGTGGTTACCTTTTGACAGTAAGGAAGAAGGATGCCACCCTTAGCCACCATCGATTAATTGCAGCACTATGTTTTAAAAAAATGGAAGCCCCCAGTGATTGGCCCAGGCCTGTGGCTGCGCTGTTAACTGGCCAATCAGAACAAGGCAGTGGAAGTCTTCAAATAACTGTCCTTCTCTCTGGACCCAGCCATTTGCTGGCTAAACCCAACCTGCCTGCATCCCTCCCATCATAAAGCTGTTGCTGGTTACCTTGAGGCTGAACAACAATAACAACAACAAAAATTTGGGGATTTTTCTCAAATTGGCTTGGAGATGTTCCTTTACCACCTGCCCCCCCATAGCTTGCGGTGATTTAAATAGGCCCAGGAGAAGGCAGAATTAGTGCAGGTTAGGTGTGTGTGTTAGTAATGTATGGCTGCGAGAGCTGGACTATAAGGAAGGCCAAGCGCCGAAGAATAGATTCTTTTGAATTATGGCGCTGGAGAAGACTCTTGAGAGTCCCTTGGACTGCAAGGCGATCGAATCAGTCAATCCTAAAAGAAATCCACCCTTAGTGTTCCCTGAAAGGCCAGATCCTGAAGCTGAAGCTCAAATACTTTGGCCACCAAATGAGAAGGGAGCACTCACTGGAGAAGACCCTGATGCTGGGAATGATTCAAGGTCAAAGAAGAAGGCAAAGGATGAGACGGTTAGACAGTGTTATCAACACAACAAACATGAAATTGAGCAAACTGGAGCACAACGGAAGACAGGAGGGCCTGGCGTGATGTGGGATTGCGAAGAGTTGGACTCGACTGTGCGACTGAACAACAAGGCCTGTGTGTAAAGCGCCGTATCAAGTCACAGGCAGCGGGACTTCAAGGCAAGAGACTAGGCAACGAGAGCCAGTTTGGTGTAGTGGTTAGGAGTGCGGACTCTAATCTGGGAAAACAGGGTTTGATTCCGTGCTCCTCCACATGCAGCTGCTGGTGTGACCTTGGGTCAGTCACAAGTTCTCTCAGAGCTGTTCTCTCACAAGCAGTTCTCGAAAGAGCTCTCTCAGCCCCACTTACCTCACAGGGTGTCTGCTATGGGGAGGGGAAGGGAAAGGATATTGTAAACTGCTCTGAGACTCCTTCAGGTAGTGAAAGACGGGGTATAAAGCCAATCTCCTCCTCCTCCTTCTAACAGAGGTGGTTTGCTGTCACCTTCTTCTGCTCTTCAACTTAATTAGATGGGTAAGCAAGCACCCAGAGGCCTCTGTGGGTAGGGGGAGCTAACCAAACCAGACTCTAAAAGCTGACCAGTCCATATGTCCGAACCCTGATTCTGATCAGAGTGTAGGGCAGTGGTGGTGAACCTATGGCACGTGTGCCAGAGGGGGCACTCAGAGCCCTCTCTGTGGGCACAGGCACAGTTTGGGCACTCAGTCTCTAAAAGGAAAAAGACGCAGACTTGCAGCTGGGCTGCCACAGGCGCTAGACCAGAGTGGTGCACGCGCACGAGCGCCTACTGTCTCTCGCATTCTGCTACCCGTGTGCAAGAGCATGCATGCCTCATCTGGAGTTTACACACTTTCCGCCTGCTCCTCTTTCGCCCTTCCCCCATCAGGTGGCATCTCCCTTTAGTCTCCTTTTACCTGGGCATTGGAGGGTGCCTGGGCGTTGGACAGTGGTGCGGCACGCTCTCCTTGGGGGGTTTTCAGCAGCCATAAAGCTGAGTTACCAAAATCAGTAAAATCAATTTTACTTGATTTCAGTACGATCTACTTCTGAGTAAAGCTCAGTTATTGTGTTTTTCTTTTAAGACAAAAGATGTTAATGTTTGAGTTGTTTTTTCTAAACTAAAACCTCCGTTTTCAGGTTAAATGGCCATGTTGGCACTTTGCGATAAATAACTGGGTTTTGGGTTGCAGTTTGGGCACTCGGTCTCTAAAAGGTCCACCATCACTGGTGTAGGGAATAGTTTCGATGAATAATATCTCTTGGCATATTTTGTTGTGCAGGCAAAGAAAATGGAGATGTGATGCCAACCCAAACTTGGAGACAGGGTGATTCTGCCCAGATGCTGTTAGGCTGACTGGACAACCTGCAGTAATAAATTAAAGTGAATACATCGCAGTTTGCCTGGAAATTATTAATAAACCTTTGCTTAGCCCACAAATGGTTGCCTGTCATCTTCATTTATGGTTTGTGGTTGCAGTTGTGGCTCAATGGTCAAAGTCATGCTTCCTATGTAAGAAAACCCCATACCCAGTAACTTAAGTTGGGGTGAAAGATAAGATCTGGGGGCCAGAACCGGCCCGTTCAGGGCTCTTATCTGTCTTGCAAGCAACTGGTGTGTATGGAAATGTAAGGTATTCCCCCTTTTATGGTATCCCTTGAAAAAAAACCTAGTCTTGCATATGATTAAATACATTTATTGGGGCTTTTGTGGGCTCTACAGTAAATCAATTGCTTTCACTGCTAGGAAACAATTACTTTTGCTTTTATTTTGAGTAAAAAAAATAATATTGTTACTTGGATTTTCCCGTGTCCTTTATAACGTTTATAGCTCTGGCATTACATTTTATGGCACACATGACCCGGCCCAACAAAGTGACGTTTTGTCAGATCCGGCCCTCGTAACAAATGAGTCTGACACCCCTGTATGTCTTCCGTTGTCATTCTTGGCTGTAATATGCAGACTTCAAGGTGCTTCTGTAGACGAGACACACAGATTGCTTTATGCTTCTTGCTCTCAGGCGGTCACTTGCTTCCACGTAGTTCTATCCAAATAATCCTGTCCAAATATTTTCAGCAGGTAGAAAGCAACATCCCATCAATGGGATCGCTAGCCTAAATGTCACAGTTTCACCAAGGCTTCTTCATAGATGGACAATTGCCACGCACAACATAAGAACATCCTTACATTGCACAGAGAACATTCATATCTTCACAAAGGTTTTCGCATTTAGAAGAAGAAGAAGAAGAGATTAGATTAGATTTATACCCCGCCCTTCACTCACTTGGAGACTCAGAGCGGCTTACAAACTCCTTTCCCTTCTCTTCCCCACAACAGACACCCTGTGAGGTAGGTGGGGCTGAAAGAGCTTTTTCCCAAGCTGTCCTTGAGAGAACAGCTGGTACCAGGGGTCATTTCGTAGAAAAAGAGGTGCAGGAGCTCATTAGCATAACTCATGTGCATAACTTATTTGCATATGCCACAACCCCTAACATACCGGAAGTGTGTCAGAAGGCAACACCCACCCCTCAGGCTCCACTCCACAGGTGAGTGAAACTGACCTGCTCTTCCTCCATTCCCTTCCTCATCCAATACTTTGTGCAATAAAAATAAGCGTAAAGAACACACCCTCATTCTCTTCCTGCTCCCTTAAAACCACTAGGTTTCAAGTAGACTTGAGATACCCAGGACATGTGCACCACCCATCCCTTCCCCTCCCCACAACAAGACACCCTGTGAGGTAGGTGGGGCTGAGAGAGGTCTTTTGAGAACTGCTCATGAGAGAACAGCTCTGAGAGAACTTGTGACTGGCCCAAGGTCACACCAGCAGCTGCATGTGGAGGAGAGGGGAATCAAACCCAGTTCTCCCAGATTAGAGTCCAGCTCCTGACCACTACACCAAACTGATGGGGTGGAAGCTGCTGAAGGGTTGGTGAAATTTCTCCAGTACTTATGTGCCATGTCCCCAGATAAAAAATGGTATACTTAGAAAATTTATATGCTACCTTGAGCAAGTCTTTGGAAAAGCAGCACACAGTCATAAAAAGAACAATGATAAAATTATCAATATTAAAACAAAACTTAAAAAACAATAAGGACCCTAGCAGGGCTTTCCCTGGGGCGCTGCTCCTCTGCACTGCTCGGGGAAGCCGAGGAGGGGGTGGGGCTTGGTCATATGCCCGCCCCCTGGGCTCCTTACTCCCGGAGCTGCGCTCCTGTGCACTTCCACTCCAACGGATCCCTGGCTGGTACAGAGCTATGGCTTGCCCAAGGTCATCCAGCCAGGTGCAAGTGGAGGAGTGGGGAATCAAACCCGGTTCTCCCAGATTAGAATCCGCGCACTTAACCACTACACCAAACTGGCTCCCGTGAATATCCCGTGAATTACCATGTGAATATTTACTATGTTTATACTTATGATTTGTTGAGATTTCAGTCTTAATTATTGTTGAAATATATGAAATGAGAGCCAGTTTGGTGCAGTGGTTAAGTATAAATCCAGTCTCTTCTTCTTCTTCTTCTTCTTCTTCTTCTTTTTCTCCTCCTCCTCCTTTGCACCCCCCTTCCAAGCCCATGGGACCTTGTAGTAAGGGTACTTGGAGCTTACCAGCTGCTGTCCTTTATTCACTTTATATCTCCAGTACCCGGTATTACATTTTATGGCACACATGGCCCGGCCTGACAAACTGACATTTATGTCAGATCTGGCCCTCATAACAAATGAATTCAACAACTCTGCCTTCAGTTAATAGGGTCCTGGATAGCAGACGCTGGAAAAGATCCTTCTGTCCATGAAAACCCAGCGAGGCACTGACAATATTGTACTTGACCAAACCATGCTGTGATTTGGGATAGGTTAACTTCACATGTTCCTACAGGTGCAGGTAGAACACTGCTCTTCCAGACAGAAGCTCCATCTACAGCTTCTTTGGGGTAGTGGGTAGAGTGTCAGACTAGACCCATGGTCATCCCCCTAACAGAACATGGAGCACATTGGGTAACCTTGGTCTAGTCCCTCTCGCTCAGTCTAACCTACCTCACAGTGTTGTTATGAAGATAAAATGGGGAGGGGAGATCCATGTATATGACCTTGGTCTCCTTGAAGGAAAGGTAGGACACAAGTGTTCTAGACAGATAGGGTCGCCATCAATGCTCCCCCTAAGCTGTGGAATCTTGTGAGCCAAAGTTCTACTTTGTGAGCCACTGGCATTAAAGTTGTGAGCGAGCGACTGGGCTCCTGCATAAATTAGTTTGCTCTGGAGCTGTTCTTCCTTAGCGAAGACAAAAACGAAGCGGAGGCCAGAAAACTGTGAGCTAGCTCATGCTAACTCAGTTTAGAGGGAACACTGGTTGCCATACTTCCAGGTGGGGCCTGGAGTTCTCTCAGCATTACAACTGATCTCCAGACGGCAGAAATCAGTTCCCCTGAAGCAAGTGGCAGTTTTTGAGGGCAGACTCTATGGAATCACATCCCTGCTGAACTCTCTTCCCTCCTCCACCCTCCCAAGGCTCAGCCCCCAGATCTCCAGGAATCTCCCAAGCCAGAGTTGGCAACCTTACAGTAACCCAGCATCCTTTCCCCAGAACTGGCCTTTGGAATGTTTCCAGGAATCCCGCAAACAGAGGGGAAGAAGGCAATGACCCTCCCAGCAACTCATTCTCAGAGACACATTGCTGTTGGAGTCCTCCCCAAAAGAGACGCCTACACTCCCTCCCAAACATCAGCGTGGCAGAAATGCCCCTGTGACACAGAAGTTAAAGACTTTGATACACCGGAGAAAACGCAAGTGACAGGCACCTTTTAAATCTCATTGCATGGGAAGCTCCAACGGAGGTGCTGGTGTACAGTCTCCGGGAAGACGCAGTTGCTGGTGACTCAACAACAAAATCAATAATTGCTTATTACAGTTCATGAAAGTTCCGCACATCCTCTCCGTAGGAACTCACCTTCACACATACCTGAATTCCAGATGATCTTGGAGTTTATTTACTTGCGCTGTCCATCTGTGCTGTTAATTGCCCCCTAGTGGTCTAGCACCATCCGCAGAGGTGGGTAGAAGGCCCAGACCAGGGACATGGGGGCATGTGTGAAATGAGCCTCTGGAGATCATTGGTCAAGGATAATTGACATCATTGGGACCATTTGCCTTCTGTGAGCCCTTACTGGCCAGGAGGGATCAATTTCCCACCGCTGAGAAGAAGCCAAAGCAAAATACTAATTCTTTTTTTTCCCCCTCTTTGCTCTTGTCCTGATGGCCAATTAGCTCAAGGAATTGTGGCTGTTCCATTCTCCTGGGGAACAGAGCACAGCACAGTGTGAGGAGCAGCCGGATGATAGGCTCTAAGTCATCTGCAACAGCCAATCGTTGTCCTTTGGGAATCAGACACTTGCTGCTTTCAGGGACTTATTGAGACGGATACCTAATTGGGCATGGAAAATGCAAGGTTCTTATAGCGCGTGCACACAAAAGCCAACGACTAAGCCAATGCTTAAGTTGCTTTTTTTTTAAAAAAAAGCTTCCTGCTGCAGTTCATTCCCTCTGAGCCAGAAACCTTGCCTCCTAACCGTAGATGCAGGGCAGCTCGCTGTAATTAAACACTGGTGAATCCCCACTTTCTGCACAGCATTTCTGCTTCAGGCCAGACATCGGCGCCATTTAGGCACTCTCAGGAGCATTTGGAATTGTTTATATATGAATGGCTCTCCTGGCGCTTCTGTGACGAGGGGCCATTGCTCAGTGGTACAGCACTTCCTTGACACCCGAGGTTTCATGCTTGCAATGGGCACATTGCCATTTCCAGTGATCTTAGGTATTAGTGCCGGTAAAGACATCTGCCAGAGATATTGCAAAGGACATTCTGTCAAAAAAGACAGTAATTGGGCCTGATGGCTGACGTGGCTGATTCACTACAGGGCTATCGTCAGAAAGGGCTGGCATGGCACAATGGTTGGAATGTCAGTCTGGGAGCTGGGGAAAGAATAAAAGAATTCAGTGACACCAAGCGGCAACTGACCTATCACAAAGCCTCATGGGGTTTTCAAGGCGAGAGATGAGCACAGGTGGTTTGCCATTGCCTGCGTGGCAACCCCTGGACTTCTTCAGTGGTCTCCCATCCAAGTACTAAAGGTAAAGGTTCCCCTTGCTCGAAAGCCAGTTGACTCCAACTCCAGGGGGCGGTGCTCATCTCCATCCCCAAGCTGAAGAGGCAGCACTGTCTGAAGACATTTCCGTGGTCATGTGGCCGGCATGGCTAGATGCCAAGGCACACGGAACGCTGTTACCTTCCCACCGAAGCGCTACCTATTTATCTACTTGCAATCTCTTGCTTTCAAACTGCTAGGTTGGCAGGAGCTGGGGCCAGAGACGGGAACTCACCCCATCACGCGGCACTCAGGTCTCGAACTGCCGAACTACTGATCTTCCGGTCTGCAGTTCAGCCTCTTAACCTCTGAGCCACTGCAGCACTAACCAGGTTCAAATCCCCACTCTGCCATGGAAGCTTACTCAGGTTCCTTGGGCCAGTCATTCTCTACGTTTAACTTAATTCATGGAATTGTTAGTTATATAATGAAGGGGATAATGTTGTATGTCATTTTGGGTCCCTACCAGGGAAAAAAACAGGTTACAAAAGACCAGGTAACGAGGTTGCGTCAGCTCATGTGCAACACTAATTTTCTCCACCTCGTTTTTTTTGTCACACGAAAGCTTGTATTTAACGATATATATTTTAAAGAAAAAATAAAATTCCTTGTTACAAACAGGCGTCCGTTGGAGCGGGAGCGCACAGGAGCGCAGCTCCGGGAGTGAGGAGCCCAGGGGGCGGGCACATGACCAAGCCCCACCCCCTCCTCAGCTTCCTCGAGCAGTGCAGAGGTGCAGCGCCCCGGGGAAAGCCCTGCTAGGGTCTTTATTGTTTTTAATGTTTTGTTTTAATATTGATAATTTTATCATTGTTCCTTTTATGACTGTGTGCTGCTTTTCCAGAGACTTGCTCAAGGTGGCATATAAATTTTCTAAGTATACCATTTTTTATCTGGGCACATGGCACATAAGTACTGGAGAAATTTCACCAACCCTTCAGCAGCTTCCACCTTATCAGTTTGGTGTAGTGGTCAGGAGTTGGACCCTAATCTTGGAGAACCGGGTTTGATTCCCCACTCCTCCACATGCAGCTGCTGGTGTGACCTTGGGCCAGTCACAAGTTCTCTCAGAGCTGTTCTCTCATGAGCAGTTCTCAAAAGACCTCTCTCAGCCCCACCTACCTCACAGGGTGTCCTGTTGTGGGGAGGGAAAGCGAAAGGGATGGGTGGTGCACGTGTCCTGGGTATCTCAAGTCTACTTGAAATCTGGTGGTTTCAAGGGAGCAGGAAGAGAATGAGGGTGTGTTCTTTACGCTTATTTTTATTGCTCAAAGTATTGGATGGGGAAGGGAATGGAGGAAGAGCAGGTCAGTTTCACTCACCTGTGGAGTGGAGCCTGAGAGGTGGGTGTTGCCTTCTGACACACTTCCAGTATGTTAGGGGGTGTGGCATATGCAAATGAGTTATGCTAATGAGCTCCTGCACCTCTTTTTCTACAAAATGACCGCTGGTTACAAAAATAACTAGGATAATAGTAGACTACTATCCAGAAGTGGTAGTACCTCACCTTCCACCCACCTAACCTGTCCAGCTTGGTACCCCTGGGTCAGAGGGGATATTCTGAGAACTCTGTGGATCCCAACGTCCTTAAATGATCCCTTAAGTGACTGTGGCTGTTGAATATGCTTTGTTCACAGCATCCCTGCAGGCAATGTATCTAATGGTGGACTGTCGAAGGATGTATCTGGCTGCACAGGCACAAAGAGGGGGTGGGATCAGAGCCAATCCACACTTGATAAGTCAGTTTAATGAATTGACCATGACTCCAGTGGATCTGCGTCTCTTCTCCAGTAGTGAAGATTTAGTTCATGTGCCAGCAGTAAAGCAGCTACGAGCTGCTTCTTGTTCGTTACTGACTGTGATGAGGTCTGACCTAGACCTGTAGCACAAACAGTTCCTGCACATGCACATGGATGCTTGGTCCGGTGTACACGATGGATTTCGACAAAACCCATTGAGGTGATCCAATCAGAGCTCACCTCATGTGCAGTCCAGAAAGTCGGATCAAGGCAAGTTTGCCTGGTAGTCATATTTATGTCTAAATGTTCAGGTTTTGTTGATTTTGTTTTGCTGGAAAACGAATTAGACAGAACTGGATACGAAATGGATTCAGGACAGGGATGCTAGTGATCTTCTTATCCCTTGCAGATCTCCATTTCAGTGTTGCTTACGTGAACCGTGCCTATGATTCTTTACTTTCACACCATTTTTCTGTTTTCTCACACTAACGTTCCCCTGTAAAAATATTCAAATTTTCCACGATGGCATATTCTGTTACTGTATCTATTTTTAATATTTTAATGAACCTGTTATTAAGGTTGTGGTAAGCTGCCTTCAGCTGGAATATAAATATTTTATGATAAATTCGTACTTTTTTATATCTGTGCGCCAATACATTAGCAATAGATGCTACCAAACATTCACAAAGCATCGAATCCAGGATGAATATTTTGATTGCTACCATGAAAATCAACATTTTACCCCAATACATGCAGTGCAAGTTCAGGAGCTTTGTGTAGGCACAATTCCACTTTAACTCTTTATTAAAGTAATGGTAACCTCACGGAATAAAATCAGCCATACTGCATGATGTTAATCTTTCTGTTAATATAGAGAAACCACACAGAACAGGACAGGACACTGCCGAGCGAATGGAAAGGGAATCAACAGTACATCATTATCATGGGAAGATGGCTGTCACCACCTTATAAGAGTCAGTTTGTCGCTCTCTTTCATTAACAAATATTTGAACTCTGGACATGGCTGGGGGCAGGAGCCATAGGGTGCTTTCCCTGTGGCTTTTAGCCCATAGACTTAAAGGACTATGACGGTGGACATCTGCTCAGGATGTTTTGTATACCTTTGGTTTGGTTTGCTTTGCACAAAGAATAGGTTTGCATGGAGGATAGGTCTATCAGGGCCTGCTAGCCATGATGACTGAAGAGAACCTCTGCATTTGGAGGTTGTCAGGAATTCCTTCTTTAGGTCTCTACATACAGTTAATATGTTGTAGGGTTTCCAGCCTCCAGGTGGAGCCAGGGGATCTCCCAGAATTACAATTTATCTCCAGGGTATAGAGATCAATTCCCCTGGAGAAAATAGATGCTTTGGAGGGTGGACTCTGTGGCACTGTATCCCACTGGGGGTCCATATTCTCCCCAGGCTTCATTCCCAAATCTCCACAAGTTTTCCAACCAAGATCTGGCAACCCTACCCCTACCCTAAGAGCCGCGATCAACCCTGTTCTCTTTTTATTCAAGAGAAAGTCCACTGATAAACAGAAGCAGTTTCAAGTAGCCACTTCATTGAGGTCACAAGTCTATCCATTCTGATCAACTTTAAACACAGGAGCTGCCCATATGAGCTTGGAGAACGTGATAGCAGGACATTACAGTCACGGACTCCAGCATTAGCGGCCTGTTGTGCTCAGAGATTGTCAATCTGTGGGGCCTCTAATTCTGGTTTCGGATTAGCACAGTGTGACCCGGCTGCTATTTCCTTGTCATTCCTTCTCTGAGTGTAAATAAAAAGACTGAGTCACACCAGGTAAAACGTCCAGTCCTTTTTTTTTCCCCTCCAAAAGGAAATGGACCATGCAAAAACTATTCCATACGCTCCAACCAGACTTATTTACCAAGGATGGTTCCGATTTTCCAGTCCCCGTCTCTAGAAAACTTCTGCCCCTGTTTTGCCTGCTGGGAATGCATTATTAAAAGTTTCAGAGTGGGAGCTGCTAGTGTTTGCGTTCTTCCAGCTCCCTCTCCTAGAGGGTCTCTGGAAGTTAAGTCTCTACACCTGCCTTTCGCTCACATCCGTGTCAATGGATGCATGTCAATGCATGCGGAGGAACACCAAAGGGCGGCATGCTGTGCCTGGCTTCCTGCAGCTGCCGAGGAATATTTTTGAACTTTCACTAACAGATGGTAGGGCAACTGTGATCTTTTGACTGTACCTTTGACCTAAAGAGCACCTTTCTTTGCTTTTTTATTATTTCAAAAATGCATATGCTGCCTCTTCAAATATCAGCTTGAGGTGGCCCTTCACAAGACAAGATCAAAACCATTAAAAGCTAACAAACCATTAGAAACCTAGAGCCTAAAAACCCACAGGACAAAACATTTAGCACCCTGAGTGATCCTTGTAATAGTCCTCAGACTAGAAGCAGGTAATAAAAACAATGAAAATTGATCAAAACCCTGTTTAGAAGCCTGGGAGGAAAATATATATTTTTTTAAGCTTGTGCCTAAAAGAGAATAGAATAGGTGGTAGGCAGGGCTATTTTGGGGCAGGAACACACAGGAACGGAGTTCTGGCTGGCTTCCAAGTTGGCCATGCCTACAGCCCCCCCCCCCCAGTTCCCCAGGTGCCTCGCAAGCTGCGGGGCACCTGGGAAAGCCAATCTGATCCAGGGAGGGAAGGCAGTTTAAACTGCCTCCCCTCCTGGGGAAGCCGATCCAGAAACTGCCTTCCTTCCCTCGGGTTCCCCATGCAGGGCACCTGGGGAAGCTGATCATGGGAGGGAGCTGCACTGTCAGGGGTGTGGCCTAATATGCTAATGAGTTTCTGCTGTTGGGTGTGACCTATTATGCTAATGAGTTTCTGCTGGGCTTTTTCTACAAAAAACCCCGCTGGTGGTAGGTGAGCCTTTTTTAAACAGCATGGTAAAGGAAGGGAAAAACATGCAGCTGCTCAGATACAGCATTACATATTTATTTATTTATGTTCTCCCATAATTTATAGTCCTCCTTTCTCACTTGGACTTAAGGCAGATTACACAGAGTGAGTCAATAACATCAGCAGGATGGGGTAAACAATACAATAGGATTAGGGTTGTAGAACCAATCAGGAATCCAAAGACAGAACTGAAGCAAAGCGTAAGTCTTAACATGGCACATTCAGCAATACAGATTTACATAGTTGGATCCTAGCATCAGTAAGTTAAACACAACACATTAAATGATACAAAAATTACAAAGTAGGATCCCAGCTTCAGTAAGTAGCATTCAGAACCATTTTTGCCAGGGCTTTTTTTCCTGGGGAAATGCGCTGGAACCGACAAAATTCTTTTAAAAATGCTTAAAAGTTCATGAGTTGTAAGTATACAGATTGAAAACTTCATTTCCCTCTTGAGAGTTCTGACACCACCACCACCTCCTCCTCCTCCTCCTCCTCTTCTTCTTCAAAAACACCCTGGTTTTTGCACTACCAAGTATACAGTATGCACTACCGGTTGCAGTCCAATGCACCCATGATATTATGCCATTTTTTGGCCATGGTGTGACAGAGTGTTGGACTGGATGGGCCATTGGCCTGATCCAACATTAGCTTCTCTTATGTTCTTAGGTACTTCTTCTTATTATTATTATTTATGAATTGTCACAGTCAGATATTTGACTGGTAGATGGTGTTGTGCAACTCAAAATCTAGCCAAGTTCTAGGGAATTGGAGATGTGTCTTCTTGGGATCCTCACTGATCCAAGCAACACTATCTTCTGGAACTGAGCTGGTGTTATTTGTTCAGTGTCCAGAATGTCCAGGTATTTCTTGAGCCTTCTAGGCACTGCTCCAAGGGCTCCAATGACAACTGGCACCATGGCAACCTTCTTTCCCCAGAGGCACTCTAACTCTGCTTGTAGGTCTTGGTATTTTGTGGTCTTTTCCTGTTCTTTCTTTTCCATTCTGCTTTCTCCTGGGATTGCGCTGTCAATGATCCAAACCCTGTTTCTCTCTTCCCCCCCTAAAATTGTGACTTCAGGGTTGTTATGGTCTAGGTCAGGGGTGGGCAAATGGCGGCCCGGGAGCCACATGCGGCCCGCCACAGAGTTTTTTGTGGCCTGCCAAGAAGATTTCAGGACTTCAAGAAAACTGAGCCTAAATTCAATTTGCTCTCTTATCCCATCACTGCTGATATTGATACAGCACCTGAGGAGCTGCAGCTTGAATTTATTGACATGCAGTCAGATCACACTGTGAAAGAAATGTTTAATGCTGTGACATTAGTTGACTTTTACAAATCTTTGTCTGCTGGAAAAATTTTCATGTATGAAGAAATTTGCTGGGGACATGTTCTCTATTTTTGGGTCTACCTATATTTGTGAGCAAAGTTTTTCTTGCATCAAGATCAACAAGAGTAAATATAGATGCTCTTTAACAGACATTAACTTGCAGGCTGTGATGAGAATCTCAACAAGCAATCTCACTCCTGATTTCAAAAAAATGGTAGAAAAGTGTGATAGGGTACATTTGTCTCATTAAACTGATTCTAAAATTAAATGTGCTTGCAGCTATAGATTATACGAAATTAGCACAATAAATAAATTGAATAAAACTACTATTTTATTTAATTTATTGATTTTTATGATACAATGTATACCTTTTCTGAAATGCAAAGTTAACTAATGAATGCAATCATTTTAAAAGGTGCGGCCCTCTGCTAACCTCCGCTCCCACAAAGTGGCCCCCGAGCCAAAACAATTGCCCACCCCTGGTCTAGGTGTTTACTTGTTTGTAAATGGAAGTCCAAAAGAATCTTTGTTTCATCAGTCCCCATGATCTTGTTTGGTTTGTGCTTCAATGAATTTCTGGCTAATGGTAAGCCGTACTTCTTGCAGATTCCAGCGCAACATAGCTGCAATTCTATCGTGATGTTCTTTATGGTCAATTTGAGCAATTTTATTGCAGGCACTGACCATGTGATCGACTGTTTCATCCTCTGTCTTGTAAAGGGGACATCTGCTGTTATCAGTGGGCTTCTGAATCTTGGCTTTCACACTTCTCATTTCAAGTGCCTGCTCTTGCGCAGCTAGAATGGGTCCTTCCAGTTCTTTCTTCAAGTGCCCATTTTGGAGCCACTTCCAGGTGTTTTCAAAATCAGCTTTATTCTCTATGTCTTTCAAATATTTCCCATGCAAGTGCTTTTGTTTCCAGTTGTCAAAGTGAGTTTCAGTTTCAGTCTTTTTGTAATGTTCTGTGGTTTCTGTAACCTTAAATAAATCTGCCCCGTACATTTCAGCTAGAAGCTTCTCTTCGGTTTTTTTGGTGTAGTCACTCAGTGTTTGTTTTTCTTCTTCAATTGTTTGCTTAACCTTCAAGCAACCTCTTCCACCTAATTTTTGTGGTAAAGACTGATAATCAACACCACTTCTGGCATGCAGTGAGTGATGCACTGTCATTATCTTACTGTCTATTGTTTATAATTCTCCTAGTTTCCAATCGATAATAGTCTTAGACAGGGCTTTTTTCTGTAGAAAAAGCCCAGCAGGAACTCGTTAGTATAACAGGCCACACCCAACAGCAGGAACTCATTAGCATATTAGGCCACACCACTGACATCACAGCTTATTAGCATATTAGGCCACACCCCCACATTACCAGAAGAGTGGTCATCCAGCCACACCCACCTTTTCCTTCTTATTCTGTTTACCTTGTTTGTTGTCAAAACCCAGGGCTGTTTTTGTAGCAGGAATTAATTTGCATGTTAGGCCACATACCCCTAATGTAGCCAATCCTAATGAGTTTCTGCAGTTGGGTGTGGCCTATTATGCTAATGAGTTCCTGCTGGGTGTGGCCAACTCAGGAGCCAGCTGGAACTCCATTCCTGTCCGTTCCTGCCCAAAAATAGCCCTGGTCTTAGAACTGGGACTGCCCACGTGTTAATTGCCCCTACTGTGTTGCCTCCACTTAATTTTGTTTGCAATATCTTTTTAGTAATTCTCCTTATTGTATTTTTCTCGATAAGGGTATGTTTGAGGCTGTCAGCTTCCAAAATTCCAAGGTATGTTGACATTGTCATTGTTTGGCATCTTGATTTCTTCTTGTTCAAGGAACTTTCCTACATTCAGTGCTAATGTTGCACATTTGTCAAGGCCAAATCCCACTCCTATTATCTTTGCTGAATATTCGTACTGTAAAGTCAACCATACACAATAAGTGTGAAAACTCTGGGCCAGTCTTTGAAAGCTGGTAGCCTAGGCCTGTGCTGTTGAGAATGATTGGGGCAATGACAATGAGCAGTGGTGATAGTGAGTCTCCTTGGAAAATTCCTTGTTTGATACTTTGATTTCTTCTCAATTTAGGGTTGCTAGGTCTTACCTGGCTGCCAGTGGGGGGGTCCCTCCACTAGCCCAGGATGTCTTCAGTGCACACACACCATGATGACATCACCTGGAAGTGATGTCATCACACAGGGTACATTGTGGGGGGGCGCTCTATCATTTAGGAAAAACTCTATGGCTTTTCCTTCAATGATCACACATCTCCCCTGCAAGGTGCCCTGCACAATGACATCACCTCTTGGTGAAGTTATTGCACTGGGCACGGTCACTCAAACCAGGCACTTTGGGGGTGGGATTCCCCCCACCAGCTGGATTGGGGCTAACAAATTGGAGGCTGTGAAAGCGGGCAAACCCCCGCCCCCATCAGGGGAATGGGAACCCTATCTCCATTCACTATCGACCTGGTGTTCTATTTAATCATGGCAGTTTTGATAAATGTTATTACCGTTTTGCTGATGCCTAATATTTCTAGTGTTTTCAGGATCCATGTATGAGGGAGTGAATCAAATGCTTTCTTGTAATCGATCTAAGCAACACTGAGGTTTGTTTCCTACCTTTTACAATTTTGTAAGACCATTTTATCTATCCATAACAGATCTTTAGTGCTTCGGGATTTTTTAGAAAATTTCTTTTTGTTATTATTATAGTTCTGGGGTTTCCTCCATGAAATTGAAAACCTAGTGGCATGTGTTACTCTAGCATTTGTTTCAATATTCATCCCCACTCTCTGAATCTACTCCCCTGCCGCAAACCTTAAAGTCACCTCTCATCGCTGGTAGCCAGATCAATGGGCATGGACACAGGAAATGCACACCCCAAGAGGTTTTTGCTATTTTTGAGCCAGTGTGTAGCAGAATGTTTTGTGGTGCACCATCAATTTAAGCAACAATCCTACACCCATGTACAGCAGAGCAGGTGGAGCCTTCAAGTGGTCTTATGGTGAAAGGTGCTGGGTTTGCAAAGAGAGTGCTGGTATGAGAGTAGGGCTGTTACAAGCAGGTAGGGTTTCCAACCTCCAGGTGGGGCCTGGGGATCTCCCGCTTTTACAACTGCTCTCCAGCTGGCAGAGATCAGATCACCTGGAGAAAATGGCTGCTTTGAAGGGTAGACTCTACGGCATTATACCATGCTGAGGCCCCTCCCCTCCCCAAACCCTCCCCTCTCTTGGCTCCACCCCCAAAGTCCCCAGGTATTTTCCAACTGAGACCTGGCAACCCTACAAGCAGGCCCATGTGAAATGTTGGTGGGAATGCTGTTTGTGAGCCTCCCCTTCCTCATGAAAGGGTGAGGGAGGCAAAACAGAAGGCAAAAGAAAGCTGAAGGCAATCAAAGCCTGATTAATGCCCATCCATCCATCTCCCCCCTAACCTCTACCTGCTATACTGTTTTCAATCACAGTTGAAAACAGGGACACGTATAGAACATTCTGGTTCTAACTGCCCAAGATGTGTTCTTCATCCACCATTAGATATTGTTGCAGGCTCTGCTCACTGATAGATGGCCTCCCGGTTTATCAAGCCACAATCTGTCCGTCACCATTTTAAAAGCCAAAAGGTTGGGGTTTTTTTCTGCTTTATGCTGAAGTTATGATAGAAGCTGAATTCTACAGGCTGTTATCAATAGTCTAAAATATACTTCAGTATGTGCAAAGTGAGAAATGGCCAGCTGTGCTTTTATATGATGTTTTATTGTTTATGTGCATGAGTCAATATGGGCCAAATAGCCCAGTTTAGCCCGAGGTTGTCAGAGCTGGAAAGCTAAGCAGAGTTGTCCACGATTAGTAGTTGGATGGGAGACTGCCACGGAAGACTGGGATTGCTACGCGGAGGAAGGCAATGGCAAACTACCTCTCCTAATCTCTTAAATGGAACACCCCATGGATAGGGTAGCCATGAGCCAGGTGAGACTCTAAAGCATATTATAATTCACATGAATTAATGCATGTGTCACATGCTCTAAATGGTTTGGTTATCTGTAGGACCAGATTATCCCAAACTGTCCAATTTGCCACTGACAATCTTTATCTGAAGCCCTGCTCTCTGTGCCTCAAAGAAGCATTGGTGGTGCTTTGTCACTGAGAGCCAGTTTGGCGTAGCGGTTAAGAACACAAATTCTAATCTGGGAGAACCGGGTTGGATTCCCCACTCCTTCACATGCCTCTGCCTTTGAGAGCCAATTTGGTGTAGCAGTTAAAAGCACAGACTCTAATCTTGGAGAACCGGGTTTGATTCCCCACTTCTCCACATGCCTTTGTCTTTAAGAGTCAGTTTGGTGTAGTGGTTAACAGCACAGACTTTAATCTAGGAGAACCAGGTTTGATTCCCTACTCCTCCACATGCAGCTGCTGGGTTACCTTGGGAAAGCCACAGTCCTCTCAGAGCTATTTTCTCAAGAGCAGTTCTCAGTCAGAGATCTCTCAGCCCCACCTACCTTACAAGGTGTCTGTTGTGGGGAGAGGAAGGGAAGGAGATAGTAAGCTGCTCTTAGACTCTAAGTGAAGGTTGGGGTATACATTCAATCTCCTCTCCTCCTCCTCCTCTGCCTTCTCCTCCTCCAGAGCACCTGTCTGGTTTTGGCATGCTTGACTCCTACATGGCTAGGATTCAGGTGTCAGGCTAACACTCCTCTATTTATCTAGGCTCTTAACTGAATTTTCATCCCATCTTTTAGCTGTTATTTTTACGATCCTCAGCCTCTATACTATCTTGGTTAATTTTTAGGACCTTTTTTCTGAGCCACTATGTCAAGATATGATATATGGGGATGGTTTTATTATTGGAGGCATTATTGAACTGTTTTTATTGATCTATTGGCCTAAATTTTGTTGTTGTTTTTTTATTAGCCACCTCAAGCAAGACCTCTGGATCTGGCATAGTAATATTCAAACTAAGGAAATTTAAAGGAAATGCTTCCTCCTTAAAATTTTAACTTTTAGAGGTCAAGTGTGGGGGACAGACATTGAGCTTCAGGTTGCCAGACTCCAGGTGGGGTCTGGAGATCTCCTGGAATTACAGCTGATCTCCAGACTGATCCCCCCTGGTGCAAATGGCAACTGGATGCTAACTAATTAATTAATTATCGTATGGCATTGTGTAATTTAATTGGGACAAGTATAAAAAAATAAGCAGTGCCCCTGGTCAATATAGACTGTGTGTCATATGCAGATACATGCAGTATATTTCAGCTATTATTTTCACCAAACCCATTCTTGAGAACTCTGTAATAAATCTGATGGGATGACTACAACTGGAGCCAGATGAATAAAAGCATTGTTTGTATTAACCAGTTGAGTGTGCCCCAATATAGGAGAGCTTTTATGCTTACTAGGTTGAATTTGATACCATCTCGAATAATGAATGGTCATTACAAGAAGGTGCCTTGTTTGGAGAGACTAGGCTTATGGGCTACTGGGAAAATTCATACACTGGAGTGTTGTTTATTGGAATCCCCCCCCCCCCTCAAATGTGAGAGATTTGTGGATTATTCCATCTCTAGGTGGGATGTAAGGTGCATCAGTGGGAGAAAAACTGAGGAGACTTTTGGCTGGAGTGGATTTGGAGGTTACTTTGGCTGTTGTGAAATTTTATTCATAAGCTACAACTTGTAGGAAATGATTATAGACAGGGGTCATTTCGTAGAAAAAGAGGTGCAGGAGCTCATTAGCATAACTCATTAGCATAACTCATTTGCATATGCTACACCACCTGACATCACTGAAAGAAAGAAAGAAAGAAAGAAAGAAAGAAAGAAAGAAAGAAAGAAAGAAAGAAAGAAAGAAAGAAAGAAAGAAAGAAAGAAAGGAAGGGAGGGGACAGCTACTAATCCAAGCCTCAGAAATACCACTGTTCTGGGAGGATAGCTTCAGTGGTGGCTGAAGCCTTCAGAAGGGTGGTCGGAGGAACAAGGACCTTTCCAGGGGGTGGAGTCATTTTGCTGCAGCCATGACACAAGCAGGCATTCCCCCGCGGGGGGGGGGGGGGGGCTGGCGCCAACTTCCGGAGCTGGGCTCCCCCGGGCTCCTGCTTAAAATGACCCCTGATTTTAGATGATTTTTTTTTTTTAAGCCTGGTTTATACAGATTCTAATTTGGCACTATTCAAAACCTTTAGATTACATTAGTGGTATATTTGTTTGTTTGTTTGTTTTGATTTATATCCCACCCTCCCTGCATTGCAGGTTCAGGACAGGTCCCATCACACCAAGCCAACAATTGCATAAATATGCCAAATAACAGTTGAAACCAATTAAAATACATTGAAATTAAAATACAAATTGTAATTGCCAATACTCCTAACCAGAGCCTCAACGGATGAGGTCTACTTGAGATTTCAGCTGGTGAGATGCTCCAGTGTATGAATTTTCCCAGTAGCCCATAAGCCTAGCCACTCCAAACAAGGCACCTTCTTGTAATGAACATTCATTATTCGAGATGATATCAGATTCATCCTAGCAAGCATAAAAGTTCTCCTATATTGGGGCATACTCAACTGCTTAATGCATAGTGGGAGACTTCTGTGATAGGGATAAGTACACGCTCTAACATGAGAGCTTAGAAAATCCAAATCATAGAAATGCTCCAAAATTACCATTCTAGCTTTCTCTGAGCCCATCAGCTCTGATTCCAAGATTTGAATTCCCAACATAGATAACACACAAAATACTAATAAATCATCCAAAACAAAAATAGGAATAGTAATTTAATTGGGACAAGTATATATATAAAAAAGCAGTGCCCCTGTTCAATATAGACTGTGTCATATGAGAGCCAGTTTGGTGTCGTGGTTAAGTGCGCGGACTCTAATCTGGGAGAACCGGGTTTGATTCCCCACTCCTCCACTTGCACCTGGCTGGATGACCTTGGGCAAGCCATAGCTCTGTACCAGCTGTTCCCTCAAGGACAGCTTGGGAAAGAGCTCTCTCAGCCCCACCTACCTCACAGGGTGTCTGTTGTGGGGAAGGGAAGGGAAAAGGAGTTTGTAAGCCGCTCTGAGACTCCCTTGGGGAGTGGAGGGTGGGGTATAAATCCAATCTCCTCTCCTCCTCCTCCTCATATGCAGATACATGCAGTATATTTCAAGTATTATTTTCGCCAAACCCATTCTTGAGAACTCTGTAATAAATCTGATGGGATGACTACAACTGGAGCCAGGTGAATAAAAGCATTGTTTGTTTTGTTTGTTTTGAAGTCTCTAATGAAATGCATCAAGCCTAGCTTTTTTGGCTCAATATGGTGGCCTGTATAAGGTTCAAAGGGAGAGAGCGAGAGCGAGCGGGGGAGGGGAGGATATTTGAGCAAGCAGAATTTATTTCAATGACATCTTTCCCCATCTCCTGCAAGCCGGGCCTGCCCATATCAATGAAGCCTCGGCAACCTAATGAAATTGACTTTGGAACTCATTCATTTGACAACAGGCTTTTTAACCTTCGCTCCTTAATTAGTCAGATGCTGGAGTTGAAAACAAGTGAGGAACTGGAATTGCAGTTTTAATTTATGACCTCCGTATCTGTACCTTTCCTTCCAAGAAGTGGCTTTTTTAAGTTTAGCACCATCTTTGGGATATGGGCTGGGCAATGGGAACATAACCAGGGCCTTCAGGGACGAGCAAAGGTTTGAATCTGGGGATTCCCACACCTAAGCTCACCCCCCCACACACACACAATACATCTTTTTAAACAGCCACCCACAGGCTTTGTGTGTCTATTTATTTCCTTTGTTTAAACCCTGCCTTTCTCCTCAGGGGTAACCCAAAGCAGCTTATATCATCTCCTCTGTTTCATTTTATCCTCACAACAACTTTGTGAGATAGGTTAGGCTGAAAGGGTGTGACTAGCCCAAGGAAGCTGCCATGGCAGAGTGGGGATTTGAACTTGGGCCTCTCAGATCTTAGTCAGACAGTCTAAACACTACACCACTCTTAAACTATGACTATTATCTACTACATCTCGAGGGCACTGTACACAGCATGGCCCTGATGAAATCCATGCCTCGAATCAGGGGTACCAACTGAAGTTCTCCTGGAATTATAACTAGGGGTGTGTGGGGGGCCACAGTTTTTTTCAGATTCAGGTATAATGAAGCTGAATTTTTTCAGTATTCCCAAAGATGCCCGAATGCCAGTACTGGTAATGTACTGATATCTGGAAATATTCAGGAATACCGAAAAAAATTCGGCTCCATTTATCCTGTGGGGCCATTGTAGTCAATGGCAAAATCTTCTAAGGAATATTCGGTGGGCTGGAGGGGGGGGGGGTTGAGATACAGGCACCAGATTTGTACCATGGCTGCTGGAGCCTCTCCCCAAAAGAACACCCAAGGTTGGAATGGTTTGGACCAGGAGGTCCAATTCTAGGGGCATCCAAAGTGTGTGCCCCCATCCTCCATTATTTCCAAAGGCAGGTAGATAAAACAACAGCCCAGCAGTTTCTCCCAGAGAATCTCTGCAGTAGAAACTAAGTAAGAAGTAGTGTGAGGGCGCATGTTTGCAAGGCCAGCAGCAGAACCAGTGCAATGTGCCCACCAGAACTAGTGCCACTGTGGCAGTGCCAAAACCCAACAGGACTGAGAATCTATGAAGTATAGGGGGCATATTTGCAAGGCCAGCAGCAGAACCAATGCAATGTTCTAGTGCTAGCACCCAGCGCAGAACCTAGTGCCAACCTACCTATCAACAGAACCCAGTACCAATCTACTAGCTGAACCCAGTGCCATTATGGCAAATGCCAGCTCAACAGGAGGACGGATGTCAATTTAAGCACAGAGTCATCACAACAACAATACAGAGAAGAATTTCAAAAAAAGAACAAACTTCTGTGATTGGCCAAAGAGCAGTGTGCCCACCCTTACCTGTTATCCTATTGGCCAGTGTTCCTTCCCGCCCCCGCCCCTGGGAAAGCAAGCTAGTAGTTGGGCTTCAAATTTGAGGCCAGCAGCAACAACAGCCCTGCAAGCTGCAATGCCATTTGCAAATGCGTTGCCATGATTGGCTATAGGGATGTGCATTCAGTTCATTTGAACCGAATGCACCCCCGAAAATGGCCCATTCGGCCCCCTTACGGGCAGCCACAGGCCAAATCAGATTCTCTGATCTAATTTGTCAGCAGCCCAAAAAGTGGCTGGAGGGGAGGGGGTTTGAGGGAGAGGCTCCAAACTCACAGGGTAGCTGCTGGAGCCTCTCCCCCAAATATCCACCAAGTTTCAAGAGGATTGGACCAGGGAGTCCAATTCTACAGACCCCCAAACAGGTTGCCCCCATTCCCACCATTGTTCTCTATGTCGGGAAAAAAGTAACTCCCTCCCCCAAGCCCGTATTCGGCAATGCTGAATAAAAGCCAAACAGAAAAGCAACAAGTATAGGAATTTAGTCTTGCTTATACCCTCAATATACATTTTGGCAGCTTTGGCTGTAGTCTCCTATGCCCCCTTGTCAAGTAGTCCTGAGAAGGACTGCTTGACTGGTCGATGGTCTCCGTGTGTGTAGTGTAGCCAGGAAATCCTGCGATTGTCTGGCAGCCATAAGTTCTAGCTCTTTAGTGTTATCCAGGGTGCCCCATGAGGCGGTGAGCCAGCATTGCACGCCGATCAATAAATACTTTGTACCTACTCATCTACAGGTCCCACAATACGATTAGCAGTGGCTGGTTGCGGATGGTGCTCTGTGCACGCCTGACAACTGATGGCGCTGAAGAACAAGTGCTGGGGCTTCAAAAGAAGGCTAGATCTTGTTGCCAGTCAGAAATTCTCCCCCAAGCAGCGACATGTTTATGTCATGTCCTTTCCTCAGACGTGCTCTTATCTCTCGCCCTCTCTCACATCCGCATACAATTGAGTATACTAAACCCTAAAGTAAATGAAACTTACAATAAAAACCAGGAAAAAATTGGCAAGTCGGCAGAGTGCGTATTATGCAGAGCATGTGAGTACTTAACGACTCTGGATTTCAGAGAAGAAGCTCTGCAAATAGCCTCACTGGCAGCCAAAAGTCCACATGGCAGCTGTCAAATGTACCACCTCTTCAGAGTTTACTCTGCCTTCTGCCTCCTAATTCAGGATCACCGGCTCTCCATTGGCAAGCTGCCTCCCCCCCCCCCCGTGTTTCACAGAGGAAATTGGAAACATGCTTGGAACGTTTCAGTCTTCAAAGTTCCCCCCGACCAGGGGCGTAGACTTTTTAAATCCCCGGGGGGGGCGGGGGCTCTTTGCGTGCGCGCACGGGACCATGTCGGAAACTCTGCTGCTGCCTCCCTCCCTCCGTCCCGCCCTTCCTTTCCTTCTTCGGAGTGCGGCCGCTCTCCTTCAGCAGCTGCAAGCAGCAGACACAACTTTTGGCTCGCCTTGCCGCCGCCGCCTCCCCTCCCTTCCGGGTGCCACTCCGCTCCACTCTTTCATCAGAGGAGCGGCCGAGAGCACCTGTGGCTCACTTTTGTCCCTAGATGCTCTCCGTACTACCAATGCTCCCGGCTTCACTCCTCTCGGGGCCTTTTTTAAAGATGGCGGCCGCAAGGCTGGCTCTGCGCGGCCGAGTTTCTGCAGCCGGGTAGCCGGTGACACTCTTTGACCCTGCCGCTCCTCCCCCCCCCGGCCCCAGGGAGGCAGACCCACGCTCGCCTCGCGCTCGGTGCAGATGAGCGCAGTCTCGGCGGCAGCAGCAGCCAGCTGGCTGGCTGATTGCCGCGCGCGCGAAGCACGGGACCATGTCCCTGCTGCCTCTCTCCCCCCCCCGCCGCCCCAGGGAGGCAGGAGGGCAGACCGGGGGTGGGGGGGAAGGAGAGGTGGCGACGGCCAGCTGGCCAGCTGACTGGCCACGGGTGGGCGCTCGATTTTGCCGGGGGTGGCTGAGCCCCCCCCCGGGAAATTTCGGGGGAGGCTCGAGCCCTCGAGCCCCCCCATAGTTGACGCCCATGCCCCCGACCACTGCCAAGTTACCAGCTCTTCTCTACCTGCTGTGCTGATTGACTCTGAAAAACAGTACGGGTGGTGGACCTCTTGATGGCACCTGGGTGGTGGCCACTGTGTGACAGAGGACTAGATGGGCCATGGGCCTGATCCAACATGGCTTCTCTTATGCTCTCATGGCTGATTTCGAAGTTCTCATCCCTGGTGTTCCGACCCACATATCCCCACTTCTATTTGGCTTCTCCCTTGTGCAAATCTGCTTATTTTTGCAGCATCTTCTGTTTCCTCAGTATATCCCCATAAAATCTTGGACTCCAGTGTTATTTGTATACAGGGCTGGCCAGAGGGCTGAGCACTCAGGCAAGACGAGGTTGCATACCACCCTACAGACCTGGCACCCATGCATACCCAGACTGCCTGCCTGCCCAACAGGTGTGCATGGACTTGAACTGCTGGCCAGCCAGCCAGCCAGCCCATCAGGCATCTTCATGTTTGGAGTTTAAGGGTGTCAACTCAACTCCAGCTTGGGAAATTCCTGGAGATTTAGGGGTAGACCCCCAGGATAGGGTTGCCTGCCATCCCTCCAATGGGGATGAATTTCCCCCCAATTTCAGCCCCCCCCAATCCAGCACTGACTAGCTGGCTGATGGAGAAACCTTGCCCCCAAAGAGCTCCACTGCAACCAATGTGATGATGTCATCCGAAGGTGACGTCACCACACCAGGCATGTCATTCGGGGGACGCTCTAGCTTTTTTGCTAAAAACTCTATGGTAACCCTGGACAGCAGCCAGGAGACCCCTACTGGCAGACAGTAGGCACCTGGCAACTCTACCTGGGGAGGACAAGGTTTGGGGAGGGGTTGACCTCAGTGGGGGTATAATGCCATAAAGTCCACCCTTGAAAGCTGCCACATTCTCCCAGGGAACAGAACTCTGTAATCTGGATACCAGTTGTGATGCCAGGAGACCTCCAGTCCCCACCTGGAGGTTAGTAACCCTAGCTGGAGTTGCTGTGGCTGGCCAGGCAACCCAAACAATGGCGCTGGCACTAGGGCCACCATGGGGTTGATGGCTCTTGGTGCCTAGGATTGCCATCCTCCAGGTGGAGCCTGAAGATCTCCTGGAATCGCAACTCATCTCCAAACTACAGAAGTCTGTTCCCCTGGAGAAAGTGGCTGCTTTGGAGGGTGGCCTCTTTCCTCTTTCTCCTTATCAAAGCAAGGCCCTCCCAGGCAAGAGACTCTCCAGCCTTCATGCAGGACACAGGACCTAGCTGCATTCGATTGCCTTCAAAATGTTCACCTCTTCGAGAGGCCCTGGTGGGAAGCTTGTTTTTAGGCCTCTCTCTGTACTCTTGCTTAATTAAGCTATGTGCTAATACGTTGGTTTTTGGCTTTGCCCCTAAGGCAACTCTATTTTCACTGTATCTCTTTTTTTATTTCAAGGAGTGTCTGCGAGACCAAAACAGCACTCAAGATGCATTAGAGGTTTCTGTTCCTTTTTTAAAAAAAATCCTGCCTTTCCTCTTGAAAGTTCAGCGTGGTAGATACGGCTCTCCTTCCCCAGTTTACCCTTACAACAACCCTGCAATGCAGGCAGGGCCATTGTCAGGCTTTTTTACACCTTAGGCAAGGCTAACTGCTTGCTTCTCTTTCTCCCCATCAGGTGAGCCCCGCGACCGGAGATGAGGATCTGCTCCTCGTCAGTGCCGCTCTCACCATTGTCCTCGCCTCACTTGCTGTCCTCTGCGCTACTCTGAGGTCTGTGCCCTAGGCGGTCACCTAGACTGGCCTAATGGTACCACCGGCCCTGAATGTAGGTGATGCTAAGAGCACATGGCTGGACCAGAGGCTGCTCAGTAAGCAGAATGGGAATTTGAACTCAGGCCTTCGCTCACCTCTCTAACTACTTTACTAAACTAGCTCTCCCTTATAGTATGTTGCCGCTCGTTCTCTGCTTTGTTTCTGGAGGTTGTGTGCAGCCCAGGTCTTTTGGAAGAAAGCCAAACCAACTGACAGGCTTTGCTATTCTATTGTTTACAGTTGCCAACCTCCAGGTGGTCAATACAAGAAAGGAGAACTATAGATATGATTCCAAATGGGGAAAAAAACCCAACAACCACCGTAGAGCAATAACTAATTAACTCTTAAACAAGTATCTTTTTAATCTATCAATTTACTAAGTACATGAATACTGAATAATAGGAATAAGACCTCTGCGTCCATTTAACAAAATCATTTATACAGCTGTCTCAGATGGTGTTGGGTGGCTTCTTCTCCATACAGGGGCAGTCTCCAGTCTTACAGGGGGCTAGCTGGAGAACCCGTTTGTAGAACTTCCTCAAAGACAGATCTGCGTGTTGGTAGTCAAATCAAAAAAGCCTTCAATCTCTTATCCCTTTAATCGCTGGCATTTGCCTTACAATCTTTCCAGAATCAAAAGCATCTTCACATGAGACAAATTTTGTCTTTATGACTCATTTCTCAGAAAGCTTATCAGAATCAAAGTATTCACGCACTGTCAAAGTGTACAGCATTATGATATTAAAAAGGATACTTAGCTTTATTGCGCTGTTTATTAGTATTTACTAGCTTTTCTATATATGTGTAAGAATTTAGTGATTTAAAGGGATTTGTTAACCAGTAGACTAGCACTGTATAAATGATTTTGTTAAAGGGGTCTTATTTCTATTATTTGATAGTTATGTACTTAGTAAATTGGTATTAGGGTTGCCAGGTCTTACCTGGCAGCCAGCAGGGGGTCCTGGTCCTGGAGACCTTCGGCACGCATCCAAAGTGCACGCACAGTGATGACATCACCTGGAAGTGACATCATCTTGCAGGGCATGTGGGCAGGGCCTCTACTGTTTGAGGAAAAACCATAGAGTTTTTCCTTGAATGATAGAATGTCCTCCCACAATGTGCCCTATATGATGACATCACCTCTGGTTACATCATCATGTCAGGCACGTTTGCCTGAACATGGCACTTTGGGGGCAGGGTTCCTCCCACTGGCCGGATCCAGGCTGTCAGATCAGGGGCCCTAAAAGAGAACAACACCGCCCCCAGGGGGAATGGCAAGCCTAATTGGTATATTCAAAAAGAGATGTGTATAAGAGTTAAGTAGTAATTCTTCTATGGTTATTGTAACTGTCAGGTGGTGGCTGGAGACCTCTTGGAATTACACCTGGGCTCCAGGTGATAGAGGTCAGATCCCCTGGAGGAAATGGTTTGCTTTGGAAGTTGGTCTCTCTGGCATGGTACCCTGCTTGAAGTCCCTCCCCTCCCCAGGCTCCAGGAGTTTCTCAAGCCAGAGCTGGCAAACCTACTATTGTTCTAATGGCAGTGGACTCAGCCAGAGTACTAGCAGTCTGGATATTCCAAGAGCCTTTTAAAACAATTTGCTCTGATCTCCAAAATTTGAAAAAAAAGATGGAGTGCTTTAAAGCCTAGCTGGAATGACTGAAGTTCATCCATCTTGTTTGTTATGACAGACCTGACGCTTCCCCACTCCCAGGCAGATCTTCCCGCCAGAAATATTTTTAGTTCCCTTCAGTGACTGAGCCGCCCTTCAGTAGCATTTATTTCTCCTTTATCTTATAATTGTCCCACCCTGGCACAGATATTACTTTAGACTTATGACCCAGAACAGGAACTAGAGGGAATACAGGAGCTGTCTTGTTTTAAAATACCCTCATGAAATGGCACATGAGGCAAAATTAACTTTTGAAACAGAATAAAGATTTTAATAAACAGGTAGGGCATAGATGCAAATGAGGATTCAAAGTATAGAAGTTTTTGGACATACAAGAGGGTGAAAACCTTTGACAACATATCTTTTGCTGCTTTCAAAAACCCCAATGACTATGCATGGTTGACATGACTGAATGTCTTAAACCAAGCCTTGGAGTCTTAGCAATACCAAGGATTTGGGTGTGCGCGTGTGCAAAATACAAACTCTGAGTTTGACCTGGCTTTTGAAAGTCCTCAAGCTTCCAAACTTAATTCCTTCAGCTATCTCTGATGCCAGATCACGCAGCGCGGCATTGCCTCTGGCCATCAGCGTTATCTCGGATATTTCATTAGCGCTTTCGTAGATGACACTCAGTTGTTAATGATCCCTTAACATTTAATAAACACAGCCCAGGAGTTTTATAACCTGTTAGCTTGTGAGTGGTGGTAATTAAGCACAAAAATGATAAATAATTAAGCACTAATTGCATGATATCGGTAATTTTATTTTCCGGCAAGCGCGCTAAGTTCGTTTGCTTGGCTGAATGGAGGGCCCTACCTGCAACTGCAGCTGGGGAGAGAGCCCAGGCCCTTGCCGTTCTGCAGGGGAAGGGGAGGGGAAAAACAAGGAAGAAAAGTGCTTTATTATGCAGGTAATTGTCCATTTCTGCACAGCAGAGAAGTCCCACAGAGACTATTGGGAAGCAGGAGTTTGGTGAAGGAGAAAACTGAGTCGCGGAAGTGTTTTAATTCCTTACTTAGCCAGAGGGCTTGGGCACAGAGAGAGGGGTATTGGACAAAACTTTTCTGTTCACCACTGGGCAAGACTTCAGGCTGTGCACACCAGTGCAAAGAAGACGTTAACTAGCTGGAAACAGGGCTCATTTTGTAGCAGGAGCTTCTCTGCATATTAGGCCACACACCCCTGATGTAGCCAATCCTTCAAGAGCTTACAGTAGCCCCTGTAAGAAGAGCTCTGTAAGTTCTTGGAGGATTGGCTACATTAGGGGTATGTGGCCTAATATACAAAGAAGCTCCTGCTACGAAATGAGCCCTGGCTGGAAAGATGTTGAGGTGAGCAACTATGAAGGTGGTTACAAAAGTGCGGGAAGGGAGAAAAACTAGAGGGTGTGAGCCTGAATAAATAGGGCAGGCACTAACCTAAGACATGGCCTGACCTGGATGGTCCAGGCTGGACATAACTCATTAGATCTCGGCTGCTAAGCAGGGCTGGCCCTGGTTAGTATTTGGATGAGAGACTACCATAGAACTCCAGGGTTGCTATGCAGAGGCAGCTAGTGGCACAGCACCCGTGTAAGCCTCTTGTCTTGAAAAGCCTACGCGGTTGCCATAAGTTGCCTGCGATTTGATGGTGCTCTGCAGAGACACACAACCTGGCACACAGGATATTCCTTCATTAAGAGGACATCTTTTTGACCGCCTCCCAGAGGCTTGGGTCAGTGGACTGGTAGATTGCATTGAAAGTTTCCCAGGCAGATTTTATCACTTTGTACTGTGCATATCACACTGCTTTTATTGCAATTTTCAAAACTGACTCTGTGGCATTGTTTGGCTATGTTATAAGGCTACTACACTGTACATCCTATATGATTTTACATGCATTGTTCTCTGATTTTGTAATCCGGTTATATGCACCGTTGGTTGGAGGCCTTGTGCTGTTTTTATTGCATTGTTGCAATGGTGTGGATGTACCTTGAGTGTCCATTAGAGAGGCAGAGTATAAATCAGGGGTGTCAAACATGTGGTCTGGGGGCCGGATCAGGCCCCGGAGGGCTTCTATCAGGCCCGCAGTGGAACTGGCCATCTTCCGCTTCCAGTTCTGCTGCTGCTGCTTCATCATAGCTTGCTTCACCAGACTCACTCAATTGCTCAGCCATTTCATGTTTCCCCCTGGGTCCTAGACTCAGAACTCTGAGCCTGAGATTTCTGGGGTGAATGTCAATAAATCAAAAGTAGGTTTGCTGCTTACCGATATACATTTGAACAGCACAGTCAAGATTGCAACAGCACAGGCATTTTGATGCAATAATTCAGAGCAAGAGGTGTCAGTTACTGTTAAATAAACAAAATATTGCAAGAGTGCTAATGTTTTAAGCATGTTTTTATTTTAAGTAAACAAAAAATCTTTGTGTTTGTGTCCTTTATAAAGGTTATATCTCCGCTATCTGGCATTACATGTTATGACACACATGATCCGGCCCAACAAGGTCTCATTTGTGTCAGATCTGGCCCTCATAACAAATGAGTTCGACACCCCTGGTATAAACGAAGTAAATGAATAAATATTTATCGAAGTGTGGTTATGTGGGCATGGCTCAGTGCTAAAGCACTTTTTTTTTTACATAATTTTTTTCCTTTTATTAAAGAGAACAATTTGACAAAAAAGAGTTACACAGCTATGAACATTCTGCAAATAACAATATGATATCAACAGATAAGCAAATTACTGTTACATAAAGCACTTTTGATGTGTTGCATGCTGAAGATCCCAGGTTCGGTCTCCTGCATCTCCAGTTAAAGGAGTTCAGGGAACAGGTGTAGATTTCTGGTGCCAGTCAGTCTAGACAGTATAGAGCTGGAAGGAACAAGGACTCAGATATTTCTACTTAGGGAGGGACCTTGATGCAGTGGTAGGGAGCCTGCTTTCTTTGGACAAGGTCCCAGGTTCAATCCCTGGCAACTCCACTCAAGTAATTGTACAGCGCAATTATAACACTTTCTTGGAAGCAAACCCCACTGAATATACCTGAGTAGTATCAGGGGTCACTTCGTAGAAAAAGACGTGCAGGAGCTCATTTGCATAACTCATTTGCATATGCCACACCCCCTAACATACTGGAAGTGTGTCAGAAGGCAACACCCACCCCTCAGGCTCCACTCCATAGGTGAGTGAAACTGACCTGCTCTTCCTCCATTCCCTTCCCTATCCAATACTTTGTGCAATAAAAATAAGTGTAAAGAACACACCCTCATTCTCTTCCTGCTCCCTTGAAACCACCAGGTTTCAAGTAGACTTGAGATACCCAGAACATGTGCACCAACCATCCCTTTCCCTTCCCCTCCCCACAACAAGACACCCTGTGAGGTAGATGGGGCTGAAAGAGGTCTTTTGAGAACAGCTCTGAGACAACTTGTGACTGGCCCAAGGTCACACCAGCAGCTGCATGTGGAAAAGTGGGGAATCAAACCCAGATCTCCCAGATTAGAGTCCAACTCCTGACCACTACACCAAACTGATAAGGTAGAAGTTGCTCAAGGGTTGGTGAAATTTCTCCAGTACTTATGTGCCATGTGCCCAGATAAAAAATGGTATACTTAGAAAATTTATATGCCACCTTGAGCAAGTCTCTGGAAAAGCAGCACACAGTCATAAAAGGAACAATGGTAAAATTATCAATATTAAAACAAAACACTAAAAACAATAAAGACCCTAGCAGGGCTTTCCCCAGGGCGCTGCGCCTCTGCACTGCTCAGGGAAGCCGAGGAGGGGGCGGGGCTTGGTCATGTGCCCGCCCCCTGGGCTCCTCACTCCCGGAGCTGCACTCCTGTGCACTCCTGCTCCAATGGACCCCTGAGTAGTATTATCAGAAGATGTGGGTCCCCACTGTGTTCATACATGCATGATAAGGGTGAGCATCGCTTTAATGCTTTTGGATTTTTTTTTTTGCTAGACTTCTTGTTTTTAGAGGAGTGAATGTATCTGTGGAATAATCTGTCAGAGCACACGCGCACACACACAATCCTGCCCCAAACAACCTGCTTCGGTTCGGACACAGAAGGAATCCTGAGCTACAAGCTTGTGATATGATTCAGTTCATTTTGCATATTTGCCGCAGCTATAGATTATTGCCACCGTCCTTAAAAGAAAAGGACAGCAGTTTAAGACCAATGAAGAAATGTTCATTAAAATGTCAAAAACATTACTTCGGCTGATCTCCTGCAGAACGAATAGCAGTGCTGTTCAGCAACTTATCCCCCAATTTCTCAGCCACTTTAGCAAATTACAGTGTCCTGCAGGTTACAAAAATATCACTGTCAGCTGGGAGATAACATTTTCTGCCCATGTGAATTCTAGTAACAATAACAACAACAATAACAATACCTTTATTGGCATAAAAACGATACAATGCACCCGGCGATATACCACAAAATAGCCAGGTAAAGCAAGATTTCCAGGCCAACCTAATGCAAGGCTCTCCTCCTAGAGACCTCCTATAAAAAACTTGCTACAGTCTCAAGAATCTCAGCTCTCTGAGATGACAACAAGGTATCAATAATGAACTCCTCGGGTTGATCCCGGAGGGGGGCGATCACCGCTTCAATATAAGCGAGACGAATATCATTATGAGAACTACAGTGTAAAAGCACATGACCAATAGATTCGATTTCCCCCATCCCACATGGGCAAAATCTCTCTCTGTAGGGGATTTTTTTGAATCTTCCCACAAGTACAGCTGAGGGCAAGACGTCAAACCGAGCTAGCATAAAAGCCCTACGGAGGTGGGGCTGAAACAAGGTAGTCAGGTAACCTGTAGAGATGTGACTAAAGGAAAGTCCCACACTCAAAGGGGAACAATGTCTATGCGCAAGCCTTCTCAGCTCTTGGAATTCTTGTAGTTTACAGCCAATCGCACGGACACACTGAGCGACTACAACACAGTAACACCAGCTTTACTGTCCCACCCCCCCAGATTTCAGACCCCATATAAATGGCCCTAGAAGATGGATTAAAATGTTAGAAAACCTGTCTTCCACTCAGGGAGGGAAGTTGGCATGGTATAGCCCGATCTTGTCAGATCTCAAAAGCTAAGCAGGGTCTCAGTACTTGGATGGGGGACCACCAAGGAAAATTCTGCAGAGGAGGGCCATTGCGAACCAGGTCTGCCTCTCACTTGTCTTGAGAACCCCTTGCTGGGGTCACTGTAAACCAACAGTGACCTGAAGGCACTCCATACACACACACACACACACACTCCATGAAAACTTATGCAAGAATAAAAGCTTGCTAGTCTTTACAGTGGCATGAGATCCTCTTTATTTTTGCTGCCACTAACACAATTACCCTTCTGGGATTTTAAGAAACTAAAAGGCCTCCAATGAAAAGCTGAGAGTCCAGAATTCTGGATGGTTCCCCAGCAGAAGCAAGCCTTATTTGGGGTGGCAATCAGCAAGACATCCTTATCACTTCTGAACAACTCTGTACTTTAATTAATGAAGATGAAACTTACACTAGAAAAGAAGAACACTTAACAGTGCATCTCAAAGCAGAATTAATCTAGTAATAATTGGGTGCTGTCAAGTCATAGGAACATAAGAAAAGCCAATGCTGGATCAGGCCAGTGGCCCATCCAGTCCAGCACTGTCACACAGTGGCCAAAAACACCAGGTGCCATCAGGAGGTCCAGCAGTGGGGCCAGGACACTGGAAGCCCTCCCACTGTTCCCCCACCCCCCCACACAAAGAATACAGAGCATCATTTGCCCTTGACTGAGAGTTCCTATCTATACCTTGTGGCTAATAGCCACTGATGGACCTCTGCAATAGACTCCTGGTGACTCCTGGACTGTGGGGTTTTCAAGGCAAGAGATGAGCAAAGGTGGTTTGCCATTGCCTTCCTCTGCACAGAAGAAGAGATTGGATTTATATCCTGCCCTTCAGTACCCGAAGGAGTCTCAGAGCAGTTTACAGACTCCTTTCCCTTCCCCTCCCCACAACAGACACCCTGTGAGGTGGGTGGGGCTGAGAGATCTCCCTCAAGAACTACTCTTTCAAGAACAGCTCTGAGAGAACTGTGACTGACTCATGGTCATCTAGCAGCTGCAAGTGGAGGAGCGGGGAATCAAACCCAGTTCTCGCAGATTAGAGTCCGCACACTTAACCACTACACCAAAGTGGCTTTCCAGTCTTCTTTGGGGGTCTCCCATCCAAGTACTAACCATGGCAAACCTTGCTTAGATTCCAAGCTCTAATGAGATTAGGCTAATTAGGGCTATTCAGGCTGCTAAAGGAGAATTACACCTCCCTAAATTGACTGAAGTTAATGAGTTTACAATGCTGGAATTCTGCTTCGGATTTCTCTGTGAATATCATACATGAAGTACGAAGGAATCCCTTGATGACTCTTATCAGCCTTTGTCATCCCTTCCCATTCCCCAAAGCTAGTTTTTTTCTAGCGTCACCCCTGATTTCTTCTCCACAGCCACATCCCTAGAGGTGCTCAAAAACCTTACTGAAGTGCTCTTCACCCGACCTCATATTTCATGTCAGGCAATGTTTGGTGGTAACAGAAGATCTCGATGCTGCTCGAATACTCCAGACGTGCTGCTCTGGGAAACCACACTCATCGCCCCTCTGTCATCCGGACCCTGGAGCCTCCTCTGCTGGCTGCTGAAGGTTTGTGAGAGACTGTTATGATAGGGTTGTAGGCAGGGGTCCTTTCGTAGAAAAAGAGGTGCAGGAGCTCATTAGCATAACCCATTAGCATACCTGATTAGCATATGCCACGCCCCCTGACATCACCAGAAGTGTGTCAGATAGGGAATGTCAGTTTCAGCCCCATTATACCCTATGGGCCATTGAAATCAAAGCAAAAACTCATAGGGTATATGAGGGGCTGGAGGAAAGGGGGTTTGAGGGAGAGGCTCCAAACTTGCAGGGTAGCTGCTGGGGCCTCTCCTCGAAATACCCACCAAGTTTCAAGAAGATTGGACCAGGGGGTCCAATTCTACGGGCCCCCAAACAGGTTGCCTCATCCCCTCTATTGTTCTCTATGGTGCGAAAAAAATGTTAACTTTTTTCCTCCCATAGAGAACAATGGAGGGAATGGGGGCAACCTGTTTGGGGGCCTGTAGAATTGGACCCCCTGGTCCGATCTTCTTGAAACTTTGTGGGTATTTTGAGAAGAGGCCCCAGCAGCTACCCTGCAAGTTTGGAGCCTCTCCCTCAAACTCCCTCCCCTCCAGTTGCTTTTAAAATTGCCGCCGAATTTCGGCAGCAATTCGGCAGCAGGCTGAATGAGATTAGAGAATCTGATTCGGCCCGTGGCTGCCCTAGTGGCCACTCCTGAGCTGGCGGAGCTTTGCCCCGCCTTGCTGTGGCCCCAACGGACCCCTGGTTGTAGGGTTGCCAGGTCCTCTTCGCTTCCCGGCAGAGGTGGGGGGGGGAGCTCTCCAGGAGCATGGGGGGTTACCATAGGGTTTCCTCCCAAAATACTAGAGTGTCACCACTTGGCGTCCCCAGCATGATGATGTCACTTCCATGTGAGGTCATCACCCTGGGGACATTGTGCTGGGTGTTGGGGGTGAGGCTTCCCCCCACTGTCCAGCTGGCTGGTGACTGATTGGAGCCCACCAAATTGGGGGATCCCCCACTCCCACCTATAGGACTGCCAAGTACCAGGTGGTGGCTGGAGATCTCCCACTATTACACTGCATCTCCAGCTGATAAAGCCCTGGATAAAATGGTTGCTTTGGAGGCATTTTACCCCGCTGAGGTCCCTCTGTCAGGTCCCCCCAGTCAATACACTCTCTACACACACTATAGGCAGTGTAATGTTTTATTAGAGATATGAACTCTGCCCAGCCCAAGCTCTGCCCCCCAAACTTCCAGGTATTTCCCAACCCAGAGCTGGCAACTTCCACCAGCCCCATCACAGTATAGAGAACACTGGAGAAGCTGAAAACAAAAATCCCGTCCTGGTCCACAGGGACCTAATTGTCAACTTTTTTTCTGTTGGAATCTCACCTCAGTGGTGAAAGCTTCATTGGGATAATACAGAAAGATCACGTCTTCTTCTTCGTACTGGAGGAGTCCTGAAGCTTCTGGGAAAATGAGAACATGTTCTGTGCTTCCTGCAGGGAATGATGGCTGCAGACAAATGAAGTCCAACATGGCTTGATCAAGTCGTTGACATCGGTCAATTTGAGTCACACAGCAGTGTGTTGGCTATTGATTTAAAATTCTTGCTTGGCCACGGAACCACCAGTGAAGGGACAATTTGCGGGCCTGTTCTCCCTTCCTACATGAACCTGGGCCCCCGCTGTGAGAAAGTACACATCAAAGTTCTCAAAAGGTACGTGGAATGCTTTACGGTTAGGCGCTCTCCACGCCTCCGAACAGGGACAATTTCCGAGGGCATGATTACTACTTGGACTGGTTTCCCATGGGTGGCAGCAGCTTCACTAAATGGTAAAAGCTTATTCCAGTGTGTGGTGTATTACTCCAGTTTGTCTAAAGCATGACATTAAAAAAGAAGCTTCTACTCCTTAGTCTTGGAGGATTGTCCCCCATCTAATCCCCAGAAATGTCCTGAGCAAGGCCAAGTTTTGGGAGTCAAGGCAGCAGAAGGAGGAAGAGGAGGAAATACGATTTATACTCCACCCTTCACTCTGAGTCTCAGAGCGGCTTACAAATGCCTTCCCCTTCCCCACAGCAGACAACCTGTGAGGTAGGTGGGACTGAGAGGGCTCTTTCGAGGACTGCTCTTGAGAGAACAGCTCCGAGAGAACTTGTGACTGACCCAGGGTCACATCAGCCGCTGCATGTGGAGGAGTGGGGAATCAAACCCAGTTCTCCCAGATTAGAGTCCACACTCATAACCACTACACCAAAGTGGCTCTCCGGGAGCTGGATCCAGCAGTATTGCACAAATGTTGTTGCTGAACTGAAGCCTTAAGTGCTGCTCAAGGGGTAGACAGGCCCTACCCCCTAGAAACTGGCTGCGGGGATTTAAAGGTGCTGTGCTGGATTCTGGCAGTGACTCCTGCAGCAGGGCTGAGGAGCATCAGGGTCTGAGTGCAAAGGCAGGGCTCTTTTCCCATGGTGAGCAGCCCGGCCCAGCCTCTTCAGGCTTCTCCTGAATATCAGATATGGTGGCCAGCTCTGGGCTGGGAAATACCTGGAGATTTTGGGGGTGGAGCCTGGGGAGGGCAGGGTTTGAGGAGGGGAGGGGCCTCAGAAGGGTATAATGCCGTAGAGCCTATCTTCCAAAGAAGCCATTTTCTCCAGGGTAACTGGTCACCTGGAGATCAATTGTAATCAGGCCCGCAGCCAGGATTTTGTGGCTTGTGGGGCAGATATTTTTCTGCTGGGGCTGCCATTATTTGCCATAATGAAGGGTGGTGGTACAAGCCATTCTCCCTCCCCTCCTGTAAGATTTAAAGGGCCCTTCAGCTGATCAGCAGGGAATACGTGGCCCGCCAAGCAGCTGGAAGGCCCTTTAAATCTTGCAGGATGGAGGGAGAGGGAAGTGGGGGAGGAGCCCTTGAAGAAGCGGGGGAGCCTTTAAGGAAGGGGGCTGGCTCGTTAAGTGTTAAATAGTGCGTTCCATGGTTCAGTAGATTCACTGCTAGTGATCAGCTTTGTGATTTCAGCCGGGGCAAGTCTGAAGAACAGGGCCAAATGCCACAAATGCAACACCCCACTCCCAATAATAGGCTATTTACATAACATTACTTCTTGATTGGTTACTGCCAGAATCCTAGAGGGCTATTGTTCTTAGGCTCCAAGCTAAACTAGTCTCTGGAGGCAAAGTCCTGCAATGCTTCAGTCCCGATACGTAACACCATGGAAGGGGGCAGAGGCCCCAATAGCCCCACCATAGCTACTGGCCAGATTGTGATAGCAGGAGATCTCCGCGTGCCACCTAGCTTGGCAGCCCTACCTCACTCTGTGTTGGTGTTGAGTGCCCAGTTCCCTCTTCCTCTGAGTCTTTTAGCCTCCTTATCCATAGAGTTGCTGACTCTGGGTTTGGCGGGGAGCAGGGAGGGAAGGAACCTCAGAAGGGGATCAGGGGTCATTTTGTAGAAAAAGAGGTGCAGGAGCTCATTAGCATAACTCATTTGCATAACTCATTTGCATATGCCACACACACCTAACATACCAGAAGTGTGTCAGAAGGCAACACCCACCCCTCAGGCTCCACTCCACAGGTGAGTGAAACTGACCTGCTCTTCCTCCATTCCCTTCCCCATCCAATACTTTGTGCAATAAAAATAAGCATAAAGAACACCCTCATTCTCTTCTTGCTCCCTTGAAACCACCAGGTTTCAAGTAGACTTGAGATACCCAGGACATGTGCACCACTCATCCCTTTCCCTTCCCCTCCCCACAACAAGACACCCTGTGAGGTAGGTGGGGTGAGAAAGGTCTTTTGAGAACTGCTCATGAGAGAACAGCTCTGAGAGAGCTTGTGACTGGCCCAAGGTCACACCAGCAGCTGCATGTGGAGGAGAGGGGAATCAAACCCGGTTCTCCCAGATTAGAGTCCAACTCCTGACCACTACACCAAACTGATAAGGTGGAAGCTGCTGAAGGGTTGATGAAATTTCTCCAGTGCTTATGTGCCATGTGCCTAGATAAAAAATGGTATACTTAGAAAAATTATATGCCACCTTGAGCAAGTCTCTGGAAAAGCAGCACACAGTGATAAAAGGAACAATGATAAAATTATCAATATTAAAACAAAACATTAAAAGCAATAAAGACCCTAGCAGGGCTTTCCCCGGGGCGCTGCGCCTCTGCACTGCTCGGGGAAGCCGAGGAGGGGGCGGGGCTTGGTCATGTGCCCGCCCCCTAGGCTCCTCGCTCCCGCTCCAACGGACCCCTGAAGGGGATAATGCCATGCAGGCCACCTTCCCAAGCTGCCATTTTCTCCAGGAGAAGTGAATAAATGTGTCAGACTCTTGAACAAAGTTACTCTCAACAGCACCCTCTTGGCAGTGATTTGTTTATTGAGTAGTAAAGATGATTCAAGCTAAGACTTTTCCGTGTCAGAACTAACATTCTGGTGCCAAGGCCCAAAGTTATACAAGGTTCAAACAAGCCTCCCCACTCACAGTTTCCAGTCCAGTCGTATCATACATTCAGCCCCCCGAGTCTCCATGCGCACCAGCCCCCACCTGTGAGACCACTGTTACATTATCTATGACAGCGGAGCAGCAGGGAACACCAGAGACAGCATCCAGGGTCATTGCTCTTCATCCCAGGGAAGGGAGGCATCTTAGAAAATAGTTGCCCAGCCACTACAACAAAGCCGTTCTCATGTGCACCCACACTCACCCTGAAAACACACACACCCCTTCAAAAATTAGGAATTACCACTAGAGAGATCCCGTAACACTGATTTCCATGGCAAACAAGGTTCCGAGTTTGGCAAAATGTTTTAAATAAATGAACAAATAAGTGGTTTATGCATGTGTGTGATTCCAGGAGGCTGGCAACCCTAGAAGAGGAGTCTGCAGGCTGGCCCATGACACCTAGTCTTATTTCAGACCTGGAAGAGTAAAAGGACAGGAACCTTCTCTAGGCCCCTCTTTCCTCCCTCTTTCCAAGCAGGGGGCAGTTTAGATTGGCCGGAGTGTCTGGGGATGGAAAGGTTAAGCCTCTTCTCCTTCCCCCTCTCTCTGCGCACTGAACCATGGGCATCCCCATCGGGTCCCTGTATCCCAAAAATCTCCCAGAGTTTTGTCTATCTAAGCCCAAGAAGGCTATCGATGGGCTTGTGTCTCCTTTCCAAATCGTAGATGCGGTCCTATTCTTTCCCCCAGACCGATTTCCCACAGCTGCTGCTCTGCCCCCACTCCTCCCTTTGCCCCAATCGTAAGTGTCAGTTTCCCACTATTTATTTATTTATTTAATTAATTTCATGAGATTTATATCCCGCCCTCCCCGCCGCGCAGCTGCCTTTTGCCCTGGAGCTTCGCCCGATTTCCACCGCGTCTACTCGATCCTGTTTTGTGAGGATCAAGTAGATGCGACGGAAATCGGGCGAAACTCTGGGGCAAAATGCGGCCGCGCGGCAAATAGTGGGAAATTGATACTTACGAGCGGGGCAAAGGGAGGAGTGGGGGCGGAGCAGCGGCTGTGGGAAATCGGTCCCAGCCTTAGCCAAAGGGACCGGGCATGAAAAAGCCGACCCTTGAATACAAATTGCCCTCTTTCATTTTGAACTGGGAGACCCCGGCTTGGGCGCTGTCTCTTTAAACAAAGTTTACGGCCTGAAAGGTAATTGATTTGCAATGGTATGAAAAGATGGGAGTTCAGGGACACTGCTGCGCTGTTCCACAGTTCAGTTGCCTGCAGAAAAATCATTGACAAGGCAAAAAAAAAATAGAGAGAGAGAGAGAAAAAGAGCCACACACACTCACACAAAATCGACTTTTTTGTGTGTTATGTAGTCTCTCTCTGATGCACTCCAGTGGGCAGAGGGGATGGGTGTGCTCTATGTGAGAGGAGGGAAGAACTGACCACAATGTTTTCCCAAGTTGCTTGAACAAAAATAAAAGTTACCAGCCTATGCACAGATGGTGGTACAGGATGAGGCCTGTATAAATGGGCCCCTTGAAGCTGCCTTATACTGAATCAGAGCATCAGCCCATCAAGGTTAGTATCATGGACTCAGATGGGCAGCAGCTCTCCAGAGCAGTGTTCCCTCTAAGCTGAGTTAGTGTGAGCTAGCTCAGTTTTTTAGCCTCTGGTTCACACATTTTGTCTCAGCTCAGGAAGGATGGCTCTAGAGCAAACTAATGTATGCAGTGGCCAAAGCAGTCGCTCACAACTTTAATGCCAGTAGCTCACTATAACGTACTGAGTCCAGAGACGCGTTGCAGTGAAATCAGCTCATCAGTTTATTGATGGTACAATTCCAGGCTACTGAACGGGGCTCGGGGATCTGCTTAAATACATGTCTAAACCGCACCCCAGCCTTGCCCAAACTCCCTGATAGGATTACCCTGATAAGATTATGCCCACTCCCTGATAGGATTACTCCCTGATAGGATTAGTCATGAGTTACCTTAAACTGTAGGTCCCCTGGTGGAACCTGGGTGGCCGCTTGGTCGAATTTACAATCCAGCCAGGCTATTGTCACCCAAAGCAGAGCTCCGGTAGCCAGCCTGGCCACGTGCATTTCTCTGACCGCATGTGCGGTTGCCATTAGGACATAACACTCACAAAGCAGAATTTTTGCTCACGGGACTCCACAGCTTAGAGGAGCATTGCTCCAGAGTCTCAGTCAGGGGTCTTTCACATCACCTATGATCTGATGGTTAACTGGAGATTCTGGTAATTGAACCTGGGACTTTCTGCATGCCAAGCAGAGGCTCTGCCACTGAGTCACAACTCTTCCCCTTAGTTTGTTTCCAAATGATGTCATTTGTTCTGTCAGTTTTGTCAGTTTTGTCAGTTCTGTCAGTTCTGTCAGATGCCTTTACGTTCTGTCAGTTTTTCTTGCCGCTCTTCTTGATGCATCTGTTTCTTTTTAATGCTGTTTTAGGCCATTTTGACATTATAAGCCACTTATATGCCACTGATGCCAAAATAACATTGAAGACCAAGTGAATTTAAATTGGGGGGGGGGATGATGACAAAAAATGGAGCAGACATAAGGGTTGGTGAGTTTGATTTGCACAAGGGAGAAGCAAAAACAACCTGGGGCATAGGCATAGACTACGGGGGGGCTCGAGCCTCCCCTGAAATTTCCCGGGGGTGACTGAGCCCCCCCTGGAAAATGTAGCGCCTGCCACCGCGCCTCCCGGGGCCCTTCCGAGGCCGGCAGCTGCTGCTGCCTGTGCTTCTCCCCCCCCCCCCTCCGCCTGGCCACTTTTCCATCCTTCCCTCTCCCTCCCTCTTTTCCCGGCGAAGGGAGAGGAAAGGAGTGGGGGGGGGGGGAGAGGCACCAGCAGCAGCGGCTGGCGGGCCTTGGAAGGGCCCAGGGAGGCGCGGAGGTTTCCTGGCTGGGGAAGGGGGGGACATTGCCCCAGTGAGCGTGCACGCTTTGCGTGCGCACTAAAGAGCCCTCCCCCCCCCCCGGAATTTACTAAACTCTACGCCCCTGACCTGGAGAATTTCAAGTCTAAACAGAGCATTGCAAAATTTGTTAGCATCCCAGACAGCAAAGATTTTGCTTCTCCATGGGACAAACTGAACCTGATGTTCTTTATGTTTTTCTTATAAAAGGTACAGGCTACCCACCATTATGTGTACCACAGTGAATCTGCAGTATATCTATATTGTAGATAATCAGTGGTATACATTGCAGCTACACAATGATGTGTGCACTGTGTATAAAAATATAATATGCGTACACATTACAAATGTATACACATTAAAATGCGTACACATTACGAGTCTTCAAAAGCAAACTGAAACCTTAGGAAAAATACAAATAGATAAAGAAAGAAGTAAAAGCCCTTTGCACATGTTCAGAACCATTCTTCTGTGCCATTAAGAAACAGAGGGGCACGTTTTCTCCAGAAAGGAAAATGTACTTTGTGCATGTTCAAGTTCATCCAGCCTGAAGTACCAGAATATGCTATTATCTCCCTCCCATCTTTTATCTCCTGTTGGCTTCTAGGTAAAGGTTGGTTCCTGGCTCTGCCCCCTAGTGGCTTGTCCTGAGCCCAGCATTGATTTTGCTAGCATTTGCAGTGTTCCTTTGATTGAACCAGCACCTACCTGGATAAAAGTCCTAATTGCATCACGCTCTATTGTGCTGCGAGCTCCATGGCAAACAAATGACACATTCAGCCCTTTCTTGATTGGTCAGCTCACAATGCTTTGGACCACAACAGCGGTGTTGAAGTCATTACAGTCTGCTTCCTCCTTGAACAGAACAAAAGGGCAACCTAATAGGTGGCACATTAATGAAAGACAACGAGGTCCTGGCAAAGTCATTAGCGGTCTATTGTGTCAGGCTGGCAGCGGCTTTGAATCTCTGCTCTAAAAATATTCTCTTGAAACTATCGCTCTCTTTTTTGATATACTGAATAAGCAGCAAGTTCTCTTGATCCATCAATACAACTCAACCTCATGAAGTGCCAGCTACAGGATGATAGCTAGAAATATCTGTCACAGATCTGGTTCAAAGAAAAGGAACCTTGGCGATTGTTGTGCGTGTTGGGAGGAGTATGGTGTGCGAAGGAAAAAAAAATCCCCTATGGGAGCTTTCCCCCAAGTTCATTTCTGTATAGTTCTCAACTAGGGGTTGGTAAGCTTTTCAGCTCAGGTGCCGAAAAATTGGGTCTACCTGTGAAGATATTGCCATCCTGGCAAATGAAATAGGGCAAGGGACTCCAAAAGCACATGGAGACACCTAAGTAGAAAGTCTCAATCAATATGTAGAAAAGAGCAAGAGTCCAGGAGCATTTTAAAGAATAAAAAAATATGTGGAAGGGTAGGAGCTTTCGTGAGCTGCAGTAATTCATGAAAGCTCCTACCCTGCCACATATTTTGTTAGTCTTTAGGGTGCTATTGGACTCTTGCTCTTCTTTACTGCTACAGACGGACTAACATGGCTACCCATCTTGATCAGTTCACATGAACCCCTTTTCTTTTACCTGTGTGCCTTATAAAACTGGTGTAAGTGGGATCAATTGATCTGCAAAAATACTATAATCACTGACCTATTACTGCTTCCCCTTCTGTTTATTGGCACTGAGGAAGTACACATCTGTAATGTTTGTGATTAGCACTATTATACCATAACACCAGGAATGTCACCTAATGATAGATACAGAATAACAGTGCCATGGTATCACAACAGTAACTTCAAAAAAGAATGGTGACAGAGATAAGCAGTTTGCTCAGAGGCTGATAATCAAAGTGATGCTTTCCAAGATGTACCAGGTGTATGTCATCCAGAAAACCACCCAGTGACACCTAAGTAGTAAGTCTCAATTCAAACATTCCCCCCCCCCCAGTTCAACTACACAACTTTTAAAATGGGAGGTAGAGGTGGATGATTGGTGGTGGGGCTGCTCCAAAACAGCATGATCATTCTGCAAGAAAGCGATATAATTATGTGAAACAAACACCTCAGAACTCCTCTGGACCCAGAGGAACAGCTTCTGAACAATTAGCGCCCTGCTTACAAGCCAATGAGCAAAATGTGAGCTGAACCAGCTGGTGGTTGCGCATGAGTACCTTTTAATTTTAAGAAAGTTGTAATAATATAGAACGTCTAATGCCTTTGCTGCTGAATAAGATTTTCAAAGCTGATCATCAGAGAGGCATCCCAAGAATGCAGATTAAATTAGTTAGTGGTCCAGTCAAGCCTAATTTCTTTTAAAGCACATATGCATAGAGCTGAGTCAAATTATTTTGGGGGGCACTTTGAACGGCCCCCTGAAAGCTAGATACTAGAAGGAAGTGTGGCAAAGCTTCCAAGGACTGACTTTTAAAACTCCAGGGAACTCTGCAGTCCCTGAACTGGTCCACAGTGTGAGTTCCAAAGTCCTTGGAGCAAAGAAGCTGTTCAGTCACTGAGCTTCTCTTACCAGGTTTGAACCATTTGACCTGAAGCTTAGGAGGAATCATTATATAAAGGTTCCTCCGGGGTAGCAACATCTATAGCCCTCCCAATGTGTGTATGGACTGAGAGGGGAGATTTATTTCACCTATAATTTCACCCCGAGACACGGAGAACTCTGGAATCCCTCAGACAAGTTCAGGGTTGCAAAGCCTTCTTGTTGCCAAACCTTGGGAACTTCTTTTAGTCACGCCCTGTGGGCTCATAGCTTAGAGTCTGCACAGTTCCAATGAGTGTTTAAAAAAACAGCTTGGGGAGATTTTGGCACAGCTCTGCCTAAGGGGTATCAGTTTTTTGCAATTCGCTTAACTGTTTGACAAAACATTGATCATGAATGAAGATTAAGAAGAGATTGGGTTTATACCCCGCTCTTCACTCGGAGTCTCAGAATGGCTTACAATCTCTTTCCCTTCCTCTCCCCACAACAGGCACCTGTGAGGCAGGTGGGGCTAAGAGAGCTCTCTTGAGAACTGCCCTTGAGACAACAGCTCTGAAAGAACTGTGACTGACCCAAGGTCACCCAGCTGGCTGCATGTGGAGGAGTGGGAAATCAAACCTGGTTCTCCAGATTAGAATCTGCCGCTTTTAACCACTACACCAAACTGGCTCTCAGAATGTACATGTAAATTGTTCCAGATGGTCAGCTGTGTTGGTCTGAAGCAGTAGAACAAATTCAGAGTCCAGCAGCATCTTTAAGACCAACAAAGGTTTATTCAAGGTATGAGCTTTCATAAATTGTTGTTATATTATATAAATAAAAGACTATTTTTTTTTTAAAAAAGAATGTACATGTAGACATTGACGCAAAGATCAAAACACATGAAAATTCAGCTCAGCTCTCTGTGTGTTATGCAGGGGTCATTTCGAGCAGGAGCTTGGGGGAGCGCAGCTCTGGGAGTTGGTGCCAGCCCCCCCCCCCCAGGGGAATGCCTGCTTGCGTCATGGCTGCAGCAAAATGACCCCACCCCCTGGAAAGGTCCTTGATCCTCCGACCAGCCTTCTGAAGGCTTCAGCCACCACTGAAGCTATCCTCCCAGAATAGTGGTATTTCTGAGGCTTGGATTAGTAGCTGTCCCCTCTCTGCCAGCTCTCTCACTCTCTCCCCCCCCCCCCCGCTTTCTTTCTTGCCTTCTGACATACTTCTGGTGATGTCAGGTGGTGTAGCATATGCAAATAAGTTATGCTAATGAGTTATGCTAATGAGCTCCTGCCCCTCTTTTTCTACGAAATGACCCCTGGTGTCATGTATGGTCAAGGCACTTCCAACTTATGGCGACTCTATGAATGAAGGACCTTCCAGATGTCCTATCATTAACAGCCTTGTTCAGGTCTTGTAAACTGAGGGCCATGGCGTCCTTGATTGAGTCACTACATTTCATGCTGGGTTTTTCCTGCTGCCTACAACTTTTCCTACCATTATCATCTTTTCCAGCGACTCTTGTCTTCTCCTAATATAGGCTCAGCTCTACGCATAAGGAAATCTTGTTACTGTTGGTTGGGTCCAGTGGTTCCTTTCTAACTAAGGCTGTGGTCGCACAGCACCCTAATCTTGGATTTTCTCCCACTGGACTTTAATCTGGGATGTTCTCTTTTGGGTTGGGATGATCACACATCCCAACCCAGTGGCGGCTGTGGCTGGGGGAGGCAAGGCGAGGGCCACTCGCATGCCCACGCATGGCTGCCTTCCTCCAAATGCTGCACAGAGGAACTGGCTGGCTGGCTCACCCTGCACTCTGCTCTGCTCTGCTCCGGGCCCCAAGCCCCGCTGGCTGCTGCCTGATGGAAAGTAGGGAGAAGCATGCCAAGGTGGGGGTGTGCCAGGAAGTGGCCAGCAGGGCTTGGGGCCCAGAGCGGAGTGCGGAGCCTTTCGAGGAACCAGGACTGCCAGGCGCTTGAGTGCCCATGTGCTCAAGCAAGAAACGGGAAAAAAAACCCCGAAGGATGATCAGACGGCCTTTATCGCAATCATTGCGAGAGAGGGCTGTCCAGATCGACAAAATCGCAGGTTTAAAGCGAAACTACCGGGAAAGTAGTTGATTTTCCCGGGGTCGGAAAACGTGCTAGAAACCCAGGAGTGAGCTTGCTTCGGTGTGGGAGTAGGATCGGCCAGTCTGATCAGGCTATTTAAATCCAGGAGGGAACAGCACTGAATCCCGATTTAAAGGACCGTGTGACCGCAGCCTCAGTGAGGAATCGTTCATTAGAGGAAAACTCTTTCCTTGGTTCCTAACAAGAACAGGATGACAAATAGGTACAAAATGAATCTGAGTTCTGAATGGAGACGTCAGCTTATAAAACTAGGTCATCCATATGAGAAGCAGCATGGCACAGTGGTTAGAGACTAGAATCTGGGAGACTCAGGTTCCAGTCTTCATGCTGTCATGGAAGCCTGCAAGGTGCTCTTGGGCCAGAGACACTTTCTCAGCCTAACCTACTTCCACAGAGGGTAAAATGGAAGAGGGGAGTCAAGCAGGGTATAAATCTCTCTATATAATAATTGTGTTTTGGTCATGGACTCTCCTGAACATTCCACACACTCCAAAATCAGTTGGCTCCATGATGTGTCACTCAAGTTGTCCCTATCCACTGGCTGCGTTGCCTGAGTCCCGCCTCCAACATTCTAAACAGTTTGCTGTTCCTCTCCCCCCCATAGCCAGTCAGAACACAGAGGTCATTTGCATATGCGGCCTGATTGGCCTTTGCCTCTAACATTCTAAACAGTTTGCTGTTGCTGTTGGGAGTCATTGAATGTGTTCTGAGATAAAATAATACATCTTCCAATATTCCCTTCAACAGTCACTGGAGTTGCCAATCACCGTGTTCCACAGCCACAGCACATCATTTCCCCTACAGAAAATTCTCCAGCTATTACAACTGATCTCCAGATGACCAAGATCAGTTCTCCTGGAGACAATGGCTGCTTTGGGCAATGGACTCTATGGCATTATACCCTGCTGAAGTCCTGCACCCCAAACCCGGCCCTCCCCAGGCTCTACCCCTCAAATCTACAGGTATTGCCCAACACAGACTTGGCAACCCTGTAACTGGCTATGGAACTGCTTTCCAGACCCTTGGAACCCAGATGACATGGCATAGGAGGAGGTGCTTTTCTACCTTAGCTGCCACTGCATAACTCCAAATCAACATAAGTCAGGGGTGGAGGGAACCATACCTGTTACCATGAGGCTGTCCTCCCATACTACCCACTCGGGGCAGCAAAATGACTTGAGACAGCCCTGCCTTATAGCTAAGCAGAAGGAAATAAACATGGCTTGCCTCCCTCTATTTCCCCCTTCCTTCTGCCACCTTGCCAGCCACAGCTGGGACACTTACCTGGAGCTTCCTTCTAAAGCCCATTGTATTTCTTCTCACAATGGGCTCTCTGCTAGTGGCTAAATAAATATAAACACTCTAAATCCCGGCCTGCCTACAGTGTGATTCTTCACTAGTGATAACAGGAATTCCCTGGGCTCTGTTCTGTTTCTCTGATCATCTGCTTGTAGGCATTCTACTCCTTTAGCCTTCTGCTCCTCTTCTTTAAAATTTTTTATTTTGGGCTTTTTTTTGGACCTTTGCCCGAAAATCCATATTGAAAAACTTATTTAAATATGTATTTTGCTTCGCTATTCAATATGACATTTTGTATGGGTTTGACTGAGTGAGCAGAGCAGTCATACCGGTTTCACCACAGTGCCTATGTGAATATGTATTTGACAAAAATATTTTATTTCATCATCCCAACAGTGCTATAATGGGGGAGAGGGGGATGAGCGTGCAGTCGGGTCTGTTTCAGTGTGTTGTGCCAGTGAGTGGATGTAATGTATGCAATGGCGACAGCCACCTGGCCACCGCTGAGCACATGGCCAGGAGAGGTCCGAGCTTCGAGCTTCGGTCTGGAGAACAATGGCCAGGCCGGATCTTAATCCCCTTCCCCCCCACTGAGAGGCTCTGAATATTCAAACACGCCTATGATAGTCCCTGGCGGGAAACTACACCTAACAGACCATTTGGGCGAGGTTGGGGGTGCTGTTTACCTGTGAATATAAGCAGGCCCCTGACCTCAGTTTCTCATGCTCATCTGAACCTCCAATAAACCATGCTTGCTGATTTCACTCCAACGCGTCTCTGACTCCAGTACTTTTCCGTGGGCAAGTCTAAGGCTGTTTTTTACATCTGACTTTCCCGCTGGAATCATTCTAGTTCCAAAAAAACCTGCCCACACTTCTGTGCGGTGTGAAACCGTGCTGCTACTGAAATGTCCACATCTACTAATTGCCCTCCTGTGGTCAAGCTAGTATTCAACCCGCTTGATTCTGCTTTAAACAATTGCTGTTATTAGGGCACTTAGACCCCCTGGAGTGAAATTTCACACCACTGTGAATTCAGCACAGGAAAAGACAGCAGTCAAACTACTTTAGAGGGGAGGTGTAAAATGACCCTAAGGCCCATTCTGCATCCAGCATTCGCTCTGCTGTTTTACCAGTCCCACGTTGGAACAGAAATTCCGCTCTGCGTTGCATGCCGCTTTCATTTTCTTTGATTGTCGGATTTTATGGCAAAGTCCACACTGCATGCCAGTTTCACTTCCTTTGATCTCTCGGTTTTATGGTACCTTCTGCATAGATTTATGGCCGTTTTATGGCCTTACAGGGCTGACTGGGTTGTCAGCCCGGCATTGGCTTGGGGTATTTGAATGCGGTTTTGAGCCGCAACTTTTTCTGTTCCAGTGTGGGTTTGGTAAAACAATGGAGCAAACGCTAGATGCAGAATGGTCCTAAAATGGCCAAAAATGGGGGCAGAGAATTTCAAAAGCACCCCTATTAGAGGTGGAAGAAGACAGTGAACATAGAGTTGTGAACCTCCAGGTAGGTCCTGGAATCCTCTTAGAATTGATAACTGATCTCCAGACTACAAAGATCAGTTCCCTTGGAGGAAATGACAGTTTTGGAGGGCAAACTGTATGGCATCATATCCTGCTGATCTCCCTCTGTAAACCCCACCTCCTCCACTGGGGTTGCCAACCTCCAGGAGAAGCCTGGAGATCTCCTTCTATTACAGCTCATTTCCAGGCTACAGATATCAGTTCCTTTGGAGAAAATGGCTGCTTTGGAGGGTGGACTCTCTGGCATTGTACCCTGCTGAGGCCCTCCACCTCCCCAAACCCCACCCGCCCCAGGCTCCACTGCCAGAATCTCCAGATACTTTCCCAACACAGAGTTGGCAACCCGACTTCCCAGGCATGGGCAACTGTAGCAAGGCAAAAGTTCATTGTGTTCTGTCTCAGAGAGCAAGAACGCCTGAGTTGCTCCTGCCAGAGAGGAAAGCTTTAGTTCACTGATCTCCTGATTAAATCTTGCAGCTCCCGTGTTAACCACACCTAAACTTCAGTGAACAGGAACTGTTTATTGTTATGCTAAGAAGTGCTTGAAGGGGGAAACATGGGAGGCTGTGTTTTAGACTGGGTTGTCGGCAGTCCTTTTTTTTCAAAGTTGCCTTCATAAAAATGAGGCACCTGCTGTAGAGAGCCAATGTAGAAGGAAGAAGCATTTGCATATGAAAGGCAGGCAGAGATAAACCACATCTCAGGGGGAAAGAGTTGGGTTGCCTTAAAAACTGGTCACAGCAAGGGAGGGAAGGAAGTGAATCTGAGAAATGGAGGACTGGGATACAAACATCACCACCAATCCAGATCTCTATGTAGGGTTGCCAGGTCCCCCCCAGCTGCTGGTGGGGAATGGGGGGTAGGGTTGCCTGAACCAGGTTGGGGAACTCCTGAAGATTTTGGGATGGAGCCTGGGGAGGGGAGGGACTTCAGTGGGGTACAATGCCATAGAGTCCACCCTCCAAAGCAGCCATTTTCTCCAGGGGAACTGACACTGTAGTCTGGAAATGAGCTGTAATTCTGGGGAATACCCAGGTCCCACCTGCGGGCTGACATCCCTATGTCTAAGTCGAAGCTAAGCCCTTTCAAATTCAGGCCATCTCGTAACCCCATAATATGGTTCATCTCCACCCCCACTATGTTGCCAGTTCCCTGGTGGGGGCAAGGAATCCCTGACCCCACCTCTTGTTTCCTGCCACCAATCAGAGCAGTGGGGGAAGAAAAATAAATAAATGGCCCAATAGCATGACATCACTTCTGGGAAAAAGCCAGAAGTGAAGCCTGGCCTCGCTAGGAATCACTGAATACCCACTTAATCAAGAAGCTCATAAGATGATCTTTCACCAGTCATGATCTTCCAGGTGTAGCCCACCTGTCGTTTGTTATGAAGGTAAGTTAGATTGCCGCATAAACCAACCAGGGCCACAATCATGGCATCAGAGTTCCATGACTGGAATGTGAGATGTGTTATTGGATTCCAAATGCCGCTTCAAGGGTCACTGGTAAAAATGGAACAGAAGGATTTATTTTTAATTGCACCTCGGTATCTATTTTTCTGACTGAAAATGGCTGCACCAAATCTCACACCTTGGGCAGCTTTGAATCTACATGCCTCTCCCCCCCCCCCCCCGCACACTCCCCATTCCTGGGTTGGAAAGCAGTCTGGCATGGGTCATTTTCAACTGGAAAACCGCCAGGCCTTTGGGTGAGGCGGCGGGTGTCCAGTTATATTGGCCTCCCCTGCTCCACCTGTCCCTTCCATTCCAACTTAATGGCTCTTAGCACCCGTCCCCCAATCAACTGTTCCATCTGGGAATACACGTGGGGTCCTCAGGGATCTTCTGCAAAACTGTTGCCTTCTTGTGGCAATGCCATTGGAGTTTTAAATTGGATTATTCCTTGGCTGTTTTTTTAAAAAAATGTTTTATTCGGTTTGAACATTGTTGTGAATCACCCTGAACCAGCTTGCAGGGGAGGGGGGTGTTAAAAATATAATAAAATAAATAAACAAATAAAAATAACATGGGGGAAGAGTTAACCCTCTTCTCATGGCCATGATCTCTCTCTCTCTCTCTCTCTCATACACACACAGAGTGCATGCAGATGGTTTATATTTAGAGGGCCAACTATCATGGAATTTCAGCATCATTCATTCTTTCAGGTATTTATACTGCACTTTTCTGCCCAACATGGACCCAACGTGCCTTCTAGCATCATTGTCGTGAGTCAGCTTGACCAATTGGAACTCAGCCTGGAGGAAGACTCCTTGAGTGTCACCGAACCTTGACCCAGCTCACAAGAAACAGCTGAGGAAAGGCAGGAGCTCCGCGATTCAATGCTGACAGCTGACCCTGACTCCTCCAGGCAGACTACGGGAGGGAATGATGAAGAATAGCTGGGGCAGGATGACTCTTCTTATTCCCCCTCAGTAGCAGACCGACGCCAGGAGCCAACTCGCCGGCAACATACAGAGTGAAGACGCAGTGTGAGTCTCTTGGCTCAACGCCGGCATTTGGCTGACAGAAGCCCTGAGTGATTGCAGGACCTTGCTGTGCATAACTCAGCTCATTGAAAGCGAAGAGTCACATATCTCTGAACCCAGCAACCACAACTCCTGCCTTGCCCTGCTCCCTGTGATTTTCAGACTGACCTGGGACTTTGCTATCCAGACTGCCTTTGGATTCTGCTTCTCAGACCTGTTGGCACATTACGAATTACTGACCCTTGGACTGACTTTGACTTCGCTTTCTGGACTGCTCTGGCAGTGTCTCTCTGCTCAGGTGCCTGTTGTGCCTGCTAGCCAGGGCAATTGTTCTCCTCGCCGCCATTTTATCCTACCTGCCACCCTGTGAGATAGGTTAGGTTGTGAGAATGTGTCTGGCTGAAGGTCACCCAGTGAGTTTCCATGGCACAAGTGGGGATTCAAACCACGTCCTAATCTGACAGTCTAACCACTACAGAATAACGGCTGTCCAGCTGGCCCTGAGTTCCTTGGAGGAAGGGACGAACAAGCAAACCTGAGACAGATTTTCGTTAAAAACTTAATTGCCAGGTAATCAAACTCCTGGTTCTATTATTTATTTATTTATTTATTTATTTTTGCGATTAATATCCCGCCCTCCCCATGGACGGGCTCAGGGCGGCTTACATGGGCCCAAGGCCTAATCAAACATTAAAACCATTAAAACCAATAAAACATTCAATAAATACAATTCAAACATATAAAACTTCCATAAATATGTCATCAGATGGCCACTTAATGGCAGGTTCAACCCCCCCCCCCCTTGCCGGGACCAAATAGGACCAGGGTTCCATCCCTGCTGTCAGTTGGTAGATGGTAGATGGTGACGACGGTGGCGGCTCCTATTCAAAAGCCTGGCGGAAGAGCTCCGTCTTGCAGGCCCTGCGGAACTCCCTCAGATCCCACAGGGCCCTGATCTCTTCCGGGAGCTCGTTCCACCAGATAGGAGCCGCCACCGAAAATGCCCTGGCCCTTGTTCTGGCTAGCTTTGCGTCCTTGGGGCCAGGGACACATAGTCGATGTTTTGACCCCGACCGTAGTGCTCTCTGGGGTACGTACGGAGAAAGGCGGTCCCTAAGGTATGTTGGACCCTGGCCATATAGGGCTTTATAGGTTAAAACCAGCACTTTGAAGCGGACTCGGTATGCTATAGGCAGCCAGTGCAGTGTCGCCAGCACAGGCCCGATGTGGTCCTGCCTTGCAAGACCCATCAAAAGCCTGGCCGTGGCATTCTGCACTAGCTGCAGCTTCCGGGTCTGCACCAAAGGCAGACCCATGCACCAAAGGCAGCCCCTAGAATACCTGCTGCCACCCCAGCATATACAGGGGCCACTTAGGGATAGATTATGTGAACTGAATAACTACTAGGTTGTCCTGAATGAAGTTCCAGCACGGCTTTTTTTTATTACAGACATATATTTCCGTAGGATCTAAATGAGAAATTGATGTTTTATCTAGGGAGGATTGGCTAAGAAGAGAATAGGAGTCGCTGGCAACAGTAAAACTTCATCATATAACACAGTTCAGGAAAGGATTGGTAAGGAAATTAGAAGCTCATTTAGAGACAACCTGAATTTACTCCTGGACAAAATGTAACTAGCGAAATATTGATTTTTGTTAGGGGATGTGCTTTATTAAGATTGTCTATTTTTTATCTTGATCATTTGTAGGTGCATAGAAATTGCTTAAATAAATTTCTGAAAAGGAGAAATGAAATAGAGGTCGTTATTATAATCGCGAGCGGTGTTTTCCTGCATTATATATGGAACTGATGATCTTCGGCAACAGTACCTTTAGTCTATAGGTTTATGTGAAAATATTATATAATTTTCGGTCTTTACAAAAATGGATATTCCAATTAGGGATGGCGAACACCCGCCAGTTGTCTCATGTTCTGCTCACTAGTTGTGAGTCATGAACAGTTGAGCTGTTTGTGAGCAGTCCAAGTCTGTCCACGGGGTTACTTTTTCCGGGGATCTAAACAGAACAGTCCTATACAGTGCAATCAGCAGGTGTGACAGAGTCCTAGTTTGTTTATTTAGAAAACCCTTCTGCTGCCTCTCTAGGAACCTGCCCAAAGCAGACTGGTGGTGGTGGAAAGTGCCATCAAGTCCCAGCTGACTTACAGTGACCCCGTAGGGTTTTCAAGGCCAGAGACATTCGGAGACACCATTGCCTGCCCATGCCTAGCCACCTTGGTCTTCCTATGTGGCATCCGCTCCCAAGTACCAACCAGAGCCAACCCAGCTTAACTTCCAAGATCTGACGAGATCAGGTTTGCTTGGGCCAGGCAGTTTACAAAATAAAAATATCAACAAAACACTAAAATTAAAATCCAGCCCAGGATAAAAACACAAAAAAAGGCTCAGAAGAAGAAGAGGAGGAAGAGGAGGAGGAGATTGGATGCATACCCCCACCCTTCACTACCCGAAGGAATCTCAGAGAGCCAGATTGGTGTAGTGGTTAAGTGCACGGACTCCAATCTGGGAGAACCGGGTTTGATTCCCCACTCCTCCACTTGCACCTGCTGGATGACCTTGGGCAAGCTGTAGTTCTGGCACAGCTGTTCTTGAAAAAGAGCAGTTTCTGTCAGAGCTCTCTCAGTCCCACCTTCCTCACAGGGTGTTTGTTGTGGGGAGGGGAGGGGAGGGGAAGGGAAAGGAGATTGTAAGCTGCTCTGAGACACTTCTCTTCTCTTCTTTCCCTCCCCCTCCCCACAACAGACATCCTGTGAGGTAGGTGGGGCTGAGAGAGCTCTTTTGAGAGCTGCCCTTGAGAGACAGCTCTGGAAGCATAGGAGTCAACTATGGGGGGGCTTGAGCCACCCCCGAAAGTTCCCGGGGGGACTGAGCCCCCCTGGGAAAATGGCGCGCCCGCTGTCATGCCTCCCCGGGCCCTTCCTAGGGCCGCTGCCGCCATCTCTCTCTCTCTCTCTCTCTCCCCTCCCCGGCCTGGCTACCTCCGTCCCTCCGTCCCTCCGTCCCTCCAGGGGCCAGCTGAGCAAATGCCCAGCTGGCCCCTGGACGGATGGAGGGAGGGACGGAAGCAGGAGTGGCCGGGGGGAGAGGCAGCGGCGGTGGGGACATGGTCCTGGCATGCGCATGCACTTTGCGCACACGCACGCAAGAGCCCCCCAGGGATTTTAAAACTCGACGCCCCTGTCTGGAAGAACGTACAACTGACCCAAGATCACACCAGCAGCTGCACCAGCAGCAGAGGAGTGGGAAATCAAAGAGTCCACACTCCTAACCACTACACCAAACTGGCTCTGTAAATGGGAGATCTCCAATGCATGCATATCCACATACAGTCACTCACACAGAAAACAATCCAGCTAGGCCATCTTGGTTTTCATTGTGACAATGAATGGCCAAACTGAGGTGGATGTAGCATTGTCAGGTCTCCCCAGGGGATGGGCTGAGAACATAAAATCAGTGACGAATTGCAGAGCCTGGAGATCAAAGTGCCAAAAGCTCAGGGAAAAAACCCATTAATTTTCAGGCGAGCCGGGAAAGCTGCCATGTGCTGTTTTCCAGTGTCCCTAATTCAAACCACCAAAATGATGGACCTCCATTGGCAACATGGCCTGCTGTCCCATGAAGCGCAGGAAGCAAAGGGCCACGCCCGTGACGGTTCAGACTGGCTTTACTCCCCATCCGAGTACCCTGAGTCGGAGAGCTATGGGCAGCTTCCTTTATGGCCCCAGATGGAAACAAATACTGTTGCCTTCTGATTGCTCAAAAGCCCCAAATGAGCCTCCTCTTAATTAGACTAATGAGCTTTTTTTTTTGGCTTCTACGTGATGATAAGTAAATGAATCTGCCCTTTCCCTGACAAGTTCTTATGGGAATCATCTGAAGCTTTTTTTTTATTTTTTGCAACGATCAAAAGTACAAAGTCATTAAAAACAGTTGCCCAACTATGAAATTAGATATTGATTAATATTGTACCCATCCAGCCATATTGTTTATCCCAATAACACTGAGAAAATGGTCCCCACCATGCATATTTCAATGTACGTATGGGTAAGCCATTGAGAACTGGAAAGTCCCCCCCCCCCTTTCTCTTTTTAAGAATTATTAACTTTCAGAATGTAAAATGGCAAGCACACAGATCCACAGCCACCCAACAACATTCGTTCTGGAAACTGATAGGGCCAAATAGTACATTTGGTTTAGCCTCTACTGAGATCTTCTTTAGATCACAACAGAATACTTCATTAGTATTCTGTATTTAGCAGGGAGCTCCTGGATCCATCCTGGAGTATTCTTTGTGCATGCGGTGAGATGACATCACCCAGAAGTGATGTCATCATGCCAGGCACATTGATGCTCTAGCATTTTGACCAAAAACTCTATGGTAACCATAGAGTTTTGGCCAAAATGCTATGTTGATGTGTCAATATGCCTGGTGTGATGACATCACTTCCAGGTGATGTTATCTTGCCGACCATGTCAACGCAGGAGGGGCCTGTTTGGGGTGGGGCTTCCCCCACTGGCCAGCTGGCTGGGGGCGGATTGGAGCCCCTGAAATCAAGGGAAAACTCACCTCTTGCTTTACAAGATGGCAGGCACCCAAGCTCCCAATCAAGCAAAAAGAAAAAGTAACAACAACAACTCAGGCATTGAACAGCAGAAGAAGTCGCCAAGGTTGGGGGGTGTTCATGAAACCTTCCCCCTTTTTTTTCTGGGAATAGTGTTGTAGATGAAAATTTGGTGCAGTCCAATGTGACAGAATTGAGAACACCAATGCTTTTGTCACTCGGCTTCAGAATTTTGTTGAAACCTTGGGCTTTTTCCCACTCACATTGTGCCGGCGTTCTGCCTCCGTTTGTCCCGGCGCTGGGTGTCAATTTCACACCCTTTGCTGCGGCGCGTGTGTTAATACGGGGCTTCGTGTAATTTTCTCTGCGCCTTTGGTAAACCTTTTTTTTTAGGTTTACCGAAGGTGCGGAGAAAATGGCGCGAAGCCCCGTATTAACACACGCACCGCAGCAAAGGGTGTGAAATTGACACCCAGCGCCGGGACAAACGGAGGCAGAACGCCGGCACAATGTGAGTGGGAAAAAGCCCCTTGTTCATTCTCAAATTCAGGAGATAACTTTGCTGTTCATCTCCCCCCCCCCCCAGCCATGTAAAAGGTGACCTCAGCCCTTTATCTTGTTTAAGGGTCCTTCTTTTGTCTTCGACCATGTTGGTCGAAACTTTCAACACTGGTAACTTTCCATGCATTATTAACCTAATTCTCTCTCTCTCTCTCTCTCTCTCTCTCTCTCTCTCTCTCACACACACACACACACACACACCCATACACACACACCCCTTATAAATATGTATGTTTTTAAAAACCACACTGAAGCATCTTTCTCCTTGAGCGGTCAACTGTGTTTTCAGCATCATAAAAACGGACTCCCTTTAATGAGACAAACCAATTCCTTCCAGATCATAAGGTAAATTTCTGGCCAGCAAGCTTCCTGAATAAATCGAGCACAACGTACTTGCTGCACAAAGTGGGGTCTATCGCCTGTAAAGTTATTGCTCTATTGTACTCGGCAGTATTCACTTCTCAATGCAAAGTGCTGGTTATGACCTTTAAAAAGTTTACAGGGTCTGGGACCAGCATATTTCAGGGACTGCCTGTTCCTTTGTGAACCTGCCTGATTACTGCAGACATCATTCAAAGTCGTACTTGATGTACCACTATTATCTGAATTAAGACGAGCGGGTGCCCATGAAAGACAGGGCTTTTTCTTTGGTGGCACCTTGACTGTGGAACACACTTTCCTACATATATTGAGCTGGCCTTGACTGTGCTAAGTTTCTGGTGGTGGTGGAAAGTGCTGTCAAGTTGCAGCCGACTAATGCTGACCCCATAGGGTTTTCAAGACAAGAGGCAAACAGGTGGTTTGCCATTGCCTGCTTCTGTGTAGTGACCCTGGACTTCCCTGCTGGTCTCCCATCCATGTACTAACTGTGGCTGACCCTGCTTAGCTTCTAAGATCTGATGACATCAGGCTAGCCTGGGCCATCCCGGTGAGGATGAACCTGCCTGATTACTGCAGTCATAGTTGGAAGCCGTACTCTATTATTATTGAAATAAGATAGGTGGGTGCCCATGTGAGAAAGGGCTTTTTTGGTGGTGGCATCTTGAATATCCTTTCCACAGATATTCAGCTGGCATGGGCTATGCTAAGTTTCTGGCTCCAGCTAAAGATGTACTCATTCAAGCCAGGTTTCCTGGGGATTCCCCCCTGTCAGTCTGTCTGTCTTCCCGTTATGTCTTTCTATCAAAGTCTTATCCCATCCTTCCACTGAGGACCTCAGGATGATATACATGGCTCTCCTTCCCTTCATTTTATGTGCACAAAAACCATACAAAGTATGTTAGACAGAGGGAGACAGAGTGGCCCACAGTCCCCTGGTAAATTCCATGACTGCGTGAGGATTTGGTCTCAGATTTCCCTAGTCCCAGGCTCTAACCATGGGTGCTGAGAACTTTGCAACAAACATATTCTGCAGGCAAGCATATAATTGCTGACAGCCATGATCACCCATGAGATAAGCATCAGATCTCCTTGCCTCGCCACCATAAGGCTTGAAGAACCTGCTGAAGAGCTTTGTGGTTGCACAGCAGCAATGGTGGTGGGGGTGCATTGCCTCCTGCCTTATGGCTGCATCTGTGCAGTACATGAAATCAGTTGTCCCCCCAGGATCCTGGGTGGCTGGGTCAAGTAATGAAATGACACCAGGTATTGGTAGTGGGAGTGAAGGCGGCACAGCGTAGCCTGATCGCATCAGACGTCGGAAGCTGAGCAGGGTCAGCACTTGGATGGGATTAATTCATTCATTACCGTATGGCATTGTGTGTAGGATAGCCAGGAGATCCTAAGATTGTCTGGCAGCCAGAAGTTCTAGCTCAGGGGTGTCGAACTCATTTGTCAAAAGGGCCGGATCTGATATAAATGTCACTTTGTGGAGCCAGGTCATGTGGGCCATAAAATGTAGTGTCAGGTACCAGAAACGTAAACCGTATGAAAGACAGCAGCTGGTAAGCTCAGAGTTGGTGTATCCTTGCTACAAGGCTTCATGCGCTGGGAGTGGGGTGCAAAGAAAAACCCATATGGGCAGACTAGAGAGCCAGAGGTGCAGCACCTGGCAGTTGCTCCCATGCTGCTTGACTGCCGCAGACAAGGTTGTTCCGCCATGCTGAAGCCTCAGTCTGAGTGGCTGTGTCCATTCCCCCTCGAGCAGTCTCCTGTTCCCTCCCCTGCACTAGTTGCCCACGGGCTCAACGAGCCCTGGGCGGGCCGGTTCCAGCCCCCAGGCCTTATGTTTGACACCTCCATTCTAGCTCTTTTACCATTATACATCACTAGGTGGTGAACTAGACTTGTTTTTAAGGCAAGAGATGTTTCAGAGGTGGTTTTACCATAACCTGCCTCTGCATCATGACCCTGGTATTCCTTGGAGATCACCCTTCCAAGGCCGACCCTGCTTAGATTCTGAGATCTGATGAGACTGGGCTAGCCTGGGGCATCCAGGATGGGAGGCCACCAAGGAAAGCTCTGCTGATGATCCAAAATGGCAAACCACCCCTGTCTCTCCACCTCTGTCTAGATAGCTCCATGCTAGGGTTGCCATTAGTCAGTTGCAACTTGAGGGCGTAGACACACCTACCTACCACAGTTTTCACAGGGCTATCTAAATGCATCCAGAGATCTAAATATAGATCCAGAGATATCGGTAGCCCTGACTGTCATCAGACACCTATGTGAGACTTCCTTTACAAATAAACTTCTGCTAAAAGCATTATTTGCTCCCTATACAGCAGTGGGGGTAACATCCATTCTTGTATTTCTCTCTCCAAAAAAATCCTCCTGTTCTCTTGCAGTTTTAGCACAGCGGCTTTTATTGTATAACAAATTATTGTCCAGCCTCCTCACCCATTCTTTCACATTGGGTAATGCGAACAGCAGTGTAACCCTTCCACGACCCGAGTATTGAGTAATGCCTATGCTTGAAGTCACGTCTAATTTAAACAAGGATTTAGAGACCAAATAAAGACCTGTTTTTGGAAGGAGATGGATGAACTTGACGAACAGGTTGGAGATGCTTGCAAATGTCCTGAGCTGCCATTGAACAATCAACTCCGCTACCCACAGGATCAGTCAGGGCAGACTGAGCTGAAGATGGCGGAGGCGGACAACAGCTAGCTGATATGCTACGCAAGTTTTAAAATATTTACCCTACCCACAGTAGATAAGCAGGACATGAGCTGGACTTGTAAATGCTTGAACATCCTTAAGAGAGAGAGTAATAAGTGAGACAGCTCCTCCTAATGCTCCCTCTAAGCTGTGGAGTCTTGTGAGCCAAAATTCTACTTGGTGAGCTACTGGCATTAAAGTTGTGAGTGAGTGATTTGGCTGCTGCATAAATTAGTTTGCTCTGGAGCCATCCTTCCTGAGCTGAGACAAAAATCTGTGAGCTGGAGGCTAAAAAACTGTGAACTAGCTCACACTAACTCCACTTAGAGGGAAGAAGAAGAGGAGGAGGAGGAGATTGGATTTATACCCCGTCCTTCACTACCCAAGGGAGTCTCAGAGCGGCTTTCCCTTCTCCTCCCCACAACAGACACCCTGTGAGGTAGGTTGGGGCTGAGAGAGCTCTGACAGAAACTGCTCTTTTTCAAGAACAGCTGTGCCAGAACAATGACTTGCCCAAGGTCATCCAGCGAATGCAAGTGGAGGAGTGGGGAATAAAACCCGGGTCTCCCAGATTAGAGTCCGTGCACTTAATCGCTATACCAAAGTGGCTAGAGGGAGCACTGCTCACCCCAGTTCGCCTTAAAGCTAGGGTTGGAAATCAATGAAAGATGGAAATGGCATTACTGGCCCTATTTGAGTGAGATTGCTTGTGTTCTTAATTCTAGGCATCAAAATAAGGAGGCAGCATGGTTTCAAACAGGAGTACAGTTCAATAACTCCCGCAGCTTTCCCTGTGTGGAGCTACAGTGAGTGCAACTTCCTTTCCCCCCGTTCCTGTGACTCCACACCAAGTCCTGGAGTGGAGTACGGCAGTCTGAAACACTGGCCCGGATCGAAGGAACAGAGTTGTCAAAACAGCAGAAGATGCTGCTGTTCTAAATTGGCGAATATATGCTCAAGAGACTTGGAATCAGCATCTTATATGAATCTAGCTTTCTATCTTGCCGTGGAACTCAATAAAAACTTTAATGCTCTCGGAAATCTTGGTTTGGGTGGAATAAAATCTAAATGTTTCACTAATTAATAATCATAGCTCAAGTTTATTATCCAAATGCTCCGTTCTTTTTTTTCTCCAGAAGAATAAGCTCATTTTATTTTATTTTTTGTTTTGCACCCATGAAATTACTTCCATATTAACAAGATTTTCCAGACATTAATGGATAGATTTCCGGTATAATTGTCAGTCTATTAATTCATCCCAATTACCTCTAAGTAAAATTTAAATTAAGCTAAATGGGAGAAATTAAAAAATATTTGAAATCTCTCTGCCTGGAGGCCGCAAGGCATCGTAACGTTGTCGCTTCTTATCTTCTGCCTCGTCTGTACAGAAGGGCTAAGAAATGCAGAAGGGCTAAGAAATGCAACCTGTTTAAGAATCATCTGCTGTGATTCTTAAACAGGTTTAAAAAGCTGTACATTTCAAAGCCATCCTGCAGATTCTTCGGCAGAGATGAGACGTGAGTTACAGAGAGGAGTAAGCTGTGCAGAGCACCAGCTGTGCATGCAAAAGGTCTCAAGTGCAATCCCCAACTGTTTCCAGTTAAAGAATCTCAGTTAGCAGGTGTTGTGAAAGACCTCAGGACGCCTGAGATTCCAGAGAGCTGCCGCCTGTTGGAAGCACATGATAGTGAGCTTGGTGGATCAATGCTCTGATGTAGGATAGAGCAGCTTTGCTTTTATTTGATTTGATTTTATATCCCACTCTCCCTGCCAAGGCAGGCTCAGTGTCAGAATCTGCTGATTCAGACAAAGTATTTCTAGTTCTTACAGTTATGCATTCTGTCTACTTTTCAATTCTGTCATGTTATACTCTGTTGCCATGTATGTATTACAGATATATGCTTGTAGATGCCATGTTTTAGTGCCTAACCAGGCCTGGGTTTTGTAACTATTAGAGCGGGAGGGTGACACCTGCAATGTATGGGAACAATGGGCCTCTCACACCACTGCCTCCGCATTCCATCGGCCCCGGCTGGGACTTCAAGGGAGGATGCGTCTCATCTCTTATCACATGCAAAAGCCTTGAGGCCATTGATTGTTATGTGAACTGGTAACATCTGAAGGGTCTGGTTGGGAAGGGAATTTACAGCTTAACACCTCACTTTCTTTCCTGTGGGAAACAAACGGCCAGAGCCCCTTTTTTGCCCGCCGTTTTTCCCCTATAGTGATTGGCTACCTATGGGTAATTCAAACTCCTTGGAAAGGTATAATAGACCTGCCTGTATTATCTGTGTTATCTCTGACAATAATCCGAGAAGCTGTACTAATGTAGAGATTGGAAATAAAGAACTGTGGTTTACCAACCAAGATCTGATCCTTGACTACTTTGAGCAGAACTCTCACACTCAGGGCGGCTTACATAAAACATATTACAACACTAAAACGCAGAGTTAGATAAATCCACAACAATACAATTATAAACCACAGCGTGAAGGGTTAGTGATGTTTGTGCATGATGGCAGGTCTTAGCAGTGTCTAACACTGACATGTTAATGATGGTGGTAATTTAAGTCTAACATTGACATGTCAGTGATGATGTTAGTTTGGGACCAGGGTTTGGGGCTACTTGAAGGCCCCCTACTTGAAGGCCTGGTGGAAGAGCTCTTGTAGGCTCTGTGGAATGGTAGAAGGGAGCTTATTCCACCAGTACAGAGCTGCCACTGAGCCATCTCCATCGCTCTTCTTTTTGACCGTGCTTCTCTTCTTTGACCACATTTCTCCTTTTTCCACTGTCTGCCTCTCTCTTAAGGGAAGGATGGTGGCTTAGAGGTGAAGCTTGCGCTTTGTCTGCCCATGGTCCCAGTTTCTGTCTCTGGCATCTTTCACTGAAGGATCTCAGGGGAAAAGGATCAGCAGAACTTTGCCTTGCGATGAGCACTAGAGATGTGCACAAAAAAGGGTATTTTTGGGGTTAGAGTATATATTTCCCAATATTCCTGAATCCCAATATCGGTATGGTATTGGGATTTGGGAAATATTTAGAATTGCCAAATTTCTTCCAACTCCATTATACCCTATGGGAACCATTATAGTGAATGATCCCCAATGGAGAATTGAGCTGGGGGCATCTGGGGTCCCCCCCCCCTTTTGAGGTGAAGGCACCAAATTTGCAGCATAGCTGCTGGTGCCTCTTCTTTCTTAAAAAAACCAAGTCTCAAAAAAAAAAAGATTGAATCAGTGGATCTGAGGTCTCTGAGATACCTTTGTTCCCATCCATCCATTTTTCTCAGACTTCTGCTACATTCCTTAGGCTCAGAACCGCCTCGGGGAAACGTTTTACTGACTGCAAAGTCACCCCTGAATGGCCATAAAACAGCCATACATCTATGCAGAAAGTAGAATAAAATCTGACAGACAACGAACTTGAAAGTGGCATGATGTGTGGAAGCTACCATAAAACTCGATGATCAAAGGAAGTGAAACCAGCATGCAATGCAGAAGGGAATTTCTGTTTCAACGTGGGTTTCGTAAAACAACGGAGGGAAAAGCCAATGCAGAATCGGCCTGAGACTCTTTAGGGAAGAGAAGAGTGGGGTATAAAAACCAGCCCTTCTTTTTCTTTCTTCTTCTTGGATGAGCCAGCTGCTAAATCACAACCTGCCTGACACCATTTATTGTTTTGTTCCTTTGGTTTATTTATATTGTGTTTTTTTCTTTCTTTTTGCTGCTGGGTCCCTTGGAGGAGAAAAGCAAGGCATAAACATTTAAATAAATAAACAGAATGCAGGCATACTGCACAATTATAATATGCAATTGATACAGACAATGAATGTCATATTCTTATCCATCCGTAATGCTGATCTATTGACTCACAGATAACACTGACAAATTTGAACACTGCATGAGAAAGAGAAAAATGTGTCAGGAAGCAGGAAATGGCACGAAAGTAAAGAATCAAGGGACTGATTTGGTCAAGGGAGAACCGGCACCAAGACAGAGGCTGGGAGGCTGAAACAGCAAAGAAATGTGAAATCATTCCTGGTCACGACTAAGGAAGTGACGATTCCAGATCCTTTTACTAATGTCCAGGGCAGTAGAAAATGGCAGTTGTCCTCGGAACTCTTTATATATGTCACGTGATCCGTTCTGGGCCAATAACCTCCATCAGTGTGTTTGCTGGAATTGTTTTCGAGATGCTCAGGAGAGAAGGGATCTGATTGCAGGAGGCAACCAGCTGACACAAAATGTATTTACTAATTTCATTTTGTTCTTGGACTCTCGGGTGCCCACAGCGACACCAGGAACAAATGAAAGCTTCCATTACTAGATTGTGTGCATCTTTATTTTTTTTTTAGTTTTTTTTTTTTTTTAGTTTTGCCTCTTAAAACAAGGAAATAGTTTGAGGCTATGTTTTAATTAAAATGAATATCTGTGCTATCTTAATGTTATTGCCAGTTAAGTGTAGCGGGGTGATTTAGCGTTCTATAATACAATTATGCACCAGTAATGAAGCTCCGTAGAATTATCCTCAGAATTTAGAATGCAGAAGGGAGCTGTAGCTCTCATTTGTATCCATGTTACAGCCCTTTATTGTTGCAGTAGTTTCTATTTTCCTCCAAGATTAATTCAATCGTATTTAAGTCTCTAGTTACATTACAGGGAAATCCAGTGCGGAGGCTGGAACTGTTTTCCTCTTCCCGAAATGCTTTGCAGTGTTAAATGGCAAAATGTAAACCTCCGATCACCAGTTGCTAAAAAAAAAAAAAAAAATCACCTATCATTCCCCATTGAACGATACCCCATAAAGTACATGGGATCATTATCTGGACTGTGATTCACCCCTACTCTCATGCTTGGGGAAACTGCCAAAGCATCCCTCCACCATCTCCAATGGAACCAAAGGGGGATTCTTAATACATGCATTCCATTCTGGAAACCAAAGCAGGAAATGAAGTCCAGGGAGAAATTCAGAGAAGGAGATGACTGGAAGCCTCCTTGCCTCCAGCGAGAGAGGAAAATGACCCTGCATTTGGCTGGCTGGATTGTTTAATCACAACCCATCTGCTATCAGTATGGCATGCGACTTCTGCCTTGGATGTGGCAATGGTGAAAAGTACCGACAAGCCGCAGCTGCCTTATGGCAACTTTGTAGGGTTTTCAAGGCAAGATTCATAGAATGTTAGAGTTGGAAGTCCAACCCCCTGCACAATGCAGGAAATTCACAAATACCCCCCCCTCATCCCCAGTGACCCCTGTTCCACACCCTGTTCCACACCCAGTGACCCCTGTTCCACACCCAAAAACCTCCAGGATCTCCAGCCAAACTGGCCTGGAGAGAAATTGCTTCCTGACCCCAAAGTGGCAATCAGCATTTCCCTGGGCATGTAAGAAAGGGTGGTTTGCCATTGTAAGAGGTGGTTGGCCATTGTCTACCTCCAGGGGTCATTTAGTAGAAAAAGAGGTGCAGGAGCTCATTAGCATAACTCATTTGCATATGCCACACCCCCTAACATACCGGAAGGGTGTCAGAAGGCAACACCCACCCCTCAGGCTCCACTCCACAGGTGAGTGAAACTGACCTGCTCTTCCTCCGTTCCCTTCCCCATCCAATACTTTGTGCAATAAAAATAAGCATAAAGAACACACCCTCATTCTCTTCCTGCTCCCTTGAAACCACCAGGTTTCAAGTAGACTTGAGATACCCAGGACATGTGCACCAGCCATCCCTTTCCCTTTCCCTTCCCCTCCCCACAACAAGACACCCTGTGAGGTAGGTGGGGCTGAGAAAGGTCTTTTGAGAACTGCTCATGAGAGAACAGTTCTGAGAGAACTTGTGGCTGGCCCAAGGTCACACCAGCAGCTGCATGTGGAGGAGTGGGGAATCAAACCCGATTCTCCCAGATTAGAGTCCCAACTCCTGACCACTACACCAAACTGATGGGGTGGAAGCTGCTGAAGGGTTGGTGAAATTTCTCCAGTACTTATGTGCCATGTGCCCAGATAAAAAATGGTATACTTAGAAAATTTATATGCCACCTTGAGCAAGTCTCTGGAAAAGCAGCACACAGTCATAAAAGGAACAATGATAAAATTATCAATATTAAAACAAAACATTAAAAACAATAAAGACCCTAGCAGGGCTTTCCCCGGGGCGCTGCGCCTCTGCACTGCTTGGGGAAGCCAAGGAGGGGGTGGGGTTTGGTCATGTGCCCGCCCCCTGGGCTCCTCACTCCCGGAGCTGCGCTCTTGTGCGCTCCCGCTCCAACGGACCCCTATCTACCTCTGCATAGTGACTCTGGAATTTGTTGGTGGTCTCCCATCCAAATACTTAACAGGGCCGATCCTGCTTAGCTTCTGAGATCTGATGAGAGATCAGGCTAGCCTGGGCCTTCCAGGGCAGAGCATGACTGCACCATGACACAAATGTATGTATGCAAGATACAGGTTATGCAGGATAAATGTGTGAAGGGCGCAACATTGCTTTTTGACCATCGTGTTTAGGCCAGGACCCAGGAGGGTTTGTTCCCACCATGGAAATTTGGATAGGTCCTATGTGATGTGTTGGTTAGAGAGTAAAGCCTAGGATCTGGGAAATGCAGGTTTAAATCCTCAGTCTGCCATGCAGCTTGCTGGGCTCAGTTTCCTTTGCTGTCAGCCTAATTTACTTTACATAATTGTTGTGAAGATAAAATGAGAAAGGGAGACCTTTCCATTGTTGATCTCCTTAGAGGAAGGGCAAGACAAGATAGGTTGATGGTCATGGTTTTAGATGGCCAATGGCCATCCAGTCCAACACTCTGTCACACAGTGGCCAAAAACACCAGGTGCCCTCAGGAGGTCCAGCAGTGGGGCTAGGACACTAGAAGCCCTCCCACTTTTGCCCCCCCCAGCACCAAGAATACAGAGCATCACTTGCCCCAGACTGAGAGTTCAGTTCTATACCTTGTGGCTAATAGCCACTGATGGACCTCTGCTCCATATGTTTATCCAATTCCCTCCTGAAGCTGTCCATGCTTGTAGCCACCACCCCCACCTCCTGGGGCAGTGAATTCCATGTGAACTCCTATGATTTTAGTTGGAGAAAGAAGGGATGACTTAGAAGACCTTGTACTTTCTTTTCTTGGGGCTATCTTCTTTCCAGAGTGGATTTGATTTAAATCAAATTGATTTAAATTGTGATTTAAATCACGATTTAAGCCACTAAATACGATTCAATTTAAATCACGGATTTCTACATTAAGGCTCATTCTTGCTGGCCTTAATATTCGCAACCCAGATGAAGATTTCATTTTAGCATAATAACTTTTCAGGTTAGTTTTAATTATATCAGAAAATTAACGATCAGCTATTTGCCACTTGAAATAGATAATTATGAAATCATTGCAAGGTGAACTATCTCCAGTTTAATAGGTTTTAATTATTCATATTTGGACAACTTTTCTGCTGTACTTTATTGGAAGGAGAAAAATAATCATGAACAATAACCTTTTAAATGGTTTTATTTAACTAAAACAATAACATTATATAGCATATGTATTCTTGTATTTGCTTAAACATTCATGAGGTTACAGTCACAAAGATCTAGAGATTTCTGGAGTATTTTGCTCAGAAAGTTTCACTTCCATTTTTACTGCTTGCCCCTTCCTCCTCACACTTAGGCTGAGGACAGACTGGCAAAATGAAGCACCCCGGAAGCGGGGCAAAAAGACTTGGACCAAATTGTCCCAGGGCTTGCCATTCCCACTGGGCAGACTGAAGTGGGAGCATTACAAGGAGGAGGTGGAATTGAGCGTTCACACTGTGGGGTGGCTTCTGGTGGTGCCGTTGCTGTGGCACGTGGCTTTGGTCTGTTTTGCCAAGGTGCGTATATGCACATGGGCGCATGAGCGCATAGGTGCATGGGTGCAGCAGCCGGATCAGTGGGTTCACATTACCAGTGTTGCTTGCGGCATGGCTTATTTGCATCCACACTGCCAGGAAGTGGGATGAAGGCACACGGAGACCCATGGACACTGGTTTCTAGCGGTATCCAACTGAAGCATCATGAAAGCGCTTCAGGAACGGGTGAGTATGCAGTGGGGATGCAGGACAGCTGCGGCTGTCTGAACTGCCTCCCTTCCTCCGCTTCTAAAGCGGACCTATCCCAGGCCAATTTGCCAGTCTGTCCTCAGCCTTAGCTCTTAACATCCCCTCCTTATCCAAACCTATTCCACCCGAAACCATCTTATATTCATTGAACTTCTTGAAACGTAGCACTTAAGAGATAAGAGGTTGATTCCATGTGCACAGATCTGCGGAGGACCAATAGGACTGAGGTCTCTTGACTCTGTATATTTATTTTATAATATTTTTGGTGTGAAGAAGGGGCATGTGAGCTCTGCAGACACAAATTCACGGTTTTGAGAACTGCAAAACCAAGCATCTGTGATCATATCTTCTAGATAGTAAAACTGCCCCATAATCTTACAGAAACCTCTGGAAGTGCATGACATTGTGAATGGATTAATGGAATTCATTTTCCAAAAAAAAAATTAAATATTGCATGAATATACAGCCTCATGCTACATAATTAAAAACTCATCCTTATTTCATGAGGAATAACCTTTGGACTATAATGTATCTTAAACAGAAGACTATCTTTAGACAGACTTTTCTTCAAAAAGCATTTTATTTTTTTGAAAAATCAATTTAATTTTTTTAAATCTTTTTTTTAAAAAACATTGATTTTTATCCACCCTGCTTTTTTCCCTACATGGGATCTTAGCCAGCCAGTCCTTCGGCGTATTTTCCTCAGATATTTCTCACACAAGAAAGAAGTTGCTGTTGTGTCTCTGGAGGGAGAAATCACGCTGACCTTTCCAACCACTTTAATTGCTATTGGTCACTCGCACTTGGCAGGATGACAGATTTCAGGACAGATGTTTCTTGCATTAATTCCATGCCAACAGGTGAGTAGGCGTGTTTGCTGAGCAATGGCTGCGCATTTGATGGAGTTTGTGACATTTAGAAATGCAATGTAACTTCAGCCTTCACATCTCTCCAACGAAGCATCCATGCCTTTGGTAGTCAATAGGAATTCCCTTTTCACTGGAGAATGCTCATGGAGATGTTCTGAGTCATTCATACATCCCGATTCACAAGTATCATCACTCCCAGGATCAGGGGTCATTTCGTAAAAAAAGAGGTGCAGGAGCTCATTAGCATAACTCATTAGCATAACCTATTTGCATATGCCACACCTCCTGGCATCACCGGAAGTGTGTCAGAAGGCAATACCTATCTCTCAGGTTCCACCCCAAAAATCTCCAGGTATTTCCCAACTCAGAGCTTGCGAACCAGCTTTACACTTTGACTTAAAGGCACTTTAGGTTTCCTTTGCTCTTGCAGGGAAGATACTCTACAACAAGCATGAAGATACAGATCAAGTTAGTAGGCTTTTGATTTTTTCCACAGTGCATCACCATATGTGCCCGCGCCTGGGCTTGTTACTCCCAGAACGGTGTTCCTGCGCGTTCTTGCTCAAAATGACCCCTGCCCAGGATGCATTGCAAGATGTCCTGGATATCATGTTGGGTTTGACCCTTCAGGTCCAGGGGGAAAGTCTTTCAACCTCAGGTCCACATCTGTAAAATGGAAAAAAAAAAGAAAAAAAAGAATGGTTCCTCGCATATCTTCACGACCACCTCTCCCAGTATGCTCCTGGAAGTGTGCTACACTGAGGAAATAAGAACTTTCTGGTAGTCTCCGGCCCAAGAGAAGTCTGGCTGTCCTCAACCAGGTCCATGGCTTTCTCGGCCCTGGCCCCCACCTGGTGGAACGCTCTTCCAGAAGACATCCGTGCCCTGCAGGAGTTGTTACCTTTCCACAGGGCATGCAAGACAGAGATGTTCCGCTGGGCCTTTGGTTGAGGACAGCGACAAGGTGTTCTTTGGCACTCTCATGTAATTCCCCATCCCCCATAACCCTTCCTCTTTCTCCTGGTAAGTCCCTCCATCAAACAGCTGACTTGGTGGTGAGGGGTGGGGCTTGGCAGTGGGAGACCCCTGCCTCCTGCAGGTGGGCTGACAACGGAACATGCACTATTGTCACTTCCAGAAGATCTTTCTTCTTATTCACATTTTCCCCCTCTTCTTCATTACTGATGCATGCATGCACTTTGATATGCCAGAAAACTCTGGAATGAAAAAAAAGATCTAAATGTGATTGCAAAGGGTGTTTTTTAAAGCTTATTTCTCTGTGTTGTTCACTAACATATTCATGGTCTCCTGAGTATTAGTTAAACACCACAAAAAAAGAATTGTGATATGACTGTATGTTGATGCCCTGGAGGAATCCTCTCCATCAGAGCCTGTCCATCCATTAGGCAGACCCAGACAACTCTCTAGGACAGCTTGGTTTGTGTGCCAAAAAAAGGCTCAGTGCTGGCCTGGGCGATGCATCAGTGGCAAGCAGCAGCCCCAGGCTACACCACTGGCTTTAGAGATGCCACCCTGGTACTGCCAGTGGCCTGTGTAACCAGTGAGCTCTGGCGCGCTGAGGGCAGGGGAACAGAGGCACCCATCTTGCAGGTGCCATCGTATCACTTCCACAGAAAACTGGACGTGTTATCACATCATTCTAGGAATCGCCAAAATGTCTATGGTAAAACTATAGAGTTCCCACCAAATTCTAGACAACCCTCCCAGATTTCCCCCAACCTGAAATCTCCTGCCATAGCGGAAAACCTGGCAACCCTATCACCCAACTTCCCCCTGCTTCTACCCCACAATGAAGGGTAGGGGGAAGGAAGAGCAGGCAGCTGCCACCTTTGTATCCACCTGGTTGACTGCGGTGGCCATGAATCCTTGCCTGTCCTGTGCTCCTGGGTCAAAGTGGAGGGGGGCATCTAGGGTGCAAAAAACCCCTGGGTTTTGCTGATCTGGACAGCCATCTCTTGCAATGATCATGATTAGGTCATCTGCAGTCCACCAACAAGAGACCTCACCTCATGGTACTGCTGCCTCTTTCAGTGCATGTAGAGTCAGGAGGTATGGCATCCTTGTTCTCTGTTTCATTTCATTTACTTATTTATTCATTTCATTAGACTTATAGCCCACCCTCAGGGTGGGTAACAACATATATAACTCTGCAGTTAATGCAGATTTACAATATTAAAAAGATATTACAACAACATTCAATTTTAAAATCCATAAAATCATCATCAGCTGTGGTCACACAGTCATTTTGATTGGGTTTCGCCGCTGTTCCCTCTCACATTAAAAATCGCTGATCAGTAGCCTGCATCCGCCTCCCGCACCGAAGCGGGCTCACTTGCAGAATCCTCCTGGTTCCCTAGTGAGTTTTCCTACACCTGGAAAATCAAGTACTTTCCTGGTATTTGTGCTCCGAATCCACGATTTTGCCAATCTGGACAGCCATCTCTTGCAATGATTGTGATTAGGTCGTCTGTATGTCCTTCTTGCGGTAGTCCCCCACCCCCCGGCTTTCACCATTTTGTGCATGACCATTCCTGTGCTGAATATATTAAATGCATGAATGCTCAAGGGCACATAAAACAATGCTCGGTAGTTCATTTGGTTTGGGGCGACAATTTTTTTTTTAAAAAAAATCCTTTGTGCATGTGCCCATGTGCACCGGTGCATGTCTGGGCAGTGCCTGGAGCCTCGTTGTGCAATGCAAGCGGTTGGGCAAGGGATGTGTGATCATCCCAACCAGCAAAAAAAATATCCCTGATCAAATCTACAGCAGGAACAAATCGCGGTCAGCTTGCCGTGTGACCACAGCCATCCTTATATCTAGAGCTACTAAGTCCCCTCGGGGGGGTGTGGATTCCCCTGCTAAATGGGTCCCCAATCTGCCGGTCCGGATCCAGCCGGTGGGGGGAACCCCACCCCCGAAGTGGCCTAATCAGGCTGACATGCCCGGCGTGGTGACGTCACCCAGAAGTGATGTCATCATGCTGGGCACGTTGCTGGGGCAACACTCTAGCAATTGCTCTGAAAACTCTATGGTACCGTAGAGTTTTAGGGCAATTACCAGAGCATTGCCCCGACAACGTGCCCAGCATGATGACGTCACACCGGACTCCTGGAGAGGGACTGGAACGCCCCTGCTTTTTTAAAGGTAAGACTTGGCAATCCTACTTATATCATTAAAAATGTCTGCATTAAACAACAACGTGCCTCAGCAGCAGGTCATGGGATCCCAATCTGGTTTCCAGAACCTACAGTCACTGGGGCAGGGGGAGGCCTAATCACATGGATGCCCACTGCCTCCACAAAAGACCTGGCAGAAGAGTTCCATTTCGCAGGCCCTGTGGAATTGTCATTGGTCCCGCATGGCCTTGGCCCTAGTTGAGGCAAGTCGGACGTCCCTTGAGCCAGGGACTACCAAGAGGTGTTGATTGGTAGAATGTAATGTTCTACGGAGCTCAGATGGCGTGTGCACTAGCAGTGGATCCTCCCCAAAAGCAGGAAAATGAAAGCAGCTTTATGGAGGATCTACGGATCCTTTGGGTTGAAGTCCACTGCACAAGACTATAAGACCCTCAAATCAGCGGCACCCACTCTAGCTTTCCAAACAACAAATCTAAAAGGTTAACTTGCTGGGCTAACTTCTAAATCCAGCACCACTGTCTGCCTTGCCTTCCTTCTTTGTGTGTCTGTTCCCTCCCTCCCCTCTCTCTATATGTATGCAAAGGAAACCTTTTTGCTTCTGGCAGAGTTGCTGTGTAGGTGGAATTGTCATATATTAAACTTGCTTTCAGTCAATGGTAAGGGGGGCGGGGGAGAAACCCTGAAAAATAATGAAAAACACCTTTTTTAAAACTCCAGCTCTGAGGAGTTCTTTTGTTAGCAAAGATTTAGGCTTGCAAATTGGGCCACCTTGTGTCTTGAACAAGAGGGAAGGAAAATAAAAAGAAATCGTGTGATGTTGTCTTGAGGGGTACTTAAGAAAGGGGAAACTGAGCGAAAAGTCATAGAAAGAACAATGAAATGTCTCTGATGTGCCGTGGAAAAGCTGAGATCAGCTCCTCCCGACCTCAGCCGCATTGGTTTACTGGAGGGAACTTTACACAGCTTAGAGAAAAGGACGGGAAACAGATAAATATTAGAAAAGTCAATTTTTGGAAAAAAGCAGAGTGTTTTGCCTCGTACAACCCTGCCTGCCTGCCAAGTGAGATAATCTGTGGTGGTGTCTCCCCATTGACTGAGGAACGGAGGGTAACCTCCATGAACAAAACCTCAAGAGCCAGTTTGGTGTAGTGGTTAAGTGCACAGACTCTAACCTGGGAGAACCAGGTTTGATCCTTCACTCCTCCAATTACAGCTGCTGGATGACCTTGGGCAAGCTATAGTTCTGTCAGAGCTGTACTTGAAAGAGCAGTTCTCGAAAGAGCTCTCTCAGCCCCAATGCCTCACAGGGTTTCTGTTGTAAGGAGGGGAAAGGAAAGGAGTGTGTAAGCTGCTCTGAGACTCCAAGTGAAGGGTGGGGTATAAATCAAATCTCCTCCTCCTCCTCCTTCTTCTTTTGTGGCAGCAACCCACTGAAACTAGCTTGGTGCTAAATTCATAAAGTTTCAGGCATCTGGCAAACAGCTTTTATTGTCTCAGACTTTTAATTAGTTCCTTGTCTGATTTTTATTTGCATGTTGTCTGAGCCCCTCTTTTGTCTGAATGGGTTTTATTTGAGGTGTGTGTGTATGTGTGTGTGTGTGATATTCCTGTCAAGTTGCTTCTGATTTTTGTTGCCTCTATGAATGAATGACTCCAAAATGACCTATCATCAGGGCTGTTTTTGGGCAGGAACGCACAGGAACGCAGTTCTGGCTGGCTCCTGAGTTGGCCACACACAGCAGGAACTCATTAGCATAATAGGCCACACCCAACATCAGACACTCATTAGGATTGGCTACATTAGGGGTATGTGGCCTAACATGCAAATTAATTGCTGCTGCAAAAAAAAGCCCTGGGTTTTGACAACAAACAAGGTAAACAGAATAAGAAGCAAAAGGTGGGTGTGGCTGGATGACCACTCTTCTAGTAGCATGGGGTGTGGCTTAATAAGCTAATAAGCTGTATTGTCAGAGGTGTGGCCTAATATGCTAATGAGTTTCTGCTGTTGGGTGTGGCCTATTATGCTAACGAGTTCCTGCTGGGCTTTTTCTACAAAAAAAGCCCTGCCTATCATTAACAGCCTTGCTCAGGCCTTGTCCATTTTTCCCCAATGAATTAATACCACAGGTCTGTTCAAATTATATGAAGTGATCTTTGTAATACCTTTTCTTCCTTATTGGTTTGCCATGTCCTATGGGCAGGGGAACTCCTGATCCTTCCTTGAGTTCTTCTGGCGTATGTGCAAAGCACGTGCACCGCAATGACGTCGCACAGGAGTGATGTCATCACATTTCTGACTTTGGGAGTGATGCTCTAGGTTTTAGGCAAAACTCTATGGTTTTTTGGGGCCTCAAAGCCATAGAGTTTTACCCAAAACCTAGAGTGGCAACCACAACATCAGAAACATCAGGGGTCCGTTGGAGTGGGAGCGCATAGGAGCGCAGCTCCGGGAGTGAGGAGCCCAGGGGGCGGGCACATGACCAATCCCCGCCCCCTCCTCGGCTTCCTCGAGCAGTGCAGAGGCGCAGCGCTCCGGGGAAAGCCCTGCTGGGGTCTTTATTGTTTTTAATGTTTTGTTTTAATATTGATAATTTTATCATTGCTCCTTTTATGACTGTGTGCTGCTTTTCCAGAGACTTGCTCAAGGTGGCATATACATTTTCTGAGTAGACCATTTTTTATCTGGGCACATGGCACATAAGTACTGGGGAAATTTCACCAACCCTTCAGCAGCTTCCACTCCATCAGTTTGGTGTAGTGGTCAGGAGTTAGACTCTAATCTGGGAGAACCGGGTTTGATTCCCCACTCCTCCACATGCAGCTGCTGGTGTGACCTTGGGCCAGTCACAAGTTCTCTCAGAGCTGTTCTCTCATGAGCAGTTCTCAAAAGACCTCTCTCAGCCCCACCTACCTCACAGGGTGTCTTGTTGTGGGGAGGGGAAGGGATGGGTGGTGCACATGTCCTGGGTATCTCAAGTCTACTTGAAACCTGGTGGTTTCAAGGGAGCAGGAAGAGAATGAGGGTGTGCTCTTGACGCTTATTTTTATTTCACAAAGTATTGGATGGGGAAGGGAAGGGAGGAAGAGCAGGTCAGTTTCACTCACCTGTGGAGTGGAGCCTGAGGGGTGGGTGTTGCCTTCTGACACACTTCCGGTATGTTAGGGGGTGTGGTATATGCAAATGAGTTATGCAAATGAGTTATGCTAATGAGCTCCTGCAGCTCTTTTTCTACAAAATGACCCCTGAGAAACATGATGATGTCACTCCTGGGTGATATCATCGTGCCGGCGCTGGTGGCATTGGGAGGGGGCTTCTCAGGGGTGGGGCTTCCCTGCTGGCCCGCTGGAACATGGCAGATTGGGGCCCCCGAAACCCTACTTCCTTAGGAGAAGCTATATAAAATAGGTCTATCTCTTAATTTGGACAGAACAGGTATTGCCCCCTGTTGTCCTGGAATGCTTATATTAGAGAAGGGAAAGCAGGGCCCCCAGAAAGATTTCCTCTTTTCCTTCCTTGAAAGCCCCTATGGCTTTTTTTTGTTTTTCTCATTTTCCTGCTTCCTTCTCTCCTTCCCACTCACCAGCTAACCTAAATTTATCTACTCCCAATGAGTCTTCCCTCAAGGCCAAAACAGCCCTGGAAGGAGTTCCCCCCTCTCCCTGCCAAAAAACCTAGACTTGAAGGCTGGTAATACTGTTCTCGTTGCCTAACAACCACTCAAAACAGCCATGGCAGAGGACATCTGTTTCTTAAAGATGCAGGCACCTCTTCTTCTATTACTGGGGGTTACCCCAATGTACTTTTTTTTAGATTTCATATTTTTCTGCAAAACAAAAACTAGAGCGTCACTGCATGACATTGGCAATAAGATGACGTCGCTTCTAGGTGATGTCATCACATTGCCCTTGGGGCCAGTTGGAGGTGGGATCCTCCCCCACAGGCCAGCTGGTAACCCTAACAATGCCATCTTCACACTCCCAAGCAGCCATTTTCCCCAGGTGAACTGACCTCAGGTCGTTTCCACACATGCTGAACAATGCAGCTTCGATCGGCTTCAGCGACCATTTGCAAGTGGATTTCACAGAGTAAAATCGAATTGCAAAGTGCATTGAAAGTGGATCGGAAGTGGGCTATTTAGGCTGTGTGGAAGTGCCCAGATCTGTCACCTGGAGATCAGATGTAATCCTAGGAGATCTCCAGCCGCCACGTGGAGGTTGGCAACCCTAACAATTGCCTGGCAGTAAACAATGCTTCACCATGCAGAAGCAGCCACTGGGGGAAAGGCAACAGAGCAAGGAGAGAGAGAGAGAGTGTGAGTGAGTGCAGCAGCCAGAGAGAGCTAGAGGCAGCAGTGGGGACAGAGGAAGAGAGAGGGGTTTCTAGGGGAGACAGTAGAGGCCTCTTCTCAAGTCATTCCTGACATTCAACCGTACATCTCAAGAACCACAAGTCGCTTTCAATCAACGACTCATTTTCACTCTCATTTCTACCGGTAAACGTTGGCATTTCCCAGGAGAGGCTGGGAACCATCCAACCTGAATAGCTTTTCAGACTTTTTTGGGTACTTGTAATGCCTGCAAGGGCATATTCTTTGGGCCGAATATAAAGGACAGAATCCGTCCAAAGTGACACGCGCTCCCGTTTTATCACGTTCTACGGTGCATGGTTTTCAATCCATCCCACTGAAAACAATGGTACTTAAATGTGCTTAAATTTGACTGGGCCATGCCTATTCTGTATGAAATGAGCCCTTCCCTCTCAGCATTTAGTAAGACACTGTTACTGGTTTCAGACTGGCATTCAGTAACAGCTGGCAGGGAAGGCAGCATGGTATAGGCCAGTGTTGTCAGTTGACAGAAGTTAATCAGGGTACTTGGATGGGAGACCCCCAAGGAAGACTCTGCAGAGGAAGGTCATGGCGAACCACCTCTACTTCTCACATGCCTTGGAAGCCCCTTGCTGGGGTCACCAGAAGTCAGCTGTGACTTGATGCCACTTATGTATGTATGCATTCAGTACAGGACTGCTATACCTTGTCCAGGTTGTTCTCTGCTTACTTCTAAAGGTACATACATTACTGCAGGGTTGGTGGAGTAGGGAAGGATGCACCAGATTCTCTAGTCCTTGTGCTTTTGCCGTAATGAATGACTCTCTCTTTTGAATCTTGCATGAAGTGTGAAACAGAGCTGTGAGAAGCAGCTTTGAGACATAGAAATAGGGAGCTTGAACCATCAGCCTTTGATATTCCTCACACAATTTCATGACTCTGTTGCATGGGCCCTCTCCATTGCTATTGAGTTTGGGCCATGCCTGATTAAAAAAAAAAATTGGAAGGACACACACAAATGCATACACTTATATGGGGATGTTTCTCAGTTCCTCTCTGATGGAAACTCTGTCAGGAATATGCTGTTTCAGTCCACATTAGCACAAAGCTGCATGCAGATACATTTTGCCCATTTTGAGGCAAGCCCTCAAGTTGGGTCAGGAAGATTCCCCCCAGAGCTCCTGTGGCCCACTATTGCTCCAAGCAGCAGCATAGAGAAAACCTCTCCAGCATTGGGAGTGTGATGATGGCACTTCTAGGGAAAACCCAGACGCAATGGAGGTAGCTCTAGGAATCACTGGAAACCTTTACCATAGACTTTCCAGTGATTCCTAGAGCTGCTGCCTTCTCTTCTGGGTTTTCCCTGGAAGTGACATAATCATGTTTGTGATACTCCCTCCCTTCTTGTCCTGACCATTAACACTCCCTATGGTTTCCAGATAACCTGGCAACTCTATTTCTGGTGATGTGTCCCAGGTTGAAGGCAATAGGTAGGAAGAGTGTGACTCTGTTAGGGTTGCCAGGTCCCTCTGGCTACCAGCAGGGGATTGGGAGGGGTAGGGTTGCCAGATCCAGGTTAGGAAACTTCTGGAGATTTGGCGATGGAACATGGGGAGGACAGGGACCTCAGTAACGTACAATGCCGGAGAGTCCACCCTCCAAAAACATCCATTTTCTCCAGGTCAACTGATCTCTGTAGTCTGGAGATGAGCTGTAATTCCAGGTGTTACCCCTACCAGCGTAGATTTTAAGAGGCTGAATCGCTGCCTTCAGTTTCTAGTAGAATTTAGCTAAATGGCAGGCCTCAGTGAGAGGTGGAGTACTAGCGAGGATCTACTACCTCCATCTACGAGTTTCTTTCCCTTTAAGAGCGTTCTCAGTAACCAGTCCAAGGGTAGAATAAAGAATGTTTTATTGAAAGACAGTACACAAGAATCACAGGGAAAGCATGCACACACACAAGGTCTATGGGAAACAAAGGGAAGAGCAAAAGAATAGCGGGGAGTGAGTTGATAGCGGCCTTTCCTGAAGAGCAGAAAACCAGGGGGAAAAAGCAAGACGTCCAGCATCCTGGGCGTGCAGTTCAGTTCCAGGAAAAGACACACAGGGAGACTGAGCTCTGGGTGCTATTTTTAATAGGGAAAAATGTGTCCCGAGGCAGTCTGACATTTGTGCCTCAAAATAATACAAAAAAGAAAAATGGCTTTGCCAGGATAAACAAAGACTTTGGCTAATCTCCCATCAGTGGCCTGGATCCAAATAGACATCTGGGTACCCACTGTTGTATCTTAACTGATCTGACTGACATCTTAACTAACATCTGATCTAATTTATTTTACATGAATTTTATTATAATGTATTGAGATTGATGTAACCTGCCCTGAGCCTGCTTGCGGGGAGGGAGGGATATAAATTCAATCAATCAATTAATTAATTAATTAAAATTTGTGACAGTTTGCTTGAGAGCTGAGGTCTGGGGAAACTAAGGTGTTAATGTGCTTCTGAATGCAGGGGTCATTTCGAGCAGGAACGCGCAGGAACGCTGTTCCGGGAGTAACAAGCCCAGGAGCGGGCACATATGGTGATGCGCTGTGGAAAAAAGCAAAAGCAGACTAACTTTTAAAAAAATATTTATTAAATTTCTACAACTATAAAAAACTACCCCTAACAAAAAAATAACGATCCCTATCAAAATCAGAGAATATACAATCTCAATAAAAATACATATAATAATGAAATACTCCTTAAATCCAGTTGTCTATACGAAAGTGAACAAACATTTAGAAATATACTGGCTACGCAAATGCAACTACCTGCGTGTGGTTAAAGTAACTAAAACTTTTCCCTTAACATCATCTACACATGAAAATGTATTTCCCCCTCCTCCCTCTTCTTTTTGGCCTAGCCATTTCTCGTTGAGCTGCCAGATATTTCGGGGCCGCTGCCCCCAAAAGCAGACTAACTTAATCTGTATTTTTATGCTTGTTGTAGGGTAGCTTCCCAGCAAGAGCAAAGGAAACCTAAAGTGTCTTTAGTCAAAGCGTCAAGCTCTGAGTTGGGAAATACCTGGAGATTTTTGGGGTGGAGCCTGAACGGTGGGTGTTGCCTTCTGACACACTTCCGGTGATGTCAGAGTGTGTGTGGCATATGCAAATAAGTTATGCTAATGAGTTATGCTAATGAGCTCCTGCACCTCTTTTTCCCACCCCTGGTGGGAATGCCTGAATCGTGTTCCCAGGAATGGACAAAAGGAACAGGAGGACCAATTTCTCACCAGGCGCTGCTTTGCCGTCGGTCTTCCCTTTGCCCCGATTGTGTGCTTCAATTTCTCACTATTTTCCATGGGGCGCATTTTGACCCGCAGCTTCGCACGATTTTCCCCGCAGCATCAATGATCCTATTTTTTGAGGATCACTGAAGCCGCGGAGAAAATCAGAGGAAATCAGGCAAAGAAATCAGGTTCTTACCTTTAAAGCCCTATATGGCCAGGGTCCAACATACCTGAGGGACTGCCTTTCCCCGCACATACATCAGTGAGCACTTCAGTCGGGGTCGTGTCATCGACTTCGTGTCCCGGGCCCCAGGGAAGCCAGGCTCACTGGGACCAGGGCCAGAGCATTTTCGGTGGCGGCTCCAACCTGGTGGAACGAGCTCCCGGAGGAGATCAGGGCCCTGCGGGACCTGATGCCGTTCCGCAGGGCCTGTAAGACGGAGCTCTTCCACCAGGCCTTTGGCTAGGAGCCGCCACCAGCATTGTAATAACATCTACAATGAGAACTGGCCCTGAATGCAGTCCAGGCCCGATGGTTATGGCTGGTAGGTCTCCAACCAGATAGGAAGCCATCTGATTAACGAGATTGGAAGCATTTTAGTGGGTAATGTAGTTTCATTGCTGCAGTTTATTCTTGTTATGTAATGGAGTTTTATTGTTGTTTGGTGATTTTAATTTGATTTTAAAATGTTTATGATGTGTATGGCATTTATGCCCTTTTTAGCTGCCATGAGCCTGCTTGCGGGGAGGGCGGGGTATAAAAACCAAAATAAATAAATAAATAAGCCACGGGTCAAAATGTGCCCCGCGGCAAATAGTGAGAAATTGAAGCATGCAGTTGGGGCAAAGGGAAGACCGACGGCAAAGCAGCACCTGGTGTGAAATTGCTCGAGGTGTTCTTAGGTGGGGTTTTGGTTGTAAAATAGGGTTTGGGCTAGAACTCTGATGTCTTCTTCTGGTGATCCAGAAGGCTCATGACTCCCGAATAAAAAAGAAACAATGCTGTTTGGTGACCCTCCTTTTGTGTTAGGTGCGAAAGAGGATAGATACTAGGTGTTGTTATTGTGAGGGAATTGTGGGGAGGAAAAGCTGAGGGGAGGCCGAGAGGACTGGCGATCCAGGTTGAACGGTGTTAGCTCTGGGGCGCAGCAGGTCCATTGTCTGGATATGCAGACATCAGGGGGGGGGGGGAGAGAGGCTGCAGCTGGGCCAGACCAAAATGTCCCACTTTCCAGGTTTTTTGCCTAGGCTTAATTCTGAGGCCTGCCTGTCTGGGATCCATCTTGTTTTACTTAGGTCATGTCTGCCTGGCATATGTACTCTTGGGGTGCTGTAAAACGGGGGGCATTCTTCTTTGTATTGCCTCTCAATAAAGAGAGGGGGTCTGCCTGCTTACGCAGGGGATCTCCAGGTCCCACCTGAAAGCTGGCATCCCTTCTTGATTACACTGAGAGGCATTTAACTCAAATTGGACAGCTGCGTAATGTACAACAGTGTGCAGCCCGTGAGATAAATCCAGCAGCTTTTTCACTCAGCCTCACCTAATTTTCCTCCTTATTCCATCCCTCATTCCCCATAGCTTTTGTCCATGAAGGTCCCATCAACCCAGCATACCCCTTTAAGGAGTCAAAGGGGACCCCTTCCTCCCTTTTTTGCCAGGGGAAAAGCTACTTGGATCCAACCCCGTGAGCGCAGACAGAATTCACAGGAATTTGCCTTGGTTTGGAAGGATGCAGCACGAAACACTTGACACAGCAAACCGGCAGAAGAAATGCAGAACAGGACAGTGCTATTTGTCCAACCTTACACGTGAATTCAGAAATGAAATGGGGGGTGGGTGTTAGAATCTGTAGCTTTCTCTACCTCTGCTTTAATTCTGGCTTTGGGGAGAAAATGTTCTTTGAACCTCTTTGCTTTCTCTGACCTAAATCGACTGAGCTTTGGGTAGGGATTACCGCGGGAGTTGAAAGGTTGGGATTTCTTGCCTTGCCTTCTGTGGAGCTGTTTTTTTTTTCTGTTGGCCGAAAGGATCTGACCAGCCCGGAGAGTAAAGTTAATAGCGCGATGGATTAATGAGCTCTTTGATTGACTTTGGTGTTGTTTGATGTGCGGCAGATAGGCCGGGGCCGTGTGTCTCCAACGTCTTTATCTGGGCTTTGCAGTCACAAAAGGTGGTCTCTGCTGTTTTCGTCCCGCTGATCAGAGAGGCACCAAAGCCCTCTTTTCGGACAACAGCTGGCATTATAAACAAGCCCAGCTAGCTGATACATGCCCTTCAACATCACACAGGTGAAAGCAGGGACACCCTTGTAACACCCACCAAAAATCACTGCCTAAAGCCCTCTCCCCTTTCCACATTACTGGAGACTCTGCAATCGTATGATGTATGCATTCACTCTGCAATAGTCTGTTGACCGGCTGCAGAATTCTCATTTCATTCCCCTCCTTTTTGTGTGAATCAGACCTGAGCTTCTCCATTTAACGACGCTTTCTGTTTCACCACACCAAATTTCCTCGGTAAAATGAACACATTTTTACAATGCTATTTCCATTTTTTAAAAATAGCGTTATATACTTTTAAGTTGTTTTACAAACTAATGCCGTGCAAGAAGCAGATTAAAGTGTACATGATACAGAGAATCTACAAAATTAACAGCGAAAAGCGGTGAATCAGAAATGCTGTTTCATGACAATGGATAAAGGAAAGGGAAGTATAAGAGAGGGAAATCATGTGCATTGATGCCAGTGGGACGGGGCATCTCTGCATCCCTCCTGATTTAAAAGCCAAGTTGTTTGTTTGTTGTTGTTTTGTATTTTTCAAATGTGTGTGTGTGTGTGTGTGTGCATGTGGAAGTCATGGCATCCTCTGGTGACTGACCCCTACTGGGGGCCTGGAGGATATTCAGAGAGGTGGCTGCATAAAGCCTGCCCCCGCCACCTGGTATTCCAAGGAGGTCTCCCATCCAAGTACATGCCAGAGTTGACCCTGCTCAGCTTCCGAGATCTGATGAGATAGGGCTTGCCCAGGCTATCCTGATTAGGGCATTTGTTTGTTGTTGATGATGATGTTGTGATGCACTGTGTGAAATGCCTTAGTGTTTTTGCACATACATTTATGTGCATGTGCACTGCAATCAAGAAGCGCCCACCATTGAGACAGTGCACGACTGCAATAAAAAAAAGGGGCAGCACTATGCTGGGGATTATTAGGAAGGGCACTGAAAACAGATCAGCCGGTATCATAATGCCCCTGTAGAAATCGATGGTGCAACCTCTTTTGGAATACTGTGTGCAATTCTGAAAGGATATTATAGCATTGGGGAAAGTGCAGAAAAGGGCAACTAGAATGATAAAAAGGTTGGAACACTTTCCCAATGAAGAAAGGTTAAAGCGCTTGGGGCTCTTTAGCTTGGAGAAATGACAACTGAGGGGTGACATGATCAAGGTTTACAAGATTATGCATGGGATAGAGCAGTTAGCGAACTAGGTACCTTTCTCCCTTTCTCACAAGATAAGAACTCGTGGGCACGCCATGAAATTGCTGAGAAGTTAGGTTAGAACAGATAAAAGGAAGTGCTTCTTCACCCAAAGAGTGATTAACACATGGAATTCACTGCCACAGGAGGTGGTGGCGGCCACAAGCATGGATGGTTTCAAGAGGGAACTGGATAAACATATGGAGCAGAGGTCCATCAGCAGCTATTAGCCACAAGGTCTAGATAGGAACTCTTCATCTGGGGCCAGTGATGCTCTGTATTCTTGGTGCTTTGGGGGGGGGCAACAGTAGGAGGGCTTCTAGCGCCCTGGCCCCACTGGTGGACCTCCTGATGGCACCTGGTATTTTTGGCCACTGTGTGACAGAGTGTTGGACTGGATGAGTCATTGGTCTGATCCAACATTGGCTTCTCTTACGTCCTCAGATTCAGAGAGTTAGTTATCTAAATATTGCAAATAAATAATAAATCCTCTATAAAACCAAACATGGGACCAAATACAGCCAGTGATTTACTAGGTACGGTGACCAGAAAACAGGGATTATTATCTATGGCCATAAGAATGAATGATAAACTGGCGGTAGAAGAGATTTAATTGGTATTTGGCAGTGATGATTGCCTATTAGAACAGAAGCTGTCTTCGTTGGCTGGTTAGATTCTTTGCTTGCAAGATGAGCTCCAGAAATCATGTATAACCCCCCCTTCCCAAATTCATCTTGGTTACGCTAGAGCCTAGATGGGGGCTGGCAGAGAGCTATATACAAATGGATAGGATGGATGGGATCTTCATTTCTGGCTTGTGGACTCTCCAGAAGTATTGGGTTGACTACTGTTGAAAGTGCAGTGGTAGGTTACAGAGAGCCTTGATTTGTTACAGCAGATCTCTTCTTAGGGCTGAAGCCCCTCCTGTGAGCAATGCATCAAGGGAAATGTTCTGTAATGTGTATGATCCACTGCCCACATTTGGTGAATTCTGCCTCTGACCATCAGCAATTCTGCATGCTGATCCGATCCGGCCTTAACCTAAAACAGAGGACACCTGGCTTGCTTTATGAGGTGAACCAGAAGCTTTTTCCAACACTGCCTCTGTCACCTATTGGCCTTCTCTGTGGAAACAGAAAAAGGCAGCTGAGAAGTCCGTCACGCCAGCTGCTGGCCTCTCATGAAAACGTGACACATCCATAAACCGTGATCTATGTGCAATCACGGCTCACTCACATGCCTTCAGACAGGGGCAGAGAAGTTACTTTGCTAATTAAGTTTTACAGTCCGATGGTGATGAGGAAGATAAAAACACATGCCTCTGGTCAATCCATTACAAAGGGAACAGTGCGACTGACCTTTTCAGCCTAGCTTCCGTTTGCAGATGGCCGATCCATAACCTTTTTCAGCTGGAACGGAAAGTTCAATTAAGTTTTGTTGGCTCAGAAACCTGTCTGTGTCCTGGTGAGAGGATTGGGCACTCAGGGCCTGCAATTATCCATCTGGTGCCTCTTCAGAAATTATATATAGATACACACATATATTTCCCACAGTGACAAGGCTTGGGGTGACCCCATGGACACGGTGTTAAACCTGGACTCGATTTTTGTTTGCTTGCTATAGACATTTTGATAGCAACGTATGAAGCAGTTTTGTGCTGAAAGAGGGTCTCAAGTAGAAGTCTCTTCATACCTTTGCTTCAACAGAGCCAGTTTGGTGGAGTGGTTAAGTGCGCGGACTCTAATCTGGGAGAACCGGGTTTGATTCCCCACTCCTCCACTTGCACCTGCTGGATGACCTTGGACAAGCCATAGCTCTGTACCAGTTGTTCTCTCAAGGACAGTTCTAAAAAGAGTGCTCTCAGCCCCACCTACCTCACAGGGTGTCTGTTGTGGGGAGGGGAAGGGAAAGGAGTTTGTAAGCTGCTCTGAGACTCCAAGTGAAGGGTGGGGTATAAATCCAATCTCTTCTTCTTCTTCAATTAGAAATGCTAGGAATCAGACCTTGAACCTTCTGTATGCAAAATATTTGTTTCTTTACTTATTAACTTCATTGGTACCTCACGTCTCTCCCTAGCGGGAATCCAAAGCTGTTTACACTCTTCTCCTCTCCTCCATTTATCCTCACAACAAACGTATGAGGGAGGTTAGCTTGAGAGTGTATATGATTGCCCCAAGGTCACTCAGCAAGCTACAGTGGCAGAGTGGACATCAGAAACTGGGTTTTCCAGATACTAGTCTAACACCCTAACCACTAAACTAGTCCCCCTCTCTCTTTTTGCAGTCAAGTTGCAGCTGACATGGCAACCCTGTAGAGTTTTCTGGGCAAGAGACATTCAGAGGTGGATTGCCACTGCCTGCCTCTGCATAGCATCCCAGATATTCTTTGGTGGTCTCCCATCTAAATACTGACCAGGGTCGACCCTGCTTAGCTTTAGAGATCTGATGAGAGAGGGCTAGCCTAAGTTATCCAGGTCAGGGCCACTGGCTCTCTACACATACTGCAATACAGAGCTATGGCCCATCTTGTCTAATCCTGCCGACTCTGAATGACTGTTCTCCAATGTCTCAGACAAAGATCCTTTTAACTGGCACAAGCACATGGGACCTGCAAGCAATTCTCCTCTGCATGCTCTGTTGGTGTCTATTCTGACTTACAATGACACTCCTGGATCTTTCCCAAACTTGCTACCTGAGATCCTAAGAAAATGCCAGCAGGGACTGGACCTTGGAATGGACTGTCAGAAACCACCAGGCACATGCTCAAGCCCCAAGATATGGTCCTACTCTGGCTGGCAGCATCTCTTCAAGTTCTCAGGCAAGGGTCATTCCCAGCTTCACTGTTTGAAATCTTTTATCTGAAGGTATCGCAGATTGATCATGGGAACTTCTGTAAGCAGTACCTCTCCAAGCTCTTAAGCAAAAGACTTCTCAAATCTTGGTATCTCGAATATATTTAACTGGCAACTGAAATTGCCACATGCAAAGTAGAAGCTCTTCCACTGAGCCTTCCCGAAGCTGGAGTTGCCAACTTCCAGGTGGGGCCTGGCAATCCCCTGAAATCACAACTGCTCTCTAGTCTACAGAAATCAGTTCCCCTGGAGAAAATGGATGTCTTGGATGGGAACTCTGTGGCATCAAATAGAAGAAGAAGAGGAAGAAGAAGAAGAAGAATTGTTTTTTCTACTTTGCTTTTCTCTACTCTAAGGCAGGGGTGGGCAAACTGTGGCTCGGGAGCCGCATGCGGCTCTTTCACGTATATTATGTGCCTCCCGGCAGGGCGGCTGAGGAAGCTAAATATCATTAGCAAACAAATATCATTGGACAAATTAATATCATTATCAATATCTGCTTTTACCCCTTTTGTTATTATTTTTGGCAGTCTCATTTAATGTTAATAAATAGCAAATTTGCTTATTTTCCAATAAAAGCAGGTAATATTTGTTCATGTCTTGTGGCTCTCAAACATCTGATGTTTATTCTATGCAGCTCTTATGTTAAGCAAGTTTGGCCACCCCTGTTCTAGGTGGCTCTTATGCTGAGCAAGTTTGCCCACCCCTGCTCTAAGGAGTCTCAAAGCGGCTTACAATTAGCGTTGCCATCCCTCCGATGGGGGTGGGTTTCCCCCCAATTTCAGGGGCCGTAATCTGTCAGCCAGCTGGCCAAGAGGGGGAGCCCCACCCCTGAAGAGCCCCATCCCACCCAATGTGCCTGGTGTGATGACATCACCTGGAGGTGACATCATCATGCCAGGCATGTCACATGGGGGATGCTCTAGCATTTGGGGAAAAACTCTATGTTGACCATAGAGTTTTTTGCTCAGTGCTAAAGCGTCCCACTTGGGCATTCCGTCAAGGACCTCCTGCCTCCTCACCCAATAATCTGAGTCCTGCTCTGGCCTGCAAACGGTTTTCTCCCATTCCTGGCTATTTGTGTCACTGTCAGAGCTCCTCCTGGTATTTTGGGACTTCCTTGATCTAGTGACAAACTCCGTCCCAGGAGAGTTAAGAAGAAGAGGAAGGCCAAGGGGAGTTTTTGCTGAAGGTTCCTATTTCAACCAGGGACCAGGAGAATGATGGCGGCTTTCAAGTCTCCCAGCATCAGAGGGATTTTGTCAAAGGAAAGGATGGTTTACTGTCGTAACTTTAAAGGTCTTCATCTGTGTCAGCCCACTGATTTATGGGTACACATTTCCATGCATTTCAAAGGAGAAGTGCAGGATCACTTAGAAATAATTTAAGCTCTGTCAAGCTGCAGTGTATTTCTCTCTTTGTCTCTTTGTCTCCCTTTCTGTATTGGGGGGGGGGAGGTAAAATTATTGTTAATGTATTTGAGGACAAGGTGTGAAGCCCCAACAGATAATTCATGCAATTACAGCAAAAATGAGGCAACGAGACAGACAAGGCTCATCAATCATTCCGGCGGATCAATAATACCTGTGGAACATGCAATCAAACCTAATCAACCTCACATCACCCCATGATTAAAGAACATCTTGGCTTCTTGCTGGATGGAGAAACAGAGTAGCAGCAAGGGACAGACTGACATGTGTGAGATTTTGGGTTTCCCAACCAGGCTGCTGATGTCTTGCCTCTTAAGGATGCTGAGAAATGGTGCAGTTCATACAAAGCTGTTACGGTATTACACCATCTAAACCAATACTGTCTGACTGGTAACAGCTCTCCAAGATCTCAAGCATGGGCCACTCCCAGCCCTTTTTGCCAGAACTTAATTTCTGTAAAGAGGTTAGGCCTGAACATGGGACCTTCAGACTGGAAACAAAATATCTGCCACTGAACTATGGCTTCGCCTCAAGAGAAGCTTCATCTTCCCATCTGCAGGGCCTCTGAAGACCTTATGGAACTACTGTAGACCTTTTGCAGCTCACGCTGAATCAAGACGATAGGTCCATGTAGCCTAATATTGCCTACCCCGACTGGCAACAACTCTCCAGGATCTCAGGCAGAGAAAGCTCTTCCTCGGCCTCTGCAACTTGAATTGGAGATGCTGGGTATTGAACCTGGAACCTTCTGTGGACAAAGCTGGCCTGGTCTTGTGTTGTTTGTTCATGGTTTTTTTATTGAATTATCTTATAATTTTAAATGATCTTTTATTGTTCAAGTGTTTTATTGTGTTTTTTGTGATCGCTGCTTTGGGGATCGCTGCTTTGGGTGGATGGCGGCCATTTTGTGATGGTGCCCCTTGTCAGTATTCCCAGAGTGCCCACAGGTTCAACAGGATTGGGGACTTCTTGAGTTAAAGAGTTACTCAGGAGGAACAGAATGAAAAGTATGATAAAAGATGGGAACAATTTGCAGTGTAATCAAGTCCACTGCTTTTACATGTGTGAGAAGATACTTCAGTATTCTCTCGTGTACAATGAAGTTCTCTCATATTTCTGTTAATGTGCATGTTGCAGATTTTTGTTAAAAACCCTTTTCATTCTTAATTTTTTAAAAACAGTTTTAAATATCATTAATCTACCTGGGGTAGGGTTGCCAGCCTCCAGGTGGGGTCTGGGGATCTCCTGCTTTTACAACTGATCCCCAGCTGACAGAGATCAGCTCCCCTGGAGAAAATGGCTGCTTTGAAGGGTGGATTCTATGGCATTGTACCATGCTGAGGCCCCTCCCCTCCCCAAACCCCGCCCTCTCCTGGCTCCACCCCCAAAGTCTCCAGGTATTTTCCAACCCAGACTTGGCAACTCTAACCTGGGGCCTTTGAGCAGACAAGCAAGGTAGGCATTTCTTCACTAAAAATGCAAAACTGATAAGGGTAAAGGGACTGGAAAAGGGGTATCTGCTCATCCCTAATTAGTATCTCCATCTCTGTATGGCTGCATTTAGTGAAAGGAGAGAAGTCACAGAGCTGTTGTTATAATTGTGCTGTTTGAGGCTCAGTCGGAAAGTATCACACGGAACCGTCATTTTCGCTAACGAGGCAATCCCCTCTAGAATTTGTCACTCTGGAAAGAGCCCCTTGAAAACAGAAACACTGAAGAAATCACGGTGTACCAGGAGAGATGAACAGTACCTCGAGCTCTCTGAAGCAAACCTGCGGATCCCAATTTTGAATTCCAAAGCAGGTTTTGAATGTAAAATTCACTTCAGACCTCACGTTGCCTCCTGTCTCCTGCACAAAGGACACTTGCTAGCTGTTCCTCGGAACAGACTTCCACTCCCTGCCAAGTCACTGAACTAAGCCTCATTACCAACATTTGTGTCTCTGTGTGTGCACGCACATATCCTTTGCCTGAGAGATGGGCCTTTGGCAGCAAGGTGTAAACAGGGAACTTAATTGGGCACTTAGAACAAAAAGAAGCAACCACAACATTGTCGTGCCAGAGTTAAAACTCACTAACAGGCAGTTTAAACTATGTTTTTCTCATCCTGGCAAGGATATTTTTTAAAAGAATCTCTCCAGACCTCTTGACTAGCATGCCTGTTAACACGGCAGGGAATCAAACATGTAATGATCCCCTTACCACTCCTCCAAAACACGGTTTGGAGAAGCAAATCGGTGTAACTTAGAGAGCCAAATTCGATGCTGTGGGTGGCATGAGTTAGGACATAGCTACCCATCCTACCTTGCTGTCACATGTATGAACAGTGGAACTTGCCTTGAAAGTGCTCTTTTGTGTCATTTGGCTTTGGAGTTCTATGAGGACCGAGGGGCTTTCAGTTTCCCTACCATGTCATTTTCACCAGCAGAAATAGCCGGAGTCCAGAGAAAGGGGCAAACGGGGCCCTGCAGACATTTCCACTGGCAAAAATGGCATGGTGGGGAAACCAGAAGCTGCAGTGGTCATTTGATCCATTGTCGAACAGCCCTTACCATTAAGATGTTTGTCTGAATGTTTGACCAGAATTGTCCTTTCCCATTAAGTTAGTGTTGCCCTGTGAAGCAGCAGAGGACTTTTTTTTTTTGCCCTTTCTATGTCACAGGCCATCAGGTATTAGAAGAATGCACTCATGTTTTCCCTCAGTCTTCTCTCTTCTGGCCTAAACATATCAAGTTCTCTCAGCCTTCAACTTCTAGGTGCCTTTGGCTTGACCCAGCTTTCTTTTCTCCATCACAACAGACCATTCAGCTTGCCTGGGTCAGAGCTCTCCTCAGATACTCCTCTTCAAATCTTTCATATTTCACAGATGAAAATATGTCTCGGGTGCAGTCCCTTGGACTGCAAGGCGATCCAATCGGTCAATCCTAAAAGAAATCAGCCCTGACTGTTCCCTGGAAGGCCAGATACTGAAGCTGAAGCTCAACTACTTTGGCCACCCAATGAGAAGGGAGCACTCGCTGGAGAAGACCCTGATGCTGGGAAGGACTGAAGGTCAAAGAAGAAGGGGACAGCAAAGGATGAGATGGTTGGACAGTGTTATCGATGCAACAAACATGAAGTTAAGCGAACTCCGGAGCACGACAGAAGACAGGAGGGCCTGGCGTGATGTGGTCCGTGGGGTCGCGAAGAGTTGGAGTCAACTGTGCGACTGAACAACAACAACCTGGTGGAATGAATGTCAGTTTTTACATTCTGTACAATTTCTGTAGCTGTGCTGCCTCAGATGCTCCATTCCACATCCTTCCCATGATCCTCTGGGAATTTAGTTTAGTGTCCTTCTCTGCCTCTCTAAGTTCACTTATAGGGTTTCCAAAGTGGTTCACTAGCTATGATATATATATATATATACACACACACACACACACACATGTATATATATATATAAACTTCAAAGCTATTAAAAAATAACATACAATTGCAGAGGACTTAGTGAAAACACACATAAGGGGATGTGTTATTATCAGACCATCACCAGCCATTTTAATGGCCTTCCAGAGCAAGAAAGTCTTCAGTTTACTTCAGAAGGCCAGTAGAAATGACACCAAGCTCACCTTTGGAGGGGAGGGGTTCCCTCGCCTGAGCATAGAAGCTGAAAACACCCTCCCCTGAGTCCCCACCAATCATACGTCAGATAAGGCAGGTTCCCTCATTCACTGTTCTCTAAAGAAAGACCTGGCTTCTCTAGTGGATTCATCAGTGACTAATTAAGCACAATCATCCCGTTACCCTGGTTTCAACCTTAATGGGAGAACCCTCCACCCCAATCTCCTCTTAAGGCAGTGGTGGTTCCCACTGGAGAGGCCCTAGAATCTGGGTGAGGGAGCCTGCCCCAAACCCTTTACTAGCCAATAAAGGCACATGGGTGGTAGGGTTGCCAGCCTCCAGGTGGGGCCGGGGGATCTCCCACTTTTACAACTGATCTCCAGCTGACAGAGATCAGCTCCCCTGGAGAAAATGGCTACCTTGAAGGGCAGACTCTATGGCATTGTACCATGCTGAGGCCCCTCTCCTCCCCAAACCCCACCCTCTCCTGGCTCCACCCCCAAAGTCTCCAGGTATTTTCCAACCCAGACCTAGCAACCCTAGTGTTTGGCCATTGCCCAACACTGGTAATTTCCCTCTTCCTCTGCACATTTTCTCCTTTCCTCCTTACTCTGCTGCTCCACTTCCTTCTCGCTCGGTCCTTCATCTTCTGCCCTCTCTCTGCTTCACCTCTTCTGCCTCCTCCCTCCCTCTCTGTCTTGTCTTTCTTTGCTCTCCCTGTCTCTTTCACTTTCCTTATCTGCTACCCCTAAACTTCCTGTCTTTTACCTCTCTGTCTTGCCTTCCTTTGCTCTCCCTGTCTCTTTCACTGTCCTTATCCGCTACCCCTAAACTTCCTGTCTTTTAGCTTCCCATCCTACAACTGCCCCACATCCCCAACCACCCAGCCTCTCCCTCGTCCAGACTGCTTATGAGGGACAGGCCCATGGATCCCAACACCATGCCCCACCTTCTCATGCCTACGCCCATCAAGCAAAGCTTCTATAGCTCATGATCCTGCTGCTTCCCTGCCTGTCTCTTACTGTTTTCCTGGAGGTGTACACAGCAGCTTCCCAATGCCCCTTTTGGGACCCACCTACTGTTTAGGGTTGTGACCTCTAATGTGGTGACTGTGAGCACCATGTCCCCCATCTGCTTTTCCCCCAAAGCATCACTCCTCAAAGGTGAATAGATCTGTCTTGGCTTTCCTCTTCCTCATTGGAGCAGGAAGTGGTTCAGATGAATCCAGGAGGAAGCACCCATTCAGAAACACCTGTCTTCCTTATATGAGGGTACTTGGCTTGTAGCCTCCTTACACAGGGATATGGAGTTGTTTTCTGTTGCCCCAGAAGGTCAGACCAGATCCAATGGGTTGAAATTAAATCAAAGGAGTTTTTGGCTAAACGTTAGGAAGAACTTCCTCACAGTTAGAGTGGTTCCTCAGCGGAACAGGCTTCCTCAGGAGGTGGTAGGTTCTCCTTCTTTGGAAGTTTTCAAACAGAGGCTAGATGGTCATCTGACAACAACGTGGATTGTGTGAACTTAGGCAGATGATGAGAGGGAGGGCAGGAAGGGTTGTCTCAGGGCTTAGTCCTTGTGGCTCTGTCTTACACACCCAGGGAAATGCTGATTACCACTTTGGGGTCAGGAAGCAATTTTTCTCCAGACCAGTTTGGCTGGAGATCCTGGAGGGGTTTTTTTTTTTTTTGGTCATCTTCTGGGTGTGGAACTGTGGTCACTGCAGGTGTGGAGGGGGAGGTATTTGTGAATTTCCTGCATTGTGCAGAGGATTGGACTAGATGACCCTGGAGGTCCCTTCCAACTCTTTGATTCTATGAACATTTGATGATTGGCCCAAGGCAGTATACTGTGGTGGCACCTGCTCCCCATTCTCAAACTTTCAAAATGCCCACAGGCTCAACAAGTTTGGGGGCCTCTGGTCTAGGGCTCCAGCCATTATGGTCCCAGTTTCCTTGTTCCACCAGTTCCCTCTCCCCCCAGCCCCCCACTCCCCTGGCTGCTGTTCCCGAAGGCTGGCAGTTGGGACCATTGAGAGCAGAAAGACACAGGGAAAATGGAGGAAGTAAAGTCCACACACAGTGCACACCCTGTTGTTCCACAATTAAATTCAGGAATTCTTCTAGTTAAGAAGGATGGGAAATGAAGCTCAGTGGGAATTTTGGAAGCCATAAAGGAAGGAAAGACACTCATCACCTAATGCAGAGAGAACATGCAGAAGAGTAAAGGCGAAATCTGTTCATCCCCAATAGAGCTGTCTTTGGCATCCAAGAGAATAGAGATGTTGTCATGGACGCAACAGACCCTTGGACATGAATCTGCAGGATTTAGGGTTGGGATAATTGGATATCATTGTGTCGAAAAATCTATTTTATCGAACTCTGATTTCTTAAACTCTTTATCTCGTGCACCATAGTCTCTTTACGGCACTAGTTAGTGGATTTTTCCCTATTAAAGGGGCTTTTGTGCCATCGCTTATGTTATTTTTCATTAAAAAATATCAATAAAAATGTAAATAAAAAAAGCTCTCCAACTTCTGCTGCCATCAACAGAGCCACAAATATCGACACGAGTGCGTTGCCTGGATACTCGCATCGGTGGACCGTCTGGTCCCTTCATGTTTATTTAAAATCACATCAGACGGATAAGGATTCATCTAGGAGGTCTGCGAGTGCAAGTTCAGAGGGTCATTGATTCCGCCACCTGGCTCCTTCTGCCTTTGGTCTCAGGTGGTCCTCTTGAGTTGATGGGAAGAGACCAAGCCTTATGTACACAGGCAGTCGGCTTCCTGTAGGGCACGAGATTTATGTGCGGGAGATGGTATTCAGCCTCAAGAAAATCTCCTCTGTGGTCCCATTCATCTCTGTTAAGTGTTTGGCTTGTTCTGCACCTGTCTTTTGCCCCCAGAAGTCTCAGTGATTGAAAGCTGAAGGAAAGGGGGGGGGGAGCAACCATTTTGAGCTGTGTTGTGCTCAACCAGTTACGACGAGGTGATGAAACTGGTGTGCAGGTGAGGAATACATGTCCCTCATTTTGCAAGCTTGCCTCTTAAAAAACGAAACAAAAAACAAACAAACAATGAACCTCTGGACATTTTCCAGATGCATCCCTACAAGTTTCTGATTTAAAGGGTATCGTTCCCATAGCATTTTTTTTTTAAAAAAACAAACCTTCAAAGGAAGTATGAAAATGCAGTGTGAAAATGCTGAATCAAGACATTCCATTGAATCATTTTTCCAGTCTTGAACAAAGATTTGGGTTTTCCCATCGGTTTTCTCCATTTTGTTGATTGTTCAAAATGACCCCACCCATTACAGAGGTTAATTAGTGCTCTTACGTTATTTCACATAGCGCCTTCATTGAGGAGAATTTATTTTATTTGTTTATTTTGTTATACTTTTTTGTCAAAGCCTGTAAGCTTTCCCAAAGCCTAGCTCTAGACACTGTATCAAAGGCCCCTTTTCAAGTCAACAAATACTGCACAGGGTGACACTTGTCCTCCAGCGCCATGTTTTTCTATAAGATGTTGAAGCGTCAGAATATGATTGAGCACGGACCTACCAGTTCTAAAGCCAGCTTGCTATTCCACTAGAATCTCCTCCTGTTCCAGCCAGTCTATAAGTTTATTAAGCAAGTGTTTGGTGTATAACTTGCTTGTTAAGACTTATATCCCACCCTCCCCACCTTGTAGGCTCAGGGCGGGTACCAACACAGATCTACAGTAATGCAGATTTGCAATTAAAACAATTCATACTTTACAATTAAGATCTGCAATTAATGTAGATTTACAGAGAAAACACATTGTAACAATCCATTTAAAATCAATATGATCACCACGGGCTAAGGGAATAACGTGCCTCGGCGGCTAATATTGTGGTCCAATTCGGCTTCTGGGAACCACGGTCACTGGAGGGGAGGCCAGATCAAATTGATGCCTCAGCTAAAACCCTATCCTCTCCAGCCATCTATTATTTATTATTCTTTCTTTACTTCATGTATCCCCTGCCTTTCTCCCCCATGGGACCTCAAACAGCTTAGATCATTCTCCTTCACTGCTTTTATCCCTACAACAAGGTAGGTTAGGCTGAGAGCTTGTGATTGGCCCATGGTCACCCAGCAAAATTCTGTGGCAGAGCAGGGATTTGGACACGGACACGGAAAAGTCTTTGGACAGTGCTGGCTCTTTGGCGTGGAAACGGAGATGAGCAGCACCCGCTAGGGTCGGATTCGACTGGCTTTCGAACGAGGGAAACCTTTACCTTTATTTCAGATCTTTGACATGCTAACCATTGTATATCACTCTGCCTCACAGGGACATTATTGTGAGGATAACATGGAGGAGAGGAAAATGAAGCCAGCCGTTTTGCGTCTCCATTGAGGAGAGAGATGGGGTGAACATGGAGTAGTTAAATAAATAAACCGGAACTTTCTGCAAGCAAAGTATGTACCCTACCCTGCTGAGTTACATTTGCTATCTAAAGTAAACTATAGTACCCCGTTGAGATCTTGGGCCAACTAGGCTTCCCCCAAGTTCTGCTTGACTGGAGACCTTCAATGGACTTGGAGTGGTAACTGTTTCAAGAACCTAAAAAAATCATGTAGATAATCCCAGCATCCCATATAGAACTAAAACTTCCTTATGGCAAGGGATGTAGCTATAATCTGATTGCCAGCATATAGGAAATGAAATTCTTCTCTTTACTGTGGTTGTGGTTACTCACTATCTCCCTGGGGTCTCAAAGCAGTGAATGGAAAACTGCTGGGTTCCATATGACAGAAGCTTCCAAAAACCCCTTGCCAATCCCAAGGGGATTGCCAATGCCTGCGGCTGCAATCCTGAGAAGACTTTTCTGGGAGTAAGTCTCATTGAATACAATGGGACTGATTTCCATGTAGACCTGCTTATGATTGTTCAATATATGTATTTTAGTGTAAATGGATTGGTAGAGATATGCGGACTCTAATCTGGGAGAACCAGATTTGATTCCCCACTCCACCACATGCAGCTGCTGGTGTGACCTTGGATCAATCAAAGTTCTCTCAGAACTGCTCTCTCAAGGGCAATCCTCAAAAGAGCGCTCTCAGCCACAACTACTGTCACAGGGTGTCTGTTGTGGGGAGGGGAAGGAAAAGGAGACTGTAAGCCGCTCTGAGACACCTTCGGGTAGTGACAGGCGAGCTATAAATCCAACCTCCTCCTCCTCCTCTCTTGGAGATTGGGGGTGGGGTGGAGCCCAGGGTGGGATTTGGGGAGGGGAGGGACCTCAGCCAGGTATAATGCTATAGCATTTGACATCTAAAGCAGTCCTTTTCTCCAGAGGAACTGATCTCATGGAGATCAGTCGTAATTCTGGGATGCCTCCAGGACCATCTGGAGGATGGCAACCATAGCTCAAAATCTTGTACTGTTGATGTAGATTTTGTTTTGTGGCGTTTCTACCTGCTACACAGTGCTAAAAGCCCAGGGAAGGTGTGCAAAGCATGTTCACAACCTTGACCAGAGAAGCCAGAGAATGGGACATTTGTGGTCAGGTGGAAGAGCTTAGATTCTCCCCCCTCCCTTTTTAGTTTCCAAAGTTAGCAAGTGTAACATTTGATGAAAGGTTTTTTTCCTCTCCCCCCCCCCCCCCACACACATCCACATGCCGGCCTGTCTGTCTCAGTCTCTCAAAACGCACTGAGTGGAACCGCCAGCACACGAATGCTGGAGGTAATACAGCTCTAAATAGATAGCCGAGGGATTCTTTTTCTATATTAAACTATTGATTTTTCATAAACTAAGAGCACAAAAGGCCGTGGAAAACAATCGAATCCCAGTACAGGAAGCTGAAAAATTAGACACTGCTTTGTGCCCTGGCGATGGTGCTTCGTGCCGAGACTTTCAGTTACAAAAAAGCTTTATTTATGGGCTGTGAACCTCCGAAGGTTCAGGAGGGCAGCAGGGAGCAGCAATGGGAAAGTTGGCTGCTTCTTATTTTGAAGTAACTTCGCCAGGCCAGCAGGAGGGGGATTACAAAAGAACCCAAGTCTAAATTGTTGGAAATATATTCTGTTTGGGGGTGGGAGTCTGTCACTTGTTCTGTTCTATAATGTGCTCTGTGTGTAGTGGTGGGGGTGGGTCCACATGTTTCCAGAACTTGACTCTGAACAGGGCTGCTAAGTACTTACCGTAGTGCAGTGGGGGGGAGTCCTCTTGCCGCTGGGGGCGGGACCTCTCAAATTCGAGGGAAAACCATAGAGTTTTCCCTCAAATTGTAGAGCGTCCCCCCTGAAACGTGCCCGGCGCGATGACGTCACCTATGGGTGACGTCATCATTTCGGGCACGTTCTCGGAGCCCAGCAATTTGGGGGCAGGGTTCCCCCCGGCAGCTACAATCACACTGTGAAGCTTGCCTAGCTATGTATAACTTTGCATGAATACTCCATGTATGATTCCAGAATGAATAACTGACTGAACTGACTGTGTTGGACTAGTCTGATTTTAAGGATTGTTTTCTTGGATGTTTCTCATTTTGTCATTCATGAAGTCATATGATGGTCCTTGCCTGATGAAGACTGCCAGAAACGAATATACCTACCGGATGTTTCGTTGATGATTCTTGGACCCCTGTTTGTTGTATTAAATTGATATTCTTGCATTATTCTGTTATATGGTCTATTGGTTTAAGTGTGCTTTTCAGCTATAGTTTCTTTTGCTCTTGTTCTATCATATAGCTGTTGTTCTACTTATTGGGTTTGAGATACGCCATGCACATCCAGTGTACGTCATCTGTACATCACAAAATATTATTAAAATGTCTCTCTCTGCTAGAAATCTGTCCATCCTCAGTATTGGCCTCCTGTTTTTCACCCAGAGATACTTTTCAATATTCACCTTATCAGAATTCCTGACTTGAATTTTGAATTACCTGGAGCGTGATCACACACACAATTCACCCCGACGTAGGAACGAATGTCGGGCGGATTAAAGAAGCGCAATCAGACACCAGTGTCTGGGAAGCATCCCACAGCCATCGGCAACCCGTTTTGCTCCACTGCACATGTGGAGTAAAGAAAAACACCTCAGAAAGTCCAGTAGCAAATGGGTTGATATGGGCCACAGACAGACTTTCCTGCGTCTGATCACACCAGCGTGCTCCCATGGCATCAGGATAGTCTGATCAGACCATCCCAACTCCATGCTGTTGTTTCCTTCCTGTTGCAGTATGTGCATCAGCGCCAAAACCCGCCCCCCACATTTCATGGGGAGAGATGCGAATCATCGATCCCTCATATAAGCACATTGGGAACAAACAGTTTTTTTAAAAAAAATCCAACTCACTGGCGGGTGCATCTGATCATGCAATGATGGGCTGTGCCCGCATCTACAAAAACCTGTGTGATTGTGCAGTGGCGGGTCAACTTCCACAGGAGGAAATAGCTTCACTCCCCCCCGCCGTGTTTTATCTCGAGCGTGTGACTGCAACCATTGTTCTGGACGCAGAAGCAGAAGAGGAGGAGGAGTCTCAGGCTGCGGTTACATAAGCAGTTAGTGCCAACATAGTTGTGTTACCTTTGCAGATTTAAAGAGCACGATAGGACAGCATCATCCACCTTCTGTGCCCCAGTCGTCAGCACACTACTTTGCCTCACTTTGGAAGCAAAGCAATCAGGCACTAGGAAAAGTCCAGTATTCAGGATGCCGGCACCTCCACTCTGCATTTCCGGCTGTCTGAACTTCGTTCTTTGGAAGTCAAGCCATTTGGGAAATCTGAACCACCCCTTCAATTTCTGCCTCCCTTTGTTGTTGTTTTTAATCAGGTACTGATATTCGCATAAGTGCATAATCACCTTTGGTGTTGTCAAACACTGTGGCCAAGTAGTCGTTCTGGATCAGGAGTTTTGGGGGAGTTGTTTATGAGTGACAAATCATAACCCCCCACCAAACTCCTCTCTCCTATTTCTGCATCAGAGTCAGAGAGCATCCTATGACTGACACAAGGGTAAATGCAGTGAAGTCAGTGGGACTAGTCTCATGTAAATCTGCACTTAACCCCCCCCCCCATGTATTTCATGGAAAAAAGGTGAAGGGAAGGAGGCGGAGAGGGGGTGGAGAATTGGCAGAGGGACTGTGGAGCTGTCAGAAATGAGCCAGAGTTTTGGACACATGCTTATGCACATGGGGGTGAAAGATTTTTTTTAAAAGAATGCTGCGACAATCAGAATGATGGACCATGGGGTTAACACGTAGTGAAGCTGGTTCAGGGTGGAATGTCTGATCAAAACTTCCCGCAGCTATTTAAACCACTGGAAATGAAGGTGCAGACAGATAGCGCCAAGCCTCCAGTGTGACTGCAGCCTCAAAAGTGCCTTAGAATTGCCTTCTCTTCCCCTCCCCACAACAGGCACCTTGTGAGGCAGATGGGACTGAGAGAGCTCTGAGAGAACCATGACTGGCCCAAGGTCACCCAGCAGGCCTCATGTGTCTCAAAGCAGCTTACAATCACCTTCCCTTACTCTCCCCACAACAGGCACCTTGTGAGGCAGGTGGGGCTGAGAGAGCTCTGAGAGAATGGTGACTGGCCCAAGGTAACCCAGCAGGCTTCATGTGGAGGAGTAGCGAATCAAACCCGATTCTCCAGATTAGAGTCTGCTGCTCTTAACCACTACACCAAACTGGAAGATTTCCTTCTAAATAGACTCACAATAGGTTCTTGTCTATGGGGATGAGTTTCTGTGGAATTTAACACTTAGTTAAGTGCTGTACAGAACCCCAGGCGCAATTCCCCTTGCAGCTGAAGGCAGAAATGAACAATCAAGCAGAGCAAGAAGGCAGTGGTGTGGAGCCAGCAGTTACGTGACACTGGACTGCATTTATACAGAGGGTATAAATGTACAAAAGAGTGTACAAAAAGCTCTTGATGCAGTCTTACACACAGTTGAATTTCGAGTGCCTCTTTTTAGCATATCATTAATATCCACATGCTTGTGGGAAGCCCAGAAAGTGGGAGGAATGCAAATCAATGGAAGGGAATGAATAGTGCCGCAAACCCCAGAATAAGCCATAAAAACATAAAATTAAGTTAGTAGTAGTAGTAGTAGTAGAAGAAGAAGAAGAAGAGGAGGAGGAGGAGGAGGAGAGGAGAGGAGATTGGATTTATATCCTGCCCTTCACTACCTGAAGGAATCTCAGAGCAGCTTACAATCTCCTGTCCCTCCCCCTCCCCACAACAGACCCCCAGTGAGGTAGGCAGGGCTGAGAGAGCTCTGACAGAAACTGCTCTTTTTTCAAGAACAGCTGTGCCAGAACTATGGCTTGCCCAAGGTCGCCCAGCGGCTGCCAGTGGAGGAGTGGGTAATCAAACCCGATTCTCCCAGATTAGAGTTCACACACTTAACCACTACCCCAAACTGGTTAAGTTTACAGAATTATAAAATTAAGTTTAAAAAATTCTTCTACTTCAACTGTAATCAAAGAGCAGTTTCCATTTGTTGCTTTGGGGGGCAGGGGGCGCGTCATTTTCCATACATGCATTTTTCAGTGCAGTCGATAAATCCACTATACACAGGTAGATAACACATGTATGCATGAATGTATGCAGCTTGTGTGCATACAGCATTACGCAACATCGGTTCCATATCAGGCCCACACACAAAACAAATAAATGAACAAAACCGGCAGTGAAAAGCAGAGAACCGAATCTGTTGGAAAGAAATATTCAAAAGAAACAGAGAACTTTTGTCCCCCTTATTAGCTTGACAGGCCATGCCTCTTGTAGCAGCTTTTTCTAATACATTTGTCTTTCTAAAGAAGCTGAACAGAATGCCCATTAAGTGAGGGGAAAATATCTCCACTTCCCTAATCGTGTCTTCCCCCCTTTATTGGTGTAAAGAGAAAAGGCGAATCCCATATCAGCTGTCTACGCTCCTCTAGGTTTATTTTTGACCAGGTACGAAGCATTGACCACGTGAGTGAGTCCTCAGGAAAATGCCAAAGCAGTCAAGGCGAGAGCAAGCGTGCCTGTAACCTCTTGCACTGAGGTAAAAATAAAACCTTAATAAAAAGCCTTCATGGAAACTTAATGGAATGCACAAGGAGGATGAGTGGAGCTTGGCACAGAAGGTGAGGAAGAGGAGAGTTTAAAAATATATCTTCCTCTCAGCGTCCTCGTTTCCAGGTTAAATTGCCCTCATTACTTCAATCTCTCTCACTCTCTCTCCTTTGCATTTGTGGGAAGTAAGGTTGTCGACGCCTGACCTTGATGCGTGGCTCCATAATGAAATGGCTGTGGAGAAAGGATCACATGGTGTTTACTGCATCGGAACACAGAGAGCAGTGAAGGGGCCGTGCGGAGATTGCCTCCGAGAACAACTTTATCATTGGGATTGCCTCCCCCCCCCCAGCTGCCTCTGATCAGTTGCCAAGGGAAGATGGCTGGTCTCAAATGCCCACCCATCTCTTCACTGCCAGAGCAGAGCAACAGTTGAAGAGCTCACAGCTCCTGTGTGCGCTCCTGTCCGTTGGTCAAGCTTTACTCTGAAAAGATCTTCGTGACCCTGTATGGACCACCATAGAGCGGCTGCTTTGTTCTCTGGTGGTGTTTTAATGGGGTGTGTGGGTATCAATAACACTAACCAAGGGAATAGATCAAGATGGGTGGCCATGTTAGTCTGTCTAGTAGAAAAAAAACAAGAGTCCAGTAGCACCTTAGAGACTAACAAAATATGTGGCAGGGCAGGAGCTTTCATGAGTCACAGCTCACTTCTTCAGGTACTGTGCCAATAGTAATTAATTTCTTCTTCTTCGAACAACTGCCAAAGGGGCAGCAGGAAATGGGAGCTGGGGGTGGGAGTTTCCCTGCCCCCACAGGAACCCAGCATCTCTAACAAACATTTCAAATACATGTTATAGTTACTGCACACTTAGGCTGAGGACAGACTGGCAGCCTCGGCCGCTCTGCCTCCGCTTCAAAAGCGGAGGCAGAGTGGCCATTCAGATGGCCACATCTGCCCCGAGGAGGCAGCCCGGACGCATTGCGTCCGGCGCCGCGCTCCTCCCACAGCAGCCGAGCACCACTTCAAAGTAGTGCTCAGCTGCTGTGGTTTGCGTTCCACCCGGCGGAGAGGGTGTGAACGCGCGCTGGGAGGGGGAGCCGCGCGGCATCCGCACACCGCTGTAGGAAGCCGCCCGCAGTCTGAACGCTGCGGGAAGCTTCCTTCCGGCGGCGTGTGAACGCCGCACCGTGGGGGAAATTCCCCCCGCCTTAGTCTGTCTTCAGCCTTAATCTCCACATATTCATACAGACCATGTGGTACAATTTTTGGAAATACGATAGTACTGCTACTCAGTCAGGTGACACCTCCAGGCCATATCCCATGATTGTTCCTATTTCTATGAATGACAGGAAGGACCGGGCCTCAGTGGTAATGCAGAAGGTCCTAGGTTCAATTCCTGGACCATGCATTTAAAAAAAAGGTTCAGGTAATGGGTGAGGTCAAAGACTTTGATGTAAGACCCTGGGCAGTTGCTACCAATCGCGAATAAATACTCCTGACTTTGATGGACCAATGGTCTGACTCCACACGAAGCTGTCTATCTGTGGGTCAAAATGTCAAGCAAGTGATCGTGCCATAAATTTTAACATCCAATATGCCTATAACTGGACCACTAAATCCATACAACGGGGGCAGCCATTGCTATGATTTAGGGTTCTTCAAACCCAAGAGGACCCCCATGTTTGCAGAAAATCTTATTAAAAATAGCAATTGGGGTAAGGTCCCCAGTTAATATCGATCCCTGCATTTGTGCTGATATTGCAAAGAAGAAGAAGAAGAAGAAGTATGGATTTCAAGCAACATTTTGGGTTGGATGAGGCAGATTACATTGGGATCCTCTTCTGCACTGGCCAAAAAAGACCAGAAATCAATATTGAGTTTGGATCTACCAGTTGCGGGCATGCTTCCATTTGGCAGTTATATCTGTCTCAGATATCTATCATGCTTATTTATTGGTACACAGTGGGAAACGTGTGCACACTTCACAGGCAAAGTTTGATGCAAGAGAACAGATAATATTATTTATTTGCTTCATTTATACTCTACATTTCTCTCCAGTGGGGACCCAACGGAGAAGGAGACTTGAAATGGGGCTGTTCAGCTTGGGGAGCCCAAGAGTATTCACATTCAGGAGGTCTGAAGGTGGACACTAAATGAGATGTCGGATCTGTGCTTAAATGAGAAGTCGGATCTGTGCCGAGTGCTCCTCTGCGTTCCTCGGATCTTCCATCTCAGTTGATTGAATTCCTCTACCGTTGTGCCATCGACAGCCACCCAGGCCAGCGCCCCACATCACATCCGTCTCCACAACGAGGATAATCATTCTCAGAGCTTAATGAGGTGCCTCGCGCCCTTTTCCGCTGATTGCCCTAGATTAATCTCTTGCATTGAAAATTGGCATAACCTGGCCTGGGATTTGAAAATTAAACACTGTCACGGTCAATCTGTTCCTTCCCACTGTTAGGAAGAAGCACTGGCATTGGCTTCCATTGGGACATGTAAAGACATTGATTACGCGCTGCATTGAGGCAGACGGATCCAGCGAGGACTTTGAAATGCTCGTGAATTGCATGGTCCATCTTTCTTGTGACTGGGTGCAAGTTCTGCGGGTTTAGTGTAGAAGAAGAAGAAGAGAAGAGATTGGATTTATACCCCGCCCTTCACTTGGAGTCTCAGAGCGGCTTACAAACTCCTTTCCCTTCCCCTCCCCACAACAGACACCCTGCGAGGTAGGTGGGGCTGAGAGAGCTTTGAGACAACTGTCCTTGAGAGAACAGCTGGTACACAGCTATGGCTTGCCCAAGGTCATCCAGCAGGTACAAGTGGAGGAGTGGGGAATCAAACCCGGTTTTCCCAGAATAGCACACTTAACCACTACACCAAACTGCTCAGATCTCCAGCTGAGCAGTTCCTCTGCTTTATAGGTTTTATTTTGACCCATTTTACAGAATCGGCCAGGTGTCAGGAGATGGCCCATAACTCCATTTTATTTATTTATTTGGGAGGGGTTTTTTGTCTGTGTGTGTGTGCATCTGGAAGTCACGTTGACCTCTGGTGACTGACCCCTACTGGGGAAATGGAGGATATTTAGAGAGGTGGCTGAGTAAAGCCTGCCCCTGTCCTCCCGACTTGGTATTCCAAGGAAGGTTCCCATCCAAGTACTAACCGCAGTCAACCCTGCTTAGCTTCCGAGATCTGACGAGATCGGGATTGCCTGGGCTATCCAGGTCAGGGCATATAACTCCATTTTAGATTAAGGACAAAGACAAAAGTCCAGATAATAAAGCCACATTCTCCATTCTTTCTCTCTCTCTCTAATGCGAATACGGAGCTTGCCTGGAGATCTGGAATTACAAGTTATCTCTGCTACAGTCTGCTACAGAGGTCAGTTACCCTGGAGAAAGTGGCTGCTTTGGAGGATGACCCAGTGACATTATAGCCCACTGGGATCCCTCCACTCCCCAAACCCTGCCATCCTTAAGTTCTACCCCCAAATCTGCAAGAGTTTCCTGACATGTAATTGGCAATCCTAAAACACACACGCACACACACAGGGGCGTAGAGTTTGTAAATCCCGGGGGGGGGGGCTCTTTCATGCTAGCGCGCGAAGCGTGCACACGCACGGGACCATGTCCCTGCCACTTCCCCCCCCCGCCCCAGGGAGGCAGGAGGGCAGGCCGGGGGTGGAGGGGAAGGAGAGGCGGCGATGGCAGCCAGCTGGCCCGCTGACAGGCCACCGGCGGGCGCTCCATTTTGCCGGGGGTGGCTGAGCCCCCCCCCGGGAAATTTCGGGGGAGGCTTGAGCCCCCCCCGTAGTTGACACCTATGCACACACACACACACACACACACACACACACACACACACTTGTATATACAAACTGGAATGGCTTGGCTTGAGAGCTGCAGCTACACAACTCAAAGTACAGTTCCATAACCCCTTGAACATGAACTGAAATCTACAATTTTTATCAGATGTGTTCCATCGTTACTCTTCCAGGTAGTACTAAGGGGTTTAAAAACATATTTAAAAAAAGAACATGCCATATTCTCAAAATATCTTTATACTAATGAATTTTGAGTTTTCCCCCTTCTCGATGTTAATTGTTTATTAACTATGTTTCTGTCTCACTTTTCCCCAACATGTGACTCAAAACTGTGTGCAGCATTAAATATCTTCTGCATTAGATGTCTTCATACTGTGTCTTGGAACTCTGAGTTTATGGATTAGGAAGATGATAAAAGCCATGATGCAGTGACTGAGAAAGGCATTAATGACAGTACCCAGGGGTCCTAAGAGGAGTCTCATTTAAATATTGACTAGACCCAGAACTGCCCTGATTCAGCAAGGTATTGTGTATCTTCAGCATTGTGTATCTTCACATCTTTACCATGGACTGGCACTTGTGTAGTCTTAAGACTACAACAACCATGATGCAGTGAGAGTGAGGGTGAAATGTAGTCTTAAGACTACAACAACCATGATGCAGTGAGAGTGAGGGTGAAATGTACTTGCATGCAAATATTCACTGCTAGAGTTAACTAGAGGCTAACCCCCCCCGCTACTTATTTCACACTATTACAAGATGAATGGACAGTGAAGAATGACAGCATGATTTGCAGCTCTCTCTTGAAAAGGAATCTTAATTGTCAATTAACTGGCATTCTGACAGCTGGCAATAACATTACTTGAGCAGACATCAATGAAAAAAAATAAACACTTCATAGACAAAACAAATGAAACATGACAATGAGACCGAGCTACCCTAAAGCACAAAGCTGGTTCTGAAATTCTACCTTATAAATTTCTCCCCGGCATTTGGAGTTCTGAATTCCCTGGTCATGTTTCTGAAGCAGGATCAATCCACTATGAATTTTTCAGTGTCCTTTTTAAACTCCCACTTTTTTATTTACAGACTGCCGCGCTTGGCATTCTTGTTTGCTGCAGCTCTTAGTTACTTCAGCACATTTCCCCCCACCCCTCAGAGTCTGTCTGTCAATGACATTTGTATATTCACCCTTTCTCCAAGGAACGACATACATGGGTCTCCCACCAGTATAACCTCACTTGAGCCCAGGGTTGCCAACCTTCAGCTGGTGGCCAGAGATCTCCTGGGATTACAACTGACCTCCAGGGGACAGAGATAAGTTCACCTGGGGAAAATGGCTGTTTTGAAAGGTGGATTCTAAAGCATTACTCCTCATTGATGTCCATCCCGTCCCCAAACCCCACCCTTTTCAGGTTACACCCCCAGAATTTTGCAGGTATTTCCCAACCTGGAGCTGGAAGCCCTACTACAGCCCTGCAAGGTAGGACAGGCTCAGAGACAACAGGTCACCTAGGTCACCTAGTGAACTTTATAGCTCAGTAGGGATCTAAAGCTGATTCTCCCTGTTTCTACTAGACACTCATGTTCTATTCCGCACTGGTTTCCAACACATATATGCGTATTGATAAGACATTGTATAAAAGCAATCTTCTCCCACACACACACACACACACACACACATATTATTTATTTACCATAGTTTTAAAACAACTGATCCACTCGAAGCACAAGAGAAAAGTTAATAAGAAAAAAAATGCAATTGCCCGCTGGACAAAAATGTACTAAACTGGATCTGACTATAATTATTTTATAGCAGAAAATGGAAAGGGATGCAATTAGACTAATAACAAGAACATTATAAAACTGTTCATGATCGACAAGCACAAGCCAAAAATATTTACAGGGTCTTGCAGTGTGTTTTTCAAATGTTCATTTTGCCCTGGGTCTTAAAGAGCTTGTTACATATTTGTTAACAAAAGTCCCCTGGGGTTTTCTGGAATACAATAATCCACAATTTCATTGATTCTCTGTTTTAAATAGATACCGGAAAGCATGTAATTTTTCAGAACTCCAGCAGCTGTATCACATTTCTTGCTGAGAGGAGTTTTTCCCCCCAGAGTGCAAGAGGGCATAAATGTAGGTCTTAATACACACACAAACACACACACACACATATATCAAAGATTTTCGCAGTGTTTCATTGATATGCACATGAGCATCAGTAAAACAGAGGTTGGGGGAAAGTGATGCAAATGAACTGTGAAAATTGGAAGCTGCAACAAACTGAATTCCAGCACTGATTTTGAAAAGTTTTCCTAGGTACTAAAATCTATGAGGAGAGGAATGCAACTCCGAGTGAACTGCTCAAAGATTACAGGGATCTAATGGACTCCCCTCGCCTAACTGCTTTTCAATTCCTTTGTTGTTCTGTGACACAGTTGAGTCTGACTCTTTGCAACCCCGTGGCCTACATCACACATACATGTCTTCGGTCGTGCTCCGGAGTTTGTTTAATTTCATGTTCGTTGCATCAATGACCCTGTCTAACCATCTCATCCTTTGCCGCTCCCTTCTTCTTTGACCTTCAGTCTTTCCCAGCATCAGGGTCTTCTCCAGTGAGTGCTCCCTTCTGATTTGGTGGCCAAAGTATTTGAGCTTCAGCTTCAATATCTGGCCTTCCGGGGAACAGTCAGAGTTGATTTCTTTTAGGATTGACTGATTTGATCTCCTTGCAGTCCAAGGGACTCTCAAGAGTCTTCCTCAGCACCATAATTCAAAAGCGACAATTCCAGCCTTCTGTTTAAACAGGATCTGTCTGCCTGTCTGTACTAAAGCATTTCCTGACCTGGATGACCCAGGCTAGCGTGATCTTGTCAAACCTCGGAAAGTAAGCAGGGTCGGCCCTGGTTAGTACTTGGAATGGAGACTACCAAGAAAGTCCACCGTTGCAAAGCAGAGGCAGGCAATGGCTAAACCACCTCTGACCATCTCCTGCCTTGAAAACCTCACAGGGTTGCCATAAGTCACTTGTGACTTGACGGCACTTTCCACAACCACGATTTGAGCCAACTCAGGGTCCTCAAGGTGGCAAGATTTATTTATTTAAATAAATGGCATTTCATTTTATTCTGTTCCAGAATGCGAAGAGCGTAAGAAGTGTCCTGCTGGATTTGATTGTGTCACGGACAGACTGGAGTCCCGGTGTCCTTTGGCTGCCCATCTCTTCCCCACTGCTTGGGGTTTAGTTTTGCATGCCAAGCTGGCCAAGACCCAAGCTGGCTGGTGTCTCTACATGCTGCTTTCCCAGGAAAAGCTTCTTGGGCTCAGCTGCCACTGCCAAGTGAATTCTTTTTGTTATCTCTTATTCCATCCAACTTGCAAGCCAAAAAGTGCCCCTGTGTGTATTGTAAGAAAGTGAGAAAGAGGCTTTGCCCCCCCCCACCCAATGTTCACCCCTCTCAGTGGCTCTATGCATCATTTTGATAGAGCTGTCCATCAGCACTGACCCACTCTGGCTAGCATAACTGAGCACTCTTAGGTTTGTGTAGAGCACAGACTCTCATCTGGCAGAACTGTGTTTGATTCCCCACTCCTCCTCCACATGCAGCTGCTGGAGTGATCTTGGGTCAGTCACAAGCTCTTTCAGAGCTGTTTTCTCGAGGGCAGTTCTGGAAGAGCTCTCTCAGTTCCACCTACCACACAGAGTGTTTGCCATGGGGAGGGGAAGGGAAAGGAGACTGTAAGCCACTCTGAGACTTGGAGTGAAGGGTGGGGTATAAATCCAATCTCCTCCTCGTCCCCCCCCCCTTTTCCCTACAGTGACCAGGCAAATATAGGGCTCTGGAAAGGCAGCGTATAAATTCCCTAAATAAATAAATACATATGTACACTGGAACTTGCCACAGACTGAGTTAGACCTTTGGTCTATCAAGGTCATTTAAGCCTGGTTTGATTTGAGGCCCTTTCACCTTCACAGTTTTGTCGCATCTGTTTCCGTATTACTTTAGGGTTTTTCGTTTCTTTTCTGCATGCATTTTGTTCCCTCAAGTGCTTGATTTGATATTACATCATGTTATGTCCGACATGTTTTTTTGTGTCCGATGTTTTTTCTGATACTCTCTTGATTATGGAGAAAGCAAGAGAGTATCAGAAAAACATCTACTTCCGCTTCATTGACTATGCTAAAGCCTTTGACTGTGTGGATCACAACAAACTGTGGCAAGTCCTTAAAGAGATGGGAGTACCAGACCACCTCACGTGTCTCTTGAGAGACCTGTAGAAGGGTCAAGAAGTGACAGTTAGAACCGGATATGGAACAAATGATTGGTTTAGCCTTGGAAAAGGAGTATGGCAAGGATGTTTATTGTCACCCTGCTTATTTGATTTATATGCAGAGTACATCATGCAAAATGCCAGCCTAGATGAATCACAAGCCAGAATTAAGATTGCTGGGAAAAACATCAATAACCTCAGATATGCAGACGATGCCACTCTAATGGCAGAAAGTGAAGAGGACCTCAAGAGCCTCTTGCTCAGGGTAAAAGAGGAGAGTGCAAAAGTTGGCTTGAAACTCAACATCAAAAAAACTAAGATCATGGTGTCTGGCCCCATCACTCCTTGGCAAGTAGAAGGGGAAGTCATGGAAGCAGTGACAGACTTCACGTTCCTGGGATCCAAGATCACTGCAGACGGTGACGGCAGCCATGAAATTAAAAGATGGTTGCTCCTTGGAAGAAAAGCAATGGCAAACCTAGACAGTATAATAAAAAGTAGAGACATCACCCTGCCAACAAAAGTCCGTATGGTCAAAGTCGTGGTATTCCCAGTAGTGATGTATGACTGTGAGAGTTGGACTATAAGGAAGGCTGAGCGTCGAAGAATAGATTCTTTCGAATTATGGTGCTGGAGAAGACTCTTGAGAGTCCCTTGGACTGCAAGGAGATCAGATCAGTCAGTCCTAAAAGAAATCCACCCTTAGTGTTCCCTGGAAGGACAGATACTGAAGCTGAAGCTCAAATACTTTGGCCACCCAATGAGAAGGGAGCACTCCCTGGAGAAGACCCTGATGCTGGGAAAGATTGAAGGTAAAAGAAGAAGGGGACGGCAAAGGATGAGATGGTTAGACAGTGTCACCAATGCAACAAATATGAAATTAAGCAAACTCCAGAATACAACAGAAGACAGGAGGGCCTGGTGGGATGTGGTCCATGGGGTCACAAAGAGTCAGACTTGACTGTGGGACTGAACAACAACATGTCCGACATATTTCCCGCATTTAAATCTGCAGAGAGATATGTTGCAGTGAGTCTCTCTATCTGAGACCCTGGAGGTGGCTCTCTACCTGAGGTCTTTCACATCACCTCCTCTACCTGAACTATTTAACTGGAGACTTTACCATGGACCTTCTACATGCAAAGCAGATGCTCTGCCACTGAGCCACAGAAGCCTCCCCTGCCCTCAAGATGTCTTTAGAAAATCCACCATAAAAGATGTGAAGGCAAAAGCCTTCCCACAGTTATACTGATTCTGAATTTGGAGGTTCTATTTTAGCCATCATGACTCTTTTATTTCCTGGCATATATATAGATGGGGTACTGCTTTGTGCCGGTATTTGTTTATTTGCTTGTTTATTAATTTAAACATGTATTGGCCACTTTTCTTCTTGACGGAGCTCAAGGCAGCTTAGTATACGGATAAAATATATAAAATAGAATGCACAAAGTAATAAAAACTAACATTTAAAATTACCATTCAAGACTGCTAGTAACTTAATCAAACATGGTCCAAAATAAAACCATCTTCAACTGCCTCGCTGAGGAGGTTGTTCCATAATTGTGGAGCTGCCACTAAAAAGACCTTGCTATTGGCTCTTGGGGAGTCATTCACCACCTTGTGTGGAGCAGCCAACGAGAAAGTAGCTAGAAAAGTAATTTCGCTTCTGCCTTACTCTGTACTGTGAGTTGACACACACACCCCTGTCCCGTGTGGATAACATGGTATTTAAGGGTGGAACAGAAATTTACTGGGACTTCTTTGAATCCACCTGGAATGCTGCCTTTTCCCATCTGCTCCTTACCGGTGATTGGTAATCAGCCTGTTTGGAATAGTGCAAATTACTACACTATATGTAAAGGTCTTTTCCCTTGCTTGAAAGCCAGCTGAATCTGACTCTAGGAGGCAGTGCTCATCACCATTTCCAAGCTGAAGAGCCAGCACTGTCCGAAGATGTTTCCATGGTCATGCAGCTGGCATGACTAAACGCCGAGGCACACGGAACACTGTTACCTTCCATCCGAAGCAGTACCTATTTATCTACTTGCAATTCCTTGCTTTTAAACTGCTAGGAACTGGGGCCAGAGACGGGAGCTCACTCTGTCACATGGCACTCGGGTCTCAAACTGCTCAGCTACCGACCTTCTAGTCTGCAGCTCAGTGTCTTAACCTCCAAGCCACCACAGCCCCTATACTATATATAGGCGCCCTGAACTATTTAAAAGCGGGGGCGGCTCTTCTCAAGCTAGCTCATCATTAGCTTGAGTGGCTGAGTGGGCTGGGGAGGGATGCCCTTGGTGGTTGAGCACCATCCACTAAGCCCTGGAGCGGCACGTACATGATCAGGCATGACATCACTAAACACGGTTTTACATGCAGATGAGGATAAATTAAGCCAGAGGTAAGACCTGAAGGTCAGCAGTTTGAGACCCGAGTGCTGTATGACGGAATGAGCTCCCGTCTCTGGCCCCAGCTCCTGCCAACCTAGCAGTTCGAAAGCAAGAAGTTGCAAGGGGATAAATAGGCACCACTTCGGTGGGAAGGTAACAGCGTTCCACGTGCCTCGGCATCCAGTCATGTCAGCCACATGACCATGGAAACGTCTTTGGACAGCGCAGGCTCTTCGGCTTGGAAACGGAGATGAGCACCGCATCCCTAGAGTCGTATTCAACTGGCTTTCAAGCAAGGGAAACCTTTACCTTTTACTAAGGCTAAGTTTGGAGCCAGAGTGGCCTTGCCCACAATTCTGGTAGCCACGGTAGGCTGCTTGTTATCATCAATTCAGAGGCGTTCAGTTGACATGGACCAGCCATTAATAAACTAGACAACCCACAGACTTGTGTCTTGTGTACTTATTCAGAATTACTGGTTCAACTAGCCCTGTCTTGGATAGCCCAGGCTAGCCTGATCTCGTCAGATCTCCAAAGCTAAGCAGGATTGGCCCTGGTCAGAATTTGGATGGGAGGACCTCCAAGGAATAACCGCATCATGACATGGGCAGGCAGTGGCAAACCACCTCCGAATATCTCTTGCCTTGAAAGCCCTCTGGAGTCACCATACTTCAGCTGTGTGACTTGATGGCACTTTCCACCACCACCGGTACAACTGCTTATCCAGGGCTATTTTGGGGCAGCAACGCACAGGAATGGAGTTCCGGCTGGCTTCCAAGCTGGCCACGCCTATAGTCTCCCCTCCACTCAGGTTGCCCAGGTGCCTGGCAAGCTGTGGGGTGCCCGGAAAAGCCAAGCTGATCCAGGGAGGGAAGGCAGATTAAACTGCCTCCCCTCCTCGGGTTCCCCATGCCCCCGCAAGCCGCGGGGCACCTGGAGAAGCCGATCCTGGGAGGGAGCTGTGCTGGCGGGGTGTGTGGCCTAATATGCTAATGTGTTTCTGCTGTTGGGTGTGGCCTATTATGCTAATGAGTTCCTGCTGGGCTTTTTCTACAAAAAAAAGCCCTGTGCGTATCCATCATGAATTCAGCTGATTCCCCCATCAAATGAGCAGCCCTCACTGCATCTTATGGCAGCAAACAGAATACATGAAGTTACCTGAGACTGAATCAGACCATTGGTCCATCATGGTCAGTATTGTCTACTGAGACTAGCAGCAGCTTTCCAGGGTCTCAGACAGAGGTTTTTCATATAAACCAGTCCTTTTAACTGGAGATGCTGAGGACTGAACCTGGGACCATCGGCATGCCAAGCAGATGTTCTGCCTCTGAGCCACAGGTTCCACAAATGAGTTCAGTGTCGTTTGGACCATCTTATTTCTGCCCGGGAGCTCCTTCCCTGTAAGTTTCATTGGGTGACTGAGGAGGGGAAATTCTCTTCATCCACTACCTCCAAACCCTGCTCAGTGCTGTAAGGTCTCCTTTGCTCTAAGCCATTTTGAGTAACTTGCTTGAAAAGATAAGGAGGGTTTTTTCTCTCTCTCTGTCTCAGCCTCCTGACATCGTGAAGTGATATCGTGCAAGAAAGATTATGGGCTTAGAGTCTATATGATGAACAGCCAGAAAGTAAACTGAATGTGGCCCTTGGATATCACAATGATCTCTCATAAGGGGAGGCCGTTCAGATCCAGAAAACTGAAGCAAGACCAAGCAACCAGAAGCACTTATTTTTCTTGTGAGATTTCTCTGGGACGGTGAAGCATAAATCAACGGTCTTCATCTAGCAGGTTCTCTCTTTTGTGGGAATAAGCCAACATCCTCTATTGCACTTCTTTTGGTATTTGCTTATATTTTGTCAGTGGTTCCATTTCTTTTTTTTCTTTTTGGCTTTTGCTGTCGGCTTGGCAGATTCTGTGTTCTGCTCTTGTGGAACTCCTATTTACCCAGGGGGAAGAAATACGAGATAATCCCAAAATTAGAGCCCTCACAGTTTCTCATGGTGTCGGGGGAGACCTTGCCCCCCCCATCAGGAATGGCCCTAGGGTTGCCAAGTAACTTACCTTAAAAAGCGGGGGAGAGCTGGTCCCCGTTTGGGACATTTGCGCTCTCGCAAAGCATGTGCACGCCACTATGATGTCACCTGGAAGTGATGTCACCACGCTGGGCACATCATCACGCTGGGCACATCAGCCCAATTTGGCCACTCTGGGGGTGGGGTTCCCCCTGCCGTCCAGATCCAGGCCGGCGGATTCGGGGCCCTTTGAGAGGGGGAATCCCCATCTCCCCAGGGGGACTTGGCAGCCCTAAATGGCCCCAAGGCAGGAGAAAGGCCTCATTTGGGCAGCCCATGGAGAAGCCTCCCTCTTTAATGAGCTGCCATCCAGCTGCAGAGTAGTGTCTCCCTGTGAGACTTGAGGGTACAGGTCCCAGAGGCAGCAACCACAGCCACCTTGCTGGAGAGACTGCCTGTCTCCAGGACATGGAAGAATGGGGTGTCTTCAGACCCTCTTCTCTCTCTCTTTCTGAAACCATGTGGGCATCTCCTTGGGACCAAAGCAACCATAAAAACTGGGCCAGGGCTTCCCTCCCGAACCCACAGCTGACTTGCCCTTCGAGCATATTTGTGTCTTATTTATCCCTTGACGGGATGTGAGATGGTACGGCATAGCCAGAGCTTATCAGATCTCAGATGCTAAGCAAGGTCCATTCTTGGACAAGGGACCACCAAGGAGGGCCATGGCAAACCATCTCTGCTTCTCACTTGCTTTGAAAGCCCGTGGCTGGGGTCACCATAAGTTGGTTGCGACTTGACAGCCCTTACATGCCTATCCCTTGACATGACAGCGGCACATCTCCATGTTGACAGAAACGCTGCATTAGCGTTGTGATCCCAGAGACAGCTTTGCATGCACAAGTTCCCAAAGGCACACTAATAATGTATAGGAGTACGTTGTCAGTGCAAGGATGGAAATGGCCAGTAAGTGACACACATACATAACTGTAGAGAATTCAAAAATAAATAATAGAAGAACAGAAGATTCCCAGTGTACTGGATAATCAGATCCCCCAAATCCAGCTGTGAAGCATCTTGGAAGCATCCTTATCCCATACCTGAGTGGTCCCCTTAAAAATATGCTTGGCGAGACTGCCTGAGGCTGAAACGTGGACTTTGTTCTTTGAAAAGAGGCACATTAGTGTTTTTCAGAGGAATTCTCTTCATTCTTCTTCACCTACTACCTTCCCGAAATCCAACAATCTGTCACTTTCATATTTTTAGGACCTGGAATTCCATTTTGATTGATTCCATTTTGATTGAAAGAGAGATTTGAAGACAGAGGGAGGCAGGGGAGGTTCTGCTAAATTTCCAAATTTTATTCTGCTGATGCTCAGAGGCAAGGTACGGTAAAAAGGAGCACAGCTTAAGAGATGTAAATCAGGTTCAAGAATGAAGCTGCGCGACGATGTGCTGCCAATGCTTTTTATATAATACAAAGGAAACTTATGTCAAACGTCTACAGCACCACTTTAACAAAATAAAGTAAATGTATAACCACAAAGTTGCAGTCCAATAGATTTTGTAGTTGTTTCTGTGCAAGTATTCATCAGCTGAGTAGATAGTTGGTGAGATGAGATTCTCCGGAATAACTCCCGTTTCGAATCTATTGATCTTCTATGCCACTATTTCTGCTTTTGTATTAAAAAAGCGAAAATCTTAAAGGGGCAGTCATCATGTACACGAATAATGGCTGGGGGCAATGTTCCCTCTAAGCTGTGGAGTCTTGTGAGCAAAAATTCTGCTTTGTGAACTCCTGGCTTTAAAGTTGTGAGCGAGCGATTTGGCTGCTGCACAACTTAGTTTTCTCTGGAGCCCCATCCTTCCTGAGCTAGGACAAAAATGTGTGAGCCAGAGGCTAAAAAACTGTGAGCTAGCTCACACTAACTCAGCTTAGAGGGAACACTGGCTGGGGGACCCTATTGTTGTGGCAATGTATTCTGGTAATGTATTTGATGAATGTGCTGAGAGCGTATACAGTTAACTATTAATGAGAATGCATTACCTGGGTGTGATTCTCTAGTTTTATTGTATATTTTTTTTAATACAAAAGCAGAAATAGTGGCATGGAAGAAGATCAATAGATTCGAAACGGGAGTTATTCCGGAGAATCTCGTCTCACCAACTATCTACTCAGCTGATGCTCAGAGGCAGGCAACGTCTTCATCAGCCTTCCCGCTGTCCCACTGGATCACCATGCTGTGGTGTCTAACATCCCAAACAAACCCTGTGTTTTGTACTGCCTCTTTAAGAGGCTTTCCCAGTAGGCCTCAGAGCAGGCAGGAGAGTAGGAGGGACTCAGTGCTTTTCTTCTCCGTCTCCCTGCCAGCAGCCTACTAAGAATCTGCAGAACCAGGCCAGGATAATCCTGGCCTAGAGTTCTAGAAACAGCTTAATTCAGTATTGTTATTCCTTACTCCAATAGCCAAGTTACCTGCCCTAGAGTTACTGTTGATAAAGAGGCCTTCACCCAAACGGAACTGAGTGTCTGCTGTTTGGTCTACTACACAGAACCCTGCAAGGCTGAACACAAAAGAATGCACAAAAATGTAAACAGAAAACAACAAAGAGAAATCAAAGAGAAAATCTTCTTTTAAAAGAAAGAGAATCAGAAGTTCAATGGCTGTATGGTTGCAAGGTCATTTTGCCTGCCAGTGGGGGGTGGGGTGGGGGTGGGGGATGTTCTGGGAGGGGAAAGTGGCATCGCCCCCAATTCCCCTGAAACAGTAACATCGCCTGTGTCACCCAGAAGTGACATTGGCTTGTCAGTCATGTTGGGGGTGACACTCTGGATTTTGGGCAAAACTCTATGGTAAAACTGGCATCCAACCATAAAGTTTTGCCCAGAAGCTAGAGCATCACCCCCACTGTTGCCAACATGCTGATGTCACTTCCGGGTGATGCAGGCTTGTCGTGTGTGAGAGCCCACAAAATTGGGGGATCCTCCACCTCCACTGGGTTAATGGCAACTCTAAGTGGCTGTCTCTTTTAAAAGCAAATTTTGGGGAAAGAAATGTCATTTCCCATAACATGTCAAGGGCATATGACTCTGGACATTTATGGACTCTCCACCTTCTCGTCCTGGTCTTGAAAAGCAGTGCCCGGTGACCCTTATTGACCTAATGGCTTTGCTGCCTCCTTGGCTGCACGGAGCTTGTTGATGAACTTCTGGCTCGGAGAAAAGGTCAGCCGTAACTGAAGTGCCAGATCCGGGGGAAGGAACCCCAGCTGCCCCCTGCAGCGTGTGAAAAAGTCTGTAACCAACCGGGTTAGAACAGAGGGACCAGGCAAGACTGCGTGTTTTTAAGGTCACTGATTCATTCAACTTTTGCATTCACAGGCAACCCCCCCCCCCAACTCTTTTAATTAAAACTATAGCCAGGGGGAGGGGGGAGGAGACAGAGACAGAGCGGGGAGCAAACATAGGCTGACAGTTTCAATTTTCACTTACAGCTCACTTTTGCAGGATTGATATCCTTCTCCTTTCTGCTGAAGAGACCTCCTTTGCGGCCATAAATCAGGCCAACACTGAGTTGGCAAAGCTGACTGCGTTAACCCTTGGGCAGGCGGGAGCTTTGCTCTGAGCACATTGCTGAGTGGCTGCAGGCCCTGCAAAAAGCTCAGGCATCCACACAGAGGGTTGCCAACCTCCAGGTACAGTCTGGAGAACTCCCAGAATCCACAACTGATTACAGATATCAGTTCCCCTGCAGGAAACATCTGCTTTGGAGGCTGGATTCTATAGAATTAGAATGAGAAGAAGAAGAGATTGGATTTATGTCCCGCCCTTCACTACCCGAAGGACTCTCAGAGTGGCTTACAATCTCCTTTCTTTTCCTCTCCCCACAACAGACACTCTTTCCAGGACTGCTCTTGAGAGAACAGCTCCAAAAGAACTTGTGACTGACCCAAGGTCACACCAGCAGCTGCACATGGAGTGGGGAATCAAACACGGTTCTCCCAGATTAGAGTCCGCGCTCCTAACCGCTACACCAAACTGGCTGTCAATTATAACCTGCCAAAGGTCCTCTCTGCCCTTCCGGGGCTCCACCCCCTAAATCTCCAGGAATTTCTCAACTCAGAGTTGGCAACTCTAAGCAACACATCAGTTTTCAGAAAAGAGGAGAAAAGGGTGATACTTAGGGAGGACAAGGCTAACATGAATCTTAAGCAACCAGGTCATGGTTGCTGAGTTCACTCACTGACCTGTCTAGATCGGTGCGGTCTGATCTGATGAGCAACAGCTTTCTGGAGATCTGGGAAAATCCAGTTTTGCTACTGAAGATCCTCTCAAGTGGAGATGATGGGGACCTTCTGTATGCAAAGCAGGCTCTCTGCCACTGAGGCACTGGCCTTGTGCTGGGCTCAAAAACAGGACTATGTAGAAGGCGGCCTGTCTCTCCCACTGGCCGTGTCCCATCTGATTATGTTCTTCTCTCAATGTACAGCTGGGCTGCTGTAGATCAATCAGCCTAATGGCAGCTGTGCTTTACATTTATACTCTGCCTTGCTCCCTAATGCATAGGCGTCAACTAAGGGGGGGCTCAAGCCACCCCCAAAATTTCCTGGGAGGGACTGAGCCCCCCCCCGGGAAAACGGTGTGCCCTCCGCCACGCCTCCCTTGGCCCTTCCTAGGGCTGCCGCTGCCTCTCTCTCTCCCCCCCAGCCTGGCCACTCTGACCCTCCCTCCGTCCGTCCAGGGGCCAGCTAAGCAAATGCCCAGCTTGCCCCTGGACGGACAGAGGGAGGGATGGAAGCAGGAGCGGTCAGGTGTGGGGGGGGGGAGACAGCGGCGGCGGGGACATGGTCCCGGCGGGCGCGGGCGCTTCGCGCGCACACACAGAAGAGCCCCTGCCCCCCCCCGGGAGTTTTTAAACTCTACGCCCCTGCCCTAGTGGGGACCCCAAACAGCTTACATTGCTCTCCTTCCCTCCACTTTATCCTCACAACAGCCCTATGAAGTAGGTTAGGCTGAGAAGGTGTGTTTGACCCAAAGTTCCCCAGCAAGATTCCATGGCAGAAGTGAGGATTCAAAACTTGATTTCCCAGATCCCAGCCTACTAAACCACACTATGCCAGTACGTGGGGCTGTCCTAATGAAATCTTAGTTAGCAAAATCTTGTGGCCTGCCTTCTGCCTTCACACAGCCATACACAAGACAGGATGTGTATAGCTTTAAAAAGGGGACTTGATGCATTCCTGGAGGTCCTGCAGTACCTATTAGCCAGAATCGCTAAATCATAGAATCATAGAGTTGGAAGGGACCTCTGGGGTCATCCAGTCCAACCCCCTGCACAATGCAGGAAATTCAAATACCTCCCCCCCCAGTAATCCCTGCTATATGCATAGGGGGGGGGGACTCCAGGATCCCTGGCCAAATTGGCCTGGAGAAAATTGCTTCCTGACCCCAAAGTGGTGATCAGCATTTCCCTGGGCATGTAAGAAAGGACTGCAAGAACTAAGCACTGATGCAACCCTTCCTACCCTCCCTCTCAGGGGTCCTTTCGTAAAAAAAGAGGTGCAGGAGCTCATTAGCATAACTCATTTGCATATGCCACACCCCCTGACGTCACCGGAATGACGTCATGGGCAGTGTGTCAGAAGGCCAGACGGGAGGGAGGGAGGGGGAAGGAAAGAAGGAAAGGAACAGGAAGGAAGGTAGGTAGGTGGGGGAGAGAAAAGAAAGAAAGAAAAAAAAGGAGGGAGGGGGGAAGGAAGAAAGAAAGGAAGGAAGGAGGGAGGAAGAAAGGGGAAGGAAGAAAGAAAGGAACAGTAAGGTAGGTAGGTAGTTGGGAGAGAGAGAAAAGAAAGGAAGGAAGGAAGGGGGGAGAGAGGGAGGAAGGGGGGAAGGAAGGAACAGGTAGGTAGGTGGGGGGAGAGAGGGAAGGAAGGGAGGGGCGCTTCTCCCCACACTGGGGCTGGCTTTCCCTCCCCCCCCCTTGCTTGGGCCTGAGTGGTGTTAAGCCACTCAGGCCCGGCTTCTCCCTCCCTTGGGCCCAGGGAACTATTGAGTGGGGGAGGGAGGGGGGGGTTCTGGGGGTGACTGGGGGAGGGAGAGTTTTTTTCCTGGGGCCGGCGGCCAGCCGCGGCCCCACGGAAGGTGACTGGGGGGCGGGACGGGGCTCACTCGCGGGGCCAGCGGCCGGCCGCGGCCCCGCGGAAGGTGGCTGGGGGCGGGACGGGGCTCACTCGTGGGGCCGGCGGCCGGCCACGGCCCCGCGGAAGGTGGCTGGGGGCGGGACGGGGCTCACTCGCGGGGCCAGCGGCCTGCCGCGGCCCCGCGGAAGGTGGCTGGGGGTGGGGCGGGGCTCACTCGCGGGGCCGGCGGCCTGCCGCGGCCCCGCGGAAGGTGGCTGGGGGCGGGACGGGGCTCCTTTGCGGGGGCCCCCGGCCCCTTCTCTCCCGGAGCGGCGCTCCGGCTCGCTCCGGCCCCAACGGAGCCCTGCTCCCTCTCATGATCTACTTAAGTTCACAGGATCAGCATTGCTGTCAGATGGCCATCTAGCCACTGCTTGAAAACCTTCAAAGAAAGAGAGCCCACCACCTCCCGAGGAAGCCTGTTCCACTGAGGAACCGCTCTGTCAGGCAGTTCTTCCTAACGTTTAGCTGAAAACTCTTCTGATTTAATTTCAACCCGTTGGTTCCTGTCTCGGTTCAGAGCAGTGGACTTCTGGATTCAAGTCCGAATGGGAGGGCAAACGACAGGCAAATTCTGTTGTGCCCCTACCCTGCGTGGGGCTTCCGGGAAACCTATACCCAGTCCCTGATGGATGCTACAGGAGATGTTCTCGTATCCCAGGGCCTAATCACTAGTTCCCAATTTCTTCCTGGCTCTGTTCCTGGTGCTCGTGTGGATGAAATGTTTTGGATTGATTCCTCTGCCCGCACAGCCCATCAGACTGGAGGCTTCCTGAAGATAGAGTGTGAAGGGATGGTTGGGGGTGGTATTTTTGATTCAATGACAGACAGCCTTTTTAGTGACCATTAATAGGACTGCCAACCTCCAGGTGGGGCCTGGAGATCTCCCAGAATTACAACTGGTCTCCAGATTATAGAGATCATTTCCCCCTGGAGAAAATGGCTGCTTTGGAGGGTAGACCTTGTGGCATTATACCCCACTCAGGTCCCTCCCCTCCTCTAACCCTGCCGTTCACAGGTTGTACCTCCAAATCTCCAGAAACTTCCCAACCTGGAGCATCAGTGAGCCAAAATAACCATTTAAGGTACAATTCATGAGATTTATGAGGACTAAATGTATCTTCCTATCATATTTTTATCATGCCCTTTCTCCAAGGAGCTCCGAGTGGAACATATGATCCCTACAATGATTCTGCAAGACACGGTTAGGCTGAGGTTGAGTGACTGGCCTAAGATCACCCAGTGAGTTCATAGCCAAGTGGGGATTTGAACCTGGCTCTCCCCAGTCCTCATCTAACCCTCAAACCACAACACCATACTATTTCAGATACTACGTCACAGGCATATTGCTCTGACCAGAAAGGATAAAAATTGCTGGTCTTCTAGAGGTCTCAGGGATATGCCTCAGTGTAGTCTTGCACTGAAAGATCGATTTTTGTGACATCTAAACATTTACCATTTTTTTAAAAAAAACAACAACACACACTTCATTCTACTAACCAAGTATGATTTGAGATGGCTTACAGAAAAATTAAAAAGCAAACACACACACAATCACATTATTTAAAAAGGCAGTAAAAGTAACATAAAAGCAGCAGTAAATCCAAAAGCAATAAAACCATTAAAATCAGAGTCATCAAAAGCATCAGCATTCCAAAGCAGTGGGATAAAATCTGTATAAAATTAGAAATAAAGAATTAAAAAAGAAGACTATCTGTATATTTAGGAGGTTTGAAATCATGAATGTACAAATAGGGCATGTTCTGTTTCTATTCATTTTCATACCTGTTCATTGTGTTTCCATTGCGCCTGTTTTCTTACCTAGTTTTCCTCTTTCACTGGTTTCTTTAATGGTATTTTATATCATTTTATTTGATGTCATTTTCACACCATTTGTCCGTAATATACCATTTTTAGGCAATACAGAATTTAAAACATATATTTGCTATTTAATGTTATTTTTATTGAGAGCAAGGCGAATACATTCTCATCCAAAGCACCTAAAATCCATAAGAAAAACTTCAGTTCTCAAACTCAACCACAGTATTCACAAAATTCAGTACTATCCCTAAAGATCACTTTATCTGTGTTCTGCTTTACCCCCCAATCATAGATGCTCGCTGAAGAATTAACAATATCAGATGATGAACATGAAATGAATCCCCAATTAGATGAGTTACAATTTTTAGTATTATTATCATCTGTTATAATAGAAATTTGGGTAACATCTAGGGAAACATGAGACCTGCATGGCCTGATATGCAGCAGCAGGAGGTTATAGATACTAGCTATGCTATCGGAGAGCGAACATGGAACTACCTGGGGAATTATGATTTAATTAAAGATAATCAGCACGGGTTCACAAAAGGAAGTCAGGTCTGGCAAATTGGAACAAAGTGTTTGAGGGAGCAACAGAGAAAGAAAGTCTCAGGGAAGACAAGCACCATTGTTCACCTCAGCATTAAGGGAGCCATGAATAGGCCCCGTGGGAACTCGATTAGACATAATCTCCCCCCATTCACTAAGTGCAGCATGTGGTATAAAAGTGAGAGCACATGGTGCTCATCAAGGTGACAAAAAGGCAATGCCAGGACTGGGATTAAAAAATGTGAGATCTATTTTCTGAGCCCACAGATCCCTTTCCTTTTTGTTCCATCCTTGCCTCCCCTTGCAATTATTCCTCGTTTACGTAATTCCCCCCCTTCCATTGCTCCAGCCTCTTTAAATTAGATACGCTCATACCAGGATGGGTTGGTTTCAGTCGTATGCCGTCTACTGTTATTTTTTACTGGAATGCCCATGGTTCACCGTTGAGTTATAAATCGGGGAAGCAAGAGTCAGAGTCTCTTAACTAGTCCTGGGTTAAGCGATTCTGAGTCTGCGTTCTTGTTTGTGGTCATGACTGCCATATTGCATCAGTGCAAGATCCATCTAATCCAGCTTCCTTCTGTTCCCATCCCACTAGCTCCTGTCATATCTGGTCAGAGCCTAGCCTGCTAGTTCCCTGGAGCCTCAGCCTCGGAAGGAGGGCAGTTTGGAACATCCTATTCTTCCTCTCCCTCTACTCAGCATGCTCCCCCAGTAAACTGGGAGAGGACTACAGAGCATCCCTTCCTTTGCCCATTCTTCTCCACTGTAATGATGTGGACACAAGCTGCAAATACTCCTTGCCTTTCTTTCTTCTTTCTTGACAGTTCCAGGTTTCCCTGGGTGAGAAGAAGCTTCTCAGTCGCCTTGGCACTTCCCTGTGATGTTGGACAACTCTGGTTATTCAGGCTCTACTTCCTTCTATAGCCTACTCTGCCCTGAAGGTGAGATCGATTCCCCATTAATCCTTGCTGTGCATACCTTTCTGACTCTCTGGGCTTCGCTTTCCTCTCTGGGGGAGTATTCTCCCATGCTGCCTTTTTGGAGCAACCTAGATGCCAGCATTCTTTGTAAGAATTTCAGAGATCAGCAGATGCTTGTTGGTCCTCCAGAAACTCGTAGTGGTCTACTAATTGGTAATGATCTAGTTTCCTGTAAATTATCCTGAGTTACTATTCCCACAACCTCTAATCCTCGGGACTTGATAAAAATCTGACACAGAAGCATAAAAATTTTCATGATAGATCTTGTCACACAACTGCCTCACTAACTTCTCATATGTGCCCAAGAGAGCTTTGCATTCTGTGAATCAAGACCTGCTGGTGATCCCTGGCACAGGGACATCCACTTAGCTTGGTGAAACATGCTTCCACCTGAGATCAGGGCCCTGCGGAATTTGTTACCATTCCTCAGGGCCTGCAAAACATAGCTGTTCTGCTAGGCCTTTGGCTGAGGCGATGAGCACTCAAGAAAATCTCAGCCTACCCTGTGGAAGCTACCTTCTCACGTGGCCCAGGTTAAGAAGAAATTCAAGAAACCAATGGTGCCAGCTGGGAACCTCTGTATGAGGATAAATAGTGCAGTCAGATTTAATTTATGTTGCTTTAAATTATCTTACTTGTTTATATTTATACTTTATATTTTTGATATGTTTTGATATTGTATTGTGATCCACCCTAAGCTCGCTTGCAGGGAGGGTGAAATATAAATTTGAATAATAAACAAACAAACAAACTTGGGAGCATCATTCCATTCTGGGTCATCCAAGAGGTTGAGACAATGGCCATATTGGGTCACCACCTGGTGGCACACCACTCTTCTGAGCCTACCTGACTCCTAGAGGGGTGCTTTGATTCTCTCTACATTGCCACCAGCTGGCCATTTAGGAAATTTCCTGCTAAGAGGACCAGCACTCCTTGCACACTGTCTGTGCCACCATTTACCAGCTCCACCTAGTGCCCATGTCTCCTGCTCACTCCAATTAGCTACCCCAAGGATGGCTTACCAGACTTTTGCAATGAGGGAACCTAGTGATCTACTGACCAACAGCCTCCCTTCCTCTGACACCTTTTTAGTAAAGTGCTGGAGTAGGGATTAATGTGGCTATGGAGAACAAAGTTTTAACATTCGTAGTAATAAGAAATGCATTAAAAAAGAAAATCTCCACACATACAGTCTGCACAGCATTGGATCAAGTAAGGACACAAAGTAAAAGTACATACACACAATCCTTCCTCCAGACACACCCTGCCTCTTGTTATTCTAAGGTAGGCCATTTACTCTTAAAGTCACAGCATTCTGTCAATCATCCATCACCATGACCACCCCTTATTCTTATCTTCAGCATCTTGCACACAGAAGTCAGGGATATGACCATGGAGATTCTACTTAGTTTTCATTGCTAATGGAGCACATGAAGTTGCCTTATACTGAATCAGACCATTGTTCCATCAAGGACAGTATTGTCTATTCAGACTGGCAGTGGCTCTCCAGGGTTTCGGGCAGAGAGTTTTTCACATCCTTTGTTGCCTGGTCCTTTTAACTGCAGATGCCAGGGATTGAATCTGGGACCTTCTGCATGCCAAGCAGATGCTCTGCCACTGAGCCAGAGCCCTTCCCTAAAGACAATGAGATGCAGTCAGTATTCATTTGTTGAATACTTTTTAAATTGAAGACCATGGCTCAGTGGTAGAGTATATGTCTTGCAAACATGAGGTCCCAGCTCTAGTAATTAGTATCTTCTGTTAAAAGTAGGGTCATTAAGATAAATTCTCCCTGAAATCCAATAATGTTTTCCCTCTTTTTAGCAATCTGGAGTCACTTTCTAATCAATTTGATTCTGATTAAAGAGAAATTTGGAGAGAGGAGGTGCAGGAAGGGAGATTCTGTAGAATTTCACTCTGCAGATACTCAGAGGCAGGTAATGTCTTCTCAAATCTTCCTATCCTCCTGCTAGAGCATAAGACATAGACATAACATAAAAACCAAAAAACACACATATAACACAAAGCATAAAAACATAAAAAATACATAACAATATAAAATAACATAAAATGGGCTGAAGTTACAAAAAGGTGCTTTGATTTCTCTTCAAAGTGAAATGAAAGACATTTTTAAAAGGGAAAAAAAAGTATAAGAAGCTATATCTAAATAAGGTGAATTGGGGAAAAAGAAATAACAATGCTAGTTAAAAGGATCTTGGATACCCAATACCAGCTAGATGGATCAATGGAAGAAAGCTTCATATGCTCCTGTTCAAATGAGCTCAGCTAGAAGCTATTAAGACATCTTGTGGTAGCAGAGTCCACAAACGAATTACAAGTTGCATGTAAAAACAATCCACTCTGCTCTTCATAAAGTGTGGCACAAAACAAAGTGTGCCATTAAACACAGGGCCCTTTGTCCAAGTGTAGCAGAGTTCTGGACTGGACCAGTAACTGCATCCATTGCCCTCCCCCTAATGCATACCCAGTTCTTAATTTTACATATGCATCTACCTGGATAAAGCTAATGGCAGAACAATGGAATGGCTCAGTAATCCAGTCCATCTCCAGTTAGAAGTTCTCAGGTATTAGGTGCTGAGAAACACTGAGAGTCTAGAAAGTCACTGCAAATTACAGCAGGTGGATTAGGATTCCCAGAATCCCAGCTGGTCTGTTCACTCCAGGGGGAGCAACAATGGAAGGACAGGCAGAGTGATGGCATGTGACATGATGAACTTGCCTGCAGATGTACCCGGAAGTGAGATCATGACACTCTAGGAATTCCCTGATCTGTATGGTTTGAGGAATGCCTAGTGCAATGTCACTTCCCACCCCCCATTTTTTGCTGCCGATGGAGTGAAAAGCAAGGGTGGGGGGCAGGAGATTGCCCACTGTGGCAGACAGGGCTATTTTTGGGCAGGAACGCACAGGAACGGAGTTCTGGCTGGCTCCCAAGTTGGCCACATCCAGCAGGAACTCATTAGCATAATAGGCCCCACCCAACAGCAGAAACTCATTAGGACTGGCTACATTAGGGGTGTGTGTCCTAACATGCAAAGAAGTTCCTGCTATAAGAAAAGCCCTGGGTTTTGACAAAAAAGAAGGTGAACAGAATAAGAAGAAAAAGGTGGGTGTGGCTGGATGACCACACTTCTGGTAACATGGGGGTGTGGCTTAATAGGCTTATGAGCTGTGCTTTCAGGAGTGTGGCCTAATATGCTAATGAGTTTCTGATGTTGGGTGTGGCCTATTATGCTAATGAATTCCTACTGGGCTTTTTCTACAAAAAAAGCCCTGGAGGCAGACAATCTGTTTAGCAGACTGGTGGCTTGATTCAGTGATACCTAAGATGGACGGACCAGTGGTCTGACTCTGTAAGGCAGCAACTTTTTGATGGAGAAAGACATAATGACACAAGAAGAGTCATACTGGATCAGACTAAAGGCCCATCTAGTCCAGCATTCTGTTCACATAACAGTGGCCAACCAGCTACCTCTAGGTAGCCCAAGACTGACAAAGGTAGAAGGTCATGACCTGAAATTGGGTTGGCATGCTTTTGTATGGTAAAAGAAGAGTAACATCCTTAAGTTTTTTTTTGGGGGGGGGGGATAAAAATTTTATTTTTCCATTATTCTCAAATGCAATTAGCTTTTATACATATTCCATTCTTTATAAAGTTGCGTATTTAGCTAAAAAGATGTAGACATTAAATGACTTCCCACCCCACCTGCACTTTCATATATATCAACCGGTAAACATGTATTTCAAAAGTATTTGCCTCCTATGGTAACATTCTGAGCTATTATAACTTTTATACATTTAAAAATTATATTAATTAAAAAAGAAAAAAGGTTTAGTTTCACAGCTAACTAATAAATCATTTTTTTGTGTTATGATTCTGTCCCTCATTTCAGTAGTTAGAAAGTGTAAAAATATTGTTTTTCATATTCCACTCTCGCTCCATATATTCCTTCAAGTCTTTCCAATCTTCTGAGAACTTCACTGAGTCTTGATTGTTTAATTTTCTTGTCCACTTGTCCATTTCTGCCATAAATAGCAATTTTCTCAACCATTCCTATAGTTCTGGAGTACATCCTTAAGTATTTTAAACATAGTTTAAGAGCATCACTAAGGGTGTGGGAAGTGACTAAGAAAGTATTTTATAGAAAAATACACAAATGGATTTCACCTTTGGAGGCATTTATATATCCCACATTATTTACTATAGAACAGTTTTGAAGATATGAAGACCTTTTAGAAAAGAAAAATCTCTTGAAGACACAAAACATTCTTCAAAGATAAGGTATTAATTTAAATTGGTGGGAAAGAGCTCAACTTGATTCTAGATATGCTAAAGATAAACAAATTGCGGTTTTTTTGTGATAATCCCATAGGTCTAGATAAAACACGGTTGGCGAATGGTGTAAAGCATAGAAAAGCATTTTATACCATGTTATTAGAGTTGAAAATACAGGATGAAATAGTAAAAAACTGCAATGATAAAATGGGCACAAAACATATGTCAAAATATTTAGCTAGACCAATGGTTGAAAGTATGGAAAACAAATATAAAATTTACAAGATGTATGGCATTTAAAGAAAATATCTATAAGATGTTTTATAGATGGTATATGACACCAGATTACTTAGCCAAATAGTACCCAAATATGTCAAAAGTATGTTGGAAGTGTAAACAGAATACTGCTCTTTCTTTCACATGTGGTGAACTTGTAGTGTTACAAAAAAAAATATTGGCTTTGGATCCATGATATATTGCAAAAAATAACAGACTTGACTAGACCATTTGTTCCAGAACTATTTTTATTGAACATTATCCCAGAGACATTTAACAAACCAGATAGGTATATGGTTGTACATGTAATAACTATGGCTAGAATTTTATATGCAAAATATTGGAGAAGAAGAAGAGGAGGAGGAGGAGGAGATTGGATTTATACCCCGCCCTTCACTCGGATTCTCCGAGCAATTTACAAACTTCTTTCCCTTCTCCTCCCCACAATAGACACCCTGGGAGGTAGGTGGGGCTGAGAGAGCTCAGACAGAAACTGCTCTTTTTCAAGAACAGCTGTGCCAGGACTATAGCTTGCCCAAAGTCATCCAGCAGGTGCAAGTGGAGGAGTGGGGAATCAAACCCGGTTCTCCCAGATTAGAGTCTGCACACTTAACCACTATACCAAACTGGCTTTAGAGGTTCCATCTAAAGAAGAAATAATCTACAAATTATTGGAAACTGCAGAAATGGACAAAATAACTTTGCCACTTCTAAACAAAAGAAGAAGAAACTTTTGAAAACAACTGGGCAAGATTTTACAAATGGTTGGAAAATTATTTTAAATAAAGTGTAAATAAATTTACACGTAAGCTCTAAGCAGGACATATAAACTGCTGTAGGTAAATTGCAAAATGATTCTAGATAGGAAAATCTATGTAGCTGCTCAAGTACAGACTCCATATTTGTTGTGTGTTTGTTTTTTCTCTCATTTGTCTGAGTTTTTCTTTTCTTTGAAAACTAATAAAAATTACTGATAGGTAGCCCTCAAATAGGAAGACTGCAAACAGCATCATCCTGGCTGTACGATCTCTGTTACTGGAGGGAGTCGATCTCCTTCATGATTAGAAGCCATTGATAGCCCAGTCCTCCATGAATATGTTGTTGGAGTGAGGTGACTCAGCATGCATGGAAATTGAGGGGTGATACATCATTCTAGGGGGTCTGCGGTGGCTCAGGTGGTAAGACGCTGAACTGCAGACTGGAAGGTCAGTAGTTCAGCAGTTCAAGATCCGAGTGCTGCATGACAGAGTGCGCTCCCGTCTCTGGTCCCAGCTCCTGCCAACCTAGCAGTTCGAAACCAAGAAATTGCAAGTAGATAAATGGGTACTGCTTCGGTGGGAAGGGAACAGCGTTCCGTGCACCTTGGCGTCTAGTCATGCTGGCCACATGACCACAGAGAAGTCTTCGGGCAGCGCTGGTGTGAGGCTTCTGCTCAAAGTAGTCAAGGATCAGATCTTTGTTGATGAAACACAGTTCTTTATTTCCGATTTCTACATTGGTACAGGTCCTCGGATTATTGTCAGAGATAACACATACAATAGAAGCAGGTCTAATATACCCTTCAGTACAATTTGAATTGCCCATAGGTAACCAATCACCAAAGGGGAAAAACGGCGGGCAAAAGGGGTCTCTGGCCGTTTGCTTCCCACAGGAAAGAAAGCTAGGTGTTAAGCTGTAAATTTCCCTTCCCAAACCATACCCCTCAGATGTAACTATATTCACATAACAAATGCTTCCCTCAAGGCTTTCGCACGTTGATAAGAAATAGTCCCTGTCCTCCCCTTGTCTTCCCAGCCGGGATGAATGGAATGCGGAGGCAGGAGTGTGAGAGGCTCATTGTTCCCATGCTTTGAAGTTGTCATTCTCCCGGGCAAACAGTTACATGGACCAGGCCTGGTCAAAGCCATAAACCTGGGGTCACATAGTATACATTTACAATGGTCTATCAGATGGCACAAGGTATGGTTACATGGTGGGCATAGGAGCAACTGATAGCAATAGGCATGAGTACAAAAATGGGTGCAAGCACAGGTTACAATGCATAGCAACATAGCAACAGGTTATAATATAGCAGAAGACCCCAGAAAACCTTGTCTGAATCTGCAGATTCTGACAGCTGGCTCTTCGGCTTGGAAACAGAGATGAGCACCGCATCCCTAGAGTCATATTTGACTGGCTTTCGAGCAAGGGAAGCCTTTACCTTTACCTTTATGTCATTCTAAGGGTGCTTTCACACACACCAAATAACACACTTTCAATCCATTTCCAATGCACTTTGCAACTGGATTCTAATGTCTGAAATGGCAAAATCCACTTGCAAATGGTCGCTGAAGTGGACTGAAACTGCATGTGTGAAAGCGCCTTAAGAGTGTATGGGTGTTATCTCCTTGAACTGGATGCTTCTCTTTGTCTTAACCTGACCCTTCCTCTCTCTCTTGTTTTGTCCTCTCACTTGCTGCACATGGCTTTCCATGGAGCCACATGTCTCTGCAGGTCGCTCCTGTGGAGACAGTGCCATCATACTCCCACACATACGATGCCGGACAAGGTGGCCATTTGTGATAGGAAAAACACTCTTTAGATCAGGCTTCTTTCTCTTCTTTTGTCTGAAACCTGAATGTGAACTGGATCTACTTGAATAAATGTAAGTTTACCTCTTTTTTTTTTTGCAATATACTTTCTGGGAGATTTATTTATTGCACTCATGATCATGCTTCTATAGCTGGGCAAAACTCTGCTATACTGAGCCAATATCCCAATATTTGTCCACTCTCCTTTTAAAGCCCTCTGAGTTGGCTTGGCGGCCATGACCACATTATGTGGCAGCCAGTTCCACAAATTAACCAGGGCTATTTTGGGGCAGGAACGCACAGGAACGGAGTTCCGGCTGGCTTCTGAGTTGGCCATTCCTACAGCCTCCCCCTCCATGGGTTCCCCAGGTGCCTCGCAAGCCGCGGGGCACCTGGGAAAGCCAAGCTGATCCAGGAAGGGAAGGCCGTTTTAACTGCCTTCCCCCTCCTCAGGTTTCTGCCTTCCCCTCCTTCCCCGGCCGTTTTAACTGCCTTCCCCTCCTCGGGGAAGCCGATCCAGAAACTGCCTTCCTTCCCTTGAGTTCCCCATACGCCCTGCAAGCTGCGGGACACCCGGGGAAGCCGATCCTGGGAGGGAGCTGCGCTGTCAGGGGTGTGGCCTAATATGCCAATGAGTTTCTGCTGTTGGGTGTGGCCTATTATGCTAATGAGTTCCTGCTGGGCTTTTTCTACAAAAAAAGCCCTGAAATTAACTATACACTGAGGCCGATTTCGCACTAGCATTTGCCCCAGTTTTGCCCTCATGCTTGCACCAGAGCTTCTGGTCGATTTCACACCAGTTGCTCCGGGCTCACGTTTTGCTCTGGAGTATCGCCCTGCTGCACCGGAGTTCCCCTGGAGCAAACAAATCCTATTTTTAGAGGATTTTCGTTTGCTCTGGGGGAGAACCCAAAATGAAAACATGCCCACTCGCCCGCCTTTCATCAGGGCCACCCCACTGTGGGAGTTTCTAAAGTTTTTTGGAGAAAACCCTTTGTCACGCTATATCAAAAGGGCTGAGGTTTCAAGTGGGAAAATGGAGAAAATACTCTGGAGGAAACTGGGAGGGGAAATTCCGGAGAGAACAAGAGGCAACTGGCCAGTGCGAAATCGGCCTGAGTGAAGTGAAGCTTCAGTGACTGGCCACGGATTTTAGTATTTTGGGAGAAGGAGAGAAGTTTTTCTCGCTGTCCTCTCGCTCTGCTGAATGATAGAGGTCCTGCTTCCTGCCTGGAAAAAAAAAGTTTTGATTTTAATCCCTGGCATTTAAGTAAAGGATCCGGAACAGCAAGAGCTGGGAAAGTCCTTTCTGCGCCTGAGAACTATTTCCAGTCTGTGTAACCTATCCTCGGCTAGATAGACTGATGGTCTGATTCAGCCCAGTCCAATTTCCCATGTTTCTATGTTAAAAAAAAAGCCTTGAGTCACTTGTAGTCTTAAAACAAGACAACTTTGAAACTGGCCTGACAGTTTGGAGGTGGGTTGCTCTCTTGCTCCAAACTCCGCATTGCACATCGCTTGAATGAGCCTTCAGCAATGAGAAAGAGAACACCCAGTGCCCCAGCTCTGCAAGCGGGAGGTGGGGAAACTGAACAGGGCTTTGTTCCTTCCCTTCCAGAAGACTGTTTGTGCCTCGTGCCAAAGAGGCAAGGAGCCTTTAGGTGCTAGAGGCTGAACAAGAGAAATAATCTCTACCATTAAAAAAAGTTACACTGCGTCACTGGAAAAGCTAGCACCTCTCGAGATAGCGAAAGGTACAGGACTAGTGGCGAGAGTCCCGCAGAGTTCTTGTCTTCCTCTGAAAAGGTGAGACATGTGATAGATGTGTTTTTGCTTGCCTTTCACACTGTGGCACACAAAAGGATGGGGCAGGAGTGGAGCCTGCCGTGTGTCTGGTAAACAGCATGACGTGACCCCTTGGTGATCGGAGCTTTTTGTAAAAGGACACAGGACGAAAATCGGTTTTCTTTGGGAGGCGTGGAGACCGGGAAGAGAATGTTTTGAGGTCAAAGGAGAGCACAGGGGCTATATGAGGGTCTCCACAATATCAAGGAAAATAAAAGCAGATACATGGATACATGAGGATGCCTTATACTGAATCAGACCATTGGTACGTCAAGGTCAGCCTTTTCTACTCTCTGACAGTGGCTCTCCTGAGTCTCATGTAAGGGGTCTTTCACATCACTTGGAGATGCCGGGGATTGAACCTAGGACCTTCTGCATGCAAAGGTCCCCCCTGGCCACCAGCAGGGGGAGCAGGGAATAGGGTTGCCAGCTCCAGGTCGGGAAACTCCTGCAAATTTGGGGGTGGAGCCTGGGGAGGACAGGGACCTCAGTGGGTACAGTGCCACAGAATCTACCCTCCAAAGCATCCATTTTCCCCAGAGGAACTGATCTCTGTTGTCTGGAGATGAGCTGTAATTCCAGGGGATCCCCAGACATCCCTAACCACTGAACCACAGCCCCTCTGTCAACGTCTGAGGTGATTTCAAGGATTCCAGTCACAACAGGAGAAGTTGATGTGGACAACTCGTTGAGTATATAGAATTTTATAGGTAGTCTTTTCCTGCTCAGAAATGTCAAGCTGTTTGCAGGCTGCAATGATATAGGAGCCTCTGGGCTGATTAGGAAAGAAGCCAGGAGAAGACAGCAGGGCACCATTTATATCTTCTGTTGCCGCCAGGCACTTGCCCCATTGGGTAATGAGAGGGTGACCAAGTTTTTTCCAGCTGAGGTGGGATCTCTGCCAGGTTGTGGGCCTACGCAGATGGCCAGTGATGCTGACTCTTGCTGACAGCCCTGCTAGCAAGGAGATCTTCAGTGAAAGAAACTTAGACAATCCTAATGGTGTTAGCCTAAATTTTCTTGCAGGACGCCGGAGATCTTTAGTGTGCGTGTGCGCTCCAGGTGGAGCAGCTTAGGAAAGCGCCTTGTTTGTGGGAAATCAGCCCAGAGGGCAAACTTGTTATCTTTTGGATACATGGATGTCCTTGTCCATAGCTCTGAGCCTAGGGCTGCCAGCCTCCAGGTGGTGGCTGGGGATTACAGTTAATCTCCAGGCAATAGAGATCAGTTCTCCTGGGGGGAAATGGCCACTTTGGAAGGTGGAGTGCATGGGATTATACCCCATTGAAGTCCCTCCCCTCCCCAAACCCTACCGTTCTTAAGCTCCACCCCCAAAATCTCCAGGTATTTCCCAACCCATGGGTGGAAACTCCATCTGAAGCTTTGGTCAACGTTAGTTGACCAAGCCAGGGACACTGTGGTGTTAAATGGAATGTGGCAGGGCTGGTCGATGGATGGTCCTAGGTTTAGAGTAAGGTCTTAGACTCACTCAGATTGGGAGCCAAGTTCTTGTGTTCGTGTATCCTGAAGACAAGGCATATATGCTCACCAGCATTCCTTGGGTTCTTTTCTCTGTTGCTACTCCAAGCTACTTAAGAGACCTAATGATCCCTCATTATAGAAGAGCATTTATGCTCGCTCAGTTAAATTCTTTTCCCTTGGACATAATGGAAGACAGATTTGCAGGAACAGCATATTCAGACAGAGTTTGCGAATGTAGATCTGATCCTTTGAGTCCTTGGAACATATTTTAATGAAGTGTGAAATCTGGTCCGATTTGAGAGGAAGGTATTTGTCCTCCCTCTTAACAGTTTTTCCAAGATGAGGATCGGAAAACTACCTTAGCAGTTGCTAAATGTTTAGCTGTGGTGATTGCCTGTAAGGAGGATGAACACAATCCGTTCAAGACCTTGGAGTCAAAAGGGCAGTAAGATAAGAACAGGAAGACCAAGCATGAAAAGTAGGAGGCAGAACAATTTTAACAAAAATGTAATGGAGAAGTTCCTTCTCTGCACAGAGTTACAGCCCCAAGTAGTTTAACTTTCTTCCAGAACTATCTTTTTGCCCTTCCAGTCCACAGTAAGTTCTGGTGTGGACTAGCATTTTGTTAAACCAGGACAGTCTAAAATACTGGCCTGGATCAGGGAATTGCATTGTGACAAACACTTCAAGTGTGACTTAGAACACTCCAAAAAGAGTTCTGTAAACCTTGCCTTATCCTGGGCCTTATTAGGAGCAGACTGAGATCTGATCTAATCCCCTCATCTTTGGGGATGACCATTTATTTGCCAGTCCTGGTAGTCCATCAACAGGTAGGTATGCCAGCCTCCAGGTGGGACCTGGGGATCCCCTGCATTACAGCTGATCTCTAGATTAAATTCATTCATTCATTCATTCATTCATTCATTCATTCAACCAATTTATACCTCGCCCTCCTCGCCAAGGCAGGCTCAAGGCAGCTTACATGAGAAGTAAAACACATAAATAGCAGTTGAAATAATCATAAGTTCAATATAAAAACAATTCAGTATCATAAAGTGCTAGTAGTGACTAGATGTGGACTAGTCCCTGGAGGTCCCTTCCAACTCTATGATTCTATGACTAAAGAGATCAGTTCCCCTGGAGAAAACAGATGCTTTGGAGGGTGGACACTATGGTGGACTCACTGAGGTTCCTGGCCTCCCCAGGCTCCATCTCCAAATCTCCTGGAGTTTCCCAACCTGGACCTGGCAACCCTACCCCCCCACCCCCTGCTGGTGGCCAGGGGGGACCTGGTAACCCTATCAACAGAGTTGGATTAAGAGGCCCTAAACTAAATCAAACTTAAAATGCCCCATAGCAAAACTTAGTAATTTTAGTAATTATTTTTGTACCCGTCCTTTCTAATCTAAGGCCCTAAAAGTATAATTTGCTTAGTTTGTATGTAAATCCAGTGCTGTCCATTTAAGGACCAATGACATCACTGACTTGCTCCATTTCCTGGCCTTATGTCGGCATAGGGGAGGGGCCGCGGCTCAAACAACCTGCTTTGCAGTACTGGGACTGTCCCTAGCATCTCTAGTTGAAGGATTTCAGGTAGCAGACGCTGGGAGAAGTTTTTCTCTACATGAGTTCGTGGAGAGACTGCTAGGGGGTTGCCAGCTCAGCCCCTAGGGGGAGCTTTCAGGGGGAGGAAACTTAGAAAAACCAGCATCGCGTGCAGCGTGACATCAGTTCCAGCAAAAGTCCAGTAGTGACACCACAGCCACTCCCATGATAATCTAGGAATCCCATCTATGGTAGATCACAGAGATTCGGGGGAGATTCCTAGAGCACTGGAGGGTGGCTCTTGCATCACTTTGAAGTGTTTGCTGGAAGTGATGCCATAGTGCATATGACACGGGTGCCCCCTGATTTTTCTCCCACTGCTCAGAAGGTGGGAGAATGTCCACCATCACCATGCCGAGCCACTGCTAGGCAGAGTAGACAACACTGTGCTAGATTAGGGATGCCAGCTGTGGATTGGGACATACCTGGAGATTTGAGAGTGGTGTTTGGGGAGGGGAGGGACTTAAGCAAGGTAAAATGCATTAGAACCCACCTTTCAAAGCAGCCATTTTCTCCAAGGTGGCTGACCTCTGTAGTCAGGAGACCGGTTATGATACTGGGAGATCTCCAGGCCACCACCCGGAGGTTGGCTATCCTGGAGCTAGATGGACCAATGATCCCGTCAGAATTGCTCTAAGGAGCTGGGGTTTAAAGGACCACCTTTCCCCATATATACCCCAGAGAGCACTGTGATCAGGCACTCAACATCGCTTGACCCTCCCTGGCCCTAGAGAGGCCAGGTTAGTGACCACCAGAGCCAGGGCCTTCTCAGTGGTGGCTCCTCACTGGTGGAACAAGCTCCCAGAGGACATCAGGGCTCTGCAGGACCTTTTGCAGTTCCACAGGGCCTGCAAAGTGGAGCTCTTCTGCCAGACCTTTAATTAGGAGCCACCACTGGGAGAAATGGCCACTGGAATAATGGCCGGTTGAACTCTTCTGGCCCAGGAAATTGGCTGGTGGAAGCCACCTGGCCTGGGATAGTTGGGTTGCTGCTTTTTTGTTGGATGTTCTACACTGCCGCTATCTCTTGTGGTCTATTTTGCTGATTTTATGTAGATGGATTCAATTTTTAACTGATGTATGGTTGCTTTTAACGGTTGTTAGCTGCCTAGAGCCGGCGTTGCTGGTTAGGTGGGATATAAATTTAAACAAACAAACAAACAAATAAATGGAAAGCATGTGCTTTGCGTGCAGAAAATTCCCACTCCAGTCCTGAGTATCTTCAGTTAATGATCTTTCTCTGCCTAAGACCCTGGAGAATGGCCGCCTGCCACTCAGCAGATAATACAGAGCTGGATGGACCAATATTTTGACTCGGTATATGGCTGCTTTTTATTGATGTGTTGTGGTGGTGGGGGGGGAATAACACCAGATTCTTTTCTGTCTTCTCTATAAAATTAAATCACAAACGTCAAGCTCTGTCCAGCAATTTGAAGGCACTCCGGGTTAGTCGCTTTGTGCGGGGAAAGGGTTGATTTCCCTCTAATCTCCGCCACTCCCATCCTGCCACTGAGCTTCCTGTGACCAATTCCCAGTGCCAATCAAACACCCCATGGGAAGAGGCCCTGACTATTGCTGGCAGGCAAGATGCGCCCACATGCGCAAACCACATAAATATTTCAAGGAGACATAAGGCCTCCTGAAACATCTGTCAAAAGTGATTGCTTTGGAGGCAGTGAGCTGACCCCTTCCTGCTGCTCAGTCTTTTTACCTTCTTCCCGTTCTTGTTTCTCCAGGCTCAGAAAGGGGAGCTAAAAAAACACACACACCAGAATCACACTGTCATTAACAAACAGCAACAACCAAACCTCCAGAACAGAACCGGATTTAGATACTTTGCAATATATTTAGTTGAGATATTCCAGCTTTCCAAAATGAAAGGAAAAAATTGCTCAAGGTAGACATATCCTCCGACATGTGACAAGGGTAAAGAAGGACACATTGATACACATGTGCAGTAGCATCAAAATGTGTCAAGCCACACTCAGAGATAGAGAAGTGGTTTGGAGACCAAGGGTGCATTCAGAGGGGCAGCTAGTTCCACCATTGGCCCTGCTCAAATTTGATCTACATCTTGTTTATCCAGTTTTGCATGACCAGACAGCTCCCCTGTGAAGCGCTTTACCCCGTGTGACTCCGCGGTGGATTGTCTAGATGGCATCCGCCTTAAGGAGCCATGCGGTCAGCTTTTTTTAAAAAAAATCCTGTTTGCGCATGTGTATATGTGCCTCACTGTGTACTTGTTTTTTTCCGTGCATGCACGGACTTAAATGGTAAAAGCACCGCCATCAGTACCTTCCTCTAAGGCAGGGGTGGGCAAATGGCGGCCCGCGGGCCACATGCGGCCCGCCACAGAGTTTTTTGTGGCCCGCCAAGACATGAAGATTAACAAGAGTAAATATAGATGCTCTTTGACAGACATTAACTTGCAGGCTGTGATGAGAATCTCAACAAGCAATCTCACTCCTGATTTCAAAAAAATGGTAGAAAAGTGCTATAGGGTACATTTGTCTCATTAAACTGATTCTAAAATTAAATGTGCTTGCAGCTATAGATGATATAAAATTAGCACTATAAATAAATTGAATAAAACTTCCACTATTTTATTTAATTTATATTTATTGATTTTTATGATACAATTTATACCTTTTCTGAAATGCAAAGTTAACTAATGAATGCAATCAGTTTAAAAGGTGTGGCCCTCCGCTAACCTCCGCTCCCACAAAGTGGCCCCCAAGCCAAAACAATTGCCCACCCCTGCTCTAAGGTACCATTTCAGTTAATAAAGTTGATGATGTTCACGGGACTGTCAGAAGCATAAAATTGTCCAGATCGTTTGAGTGGAGCTCTGCAGGCATCGCATGTTTAAGCGGTTATGCGCACATCGCTAAGACTTTTTTTTAAAACGGGGGCCATTCAGGATGGTCTGGAAACCATCCCTATGGGCTGATTGCCCACTGGTGGAATGACCAGACAGGGGAAAGTCCGCCATTGGCCCATCGGCAAGTTTTGGTCCGGACTCTCAGCACTATCTTTTAAGTACAGTTCCCTGACGGGGACTGATGGGCTGATCACAGAAGTGGCACATTCCCCAGATGTTGCTGTCTGGACGGGCCCTTTAAATCCACCAGGCACTCTTGCCTGGCACGGCTCAAAAGAGCCCTCTGAATGCAACCCAAGCCCTATTAGGAAAGGCAGAAGGAGTTCTATATGTTTAGCCTGGAGAGGAAATGACTGAGAGGTGATATGATAACCATCTTCAAGTACTGGAAGGGCTGTCATATAGATGATGGTAGGGAGTTGTTTTCTGTTGCCCCAGAAGGTTGGACCAGAACCAACAGGTTGAAATTAAATCAAAGGTTTTTGGCTAAACATTAGGAAGAACTTCTTGACAGAGCTGTTCCTCAGTGGAACAGGCTTCCTCAGGAGGCGGTGGGCTCTCCTTCTTTGGAGGTTTTCAAGCAGCAGCTAGATGGCCATCTGACAGCAATGCTGATCCTGTAAACTTAGGCAGATCATGAGAGGGAGGGCAGGAAGGGCTGCCTCAGTGCTTACTTCTCATGACCCTTTCTTACATGCCCAGGAAAATGCTGGTTGCCACTTTGGGGTCAGGAAGCAATTTTCTCCAGGCCAGTTTGGCCAGGGACCCTGGAGGGTTTTTTGCCATCTTCTGGGCATGGAGAAATGGTCACTGCGGGGGTTGGGGGGAGGTAGTTGTGAATTTCCTGCATTGTGCAAGGGGTTGGATTAGATGACCCTGGAGGTCCTTTTCAGATCTATGATTCTATGACCTCCTTATGAACAACAACTCTGGCCATTCACCCTCAGCAACTCAGCCCCCCACCCCAGCAGACATTGGAACAAAAACGAGAGCGTTTTGCCAACAGCAAGCTCTAGAAACTCAGGAATGCTATTTGGTAAACAGAGACAGTTGGGCTATTTCACAGCAGACAAAAGAGAGAAAGAAAACATTCAAACCACAGATTTAACATCCAGTGTATCCAAAGCTACGTATCAAAACCAAAAACAATCAGGAAACCAGTGCTGCATAAGAATCCTGTGATCCAGGGAGAGGCCCCAAGAAATTGATTGTTTGATTCAATTTATAAACCGCCCTCCTCCAAAGGGCTCAGGGTGTTGTACAACATGTACCAACATATCAGTAATAAAACTGTGCAATAGGGTTGCCAGGTCCCATTGTTCTGCCAGTGGGGCTGGGAGGGAGCTTTCCCGGAGTGGTGGGGGCAGGACGATGTCACCATGCATGACATTGCCAGTGCAATGACATCATGCGGAAGTGATGTCATCGTGCCAGGGACATCGCACAACAACGCTCCAGCATTTTGGCCAAAAATTCTATGGTTACCATAAAGTTTTTGCCAAGATGCTAGGGCATAACTACACAACATTTCTGGTGTGATGACGTCACTTCCATGTGACACCATTGCACTAACAACCTTGGGGCTTCCTTCAACAGCCAGGTGGCTGACAGCAGGCTGAAGCCCTGAAAACCGGGGAACCCCCCACCTGGCAACCCTACCATACAAACAAATTCACTAATACAATTTAAACAGTGCAGTACTACAATGTAATGCTCTCATGGTGTCTGATGTCAATTTGTGCCCTTCCCATGGAGTGGGGGGAAGGGCAAGAGGTGGAGGCTAGGCATGATGGTAAACTGTTGCTGTCCTCAACCAGAGGACTGGCAGAACATCTCTGTCCTGCAGGCCCTGCAGAATTGTCCCAGGTCCCCCAGGGCATGAATGTCACCAGACAGAGAGTTCCACCAGGCTGGGGCCAGAGCCTTGGTTGAGGACAGCTGGATATCTTTCAGGCCAGGGATCACTAGTTGATTTTGCTCCCCAGAGAACAGTGCTCTTTGGGGGGTATATCAGGAGCGGCTATCCCAAAGATATGCTGGCCCCAGACCATTCAAGGCCTTGAAGGCTAATACCAGAACCTTGAATCTGACCCAGTACTTAACCTGAAGCCAATGCAGCTGACAGAGCACTGGCTGGATGTGTGCGCTTAAAGGGGCCCCCTTAAGGACCCAGGCTGCTGCATTCTGGACCAGTTGCAACTTCCGGATCAGTCTCAAGGGTAATCCAACATAGAGGGCATTACAGTAATACAACCCGGAGGTAGGGTTGCCAAGTAGGGTCTACTTACCGGCGGGGGGGAGTTGTTCATGCTCGGGGTTGTACCGGCGGGGGGGAGTTGTTTGCGCGCGTGCCACGGCGACGTGATGACATCACCTGGAGGTGACGTCATATCGCCCCCAAACCGTAGAGTTTTGGGGCGATTGCCAGAGCGTTGCCCTGGCAATGCCCCCAATGTAATGACGTCACCTCCGGGTGATGTCATTACACGGGGGAAGTCATCCTCACCGGACGACTTCTGGGGCAGGGTTCCCCCCGCCGGCCGAATGCCGGCCGGCGGATCGGGAACCCCTATAGCGGGGGATCCCCCGCCCCCCGGGCTGACTTGGCAGCCCTACCCGGAGGTGACCATTGCATGGATTACTGTGGCAAGGGTGGAGAGAGACAGGAAGGGACCAGTTGCCTGGCCTGGTGCAACTGTAGAAATGCCAGCCTGGCAACATTTGTGATTTGGGCCTCCGTTGATAGGGGGGTATCCAAGATCACACCTAGGCTCTTGGCAGTTGGCACAGGTATTAAAGGAGGCCTGTCAAGTGCTGGAAGATGGCACCCCATCCATGAGTCTCCCCTACCCAGCCAGAAAACCTCCATCTTCTGTGGATTCGGTCTCAGGTAGGAGACCAGGGGCCAGGGTGGATACAATATCAACAGTAGAAAACAACCACCACCACATTGTGCCAAGGAATAAAATAAATAACAACAATAATAATCAAAATGTACACTGTATTATTTTTTTTAATAAAGTGCCAACAGTACAAATGTAATACCATTTTTGGTAAACAATAATTGAAATAAAGTGTTTATACAAAACCCTGTGCCCTCGTAGTCATTCTTTCCTCACATAAATATCTATGTAAAAGTCCAACTCAATTAAATCCAGTTACTTCATAAATCCCGCATATTTTTTCTTCAGTTGGAGAGGATGTTAGTATTAAATACTTTCTGTTTCAAAAAGATTCTTTTTCAAGTTTGAGTTTTCAAACAATACTCTTTTGTAACATTTATGACTAGTGTGTACTGTGCATTCCACCTTTCCTCCATTGTGGAATTCAAAGTGGCATATGACTGAATCCGAGATCTCCCTTCTTGGACCTGACCAGATACAGATCTGCTTTGCTTCAGGAAGACTGCTTCGTTAAGTGCTCTGCAGCTATGCATTGGAATCCCTCTGTTTCTGGTTACCACCATGGAACTTCTGAAGATGGGACACCTAGAGGAGGAAACGCCTGGTGGCACAAGAGGTCAGGCACTCAAGTAGGGATGCCAGCCTCCGGGTGGGACCTGGGGATCCCCCAGAATTACAACTCATCTCCACACTACAGAGATCAGTTCCCCTGGAGAAAATGGTTGCTTTAGAGGGTGGATTCTATGGCATCATACCCCACTGGGGTGCCTATTCCTCCCCCGGCTCCACCCTCAAATCTCCTGGAGCTTCCCAACCTGGATCTGGCAACCCTATCACCATCATCCTTCACCGGTGGCCAGGGGAACCTGGCAACCCTAGCCACCGGTGCTTGGCTACTGGGAGTCTAGGGTTGCCAAGTCCTTATTACTTACCGGTGGTGGGGGGGGAGTCCTCCTGATGCTGGGAGCTTCCCTGGTGCACGCGCTTGTGCGTGCGCCGCAATGATGTCACCCGGAAGTGACATCATCACATTGGGGACGTTGCCAGGGCAATGCTCTGGCAATTGCCCAAAAACTCTATGGTACCATAGAGTTTTGGGGCGATTGCTAGAGCGTCGTCCCGGCAATGTCCCCACCGTGATGACGTCACTTCCGGGTGACGTCATAACGCTGGGGAAGTTGACGACTTTAGGGGTGGGGTTCCCCCCACCGGCCGAATGCTGGTCGGTGGATCAGGAACCCCTGTAGCGGGGGATCCCCCGCCCCCCGGGCTGACTTGGCAGCCCTATGGGAGTCGCACTATGACTCATATATCCCTTGGTGACTTATGCACCTCTCTCTTATCACTCTGATCAACCAGTCAGTGCCTCCATGTTATCTGCTCATGCAGGGATATCACAACTGCCACCATTTGGTCCCAGACTTTCAAAAAAGTGGCTAGGGTTGCCAGGTCCTCCCGGGCCATGAGTGTGGGGTGGGGGCCTTAAGGTTGCCAGATTCAGGTTGGGAAACCCCAGAAGATTTGGAGGAAAGGTGAGGACAGGGACTTCAGTGGGGTACAGTTCCATAGAGTCCACCTTCCAAAACATCCATTTTCTCCAGTGGAACTAATCTCGAGAGGAACTGGAGATGGACTGTAATTTCAGGTTGATCCCCAGGTCCCACCTGGAGGCTGTCATCCCTAGCAGTGGCTCCTCATCATGGAATGGCCTTCTGAAAATATTACAAGGCTTTACAAGGCTGAATGGTTTAGGAGGCTTTTGGAGAGAGGGGTTGTCGTTCAGCAGTAGAGAAGGTCCCAGTTTCAATCTCTAGCATCTACAAGGTTCAAGCAGTAGACAGGAATGATCCTGCGACCCTTGAAAGCTGCTTTTAGTCAGAGGGCGCGATCATACGCACCCATTTGCCACGGAAGAGGGACGATTCACCACCAGATCAAAGTGGCGTGATCACACCAGCATATCTGGGAAGTGTCCCACAACCGTTGTCAAACCTTCACAAACCATTTTGATCCGGTGGGGAAGCATGGTAAAAAGCTACTAGTGAAACTTCAGTATCAAATGGTTTGCTGCGGTCCACAGCCGGAGTTTCCCTGTATGATCACTCCAATGCCAGAGTGTGGCATTGCGGATAGCGTGATCACACACTATCCCAATGCCACACTATTATTTCCCCCCCTTCTCCATGTGCGCATCATCGAAAGCCCTTAGGGTGGGAGGCAATTCATCAATCCCCTGTTTAAGCGCCTCAGAAACCAACCACACAAAAAAACAAAACTTGCCCGCGGTTGCATCTGATCACGCAGCAGCAAGTTGCCCCGGCAGGTCCACAGACCTGCGTGACCATGCAACTGCAGAGCAAATTGCTCCAGAGCAAAAAAGCCTCACTTCCCCTCCGGATTATCTCACTCGTGTGGAAGGGACCAGAGTAGAGAATGCTGACCTTGATAAGCCAATGAGGTTTGCCTCAGGTTGAGGTGTGGCTCTGTTGTGTTTCACTGGACCTTGAGCTTTGTAAATGACGGTCTTTAAGTTTTGTTGTGAGCTACACCTAGTGCTTTGGGATAAAAAAAAATGATCTCAACAATAAATAAGCAAGTCAATAAATAATCGTGGGTATAGTATTTGAAGAAGAAACGCAGTCATCTTCTAACGAGCATCAGCATGTGAATCGAATCCCCATACACACCAATGCACATGTATCCCTCTATTGGACAGAAGTACTGGTTCCCTTGTTGGGCATTCCAGCAGAATTGAAGGGGGGAGAGTTGCATGAATCACTCGGGCACATGCTTTTAACTCCTGAAGCTGTAGAGAGCAGCTCTGGCTGAACTATTTGATTATATATTCCGAGTCTCCCCCCCCCCCGCCCCCCCGCCCTCTCCTCTCAGAGACAGAATAAATTAAGAGTTTATCTGTAATTTTCTCGGCAGGACAACTACATTGAAGTGCCAAGCAGAGTCCCCTATTGTATAAATCAATGCTTTTTATCTCATGCTCCGGCCTTCTGGTAATGAACTAAACAAGAGACGCTGCTTCCCTCATGGCGCAATTGGCAAATAGACGCGCCTAGAAGCTTTCCTCATACTGATGGGCAGAGAGAGAAAAAAAAAATGAAAAGAGAGAGAATGTTGATTGGACCCAGAGTATATAGATGTAGTGTTTCCCACAGCCGGGGCCATTTCTGTGGTTATCTTTCCAAGTCCAGCATCCTCGTGGCTTTTGGCCTCATTTCCAGTCCACACAGTCTGTGGAAACGATTACCATATTTATAAAGGTACCTGGATGTGGAGAGGCCATGCCTGAGAGGATTCAAAAAGACCTATCTGTTTCACCAGATGTGCATCCACCTTTTCCTCAGAGATAGGGAAGGAGGAGAAGAGGTAGAGGGATGTTGGATCCTGGATCACCTTTGAAAGAAAAACTCCCTCATGCCCTCACAAATGATAGCACACTGGTCTATTTTATTTTATAAGATAATTTTTGTCGGTGTGCCCTATCCCGAAGTCCAGAAACTCCACTGCACCCCAGAAATGTGTCAGGATTTCCAAACGATCTACTTGCCCCCACAACTGCCCTTCCCATTGTTGTAAGTAGCAATGCCAGCCTCCAGCTGGGAGCTGGGGATCCCCTGGAATTATAGCTAATCTCCAGCAATGTCCCAACCTGGATCTGGCAACCCTACCCCCCACCGGGGGCCAGGGGTGACCTGGCAGCCTTGACTTTAAGAGTTTGTCAGTCACAACTAATGTATAATAAATTTATTTTGAATTAAATATCCCTGCTAACTTTCTCTGCTCTGTATCCCTTTCTTCATTCTCTTTCTTTGCTGCATCTCTTCCTGGCTGTTGTTCCCTCAGTCTGTGTCCTTTGTCTGTGTCCCTAAACTATACTTCCTGCCTACTTTCCTAACTCTCTGACTTATGGCAATTCTGCATCTAGCATTCGCTCCACATTTTCTCAACTGTGTGGGAAAAGTGCAGCTCAAAACCGCACCGAAATACCCTGGGGCAATGCTGTACTGCCGCACTGATTGCAAAGTCACCCCTGAACAGCCATGCATTTCTGCAGAACGTACTGTAAAATCCGATGATCAAAGGAAGTGAAAGCAGCAGGCAATGTAGAGTGGAATTTCTGTTCCAATGTGGGTTTCATAAAACACCGGAGGGAAAAGTCAATGCAGAATCAGCCGTAGTTTCAACCAGTCTTCCCTCTAAGATGAGTGAGTGTGAGCTAGCTCACAGGCCAATTTCGCACTGGCCAGTTGCCTCTCGTTCTCTCCGGAATTTCCCCTCCCAGTTTCCTCTGGAGTATTTTCTTCAATTTCCCACTTGGAACCTCAGCCCTTTCGAAAAAGCGTGACGAAGGGTTTTCTCCAAAAAAATTTAGAAACTCCCGCAATGGGGCGGCCCTGATGAAAGGTGGGCGAGTGGGCGTGTTTTCATTTTGGGTTCTGCCCCGGATCAAACAGGAAAATCCTCTAAAAATAGGATTTGTTTGCTCCAGGGAAACTCCGGTGCAGCAGGGCAATACTCCAGAGGAAAACGTGAGCCCGGAGCAACTGGTGTGAAATCAACCAGAAGCTCCGGTGCAAGCATGAGGGCAAACCTGGGGCAAACGCTAGTGCAAAATCAGCCACAGTTTTTTAGCCTTCAGCTCACACATTTTTGTCTTAGCTCAGGAAGGATGGCTCCAGGATAAACTAATGTATGCAGTAGCCAAATCGCTCGCTCACAAATTTAATGCCAGTAGCTCACAAAGTAGAATTTTTGCTCACAAGATTCCACAGCTTAGAGGGAGCATTGGTTTCAACGTGCCTGAACCCTGTCCTGACATCACTTATTTGGCCTGGCTGGGTAGTGGTCAAACTGGAGGCAGTGGCAGGGACAATGTCATTGGTGAATCCTTCCTTCTGTCCATCATTGGCTCCAAGAATGTCAGGACATCAGCACCCCATTCTGCCAGGAAACCTGGATAATGTAGTTTCCCCAGGGGACCTGTGTCCAAAATAACTCCCCAGATTTCAGAAATGTCACTGCCTCTGACTCCAAAATCGTTGAGACTAGGAGAATCTCAGAAGCATCCCTAATGCTCTGGAAGTCGTCCCCCTGTTTGATTGGGATTCTGGTGTCCTCTGCCCTCTGACTCAGCATTCATGTCCTGCAGACCCGAGAGAAAACCAGACGCCTGTAGGAACAGGCGCACCAATTTGTCGTACATATGGTAGCTTAAACTTTGGGCCCAGATTAATGTGACCGAGATGGCAGGCAAGCAAGAGTCATCTGTGCCTTCGAAACATGTTGGACAAAAAGGACGAATCACAAAGCTTTGGTCTCAAATGCCAGCTGCCTAAGGCAGCTGTTCGGGTTGGCAACCGGGGCACGCAGCTCGGTAAAAAAAGTGAATGCTTGCAAGCATGTCAAAAAAGGAAGCAAAAATTTCCATGGATGCTCACTGGACAGCAGTGCTGTCTGTATTTATATCCGTTGCTGGTCCTATTTCCTTCATTCAGAATGTAAGATAACAGGATAATCCATCCTTATGACGATGTAAACAGGTAGGCCACTATTATCTGTAAGTAGGGCTGCCAGCCTCCAGGTGGGGCCTGGAGATCTGCTTTTACAACTGATCTCCAGCTCCCCTGGAGAAAAATGGCTGCTTTGATGGGTGGACTCTATGGCATTGTACCATGCTGAGGCCATTCCCTTCCCCAAACCCCGCCCTTTCTGGGATCCACCCCCAAGGTCTCCAGGTATTTTCCAACCCAGACCTGGCAACCCTACCTGTAAGTTTGGTGTAGTGAGCCAGTTTGGTGTAGTGTTTAAGTGCACAGACTCTAATCTGGGAGAACCGGGTTTGATTCCCCACTCCTCCACTTGCACCTGGCTGGATGACCTTGGGCAAGCCATAGCTCTGGACCAGCTGTTCCCTCAAGGACAGCTTGGGAAAGAGCTCTCTCAGCCCCACCTACCTCACAGGGTGTCTGTTGTGGGGAGGGGAAGGGAAAAGGAGTTTGTAAGCCGCTCTGAGACTCCCTTGGGAAGTGAAGGGTGGGGTATAAATCCAATCTCTTCTCTTCTCTTCTCTTCTTCTAAGAGGTGATTATCTCCTGGGCCCTCCCCTAGAAAGGAATACTTATTTGTCTGTTCTGTTACTTACATCCTTCATGTAGTTGTATCTCATGTCCATGGACTGGTGCTTCCTGGACATTAGATTGCTTGGGGGCTTCTTATGGGAGAATTAGGACCGTCATTTGCTGTTAGGAGAAAAGCTGGGATGACACTCCCTGTATGTAGAAAGCTACTATGTCAGGGAGAGAGGTTCCAACCTCGCCTTGTCCCTGAGATGCTTGTTTTCTTGTGTGGAGGATACTGATTTATAGAGTGAAGAGAGAATTCCCCTGTGCTCACTCTGAAATTTGGCATGCCACATAGAAATGCCCCAGACAATTCCCTAACAGTGGCTCAGCAAACACTGGGAGATTTGAGGGGTGGTGCTTGTAGAGGGCAGGATCTGGGGAAAATGTAATGTCACTTCCTTTTTTTAAAAAATGAAAAATTATTTAAACTAAAATATAGGATACCTGTTACAGAGTTGTTATAAACATCAGTTATACGAACTCAAAATCATCAGCGGTTTTGTAGGGCAGATATAATAGAGTATCATACTCTTAACAGAACATGCAGATGCTCATATGATAAAACTGAAACCACTGAACATGATTATGAAGTGCCCTATATTCAATGAGTTGAGGGCTAATGTAGTCACCCCTTTACTTAAAGATACAGAACTGCTAAATGTGCGAGCCCAGGTGTCATGGCTACTATAGGCTACAAATGATCGTGTCATTTGCCTCTCAGTGGCAAAATTCATAGGCGCAATAATCAAATATAAAAAAAATAATCCTGAATAAGGTTTTTAAAAATATTTTTGGCCATAATTTTTGCTTAAGGTGATAGCCGTATGAGCAGTACTAGATAGAACTCAAAATTATCTTCTCATTCTAATTTTTTTAAAAAATCATTTTTCCAAATTTATCAGGCACTTGGCCATGCAATAAACAGGTTAGTTTACGTAAGTGAATACACTCCACAATTTGTTCTAACCAATCCTCCTTCTTGGAATTATATTCTTCTTCCAGTTTTGAGCAAATGTTAACCTTGCAGATGTTACAACACGAAGAGAATGTGATGTCACTTCTAGGTGACCCTCTAGGACACCTCTCCTAATCTCTATGCTCTTTACCATAGATACTGGGAAAATTCCTGGTGTCACTATGTGGAGGCTATTTTTTTTTGTTGCTTCTCAATTCCTCATGGGTGGGAAATTGAGACTGGGAACAGGTAAATCTCTGCCACAGGCAGGTAAATGTGAGGCCGACAACCAGAAAATATCTTGCTTTTTGACAAGTCAGATTCTGATGTTTGGCAAACCTGTCACGCCACCAGTGACCTAATTTAGAGCATGGCATGATTACATGAGTAGCAGGAGCTCTGGGATGTGTAGTTTCCAAGGTACCTGACATGCAAACTAAAGAAGTCAAGTGGCACCCATGAAAAGCTACATGTCCCAGGTTCCCTGATGCCTGTGATGTTTCTACAGCAGCACTCAAAGCTCTTGTCAGGACCTCCACCAACCATCTCAGTGACTCGGACTTGGAATTCTCAGAGGAATCACCTGAGGAGTCAAGGCCATCAGCTGAGAAGAAGAAGAAGAAGAAGAAGAGATTGGATTTATACCCTGCCCTCCACTCCCCAAGGGAGTCTCAGAGCAGCTTACAAACTCCTTTTCCCTTCCCCTCCCCACAACAGACACCCTGTGAGGTAGGTGGGGCTGAGAGAGCACTTTCCCAAGCTGTCCTTGAGGGAACAGCTGGTACAGAGCTATGGCTTGCCCAAGGTCATCCAGCCAGGTGCAAGTGGAGTAGTGGGGAATCAAACCCAGTTCTCCCAGATTAGAGTCCGCGCACTTAACCACTACACCAAACTGGCTCTGAGGAGGACCAGCAGGCCAGGGAAACCCGGAAAAAGGCCAAGGCACTTGCTGACAATGGTCCAACAGCACCTGAAGCCATCCTGCCCGAGCCTGCAATGGAGGCCTTGCCTCAGGATCCTGAACTAGTCACCAGGGCTCGCGGACAGGACACAAATGCTGGCCTCATAGTCTTCCTAGGGGATGCTTCCACCCTGCAGGAACGGCGACAGCAGAAGGTGGCTGACAGGAGGCAAAGAGCACGACTGGCTGTGCACAACCCCATCCCAGAGCCAGAGAATGAGAATGAGAATTCTTTACAGGTTTCTGGGCCAAGCACAGTGCAGCCACAAAAGCTCAACACCCGCCAGCAGGGTAGCTTGATTACTTCCCAGCCTATTTAAGCCAAGGCTTGGCTTGCTAGATCAACCAGCCCACTAGATGTAAGCTCGTGTCCCTGTTCCAGTTGGTCGCGTCTAGCTCCTTGCCTCCAGCTCCAGGTCTTTGTCTTTGGCTCCTGTTGATGGGTCGAGTCTTGCTAAGCAAGCCTGAGGACACTGCCGGTTAGGAAGACCTGACTGGCCCTGCTTGTAGATTATGGGTCAGGACAGCTGTATGGAATGGAGAGTGAAATTCAGACTCTAGCAGCTACACCACAATGGGCTCCCGTGTTCTCATGGAAGCCATGGCAGCCCTATCTAAGTGGACTTCAAATGGATGCGTTTGGTCTAACAAGACAGGCTAGAAATGAAAGCCGGCATAGTGAGGTGGAGTCTTGGACTAGGGTCTGAGAGACACAGGTCAGAATCTTCTCTCTGTGACCTAAGAGGGTCAAGCTAACAAAATAAGTTATTATAAAAATACAAATCTTTATTATGGTGCACACATTAATACAAGATAAAATAGGTTAAAAGAAATGGTCCAAATATCAGACTCTTAAAACTTAAAACTTTTACATATACAATTGATGGGTATACCTTATGACCAGTAGTCCATATGCATTTCGGCCCCTTAGGGCCTTCCTCAGTGGTCAGTATTACTATTGTAAAACAACACATATCCAGAAATAAATATATGAAAAAAAGATTTTCTTTAGAGCCAGGTGTTGCTTTCAGTTTGAGAGCCCGTTTGGTGTAATGGTTAAGTGTGTGGACTCTAATCTGGGAGAACCGGGTTTGATTCCCCACTCCTCCACTTGCACCTGGCTGGATGACCTTGGGCAAGCCATAGCTCTGTACCAGCTGTTCTCTCAAGGACAGTTGTCTCAGAGCTCTCTCAGCCCCACCCACCTCTCAAGGTGTCTGTTATGGGGAGGGGAAGGGAAAGGAGTTTGTAAGCCGCTCTGAGACTCCAAGTGAGTGGAGGGCTGGGTATAAATCCAATCTCTTCTTCTTCTTCTTCTTCTTCTTCTTCTTCTTCTTCTTCTTCTTTCAGATGTAGTTGCTAAAAGTTTACTCAGTGGGCCATGGATAATCTCTCATGATAACTGCACATGCTCTCCAAATTGTTCTGGTATCAAATATCCATTGTGTCTGGGTGCATGTCTCTTCCATCAAAGGTAGTAATCAGAATCTTCTCTCAGCCATGGAGGCTCACTGGGTGACCTTGGGCCACTTACATTTTCTCAGCGAAACATACCCCACAGGGTTATTATGAATCATAGGCTGCATTCAGACTGCCAGTTTGGCCCAATATAGGCACCCTTCACAAACAGATTAAATGGACCTGTTCACACAGCCATAGCTGTCAGGCATTCCCTGGGCATACTCACCCCATCAGAGGATGACTTGGAGCTGGGTTAAAACTCCGAAGTGGAGGGGTTTTTTTTCCTCGCACATTCATCGCACATGGCTGGCTGTCTGAACACGGGGGACCACACACAGAATGGATTTGGCAGTCTGAACCTGCAGATCCATTCCATTAATTTTGGCTCCGTGGCTGATGCACTACAATAATGTGGATGCTTTCCCACAGGATGGGTAACCCGCAGTAGGGTGTGCTGTGTGGCTGATATGTCCCGCAACATTTTAAACTGGGTCAATTAGAGATGGCTCTATACCGTAGCAAGCTGCCAGTCTGTCCGCAGCCCTAGAATAATAGAGTTGGAAGGGATCTCCAGTGTCATCTAATCCAACCCCATGCACAATGCAGGAAATTCACAAATACCTCCTCCTCCACACACCCAGTGTCTGCTGTTTCATGCCCAGAAGATTTTTTTTTAAAAAAAACCCTCCAGGATCTTCAGCCAAATTGGCCAGGAGAAAAAATGCTTCCTGACCCCAAGATGATTGGAGGAGGGAGGAACTGATGTGACCACCCTGAATAGAAGATTCCATGAATGAAGGGTGGGATAAAAAATATACTAATTAAATAACTTAATGAATGAGGTGAGTCCAACTGGCAGTCTCCTTCCATGAACCCCACAAGGGTATGGGCTTTACCTGTTGACGTGAAATGATCATATCGAGCACAGTATTGTATTCCGGGGAGAATGTCTTGAGGGCGGGGATTTGGCAGCCTCTCTGCAGCCGTCCCTCACATCTCTGTGATGAATAGTCAGCACTTCCAGGTCAGAGGGCATCACTGCCAGCCAGTCTGCTGCCTTGGCCCTGTCTTTTAACAAATTAAGCACTACAGCTATTGCTTCTCCTATGTCAGCGGAGAAGAAATAGTGACCTGGAGTCCGGGACTGTATGATCTACAAGATTGTGCTTCTCCTAATGGCAATTTACAGCCCCCTATGAGAGATAAATCAGGATCTGAAAGCTTCCCCCGCCCTTATCAGGAAGATACACTTACTCCAGAAGCGTGTCAGGCACTCCGCGAGCGCAAGCAGCCAACTGGCAGACGGGTAGTCCATTCATTCACTTCAAACAAGTTAGGAGAGAAGGTTATGTTCAAAGGGAGAGCAGGCTGAAAGAGCCAAGGGTGCCGAATGTTTCTTGGCAGGGTCCGGAGACCTCTCTCAGGTGGACCGGCAGGCTGGAATTCAGCAGGTGAAGCGTTTTCTAGCAGTGATATACAACAAGGGGGAAAGCCACGCTTGTTCAGTTTTTGCCTGCCGTGGAAATATAAAAACACGGAGACGGTGGGGACTTCCAGCCTCTCATCCTTGCAATTTTGATGTGAAAATCCTCATTGGATGAATCCCTTGTGAGACTCTAACCTGGGATTCTTTATTTTCGTGACATTTTCTGTCTTCTCACAGCAGTTTTTCCCCATTAAATGTTTGCAATTTTTTTATCGTCATTTGTGTATCGCTAAATCAGCATTATACGTAGAGACGCTGCAGAAATGCAATGCCTTGCAAATATAAATACTGGTTTGTATCCAACCACCTGTGCACAGAAGTTTCCCCATGTTCTCCTCTGTTCCTGGAACTTCTTCCAGACCCCAGAGGAAACATTCCTCAGATCACCAGATCCATGTGGAGGAACAGCCATGTGGGTCAGTGGGCTGGAGTGAGAAGAGATAAGGGGATGAAACTGAACCCTTTCCTCACTGGAGGAAAGAGGAACTATTGTGTACTGGGTTTGACACATGGAAAGTCCGGACTATGACGTAGTGCTCAGCATAGGTTTATTGAGTACAAAAACAAGCATGCAATACTGGCCGAGATGGCCAACTATATACAACTCCTAGGACACACCCAAAAGTCCAATTGGTGGGTTTGAATTTCCTGCCAGAGTTCTTATTGGAGGGCTAGTGGTGGTCTAGGATCTTTGACCCCTATTGTCTCTTGGAGTCAAGCTCTGATTGTATGCCCCTGGTGCCCAGTGGTGGTCAGCGGACATAACAGGAACAATTTCAGTACCTCATCCTTCCTCCTCAAGGGCTTTCAATCTGCACAGCTATTTTCTAAAAATTTAGTTGTTTTAGATCTAGCCATTGATTATTCTTATTGTCTTTTTCCCCCTCCTTTATGATTGGGGTTTCTCTTTCATTTCTCTTTGAAGAGAAATAAGTGCAGTGCAGTCCAATGCAGTTGTTTTATGTTACATATCACAGGTTGCTGCTTTATAGGGTTGCCAGATCCCCCATGGATATGGGGGTCCCTCACTACCAGGCCCCACCTCTCATCTGCCAGTCAGCTGGCTGGTGGGGGGGGGGGACTCATCCAGGAAAAAAGGGAGATCCAAAGTCACTGCCCACATGGCCCAAAAGTGACATCATCACTTCTAGGACATTGGGATGATGCTCTGGTGTTTGGGCAAAAACTCGATGGTAGAAGCTGAATTTACCACAGAGTTTTTGCCCCAGATCACTGTATGTCAGCTGGGCCTCTGTGCTGCTCCTGGTAAGTCTCCTCCATCCCCTGCCAGTTGCTAGGAGTGACCTGGCAAGCCTAGTGCTTTACCAGGAGGGCAGAAAGGTTGGGGAAGGCAATGACTGCCTCTGAGCATCTACAGAATGACATTCTGAAATTTTTGCAGAACCTCCCTTTCTGCCCCTCCTTTGTTCAAATTTATGCTTGATCCAAATGGAATTGATTAGAAAGTGATTCCAAAATCCCTAAAAGGAAGAAGAGAAAGGGATTATTGGGTTTAAGGAGAAAACTGGATGAGGAGAAATTAAAATAATTTCTGTTAACAATGCTAGGTGGTGGTCACATGTGTGAGATTACACAGGGGGGGGGGGAGTGAGGCTATTTCCTCCGGCGTAAGTGGACCCACAGTTGCACGATCACATGGACATTTGTAGATGTGGGCACAGCCTGCCACTGTATGATCAGATGCAAACGCAGGTGAGTCGGGGAATTTTTTTGCCATTTGTTTCTGATGCGCTTACACGAGGAATCGATGAATCACACCTCCACACTAAGGTCTCCTTATGGAGTGTGTGGCGGGGTGTGTGTGCTGATGTGCATCCTGTGAAGGGGGGAAACACAACAGCACGGAGTCGGAATGGCCTGATCAGCCTATCCTGACACCATGGGAGTGCGCTGGGGTGATCAGATGCAGGAAAGTCCATCTATGGCCCATAGCAATCCATTTGCCACTGGACTTTCCAAGGTGTTTTTTTTTAACTCTGTTTCTGCAGCAGAGCAAAACGGGTTGCCGACGGCTGCAGGGTGCTTTCCAGATGTTGTCTTCTGATCGCGCTCCTTTAATCCGCTCAGCATTTGCTCCTATGTCAGGGCGAATTGTGCATGTGATCGCAACCCTAGACTGCTTGCGTAACCGAATGGTATCCCAAGGAGAGCTGTTCCTTCTCCAGAATCCCCCCCACCCCCATGCTGGACTGTGTTAAGATTCAAATGAGTCCTAGCACCAAATCCCTCTAGATCCGGTCAGCCATGAGAGGCTGCCTTCCCGAAATTCATGTATGCTTGCTGTATTTCCTTACTTTAAGCAACCACCATCCCACCTATTCCCTAGTTACCGCCTAATCAGTTTGACAACGAGGCCTAATTATAAAATGGTTCCCCTGCTAAGAAATGTAGAGCAGATGAAGAAACATCCTTTTCCTGTGTCAATTTGAAAATTCCTGCTTGGCCCCAAAGCAACCAGCTTATCCTGTATGTCTCAAATGGACGAGCGGATGGTAAGATCCAAATAGTAAGAGCATAAGAAACCTGAGTCTGCCTCCTAATTAGTTGTGAGAGGGGGGAGGCGCCCAGCTAACTTTTCAACACCAAAACAGGAATCAAATTTCACATATCTGAAGAAGTGAGCAGTGACCAGTGTTCCCCCTAAGTTGAGTTACTGTGAGCTAGCACACAGTTTTTTAGCCTCTGGCTCGCACATTATTGTCTCAGCTCAGGAAGGACGGCTCCAGCGCAGACTGATTTATGCAGCAGCCAAATCACTCGCTCACAACTTTAAGGCCACTGGCTCACAAAGTAGAATTTTTGCTCACAGGACTCCACAGCTTAGAGGGAGCATTGGCAGTGACTCACAAAAGCTCCTACCCTGCCACAAATTTTGTTAGTCTTTAAGGTGCTACCGGACTCTAGCTCTTTTCTACTGCGTTACACAGACTAACATGGCTACCCATCCTGATTCATAAAAGACAGCCATCATTCTACCTCTAGCACCAAAGAGTGCTGTGGCCTTCTGCCAATGGATGAAGACCTCCCCCACTGTTTAGCATTCCTCCAATGATCCCTCCTTCCTGTCCTATGTTTTAATTGATGTTTCTGAGTTCTTATAGTTATCTACTTAAGTTTTATGATGTGTTTTTATACTGCTTTGGAGTGAGTTATTAGCCACTTTAGGGGCCCTGATTGGGCTGAAAGGCAGGACAGAAACCTTGTAAAGAGATAAATAAACTGAAATTCCAAATCTTGAGTAGAATAAGAGGAGCTATGAAATTTGGTAGCATTCTGAGCTTTGGAAAGCTTGTGAAGCTCAACAAGATAGGGCATTTTAAAAAAAGGGACTGATGCAGTGAAAAAGAATATTTTATTAGACTTGACAACTACTGTTGTTTCCCCTATGCTTCATCAGGGGATCCGTCAAAATATATAAATGTAGACAAGTCTCAAAAATAATATACACATATCATTAAAAAAGACAGAGCTTTAAAAACAAATTCTGGAAAGGCAGTAATAACTAAGCATGTGATTACAAAAAAGTTAATACATTGATGTCCTGGGAATTGGAAACCAGTGCACATTGTATGAACCAGTATCTATTTCCTCACAGGTTATTTCAGATCCCCATGACAAAGTATAGGTTTTGTGGGGTTTTTTGGTTATTTGGATTTATATCCCGCCCTGCCCTTGATGGGTTCAGGGCCGGCTCCAACAGTATTGATACTGTTAAAATTAAAACCACATTAAAACACAATATAAAACACAATATAAAATTACATCAAAGTTTAAAGTTTATTTAATGGCTTTCCCCAGCTTATAATACAGAGAGTAAAACTGAATACACAGAATAAAATATGAGATCAATGACATCACTTATATAACATCACTCATATAAGCCATACAACTCTAGTAAAAAGTCATACTTTGATGGTACTGAATTTAAATTTTCCAGAGATCTATGAAATTTAGGATCTGAGACCCAGGCCACAGATGGGGGGGGGGCGAACCCAAGAAGGGGGACACCTGATGCCTCAACCGAAAGCCTGGCGGAAAAGCTCCGTTTTGCAGGCCCTGCGGAATTGTAATATATCCCACAGGGCCCTGACCTCACACGAGAGCTCATTCCACCAGGTGGGGGCCAGGGCCGAAAAAGCCCTGGCCCTGGTTGAGGCAAGTCGGACGTCCCTGGGGCCGGGGACCACCAAAAGATGTTGATTGGTGGACCTTAATGCTCTACAGGGCTCATATGAGGAGAGGCTCAAAGGTATGGGGAGAGTCTCAAAGGTATGCTGGCCTCTGGCTGTATAGGGGTTTTAAAGGTAAGTAAATGTAGAGGCTGTCAAGTCTAATTTTTCCCCCTCACTGCACCACTTGCTTTTTTTGGCCTTTTCTTGTTCTTGGTGAGGCCCTTACGAAACTTCCAACATCACCATCAGGAGTGGTGCATGAAATGCAAAATTGTAGACGTGTGCTGCCTCCATTTGCCTTGGGTCCATGCAGGAGAGGGAGCGCAACCCTTCCACTTGCTCTTTGAAACTGGCATCCCTGCTTTGTGATGAGCATTTTAAAGGGGTGTATAAAAAACATGAATGTATGCTTCTTGCCCTGCTCGCCTTACAGTAAATTGAGGTTGCATAAGCCTTCCACCTGTATTTTATCACAAGATGTATGTTCTTCCTCTCATCTCTTTGAATCCTGAGTGGTTCTGAGCAACAGGCTAAGAAGAAACTGGGCAATATGAAGATATGTCAGCAAAACATCTCAGCTTACTGAACCCAGTTTTGAATCAAGGTCACCTTTAGTGAAATTTCCAATGGGAACTTAGACAACCAGAGAGAAATTGGTGGTGAACTCACGACGAAACCGCAAGTGCATTTTGTAGGACATCTATGAAATCTATGAGGTCGCAGTGAAGGCTGTTAAGATGGAGTTCTACACAGCCTCTATCCACTAGTTCTCACCCGGGACAATTGCTTAGGGTAATTAGATCTTTAACATCTCTCACAGAGTGAACTCAATATTTAGTAATTTGGCCGTTAGCTAGGAGGCATTTACAAGTGGAGAAAGTCTTGCTGCTCTGTTGCGACTTCCCAGTCAATGTTGATACAGTTAGGCCCAATCTGCATCTAGCATTTGCTCCGCTGTCTTACCAAACCCACACTGGAACAGAACTTCCCATCTGCATTGCGTGCCGCTTTCACTTTGATCGATTGTCGAATTTTATGGCAGTGTCCAGACTGCATGCCGCTTTCACTTTCTTTGACCTCTGGTTTTATGGTGGCTGTTGGCATAGATTTATGGCCATTTTATGGCCATTCAGGGGTGACTCTGCAGTCAGTACGGTATTGGCCTGGGGTAGCTGAAAGTGATTTTGAACCACATCGTTTTCTGTTCCAGTGAGAGTTTGGTACAACAATGGAGCAAACTAGTGAAATAAAGGCCCCTTAGCTATCTTTGGACTCGGTACTTTGGACAGCTTTGGCTGTCTCTCCTGGGCTGATGTTGACAGGATCCTGGTTGCTGTTAGGCTGATCACCTGCCTCCTGGACTCGTGCCCTTCATGGCTAGTGAAAACCACCGGTGAGGGGATATGGGGTTCCCTAGTAGACAGTATCAACCTTTCCCTGGGTTCAAGGTTCTATCAAGAAGGATTGAAGAAGGCTATGGTCTTACTGCTCTTAAGAAAGCCTACTCTGGATCCTTCCTTCCTTCCTTCCTTCCTACCTTCCTTCCTTCCTTCCTTCTTTCTTTCTTTCTTTCTTTCTTTCTTTCTTTCTTTCTTTCTTTCTTTCTTTCTTTCTTTCTTTCTTTCTTTCTCCCCTGGAAATTTTTACTTATTATATTTATTTAGTACTTATTATATTTTTTTTTATATTTATATTTATATTTAGTACTTATTATATTTATTACTTATTATATTTATTTTACTTCCTTCCTTCCTTCCTTTCCTTTCCTTTCCTTTCCTTCCCTTCCTTCCTTCCTTCCTTCCTTCCTTCCTTCCTTCCTTCCTTCCTTCCTTCCTTCCTTCCTTCCTTCCTTTCTTTCTTTCTTTCTTTCTCCCCTGGAAATTTTTATTTATCATAAATGTGAATAACTTACATCAATGCTGATATAGATCATTATCGAGTCCACAAAATCTACTTTTCATACATTTTAAAAAATCTTAGTATTATTCACTGGATATCATTTTTCTATCCATTTGTATAATCTAGACCATAGTTTCTCAAATATTTCTTGACTTTCCCCCATGTACCATCGGTATAAGCTTATCCATCTCGGCTGTCTCTAACAAGGACCCTTTGGATCTTTTCAATTACTACCCAGTTTCAAATCTTTCGTTTCTGGGTAAGGTCATTGAGAAAGCAGTTTCAGAGCCGCTCCAGAGCTTCCTGGAAGACACTTGGACCTTGGACCCATTCCAGTCTGGCTTCCGCCCTGGCCACAGGATGAAGATAGCATTGGTGGCCCTCAGAAATGAGCTCGGCAGGCAGCTGGATCGAGGCAATCAGTGCTGCTGTTACTAGATCTTGCAGCAGCATTTGACACGGTCAATCACAACCTTTTGACCTACTGCCTCACTGACATTGGAATCATGGGGTAGCCTTGCAGTGGCTTACCTCATCCCTCAAACCACCTTGCCAACATTTGAGCCACCACCTTGCTGACACTGGAATCCATGGGTTAGCCTTTCAGTGGCTTACCTTATTCCTCCAAGGTCGAGGACAGAGGGTTGCACTAGGAGAGAGGGTGTCACCTTAGCTCCTTGCCCAGGGGGCAACCCTCTCCCTGATGTTATTTAACATCTACATGCACCCCCCCTCCAACTGGTGCTCAGAGTTTCAGGCTGGGATGTCACCAGCATGCTGACGACACCCAGCTTTATCTGTTGTTGGGTGGCCAGCTTGATACCACCCCAGCAAATCTGGCTGAGTGGCTGGAGGCTGTAGGGAGATGATTGAAACAGAGCCGGCTGAGACTGAATCCTTCTGAGATGGAGGGCCTGTGGCTGGGGTGTGGAGACTCAGGTTTGGGATGCCAACTCCCAGCACTTGAAGGTGTGCCTTTAAGGCTGGCACAAGCCATCAGGAGTGTGTGTGTGATCCTGGACACTTCCCTAACAATGGAGGCCCAGATCACAAATGTTGCCAGACTGGCATTTTTTTCCAACTGTGCCAGGTGAGGCAACTGGCCCCCTACCTGTCTCATCTGGACCTAGCCAAAGTAATCCATGCAACGGTCACCTCCGGGTTAGACTACTGTAACTCGCTTTATGTGGGCCTGCCCTTGAGACTGACCCTGAAACTTCAGCTGCTCCAGAATGCAGCAGCACAGGTCTTTACCAGGACTCCACACAAAGCACATATCCATTCGGTGCTGCACTAGCTGCACTGACTTCCAGTGGAGTACTGGATCAGATTCAAAGTTCTGGTGCTGACCCTCAGGGCCCTTAATGGTCTAGGACCCATGTATCTTCAGGACCACATCTCTGGTCCCCCCCCCAAAGAGTTCTACACTCAGTAGATCAAAACCTACTGGTGGTCCCCACCCCAAGAGAAGTGCAACTGTCCTTGACCACAGCCAGGGCGTTTTCAGCCCTGAATCCAACCTGGTAGAATTCTCTGCCAAATAACATCCATACCCTGTGGGACCTGTTACAGCTCCACAGGGCCTGTAAGACAGAGATGTTCCACCAGGCATTTGGTTGAGGACAGTGATAATAGCATCCTTCTGGCACTCCCCCCCCCCCAGGTCCCTCCCCCCCCCCCAGTGAAGCAGTGACACTGCTGGAATTTTTAATGCCATTTTTTTAGGTAATTTATTGTATTTTTATTGGTTTTAAATTTTAATCCTGTACTATGTATTATAATGTCGTAAGCAGCCTTGAGCTTTGGCGGGGGAGGCGCAGTGAAAATCAGACAGACAGACAGACAGACAGACAGACAGACAGATAGATGGATGGATGGATGGATGGGTGGATGGGTGGATGGGTGGATAGGTAGATGGATAGGTAGATGGATAGGTAGATGGAGGGAGGGAGGGAGGGAGGGAGGGAGGGAGGGAGGGAGGGAGGGATAGATAGATAGATAGATAGATAGATAGATAGATAGATAGATAGATAGATAGATAGATAGATGAAACAAAAACAAAGGTCAAGGGGAAATGTGATACAGACACAGAGCATTTTGCTAACACTGTCTGTGGGTTTCAAACCTGACAAGTTTCAGAAAGTTTTCCAAATGAATTCTTGCGTCCTCCCCCCTACCAATGCTACTGTTGGATTGGAAAGGGGCTTCACAGGGCCACAACCTGCATTTGCAACGGAGTTGAGGCTGTTAATAATGCAAGGCTTCCAAGCTGAAGTTCCCGGATCCATTGGCTCGACGCAAGTGGGCGCTGCTAGGAATGTTTCCCAAATTCTTCTCAGTTCTCCATTCATTTGGGGGCTTGGTTCCAAAGTGGAGCTGATGCATCAGAAATCATCTCAAGTTCCATTATTTTAAAATGCATTTGGGTCCCAGTTGGGACCAAAAGTGGATTAGAACACTCTCCCTTCTGCATTTTATCCTCCCGAGAATGCTGTGAGGTAGTTGGGCTGAGAGTCTGTGACTGGCCCAAGATCACCCAGCAAGCATCCACAGCAGAATGGGGTTTGAGCCCAAGACTCCCAGATCCTAGTCCAAACTGTGTACAGAGCTGTGTGAGCAGTTTATGCTTGCATAGTTTGCTGCAGCTTTGAATGCATTCCTTTGATCTCGTTTTCCCTCTGCATCACACGTGCTAATGTGAATATTGATAACACTCTCCAAAAACAGTTGTAGCGTGGCAGAATACACAGTTGTTTCAAGATTAATTTGGTGAAGCGTTTTATCAATGTGCACGAGTGCATGAGAGCATCAGATATCACACAACAGCAATCTTTATTTATTTATGGACTACCTTTTGGTTGTCACTGGTCTACAAGCTCATTCACATCCAATTGAAAAACCATACAAAATCAAAAACCTTAAAACAATTTATAAGATTTTTTTAAAAGCCACGTCTTTTTAAAAGCCCTCTAGAACAGCATCTTTGATCAAAACTACAAGCACATCAGGATGACTCTTCTGCCGTGTTTTATAAGCATACCCAAGCACCCTGCCGTTCAGCAGCAAGCAAGGAGTTGATCATTCCGTAAACTGTTCAGATGTGTCTGAATGAATTTGGATTTTTCTGTTTGCATGATTACCTCTGCTTTCTCCCACGATTGCCATGCCTTACACAGCAGCTGCCTCCTTATCACTGCCTCTACTCTTAAAAGGCACATAGTTAAAAAGAGTTGTTTTTTTTTTTTAAAAAAACTCTGTTTGAGATTTTTGAATTGAGAGTTACTACTAATGTCTCTATGTGCCCTTGGTGTCTGCCCATAAACCTAGCTAAACAACCTAGTTGGCCTCCCTGATGGGGCTCCCAGTCTGCTGAAAGGGCCTATCAGATTCCACCTGTGGCTCTAATATATATGAAATGCTTGCTACCTGTATGAATTTTTACTGTTTATTGTCTTAACTGATTTTAATATGATTTTATTGTAGTGAGTCTTGGACTCAGCTTTTTGTGATCTGCCTGGAGCCGACTTTGGGGAGGGTGGAATACCCCCCCCCCAAAAAACACAATAATAAATAAATAAATAAATAATAAACACACCATCATTTTTTGTGATTGCATTTCAGATAGATGCTGCTGACTGCACAGGCACCAAAAGCAGGCAATGAAGCTAGCCAGTACGGCTAATTTAAAAGATGCACACAACTACACAGGTGCAAAAAGGGAACAAACTTTGCAATCAGGTAGATCTCAATCATAAATCAGGTCTCAATAAGGACTCGGTCATGAGTCAGTGGGATTTGTGACTCAGTCAGAAACTAAGTAACGTTGAGTTCAGGGTTTCTTAGCGTGGCACCTGTGGGTGCCATTGTTCCTGCTAACACCTTTCCTGGTGCCCACTGAGTGTATTTTTAAGTGGGCGGGGCTTTTCCCCAGCAAGGGTTCTGATTGGCCATTGGAGATTTTGATTGGGCTGTGCAGATTTTTTAAAAAATGTTGCTTCAACAGCAACTGCCACCAAAGCACAAGGATCTTCACTGTGCGATTGAAAGTAGGCTGCGGCAGCCATTTTGTGGCTGGTTCCGCCTTCGGTGGTGATCATTTTGTGGCCATGTTGACTGTGCTGTTTCAGAATTCCAAAGGTGCCTGCCAGCTGAAAAAGACTGAGGGCCCCTGGTTTAGTTCTTAAACCAGGCCAAAGCAGCTTCAGGCTGCAACAACCTGGCTCCTTAAAACAAGAAGCTACCATCCAGGTACAAAGCTGCTCACTAACACCAACTGAGGGGATCCAGTAATGGGTTCAGAAGGATGAGGGTACCTGGCAATCCTATCTGTGTCAAAATGTCCAGCATGCCTAGCGTTCTACCAGTGTTCTTGTGCTCATTGTTGTCATGGGGGGGAGGGAGAAAAGCAAGTGAAGTAAAGTTGCCATCCCCCTGATGGGGGTGGGGGTTCCCTGGATTTTGGGGGGCCCAATCCACCTCTGGCCAGCTGGCCAGTGGGGGGAGCCCCAGCCACAAAAAGCCCCACCTCTATGGTGACCATAATTTTTTCGACCAAATGCTAGAGTGTCCCCTGAATGACATGCATGGTGCAATGACATCACTTCCGGGTTATGTCATTGCGGCATGCTCGCAAATCCCAGGAAGAAGCATGGATCCCCCTGCTGGCAGAAGGTAAGCTCTGGGCAATCCTTTTTTTTAATATATATATATATATATATATATATATATATATATTATTAAACATTTCATCTTAACCAGTTATTAACATCGGTTTTGATTTACAGAGCTCAAAATCATTATAATTGAGAGTATAATTTGGACCATACAAGCATTGGATCCTTTTTGTTAGCCATATTACATAAATAGCTTAACTTATCCATTTCAGCCCAGTCCAGAAGTTTATATAATAAGTCCGTTTCGCCCGGTAATGAAGAGTTTTTCCAGTTTTTGGCTCTTAATATTCGCGCTGCTGTCAAAATGTACGCCAACAGTTTCTGGTCCATTTTATTTAAGTCCCCCGGAAGCATATTCAGCAAGAAAATTTTGGGCTTGAAAGGTAGTTCAAATTCAAACATTTCCCCAATCCAATTGCCTATCATTTCCCAATATTTTTGCATCTTTTTGCATGTCCACCACATGTGGAAAAAAGATCCAACTTCAGTTTCACATAACCAGCATACATTCGGGACATTTTTAAAACATTTGCTTAACCTGTCAGGAGACCAGTACCAGCGGTGAAAGATCTTATATATGTTTTCTTTATACCCTACCACTTTTAAATATTTAAGTGAATTCCAGACTTTAGACCACCTATCCGTATCTATAGAGTAGCCAAAGTCCTTCATCCATTTGATCATGGTCGAATTAATTAATCCTTCCTGCATTTCATAGTTAATCAACAAATTGTATATGTTTTAAATTAATTTCTCTTCACTATTTAACCAAATAGAATCTAGCTCATTTGATTTTTCATAGAACCCTATGGTTCCTAAAGCATGGGCAATCCTAAAGTGAAGAGAAAGAAATGGAGGATGCAAAATTTGGGGCAGCTTTTAATTCCGGAATTCGTTTTAAAAATTCCTCTAGTGAAACTGAAACATAGGACAGGGAGGGGCAAACACCCATATAACAGAATGAGGGTGGGTGGGGGAAATCCCTAGGAACAGTGCTAGAGAATTTGTGAAGACAGCAAGTGTGTGTGTGTGTGTGTCTGTACACACCGAGAAGGAGCCATTTCCAATTTGAACGATCATCCGGAGAACAATGGTTACTTATTGCGAAAGTGGTTACTTATTGCGAATGATCAGCGCTGTGTTCTTGTGAAAAGATATGACATTAAAGATTGTCATTATTAGTCATCGATCACCATTTGTCGCTGGGCCCTTCTCCTGGGGATGTGGCCTCTTCTGCGCTGGAAAATGATGAATGTGGCATTTCTAAGAGCATGAAAATGTTAACATTTGAACATGCATAATGCGAGCGGCTGAGACATCTCCGTGCAGATGTGGGAAATACAAACAGTGATTTAAGTCTTTAGGGAGAGCAGCTAGAGAGTGCCTCGTCATTAGACAGTCATGTCTAGGCAGTGATTTTAAAAACCTGTTCTTTTGACTGCCTTAGCAATCCAGAGCCCTTTGCCCTCCTTGAACTGTACATTTTCATGGAAGACGGAGGGTTTTAAAAAGTCTGTATTACATCAAGTCTTTCAATCCACTTCTAGTGCACTTTGCAACTGGATTTTATCATGTGAAATGGCAAAATCTACTTGCAAACGGTCACTGAAGTGGATTAAATGCATTATTCAGCATGTGTGAAAGTGCTCTAATGGTATGTGATCTCTGCTGCAGGGGGGGGGGGTCGGTTGAGAGCTGGTGTGATGTAGCAGACAGAGTGGCAGACCAGGACCTGTGATGACTGCGCTTGAATCTCTGCTCTGCCATCGACGTTGGTGGGTGACCTCAGCCCTGTCATGTTCTCTTAGCCTAGCCCACCTCACAGAGTTGTTGTGAGGAAAATAAAGTGGGGGGCGGAAGGATGATCTCATAAGCCACTTTGGTTCAAGCAGGAAATAAAGAAGTCTCCACAGTGTCCTTGGCTTACCCTAGCACATGAAGGGCGCTTTCTCGTCAGGCGTGTGCTCCCAGAAGGAAACCGGTTAGGCAGAACCCAGTTCCATCTCCTGATACAATGAGGTTCCCATGGGGTGTGGAGGATCCCCCATCCCTGGCTCCTCTTTCCTGCTGCCACTCCAGCAGCTGGCAGGGGGAAAGAACATTGTCACTGGGCAACAGCATGATGTCACTTCCAGGGAAAACCCAGAAGTAAGGACAGTACACTCTAGGAACTGCTGGAAGCTGAAGTTCTATGCTTTTCCCATAGAGATTCCAGAAACTCCTAGAGAAGACTGGCATCCCCAAAGTGACATCATGCCATTTCCTGATGGCACCCCCCATGTCTCTGTCCCCTTCCCCATGCCACGGGCTGGCAACCCTACTTAGTTTCCACGAACACCCCCCCCCCCCAGTATCTGTACTGGCTCAGCAAGTCACCATGGTTATCACACACTGGAAACTGGATACACAATCTGAAATCAAGTCAAACAACAGAGCCGAATATCAGAAAGCCAGGAAATCAGTCACAGGTTGCAGGAGCTAGCAGCAAGGAGCGGATGCTAAAGAGCCAGGATCAGGTCTGAGCGTGCACTGTTGCTTTCATGCTGAGACAGGTGCACGGGGGTGTTTATGACTAGGTCCTCCCTTCCCTGGGAGTCAATCTGACAAGACTCACAGCCCCTCATGTTGCCTTTGCAAGAGCTGCTGTCTGGCACTCTTCCTTCGCTCTTGCACATCCAGCCAGTGGTGTGTCTTGCATCTGGGACACTCAGGAAAAGAAGAAGAAGAGAAGAGATTAGATTTATACCCCGCCCTTCACTTGTAGTCTCAGAGCAGCTTACAAACTCCTTTTCCTTTCCCCTCCCCACAACAGACACCCTGTGAGGTAAGTGGGGCTGAGAGAGCTCTTTCCCAAGCTGTCCTTGAGAGAACAGCTCTGACAGAACTATGGCTTGCTCAAGGTCATCCAGCCAGGTGCAAGTGGAGGAGTGGGGAATCAAACCCGGTTCTCCCAGATTAGAGTCCGTGCACTTAACCACTACACCAAACTGGCTCTCAAACTAGCTGGGGATTCTGGCCTCTGGATTCTGATCAGTCTCTCCCTCTGGCTGCACCTCCTGTGCAGCTGCTGGGGCCTCATCTACCTCAGGTGCTGTTAAGGGTTCCTCTGCTGGGCTGACTCCAGAGGAGGCTGGGTTGCTCCATGCCTCTTCCTCCACTGAGGAGTAGTCAGCCTCAGCACAGCCAGTACCCACGACAGTATCCACAGCCTACCCTACCCCTTGATTCTTCATCCTCCGTCTCTTTGAGATGTCTTTGCTTCCATACTGACCAACGCCTCTCCTTGCCTGCAGCCTATTTATTTATTTGAAAGAGCTGTCTGCCACCTCTCTGCCCCTTGGGGTGTTCAAGCTGGCTTGCAAGAAAAAGGTTAACCAGCAGCAACAGCATCAACAAGACATTAAAAACCGTTCAATCAAAGTAGCTGGTGCAGCAATTAAAAACATCACTTCGAATGGCAGTGCAATTTGCATAGAGCTAGGGAGCCGGGGCACTCAGGAAAATAATTATATCCTCAGGGCTCATATACACAGGACAGCCTTCATTCAGCTCCTGAAGGATGACAAGGACGACATCAGGTGATAGGCCTTTGGAAGGAGTACCACAAGTGAGGGAAACGTCTGGCAGATGGCTGCTTAATTTGCAAAGACAGGGATAAGCAGTTGATCAACAACACAAGGAAAGTTTCTATGAAGAAGCTGGCCCCTTAAAGTCCCTGGTCCAGAAACGTTTTGGGAGCAGGGAGGGGCAGTGGTTCAGTGGTAGAGCATCTGTAGGCATGCAGAAAGTCCTGGGCTCAATTCCTGGCATCTCCAGTTGAAGGATTTGGCAGGAGGTGATATGAGAGTACTCTGCCTGAGACCCTGGAGATCCATGGGGAGAGGCCACAGCTCAGCAGCAGAGCCTGTGATTGGTGTGCAGAAGGTCCCAAGTTCAATCCCTAGCATCTCTAGTTCAAAGTTCAAAATCGTTTATTATGGCATTGACCCAGCATGAAACACAGAATATATACCAATACTTCCTTCAAGGTCTGATGCAATAGGAAGGAGTCACTTGTCAAAAGCCATCAAAACATCTAAGGGAGTAAAGCAAGTCTGCTTGCTAGTCCCATTGCTCTTCACTTTCTACATCAATGGTATGGTTAATCGCATTGCTATCCACCTAAATTATCATCATGCAAAATCTTGGGGTTACTGTATGCAGACGATACTGTAATTCTTTCGAACTCCGGCGGGCTTAGGGAGGGCCTTAAAGGCATTTAATAAGAACATAAGAGCATAAGAGAAGCCAGTGTTGGATCAGGCCAGTGGCCCATCCAGTCCAACACTCAGTCACACAGTGGCCAAAAACACCAGGTGCCCTCAGGAGGTCCACCAGTGGGGCCAGGACACTGGAAGCCCTCCCACTGTTGCCCGTCCCCCAAGCACCAAGAATACAGAGCACCACTTGCCCCAGACTGAGAGTTCCTATCTCTATCTTGTGGCTAATAGCCACTGATGGACCTCTGCTCCATATAAAAACATAAGAGAAGCCAGTGTTGGATCAGGCCAGTGCCCCATCCAGTCCAACACTCAGTCACACAGTGGCCAAAAACACCAGGTGCCCTCAGGAGGTCCACCAGTGGGGCTAGGACACTAGAAGCCCTCCCACTGTTGCCCCCCCAAGCACCAAGAATACAGAGCATCACTTGCCCCAGACCAAGAGTTCCTATCTATACTTTGTGGCTAATAGCCACTGATGGACCACAGCTCCATATGTTTATCTAATCTCTCTTGAAGTCGTCCATGCTTGTAGCTGCCACCACCTCCTGTGGCAATGAATTCCACATGTTAATCACTCTTTGGGTGAAGAAGGACTTCCTTTTATCCGCTCTAACCCGACTGCTTGGCAATTTCATTTCTGCAGAGGCGAACACTTAATAATAAATTACCAAAAAAACTAAAGTGATGGCCTTCAGCAAAACACCCAAATGGACGGAATGGAGTATTAATGGACAGAAGATGGAGCAAGTCACTAGTTTCAAGTATCTAGGCATGATTATACAAGCATCTGGTGCGCTGAAAGCTCATTGTGAGCATAGAGCAGAAATAGGCATCTCTAGTTAAAGGATCTGGCAGTAGATGATGTGAAAGACCTCTGCCTGAGACCCTGGACAGCGGCTGCCAGTCTGAGTAGACAGTATTGATGCTGAAGGACCAGAAGTTTGATTCAGGATAAGGCAGCTTCATGTGCTGATGTGTTAATTTAGGGGGCTTAAAACGTGATGCCAGCGATTCATGCTGGATCCAGTGGAAGAATTCTACTAGTGGAAGGTGGAAGCTTGAGGGGTGGGGAGATGGGACAGTGTCTGGCATTGTGCACACCACAATGTCACTTTCAGGGTGCCCCCAGAAGTGATGTCACAGCATGAGTGGCGTCAGCCTTTAAAAATATTTTTTCCCTCCTGCCACTGCTCAGAGTGGCAGTGGGGAAGGAGGGTTGCTGGGAGGAGACCTCCAGACGTAGAAGGAATCCTGGCAACCCACAGTGGCATTCTTGCTGTCTCCCCAGTCCCTGAAGTTCCTGAGAGTCCCCTGTCTCCCAGTATTATCATTTCGGGAGCCATCTCGGGCTGCAGCAGGAGGGGTGTCTAAGAAGACATCCCAGTGCTAGGGTCATCAACTCCAGGTTAGGGAATTCCTGGAGATTTGGGGGTGGAGCCTGCAGAGGGGAGGAGCTCAACAGCAATGTGATGCCAGAGAATCCACCTTCCAAAGCAGCCATTTTCTCCTGGAGGCTGATCCCTGTAGTGTAGAAATCAGCCAATCAGATCGGGACAATGTCAGTCCCCACCCAGAGCTTGGCAATGCGAATTGTAAGCGTGGGAATTTGTGGGATTTTTTCATCTGAAATGGTGCCCTTGGAAGCCAATTGGAGGCCAACAGTATTCCATATCCAGAAGAGGAGGAGGAGGAGGAGGAGGAGGAGAAATTGGATTTATACCTGCCCTTCACTACCTGAAGGAGTCTCAGAGCGGCTTACAATCTCCTTTCCCTTCCCCTCCCCACAACAGACACCCCGTGAGGTGGGTGGGGCTGAGAGAGCTCTCTTGAGAACCGCCCTTGAGAGAACAGCTCTGAGAGAACTTGTGACTGACCGCAGGGGACCCCAGCAGCTACATGTGGAGGGATTGGGAATCAAACCCGGTTCTCCCAGATTAGAGGCTGCGCTCCTAACCACTACACCAAACAGGCTCTCCATCCATTCAAAGCAGAAGCTCCTGAATCATGAGGGCTGCAAAAATACTTTTCTGCCATCGGCGCGAGGCTTCAGGAAACTGGTTTTGCAACAACTTCTCCCCTTTGTATAGGAACGATGGGCTATTCCCCGTTGCATTCCTTGTTTCAGGTTTTGTCAAGGGTTTCAGTACTCCTGCTTAAGCTCTTGGTTTTATAGCTATGTTCACATTGTGCACACCATCGTATGGCATTCTTACACAGTTCATAAAGTACATAGGCAACGTTAGCGATTCAGCCATCTATTATAAATAGACTGCGGTAAGGCTTATTTACTGGTGCATAGCTGTATCCATTTTGTCAGGGGGGGGGGGGGGGAGAGATCAGGACAATGAAATGACCTGAAAATAAAGAATCACAGGGTTCAGTTTGCACAAAGGAAAAAAAAAAAAACCCAAAATGGGTTGAAAGAGCAAGGATGAGAAATTCACCCTTATCCCTGAATCCACTCCAGGGGTCTCCAAACTTCTAAAGTCTGTGGACATCTTTTGAATTCTGTCACAGTTTGGTGGGCAGAGCCCCAAAATGGCTGCCACAAAATGGCTGCAGTGCTTGCCTTCAATTCAGGCCCATAGTTACAGTGGGGCATCTTGGAGCTAGCCCCCCTGACTTACTGGCAAAACCCCACGACTTCCCATTCAGCTCAGGGCCCCTGAGTGACAGCGGGTGCAGGAAAGGAGCTGGGTATTCCTGCGCAGCTGTCCAGTGCGAGGGACCACATTTAATTACCTTTATTTCAATTAGCCAGTGCCCCATAAGAAATTTAAATGCCCCCTGACTAAAAAAAATCCTGGCTACGGGTCCGCTTCAGTTACACCATGAAGATCCTTGTGCTGCATTGGCCGCTGCCGCCAAAGCAATATTTTTAATGATCTGCACCACCTCTCAAATCTCCAGTGGCCAATCAGAAGCCTTGCTGGACAGAAGCCCCCCTCGGCCCCACCCACTTTCTAAAACCACTTTGTCGATGTCAGGAAGGGTGCTTGTGGATGCTGGGGCATTCATGAGCACCATGCTGGGAAACCCATGCTCTGTTGTGTTCCTTGTACAAGTTAGCCCGTGAATCATGAGGGCTGGAAACCTGCTCGTTCTTTTTAAATTAATAAAATGGGCAGTTTTGCAACAGTGCAAGTACAGACCAGTACAACTGGAGACAATCACGCTTCCCTGATTGTAGGCAGGGGGGAGACGCAAGATCTCCAGACTCCCCGGTGTGGTTTTAGCTGCACGTTCGGCGCCATACTTCTTTGTATGAGATCCCGCCTGTAGCATTAGCTGTTTGGCATTCTGAGAAGAGATGGGAGCGAGCTCACCGGGTTCTCCCCCCTCCCTACCTTCTCTCCCCCCCCCCCCCACCTTCAATCGCTATAAATATTTTATGAATTTCCATCCACTTACTTTAATGGGGGATTGTAAAAGCATTTAACCATATTACACCCAATCTCTCCAAGACTGCATTATTCCAACAGAGCTGTTTTTTATTTGAAGCAACTGGCAGAGGTGTTGTCGCAGGTTCTGTTTAAATATATATCGCCAGGCTTCCGAACGGATGGAATCAAACGGCAGCAGCCAAGGAGAAACTCATTCACCAGAGCCGCGGGTTGATGGGAGAGGAGGATTCCAGGCTGCCGTGTTTCACGTGGCCTCCCATGTCAGTTCTTTATTTTCTCTAAAAGGACACTGGTTTAGATAAACTTGGGCTTTGGTATTTGAAAACCTCTCCCCCTCCTCCTCCCATCTCAAATCAGTGTTTACCGATGGAGACGTCTGCTGGCCTGAGATCCAGAAAGCTTCAACGTTTTTACATGTTAGGATCTGGGAAAGGGTAATCCCCCTTTCCCAAACAGAAAGAAGGAAGAGGGCTTGTGAGAAGATTGTTGTATGATATTAGGTTGGGTCAGCACAACATTTCCATTTCCACGTGCTTAGAGATCGTAGTGCAAGCAGAAACCCAAGAAAAAGATTGCGGTGGCTGCTTGCGCCGCGTGAAATTTAGTAGTGGGTGTCGCACGGTTTTGCACAAGTGGATCGACACTAATTCTGTTTATGTTTCTGAGTGCACGTTGCTGGATCCTAGCCATGCTGTCATTTCATAGGGTTGCCAGGTGTCCCCAGGGCAGATCCAGGCTGGGAAACTCCTGGAGATTTGGGGATGGAGCCTGGGGAGGACAGGGACCGCAGTGAGATATGATGCCATCATGTCCACCCTCCAAAGCATCCCTTTTCTCCAGGGGAACAGATGTCCAGGGCTGGCCCCAGGGTTTTTTGCGCACTAGGCAAGTCTACCTTGTAGCGCCCCCCCCCCCCCGGTGAGGCTGCCATAGCCCCCCCCCCCACCGCAGAGCCTCCCTCTCCACTGCCAGAGACCCACCCGCAAGGGACACACCCCCCCCCCCGGCTCCAGTGCCTGCCCACCTGCCTGGGCTCATGAGCTCTCCAGCCCTGCCAGCAGCCACCTGCACCAGCTGGCCGCAGTGCCTACAAGTCTATCTGCATTGGCCCAAGGCTAAGTTTGGTTCTTAGCCCGAATGGAAAGCTGAATTCAGACATAATGGTAAATCATGGTTTGCATAAAGCCCACTATCTCCTGATTTGAGTCTCTCTCAGTCTCTCCACTGCCCTGTTTGCCAGCTGCGCCCCTAGGCGGCCGCCTAGTTAACCTAGTGATAGAGCTGGCCTTGTCTGTAGTCTGGAGATGAGATGCAACACAGCCGAGATTCTAAATATTAATTCTGTGGAAGTAAATTGCTAGTCCTTGTTGATTTAGAGATTTAAAGCAAAACTGGCAAGTGATCTTCTGCCCAATTGTTGAGAAAGAAGCTGGTTCTGCCGTCCAAGTTTCTCGCCAATGAAAGAAGTCACAGCTGTGATGGACATGCTTGCTGTCTCTTTCCCTGGTCAGCTTTGCAGTTGTTTTGAGAGGCACATTTGAGTAAATCCTGGCATGGGCAAAGGGTCTGGGCAAAATATGCCGCCTCAGGTCCTTGCCCAACTGTCCCTGGCCTCTGCCACAAAGCAGTCGGCAGGCAATGTGAGAACAGAGGCACTCACTTTGCACAATTAGCACAAAATTTGCATAAGATGGATCTATGATATGGCAAATGGAATGGCTTGTACAGAAATAATTCAAACCGTGAATTCACCCCCCCCCCCCTTTAACATAGTTATTTAACTAATCCAGATGGGGGCAGGGAGGGGGGGCAGGAGGAGTTGGGGAAGACCTCTGTAAGTTGGGATGCCTTGGAGAGCTGTTGACAGTCAGGGTACCTAGCACTGAGCTAGATGGCTCGAGGGCTTGTTGAAATAAAAGGCAGCTAGATTACTGTAATGTGCTCTGTGCGGGGGCTACCTCTGAAGATAGCTCAGAATTTTAAATTCGTACAGCATACAGCTGCCAGGTTGCAGACAGGAGCTAGCAAATGCGGGCATATTACTAAGATCTGGAAACAGTTGATGTTGTCTGCCAATAGTGTTATTATGGGGAGGGGGATTTCTTTTCTGAAATTCACTTTCCACCCATAAATAGCCATTGATCCCTCTTATTCTCCCTCCCCCCTCGATTTTTTAAAAAAATATATGATTTCTCTTTCATTTCTCTTTGAAGAGAAACCAGCATACCCTCTTGTAACTTGCGGCTGCTTTGTGTTACACACCACAGGGTGGCGCTCTAACAGGAGGGCAAGAAGTTTTGGGGAGACACCGCCTGCCTCTGAGCATCTGCAGAGTGGAACTCTTAAATTCTGCAGCCGTTCTGTCTCTCCCCATTTCAAACTGACTCTAAATTCCTCAAAAGAAGCGGGGGGGGGGGGGGCAGGCTGTTGGATTGCAGGGAGAAATGGGGCAAAGAGGAATTAAGAGAATTTCTGTTAACAGTGCTAGCTGCAAGTTTGTTTCAAGTTTGAAGTCAAAGCACTGGCTTCAGCTTTTAAAGCTGCGGTCCTGAGGGTGCTTTCCTGGCAGTAAGCCTCATGGGATAACATGACACAACAGTCATGCCGACTTGTTTAGGATTGCTTAGTGAGCCAGTTTGGTGTAGTGGTTAAGTGAGCAGACTCTAATCTGGGAGAACCAGGTTTGATTCCCCACTCCTCCACGGGCACCTGCTGGATGACCTTGGGCAAGCCATAGCTCTGGCGCAGCTGTTCTTGAAAAAGAGCAGCTTCTGTCAGAGCTCTCTCCGCCCCACCTACCTCACAGGGTGTCTGTTGTGGGGAGGAGAAGGGAAAGCCGCTCTGAGACTCCCTTGGGTAGTGAAGGGCGGGGTATAAATCCAATCTCCTCTTCCTCCTTCTTCCCTCTCTTAAAGCCTTGGCACTGCCCCTTCAGGCATGAGCCCTCAAAAGGTCATGGCAACAGGAGGGGGGGGGGTGTTAGGAAGATTTTAGCCCACACTCGAGCTTTTTGGTGGTGGCCCCAGTCCTTTAGAAGGGGCTGCCAAGAGGAGGGTGGGAAGTTCCATCTCTTGCGATCTTCAGGGGGGAAATGCAAGGCTGAAAGGAAGGCCTTTGAGAAACTGACCTGCTGATCTTCTGACTAAGCCTATGGCTGGTTTTCCAGTTTATGGTATGATTTGTAAATATCTGGAATCTGCTTTGAGCCTATTACAGACAAGTGGTATAGAAACATTTTAATTAAATGAATACATTCCTAATTAGAACAAGGTTTGAGTCCAGTGGCACCTTTAAGATCAACATGGTTTAAATCTGGGTATAAGCTTCCGTGTGCATGCACTTGAAAGCATGCACCCAGATGCTGTGCAGGCATTCTTCCTGAGCTAAGACAAAAATGTGTGAGCTGGAGGCTAGAAAACTGTGAGCTAGCTCACACTAACTCAGCTTAGAGGGAACACTGGTTACCTCCTCCCCACTGACAAAGCAGCCAGAGCCATGAGTTCTCAGTCCGCAAGCAGGCAAATACATCAGAACTTGTTCTAACTAAAAGAGAGGGAGGGAGGGAGGGACAATGCCAGAGAAAGAAAGAAAGTGTTCATCATTTTAATTTTAATTGTGCCCAGAAACAAATTGAGAGCTTCGGCAGAGTTGATTGCTCAGTCCTGTACTTCTCCTTATTCCTCTGACATCGGCAGATGTGTCACCGCTTTCCCTTGTCACTCACAAATCTCTTCCCTCAACACACTCTTGAGACTGAAATTAAAATGGAATTGACTGTGTGGTGCCAATTAGCTTCCACTTCAGCTGCTGAGCCGGGCAAAGCTCAATTCCGGACAAGGTCAGATTTCAGATGGGTTCTTTCTGCCACGACTGGACCACACAGACTACAGTTCCCATAATTCAGTGGCAGGGAGAGGGGCATTCTGGGAGGTGTAGTCAGCTGGGCAGCCAGCCAGAGTGGGCAAAAGAGTTGGGTTTGGCGATCCAAGTCCCCTGTTAGGATCCTCAGCTCCTCATGTGAGCTTATTAGCATATTGATGAAATTTTCAAGTAATGGGATTGTAATATGGATTTTCACTGCTTGTAATAATCATTTTTATCGCAAGCCTAACCCTGAAATACTAGCACCATTCATAATTAATAATTTGATGCATTTTGATATGATTCCAGCTTTTGTGGACATGTGCTCATAAATTTAACCCCTGGTTTGATCTCAGTGAGAAACTGTCCTTCCTTCCTGATAACTGAAAGTAATTTGGATTTTTTTTTTTTTGCGTGCACACACACTGCAGTAATTTACAGATGGTTGGCCCAGATCCAGGTAGAGCCCATCAGTCTAAGCACCATTATAGAAGCTGCTTGGAGGAGGAGGAGGAGGAGATTGGATTTATACCCTGCCCTTTGCTTGGAGTCTCAGAGCAGTTTACAAACTCCTTTCCCTTCCCTTCCCCACAACAGACACACTGTGAGGTACGTGGGGCTGAGAGAACTCTTTTGAGGACTGTCCTTGAGATAACAGCTCTGACAGAACTATGGCTTGCCCAAGGTCATCCAGCAGCTGCAAGTGGAGGAGTAGGGAATCAAACCCAGTTCTCCCAGATTAGAGTTTGCACACTTAATCACTACACCCACCTACCTTACAGGATGTCTGTTGTGGGGAAGAGAAGGGAAAGGAGTTTGTAAGTCACTCTGAGACTCCCTTGGGTAGTGAAGGGCGGGGTATAAATCCAACCTCCTCCTCCTCCTCCTCCTCCACCTCCTCCTCCTCCTCCTCCTCTTCTTCTTCTTCTTATTCTTCTTCTTCTTCCAGCTCGGGATGCCAGCCTTTAGGTGAGGGCCGGAGATCTCCCAGAATTACAACTCATCTCCAGACTACAGAGATTGGTTCTCCTGGGGGGAGGGAAAGGCTGTTTTGGAGTGTGAATTCTATGGCAATGTACCCCACTGAGGTCCCTGTCCTCTCCAGGCTCCACCCCCAAATCTCCAGGAATTTCCCAACCTGGATTTGGCAACCCTACACCCCCTCCTCCCCCCTGCCCATGGCTAGTGGGAACCTGGCAATCCTACCCCCAACAGGGAGTCATTGTGGCTTATATCATTCTTCCCTCCTCCATGTTATGCGTATAACAACAGCCCTGAGAAGCAGGCTGGAATGAGAGTGTCATGACCCAGGCCACTCTGCAAGCCTCAGAGAATCCAAACCGGTGTCTCCCAGATCTTTGTGTGACACTGCCATGCAGGCTGTCTGACTGTGATGCAAAGGCAAGCAGGCAGTAAGGTGTTAGGCCCTCCAGTTTGGTGTAGTGGTGGTGAAGTGCGCCGACTCTCATCTGGGAGAACCGGGTTTGATTCCCCACTCCTCCACTTGCAGCTGCTGGGTGACCTCGGGCAAGCCATAGTTCTGTCAGAGCTGTTCTTGAAAGAGCTCTCTCTCCTCCGTCTTCAGCGGATTTAGCTTCAGCTGACCCAGCCTGAGCCAACCAGCCACAGCGTGCAATGGCCGGTCGAGATCCTCCGATCTGGAGCCTGACTGGCCACCCAACATCCGATAGAGCTGGGTGTTATCAGTGTATTGGTGACATCCCAGCCCAAAACTCATAGCAATCTGGGCAAGGGGGTGCATATAGATATTAAAGAGCATTGAGGAAAGCACCGCCCCCCTGAGGCACTCTGCACTCCAGCAGGTGCCTCTGGGACTGCTGTTCCCCTAGCACCACCCTTTATCCCTGACCTTGGAGAAAGGAAAGAAGCCACTGCAAGGCAAGCCCCTTTATCCCCACATTGGTGAGGCGGTGGGCCAGTAGTTGGTGGTCAACCATGTCAGATGCGGCTGACAGATCTAACAGCAACAGCACCGCCACACCACCTTGATCCAGATGCCTCCAGAGGTCATCAGTAAGGGCGACCAGCCCTGTCTCCATCCTGCGGCCCAGACGAAAGCCAGACTGGAAGGGATCTAATATAGAAGCATCATCCAGAAAGCTCTGCAACTGTATCACCACCACCCTCTCAATTAATTTGCCCAAATAGGGCAAATTGGAAACCAGTCGATAGTTGGCCAATTCGGCCGGATTCAAACAGGGCGGACCATCGCTTCCTTGAGTGCCTTTGGGAACTGTCCCTCCACAAGGGACTTGTTAATAATCTCCCTTATGGCACCTTGAAACCACTCATGGCCAGCTTTAATCAGCCAGGAAGGGCACAGATCAAGGTTGCATGTGGTTGGGCGTGCAATCCTGAGCAGCCTGCCAACTTCCTGCAGGCCGAAGGAATCCAAAGCCAGACTTGAAGAAGTGCAAAGGGCCTCAAGATCACCCATTGTATCAAATGTGGTGGGGAGGTAATGGTGAAGTGCCAAGACTTTATCCACAAAATGGCTCGCAAATGCCTCACAGCCAATATCCAATTCCCTAACACTTAGCCTGCCCTGTGGCAGAGCTGTTGTAGCCCGAATCATTCTAAATAACTGAGCTGGGTGTGAGCTTGCGGACACAATTGTGGCCGCATAGAATAGCTTCTTAGCAACTTTGACTGCCATTTCATAGGATCTCATAAGCATCCTGTAAGATGTTCTTGTTGCTTCGTCACAAGCCCGATGCCACCATCTAACCATCTAAGCTCTCGCTTCACAAGTTGCAGCTCCTGGGTCAACCAGGGAGCAAGCCTAGAGCGACGGTGTGGAGGGCGCCAGGGAGCGATGAATACATCACAAGGTACAACTCTTGCCTTGCAGCACATGAACACATGGAGTTAACTTATACTGGAATCAGAACCTTGGTCCATCAAAGTCAGTCTTGTCAACTCAGACTGGCAATGGCTCTCCAGGGTCTCAAGCAGAGGTCTTTCACATCACCTACTTCGTGATATTTTAACTGGAGATTTTGGGGATTGGACCTGGGAGCCTTTGCATGCCAAGAAAATGCTCGACCCCTGAGCCACAGCCCCTTCCCAACCACTGGGTTAGCTGGTTTATTCAGAGCCACAGGCAGTGATCATGGATTAAGGACCAACTCAGAGCTTACAACCCTACCACAGGCTACCTGTGTCCCAGCGGGGGCCTCCACCGCCACCCCCATAGAGCCCTGTCATGCCCAATGTGGCTGGCATGATGGCATCACCTGAAGGTGACATCATCACACCTGGCACGTCATTTAGGGGGTGCTCTAGTATTTGGATAAAAAACTATGGTCACCATAGAGTTTTCACCCAAATGCTAGAGTGTTCCCCACACAACATGCCGGATGCAGGGACATCACTGTCGGGTAACGTTATTGTCTTGGGCACGGCACAGCTCCCCCCACCAATCAGCTGGCCAGTGGAGGACTGGGGCCACCAAAAGTGGGGAAAACCCTGCCCCCATCGGGGGTATGGCAACCCTCCCATGGGCAGATTTTTTTGGCATTTTTTCATATGTGCATGTGTGTGTGCATGTGAGTGTATATGCACCTGGAAGTCATGGCAACCTCTGGTGAGTGACTGTGTGCACCCAGAGGTCATAGCGACCTCTGGTATTTAAAGTTTGCGCTTATTTCTATAGTTTTTCACATAAAACTTGTTGCTAACTGTGTGTTTATCTTATGTTTTGATATCAATAATAATTTTTTTTTAAAAAAATAAATAGCGACCTCTGGTGACTGATCCCTACTGGGGGCCTGGAGGATATTCAGAGAGGTGGCTGAATAAAGCCTGCCCCCACCCCCCGACTGCTGGTATTCCAAGGAAGTCTCCCACCCAAGTACTTGCCAGAGTCGACCCTGCTTGGCTTCTGAGATCTGACAAGATTGGGCTTGCCTGGGATATCCAGGTCAGGACCATGAACAGCTTTTTAACTACCTGGAAAAGGAAGGGAAATTGGGTTTAAGCCAGATTTTATACAGGTGGCAGAGGAGATCCCAAGATTTCCCCATCCCCTTTGTTCTTTGTTCTCCCAACACAAGCAATCAAGATAACAATTTAGGGAGGTTGGAGATTTTCCTTTAAAACAAGTAGGCAGCCCAGGCCTGGCTGGACCTGCCCTGAATCTCTGGTTGGGCCCGAACAGATTTCTGCCAGGTCAAGTGGACTGTTCCCTACCTTCCCCCTTTCCTCAGCAGTCCCTCATGACCCCTGGAATGGCGAGGCTCAGAATGGGAGGACCCAGCTCAGAAAAAGCCACAGAGTACGGTAGCCAGGAAAGAACTTGGAAGAGACCACTCCGCCTTCTCCTTGTGCCAGTGGAAAGCTGGTGAGATCCAGACTGTAACAACGCTGTGCAATCTGCCTGGAGTCTCAGTGAGAAAGGCAGGCTATAAATATCATAGCTAATCAAACTGAGAAATGTAACCATTACTATTCATCAATGGAGAATCACATTCCTCTGAACTAGGGTTGCCAGAACACACCTGGCAACTGGCGGGAGGACTGTTTTCAGGGATGGGGGGGCAGTGCTGGCTGTGGTGCCATGTCACTTCCAGCAAAGAAAAATGAGATGACATACGTAGTTCTAGGAATTGGTGGAAACTCTATGGTAAAACAATAGCATTTCTGGCTATTCCTAGAGCTACCCTTTGTCACTTCCTTTAAAAAAAAAACGGAAATGATGAGGCACTGTGCTCGATGCTGAGGGTTTTTAAAATCCCCCCCCCCGCCACCGCTTTAAGCACTGGCAGGCAACAGGAGCAGGGGATGGGGAATCCCCCCTGTGGGAGAGGGAAATGGGACCTCTGCCCTAAACATTTTTAAAAGGTTTCCTGTTTTTTTCAGTTTTTTTATTAGGGTTGCCAAATGTAGACCGAGAAATTCCTGGATATTTGGAAGTGGAACTTGGGGAGGGTGGAGTATGGAGACTGGAGGGCGCTCAGAAGGATGTAATTCCGTAGAGTCCACCCTCTAAAGCGGCCATTTTCTCTAGAAGAACACATCTCTGAAGTCTGGAGATCAGTTGTAGTTCCAGGAGAACTCCAGGCCCTACCTGGATATTGGCATCCCTAATTTTTTGGTTCTGGACGGTTACTTTTTTCATGTGAAGAATTAAAGTCCATCTTAGTAGGCCTCCAGTTGAACCCTGTGAACCAAGAACATCGCACACAGGGGATTTATAAATTAGCCCCCTTTTCTGTCATTAATTTTTTTTTGCCATTGTGAGACATTTCACTTCACTTATTTTCTTGAGCATCATTCTGATTCCTTTCATGGCATTCAGGCACCATTTTTGCACCATTCGTGAGCCATTAATGTGCCGCACACTATTGTCACAACACCAGTATGGAATGTAATCAGTACAAACACAAGGGTCAGTTTTAAACAATAATAATACAATCAAATTTATTTAGCAACGTTGGGAATAAAAAGAAGTCAGCAACTGGGGTTTTTTGGGTTTTTTTCCAGCAGGGGAAAACCTATGCTGATTCGAACTGAAACAGTGTGGTAATGAAATTCGATTGCAGCCCTAATAACAGAATGTCCCAGAGTACATAAAGATACCTTTGAAGCCTTCTTTCTTTTATTGACTAACCTGAGGCCAGCTGTTCAGGGCCTAATTGTCCTCAAGGGAATCTCTGTGATTTGTAGCAACAACTCCCTGAGTGGCGGTGGGGGGGGGGGGGGGACGACCACATGCATACCATCCTGTCACCCAGAAGTCAGGAGTGAAACCCAGAAAAAACCTTCACTGCAGGTATAATATGACAGTATATTCTTGTTGCCTTCTCCCTGAAATTGAAAGGGCCATATGAATACTTCCTATACAAGAGCTGCTGTAAAACATTATGAGCCAATTTAGAACATTTGTTAAAGCAATACTTCCTCTAGCTTTCCAGGAAGAAGTTCTCATGGAGAGGTCCACGTATAATTCAGAAGAAGTGTATAGAGTATTACACGCAGAGCTAGACCTCACAGGGTTGTTAAGAATTTTTTTAAAAATCAGTTTTCCACTCCTCGGGGAAAAGCTGCATCTAAGGTAGATATCAGCTTTTTAAAAGATGCAATTGGGAAAAAAATATTTTATTGTATTGACTTCATTTATGCCCATCCTTTCTCCTCCTTATTACCCCCACAAAAACACTGTGAGGCAAGGGCATAGACTTCCCAATTTCCCAGGGTGGGTGGGTGGGCTGGGGCTGGGCCAGAGACATCACAGGCCATTGTCTGCCTCTTACCAAAAGATGAAGTCAACATGGCCCTTTTGTTTCATGACAACTGTGAGTGTGGCTGTCCATGAGCTGTAGAATGAGTACTCCTGTTTTTGATCTTCTCAAAGATAGAGGTGACGGGTCTTCACATAAGAACCATGGCTGGCTGAGAATCTTCTGCTTTCTGTCACTTTCTGTGTAGCAAAAAGCCTGCCTTCAGCTCAGCTGAGGAAAACAGCACCCCCCCCACACACACACCTCAGCCATCCATCATAAGAGAGAAACCAATGTTGGACCAGGCCAATGGCTCATCCAGTCCAATACCCTGTCACATAGTGGCCAAAAACACCAGGTGCCATCAGGAGGTCCACCAGTGGGGCCAGGACTCTAGAAGCCCTCCCACTGTTGCCCCCCCCCCCCCCAAGCACCAAGAATACAGTGCATCACTTGCCCCAGACCGAGAGTTTCTTCCTATCTATACCTTGTGGCTAATAGCCACTGATGGACCTCTGCTCCATATGTTTATCTAATTCCCTCTTGAAGACGTCCATGCTTGTAGCTGCCACCACCTCCTGTGGCAGTGAATTCCTCGTGTTAATCACTCTTTGGGTGAAGAAGGACTTCCTTTTATCTGTTCTAAGAAATCGGGGGGATGGCGATTTTAAGCTGAATAAATCAGCCCGGCTCGGCTCCTTAGAGATGCTTGCAGAAATCTTCTTCGGGAAAGGAGTTCAAGGTGTTGGAAAAGTCTCCTCCGAGACCCCTCCTTCACCGATCTTACTCTCACCTGGATTATAATGCTTGCCGGTCCTCGCACTGCCTGTGTGGGGCTGCGTCGGGTGTTTTTACCACCCGAGCTGTCGATAAGAGCTGTCGTTCGCCTTGCCAACTCGCAAAGCGTGTCAGACCGCCATTCCTCCAACCGGAAACCCCCTTTTATCTGTTCTAACTGAACTGCTCAGCAATTTCATTGAGTGCCCATGAGTTCTTGTATTGTGAGAAAGAGAGAAAAGTACTTCTTTACCTGCTCTATCCCATGCATAATCTTATAAACCTCGATCATGTCACCCCTCAGCCGTCATTTCGCCAAGCTAAAGAGCTCCAAGCGCTTCAACCTTTCTTCATAGGGAAAGTGTTCTAACCCTTTCATCATTCTAGTTGCCCTTTTCTGAACATTTTTTCCAATGCTATAATATCTTTTTTGAGGTGTGGCGACCAGAACTGTACACAGTACTCCAAATGAGGTTGCACCATCGATAGCTGAGGAGGCAATCTTCCACACACACACATTCCTCCAGAAGGATCTCTCACCCCCCCTCCCCAAGGAGGTCCCATCTACTGATCGAGAATCATAGAATCACAGAGCAGGAAGGGGCCATATAGCCATCTAGTCCAACCCCCTGCTCAATGCAGGATCAGCCTAGAGCTTCCCTGACAAGTGTTTGTCCAGCTGCTGCTTAAAGACCACAGCTCTAATTCATCCTCTCCACCCTCATGGGAGGAATGAGAGCAGCCCCCCCTTCCCAGAGCAGAAACTACTAGGGCTGGAAGTTTTCAGTCCCTGCTGTGTCCAACAGAGATTCCCTTCCCCAATAAGATGACAGAGGCTGGGGAAGAGAGTCTAGTCTCTTGGCTCCATCCTGATGCATCACACCACTATTAGATGCAAACGCATCATCAGCCTCGTTAAGTTCAACCCTGTTCTTATTGTATGACCTTCATGAAAAAATACAAGTTGCGTTCAGATCTGGAACAAATCATAGCCAGGAAGGGAGAGGTGCCAGAGCTTGAGAGCCAGTCTGGTGTAGTGGTTAAGTGTGTGGACTCTAATCTGGGAGAACCAGGTTTGATTCCCCACTCCTCCACTTGCACCTGTTGGATGACCTTGGGCAAGCCATAGTACTGGCACAGCTGTTCTTGAAAAAGAGCAGTTTCTGTCAGAGCTCTCTCAGCCCCACCTACCTCACAGGGTGTCTGTTGTGGGGAGGGGAAGGGAAAGGAGTTTGTAAGCCGCTCTGAGACTCCCTTGGGGAGTGAAGGGCGGGATATAAATCCAATCTCTTCTTCTTCTTCTCTTGAGAAAAGTCGGTTGTTCACCAGAGAGCCCCTTGCAAAGATGAGGGAAACAATAATAATCCCAAGACAAAAATACACTGTACTGTACTATATATAGGAAGGTAGCACGCTCCTATTTATAGCTTATGATGATGCCAAATTGCTTATTTTAGCGTTCAAGCAATAGATGTATCAATGGCTCTTCAGTGTTAGGGGGTTATTCTTAGAATGTTTAGGGACTTATGAAAAGGGGGTTGGAGAAATGCACAGAGAAGAGGCCTATCAATGGTTATTGACTACAGTGACGAAATGGAACCTCCATATTCAGAGGCGGTACACCTCTGAATGAGATTTTCAAGGAGTTAGCATCAAGAGGAGGCTTTGGCCTATGTAACCCTGCTTGCAGGCATTTGGGGGGCAGCTAGAGGAACATTCTGGAAGACAGGATGCTGGATTAGATGGACTGTTGGGAAGATTCTAGGCACACCACAGTTCTAGCTATGCCCTTCATGTCTGTTCAGTGCACACAAAGCTGGACAGAGTTCAGCTCAGGGACAGTGTGAATGCTTGGTCCCAGGTTCAATCCTGATCTCTGCGGCTGGTAGCAGAAAGGGGGGAAAGTCAGCCTCAGAAGTTGAAAGAAGTCCAGTCTGTCAAAGAAGCCAAAACCAGGTATGATGCAGCAAAAATTAGACTCACTACAAGGCAACTTCATCTGGCCCAACAGTCTCTGGAAAGCAGACTCTGGTCACGATCAGACGGCTCTTTCGATCCGACCCAGGCATGAGTGCCTGGCGGGTTTAAAGGGCCCGTCCAGACAGCGACATCTGGGAAATGTGCCGCTGCTGTGATCAGTCCGTCGATCCCCGCCAGGGACCTGTACTAAAAAGATAGTGGTGAAAGTCCGGTCTAAAGCTTGCCGACAGGCCAATGGCGGACTTTCCCCTGTCTGGTCGTTCCAGCGTGCAATCAGCCCATGGGGATGGTCTGACTCCAGACCATCCTGAATGGCCGCCATTTAAAAAATTCTTAGTGGTATGTGCATAAACGTGTAAATGTGTGATGGCCGCAGAACTCCACTCAAATGTTCCAACAATTTCATGTTTCTGAAGGGCCCGGGAAACTTATGCATTTTGTTAACTGAAATGGTACCTAGAGGAAGGTACCACTGGCGGTGCTTTTAACATTCAAGTCTGTGCATGCACGGAAAAACAAGTAGTCAGTAAGGCACATATGTGCATGTGCAAACAGAATTTTATTTTTAAAAACCCGACTGCACAGCTCCTTCAGGTGGATGCCATCTAGAAAATCCATTACGGAGTCCGCACATGGTAAGGTGATTCACAGGGGAACTGTCTGGTTGTGCAACACTGGATAAAAAAGATCGGGATCAAATTAGAGCCGGGCCAATGGTGGGATTAGCTGCCCATCTGAATGGGACCCCTGTTTATTTGTTTAATTTGATTTATCAACCGCCCTCCCCTGGAGACCAGGCTTATGGCAATGTACAACATGGTCATATAAGGCATCAGATAAAACAAGATTAAAACCAATAGACCAACAATTGAGCTAAAGATAGCGCTAAAACCCCAGTAGCGCTGCTGTCTTACAGGTGGACAGGGGACAGGAATGCCGAGATGGAACCGTTGCTGTCCTCACCCAAATGCCTGGCAGAACATCTCTGCCTTACAAGCCCTGTGGAACTGTAATATAGAGACCGGCATGGGTGTTATTCAGAAGAGAGTTCCACCAAGTTGGGGCCAGAGCAGAGAAAACCCTGGCTATCATCTCGAGCTGGGGACCACCAGGAGGTTCAAGCACTGTGTTCCCTGGACCATTTTGGCAATTCTTCAGAAGAGAAAGCTTGCTAATGCCAGTTCTTTTAAAAATAATAATACTTTTTTCACTATAAATTAGAGAGGGAGGGAGGGAGAGAGGGAGGGAGGGAGGGAGGAAGGAAGGAAGGAAGGCGTAACAAAACAGAAACAAAAACATAACAAAATATAACAACAATGGTGGCAAGTCTACAGATAAGCCTCTATAAAAGGTTTCCATATATCTAAAAATATGTCCAAGTGCAGTTGTTGCCTGTACGCAGTATGTTCAAATGGTGATAAGGTTGTACAGCCTTCAGTCCACTGGATTACTGAGAGCCAGTTTGGTGTAGTGGTTAAGTGCGCGGACTCTAATCTGGGAGAAATGGGTTTGATTCCCCATGCCTCCACTTGCAGCTGCTGGATGACCCTGGGCAAGCCATAGTTCTGTCAGAGCTGTTGTCTCAGAGCAGTCCTTGAAAGAGCTCTCTCAGCCCCACCTGCCTCACAGGGTGTCTGTTGTAGGGAGGGGAAGGGAAAGGAGTTTGTAAGCCACTCTGAGACTCCAAGTGAAGGGGGGGGTATCCAATCGCTTCTTCTTTTCTTCATCTCTTTTTCAGTGAGCACTTATCTTTCCAGGGCTGCCAGTACAGTTTCTTAACAATCATTGTCAGGTGATGCAAAGGCCCCATAGAATTTTGGCGGATCTCTTTACAGATTTGGCATAGGAATCCCCAGTTTGGTGATGAACTTGCATCTTACATGGCAGATTTCGGACCTCTCACAGCAGATTTTGTTTTTAACGAGGGAGATCAAGAAGCGGCAGACCCTCTTCCATCAGGCCTGGATCCAGATCCAGTTGAGAAACAATCTGCTCTGCCCTACTTTATTCCATCATGGCCGATCTTCTCACCGACCCGTTTGCTTTGCACTGTTCCATTTACGGCGACCCACAATCAGAATCCCTTGGGATTATTTATTTACTTATTTATTTATTTGAGTTATACCCCACCCTCCCCTCTGAAGCAGGCTCAGGGTGGTCTGATTGTTATGCAGGAGACACCATCAAATGTTTTAGAAATGGTTTAGCACTGTTTGTAAATTGAGTAATCAAAACGTTTATAGGTTTTAAGGTTGTTTTATATGTCAATTATGCTGCACGTTTAATTATGCTGTAATCTGCCCTTAGCCTGTTGTGCGAGGGGGCGGGGGGTAAAATTAAATAAATTAACACAATAAATACCCCCCCTCCTTCTTCCGGCTTCCAACAGCTATTGATGGGCCCAGGACCCAAGCTCCTCCCTAAGAAACAAGTGAATAAAATTTTATTTGTAATGTTTATTCCCACGAGACTCTCTGAAAGCCAATTTGGTTTGAAAATCAGCTTTACAATATAGCATATATGAATAAAGTTGAAGTATGATAGACGGAGAGAGAGAGAGAGACATTTAAAACAGCTTCAGTTTAGCACCCACCTCCCTACTGTTTCCAGATGCCGAACATGGAAGAATCAGAGGGAGGCAGAAACAGCTGGAAGGGGTGCCAGCCTGCATTACAGTTCATTGCTGGCCAGGAGTGGTGCCCTTTGCCTCTGATATCCTACAGGAAACCATAACAAGCACTGGATAATTTTATTGAGATATTTGGTTAATATGGCAGACTTTTGCCCAGTCATAGAAACGTGTTCCTGAGTGCAGTAAATAAATCTCCCAAGAACTATATCACAAATATTTATTACATTTATTCAAGGAGATTCGGTTCACATTCAGGTTGCAGTCAAAGGAAGAGAAAGATGCCTACTCTAAAGAGTGTTTTCCCTATCAAAAATGGCCAGCTTGGCCAGCATCATGTGTGTAGGAGTATGAGGACGCTGTCTCTACAGGAGAGACCTGCATAGACATATGTCTCCATGGAAGGACATGTGGATGGAGTGAGAGGACAAAGCAAGAGAGAGAGGAGAGGGTCAGAGGGCAGCTCCCAGATGAAGGCAAAGAGAGGCATCCTCGTTAAGGAGATAACACCTACACACCCTTAGAGTGATGCAGAGTGACCAAATGGCTAGGCACGGTGAGTCGCTCACTCCAACAGATTTCACTGGGTGTTTTGATAAAACCATAGAATTGGTTTTATGATCGTATAATGTTCTGCTTCTAATGGTTCTGCTTTGGCTTGCCCCCACCTTCTGAGAGGTGGGTGGCAACCTTTCTCCGTCATGGCTCCAAAGCTCTAAAACTCTCTTCCCCAGGATATTTGTCTGTCCCTTCCTGTTGCCGTCTTCTGCCAGTGAGTGAAGACTTCTTTTGTTTTGTTGGGTATTCCCTCAATGATTCCTCCTTCCTAACCAATGTCGAGATTGATTTTTTTTGGTATGTATTTTAACTGTTTTTAATTGTTTAATGAGGTGTGTTTGGGGGTTGACTTTGATGGTTTTAATATGTGATTTTATCATGTATGTTTTAAATTGTTAGCTGGCTTAGGGGCCCTGACTGGGCAGAAAGGTGCAAGATAAATCCTTGCACTTAATAAAATAAATAAATTTGCCTCATCTGTTTTTAAATTGGTATTTTAAATAAAATTAAAAGGGGGGTTCTACTCCTTGGTCACCTCTAGCTGCAACCTCAACAATTTCTAGACAAAAGAACAAGTTGCTATTAGGCTAAACTAGACATCTATAGAGGATAGGCCGCTATCAGCAACTATTAGCTATGCTGGCTAAGTAAAATCTCTATGAACGTTTGAATACAAATGCTAGAGGGTGACAGTTGTTTGTGGGCATCCTGGGAGCATCTGAATGTCCATTGGGTGAGAAAGAAGATGCTGGATCAGAGCTGTTCATATACAAAAAAAACTGTTTATCACACAACGTCTCCCAACATGGTTCTAACTGACCTTCGCTGACAAAATTTAATTGGCCAAGTCCCATCCTGCAAAGTCCAGCATGCCCACTTTGCTGATTTCCTACCTTTTCCTGGAACCTGCAGTGGGCTGGGGAGAAATTCCACATGTACTGTGCGGTTGCTAAGCAACCACACAACACCTGTTCTCTAGCCATCTCCAGATCAATTTGAAAGTGAGGGGAGAGGAGACAGCATAACCTTAGATGCCCCTCCAGAACTAAACTTGCAGTCAGGATGCACAGGAAGGGGCTGGAGAGGCACAGTGTAGGGGTGGGGGTGGGGAAGGGGTGGAAGGGCACCTGCAGCACTGTTAAGATCTCCAAACTCCCATCACACAAAGGTCTAACCTGCCAGTGACTGGACTTACACAATTTAGTGTAATTTAGAGGTAAACTTGTAATTTAGAGGTCGTGAAGCATTGTGACCAAGAGTGAGATCTGAAGCAGAGCTACATTCTCCTAAGCTAGGGTTGCCACCATCCAGGTGGCACCTGGAGATCTCCTGCTATTACAATTAATTTCCAGATCACCCAGATCAGTTCCCCTGGAGAAAATGGCTGCTTTGGAACATGGACTGTATGGCATTATACCCTGCTGAGGTATCTCCCCTTCCTAAATCCTACCTCTGCCAGGCTCCACACCCCAAATCTGCAGGTATTTCCCAATCCAGAACTGGCAACCCTATAAACCCACTGACTTCAGTGCAGGATGTTACTCATGAAGTCCCCAGTGACTGCTGATTAGATATGGGCAAGAACCGGCTCACAAACTAAAGTTCATGATGAGTTTTGGCCAGTTTGCGATTTGCGGACTCAAATTCATGGCAGGCCATCCACACGAACTTTCAAGCAGTTCGTGGTGGTTCGTGCCTGTTTGTGAATGGATACATTTCCAGACAGACTGTCTCTGCTTATATGTTTACCAAACTTCAAAGCAACAAGGGGGGTGGACCTTGGATGGCATGTAGAGGAGCATTCAGGGGAAGTCCCCTGTGACTTTGATGTCTCTAGTATTCACAGGATCTGTTCTACACACTCCTGAACCTATGCCTGTCATTCCCCCAGAAAATACTTTTGTAGGGTGCCTTCTGGGGGGGGCATAACTTGGACCCCAGAAATCCAATCCTCACCAATCTTGGAGGGCAAGTAGAGGCGAGACAGGCAGAGATCCCCTGAGACTTTGATGTCTGTGGCTTGCTTATGGTACATTCTATACACTCCTGAACCTCCTGAATTTGTGCCTGAACAGGGAAGAAAGCACATCCCCAGGGGCATCTTCTTTTGGGGGGGGGGCATAACTCTGACTCCGTTAATCCAATCTCCACTAAACTTGGAGGGCAGGTAGAGAAGAGTCAGCCAGAGATCCCCTGTGAGTTTGCTGTCTATAGCACATGGGGGGGGGGGGGGGAAACTGTTCTACTGATCCACAAACCTCACAAACCAAACCAGTTCTTTTGGAGCTTAAAAGTTTGTGATGGTTCATGGTTCACAAACTGAACCGAACTACATTTTCCCAGTTTGCGTCCATCCCCACTTCCAATGAAGTCATCCGAGGGTGGGCAGGAAGCATGCAGGCACCATTCCATGGAGCCTGGATCCATCCAGACACAGTGGATAGATTCCTTTTTTTCAGATCTATCATCAGAGGAAAGCCAGGAAGGGGTCAGGCAGCTGCCTCTCCATCATGCTGGGAAACAGCTCCAGCTAAGGACCCCTGCACACATCTTCCATTTCCAAGCTGCTGCAGACAACAAGAGGCAAAACAGCAAGCAGGCATCCTTCCTTCCAACATGCCTAGGATCGACGCCAGCTAAGGACCTCCTTTATGAGGAACATTTGCCCTGAAATTTCAAGGACTATGTGATGGATTTGGCGGTGGTTGTTGAGAGCTGCTTCCAGAACAAATTTTTGATGAAAAGAAGAGTGTTGACAGTGCAAAGCAATCAACCAGTCTTGCTTTGTTCTTTGCTACAAGACTTTGTTTTGCTACAGGTTCGCTAGGTGGCCTGGGGCATGCCACTTAATGTTATTTTGTAAGGGGATACTGAGGCACCTTCAAATTATTATTATTTTCAAAATTTGTATCCCACCTTTCTCTCCCCACAAGGCCCGCCAACATGGCTAAGAAAACATACTTGATGAAATTACATTATGAAACCTATAAAATTAACCGCCTCCCAAACATACAACATAAAAACTACTTTAAAAAGAGAGGGTTTTTTTTGTAAAGGGTTAAGATACATGCAAAACAGTTAAAATACATGCAAAACAGAAATGTTGGTTAGGAAGGGGGGATCACAGAGGAAATGCCAAACAAAACAAGACAAGTTTCCTGCTGGCAGGAAATGACAGCAGAAGGAAGAAGCTGGATCTTCCTGTGGAGAGACTTCCAGAGCTTTGGTGCCATGACTATTTCTGGGTGGCCACCCTCCTAATCTCAGAAGGGGAGCACCTGGAGCAGGTCTTCCAAAGATAATGATAATGGCTGGGCAGCTCATAAGGGATTAGGTGGCCCTTCAGATACATTGGTCCCAAACGATATAGGGCTTTGAAGCGCCTCAAGGACTGAAAGAAAACAGGTAAAGGAAGAGGTAGGGCAGGTAGAGAAACAGGTACTTTTCTCTCTCTCACAGTACAAGAAGTCATGGGCACTCAGTGAAATTGCTGAGCAGTTGGGTTAGAACGGATAAAAGGAAGTACTTTTTCACCCAAAGAGTGATTAACACATGGAATTCACTGCCACAGGAAGTGGCAGCAGCTACAAGCATGGGTGGCTTCAAGAGGGAATTGGATAAACATATGGAGCAGAGGTCCATCAGTGGCTCTTAGCCACAAGGTACAGATAGGATCTCTCCATCTGGGGAAAGTGATGCTCTGTATTCTTGGTGCTTGGGGGGGGGCAGTGGGAGGGCTTATAGTGTCCTGGCCCCACTGGTGGACCTTCTGAGGGCACCTGGTATTTCTGGCCACTGTGTGACAGAGTGTTGGACTGGATGGGCCACTGGCCTGATCCAACATTGGCTTCTCTTATGTTCTCATGTAAAACTACACAGGCCTACTTGAAATGGCACTAAGGGGTTATGACTGATTTATCAGCCCAATTTCCTTTTTTTCAACAGCAGAGGATGAAGCCCATAAGGCTCCCCTGTGAAATGTGTTGAGCTTTAAAATGACGAATCTCTTCCCTACTCTAAAGAACTGTGAAGTATGTCGCAATTTTGGCAGCAGGTCTGTGGGACTAAATTTGGGACACCTGTAAGGCCCGAGACAGATGCTCAAGGTTAAACCCCTGGGGTATTTGAGATGGGGACCCTCATTTGCCCTCTAGATTCAATTGGCTTTTCAATTCTGTCATCAGTTCGGCTGCCAGCCCTATATGATAGTGAGGTCAAGGCAGGATCATCCCAGTTAATGTTGCCCTGGCTCTTGTAAGCAAGGCAACTCGTGGGCTGTGAGGAATGGGATACATACTGGAAAAAGTGTCCTGAGAAACAGACCCCCATTTATTTCAGTAACAACTTGCATGAGTTTGGGGAGAGTAATCTGTGAACTGGGATAAAGATATCGTCCCTCTTGGAATGGATATCAGAAGTGTCCCCTTTCTTTCTGATTTGCCTTTGCCATGTTAATCTGCAGCCATGGCTGATTGGCTGTGTACTGTGATGTCATCACCTGCACTACATGATGCCCGATGGCTGGGAGGGCTGCAAAAAGCAGCAAAATTGAACAAAATGGTACAGAAGTACACACGGGGAGGGGTCTTTCAAAAGATACTTCAAACCAGGGGTCATTTTGAGCAGGAACACGCAAGAACGCCATTCCAGGAGTAACAAGCCCAGGGGCGGGCACATATGGTGATGTGCTGTGGAAAAAAGCAAAAGCAAACTAACTTGATCTGTATTTTAGTGCTTGTTGTCGGGTAGCTTCCCTGCAAGAGCAAAGGAAACCTAAAGTGTCTTTAGTCAAAGTGTAAAGCTGGCTCACCAGCTCTGAGTTGGGAAATGCCTGGAGATTTTTGGGGTGGAGCCTGAGTGGTAGGTGTTGCCTTCTCACACACTTCCGGTGATGTTAAGGTGTGTGTGGCATATGCAAATAAGTTATGCTAATGAGTTATGCTAACGAGCTCCTACACCTCTTATTCTACAAAATGACCCCGCTTCAAACCTTTTGAGTCTAAAGCCTGCTTGTTCATCACCTAATATCTTCTCTTCATCCATCCAGCGCTGCAGCTTTTTCTGCTGGTAAGATGCGTAGATCTTGCCAATCACTGCAAGAAGGCTAATTGTTCGGTAGTTGTTTGGGTCAGCTGGGTCCCCTTTTTTGTAGATAGGAGCAACCAGCATTGTTTCCCATGAAGCTGGAATGATTCCATCCTTATTTATCATTGCGAATATGGGAGCAGGCACTTGGGCCCACCCATCAGGAGCTAGTTCTGTGGGGAATGCGTCAAGACCAGGAGATTTTCTCCGTTTTAATTTTTTAATCAATTTAATTATCTCATGATATGTGACAGGTTTCCATTTTGAAGTTTGCTTAAGGTTGATTTCAAAGTTTAGGTCTGGTTCAAGGTTATGCTTCTTGTAAAGCTTTTTGAAATGCTTTCCCCAAACCGTTGCTGATGTGGGAGTTGTGGTGTTTCTCCATTTTCACATCACCTCACAACATGTCGGCTGTCATGAGAACCTGGGTTTTTCCGAACCTGGAATGTTAATTCTTCCATGTTTAATGACATTTTTTAAAAAAAAAAAAAAGAATCAGTTTTTCTTCCAATTACCTAAGGAATCCTGTGAGCTGACCTGTCAAGGCATCATCCCCTGCCTTACGCCTCCGTCTTTAGCATGACTAGGGAGATAGGTTGTGACTGAGGAATGAATCCAAATGCCAATCCCTATCAACTTCCCGAGTCGGCCTCCTGTTTTTTTCAGAGAAGACTTTTACTGGTCTGTAATTTCTCATCCACAACAGCAAACATTTCAACCCCTGACAGCTCCCTGTCAATCCAGTGGCTTTGTGTCTTGTTTCTGGAATGCTAACCGATTGGGAGAGTCAAACAGTGTTTCTTCTGCCTGATGTGCCGTGTTGAAAAATAATGCGACCTGGATAGCATCGGGAGGCGAGGGCCTCAATAATCCTCTTCTGAGGAGGATGCTGAGGAACCGCAGCTTACGTGTCCAGCACCAGACAGACGGGAAAATACAAAGTTAGGGATGCTTCGGTTTACAACCAGTCTGTGCAACCAGTGAGAAAGGTGAACTGATTTATTTTCAGGGGATTTTGGCTTTACCAGACAAGAGCTGTCAGTGCTTTACCTTAGCCCTGTTCATATGCTACAGTGAATGTAGGTCTATCTTGCACATATGTGATTGCATCTGTTTGTAAGGAAGCCCCAATGCATGTACATCTTAAAAAATAAAACTGGGAACTGGTACCCGAATAATCCTGGGGTCACAGATTCAGCCGTACATGCATGGGATATAATGTAAGGATTGTCCAGTGCATGTACAAAGGAAAAAAAATAAAGTGCATATTGTATGCAGAAGCCCTGTTTACAAATTATAATGAATGGCTGTACAATTGTTGTATGGTGAATACTTCTCTTTAGAATCATAGAATCGTGGAGTTGGAAGGGACCTCCAGGGTCATCTAGTCCAAAACCCTGCACATTGCAGGAAATTCACAAATACTTCCCCCTCCACACCCCAGTGACTGCTGTTTCACACCCAGAAGATGACAAAAAACTTCCAGAATCCCTGGCCAAACTGGCCTGGAGAAAAATTGCTTCCTGACCCTATACATGTATTGAGTAATGCTTGTTGTTGTTGTTGTTGTTGTTGTTGTTGTTGTTGTTGTTGTTGTTGTTGCTGCTGCTGCTGCTGCTGCTGCTGTTGTTATTATTTCACAGATTTACCCTGCCCTCCCCATGAATGGGCTCAGGGTGGCTTACAATATGGCACAGAGTGCCTAGTCAGAATAAAACAATTCAAAACAGTTTAAAATACTACATCAGTACAATATAACCAATTTGCGATGGAATTGCAGATAAAGTGCTCGCAGATGGTAACTGCTAAACAGTAAGATGGCTACCTACAGTTACCCTCCATGCCAGGGCCTGAGATCATAACCCAACCCTCCATAGCCGCAAGGCCCAAGCTTAATTCAGGGCCAACCCTCATAGCTGATGATAATCGCGATAGATGGTGGTAAGTGGCGGTAGCTCCTAATCAAAGGCCTGGTGGAAGAGCTCCGTCTTGCAGGCCCTGCAGAAATGCATAAGATCCCACAGGGCCCTGATCTCCTCCGGGAGCTCATTCCACCAGAGAGGAGCTGCCACCGAAAAGGCTCTGGCCCTGGTTCCGGCGAGCCTGGCCTCCCTGGGGCCCGGAACCACAAGTCGATGTTGCGACCCTGACTGAAGTGCTCTCTGGGGTATATGTGGGGAAAGGCGATCCCTCAGGTACATTGGACCCTGGCCATATAGGGCTTTAAAGGTAAGCACCAGCACCTTGAAGCAAATTCGGTAAGCTATAGGCAGCCAGTGCAGCGCCGCGAGCACAGGCCGGATGTGGTCCCATTTAGAGAGACCCATCAATAGCCTGGCCATGGCATTCTGCACCAGCTGCAGCTTCCGGATCTGCGCCAAAGGCAGCCCCATGTAGAGAGTGTTACAGTAGTCTAATCATGTTACATTAGGGTTGGCAGGTTCCCTCTGGCCATCAGCAGGGAATGGGCAAGACACGCATAGCTGAATGCGTGATTGAAATTCCACATTTATTCAAGTACTAGTAACTGGTTTCAATATTAAAGTGAATGCACCTTGAGTCTTTCTTACAAACATACGTATGTACAAGCAGGAATTTATGTACATTCACTGTGAAATGTGTACAGGTCTAGATTGTACATGCATGCACTGTGACACGTGTACAGGACTGGTATGCATCCAGATTGCAACCTGCCACGTTCCTATTCCAAATGACTTTTTCAAAGATCTGAGCAGAGATGGCTACTCGTGATCTGGGCATTTGTCGAAGCAGCGACAAAATAATTCAAGCTATCCAAATCATGGAGTAAAAGGGTCACATCAAGCCCTGAGATGGTTGCTTGAAATGCGGTGAGTTTTTCATCTTGGCAGGGGAGAAAATATTGGATCCAAAATCTCAAGGAAAATTGCTTTATTTATACTTACACACCACGTCTGAAGGAGAAATGGGCCACAAACAGCAGGTATGCAATCACTTCATTTAGGAATCTCAGGCTGGCAGCAATTACGAGATCTCAGGATGACTCAGTCTGGAGAATTGCATCTAATCAGAGGCGAAGTGAGAGATGCAAGTCCTCTTTACTCAGCTGAACTCTGGCTCCAAAGAAAGGAATATGGTTGTTGTAGATTTTCCGGGCTCTATGGCCACGGTCTTGGCATTGTAGTACCTGACGTTTCGCCAGCAGCTGTGACTGGCATCCTCAGAGGTATAACACAGAAAGATGGAGTACTCTCTGTGTCAATGTGAGAAGAAAAATGGTAGGCAGGTAGTTTGTATCTACTTGGGATGGTAGGGTAGGGCTGAGGCATTATCTGGTAGGAGTTTCCCAGGCTGTGACATGCTAATGGAGGAGCTTTCCTGAGGAGGTGCTTTTGCATATGGATTGGCGGTTGAAATTCTAATCTTATCTGTAGTGCTGTTGTAAGATGTAGAGCATTTCATGTTTTTCAGGACTGGAAACCATGCCCTATGGCTTTCAAACTCTGACAGCTGTAGTCCAGCACTTGACCTTCTGGGACTTAGTAGCAGCTTGAGGGGAGCCTAGGGCCGCCAGAGGGCCTTCGAAGGTGGTGATGGAGGCACCATGTTTGCCATCAAGGCACACTGTGCAAGAAATTATTTGTTTGTTTGTTTGTTTATTTGGATTTATACCCCGCCTAGCCAGCAAGGCCAGCTCTTGAAAACAGCTTTCGAGAGGCAGGCAGCACCTTTCGTGGCTGCAGATGATGACAACGCTGGTCCACGTTGAGCATTGCTAGCCACATAGCACCCATGAACTAATATGGGGCTGCAGCCTGGTAGTAACTAGGGATGCCAGCCTCCAGGTGGGGCCTGGAGATCCCCACAATCACAGCTCACCTCCAGACTACAGAGATCAGCTCCCCTGGAGAAGCTAGATGCTTTAGAAGGTGGGCTCCATGGCATTGTATCTCGTTGAGGTCCCTATCCTCCCCCAGCCTCCACCTCCAGAACTCCAAGAGTTTCCCAGCCTGGAGCTCACTACTCTACACCCAGGTCCCTCACCAATGACCTGGGAGGGACCTGGCAACCCTACCTGTTACTCCCTCTTGTGACCCTGAGATGAGGAGATTCTTTCATGTCATTCTGCAGCAGACGGTAACCTTCCAGAGAAATACTTCTGCATCCAGGACTGTAGCTAGAAGTTTTACGGTGAAGGGGCTTAAATGGTTCACTGGCAGGCAAGAAATGTTGGAAGAGCCTGCCAGCTTCCTTGCAACAGTTGAATGCCATCTCAGCTGATTTTGTTCCCCCCTCTCCTTGCCAGGTACTTAAGCCTGGGCAAGACCAGAGGCAAGAGCCGGAGAGCTAACATTGCCAATCTCCAGGTGGGGCCGGGAGATCTCCCAGAATTACAACTGATCTCTAGACTACAGAGAAAAATGGCTGCTTTGGAGGGTGAACTCTATGGCGTCATATCTCTGCTGAACTGCCACTCCTCTCCAAACTCTGCCATCTTTGGGTTCCAGCCCCAAATCTCAGGAATTTCCCACCTGGTTGTAGGCAACCCTCCAAGCCTGTGGCTTGCAGCCCAGATCCTACATGGCTTATGTGAAACACCTCCCCACCCTGGGATGTATACATCTTCATTGTTTTCTTTGTTTCACTTACATATTTAAATTACTTTGTTTGTTGGGTTGCAATCACACGCACCAGTTGAAGTGAAGGGGAAGCAAGGGTATTCCCACTGGAGGAATTAGACCCGTGGCTGCGAGATCACACAACCCTTTGTTGCTGCAGGCCCAGCCTGTCACTGTGTGATCAGACACAACTGGGGGTAAGTCATTTTTTTTGGCCATTTGTTTCCCATGCGCATAAACAAGGAATCGCACCTCCGCACCCCTATGGGTATGTGATGATGTGCATACTGCGAAGGGGAGGGGGGGAAATGACACCGAGCCGGGATGGCCTGATCAGACCATCCAAACAGTTTGGAAGTGTGCTTGCACAATCAGACAGGGGAAAGTCTGTCCATGGCCCATTGCAACCTGTTTACTACCGAAGTTTCCTCAGTGTCTTTTAACTCCGCTTCTGCAGCAGAACAGCATGGGTTGCTGATGGCTGTGGGACACTTCCCAGATGTTGCTGTCTGATTGTGCCCTTTTAATCTGTTGGGCATTTGTGCCTATGTTGGATCTTCTGGGACATGTGATCACAGCCTTGTGGTTTGAGCAATTGATGTAAGGTGCTGTGGGTTGCTTTGTGGGGGAAAGTATAATAGAATTATATGAATAAATAAATAATGCAGTTGGGTGTAGTGGTTAAGAGCGGTGGACTCTAATCTGGAGAACTGAGTTTGATTCCCCACTCCTCCACATGAAGCCAGCTGGGTGACCTTGAGTCAGTCACAGTTCTCTCAAAGCTGTTCTTTCAAGAGAAGTTCTCTCAGAGCTCTCTCAGCCCCACCTACTTCACAGGGTGTCTGTTGTGGGGAGAGAAAGAGAAGGTAATTGTAAGCCACTCTGAGACTCCAAGTGAAGGGCGGGTTATAAATCTAACTCTTTTTCTCCTAAACATGGAAGCTTGGTGGTTGGAGCCTCATGATGTCATGAGTAGCATTCAGGCATTTCACAGGCTGGGACTTGGTGGTGACATCACAATGATTAGCAGTTTTCATCATAGTCCTTCCAAACCCCACTAAACAGTAACTCTGCATGTGTGTCTTCATGTGGAAGAGATGGACTGTTTAGTACATTAATAATAACATAATTCATAATAAAAGTCATTTGCGTCTCCCTCTTGATGTGTGCATTGACCATACGACAGGAAGGGAAAGCAATCTTCATACGATTATACTGATCCTTGCATTAAGATTCTTTACCTGTGGCAGTATGCTAAATTACTTATTCATTTATGTAAATGATGTACATCCCGCTTTTCAATTAAAATTTCCCAAGCAGCTGACAACAAACGTTAAAACAATATAAACACCAAATACTTGATAAGGTCTCAAAACTATCCTAGACAGGGTTCAAGGGTCTTAAAAGGCCAAGTGTTCATCTTCTGTTGTCAATACTAATGAAGAACACAAGCTGATATCCTTCAGTAAGGCATCCCAGTATTGGAGCACCTCAGCTGGGCCAGTCATGTCAGACATCCATAGGGTTACCAATGATGGGTTGGGAAATTCCTGGAGAATTGGGGGGGGGGGTGGAGCCTGGGGAGGGCAGGGGTTAGGGAAGGGAGGGATCTTAGTGGGCTATAATACCATACACACACACCCGCCATTTTCTCCACTCCTCCACTTGCAGCTGCTGGGTGACCTTGGGCAAGCCATAGTTCTGTCCCAGCTGTTCTCTCAAGGACAGCTCTGGAAAGAGTTCTCTCAGTCCCACCTACCTCACAGGGTGTCTGTTGTGGAGAGGGGAAGGGAAAGGAATTTGTAAGCCACTCTGAGACTCCGAGTGAAGGGCATGATATAAATCCAATTTCCTCTTCTTCTTCTTCTTCTTCTTCTTCTTCCTCTTCCTCTTCCTCTTCCTCTTCCTCTTCTTCTTCTTCCAGGGGAACTGATCTCTGTAATCTGGAAAACATTTAGAATTCCTGAGATCTCCAAACCCCACCTGGAGGTTGGCAATCACAATCCCAAATCACCATCTCTCAGACCCAAACTACTCCCCTAGTGCCATTTTCTGAGCCAGAACAGCACCGGGGGGGGGGGGGTGGCATTGGCCCCATTTTGAAAGCGCACGTGCACCTGGATCGGCCCAGCTATTAACACTTAGCCATAACTGAGCTCAGCGCAATCCATCCAACATTCTCTTTTGGCTCAAATTAGAATAATCCAAGTCAGAAAAGAACTCCCCAGCTTCACTGTTATACCTGTCCTACATTCCTTCACATAGTTAGTTTGGTGTCTGTGACTGCAGCGATGAGAGTAGCATCAGCAGCTAAGATGAAGATGTTTGCAAACCCACCCTCCCCCGGCTCCAGAAGCGTTAGCATCCCCAGTGCCAGGGATATAGTGAGATGTAATATTCCCAAGGTACTTGAATCCATAAGACATTTCCTGTGGACTCGGATACTCCAGCAATCTACTAAATTAGAGCCGCCTTGTCTCTGCTTTCCTGTACATATTCACATGCCGGTCTTAAGATGTCGATTTTTTTTCCAAGTAATATTGGAAGCCATCCAGAATCAGCTGTGTTTGGAAAAGTGGAAAGTATTGGATAACAGTGCCTGAACATTTCTTTAACTTTTAATGCCAATGCAGTGAGAGTTGTCCCAGCCACATTGTACTAGTTTGCATTTCCATGCAGCAAATGTATAAAAGAGCTCTCCCCCCCCCACCAGCATAGCGCTGTGCATTTGTTAGCATCGGTAACTAGAACTCTGAATATATATGCGTGTTTCATTATTTGTTTGCATGCCTATTGGGCATTTTCTCCCAACACCGCCCAAATTGGATCCCTGGGGGAATCCGTACCACTAGCTACTCATCGTGATCTGTTGTGAAGAGCATGCCAGCCCTGAAAGGATATGGGTGTTGACACCATTGGATTGCCATCCATTTCAGCAGCAGCCCCCCCCCTCCCGAAATCCCATGCATCCATTTTCGTTATGTGACAGCAGACGTTTCTTTTCTCTTCTGTTTTAGTGACTCCCAGTGCCTGAAATTAACGAGGACCGCTGATTGGCGTTTATCCATGGAAATTGAAATACAATTTGAACAAATCTACAATAAGAAAATGTTACGTTTGTCTGGCTGTACATTACCAGCTTGTATGGAGATTTATTAATATCTCACAGTATTAAGGTCATAAATCACATCCGAGACCTTATTGCACACCCAGAGAAAATTGCTTTCCAGCGACATATGGTGCAACCTTCAAACTTCTAAATTAATAAAATTCGTGCCAATCTACGAAAATTCAAGGTTTTTAAAACTCATGTATTACTTTTTATGGAGGCCATTAAGTACTTGCAACAGGGAGGTCAAAGGGGAGAGCTGAAGGTTTATTGCAAACTTTAAGTGAAATTAGTGTCAGTGCTCAGTGCTGGGACTGTGCCAGGCAGAGTTCCAGTCCTGCCATCTATCAGTGGGTTCAGAAAGCCAACACTTTACAACACGAGCGGGCTGGCTCAAAGGGCTGGCATTCAAATGCTGCTGTCATTTCCCGCTTTTGTCCTTACTGAGACAGCAAAGCATTCTGCATCCTTTGCAGGGCCTTATTTGCCTTGCCAAGCTCAGTCATAGATTCCCTGAGGTGCTTCTCAGTCCCCCGTTTTTGCTTTTTCATTGATTCTGCGTGACCTCGTAATTTGCCAACCAAGATTCGGCGTATCAGGACAATTTGTTCTTTATTAGTGGGCTTGTTTAGGTAAATAACAGCCCAGGGCCAATTCTCCTCTCTTTATGCTACCTGTATTGGCCTGGGGGCTTTCGCTAAGCTCTGATTTCTCCCTGTATTGAAAAGTCACACTCTGTCCCACTGTGTTTCTCCATCCCGTTATGTCAAAGGTACATTCAACACATCGCTTTATGTGGCCTCTGACACATTGATCGCGTTGGCTGCCATCTTGCAAAACGAGTGCTCCAGAGCGAAAATAAATTAACATTGAAATTGGAAATATTTGTCAGGTAAACGTAGACAGCTGTTTTCTCAGGGGTAACATGCTACGTTGCTCGTGTGTCCACTATAGATTGGCAACATACTTGCATCTCAGTTTTTTACAAAGTTCTGCAGAGAATACCAAACGTTTCTTTAGCGCCACTTTCCCAACATGTAGGAGCAAGGGAAGAGTAGCCAGCAGTGTGACCCGGAAGTGACAGGGTTGCCAGGTCTTGCCATGGCTGCAGTGGGGGACTTGGGGGGGGCATTATGGGGGGGGGAACATCATGTTATGTTCCTGGGATGATGATGTCATCTAGAAGTGATGTCATTGCACCAGAGATGTTGCGCAGGGGACACTCTGGTATCTGGGCAAACCATAGAGCAATGGCCCTGTTTGGGGATGGGGCTTCCTCCACCGGCCATCTGGCTGGCGAAGGTCTGAAGCTCCAAAAAGTTTCCAAGGTGTGGCCGGTGGAATGGCAACTCTAGGAAGTGATGTCATCATACTGGGTGCCCCCCAGCATGATGATGTCACTTCTGGGTCACTCAGGAAGTGAAATAATTGTGCCATGGATGCTGATTCCCCCCAACTGGAATACCCCCCATCTCCTGGCAACCCAAAACATCAGAATATTTGCCTGACCTCAATAAGGACAAATTAAGTGCATTCAGAAAGAGCAGGTTCATAGCCAAGGAAAGCTTCAGGACCTCGGCCTATGGCTGGTGGCTCGGGCCTTCTCTGGCACACAGTGCCTCATCAGAGCTCCAGCTGATAAATGCTAGATATGACCATTCTTTCCAAAGCATGATTTAGCAAAGACGATCCAGGTCTACATGAGATTGCTGTAATCAGGGGTCATTTCATAGAAAAAGAGGTGCAGGAGCTCATTGGCATAACTCATTTGCATAACTCATTTGCATATACCACACCCCCTAACATACCAGAAGTGTGCAACACCCACCCCTCAGGCTCCACTCCACAGGTGAGTGAAACTGACCTGCTCTTCCTCCGTTCCCTTCCCCATCCAATACTTTGTGCAATAAAAATAAGCATAAAGAACACACCCTCATTCTCTTCCTGCTCCCTGGAAACCACCAGGTTTCAAGTAGACTTGAACATGTGCACCACCCATCCCTTTCCCTTCCCCTCCCCACAACAAGACACCCTGTGAGGTAGGTGGGGCTGAGAGAGGTCTTTTGAGAACTGCTCATGAGAGAACAGCTCTGAGAGAACTTGTGACTGGCCCAAGGTAACACCAGCAGCTGCATGTGGAGGAGTGGGGAATCGAACCCAGTTCTCCCAGATTAGAGTCCAGCTCCTGACCACTACACCAAACTGATCAGGTGGAAGCTGCTGAAGCGTTGGTGAAATTTCTCCAGTAATTATGTGCCATGTGCCCAGATAAAAAATGGTATGCTCAGAAAATTTATATGCCACCTTGAGCAAGTCTCTGGAAAAGCAGCACACAGTCATAAAAAGAACAATGATAAAATTATCAATATTAAAACAAAACATTAAAAACAATAAAGACCCTAGCAGGGCTTTCCCCGGGGCGCTGCGCCTCTGCACTGGTCGGGGAAGCTGAGGAGTGGGCGGGGCTTGGTCATGTGCCCACCCCCTGGGCTCCTCACTCCCAGAGCTGCGCTCCTGTGCGCTCCCGCTCCAACAGACTCCTGGCTGTAATACACTAGTTTGCCTCTGCAGACTATCTGGAAGTTTTGGTTACTGAAAATGTAGCAGCCAGATTTTTATTGGGTGCTGTTTATGTGGATTGTATCATCCCTTTGCTGAAAGACCTGCACTGGCTGCTGAACTTTTTATTTGAGCAGCATTCACAGTAGGGTTGCCAGCCTCCGGGAGGTGCCTGGAGATCTCCTGGAATTACAACTGATCTCCAGATGACAGAGATCAGTTCCCCTTGAGAAAACAGCTGCTTTGGAGAGTGGAGTCGATGGCATTACACCATTATACCACGCCGAGTTCCCATTTCTGTCCAAATCCTGCCCTCCCCAGACTCCAGTCCCAGAATCTCCAGGAATATCCCAATCAAAAGTTGGCAACCCTGATACACAGTACTGGTGCTTATCTTTAAAGTCCCAAATGGCCAGGGGACCTGAAGGACTCTCTCCTCTTGTATGTGCAGCTCACCATCTAAGAGCCTCATCCCAAACCCTCCTCTCCCAGCCCCACCTGCTGCATACCCAAGGTGGTAACTAGAGACAGGGTTTTTTGCGGTGGTGATGCCTTCCCTTTAGAACACCTTCCCCTCTGAGGCTCACTTAGCTCCCACCCTCCTGTTAATTAAGCACCCGTCAAAAACATATTTGTTCATTCTGGCTTTTAGTTGATGCTCTTCGCCACCTTTTAAGCCGCCTTACTGTCTTTTGTTCCTGCCAACCTAGCAGTTTGAAAGCAAGAAATTGCAAGTAGATAAATAGGTACCGCTTTGGTGGGAAGGTAACAGCATTCCGTGTGCCTTGGCGTTTAGTCATGCCGGCCACGTGACCACGGAAAAAGTCTTTGGACAGCGCTGGCTCTTCAGCTTGAAAATGGAGATGAGCACCACCCCCTAGAGTCGGATTTGACTGGCTTTCGAGCAAGGGAAACCTTTACTGTCTTTTGTAGTCTTTTTTCTGCCTGATCATTGTTTTTATCAGGCTTTTTTTTTCTGAGGGAATGCAATAGAACAGAGTTCCGGAACCTCTTCGACAAAATTCTTTTTAAAATGTTGAAAAGTTCATGAGCTTTCAGTATACAGATTGAAAACTTCATTTCCCTCTTGAGAGTTCTGGCACCTCTTTTTCCAAAAAAAAGAAAAGAAAAAAGGCCCCAGTTTTTATGATTGTTTTATTTTTATGCTGCTTTTATTCAATCTTGATGCTGTGTTTTATACTGTTTTGCTGCTTTTAATGGGTGAAGATTTTATTATTGCAAGACTGATTTTTTTTTGGTAGGACTAATGTTACTGGAATGTTCTGTTGTTCTATGCTGTAAGCTGCTTCAAGCAGATCTCTGGAGAAGCACATGCAAACCAAATAAATAAATGAATGTGTGCTTGTGTCATAAGGAATGGTTTTCACATCACTACTGAGATACATCTTCTGCAAGCATAGCCATATCCCTGTATATCATTCCAAATTCCTCCCCCAGCGTGGCTTTAACTGTATGAAGAGACAATTCCCAAATCTGACATTCCATCTCGTTGGTTCTTTGACTTCCTCGGTGCTGAGTGCGGGACACTGGGTTGGATTTCCACTGATGGAAGGAACATTGCAGTCTAAGACACCCCCTGAAATGTTTTTCAAAGGGACAGGGGACCATAGGAAGTATAATGAGGGGTCAACAGGGGGCTGCAGGGGAAGGTGGAACTGGGAAAATAGCCACTCTTCAATTAGTGGGAATCTACCACTAGATCCCGTTAGGGATGCTCAAACAACAGCCAGTTCAGATCACATCCTGTTCACCAGTTGCAAACAGGGAGCTGATATTTTAACCCTTGTTGGTTCGTTGGCTTGTTCATGAAAGTCCTTCAGGTTGCTGCACTGTGTTCCTTCACCACGCTGCAAAGGGGTAAGGTCAACAACTGCCTGGACATGTACATTTTGTGTTGCAGACAGCCTTATGGTTGCCACCTTGAGGTCTGGAAATTCCTAGAGACATTGCGGTGGAGCCTGGGGAGGGTGGGATTTGGGACGGGAGGGACCGCAGCAGGGTATAATGCCATGAAGTCCACCCTCCAAAGCCGCCATTTTCTCCAGGGCAGCTAATCTTTGTAGCCTGGAGATCAGTTATAATTCTGGGAGATCTCGGGCCCCCATCTGAAGGCAGACAACTTGGTGAAATGGCCTGCCTGAGAAGGTCAGGAAAGCCCCTGTGTTTCTGGCATTCCAACAGAATTGTTCAGGAGATCATTTTTATGAAAGGCAATAGGGCTACATTATGGTGCAGTGCTTCCAGAAGGTGTTTTAATAAAGGGTACAGGACTGTGGGCTATGCCACTGTGTGTAGTATGTATTATCTCTTTGCCATCTGCATACCCTGCTGTCACTCCACTGATATCTACCTATCAATGCTCCCTCTAAGCGGTGGAGTCTTGTGAGCAAAAATCCTACTTTGTGAGCTACTGGCATTAAAGTGGTGAGCGAGCGATTTAGCTTGCTGCATAGATTAGCCTGTTCTGGAGCCGTCCTTCCAGAGCTAAGATGTATGAGCCACAGGCTAAAAAACTGTGAGCTAGCTCACACCAACTCAGCTTAGAGGGAACACTGCTACCTATGTAATTCCACCTTTTGGCATTGTTAACATATCAAGCATAACACTTCAGCTTTGCTTTCTGTAATTCCAGTCGGAATACTTTGCTTATCAGATGTTTTATTCCATTGATTGCACTGATTTACGCAGCGTAACCCGCCTTGAGTCTTGAGGAGAAAGGCAGACTATCAATAACATAAGCCCATCAATAAAAAGGAACAGCCCAGTCTAGCGCAACCAGCCTTTTGTGCATGCACATTTTCACACGGCCTGATGTCATTCTGCTGAGGTGCTTTTCTGCTTGGCAGGCAATTCTTTAAATAGACAGTTAATTCAGTCACATATGATATGACTCAGTCATATGCACAGGTTTTTAAAAATTATTTTCTGGGTTTGCATAGCCAGACATTAGCGACATAAAGGACTGATTATCTGTTTGGATCCTTGGCATTTCCACATCTGCGGTTTCGGCAGGTATTGGAACCACTCAGAGTCAGTTTGGTGTTGCGGTTAGGAACACGAATTCTAATCTGGGAAAACCGGGTTTGATTCCCCACTTCTCCACATGCAGCTGCTGGTGTGACCTTGGGTCAGTCACAAGTTCTTCCAGAGCTGTTCTCTCAAGAGAAGTTCCCTCAGAGCTCTCTCAGCCCTACCTACTTCACTGGGAGGGGAGGGGAAAAGGATTGTAAACCACTCTGAGACTTTTCAGGTAGTGAAGGGCGGGGTATAAATCCAATCTCTTCTTCTTCACTCGGTACTAGATGGAGCAGACTCAGGAATCAGCTTACATTTCATTGTCACATTCGAACAAAGTAAGATTGATGGTCAATCGAACACACTTGACATGAAATTTGCAGTATCTCTACAGCCAAACCACAATTATGAAACCCATAATGTCCTGAGTTTTGATATCAAGAGCTTAAAATATCCCCTTTTCTAGTTGCGTGTTCCCATGCATCATCTTTGCCAGTTGTTGAAACTACCTTAATAATGCTTATACCTCTGTCAGTGGCTGAATGAACAACATTTGAGTCCAGCAGCACCTTGAAGGCCAAGACATGATATTAGGCTCATTCTAGTGCATAGAGAACCGTTTGGTTTTAATCTTCCAGTTTAAAAAAAAAAAAAAAGTGAACAAGGGAAATTGTGGGCTGGGTGGGGGAAGGTCTCATCTTAATGACTGATTCCAGATGTCAAGAATCATTAGACAGTTGGTACTTATAGAAGTGTCAGTCTGTGGACCCAGGGTGGATAATCCCTCAATCCCTTAAATCATTTCCCTCCAAACATAATCTTTGAGTAGCAAAGTCATTCTTGGGCATCTGCCAACATCTCGGGCTGAAGCCTGTCAAATGGTCGCTCCCCTAGCATTCAGATGCAAATTGCTCCATGCAGAGAATGGCTGACATTTCCAAAATGGCGCTGAATCAGCATCTTTGGGGGAGAAAGGCACCTAACCACGATGAAGGGATTTGATACACTCGGGTGAAATCTGCCACTCACCCCCTGCTGACTTGGGCTACGCTGAAGGTTCGCCCGTTCCATTTTCCAGGCAAAAAGTGGTTCCCCCACCCCGGAGGTTGAAATAGATCCTAAAATAAACCCTTATTTGCCTTCTTTGTTGCATATTTGCTGCCTTTGTCCTTTTCTGATTTGCTCTTGCATCAGAGCCATTTTATTTTCAACACGATTGTGTCTTCTGCCAGAGAACTGTATCCCAGTGTGGAGCAAATATGCTTTAGTTCTCCCTCCCATTCATTTGAAGAAAAAAAAAAGTAAATCCATTACAGAAATCCTCAAGGCAGCAAATAAATTAAAAAAATTAATATACAGAGAATAAAAGTAGTCTGTGATCAAAATTCAAGAGAGCAAAAGAGCATCTCCAGTAAAAAGCAAATAGCCCAAATGAACTGGTATGGGATTAGCCCAAAGTCTTAATAATAGGTCAGAGAAGGTCCCTTGGGGAAAGAATTCCAAGAGCTGAGAGGGACTAACTCAGAGAAGTCCCTTTTTTCAGTTGAAAGACCACTATCAAACGCATGGAGCAGCACTTCAGAACATCTTAATTTCTGGACAGCTTTTAAAGGGAAAAGATAGTTCTTTGGAGACTGTTTAGGGCCGGGGTGGCCAAACTTGCTTAATGTAAGAGCCACAGAGGATAAACATCAGATGTTTGAGAGCCACAATACATAAACAAATATTACACACGTTTTTATTGAAAAATATGCAAATTTACTTTTTTATTAATATTAAATGACACTGCAAAAAACACACAAAAGGGGTAAAAACAGATATTGATCATGATATTTATTTATCCAATGATATTTGTAGGCTGGGGGGGGGCTTTGAGAACAAATTTAAAGATAAAGATGCTTTCTTTCTCTGCTCCCCCCCTCCACCTCAAGCCTACCCAGGGAGGGGAACACTGGCTGGGGAACAGAAGACCAATTGGGGATGTATGCCTCCCCTTTGCTTCCCCAGCTGCCCTCCCGGGAGCCACACAATATGTGTGAAAGAGCCGCATGTGGCTCCCGAGCCACAGTTTGGCCACCCCTGGTTTAGGGCTTTAGAGGTCAATACCAGCTCCTTGAATTGTACCTAATGTGGTATTCTGACAACCCCGTTCCATGCTGCCATGGAAACCATAACGCCTCCTCATGTTGATACCAGAAATTAAGAACGTAACACCTAGAAACAAAAGCAAACTTGCAACCAATGAAGATCTTTCAGTAGTGGAGAGATGTGATGATGGCGGTGTACACCAGTTAGCAACCTGGCTGCCATGTTCAGAGTCAATCGAACTGTTGAAGGTTTCAAAGGTGCATAGCCAATCACATTAGGCTGTGTGTGATTATGTCACAACTGCAGCTGCAAGTAAGGACAATATTTCTCAGATCAATGTTGCCCACATTGGAAAGGACCTTTTGCCCGCCTTCAGAGCAACCTCCCCAAGTCATCCAATGGGAGTGCACTTTCTTGCTGCTGCTGACAGTTTTGTTTCCAGATGTCACATGAGATAGACACAGGGCTCATTTCGTAGCAGGAGCTCCTGTGCATATTAGGCTACACCCCCTAATGTAGCCAATCCTCCAAGAGCTTACAGAGCTCTTCTTACAGGGGCTACTGTAAGCTCTTGGAGGATTGGCTACATCAGGGGTGTGTGGCCCATAGGCGTCAACTACGGGGGGGCTCGAGCCTCCCCTGAAATTTCCCGGGGGGGGGCTCAGCCGCCCCCGGGGAAATGGAGCGCCTGCCAGTGGGGGAGGCGGGGAGGGCCACCGGGAGCCCGGGGGGTGCCGGGTGCAGCAAAAGGCAGCCGCCGAGGAGGGGGGGGGTGGAGGGAGGGCAAGACCCGGCGATGGGCGGGCACAGGGACTCCGCCGAAAGACGAAACTCTTCCCAGAACTGCGGCTGAATCAGTCCGGGAGAGAGAGAGAGAGACAGCATTGAGTCGCCGCCCATGCAACCTCCCAGGCCCCTTTCCTGGGAAGGCGGACGAAACCCCACATGCTGCAGCGCAACAGCCTGCATACTTTGGCCTCCTCCGCCTCCCGTCCCGAGAGACCCGCGAAGGAAGGAGCAGCCAGAGCCTTTCCCCTTCCTTCCCCCGGAGCCCTCTGCCGTCCCGCCCTGCGCTCATTACCTTCCCCTCCTTTCTGCTTTGGAAAAAGCATCGATCCTTCCCGAGGGTGGGGAAGGCGAAAGGAGCCCTGGCAGCAGGTGGGGCAGGGAGCCTCGCTCCCCAAAGAGCGGCCTGCCCCCTGTCTTCTAGAGCCGGCTTGCTCCACGACCGCCCCAAGCAGGCGGTAAGAAACCGGGTCTGCCGGCCGGGGGGCGGGGGAAAAGTGGCGGGGACATGGTCCCACACGTGCGCACGAAAGAGCCCCCACCCCCCACCCCGGGATTTAAAAAGTCTACGCCCTTGGTGTGGCCTAATATGCAAAGGAGCTCCTGTTACAAAATGAGCCCCGAATAGACATGTTTTCCCATGATTTTTGAGGCTTCCCAACTTGAATGGACTACCTTCAATTTTTTTAGAAAGATGTTGACAGTGCTAGGCCGCATAGACACAATGCATGATTAACTTTTATTCAAAGAAACGCAGAAAGTAGCCTGGGAAATGCAAAGATCAGGTAATCCTAGTATTAGCTTTCTCCCTACAAGAAGCACTCCAAAATGTAATACCCAACCTTTAGCTGGAAATGGTGTAGTCCATTTGACCATCTTAACATTCATTCATTTCCTTCTTCAGGTATGTGTAGAAGCCTTTAGCCACAGTCTCAGACCAGAAGGAGGTGCTGTGGCTCTGCTTGGTACAGAAGATCCCAGGTTCGATCCCTGGCACTTCCAGTTAAAAAGGACTGGGTAGTAGGTGACTTGAAGACCTTTGCCTGAGATCCCAGAGAGCTGCTGCCAGTCTGTGTAGAGAGTACTGTCTTTGATGGACCAAGGGGCCTGATTCAGTATAACTCAGTTTCATGCGTTCCATTCCTCTGATAATATAATCAGTCATGAGGGCACCATAACACTTTTTAATGCTTCCTTTCCCAACAGAAACTGGCACATAGTTTGCCAGGAAAGACGCTGAGTCTTTCCAGGACAGCTCCTTCCTCAATACCCTTTGTAAAAAGATTTGTCCTATAAACAGAGTTGCCAGCTCCTGGTTGAGAAATTCCTGGAGATTCGAGGGTGGAGCCTAGGGAAGGTGGAGTTTGGGAAGGGGAGGGGCCTTGACAGGGTATAATGCCACAGAGTCCACCCTCTGAGGTTGCCCATTTTTCCCCAGGGGAACCGATCTCTGTAGTTTGGAGCAGTGTTCACTCTAAGATGAGTTAGTGTGAGCTAGCTCACTGTTTTTTAGCCTCTGGCTCACACATTTTTGTCTTATCTCAGGAAGGATGGCTCCAGAGCAAACTGACTGATACAGTAGCCAAATCGCTCACTCACAACTTCAATGCCAGTAGCTCACAGAGTAGAATTTTTGCTCACAGGACTCCACAGCTTAGAGGGCGCATTGGTCTGGAGATCAGCTGCAATTCTGGGAGTTCTCCAGGTCATACCTGGAGATTGGCAAACCTACCTATAAGCATGATATAGATTTCTAGCCTGGCTTTGGGTCTTTTGCTCATTTCAAGCCCATTAGAATGAGCATTCACCGGTGCCTTATCCTCAAACAACCAAAGCTGGACCAAATTCATGTTTTGTATATTACTAGATGATAAGCTTTCAAGCAGGACCACGTTTCCTCTGATTTTTGCCTGTCAGCAGGTCAAAAGTTATGTATTCACAGTTCAAAATGGAATGGCTCGTACCGGCCCCCCAAGCCCATTACAAGCTGAGCCCACAACTCCATTAAAAATTGGGATCAGCTCATAATGCAACCTTGTGTATGGATTTAGCACAGATATTGACCCAAACCAGGGCTGAGGAGGGTGGAGGGGGGGAACTCCCTCTGGTTATTATATGCTGTCTATCCTGCTTGCAACTCTGGCTAAAGATGGGTCTCTTCTGGAGAAATTTGGCCTGTATTAGCAAGATGAGTGACAACTGAAGGAATCCAGTGTGACAGGCCCAAGCCTAGCAAGGAAGAAAAAACAACAGTTCTGTTTCCCAAAATCCCTGTCAAATATACGCCGCTTCCAGAATCTCTTTGCAGATTCATAAGAAGGCCTGGCCAGCAAAATGGGCTGTTAAGGTACCTGCTAATATGGTGTTTGTGTGTTTTGTATCTGTAGATCTCCATGGAGCATGTCTAACACAGTGCATCATAATGACATTAAAACAGTAATAACACAATCCTAAACATAGTTACACATAGGCTTGTTTATAGTGAATAACCTTCCAGCAATATTGGCTACTGCCTGCTGATGCTTAGCAGGTTGGTAGGTAGGGTTGCCATCCTCCTGATGGGGGCAGGGGTTCTGTAATGTAGTATGCCCTGTGTAGCAACCAGCCTGCCATGTGCTCCCAGGTAATGGCGCCCGCCACATGGCCAGAGCACATGGTCAGGCAAAGAGGGGAGCTTGAATCTGGAGGAACAATAGACATCTGGATTGAAAGCCTCCACCAATGCGGGACCTAGGTTCTCCCTGAGGAGCCAATGCAATCAAAGGCTCCTCAAGGGAACCTATGACAAACATGTGCATATGTTAAGCCCCTATCAGGTCTTTTGGGTGCGGCCGGAGGTGTGGCTCCAGCCAGCATATAATGAGGGCCCTGGAAGCATGCTTGTTCTGACCATCTACTGGACATGCTGAATCACTCAATAAAGGCTTCATCATTTCATCGTTCCTAGTCTCCTGAGTCCAGTACTCTTCAGGTTCCCTTGCTTTTGGGGTCCCCAATCCGTCACTGGCCAGCTGACCAGTGGGGGAGCTCCACCCCCAAAGAATCCCATCATGCCCAATGCAATTACATCACCCAGAGGTGACATCATCGCACTGGGCACATTGTGCAGGGAACACTCTAGTATTTGGCTAAAAACTCTATGGTGACCACAGCATTTGGCTAAAAACTCTATCGTGGTGCATGCCAGAAGGTCCAGGAACCCAGGCTGGAGCCCCCACTGGAAGCCAGGTAAGACCTGGCAATCCTATCGATAGATGGAAACAAGCTGGCCAAATGGGGGTGGATGTAACAGTCATCCCTACATGATGATGTCATTTCCAGCGCAACCCAGAAGTGCTGGCATTGCACTAGTGAAATGCTGTAGCACTTGCCCCCAAGCCCTATGGTTTCCATATGGTTTTTGGGTGTCCATAGGTTCCATAGAGTTTTTATGGTGTCCATAGAGTTTTGGGGTGAGTCCTAGAGTTTCACCCTAGGGCAATGCCATGCTTCCGGACTGCTTTGGAAGTGCTATCACCACATGGCGACAACCATCATGCCCCCCTCCAGTAAGTACCTGCCTTCCCCCCCGATCTCCTGCTGGTTGCCAAGCCATGCTTGGAAACCCTAGTTTCACCCATCTAAATCCATCTAAAGGGTATGAAAGAAACACAGGGAAAGTGTAACAGAAGCTAGGTAGGATGGAAATACTCAAAAAATACATGCAAAAACTAAAAAAGAAAAGATGGCATATTCCGACATCCATAACTAAAACCTATATATCACGTATGACAGCAAGAATAAAATGACACCATTATATTTTTAAAAACTAAGAGCTACAGCATCGTGGTAGCTCTCAGATAAGGCTGCAAAAGCAGCAGCAACAGAGAAATAAAATACCTAGATTAAGATGAGGTAAACCCGGACCTGGATAGCCCAGACTTGCCTGATCTCGTCACATCTCAAGAAGCTAAGCAGGGTCAGCCCTGGCTAGTATTTGGATGGGAGACTTCCAAGGAATGCCAGGGTCATGACATAGAGGCAGGCGATGGCAAACCACCTCTGAACGTTCCTTGCCTTGAAAACCCCTCGAGGGAACGCCATAAGCAGTGTTCCCTCTAAGCTGAGTTAGAGTGAGCTAGCTCACAGTTTTTTAGCCTCTGGCTCACACATTTTTGTCTTAGCTCAGGAAGGATGGCTCCAGAGCAAACTGATTTATGCAGTAGCCAAATCGCTTGTTCACAACTTTCATGCCAGCAGCTCACAAAGTAGAATTTTTGCTCACAGGACTCCACAGCTTAGAGGGAGCATTGGCCATAAGTCAGCTGTGACTGTGACCACCGCCACGATAAGATAAAACAGGAAGTGTCCAAAATCACAGCCTGCAGGCCACCAGTGGCACTGAGCCCTTTTTTAGCCATCACGTGAGGAGATTTTTAAAAACCCAAAAGGTACGATCGGATGTTGCTGAGTGCTGGAGTCAGTTCTGTGACAACGATGGTGCGCCTGGAAATAAACACAGGTGTGTCACACATGCCCCAGATGCTTATCTATAAAGCCAAGACTCTATTCCCTCCCCTTTACAGCCACAGACTCTTGCCTTTATAGACACTGAGGGACTTGGGGCATAGAAGTGAGGCAGGCCCTGCCCCAGCCCCGCCCACTGAACAGTTTAGCTCAGGGGCATAGAGTTTTATAAATTCCGGGGGGGCTCTCGATGTCCCCCCCCCACCAGGAAACCTCCGTGCCTCCCTGGGCCCTTCCAAGGCCCGCCAGCCGCTGCTGCCGGAGCCTCTCTCCCCCCCCCTCCTTCCCTCTCCCTTTGCCGGGAAAAGAGGGAGGGAGAGGGAAGGATGGAAGAGTGGCCAGGTGGGGGGGGGAGAGGCACCGGCGGCAGCAGCTGCCAGCCTCGGAAGGGCGCGGCGGCAGGCACGGCGGCAGGCACTAAGTTTTCCCGGGGGGGGCCTCAGTCCCCCCCGGAGAAATTTCAGGGGAGGCTCAAGCCCTCGAGCCCCCCCATAGTCTACACCTATGGTTTAGCTCCAAAAGACCCTCAGACCAAGATGTTTGGATACCCCTGAGGTAAAACAGGACTGTAAAGACGGTGAAATAATAATAAAGTCAGTGCAAGTTAAATGAGAATGAAAATATAAACTGGCACCACATAGGGAAAAGAGCTAAAAGTCTGGGTAAAAGATTATATATTTAATGCCAGTTGAGCCTCAGGGGTGGGGGGAGTTCCAGGTCCTCTGGGCCACAACAGAGAAGGACCTGTTCATTTGGTTTTTAAAATGAACATCCCTACAGATGCTATGTAATGTTTCCCTTTTACACTGGGATTATGTGAAATCGCCTGTTGGGACACCTTTCTGGGCTTTGCTTTTCTTTTCTGGAACAACAGATTTCTGATCATGAGCAGAGAGTAGATAACAGACCAGATTCCTCCAGAAAAGACTTATTTTAGCCAGAGATGCTAGCAAGATGTGTGGGTAAAGTGCTGTCAAGTCACAGAGGATTTATGGCAACCCCAGTGAGGGGCTTTCGAGGCAAGTGAAAAGCAGACATGGTTGGCCACTGCCTTCCTCTGAAGAATCTTCCTTGGTGGTGTCCCACAAGTACCAAGCCTGCTTAGCTTCCACGATCTGACAACCCCAGGCTATATCAGGCAGCCTTCTGTCCTGAGAGCCGGATATAATGTGAATAATAACCTCAGGAATTTGAGCTCATCCCTGGGTTTTTCCCTGCCGTCTTGGGTCCTGCTTTCAGTTTGTATCTGGGCTCGATCCTTATACTAGGTTGCATTATGAGCTGCTCTTTGGGGATATTGAGGGCTCAGCTTGTAATGGGCCTTGGAGGAGGAAAGCTTGTCATTAGAAACTTTGCTTCTTGCTTTTACGGCTGATGGAGCAGGTCCTCAGATGTTATGCTATGATGTACTCAGGTGTTACACTGCTACAATCTTCTGTGGTTTTATCTGTGGGGTGTTTCCAGGATCTCTTCATATCTCCATGTTCCCACAGGCAGCATGGGAAAGAGTCTTTTCTGAACCAGGTTCTTAAAGCAGAGCTCTGTGCAGACATAACTGTGCACCTGCCCAATCACCTTTTCAGAGGCTGAGGACAGACTGGCAATGTGACCTGGGAAAGCTCCACTTCAGAAGCGGGGGACGGGAGGCAGTTCAGACAGCCGCAGCTGTCCTCCATTTCCCTTCTGTACTCACCCGTTTGTGAAGCGGTTCCTTGCCACCTCAGACAGACACCGGCAGAAAGCAGTGTCCAAGGGCCTTCCTGTGCTTGGATCCCGTTTCCCAGCTGTGTGGATGGGAGGAGGCAGGATTCAAGTGGAGGTGGCGGTGTGAAGCAGCCCCAATACAGGAGGTGGGGAGATTTTAAATTTGTAGACTGCTGCAGCAGCCATGCGCCTATGCGCATAGGCGCCCATATGCCTGTTGCCGAAACAGCCCCATCACGAGCTGCAGAGGCTGGCCTGCTTGGGGCTGCTCTGCAGCACTCTGAATGCTCCATTCCGTCATGCTCCCATAGGAGTCTGGCCAGTGTGAAAGGCCAGCCCCGGGGCAGTTTTCCCCCATGGCTTTTGGCCCCACGGCAGTTCCAGGGCAGATTACTAGTCTGTCCTCAGCCAGAGGCCTGTGCAAACTTTGTTTGGGCATCATTGACAGGGGTGGCCTGCCCGGTAGAGCGTAGAGTACCAGAGGTGGTGGAGGCACCAGGGGTAGCACATGCAGGCTGCCCCATGGTACACTGGCTCTAGTACTGCTTCCTGGGCTGTGAGCCTAGCCAGTGTCTGGCTCCCCAGGGTGTGTCTCCACACCCGGGTGTGTCTCCACAGGTTGACTTGCCAGCAGACAGCTTGGTGAGTACATGCCCCAGCTGGCTGGTTGAGGTATGGCTCAGGGTCCATTTGGTCAAGCTGGCTGGCCACCAGGATACTTGCTGGATGCCTGCTCTAGCCAGAGGGAAGGGAGCATGCCTGGACTGGCCAGGAAGGAGCATACCCAAGCCCAAGGACGTGTGTATAGACCAGTTGACCAAGGAGTTCACAAGCTCTTGGTCTACCCCTGGTTGTGAACAGAGGTGTGCCAAAAGACAACCCAAGTCAAATCCTGCATGTTTACAGACCAATAGCTTTGTCATAGGAGCAGATTGGCTAGGGGGAAGAATCCAGGATGGTCTTGACAAGATAGTTTTATGGTCCATATAGTACCACCCTAGCCCCAAGTCAGGGTAGCCTGGTTTAGAGAGCGGACTAGGGTATCCAGGTCCCCACTGGCAACTGGTGGGGGTGGGATGACTTACCGGGTGTTGAGGGCTGTCGCCAGGGATGTACTGATGTTGCCGGCAATGTGCTAATGTCACCTCCAGTGTGCACCACAAGTAACATCAGCACGGGCTCTTAGACTTGGGCAAAACTCTATGGTTTAACCAAGGTTTGCATTAAGTTTGCAGTTCTAGGAAGAAAGGCAGTATGAACTGGAAGCAGCATAACAGGATGGTGTTCCCGGAAGATACACATGCTCTTGTCTAGGGTGGCCTATGCTGGCTTGGGAAATTCCTGGAGATTTAGGGGCAGTGCCTGGGAAGCGGAGGACCTCAACGGGGATGTGATGCCATACAGGCCACCCTCCAAAGCTGTCCTTTCCTCCAAGGGAGCCGATCCCTGTTGTCTGGAGATAAGCTGTAGTTCTAGGAAGATCTCCGGGCCTCACTTGGACATGGACAGCACTACTATTGTCCCACGTCGATTTCTCATGCTGAAATTGAACTCTTAGACCATCTCCTTTCTAGAATGTAATTGGAGGGGCACAACTCATTGGTGGGGTACATGCAAAAAATTGCCCCGTTCCAAATCCCACCCCTGGCATCTCTACTGAAAAAGATCTAAGAATGCAGGGCTCTGAAAGGCTCTTGTTGGAGACTGGCAGAGCCTCTGACTCTCAGAGTATGCATTAGAGGGCCAAATGGATCTTTGCTCAGTGGCTGAGCCCATGCTTTGCATGAAGGAGGTTCTAAGGATGTGCATAAACAAAAACGTTATCATACATTATAGCTATAGTTGATACTGATTAGTAAGGGGACATTTCTAGCTTTAGGTGGAATTATTTATACCCTACTTTTCTCCTCAGTGGGGGCACAACGTGGCTTACAATGTCATTCTCTGCTCCTCCGTTTTATCCTCGCAATAACCACCCTATGCAGTGGGTTAGGTGGAGAAAGAGGCCCAGGGTCACCCTATGCAGTGGGTTAGGTGGAGAAAGAGGCCCAGAGTCACCCTATGCAGTGGGTTAGGTGGAGAAAGTGGCCCAGGGTCACCCAGTAAGTCAGCTCAACAATGTCTGTCGAGAAGCTAGGAGGACACCTAGGCATTACTTATGGAGCAGGTTGCTGCTGTTGCTGAGAGTGCTTTTCCCCAGTTACACCCGGTTCACAGACTGAATCCCCTGTTTAATTCAGCAGACCAAACTATATTGATTTGTGCTGTTGTAACCTTGGAGGTGGACTACTGTAGCATGCTCTAGATGGGCCTGCCATTGAAGATTACCCCAAAACTTCAACTTGTACAAAGTGTGGCAACTAATTTTTTTTTTCACTAGATCTAGTTGCCTCAGTCACATTATACTATATTAAACCAGCTACATCAGCTACCAAATTGTTCTGAAGCTCAGTTCAAAGTGCTGGTTTTTACCTTCAAAGCCCCTTGTGCCCTGGGACCCACCCATCCTTTTTTGTTCATTTCATTTCATTTATTAGACTTATAGCCCACTCTCCCCTGTGACCAGGCTCAGAGCGGGTGGTGGTTCAGTTTGATTGGGCCCACCCATCTGAAGGACCTCATAAGTCCATCAGACATAGGGCTGCCAAGTCAGCCTGGGGGGTGGGGGATCCCCCACTACAGGGGTTCCCGATCCGCCGGCCAGCATTCGGCCGGTGGGGGAAACCCCGCCCCCAAAGTCATCCAGCCTGGACAACTTCCCTCACGTAATGACGTCACCTGGAAGTGACGTCAGCACGTTGGGGGCGTTGCCAGGGCGACGCTCTGGCAATCGCCCCAAAACTCTATGATACCATAGAGTTTTGGGGCGATTGCCAGAGCGTCGCCCTGGCAATGCCCCCAACGTGCTGACATCACTTCCAGAGACGTCAGCCAGCGCGCGCATCAATGAAGCTCCCGGCCGGCAGAGGACTCCCCCCCCGCCGGTAAGCTTGAGGAACTTGGCAACCCTTTTTTTTTTTTTTTTTTGTAAAAAATTTTTATTTTTCAAAACATTAAAATTAATACTTTTATCTTATACAAATCCTTTTTTCCATATTATATAACATTTTGTTCTATTTGTATAATCTTATTTTTATCTTGTATTGGCGGTTTCCCACCACATCTGAAGCATAACACATTTTCCACTTTATCCAAAATAGTAATACTTATATCTATGTTTACATTTCTGGTAACGGTCATATATCTTAAAAATACTTATATACTAATTCTTACTTTCTATATTCTTATATAATTCTAAAATAAAAAACAACTTCATTATCTAATTATCCTTAGTACATTCATATACTCTAATTCTATTGCTTTATGTTATTATAACCATGTATAAATGTAGTTTTTCATGTCCCAGTATTTTTCAACATATTCCTTCAGATCTTTCCAATCTTCTAAAAAGGTCTCTGAGTACAGATCATTCAACTTTCTAGTCCATTTAATCAGTCCATTTAATCTAGTCTAATCAGACAATGTCATTCTTCCTTGACATGTCTACTGTCCATCCCTTCTTTGGGGCGAGTAGAAACGGAGTCAGCCCACAATGGGTCCTTTTCTGTGGCGGAAAGCAACCAATGGCATGGTACAACAAATTCAGAGTCCAATGGCACCTTTAAGACCAACAAAGGTTTATTCAAGGGATGAGCTTCCATGTGCAAGCACACTTTATCATACCTTGAATAAACCTTTGTTGGCCCCAAAGGTGCCATTGGACTCTAAATCTGTTGTACTGCTTCAGACCAACACAGCTGACCAACTGGATCTCTCAACAAAACGGTGTACATCATCATCACCTTAGCACCAAGAATTCCATCTTCTTGTGTTACACTGCTTACGAAAATCAGATTATAAAACCTAACATGCAGTGCCAATAGGATCAAGAAGTGGGTGTACAAAGAGCCCCCAAGCCCACCCCATGACTTCCGTAATGGCAAATATCAAAAGCACGGCAGCACCAATCACCCCAAATCCCTCAGAACTCGGTTGTTTAAAACAGGAAAATCAAAAACAAAAAGATGTCCTCTTGTGGGGTTTCATACATCTGCTGAGTAAAACAGAAATTTCATACCAGCCGTAAAGAAGACTGTCTACAAACAACAACAAAAACAAATTCAACCAGTTGGTTTTCCATGTTTCTGTCTGGATTGGCCTTTGTAGAAAGAACCAATTAGGATTTGATTTGCCATTTCCAGGAACTTCTGTCAAAGTCAATTGTTGCTTTCGGGCTTTGCTGTTCTCCCCTGGTGCTTCTGGATGTCTTCTCCCCATACCCTTTGTTCTCCCCGCACCCTCCATCTGTCTGTCCATCTTCTCCCTCTCGTCTGTGGATGCACCCTCCTCTCGGTGACTCATTCAAGCCTGCCAGCTCCCTCCAGTAATTACGAGCAGAGCCTTCTCTTGTCAAACCTCTTAAGGTGGCCTCATGCTGGGATAAATAAGCTGCTTAGCAGCATGGAAGGAAATGGTATTTAAACTTTAATATCTTTTTTTAGCTCCTTTTCAGAAGTACACAATTTTCTTTGTGCGTGTGTGTGATCTCTTCAGGGAAACCACAGCATGGTCTGCTGCTTTCATTTATCCGTGGGACGAAGTGGGAGGCAAAAAATATGCGCAGCAGATAGTGATATCACCATCCCTGTCCTCATTCTCCGACATCTCCTTACTAGGTAAAACTCGGGAGGCTGCAGATTTCGCGATGAGAGCATTCCACATTTGAACTTGTAGTGTTCGACTGGGATTGTCCGGCTCAAACCAGTCACTGTGTCTTTTTGGTTCAATGCCAACCAACTTGAAGGCCTGCCAAAGAGGTTTGCGAGCCTGCGCATGCGCAAAATGGATCCAGCCCTATGGTTCCAAATGGATCAGTGGCCATTAGCATCACCAAGGACTACTTAGATGAACATGAAGTGATAGGATTCTTTTTTAAAAAAGAGTTTATTTACAACTGCTGATAAGATTTGCGATGGATTTAACCTTCTATTTAAACAACTGCCAAGCAGAGTGGTGGCACAGCAAGGATGGGGAAAGTAGAATTTTATTGGGCTGCATGAGAATGCACGTGAGATGTGTTGTACAGTACTTTTAGGAAGGAATACGTTGAAGTTGTTGGTGGAGTAATTAACACAGCCATGGTGCACAACCTGATTAAAGAGTAGATGAAGGTTTATTTAGGAACTAGCATACTTGATAGGAAAGAGGGCAGACAAGAGATAGGTTCCTGACTACATCTCTAGCTGGGGGAGAGAGAGAAGACTGAGTGTGGCACTTCGGAGAAGAAGGGGGAAATTGCTCTGAGGCAGACAAAGAAGGACACTTAACAGGAGAGAAAGTGGTGTCCTCGCTATCCTATCTAATTGTCCTCTTGTTGCCCCCTTCAGGGTCTTCTCTTCTTCTTTGTACAACAGACGTTGCCTTTTCCAACAGAAGTGACCAACCATACATCCACAACCAGGTTGTCTCCCTCATCTTCAGCCAGGCAGAATGAATAGATGGGTGTCCTGCTAAATTGGTGGATCTGCAGATGTCCATAGACTGATGTGCAGGGCAAATGTCCAATCCGTTCCCCACATCGTACAAGACCATAGATATATCCTTTCCAGGTAAAGGTCCATGTAACCCAGCATCCTGTTTTCAGCAGTGACCAACTTGATGCCCCTGGAGGACTGACAAACATGGCATGAAAGCAGGAGGCACTTCCACAGCTGCTATTCCCCCAGAAGCTAATATGCAAAGATACACTACTTTGGAACCAAGAGGTTCCATTTCTTCATATGGCTGTTGGCAAACACTTGTTTGTAGACCTTTCATTCCCCATGAACTTATCTAAACATCCTTTCAAACCACCTTGGGCTACTGGCCCTTGTCCTACATTATGGCTGTGATTTCCATATATTAGTATGTGAAGAAATGAGCAGTGACTCATGAAAGCTCATGCCCTGCCACATATTTTGTTAGTCTTTAAGGTGCTCCAGGACTCTTGCTCTTTTCTACATATATTAGTGATTACAATCAGGGGTCATTTCATAGAAAAAGAGGTGCAGGAGCTCATTAGCATAACTCATTTGCATATGCCACACCCCCTAACATATCGGAAGTGTGTCAGAAGGCAACACCCACCCCTCAGGCTCCCCTCCACAGGTGAGTGAAACTGATCTGCTCTTCCGCCATTCCCTTCCCCATCCAATACTTTGTGCAATAAAAATAAGCGTAAAGAACGCACCCTCATTCTCTTCCTGCTCCCTTGAAACCACCAGGTTTCAAGTAGACTTGAGATACCCAGGACATGTGCACCACCCATCCCTTCCCCTTCCCCTTCCCCTCCCCACAACAAGACACCCTGTGAGGTAGGTGGGGCTGAGAGAGGTCTTTTGAGAACTGCTCATGAGAGAACAGCTCTGAGAGAACTTGTGACTGGCCCAAGGTCACACCAGCAGCTGCATGTGGAGGAGTGGGGAATCTAACCCGGTTCTCCCAGATTAGAGTCCAACTCCTGACCACTACACCAAACTGATGGGGTGGAAGCTGCTGAAGGGTTGGTGAAATTTCTCCAGTACTTATGTGCCATGTGCCCAGATAAAAAATGGTATACTTAGAAAATGTATATGCCACCTTGAGCAAGTCTCTGTAAAAGCAGCACACAGTCATAAAAGGAACAATGATAAAATTATCAATATTAAAACAAAACATTAAAAACAATAAAGACCCTAGCAGTGCTTTCCCCGGGGCGCTGTGCCTCTGCACTGCTTGGGAAAGCCGAGGAGGGGGTGGGGCTTGCCTGCCCCCTGGGCTCCTCACTCCCGGAGCTGCGCTCCTGTGTGCTCCTGCTCCAACGGACCCCTGATTACAATAATGATACATTTCTTGGGACCCAATGTAAAAAGCTGGTGCAGTTACTGTGTTGAATTAGTACTGGGGGAAGACCTACATTCAAATCCTCCCTTCTATCACAACATCCGCTGGATGACCTCAGTTCCATCACACTCTCTCTCTGCCTAACTTGCCTCACATGGATATTGGGAGAATAAAATGGAGAAGGGCAGGACTAAAGACAGTACACTGCCCCAAGCTTCTTGGAGGAAGGAGGAAATAAAAGTGTAACAGAAAATAATAGATATCTCTGGCCTGAAATCTCCGCCCATCTAAATCTCTGCCCAGTTTCTAGTGTTATGAGAGATGAAGGGGGAAAACACTCTGAATCCTCCACTTTCTCTACATTGCAATACATTTGGGATGAACAAACAAAAATCATTATTTACATCATTCATAGTCGACTTATGGAGCTCACTGCCACTGCGTATCTACTTCATACACTTTTCGAAGAGGAATAGACACTCATTAAGGATAAGTCAGTCCATGAAGGGCTACCATCCAGGATGTCTAAATGGAGCTTCCATGATCAGGAAGTGTAGCACTGCAGGGCAGAAACAAAGCGAGACATTTTTGTAGACCTTCCAGGGACATCTGATTGGCCTCAGAGGGGAACTGCTTACTGGTGGATCTTTGATCAGATTCTGCAGGGCTCTTCTGATGTTCTTTGAAATGCATCCATTTGAGAGGGCCAACCACCCGGGCCTGGCTTCTCCCTCGCCCCCATTTTCTGGCAGAAGCAGAAGCACCATCTGTTTATATATTTATTTTATTTTTTCCTCGCCACCTTTGTAGAACAACTTAAATGTCATCTTCCTACAATTACCCACAGAAGAAAAGAAGCGAATCGGAACATTCCCACAGGGGATCCTGTCTTAAATGAAGCTTTTGTTGTCGTAAATTGTTACTCAAAGCAGTACAAGCCTTTGGAACGGAGCGCATGTTGCTGGGAACCTGATGCATGGGACTTTGAATTCAGAATGCTCTGCTGGAGCTTGCCAGCCGGCACTTCCTGCAGGAGATGTGAATTCTCCAGGCACATCTCAGAGAAACAGGTTTCATTCTCTTCTGCTGTGAAAAGGAGGCTGAAATCTGACAGCAGCGGTCCGCTTGTCTATGGGCTGTACCACTTCAGATTGCTGCAGCTGGCTCATGTGCATGGATGCTTTTCTGCACATGCTCATGCTCACACACACACACACACACACACCTCCACAAAGACATGTGCATGGATTTCATTCATTATGGAGGAACATCCCACCATGTGAGCCCCCACCAGCATTTATCCCTTGCCATAACTGACCTCTCATTGCAACTAGGAAAAAATTAAAATTCTCCTTATTCCCATTTCTTCATGCTATCATGGTTAAAATTTTCTTAGTCTTCTTTCCAGACCACCACTAAGGAGTTTAGAACTGGGATGGGCATGAACCTCGTTGACAAACTGAAGTTCAACGTGAATTTTGGGCAGTTTGTGGTTCGCAAAGCAATGTTCGTGAACTGAAGAACCACCACGAACTTTCATGAATTTTGATACAGTTTGTGGTGGCTTTTTCGCAGGGGAGCAAAAAGCAGGGTTTAAAACTTTAAATGGCTCATGAACTGATATGAACCGGTTCGGTTTGTGACTTGGCGTATCAGTTTGTGGTTCAGCCACAAACCAAACCACAAAAATGTGGTTTGTACCCATTCCAAGTTCAGAATGTACCGGTGCACTAGCACCCCCGAAATGAGGACGCGAGACAACTAGAACTGGGTTAAACATAGCTTTACTAAATGGAAGTTCATTATCACAATCCAAATACTTTTTAAGCATTGCTTGCTGCTGAAGCACCGGAAAGACTGGCTCAGCGGTAAAGCATCTGATTTGCATGCAGAAGGTCCCAGATTTAATTCCCAGCACTTCCAGTCAACAGCATTGGATAGCAGGTGATGGGAAAGACCTCTACCTACGATCCTGGAAAGCTGCTGCCAGTCAGAGTAGATAGTAATGGCCTTGGTAGACCAACAATATTATGTATAGGGACCAAACTTGACAAGACTTAAATTTACGCACAAGACAAGACCAGTGTTCCCTCTAAGCTGAGTTAGTGTGAGTTAGCTCACAGTTTTTTAGCCTCCAGCTCACAGATTTTTGTCTCAGCTCAGGAAGGATGGTTCCAGAGTGAACTAATTAATGCAGTAGCCAAATTGCTTGTTCACAACTTTGATGCCGGTAGCTCAGAAAGTAGAATTTTTGCTCACAAGACTCAACCGCTTAGAGGGAGCATTGGGCAAGACTTAAATTTACACACACACACACATACAGACAAACACACACGGGATACCGTACGTGTAGCTCCAAAGAGGAGCACAACTCCCCTTGGGGCTGTTTTGACTTGAGGAAATGGCTTAAGGGGAAGGCAGGGACCCTTGCTCCCTAATTACCATGGTATTGAGCCAAATTCCACAACCCCCCAGCTTTAAATGCAAGTTTCCCACAGCTGCTGTGGGGCTGCAAGGAAAATGAGTTGGGGAACCCAGATCCAATAATAATAATTAAAAAAACCCCAACACTTCATGCAGTTGGGGTTCATGCAGTTGGGGTTCACTTCATGCAGTTGGGCAGTTCCAGTTCATGATTTCGAACAACGCTGTCCTGGTTCCAAACATGGTCACTGTCCTCACAGGCCTCATTTATTTAGCTTGCCTATTAACTCTGCTGAGGGGTGCTGACCAATGCTCCTTCTAAGCTGCGGGGTCTCGTGAGCAAAAATTCTACTTAGTGAGCTATTGGCATTAAAGTTGTGAGTGAGCAATTTGGCTGCTGCAGACATTCGTTTGCTCTGGAGCCCTCCTTCCTGAGCGATGACAAAAATGTGTGAGCCGGAGGCTAAAGAACTGTGAGCTAGCTCACACTAACTCAGCTTAGAGGGAACACTGGTGCTGACTCTCCTCTCTCTCCTTCAGCGTGTTGCACAGAAAACTAAGGGTTAAGATGCTGTGGCTCAGTACCAGGGGAGTTCTCTTCCCGCCCTACTACGTTGTCAAACAAATGATGGGCTGCTTGAGGAACGGCTCTTCATCCTTCGATGCCTCAGGGTGCTTGCTAGTTATTCCTACCAATCTTGTAACAACCCACCCTATTACTGCCAGACCTAGTTAATGGGCCTGGACTAGGTTTATTAAGTGACAACTTTCCACAACAGCATGAAGCAAGCAGAAACAAAAGATCCCTCCCCCCCGCCCCCCCAGTCTTCCTGAGCCAATTATAGCGCACCACCGAATTCCTTCCTGGCAAACATGTAATCTCATGTGGTCACTATGAAAGAATGGGCAGGTTAGCAGCACATAGCAAATGCCTGCATTGGGTCGGCAGAGTTTAAGGTGGCTCAGTGGTAGAGCATCTGCCTTGCACACAGATGGTTCCGGGTTCAATCCCCAGCATCTCCAGTTGAAAGAACCAGGTAGCAGGTGATGTGAAAGAATTCTGCCTGGAACCCTGATGAGCCATGTCCTATCTATGTAGACAATACTGACCTTGATGGACCAATGGTCTGAATCAGTATAAGATAACTTCATGTGTTCAAGGCATCCCATTGCACCTTCTCATTGGCTATATACTATCTTATGATGTTGATAGCCTCTCAGGCTTCATCTGGAAAGAGGGGCTGGCACAATTACTTCCATGTCTATTTGCTAAAGGAATAGGATTGGAGCCTACTGCACTGTTTATTGTATGTATCCTCTGGTTCCCATTGCATTTACTACTGCTTGTAATCCATTTTTTTTCCCTGAATTGTTTACGGCATGTCATTTCTCAGGCTGTTCTGTTGTTTGCACTGTCTTCTAATTTTTGTAATCCTAGTCCTATTGCAATATTTATTGGATGTCTTATGCCGTCTGATTGCACAACCCACCTTATGTTTCCATGAAAAAGGAGGCTATAAATAAAGTCAATAATAAGAGCCAACCCAAGACTGGTTTTCCTCTAGATCTGCAGTGCACTGTTAGTCCAATTACTACTTTGGTCCTTCGTATCTAACAATGCACTGGAGCATTCCTTTGCCTGGCTGAAATGAGAAGCACGTATCATCTGCAATCAGTCAAAATGACTCTGAGAGAAGGGGCATGCATTTGGTGACTGAGCACTCTCGCCTTTAAAAAATTGCATGTATTAGAAATATACAAGATTATTCCAGCTCATCTATCATATATGATTATGGCCTTTGAAGCACAGCCCCTAGTTTTTATGGGATTATATACTTCTGCACACAAGAAACAAATATTTTGTATTATGCTACATATATATGGCCTCTGAATCTACCTCTGAAGGCTCCTCTGAAATCTCACAATCAGAGACCAGTATAGCGCGGTGGTTCAGGAGTTACAGTAGGACATGGGAGATCCCTGTTCAAATCCTACCTTAGCCACGAAGCTCATTTGTTAAACTCAGGTCCGTCATTCTTTTTCAACCAAATCAACTTCATGGGGATTTTGTGAGCACAAAGTGGAGGAGAAGAAAATTCTGTCTAGTGCCCTGAGCTTCTTGAAAGAAGGGCTGGATTTTTTTAAAAAAATGATAATCTTTGCCACTGTATGACAACCATCAGCTTTGAAACATATCAGTCCTTTTTGAGCATCTGAAATGTTTACCTTTTTATTGTGCCATTAGAGGGAGCATAAGTCCTTCCCCTTTTACCTCAGAACTGCTATATATTTCACCTGAAAGAACAGATTCTTTCCCCCTGACTGGGGGGAGGGGCAATAGCACATCGACTGGTGGACACCGGGAACTGCTCCTGACCACAACCAATTCTTTGTTCTCTTGAGGGTTTTTTTGGGGGGGGGATCCTAAACCCCACTGGACCTCCTGGAGGGAGGTCTGGAGCAAGGGACTTGATTTGGACCCCTCGCTTAAGGCAACAAGCGAGTGGAAGCCCTGGATTGTCCCAGAAGCAGAGAGTGGAGAAGACGCAGTTAGGCCAGCGACAACTGCACCAGATGTGAACAGCCCCAAAGCAAGAGAGTTATTTTGAGCCTCAGCAAGAACATTGATGAAGACACACACCTGTGAGTACCTGTAACAGTAACAGCAACATTGAAGAATATGATGAATGCTTTGAATAAGCCCCTTTAAATCTCAAAAATGATACAGAAAGGAGTGGTGGAATTCCCCCCTTCTTTTCTGCACAAAGCGGTTGAGAAGAGATAACAGCTACCAAAAGAAAGTTGAGATAAACACTTTCTGAGACAAAGAGAGACTTTAGCCTCTATAAGAGAACCACAAACTTTTTCTTCTTAAACCTTCTTTAAAAAGTAAGAAAGAAAGATTTGCAGAGTGAAACTCACCAATTTATGACAACCCTTTGCGATGTCATACTTCACTGCTGAGAACAGAATAGACACGCACTTTGTTTAGCAAAGCTGTGGAACATTTGGCTTGCGCAAGAAACTGTTGACTACTGAGGGAGGCTTTATTTGGCAGAGGCAGGCAGCCTTAAAGAGACAGCTGTTCATTGTGGAGATGCTGGGCTTTGCTGGACTGAACTGAGATCCTTGTTACTGTGTTGAATTTAGCTATTAGCACCCTCAGGAATACATGCTAGATGATACAGACATGGAGAGATCAGTGGAATCTGATAAACTCCAAGTATTTTGGGAGAAGATCCAGGCTGTGATTACTGAATCAGTAAGCCAGGCAGCCAAGGCACTTAAGGAGACTTTTGAAGCCTTTACCATCAACTTCAATCATTGACAAGAAACCCCAGCACCAAACTGTGCAAGAAGCAGAACAATTCTACAATCAAACTGACCCAATTTACAATTTACAGTGCCCAATTGTGCAAGGTCAACATTGCAAGCAAGAGGAACTAATCGATGGTGAGAATCAAGCCAATCCCAGCAGTGAGAATAATAGTGCTACTAAAGGACTGTCAAACCCTGGAACCCTTAAAAGTACAAAGAGGAAAATACACCAGAGAAAAGTTGAAACAAACCTAAGCATTGAATATAGATGGCAAATCATGAAAGAAAGCCGTTTCACGTGCAAAGAGAAAGGGCATAGATTCAAGATTGTACTAAAGAGAAGAAATTACAAAAAGAAGAAGGGAAAAAAATAAGATATAGTAATAAGATCGGCTTAAAGACTTTGTTATAAGATTGGTTTGGAGAGATCCCATTTATATGCTTATAAAATTTTTAGCCTACATGTAAACTATCTATGGGAAGATGAAAACTATTTTTGTGTGTGTGGAATAAGACCAGCTTAGAGACTTTGTTATAAGATTGGTTTGGAGAGCTCCCCTCTATATACTTATATATTTACAGAAATTTAGTTTACATTTAAAATATCTACGGGAAGATGAAAACTAGTCTTTTAAATAGCTTAACCAAAAAAGTATGGATTGGACAAGGAAAATTCCAGTTTAGAGCATATCCAGAAATGCTTATTAGAATAAGATTGTCCAAGGCTGATAACTGATAACCATATAGAATGAAAACATATTGAGTTTCAAATTTTCTATAAAAAGTTGTACTGTATTCATTTTTGACCTAAGGATTCCAGCAGTTTAAATAACACATAAAAAGCATGAAAAAAAGAATGGTACTCACATATATTTTATAAAAGATTAATATAGAATGCTTAGATAAAAAGGCAATCAGTAGAAATCATGTTATCTTTTTGAGTAAAACTCCGAGATAGATGTATAGAAAATGGCAGTGGAATGTTTAGATATTGCTTAAATTGTAAACATTTCATGGTAGTAAGAGTGACACAGCGAGATATGTATCTGTAGTATATTTGTATGAGGCAGTTTAAAGTGTATAGAGTTACCAATATTGCTCTCCTATTTGTGTGTACGTTTGCTTGTCTTGTCTTGTTTGAAAATATTAAAAATCGTGAATAATAATAAAAAAAGAACAGGTAGCCAACAAAGGGCCATCCTTGGGGATGGTGTTGTGGCTCAGTGATAGAGCCTCTGTTTTGCATACAGAGGATCCCAGGCAGGGGTCATTTCGTAGAAAAAGAGGTGCAGGAGCTCATTAGCATAACTCATTTGCATAACTCATTTGCGTATGCCACACCCCCTAACATACCAGAAGTGTGTCAGAAGGCAACACACACCCCTCAGGCTCCACTCTACAGGTGAGTGAAACTGACCTGCTCTTCCTCCGTTCCCTTCCCCATCCAATACTTTGTGCAATAAAAATAAGTGTAAAGAACACACCCTCATTCTCTTCCTGCTCCCTTCAAACCACCAGGTTTCAAGTAGCCTTGAGATACCCAGGACATGTGCACCACCCATCCCTTTCCCTTCCCCTCCCCACAACAAGACACCCTGTGAGGTAGGTGGGGCTGAGAGAGGTCTTTTGAGAACTGCTCATGAGAGAACAGCTCTGAGAGAACTTGTGACTGGCCCAAGGTCACACCAGTAGCTGCATGTGGAGGAGTGGGGAATCAAACCCGGTTCTCCCAGATTAGAGTCCAACTCCTGACCACTACACCAAACTGATAAGGTGGAAGGTGCTGAAGGGTTGGTGAAATTTCTCCAGTACTTATGTGCCATGTGCCCAGATACAAAATGGTATACTTAGAAAATTTATATGCCACCATGAGCAAGTCTCTGGAACAGTAGCACACAGTCATAAAAGGAACAATGATAAAATTATAAATATTAAAACAAAACATTAAAAACAATAAAGACCCTAGCAGGGCTTTCCCCGGGGCGCTGCGCCTCTGCACTGCTCGGGGAAGCCGAGGAGGGGGCGGGGCTTGGTCATGTGCCCACCCCCTGGGCTCCTCACTCCCAGAGCTGCGCTCTTTTGCGCTCCCGCTCCAACGGACCCCTGGTCTCAGGTTCAATCCAGGGAAAACAACCAAGCAGTAGGTGATGTGAAAGACCTCTGCCTGAGACCCTGGAGAGCAGCTGCCAGCCTGAGGAGACAACATTGTCCTTGATGGACCAATATTAGGACCAATCCAGTATTAGGCAGCTCCATGTGTTTCCATGTGTCTGAACACCACAGGTTTAACTCAACCCACCCGGAATGTAGTTCTTTATCTGCATCCTCTTCAATTTCTAACCAATACTCTGAAAGCGGCATAGAGGAAATGAACAAGCAAGCACTCCAGGACCCTGAGGAGAGGCTAGAAAATAACTGTACATGTTTATTTTTGCTGTACTTCCGTGTTGCGCTCTAGCACTCATGCAACCTATGTACACAAATTAGATAAATTAAATAGCATTAAATGCTGCCGATGAGATTCTGGCCGGAGCAGCAAAGCAGTGGCGCGCCCATGAGTTTGGGTCAAGTATTATGAGGGAACGTCTCCATGCAGAACAGAGGAAAGGCAATGAGGAGCTGATAGTGGATCTGAACTGCAGCACAATCACGAAGCGGAACAGAGTCATAGTGCAATCCTCAGCCTCAGTGGACTTTGACGGACTTTGAAAGGTGTAACTCTGCTTAGGATTGTGTTGTAAATCTGCCTGTTCTTATTTGGCACGTAGAAAAGGCACAATGTAGGCCATTGCTTTACATGAAGGGATGCAAAAGACAGTTTTGTGTCAGACTGATCCTGCTCATCTTATTTTTCCCCACCTCTGCTGCTTCAGTTCCCAAAATCTTTACCATCTCTCTTCTCCCTTGTGCAAATGGAACTCATGATTTATATGCTATGTTGCATTTCCTCTGTTTCCCTGTAAGACATCCCCACATTCAACATTATTTTTCTGCATTGATAGAATGATATTTTACATTTGATTTAACCCTTTGAATGTTATTTAATTGGTGGCTTAAGGTGGCTTAAGGTGGCTTACAACTGATAATTAAAATAATAAGATAATTGGGGGGGGGGGGACCCCAGAAAATACCCACAGCTCAACCCTTATGAAATATGCTAGCCAATTTTTTTTAAAAAAACTCTCGAATTGCTAACATCCAAAGATGGTACCCCCCCCCCCCGTTCCATATAGAGGGAGCTGCTATTAGGGTTGCCAGCCAGTAGCTGGCACCTTGTGGAAGACCGGGGGCGGGGACATGGGGGTGCCATCATGTCAATGGTATGATATCATTTCCAGGTTGAACTCGGAAGTGGTGTTATGACACTCTAGAATTATGACACTCTAAAGTTTGCCCCAGAAATGACCTCATACCATCCTATGACTTCTGGGTTTGCCCCAGAAATGATGTGATTGTGTTGATGAAACAGCAATTTTTGCCTTATTTCCCCCCTGGTGGCCTACTGAGTTGGGGGGTTAGGGTTGTGGGGCTGCCAGTGAGAGGTCTCCTGCTGTTGAGGGGCTCTAATAGATGCCAAGTAGGTGATCTTAAGTGGAGGGGACAATCAGAAGGTGTAAACTAGAGAACCAGAGCTGGTGCATGGGGATAAATGGGGAAGGTGGTCCTATATGCCAGTTTCCGGCTGAGAGGGATTTGACACTCATAGGCTGTGCTCTGCCAAGAGGGAGTAGTTTCATTTTGTTTTACTTCAGTTTTAGCTTCAGTACTTTTATATTTATTTCACTTCTAACTCCCGCTGTTTTCTGTTTTAGGAGGTGGGGGAGAAGTAAGAGTTTTAATAGGCAAAAACTCATTGTGAGCAGGGAGGTGTAGTTTGATCCTTGGCTTTGTTCCTCTGTTGCTTGCTGTTTTATTTTTACATTTACTGAGGTTTTGAAGTTTATCTGTGCCTTTTTAGCCTTGACTAACCTACCACCACAACAGCTCCCTTTTCTTGTTTCCTTCCCCTGGAAGGGGGAGGGGGGATCGCAGAAAGATGCTGGTTTACCTCTTTTGATCCCTATTGATAGTCCATTTTGATTCCATGTCTTTTAATTGATTACAGTGAATCCTAAGGGATTTTAGCTACCATTCCAATACTGGGGAGAATTCAGGTTTCCGGCAAGAGATGGCAGACTCAAGGCTGTGCATTGCTCTTGGAGTTTCCGTTTTAACTTATTTCTAAAGGATTTCTATCCTTTTTTCTCTTAAACTTCTACCGGGGGGGGGGGGTGTATATTTTCTTTGCTTTGATTCTCTGCGGTTCTCTGACCAGGGTTTTTATTTTTTAATCTTTTATCTTTTAGGTCCCTTTTTTGTTTCCCTCCCTTGCTAAGTGGGTAGGGTGGGGAGTTGCACAAAGACGCTGGTTTGCCTTTTTAAATCCTTGTTTATATTCCATTTTTATGCTGTTTTACATTACCCTACCTCACCCTTTGGGGGGGGTATGGTTTTACCAGGAAAAGGAGAAGGTTTAGTTTACACCTGTTCTTGTTTTTTTTGGCTTGGTTTGTTCCTGGTTTGTGTCCTCTACCTCTGTTCTACTGTCCAGGAGCACTGCTTGGTTATGAGTCATAGCTACTAACCAATCTATCCTGCATTACTAACTCACTGAATTTATTGAATTTACTAGTCATCATCATCATTGGTTTATTACAGTTTGTAAGCAGCACAAAACGATCCAAACATATTAAAAACTGAAATTCTGGATAATAATATATAGCAACAGAACTGAAATATTTACAAATAATTATAATGAAATGTCATACAATCTATATCTGAATCACACCTTTACATACTGCTGTATGTAGGTATCACAGGCCAACATGATCTCTGGATTAGAATCTGATAGAAGTATTTTGCTTGTTACAATATTCAAAAACCCTGAAAATCTTTCCTGTATGGGCTGAATAAATCTAACTTGTATTTGAATGTAATACCCGCAACTATGCAGAATATGTGTGATCGTATCTACTTCTCCAGTACCACACAAGCAGACACGCTCAGCCTTTCTATAGCAGCCCGCTACCTCTTCTGAGGAAAAAAATATTATAATGGGCTGAATTTATTAGTCTGAGTATTAGCCACTCTATTTGTTATTTACTATGACTAGGAAAAGAGGTTATCTTTTTGAGGACCACCCTCAGCCATCTTTCAAACAGAACAAGCTTGATGATTTCCTAAAACCAAACGCTAGGATTAACAATAACTTTAAAGCTCTCCAGGAGAGTTTCAAGTGTATAGAAGACACCCCATTTAAGGGACTCAAGGGCAATGTACTGGAAGATTGCAATCCTTTGGCATCTTGCTCTTTTTTCAAATCTACCACACCCTCCCTAGAAGGACCCCAAGAACCTTGCCAGCTTCTCCTGGATACAGGTGAGGATACTTAAGCCAAATAAGGCACTAAGCCAAAACTCAGAATTCCACACCAACAAGGGGAGAGATAGGAAGGATTGCCACCTAGGAACAACATGGTGAAGGTCTGTCTCAACCCATGTAGCATTGCCTTGAATATTTATCCTTTTAGAGGCTGTATCATAAACTGGGGGGGGGGGGGGACAAGTGGCAGATTGGACAGCATCTAGCTGCTCCATTAAATCAAAGGACTGAAAACATAGCTCTAAAATATTATGAAAGACTGACAGGCCCTATCCATTCTGACAGAGCGACGCTTCTCTTTTTTTCTCCCAGAATTCCATCTTTGGTTGTGGCTAAGTGTGACTGGCTGTGTTTACATGGCATCATTCCTCAAAGGTCCTTTAAAGTACTGTTTGTTACCCTTCTGATCCCAATTAAACGAACTCAGCCACATAGGTTAGAAGATTTGTGTCCCATCCCCCAGTCAAGGGCAAATGAGAAAGAGAACCTGCTGATTGACCTATCATCTCTTGACAAACATAAGTAGCTCCAGTTCATGGAGTGTGGAAATGGCAGCCTGGCACTTAAGCAGCAGATATGTGTCCCTATGTCAAAGAAGGATAAAGATTTAAATGTAGTTGATAACAGCTTTCTAGATTCATTTGGAGTCCTCCCAGTCTTAAAGCAGTCTAATATTATCATGCACGTACAACAGCTACAAGCTAAATTAATAAAAATCAGGCACTCAAATAGAAATCAGGGGAGTGCAGGTGGCATGCTAAAACAAAACTCCTGTGGTGAGGTCAAGTTAAACTGCAGACTCCTGGTTGTTGTTTTTTTGTTTTTTAAATAGTAATATAGATCTATCGAACTGGGAAAACTCCCATTAGGGTCAATTGTACATGACCTCCTACACTCATCAAAAATGGCTGGTGGAACTCCACCTTATTTAGGAATAAAACCTACTAGGGATGCTTCCCTCACAGAGGGAGGACAACTGGCTATCCTGGCTCTGGTACTGCTTGAATGATCCACCATCCCTGATCCAGTACTGCTTCGACAATCTTCTAACCCTGCTCCTGTACCCCCTGAACCAACTGTTCAGACTTGTCCTAAAAATGGTTGCTCCCAGGGCTCTTTCTGTAGAAAAAGCCCAGCAGGAACTTATTAGCATATTAGGCCACACCCCTGACAGCACAGCTCATTAACATATTAGGCCACACCCGATGTTCCCAGAAGTGTGGTCATCCAGCCATATCCACCTTTTGCTTCTTATTCTGTTTACCTTGTTGTCAAAGCAGTTTTGACAAAACCAATAAAAACCTTATTTTCTGTCCCATCTATACAAAATCTTGCCTGAACCAATATCTTATGTCCAGCAATTATTCCCACACTGGATTGGAATCAATTCCTAAAGGTTAGGTTCCCATGGAAATCAGCTTGCCTTCCTGCAGAACTAGTACGCTGAATATGATTTTTTAGGGTTGCCAACCTACAGGTGGGGTCTGGAGATCTCCTGGAAATACAACTGAGCTCCAAACTACAGAGATCAGGTCAATGGCTGCTTTGGAAAGTGGAGTCCATGGCATTATGCCTTGCTTAGCTCCCTCCTTCCCCTAAACCCCACCCTCCACTCCCAAATCTCCAGGGATTTCCTCAACCTGGAGTTGGCAACCCTAGTTCACTGGCAGAACAATGCTAGGAGCCAGTTTGGTGCAGTGGTTAAGTGCGCGGACTCTAATCTGGGAGAACCAGGTTTGATTCTCCACTCTCCCCTCTGCTCCTGCTGGATGACCTTGGGCAAGCCATAGCTCTGTACCAGCTGTTGTCTCAGAGCTCTCTCAGCCCCACCTACCTCACAGGGTGTCTGTTGTGGGGAGGGGAAGGGAAAGGAGTTTGTAAGATGCTCTGAGACTCCCTTGGGTAGTGAAGGGCAGAGTATAAATCCAATCTCTTCTTCTTCTAGGTTTGTGGATGCACTAGACAGGAGTAGTTTGTGGACTATTTTATTCAAGGTACAAAATTTTATTCAAGGTATAAGATTTCATGTGCCACCCATACTTCTTTAGATGGAAGAAGTGTGCATGCACACAAAAGCTTATACCTTGGATGAAACTTTGAACTCCAACTTTGTTCTGCTGCTTCAGACCAACACGGCTACCCACCTGAATTATTACACTATAATATTTTTTACAAGCAATTATGTACTAGTGGAGTGGTTACCATGCAGTCTGTCCCACCAGTAAAATTATCTTGTGAACAGGTGGTCTTTACCACATAAAAGTATCACTACCATCACAAGATCACCAATCGTTGGAAGTCAACTCCTCAGAAGCAGAAATCTCTCTTAATAGGAGGTTTAAGAACATCAACTTTGCTGGCCCATTAAAGGCAGATGTCAGCCCAGTGGCAGGAGAAGAGGGACAATCATCTTCAGCAGAAACTCTGCCCACTTTTTAAATTTCACAAAACAGGCAATCTCCAAAGTGCTGTTAACCATGCTCATTTTTAGTTACAACTCTGTTTCTCTGCAGATGTCCCCCAAAGTCCCCCATGCAACAGGCAAGGGTTCTGCCAACACACACAACAATGAAGCTACTTTTTCAGATGTTTTCTCTTGCATGGCAGTAAGCACCAAACCACTTTAATACAGACTTTAGACATACATATATTTGCAAGCCATTCCCAATAAGACACAACAATGAACTCAGGCTTCAAACTTACTTTTCTTAAGCAAAAGATGCCATGAGAAAACTAAAGAGATTCTCAAAAATTAACGATGTCGTCAAAACCAGCATTTCCTGGGCTCTCTGCTTTTTTTACATCCCCCCCTTTTCAATAATTTTTTTTATAAAAACACAAAGAACAAAATGAAATGAATGAAAGAAAGAAAGAAAGAAAAAAAGAAAGAAAGAAAGTGGTAGGTGGGGGGAGAGAGAGAGAGGGAGGAAGGAAGGAAGGAAGGAAGGGGAGAGAGAGAGAGAGAAAGAAAGGTAGGTGGGGGAGAGAGAGAGAAAGAAGGAAAGGAAGAAAAAAAGAAAGAAAGAAGGCAGGCAGGAAGGAAGGATAGATAGGGGAGAGAGAGAAAGGAAGGAACGAAAGGGAAGGGAAGGAAGAAAGGTGGAGGAGAGAGAGAGAGAAAGGAAGGAAGGAAGGAAGGTAGGTAGGTGGGGGGGAGAGAGAGAGAGAGAGAGAGAGAGAGAGAGAAAGAAAGAAAGAAAGAAAGAAAGAAAGAAAGAAAGAAAGAAAGAAAGAAAGAAAGAAAGGTGGGGGAGAGAGAGAAGGAAAAGAGATGGGGGAGGCCCTTACCAGAGCAGGAGAGTGACGCAACTGCAAGCCAAATGCAGAGCCAGGCCTTTCAGTGCAAAGAACCCAGCCCTGGTGCTTAATCTCTGGGTGGGGCTTTTTCCTGCTGGCTCACTGCACTTAAAGGGAAAATGCCAGGTGGGGCTTTTTCCTGCCAGCTCTTTGCAGGAACTTTCCCTTTAAGTGTAAACAGCTCAGGCCGGCAGGGAGGGGGCGGGGCCAGCTCGGACGCCAGCCGGAACAGCGTTCCGGTGTATTCCTGCTGAAAAAGAGCCCTGGTTGCTCCATTCCTTATGCTCCTGGGACTGAACAGTGTGATGATTCATGACCAGTTGAGACAAATCAGCTCAAAATACTCAGCTGGAATATTGCAGGATGGAATAGCAAAATTCAGTTGCTACATGTCACCACATTTTTATCCCAGTATGACATTATTCTGCTCCAAGAAACATGGACCTTGAATGAAGTTATGCTTCCTGGCTACATCATATTTATAAGGAAATAAGGATTAGGGGATGTAGATCCAGGGCTGGTCTAGCTTGTTTGATTTCCACTGTATTAAGCATCACCTCGACCAAACTTCTGATTTCTCATGGTTTGCTATTGGCTATCTTAGTTACTTTGGATAACTATGCTTTGATTTTTTTATTTTGGTTTCAGTTTATTTGCGTTCTGCTGTTAGTTGGGCAACCATGAATGAAAACTGGAATACAATAAATGTCTTATATGATCAATTAATGGAATCTTTCCCACATATATTGGCTATTTTAGCAGGTGACTTCAGTGCCAAAATTGGTAGTGATAATGAAGCCTTGCAAGCTACTTGGTTGGGGTTTAGCCCAGAGGATAACCTTTTCCCTCTGATAACCTCAAGCTCATCAAAGGATAAAACAATGGTTTCATCAGGTTTTTGGAAAGTTGTTTCTATGGCCATGAACTTAAGAGCCAACTTGCCATCATGTATCTCTGCATCCAGATGGACGGGATATTTTAAGGAGCTGTTTCTTCCAAGACTACTCAAGTAGAGGGCAGAATGCCAGATGACACCCCGCCCTCCAGTTGGGCCCCTGTACTGGAGAAAGATGTATGCCATAAGATCAGTCAAATGAGAGCCAGCAAGGCCCCTGGCCCAGATAAGGTTGTGACTGAGTTTCTCAAACTAAATCCATTGTGGTGGGGAAGAATTCTAGCACCTGTTTTCTCTCAGACAGGAGAAATCTCCCTTGTTTGGAAGCATTCTATAATTGTTCCAGTTTTTTAAAAGGGCAATAGGCTTGTTCTGGCCAACTATTGGCCAATTATCCTACTGTCATCTGTTGGGAAATTATATTCTTTTCTTTTGCACCAAAGAGTGGTGGAATGGATCTTGGGCTGGGAACAAATCAACTTTAGGAGAGGCTTTTCCACTATTTAACTCTGTTTCATCTAGCAGAAAAATACACAGCTAGTCCTGGCAGAAAGCTTTACGTGGCCTTTATGGGTTTTAAGAAAGAAGAAGAAGAGATTGGATTTATACCCCGCCCTCCACTCCCCAAGGGAGTCTCAGAGCGGCTTACAAACTCCTTTCCCTTCCCCTCCCCACAACTGACACCCTGTGAGGTAGGTGGGGCTAAGAGAGCTCTTTCCCAAGCTGTCCTTGAGGGAACAGCTGGTACAGAGCTATGGCTTGCCCAAGGTCATCCAGCCAGTTGCAAGTGGAGGAGTGGGGAATCAAACCCGGTTCTCCCAGATTAGAGTCTGCGCACTTAACCACTACACCAAACAAAGCATTCAGTTCAGTCAGCCAAAGCAAGGTGTGGGAGAAACTGGTGGACCTATCAATTGATAAAAGACTACTAGGGCTAATTAATATCCTATACACCAATACTACTGCCCAGGTCCACTGCAGTGCAGAGGGACAAAGAGGGTTTCAGCATCAATATGGGGGTGAGGCTAGGCTGTCTGCTTGCTCCCCTTCTTTTCAATTTATATCTAAATGACCTGATGTTAAGTCTTTCTTCTCCAGAGTTTCATGCCCCCAGACTAGCATAAAAAAAAATATCCTTGCTGCTGTATGCCGATAATTCGGTTCTTATCTCTGGCACCAAGACTGGTCTGAAGAGACTCCTGAGATGTTTCTCAAACTGCTGCTTAAATGTGAAGTTCCAAATAATCTCTAACAAATCTAAAATCTTGTGTCTCCCCCCCCCCCCCAAAAAAAATGGCACCCTGAGTCTTTCAAATGTACTATAGCAAACTCAGATACTGAACAAGTCGGGAATTTCTGCCTCTTGGGGATTGTTTTCTCTTCAAATGTCTCCTGGTCTCAACAGCACAAGTTTTTCTGAATAAGATTAAGCCTGCTACTGGAGCAATATCCTGTTTCTTCTTCACAGGGGGAGGAAGATATCTCCCTCATGCAATTCAGGTGTTCAGTTCTAAAATAATACCCCAGTTACTATATGGGGTTGCTATCTGGATTTCGGTGCTCTCGGAATCTTTTAACCATCCCCTATGTTGGTTTATACATAGACTAATGGGAGTCCCTCGTTGTATATCAGATGTATCTCTCAGAGCTGAACTAAGCCAAAAGTATTCGGAAGCTAGAGCATGGCTCAGCACTTTCAAACTAAGACCAAGGCTTATTTTTGCCTTGGAAGCTGAAGGTCTAAACAAGATGCTTACCATTCTCAATGGATGAAGACAGTGGATGCTAGATTAAGGCAGCTGGGGCTTATAACTGAAGATATCTTGTTGCTAGATAAGGCAAAGGCCCTTTCACTTGTCCAGCATCACCTTACAGAGCTCGATTACAACAGTATGGTAAGTCGCTCTCATAGAGACTGCTTGAATCAATTGTTTTGTATCTTACCTCCTTGAATTCTGCCATTATACATGAGACACCTGACGCCCCTTCCACCTTGTTAGGACATTCACTTTAGTTCACCTTAATGCCATTCCATCTGAAGTACTACATGGGAGATTTCATCATATTCCCTATGCAGACCATCTTTGCTCTTGTGGCCAGGGTAAAACTGATACTCTGTCTCACAAAATATTGGGATGTTGTTATTTTTACCACTTTTAGGAACCACTAGATCTCACCGCTTTTAACACCCTCTGCGTTTAATGAACTCCAAGAGGGCAATATTCTCTATCTGATGCTAGACAGTGACCCAAACATAACCTGCTTGGCCACCAAATTTCTGCTGAACATATTTTCTTTTAGTAAATAATGTATTATTCTTTTAGTCATTGCTCAAGACCATCTGATTGTAGGCGCTCTGGAAAGGAAAGGAAGGAAAGGTGGTTTTATAGACATGTGGGTCCGAGGCCATGAAGGGCTTTAAAAATCATAACCAGCACTTGAACTGAACTCCGAAACAAACTGGCAGCCAAAATAGATGTTTTTAAATAAGCATGATGTGTTCTCATTGGCTAACCTCTGATAACATGACTTCACATGTAATATCATGAAAAAGAGGCAACCATCTTAAATTTGCATAGAAATCAGTTATGTATAGTAATTAAAACAACTTTATTGGGGGGTGGTCTTACATTCAGTGTCATCTATCTTTAAGGTGAATATGATATGAAGTGTATCAGTTGCATACAGTGTTGTATAGACCCCATATACATTATATATCAAAGAGACATGACATAAACCAACCTACAAAACAAACACAAAAGAACAGGGAATAATAAAAAAGAGGGAACATTTGTTCTCTACTTTTGTTTTTTTCTTTTTCTTTTTGTCCTTGCCTGTCTACATATTTTTTTTAAATTCTTTTTATTGGTTTTTCAGTAATACAGATACATAGAACTGATTAAATAACAAGTTGCACAAAGTTATTAACATTGCGGTGTTAGGAAAATGTCACAAAAACCCCCAAAATATGAGCTATATTTATCAATAACTAATAGTTATAACTAATAGTTAACAATGCTGATAGTTCTGATGTAAGTCAGAGCTAGAAGGTAGTAATTATTGTTTTTTAGAGTGAGCTTGTGATTTCCAGAGGGTTTTGGTTTTGTTTAGGTATAAATATTTTTGTTTGTTTGTTTGTTTGGGTGTTTGTGTATTCAGGTGATTACCTGAATGTTCATTGAAGTAGAATGTGATATACAGGTTTATATGGTTGAATATCTGATGCATATAAATATTCCAGGAATGGAGACCATTTTCCTACAAAATTAGAGGGTTTGGGATATATGTCTGTTTGTTTGATGTAGTCCGTGATTTTTTCTAAAATCAGATGGTCCCAGACTTTGTTGAGCGAGTCAGTAGTGGTAGGAGCCTTGTCTGCTTTCCACTTAGATGCTATTGAGGTTTTGGCAGCAACCAGTAAGCTGGTTATAAGTTCTCTTTGAAGAGGTTGTATGTGTTTAATGTTCCATATGTCTAAAAATATTAGTGTGGGGTCAAGAGGGATATTAATAACAGTGATGAGTTTTATTTGGGACAGTACTTCTAACCAAAATGTCTTGATGTAATTACACTTCCACCAGCAGTGGGCATATGATCCTATTTCGCCACAGTTCTTCCAACATGTTGGCGAGTGCGCAGAAGTTGCTTTCGATATTCGTTCCGGTGTGAGATACCATCTGGAGATGATCTTGTGTGTTTGTAGTTTTGTTGTTATTACAGGAGAAGACATTAGTTTGGATGTCCATATTTTTGACCATTGCTGGTTTGTGATTTTAGTTTTGCAGTCTTGTTCCCACTGTTGTTGGTACCTCAGCGGTTTTTTCCCCAGGTGACTGATCAGAGAGTCATCGGTGGTCGTAATTAACCCCTTTGATTTATAGTTTTTAGGGTCAATGAGTTTTTCAAAGGGGGTGAGTTGTTCATTAAGAGTTTTTGTTGCATCAATACTGTGGATCATGTGGTTTAGTTGCAAGTAGAAAAACCAAGGGATAGGTCTGTGTACTTTTTGTTTCAGTGCTATTTTAGGTAGTAAGCCTTTTTTCGTTAAGACATCGTTTAAGCTTGTTATTTTGGCTAGTCTCCCCATATCAGTCGCTTTTTGGTCTTGTCCTGGAGGGAACCAATTTTGATTTAGAAATGTTGAAAATCTAGAGTATTTGGGAAGCAAAAGTGATCTACATGAACCCCAGTTTTTTAATATGGCTGTCAGGAATCTGCTATCCTTGTTCAGCTGCAGATGAGAGCTCGTAGTATTCCAGATAATTTCTTGTTCAGTTTGTGGAGAAGATAGTGGAATTAGGGGATTTTTTTGTTTGTTTTTTTCCATGCCATGCATCTCAGCAAGAGGAACATCCCTTAAAGAGAACCCAAATTAAATAGACAGCTATTATGCTCCCCCCTCCCCCCGGTTTTCATCACATACGACGAACCAGCACAGTCTCCAGTTGGACAGTTTGTTAAGACAGCTCATGCATGCATCTGTGCGTGTGCTTACATTTAAAGTAATTTTGTACACAATAATGCAGGCCAGGAGGGCAGCTGGGGGCATGGCCGAGCATGAAGGCCCTTGTTCACATTACTCAAAGATAATTGGGCATTCAGCAGTGCCTGGTAAGCCGACTGTCAGCCTCTAACAAAGTGTGAAAATGTTGAAGTGACACCCTGACATCTCCTGCCAACATCCAGGCCTGGCACTTCCAAGGCGGACAGAAACAATCTCCCACATTTTGCAGCTGATGTTTCTGATGCTTAATTGCTGCTGCGGAGGAAAAGCTGGAGCAAGGCTGATGCTCTGTGTCCACACGATAGTCTCTTTTCAGGGTTGCTGACCTGATCGAGGACATCCAACATTGTGAGTCCAGGGTAGGGTTGCCAACTCCAGCTTGGGAAATTCCTGGGGATTTGGAGATGGGGGTATGATGCCACAGAGTCCACCCTCCAAAGCTTCCATCTTCTCCAGGGGAACTGACCCCTGTAGTGTGGAAAGCAGTTGTAATTTTGGGAGATCTCCAGGCCCTACTGGAATGTGGCAGGGTCGTGGTTCTCCACTAGGAACACTTGTGACATAATTCCATGGATGTCTTTGGCTGAATGTGAGCAGATGGATGTATGCATATTCAGGGCTCTTTTTGTAGAAAAAGCCCAGCAGGAACTCATTAGCATAATAGGCCACACCCAACATCAGAAACTCATTAGCATATTAGGCCACACCCCCGTGTTACCAGGAGTGGTCATCCAGCCACACCCACCTTTTGCTTCTTATTCTGTTTCCCTTGTTTGTCAAAACCCAGGGCTTTTTTTGTGGCAGAAATTAATTTGCATGTTAGACCACATACCCGGAATGCAGCCAATCCCAATGAATTTCTGCTGTTGGGTGTGGCCTATTATGTTAATGAGTTCCTGCTGGGTGTGGCCAACTCAGGAGCCAGCCGGAACTCCGTTCCTGTGCGTTCCTGCCCAAAAATAGCCCTGTGCATATTTAAACAACTATTGTTCAGCATTTGCTAGGAATTGTGATGAATAAGCACAAACTATTGACCTCAACAGGATAAATTGTACTTGGCTTATTAAGTGTGTGTAGTCTGATCTGAGGAGTTCCCAAAAAAGGTTGATTGATTTCCTGTTGGCAGCTGCTAGAGCCTCCATCACCATCAAATGGAAAAATAACTTAGAGCCTTCACCTACACTACGGTATGACAAGGTATGGCAGTTTTATGTGATGGAAAAGATTGCATGTAAGAATGCCTTATCTGATAATGCAAAGCAGAAAGCTCAATTTCTGGCAACCTGGTGCCCATTACTAGATTACATGACAACCAAAGATAAAGGGCCAGAAAATGTATACCTCATAGATCTGTTACTATTGTAAGATCGTTATTGTTTTTATTGTTGCAGTAGCTCAATAATTGTATCAAACCAACAGTAAAATGAAAAAAAAAACACAATTTGTTACAAAGTTAATGTTACAATTTAAAGTCTCTAGACTAGAGCCAGTTTGGTGTGAAGAGCCAGTTTGGTGCAATGGTTAAGTGCACGGACTCTAATCTGGGAGAACCAGGTTTGATTCCCCACTCCTCCACTTGCACCTGATGGATGACCTTGGGCAAGCCATAGCTCTGTACCACCTGTTTTCTCAAGGACAGTTGTCTCAGAGCTCTCTCAGCCCCACCTACCTCACAGGGTGTCTGTCGTGGGGAGGGGAAGGGGAAGGAGTTTGTAAGCCGCTCTGAGACTTCTTTAGGTAGTGAAGGGCAGGGTATAAATCCAATCTCCTCCTCCTCCTTCTTCTCTTCTTCTTCTCCTTCTCCTTAGTTTAACAAAAATGTTCAATAAAATATATATATTTTTAAAAAGTGTGTGCAGTCTCCAGACGATCTCAGGGAAGATCCAGAACAACCAGATACCAAGAGCAGGTTTCAACTATTGTGTGCATCTTCTTGACTTTCAGGCTTTGCACATTCAGTGGTTCATGTGCATCATATTTGCATCCTCCAACATTTTGGAGCCCTTACCTGGATGGCTCAGGCTAACAGGATCCCATCAGATCTCCATAACTAAGCAGGGTCAGCCCTGGTTAGTACTTACAGGGTCAGCCCTGGTTAGTACTTGGATGGGAGACCACCAGGTTCATGATGCAGAGGCAGGCAATGGCAAACCACCTCTATTTTTCTCTTGCCTTGAAAGCCCTACAGGGTCGCCATAAACCAGCTGCGACCACAACATCTTGGAGGCTATGCATATTTGACCAGATAATGCAGACCTTCTCTGTCTATCCTTCTCCTGATATGAGCACACTCTCCATTAATGTGCAAAAAGGTTAGTCTTGGAAATGCCGATTATCTCGGTGTCCATCTTTAATTAATTTATAAACCTTTTGAAATATTTGCATTATTATTAGAAAGTGTTGTGCCCTCTTTTCCCCTGAACAGTGTGTCCTGGTCTGGAAACACTGCCCTCTAGAGGGAGATGATTTCTGCACAGGCTGGGGGGGGGGGGGGAGTCATCCTGCAACAAGACAGCAGTAGGGGAGTGAATTAAAAAAGAAGGAGGAGAGGGCTGAGGTGTTTTAAGCCAGTTTGGTGTAGTGGTTCAGAGCAGAGGACTCTAATTTGGAGAACCGGGTTTGATTCCTCATGCCTCCAAATGCAGCTGCTGGTGTGACCTTGAGTCAGTCACAGTTCTCTCAGAGCTGTTCTCTCAGAGCTCTCTCAGCACTGCCTACCTCACAGGGTGCTTGTTATGGGGAAGGGAAGGGAAAGGGATTGTAAGCTGCTCTGAGTGAAGGGCAGGGTATAAATTCAGTCTCTTTTTCTTCTTAAGTCCTGAGAGGTGAGTGTTTCGCTCTGCAAGAAGGATGACCAGAGCCGTGAGAAAGGCAATTTATTTATTAATTTAATTTGCTTCACTTATACCCCAACTTTCTCCTCAACAGGGACCCAAAGTGGCTAACACTATTCTCATCTCTTCCATTTTACCCTTGTAACAGCAACCCTGTGAGGTAGGTTCAGCTGAGAGTGTGTGACTGGCCCAACATCACCCAGTAGTGTCCTTCCATAGCAGTCTGGGGATTCAAACCAAGGTCTCACAGGTCCTAGTGTGTGCTCTAACTGCTACACCATACTGTTGGTCAAAAATCAAGGATTGATAGTTGCTATCAAGAAATTTGTCTGTGAGCCGAAGCAGAGAGCCAGCTAAAACAGCTTATTTCCCCAGTTCAATAATGATGTCACAATTCCAAAAGCATACATTTTAGGCTTAGTATTTCTTTCTCTGCTGATTTCCTGAAATTGCTAAACTCAATACAGTTACGCCCCTTCTCAAAATCTGTAATTAGAAGAACATAACTGATTTTTTTTTGCAAGCAAATACCAGCTAGGAAATTGAAAATTTGTCTCCCAGATTCATTTCCATTAGATTGTGCAGGAGGGAAAATTATCTGCCTTTTTCAATGCACTAACCTCAGAGCTCAATGCATCTCTGAATGAGCAGATTTCCCTCAATCCGTTCCATTATTCTGTTGGAAGTTCATGCTGTGTGGTGATCCATTGCTCCTTAATTCCAGTTTAAACAAGAAGAACTTCTACAATTTATTTTGGAATTGGAGCAATCTTTTTTTCCCAACCCAGGTAGAAGATTATGTCCCTTTTCCTTTTTTTAAAAAGTTAATTTTAACTAGGGATGCCAAGAATCTCATGGGGAATATGTTTGGTAGGCAGATATATTGCTTTTTAAAAATAATTGTAATCAGTCATGAGGCAAGCCTCAGATTTCCTTACCTTGCCAGCATGCCTAATGGCTTTGAAGCTGTGCAGAAGCCAAGGTGACAGAGCTTCATGTCCCTTTGCATTGCAGCTACTTTTGCACTTGCGCTCTGGATGCTTGTGTCAAGTAACTAAATGGTGTTGGAGGGAGAGGAAACTTTGACCGATTTCACACAAGCCGCTGCTCTGCCCCTGCTCTTCCCTTTCCCCCGATTGCACGCGTCAATTTACCACTATGTGCTATGTGGCCGCATTTTGATCCACAGCTTTGCTCGATTTCCCCCGCATCTTCGCGATCCTGTTTTTTGAGGATCTAGAAGACGTGAAGGAGATAGGGCAAACCTGCGGGTCAAAATGCGGCCACACAGCACATAGTGAGAAATTGAGGCATGCAGTTCGGGGGGAAGGGAAAAGTGGGGGCGGAGCAGCGGCTTGTGTGAAATTGGTCTTTGTCTCCCACAAGGCTGTGCAAAGATTCACATGTCTAAAATAACATTGATAACATAATTTGGAGAAATGCCTTCCACCCAGGAATTCACCCGAATATTGCATTCATTGTGACTGTATTTGGTCCATGTACAGGAATTCAGCTGAAAACTCAGGGCTTTTTTTGTAGAAAAAGCCCAGCAGGAACTCATTAGCATATTAGGCCACACCACTGTCAGCACAGCTTATTAGCATATTAGGCCACACCCCCATGTTGCCAGAAGAGTGGTCATCCAGCCCACCTTTTGCTTCTTATTCTGTTTACCTTGCTTGTTGTCAAAACCCAGGGCTTTTTTTGTCGCAGGAATTAATTTGCATGTTAGGCCACATACCCCTAATGTAGCCAATCCTAATGAGTTCCTGCTGTTGGGTGTGGCCTATTATGCTAATGAGTTCCTGCTGGGTGTGGCCAACTCAGGAGCCAGCCGGAACTCCGTTCCTGTGCGTTCCGCCACAAAAATAGCCCTGTGGAAACTCATAGCTGGCTGAAAGAGGAGAGTGGAGGGAAAGGAGCCATCAAGATCCCAGCACAGAGCACACCAGCTCTAAGTTATGCTAATGGCCCTGGCCAGAGCAGGACAATGGGTACTGATTCACATCTTGCTCCCAGGTTACACCCAAAGGGGACAGAGACTGCTAACAGCCAAATGGCTAGAGAGTGGTCTTGCCCACTCACAGAGGAGCCTTGATAAGGCCCAGAATTACAGCTCTGTCTCCAATGACAGAGACATTTTCCAGATTGCCTTCATGTTCGATTTTCATTCCCTGGTGTTCCCGGGTTTTTAAAAATTCGGTCCAGACAACTTTGTTAAAATCCCCATGCCGTCTCAGTCTCCCCTCACCCTGCCCCCCGGCATTCTTTCCTAAACTAGATTTTCCCATACTTTCTTTTTTTCCCCCCATTGTGAAATGAATTCACAAGATAGCCTCATGGATTGCCACTCAAAACCTGTCCAGAAAGGGTGGGTTTTGGGGTGGCAAACTTTTTAACAATATATTTGCATGCCAGCATTGAAATGTTCGGCGCTGGGGAGTGCCTGCAGTGAAACAAACACTCAGTCCCATTGGGAGCCTCAGCCCCGGTGCCTTCAGCTCTGCTTATACAGGAAGATGACTCAAGTTGAACTCTCTAGAGATCATTGCAGGATCTCCCTCCCCCCCAAAAAGCTTTAATGAAAAGAGAAATCACCAGTCAGCCAGAAGGGTGCTGCTTTGATCGCCAACAAGTTTGCCCAGGCGATCTAATAGAGGGAAATTGAATATATGGCAAAAGGGCACATTTGGTGATTCTGAGTCAATCTTCAAGGTGATCGGGGGGGGGGGGGATTCTGCAACTCCAGTTCCTTAAAAACCTGCTCTTGAGATGTTTACCAGAACAATGCAGAGAGAGACTGAAGATAAGCCTTGACGGTGGAAGGGGGAGGGGAAAGAACAATATTCTGCCTATTTTGAATGCCTTGGATCTTGTCCCCATCCCTCACCTCACACCAGAGTAGACATAATGAAGCCATTGGGGCTACTCTTGTGTAAGGAGATCACACCCTGCCCATGTATTCCGGTGTAGGGTCATCCTAGAAGTGTGATGGGTGAGGAATGCACTTTAATGGAGAGTGTGCAGCCCCCTTGAGGCTGCTGAAATGCTGTAACATTTCAGCGCGTGTGCAAAATAAAATCAGAAAAAACAAACAAATGGAAAATCAATCTTCAGTGTAAAGGTGAACAGACAAAACCAAAAAGTGGAAAAACACAAACAAAAATGTAAGTGTAAACTGATTGCACCGATCATTGCAATCATTGGAACAGTACAACACCTATGAAAACCTGAAAGGTGGCTGCAGTATAGAAAACACCAGAGATCAGTCCTGCCACAAAAAATGGCTGTTTTGGAAGGTGGCCTTTATGACATTATACCCCGCTGATATCCCTCTCCTTCCCAAACCCTCCCCTCCCCAGGTTTCACTCCCAGAGCTCCAGGAATTTCCCATCCCAGAACTGGCAACACCTCCTAGTAAGTAAATCCTTCCTTTGGGGGCCAGGTGGGAAAGATTCCCCCAGAACAGATTAGAAATTCCCACGACAGGAGGAATGAGGCTCTCTTCCATTTTGGGCTCCTTGGAAGGAAAGAAGCCATGATGGACTAAGCTTTAACCTGGGAACTCCATTCTTGTCCATGAGTCTGGGAGCAATAAAGAAAAGTCCCAGCTAGGAGATCTAAGGTAATGATGAACTCTAACCGCAGTCCCTTTAAATGGGGTTTGCAAAAAGTGTGAAAAACGGCTGAGCAGTTAGCAGTCTGCTCCCCACCACTCTGCTGTTTTTCGTGCTTTCTTGTGCAATCCCTTTAAACTTTAAAGGGACTGCACAAGAAAGTGTGCAACAGCTGAGTGGCAGGCAGCTTGCTACTCCCCATCACTCAGCTATTTTTGCCTAGGAGTCCCTTTAAACCCCTGTTTTCTTCTCAATCCATGAACTTCCATGAATTGCTTTAAAATTTTGTGGAAGTTCATGAGGGTAGTCCCATGACAAACTTTAGTTCATGAACCACGAACTGGGCAAAATGAGCAACAAATTTTGCTTCATGGTCCGGTTCATGTCCATCCCTAGTCCTTAATTAAACATCACTTAGGAAGCACCTGAAGAGGGGAGGCACAACTGTGTGTTCTCACCTTTTCTTCCCTTTGCTCAGCTTGAAAGTTTGAACAGAACATGTGTATTTTTTTATTCATTATATAAACTTTCTTCTATTTGGAACGCACTCAGTCTGATCTCTGGAAACTCACCATGCCTATTCCGTCTTGCTGTCTGAAGTATGATGATGGGGGAGGTGCAGCAGAGAAGCCCACCATCTCCAGAGCATGCCAGCTCCAAATTGCAAAGTTGCAATTGTGCTCACAGGGACTAGCGTGTAGAAATGTAGTGGCAGGAAGACAGCTAGGTGGGCCCCATAAATGGCAATGTAGGTCTGGAGTGTTAAGACGTATACTTCTGTCTCACAGGAGAAGGTAGAGTAAGAGGTACTTTTCTCCCTTTCTCACAAGACAAGGACTCATGGGCACTCCATGAAATTGCTGAGCAGCTGAGTTAGAACAGATAAAAGGAAGTACTTCTTCACTCAAAGAGTGATTAACACATGGAATTCACTGCCACAGGAGGTGGTGGCGGTTACAAGCATGGACAGCTTCAAGAGAGAATTAGAGAAACATATGGAGCAGAGGTCCATTAGTGGCTATTAGCCTCAAAGTATAGACAGGAACTCTCAGTCTGGGGCAAGTGATGCTCTGTATTCTTGGTGCTTGAAGGGGGGGGGGGGGCTTCTAGTGTCCTGGCCCCACTGCTGGACCTCGTGATGGCACCTGGTAATTTTGGCCACTGTGTGACAGAGTGTTGGACTGGATGGGCCACTGGCCTGATCCAACATTGGCTTCCCTTATGAGATGCTCTTAAGAGTCATTGCTGGTTATCCAATTTGTAATTGGTACCCGGGGGGGGGGGGGGGTTTGAGGGGAAAGGGCACATTGCCAAAAGGATACTTGGTATGGCTGTGGGATTCTTCCAGCCTCCTGGGATTCCAATCGGGATGAACAGGGAAGTGCTTCTGAGTCCATTCCTTCTCACATAGTTTTAGATAAAACCAAAATAGTAAGACTTAAAAAAACCCCACCAACACTGGAAGCATCCCAGTTTGCTACAGCTTCTGGTTCCTTAGTTCATCCCTTCCCAACATTTTGTACATATATAAAATATTGCAACAAACAAACAAACAAACACATCTTGAAGTCATCCGGTGCATGATTACAATTTAATTGTGTGGAACTTCACTGATGATCACACGTCATCCTGTGCCTCTGTGCTAAACTAGTGAAGCACCATGCAAAAAAGAATACATGTAATCCCACCATGTTTCCTGTTTAGTGTCCTCAGTGCAAACAGATGCATATGCACAGTGTTAAAACACCACAAGCAAAAGAACCTTGATGATCTCACACACCCAGTCTTATCAAGATTGCTTTTTTGCAAAGTTTTATGAATGCACCCATAATGTAGAAAAGGGGAAATGATATGAACTGAAGGAACAGAAACTTGTAGCACACCACATTTACACAGTAGAAAATTTGGAAATACAAAACAAAACAACAGGAAGTTCCTAATGCCTCAGTTCTACTTTGGGGACAAGGACAAGTCATTTCTCTGAGAAATCCAGACAGTTCCCTGGGTACAGAATTCAATTGGCTAGCTGCTATTTGGACATACTCCGGGGTTCAAATAGCCTTTGTAGAGGCCATATCTTCTACTGACAAGTGACAGAAAGCCTCATAGAATTGCCCTTGTCAATCCTTTCAGTACTTGCCAGATTCAGAGACTCAACATCATCACCAGCAACTTGATCTCAGAGCCCCGGGGCTAAACAAGCTCCCTTCCCATGTTTAGCAGGTCCAAAGAGATGCTTTGTAAGATTCTGCTTGTGGAACATGGCACAGTTGTGGAGGGAATCTGACCCTGGCTGCCTCGGCTATCAGCACAGACAATTTAACTGCAAGGCAGCCAAGGATTCTCAGTCTGCTGCCCCGTGGGAGGAGAAGCCATCACACACTCCTTTCGGGGCGTCTGCTGTTTTTGCAACTGGATGTCAGAGACGCAATTTGTTGTTTCACAAGGCTGTTGCCCTGATAACACTGAAGACAGTTTTCTCAGAACAACTTTAACTCGCCAGGATTTTAATTTGCCCGTCCTAGCCACCGTACAAGTGTGAGTCACCGTGGGTACTCGGCTAACCTAGAACATAGAGAAGATTCCCTTCTCAGTTCCTTCTTTCTTTGATTTGAGTCTTATGAACAAATGAAACTTCTTTATGTTGAATCAGGCCCATTCTGCACTCTCCATTTAATCCATGTTCACCGCAGTGTCCTCCAAGCTATTCTGCGCTAAAAACGTATTCAACCTTCTTTTTAAACTGGGTCCCCCCCCCCCAATTCTCCACTAAAATTGAGTTCAACCTTTTTTTTTTATTCCACCCCCCCCCCCCAATTCTGCATTGCATTACCTCCCTTCAGCCTGGTTTTAGTCTGCTGTTGCCCCGGGTTATTTGGATGCTGTTTTGCCCTGGACTTAGAATGCCTCGACTCGAACACCAGCCGATTTCGCACTTGTGTTTGCCCCAGGTTTGCCCTCATGCTTACACCGGAGCTTCTGGTCGATTTCACACCAGTTGCTCCGGGCTCATGTTTGCTCTGGAGTATCGCCCTGCTGCACCGGAGTTTCCCTGGAGCAAACAAATCCTGGTTTTAGAGGATTTTCCTGTTTGCTCCAGGGGAGAACCCAAAATAAAAACATACCCACTCGCCTGGCTTTCATCAGGGCTGCCCCATTGTGGGAGATTCTAATTTTTTTTGGAGAAAACCCTTCATTACGCTATATCAAAAGGGCTGAGGTTCCAAGTGGGAAAATGAACAAAATACTCCGGAGGAAACTGGGAGGGGAAATTCCGGAGAGAACGAGAGGCAACTGGCCAGTGCGAAATGAGCCTGAGAAAACCCGGAGTGGCAGGCAAATGCAGAAAGGACCTCAGTCTATTGTTCCACTATCTCAATATCATCTACTAGGGATGATTTCCAGTTTCTCCCTCCATGCATTTTGGCCCTGAAATCCCTGTTTCGATGGTGCTTTTCCCCTTGAGTGATCTGAGCCCATAATTCTTCCGAAAGGCCCAGTTTTCCACATTCTTTGTACATCAGTATTAAATATACTGGGTTTAATCCAAAATAAATTGGTAGTCTCCTCTGATTACTTCTTCCTGGTGCAGACTCCTCCCCACAGGAGGGGCCCCCTATCCCCTCCAGGAGCAGCATTTTGTAGAGATCAGTGGCTCCAGTGGGAAAAGGGAAGTGAGAAATTTCCACTCTGCAACTGGAAAAGTTTAGTTGGGATCCAACTTAATATATATAAGGACACGACTAGCTAGGATTTCCAGCTCTGAGTTGGGAAATACCTGGACGTTTGGGAGATGGAGACTGAGGGGGGTAGGGTTTGTGGAGGGAAGGGAAGGGACTTCAGTGGGGTATATTGCCATATACCAGTGAGGCTGTCACTGATCTGAGGGGGTTATGCTTGAGGTTGTTCCACCATGCTGAAACCACAAATGGAGTGTCTCTGCTCACTCCCCCCACCCCACCCGAGAAGCTTCCCATTCCCTCCCTTGCACCAGTTGCTTGTGGGCTGGATAAGAGCCCTGGATGGGCTGATTCTGGCCCCCGGGCCTTATGTTTGACACCTAAGGACTAGGATCTTGGAGACCCAGGCTTGAATCCCCACTGTGCCATGAAAGCTCATTGGGTAATTGTGGGTCAGTTACCATTCTCAGCCAAACACAGCCAAACACAGGATAAAATGGAGAAAAGAATGGTGTAAGTTGCGTTGGGTCCCCCATTGTGGAGAAAAGTGGGGTATAAATAAAGTAAATACTCAATAAATATAGTAGAAGATACAGGGGCAGATAAAAGGGTAACTAGGCTGGAGGGTGGGAAAGAGAGAAGGAAACAGGGGAAGATGAGGATGTAGGAGGAGGGACATAGTGTGGGGAAGGGGATACAGGAGAACATGAGTCCCCCCCCCGAATCTTTGCTGGTTCCCCAGTCCCCACCATGCAACTGGGCCTTAGTTCTCCCAGGTAGAAGTTGCCAAGGGTAGAGCAGGAAGGAAAGCTGAAGGGGGTGTGTGATAAAGGCAGGTTGGCTGGTTGGTGGGGCAGAGAGAAGGAAATGGGAAAAGGGGAGAGGCTATGGAGGCTTTCAGGGAAAGGAAGATGAAATAGTGTGGGAGGGGAAAATGTGACATATATATCTCTTATTATTATTATAACTGAGTTTTCGTGTGACTCTTTCCTCAACATTCCACATGCCACCTTAGCCTTTGGCCGCCTGACCTGTCAATCAGAAGCTGTCCCTATCCACTGACTGAGTACTTGAGTGCCACTGGCTAGGTACTGGGTCTGCTCCTCTTCCCCACCCACTCCTTCAGCCACTGTGCCCTCTCAGAATTACTGGCAGACAGCTTTCTCACTTGACAAAGACACTTCTCCTGCTTTCCTCCTGTGTGGGACTAGCTGTTACCTCAGTGGCTGTTGGTAGGTGTAACAAAATGGCAGTTACCTGTGTTTATAAGATGGCTGCTGTCTGTGGTTTGTTTAAAATGTTCTTCCATACGGTTCAATTGAGCTGTAGTTCCTGAGAGGAGCCTGCAGGAGTATCGCTCACTGGGTTGAATGGGGCTTCCTCATCTGCTAGCCTACAGTTCCCAGCTGCCACAAGGCCAAAAAGTGCAAGAAAAGAGGGACTGTCCCAAGGGGTGGGGCACCATCAATATAGACTCCAGCCCATCCAGGGAGGATTGTGCTTAACCCCTGTTGATTTATGCCCTGTTGGTTCATAGTGATCTCCTTGCGGTCCAAGGGACTCTCAAGAATCTTCTCCAGCAACATAATTCAAAAGCCTCTATTCTTCGGTGTTTGGCCTTCCTTATGGTCCAACTCTCGCAGTCCTACATTACTGCTAGGAATACCATTGCTTTCACCATTCAGACCTTTGTTGGCAGGGTGATGTCTCTACATTTTATTATACTGTCTAGGTTTTCCATTGCTTTCCTCCCAAGGAGCAGACGTATTTTAATTTCATGGCTGCAGTCACCATCTGCAGTGATCGTGGATCCCAGGAACATGAAGTCTGTCACTTCTTCTATGACTTCCCCCTCTATTTGCCAAGGGGTGATGGGGCCAGATCCATGATCTTGTGTGTTTTTTTTTGATGTTGAGTTTCAAGCCAACTATTGCACTCTCCTCTTTCACCCTTAGCAAGAGGCTCTGTAAGTCATTTTCACTTTCTGCCATTAGAGTGGTATCGTCTGCATATCTGAGGTTGTTGATGTTTTTCCCAGCAATCTTAATCCCAGTTTCTGATCCATCCAGGCTGGCATTTCGCATGATGTACTCTGCATATAAATTAAATAAGCAGGGGGACCGTAAACATCCTTGTCGTACTCCATTTCCTATGTTAAACCAATCAGTTGTTCCATATCCAGTTTGAACTGTTGCTTCTTGACCCATTGTGAGGCTTCTGAGTAAACCAAATAAGCCAGGCCTTGATGAAAGCAAAAAGTCCTTTTATTTCTTAATGGTCATTCAGGAACACGTTGTTTGTCAGTGATAGCAGGCTACATGCGGCAGGGACTCCTATACAGGATTCAAAAGGTAAAGGCAGGTGAACCACCAATCAGAGTAAAATAAAAGAAGCGCGAAAACCCTAACCGTTTGGTTCTCACAGAAAAAAGGTGCGGAAGCACTACACCCCCCCCCCCCCACGGCCCCTTTGTGAACTCTGCTTGTGTTTCACAGGCCAGGCACCTGGCCTAAATCAGTTTCAGAAGTCTTCAAGGTTACCAAGCAAGATTAGGCGTCTCGAGGCGCCGGAATGAACAAGACAGGGGGAGGAGGCGAGTGGGAGATAGCTCTGAGCGAGAGGGCAAGGTGACCGTGGGAGTAAGTAGCAAACCAACCTCCCGGTTAAAGAAAGAACCAGTGTTCAAGACAGACAATGAATTTATGGCAGAGAATCTGACACCCATATACAGGTCTCTCAAGAGACATGTGAGGAGGCCTGGTACTCCCATTTCTTTAAGGACTTGCCGTAGTTTGTTGTGATCCACACAATCAAAGGCTTTAGCACAGTCAATGAAGCAGAAATAGATGTTTTTCTGGTACTCCCTTGCTTTCTCCACAATCCAGTGAATGTTGGCAATTTGAACTCTAGTTCTTCTACCTCTTCAAAACCCTGCTTGTACTTCTGGCAGTTCTCTATTCACGTACTGCTGAAGCCTAGCTTGTAGGATCTTGAACATAACCTTGCTAGCATGTGAAATGAGTGCAACTATGCATTGCCCTTCTTTGGGATTGGCATGTAAACTGACCTTTTCCAATCCTGTGGCCACTGTTGCGTTTTCCAAATTTGCTGGCATATTGAGTGCAGCACTTTAACAGCATAATCTTTTAAGACCTTGAATAGCTCAGCTAGGATACCATCACCTCCTCTAGCTTTGTTGTTAGTAATGCTTTCTAAGGCCCATTTGACCGCACTCCAGGATGTCTGGCTCGAGGTCAGAGATCACACCATTGTGGTTGTCAAGAACACTGAGGTCCTTCTTGTATAGTTCTTCTGTGTATTCTTGCATCTCTTCCTAATTAACTAGATATACTGTAGTCTGAATCAGGGACCTTCATGGAGATACATTCCCTCACCTGCTATCTACTTCACCGAGCTGTAGCTCTCAGGTAAGGGGCCTCTTTCCTAGCCATGCTAAAGGTTGATTCGGTAGTGAGGAGTCAAGTTGAGTGAGCTTTTCCTTGACCAGCTTCTGTTTCTGATACAAGATGCTGACCAAATGTATCACTGGCTTCTTAGAAAATGCATGACACAAACTCTCACCATAGTTTGTCGGGTAAGTGGACTGTAGTGAGTTTTTTTTTTTTTTTAAAATTCTCAGTCCCTTTGGTATAATGTTCAGTCTTCTGCATTTGATGAGAAAGACGATATCTGTTTGTAACTGTGCAAGTTTCTTCACAAGGTTGATGGATTTCCATTCTGTATGGCTAAGGTCAAATTTACATCTGACTTTCCTGCTAGAATCATTCTAGTTAAAAAAAAAAAAAAACCCTGTCTATACCTGTTTCTAGTTTCAAACCATACTTGTTCTAGTTTATAAATTGTTTACATTCATTAATTGACCTCCTGGGGTCAAGCTAGCATTATATTGCTTTAAACAAATGCTGTTGCTTAGTAGTCTTCAGACCCCCTGGAGTGAAATTTGAAACCAGCGTGAAATGAGCTTGGGAAAAGACAGCAGTCAAACTACTTCAGAGGGGAGGTGTAAATCGGGCCTAAATGTGGTGCCTTCCACAGAGACAGATCAAGACGGGTAGCCGTGTTAGTCTGTCTGTAGCAGTAGAAAAAAGCAAGAGTCCAGTAGCACCTTGGGTGCTACTGGATTGAAGGAGGAGGAGATTGGATTTATACCCCATCCTTCTCTATCCAAAGGAGTCTTAGAGCAGTTAACAATCTCCTTTCCCTTCCCCTCCACACAACAGACACCCTGTGAGGTAGGTGGGGCTGAGAGAGCTATTTTGAGAACTGCTTGTGATAGAACAGCTCTGAAAGAACTTGTGACTGACCTAAGGTCACACCAGCAGCTGCATGCAGAGGAGTGAGGAATGAAACCCAGTTCTCCCAGATTAGAGTCCAAACTCCTAACCAGTATACCAAACTGGTTCTTGCTCTTTCCTTCTGCTACGGACAGATTAATATGGCTACCCATCTTGATCTTGCCATGCTATCTGAGATCCTTCTGCTGGAGATGAACTTGGAACTAAAGCTGAACATATTTCATCTCCCCAGTTATGGTTTAGCTAGGAGAATGTCTAAAATTAGTTCTAGAATTGTGTCATGTATATTTGTTGCAGCTTGCAGTTCCTATAATTCATTTGCATTTTTCCACTCCTCCTCTGCATAGCTAATTCCCAGATGTGCATCAATGAAATTGGGAGGGGAAATCTTGACATATCCAGATTCTTTGAGGGTGATCTCTCAGTATTGCAAAGCTGTGCACAACAGTAAAGTGCCACATGAAAAGATTCTGAGTAGAACTGTATATAGCAATCACAGCAAGGTTGCTTTTTTGCAGTGTTTTATTATCACTGTGCATATGCACGACTTAGAGAGGGGAGAGAGATGGATGTAAAGGAAACAGAAGCTGTGACATGTGGAGTGCTAACTACAACATTCAGAAACAATAAGCAGGACAGTGGAAGATTCCTCATCTCTCTATAGAAACTGCTAAATTATAAGGAAGATCTGAGGAACTGCATGAGGAAATTAGGAAACACAACTTAAAATTGAGGGGTCTGCCAGAAGATATTGAAAGAAGAGTTGGTTGTTTTTCTCAAAAAGCATTCCGGGTCCTTTTTTGGCTATATAAAATAGTGCTGCAATATTTATTGAGAAAATGTCTACATTTATTAATCTATGAAATAAGGATACAGTTTTGCAGAAAATATGGCAAGGTGACAAATTAATGGTTGAGCTAAGACCCTTTTAAACTGGCAATGCCATCACAGATCTGGGAATGGTGTTTTTTTTTCATGAAAACCATTGCCTCTGGTACTGAGACATGACCCTTTCTCAAATATTTCCATATCATGACCCAAACACACAGTACTTTTTTGACAAGCCAGGTCTGTTTCCCCAGACCCAACTCACTTTCTCTGCAACTCCTCACTTTGGGAAAATGGATCATGGGAGGGGGAACAGGAACCCCTCCTCCCCATCCCACACTGCAGTTCTGAGCCGACTCAGGCTCCCATTGATTTCTAAAGTGGCATTCCTTGCAGCTGCTGTGTGGCTGCAGGGGGAGTGAGTTGGGTCTGGTTTGGCCCTTTACCTATCTAGGAAGCACAGTTTAGATTTGCCTCTTTATAAATCAATTATTGAGGGAACTGTCTTGCTCAGAGGTCCCCAACAAAGTACCTGTGGGCAACATGGTGCTTTCCAGCAGTTTTCAAGTACCCACCAAGTGTTTTTATAACAGAGCCAAGCCAAGTGGGGCTTTTACCCAGCAAGGCTACTGATTGGCCACTGGAGATTTGATTGACTCTACAGATCTTTTAAAACATGGCTTTGTCAGCAGTTGTCACTATAGCAGAAGGACTGCGTGACTGCAAGTAAGCCACAGCAGCCATTTTGTGGCTGGCTCTGCTTCACATGGCAGCCATTTTGTGGCAGCCTTTTTTGGCTGCACCCAACATCCTATGTTAGAATTCCAAAGGCAACTACTGGCTCAAAAAGGTTGGGGACCCCGGTCTGGTTTCCTGTGTACATCAAATACGGTACAGAATATGCAGGGAGTACCACTTGAGGAAGGGTAGGCCTATGAAGGAATTTTCCTTGAGGTGGGATGTCATTCTTTAAAACATGGGGAACTGGGTTAAAACAAATAAAATGAATTTTAACAGAGATACATGTAAAGTTCTGCATTTAGGTAGGAAAAATCAAATGCATAATTATAGGATGGGGGAGGCTTGTCTTGGCAGTAGCATCTGTAAAAAGGATCTAGGGGTCTTAGTAGACCATATGCTGAACATGAGTCAGCAGTGTGATGCGATAGCTAAAAAGGCAAATGCGAATTTGGGCTGTATCAACAGAAGTATAGTGTCCAGATCACACAAAGTGATGGTACCACTTTACTCTGCTCTGGTTAGACCTCACCTGGAGTACTGTGTTCAGTTTTGGGCACCACAATTTAAGAAAGATATAGACAAGCTGGAATGTGTCCAGAGAAGGACAACAAAGATGGTGATGGGTCTGGAGTCCAAGTCCTATGAGGAAAGGTTGAAGGAGCTGGGTATGTTTAGCCTGGAGAGGAGATGACTGAGAGGTGATATGATAACCATCTTCAAGTACTTGAAGGGCTGTCATATAAAGGATGGTACGGAGTTGTTTTCTGTTTCCCCAGAAGGATGGACCAGAACCAATGGGTTGAAATTAAATCAGAAGAACTTTCTGCTAAACATTAGGAAGAACTTCCTGACAGTTAGAGTGGTTCCTCAGTGGAACAGGCTTCCTCAGGAGGTGGTGGGCTCTCCTGCTTTGAAGATATTCAGAGGCTAGATGGCCCTCTGACAGCAATGCGGATTCCGTGAATTTAGGCAGATCATGAGAGGGAGGGCAGGAAGGGTTGCACCAGTGCTTAGTTCTCGTGGCCCTTTCTTACACGCTCAGGGAAATGCTGATTGGCACTTTGGGGTCAGGAAGCAATTTTTCTCCACGCCAGATTGGCTGGAGATCCTGGAGTTTTTTGTGGGTTTTTTTGTCATCTTCTGGGTGTGGAACAGCGATCACTGGGTGTGTGTGTGTGTGGGGGGGGAGGCATTTGTGAATTTCCTACATCATGCAGGGGGTTGGATTAGATGACCCTGGAGGTCCCTTCCAATTCTATCATTCTGTGTCACAGACCCTGGGAGAAAGCTACAAGTTTATCTTACTGTATTAAACTATAAGCCTGCAGGTCGGGCCATCTCTGTTTGAAATGTTGACTGGCATCTAATAGGGAGAAAGGATGCTTTGGATGTTCAATGCGAGATGGCTTCTAATGGTGCACTTCCCCCAATTCTGAACCCATTATGAGGGGAGCCCGCAATTCCCCTGGACTCGTAATGCAACCTCTTAGCCCCTACGACGTGAGACAAGAAAAAAATGTAAGCTATTTCAAGAGTCTGGTACAATGGGTGGGAAAGGAAGCTGAAATATCTTTCTGTGACTCATTTTTACAGACTCATAAATGACTCTAATAATTCAGAAGCAGGGATGGCTGGGCCACCGTGGCATCTCTTCCTACAGAGCTCAAACAATTTGGGATACAGGAAGAAATTTGCAAATCTAATGCGAACATCCGTCTCTTTGATGAGCGTTCAGGTTTTCTTTCACATCTTTTGACATTTTGCACCAACTACACATGCTTTGGGAACTTCAATTGAAGTGGGCGATTTATCTCTCCCATGTACCTCCGAGGTGGAAACCGTCAGCCACCCTCTTCCTAGGTAAACAAGTCACAGAAGCATGAATTTGCAAAGGATAATTGAGTGCTGGAATCACATAAGCCTCACGCCCACTCCTGTGAATCCAGAACTGAAAGTTCGCACATAGGTAAAGACAACTTTTATTTTGAAAATGTCACTGTACTGCATAATGGTGTCTCTCTACACACCAACAGTATGGATGCTCACTGCTTGCTAGAAGCCAAAGGAGAGGAGATTGGCTTTGGATGCGAGTGACCCAAATTAAGAAACTTGCTTAGCCACAGAGCAGCAGATTAAAGATTCTGAATGTCTCATCCTTGTCTATTTGGACCTTGGTGGATTTGATTTCTCCCTTCCACAAACTGAAACTGGTCCATTTTCTTTTTCACCACACCATGTTTTTCCCCCCTCCTGTCAAATGTCCATACTTCTCACTGTTGTTTGTATAGCAATAAATCAGCATTATACATTATGCATTTATTATACGCATAAATACGATACATGTACACGGTGTATAAATCCTGCCAACATGCATACACGATGCAGGCGAGTCTACAAAACTGACGCCCCCAGAGCAGAGAACTGAAACTATTAACAAATCTTAAATGGATAGAGAATGTAAAAACCTTCACTCACCCTTAGAGCATTTTACCCTTTCCCTTGAGTGTTTCGGGATTGCAGTTTGTGTTGCTTTTATTTCCTCCTTCACTGCACCTGCAAGAGGGATAGAGTTAAGGTGGGAGGGAGACACGTTGACCCCCCCACTCACACATGGGTAAAACGTTGTGTTCAGACTGGCAGTTTGGCCCGATACAGACACATTTCACAAACAAATAAAATGGGCCTGATAACACAGCCACATCTGTCAGGTGTTCCCCGGGTGTACTCACCCCGTCAGAGGATGACTTGGAGCAGGTTAAAAAGTCACCACCTACGAAGTGGTGTTTTTGTTTCCCTGCACATTCATCACACATGGCCAGATGTCTGAACATGGGGGAGTGCGCACAGAATGGATTTGGCAGTCTGAACCTGCAGATTCATTCTGCCACTGAGGACGCGGGGTTTTTTAAAATTGCCTATATGCACATGCATGTGCACTATGTGCGTGCATGGATTTTGGAAATTTTTGGCAGTGCGCTCTGTGGCTGATACGCTACAATAATGTGGATGCTTTACCATAGGCTGTCTCTGTAGGTAGCCTTCAGCAGGGTGTGCTGTGTGGCTGATATGCCCCCCAATAATTTCAGCCGGTTCAATTAGAAGCGGTACCATATCGCACCAAGCCGCCAGTGTGATCACTTTGGTGCAAAGTGCACATGGCACAGATGCAGTTGACAGTGAGAACATCTGCATTCCCTCCTTACTTGCTGGAGGATGCCCTAGGGGAAGACAAGCGGCTTCAATGTAGGATTCATGGTGTTCCACTCCTAGAAACAGGCCCATCAGCAAGATTTCTTTTTGTTCAGGGGTATTTAAATTTTTAAGGGGGCAGTTAAATTACTGTTAATTAAATTAATCTAAACGTCTTTAAAGGGGGAGGCTCCCAGCCTGTTTCTAGCCCTCCCTTTCCAAGCTATTTGTAGGGCAGGGGTTTGAATTACGGGGGCATGGCCCCAGAATGCCCCACTGTCGCTACGGGCCTGCCTGGGAGTCAGCTGCCATGTCCATCCCTTAAATCAGAATGGCCCATGAGCTCTTATCCCAAGCTTCTTGCAAGGGCCAGGGCCTGCAAACTGGAGCTCTTCCACCAGGCCTTCGATTAGGAGCTGCCACCAGTTACCACCAACCATCGCCAGTACCATCTGTGATGAGGGCTGGCCCTGAAGGAAGCCCGGACCTGGCAGCCACGGAAGGCTGGGCTGTGACCCTAGTCTTTGGTACGAGGGGGTTTTACAGGATGCCATCTTCTTGGCTGTATATCTCATCACTACGAGCACTTGATTTGCAAATCTCTTTTGCACCGTGTGCCATATTGTAAGCTGCCCTGAGCCCGTTCGCGGGGAGGGCGGGGTGAAAGTCTGCAAAATAAATAAATAAATAAATAAAAGAGGAACGCGCTGCTGTGTGCTCTTTTTATGGTGATCCCCAGCTAATTCGTAAGGGTCAACAGAGGGGTGAGTAAAACACTGATAAATGGAGGCAGTTGAGAGAGAGAGCTGGTGTGGCGTAGTAACCAGCCATGCAATAGCACAGGGGTGGGCAAACTTGCTCAGCGGAAGAGCCACCTAGAACAGGGGTGGCCAAACTTGCTTAACGTAAGAGCCGCATAGAATAAACATCAGATGTTTGAGAGCCACGAGACATGAACAAATATTACCTGCTTTTATTGGAAAATAAGCAAATTTGCTTTTTATTAACATTAAATGAGACTGCCAAAAATTATAACAAAAGGGGTAAAAGCAGATATTGATAATGATATTAATTTGTCCAATGATATTTGTTTGCTAATGATATTTAGCTTCCCCAGCCGCCCTGCCGGGAGCCACATAATATATGTGAAAGAGCCGCATGCGGCTCCCGAGCCACAGTTTGCCTACCCCTGCAATAGCAGAGGGGTAGCTGTGCATATTGTAGTCCATATTGTAGCAAAATAAAACAAAAGTCCATTGGCACCATGGGTTTTGTTTTACCTTAAAGACTAGCAGCATTAATTCCAGTAGGAGACTTTGTGTGTCAGAGCTCACTTCTTTAGAAGCTATCTGTCACAACCATTCATTTGTGAGCCAGTTTGGTGTAGTGGTTAAGTGCGCGGACTCTAATCTGGGAGAACCGGGTTTGATTCCCCACTCCTCCACTTGCACCTGGCTGGATGACCTCGGGCAAGCCATAGCTCTGTACCAGCTGTTCTCTCAAGGACAGCTTGGGAAAGAGCTCTCTCAGCCCCACCTACCTCACAGGGTGTCTGTTGTGGGGAGGGGAAGGGGAAGGAGTTTGTAAGCCACTCTGAGACTCCAAGTGAGTGAAGGGCGGGGTATAAATCCAATCTCTTCTTCTTCTTCTTCTTCTTGTGGTGACTTATTAATGCAAATATGTGCAATGGTATGAAGAGGGGGCAACTTCAAGGAGAGCTATGCTCTTCTAATTGTCCATGTTAGCAATTCAGATCTTGCCTCTTCCTGTTGTTTTTGAGCAGGGCTGCCAAGCCATGCCTGGCAACCTGCAGGAGGTTCAGTTCCAGGGAAAACCTGGAAGTGATGTAGGGTAGCTCAAGGAGTCACTGGAAACTCTGTGCTAAAACCATAGAGTTCCTGGTGATTCCAAGAGTTACTCTACACCACTTCTCGAATTCCCCTGCAACTGACATAGCGGCACAGAGGACTGAACTTTTTAATTTTATTGTTTCCCTACTACTGCTTGGAGCGACAATGGAACACCTTCCACCATAGCAGGAGTCCTGGCAGCCCTCTTCCTGAGCCCCCCAGGTCCAGGAGACCAAGGCTTCCATCTTTGCTTTGCCCTGTAGCTGACTGCATAACTTGGACCCAATCATTCTTTCTCAGCTTAGCCCAACTCAGGAGGAACATGCTCAACAATCAGATTTAATCTTGCTTGCAAGGGCTGTTTTCTCTAGAGCAACCCATGCTCTTGAATTGCTGTGTTTTGTTGTTGTTGTTGTTGTTGTTCAAGTTAAAGCAAATTGTATTTATGTAATTTCCGTAAACTTCATTGGTGACATTCATCATCATATCAGTCAGTCAGTGGTTGCTCTTGGAACGTGCTCTGGACTTATTGGGTTCCTGGGGTCTCTGGGAATTCTTCAGCCTTCTGAATCTATCCAAGAGGTTCTAAAGACTACTGTTCCCTTTAGTTTCCCAGCGTGAAACTGGGGAAGACTGGGGAAAGGTAATTTTCAAGAACAGTCAGGACTTCTGTTTCAAGAGCCATCCCTTTGACAATTTAGCTCCCCAGGGTTTTTGTAGAAAGATAAGCTTTATGATATGGAAGGGGGGAATAGTAAAGGTAGGGGACACCTGTGAAGATGTGTGTGCATTTTGTGAGCGTCCCATTGAACACTCACAAATAACTTTGGTGTTTTCTGCATCTTTAGGTGAACTCCTACAGTGGACACCTAATTCAGGGGTGTCAAACATGCAGCCTGGGGGCCGGATCAAGCCCCCAGAGGGCTTCTATCAAGCCCGCAAGGGTTTGCGGATCAAGCCCCCAGAGGGCTTCTATCAAGCCCGCAAGGCTGTCTCCTGCTTCTTCCTCCAGTTTTGCGGCTGCTGTTGCATCATAGCTTGCTTTCCCAGACTCTTTCAATCACTCAGGAGAGATAGATAGGCAAGCTTCTGCTCCCTGCACTGGGCTGAGGCTCCTCCCCCTCCCAGATTGCTACAGGACGGACATTTTGATGCAATAATTCAGAGCAAGAAGTGTCAGTTATCTAAGACTATTTTAAATCAACAAAATATTGCAAGAATGCTAATGTTTCAAGCATGTTATTATTTTAAGTAAAAAAAATCTTTGTGTTTGTGTCCTTTATAAAGTTTATCTCTCTGCCACCTGGCATTACATTTTATGGCACACATGGCCCGGCCCGACAAAGTCCAATTTATGTCACATCCGGCCCTCCATAACAAACGAGTTTGACACCCCTGATCTAATGGGTCAGGTGGTGGGGAGGAAGAGCCATGCACACCACGGGGGAGCTTCTGGAAATAAGGGCCCATTGAAAATATACAAATAATCATATGGGTGTGCAATCAACAGCAAAATAATGAGGACAAGATGGAAACCATTAGACCATTGTGGAACCCTGGACTCTGGAGGCAAGGGAGCACTCTAAGGGGGGGGGGGAATACAAGCGATGTTCCACCACAGTCCTCTTGAGGCTTGGACATGAAACTGCAGGCAATGGCTCCACCCTGCTCTTTGCCTGATACAGCGATCCATTGAAAACCAAACCCATCATACTCCATAGAGCATAGTGTTGCATGTTTGGCTCACTTGCTGTAAATGAATGGATTTTCCTCATTCTTTCCTTTTACTGCTCCAACTCCCCCACTTCTCTACACTGCATTCCACTCTTCTGTAGTCCAATATAACGATGAGAATTAGACAGTTATGTGATCGGAGCATGCAGAGGGGGCACATGTAAATTTTGTTCTCCTGCAATGCCAGTGTGCACATCCATATCGATAATACACTAAAACACGATTCACCCCCTCTAGCATTTTCTCTGACAGCCAGTGTGGTGTAATGGTTAGAGGGTCAGACAAGGATTTGGGAAGCCCAGGTTCAAATCCCCCCTCTTGCCATGGAATCTGATAGAGTTGGACTATAAGGAAGGCTGAGCGCTGAAGAATAGATCCTTTTGAATGATGGTGCTGGAGAAGACTCTTGAGAGTCCCTTGGACTGCAAGGAGATCAAATCAGTCAGTCCTAAAAGAAATCAACCCTGGCTGTCCCCTGGAAGGCCAGATCCTGAAGATGAAGCTCAAATACTTTGGCCAAATGAGAAGGGAGAATACCCTGATGCTGGGGAAGATTGAAGGTCAACGAAGAAGGAGACGGCAAAGGATGAGATGGTTAGACAGTGTCATCAATGCAACAAACATGAAACTAAGCGAACTCCAGAACACGACAGAAGACAGGAGGGCCTGTTGTGATGTGGTCCATGGGGTCGCGAAGAGTTGGACTCGACTGTGCGACTGAACAACAACAAGCCATGGAATCTTGCTGGGTGACCTTGTTCCAGTCAAATAAACTCAGCCTAACTTTTCAAGTTCTTGAAAGGCTGCCATATAGAGGAGGGTGCAGAGTTGTTTTCTGTTGCCCCAGAAGGTCGGACCAGAACCAATGGGTTGAAATTAAATCAGAAGAGTTGGACTATAAGAAAGGCTGAGCGCCGAAGAATAGATCCTTTTGAATTATGGTGCTGGAGAAGACTCTTGAGAGTCCCTTGGACTGCAAGAAGATCAAATCAGTCACCCCTAAAAGAAATCGACCCTGGCTGTTCCCTGGAAGGCCAGATGCTGAAGATGAAGCTCAAATACTTTGGCCACCAAATGAGAAGGGAGAAGACCCTGATGCTGGGAAAGGCTGAAGGTCAAAGAAGAAGGGGACGGCAAAGGATGAGATGGTTGGACAGTGTCATTGATGCAACAAACATGAAATTAAGCGAACTCCAGAACACGACAGAAGACAGGAGGGCCTGTCGTGATGTGGTCCATGGGGTCACGAAGAGTTGGACTCGACTGTGCGACTGAACAACAACAAGCCATGGAATCTTGCTGGGTGACCTTGTTCCAGTCAAATAAACTCAGCCTAACTTTTCAAGTACTTGAAAGGCTGCCATATAGAGGAGGGTGCAGAGTTGTTTTCTGTTGCCCCAGAAGGTCGGACCAGAACCAACGGGTTGAAATTAAATCAGAAGAGTTTTTGGCTAACCATTAGGAAGAACTTTCTGACAGTTAGAGCCGTTCCTCAGTAGAACAGGCTTCCTCGGGAGGTGGTGGGCTCTCCTTCTCTGGAGGTTTTCAAATGGAGCCTAGATGGCCATCTGACAGCAATGCTGATTCTGTGAACTTAGGGACTGATTTTGCACTGGCCAGTTGCCTCTTGTTCTCTCCGGAATTTCCCCTCCCAGTTTCCTCCGGAGTATTTTCTTCATTTTCCCACTTGGAACCTCAGCCCTTTCAATATAGCGTGACAAAGGGTTTTCTCCAAAAAAATGTAGAAACTCCCACAATGGGGCGGCCCTGATGAAAGGTGGGCGAGTGGGCGTGTTTTCATTTTGGGTTCTCCCCCGGAGCAAACAGGAAAATCCTCTAAAAACAGGATTTGTTTGCTCCAGGGAAACTCCAGTGCAACAGGGCGATACTCCGGAGCAAAATATGAGCCTGGAGCAACTGGTGTGAAATCGACCAGAAGCTCCGGTGTAAGCATGAGGGCAAACCTGGGGCAAATGCTAGTGTAAAATTGGCCAGGCAGATCACAAGAAAGGAGGGCAGGAAGGGTTGCACCAGTGCTCAGTTCTTGTGGTCCTTTCTTACACACCCAGGGAAACGGTAATCACCACTTTGGGGTCAGGAAGCAGTTTTTCTCCAGGCCAATTTGGCTGGGGATCCTGGAGGGGTTTTTTGCCATCTTCTGGGCATGGAGCAGGGGTCATTGAGAGTGTGGGAGGGGGGGGAGCGTTTGTGAAGTTTCTGCCTTGTGCAGGGGGTTGGACTAGGTGACCCTGGAGGTCCCCTCCAACTCTATGATTCTGTGATTCTGTAGCCCACTTCGCAGGGTTGAGGATAAAATGGAGGAGAGGCGAGTGAAGTAAGCAAGCCACGTTGGGTCCCTGTTGGAGAGAAATGCAGTAAAAAATGAGCAAATAAATTTTTTATTGATGTCCACAGGTGTTCTTATTTGTAACAGTAATCAGGATTCCGTTTGATATTTTACTAAGGTACACTTGCACTCTACCCATTGGTAAACCACCAAGTGCGCACATTGATCACAACTGAACTGCACAAACAATGTGTTAAGAGTGTTCATTTGCAGTAGTTTATTAAAGCACATGTGTGCAGTGGGAATGCAGAGCTGAAAAATGCTCACATGAACTAAAGCAAAAGAAAGAAATGGCCTGCTGAGCCCGCTTGCGGGAAGGGCGGGGTATAAATGTGAAAAATAAAATATATAAATAAATAAATAAATAAAAATTAAGAAATAGCAAATGGAATAATGGTGGATTCTTAATTGATTCTATGAAGAAGATCAAATACTACAGAACTCTACAGTTCAAGGACAAATGTGAGGAGAACACTTAAGAACATAAGAGAAGCCAGTGTTGGATCAGGCCAATGGCCTATCCAGTCCAACAGTGTGTCACACAGTGGCCAAAAACACCAGGTGCCCTCAGGAGGTCCACCAGTGGGGCCAGGACACTAGAAGCCCTCCCACTGTTGCCCCCCCCCCAGCACCAAGAATACAGAGCATCACTTGCCCCAGACTGAGAGTTCCTATCTGTACCTTGTGGCTAATAGCCACTGATGGGAGCACTTGCGGAAAACAAACTGGCCGACAACGCAAGCTGCTCATGCATCTGCCCTACTGTTTGAATCCCTGCCTTACCCTTCCAAGGAGCTAATAAAACCATGCCTTGCCTTCTGCATGTTTCCCTGGCACAGGATGTCCATTCAGCAGAGGCATCCCGGCATCAGAGCCCATCGATGTGCATGTTAGCCACTAGCCCTGCATGCTCGGCTCATTAGAAACAATTTGCATGCTGCATATCAGGATGACAGCTCTAGCAAGGGATTTGTTTAGCTAATTTAGAGTAATGGAGAAGAGAAATTAATCACTTTAACACTGATGCTCCCTGGCACGCCGAGGCTACATATCGCGGCACGCACCTGTCATTCCTGAACCCTGCTCGACGCCCCCTTCCCAGATCTCCTTGCCTCTCCGCCTCTGAGCTGGGAGATCACTGTTACAATCACAGGCCCAGGATATCAGGACAGGAGCTGTCAGCAAAAGGGGGGGCAAGGGAGAATACCGGCCCTCGCAGCAAGGTTAAAGCAAACAGGATTATCCTTCTGAAGCACTCCTGAGTCCTGATGCGTTGGAAACAGAGGAGCAAGCGAAGGGATGGTAACCTAAGCAGTCGGGATCCAGAAGTACAGAGGCGCTTCTGGGCTCGCTTTCATCCAAGGCAGCAAACCCCCCCCCGCCCCAACCTTGGGTAATGCAACTTGAGGCCACGGCTCTATTAATCATTCATTCTGTCCATACTAATGGGAGGCGAGAAATGGTGATACATGCAGCCAAAGCCCCCTCATTGCTACAAACCATGGCAGGCGTTCAGCCGAAAGAAGCAGAAGGCAGAAAACAATGGCTTAGGACGATGATCCAATTATCCTGTCTCCGGCTGTAGCTGTAGGGGCTGCACATAGAACAAAGGCAGTCTCAAGGAAGATGCGTACGGAATTTGTTCCTTCTGAATTTCTCCTCCGATTTGGGGAGTCACAAAGTACCCCAATCTTGATCCAAGGGCAACTCCAAGGTGTTTGCAATCTAATGCCCTTCCATTTTAATAGCCAGGCAAAGCTCCTGGCACTTTTCAGTTTCATGTAGTCAGGGGTCATTTCGTAGAAAAAGCGCTGCAGGAGCTCATTAGCATAACTCATTTGCATAACTCATTTGCATATGCCACACCCCCTAGCATACCGGAAGTGTGTCAGAAGGCAACACCCACCCCTCAGGCTCCACTCCACAGGTGAGTGAAACTGACCTGCCCTCCATTCCCTTCCCCATCCAACACTTTGTGCAATAAAAATAAGCGTAAAGAACACACCCTCATTCTGTTCCTGCTCCCTTGAAACCACCAGGTTTCAAGTAGACGAGATAGCCAGGTCATGTGCACCACACCATCCCTTCCCCTTCCCCTCCCCACAACAAGATACCCTGTGAGGTAAGTGGGGCTGAGAGAGGTCTTTTGAGAACTGCTCATGAGAGAACAGCTCTGAGAGAACTTGTGACTGGCCCAAGGTCACACCAGCAGCTGCATGTGGAGGCGTGGGGAATCAAACCCGGTTCTCCCAGATTAGAGTCCAACTCCTGACCTCTACACCAAACTGATGGGGTGGAAGCTGCTGAAGGGTTGGTGAAATTTCTCCAGTACTTATGTGCCATGTGCCCAGATAAAAAATGGACTACTTAGAAAATTTATATGCCACCTTGAGCAAGCCTCTGGAAAAGCAGCAGGCAGTCATAAAAGGAACAATGATAAAAATTACCAACATTAAAACAAAACATTAAAAACAATAAAGACCCTAGCAGGGTTTTCCCTGGGGCGCTGCGCCTCTGTGCTGCTCGGGGAAGTCGAGGAGGGGGCGGGGCTTGGTCATGTGCCCGCCCCCTGGGCTCCTCACTCCCGGAGCTGTGCTCCTGTGCGCTCCAACGGATCCCTGCATGTCGTTGTGGAGGAAAGTGTCACTAAGTCACAACTGACTTATGGTAACTCCCATGGGGATTTCAAGGCAAGAGATGACCACAGGGGGTTTGCCACTGCCTGCCTCTGTGTAGTGACCCTGGACTTCCTTGGTGATTTCCCATCCAAGTACTAACCCGGACTGATGATGGCTTAGCTTCTGAGATCTGATGGGACGGGGCTAGCCTGGGCTATCCATGTCAGGCTGAGTGTCCCAATAGCTGCCGGGGGTGGGGGTGGGTGGGTGACCTTTGGCAGTACAAAAATAGAATAATGGCAAAAGAAAGGGGGAAAAAAATTTAGAAAATGTAGCCCTTTTTCAATGTTTCTCCCAACTTTTGTCTAACGAAATTCAAGGTCAATAGCACCTTAAAGGCCATCAGCATTTTCCAGGGTAGAACCTTTTGTGAGTGAAAGCTCACTTCATCAGATACAAGTAGGAAGGAAGATCCCTCTGCCCTTTTATCCCAGTCAGAAAATGGGAGGGGCATTGGGGAGAATGGCCACTTGGAGTCAGTATGCAGAGGTACAATGCAAAATGAAAGCAGAGCTGGGAGACAGGTATACAAGTGGTCACAAGTTCATCCTTTTTCTTAAAGTAATACACATGTGTGGCTGCCTTCGTAGTCTGCTAATTATTCCAGCTGGTGGGGAATGCAGAAAATTAGAGGAGAAGAAGAGGAGGAGGAGGAAGAGGAGGATTTATACCCCACCCACATGGAAGCTCAGAGCAGCTTACAAACTCCTTCCCTCCCCCTCCCCAGAACAGACACCCTGTGAGGTAGATGGGGCTGAGAGAGCTCTGAGAAAACTGCAACTGACTCAAGGTCACCCAGCTGGCTGCATGTGGAGGAGTGGGGAACCAAATCTGGTTCTCTGGAGTAGAGTCGTCCAGTCACGACAGAGCCCGGCAGCCCAGCTGGGCAGACAGGCTGGCAAGCACACCCTGGGTGTGACTTGGCTGGAGACAGTCAGCAGAGCGTTGCAGCAAGTCCCAATCTCAAGGCAGAGGCATAGTCAGAACGTACCAGAGGTCAGAATCCATAAATCAAGACAAGGTCAGTCAGGAGCAGAGCGGAAGCCGGAGTCAAGGAATGCCAAGGGTCAAAAGCTGGGGTCCAGGATCAGGATGCAGAAAGCAGAAGTCCAAGAAGCAAGCTGGGTCGGAAGCCAGAGAATCAATCAGGATCAGAGGCAAGGTATACAGGAACGGAGGGCTCTGACAACAATGTTACCAGCACGGATTGCTATCTGCCAGCAGCCTTGTTAAATAGTGTGCTGGCTCATTAACCACTTAGCACTGCTGTGCTAAGTCCTGGCTCCTGTTAGTACTCAGGACTTAATGATCTTCGCCCCTGCCTGCGTGCTTCCTTGCGTCACCTAGTCAGCTCTTGCCTTCTCCTTTCACGGAGCCTGCTGACAGGTGGAGGCGAGTCTGGTGGAGAATTGTCAGCCCCAGGTGGTTTTGGTTGAGGGCTTGGCTGTGGATCCTCTGCAGGACTTACGTCTTCTGCAGTTAACTGAGCCAAGTCCTCCTGTCCATGGCTGTCAGGCACTGGGTCTAGGGCTAAGTCAGGGGCAGGCATGACACCTCCGCTCTTAACACCAACACCAAACTGGCTAAGAGATAAGAACCCTACCCTGGAAAAGTGGTGTAGGTTTTCAAGGAGCTACTGGTCTCAGACGTTGTACTGCTATCACAGACTAACAACTTGAAACTACCTTTTGTGTATTTCACTCTATTTGTGCAATAGGGGTAAATAATACCCCATAGAATTAACACTGCAATTTACCAAAAAAATCAACAACCAAACAACCCCCAAACAAACATAGGAAGGCATGAAGCACTACAGGTTAATGGAACTCATTAAGGCTGACGAATGCAAGGAGTAGGAAGGTGTAAAAGATTTTATCATTTCCCTCCTGTATTTCTAGGTCAATTTGATTCCCCTTCTCAAGCAGGGGCTAATTACAGGGAAGGGACGGGCCAAAAACCAAGAATGCTTTATTTCCTTTTTCCTAGAAAAGCTGCTTGGCTCCTATTGGCTTCCATTTTCATCTTAGGCAAATGCATCAAGCTGTTTTATACGGTCCAACTCTTGCATTGCAATCCTAAAGGCAATTTCCTGGGAGTAAGCCACGTTGAATGAAATGGGATTTACTCCTGAGCTGGCTAGCTTCCTAAGTCTAGCAAGGTCAGTATTCTGTACTCTGGCTGGCTGTGGGTCTGACATACAGATCTTTTATATCTTCTCCTACCTGATTTTTAAAATTATTTTTACTGTCGAGGCGGTTGGGGATTGAATCTGGGACCTTCTGCGTGCAAAGCCGAGGCTTCACCACTGAGCCATAGTCCCACCCCTCGTAAGGCATTCACTGCTAGGGTACTTGTGGGAACAGAAAGGTTCAGCAAAAGAGCATAGTTAAATGAGGAATAAGGAACAGAGAGTCCGGGCTTGCCTGGTTTCATCAGATCAGGCAAGCTAAGCAGAGTCAGCCCTGGTTAGCACTCCAAGGGGAGACCACCTGGAACTCATTTTTTTTAAATGTTTTTTTAATTGAATACAACAACAATTAGAATTACGATAGTTCTCAGGTAAAATCAGGGCTATTTTGGGGCAGGAACGCACAGGAATGGAGTTCCGGCTGGCTCCTGAGTTGGCCACGCCTACAACCAAAACCTCTGGCATGCATGGCTACAGAGCACCCTGCCCTCCCCACGTTGCACACAAGAGGGAAAGGCCGCATGTTAGCCCGCCGGTCAGCTGAGAGTGAACTTGACAAGGAAAAGCCTCTCTCTACCTTCCCTTCTCTAGCTGACATGCCACAGCTGGAGAAGGGCAGGCAGGGACCCCAGGCATTTTGAAAAGGCCTTTCTTTCCCTCCCCAATCTGGGGGAGGGAGAGAAAGGTATTTACCCATGCCGCCCACCCCCTGCACTTCCCTGAGTCTCTCCGCAAAAGCAGAGAGGCTCAGGGAAGGAATGGGGCACATCTGCCTGGCTGCCCTCAGTTTCCCCAGCCTGCGCGCCTAATATGCTAATGAGTTCCTGCTTGGCTTTTTCTACAAAAAAAAGCCCTGGGTAAAATAATTAACCAAAAGTCAAGAGGGATAACAAAGATGGTTTTGTGCTAGTACAAACAATAGAAACATCGTATCAAATGCATTGTCTTTGCAATTTCTGGAATTTCTCCATGAACACTTAAATATTCTAGAAAAGGATTCCAGATGGCTATAAAAGTAGAACTTATTTTCCCATCAGATTCATGCTCCAAATCAGCTGAGATCTTGGCCATAATAAAGTGTGTCCATAACTTATTATGCCATAGTGTTACATTTGGAATCTCTGGATCTTTCCACTTTGAGGCTATAACTGATTTGGCTGCTGACAGGAGGACAATCAATGTTTCTTTAATGTGAAAAAAGTAAGTTCACACCATGTAGAAGCAATATTAGTGGACTGAATTGTATTTGAATACCAGTTATAACTTTAATTTTATTAATAACTAGGAATAAGGCCCGTTGTGGAAATAAATACAACAGGCTCTAGAAAGAGGCTCTGGAAGAGTGCCCCAGCCTTGGGCACTCAGCATCAATTTGCTGTGGCGACCTCAGCAGGGTATAATGACACAGAGTCCACTATTTTCTCCAGGGGAAGATCTCTGCCATCTGAAGAGCAGTTGTAATTCAGTGTGATCTCCATCCCTCCCCTGGAGATTGGCAACAATGGTTCCCCATGAGGGAACGGGTGGTTTGAAGGGTGGAGTCTGTGACATTGAACCTGTCTGAGGTCCCACCCCTGCTGAAACCTCACCCTCTCCAGGGTCCACTCTTCAAATCTCCAGGAATTTCCCAACCTGGAGTTGGCAACCCTACCTCCCAGCCAACCATCAATGTATCGTTATCTGCCCCCTGGCTTCAGCTTTCCATCTCCTCCCCCCTCCCCTCTAGAGAACAGTTGTAATTCTGAGTGATCTCCAGCCCCCACCTGGAGATTGGCAACAATGGTTCCCATTGAGGGGCTTGCTGGCTTGGAGGGTGGAGTCTATGGCATTGTACCTGTCTGAGGTCCCACCCCTCTTCAGACCTCACCATCTCCAGGCTCCATCCCTCAAATCTCCAGGAATTTTCCACCTGGAGTTGGCAACCCTATCTTCTTCCCAGCCAATCATTAGCCTCACTCTTCTACTTTCCATTCCCCCCCACAGCCTCCACCATGCTCTGAAGCCCTGACTGCTATGACACATTGGCTGTCATAGGGGGTCCATCTCAGCAGGATATAAGGACACAGAGTCCGCCATTTTCTCCAGGGGAACTGATCTCTGCCATCTGGAGAGCACTTGTAATTCTGAGTGATCTTCAGCCCTTGCCTGGAGATTGGCAACCATAGTTCCCCTGGAGGAAAAGTTGTCTTTCTCTGCAATGGGGACCAAAGCAGCTTACATCATTCTCCTCTCCCTTTTTTGACTTGCACAAAAACCCTGTGAGGTTGGTTAGGCTTAAAGTCTGTGACTGGCCCAAAATCACCCGCTCAGCAAGAACCTGGGTCTAGCAGATACTGCTTACCAGCTTGGACTAAACTGGTAAAGTGACAGCTGTTTCAGACAGCCCTTCCCCTACCATTTTGGAGCTGTCTTCGAAGCGGTTTGCCATTTCAGACTGCCGCTTTCTTTTCAAGCCTCTTCACCACACACACACACAAACACACACAGAAACACATGCAAACATGCACACAAACAAACACACACAGAAACACACACACACAGAAACACACACAGAGAAACACACACAAAAACACACACACAAATGCCTAGGGTAGCCGGTTGGAGCTTGAAGATCGCCAGGTATCACAATTGAACTCCAGACAACGGATCCTCCCACTTCCCTTGAAGAAAATGACTGCTTTGGAGGGTGGCCTCTATGGCATTCTGTTCAGCTGGCCCCAATGAGTTTTCTCCCAAAGGCCAACATAAGTGTGGATAGGGGCTTTCAGAGAAGCAAGCTTGACAGGCACTGAGGGGGAAGTTGCCGGCTCTATGATGGAATAGGGTTCCCAACCTCCAGGTGGGGCCTGGGGATCTCCTGCTTTTACAATTGATCTCCAGCTGACAGAGATCAGCTCCCCTGGAGAAAATGGCTGCTTTGGAGGGTGGACTCTATGGCATTGTACCATGCTGAGGCCCCTCCCCTCCCCAAACCCCACCCTCTCCTGGATCCACCCCCAAAGTCTCCCAGGATTTTCCAACCTAGACCTGGCAACCCTATGATGGAAATACCTGAAGATTTGGGGTGTGGATCCTGTGGAGGGCAGCTTTTTTGGAGGGGGGGATGGAAGAAGAAGAAGAAGAGGAGATTGGATTTATACCCCGCCCTCCACTCCCCAAGGGAGTCTCAGAGCGGCTTACAAACTCCTTTTCCCTTCCCCTCCCCACAGCAGACACCCTGTGAGGTAGGTGGGGCTGAGACAGCTCTTTCCCAAGCTGTTCTTGAGGGAACAGCTGGTACAGAGCTATGGCTTGCCCAAGGTCATCCAGCCAGGTGCAAGTGGAGGAGTGGGGAATTAAACCCGGTTCTCCCAGATTAGAGTCCGCGCACTTAACCACTACACCAAACTGGCTCTCACACCAAACTGGCTCTCAGCAAGCTATAATGCCATAAGGTCTACCCTCCAAAGCTGGCATTTTCTCCAGGGGAACTAATCTCTGTCATCTGGAAATCAATTGTAACAGCGGGGGATCTCCAGGTCCCACCTGGAGATTGGCAACCATAGGGGGAAGTCAGCCGCACAGCAGGGGGTTGAAGGGAATGGTTTGATGGTTGCTGGCCCACCTCATTAGCCAGCCAGCCATGGTGGAGCTAAGCAGGAGAAAGGGCCTAAGGAATTTCACACAGCCAATATGTTCCGTTTCAGGAACTCTTTAGTAACGGTTTCTGTCAGGTATTTTACACAGAACCGTATTAGTACTGGTTCCCTAATGGAACATATTGGCCCTTTCACACAGAAACGTGTCTCTCCCGTTGGGGAAGTGTTCCTGAGCCGGTTTACCTTGAAACCTCCTCCCAAGCGTTCTTCAGTTCTTTGTACCGGTCCTGAAGCACTACAGGGTGCAGTGTGAAATGCCGCCTGTTTCTGACAGTTTATTCTGGGCACGCTGGCAGTGTGCGAAGGAGGGGGTTATGCTGTTAGTCCATTGTCTTTTCACTGACAGAAGCAGGCCACTGAGGAAACAGTTAGACCCACCTGGCAGTGGGTGGAGGAGAAGAGTGGACCCAGCACCCAGTCGGTCCTTCCCCTTCACTGGCTGCCTCCAGACTGAGGCCGGGACGCTGGCCGATGGCTCTGTGGGCAGGACTGAGGCAAAGCAGGGAGAGAATGCAGCCAATGGCCAGGAACCCCCTTTTGAGTGGCAGTCCATTCAGCCAATTGATTTTGGCGCCCCTTGGAATCTTGAAAATGGCTTTATATAATAGGAAAGATTAATTTCCAGAATGGTTCTAGCTTGGGACAACTCATCCAGCAATGCAGGTCATGCCCTTTATTGCCACACTTTTTCCAACAGTTAGCTATATTTTTGTTCTATTGTTCCAAATAGAATTCCAAGTTTCCACAGTCCATGATGTTTTAATTTCATTATGCCAAAATTTTTGATAAGGAAGGTAAGCATTAGATGAAGTATTTAAGATAAGTGCATATAAAAAGGAAATCAAATGTTTTTGACTACTAGAATTTTGCAATATTAAGTTTTCTAATTCTGAAAGTGGGAGTTGCACTATCAATTCTAACTTCACCTGCAATTCTATGGTTGCTGTGCAGAGGCAGGCAATAGCAAGCCACCTCCGAATGTCCCTTGCTTTGAAAACCCAATGGGCTCACCATAAGTTGGCTGTGACCTGAAGGGTGGGAGGGGAAGGAGGCAGACAGGATGAATTTGGTAAAAACAGAGATGTTGCTGAGTTTTGTGAGCACAGTTTTGATTTTCTGGAGGTCTTCCAGCAGACAGCAATCTCTCTAGGGGGTGCCTTAGCTCCAGGTTTCCTGCCTTGGGCAGGCAGTTGGACCAGATGACCCATAAAGTTCCTTCCGACTCTGTGACTCCATGAACACCCATAACAACAAGGACGGTAAAACCTTCTTGAAAGGACATTTTTATAATCCCTCACAAGGACTCCAAGAGGCCCTGAGTGAGGCACAATAAGTGATTGATCAGTGACTTTGAAATGACCTAGCAGGGGTGCAGGGGGGGAGGAAGTGGGAGCTGATTGGTCCTCTCCTGATCACATAACTTGTCTGACTAGGAAGATCTCCCAACTGAAGACTTGTTCTCTTGAACGGTCATAACGACTCCATCTTCTGGACAGCAGTTGTAGTGATGCACAAAGTCAGGAAACAAACTTGTGCCTACCTGTCCGCATTCTGCATTTGACCCTGACTTGCGCAGTTTCACCAGGCACAACTTGGAGGCATGCAGACCTGTCTTTTGAGCATGCAGGGCAAGAAATATGCATTTCGTTCAAGTGAGATTCTCAAGGCTTTGGATAATATTCACACAAGCAGTGCAGGCAGGGTGAAGTGGGACTGCAAACTCATTTAAATGGATACCTATTGAATCTCTGGATGAATGCTTATTGCTCACCCTCTTTAAACTCTACAAGCTTAAGCCTTTGCAAGTGTACTCTGGAGTTGCAGACCGGAAGGTCGGTAGCTCGGCAATTTGACACCCGAGTGCCATGTGACAGAGTGAGTTCCCATCTCTGGCCCCAGCTCCTGCCAACCTAGCAGTTCGAAAGCAAGAAAATTGCAAGTAGAGAAATAGTTGCTGCTTTGGTGGGAAGGTAACAGTGGTCCATGTGCCTCGACATTTAGTCATGCTGGCCACATGACCACGGAGAAGTCTTCGGACAGCACTGGCTCTTCGGCTTGGAAACGGAGATGAGCAGTGCCCCCTAGAGTTGAATTTACCTTTTTAAAGTATACTTTGATCCTTTCTGCACTTACGTCTCATCCCTGTTTTTATCAGAGTTCAACTCGCGACACAATACCTTGCATTTATCCCTGGTTATAACAGCATCTTTTTATCCCAGGACAAGTGTGGGGCAAAACCGGGGTGACCTCAATGTAATGTGGAAACAAAAAAAAATACCCCGAGATACTTACAGGGGGGAACTCGAGTGTAGTCTAGAATGTACGTTCGGGGACAGGGTTGAACGAGGATTTAAGGCCTTGTACAGAATCACCCATTGAATTAAAGTCTGTGTGTACCCTTGCTGTGTTGATCACAAACAATCCCTCCCCATCAGTTAGTTTAACCACTCACATTATGATGTGTTTATACAAACATACGTGCTAGGGTTGTTTCTGAATTCTGGCCTAGTAGGAATTCTGCCTTCCCACCATAACTGTCCATGTTGCAGAATATTTTTATTTACTTTTTTTTAATTTCACTTCATAATTTTATTTATTTATTTATTTATTTATTCGGATTTCTATCCCGCCCTCCTCGCCGTATGGCGGGCTCAGGGCGGCTAACAACGAGCCATTATGGCAACAGCACATTCCTTAAAATAGTTAAAAAATATATTTAAACAGGCATTAAAACATATCAAGACACATAGATGGCGTATCTTCAGTTCAAAATATCAAAGCAGCATCAAGATATATCATCATGTCTGATCAGACACTGGCAGACAGAAATCGGGCCAGGGCCGGATGTAAATATCAGGCGGCCCCTATTTGAAAGCCTGGCGGAAGAGCTCCGTCTTACAGGCCCTGCGGAATTGTAATAGATCCCGCAGGGCCTTGATGTTATCTGGGAGCTCATTCCACCAGTAAGGGGCCGCCACAGAGAATGCCCTGGCCCTTATAACTGCCAGGCGGGCCTCCCTCGGCCCTGGGATAGTCAGGCAGTTTTGGGATCCAGATCGAAGTGCTCTCCCCAAAAGGGTCCCATTGGTCTCCTCTGCTTCATTTTATCCCCACAGAAAATCTGTTAGATAGGTCCAGCTGGGAGTCTGACTGGCCCATGGTCACTGATAGGTCCAGCTGGGAGTCTGACTGGCCCATGAGAGAGCATTTACCAGCCATTAAAAATAAGGAAGGCTTTAGCCGGGTATTGAAGAAAAGACTGGTTGCTACTTTGTCAGAAATAAATTAACTGGCTTGCTCCTAATTTAAGTACTTTTGGAATTTTGGAATTTAAATTATAATTATTAAATTATTAGATTATAAATTATCTTAAAGATTATAGACTAACATTCCATTCAGCTTCTTGTTCCTCTCAATAATTATGTTTGTTCTAGGATTGTAGTGGATGCAGTAACTATTATGAAAATCAGAAGATATGAAGAGAACTAAAAAGAACTTAGGCTGAAAAACTTTGAAGGAAATATAATAGAAGCCAAGCTGCACCTAGAGGCTGACACCTTTTACTCTGTGTAAAGTTACTCCTGAGGAAGATTGGTGAAATGACTGTATAACTGGGTGGTCACTGACTTGTTTTGCCAAATATTTGATGCACATAAGAGTTATGACTTGTTTTGCCAAATAATTGATGCACATAAGAGTCATTAAATGAAGATGAGGATGTTAGACTTTTTGTCTTTTTTGCCAAATAATTGATGCACATAAGAGTTATTAAATGAAGATAAGGATGTTGGACTTTTTAGTAAAAATAAAGTAAAATAATTGATGTTTATAAGAGTTATTAAATATAATTGTCATTTTATCACAGGGCTTGTTTGTTTGTTGTTTGTCCATGGTCACTCAGCAAGCTTCTATGGCAGAAGTGGGATTCGAACCAGCATCTCCCAGATCCTGCCCAGCACTCCAACCCCTGCACCCCACTGGCTCACAGAACTGAATGGGTTTTCTTTTCACCAGTTTTCCATTTATATGTACTGGATTATTGTTTACAAGCACAGACTTAGGTTGCCAAATCTGCCTTGGAAAATTCCTGGAGATTTTTTTTTTTTGAGAGGGGAGATGCCAGAAAAGGGCAGAGTTTGGGGAAGGGGGGAGGAGCTCAGCGGGGAGGTGATTCCATAGAGCCAGTCCAAAGCTATCATTTCTTCCAGGGAGACCGATCTCTGTAGTGTGGAGATTAGCCATACATCTAGGAGAACTCCAAACCTCACCTGGAGGTTGGCATCCCAAAAATACACTAGGTACATATTATTGTAAGAACATAACTGAAGGATCAGATCAGTGGTGCATCTAGTACTGCATTGTTTTCCACACAGTGGCCAGCCAGATTTTCTGGTGGGCCAACAAATAGGGCACAGAAGCCAGGGCCTTCCTCTGATATCGTCTCCTAGCTCTGGTATTTAGAGGTTTACTGCCTCCACATGTGGAGGTTCCCTTTAATCATCATGACTGGTACCCTTCCTCCATTAATCTGTCTAAATCCCTTTTAAAGCCATCACTATGTCCATTGCCAGTGACTCCCATAATTTAATTACTGATTGTATAAAGAAACAACTTCCTCTTGTCTGTTTTGAATCTATTGTACATCAACTGAAGAGTACTGGACTCGAGAGACCAGGAACGGTGAAATCATGAAGCCTTTATTGAGAGATTCAGCATGCCCAGTAGATGGTCAGAACAAGCATACTTCCAGGGCTCCAGGGCCCTCATTATATGCTGGCCGGAGCCACATCTCCGGCCGCACCCAAAAGACCTTATAGGGGCTTAACATATGCGCATGTTTGTCATAGGTTCCCTGGAGGAGACTTTGGCCGCATTGGCTCCCCAGGGAGAACCTAGGTCCCACATTGGTGGAGGCTTTCAATCCGGATGTCTATTGTTCCTCCCGATTCAAGCTCCCCTCTCTGCCTGACCATGTGCTCTGGCCATGCGGCGACCGCCATTACCTGGGAGCACATGGCAGGCTGGTTGCTACACAGAGCATACTACATTACATCAACATTATCAAGTACTACCAGTTCTTATATTATGGGACAGGGAGGAAGAAGTTCTCTGTGTCCACTGTCTGTACAAACCTGCATAATTTTATTAATCTCCCTCTCTCTCTCTCATATTGCCAACCTAGCAGTTTGAAGGCAAGAAATTGCAAGTAGATAAATAAGTAAGGTAGATAATTAGGAAGGTAACAGTGTTCCGTGCACCTCGGCGACTAGTCATGCCGGCCACACGTCTTCGGACAGCACTGGCTCTTCAGCTTGGAAGCGGAGATGAGCACCGCCCCCCTAGAGTTGGATTCGACTGGCTTCCGAGCAAGGCAAACCTTTACCTTTACTATCATATTATTAAACTATATTATTTTATCAACTCGATCATCTTTTCTCTAAACTGAAAAGCCCCAGATATTTCCAGCTGTCCCTATAGGAAAGACGCTCCAGCCTTTTAATCATCTCTGTTGCCCTCTTCTGCCCTTTATTAATGTTATGGAAATATGGATGGCAACTTGTATCAGTTATGTTTATGATACAAATAAAATATGTATCAGCATGTACAACGTTTGCAGAGGAACATTGGAAAGACGCAAAAGGGAACTGCTTGATGTGTCAAAACTATGAGACACTTGTGGGCGAGTGAAATCTGTCCAAACCCACTTTGTACACTTATATCACCTCTTCCTAATCTATACTTGTGTGCCCCCCCTCCCAGTCTGCAAATCAGCACCGCACTGACTCTAAACAAATGCTTCTGCAAATTTGGGGGAACCCCTGGGTTTGCAAAAAAATCTGACATCTTTTTTAAAAATACATTTGGGGGGGTTAAATTCCCACCAAAATAATGAGAAGGGATTCTAATTCTCAGCTGTCACTAGATTATGTGGAACTATATTTTCATCTCTTCCCCTTTCTGTCATTTCCACATTTGTTTCTCAGCTTTGTGGCTCAAGGGCCTATCTATTTTTGACCTGCAAACCCCTGTCATGTACATGAGAGTGATGCGGTTACGGATTAATGAATGAACTGAATATAAATCATGTTTGAACAATAACTTTAGGAAGAGGAAGTTAGCCCATTAAAGACATCTATAGGGCAATCCTAAAAACAGTTTCCTGAGAATAAAACTCAGTGAGTAGGCATCAGTAATATTCTTTCGGGGGGGGGGGTATTTTGTTTGTGTGCGCGTGTGTGCGTTTGCACATGTGTGTGCTTGCAAACCTGGAAGTCATGGTGACTTCTGGAGACTCCTAGTGGGGCTAGGATGTTTTAGAGAGGTGTCTTTGGAATTACCTTCTGATATTATCTTCTGGGCATGGAACAGTGGTCACTGGGGGTGTGGAGGGGGAGGTATTTGTGAATTTCCTGTATTGTGCAGGGGGATGGACTAGATGAGCCTAGAGGTCCCTTCCAACTCTATGATTCTATGATTCTACCTGTCTCTACATCCAGACCCTGGTATTCCTTGGAGGTCTCCCTTCCAAGTACGTGCCAGGGTTGGCCCTGCTTAGCTTCCAAGATCTGACAAGATCCATCTTGCCTGGGCTATCCAGGTCAGAGTACCATCAGTAGTATTCTGAGTCGACCAGTTTAGGATTGCGCTGCTACTTTCCCAATTTACTACAGTCTTCTCAAAATGCTCTAAAGTCTAGTTTAGGGTTACCAAGTACTTATGTTCTTTCGGCGGGGTGGGGGGGGGTCCTCTCAGCGCCGGGAGTTTCTAGGCGCACGTGAAAAGCACGTGTGCCATGATGATGTCGCCAGAAGTGACATCATCACGTTGGGGACGTTGCCAGGGCGACGCTCTGGCAATCGACCCAAAACTCTATGGTACCATAGAGTTTCGGGGTGATTGCTAGAGCGTCACCCCGGCAACGTGCCCAGCGTGATGATGTCACTTCTGGGTGACACCATCACGCTGGGGAAGTCATCCTGACCGGACGACTTTGGGGGTGGGGTTCAAATCCGGGCCAGCAGATTGGAGACCCCTGTAGTGGGGGATCCCCCGTGCCCCCCCCCGGGCAGACTTGGCAGCCCTAGCCTAATTATTAATCTAACACAGTGATCTCCCAAACCTTATTGTGCTTGTGGTGGGTTCGGTCATAAACTGGCTGCCACAAAATGGCTGCTTCAGGAGGTGCAGCCAGCCACAAAATGGCTGCTGCAGCTTACCTTCAGTCACACAGTAAATACTCTTGTGCTGTGGTGGCAGCTGCTGCTAAACCAGTTTTTTTCTTTTAAAAAAAACCCTGCACAGCCAATCAAATCAATGGTCAATCAGAAGCCTTGCTGAGCAAAAGCCCTACTTGGCCCCACCCCCTTTCTAAAAATCCTTCGCAGGCCCCAGGGAGTGTCCGCAGACTCTATGGCACCCACAGGTACCACACTGGGGACTCCTGACCTAATGTACTGTCATAATCCAACACCACTCACCTGCACTTCACTACATTCTCATTCATTTCTCTGTAGATTCATTTGGGCCTAGGGTTGCCAACTCCCAGGTCGTGCCTGGGGATCTCCTGCTTTTTCAACTGATCTCCAGTTTGCAGAGATCGGTTCCCCTGGAGAAAATGACTGCTTTGGAGAATGGACTCTATGGCATTGTATGAAGCCGAGGTCCCTCCCCTCCACAAATCCCTTCTCCAGGGTCTACCCCCAAAGTCTCCAGGTATTTCCCAACCCAGAGCTGGCAACCCTCGTTGGGCCCCAAAGCATGAATTCTGTAAATCCCAATAGAATCCTGCTAAAAGCTTCGTCACACTACTGCAGATCTTTACACTTATTCATTGGGTTAAAGTATCCACATTAAAATAAAAACAAAAAATGATGCTTGAGAAATTTCATCCTCTGCTAGGGTTGCCAAGTCCCAATAATGCACCGGTGGGGGGTGGGAGGGAACTTTCTGGGAGCAGGGAGGAGTGCCATAGCATGCCTACATCACCAGGAAATGACGTAGGCACATCAGGGATGTTGGTTGGCAACTATCTGGTTTTTGGGCAAAACTCTATGGTAGAATTAGCTGCAAATCATAGAGTTTTGCTCAAAACCCAGATCATCGCCACCCAATGTTCCCAACATGCCTACTTCACTTCTAGGTTACGTATACACATCACAATTATTTCTGGCTTCTCGGAGCTAAGAGGGGGTAATTTTTTGGGGTGGGGGGAGTGCCCGAAAGCAGGAGACCCCCGCTCAGACCAGGGGTTCTGGCAACCAATGCTCCCTCTAAGCTGTGGAGTCTTGCAAAAATTCTACTTTGTGAGCTACTGTCATTAAAGTTGTGAGTGAGCAATTTGGCTCCTGCATAAATTAGTTTGCTCTGGAGCCATCCTTCCTGAGCTAAGACAAAAATCTGTGAGCTGGAGGCTAGAAAACCGTGAGCTAGTTTACCCTAACTCAGCTTAGAGAGAACAAGCAGTAGGACCCGTGGTACTTGCAGGGGGGGAGGTGAGCCTCTCTCCCCTCCCTCCCCCTGCCCTCCCCGAAAATCGGTGGTGGCGGCAAGACCTGCTGCTCACCGAGGCTCTGCCCCCGCCCTCCCCGTCCCCTCGAAAATTGGCGGCGGCGGCAAGACCCACTGCTTGCTGAGGCTCTATCCTGTCCTCCTGGGAAATGGGCAGTGGCGGCAAGAACCGCTGCTCACCGAGGCACTCCCCCCGGCCCGCTCTAGCATTTCCCTCCCTTCCGCCCCCTCCCCCAGCTCCCAGGCCTGAGCGGCCAAGCGCTGCTTGGGCCGCCGCTTCTCCCCCCTCCCCCGTTCACTGCCTCCCCCCTCTCCTGCCCCCTGCCCCCTTCCAGAGCCGGCAGCACGGCTAGGTGCAAGGCTCACCACGCCGCCTCCCCTGCCTCCCCGCCCCCTCTCTCCTTCCAGAGCCAGCGGTGTGGCTAGGCCTGAGGCCCACCATGCTGCCTCCCCCCTCCCGACTGCAGACCCCCACTGTCTCTGCCCGCCCACCGCAGCCAAGGTAAGCTCCCCGAAAATATCCCCCGAATTTTTTTTCAAACCTCTTAGATTTTTCTGCAGACGGGGGGATCACCCCCCGTCTGCAGAGCCCCCTCCCCGCCCCCCAAGTGCCCCCCCGCGCGGATTTAGGTATCCACACGGGGGTGAGCCCCTTGGGAATTAGATATATAGATATTGCTGGCAACCCTAGAATTGACCAGATCTTTTTTTTTTTTTTTTGGTACTCCAAAGCAGAGATGGCCAATTTACATATTCTTGAGGGAGACCCTCAGTTCTTCAGATACTAGCCCAAGAACTCAAGTAGCAGGTACTGGGATTAACCTTTTAAAGCCTGAGCCCTTGAAGTAGAGTCCAGGTATGATGGAAAAAGTACCTGCTTCTTCTACCTTCTGAATGAATGAGATTTATTGTTTTCCTTCTTGGGATTAATAAATGCTTTTTAATTATGTTTCTGCCATCAAAGTTATGCTTTTTATTGCCGCTGTGTCTGTTTAACCTGCATTTTATCTTGTGGGCTGCTTTAGAAACCACAGGCCGAGAAAGAAAGCCATTGGATTTACCCCATTGAATAAGTAAACAGTGAGCCATTTTTTAAAAATCATACTTGAATCAAAATTTGGGGGCACCCGTATGGGGCAGAAAACACATGAATTGGGGGGGGGGGGAGGTTTGTGCCAAGCTACCATTTACTCATCACTGCCTCATACCAATCAATGCCCCAGCTAAGAATCCAGACACATTTCTTAGACACGGGGACAAGACGGAAGTTGTAACAGCCTTGACATTAGCATCTTTTGTTCATTTCTCACTCCTTTTTTGTAGACGTTCCGATGAAATACTCAACAAAACTTAAACACTGCATGCAAATGCGAACAGCTCGTCTGCTTTTTTTTTTAAAAAAAACAATTCATTATCTCTTGATAATATTTGTAAGTAGTTTCTCTTAGAAAAAAAAACAAAGCTTCATAGACATTAATTCCAAAGGAGGTTAATTTCCCACCAGGGAATAACCAAAGGGAACAATCAAAGACGGAGTATATGAATGCATTTCTTTAGCCTACATCTGGGGATTTTTCCCCCCTTTATTCACTGTCAGGGGTACTGATTCTGATGGAAAAGAAAAGGGAGGTAACAGAAGGCATATTAAGAACAAAGTGTACAGATTGCAATAAACATAATTTACAATTACTAAGGCTTTATTACTCGCAAGTTGCATTAAAAAAAGCAAAAGGGCACTTCTATCTGATGTGCACACTCCAGCTCACATGGCAGAACCATTTAATCCTTTCCAAATAGGGGATGCTTCCAAGTTTGCCATTGTCTGGATTTCTACTTGGCTTCAGATGTTCCAAATAGGAACAAATGCATTAGGTTTCCAAACTTTATTTCTGAACATAGAGTATTTCACATGCATACTTGACCACAGCTTTCCATTTTTTTAGTTCATTTGCATCTTCTTCACTAGAGTTGCTAGCATCCCACTGTGGTTAGAGGCCTTCTGCTAGCAGCCCTGTTTGTCTGCTACTGCTCTGAACAGTAGTGGAAGAAAATTAAAAGCAAGCAGTGATGACAGCTATGATGTGATGTCCCTTCCAGATTAAGGTGGCTCTAGGAATCATCAGACACTCTATGGTTTTACCACAGAGTCTCCCTTGATTCCTAGGACTACCCTACGTCCCTTCCAGGTTTTCCCCAAAAGTGATGTCACAACTTTGTCAACATCACTCCCCCTTCTATTTCCCCACCCCCCAACCCTCCCACAAGTTGACAGGATCTTCACCCATGTTGTTGTTAGCCATTCAGTCATGTCTGACTCTTGGCAATTCTACGGGCCAGCTCGTTCCATGCTCAGGCTGGTGTCTAGCTGCCGTGTTCTTTGGTGGCCTGGTTTCCAAGCATAATTGCTTACCAACATGCATACATGCACATATTTATAATGTGATTGTTCAGTCTGTTATTCTGTACCCACATCCCTGAAACAAATAAAGATACAAAATACCAAATCATGAGCTAAATTAGATTTTTTTCCCTTGGCTGATCTATGGGATTAAAACCTCAATAAAGCATCCTGCTTTGAAATGCAAGCTAATGGACCCCGGGGTTGTAGGCAAATCCACACTGGCTCCAGACTTCCTTTGACCACTTTAATTGGCTTTTATCTTGGAAGCAATGAGAGGAGCTGTGATTGGATTAAGGGGCTGGTAGTAAACTAGAGTTACCAGACAACAGAGGTCAGTTCTCCTAGAGAAAATGGTTGCTTTGGAGCAGGGGTCCGTTGGAGCGGAAGCGCACAGGAGCGCAGCTCCAGGAGTGAGGAGCCCAGGGGGCGGGCACATGACCAAGCCCCGCCCCCTCCTCAGCTTCCCCGAGCAGTGCAGAGGCGCAGCGCCCCGGGGAAAGCCCTGCTAGGGTCTTTATTGATTTTAATGTTTTGTTTTAATATTTATAATTTTATCATTGTTCCTTTTATGACTGTGTGCTGCTGTTCCAGAGACTTGCTCAAGGTGACATATAAATTTTCTAAGTATACCATTTTTTATCTGGGCACATGGCACATAAGTACTGGAGAAATTTCACCAACCCTTCAGCAGCTTCCACCCCATCAGTTTGGTGTAGTGGTCAAGAATTGGACTCTAATCTGGGAGAACCGGGTTTGATTCCCCACTCCTCCACATGCAGCTGCTGATGCAACCTTGGGCCAGTCACAAGTTCTCTCAGAGCTGTTCTCTCATGAGCAGTTCTCAAAAGACCTCTCTCAGCCCCACCTACCTCACAGGGTGTCTTGTTGTGGGGAGGGGAAGGGAAAGGGATGGGTGGTGTACATGTCCTGGGTATCTCAAGTCTACTTGAAACCTGGTGGTTTCAAGGGAGCAGGAAGAGAATGAGGATGTGTTCTTTACGCTTATTTTTATTGCACAAAGTATTGGATGGGGAAGGGAATGAAAGAAGAGCAGGTCAGTTTCACTCACCTGTGGAGTGGAGCCTGAGGGGTGGGTGTTGCCTTCTGACACACTTCTGGTATGTTTGGGGGTGTGGCATATGCAAATGAGTTATGCTAATGAGCTCCTGCACCTCTTTTTCTACGAAATGAGCCCTGCTTTGGAGGGTGGACTGTAGGGCAATCCCTCCCATTTGTGAACTACTGCTGCAGTCTCTCCTCTCCACAAACCACACCCTCCCCAGGCTCCACCCCTTAAATCTCCAGGAATTTCCCAGCCAGAAGATGACAACCCTAGCTAGAGATTAAGAGGCCACCCCCACCTTAGACAGGTAAAGTCTTAGAAGAAAGAGCAGGGTCCAGTGAGTTACTCAGGGAGGGTGAGGATGATGACTTAGAAGTTGCTGGTAGAGGCAACAGAAAGAGCTGAAGAACAGGGAAGTGATGGGAAAGCTACTTGGTGGAAGAAGCCTGTGACCCATCCGGTGGAACCAAGAAGAAGCCGAACACTGGAGGGTGAAAGGCCTGAGAGAGCCAGCTGACAAAGAGACGGAGTCTTCCAAAATGCATTGCCTTTGTGTCCTTATTCCAATGCCTTTGGTTAGCAGTCCTGACCCACTAACTTGACTTGTGTGCCTGTGTGGTCAAGATACAGAACAAGCCAAGGAAGAGCCCGACAAGAAGAAAGACTCCAGAGTGATGCAAGCATATCTGTAAGAAAGCCAGCTTTGAAGACAGACAAAGGGAAATTAGCTATTTGAATGTATTAAAGAGGAAAACTAGCACAGGCTGGATATAACAACACTACAGGAAGCAGTTAGGAGTTGCACCTGCATAACAAATGCCCAGTCAAATATTCCTGTCTCCTTTTCATGATACTCAGTTCTTTAATAAATATTTAGTTCTTGTTCTATGCTGGTCTCCGGGTTTGACTATCCTACACTTATTGGTGTTCTTGTTTACCAAGCTACCAACGTACAAGCAGAAAAGGGCATTTTGCCTTGGAAGCGTAAATGGTGGCAGCGAAAAACAAGGTGACAGACAAGTATACGCAAGGCTCCAGTTTCCTCCTCGCGATATGGCCTACAGAGATGGGAAAAGAAGAAACTAATAATCCCCACCCACACTCCGCATCATCATCCCAAGGGCATTAGACAAAGTCGTGGAGGATCGGTCCATTGATGGCCGTTAACCCTGTTGACTTGGTAGATCCTCCGTAGGAGCCTCTAAATACCAGTGCTTGGGGGCAGCAACAAGCGGCGGTCGTCTCCCTGCCTTGTTTGCAGGCCATGCAGGGGCATCAGTTGCCAGCCTCCAGGTGGGTGGGAGAGCTCCCAGAATAACAATCCATCTTCAGCTGTCCTTGAGAGAACAGCTGGTACAGAGCTATGGCTTGCCCAAGGTCATCCATCCATCAAACTGGCCCTTCTAGATCCAGTCTTGGAGTTCTTAGGTACTAGAACAGAAACAGAAAAAAAATCTAAGTCCACTAGCAGACGTAGAGGCCAAGATTTCATACAAGGTGGCCCTCTTTGCTTTCACCACAGAGAAAATTCGGAAGAAAACAGTAGCAGTACCATAGCTTGATTACCAGCGGAAGTCTGGATGGGAGAGATGGGATTATTATCATGTTTTACTGTGCCCTAACTTAGTTTTTTATTCTTCTGGTTTTAGAAGTTTATATAGATGTTATTGTTATATATTCTATATTGTTCTGTCATTGTAACAGCCTATGGCTAAAGGAAATAAACTGAAACCTGAACCTGAGAACTGATCTCCAGCTCATAGAGATCAGTTCCCCTGGATGAAATGGCTGCTTTAAAAGGTCGACTCTGTGGCATTGTACCATTGTACCCTCCCCTCCCCAAACCCTGCCCTCTCCTGGATCCACCCCCAAAGTCTCCAGGTATTTTCCAGCCCAGAGCTGGCAACCCTAGTTACATCCTGACTCAGAGCTGGCAGCCCCAACTGTATCTCACAGGACATTGGACTAGATGGACCAGTGGTCTGTTCCAGCAGGGCTGCTTTAAGCCCTGTTCTTATTTCTGAGCCTGATTGTTGATTCACCGTCAGGCCGTTCTCCGGGAGCTCTGACCACAAACGCCAGCGATGGCTTCCCTGGAGTGCTCCCCAGACAGGGCTGACAAATGTTACATCTGTCCGACACAAGCAAGGGAATGAAAACCTCTGGGAGACACACGGCTGGGTATGAATTTTGCACGACGAGATGGTGCATGCCAGCCAATGCTTTGCCTTGCAGCGACTGAGAGAATAAGATTTTTTTTTTTTTTGCAGAGAACTGTACCCAAAAAAAAGTGCACATTTTCAAACGGAAAAAAAAGAAGAACCATCATACGCATCAGAAAGAGATGGGGGGGGGGGAGAAAAGCTGGAGCTGTAGAATTCACAGCGCAGGGGGAGGGCCGGCGGCAGAAGCCAAACCATGACAATGAACGGAGGCCCTTTTCAGCTGCCACGGTGCTCCCTGACAGTAGCTGTATTGCCTCTGGCTGTGTAATCTTCCTCCATGAAGTCCTGGAGCAAAACCCGCAAGCAGCTACCCTTGATCTTGGGCAACACTGCCAACCTGATTTGTCCCAAGCATGAAAGCCCTGCATGTGGGCAAACAAGCAAGCAGAGGCCAGATTTAATGAACCAACATCAGAACTTCCAGAAACTTTTGCCAGTGTCAAAACTCCCCCCCCCCCGCGAAGCATACCCTGTGCATTCCCGCCGCCAGTCAGCTGCCGAGAAATCAGCCTTCGCTCATCTCCAATAAGAGAATATTGAAAAGACATCCCAATTGCCAAGTTTACATCAGAACATCGGAAAATATTAAATCAAACAATAACAAATCAAGCAATCTCTCAAGAAATAAAGAACATGAAGAAGGATAAAGCACCAGGGCCAGATGGGTTGACAGCAACGTATTATAAACATCTTAAAGGAGTATTAAATACTACTGCTACAAAAATGGAAGCTCATCTCCAAAATGGAATGCAAGTGCATGGAAATGAAGTCGCAGTGCTTCTGCTTTGCCCGGCCAGTAGGGGGCACTAATGCATCAGCAGAAATCTGCCAGAGGGGCAAACCTGAGGTTTAGAAAGGAAGCAAAGAGGTGTGGGGTTTTTAATCATGTTGGAATTCTAAATTAATAACTGTTTTCAGGGTTGCACTAATTTTTTTTAAAAGCCATGTCTGTTTTCTTAAACTATGTTTATTGAATTAAGACATCCTCTATAGTCAAATTTCTCTTTAGATATGGGTTCCAAAACACCTGGTCTTGTTTCTGAAGAGGAAATAATCCATTCAGAAATCTCCATTATGCTTTTATTTTCAAATCTTGTACAGAGTACTGTGCATCTGCAGGCGGTTTCTTTGCCATTATGTCTGAATTTGGTGTAGACCAATGTGCATTTGAAGTTCTCCACAGCTTTTGGATACTTCCGTTCCCTTGTATCTTTGCTTTGTGAACATTAAAGACAAACATGTGCATTGATAAAACAATGCAAAAAAACAATCTTGACATGGTCATACATGCGATTGCATCAAGATGGCAAGACAATAACACATTCTAATTTTTGTAGCCTGCACTCTGTTTTGAATTATTTTTTCTGCTGCAGACATTTTGTCTCAGAGATGGTTTTAACACTGATAATTTTATGATGAACTTTTGAAATAATTGTTAACTCTTTAAATTACTTTTTATTGTTAAAGTTTTATGCAGTTTTTACCTTTTTTTTGGTAGCCATCGTGAGTAATATTTCAGAGAGGTAGTATAAACAAATAAACAAATAAATAAAACACAATGAGATGTTATTTTGCAGTGGTTTGCTAATGTTTGGATCTATTTGTGTACATTGTTAAAAACACCATCCCCAAAAGCTGGTTTTATGAGATTATATGCATTCACATCATGGCTTTGTCTTGCATGTCTTACCAAAGTGCAGAAGCATAAATAAAACATTGCACAAAAAAGATTCATATGCAGGCATTCATTTTAGAAATCCCTCAAGTCAACTCAGAATTAAGGAGAAACAATAAGGTTACATCTACATTATTTTTGTGTGGTGTTTTAGCAATGCCCAATGCAACTGAAAAGAGGTCCTGCTACAATCATGTGTATAGTCTTGCCATGATTGGGTGGGGGTTTTTGTGTGTGTGTGTGTGTGTGTGGTTTTTTGTTTGTTTGTTTGTTTGCAGTGTTTTACCAATGCACATTGTAATCTCTGCCAGGAGGGAAATGTCAAAGTTGATCCCACCATTAGGGGCCAGGATTTCCCTATCCTAACCGTCTTTTAGGGGTCGTGATCTTTTGTGAGATGGGCGGGGCAAACACATTGTTTGCAAGAGATGCCTCCAGAGGCCTGAATAAATCAGAGGAAGGTTGGGCTAGAGTTGGGTTTAACCAAAACTACCACCGCATCTTGCTCCTCAGTACTCACAGTACCCTTCCACCTCTTAACTCTCTTCCTCTCTCTGCTTCTCCAAAATAAGTCCCACTGAGTTGATTTCCACTGCACAGATCTCAGATGCAAAAATATAAAAACCAGAAAATGAGCATTGTAAAGTTTGAAGCAGAAGAGGTTGTGTGTGTCTATATCAGCTCTCCTCATAATGTCCTCAGGTTTAGCGAGCACGGCAGGGCTCATTTCCGAGCTACACATTAGCAAAGATCTTCCACGTCTCTAACTGGAATTGTTTGAAGGGTTATTGCTGTGACCTGCCTCGAGGAGTTCTCCTAGAGAGGTGATTTAGAAATCCACTAAACAAATCAGTCTTAGACAAAATTAAACGTTTGGCTCACTGCCTCTGATCATCAAATGGTTTGGGACATCCATCTCCACTGGGACCAGAGCTTCCTGGAAGCGTCTACTTGGCCGTGGCCGAGAAGAAAGTGCTGCTGGATAAAACGGTCCTTCAGTCCAGCGAAGCAAATCGTTTACTTGATGTGACGGCACTTCTCCCTTCTGTCTTAATGTGACAAATAAGAAGCATCCCAGAATTCCGTCTCTTCCTCCACATCCAGCAGAGGTAATTGCCTAGCACTTGTTCTTGATTTACATCAGCGCGCAGCAGAGGAGATTCAAGCTTCAGAGGCTTAGGCGGTCCCTCAAGCATGTCTTGTTAGGAATAGTTGGAACTCCAGCCAGAAGGGCTCCCTCACTTCAGTGCCCCAGCAGCTCCAACTCACCTCCCCAGCTGTGCCCTCTCTTCACTTCAGTGCCCTGTCAGTACCAGCAAGGAGGACCCCAGGGGAGAGCATTCATGTGTCGTTGTTCGCCATCAGTGAATGCTAAGGGTCCAACAATCAGGCTAGTCAATATTTCCAGTTCATTCCAGACTTCACATCTTTCTTGATTTTTGTTAAAGGTGACTAGAGTGAGAGAAGTCAAGGGAAGGATGCCAACTACAGCCTGTTTGGAGTGATGCCACCTCGGGGCATAGTGTGCTTATAGCTCAGCGAGAGAGGCAACTGTGAACTGAGATGTGTTTTCGTAGCACTGGAAAGGTATAACAGAAAAGAGGCATAACTATCATACTGTGGCGAAGATGGTGATGAACGGTCACAGCCAGAGATCTGACTGGTAGATGGTGTTCTGCAATTTGAGATCTAGCCAAGTTCTGGGGAACTGCAGAGGTAACTTCACCGGATTCTTGCTGTTCCAAGCAGCACTGTCTTCTGGAGCCGAGCTGGTGTTGATTGCTTGATGCCCAGAACGTCCAGGTGTTTTTTGAGGCTTTGATGATGATGATGATTCATACCATTTATTTCAGAACGGAATAAGTGTTTTCTTCATTTCTTAAGTTCCCTACACTGTCAAGAATAGCATCTCCTCCGACCTGGTTTATTTGGAAAGTTTCTCATTTTCTTCTGTTTCCTTTATACCCTGTTTAGGGTTGCCAGCACCTGGTTGGGGAATTCCTGGAGATTTGAGAGTGGAGTCTGGGGAGGGAAGGGAGCTCAAGAGCAATGTATTGCTATCCAAAGCTGCCATTCCCTCTGCAGGTACCACCTCTAAATCTCCAGGAATTTCGCAAACTGGAGTTACCAACCTTATAGGAAGGAAAATTCAAACAAGGACTGATTTCCCACAAGCAGCTGTTCCGCTGTCACTCTTCCATTTGTGCTGGTTGCATTGGTCAATTTCACACTATTCGCTGTGTGGCCGCATTTTGACCCGCAGCTCTCCCCAATTTTCCCCGCGTCTTCTCAATCCTTGTTTTTTGAGATCGAGAGGATGCGTGGGAAATCGGGAGAAGCTGTGGGTCAAAATGCAGCTGCACAGCTAATAGTGTGCAACTGACCAATGCAACCGGGGCAAATGGAAGAGCGATGGCGGCACAGCTGCTTGTGGGAAATCGGTCAAGGTGTCTAAAGTAGATCTTAAAGCCTGAATATCTCAGTCATCCTTTGAACAATCATGGAAGATTTCTTGGTAGGGATTGACAAATATGCCCTCCTTCATTTTAAAAACATGTTCTGGGTATTTATTTAACACATTTCGACCTTGCTTCTCACTGTGCTCTCAGCAGTGTTCCCTCTAAGCTGAGTTAGTGTGAGCTAGCTCACAGCTTTTTAGCCTCTGGCTCACACATTTTTGTCTTTGTTCAGGAAGGATGGCTCCAGAGCAAACTAATTTATGCAGCAGCCAAACTGCTTGCTCACAACTTCAATGCCAGTAGCTCACAAAGTAGAATTTTTGCTCACAAGACTCCACAGCTTACAGGGAGCATTGGCTCTCAGTGGTTTCTGAGACTCAATAAAAAGCTCTGCAATAAAGTGTATGACACAGAAACCACAATGGTACCTTCACTAAAACTCAGCCCAAGCAGAAACTATTGCATTTGTTTGCCAGAACAAAAGAACACAGCAAAAGGGAACTCACAAAATACGGTCTATAGAAGCCGTAACTTCTGGCACACCTTTGTATTGCTGGTTTTCTTGATTTCTTTGTTTCTTTCCTGGCACATTCCCCACCATTTGTACTCCATTGATGTGCTATACGTCATTTGATGTGAAAACATTAAAAATAGCATACATTGAATGGGACAAAAAAAAAAATTCAGCAAGAGGAAACAGAAGATGGCACGAAAACCCAGACTTTCTTGTTTAATCCACACAAGAGAAGCCTAAGAGAGAAACATGGATTTCCAGACTGAAGCTTTGAAATTATTATTATCCCCATAATACAGTTTAGGGAGGGCAAATACTTGAAGTATTTTACTTTAAGGAAGCCTACATTGTTGATTCTGATTATGAACTTTATTTAGATTCAAGATCAGGGCTGAAGAATCAGCAAATAATAAAACACAGCGGTGCGACAAGCATAAAATAATGAATGGCGATTGGGGGGGGGCAAGAAGTAAAACTTTCCTCCAACAGGCAGGCAAAGTTACTGGGACTCAGTTAGCCACTTGGGTATCCCACACACCCATAGGCAAAAGTTGGCAACTTTGTGGGTGTGCTGTCCAAAGTGTGCTGCTTCAGATTCAACCCTCAAAAGAAGCTACACTGAGACAACTGGGTGGGTGACGTCGCTTGATTTCTCAAGCCGCTCCCTAAATCCCAGAAGGCAGCAAGTTCATCTGGGGTAGCTGTATGATTCCCCTGCAACCCCTTTCCCCCCCCCCCCCATCCCTCCGGGAAGGAACTGCTGATTGTCAATATGAGTCGTAGCCTTGTGCTCCAAGATTGTTAATGAACATGTTTCCTACAGATAATTACAGGGACTGGGATATTGAAAGCACTTAAAACATCTCATTCTTCTAATTCATTAATTATATTGCAATTATACTCTTCTCAGATGCTCTCCAACTCTCAGGAAATCAGATGTTTCGGGGAAATACAGCAGGAACAGGGGGAGGAGCAGGGGTCACTAGAATGAGAGAGAGAGAGAGAGAGAGAGAGAGAGAGAGAGAGTTATGCCTGCAAAAGGTTAGCCGAACAAATGAAAAATGCTCTGTTTAAGGGAGGAAACAAATTGGCTTCCCATATGTTTGAAAGAACAAGCTATTATTTATTTGCTAAAATTATTCATTCACAATGAATTAAAGCAGACTCACTATGTTTCTTTGTCTTGGTGACAGCCCTGCAGCTGGAGAAACTCAGCCAACCGGGTTATCCAGAGTGGTGAATGCAAATAGATAGATTAGGACATCCACGGGGTAGCATTTGTGGCTACTTGGGGGGCAGCCATTAAGAGCATTTGTCCTAGTTTCAAGCTCTGACATCTCTAGTTTTTTTAAACTAAAAAGCAAAGCAGGAAGCAGGTGATATGAAAGACTTTTGCCTGAGACCCTAGAGAGCTGCTGCCAGTATACAGGAATACATGAAGTTGCCTTAGTCCATCAAAAGTCAGTATTGTCTGCTCAGCCTGGCTCAGTGGCTCTGCAGATTCTCAGGAAGAGGTCTTTCACATCACATACTGCCTGGTTCTTAACTGGAGATTCAGGGATTGAACCTGGGACCTTCTACATGCCAGGGGTGTAGACTTTTGGAAATTCCAGGGGGGGGGGCTCCTTAGCGTGTGTGAGAAGCGGGCAGGCTCACTGGGGCAATGTTCTCCCCCCCCAAAACCGCCGCGCCTTCCTGGGCCCTTCCGAGGCCCGCCAGCCGCTGCTGCCGGTGCCTCTCTCTCCCCCCCCTCCCTCTCCCTCTCCAGCAGTGGCGGCCGGGCCTTGGAAGGACCCGGGGAGGCATGGCGGCAGGCACTAAGTTTTGCCGGGGGTGGCTGAGCACCCCTGGAAAATTTTGGGGGTGGCTCGAGCCCCCCCATACTCTACACCTATGGCCGGGCCTCAGAAGGACCTGGGGAGGCGCGGCGGCAGGCACTCTGTTTTGCCGGGGGTGGCTGAGCCCCCGCTGGGAAATTTCGGGGGTGGCTCGAGCCCTCGAGCCCCCCCGCACTCTATGCCTATGCTACATGCCAAGCAGACACCCTACCACGGAACCACAGCCTCCCACTTGGACAAACAGTGTGAGCAGGCAACACTGACCCCGATAGATTAGTGAGCTGACTCAGTATTCGAACAGCTTCATACGTTTCTGATCGCTCCTGCCCACATGCTTCTGAGTGAGAATTTTACTAGCTTCATCACTGTGGCTGGGAAAGTGGGACATCAGAGATCTAGGAATTAGACAGTCCTTTTATACCAGTGGTGTGGGGCTGCGGTGGCTCAGAGGTTAAGACGCTGAACTGCAGACTGGAAGGTCGGTAGTTCGGCAGTTCGAGACCCGAGTGCCATGTGATGGAGTGAGCTCCTGTCTCTGGCCCCAGCTCCTGCCAACCTAGCAGTTCGAAAGCAAGAAATTGCAAGTAGATAAATAGATACCACTGCAGTGGGAAGGTAACAGCGTTAACATGCATGAAATATACTGAGTTCAGATGCATAGAATGATCAGCTCACAGTTTATTAGCGATGACAGCAAGGAGAAAAGAAGACTGGCTGTCCCTGGCCGAAGCCTGGTATTTATGCCTGAAAAGGATTACACCCCAAACACACCCCACTCCCAGCGATAAGCTGTTTACACTCTATTGTTTCCCGATTGGTTTCCTCTAGGATCCCTGTCTTCCTACTGGCTCATTCTAGGATCCTAGTGATCTATTGTTATGCATCCCAAGCTAAGTCCTTTTGCAAGTAAGTTCCGGCTCAATACATAACAGTGCAAGTCAGCGTTTAGTCATGACCATGGCATTTAGTCATGACCATGAAAAAGGTCTTCGGACAGTGCTGGCTCTTCAGTTTGGAAACAGAGATGAGCACCTCCCCCTAGAGTTGGATTTGACTGGCTTTCAAGCAAGGGAAACCTTTACCTTTATACCAGTGGAGCAAAATTGAGACACAGTCTTTGCAGATATCCATCCACCCAGAGTCTGCAGGGCGATGAACCCGAGTTCCCCAGAACCTAGGGGAACACTAGATGTAATGGACCACCTGCACCACACTGGTTCTCAACCCCATAGCCTTCTGGGGGAACTGGGAATGGCAAGAGTGAAACACTCCTTTCCCCAGCCCCATTTCCAAAGTCACCCAGGTAATTGTGACCAAATTACTAATATAAATTTCAAATATGTTCATTAGTCTTCAAGTGCATAATTCTTATATACGCAAATTATATCCTCAATAAAATCATGAGACAAATAATGAATTATGGATGTCTGAAGTATCATTTGAGAACTTTTAAAAAAATATCACTTCTCAAAGTTTGGGAAAGATTGGACATTATTTGAGAATCTCTATTTTGCATCCATGTGTTTTTGAAATGGAACTTACATGGTGACTTAGTGTTGGACTGGATGGGCCATTGGCCTGATCTAACGTTGGCTATAGTTATGTTCTTATATTCTCTTAATTTGTCTCATGACTTCATCTCCTCTGGAGGTGGTGGGCTCTCCTTCTTTGGAGGTTTCCAAACAGAGTCTAGATGGCCATCTGACAGCAATGCTGATCCTGTGAACTTAGGCAGATCATGAGAGGGAGGACAGGAAGGGTTGCCTCAGTTCTTGTGGCCCTTTCTTACATGCCCAGGGAAATGCTGATCGCCACTTTGGGGCCAAGAAGCAGTTTTTCTCCAGGCCAGTTTGGCCAGGGATCCTGGAGGTTTTTTGTCATCTTCTGGGCATGGAACAGTGGTCATTGCGTGTGTGGAGGGGGAGGTATTTGTGAATTTCCTGCATTGTTCAGGGGGTTGGACTAGATGATTCTGGAGGTCCCTTCCAATTCTGATTCTATGATTCTGTGGCTTTACTGGGGATACAATTTATGTATACAAGAATTATGCACTTGAAGACTAATGAACATATCTGAAATTTATATTAGTAGTTTGGTCACAATTACCTCAGTGGTTTTGTAGCTGTACCTTTCTCCTGTGTCCATCTGTCTCTTTTTTATATGTCCATATCTGAAGTTAGCATAGGTCTCCCTTCTAATTATTGCTCTGGAGAAATGATGCTCATGGATGTCCCATTTCCATCTTGGCTACATGAAAGCTGGCCATCCATGCACATTTCCACAGGAGAACCTTTGAATTGGGAACATGTACCAACCAGATCCTTCTGCCAGGATTTGGGGTACACTTGGTGGTGGTGGAAAGCATGTCAACTTGCAGCCAACTTAACGACAACCCTGTATGATACTCAAGTTAAGAGATGTTCACAGGTGATTTGCCATTGTCTTCCTCTGCATAGCAAGTCTGGACTTCCCTGGTGGTCTCTCATCCAAGTACCGACCAAGGCCGACCCGGCTTAGCTTCCAAGTTCTGTTGAGATCGGGCTACCCTGGGTCATTCAGGTCAGTGCATCCACTCTGTTGAGGGTGACTTTTGTACACTCACTGTATGACCTAAATGATGATCTACTTTAGTACAAAAACACTGCCTGGAAAAGTCCATTTATATTGACTTCATGTCTAGTGGTAGAGAGAATCACTGCTGCGTCCCCACGTTGGATTGGCGAACACCTTTCAGATCATTGTCTCGGAATCCGAGATCGCGCTATCGACAGATCTGTCAGACTGTCCATCTCCGTTGCCATTCTCCCAAGGAGAGTCTGACCTTCAGCATGCAAGCAACATTAGCCAGAGGAAACAGCCCCCCCCCCCCTCGGCCCACAAGTACTGCAGCCGGTGCTGGCTAACATCAAGGGGAGAAGCAATTTGTTCCTTTAATGTGTGTGCGTGCCTCTCTTTGTTCGATAATGTAAATAAAGTCCTTAAGAAGCCCATCGCTTTCATCCATGTTTCTGAACAACTCAGCTGTTCCCTTGGCAGTTGTGTTTGCACATCACATATTCCTTTTAGGAGCCTTTCTCAAAGTTATGTTTTAATGCAGCTCCCCTATTGTGTTGGGGGGGGGTTTCACCCTGTGAGGGGGCAGCTGGCATTAGATCCTGCTCGTTGGCATTCGAAAGCCTAGTGAGGGAGAGCATCTTGTTTCTTCATGGCTCTGGGTAGGGGTCCCAGGATCACAGGAACCGGCCTGCATCGGTATGGCAAGTCTGCCTGCAGGAGCAGCCTGCTCAGCAGGAATGTTCCTGCAGCATTTGAAGCGCTTGGTAAGGAGGCAACGAAACATCGAAGCTCTCCCCACCCAAGCAAGCTCCTCGCTGCCTTTCAAGTCTTTGCTTCAGTGGAGTCTCTTTGGTGCCTTTCATGTGCCGGCCTTTGTTGTTTCTCCTTCACCCTTTGGCCAGTGGGCTCCTCTGTCCTTTCATTTCAACCACAAGCAGGCCAGCTCTGGCATGTGCTTCATCACTGCGGCCTTCTGGGGCCAATAAACACTTCCATCCCCTTTACTTCTTATGGTACCTTTGGTTACAAGCCCAAGCTACTTACATGCATTGACTCCTCACTCATATTTTCACTGAAACATGGTTTTTGTAGTCCTCCATTGCTGAAGTTGTATTGTTGAGTGGTCACAGAGATCCCCCATGATATACAGTAGTTTAGGAAGCTTCTGGAATGTTGCCATATGTTCTGCCCTTTTCCTTTGCGTTTTTCCAGTCAAGCATTTGAACATGCATGAGAGTAGCCTTGTTATCCGGAAATTTCTTTTTCTGAAATTCCCTTTTTTGTAGCTATAACAATTGATTCCTCTTATTCTTGTTGTCTCTTTCTATACACTTGTCAGGGATGCTTCAGGCTGATCCTGCACTGAGCAGGGGGTTGGACTAGATGGCCTGTATGGCCCCTTCCAGCTCTGTGATTTTATGAAGAACATTTTGTTCTATGAGTCTATGACAAAAACATTTTTTTTCCCTTTAATTTCTCTTTGTGGTTTTCTGTTATGCATTTTTTGGGGGGTAACTTCAGCCCTTGCCGGGATTTTTTCCCTTTATGTTACATTCCACAGGGTGGCGCTGTAGCAGGAGGGCAGGTAGATTTGGGAAGACATTGGCTGTGCTCACAGGAGCAGTTTGGCCCGAAACAGCCACTCCTCCTCTCCAGATCAAATGGGCGCAGTCAGACAACCACATCTGTCAGGCGTTTCCCAGCTATACTTATCCCATCATAGGGCAACTTGGAGCCGGGTTAAAAAGGCACCACATCACAAGTGGTGTTTTTGGTTCCCTGTCTGAATGTGGGGGAGCGCGCGCAGAACAGATTGGGCAGTCTGAACCTGCAGATCCATTCTGTCGAATTTTGGAAAAAAAAAATTGGCAGTGCACTCCATGGTTGAGGTGCTGCGATAATGTGGATGCTTGACCACGGGATGTCTCTGTGGGTAACCTGCAGCAGGGTGTGCTGTGTGGCTGGGATGCCCTGCAATGCTTTACACCGGTTCAATTAGAGGCGGCACCCTATCGCACCAAGCCGTCAGTGTGACCGCAACCACTGCGTGCCTCTGGGCATATTCGGAATTAAACTCTGAAAGTCTACTGAGCCTCCCTTCCTGCCCCTCAAAATCTGTTGCAAAACACGGAACTGATTAGAAAAAAGACTCCAAATTCCTTCAAAGAGTAAATAAAATAGATTGTTGAGTTTCAGGGAGGAACTGAGTAATGCTACTTGAAGCCACATTTTAACTCACCCAGCAAAGCATGTGATTGGGCACATTCATGGCTCCCTAACAGTGTCTCCCTTTGCACCTCAGATCCTAAACCTTACCTTTTCAACAGAGAAGAAGCCTGCCACGAGGGAGTGGCTTGTCAAAGAGATGATACTCCTCTTTCTCCTGCACATTATTCTTTTCTTTCTCCCCTCAGCATGACATCCTGCATGGATTGATGGGAACAGTAAGGTTTTGTGTCCTCCTGAACTGAATCAGAAAGCCAGAAAGGTCTTACGAATCCTTCCCAGGAAACCTGTGGTCCAGTAAGTTCTGAGCCACATGAACACATCAGCCGCTAGCCATCTGCCTGTGCAGTGATGGATGCCAACCACTGCCCAGGTGGAGAAGTGTAGCTCACAAACAAAACAGGAATTCGCAAGTTGGAAGTGTTCAGCTTTGAGATAAAATAGGCAATGAAGCTGCACAGATCAAGTTTTTGAGCACATCATTTGTTAGGAACACAGCATCAGTGTTCATAATGTATTCTGCCACTCATTAGGAGAAACTGGTGACCTATGTACTCTAGAGCAGGGCACATCAGAATCCAAAGACTGAACAACTCAGATAAGGGACTGTTGTGCCTAAATTTTATCTGGTCCCAATTTTTTCCTATGTTTAGAAACACTTGACTCAGATATAGACCCCAAATGTTTTCACACATTCATATTATATTTCACCCAAAGAATAATTAACACATGGACTTATCTACCACAGGAAGTGGTGGTGGCTACCAGCACAGACAGCTTCAAGAGAGGATTGGATAAACACATGGAGCAGAGGTCCATCAGTGGCTATTAGCCACAAGGTATAGATGGAACACTATGTCTCGGACAGTGATGCTCTGTATTCTTGGTGCTTGGGGAGCAACAGTGAGAGGGCTTCTGGAGTTCTGGCCCCACCGGTGGACTTCTTAACAGGTTTTGGCCACTGTGTGACACAGAGTGTTGAACTAGATGGGCCATTGGCCTGATCCAACATGGCATCTCTTACGTTCTTATGTTCTTATTATAATCACAGTTCTACTGTATTGTGCAATTAGTACTGTCTAGTTTTCCCATAAACTGTTGTATACACTCATGCTTAGTTCACACTACAGAACTGCATGGTGGGGGGCGAGCTACTGGTAAGGCGATATGGGTTTTCAATTTTAACTTAAAGTCAAAATCAAATCAATCAATCAATTTGATTTGATCTGATTTTGAACTTAAAGACTTTAAGGCTACAAAACCCATTTTGCAGTGCGACTGCAAAAGAAATGCGCACATACCATAACTGCAGTAACTGGTTATATAACTAATGTATATACCAGTTATTTGAAATTCAGCAACTCAAGAGGAGCTAAGTGTCACATTCTAGGAGGGCTGATGGTCCAGAAACTGACTAGAGGAAGAAGGGGAAAGGAGGGCTGGGCAGAGCTTACTCCCCAGATGGGGAGTAAGAACAATGGCTACAATTCCTACAGTTATTGGGTCTGGCCACATACATTTGTATTTTTTGTTGTTGTTCAGTTGCACAGTCAAGTCCGACTCTTCGCGACCCCATGGACCACATCACACCAGGCCCTCCTGTCCTCCAGAGTTTGCTCAACTTCATGTTCGTTGCATTTGTATTAGGACATGACAAAAAGTAGAGGAGAAGGCAACAACCAGCAGGAAAGAGTCTGAGGTAAAGTGTTAAAGTAGAACTACCCAACAAGTATATGGAATTGACTCTCCTAGATTACTTACCTTTCACAGTTGGGAGGATTTTGATATGGTAAGTCTGTATTTTAGACTTCAGTGCTTGCAGCTCCCTGTTTTGAGCAGCAGCCAGGGGAGCAGAGGAAACGAGGAATTGGTGTTTTAGTTCCAAGTCTTCTGACTCCAGAACGCAGTGGGGATCTCAAATGGTACACCAAGGGTTGCCAACCTTCAGAATTACAATTGATCTCCAGACTACAGAGATTAGTTCCCCTGGAGAAAATGGCTGGTTTGGAAGGTGGACTCTATGGTACTGTACCCTGCTAAGGTTTCTCCCCTGTCCAAACCCTGCCCTCCCCAGACTGCACCCCCAAAAGCTCCAGGTATTTCTCAACCCACAGTTGGTAACCCTACAGTTCTGTTTTAGGTAAGGTTTGGGGTCATACTGTTGTCTTTCAGCTTTTCTCCTCCTGGGAAGTGTGGAATTATCCTTAACAATAATTAAGCAAAAAAACTGAAAAATTATTCATACTCTGAAGGAAATGTTAGGTAAATGTTATATTAATGCTAATTAAGCAACAGTCACTTTTTCAGACATGATAATTTCAGTCCATATATCATCACCTTCAATAACCCTGCTCCAATTGTCAGGAAAAAGGAAAGAAATGTAATCTTTAAAAGAGATCTTTTGGAAAATGAAGAGAACATTTGTCATGAGATTAGAGAAAAAGGGAGGGATCAAAAGGGTGAGGTGGAAATTCAGGTACCTGCAGTAATAGGCCTTTCGTGGCCTTTCCTCACACGCCATCTGCATAATTATTTTCTTTATCTGCAAATGTTTGGGGAAATGTTTCAGGCCAGGCTATGCCCAGGGCCTAGTCCCCCCCCCCCCCCCGACATAACATCCTAAAGACAGGTGTCCTTGGAAAACTACATATCCCAGGATCCTTAGAGTCTGCCATTTTTCCAGGCAGTCAGCAGGAGGGAAGAAACTCCTTCTGTGCAGACACATCCATTTCTCCTGGAGCCACTGCTAGGATAGCCAGCTCTGGGTGGGAAAATACTTAGATATTTTGGGGATGGAGCTTGGGAGGGCAGGGTTTGGAGAGGGGCTGGACATCAATGGGGTATACTGACATAGTCTACTAAAACTACTAGGGTTGCCAGGTCCCTACCTTTTCCTGGTGGTGGTGGGGAGAAGCTCTCCTCCTGGGATCTTCTGGTACATGCACGTAGCATGTGTGCCACAATAACATCACCCGGAAGTGGCATCATTGTGCTAGGTTGCTCTAGCATTCAGCTAGGAACTCTATGATACCATAGAGTTTTCAGGCCAAATGCTAAGAGCATCTCCTTGGTGACATGCCTGGCAAGATGATGTCACCTCCAGGTGACATTATTGCATTGAGCACATTGGCCAGATCCATGACCGGTGGATCAGGGGGGCCTAAAGTGGGTGAACCCCTACCCCCTGGGGGATCTGGCAACCCTAAAAGCCACCATTTTCTCCAGTTGAACTGATCCCTGTCACCTGGAGTTCAGTTGTACTCCCAGGAGATATTCAGCCAACACCTGGAAGATTTCAAGCTCTGTTGTGTAAAACACTCTTCCAAAAGACTAAATAAGCGCGGGGGGGGGGGGGGGCTGCCACTGTACCTTGACGAAGGTCCGAACATGGGTGGGGAGCTGTCCCATTAAAGCCGTGGGAGGCACAACAGTTGATCAGGTATTTGGAATAATTTACCTCTACATCAAAGAAGGACTGTGTTAACCTACTTTGAGCTGTATTATTTAGAGGAACTTTGAACACGGACAGTTGGGTTGACAAGGACACTTTAACTATTTGTATATTTTGTATTGGAATGTGTCTTGTAATTTGTGCCATAATGTAAATGCTTGATAATAATTATTGAATGGATTGCATAATAATATCACAGTTGTTGGGTTTTTTTTTTTTGTTTAGTTACAACCCATCTCATGATCTCACATTTGTACACCACCTGGAGGAAGGCAACCCTAGTCGCCACCTCCAGGTGTAAGAAGTGAAAAGGGAAGTGGACAACGGTGGAGACTGGGCTCAGTGGTTCATGGCTGGTGATGGGACATATTCAGGATCTTTCTTTCACTCCTGATGATGCCATTAGGAACACATTGTGCTTTCTGCATTTTGAAGTTGGTCTAGAAAAACATTGACCCCCTCCCTTCAAAAATTGGATCTGTTTAACAAGATCATTTCTAGGGTTGTCAAATCCAGATTGGGAAGTTCCTGAAGACTTGGATGATAGAGCCTGAGGAGGGGGGAGTGTGGGGAAGGGTGGGGCCTTAGTGGCATATAATACCATAGAGTAGGCACTCCAAAGCAGCCATTTTCTCTAGGGGGACTGATCTTGGTTGTCTGGAGATCCACTGTAATCCCAGGAGATCTCCAGGCCCCACCTGGAAGTTGGCAGCTTTAAAAACAGCCCAAGGGATGTTCATCTACTATTTCAGACTGAAGGCAGGATCTTACTTACTGATTTATAGAAAACTAGCATTGCCATCTTAAACAGAGTACGCCCTTCTAAATTCCCTGAAGTAAAATGGCCTTAGGAGGACGTATCTATGCTTAGGATCACACTGTAGATGTCTGAAAGGTTCCTCCATAGCCTTTTCCCTAGCAATCTTCTTGTCCAAGTCTAGGGAACATTTTTATGTGGAGGAGCATTCCATTACTGTGAGCCTCTGCCTTCAATCCAAAGGGCTATAGCCTAGATCTAGGGTGACTGCCTTAGTGAGAAGGACTAGGCCAGGGTTAGGAAGTAGGGATGCCAGCTTTTGGGTGGAGATTCCTGAGATAGGAGGCAGAGCCTGGAAATGGTGGGGTTTGAGGAAGGACCTCAGCAGGCATAATGCCATAGAGTCTGCCCTCCAAAGCAGCCATTTCCTCCAGGGGAGCTGATCTCTGTACTTTGGAGATCAGTTGTAATTCCAAGAGATCTCCAGGCCCCACCTTGTGGTTGGCAGTCCTATTAGGAGACCTCTATCCTGCCCCTGCTTTTCTGCATTCTCACCCCAGTTACCTTTCCCCCTCCGTGCATCAAATGACCAATTATTCCCCTTCTTTTCAAATTCTTCTTTCCACCTGTCCTTTGGATACACCTGGATCTTGTTGATATGCAGAAGGGACCCCATACTCTTCTGATCCACCGCCCTGGAGTCCATCATGAATGCATGGCTCAAAAGCTCCCTGGAAACAAAATGTCTCCCGAGTAATTGAATCATGCAAGAGAATCGTACTTCCTCTCTTGCCGCCTCGATTCATTCAGAGAGCAAGGTTCAATCTGCCTTCATTAGTCTTGCTGCCCTTGAAACAAGGTGGCTGAGAAAACCAGGGGCTGAAGGAGGGCTCCTAGCAATCTGATTAAATCTTCCCAGTGCAAATAGCCTTATTGTGTAGTAATTGGTGTTGCTGGAAACGTGAGATTTTTGAATTCTCTCCCCAGTGCTGGTTTAGGTATTAAATGGGTCCTCTCTGCTTTATTGCAGCTTCAGATAAGCGCTTGGGGGGACAGGAGAAACTGAAGAGTAAGTCAGTGCTTTCAAAGGAATCAGAGGACAAAAGAAAAGATAGGAGAGGTCCCTGACATCTCTTCCTACCAACTCTTTGGTCTCAAAATAAACTCAGGAACACAGGAAGAACTCTGAGGAACCATCCTAATGGCCAACCTAGTTCAGCGTCATGTTTCCTAGAATGACCGACCAGATGCCCTTAGGAAGACAGCAAGCTGGGCAAGAAGTTAACGACACATGGAGACTTCTTTTGCTGTGGTCAAGAACAGCTCTCATCTTTCTATCCCCACCCACTTTATCTGCTGCAAAGCAGCATCTTCAGCAGGAGATGTTTGGGATTACCTGGGCAAGAAAGGTTGTGCATTCTGGATTTAGAGTATGGGAAGACGATGGGCTAAGGGTCCTTCATTCTGAATCAGTTCAGTAGGTGGCAAGCTTTCTTAGTGAGCTTTCAGGGGGGAAATAACATGTGTATCTTCTGAGAGGCCTTTCCTGACTGATAATTAAACTTCCCAACTGCCAGTTGGGACTGGAGATATCCCGGAGTTATAACTGATCTCCAAACTGCAGATATCAGTTCTCCTGGGGGGGATTATAAATTCAGAAGGTGGACTTTATCCCTGCTGAGTTGCCTCCCTTCACCAAATGCCACCCTCCCTAGGCTCCATCCCCAAAGATCGAGGAATTTTCCAACCCAGAGCTGGCAACTCTGTGGTTCCCACTGGGCAGAAAGGTGGTATATAAATGAAGTAAGTAAATAAATAAATCATTAAACTGCATCATTTCATTCTTCTGTAGCTAGTTCTTGCTACATCCAACTATCTTGCTGAAATTCTGCTTCCCTAAGGTTGCAGTCACACGTGCCAGAAAAACCAGTGGGGGGAATGAGGCTATTTCCTCTGGAGGAATTTGACCCGCAGTTGCAGGATCACACCTCCCTTTGAAGCTGCAGGTGCAGTCCGTCAGTGTGTGATCAGACGCAACTGCGGGTGAGTTGGGAGATTTTGTGCCACTTTTCCCCCATGCGCTTAAATGAGGGATCAATGAATTGCACCTCCACACCGAGGGCTCCCTATGGAGTTTGTGATGATGCACATACTGCAAGGGAGGGGGACAATGGCACGGAGTTGGGATGGCCTGATCAGACCATCCCAATGGCATGAGAGCGCACTGGAGTTATCAGACAGGGGAAAGTTCACCTGTGACCCATCGCAACCTGTTTACTACTGATTTTTCCCTGGTGTCTTTTAACTCCGCTTCTGCGGCAGAGCAAAATGGGTTGCCGATGGCTGCAGGGCGCTTCCCAGATGTTGTTGCCTGATCACTCCCTTTAAATTCACCTGGTATTTGCACCTATGTTGGGTCTAATTGTGTGTATGATCGCAGCTTAGGTGTGGTGTAACGCCCATTTTGTGACTGCGGGATGTAATTATCTTTTGTCAGCCTGCAGTGCAGAATATTTTGAAAAGCCTGAAGGAGTTAAAAAGAGAGAGAGAGAGAAAGAAAGGACGAATATCAGCAAGATTTTTGGCAGCATGTCTGTCCCCTACTTCTTTTTGCATTCATTTATTCATTTGCCAGCGCTTTCCATTTTCCACTTTTCCTCATTTGTTTTGCAGATTAACTTGTATTGTGCGCCTGTGCTGTGTATTTTAATATGCAATTGATATGGCATTTATATGTACAATGTACATCGTTTATACCTATAATGTACAGAAAATGGCAGAAAATTGAAGAAAATAAAGGATCGTAAGTTCAATTTGTACAGAAGAGAAACAAAATAAAAACGTGTTTGGAACATCAAAGATGAGATGCCTGTCCCATAACAGAGGATCCTGACTATAATGTGATAAAAATAAGGGTGATTTCTCCCCCCCCTTGTATATTTGTGTGGCTGTACGTTTATGGCAGAGAAGGTTTATAATGAAGCAAAAACAGAGTACTTCTCAGATTATTATGCAGTGCTCAAATGGCCAGAAATAAATGGCATATTTGGGAGTTTAAGAAATCACTTGAAGAGTATTGTAACAGAGGGCTAAAGAACTTGTTTAATGCCTAAGGACATACAAATGTGCCTTTCAAAAATCTTGTTTAGTTTTTGGATGCTGTCATTGCACGTGAGCTGTTTCCAGTTGCCCATATTTGTCGCTAGTGTTCCCATTCTTTTTCATTTATGGCACTGAACAGAATTCTTGTGCTAGTTACATTCAATGGACACCAAAACAATGTTAGAATTGTGTAAACTATTACTAGCCAAGCTTGCTGCAAGCAGCCAATAGGAAGCACTCCCCTTTGAGAGCCACGGCCACCACAACAGCTGATTGGTGGCACCTCAAGGCAGATTGGGGAACACAAGACCAACCCTATGTCCAAGATGGCTCCTAACGTCTTGTGGTCCCCATCCCATGATGCCAGAACCAGCTAAAGGCCATGCCAAGATGACCACGTTGACTTCAAATGGGGCTGGGAGAAGGGCTGGTGATGGCACGTGGTTTCTCTCCATGGGCTATGCAGGAAGCAACTAGGCACCTGGGGGGGAAAAAAACCACTTAAATCTGATCCCATGAGGCCTCACATAAGGACATTTATTGGGTTAAATGTAAAAAAAATTATCATTTGCCTTGGAAGCATAGAAGATTTCTGCAGTATCCCTGATTTTCCGGTTGAGGGAAAATGCTGTTCAAACAAATTACGAAGATAATCTGACTCCAACGGTAACAAGAGAAAGAATTTTTACTTACAAAAACAGAAACATATCTTACATTACATATCCATATAGGTACATTTAACCAGGGGTCATTTCGTAGAAAAAGAGGTGCAGGAGCTCATTAGCATAACTCATTTGCATAACTCATTTGCATATGCCACACCCCCTAACATACCGGAAGCGTGTCAGAAGGCAACACCCACCCCTCAGGCTCCACTCCACAGGTGAGTGAAACTGACCTGCTCTTCCTCCATTCCCTTCCCCATCCAATACTTTGTGCACTAAAAATAAGCGTAAAGAACACACCCACATTCTCTTCCTGCTTCCTTGAAATCACCAGGTTTCAAGTAGACTTGAGATACCCAGGACATGTGCACCACCCATCCCTTTCCCTTCCCTTCCCCACAACAAGATACCCTGTGAGGTAGATGGGGCTGAGAGAGGTCTTTTGAGAACTGCTCATGAGAGAACAGCTCTGAGAGAACTTGTGACTGGCCCAAGGTCACCCCAGCAGCTGCATGGGGAGGAGTGGGGAATCAAACCCGGTTCTCCCAGATTAGAGTCCAACTCTTGACCACTACACCAAACTGATGGGGTGGAAGCTGCTGAAGGGTTGGTGAAATTTCTCCAGTACTTATGTGCCATGTGCCCAGATAAAAATGGTATACTTAGAAAATTTATATGCCACCTTGAGCAAGTCTCTGGAAAAGCAGCACACAGTCATAAAAGGAACAATGATAAAATTATCAATATTAAAACAAAACATTAAAAACAATAAAGACCCTAGCAGGGCTTTCCCTGGGGCACTGCGCCTCTGCATTTCTCAGGGAAGCCGAGGAGGGGGCGGGGCTTGGTCATGTGCCCGCCCCGTGGGCTCCTCACTCCCGGAGCTGTGCTCCTATGCACTCCTGCATTTAACTTATTGTGAATAGATTAACTTCAAAGAGATGACCTTGCTACAGCTCCAAGCCCATGTTAAGAGAGAGGAGAAGAAAGTTCCTTTAGAAGACTAAAAACAGAAGACAACCAATGGCCAAAGAGGCTCAACATCTAACCAATGAGAGGGTGGGGCTAACTGCCAAGTGTACCCTTAACCCTTTCCCTCCCAGATCCCCTTCCACGTAGAGCCACAATATTCAACAACAAACATTAAGGCCAGGGCCGAGTCTGACAGAAGGGGAAGGGGGCCTTGACACAGCCACTCCTCACATTTTTTGGAAATAAAATGAACGTTCTCTCTGGGCTCTCCCTGCACAAATTTAAAGACAAAATTACACAGCTCTCCACTGCGTGACAATAAATACTTGGTTCATACAATGATGTTAATTTACTAAAGGTTGTCACAGTTACCATCATTTGAACATTTCTTATCTTAATGTATGTCAATATCATCCAATATCTGGCTTACATATAGATGATAGATAGATGACAGATAGACAGATAGATAGATACAGGGCTATTTTGGGGCAGGAACGCACAGGAACGGGGTTCTGGCTGGCTTCTGAGTTGACCATACCCACAGCTTCCTCCCTCCTCGGATTCCCCAGGTGCCTTGCAGGCCGCAGGGCACCTGGGGAAGCCAATCCTGGGAGGGAGCTGCACTTTCAGGGGTGTGGCCTAATATGTTAATAAGTTTCTGCTGTTGGGTGTGGCCTATTATGCTAATGAGTTCCTGCTGGGCTTTTTCTACAAAAAAAAATCTCTGGATAGATAGAAAAACAGATAAACAGATAGACAGTTTACAATGCGGTTGAGCAAAAGATAACTTATATTGACATAAATTAAGATAAGAAATGTCCAAATGATGATAATTATGACAACCCTTAGTAAATTAACATTACTGTATTAATTAAATCTTTATTGTTACCTGGTGGAGAGCTGTGTCATTTTGATCTTACATATACACTGTGGTCCGATAGTGTTTTTCATGTTGCATGTTTAAAGACAGACGGAAACACACACGGGGTGGGAGGTAGAAAATTAGGACAGTGGGAAGGAACTCACTAGTTGCAAATGGAAAACAAAAAGAACATAAGTAGGGAAGGAAATGAACTGGCTCATGAACCTTTGTCTGTGATGAATTTTGGCTGACTGGTGGTTCACAAACTGAAGTTCGCAAACTGCAGCCCGGCTTTCTCCTCCCTGCAAAAGCCACCAAAAGATCAGAAACAGCTGAACTGTGGGGGCGGCTTGCTCCCATAGGTCAGATGTTTCAGGCTGAAAATAGCTGAGCCTGCTCCTGTGGCTCAGCTGTTGCTTCACATGGCTCAATTGTTTCCAGGGGCTTTCTTGGACAGTTGTTTAGATCAGAAACAGCTGAGCTGCAGGGGCAGTCTGCTCCCACAGCTCAGCTGTTTCCAGCAGAGATCAGTTCACCTGGAGGAAATAGCCACTTTGGAAGGTGAAGTCTATGGCATTATACCCCATGAAGTCCCTCCCCAAACCCCACCCTTCTTACGCTCCACACACACACACACACACACACCCAATCTCCAGGTATTTCTCAACCCAGATCTGGCAATCCTAATTCCTTTTCTAATTCTGGCCAGCATGGAATTTGCCTTTTTTCACAGCAGCAGCACTCTGGGTTGACATTTTCATCAAGCTGTCCACTTTCACCCCAAGATCCCTTTCTTGGTCTCTTGCTGCCAGCTCAGATCCAATTAGTATATACCTGACATTTTTGTTTTTGGTCCCAATATGCATCGCTTCTCATTTGCCATTTTAACGCCTGTTTCCCCAGTTTGGAGAAATCCTTTTGAAGCTTTTGCTAATCCATTTTTATTTTAAGCATCCTAAATAATTTGGTGTCATCTGCAGACTTGGCCACCTCATTACTCACCCCTAACTCCAAGCAATGTGAACAAGTTGAAAAGCACCAGTCCCAAAACAGATTCTTGAGGGGCCCTGCTGCTGACATCCTTCCATTGGAAGAACTGACAGTTTATTCATATTCTCTGCTTCCTGTTTTTGCTTTTGGCCAATTTCCATTTCATAAGAGGACTTCTCCTTTTATACCATGACTATGAAGTTTGCTCAAGTGTCTTTGGTGAGTCTTTGTATATTTATACCCTGCTTTTTCCCCCTTGTTAACCTTACAACATTCCAATATTTTTTTGGGGGGGGGGAATCCAAATACACAATGTGTACTGGCTCATTCCTGTCCACATAATTATTGACACTTTCAAAGGACTCTGAAAGGTCAGTGAAAGAGACACACCTTTGTCGAAGTCATGTGGGTTGGTTTCTGTTCAGCAGGCCTTGCCCTTCTATATGCTTGACAATTTTATCTTTAATAACGCTTTCCACCAATTTATCCAGAACAGATGTTGAGCGAACCAGCCTGTAATTTCAAAGATCCCTTTTTTAAATGTTAAATTGGCTACTCTCCAGCCCTCTGGTACAGAGGCAGCTCTTAGGGATGTTCAATAACTGAGTTAAAAGATCAGCAGTTCTTTAAAAACTCTAAGATAGCGGTCACACATGCAAGATAAAGCATGGGGGAAGCAAGGTTATTTCCTCCAGTATAAGTTGACCCACAGCTGTGCAATCACACTGATTTTTGTAAATGCGGGTGCAGCCTGCCACTGCATAATCAGAGGCAACCTCTGGTAAGTCAGGGTTTTTTTTTAACCATTTGTTCCCAATGTGCTTACACGAGGAATCGATGAATTGCACCTCCGCACTGAGGTCTCCCTATGGAATGTGCGGGGGTGTGCACTGATGTGCATACAGTGATGGGGGGGACAACGGCACAGAGTCAGGATAGCCTGATCAGACTATCCCGATGCTATGGATGTGTGCTGGGTTGATCAGATGCAGGAAAGTCCATCTGTGGCCCATAGCAACCTGTTTACTATAGGACTTTCCAAGGTGTTTTTTTTAAAAACTCTGCTTGTGTGGTGGAGCAAAACAGATTGCCGATGGCTGCAGGGTGCTTCCCAGATGTTGGCATCTGATTGCGGTCCTTTAATCCGCTCAGCATTTGTGCCTATGATGGGGCAAATTGTGTATGTGATCGCAACTTAAGATGGATACCTTCTGGTCATGGTGACTTGTGAGTTTGCAGTTTGTAAGATCTAGAACTTCCTCCCTTGTCACCACTATTTGCTCCAGCTCTCCTTCCTTCCTTCCTCTAGGAATCCACAACCACTCACTTTAACCTTTTGCTTAACTGGAAAACATAGCAAGTGCTCTCTTGCTTTGTGTTATGTCCCGACCGTTAAGCCACGCACATGGTTGGCCAAACACGTGGCCAGGCAAAGCCATCAAGCTTCACTCCCAGGACAATAGACCCAAAGGATCCTAGTTGGGGACCAATGGGGAAGCCCACATCTGCAGATTGACCTCTAGGTGGCAGGGGCGTTATAAATAACCAATCACGGGTGTTGGATGTATGCATGGGTGCCGTCTAAAAGGGGAATATAAGCGGACCTGCGAGTCTGGTTCAGTAGTCTTGTTCTGACCTCTAAGGGCCATTTTACACCTCCCCTCTAAAGTAGTTTGACTGATGTCTTTTCCTGTGCTGATTTCACAGTGGTGTGAAATTTCACTCCAGGGGGTCTAAGTGCACTAATCAACAGCAATTGTTTAAAGCAGAATGAAGCCGGTTGCATACTAGCTTGACCACAGGAGGGCAATTAGTAGATGTGGACATTTCAGTGGCAGCACGGTTTCACACCGCACAGAAGTATGGGCAGGGTTTTTTGGAACTAGAATGATTCCAGTGGGAAAGTCAGATGTAAAAACAGCCTAAATAAACTGATGAGCTGATTTCACTGAACATGTCTCTGGACCCAGTACTTTACACTATGATTTCAAGTCAAGTCAAGGGCAATGCTCCCTCTAAGCTGTGGAGTCATGTGAGCAAAAATTCTACTTTGTGAGCTCCGGGCATTAAAGCTGTGAGTGAGTGATTTGGCTACTGAATGAATTATTTTGTTCTGCAGCCATCCTTCTTGAACCAAGACAAAAATGTGTGAGCTGGAGGCTACAAAACTGTAAGCTAGCTCACACTAACTCAGCTTCGAGGGAACACTGGTCAAGGGTACTATGAGAGATTACAGCTTCCGAAAGAAGTTGCCAGAACAATCTGGGCACAAAGGAATTTTGTACCTCTGTCCATCATCCCCACCCCCACCCCGAGTCCTGGTTCATCTAATAAGGAAGGCTGGTTCTAGTCATCTAGTTACCTCAGGAAGTTTCTTTCTCTATTTATACCCTGCTTTTCTCTCCCTTGTTGACCTAAAGTGGTTTACATTCCCCCTTCTTCCATTTTATCCTCACAACAAACCTGTGAGGTAAGGTGAGGCTGAGAGAGTGCGGCTGGCCCAAGGTCAGCCAGTGAGCCACCCTGCCAGCATGGGAATTTGAACCTGGGTCTCTCTGATCGTAGTCTGGTACTCCAACCATTACACTACATGGCTCCTTTCCCCCACTTCCATTAAATTAATTATAAGTTGTGGCCTATACCCGTAGCAGCAAAAGTGGCCATGAGGCTTCCAATGGCAGCTCGTTAAACCCCTACCCAGAAGCCTTAGTGCCTCCTAGCCACAACCCATGCCCATGACCAAACTCAACGTCGACAACATAAAAGAGCCCACAGAAACAGTGCTGAGAAACTTCGGCAAATAGTTTCTGATCCTATGAGGGGAGAAAAGAAACCCACAACCCTCTTTTCTCCGGCTGCTGCAGGACTCAAAAAGTAATGAGAGAGTGAGGTGAAGCAAAACACAAGGGGAGACACTTCTACATTTCCCCAGTGGTAACTAATCAGACATTGTTTCTGCCTGCCTGCCTCCTCCCGGTGATTATGAAGATTTGATGGCTGTTGTTAAGGATTCTCATCACATCTCGCAAGAATAAATCTGCCCTCCGGAGAATCTCTTTCTCCTTATGGCCAGAAAACCACATCTTTCAGCCCAGTGGGTTTCGCTTCTTTTGACAGCCACATAGCCATCGGAGGTGCCATTTCTGTCTTGCCACCTCTGCTGAAGGAACAGAGAGGTCACCCTCTGGACTTGCAAAAAAAGGATGTCTCAGGGAAGGGGGGGCAGAACGGGTGGTCTTTAAGCAATTGATGAGGTCCTTATCAGCAGCTCTTGCCTGATACTCCCCCCCCCCAGATTTCTTTAACATCATGCCCCCCCACCCTTTGTTTTTGCCTGAGGGGCTCTCTCTCTCTCTCTGTGGGGGGAATGCCAAACACGCTTCACTGTGTATCTGCTAGGCATACGTGTGGCATGAACGGATTAAACTCTGCACCCAAAATGGTTGACATCAATGATCCTCGACAGGATGGATCCTGTATGGTTCAACTTGCAGAGCCTTCGACAGGGATGTGCCAGGTGGAGATCTTGCTGAGAGTCTTCAAAAGGAACAAGGGACATCACCTACCTGAAAAATATGGAAACTATTTATCCCCCCTCCCTGTACAGATGGAGAGGAATAATCAACGCATGGACAGACAAACTTACCAAGTCGGACACTGAATTCCAAAATTCAGGAGGAGGAGGAGACTGGATTTATACCCTGCCCTTCACTTCCTGAAGGAGTCTCAGAGTGGCTTACAAACTCCTTTCCCTTCCCCTCCCCACAACAGACACCCTGTGATGGTGGGGCTGAGAGAGGCCTTTTGAGAACTGCTCATGAGAGAACAGCTCTGAGAAAACTTGTGACTGGCCCAAGGTTGTAGCAGCAGCTGCATATGGAGGAGTGGGGGATCAAACCCAGTTCTCCCAGATTAGAGTCCACACTCCTAACCGCTACACCAAACTTGGTCTCAGAGGTTCCTGCTGACATTCCTGAAAAGTGCCTTCTGCCATTCAAAATCCTCGGTACATTAAAAAATTAAATCTCAGCCATTCTGCAGACTTGTAACAGTAGCACACTCCTGCCTTCAGAGCTTTCAAGACAAGGGAAATGCTTTCTGTGCAGAGTCACCTATGAAAATTGCTCAGGGGCTGCGACCAGAGATCCAGGCCTCCAGGTGTGAAGGTCTGGATTGCTGGCTGGTGAAGAGTCCCCAGATTGGGGGATGAAGCCTCCCTGCAGCAGACATGGGGAATCAAGCATTGCGAAGGAACTGCAGATGGTCGGTTCAGCCCTGTGGAGCAACAGCCATTTCTCAAACAAGTTGCCCACTGAATAAGTTCTCAGCCAGTTGATACATACAAATAAAAGCCAACAGGAAACCAAATCTCATCACAAAATTATGAATGGATATAACTCAGATCTGGAACGTTTTGTGTTGGAATAAGCAACATCTGGTGTACAAAAAGAAGAGAAGAGGACCCCGCAGGGGGCAGCAAGATGGAAGACCAGTTAGATAAGACAGTGAGGTCAGCACCTTCTGTCCTGATCAGTTCATTCTTCAGCCAACATTTTGTTCATCCCTAAACTGGTGGGTAGTGAATTTTGTGTTTTATTGGTTTTGATTTTTGTATCTTTAATTGAACAGAAGAAACTGTCAGGGCCGCACAGCCCAGGACTTCCTGAGTGACACCAACCGACGGCAGAGATTTCTCCCTGTCAGTGTTCCCTCTAAGCTGAGTTAGTGTGAGCTAACTCAAAGTTTTTTAGCCTCCGGCGCACACATTTTTGTCCTAGCTCAAGAAGGATGGCTCCAGAGCAAACTGATTTAGGCAGTAGCTCGCTCACGACTTTGATGCCAGGAGCTCGCAAAGTAGAATTTCTGCTCACAAGACTCCGCAGCTTGGAGGGAACATTGCTCCCCCAGCCCTTATGACCTGAGATCCTTTAACAGGAGATGCCTACATACTGCTACCTTTCAACTCTGGGTCCTCTTTGTGCTGCCCTTTAACGGGTGAATGCATTGCATGTTGAAAGAAATTGTTATGCGAGCAAGCGGCCGCTATCCGTGGATGATCTGTCTGTGTCTTTGTATTCCAGCAAATTACATGGCTTCTGCTGTTCCTCAAGAACTCATTTAAGTAAAGCGACGGGGTGATTTCTTACATGTATGTTTCACTTGGGGTCGCGCCGCGTGATGGATTTCACAGCATAAGGCTTCATAAGTGAATCGCTGAAATAAAACCTGCTCCGATCCGGAGACAATAGAGACAAGTCTAGGAATGCCCACAGAGTGACAAAGAACTTGTCTTGAGTCAAAGGGAGACGCCAGCATGAAGCCACTGAATTGGAAGCAATTTATAAGTAAATGTGCCTCTCTGAAACTCAGGATCGGTGGAACTGGGAGCAGATCGCTCACTACAGAAGGTAATTTCCCCGGGTTCAGTACCGATTTGCAAGATCCATCTTGCAATGCTACTTCATTACCCACGGCTTTCCTCCATTCTCGATGGAACTGGGACAACCCTAAATTTGGGCAACCCAGGAAACAATTGGTGGCAAGGGCAGGAGAAGTTGGAAAGACGGACAGAGCCAAACCAAAAATATAGTAAGGGCGGATGGGAGGCCAAAGTGGGGCAAGGTTTGTGGATGGCTCACAGCATCTGGCTTTATAGGCAAAGAGCCCTTTGAGACAGGCAGAGTGTTAGAAGAGAGGGCCAACTGGAGGGGACCTGGTTACAGAGCAGTCCTGGCATAGCGTAATAGGGAACAGTGTTGCCAATCTTTGGGTGGGGCCTGGAGATCTCCTGGAATTATAACTGCTCTCCAGATGTCAAAGAGCAGTTTCCCTGAAGCAAATGGCTGCTTTGGAGGTTGGACTGCATGGCATTATGCCCCACTGAGGTCTCATAACTCCCTAAACCCTGCCTTCCCCAGGCTCCACTCCCAAATATACAGGAATTTTTCAACTCAGAGCTGGCAACCCTAGAGGGGCTGCCAGGTGGCAGCCAGCGACCCCCAGGAGGAATTGGGGGCAGGGTCTGGTGCACCGGCATCCTGCTGGCACACTGATATCACTTCCGCTTAAAACCAGAGCGCCGTTTATAAACACTCTAGGATAGGTGTAGAGTTCTTGTAAAATGCTAGAGCGTCCCCGTATCACTTCCAATTTTTACTGGAAGTGATGTAAGCACAGAAGTGCAGGGCTGGAGCATGCCCCTTGCCCCTATTCCTTCTGGGGGTTGTCAACTGCAGGGAACAAGTGTGGAGGTGCAGCACTGCTATTTCAGAGAGGTGGACCATCACTTTTCTAAACCAGCAAACAAACAGGGAACAAACTATGTGTCCATCTATAGCATTTTTATTCTGATCTTTCTCCAGAGACATCAGGGCAGCATACACAGTTTTTCTGTTCCCATGTTATTTTCACAACAACCCTGTGAGATAAGTCAGGCTGATAAAGACACAGAGATAGAGCAAGTAACTGTCCTACTGCACAGCATGTCTGTCGTGGGGAGGGGAAGGGAAAGGAGTTTGTAAGCCACTCTGAGTGAAAGGCAGGGTATAAATCCAGTCTCCTCCTCCTCCTCCTCTCACCCAGTGAGCTTCATGACATAGTAGAGGCCCCACAGATTCTAGTTCAGTTCTCTAACCACTGCACCACACTGGCCCACCAAAATTCTTCTAGAGAAAACTCCAAGAACAACAGGAGGATGGTTTGTTACTTTTGCATGTGAAGCCTGAAACAGTTGCGGCAGCCGGGGCCTTGCAAACATGAGGAAATTATGGCCACAATTGTACAGAAGCTTGGCTTTTATGCTTGCATCAGCAAGTCCATAATCCTTTCTGGGGGGAAAAGAATTCTTCGCTGGAATTTGAGAAAGAGAGGGATCTCAAGTATCAAAGCAGCTATTAAGGAAGCCGATTAGACAGCGGATGAATGGGACAATGTCTCCAGAAGGATCCATTACAGTGTAAATATTGGGAGGTAAAAAAGAAGAAAACAGAATAATCCCACTAGCTATTATATGCTCTGAGCGTATGATGAATTACACAGTGTTGATGCAGATTTTATCAATGTGCGGTGCATAAGAGCCACAGAAGAGACAGCAAGGTTTTCAACAGCACCGGGGAATCCATTGCTAATGTATTACATTTTCCTTTAAAAAAACAAAACAGGATCCAGGGCCCAGTCAAATTCTTTTAAATCCACTGAAGTTGTTATATGTTACGGAACTTGATCTGTAGCCTCAGAACCTTGGGTCTATAGCACTGAACTGGTATTACCCCCCCCCCCCCTTTCACTGGCACATCCCTCCCTCCCAGCCTGAAGGTAAGTACTGCATGTGCAAGACCCACAGATGTGAGTACTGCATGTGTAAGACCCACAGAGCACATAGAGAACATGGGGAGCAACTGCTGTGTTTTATGTTTCACTATGGTTGCCTCCCGCTATTGCAACTGATCTCCAGACACACAATTGAGTCTGACAAAGTGGCTGCTTTGGAGGGGGGACTTTATGGCACCCTGCTGAGGTCCCTCCCCTCCCCAAACCCTCCCCTCCCCAGGTTCCATCTCCAACGTCTCCAGGTGTTTCCCAGCTTCAAGCCGGCAACCCTATGTCTCACAGAGGATCTGGAAGCTGCGAACACAGCAGAAGTTCTTGCAGCCATGACCACGGCACTTTTGGAATTTGGACCAGTGTGGTGGGAGCGAGAGCTGCCACGGGAGGTAAAGCCAACCACAAAGAGGAAGCTTCTTGGCAAGCAGTTTTGGTGATAGTTACAACAATGACGGGGATGACACTAGAATTTGCTCCGGGATGCCTCCTATTAGGAGCAAATGGGAATAAAGATCAACCTCAATGGCAGCTCTTCACAAGGCTCATCTGGGAATCGTCCTGACGAAGGCACTGGCTCGCAGTTATGTGTGGTGGCCCGGGCCTGGACAAGGACATCGGGGACCAGGTCTGCCACTGCCTGAAGTGTCAGGAGTCTCGGCCCGATCCCCCCCATGTGTGAGACTTCTGATAAGTTCCAATAAGCCAGGCCTTAGTGAAAACAAAGTCCTTTATTTTCTTAATGGTCTTTCAGGAACACTTTCTTTGTTAGTGATACCAGATCAATGAGACAAGGAACTCTTATATAGTATTCAAAAGGCAATTGAATGACAGGCACCAATCAGTGTAAAAACCCTGAAGCGCGAAAACCCCCAACCGTTGCATTCCCAGGAAAAAGGTGCGCAAGCTAAATCACTACTTTCTCCCCCCCCCCCATGCCCCTTAGTGACCTCTACTTGAATTCCCATGCATAGACACCTGGAAGAACCCAGTACAGAGACATCTCAAGGTTAACAATACAGCAAAACAAATTAGCAAAGCTGGCAAGACAGGGAGGGAAGGAGGGGGCAGGGGTGAGCACTTTGACGTGGAATGGAACCGGATACCATCTTCCCGACTGGAGGAACTCATGCAAAAGTAGGAAGAGCAAAAAACAAAATGATAGGGAACCTGACACCATGCCCCCGTATGGCCCTGGAAATCACCATAGCTGCTGGTTGGAAAATTCCCATTGCCCTGACTCTACATACGTGACATACACAATTATGGAATCATTATGTCCTAGCCATGTTGTTGTTGTTGTTCAGTCACACAGTTGAGTCTGACTCTTCGTGACCCCATGGACCACATCACGCCAGGCCCCCCCCCCCGCCATCCTCTGGCGCCTGCTCAATGTCATGTTCGTTGCATCGATAACACTGTCTAACCATCTCACCCATTTCTGTCCCCTTCTTCTTTGACCTTCAACCTTTCCCAGCGTCAGGGTCTTCTCCAGTGCGATGTCCTAGCTAGGTTTACTTTTAATGTGAATCAGACGACATCGCCAAGGCTGACCGTGCTTAACTTCCAAGATCTGACAAGATCAGGCTAGCCTGGCCTATCTAGGTCAGGACTTATTCCCTTTAGCAGCCTGAGTAGCCCAGGTTAGCCTGAGCGCATCAGAACTTGGAAGCTGAGAAGGGCTCGTTAGGGTTAGTACGGTTAGTACGCGGAGGGGAGACCACCAAGGACGAGACAGAGGCTGGTATGTGGAGGCAGTCAGAGGCAAATCCCCCTGTTCATCTCTTACCTGGAGCATCCTGTGGGTCGGGTTGCCTTGAGTCAGTTACAACTCAGTGGCACTTTTTTTAAAAAAATCCCTTCATTGGTTGTCTTTCACAGTGATTTAGGCCGTGGTCACATGGCCCCTTTAAATCTGGGAGGGCTCCCGGATCTAAAGGGGCCGTATTTATCTACCGCGGGTTGGGATGTTTACACATCCCAACCCTTGCGGGATCGGCGGCGGCCGCGGTGGGATCGGCGGCAGCGGGATCGGCAGCCGCAGCGGAACCAGCAGAGTCAATGGCGACCATGGCGGCGGCAGCTGCCGCCGAAGAGACGGCTTCGGTGGCGAGACTGGCTCACCGGAACGGCGGCGGAGGCGGCCGCAGCAGCAGGAACAGCGGTGGTGGCGGCCAGGGACCCGCCATCGCCTGGTGAGTTGTTTTTTTTTATTATTTCCCCTTTTACACTTGGGCGCATGAGTGGCCATGCGTCCAAGTGTAAAAGGGGGGGGGGAATGGTGGGGGGGCCATCTGGACAGCCCTGCTCTCGCAATGCTTGCGAGAGAGGGCTGTCCAGATAACCTCAAATGCGGGTTCCTCCCGCAAAACCCGGGAAAACACTTGATTTTCCCGGGCTCGGAAAATGCGGGAGGAACCCGCATTTGAGCCCGCTTCAGCGCGGGACTTGGGCCGGGCCGTGTAGTTGGCCCCTTTAAATGTGGGAGGAAATAGCCCTTCCTCCTGCATTTAAGTCCCGTGTGGCCGCAGCCTTAGACAGCAATCCTAAGCAGGTCTACTCTGAATCCTACTATGGTCTATTCTACGAGGCTTACTCCCAGGAAAGTGTGTTTAAGATTGTACTATTAATAATGATGTATTGGAGATGGTGCTGCTTTGTTGGTTTTTTATGCTTTAATTTTATGCTTTATCATATTATGGTTTTATCATATTGCAGACGGCCTCAGGCATTTTCTTGTTTTATGTTTATTCTTTTTTTGGTGGAGAGGTGGCACTGAAGCATTGGAACTACGTAAACAGCATTTTGAATCAAGAATAATAAAAAAAAGAAACTTCTGCCCAGATATCTAGCATGTCAGAGAGAAGTCTGAATTAGCATTCTTTCCCCTGACTCGCTAGTTTTCTATGTGTGGAGATTTTTAAATGGAAGTGCATTCAGTTCAGCAGATTTCTTCCTACAGTCTGAAGTGGGGCAGCCTAAATTAGGTCAACCACCTCAGTGACTAAGAACTAGGTCTCAGTTTTCCATCTCTTCGACTGGATCCTGGGCTTCTACAAAGAGTTTCTGAAATTTCCTCTAATAACTCAGCCCTTTGCGTGCGCTGGCTTGTCATATTTCAAACCGCAACCAGTAGGCCCAGCCTTTTGAAAAATGGAGAGCAATAAAGCTGTCAACTGTGAAGACATCTGCCTGCAAAGAGGAGTTGTTGAAAAATGGGCCCTTTCTTTGGAAAAGATTGCTGCAGAAACCCTCTGTGAACTCATCCACTGTTCTACGATCCCTCAATTGACACTCTTCTGGAAGGTTCTCTCCTGCTATAAATATACAAAGGGAGTTCACTATGGGCTGCAGTCTTGCTCCTGAGAGGAACGAACAAGTCGAACCTCCTGGTACATGGGAGTGATGGATGGATTTGATCATCAGAAGCCAGTGACACATGGTGTCACTAGCAGGCACCAGCACTGTGGGAGTTTATTAAGAAGGAGACCAAAAACAATATTTGTTGTGCACCGAGACCAAAGTCCATCTACCACAGCTGGCTTGTAAAATGGCATTGCAGTGGATGAGCGGGACTGCCTCCATTAGCATGCTGCGCTCTCCTCTGATGAAAGCATTCTCCCAAACCAGGGCTGATTCCGTACCAGTCGTCCCCCAATAAAAACTGCGACAGAGCAACAGTTCTCCACTTGTTGCCCCGGTTCAGCTGTTGGCCTGAATCTAATCCTTGTTCCCCCTGGATCTTCTGTTTCAGGGATTTTCAGGTTTCTTTTTTTGCCACAGGGTTGAAATCAGGGCGTTCTAGCAGGGAACTCGCAAATCGAAGTTTCTTGCGCCACCCCTTTAATGCCCCTCTGCTTCTTTCCCTCCCCTTTCCCGCCTCTCCTCTCCATTTCCCCTCCCTTTCCCTGGCATGAGTGGGGTTTTTTGTCCCCCCCAAATTGCTGTGCTACAACACCATGACACAACACTGATCCATCGTGGACCAGCATTTAAATGTCTTTTTAAATAGTCCTTCGCCCGCCCTTCCAGGGATGGAAAGGAGCCACAGAGATGGGAAGCTGTCTATGTGCTAACCCGGAGATGGGAGAGAGAATTGGTGGTGGGTGTTGGTGGCAGACGCCCGGGAGGGAGGGGGGAGGGCACGATTTGGCGTTGCTTTGCTGCCTTTCCTTGCCTGCCTGCCTGCCTGGAGAGGAGGGTTTTTTTTCTAGCCCAGGATCTTTGAACTCGGAAAACAAACAAAATCCATCGGGCGATGTGTCTTTTCTCCCAGTCTCTCAGCCGTGAGTTGCGGGCTGAATACCTCCAGCGGCAACGGTCTCCGCTCCGCCTCCTCCCCAAACCATTCTGTTACAATGCAAAGCACACCTGTTTCCCAAAATGGGTGGTTTTATTGTAATGCAACCACACCACCATCCAAAAAAAGGAGGGGGAAGAGAGGGAAGGGGACGCTAGATTCGGGGCAAGGCAACAAATGTGGAACTCCCTCAACAGAATCAGGCCAATTAGACTCGGGGAAAACGGAGAACAAACCATTGGTGTGGAATCGGCCCAGGTCTTTTCTGTGCATCTCCTGAGGAAACAAAGATTCCTCTTTCAGCTCTCCCTTCATACCTTTTTCTGTCCAGCATTTTTTTCCCCCAGTTATATTTCTGAACTGACTTTAGCTTTCCACTCATTTCTGTTTCAGGAGCTGGTACATAAAGATTTTTTTTAAAAAATGTTTCCTGGAAGAGCTGGTTGACTATGAGCTTTAACCAAGAGCATGACCTGTAAACAGATACTTTGAGGCTCAGATTTCCATTCAGGCAAGAACTTGCTGGGTGGCCTGAGGCCCAGGTTCAGTCCTCAGCATTTCCATTCCAAGAACCTCAGTGAGCAAGTGTTAGGAAAGAACCACTCTCTGAGGCTGTGGAGAGCTGCTGTCACTCAGAGCAGACAATATATTAAGCTTGATGGACCAACAGTATAAGGCCGCTGCATGTAGGGATGCCATCCTCCAGGTGGGACCTGCAGATCCCCCTGAATTACAGCTCATCTCCAGACTACAGTGATCAGTTCCCCTGGAGGAAACGGAGGCTTTGTTTTTTATACATATATTGTTGTTGTTTTTTTTAAAAAAAATACCATTTAAAAGGGTACAGAATAAAAAGGGACAAAAAGGAAAGTGAGAAGCATAAAATATCATTTGCTAAACACATTTTAAGAACATAAGAATATAAAATATGACAAAATAATAACATGTCAAAATATGGTAAGATAATCAATATTTCAACATAACGTAGTTCCATATCTATTTCAATTGTCTCCTATCTACAGGGCTCAGTAAAAAAAGCACATGGGCAAGGACAGGGGTGTAGACTTTTGGAAATCCCGGGGGAGCGGGGGCTCCTGGAGCAATGTTCTCCTTTCCCCCTGGGAAACCGCCCTGCCTCCCCGGGCCCCTCCGAGGCCCGCCAGCCGCTGCTGCCGGTGCCTCTCCCCCCCCCCCCCCCACTACCCCTTCACTCTCCCTCTCCAGCAGCGGCGGCCGGGCCTCAGAAGGACCAGGGGAGGCACGGCGGCAGGCACTCCATCCGGGGGTGGCTCAAGCCCTCAAGCCCCCCCCCCATACTCTACGCCTATGGGCAAGGAACATAAGAGAAGAAGAGAATAAAGAAAAAAACATATTATTATCATCATACAAGATTTATAGTATCATATAATAATTGGTAAATATGTATTTAAAAGAGAGGAAATGGATGCATTGGAGGGTGGACTCTATGGCATTGTACCCCACTGAGGTCCCTGTCCTCCCCAGGTTCCTCCCCCAAATCTCCAGGAGTTTCTCAACCTGGAGATGGCAACCCTATGCTCCCATCCCCCACCAGCAGCGGGGGGGACCTGGCAACCCTAGATGCATTTGTTCCAAATGAAATGGCCAAACGTATGTGCATATATATCAGAGGAAATATGGTTCCCTGGCAGAGCCCACATTTCATATAGAGGAGATCCTAGATTCGCACAAGATCCAAGCACAGAATTTAGCCCACTGCTCAAGATCCCAACTCAAGTTACCAGTTCTCAATAAGGACAGTTTCTTCTCTGGCCACCCAGCCACTTTTCCCACTGTGTTCCCCTATGGGGAACGCCAGCTCCTCCAGTAACATAGCTGTCTCTTTAAGATGCTGAAAAAGATACTAAAGTAACCTCATCAGTTCTACTTTCTTGTCTTTATACCAACATAAGGCAAATTACAAGGATTCAATACTTCATTTTAAATAATGCATCCTCACGTGCCCTTAAATCCGTGGTTAGCATGAACCATGGAATGTTTTTGTATCGGGAGAAGAAACAATACAAATCCAGCCAGACTGAATCAGAAATAAGATTTTCCACAACAAAAAAGTGTGTGTGAGTGTGTGGGAGGCTGTTATTAAAAGAAAGCTATATCCAGGGGTCCATTGGGGCCGGAGCGAGGCGGAGCTCAGAAGTGGCCACTAGGGCAGCCATGGGCTGAATCAGATTCTCTGATCTGATTCAGCCTGCTGCCGAATTGCCGTCGAAATTCGGCGGCAACTTTAAAAGCCACTGGAGGGAAGGGGGTTTGAGGAAGAGGCTCCAAACTTGCAGGGTAGCTGCTGGGACCTCTCCTCAAAATACCCACCAAGTTTCAAGAAGATTGGACCCGGGGATCCAATTCTACCGGCCCCCAAACAGGTTGCCCCCATTCCCTCCATTGTTCTCTATGGTAGAAAAAAAGGTAACAGTTTTTCCCACCATAGAGAACAATGGAGGGGATGGGACAACCTGTTTGGGGGCCCATAGAATTGGACCCCGTGGTCCAATCTTCTTGAAACTAGGTGGGTATTTCGAGGAGAGGGCCCAGCAGCTACCCTGCAAGTTTGGAGCCTCTCCCTCAAACCCCCTTTCCTCCAGCCCCTCATATACCCTATAAGTTTTTGCCATTGATTTCAATGGCCCATAGGGTATAATGGGGCTGAAACTGACATTCCCTTTCTGACACACTTCCAGTGATGTCAAGGGACGTGGCATATGCTAATGAGTTATGCTAATGAGTTATGCTAATGAGCTCCTGCAGCTCTTTTTCTACAAAAGGACCCCTGGCTATATCTACAGCAATGGAACAAATGTTAAAATAAAGGTAAGAAATACATGAATGCTATTTTCCTAAACTAACAGTTCAAAAGCCTGGATAGTCCAGGCTAGCTGGATCATGTCAGATCTTGGAAGCTAAACAGGGTTGGCCCTGCCTTGTATTTGGACAGGAGACCTCCAAGAATAGCCAGGGTTGTGATGTAGAGGCAAGCAATGGCAAACCAACTCTGAACATGTCTTGCCTTGAAAACACAGCCGGGTTGCCGTAAATCAGCTGCGACTTGATGGTGCTTTCCACTACCACCAGTTCAAAAGCAGAGTTACACCCTGCCGAGTCCACTGAAGTCAATGGGTTTAGAAAGGTGTGGCTCAGATTAGGATTATAGTGTAATTTATGTAATTATGGAACCCGGGTTCTACATTTGAAGATCTTTGGGTTGGGAAACACCTGGAGTTTTGGGGAATGAAGCCTGGGGAGAGTGGGGTTTGGGGAGGGGAGGGGTCTCTGCAGGGTGTAATGGCATAGAATCCATTAGTGTTCCCTCAAAACTGAGTTAGTGTGAGCTAGCTCACAGTTCTTTAGCCTCTGGCTCACACATTTTTGTCTTAGCTCAAGAAGGATGGCTCCAGAGCAAACTAATTTATGCAGTATCCAAATTGCTCACCAACTACTTTAATGCCAGGAGCTCACAAAGTGGAATTTTTGCTCACAGGACTCCACAGCTTAGAAGGAGCATCCAAAGCAGCCATTTTTCTCCAGATGAACTGATGACGATCATCTGGAGATCAATTGTAATAGCAAGAAATCTCCAGGGGGCTCCTGAAAACTGGCAACCCTAGATTCAATTGCTGAAGTTTCCAAGATCTCAGTCACAGGAAGTTGGGAAAGTCTTTTCTCTGCCTTTGACCCTGGAGAATCACTGCCACGCAGAGAAGACAACGTTGGGGGAGAGGAGCTCGTGATCTGACTTGGTCTAGACAGGGAATCCCTACTCCTCGAAGAAAGGATGAAAGAATCCCAGAGCTATGTCTGGGACTTCTTGCAAGCATTGATCGGAACAGGGGAGAGGATGAGAGCGGAAGGCATCCACTGAATGTTATGTGACAGTGGATAATAAGAGTAAGTAATGTAACAGTAAGAGAGCTAAGTGAGTGCCAGTTGCCGTGTGATTTACAGCCTCTAAATGACTTCTCTTGGTCTGAAACCCTCTTAATTTAATAGACAAACATCCCAGGATGAAGGCTTGCCAGAGACTCGGCTGATAGGATAAACATCAAGAGATTGAGGACCTGCTGGGAGAGTCTATAATTCCGTTATTGAAATCTCAAAGTGCTTCCTTAAAATTAGATGTTGCTAACGGAAAAGAAGCAGCAGAAAGCTATGTTTAAAAAGCGGGAGAGGGCCAGCCCGGCCATTTCACCACCAGGGCATCATTAGCTAAGCCAGGGATGGATAAAGACTGCACCAGGTTGGTTTTTATTTTTTTATTTTTTTTTCCCACTCGTGATTCCCAGAAGAAGCACTCGATAAGCCCACCTACGACCTGCTTCTCTTTGCAAGGACTTCAAATGATGGCTTAGGAAGACTTTGGCCATTCCGAATGGCTTCGCAGGAAGGACTGACGTCACGGTTTAGCCCGGGGGTGGGAACATAATAATAATAGTTAGCATTTGCAGAGCACTTTGGAGCATTCAAGAGGCTTCAATCTGTGCTGTATTGCTGTAATCCTTGCTGGTGACATCGGTGGTTTGCAGGCAGGGGATCACCTGCTGCCGTAGCAGATAATCGAGGGAGAAGACTGCCGGAGGTTGCTCACTTCTCCCCTTTCACCCCCTTCCCCTCCTAGCATACCCTCCAATATTTCACAGACGGGCACAGAGACATGCCTGAAACAGGGATCGCTTCATATATCTCATTGTTGCTCTTTTGACCTGCAACATCCCTGCTTTGATTTTGCTTCTGCCTTGTGAAAAGGAACCTGTGACACCAGGGTCGCATTCAGATGGCTCTTTTGAGCTGTGCCAGGCATGAGTGCCTGGTGGCTTTAAAGTGCACATCCAGACATCAACATCTGGGAAACGTGCCGCTTCCATGATCAGCCCGTCGATCCCTGTCAGAGAGCCGTACTTAAAAGATAGTGGTGAAAGTCCAGTCCTAAGCTGGTCGACGGGCCAATGCCGGATTTTCCGCCAACCGGTCATTCCACCAGTGTGCAATCAGCCCGTAGGGATGGTCTCCAGACCATCCTGAACAGCTGCCATTTAAAAAAAGTCTTAGCAAGGAGCGCATAGCCATTCAAACATGCGACATCCACAGAGCTCCGCTCAAACGAACTAGACAATTTAATTTTCCAGAAGGTCCCCTGATATTTATGCACATTGTTAACTGAACTGGTACCCAAAGGAAGGTACTGCTGGCGGTGCTTTTACCATTTAAGTCCACACATGCGCAGAAAAAAATAGACAGTGAGGCACATATGTGCATGTGCAAACAGGTTTTTTTCTTTTTTTTTAAAGAAAGCCAACCACATGGCTTCTTACAGTGGATGCTGTCTAGACAATCCACCATGGAGTCACGTGCAGTAAAGTGATTCACAGGGGAGCTGTCTGGTCATGCAACACTGGATAAAAAAGACTGAGATCAAACTACAGTTGGGCCAATGGCGTGATTAGCTGTCTGTCTGGATGCACCCCAGGACTAGCAGCCCCTGTTGACTTCAGTGGCCCATACTGGAAGCTTAGGGTTGCCAGCTTCCAGGTGGAGCCTGGAGTTCTCCTGGAATTACAACTGATCTCCCGACGAGAGATCGGATCCCCTGAAGACAAGGCAGCTTTCAAGACTGGATTCTATGGTATCACTTCCCTGCTGAGCTCCCTCTCCAAACGCCACACCCAAATTGCAAGGGGTTTCCCAAGCAACATTTGGTGGCCCTATGTGGGCTGCTTAGAGGTGTTCCAAGTTTTGCCAATAAGATGCTTGAAGAATCAGCCTTAATTTGTTTGCCCTGCTTTTTTTGAATCTTGAGTTGAGCCCCCCCATAGGATCACACCGACAATTAGTCTGTTGTTAGAAAGGTTTCTTGGTACATCAAATAAAATTAAACTCGACTACCTCCTGTCTGACAGGAACCATCAGGCAACAAGACAGGTGGCTAGATTTTGTTTCCAGGTTTACAAGGAACGTGAAATGCATGGCAATCTAATTAAGTTCTTATCTTTTATCTAAATTATACATGAGTTTTATGGCTGTTTTATTCTATTTCTGTGTTATCGTCACAGAGTTTTAATTTAAGAATGCCACTGTTGGTTTGATCCCATATTCCTTATCTGAACGTTTCTTATGTAAAATGACTGACTATGCTGGTCGTGGACTGTAACAATAAATCCGACTGACTGGGAGACCACCAAGGTTTATTATGCAGAGGCAGACAATGGCAAACCATCCCTGTTCATCACTTGCCTATGAGGGGTCACCATAACTCTGTTTGTGACTTGATGGCACTTCATTATGATTGTAGAAGAATCTGTGACTTGAACAGAGGAGTCTTTATCACCAGGGAGCTGGACAGGTGGAACTGGTAGGCTTTTATGGTGCAAGCAGAACGAACAGCCAGTTTGGTGTAATGGTTAAGTGCGAGGACTCTAATCTGGGAGAACCGGGTTTGATTCCCCACTCCTCCACTTGGGCAAGCCATAGGCTGAAGACAGACTGGCAGTCTGGTCCGCTCTGCCTCTGCTTTAAAAGCGGAGGCAGAGCGGCCATCTAGACCGCCACATCTGCCCCCTGGAGGCGTCCCGGACTCACCTGGTCTGGCGGCGCGCTCCTCCCGCAGCAGCCGGGCACCACTTCCTAGTGGTGTCCCGGCGGCTGCGTGCACGTTCCACCCGCTTCCGGCGGGTGTGAACACTCGCGGGCGGGCGGACCCATGCGGCGTTCTGCTGCCACCGCCAGAAGCTGTGGGCAGCTTCCTTGCGGCGGCGTCTGAATGCTGCGTTGCGGGGCATTTCGCCCTGGATTGTTCTGCCACGCTCCTATAGCTCCTATTCAAACTGTCCTTGGCTGTAGTTCTGGCACAGCTGTCCTTGAAAAAGAGCAGTTTCTGTCCGAGCTCTCTCAGCCCCACCTACCGCACAGGGTGTCTGTTGTGGGGAAGGGAAGGGAAAGGAGTTTGTAAGCTGCTCTGAGACTCCCTTGGGTAGTGAAGGGTGGGGTATAAATCCAATCTCCTCTCCTCCTCCTCCTCAGTTACTGACAAGAATGAAATGTCTCTGCCCATCTCAGTTGCTTTACAGTGGCGAGTGATTCTCGCCAGAGGGCCACTTCTTCAATGACTGTATTGTCAGTGAGGAACTGGAGCTGAGAGACAGCTTGCCTAGGGCTCCATGGTGAGTACACGGCAAGGGAGAAAATTCAAACTGGGGACTTCCTGATTCATAGCTCACAATGCCGTCCTAAGCCAAGTGATACCCTTCTAAGTCCATTGATGTCAGTGGGCTTAGAAGGGTGTTGCTCTTCTTACGGTGACACTGTCAGTCTCCATGCTGATGCTGCCTTTCACTGCACAATGGATCTAGCTGCGATTGCTGTTCATTTTAGGTGTAAGTCAAACACACTCAGCAGCATTTACAGCCTGGATCAGCAGTTGGGGGTGGAAGGGAAGCCAACTCACACGTGGACTGTCCCAGGTCAAGTGTTCTCTTCTAGTCAGCTGTTCTCTGTTGCCAACCATGTGCCAGCTGCTACACAGCAACAGCAGGCTGACTTCAGTCTGGCAGGGTCTGGTCTTTAATGGGAGAATCCTGCGATTCACCGATGTGCTTTAAATTGACAGGGCAAGAGTGCATATTCACGATCTCTTAGCCGTCGTAACATTGCCAGCTTATCTTTGGCGATTCTCCCTAGCATGCATTCTGTTCATATCCAGCTCAGCATTCTTTGCAAAAAAGAAAAAGAAAGAAATCCCAGCAATGAACTAACTCTTAGTGGTCCATCAAAAATTAGCTGTGAATGTTGTTTCATGATGTTTCCAAGTCAAGTCTGAAATATCCCCGGAAGGAAGGAATTTCAGTACAATATAGTTTTCCCACCACTCTGTTACTGAAGTGTCCTGTGCTTTCTGTATGCTAACTACAGTTAGGGACTGACTGCTATTGTGTCTATTTTAATTAATTATTATACGATTATATTGCCATTGTCATGTTACTGTAACGTTCCTGCTGCATTGCTGCTGTAGTATATTGTACATCTTGTAAGCTAACTACTACTAGGGGTTAATTGTTATTGTTTGTGTTTATATATTGCTCTTGTCATGTTACAGTGACTTAATAAAACGTTGAATTGTAAACAAAAAAAATGGCTGATGGTCCATCAGTAAAACATGCTCTACTTTCTGCCCATCTGATAATGCTTGGGGATCTTCCAGGATACAGCAAAGTTGCGAGATGGATATGGGGCAGTCCTGGGGACAGAGAAAGATAAGTGAAAAGGCAAAGGGAAAGGCTATGGTGTTTGCAGGAGAACTTCGAAGGAGAGAGAAACTGGAGGATTTCCTGGAGCCGCACAGTAGTTATGGTGAACATGAAGCCAGACCTGACTAGACAGGCACTGGAATGGATGATTTTTAAAAACCCAGACCGTTTTCCCACGAGGCGCTGCTCCGGCGTCATTCTTCCCTTTGCCCCGATTGCGTGCTTGAATTTCCCAGTATTTGCCCCATGCCGCATTTTGACCCACGGCTTTACCCATATTCCCCCATGGTTTCAGTGATCCTGTTTATTGAGGATCACTGAAACCACAGGGGAATTTGGGTGAAGCCGTGGGTCAAAATGCGGCGTGGGGCGAATAGTGGAAAATTTAAGCACGCAATCAGGGCAAAGGGAAGAACGATGCCGGAGCAGCGCCTCGTGGGAAATCGGTCCCTGAAAAAATAATGCATGTGAGCTCAGCTAGGGAGTCTGCTAGGCAGCAGGAAGGATGGTCCACTAACAGAATCTCCAGGACATTCCAAGCATCACTTGACCAAGAGGATGTTTGGTCAGGGCAAGAGAGTATCCATAGGGACCACAGCCAGTCTGTCTCTGTACAACTATCCTCTCAGTCCCACAACCAAAGAAAACAGAGTCAACGCTGGGCTTGCTCACTCACCCAGCCACATCTGAGCCATCAGCGCCAGGACAGACCTTCCCATTTTGAATAGCTGACCTGTCATGAATCAGAACAGCATGCTAAAAGAGGGCCAGCTTGAGAAGGCACTTCTAGGCAGAGTTACGTTCTTCGCGTTATGTGAGCGCCAGTTTGGTGTGGTGGTTAAGAGCGTGGACTCTAATCTGGGAGAACCGGGTTTGATTCCCCACTCCTCCAGATGCAGCCAGCTGGTGTGACCTTGGGTCAGTCATAAGTCCTTTCAGAGTTGTTCTTTCAAGTGCAGTTCTCGAAAGAGCTCACTCAGCCCCACTTACCTCACAGAGTGTTTGTTGTGAGGAGGGGGAGGGAAAGGGATTGTAAACCGCTCTGAAACTCCTCCGGGTAGTGAAAGGCAAGGTATAAATCCAATCTCCTTCCCCTTCCCCCTCCTCCTCTTCTTCTCTGCAGAGGAAAGCAACAGCAGTCTACCTCTGCTTAATCTCTTGCCTTGAAAACCCTACGGGGTCCCCGTAAGTCGACTGTGGCTTGCCCATTCTTTACACGGGCACAAATGTCCAATCTTGATCTGTGGAATTTCTCATTTTAAAAACCACACGAGTTCTGCACAGATTAAACTTGTTTTACAGTCCTGTGTAGCTTGTTCTCATGTCTTTTGAGTAGATGACGTGCCATTTAAAAATACTGCAAGAAAAAGAATGAGCTAAAGGCTCTGGAGCTTTTAAAATGTTGATCTTGTATGCAAATCCAGCATCACTGCATTCTCTTCTGTGTCTGCTTGTCATAAGGTTGTTAAAGAGAAAACCTCATGCCAGGGGAAAAAGTGTACAAACACTCTGAAAAACAAAACAAAAAATCCCTGTCTAGCTGCTTTTAATTCCCCCCCCCCACTTCTGCTTTGAAAGGGGCATAATTAATTTGATCCAGTACAATAAAAGGAGGCGCTAATCTTTCTTGTTTTGACAGGGTCTTTTTTCTTGGGGGGTAGGGATAAGAGCTCTAATTCTCCCCCCCTTCTTTTTTCCTTCTGTACTTGGAGTGATTTTCATTGGTGGTGGGTAAGGTTATCAGCTGGCTGGGATGGGGGTGGGATATCCTGTCTCTTTGACAGAGGCTTCATATGCAGAAATGCCCAGTTGAAGGTTTTCCTGGCATAGAGCTAAATTCAATCCCCTGATAATTGACACAGATCAAGATGCAATTAGGGGGACATGGAGGAGAAGGAGGAGGAGGTTGGATTTATACCCTGCCCTTCGCTACCTGAAGGAATCTCTTTCCCTTCCTGCCCCCACCAGATGCCCTGTGAGGTATGTGGGGCTGAGAGAGCTCTGACAGAAGCTGCTCTTTTTCAAGAACTGCTGTGCCAGAACTATGGCTTGCCCAAGGTCATCCAGCAGCTGCAAGTGGAGGAGTGGGGAATCAAACCCAGTTATCTCAGATTAGAGCCCCGCTCTTAACCACTACACCAAACTGGCTCCCATCCAAGTACCGACACTACTTAACTTCCAAGATCTGACGCGATCGGGCTATGCTATACCTTTCCCCCCCCCCTAAATATTATCAATAAATGGTATTTTTAAATAATTAACATATATATCTGGTTGTGTGTGCATATATGCATTTGATTGTTCTCTCACAAGTCTGGCACATGAGAGTTACAACAACACACAGCGAATAAGCGCTATGGTGGAAAGAGGACGTTGACTTTGAACATGGGCAGCCTTGACTGTAACATGGGTGCCACATCAACAAATCGAGCAGATAACTCCGCTTTATACGCAAAACACTAGCTAGGCTTACCAACTGTCCAGGAGGAACAACGGCCTCTCCCTGTAAAAGGGGTTTGGGGTATGGAAGTGGGCTGTTGAAGTTTTCTGTGTCCCGGAACGTCTCCTGAAACCTGCTACAGATCAAACTGATATTAAAGGGGCAGATAGGAAGACCGATTTTAAAACAGGGTTCTTTATTATGTGTCTCACAGAGGCTCAAGGCAGGCTACAGCATCAGCTATTCAACGAACAGTGGGACGGGGCAGAATTAAGTGAGGGGGACAAGGTGCGAGGGAGAGTAGACCCCAAAGGTCAAGTTAACTACTCTCCCTTGCATCTTGTTGCCCCCTTTCCCCCCCTCCCACTTACTGGTGCAGTCTTATTCTCTTCCTGATATCACCAAATTAGACATGGGAACAACAAACGGCCTAAGGCGAAGTACGTTACGAACGATGTAGTACAGTAGAATTACAAAGCTATAGGACAATGCATTGCAAGCAGGATAATCCCTGGAATGATCACTGCAGACTGGAATAGACAGCAATCCCACACAGATCAGACTGGCACCCATCACTCCACCAACCCCACCCACCCCAGGAGCATGCCTAATCTAACTCTGATACGGATGTATCTGCCACTTGGCTACTAGCTCGGAAAAAGGGTTGCCGGCCTCCAGGTGGTGGCTGGAGATCTCCTGCTATTACAGCTGATCTCCAGGAGACAGAGATCACCTGGAGAAAACGGCCACTTTGGAAGGTGGACTCTATGGTATTATAAACCAGTGAAAACCGTCCCATTCTCCAAACCCACCCTCCTCAGGCTCCCCCCCCCCCTCAAAATATCCTGGTAGTTCCCAACCTAGACCTGGCAACTCTACTGGGAACTACCAGGAGCACTGCATTAATGGCTCCCTGCTTGAAAATGCCTGCAGATGGGTTGGTTGCCAGTCTCCAGGTGAGGTCTGGAAATCTCCTGGAATTACAATGGCTATCCAGACTACAAAGATCACTTCCTCTGGAGAAAATGGCTGCTTCAAAGGGTGGAATATATGGCATTTTACCCGAGTCCCTCCTCACCCCAAACCCACCATTCCCTAGGCTCCACCCTCAAATCTCCAGGAACTACCTAACTAGGGCTGCGGTCATATAACAAGGTCTGGCTGCACCTCTAATTTCTCCAAAGCTATTTGTTCCAGACATACCACCCTAATCCCGCCTCAGCCTGTGGTCGACCAATCAGACTACTGCTGCATGGTTACCATGGAGCAGGTGGGCGGGCAGCTTCTTCTTCTTCTTCTTTTAAAGTCTACTTTGCACATGCACAGAATCGCTTCTCCACCAGGGGCAAATATGTGGTTTTGCACATATTGCTAACTATCGGGGGAAATGGTAGCCAGGGAGCAGAGGCCGTAGACCTCCCAAATGTCTTGAACATGCAAAGGAGAGATCAGATGGCCAGAAATGCATGGTATGGACAATTGGATCCATAAATAATGGACTTTCTCTGGTGTTGGGAGAGTCGGGGTGAGGAGGGGGGGGGGGCTGATGACTGGGGAACGGAAGACAGATGTTGCTGTCTGGTTGTGAACATTAAAACCAGTAGGCAGAAGGGATGACACTGGATCAGACAGCCCATCCAATCACACCCCTAGAGTGGGCAACCCTTCAGTGGGTCAGGAGAAGCAGAGCCAGTTTGCTGTTCAGTTTATGCCCAGCTGCTACAGCCAAGCAGCCCTGCCTTTGCTGACAACTGGAAAAGGGAAACTGCTACCTTCAGTGTTGCATTCTTGGATTTAGGGAATCATATCTCTCCCACAGTGGCCCTCTGACAGCATTGCCAGACCACCAGGTGGAGGTGGGAATCCCCTAGTGACAAGCCTCACGTCCCCACCGCCGATCAGTTGGCTGCTGGGGGGAACTTACCCCGAAAAAGAGGGAGATCCATCCAACATGCACCAACGGGTCTATGTCACTGCCCATGTGACCCGGAAGTGACATCATCACATCTGGGATGTTGGGGCAATGATCTGGTAATTGGGCAAAAACACGATGGTAGAAGCCATAGAGTATTTCACCATAGAGTATTTGCCTGAAGACCAGAGTGTCACCCCAGCATCCCAGACATGATGACATCGCTTCTGAGTCACATGGGCAGTCATGTAGACATATCGCTGTACGTCAGCTGGATCTCCATGCTGCTCCTGGTAAGTCCCCCCCCCCAGTTGCCAGGAGCAACCTGGCAACCTTACCGTCTGATGCAGATGAAAAGCCACAAAGGGGGGCACATGGGTTAGATGTTTCTGTGAACCTGGGGGTAATTCCCAAGTTGGCCAGAAAAATTTACTTTATAAAGAAATATTAGGGGCTGAAAACAGTCCCCCCAAGTGTTAAAAAGTCATGTTTTTAAAAACAGGGTCAGCTGGATTGCATCAGGGAGAGAAACATACAGCTGGGAAGACTGGAGAGGGGGAAGAATTGGGGAAGGAGGAAGAAAGTATGGAGTGAGGAGGGGACAGAGCAAATGGGGAGGAAATTGGGGCTAATAGGGGGAAGCAATTTCCCCTCCCTGATGAATCCCGGCAGGTCTCTCCCCTTATTTAACATTGGCTGTGGTCAAATAAAGGACCTCAGCTGAGAGTCAATGGACTGTATCTGGCCCACCATTTGGAATGGCGGGTCAGCCCTCCAGACTTCCCTTTCCCTTGCAGAGATACATCCATGAGATCGGCTTCTCCCAATCAATTTTGGCAAGAGGTGCAGTCTTATGAAAGCAAAGAAGGTTTCCCTATGCATGCTCTGCACAGTTTGGTCCAATTCACGATAACACAAAAGTAAATCCCAGTTAATTAAATGGGGCTTACTTCCAAGTAAACACATATATGATTGCAGCCTTGAGCTGTTCAGCAGTCCTCTTTGTAGTCCCCAGCCAACTATGCAAATTTCTTTTTGCTCTTCATCCTACTTCCAACTGCCGAATTCAACCCCCCACCCCCGGTTCTTTGGCAAATCCTACCTGAATAAGGCCCAAAGCATTGCTTTCTATTCTGCCAGTTGGAAAGCTGTACTCAGACTGAACGAGGCATTTCCAAACTGCTCTTATTTCTTAGCAAAACAAACTCAGACCCTAAATGCCCACTTTTAGACATCTCTAATCTCTGTCTTCTTTGCCACCCATGCTAACAGCCCGACCAATTTAATTAAAACTAAACCTTCCCAGGATTCTGTTCCAACAGCCAATGAAGGATCAGGTTTATCTAGCAAGCAAAATAACTTCACTGGGTAGAAGGCAGACTTATGTAATTGGCAACTAAAGGAAGATTGTTTAGTAGGCTTTTACAGTGATTTCCGGTACTGCGGACTTTGACTGGGAATATATATCTCAGGTTGTGTTCTTGCTTGGTGTTCCCCAGAACTACCATGAACCCATTCTGGAACCCATTAGTCTCTACAGCCAGTCACTATCATTATAATTCCATTTGGCCAAATGCTTTGGTTTGGCCAGATACAGCCAATTATCCTGTTTTTACCATGTGGCTCACCTGTTCTGAAGTATTTTAGATTCTGTGTGTAGGACAAGGGAAAAGGAATGTGATTTTTAAATGTGATTTCTGACACTTTCTCCTTGACATAGGCGTCAACTACCGGGGGGGGGGGGGCTTGGGAGCGCAGGCCACCCCTGAAATTTCCCAGGGGGGACTGAGCCCCCCCCCCAGTGAAATGGGGTGCCCGCCGGCCTGCCCGCTGCCACCGCACCTCCCCGCCTCCCTTCCTAGGCCCACCTGCCCCCTTCCTGCCCGGCTCCCCTGAACCCACTCCCCTGAACCTACTCGCTCTCTCCCTCCCTCCCCCCTGGGGCCATCTGGGTGACTGCCAGGGTGACGCTCTAGCAATCACCCCGAAACTCTATGGCACCATAGAGTATCAGGGTGATTGCCAGAGCGTCACCCTGGCAACGTGCCCGGCATGATGATGTCACTTTCGGATGATGTCATCACACTGGGCAGTCACCTGGATGGCCCCAAGAGGGAGGGAGAGAGTGAGTGGGTTCAGGGGAGTGGGTTCAGGGGAGCCAGGAGACGGGTGGGAGAGGCTCTGGTGGTGGCAGTGGGGATATCGTCTCAGCGCATGCGTGTGCACAAGAGCCCCCACTCCCCAGGAAATTAAAAAGTCTATGCCCCTGCTCCTTGATATCTATATCTATATTGACAGCTGTCATTGTGCCTTCAAAAGTTTAATCCTGGTATGTAACCGAGAAGCTTCTGATTAGAAAAACTTAAAGCAGAACATATATATTTTATAACTGCACCTTTTGTATAGGAAGCCTCTGTAGAAGGAATTAGGATGCAATAAGAATGGAATGCTATTTAGAAGTTGCAAGGCCGCCAAGAGCGAAGTTTAATGTGATTCATAACCCCTTATCAACAAGCCCTCCATATGCAGGTCAGAAAGGAAACCACTGTTCTCTAGTGTTCTCATTGTCCTGGAAACCAGATAAGTGAATACAATCACTGACATAAATGATCAGTATAAGGAGAGAACAATAGTAAGGTTTAGAGTCAAATTATGCTTGTATGATGTTAACTGCCTGGTACCAATTAGAGACTCTTTAATGTGTAAATGATATGTGATGCCATTTGGGGTATAAGACCTTCTGCCCTTCCTGGTTATGGAAGAATACAGCTTTAGAGTGCTAAGACACTCATCAGCCTTGTATTCCCTGTTATGAATTCATCAAACAAATATTCATCTAACTCACTGGACTCAGACTATGTGATTCCAATTTGACCAAGGGATCATGCAGGCACAGATTTGTGCATCATGTAGTGACTTAAGTACTTGGGCTCTATCTCTGCAATGGAAAGGGATAGGAAAGGTGACATTCCTCAACTCAGAGACATCCTCCCCCTTTATCCCTTGTTCTGCCATTGCCTAGGCACAGTAGGGTCACCAGCCTCCAGGTGGGGACTGGGGATCTCCTGCTTTTACAACTGATCTCCAGCTGAAAGAGATCGGCTCCCCTGGAGAAAATGGCTGCTTTGAAGGGTGGACTCTCTGGCATTGTACCATGCTGAGGTCCTTCCCCTCCCCAAACCCCACCATCTCCTGGAACAACCCCCAAAGTCTCCAGGTATTTTCCAACTCAGAGCTGGTGACCCTAAGGCATGGTGTGGAAAGAAGGCGGACATTGGTGGAACAGTTTTTAAAAAATTAAGGCTTTCTCACCTAGGATATAAAGAAGAAAACATTTTTCTTTAATTTATGTGTCCTGGTGTTGCCAGTTCTTCCTTAAACTTAAAAGTATCAACCCAGTGTGCTGCAGCAGTGAAAAAGACAAACTCTATGTAAGGGATTATTAGGAAAGAGATTAACAATTAAACGACCAATATTATAATACCCCTGTATAGATCTATACTGTAGAATCATTTGGAATACTGTGTACAGAACTGGTCATTGTATCTCAAAAGGGACATTGCAGAGCTGGAAAAAGAGCAGAGGAAGGCAACCAAGATGAGTTGGGGGTTGGAGCACCTTCCCATTGAGGAAAGGCTGAAGAGTCTGGGACTTTTCAGTTTAGAAAGGAGATTACGAAGGGGGGATGTAATAGACGTTTATACAATTCTGCATGGGGTAGATGAAAATAATTTTTTCTCCCTCTCCCAAAATACTAGAACTTGAGAGTGTCTAATGAAGCTGATGGGCAGTTGGTTTAAGATGGACAAAAGGAAATACTACTTTACACAGAGTGATTAAAATGTGGAATTCGCTGCCAGAGGATGTAGTGATGGCCACAGGAATTAACAGCTTTAAATGGGGATTAGATAGTTTCATGGAGGATAGATCTATCAGTGCCTATTAGGCATGGTAACTGAAGGGAACCTCCACATTCAGAGGCACTAAATCTCTGAATCCCAGAGCCAGTAGGCAACACCAGGAGAAGGTCTTGGACTCTATGTCCTGTTATTGGCCATCCAGAGGAACTGGTTGGCCGCTGTGTGAGACAGAATGCTGGACTAGATGGACTTCTGATTGTCACAGATTCATTCTTTTGTGCACCTAATGTCCAAAGGTCTAACCATAAAGGGGAGGAGTTTTGACTTCCAAGTACAGCACATGATTAATTTCCTGCTGTCTTTGATTAAGGCGTTTCCAGTAGCCTATGTTTGGAAACACCTTTCTCTGCTTGAGAACCTCGAGAGCCAGTTCCAGTCATAGACGTTATTGAGTTGGATGATCCATGTTCTGACTCTATGTTTGCAAAGTTTATTGGGAACTCAGTGATAGGACCCATGCTTTGCACGAGAACATCCCACATTTAATTCCCAGTATCTTCACTGAAGGAACTCAGATGGTGGGGAACATTTTTCTCCTTCTAAGAGTCTGGAGAGCCACTGCTGGTCAGAAGAGACACTAACAACCTACATAAACTAATGATCTAATTCCAATGTAGGTCCCTGTGTTGATCTCTGACTCCATCTGGAATGCTAGCATTTTAGAGGAGCAGGTGTAGTTTATATGATTAAGGGAGAGACTGTGGCTCAGGGGCAGGACCTGTATTTTGCACACAGGTCACAGCTTCTGGTTTTTTCCCCCCTCTCCACTTAAATTGATTGCAGCTGTTGTGAAAAAAACAAACAAACCTCTCTCTGGGCAACCAGTGGGAGTCCAGGGGGCAGGGACATGAGGTGGTCATTGGTGACAGCAGGACATTACTTCCAGGGAAAACCCATAAAGGCCATTGCACCTCCCTAGAAATCACTGCAAACTGTGTGGTAAACCCTCAGAGTCTGCAGTGATTCCTAAAGAGGACTTGCATCAATTCCAGGTTTTCCCAGAAGTGACATCACAGCATTGGCCTGATAGACTCCCCCCCCCCTCCTGACATCAGGCCCATAACCAGGATTTTGTGGCTTGTGGAACAATTTTTTTTTCTGATGGGGCTGAAGTTCTCAGTGGAGAAAGAAAAGCTATTTAGCCAATAGAAAGCTAATACAAGGATAGATCTCTGAATTGCAAGTTGTCAACCACTTGAGATGACAGTTCTCAGCTGCTGCAAGTTAATCACTTCTGCCACTCTAAGCAACAATCCTGCTAACAAGCTGGCAGGTGGGGGTTATGACTTCTACAGTCAAGAAAACTAACACTTAGGAAGAAAAACTCTCTTAAAAGGAGACCAGTTTCTTGACACATAGTTAGAAGGTCATCTACTCTCAACCCCCTTGCTCAGTGTGGGAATTAGTCAACCACAGGATCCTACTCTGCTTAAAGGAGCACACACCTTTACAAATGTCTTAAAATGATTGAAAAAAGCATTCACAGGAGAAATTCTTATGGAACTGTGCCTTTAAGGAAGGGGGCAGAGCCCCTCCAAAGCCCCACCATAGCTATGGGCCTGCCTGACATCCTCCAAGCAATGACAGGAAATGGAAGCTGGGTTGGAGGATCACTTACCCAGGAGTGGCTGCCCTGGGGTTTATGGAGGGTGGCTGCTAGTCAGACAGAGATACTACTATGCAAAGTTGTGGTCTGATGAAGGCACAGTATCCAACAACGTTGCTGAAGCTAAGAAGAACTGGGTCAGGTGGTGCCTGGAAACCTCCTGGACTCTGCCTTGAGTTCCAACAAAGAAACACAAGAAATAAACATTACATTTACTACTTGTCTGTCTAGCTTGTTTATTAGCTAGAACAATGGGCTGACTCCGTATAAGGCACCTTTTTATGTTCACTGTGACTTGACAGGTCTTTTTCTCAGAACAGTGATGAATCCTTCAGAATTGTAAACACGCTTTAAAAAGGGTTCAGGAGGTGAAGAAAGTCCTCCAGCTTTTTTTTTTCCCCCAAAAAAGAGAAGAGAGTGGGAGAGAAAGAGAAGACCTTATTTCATTTTAACAAACATCAGAATCAAATTAACCAACAGCCAAATGATGATGATTATTTCCAATTTGTTTGCTCAGATTTAATGGCCGTATGTGGGTTATGTATCACTGACAGAGGCATTGAAAAGTCCCACAAATACGTTTTTAATGATCAAATCCCATTTAATGTACTGTTCTAATCTCACATTAAATGGAAATTACATACACAGCTTAGTGTATCATTGCTAGGCACAAACTCAAAGGCTTTCTTCTCCTTGCTTTTGAAATGATACTCGCTTTTTTGACAGTCCAGTCCTTCCAAACAGGTAATAATATTTAGGGCACGGTCCAGTAAAAGTGAAGCATTGTCAAGTCCCATTAAATGCAGCAGGAGAGATGGAAGAAAATGCTTAGCTATTGGAATCTATTAAACTTTTTAGAAATGGGATTTTCTTTATTCCTTTCTTTTTGTTCCTCCAGAAGTTTACTCTGCCCAACTTTTCACTCCCATTAATTAATGTGGAAAATCTCTTCAGTGAATTTTGGAATCAGAACATGCATAGCGAGCTGCAGCTTCTCATTTAGGAATAGGCACAAACCACATTTTTGCAGTTCAGTTTGCGGGTCATGGCTGAACCATGAACCAGTTCAAACAGGCTCATGACCCCCTGCTTTCTGCTCCCCATTGCTTTTTGCAGGGAGCAGAAAGCCTGGGTTTAAATGGCTCAGAGTCATTTAAAACAAACAGCTGAGTGGCAGAGCATTGCTCAGCTGTTCAGTTTAACTGGTCCAGTGCTGAACCCAAGAAAGCCCTTTTAAACAGCTGAGACATGGGAGCAGGCTGTCCTGTGGCTCAGCTGTTTCAGATTCCAGCTGTTTCAGATTCCATCACTCAGCTGTTTGTGTGGCTTTCATGGGGAGGAGAAAGCAGGGGTTTAAAGTCCTGCTTTTTGCTCCCCATGAACCTCTATGAACTGGTAGAAAAGTTTATGGAAGTTTGTGACTGGGCTGCAGTTTGTGAACTTCAGTTTGCGAACTGCGAACCACCCAAAATTCATCACAAACAAAGGTTCATGAGCTGATTTGTGCCCCTCCCTATTCTCATGCCTTTACTTGTTTTTTGCATGTTCCCCCTTCTATGTTCAAATGCATATATGGGCACTGAGACACTGTACAAAAGAAGAACCAAACCTGATGCATCAAGCATATGATTGTATCAAGATTCTTTTTGTATGATGACTTCATGTCGATAAAACACTGCACAAAAAGAACCTAAGCACAATCAAGATTACTTTCTTGCAGTGTTTTTTCAGTGTGCAATTTGTACTTTGAGGGGTGGAGGGATGGAGGGAAAGAGAGGATGTCAACTAACTGAAAGAACTAGAAACTGTGGCAATCTGTGTGTGCACAGTGCTCTGTGCAAAATTTGGAAACAGACAGTGAAACAGCATAGGAGTTTTGCTGCACCAATTCTGCTTTGCAAACAAGTCCATATCATTCAGAACTCCACATTTTAGGCTTGCCAGGTCAGGGTTTGGGAATACTTGGAGATTTGGGGGGGGGGGGGTGGAGCCTGAGGAGGGTGGATTTTGGGGAGGAGGGTCTACAATGGGGTATAATGCCTCATAGAGTCCACCTTCCACAGCAGCCATTTTCTCCAGGTGAACTGATCTCCGTAGTCTGGAGATCAGTTGTAATAGTGGGAGATCTCCTTCCTGGGGTTTGACAAGCCTACCAAATCCTGGCTCTTCTCTTCCCCCCTCCCCCAAGTCCTTATTAGGAATTTCATTTTTTTTAAAAGGCTAGTTTGGTATAGCAAGGGCAGGGATGAACCAGATGACCCCGGTTTAGTTCCTCTACCACGAAGCTCCCTGGGTGAACTCAGACAGATCACCAATCTTTGAGCCTATCAGCAATGTAATGAACAGAAAGTGAGATACATCAGTGTGAAGCATTTGGAGCTCATTAGCAGAAGGGTGCAGGATACAAAATGTGCTACATAATTGCTAGTTATATTCTGCCATGGACAGTGGCTGGATGAAGAGGAATCACAGTGTATAACAGAACTCGCACCAACTCCCCAGAATAAGAATATAAACTTATTCAACTTCTTGACATATGGAGGTGAAATAAAACATACTTAACCCACAATTCGAGTGTCTCCTCTAATCATTCGCTTGATTGGTAGTGGTTATTTAGTTAAGTGCATGCTTGTTCTCTCAGCTCATATTTGTCACCCGTGTTTAGTACTGGCCTGATATTGTTAAGACCTATGGTTTCAAGGTACCATGAGATTTCTCCTTCTCACCTTCCTTTGTATTTTTATGCTGCTTTTAATGATATATCTATACAGGACTATTTTTGGGCAGGAACGCACAGGAACAGAGTTCCAGCTGGCTCCTGAGTTGGCCACGCCTACAACCAAAACCTCCGGCATGTGTGGCTACAGAGCATGCTGCCCTCCCCACCTTACACACAAGAAGGAAAGGTGGCATGTTAAAATGCACTCTTTCCCTCTGGGAAGCCTGTCCGGGATTTCCTTGTTAATTTCACTCTGCCAGTCAGCTGAGAGTGAAATTGACAAGGAAAGGCCTCTCTCTGCCTTCCCTTTTCTAGCTGACATGTCCCAGCTGGAAAAGGGCAGGCAGGGAACCCAGGCACCTTGGAAATGCCTTTCTCTCCCTCCCCGATCTGGGGGAGGGAGAGAAAGGCATTTAACCATGCCCCCCACCCTGCAACTAGACTAGGAGACTGGAAAGGCGATGCTGGAGTGCCTGAGATCTTTCAAATCCCAGGCACTTCGGCAGCTCCTTTCCCTGGCTGTCTGGTTGGGGGGGGGGGGGGGGTAGGAGACTAGAAAGGTGATGCTGAAGTGGGGCGGAGAAGCTCAGTGGGGGAAAGAGGAAAGCTTCCATGCCTGCCCTGTGATTTTCCAGTCCCCCACCTAATATGCTAATGAGCTGCACTGTTAGCCGAATTGCTTTAATTTAAGTTTAGCAATTGGCAAAATACGGGGTTCCTGCCAGCTATACCAAGGTCCCACCCCTTCCGGGAGTTCCCAGTAAATAGGCAGTGAGGCTGTTGTTCAGTTTAAATGGTATTTACTGAAAATATGTTTTTCAAGCACACAAAAACAGAATCTCACACACACACACACACACAGGCCTAAGAAAATAAAGACAGAAAATAGCACTGTTGCATTAACAGGGTTTTCGATGAGGGGTGATACGTTACCAGTCCTGGAGATGGATCCTGGTTCCAAAATGGAGGGGTTAGAAGGGAAGAAAATGGGGAGCGTGTTCTGAACCGGCAGAAGCACACTTTTCTCTCTATAGCTGATCAGACCCAGAGATTAAAAGATGGAGGGAGGGTACTGGGATAGAAAGCTGGACTAGAGAGGATATGGAAGCAGACAGGGGTCGATGGGATGCTCAAGAGACCGATTGCAGGCTGTGCAAGGTCTTTTATTAGGTGGTCTTTGGGGGTTGTCTGCGCAAACCACATCCCCTTGACACACCTCTCAGGTAGTCTGTCCCTTCAAACCCTATCATTGGTTAAGGTAAAAAGAGGAGTGGTGGCAGAGGGGTGGCCAATATTGCAAAAACTATGACCTCAACAGGAACAGACACCTGGGCAAAGTCCGATGACTCACTGGGGCCACTTCATTGTCTCTTAATGGCCCTAGCCAGCTGGCTGATGACCCGACCATTAGTTGCCAGGTAACCTCGTTTAGCATAATCCTTGCAGGTATGTTGGAGGGGGCAGGGGTTGACCAGCGCAATGTGACAGAAAGAAACCTTATTGCAGAAAGAGTCTTTGTCTCTGTCCCAGTGAACTATCGTGGGTGCCAGCCTCCTGGAATGGACTGGAGCTTCTCCCAGCAATGGAGAATGCCTGTAGCCCTTACAGCACAGCAACCCAAGTTCAAACTTATGAATATTAAAATCCATAAGAGCACTAGCAGTGCCTTGCTGGCCAACAGCACTGTCAGGGGTGTGGCCTAATATGCTAATAAGTTTCTGCTGTTGGGTGTGGCCTATTATGCCAATGAGTTTCCTGCTGGGCTTTTTCAACAAAAAAGCCCTGTATGTATATGTATGTGTGTGTGTGTGTATGCTGATGTTTAAAAAAGTTTGACATGTAATATCTGTTGACTGATACTTCATGTTTAGACATTTTTTATGGTTCCATATGCCTGGCTTTGTTTCAAGGTATCTCAAGAACTTAATGCTGAGAGAGCAGGATGTAAATATTTAAACTAAATGAATGAATGAATGAATGAATGAATGGGTGGGTGGGTGGCTGGCTGGGTGGGTGGGTATGCAGGCGCCATTCCACACTGTTACATAGAATGACTATTCCATGTGGTTGACTCTATCCTCCTCCATTGATCACAGGACTATTCTATTGCCTTTAAAATGTCTATTGCTGTAAGTGATCTGTGACTTGGTGGCAAAAGGGGATGGGGGTGGGAACTGTTGTTAAAAGGAACAAAAGGGGTGAAGGGTTGCGAGGTCAGGAGTCTGATCTTAAAGAGTTGTGATCAGGCGAGTCATATGGGCAGTGACGCAGACACATCACTGTACGTCAGGGGTCTCCATGCTGTTCCTGTGAAGTCTCCCCCACACCAGTTGCCAGGCAACCTTACTGTCTGATGCAGACAAAAAGCCACGAAGGAGGACTCATGGGTTATAAGTTTCTGTGAACCTGGGGGTAACGTTGTTCTTAAGGAGTTGTGTTGATGGCAAACACTGCCCCTTGTGGCTTCTGTTGGGATAGCAGAGCTGCCACCTGGAAACAAAGCCCCCTCCCCCCAATTCCCGTGCAAGGAATTTTTGAAGGCTGAATTTTTAGAAATTGTCGAACTGGATGGCCAGTTCTTTGGCTGCTAATTTTTAGCCAGCTGTGATGTGTTTTGAAATGGTATGAGGGTTCTGTGGGCATGAACGCTTCAGAAAAACCCTGGAGGCACAACAAAGAAACAGTAAAAGAGAGGTAAGATTTAGGAAAACGAGAACATAAGTTCCAGCACATAAGGAAATCAAAGAACCTTAACATTGTATTATAAGTAGAATACTTTAAATGGTAAATATTTAAAAGTTGTGCAAAGGTTACCTAAGGATCCCAGTAGAAGCCAAATCTCACGTGTTCCCTGAGGAAAGTGGCATTTCAAAAATGGAAGCTGTTTGTGTCTATGGAAACGGTCTCTCAGATATAACTGAGTACTCAGGTCTCAAGATTTCTTGTTAACGGAAAACAGGGATTTGATTGAGTGTGATGTCAGAGTCAGGGGAGACCCAACCACAGGCATTTGTTCAAAGGTTTCTAGTTAGCAAATGCCTAATCGATATGTAGATAAAATACAAATGGGCTCATTCAAATCCCATTATCACAGTTAGTCATCCAAAAGGGTAAGGAAGTACTGATTGGAATTCAGCAGGGCATCCGTAGAACATGTGGGATTGTCTCAATAAACACAGGGACCAGATGAGCTCACTTTAGTGACGGGGCTGAACTTGGGAAATCATAGGCTCGGAATAGTAATTTATCCAGTTCATGATGTCTGCATGTCGTCCAGGTGGCTCAGTTGTCCCCAGAGTTCTTCCGGTCAACGTTTTAAATGGAGAGCATTACAGACTATGTATTTTGCATCCTGACTGGGTAGAAAGGCATCAGAAAAAATGTGTTAAATAAAATAAACATTAAAAAGTAAAGGTAAAAGTTTCCCTTGCTCGAAAGCCAGTCGAATCTGACTCTAGGGGGCGGTGCTCATCTCCGTTTCCAAGCCAAAGAGCCAGCACTGTCCAAAGACTTTTCCCATGGTCCTGTGGCTGGCATGACTAAACACTGAGGTGCACGGAATGCTGTTACCTTCCCACCAAAGCGGTATCTATTTATCTACTTGCAATTTCTTGCTTTCAAACTGCTAGGTTGGCAGGAGCTGGGGCCAGAGACGGGAGCTCACTCTGTCATGCGACACCAGGGTCTCGAACTGCCGAGCTACCGACCTTCCGGTCTGCACATTTGCATCAAAAATACTGCATTGGCGCATGTTTATTCGTGGAAGTGTCATGATAAAAGTGTCAGATTAGTATCTGGGAAACCCAGGTTCAAATCCCCACTCTGGCATGGAAGCTTGCTGGGTGACCTTGGGGCAGACAGGCACTCTTTGCCTAAAGGACCTCACTGGTTTGTTGTGAGGATAAAAACGCAGAAAACGCTGAAAGCTGTTCTGGGTCCCCATAGGGGAGAAAGATAGGGTATAAATAAGGTTAATAAATTCATGGCTGAAATTAGCTTTGGAACTGAATGAGGATGTATTCCGTTTGCAGAACTACCTCCTCGCTCTGGACTCCTCTTGAGACTTTAGTCTGGCAGTTTCCCACTTGACAAATCTCACCTAAGTCCCAGCCGCAGGGCATGCCAACGTGTCATCCTCTACAAAGTACAAGAAACCATGAACTTGAGATTAATGATGAGAATGGACCTCTGTCTCTCCTGAAGAAGGGACCATGCATGCACCAAAAATTTGCAATGCAACTTAGACCATCAGTGGAGTGTCTCTGAACTGAGGCCAGTATGTAGGTTGTTGCTTGTTAGTTGTGGTGGTGGGAATGGTTACCATCTCTTGTTCAAGCTAGAAACCAGAATCTTTTGTCCATCTGAAGCTCCCATACCAAGACGATTGGTCCATCTGACTCAACATTGTCTGCTCTGGCCTCTTCCAGGACTCAGGCCAGAAAAAAGTTCTTTCCTACGACTGAATATGCTAGGAATTAAACCTGGGCCCTACTGCATGCAAAGCACGGCCTCTACTGAGGCTTATCATTTGCCTAGCCGTGGAGGGCCTACTCCAACCTTGCCCTCCAGTGCCTGCATTTGATCAGTAGAGCAGCAGGAGGAAAAGAGAGGGGGGACGATGTGAATAGCACGGACACAGTGATGTCACTTCTGGAGGATCACATTGTCTGCAACACTCTAGGATTTCCCCCATATCTCTATGGGCATTACCACAGAGACTGAGGAACTTCTGAGAGGATCACGGGATTGTGACATCACTTCTGGTTGACTACCTGGATCTGAAGTTGCAGTGTCCATTACACTCCTCTTCTTCCCAGGCCCTGACCTCTCCAAAGTTCCAAGGATTGCCAGGCTCAAGGCTGGTAACCCTACCATTAAGCTCTACCCCTTTCATTTTTGATCTGCTACTTTTGAAATGCCCTACCCTGGATAGCACAGGATAGCCCAATCTTGTGAAATCTTGGAAGCTAATCCGGTGTGAAAATATACATATACAGATGTGTGCTAGACGCCCACAGAACAATACAATAACAAAAGAGACTAGATTAAAGCCATAATACCTTTTAGTGTCTGGTAAAAACAACAACAACAACCACTACTTATTCCTTCACAGAAAAAAATACAAAGGTTGATAAGATTTCACACAGAAGACTGCTCCAGACTCTCCCAGTCTACATCCCTCCGAATTCAATTTGGAGCACACTGCTTTTGAGAATACAAGATTGTTAAAGGGATATGGACTGGGGTTGTTCAGTGGGTATCTAGTATATATCTGTACATACTATTCCATATCTGGGTGTCTTGGGACGGTATGTTATTTTTGTGAAACCTTGGAAGCTAAGCAGGGTTGGCCGTGGTTAGTACTTGGATGGGAGACCACCAAGGAAGTCCAGGGTCTTGATGCAGAGGCAGGCAATGGCAAACCACCTTGGAATGTCCCTTACTTCAAAAACCCTATGGGGTCTCCAGAAGTTGGCTGTGACTCGACGCACGTTCCACTACCGCTTTTGAAAGAGGCAAGACTGATGGTGAATTAAGCCCAGTAGCTATCATCCAACAGATGTCTTTAGCTTCACCACGCTGGACTATTCAGATCTTCCTCAAATACTCCAAGACCGTCGAAGTTCTTGTCGGATCTGCTTTAAGCCTGATGCGGCTTCCATTAATTTCTTTTTTATCAAGCTTTGGTGTCCCATTCACTGATTTACTTCTGAGAGAACCGCGATAAATTGAACAAAACAAACCCATCCCTTACATCTTAATGCGACGCCGTTTTGATCCCCAAGCACCCGTTCGCGTTCATTGACTGAAGACTGTAAATACACCTTGTCATTTTTACGATTATCGGTGGTTTGATTTGATGAATATTGATACAAAGCGAGCGTGGAGAGGATATTAAATACAGCTAGATGATTTTAAATCCACCCCTTTCCCCTCGTTCCTCTTTAGTGCTTCATCCAATATGAATCAATATTGGTTTAATAATTAACATGTTTAAACATTTTAATGTATATTTCATGCTTAGATGATCTATGTTTATTTTATGAGGATGAAATATTTAGTTTCTAGGGAATTTGAGTTTGCTGTCATGCTGGCTTCAGATCATTGGTCTCCACTGTGCCTGAGGGGCCATCTCTCTCTATCTTCCAGACCAAGAAAAAAATCTGGTTTAGGATTCCCTCTTGCCTACGCTTAAGGCCTCCGTTGCAGGCCTGGAATGCTGAGAGTTAGAACAGATAATTACAAGATGTTGCCGGCTGATAAAGACATCCAGCTTCCAGCGCCTCGTACTCAAGAGGAGAATCAGACAGAATGGCAAAAAAGCCTTGTGTCCAAAGCAAAGCTGAGGCTCCTGAATAGATACATAAGCGCACAAAGAAGAAGAAGAAATGGCAAAGAACTGACAACCTGTTGGGGAACTGTGAAAAGAGTTCTTGGCTTTTTTTTAAAAAAAAAAAAAGATCAGGAATGCAGAAAAATGTTGTGTTGCGTTGTTATGGTTGCTAGAGTCCTAGGGTGGGAAGGGGCCTTGGTGACCATCTTGTGTAGTGATCCCCAGGGGTCATTTCATAGAAAAAAAGGTGCAGGAGCTCATTAGCATAACTCATTTGCATGTGCCACACCCCCTAACATACCGGAAGTGTGTCAGAAGGCAACACCCACCACTCAGGCTCCGCTCCACAGGTGAGTGAAACTGACCTGCTCTTCCTCCATTCCCTTCCCCATCAAATACTTCGTGCAATAAAAATAAGCGTAAAGAACACACCCTCATTCTCTTCCTGCTCCCTTGAAACCACCAGGTTTCAAGTAGACTTGCGATACCCAGGACATGTGCACCACCCATCCCTTTCCCTTCCCCTCCCCACAACAAGACACCCTGTGAGGTAGGTGGGGCTGAGAGAGGTCTTTTCAGAACTGCTCATGAGAGAACAGCTCTGAGAGAACTTGTGACTGGCCCAAGGTCACACCAGCAGCTCCATGTGGAGGAGTGGGGAATCAAACTCGGTTCTCCCAGATTAGAGTCCAACTCCTGACCACTACACCAAACTGATGGGGTGGAAGCTGCTGAAGGGTTGGTGAAATTTCTCCAGTACTTATGTGCCATGTGCCCAGGTAAAAAATGGTATACTTAGAAAATGTATATGCCACCTTGAGCAAGTCTCTGGAAACGTAGCACACAGTCATAAAAGGAACAATGATAAAATTATCAATATTAAAACAAAACATTAAAAACAACAAAGACCCTAGCAGGGCTTTCCCCGGGGCGCTGCGCCTCCGCACTGCTCGGGGAAGCTGAGGAGGGGGTGGGGCTTGGTCATGTGCCCGCCCCCTGGGCTCCTCACTCCCGGAGCTGCGCTCCTGTGTGCTCCCGCTCCAATGGACCCCTGGTGATCCCCAAAACCTTATGGAGCCTGTGAGCACCTTCGCATTTGGAGAAGGGGTGGTGAGGGCCACCCTCAAAGGGCCATAGTAGGAGGTGGGGCCATGCCCAAAATGGCGGCTTCAGGAGGCCAAGCCAAACACAATACCTCCCTGCTTGCTTTGAAAAATAATTGCAGACAAGGACTTTAAAAAATGAAGGGGAAGAAAGAAACCGGGGGGGGGGGTGTTAAAAAAGAACAAAAGAAAGCCAGGGAGGGAGGGAGGAAGAGAAAGGAGGGGGAGAGAAGGAAAGCCTGAAGGGGAAACAGAATCACACACCCAGCTGCTTGCAAGTCCATCCGATCCTCCAGTTATCGCAGCCATGGAAAACTCTTTGATTTGAATGAGGGCAGCCAATAACAAGCCTTCCCAGTCTACTCTCTAAAAAGCTCAGAGGCACCAATGCAACATGGTTGCCACCTCTGTGTTGGGCAATTCCCAGAGAGTTGGGATGGTGCCTGGAGAGGGTTAAGGTTTTGAGAGGGAAGGGGCCTCAGCAGGGTACAATGCCATAGAGTCCACCCTCCAAAGCAGCCACTTTCTCAAGAGGAACTGGTCTCTGTCAGCTGGAGACCAGTTGTAACTTCAGGAGATATCCAGGTGCCACCGGGAGTTTGGCAACCTTATGTGGGATGCATTGTTACGTGCCATGGTGTCCACGAGTGCCATATTGGAGCACCCTGGTCTTGTACCATCCCCTGAAATACAGAAAAGAGCATTCCTAACCGATGACTATCCAGCCTCTGCTTGAAGAATTCCAGTGAGGGAGGGTTCACTCACTTCCCTAGGTAGTTGGTTCCAGTGATGAAACACGCTAGCCATTCAAATTTTTTCTTTATTAGGGATGCCAACATTGAGATGGAGCCTTGGAGATCTCCCAGAATTACAAATGATCTCCAGATGACAGCAATTAGTTTCCTTCGAGCCAGTTTGGTGTAGTGGTTAAGTGCGCGGACTCTAATCTGGGAGACCCGGGTTTGATTCCCCACTCCTCCATTTGCACCTGCTGGATGACCTGGGGCAAGCCGTAGCTCTGGCACAGCTGTTCTCTCAAGGACAGAGCTCTCTCAGCCCCACCCACCTCACAGGGTGTCTGTTGTGGGGAGGGGAAGGGAAAGGAGTTTGTAAGCCGCTCTGAGACTCCCTTGGGTAGTGAAGGGTGGGGTATAAACCCAATCTCTTCTCTTCTTCTTCTTGGAGAAAATGGCTATCTTGGAGGGTGGACTCTCTGGGATTATACTCTGCTGAGGTTCCTCCCCTCCCCAAACATCACCCTCCCCGGACTCCACCCTCAAATATCCAGGAATGTCCCAGCCCCAAGCTGGCAACTCTATTCTTTAAGGTTAACTGAAAGCCACCATCCTGTAATTTAAGCCCATTCTATCTATTTTTGCTCTTTGGAGTCATAGAATCCTAGAATCACAGAGTTGGAAGGAGCCATACAGGCCATCTAGTCCAACCCCCTGCTCAGTGCAGGATCTGCCTAGAGCATCCCTGACAAGGGTTTGTCCAGCCGCTGCTTACAGACTGCCAGTGCGGGGGAGCTCACCACCTCCCTAGGCAGCTGACTCCACTGTTGCACAACTCTGATTGTAAAAAAAGTTTTTCCTAAGATCCAGCCGGTACCTTCCCACCCTCAATTTAAACCCATTATTGCGACTCTTTTCCTCTGCTACCAACAGAAACAGCTCCCTGTCCTCTTCTAAGTGACAGCCCTTCAAATACTTCAAGAGAGCAATCATGTCTCCCCTCATCCTCCTCTTCTCCAGACCGAACATTCCCAAGTCCCCCAGCCTTTCCTCACAGAGTTTCTTGGTCTCCAGGCCCCTGATCATCCTTGTCGCTCTCCTCTGCACCCACTCCATTCTGTCCACATCCTTTTTGAAGTAAGGCCTCAAGAACTGCACACAAGACTCCAGGTGCGGCCTTAACCAATGCAGTGTACAGCAAGACTATGGTATCTTGTGATTTGAATGCCATGCCTCTGTTGATACACCCGAAGATTGCGTTAGCCTTTTTTGTTGCTGCATCACACTGGCTGCTCATATATAACTTTTGGTCCACCCTTACCCCAAGATCTTGTTCACACACACTGCTACTCAGAAGTGTATCCCCATCCAGTATGTGTGTTCCTCATTTTTGTTACCCAGAAGCAGAACTCAGCACTTGACAAATTGTCTCTTGTTCACATCCGCCCACTTTTCCAGTGTGTTCCGATCTCGTTGAAATTTACCTCTGTTTTCTGGTGCGTTCGCTGCTCCTCCCAATTTGGTGTCATCTGCAGATTTAATGAGTAGCCCCTCCGCACCCTCATCCAGATCATAAATAAAAATTAAAATTAAAAAAAAATATCAGAGAACAATTCATTGCTTCTTCTGTGTGACTGCCCTTCATTTTTCTGAAGAGTGTGATCACATCTCCCCTCCGTCTTCTCTGCAGGAGGAGGCTGCGTGCGAGACATGCCCGGCTTTCCCTCATTTTACTATAATCCATTCTCCATTGACCTCCATGCTAATCTCAAAAGCTGCAAAAAAGTGGCGAACCCACAGGCAAAGTGGGGGTCTCTACATGTTTGGGAGCACTCCCCAGATATGGGGGGGGGGGAGAGAATATGGCTTCATAAATTAACCAAAGGGGGGAAATGACAGCCTGATGAAAACCAAGCAGACTCCAGAAGAACAGAGGGATAAAAGATGGCAGGAGGGGAAAAAACCCTGTTCAGGACCCCCGGGAACTGACAGAAGCCTGGAGAGGGAGATTGGGGAGGGGGTATTTCCAAATTCTTTCCCCTGCCATGGTTTCCCATGGGTCCCATACGTTTGTTGTGCTCATAGCTGCTCTTGGGATAAAGCTGAAAACAGAACTTGGAAAGTCCTGGATGATCACTGAAATGGATTCATATCTTTTATGCCTATGCAGAGAAGGGGATGGAGTGGAATGTTAAAGCCTAGGAGTTATGTGGGAAGAAAACCCAGGAATTGGCTTGCAGCAGGTCCCGGGCTCCATTCTGTGTATGTTTAGACAGATCTCAAGACCGGGGCTGGAGAACCAGTTTGGTGTAGTGGTTAAGAGCGTGGACTCTAATTTGGGAGAACTGGGTTTGATTCCCCATTCCTCCACTTGCAGCTGCTGGCATGATTTTGGGTCAGTCACAGTTCTCTCAGAGCTGTTCTCACAGGAGCAGAGCTCTCTCAGCCCCACCTATCTCACAGGGTGTCTGTTGTGGGGAGAGGAAGGGAAAGGAGATTGTAAACCATTCTGAGACTCCAAGTGAAGGGGGGGGGGTTGTAAATCCAATCTCCTCCTCTTCCTCCTCTTCCTTTTCCACTTCCTCTTCATCTCTGCTGGAGAGATTGAAGAATAGCGCCACCATCAATAGACAGCTTAAAGTAGGCAATACAGGACCAAGATGGAGTAAGGGTCTACTTAATTTGAGCCAGCTTCATCTGTACCAGATCTTAACATCTGTTACTTGGAAGCCAGTCTCAGTCCCCCCCCCCCCCAATGAAATGGTCCTCATCCAAATTTCTTCCATTATTTTCTAATTATGACTTAGCTTGTTTGAGTTTATCTGGTGCTTAGCCAAATCCATTCTCCTTGGCTCATTCCCGAAAACATCCTCAAGCCGATGTAAAACTACAAGAAGCTTCTCTCTGTCCTGAGCTGACATGTGCACTGGCCACTGCAGCTTCCCCTACTGAGCCAGTTCAGAAAAGTGAACTGAAATATCCGCCAAGCTTTCATCCATTCCTCCCCTTCTTCTTCCCTCTTAGGCCCAATTTGCATCTGCCGTGTAATGCTGCTTCTTTCAGCTCTGGCGCCAGCTTTGCCTCCCATTTGGCTCAGTATAAAAGCTTGCTGTCTGCATCATGTTTAGGGAAAGCGCGCGAGAGAGCGGCCTCCCGGGAGCGCCAGCAGGGTACTGCACTGTGCTGTACTGTGAGGAGCAGGGCTCATCTCATAGCAGGAGCTCCTTTGCATATTATGCCACACACCCCTAATGTAGCCAATCCTCCAAGAGCTTACAGAGCTCTTCTTACAGGGGCTACTGTAAGCTCTTGGAGGATTGGCTACATTAGGGGGTGTGGCCTAATATGCAAAGGAGCTCCTGCTACCACATGAGCCCTGGTGAGGAGGAAACAGCACCCATGCCCCCCCTTGCAGAAAGTAAAGGGGGTGACCTGGGGGGGGGCAGGAAAGACCGAACGAGCTGGGTAAAAAACACAAAACACCTGGTGGTTGCCAGGCAGGCCATTTTGGGGACTGTCCCAGGAAATTTTTAAAAAAATGGTTCGGGGGTGGGGATGCTTCCAACCCCAATCCCCCAAATATGATTGCAGAAAAATGTTTCCTGGCTGCTTTTAAGTGCAGATGACTGGATTTTCAGCTAACTTGTTTCCTCCATGATGATTTGCGACTCTCCTTAGAAAAGATGGGAAGGGGATTCAGCTCCAGTTGTCTGCTTATCGCTCAGAGCAGGGAGGAGGACAGGGAGGAACAATTAAACCACCTTAAAGCCAAATCCACATAACGCGGTGAGGCGCCGCACTGACTTCAGAGTCACCGCTAAATGGCAATAAAATGATGCAGACAGACGATGCTGAGACGAAGCAATACGAGAGCAGATGCAGAATGAGACGCAGACAGAAATTTGTTAGATGATGTGGGGTTGGTGGCACAATGGCAGGAAAGACCAATAAGTCACACTCGGTACCCACACCTCTGTCAAAAGCAGGCTTCAGCATGTTCACATGGATAACTGTGGACACCAGTTGTATGTGTGTAATCTCATACTGCCTTCCTGTAACAACGCCCCCCCCCCTCCCGGGCTGCTGCCACCTCTTTCCCCACAGCCTCCCTGCCTGCACCTCACCATATTTGTAAGGTTAAGAAAAAAATCACAGTATCTGCACAGAGACCAACAGATCTCTCTGTGTCCCCTGTGGCTGCCTAACTCAACACTTGTTAATACCGAATGCGGGCAAACTGCCCACATGTGGACGAATTCACGTGTATACGTTGTCTCACTGCTTCATGGGAGTTGTAGTTATTTTAAGGGGAAGACCCATCATCCCCAAGGCAATCCGATTTGACTCTTGCCCTGAGTCATAACAAAAGGCTTCTCTGATTGGCTGCCATCATGTATTTACGATGTTGGGGCATGTATAGTAACATAAGCATGAAAATCTGTGCTATTGTGTCATATGCAAACATTAGAGCATTAAGAACGGTGCTCACTTTGCAACCTTTAGGTGGAGCCTGGAGATCTCCCAGTATTACAATTCCTCACCAGATGACAGACTTCCGTTCCCCTGGAGCTTTGGAGGGTGGACTCTATGGCGTTATACCCTGCTGAGGTCCCCCCTCACCAAGCCTTACCGTCCCCAGGCTCCACCACCATATCTCCAGGAATTTCCCAACCCAGAGTTGGTAACCCTAAGTTATAACATGACAAATTCAGCTGTCAGTCACCTTGACTCTAAGCTATTACGGTTCAAAAAAACCCATCTGTGGGCTAAAGTGGTAACTTCTGAACATTTTTTGTCTCGTACTTTCAATTGCACGCTTTCAACCTGCTTGAAATTATGGTGGTCCAAATTCCATAGCAGTGCTTGAAAGGCCTGGGGTGGGGGTGGGGGGCAGAGTTCTTTGAGGATTTGTATTTGCCATCTTGAAAACCTCACGTATTTTGGAAAGACAGCGGGGGATACACACATGCCTTTCAAAACTGGAGCGCTCTTGAGGAAACCGGAACAAAATCTGACAACTTTGGATTTCACTGTTTTTAAAACTTCATTTTGAATACTTCCCACAGTGGGCTTGGCAAGGATTAGCAATGGTATTAATTCACCCCTACCTAAGTTTATAATCCTTGGATAATCACCTACTACCTTAGGGGAAAGACTGTGACAAGAACTTTATTTTAATTCATGCTTGGTAAGCATGTAAACTAGAGATGCTTACAGATTTCCTTTATCTAAATTTCTCCCTGTATTTGGGGTGGGGTGGGAGATGAATTCTCTGATGTTGTTTCCAGAGAAATGATGATAGCAATCTGGGATGGGTTCAGGTTTGATTTCTAAACTCCATGCAGGAATAATGGCTAGAATGTTGGCCTAGGATCTGAACATAGGAATAAACTTTGGGGGTGCTGAGGAGCTCAAACATGCACCCCCCCCCCAGATTTGGCTGGGGGGTGCTTGACGGTGTGATAATAATGATGTCCTGCACACGCCCAAGTGTAGTGCAGAGATATTTACAGTTCATTTACAAGACATATACACAGTCCTTCAAAGTAAAGCATTTGCTCTTCACACTGACAAAATGCTCCGCAAGGCAACCTGATGCACACACTGGCATACACAGCTAGGTACTGAACAGAATATATCCAATACAGTGTCCAATCAGTAAAGAGATGCTGAGTCATTGAGCTCCTCCTCTAGACTGATGCAATATGTCCAGTCATGTGACACCCTAGCTGTCGCTTAGATCACAGTGATCTGTCTGACTTGCTGTCATCTTCATGCAGGAATAATGGCTAGAATGTTGGCCTAGGATCTGAACATAGGAATAAACTTTGGGGGTGCTGAGGAGCTCAAACACGTGCCCCCCCCCCAGATTTGGCTGGGGGGTGCTTGACAGTGTGATAATAATGATGCCCTGCGCATGCCCAAGTGTAGTGCAGAGATATTTACAGTTCATTTACAAGACATATACACAGTCCTTCAAAGTAAAGCATTTGCTCTTCACACTGACAAAATGCTCCGCAAGGCAACCTGATGCACACACTGGCATACACAACTAAGTACTGAATAGAATATATCCAATACAGTGTCCAATCAGTAAAGAGATGCTGAGTCATTGAGCTCCTCCTCTAGACTGATGCAATATGTCCAGTCATGTGACACCCTAGCTGTCGCTTAGATCTCAGTGATCTGTCTGACTTGCTGTCATCTTCCTGGCATCCACTGTTTTACATGTCAACAGTGCTGAGTCTCTCCCGGGCAACTAATGCCAGGCAATATTGACAAACTCACATGAGGGACTCAGTCATGACGGAGGGCAGCTGCAGCACAAGACTCCTGCAAAAGAATGTCCAGGAAAACTTTAATAATTTCCCCCTCCAGGCATTTCTGTGTTACCTTTCTCAGTGTCAAGTTTGAGACTATTAATTTGTCCTGTGCACATGGTATGTATATTTGCAGATCTTGAAGTTATTCTAAAAGTAAATTTCAAAAACGAAACACAGCAGGAGATAACTGAAATACCGCTATAATCACTGGCCAACAACCACCTTTTCCTAGGCTTGGTTCAGCCCAGGTGCATTGCTGCCCAGGCCCTTTTAAATTTCTGGGGAGCCCCTCCCTAAATCTCCCATGGTCTCTGTGATGTCACTAGCTCCTCCCTATGATGTCACTGGACCCTGGTTCTTTTAAGGACCTAGCATAGCAATACCTCTGGCCCAGCCCCAGCCCTCCCCCCTCCAGGAAATTGGAAAGTCTATACCCTCGGATCTGAGAGACCCGAGTTTAAATCTACTCATGGACAAGAAGCTTGCTTAAGGCCCAGTTTACATCTCCCCTCTGAAGTAGTTTGACGGCTGTCTTTTCCTACACTCATTTCATGCTGGTTTCAAATTTCACTCCCTGGGTCTGAAGAGTAAAAAACAACGGGATCTGTTGAAAGCAGTAAAATGCTAGCTTGACCACAGGAGGGCAATTATTGAATGTAAACAGTGATTTTTAAACTAGAACAAGTATGGTTTGAAACTAGAAATGGGTATAGACAGGGTTTTTTTTGACACTAGAATGATTCCAGTGGGAAAGTCAGATGTAGATTTGACCTAAGTGACCTTGGGGCGAGTCACATACTCTCAGCTTAGTTTATCTCATACAGTCATTGTGAGAATAAACTGGGAAAGGGAGAACCATCTCTCTCTCTGAGCTCCTTTAAAAAAGGGCAGAATGAAAATGTAACTGATAAATCCATTCAGAACATTTCATTTTGTCCCCCCCCCCTTACAGATTAGGAATACGGGACAGCACAAATACAAATTGGTTAAATCACAGTCCAGAGAGGAATTTGGGTATGACCATGTGATTATATCCAATTTCCTTTTCGAACTCATTTATCAAGCTACAAACTGAAAACCTCAGCAAATGGCACTTCTCGCTGTTCCAAAATTCCTGAGTCAATTTGACAGATATACTTTATGAGTCGGGGGGGGGGTCAAGTAGACCCCAAAGTAAAAAAAGGGGGGGGAACCTTGAGAGTGTCATTGACTAGATGCAAAGAGGGGGGGGGGAATCTATACTTCATTAAGTAATTCCCTTTGGCGGTACAGAAATAGAACAGTAGCAGAGACACCAGGGAGAAAATTTAAGAAAATATAAATCTGTCAGTTTCATTTTCTTTTCCCAGATGATGCAAGTGGTGGTAGAAATGATGCCTATGCCACACCTTCTATTCTGCAATTTATCAAAAAAGAAAATAAAAGGTTACAAGTGGGAAACCACAAAATGGCACAGGGCAATTTACAAGTGTGAAGTTATGGAAGATTGAAAACCAAATTTGAGCCTTCTCTCCCAGTTTTGGGATATATTTCATCCCCATGTCTGTTGAATAGGGTTGCCAATCCCCTGACGAGGGGGGGGGGTTACTTGCTTCCGTGGAGCCCAATCCACTGCCGCCCAGCTGGCTGGCGGGGAGCCCTGCCCCCAAAGAGCCCTGTCTGCACCAATGTGCCTGGTGCAATGATGTCAGCCTGAGGTGACATCATTGCATAGGGCACGTTGCAAGAGGGTTGCTCTAGCATTTGAGAAAAACTCTATGGTGACCATAGAGTTTTTCTCAAATGCTAGAGCTTTTCCCCCACGACATGCCCTGTGTGATGACGTCACTTCTGGGTGACGTCATTGTTGCGCATGTGCTGAAAAGTCCCAGGAACAGAGAGGGACCAACCCCCCCACCCCCACACATGCTGGAAGCCAGGTAAGACTTGGCAACCCTACTGTTGAACCAGAATGTAAATGACATGCTTGCCAGGATGGGGGGAGGGGCTGATAGAACCCCCATGAATATGTCTAATCCTTCTTAAATAAGGTCGCCAACCTCCCATGGGGACTGGAGATTCCCCGGAATTACCGTTGATCTTCAGACTATACCGAGCAATTCCCCTGGAGAAAATGGCTGCTTTACAGTGCGATCCTAAGGAGATGGGAACGAAAGCACTCAGTGAGCCAACTGACATTTATGTTGGTGTATCTCCGAGATATGCCAGCATAAAGGACAATCAGGATGGAGCAGACTTCCAGAGCTCCCTCCCTCTTGGGCTCATTGGGCATACTGGCAGACAGGAATGCCTCATGATTTGCATGGTTTCCATTGTCATACATTGCTACCACATTTCTACACATAGGTGTAATGATGAATGCAGAATGGATTTGGAATGACAGGCTTAGGACACTGATTACTCTGGGACTGGAATATGTGAGGCTTCTGAGCTGACACTATCAGACCAGACCTTTGTTGAAAGCAAAGTTCTTTATTTCCAATAATGGTTCAGGTTCTCGATGTTTGTTAGAGATACATGACAGCAAGCAACAGGGATTAATATACCTTCAGTCACAGTTGAATACAGGTACTGGACCAATCAGAATGGATACAAAGAAGCGGGAAAAAGTGGCAACCGTTTGGTTCTCACAGGAGAGGTGGGAAAGTAATAAAAATTCCCTTCCTGCCCTGTGCGACCCAAATGTGTGAACGATAGGCTAAACATTTGGTTAGAAACAATCCAAGAGTCTCCAAGGTTAAAACAGCAAGATAAAATACTTTGAGCCTCAAAGGCTAGGGGGAGGGGGAGTGGACGGATGCGATAGTCTCAGTTGTTTATGTGACGTTCAGGAATGCGACAAGCCACCCTCCCGGGGAGAACACAGTTTCATTCAGCAGGGCAGATAATACACTTCAAGGCAAGCAGTAAATAACACATGGCTACAATATAGATCAGAGAACCAGGAATACAAGCACACTATTGTCAGATCCTGACAGAATGACACAGCTCGGAGTGGAATGATGGTCATTCCAGTCCAAGACCACCTCCGCTCTGTTGAGGAGGGCATTGGGGGATCTGAGGGTGGTGCTGCATGCTGCTACATTTGATCCCACCCCAGTCGCCCTCCCTCTTGACCGTCACTGGCAGGGGTGGTGGGAGAGTGCCCTTGGCAATATGACTGGGCTGATGGGAAATGCCCCCTCTGGTGAGCAAATGCACAGGGTGGAAACAACAGCCTCCCCTTCTCCTTCTGCCCTCTGGGGACCCTGTGATCTGTGTGGGCACTGAGGTAGCTGTGCATGCCTGAGGGGCAGACAGCTTGAACTTCTTCCCCACTATCAGGTGCCTGGTTATGCTGATAGGTGTCAGTCCCTTTAAGGGTGTGGAGGTATGGTCCTGACAATGAGCCGAACTCCTATGACCTGCCCCCTCCACTCCCTCTCCACCCCTGCCTGAGATGGATGCTGGACTCCACCCCCTTGCCACATGGCCCCTGATTGGTTCTGGCAGCCTTGTCCATCATAGTCTCATCACCTCCACACAATGTCTCCACTGGCCGCTATAGACGCTACCCTGGTTATGATCAGAAAACATTGCTAGCCCACTGACTTTGTCTGCTGGCTGCTGCATAACTTATACCCATGGGGAATTGACTAGCACTGCCATAGTTACGCTGTGGCCAGCCACTACGGCGCAGGCACAGCACAGGATTACTCTGCCCGAGACTGAACTTTATGGCATTTCACCCTGCTGAGGTCCCTTCCATCCCCAAGCCCCGCCCTCCCCTGGCTCTACTCTCAAATCTTTAGGAATTTTCCAATTCAGAGTTGGCAACCTTGGCTTTAAAGCGACATAGGCCACTGAGTAGATCACTAGATCTTGTGACAATGAATTACATAAATTCCATGATCTATTGATTTAGAGATGCATTATCCTGCTTTTCTTTCTAGCGTAGATCCAGCTTGCCCTCCTTCCATTTTATCCTCCTAACAATAATCCCTGTGGGGGTAAAGAAGGCTCAGAGCATGGGACTGGCTCACAGTCACCCAGCAAGGCTCCATGACAGAGTGGGGATTCGAACCTGGGTCTCTCAGATCCTAGTCTGACCCTTTAACCACTATGCCTCACTGGCTGTCCAGTTCCATGACGTGCACGGAAGTCCTTTATTTTGCTTGCCTTTACTGCAAGCCCATTTCATGGAGCGCACCCAAATTCGAGAAATACCAGAGAAGCAGAACAAATTCTCTCCATCTGTTTGCTCCAAACTGTGCCTCGTTTTTTCAAATCAGCATTTGGTCCCCTCTTTAATAACCCGGTTTTATTTTGAAACTAGAGACAAACAGTTCTAAACATTTTAGCCTTTCTTCCTGCAGGGACAGTTCTCCAGTCCTTCAGCCATTTGGGTTCCTGTTCTGTGTGCTTTTTCCCCAGCTAAGATCTCAGCGCCAGTTGGCAAACAAAACCAGGTAGTTTCGAACATCCAAATCTGGAAAGAAATCTGAATGGGGAGGATAAGTCTCCTTAGCGGTCAATACAATGCTAGGAGTAGCCACAGAAACTGACAGATCCAGAAGGAGGGGCCGGCGCCCTTCCATTTATTCCACCCGAACGGCTATACCTCTCATTCGATTGCCCGGTTGAGTAAAGCCAGCCAGTTTCCCCAATGTATGGAAATCTCTCTTTTGTCTCCAGGGATGTAAATCTGGCCAATTCCAGCAAAGCAAAACTCAGTGGGGCCAGGGGAGATCACCGTGAGAAAATTAAAGTGTTTATTTGTTGGAAGGGAAAGCATGTTGGTGTTGACTCAGCCTTCATTAAGTGGCTCTTATTATTACCACCGTGCAAGCTGCTGGCACAGAATTGTCGCCGTGGTGCTTGACACCATCTGGAAAGGAAAGGGAGAGTTGGGGAATTGAGGGCCAAAGTAGATATTAGTGGGAGACACATGAATCAATCTGCTGACTACTTTTTTCCCATTAAAAAAGAAACCTCGAGGGGCTTCAATCAGGAGAATGGTGGAGGGAGGTAGCTCTTAAGCCTTTCCCTTCCGGCCATTCGTGTACTCACTGTGACCCTCCCCAGCTGCTTTTGCAGGCCCCCAGAAGCAAGATGGCATCCCCATATAAAGGCTGGCCATCTTCAGTTCTTATTAATTTCCTAGGTTGTAATTGTCATTGGCCTGACCTGGATGGCCCAGCCTAGCCTGATCAACTTGGATCTTGGAAACTAAGAAGGGTTGTCCAAGGTTAGTATTTGGATGGGGGACCACCAGAGGAGTCCAGGGTTGCTACACAGAAGCAGGCAATGGAAAACCACCTCTGGTTGTCTCTTGCCTTGAAAACCTGACAGGGTCACCATAACTCAACTGCAGCTTAGTGGCATTTTCCACCACTGAGTGTCAGCGGGGATGCGATGCCACAGACCATTTCTGCACTAGTGAAATCCCCCACATTGGCGTTTTCAAAACTGTGCGTTATGTGACATTTTCCACAGCAGATCTTTTTTTCCCTCACCAGGCGCAAACCCGAAGTTTTCTCCTTCTTACCTCAAGTTTTTGAAACTCAAACCGGGGGTTCTGAAAACACAGGGTAAGGAAGGGGAAAACTTTGGGTTTGTGCCTGGTGAGGAAAGATCTACTACAGAAAATGTCAACTAGCATGCAGTTTAAAAAACATCAATGTGGGGAATTTCACTACTGCGGAAATGGTTGTAGAGTCGGCCCACTGAAGGTGCCATTTTCTCCAGGGCAAGTGATCTCTGTAGTCTGGAGATCAGCTGTAATTCCAGGAGATATCCAGGCCCCACCTGGAGGCTGGCAACCCTAATGGACATCAAGAGACTACCCAGCTGAATGTGATACAGAGCAAGAAAAATGGCTGAGGAGTAGACGCTTAACACTAGTTATACTGAAGGAAATAATAAAGAACAATTCAAAATAAGCCTTAATAATCATACAATTGAGAGGTAAGTATATGTCATACGACTACAGTAAATATGCAACAATCTCCACGATGGATGATAAAATCCCGAAGCATGAACAAATCTCCCAGAGGATGAGGAAAACCAAAAGAGCAATGACGGGCATTCCCAAAACTTCTACAGTATTCAATACTTCACTATTTCCAATGTTGATTTAGAAAAATACTGAAATAAGCTGATTACAACATATAAGGCTTAACAACAGATTGATAATGAAAATGATGCAACGATTGTTTGCTATTGAAGAAGTTTCAAAAGAAACGAAGGGCGCAAGCCCGGGGTCTTTGCTGCTCTTTTGGCTTTCATCATCCTTGGATTTTATCAATGGATCGAAAAATTCTGCATTCGAGGGAAGTCTTGCTCTGTCAGAAGAAGTCTTAAGAGAAATTATGGCTGAGGACAGAATCGTGTTCTGCTACACCTCCGCAGCGCGGCAGAACAAGGCGGGGGGAATTGCCCCTGCCGTGCGGCGTTCGCACTCTGCCGCAAGGAAGCCGCCCACAGCGTCCAGACTGCAGGCGGCTTCCGGCAGTGGCGTGCGAATGCCGCGCAGCTCCCCCAGCTGGTGCGCATTCACACCTGCCGGAAGCGGGTGGAACGCGCGCGCAGCAGCCGGGACACCACTCTTAAGTGGTGCCCGGCTGCTGCGGGAGGAGCGTGGCCTGCCTCTTCCAGGTAGATATGGCAGCCTGGACTGCTGCTCTGCCTCCGCTTTTAAAGCAGAGACAGAGCGGGCCAGACTGCCAGTCTGTCCTCAGCGTCTCCACTCAAGAAAATGTGGAAGAAAGGAGTCACAGGGTACAACCAAATCTGAAAAAAAAATGTATTTGTTTTGCAAGGGAAACATTTGCTTTGAGTCAAGTAAAACAAAACCTCATAGCTTCATTTAACACAAAGAAGAGATCGGATCAAATCAGGCAATTGTCAACATTGGATCTCATTCCTACCCCATATCCTGTTACCCATGAGGGAAATAACAGGTTGTGAAGCTTTCCAAAACCATCACTCCAAGTTGCTTGCCTGGGTGTCCAGGGAAAGATACGGGATCTCATAACTTTGGCTATGCATGGAGAAAATAAAGTTAGTGTTTTAGGCAGAAAAAGGGGAAGGCAGAACCTTGATTGCAGAATCGTACGCTTCTTTTTATCTTTTTTTTTTTAAATGTAAGATTGGTTTATATTAGGTTTCTTTTAGGGAGGCAAATAAAATTCTGCTTTTTCAAATTCCTCCACAGATTATAGAATTCTGAATTACATGACTTTGTTTCTCAGATGCCTTAGGAATTCACCATTCCTCTGCTTTTATTTCTGAATTTTGCATAGAACATTGTGCTAGTGCATCTCAATGGGACTTGTGGTTCCTGTCTCTAAGGTATTTCTCCCACTGCCATTGCCAGTAAACATGTGGGCACTGGTAGGACACTGCAAAAAAGCAGTCTTGGTTTGTGATTATATGCACTGAGACATTTTGTGTATTTTTTTAACAGTAACAATTTCCCCAGGTTTTTTTTTTACACAGTTTATACTGTATTTCTGTGTAGAACACACATTTAAATATAGAAATGTGTTTATACATGTTATATATCTATAGGCTTGCCAGCGTCCCACCACACAATGCTCCCTCTAAGCTGTAGAATCTTGGGAGCAAAAACTCTACTTTGTGAGCTACTGGCATTAAAATTGCGAGCAAGCGATTTGGCTACTGCATAAATTAGTTAGAGCCATCCTTCCTCAGCTAAGACAAAAATGTGTGAGCCAGAGGCTAAAAAAACCTGAGCTAGCTCACACTAACTCAGCTTAGAGGGAACACTGCCCACCAGTGGTGGGGGATCACCCGCCACTAGCCTCCACTGCTTGCCACTGCAACCAGTGGGAGGAAACAAAAAAAAATTGCCTTTAGTAAAGGTGTGATGTCACTTCCAGGGGGGAAATGGAAGTAATGTCACCCCTCTCTGGGAACCACCAGAAATCTCTATGATGAGTCCTAGAGAGGACTGGCATCACTTCTATTATTTCCTGGGAGCGATGTTATGCCATTGCAGAGGGTTTCCCCTCATAGCCCCATGTTTCTGTGATGACTGGGGGGCGGAGAGAGAGAAGAGGGACTGGAGGAAGAGGGAGAGGAACAAAGGGAGGAAGGGAAGCAAAAGTAGGGAAAATCAGAATGGAAGCCACAATAAGAGGGAGGGGAATTCAGTGGAGAGAAAGTTTGGGAGGGGGGGTGGAATGACTAGTTAGGGTTGCCAAGTCTTCCTTACTTACCGGCGGGGGGGAGTCCTCCATCATTCGGGAGCTTCCCGGGCACACGCGTGAAGCATGCGCGCCTGGCGACATCACCCGGAAGTGACGACTGCATGTTGGGGGCGTTGCCAGGGCGACGCTCTGGCAATCGCCCCAAAACTCTATGGTATCATAGAGTTTTAGGGTGATTGCCAGAGCGTCACCCTGGCAACGCCTCCAACGTGATGATGTCACTTCCGGGTGACGTCATTACGTTGGGGAAGGGGGGTGGGGTTCCCCCCGCCGGCCGATTGCTGGCCAGCGGATCGGGAACCCCTGTAGCAGGGGATCCCCCGCCCCCCGGGCTGACTTGGCAGCCCTATGACTAGTGGAGAGATTGCACAGGGAGGGAGTAGAAACACAAAGGGAGCTGCCGTAGGTCCCAATCAGGGAAAACAGTGGGATATTAAAATAAAATAAATAAAATAAAATAACAAGAGAAAGATGAGGGAAATGGAAGACAGATTTCCACACTAGATCTTAAATCCTGGTTCAGCCCTGTCCCTGAACTTACATTCTACACTACGCTCGAGTTCACCCTTGTAATTATCTTGGGGTATTTTTTGTTTCCACTTTACACTGAAGTCACCCCATGTAATGTGGTATGCTCTGTGTAGCAACCACCCTGCCATGTGCTCCCAGGTAATGGCACCCGCCGCATGGCCAGAGCACATGGTCAGGCAGAGAGGGAAGCTTGAATCTGGAGGAACAATAGACGTCCAGATTCAAAGCCTCCACCAATGTGGGACCTAGGTTCTCCCTGGGGAGCCAATGCAATCAAAGGCTCCTCCAGGGAACCTATGACAAACATGGGCATATGTTAAGCCCCTATCAGGTCTTTTGGGTGCGGCCGGAGGTGTGGCATATAATGAGGGCCCTGGAGCCCTGGCTTGTTCTGACCATCTGCTGGGCATGCTGAATCGCTCAATAAAGGCTTCATGATTTCACCGTTCCTGGTCTCCCGAGTCCAGTACTCTTCACCCCGGTTTCACCCCACGCTTGTTCTGGGATAAACAGATGCTGTTATAACCAGGGATCAATGCAAGGGTATTGTGTTGAGAGTTGAACTCTGATAAAACCAGGGAGGAGATGCAAGTGCGGAAAGGAACAGAAGGGATGGAATGAGATGTCCCCTTTCCCACAGGACATCATAAGTACCTCTGTTGTAATGTATCATGTTGATTTAACAGGGAAGGACAGAGTTGGTGGGAGGACACTGCAAAGGAGGGTTCAGTTCAACCAAAGAGAAATCAAAATCAGGATTTGGGGTGTCGAAAGAGCAGGGAAACTCGCATCCATCCCTACTTCTTTGCTGTGAGAATATTGTTGGGGTCAGGGAAGCCCGAGCCAGACTTTAGCATATGTTTTGGCAACGCCATATCGTAGCTCAGCCCTGGCTGCTGCTCGCACTCAGATTATTTTATTACTGTGTGAATTAACGTTTATGGAAATAATTTTAGGAGAGCTCTCCAGTGAGGGTCTCTGACAAGCTGCCACAGAGCTTTCATTGTGTGAGCCTCACTGGCCGCATGGAAAGATATAAATACTTAGGAAGTTTATGTGCGGCTTGCGCCGGTTGCTAAGCGGGTGATGATAAATGAACGGATAGCAGAGACGAGAAGAAATCAGACAAGAAACTGTGTTCACAGATGGTCTATCATTGATGGGTGATGTCACAAACTAAATAGAAATGAGCATCACGTGTATTTAATGTTTATACATTGGTCCCAATCCACTGTGGTTCAGTGGTACAGCTCATGATGTGCATACAGAAAGTCACAGCTTCAGTCCCCGGCAGCTTTAGCGAAAGATGTTAGCAGGTGTTAGGAACACCTGGTTGTGACCCACCATTTTGATACAATATTTATTTACTGCTTCTGTTCCTAAAGGGATCCAAAACAGTTTACAACAATAAGAAGGCCCACAAAATGCAACGAAAATTGTAGTTAAATGGGCAATCAAACCTAATAACCAACTATATCTTGGTCTTCTCAAAGCCGCTGGCCTTGCTTGCCCAAATCCACACACACCAGACTTTCCCTTTCACTTCAGTCAGATTTAAGAGCCCAGATGTCATTCACAAAGGGGGGGAAATGAAGAATTAAATACAACTGCAAAGAAGAATTTAGCCGCATCAGCCTTACAAGCTTTCCAAAAAAAAAGGAAAACCCTCAGCAACAATCTTAATTTATGAGTATCAGAAGTGGCTGGATGTTTTGATAACCATTTTGCAAGAAATCTCTCCCCGGCAACAGTGTGTTTGGAACAATAAAGAAAGCACACACTGATGAATCAACGGTTGACAAAGAACTATCACAAAAAAAGTTAATTCTGAAGGAATCCCAGCAAAATACCCCCTTCTCTGTGCTGGAGGTAGCCCGTGACAGCATGGAAGCAAAGATGACTGCCTTAATTTAGGCACTTTCAGCATATACAGATAGGACAGGAATTCAGATTTGGCTATGATGTTAATTCCCAGATGGAGCAGGCAACATTACATCCCAGACGAAGGGCTAAGGACCCTGTGATCTGTGCCTCCAACTACGCCCAATCTTAGGCAGGAACAGCAAGCAAAAGCAGTGTTGGATAGTGCAGCCGGCAGTGGTGTCCCTCCTAATCTGTCCTACTTGCTCAGAAATGAGACAGAAATAAAGTACTTCCTTATGCAATCAGCATGTGGAACTTGTTGTCAGAGGATGTGGTGATGGCCAGGAGCTTAGATCCTTTAAAAAGGGGTTAAATAGAAGCTGGAAGATAAGTCCATCTTGTTCACTTTTGGAAAGGAAACCATCTTTGTCCCAGTCAGTTCACCTTGTTATCCCTCTGTGATCAATCCAGGCTTAGCTGGATTTTATAACCCAGGCTCAGATTCTATCCCCCTGAGCTTTTCTTTTTGATTTCCTGCCAGGAATCCCAGCACTAGAGTTGCCAGCCTCCAGGTGGGGCCTGGGGATCTCCCGCTTTTACAACGGATCTCCACCTGACAGGGATCAGCTCCCCTGGAGAAAATGGCTGCTTTGAAGGGTGAACTCTATGGCATTGTACCATGCTGAGGCCCCTCCCCTCCCCAAACCCCACCCTCTCCCAGATCCACCCCCAAAGTCTCCAGGTGTTTTCCAACTCAGACCTGGCAACCCTACCCAGCAGAATGGGGTAGATGTAAAATCATGAAATGGAAAGGAAAATCCTGCGCAGTGGTGTCTAGCCCCCAGGAAATCCATCACACCTAAATTGCCCTGACTTGAACACTGAGAAAATCCAGAGTGGCTGGCAAATAGCGGAAAGAAGAAGCGGAGATTGGATTTATACCCCGCCCTTCACTTATAGTCTCAGAGCGGCTTACAAACTCCCTTCCCTTTCCCTACCCACAACAAACACCCTGTGAGGTAGGTGGGGCTGAGAGAGCTCTGAGACAACTGTCCTTGAGAGAACAGCTGGTGCAGAGCTATGACTTGCCCAAGGTCATCCAGCAGGTACAAGAGAAGGAGTGGGGAATAAAACCCGGTTCTCCCAGATTAGAGTCCGCGCACTTAACCCTAGTTCAATCCATGTCTTCAGGGGAGGGCAGCGCTGGGGCAACAATGAACTAGACAAACCAAAGGTCCAACTCGGTATAGTAAGCCCTTTTTAGACCATATTGATTCCAAAGGGGAGGAATTATGTACCTGCTTAACCCTTCGATTTAAATCCATTAAACTCAAACATAGACTGGATGGTGCCACTTGCTAAACGGTGATAGTCATGCTGTGGATGGTGTGGGCATAATGGAAATGCCGCGAGTCAGATTTTAGGGGATTATTTTATGGATAACTCTTTCTCGGATGAATCCTATCAAATAAAAATGTAAAAAAAAAAAAGAGGGCTGAGGAGATAACGTGTGTTTAACATATTCCCTCTATTTGCATTCTGATGGAGACGGCAGGGCACATCAAATTTTATAGGAAGGTGTCAATCCTCCATAGACAGCTGGCAGTTTTTAGCAGCGGCTGAAATGGCTTCGGACGGGAGCTAAGAGGGGACCCAGGATGGTGGCAAAGAGAAGGGATTCTTGCAAGGAATATAAATTCCTGTAATCGGCTAATCGGTCTGCTATTTGCTGGGGGTGGGGGGGGCGGATTAGGAATCGCTCTGGATTTTGGAAGGGCATTTTCCGGAGGCCACTGAGGTCTTTTTCCAGCCAGCATGTTCTGCTTACCTTTAAGGAAGAAAGTCAGGATCTAGCTCATGTAGATGCAGAGATATGTTGCAAAAGTGAGTTTTCGGGTCAGGGCAACAAGCCCACTCCTTCTTTCTGTTGTTATACCCCGTGTTTAGGGTTGCCAACCTCTAGGCAGTACCTGGAGATCTCCTGCTATTTCAACTGATACCTAGAGCTAGATAACCAAGATCAGTCCCCCTGGAGAAAATGGCTGCATTGGAGGGTGGACTCTATGGCATCATACCCTGCTAAGGCACCTCCCCTCCTCAACCCTGCCCAGGCTCCGCCCCCAAATCGCCAGGTATTTACCAACTCACGACTGCAACCCCTACCAATGACAGGTGCCCTGGGGCTATGCCTGACATATTTGCTCCATCTCTCCTAGGCAAGCTTTGTTATCGGAGAGGAAACAATGAAAGGTCTCTCTCTCTCTCTCCCTCTCTCATATACACACACACACAATCAAGGCTCTATATATATATGTATATATATGTATGCGTGTGTACATAAGCTACACCATCCCTAGGCTCCACCCCCCAAATCTCCAGGAATTTCCCAACCCGGAGCTGGCAACCCTGTTCATATCTGATGTACCCAGGGGTCCGTTGGAGCGGGAGCGCACAGGAGCGCAGCTCCGGGAGTGAGGAGCCTAGGGGGTGGGCACATGACCAAGCCCCGCCCCCTCCTCGGCTTCCCCGAGCAGTGCAGAGGCGTAGCACCCGGGGGAAACCCCTGCTAGGGTCTTTATTGTTTTTAATGTTTTGTTTTAATATTGATAATTTTATTATTGTTCCTTTTATAACTGAGTGCTGCTTTTCCAGAGACTTGCTCAAGGTGGCATATAAATTTTCTAAGTATACCATTTTTTATCTGGGCACATGGCACGTAAGTACTGGAGAAATTTCACCAACCCTTCAGCAGCTTCCACCCCATCAGTTTGGTGTAGTGGTCAGGAGTTGGACTCTAATCTGGGAGAACCGGGTTTGATTCCCCACTCCTCCACATGCAGCTGCTGGTGTGACCTTGGGCCAGTCACAAGTTCTCTCAGAGCTGTTCTCTCATGGGCAGTTCTCAAAAGACCTCTCTCAGCCCCACCTACCTCACAGGATGTCTTATTGTGAGGAGGGGAAGGGGAAGGGATGGGTGGTGCACATGTCCTGGGTATCTCAAGTCTACTTGAAACCTGGTGGTTTCAAGGGAGCAGGAAGAGAATGAGGGTGTGTTCTTGATGCTTATTTTTATTGCACAAAGTATTGGATGGGGAAGGGAACGGAGGAAGAGCAGGTCAGTTTCACTCTCCTGTGGAGTGGAGCCTGAGGGGTGGGTGTTGCCTTCTGACACCCTTCCGGTATGTTAGGGGTGTGTGGCATATGCAAATGAGTTATGCTAATGAGCTCCTGCACCTCTTTTTCTACTAAATGACCCCTGGATGTACCTGAAAGTATTTTGATAGCTCCTTCTGAACCTACAAGATGGTTCTCCCAGGAGTTTTTTAGTCTACAGGCTCCGTGGCAGGCCCTCCCTTGCTTTTGATCAACGTAACTGCAGTGGCATTTGAGTTTTACAAAACTGTGTCACGGTTGTGGCTGGGAGATCCTCTCTACTGCCGCGTGTCTTCCAGCATTCCTCGCTTGCCCCCCTTCCAGCCACCTCTCTCCCACTGTCAAAATCTACCTTGCGATCACGTCCTTGACCTTACACGTTGGTGGCGACTGACAGAGCCACTGTGATTCTACTGTGTGCCAACGAAGAGCCGCACGCTCTCTCCTGTGCTCCCCTCACATCTGCCCAAGGAGGGTTTCCCCTTTGGCCTTCAGCTAATCAGACGCACCAGCTCAGTCGTTTGGGGAAGCTGCCTGGGAGCAGAGTTCAGGCTGTTCTCTCCTTGTCTGGCTGTGGTGGACACTCCCTCCACAGCGATTAAGGGCCAGCGTTCCATTATGAATCCTTCAGCTTAGCTCGTCACTGGCCTTGGTGGGCGGCTTGCCCACAGGCTGAGAGACAGTTGTTGATTTGGGGTTTATATCTCCCCCCCCTTAATGGGTTGTGTGTCTGTCACCCGCAACATCTCTTTACAGGGCAAACTGTTGCCTAATTTAAGAGATGGAGGAGGAAGAGGAGGAGGAAGATGGAAAGAAGTCAGCAGAGATGAGAGTCCCCCATGTAAATCAGTAATTACAGATGATGTGCATCCCCCCCCCCCCCCCCGTGAAATGGTTCTGGTGGCAATTTGTACCCGAGAATCCGCAAAACGTCTCATTACTACCTCTGGGATCAACTCCCGTCAAGGTGCCAGTTTATAAACTGCATTTCAAATGCGGAACATGAGCGCTGATTGGAAATCCGAGGCTATTTTCATGTATCCCGAGGCCAGGATGTTTAATTTAAAATACACACCATCAACCAGCCCAGTGGTCCTGCCAAGACTCCCTTGCGCAAAATGAAGCTCTTCAGATATTCTGGCCAACAGGAGTTATTTAAAAATCTAATAAGGTAATTTTCATGGCCGCGAGAATGAGGCGGAGGCTTGGGTATCTGGATTTCCCAGATGGAGAGGCGAGAGCCCGGGTCAGGCCTTCCATCAGCATCGGAGGCTATCCAAAGAAAGGCTTGACATCTCATGACCCACAAGTGGCTGTCTTGGGAGGACTGCAGTCTTGCTGCAGCAGCTTGCAGAAACCTTCCTTCACCGGTGCTGCTCTGGCCCCTCTCTCTCTTGGCCCAACCTGCAACCTATCAGGTTCACCGGTTCCCATCCTGAGCAGAATGATCGGCGGTCATCACTTCACCACCACTCCTGACTTGATCCAAACACTGAGAGAAACACTGACACGGAACGGCAGGCCACCAGTGAAACCACGAGGTGCTAACCCTCAGGCTTCCATACATTCATTCCGTGGCTCCCTGTAGGCAATGTGCTGTTTCCTGAGAATCACGCTTGTGAGCAAAAGCCATGGCTCAGTGGTACAGCATCTACATGGCATGCAGAAGGCCCCAGGTTCAATCCCTGGCAATTCCACTTTGGTGTAGTGGTTAGGAGTGCAGACTCTAATCTGGGAAAACTGGATTTGATTCCTCACTCCTTCCCATGCAGCTGCTGGTGTGACCTTGGGTCACTCATGGCTCTCTCCAAACTGTTCTCTCAAGGGTAGTTCTCTCAGAGCTCTCTCAGCCCCACCTACCTCACAGGGTGTCTGTTGTGGGGAGGGGAAGGGAAAGGAGATTGTAAGCCGCTCTGTGACTCCTTTGGGTAGTGAAGGGAGGGGTATAAATCCAATCTCCTCCTCTTCTTCAGTTGAAAGGACCAGGTCATAGACAGTGTTCCCTCTAAGCTGAGTTAGTGTGAGCTAGCTCAGTTTTTTAGCCTCCAACGCACACATGTTTGTCTTAGCTCAGAAAGCTCAGGAGCAAACTAACTGATGCAGTAGCCAAATCTGCTCATGGAAGACGGACTTCTCACATGATTCACAGAGAAAAGGAGATACAGTTTCCCTCCTGCAAGAAGGACTCCCACAAAAAGGGGTTGACGCTTTGTTTGCCATCTCTCCCTTCTTTGGAACCTCCTTTACTCCATAAACTCAAAACAAAACGATTTCCAGAAGACTAGCCCTGTCAAGATCAATGCGAATCAAATCCCAACCAGTTTTCAAACGGGAGAAGCACGTGGACCTGTTTTTCAAACAAAGCAGGCGCAAAGTCTTGTTCCTCCTTGCGGTGTGGAACAGCTGTGAGTGTGTCCTTTGCAGCAAAGCTCAATGTTTTAATTAACTGCCCTTTAACCAATGGAATTATTGACTGTTTCCTATCCCGGGAATATGCTATTTTCACTGAGGTTAATATAGTTTATCTGAGTAATTTAATAGATGTAAGGGAAGCCCCCCCCCCGATCAAATTTAACACTGTATTAGGATCTGAACTTTAACCCTTTGAATAATAACTGGAGGGCTGCAGGGAAATGCTGGAGGGGGAATAATCTGGCAATTCTGCCCCTCACACACACACAACCTCTCATTCCAAGATTCGCTAAAGCTACTGCGGAGACTTGAGCAGGCTGATTTCTTCTCCCAACCATTTCTTTAGCTGACTCTCAGCTGCTCTCAACATTCCATCCCTTCTGAATCATACTCAGTCCTAACTGGGCCACCTTTAAGGGCTCCAGTTAATCCTCAGAGTCAGTGTCCCTTGCAGCTTCTCCATGACCAAGAAGAGAAACTGTCCCCACTTTTCTAACTCATTCTCCACAAAAGGCATAGAATGTAATTTCTTGCCTTTCCTGTTGGCCTTTTTCAGAAGGAGGCTAGGGCAAATATTACTGTGAATAATGACCTTTAACCTCCAGCGTGGCTTAGGCATGCCAGCCTCTGGATGGGACCTGGGGATACCCCAGAATTACAGCTCATCCCCCTGGAGAAAATGGATGGTTTGGAGCAGGGGTCATTTCGTAGAAAAAGAGGTGCAGACGCTCATTAGCATAACTCATTTGCATAATCTATTTGCATATGTCACACCCCCTGACATACCGGAAGTGTGTCAGAAGGCAACACCCACCCCTCAGGCTCCACTCCACAGGTGAGTGAAACTGACCTGCTCTTCCTCCATTCCCTTCCCCATCCAATACTTTGTGCAATAAAAATAAGCATCAAGAACACACCCTCATTCTCTCCCTGCTCCCTTGAAACCACCAAGTTTCAAGTAGACTTGAGATACCCAGGACATGTGCACCACCCATCCCTTCCCCTCCCCACAACAAGACACCCTGTGAGGTAGGTGGGGCTGAGAGAGGTCTTTTGAGAACTGCTCATGAGAGAACAGCTCTGAGAGAACTTGTGACTGGCCCAATGTCACACCAGCAGCTGCATGTGGAGGAGTGGGGAATCAAACCCGGTTCCCCCAGAATAGACTCCAACTCCTGACCACTACACCAAACTGATGAGGTGGAAGCTGCTGAAGGGTTGGTGAAATTTCTCCAGTACTGATGTGCCATGTGCCCAGATAAAAAATGGTACACTTAGAAAATTTATATGCCACCTTGAGCAAGTCTCTGGAAAAGCAGCACACAGTCATAAAAGGTACAATGATAAAATTATCAATATTAAAACAAAACATTAAAATCAATAAAGACCCTAGCAGGGCTTTCCCCGGGGCACTGCGCCTCTGCACTGCTCGGGAAAGCCGAGGAGGGGGCGGGGCTTGGTCATGTGCCCACCCCCTGGGCTCCTCACTCCCAGAGCTGCGCTCCCGTGCGCTCCCGCTTCAATGGACCCCTGGTTTGGAGGGTGGACTGTACAGCATTGTATTGTGAGAGTCCTGTTCAAAGTAGTCAAGGATCAGATCTCGGTTGGTTAACCACAGTTCTTTATTGCCTATTCCTACATTAGTACAGCGTCTCGGGGTATTGTCAGAGATGAGACAAATAATACAAGCGGGTCTATTATACCATTCCAAGGAGTTTGAATTACCCATAGGTAGCCAATCCCCAGGAGGGAAAATTGGCGGGCTAAAAGGTGTCTTGACCGTTTGGTTCACACAGGAAAAAAGTGAGGTGTTAAGCAGTAAATTTCCCTTTCCAAACCAGACCCCTCCGTTCACATAACAATTCATGGCTCCAAGGTTCTTTAGCATAGATAAGAGATGAGAGCCTTTCCTCCCCTTGAAGTCACTGCCGGAGCAGCTGGAATGCGGAGGCAGGGATGAGAGGCCTCCTTGTTCTCACCCTAGGGGTTGTCACCCTCCCGACCAGGAAAGGAGAAAATACAGGTCCAATACATAATGGAATAACAGAATACTTAGTATGCATGCAAGATTACATTGACAGAATTAACTGATTCTGACACCCTGCCCTCCCCATAATTCCCTTCACCTAGCTTTTTCAGGGAACATTTTATGGAACAGTTTGGTTAACTTGGGGGCATGAACATGTTCAGAACGAATCCATTCATTGTGTTCCGGGCCAAAATCTAACCATCTAACTAGATAATACAAATGGCCCCTCTTTGTCTTGGAATCCAGGATTTCAGTTATCTCGTAGTGTGGACTCCCCTCCTTCATCAGTGGAGGAGGAACTGGAGGAACTGGATGCCATGCATTCGGCCCAGGATCTTTCTTCAGTAAGCTGAAATGAAACACAGGATGTATAGAACTTAGTGATTTAGGCAGGTCGAGTTCAAAGGAGACATCAGAGATTTTTCGTAGCACTTTAAAAGGTCCAACATATTTCCATCCTAATTTCCTGCTGGGCTGCAGCCCGTGGATATTTTTGGTAGAGAGATAAACTGAGTCCCCGGGTTGAAGGTCCCATCCCGGTGCTCGGCCACGATCAGCATATTTTTTATAGTCCTCCTTGGCATGGTCCAAGGCTTTACCAATCAGTGGCCAGGAGTCCTGGAGACTGGACCACCAGTTTTTAAAGTCTGAGGGGGGAGCCTGGGGGTCTACCTTGAGGGTGGGGAGCGGTTTACCTTCAAAGCCTCCCACTGCCATGAAAGGTGAGACCCCAGTGGAAGAATGCACTGCATTGTTGTAGCTATATTCTGCAAAGGGTAATAATTCCACCCAGTTATCTTGGTGGTAGTTGGTGTAGCACCTTAAGAACTGCTCCAGAATTTGATTAGTTCGCTCGGATTGGCCATCGGTTTCTGGATGGTAACCCGAGCTCAAGGCAGGTTCTATGTCCATTAGTTTCAAAAGCTCCCGCCAGAAGGTGGCAACGAATTGACTTCCGCGATCGGATACCACCCTTCTCGGAAAAGCATGTAATTTTATCACTTGGTTAAAGAAGGCTTTAGCCATCCCTTTGGCGGTGGGTAACTGTTTGAAGGGAGTGAAATGGGCTTGTTTGGAAAACGTGTCTACCACTACCCAGATCACTGTTTTTCCTTTTGATGGGGGCAAATTGGTAATGAAGTCCATGGCTATGTCTTCCCAGGGCCTGGAAGCCGTGGGTAGGGGGTGTAACAATCCCGGGACTTTGCCTCCCCGTTTTTTACACATTAAGCAGGTTTGACATGCCGAGACGAAATCCGAGACGTCTCGACGCATGCGTGGCCACCAGAATTGACGTTGGATCAGGTGAAGAGTTTTTAGGAATCCAAAGTGCCCGGCGAGCTTGGAAGAGTGACAATTTAGCAGGATTTCTTTGCGTTTGGTTTTTGGCACCACCAATTTGTCCCCACGGAGCCAACAATTGTCCTCTCTTTTTTCGCACTCTCCCACCGCTTCCAATTCCTCTATTTCCTCAGGGGCATATTCCCCCCCCCATTGACAGTCCCCAGTGGTTAGCTCAGTTTTCTTTGCTTTGCTCCTGGTGACAACCGCTCCTCCCAGCTGCTGGGGGGAGAACATGGAATCGAATACCTCCTCTTTCAGACTCTCATGTTGGGGCAATCTGGACAACGCGTCTGCCAGGGAATTAGCCTTCCCAGGAAAATGCTTTAACACAAAGTTAAATTTCGAGAAGAAGTCAGCCCAGCGCAGTTGTTTGGCGTTAAGGGACCGCTGTGTGCGCAAAGCTTCTAAGTTCTTATGATCCGTCCATATTTCGAACGGAGTCTGCGCCCCTTCTAACCAGTGGCGCCAGGTAGTGAGCGCCAATCTAATGGCCGCAGCTTCCTTGTCCCACACTGACCAATTCCTCTCTGTTTCATTAAACTTCTTTGAGATGTACGCTAAGGGGTGCAGTTTCCCTTCCGAGTCCCTTTGTAGGATGGCCCCCCCATTGCCACATCCGAGGCATCAACATGGATTATAAAGTCTTTAGTCTCATCCGGGTGCGCCAAAATGGGCTCTGAGGTAAAAAGAGTTTTTAAAGCCTCAAATGCCTTCTGACACTCCCCGTTCCACGCCAGTTTCTCTCCCGGCTTTCCCGCCTCGGGACCCCTCCCCTTGGTTTTCAACAAGTCCGTTAAGGGAAGGGTGACTTTGGCAAAGTCCTTGATGAAAGTTCGATAGAAGTTACAAAATCCTAACAGGCTCTGCAGCTGCTTTCTCGTTCGCGGAGCCTCCCATTGCACCACCGCTTCCACTTTCCCCGGGTCCATTTCCAACCCCTTCTGAGAAATGCGGTAGCCCAGGAAGTCCACAGACTCACGGTGAAACTCGCACTTAGACAGTTTCACAAACAGCTGGTTTTTTAGTAACGTTGACAGTACGTCTCTGACCAAAGCCACATGTTCGTTCTTATCAGTGGAATAGATCAAGATATCATCTATGTAACATAACACGCCCTTAAATAGGTGCTTGTGCAACACTTCGTTGATTAAACTCATAAAGACCCCGGGCGCGCCACTTAAGCCGAACGGCATCACGAGGTATTCAAACTGCCCCAAGGGGGTGTTGAAAGCAGTCTTGGGTTCATCCCCCTCCCTTATGCGCACCCTGAAGTAGGCATCTCGCAGATCCAACTTGGTGAAAATCTTCCCCTTGGCCGCCTCCGCCAATAGGTCTTTTATTAACGGGAGGGGGTAAGCATTAGAGGTGGAGACTGCGTTTAGCCCCCGATAGTCCGTGCACAATCGCAAGCCGCCATCCTTTTTCTTTCGGAACAGCACGGGCGCCGCAAAAGGGGACTTGGCGGGGCGGATAAACCCCCTGGCCAGATTTTTGTCCAAGAACTTCCGCAGCTCTTCCCGTTCCGCCGGGCTCATGGAATACAATTTGCCCTTTGGGAGTTTCTCGCCCGGGAGGAGCTCTATGGCACAGTCCGACAACCGGTGGGGGGGCAACTCGTCTGCCTCGGTCTCACTGAACACTTCCAGCAAGTCTCTGTACTCCTTAGGCACCATGGCAGGGACGAGAGCGAGGGCGGCCGCCGGAGACGGCGGGCTGGGGGGCCCGGGACCCCATCCTGGGTCCCAGCGGTGGCTCTGGCAGCGTTCGTCTACCCACGAAATCTTCCCCTCGCTCCATTTTATGTAGGGGTCGTGCGCCCCGAGCCAAGGGCTCCCCAACACCATAGGGAATTGGGCATTAGGGGTTATGACGAAAGCTCTCTTCTCCCAATGGTCCCCCGTTCCCAAAATTAAGTTCTCAGTCTCTGCTATGCACTCCTCCTTCATTTCGGACCCATCCATCTGGGTAAACTTCAGAGGTTCCGCTAACGGGGTGACTTTAGGTCCCAGCCCCTCCACTACTAGGGGGCTGATTAGGTCACGCGCACACCCAGAGTCAATTAAAGCGCGGACCCTCATGTGGGTGCCTGATCCCGGGGTCACCACAGTCACTACCATATATAACAAGGGGCCGGGAATGCTCACCGGAGATGGCGCTTCGTTGTGGGGGACCTGCAGCTCTGCGCCGCTCACTGCAGGCCGTTGGAGTTTCCCGACATCTGGGTTTCCATCAGCTCCAGCTCTCCCTGCTCACTCGTTGCCCCTTCCAGCTGCAAAGCCCGGGGTTTCATGGGGGTCTTCCCCCGAGTCGGGGTGCTCGCAGGTCCTGGGGTTGAGGTCTTCAGGCCCTTTCCCCCTCCTCTTGGACACGCCGAGGCGAAATGGCCACTTTCCCCGCACTTCATACACAACCCTTGTCGGAACCTCGAGTCGCGGACGTCTTGTACATTGGATCGGGGCTTCGCTCGTGGGCCCGCTCTGATAGCGGCGGTTGCGGATGCTCCCATCTTGATTAGGGCGAAGCGTTCTTCCATGTCGGTGGCCGCCCTCATCCAGGTAGTGAGCGTGCCCGGACGGCCTCCCAGCAGCACGGTCTCGTAGATTTCCGGGTTTAGACCCTCCCAATACTTCTCCATGAAGAGTTCCTCCGGCCATCCGTGGATTTTGGCAGCGATGCGCCGGAACTTTTCAGTGTATTCTCTCACTGACGATCTTCCCTGGAACAGCTTTCTCAGTTGATTTCTGGCTTTTTCCTCACCCAGCGGGTCTTCGAACTGGTGCCGAAGAGCCCACATGAAGTTGTTCAAGGAACGCAGCTCAGGGCCAGGGTTGTCGTGCAGGCTCACATACCAATCGCTGGCGGTGTCTTTCAGTTTGGACCCGATGTAGCCTATGCGATCCTTCTCGGTAGGATACAGGTGGCCCCAACTGTCCAGGAATCTCCCGATCTCGAGTGTGAAGAAACGTAGTTTCTCGGGGTCCCCATTGAAAGTAGTCGTCAGCGGGTCGGAAGGGGGGGGGGGCGAGCGGCCGGCGCGGCCGGGACTGGGGCCGGTGCGGGGACGGGCCCCGGGACTGGAGCCGGGACGACCGGCTGAGCTGGCTGCGCGGGTATAACGGGCGCCTGTGGCTGAGCCGGAACCCCTCCGGGTGCTGGCTGCTGTTGTGGGGCTCCGACTCCTTGACCTAGGAGGGCGCCTTGCATCGCCACCATAGCGTCTCGAAATTGGTGCTGGAGATCGAGGGCCAACTCGCGGAGCTCGGAGGTGAGTTGTAGCCGCAGGTCTCCCATCATCTGATCCAGCGGGACCGTCTGCTCCTCTCGATACGGATCGGGCCCATACAAATCCAGTGTCTCCTCTTCGGGAGGCTGGCGACGCGGTCCTCCACGGCGGACTGGCTCGCAGTCGTCTCCTAGGTAGCTCGGTCTCCCGCGATCGAGCTGGTCGCCGGTGAGCGGAACTCTCACCCCTTTCCTGTCGTGCACCCACGAAGTCACGGATCGGCCCCCGAAGTGGCTCCAAGTGTACTGGGGGGTCACGCTCTGATGGGTAATCGGGCGGCGCGGGATGTAGTAAGCCCCCTGGCTCGTGGTCACCGGCACCTCGGGACCTCCTCCGCCGCCGCCACCCCCGTTCCCCGGATCCGCCGGGGTAGCCGGGGCCTCCTCTGGAGTGGTAGGTTTGAGGGGGACGAGATCGTCTTCTGACATGGTCAGGAACGATTGAATCCCAATCAAGGATCTCTGACAATCTGTGAGAGTCCTGTTCAAAGTAGTCAAGGATCAGATCTCGGTTGGTTAACCACAGTTCTTTATTGCCTATTCCTACATTAGTACAGCGTCTCGGGGTATTGTCAGAGATGAGACAAATAATACAAGCGGGTCTATTATACCATTCCAAGGAGTTTGAATTACCCATAGGTAGCCAATCCCCAGGAGGGAAAATTGGCGGGCTAAAAGGTGTCTTGACCGTTTGGTTCACACAGGAAAAAAGTGAGGTGTTAAGCAGTAAATTTCCCTTTCCAAACCAGACCCCTCCGTTCACATAACAATTCATGGCTCCAAGGTTCTTTAGCATAGATAAGAGATGAGAGCCTTTCCTCCCCTTGAAGTCACTGCCGGAGCAGCTGGAATGCGGAGGCAGGGATGAGAGGCCTCCTTGTTCTCACCCTAGGGGTTGTCACCCTCCCGACCAGGAAAGGAGAAAATACAGGTCCAATACATAATGGAATAACAGAATACTTAGTATGCATGCAAGATTACATTGACAGAATTAACTGATTCTGACATGTATCCCACTGAGGTCCTTGCCCTCCCCAGGCTCCATCCCCAAATCTCCAGGAGTTTCCCAACCTGGAGCTGGCAACTTTACTTCCCCCACACTCCCTGGTGGTGGTCAGGGAGGATCTGGCAATCCTAGTTAGCGGCTTGGGTCCGGATCACCTGAAGGGTTGCCTTCTCTCATTGTAACCCATCTGGTGGGCAACATCCTGGCAAGAACTTTGGAGAAAGTGAACAAGCATGTAGGTGATGGTGACCCAGTAGACACCGCATACCTGAACTTTCAAAAAGCATTTGATAAGGTACCTCACCAAAGACGCCTGGGTAAACTTAGCAGTCATGGGATAGGAGGATGGGTTCTCTTACGGATTAAAAACGAGTGAAATGACAGGAAGCAAAGAGCAGGAATCAATGGACAGTTTTCACAATGGAGGAAGTAAGCAGTGGGTATTGGGGTATTGGGGCTGGCACTGTTTAATTTATTCATAAATGCCCTGACCTGGATAGCCCAGGCAAGCCTGATCTCAGAAGCTAAGCAGGGCCGATCCTGGCAAGTACTTGGATGGGAGACCTTCTAGGAATACCAGGGCCGTGATACAGAGGCAAGCAGCAAGCCACCTCTCTGAATGTCCTTGCCTCCCAGCCCCACTAGGGTTCACCAGAAGTCAGCCATGACTTTCAGGCATGCATGCATGCATGGACACACACACACACACAAATACTCACAAGAAATTATTCATAAATGATCTGGAACTAGGGGTGGGTAGTGCAATGGCCAAGTTTGCAGATGACACAAAATTGTTCAGGATGGTGAAAACTAAGGCTGACTGTGAAGAGCTGGAAGGCGACCTCCACAAACTGGGTGAGCGGAGTGGCCAATGAAGGTCAGTGTTGTTAAGTGTAAGGTGATGCACACTGGGAGAAAAACCCAGCTTCAAGTATAGGCTAATGGGGTCTGAGCTTGCTGAGACTGAGAGGGGAAAAGATCTTGGGGTTGTAGTAGATAGCTCAGTGAAAATGTCAACCCAGTGTGTTGCAGCAGTGAAAAAGGCAAACTCTGTGTTAGGGATTATTAGGAAAGAGATTAAGAATAAAACGGCCAATACAAGTGTCCTTGAACAGGAATGCTTTATTGAGAAAGGTCTGCTATGGTCATTTACACTTCTTGTGTTAGTAATGGATGGCATGACCCCAAGTAGGATAGTTATACAGAATTCAAAAGGGGTCTGGCGATGGCTTGTAACCAATCATACAATCAAATAAAAAGGCACTCAAATACTGGCCCGAGGTTCCCAAGGAAAAAGTGGGAAGAACCAGAGGCAGACAAAAGAAATGTTACGTAGGCAGGCACCAGCAGTCTTCCAAGGTCAGAACAGTGCAGGGAGTGATAAGCAAGCCATGAGAAGTATAACATAACATTCCACACTCCCGATGTCATAAGGGGAACACATCCCACCTCCCGGGCAGGAAATGGCAGCATTAGCTGACAGCTATTAAGATCAGTTTCTCTGAAAAAAAAGGCTGCTTTGGAGGTTGAATGCTATACCACTATACCCAGCTGATATTCCTGCCCTCCCCAGGCTCTACCCTTCCCCCCAAAAAATCTCCAAGAATTTATCCAACCCTGAGAGGTTTGAAGCACTTTCCCTAAGAGGAAAGGCTGAAGAGTCTGGGAGAGAGAACCGGGGGGGGGGGGGGATGATAGAGGAATTATAAAATTATGCATGGGGTGGAGAGAGTTGGCAAAGTGACATTTTTCTCCCTCTCCCAAAATACTAGCACTCGAGGGCATCCAACGAAACTGATGGGGAGTAGGTTCAGGACGGATGAAAGGAAATACCACTTTACACAGTGAGTGATGAAAAACATGGAATTCACTGCCAGAGGATGTAGTGATGGCCACAGGAATAAACAGCTTTAAAAGGCAATTAGAGTTATGGAGGATAAGTCTATCCCTGGCTACAAGCCATGGTGACTGAGGGGAACCTCCACATTCCGAGGCACTGATACTTACCTGGCAGGGGGGACACCTTGATCACGAAGGAGGTTTTCCCAGGGTGAGGCTCATCCATTGCACTCTGGGTGTGCTGACCCCTGCGATTTCCCCAAATGCGGGAAACTCGACTGCATAATTTGTGGTAGTGGGGGACTACGTTCGCGCTTAGAGAGCCAGTTTGGTGTAGTGGTTAAGTGCGCGGACTCTAATCTGGGAGAACCAGGTTTGATTCCCTACTCCTCCACTTGCACCTGCTGGATGACCTTGGGCAAGCCTTAGCTCTATACCAGCTGTTCTCTCAAGGACAGTTCTCTCAGAGCTCTCTCAGCCCCACCTACCTCACAGGGTGTCTGTTGCAGGGAGGGGAAGGGAAAGGAGTGTGTAAGCTGTTCTGAGACTCCAGGTAAAGGGTGGGATATAAATCCAATCTCCTCCTCCTTCTCCTCCTCCTTCTCTTCTTCTCCTTCTCTTCTGAATCCCAGAGCTGGGGTGGGGGGAGTTTCCACAGGTTCTGTGTGGAGGACTGATGAGTTTTCGTAGGGTTGACAACTCTGGTTTGGGAAATTCCTGAAAATTTGGTGGTGGAGCCTGGGGAGGCCAGGGTTTGGGGTGGGAAGGGATGTGAGACCACAGGCTCTGCCTTCCAAAGCTGCTGTTTTCTCCAGGAGAACTGATCACTGTGGTCTGAAGAACAAGTGGAATTCCAGGAGAACTCCAGGCCCAACCCCAGGCTTGGGTGAGGAGGACAATGGGATGAAACTGACTCCTTTCCTCAGTCCAAAGTAGTGTGCCTCAGTGTACATTTGAGGTGGAAAGAGGGGATAAAAGGGAACTAAACAACTAAATAAATGGATACCTAGTGTTTACATAACACTTTCCATGTTTAACCCACTTGACACACGTTGCCACAACCGTCCTTGTGAGCCCATAAAGAGCTTCAAGACAATTTCATTGAGGGCAAAAAGAGTTAAGCAATAAACTTCAGCAATCCAGAGAGCCAGTTTGGAGTAGTGGTTAAGAGCACGGACTCTAATCTAGGAGAACCGGGTTTGATTCCCCATTCCTTCACATGCAGCTGCTGGTGTGACTTTGGGCCAGTCAAAAGTTCTTTCAGAGCTGTTCTCTCAAGGGCAGTTCTCAAAAGAGCTCTCTCAGCCCCCACCTACCTCACAGGGTGACTGTTGTGGGGAGGGGGAGGGAAAAGGATTGTAAACCACTCTGATAACTCCTTTGGGTAGTGAAGGGGAGGGTATATATCCAGTCTCCATCTTCTCCTCCTCTTCTTCTTCATCTTCTTCTCAGTAGGCACTAGCTATAGCTACCACCCTTGGTTCCCAATTGTGTGGCACCAAAACAGCCCATATAAACCTCAAGCACATTTTGGCTTTGCTTGCAAATAGATTTACGGACAAGGGGGCTCGACTCGTAATAAAATAAGAGCATTCTGAGCACAGACATTATTGAGACTATTCCTTTCTAACTGTGCAGCTCCATGCTTCCACTTCTTCACCTTCTGGAGCAGTGGGGCAGCCGACGTGGCATGAGTTCCTGCAGAAAATATGACAAGAGAACAGACTTTGCCTCTCCCGGATCTGGTCATCTGGGTCCAAAAGGCCAAAGGACTCTCAGATCCTACCGCTAACCAGATCACGAAAGCCAACGCAGCAGTTATGGGAACTTTCTGCATCCAAGAGACTGAGGTGGGGTTTTAATTAAGGTAATTATGCTCAGCAGGAAAGGCAATTTGGAAAGACATTTAGTGGCTCGGTGCTGATATGCCACCTTTTACAAAAGGTGATGCTGACAATGCCGGCTCGGAGAGACACCCAGGGCCGGCAAGCAATCCCAGCAGGTCCTGTTTTGCCGATTGTCCTGAGATCCAACCAGCTCTATTTGGTTCTATAATTCCATGATGGGTTTATAAATGGGACTGAGCCAAAGACACTCCTTTTTTTGTTAGACTGTGGCCTCTTTCCTTCATTCCCTGTCAAGTTTGGCTTTGCTTTGGCATCCCGTGTGTGTGTGTGTGTGTGTGTGTGTGTGTGTGTGTGTGTGTGTTTGCCAGCAAATATAAACGCCTGGTCTGGTGTCCAACTTCCTGGTGTCCTCAAGGGGTTCCGAAAGCATGATGTCCTCTAAACTGAAGATGGTGTTTGATGTGATTGGCTTTTTTTGTGCCCAGAGTTTCCACCACCTGGAGATCTCCTGGGATTACAACGAGTGTTCCTTCTAAGATGAGTTAGTGTGAGCTAGCTCACAGTGTTTTAGCCTCCGGCTCACACATTTTTGTCTCAGCTCAGGACGGAGGGTCTCCAGAGCCAACTAATTTATGCAGCAGCCAAACTGCTCGCTCACAACTTCAATGCCAGTAGCTCACCAAGTAGAATTTTTGTGCACAAGACTCCACGGTTTAGAGGGAGCATGGGTTACAGTTGATCTCCAGGCAAGAGAGATCAGTTCACCTGGATAAAATGGCCACTTTGGAAGGTGGACAATATGGTATTTTACCCCACTGAGGTCCCTCCCTTCCCCAAATACCGCACTTCTGAGGCTCCAGCCCCCAGACCTCCGGCTATTTACCTACATAGCGCTTGCAACCCGATGAGCACCAGATAACATTATTGGACGGCACATGGCATCTGATTGCCAGGTGGAGGAAGGGCTGCTGTTAAGGGATGAGCCCTCTCAACTGTAGTTGCAGGCTGGGATCGGATTGAAACAGGAGGAGCCAGTTTGGTGTAGCGGTTAAGAGTGGTGGACTCTAATCTGGAGAACTGGGTTTGATTCCCCACTCCTCCACTTGCACCTGGCTGGATGACCTTGGGTCAGTCACAATTCTCCCAGAGCTCTCTCAGCCCCACCTACCTCATAGGGTGTCTGTTGTGGGGAGAGGAAGGGAAGGAGATTGTAAGCAGCTCTGAGACTCCAAGTGAATGGTGGGGTATAAATCCAGTTCTTCTTCTTCCTCCTCCTCCTCAGCAGCAGGGGTGGCGGGGAAGCAAGCTGCACTTGAGGAAGGGGCAGCAGGGGTAGCGGGGAAGCAAGCTGTGCTTGGGGAAGGGGTGGCAGGGGCGGCAGGGAAGCAAGTTGTGCTTGAGGAAGGGGGAGCAGGGGTGGCGGGGAAGCAAGCTGTGCTTGGGGAAGGGGCGGCAGGGGCAGTGGGGAAGCAAGCTGTGCTTAGGGAAGGGGCAGCAGGGGTTATGGGGAAGCAAGCTGTGCTTAGGGAAGGGGCAGCAGGGGCAGTGGGGAAGCAAGCTGTGCTTGGGGAAGGGGCAGCAGCGGCAGCAGAGGTGGCGGGGAAGCAAGCTGCACTTGAGGAAGGGGCAGCAGGGGTGGCGGGGAAGCAAGCTGTGCTTGGGGAAGGGGCAGCAGGGGCGGCAGGGAAGCAAGCTGTGCTTGGGGAAGGGGCAGCAGGGGCAGCGGGGAAGCAAGCAGCACTTGGGGAAAGAGCAGCAGGGGTGGTAGGGAAGGAAGCAGTGTTTGGGAAAGGGGCAGCAGAGGTGGCGGGGAAGCAAGCTGCACTTGAGGAAGGGGCAGCAGGGGTGGCGGGGAAGCAAGCTGTGCTTGGGGAAGGGGAGGCAGGGGCGGCAGGGAAGCAAGCTGTGCTTGGGGAAGGGGCAGCAGGGGCGGCAGGGAAGCAAGCTGTGCTTGGGGAAGGGGCAGCAGGGGCAGCGGGGAAGCAAGCAGCACTTGGGGAAAGAGCAGCAGGGGTGGTAGGGAAGGAAGCAGTGTTTGGGAAAGGGGCAGCAGAGGTGGTGGGGAAGCAAGCTGTGCTTGGGGAAGGGGCAGCAGGGGCAGCGGGGAAGCACGCAGCACTTGGGGAAAGAGCAGCAGGGGTGGTAGGGAAGGAAGCAGTGTTTGGGAAAGGGGCAGCAGAGGTGGCGGGGAAGCAAGCTGCGCTTGGGGAAGGGGCAGTAGTGGGGAGTCCTCTGGGTGGCCCAGAGAGTCAGGAGTCCTCTAAGCAGCCTAGAGAGTCAGGGGCCCTGGGGGGCTGGATGAAAGTCGTGGGGCCTTGGTAGGAAGTCAGGGGGCTGGGCCCTGAAATGCCCTACTGTAGCTACAGGCCTGGGCCCTGACCTGGATGACCTTGCAAGACCTTGGAAGCCAAGCAGGGTCCACCCTGGTTAATACTTGGAAGGAAGACTCCCAAGGAAGCCCAGGGTCTTTAAGCAGAGGCGGGCAATGGCAAACCCCCTCCGTTCACCCCTTGCCTTCAAAGCCCTGCGGGGTCACCATAAGTCGGCCGTGACTTGACGGGCGCTTTCCACCACCACAGCACAAGAGAGACGCAGAGCACCGAGTTGCAAACAAAGTTTCATATCTGGGAGATTCTCGTTTCTCGGTTGCCACTTTCCACGCCGTCCTCTGGGCCAGTAAGCCATGGACTCAGCACAGGTTTTTATTAGTAGCTCTGAAAAGTCGGAGCTCGAGTGATTCTTTGTTCCCTCTGTTAATATTGCTCTTTATGATTATGGTGATATTCTAATGATCGTTGTTTATTTATGGTGCCTACCACCACGGTGCTTTAATTGCGAGCGTATCGCTCTGGGCCCATCAGCGTTTCGTATATATTATTACGGATTTACACTGGGGGGGGGGGAATCCCTCCCATCATAATGGGATCTCTAAATCTCCCCTGGAGAGGGGAAGGCATTCCACATCTGACCCCCTCTCCCCCCCCCATTTGCAAACAGGCCCAGCGTGCTCTCGTTCCAAAAGCTCTTGTATATTTTCAGGGTCATGGAGGGTGGGGGGGAACGGGAAATTTAATTAGAATGGTACTGAAGAGGTTTCTGAATTTTCCTACCAATTAGTGTTTCATTAAGGCAGTGAAATTGCATTTACCGGAGACAGGGTGCATCTTTTTTCCAGAGCAGCTTTATTTTAAGGTCCTACCACTTCTCTCTCTCTTTTTCTAGGGAGTTGGTAGAAGGAGGAGGAGGAGGAGGAGAAGAAAGAAGAAGAAAGGATGAGTAATTCACTCGCTACTCATTGCTGATGATCAGAGGTCTGGGACAAGAGGCTTTCAAAGAAACAAAGCTAAAAAGCTGCTCTCTCTCTCACACACACACATACAAATGGATGAACTCCCAACTTCATAGAAACTTAGAGAAGGTTAGAGCAGAGACGTAGCCTGGAATGCTCCATCCGTACTCTGAATGCAGAGCTGACTTGGAACACACAAAAGGGGGCAGGGTGACAAAACAGAGGGGGGGAAATCACATTTCCCTTTTTTAGAGGCTTTAGAGGAAAGTTTCCAGCTTTTCATAAATGCATTTAAGAAATTCTTTTTTCCCCCTGCCCATAAGCATTTCATTAAGGAAATGAAATTGCATTTGCTGGGCGATCATAACACATCCTTTCCTCGCACTTTCTTTTCTAAGAGCCTGTTTCTTCTTTTACTTTGCGAGCGGAAAATAAAAGGAGGCGAATGATTAATTACCGCGAGGGTACAGGCAGAAAAGCGGATTTGGTACTCCAGTCAGCCAGAAGGTAGGGAGGATGAGTGGATTCGCCCCATTCTGTTCCTTGGTATTGTTCAGAAATTTGCCTTCATGCCGTTTTCTGCTCCTCCTGAAATTAATTCTCGAATGGCAGTGGGCCAGAGTCAGTCTAAATTGGCCATTTTCGCTGATCCCCCCCCCCCCTTTCTGCTGCAAATCCCCTTCATGTGATTTCTTGGGGTCCCCTTTCACCGTCCCAGGACCAGCAGTTTGCTGAGTTGTGGGCTGCAGAGGCGAGGCAGGGAAAGTTCCATTTTGCCGGATCCAACCCACTAGGTTGAATATGCTGCAGCCAGTCTGGTGTCGTGGTTAAGTGCGCGGACTCTAATCTGGGAGAACCGGGTTTGGTTCCCCACTCCTCCACTTGCACCTGGCTGGATGACCTTGGGCAAGCCATAGCTCTGGACCAGCTGTTCCCTCAAGGACAGCTTGGGAAAGAGCTCTCTCAGCCCCACCTACCTCACAGGGTGTCTGTTGTGGGGAGGGGAAGGGAAAAGGAGTTTGTAAGCCGCTCTGAGACTCCCTTGGGGAGTGGAGGGCGGGGTATAAATCCAATCTCTTCTTCTTCTTCTTCTTCTTCTAACTTGTGTGGTTCCTCCCACACTATTAAAACGTGCAAGTCTTTTGTTATCAATATGTTTACTTTATTTATAGCTTGCTTTTCTAACTGAGATTCAAGGCAGATGCGTGTTGGTAAAACACCACAAAAAAGTAATCTTCCTGAGATTGTATTTATCTATGTTGGCTCCCAGCTTTTGGGGGGTATGTGGTGCTTTATTGATGCACAGTGCTCTGCATTACTTAAATACTGCACAAAAAGAAACTTGGTGCAACAAACAAGCATTTTTTGCAGTGTCCTCTCCCCGCATGTGCACACACATTAGAAATGTAGGGGGGGACGGGGGGGGGGGGAGAAGAAGAAATTGCAAGCTGTTGCGAACTGTGACTATTCCCATTCCAGGAGTCCCGAAAACTGTACAATAAAGATTCTCTATGAGGTGTGTTTGTTTAGATACTGATGAAGAAGAAAGAGGGCCACACCGAGGCAAAAGGAAGATGAAGAGACAATGGTGCAGAAGAAAAAGAGGAACGAGAAAGAATTGGGAGGATTCCCCCTGACAAAGCGGCACATGAAATGCATAGGGGTTGCACAATTACAAGGGGCTGGTTCTTTTTCTTCTGCACCATTTGTCTCTCCGTCTTCATTTCATTTAGATCCCACCACATTAAAACACGAACAGTTCTTCAGAGATCAGAGCTGGAGTGGAAGAAAAAAAAAATGTTAAAAGCACTGGAGCACCTGGAGGCAAGGCATGGGAAGGGGCAGGATGTAGCTTCTCTCACCTGCACGCTCTCTTGTTGTCTAAAAATAGCCCTTGCTGTTCTGGATGCATGTGGGAGGTCTTAAGTCTCTTAAGGGGACTGATGGTTCTGCAAGCTATATATCAGCCTCACCTAATCCCCTCCATTCCAGATACAGAGGAGGCTCCATGTTCTTGCTAACTGCAGCCCTCAACATCACATCCCAATTAGTCATTAACACACAGAACTCACTGCCACAGGAAGTGGTGGTGGCTACAAGCACAGACAGCTCCAAAAGAGGATTAGATAAATATATGAAACAGAGGTCCATCAGTGGCTGTTAGCCACAAGGTATAGATGGAACACTATATCTGGGGCAATGATGCTCTGTATTCTTTATTATTATTATTATTATTATTATTATTATTATTATTATTATATTATTATTATTATTATTATTATTATTATTACTATTATTTTTTATTTTATTTTATTTTTTTGCCATCAAATCAAGCTGACTTCTGCTGACCCATAGGCAAGAGGATGTTTAGAGGTGGCTTGCCATCGCCTGCCTCTGTGTCATGACCCTGGTTTTCCTTGGAAGTTTCCCGTCCAAATACTAGCCAGGGCTGGCCCTGCTTAGCTTCTGAGATCTGATGAGGTCAGGCTTGGCTGGACTATCCAGGTCAAGGTGGTGCTCTGTATTCTTGGTGCTGGGGGGGGGCAACAGTGGGAGGCCTTCTGGAGTTCTGGCCCCACTGGTGGATCTCCTGAGGGCACCTGGTATTTTTGGCCACTGTGTGACAGAGTGTCGGACTGGATGGGCCATTGGCCTGGTCCAGCATTGGCTTCTCTTATGTTCTTATCCAAAGCCCTTCACAGCCTTGGCCACTTTTATTTGCTGGACTGCCTCTCTCCCTATGTCCCACCACGATAACTTCAGTCAGATCAGCAGGGGCTTCTGAATGTGCCAGCCTCCAGATGGGCAAACTCAACAACTGCCTGTACACCTGGGCTTTCTCCATTGTGGCACCCTCCTTGTCGAATGGTTTGCCCCAGGCAGTCAGGGGGGCTCCCACTCTCCTGCCTGTCCACAAACTATGTCAAACTGAACCATTCAAGAGGGCTTCTCTGCACAGGTGGGAAGAAGAAGAAGAAGAAGAGAAGAAGAGATTGGATTTATACCCTGCCCTTCACTACCCAAGGGAGTCTCAGAGTGGCTTACAAACTCCTTTCCCTTCCCCTCCCCACAACGGACACCCTGTGAGGTAGGTGGGGCTGAGAGAGCTCTGACAGAAATGGCTCTTTTTCAAGAACAGCTGTGCCAGAACTGTGGCTTGCCCAAGGTCATCCAGCAGCTGCAAGGGGAGGAGTGGGGAATCAAACCCAGGTAACGGGTGCATTGTTCAAAATGGTTTATAAATTGCTTGGATCAATAATTAGGGACTGGGGTCTCTAGTGCCGTGTATAGCTCATTGGAAGGTAATTTCTGTACCTCTAAATGGGTCATGTGAATTCTTATGCTGTGCTTCAGTACTTTCTGGTGGTTCTAAAATCCTAATGCATTGGTTACGGAATGTCCCTTCCATTGTGTTGACTGTACTGGCTTACTATGTCTAATCCCTCTTGAGTCCCTGTGAGAAAGGCGAACTATAAAAGACGTAAGTAAATAAAAAGCACTTTGGTTGTGATTTATATATTGCATCAGCGTCTACGCACCCTGCTCTTTTCTTTCCAAGGGTGCCAAACATCTCTGTGTATTTGCTGTACAAGCAAGACTATTGATTGGACCCATGACATGGGAGACAGGAAGCCATCTTACATGGAGCCAGACCACTGGTCTTCCCATGGTCATTATTATAAACTTTGAGTCCAGTGGCACCTTTAAAACCAACGAAGTTTAATTCTGGGTATAAGCTTTTGTGTGCAGGCACGCTTCTTCAGATACATTAAAACAGACTTCCTCAGGCATTACATATTGTCTGACTGGCAAAGGGTCTCCAGGGTCTCAGGTGGAGGTCTTTTATATTATTGGATCCCAAACTGGAGATGCAGGAGACCGAACCTGGGACCTTCCCCATGCAAGGCAGACGCTCCAGCATGGAGCCACAGACCTACCCCAGCATGCTCGCTCAGTCTTAGCTATCTAAAATTATGAAGAAGGGAGGTGCTGAAGAATGTGTGCATCCATATTTTGGACCAAACTCTAAAACGGAACAGTGAAGAATCCTGAAGGCATCAGCTCAGCTTTGGAAGCAAGGCTGATTCAGACATGCAAAATCCAGGAAGAAATTTGGAAGCTTCCCTAAAACCTGTTATCTATCATATTGTTAGGTAAAGGTAAAGGTTTCCCTTGCTCGAAAGCCAGTCGAATCCAACTCTAGGGATGCAGTGCTCATCTCCATTTCCAAGCCGAGGAGCCAACGCTGTCCAGAGACGTTTCTGTGGTCATGTGTCCGGCATGACTAGACACAGAGGCACGTGGAACGCTGTTACCCTCCCACCGAAGTGGAACCTATTTACCTACTTGCAGTTTCTTGCTTTCAAACTGCTAGGTTGGCAGGACCTGGGGCCAGAGACGGGAACTCACTCCGTCATGCAACACTCTGGGCTTGAACTGCTGAACTACTGATCTTCCAGTCTGCAGTTCAGCATCTTAACCACTTGAGCCACTGCATACTGTTGCTTACCTCTTATTCCAAGGAATGGGGGGGGGGGGGGTGTTTTTCTTCCTTGCCCATTTAATCCTCACAAGTGCCCTGTGAGGTAGGTTAATATGAGAAAGGTGGGACTTTGGACACAGATCTCTCCATTTCTGGTCCAGCACTCTAACCACTATACCACATCACCTTTCAATGTATAGCTCTTTCCCGACATCCAGGCCGCGGTCACACGGCCCTTTAACGCAGGAGGAAGTGCTGTTTCCTCCCACATTTAAGGAGACTGATCAGACTGGCCACGGCTAGTCCCGCCCTGAAGCCGGCTCAATTTCGGGTTCCTCCCGCGTTTTCCGACCCATCATGCAAGGAACCCGCAGTTTTCCGTCATGCAAGGAACCTGCAATTGAGCCTATCTGGACAGCTCTCTCTCGCAATGATTGTGAGAGAGGGCTGTCTAGATCGTCCCTCCCGTGGTTTTTCCCCCCTTTTTGCACTTGGGCGCTTGGGCACTCAAGCGCCCAAGTGCAAAAGGGGGGGAACCCCCCCAAACTTACCAGGCAGCCAACGGGGCTCGGGGAAGGGTGCCTCCCCCGGCTGCCGCTGCTACCATCTGCCGCCTCCTCCGCTGGCCGCCTCCTCCGCCATCACCACTGCCTGCCTCCTCCTCCGCCGCCTGCTGCCACCGCCCAGCTACTGCTGCTCACTGCCGCCCACCTCTTCTGCTGCCTGCCTCCTCCTCCTCCTCCACCAGTCGCTGCCACATCCCAACCCAAAATTAAAAAAAAAAAACCTGGTCCCTTTAAATCTGGAAGGGCTCCCGGATTTAAAGGGCAGTGTGACCACGGCCTCAGACATCATGTTACCTGGGGGCTCCTCCCTTATCCCAAATTTGTGAAAGTTGGCCGCGTGATTACTCAGAAAGATGCTTTCTTCACATGCTCAGAGTTACTGTCATTGTCTGGAGATGCCCCAAGACCTGCTCTCTGGGCAATCGGCACCGTGAGGTTAAGGGGAGATGAGGTTGCGGAGACAGAGGGATACGATCAAAAGTCTTGTGTTGAAATTCTCTACTCTACCAAATTTTATGAGCTTTTGAGAAACTTGCGGTGATGAGGTGGCCCATCCGTGATTAAAATACACAGGTACAATCCCAAGGATTTGCACATGAGCACATCAGAGACGTGTGGTGGGGGGGGGGAATGCAAACAAGAAGAGCACTCCTTAAATTACTTTTAGAATTAATTGAATTTAGAAACCATAATTAAGGAACAGGGAAACAAAAGGGCAGAGTAAATAAAACAGAATAAATAAACACTCTTGCTTTTGGATTCTCCCCCCCCCCCCCCCCCTCGACTGGACTGACAGCAGGGATTTTATCAAATTTTATGAATACACCATCGAGACAAACAGCTCCCATTTCTGACACAGGTTCTCCCTGATCAGGAAGAAAAGACAGTCCTCTTTTTCTCTGATCGTACTCATGAGATAAGATAGAACACTGTTTAAATTAACTGTTTTTGTGTTAATTGCACATAGGTAAAGGTAACGGTTTCCCTTCCTGGAAAGCCAGTGGGAGTCAACTCTAAAGGGCAGTGCTCGTCTCCGTTTCCAAGCCGAAGAGCCAGCGCTGTCCAAAGACTTTTCCGTGGTCATGTGGCCAGCATATAAAAGAAGTATAATGTGTAATGTATGCATTATATAGAAAGCATAGGGCTGCCAACTCCAGGGAGAGAAATTCTTGGAGGGACCTCAGTGGGGAATAATGCCACGGAGTTCACCCTATGAATCAGCCGCCTTCTCCAGGGTAACAGGTCTGGAGCGAAGTTATAATTCCAGGAGATCTCCAGGTCCCACCTGGAGGCTGGCAACCCTAACAAATGTCATCACAAGGCTGCAGAAATGAGGTTGGATTGATGGGGGGGGGGGGGAGCCTGAGGAGAGAGGGCTCTTGGGAGGGGAGGAATTTCAACTGGGTATACTGCCATGGAGTCCACCTACCAAAGCGGGGACTGATCTCTTGCTTGGAGAATCAGTTGTAATCTGTGTTCCCTCTAAACTGAGTTAGCGTGAGCTAGCTCACAGTTCTTTAGCCTCCGGCTCACACATTTTTGTCTTAGCTCAGGAAGGAGGGCTCCAGAGCAAACTAAATTACGCAGTAGCCACATCGCTCGCTCACAGCTTTAATGCCAGCAGCTCACAAAGTGGAATTTTTGCTCACAAGACTCCGCAGTTTAGAGGGAGCATTGGTTGTAATCCCAAGATATCTCCAGCCATCCCCTGGAGGTTGGCAACGTTGCCCTTGTGTCTTTCTCCCCTGCAGAAAAACCCTGCCCCTCCCGGCTTCATTTCCAGGTTGCCCAATCGCCCGCTCCCCGGTTCCACGCCTCCACCCGGGCTGGAATCCCCCGCTATCCGTCGGGGGACTCGGCCGCACGGCGCCGTCTCTCTCTCTCCCTTCCTGGCGTTCAAGGTCGTCATGGATCAGTTCCCGAGCAGCACTTCACGGCCCCGGCAGTGAAATTGATGGCAGTCCCCCTTCCGCGGGCAGATGGAAGAGCAGCCAGGCGCGCCCTGATCTCTCGGACGAGGAGACGGGCTACCTTTCGCTCCCTCTGGCTCGCCAGGCGCGCAGGGGTCCCCAAAGGCGGTGGGCAGCACCGATGGGATTCGGAAAATGGCCACCCTGAGAGGCGGAGCCACACGCAGAGGAAGCCCAAGTGCGGGGGGACGAGAGGCGTCCCTTTAAAAACAACAAAATGCCCTGGGAAAGAGGGAGAACAAAGCCAACGCCTTAATAGCAGCTGCCACCAAGAACATTTCGGGGGGTGTATTTCTGTGTGCGTTTGTCTGCACCAGGATGTCAGGTTAACCTCTGGTGACTGACCTACTGGGGATCTGGAGGATACTCAGGCTGAATAAAGCCTGCCCCTGCCCTCCTGACTAATGCATTTCAAGAAGGTCTCCCATCCACGTATTAAGCACAGTCAACCCTGCTTAGCTTCTGAGATCTGACTAGATCAAGCTTGCCTGGGCTCTTCAGGTCAGGGCAACCTTTCTTAACTTGCTCCAGTGGCCAATGAGAAGCCCTGCTGGACTTCAGCCCCACCTGGAAACACCCACTTTTCTAAAAACTCTTAGTGGGCTCCAGGAGAGGTGTCAGGGGGCATCATGTTAAGGACAAACTGGAGCAGCAGCTTCTCTCGGTTTAGGAAGAAGGGCGTTCCAGACGGGTGCTCTGCTCCGGGGATCTCTAGGACCAGGGCACTGCATTCGGGGACAGTGTATGCCCCCATGGATGCCTTCCCCTAACATATCTTTTGTCCCCACCCAGATCCATAGGGTTGCTAGCTTTGGGTTAGGAAATACCTGGAGGTTTTTTGGGGGTGGAGCCTGAGGAGGGCGGGGTTTGGGGAGGGGAGGGACTTCAGTGGGGGTATAATACCACAGAATCCACCTCCCAACATGGACATTTTCTCCAGGTGAACTGATCCCTGTCACCTGGAGATCAGTCGTAATCACAGGACATTGCAAGCCACCACCTGGATGCTGGCAACCCCACATAGCTAATCCGCAACTCTTGTTAGCACAGGGGTCACAACCAGTGCTCCCTCTAAGCTGAGCTAGTGTTTTTGTCTCAGTTCAGGAAGGAGGGCTCCGGAGCAAACTGATTTATGCAGCAGCGAAATCGCTCGCTCACAACTGTAATGCCAGCAGCTCACAAAGTAGGAGTTTTGCTCACAAGACTCCGCGGGCTTGCAGGGAGCACTGCTCACAACCGGTTTTCAAAGTCTAGCCATGCTGCGACAGCGTGCAGCATTTCCCACCATTCCATTCCATTCCATTCCTCCCATTTATGTCTTGCCCTTTACACACGAAGCTGCCTTTATTCTGAATCAGAGCCTTGGTCCCTCAAGGCTAGGACTGTCTACTCAGACTGGCAGCTGCTTTCCAGAGATTGAACTTTCTGCATGCCAAGCAAAGGCTCTGCCACTGAGCCACAGCCCCTCCCCAAAGGTGCTTGTCCAAGGTGGTCAAAGCAGTGTACGCGCCCACCCATTTTATCCTTAGAATAACCCTGTGAGGTAGGCTAGGTTGATGGACTGCCCCGAGGTAATTCTTCCCCATGTCTTCCCCTTTAGTTAAATGTCCATGGATTTATGGCTCCACACCAGCAGTGCCTCACTCAAATCTTTCTTTCTTTCTTTCTTTCTTTCTTTCTTTCTTTCTTTCTTTCTTTCTTTCTTTCTTTCTTTCTTTCTTTCTTTCTTTCTCTCTCTCTCTCTCTCTCTCTCTCTCTCTCTCTCTCTCTCTCTTTCTTTCTTTCTTTCTTTCTTTGTTGCTATATAAATCACAAGGGAGAAGCAGTCGTGAATGTCTGTGTGAGTGCGCATGATTATATGTTGTGAGTCACTGAATGATGGCACTTTTTAATTTCATTGTACTATGTACAATGACAATAAAGTATATTATTATTATATTATTATATTATTCTTTCTTTCTTCCTTCCTTCCTTCCTTCCTTTCTTCCTTTCTTCCTTTCTCTCTCTCTCTCTCTTTCTTTCCTGCCTTTCTTCCTTCAGAGCTCAAGGTGACTTACAATATTAATAAAATACATCAAATACTAACCACCACCACCCCAATTTAGGACTGCTTTAATCCGTGCACCTTGGCGTCTAGTCATGCCAGCCGCATGACCATGGAAACATCTTTGGACAGCGCTGGCTCTTCAGCTTGGAAACGGAGATGAGCACCGCATCCCTAGAGTTGTATTTGACTGGCTTTCGAGCAAGGGAAACCTTTACCTTTACCTTAATCGTATGCGGTCCTAAATAAAACAGTTCTCAGCTGCCTCCTGAAGGTCAAAAGTGAGGGGGCCAGGTTGTTCCATAGTTTTGGGGCTGCCACTGAAAAGCCCCTCTCTCGTGCAGCCGCCAAACAAGCATCTTTGATTGATGGGAGAGGCAGGAGGGCCTCTCCCTGGGATCTGAATGCCCCGAGCAGGACCACGGGGGAGCAGGGGGTCCTTCAGACACCCTGGCCCCTAACCATGTAGGGCTTTAAAGGTCAGAACCAACATATTGAATTCGGCTCTTTATGAGGTTGTTTGCCAGTGTAATTGCTGTAATATCAGGGTCACGTAGTCCCTCTCCAGCAATCAAGCTGCAGCAGTCCCAAGCACCAAGAATACAGAGCATCACTTGCCCCAGACTGAGAGTTCCTATCTATACTATGTGGCTAATAGCCACAAAGTAACGCCCAAGACCTATCTATACTTGGTGCTGAGGGGGGGGGGGGGGCAACAGTGGGAGGGCTTCTAGTGTCCTGGCCCCACTGGTGGACCTCCTGAGAGCACCTGGTGTTTTTGGCCACTGTGTGACAGAGTGTTGGACTGGATGGGCCACTGGCCTGATCCAACACTGACTTCTCTTATGTTCTTATGTAGTCTGCACTAGTCATTCCCTGGGTTTATAGGCTTATCAGGGACCCTGGCATTTTGTTCCAGCCAACTTATGGCAATCCTGTAGGGCTTTTAAGCAAAGGAAGGAGGAGGAGGAGGAGGAGGAGGTAGGGGGTTAGATTTATACCCCACCTTTCACTCAGAGCAGCTTATAATCACCTTCCCTTCCTCTCCCCACACCCCGTGAGGTAGGTGTGGCTGAGAGAGCTCTGACTGAGAACTGCTCTTGAGAGAACAGCTCTGAGAGAACAGTGGCTCACCCACGGTCACCCAGCAGCTGCATGTGGAGGCGTGGGGAATCAGACCCAGCTCTCCCAGATTAGAGTCCACACTCCTAACCACTACACCAAACTGGCTCTACGCCAGACTGGATGAACAAAGCTGGTTTGCCCTTGGCTGCGTCTGAAACCCTGGGCTTCCTTGGTGGTCTCCCATCTAAGTACTAACCAGAGCAGACCCTGCTGAGCTTCCAAGATCTGATGAGATCCAGCTATTCTGGGTCACCCAGGTCAGGGCAGATCCAGCTTAGATTACTGTAATGCGCTCTCTGTGGGGCTGCCTTGAATTCCTGAATCAGCAGCTTCCATACCGGAGAAGCCTGCTTTGACCCCTCCTACAATGCCAAAGAAAGCATATTCTTGCAGAGGTGTTCCCCCTGCTTCTAGCTATTAAAAGCAATTCTGCCCGTGTTTCTAAAGCTGCTGGCGGCTGTTGGAGAACAGGTGCTCACCTGACCCAAAAGCAACCTCCGCTTCATATATCGGGTGCACACCTGACCCCAGAGTAACCTCCGCTTTATAGATCAGATCAGCCCCGAGGGGCTTCTGACGCAAGCAACGTGTCTCCATAACTCCTTCAGAAGAAACACACACAGGGGCAGATCCCTGCTGTGTGTGCCAAAGCAGGAAATTGGAAGCGGCGCCCTGATACTTGGCAGAACCCTGTTCCGTGCCTATAGCGGCTCTGTGCCCAGCTAAGTTATCTGAATGAGGTATGTAGTGATGTTGGGTGAGATGGAATGTTCCTCCAGCCTTTCAGTCCTCCTGGCAGAGAGTGCATGCCTTAGAACAGAGGTCCTCGGCCTTTTTGAGTGGAAGTGCTACCATCTTTTACCATGGGACTTTCCCCGGTGCCTGATGACTCCAGTTTTAACGCGGAGTGGGACGGGCTGCCGGTGACTGGGCCGCGGAAGGCAGATGTCGTCGTCCGATCAAGCCCTTTCAGTCCACGCACAGGTAATGCAACTATATCACAGCAAACTGCTCACGTGACCGCAGCCTTGGTGTGCAAAACCGATACTCTGCCCCTCCTGGCCAATGAATAAGGAACTGATGCAATGAATAAGGAACTGAAGAAGTGTGCATGCACACAAGAGCTTATGCTCAGAATTAAATTTTGGTGTCTTAAAGGTGCCACTGGACTCAAACGTTGTTCTGATGTACTACTATACTACTACTAGTGGTGGTGGTGGTGGTGGTAGCGGTAGTAGCAGCAGCATTATAGTATTGTCAGGGTAGCGGATGCTTTATGAAAGCAATAAAAATCCATGCAGGGCTACTGAGAGGGGGATGGAAGATATGACATTCAGGGAGTCTTGGTTATCCTGGGAACCTGAGAAGTGGCTGTGGGGGACGGGGAGTAGCGGTAGCATGAATGTTCGCACATCTCCGGTGTGCTCTTCTTAATCTGAAAGGAAGAAGAGGGAATCTCCGTATCGGGGACAGCAGCAGCTCTTGCCAGGCGTGGGCCCCTGCCTCTAAGCCACAAAAAAGAAGTCTAAAATCAGAAGTGGGAGGAAATAACAGAAAGTCAAAAGAACATCAGACAAATCCTGCTGGATAAGACCAATGGGCCAGCTAGTCCAGCATCCTGTCTCATACAGTGGCCAACCAATTCCTCTGGACAGCCAACAACAGGGCAGAGGGGCCTTCGTAAGAGCATAAGAAGAACCATGCTGGATCAGACCAATGTTCCATCTAGTTCAGCATCCTGTCTCATACAGTGGCCAACCAGTTCCTCTGGAGGGCCAACAACAGGGCATAGAGGCCAAGGCCTTCATAAGAACATAAGAAGAGCCCTGCTGGATCAGACCAATGTTCCATCTAGTTCAGCATCCTCTCTCACACAGTGGCCAGCCAATTCCTCTGGACAGCCAACAACAGGGCATAGAGGCTGAGGCCTACCTAAGAAGAGCCCTGCTGAATCAGAGCAGGAGTCCATCTAGTCCAGCATCCTGTCTCATACAGTGCCCAACCAGGTCCTCTGGACGACCAACAACAGGGAATAGAGGCCGAGGCTTTCCCCTGATTTTGCCTCCTAGCTCTGGGACCCAGAGGCTTAGAGCCTTGGAATGTGGAGGTTCCCCTCAGTCACCATGGCTAGTGGCCATTGATAGACTTGTCCTCCATGAATCTTCCTAATCCCCTTTTAAAGCTGTGTCCATCACTACATCCTCTGGCAAGTCCCCAGGGGTGGGGCAGGTGATGAGTAGGTGCACAGCCCCCCCCCCAACTGACAAATGCAGCTTCATGGTATCTAAAATCCAAATGTCCACTCTCCCTTTCGGATTCCCCCCCCCCCCCCCAGCTTTCCTATATGCTGATGTGGACATGCAGTGGCAGATTGGTGACAGGATCCTCCCAGCATTTAGATTCCTAATGAAAAATGGGTCCCTGTCTCACCCCCTACCCCTGTCAGATTCAATTGCAGCTTTGGCAAGGATTTCTATTGGGGAAATGGCCTGGAGGGGAAAGGATGAAGCACCCTTTCCGTCTGAGGCTGCCAAGCTCCAGGTGGCACCTGGAGATCTCCCGGTATTACAATTTGATCTCCAAATGGCCAAGATCAGTTCCCCTGCAGAAAGTGGCTGCTTTGGAGGGTGGACTCTGTGACATTCTACCCTGAGGTCCCTCCCTGCCCAAAACCCTCCCCAGTCTCCACCCCTCCCTTAAAATCTCCAGGTATTTCCGAACCCAGAGCTGGCAGTCCTGCCTCCGCCCCTTCCCCATCTCCACTCTTTCAATGTAATCAGCTCCCATAAGTTTTAAGTGAAAAATAAAAGGTACCCCTGTTTTCACCCTAACTGACGCCTCATATTCTTAAATTGTTGTTGTTGTTGTTCAGTCGTACAGTCGAGTCCGACTCTTCGTGACCGCATGGACCACATCGAGTCCTTGAGGCAGTCATACAGCACACCTTGAAGCAGTCATACAGTTATTGGAATGAAATCATGGCAGTTAACTGACACACGCCAGGCCCTCCTGTCTTCCGTCGTGTTCCAGAGTTTGCTCAGTTTCATGTTCGTTGCATCGATAACACTGGTGGGTATTTAGGAAGCCATCCCTTCCTTTGCCTTCTTTGACCTTCAATCTTTCCCAGCATCAGGGTCTTCTCCAGTGAGTGCTCCCTTCTCATTCGGTGGCCAAAGTATTTCAGCTTCAGCTTCCTAAATACCCACCAGTGAACACAGTACTATCTGTTGTTGCACCAGAAAGACTTGGAGTTTTCTTTTTTTTCCCGTTTCCACCCTAATCCTACAGTAGGATGAGGAGCCGTGCCAAGAAACCTCTCCTCCTACTCCTTCCGTCACTAAGGAATCCATGAAGTTCGGATCTTGTCCTCCCCCACCATTCTGCACTGAAGAAAGAGCTCCCTCCAACCCGAAACTCTGGCAGATTCCCTAACTTCATTAGGCAGGCTTTCCCCCGCCGCGTGGTACTGTCGCTTGCACCGAAGGAACAAGAAGCCTCCGGAATATTTATTTCCCTATCTCATGTAGCCAATTAAGCAGAAGTCCAATCCATCTGCAAATAGCCGTGGTTGGAGAGCCCAGGAAGGTGGGGAGAGAGGAAGGGGGTGGACACCCAGTGGAGAGAACAGACATTTGACTCATGCCGGAGAAGAGAAAGGGTGAAGGTCAGTGGAGACGCATCGCATTGTGCTGATTAAAATGTTGACAGCCATTCATTTAGTTTTATGAAATCATCAATTGATCTGCAATTGTGGACTCTAATCAATGCTCTGAAAATAAACGGCGCAGAAAATCAGGCAGGCATAGAACACCCGGCTCGGTGGAAAGGGAAAAAGAGCTCGGAGAAGCAATTAATTCCTCTGTAGGGGGGGAAGGAACAGACATCGGCTTCTGTACAGCAGGCTGGGGATGATTCCAGAATGTCTCCTCATCAGTGTTTCTTCTAAGCTGAGTTAGTGTGAGCTAGCTCACAGTCTTTTAGCCTCTGGCTCACACATTTTTATCTTAGCTCAGGAAGGGTGGCTCCAGAAGAAGAAGAAGAGATTGGATTTATACCTGCCCTTCACTTGTAGCCTCAGAGCACCTTACAAACTCTTTTCCCTTCCCCTCCCCACAACAGACACCCTGTGAGGTAGGTGGGGCTGAGAGAGCTCTTTCCCAAGCTGTCCCTGAGGGAACAGCTGGTCCAGAGCTATGGCTTGCCCAAGGTCATCCATCAGGTGCAAGTGGAGGAGTGGGGAATCAAACCTGGTTCTCCCAGATTAGAGTCTGCGCACTTAACCACTACACCGAACTGGCTCTCTAACTGATGCGGTAGCCAGATCACTTGCTCATAACTTTAATGCCTGTAACTCACAAAGTAGAATTTTTGCTTACAAGACTCCACAGCTTAGAGGGAACATTGCTACTCATCCAAATTTCCCCTTGGATTGTGGAGTTCTTAGCAACCCAGCCTTTTTTAAAAAGTGATGTGAATGCCTTGGGATTATAGGGTGGCCAGGGTCCAGGTGGGGTACAGCGAGATCTCCCACTATCTACAACTGGTCTCCAGGTGACAGAGATCAGTTCACCTGGAGAAAATGGCCACTTTGGAAGGTGGACTCTATGGCATTATACCCATTGAAGTCCTCCCCAAACCCTGCCCTCATCTAGTTCCGCACCCCAAATCTCTGGGTATTTCCCCACCTGACGCTGGCAACCCTAATTGGAAAGCCTCTGTTGTTCGGTTTAAGAACATAAGAGAAGCCAATGTTGGATCAAGCCAGTGGCCCATCCAGTCCAACAGTCTTTCACACAGTGGCCAAAAATACCAGGTGCCCTCAGGAGGTCCAGCAGTGGGGCCAGGACACTAGAAGCCCTCCCACTGTTGCTCCCCCCACCCTCAAGCACCAAGAATACAGAGCATCACTTGCCTCAGACTGAGAGTTCCTATCTCTACCTTATGGCTAATAGCCACTGATGGACCTCTGCTCCGTATGTTTATCTAATTCCCTCTTGAAGCTGTCCATGCTTGTAGCCCCCACCACCTCCTGTGGCAGTGAGGAGGTTTAATGTGGTTGTGGTGGTTGGAGGGTCAGAACAATAGCTGGGAGAGCCGGCCTCAACCCCCACTCCTCCAGGAAAGGTTGCACGACCCTGGACTGCTCTCTTTCTTAGTCTAGCCTGCCATACAGGGGGTGTCGTGAGAAGGGTTGCCGACCTCCAGGTATTGGCTGGAGATCACTTGGGGTTACAACTGATCTCAGGCAACAGGGATCAGTTCCCCTGGAGAAAATGGCTGCCTTGGAAGGTGGACTCCATGGCATTACACCAAGCTGAGGTCTCTCCCCACCCCAACTCCGCTCTCCTTGGGCTCCATCCACAAAATCTCCAGGTATATCCCAACTCAGAGTTGGCAACCGTAGTTGTGAGGATAGAATAATGTATAAGCCACTTTTGGGTCCCTGTTGTGGAGAAAAGGGAAGCAGGACAAGATTTTGGAGGGCCCTGAGCAGACAGTGCCCAGGGGCCCCCTTTCCACCCACACTCCCCCATGTGTCTCGCTACCTGTCTGGGCATCCTTCTCCTGCCTTGCCCAAAACGTAAGAGGCAAATAATACAACATGCCCAGTGCTGATCAACCATGATTCCTAGTGTTGAAGTTGCTAGTAGAAGAAGAAGAGATCGGATTTATACCCCGCCCTCCACTCCCCAAGGGAGTCTCAGAGTGGCTTACAAACTCCTTTCCCTTCCCCTCCCCACAACAGACACCCGGTGAGACAACAACTGGTACAGAGCTATGGCTTGCCCAAGGTCATCCAGCCAGGTGCAAGTGGAGGAGTGGGGAATCAAACCCGGTTCTCCCAGAGTCCGCGCACTTAACCACTACACCAAACTGGCTCTCTATCACTATAGGACATCTGACTAATGCTTTACGAATGCATTTATCTTTCCCTGTAGATCTGTTGGCTGAATGTGGTGGTTTCTTCTGGAATAAGGAATCTCCTGCAGATTCAGGGGGGTGTTCCTCGTACCAAAGAGCCTCATGTTTCAGGGGGGCTCAGTGCATGGAGGGGGGCATTCTTTAATTTAGTTGATGGTCAGTGTTAAATATCAGTCTTAAGGCAGCTCTTAAACAAGTGATTCACCTCTATTAACAAGAACAAACAACAAAACCTATACAGCGAACAGCTCAATTTATACACTTTTGGGGCTGGTAAACCACGCCCCCTGAGTCGATAAGAACCAATAATTAACTGTAAAGAATGACCAATAGTTGTTGTTCCCTCCAAAACTACCCTAAGCTCCTGATTGGCCTACTGTGCAAAGTAGCCAATCAGAAGGTGCAGTTTAGGATAAAAGGCTTCTATGGAGCTGTGGACTGAAGCTCAGACATCTCGACACTATACATTAAAGGCAATACATAAGAGTCAGCTAGAGTTTTCTTAATCACATGCCTGCCCTCCTTTTTCCACTTGCATCTGCTTACAGAAAGCAAATCAAAGGGACTTTTTTGGAGCGTTATCAGTGCTAGTACTTAATTGCGGACTGCTTGAAGTAAAAGAGAAAGAAGAGTGTATCTTTGACCACGCACAGGGCGATCTACTCCACCTGGGAGTCACCATACTCAGACTCTACCTGTCCAGAACTAGGGAGCAGGGACTCGGAGGTCAGAGGATTATGCCCAGGTACTTTCAAGCCCTGTCAGTTTTCATTTGAGAAATTAAACGCGGCTCTCCAGTCTCCTCCAACAACTGAAGTCCTCCCACCAGCCTGTTAAGAAAGCTTAATGTTCTCAGGAAGATAGATGGCTGTGCATTCATATATTCCCTGAAGTGTAAGCAGTGCTGAAAAAGCTGAGATCATACAAATGAAGACCCCGGGAGATGCTAGGAATGCTGCCATCGGGAGTTCAAAGAGCTGCGGTGGAGATGTTTATCCACAACCATGAGGGTTGCATGGCCATTTATCAAATGGCCCAAACTGCCTTCTTGCCAGCAAGATCCAACAAGCCCAGCACCTGAGGCCCAATGAGTCGGCCGTCTCCTACCTCTGTTCCCAAACACCTTAGGGAACATGCAGAAAATACTACCCAGTGAAGGTCAGCTAAAGGTCTTCAGGTGGGTCATCCACCCCATGGTCTCTTCTCTAGCTTATCAGCCATCTGAGAAAAATCTCTCTCTTAAAGACCCACAATAGTCAGCTCAGTTTCTCCAATCTTAATAATAGCAATAACAACAATAATAAATTACCCTTACATATCACCTTTTCCCATTCCAGACTTCGTATAAACAGATGAAGCTGCCTTATAACTGAGTCGCATAGGTCTATTAAAGTATTGCCTACTCTGACTGGTAGCAGCTCTCCAGGGTCTCGGTTGGAGGTTTATCACATCGCTTACTGCCTAATCCTTTTAACTGGAGGTGCAATGGATGGATTGACCCCCAGGGCCTTCTGAAGGAAAAAAAAAATGATGCTCTACCAATCAGCCATGTCCCCACCTCTGAATCCTGGATGACATATAAAGGATTTCCTTCAACAAGGTTTAGAGTGCCCCTCACTGTAGCTTGGCTTTCCAGATCCAAATCTCCAACCTTTTTGTTATAGCAGTCATTTTGAATTGGGGGGGGGGGAGGAGTCCAGCTTCTCTAAGACAACTAGGTTCGATTTTGCTAATGCGGTGTAGCGGTTAAGAGTGTCAGTTTAGGATCTGGGAGACCCATGCTGGGATCTCTAGTTGTGCCACGAAAGCTCTCTCAGTGACCTTGGGCCAGTCACATTCTGTCAGCCTAACCTATCTCACAGGGTTGTTGTGAAGATAGAATGGAGGGGAGGATGTAAGCTGCTTTGGGTGTCCATTGGGAATAAAGATGGGGTATAAATGATTTTTTTTTATAAAAAATATTTCCACAAATTTAATGATAACAAAAATAATCAGTGTGGGATCACCTGTTCCATGTGCAGGTCACAAATTCCATCCCTGTCATCTACGGCTCCAAGAACCAGTGCTGTGGTAGACCTTTCTCTCCTTGAGATCTGCTGCTAGTAAGAACAGTAGACAACATTGATCTAGATGGAACAACCTTATCAGTTCAAGTGGGGTAGCCATGATGGTCTGAAGCAGCAGGAGAAAGTTCGAGTTCAATGGTACCTTGCACACAAAAGCATATACCTTGAATAAAACTTTGTGGGTCTTCAAGATTTCCTTGGACTCAGTTGTATCAATGTTATTAGTCCAGTGTCTATAAAATGTGCTACATGAAGCTCAGATAGTTTTCAGATCCCTAGAAGGGAATAAGGATTGACCAAGAGAAGATCTTGGCCTCCTGTTGGTGTCACTTGTTCCTCATCACTTGTACTCTGAGGCAGGAAGGACGTGTGGCGTCTCACAGTAAAAATGTAGGGACGAAGATGTTACTCAAAGCGAGGGTCCTGTTCAGCTTGTCTGAAGTGTTCATGTCCAAGGATGGAACCAGTCCTCCTTCCCACCAGCTGCCACGGAGGCAATGAACAGGCCGCTGTTTTCCAGGCTGGCCAAAAGGTGGCAGGTGGGCCAGTACTGGTCTTCAACACTCTGCCAAAGGAGGGCAAATGCTGCTCCTTCTGTTTGCTGGAAGAAACCGGCTGGTGAGGGGGGTAAGGTTGGTCTCATTGTTCACTTCCTTGTCATAGGAAAAACCCTGCCGGATCAGACCAGTATTAGGGTTGCCAAATTGGGAAATTTCTGGAGATTTGGGGTAGGGTTCCTAGGTCTTACTCATCTGCCGGCGGGAGGCTCCTGGCTTTCTCCTGGGGTCTTCAGGCCTGTGTGCCTAGTGTGCATGTATTGATGGCATCACCCAGAAGTGACATCATCATGCTGGGCATGTTCTACTGGGGACACTCTAGCATTCAGCTAAAAACTCTATGGTCACCATAGAGTTTTTAGCTGAAAGCTAGAGCATCCCCCATATGATGTGCCCAGTGCAATGATGTCACTTCCAGGTGATGTCATTGTACTGGGCACATCAGGGGTGGCAGGGCTGTTTGGGGGCAGGGCTCCCCACACCAGCCGAAATCGCAGGGAAACCCACCCCCAACAGGGGGTTGGCAATGCTAATTTTGAGTCAGAGCCTAATGAGGGCAGAGTTTGGGGTGGGGGGAGTTCAGCATGGATGCAATTCCATAGCCTCTGCCCCTCATGCCTCTGTGTTTGAACGCCTGGCCACCTGCAGATGTATTAGGAAGGTTTAATGGTATTCCATACTCTAATAGATTCTGCAGATGAGGTACTAACCAAATTGACTCTATAGATCATATTCTTTGGGTTGGCCCTGACTTTTCAGATTTGAGAGCTGAATTGATTTTTCCTTTGCTTAAGCAAGACTCTATAAAAGTGAAGTCTCCTTGGTTGCTAAAAGATGATGAGAAAACAAGTAAATTTGCATGTGGCTAAATGTTTGGCAACTGTAGTGAAATCACATTGTAGCCCAGGAAGCAAATCTTCGGCTTCCCTTTTAGTGGGTGATGGCTCACCCTCCAAAGCTGCCAGTTCATCTAGGGGAATGGATCTCTGTAGCCTGGAGATCAGCTAGAATTCTGGAAGAACCCCAGGCCCCTCCTGGAGATTGGCACCCGTACAGCTGTGGTCCATTTAGCCCAGCATCCTGCCTCTTACAGTGTTCTACCAGATACCCTGGAGGGCCAACAAACAGGGGCAGTTCTACCTTTCTATTTCATCTCATTCTGAGGATGCCGTTGATGTTCTTAACTGGTGCTTGGAGTCAATAATGGGTTGGATCAGTATGAATAAACTGAAACTTAATCCTGATGAGACAGAGATTAGGTGGCCCAGCAGAAAGGCAGACTGGGGAATTGGGATCTTTCCTGCCTTGAATGGGTTTTCAGCTAGGATGTGCTTCGTGACACAGGAGTCACCTTAGAAAGCCAAGTGGCTGCTGTGGGTTGGAGTGTGTCTGCCACGTTTCAGCTAGTGCAGCAGCTTTGCCCGTTCCTGGTTCAATCGGTTCTATCCAGAGAGATCTATGTCGTAGTTACCTCTAGACCGGGTTATTGAGATGTGCTCTACTTGGGGCTGCCCTTGAAGAGTGTTTGGAAGCTGCAGCTAGGGCAGAATGCTGCAACTGGACTGCTGGACGGGGCCAGCGCATGAGAGCTTTTTTTTCCTGATACCACAGCGATTACACTAGCTACTGATCAACTCCAGAGCATAGTTCGAAGTACTGTTTTTGTCCTTTACAGCCCTACACAGCTTGGGATGGAAGCCTCTTCTCCCATGCATCCAGGGGTCCATTGGAGCAGGAGCGCACAGGAGCGCACAGGAGCGCAGCTCCGGGAGTGAGGAGCCCAGGGGGCGGGCACATGACCAAGCCCCGCCCCTTCCTTGGCTTCCCCGAGCAGTGCAGAGGCGCAGTGCAAGCCCTGCTAGGATCTTTATTGTTTTTAATGTTTTGTTTTAATATTGATAATTTTATCATTGTTCCTTTTATGACTGCGGGCTGCTTTTCCAGAGACCTGCTCAAGGTGGCATATAAATTTTCTAAGTATACCATTTTTTATCTGGGCACATGGCACATAAGTACTGGAGAAATTTCACCAACCCTTCAGCCGCTTCCACCCCATCAGTTTGGTGTAGTGGTCAGGAGTTGGACTCTAATCTGGGAGAACCGGGTTTGATTCCCCATTCCTCCACATGCAGCTGCTGGTGTGACCTTGGGCCAGTCACAAGTTCTCTCAGAGCTGTTCTCTCATGAGCAGTTCTCAAAAGACCTCTCTCGGCCCCACCTACCTCACAGGGTGTCTTGTTGTGGGGAGGGGAAGGGGAAGGGATGGGTGGTGCACATGTCCTGGGTATCTCAAGTCTACTTGAAACCTGGTGGTTTCAAGGGAGCAGGAAGAGAATGAGGGCGTGTTCTTGATGCTTATTTTTATTGCACAAAGTATTGGATGGGGAAGGAATGGAGGAAGAGCAGGTCAGTTTCAGTCACCTGTGGAGTGGAGCCTGAGGGGTGGGTGTTGCTTTCTGACACACTTCCGGCATGTTAGGGGGTGTGGCATATGCAAATGAGTTATGCAAATGAGTTATGCTAATGAGTTATGCTAATGAGCTCCTGCACCTCTTTTTCTACGAAATGACCCCTGCATGCATCCCTGCACAGGAATTAAGATCTCAGGGAGAGACACAAACTCTCACCTGGTGGGTACACGAAAGAGGGCCTTTTTGGTGGCGGACCCACAGTTACAGAACAACATCCCCAGGGAGGCGCTCCTGGCCCCCTCACTGTCATTCTTCAGGAGGTAGTTGAGGACAGTTTTTTTATTTATGCTGTGTTTGACTGGCTGGGTTTTTTTAATTATGACTTTTTATGGGGTTTTGTAATTGTTGTGTTATTGTGTATTTACGTTTCATTTATATTGTACGCCACTTTGAGTTCTGCAAGGGAGAAAGGTGGCTAATAAATGTTTTAAACAAATAATAAATCGCGAGACCAAGACCTCCCGCTGATGTTGCCCTGTAGCTTTGGTATTCCTAATTTAAAAAGTGATGGAGAAGAGCAAAAACTGGGATTAATCTTGAGTCTTTCTCAGTGGCCTTGGCTCTTGGTAGGGCTGCTGACTTTGGGCTGGGAAATTCTTGGGGGACTGGGAGTGAGGAAAGCCTGGGGAGGGCAGTATTTGAGAAGGGGAGTAACCTCGACGGGGTATAATGCCATAAAATCCACCTCCAAAGCAGCCAATGATCCCTTTTGTCTGGTGATCAGTTATAATTCCATGAGATCTCCAGGCCCTACCTGGAGACTGTCAACCCTTATTCTTTTTTTTTTTTTTTTTACTTTTCTGATTTTATTAAGAGATTTTTTTTACAAGACATCAAGCTGCTTGAGCAAGACATTGGAAAACCCTTTCCCTTATGCAGTGGGGACTGGCTGAGGCATGGGGGGCTGTTCCAGCTTGGTGCTTCTGCTCCGAGATGGGGGTGGTGGGAAGGATCTCTTCCTTGGGCTCCATGATGCTGACATGATCCAGCAAGGGCTTCTTGGGGCCCATCTTCCCACTCAGGTCCCAGAGCAGCATGATCTTCACTTTAATGTCCAGCACACCCTGCCTGAGGAGGACATGGCGCACAGCCATGTCAACATAGTAGTTGATGGGGTCTCCGCTGTGGATCATCAGGCCATCCACAGATTTCATGGACTTGGCTCACTGTGTCATGGGCTGGGTGCCAGTGGGGCGAGAGGGAGCGAGAGTCCAAGTCCAGTCCAAGGTCAGAAATGAGGATTAGCAAGCAGGAGCTGAAGCTCCAGTCCGAGGTCAGAAATGAGGGTTAGCTAGCAGGGACCCAGGAAACAGAGTCCAAAGCACAAACCAGTGGTGTAGTCGTACAGAGCCAAGGTCAGGGAGCTGAGAGTCAAAGCACGTAGCAGGATTCAGGAACATGAGCAAGGTAGGTGCAGAGCGTCGTCAAGTTGACTAGTTGCTGGCACGAAGAACCAGCATCAGAGGTGGAAGCTAAATACCCCTCAGGTGCCGTTGGTCATTAGGACCCAGTGTGAGCATCCCAGTTCCTGTTAGAACTCAGGGCTGATGGAATGCCGGCTGCACAGGTGCGCCTCCCTCCACTGGGATGCAAAGTCTTGGCGGAGCTGGTTCCTTAAGCAGACCACCTGTGGAGGTCAATCAGGGGGACTGTCTGCTGAGCGTTGCTCATCCACCGCTGTTGGTGGGATGGGCGGCATGAAGACATTGATGGGCTCTGAGGTGGTTTCATCGGGATCAGATGCGAGCTCTGCTGAAGCCGGGAGCTCATCCTTGGCAGCACTCATGACACTCTGCCCCCAGGGCTTCCCCGAGACCACCACTTTGCAGCCATTGGCCCCACTCTCCATGATGAAGTGGAGGATGCTGTAACATGTTCTACACACCGCCAGCCCCCCCCCCCCCAGAAGCTTGTAGCATAGGGACTCTGCTTGGGCGATGGCGCACAGGCCTCTCGTGGCCACCTTCTCAGCATACAGCTCCACAGTTCCTTTGGGAAAGCCGAAACGCTTCTGAATGACAGCAGTCAGCTCTCGGATGTGGTGCCCTTTTTCACCCAGAACATTCTGAGTTCTGGTCGCAAGGATGATGATTTCTGTCCTGGATGGGGTAACTCTGACCTCCACTCCAGAGTTGCCATCTTCTGCCAGCTCCCGAGACAGGAATTCATTCAGCTCAGCTTTGAAGATACCATCAGCCACAAACTTTCGCTTTTTGGAGATCGGCACCACCATCTTGAGAGGCGCTGCCTGGGCGAAAAGGAGCGTCATCCCTTATTTTTTGGCAGATGCCTGCTTGCTGCTAGAGATAAGCAAATTCGCCTCCCCCCCCCCCCATTTCTTCCTTTCCCCCTAAAGTTCAATTTCCAGTGCTCCACTCTTCCTCCATTCTAGTTTAAGTAGCAGAAGTCCTAAAACGAATTCCTCACTGGGAGCCTGAGTGTTTTTCAAGTTATTTGGACTTTGTTCCCCACTGTGTACATTGCCAAAGTGCTGGTGTGCCGGGATGAAAGACAGCAGCCATAAATGCCAGATGCTGAGTTATGTAAGGCAACTGAACGAAGACTTATCTTAAAATTGTCTGTGTACAAGAGCGCAGTCCCTGGCTTTGGTCAGATTTCCCCCCAGAAAGGTCAGAAGGGGATGTTTGCCGTTCCTATTGAGAAGGTCAGGAAAGGGTCAGAAGGGAACCTGCTCAGTTCTTTTCAGGAAGGTCAGGAAAAGGGTAAGGAGGAAACCTAAAGGTCTGTTGTTGCCCGAAAGCTCTCTAGCTAGCCTAGCATTGGTAGGAGCAGCAAGGGGAGTTTTCCTTACATAAAAAGAACAGCTAGGGAGGGAAAGAGTTGGCAAAGGAAGTCTCCAAAGAGAAATCTGCTGGAGAAGGCTGAAGGAGTCCTGTTGGAGCTGTCCAGAAGAAGGCCCTTGGAGGTTTAGAGTAGAGGAGGGCTTGTCCCAGGACAAATCATAAGGATCGGCCTGGCATCAGGACTGCAAAATCTGTCTGGAACTTGAAGGGCCTGGATGAGCTGGGGTGACAGTCTAGACAGGATGGTGATGAAGAGCTGGTTTTCATACCCCACTTTTCTCTACCATAAGGTTTCTGATCACCTTCCCTTCCTCTCCCCACAAGAGGCACCTTGTGAAGCAGGTAGTTCTGAGCGAATTGTAACTGGCCCAAGGTCATCCAGCAGGCTTCATGTGAAGGAGGAGTGGGGAATCTAATCCGGCTCTCCAGATTAGGGTCTGCCTCTCTTAACCACTATACTGCATTGGCTCCACTACACCATGCTGGACAACTAAATTGTGCTGATGTACAATTTTCTTTTCTGAGCTCATCAGAGCTTGGAAGCTAAGCAGGGTCAACCCTGGTTCATACTTGGATGGGAGACCACCAAGGAAGTCCAGAGTTACTATGCAGAGGTAGGCCATGGCAAACCACCTCTGCTCATCTCTTGTCTGGAAAACCCCCATGAGGGGTCACCATAAAGAGGCTGTGACTTGACAATTATAATTAATTTATTTCATAGTATCAATATTTTTGTTATGATTTTATTTCACCCCATGCTTACTAGCCAAATCACACTACTGGTGACTGTTTGATGGAGGCAGCCAGACTCAATTGAAGAATTCTACATGGTGGCAGCAGGAAATGGATGCGAGAGAGAGAGAGAGAGAGAGAGAGAGAGAGATTTAGTGTTAGAAATCAGATGATCCGTTAGCATAGGGTTGCCAAGTGCTTACCGTGTGCTGGCGAGGGAAAGTCCTCTTCTTGCCGGGATTTTCCTGGCGCGCACGTGAAGCGCGCATGTCACAATGATGTTGCTGGAAGTGACATCATCACCCTGGGGACGTTGCTAGGGTGACACTCTGGCAATCCTCCCAAAACTCTATTGTACCATAGAGTTTTTGGGGCGATTGTTAGAGTGTCGCCCCAGCAACGACCCCAGCATGATGATTTCACTTCTGGTGATATCATCACACTGGGGCAGTCGTCCTGACTGGACGACTTCAGGGGTGGGTTCCCCCCGCTGGCCGAATCCGGGCTGGCGGATTGGGGACCCCTGTAGCGGGGGATTCCCCGCCCCCCAGGCTGACTTGGCAGCCCTACATGGCAAGCTAAAAAACAAGTGCCCCCAAACTATGTCAAACTGTGTGATCTTGATGTCATTGTACCTATGATTTCCTCAGGATTCTTTTTTGTGTGGTGTTTTACCAGTTTGCAAGTGTGCTCCTACCCATTGACACTACACTACCCAAAAGGAACTGTATGTGCTATCGCAGCACAATTGCTCTAATGCAATCTTTTATTGGTGTGTAGACAGCAGAGGAGGAAAACACACATCAACTAAGGAGGTTAGGTCAAACCACACATACTTAACACGTACCACATTTGGAAAACTGATTTAGAAACAATGGTGGGTTTCTCAGGTCCCACTTTGAAAATGCCGCCATATGATTCAGAACTCCAAGATCCAAAGAGAAATGAAGCAGAAACTCCCTTCGTGATGCTGGCTACTTCTGGTGGTCAAGTGAAGCAGAAACTCTAGCAGCAGGGGATCAGTCCCAGGAGTCTCCTTGTAGGAACAAATAATATGAATCAGCCATTGCAGGCATCCAGTTAGATACCTAACTCACTGCCACAGGAGGTGGCGGCAGCTACAAGCATGGACGGCTTCAAGAGGGGATTGGATAAACATATGGAGCAGAGGTCCATCAGTGGCTATTAGCCACAAGCAAGAAATTGCAAGTAGATAAATAGGTACCACTCCGGTGGGAAGGTAACAGTGTTCCATGCGCCTTGGCATCTAGTCATGCCAGCCACATGACCATGGGAATGTCTTCGGACAGCGCTGGCTGTTCGGCTTGGAAACGGAGATGAGCACCGCATCCCTAGAGTCATATTTGACTGGCTTTCGAGCAAGGGAAACCTTTACCTTTACGTATAGATAGGAACTCTCGGACTGGGGCAAGTGATGCTCTGTATTCTTGGTACTGGGGGGGCAACAGTGGGAGGGCTTCTAGTGTCCTGGCCCCACTGGTGGACCTCCTGAGGGCACCTGGTATTTTTTGGCCACCGTGTGACACAAGAGTGTTGGACTGGATGGGCCACTGGCCTGATCCAACCCTGGCTTCTTTTATGTTCTTATGTTCTTACCTGTGGCCTCCCAAGCTGTGATCTGGCAGTTCACGTTACACAGTGAATGACATGCCCCAGTTCAGAACATTCATAAAATTGGTAAGAGAGGGATGGATTCAGGACTGGCAGGATTTGAACCAAAGGCAAAGCCTGCTTTTCATTTCAGAGCTCTCGTTGTACTTCTCCGAGCCTCGTCAGGATTCCAGTTTCTATACACACATACTTACTTTCTTTTTTTAAAAAATTAGTATGATATTTCTTTTTATCCCTCAGTTCCATTCAGAGAAAGATAAAGATGAATAGAGATCATTCGGCGTGCAGGTTCCTACCTCGGCAGCTGCCTGTTGGAATGAATATCCGGTGTGAGAATAGACCTCCCCCCCCCCACCCCAAAAGCCTAAATGTACGACGATCAGGTTTCGCCAGCACTGTGGATGCCTCTCTTGGCAGCTGAGAAAGGAATTAAGCCCCCTTGAGGAAGACAGAGGCTCATTAAAAGGAGTTATAACAAATTGGTTATCAGACATTTAAAGAATAACCCTTTTCAAATAAACCTGTTAAATAAATCCACAGTAAAGATAATTAGGTCAGCGTTCTAGCATCACAATGTGAGCCTATCCATCCACAAAGCTTTAATGGTGGCGTAAGCCTGTTAAAGGCAGAACGGTAAGTATACATAATAAGCCAGGTCTTTAAAAAAGAGAGATGGTGCCATTCTTTTCTGCCCAGTGTAGCCAAGCTGTTGTTGTTTTGCTGGGGTGAAGAGAGGATGGTACCATCTCAAGTTTTCCATAATGGAATACAATCTCACCTGGTGTTGACCGCACTGATAAAAACCATATGAATAAAAGAAGAGCTCTGCTGGATCAAATCAATGGTGCCTCCAGTACAGCGTCTTGAGTTGGATCCCACCAGCTTTTCTGCCACTGAAAATAGGAGAAGGGGTCCCCTTTGGCTACCAAAAGGCTATTCTGAGGATCGTGGGATCTGCATGTACAAAAACTATATGGGATGAGAACTGTAGTACAGAGGAATATTAAATAAGGTTCACTGATACCATCTTCACAGTAGTGAAATTCCCCACATTGACATTTTAAAATCTCTGTGTTATGTGAAACTTTCCACAGTAGACTTTTCCTCACCAGACCCAAACCCAAACTTTTCTCCTTCTTTCCCCGCATTTTTGGAATCCCCAGTTTTAGCGAGTTCAAAAAATATAGAGTAAGAAGGAAAAAAACTTTGGGTTTGCACCTGGTGAGGAATAATGCTGTGGAAAATTTCACATAACGTCCAGATTTTAAAATGGCAGTGCGGGGAATTTCACTACTGTGGAAATGGTCTGAGAAAACAAGCTGGATCCAACCTTCTGTTTCCTATAATTATCCAGTAGATGCCAACGAGGGTTGCCAGCACTGCCTTAGCAACTGCTGGGAGATTCTGAGGGCAGTTCCTGGGGAGGGTGGCATTGGGGAAAGCATCAATTTTAGAGGACAGTCTAGGAATTTCCCCTATTCTCTATGGTACATACCATAAAGATGTGGGGAAAGTCCTAGAATGTCACTATGGAGGCCATTTTTGACACACACACACACCCCGCTGCTCAGTTTCTAGATGGAGGTTGTTTGGAGTTAAAAGTGAGAATTTGCCTGCTGTGGGCACAAAAAAATATACAGCCTGATGCTAACAGAAAGCACAAAGGCATGGTGTGCACAACCCAGATGTGAATTTGGCAGCTTTCTGCTTCTGTGTACCACCAGCAACTGCTATTCAGAAATGCACAGCCAGCAAATATGGAAATTCCATTTTTTAAAAAATCCTGGCTCATAGCCACTGACGAGGCCTATCTTCTATGAATTTGTGTGCTCCTTTTCAAGCCATCTAACCCAGTGGCCATTGCCACATTGTGTGACAGTGGACTCTTCACTGGTCCCTTCACTTCCTGGTCCCTGGCAGAAAGTGAGAAATAGGTAAGGAGGCAGAGGCCCACTGGAGCTGTCCCAAGTAGGTCATTTTTCACTTGGTTTACTTTCCCTCAACTATCAAGGAATGGTTCATTTTTTTAACTAGATAAACTATAGAGCATGGCTGCTATTAGGGAACAGCATGACACGACACTCACAGGGGTTCGTGAACCAGCAGAAGGTCAACCTCCAGTGGGGGATACCAGGCCAGTCATGTGCATCGTGTATAAAATACATGCAGTGTAGTAAACTGAATAATAATTATAATTGTGCTGTCAAGGGACAACTGACTCGTGGTTGCCCCTCATGGGGTTTTTGAGGCAAGAGTAGAACAGAAGTGGTTTGCCATTGCCTGCATCTTTCCTGGTGGTCTCCTATCCAATTATTCAGAGCTCAGGTAAGCCCGGGATATTCATGCTGCTCCTGAAACTGAAGGCTGCAGCAATTCACATATGCAGCGTGCTCTGTACCGAATTCCAAAATGCTGAACAGAACAACGGTTGATTTCCACTGCATTGGCTCCACTTTGAAAATAAGAGTAGGTAATTGAAAACTCCAACACCTGGGTGAAAATTCGGGTGAAGGAACTGTTGGAAGCTTCCCCGATTTTGAGTTCTGGCGTATTTCATTGTACTGACTGCCTTTGGAAGTAATTTAATTTTGTCGCAATAAAACTCAAGCAATTAAAGGGAGAAGGGGGATGCCAGTTAAGACACGTATAAAATTAATTGTTAAAAGCCCAATTAACAGCAACAAAAAATGTTTTTCACGGGAGTCTAAAAGGGAACAATGACAGAAGCAGGCGTAAGTGGGTAGAGTGTGTGTGTGGGGGGGGGTCTGCAACAGGTTGTTAGTGGGCTGCAGAGTAGCTTGTGCAACCCCTAAATGGTAAAAAGTAACAAAAATATTTGTTGTAGGCTTTTAAACAAGTTCTGTTTTATATGACTTTTCTCTGTGCTGCTTAGGCCCCAGTAAGAGGAATTGTGAGCACATGTCAGCAGAGAGAATTATATGTTGTAGAAAATACTTGACCTTGACTGTTCATTGGATGCTCTGCCAGTTTCCTTTACTGAAGAAGGGACCAGATCCCAGAAACGTGGGAGTTAACCAGAAGCCCCGTCTCGTTTGCACTTTGGACACTGTGCAGATTTCGATTAATTCTATTTATAAATTTCCCTTGGACTTTCCCCTTGTGAGGGTTTTCTGTATGCCACTTTGATACTGGATGGGAATAAGTATAATTTTTTTGTACTGAATGCCTTATATGGAGTATTGGAAATAATTAATACATTATAAGAACATGTTGAGTATATATATCACTTTTCTCATCTTCCTTTATTGTAATAGTGCTGTATTTCATAGCGGTTGTTTTTGCTGTTGTGTTGTCTACACTGCGATTCTTCTGGGAGTATTGTTTGATAAGCGGGCATTGGTGCCAGCACCAAGGGTTAGGAGCTTGGGAGTGCTCCTAGACGTCTCCTTAACAATGGAGGCCCAGGTAGGAGCCACTTCCGTTGGCCTTTTACCATCTTAGGCTGATTAGGCTGCTGGTTCCCTTCCTTGAACACAACAACCTGGCAACAGTGATCCATGCATTGGTCACCTCAAGACTAGATTACTGTAATGCTCTCTACATGGGGCTGCCCTTGTCCCAAATCCGGAAGCTGCAGCTAGTGCAGAATGCGGTGGTGAGGCTGTTGCTGTGTCTTCCTGCGTGGGAACACATCCAGCCCACCCTGAAAACGCTGTACTGTTGTTGTTTTTGCAATGTTTTATGTTTTATTACTTCTTTACAATGTGAGTGTGTACACGGATAAGAAAGGGGGGAAAGGAGTGAGTAAGTAATGGAGTGTTCTGCAAACTTCATACGTGACCCTCCTCTTTTTAAAAAACGAACTAAAATGGAGGCTTTCAAGTGCCTCAAGACAAGTCCATTCAAACCTCCCAAATCTGGAAGAGAAATCCAGATGACAAGATTTTCAGCTGGGTAACCATGTTGGTCTGAAGTGATAGAACAAAGTTTGAGCCCAGTGGCACCTTTAAGTCCAACAAAGTTTAATTCTGGGTGTAAGCTTTCCTGTGCGTGCATACTTATAAGCTTTCCTGTGCATGCTTATACCCAAAATTAAATTTTGTTTGTCTTAAAGGTGCCACTGGACTCAAAACTTTGTTCTAAGATTTTCAGCAACATCCTTCAATTCGAACTCCGGTAGATGTGCGCCCCCCCCCCCCGAGTAAATGCTGCCAATAAGAGACCGGTTTGATAAAGAAATCATACTAGTTGCAAAAATAATCCTGCTTGATTAGGTCATGATTGGTACAATTAGGTCATGATTGCCAGAACTGCAGACATTTGGACAAAGACCGGCTTACTTCAAATGATGATGAGCTGAATTGGGCTCCCTGAAGGGCTAAAAGCCCACACTTTGGGGCGGGGGGAAGGAAACAACTACCTTTCAAGAGAAGATGTTTTCCCTTCATAATCGCTGATCAAATGCATAGCAACAAGGAGACTTCAATCATAACCTGAGTGCTGTTTACAAAATCAGCCATCGAGAACAATTTTCTGATAAACCCACATAAGCGTCGGCTGTCAGCTGCGCCGAACACGAGCAGGCTGTCCCATTCCCAGCCACGCTGCTTGGTTAGCTGCCAGATTTTAGCCACAGTTGTCTTCTTTCGACTACACAAAATAGGCAACAAAGAGCTTGGCCCAAACAAATGATTGAAAAGCCCCGTGAGCAATGCTTCCTCTAAGCTGTGGAGTCTTGTGAGCAAAAATTCTTCTTTGCGAGCTCCTGGCATTAAAGTTGTGAGCCAGCGATTTGGCTACTGCATAAATTAGTTGGCTCTGGAGCCATCCTTCCTGAGCTAAAATAAAAATGTGTAAGCCGGAGGCTAAAAAAAACTGTGAGCTAGCTCACACTAACTCAGCTTAGAGGGAACACTGCCTGTGAGCTGCGGAAGGGCCACGGCTCACTGGCAGAGCACCTGCTTTGCATGCAGAAGGGCACACCTTCAGTCCTGGGCATTGCCAGCTGAAGTAGCAGGTGCTGACGAGGAACCTTCTCTACCTGCAGTTCTGAGGAGAGACTCAAGGGTGGACAGCACTGGGCTGGATGGTTGGAGACAATGGAAGGCAGCTTAATGGGTTCGTAATGCAATTTTTGCTTATAACCCCTGCAAAATGGTTGCTCAAGAAATACCCAAAACACCGCAAATGATGCTTTTGGACTTATGGTTGGAATCAAACTTGGAACACTAACCAAAGGGAACTGATTTCCATCTTATTAGCCTCAGCATGTCTTACAATTGCATCTAACTGGAAAGAATGCAAACCTCCCTCTATAGCCCTCTGGAACGAGAAAGTCTGGGACCGATTTATTATGTGTAAACTTTCTAACTTGATAAATCGTACAGAAACAGCAAATCATACACCAATTTTGAATTAACCTGGTTCCTGGTTCTTCAGTGTGTGGCGGATAATGATATTTTGCCAACCTGCTTTACGGGAAGTGGATACTGTTTTAACAAGGAGATGTAAGAAAATCATTGTGGTCCCCTGATGTTGATGATATGTTGGAATTTTTCTTCCCCTTTTATCACTTTATATTTATTTCTTTGTTTTTTATTATTTGTGTTAACAATATAATACCCATTATATATATATAGATAGATAGATAGATAGATAGATAGATAGATAGATAGATAGATAGATAGATATATAGATATATCTATATATATATATATAACCCAATATATAAGAACCCATTATATATAAATGGGTTCATAATGCAATGACCAAATATATGTGCCTATCAAATTAGAAGGACCATGGCAGGGCACATCAGAAGGTCTCCAGTTCAATCCTTGGCATCTCCAGTTAGATGATCTTCAATAGCAGGCATTAGACAAGACCTTTCTGGGTCTGAAGTACTAAAGACCTAGAGGAGACAATGGCAAGGAGTGAGCCTAAGCATCTCCATTGAGTAGGTCCAGGTTTATTCAGTGGGACTTACTCCCAGGAAAGTGTTCTTAGGCTTGCAACATGTGCACCAGTCTGGTCACTGCTTCCTTGAACAGATGGTTTTTTTTTTTATTTTCAGTCGACAGCATGCAGTACCTGAAGGTGAGGTTATCTTCACCCATCTTAAGGTTACGATACGTTACGAAGGAGAAGAGCAACTGTACTGCAGTCTGGCCTTCCTGAGGCAGTTGTTGCCAGAGGTTCTGCCTTTACTCTCAGGTCGCCCCAATAGCAAGGGGCACCCCACTTCTAATCTGAACCAGAGACCCTCAAAACTCAGGCCAAGGAAGACACTCCTGGTTCTGAAACACAGAGCAAGTCATAGCTCTGGAAACAGTGTCTCCATTTTCAGGTTTCATAAGGCAACCTCAGAGTAAACCTCCAGTCTTCCCCCTCCACCCAGAAAAGATTATGCTTGTGGGATCACAATGGGTTCCACCAGGTGAAGTATCTACATTTCTAAGGCTATTCAGAGGCCACCTGGCAAATAGTCCTTCTATCTCCAGAACCTCACCCAGCCCTTTTGTGTGATGTGTGGTACTTGTCCTTCCTTGCTCCATCCTTCAGGTTACCAAGATAAACCAAACAAACATTCAAATTATTAATGATCCTTCCTGATGCTAATCAGGGACCCATCTCCCATCTTTTGTCTGTATCTGGGAACCTAGTCAACTGCCTTGGCAGAACCATCAATGGTCATAAAATCCATTCAGCTAGCCCCAGCACACCTGGCTCCAGTTGTTAATCCAGACTCTGCCCCCTCTGGAAGCTCATTGGCTACATCTAGGCCTTGCCCATCCTGATGCCATGCACCCTGGGACTCGTCATTGGTCCAGGTAATCTATTGTTCTCACCTGAGACCAGCCCCTAAGACCTTCCATTGGTCTGCATTGTTTTCCAATGTCTATATCTGTCAGCACATGGCCTCAGACTGTGTGCTTCAGCCGGGATGCCAACTTTTGGGTTTAGGCCATAATCTTTTCTTCATGTACCTCTGCATGTCTGGACAGGTAGTATTACCCCATAACTGACCCCTCTATCAATCACCTCTGCTTCTTTAGTTCTGTATTGTGTGTGTGAATGCTTGCCTTTATGTTGGTATGTCTAAGAATCCTTCAGTAAAGAAATCACTGCTTTAGTAAGATCTAGTCTCAGCATCATTCTTCTGGGATTTGGATAAGTGGGACTCCAATATATACAGGTCTGATCCTATAGTTATGCCAGTTGCTCATTAATATCGTAATTCCTCAATCTATTATTAAGAGATTGAGCAATTTTGGCTAACAAATTCTTCTCCTTTTTCTGGCTTCTTCCTCCTTCTCTTCCAAGCTGGCTTGTCTTTCCTTTCTGCTTCTGTGACTTCTCCCTCCACCCACCCCCCTCCCAGTTCTCTTTCCTCCCTTTTATAGCCCCAGCTTCACACCTGGTGCTAGAGCTAAGCTCCACCCTCCTCTTCTTTTGTTCCCTGCACTTCATCTCCACAGCCATGTCCTGCCTTAAACACCAGAGACTGGAGACCCATTGTTCTCCTATCCAGGCTTGCTCACTCCCTCCATACCTTTTGAACTTCCCTGGGACAGACTGCCAAAGCTGCCCTGATGCTGAGGCGACCATGGCTGCACTCTTCTGCCCCTGCTTCCACCCTGCCCCACCCAGGTGAGTCCTGCTGTTGGGCCTAGGAGCGCATCCTGCCTCACCAGGCAGGTTGTTGCTGTTAGGACTTTTTGTCCAATATTAGAGAAAATTCAGAGTTATGGATCTTGCTTTCTGGAAAGAAGAGGCTGCTTCCTCTAGTTTAAAATATTTATTACTGAAGGATAAAAGGAAATGGGATTAGCTACAAAAGAAACAAAACATGCTTTCTTAAGAGCAGCGTCGTGCTCCGTCTGCACACTAAGCCATCCTACAACAGAGTGAGAGATTACAATGGAGGGTCTCTCCTTCTTCTTGACCCCTGAAAGGAAACACCTGATATCAGTCACCAATCAGTACAACAATACCCCTCTAGGTTTCCCGGGCTTGCACTTAATTGGCCAGCTGCCAGGTAGTTCTTCCAGGTTAGCCTGAGAAACAGCAAGTTACATAGGTTAACCCTATAATGACTAAAATGGTCAGGTCTTGTCTTACATCCTCATTTTTCCAACACCCCTTCTCAAGACCTAACATGCAAGTCATTATACATGCATAAACAAAACATTATTCAACATTAGCATCAAGCATAGTCAACATTTCATGAAGTCTTTCCCAGCAGTTGCCAGCTAGCCTGCCACAGGGACCTCTGGTCCGATTCAGTATCTGGCACATTCGTACTAGTTTTGATGTGGTGATGATTGCAAAAGATGGCGGCTGGGAGGACAAAGGGGGGAGGTGGCAGCAGGAGGTCTTGTGCAGCAACTAAAGGCTGCAGTCTTTCCTGAACAAACCCTGAAGATGGCCGCAGGTGACCTTCCTGGATCTTGTTCCTTAGTTGAGTGCCGAGGAGCTGAGCGGCCTTTCTGAAACGCCGAAGAAAGCATTTTCCTCATAGGCTCCGAATATTAATTGAGGCTTGCATCGGACTCAGAGCCCCTCCCCTTTTTAATTTGCAAATGGCAACAGCCGTTACCTACCACTGTTCCCCCCCCCCCAAGCCGGCAGCACACACAGAACCGGTAAATACTGATGTCACACAAAAGGCCAACAAGCTCTGCCTTCAGACTGGAGGAGGCCTCCTCGCGCAGCCCGGGTGTGCCGAAAACAAACACGTTGCGCAAGAGGCAGAGCATGCACCAGAATAGCAACGCGGTGTTCAGAAAGAGGCCGTTTAATCCATTTTTAGCCTGCAATAAAACACGAGAGTGACGAAGGCCTGACAATAAAAGCAAAAAAGGCATTCTGTGTTCTAGAGGAAGGAAGCGCCGGGGTCTGTAGGGGAGCCAGCCACTCTTCCTTGCATGGCAAACCCTGAGAATCACTTTGAGCCGCGGATTTCTTTACTCGCTGAAGGAGTCAGGTAAAGGTGAGTCAAAAGAGAGTCAACAATCCCAGATCACCTCTGGTGAAAATAGACCTGGTACGATCAAAGCAAGCTCAGTGTAATGAGAACGGCTTCCTGGTTATATATTTGATGCTGGCTGTAGCTCGTTCCCCCCAGTGCGGTTGTAAGCAACTCTGAGCAGGGTAGACATATTTCAAATGAATAATGACATAATTGTTATTATTTGCACTTAGGGATCCCTGTTTCATTTTCTTTCTCTATTCAGTTATATTTTTGTCAACCGTTTCAGCTGTCATCTTTGCCTGACTGGAAGACTCATTTGTATTGTGCGTGGCTGTCTTAGCAGTCTTTAGACGGAAATTTGTATGTTATATGTAGACTGGATGCATAGAGTGTATAAGGCTATTTCGCGATGCACAAATCACGTTGAAAAGCCTGTAAATTTTATGGGAAAGAGAGCGCATCAGGCAATCGGGGAGGGTGCGAAAATGAAGAATTTGAGGTTTGCAAAACAAAACTGAAACATTTCTACAGGCATTCAGTAGGGTCTTGGACTGGTATATGGAAGATTGGGATTCAAGCCCCTACACTGCCATGAATTGTGCTGGGTGAACTTGGGCCACACACTCTAGCGCTCTCTTTCAGACTAACCTATCTCACTTGCGAGATTAAAATGAAGAAGAGAGAATCACATATGAGATCCTTGGAAGATGGGTATATTGCCTGTATATATGGAAGTTCCATTTAGTTATCATGGTGAATAGGCATTTCCAGGCCTTTTCTTGATGCAAAGATCTCTTTAGCAGCATCCCCTCTAAGATGAGGCTCACCCATTTTTGTCTTACCTCAGGAAGGATGGCTCCAGAGCAAACTAATTTATACCATAGCCCAGGGGTGGGCAAACTTGCTCAGCGTAAGAGTCACCTAGAAGAGGGGTGGCCAAACTTGCTCAATGTAAGAGCCGCATAGAATAAACATCAGATGTTTGAGAGCCGCAAGACATGAACAAATATTACCTGCTTTTATTGGTAAATAAGGAAATTTGCTTTTTACTGCCAAAAATAATAACAAAAGGGGCAAAAGCAGATATTGATAATGATATTAATTTGTCCAATGATATTTGTTTGCTAATGATATTTAGCTTCCCCAGCCGCCCTGCCGGGAGCCACATAATATATGTGAAAGAGCCGCATGCGGCTCCCGAGCCACAGTTTGCCCACCACTGCCATAGCCAAATCGCTCACTCACAACTTTAACGCCAGTAGGTCACAAAGTAGAATTTTTGCTCACAGGACTCCACAGCTTAGAGGGAGCATTGCTCTTTAGCTGGATGTAAGATCACCCCATCACAGTCAACGATTAACCATCAATGTAGGAAAGTGGGAGGTTGAAAAAAAAAACGCCCCTAAATGTCAAAAGCAAGCACATATTGGCCTTGGGGGCTTTCTCTCTCTCTCCTGCTCTGTCTATGAATGAGGTGCAGTGTTCCACACTGTCCGCATTGTGAATTCATGCCTTCCAACGCTTTTGTCAGCTGACTCGCCATTGAGAACATGCCAGCTCGTGCAGAAGCAATGAGGCTGTGCTCAGGTTGGAGTGAAAAATGTACCCTGGCAGCCAGGCTTCCATGACGGTTTCAAAATGCACACGTCACTTCTGCATGCCAGGTCAGAGGTACCTCAGTCTGCAAGAAGATCAACAGAGACCTGATGGATGGTTCTGCGATGGCATGGTTGATGATACCACCATGACCCATGGGGGAGCATTAAATGACAGCAAGCACCAAACAACACTTGCAGGACAATACCAGAAATAGTTTCTTCGGTCTAAGCCCATTCCCAGTCAAGTGCTTTGGCTGGCATCACTAATGCTCCCTCTAAGCTGTGGGGTCTTGTGAGCAACAATTCTACTTTGTGAGCTACTGGCATTAAAAGTTGTGAGTGAGCCATCTGGCTACCGCATCAGTTAGTTTGCTATGGAGCCATCCTTCCTGAGCTAAGGCAAAAATATGTGAGCTGGAGGCTAAAAAACTGTGAGCTAGCTCACACTCACTCCGCTTAGAGGGAGCACTGGGCATAACCCTGCATAGGACTGCACATTCAATGAAAGTTGTGCATTTCCGCACAGCTTGATTTGAGTCCAGTAGCATCTAAAAGACCGACAGTATTTTCCAGGGTATAAGCTGTTGTAAGTCAAAGCTCACTTATGAATTGACTCACATAAGCCTGGAAATTTTGGTTGGTCTTTAAGGCGCTGCTGGACTCCAGTTTTGTTCTGCTACTACAGACTATCATGGCTACCCGCCTGAAACTGGCCACGTGACATGGGAAGAGCTCTGCTGAAATAGACTGAAGGACTACCCTTCCCAGCATCCCCTCTCTAACAATAGCCTGCCAGATACCTTTGTGAAGCCGGCCAGGTGGGCCTGAGGGCAACCCTCCTCCCCTCTTGCTTGCCCCTCTCCGGTGAGTATTCAGCAGTATTGCTGTTATTGTTGCCATCAAGTTGCAGCGCTATTATGGTGTCCTTGGAGGGTTTTCAAGGCAAGAGATGTTCAGAGGTGGTTTGTCACTGCCCACCTCTGTGTTATGACCCTGGTATTTCTTGCTGGTCTCCCATCCAAACACCTGCAGGGCTGACCCTCCTTAGCTTCCAAGATCTGAAGAGACTGGGCTAGACTGGGCAGTGTATTACCTCTGAAAACGGGGTTCCAATAAACTATCATGATGAACAGTCATTGATAGACGTCTCTGAACTGGTTTAATTCCCTTTCAAAGCCCTCTAAGATGATGGCCATCACCAGACCTTGTGGCAGCAAATGACCTAAGTTGTTTATACCTTGTGTGAAGAAGAACTCCCTTTGTTCCATTCTCAATCAGTTCTATCACTCAAAAACCGAAAGGAGAACATTTTAATCTCCCAAGTCATCCCATTCCTAAGAGTGGCAGCCCTCGTACATACAAACAAACAAATTCAAAGAGAAATTACAATGTGATATTGCTGAATTTGAGTTCATTCACAAGTTCAAAACAAAGCCCCCCCCCAGGCTGAATAGGGACATAGGATTATTATGTCCACACAGATGCTAATTGTTTGCATTTCCCCAAGCATTTCCCTTGTGCTCTAATCAAGCTGATTACAGTATGCATCAATGCTCCCTCTAAGCTATGGAGTCCTGTGAGCAAAAATTCTACTTTGTGAGCTACTGGCATTAAAATTGTAAGCTAGCGATTTGGCTACTGCATAAGTTAGTTTGCTCTGGAGCCATTCTTCCTGAGCTAAAACAAAAATTTGTGAGCTGAAAGCTAAACAACGGTGAGCTAGCTCACACTAACTCAGCTTAGAGGGAACACTGGTATGCATCATCCTTTACAAGCATTCTTCACGACACCCCTGCCACCCTGTGACTAGGATAAAAAGACCCAGAGATCTCCATTTCTCCTCTACTCATGTCTGACAAAGGGAGCTTGACTCTTGACAGCTTCTGCCCTGAAACTCGTGCTGGTCTCCTAAGGTGCTACTGGACTCAAATCTAACTTCTCTACTGCTGACCAACATGGCTCCCTTCTGAAGCCAATTCCACTGGGCAACTCTCAAATTCTGGTGTTTTGGATAAGGAAAGTGAGGGAAGTTTGTGGCTGTGGTTTCTGGAACAGGAACATGGTGAAAAAATGGGGATATAAGTAGGATGGTGAGGTACAGCTTAAAAGTTGGACTTCAAAATGTGGAATTCGTAGAATAGAATCATAGAATCACAGAGCTGGAAGGGGCCATATAGGCCATCTAGTCCAGCTCCCTGCTCAATGCAGGATCAGCCTAGAACATCCCTGACAAGGGTTTGTTCAGCCACTGCTTGAAGACTGCCAGTGAGGGGGAGCTCACCAGCTCCCTAGGCAGCTGATTCCACTGTTCCACAACTCTGTCAAAAAGTTTTTTCCTAATATCCAGCCAGTAGCTTCCTGACCTTAATTTAAACCCATTATTGCGAGTCCTCTCCTCTGCTGCCAACAGGAACAGCACCCCGTCCTCCTCTAAGGGACAGCCCTTCAAATACTTCAAGAGAACCATCATGTCCCCCCTCTACCTCCTCGTCTCCAGACTGAACATTCCCAAGTCCCTCCGCCTTTTCTCCTAGAACTTGGCCTCCAGGCCCCTGATCATCCTTCATGCTTCCAACAGAAGGGTACAGGGACACATAAAAAAGGACCTCTAGTGATGATCTCAATGGAGGAGACTCCACAGGGAAGGACATTCTCTGTAGGAGCTTTGGAAGAGTCTTCCCTTAGAAAGTCACTTAACTTTGTGTCAAAGAATGTTCTTGACTACTTTGAGCAAGTGATGGCAAAGAGAGCATATGGGATTGACAGCACAGTCCTAAGGAGTGAGACACCTTTCTAAAACCACTGAAGCTACAGATTTAGAAGGTGTAACTCTGCATCAGATTGCACCGTCAGTCTTCCAGTTTTGGTGGTTCTTGTGCAGTGTGAAGGCAGCACTCTTTCTCCTCTACCATTATGAGAGAGGTAACAAGGCTTCTTGCTGCTTCGCTTGCTTTTTAAAAGTTGCTTTTCAGCACATCCCTATGTCTGCTTTCTCAGAAGTAAGGCCCACCGAGTCCAATGGGACTGAATGAAATTGCACAGGGTTGCAGGCTTTTCATTTCACATTTCTTTTGTCCCTGTGCCTCCTGCCCTGATGATATTGCCTTCCTCCGTGCATGGATTTGGGCTTCTTTCTTTCTTTTTTTTGAATGGTTCATCCCTGTTGTTTCAACTCGCAATATGTGCATTTTGGTTTCGCTGGTCTTTTGTGCAAACTGAGTTTTTGACGCATTATTTCTGCGCTTATTTTCAATATACCCCTGAGCCCATTCACAGGAAGGGCTGGGTATAAATATGAATAAATAAATAAATAATAATGAATAAATAAATAAATAATTTTGTAGTCCCCCCCCCCCAAAAAAATCCATGTCTGCACTTTGTTTATATGTCGACTTACATGCCTCCTTTCTAATTCAAAGAAATGCTCAAAGCAGCTCAGAATGAACCCGGCACAACAATCATTACAAAATAACAACAACAACAAATCATGAAATTAAAAGCAGCAGTTGCAATTTAAAACCATGGTAGGAGTTTTGTTTAGAAAGGACTTCTGACATTAAAAAAAAAAAGTCAAAACACATACCCATAATGAAGGGGTCAGATGTAAGTCATGAGGGTGGGAGTTCCAAAGGTTAGGGACAGCCACCAAGAAGGCTTGTGTGTAGCTCCCTATCAGTCATGACTCTATTACAGTCACACTGCAAAACAGGGCCTCCTTAGATGACTTTAGAGTGCAGGGAGATATAGATGGGTGGTGGAGGTCTTTCGGGTACATTGGACCTTAGTCATTATTTGTGTGCCAATTAAATCAGCGCTATCCATTATATGTATAACATTGTGCATAATCTGTGTATCACTGCATAACTTGCATGTATAAACTATACATCCTGTGAACACAGTAGAACTAAATCTGCAAAACCAAAAGGGCAAAGGCAGAAAACCCAGACCAGTGACAAAAATACAAACAAATATGAAATGACATCCAACAGGGGACATTTGCTCATCTCTAGCTGGGCTAGAGATGTGTGCCTGTGGCCGAGGAAAAAGAAAAGAAGCCCAATTCGTCAGTTGTACAATACAAATCTGCCGACACCAGTGGCCCACTTCCCAGTCCAGAGCTGTGATGCAATCCAGAGTCCTGCGCTGGCCTATTCTCTCTGATTCTTGGAACTGTACCGCTTGGTTGTTTTGCCTGGACTTTCTTCAGGTAACAGCAAGCTGCCGTTTATAGGAAGCCGCAACAGCTCAGTTTAGTCCAAAAGACAAGACTGAGCTGCACCAGCCGCGGTAGCAACAACAGCTGAAAGTGAGGGAGGAAAAGAGAATGAGAGAATCACCAAAGCAGGCAGGCAGATCTCTGATCTTGGAAAGAAGACAGAGGTGGCTGGAGGGGTACGGACAGAGATCCACTGAGAACGATTTCTGGACTCGGTAACCGGCCAGGCGTCAAGGCAGGAGGAGGATGTACGCGCGCGTAGGTTTGCGGTGAGCTTTCCATTAGCTCGGGAAAGGCGGCCGAAGATGTGCTCTCACGACATCCGCCCGGAGCTATCCATGGTCCTGAAAGACCTCTCCAGTGGCTCCAACGGCTTCCTAATGTTTGTGGCACCAAACGTTTTGGTAGAGCCTTGGCCAGTTTCTCAGGAGCACTCCAGTTTTCTCGAGCCCAGAGCACAGTAAATCGCTACTGAAAGACCTATTTCTATCTACGGGGAGGTACTCCAGCTCAGGGTTCGGAGGTAGGGACAGCGGGCAATGCACCCGAACCTTCCGTCTCCTCTTCAGAACTGGGAAAAAGACAATGGCCTTCAACTCTTGTTCTCACCTGCCCAGACACTAACATTTCTCCTTTGGTCCTCTCATTCATGTTAGGTCCCATCACAGCTGGCACGGCCACCGAAAGGACATCTTTGCCCTCCCGGCCACTTCCCCACTGGAACCAAAGGGCCTTTAAGCAAACTCTAACACCCCCCCCCCCAAAAAAAAAAAAACCCTTTGAGGAATGAGGTGAAAGCGATCCAGTCACGCTGCTACCTGGGCAGGCTGCGGGAGACATCCAGGAGGTCGCTGCGTACAGAGAGGAGAGGAACTGGGTGGGTGACTAAGAGAAGACGCCAGCGGGGAACTGGGTGGACGGACAGGCTGAGGAGCGAGGAACCGCTTGGGGGGCGGGGGGCGGGAGGAATCGTGACCGTGGGAGAGGAGACAAAGTTAGGGAAGAGAGAAGGGCCGGGAGGCTGGATGGATGGAGTCACACAGACGCACGCACCCCGCACTGCACACACATGATAGGGTGGGAGGTTAATTGGCGTGGGATATAGCAAGTCTAGAGTGAGTCATGGGCAGAAGGGAGACTGGATGGATGGATGGACGGACGGATCTGTATGGATGATATATAAATACTGGCTGGATGGACGGATGGCTGCATAGACGCATGGACGGATGGGTGGACAGGATATCCTTGACCCTGTGGCGTCACTCACCACCACGACCAACGTTTTCCAGCAAATCTCCCACCCACCTCCACCTCCAATTCCATCTAATCTCCCCCTTCCTTCCAACTCTTTCCTCTTCCCAGCCCCCCCCGCCCCGGCTCTGGACCCCCGGGGGCCTTCCTCGGCTGCCTTCCATTCCCCCCTCCTCCTAAACCTCCATTCCCCCCTCCTCCCTCTGCTCTGATCCCCACCTTCCGCTCCCTCCGTCCCGGCCTGCCCCAGCCTCCTCAGCCGAGCCTCCTCTTCCCCTCCCTCGGACAGACAGGCTCTTCGGGATCCCGGCGCCCCGCGTCTTAGCAGCCTCCCTGCTCGGGCTCCTCGGCCCCGCCCCGGCCCCGCCCACTCCCCATTCATTTCCTTCGGCGGCCCCGAGGCCCCGCCCCGCCGGCTCCGAAGCCCCGCCCCGCGGCGGCTCTCGCGCTCTCCTCCAGCCTTGGCTCATTTCGATCGATCGCCGCCCCCCCCCCCCAGCCTTTCCCGTTCTCCCGGCTCGCCGGTGCGCCTTTCTTTTCCTCCCCCCCCACCCCCAGTGGCTGCGAACTGATTCATCGGAGAAGAGCAGGGCGGCGAGGGGGGGGCGTTAAAGGAGAGAGCGCGCGAGTGAGGGTGCCTGCGTGTGCGCGGTGGGGAGACGGGGGGAAAAAAACACTATTTGGGCGACCAGAGGACCGGGGAAGGAGAGCGAGCCGCAGGCGGGGTGGCAAAGCGCGGAGGCAGCCCGGCTCGGCTCCAGCCCGCGAGGACATTTATCTCTCTCCCCCCCCCCCCCCCGTCCTCCCCTGCTCGCCGCCGCCGCGCTGCCTTCTTCTTCTTCTCCTTCCTCGTCTCCTCCTCCTTCCATGCCTGCGATCCGGAGCGAGGGCGAGGAGTCGCTGCCTGAGCATGAAAAGGACTGCTAGAGCCCCAGCCTGCCCACGCCTGCCGCAGCCGCGGAGCGCCCGCTATGCACTCGGCGTCCAGAGGGTCTCGCGCCAGTCCCCACCGTGCCGAATGAGAAGCCCCGGACACCGCCTCGCCCTCCCGGACGAGCAGTAACAGACGGTAAGCGGGCTCCGGCCAGCCCCCGCCGCGGCCACCTCGTCCTCGTGGACTGCCCAGCCGGCTATCCCGCCGGCCATCCCGCCATCTATCTATCTATCTATCTATCTATCTATCTATCTATCTATCTATCTATCTATCTATCTATCTATCTATCTATCTATCCTCTAGCCAGCCTTTGCGCCCCAAACCGTTCCCTCCATCCACCCCCCCCACCAACGACCAGATCTCATCCCCCCCCCCAAAAAAAAACCAGAGGGGTCCTCTTTTCCTTTGCAGTCCCCCCTCCCCCTTGGCCAACAAACGGTTAAGTCGTGTGTATGCGTCTGCATGTGTGTACACGGATCTCTATGTGCGGGTATATGCGCTTGGGTGTACCTCTTGTGGTCGCAACGCGGACGAGACGGGAGCAAGCCCCCCCCCCCCCCGCGCCAAGATACGTGTCGATTTCGTTTCCCTCCTGCCTGTTCTTAAGCTGGGGTTGTCAGGGGTCGGTTTGTGGCTTGAATATTTCCCCCCTCTCCGGGGGGGGGGGGGGATTTTAAAAGAAGTACTTGGGAAATAAAGGGGAGAGACTGCCTTGTGTATGTGTGTGTGTATATATGTGTGTGTGTGCGGCACGCGTATCTTTGGTGTGAATATGGGGGGGGGGGAAGAGAAGCGATTCATGCATTGCAATCACGTAACTTGCTCCAGGCGGGCTCCCCAACTGCTTGGCTCGAGGGCTGCAGATCCCCTTCCTCTGCCTTGCCCCCCTCCCCCCTCAGGGGTTCTGTCTGTGCCAGGGCATATTGATCAAGACAGAGTCTAATAGAGTCCGGGGAGGGGGGCAGTCCCCGAGGAGCTGGCGTCCTTTTTGCTTAATACACTGCCCTGTTGTGTTTTGGGAACTGACAAGCCAGAAGGTTGTCACTTTAAATCCTTGGCTGTGCGGATTACTCCCCCCCCTCCCCATGGGAGACGGATGGGAGGGGGGATGTACAAGAGAGAGAGAGAGAGAGAGAGAGAGAGAGAGAGAGATCAATAGTGTCTGTGTGGGGGGAGGGGGGAGGAAAGGGGTAAAACACAGAAGTGGAGGGGGGAGCTGCCTGGGATAAGCCGGGGCTCATTCGGGGGGGGGGGGGGTCTGCCCAACCCTAAGGCATTATTTGGGGGGAGATTTGACAGTGCTCCTATTTGCTGGAAGGTCTAGCCAAGAAAATATGTGCTGTAGAAACCATGTGAGAGGTCAGGGAAAAGAGACTGCTAAAGTGGAGAGGGGGGCCGTTTGTATGTATGTTTGAAGAGGGGGGGGGGTCTGGGTGCCACTTCCCAAACACATAAGCTAGAGGAAAGTATGTGTGGGGGGAGAAACCTGCTCCCCCCCCTCTTTAATGTAAGGATTTGTCCTTCTGATTGGCAGCTGGAGGCAAGAGGATGGAGAAGGGTGGGGCTAGCCGGTGCCCCATTCAGAGAAGGGGGGGGGGTGCTGTCTTAATGGGAGTTAAGCAGCTTTGGGAGAGTTACCCAGAAAGGAAGGCAGCTGTGGAGTGAAACTGGAAGAGCCTGGAGGAGCAACCTGTTCTGGACGGGCATCCTACTTCGCAAGCACACACACACACACACACACACACTCTGATGCATTTTTTCTTTCTAACACACAGCTACAGACACAGGGACCCAAGCTCTCTCTCGCTCACAGGTAGGCACCCACCCACCGACTCACACTGCCGGCCATGTGCTGCAAGGGCTTGGACACACCGGCCCAGACATCTGCCCACTTAACTCGGCACCCCCCTTCTTTCCACTTCATGCAACACACGCAGGAGGGTGTCTTCCAGGACACGCAGGAGATGGTTCCTGTGGTGTGTTATGCAGGGCTCTGATCCAGCTCTTGTGTGCAGGAAGAGGCTCGCTGCCTCCTTGCCTCACGTAGGCACGTCACAACAAGCAAGCCGAGAAAACTCTGTGGTCCCCTCGCGTGTGGGATTTTTTTGCTCCCGTGGACACCCACCCACGTACGCAGGCACACACACCTATGACTCGGACATTTACTAACTCCCAGCTCCCAGATGTCCTGTGCCATTCCTGTGCATGCTAGAACACCGTAGCGCCCTGTTCCCACAGAATACTCCCCCAGTTGTTCCCCCCCCCCACAAACACACACAATCCACAATCTGCCACACTGGTTCTCTTTTTATACCATGATAGTGTCAGCACACCGATGCAGATTTCCAAAGTTTGCCTGCTCCTTTCCCCACACTCTACCCAAACGCTAGGGAGACAGACTTCTCCCTGCTCACGCATGCACATCTCTCCCTGACACGCTTGGCTGTCTTTCCACGCACCCCCTCACCCCCCTGTACCCTGCCTCTGTCATCCATCCAGGCAAGCACGCCCGATGCTTCCCGGAGTGTGTGACTCGACACCTCTCCTGAGCTGGTCTCCCCCCACTCTTCGCCTGACACATGCACGCTGCTTCCTCCACACAGACACACATCCCTGCTGCAGGACAGCCAGCCCATCTGCTTCCCTCCTCTGGGCAAATCGAATCGCCAGGAGCCCAGTGGCTTGCCTTGCCCCGCATCCCTAAAAGCATCCCCGGTTTGGTGTGTTCCTCCGGCATTGATCGGGAGCTTGTCTGACTCGAAAGCTCTTTGCTACTCAGCAGAAAAAGGCTCTGCACACATCCTCTCCCTCCCCCTTTTGCTGCACTTCGTGTGTTCCCAGGACTCAGCCTGTTCCTTCCTCTGGGGAAGGCAGGGGATCAGGAAGATCTGTCTGTCTGCCAAGTCCGGTCCTGGGCTTGGGTGAGGAGAGAGTTCTGCTGTCCAGGGGAAGGGCTTGGCTTGGCAGTAGAGGAAGTAGAGGAAGAGAGGAAGAGAGGATGGATCTGGTGTGCAAGTGGCAAGAGTTTGTGCATTCCGGTGTGAGTGTGTCTGTGTGTGAAAGGGTGTGTGTTTGGAGCCCCTTTGCAAACAGAGGCTGCGTGTGCCGTGGAGTAGAACCATCCCCCGTCACGTTCGTCCAAAAGGTCCAGCTGAGCTGGTTCTGCAAACAGGGAAGGGATATGTGCTTGTCTGAAAGCAAAACTCTGGAGGCAACATCTTAGTGTCGCTTTGCAAGAGGATTCAGACAGGGGAGTGTGTGTGTAAGCCAAGAAGCCTTGATGCCCGCATCTCTCTCTGTCAGAGCAAGGGCTTGTGTGTTCCTGGCATGGTGCAGGGATGCGTTTCTGCGATGGAGAGAAATCTCTGTGTCATGGAGAGCAGCATGTCTGGGAAGAGATGGCAAGGCGGGTGAATTGAGGGGGGTGTTGGTGGGGGGGTGTGATTGTAGGAGACCATCTGTGGGCATACGCAGTGTTTGTTTTGACACCCACGCCAAATGAGTTTACCCAGGCGTGATCCGAGGCATGCGCCCAGGAGTAGCTTGCACGAGCACGCAGGCAGTGCCAACGTGCATCCCGTGGAAGATGCTCCAGTCCTACAAGTGCGCTCAGACTTGATCCCCCCAGCCCCTTGTGTGGTTTGACACTGGCGGGCTTAAAGACAATATCACCCATTTAAGATGCCCGCTTCCCTTGCCGGGGCCTACTTAAGAGACTGTATAATCCCCTTTGGGCAGGGATTTAAGGACGCCAGATGACTGCCTGGCTGAAATTTCCTGACTCTGGGGAGACTGCAACACGAAAAATGCTGGCCACAGCAGAGGGCATTAAAGGGATGATCCGAACAGCTGGAAACTTCCTTTAAAACCTAATGAAACTGGGGTGCTGTGAATGGGTCTTTGCTTAGGTGTCCCTGGATGCCTGCCTCCAGGAATCTGGACCGATCTTGGCGCAAGAGGATGAGACATCTCGGTTCAGCGGAAAACACAGGGGACGGGGGGGGGGGGGGCAACCAGGGCTTGACGGCAGGCCCTTGAAATGTCTCAATCAACAGGGAAGGGAGGAATCATTTGCCAAGGGCTGCAGTAATGCCCTGCGGGAAATCTCAGATGTGTCACGGGGAGGACTGCCAGGTGGAGGAACGCGTGAAGCAGACATGTTCCTAATCGCCTGATTAAGATCCCAGGAGCGTCTGTTGAAAAGCGTATGTCCTAAAGCACCTTCTTTCTGGCAACACGGCCAACCAGGCCTGCTCGGTTTCTCGCCTTGCCAGTAGAGAAACTCATCCTGAGAAGAGACCGTGTCTCCCAGAAGGGGGAGCTCCGACTCCACTTCTGGGGTCCAGAGAAGGCTTTGCCAAGGCCAGTGGTACTCTGAAGCAATCCGGTTCCCCTTGGGTTGAGAGCTGGCAGTGTTTAATATGGGCTTGGCATGGTCTATATCACACCTCCCCACCCACCCACCCACCCACCCACATACAAAACGACCCGCATCCTCATGGAAGGCAAAGGAGATGGAGTCTGTGTTAGAGATTTTCTCTCTCTCACACACACGCGCACAGACATCAATGACTCCTGTTTGAAAGGTGTAGTTACAAGACAGGGACTGTATTTTTAATAAGGGGGGAGGTTTACAGAGATAACGCGTAATGCCTTTCTCTCCGAAACCACTTTGCCAGACTCCAGACAGGAGGCCCCGGTGTTGAGCCAAAGTGCTGGCCTCTTCACTCAAGCGAGAGTGTCCCTATTAAAAAGGCATTCTGAAAATGGGTTAGGCTGATTGAATTTTCTCCTTGTAACCACCTTGGAAGGTAGCCTTGCTCAGACTGCCCGGGAAGGTTCCGGTCTGTCTAGGTTGCCAGCAGGGGAGAAGTGGAGGGGGGCGGCGGTTGTGGCTCCATGGTAGAGCATCTGCTTGGCATGTCATAAGGCCCCAGGTTCAATTCCTGGCAGCTCCAGTTAAAAGGATTAAGGAGCAGGGGAAGGGAAGGACCTTGACCGGAGGCCCTGGGGAGCTGCTGTCAGGCTGAGTAGGCAATACTGTCTTTGATGGACCGGTAGTCTCATCCAGTATAAGGCAGCTTCATATGTTCATATGTGTTCAGGAAACCCAGCCTGGCCTGTTCGCGTGCCTTTGATAGAAGCTGGATCTGCAGAAATTGGTGGGTGACACTTTGCCTGGGAAGGAAATGAACCTGCCCATGGCAGGAGATTAAAGGAGTCCAAGACCCACCTAAGGGGTTACTGGACAAAGTATCTCAGACACTCCACGATCTTCTCCGCTCCAGTACAGCAGCTCTTTCACTCCCCAGTTTCCTTTTGCAGCTTCCAGTAGTCATAGTGACGGTGGAGATGGGCTACCCAGTTGAGTCTGGCTTGGCCTGTTGGGCTTGCTCGTAAATCCAGCCTCTTTTTGGAACAAGAACTCACTGGATGCTGCGTGCTCAGCAATGTGCTGGTTGTTTTTTTTTCCTTTCTCTCTTTCTTTTAAAGAGCTGGAGCAAAATGAAGCTTTATCTTGTAAAACAGGAGACAGGAAGCGAGGGAGAACAGGTCCCCTGGACAGTTCATATACTGAAAAGGGGATGTTTGGCAAGTCATGGCAACTTGTCATTCCGGGGTGAGAAAATCTCAGCCCACCCAAAACCTCCCTGCTGCTCTCACTGTGCAATCCTAAATAGTGTTAGACCCCTCTAAACCCATTGACTAAAGTGAAATTTGAAGAGCGTAATGCTGTTTAGGATTGCGCTCTTAAAGGTACGGGAGATCTCCTTAAGGTTCCGGTTACTGTAAGGATAATGCAAAAAGGCGGACTCTCAGAACATTAGCAAATGTTGTTGGATCCTTGGGTTGAAGCTAGTGTAGCCAGAGAGGTTCTGGTTCTTTGGAAGAATCAGTGGCGATAATTTTGGATTGAACTGTATACCCCTCAATGTTTAACCGCTGAAAACAGGACGCAGTAGAACACCCCAATTAACCTACCGAAAATCACTGCACAAACCTTTTCCCCAAAGTGGAGCACATATTCCCTGTTTCTTTCCTCTTTTCACATCCACGTCAGCATATTTAGTTCTCTGCTTTCCATGGTTTGTGGGTTCATTTGTGTTCTGTGTATGTGCGACGTTCGCTTTTGGTGTGCTGTTGATGGGGTGTTTATGCTACGATGTACGTCATACATAGACCTATCATGCTGGTTTATTGATGCAGAGATGACATTGGGGGGGAAAGGGTGTGCTTTATGGAGAATATTTGGGATGAGGAAACAGGGCATAGGGTGAAACAAAAGGATCCTAATGTTCCGTTTGCACAGGGGAGATGTAAACTCAAATGGGAGACTGTGGGGGGGGGGTCAAAACAGCAGGGATGAGGAATTAAGAATCAGCCCTCTTCCAATTAAGTAGTATGGAATTCTCTCCTCCATCTGTTGCAGGGGGTACTCGTCGACTCTGCAATAGCATGTCTTCCATGTGTTTAAAAGCCAAATTATGTTTGTGCTTTTGGTTAAATATGCACCTGAAAAAACAACATTGTTTAATCATATGACCTCGTGGCTCAAAAGATGCCTCAGCAGCAGCAATGCACCGTTTGTGAAATGGTAGGCCGTGTGCTGCATGGTGCAGTAATGTCCATGCATGCACGTTTGTATGAATGCACGTTAGAGGCGCGATGTGTACACCCCTTTCGGCTTGGAGGTTTAAATTGCCAGAGCCCTGAAGGAAGGAGCTGATCCCTGAAAAGCAAAAAACGCTAGTGGCTTATGCTAAACTCGTGTAAGAAGGCACCCAGAATGGGTACAGATACTGATGAAACGTGGCCATGGATGTCACAGGGACAGGGACATGTGGACAAATGAAGCTCATGCAGCTGCTTTATACCAAATCAGACCTTTCAGTCACTCAGGGTCGATATTGTCTACTTAGATGGGCAGCAGCTTTCCAGAGTCTCAGGCAGAGGTCTTTCACATCACCGGCTGCGTGCCTGCTCTAACTGGAGATGCTGGAGATGGAAGTTGGGACCTGCCTCCAAGCAGTTTGAGAGCCAGTTTGGTGTCGTGGTTAAGTGCGTGGACTCTAATCTGGGAGAACCAGGTTTGATTCCCCACTCCTCCACTTGCACCTGGCTGGATGACCTTGGGCAAGCCATAGCTCTGGACCAGCTGTTCCCTCAAGGACAGCTTGGGAAAGAGCTCTCTCAGCCCCACCTACCTCACAGGGTGTCTGTTGTGGGGAGGGGAAGGGAAAGGAGTTTGTAAGTCGCTCTGAGACTCCCTTGGGGAGTGGAGGATGGGGTATAAGACCAATCTCTTCTTCTTCTTCTTCTTCTTCTTCTTCAAGCAGATGCTCTACCACCAAGCCACAGCCCCTTCCTCAAAACCAAGCTAACGAAGAAGAAACAGACTGTTCTTGCTAGACAGTGAGGAGGGGGCCTCCATTTAAAAGAATAGCACTGCTAAGATCTTCTTTGATTGGTAAGGTCTACCGTGCAAAGAGGAACCTTAGTGACAAAGGGGAGAAGGTGCTGGTTCAAGGCTAGAGCATTTGCTTTGCATGCAGAAGATCCCAGGTTCAAATCCCAGCATCTCCAGTAGTGGGTGATGTGAAAGATCTCAGCTTGAGACCCTGGAGAGCCACTGCCAGTCAGAGAAGACAAGGCTGATCTTGGTATGAATCAATTGAAGGCTGCTTCGTGTGTATTCAAGGGGGAGGTTATATTGATGTCTTATAGAAGATCATTCCACATTTTGCTCTACAAGGTGCTGGATTGCAAGCAAAGGCATCCTTCAGGCAGATTCCAAGTATCCAGATGCAAATTGTTTATCTAGGGTTGCCAGCCTCCAGGTGGGGCCTAGGGATATCCCACTTTTACAAGCGCCAGTTTGATGCAGTGGTTAAGTGTGCAGACTCTAATCTGGGAGAGCTGGGTTTGATTCCCCACTCCTCCACTTGCAGCTGCTGGATGACCTTGGGCAAGCCATAGTTCTGGCACAGCTGTCAGAGCTCTCTCAGCCCCACCTACCTCATGGGGTGTCCGTTGTGGGGAGGGGAAGGGGAAGGAGTTTGTAAGCCGCTCTGAGACTCCTTTGGGTATTGAAGGACGGGCCTTAAATCCAATCTCTTCTTCTTCTACAACTGATCTCCAGCTGACAGAGATCAGCTCCCCTGGAGAAAATGGCCACTTTGAAGGGTGGACTCTATGGCACTGTACCATGCTGAGGCCTCTCCCCTCCCTAAACACCGCCCTCTCCCAGATCCACCCCCCGAAGTCTCCAGGTATTTTCCAACACAGGCCTGGCAATTTATCTCTGATGGCCCATCCTACTGTTGGATGGAGGAGACAAGTCTCACTGGGTGTTTCTGTGCAGCCCATAAAAGGTTTACAGGGAAGGCAGCTGGCTCATTCCCTGGCCTTAACACCCTGCCAACAGCAAACCAGGTTGTTCCGTCCCTACGAAACCTTCCCAAAGATCACTTCATTGTACCCCTCTCCCTCCCTCCAGTCTCTCGAAGGTCACCAAGTCCGCTTGCAGCGGGGCAAGGAGAGAGGGCAGAGAGACTGGAACAGCTGTTCAATAGCCGCTGGAGCTGATGGGCAAAGAGGAAATCTGTGCCAACAACTAGACTGTGGAGATGCAGGGAGCGAAGAGAAGAGGCTAAAATCTGGATTCCGTTCTCTTCTTCTTTTTTCATATATATATGGTAAAGGGACGTCCCCATTCTCTGGAATCTCTAGTGAAAAGATCGCAAGCAGCAGGTGCTGGGAAAGACGTCGCTCTGCTTGAGACTCACTGAGTACACAGTACCATCTAAATGGTCTGAGGGGGTCCCATTTGCACGAGGACAGGCTGTGGCTCAGTGGCACAACACACGCTTTGTCTCCTGAAGGCCATGAGTTCAGTCCTCCAGGTATATTGAGTTCTTGAAGGACCTCAGAACACCAATGTTAGGGAAGACCTTTCTCTTCTTTTGAGTTGCTGCCAGTTAGAGTAAACAACACCCCCCAGGTGGGCCCATGGTCTGGTCGGATGTCAGGCGGCTTTGTAAGTTCTTTTTGCTTGCCAAATATTTCTTCGAGATGCTTTCCCAAGTGGTCGAGATTTGAATTTCTGTGAACAGCAATACCTGTGGTGTAGTGTTTAGATGAGGAAGTCCAAAGAGACCTGAACTGTTGGGTCTGGAAGCTCACTGGGTGACCTTGGGCTAGGGTTGCCAACCCCAGTTTGGGAAATCTCTGGAGATTTCAGGACAGTGCTCATGTAGGGTGGAGTTTGTGAAGGGGAGGGACTTCTGCAGGGGGTGTGATGTCACAGAGTCCACCCTCCAAAGGTGCCACTTCCTCCAGGGGAATTAATCTCTGTAGTCTGTAGATCAGCTGTAATTCTGGGAGAACTCCAGGCCCTCCCTGGAAGTTGCCAAAGATATCTTGGGACAGTTGCGCACGCTCAGCCTAACCTAGGCTGATTCTGCATTGGCTTTTTCCTCTGTTGTTTTAGCAAACCCACGTTCAAACAGAAATTCCCCTCTGCATTGCATGCTGCTTTCACTTCCTTTGATCAACAGATTTTATGGTACCCTTCACACTGCAAGCTGCTTTTGCTTTCTTTGGTCATCAGGTTTTAGGGTACCTTCTGCATAGATTTATGGTCGTTCAGGGGTGACTTTGCAATCAGTACGGCATTGCCCCTAGATACCTGAATGTGGTTTTGAGCTGCACAGTTTCCTCCCAGTTGAGAAAAGGTGGAGCCAATGCTTGATGCAGAATCACCCCAAGTTTACAGGGTGGCTATGAAGATTGAATGGAGAAGGGGATACCCTTGCAGGCATCCCTGAGCTTAGGGTTGCCAAATCTAACTTACATTTTAGCAGGGGGAATCCGGTTCTCTTCGGGAGTCTTCTAGTGCATGTGCAAAGCGTGCGCCCCGTGATGACGTCACCCAGAAGTGACATCATCACACTGGGCACGCTGGGGGTGGGACCTCTATAATTCGAGAGAAAACCATAGAGTTTTCCCTTGAATGATAGAGCATCCTTCCCCGAACTGTGCCCGACACGATGACGTCATCTCCAGGTGATGTCATCACGCTGGGCACATCTCCTCAGCCCAGCAATTTGGGGGTGGGGTTCCCCTCGGCAGCCCAATCCGGGCCGGCAGGGGGCGGGCCAATCGAGCGGGAGTTTCCCCACCCCCTGGGGGACTTGGCAACCTTACCTGAGTTCCCTGGGTGGGATGTTAACGTGTAGAAAGAGAGGCTTTTGAAATATTCTGGAGGTCTCCAGGTTGTGCTAAACTTAAGAATCAGCTTCGGTGAAGGAAGGGGCATTTAGAACTGCCTGCCATTTAGAAATGCATCAGAGTGATAGGGCCATTTCTTCTTTTAAAAAATGAGGATGAAAACCCAGAGCTTTATTCCCCTGAGAAGGGAATGGAGTAAAACACATCATTCCAGAAAATGGCTTGGCCAGCCTTTTCCCTGGCAGGACTGTGGAAACTTTACCAGCTGGGTGAAAATTCAGCAGGCCCAACATCTCCTGTTGTACTATTTCCCATGTCAGCTAGGATTTAGCCTTCCAATTAAGAGCTGTGTGCATAATTCCCAACCACTCATGACAACCCAGTGCAGTAAATTTGTTTGAAAGAGACAGAGAAAGAGAGAAAGCAAAGGGATTAGGGCCGCTTTGCCTGGAGCCACACATTGCTGAATATTGCACTATTGGGATGCTCCAGAAATCTTTTGTAAGACAGCTTTTCTGTGTGAAAAAGACAATTGCGTGAAAAAGACAATTGGGTTATGCAGGGGTCCGTTGGAGCAGGAGCACACAGGAGCGCAGCTCCGGGAGTGAGGAGCCCAGGGGGCGGGCACATGACCAAGCCCCGCCCCCTCCTCGGCTTCCCCGAGCAGTGCAGAGGCGCAGCGCCCCGGGGAAAGCCCTGCTAGGGTCTTTATTGTTTTTAATGTTTTGTTTTAATATTGATAATTTTATCATTGTTCCTTTTATGACTGTGTGCTGCTTTTCCAGAGACTTGTTCAAGGTGGCATATACATTTTTTAAGTATACCATTTTTTATCTGTGCACATGGCACATAAGTACTGGAGAAATTTCACCAACCCATCAGCAGCTTCCACCCCATCAGTTTGGTGTAGTGGCCAGGAGTTGGACTCTAATCTGGGAGAACCGGGTTTGATTCCCCACTCCTCCACATGCAGCTGCTGGTGTGACCTTGGGCCAGTCACAAGTTCTCTCAGAGCTGTTCTCTCATGAGCCGTTCTCAAAAGACCTCTCTCAGTCCCACCTACCTCACAGGGTGTCTTGTTGTGGGGAGGGGAAGGGAAACGGATGGGTGGTGCACATGTCCTGGGTATCTCCAGTCTACTTGAAACCTGGTGGTTTCAAGGGAGCAGGAAGAGAATGAGGGTGTGTTCTTTATACTTATTTTTATTGCACAAAGTATTGGATGGGGAAGGGAATGGAGGAAGAGCAGGTCAGTTTCACTCACCTGTGGAGTAGAGCTGAGGGGTGGGTGTTGCCTTCTGACTCACTTCCGGTATGTTAGGGGGTGTGGCATATGCAAATGAGTTATGCTAATGAGCTCCTGCACCTCTTTTTCTATGAAATGACCCCTGGGGTTATGAATGCCTTGCTATAGCAGCCCCAGCGTGAATGCAACCCCAGCGAACTTCCAGGCTGAACTGGGATCTGAACTTGGGTTTCTCATCTCCAGCTTTCTAACAGCCTTTAGAATAGTGGTTCTTGCAGAGTGTCGGGGAGGGGGGGGTGTTTGCATCCTCTAGAGGGTCGGTGGAGTACGTTAAATCTCAAGGTGAGAATCCACATGCATGAAGGAATACCATGTCTTTCCTCAAAGCCTCTCCTCAGCCTTCTCTTCCTTTTCCTAGTAAGGGTCCCACGCTCAGTGTCTTCTTGTAGGAGAAAATAGTGAGAGCAGGACTCACTAACATTTATTTTTTGTGGTGAATTCACTGCATCATGACCCCGTTGGGTTTTCAAGGCATGAGATGTCCGGAGGTGGTTTGCCATTGCCTGCCTCTGCATAGCAACCATGGTGCTCCTTGGTGGTCCCCCATCCAAATACTAGCCAGGGCTGACCCTGCTTAGCTGCCGAGATCCGATGCAATTGGGCTAGCCTGGGCTATCTGGGTCAGGGCTGTCACTAACATAGACTTTCCAAAACGACCAAAAGGAGAATAGGGATATCTGTGCTTGGGGACGCTCTTGTTTTCATGTTAAGGGCACTTTCACACACACTAAATAGCACACTTTCAATACCCTTTCAGCGCACTTTGCAACTGGATCTTGCCGTGTGGAATGGCAAAACCCACTTGCAAAGAGTCGCTGAAGTGGGTGGAAACGGCATGATTTGGCATGTGGGAGAGCGTTTGCCTGTGGTCTCCACCCCACACGTTTTTGCGCTTTGCTGATTGCTCTTCAGGCCTTGTAGTTCATTCACTCTGCAATAGCTTCTCTTTTTTTGGTCCCCTCCATGGTTCATAAGGTTTGGGACTGGATCAGTCCCATTAGATGGATATCAGCTTCATTGTGGTTCTGAGCAGTCAGCTCCAAGCACACTGTTTTTGGCTCAGCAGCTTTATGGTGCCGTCCTAAGCACAGTTGAGGGTTGCTAGCCTCCAGGTGGGGCCTGGAGATCTCCTGGAATCGCTAGACTACAGAGATCAGTCCCCCTGGAGAAAATGGCAGCTTGGGAGGGTGGGCTCTGTTGGCATCACATCGCTGCTGAGCTGTCTTTCTTCTCCAAACCCCGGTCTCCCCAGGATTGATCCCCAAATCTCCAGGAGCTGCCCATTCCAGAGTTGGTAACCCTAGCAGAGTAACCCCTGTCTAAGCTCACTGCCTCCAAGGTGGGACACCTTTTTCTATGGATAGATGTGGGAGGGGGCAGAGGGATAAAAGGGGAGCAGTGTACTGGTATATTTGGTGTCCATGCTCATGCACTGACGTGCATGTGCGCTAGAGCTGAGTTCTGCTTTTTTGAAGGGAGGGGACCCTGAGAGGATTCCAAAGCAAACGTGTGCACTAATGCATGTCTAGAAGGATGCCTCCAGCATCTTTGCAAAAAGGAAGAAACAAGACATTGTTTTTCCAGAGGGGACTACTGGAAAATAGGGAATGTCCTTGGTAAACAGGGACCATAGGAGGGTATCCAGTTACCCACACATCCATATTTACTTGAGTGGTGGTGGGAAGGGGAAAAAATGGCCATGTCAGCTGTGTTGCTACATCAGTTCTGGGGAAAACCTGGAAATGATGTAGGATAGCTCTAGGGATTGCTGGAGACTCTGTGGTTTTGCCAGAGTTTCTGGTGATTCCTAGAGCTTCCCTACATCACTTCCGGGTTCTCTCTGGAAATGATGTAGAAACGCGGCCAATGTACCCCCCCCCCACGTCCCTCCCTTCAACCCCCCCACCAGTTGCCAGGCTTGACCTCATGACCTCTTCTTTTTGACAGCACACTTTGTTAAAAACTTAGTCTTGCTTTTATGTAAATAAAGTTGTATGTTTTGGGAACAGAAGGAGGAGAGGTGAATAAAATACAAGCCAGTTACGAGAGGCTTAAGTTCTTTTTCAAAGGGGGGGGGGGAAATCACTCTGCCTCACTTTAAACCAGCCTCCATCTCCTGAGTCTGACCTGCACACCACTGTTAATGGTGCAAATACCCTGCCATTAGCTGGGTGTGCGCACACACATTTTGTAATACCAGTAATATTGATGGTTCAGTAAGGACAGGTCTCTCAGTTACTCCTGACTGTGAATGAAATCTCCATGTTCAGGAGTGGTATAGCTGTAGATGTTATTTGGTACAAGGGAACCGTGAGAGGAGGGGGCTTCTGAGAGGCATCTGGTCACTCTTATGGAAAGCAGGACATTGGACGAGGTGAATTTGGGGACTGATCTGGGAGGGTCTTTCTCATGTTCTGCTTGGGAAATACTTGCTGCTATCTAGAGAGCCGGGGGGAGGGGACATTTTCTGTGATGCATGTTGCCAGCTTTTTGGGGTGCGGGTGGGGGTGGAAGCATCCTTAGCAAGCTGAAACAGCATCTCACAAATAATCATCATCACGTCTCCAAGCTCGGTGATCAACCTCCAGCTTTCCTGTTTGACCCCCTTGAGACATCCCCTTGATTGTTCTCTCTCCACTTTTCTTGATTGGTTTTGTCTCACTTGGCTTGATTGGTTTCCTGGCAAATGAGCATATGGCATCCCATCACCTTAATATTTGCCTTTGCTCATTCCTGTGTTTCGTTCCTTCAACTTTTTCTGCCCCCCCCCCCCCCGATGGTTTGTTTAGCTGTTTGAGAAACCTCCTGTAAAACTTCACTCCTGTGTTACTTGAGGGCTGGTAACCAGCTCAGTCTCACTGGATAGATCTCAGCTTGGTTGTGGCTTCTGAACAGTTAGCTCCAAGAGTGATTTCTGGCATCTGGGATTTGGAGCATCCTTATCGTGCCATCTAGGGTTGCCATTCAGTGTTCCCTCGAAGCTGAGTCGGTCTGAGCTAGCTCGCAGTTTTTTAGCCTCCGGCTCACACCTTTGTGTCTTCGCTCAGGAAGGATGGCTCCAGAGCAAACTGATGTATGCAGCAGCCAGATGGTCGTTCACAACTTTAATGCTAGTAGTTCACAAAGCAGAATTTTTGCTCACAAGACTCCACAGCTTAAAGAGAGCATTGCTCCAGGGAGCACCTAGAGATCTCCAGATATTAGAACTGATCTCCAGATTATCAAGAGTCGTTCCTCTTGAGAAAATGGCTGCTTTGGAGAGTGGATTCCATGGCCTGTACCCTGCTGAGGTCCTTCCCCTCCCCAAACCCCGCCCTCTCCTGGAACTACCCCCCAACATTTACAGGTATTTCCCAACCCAGAGCTGGCAATTCTAGTGCCATCCTAAGTCCATGTTGACTCATAAGGGTGCAACTCTGTTTTGGATAGCTCTGTTTGTTGTATAGTTGCTGTGAATGCTGAGATCTATTTTTGGTGCTCAAAGTATTATGTAATTATATTGTAACTCTGGGAACAGCTCTGTAAGGTGTGGGGAGAGGGATGGGGAAAAATGATTTGCCTAATGCCTTCTAATCAGGTTTACCAGGCTTTGGGGCTCAGCCTCCTCATAGAATCATAGAGTTGGAAGGGACCTCCAGGGCCATCTAGTCCAACCTCCTGAACAGCACAGGAAAATCACAGATACCTCCCCCACACACCCCAAGTGACTGCTGTTCCATGCCTAGAAGATGGCAAAACAACAACAACAACAACCCTCCAGGATCCCTGGCCAAACTGGCCTGGAGAAAAATGACTTCCTGACCCCAAAGTGGTGATCGGCACTTCCCTGGGCATGTAAGAACGGGCCACAAGAACTAAGCACTGAGGCAACCCTTCCTGCCCTCCCTTCTCCTGATCTGCCTAAGTTCACAGAATGAGCATTGCAGTCAGATGACCATCTAGCCTCTGCTTGAACACCTCCAAAGAACCACCTCCTGAGAAAGCCTGTTCCACTGAGGAACTGTCTTAACTGTCTTAACTGTCCTAATGTTTAGTCAAAAACTCTTCTGATTTAATTTCAACCCACTGGTTCTGGTCCAACCTTCTGGAGCAACAGAAAACAACTCTGTACCCTCCTCTATGTGATAGCCCTTCAAGTACTTGAAGATGGTTCTCATATCACCTCTCAGTCATCTCCTCTCATGGTGGCAAATTGAAATCTCTGGCCCATCAGCTGGCCCATAAACTTAATGGACTCTTTTAAGACTGAATGCTTTTTGCTTTCCACCCAAAAGGACTTTATAAACCCACATCCACCCTGAAATGCTACAAACAGGATTTGGATAAGAACTGAGAAACCTCAGAGGTGGGTTTTTCATAACGTCACCCCTTCCTCCAGTGTGGACTTTGTAGGCTGTGCATGGGTGTTGTGTCCTCTTAGAAGTGGAACGGAGCTGAATAAACACAGAGATCCTTAAATCCCCTTGTGCAGACGTATCCTATGTGTCAGTTTTTGGAAACAATTTTTGAACATATTGTTGGTCATGGTGGAATGCTCCTGAATAAGGCTCTTTGGGGAAACCAGTTTCTGCTGCTGGATTGCATTATGCATCATTTTTAAACTTCCAGGTTGCTTTGACCCCCAAATGTGGACTTTGGGGACAAAGAAGAGAGTAGCATTAAAACCTGGTTCGGATATTTAGAAGCCTGTGATCAATTTACATGGAATAAACGGGCAAATGAAAATCTCAGGATTGCACGCACGTACATGTGCAGGTTTGTGGGCGCACGGATGCATGCATAATTCTTGTGACTTTCATCATCCATGGTCTATCTCATAGAAAAGACAGAAAGAAAACAGTTAAGCACATAGACATGCATTATTTATCATGTGCAATTGCAAGCTTGTGCATTTGTAAGAATGTCAAGTGGCAAGAAAAACACTTCTAGATCAGAACAAAGGCCCCTCTAATCCACCATCTTCTTTGCATCTCCATAAAGTCTATAAACTGGTATGTAGGCATCAGGTCTTCTGCATTGCTGCCTCCAGACAACTGATACTTGGAGGTATATTGTCTCTGGACATGGAGGTTTATTGTCTATGTATTTATTATGAATTTATTAAATTTGATTTATAAAACTGCCCTTCCCTGTAGAACAGGGCTCAGGATGGTACACATCAGTATAAAAAGATACACATATACATAATGGAAAGTACTGGAGTCGGGAGGCGAGTTGTAGGATGATCATAGCAAAGACTTTATTAAGTGAATCAGCATGTTCAAGAGATGGTCAGATCAAGCATGCAGCCAGGGCTCCAGGGCCCTGCTTATATGCCGGCCGGAGCCACACCTCTGGCCGCACCCAAAATACCTGATAGGGGCTTAGCATATGCATATAGTTCTGATAGGGCCTTAAGTCTTAAGTTGTAGTTCATAGGTCCCCCACAGAAGACCTAGGCTGGCTATTGGTGGTCGTTTTGGATCCGACTGTCTATTGTTCTACCTGGCTGAAGCTCAGGTAGAATCGGGCCATGTGCTCTGACCGCATGGCGGTCGCCATTTTGTGACTAGTACACAACACCTAATAAAATCATATTTAAACCCATACTATAGTACAGCAAAAAAAACACCTATATCTACTGAGTTGGCAATGGAACTGCTTAAAAATATGCTATGGCTTCATGGGGAAGGGGAAGGCAAGAGAAACAGGTGTGCCAGCCAGATGGAAAACCGTCACTGTCCTCCACCAAATGCCCGGCGGAACACCTCTGCCTTACATGCCTTGCGGAATGGCATTAAGTCCCACAGGGCACAGATGTCATTCAGCAGAGAGTTCCGCCAGGTCGGGGCCAGGGCCAAGAACACCCTGGCCCTGGTTGAGGACCTCTGGTTGTCTCTCGGGCTGGGGACCAACAGCAGGCTCTTCTCAGCTAAGCATAACACTCTTTGAGCAGGGTATACCAGAAGAAGTGGTCCCGAAGACACGTGGGTCCCTGACTGCTAAGGACCTTAAAGCTCAACACCATAACCTTGAACCTGATCTGGTACTCCACCAGAAGCCAATGCAGCTCACGGAGCACAGGTTGGATATGTGCTGTACATGGAGTTCCCGTGAGGACCCGCGCTGTGGCATTTTGGATCAGTTGGAGTTTCCAGGTCAGTCTCAAGGGTAGCCCTACGTAGAGCGAGTTGCAGTAGTCTAATATGGAGGTGACCATTGCATGGATTACTGTGGTTAGGGCCTCCACTGATAAGGAGACATCCAGGATCACACTCAGGCTCCTGACAGTTGACGCCAGTGTCAAGGGCACACCATCAAGAGCTGGAGTTGGCACCCCAACACTAAGTCTCCCCTTTTCAACCACAGAACCTCTGTCTTTGCGGGATTCAGCCTCAGCTGGCTTTGCTTCAACCCTCCCGCCACAGCCTCCAAACTCTCAGCCAGGTTCATTGGGGTGGTATCTGGCTGGCCGCCCACCAGCGGATATAGCTGGGTGTCATCAGCATACTGGTGATGCCTCAGCACAAAACTCCACACCCCTTGGGCGAGGGGGTGCATATAGATGTTAAATAACATCAGGGAGAGGATTGCCCCCTGAGGGACCCCATATACTAGTGGGAGCCTAGTTGACAATCTCTCTCTGAGTGCCACCCTCGGTCCTTGACCTTGGAGAAATGAGGCAAGCCACTTCAAGGCTCCCCCACAAACTACTGTGTCAGCAAGGTGGTGGGTCAAAAGATCGTGACTGGCCATGTCGAACACTGCTGTAAGATCAGGCAAGAACAGCAGCGCCAACCTGCCTCAATCCAGCTGTTTGCGGAGATAATCTGTGAGGGCGGCCAATGCTGTCTCCATCCCATGGCCGGGGCAGAAGCCGGACTGGAATGGGTCCAGTGCCGATGTATCATCCAGGAATTCCTGGAGCTGTTCTGCCGTCACTCTCTCAATTACCTTATCCAGAAACGAAAGATTCGAGACTGGGCGGTGATTGGAAGGATCCATAGGGTCCAAGGCTGGTTTCTTCAAGAGCGGTACAACCACAGCCTGCAACCTTCCTCCTGTGGCCTTTAGACCTTGACAGGCAGTCTCACTAAAGAGTTCTTTGAGCGGGAGAACAAACATGGGGACAAGGGTGACCCGGTAGATGTTGTTTACCTAGACTTCCAGAAAGCTTTTAATAAAGTTCCTCCTCAAAGGATCCTAAGTAAACTCAGCAATCGTGGGATAACAGGACAAGTCCCCTTGTGGATTAATAAAGGTAAAGGTTTCCCTTGCTCAGAAGCCAGTTGAATCCAACTCTATGTGGTGATGCTCATCTCCGGACCATTTCCAAGCTGAAGAGCCAGCACCGTCCAAAGACTTTTTCGTGGTCATGTGGCCGGCATGGCTAAATGCCGAGGTGTGAGGAATGCTGTTACTGTCCCACTGCAGTGGTACCTATTTATCTATGTGCAATTTCTTGCTTTCAAACTGCTAGGTTGGCAGGAGCTGGGGCCAGAGACGGGAGCTCACTCTGTCACGTGGCACTTGGGTCTCGAATGGCCGAGCTACAGACTTTCCGGTCTGCAGCTCAGCATCTTAACCTATGAGCCACCACGGCCTCCCTTGTGGATTGCAAACTGGTTAATTAACAGGAAACAGAGAGTGAGTATAAATGGGCAATTTTCACAGTGGAAGGTGGTAAGCAGTGGGGTACCGCAGAGCTCGGTACTAGGTCCGGTGCTTTTTAACTTGTTCATTAATGATCTGGAGTTGGGAGTAAGCAGTGAAGTGGCTAAGTTTGCAGACGGCACTAAGTTGTTCGGAGCGGTGAAAACCAGGGAAGACTGTGAGGCGCTCCAGAGGGAGGATCTGTCAAGGCTTGGCGAGTGGGCGTCAATGTGGCAAATGAAATTCAACGTGGGCAAGTGCAAAGTAATGCATAATGCACATTGGAGCTAAAAATCTTACCTATAAATATATGTTGATGGGGTCCAAACTGGCAGTAATTGACCAGGAGAGAGATCTTGGAGTTGTGGTAGATAACTTACTGAAGATGTTGACTCAGGGTGTGACTGCAATAAAAAAGCAAAATTTTTATGTTGGGGATTATTAGGAAGGGGATTGAAAACAAATTGGCCAGTATCATAATGCCCCTGTATAAATCGATGGCGTGGCCTCATTTGGAATACTGTGTACAGTTCTGGTCATCGCACCTCAAAAAAGATATAGCATTGGGAAAAGTGCAGAAAAGGGCAACTAAAATGATTTAAGGTAATGAAACACCTTCCCTGTGAAGAAAGGTTAAAGAGGTTAGGGCTTTTTAACTTGGAGAAATGACAATTGAGGGTGACATGGTAAGAGGTTTACAAAATTATGCATGGGATAGAGAAGATAGATAAAGAAGTTCTTTTCCCCCTTTCTCACAATACAAAAACTTGTGGACACTCAATGAAATTAATGAGCAGTCTTAGAACAGATGAAAGGAAGTACCTCTTCCCCCAAAGAGTAATTAACACGTGGAATTCACTGCCCTAGGAAGTGGTGGTGGCTACAAGCATAGACAGCTTCAAGAGGGGATTAGATAAACATGCGGAGCAGAAGTCCATCAGTGGCTATTAGCCACCAGGTCTGGATGGAACACTCTGTCTGAGGCAGTGATGCTCTGTATTCTTAATGCTTGGGGGACAACAGTTGAAGGTTTCTGGAGTTCTGATCCCTCTGATGAACCTCCTGATGGCACCAGGGTTTTGGCCGCTGTGTGACACAGAGTATTGGACTGGATAGGTCATTGGCCTGATCCAATATAGCTTCTCTCAAGTTCTTATGTCAGTGCTTGCGCTGTTGGGGCCAACCTGAATCCTTCCTTGTAGATGTTCTTCCTGGTAGGCAAATGTGCAACCTTCCTTTGGCTCTTGGACTTCTGGGGAATGGCGGAGGCCAGAATGGCCTTGTGCAGTCCTTGGGTAATAGGAGTAGACTGGCCATTTAACTTACAGGGAAATTTTCCGGTGGGCCACTGCTGTAGAGGGCTACTTGTTGGCCAGGAGCAAGCAAAGCCAAGGCCCTCAGTAACTTTACCAATGCTTTAGGGGCCACTTGGCTAAGACCAGGGGTCCATTGGAGCGGGAGCGCACAGGAGCACAGCTCCGGGAGTGAGGAGCCCAGGGGGCGGGCACATGACCAAGCCCCGCCCCCTCCTCGGCTTCCCCGAGCAGTGCAGAGGCGCAGCGCCCCGGGGAAAGCCCTGCTAGGGTCTTTATTGTTTTTAATGTTTTGTTTTAATATTGATCATTTTATCATTGTTCCTTTTATGACTGTGTGCTGCTTTTTCAGAGACTTGCTCAAGGTGGCATATAAATTTTCTAAGTATACCATTTTTTATCTGGGCACATGGCACATAAGTACTGGAGAAATTTCACCAACCCTTCAGCAGCTTCCACCCCATCAGTTTGGTGTAGTGGCCAGGAGTTGGACTCTAATCTGGGAGAACCGGGTTTGATCCCCCACTCCTCCACATGCAGCTGCTGGTGTGACCTTGGGCCAGTCACAAGTTCTCTCAGAGCTGTTCTCTCATGAGCAGTTCTCAAAAGACCTCTCTCAGCCCCACCTACCTCACAGGGTATCTTGTTGTGGGGAGAGGAAGGGAAAGGGATGGGTGGTGCACATGTCCTGGGTATCTCAAGTCTACTTGAAACCTGGTGGTTTCAAGGGAGCAGGAAGAGAATGAGGGTGTGTTCTTGACGCTTATTTTTATTGCACAAAGTATTGGATGGGGAAGGGAATGGAGGAAGAGCAGGTCAGTTTCACTCACCTGTGGAGTGGAGCCTGAGGGGTGGGTGTTGCCTTCTGACACACTTCCGGTATGTTAGGGGGTGTGGCATATGCAAACGAGTTATGCAAACGAGTTAGGCTAATGAGTTCCTGCACCTCTTTTTCTACGAAATGACCCCTGGCTAAGACCCTTCATCAGCAATGACAATGGGTGCCAGCTCGTTACCAAGGGTACCTTCTGCACTGCTGCCAGTTTGGGAGTGCAATGGGAGAGCCAATGCCCATTGGCCCCACTGAACTGAGTCACCCTGAAGAACTGGCTTGTAGCACCACATGAGGCCATTCAACTGGGCTTGCTCCAGGGCTATTTTCACTTCTCAATGCACGCCTTCTAGGCAGCTGCCAGTCTGAGCAATGAGTCGAGGAGCAAAGTCCATGCAGCTGCTTGTTCTCCAGCCAACATCTCTAAGCCCTTGGATCTCTGGCCATCAGCTTCTGATTGTGGCTGTCAGGATCCACATTGCCTTTCTATGGATTTAGGAAGCAGTGTCTCCATTTAGACTTAGCCAAATTGTGATTTGCAATTGGATTTAGAAATGATGTCTAGAAGTTTGTTTGCCAGCTAAAGAGAAGAAACCTGAACCCTGGTTTTGGTGTGAATCAAAAAACATGGCCTGAAAGGGGTTTACCTGCCATGGTTTGGCACAGTGTCTGAATTATGAATGATGACGACTGCTGAATTGCAATTGATAATGAAGCTCAAGACAATGCACCCACCTGGACTGAAACAAGACCTAGGCTTCCTGTCTCATTACCAATGCTGATTTCTCCACACCGATTACCCCGCTGCATTTCTCACCTAATCCAATCATGCCTGCTATTGTTATTCACCTCCTATTGTCATTTGCCTGCTAATGTCACTCGACATCTGAGGTCACTCCACTTTCCAATAAATAGGACAGATGGATTCCCATTCTAGCTGTATCTGAAGAATTGAGCAGTGACTCACAAAAGCTCCTGCCCTGCCACATATTTTGTCAGTCTTTAATACTGGACTCTTGCTCTTTTTTACTGAATTATGCACTGTTTGTAAGTTCCCAGATTGCTTTTCCAAAAACAAAAACAAACAAACCTGAAAACACAAACAAACAAACAAACAAAAACACCTTGGCCTTGGGGTGTAATGAATGAAGTAACATTCAAAGCTGGTACTCGCTGTGGTTTTGGTTTGGTGTCTGAACTGACACACTTAGTACGGCCATTGTTGTGCCCCCATTGAGATGGAAATGCTGATATAACATGGAAGCAGACAAACCACTCTCAACCGTGGTTTGTTGCTAGGTTTAAACACTCAAACTGTGGTTTGACTTCTAATCTGTGATTAATGCAAACCATGGTTAGATGTGATGTCTGAGTCAAGAATGGTTAAAAGCTTGCCGAACTGCTAGGAAAAAAAAGGTATCCAGATACAACGGAGGGGATGTCCTTCCCCCTTTCTCAGTAGGGTTGCCAAGTCTTCAAAACTCACCGGTGGGGGGGGGAGTCCTCCTCCAGCTGGGAGTCTCTCCTGGCGCGCACACGAAGCATGCGTGCCCAGCGATGTCACTGGAAGTGACGTCAGCACATTGGGGGCGTTGCCAGGGCGACGCTCTGGCAATCGCCCCAAAACTTTATGGTATCATAGAGTTTTGGGGCGATTGCCAGAGCGTCGCCCTGGCAATGCCCCCAATGTGCTGACGTCACTTCCGGTGACGTCATTACGTCGTCCTCGCTGGACGACTTCGGGGGTGGGGTTCCCCTTCGGGGGATCCCCCACCCCCCGGGCTGACTTGGCAGCCCTATTTCTCAGGGACATTCCTTATTTTTTGGTACCCTGGCGAATCGCTGGCCTTGGTTTTGCCATTTCCCAGAACATCTTTGGTTAGTCCGACTTGAGCTCCTCAGGGCTCAGCTGCTTCTTCCAGTCTCAAGAGGTCAATCCTCTGCCTACTTCCCCGTAGGGATGCATCATGATTCTTGAGCACACACATGCCACTGCCTTTGCATGAACACTGTGGCACTATGCCTGCTAAGCATGCTGTTCTGAATGACTGCTAGACTGTGGAACATTGAGCAGGGGGTTAGACTAGATGACCCGTACAGCCCCTTCCAACGCAGTGATTCTATGAGTCACTGTGGAACGTTGGACTAGAAGGACCCGTGACATCAGGCAGCTTCCTACGTTTTGGTTATGCTTGCCTTAGCAGGAGAAACTGGGGCACGTGCTGCCTCTCCTAGCCCTGCAGCTCTGCAATATGAGCCCCACAGCACTGACTGAAATCCCGCCCTTGTCTTTTTCCTGCAACCGGCCCCTTTAGCTAGGAACGAACCAGCTGCTGCTTAGAGAGGAGGAATGGTAAATCTGGGGATCAAGGCAGCATGCACCTTGATCAGTAGTTTTATAACTTGTGGGACAGAGAACATCAATAGGAGTGCGCGCGGGGGGGGGGGGGGAGTGCAAACAGCTGAAGGAGCAATAACATTTCAGGGACAATGAAGCCAAGAAGATTGGGAGGGATTTGGGCGGCCCAGAAAGGGAGGAGAAGACTTGACAGCTGGCATTTAATTTCTAAGCAGATCCTAGGACGGGGATTCAATCTAAGGCCAACTAGTCCTACCCGATATCCAGAGATGCACGTGTGATTTATGTGAAATTATACCGGTCTTGTCAAAGCAGAGAAATGAAGGATTGCATGTCAAATGTGTTTACATGTAATGCATTCTGGGTTCTGTCCAACGCAGTATTTCCATGGATGGGCAGACTTCCACCCGCGGATCATGATTTCCATGGATCCCCCTCTATGACAGCTCAAGTTGCCCCCTGAAATACAGCTCTGGGGTGTGGGGAGAGTGGACTCCCAGGAAGAGGGCTTGAGGAGCCGTTTGGGGCTACCATGGGAAGGGGGACCCGTGGAAGTCACATGCAGTGGGCGGAAGTCTTCGCTCTTACATGTAAACACCTGCAGAAATACTGTGCTGGGTTCAACTGGCCTTGCACTGGTGTTGGTACTGCACTGGTGTCGTGATAGAGTTGTTGGGGTGAGGGCTGATGGCAGGGAAGCCTCCAACTCTGATTGGATGAAATCGTTCAATGTCTCGGAATGGGCACAGAGTCCTGAGAGAATGCGACAAGCGGCACAGAACGTTCGCTGACAGTCTCCTCTGAGGGAAGTGAGAGGTCAGTGTACTTGGTGCTAAAAAAAATCACATGGCTTCTAGGCCCGGGAAAGGGAGACAGGCTGAGGAAGGAGAGGCCTCTGGAGGCGGGGCAGCAAAGAGACAAATAGAGCAAGCCAGAAGAGAGCAACTTGGCCTCCTTTTATACTTTTGACTAGGGCCGATGCGCACACATCAGCAGGCAGATGTTTTCCTGGTACTGAGCCAGACATCGTCTGCTCAGTGCTGTGGATCAAACTGACGCGGAAGGGATAGAAGCTCCAGGGCCAGTTCAGGAGGTAGGGACCCTGACAGGGAGTTTGGAGGCTCTGAGGTCAGGGAAAGACAGCAGAGTCCACATTAGAGGAACCTGAACGAAAAGCTAGTAGAGAAAACAGAGGCCTAAGGAGAAGATAAGCACAGAACCAAGGGCGGGAGAAAGCAAAGGCAGAAACTGGAGGGGGTGAGGAAGAGTGTTAGGCCAGCTTTCCATGAAAGGATGCTGGCTGAGCACCAGGGTAACTGAAGGCAGTGGCACAGATCTAGGCTTGCCAATCTGCAGGTGGGGCCTGGAGATAGGGTTGCCAAACTGCCTGGTGGTGCGGGTAGGAGTCTCCTGTTTTTTGGTGCCCCTCTCCTCCCCCAATGACCCCTCTTACTGGCAGGGGCCCAGAAATCATCACAACATGCCTATGAAAAATGAAAGTGATGTGGGCACATTGGAGACATTGTGGGGGGGGGGGGGCAATGGTTTTTGGGCCAAACTCTATGATTTGAAGTTAATTCTACCATAGAGTTTTTGCTCAAAAACCAGAGCATCGCCCCTGACATGCCTGTATCACTTCCTGTTTACGTATGCAAGTCATGACACTCCTCCACACTACCGGAAAGCCCCTCCTCCTCCCCCATCAGCATAAGAACATAAGAGAAGCCAATGTTGGATCAGGCCAGTGGCCCATCCAGTCCAACACTCTGTCACAAAGTTGGCAAAAACACCAGGTGCCCTCAGAAAGTCCAGCAGTGGGGGCAGGAAGCCCTCCTACTGTTGCCCCCCCCCCCAGCACCAAGACAATCGGACCTGGCAACTCCACCTGGAGATCTCCTGGAATTAGAACTGATTTCCAGGCCTACTTGGGACAGGCTCTCAGAGCTACTTTGAGGATAAAATGGAGGAGTAGGGAACTGTGTATGCTATCCTAAGCTTCTTGAGGGAAGGGAGAGATAAAAATATAACACAACAATAAATAAAACTGAATCCAAGTTCATGATGTCAGTTGCGTTGCCAAGTCCGGGTTGGAAAATACCTGGGGACTTTGGGGGTGGAGCCAGGAGAAGGTGGGGTTTGAGGAGGGGAGGGGCCTCAGCATGGCACAATGCCACAGAGTCCACCCTTCAAAACAGCCATTTTCTCCAGGGGAGCAGATCTCTGTCAGCTGGAGATCAGTTGTAAAGGCGGGAGATCCCCAGGCCCCACCTGGAGGCTGGCAACCCTAGATGTCAGTCATGTCTGTAGGCTTGCTAGGCCCCTGCTGGGGGCAGAGCGTCCCCCTCTCCCTTCCCTCTCTCCCTTGGCACTGATCAGCTGGCTGGTGGGGGACTTAACCAGCAGCAAAAGGCCTACATCTGTGTTGCCAGAAGGGCTGCCGGCTCTGGGTTGGGCAATACCTGGAGATTGGGGAGAGGGGCAGAGCGTGGGGAGGGGAGGGGCCTCAGCAGGGTACAATTCCATACAGTCCAACCTCCAAAGCAGCCATTTTCTCCAGGGGAACTGATCTCTTGTCAGCTGGAGATCAGTTGTAAAAGCGGGAGATCTCCAGGTCCTACCTGGAGGCTGGCAACCCCAGTTGCCAGCAATGGAGCACCGTCACTTCTGGTGGCAAAAATGATTTCTACCATAGAGTTTTCACGTGAGGACATCACTTCAGGTGTGTGCTGGAAGTGATGTCCTTGTGTCGCCAACCTAGGCCTCTCTTTTCTCCCAGTAAGTCCTTCCCCCACCTCCTGCCAGTTGCCAGGGGGTACCTGGCACCCCAAGTCGTGTACTATTTCCCTACTATTATCTTGTTGCCCTACGCAGGTTTGTTTCATAGCTTCTTGTTGGTTTTCTAGACCTTGGGGTTCCTGCATGACAAGCTGGAGTTGTTTAATGCCCGTGAGCCAAACAGTGTGGAAGTTGGCTTTTTCCTTCTAAGACCATGTATATATTCCTGCCAACTGAAGATCCACTTCATCCATCCGATGAAGTGGACTGTAATCCAATGAAAGCTTATGCTAAAATACAGAAAAAACATACAGTAGGCTTTACGGGAGGAGTCCGCAAGGTGGTGGATGTGGACGTGGTGGTGCCCTCTGGTACCTTTTCTAGCATCTGTGAAGCATTTTTAGAAAGTGGGCGGGGCCAGATGGGGTGGTTGCCCCTCAGGGCTTTTTATTCGCCATCGGAGATCTGATCGGTTGTGCAGATTTTAAATAAATAACTTTGCTTTGGCAGCCGCTGCCACCACGGCAGAAGGATCTTCTGCCTGACATGTTGAAAAGCTCCTGTTAGAGTTTGACACAACCTCCCTCCCTGGCATTTGTTGATTGGCATCGGCTCCTTTGGCAGCCATTTTGTGGTTGGCTCTGCCGTTTTGTGGCTGTGCCCACCATCCTATGTCAGCACTCCAAAGGTGCTTGCAGGCTGAGAAACATCGGGGACCTGAGCTTCATGCTGTCACGAGACCTCTGCTTACGTTTGAAAATGCATGTTCTATTGTTTATTCTGCTTTTAATATCTGGAAAAAATGGACTATGTCATATTCCAGGGTTTGAGGGTTATACTGCTTAGAGGGTTGAATAAGCACTGGAGAGAGCTGGGTTCAAATCCCCACTTGATCACAAAACTCCTTGTGTGACCTTGGGCCCGGGCAGTTTCCCTTAACCTAATCCTCCTCACAGGGTTGTTGTGACCATGAAAGAGAGGAAAGGGAAAAGCACCTCAGCTGCCCTAAGGGTCTTGGAAGAAGGGCAAGATTAGAGTTGCCAACCTCCAGGGGGTGGCTGGAGATCTCCCCGGATTACAACTGATCTCCAGGCGATAGAGGTCAGTTCATCTGGAGAAAATGGCCGCCTAAGAAGGTGGACTCTGTGGCATTATACCCTGTTGAAGTCCCGCCCCTCCTAAACCCTGCCCTCCTCAGACTCCACCTCCCAGCTCTCCAGGTATTTCCCATCAAAGCTGGCAACTTTAGGTGAGATAAAAAGGGATTAGACAGATTCTGATAATACTGAAAGGACAAATGATTAGAGTTGTAGCCATACTATCCATTAGGCAGACCTAGCCAACTGCCAAGGGTACCAGTCCCTCCCAGAGATGGAAGGATGCCAATCCAGCCCTTCCACAGGATTAAGGAATTGATTGTTGTGGGTGGCACCACACCAAGACCCCCAGGTGGTGGGTGGGGCCTTCCCCACTGCCAGATCTTGATTGTGTGGTGCCACAGCAAGGTGGCCCCTGCCCCCCCGGGGGGGATGAGCGATGGTGGAGCAAAGTCATTTGCAGAGACCACCAAAAATTCTTGGGCCAGTCCTGGTAGAGTTTGTGGTCTTCTCTAGGTTTGGGGTCCTCAAGTCTGAAATGTTACAGATTTTGACTGTATCTATTAGGAACGGGCCCAAACCGAATCATGAACTGAGATTCATCACGAACCAGGCTCGGTTGGCGGTTCGCGGGCCTCAGTTTCTGGCCATCCTTATACAAACCTCCCATGACCCTCCACGTGGTTGTTGGAGGTCCGTGGTGGGAAGCGGGGGGGGGGTGGGGAGTGAGAGGGATCACTAAAAAGGTTTGCATCTATTTCAGTGATCCTTCTTTCCTGGCAGAGAGCCAGTTTGGTGCAGTGGGTAAATGCATGGACTCTAATCTGGGAGGGCCGGGTTTGATTCCCCACTCCTCAACTTGCACCTGGCTGGATGACCCTGGACAAGCCATAGCTCTGTACCAGCTGTTCTCTCAAGGACAGTTGTCTCAGAGCTCTCTCAGCCCCACCTACCTCACAGGGTGTCTGTTGTGGGGAGGGGAAGGGAAAGGAGTTTGTAAACTGCTCTGAGACTCCAAGTGAGTGAAGGGCAGGATATAAATCCAATCTCTTCTTCTCTCTCTTCTCTTCTCCCCCCCCCCCCCCCCGCTTCCAAGCATTCCATTTAAATTGCTCTTGCTATCGGGAGGGATTGTCTTCCCCTAGATGGGCCAAAAAACAAGCACCCAACTTCACCTTAATTACAGTATTCGGATGGAGTTAATTGGCACGGAGTCAGGGAGATTTTATGGGCTTCACTTTCCCGGTGTCTTTATGAACATCCACAGCTGGGAATTCTGCTGGCTGCTTGAGACACCCATTTCCTTGTCCCTTCTTTTTTCAAAAGCTTTTCTCCGCCTGCAGAGGGTTTTTTGTGCACTTGGCTCCCTTCCATCTTGTTCTCAAAGAATTCTGCCATCTCTCCCTCCCCTCCCCTCTTCCCCCCACCCGGCCAAATCACAGACTTCTCCCCCGATTGTTTTTTCTTTGTTCAATTTGTGTTTGTCAAGCAACTGAATACCATATTATTATATCTTAATTTATGATATAACACACACCCACCCCTTTTTAAATGCTTTCGGAAACCAATATGGCCACATTACTGCTCAGTCAGGCAAATGATGACAGTTTTGGAGCATGGACTGTTTCTTCTTGTTGCATTAAAGGGGAGTGGCTGCAACTGTTGTGTTTTTTTTTTTAAAAAAAAAAGCTACAAGAATTAGCTGGAAAACTTGAGTAACAAATACCAGCTCAGCAGATGATAAGAGTGCTGACACAGAAAGCAGTGTAGGGTAACTTTGTAGCCTCCAGCTATTGCTTCTTTGAGCTCTGCCCTAGTGGGAAATGCGACTTTCCAGAAGTTTATTTTTTAAAAGCTGAAGGTCAGCATTGGTCTGGTACTGAACCTTTCCTTCCTACATCTTTGAACTATGATACCATCACAGGGTTGCCAAGGGGTCTGAAGAAAAACATGCTGCATTTTTAATGGAAGCTTCAGGTGTGGAAAATGGGCAACAACTGAAGCTTTTCACACATGTACTGATAAATGCTAAGCCTGTGTGGAGAGATTGCAGACAGTGAGGAGGCTGGTGGGGTATAATGCCAGAGTCCACTTTCCAAAGCGGTTGTTTTCTCCAGGCGAACTGATCTCCGTCACCTGGAGATAGTTGCAAATCCCAGGAGATCTCCAGCCACCTCCTGGAGAGTTGGCAACCCTGTCTAAAATGCTCACTAGCCTAAAGGGGAGCAAACCCTTCTCTCCGTCGCATTTGACTCCTGGAGTTGTTGGTTTCAGTTTTGCCCCCAGCTGAAGGAAACGCACCCAAGCCTGTCACAGAGACATCCAACTGGCGACAGAGGGCTCACAGAGAAAGTGACAACCCGCCTTGGGCAAGTTTGGAAGAAGCGTGGAGAGGCTTGGACAGAACAAAGTCAAAGACACGTTTATTGAGGGGGACAATGAGGAAAACTCAAGCAGCAAAACTCAAGCAGTCATGAGAATATCAAGGGCGGAGTTATAACTTTCTGGAGGGGGCCCAAACTGGCAAAGAAGAGAGAGTGGTGAGAAGACGAAGGGGAAGGAGAAAGAGAGGACAAACATCAACAGCAAACTCCACGGCTCTATCATCTATCACTTCCTCAAATCCATAGTTTACTTTCTTTGCTAAGGATGCCAACTCTGGGCTGGGAAATTCCTGAAGATTTGGGGGTGGAGCCTGGAGAGGGCAGGGTTTGGGGATGGGGGGACCTCAGCAGGGTATAATGTCACAGAGTCCCCCCTCTGAAGCTACCATTTCCTCCAGGGGAATGGATCTCTGTCGTCTGCAGATCAGTTGTCAGTTTGATAGATCTTCAGGCCCCGCCTAGAAGTTGGAAACCCTAGTCTTGAGGTCACCAGCTCTACACAAAATAATAGACTTGCCATCAAATGTTGTTGCCCATAAAACATAAGGCCTTGACCTTCCAGGGATGCCAGCCTCCGAGAGGGGCCTGGGGATCTCCTGGAATTACAGCTCATCTCAAGACTACAGAAATCAGTTCTCTTGGAGAAAATGGTGGCTTCGGAGGATGGACTCTGTGGCATTGTACCCTACTGAGGTCCCTCCCTTCCTCCAACCCCACCCTCCCCAGGCTCCATCCCCAAAACCTCCAGGTATTTCCCAATACAGCGCTAGCAACCCTAGTTCCCCCTCACCAGCCCCCTCACCAGCCCCCTCAAAACAGTAGAGTCAATCTGTAAAGTGATCCAAAGTTTACTGTGCCTGCCCTGAGGCAGGAATATCACTTGAGTATTGCAGTAACATCTCCTTGGTAGGCCAGTCAGATCCCACTTGTACCACTCAGCCCATCTCAGTTCCCAGACTTCTCTGGGAGAATCCCCATCTCCTTATGCTGGTGCTCCCCCCCAGTGCAGTCACCACCCAGGAGACACAGAAGGGGAAAGCAGGTGGGAAGGTTGACTTTCCTCCATTCTATGGTGGGCACCAGCCCCTCCAGATGGCAAAACATCTGTCGGGATTTTCTGGGGGAGTGAAGAGAATGGTGCTAAGATTAGCGAAAGGGAGAGGTAACTTTTGGGGACGAGTGCAAAGGTGCCCTTCAAATGTGCGAGCCGATTTTGACGGAGGCCTGCTTCACAGAGAGACATACTCTGTTACTTGATATGATCCTCGGGCATGTAAATACAAATAAAGCAAGGCCTCCTTGGTTTTTATCGGATAACAATTCTAAGATTACATGTCAGGTGCCTACATTCTGTGCATTAATTTTCAAATAATGGAAACTGCACCTTAAAAGCTCTTAAATTCGAAAAGTATTTATTATTATACTTTATGTTTGACTAAACTGTATGCTAGTCTAAAGACTATAATAAACGACAACAACCACTACTACTGCTGTTACTAGAGAGAGACATTACTGAGTGACTGCTGCCGATAGCAGGAGAGAGAGAGAGAGAGAGAGAATAAATGGTGGGCCAGTGATAGCAACGGCTTAGTTGACATGGCGTTCCAAAGAGATGGAAGAGGATGAAAAGAAGGCAGCCTTCCTGGAGTTTGGGGGGGGGGGGGGGTAGATGGAACAATCTAATAGGGCAGAGGCAAGATAATGGAGGGAAGCTGCAGAGAGGACTGAAAAGTACAAGGGTCACATCTGCCAACACAACAGCTGTAAATGCGGAGATAAGGCGCTGTCTATGACTGACTGACTGTGCTGCTGATCCAGAGAGGTGTTCGGTGGACAGGTGGGGAGGCTGCCATCGGTTTGACTGGCGTGACTTGATGGTTAACTAGGCCTGCTTCGTGCACCCTGCGAAATGAGAAGATACAGCATTGAGGCGGTTGCATGATATGAACCTCTCCAGGCGGGGGGGGATGGATTCTCTCTCTGAATGTTTCTCTGCATACAAAATTCCCTGCGACTGGAAAGCTAGCCCAGTTGGAAGGAAACCTCCTTTCTTTCATAAGAACATAAGAGAAGCCAGTGTTGGGTCAGGCCAGTGGCCCATCCAGTCCAACACTCTGTCACACAGTGGCCAAAAACACCAGGTGCCCTCAGGAGGTCCAGCAGTGGGGCCAGGACACTAGAAGCCCTCCCACTGTTGCCCCCCCCCCGCACCAAGAATACAGAGCATCACTTGCCCCAGACTGAGAGTTCCTATCCGTACTTTGTGGCTAATAGCCACTGATGGACCTCTGCTCCATATGTTTATCCAGTTCCCTTTTGAAGCCGTCCACGCATGTAGCCGCCATCACCTCCTGTGGCAGTGAATTCCATGTATTAATCGCTCTTTGGGGGAAGAAGGACTTCCTTTTATCTATTCTAACCCGACTGCTCAGCAATTTCATGGAGTGCCCACGAGTTCTTGTATTGTGAGAAAGGGAGAAAAGGACTTCTTTCTCTACCTGCTCTATTCTATGCATAATCTTATAAATCTCGATCATGTCACCCCTCAGTCATCGTTTCTCCAAGCTAAACAGCCCCAAGCGCTTTAACCTTTCTTCATAGGGAAAGTGTTCCAACCCTTTTATCATTCTAGTTGCCCTTTTCTGCACTTTTTCCAGTGCTATAATACCTTTTTTGAGGTGTGGCGACCAGAACTGTACACAGTACTCCAAAACAGTGTTCCCTCCAAACTGAGTTAACGTGAGCTAGGTCACCATTTTTTAGCCTCCGGCTCACACATTGTTGTCTTAGCTCAGGGAAGATGGCTCCAGATGAAACGAATTTATGCAGCAGCCAGATCACTGGCTCACAACTTTAAGGCCAGTAGCTCATAAAGTATATTTTTTTGTTTGTCCCATTCCTCTCCATTGTTCTCTATGGAGGGAAAAAATGTTAACTTTTTTCCTACCATAGAGAACAATGGAGGGAATGGGGGCAACCTGTTTGGGGGCCCGTAGAATTGAACCCCCTGGTCCAATCTTCTTGAAACTTGGTGGGCATTTCGAGGAGAGGCCCCAGCAGCTACCCTGCAAGTTTGGAGCCTCTCCCTCAAACCCCCTCCCCTCCAGTGGCTTTTAAAGTTGCCACCGAATTTCGGCGGCAATTTGGCGGCGAGCTGAATCAGATTAGAAAATCTGATTCAGCCCGTGGCTGCTCTACTGGCCAGTCCTGAGCTGGCAGAGCTTTGCTCCGCCTCGCTCTGGCCCCAATGGACCCCTGAATGTACTGACTCTGCTTAAGGCAGCTTCATGGGCCCGCCTGTGTCTTGTGGAGCAGGGTAGCTGTGCTGCCAAGAGTTCAAGGAACCGCTCGCCTGCTTTATTTCCCCTCGGAGAGCTGGCTGATGCTCTGCGATCCTATTAGGGTTGCCAGCTCCAAGTTGGGACATTCCTTTGAGAGATGGGTGGGAAGGAGCAACCAAACGATGACTAAGGGAGGGGTGAGACTATCAGGCCAGAAGAGCTTCAAGAGCGCAAGCAGAAAGGCTCTCTGCAAAAAGACTCTTGGGGTTAATAATGCTAATAAACTGTTGTTAATTATAGAATAATGAACGCTGCAAGGGGCACGCTGTGCCTGGCCTGCTGAGGGTCAGGCTACCTCTCACTCAGTCCCTCTTTTGGGTGGGGGGCAACGTGGGGGGCAGCCAGGCTGCCTCTCCCTCCTTCCTATGGTTGCCACTTCCTGGAGATCTCCCAGAATTACAACTGATCTCCAGACAACCGAAATCAGTTCCCCTGGAGAAAATGGCCGCATCGGAGTGCGGAGTCTATGGCATTATACCCTGCTGAGGCCCCTCCCACCAATGCTCCCTCTAAGCTGAGTTAGTGTGAGCTAGCTCCCAGTTTTTTAGCCCCTGGCTCAGACATTTTTGTCTTAGCTCCGGAAGGATGGCTCCAGAGCAAACCAATTTATGCAGAAGGCAAACCGCTCGTCCACAGCTTTAATGCCAATAGCTTACAAAGTAAAATGGTTTGCTCACAAGGTTCCCAGCTTGGAGGGTGTATTGCCTCCCACCAGAGTTCCCTCTAAGCTGAGTTAGTGTGAGCTAGCTCACAGCTTTTTAGCCTCCGGCTCACACATTTTTGTCTTAGCCCAGGAAGGATGGCTCCAGAGAGCAAACTGATTTATGCAGCAGCCAAATCACTTGCCTACAACTTTAGTGCCAGTGGCTCACAAAGTAGAATTTTTGCTCACAAGACTCCACAGCATAGAGGGAGCATTGCCCCCCACTATCTCCCCCAGGCTCCAACCCCCCCCCCCAAAAAAAAAAACTCCAGGGATTTCTGAGCCTGGAGCTTGGAACCCTACAGACCCTCCTTCAGGGCAGGGTCAGAGGTCAAGTGGTTTCCAGGATTGCTTTTTCCCCTCCTAGTTTGCCCATGACTAGACAGATATCTGAACAAATGACCCTCCATTTTGGATAGCAGTTCAGAGAGGGATATACCCCTGTTACCTCCAGTGTCTTCAAGGGAATGATGAAAAGGAAAGAGAGATGGTCTGTATTCTGCTCCTCTGTGAAGTTTGAAGCTTTCCTCTGGCCTAAGAAGCCACATCCTCTGACAGAATTGGCTCTTCCACCGGAGAAGGAGCCGCTTGAACTGGAAGAAGGTGCCGGAGGTAGGGGGAGGCATCCAACTTCGTTGCGCAGGGTGGGGAGCATACAAGCTGATAGTTCTTGGCAATTTCTCATCAACAATCTAGACTGTGGACGTGTCTTATTATCTGGAGGTTTCATTTGTCTGGATCGCTTTCTGCCTTCGGATGTCTGCAGTGAAATCAGCCACACGCATGCATACTCAATGAGACAGGGGTTACGGGTGCTCATGGCAAACGGCCCCTGACACGTTGCCAGGGAATACGCAGCCATCTGGTTTGTTTGCACAGAGCACATCAAAGCATTAATACCTGAGCCCAAGACGCTGCTGGAATACCTGTCCGTTTTCCCCGGGAAAAACTCCTGCTTGGGCAGAAGATGGATGAGAAAGGAAGGGATGCTGTAATGCTTTGGGGACGGTGATGCAGACTCAGCGGTCTCTTGCTAGGCAAGGATGCTTCCGATTCACCCCCCCCCCCCGGCTGCGTTTCTCCCCAGATGTTATAATATTATTTGGTTTCTGTTATGTCCTCACAAAGGACCATACACGCAGTTGGATTTACACGTGGCTGGGAGAAGCTACCGAGCATCGCTCCAAAGAGCAATAGATATCCAGGATCCTGGCAGTACCCTATCAGGGGAGCAGGATCCCGGGAGGACACCAGTCAGGTGTCATACGTATTATAGAACCTTTCATGGGTGTTGGGTGTGTGTGTGGTCTGGAGCAGGGATATAAGTGGACCTGCGAGTCTGGCAAGTAGCCTTGTTTTGACCTCTAAATAAAGTATGAGCTGTTTTCACTCGACACATCTCTGACCTCTGTACTTCTCAGTTTCCAAAGTGGGACTGATGCACTAGGATGTTTCCGTTTCCAGGGCTATTTTTGGGCAGGAACGCACAGGAACGGAGTTCCGGCTGGTTCCTGAGTTGGCCACACCCAGCAGGAACTCATTTGCATAACAGGCCACACCCAACAGCAGAAACTCATTAGGATTGGCTACATTAGGGGTATGTGGCCTAACATGCAAATTAATTCCCGCTACGAAAAGAGCCCTAGGTTTTGACAACAAACAAGGTTAACAGAATAAGAAGCAAAAGGTGGGTGTGGCTGGATGACCACTCTTCTGGTAACACGGGGGTGTGGCCTAATATGCTAATAAGCTGTGCTGTCAGTGGGGTGGCCTAATATGCTAATGAGTTTCTGCTGTTGGGTGTGGCCCATTATGCTAACGAGTTTCTGCTGGGCTTTTTCTACAAAAGAGCCCTGTCCGTTTCCATTTCCCAGTTTTGTAAATTGGGGACTGCATGGCTGGTGAGCAATACTTTACAAAATCCAGAAGTATTTGCTCCGTCAGGGTTCTGAGAGGAAGCCATCTGGTGGATCCCTGCTTTTAGATCTGTTGGAGGATTTTTCCGATGCTAGCCGGTTGCTCGGTTTGTTTGACTGATGGGCACATTGGTTTTCAGCAGGTGCAATGCTTTTCATTTTTTAAAGTAGTGAGATCTTTTAATTTTTTTTTCTTTTATTTAATTGGATTTTGAGCCCTCCCTCCCCTGCACAGCAGGGGTCATTGTGGGTTACAACCAATACATTTAGAATCATTAAAACAATTAAAACAGAGCCCCACAATTATTAAAACCTGTACAGATCTGTAGCATACACACAAGATGGCGATCAGGCGCCCAGTTAACAAGGGCTCCCCCAAAATATACAATTTGTACGTGTGCCCAAGATGAACTAGATTTTTTTTTCACGATTGCTTATTTTATTTTAATGCACCAAAACTCAACTTTACAAACAAGCACAGCAACCTAACTCTTGTGTCATAATAATAACCAAGCAATTTTGATTACATTCCCATTAAGCCGTACTACTACAGGTAACTAAGAGTAACACCTTATGCTAGCCTTTAAAAAGATGAACTTGATACTGGGCAACTGGGCAAGTGAAAATGGATTCTGGAAAGCGGTACGCACATCTTTCGTTACAAAATAAAGAAATCAGAGACCTAAAGGCTAAACTGTAGGTGACGCTGGGTGATCTGGAAACAGATCTTTCCAGCATTTAAAAAAGTGGCAATAGCGGCTGCAGAGGGCCCTGATTCATATGGCAAGAGAGGATGTTATGCTGGGCCAGCTTGCTTATGAAGCGAGGGGAGCCATGCATGCCTTGGGTTTGGCAAGTCCTGTTGGGCATTCAGGGCTTTGCCATGGCGTGTTTGAAGATGCCAGGAGAACAAGGAGAAGAGGAGGACATTATCTGTTCTGGCTCTTGGGTGGGGATGGGGGTGGAGGCAATGTGCAGCAGTGGGAAGTGGTGGGTGGAGCTGGAGATGGGTTGCCAATTCTGGGTTGGGAGATTCCTGGAGATTTGTGGGATGGATGGAGTTTGCAGAGGGTGCTGGGGAAGGGGCAACAGTGGTGGACCTCCTGGAGGCACCTGGTATTTTTGGCCACTGTGTGACAGAGTGCTGGACTAGGTGGGCCATTGGCCTGATCCAACATTGGCTTCTCTTATGTTCTTATCTCATCAGGAATGTGCTGGCATAGAGTCTACCCTCTGAAGCTGCATTCCCTCCCCCGGGGGAACTGATCCTTGTAGTCTGGAGATCAGTTGTAATGTCTGAAGGATTCCAGGCCTAGGGTTGCCAACCTCCAGAAAGTACTGAACACAGCGGGACCACGGAGACACCGAATACAATCACAAAACAAAAATACCCCATGGAGATAACAAACAGCTCAGAGTCTAATAACGCACAGTTTTACTTGAAGGCATATGTCTCAGTATAACTTATTAAGGCACAAATGCTTAAAACAAATATACATATCAAAAAAAAAACCTTCCCAAGCAAGACCTACACAGTCCTTGTATGCACTGTAGTCTTCTTGGCTGTTTCTGAGTTGCCAACTTCCAGGTCTGCAGGGAGGCTAAGCACCAGGCTGACGTCTCCTGTCGGCCGAGAGAGTTTCGATTCACTTCTTCAGAGCCAATATTCTGTGGAACCACACAGTTTACATATTTTGTACACCTTATCTTGCTCCTACATGGGCTCGTTACGCTCCTGATGGCAAACCACTACAGTTACCACTACTTTGCATTATTAGACCTTGAGCTGTTTGTTATTTCCTCGGGGTATTTTTGTTTTGTGATTGCAACCTCCAGATAGTGGCTGGAGTTCTCCCACTATTACGATTGAGGACCAAGATAAATGATCATCCCAGACGACCAAGATCAATTTTCCTGGAGAAAATGCCTGCTTTGGGGAGTGGACTGTCTGGCATTGTACCTTGTGAAAGTCCTTCCCCTCCCCAAATCCAGCCTTCCTTAGGCTCCACCCCCCAAATCCCCAGGCATTTCCCAACCCGGAGCTGGCCACCCTATGCAGGTCCCATCTGGAGGCTGGCAAACATAAGCGGGGGTGGAGGAGGAAACTCCCCCCCCCCCCCCGATTCATTAATGGGCATCCACCACTTGCTCACCGTCCTTAAAGATAAGGATAAGGAGGAAAGATGTGTTAGCTGCTTGGATGGAGATGCATGGAGTGGTCAGAGGGGCCAGCATGTGGGAAGCCATGGGGGTGGCCAGTAAGGTTGCCAACTCTAGTCTGACAAACCCCTAGAGATTTGAGGGCAGTGCCTGGGGAGGGCAGAGCCTGGCAAAGGGGAGGGAGCTCAGCAGGGCGGTGATGCCACAGAGTCCACCCTCTGAAGCTGCCACTGCAAGGGAACAGATCTCTGTAGTCTGGAGATCAGTTACAATTTGGGGAGGACTCCAGGCTCCACCTGGAGGCTGGTAACCCTAGGTCTCAGGGAGTTTTCCTAGGGTTGCCAGCTCTAGGTTGGAAAATATTTGGAGGCTTTGGGGGTTTGGGGAGGGGAGGGGGTGGGGTTTGGGTAGGGGAGGGGAGGGGGCTCAGCAGGGTACAATGCCACAGAGTCCACCCTTCAAAGCAGCCCTTTTCTCCAGGGGAACTGATCTCTGTCAGCTGGGGGGTCAGTTGTAAAAGCGGGAGATCCCCAGGCCCCACCTGGAGGCTGGCAACTCTAAGATGATGCGTGCATACACACATAAGCATGCATACTGTTATCAGCCCTACAAACACACATTCACAAAGACAAGCAAAGAGAAGATGCCTCTTATGTTTCCACTTCTAGGACAAATGGGGGGGTAGGTTGATTGGCTTGGACTGACCAAGCTACGGGTCTGAGAAAAGCTTAAAATCTTTTTGCCCTCCCTATAGTGCCCTTTTCTCAGTTGGGTCTCCGTACAGGTGCTGTTTGGATGTTGGCATTGCTCTGTAGAACTGCTCCTGCATCTCCTGGCGCAGGGGGGAGCCAAACTTGCTTAACATAAGAGCCACAGAAAAGATACGTTAGATGTTTCAGCGCCTCAAGACATAGACAAATATAACCCACGTTTTTATTGGAAAATGTGCAAATTTGCTTTTTATAACCATTAAATGAGACTGCCAAAAATAAAAACAAAAGGGGTAAAAACCTAATGATATTTAATTTTAGCTGGGGAGGGAGGGGGGAGGGAGAGAGAAAAAGAAAGAAAGAAAGAAAGAAAGAAAGAAAGAAAGAAAGAAAGAAAGAAAGAAAGAAAGAAAGAAAGAAAGAAAGAAAGAAAGAAAGAAAGAAAGAAAGAAAGGAGGGAGGGAGGGAGGGAGGGAGGGGAGGGAGGGGTAGAAAGAAAGCAAAGCAAAGAGAAGGGAAGATCGATTGGGGAGGCATGCCTCCCTTTCACTTCCCCAGCTGACCTGCCGGGAGCCACACAATACGTGTGAAAGAGCCGCATGTGGCTCCCAAGCCACAGTTTGGCCACCCCTGTCCTAGCGTCACACCTACTTGGGTGCTGAAGCAACTGCCGGGGTAATTGAGGCGCTGTGGTTCAGCGGTAGAGCATCCGCTTGGCATGCAGAAAGTCCCAGGTCCAATCCCCACCGCCTCTAATTAAAAGTATCAGGGAGCAGGTGACGTGTGAAAGACCTTCGCTAGAGACCCTGGAAAGCCACTGTTTATCAGAGTACACGGCATTGACCTTGATAGACCAACAGCCTGACTTCGCAGAAGGCAGCTTCTTGTGTCCATTTGTACAATCTTTAATCTTGTTTTTATTTTGCTAATGTGGGCAACTCTGAGATTTTCTCTCTGCGCTTCCGAGCTGGGTAGTGTGTGCTGGTTTTCCCATCTCCTCTGGCGTACTGGATTCCTTCTCTCTACACCGCTGACCTGGAGCCAGCGTTATTTAGTCTTTGGCCGTTCATTAACTCCCTTTCTTAGCACACACTGCATGGAAAACTTTAATTGAGAATGGCTCCCTCCTCTCTCCCCAACCCTGAGCTTCACTTCCAAACTCCAGCAGAGTCAGGGAGCATCGATCGCCACTGAGTTGACCCCAAGACCTTCAATCTCTCACTGAACTGCTGCACAGTGTCCAAGATCTTAGGGGGAGGGGCAGATACTAGTGTCTGAAGGCCGAGGATCGATACCAGTCACGTCTCCCACCCTCTCTGGGTCTCTCCACTGCAATGGCTGTGTCCCCGTCTGATTTGCGCAGACCCACGTAGAGGTCGCAATTTCTGCATGTCAGGGACCGACGCGGAAAAAAGGACCTTGACGTCTGGATTAAACCAGAAACAACAACACAGAAACATCGTGATTGATGAGACAGGGACAGAGTTATTGCTGAGACAGGTTCTGCTTTCAATATCTGTGCCCGGATCTGTCAGAAGGGACAGATTTGGATGCTAAGACCGCTCTGGATCAAGCCGAGCCAAGTGTCCCCTGCGGTGGAGCTCGTGTCATTGCGGCCGTGGTTTGGTTCCAAGGCAAACCCCCAGTGTGCTGCGGTCCTCCCTGCAGGGGCTCCTTGGGTCCGCTTTCTCCTAGCCACCGGAGGCCCTCCAGGGTAACGGCCAGGCCAGGAAATTTCCCAGGGATTTAAAGGCCAGTCCGCCCCTCCTGCAAGTGCAGAGTCCAATGTGAGATTATTACCCTTTGGAAGTTTGGGTGCTGGTTTCTGCTGTGCTTATTTGTGCTCTAAGCAAGCAGTCCGAAGTGGCTCTGAGTGGAATCCTCCTCAGGTCTGTCCAATGGACTGGACTCCCATGAAAATGCTTCTTGGATCGCACTGTCCTTTGGGTAGCAGATCAGCAAATGAATGTGCGTTTGGGTGAAAGTGGTTTTTATGATGATGATGATGATGTAGTAGTAGTAGTAGTAGTAGTAGTAGCAGCAGCAGCAGTAGTAATGTAGTAATTTAATTAATTTTGATTAACTTCATCTGTACCCCGCCTTTCTCCTCGGGCTGCCAAGTCCCCCCGGGGGGGGGGGCGGGGATTCCCCTGCTAAATAGGTCCCCAATCCGCCGGTCCGGATCCGGCCACCAGGGGGAACCCCACCCCCGAAGTGGCCTGATCAGGCCGATGAGCCCAGCATGATGATGTCATCCGGAAGTGACATCATCACACTGGGCACATTGCCGGGGTGGCCCTCCAGCAACGTGCCCAGCGTGATGACATCACTTCCGGGTGATGTCATTTCCGCGTGTGCATGCTTTGCGTGCGTGCAGGACTACCAGAGGCAGAACAGGACTCCCGGGCTTTTTTAAAAATAAGACTTGGCAACCCTCCTTTCTCCCTAGTGGGGACCCAAGGCAGCTTACATCATTCCCGCCTCCATTTAATCTTCACAACAACCCTCCAAGGTAAGTTAGGCTGAGAGAGTGTGACTGGCCCAGGATCACCCAGCGAGCTTCCATGGCACAAGTGGGGATTCGATCCCAGCTCTCCCGGATACTAATCCAACACTCTTAACCACAACACCACACTGACTGTTGCCAGACATGATGCTGCCTTTCGATTTGAGTCAGAAACATGGCCGAACCTTCACGCACCTTAAAAAGGGCTGCATTGCAGTGAGGGTTTAGGAGGGGTCTGGAGGAGGTTTTTCCGCCCTTTGCCCAATGGCTAGCAAAGGCAGGAGCCTTAGGAGCCCACATCATTTAGGGGCCAGCCCAGTTAAGTGTAGGACGTTTTGGCAGGTCCTATGCAGGGGTGATGTAGGACCCACCCAGTTCTATTTAAAGAAGAAGAGATTGGATTTATACCCTACCTTTCACTCAGGAGTCTCAGAGTGGCTTACAGTCTTCTTCCCTTCCTCTCCCCACAACAAGCACCCTGTGAGGTAGGTGGGCTGAGAGAGCTCTGAGAGAACTGCTCTTAAGAGAGCAGCTCTGAGAGAACTTGTGACTGATCCAAGCTCACCCAGCTGGCTGCATGTGGGGGAGTGAGGAATCAAACCCAGTTCTCCCAAATTAGAGTCCGCCCCTCTCTTTTTTTGAAGAAAGTTTTCAAAAAAAATTTCAAGCACATGGACAAAACAAAACATACACAACGCACAAAGCAAATGTACATAAAATAAACGGAGGATAATATATCTAAAGATATCTCCAATACTATTTCTTGCATTTTCTAGTTATCAGATTTTGTATGAAGTAAATACAGGGACCTAATAAAATATAATCGTCCACGCAGTCTCCATATCTTGTAAGACAGCTGGGCGACTCAAGTTGTATCAAAAGAGTAAGCAGATCAGTTCAGTTCAGTTCGTATATTCTTCTAGCCATGTATCGAATCTGGACCATGTACTGTGAAATTTCTCTTCCTGTAATCCTTTTAAAAATCACTACAGCAAACTGCACCGCCTGGCGGCTCTGGCAGTATGTTTTATTTTCCTGGGTCCCCACCCACCCTCCTCTTTTTTCTGGATATCCGTGTATGCATACTTCATCTGTCACTGCTGGTCAGTTTTGTGCATCTGGGCAGATCCTTTTGGAGGAGTCGGGCCTGCGTGTTCATCTCCCCTCTTTGGGGACTCCCTTATGGGGTTTGGGGTGGGTGTGCTGAGCACCATGCAGTATGCCCACCTCGGGGGCTGTGCCCAGGCTCACCCCAGGGGTCAAATGGCACCACTCAGCGGCAGCCACCCTTGTGGTGCCACCTATATTTGTCACTCCTGGGTGTTCCCCAGGAGGCGGGGATGTGGGATGTTTTATCGAGCAGCAGGTGGGTCGCTCAGTTGGCCAGGATCCACCCCCATGCTTCTCTGATGCTCCTTGGGTCTGTAATCGATGAATGCTGTGGCCTGTTGTTGTTTTTTTTCCAAAATGTGGTTGCTGTGTGTTTTGTGTCTCTTTGCAAGACCTCTCCTTGCTAAGTCCCCGGCCAGCGACATCGGCCTGTTCTTGTGTACTGGGTTTGATGCATGGAAAGCCTGGACTACGACGTAGTGATCAGCATAGTTTTATTGAGTACACAACAAGCATGCAATACTGGCCGAGATGGCCAACTATATACAACTCCTAGGGCACACCCCAAAGTCCTATTGGCAGGGTTCTGATTGGAGGGCTAGTGGTGGTCTAGGATCCTTGACCCCTATTGTCTCTTGGAGTCAAGCTCTGACTTTTTGCCGCTGATGCCCAGTGGCGGTCAGCGGACGTAACGCCTGTCTTGCTCAGAGCTGTGAATCACAACCGGTGGCCGCTCTTGGAGGTCTTGGGTGGAGAATGGCCTTTCCAAGCAGCTTCTACGTGACACTTTTTTACTGGAGACAGCATGGACGGATCCTGGCACCTCCTGCCTACAAAGCATCTTTTCCGCAGCTCGACTGTCTCTCCCCAGTGAATATGCCTGATTCCCAGTTCATGCCTCCTTAGTATTTGTGGCCGCATTTCCGGCACTAAGATTGTGGGGACTGAACTTCAGAGCCAGTCAAAACTAGAAGATGCAACCATTTGGATGCACATGGAGAAGTCACAGTCAAAGGTTAAGCAGCCGTTTTAGCCTTTTTCCCAGAATCCGGCCAGAATTCTCAGCACCTCGTGTTCCCAAAATGCCATTTCTTAGCTGACTCATCACTCATTCCTTTGCCCTTCAGAATGCAAGCCAGATCCTCTCTTTCTCTCTCTTCCCCCCTGGAGGCAGATTGTACATCTGCAGTCGAACTTGCAAGTACGAGCTGAAATTGTTAGTTTCTTCCCTCCAGTAAAATGACACTAAGCAAACACCATTTCATCTTGCTTAGAAACCAAATATGGGACAGACGGGAGGGGGAGGGCACGCTAATTGCGTGTGAAGCTGAAAGTGAGAGTGAGCTTGTTTCATTATCGCGTTTTGTTGTCTGTGATTCCCCAGCTCTTCCTTTCTAGCAGGAACAGGTTACGGGAGGCTGAGAAAATGTGAGAACATCTTGTTTGGAGGGGGGGGGGGCGCTGACATTTGAAATCGGGGGTGTGAAGAGCAGAGGAGAGTTCTGGAATTCAGAATGAGAGCTTTGGACAAGCTCCACATTTAAGTGGACAAAAAATGTGCCGGGAGCCACACTGGTACACTAGGGAGGGGGAAACGCCATCTATTAAGGACAAGTGAAATGCCACAGAGCACTGAACACAATGTCAGAACAACCATAGGACAATGTTTGTGGGGGAGGGGGAGTCTCCCAAAGGCCCTTAGGGGTGTACCATTGGGGCCCAGCTGCTGCACTAAATTTATTAATGCACTAGTAGGTTTAGTACGTTACAGGTGCATCAGCAACCTGGCTGTGTGTTTGCATCCTTGCCCTGCAGTGACTCTCCCCCACCACTAGAGATGCTGTGGGCCCAGCTTTGGCTGTCGAGAAACACGGTGGTTTGGTACAGAAGCTGCTAGTTCTTGTGGAGTGAGGCAGGCAGCTCCTGGCAACACAGCTGATGGCATACGTAGGTTGCTAGCCCCTCAGATCCAACTGTCTAGAGTATATGACTAGAGGGTAAAAAGCGGGGGGGGGTTCATATTTTTAAGACTTTGGATAGCCAGCTGAGAGCCAGATTGGAGTAGTGGTTAAAAGCAGGGGACTCTAATCTGGAGAACCAGGTGTGACTCCCCACTCCTCCACCTGCAGCCAGCTGGGTGACCTTGGGCCAGTCGCAGTTCTCTCAGAGCTGTCCTCTCAAGAGCAGTTCTCTCAGAGCTCTCTCAGCCCCACCAACCTCACAGGGTGCTTGTTGTGGGGTGAGGAAAGGAAGGAGTAAAAAGAAGTGTTCTGCAGTCACCACTGGCGGGCTACCAAAACAGGTTTTGCTAACCTCCACGGAGGGCCTGGAGATCTCCCAGAATTACTGCTGATCTCCAGATGGCAGAGATCAGTCCCCCAGGAGAAAATGGCTTCTTTGGAGGGTGGACTCTATGGCATTACACCCAGCTAAGGTCCCTCCTCTTTCTAAACCCTGCCCTACCTTCTAAACCCTACCCCCTCCCCACAAAATCTCCAAAAATTTCTTGAACCAGAGTTGCCAACTGTGTATCCAAAGCACATTAGAAAAGCTTGGCTTTATAGGGCCTCTGAAAACTGTGGAAGGCCTTCCTCAAATCCTTGAGAAGCTCATTCATGCACAACTCCAGTCACAGATCTTAATGACCTTCCCCCCCCCCTCTACCTATTGTAGTTCTGTCGTATTCTTCCTTGGCATGGTTCTTTTCTTCTTTACTTTAGCCTCATGGTACCCTTGTGAGGTAAGTTGGGCTCAGGGTTGCCAGCTCTGGGTTGGGAAATACCTGGAGATTCGGGGGTGGAGCCTGGAGAGGGTGGGGTTTGGAGAGGGGAGGGGCCTCAGTAAGATACGATGCCAACAGCAGGAGATCTCCAGGTACCACTTGGAGGTTGGCAGTCCTAGTTGGGCTGCAATAGAAGGAGTGGACCAAAGCTGCTATGGCGCTTCATGTCAGACCAATAGGGTTGCAAATCTCTAGGTGGGGCCTGGAAATCTCCCTTATTAGAACTGGTCCTCCAGACTACTGAGATCAGTTCCCCTGGAAAAAACGGCTGTTTTGGAAGGTGGACTCTATGGCATCATACTCTGTGGCTGTCCCTCCCCTCCCCAAACCCTGCCTTCCTCAGGTTCCACCCCCAGGAATTCTTCAACTCAGAGTTGGCAACCTTCATGAGTGGGGATCAGGATATATGGGCTCTGCCAGTGAGCTGCAGTACCTAAAGGTTAAGCAATGAGCCAGTTTGGTGTAGTGGTTTAGTGCGCGGACTCTAATCTGGGAGAACCGGGTTTGATTCCCCACTCCTCCACTTGCACCTGCTGGATGACCTTGGGCAAGCCATAGTTCTGGCACAGCTGTTCTTGAAAAAGAGCAGTTTCTGTCAGAGCTCTCTCAGCCCCGCCTACCTCCCAGGGTGTCTGTTGTGGGGAGGGGAAGGGAAGGAGTTTGTAAGCCGCTCTGAGACTCCCTTGGGTAGTGAAGGGCAGGGTATAAATCCAGTCTCCTCTTCTTCTTCAATGATAGTATTTAGGGTTGCCAGCTCCATGTTGGGAGATACCTGGAGATTTGGGGGATGGAGCCTTAGGAGGGTGGGGTTTGGGGCCTAATGCCATAGAATCCAACTTCCAAACTGGCCATTTCTCCAGGTAAAGTGATCATTGTCACCGAGAGATCAGTACTAATCGTGGGAGATCTTCCGCTATGACCCGGAGGCTGGAAACCTCAATCTTGTTCCTTGCCATGGCAAACGTGAACGGAATTAGAAGCAGCTTTCCTGAGGCAGCTTCCAGCCAGTTTGCAACGATAAGAACACATTTCAATAAAACCCATAACAGCAACACCCCAAACACCATCTTCTCTTTCTCTGTTGGATACCCGCACAGCAACTCACTCATTTATGGGGCTTCTGCTGAGATGTTTGGGGGGTTTTTACATCTAAGAATCAAAGTGCAAGACATCAAGTTTACCTTGCAGTTCAGACGGTCCATCCAGACTGGGTCACCTTGTACGTCCCGTGACCCGGTCCTTGGTACCATTTGTTCATGACAAAAAACCATTTGCCCAGATGACAGAGCCTGCAAATCACATGCTTAATTACTCAGCTTCTATACCTAATCACTTTTGACGATGCTTAATTGCGTTTTGTTTCTTAATTGCTCCATGCCGTTCTTGCTTTCTGGCAGTCTCCAACCGCTGAAGGATCGCCATTCCTGAACCCGACCCGTCTCTCGTGTCTTGCTTCCGTGCGTCTCTGCACACTTTCCGAAAGTTTGATGGCAATCCTACGAACAGTTCCCTAGGAGTAAGTCCCATTGAATCCAAGGGGACTGACTTCTAAGCAGACCTGCTTAGGCGCGCTGCCTTTCTTTTTGCAACTCTGGCATTTGCAATTTTGGCTCTCAGAGCTGCGATTACTGAAGGCTGAATGCTTCGCCAGAGATCCGACGGCGCGGCTGTATTCCTATTTTACCTCTATTATGTAACTGGGAGAGTACTTAAATTTAATGGGCCTCACAATATTGCCTTCCCCCCAAAAAAATAACATGATCCCAATGATTTTGCTGGGGTTTTTTTAAAACTAGTTTTGGCAGAGACAATGCTTGTGAAACATGTGAAACTTTAATGCTGAAAGCATCTCTCAGGCAATGCTCTGGGGAGAGAAATGTTAATCCAAAATGAATATGATTGTGATGTTAGTCTCTCAGCGCAAATGCATCTGACATTTACACCCTGTGGCACCGTAGCTGTTAGTCAGAGCCCGCTGACTTTTAATTTGGAACATACCACTTTTCCTGGTTATATTTTTTTCATTGTTCCAGAAATGTGCCCTGTGCTGTATTCCACCCTTCTTCATGGGTCTGCCTAGGGCACTCTTATACCACCCTTTCTCTAAAGAGCTGATCCCACCTTCCCCAATTTTATCCTCACAACAGCCCTGCGAGGTAGGTTAGGCAGCGGATGTGGGCGTGTCTTAGCATCACCCAGAAAGCTTCATGTCAGAATGGGGGGTATGAAATCGTATCTTCTAGACGGTACCTCAATACTCTGAACAACGACATTAAGCAAGATGGCCACAAGGGTCGGCACAAAATCTGTGATCATTTTGGTTGATATTTTCGGCTTCTCTAAAGTCTGGTGGGTTTGTTTTTAAAGGTCCCTTTTAGGTCTTGAAGGTTCTTTAACCAACCATATTCAGTGTGTCACCTTCCCCCGCCCTGGCTTCCCTGTATTTCTCTAGCTCCTAATTCCCTAATTTGGCTCTTATATTCCTCCGTGCCTCTTTATTGATCTCTGTGTCCATTTTCATGATCCATCGGCTTTGGAAATGGCTGTTGTTTCATTTCATTAAACCTAACGCCGGCTTCCATCAACACAGACATGCTGTTCCCTTCACCCTGAGCTGTCATTAGCAATTGCATTTCTCACGCCTGACACCTTTTCTGCAGCTTACCTGGATTTTTGAACCTTCTGGGGAGGTCACGGTAGGCCTTGCTGAAACGTGCCATTCAGGAACCACAACCACTGATAGGGCAGCACATTAAAAATGACATATGGGGACATGTTTTAGAGAGAGGGGAAGGGGAAAAAATAAGAGCAAACTAGAAAGGAAGTGACAGATTGAAGGCAGGGCTGGGCAACCCGGTGGCCTTCAGACATCATAGCAGCCCTATTTTACAAAGGGCACGACTCATTTATCTGCTATGCTCCTACATTCTCCTCCCTGTTTCCCTCACACAGACAGCATGGTTGAGAGCATAGGTGTCAACTTCAGGGGGGCTAGGGAGCTGGAGTCCCCCCGAACTTTTCCAGGAAGTGCTGAGCCTCCCCCAGAGACAGTGGCTTGTGAGGTCTCTGGCCCAGCCCCAGCCCCCCAAAATTGGAAAGTCTACACCCTTGGTTGAGAGACAGTGTTGTATAGTGGTTAGAAAGTAGGACTGGGATGTGGGAGAGCCAGGCTCAGAAGCCCACAGGGTTGCCATTCCCCCAGTGGGGCCAGGGGATCCCTGATTTGGGGCCCCCCAATCTGTCATGGCCCAGCTGGCCGGCGGGGGAAGCCCCACCCCGAGAAACCACCTCCTGGCACTGCTGGTGTGATGATGTCACCCGGGAGTGACATCATCATATTTCCGACATCAGGAGTGATGCTCTAGGTTTTGGGCAAAACTCTATGGTTTTGAGCCCAAAACATCTACAGGAAGACCTACAGGAACAATTGGGAGTTCCCCCGCTGGCAGCCAGGTAGGACCTGGCAACCCGAGACCCACTCTGCCATAGAAGCTCCCTGGGTGACCTACATCCAGTCGCTCTACTTCAGTCTACCAAAAAGGGCGGGCCAGTGTTCCCTCTAAGCTGAGTTAGTGTGAGCTAGCTCACAGGTTTTTAGCCTCCGGCTCACATATTATACTGTCTTAGCTCAGGAAGGAGGGCTCCAAAGCAAACTACTTTATGCAGCAGCCAAATCGCTCGCTCACAACTTTAATGCCAGTAGCTCACAAAGTTGATGTTTTGCTCACTAGACTCCAGTTTAGAAGGAGCATTGGTTGTAGCCGGGATAAAAATGGAAGGTGGGGAAAAGGACATCAAAAGCCACTTTGGGGTATAAAGAAATGAAATAATAAACGAGGCTGCCGGATTCGGGAAGCCGTGAATAAAATTCCAGCTGGACTAAAGTCCAGATTCTAAAGTGCTTTCAATATTTTCATGGCAGATCAGTCTCCATGGGATGGGAGTAGAGTTGCCAACACTGGGTTGGGAATCCCTGAAGGTTTGGGGAGGGGAGGGGCCTCAGTGGAGTATAAAGCCATAGACACCAGCCTCCAAAGCAGCCATTTCCTCCAGGGGAACTGAAGAGCAGCTGTAATTCTTGGAGATCCCCAGGCCCTGCCTGGAGGCAGGTAACCCTAGATGGGAGTTTCAAAATAAGAGTCCTACAATTTTAAAAAAACCCACCTGTCCCTGATGCTCATCTATTACCACCAAGCTTCCATTTTGGCCTCTCTCTCTCTCTCTCTCTTCTCCTACACCATCTTGATGTGGGATTGGCTGCCTTCCATGTGTCGCATGAGGCCAAGAAACAGGGTTGTTGGCTTTTAGCCCTTCACAAGGCAGCGAGCCAGCCGAAGGAGTTGCAGCTTGGCTAATTCCGTCACTGAAGGAAATAGCCACACCAGGGAGAAATACCCGAACATTAATTGAGGCATCTCAGTGTGTGCTTCGCCCCCAAAGGATCCTGCCTCATTAGCGCTCTGCCAACGAAAGAACCGTACCTGCGTTTGCTTTCCCTGCAAGTAGGTCAGACTGTCCCAGTAATGTGATCCAGGGAGTCTGACTTACCCTCTAATGCCTCCCTCTCTGGGTTCAGCCATTTTTGTTTCACTTTTCTTGTTTTGTTTTGGTAAATTTCCCACTTCTGTTCATGTCTTTGAGGTGGGTTCCTGCTGTTTCTTCATCATTTGTACCTCCATTGTACCCCATTTATGTGCAACTGATACCCAAATACATGCTGGTTTGAACAGTGATATGCCTCTCAAATTTTGTTAGTGGGACCGGAAAAGGGACAGCCATAGTTTCATTCCCGGTGAGGGTCAAGGCTAAAAGAGGCCTGGATTTTCTAATCCAACCAGAGCTGTGTGATCAGACCCCCGCACAAGGAAGGCAGTTGAATACAGTTGGCAGGAAAGAACCTTACAAATGTGTTAATGTTTCCATCTATGGCTGCCAGCTCCCATCTTCTCCCCGGCAGAGGGATTGGGGAAGTGTTCTGGGAAGGGGCGGGGTCGCAACCATATAAAGGGAACCTTCCTTTTAAATTGAGGGGGGAAAGCATATGCCGCACACGCCTGCCCTGCAAGCCGTGAATTTGCCACTTGCAGGGCAGGAGCCAGCGGCCCCTGATTGGAAAGAGTGAGCATCTGCTCTACAAGCCAAAAATCTGTGGCTTGCGGGGCAGGCATGCGTGGCTCCCACTCTTTTCAAGTGGGGCCACGGACGACTGTTGGGGGTGAGGTTTCCCCTGCCAGACAGTTGGCTGGCATCTGGGGGGAAGCCTCAAAATTTTGGGGATCTCCCTCCCCCACCTGGGGAGTGGCATTCCTATTTCAATCTGGAAAATATTCAAGTGTGTGAGTGTGTGTGTGTGTGTGCATGGCATGGGATCTGTGATCCCAAACTCAGAAGACACAAACACAGTTTGGCATTTAGCATATATAGCAGCCTGCAGATTTCAGCTTTAAAACAAAATAAGTTTCTAGCAGGGGTCATTTTGTAGAAAAAGAGGTGCAGGAACTCATTAGCATAACTTATTTGCATATGCTAAATCACCTGACATCACCAAAAGTATGTCAGAAGGCAAGAGAGAGAGGGAGAGGGAGAGGGAGAGGGAGAGGGAGAGGGAGAGGAAGGAAGGAAGGAAGGAAGGAAGGAAGGAAGGAAGGAAGGAAGGAAGGAAGGAAGGAACGGCAGAGAGGGGACAGCTACTAATCCAAACCTCAGAAATACCACTATTCTGGGAGGACAGCTTCAGTGGTAGCTGAAGCCTTCAAAAGGCTGGTCGGAGGAACAAGGACCTTTCCAGGGGACGGGGTCATTTTGCTGCAGCCATGATACAAGCAGGCATTCCCCTGTGCGGGGGGGGGGGGGGGGGGCTGGCACCAACTCTCAGAGCTGAGCTCCCCTGAGCTCCTGCTCGAAATGACTCCTGGTTTCTAGTCCTCTAGGCTGGATTGATGGGCTTGACAGCTGGTGTAGGGTAACATCTAAGAGCGATCCATGGTGATAATAGTACTAAGCTACCCAACGAGTTTGTTGTAAGGACCCATAAAACACCCGCTGGGGTGGGGGGCGGGGGGAGAAGACAAGAGAAGGCTGTCGCCATCTTGTCCAGCTTGCGGCAGCTCCTAGTTACTGTTGAGAACAGGGTACTGGCTTAAATGGACCTTCCATCTGATGCAATTGGGCTCTCTTAGGGCTCTTAATTGTATGGTAGAAATGGAATTCCAATGTATTGAGGTAGTATACTTCAGAAGCATCACAGGGATAATTCGGAATAATCTCAATTTCTTTATATTAAATATTGGTACACTAACTTTTCTCCCCAATGAAAACCAAAAGTGTCCTTTGACTAGGGTTGCCAGCTCCAGGTTGGAAAATATCTGGAGATTTTGGGGGTAGAACCTAAAAAGGGCAGGGTTGGGGAAGGGAGGACCTTCAGTGGGGTATAATGTCACAGAGTCCACCTTCCAAAGCGGCCATTTTCTCCAGGTGAACCTGGAGATCAGTTGTAATAGCAAGAGATCTCCAGCTATCACCTGGAGGTTGGCAGTCCCATCCACACCATTCTCTTTCTTCCATTTTATCTTCACAAAAGCAACCATGTGTGGTAAGTTAGAGTGATGACATGTGGCTGGTCCAAGGTTACCCAGTGAGATTCCATGGCAGAATGGACATTCAAACGCAGTTCTCCCAGATTCCAGTCCAACCTTCTAACCTAGAGTTCCCATTTTCCAGGTGGGGGTGGTGGATCCCCGGCTTTTGGGGGCTTCTGCCCACCACCAGCCAGCTGGCCAGCAAGGGAAATCCCGCCCCCAAACAGCAACGTTGTGCGGCGACATGCCTGACACAACGATGTCACACGGAAGTGATGTCATCACATCGGGGACATCACATGGCAACGCTCTGGTTTTTGGGGCAAAACTCTATGGTTTGAGAGCCATTTTATCATAGAGTTTTGCCCTCACACCAGAGAGTCGCCGCGTGGCATCCCTGACATGATGATGTCACTTCCACATGATGTTATCACATCAGAGACATTGCTGCATGACATCGCATGACATCGCTCAGAAGGCTCCCTCCCTCCCCCCGCCGGTACATTGTGAAGACCTGGCAACCCTGTTCTAACTGCTACACCTCACTGGCTTCCCAAAGGCAGCTGGTTTTCGATTGGACGAGAATCAGACCTTGGGTCTGATCCAGCACAGTTCTTTATGAAATTAAATTCCGTTTCTTGCTATATTTTTAACCCTCAACCCCCCCTCCCTTGGCCCTTGTTTCTCTGTTCCCTTTCCCCATTCTTTCCCTCCCTTCTTCTTTTCCCCACCCACAGGACTCCACAGAATGGAGCAAGAATGAGAGGAAAAAGGCAGGCAGAAAAGCATGAACTGGAGGGTTGCTGAGTACCTCTACTTCCTCTTTATATGGGACCATATCACAGGACAGCCCTCCCACCAGGAAGCAGCTGTTACCAACCAACATGTCTCCAAGGAATTTGATTGGCTTATTTCAGACAGGGGGCCCTTCCACCACTCACGGAGCTACTTATCCTTTGTGGAAAGACATCGTCAAGGATTTACAACCCGATATAAAATATACAGGTATGTCAGGTGCGTTCAAGCACCATTTCCCTTGCTTTGTTTGTAAACGGCTGCTATCCAGGTTGTATTTAGCGGTTCGGCTAAGGTTGGCAACTCCAAGTTGGGAAATTCCTGGGGATTTGGGGGTGGAGCCTAGAGGGACAGGGTTTGGGGGAAGGGAGTGACTGCAGTGCAGTGCAATGCCCTACAGTTCACCTTACAGAGCTGCCATTTGCTCCAGGGAGACAGATCTCTGTTGTCTGTAGATCAGCTGTAATACTGTGAGATCTCCAGACCCCACCTGGAGACCTGCAACCATAGGTTCAGATGGTGGCCTATGAATAAAGACAGGCTTGTAGCAACCATGAGTTGTTCACCATCCATGGATACCAGGGAATGCTTCTGTAATTCTCTGTGTCCACATTTCTAGCTGGATTCTTGAGTTGAGAGTAATCTAGTCTTCTTTCCAAGTGGAACTGGTATAATCTCAAGAACGCTCCTTGGAAGTAAGCCCCATTGAGTAGACTTCAGTAGGACTCTGAGTAGTTTAGGATTGTTCCCTAGGAATTCTCCATAGTACCATTTTATTTTATTTTTTTGGTTCCAAATTGTGTACTGTACTGAACTGTAGCTCATTCCTTCCATTCCTCTACATCTTTTGTTCTCTTGCATGATACTGATGTGCACGTGTGCGCTGATAAAACACTGCAGAAGAGCAATCTTGATGCAGGTGATGCAACCCTGTATATGGACATTGCAATATGTGTGGATCCGCCTTTGTGTGTGTTTTACCATTGCATCCTGAATGAAGCCTGGAAATGTACTATTCACCAGTACAATGTGTAGGGTTGTGATTTGCACCAGTTCAGTGTGTGGTTTTCCCAGTGGTCTTTCAGATGGTATTGAGTTCAGGAGCGTGGGTGCACATCAGAAATAGCGCACACAAACAGAAATCATGACATCTATGTTTGTACAATCAGAAAAGCCTGATTTGGGGGAGGGGGGGGGGGGGTTAAATGTTTTATCAATGTGTGTGTGTGTTCACCAGAGCTGGAATGCATGTCAATGAATGGAAGGAACAGGAAAAAAGCACCAAATTGTGCAGACTCCAATTCCAAAATAAAACGTAGAAATCAAACCAGAATGAAAGGGGAGCAGGATCCAGGGCAGAGTTCGATTCAGGAACAATGAAGAAATGCACCCAAAGCAATTCATTCATCCCTCTCTCGGAACTTACTGTTAACTCGCCTGGTGCCCTAGGGTTGCCAAGTCTTCAAAACTCACCGGCGGGGGGGAGTCCTCCTCCAGCTGGGAGTTTCTCCTGGTGCGTACGCAAAGCGTGCGCGCCCAGCGATGTCACCGGAAGTGACGTCAGCACATTGGGGGCGTTGCCAGGGTGACGCTCTGGCAATCGCCCCAAAACTCTATGGTATCATAGAGTTTTGGGGCAATTGCCAGAGCATCACCCTGGCAACGCCCCCAACGTGCTGACGTCACTTCCGGTGACGTCATTACGTCGTCCTCGCTGGATGACGTCAGGGGTGGGGTTCCCCCCGCCGGCCAAATGCTGGCTGGCGGATTGGGAACCCCTTTAGCGGGGGATCCCCCGCCCCCCGGGCTGACTTGGCAGCCCTATGGTGCCCCCATTGTTGGCATTTGGATGTCAAAGAAAGACCTTTCTTTCATATGCTGCCAGTTGGCTCCTTTGTTTAGATCTGCTTAGACTGGGATTGAGGAGCTTCTGATGGTTGCACTGTTGCTCGTTTCTGGTCTCCTGTACTTTAAATTTTGCTTATTGTGGGTTCCTAATTTGACAAGCTGCTTTGATCATTTGTTTGGAACAGCAGGATACCACGATTTTAGTAAATAATAGATTAAATATATTTGGAGAGACTGCAATTGGGCAGGTGGAAAGGATGATAGTGCTCTCTGGTGCATGCACTATTTTTTTTTAAAAAAAATGGCATGCCCAAAGGCAAAAACAGAATGGTTGTTTCTATGCCATATTGGTAAACTCAGTTTTCGTAAAATGGTAAAGTAGAAAATATATAAAATTGGGTAGAAAGAAAAAAGGTCTATAATAATTTTGAAAAATCAGCTAAAAAGTACAAAACTGGTATCAGCCAACTGCTTTGGAGCTGTCAAAGTTCTAGGACTTTGTTGTCCCACAGAGGGTGCCAAGATAGGGACAGATACTAGAAAACATGAATTGACCCTGGTAAATAGGAACCCAAGGATAGACTGATGGCCAGATCCAGTCTGCCAGGATATCATTCTGCCCCATTTTGAGAACCTTTAAATGGAAAAGGATAAAATTACAACACAATGCAGATCATCGGCCTTTCTTCTGGCCTGGAGAAAAAATTGCTTCCTGACCCCAAAAGTGCTTGGGGCTCTTTAGCTTGGAGAAACAACGGCTGAGGGGTGACATGATCGAGGTTTATAAGATTATGCATGGGATAGAGCAGGTAGGGAAAGAAGTACTTTTCTCCCTTTCTCACAATACAAGAACTCGTGGGCACTCCATGAAATTGCTGAGCAGTTGGGTTAGAACGGATAAAAGGAAGTCCTTCTTCACCCAAAGAGTGATTAACACGTGGAATTCACTGCCACAGGAGGTGGCAGCAGCTACAAGCATGGACGGCTTCAAGAGGGAATGAGAGAAATATGTGGAGCAGAGATCCATCAGTGGCTATCAGCCACAAGGTATAGATAGGAACTCTCAGTCTGGGGCAAGTGATGCTCTTGGTGTTTGGGGGGGGGGGCAACAGTGGGAGGGCTTCTAGCGTCCTGCCCCCACTGTTGGACCTCCTGAGGGCACCTGGTGTTTTTGGCCACTGTGTGACAGAGTGTTGGACTGGATGGGCCACTGGCCTGATCCAACATTGGCTTCTCTTATGTTCTTATGTTCTAGTATTTAACACCTCCAAACCTCTGTTCCCTGCTTGAAGGGAGGACTGGACCCTCTTATTGTCTCTAGCTAGACCTACTAGCATTTCTTAAGAGGTAGCTGAGGTAAGCCTGGAAAGCCATTGACTGACTTCCTCCTCTTCATGCCTATTCTCTACCCAGAGGGGAAGGGGAACTGTTAAAACTCAGAGTGAAGGTTTTGCTCATTTCAAACCTTCAAAGATTTTTTAAAATTCTTTAAAAAAAAAAAAACACCTTTCTTCTTTATGAAATTATATCTTTGGGAGAGTGGTAGGTCTTGATTTTGGTGCAAGGCTGGGATTAGACATTTGTCTTCAGAAGACATGTGAGCTCCTAGTGCTTGTTTCATCCAAAGGTGGACTATGAATTGCCTAAACGTCATTTCATTTCCTACTGAGCATGTTTTTCTTCGGAGAGATAACAGTGACTTGCCTGTAAAGAATAAGATTGCTGTATCTGCCCAAATCTCGCTGATGAGTTAGCGATGCTTCAAGTCTCAAAACAGATGGTCATTTGAGATCCACCCAGCTGTGACTTGATGGGCTGTAAACTTGAAACATGACATTGTGCGGTGTCAGCTTCTGTCCCAATTAAATTTCCCTGGAGAAGTCTGGTGGGTTGGGAGTCCTCCAGCTCAGTATTTCAGTTAATGCTCTGTTTGAGGCTGAGAAAGAGTTCCCCCCCACATCAGTTCAGATTAACTAGAAGAAGAACGTGCCGTCAAGTCAGAAGCTGATTCATGGTGACCCCATCCGTGGGTATTCCAGGCAAGAGATTGGAAGAGGTGGCTGGTGATTACCTTCCTCTGCATAGCAACTGCAGTTATCGTTGATGGTCCCCCATCCAAGTACTGACCACGCCCAACCCCGCTGAGCTCCAAGCCCTGACAAGCTCAGGCCAAAGCAGCCCTGACCTGGATAGCCCAGGCAAGCTGGATCTCATCAGATCTCGGAAGCTAAGCAGGGTCGACTCTGGCAAGTACTTGGATGGGAGACTTCCTTGGAATACCAGAGGTGAGAGGTGGGGGCAGGCCTTATTCAGCCACCTCTCTGAATATCTTCCAGGCCCCCAGTAGGGGTCAGTCATCAGAGGTTGCCATGACTTCCAGGTGCACACAGAGTTGCACACACATGCACGCATATATATATACACACACACACACATTTCTCAGTGGAGATTTCAGATTGCTGCTTTGAACTGAAAATGCCAGTTTTGATATTACATCACCCTTATGAGAGAGAGCAGAACCCATGATTTCCACCATCTTGTTTCCTCACCCAATTTTTTTTTTGCATAAAACATGCATTTTTAACCTCCTTTATGCAATAAATGACCATTATAGCATCCTTTGATATCATTGAACATTATATTCTCCACTGGCTGAATCAGGTTGCCATGCTCTGGTGGGTTCCATTATTACTGAATTGTACCTGAAGGTAGTTCTGAGGTGTCGTTGTTCGATCTCATGACTCACGAGCCATGGGATTCGACGGGGCTCTGCTCTGCATGAAACCACTGGTTGAGGTTGTACAGAGATTTGGAGCGAGTGGTTACGCAAATAGCACCTCGCTGTGCTTCTCTTTTTCCAATGGGCCCAACGAAGTGGTGGACACCACTGCCTGAAAGTGGCAAATGCTTGGATGAGGGTCAATAAATTTCAGCTCAATCCAGAGAACCCATTGGTGTGGTCAGTCAAGAGTGTAGCCAATCAAGATTAGAAGAATCAGCCAGTCCCGGATGGTGGTATATTTTCTTGAAAAGGGCAAGAGTCCAGTAGCACCTCAAAGACTAACCACATTTGTGACAGGATAGGAGCTTTTGAGAGCCACTGCTCACTTCTGCAGCTAGAATGTGAGTCCATCTGTCCTATACGCTGGCAAGTGGAGTGATTTCAGATGCCGAATGACATGAACTGGCAAGGTGCTCCTGGACTCTTGCTCTTTTCTATTACTACAGGCAGACCAACATGGCTACCCATCTCGATCTGTTTTCCAAAGAAAACAGGTTACACTTTTGGGGTGCTGTTGGTTCCAGATCCCTGGATGAAGTCACATTAACTCCCCTGTCACACACAGCACCTTTTATCTGTTTTAGCTGGTTTGCCAGTGGTGGACTTTCCTAGAAAGTTAAGACCTGGCCACACTCCCCCGCCCCCGTTCTCATCACCTCAAGACTGGGTCATTATAAGTGGAGCTGCCTTTGCTCAGAAGCTCCCATGGGTACAAAATACCAATGAAGCTGCTGATTGGTCCTTCAACCAAAAAATAGATCTCACCAGGGGTCATTTCGAGCAGGAATATGAAGGAATGCCATTCCGGGAGTAACAAGCCCAGGAGCGAGCACATATGGTAACGCACTGTGGAAAAGAGCAAACGCAGACTAACTTGTTCTGTATTTCCATGCTTGTTGTAGGGCAGCTTCCCTGCAAGAGCAAAGGAAACTTAGTGTCTTTAGTCAAAGTGTAAAGCTGGCTCGCCAGTTCTGAGTTGGGAAATACCTGGAGATTTTTGGGGTGGAGCCTGATTGGTGGTCGTTGCCTTCTACACCAGTTTGGTGTAGTGGTTAAGTGCATGGACTCTTTTTTTTTTTTTAAAGATTTTATTGTTTTTTTCTATTACTACTTCTACATCACTACTTTTCTAAGCTACATTTACCTTATACAGAGTGTGCTTTAGCATTTGCTTAATATTACCTTACCACTAATACATATGAAGCATTTTAAACCTTGGTTGATTTTCAATTAACATTGTTACTGATGATATATGAAAAATAAAAAAGCTGTTTGACAGACATGCTCTTTTGGAGGAATGCTTAATTATACAAATTATATAAAATATATAAGTGTAATTTCCAGTAAAAACAATTCAGCCCTTATTTCTTCTTTCGTCCTCTTCTTGTCTTAACAGTCTCTTCTTGTACCTTTGGAGCTGCTGCTCCTTTTTCCGAGTCAGAAATCTCTTCTTCACTCTTTGAGCTATCAAATCCATACATACTTTCTTGCGATGCCAGCGAACCATCTGAGTCTCTCTCTTTTTTCTTTTCTTTGCTTTTTTCCAAAAAACTTTTTGCCTGTTGAACAGAGTCAATCTTGTATTTTTTATCTTTGATGCTGAAGCTCAGTCCTTCCGGAACATTCCACCTGTAGATAATAGATTCAGACTGTAGCCAAGATGTCAGTTTTCCATAGGCTTTCCTTCTTTTCCTTATTTCAAATGGAATATCTTTCATCACTTTAACTTCTTTTCCTTTGATCTTCAGAACCGCTTTATTTGTGGTCCTAAGCACCACATCTCTTGTTGACTTTTTGGAGAACCTTATCTGAATCTCACCAAGCAGGCTTTTCTTTTTGGTATAATCTGGATAGGTTCTGTAAACCATATCCATGTCGCTTTTTATTTCCGCTGCTTTTAAGCCTGTCACTGGTTCAAGCGCTTCACTCAGCAGATTTTTAAGGTCTTCTCCTTTATCCTCTGGCACATTCTGAAGTCTTAGGAAAAAAATTCGATCTTTCCATCTGTAGTTTCAAGAGCTGATCAGAATGGAAGGCCTTTTCTTTCTCCGCTTTTTGTAGCCTTGAATCATGATTTTTTACTGAAGTCTTAACTTCCAGAAGTTCTCGCTGCAGCTTCTCTGTAGTTTTACTCGACTCCTTCAATTCCAGCTGCATTTTATCCATCTTGACGTTGAGAGCTGTCATTTGGTCCACTAGAGGTCGCAATAATGAGGAGAACACAGTGCTCATCTCTGTGGTATCAACCTTTGAACTCGGAGCTGTACTTCCTAGTTTGGGGGAAGGTTTCGGTTTCCCCGCCATTGTTGAGGCTGCACTTTTTTGTTGATAGTTAGATAAGATGGACGAAAGAAGCAAATTCTACGACTGCGCTTATAACTTTTTAAAGTTCATATCCTCTAAAGCACGATGCCGCCATCTAGCAAGCCGAACATACTTTTTTTCATGCAGTAACGCCACGTAAAGAGTCTCGTAAGTACGCCGGTCTTGAGAGGGGGGGGGGTTTCCACTCCACCCGCCTTTCCCGCTGTGTTCTGTTTGTTTTTACTTCAGACTCACGTTTTCTCCGTGCGTAACTATAAGTTCAAGCTTCAAGGCTTCGCACTCTCTGCTGCTTCACGGATTTGCGCTTTTAGCCATATGGCTCCCACGGACGGGGGAACCTATGGGGGTGATGAAAAGGGACCTCGATCCCTCGGTCGCCACCGTAGGGAGAGATCCCCTTTGAAGTGCACGGACTCTAATCTGGGAGAACCGGGTTTGATTATCCACTCCTCCACTTGCACCTGGCTGGATGACCTTGGGCAAGCCATAGCTCTGTACCAGCTGTTCCCTCAAGGACAGCTTGGGAAAGAGCTCTCTCCACCCCATCTACCTCACAGGGTGTCTGTTGTGGGGAGGGGAAGGGAAAGGAATTTGTAAGCCACTCTGAGACTCCAAGTGAGTGAAGGGCGGGGGTATAAATCCAATCTCTTCTTATTATTATTCTGACACACTTCTGGTGATGTCAGGGTGTGTGGCATATGCAAATAAATTATGCTAATGAGTTATGCTAATGAGCTCCTGCACCTCTTTTTTAACAAAAGGACCCCTGGATCTCACCATTCTTTACAACTATGGTGGCAACCTATCTGCTGCTTGGCCTCCTTCTAAATGGCTGTTAATTCCATGTTCCCTCTAAGCTGAGTTAAAGGGAGCTAGCTCATAGGTTTTTAGCCTCTAACTCACACATTTTTGTTTTAGCTCAGGAAGGATGGCTCCAGAGCAAACTAATTTATGCAGTAGCCACATCACTCGCTCACAACTTCAATGCCAGTAGCTCACAAAGTAGGATTTTTGCTCACCGGACTCCACAGCTTAGAGGGAACATATGAGTTTTAAACCCTCAAGAAGAGAATATTTAACTTCTTCTGTACATAATTTAAAATGAATACAGACTGCATGTTTAAAAAGGAGTGTACAGATTTAAAGATGATAAAGGTTTGTGGAGATGTAGTTACCTCCCCCCCCCCCCCCGTTAGTCAACAGAAAGCAAATACATCTTTAACTTGGATCAGCAACTTGGTACATTCAGTGCCTGCCAAATATTTATGGGGAAGGTCTTCCATAATCGAGGGGTCACCCCTGCACTGGTCTTGCACAGACCAGCTGCAACCACTGGCACTGGTGCATATTAAGTACATGACGAGGAAATTGCTGTGGCTGTTCACCGATACGGAAGGTAATGCCAAATTTATCGCAAAATTATAAGTTGAACAGATGTACCATCACTCTTTAACCTTACACGCAGCAAACGTTTGCAGACTCAATCTGGGGGAAATCTCCTCCAATAAAAGGCTGACTAAATAACCGTTCGGGTAGGTTTAGCCATAATTAATAAAAATGAGCTTTTTCATGGTTTGCGATTGCTTTTTTCACAGTAAAAATTTGCCATTTCAAGGCACGTTGACCAAAAAAATAGACATTTTATGACAAAATAGAAGACATTTATTAATATCAGAAAACAGGTCTGCCACATTAACCTACGGACACTTTGCTTATTTCTGGCGGGAGTTGTCATAATGAATTGACGCCTGTGACAAGAGACAAACAGAACTGGTCACCATTGTAAAGGCATCGGATCAGACCAATGGCCCATCTACTCCAGCATCCTGTTTTCAGCTAGATGCATCCAGGAAGCTTAAAAATACAGCATGGAGACAAGAGCCCCTTCCGCACTGCTTGCTTCTACCCCCTTCCCCTGCCAGCCACAGGTCTCCAACAGCACCTGCCTTTGAGATTAGAAGAATGGCTGGGCTGGGGAAAATGTCTTCTTGAGACCTTGGAGGTCATCACTCCAAATTAGAATGGACAATAGACTTACTCCTGCTGTGGTGAGACTTCCTGCTTAGCAGGATGGCAGGGGGAAATTGGGGTTGGAGAATCGGCATTGCTTTGACACCGCAATGTCACTTCTGGAGTGAACCCAGATATAACATCATTGCCCTAGGGTGATGTTCCAGGATTCCACTGTAAGTCTATGGTAAAGCCAAAGAGTTTTCGGTGGAATCCTAGACTGTAGTGGTGTCACCCCCTGACGTCAGGGGTACAGTGATATAACTTCTGGGTGATGTCACTTCTGGGAACCCCCACTGAGACCTGGGGGTTGGGAACCCTAATTACAGGGAGGTTTCTGCTATGACACCTCAATTATGCAGTGAGGTGTAGTGGTTAGAGTACCGGACTAGTACTGTTGAAACCAAGCCAAAATATTTATTTTTTAACCAGGTTTTTAACTACAGAGTTTTATCTTTTAGCTGTTCTATGGTCTTCTTCAGATCTGTTGTCTGGATGCTTTTTAGGGTGTTCATTTGTTGTTTTAAGCTGTTTTAAACACCTTGGTTTTATATCCATAATGTATGACTTGTAAAGGTATTTCATGGTATATATGCTATTTCATGATACTATTACTATTATTTGTAAACTGACTCAAGCCAGACTCTGTAAGTAAGAATAATACATGTTTCAAATCCTCATTTCTCATGAAGTTCAGTAGGTGATCTTGGGCCAGCCGGTCTGTTTCTCTTAGCCTAAAAATGGAAGACGGGAAGCGCTATGATGATGAGCTGGTTTGGCATGGATTAAATGTTGGCTCAGTATAGAAACCAGGAGCGTAGACTTTTCTGAAGTCCGGGGAGGGGTGGGGGTTCTTTAGCGTGCACGCTTTGCGCGCGCTCTCGCTGGAGCGATGTTTCCGCCCCCCCCCAGAAAACCTACCGCCAGCCGCTGCGCCTCCCCGGCCCTTCTGAGGCTCACCAGCCAGTGCTACTGGTGCCTTTCCCTCCCCCTCCGCCCTGGCCACTCCCTCCCTCACCCCTAAAAGAGAAAGAGGGAGAGCTAAGGAGGGAGGAATGGCCAGGCCGGTGGGGGGGGGGAGAGGCACCAGCTGGCGAGCCTCGGAAGGGCCCGCGAGCGTGACATTTCCCCAGGGGGGGCTCAGTCTCCCCCCCTGCTCCTGCCTCCATTCCTTCATCCAGCACCCTGGGCATTTGCCCAGATGGTTCCTGGACGGAGGGAGGGAGGAACGGAGCAGGGGGAGTGGCGGTGGCAGCCGGCCAGCCAGCCAGCCTGGGCACTCCATTTTCCCGGGGGTGGCTGAGCCCCCCCCGGGAAATTTTGGGGGTGGCTCGAGCCCTCGAGCCCCCTCGTAGCTTACGCCTATGATAGAAACTCCTGCTTTATTCTTGATCTATTCAATCCTGGGGATTGCGCAAATAGCAAAAAATTAGAGAGATCCTTCACAGAAAAAAGGACAAATGGTACAAAGAAACTTACTCTGTATGGCCTTTGTTCAGTTCATGACTCACTGTTATAATCAGCATAAGCGTGCCTATATTTGTTTTCTGTTGATGTAATATGAATACAGAGTGGATTCTGAATATCTTTTTGGGGTCGCTGGACATCTGCTGACAACTCCCAGGGCACTTTTAGGGATGAGGTAGGTTAGAGTTTCCAGCCTCCAGGTGGGCCCAGAGATTTCCCTGAATTACAACTGATCTCCAGGCAATAGAGATCAGTTGCATGGGAAAAAATAGCTGCTTTTGAGAATGGATTCTATGGCATTATACCCCACAAAGGTCCTTCCCCTGCCCTCCCCAGGCTGCACTCCCAGTCTCCAGGAATTTCCCAACCCACAGTTGGCAACTCTAGGTGGGCTGACACTTCTGGATACATAGCCAGAAGTGACATCACAGCATCGTGGAGACAATCTAGGAATTTCCCAGCTCTCTATGCTCCACCAAGCAGCAGTGGTAACCAAAAGCCTGGAATTACAAATGATCTCCAGATGTGCCCAGAGCCGTCTCTTGTTTGGGGGACACAAGGAGCATGCAGAGTTGCCAGGTCTCCTGCTTCAGCTGGAAGCAAACAAAAAGTTGCCATCAGTCACACTCAACCTTGGCTGTGGTCACATGGCCCCTTTAAATCCAGGAGCCCTCCCGGATTAAAGGGGCTGCACTTTTAAACTCAGGTTGGGATGTTTACACATCCCAATCCCTGAGGCAGTGGGTGGCGGCGGGCAGAGGAGGAGGAGGCAGCAGGTGACGGTGGCTGATGGAGGAGGCGGCGGAAGAAGTGGCCGGCAGCCCGGCCTTGAGGCGTTCAGCGGCAGCTTTTTCGGCGTTGGTGGCAGCACCCTTCCCCGAGCCCCACTGGCCGCCTGGTAAGTTTTGGGTTTTTTTCCCCCTTTTACACTTGGGCACTGAGTAGCCAAGCTCCCAAGTGTAAAAGGGGGGGGGAATGGTGGCTGGGATCATCTGGACAGCCCTTCTCTCGCAGTGATTGGGAGAGAGGGCTGGCCAGATGGCTCAAATGGGGGTTCCTCCTGCGACTCCCAGGAAAACAGTCGATTTTCCCAGGGTTGAAAAATGCAGGAGGAACCCGCATTTGAGCCCGCTTCGGCGCGGGACTAGCCCTGACCTTTTTAGACGGTCCCTTTAAATGCGGGAGGAAACAGCCCTTCCTCCCGCATTAAAGGGCCTTGTGACCACGGCCCTTGTGTTGGAAAAAATGCAGAGAAGTGGGAACTTTTGCCCACTGCTGGTGGCAGTGTATTCATATTAAGACATTTTGGCTAGATGTTCTAAATCAAATAAAACTCACCACGGAATACAACATCCCATTTGAACCAACTCTGCTCTTTCTTGATATCTGGACCTCAACTGACATACCTGTGCTCCACTGTGAACTAATTACTAGCCTTATTGTGGCTGCTAAAACATCGATCACATCCAAGTGGAAATCAGATAAGGCTCCCACAAGGTCATGCCGATTTACTAAAGTCTGGGACCACCTAATCCTAGAAAAAATTACTGACTGGTTACATCAGTCAGATATTTACCCTAAACCATCAAATTTTGTAGGGAAATGGTTCCCCATTATGGAATTTCTCTTGACCTCAGACCTCCAGCCTCACAATCCTATACATCTGGCATTATTATATCACTAATTAACATTATAACATATCGACCACAATGTCTAGTTGTGTCATTGCTTAGTTCCACTTAAATTACCAATGCACAGTTACTCTTTCATACGAGTTCTCTTTGTACTCTCCTGCTTGTTACTACAACACTCATTGTGCTACTTAACATGGTCATCACAATAGTTATACATTTACCAACAACATAGCTAAAAGAGCGATGTATTATTGATTTATAAATACCTGTTGTGTATTATTGTTTGAGCATTGTTCATTCTTGGAAAACAATCTAAAAATAAACTAAAACAAAAAAGTTGCCATCAGGCCAGCGGCATGACATCACTGCTGAGAAAAACCCCAAAGGATGTTACTCCTTCAAAATGGTGCTGCCCAGCTACAGTGCTTCCCCCCAGTGTGTGAATGCCACCCCCATGAGACCCAGTATTGCCACAGGAGTGGCTTTCCCTGTTCTTGTCCCAAAGCAGCCTCAGATTCTGTTTCTTGAGTCTCACTTCCTCTTTTTCTTCTTCTTTACCCTGTGCCGAATGGGACTGAACTCAAGTGGCACCCTTCCATACGTACGGCTTCCCATCCAAATTGTAATGCCGTACCTTGTTTAGCAGTAATTTCCCCCAGGTGTCTTGTTGTGAAAGAACACGGACACAGCACATTAGAATCGTGTCATTTGCACTGGGAACCCGCTGAGATAATGGCGCCCTCAGCATTCTGTGATGAACACAGAAAGAAAACGGAAGGCTTTGGGAAGACTTTTACAAAGCAGGCACAATTTTGCCATATTCACTCTGACTCCAGTGATGGGAGAATATCTTCCTACGTGGCAACTATGGCTGCAGCGGACCATTGACTGGTCCATCCTTCGAATATGTCCCTATCGACTTTTGAAAACCCAAAAGGGAGGGAGGGATTTAGGATTCCTGACATCCAGGTGGGGTCTTGGAGTCCCCCTGGAATTACAAGTGATCTTCAGCTACAGAGATCTATTCCTCTGGAGAAAATGAAAGTTTTGGAGGGTGGACTCTATGGCATTATATCCCACTGAATTCTCTCTCCTCCCTAAACCCTGCCCTTCCCAGGCTCCACACCCCCAAATATCCAGGTATTTCCCATCCCAGAGCTGGCAACCCTACCATCCTGATCCCACCCTTTTACCTTTTTTTTTTTTTAAAAAAAAAAAAACCTTTAGTGAAGCTGAGATAGATGCTTTACATTCTTTCAGAGAGTACTTCTAAAAGTATCACTTGTCTACCTAGCTCAATATTATCTACTTGGTGGGACATAGTGGATTCAAGGTTAGAAGCCATTGAGGCTGCAATCTTAAGAACACTTTCCTGGGAGGAAGAGTCGTAGAATAAAATAGGAATTACTTCCGTGTAGACTTGTGGAGGACAGGAGGGCCTGGCGTGATGTGGTCCAGGGGGTCGCGAAGAGTCGGACTCAACTGTGCGACTGAAGAACAACAACAGACTTGCGTATGATTGCTCTCTGCCTGACTTGCTCATCCCAGCTGCTTGATATCTGTTTAACCAAAAATGCTAGGAAAGACAGTTCAGTCATAAGAACACTTTCCTGGGAGTTAACCACATAGGCTAGAGACTTGAGTACTGCAGAGTTTTGGGCAAATGCTAGAAACGATGTCATTTCTGGGTCGCACCATAAGTGACGTCATTGCACCGGGGCACCCATCACCCCTTTGATGACTTGTCAATTAGTCTCCTCCCCAATCTACTGCTAATTCAGAGATTTACCAGACCTCCAAAAAGGAAGGTTCTGTGTGTATCATACAAATACATGAAAGCCAATGTTTGTAGGCCCAGATTACACCATTCATTTTGGATGTGGAAGAGGGAAAATTGCCATTTGGACCTGTGAGTGTTGGATTGTTATGTATTTATTCTCTTCTGAAACTTTGCATCTACAAATCTATGTCTGAAGGGAGAAGTGCAGCCGGAGTGCCTGAATGTGAGGGAAACTATCATCTTAACAGGACCCCTTTATTTCCCTCAACTGCCTTCAAAATTTCAATGTGTGGTTGTGTGCATGAGAGTGTGCAACTGGGATATAGTTCCCAACCCTGCCTCAGCAAATTCCAGGTGATTTGGAAGACAATGCCTGGGGAGGGCTGAGTTTGGGGAGGATATGATGTCACTGGGTGATGCTCTAGGCTTCTTCCCTTAGACTCCATGGTTTTTTGGGTGGGTTTTTACCACAGAGACTAGGGGAAATTCCTGGGGTGTCAGTACCTGGAGGCCATTTTTTCTCCTCAGTTTCCTCAGGGGCAGGGAATTGGGGTAGGGGACAGGTAAATCCACACTCAAGGTGGGTAAATGGGAAGCCTAAATTAGGGATGTCTGCATTCTGGCATTTTGTACGACCCAGAGAGAGACTTCATCAAATGTACAGAGTAGTGTGAGGACAACTTCTCCATCAATTGCTCTAGGCACCCTGCCATCACTTCAGATGGCGTCCAGTGCTGAATAGTAAATGGAGGAACACAGAAATGTTGATGCTGCAAAGCTATTTTTGATAAGGAGTTACTTACACAAGCTATTTTGGACCAGAGCAAAGGAGACAACTCGAGAGATTTCAGTTACTACTCTCTCTTTCTTTTTCCCCATCATGGCTCTCCCATCTGCTGTATTTCTTGAACATTTAGGGATGCAGATTCATTCTGACATCCATTCAGAATGTTAAATTAATCATTCTCGTTGTCACCCTCAGCATGGTGCAGTGGCTGAGAGCAGTTAAGAAACTCTAATCTGGAGAACCGGGTTTCATTCCTCACTCTGCCATATGAAGCCTGCTGGATGACCTTGGGCCAGTCACAGTTCTCTCAGAACTCTCTCAGTCCCACCTACCTCACAAAGTGTCTGCTGTGGGGAGAGGAAGGGAAAAGCCTCTTTGAGACTCATTAAGGCAGAGAAAAGCAGGGTATAAAACCCTATTCTTCTTTATATCAGTCTTCTTATTTAGTCCTTGTACTTACGTCCGGGGCTATTTTTGAGCAGGAACGCACAGGAATGGAGTACCGGCTGGCTCCTGAGTTGGCCACACCTTCAACCAAGACCTCTGGCATGCGTGGCTACAGAGCACGCTGCCCTCCCCCACGTTACATACAAGAGGGAAAGATGGCATGTTAAAATGCCCTCTGGAGCCCTTTGGGATTTCCTTGTCAATTTCACTCCCCCCTCCCCAGTCAGCTGAGAGTGACATTGACAAGGAAAAGCCTCTCTCTGCCTTCCCTTCTCTAGCGGACATGTCCCAGCTGGAAAAGGGCAAGCAGGGAACCCAGGCATGTTGAAAATGCCTTTCTTTCCCTCCCAGATCTGGGGGAGGGAGAGAAAGGCATTTACCCGTGCCCCTTCCCAATCCCAGACACTTCAGCAGCGCCTTTCCCTGACCATCTGGTTGGGGGGGGTAGGAGACTAGAAAGGCTGAAGTGGGGCGGAGGAGCTCCAGGGTGGGGGGAGGCAAGCTTCCATGCATGCCCTGTGCTTTCCCAGCCCCCTTAATATGCTAATGAGCTGTGCTGTCAGGGGTGTGGCCTAATATGCTAATGAGTTCCTGCTGGGCTTTTTCTCCAAAAAAACGCCCTGCTTACGTCACTCCTTTAAAGACCCTCCCTTCTGAAACTCTCCTTTCTCAGCTTCTGAACTCAGGCTGCTTCTCATAATGTGGCCCACACATTGGAAAAGGTTTCTGTTTCCATAAGCTGTACCACTGTACCACTATTTTTCTCCCACAAGACTTCCTCTTTGGTCTGATGTGAACTGATGCACTGATATATATTTTTTAATGTTTTATTAAGCTTTTCAACAGTGTTACAACAAAGTTACGTCGTGAAGTTACGGATCTGACATTCAGTAATAAGTCTAAAAGCAACAGCGAAATCAGTATAGTAACATCACGTAACTTTAAACAGAACTATATTTTCAACTTCCATAATACAATAATTGTGTCTAGTGTATTGAATTAAGAGGCCAAGAAGACTGCAATTCCCATCAACCTCAGCATCTGAGCGTGCTTTCAGCATGAACAAATGGCGATGCCAACTGCAGAGACAAGAATAGTCTTGATACAAAGCCAGCCATCTGAGATCACAGGGTGCTCCCAAACCAGACACTACGAACTCAGTAAGCTCAGTTCCCAAGCATGCTGTTTGTGAGGCACAAAGCATCACTGATTGGGGGGGGGGGGGAATCTGGCAGCGACTCTGAGCATGGTATGCTGAGCGATTGTTGTCTGTGGGTAAATATGGGGGCGGGGCCTTTTGTTATTATTAGAAAAACTCATGGAGAGTCAGACAACCAATGGCTGGTAACCCCAATGACTAACCTTTCATGGTAGTGTATCAACAGATGGGGTGGATTCTACGTAATCCTACCCTCTGCTGAGCAAAGTTTGAACCCTTCCCCCAATTTATGTGGCTTTTCTTTTAATGAAAAGAGCCACCTAAGCTGAGGGACGGCTCCTTAGAGTGGAGGAAGGATTTAAACCTTGCTCAATCCATGGAGTGGCTGTGGTAGGACAGGGGTAGGCGCTACCCTGATATCAGTGACTTCTTCATCCAAAGAGCGGTTGATACATGGAATTCACTGCCACAGGAGGTGGTGGTGGCTACAAGCATGGATAGCTTCAAGAGGGAATTGGATAAACATATAGAGCAGAGGTCCATCAGTGGCTATTAGCCACAAGATATAGATAGGAACTCTCAGTCTGGGGGTCAAGTGATGTACTGTATTCTTGGTGCTTAGGGGGGGCAACAATGGGAGGGCTTCTAGAGTCCTGGCCCCACTGGTGGACCTCCTGATGGCACCTGGTACTTTTGGTCACTGTGTGACACAGAGTGTTGGACCGGATGGGCCATTGGGCTGATCCAACATTGGCTTCTCTTATGTTCTTATGGAGAGGTACAGAAACGGGGGAGCCTCGGGTTATCGGCTTTCTGGGAGATTTCGGTTGGTCAAGGGTGCTGGGCTAGAGGGTCTAATCCAGTGGGACTCTTTCTCGGGTTCTTTTGGAAACTACCAGTTCTTCAGTGGTGCCATTTCCTTAACCCTGCCATCTTTGTTTATCACAGTAAAGGTGGGGAGGGGGATTTACATGAGTGTGTGTTTGTGTGCGCTTTGTACCCTGAGTTGAGAGACATCAGGAACATTAATGTGGCAGATGAAGGACAGGGAGGAAGGAGATGAAAGGAGATTCTTGCTGGCAAATCGATGGCAACTCAGCACAGCGAGGCATGAAAAACAGCCCAGATTTGCATAGCCTACATTATGTATGCCTTCCTGGCACACTCGCCGACTTGTACTGAGCACACCACTTGGAAGGCAAAGCATCGAATCCTCACATTTTAAAATCAATTTATGGAGAGTAATGCAAAGAGCGCAGCCCTCTCTGAGTGTCCTTTGTGAATTCCTCCAAGCCTGGAGAGAACCAGCTTTTGTTACGCTTGACAAGGAATTGTTCTGCTTCTTCTTTTGTTTCTTGGTTTTGCCAGTGAGCACAAATTCTGGGACCGAGCATGTGCCGCCTCGTTGTGTCACGTGGCAGCGACTCTGCGTTCCTTCTGATGCTCAGGAATCAACCTCGTGGGGTTCCCTGCATAATGCATCAAGGGGCATATGGAGGTTCTTTCATGTCTTGGCATCATGAAAACAGAGGTGAAAAGTGATGGGGGAAGCAGGACCTGAGTCCGTGTCTCCAAAAAGGATGCTTGATCCTTTTCACTGGAGATGCCAGGGATTGAACCTGGGACCTCTGCATGCCAAGCAGATGCTCTGCCACTGAGCCACGGCCCCTTCCCAAACCCAGAAGACTCCAGCAACTGCCCAGATTTGTGGGCACAGCAGGCACAGGAATGGCAGCCAAGCAGAACCCTGTTGAGAAGAACAGAGCACTGGCAATCTGGCCTGCAGCAAACTCGAAGTAGTTAGTCACAATATACTTAGTGGGCTGATCGATGGGAGGGTTTGTCTGTTTGTGCAATAACAAGGTTGGCTTTTTTGTAAGGGGTTGGATGGGACACAGGGACATCTCCTGCACCTCTCCAAGGTTTCCTCTTCTGCACAGCAGTTCAGGGAACAGAAGCCTGGTTGTCCCCCACTCTCTTGGGTGGATTGGAGCTTTCTCCGAAGAGACTAAACTGAAGCCGTCTCCGAATGGAAATGGATGAGAAGGTGACAGGCTTTCCAGTTGCCTGGTCCAGGAGGGGGGAGGGGGGATTCCCCGCCTCCAGCCCCAATTTCCCACCTTTGAGATATTGAGTAGTAAGAGTCAAAATAACCTCCGTAGTGAAGGTCTAAACGTTTTCCATGATTTCGTAGGGCTGTCATAAGTTGTATGGCACGACACACACATGAAGACCACAGAGATTAGGGGGAGTTTCTAGAGTTTCACCTGACAGTGATATCACATCCTCTCCAAATTCGACTCTCCATAGGCACCACACCCCAATTTTTCAGGCATTTGCCTCGGCAGTGTTTTGAGTTTTGCCCTTAAACCAGAGTGTCCCTATGCAATGTCCCCAGTGTGATGATGTCACTTCTGAGCAAAGGTCCGTTGGAGTGGGAGCACACAGGAGCGCAGCTCCGGGAGTGAGGAGCCCAGGGGGCGGGCACATGACCAAGCCCCGCCCCCTCCTCCTGTGCAGAGGCACAGCGCCCCGGGGAAAGCCCTGCTAGGGTTTTTATTGATTTTAATGTTTTGTTCTAATATTGATAATTTTATCATTGTTCCTTTTATGACTGTGTGCTGCTTTTCCAGAGACTTGCTCAAGGTGGCATATAAATTTTCTAAGTATACCATTTTTTATCTGGGCACATGGTACATAAATACTGGAGAAATTTCACCAACCCTTCAGCAGCTTCCACCCCATCAGTTTGGTGTAGTGGTCAGGAGTTGGACTCTAATCTGGGAGAACCGGGTCTGATTCCCCACTCCTCCACATGCAGCTGCTGGTGTGACCTTGGGCCAGTCACAAGTCCTCTCAGAGCTGTTCTCTCATGAGCAGTTCTCAAAAGACCTCTCTCAGCCCCACCTACCTCACAGGGTGTCTTGTTGTGGGGAGGGGAAGGGGAAGGGATGGGTGGTGCACATGTCCTGGGTATCTCAAGTCTACTTGAAACCTGGTGGTTTCAAGGGAGCAGGAAGAGAATGAGGGTGTGTTCTTTATGCTTATTTTCATTGCACAAAGTATTGGATGGGGAAGGGAATGGAGGAAGAGCAGGTCAGTTTCACTCACCCGTGGAGGGGAGCCTGAGGGGTGGGTGTTGCCTTCTGACACACTTCCGGTATGTTAGGGGGTGTTGCATATGCAAATGAGTTATGCAAATGTGTTATGCTCATGAGCTCCTGCACCTCTTTTTCTACGAAATGACCCCTGCTTCTGAGTGACATCATCACGTCGAGGAAGTCAAGTGGGGATGTGGCTGTTTTGGGGGCAAGGCTTCCCCTGCCAGCCAGCTGGCCAATGGTGGGGAGAAGCCCCCCAAACCTGGGGAACCCCTGCTTTGAACCAGGCACTAGCAAGCCTACCCAAGTGGCTGTCTATTCCGCTACAAAGCTTAGAGGGAATCCCATCTGAATTTCTCGCCAGTCTAATGTAATACTCTAGCCACTGAACTGGGATGTAATGGAGAAGGGTCAGGAGTCTGAAATCCTGAAGACCGCTTAAAAGAGTCTTTGGCAGAGCACAATGCCTGTCTGTGCAACAGAACAAAGGAAGTCATAGGCTGTTTTTGAGGTTGCCAGCTCCCCTGCAGACAACCCTTTGTGCCAACCATGAAGAGGAGCGACTGATGAGCAATCCCCCTGGATCGATTCTGAACTGGCTCAGCTTTTATGAGGTTTCCCGAGTGCATTTGGAAATGCTCCTCTATTTGCCTAGAGATCTCTCCCAGAAGGATGAAGGCATCAGCCCAAGCTGAGGTCATCCTCAAAGGCCCTGCGGTATTGTTTCCCCAAGTTCTGAATTCAGGTGGGCGTGTACCAGCTGCAGGGCCCTTTGGGTGGTGGCACCTATGCCTTGGAACTGCCTCCAGAAGGAGAAGGAGGAGAAGACGACGACACTGGATTTATACCCCACCCTTCATTTGGAGTCTCAGAGCAGCTTATAAACTCCTTTCCCTTCCCCTCGCAACAGCAGACACCCTGTGAAGTCGGTGGGGCTGAGAGAGCTCTTTCGAGAACAGCTCTGAGAGAACTTGTGACTGACCCAAGGTCACACCAGCAGCTGCATGCGGAGGTGTGGAGAATCAAACCACTACACCAAACAAAGGCTTGCCTGGCAACAAACGTGTATTCTTTTAGACACCCTTTTCTTTTAGAGCCCTGTACAACCTCATGCAGTTGTTTTTTAGCTCCCTTATCCTGGTACTAGTAGTTTTTGAGATCCTTAATACTGCTTTTAGGATATTTGTGATCATATCCTTTTGTTGCTGCCATTTTGTCTGGTTGTTGTTGCTCTGTTTTTCTTGGCTTTCTTGCTTTTGTTATCCCACTGCTTTTATCTTGGTTTTTGTCATACTGCTATTTTACTATGTATACAGCAAGTCACTTATAGACACGGTGGGATATAAAATTTTGAATCATGATAACAACTCCTCATGTTGGAGCATGAGAACCAGTTCGACTGCCCACGTGCATGTTCTAACATTGCCCTCAAGGGATTGTACCTAGGCCTCGTAACACCTGTGTGGTTCTAACGGTTCATGCATTAAGAGACTGCTTTGAGAACTGCCTATCCGTTTTACAAATGTGTGCAATTTCATAGCAACTGAGAACAGCTTTCTCCGTGAACTTCTGTGCCTGCACCTACAACACTACTGACTGACTGTGTATGTGCATAATCATATTCAAAATTTTGAGCGAGAAAAGGACTTCGGGGGCAGGGGGGGATTGGCTTGATATGTATTACAGCTGAGCATTATGGGCCAAGTGTATTTGTACACACTGAAATGCAGGATTCAGCCCCATTCCTAACTGACGCTCAAATCTTACCTCTGTTGTGAACTTACTACAAGGCCCTCCCTCATAGCATATGGGATAGTAAAACTGGCCTACCTTATAGGACGGTCGTGGGGATTACCGGAAATAACACACAAACTGCTTTGAAGACTGGAAGTACCATTTATATGTGAAGTACTAGTGCTGTTATTAATAAAGCAGAATTGTCCTCCCCCCGCCCCCATCCTGGCCTTGGCACAGTCGGAAGCTCACTCCAAAAAGGACAAAAATTTCACAATCCTTTTCTCTCCCCATCACCATTAGGGTTGCCAGGTGGCTTACTGGTTACAGCGGCGGGGGGGGGAGTAGGTCCGTCTGGGAAAACCATAGAGTTTTCAGGCTGAATGCTAGAGCATCTCCTAGCGTCCCCATTGTGTGACCTCATCGCGCCAGGCACATCGGCCCAATCCAGGCGCTTTGGGGACGGGGTTCCCCCCACCAGCCGGATCTGGGCTGGCGAGTTGGGGGCCCTTTGAGTGGGCAACCCCCCCCCCCCCGGAGACGTGGCAGCCCTAATCACCCTCTTCCCTAAGCATCGCCCCTTCCGTCTGGCCCCTGCGGAACGTCCCAGGTGGGCCTCTCCAGTGCTTGATGCCGGACCAGCCTTGCGCTCTGGGAAACTTTAAAAAAATCTCCAGGTCACAAGTCTGCCGGCTCACTCTTGGAAGCGGGGAAATTCTGGGGGGCATCCGTACCGGTTCTAACGAGCTGAGCCGAAGACATTATTCCGTTTTAATTTGAACTCTCCTTTTTCAAACGGGCGACAGGGCTTGCTGGCTCCTGTCGAAGTCGTTATATAAAGAATAGGAGTCATTGTGTTTGATGCTGGGAATTAACTTCCGTGCAAGCACACGAAGTTCTGGTTGCACCTCTCAAAGTGCTTTCTATTTCGGGAGCCACTGTCATTCCTTTCTTCTTCGCATGCTATTTTGGAAGGCTTGAGAACCACCCACTGGCCTCTGTTAGAATAACCAGCTTTGCCTCAATAGATTGGCATGGGTCAGACCTTGAGCATATGTGAGAATGTAACTATAACCCATAATAACGAAGGACTTGAATGCCCATATTAAGAGACAATACACTTCTGCTTGGCTGATGGGGGGGGGGGCTGTGGCTGTCGGCCCCCTTTTTATAGCATCATTCTTCCAAGGAGTTCGCGGAGACAAACTAGGATTGCTGACTCCAGGTTCCAAAACACCAGGAGATTTGAGGGTGAAGACTGGATGAGTTGTATTTAGGGAAAGAGGGACCTCATTTGGGTATAATGTAGGGTTGCCAAGTCTGGGTTGGAAAATACCTGGGGACTTTGGGGGTGGAGCCAGGAGAAGGTGGGGTTTGGGGAGGGGAGGGGCCTCAGCATGGTACAATGCTATAGGGTCCACCCTCCAAAGCAGCCATTTTCTCCAGGGGAGCTGATCTCTGTCAGCTGGAGATCAGCTGTAAAAGAGAGAGATCCCCAGGCCCCACCTGGAGGCTGGCAGCCCTAGTATAATGCCATGCAGTCCACCTTCCAAAGCAGCCATTTTCCCCACCAGGAGACACGGAATATATGTTTTAAATAAATAAATACACAGTGCATGTAGTCTGGAGAGCAGCTGTAATTCCAGGAGATCTCCTAACCCAGGGGTGGCCAACCTTGCTTAACGTAAGAGCCACATAGAATAAACGTAAGAGCCACATAGAGATGTCTGAGAGCCGCAAGACAGGAACAAATATCACACACACGTTTTTATTTTAAAAAATATGCAAATTTGCTTTTTATTAACGTTAAATGGGACTGCCATAAATAAAAACAAACGAGGAAAACTGGTTATAAGAAAGAGAGAGAGAGAGAAACTAGGAAAGCAAATAGATGGGAGGGAGGAGGGAAGGAAGGAAGGGAGAAAGAGAGAAAAAGCCTGCCTCCCCTTTGCTTCCCCAGCTGCCCTGCCAGGAGCCGCACAATATGTGTGAAAGAGCCGCATGTGGCTCCCGAGCCACAGGTTGGCCACCCCTGTCCTAACCCCACCTGGATGTTGGTAACCCTGCAGCACACATGGTTTGCCACTCCTCCATTTTAAGCCCACAATAGCCCTGTGAGTTGGGGAACTTCATCCAACACATGCCGATTTGGATTCAATAACGTTTACCGCAATAACAGGATTTACAGAAAGCATTAATGAACTATAGGCCTTACAACACCAGAGGGATCTTCAGGATATAAGAACTTGCTTACAGGCAGAGAGGACGCTCACGAGGCAGGGGGGAAAGAGGGGAAGCTGTTAATACTCAGGAGGCAGACTGCCCTATGGCTCCCCCTAGAGTTCAGATGGGCTGAACATGTCCTGGTACCAAAATTTAACAAAACTGTTCACACAATGTTGTTTCTATAACGAAGCTAAGAGACCATGACAGGCTCAAGAGCACCATGTGAGCTTCATAGGGATGCCAGCCTCCAGGTGGGACCTGGCGATCCCCTGGAATCACAGCTCATCTCCTGAAAACAGATATCAGTTCCCCTGGAGAAAATGGATGCTGTGGAGGGTGGACTCTATGGCTTTGTACCCCACTGAAGTCCCTGACCTCCCCAGGCTCCATCCCCAAATCTCCAGGAGTTTCCCAACCTGGATTTGGCCACCCTACCCCTGTCCCCCACTGGTGGCCAAGGAGGACCTGGCAACCCTAGCCTTCATGGTGATGTGGAATTTATACTTCAGCCTCCCTAATCTTTGTTTAGTTCAAGCTTCCAAATATCCCTTCTTGTAGCACAGACACAGGTTCCATCTTATCCAATGGTCAAAAGGGAAAGTTGCCCTGAGCCCCATATGGGTGATACCAACTGTCCATTGCCCAAACTCCCAAAAGGGGGGGCAATAAAGAAAAGAAGGCTGCTGCAGCCACCACTTGCACCCACCCCATTTGGGGCACAGGTTGGCTTCCGGTGGTAGTGATGGCCCCTTCCCACCATGCACAGGGTGAGGGCCACTCCTTGCTTGCACCCAGTAAGAGGCTGGCAGTGGGATGGCAGTGATTCTGGGGCCCCATCCTGGACTTCTACCCAGGGCCCCAGAATCACTAAGACACCCCCCCCCCCTCGGCACAGACACTCCTCCCAACAGCAAACCAGAGGCTTGACCAGGGGAGTTAAGGATCTTCACCAAAAGAAGAGATGAAGAAGAAGAAGAAGAAGAAGAAGAAGAGATTGGATTTATACCCCACACTTCACTCACTTGCAGTCTCAGAGCGGCTTACAAACTCCTTTCCCTTCCCCTCCCCACAACAGACACCCTGTGAGGTAGGTGGGGCTGAGAGAGCAATTTCCCAAGCTGTCCTTGAGGGAACAGCTGGTACAGAGCTATGGCTTGCCCAAGGTCAGCCAGCCAGGTGCAAGTGGAGGAGTGGGGAATCAAACCCGGTTCTCCCAGATTAGAGTCCGCACACTTAACCACTACACCAAACTGGCTCTCTTCACTTTTGATCTCTCAACACAATTGATCTCTTCACACAGAACACAGGATTAATTTCTGGGATTCGCTACCACCAGATGATGGCTTAGGTGGCTTTCAAATATTTATTTATTGATATCCTACTTTCCCCCTCTTTGGGAATCCAAAGCGGTTTACTATGCAGAAATGCACAAGAAATAAACAGAAAGGGGCTCTTGAATGCAGAGCCCTGTCTCACTCACACTCCCCTTCCTCCCTTTCCTAGCAGGTATTCCTCCCAGGATTTAAGTACCTGTGAGCAGAGAAGAAATAAATCCAGCCAGGTCTTATTGAGCTGGTGCGAGCCAGCTGGCAGGGTCCACTCTGCCCCTGGTGATGGAAAGTGCCCTCAAGTTACAGCCAACTTATAACAACCCCATAGGGTTTTCAAGGCAAGAGATGTTCAGAGGTAGTCTGGCATTGCCTGCCTCCGTGTTGCAACCCTGGACTTCCTTGGTGGTCTCCCATCCTGGGCCGACCCTGCTTACCTCCTGAGATCTGATGAGATCAGGCTAACCTGGGCCATCCAGGTCAGGGTACTTTTCTCCCCTATCAGGTCTTGACAAAGACATAGAGGAGAAATCTCTGTGGACAAGTCTCTGTGGACCATGATCGCTAAGTGGAACCTCCAGAGGCAGTTTAAAAAACAGTAGCTGAGGGCTACTGCTGTTTCGACTCTTTGCGACTCTCCCAGAAGAGTCAGATTTGACATTGTGGGAACCAGGATGCAGGAGGTGGGATGGCTGAACCCGTGATGTCAGTACTGTGGAATGTTATGTTATAGCTCTCGTGGCATGCTTATCGCTCTCCCTACTGCTCCAACCTTGAGAGACTGTTGGTGCCGGCTCATGTATCTTTTCTTCTGTCTGGCTAAAAGTCTTCCTGCTTATTTCCTGGGAACTGTGAACCAGTATTTTAAGCACCTTTTTCTTTACCTAATATTGGTTACAATGCACTGCCTGGTATCTCTTTGAATTCTGTATAACTGCCCTGGTTTCAATAGTGCCTGCCATTACTAACACAAGAAGTGCAGATGACCACAGCAGACTTTTCTCAATAAAGCTTTCCTGATTAAGGACACTTGTTGTTGACTGACTCTGTAGGACTCTCACACTGAGGCTTGGATTAGAAGTATAGGAAGGCTGTTGATTTTATCTGAGGTTTTAACTGTTTCTAACGGTGTGTATATTGTATTGCTGGAACCCGCCCTGAGACCGCTATGCAAGGAGGGCAGGACACAAATCTAATAAATACATAAATAAATAAATGAAATAAAGATCTCAACAGCTTTTGTGTGCAATTAGATATAATCCAGGCCATGACACTTCTAAATGAATTCAGCAGAACGGTAAAGTGTATGCTGAAAGATCTCACGTTTGAATCAGTGGGGCTCGAAAGCGCTTGCCTTTGGTGGCCCGTCCCTCTGAACTGCTTCCTTAAAGTTCCGTTTGGCAAGAAGAGATGAGGTCTGCATTAGGTGCTTCCGTTGCGGTTATTCATGAGCACGTGTGGCCTCTGAAGCCATGCATCAGCTTCTTTGGTGCCGAAAGACTATTTCACATACGTCTCCCATCGTGGAGCTCTGTGCCGACAAAGTCATTTGCAATAAAATATTGATAGAGAACTGCAACAAGGTTGACTTCCCACGGGAGTCATTTGTGCTGCTTAGATAAATCCCATCTGGATCAGAACGTGAGAAGCAGGGAGAAGGCAGTGGGAGTCAAGGGATCACAACATAGTTAGGGGTGGGTGAGGGGCTCGTGTGCTTGTCATGGAAATGCTTGCTTTTTTTCTTTTTTTTTTGGTAAGCATCCTTGTAGATCACTCCGAAACATTCAGATGGGCATTACAGGCCTTTGACAGATTCTTGGAAAATTCTCAAATTTACGAAGACGCACACACTGGCACCCGCCTCCTTCCCTGTTATTTTTCAAATTCTCTGAGTCACTAGGCTTATTTTTTTTCCTGAAGGCGGTGGTAGGGTAACAGGTTTTAGAAGATGGCTGTTTAAATGAGAGGCTGGCTTTGTCATTCCTGTCAGGGGTTGCTGGGAGATTTTGAGAGCAGTACCTGGGGAGACTGGGGGAGGAATTGTTGGGGAGGAACTGTTGATACTTCTAGATGGCAGTCTAAGGAGTTTCCCTAATCTCTATGGTAAAACCTATAGAGACACGGGGAACTTCCTAGAGTGTCACTGGAGAGGCCATTTTATGGCCATTTTTTTCCCTCCTGCTTCTCAGTGTCTCAAGGATGGGGAATGGGGACCAAGGGTGAACAAATGACAAGGCTATGCCTATTATTCTGCTATCCTAGCATGACACTCCACTAGGGTTGATGAGAGTTGTAGGGGATTTTGTTTTGTGGCCTCATGGATTGGATTGGAAAGCCAGGAAGACTGCCATTCCCACCAACCTTGGCAATCCAGTCATTTGAGTATATGCCAGTGGGAGCAACCAGATGTTTGTCCAGCTGATGACAACTATTGATGGCAAACAGGTCAAGTCTATTAGCCCTTGTGTGTTAGAATCAGTTATTTTTTTACATGAGGTGTGATTGGGCCCCTATATCTTTTTTTAAATTCTTTGTTAATAAATGCATGTATCTTTGTATACACTATATATTAAGCTTTTATTGTTGGTCCTCTATTCTACTTGACTAACCTTTTCAGGTTCTGATTTCTCCCACTGCCACTGTGTAGATGGATTTTGAACACTTTCTTAGGGATGATCATAGCCTCCCTGAACAAATTTACACTTTTTCATTAGTACAATGGGATGTGCATTCTAATTACTCAGGAAACAAAGATGTCAGAATGTCTGCAGTCTTGCTCCTGTGAGGGAAGGGAATGTTCTCAGTTTGGTTTGGATGAAAACCTTACAAAGGCTGGCTGTGCAAGAACAGCTTCATGTGACAAATAAGGAAAACTAGCTAGAAGGGGCACTAAGAACCGTGGGTTCCAGAAAGAATGAGGCTGAAGAATGCAGTTCAGAAAAATTAAACTTCAAAGAAAGGTAAGTGGGGGAGAAGGCAGTTTGATGAAAATGGTAGAAGAATGGTAGCACTAATAGGAATTGAAGAGTCAAATCAAGAAGGGGGTTGTGAAGAAACACAACAAACTATGGGGGGGGGGCTGTATGAGGACACTGGTCATGGAAAAAGGAATTAACAATGGGACAAAAAAACCTAGGAAGGGAAACAAAACAAAGGAGACAACAAGAATGGGGCAAATCCTCATTTGTAGACCAAGTAAGAAAGGGAGTTTAGTGGTTGACATCAAGTGAGAAATTTAATGTCTTGACCAGAACTGTATCCTTTGGGCCAACTGCCAGAATTGGAGGACATGAAATTAAAAAGCAGTCCCAGGGAATCAGACCAGCTACTAGCACAGATGTGCTTCTCCCATCAGTCTAAAATGCTAACTGCGTCAGCTTGGTGCAGATGGCATGAAAGAGACTCTGAATCACCAGCCTCTCAGCAGATCAAAGGCAAATGCCAGCAGAGGCAGCAAAAATATCAACCAGCAACAAGGTCCCATCCAATCAGCTGCCCATAATCAATCAGCCAGCAACAAGGTCCTAACCAACCAGCAACAAGGTCCTGGAAGGGCATTGTGCTCCTTGGACAACAACACACTGGTGATCCCCGGCCCTAAGGATATCCAGCTGTCCTCGACCAAGCCCAGGGTCTTTTCAGTCCTGGCCCCAACCTGGTGGAACTCTCTGCCAAATTCCATCAGGGCCCTACGGGGACTTATGCAATTCTGCAGGGCCTGCAAGGCAGAGATGTTCCACCAGGCTTTTGGTTGAGGACAGCGATGGTTTTTACCTCGGCTGGCACCCTCCTCAGTTTTCCATGCTTGTTTTGACCTCTCTCCCCCTGCCCATGAAACAGCTGGCAGTCTGTAATAGGGGAATAATTATCTCTAAGATACTATTCACCATCTGTTTTTTAAATGAAATTTCATATGTTCAATTGTTTTATTTGATTACTGTTTTAAATACTATGTACATTGCCCAGTGCCCTACAATAGCAGGGATGGGGAGATTCATAAATTTATCATCATCATCATCATCCCAGAACCTGATTCCTAAATTAACTCATATGAACGTGCCTCCCACCGAGTCAGAGCGTTAGTTTGTGTAGCCCAGTATTGTCTACAGTGACTCTCCAGGGCTCCAAGAAGAGAAAGGCCTTTCCCAGCACTTGCTGCCTGAGATTTGTTAATTGGCAGGGACTGTACTTGAGATCTTCAGGCATGGAAAGCAGTTGCTCTACCACTGAGCCATAGCTTTTCTATAGCTTTTCTATTGCTTTTTCCACCATGTTGGTATTTTCCGGATATTTTTTCAGTTGGATAGTGAGTGAGCTATTTATTCTGCTATCCTAAAATGGCCGGCCCAGTAAATCTTGATATTTGGGATTTTTTCAGGACCACCAGATAGCTGAAGTTAAAGGACATTTAAAGGGCTCTCAGACCCTTTAAATGCCTTCTGGGTGAACTCCTCACTTAGAGAAGGCAGGTAAAGAGATCATGAGCCCTTCAAATGCCGTAAGAGTTTGCTCACGGCTTGGAGAAGGCATTTAAAAGGACTGTGATCCCTTCAAATGCCTTTTTTCATCATTGAAACCAATGGATGGGGCACCTTCTTTGGGGGCCCATAGGATTGAACCCCCTGGTCCGATCTTTTTGAAACTGGAGTTAAGCTGGAGGCACAGTTTTCTTTTGTGATACATTGTGTCCTTGCCCTTCTCATGCTTCTGTGACTGCAAAGGCCTTTCCTCAGCAAGGACAATTTGGCTACAGTCATCCCTGCCCTGGTCACATCAAGACTGTATTATTGTAATGTACTCAGCATGAGGCTGTCCTTAAACATGGATTGACTGGTACAAACTGCTGCAGCCAGATTACCACCTGAGGCTGGCTATAGACAATACATCTTGCCAATGCATAAAGAATTGTATTGATCTGCCAGTTAAGCCTTTCTCACATGACCGTGAGAATTCTGCCTTCTACTGAATCTGACCATTGGTCTAACAGTGGGCTCTTCCTCATTGTCATTTTTGTCACTTGGGTGTTCCTATTGCTTCTTTTCTGCATTGTTTTTGTTCCCTTTAGTGGTCGATTCAGTCGTACATCACTGTATGTCCAACATATCTCCCTGTAGATTTAAACTGCAGGTTTTTATGCTGGACATACCATGATGTAAAATCGAAGTGACCACTAGAGGGAACAAAGTACATGATAAAAGAAATTAAAAAACCAAGGAAAAACGGGATGCACAAGCAATGGAACTGAGCAGGGGTCATTTCGTAGAAAAAGAGGTGCAAGAGCTCATTTGCATAACTCATTTGCATATGCCACACCCCCTAACATACCGGAAGTGTGTCAGAAGGCAACACCCACCCCTCAGGCTCCACTCTGCAGGTGAGTGAAACTGACCTGCTCTTCCTCCATTCCCTTCCCCATCCAATACTTTGTGCAATAAAAATAAGCATGAAGAACACACCCTCATTCTCTTCCTGCTCCCTTGATACCACCAGGTTTCAAGTAGACTGGAGATACCCAGGACATGTGCACCACCCATCCCTTTCCCTTCCCCTCCCCACAACAAGACACCCTGTGAGGTAGGTGGGGCTGAGAGAGGTCTTTTAAGAACTGCTCATGAGAGAACAGCTCTGGGAGAACTTGTGACTGGCCCAAGGTCACACCAGCAGCTGCATGTGGAGGAGTGGGGAATCAAACCCAGTTCTCCCAGATTAGAGTCCAACTCCTGAGCACTACACCAAGCTGATGAGGTGGAAGCTGCTGAAGGGTTGGTGAAATTTCTCCAGTACTTATGTGCCATGTGCCCAGATAAATAATGGTATACTTAGAAAATTTATATGCCACCTTGAGCAAGTCTCTGGAAAAGCAGCACACAGTCATAAAAGGAACAATGAAAAAATTATCAATATTAAAACAAAACATTAAAAACAATAAAGACCCTAGCAGGGCTTTCCCCGGGGCGCTGCGCCTCTGCACTGCTCAGGGAAGCCGAGAAGGGGGCGGGGCTTGGTCATGTGCCCGCCCCCTGGGCTCCTCACTCCCGGAGCTGCGCTCCTGTGCGCTCCCGCTCCAATGGACCCTTGGAACTGAGAATGTGGAAGAGGCCAAGGTCAGTCCTGACCAGCCGTGGCTTGGTGGAGTTCTTTCACATCCCATCCAGTCTGATCCTTGTAACTGTAGATTGCTGGAATCAAACCTGGGATTGTTCCCATGCCAAGCAGATGCTTTACCACAGATCCATGACACCACCACAGTATGTCACCACCTGCCAAAAATAATGTGAGGGTACAAAGGGAGAAGATTTCTGTGGTCGTGCTCCCGTTATATAATTCCTTTCCAGCAGAGATTCACCTGGTGTCTAGCCTCGTTATTTCTTTGGTGCCAGGCTGTTTCCCCCATAAACTTTTAATTTTTTAAACTTTTTTTATGAAGGGAGTTACTATTGTGGTTTTCTATCTAGCCTTTTATATGTCTGCAGTCTCACAATCCTTGAAGGACTGACAATGCAAAATATAATTCTAGAAATAATAAATGGTAGAAAAAGAATAGGATCCCTGCCTTTCTGAGAGCCAGAAGGGGAACACGATAGCAGTGTATCACAGGGGACAGCAGCCAGAAACTTGGTTCCCCTGTCAGAAAGCCCTGTCACATGCCTGGAGGGGGGCGGGGAAGCCCTGTTCCTTTAATAGAGATATAATGAGATGCTCTTTTCCTAGAGTTACCAACAAGTCTGAAGAAAAATACCCTGAAGAGAGCCAGTTTGGTGCAGTGGTCGAGAGTGGAGGATTCTAATCTAGAGAACCGGGTTTGATTTCCCACTCCTACTCGTGAAGCCAGCTGGGTGACCTTGGGTCAGCCACAATTCTCTCAGCGCTCGCTCAGCCCCACCTACCTCACAGGCAATGTTCCCTCTAAGTTGTTGAGTCTTGTGAGCAAAAATTCTACTTTGTGAGCTACTGGCATTAAAGTTGTGAGTCAGCAATTTGGCTCCTGCATAAATTAGTGTGCTCTGGAGCCATCCTTCCTGAGCTAATCAAAATGTGTGAGCTGGAGGCTAAAAAACTGTGAGCTAGCTCACACTAACTCAGCTTAGTGGGAACATTGCTCACAGGGTGTCTGTTGTGGGGAGAGGAAAAGAAGGTGTTTGTAAGCTGCTTCTAGACTCCTTTGGGCAATGAAAAGTGGGGTATAAAACCAATTATTCTCCTCCTCCTTCATCCCCTGTAACACTCTTAATATTTATCTATTTATTTATTATTGGAATTTATACCCCGCCTAGCCAGCATTAATGTGTGGAAACAGGACGCTGAAGTGGGCAACGGGCAGCTGAAGCATTTCATAGCATGGAGAAAAACAAAATCACTTGGTAAATGACATCCGACTGTACCGCTATTGATGAGGTGGAGCATTTTCCCTCCAAGCAGCTGGCAACCCAGGTTCTATTCCTCTGTACGCCATGAAACACTTCAGCTGCCCATTTCCACTGATGTGAAGGGGACAGGGAATTTTTCTCCAGGGCTGTTAGTGATCCTAGTCGATGGGCAGCCATGTGTGTGTGTGAATAAATGAACAGCATTCATCCTGGCAGAATCTTTCGTGAGTCAGAGCTTTATCTCATCTAATGAAGTGAGCTCTGACTCACGAGCGATTCTGCCGGAATGAATGCTGTTTGTCTCTGATTCTTCTTTGCCTGACAGTAAATCTACCAGACACTGTCATGAGGAGGTCTTCTTAACACCGTGATCTGAAAAATCTGCTTAAAATCTGCCCTCTCCTCTTTTAAAATAAAAATCACGACAGCTGATGTTTTGGGGAGCACAAAAACTCACACGCTGTTACGTGCCATTGGGTGGGTCCCAATAAAAGTATTGCATGGATTGTGTTCTTGGGTTCTTGGAGCCTCCAAGGTGCCACTGGTGTCTTGTGAGTTAGGTTAAGCCGAGAAAGAATGACTGGCCCAAGCTCCACCAGTGGCCCTTATTCTCAGATTAGGATTCGAACTGGGGTCATCCATATGCTGACACTCTTATCACTGGATGATGCTGGCACTCCATGGGACCAATCCAAGTTACTGTTTCTAAACCATGGTTTGCCTTGATAACCACATGGGCAGTACAGGTAAAATGCCCCTTGAATAGGGTTGCCCCTTTGTCAGAGGGGGGGGGGGGAGAGAAGCTCTTATCCCGGGATCTGCCTGGACCGGGATGACTAGCCTGTCGCAGTGACATCACCTGGAAGTGACATCATCATGCTAGGCATGTCACCAGAGGAATACTCTAGCATTCAGCTAGAAACTCTATGATACCATAGAGTTTTCAGACTGAATGCTAGAGCATCCCCCCCATGTGCCAGGTGCAATGACATCACCTCTGGGTGACATCGTATTGGGCATGTCGGCCCGATCTGGGCAATTTGGGGGTGGAGTTCCCCCCACCGGCCGGATACAGGCTAGTGTATTGGAGGCCCCTAAAGTGGGCAACCCTCCTCCCCGGGGGGAGCTGGCAGCCCTAACCCTGAACCTCAGAGATTGGGAAAGGGAACTGGATTCTTGGCATCGTTAGCAGCTCACAGTCACATTTTAGCAAGGCATTCTCTCATAGAAGAAGTAAATTTACTAGGGGTTTACTAGAGCTAGGCTCAGGGAGTAGGTACAACCCTTGATGGATAGGGGCAATTATGGAGAAGGGTGCTCATTTATCACTCCGTGTTTGAGTGTTTGAGAAACTTATCCCTTGATGACTCATGGCTGGATGTGTGAAGAAACTCATTGTGATTAGGGTGGCCATCCCCCAGGGACAGACTGTAGCTCGTTAGGAAAACAATCGTGATGTGATAACGAAGTCGTAGTTTAATGTTTCTTCTGTCGGACTAGCTCACCAGACCTACAGAGGAAACATTAAGTTGCAGTGAAAATATGAAGGGTGAAAGGTCTCATCTGATAAAACTTTAAGTGAAACCGTCCGATGAGCGCTGAACCGTCAAATAAGATAGATTTGAGACAATTTTGCTTCAAAGGAAACAACTTTAATGACTTGTTATACACTGGACACATTAAAACAATATATTTTTTCTAATTGTTTAAACTATGACTTCATTATCACATCACAGTTGTTTTCCTAACGAGCTACATCCCTCAGGTGGTGGCTGGAGATCTGCTGGAATGACAAGTGATCTCCAGATTACAGTGATCACTTCCCCTGGCGAGAATGGCTGCTTTCTAAAGTAGATTCTATGGCACTGTGTCCCATTGAAGTCCCTCCCCTCCCCTCCCCAAACCCCACCCTCCTGAGGCTCCACCCCTAAACTTTCCAGGTAGTTCCCAACCCAGAGCTGGCAATCTTAGTTGAGATTGAGTTGGCCCCAGCCATTATTTGAAAACATGAAGCTGCCGTCTACTGAGCCAGACACTTGCTCTATCAGGGTCAGTCTTGTCTACTCAGACTGGCAGCACCTCTATCAGGAGTCAGGTCAAGATCGGGGCTATTTTGGGGCAGGAACGCACAGGAATGGAGTTCCAGCTGGCTTCTGAGTTGGCCATGCCTACAGCCTCCCCCTCCTTGGATGCTCCCTAGGTGCCTTGCAAGCCGCGGGGCACCTGGGAAAGCCAAGCTGCTCCAGGGAGGGAAAGCAGTTTTAACTGCCTCCCCTCCTCGGGTTCCCCAGGTGCCCCACAGCTGCAGGGTGCCTGGGAAAGCTGATCCAGAAACTGCCTTCCTTCCCTTGGGTTCCCCATGCGCTCCACAAGCTGGGGAGGGAGCTGCACTGGAAGGGAGCTGTGCTGTCAGGGGTGTGGCCTAATATGCTGATGAGTTTCTGCTGTTGGGTGTGGCCTATTATGCTAATGAGTTTCTACTGGTTTTTTTCTACAAAAAAAGCCCTAGTCAAGACTATCTGATTGTTTTGACTGGAGATGCAGAGGACTGAACCGGGGATATGTGAAGTAGAAGCTCTGCCAGTGGGGGCTTGATGAAGAGATCTAGCCTGAAGGGGAAAGGGTGCTTGCTCTTCCATTTTCTCATCCCTTACAGTTCTTCGGCTGTATGATTTTGCATGTCTTCAGTCTGTTCCCAAGATACAGGGAGGTCCTGCAGAATAAAGGATTAGCCAGCAGATGCCTGTCATTTCACTCTTCCTGGCTCCCCTGGGTTCCCGAGCGGATATCCTTCTCTTCGTGTGACATCTTTTATTTGATTTTAAAGAGCTGCACATTTTTCAGTTCGGAAGGAATGTTGGAGCCACTTCCAAGCTGCCATCAATCAGTCTGATTTGGCTATACTATAAAAAAAAATGTAAGAGGAAGAAAAAGATGTAGAATTCTCTGGCTGGGACTGCCATCTTCCTTTAAAATCATTATATTTATGAATGGAATAGGAAATATGTTATGCTTCTAGATTAGTCATTAAGAGTTAATTTTCTATATATAAGTTAAGACACTGAACTGGTTAAGACACTGAACTACAGACTGGAAGGTCGGTAGTTCGGCAGTTCGAGACCCAAGTGCTGTGTGATGGAGTGAGCTCCCATCTCTGGTCCCAGCTCCTGCCAGCCTAGCAGTTCAAAAGCAAGAAATCGCAAGGAGATAAATAGGTACCATGTGTGTGTGTGTGTGTGTGTGTGTGTGTGTGTGTGTGTAATGATCTTATAAAAAAAGAAGTATGATTTTTCAAAAAAAGATTGCCCTTCTATAAAGGACTAGGCTCATGGATGCTGAACTTAATTTGGCTGGTAGCAGCCAGCAGAGTCGCCATATTGAATAGATGGACAGTGGCTTGGGGGGAAAACTGTTCTGTCCCTCCAGTAGACGATTAACAAGGTGTTATCAACCCAAGGCTGTTGTTTAACTGCATGCCATGAAAAGCATCAGCTGCCGGTTTCTATGTGTTAAGGCTCTGCTAAAGGGACAGGGCAGTTTCCTCCAAGTCTGTTGGCAATCCTCATATTGCAGTTTCCCAGGTCCGTGTCACTCAAGTTATATTCCACACCAACTGGTATCCACTTCTTTATGTATTAAAATAATCTTGAGGTAGCCATCGTAGTCTATTGCAGCAAAATTAAACAGGAGTTCAGCAGCCTCGTAAAGAGTTAACTGGCTTCTTTTTGTAACATTTTGCCACTCCAACTTTTTTGTTGCCTGTAACTATAAGTATAAATATATCTCCAACAGATGTATACTCCATGTGATAAAGAAAGCTCTAACTCACAAAAGTTCATTTCAGAATAGATGTTGTTAATCTTTAAAGTGCAGCTGGACTCCTCTTTAAATAGGGTTGCCTGTGGGAGACCAGACTGAACAGGAAAATGGATGGCTGTCAGTGACAGTGTGAGGTCACTATCAGAAAAATCTGGAACTGATGCCAGTCCTCTCTAGGAATCACCAGAAACTTTTACCATAGAGTTTTTGGAAATTTCAGGAAAGGACTGGTGTCACTTCCAGGTTTTCCATGGAAGTGACATCAGTCCTCTCTAGGAATCACAGAAAACTAGACTTTGATCACCAAATCTGAGATGATTTCACCAGCATGCTGTTGATTCAGCAGTTTGCATAGGAGGACTCTGTAACGGGGGGTGGGATTCAGTGATAGATCACATATTGTGTAAGCAGGAAGTCATAAGTTCAGTCCCCTGCACTTCCAGCTAAAAACCTCTGATGTAGCAGGTCTTGGGAAATATCCCTTTTGGCCTGTCAGTTGCTGCTAGTCCAGGTAGACAAGGAGTTCCCACCATTTTGAGCCTGTGGGCACCTTCGGAATTCTGAAACCCTGGAGGTTGGTGATCCTCCACTTCTGAAGACAGACCAGGAAAGAACATATATAGGACTGTGGAGGGATCACATTCCATAATTCCAGGGTCATCATGGGAAAAGTTCTGCTTTTCATAGATGGCAGTTTTGCAATAGGGTCTCAGTAGAACATCTAGAAATACTAGGTGTGAAGGTGTTCACGGAAATATCCCAGACTCGGTAGACATTTAATGGTCTTGAACTGGGCCTCAAAACAAACTGGTAAGCGCTGCAGCTATTTCAGAAAAGTGCAATTTGTTTTTGACCATCACACCAGATGGACACGTAATTCTGAATCACCAACAGTTCTCCCAAATACCTTTTCCTCAAGATAAGCCCAACGTATAGGTGTCAGGTGACTACTTAATTTGTTGGTGTGCCAGATAATGTTTTGCTGCAATGCAGTTCAAAAACAACAACAAAAAGGAACAATGGCATGCATTATTTCTTTGAAAGGTGTGCTGGGGTCCACTCCTACTGTCTTGGCTACTATCAATGAAAGACAGCTTGGAGGTTCAGGGGTAGGGCTGCCAAGTCAGCCCGGGGGGCGGGGGATACCCCGCTACAGGGGTTCCCGATCCACCGGCCAGCATTTGGCCAGTGGGGGAAACCCCACCCCTGAAGTCGTCCAGCCAGGACGACTTCCCAAACATAATGACGACCCTCCTGACAAAAGGAGCCGCATTCCTCGAAAGCTGCTGCAGTGAAGTTTCTCCATCTGAGAGGTGCTCCCCCGTTTCGCAGCAGCAGCAGGAGGAGGAGGCGCTGGGAGCCCGGCCAGAAGGACGGCTGGGGGAAGGACAGCCTTTCAAGCTCACGCGGTGCCTCTCTCCAGAATGCCGCCGTGCAGCCGCCGCCTCCTTGCACGAGCAGCAAGTGACACGCACCCCACCCACCCACCCCTTCCCCAGTCAAAGCTTCAGGAGCGACCCCAAAATCCGGGCTGTCGACGAAAGCACCGCTCTTCTTGAGACCGCCCCTCTCCCCCACGCCTCAAACTGGCCGCCTGCCAGGCGATTGCCAGAGCGTTGCCCTGGCAACGCCCCAACGTGGTGACGTCACTTCCGGGTGATGTCACCGGCCGGGGGAGCTCCCGGGCAAACAAGGACTCTCCCCCACCGGTGAGTAGAATCGACTTAGCAACCCTATTCAGGGGTGAGTTTGGATTAGTTTTACCAGTGTCAGGTTGGCACCTGCAGTTCCCTTGGACTTACAACTGACCTCCAAACTACAGAGATCAGGTCCCCTGGAGGCCATGGAATCTTCAGACACTGGACTGTATAAAGTCTGAGAAAACCTCAACACCTAAGTATCATTGCATCTCTGCTGACATGCCTCCTTTCCCCAAACTGCCCTTCCTAGGCATCAGTCCAAGGCTTGCCAGCCTCCAGGTGGGGCCTGGGGATCTCCCAGAATTACAAATGAACCCCAGATGACACAGATAAGTTCCCCTGGAGGGTGGAATCTACGGCATTGTGCCCTGCTGAGGTCCTCTCCCTCACCATCCTCAGCTCCTCCATCCTCAGCTCTACCCCTAAACCTCCAACAGTCCTAGTTTGGATACAGAGTGTGAGAATGAAGATAAAGACAGCGACAGAGTAACACACCCCTAAGTGTCTCGTTTTATTATGGAGATCCATTAATCTCTGCCCGATCTGCCCACTGCATCAGCAAAAAAAAGTGACACAGTCTGATGGAGACTGGTCTACCATGATTGGTGGTGCCTGTTGTAAACTTGGCACTGCCACACACTGCGGTTACCAACTCTGGGTTAGGAAATTCCTGGAGATTTGCAGGTAGAACCTGAGATGGGCAGGGTTGGGGGAAGGGAGGGACCTAAACAGGAGGTAATGTCATGGAGTCCACCCACAAAAGCAGCCATTTTCTCCAGGGAGACTGATTTCTGTATTTATTTACTTACTTACTTACTTACATTTGTATCCCCCCCCCCCCCCGCCGAGGCAGACTTAGGGTGGCTCACCTTAAAAATTAAGATATCTTAAAACACAGGTGTAAACACAGTACACATCATAAAATTCAAGAACATAACAATCACAGTACAAATAAAGTGCAGATAGAATAAAGTGCTGGCAGTAGTAATGATAGAGTTGCCAGCCTCCAGGTGGGGCCTGGGGATCTCCCGCTTTTACAACTGATTTCCAGCTGACAGAGATCAGCTTCCCTGGAGAAAATGGCTGCTTTGGAGGGGGGACTCTATGGCACTGTACCATGCGGAGGCCCCTCCCCTCCCCAAACCCCGCCCTCTCCTGGCTCCACCCCCAAAGTCTCCAGGTATTTTCCCCACCCAGACTTGGCAACCCTAATTAATGATGACATCCCAGTAGGCTTTAATAAGATGGCCTAAATATAGCCATAGTCAGTGTCCGGTATATCAGAAGCTGTTGGTGTTAAGATTTGGTGATGGTGGCCTTAGTTGTTGTTGGTTGTTATTGGTTGAGGCTCCTAATCAAAGGCCTGGTGGAAGAGCCCCATTTTGCAGGCCCTCAGAGCCCTGCTGTCTTCCGGGAGCTCATTCCACCAGTGTGGAGCCGCTACTGAAAAGGCCCTGGCCCTGGTAGAGGGCAGTCTGGCGTCTTTTGGTCCAGGGAGGGCCAGACAATGTTGAGACCTTGGCCTCAGTGCTCTCTGGAGAACATGTGGGGAAAGGCTGTCCTGCAGGAGATCAGCTGCAATCCCAGGAGATCTCCAGGCCCCTCTTGGAAGTTAGCAACCCTACTGCACACTGTGGCCCCAAATAAAGTGCATTACAGTAGTTTATACTGGAAGTGTCTAGGGCAGCTAAGGTGGGTATAGTGTCTCCTGAAGGCGATCCAGAGAGCTCTCTTTTTGAGGAGGCATTTGAACCTGGCTCTTCCCCCCCCCCTCCAAAGTAACATTTGTTTTATTCGGGTGCAGGACTCCCAAGCCCCGGAGAAAGCAAGCAAGAGTTGCCCTCCATTGTCATTCGAAGCGGGCGCCTTAGGATGTACACGGCGGCTCCTTCCAGCGCTTTATTGGTGTCAAACATCATCTCCTCCCCCTGCAGGTTTTTTTTTTTATTAGAAAAAGACGCTGCCAAATTACCCGGCTCCTTCCCCACTCAATAAAAAATGTTTATAACCCCGTAAATTCCAGCATATCAGCAGCTTGTTATGGAGAGAAAAAGGTCATGGGGAGAGAATGGGGGGGGGGGAGGTGTCATTCTGTCTGAAATTTTAACTCTAATACTTGGGGGGGGGGCAGTCAGCTCCAGGGATAATATCTTTGGAGAATATCTGTTGATAAAGGCCCCATAATGGAAAATGTGCCTGCAATACAGAGCTTGGTTTCCCCCCCGATAAATATTTAATATAGATCGCTACAGATGAAGCAGGAGCAGGAAACCTGGCTGCTCTGTGCCTGATGCTGAGAAAACACCTTGTCTCAGGCCTGTAGCCAGGATTTTGTAGTTTGGGGGGGGGGGGTCTTTAAATAAGTTGGAAGGGGCATTAAAGTTTAATTAAATTAAAATTAAACTTTAAAAACTCATGCTTGCCAGTTGGAGCGGGCAGGTATTCACCCTCATCCACCCCGATCTGGTCGCCCTGCAGTAGGGCTGCCAAGTCAGCCCGGGGGGCGGGGGATCCCCCGCTAAAGGGGTTCCCAATCCGCTGACTAGCATTCGGCCGGCGGGGGGAACCCCACCCCCGAAGTTGTCCGGCGAGGATGACGTAATGACGTCACTGGAAGTGACGTTGGCACGTTGGCGGTATTGCCAGGGCGACGCTCTGGCAATTGCCCCCAAACTCTATGATACCATAGAGTTTTGGGGCGATTGCCAGAGCGTCGCCCTGGCAACGCCCCCAATGTGCCGACATCACTTCCGGTGACGCCGCCAGGCGCTTGCGCAAAGCGAGCGCGCCAGAAGAAATTCCCGGGCACAGGAGGACTCCCCCCCGCCGGTGAGTCCATAAGACTTGGCAACCCTACCCTGCAGCCCGTCCACGCCGTGGCTCATCAACATCATCAGGTGGTCTGCCATGACAACCTGGGAACCAGGGGGACCTGGGGGCTGGATGGAAGTTGGGGGGGGGTCCTTGGTAGGGAGTCAGGGGGCTGGGCCCCAAAATGCCCCACTGTAGCTACAGGCCTGCATTGTCTTCTTGTTTTATTACTTGGGGAGCTTCTGAAAGTCTCCTCATCCCAAATTCTCCCAGGCTTTTTTCTGAAATATGACTTATCTGGTCTGGTTGTTGAAGTGGATTCACTGCATTAGGAATCTGTCTTTCTTCCATTTTTGTTTAAGTTATGGGGTTTTGTACAGAACACTGTACGTGGGCAGTCTGACACAGTGTTGTGTTCCTGAGGCTCATATGTCTCTTCCCCCTGCTTTTGTATTTCCAATGCTCATAATGAGCACTGATAAAACACTGCAAAAAAGCAACCTGGATGAGATTGTGTATATAGTTGTATCAAGAGCTTTTTTCTGTGTATTTTACCCATGCATATGAGTACATGTGCTGGTGTGGAAAGTGCCGTGAAGTCACAGCAGGCTGATGGTGACCCAGTGGCATTTTCAATGGAAGGAGGCATTCAAAAGTGATTTGCCATTGCCTGCCTCTATGTCACGCCCCTGGTATTCCTTGGAAGTTTCTCCTCCAAATATTAGCCTGGGCTGACCCTGCTTAGCTTCGGAGACCTGATGAGATTCTATCCAGGTCAGGATGCATACATGTTCACATTAGTAAATAACTTTCTTAAATTACGATGGAATAATTTTTACTATTTTATCAAGAATGCTTTTGCAGTGTTTTGTCAATGAATGCATATGCATCCGGAATGTGTGTAGGCATGTGGGAAAAGACACAAGTGAGGTTTTAGCAAACTGTGCATGCTGCAATTGAGTTTTAGAAAATGCCCTATTTAAACCAGAATTCAGGAGGAAATAGCACAGACAGAAAATATGGCATGGCAGAGGAATGGAATGGTGAAAATCTGTTCATTTTGATTTGCTGCCAAGCCTGGTATGAGATAAATCATAGAGAGAAGGGGAGGGAAACAGTTAGGGCTGCAAGGTCCTCTTGCCATGCTGGTGGGGGGAATTTGGAGGGGAGCATTCTGGGACATCCCAAGTGCAATGACATCATAACTGGTGTGATGTCATTGCATTGGGGATGTCATGCGGTCACATTCTGGTTTTTGAACAAAACTCTATGGTAGAACCGGCTTCAACCTGTAGAATTTTGCCCTCAAACCAGAGTGTTGCCACATGTCCCCCAGTTTGATGATGTCACTTCCGGGCAATGTCATTGCATTGGGGATGTTGCCCGGTGATGTCGCTGTTTGGGGGTGGGTTTTACCCCACTGGCCAGCTGGCCGGCAGTGGGCAGAAGCCCCCAAAACTGGGGGAGCCCCTGCCGGGACCTGGGGACTGGCAATCTTAGAAGCAGATCCAGGTAGTCATCTGTGTTGGTCTGAAGCAGTAGAACACATTTAGAATCCAGTGGCACCTTTAAGACCGACAAAGGTTTATTCAAGGTATGAGCTTTTGTGTGTAAAAGGACAATTTTTCAAATACAGTATACCTTACCTCCCATTCCACTGTATTTGAAAAAATGTGCTTTGCACATGAAAGCTCATACCTTGAATAAACCTTAGTTGGTCTTAAAAGTGCCACTGGACTCTAAATTAATCCTAGAAGCAGTTCACTCTAGTAGCTACGTACCCTGGAAAAGAGTCGGAGTTTCTACCATATCTGAGTCTGTCCATCAAAACTAGTCCACTTGCCCTAACTGTCTAGATCAAGGTGGCCATGAAATACAGGCCTTCTCTGCTGTGCCACCTGAACAGTTCAGCAGTTCACCAATTGGGGCTCATGTTCTCTTTGCTGACTCAGAACATGGAGCCAGCTTTTCATTGATCAGCTGGCTGTTTTCAAGGAGTTCAAGCTAGTTTGTCACATATTCAAACAATATTGTGCAGTCAGCAGAATTTCATACGCATCCTGATGAGAGCTCTAGTCTCTTCATGGTCTCACACACCTGCTTTCACTACATAGTGAGCAAAGTAAACAGTCAGCCAGTGACTGTGGCTGTTTGATTGTGATTCAACTTGGACAGCAGTGAACTAAAAAGACCCAACACAGTATGTTTGATTGCCAAACCTGTTTGCTGCAAAGCTCACCCTGACCGTGTAGTGGTCATCTTGCATTCCCTGTCCTGGTATCTCTGTGTCTGCTGCCCATAGTCCTGGCCTAGAAACTGGTAAGGTTATAATTTTGACTCTTCTTGTTATAGGACTCTGATGTCATGTGACTTCCTGTCACATACTTGTAGCTAGGGTTGGTAGGCTGACACTGGCAGCTAGCAGGAGATAAATTCAGGTGGGTAGCTGGGTTGGTCTGAAGCCAAGGGTGTAGACTTCCTAATTTCCCGGGGTGGGGGCTGGGCCAGAAGGGGGGGAGGGAAACAGGAGTTCCTTATGCATGTGCTTTGCATGCGCATACTGGAATGATGCTGCTGCAAGAGCTTCTCCCCCCCCACCTGTCTCCCCTGCACCCCTCTCCCCACCCACTCCTACCTCCCTCTCACTCTCTCTGGGGGCTCCAGGCAACTGCCCTGTGTGATGACATCACCCGGAAGTGATGTCATCACTCTGGGCACGTAGCCGGGGTGACGCTCTGGCAATTGCCCTGAAACTCTATGGTGCCATAGAGTTTTCAGGGTGATTGCTAGAGTGTCACCCCAGCAATGTGCCCAGCGTGATGATGTCACTTCCGGGTGATGTCATCACACTGGGCAGTTGCCCGGATCACCCCCAGAGAGGGAAGAGTGGGTGCGGGGGAGCCGGGCGGCGGAGGGCTCCAACTCTGGCAGTGGCAGCGGCAGCAGTTTCTTGAAGCCGCGGCGGCCTGGGGGGTGGGGAGGCACAGCGGAGGCGGGTGGGTGCTCCGTTTCGCCCGGGAGGGCTCAGTCCCCCTTAGAAAATTTCAGGAGTGGCCTGAGCCCCCGTGTAGTTGACACCTATGCCTGAAGCAACATAATAAAGTTTGAGACCAGTGGCATCTTAAGACCAACAAAGTTTCATTCTGGGTATAAGCTTTTGTGTGCATGCACACAACTTTGTTGTCAACTTTGTGATGTCACTGGTGATGCATTGACACATCATTTGTGATACAACTGGGAAGTGACATTATCATGTCACTGGCAATGCTCTAGCATTTATTATAGAATTTTATCATGGAGTTTGAGGTGAATGCTACAGCATCACCCAACTCTATAACTTCACTTCTGAGTGGTGCCAGAAATGATGTAATGGCATCGAGATGGTGCCAATTGCCCCCTATTCCCTCCCATTTTTTTCCCACAATCCAGCTGAGTGGCAGCTGGAAGTGCCAGAGGGAGCAGGGGTGAAAGGTCTCCTCCTACAATGGGAGAGCTGGCAAGCCTGCTTGCAGGTCTGTAGGTCGTCTGCTGCTGTGCGGTGGGGTACTTAAATGTTGGTCCTTCAGACCAGTTTCTGGTAGGGTTGTCATCTGCAGGCTGGGAGATTCCTGGAGATATGGGAGTGGAGCCTGGGGAGGGCAGGGTTCGGGGATGGGAGGGAATTCAGCGAGGTATAGTGCCATAGAGTTAGGGATGCCAGCCTCCAAGTGGGACTTGGGGATCCTCAGGAATTACAGTTTATCTCCAGGTTACAAGAGATCAGCTCCCCTGGGGGAAAATGGATGGTTTGGAGGGTGGACTCTATGACAGGGTGTCTCATTGAAGTCCCCGTCTTCCCCAGGCTCCATTCCCAAATGGCCAGGACTTTCCCAACCTGGATCTGGCAACCCTAAACCCCTCCATCCCCTGCCAGTAACCAGGGGGGACCTGGCAACCCTACTGTTAGAGTCTACTCTCCAAAGCAGCCATTTTCTCCAAGGGAACTGATATCTGTAGTCTGGAGAGCAGCTGGAAGAATTCCAGGCCCCACTTGGAGGTTGGTAAGCCCCATTCCTGGTCATTGTGGGGCCAGGGCTGAATTGTAGAAGATCAGAGGTTTAATCCCTGGCAGCTCCAGATAAAGATATTCAAGCAACGTGGAAATTCCAGAGAGCTGCTTTCAATTAGTAGGGTTGCCAGATAGGGTTGCCAAGTCCCCTGGGGGGGACCCCCGCTTGATTGGCTTTCTCCCCACTGACCTGGATTGGGCCACCAGGGGGAACCCCACCCCTAAATTGCTGGGCTGTGGAGACGTGCCCAACGTGATAACATCGCTCGGAGGTGACGTCATCGCGTTGGGCACATTTTTTGGGGGGACGCTTGATCATTTGAGGGAAAACTCTATGGTTTCCCCTTAAATTATAGAGGTCCCACCCCCAACGTGCCTGACACGATGATGTCACTTCCGGGTGATGTCATTGTGGCGTGAGTGCAAAGCACACACACCAGAAGAGTCCCGAATGGGGTTGGGCTTCCCCCTGTTAAATTGTAAGTTCTACTTGGCAACCCTATTGCCAGACCCCAGGTTGGAGCAGGGGATCCCCCGATTCTGCAGGCTCCTGCCCACCACTGGCCAGCCGGCCGGTGGGGAGAAGCACCTCCCGAACAGCCACGGGCCTGTGGGATGTCCCTGACATGATGATGTCATGCGGAAGTGACATCATCACCCTGGGGATGTCGCACACGGCAATGTTGCCCTCGCCCCCTGCTCCCAGAGACCTCCCACCCACCCCCCGCCAGGGCCAGGTAAGGACCAGGTAAACCTATTTATTTAGAGTGCCTAATACTAATCTAGAAATGCCAATGGTTTGTTGCACTTTAAGGAATTATACCTATGCTGACATATTTACCTGAGGAAACAGTGAAAAGCTTTTTAATCAGTTGGGGGGGGATATGCACCCTCGTTCTAGTAAAATAATCCTGTTTCATGTTGCCTTCCCCCCCAAATATGCCTTTGATCAGTGCACAACCTAAGGAAAGCTTTTGGTTTCTTCACAACAGCGACTTCTGCAAGAGCAGCTGGAATAATCTCTCTTTAGCAAACAGTATCCTCTGCTACCGTTGTCTTTTGATTACACAGAGAATAGGCCGCACACGCTTTAGAGGCGCTCCACATTCAGCCTCCCATAAGCCTTTTCCAACAAGGCAAAGAGAAACTTTTGGCTTCTAAATCAGATTCAGGAAGGCTGGGTCATAGGGTTGCCAGGTCTGGGCTGGAAAATACCTGGGGACTTTGGGGGTGTATCCAGGAGAAGGTGATGTTTGGGGAGGGGAGGGGGCTCAGCAGGGTACAGTGCCATAGAGTCCACCCTTCAAAGCAGCCATTTTCTCCAGGAGAGCTGATCTCTGTCAGCTGGATATCAGTTGTAAAAGCAGGAGATCCCCAGGCCCCACCTGGAGGCTGGCAACCCTACTGGGTCAGGACATCGTAGGCCCTGACCATCAGACCAGAAATGATGGCCTGGCAGAAGGACATACAGATCAAGAGCTGCACTCCTACCACGGCAACTCTATGAGGGATATTGGTACAGGGCATTTACATCAAGAATGCATCGCTATTAGGCACCATCAATACCTGGTCTTGTCAGAAAATCATCTCTGTGGAGTGGGGCGGAGGTGGTACTCAAATCCAGGCACTGACCTAACTCTACTTAGTTTTAAATAAGGCAATACCACCACATACAAAGCAAGGGTGGGCAACCCCCACCTTCCAAGTTGAATTGTATCCAGGCTCCTAATAAATGTGCTCTATGAATGATCTACAAAAAAGAATGGGGTATTTTGAGGGAGAGAGAGAGTTAAATTGTCTCAGTCTTGCAGCACATGTAGGGTTACCAAGCTCCAGGTGGGGCCTGGAGCTCTCCCAGAATCACAGCTGATCTCCAGATGACAGAGATCCGTTCCCCTGGAGATAATGGCTGCTCTGGAGGGTGGACTTCATGGCATTGTATCTAGAGTTGCTAGCTCTGGGTTGGGAAATGCCAGGAGATTTGGGGGGTGGAGTCTGGGGAGGATGGGGTTTAGGGAGGGGAGGGACCTCAGCAGATATACTGCCATGGAGTCTACCTTCCAGAGAAGCCATTTTCTCCAGGGGAACTGATCTTGGTCATCCAGAGATCAATTGTGATAGTGGGAGATTTTAGGTTCCCCCTTGAGATTGGCAACCCTAATTATACTGCACTGAGGTCTTCTCCACCCCAGACTCCATCCTCCCTCAGCTGTACCCCCAGATCTACAGGAATTTCCCATACTGGAGTTCACAACCCTAGGTGCATGCATGTTCTCATAGCGCTGCTGGGGGAGTTGCCTGATGAGGACAGACTTGCCTAAGCAACTGTGTGAGGCTCCTTTTTCATTCATAGATGTCATATGACCGATGGTGATTGAATTGCTGGGCCACAGCCATGTTTCTAGAGCACAGCTGTGCCGCCATTTTGCCCATCCTAGACCTTACCTACTCACTCAGTTGTAGATTTTTCACAAGGGCAGTATAATCCAGTACGGTGGTTTCTATTCCGCTAGCTCTGTGGTGGTTAGAGAACCCACTCAGAAGCAAACCAAATTGAAATGACATTTGTGGATGCTTTATAGAAGCAGGAACCATGAGTTAAATGTACTGAGAAGTCCTTCAGATACCGGAATACCTTTGGAACTCACTTTCATTCACAGTGCCAGCCGGTATGCAGTCAAGCCTTGGCTCTGGAATTGGTGCGCAAAAAGGAACAATTTATGAGTGATTTTTGACATCTTGTACTGCAATAAACCACAAAGCATTGTATTATTGGGTTTTTAAAAAATAACCATGGAAATCATGCATCCAACTCCCTCTTTTTCTATTTCAAATAGCCAAAATCCCTCCCACACCTCCCTTTACCAGCCACGGTCACCGATGCTGTCGACCAAAGATGAAAATGATTGTCTAATAAGCTTGAGACACAGCCAGGGATGAAACCCCCAACAGCATCAGAAGACTATTAGTCAGAGGGATTTGGCAGAGCTGATGAGCAAGCGGCCTCAGTTCTCAGTGAGTCTGGGGCCTTAAATACAGGAACCACCTGCTCTCGAAAAGAAATGCTGAGGCAGAAGGAGAATGATGGACTTGAACAAGCAGCTTGAGACGTGAGCCTGATATAGAACAAGTGCCAGAGTCCTGGAGTCGCGCTGTGCAGACACAGGAAGTCTTGGATCAGGTGCAAAGATTACTGCACCATTTCTACATTCTGTCCTTAGCAGTGACTTATGAAAGCCACAGTCACAATTTTTGTTGGTCCCATGCAATGGGTTTTCTTGAGAAGCCCATCAAGAATGTACAAAATCAAGGCAATCTTCCATTATTAATTAATAACCCAATTCTGTTGAGCCAAGGTTCCAGATGTAGTCATATGTTTTGGAGTCGTACTGCATCATAGGTTTTGTATTCCTTTGAATTAGAACTAGACAAAGGAATAGCAAGGAACGTGTGTGGGTAAAGTCCCGTCAGTTCACAGCTGACATATGGCAACCCAACCAAGAGGCTTTCAAAGGAAGTGAAAAGCAGAGGAGGTTTGTCATAGTCTGCCTCTGCAGAGTCTTCCTTGGTGTTCCCTCTTCCAAGTATTAACCATGCTTTGGTTCTGACATCTGATGAAATCGGGCTATAGCAAGCCACCTTCCCTCCCATAGTGAGGAATAAAGGCTCATAATTTTCAGTGGCACTATGCTGTGGCAAGAACATGGCAGCACAAGACTGGAACTACAAGTCCCATGTGGCAGTGTAAAAATGCATTACTATTTTCAGTGCAATTTCAAACCCTCAGTGCAATTTAGAATGTGGTTTTGAGAGCCCAGCAAGCAAACTGGGCAAGGTTGTGAAGTTAGTGACAAGCCCAGGGATTTCCCTCCCCCCTTCCTATCCCTGCAGTCTAAGGGCAAATAACTCTTTTTTGTAACCTGATTCCCCTCCACACACACCTGTTAAATGTGTTAAGTGGATGGTAATGGATAAGAGAAGGAAAGCATGGGGAAACAGTGTGAGAATGCTCATGTGCAAAGCAGTGCTGATACTACTTAGAACACTTTCAAATATTTGAAAGTAAGCATTTCCCCCCAAGTGTTTCCAAGTATTTAGGACAAGAAAGTGATATAGTGGACCAAGTTTAAAAATATCTCCATATTTTAACTCCATTGCAGTCCTTATTGGCATTTCTGGGCTAAAACAGAACTGATTTTCCAGTCTCACCATGGGAGACATGGCTTGGATCCTAAGCCTTCTGTCTGCTTGTGTCCATCGTTGTCTGTTGTGGAGGTGGTCCGCTCCTGATGACCACGTTCCTCTAGCACAAGGCACTTTTCAGCTATTTGACAGAGACCAGTCTTGCATGAGTGGAAGTACGTAACACCACAGGAATACTCGGGGGGGGGGGGAGCCATCTCCACAGTAGGAAACGTTACGGCACATGTGCAAGCAAGGCTTAGGACCCAAACCTGTTGTCATGGGCAGCGGCTAGAAAGGTTCTCCAATAGCTGCTGCCGCTATGGTATAGGTCTCCTTGGGAAGGCCCAGAGAGCCCACCCTACCCCATTTATACACTCCTTTTCCAGTAGGCTTCCCCTTATAAGCCACCGAATGAGATGTGGGGACCCAAGCAGAGTAACAAACTATTTTTTATTCAAGAGATTTAACAGCAACTTCAATTTAATAATGTGTAGGAAAAATGAGCACAGTAAAGGTAGGTAAACCAGCAAAATAATAAATTCTAACATGTCTGACTGTACTGCCCTAGCCTCCTCTAGGCACCTGCTCTCAGACTGACTCACCCCTTTTGGATGAGGGATCCCTCTTTCTGCAGCAGCCTCACCAGCCCTGCCCCCTGGGAGTGAACCCCCTCCCACTTTTGGGCCAGGCCTTTAATCCCTTCTTCCCAGACACAACTGATATAAGGTTTCTCTCCAAATCCACTGTTAGCCAATCACAGGGCCCAAAAGAGACCTGGGAAATACAGGCCTTGTAGTCACTCTGATACAGACTTCCCTTAGGGTTGCCAAGTCTGTTCAACTTACCGGCGGGGGGGGGGGGAGTCCTCCACTGGCCGGGAGCTTCACCGGAAGTGACGTCAGCACGTTGGGGGCGTTGCCAGGGCGACACTCTGGCAATCGCCCCAAAACTCTATGGTATCATAGAGTTTTGGGGCGATTGCCAGAACGTCGCCCTGGCAACACCCCCAACGTGATGGCGTCACTTCCAGGCTGGACGACTTTGGGGGTGGGGTTTCCCCCGCTGGCCGAATGCTGGCCAGAGGATCGGGAACCCCTGTAGCGGGGGATCCCCCACCCCCCAGGCTGACTTGGCAGCCCTAGCTTCCCTGGAGCCAGTAGGCCTCCCAAAAGCCTGTAGGCCGCACCATTGTAGGCCCAGGATTATGACACCTGTATATAGTGTTCAGCATAGAGATGCCAATTAGGGTTGCCAGGTCCCCCAGGCGGGCAGGGGTTTGCCTGCCCGATGGGCCCTATACTGGCCAGCCTGGATCTAGCCACCGTGGGGAACTTCACCCTCAAAGTGTCGAGATCACGGCAACATGCCCGGCGTGATGATGGCACACAGAGATGATGTCATCATGCCAGGGCACGTTGCAGGGGGGTGCTCTAGCATTTGAGGGAAAACTCTATGGTTTTCCCTCAAATGACAGTGGCCCTGCCCCCAACGTGCCTGATGTGATGACATCACTTTTGGGTGATGTCATCATGGCATGTGAGCAAAGCACACACCCCAAAGAAGTCCTGGGGAGGGACTGGGACTCCCCCGCCACAAGCCAGGTAAGACCTGGCAACCCTAATGCCAATGGATACAGTGACGCTGTTCTGTCCTTGTAGAGTCTTGAGGCCGGTGGCAGCTTTCAGGCATTCCCAGAAATTCAGGCTGCATGTCAGTCTAGGCTTTCCCCATGTTTATGGCTCTGTATTTTGAAGGCTTCGTGGAGAGGTTACGTCGGTGTAAATCTGATTCAGGAAGTTCTGGCCAAAGAATCCAGCTCTCAGAGTCATGTGCCAGCCAAGTCATCCCTCAGCCAAGCTCTGTATGCTCACCATATGTCGGAGTGGAAGTTGTTTGAGTGACAAATTGAGGAGGTGGAAGTGGCGGAGAGGGACTTGGGCTAAAGTGGCTCATCGCGACATTCGGTCTTTTCACGCTGCCAACCCTGATGGCTGGGTTTATCCAGATGGCTTGGCAGCTTTTCCTTGTTTCCAAGGATGGGAGAGGAGGAAAGAAGGTGGGAGAGGAAAAGAGAGGAGAAGAGGAGAATTCTTCCAGGTATGGTACTCTCATGGGTGGGATGGCCATTTAACTTACTGGGGAAGTTCCTGGAGGGTAGTTGATTTGGAGGGCTGCTGGCAGCCAGCAGCTTCCACCGCAATGGGGCCTCTTGCTTCAGCCCTGTCATAATTAGTGTCATCTCATTTGTTGCTTCCTCCTGGCCTGTTGACTTCAGACAATGGCTGAACTGACCCCCACCACTGGTCCTTCAGCCAGGTCTGAGCTGAGGTTCTCCTGCAAAACTGACTCCCAGTGGAGCAGAAACCACTCAGTTTAGGTTGTTCCTGGGCCATTTAGGCCACCTCTGAGTTCCTCTTCATTATAAAGAAGATGGATGAGGGGTCTATGTGGACCTTGCTCCCTTGGGATATTATGATCACTGAAGGGTGGCAGGGGATCCAGTTCCAGGAGAGCCTGTTTCCTCATGCGTGCTTCAACAGCAAGGATAGCATCCGTGTTTATAAAACATTCTGTGCTGTCTGGGAAGGAACATCACTCTCCCCGGTGGGGGTTTGGGAACCCTAGTTCCAAAGTGAATTCATTTGCTTGACATACCAATGGTCATTCCTTGACATCTTGGTGCCAATGAGGTATAGCAGTTAAGAGCAAAGAACCGGATTTGATTCCCCACTCTTCCTCCACATGAAGCTTGCTGGATGACCCTGGGCCAGTCATGGTTCTCTCAGAACTCTCTCAGCCCCACCTGCCTCACAAGGTGCCTGTTGTGCGGAGAGGAAGGGAAAGGCAATCGTATGCCCCTTTGAGACTTCTTAATGTAGAGAAAAACAGGGCATAAAACCAAATCTTCTTCAGCCTCATCTTCAGTTAAAAGGATCCCAGGTGCTGAGAAGACCTTTCTTGACCTGCAACCCTGAAGGGTGGTTGCCAGTCAGAATAGACAATGCTGAATTAGATGTACTAATGGGCTGACTCATTATAAGGCAACTTTGTATGTGACTGAAATTATTTGAGCTCCTCGACCTATTCTAAGGTCTTCTACTGGCCTTTCTGAGCAGGAGACCTTTCCAGAGAGACTTAACCTTGCCACATATTTCATTTTAAGCCAAAGCTGTAAGAGAGGACGTGTTCCAGGTCCTACCTGGCAGCCACCAGAGGGATCCCAGGCCCATTCCTGGATAATCTGCCACATGAGCTTTCCACATGCTGTGTGATGACATCATATGGAAGTGATGTCATCATGCTGTCGATGTCAGTGGTGACACTCTAATTTTGTGACACTCTAATTTCTGGGCAAAACTCTATGGTTTGTAGGCCATTTTACCATAGACTTTTGCCCAAAAACTAGAGCGTCCTTGTGTGACATCAGCAACATGATGACATCACTTTCAGATGATGTCATCATGTCACCTTCGGGCCAGTTGGGGGCGGGATTTCTCCCAGGCGGGGGTTTGGCAACCCTAGTTCCAAAGTGAATTCATTTTGCTTCAGAATGGAAAGCAAGGCTTTATTTCTAATGCATCCCACTTCAGACTTTCAAACTGGAGAGGAGCAGTAGCGTTTACCTTTTGCCAGAGATCCACAACTTTGGTCCCAGCTTGAGAGCCAGCTGTTATTTCTAGCAGCCAGCGACGCTTGGGTTTCTTGTCTTCTGCTTTCTGACAGCAAAGGAAGTATCACTCTGGGGTGGGGCTGTGGCTCAGTGGTGGAGCATCTGCTTGGCAGGCAGAAGGTTCCTGGTTCAATCCCTGAGATCTCTAGTTGAGATGGCCAGGTGATGAGTTCTCTATATACTTTTCCTATTCCATTCTTCTCATTTCTTTTTAAATTTTATTTGATTTACTTCATTAATTCCCTGCCTTTCTCCCCAGTGGGGACTTGTATCATTCTCTCTCCAGTTTTATTCTCACAACAACCCTGAGAGTATGTGAATGCCCCAAGCTCACCCAAGCTTCCATGGTAGAGTCGGGATTCAAACCTGGGTCTTCTCGATCCTAGACCAACAGTCTGACCACCACATGACACAGGCTGCTCATGTTCCAGACCTTCTCCAAGGAGCTCAGGCCAGTGCACATAGGGCCCTCCCATTTTCCTTTCATAATTACCCTATGTGGTAGGCTAGGCTGAGAGACCGTCCAAGGATACATGTCTGTCTTCTCTTTCACTTGACAAAGGGACCACTGAATGTACAGCCACATATCAGGGGCACTTTGTCTGGCTCCCAGGGAGTCCTCTGGATTTTGTTCCCCTAACCACCTCGCCAGTAGTTGTGGCAATGCCTGGTACCATTTTTGAAAGATGTATTCCCAGGCCTCCAGTAGTGATGGTTGGCTGCGAGAGTTGGACTATAAGGAAGGCTGAGCGCCGAAGAATAGATGCGCTTGAATTATGGTGCTGGAGAAGACTCTTGAGAGTCCCTTGGACTGTAAGGAGATCAAATCAGTCAATCCTAAAAGAAATCAACCCTGACTCTTCCCTGGAAGGCCAGATACTTAAAAAAAAATTAAAAAAGGAAGACCAGATACTGAAACTGAAGCTCAAATACTTTGGGCACCAAATGAGAAGGGAGCCCTCACTGGAGAAGACCCTGATGCTGGGAAAGACTGAAGGTCAAAGAAGAAGGGGACGGCAAAGGTTGAGATGGTCAGACAGTGTCATTGATGCAACAAACATGAAATTAAGCAAACTCTGGAGTACAACGGAAGACAGGAGGGCCTGGCGTGATGTGGTCCATAGGATCACAAAGAGTTGGACTCGACTGTGCGACTGAACAGCAACAAATTCCCTGGCGTCCTGTGTTTCTGTTGGCTTTTTCAAAAAAAAATTTTTTTGGCAGAGCGTACCAAAACTTTCCCCTGCCAGTCACTAGAAACATCTATTTGTTATGTAATTCATGCATGTGTATAACCCCTGTCCCTAGAACCCTTTTGAGAAAACAAAACCTGCCTAATCATATGAAAAGAAAATAACAGCAACGTAACACAGCTTGGAAGAGCATAACAGAGCACAAAGTGGCAGGTTTGTAAACTAAACTCAAAATGTAAATTCAAGTAAGTATCAGAAAGACTAAAACCAGAAGCAAAACATTCAATTAGGGCAGTAGTGGCTCTGAAAAATCTTGAAAACGGTGCAAAACTGAATTATTCAAGAGGGTTTTTCTACTCATGCAATAGGATCACAGTGTACTAAATGATGCACGAAGTCACTTGGAAAAATTCGGGACTGTGCTCCATACTACTGTGTATCGCTTGCTGAAATGAGGAGCCTGCTATGGAATTTTGCATCATTTAAAGTGTCAGGTGAATACTTCCGCTTTGCTACAGTTCTGCTTTTGGATTTCTGGTGGCTTCTACAACCCTAATCCTACTGCATTGTTTATTGAATGTCCCACTCTGTTGATTGCATCGACTCACTCTGTGTAACCCGCCTTGAGTCCAAATGAGAAAGGTGGACTATGAATAAGGTAAATAAACACATATATAAACCCTAGGGGGAAAAAATCAAAAATAATCTGCATTACAAACAAAGCATAAATCCCTGATAAAAAATTTTTTTAAAAAAATTCCTTGTGTTAATTACCAAGTTGGTGCCAGATAGAGATATAGAAGCAAAGCATTCTTTAGACAGGGTGCCACAGCTGGGAAGGACCTGATTTTGGGGGGCCAAGAACATCACGTACGGTTGCCACACTTCAGGTGGGGCCTGGAGCTCTCCCGGAATTACAGCTGGTCCCCAGAGGACAGAGATCATGTCTTCTGGGGAAAATGGCTGCTTTGGAGGATGGACTAGATGGCATTATATCCCAGTGAGGTCCTTCCCTTGCCGAATTTTTTTTCCCTCCCTAGGCTTCACCCCCATCTCTCCAGGACTTTTCCAACTAGAGTTGACAGGTGCGAATGAGAAGTTGGCAGGGGACTTACCGGGACTCTCCGGGAGAGAGGAGGGAAGAAGCACAGGGACCGTACGTCAACTGGAAGTGATGTAGGCATGTCAGTGATGACGGGGACAAAGCTCTGTTTTGTTGGGCAAAACTCTATGGCTTGATTCTAATTCTACCATAGAATTTTGCCCACAACCCAGAGCATCACCCCCTGATGTCACTGACATGCCTACATCACTTCCAGGTAGGGTTGCCAAGTTGTAGGGACTCACCGGCGGGGGGGAGTCTTCCTCCGGCTGGGAGTATCTCCTGGTGTGCGCGCTTTGCGCGCGCGCTGGTGACGCCACCGGAAGTGACATCAGCACATTGGGGTCGTTGCCAGGGCAACGCTCTGGCAATCACCCCAAAACTCTATGGTATCTTAGAGTTTTGGGGCGATTGCAGAGCGTCACCCTGGCAACACCCCCAACGTGCTGACGTCACTTCCGGCGACGTCATTACGTCGTCCTCGCTGGACGACTTCGGGGGTGGGGTTCCCCCCACTGTCCGAATGCTGGCCGGCGGATCAGGAACCCCTTTAGCGGGGGATCCCCCACCCCCCGGGCTGACTTGGCAGCCCTACTTCCAGGTGATGTTGGCACATTGTGTTTGGGGTGGTAACTGTCCCCCACCAGCCAGCTGGCTGGCACTAGGGGGAGCACTGAAAAAAAGAGGATCCCCTGCATTCCAGGGGTGTGTGTGTGTGTGTGTGCTGGCAACCCTGTTTCCAACCCAGAGCTGGCAACCCCAACATCACTTCTGAATGTCAGGCCTACAGAGCAGTATCGCCTAAGCAGACAAAATGAGGCAGTCTTTTTCTATTCTAACTACAATTGGTGACCCAGTAACCAATATAGATACCTATATTGGTTCTCTACCTTTTACTAATGGGGGGAAATAGTATATTCCCGCAGAGAGTTTTAGCATACCGCTCTTTTTCTTGTGACACAGAAAGAGCAGGAAATCTCCCATCAGAGCTTCAGCTTTGAGTTGAACAGTTGTTCAGACCAATGGAAGGCCATCAAAAGTCAGTTGATTTTTTTTGGGGGGGAGGGAGGAAGCCTAGACTTAGGGCAGCAGACAAAGCATGTTACTCTTTAATGGGTACATTCAACATCTCTACCTGTGCATTGGCTCTTAGCATGATTAGAGCTGGATATGGAGAGAGGCTCTCAACAGGTAGTCCGTATTTGTGTGACTCTTCTAAGTCAGGCGTCTTCCAAGGCCGAGAGCAGAAGAATTTTAATTTCTGCAGGTGATCCTTGGAAAAGGGGTCATCTGACCCAAAACTCAGCAAGAACATTTTAAATTGTGTCAAGCGAATGTGTGTCTGGTTATGTCTTTGTGGAGCACAGGAAATTGAGTCTCTGTGTCATTATGCATTTCGCTGCTCCATTTATTCTGAACCTAGAGCAGAACATAGAAAGGACCTGCCTGGAGATCGAGTTAATTTTGATGATTTGATTGCCTTCCTGCTATCAAGTCGGAAGAAGTGTGTCACTTGTACTGGGGGCGGAATTTGCAGCCGCGGCTTGGAAAGGAAAGAGGAGGCCTGCAGGAGACTGTATTATTGACTGTAAAATGTGTACTTACAATAGATTTCTCCGGGACATTAGGTACTGCCTTATGCTGAATCAGACCCTTGGCCTGTCTTGCTCACTGTTGTCTATAGGGTTGTTAATCTCCAGGTGGGGCCTGGAGATCTCTCAGAATTGCAACTGATCTCCAGATGACAAGAGATTTGTTCTCCTGCAGGAAATGGCTGCATTACTTATTTATTTATCAAATGTCTGCCCCACCCGCCCAGCCAAGGCCGGCTCAGGGCAGCTTACACCAGAGCAACACATAGTTTACAATAAAACATAACAATTTAAAACCATATATTGAAGTGCTAGTGACGTTGATTTCACAATGGCTGCTATTCAGTTATCTCTGCTTGATCTTCTTAGATTGTCTAAGGGTAGACTCTATGCATTATGACCTGCTAAGGTCCTTCCCCTTCCCAGGATCCACCTTTAAATCTCTAACATTTTTAGGGTTTCCAGGTCCCTACCTTTTGTTTGGGGGGGGGGGGGCTCCAGGTTGCTCTCCTGGATCTTCTTGTGCATGTGCCTGATGTACCCATTGTGATAACACCTGGAAGTGACATCATCGCACTAGGCACATTGCAGGCAGACACTCTAGCATTTGGTCAAAAACTCTATGGTCACCATAGAGTTTTTAGCCAAATGCTAGAGCATCCCCCTGGTATGGCATGATGATGTCACCTCATGCCGGGCGCATCAGGCACGGTGGGGCTCTTTGGGAGAGGGGCTCCCCAATTGGCTGGCAGATTTGGGGGGCCAAAATTAAGGGAAACCTCTCCCCCATCAGGGGAACTGGAAACCCTAGTTGTCTGCTTTGACTGACAGTCCCTCTCCAGAGCTCAAGCCACAGAAGATGACTCCCAACACTTGCTATTATTTTACTGGTGATGTCATTGATCACAGAAGGGACTTTCGGCATAAAATCAACTCCTTAGGCCATGACTTCTCTATTACCCTCCCAAACAAGCTTAACCTATTATACACATGGGTCTGTCTTATACCAAGTCAGACCACTGATCCATAGAGCTCTGACGAACAGAAGCTGACTGGGATCTTAGGCAGAGAAAGGATCTTCCATCCCCTGCAAGCTTTTAAAAGTGCAGATGCCAGGGTCTGAACCTTGGTCCTCCTGCACACCAAGCGTATGCTCTGCTAGTCAGCCAGGCACTCTTAAAGTTGCCCTTAAGCTTGTTTTAACTAACTTTGTGTTACAATGACCAGTTTCGGTTAAATAATAAGCATATTGACCAACTGAATATAAATATGTAAATGGAAGTGCATCCTGGAATGCGATCCAAATATTGCACTAAGTACTTGGGTCTTTACTAACTGCCACCACCCCTTACTCCTCAGACCACAAGAGCCCTGCTAGTTCAGACCAGTGGTCCCTCAGGTCCAGCATCCTGTCTCACACAGTGGCCACTGGCCAAAAAGTTACTGTGGAGAGTCAATGACACAGCATAGAAGCCAAGGCCTTTCCTGGTATTCAGAGATTTACTACTACTACTATGACAATGACTACTACTACTACTACTATTACTATTACTACTACTACTACTACTACTACTACTACTACTACTATGCTCAAAGCTATTTTTGCATTATAGCAACTGACTTTATGAGTGTTCCTTTCCCTTGGAGGTTCTCCAGATCTCCTGTTCTGAGCATATTTATGAGGGAGAATGAGACATTCTTGCTGGGAAGTCAGTTGGTGGCTGAATTCAGCAATCAATGGATTCCTTAATTCATTTTATTTATTATTGACATCAGTGGTTATGAGAACATTGGTGCCAATGACATTCGTCCTGGCCTTCACTACATCCACTGGCAGTGAATTCCGCAAATTAATTACTCAGTGAGTAAAGAAGTGCTTCCCTTGGCCCATCTTGAGTCTGTTGCCAACCAACATCATTGGGTTGCCCCCAAGTTCTAGTTTTATGGGGAAAGGAACGGGGGAAAGCTTTCTGTTCACTTTTCCCACTTTATAGATATTTTTTAAACCTCTATCATGCCCCCCCACACACACTTTGTCATTCCCCTCCAGCTTCCTTTCCCCCCCTTGTAGCTCCCCCCCCCCATGCTTTTGGAAAACAAGCTAGTAGCTCTACAGCTCTGTTGCAGGCTAGTTTAGAATTTATGCACGTCTGGCCCAATCCAGAAGCTTTATATTGCCTGCTGGTCAAGAGGGCTGATGTTACACTACTAGGGTTGCCAGGTTGGATCATCGTGCCAGTGGGGGGATTGGAGGGGGCATTTCGGGAGTGGTCGGGGATAGTGTACGATGTGCATACATCACCTGGAAGTGATGTAGGCACGCCGGTGATGTCGGGGATGATGCTCTGGTTTTTGGGCACTCTATGGTAAAATCACTCTCAAACCATAGAGTTTTGCCCCCAAACCAGAGTGTCACCCCCCCCCCCCCCAGTGTGCTTATGTCACTTCCGGGTGATATCAGTGTGTCATGCATGACATCGCTGTTTGGAGAGCTTGCAAAAATGGGGGATCCTATATATGTATGGTAGCCCTATACGTATCCCTATTCTATGCTTGAAGAGGCTCCAAAGCCTCTGTACAGATGTTACCAAATTGTTCAGAGGTCTAGTCCCTTTTTTAAAAAGTCCTTGTTACCTTCCCTGTCTCCCAAGTTGTGAATATTTGTGTTTATTCTTGCACTGCTTACTGGAAGGCTTAGTTTGGTCTTGTAGGTATGTGCATTGCAAGAAAGCAAACAACAGTAGCTACACAGCCAGTCACCATGCTTGAATGTTCCCATTTTCACAGGAACCAAATGATTCTGTTCATACTGTTCATTTTGAGTACCAACTAAATCGTGGTTCTGTGAAGCATCCATTCAAGGGAAAACACGTGTTGTGAGGAGGCCTGGTTGGGTTCTGAACTTGTTATGTACAATGATGGGAGCTTTGTTGATCTTTAGAGTTGCCAGTCCACTGCCGACAGCCCTTGGAATCTTTTGGGGGTGGTGCATGGCCAGCATCGCATCGAGGTCACTTCCAGGTGAAGACCCATAAGTGACATAAATGCATTACAGCAACAGTCTAGGAATCCTGCACATCTCTATGGTAAAACAGCATGATAAAACCATAGTGATCTGAGGTATTCCTAGAGTGTCACCCAATGTGGTGATGTCACTTCTGGGCCTTCACATAGAAGTGAGTTGGGCGTTGTGCAATGTCTCTGCCCACTTTTTCCCCACTGCTCCATCGAGGGGCATCATGGGGGAGAGGAGCACTGGCTGGAGATCCCCTGCCGGCCATGGGTAAGTGGCAACCCTGTTAATCTTGACTGAATGCCAAAGCACCAGTCTGTGGGTGCTGGTCAGTGCTCAGGTGGCTACTTCAGCCTATCACAATGCAGCTCAATGTCAGCACGAGGCAACTGAAAACAGCAAGCGCCATGGAGAGAGGTGGTTATGTGAATGGCCTAATACCAGCTGAGGTAAAGGGTTTCTTAATCTCCTCAAGGACAAGGTACTATATTCTAAATTAAGGTCTTAAACTACAAGCTATGGAGGACGGTAGATTACTGAAATTGTGCTTGCCAGAACAGTCAGTTCTAAGATATAGCTCATTTAAAGGCTGCTGGCTCTCTTTTGTAATAAACTGTGTTCTTCATTATGGGTTCGCCGGGTTAAGCAAATGAAGAGACCTTATTTAGATTTCCTGTATTTTATTTTTATCTTACTTTTTAAATACAGCCTTATGACTTCTCCTCATCCTCCACAGTAGGATGCGCACTCAGTAAGCCATTCCAACTATGAGGACTCATGGGTACCCCAGAAGTCGTATCTAGCAATATATTTTATTATTAAAAGATTCAGTCCATCGTGTTAGTTTGTTCACAACCAAAGGCAGTCACCACCAAAAAAAGCACCATAATAGAGATGACACTGAGAGCCAGATAATGAAAGGCAGAAGACAGTGATGGGGTGTCTTAGGGGTCAATCGACCAATCAAATATTGACTAGTCACATGATTTCATTTATTTATTATTAAGATTTACATTCTGCCCTCCCCGGAAGCGGGCTCAGGGCAGATCACAGCACAATATCAAAGCATATCAAAATTTCAAAACATATAAAGTATAAATATAAACAACTAAGACAATTTGAAATCAACATAAATGAAAACTGAGCGTGATAAGAACATCAGAAAAGCCAGTGTTGGATCTGGCCAATGGCCCATCCAGTCCAACATTCTGTCGCACAGTGGCCAAAAACACCAAGTACTATCAGGAGGTCCAGGAGTGGGGCCAGGACACTAGAAGCCCTCCCACTGTAGCCCCCCCATCAAGCACCAAGAATATAGAGCATCCCTTGCCCCAGACCGAGAATTCCTATCTATACTTTGTGGCTAATAGCCACTGATGGTCCTCTGCCCCATATGTTTATCTAATTCCCTCTTTAAACATCAGCTGGCATCACTGGTCTCTCAAACGTCTTCTTATACATGGGCCATGTAAGATGGGAGCTTCAGCTTCAGCAGGGGAAGCCAAGATTTTATTGGATGCCCTCTGCCTCAGCCAAAGGCCTGGCAGAACAGCTCCTTTTTGCAGGCCCTGCAGGATGGTAACAAACCCCGCAGGGCCCTGATCTCAGGTGGGAGCATGTTCCACCAGGCTAGGCTTGCCAGCCTCCAGGTGGGGCCTGGGGATCTCCCGCTTTTACAACTGATCTCCAGCTGACAGAGATCAGCTCCCCTGGAGAAAATGGCTGCTTTGAAGGGTGGACTCTATGGCATTGTACCATGCTGAGGCCCCTCCCCTCCCCAAACCCCACCTTCTCCTGGCTCCACCCCCAAAGTCCCCAGATATTTTCCAGCCCAGACATGGCAACCCTACACCAGGCTGGGGCCAGGACAGAAAAGGCCCTGGCCCTGGTTGAGGCTAAGTGGATGTCCCTTGGGCCAGGGATCACCAGCAGGTCTTGATTCACAGTGTGCAATGCTCTTGGGGGCTAGGGCTGCCAGGTCCCCCAGGGGGCAGAAGTTTCCCTGCTGAAAGGGCCCCCAATCTGCTGGTCTGGGTCAGGCTGGTGAGGGGAACCCTGCCCCCAAAGTGCCTGATTCAGGCCGACGTGCCTGATGCGATGACGTCACCTCCGCCGATGCTCTAGCAATCAGCCTGAATAAAACAATGTGCCCAGTGTGATGACATCACTTCCGGGTCACTTCCGGGTCACAAGATTCCACAGCTTAGAGGGAGTATCGCTTCACTCATTAGACCAAGGCCTACTTAGAGTGTCCTTGAACACATTATTCGTATTTCAATCACAGCACAAGACTGTATTCTTAGAACAGCCTCCTAGTCAATAAAGGTCATCCAGTCTCTTGAGGGTGTTTTCATCTGTGTTCTGTGCGGGTTTCAATTGTTTGTTCTATTTGGGCGTATTTTACAAATCATTGTAACGCACCTTGAGTCCTTTTAAGGAGAAAGAGGGCCTAAAAGTATTCAGTCAATCAATCAATATAACTGCGGGCATCTCCAGACAGGAACAAGCACATGAACATGCAGCAGTGGCAAAAGTCTCTGTCTATGATAACCTTAAGACTATTTTTTCTTGCTACAAGGAACACACACACACCCGGGATTGCCAGGTGGTCCGCTAGACTTCCCACCAGCAACCCCCTCTGCCCAGTGCTGTGGGCAAGATTCTAGGATTCCTAGAGAGGCATGACATTGTGTCCAGGTTTTCCCCGGAAGTGAAGTAACACTATGGTTGCCAGCTCTGGCTTGGGAATTTCCTGGAGATTTGTGGGTGGAACCTAGGGGAGGCAGAATTTGTGGAAGGGAGGATATGATTCTACTCAGTCCACCCTCCAAAGCTGCCATATGCTCCAGGGAAACTGATCTCTGTCCCCTTGAGATCAGTTAGGGTTGCTAGCTCTGGGTTGGGAAATACCTGGAGATTTGGGGTGGGGGTAGAGCCTACACTGGGCAGATTTTGGGATGGGGAGGGACATCAGCTGAGTCTAATGCTATAGAGTCCACATTCCAAAGCAGCCATTTTCTCCAGGGGAACAGTTTTTTGTCATCTGGAGATTAATCGTAATAGCAGGAGATCTCCAGGTGTTACCTGGAGGTTGGGAACCCTAATATCAGTTCTAATTCAGGGCTATCTCCAGTTACCAGCTGGAGGATGGCAACTGTAGGCAATGTGACTGCACTATTGGCAGCACCCCGTGCCCTGAACACTCACCACTGGCTGACATCCTTACCCCTCCGTGAGATCTGACTGTTTGCTTTGTCAAGCTGCTGTGATACTGCATCCTCACATCACTGTACATTGTATTATCACCAGGGGTCCTTTCGTAAAAAAAAGAGGCGCAGGAGCTCATTAGCATAACTCATTAGCATAACTTATTTGCATATGCCACACCCCCTGACATCACCAGAAGTGTGTCAGAAGGCAACACCCACCGCTCAGGCTCCACCCCAAAAATCTCCAGGTATTTCCCAACTGGCGAGCCAGCTTTACACTTTGACTAAAGACACTTGAGGTTTCCTTTGCTCTTGCAGGGAAGCTACCCTACGACAAGCATGAAAATACAGATCAAGTTAGTCTGCTTTTGCTTTTTTCCACAGCGCATCACCATATGTGCCCACTCCTGGGCTTGTTATTCCCGGAACAGCGTTCCTGTGTGTTCCTGCTTGAAATGACCCCTGATTATCACAATTATGGTAATCAAAAAGGGAAAGGTTGCTCTTTTGCAACATCTGGTGATATGTGGGTCCTACCTACCTACCTTTGGCTTGCAGCCTGCTTAGCACAGCAACCTTGAAAACAGAATTTGTTAACCTTACTGCAAATACCCTGAGACACTAAAAGCATTACAAAAATTTGGAATTATGCGATTTGGAAAAATGAAAATTGCTATTAATATGGTAATGTGAATAATCAGAGTAATTAAGCTAATTTTGACTTTTGAAAGCGTTTTATGGGTTATAGCGTGTAATTCTTTTCTTTGGTTGACATGATATAATATTGTCAATAGTTTTTCTTCATACTTTGTTACATATCTCGTGTAATTTAAATCCATTTTAATAAAATTAAATAAGAAACGTGCCGCTAAATAGATACATACACACAAAACTGGTTTTGAATAGCTTCTAGTATTTTAGTTCTGAGTCAAATGTCTTTTTTTTTTTCTGGTTACTTTTAAAATTCCAGCCTGCTGTTTTTTGTGTGTAAAAGCCAAAGAACTCTGCAGTGTGTTGGTCACATTTTCGAGAAGCCTTGTCTTAAATTTGTAACAATCCCTCACCATTTTTACAGTGTTGTTTCTCAGCAACAGTGATTTAATTTGTTTTGCAATTAGCGTAAGTACCCAAAGCACTGATGATTAAAGTGGCCTCTGTTTTTTTGCCGCTCCAATGAAGTCAGTGCTTTCAAAATACTTGACCAACGTTTGACCAGTCAATTGAACAAATCTTTTTGACTGGTCAAAGGGCCAATTCTAGACCATATTTAGATTAAACTAGATTTAAGTGAAATTCAGAGTAGTAATTATATTAAATGGTCTCTGTGGTGAGGAACAGCAATCGATTGTTCAGAATTATCTCAAATTGTACAGGCTGCCGAAGTAAATAAAGATATCCGATAGATAATGCGTTTGTCCGTATCTCAGAGCCAAAGATAGGTTTTATCTGCAGATTAAGGGATGCTGTTGAAGATACTTTTCCAAACATGGCGCTAGGAGAATGATATAGAATTCATCTGAAAATATAGTGTAGTGTCTTCGTTTTTTTCCCTGGCCGTGCCTACAAAAGCATCAATTAATTGGAATTGTATAGTATTTTGCGTAAGTACACTGAAAGCCTCTTTGCTTTACGTTTCCACTGATGGTTTTGAATGCAAGAGACACTCGATAGGAAAACAACCCCAGGATGCTTGTTCTCCCTCCCAACTATGCCAACCCACAGCAGTGGACAGCTTTCAGGCTGCAAAGCAGGGAGAGAGATATGAAAGAAGAAGGTGGGGACGAGGAAATGAAAGAGAGAAATAACATAGGCAGAGAAATGATGTGAAGTTTACACATGGCAGAAGCTGGGTGATGTAAACAGTGAAGCATAGCTGTGTACTTCTTTTGAGTCATACTGTATGAAGTGAAAATTTTGGGGTATCCCTCCCATGGAAAGTGAGGGATCTTTGGCTGAGGACAGACTGGCAATCTGCCCCGGGATAGGTCCGCATGGGAAGCGGGGGAAGGGAGCCTGTTCAGACATGTGCAGCTGTCCCTCGGCTCCCTTCCGCACGTACCCGCTTTGAAGCCGGTTTTCTTGCGCTTTAGAAGGACACTGGGAGAAACCGGTGTCCAGAGGCTGTCTTGCGCTTGCCTCCCGCTTCCAGGCAGTGTGAACCGGAAGAAGGCGGGAGACAAGCGGAGGTGGCAGTGTGAACGCGGTGTTTTGTCAGTTTGTGCATGAGCGCTCATGCGCACATTAGCACATGCGCAAATTGCTGAAACAGCCCTATCACGAGCTGCGGAGGCCGGCCCACCTAAGGCCACTCCGCAGCAGTCTGAACGCTCTGTAACGGCATCCTTGCGCAATACCCTGGCCAATGTGGACAGCCAGCCCCGGGGGATTTTTCCCCCGCAGCTTTTGCCTCCTGATTCATCCCACTCCAGATTGCCAGTCTGTCCTCAGCCTTTGCTTCTCCCATGGAAACTGATAACTCTTTATCCCTCCCATGAAATGTGGTGGCTCTTTAGCCCTCCCATGGAAAGCGATGGCTCTTTAGCCCTTCTGCGGAAAGTGTTGGCTCCTCAGCCCTCCCATGAGAAGTGGTGGTTCGTCAGCAGGAAGCTCAAGCATGTCACTGACCTGCTAGCATACTGAAGAAAAATGTGTGCCTTCCATCATTGTAAGATGGTTCTCTCAGCTCCTAAGGTAGCTCTGCGGATCCCAGATGTTTGGGGTTATGTGGAGTTCTCATACTGGGAGGTAGCCTATAAGCGGGTCATCAAAAGAAAACTTTAATCAAACAAACAAACAATGATTGAAAGAGCTGTCCCCAACCTGGCCACCTCAGGTTTGTGTTTTGTGTCTTCTCAATGAGTGCTCGCCCTCAGTAGGGGTTGTTCATTGACAGAGTTCATGCTTTGCATGCAGAAGGTCCTAGGTTCAGACTTTGATATCTGCACTTAAGGTAGCTGGGCAGGGAGGGACTTCTCCCTGCCAAAGACCCTAGAGAGCTGCTCCGGCCTGAGCAGGCAATATACGGGGCAAGATGGAGTGGTAGAGCTCACTGACAGAGCACGCACTTTGTATACCAGTGGTCCCAGGTCCAAACCATGATATCTCCTGCTCATGGATCTCAGAGAGGTCCTTGGAGAGCTAGTGAGAGTGACAGTAGATAGTATTGAGCTAAATGGACCAGAACTCAAGATGGCAGCCTCCTATATTCATATTCTGTGTCTATATCCTAGCATTCAAGGGCACAGAATGATAACCACCTTGGTTTACCCGAAGTAGGGTACTTATAATCTGGAAGCCCTTATGGGATCTAGCTTTTTCTGCCTCAAATTGTCTAACACCAGGGCATCATTGCAAGGGTTGTGATGTAGTTTGATTGCCATCGTTTAAGGGTTAAGTTTATAGTTTTAATCTTGATCTTATTGCTTTACATTAATGTTGTAACCCACCCTAAGCCCACGTGCTGGAAGGGCGGGATAGAAACTGAAACAACTAAATATGTAAATAAATAAGATTGTGTAATCCTATTAGGCGATCTCTAAAGTTATGATCAATATTAGTACTAGTTGCTCAACTGTAGCAGCATGCATCTCCCTCACTTAGACCCATGTGATGGGCATTTAGCTGGGAATCAATGTATTTGTAAAGATATTTCATAGCTGGGCTCGTCTAGGCATGGGCTTAGCACAGCAGGCTAGCTGACCCTGTTTTTCACCTTCTCAGGATACTGGTAATTTTTTTTAAAAAAATGCTGGCATTGCAGTTTGGAGCCTCGGAGGAAATCTGTTTCCTCGCAGACTGACACTTTCTCTTCAGTTTGGATTGATGCTTTCTGCCCTGTTTGTTTATGACAAGAGAAGGAGGACTAGCCAAGGAGCAACACATTAAGCAGTTCAGAAGATCAGAAGACACAGTTGCTCCATTTTGGTTGCTTCTCCTGTACTGCCACTTTTCGAGTTCAGGACTGGTTTTGAGATAGAGTTCGTTCTGTTTCTTGTTTGAAAGCCAGTGACGGAAGCCCTCGAAGGGCTTGTGGTGTCACCCCCGTTGCCGGCTCTTGATTGGGAAAATCCTGGAGATTTTGGAGGTGGAACCTGGGGAGGGTTTAGAGAAGGGATGGACTTCAGCAGAGTGTAATGCCACAGAGTTCACCCTCCAAAGCAGCCATTTCCTCTAGGGGAACAGGTCTCTATCACCTGGAGATCAGTTATAATCCTAGGAAATCTCTAGCCACTATCTGGAGGTTGGTAGCCCTACCCACATTATCTGGACTGGAATACGAAGTTGCCCTGCTCGGGCTGCATGTCTGTATCCAAAAAGTTCGTCACCAGCTGAGGACGTAAATGACATTTTGTACATGTGCCTACTGTGACTAGGGTTGTCAACCTCTAGGTGTGGCCTGGAGATTTCCCAGAAATACAGCTGTCCTCCAGACTACAGAGATCAGTTCATATGGAGAAAATGGCTGCTTTGGAGGGTGGAATTTATGGCATTATACCCAGTTGAGGTTCCAATCATCCCCAAACCACACCATCCCCAAGGTTCCTTCCACAAATCCCCAGGGATCCCCCAACTTGAAGTTCACAACCATAGCCGTGATGGGGGGACTGAGGACTCCCCTCACTGGTCCACCTTTGAATGTTTCCTATTATTGCCTCCAATAGCCTGAGAAATAAGAGGGGAGAGTTTCCCAGCTCTGTATTCCTCCTCCTCCTCCTCTCACTGGCTCCCTCATTTGCCTGCAGGAGGGTAGTGTCAGAGGCCCGCAGCAATCAGTTCCAACACACAGTCTTAACCAGTAAGCAATTTATTGGAAGCCGTAAAGGTAGGCATCTAGAACATTTGTTGTGTCAGTAATGCCTCTCCAGGCGGGAGTTGGGAAGTTATACATAATTCAAAACACATCCTGAGGTGGGGTTGGGCCAATCAGAACAAGCACACAAGAACACCATAAAAAAATACATAGCAGTTCCCAGGGGAAAAGAGGTGCTGAGGCCCCAAGGTCAGACACAGGCAGTGAGTGAGATAAGGCAGTGCTAAAAGTGAAAGTTAACATACGTGAAGACATCTTTAAGGAAAACAAGCTTCACCTAGCTTCCAGCATCCAACTCCCACACGCTATGGCAGCAGAGCTGACATGTAGCTGGGTTCCTTCCTGGCTGGCCACCTTCCTGTCCATTTCAAGCCACCTGGACAGGCCAGAGTGCCCCCAGCTCTTTGCACAATGGTGCCTCTCCCTGCAAGAGACAGGAAGCTGGTCAATCTGCAGCCAGAGCCAAAACCCATCTTCTCCCAAGCCATTGTATGTCTCCATTGAACAGCTGCAGTGACCTGCCCTCTAGCACACAGCAGGTTCTGGCTGGAGTCAGGAGTCTCCTGGATACCTACCAAGAACATCATTACCTGGTCTGGAATACAAGAGCTTGGCTACCTTCGGAATCAAGCAGGTATCCAAAAAGTTCAGCACCCGTTTAGGATGTTAATTACATTTTGTACACATGCCTACTGTGACTAGGGTTGTCTTCTTCTCGAAATGACAAATGCGATTTTGAACATGTGCCTCTAAAGTCTGTAGTCACCTGGCTTGGAACACAAATGTGTCTAGCTCATAGAGTTTGTTCATACCAGAAACTGGGCATCATCTCCCATGATGGCTCAGAAGGTCGTAAGACCCACACGTGGAAGCCATGGCCTTCCATTGGCAAGACCTGAGCAATGATGTGAACAACAGGGACTTTTGGAGGTCATTCAGTCCTAGGGTCACCGTAAGTCAGAAGTGTCCTGATGGTACATAACACACACACACACATGAATCTAAATGTGCCCTCACTTGCTTTTTGTTGCCCCGTTACTGATATGGGAACAAGTGGGGGAGGGTGTCTACCTTCAGGCTGTGCTTATTCCCAGAAAGAACTGGCAGTGGGATGCTAAACTAGAGGACTGCCTGGGGTGATCCAGAAGGGTTCTGTTGATCTTCTGTGGCTCTATTCTTCTCTGACAACCTAGCAAAAGTCACAACCTGCTTTCAAGATTGAATCGGCTGTCTGCTGTTTTCCTGGCCAACTCGATCTCCTGCAAGCTTTATTCTCTCTTTCAGTCCCACAAGGCCTACTTGGTAACCACCACATGGTTACCTTGACTCCAAGCCCTGCGTGTCTCTTTTCGAACTAACCACTGGAGAAGAACTCCCAGTTTGTGAGTTGGCCCTGGCTCCGAGCCTCCTCCCTGACAGGTGATTCCTTCCGCTCAACTTTACTTGTGCAATATAATCATCTCTGCACCAAATAATTAGATCTGACTCATAAAAGGAGGCCAGGCTGGTCCGAGCAGACAACCCCGGAGTCAATGTCATGCTTGTGTGATTTTTTTTTTTTTAATACACTGCTGGAACAATTCATTTCCTAAGAGCTGGCTCAAGGTCATGCCAAATCCATCTCTTCTTAGAAGCCGTTATTGTTTTATATCAGCATTAGCAGAACTTGACTCAGGTTTTTCCTTTGGCCTTCGCTCCCCCTTCTTTTATCAAAACTCATGCTGCGTTTTGGCATCGGAGATAAGATTGCTTTTCCCCCCTCCCCCTTAAAGAGGCACAGAAAAAAAGCGACAAGAGAGAGCATGCAGACGCAGGCTGCTTCCGCACACAGGGCTTTGTCTGCCTTGGCTTCCAACTGGAGGGTCTTTTGTGGGGGAGTTTCCACATAACGCTTGGCTCTAATTGTCCTGTTTCCAGATTTTCCCTTTTCTCAATCGGATCTGCTCCCAGCCTCATTTAGTGCAATCTTTTTTTGAAAGCACATGACCCAAGAGGTGCACACTGTCTGGAAGGTCCAGTGCCTATTGTCATAACCTGCAAAGGTCCTGCCCCCGCTGGCACCATTTTCCGAGCATTCCCCCCCTTTGCACCCCCACAGACTTTTCAAAAGGTAATTGCTGTAGCATCGTGCTGATTGGTTGGCACTCATCTGCTTCAAAGTCTAATAGAATCATTCTAGTGCCATCGCACAAGCATGAAGGAAAGGACAGAAATGGGGACAGTGAGTCACCACACAGCAGCTGTGATAACCCCCTCCTTGAGAGCCACTGAGGACTGGCTGCAGAGCATGTGTGAAAGGGGAAAGGTAGAAAAACAGATGGAGAAAGAGCACACATAGTTCCCGCAAGTGGAAGACTGGTTTCCAGTGGCCCTGCCTCTACATTGGCAGTGGTGATGAGAACAACATGGAGAACCCTTGCCATGTGGAATAGCTATGAAGGGAAAGATAAGTGGGGCTGTGATCTGACGTGCAGTTTGATCCATTGCTGTTGCTGTTCCTTTATGGATTTAAAATGCATGATCAGACAGCAACATCTGTCTATCATTCCCCAGTCGTTTGAGTCCCACCCACCCCCTTTACTGCATGTTTATTTGATACCTGTGAAAGTCTGGTCCTGTTGGTTTGAGCTGGTTCCAAAATGGATTTACTGTTGTCTGATCACTCTGTTGCGCACCCGAACTGTCAGGCAGGTCTGACTGATGTCTTGTTTTCCAGCCACCTTAAAAAAAAAAAAACTAATTACCAATGTGTATATAATTGCATATTCACCCCCCCTTCCCTCTCCCACAGGAGCTGTTCAAACCTTTTTTTCTTTTTTAATAAAAACTTCCAAAGAAAGACACCTCTGAACTTCAGCTTTTTTCTGTGCTTTGGAGAACAAGTTAATTGAAAAGATTAGAGAGGGAGGATGGCGTGAACTTCATGTCCCAGCAGGCTCATCAGTGCTTGTGCGCATGCTCAGAGGACAAACTTTCTTTTAAAAAAATGGCCAATGGCCCCATGAACAACATATTCTAACAGGCTCATAAGTACTTGTGGGCATGCTCAAGGACAAAAAAAAAAGGCCAGCGACAAAACTCCCTAGCTTTAGCATTTGCTCAATCAAGGATGGGGTAAAAACACTTTGAAGAGTGCTAAAAGGAGTGAGTCTGATTATAATTTTCTGTTACAAAATACCTTGGCTCAATTAGAGGTGAAGCAACAGCGAATCAAACTGCATGTCTGACCACAGCCTGGGACTCAAACTGGAGTTTCCAGCAGACAAGCTCTGACACCATGTCTCCTGCACCTCCGGTGATGTTCTGCCACCACCTTGCAGAATGAGCTATGTTCCTCAAAGGTAGATGTCAATATAAGCCTATCAAAGCACTCAGAAGGGCTAATCAAGTGTCACTCTTTCCTAGGCTTACCTACCCTCACGAGCTGGCTCTCACTGGCTCATATAGCAGGAGAAAATGGGGAGGGGAAAATTCTGCTGCAGACGTATCATCACTTCTGGTCATCATGTCTGTGACACTCTGTAATCTTTACTGGAGAAATGGGAAATTCCAAGAGTGGGTTGGGTGATGTTCCCATCTCAATAACTCCCTTATCTATCTATCTATCTATCTATCTATCTATCTATCTATCTATCTATCTATCTATCTATCTATCTATCTATCTATCTATCTATCTATCTATCCTTATATCCCACCTAGCCAGCACAAAGCCTAGCCAGCACAAATATCCCTCTCTAAGCTTCACCCCCTAAAAGCTTCTTCTGATGATCTGTTGCAAATTGTTACAACCTTTGTGTGGATGTGTCCTTCATTTTCATTTTAGAACATGTTTTATATGTATTTGATGTATGTTTCAGTCCATACTTCCAAAGTACTTCCATCATGATAATACTAGGTGCACTTTCACACATGCTAAATAATGCAGTTTCAATCCACTTTAGTGACCGTTTGCAAATGGATTTTGCCATTTCACACAGTAAAATCCAGTTGCAAAGTGCATTGAAAGTGGATTGAAAGTGTGTTATTTAGTGTGTGTGAAGGTACCCTTTGTGACCGCTTTGGTTCAACTTGAAAGTTCAGGTTACATTTACGATATCGCCAAGTGCAGTTGTTCTTTCCCCACAAGGGTATTAACAAAATCCAATGGAAACATTGTTGCTAAAATGGTCTCCTGATCTAAAAATGATCTATAATGACAAAATAGCATACAATAAATGAAAAATGGGTATAAATTACCAAAAGAGAAGAAGAAGAGGAGGAGGAGGAGGAGGAGATTGGATTTATACCCCACCCTTCACTTGTAGTTTTAGAGCGGCTTAAAAACTCCTTTCCCTTCCCCTCCCCACAACAGACACCCTGTGAAGTAGTTGGGGCTGAGAGAGCTCTGAGACAACTGTCCTTGAGAGAACAGCTGGTACAGAGCTATGGCTTGCCCAAGGTCATCCAGCAGGTGCAAGTGGAGGAGTGGGGAATCAAACCCGAGTCTCCCAGATTAGAGTCTGCACACTTAACCACTACACCAAACTGGCTCCCTGGGTTTGTGTGAAAATGGTTCCCTCTCACATGCATACAAATGAAAAGAAGTGGGAAAAATTACATATTTACACATGCCTAGATGGTGCATTTCTATTACATATTCCTTCTTCCCCTCCCAAACTGACATGCACCTACTGATAACGGGCAAGAGGAAAATGCATATAATTCAGTTCCACAATCCAGACAACTGAAATCACAACCATGTGTTCCAGGGATAATTCAAATCAAGGAGGAATTTGGAAACAACACTTTCCCCCCACACCCTCTCCACACCATGGTCTTTGTAGTTTGACTCCTTCCTTGCCCTTCTGAACTTCCTTCCTGTTACCAGTTTTTGACCCTGATCTTTACCTCCTCCTTCTTGAACCTGACTCTTGCTAGACAGTGGTACTCAAACCTGGCCCCATGTGACTGAAAGTCCAGTCCCTACAGATTCTGAAATGAGACCCCCCCCCCCAACTCAGTCCCTGCTGGATCACCTCAAGTGTACATTAACCAATACCGGTTCAGGTTCAAGGTTTTGGCACTAACCTTCAAAGCCCTGCGACCAACATATCTATGGGACCGCCTCTCCTAGTATACCCCCCGAAGAGCATTACGCTCAGGGAAGAAGAAACTGCTGGAGATCCCTGGCCTGAAAAATATCCGGCTGTCCTCAACCAGAGCCAGGGTTTTCTTGGCCCTGGTGCCAACCTGGTGGAACTCTCTGCCAAATGACATTCATGCCCTGCGGGACTTAGTATAATTCTGCAGGGTCTTTAAGACAGAGACGTTCCACTAGGCTTATGGCTGAGGACAGCAACAGTTTTCCTTCTAGCCCAGTTCCCTCCCACCTGGGTAAAGATACAAACTGGTCCATTTTAAGTGCCATCTGCTACTGCTGTTGTATGGTTTACTGCTTTGGGTTTAATTATTTTTAACATGATTACAAACGTTATATCGGAAGTGTGGTACACCGCCCTGAGCCCTGCTTACAGCTGAGGGTGGTCTAGAAGTCGAATAGTCAAATAAATAAGTAAACAAACAAATAGCTAACATTCTCAGTGCTGAATTCACGTAGTTCCCGACACAGCAGTGACTCCAGGGTACAGAACGTCTTGTGCAAAGCATCCCTTTAAGCCGTTCTCATTTTTAGAACTGCTTTCCCTATGGGTGTTCTCCAAGTTCCCCGTACACGCGGCCCACGCCCCCAGCAATGGAAGTGTTAAAGTCAGTAAATCATGCAAGGAGGAGGCTGACCCAGCAGCAAAGAAGGCGATGCTCGATGCTCGGAATAGAAAAACGTTGACGCGAGCATGTGTGGAAAAAGCCACCGGCTGACAGATCAAGCTGTGGGTGGCACTAAGCAGATGGTACCTCTTGGGTGATGCTGGAAAAAGTGAATAATCAGAAAGAGGGAGCAAGGGCCAGCGAAAGCCACAGTTGCAATCCCACTCTTCTTCTACCTCCTACCTGGGGCTGATAGCAAAAAAGGGGGATTCGGGTCCAGGGCAAATACCTGCTGGCAAATGCCAGGTTGCAGCTTACTTTTCCTGACATTTCCCATGGGAGTTGGAAGTGCCATTCTGCATTTTTCTGCGCCTCCTTCTCTTGTTTTCTGTGTTTAATGCCTTTGCCTTGGAATCAAACGACAGCCCCCAAGGTTGTGCGCGAAACTCATTTCTTTCCCCTGTGCCCTCTGGCCACCGTGGCAGTTGGAAGGTGGAGTATTTAATTTCCTCCGACGGCTTCTCCTTCCGAGACGCCTCTCTGGTTAAAGCTGCGAATGCCCTTGGAGACTCCTGTTCCCCGGAAGGCGAAATCTTTGCCCCACGCTTTGAACCTTTTCTTTCCTCCTCAGCATTTTTTTCCCACTTGCCTGTCCCCTGGAGCGACATAGCGCTAACGAGCATCCAGACATTCCTTCCCGACTTCCGCCATTTCTATAATTCACACCAGCCTTTGTTGTGTGCTAATTAGGCAGGTAATACCTTCCAGCGACACATATAGACCCTGTTGCTACGGCAAGAGAGCAGGCTGGATTCTTGAGACTTTACTTCCCCCTAGGCAACCAGAGGGTCCCAGGTGGCTCCCAGTACCCTTGCCAGGTATAAATGTCAAGAAACTGCTGTTCTGAACCACAGTCCACGAGCCAGATTGCACCTGTGAAGTTCCTTCGAATTGGCCCCCCAGGCACCTTCCTATCCCAGTTTTAAGAGCTGTGGCTCAGTGGCATGAACATGTAAGAAGCTGCCTCATAACTGAATCACATCATTGGTCTGTTAAGGTCTACTCTGATTGGCAGTGGCTTTCCAGGGTCTCAGGCAGAGATCTTTCACATCACCTACCACCGATCATTTTAGCTGGAGATGCCAGGGATTGAACCTGGGACCTTCTGCATGCCAAGCAGATGTACCACTGAACCACAGCCCCAGCAGAACATCTGTATGTTGCCTTATACTGAATCACATCATTGGTCCATCAGGGTCTACTCTGATTGGCAGTGGCTCTCCAGGGTCTCAGGCAGAGGTCTTTCACATCACCCACTGCCTGATCGTTTTAGCTGGAGATACCGGGGGTTGAACCTGGGACCTTCGGCATGCCAAGCAGATGCTGTACCACTGGACCACAGCCCCTCACAACAGAGCCTGTGTATTTCATACAGAATTCCGATCCATTTCATAGATTCTTAAGGAGCAGTTGCTGGGAAAGACCTTTGTCTGCTTGAGACCTTGAAGAGCTGTTGCCAGTCAGTGTAGACAATACAGAACTAGATGGGCCACTGGGCTCTCTCAGTATATGTTACAGAGTTACTTATACTAATATAAATGCAACTTCATATGTGAAATGCAACTTCATATGTTCAAAATTATGTATATTTGGCTATCAGAAGGGCTTTGGCTGAGTGGTGTAGCCCTTGCTTCACAAGCAGAAAGTCTCATGTTCAGTCCCCAGCATATCCAGATGTTGTTGTTGTTTTTAAACACCTCTAAAGTAGCAGTGATGAAAGGACCTGAGACCCTGGAAAGCTGCTGCCACTTAGAGTAGACAATATTGAATGAGATGGTCTGATAATATAAGGCCAGGCCCATAGCTACCGCGGGGCCCATGGGGCCCACCCCCTAGCGGTTTCTACAGGCCCTCTCCCTGAACCTCGGCTCCCCCTCCCCCTTCCGATTGATCACCTCCAACTTGCAGCAGACTGAGGCCAGGCAACGGTTCTCCTCCTGGAGCATGCTCCGAGCAGCCTCCAAAGCAGCACGGCCACGGAGGGAAAGGGAGGGGGAGGGGGCAGACGCTAGTGTGTGGGGACAGGGCCAACGAGAGCAGCAGCTCTTTGGACAGTGGGTGATCACCTGGGCACTTGCAGACTGAGGGCAGGCAGGCTCTCCTTGTCCTGGAGCATGCCCTGAGCAGCTTCCAGACTTGTGCAACTGCAAAGAGAGGGGGAGGGCAGCGGGCGCTAGGGGGCCGGTGGCAACTCTTCACCTCTTCATTGGCTGGGGCAGTCCATGAGCATCCCCCCCCCCCTCCAAGAATGAAAGCTAGGAATGCCATTGACTTGCATGGGCTCCATTGAAACATATTACAGCGCAAGAAGAGTTGCAAAGGAAATGCAGAATGGATTTTCCATGAAGTTCTCTGGAATGACAGCCCCCAGAGTGGAATGACAGCCCCTGGGACCCATCCCATCCTGGGTCCTGTCATTCCAGTCCTGGAACACATCTCCTATCCCCAGTTTTAAAAACCCTTCTGGTGCTCCCAGGGGCTGTCATTCCACTCTGGGGGCTGTCATTCCAGTCCCAGAACACATCTGCTACCCCCGTGGGCTGTCATTCCACTCTGGGGGCTGTCATTCCAGCCCCAGAACACATCTGCTACCCCCGTGGGCTGTCATTCCACTCTGGGACCTGTCATTTCAACTGCACCACCCTGGCCATTTTTAAGACACTTGTATTTATTATTTATTTACGAATTGTCATTTAGAAGTATGAGCATGGGGTGGCAGCTCCACACAGACATGTAATGGCCGGCCCCACGAGCAAAACATTGGCCCCCGTGTCCAAAAAGTTGTTAGCTACGAGGCTGTATAAGGCAGCCCCAGACTGGGAGAGACCAGGGTCCGGTCCCTGGCGTCTCCACTTAAAGGGTCTCAGCCGTTGGGAAAGACTATTCTCTGTTTCAGACCTTGGAGAGCAGCCACAAGTGAGAGCAGACAATACAAAGGGGAAATGTACCAGTGGCCTGATCTGTTGCAAGGCAGGGCTCTCTCTGAATATACACTTGAATGATTCCATTCAGGAGGAGCCCTCTGGAGACGATCCCAAGTTCAGTGTGTGGTGGCTACCCATAAAATATGCCAGATATCAGGTATAAGAGTTCCTGCCAGGCAGGAAAAGTAGACATACTGAGCTAGATGTTCACATATGTACTTTGGTCAGTAGAGGGCTTTCAAGATGTTCCGTTCTTTTCTCTCTCTTTTTTTGCAATAGAATTTTATCTTTCCATTATTCCCAAATGCAATTAGCTTTTATACATATTCCATTCTCTATAAAATTGCATAGTTAGCTAAAAAGATAGAATCAAAAATGCGGCCATAAGGCAACCTATTTCCACAACTGGTGGACTTGCGCGGCTGTTTCGAGCTTTTGGAAAGAAGTCCTGTCACAAATCAAACTAATACCTGGACACGAGATCCCAGAAGACCCAAAAACGATACTTCTGCACCAATGGCAAGAAAAACCAATTCCTAGATCAACCAAAGACTTCATCACAATACTCATTGCGGCCGCAAAATCGACAATAGCCAGAAACTGGAAGAACGAAAAACCACTCTCCATAAATCAATGGTGGAATAAAGTATGGGATTACTATATAGAGGGAAAATGTTCAGTTTTTTTTTGACCCAGTAGTAGGTGAGAGGGAGCTCAGAAACCCAACTGACAAATGGTTTCCATTCTCAGAAAAGTTTTATATGTATGAGTGTTAAAAGTAAAACTTAAATAGTTGGAATAAGGTTTAAAACAGTTATGCGAATAAGGCTAGAAGACCAAGTGAATGTAAATGAATAGTCTTGTTAACCCAATCTTCCTTCCCAATATTGATTAGTAAGGACTGACAGTTAATAGAAAAGAGTTCTTGAAGAGATATACATTGTTAAAGGCATTTATTATTGTGTAAAACATAAAACCTAATAAACAATGTTAAAAAAAAAGATATAATCATTAAATGACTTCCCACCCCAACTGTACCTTCATATATATCAACCAGTAAACATGTATTTTAAAAGTATTTGCCCCCTAAGGTAACATTTTGAGCTATTACAACTTTTATACATTTAAAAATTATAATGATTAAAAAAGAAAAAAGGTTTAGTTTCATGGCTAACGAAAAATTCATTTTTTTGTGATATGATTCTGTCCCTCTCTTCAATAGTTAGAAAGTATAAAAATATTGTCTTTCATATTCCACTCTCGCTCCATATATTCCTTCAATTCTTTCCAATCTTCTGAGAACTTCGCTGAGTCTTGATTGTTTAATTTTCTTGTCCATTTGTTCATTTCCGCCATAAATAGCAGTTTTCTCAACCATTCCCATAATTCTGGAGTTTTCTCCGATTTCCAACTTTGTGCGTAAACCATTCTTGCTGTCGTTACCATATACCAAATCAATGTTCTTTTACTTATGTTTACATCCTCTAACTTTAGACCAAGCAACAACATTTTTGGCATTTTTTTAAACTTACACTTCAAAATTTTCTCCATTTCAGCACGTATCATACACCAAAAACCTTTTGCTTTATCAGAAGTCCACCACATATGATATAACGATCCTTCTTTTTGTTTACATTTCCAACACTTATTAGACATATTTTGACCAATATTTGCAATTTTTTTCGGAGTCATGTACCATCTATACATCATTTTAAAACAATTTTCTTTAAGATTATTACATGTAGATATAGACATAGCATTTTTCCACAAAAATTCCCAAGACGACATTGCTATATCCTTATTCATATTGATTGCCCATTTTATCATTTGTTCTTTTACAAATTCAGCAGCATTGTACCACTTCAACAAAATTGTATACATTTTGGAGATCATTTTTTCCCCTCCATCCTCCCACACTTGATCAATTTCGTTTTCTTTACTACTAAAACCACCACAAGATGCTCAGTTCTTACATGGCAGAATTCACACATGGCTGGATTGAAGGGCCCCCCTCCCCCGTCCCAGCTGTTTTCTATTTCTGTGCATTGCATCACTCCAGGAGACAAATGCCTTTTTTAAAAAGCAGTTTCATAGGAAAAAGCAGTGGTGGAGCACAATACATCTCTCTTCCTCCTCCTCTGTGCTGTCCGACTTACCCCCAGCTTTAAAGAGAATTAGCCACCACCCCATTCTGACATCTAGGTCAACTCTTATCAGACTAGTGTGGCCCTTAGGGGTGAAAAGCGGAGGTGATTTTGTGACTCCTCCAAGCAGGACCTCTTCCCTTTCCCAAGCTACTTGCTGGTTGTTGTTTCTGGGCATGCTGATAGTCTGCAATGAAGAAATATCTGCAGTGCCTCTGTTGGTCTGTATTTACCCGTATCCATTTTGTTGTCCCCTAAGAATGTGCATAATGAAATGGCCAAGCTGAAAATATATATGGAAATGTGTAGTCCGGGCCAGGATAGTGATTTCCCAGAAAGGTAATACAAATCCAGAGTTACTGGCATAATGAAATCCTCCTCCCCAAAACAAACTGTAGGGATTTGTCTCTTTGTTTTTTGAGTTTGCATGCTTACCAGGAAAGCAGCGTGCTTTGTCCTTTTCTTGATTGCACCAATTTCATGGGCAATGGCATTTCTCCCTTCCAATCAGATCCTTGCATGGGAGGAATACAGAGCGCTACCAGCCAATCAGCTTTGATGAGAAGTTACAGAGAGTTGCTGTTTTTCCACACTCAGTGCTTTGTGGGGGCTGCTTTTCAGGGGCCCGTGGAATTCTAACTCTCGGTCCAGTTTGCTTTCTTAAAAGGACAGGCAGCAAACACCCCGTTGCAATTCTGGCGTCATTTGGGGGGGGGGGGAGCCACTCCAGCATCCCTGAAATTCCCCCAAAGGAAATAGTGTCAGATGGATGGAAAGTGGGGGGAGATCTGTGAAGGAAGGGATGTCCTAAAACAAATGACAGGAATGCCTATTGGGAACAATGGGAGAAGCCTGCTGCCTGAAGGCCCATTGGATGTAATGGGAGCCAGAAATGCCAACTGAATTGCACGGGCTCCATGGGAATACACTGCAGCACAGCAAAGTTGCAATGAAAATGTGGAAAGGATTTAGAGAAACTTCTCTGGGAATAGGATGACAGCCCCATACTGGAATGATGGCCTCTGGGACTGGAATCTATGCTTAGGAACTGGAATGACACTCCTCAGAGCAGAATGATGGTCCCTGGGACCATATAAATTGCTCTGTGACTGGACTGATAGCCACCCAGAGCACTGATTCCAGTCCCAGAGTACTTTATCTGGGCCAAGGGACCATCATTCTACTCCCAGGGACTGCCGTTCCACTCTGGAGGCTATCATTCCGGGCCCAGAGTAGGTTTCTTGCAATCTGTTCTGCATTTTCATTGCAACTTATGTGTGCTGTAATGTATTTCAATGGAGTCTATGTAAGTCAATGGGCATTCATGGCTCCCATCATATCCAGTGGGCATTCAAGCTTCTCCCATTGTTTCCACCGGGCATTATTGTAGTTCGTTTTAGTACATCCCCATAATGGCAGATAGGGATGGGCACAAACCAGCTCACAAGCCAAATTTTTGCATGGAGTTGGGCCAGTTTGGAGCCCCTGAACCAATGTTTGTGGAAGGTGCTTTCCCCAAACATTTATTGAACTTTTGTCCGCTTCTGTTTAAATGGTTTAAGTGGCTGTTTCGGCCATTTAAACCTAACAACTGAGCAGCACAGGTCTGCAGCTTACCCGTTAGGTTTAAATGGGTGTGAGCAATTTCACCGGTCAGTTTCACTTTCCCCTACTTCCAAGGGGGGGGGGGGAAGGGGGGCAAAATGGACCAGTGAAATGGCTGTCAGCCAAGGGGGGGACCAAACTGACTAGTTCACTTAGGGGCATTTTGGCTTAGTTTGGTTCAGGGGCTGCCCTGAATCCTGAACTGAACTGGAATTTTTAGGTTTGTGCCCATCCGTAATGGCAGACCAACAGAAAAGGATAGGAGGTTGCAAGGAAGCTGCTTTTACTTTGTGAAAGGAAACAAACTGGCCCACAACAAGGAAGGGTGGCAAATGCAGCATTTTCAGTGGAAATGTAAGAAATGTTTATTGTTAGCCATGCATGAGTAGAAAAATCCAGACTTTTTATTTTAATGCCATTGTCAACAAGGGCTCTGCTGCTACTGCCATTTTTTGAATCAGTGGAGACAGCGCTGTGAGGCATCTACTTTGGGCCTCTGTAAAATTGATTCTCTTAGTCCAATTCACTTGAAACTTGGTAGGTCTTTAAATTATAGGGAAGATTGCATCGTGTCCAAATTTGGTGGTATTATCTTTATGAACAGTTGCCCCAGAGACCCTCATATCCCTTCTCTATTGATAATAATGGTCCCAAATTCCCAAACAACACAGCTTTGAATCCTGAAATTGTAATGTCCTACTAGGAAATAAGCAGCCACAGGAAATTTCCCCTACAAAGCCTGGGTTCGGAATGATAATGAAATTCTTCTCAGTGCACACTCCTATTATCCATTTGTGTTTGGTTTCCCTCGCCATTACCAACCAATGCATAGCTGAAAGGAAATATGGGCTATAAAATGTAAAGTACCGTGTATAACGCTGCCTTATACCAAGTCAGACTGTTGGTCCACCTAATTCAGTATTGTACATTTTGACATTCAGTAGTGGAATGTTGCTCAGGTTACCAGAGTACCTCAAGTTTTGGCCTTACTGAGATTGGTTGAGTGGCTGTATAGCAGATTCCCTGTCCTCATTGGTAAAATTGGGGCCATTTTGACCTTTTCCTCAGGGTTTCTGTGAAGACCAGTGAAAATGAGGACCAGCTGTGACCTGTCCCATATTTGAGAATGGGGGGGGGGCATGTATGCATGTATTTGTTTTGGTTGTTTAGCCTGAGATGTTCAAGTAGAGGCATCATTTATTCATTCCCTGGTACATTAGATTTCAGCTGGATATCCCCTTGACCTCCAGTGCGTCTCATCAGTTGCGCCACCATCATTTTCTTATTCAGTGTCGTGGAAAGAAAGAGATGGTGAAGGAGAGAGAGGGTTGGGGGAGAATGAGGGAAAGATGCCTTAAATGTAAAAAAAAAAAAAAAACCCCAAAAACCCAGCAACCCATAGTGCAGAATGGAGTGAAAAATTAGTCTGGGCCTTTCCACACTTGGATCTCATCCCTGGTTTTATCAGCGTTCGACTCGCGACACAATACCTTGCATTTATCCCTGGTTATAACAGCATCTGTTTATCCTGGGACAAGTGTGGGGCGAAACAGGGGTGACCTCAATGTAACGTGGAAACCAAAAATACCCCAAGATAATTACAGGGGTGAGCTTGCGTGTAGTCTCGAATGTAAATTTGGGACAGGTTTGAACCGGGATTTAAGGTCGAGTGCGGAATCACCCTCTGAGGACTAAATATATTGAAGTCTACTGGCCTGCTCAAACTATGGTACTCATTGCCACCGGATGGCGGTGTTGGGATTGACATTATTGTCATAACTTCCTTGGGACTTTCATTGTGATATTTTAGATGGACACTGCCTTGGGAAGCTAGATTCGAGTCCACGGGCACCTTAGAGAGCAACAAGTTTTTCAGGGTAGGAATTTTCGAGAGTCAAAGCTCCCATCTGACAAATCTAGCTGTTCTACTGCAGATCGACATGGCTACCCTCTGAAACGGTCTTAGAAGGGTTGCTAATAGACCACTGCCTGGGTTTAGTAGGATACTTCTAATTAGGGTTGCCAGGTCTGGGTTGGGAAATACCTGGAAACTTTGGGGGTGGATCCAGGAGAGGGCGGTGTTTAGGGTGGGGAGGGGGCTCAGCATGGTACAGTGCCATAGAGTCCACCCTTCAAAGCAGCCCTTTTCTCCAGGGGAGCTGATCTCTGTCAGCTGGGGACCAGTTGTAAAAGCAGGAGATCCCCAGGCCCCACCTGGAGGCTGGTAACCCTACTTCTAATGCAACATTTCATTATGTTTAAGAGTTGAGGCTCCCTCTAGGTCTGGTTCTGAAGCTGTGCTCAAGGACGTTTGTTCCATGTCTAGGTTGGAGCAGGGTGTTACAGCTCTATCATGAACTGCATGTGGATTTTCTTGCAACATCTAGGTCAGAGGTGTCAGACTCATTTGTTACGAGGGCCGCATTTGATATAAATGACACTTTATCCGGCCGGTCCGTGTGTGCCATAAAATGTAATGCCAGGCACTGGAGATAGAAACTGTATAAAGAACGACAGCTGGTGAGCTCTGAGTTGGTATATCCTCACTGCAAGGCCCCCTGGGCTGAGAAGGGGTGCAGAGGAAAACCCACACAGGCAGACTGGAGAGGCAGCAGTGCAACACTGGGCAGATGCTCCCACGATGCTTGACTTCTGCAGATGAGGTTGTTATGCAATGGAGAGGCTCCGCCCACTGCTCCCAGTACTCCCTCTCTTGCACCAATTGCTTGTGGGCCACATAAGAGACCTGGATGGGCCTGTTCCAGCTCCTGGGCCTTATGTTTGACACCTCTGATCTAGGAGGCCATTCGTGGGCAAGGAAGATGCTGATGGACCTTTGATGTGGGTTTGCACGATAGCTCTTAAGCAGTGATCTAGTTTGGTGTAGTGGTTAAGAGCATGGACACTAATCTGGGAGAACCGGGTTTGATTCCCCACTCCTCCACATGCAGCTGCTGGTGTGACCTTGGGTCAGTCATGCTTTCTTTCAGAGCTGTTATCTCAAGGGCAATTCTCGAGAGAGAGAGCTCTCTCAGCCCCACCTACCTCACAGGGTGTCTGTTGTGGGGAGAGGAAGGGAGAGGAGATTGTAAGCCGCTCTGAGACGCCTTTGGGTAGTGAAGGCCGGAGATTATAAAGCCAAGCTCCTCTCTCTTTTTCTTGTTGTTCACTGATACTTATGATATGAGGTTCCCTTCATACTGAAATCAGAGCTGATTTGTACAGCATGGATCAATGTGTTATGAAATTCTGTCTTTCCCTCTCCTGTTCTCCTTCCCCTCTCCTCCCTCCCTCTCCAACCTTTTAGGTCTAGCCCTGGATATTCACCTGTGTATCTTTGTAGGGGGTGTTAAAATATTTCCCCCTGCTTCCCTCCATTAACCTTTCCCCGGTGGTCTGCCTCTCCTGTCTTGACTCAGAACTTCACCTGCGTTGTGTTCCTGTGTTGTCACTCAGGGAGTTTGCCCGTTGGAAGGTGAGGAACACAGCCATCGAGCGGAGGGACCTGCTCCGCAACCCTGTCCCCCTGATGCCCGAGTTCCAGAGAAGCATACGCCTGCTGGGCAGGAGGCCCACAACGCAGCAGTTCATTGATACTATCATCAAAAAGTACGGCACACACATACTCATCTCTGCCACTTTGGGAGGTAGGTGGTAGCAGGGTTTCTTCTTTTCCCCCCAAAATAATTTAGGGCAGAGCACACTGTACTATTCCAGTGCTCTGGACCCGGGCTGGCAGTATATCAGAGGCTAAAGAGAAAATGGCTCTCTCTTGTCACCCCTCCGTATGCCCCTTACAACCGGCTTGGTCTGATGTTATAGAATGTTCAAAAAATTTTGGCTAAAGGAAGGGTGAAAAAAGTTTTGACCTGTTCCAGCTCTCAGACATTCTGCCCTTGGGCTGACATGTCCATCAGAGGCTAAAATGCTTGGTTGCATGAGAATGCGTGTGCATATCCCGAACGGTGTGCCCCATGCAACTGATACGCTTGAGGCGATGGAATAGTTACAAATATTCTATCTGTTATGAAAAGAACTGACGGCATTAGAATGTTGGCAAGTAGGTTATCTGAGAGAAGCAAAAGGCCAGTTTGGTTACTAGGGCTGCCAGCCTCCAGGTGGGGCCTGGGGATCTCCCGCTTTTACAACTGATCTTCAGCTGACAGAGATCAGTTCCTCTGGAGAAAAGGGCTGAAGGGTGGACTCTATGGCATTGTACCATGCTGGGGGCCCTCCCCTCTCCAAACCCCACCCCTCCTGGATCCACCCCCAAAGTTTCCAGGTATTTTCCAACCCAAACCTGGCAACCCTATTGGTTACAAACATTCTCACACAGAGCCTAAAGAAGATTGGGAGTGTATGCTGTTGACAATAAGGTGAGGGGCAGAAGGAAGGAAGGTTACGGGTTGGGTAGCTGATCGTGGAGAGGAGTACAGGGGCTCGTGGAATTGAAGTAGACTGATTTGATAAGTAAGGGTTTCAGAAAAGAATGCCACGAGAGCTCGGCAAAAGAAGCAGAGGGCTGAAGGAGATGGGAGAAGAAAGAAGGGTTTGGATGAAACTTCTTATATACCCTGGAGACCAAAGGGAATCTCCATGTTCAGATGCAATGGATCTCTGAATATCAGGTCCTCAGGAAAACAATCAATGGAGGCTTTGGTCTGCTTGTAGGCCTTCCAGAAGTGTTGTGTTGGCTCAGTGTGGGACACAGGATCCTGGACTAGAAGCAATTTTTACCATAGAGTTTTGCCCAAATACCAGAGTGTCCCCACATAGCTGGCAACATGGTGATGTCACTTTCGAGATGTGTGTCGGAAGCGACTTCTCCATGTTGCCAGTGATGCTGCTGAGATGCTGGTGTAGGCCTCCCCCCCCCCACCGGAAATCTCAGATTCATTCCCCACCATCTCTGTTGAGGTATCTCACAGAACAAGAGCTGGGAAAGAGCTTCTACTTCCTCAGACAGGGAAGCTGCTACTTGTCAAAGGAAACAGCATGAAGCAAGATGGTTTCTTATGTTGTTGAAGAGGACCCATAGCTCATTGGTGGAACACATGCTTTGCACACAGGAGGTCATCGGGTCAATACCAGAAGGATCTTGGGTAACTTGCAACTCATTAATGCTGCTGCCATTCAAAGTAGACAATACTGAGCGAGCTGGATCAATGGTGCAACTTGTTGGCTTTATATGTTCACTGACTATTTTTTCCCTTCATTTGTCTGTTGTCTTTGGATGAGGATAACTCTGAGCCAGTTTGGTGTAGTGTAGTGTAATCTGGGAGAACCGGGTTTGATTCCCCACTCCTCCACTTGCACCTTGGGCAAGCCATAGCTCTGTACCAGCTGTTCCCTCAAGGACAGCTTGGGAAAGAGCTCTCTCAGCCCCACCTACCTCACAGGGTGTCTGTTGTGGGGAGGGGAAGGGAAAGGAGTTTGTAAGCCGCTCTGAGACTCCCTTGGGGAGTGGAGGGCGGGGTATAAATCCAATCTCTTCTTCTTCTTCTTCTTCTTCTTCTTCTTCTTCTTCTGAGCATGGACAGCAAGCCCCTCATGAGTAGGGCGTTTCCATTGCAGTGGGATGTAGTTTCCAGGCAAGCCCGAACTGAAATAACATTTACAGCCGAACTCTTGATTTGACATTCTGTTGGAGGCGACCCGAGAAACAAACATTTGCTTCCTTATCCCGACCAGATTGCATTCTTTCTAGCCTCCCTAGAAATTCCAAATAACACAGACCTTTGACAGTGAAATATATTTTTAATTTTGCCCGGGCACGATGGTGAATTATTCACAGTGGCGTGTCCCTGCTCTTGTTTTTACAACACAGTGCCTTAAAATATGCACAGGCTTGTAACGAGAGCTGGCGATGGACAGCGGTGCTAAGTGTTCCATCAGCCCCCGGTGCCAAGCACAAGGGGAGGGGAAGCCACTGGGGAGCCGTGGGAGAGGGATGAAAGATTCATCTTGACGGCAATAAAGGGGAAGATGATGCAAAGAGACCCTCGTGGGAGCATGCATTGTTCATGAGCAGAAGTATTTTCCTATTTGGAGACTGCAAGCTCCCCTCTACCCAGGGTATGCGACCCATCATCCCATGGCAGGCCACAGCTTTCCCCTCTCGTTAAAATAATGCAAAAATGACTTCACCCAAAGGGCTCGGAAATCAAAGTACTGGAAGGCACATCAGGAATGGCTTCCTCGGTGCTGATACGACCTCAGAAGTCTTGAATGCCTCGTGCATGCATGTTTTAGGAAGGTCTCATGGCTCAGTAGTAAATCACGCATTGTGCACGCGTAACAGCCCAGATTTGCTCCCTAGCATCTGAAGTTCTGAAAAAATTCTCAGGGAGGAAATGTTGGAGAAGAACTTTCTCTGCCTGAGACCCAGGAGAGCTGCTGGGTCAATATTGGGCTCAATGGACCAGCAGTCTGGCTCAGTATAAGGGGATACATACACCTACACACATATACATTCAGCTTCAGATCACATGCATACAACCTTAGCTTCTAGGAGAGGGTCTGTGGCTCAGCAGCAAGGTACGTGCCTTGCATGCAGTTGCTCCCAGGTTCCAGAGATCCCATGCCAAACAGTTGCTGATTGTCAGAAGAAGTCCAAGGCAAGCTGTTAGATCCAGTCATTTTTTCTGGTCAATCTCATTTAATAGTCCTCCATATTACAGTTCCTGGCCCACGTGGCTTTTGTCCAATCAGGCCACATGATCCCTAGCAGGGGAGGGGGCTTGGAGGATAGTCAAAGGGGACCAGCAGAAAAGCTGGTTGGATTCATCCCTAGATTAATTAATAATCTGTGTCCATATAAGAAAACTTCATATGTTATGCCAATGAGCGTAGATCAGTGGTAGAGCACATGTTTATATGCAAAAGGTCCCAAGTCAACCTTTAAAAGGAGTTCTGGTAGCAAGTGTTGGGCAAGAAGCTGAAAACTTCCAGAGATGCTACCACCTGTCAAAAACAACAGTACTGGGTTTGATGGACCAATCTCCTGATTTAATTTAAGGTGCTGTGGCTCAGTGGTAGAACATCTGCTTTGCATGCAGAAGGTCCCAAGTTCAGTTTCTGGCATGTCCAATTAATGGGTTCAGGCAACTGATCATGCGCTGCTGCCAGTCTGAGAAGACAGCATTGACCATGAGTGACCAAGTAGTATGATTCAGGATAAGCCGGGTTCATATGATTGCTTTCTCCAGTTTATCTCATGCCACGGGCCTCAGTCACGTTGAAGCGGCCCACCTGTGTCTGAGCAAGGCCTCTTTATCTTGGGAGCTCGCATGGATGCCAGTTCCTGCATGCAAACAAACAAAACAAAACAAAACAAAATCCCTGAACATGGAAAACTAGAATATGAGGGAGAACACTGAGGTATCTGTCTTTTGGCACCGCTTCAGGTTGCATCTGGGTGTTTACGTGACTGAATGCCCCTCCACTGAGAAATAATTTCTCGAGAGCCAGCAGATGCCAAAGGGAAGCACAAGATTAATTCTGAGTAGGAGTGTTAGAGCATCAGCTCCATGTATAAAAAAGCGACATGATGAAGCATGGGGGGAAACAGAATATTTACCTAGGAAATCCGTAGTCGCATGGAAGCAGCAGCAGCAGCAGCACTGCACGATGTGGAATAAAGAAACAGAGGAAGAAGCAAGTCTGTGGACCGTAATTGGAATCAAATCTATTTTATTCACAGTGAGCATTGGTGATGGGTAGCCTCCAGATGGTGGCTGGAGATCTCTTTGGATTACAGTTCATCTCCAGGCAATAGAGAACAGCTCACCTGGAGAAAAATGGCTGCTTTGGAAGGTGGGGTCTATGGGATTATACCCCACTGAAGTCCCTCCCCTTCCCAAACCACACCCTCCTCAGGCTCCATCCCCCAAATCTCCAGGTATTTCCCAATCCAAAATTGGCAATCCTAGGGACAAGTTTTCTGGGCTGTTTCTTGACACCCTAGCTTTTCATGTGCAGGGATACATATTTAGTCAGGGAACATTTAGTCATGAAGCGGTCTATCCACTGGCACGGGCTTAGTACATATCACAGACATCCATAACCCACCGGGGGCAACAACCTCCTGTTCCAGAAAGATACGGATTGCATAAAATAAGGCCAAATAGCAAGTAAGTGAGGATGAACATGAAATTGCCTTCCACCATCAGATTATCGGTCCCTGGAGTTTATGTTGGTGTATCTTGGCTGGCAGTAGTTCTCCAGGGCATAAGCAGACAAAGGTCTTCCAGAAAACCTGCTACCTGTATCCTTAACCTACAGGGACATCAGGATTTGAGCATGGGATCCTCTGTGTACAAAGCAACTGGGCCAAAAACCCACCAGAGACCCTTGTTGATAACTACACTTCCCACAAGATTCTCAAGGACTCACCATTGGGTGAGGAGTCCCCAGTAGAGTGTGATTCTCCAGCAAAGAAAGGGAGTAGCCTCATCCGTCATAAGGCTGTTCCCTGGCAAAACTATCCAAGAAGTGTTCATAACAGTTTTGCTAAATCCCAAACCTTTCAGCCCAAGGGGATCTTAAGAACATAGGAGAAGCCAATGTTGGATCAGGCCAATGGCCCATCCAGTCCAACACTCTGTCACACAGTGGCCAAAAATTCCAGGTGCCCTCAGGAGGTCCAGCAGTGGGGCCAGGACACTAGAAGCCCTCCCACTGTTGCCCCCCCCCCCGCACCAAGAATACAAAGCATCAATTGCCCCAGACCAAGAGTTCCTATCTATACCTTGTGGCCAATAGCCACTGATGGACCTCTGCTCCATATGTTTATCTAATTCCCTCTTGAAGCCATCCATGCTTGGTGGGGGGCTCCTTAGTCGCTCACTGGGGTGATGTTCTCCCCCCCGGGAAACCGCCGCACCTCCCCAGGCCCTTCTGAGGCCTACCAGCGCCTCTCCCCCCCGGCCACCCCTTCCCTCTCCCTCTCCAGCAGTGGCAGCCAGGCCTTGGAAGGACCTGGGGAGGCGGGGCGGCAGGCGCTCTGTTTTGCCGGGGATGGCTGAGCCCCCCCGGGAAATTTCAGGGGTGGCTCGAGCCCTCGAGCCCCTCCGTACTCTACGCCTATGATCAGAGTGCAGAGTAAGTAAGACAAGAGCATCAGCTCAAGAAGTGTAGTCAATGTTTGGTCCAAGGTTAAGCCAGTCAGTCCATATAGTAAGAATCCAAGAATCTGAGAGTCCAAGAGCAGGTTCAGGAGCAAGATGAAGGCAGAGTCAGGAAACAGTCAGAAGTGTCACAGGGTTGAGGCAGGCTCTGATGCAGTGGTGTCAGAAGAATTTCAACTTGTTCCTTCTATACCTATACCTATATGGCCAGGGTCCAACGTACCTGAGGGACCGCCTTTCTCCGCATATACCCCAGCGAGCACTGCGATCGGGGTCATGTCATCGACTTCGAGTCCCGGGCCCCAAGGAAGCCTGGCTCACTAGGACTAGGGCCAGGGCATTTTCAGTGGCGGCTCCAACCTGGTGGAATGAGCTCCCGGAAGAGACCAGGGCCCTGCGGGACCTAATGCAGTTCCGCAGGGCCTGCAAGACGGAGCTCTTCCTCCAGGCTTTTGGTTAGGAGCCGCCACTGATATTGACACTGTAACATTGTAAGAACACCTGCATGGAAACTGGCCCGAAGGCAGTCCAGGCCGATAGCGCTGGCTCGAAGTTCCCCTATTTGATAGGATGCCATCTCGATGAGATCAGAAGCACTTTAATTGGGATGATAGTTTAGGAATGTAGTTATGTTGTTGAACAACGGAGTGTTATTGTTGTTATTGTTTTTAACTTGTTTTAAATTGTTTTATGATACGTATGGCTTTTTTAGCCCTTGTTAGCCGCCCTGAGCCCGCTTGCGGGGAGGGTGGGGTATAAATACAATAAATAAATAAATAACAGCCTTCCTTGACTGGTTTTTATAGCCCTATGCTTACAGGTCACGCTTGCAGCTAGCTGCTTGGGAGTAATCCTGCAGCTACTCAAGCAGCTGGCATCAGGCCAGGAGGTGTGCACTTTGTCATCTCTCCTGTAGTTCTGTTCGTGGCCTCCATCTGCAGCACTCTAAGGGTGTAAGTAATACTGGAGAGCTGGAAACGATCAGTTGAGTTTCACCTGTTGAATTGGAGCTGGAGGGTGTCGGTGGTTCTGCACCAGCGGTTGGCTGTGAATCCTGATAGGCCTGCTGCTCATTTTCCTGCTTGCCAACTTCTGCTAAGTCAGAGCTGGCTGCACGGAGCGCCTCTTCTACTGAGGAGTCCTCTTCTCCCTGATAAGTTCTCACTCTCACTGAGTCCTGGCTGACCCATGACACCAGGGTTGCCAGGTCTTTCCTGGCAGCTGGTGGGGGATGAGCTTACTGGGAACAGGAAATTTCATCTGATGTTTCAGCAACATGCCCATGTGACTTCCAACATGACCTGGAAATGATGTAGGCATGCTGGGGACATCTGGATGATGCTCTGGTTTGGGAGCAAAACCTTTATGGTAGAACTATCTTCTATCTGCCTACATCACTTCCAGGTCACACTGAAGTCTCATAGGCATGTCACTAAAATGTTGTCTGTTCCTCCTTTGTGAGGGGGTAAATTCCCCCCACCAGGTGCAGAGAGCTGGCAGCAGGGGACCCCCACCTCCACTGGGGTGATTGGCAACCCTAGACCTAGCTGCTTTTGTGGACTTTCAATGCCTTTTGCAATTGGATTTTGCCAGTTCACACAGTAAAATCCAGGAGGAACGTGCACTGAAAGTGGATTAAAAGTGGATTATTTCGTGTGTGGGACCGCAGCCAATGTGAATCTTCAGTAGGAAAAGCGTGCAAGACAAGAGAGTTCAGCCATCCCTCTCCACCAGCCTTAAAATCACAACCCCTGCCGTTTCAGTCTGTATTAAGAAACACAATAGAACGGCACACAATCTACAGTTTCATTCTGAGACAGTAACAGATAGAATGTTTGGAGCGGTGAGTTAAGTGAAACTAAGATGCAGCCTTGGGGAGGCAGGGGGATCCCCCACTGGTGCGGCATCAGCAAATCCGTTGCCTGCTGAAGGAGTGCCTGTTTTCTTCCGATACGCTCTGCTTGCATATTTATCAATAAAACTAATTCTACAAGGACACTCTAAAGTCTCCAGTGCTTTCTCATCCAAAGGAGAATGACCCTGGAATGATTGTCCAGGAACTGCTCTCCTCATAGAAGGGAAACATTTTGGAGACCAGTTTGTTCCAGACGTTGGGCTCGCCTATCCTCTCCCTCCCTCCTCCTGCCCAGTGTTCCCTCTAAGCTGAATCAGCGTGAGCTAGCTCACAGTTTTTTAGCCTCTGGCTCATGCATTTTTGTCTTAGCTCAGGAAGGAGGACTCCAGAGCAAACTAATTCATGCAGCAGCCAAACCACTTGTTCACAACTTTAATGCCAGTAGCTCACAAAGTAGAATTTTTGCTCACAAGACTCCACAGCTTAGAGGGAGCATTGTAGTGCCTCTCCACTGCTCCAAAGACAATACCCAGCCTGCTGTCCTCTGCTTTGAGTGCCTGACAACAGAAAACAGTACTGGGTGTTTTCTGGGATGCACACACTGAGTGATAGAGTGGCTAGAGCTGAGAGCTAATTTACAGGGAATACCCTGAAGGGAAGATGACTTTGAACACTGTGCCCACTTAATAAATGAGAAATTAGGACTTAATAATGCAGCAAAAATCTATTAACCCCTCCTGATTGCTGATGCTGGCTCTTTCCATGGCAATAAGCTGCTATTTTCTCTTTTACTCTGGTTTGCCTCCACATATATATTAGAGAGTAACATATATAAAACACCAGAGGTGCACAGGAAAAGGGTAGGGTCACCTTGGCCTGCCTCTACTTCACTGTGAGCTGCCGCAAGGAGGTCCGGAGAGGTGGCCTACACAGTCCCTAAATAAATAAATTAACACATACTTGGGGCTAAGTCCACACTGTTCCCTGGATTCCTCCTGGCAGCTTTTCTGATGTACTAAATATTTTAATGGCTACTATTTTTAAAGGGCGTTCCCCCCCCCAAACCAAAAGGAATTTGCTTTCAAACCAAATCAGCTCTTTTTTTTTTTTTGCAAACATCCCTGCTGAACACTTTAAAAAGTTTGGGCCTCAGTGAATGTTTGATAGATGATTCAGAAATAAGAAGAAAACTTGGTTTTTATACCCCACTTTTTTCTACCTTAAGAAGTCTCAAAGTGGCTTGCAATCCCTTTCCCTTCTCCTCCCCACAACAGACACCTTGTGAGGTAGGTAGGGTTACCAGCTTCCAGGTGGGGCCTGGGGATCTCCCGCTTTTACAACTGATCTCCAGCTGACAGAGAAAATGGCTGCTTTGAAGGGTGGACTCTATGGCATTGTACCATGCTGAGGCCCCTCCCCTCTCCAAACCCCGCCTTCTCCTGGCTCCATCCCCAATGTCCCCAGGTATTTTCCAACCTGGACTTGGCAACCCTAGAGGTAGGGGGGCTGAGAGAGCTCTGAAAGAACTGTGCCTGGCCTAAGTTCACCCAGCAGGCTTCATGTGGAGGAGTGGGGAATCAAACCCTGTTCTCTAGATTGAAGTCTACGACTCTTAACCACTATTAGGGGTGTGCATTTGGATCTTCCCCAGAAGAAAATACACACAAAAATACCTTATCTGTATTTTTCAGGTATATTTTGGCATCCCAAAAGTATCCAGCATTTTTGGAGAAAGCTGAAAAAAATCTAAAAAAAAAAAACCCTGGATATTTTCAGGAACTGGAAAGATCAGGGAAACAGCTGAGAGGCGGGGAGACTGCTCCCTGCCTATCAGCTGTTCCCCCGTCTTCTGCAGTCCATTTAAGCCATCCTGGTTTAAAAGGCCTGCAGAAAAAAATCAGGAGAAACAGCTGAGAGGCTGGGAGCCACTGCTCAGCTGTGTTTTTTTGGCTTTGCCACTCTCCTGGGTTTGCTTGCACCCCCCCCCCCCATTTTCCCCCATCTCAAGTCTATTGGACCCCCCAAAATTCAGGATTTCTGAAAAATCCCAGATCTGAATACTTTGCTGGTATTGGGATCTGGTGATTTTTGGAGATTCCCCCCCAAAATTAGGTCCAAGAGACCTAGGGTTGCTATCCCCCGATGGGGGTGGGGGTTCCCCTGATTTTGGGAGGCCAATCCACCACCAGCTAGCTGAGCCTGACGTGCCTTGTGTGCCTGGCGTGATGATGTCACCTGGAGGTGACATCATTGCACTGGGCACGTCACAGGGGGATGCTCTAGCATTTGGCCCCAAACTCTGTGGTGACCATAGAGCTTTTAGCCAAATGCTAGAGTGTCCCCTTCTCAATATGGCCAGTGTGATGTCACTTCCAGGTGATGTTATCACAGTGTGCATGCTTTGCATGTGTGCCAGGATGTCTAGGAGAGCAGGCTGGAGCCCCCCGTTGGCAGAAGGTAAGGACCTGGCTACCTTAAATAGACCTGAACTGGAAAAGGGGGGGGGGGGATGCACACCTCTAAGAACTACACCACACTGGCTCACAAAGGTGGGTCTGTGCATACACCAACAAAGTCATTTACCCTTTTCCCAACTAGTTCCCTTCCATCCCCAGACCATAGGCATTACCTCTCCAAAGGGGAGCATTAGGGCGTGTATTAGCATACCCTGTGGTGAGACAGCTCCCAGGGCCCATGGCTTCCTGCAAGGCCCACTGCCGTTAGGGGAAAGGTATATGCGCATCCTGTGTGGCTGGTTGTGCAGGCAGTGGAAGGGCTCAAAAGTGACTGAACTTGTGGGGAATAATGTGTGGACAGGTGATGGGGTCTGTGGGTAGGCGGGTAGGCGGGTAGGAAGGAGGAGTGGTGAGGGAGTTTGGTAGCAGGCTAGAAGCCCTCCTGAGCATGCTTGACTTGGCACTTCAACTGCATTAATGCAGAGGTCTCTTTGTACTGGAGTCTGGAAATGTAATCCCCCCCCCCTTTTTTATTATATATATATTTGACTGCAATTTTTGTTATGGCTCCTAGCTGAGGCAAAAAACAAAACAAAACATGAAACCAATTGATCGAACGGACAGTGTGATGTTTCTAGCCTCTTCATAATAAGGCACTAGACATTTGAAAGTAGGCAAATGTTAATATTTATTATGATTTTCAAGGCAGTCTTGTTCACCGCACGGCTCAAGCAGCGCCTTCCCCACTGTGCTCCTTTTTGGTTTACACGTGTGAAGAAAATGATCCCAGCTGCTTTTGCAAGTGCCTCGCGTGTGTGGACAGCTTTCCGGGTGATAACTGCCTCAGCCGCGTGGAATGGTTTAAGGCGCCCGTGATGTGTGATCGGACCGTCGGTTCACATGTAATGCGGTCGCTGATGTCGCGTATCAGAATCGGATTAAAACCTACCTTCTGTGTGGAGCTCTGCAGCTTTATGTCAGCCCACTTCAACGTTATACCCTCCAGCAGGTTCACAGTGGCGTTCCTGAGTGCTTCTAATACCTGTATTCCTACAGCAAGATAGCTGCCTCACCCACAACGTAGCATTTCACATTGCTGAAGGCTTTTTTTTGTGCCCGGACTACATTAAATGGGATAAATCTTTTTTAACAGATTCATTTTATGAGATTAAATATTCTTGTTAGGATTACCAGGTCTTGGGCTTTCACCCTCAGAGTGAGGTTTTAGACTCAGTTCCAGGGCCCCAGGGAAGCTGCCTGAAATCTTAGGACATCAGGCTTGAGGTGGGAGGTGGGAGGCTTGAGGTGGGAGGGAGCAGAGAAAGAAAGCAACTAACTTTAAATGCATTCTCAACCCCCCCCCGCCACCTACAAATATCATTGGATAAATAAATATCATTATCAATATCTGTTTTAAATCCCTTTTGTTTTTATTTTTGGCAATCTCATTTAATGTTAATAACAAGCAAATCTGTATATTTCCCCGTAAAAATGTGTGTAATATTTGCTCATGTCTTGTGGCTCTCAAAGTCTCAGGTTCGAATCCCCACCCTACCAGGGAAGCTTGCTAGATGACCTTGGGCCAATCACACACTCTCAGCCTATCTACAGGTTGTTGTGGGGAGAAAATGGAGGAGAGGGTATGATGTGAATGACTTTGGGTCTCCACTGGGGAGAAAGGAAGGGTAGCACTGAAATCAATGCACACATAAGTAAGTTGGAGCCACAGATATGGTCTTACTAGGGTAAGATGCTATAGGAATGTGCCAAGGGACTTCTTAGCAAGCAAAGTATAACTTTATTCAGATTAAACAAAGAACGGAATTCAGTGGCTTCCAGACTTCTTCATAGTAGCTTGCCTAGCTAGTTTACTCTGAGTCCTAAGTAAAACCTGGTCTGGGGCTACACAGGATTCTGGCACCCTGGAACTAGAATAAAACAGGAAATGGACCTCTAAATATTCTAAACGCCCAAACTACATTTTATATTTCATGAGCATGTGGTCTCTACTGTATTGTAAAGATAGGATTAAAGAGGGCAGTTGGGTGCTATGAGTTGTATGTTGGGGGCTTTTCTGTCTCTCCTCTCTACCCCTGATTTCTATACTGGAATTGCCAGTCATTATTCCAATGTGATGATGTTTCTTCCATCCTTTGCATTCCAGGAGAGGAGGCTTTGACCATGTACATGGACAAGAGCCGACTCGACCGAAAGTCCAGCAATGCTACCCAGAGCGTAGAGTCCCTTCACCAGCTTGCCTCCTCCTATTTCGTGGACCGGGATGGAACCATGAGGCGTCTCCATGAGATCCAGATCTCTACTGGAGCAATCAAGGTATGGCTTCAACCACAACCTGAAATAGCCCCCTTCGGAGGGCATTCGATGAGAAATCTCTAAGTCAGAGGTCCCAACCCTTTTTGAACCTGTGGGCACTTTTGGGGTTCTGAAACAGCACGGCAGGCACCGCCACAAAATGACTGTCACAAAATGGCTGCCACAGCAGACAGAGCCAGCCCACAGCTGACCTCGAGTCACACAGTGAAGATCCTTCTAGTGTGGTGGCAGCTCCTGCCAAAGTAACATTTAAAAGAAATCTGCACAGCCAATCAATTCTCCAGGAGCCAATAAGAAGCCTTGTTGAAAAAAAGCCCCACCTGGTCTTGCACACTGCCTAAAAACACATGATGAATATGTAACCTCAGCTTGCAGGTTCTGTGGGTCAGAACTTGAAATGAATCTTGCAGTCATTCAGAGAGAATACAGCATTTTTTTAAAAAAAAACTTTTCAATTAACATAATGCAACACAAACATAGAACTTAGTTGCACAACCGAACAGGGATCTTTTAAAGTCCAAACCATTAACCTCTCCCTTCTTCACAGCCTGCCACCCCCAAAGTCCATCCTTTCTCTCTTGTTGGTGGGTCAAGAAGTCTCCAGCTGAACCCTCGGTGCACCAGCTTCCAGAATGAGGGTCCCAGTTGAACTCCCCACTAGATGACACAGCCCTGAAACATTCTAACATTTACAATTTAGAGCAAGTCTCCCTCCCTTACCAGTGTCCATCCATAAATCATAGTTACCTTAAACAAGGGGTTAAGAGTCTATGGTTAAGGTTTAAGCTCCCCAGCAAGGCAGTCTGGTTTCCCTCTTCAGCTTTCCACAAGGTCTGCACCCTTCTGCATCTGGAGACTCCACCCCTTCCTGGATCATTCCATGCTCAGCTAGGGGGTTACAGATACAGAAAAGGTGTCAGACCGTAGTCACCATGTTGGGAGGCCCTGCTCTGTCATTTAGTCTATGGATTTCAGCAGTCCTGAGCTGGGGGAGAATGTTTTAGGTCAGTGGTAGACAACCCGTTTTATTTCCTGTGGTTCTGTCCTAGGTACCTGCCATGAAAGGATCTCAGAGACCCTTTGGAAAATACTTTCTTTTCCTGAGACCCCAGAGAGGTGATGCCCATCAAAGAAACCAAGACCTCTGTGTATAGAGGAAGTGGTGGTCTGACTTGGTGTGATTGAGGATATGCATTAGTCTAGCAGAGCTATACAGACAGGAAAACATGGAAAAACTGGGCAGCTTGGGGTAGCACTGAGGAAAAATATATATATGAAATATTTTCCTTTTTTCCAGTGAGAAAAACCTTGTCTTTAAAAGCCTTTATTCAACCAATTGTCCCCCTATACCAGGGGTGGCCAAACTTGCTTAATGTAAGAACTGCATAGAATAAACATCAGATGTTTGAGAGCCACAAAACATGAACAAATGTTACCTGCTTTTATTGGAAAATAAGCAAATTTGCTTTTTATTGGCATTAAATGAGACTGCCAAAAATAATAACAAAAGGGGTAAAAGCAGATATTGATAATGATATTAATTTGTCCAATGATATTTGTTTGCTAATGATATTTAGCTTCCCCAGCCACCCTGCCGGGAGCCACATAATATATGTGAAAGAGCCGCATGCGGCTCCCGAGCCACAGTTTGCCCACCCCTGCCCTATACTCTGGAAACCCTGGCTCTTTTGCTCAGTGATAAGGATCTCAAGATAACTCCAGCAATTGCAAAATTTGTCCCTGTCCTTTTAACCCTTGCATCTAAAAAATAAGAAATAAGGGTTCTCTGCAGCTCAAGATTCGTGAATCAATGAGCTTCTAAGGGTACAAAAGGAAGGGAAGGGAAGGGAAGGGAAGGGAAGGGAAGGGAAGGGAAGGGAAGGAAAGGAAAGGATTTCACTCTTTCCAAATATAGAGCATGAAAAAGTCTGAGGACTTTCACTTTTTTCCAATGGGATTTTAAAATAATTTTTGGAAGCACTAAAAATCTAAATAATTTTGCAACAATTAATATCCTATAAAAGGTTGAATGCTAATACATGTTTAAAGAGCTGAGTGTTTTCAATATTGTAAAGTTTAGCTTTAATAGTCAAACATGCTGGCTGTCTTTCCTTACTATGGTGACTCTATGAGACCCTTTCTGTTCAGATAACACACTTCCTTTAGTTTACTAGGGAATGTGTTTTCTACTTTCCGCTTTTCTTTGTTCTTACCTCTCAGACAGAAAAAAAATAAAGTAAAGATACATGTGCTAGGGTCGCATAGGTTGCAGCATGTGCTGGGTATACTGGTAATCTTGCTAGAAGAAAATGAAGATATTGATACTTTTAAATTCTGTAAATATGTCGAATAGTGTATGCTTATTTGCCGGCTAAGCTGATCAGTGAAAAAATGGTGGGATGATAGGGAAATAAGTATTGCGTATGTTTCAATTTTTCCCAAAATTTTGTTTTCCCCCCTGAAAAGGGGGGTGGGGTGAGGAGCAGTTCTCCCCATGGCTTCAAAATTTCCTTTGTAGAAGGCCCCTTCACACGTTCAAGGTGCATCATTTAACTGAAAGCAGGTGTGCCCATTTTCCTCCGACTGCCGCAGAAGGGTTCACAACCGATATTACAGGAAAGAGTGACGGGCACCCTGGGGCCGCCGCAGAATGGGATGGCGAGCAGTGAAGAGGATCGCTTTTGTGCGGGCGGAGGTGCTTGTTCAATGGCACACATGTCCCCCGGTGAACCTTTTGTGCTGCGGGCTTTACTTGGAAGTCTTTTCACTGATTCTCAGGTGCATGAGTGACAAGAGGCAATAATATACCATGGACAAAAGGCATCCAGATTGAAGTGGCCAGGGACACCAAGCTAGGCACAAGAAAGCTGTTTGTGGGGCGGCGGGGGTGGGGTGGGGGGGGAGACACAGACAAAGGAAGTGAAAAAGGACCCTCAGACAAAAGCCCCTTCTTTTTTTTTGAAAGCAATCCGCTTGTGCAGGAGGAGAGGAAGAAAAAGAAGAACATCCATTCAGCCGTTGACCGGTGAAGTTATCACAGCTGGTAGTTCCCCCTGGCCCAAAATAAAAGGTTTGGCCTCCGTGATCACATTGGAGTCAATAGGCTGAGACACTTTCTTTGCAAAGACTGAGGGGCTTGGAAGTCTCCTGATTGATGCTTCGAAACCTGATGTTTGCCAGAGATGTGTTTCAGCCATGTTTGCTAGAGAGAAGCAGATGTGTTTCAGCCATGTTTTGTATATGAAGTTGTCACTGGTCCCTCTGGAGGTGTATATACTCTGACAGGATGTGGCTATCCAGGGTGGAGGTCTTTCACATCATTCGCTACCTGATCCTTTTAACCGGAAATGCTGAGGACTGAACCTGGGACCTTCTAACAAATGCTCTACCACTGGCCCCTGCACATGCTTTATATGCGACTGATGCAAATACAACATTAACATTTGCAGTGGGGGAAATTTGAGCATGAGAAAATGGTGCAAAAATAAAGACTTGAGTTAGATCCATCGTAGCAAAAATCAAAGACAGAAACCACAAAGTGGGTAATTCCAAGTCTAAGCAGCAGAGCTGTAAAATGTAGTAACATCTGTATTTTGATGGCTCAAAGGGACTTGGAACCTGGATCTCCTGCATTTGTGTCCACTGCAAATATACCGGCCCTGAAATTCTGGCACCAAACATCCTAGAAAAATATTGCTGCCATATTACTTTTCTTTTGTCCATCAAGTTACTGCCAACTTATGGTGAACTGATAGGGTTCTTGAGGCAAGAGATGTTCAGAGCTGGTTTGCCATTGCCTGCCTCTGTGTAGCAACCCTGGACTTGCGTAGTGGTCTTCCATCCATGTAGTAAACAGGGCTAACTGTGCTTAGCTTCCAACGTCTGATAAGATCAGGCTAGCCTGGGCAATCCAATTCAGGCTATATTATGTACTATGAACAAATGTTGATTTTAAGAGACAAATATATTGTCTTTAACATATGGATATTTTATATCTGGAAAGCCATCTATGTTATTCTTGTGTTGTTATATTCATTATTTATGAAGCCCTTTCAATTGTATGTGGCCCCTTACAGAGTGACGCAAACTAAAATACTCGATCTTGCCTCCAAGGTGCAGCCAATCTGGAATTTATCTACATTTTTATCCCGACCGTTCCCTACTGAGCTCAAAGGAGCAGACACGGTTCTCTTGCTCCCCATTTTATCCTCACAACAGCCCTATGAGTTAGATTAGGTTGAGGGAGAATGACTTTCCCAAGGTCATCCAGCAAGCTCTATAGCACGACTTGAGATCCTTGTCCAACACTCACACCACCACATGGCCTCTATGCCCTGTTGTTGGACCCCCAGAGTAACTGGTTGGCTAGGGTGATAGACCTTATGTTCACATCACACTGGTTCCAGTAGACAATTGGGTCAACTGAATTGGGATAGAGGGAACACACATGAAATTGCCTTATACTAAATCATACCACTGGTCCATCAAGTTTCTTATTGTCTGCTCAGACTGGCAACAGCTTTATTGAGTCTCAGGCAGAGGTCTCAGGCACTGCACTTCAGAATTCCAAAGCCAGGAGGCAACATCAGGTGAAGGTCTCGGCCTCTGTGTCCTGTTGTTGGCCATCCAGAAGAACTGGTTGGCCACTATGTGAGACAAGATGCTGGACTAGATGGACCATTAGTCTGATCCAGCAGGACTCTTGTTATGTTCTTATTATCATTTTAAGTGGAGATGCCAGGGATTGAACCTGGTATCTTCTGCATGCCAAGCAAATGCTCTACCATGGAGCCACAGTTCCTCCCCAAACCTTGTGGGCAAACCCAGATGGCAAAGTCCTTGAATGAAATTTCAGAAGCAGAACTTGATAAGGTTTGCAATTTGAACAGTCATACTGTAATTCTGATCCTTTGCCAAATGTTGAGCTGGTGGTGACTAAAGTCAGTGATTCACCTTTCCATGCCTTTTAAAACCTGTTGGAATCCATCCTAGGCTAAGGCCTTTTATGCACGGGTGTTTTCCTTCGCTTTCACCATGCATGTCTGTCAGGTTTTCTTTATCATTCTGCTTTGATTTTCCTCCCTTCAGTGCTTAGTTTTTTTCTGTTGCTGTTTCCCCGAGTTTTTTGAGATTACTTTTGTGCTGATTTTTCCTTTGTTTTGCTTCTAAGCTGAAGGTAATTGAAAAGTGTACAGATTCCCTTGGATTTCCCCCCTGCCCTTTTGCCACCCTGTGAAGGTCATCCCCCCACCCACATCATGGTTGTTCCATCTGCTCTGCACCTTCTATCATCCTCCCTCTTCATCAATGTACAAGCTCCATTTCACCCTCATTTTTAATTTATTTATTTATTTACAAGTGACATGAGTCTAGCGATATGAAACTATTACTAGTCTTGGATTGCTGATTTTTAAATAAATAAATAAATAAATGGCAAGGGGAGTTTAAAAGGAGTTGCATGATGTTTAGTTCTCTGTTGGTATTGACCTGAAAGGGGGATCAGAGAGTCAGCATCCCCTGTGCCCCCCAAAAGAGGGGGTGAAATCACCAAAAGAGGTGATTTCAGTGCTGCCTGCAAACATAATAAGGGGGGGGATCATCAGTGTGGAATGAATTTGACATGAGATGTAAAGAGAAAAAGACACTGGGATGGGAAGCCTAAAGCTTTGAAAACATTTCTCCCTATAGTGCTTTAGTGAATAAAGTTTTTTTTGGGGGGGGGATTTTGGCAGTCTCCAGAAGCCTAATATTAAAATGACAGCTGAGTTCACATGGACCTTCTGCAAACTGCTGAACTTAAGAATCACTTCGAATTGATCCATTTGGAGGACAGCGTGCAATCCACACAGGACAGGCTCTAAAAATCTGCCATGATCACAACCAGTGTGCAAAATCAAATTAGAGAATCACAAAGAGAAAACCATAAAAATTTGCAAGGAAGGGGAGGGAATTAGCATTACTATGCAGCTGTGCTTGGCGAAAATACGCCATTTTTTTTAGTGGCACAAGACTAGTTGCACAAGATTAAAAAGGCTCTCCAGAGCTTCTGCCAGAGAACCCCTTCCCCCTACATATTGTAGCCTTGTGGAAAGCATGGTGGAGTTGCAGCTGACTTTGCACGCACACACACATAATACCAACAATCACAGCTTGCAGTGCCAGTGGATTCTACCCTGCATTTTGTACACTCAACAGTTTTCCCCATATTATGAGATCATGTGACTCCCATTTTTCACAGTGGCCAATATCTCAGCAGAGAATCCCCTAGTGCTTGGCAATATGGAAAAGGGGAGCTTGGCAGCTGCTTGTCAGTTTTTTAAAAAAGTCTTGTCAGTGTCAACATTAAGTTTTCTCTCTTTGCCTGCCTTCCTTTCTGTTCCCTTTCATCCAACTAACGTTAAAATGCATGCACAAAACCTGAACCATGAGGATCTAAATGGAACATGGTTGTTGGATGCTACTGCGCAGCTGCAATAGAGCAATTGCATAATTAAAAAAAAAACCTTTCGACACCACACCCCCACACATCACAAGTGACATTCCACCCCAATTTAGAAAAAAAATGTGTTTTTTAAAATCATAGATGTAGAATAAATACACTGGAGGAAAAAGAATGGTGTGTAAGGTGGGCACAGAATCCAAAATCAAGATTAAAGGCTTACTGCTCTGAAAATCTGCAATAAGATGTGTGTGTGTAATGGGCCTATGACTTATTTTTTTTTAGCCATTAAAAGAATCATCTTCTGCATTTCCACCCAAAGCTTCCCAAGGCTGCTAACAAGAATGTATGTGACTTAAAATTATACTTTAAGAGAAGACGATGCACTCCAAAACAATAAAAGCCTTGGTAAAATTAGCAATGAGCATTTGCAGAGACCCGGAGAGAGATGAGCTGATACACACACACACACGATTTCATGTAGTTAGTGTCGATGGCTTGGGTTTCTTCCATTTTTTGCTGCTGTCAACTGTTATTCTTTCTTGTCTTTTTATGGGTCCATTTAGTCTATTGGCCGTGTGAAATAATTTTGCTTTACTTTGGTCTCCTGCCCACCCTAGGTAACAGAAACTCGGACAGGCCCTTTGGGCTGTAACAGTTATGACAATCTGGACTCTGTGAGTTCCGTCCTTCTGCAAAGCACTGAGAGCAAACTCCACTTGCAAGGTAAGGCAACAGAACTGTATTATTTTGCAAGGGAAGAAAATGAAGTTCAAACTGGCATCTGTTGCTCTTCTAGCTGCTGCTGGCAACTAGCCAGAACATACTGGGGGGGTGCAGACAGTTGCCCTGGTGGTGTGCCAACATGTGATGTCACTTCTGGTGCAGAACTGGAAGTGACATCATCACATCACGGTGATGTTCTAGGATTCAACCAAAACCCAACCACTGAGTTTTGGGCAAAACCTAGAGTGTCAGCCTGATACAATGGCATCACGTCTGGTTTTGCACCAGAAGTGATGCCATGCATTGCCATACCACTGTTGAGCCCCTCCAATTCCCCCCCACTGGCCTGTGAAGTGGTAGTGGGGGACAGGGGCCAATGCCAGAAGATCTTCTACTATAGTGGCAGACCCCCTCACACACACACACATACCATGCTGTTCTCTCCATACTGTCCTGTTGATTCCATGTTGCCTCCACTCTCTCTTATTTATTTTATTTTATTTTGGGATTTTTTACGCAAAATCAGAAGAGACAGTGGATCTCCAGTGATCAAGACATCAGGAACTTTCTGTTAAGGCTGAAATAAAAGTTCAGCTCCCAATGTTTTGGGAGGGCCTTTTAGATTGTGTGTTTGTGTGTGTGAAGAGTTCTTCTCCTCTACTTTAACAACAGGCATGGATGCAGGGCTCATTTCATAGCAGGAGCTCCTTTGCATATTAGGCCACACACCCCTGATGTAGCCAATCCTCCAAGAGCTTACAGTAGCCCCTGTAAGAAGAGCTCTGTAAGCTCTTGGAGGATTGGCTACATTAGGGGTGTGTGGCCTAATATGCAAAGGAGCTCCTGCTACGAAATGAACCCTGCATGGATGTACTGCTCAAACACTATAAAACAGCTAGTCTATTGAGAACACAAGTGTGATCTTATCAAGATTCTTTGGTTGTGGTGTGTTACCAGCGCGCACATGCATTACCTGTAACCATTTCGAACATTAATTCCCGAACCGAAGAGCTCACACTTGGTCCCTGCTTTCTGTTCCTTCCATTTATTTGCATTGTTTCCTCCTTTATATTATTGATGAGCTTGTTTGCACTGATAAAATGTATTTTGCTATATTTTATCGATGTGCACGTGCTCCAGTTCTGGAATTAATGTTAGAAGTTTCTCCAGTTCAACCAGAATTACGGAGCTATAGAACTATAATTCTGGTACTATAAAGGAACAGAACTGGGGAAATATACTGTCTAGCACATTTTATCCCATCCTTCCTCCGGGGAGCTCGGAGCTGCATAAATACTTCTTCTTTCCCCCTTTTATCCTTGCGGCAACCCTGTGAAGTTAGGCTTTGTGCGTGTGTGTGTGTGAGAGAAAGAGAGACAGACAGATAGAGAGATTGGTCCAAGGTCACTGTGCATACTTTATGGCAGTGTGGGAATTTAAACCCGGATTCCACAGATTCTAGTGCTACTCAGTAACCAGTGCAGCAGATTGGACCTCCGTACAGGCAGGCCCATTGAGATTATTTTTTGGTAGTGTATTATCAATGCACTTGAGCACCATGGTCACATGGGGGGGACAAGCTGTTCAGACCTGCTTGACGCCACCAGTTTTATTGCATTCGGAAACCGACGACAGGCGAATGTAGACCAGGGGTCCCCAACGTGGTGTGGGTGGGCACCAAGACATTTGTCGATAATGTTCTGGGTGCCCAACAAGGGTTTTTAGAAAGTTAATGGGAATAGGTAGGGGCAGGGGCTTTTGTCCAGCAAGAGAGAGAGAGAGAGATTGGATTTACCCCCCCTTCACTCGGAGTCTCAGAGTGGCTTACAAACTCCTCTCCCTAACCCTTCCCACAACAGACACCCTTGTGAGGTAGGCAGGGCTGAGAGAGAGCTCTTTTGAGTACTGCTCCTGAGAGAAGAGCTCTGAGATAACTTGTGACTGACCCAAGGTCACACCATCAGCTGCAAGGAGTGGGGGGAATCAAACCCGGTTCTCCCAGATAAGAGTCTGTGCACTTAACCACTACACCAAACTGGCAAGGCTTCTTATCGGTTGTTAGAGATTTGATGGGTTGTGCAGATTTTTTTAAAAAATGTTGCTTTGGCAGAATCTGCTACCCCAGCACAAGAATCTTCTTTAGAGTTCCCATTCACCAGGCTAGGGTGGGGAATCCCCCACTTTTGGGGGGTTCTGTCCACCACCGGCCACTTGGCTGGAAGGGGAAACCCCACCCCCAAACAGCGACGTTGCATGGTGACGCTCTGCTTTTGGGGCAACACTCTGTGATTTCAGGACAATTTTACCATAGAGTTTTGCCCCCGAAGCAGAGCGTTGCCATGCAACATCCGTGATGCAATGACATCCCTTCCACGTGACATCATTGCATTGGGGATGTCGCGTGATGTCTCCTCCCCCTCGAGGAACACCCCCAAGTCCCCCCACCAGCATGAAGGTAGAATCTGGCAACTCTAATCTTCTTCGTATGGTCGAAGGAAAGCTCCGGTAGCCAACTTGTGTAGTAGTTAGGAGCGCAGACTTTACTCTGGGAGAACCGGGTGTGATTCCCCACTCCTCCACAAGCAGCTGCTGGTGTGACCTTGGGTCAGTTACAAGTTATTTCAGAGCTGTTCTCTCAAGGGCAGTTCTCTGAAGAGCTCTCGCAGCCCCACCAACCTCACAGGGTGTCTGTTGCGGGGAGGGGAAGGGAAAGGGATTGTAAACCACTCTGAGACTCCTTCAGGTAGTGAAGGGTGAGGTATAAATCCAATATCCTCCTCCTCCTGCTGTTGACAGCCAGTTTTTGGCAGCCATTTTGTGACTGTCCCCACCATGGTGTGTCAGAACTCCACAGTTGCCCATGGGCTCAACAAGTTTGGAGATCCCTGCTGTGGGCCTTGCAGTACAACGTTAATTCCTGGTGCTTCTCCTACTGGTTATGGGATGCCCCCTCCCAAGCCCATGTTTGCTTCTGTGCCGGGTCATATCATTGCCACCCTTTGCCAAGGCCAACAGCAGCTGAGGCGTTTGGCACGCCTGGTGTCACGGGGAAGCTGCTCTTTTCCCCCAAGCAGGCCTTTGACCCACCGCCAATTGCAAATCCGCGGCAGTGGCTTGTGCCCGGCTGCTAATCAGATCAGAGGAGACTAAGTCACGATCCATTACCTGCAGCCCTGTGAATAATTCTTAATGAGGCCTTGTGAAGCAGCTGGAGAGGAAAGGCAAAAGATCTGAGCTAATTATTCCGAGAGCCGCCTTCTAGATTGGGGAGCGAGAAAGAGAATGCTGAGACATGCTTTAAAGGTCACTTGAGTTTTATTAATAGAGGGCTGGGCTCTTCCCGCACCTGAGTGTCTTTTAGCTGTTGCATTTTAAACCGCCCTTTCCTCCAAGGAGCTCCGGGGTGGATGGCCATAGTTCTTCCTTCCCACTGGACCTCTCAACCACTCCAGTGTGTGGCAGTTTAGGCTAAGGGAGAGTGGCTGGCCCAAGGTCACCCAGCGTGCTTCATGACTGAGAGGGAAGTTAAACCGGGCCTAGGGTTGCCAATCCCCAGTTGGGGGCGGGGGATCCCCTAGTTTGAAGCCCCTCCCCCTACTTCAAGAGGCGAAAAAAGGGGGGAACTCAACCCAATTCTTTTGTTAACTTGACCCTCTTGGTTCACAGCTCCTCCCCCTGCTTCAGGGCTGACGGAAAGTGGGGGTGGGGATGGCCACTCCATTATACTCTATGGAGACTGGTCCCAATAGGGTATAATGGAGAATCAATCTGTGGGTATCTGGGGCTCTGGGGGAGCTGTTTTTTGAGGTAGAGGCACCAAATTTTCAGCATAGCTGATGGTGCCTCTCCTGGAAACCCCCCCCCTCAAATTTTCAAAAAGATTGGACCAAGGAGTCCAATTCTATGAGCCCCAAAAGAAGGTGCCCCCATCCTTCGTTATTCCCAGTGGAGGGAAAGTGTTCAAGAGGAAAGTGGTCCCTTTAAATATGACAGCCAGAACTCCCTTTGGAGTTTAATCACCCAGCTCTTTGCTCCTGGCTCCACCCCCAAAGTCTCCAGATGTTTCTTAAGTCAGACCCGGCAACCCTAACCAGGTCTCCCAGATCTAGTACAGTTCAGTCACATACATTTTAGTCCAACTAAAGTGTTATAGTGCAGTGAGGGTTTCCCCCCCTCCAGCTTCCAAAGAACACTGTGGGCACATTCCTGCACCTCCAGCTTTTCTCCAGCTTTGCAGCGATCCACAACAATGTGTTGCCGATGTACATGCTGATGTACACTTTTTCAATAAAACTTTAGTCTTGCTGGATTTACAATTCTTTCAGCCTTGTTTGTGCAGCTTTTTATACGGTGCACCATGAAACAACACACGAGAGGAATCTTGATGCAAGCGTACACAAGATCCTGCTCTTGTTTTGTTTGCAATGTTTGTAAAACAGAAGGTGGGAAAGAGGCATATAGACCGAAGGGACCGAGACCTGCCGCAAACTGCACACATCCCAGGCTCTGTGCAGAAAACTAGGAAACCGGGGGGGGGGGGGGAATGTAATAGAGGATTCCTCTTGCATCATTTTGACTTTGAAAACAAGAGCAGGTTCACGGCTGAACTCACCCAGGTTGGTTTAGTGCCAGACAGCTGTTGACAGGCACAAATCCCTTTGAGGAAAGCTAGGTCGTGTTTGCGACTTTTCTTTCATAGGAGTGACATGATTTGTATATAATGGGATGCAACTTGCTTCCCTAGACTGATGCCAGTCATGGGCCACTCCCCCCTCCCAATACGTGTGTGTGTGTGTGTGTGTGTGATTTACGCATACCTGGCTCAAATTTGTGTCCTGCCCTTCCTCCAATGGACTCATGGCAGCATCTTTAAAGTTCTCTCCCTCCATTTAATCCTTGCAAGAACTCTGCAATAGGGGTTGCCTTGACAGTTACAAGAGAGGCTCAAAGCCACACGGTGAGCTTGAGTGCGGAGTCCCTGCCCCTGGGAATGCCTGCTGGAATCCAAGAGAACAAAGTCTGAGTCCAGCAGCACCCTTTAGACCAACAAAGTTTGATTCAAAGTATGAGCTTCCGTGTGCATGCACACTTCCTCAGATACTCCTCATACCTTGAATAAAACTTTGTTGGCCTCCAAGGGGCCGCTGGACTCAAACTTTGTTCTACTGCTTCAGACCGACACGGCTGCCCAACTGACTCTGTCTGTTGGAATCCAAGTCTCTCTGCTCAAAGTCCAGTGCTCTAGCCACTATACCAGACTGGCTCCTAAAGGAGAACCCCTCCATGTGGCTAACTTTGAACTTCCCAATGACTCCACAGTCTATGAAGGCTAGACACATCTCTTTTACCAAACACATGCACAATCATGACCTTGAAACTGTTGCCACCAACCACCCTCCCTCCCTCCCTCCCTCCCTCCCTTCCTTCTTCCCTTCCTTCTTCCCTCCCTTCCTTCCTTCCTCCCTCCCTCCCTCCCTCCCTTCCTCCCTCCCTCCCTCCCTTCCTCCCCCTCTTCCTTCTTCCCTTCCTTCTTTCCTCCCTCCCTCTCTCCCTCCCTCCCTCCCTTCCTCCCCCTCTTCCTTCTTCCCTTCCTTCTTCCCTCCCTTCCTTCCTTCCTCCCTCCCTCCCTCCCTCCCTCCCTTCCTTCCTTTCTTCCTTCTCCCAAACATTTTTTCCTCTCAACAGCTGCAAAGTTGTGTTTATCATGTCTGACAGCTGCCACTGCTCCCTGCTTGCTTGAGAACTAGGTCAGACAAAACTGGGTGATTCACAGCCGTTGGGCAGGGAGTTCTAATCTGGCCACGCAGCCCCCAAAAGAGAGTGACCCGCTTTATTCCAGTCTCCAGTATGTCTGTCACCTCTTCTAGGCCCTCCTGCTCTCCTGCATCTCAGACCATCTGTTAGATTACGCTGCAACCCGGTGCCCAAGGAAGCATTCACCCTCCCTCTAAATCATCAGTGCACACACCCCCCTCCAGAAGTTCAGGCTCCCTCCTTGGAGGGGTTGCGTTGGTGACTGGGGGAGACCACAGTGTCCCTGTCCCCTTGGCACATGGCGTTGCTCTCCATGTGATTTCTTCCATTCCCTTCCGCTCCACTGAGCTGTCGGCATTTAGAGAACCGCAATCCAGAGTCTCGGCAGCGCAAGCAGATGGGCAACTGACCTGCGTGCCTTCATTATGCCGCAGTCCGACGGTTCCGCTCAGGCTTTAAACTCCTTTATCTGTCGGCCTGAAATCCCCGACCATTATGACAAGGGAAAGACAACTGGGCCGGGGTGCTTGGGAAGAGTTTGCTTCCCCCGCGATCCGTTCTCTCTCGTTGTCCTTGTGCGCATTGGAAACTGACTGAGTCTGACAAGCAGAACTTATCAGGTAGGAAGAAACAGCTGTGAATCCAAGGGGGCCTGAGGCTGCTGGATAGAAAGTCACAAAGTTGAGTAGAACACAGGCGGTTATAGAGTGATGCAAGCTCTGTGTGTGCGTGTTGTTCTGTTTGTGCCACCTGCAAGACGCATGCTTTGACACAGCGGAAGAGGCAGATGGGGGCTATTCCCACTGACCTTGAAACATTCGCCTTTTTTTCTTTTTGCATGCTCCTTGGCCTATGGTAAAGGTAAACTGGGTAGGGCACGCACTGGAAAGCCTGCGATGAATCCTTCCAGGGGAAAGCAGTGGAAAAGCCGTGCCAAGTGGCATCATGCGCTGGTATAGGGAATGACATCGTATGCAAAGCTCATCTGTGTATCTGTTTTTGTAGATGTAACCTGGTAACATCACTTCCAGCCAGTTTCCCAAAGAATGCACACTGCTATGCAATCTTTGGGTACGATGAGCAGAAGGCTGCAGCAGAGCAGGACTGGCCAGCGCAGAAGTCGTCTGTTCATAAAAAATGTTGAGCTTTCTAAAATTTAGAGGGCTGTCAAATGATGCACGGCTGGGAGAAGGCAGAGATGTTTTGCCCTTCGCTCCAGAACTGGGAGTCATCCAATAAAACGGATTGGCAGCATGATTCAGGACAGGCTAGAAAAAGGACTTTGACCCAATCTGCATCTAGCATTTGCTCCGCTGTCTTACCAAACCCACACTGGAACAGAAATTCCCATCTGCATTGCGTGCCGCTTTCACTTTGATTGATTGTCGAATTTTATGGCAGTGTCCACACTGCATGCCGGCTTTCACTTTCTTTGATCTCTCGGTTTTATGGTGGCTGTCGGCATAGATTTATGGCCATTTCATGGCCACTCAGGGGTGACTCTGCAGTCAGTACAGTGTTGGCCTGGGGTAGCTGAAAGTGGTTTTGAGCCTCATCTTTTTCTGTTCCAGTGTTGGTACAACAACGGAGCAAATGTTAGATGCAGATCGGGCCTTTAACACGCTGTAGGGAGTTTACTCGTGGGATTTGCTGCCACGTGTGGGTTGATGATCTGGGCGGTAGGACGTGCTCTCAAGTTATAGCTGACTTATGGGGACTCCACAGGTAAGAGACAAACGGGTGGTTTTCCATCACCTGCCTCTGCATAGTGACCCTGGACTTCCTTGGTGGTCTCCCATCCAAGTACTAACCAGGGCTGACCCTGCTTAGTTTTTGAGGTCTGATGACATTGGGCTAGACTGGGCCAAGCTGATGGCTTATTTATTTATTTATTTATTTATTAAACTGGAATTACTAGGCCGCCCTTCCCTGCAAGTAGGGCTCAGGGTGGCTTACAACAAAATAGTATACAAAATTCTTTAAGTTAAAACCAACATTAAAACCACCAAAAAACAGATAAAGTAAGTAAAACAGTATACATATACAAGACGGCGGGGGGAAATTCAGCTCCCCGGCCTCCTTGGGGGGGGGGGTTGCGAGGGATGGGGAAATATACGAGAGTGCCAGATGTCATACTGTCCCCATCTGAATGCCTGGTGGAACATCTCTGCCTTGCGTGCCCTGCGGAGAGGTAACAACTCCTGTAGAGCACGGATGTCTACCAGGCGGGGTCCAGTGTTGAAAAAGCCCTGGTCCTGGTTGAGGACAGCCGGATCTCTCTCGGGCCAGGGACCACCAGGACGTTCTTATTCCCTGGGCACAATGCTCTTCCATGAGCATACAGAGAGAGGTAGTCCCGAAAGTATGTAGGTCCTTGACAACTAAGGGCCTTAAAAGTCAGGACCGAAACCTTGAACTTAGGTGGCTCTAAAAGAGAAACATACAAATCTGCAGCGGAGAGGTCTCCCTAGTGCCGTCAGCCATGGTGGTTCAGTGGGATTTCCATATTCAGAGGCAGCATATCCCTGTATAGCCACTGCTGAAATTCAACAATAGGGGGGATATTTGGACTGGAGGCAACCCTTGTGAGCTTCCAAGGACATTTGGTTGGCCAGTCTTGGAGTCTAGGACAGACAAACTTTTGTTCTGATCCGGCAGTGTCTTCTTAGGTTCACATGTTGCCCAGATAGGAACCCAGAACTGATTTAAGATGGGCAAAAGGAAAAAAAAAATATGTATTGTACAATGCGGTAAACTTACAGAATTTGCTGACACTCGATATGGAAATGTCCACTGGCTTTGATGGTCAGCCTCGTCTCGTCTCCCCTGGTTGAAGGACACCTTTGTATGTCCTGAATTGGCAGAGACTCTGTGAATGAGAACGGAGAGTGTTTGAGCCAGAAGCTCTCCCTTTAAATCTGTACCCATTTGACATTCTAATGTGTGCCTCCTGGGGCTTTGTACCACAGTGCCTCGTGGCATAACCTTATATGAACTGGCAGATGTGATGAGGTTTTCGGCTCGACAGCATCCACACTGTGCCGCGCTCGGTTGCTTGTGCCCTCTCTTCCTTGCTTATGACTCCTGGAGAAGGAATCGCATAGTGAAATTATAATCCTTCTCGTCATCTCAAGTTGCCAATGAAACAGTTTCTATTTTATTTTATTTTATTTTTTAAAGCCTGTACACAATACATATTTCTGTTTTCTCCCTCTTTGTGGCTTGCTGCTAGGTCTCCAGCTCATCTTCCCTCAGTATTTACAAGAGAAATTTGTGCAGTCAGCGTTGAGTTACATCATGTGCAACGGGGAGGGAGAATACATATGCCGAGACAGCCAGTGTGGTTGTCAGTGTGCAGAAGAATTCCCACAATGCAACTGCCCCATCACCGACATTCAGATTATGGAATACACATTGGCCAACATGGCAAAGTCTTGGACAGAGGCCTATAAAGACCTGGAGAACTCAGGTAAATGACTGGGGAAAGGTTATTGGGTCCCCAAAATTTTAAAAGGAAAGGTAGAAAGTCAAAGGGTACCAATCTGAACTCTTGCCTTCTCGGTTTTGGTGCATGTGTTTCCACAGATGAATTTAAATCTTTCATGAAGAGGCTACCTAACAACCATTTCCTGACCATCGGGAGCATCCACCAGCACTGGGGGAATGACTGGGACCTCCAGAACCGCTACAAATTCCTGCAGAGCTCCATGGAGGCCCAACGCCAGAAGATCCAGCGCACCGCCCGCAAGCTGTTTGGTCTCAGCGTCCGGTGTCGGCACAATCCGAATCACCAGCTGCCTAGAGAAAGGTAACAGGCCTTTAGCTGTTGTGGTGGAGAGTAAGCTCTGTATAAGATGGTCATGTGTACACCATTTTCCATGGGTCGCTTGTTTCCTGTAGGCAGCCTGTATACCGCTTGGTAAAGCAGTCTGAGCAACTAAGGGACTCTAAGGAAGAGAGTGAGAGATGAAAACTCCATGCTACATCTGCCACCTGATCCTCCACCTCTGGTTCCATCTATGGCCAGCCATGCTGTGGATGGAGAGGGAAAAAGAAACAAGGCTTCTTCCCTGTTGCCCCTGGTCAACTGACCCTTCCCCTTATGGGTACCATGGCACCTGCCACTATGTTTTGTGGTGTCCACTTCCTTCTCACCAAAGTAAAAAGCCAAGCTTGGCTTTCCTCTACCTCATTGCTTCGGAAGAGACCAAAAAGCATCATCTTTTGATGGCAAGGGGCAGTTATTCGTAACGAGATGCTTCCATCACGGAAGGATGCTTGGCTTGGAACTTCCCAACATTTTGTGACTGATCTCAGTCCCCTTGGCAGCCTTTTGTGGCTGGCCACACCCCGGCAGCTATTTTATAGGCGTTCCCACCAATGTTCCCTCTAAGTTGTGGAGTCTTGTGAGCAAAAATTCTACTTTGTGAGCTACTGGCCCTGAAGTTGTGAGCGAGCGATTTGGCTGCTGCATAAATGAGTTTGCTCTGGAGCCATCCTTCCTGAGCTAAGACAAAAATGTGTGAGCCGGAGGCTAAAAAACTGTGAGCTCGCTCACACTAACTCAGCTTAGAGGGAACACCGGTTTCCCACTACCTATTCTCAAAATCCCGGAGAGCCCACACATTCAACAAGGTTAGGGACCCCTGGCTTACTGCCTACCCCAGCTGTCAGTCAATCAGCAGGAGAGGAAAGGACCTCATTTACTAATTTGTATTTGTCAATCTACTTTTATTAAGCACCTGGATTTTTGTCCCTTGAAAGAGAAAGGTGGGATATAGATAAAACGAATAAATATGAGCCTTAGTATTAGAAAGAAGAGAAAATATCTTTGAAAATAGGTGCCGCCTCATTGTAAGTTATGTACGAGCCTCAAATGTTTTTTTTAAAAAACGTGATGAACATGTGCTGTTTAGTTTGCTGCATCTCATCATCGCTTTGTAGAGCTTTGCTCAATCCTCATTAAGAAGTTGATTTTTCTTTATTATTTTCCTTTTCATTTCTTTTATCTGGTCTCTGACATCCCCCCCCCTCTTTTTAATATAGGCTGTAAATATACGGGGGGGGGGGAGTTTAGGAAAAGAGACACCACTCACACAAAGGGGAGCAGAGACCGTGAGTGATTTGTCAGGCTAGAGTACTTCCTGTAGAGTTTCAGGACTTATAAGTGCACAGCGCAAAGGGGGAAAAAAATCACCCACTGAGATCTGCCCTATATTAGTCTACTTTTATAGGCAGGCAACACAAGGCAGAATCCTTAACACAACAGACGACGGTCTCTCTAATGGGACAAACTTCTGAACATCAACTATGAAACTAACTATAGTTAGTAAAACACAACCCCTGCCCAGTGTTTCCATTGCTCACCACAGGGTTCCAGGCTTGTGGTGGTTTGAAACCAGGCTGTTCCTTTCCATAAAGGGTCTGCTTGGAAAGTGCATCCTGGAAGGAGGATGTGAGATTTCACTTTCTCCACCAAGCAGCATCGTTAACTAGAGCCCCAATTAAGCTGTGCCTGCCTATACAACATCTGGTGGAACTTGGGTTGCCAACTTCAGATTGGAAAATTCCTAGAGATCAGGGGTGGAGCTTGGGGAGGGCAGGGTTTGGAGAGAGGAGGGACCTCAGCAGAGTGAATGCCATAGAGTCCAACCTCCATTTTTTCCCCAGGGGAACAGCTCTTCGAAGTATTGTTGCTGTAAGGCCTGGTCCCTGTGAGTCCTCCCTCAAGGCTGAAAAGTTTTAGGGAGGGCCCTGCCCCCTCTCCCCTCTCCCATCCGTTCACTGTCAGAAACCAAGGCTTGAAGGCTGACAATACTGAGGGGAAATGAGGTATCCCTTGCACGTCCTTACAATTCCCCACTGAGGGCATCTGTTTATTAAAGCTACAAGCACTGCTTGTATTTTTGGGCGGGGGGGGGGGGTTAAATATCCCATTTAAAAAAAGATTTCAGATTTTTCTAAAAATCTGGGTGTTTTCAGGTTTGCAGAGAGAGCTGTCTTGTCCCCATAGACCTGGCATGTTGAGAATTAAATATATTAATGACCCACAAAATGAGGGGAGGAATCTCATCCTTCCCCCTGCTTGTCAGCCAGGGAGTCCTCCATCCAGCACTGCTGCCACTGTTGCTTCCCGCTCCTCTATCTGCAAGCTCACCAGGCTCACCCACTCACCAGCTTCTGGAGAGAGGGGGCATTAACAGCTCCTTCCTCCCTTCTGACATTTTATCCTCACAACAACAATTCTGTGAGGTAGATTTGGCTGAGAGAGAGTGACTGACTCACTGTCACCCAGCAAGCTTCCATGGTTGAGTTTGGTGTAGTGGTTAGAAGCGTGGACTCTAATCTGGGAGAACTGGGTTTGATTCCCCACTTCTCCACTGCTGGATGACCTTGGGCAAGCCATAATTCTGTCAGAGCTGTTCTCTCAAGGACAGTTCTGGAAAAAGCTCTCTCAGCCCCACCTACCTCACAGGGGAGGGGGAGGGAGGGGGAAGGGAAAGGGAAAGGGATTTTATCCCCACAATACCCCTGTGAGTGTCGTGGATCAGCAGGGAACAGTTCACTCTGAAAGGGCAGACAATGCTTCAGAAGAGGAATTGGCATGCAAAGAAGGTCCCAGCCTGCAACCAGTTACAGAGAGCCTGCTAGAAGAAGCGACTTGGTAGGAGTGGAGTATAAATCCAATCTCCTCCTCCTCCTCTTCTTCTTCTTCTTGAATGTGGATTTGAACCCAGGATTCCCGGATCCTAGTGTGATGCTCTAACCACTACACCACTCTGACGGATCACCCAGAGTTAAACAAGCTCCTCTTCCCAGCCCCCTCCCCAGAAAAAAACCTTCTGCCTGAGAGAATGAGATTCATGAGGGAATCAACAATGTTCAGACAACTAACTCACAGGTTGCTCCACCCTAAGGCCAACACTGTTCCTCACAGTCATTCTCACCCCTCCCCAACTATTCAGAACTCCACAGGGTTTGTGAAAAGGAGGGCAAAATATTTATTTTCAAGGTTAATTATTTTTTATCATCAGCATTCCCTTTCTGAAGCGTGTTCCCTATCTTGGCCGTTCCATTAAGTTGCTGTAAACAAACCTGACTTCTGAAGGGAAGGAAGGGGCGGGGGGGGGGGGGAGAGAAGGTAGGGAGAGAAATCATACATATATTATTTTTGATTCATCAGCTTAGAAATAAGAGTCTGGGAAGAGGCACCTAGCGTATCTCCAGCCAAGCGTACTCTTCTAAAGCTTTTAGATAAATATGTCTTTAGCATTTCGCTTCTATTTGAAAAAAAAACCCAGCCAGGCAGAAAGAAAGTCTCCGGCAAGCGCTATCAAAATCTGGGTGAAATGGGATGAAATACAGGATGGCAGCTGAGTTTTTAAATGAGTGATGTGCCTGATTTGTTTAAGTCAACACCACCAGGCATATTAGCATCCCCCACCCCCACCCCGTGTTTGTCATTCTGCATTTGTAGGAACACGGTGGGGGTGGAAACCAACTGGGTAAAGACAAATGAGGCAGTCCAGGCTGCTTTGACCTAAAATACCCATGTTGGATGGGACTCAATAGACTTGTGGAAACACTTCCTTCCTAAGATCCGATCACCTTCTGATCCTGAAATAGGAGTGAACGTTCTGTTCCCTTATGGTTTCCAGGATTTCACTCCGTACAGTGTTTTTGTTCTTAATTTATTTCTAAATTTAATTCTGCCACTGGAGCATGTGCCTCTGACTCCTGTTCATGTCTCCGTCTTTGTTATGGATGCTCACACACAGAGTGATGAAGCTTTACCAAACAACAACAACAACAACACTCTTGCATGTTAGAATCACATCAGGATTCTTTTTTGTGGTGTTTTATGACTGCACAAACACACTGGGCTTTTTCCCACTCACATTGTGCCGGCATTCTGCCTCCGTTTGTCCCGGCGCTGGGTGTCAATTTCACACCCTTTGCTGCGGCGTGTGTGTTAATACGGGGCTTCGCGTCATTTTCTCCGCGCCTTCGGTAAACCTTTTTTTTTAGGTTTACCGAAGGTGCGGAGAAAATGGCGCGAAGCCCCGTATTAACACACGCGCCGCAGCACCCGTATTAACACACGCGCCGCAGCAAAGGGTGTGAAATTGACACCCAGCGCCGGGACAAACGGAGGCAGAACACCGGCACAATGTGAGTGCGAAAAAGCCCACTGTGAAAACACCACACAGAAAGAATCTTGGTATAATATCTTGTCGAAGGCTTTCACGGCCGGAGTTCATTAGTTGTAGATTTTCCAGGCTGTATGGCCGTGGTCTTGGCTTAGTCTCCCATTGACCATCTTTCTATGTTATACCTATAAGGATGCCAGTCAGAGCTGCTGGCGAAACGTCAGGTACTACAACGCCGAGACCATGGCCATACAGCCCGGAAAATCTACAACAACTAATCTTGGTATAACTGTCACACCGTTGCTTTTTTGCAGTGTTTATCAATGTATACATGCATGCAAATTTCAAAAAGAGATATGGGGAAAAGATGTAAATGAACTGAGATAATTGGTAGCTGCTGGACACTGTGCACCCACAATGCTCTGCAAAAATTTGGAAATAAAAATGGAACACTGGGGGATCTGTAATGCATCCGTTCTACTGCAGAAACAAGGGCAGGGAATTCAGAACTACAAAATCAATTTTTATTTTTCTAAAAAAAAATGTTTACAAAACTATTTATAACCCAGCACCACCTCTCACAAAGGGGTCTCCCAATAATGTTCAGCAATAAGACAGATAATACAACAAAAGAACAGACAATTTCAAAGCAGGCTACCAATAAGCCATAATAAAAGAAGGGGAATTTTAGAACTATCACTACTCTTCTCAAGATCTCTGTACGAAATTGGCAGTTAAGGGATGCAAGATAGCGGATGCAGAGGTTTTCTGGGATATCACGACAGTGTAGCCAATGGCAGACAAGGAAGAAGGACTGCATGAGACAGCACAGGCAACATGGCAGAATTAAAGGGGGATGAGAAAGAGATAATCTTGGGGAAACTGAGGGGAATCTATTTATAGAGGTAACTGAGACACACATTACAGCTGAGTCTACCTACTGGGTGCACCTACAGTATATCTCATTATATAAGTGAGTACTGTCTTTCACCACAGCGGTGAGTTAGTGGGGAATGGAAGTCAAGTATCGATCTTGCATATTATGGGCTGCAGCACATGTTGTCAATATTAATTATGTAACGTGCATAGCACATGGAGAGGAAACTGGGTCAAAAAGGGTACAAAATGAGGTCACGGGACATAGTTAAGTGACAAAGTGCATATTTTTCATGCAGGGAAAATCCCACATCCAGCTGCCAGCATCTCCCATTAAAAGGTCTCCAGAAGTACTTGTCGGGAGGAGCTTTGTCTACTAGTAAGAATGTACAACTTTAAGTTAGATGGACCTAAGAAGTTTCTTGGCACAATCTTAGATAAACTGGGCCTTTGCTCCACATCCAGAAAAGTTTTAACTTTCCTTGCAGAAGTGGAGCCAGAGTATTCGTTTAAGGTTGCACTCTTTGCCCTAGCAGCAAAGAAAATCCGCATCAAATTGACTAAATCCTCTCCAGCCAAATAGCCAGGGCTATGTCAAGGTATTTAAGGTCCTTTTTAGTAACCTTACCCCAAACCTTACTTTTATATTGTATGTTCTATTTTTTTTATCTCATATTATTGTAAGCAGTTTTATGCCAGACGTTATGTATTTTTACTTCCTGTGTCTTAATGCAGATCCTATTCTGCATTTTATCACTTTTATTGTTTTGTATTGTAACCAGGGGTCCTTTCGTAGAAAAAGAGGTGCAGGAGCTCATTAGCATAACTCATTAGCATATGCCACGCCCCCTGACATCACCAGAAGTGTGTCAGAAAGGGAATGTCAGTTTCAGCCCCATTATACCCTATGGGCCACTGAAATCAATGGCAAAAACTCATAGGGTATATGAGGGGCTGGAGGAAAGGGGGTTTGAGGGAGAGGCTCCACACTTGCAGGGTAGCTGCTGGGGCCTCTTCTCGAAATACCCACCAAGTTTCAAGAAGATTGGACCACGGGGTCCAATTCTATGGGCCCCCAAACAGATTGTCCCATCCCCTCCATTGTTCTCTATGGAGGGAAAAAATGTTAACTTTTTTCCTCTCATAGAGAACAATGGAGGGAATGGCAGCAACCTGTTTGGGGGCCCGTAGAATTGGACCCCCTGGTCCAATCTTCTTGAAACTTGGTGGGCATTTTGAGGAGAGGCTCCAGCAGCTACCCTACAAATTTGGAGCCTCTCCCTCAAACCCTCTCCCCTCCAGTGGCTTTTAAAGTTGCTGCCGAAATTTGGCAGCGAGCTGAATCAGATTAGAGAATCTGATTCAGCCCGTGGCTGCTCTACTGGCCAGTCCTGAGCTGGCGGAGCTTTGCTCCGCCTCGCTCCGGCCCCAATGGACCCCTGATTGTAACGGCTATTGGCCATATGCAATAAATCAAACTGAACTGAAGTTAGATGGACAAAAAAAAAAAGCTAGATGGACCAGTTGACTCAGTATAACAGAGATGTGCCTGGTCACATGGTGTCTCAGGCTCAGAACCCAAAAGGTATGCTAGCCAGGATGATGAGGATGATCGGGGGCCTGGAGACCAAGCCCTCTGAAGAAAGGCTGAGGGACTTGGGAATGTTCAACCTGGAGAAGTGGAGGTTGGGGGGGAACATGATTGCTCTCTTGGAGTATTTGAAGGGCTGTCGCTTGGAGGAGGGCAGGGAGCTGTTCCTGTTGGTACCAGAGGATGGGACTCACAATCATAGGTTTAAATTAAGGGCAGGAAGGTACTAGCTGGATCTTAGGAAAAACTTTTTGACAGTAAGAGTTCTGCAACAGTGGAATCAGCTGCCAGGGGAGGTAATGAGCTCCCCCTCACTGGCAGACTTTAACAGCATCTGGACAAACCCTTGTCAGGGATGCTCTAGGCTGATCCTGCATTGAGCAGGGTGGTTGGACTAGATGGCTCATAAGGCCCCTTCCATCTCTGTGATTCTATGATTAAGCTGTGGATGATTTGGGGTTAGATAAAGCAAAATGTGGTACCTAATGCAGGGCAAGCAGCATTATACACAATGCAGCTGTATACGGAGTCAGATCATTGATCCACCTAGTTCAATATTGTCCCCCCTGACCGGCAGCAGCTCTCCCGAGTTTAAAGCAGAGTGAGACATTTCCCAACACCTGCTATTTAAATTCTGCCATGTATCAAAGTTGAGATTTTCTGCATGCCAACAATGAGTTGTCTGGCTGAGTCACAGGTCTTCCCTTTAGCTTCCTCAAGCCATGATTGGTTCCCCCAAAGGGCCAACCTGCTAGCAGCTTCACCTGGCTCCTATGTGCAAAGGATGCTGGGATGCAGGGGCCATGGGTAGTACATAGCTGAAATGCCCTCTTGGGGAATGACTGGGTGGTAAAAGTATCATTTCTCCCAAATAAATCCTTCTGCCACCCACTTCCCAGCCTCCATCACTGTCACACGTCTGATACCTATACCTATACCTAGCATGAAATTAGAGTTAGGATGGCCCCATACTGGGGCAATTTTGGCTGTGTGAAAGCCCCAACCGAGACAGCAGCATTTAATATGTGCCACCGGCTTTGAAAAGATGGAGTGGTTATATTAACAGCATGAGACTCCCTGTCCCATTCACAAAGGCCTAATAGAAATAGTATGTTCTATATTCAATTATAGCCTAAAGGAACGTGTTGACACCCAGTTGCCCTTCCGGAAATGAAGCAGAATGGAGCTGAACGCTGAAAGAGAAAGTTGCGTTCAGCCAATTTCAATGGTTCCAAAAGGTGCAAGTCCAAAATTATAAAGCTCTCTCTCTCTCTCTCTCTTTTTTGCACCTGTGATTTTTGTTTGCGAAACAAGCACAGCAAATGAAGTTAATTAAACCAAAGAGAGAGAGGGGTGACTCTGATGAAAAGGGAGTCCAATGGAGATCGTGTTTTGTTGCAGTGACCTGTTTGTGTAATTTCTGAATGGGTGGTGATGCATTGTTTGCCGCAGGGCAGGCCGCTAAGTTGTGGGAGTGAGCGATTTAAAAGCTGAGCGATGGAAGGAGCTGTGTCCCCCCCCCCGCCCCTTCTCAGAAATGTGGGGGCAGCTGATGAAAAGAACAGTCTTGGAAGTAAGACGAACTTGAGGAAAAGGAGAGCTCGATCAGATGCCCAATACAGTAGGATTTAAGTATTTGTAGAAATCAACTAGAGTTGTACACAGGACTTTTTTTCTGGGGGAATGTGCCAGAACAGAGTTCCGGAACCTCTTTGTCAAATTTCTTTTAAAAATGTTTAAAAGTCTGTGACCGATTTCACACCAGGCACTGCTTTGACGTCAGTCTTCCCTTTGCCCTGATTGCATGTTTCAATTTCTCACTATTTGCTGCGGGGCGCATTTTGACCCGCGGCTTTGCCCGATTTCCTCCGTGGCTTCAGTGATCCTCAAAAACAGGATCACTGAAGTCGCAAGGGAAATTGTGCGAAGCCGTGGGTCAAAATGTGCCTCGCAGCAAATAGTGAAAAATTGAAGCACGCAATTGGGGCAAAGGGAAGACAGATGGCGAAGCAGCCCTGGTGTGAAATCGGTCCATGAGTTTTCAGTATACAGATTGGAAACTTCACTTCCCTCTTGAGAGTTCTGGCACCTCCCCCCCCAAAAAGCCCTGGTTGTATGTAAAGGATATCAAGTGCTACCAACACTGCTTACCATCATCCTATGGCACTGTGGGGCCAGGGCTTAGGAGCAGAGCACCTGCCTCACATGCAAAAGATCCCAGCTTCAGTCCCCAGCATGTCAAGTTACAGGACCTCAGATTATAGCTGGTGGGAAATGCCTTTCTCTCTCTGATACCCTAAAGAGCTTCTAGTCAGCCAGAGCTGGTAATACAGAGCTAGATGGACCAACGGTCTAACTCAACAGTGGTGCGTAAGTTGTCCATGCAGAAAGTCCCAGGTTCAGATTCCATTTAAAGGACCTTAGATAGCAGCAGGCAATGTGAAATGGTGTGGTATAGCCCTATCTCGTCTGATCCTTGAAGCTGTGGAGGGTCGGTACTTGGATGGGGGACGACTGTGCAGAGGAAGGCAATGGCAAACTACCTCTGCTTCTCACTTGTCTTGAAAGCCCCTTGCTGGGGTCACCATATGTTGATTGTGACTTGTTGACAGTACTTATGTACAGAGGTAGAAGCAGGTGTTAGGAAAGAACTCTGCTTGCAGAGCTGCTGCCAGTTGGAGTATGCTTGACTACCGAGTTAGCAGGACTACGAGTTAGATGTTTCAGCTTGTCTAGAAAAAGGGGCATGGTTCAGGAGCAGAGGACCTGCTTTGCAGGCAGAAACTCCCAAGTTCTTCTCTACCAAAGGATGCTGAGAAAAATCTTTCTCTGCCAGTGACTCTGGAGAGCTGCTGTTGGTCAGAATAGATAATACAGAGCTAGATGGGCCAATGGGCCAACTCAGTATAAGACAGCTTATTATTTACTTATTTAATACATTTGTATGTCCAGCCCATGTTGTTTTTGGTAGAAGGGCGTCATAGGTCAGTGGCAGAGAACATATTCAGGCCCTGGTATTGCCAGTTAAAATATCTCAGGGGGAATGTGCTAGGAAAATGCATTCTTGTCTGTGAGAGATGCTGCCAACCAAACCAGGGTGGAACAAACCAATGTCTGACTTCGTATGTTCATTACTATTAAAAAATGTTCCACACAAAAAGTGCAGAGCTGCATATCTTGTGCCGACTTGTCCTGAGTCAATTTTGAAGGGGCTTGTTTTATTTGTATTTTTAGTTTAGTTTAGTTTAGCTTATTTCTATCCCACTCCATTTCCTGCAAGCAGAACTTAGAGCGGCATACAACATAATATACATAAAATCACAATAATAAATACATGATAGAAAAATACATATAATGCAGTTAAATTAGATGTCATCATATGTCTGTCCTGCAAATAACTGAGGTGTCTGGAGTATAATCCAAGCTCAGCTCACTGGAGATCTTAACATAGGGGAGGGGGGAAACGGAGGTGGCTCCTTTGTCCCCAGGGCAGAGAAATACATTCCAATCTACCCTTCCAAATTGCATTACATTCTGCTATCAATTACATTACAATCTACTGTTCCAATCTACTATTCCAAATAAGACATAAAATAAAGAGGATGTATAGCTCTTCCAGGGGACTGGTGAGAATGCAGATGTAAGGACTGAATGATGTTAGCATATGTAGTGAGATAAGAAACCAATATCCCTGTTAAGTCCTGGGAGTTCCATTGTTCTGAGTGTTATAATAACTTTTAACTCCGCAATTTCCCTTTCTAGTAGGTTTCTGAAGTCCCTTTGCAATAAAACAGCTACTTTGAGGTCACCCATTGGATGTCCTGGAAGGATGAAGTGTTCCTCTGTCTTGTAATATTTAGATTGTATAGCTCCCTGGCAAGGGCAGGATTTCCTCTATCTAAGCATGCCACCATACCTCATTCTAGGGTTGCCAACTCTGGGTTGGGAAATTCCTGGAGATTTGGGGGTAGAGCCTGGGGAAAGTGGAGTTTGGGGAAGGGAGGAGTGGGCTATCCCCTCCACAGACTCTCCCCTCTAAATGAGCCATTTGCTCCAGGGAACTGATCTCTGTCATCGGAGAGCAGTGGTGATCCCAAGAGATCGCCAGGTCCTGCCTGGAGGTTAGCAACCCAACTTCATCCTCCTCCACTGAGCCAGCACACACTCTCCCTCCCTCTGTGGGACTGGTAAAACATCACTAAAGAGAGCCAGAAAGCTGCTGTTTGACTCCTTTCCATAGCTGAGGAAATGGGAGATTTCTCCAAAAGACTCTGGGTTGTTGTTGGTCCTCTTATTTCCTGATGAGAGAGAGATCTGGGGAAGGCAGCAGAGTGTGGCTATCTTAGGTAAGAATGGTTCTTGTTTTCTCTCCATCCACCTGGCATCCCTTCCATTTAGAAAGGGGAGATTTCCTAGGAGGAATTTGAAAACACCACTGTCCCCTATATAAGTGTGCGGACTCTAACCTGGGAGAACCGGGTTTGATTCCCCACTCCTCCACTTGCACCTGCTGGATGACCTTGGGCAAGCCATAGTTCTGGCACAGGTGTTCTTGAAAAAGAGCAGTTTCTGACAGAGCTCTCTCAGCCTCACCTACCTCACAGGGTGTCTGTTGTGGGGAGGGGAAGGGAACGGAGTTTGTAAGCCACTCTGAGACTCCTTTGGGTAGTGAAGGACGGGGTATAAATCCAATCTCCTCCTCCTCTTCCTGGTGGGGGACCCACCCAGAAGACGCATAATGCAACTGTCACATGAGAAAGCCACGGTCCATTGCTTTGTGGCTCATTTCTCACTTCCTGATGGGAGGGGGATGTCTGCGGGGAGGGTTCTGTGGCATCTGGATCGCCTTCTATTTTTCTCTCTTTCTCATCAAAAGTTATCACTCAGATTGTCCCCAAGGTACCTTCCACTGAGGGGCAAGTCAGTGGCCCCCAATGTCTCTGATTTGTATTTCCACAAGCACTGATGCTTCAGAGAAAGGAGCAGATCCCCAGACTCTGTTCCAAGAAGCGACTGGTTTTGTTGCTAAAATGTTGGGGAAGAAAGACAGCTAAGATGGGAGTGGGTGGGGATCAAAATGTATGAGGTCATGGAGACCACCAAGGAAGTCTAGGGTTGCTATGCAGAGGCGGGCAGTGGCAAGCTACCTCTGAACATCTCTTGCCTTGCAACCCTATGAGGCTGCCATAAGTCAGCTGCAATTTAACAAGGAAAAAAAAAAGATGATCATGTATGATGAAGAGAAAATAGGGAGGGGGGGAGAGAAATAGAGATTTCCCATCTCTCATAATGTAAGAACTTGGAGTCACCAGATAAAAAACTGGCAGGTTGGTTCAGGAAGCATTTCTTCACATGGGAAGGAAGCATTTCTTCAGATGGTGCCGAATGAATTTGCTGCCACTTGATACGGTGATGGCCACTGGCTTAGAGGGCTCCAAAGGGAGGTTAGGCAAAATCATGGAGAAGAGGTCTATGATTAGTGTTGATGGTTAAATGAGACTTCCATGTTCCTCTAAATACAAGCTGCTGGATAGTGTACAACAGTTGACCTTCTAGAGCCACCAGGATGGCTACAGGTAAAGGAGGCTGGAATAGATGAATCCCTCAGAGCTCCTTGTGGTAACACTCCTGGATAGCCTTACAATTGAGTGTAATAGCCTGGGGTTCCAGTCTTTAGGAATACCCTCCTGATTTTCCTTCATTTCTTCTCTGCAGGACAATACAGCAATGGCTGTCCCGTGTCCAGTCCCTGCTCTACTGCAATGAGAACGGGTTCTGGGGAACCTTCCTGGAGAGCCAGCGTAGTTGTGTCTGCCACGGAAGCACCAGCCTGTGCCAGCGGCCCATTCCATGCATCATCGGAGGCAACAACAGCTGTGCCATGTGCAGCCTGGCCAACATCTCCCTCTGTGGTTCCTGCAACAAGGGCTACCGCCTCTCTCGGGGTCGGTGCGAGCCGCAGAACGTGGACTCAGAGCGCAGCGAGCAGTTCATCAGCTTTGAGACAGACTTGGACTTCCAGGACCTGGAGCTAAAGTACCTGCTGCAAAAGATGGACTCCCGCCTGTACGTCCACACCACTTTCATCAGCAACGAGATCCGCCTGGACACCTTCTTTGACCCCCGATGGCGCAAGCGCATGTCCCTCACCTTGAAGAGCAACAAGAACCGGATGGATTTCATCCACATGGTGATTGGCATCTCCATGCGCATCTGCCAGATGCGCAACAGCAGCCTGGATCCCATGTTCTTTGTCTATGTCAACCCTTTCAGTGGGAGCCACTCCGAGGGCTGGAACATGCCCTTCGGCGAGTACGGCTATCCACGCTGGGAGAAAATCCGCCTGCAGAACAGTCAATGCTATAACTGGACCCTTCTGCTGGGGAACCGGTGGAAAACTTTTTTTGAGACTGTCCACATCTACCTGCGCAGCCGAACTCGGCTGCCTTCCCTGATGCGCAACGACACCGGCCAAGGGCCCGTGGACCTTTCCGACCCCAGCAAGCGTCAGTTCTACATCAAGATCTCAGACATTCAGGTGTTTGGGTACAGCTTGCGATTCAACGCAGACCTGCTGCGCAGTGCAGTGCAGCAGGTCAACCAGTCGTACACGCAAGGCGGGCAGTTCTATTCTTCCTCCTCGGTCATGCTCTTGCTATTGGATATACGGGAACGAATCAATCGACTGGCGCCTCCTGTTGCGCCAGGGAAGCCCCAGCTGGATCTGTTCTCCTGTATGCTGAAGCACCGCCTGAAACTGACCAACAGCGAGATCATCCGTGTGAACCATGCCCTGGATCTGTACAACACCGAAATCCTCAAACAGTCGGACCAGATGACAGCCAAACTCTGCTAACCCGGACTTTTATGTACTCGGTGACTCACCTTTTTGCTGTAAAAAAACAAACAAACAAACAAAAAAGAAAGAAGATAAAAGAAAGAGAGATTTAAAAAAAATATGAAAATTTGTAAAATGTAATTAATCTACAAAGTGTGGGGAGAGAAGAAGTCTTCATTTGTTGGGAAATGAAAAGAAAACCGTGCAAGCAGTTGTGCAGAACTGTCGGGGCATGTTTGCTCTTCCTATACCCATAAAACAGGGTCAGAACATGAGATTCCTCGGGGGTGTTGCTTGGTAGGAGTCAGTTGCCACCAACATGGGTGATAAAAATACAAAAGATGCAGAAACGGTTTCTTTTTTTTTTTTTAAAAAAAATCAGATTTCCTGTATTTAATTGTAACGATTTCAGCTATGCAGGTGCCAAAAAAGAGAGAGAAGAATCAGAGAGAGTGAGAAAGAGAAAGAGTTCTGTGTACATGTACAAAGAGCCGCCATGTCTCCTAGTGGGAGACAATGGCCAAAGATAAAAGGTATTTCTTTTGTGAAGTGTTACAGCAGCTTTATTCTGAATCATTCACTCGCCCTTCGTTGAACTCGGTCACTGAAAGGATGTGACGGCAGCCCTCCCCCCCCCCCCCCCGAGAACCTTTTCCCCCTTAACGCTTTTGCCGGCTGAAAATAGTTTTGGTTTAAATGACAGAAGAGACTATATTTTCAGAGGGGAGCAAAGAGCGAACAGATGTCATCGGCTTGTGGGGCTCCCTCCTCCCTCCTGCCACTGAAAAGACTTTGGAAAAGCTTCCATTTAAAATTTCAGTCACAGTGTACACTAAATGTGGCAGGTACCAAAGGGCTAGCCAAGGTCCCTCATTCTGTTCTGCGGTCACATTGCCATGTCAAGGGTTCCATTCCACATCACCCCAATAAGTCTCTGTAAACTTTGTTTGTTTGGACAGGCGCATGGTGCACAGGTGGAGATGTCTTTTATACATGTGCTGTACATGTTTGTGTTGCAGTCCACACTTCTATAGTACTTCCATTGTACTAATACATATCCAGATGTGCATCTAGCGTGCACTCATGCTCAAAACCCACACAAAGAGAGAATGGGGGGGATAAAAAGGTCATTAGTCGCACTATGCACAATTCCCTGTGATCATCAGAGTCCCCGCCTATAGAATAGGTGTCCTCACGTATAAACACATCAACCAAATAAAAGAATGATCCCTCAACTCAACAATATTAAGCTCACATAAACATAATGAACCTTGGGGAAATTCCTATCAGGGAGGGATTCGGGGATGCATCCCTTCTGAAGTGGCATTTAAATCAGTCCTAAACAGAATGGTGGCCATAACAATTTGTGAGCTGCTGATCTGCCGGGATTGTACCCCACTTTTCAACAAGGGACCCCCTCAAAGAAAACAGATTGGGGGGAAATGCAGAATGTTAAAATACCTCCCTCCCTGAAACAAATTATAAATAGTGGGTCGAATCCTACCACGCTGCTCAGCTAAGTGTAGAACCTTCCTTTGTCATAAGGATCCTTTCTCCTGCAAAAGAGGTCCTTGGGGTTGGATCCTACCAGCTCCTCCATTTGCTTTTGCCCAGTCCCTCCTCCTCACTGCAGCTCCTGTCCCAGGTGGCTTCCCCCCCACCCACATCAGCCCCAGCGTAGCTTTTTCAGGAGCCAAAAATAATCTCTCCCTCCCGGTTTCGCCACTGTGACACCTGATAGGATTCAACCCTTTCTTTAGTTCAAAGGATCTTCCTCTGGCAGAAGGCTCTTTGTTTAGCTGAGCCAAGGGGTGGGATACAGCCCAATAAGAGTTTTAAGAAAACATAATGAAGACCTTTGTGGAGGGGAGAAGTAAAAGGGACAAGTCTGAGTTGGACCACGGGCAGGTCTTCGATGGTATCTTTGCCTGTGTCCCCCTCTCTTCTGGCTTTCTTGTCTCAGGACAATTGGCTTTTCAGGGCTTTTTTTTGATGGATGAGAAGGAGGCCAGTCTAGCGGAAGTGACTTAGGAAATGGCTGTTGCCTTCCTTCCAAGAGATAAGAAGAATGTCACTGCCTATCTGCATCTCATCAGAAGTCAAGGAACGGAGGAGCTCGGTAAAGTTCTCCTTGATGTTTGGCAGGATGTTGGTGATGGCTACTTGCACAAGATGCTCATTTGTCACTTGTTCAAGTGTCAGCACAGCATTCTGAGCTGGCATCAACCATCAGTGTCTCAGGCTGTGTATAGGATTTGCCATCTGGGACTCATTGTTTATGGCTGGTCCTGTATTCTACTACCCAAGCTGGCACTGGTGAAATGTCTACATGGATGTGGATCTTATTCTCAACATGGCCCAGTATGTGGATACTTGAATCCAGAGACTGGAGCAATGGACAGACAAGACTAGTGTTCCCTCTAAGCTGAGTTAGTGTGAGCTAGCCCACAGTTTTTTAGCCTCCAGCTCACACATTTTTGTCACATCTTTCTAAAACCTGAGAAAAGCTCCAGGTTTGCAGAAAAAATCTAATAAGATTATATATATATATATATGTATATATATATATATATATATATATATATATATATATATATATACACATATATATTTATATATATGTATATATATATATATATATGGCTAGAACCCCCCCACACACACACACTAGAAATTGTGTCCATAGCTTTAAGAAATGAATGTCCTCAGTGGCTGTTGCTAGACAACCACAAGAGTATTGCCAGCCTTCAAATTTTGGTTTCTGACAATAAAAGGCTGGGGGAGGGAGCAGGTCCCTTTTCAGGGCTGTTTCAGCCTTGAGGGGCCAGGCCTTACAGCAACAACAGGTAACTTGACACTGTGCAGCTTGCATGAGTCCCTCAAGCCCAGCTGCTTGCTACTGTTCAACAGCAGCCACTGCACAAAAGTCAGTGTGGTATGGTGGTGAATATATCTGGGAGACCCAGTTTCAAATCCCCACTCTGCCATGGAACCTCACTGAGTGACCCTGGGCCAGTCACAAACACTCAGCTAACCTATGCCACAGAATTTTTTGAGGATGAAATGGAAGACAGGAGAATGATGTAAGCTTTTTGGGTCCCTATTGTGATGAAAGATGGGGTATAAATGAAATTAATAATAAATATAGCTGAAAATGGGGGGGCTAGATAAAAGGTAAGTTGCTTCTTGGGTGGGAAGGAGAGAAAGAAGCAAGGGAAGGTGAGGATATGGGGGCTGCCAGGAGAAGGGAAGGAGGCAATAGTTTGAGGGAGGGGGACTAGAAAGTGCCCCCTGCAGGACCTTGTGGGTTCTCTATTATGCAACAGGGCCTGGCCCAGCAGCAGCCATTACCACTGGTGGGTGAGTGGTGAGTTGGCTGGTGGGTGGGAAGGAATGAAGGAAGCAGGAAAAGGGGACAGGTTATACCAACTTTCAGGGAAGCAAAAGAAAAAAATGATGGGGAAGAAGAAAATGAAACAACCTCCCCTCCGGCAAATCATTGCAGGTCTCCCACTTGTCAAAATATCTAATTGCCGATATGACCAGATCTCTGAATATTTAAATTCAGAGATTAGGACTATGAATAGAAAAGACAGATCTTTCTACAAACCTCAAAAAATGTCCCAGTTTTCAGGGGGGAAAAACCAGAACAAAAAACAATGGAGGTTAACTCCCCTCCCGCTGCCTGCTAATAGAAGCAGCACCTGTAGCTTTAAGAAACCAATGCCTTCAGTGATGGTTCTAGTAAATCAAAACAGTACTGCCAGCCTTCAAGCCTTGGTTTCTGTCAATAAAAGGCAGGGGGAGGAGCAGGTCACTTTCCAAAGTTGTTTTGGCTTTTGAGAGAGAGTTACCCACTGTGCAGTGAGGCTAGGCCCATTAGCAGGCATTGTGCAACTGAGACATAGTTTTCCCAGGAAGATATTGCCAGGGGGAAATAAGGAGAGATGGAAGGGCAGAGAGAGACTGCTAAGTATGTGGGAAGGAAGCAGGAAAGGGGGAGAGTCTATGGGGGCTTTCAGGAAAGGAAAAGAGAAAATAGTGGGGCAGGGGGATACGAGGTGCCTTCTACAAATTCTTGCTGGTCCCCAGCACATATTTTAATGCCCATTTCTATAAATTTTACCAACACAATCAATGCAGCTTTACCAGTGGTTCACATGTGTATACATATATATTCTCCCATCCGTGCTCTATCTTTCTAACCACAACATCACTCTGGCTGTCAGAATGTCTCTGCATGGTGACTGATTGATCCCTAGACAAGTCACTGTTTGGAATGTGTCCCTTTCCAATCAGGATGCATCATGAAACTTCAAAACACTTAGATCAGCAGGACACTTAGATCACACGAGCATCCTTTGGGAAGGGATTCCATCCAATGGATTTCAGCCACTGAGAAAGCCTAATCCCCAGTGGACACCTGCCTTTTAGATGGCAATAGCACCTAGGAAAGGGCCTCCAATGACAATCTCAACAGGCAGGCCAGTTCATATGAGATAAGGCAGTTCTTCATATACCTTGTTCTCAGATTGGTTACGAGTCTGTCTTATGCTAGTTAGGAGTCTGCCATATGCTTAAAGTTGAGCCATGCCTTTGATCTTTAGGTCAGTAGTGTGGGATCTGACTGACAGCGACTCTCCATGGTCCCAGGCAGAGGACTTCCACTGCTACCAACGAAAGATTCTGTGACCTTCTGCATTCAAGGCAGATGCTCTACCACTACCTCCCAAGGGTTAATCTCATTACACTGAATTCTGCCTTGGAACGAACTGGGAATAATGGAAAGCTTTAGAACCCCAGATAAACATGCACACTGTGGACAGCCTAGCTACTGGACTCGCTGGAGTTCTTTTGAAGACTTTTCAAAGGCAGTCTCACATACAGCACATTCCCCCTGGTTGTTACTGAAGCACAGATAACGGCGGCCAGGCTCCTACAATCGTCACATCTAGCAGATCATTGTGCAGGTTGGAACAATCAAATTTTGGCAGATTGAGAACTTCAGTCAAAGTATATAAAGGGCTCCTTAGCATGGGTTGCCAAGTCTTCCCCTGTAGTGAAATCTTTGCCTGGCAGGCTGTGATCACTGCCACCAGTTGGTAGGCCAGCAGGTGCAAGAATAATACAAAAACCCACCATTATGCTGACCACATGTCATCATTTCTAGACCAAACCTGACAGTGATGCTACACCTTTCTGGGGCTGCCAAATCCAGGTTTAGAAATTTGAAGGTGGAATAGGGTTGCCAAGTCCTACCTTCGTGATGCCGGGGGGACTCCTTGCCCACCCGGGAGTCTTCTGCTATGTGCGTGGCACAATGACGTCTCCCGGAAGTGATGTCATTGGGTTGGGCACATTAGGGTGGGAGCTCTGAAATTCGAGGGTGGCGTTTGAGAAGGTGAGGAACTTCAGTGCCATATAATGCATGAAGCCCACCATCCAAAGCAAAGGAGCTGATGGCTGTCACCTGGAGATCAGTTGTCATTCCAGGATACCTCCCAGACCCGCCTGGAAGCTGGAAGCCCTAAGACTGAAAGATCTAGCTTAACTTCAGTCTTGAACTGTGAAAGGAAGTGGGAAAGGGGTGAAGCAAAGGTACTGGTAGGTTGAGTGAGGAACAGGAGATGTTCAGAGTCTGCTTCCAGTTTCCCTACCCCACTGCCACTCCCTGCCACAGGCATTTTGAATTCACCTGTTCTCTTGCTGTCTCACTGCAAGAGCAAGCGAGCTGCCTCGTCTCCTCTTGTTGATGCTAAGGCGGGGCCTTCCGAATGCCCACTTGGAGAAGGCCTGACAGCAAAACCTGGGTTGCCACGGAAACGAGAAGAGGACATTAATTAGCTATCACATGAAAATCCTTGGGAAGAAGCAAGGCCTCTCGCGTTGCCTCTGCCCTCTGTGAGGGAACGGTGGCCGTAACAACAGGATCACTTGTAAACAGTTCTCTCTTCAGCTTTATCAAGCACGGTGAAGGCCAAACCATTGTTGTGAAGTCCCACCAAGGCCTCAAACGCGGTTATGTAGGCAGGCCCTCCTGGATTTTAATGCTAAGGAAGGGGAGATAAAAATCTATTTAAAATCTTTTGCTGGGCAAGAGCTATAAACAATGATTAGCTGTTCTGAGAGCTACTTAAGGACAAACCAACCCAAGCCAAGTATATATCTCACGTACAGAAGCTACCAGCAGGAGAGGGAGGGGGGTCAAGAACTAGCGCCATTTTAGGGGGGGGGGGGCAAGTAATGCAAACCTGCACATATACCTATGAAAATCTTCACACCATTCTGGGGACCACTGAATCTTGCACAGCAGGGAATGCGATTTTCCCATCTACCCATCCCTGTTACTTAGGGTTGCCAGCTTCAAGGTGGGGCCTGGGGATCTCCCAGGATTACAACTGATCTCCAGATGGTAGTGATCAGTTTTCCTGGAGAAAATGGCTGATTTGGCAGGTGAACTCTATGGCATTATACCCGGCTGCTGTCCCTCCCTCCCACCCCCTCCCAAGTCTCCACCCTCCTAAATCTCCAGAGATTTCCCAAACTGGAGTTGGCAGACCTACAGATGCCAACCTCGAAGGGGGGGCTAGAACCACATATATCTGTTCCCCTGGAGTAAATGGCAGTTTTGGATGGACTTGAGGGCATCATTTTTTCCCTACTAAGATCCCTCCTTGTCCCTTCTGGAACTTGGGAGTAAGCAGTTGGGAGTAAGCAGTGAAGTGGCTAAATTTGCAGATGACACAAAGCTCTTCAGGGTGATGAGAACCAGGGAGGATTGTGAGGCACTCCAAAGGAATCTGTCGAGGATGGGCGAGGGGGGTGGGGTCAATGTGGCAAATGGGGTTCAATGTGGCTAAGTCCAAAGTGATGCACATTGGAGCCAAAAATCCTAACTATAAATATACATTGATGGGGTCCGAACTGGTGGAGACTGATCAAGAGAAAGATCTTGAAGTCGTAGTAGATAACTCAATGAAAATGTCGAGACAGTGTGCGACTGCAATAAAAAAGGCCAATACTATGCTGGGGGTTATTAGGAAGGGAACTGAAAACAAATCAGCCAGTATCATAATGCCCCTGTATAAATCGATGGTGTGACCTCATTTGGAATACTTTTTGCAATTATGTTCACCACACCTCAGAAAAGATACTATAGCATCAGAAAAAGTGCAGGAAAGGATTATGCATGGGATAGAGCATGTAGAGAAACAACTACTTTTCTCTCTTTGCCCCCATAGACGGAAGAAACTCTCAGACAACATAATTTGGGATTTTATGGCCACTTTATTTATTTATTTACAAAGCAAAGGCAAATGGCTACCCTGAAACGGCATGGTCAAGGCCTGGGGTTGACAACCCCACCCTTACCATATTACGGGCAATGCACCTGACCCCCGGGGCGTAGCCTGCTGTTGGCGGCTGGCACCCGGGCGGCCCAGCCTTGGGGCATGCCGTGATGATACCTCACACACATCCACCATGTCTGCGTTGAGTATCCATCACCAGCACTCCCAAAGGGCAGCCTGCTCATCTCATCCCTGGCCGCAAGGCAGCAGTTATGATCCAAACAGACCCCCTCACCCTACTGGGTTGCTGAAGACGCTTACCGAGCCGCAACCATTATTAACCAAACTCCACCCAAATAAAGTGACAAGCCTAAAAGCTGGCCCAGAACCCGAGGTAAATCCCCAACTGAAGTACGTAATGTGAGGTAGGTGAAAAACTCCCCCTCTCCTGGCCAATCGGATCAGAGGTAAAAAATTCCTATCCAGCCCCGGCCAATGGGCGACTAGTCGAAACCCACATTACATACAGGGCGGGTGGGTGGGCCAACCATGAGGCGGAATGGGACAAAAGAGGCTGGGGGCCAGCCTTGGAGTTGCTGGCTCTGCCCCTTTCCGGTCCCAGCTGCGTGCGCAGCCCCCACCTCTCTTCATGTCCTCCTTACATGGAGGCAACATCGCCCCCCGGGGAGTGAGCCTTTGGCCGCTGCCGGGGAACGGTCTTTCTCACAATGCAAGAACTCGTGGGCACTCAATGAAATTGCTGAGCAGTTGGGTTACCACCGATTAAAGGCAGTACTTCTTCACCCAAAGAGTGATTAACACATGGAATTCACGGCCACAGGAGGTGGTGGTGGCTACAAGCATGGACAGCTTCAGGAGGGAACTGGATAAACATATGGAGCAGAGGTCCATCAGTGGCTATTAGCTGCAAGGTATAGATAGTTGCCACCCCAGCCGGAATAACGAGACAGACAACAGTTTGGAGTTAAACAAGGGCCACTTTATTAACTATTTAAAACAGAACATTGCAGCAACGGGGAAAACTAAGCAAGCTCTGGAACAGGCAAGGCAGGCGTCACTCTCTGACACGGCCTCCTTGCCCTTGGTAAGGGCGGGACACCTAGCCCCGGTCTGAAGCCCGATACTTCTGGCTCGTAACCGGCAGCCCAGCATGCTGGCACTCCCCCCCCAGGAGCGCCTACCCCTGCGGCTGCACAGACCAACAGGGAGGAGCCAGCCTGAGAGGTTCCCAGAGGCGATCCCATTCACCACCCCAGACCGCAAGGCCCTAGGGCAGATCCTGAAGATCACCTGTTCCCAAAAGGGATATGCTGTGAGGTGCTCACCGGTTCCATTTTCTTGCTTGCACAACCTGCCAAGTGACCAGACTAATTAATAACCCGACCACCGACTAAGCCCCTAAACCACCGAGCACAGCGTAAGGTAGGCAAAAAACACCCCGACCATACTTGCCAAATAGGTGGGATGCAAAAATTCCTACCCGGCCCCAAATGGCGACCAGCCAAAGCCTACACTGTAAACAGGGCGGGTGGGTGGGCGAGCACGCGGAGCAACGGCCAAGGCGGGAGCGGGGCGCAGGCTCTTATAGAGCAAGCCCCGCCCCCGCCTGCTCAGAGACGTGCGGCAGCGCGTCCGTTGCTGCCTCGCGTCCGGCGAGGCGGCAAAGCAGCCCCCGGGAGCCACGGCTATGCTGGGCGCCTGGGAGCCCAGGAACTCTCAGTCTGGGGCAAGTGATGCACTGTATTCTTGGTGCTTGGTGGGAGGGGGCAACAGTGGGAGGGCTTCTAGTGTCCTGGCCCCACTGGTGGACCTTCTGATGGTACCAGGTATTTTTGGCCACTGTGTGACAGAGTATTGGACTGGATGGGCCATTGGCCTGATCCAACATTGGCTTCTCTGATGTTCTTATTTTATGTTTTTATTTTGAAAAATCTGGGGAAATTAGGGCAAAAATTTAAGTCTGTGTTAATGAATTACAAAAATCTATCCCCCACCTATCCTTTTGGATATAATGCCTCCTAGGTCCATTATTTGAAAACAGAAACTGGCTAGAACAGTGAACTGACTCAGAGTGATACAGAACTGCTGGGACTTGCTAATGCTGGCACAGAGTTTTCTATATTCTCAATTTCTTAAAGTGTGGGTACATGAGAGGGGGGGTGTTACCCCAGCCCAGCTAGAACAGGCAACCAACTGCCAAAGGATACCTTATAAGTTCAAGGCAGGACTGAGATTCAAACAAAGGCTTTCCTGATTCATAATCACAGCCCAAGCCGAAACAGAGTTATATTATTCAAAGCCCACTGAAACCAATGGACTTAGCAGGGTAGAGCTGCCAGGCGTCCCACTGTGGCAGAAGGCCTCCTGCTGATTGCCACTGTTGCCTAGCGTCGCTCCAAGTAGAGAAAAATTGAAACGCTTCCGCCCTCTGCACCAGTATACCACTTCCAGTTACAACCCGGAAGTGCATGTGGGTAGCTCTAGGAATCTCTGAAAACTCTAAGGTCTTACCATAGTTTCCAGGGATTCCTAGAGCTACCCACATGCACTTCCAGGTTGCACCCCCCCATGTCCCCGCCCCCAGCCCTCCCACCAACTTGGCAACCCTTACTGTACCTGTACTGAGGACTGTCCTGTCAGAGCCTTAGCCGTCAACACAACCGGATCATAGGGAATAAGAACCTGCTTTGGGGAGGGTGGAATAAAAATCTCAAAATAAAATAAAATAAAATGCAGCCTTGGACAGTTTCCTCCTGAATTCCCGATCTGCAGACATCCTGAATTCCCGATCTGCAGACTGCCAAGAAAGAAAGAAAGAAAGAAAGAAAGAAAGAAAGAAAGAAAGAAAGAAAGAAAGAGGAAGGGAGCATGTTTAGCCACCAGAGAAAGGCCAGATGGAAAAAACGCCAGGGACAAACCCTGGTCAATCCTCCTTCTAATGTTCCTAGATCTTCTCTTTCAGAATCCATTATGCCCTGCATTTATGCCGGAGACGCCAATCTGCCTCTTCCATTAATGGCCCAGAACTAAACCTGTCACTGTTACAATGCACTCCTTGAACATTCAAGGTTTTGGAGCTAGATAACTGTATTATTATCTACGGGAGCATATAATAAGCTGCTTAGGAATATTTTTTGAGAAGTTAATATATACATTTCTGACATCAGGTAATGGATGGGGGTGCATAAGTGGAACAGCACACAAAGCCCATGTCGAAAAGGAATCTACCGCTAAGAAAAAGCAGCTAAAATTCATACTGTGAGGTGCCATCCTCTTTAGTTACTCCGTGTATACCCCAATGTTCTCCCCAATGGAGACCCATTCTTCTCCATTTTATCCTCACAGCAAACCTGTGAGGCAGATTAGGCTGAACGTGTGTGATTGCCCCAAGGTCACCCAGTGAGCTTCCATGGCAGAGTCAGGATTTGAACCCGGGTCTCCCAGATCCAATTCCAACACTCAAACTGCAAAGTCACACTGCCTTTCTTGAAGTCAATGCGCTTCAAGAGCCAGTTTGGCATAGTGGTTAAGTGTATGAACTCTAATCTGGGAGAACCGGGTTTGATTCCCCACTCCTCCACATGCAGCTGCTGGATGACCTTGGGCAAGCCAGAGTCCTGGCACAGCTGTTCTTGAAAAAGAGCAGTTTCTGCAAGAGCTCTCTTAGCCCCACCTACCTCACAGGGTGTCTGTTAAGGACAAGGGAAAGGAGTTTGTAAGCCACTCTGAGACTCCTTTGGGTAGTGAAGGGTGGGGTATAAATTCAATCTCCTCCTCTCCTAAAAAGCTTAACTTAGTTTAGGACTGCACAGAGTCTGCATTTCTCTTTCTGCCTTGGGTTGCATTAAACTTATCTATTAGGGCCCTGACCTGGATAGCTCAGGCAAGCCCGGTCTCAACTGATCGTGGAAACTAAGGAGGGCTGACCCTGGCAAGTACTTGGATGGGAGACCTCCAAGAATACGAGGACCAGGGCTAGGGATGCCAACCTCCAGGTGGGACCTGGGGATCCTCTAGAATTGCAGCTCATCTCCAGACTACAGAGGTCAGTTCCCCTGGAGAAAATGGATGCTTTGGAGGGTGAACTCTGTGGCACTGTACCTCACAGAGGTCCCTGTCCTCCCCAGGCTCCATCTCTAAATCCCCAGGAGTTTCCCAACCTGGATCTGGCAACCCTAACTGCCCAGGCCCCACTGGTGGCCAAAGGGGACCTGGCCACCCTAGCTGGGACGCAGAGGCAGGCAATAGCAAGCCACATCTCTGAAATTCCCAAGCCCCACTAGGGGTTGCCAGAAGTCAGCCATGACTTCTACGTACACACACACACACTAACATCCAAATCCTCAAACAACAAGCTGGTCCGCCCATCCACCTGTAGGCTCGATCCGTGCCCATCATGGCTAATTAAAGCAAGCCATGAGGAGGTACGAGGGGCACTTGGGGAAATTATTAACACATCCCTTGCAGAAGGGATGTTCCCCAGTGCCCTTAAAGAGGCAGTGGTATGCCCACTTCTTAAAAAACCATCTCTAGATCCGGCCGATTTAGTCAACTACCGGCCGGTCTCTAATTTGCCATATCTGGGCAAATTAATCGAGAAAGTGGTGGCGGACCAGCTACAGAGCTTTTTGGAAGACACCTATGTGTTAGATCCTTTCCAGTCCGGCTTTCGGCCAGGTCATGGGACGGAGACAGTGCTGGTCGCCCTTACGGATGACCTCCGAAGGCATCTGGATCGAGGCGGCACTGCGGTGCTGGTGTTGTTGGACCTGTCGGCGGCGTTCGACACGGTCGACCACCAGTTGCTGCGCTGTCGTCTCGCCGATATTGGAATCCAGGGGTTAGCCTTACAGTGGCTCTCCTCGTTTCTCCAGAATCGGGGACAAAGGGTGGCGGTAGGGGATCAACTCTCCCAAAGACACCGGCTGGATTGCGGTGTTCCGCAGGGAGCAGTTCTTTCCCCTATGTTATTTAACATCTTTATGCGCCCCCTTGCCCAGATCGCGCGGAGGTTTGGGCTGGGTTGTCATCAATATGCAGATGATACCCAGCTCTATCTGTTATTGGGGGGTCAGTCCTCCTCCAGCCCGGGTGATCTGGATCTGGCACTGTCGGCTGTGGCTGGATGGTTCAGACAGAGCCGAATGAAGTTGAATCCGACGAAGACGGAGATCCTATGCCTGAGTCGGAGCGGTCCAGGGTTGGGGATCCCTCTTCTGGCCTTCGGGGGGGTGCCTTTGGTGCCGTCGGCAGAGGTCAGGAGTTTGGGAGTGCGCCTGGACTCCGCGTTAACGATGGAGTCCCAGGTTGCAACAGCTGCGAGGTCAGCCTTTTATCATCTGTGGCTGATCAAGCAGCTGGTCCCTTTCCTTGAACGCAATGAACTGGCGACAGTGATCCATGCATTGGTCACCTCAAGACTGGACTACTGCAACGCCCTCTACATGGGGCTGCCCTTGTGCCAAATCCGGAAGCTGCAGCTAGTGCAGAATGCTGCGGCGCGGCTGTTGTTGGGCATCCCAAGGAGGGAGCATATACAGCCTGCCTTAAAGGCTCTGCACTAGCTGCCGATAGCGTACCGGATAAGGTTCAAGGTGCTGGTGCTTACCTATAAAGCCCTATATGGCCTGGGACCTGTCTACCTGAAGGACCGCCTCTCCCCATACGTACCCCAGCGAGCACTACGGTCGGGGACCCAACACCGCCTAACTATCCCCGGATTGAAGGAGGCGCGGCTGGTTACAACACGGGCCAGGGCTTTCTCAGTGGTGGCCCCGTACTGGTGGAATGAGCTCCCGGAGAACATCAGGGCCCTGCGGGATCTGATGCAGTTCCGCAGGGCCTGCAAAGCGGAGCTCTTCCACCAGGCCTTTGGGTAGGGGCCGCCCAAGGTAAACATCTCAGCCCTGGCCCAGCTCTTGCTCCATCTAACCAGCCCGTCTATTGGCATTGCCATCTGCCGCCCGTTTGTGGCACTGACATCTACCTACAGAAATGTATGGGAATGCTTCTCGGACCCACTTGTGGGTTGAATCAGAATGCCGCCAATTTTGTATTTTGTATTTTGTATGGACAATATTTTAATGTGGATGTATTATTTTAAACGTTGATATGCTATTTTAAAATGATGGGAGCCACTCTGAGCCTGCCTTTTGGTGGGGAGAACGGGATATAAATTTAAGAAAATAAATAAATAAATAAATAAATAAATAAATAAATAAATAAAACATTATCAGGGTTAAGTGTTATGGGCAGAGGCAATTAGAAGCAAGGGTCCATTGGAGCAGGAGCGCACAGGAGCGCAGCTCCGGGAGTGAAGAGCTCAAGGGGCGGGCACATGACCAAGCCCCGCCCCCTCCTCAGCTTCCCCGGGCAGTGCAGAAGCGCAGCGCCCCAGGGAAAGCCCTGCTAGGGTCTTTATTGTTTTTAATGTTTTGTTTTAATATCGATAATTTTATCATTGTTCCTTTTATGACTGTGTGCTGCTTTTCCAGAGACTTGCTCAAGGTGGCATATAAATTTTCTAAGTATACCATTTTTTATCTGGGCACATGGCACATAAGTACTGGAGAAATTTCACCAACCCTTCAGCAGCTTCCACCCCATCAGTTTGGTGTAGTGGTCAGAAGCTGGACTCTAATCTGGGAGAACCGGGTTTGATTCCCCACTCCTCCACATGCAGCTGCTGGTGTGACCTTGGGCCAGTCACAAGTTGCCTCAGAGCTGTTCTCTCATGAGCAGTTCTCAAAAGACCTCTCTCAGCCCCACCTACCTCACAGGGTGTCTTGTTATGGGAAGGGGAAGGGATGGGTGGTCCACATGTCCTGGGTATCTCAAGTCTACTTGAAACCTGGTGGTTTCAAGGGAGCAGGAAGAGAATGAGGGTGCGTTCTTTACGCTTATTTTTATTGCACAAAGTATTGGATGGGGAAGGGAACGGAGGAAGAGCAGGTCAGTTTCACTCACCTGTGGAGTGGAGCCTGAGGGGTGGGTGTCGCCTTCTGACACACTTCCGGCATGTTAAGGGGTGTGGCATATGCAAATGCATTATGCAAATGAGTTAAGCTAATGAGCTCCTGTACCTCTTTTTCTACGAAATGACCCCTGGTTAGAAGTAACCTATATGCTTTGCCGGGGAGGAAAGGCAGAATGGTATAGCCCAGTCTCATAAGATCTTGGAAGCTAAGCAGGGTCAGTGTTTGGAAGGGAGACCACCAAGGAAGACTCTGCAGAGGAAGGCAATGGCAAACTATCTCTGGTTCTCCCTTGCCTTGAAAACCCCTTGCTGGGGTCGCCATAAATTGGCTGAGACTTAATTGTACTCCCCCCCCCCCACCCCGCACACACACATGCTTTGTCATTCAATATAATGAGCATGATATTTCTAAACCATGGCATATAAAAAGAGCCGATGCCAGGCTTTTTGGCACCCTAGGCAAGGCTAACTCCCCCCACCCCCCGCTAACCATATTTCAAAAAAACAGATGAATTCTAGAAAAAATTAAAAGCACAAAACTTGACATTGCTATTTAAAAAAAAAAATTGTGAGAACAAGTAAAATGACAGCCTTCGGTTTTCTTTCTCAAACAGAAAACAGTTTTAGCACATAACTCACCTATCATTTCGAATAATCCTGTGAATTGTGATGTCAAAAATTAAGGCTCTTGAATGTTTCCATTTCAGGCACATCAAAATCTCATTTTATGTGCCTTTTCCTTTGCAAATTTTGTCACCAGTTCCTTCAGGTCAAGTGCTGATGCTTCAGTGTGTTCAGCTGATATAACTGCCAACCCAAACAGCCTCTTTTGCTGCAGTAGTTCTCCTATAGTTTTTTCAGTTTTGCAATTCTTGATGTCAGATTAGTGCCCATTTACCCTTTGGTGTAGGGTTTGACCTGTTTATCCTATGCAGAGAACTGCAATCTACACATCCTACTGTATTGTTATTCCAGTCTTGCTGTTTTTATTGCTCAGTCACTTATTCATCTTGACTCGAATAATCTATTCCTGACAACTAACTCCCACTACCTGCATATAATATTTGAGGAAATCTGTTTCAGTGTATGTGAAGAAGTATGCGCATGCTAAGAACGTAAAGAACACAAGAGAAGCCAATGTTGGATCAGGCCAATGGCCCATCCAGTCCAACACTCTGTCACACAGTGGCCAAAAATACCGGGTGCCATTGGGAGGTCCACCAGTGGGGCCAGGATACAGAGCATCACATGCCCCAAACCGAGAGTTCCTATTTATACCTTGTGCCTAATAGCCACTGATGGACCATGTGTTTATCCAATTCCCTTTTGAAGCCTGATCCAACACTGGCTTCTCTTATGTTCTTATGCCCCAAACCCTTTAGCTCTTTCCTTTCAGCTCATTACATGTGGCTAAGCTTAATCTAAATACCTGTAACAGAGAAGGGAAGGAAGGTCAGTTCAAATCTCATTCAGCTGGGAAAGAGATGATCCCAACCAGGGGTCCGTTGGAGCAGGAGCGCACAGGAGCGCAGCTCCGGGAGTGAGGAGCCCAGGGGGCGGGCACATGACCAAGCCCTGCCCCCTCCTTGGCTTCCCCAAGCAGTGCAGAGGTGCAGCGCCCTGGGGAAAGCCCTGCTAGGGTCTTCATTGCTTTTAATGTTTTGTTTTAATATTGATACTTTTATCATTGTTCCTTTTATGACTGTGTGCTGCTTTTCCAGAGACTTGCTCAAGGTGGCATATAAATTTTCTAAGTATACCATTTTTTATCTGGGCACATGGCACATAAGTACTGGAGAAATTTCACCAACCCTTCAGCAGCTCCCACCCCATCAGTTTGGTGTAGTGGTCAGGAGTTGGACTCTAATCTGGGAGAACTGGGTTTGATTGCCCACTCCTCCACATGCAGCTGCTGGTGTGACCTTGGGCCAGTCACAAGTTCTCTCAGAGCTGTTGTCTCATGAGCAGTTCTCAAAAGACCTCTCTCAGCCCCACCTACCTCACAGGGTGTCTTGTTGTGCAGAGGGGAAGGGGAGGGGAGGGGATGGGTGGTGCACATGTCCTGGGTATCTCAAGTCTACTTGAAACCTGGTGGTTTCAAGGGAGCAGGAAGAGAATGAGGGTGTGTTCTTTATGCTTATTTTTCTTGCACAAAGTATTGGATGGGGAAGGGAATGGAGGAAGAGCAGGTCAGTTTCACTCACCTGTGGAGTGGAGCCTGAGGGGTGGGTGTCCCCTTCTGACACACTTCGGGTATGTTAGGGGGTGTGGCATATGCAAATGAGTTATGCAAATGAGTTATGCTAATGAGCTCCTGCACCTCTTTTTCTACCAAATGACCCCTGATCCCAACCCACCTTTCCCCCCTTCTGAGAGTGTTCACCCCAACATGAACTGCCAGCCAGGCTTGCATTCGAATGGAAGGCTGCACTGTGGAAGGAGGTCAGTTCAGTTTTTTGTGCTCTTGTATTCCAATCTTGACAGCCTCACAAATGAATTAAAAACACAGCCAACAAACAAACAAAATAAATCTTGTTGTGTTCCCATGTGGGATAGGATTAACATATTCTTTCTATGGGGTTTTATTCTTATGTGTACATGTGGTCCTATGCATTGGTAAAATGCTACACAATTGCATGTATACATATAAAGATTCCTGTGAGAGTTCTGCTCAAAGTAGTCAAGGATCAGATCTTGGTTGGTTAACCACAGTTCTTTATTACCTCTTCCAACATTAGTACAGCATCTCGGGTTATTGTCAGAGATGAGACAAATAATACAAGCGGGTCTATTATACCATTCCAAGGAGTTTGAATTACCCATAGGTAGCCAATCCCCTTAAGGGAAAATTGGCGGGCTAAAAGGTGTCTTGACCGTTTGGTTCACACAGGAAAAAAGTGAGGTGTTAAGCAGTAAATTTCCCTTCTCTAACCAGACCCCTCAGTTCACATAACAATTCATGGCTCCAAGGTTCTTTAGCATGAGATAAGAGATGAGAGCCATCCTCCCCTTGAAGTTACTGCCGGGGCAGCTGGAATGCGGAGGCAGAGATGAGAGGCCTCCTTGTGCTCACCCTTAAGGGTTGTCACCCTCCCGACCAAAACAGGATTAATACAAAGGTCTAATACATAATGCATAAAGGTTACATAGGATACATGGAATGCATGCAAGAATACATTGGCTGAATTGACAGATTCTTCTCCCCGCCTGTGTTTATCAAGGCACACATACAGGCATCTCTAATGTAGAGGGGGAAACTACAATGAGCATGAAGGAACATCACAATTTAGGCTGCAGTCACCTCACACACTCAATAATCCCCTTTCAATCCACTTTCAGTGCACTTTCCAACTGGATTTTTACTGTGTGAACTGGCAAAATCCAGTTGGAAAGTGGACTGAAAGTGGATTGAAAGGGAATTATTGGGTGTGTGTGACCGCAGTCGTAGAAGACTGCACACAAATAATGTTGAACGGGGAAAAAATGCAATCATATCTCAGTGACTTTTTTTGCAGTGTTTGCACACATCCTGGTGATGTAGAGGATGAGAAAAGAGATGAATTAAGCAAAGGAAATGAAGGCTAGGGCAAACGGTGCATTGATTGTGCAGCACTTAGAACCAGATTAATTTAAAAAAAAAAGAATGGATAATTCTTAGTGGGAATTCTCCACTTCAAAAAGAAGAACCGCTAATTTGGAAATCCAGATTCTGGGGAGAAATCGGGATCAGAATTGTGGCGTCCCAGCGCCTAACTTGGGTCCAGCTCTAACGTTAAAACGCCAGACGTCTGCTGCTTTGTCTGATGCAACATGTCTGCCGCTTATGGGACCACACCTCTGCTGATAAAACCCTGCTGCAAACCTGGTCAAGTGAATCTTCTGTTGGCTCTTAGAAACTATTAAGTCAATGACAGATAACATATCAAATCCTCGTCTCTTTGCCAATTAGCTGTTTTATATTGTCTTTCTGCCTCCAGAGAACAAAAGTTCAAGTGATTCTTCTTAATCAAAGCTCCTGCACCAATCAGTCATGAAGATCTACCTTTTTGTAATGAAGTTATTTTGGGGAGCTCCTTTTCCCTCTCTCAGATAGCACTGTTTGCTCTCTTTCAGCTTCATCTCCTCTCAATCTTCTAGTTCATTGGCTTTTAACTCGGGGCCAAATTGATGTAAAGCAATAAGGAGAACATAACACAAAGAACATAAAGATAGAAGAAGACCCTGATGGATCAGACTAGTGGTCCATCTAGTCCTGTCTCACACAGTGGCCACACTGTTACTATGGAGGGCCAGCAACAGGGCATAGAGGTTGAGGCTTTACCCTGATGCTGCCTCCTGGCACTAAGGTTGCCAGGTCCCCCCTGGCCACAAGCAGGGGATTAGGGGGTACAGATGCCAAATATAGGTTGGGAAACTCCTGGAGATTTGGGGATGGAGCCTGGGAAGGACAGGGACCACAGTGAGGTACAATGCTGTAGAGTCCACCCTCTAAAACATCAGACTTCAGCAAGTTAACTGATCTGTGTAGTCTGGAGATGGGATGTAGTTCCATATCCCACCTGGAGGCTGGCATCCCTACCTGGCCCTGGTATTTAGACCATGACTGTCTTTGAATGTGAACATTCTCTAGCCCAGCACTCTAACCCTGACACCACACTGGGTCTCAAATGCCTTGGATTTTGGAGTTCCAAAATTAAACAGCCTTACTCCCAAAGTGAAACTGATGCTTTGAGAATCCTCTATTGTTCATTTTTTTTTTAAAAATCCAACTTTTGCACAGAGAACTGTGAGTCTCAGGTTGGCTGCTGCCTTCAACTCCTCTCCTTCCTCCATTTATTTAGGGAATGCGTACGCTGCCTTTCCAGACCAGCTTAAGGCAGCTCACAACAATTAAAACAAAACCACTCACACAATCAAAATAAAAACAATAAAACCAAATCAGAGCAACGAAAGATAATAAAAGAGTCCAAATCAACAATAAGAAACGTACCATTATATCTTCCCACCTCCTTTGCATTAGCGGCACACATGTAGACTGATAACACACTGCAAAAAAGTAAATTAGATATGATTGCTGCATTGCATCCAGATCATTTGCATGTGGTGTTTGACTGATACACAAGAGCTCCTGTGCACACAAGTCAAATGTGGTACAAAAAGAACCTTGATAGACCTATACATGAAAACCCATCAAGATTTTTTTTTTTGCTGTGTTTTATCAATGCAACCATTTGCACACTGGGAACATAGAGGAAGGAGAGAGAAATGAACTGAAAGAACTGACATGGAGCAAATGGCACATACCTAATCAAATAAAATCATCAGAAATCAAATAAATAAATAAATAAATAATCCTTGGAAGTAATTCTAGAAATGCTCCTTAGAGCCACAGAATCATAGAGTTGGAAGGGACCTCCAGAGTCATCTAGTTCAACCCCCTGCACAACGCAGGAAATTCACAAACACCTCCCCCCAAACACCCCCAACAACCCCTTGTTAAAGCAGAATTCATGAGGAGTGGAATGCAGTTTGGATCAGACCCTTTGAAGCAACAGTAGCCAAAAAAAGAAGGAACAGGGTGAAATTGTCTCATCGCCAGCTGACATTCAGGCATCCCTCCCCCCACGCCCCAGTACCTTACCATTTAGAGGCACAATCAATAACCAATTGGGTCATGGAGGCGGGTCAAACAACCATTTAAGAAAAAAAAGAAAAATCTGATAATGGTGCTGGAAACCAATAAAAATCTTTTAAAACCTATAAAAAACCCACTCTGATGCCGCTTTCCAGAGAGGCCTATAATTATGGAGAGAGATAGACGATAAGTGTTATCAGCCTAAATAGGAACAATGCATAAGCTGGGGACCGGAGAGAAAATGAAACTTTAAAAAAAAATGTTTACTGGGATCAATTTCTTTAAAAGCGGGGGGGGGGGAGTGCAATTTATTTTCTACAAGCTGTAAAGTGAGCACACACGAAGTGATTTCCCTGAGGTCAGCCCGCTGATTCTATCTTCTGGTGTGAAACCCACTCTGCTGCTGCACAACAGCTTGCTGCTAGTATCTTTGCCGTAGACATTGTCGATTCAGACCACAAATCCTGCCAGGTCACATTCCCGGGCTGGTGCCGACTCTCCTCTTCCTTTTCCACAGGCAAAAAAAAAAATCAAATATTTACCCATTGGCATCTTGTCTGATTTAAGTGTTTTTAAAAATGACATGAGCTTCTGGAAGGGCCAAGGGGGCCAATTTATGAGATCCAGCATAGTATAAGAACATCAGAAGAGCCCTGCTGGATCAGACCAGTGGTCCATCTACTCCAGCATCCTGTCTCACACAGTGGCCAGCCAGTTCCTCTGGAGGGCCAACAACAGGGCATAGAGGCCGAGGCCTTCATAAGAACATAAGGAGAGCCCTGCTGGATCAGACCAGTGGTCCATCTACTCCAGCATCCTGTCTCACGCAGTGGCCAGCCAGTTCCTCTGGAGGGTCAACAACAGGGCATAGAGGCCGAGGCCTTCATAAGAACATAAGGAGAGCCCTGCTGGATCAGACCAGTGGTCCATCTACTCCAGCATCCTGTCTCACACAGTGGCCAGCCAGTTCCTCTGGAGGGTCAACAACAGGGCATAGAGGCCGAGGCCTTCATAAGAACATAAGGAGAGCCCTGCTGGATCAGACCAGTGGTCCATCTACTCCAGCATCCTGTCTCACACAGTGGCCAGCCAGTTCCTCTGGAGGGTCAACAACAGGGCATAGAGGCCGAGGCCTTCATAAGAACATAAGGAGAGCCCTGCTGGATCAGACCAGTGGTCCATCTACTCCAGCATCCTGTCTCACACAGTGGCCAACCAGTTCCTCTGAAGGGCCAACAACAGGGCAAAGAGGCTGAGGCCTTCATGAGAACAAAAGAAGAGCCCTGCTGGATCAGACCAGTGGTCCATCTAGTCCAGCATCTTGTCTCACACAGTGGCCAACCAGTTTCTTTGGAGGGCCAACAACAGGGCAGAGAGGCAGAGTGGTCCACTGCCTCGCTGACAGGACCAACATTTACTGGTTGCCCTTGGCCCAAAGGATGTCCACTTAGCCTTGACCAGGGCCAGGGCTTTTTCTGTCCAGGCCCCAGCCTGGTGGAAACAGCTCCCACTGAAGATCAGGGGCCTGTGAGACCTTTAATCATCCCACAAAGCCTGCAAAACACAGCTGTCCCACCAGGCCTTTGACTGAGGTGGTGGTCGTCCATCTCAGTTGCCCTCCCTGCTTTAGTTCCCAACCTGATGAAAAGGCCCATCTGATTCCACCTTGTGGCCTCATTTTAATGTGATCTTATTGTAAAAGTCTCTGATCTGGCCTGGACCTGTTTGGGGAGGGTGGAATAAAAATCCCAAAATAAAAATCTAAAAATCCCAAAATAAAGTAATAAAGAACATCAGAAGAGCCCTGCTGGATCAGACCAATGTTCCATCTAGTCCAGTATCTTGTCTCACACAGTGGCCAACCAGATCTTCTGAAAGTTCAAAAAGAAGGCATAGTGGCCAAGGCCTTCATGAGAACATAATAAGAGCCTCGCTAGATCAGACCAATAGTCCATCTAGCCCAGCATCCTGTCTCATGCACTGGCCAACCAGTTCCTTTGGAGGGCCAACAACAGAGCACAGAGGCTGAGGCCTTCCCCGGATGTTGCCTCCTGGCTCTGGGATTCAGAGGTTAAGTGCTTTTGAATGCAGAGGTTCCCCTCAGTCACCATGCCTAGTAGCCACTGATAAGACTTTTCCTCCATGAATCTATCTAATCCACTTTTAAAGATGTTTATTCTTGGGCCATCAGTACATCCTCTGTTTGTGGTATAGAGGTCTGGGGTCAGTTGCCAATAAGCATGAATGTGACTGGGTGACTGGAAGCCGGTCTCGTAGCCTAACCTACCTTGTTAGGTTAGGTTAGGGTTGTTGTGAAGATTCAACAGCAAAGTGGAGAATCATCTAGTCAGGGAAGGATGGGATAAAGGAAGACAACGTTCTGGTGTGATCCACAAGCATTTTTGTAAGGATCGGAATCATTCATAGAGGATCAGGTTACTAACAGCCATTAGCCATTATACTGCAATGGAGCCTCCATTTTCAGAGGCAGCATACCTTTCAGGCACCAGTTCCAGAGTGGCAAATAACAGGGGAGGGCTGTTTTGTTCATGCCCCACTTGGGGACTTCTTGGACACATCTGGCCAGCCACAGTTGGAGAAAGGATACTAGACTAGATGTCTGTTCCTGCAAGGCAACGCTAATATTGTTACAAAGGATTAGATGAATGCATGGTCTTATTACAACACTTTTATGCTAGCTAGGAAGGGCACCTCCATGTACAGTAGCAATCTACCGGTGAACACCAGATGTTGGGGACAAAGAATGGAGGAGGGTAGTTGCTTTCATGCCCTACTTGTGGGCTTCCTAGACACATGTGGCTGACTACTGTTTGATACAGACGGACTTGGGTCAAATTCAGAAGGGCCCTTCTTATGTTCTTGCTGTAATGACAGCTATGCTGTCATTGTGTAGGGGGGGAGGATGGTGGCACCTGGGTGAATGCCTGTATCTCTTGGTATTTTAGCTTTTGATTCTCGCTGTCTGTTTTATCTCCCTGCCTAGCTCTGACCTTGGTGTCTGGTTGCTCTCATTCCCCTGGAAACCCATAGTCGTTAGTTTGGGCGGTCTTGCTTGCTTTTTCTGATTGGTTCTAATCCATCAGGGGTTTCTCTTTGAATTCTGTATAACTGCCCGGCTCCCGCCGGGAGAGTCATTCCTGACACAAAATGTATGCACAGATGACCTGCCTTTACTGATCTCAATAAACTAGATCCTGATTAAGGAACATTGTTGGGACTGATTGCTGTGGGACTTGGACATGTAATTGCAAAGGGGCAGCATGAATTCTCAAAGCAGGTCTTTTCCAACTGCCTTCCAGTACATCAACAATGTGACCGATGTGCCATAGCCTCAGCTGAATCATTTTAGCTTCTATGGAAAGTTCAGCCTTGATTCGATCTAGAACCTAAGTCCACAGTTTCCGTAAAACTCTCCTCCAGCACCGCGTTTCAAAGGAATCTACTTTCTTCCTGACAGCTCTCCTCTTTGTGAGTACACTGAGAGCCAGTCTGGTGTAGTGGTTAAGTGCGCGGACTCTAATCTGGGAGAACCGGGTTATATTCCCCACTCCTCCACTTGCACCTGGCTGGATGACCTTGGGAAAGCCATAGCTCTGAACCAGCTGTTCCCTCAAGGACAGCTTGGGAAAGAGCTCTCTCAGCCCCACCTACCTCCCAGGGTGTCTGTTGTGGGGAGGGGAAGGGAAAAGGAGTTTGTGAGCCGCTCTGAGACTCCAAATGAGTGAAGGGCGGGGTATAAATCCAATCTCTTCTTCTCTTCTTCTTCTTCTTCTTCTTTGTCTGGCTTTCACACCCTTGCAGTCATGGGGGAATACTATGGCATGAATTAACCTGATCTTGGTCATCAACAACACATCCTTACACTTCCCAATCTCCTTTAGAAAGCCTGCAGTCATCACTACATCCTGTGGCTTTTAGTTCCACACATTAATTTTATGTTCCAGGAAGAAATACATTCTTCTGTCTATCTTGAACCTACTACTCATTTGGGTGCCACCCAAATTCTGGTACTCGGGGAGAAGAAGGAAAATGCACGCTGCTGTAAAATCCTATCATAGCCCCCTCCTATCTTAATACTCTTTATTTCTTAACTGAAAAGCCCAAACCCTTGAGCCTTGCCTTGCTGGAAAGACGCTCCAACCCCCTCATTATTTGGTTTGCCTTTTGCTGCATCATCCCAGGAGCCTCTAGTTAGCCACTCAAGGAAAGAAGATCCTGAACTAGAGAGACTCTTGATCTGATCTGCCAGGGTTCTTCGGATGTTCTTAATTCTCTGAACAAAGATAGATTCGCATTTTTTGCCTCCCACATACGTACAACATGGGAAGAGCAAACGGATGAATAATGAGTTGAACATGAGTCAACAATGTGCAACTGAAAGGAAATTAGATTGGGGGGGGGGGGAGAGATCGCTTGCCTTAATAGGAGCATCATTCCCAAGACTCAGGAAGCTCTCTCTCTCAAAAAAAGATAAGGCTGCATTTGAACACACACTTTCAGCTCTCTGGTCAAAGGCACATGCTGCCATGCTGGGGAAATCAGAATAAAGCTATGGGGGAGTCTAAGATAAGATGGCTGGACAGGCTCATATTTGGGGTCACCAACCTCCAGATGGGGACTGGAGATCTCTCGCTATTACACCTGATCTCCAGATGACAGAGATCAGTTCCCCCGGAGAACATGGCTGCTTTGGAGGGAGGACTCTGGCACTGTGCCCTGCTGAAGTCCCCTCCCCAACCTCTCCCCTCCCTAGGTTCCAACTTCCAAATCTCCTGGTGTTTCCTAACCCAGAGCTGGTAGCACTCTGTTCTTAGTTATAGTGCACGCTCTGAGCAGGATGGCCATGTATGTTGCATGATCCCCAGTGTGACACCCAAAGATGTTCTTGATGGTGCCCTCTTCTTTCTTCCCCAAAGCGTCACTTCTGCAAAAGGCTAGAACCAGTCTTGGCTTTCCTCCATTTCATTGGAAGAAGGAGATGCTTCAGTTAAGCCCAATGAGCAACACCTTCTTCAGGGAGCACCCATCTGGAAACTGCTGCATGCACCCTAAGTGGATGCTTGGCTTGGGACCTCCCAGTATTCTGTGATTTGTCCCATGGCGGTTTTGCCCATTTTGTGGTTTCCTCCACTTTCCCCATGGCAGCCATCTTGCGGTGGTAGCCACTACCTGTTCTTAAAATCTGAAAACGCTCACAGGCTCAACAAGATAGCTAGTTTGGTGTAGTGGTTAAGAGCGGCAGACTCGGAGGGGGGCGGAGCGTCGCCTAGATGGTGGACGCGAGTTAGATCGGCTCCGCTCTGCAAACCCCCCCACCCCGAGCTGGAAAACCAAACTTCCAAAGACCTTTTGCTCTGAGATGATGGGAAAGTCGGGCCCTAAAACTAAAGCAAACCCCAGAACCCCCGCAACGGTGGAATCCTATTTTTCGAAGGAGAAAAGCCAGAAAGACTCTTCTCCCCCGAGCTCCAAGATGGCGGCCGCAAGGAACCCTCCCGAGGAAGAAGCTGCCCCGCTTACAAGGAAAGACCTGCAGGACTTTCGGGACGAGATCCAGCAAGGTATGCAGGCTTTCATGAAAGACTTAATGCACCCGTTGCAAGCTAAGTTGGAGGAATTGACGGAGGGTTTGGGGACGGCGTTTAAGGCGGCAGAAACGGCATTGGAAACGGCCGAGGCCCTTCAGGCCGATATAAAAGACCTGCGCAACACAGATAAATCCCTGCACTCTAGAATACTCTTTTTAGAAAATAAATGGCGCCAGAATAATTTAAAATTTCGCGGAATTGATGAGGGCGAAGAGGGGAAAGCGGACTTAACAGAATTTATTTCATCATGGCTGAGAGAGGTTTTGAATTTAGAGGACAACTCCCAACTAGCAATTGCCAAGGCCTATCGACTAGGACCGTTTGCAGCAGCAAGACGCAATAGACCCAGAGACATACTGGTACAATTCTTGTATGCAAGCACAAAAGAAAAAATACTAAAGGAAGCACGCCAAACTCAATCTTTGAAGTATAAAGGGAAGAAAATTATAGTGCTACTTGATTTGCCAGCAGAAGCGCTTGAAAAAAGGAAACAACTGAAACTTATCTCTAGAAAATTGTTTACAACAAATGTGAGATTCCGTTGGAGCCCTACTTCTAGCATCACCGTCCACAGAGGAGGGACATTGTACCAGGCTTCGGATATTAACACAGGGCTAATACTTTTGGAGTTTTTGAATATCAAGTTGACAGCAGAGGAACAAGCTGAAGCTGAAGCACACCCGGAGTATAAAAACCCCAACCTTGAGGAGAACTGAAGAACTCTACTAGGGAGATGAATCTGCAGATATGAAGATATAAACTTTAGCCCAGACTGAAGAGTCTAAGAAACCTTTGTTTAACCCTTATGGTATTATTTACAGCCTTATTGAAGGGGGAGTTGGAAAGAGGCTGTAAGGCTGGTGGTTAATTTTGCTAATTTTGCTTATTCTGATAACTATGAAAATGCTGATGGAAGCAAATGGGTTGTTTTAGTATTAACTGCAGCCTTATTGAAGGGGGAGTTGGAAAGAGGCAGTAAGGCTGGTGGTTAATTTTGTTAAGTTTGCTTATTTTGATAACTATGAAAATGCTGATGGAAGCAAATGGATAGTTTTATTAGGATTCGAGATAAAAGATAGAGTTAAGTATTTAGTAGTAGAAAGATAGGTAAGATAAGAGATTAGAAGAGGATAATAAAGATGAGTTAGATATTAGATAAGTTGAGTTAGTGTAAGGTTTAAGTAGTAGTGTTTTAGATATAGGGGTTGGGGGAAAAGGAAAATAAAAGCAATAAGTTAAAGATGTAATAGGTTAGACTATATATGGAAGAAGTTAAGATGAAGTCAAGAGGACAATAGAGGAAAAGTAGGTTTAAGAAGACAATGTTTTAGGATTTGAGATAAAAGATAGAGTTAAGTATTTAGTAGTAGAAGAATAGGTAAGATAAGGGAATAGAAGAGGATAGCAAAGATGAGATAGATATTAGATAAGTTGAGTTTGTGTAAGGTTTAAGGAAAGAGGTAGTAGGTTAGGCTATATATGGAAGAAGTTAAGATGAAGAACAAAGTTAATAGAGTATGATTAAAGGCACAATTGCACTACTAATCGAACTTTTTGGGATAGAGATGAAGGAAGTTAAAGAGCTACAAATTAAATAATGTTGGGGGGATGGGGGGGGGAAACAGAGGGGATGTTGGGTATTTTTTTTAAGAGTTGTTATTTCGTCCTGGGATTGGCCCAGGGTATAGAACTTCACTGACAGGGAGTGAATAGTAAACTCCCCAGTTTTTGTCTATTAGGCAAAAAACTTCGGTGAAAGAACCTTGTTTTAAGGTTGCTTGTTATTTTTATTGAGTGTTATAGTTAAAATTATTTGTTATTATTGTTAGATTAAATTTGTTACATTGAGACTGGTGAGGTTAACAACAAAGGAGTAACTAAGAGAAATGGAAAAGTATAGGATAGTATCTTGGAATTGTAAAGGACTTAATGACCCTATTAAACTGAGCAGAATTTCAAATCAATTGGCCAAAGAAAAACCACACATAGTATGTCTTCAAGAGACTCATTATAAAACTGAAAGACAAAGAGTCTTGAGAAATCCATGGTTCCAGAATTCATATCAATCTCCGGGATCTTCTAAGTCACGTGGTGTGGCTATAGTTTTGGCGAAAACAATTCCTTTTATGTGGGAGGATACGTTAAAGGACACCAGGGGAAGATATATATTTGTAAGGGGTAAACTGGAGGACAAAGAAATTACCATAGCATCAATATATGTGCCCAATACAAACCAGGAAGAGTTTATTAAAGAAACTCTAGACATATTGGCCACCTTTCAGAGGGGGGAGCTAATTATTGGGGGAGATTTTAACTTGATAGTCGACAGCTCCATTGATAAAACTTATAAAAAGTTGTCTCATACTCAAGAAAAAGCTAAGTACACGGGTTTAAAGCAGATCTTGGAAACATACAATTTAATAGACGTATGGAGAATGGTAAATGGGAATGCAAGGGAGTATACTTTTTATTCAGGGGTCCATAAGGTTTATACTAGAATCGATTATCTATTGGTCTCAAAAACAATTTTTAATGCAATTAGATCAGCAGATATAGGAAGTATTGGACTATCTGACCATGCTTGGGTCTCTTGCACTATGAAAGAGTTAGCACAGGATGATAGAGGAACGAATTGGACACTAAATAAGCTTTTACTGCATAAAGAGTTTTTAATGGAAGCAATTTCTACAGATATTGAAGAATATTTTAAATTCAATTCAACAGGTGAAGTCCAGCAGGAAATAGTTTGGGACGCATTCAAGGCAGTGATCAGGGGTAGGTTGATATCTTTAGCTTCTGCAGAAAAAAAAGAGAGGAACAAATTAATCACTGAGTTAAAAAATAATATTACTAAGCTTGAGAAAAGACATATGAAATTCGGAGGGAAAAAAACTTGGAAAAAATTAAACCTAGAGAGGAAGAAATTGGATGCCCTGGAGATTTCGGCTGTTCAAAAAAATTTAATGTATTTAAAACAAAAATATATAACCAAAAGCCCCAAATCTATACAAAGACTGAAAAATAGGGTAAAAACTCATCATAATTTAGCATATATTTATGCTATGAGATGCACCCAGGGAAATTTGGCAAACACGTCCAAGGACATAGTAAAAAATTTTTCAGACTTTTATCAAAAACTCTATACGTCAGAGAACCCGGATTCAAACCTGATAAAAACTTTTTTACAACAAGTTAATTATACAATGAGATTGACTGAAGAGCATAATATTTTACTAGATCAACTTATAACAGGAAAAGAAGTATTAGACGCGTTAGGCAAAATTAAAAATAACAAAGCCCCAGGTAGAGATGGCCTACCTATAGAGTTTTATAAAAAATTCAAGTCTGAGCTGTTAGATCAAATGGTTTTAACTTGTAATCACCTTTTGGTGACAGGTAAAATACCACCATCCTGGAAGGAGGCTAGAGTTATAGTCATTCCAAAAGAAGGGAAAGATAGAACAGTGCCAGAGTCGTACCGTCCAATTTCAATTTTGAACCACGATTTTAAGATTTTTTCTACGATTATGGCTCAGCGTCTTAACAAAATAATGCCAAAATATATACATAGGGACCAAGCCGGTTTTATTCCTGGTCGAACTCTTATGGACAACATTAGAAGAACATTAAATATAATTCATTATTGTAAGGAAAAGAAGATAAATTCAGTAATATTAGCGGTCGATGCTGAAAAAGCCTTTGACAAATTGGAGATTAATTATTTGAAAATAGTTTTAGAACAGATGGGATTTGGAAAAAAATTTTTAAGAGCCATCTCTACTTTATATGATAATCCATTAGCCCAGTTATATATTAATGGATACAGATCAGAAGATTTGAGACTGTCACGGGGTACAAGGCAGGGTTGTCCTTTGTCCCCTATTTTATTTGCCATTTCTTTGGAACCTTTGGCTCACGCTATAAGAACTTCATTAAACATACAGGGCATTCGTGTAGAAGATGAATATCATAGTATTAGTTTATTTGCGGATGACACTGTAATTTACATGAGGGATCCTGTAAAATCTTTGGAGAATTTGAAATTACTTATGAATGATTTTTCTTTAATTTCAGGCTATACAATTAATCATACAAAAACGGAAATATATCCGATTTATTTATCACAATTGGAATCAAAAATTATAGCAAAAAGATTTCCTTATAAAAGAGTGGTAAATGTATGGAGGCACCTAGGAATACAAATCCCTTTGAATCTGGAGGATTTGTTTGAAAAAAATTATATCCCTATGATTAACACTATTAAGAATACGATCCAAGCTTGGAATAAACACAATCTTTCCTTTTTGGAAAGACTTGAGCTTGTTAAGACTATTTTATTTCCAAAATTTTTGTTTTTATTTCAAAACCTCCCAGTGGGGATTGAAGACAAATTTTTTGTGAAGTGGCAAGCTATTCTACAAAAATTCTTGTGGAATAATAAAAAATCCCGTATTAATATGGCATTACTGGCTAGGCCACTGAAATCAGGAGGTCAAGGTTTACCCAACTTAAAATACTACTATGAAGCAGCACAACTTAAACACGCATTACACTATGCAGTAAAAGGGTCTACGAAAGCATGGGTGCAGATTGAAAAGGCATATGCGACCCCAGGTTTAATGCATGAAGAATTTTGGGAAAAAACTAGATTTAGAGTGGAAAATATTTTAAAAAACCCATTTGTTAAAATGACATTAAAGGTTTGGGATAGATATAGAGGAATATTGGCTCCCGGAGTTTCCCCAATAGCCCCTTTTTTGGGACAATCCTGGTTTTGTCCAGGCAAAACGACCCAATCTTTTAGTAGATGGAGAGAGCAAAATAAATTTAGAGTAAAGGATTTGTTTCAAAAGGGTAAAAAATGGTCAGTAGACCAACTACAGAATTTACATAACATACCGACAGATTGGTTTCAGAGACAACAATTGGCTAACATGATAGTTAATAATGACTTAATGAGTGTTTATGAACGCCCTTTACTAGTATATGAAACATTAATAGATAAGGAACTGTTAGAACAGAAAGGAATAATTTCAAAACTTTATAAGGCCTTAATGGCACAACAATGGTCTCAACTCTCCACGCAGCAAAAAGCATGGAACAAGGACTGTGCGCTAGATTTGACACAAAAACAATGGGAACAAATTTGGAAATTAAAAATATATACTTCGCCATCATTAAATATTAGACATCAGAATTATAAATTATTTTCTAGATGGTATATAACGCCATTAACCTTGTACCATGCTAAAATAAAGAAGGATCCTTTATGTTGGAAGGGGTGTGAGCAAGTTGGATCACTGGGACATTGTTGGTGGTATTGTCCTAAAATCTATGCATTTTGGACTCAGGTTGTTGGAATTCTGGAGAAAATGTTGTCAATAAGTCTTCCTAAAACACTACAAAGTATTTTACTTAATTATTGGGTAGACGTTCAGTGGTCAGAGACGACAAAAGAATTAGTGACACTGCTACTAGTGGCAGCAAAAACAGTAATAGCACAGAAATGGAAGATGAAACAGGTACCTACGATTAGACAATGGTTTTTAAAAGTATGGGATGTTGTAGCTAACGATAAGTTGGCAACTCAAATTTTACTTATGGAAAATCCTATGAGAAAGGAGTGCTTTGTTACAAAATGGTTCAAATTTTTTGAGTATGTGTCCAGTTGCAAAGACTGTAAAACTACCTTGCCAGAGAAATATGTTAATTTTGTTTTTTATTAAATGGTTCAAATTTTTTAGAGTAGGAGTTCAGTTGTAAAGACTGTAAAACTACCTTGTTAGAGAAATATGTTGATTTTGTTTTTTATTAACTTAAGTTAAAGTTATGGTTGAAGTTTGTATTGTATATGAAAAAAAGATTATAAAAATAAAGTTATATAAGAGCGGCAGACTCTAATCTGGAGAACCAGGTTTGATTCACCACTTCTTCACATGCAGCCAGCTGGGTGACCTTGGGCCAGTCACAGTTGTCTCAGAGCTGTTTTCTCAAGAGCAGCCCTCGAAAGAGCTCTCTCAGTCCCGCCTGTCTCACAGGGGGTTTGCTGTGGGGAAAGGAAGGGAAAGGAGATTGTAAGCCACTCTGAGACTCCAAGTGAAGGGTGGGGTATAAATCCAAACTCCTCCTCCTCCTTCTTCTGGAGCCTTTGATGTATGCACTTGAGCAGTCACTGAAAATATGGCTGACTGTAAACAACATGTCCTTACCGAGCCCTAGAGCTCAGTGAGAGTTCGGGTTGTCAGATACTCGCTAATTGTGGGCAAACTCCTGCCAACTCTTCTCATCCTCTACACTTGGCCAATGGAATAATGGGGGAAATGGCCGCATAGAAACATCAGTTCCAGGCAAACACCTGGAAATGATATCACCATGCTGAGTGATGCTCTAGGAATTCCATCTTGATGTGGTGATGTCACTTCCGGGTCTCTATTTACTTGTTGTCATTTATGTTATTTATAGTCTGCCTCTCTCACTGAAGATAGGGCATGGCTGCATACCACAATGCTCCACCCCACACCAAGCCTAGGACAGTCAGTATGGTGACAGGGACTGGGGAGATCGAAGTTCAAATCCCCACTCAGACGTGAAGCTCACATGGTGAACTTGGCTTGGTCACTCTCGGTGAGCCTAACCTCACGGGGTTGTTGTGAGGACCAAACGAAGGCAGGGAGAGCCTGAGCTCTGTGGTAGAAAAGCAGAATGAAGAACCATGTTTGATTCCCCACTCCTCCACTTGCACCTGGCTGGATGACCTTGGGCAAGCCATAGCTCTGTACCAGCTGTTCTCTCAAGGACAGCTTGGGAAAGAGCTCTCTCAGCCCCACCTACCTCACAGGGTGTCTGTTGTGGGGAGGGGAAGGGAAAGGAGTTTATAAGCCGCTCTGAGACTCCAAGTGAGTGAAGGGCGGGGTATAAATCCAATCCAATCTCTTCTCTTCTTCTTCTAGATAGGCACCCTCTCATGGAAAGTGATGGATGGAGTGGTTTTACCTTGCTAAATGTCCCCTGGGGCTTCCCTAACCAAAGCAGAGTTTCTGGGCTTTGGCTCCCTTGAAGGAAGAAGAGATTGGATTTATACCTCGCCCTTCTCTACCTGAAGGAGTCTCAGAGCGGCTTACAATCTCCTTTCCCTTCCCCTCCCCACAACAGACACCCTGTGAGGTAGGTGGGGCTGAGAGAGCTCTGAGGGAACTCCCCTTTGGGGAAAAGCTCTGAGAGAACTATGACTGACCCAAGGGCACACCAACAGCTGCAAGTGGAGAAGTGGGGAATCAAACCCGGTTCTCCGAGATTAGAGTCTGTGCTCCTGACCACTACACCAAACTGGCCCCTGCTCTTTGGTGGCAGTCCTTCAGCAGCCAGCCCCAAAGCAGTTTAGACAGCCGTTTCTTGATAAGGCACCTTAACTGCTTGCGGAAGAGGACGGGAGCAATAGGAGAAGCTCTTCCTTCAGTGTCCAGACACTTATTCTTGTCTGTACTTCTACACTTCTTCAGTGGCAAGATCACTTGTGGTTTGGGTGGCAGAGGTGCTCCTTGAGACCAAGACATAGCTTACAGAAGAGACTTCAGAGCAAAACTATGCTCAAGCAGTACTCTCAACAAAATTGTGAGCAGTATCCGCCAACACTCGCTTTTTATTGAGTGTTCAGTGGTTGCTCCTTTGGCTACTTCCTCCCATCTCTTCCCACTTACAGGTGGGTGAGGTTGGTGTTGTCTCATCCCTGAGCCTTTTCGGTATTTGTGCTGGAACTCTTGAAGTCTTGTGGCAGAGGTCGGAGCGGCTCCATCCGAGCCTGTGTTCAGCTAATGGTAGGGTTGCCAACCTCCAGGTGGCACCTGGAGAGCTCCCGCTATTATGATTGATCTACAGATGATTAAGGTCAGTTCCCTGGGACAAAATGGCTGCTTTGGAGGGTTGGCTGTATGATGTTATACTGTGCTGAGCTCCCTCCTCTCTGCAGCCTAGAGCTGGCAGCTCTAGCTAATGGGGGGAAGTGCCTCCCTAACCTTGCTGGACCTGTAGGCACTTTTTAGATTTTGAGAACAGGGAATGGGTTCCACCACAAAATGGCTACCATGGAGACGGGAGCCCATCACAAAATGCTGGCTGGTTCCAAGCAATCCAAGCCTCCTCCTATGATGGAGGAAGTTGTTTCCAAATGGGGGTGCCAGGTAGATGCTGTGAAGAAATGCCTCCCCCCCCAGGGGGTTTGAAATGAGCCAAACCTCCATGTTGTGTTTTAACAGGGTTTTTTTCTCCTCTGGGCAGAGACCAGGCAGAAGGGGGTGGGGGGGTCTGTTCAGTTGCTTCCCAGACATACCTCAGCTCACCTCCATAGAAATGCTAATAATGCTGACAGGAGAGATAATAGTTGAGTCAAGCTCTTCCCCTTCCCCAAGCAAGGAAAAAAGATTGGAGGACTTTAGGCTAGAACAGATCCAGGAAGAATCTCCAGGAAGAATCCCTAGGAAATGCTTCTCTGACCTGGTGTGACCTGGTCAGTGGGTAGAGAAACAGATATGATAAAAACTCCTTGCAACAGGAAGGAAGTCTCTTTTCCTTGGGTGCTGAGGCCACAAGAGGAGGCAGGACTCCCAACTAAGGAGCCAGCCATTGACCATGTGGCTGACCTTCAAGGTAATGAAAACTATGTAGAGATCTATAACTTCTTAAAGCTAAAGAGCCTGACATATATTTTTGAAAAAGAAGAAATTGGATTTATATCCCACTCTTCACTGACTTGGAGTCTCAGAGCAGCTTACAAACTCCTTTCCCTTTCCCTCCCCACAACAGATGCCCAGTGAGGTAGGTGGGGCTGAGAGAGCTCTAAGACAACTGTCCTTGAGAGAACAGCTGGTACAGAGCTATGCCTTGCCCAAGGTCATCTGGCAGGTGCAAGTGGAGGAGTGGGGAATCAAACCCGGTTCTCCCAGATTAGAGTCCATGCACTTAGCCACTACACCAAACTGCCTCTCACCAGTTTTAACATCTGATAGGGCATGTATAGAGAGGGGGACAGAGGATTGCATTTTTACCTGTTTCTTTTGTATCCTTTGCTCAAATCTGGAGCTGTGATAAAAGTATGCTTATGAACATTTTCTTTTAAATAAATACTTTATAACTTTAATGCTGGTAGTGGTTCTCTGTACCATATAGACCTCCACCACCTCGAACTCACTATTTTAAAAGGAGCACCAGGAGGAAGGCAGGCAGTGGGCAAGCGGCTATTCCTCCTTCGGTGCACAAGGCAGTAAACTGCCCCCATAGTGACCAGGTGCCAGTCAGTGGGAAACACAGAGGCAAGGCTTCAGAACGTGGAAGGGAAGCTGGGAGCCCTGACCCTCCCAGTGGGTAATTCCTTACAAAGGTTAGATGGTAGTGGTGGGTTACTGGAAAAAAGCCATTAAAGATGTTGAGAAGCCCCTAGGAGGGCAGGGCAGAATAGGGCCTGCAGGCCAGAGCAGGCCCGTTATTCCATAGATGTAAATGTGATGTCTCACAATTTTTTCTGAAGTATCTCTTGCACCAAGGAAACAAGAAGTGGCTCTTTGCTTTGGGGGAGCAGGAAATGGGCAGCACAAAATATATTAGCAGGTGTCAGGATGCCCATGAGCCTCAAAGTGATACAAGACCATTTTGCTTAGGAAGGCTTTTAATTGGAATTGACCAGCCACTGAATGAATATCGGCTGGTTGGGTGAGGACTCTTGCCATGCTGAAATGTTTCTAGGTGCTTTTAAATTGACATTTGTATTGGGCTGCTTTATTAGTCCGTACATTTGTGAGGGACCATTTCATTAAGTTCTCCCTTCCGTGAGGAAAGTTGGCACAGTGCAGTGTTCCCTCTACGTCTAAGCTGAGTCAGTGTGAGCTAGCTCAGTTTTTTAGCCTCCAGCTCACACATTTTTGTCTCGGCTCAGGAAGGATGGCTCCAGATCAAACCCAACTGATGCAATAGCCAAATCACTCATTCACAACCTTATGCCAGTAGCTGACAAAGTAGAATTTTTGCTCATAAGACTCCACAGCCTAGAGGGAGCATGGGTACAGCACATAATAAATAGTCAGCTTGATCATGAACAATTCAGATGTGTGATTTCTCCCCCTGCCACTGGGGACTGTGGTTTGGAGGTGAGGGACGGCACACATCCAGAATGAAATCATAGGGATCTCCCCCATGCAGAAAAAATGTGGGCCTACGAAAGAGATGCTCAGCTGGGAGGACAGTTTGTCTTGTGTGGTTTGCCTTTCTGGCTCTGGAAGCCAAGCGTCTTCTCATGTTCTGTCCTGGATTGTGGCTACATTTCACAGGAATGTTTTTCCAGTACCACCTGGGAACTGTAGTTTATATGAAGGGAAAGGCATTCAGTCACCTAGGCAACCAAGATCCATTCTGTGGACTTTATGATGCCTTGACCCACGATCAGTTGCTTGAAAGCCAACTGTAGAGATGCAAAGTAGCTCATACATCCAAAGAAAGACTGCTTTTACATGGGAAATCATCTGTACAACAGCATACACTGCTTGAGTCAAGATCCTGCCTCATGAGCAGGATAAATCCAAGGACGTGATTTGCTAAAATCACCATGTCACTGTTTGAGTAGAGCATTAGTAAACATGTGGAGAGAAGGAAAGAAAGCATTGCTTGGTTAAAGCCATTGCTAGGTTTGAGAATACTTCCAGTGTTCAGAGAATTTCATGCATCATAGAAATCCTTATAAACATCTCCATAAGATAAGCCTTTGTCATTCTTTCCTGAATACAGATAGGGGATCGGCTGCAAATCCTCAGTGTGGTACCCCTGGGTGCCAGGGCATCTGCCCATACCTTTCCTGCTTCCCACCAGGTCTTTTTAGAAAGTGGGTGAATCCAGGTAGGGCCTTTGCCCAACAAGGCTTCTGATTGGCTGTGCAGATTTTTTTTTTAATATGTTGCTTTTGAAAGGTGAAAGGTGCCCACAGAGTCAAAAATGTTGGGGACACCTGGGATAGGCTGACAGAGAGTGACCTGCTTAAGGCCATGTAGTAAGTTCCCAGCACAGGTGAGATTTGAACCAGGAACCTGCTAGATCACTGGCTCTATGCTACCCAATTTCACCTGATATAGCAACCTTGCTGAACCTAAGGAGGGCTGGTCAGACCAGTCTGGAGAGTTCCGGAGGAGGAGGAGGAGGAGGAGGAGGAGAGATTGGATTCACATCCCACCCTTCACTCAGAGTCTCAGAGTGGCTTACAATCTCCCTTCCCCTCCCCACAACAGACACCCTGTGAGGTAGGTGAGGCTGAGAGAGCTCTTTCAAGAACTGATCTTGAGAGAACAGCTCTGAAAGAACTTGTGACTGACCCCAGGTCACACCAGCAGCTGCATGTGGAGGAGTGAGGAATCAAACCCAGTTCTCCCAGATTAGAGTCCACACTCTTAACCACTACATCAAACTGGCTCCTTGTGAATGCCACCATGAGTTCCATGATAGAAGAAAAGGGGTGTATGTATAAAGGGGACCCACCACTAAAGCAATGGACATACTAGCATACTGGACTGATCCATCACTTACCAAAAGCACTTTTGGACTGTTACTACATGTTCTCCAGCCACATCCTTGAACATTGAGGCTCATGGGCTCAGTTTGGGGAGTATTTCTAAATCCAGCCTTATGACCAGATGTTCAACTTACAAAGTGCCTTCCAAACTGTGGTAGCTGCCCAAGTTGTGGCCCTTCCTAGACAGAGAGTTGCTATTGTTATCCATCTTCAGGATAACAATCCAGTCTTGGTTACTGTACAAATGTCTGGTGTATCAGGGCTGCTTTTGAAGACTGCTTAGAAACTACAGCTGGTCCAGAAAATGGCATATGAGCACTGGGCTATTTATTTTATTTTATTTATACTTTGGATTAATGAATCGCCCTGTCCTTGAATACACAGGGCTCTGGCCGATCTACACCAGTAAAAGAATACATAAACACGTCATAATTACTTGTTAAAATACAATAAATAGAACATTACAGACTTAAAATTAATCCCCAGATGGCATTAATAGTTAACCTTTAACCAGTTCTGGACTGCATAGCTGCCTCACAAGCAAGATAATGGGGAAAAGAGGAGGGTGCCAGTATGATGGCAACCATCGCTGTCCTCCACCAAAAGCCTGGTGGAAAATCTGTGCCTTGCAGGCCCTGTGGAATTGTATTAAGTCCTGCATGGCCCTGATGTTATTTGGCAGAGAGTTCCACCATATCTGGTCAAGGACAGCTGGATGTCTTTAGGGTCAGGGCTCACCAGCAGATTGTTCTCAGCAGACCCTAACGCTCTTCAGAAAACATAATAGAGGAGGCAGTCCCAAAGTTATGTGGGTTCCAGACCACTCAAGGCCTTAAAGGTTGGTACTCAGTACTCCACGGGGAGACAGTGCAACTGGTGCAGCACAGGTTGAATATGTGTTACCCATGATGTTCCCATCAGGACCTGCACTGCTGCATTCTGGATCAGCTGGAGTTTCTGGGTCAGTCTCAAGGGTAGGCCAGCATAGAGCGAGTTAACAGTAGTCTAGCCCGGCGGTGACCATTGCATGGATTACTGTCACTAGGTCAGGGTGCAACAAGAAAGGAGTCAGTTGTCGTGTTTGCCGTAGATAAAAGAACACCAGCCTGGCAGTGTTCGTGATTTGGGCCTCCATAGATAAGGAGGTGTCCAGGACCACACCCAAATTCCTGATGGTTTGCGTCAGTGTCAGTGGTGCCCCGTTAAGGGTGGGAAGTCTATCCCCAATCCTCAGGGCCCTCCAGCCACAGAACCTCCATCCTGGCTTTGATCTCAGCCACAATTTTTAAGCCATCCCACCACAGCCTCCAAACCTTTGGCCAGATTTTGTGGGGTGGTATCTGGGTGGCCATCCATTAACAGGTATAGCTGGATGTCATCAGTGCACTAGCCCCAAATGCCATACCAGCTGGGTGAGGGGGTGCCTATAGATGTTAAACAGCATCAGGGAGAGGACTGCCCCTTGAGGCATGCTACATGTTATGGGGTACCTAGTTGACACCCTCTCTCCCAAAGCCACTCTCTGTCCCCAGCCAAGGAGAAATGAGGACAGCCATTTCAGGACTACCCCACAGACTCCCATGTTGGCAAGGCCATGAGATCATAATCGATTGTGTTGAACACTGCCATGAGATCGAGTAACAACAGCAGCGCCAACCAGCCTTGATCCAACTGTCTGCGGAGATTGTCTGTCAGAGTGACCAGCACCATTTCCATCCCATGGCCGAGGCAGAAACCAGACTGGGATGGATCTAATGCTACGGAGCTGCTTGGCTAACTTTCTCTCAGTTACCATACCCAGAAACAATACATTTGAAACTGGGCAGTAATTGGAAGGATCCATAGGATCCAAAATTGGTTTTCCCAAGTTTTTTTCAGACCCTCTGGATAGACCCCTATCTCCAGGGACAGATTGATAACGTCCATCAGTGGGCCCCTTATCCTCCCATCACTGGTTTTCACCAGCCATGAGGGACATGGATCCAAGAACCATGTGGCTGACCTAACAGCACCCAAGATCCTGTCTACATCAGCATGGAAGAGTCAGCTGAAGCTATTAAATACCAAATCCAAAGGTGGCCCAGGGGCCTTCAGTTCACGTACTGTATCAACAGCCAGTAGTTAAAAAAAAACAAAAAAAAAAACACTGACTCCATCTGTTTCTGGGCACAGTTCAAATGACTGACATTCTCTAATGCCCTCAATGATCCCAGAGTAGGATATTCTTGAGGGCCACTCACTCCTGTATCAACATGCTCATCAGCTATATCAGAGGGCATCCTCTTAAGGGCATTCCCTGCCCCTAGTTACTGGGATGAGGACCTTTTCTGAGGAAAATCTGGATCCCCCATTTCCCAATATACCTGGTACCTGTTGCTAATGTCTTCTGGGCTCCAGGTGAAACGTTCTTTTTAATGCTTTTCATCGCATATATGGGTGGCCATTCACTTCTTTTGTGTATATGAAAAGAAGCTGACATATTATACAGACCTTGGCCAATCTCAGTCAGAGTAACCCAGTCTTATGTGAAGGAGTTCTCCAGGATCTCAGCAAGAGGGAGATCTTGTCCAACACATGGTGCCCAAGATCACTTTACCTAACAGTGGCAGGGATTGAACTTGGGGCTTTTGGCATGCCCCAAATCACTGTGACCGATTTCCCACAATGCACTGCCCCAGCATCGTTCTTCCTTTTTCCCCAATTGAGTGCTTGAATTTCCCACTATTTGCTGCAGGGTGCATTTTGACCCACGGCTCCACCTGATTTCCCCCGCAGCTTCAGTGATCCTCAAAAACCAGGATCACGGAAGCTGCGGGGGAAATCGTGCGAAGCCGTGGGTCAAAATGCGCCCTGCGGCAAATAGTGAGAAACTGAAGCACGCAATTGGGGAAAACAGAACGATGGCGGGGCAGCGCGTTGTGGGAAATCGGTCTGTGTGATTTCATTGCTGGATATTCATATCTGTCACCACTGGATGTAATATTTGGTTGTTTTGTTGTTTCAGATGTATGATTGCTAGCTGCCAAGAATGCCTCTATGGCAGAATGGGGGGGGGGCATGAAATCACATATAAATTAAAAAAAATAGAATAACGTCAGGGAATTTGGAAGGGATGTTTCACTGAGCATATTCAATAAAGACTTTAACAGTCTTCAAAGTATTACTTTCCTGGATGCCAATTTATTTGTTAGTTTCCGTAGTCACTTATATGTAAACTCCAGATTACAACATAAAACTACAGCGGAAATGAATTCAGCATAAAAAACAAGATTAGGATTTAGTAACAGGCGATCTTTTGATATGGAAGCCATTTTCAAACTGTATGATAATGTCTTCCACACCAAATGGAAGGGTGAAAAAAAAAAAAGAATGCTCCTGAAATAGAACAAGATTAATGGTTATCTTTTCCAACCAGTATTAACTAAATGGGTAAAAGTAAGCAATCTCTGTACATTTATTGCCCGATAAAAAGGCCAGTTTTGAAGGAATTGGAATATAATTTAAAGAATCTTAATGCGGAATAAAATTTGCATACTGAGAGTGGGGTTTAGCTTCGGCATGCAGTACTGAGTGTCAACAAAAAAAAAGTTTTCATCTGTCAGTACTATCGGGTTACCCATCCAAAGTACGCCTCTGTGACAGATTCTCTCAATAAAGCCCTGACTCCTTCTCAGATAGAGAATTAAAGCAGAATGCGGAAAGTCCAGTGATAAAATCTTCAGCATCTTTAGTTGAAGGATTGCACAGAGTAGATGATAGGGAAGAACTTTCTCTGCATGAGACTCAGGAGAGCCACAGCCAGTCAGATAGTTTCAGGTGGGCAGCCATGTCGGTCTGCAATAAAAGAGCAAGATTCGAGTCAAGTAGCACCTTAGAGACCAACAAGAACTCCAAGGTATAAGCTTTCGAGAACCAAACCTCCCTTCATCACATAATCTTGTTGCCCTTTAAAGGTGCTACTGGACTCGAATCTTGCTCTGTGTGTTCATTTGTGTGTGTGTGTGTGTGTGTGTGTGTGTGTGTGTGTGTGAAGTGCCATCAAGTCACAGTCAACTTATGGTGACCCCATAGGGTTTTCAAGGCAAGTGATCAAGTGGAGGTGGGCTGTGGTCACACTGGCGGCTTGGCGCGATATTGTACTGCCTCTAATTGAACCGGTTTAAAGTGTTGCGGGACATATCAGCCACACAGCACACCCTGCTGTGGGTTACCCACGGAGACATCCTGTGGTAAAGCCTCCCCATTATTGCAGCACATCAGCCAGGGAGCGTGCTGCCAAAAAAATGTCAAAAGTCATGCACACACATAAGTGCACGTGCATGTTCTCATGCGCACATAGGCATTTTTTTAAAAAAAAACCCTCTTTAGCGGCAGAACGGATCTGCAGGTTCAGATTGCCAAATTTATTCTGCACATGTTCCCACACATTCAGACATCCAGCCATGCTCAGTGATTACACGGGGAACCAAAATCACCACTTGTGATGTGGTGCCTTTTTAACCCAGCTCCAAGTCATCCTATGACAGCATACATATAGCTGGGGAATACCTGACAGATGTGGTTGTCTGACTGCTCCCATTTGATCCAGAGAGGAGGAGTGGCTGTGTTGGGCCAAACTGCTCATGTGACCACAGCTGTGGTTTGCCATTGCCTTCCTTTGTGTTCTCAAATCCAAGTACTGACCCAGCTTAGCTCCCAAGATTTGACAAGATCAAGCTACACTATGCCGTTCCACATCTTGAATTTTGCTCTACTATCACTCAAAGTAGATGGTACTGACGGACCAATGGTCTACCTTGATATAAGACAAATTGATATAAGCAATTTTTCTCCAGGCCAGTTTGGCTGGAGGTCCTGGAGCATTGTTTTTTTGGGGGTCATCTTCTGGGTGTGAAACAGCGGTCACTGGGGTGGGGGGGAGGTATTTGTGAATTTTCTGCATTGTGCAGGGAGTTGGATCGGAGGTCCCCTCCAACTCTATGTTCCTATGATTCCATGATATGTTCATATATGTAACGGATAGTCGATCTTCCCTGAAAAGGCCATCTGTACCAGCCAGTTTGTTTGCATGAGGGTGCTGTTCCAGGAAGGATGATATCCTCTTTAGTCAGGGTCACCATAAAGTGCATCTCCTGCTGGCTTGACTAAGATTATCCACCATACTCCAAGCTTGGCCTTTTCCAGTCATGGCCACAACATTATGAAATGGCCTGTGTGAAGTGGTTAGGAAGGCACCATCTTGGATGGCTGTTAGGAGAAGCTGTAAAGTTGTCTCGTTTGAAAGGGCCTTTCAGCAATATTTGGAACATTTCTTTTGCTAGAGGACCAGTGGACTTGAACCATTGCATGGGCTAGTCAGCTGTGCATTCTTATTCTGTTTAAAAAAAATCTTCAAAATTGGTATTGATGGGACCTTTGGGGGGAAACTGGCATGTAAAGCTTTAAATCAATCAGTAAAATCAGAAACCAGCAGCTGCTGGAAACTAAGGGTGAGACTGAAGGACCAACATCTAGCATCATGTCTGGCAGTCCCCAACTTCTCAGTATTCTGTCAAGCCCCAACAGATGCTGCAGTATTTGGTGATGTTTCTTACTTCGCATAGGAATGGAGGGGGGAACTCTACATGCCAACCAGTGGCTTCACATAGAAGGATAAGGTGGCTGTGCAAGACATAGCAAGAGGGACACAAAGTTCAAGGGGGAAAAGGTTTAAAATAAAGCTAGGAGAGTGACCAGTGAAGTCCCCTGTCCATCTCTTATGCTAATGCCAGATTCTTGTCCATAATGGATTTTTAAAACTTTAAGGTTTTTTTGAAACCCAATCTGAACAAAACAAGGTATAAATGCCTTTAGAAATAGCATTGTGTCTGCTGTTTCCCATCTCCATCACCGAGCAGGCGGTATGAGTGCTCTTGGACTTGTCCTCTTGGGCTCATAAAAGTGTACTCTCCCCACTCCCCAAGTGGTTGAGAGTTCTGAGGGCATCACTTCCCAGCTTTAGCTCCATTGAGATGAAAAGGCAACGGAGACTGACAATTGCTGTAATCTGTGGTTTATTTGCAAATTTACGCGCAGAGCGTTAATGAAGGCGAAGGGGTTATGCTGCAATGCAGTCGCATCTACATCAAATCAGATCCAGAGAGAGAAAAAGAGACTGCGAGGGAGAGTTTTGAGTTTCCCCCGTTTTGACCATACCAAAAAAAGAAAGAAAAAGAATCCCCATATAAAATGTTGCCGCTTTGTTATACTAATCAAATCTGTCAGTCATTATTTTCATGCTTTTTTCTGTTTACCTGCACTGTTTTGTTTCCTATGAAATGTCCACATTTCTTCAATGCAATGTCTTTATGAGTCAATTAGCATTATAGCTCCTCCCCCCATGTGGTGGTGGAAAGTGCCATCAAGTCACAGCTGACTTATGGTGACCCCGTCGGGTTATCAAGGCAAGAGACTTCCGAGGGGGTTTGTGATTGCCTGCCTCCACGTCGTGACTCTGGTCTTCCTTGGGGGTCCCCCATCCAAACACTAGCTGGGGCTGACCCTGCTTAGCTTCCGAGATCAGATGAGATCGGGCTAGCCAGTCTGGGCTATCCAATTCAGGGCAATGGGGTTAATGAATGCAAACAAGCCTAAATCGCTGAAAATTAAAGACCTAAAACCAACGGCCAAAAAAGCTACAAAAATACTTCAGTTAAGGAACAGCTACCTACCTATGCATTCTTCCCTATTCCTCCTCAAACTAGAATTATGGAAGAATGGAATCCAAGGCACTGTCAAGTCACAACTGACTGTTGGTGACCCCAGCCAGTGGCTTTCAAGGCAAGTGAGAAGCAGCGGTGGTTGGCCATTGCCTTCCTCTGCAGAGTCTTTCTTGGTGGTCTCTCTTCCAAGCATCAACAAAGCTTAGCTTCTGAGATCTGATGAGATCGGGCTACACCATGCCGCCTTCCGTCTCCAGAGAAGAACTACCAGAACAATTAAAAAAGCAAGTTCTGGTGCAATTCCAGTTCTCAAAAATGGGCAAGATACCAGACCTGGAAGACTCCCTTCATTTACACTGGAGACCCCAGTACATTTCCCTTTAGACTGGGATTTGGATTGGATTCCTCCTGGTTTTGAATCTCCTTCATTAAAATCTCTGCATAATAAACAGTGAAATATGAATGCTCATCCCAGAACACCAGTAAAGAAGGTACGTTGGAGATGAGGGTGGAAAGAAATGGAAATTCTCTGAAAGTTATTTATGTTTGATTTCTGCTTCCCCTGCATACCTGTAACCATCTTACAAGGATATACGATCTCAATTAAGTCAAACCAGAAGTTTATTCTGGTATAAAACCAGTGGATTCCATCTGAAGAACTTTGAGCAGAAGAAAAAGAGCCATGAGCTTATTCAACAAATGACTAGGCACACTCTTGTGCCAGAAGACAAGCATTAATGCAACAGTGCTCCTGTTTCCCTTGTGGAAGATGCTGCAGAAGTGGAGCACCATCTTTGGCTTTGATGTTTATTTTGCTCATGAAATTAGGGTTGGAAACTCTTGGAGATTTGGGGGTGGAGTCTGGGAAGAATGTTGTTTGGGAAGGGGAGGAGCTTAGCAGGGGCATGATGCCATATTGTCCTCCAAAGCAGCCATTGTCTCCAGGATAATTGATCTCTGTAACATGGAGACCAGTTCTGGGAGAACTCCAGCCCCCACCTGGAGTTTGAAAACCCTGCATTCAACACTCCTGTGCAAGGTGCAACCCAGCCCTTCTGCGTCCACAAGATGTCTTCTTTGCAGTGGACACAGCCCCCTTTGGATCCATCCAGCTCTTTCTTCTTCCTAAAAGTCCAAATTCTAACGCTTGTGGGAAGGTATCTCCTGCTCCTTGGAACTTCTGCAGAAAGAGTCAGCCTCCTGAAGGTCAGAGAAGAGACAGCCAGAATTTAATTTCAATGTTTTTAATTATGTGTTAATTACTATTTTATATCCCCAGATGGTCAGAAGGAGGAAGCCAAAGGGGCTGATGGCAGGTGCATATGAAAGCAACGGGGAGATTGTCCTTGGTCTGGTCACAGGTCTTCTTGGTGTCAGTCCCGACCCTCTGAAATAGCCTGCCCCAGGTGGAGAAGAGGCTGCCTTCTCTGGTGACTTCCATAAGTTGCTGTAAGACAGTCTTTTTCTAGAGTGGTTTTAGTTCAGTTTCTGACCTATATGTTGGCTGCAGGATTGCCTCCAGCTGGCTAAAATGTAGCACCTCCTCTAAAGCACAGTTGACACAACCATGGGCAGGTGAATATGAATTACATAGCCTCATATCTGCATCTGTATGAGTATATCTTGCTCCAAAGGGTTGGCCAGTCAGCCAGATATTATGCACGCAGAGATCATAGGATAGCTTGTGCATCTTCATGATTCTGCCTTGCAGCATGTAGTTTCTGACACAGAATTTATTTTTTTTCATCGACTCAGTGGCTGTCATTGTATATCCTCACCCACCTCTTGCAAGACCTCTGAGTCCAGTGTGTCCTCGAAGCTGAGTTAGTGTGAGCTCGCTCACAGTTTTTTAGCCTCCGGCTCACACATTCCTGTCTTAGCTCAGGAAGGATGGCTCCACAGCAAACTAATTTATGCAGTAGCCACATCGCACAACTTCAGTGCCAGTAGCTCACAAAGCAGAATTTTTGCTCACAAGACTCCACAGTTTAGAGGGAACATTGAGTCTCATCCTCGATTTTGGCCACTAGTTGATTGGCGAGGTCGTGTGATTTACAGGGCAATCCTGAACCAAGTCACACATTTCTAAGCCCACGGAAGGCAGTGGGCTCAGAAGGGCACAGCTTTGTTTAGGCTTTCCCTGTTTGCTTTAGATTTTGATTATGGCTGTATGCTTAGCTTTGCCTTTTGCATGATTCACTCCGCCATATTCTTGTTTAATGGTCAACACACACAACTTTCTGCCTGAGAAACGGCCTTAATTATTCAATCTGTGTATTTTGTTTTCGTCTTTTTTGTTGTTCTCCAGTCTGGAGAGTTCCTAATAATTTACCAAAAATAATTACATCGGCTGCTAGTAAATCCCGTCCTCCTTTTTTTGATTCCGGGTCTCAGCTTCCAGCTTGCTTCTCTTCTGAATTATTTCATCAATGGAGAGGGATCCTGGCAAGCGGAGTCTCCAACTGCTAAGCATACATGCTTGCCAGAGGTGATCCCAGCTTCTCTGAGCACTGATAAGAGAAGCCTCAGGATAAAATGTAGACCCTGATTCAGAATCCCACTTTCAGAATTCCATACCAGCATTTTATAGCAGTTCTATAGGGGTTGTTCTGGGTGGGAAACTGGCCATACCTCTGAGAGTATAGAACTGGATTAAAACAAGATTAGAATATTATTTCATTCATTTATTTATTACGTTAGACTTAACAGCCTGCCCTCTGTGCGGCAGGGCTCAGGGCGGGTCACAACATTTAAAATTTTATTCCCCAATTAAAATTTGACTGTAGCATTAAAATGGCAAAAATAATGCTATAACCAGTTCTACAAAAGATGGCGCAGTAAGGGCAGGTAGGAACGGCCAGTGATGACAGCCCATCGCTTATCCTCAATGATAGGCCTGGTGGAACATCTCTGTCTTACGGGCTCTGCAGAATTGTTTCATGTCTCGCAGCTCGGGTCTCATTTGACAGAGAGTCCCACCAGGTTGGTGCTAGAGCCAAAAAGGCCCTGGCTCTGGTCGAGGATAACCAGATAGCTTTGGGGCCAGGGATCACCAGTAGGTTGGTATCAGCTGAGCATAATGCCCTTTGGGGGACATACCAAGAGAGGCGGTCCTGCAGAAAAGAACTACTGCAGGGTTCCCCAACATGGTGCCCACACCTTTCCTGCTGCCTGCCATTTTTTGTTTTTGGCAAATGGGCAAGCCTAGGTGGGGTTTCTGCCCAGCAGAGCTTCTCACTGGTCATCAGAGATCTGCTTGGCTGTGCTGATTAAAATTCATGTCATTTTGGTGGCAGCTTCCACAACAGTATTGGTTTTAATCTCTCTCTCTCTCTCTGCTTTCCCAGGGTATTTTTAAAAACTACTCCTCTTGTCCCTTGTATTTGGGCTTCTTCTCTGTGTGTGTGTCTCTCAGCTTTCAGTGGTGGCCATTTTGTGGTTATGCCCTCCATCCTGTGTTAGAATTCCAAAGGTGCCCACAGGGTCAAAAAGGTGGGGGACTCTGACCAATCGGATCAGACCAAAGGTCCACCAAGACAAGCATCCCATTTGCTACAATGCTCAACCAGGTGGTTGTGGAGGGTCTACGAACAGGGCATGGAGGCTATGTCTCTCCCTACTGATGTTCCCCCAGCAACTGGCATGCAGAAGTATACTGTCTCTCAACTGACGTGTGATTTATTCATAATCATTGAGGTACGCAAATGTTTTAAAGGACTTAAACTCCTGGCCATGGCTGTATCTTGTGTCAGTGACATTCATAAGTGAATTGCGCATTCTGTGGCAAAGTACTGCATTTGTCATTCGATGCCTTAGGGTGTTCAGCAAATTCCCTGCCTGCATGCCATGCGTGCCATCCTAGTTATAGCCTCCACAGATCTGTGAGCAGGCCCAGTTGAAACTTAAACCATTCTAAATAAGTTGTATGGAGAAGAAAAAGAAAAAGAAGCCCGACCCGACCAGTCTTCCAGAACCTCAGTGAATTCCTTCTCAGCCCATAAGTGAACATCCAATCCCTGTAATGCTCATCTCCAGAGCAGGAGGATAAGAAGATGCCAGGCAAAAGACCTCTGTGTGAGCCATGATGCATTGTTATGCACACAGAAGCATGCCTTCTGCCATATATTTGGTATGCAGAAGCGACAATGAAAAGATGCTGTGGATCTAGAGCCCCCAACCTCCGGTCTTGTCAGATCATGGAAGCTAAGCATGTTTGGCCCTGCTTAGTATTTGAATGGAAGACCCCCAAGGAAGTCCAGGGTTGCTATGCAGAGGCAGGCAATGGCAAACCACCTCTGAACATCTCCTGCCTCAAAAACCCTATGGGATTGCTGTAAGTCAGCTGCAACTTGATGGCGCTTTCCACCAACAACAACCTCTGGTCTGATCATGTGTTACAGGATTGTTAAGGGCTCAGTTCAATATTTTTATAAATGATCTGGATGAGGGTGTGCAGGGGCTACTCATTAAATTTGCAGATGACACCAAATGGGAAGGAACAGCAAACACACCAGAACATAGAGATAAGATTCATCAACATCTGAACGCACTGGACAAGAGGGCAGATGTGAACAAGAGACAATTTAAGAACAATAAGTGTCGAGTTCTACACCTGGGTAACAAAAATGAGGAACACACATACTGGATGCTTCTGGGTAGCAGTGTGTGTGAACATGATCTCGGGGTATGGGTGGACCATAAGTTAAATATGAGCAGCCAGTGTGATGCACCGACAGAAAAGGCTAATGCAATCTTGGGGTGTTTCAACAGAGGGATAACATCCAAATCACAAGATGCCATAGTCCCACTGTACACTGCATTGGGTGCTGTTCTGGAGGCCTCATTTCAAAAAGGATGTGGACAGACTGGAGCGGGTGCAGAGGAGATTGACAAGGATTATCTGGGGCCTGGAGACCAAGAAGCCCTAGGAGGAAAGGCTGAGGGACTTGGGGATGTTTAGTCTGGAGAAGAGGAGGTAGAGGGGGGACAGGATTGCTCTCTTGAAGTATTGGAAGGGCTGTCACTTAGAGGAGGGCAAAGAGCTGTTCCTGTTGGCAGCAGAGGACAGGACTAACAATAATGGGTATAAATTAAGGGCAGGAAGGTACCAGCTGGATATTAGGATTTTTTTTTTACAGAGTTGTGCAACAGTGGGATTGGCTGCCTAGGGAGGTGGTGAGCTCCCCCTCACTGGCAGTCTTTAAGCAGCAGCCGGAGAAACACTTGCCAAGGATGCTCTAGGGCTGATCCTGCACTGAGCAGAGGCTTGGACTAGATGGTCTGTAGGGACCCCTTCCAATTCTGCGATTCTAGGGCCGAGGACAGACTGGCAATCTGGAGCGCAGTGCGAATGGGCGAAAAAGCCCCAGGGCCAAGCCGTCCCGTGGCTGCCCGTTCGCACTGGCTCCAGTGCTGCGGGACCTTACCTGAAAGGAGGTGGACTGGCGCGTCCACTCTTCCTCAGCCGGCCCCTGGAGCCTCCACTGGGGTGGTGAGCAGCGCGGGGCTGTTCCAGCAAGGCACGGCCGGGACAGCTGGTTCACACTTCCGGCCCCGCTTTCTGACGCATCCACACTGCCAGGAAGCGGCAGGGACGTGCGCCCAGACAGCCAGAAACCAGCTCCAAGAGGTCTCCGGCTGCAGCGCGTGGAAAGCGCCTCACATGCGGGTAAGTGCGGCCCGCTGACGGGGGACAGCTGCAGCAATCTGGACGCCCTCTCTGCCTCCGCTTCTAAAGCGGAGGCAGGGCGGGCCAGATTGCCAGTCTGTCCTCGGCCTAGGATTCTATACGGCTGGGAATTGGTTGCTGTCCAGGGTCCTGAATTTAACTGCCCTTTTTTAAAAACAGGTATTTTCTTCTTCTTCAGGTCTATAATGCCTCACTTCAGTTCAGAATTGGATAAAAATCTCTCTCTCTCTCTCTCCCCCCCCCCCTCACATACACACACACACACACTTTCAAGCTAAACTGTTTTATTTGCTGGTAAAAACAGAGCAGACGAAGACAACTGTGATACAAGCGTTCTTTGCCTCCCACTAGATATCATGGGAGGCAGGGTGGCAGTTTTCAGCCATATGACACAGTGAGATAAGGCACAACAATAGAAACCCAAACAATGCAGCTCCAGCCCCTGGAAGCCTGGAAGTCATGATCCCAATGTATTCACACTTTGCCACCAACACTGGGGAGTGAAACTGAATTTCCTCTTCCCAGAGCCAAACAGCAGGAGGTCTCAAGTTACAAAACTTCCTGTCTCTCACCCAGGTGGGGATCCAGCTACTATCCGAAATGGGACTCGCACAGAGAAAGGAGACTGATGTTCTAAAACAGCATCATGCCAGTTCAAGCTCATCAAAATCGGTGGCTAGATTTCTGTCCTGCTTCCGAGAGCCAGAAACCGCAGTGAGTGTTCTTTATGATGGGGCTGTCTTGGTGATACTGTGATCCTGGCAAATAACTTGCTTGAAAATTGGATAGGCCATGCTTGCTGTGCCCATTCACTCTCAATTCAAGCAACCCCGGTCTCAAATTGCCAGTTGGTTCCCAATTTTAAAACACATCATGCTTCATGTATATTTGTGACTGCCCAGCTGGTGCCGTTCATCAACCACTGTCAGTGCATGCTTCAGACGTACTGGATTCCTGGGGCTGATGGGAATTGTAGTTTTCTCAGTTTTCCAAAGCAACTTGGAAGGCAGTGAAAATGACAGTTTCCATCAGCCTCAGCAGGAACTCATGCTGACAGGAACTAGGAAGAGTGATTTACAGGAAAGATGGGCCACAGCCAGGGCCGGTCCATTGCTTAAAGTACCATCCTCTGCAGCAGATTATGCTCCCTCATCAGAAAAGTAAAGTTTGAGACTAGTGGAAGGGGAAACTGTTTTGCTCAGGGCTGAATCAATTGATTGGAGGGAAGAGGCAGGTACCTCCTGAAATGTATGCATGCATGTTTACTTTGTGTATCTTCCGTCAAACATATGGGAATGTCTGTTGAGCATTTTTTAGTGTTCAGGAGGGATGCTCACAAAAAAATTGTGAGTAGCTTTGGGGCTAACAAAGATCAATTGCCCATAATTAGGATCCACTTTCCCTGTCCATTAGGCCAAGGTCATATGTAGATGCCAGTACCCATCCTTCCTTCCTTCCTTCCTTCCTTCCTTCCTTCCTTCCTTCCTTCCTTCCATCCATCCATCCATCCATCCATCCATCCATCCATCCATCCACCCACCATTCTGCTCATTCATATAGTAATATCCTGCCTTTCTCTCACAGCTAAAGGTGACTTTTAATTCCAAATTAAAATAATCCACAATGAAATAAAACCTCATTACTGCCTCTCCCCAGGGATATTTGTGTACGTTGAATGTTTTCGAACTGGAATGGCTTAAAGCTTATTCTCCATTAGAAGCCCTAGCAAATAACTACACCAGCTTGTTGTAGTGGTTAAGTGCGCGGACTCTAATCTGGGAGAACTGGGTTTGATTCCCCATTCCTCTACTTGCACCTGCTGGATGACCTTGGGCAAGCCATAGCTTTGCACCAGCTGTTCTCTCAAGGACAGTTGTCTCAGAGCTCTCTCAGCCCCACCCACCTCACAGGGTGTCTGTTGTTGAGAGAAGAGGAAGGGGTTTGTAAGCCGCTCTGAGACTCCTTCAGGTAGTGAAGGGTGGGGTATAGATCCAATCTCTTCTTCTTCTTTACATGGGGAGACAGAGCGAAGGCAGCAGCTAGAGGAGCAGAACTGGTGCATGGGGACACATAAAAAGAGACAATCATTTAGATATTCGCGTCCTCGGCTGTATTGCTACCCCCAGCCAAAGATGATTGGGATAATGTGGGTGATTTGCTGCCATTTGTTTTATTACCTTCTTTTAGCCTAGTCCAAACTACTTTAATTGCACATACTTTATCTGTTTTGTTTGAATCACTCATTCTCCGCCTTTTGGAAGATGCCCCCCCCTCCAGGTGCCTGAGTAAAGTGACCAGTACCAATGAAACAAGTTAACAGAATCAATAAAACAGACACACACTAAGATGGATGTGTTAAATTGCTACGGCAGGCTTGTTGACCTGTAGGGGTCTTTGTGTGCCTAGAATGACAATGTTGAAGGATATCAAGTTGCTTCCTGTTGTTTCGAGCTCAACTCAAGGTGATAGTTCTTTTCTAGACTTTCAATACTAGGGCTTCTTATATCTGAACGATTCTTCTTCCTGTGTCTACCCCTTTGTCAATTAAGTTCAGTTCTACAATTTCTACTTGAAGTGTTGCCATCTTGTTCTTAGGCGAGGTCCTCCTTGTCGAAGTGGCATTTTGTTTCTGGTATGGTACCTACTGTGTGGCTCAGCCTGCCAACGGAGACCTTCAGGGCACCATCTCTGATATTGTTCGATAAATTATGTATGTCTACATTGTTATGCCAGGCATTTGTGGGCTGGCTTTTTCTCTGAAGGCAGTCAAGTGGAAGAGCACTCAGAATGTTCATACGTTTGGCTATGTCTGTTTGATGGCTGTTCAGATGTTTTCGACGAGTGATGTTGAGCCGGTAATATTTTGTGGTGTTTGATAGCTTTACATAAAATACTTTGAATATTTGGAAGGAAATTTGGGAATATACATCTGGCAGTCCTTTAGGTTTTCTGGTTCTAACTCATTCGGGATGAGACAGGTCAAAACCAGTCCTTTGAACGGTAGGAAGAAACAGAACGGGTTGAGGAGGAATGTTTTGAAAGTTGGTAAGATGTTCTGAACACCTGGTTCCAACCTTACGCCTATGTTCTAAACCAGTTGGAATTTTGGAGAGTTCTTCAAAGGTAACCCTATGCAAAGCGACGCAGTCATCTAATTTGGATAGGAGCTGGGCATGGATAAAATTACCCAGACTATTTCTGTCCAGAAGGATTCACAGATGAAAAAATAATCTGTTCTGGAGAAAGGCTTTTTTTTTATTATTGGTTTTACAAACTTACAAACTAAAAACAACATAAGTTTTTTTCACAATCATTTTGAGCCTCTATACAGTTTCAACCACTTATAGAATTTGGACCATGTCTCTTCAGGATCTTTACATTTCTCAGTATTTAACATATAACTCAATTTCTCCAGTTTTTTTTGTTTTTGATCTGATATCTGATTAGCCCTTACTCAACTAAATAAAAAGAGTATGTATTGCATGATTGGAGGGAGGGAGGGAAAGAATGAGGGTGAGTCCAAAACAAAACCTGGTGGGTCCCCAGGGCTGCTGCACACAAGTAGCCAAACCATTGTTTATTTAAAAAATATATATTTAGGAAATTTTATTACACTTTCTGTAAAAATAAAGATTTATTCTATAGTCAACACTTTAAAATCATGCAGCAAGAAGACTAGAAAAACTAGCTTAACTATCTAACAGTGTTCAGGACTTGGGGTAAATGGCACAAACCTTAAATTCAAGAGTCAAAGGCCAAAGCTTGGGCATTCTCTATGCTGCTAGCGATTGTAGTTCAAGCAGGTCATAGTTCAGGCCATCGAAATCTCATCTAGTCTCTCTTCTTCAGGGCCTTAGCTCAATTACAGTTTTGGGGCCCAGCAACATCAGGTGAGGATGGCATCCAATCAGGATGCATTTTCAGGAGAAGCCTCTAAAAGATTACCTCATCACCCTAGTTTGGTGTAGTGCTTAGGAGCGTGGACTCTAATCTGGGAGAACCGGGTTGGATTCCCCACTCCTCCACATGCAGCTGCTGGTGTGACCTTGGGTCAGTCACAAGTTCTCTCAGAGCTGTTCTTTCAAGGGCAGTCCTTGAAAGAGCTCTCTTGGCCCCACCTGCTTTACAGGGTGTCTGTTGTGGGGAGGCGAAGGGAAAGGAGTTGGAAAGCCACTCTGAGACTCCTTCAAGTAGTGAAAGGCAGGGTATAAATCCAATCTCCTCCTCCTCCCCTTCATACGGACTGCAGGTTCTCACAAGAAGCTACTGGAAGATGATAAGAGCTGTGTAGGCCAAGAGCTCAGTTAGTAACAGCTGCAGGATGTACCAGGTCTGCTACTATTCGCATTAGCCCTTGAGGGGAGGCCAAGGGTGCTTTGCCTCCCAGTGGAAGATCATGGGCACTCCATGAAATTGCTAAGCAGTCGAATTAGAATGGATAAAAGTAAGTACTTCTTCACCCAAAGGGTGATTAACATGTGGAATTCATTGCCACAGGAGGTGGCGGCAGCTACAAGCATGGACGGCTTCAAGAGGGAATTGGATAAACATCTGGAGCTGAGGTCCATCAGTGGCTATTAGCCACAGAGTATAGATAGAACTCTCAGTCAGGGGTAAGTGATGCTCTGTATTCTTGGTGCTGGGGGGGGGGGGCAACAGTGGGAGGGCTTCTAGTGTCCTGGCCCCACTGCTGGATCTCTTGATGGCACCTGGTGTTTTGGGCCACTGTATGACAGAGTGTTGGACTGGATGGGCCACTGGCCTGATCCAACATCGGCTTCTCTTATGTTCTTATGTTCATAAATAATAGGATTTGCATCACCATTGATGGCAGTCATATTTAAAATCCTGAATGTCAAGTGGAGGTTTAAAGGTATTAAAATCCAACGGTGAAGAAGCGAAAGAATTTCACTTGTTTTCCGCTCTGTACTTTTCATAGCATGGGTTAGAATCGAAGCGGGGGGAGGGGGGGAGAGTTTTCTGTTTGACATTCAGAAAAGCTTTGGGAAACCATTTCTTCTGTTGATATTACCTCAGTCTTCTATTAGAAATTGTGTGTGTGTGTGTGTTTTTGCTGTGCGTGGCCTTGAAGCATGCAATTAAGATAACACTTGATAAAAATCAGCCACACATTTGTTGGGGGGGGGGGGCTTGGGGAAAACACACCATGACTTGTGCTTCCCTGAATAGAACCTCATTGAGATTGTGCCTTTGAGGTCAGGACATGGTTGCACCGTGGGATGACACAAAGTGCTACGCCGGTAATTCTCTATAATGAGATGGAACATAGGTTGTATCCAGCATCCTGATAATAGAATTCAAGGCAACGGAGACAGAGGGAAAAGAGAGAACCGGTCTAAAAGGGCTGCAAAGTCTCATGGGAAATAACTCTCAAGAACAATAGCCTCCTTTTAGAGCTTTTAAATAAGTCAGGACACCTCAGGATTTGTAATTTCTGTTGTTGTTGTTATCGCAAATCCTACTGCTGTCAAAGAATTGGGGGGGGGGCTTTTATGCTGTGTACCACCCGGATTTGTTTTACTAAAAACCTGTCGTCGGGGCTTCAAGATAGCTTGTTTGCTCTTGATCTCTACTGGTGGCAACTGACCCGAGGTTTCACAGGAAAATGGAAAGCATCACGCACAAAGTGACTGTGGACATGAAGTATCCCCCACAGGGAATTTCATGGTGGCGCGTATCTAGCCCGCCCAGTGACCTGCCTCCGCTATTGATGCAATCATTTGTTTCGTTAAAGCATTCTTACTCAATTTCTCTTCCTAGTGGGAACCCAAACTGGCTTGCAAAATACAAAAAGACAATTTAAATCAATGGTAAAATCAATGGTAAAATGTACCAGATCCTGGGCTATTCCTGGATTGGCAGGTTGGGTTCACTCAGGCTCAGAGATGACAAGCAAAGGGCCAACATCTTTTTGGCTTTTGCCCTTCAGGAGACACTTGTGGCCATACCCAACCTAAAGACCCAGAGCAAGGGAGAAGAAGAAGAAGAAGAAGACGAAGAAGAAGAAGAAGAGGAGGAGGAGGAGGAGGAGGAGATTGGATTTATATCCTGCCCTTCACAACCCAAAGGAGTCTCAGAGCGGCTTACAAATGCCTTTCCCTTCCCCTCCCCACAACAGACACCCTGTGAGGCAGGTGGGGCTGAGAGAGCTCTCTCAGGAACTGCCCTTGAGAGAACAGCTGTGCCAGAACTATGGCTTGCCCAAGGTCATCCAGCAGCTGCAAGTGGAGGAGTGGGGAAATCAAACCCGGTTCTCCCAGATTAGAGTCCGCGCACTTAACCACTACAGAAGCTCAACCCAGCAGCTGACATCGAGGGGATGGTTTAAAAAATCACATACATTTTAACAGGAACCTGCAAAGAGATGGGAAACCGGCGGGGGGGGATCAAGACGTTGATTTACACAAAGTAAAAGGACAATTAGCATGCCGGCTACCACACACACACACAGCAAGGATGAGATATTCAAAATTATATGTGGTGCATCAAGGGACGGAAGATCGGACATCCTATGCTGAATTACAGAGAATTTTCCTACTCTGCAGCATCTGCCCAGGTGAGCCTGACCTCGCCAGGTCTCGGCAGCTAAGCAGGGCTGGCAAAAGCTAGACTGGGATGGGGGACCACCGAGGGTTGCTACACAGAGGCTTGCCTTGAAAACCCTATGGGGTTGCTGCCACAAGTTGGCTGGCATTTGCCACCACCAGAGCATCCACGGCACCGTCAAACATTTGGAGTTTTCATTAGGCACCCGCTGAGTTCATTCTGCTGATTCTGGAACATGCAAGGTCTGTTTCTTGCCAGGGCATTTCCCCAGTCCGTCTTCTGTGGATGCCAGAACATGTTTGCTTTCATTCTTTAGAGAGAGGGGCAATTAGACAGAAGAGGATGGCAAAGCCCGTCTTCGTGCCACCCATCCAATTGGTGCTAGATATGACTGCCTGTATATCAAGTGCTGGCCTCGCTCCTCACTGCAGGTCTGGTTTCAGCATGCAGCCTACCAAGTATTCCCCAGCACAGGCCACTGGAAGGGATCAAATAGGATTTGTTAGGCTCCTAGACAGACCATTGGGTCTGTGTTTTCTTCTGTGTTATGGTGCCGTGTGGAGGAACTGTCAGTTCAGTTGGCCTCTGGCTGGTTCCATGTAAACAGGAACATTCAGCATGGGTCCGATGGAAGAAATATATGGAACCGTTGGTGAGCATTCTGCAGGAATCTGAGTAATAAAGGGAAACCAGCCATTTGTGGTATCTTGAGGATAGGAAGGCACTTGTGCCCAGGACATGTTGATTCCTGGACTTCTTATTGGAAGGCTGATGAGGTGGATGGAGCCTCATCTACATGATTTGGACTTGGTATGTGGGCAAAGAAGGGGCTGCAGTGGCTCAAGTGGTTAAGACGCTGAGCTGCAGACCGGAAGGACGGTAGTTCAGCAGTTCAAGACCCGAGTGCCACATGATGGAGTGAGCTCCCGTCTCTGGTCCCAGGTCCTGCCAACCTAGCAGTTCGAAAGCAAGAAACTGCAAGCAGATAAATAGGTACCACTTCAGTGGGAAGGTAACAGCATTCTGTGCCCTTTGGCATTTAGTCATGCCGGCCACAAGACCATGGAAATATCTTTGGACAGTGCTGGCTCCTTGGCTTGGAAACAGAGATGAGTACTGCACTCCTAGAGTCGTATTCAACTGGCTTTCAAGCAAGGGAAACCTTTACCTTTGCTTTTATGTGGGCAAAGAACAGCTTTGAACTGGTGTGGAGAAGCCCAAGAAATTCAAACAGTGGGAGATGACTTTCCAATTTTTTCCCTTGGTCGAAAGAGTACAAGCATTGAAATAAAGGGGAGGCAGATCTGCTGAGATATGCAAAGCCTGCTTAAGTTCCAACACATAATGAATGAAGTTGTGGGGGCCCAGTTTAACCCAAATACTTTATCTAGTAGCTTTATGCTTTGGGTGTGGGTAAAATGGACAAAGAGCATACACTGTCTGGGAAGTCTGGAAGTGAGAAGAAGTCCTTTGGTAAAGTGTGTTGTTGTTTGTGTTTAGGAAGTCTCTGATCTCAGTTTCCTTGCTTGTTTTTACTGGTCCAATTTATAGCACCAAAATCACTTTCCAAGGTTCTTGAATAGTAGGTGATTTCCTTCACCCTTGTTAAATACTTTGTTGTAATTATTATGTATTGTTACTCAGTGAAGTCATTTTAAAAAGCCCTGGGCAGATTATGAGGGGGGGGGGGGATTGAGAGGGGGGGGGAATTTCTTTGCAGGTTTTTGTTCATGACTGTTTCTTGGAAAATGCATGTGAAGAGATGATATAATCTACTGGTTAACACACCCCTGATGTTGATTTTAGATCTAATGCCCACGATGATGGAGAGGGATACTGCCTTTCTGCACTGTTTCTGATCTCACCTAGAACATGTGACTAGCTATGTCTATAGCCAGAATCCCAAATGAGATGGACCATTTGGCCTAACCAATTACAAATCTTGCATTTTTAAAGGATTCGGGAGCTTCAGGGTGTCAAGAATCCCCCCCACACATTTTTTTTTAAAGAAACAGACAATTGGTTGCAATAACACAGTTTTGTCTGCTGTCGTGATGGCCCTTTCGCAGTTTATTGTCAAGGTCAGCTGCCACCTGGCTTTCAGTGCAGAGACTTCCTTGGCTTCAAAAAGAGAATGATATCCCCCAGTTGCATGCCCAGGTCTTATCAGCTTCCCACAGTGGGGTTTTTCAGTGTTGCTGTCCATCCATCTCTGGAATGACTGAAAGGCCTTCGGGAGCAGTCAGCAGCCTTGCCTGGCTGAGGTGGTGAAGGACAGAACACCCCCTATAATCTTCCTTGGCCTATCCCAACGTTTGAAGTTGCTCACTTGGAATAAGTGGCGGGGGGTGGGAGGGTTGTTCCATTGTGAAGTCTTGCTTTCCTCTGTTCCCGGATTCCATTTTCAGTAAGAGAGTTTCCAAATTGAGCTGCAGAATCCGAGCATGGACAATTTGCTGCCATTTTTTTAAATTTGTTTTTCGGATTTTTATTCCACCCTCTCCCAATGCTTGCTCAGGGCGGATCACAGCAAAACAGAGCCGGAGACTTTTTACAATAAAATCACGTTGCATTAGATTCATGAAAACAGTACAATTCAAGAGGTAGCAGCGATTACATAAAAAACCTATTAGGGCCCTGCAGATGGAACCAATGGGTACTTCAGTAGATAGGGAACTAGAGCAGGGAGGCCAACGGAGATGGACTCCTGCCGACTCCCCGGAATGCCTGGCAGAACAGCTCTGTTTTACAGGCCTTGCAGAATGATAAAAGGTCCCGCAAGGCCCTGATCTCCAGTGAGAGCTGATTCCACCAGGCCAGAATCAGGGCAGAGAAAGCCTTGGCCTTGGTCAAGCCAAGACAGACATCCTTTGGGCCAGGGATAACCAGTAGATCTTGATCCAGTGAGCTCAAGGCTCTTCGGAGCACATATGGGGAGAGGTGGTCCTTTCGGTTCCTTCCCATCTCCAGCCCTCACTGTGCTACTGATACACACATGTGCTCCTGAGCACCATCCAAGCTTCTTGGTATGACCAGCCAGCCATCGCATCCAAATTGTTTTCAGACATGTGGGTATGTCTTAGTAAAACTGTTGGGGGGGGGGGGGAAAGAACCTCACTGCATTCATATGTATGACCAGACTGGCATTTTCACAGTGCAAATATGTGTGTCGGTAACAGGCACATTGGTAACACAAGGGTGAGGAATACGGTCAAATGAATGGAAGGGTAGCTGTGTTGAATGGTGCATGCTTTGATTCTGGGATTAATTTTACAGGTTCTTGTAGTTAAACTGGAACTCAGGAGGAGTGGAGCACCACGTAAAGGGAACACGTTGGACAGACCAAATGAGGAAAGACTTGAGGGCACTGAAAAGTGTGGCATACTGCACACATGCAATGCTCCGTTTAAAATCTAGAAATGCAAAACGGAACGTCAGAGGATTCCGAATACATCTGTTCTGCTTTGGAAACAAGACCAGATGATTCAAAACACCAGGATCGGGCCCATATGGATCCAAAACTTTAACAAAAGAATTGAATCAATAAGCTCTATTTTCTTCCGCAGGATTTTCGGCCTTCCTAACTCTGTTTCATATTTTTCCCTTTGTGCGGAACTGGGCCTCCATCTTATTGAATCCCGGGCGTGGATTACCACTATAAAATATTGGTTGCATTTACATTTTAGCTCTCCTCCCAACAGCCTTTCTGTCCAACTTCTTGCAGACCCATATATTTCTGCCTGGTCACAAACTATAATGAATAAAATCAAAACTATGGGAATAGATTTAGACTCCTTGTACAACTGTGGCGAAACAGCTATTTTGCAGGCGGTGCGGAGGAGGATTTTGGATATAGAGGCCCAAATAATCAATGCTGGGAGTTCTGGAGTCTGTTCTCCACGCTTCCTTGATCTTCCCCTCCCCCAAGCCCCCATGGCTCCCTATATTTCCAATCTAATAGCTCCGCTTCATCGGCGGGTTTTCATGTTAGCAAGATTCAATCTTTTCCCCTCGGCTGTTGTGTCAGGCAGATATAGGGGTATCCCTTATAGGGATAGAACCTGTAGTTGCCTTTCTAGTGAACCCGACTCAGTGGCCCATATCCTTCTACGCTGCCCCCATTACTCCCCTATGCGTAGCTATTTGATTGGCCCCCACCGACCCCCCTCAAGGAACTTCTCTGACAGTGACCTAAAAATTTTACTGTCCGACAGGTTCTCGGCAATTACTCTGTCTGTAGCCGAATTTTTAGCTTATGTTTGGAAGTTAAGGGTAAGGGAGTATAAGGCTTAATCCTCGCTGATTAGTTCCATCCAGTCATGTCGGCTACTGTTTGGTTTACTGCTAGCTGTTTGCTACTGTTTCTTTATCGATGTCCCTGCAGTGTATGCCAATAAAGGTTGTGTATTGTGTATTGTGAAGGACACCAGGATCAAGGGAAAACTCCGATCAGGGGGAAAAAATCTGGAAAACATCCCTAATTCTGTGCAGTTTCTCAGCCACGGAACTCACTTTGTCCCAACAAGCGGAGCAAGGGTTAAGTCGGCGGAATAGCTAACCTCTCCTCCCTCCTCTCCGCAAATTCATTATCGCCTGTTTTCTACTAGCCACACCAGAGCATCTTCCCAGCAATTTATCATGCTTGCGCTCATTTGTTTTCCTTCGGACCGTCTTCCAAACACTCCACTCAGTGACCTCTGGCAATGAGAAGGGACGGTACCCAATCTGAGTCTGGCATTATGCACCGTCAGTGACAAATTGGCTTGCTTTTTCATGTCTGGCAGTTTGGGTGGAGGGATTGGGAAGGGGAAGCAAAAACAATGCGGAGATTGGGTGGAGCGTTGTGGAGTTTTAAGCATATGAGGGTTGGCGGGACGTGAGCCTCCCTCTTATCTCAGCACAACTCAAGGGGAACTCTGCAGCTTCTCAGAACTCTTCTGGCAGTGGGGAGCTCTGTCAAGGGTTTTCAAGGCAAGAGACAAACAGAGACCGTTTGCCATTGCCTGCGGGTGTTGACAGTGACACCTGTGCGAACTCACAGCCAGCGCTGTCCAAAGACGTTTCCATGGCCATGTGGCCGGCATGACTAGATGCTGAGGTGCACAGAACGCTGTTACCTTCCCACCGAAGTGGTACCTATTTATCTACTTGCAATCTCTTGCTTTCGAACTGCTAGGTTGGCAGGAGCTGGGGCCAGAGACGGGAGCTCACTCCGTCACGCAGCTCTCAAGTCTCAAACTGCTGAACTACCGATCTTCTGGTCTGCAGTTAAACATCTTAACCACTTGAGCCACTGCAGCCCCTCAAGGAGCTGGTACTTACCTCTAAAACCCTATACACCAGGGGCCAGCATACCTTCAGGACCACCTCTCCCCATATGAGCCCCGTAGAGCACTAAGGTCTACTAATCAACATCTTTTGGTAGTTCCCAGTCCCAGGGATGTCCAATTTGCCTCAACCTGACCCCTACCTGGTGGAATGAGCTCCCGTATGAGATCTGGGCCCTGTGGGATTTATTACAATTCCGCAGGGCCTGCAAGACAGAGCTCTTCCGCTGGGCTTTTAGTTGAGGCAGTGGGCATCCCTCTGTAGTGGTTAGGTGTGTCGACTCTAATCTGGGAGAACGAGGTTTGATCCCCCATTCCTCCACTTGCAGCTGCTGGATGACCTTGGGCAAGCCGTAGTTCTGTCAGAGCTGTTCTTGAAAAAGAGCAGCTCTCTTAGAGCTCTCTCAGCCCCACCTACCTCACAGGGTGTCTGCTGTGGGTAAGTGAAGGGAAAGGAGATTGTAAGCCACTCTGAGACTCCTTTGGGTAGTGAAGGGTGGGGTATAAATTAAATCTCCTCCTCCTCCTCTTTTTGATTGGTCTCCCATCTGTGTCCTGAATTTGAACAACTGCCTGGGAACTAGACCACTGTTATTTAGCTACTGAGCTATCAATTAGATTCTGCACTGCATTTTTATGATTGTATAATTCTTTGTTTTAAATTGGTTTGAATTGTTGTTGTATATTGTTCCAAGATAGATGGGGGCCGGCCCTGAGCCTGCTTGCAGGGAGGGTGGGATACAAGTTTGATAAAATAAGCAGCAACGCTGGAGTTTTCTTGGCCATAGAATCATAGAGTTGGACCAGACCTCCAGGATCTCTAAGTACTGGCCAAGGCCAACCCTGACTAGCTTCTGAAACATGATGAGATCGGGCTAGCCTGGGCTTCCCGGGTCAGGGAGGAACCATTCTACTGTGATGGCCATCATTCCATAGGCCACAGTGCAAAACCATGCCCCTGAAAGAAGGGCACTTGGCACGAGCCACGGCTGGAATTAAGCCCCAAAGCCACCCACCGGGAACACACATATGATTACACGTCCAGCGGTTGCAGCCAAGAGGGAAGAAACGTCTTCTGTCGCGATGGATGGACATCCCAGAATGACTCATGTGTCTGCGAGCATCCTTCCAGACCAGAGGCAGACTTGGAGGTGACTGTGGCTCACGGGAAAGCCAAGCAGAGTGGCACTTGCCACTTGGCTCAGGGGTGTCAACCACTGGCCCGTCCATTGCCTCCTCCAGCAAAGTGGCAGCAGGACAAGAGGCGGTTGGTGAGCTGGCGCCAGTCACTGCTGCTGCTGAGTCGAGTGGCCTCTGAGGCACTGGCAGGGCTGCGGGAGATTGGCTCTTCTTGCTGGTGGCTGCCAGTGGCTCTCTAGGGCAGAGACTCCCCAGGAAATGGCCCTGTACGTTCTTTGGCTGGTCTGCTTCGGTGAACATTCAAAACTGCTCAACGAGTATCTGCAAATGTTTAATCGGGACACTTGCCAAATACCTGCACATGGCCATGATAAAGATGCCAGCCTCCAGGAGGGACCTGGGGATCCCCTGGAATTAAAGCTCCTCTCCAGAATACAGAGATCCGTTCCCCTGGAGGAAAGGGATGCTTTCGAGAGTGGACTCTAGGGCCTTGTACCACACTGAGGTCCCTGTCCTCCCCAGGCTCCATCCCCAAATCTCCAGTTTGGTGTAGTGGTTAAGTGTGCGGACTCTAATCTGGGAGAACTGGGTTTGATTCCCCACTCCTCCACTTGTAGCTGCTGGATGACTTTGGCCCAGTCACAGCTTTCTCAGAGCTGTTCCCTCAAGGACGGTTCTGGAAAGAGCTCACTCAGCCCCACCTACCTCACAGGGTATCTGTTGTGGGGAGGGGAAGGGAAGGGAGTTTGTAAGCCACTCTGAGACTCTGAGTGAAGGGCGGGGTATAAATCCAATCTCCTCCTCCTCCTCCTCTTCTTCTTCTTTGAGTTTCCCAAATTGAATCTGACAACCCTAGCCCCCCCCCCATGCCCCACCAGTGGCCAGGGGGGACCTGACAATCCTAGGTCATGTAGGCATGTGCACACCGGTCCCTAGTTTGCACTGTAGTGCGATGTCTGAGCTGGATTGTTTCCACCTGGAGATGGGGGCTCCTATAATGTCATGCACCTCTTTGCATTGTGCCTAGAAAACTCACAAGAGAGCCAGTGTGGTGCAGTGGCTATGAGTACTAGACCAGTATCTGGGAGACCCAGGTTCAAATCCCCACTGATGCCATGGAAACTCGCTGGGTGACCTTGGGCCTGGCACATACTCTCAGCCTAATCTACCTCCCCTTGTTGTTGTGAGGATACAATGGAGGAGAGGAGAATGACATTGTAAGCTGCTGTGCATCCCCACTAGGGGAGCAAGGTGGGGTATAAATGAATTAAATAAATAAATACATGTCAGGGAGAAGATTCAGATAAAAGCCTTCTCACTGCTGTTTTGGTCTCTGTGCAGAAGTTGTGCCCTGGGCTTGCCGGCATTGAAAAGAACCAACGGTCAAAGGCTTAGGAGTGGTTAAGTGCGCGGACTCTAATCTGGGAGAACCGGGTTTGATTCCCCACTCCTCCACTTGCACCTCCTGGATGACCTTGGGCAAGCCATAGTTCTGTCCCAGCTGTTCTCTCAAGGACAGCTCTGGAAAGTAGTTCTTGAAGAGCTCTCTCAGCCCCACCGACCTCACAGGGTGTCTGTTGTGGGGAGGGGAAGGGAAAGGATTTTGTAAGCCACTCTGAGACTCCTTCGGGTAGTGAAGGGAGGGGTATAAATCCAATCTCTTCCTCCTCTTCATTGTGAGCAGTCTTGTCGTCAAAGAAATGACTTTCTCAATTTATTTTTAAAAAATAAATAAAATCTAATTAATGTATTATTATTAGTAGTAGTAGTAGTAGGAGGAGGAGGAGGAGGAGGGCCCTGCTTCTGTAGGGCTCTTGGTGATGTACAGCCACATATAAAACAAGATAAAATGTGTTAATTATTATTATTTATTATTTATTATTATTTATTGCATTTCTATCCCGCCTTTCCAGCGAACTGGCTCAAGGCGGCTCACAACATAAACATAAACACTCAAGTGCTTTACAATTTAAAACCATAAATACACAACATTTAAAAAACAACTAACATAGCCGTACTGGCGGCATCTACATGCTCCTGGAGAGTAGCGGCAACAGAAGGTTAAAACATTAGTACAGCATTAAAGGCAATCCAGTGGTGAATAACCAATCCCCATTCCAACTCCCGCCACCAGCTATTGGACAGGGGGGAAGAGGGCAAAATAGACCTAAACAACAGAGAAGGGTGCCAGCCAGGATGGAACTGTGGCTGTCCTCGACCGAAAGCCTGGCGGAACATCTCTGCCTTGCAGGCCCTGCAAAACTGCATCAGATCCCACAGGGCCCTGATGGAATTTGGCAGAGAGTTCTACCAGATGGGGGCCAGGACCAAAAAGGCCTTTCACTGGTCGAGGACAGCCAGCTGTCTTTAGGGCCGGGGATCACCAACAGACTGCTGTCTAAGGAGTGCAAGGCTTTCCTGGGGACATAGCGGAGGAGACGATCCCGTAAGATTATTGAGGACTGGTATGCACAGGTTCTTTAAGTCGTTATTTATCATTTATTTACTTACTTTATACCTGAAACCACCTTTCTCCCCAACGGGGACCCAAAGTGGTATATATTGTTCTCTTCCCCTCCGATTTATCATGGGAGGAGCCATTGCTCAGAGACAGATCACATGCTCTGCATCGCAGACGGCCCCAGGTTCAGTCCTTTGGCATCTTCAGAGTCAGGTCGCAAGGTTGCAGGTGCTGGGAAAGATCTTCCTCTGCCTGAGATTCTGGGGACCCTCAGCCAATCACAGTAGACTGTATTGGTAAGGCCAAGCTAACAAACGGACTCAGCATAATGAGACTTCACAACTGACAGGGCAATAAGGCAGTGATATAGCACGTACTCTGCATCTGGAAGGAGCCGGGTTGAGTCTTAGGCTACCCATGATCTTAGACCAGAGGTCCCTAATGAGGTGCCTGCGGGCAGGGCTATGAGGGGCATTTGTCCAGCAGGTCTTCTGATTGTCTATGCAAATTAAAAGGCATTCTGTTAACCAGGGATTCTGCCCGAAATGTTGAAGAGATACTATTAGAATTGTAGATAACCTCATCCTCTGACATTTTTGGGTTGGCTTCAACTTCTGCGGCAGCCTTTCTGTGACTGTGCCCTCTAAGCTGAGTTAGTGTGAGCTAGCTCAGTTTTTTTTAGCCTCCGGCTCACACTTTTTTTGTCTTAGCTCAGGAAGGATGGTGCCAGACAGAAGGAACTAATTGATGTAGTAGCCAAATAGCTCACTCACAGCTTTAACGCCAGCAGCTTACAAAGTAGAATTTTTGATCACAAGAGTCCACAGCTTAGGGGAAGCATGGTCCACTGCCTTGTGTAAGAATCCCAAAGGCGCCTGCAGGCTCGAAAAGGTTGGGGACTCCTGCCTTAGACCCTGGAGAACCATTATCTGTACTATATTTCATGGAGGGATCAAGGCTCAGTGGGAGGGAGGGGCATGGCTTAGTTGTGGAGCATCTGCTTGGCATGCAAAAGGTCAGAGGTTCAGTCCCGGGCATCTCCAGTAAAGGATTTGGTGGTAGGTGATGTTGGGCTGCAGTGGCTCAAGTGGTTAAGACGCTGAACTGCAGTCCGGAAGGTCGGTAGTCCAGCAGTTCAAGACCCGAGTGCTGCATGACAGAGTGAGCTCCCATCTCTGGTCCCAGCTTCTGCCAACCTAGCAGTTGAAAGCAAGAAATTGCAAGTAGATGAATAGGAACCGCTTCAGTGGGAAGGTAACAGCATTCCATGCACCTCAGTGTCCTGTCATGCTGGCCACATGACCACAGAAAACATCTTTGGACAGCGCTGGCTCTTTGGCTTGGAAATGGAGATGAGCACCGCATCCCTAGAGTTGAATTCGACTGGCTTTCGAGCACGGGAAACCTTTACCTTCACTAGTAGTTGATGTGAAAGACCATGACCTGAGGCCCTGGGGAGCCACTGCCCGTCTGAGGAGACAGTCCTGACTTGGATGGACCAGTGTTCTGATACAGTATGAGGAGCTTCATGTGTCTTGAAGGACCAATGGTCTGAGATCCAGTAGAAGGTGGCTTTGTTTGCACCATTAATACTTGCAGGGACTACTGTTTTCTCTTCTGATTCTTCCCCCTCATCTAGCTGGTAACAGTTGCCTTTCTGAGACACAAGCCCAACACCTCCCATGGACGCCTGCTGATCCTCTGAATCAGAGAGCTCTTTAGCCCTTTCCCCATCACCTTGACGCAAGTCTCTGGGTGAGGCTGCCAGCTATTTTCCCCAAACCTTTCCGTTGCCTGGTTACCAGGTTAGTATTGATGACAAATGCTTGATGACAGGCCAGCTGTTTGGCCCAGCTTCATACAAGTCCCAGCCTCCTGTTGTCCTCCTGCCTTCTAGTCTGCGGCTTTCATCATTCCGCATTCACCGGCTCAAAGAAGCCACGCTGGGCCCCATAGCTGGGAATGTGTGTTTGTTCCACCGCCCCAGCTTGGAAAATTAAACTCATCAAGCAAGACTAAATGATGCCACTGTGATTTGATGTTGTAAAACAAACAGACTTTCTTTCATTGATCAGATAGGCAAATAACATTTGGCACTGGCCCGTGGCTCGGTGGGAGAGCAATCGCTTTGCACGCAGAGGGTCCCAGGTTCAATCCCCGGCATCTCCAATTAAAAGGAGCAGTAGTGGGTGACATACATGAACACATGAACCTGCCTTATACTGGATCAGACCCTGGGTGCATCCAGAGGCGTCGACTTTTAAAATCCCCGGGGGGGGGCAGGGACTCATGTGTGCGCACACTTCGTGCGCGCGCACGCGCTGGGACCATGTCCCCGCCCCCCCCGGACTGGCCTAGCCTGGCCACTCCTGCCTCCATGGGGCCAGGTCAGGCCCGTGCCAGGTCAGGCCGGGGGGGGGGAGCTGGTGGGTGGGCAAACGAGGCGGCAGCTCGCGCCTGCCCCGCCGCCTCCCCCCCGGGCAGCGGCCGCGGGGCTCAGTCCCGAGGGGCGGCAGCGACAGTGCCGGTCCCTCCTCTGCCTCTCGGCCGCCACTCCGGGGGCCGCTGGATGGAGGGTCCCGCCGGCCGCTCAGTCCATGGCATGGCGGGCGCAGGTGGGCAGTTGGTCCGCTCTTGAGGCTGGCTGGCTGGCGGTGGCAAGAACCAAGAGCCCCGGGCGCGCCACTTCCAGGGCGCGCGCGTGCGGGGGGGGAGGGAGCCTGGCGGCTGGAACCCTGTGGGAGGGGCGGGAAAGCAAAGGCGGCCGGAGCGCCTGCGGAGGTGGTCGGGGACGAGCCCGACCCCCCTTCCCTTCCTGGGGCGAGAGGCGCTCTCGAACCCCGCCATGCCAACCCTGTCCGCCCACCCCCAGGGGGGCCGGCAAAGTCAAAGTCAGTCTCCTGGTTCTTGCTGCCTGCCCCGCCGCCTCCCCCCCGCCTGCTCCTGCCTCCGTTCCTTTGCCCAGCTGGTTCCTGGAGGAGGGAGGAACGGAGCAGGGGGAGAGGTGGTGGCGGCGGCAGCCAGCCAGCCAGCTGGCTGGCCTGGGAGCTCCATTTTCCCGGGGGTGGCTGAGCCCCCCCCCGGGAAATTTCGGGGGGGGGGGCTTGAGCCCTCGAGCCCCCCGTAGTTGACGCCTATGGGTGCATTAAAGTCAGTATTGTCTAGTCAAACTGGCAGAAGCTCTCCAAGGTCTCAGGCAAAGGTTTTTCATGTCACCTACAGAAGGAGGAGGAGGAGGAGATTAGATTAGATTTATACCCCACCACTACCTGAAGAAGTTTCAGAGTGGCTTACAATCTCCATTGACTTCCCCTCCCCACAACAGACACCCTGTGAGGTAGGTGGAGCTGAGACCGATTTCCCAAAATCAGCTGCTCCAGGCTGGCTCTTCCCTTTCCCCCGACTGCACGCGTCAATTTCTACTATGTGCTGTGCAGCTGCATTTTTGACCCACAACTTTTCCCGATCTCCTCCACATCTTCTAAATCCTAAAAAAACAGGATCGTGAAAATGTGGGGAAAATTGGGTGAAGCTGCGGGTCAAAATGTGGCCATGCAGCGCATGGTGGGAAATTGAGGCATGCAATTGGGGGAAAGGGAAGAGCCAGCCCAGAGCAGCTGTTTGTGGGAAATCAGTAAGAGAGAGCGCTTCAAGAACTACTCTTGAAGCGCTTCAAGAACTACTCTTGAAGAGAACAGCTCTGAAAGAACTTGTAACTGACAGAAGGTCACACCAGCAGCTGCATGTGGAAGAGTGGGGAAATCAAACCTGGTTCTCCCAGATGTAGAGTCTGCACTCCTAACCACTGCATCAAACCGGCTCTCTGCTAGATCTTTTAACTGGAGATGCCAGGGATTGAACCTGGGACCTTCTGCATGCTCAGCAGATGTTCTACTACTGAGCCATAGCCCCTCCCACAAGGCTTTATTCCAGACACGCTGGAGAGTTGCTACTGGGATGAAGAAAACAATACTGACTTTGCTAGATCAGTGGTCTGATACACTGTAAGGCAGCTTTGTGTCTTCATGTGACCAAATGAAAGTGCCTTCATAATATAGTTGGATTAGCCTTAGTGATTGCACCTACAGGAGATGGTATTGCAGTATATTGCAATACTGTCTATTGTGTTGTGTGTATCACCCTCTTTTTTATTATAGTTCAGTGTATTCTGCCTTTGTCACCCTTTGTTCCGTATGGCATGTTAAACTATAGATAGTCTGGTTTCCTTAGAATTTCTTCACCCACACTGACTGTTTCGTTGTCTTGGTTAGTTTTTCATTGTGTGCTTATAAGGCTTTCTGATTTTCAACCTTACCTCTGTTCCATTTTTTTTAAATTAGAAATGCGTGCTATTTGATTGAATTATTTGTATCAATTTAAGGAAATATATATTTTTTCTTCTTTTTAAAAAATTGCCTTTTCCCAACATGGTGCCCCCATTCATTCGAGGTAACCAACCCCGAGCCTCATTCAGAGTAACCCTGGAATAGCAAAAGAGGTGGGCTGGGCTGGGGGGGGGGGCAACATGTAACCTGCCAATAGGGTTGCAAAGTCTGGGTTGGGAAATACCTGGAGACTTTGGGGATGGAGCCAAGAGAGGGTGGGGTTTGGGGAGGGGAGGGGCCTCAGCATGGTACAATACCATAGAGCAGTGGTGGCAAACCTATGGCACGCATGCCGGAGGTGGCACTCAGAGCCCTCTCTGTGGGCACGCATGCAGTTTGGGCACTCAGTCTCTAAAAGGAAAAAGACGACACAGACTCGAGGCTGGGCTGCTCTCAAACTTACGAAGTATGAGCCAAGGTTAGACAAATTATCAGCATGCATACAACAGCAAAAATCACATTAATTGTCCAAAAGCATGCCAAATGCAAACTTTTACCTTACAAAAAAAAAAGTTGTTTGTATAATTGAAAGCTCTGTTATTGTGTTTTTCTTTTAAGACAAAAGATGTTAATGTATGAGTTCTTTTTTCTAAACTAAAACCTCAGTATTCAGGTTAAATTGTCGTGCTGGCACTTTGCGATAAATGAGTGGGTTTTGGGTTGCAGTTTGGGCACTCGGTCTCTAAAAGGTTCGCCATCACTGCCATAGAGTCCACCCTTCAAAGCAGCCATTTTTCTCCAGGGGAGCTGATTTCTTGTCAGCTGGAGATCAGTTGTAAAAGCGGGTGATCTCCAGGCCCCACCTGGAGGCTGGCAACCCTACCTGCCAATTACTTGAAGTTTAGGGATTTCACTGACATTGACGTGATCACACCCCAGCACTATTTCGAATGGGGATTAGCAACCCCAATGACTTGTGAAATCAGCAGCTCGAACCCAGTTCAGAGTCCAGAATGGAGACTGTAGAGCTCCCACCAACTTCTCATCTGTTTTATTGCATCGTTGACTGTGCCTGTTATGCTGCTCTGCCTGTGTTGTTTTTAATTGTGCGATCGCCTCCCATCTCAGTGAGAAATGAAGACTATGAACCAAGTGAATGAAATAGACAAACGGAGTCTTGTTTTCTCCCCCAGCTATTGCAGGGAACTTTATTGCTTGGAGACTGGCCCTCCGTGGTGAAGACACCGTCTTGGTTTGAGACCCATCCTTCCCACTTTTCTAAATTAATCTGTCAAATTCTATGCGTTCCATGTCAGTATATGATGCTATCCGTCAAGCCGCATGGAATAAACTCCGCTCAGCATGTTGGGGAATCAGAGAGATATTAACAGGCTCTATTTGCAAGTCTTCAGAAGGAGGTGGGGGGGACCTCTCAGGTTCTCCAGGAATTATCTCCAAGCTCAGAACATGACTACCGATAATACTTCACATGTTCCCATTTTTATATTTCCCACTGGGAAGGGTGATTTGGTATCACCCACCCCTCAGCGCCAGCTAGGAGATCCAACTGGCTCCCCCACCAAACAAATGTGATCAGGGATAAGACAGTCGCTAGAGCTCGACTGGGGATAAGCAACACATAAGCAGTTCCAGGAAGGCAATGGAAAGAACTGTTCTCCAAAGAGAAGGTGTTTACTTAATGGGAAAAAATGTGTATAGTCACATAATGTGTAACAATGAGGGCAAGTTTCACTGAGAGGACTGTGGCGTGCACGCAAGCGGGGATGCCACAGTCCTCTCAGTGAAACTTGCACTCATTATTATGCATTATGGGGAAGGGAAGCCGTGCTCTTGGAGATACAAAACTCCTGTCAGATGTGTGATAATAAGTAACTAAGAAGAGCCCTGCTGGCATAGGCGTCAACTACGGGGGGGCTCGAGGGCTCGGGCCACCCCTGAAATTTCCCTCGGCGAAAAGGAGCGCCCACCTGCCCCTGTGCCTCCCCGCCTTCCAGGGCCTCTTCCTAGGCCCTTCCGCCCGCCGCCGCTGCTGCAAGAACTGATCTCTCCCCCCGGCTCCCCTGCACCCTCTCTCCCTCTGTCCGGGCTCCCCTCCCTGGAGGCAGCAGCTGCGGGCGAATTCCTGGGGAGCTGTTCCAATGGGGCGGGCGGGCTCCACGGATCCCAAGCACAGCAGGGGGGGCTTTGCAAAGAATCCCCCCGGGAGCGAGGGGGCGGGGCTGCGGCTCAGCCGGCAGAGAGCGGGGGCATCCAGGAGCCTCGGGAGGATGGGCGGGGCTTCCTTTTCTCCCCCAGGGAAGGGGAGGGCATGGGGGCAGCACCTTCTGGGGGCTGCTGGGGCTTGCCACGCCGGCCCCTGGGCTGGAGCGTACCCGGCGTGGGGAGCCCACAGCAGCCAGGTAGGCGCCCGGCCCGGATCTCGGCCACTTTGCCTCACCTCTGGAGTGGCCTCAGCCGAGCGGCTTCTGCTACTGGCGAGTCCCGCCGAGGTTTCCAGAGTGCAGGAGTGGCCCGCCAGCAGCGGCTCCCTGATCTCCTTGCCCGGTTTCCGACCCAGGCCGCACTCCTCCAGCCCTCCGGTGCCACCTTCTTTCCCCGGGGGCTCTGGGGGCGGCCCTCCCCGGGGCTGGGGCTGCGCGGCCAGCCTGCTTGTGCAGGAGACAGTGGAGGAGCGCCTGGGTGAACCGCGGTGGCGGCAGCAACATCGTCCTGGCACGCGCGTGCACAACAGCCCCCCCTGAAAATTAAAAAGTCTACGCCCCTGCCTGCTGGATCAGACCAGTGGTCCATCTAGTCCAGTATCCTGCCTCACAGAGTGGCACTGGCCAACCACTTCCTCTGGACAGCCAATGTCAGCTATGCTGCCATTGTGGAGGGGGGAGGATGGTAGCCCCTGGGTGAATGCCGGTATCTCTTGGAATTTTAGCTTTCATTTCTTGCTGCCTGTTTTATCTCCCTGTGTATCTCTGACCTTGGTGTCTGGTTGCTCTCATTCCCCTGGGAACCTGTATCCATTAGTTTGGGCGGTCTTTCTTGCTTTTTATGATTGGCTCTCATCCATCAGGGATTTCTTTGAAGTCTCTTTGAATTCTGTATAACTACCCCACTCCCGCTGGGAGAGCCATTCCTGACACAAAATGTATGCACAGATGGCCTGCCTTTCCTGATCTCAATAAACTAGATCCTGATTAAGGAACTTTGTTGGGACTGATTGCTGTCGGACTCTTGACAGCCAACAACAGCTCGTGGAGGCCAAGGCCTTCCCCTAATGTTGTCTTGTCCTGGCTCTAGGATTCAGAAGATTAGTGCCTCTGAATGTGGAGGTTCTCCTTAGTGACCACGGCTAGTAGCAATTGATAGATTTATCCTCCCTGAATCTATCTAATCCCCTTTTAAAACTGTTTATTCCTGTGGCCATCACGACATCCTCTGCCAGTAAATTCCACATTTCAATCACTTTCTGTGTAAAGTAGTATTTCCATTTGTCCATCCTGACCCTACTCCCCATCACCTTCATTGGATGCCCTCAAGTTCTAGTATTTTGAGAGAGGGAGAAAAATTTCCTTTGTCAACTTTCTCCACCCCATGCGTCATTTTATAGACCTCTATCGTGTCCCCCTTTAGTCATCTGTGCTCCCACAAACACAAGGCCTGTGTGATGTGAAGACTGGCATGACTGAGTAGGCCAAAAGCCAATAGCCTCCAACCTGATTGGACTTCCTTCTCTGATTGGCCAGTTTACGGTATAGGTGCTGCAGGCTAATCGGCAGAAACTTGCTTGTGCAGCAGGACAATCCCCATGTAAAGTCACAAACCAACATTCTTCCTAGCTCAAAGTTCAAACTGGATTTGGGAGACTATCTTCGCTGGCCCCTGGTACCAGAGGTTCTTTCACAGGAGGGATGTCAGAGACTGGAATCTGTGTCATTCTACAAGCAACACAGGTTTCTCTATGGGTCCTATTATGAAGCCAAGCTACCTTAAATTTACTCTGGTCACGAATGGATCTGATTTACTTATTCTTGTGCCATAGTTTTCTCCACCTTTTCTCCCCCAACCCAAAGCGGCTTACAGAAATACACTTGTAAACGAATTTACACAAAGCACAGTATTAAGAAACCCCAAACAGAAAAGACAAAAGGAGATGAGAAATCCTGGGTTGGCGTCCACTCAGAAAATCCATCTAGCCAAGGCCACAAGCTACAAGCCAAGGGCTAAAAACCAAGGGCCAGGAGCCCTCAGGCTCTTGCCCTTCGGCTCAGATCTCCGGTCATGCCCAGGTTATAAAAGCTTGCAGCCGGAGACATCCTCTGAGCCTAGATCCAGGTGGGCAGCAGTGTTGGTCTGAAGTCCAAGACCTGAGAACTTTTATTCAAAGCGTCAGCTTTCGCGTGCCCAAGTGAAGAAATATGCTTTGCAGACAGAAGCTGACACTTTGAATAAAACTTTGTTGGTCTTAAAGGGGCCACTGGAAACTTTGTTCTGAGCCTAGATAGTTCAAGCTGCCAGTCATCTCCCTTCAGGCCCCCCCCTGCCGAAAGGGGCCCTGGCATTTGTACTATTCTGTTGCAGATGAGTGATACCAACCCCTTCCTGTACACCCTGCTCTCTCTCTCATGCCTCCACCCCATGGACGGATCAGCCTGAGGAGGTCAAGAAGGTCCTTAAGTTCCTGGCATCTCACAAACTACATAAAACAGAGGACATTTCAGTAAAGGAAACAGGGCCACATTGTGACATAAAGGGTAAAGGTAATTCGAAAGAATAGATTCTTTTGAATTTATGGTGCTGGAGAAGACTCTTGAGAGTCCCTCAGACTGCAAGGAGATCAAATCAGTCAACCCTGAAGGAAATCAACCCTGACTGTTCCCTGGAAGGCCAGATATTGAAGCTGAAGCTCAAATACTTTGGCCACCAAATGAGAAGGGAGCACTCACTGGAGAAGACCCTGATGCTGGGAAAGACTGAAGGTCAAAGAAGAAGGGGACGGCAAACTATGAGATGGTTAGACAGTGTTATTGGTGCAATGAGCATGGAGCTGAGCAATCTCTGGAGCGCAACGGAAGACAGGAGGGCCTGGTGTGATGTGGTCCATGGGGTCACGAAGAGTCGGACTTGACTGTGCGACTGAACAACAAAGGTTTCCCTTGCTCGAAAGCCAGTTGTATCCACCTCTAGGGGGTGGTGCTAATCTCCATTTTCAAGCTGAAGAGCCAGCACTGTCTGAAGCCTTTTCCCATGGTCATGTGGCCAGCATGACTAAACGCTGAGGTGCACTGAATGCTGTTACCTTCCCACCGAAGCAGTACCTATTTATCTACTTGCAATTTCTTGCTTTCAAATTGCTAAGTTTGGCAGGAGCTGGGGCCAGAGATGGGAACTCACTCTGTCACGCAACACTCGTGTCTTGAACTGACGAACTGCCAGCCTTCCGGTCTGCAGCTCAGCATCTTAACCTCTGAGCCACATATTCCACCCCCCCCCCAAAAAATATACTGTGTTTCTCCTCATTTTATACCATCTCCTGAATTGTTTAACATGTCATGTTTAATAGTTCTGCTCTGTTCAGATGACAGCTCTGTTTCAAATTTCTGCAACTCCCGGTTCTATTACTTTGTTTATTAGATGCAGCGCCCTATTGGTTGCATTGATTTACCCAGCATAATCCACTTGGAATCTCCATGAGAAAGTCAGACTATAAATAAGGTAAATACAACTAAAGTAAACTGACAGCAGTTCTAACGAGTCTCAGGTAACCTCTTTCCCCAGTTGTCCTACCTGAGTTTTTCAAACTGGCAATACTGGGGATTAAATTTAGAAACTTCTGCATGAAAACCTTGCTGTTTCTGAGTCCTCTTAAGCCTTCCCCTTCCTTGACAAATGGGATTGGTCAATACTATCATGGAAGAGATCTGGTGGTGTGGCAGAGAATGTAGAAACTGGAGGGGGGGGCACAGTTTCAAAAGAACTTTGTAAGATTAATTACCCTGCTGAAAAACTCTTTCACTCCCACACCCTATATTTCCGCACAAAAGACGCAAGCGAGGAAAATGTCACCATATCCTGCAGATCTGTGTAAATTGCAAGATGCAGCTCCAACTGCACATCTGTGTAAAAGCTCCTGTTTTCGCATCCATTCCGGGTAATAATCTACTAATGAGCTGCTGTTCTGTTGAGACCTGGAGCCTGCAGAAGGACTGCTCTTTGCTGAACGGGAGTCTCTGTGATCCCAAACCGAACCACACAGACCTCGTCAGGCTCACAACGCAAAAAAAGGCCCTGCATTCCGCTCCATCTGGTTTAACTTGGAGAATGTCTCAAAATAATTTTTGGGATTGTCAAAGAGCAGTTTGCTGCTTTAGTTTTGGGTTCATGTCTTCCTTTTTTTGACAGGTTACTGATGCTCATGAGAGCACAAAACGTTCGCAAAAAGTGAATCTTGGCATGATTGCATATGGATTGATTGATTTATTTTTTCCTTTGTGATTTAGGGCCCAAACTTCCTTTCAAAGAAATGACAATTTTGAAGAATTGAGGCCCACGTGGTTAAAGATCATTAATTGTCTTTTAAATCAAAATCACTGAGTTACAGTGAATAGTTTGTCATATGTGCATATGTCTGAAATGCATTTTTTTCAGTTTATCAGCAATCAGGTTTTTTTTAAAATGCATTTAAAAAAAAAAAACCAGAACAAAACCAAACTGAGCCTGTTTGTTTATGAGATGGCTCTGGGTTTCCATGAAGCCAACTTCATTTCCTTGTTTTCAGACACTGGAACCCTGCCCCAAGAACTATTCACATAAATCTGGAGTAGCACGTGCTCTCCACCTGGATTAAGAGATGGAAAACAGAAGTTGCTGATAAAATCAAATTTGGCACATGGGCTCATGTATGGTCAGGTGGTTCTTTAGATTAATACTCTCCCTTCAGCACTACTACTACTGTATTTTGTGTGTGCACGTGCACGTATGTGCCTGCAAGCCTGACTTCTGCTGACCCCTAGTGGGGCTCGGACATTTCAGAGAGGCACTTTTGATATTACTTGCCTCTGCGTTCCAGCCCTGCAGTCCTGATGTGATCATGCATTGCATGCATCAAGATTCTTTTTGTGCAGTGTTTTAACAATGCTTGGAAGTACACATGCGGCTGGTAAAACACCACAAAAAAGTACTCTTGGTATGATCGTGTATATGATAGTGTTGAGATTATTTTTCTGTGGTGTTTTACCAGTGCTTGGGAGTGCATGTGCCTGTCAGTGAAACACTGGCCAAGAATTCAGTCAATGCAAATGAGTGGTTGAAGCGTAAAAGCTTAGGTAAACTGCACAGGTTCCAATTTTTCCATTAATTTTACAAAATTCTGCTAATTACACTGGAATGAAGGTGGAATCCAGCGCTGAGAGAATCTCTGGGACCAAACGGAGGAAGTTCACTCATTCTTGTCTTCCCCCCAGCAGTTTTCTCTAAAAGCCAGCACCTCATGGATGATTTTTGAACTTCTTATTTGTGCTGCTTTAATCTAAAACCCAGATTTGAATTTTGCTTCCCCCTTGTGTGTCAAGCCTGCAATTCCTTACTCTGTGCCATTTTCTGTTCCCCAACGCTGTTTCTTTCCCCACAAAGCCTACCCATTTGTCAACAACATTTGAACCTCACTCACTTCGGATTGTATGTAGCTACGATGTGTATTGTACAGGGCTCATTTCGTAGCAGGAGCTCCTTTGCAAATTAGGCCACACACCCCTAATGTAGCCAATCCTCCAAGAGCTTACAGAGCTCTTCTTACAGGGGTAAGCTCTTGGAAGATTGGCTACATCAGGGGTGTGTGGCCTAATATGCAGAGGAGCTCCTGCTACGAAATGAGCCCTGGATTGTATATATAAATACTGCATCAGTTGTGTGCACTATGTTCACACAGTGCAAGCAGAACTCCGGAACTAAGAGGGGAAGGCAGAGAGCCAAAAAATACCGCTAAAATCAATCAATCAATCAACCCATTTTAAAAGAAACAAAACCAAGGAATCTTCACGCCTCCCGACTGGCAGCCAGGTCGAAGAGGTATCGCCGCGGTAACAAACAGCAGTCCTGTCCAGCTCGAGTGTAAATCGACTCCGGCTGTATTTCATCCTCCCACTGCCAGAGCCTAAAGCATCTGGATGAATATGTGCTTAACTATTTATAATTGACCTTTGCACAAAAGAACATGAAAGTTTTATAGCCCAAAGCTTCATTTATTAACTTTACTGGAGTGTAAAATATTGCTGTTTGCTATAAATTTAGAGCAGGACAAACAATATATATGCTAATTAGCATCGGCACAGCCATGCAGCACGGATCTGCTCGCCGGTCATTTTCGACAAGCCCCAAAAAAGCAGCAGCAGAAGAAGGGAAGGCGCAAAATGACAATTGAGTTGTTTGATACTCTCTGTTCAAACAGGGGAGTCTGAAGTGGTGAATTAATGGTGTTCATTATAACAAGTCCATTTCCTTTTCATTTCCTTTATAAATTAGCCCAGGTAACATGCTGTGTCCCGAAGAGAAAGCCTCAGAGAAGACCTGCTGAGCCGCACCTGCTGATACTACCAAGATTGCTCCCATCTCTCTCTCCCCACCCCCACCTTTGACGGCTTTTACACTCTGTTCCCATCTCCCCACTTCTTCTTTCGGTTGCATTCTGCTCCTGTCGCAAACCTTTCAGGAAATGCAGTCTTGCCATAGTAGAACTTCTGCCCAACCAAACTGCTGCCGAAGAATCTGCGATTTCCCTCATGCTATTGTGGGGAGGGGAAGGGAAAGCAGATTGTAAGCCACACTTAGGTTGCGTTCATACAGCTCTTTTGACCCACGGCAGGCACAAGTGCCTGCTGGATTTAAAGGGCACATCCAGACTGCAACATCTGGGAATCGTGCCACTTCTGCAATTAGCCCATTGATCCCTGTCGGGGAACCATACTTAAAAGATAGTGATGAAAGTCTGGTCCTAAGCTGGCCGATGGACCAATGGCGGACTTTCCCCTGTTTGGTAGTTCCACCAGTGTGCAAACAGCCCATAGGGATGGTCTCCAGACCATCCCAAATGGCTGCCATTTTTTTTAAAAAAAACTCTTAGCGATGAGCGCATAACCCCTTAAACATGCAATGTCCACAGAGCTCCATTCAAACGGTCAGGACAATTTAATGTTTCTGAAGGTCCCGTGATATTTAGGCACTTCGTTAACTGAAATGGTATCTAGAGGAAGGCACCGCTGGCGGTGCTTTTACCATTTAAGTCCGTGCATGCACGGAAAAACAATTACATGGTGAGGCACATATGCACGTGCGCAAACAGGATTTTTTTTTTTTTAAACACAGCCGACCACATGGCTCCTTAAGGTGGAGGCCGTCTAGATAATTCAACGTGGAGTCACACATGGTAAAGCGATTCACAAGGGAGCTGTCTGCAATGCTGGATAAAAAAAAGATCTAGATCAAATTACAGCTGGGCCAATGGTGGGATTAGCTGCCTGTCTGAACGCACCGTGAGACTCCTTTGGGTAGTGAAGGGCGGGGTATAAATCCAATCTCCTCCTCCTCCTCTTCCTCCTCCTCCTCCTCCTCTTCTTCTCTTACTGCTATCAACACTGCTCTTATTAGGGGCTCATCTAACTGGTTCAAAGGATGTAGTATAGTCCTGCCTGGAGAACTGCACCACGCATTTATTTGGAACATTTCTATCTCACTTTTGCATGTGTGTGCTCCAATACAACACAGTGTAAAAAAATCAATAAAACTAATACTAAAAGCAACATTAATGGAACATTGGTGCAACACATCTTCACAACACAGAGTGATAAAATACCTACGGCAATAATTGTAAAGCATTTTTATCTTCCTTTTTCTCCATTTCTTTGTTGTTTGAAATTTGCCTTTTTGGTTAAGAAGAGAAGAAGAGATTGGATTTATACCCTGCCCTTCACTCGGAGTCTCAGAGCAGCTACAAACTCCTTTCCCTTCCCCTCCCCACAACAGTAAGGTAGGTGGGGCTGAGAGAGCTCTGAGAGAACTGCTTCTTGAGAGAACAGCTCTGACAGAACTATGGCTTGCTCAAGGTCATCCAGCAGCTGCAAGTGGAGGAGTGGGGAATCAAACCCGGTTCTCCCAGATTAGACTCCACACACTTAACCACCAAACTGGCTCTTTTCTTGTTTGCTGTCTTTTGTTAATGCCTGTTTATGTGTGATGAATTTTTTTTAAAAAAATCAAACATGTAAAAGAGCACTTATACAATGAAAACAGTATCAGCCTAAATTACTGTGGAGAGACAGTCAACCATAAGAAGCTAGCCCTCAACAAAGATTCCAGCCTTGCCTCTGAGGAAGGTATTCCATAATCACTGTGCCACCACGGAGGAGGCCCCGTCATATGTTGTCTCTTGTTCTTCCTCCAATAATCATGGCACATGAAGCGCTACTTCCTCTCAAAGCAGGTCTGTTCAGAATTGTACTCAGGTCTACACAGTTGGAGTTACTCCACAGAAAACAGAATCACGCTACTTCTGGCTTAATAGGTTCATGCAGTAGAAAGTCTTTCTTGACCCTGCTGGTAGAAGGAGAAGAAGAAGAAGAAATTGTATTTATATCCCACCCTTCATTTGGGGTCTCAGAGTGGCTTACAAACCCCTTTCCCTTCCCCTCCCCACAACAGACACCCTGTGAGGTAGGTGAGGCTAAGAGCTCTTTCCAGAGCTTTCCTTGAGAGAACTGCTCTGACAGAACTATGGCTTGCTCAAGGTCACACCAGCAGCTGCAAGTGAAGGAGTGGGGAATCAAATCTGGTTCTTCCAGGTTAGAGTCCACGCACTTAACCACTATACCAGACTGGTAGGAAACTGGATGTGTGACTGCTTCTTACCTCAGAGGGTCCATGTTTTGGGAAATATAGCTTCTGAAGCCTACCTCCATCCATTTTCTCTTGGCAGATATTTCCTTTTTCATTTCTACTTGCTTACCTAAGATGTATATTGAACTCAACAGCCTTCCTGAGGCTGTGTGCAAAATTAAAAATAAAAAAGACTGTCAATACAATACATTCAAACCAATTCAAGAACACCGCAGCAAAAAACAGAAACGAAAAACTAGCAGCATTAGACTATCTTTAATCAATTTAGCAATACGTCCAACAAATTTAAAAAAAAAAAAGAACAGAAAGAGAATCTGCAGACGGATGGACACATCAGTGAAATTCATGGTACTCGCTCTGCAGCTCTCAAATAGCCACATTTGCAAACATCAGCCCCAAAAGCCACATGCATGAGGCCTTCAGCTCTGGGAGCCCACAGCTAGGGTTGACTCCTGGCAGCTGGCACCCAGTGGGGGACTGAGGGGCGGAACATGGGGAACGCTGTCACATTGATGGCATGACATCATTTCCAGGGCAAACTCCAAGGTGAGACACTGCTGCTGTAGCAATGCCATATCCCTGCTTGGAGTGGGAAATCTCCTACCCCTAATGGGCATTGGCCGATAGCTAGAATTTTTTTTTACAAATGTGGAAATGACATCTGACCTCTCTAGGAAGGGGCAGCAAAACTCTCTAAGTAAAACCATAGAGTTCTTGGAGATTCCTACATGGGACTGATATCACTTCTGGGTTTCTCCAAGAACTGATGTCATACCATTGCGGATGGCCACCCATGTCCCTACCCCCCCGTCTCAAGCCCGGCAACCCTCTGCTGCTATTGGATTTTAGAGAAGTGTGATGTCACATCTGGGTTAACATCGTTCTCCCCTCCTCCATCTCTCGCCATTGGCGAGGAGGGCGGGATATAAATCTCATGAAATAAATAAATAAATAAAATCTTATACTCACAACAACCTAGTATGATAGGTAAAATGTGTAATTGGCCCATGACTGCCTAACAAGCTTCAATGGCAGAATGGTGATGCAAACCCAAGATTCCAAGATCCTAGTCCAATACTCTGTCTGTCTGTCTGTCTGTCTGTCTATCTATCTAGCTAGCTAGCTAGCTAGCTTGGTGTAGTTTAACAGCGGCAGACTCTAATCTGGAGAACCGGGTTTGATTCCCCATTCCTTCTCCACATGAAGGCATCTGGGTGACCTTGGTTCAGTCACAGTTCTCTCAGAACTCTCTCAGCCCCACCTGCCTCACAGGGTGTCTGTTGTGGGGAGAGGAAGGGAAAGGGATTGTAAGCCACTCCAAGACTCCTTCAGGTAGTGAAGGGCGGGATATAAAACCAACTCCTCCTCCTCCTCTTCTCCATCCATCCATCCATCCATCCATCCATCATCTCTCTCTCTCTCTCTCTCTCTCTATCTATCTATCATCTCTGTCCTCTCAAAAATGGGAAAGAGAGCCAGAACAGTATAATGGTTAGACTAGGATAGAGGAGACCAGGGTTTGAATCCTGCCTTGCTCTAAAACTTAACAGTACAAAACAGTACAATCCTGAACACAATTAATCCCTTCTAAGCCCATTGATATCAAAAGACTCTGTAACTCTGCTTAAGATTCCATTGTTTGGTCAGTCATTTTGGGCCAGTCCTCCTCTCTCACTGTAACCTATTTCACAAGGTTGTTGTTAAGATAGTATGGAGGAGGGCAGAATGATACATGTCATCCCAATCTCTTTGGAGGAAAGGTGAGATAAAATGCAGCAAATAAATGAATAATAAAATTCAGGGTGGGTTGTAGTGGTTTAGAATCGTAGTTCAGTTTAGCTCCATTGCAATAATCATAGAGCTGGGGGGAAAAAGATGGAGAAAAGGGTAAACACAATGATCCAGGGGTCAAAACAAGTTCCCTGAAAGAAAAGGCTAATGCATTTGAGGTTTCTCAGTTTAGAAGGGGGAAAAAAGCCTTAGCCATGAGCTATACAATTAGGCATGATATGGGGAAAATGGACAGGGAAAGGGGTTTTTTTCCCCTCTCCTTCTCTGCAGCAGTTCAGCTCAGGGCCACCCAATAACGGTGAGAGGCAGCAATTTCCAAAAAAATCATAAAAATAAGGATTTTCTCATGCAGCACAGCATTCACGTACTGCCACAAGATGTAGCAAGGGCCAATAGCCAAGACGGTTTCAATGGGGGAGGAGACAAGTCAATGAAGTGCAGATCCCTCGACAGGTAATAGCCATGATGTCAAAATAGAACCTCCATGTTCAGGAGCAGAGGTGCAGAGAGAGGGGCGCTTGTTCCCTCCCTTGTTCTGCTACTGTGGGAAATGGGACGATGAACCGAACAAATAATAAATAGATGGGCGCTGTGATCCAACAGGACCTGTCTTCTGTTTATCATGTGCACAGCATTACTAAACACCTGATATTGTTGAACTGGAATCCACCCAATAATGTACAGAGTGTTCCATCCTAATGGATCTCAGCCTTGCTGATATCGTGACTGCAGGTAGATTTGGCTAGATGGCAGCAGACGCCTGCACGGAGCCTGGCGCCAGAGACAGATGGCCAGCAGCCCTGCTCACTCCTTGGGAATGTGTCTAACCAGCCCTTGATTAAACAGCCCAGGGGTCCGTTGGAGCGGGAGCACACAGGAGCGCAGCTCCGGGAATGAGGAGCCCAGGGGGCGGGCACATGACCAAGCCCCACCCCCCTCCTCAGCTTCACCGAGCAGTGCAGAGGCGCAGCGCCCCGGGGAAAGCCCTGCTAGGGTCTTTATTGTTTTTAATGTTTTGTTTTAATATTGATAATTTTATCATTGTTCCTTTTATGACTGTGTGCTGCTTTTCCAGAGACTTGCTCAAGGTGGCATATACATTTTCTAAGTATACTATTTTTTATCTGGGCACATGGCACATAAGTACTGGAGAAATTTCACCAACCCTTCAGCAGCTTCCACCCCATCAGTTTGGTGTAGTGGCCAGGAGTTGGACTCTAATCTGGGAGAACCGGGTTTGATTCCCCACTCCTCCACATGCAGCTGCTGGTGTGACCTTGGGCCAGTCACAAGTTCTCTCAGAGCCATTCTCTCATGAGCAGTTCTCAAAAGACCTCTCTCAGCCCCACCTACCTCACAGGGTGTCTTGTTGTGGGGAGGGGAAGGGATGGGTGGTGCACATGTCCTGGGTATCTCAAGTCTACTTGAAACCTGGTGGTTTCAAGGGAGCAGGAAGAGAATGAGGGTGTGTTCTTTACACTTATTTTTATTGCACAAAGTATTGGATGGGAAGGGAATGGAGGACGAGCAGGTCAGTTTCACTCACCTGTGGAGTGGAGCCTGAGGGGTGGGTGTTGCCTCCTGACACACTTCTGGTATGTTAGGGGGTGTGGCATATGCAAATGAGTTATGTTAATGAGCTATGCTAATGAGCTCCTGCACCTCTTTTTCTACGAAATGACCCCTGAAACAGCTGCTCATTTACTGTTGCCCTAAAACACTGATTTTGGGAGGAAAAAGCTGGGGAGGTAGGGTTGCCAAACCTGGGTTGGGAAATACCTGGAGATTTTGGAGGGTGAAGGTTGGGGACGGCAGGTTTTGGGTAGGAGACAGGCCTCAGTAGGGTAGAATGCCACAGAGTCCACTCTCCAAAGCAGCCAGGGGAACCGACTTCTTTTTGTCTGGAGATCAGTTGTAATCTTGGGAGATCTCTAGGCTCGCTTGGAGATTGGCAACCCTTAATGGGTTACTCTGCCTTACTAACCCCTATCCCTAAAAAGAGGAACAGAAGGAGGAGGAGGAGGAAGAGGAAGAGGAGAAGGAAGAAGAAGAAGAAGAAGAAAGTGTGGGGACAATCCTGCTTTAGATGCAGCAGAGAGGATATCAACTCCTCCAGCAGGGAGGAGGCCTCCTTGTGAGCAAGGAAAGAGAGTAAGTGGATGTGGCTGGAAGCTGGATATAAAAGACAGGGGGAAGGTCAAGGTGGGAGGGCCATCTGTTGATGTATATAAAGATTGGGGGGGGGGGCGTACTTATCAGTTTACTTGCTTTTCTTCTGCTCACCTCAAAAGGGTTTATGGCTTCTCAGGTGTCTGTGACTCGGAGAAGCACTGATTTATTCTGGAATATTTCTCTGCCTGCTTTTCTTTTGAGAGCTCAGGAACCTCACAAATGCTCCCAACCCCACCCTCCCCGCACACACCAAAGCAGAGCTCCTGTTACATTATCAGCTGACTAGTGGGCCCAGGACACTGGTGGACCTCCTGATGGCACACTCTGTCACACCGTGGCCAAAAACACCAGGGGCCCTCAGGAGGTCCAGCAGTGGGGCCAGGACACTAGAAGCCCTCCCACTGTTGCCCCCCCCCCGGTCAAGCACCAAGAATACAGATCATCGCTTGCCCCAGACCGAAAGTTCCTATCTATACCTTGTGGTTAATAGCCACTGATGGACCTCTGCTCTGTATGTTTATCTAATTCCCTCTTGAAGCCGTCCATGCTTGTAGCTGCCACCACCTCCTGTGGCAATGAATTCCACGTGTTAATCACTCTTTGGGTGAAGAAGTCCTTCTTTTTATCCGTTCTAACCCGACTGCTCAGCAATTTCACCGAGTGCCCATGAGTTCTTGTACTGTAAGAAAGGGAGAAAAATACTTCTTTCTCTACCTGCTTTATCCCATGCACAATCTTGTAAACCTCGAACATGTCGCCCCTCAGTCATCATTACTCCAAGCTAAAGAGCCCCATGTGCTTTAACCTTTCTTCCTAGGGGAAGTGTTCCTACCCTTTCATTATTCTAGTTGCCCTTTTCTGTGCTGTTCCCAATGCTATAATATCCTTTCTGAGGTGTGGTGATAAGAATTGTACACAGTATTCCGAATGTATCCTACCCCAAGCACCTTGTAGGAAAAATGGGAGGGGGGGAACTAATAGAGAATGGCTTATGCTGCTGTTGTTGTTCAGTCACACAGTCGAGACCAACTCTTCTAAACCCCATGGACCACATCATATCTTATGTAGGCTGGCCTAAAGAAGAGCCACAGTGAAAAAGGCGTTGCTTGGGCATTTGTCATACAACCAGCAGGCGCTAGGGTTACCAATTTCAACTTTGAAAACCAGTGGGGGAACATTTTAACCTGTCAGGACATTCAGTTGCTGACCTAGGAGTAGCACTTCTCTTACAGAGGAATTTCCAACGGAGATTAGAAAGCGAGACTGCTGAATTGCAACTGATAATGAAGCTCAAAACAATGCATCCACCTGGACTTAATGGAGACCTAGGTTTCCTGTCCCATTACCAATGCTGATTTCTCCATGCCTAATACCCCTCTACATATCACACCTAATCCAATCACGCCTGCTATTGTCATTCGCCTGCTATTGCCATTTGCCTGCTAATGTCATTTGGCATCTGAAATTGTTCCACTTTCCAATATATAGGGCAGCTGGACTCCCATTCTAGCTGCATCTGAAGAAGTGAGCAGTGACTCATGGAAGCTCATCCCCTGGCCACATATTTTGTTAGTCTTTAAGGTGCTCCTGGACTCTGGTTCTTCTTTAAAACTTCAAGGTGGGCCCTGGAGTTCTCCCATAATTACAACTGATCTCCGGACTATAGAAATTTGTTCTCCTGGAGAAAAGGGCTGCTTCAGAAAGCAGACTCTATGGCATGTCATAGATTTTAGGAGAAACAGAAGGCCTAGAGTGCCAGCAGATCCACATTGAGCTCTAAGGTTGCCAACTCCATACTGGGGAATTCCTGGAGATTTTGGGGGTGGACATTGATGGAGCAGGGTTTGGGGTGGGGAGGAAGATAAGCAAGGTATAATGCCATAGAGTCCATTACCCAAAGCAGCCATTTTCTCCAGGGGGACTACTCTCAGTTGTTTGGAGGTCAATTATTTTATTTCAGAACCTTTATTAGGCATTTGGTGCAAATACTAAGCAATCTAAAATACTCCATGTGACCTGCCCTGAGCCTGTTTACGGGATGGGCGGCATATAAATGCAATAAATAAATAAATAAGACATAGCCAGTTAACACTAATATGCACATCAGAAAGCAAACTAATAAATTTAATAAACTTAAATAAAATAAAGATAAAATTACCCATGATCATTCACAACCATTCATAATTAACTATCATTCCAGGAGGTCTCCAGGCCTCACTTGGAAGGCTGGCAACCCTAAAGTTCCCTCCCCAGGCATTGCCCCCAAACCTCCAGCAATTTCTGAAGCCACGGTTGGCAACTCTACTGGTAGGCTTTGCTGAGAAACACAACACTTTGGAAGTAAATCATAGCAAAAATATGACTTCCAATCCCTGGAAGCGAGGCCTTGCATTCTCCCATCTCCCACCCTCACGTAATATCCAGTTCTGAGCAATTGTATCCACTGCTATCTTTCAGCACATGCAGCCATGTGCCAAAATTACTGGAGGGGGGCATAACTTGCGCTCCACGAATTAAATTAGCCAAGTGTGTGTTTGGCGACTGAATGCCTGAGTACAAAGATTGCATTTTCCCCGTCAGAAAGGTAGAGAGGAGCTGGAAGGATTGCCAGGAAACAGGAACTTTGTGCCATATGCAGACAGGCTGAAATGAGAACTTTTGTGAACAGAACTCTTGAAGGGTTTTCCCCCCTTGCAGTTTCCTGTCTTCTCATGCCAGATCCTTGCCCTTAGAATGAATGCTCTGTGTGTGTGTGTGTGTGTGTGTGAACTGAAAATCAACAACATGTCATGGAAATGGAATGAGAACAGCATTAGAGAAGCAAAGGAGTCAGGGATGTAAGCAGCGAAAACAGGAGGAATTACAATTACAGTAACCACTTTTTAAAACAGCAGCGGTGGTAAAGGGCACACTGCTCTTCCTAACGGTTTCTTTTCCCTAACATGTAGAAAAGGTTTAGTAAATGGTTGGCTTGTTCTTTGTCAAACACATTCAGTAGAAAAATGCCGCCTGGATAGTAGGGGTGTGCAATGAAAATATATTCAGTATTATTCAGGGTTTGAAAACCTGAATATATTTGGTATGCCTGAATATTCCTGAATACCGATATTGATATTGTATTGGTATTCAAGAAATATTCGGGAATCCCAAATATATTAGGCTTCGTTATATCCTCTGGGGCCATAATAGCCAATGGCAAATTTCCTAGAGTAGATTCAGTGGGCTGGGGAGGGAAGAGATTGAGGTAGAGAAACCAAATTTGCAGTGTATCTGCTGGAGCCTCTCCCCAAAAGAGCCCCGAAGTTTCAACAAGATTGGACTAGGTAGTCCAATTCTATGGGCACCCAAAGAGGTCCATCAGCAGAGGTCCATCAGTGGCTATTAGCCACAAAGTATACATAGGAACTCTCAGTCTGGGGCAAGTGATGCTCTGTATTCTTGGTGCTTGACGGGGGGGGGGGGCAACAGTGGGAGGGCTTCTAGTGTCCTGCCCCCATTGTTGGACCTTCTGAGGGCATCTGGTGTTTTTCGCCACTGTGTGACGGAGTGTTGGACTGGATGGGCCACTGGCCTGATCCAGCATTGGCTTCTCTTGTGTTCTTAAGTTATGTTATGTTCTTAAGCCCCCATCCACCATTGTTTCTTGTAGTTTTCCAGTTATATAAATTCTGATGATCACAGTTGAGTGAGTGGGATGAGAATTGTCTCTTACAGATTTCCTACTGCAGTTCCTGAGTGTGAGTTAGACACGACACTGAGAATACCAGCCATCAGCTAAGAGCCCCTTTGGCTCAGCTGGATGTAAACATGGCCAGGCTGGAAATTGCATGCTACCATCATCATGGTGTGGACCTCCCATGTGGCTTGGGGCAGCTTAGCAGGAGTCTGAGCTGGAACTGTGGGATGCCAATCTGGGGCCCAATCCACTAACAAAGGGAATCTCTACGTAGGGATTTCTTGGAGGCTCCAGAATTGACAGAGGCTAGGGTTGCCAAGTCTGGGTTGGAAAATACCTGGAGAGTTTGGGGGTGGATCCAGGAGACGACGAGGTTTCAGAAGGGAGGGACCTCAGCAGGGTACAATGCTGTAGAGTCCATGCTCCAAAGCAGCCATTTTCTCCAGGGGAACTGATTTATGTGGTCTGGAGATCAGTTGTAAAAGCGGTAGATCTCCAGGCCCCACCTCGAAGTTGGCAACCCTAACAGAGACAGGTCACTGTAGTTTCCACTCCCCAAACCAATTGTTATTGAGGGTCAAGCTAGCTTATCCTTGGTGCCCAGACAGAAAGGGGCTAGCCTGTGCTCTGTGGTTCATAGGGGCTCAGACGCTGCCAACTAGGGATCCCTTGTGGGAAATGAATGGTTATGAAACAAGTTTCTGTGTCTGTGATGTAGATGTGTCCATAACCCTCTAAAAATGAAGACAAAGTACTGGCGGAGGACTGCCTGCCTCTTCTCTCCCATGAGTGCAGAGAAGGACCAGATGGCTAATGATCATGAGATGTTGGGAAACTGCTTGGTCTGTGAGTGCTGCTGGAGACCCAGCTGACTCTCGCAGAAGTCAGCAATCTGTGGAAGCTCACGGCCTCCATCTCCCTCCAGGGGGGCAGCTTAAACAACGGAGATGTTCGTTCGGAAGGCACTTTGGCAACGCACTTCTGCTCAGCAGCACAAGCATCTGCATAAATCAGAAGGCATAAAGGGAAACCAGAGGGAGCCACGCAGCCACCAATCCAAGTGCGATTTTACCCTGCGTGTGTCTGCAGAGAGAAAAGTGCTACAGGTGGGCTTGCCCTGGGCCCTCATGCCCTGCCACCCTCGATACAACAGCTGCATGTCTTCCAACATTTTGTGGGTGAAAAACGAGGAGGCTCATGTGCCATCCTCATTCGCACTGCTCAAAGCTTCCCCCGCCATTATTGAGGGTGGAAAGTGTTGTCAAGCCACAGCTGACTTGTGGAGACCTCTTTGGGTTTCCAAGACACGAGACAAACAGAAGTGATTGGCCATTGCCTGGCTCTGCACATCAACCCTGGGCTTCCTCAGTGGTCTCCAATCCAAGTACTAAGCAGGGTTGACCCTGCTTAGCTTCTAAGATCTGATGGCCAGGGCCATCCAGGTCAGGGCGTTGGCCACTGTCAGCCCCATAGCCAGGAATTTTTTGGGGGAGGGGGCCCTCTGGGACACCATGATAACTAATTAAATTAAATTGTGTGTCTCCCCATCTCCCTCCTCCGGTGCCACTCACACAGCAGCAGCTCCGAGGCCCTGGTGGAGCTGCCCTGGCCGTAACCTATCTGTCTGTCCATCTGCCGTCCTTCCCCGCCCAGCACCAGAGATGTGCTGCCTGGCCCCGACCAAGAAGATGGCCTGGCCTGCCACTCAGGGGCATGTGAGGACAGCATGACCCTGGGGAGCTGCAAGGTCGGTGGGTCTGTGCTCCAGGCACTCAACGTGGGAACTGGGCTCAAAAGGAAGAGAAGCAGCACTCTCCAACATGGCCACCTGCCCACCCCGCTTCTGGCCCCGTTGCCACCTCCTGCTGCTGAGGGACTCAGGAGAGGGAAGGAGCCGTGGAGGCAGGTAGTCAGTGCAGGGTGCGGTGAGTAGGCTCATCTCTTTGTAGGACCTGGGGGAGGAGTCTAGCGGGGGTCATCCAAGGGCAGTGGGTCATCCATGGGGGTCATCACCCCCAATGCCCCACTGCTGGCAATGGCCCTGTCCACTGTTACAAATGGCCAAAGACTCTGTTCCATCTGCTTCAGTTATTCTGCTTCACTGACCTGTCCTTCGCCAATTTAGCAGATTGGGGGGGGAGTGTTTTTTCTCTGCACTGAAATATGCTGGGAGGTGATGAAATTGCCCTTCCCTATGTTGCTGCCTCATCTCAGAAGCTGCACCGTATGAAATGGTAGGCTGCATATCACATAGTGCCTTAGTGTTCATGTGCATGCTTTTACACACATATACGTGTGGGACAATCAAATGGAATGTCATTTTGCTCACAAGTTCTCTGGCTTGTTTTCTGAACCCCTTTCTTCATCTCCAAGCAGGGATGCTCAAAAACCTGTTGATTCAGTTCACATTCTGTTCATTGACGGTGAGCAGAGAACCAGTTTTTCACCAAGCAGTTCAGGGATTTGCTGGAGCCTGTTCATCAGGTTTCTGTCCACAGATTCAAACATGGCGCTATTTTACACATGTGTGTTCTCACAGAGCCAAATGGGAGTCCTGGTTTCCCCCTCCCTCATAAACCACTCACCACTGCTTGCTGGTGGCTACTTAGCAGTCCAAACTGTCAATAAATAGTAAGCAAATCAATCACTCAGCGAGGGATTATAAATAAAAACCATATAAAAAACTGGAACATAAGTCTGTGTTTTTGTTGGTTTATAACACGTGTTTTTGCACAGCCTCATGGTAGTCGTAGTACTCTCCATGTCATTTAATTACCTTACTCAACCATCCATGACCCAGGGGGAGAACCAATTTCATTTACTGCACAGATGCAAAACACAATTGATAGGCAGAAGGAAATGAAACTCCAACCCCACCACTACTGAGCAGCGACAAAAACTATTGTTTCAATCAGATAGTTGCCGGGGGAGATCAGAGGCTCAGCTCATGAGCGATCATGGCTGCTAAACCTGTGAAATGGGGATAACTGAACTGTCCTACCTGTGAAGGGGACACGGTGGCTCAGAGGTTAAGACACTGAGCTGCTGACCAGAAGGTCGGTAGCTCAGCAGTTCGAGACCCGAGTGCTGCATGGCGGAGTGAGCTCCCGTCTCTGGCCCCAGTTCCTGCCAGCCTAGCAGTTCGAAGCAAGAAATTGCAAGTAGATAAATAGGTACCGCTGCAGTGGAAAGGTAACAGCATTCTGTGTGCCTCGGCATTTAGTCATGCCAACCACATGACAATGAAAAAAGTCTTTGGACAGCGCTGGCTCTTCGGCTTGGAAACGGAGATGAGCACTGCCCCCTAGAGTCAGATTCGGCTGGCTTTCGAGCAAGGGAAACCTTTACCTTTACCTCTGAAGGCTGCTGTTATGATTACAAGGTGATGTAGGTGACACACTTTGAACACAGAAAGTGCTTTAGAAATGGTAAGGGCAACACGAGTACCTGGGACAGATGAAACCAACAGTACTTTTCCAGGCTTGAATGTATTAAATAGTGGGTTTCATGGCACAGCAGACTCAATGCTAGTGATCAGCTCAACTTTATTTGCGATTCCAGCCAGAGCCAGTCTGAAGAACAGGGCCAAATGCCCTGTTTAAATAACATACAATTGCCACACCCAAACACACCCCACTCCCAATGATAGGCTATTTACATAACATTACTTCTTGATTGGTTACTGTAGGGCTGCCAATCCCCCGGGGGGGAGGGGTTCCCCACTGAAATGGCCCCCAATCTACCGGTTTGGATCAGGCCAGCGGGGAGAACCTTGCCCCCAAAGTGCCCGGTTCGGGCCAACGTGCCCGGTGCGATGACATCACCCAGAGGTGACATCATCGCGCCGGGCACATCACTGGCTGATGCTCTAGCAATCAGCCTGAAAATTCTATGGTACCATAGAGTTTCAAGGCTGATTGCTGGAGCATCGGCCGGCAATGTGCCCAACATGATGACGTCACTTCCAGGTGATCGTGCCATGCACTTCACACACACTCGAATGTCCCGGAACGGGACCGACTCTTCCCCACTGCAGAAGGTAAGTGACTTGGCAACCCTAGGTTACTTCCAGAATCCTAGTGGGCTATTGCTCTTTGGCTCCAAGCTCACTAGTCTCTGGAGGCACAGTCCTGCAGTGTTTCTGTCCCAATACATAACAAACGTGAACTTCCATACCAGAAACTATGGAGACCTTTGGTAGCTGCCAGGATTTGCAAGACTTGGGTTGCCCTGATTAGAGATGCAGAGTCATTCCCACAGCAAGGGTTAATTGCCTCACTTTAAATGTTCCCCGAAACAAGTGCCGTGTCATGCAATGAAATGGCTGTTAGATGCTTTTTATAAGCGAGGCATTCCATCTCCCCCCTGATTATTCTCTGGCAAATGTTAAATGTGTTCTGCTTAAGCCTCCTGTTCCCTCTTTCCCAGAGAATAATACTTGCTCCTGCTGTGAGGCAGGCCTGGTATATTTTAAATAGAAGCAGAAACAATTAACAAAATAGTTAATTGCTTGGAGAAGGAGAGGGGGAACAGGAACGAAAGCCATCCGTCTCCTGAAGCGTGTGCAGCCTAAACCCCCCCGCCTCCGTCGCCCCCCAAAGAAAGGCAGCAACAAACACTGCCTTTGTTTTAATGATTTTTCTGTCTGTTTCCATTAATTTTAATCAATTCTAAAAGAACACAAATAGCGCAGCCGAGTGGCCCTACAGCACTTTCCAATTTTCCAAAAAAATGTCCCCTCTGCAGGAATTACAGGTTTACCTTCGACCCTGTGAAACGTTATGAGCGGGGTGGTCTGGAGCATGGTGTAAGTGCGGGGGTGCATGAGCAGGGAGGAGGGGGCTGAAAGGGTTGACTCAGCAAATGCACGGAGCCCGGGGAGCTTATAAAAAGCTGCGGCTACACCCACCGTTTATGCCAGAGCACGCTAGCAGTGCGCACTTCCTACGAGGCCGCCTGAATTGATCTTGGCATGTGTTACTCATGCTTTTGGGTTAACACTTCTGTTTAGTAGCAATTAATGAATGCTGAAATCCTTGCAAATAAAATGCTCAGGAGATGGGTTACCCTTTTGGTAATGCCCATTTTTCTCTCCAGAATACTCAAGTGGATATGCTCGTACGGATGGTGTGTTCGCAACTGAAAATGAGCAGCGGTTGTATGGGAAGCTTCTACCATTAATACACACCCAGCACTTCCTGAACTGCAAGGTCTGATGGGAAATGGAGCTTTCTCAGGCTTCAAGTTCAGTTCAGGAGGCCATGGAAACTAAATTTCCGATCAACACCAGCAAGACATCATGCTGGGGAAGACTGGGAAGAATAATTTACAGGAACGATACTATTTTAAGAGTCGTTCTCTGCACAAAGTTAGTGAACTTTGATTACCGGGCAAGGTGATCAGTGGGGGATGGGAGGAATGCTCCCTCTAAGCTGTGGAGTCTTGTGAGCAAAAATTCTGCTTTGTGAGCTACTGGCATTAACGTTGTGAGCGTTTGCTCTGGAGCCATCCTTCCTGAGCTAAGACAAAAATGTGTAAGCTGGAGGCTAAAAAACTGTGAGCTAGCTCACACTAACTCAGCTTAGAGGGAACACTGGATGGGCGAGGCAGGGACATGATGCTGTTGGTGACAGCATGACATTTTACCCTCAAGTTTCTAGTCATTCCTAGAGAGGACTGAGGTTACTGCTGGGTTCCCCCTCCCCCGGAAACAATGTCACACTGTTGTGCTAATCCCCCCCCCCCCCCCCCAGTTTGGTGTAGTGGTTAAGTGTGCTAATATGGGAGAACCGGGTTTGATTCCCCACTCCTCCACTTGCAGCTGCTGGTGTGACCTTGGGCAAGCCATAGTTCTGTGAGAGCAGTTCTCTCAGAGCTCTCTCAGCCCCACCTACCTCACAGGGTGTCTGTTGTGGGGAGGGGAAGGGAAAGGAGTTTGTAAGCCACTCTGAAACTCTGAGTGAAGGGCAGGGTATAAGCCCAATCTCATTTCTTCTCTTCTCTTCTTCAGCAGCAACAGCAGCATTTATAGCCATATTTACAAAAAAAGAAAAAGAAAAAAAGATTCAATTGCAGAAGAATCAGGGTATTTTCATCAAACTAAATTACTGTAATTACTGTAAGTTACTGTAATTAAAGTTTGTACCCAGAGCAGTGGCTGTTTTGGCTCGTGAATACACTGACCCCATAAGCGCCAAGGCAGGAGATGAGCTTGAAACACATCTCGTTTCTATCTGCAAATGGGGAAATAATTTGAGACAAGGACTTGAGTCATAATAAAGACAAGTATTATGAGCTGTGCACATCTACATGACAAGCCTGTTATCTGCAGATTTCATCCCTGGTATTGTGTAGGGATGCCAGATCTGTGTCCACAGTCCCTAGAAGCTGTTTGGGTGTGGGGCTTGGGAGGCCAAAGCTTTTATGTTGCTTTGGCATAACTTCCAGGTGGAGGCCCAGAAGTGATGTTCATTTCTCCCACTTGACACTCTAGGAATCCCCCAAATGATGGTAAATGCCATAGAGATTTGGTCAGCTCCTAGTGATGCTGCCCCATTTTCCTAGCAGTTTGAAAGCTTGAAATTGCAAGTAGATAGATAGGTACCGCTTTAGCGGGAAGGTAACAGCATTCCGTGCGCCTCGGCATCTAGTCATGCCGGCCACATGATCACAGAAAAAGTCTCTGGACAGTTTTGGCTCTTGGGCTTGGAAATGGAGATGGGCACCACCCCCCTAGAGTCGGATTCGACTGGCTTTTGAGCAAGGGAAACCTTTACCTTATTGACCACCCCTAACTTATCTTCATATATGGGGGGAAGTGAGGTGGGGGGGCAGAGGGGGGCATTATGCATGGACAGTCCACCACCTCAACCAAAGGCCTGGCAGAACAGTAATATAATAGAAGATTAAGAAGACAGCATAGATGAAGAAGGGGACAAAGATGACAAAAGACGACAATGACAATGACGATGACAAAGAAGTCTCAAAAGGCACCTAAACATTCTGGGCATTGAACAAATAACACCAGCTCAGCTCCAGCAGACAGTGTTGCTTGGAACAACAAGCAGGGTTCCGTTGGAGCAGGAGCGCACAGGAGCGCAGCTCCGGGAGTGAGGAGCCCAGGGGGCGGGCACATGACCAAGCCCCGCCCCCTCCTCAGCTTCCCCGAGCAGTGCAGAGGCGCAGCGCCCCGGGGAAAGCCCTGCTAGGGTCTTTATTGTTTTTAATGTTTTGTTTTAATATTGATAATTTTATCATTGTTCCTTTTATGACTGTGTGCTGCTTTTCCAGAGACTTGCTCAAGGTGGCATACAAATTTTCTAAGTATACCATTTTTTATCTGGGCACATGGCACATAAGTACTGGAGAAATTTCACCAACCCTTCGGCAGCTTCCACCTTATCAGTTTGGTGTAGTGGTCAGGATTTGGACTCTAATCTGGGAGAAGTGGGTTTGATTCCCCACTCCTCCACATGCAGCTGCTGGTGTGACCTTGGGCCAGCCACAAGTTCTCTCTGAGCTGTTCTCTCATGAGCAGTTCTCAAAAGACCTCTCTCAGCCCCACCTACCTCACCGGGTGTCTTGTTGTGGGGAGGGGAGGGGAAGGGGAAGGGATGGGTGGTGCACATGTCCTGGGTATCTCAAGTCTACTTGAAACCTGGTGGCTTCAAGGGAGCAGGAAGAGAATGAGGGTGTGTTCTTTACGCTTATTTTTATTGCACAAAGTATTGGGTGGGGAAGGGAATGGAGGAAGAGCAGGTCAGTCTCACTCACCTGTGGAGTGGAGCCTGAGGGGTGGGTGTTGCCTTCCGACACACTTCCGGTATGTTAGGGGTGGTGGTGGCATATGCAAATGAGCTATGCTAATGAGTTATGCTAATGAGCTCCTGCACCTCTTTTTCTACGAAATGACCCCTGACAACAAGGATCCTGCAAAGACACTTCTGCAATTCCCAAGAACTTGGCTAGATCTCGAATGGCAGAATACCATCTACCAGTCAAATATCTGACTGTAAAAGAAGCAACAACTTGCAAGGGTGGCCAAGACTGATGAGAACTCAAAGGTCCTGATGCAGCTTCCAAACAAATTGAAATGATCCGTCAAGATTTGTTGGGTGGGTTGACTCCATCGGCAAGGGGGAGTCTGGCACAAAAAGCGGAGCGAACAGAGGCAGACACGGAAGGACGGAGGTGGTAGCCCAGGAGGCTGGCTGACATTCACAGCCCACCACACTAGCAGGTACTGCGAGGGATGCTTAAATGTTGCATTTTGACATTTTTGGAGCACATGGGAATCCCCCCCCCCCCCCAAGATATATAACTGGCATTTTGGAACTATAATTGCAAACCGAACAAGAAAGACATTGGCACGTAGAGAATGTTAACATTTTGAAAATTTCATTTTTCACACTGCCTACATCAAATTTGTCATCCCCTTAGCCAGAGCAGTCGACACCCCCATCCGCTGCCTCTTTTAGGCTGCACACCAATCAATAGGGGTGGTGGGGCTGGGAGGTAAAAAAAAAAAAATCTCGATTCTTTTGTGTGCGATTTGCTCGGGATGAAACAGTCAAAATATTGTTAAGTTTGTAAAGAGTCGAAGCTTGACTCACAAACTGGGATGGAGTTGTACCAACACACAGTTCCAAGCTGGCACTTTCCAAATCAGGGCAGTTCATTTCAATGAGCATCTCTTCCCCCCACCCCCAACTCAAATGTTCAGAGCTTATGAAACATTGACTTGTGTCTCACCTGGAAAAGAACAAATGTTCTTGGTTCCAATTTTCTCCATGACTTTTTTTGGTTCTCTGCTGCTTTGTAGATTTGTTTCTATTGTGTTGTACGGTTTTTTGTTTTTTTTTAAATACACAACTAGATGGCATTCCTGTAGACACTGAACATCATTTGGTGTGGTGCCTGGTGCCAGTTTGATGTAGTAGTTAAGTGTGCACACTCTAATCTGGGAGAACCGAGTTTGATTCCTCACTCCTCCACTTGCAGCTGCTGGATGACCTTGGGCAAGCCATAGTTCTTCCAGGGCTGTTCCCTCAAGGGCAGTTCTTGAGAGAGCTCTCTCAGCCCCACCTACCTCACAGGGTGTTTGTTGTGGGGAGGGGAAGGAGAATGTAAGCTGCTCTGAGACTCAGAGTGATGGGTGGGGTATAAATCCAAACTCCTCCTCCTCCTCCTCCTTCTTCATTGATGCCATTGCCAGGGCACTAGTTAACGTCAGAGGGCACCATCTTGGCCTTGGGTTGTAAGCCTGTTGAGTGTTCAGCATGGAGTAGGTGGAGCCCCGGAGTCTTGCAGGGCAGGACTTACCCTGATGTTGGTCTTCCAAAGCTATGATATCACTTCCAGCCACATAATTGGGAAGTGACATCACTGTCACAGGACACTCTAGGATTCACCAGAACCACAGTTTTGCCTGAATCCAAGTGTGTCCTGTGACACAGGCGTGATGTCACCAGATGGCCATTTTGACCAGCCCATTTTCCTCTACTGTTCCATTGTTTACCAGTGTGGGGACAGGGAGCATTGTCAGGGGCTCCTCCTGTGGTGGGCCAGTGGAAACTATAAGGACATATTGGCCTTGCCTGTAACCACCTGTGGCCTTTTTGTCTGCTCCGTTAAAGGAATCTGAGGACAGCTGCTGTTACATCACACCTCTGTGCCTTCAGAGCCTCCCCAACTCAGCTACCAAGATGGCTAGCTCAAGGGTTCTAGTCACTGCTGTAGATCTGTGTTCCTGCTGCCTTCCATTACATTGCTGTGGGAGAAGGGACAAGTTCTTGTTGACCCCTTCCCCCTCACAGCAGCAAGGAACTCCTACATGCTCTCCTGGCAGCTCCAGGGTGCATCCTTTCTCTACCCTCTCCCCCAAGCACTTGTGCACTACAAAAAGACTGAGTCCCTACTCCCTTTCTGTTCAGGTTGGCCTGAATCACTTAGAGTTACCACAGAGGCTGCTTGGGTACTGGCTCTGCTGAGGCTGACTATTCCTCAGATGAGGAAGAGGCATGGAGCAACCCAGCCTCCTCTGGAGTCAGCCCAGAAGAAGAACCTATAACAGCACCTGAGAGAGAAGAGACCCCAGAAGCTGCACAGGATGGGCAGCAAGGTGAAGAGACTGAGGTGCAGCCAGAGGGAGAGACTGATCCAGAGCCTGGCCCAGCACCCCCAGTTGGAGACACCCCAAGGCCAGAATCCCCACCTAGCTCACTTGAGTGTCCCAGATGCAGGGCACACCAGCTGCTGAATTGCAAGAGAGAAGGAAGAGTGCCAAATTGCAGCTGTTGCAAAGGCAACCTGAGGGGCTGTGAGTCTTGGCAGATTGACTCCCAGGGAAGGGAGGACCTGGTCATAAATACCCACACACCCCTGCCTCAGCGCAGAAGCAACGTGTATGCTCAGACCTAATCCCAGCTGTTAGCCTCTGCTCCTCGCTCCTGCAAACTCTGACTGATTTCCTGGCTTTCTGACCTTTGGCTCTGTGTCTCGGCTTGCTTTTGGACTGCGTATCCAGCTTCCAGTGAAGGGTATCTGTGTGACTGGCTGGACCCAGCACAGGGGCTGCCCTAACAGTTTCTCTGGGGCTACAGAGTATAGCTTGTCACAGTATAATCAAATATCTAATTCCAAACAGCACCTTGGAGTGTGTATCAAAAAAATCCACAAAATGGAACCAGGGACAGACAAGGGAGATTTCTCTACAGACGTGAAAAAAGTCCCAGCTTTGCAGGATTTTTTTTTTTTTTTTTAGAAAAATGAGGAATTAACCCCCCTGTCCAATAGAAATGGGACCTGTAGTTTTAAGAAAAGAATGCCTGCTGAAACTATGTGCCATTTTTTAGGTTGCTAGGCAAAAATATCACCCAGTTTTCTGAACTTTGTTTTCTGAAAATCAAAGCTGTGGAGGGGAGCAGGGGTGGACTTGGGGGCTAAAACTGCTCTGGAAAAGTTGCATCCTTCTCTGATTAAGGGACACTTGCCCTGACCTGGATAGTCCAGGCTAGTCTGATCCTGTCAGATCTTGGAAGCTAAGCAGGGTGAGCCCTGGTTAGTATTTGGAAGGGCGACCTCCAAGGAATACCAGGATTATGACGCAGAGGCAAGCGATGGCAAACCACCTCTGAAACATCTCTTGCATTAAAAAACAAGTTTAGCTCGCCACCTAGTGGTACATAATGCTAAAAGAGCTAGAACTTCTGGCTGCCAGACAATCTTAGGATCTCCTGGCCATACTACACACCATGTGAGATAATTAATTAATTAAGAACGCTTGCCAGGGACTGGTCTGGCGCTAGCAGCCACAGAGCAACTTGGCCCAGGACCAGCAGTTACTGTGTAACTTGGCCAGATTTTCTCCCAGAGAAAAGCTCCCAGCGGGGAGGGAATGAGGCAAAGGTGATGCCAGGGGCAGGGTGGGGAATAAAGGTAGGTTGGCTGGTGGTTGGAAAAGGGAAGAGGCTGTGGGATCTGCCCGGTGTGGTGTTCTCTGGCTGATGGAATATGCAGAAATCTTTATTCTGTAATTAACAATACATTATTAACATTATTAACCAGACGTCTCTATTTGTGAAGAGCCTTCTGCCTGCTCTCCTGACGCTCTTCTGCTTGATCATCATTCCACCGTAGTCTCTGTTTGGTTGTTCCTTCCTTGTCTTTTAAAAGATCCTTATCCTCACACCAGGAAAAGAAAAGAGGAAACGGTGAAGGAGGGATAGAGGGGGAAATGAGATGCCCCCTGCACGGCCTTGTGGGTCCCCCGCTTGTATAGATGTATAATGTATAACACTGATTGTTGATGCACAAATAACACTGCATTAATTTTACGAGCAAAGTTCAGGGGGAGGAAAGAGACAATAGCACGGTCATTAAAATGCACAGCTTTGATTTGCAGAAGCGAAGTTCCAGATTCAGATGGAACCACCAAACCTGACATACGCAGTCACATCCGTGCATTATGCTCGTATTCCCATGGTGAGCACAGGTGATCCTGGTCCCATCAGAATGCTATCTCGCTTTGGAATGCTACCGCCCAGTCCACAATTATCTGTTCAAACTAGGATTACCAATCTCAGTGCTGGGCTCAGAGTTTCCTTAGAATTACACCTGATGACCGAGATCAGTTCTCCTGGAAAAATGGTAGCCTTGGCAGGTGGCCTCGCCTCCTTACGGAGCTCCCTCCCTTTGCCAAACTCTGCCCTCCCCAAGCAGCACTCTCGCAAACCTCCAGAAATGTCCTAACCCAGAGGTGAAAGCAGGGGCGTAGAGTTTAAAAACTCCCGGGGGGGGGGGGCGGGGGGTCTTCCGTGCACATGTGCAAAGTGTGCGCACCCGCTGGGACCATGTCCCTGCTGCCGCCACCTCCCCCCCCACCTGACCACTCCTGCTTCCATCCCTCTGTCCGTCCAGGGGCCAGCTGGGCATTTGCTTAGCTGGCCCATGAACAAACGGAGGGAGGGTCGGAGTGGCCAGGCAGGGGGGGAGAGAGACGGCGGTGGCAGCCCTAGGAAAGGCCAAGGGAGGCGCGGCGGAGGGCGCACTGTTTTCCAGGGGGGGCCCTGGGAAATTTCAGGGGTGGCTCGAGCTCTCGAGCACCCCCCCCCCCCGTAGTTGATGCCTATGGATGAAAGCCCCACTAATACATATAATCAAGATTTTATTGAATCCATGAATAACGAACAATAACAACAGAGAGGTCAGTAGTGAACAAACAATAATAATAAGCTCCTAGGTTCCATATTTCTTTTAAATACCAAGATGGCGGAGAAAGTACAATAATAACCCTCGATCCAGGATTCCTATGAACCCTAATAAGCTAGAAAACGACAGTGTAATCACGAAGGAGACGGGATGGTTTTTCAAGAAACAGTAAAAAACCCTACTAATTCAAACTTCTATCTGATCCTTTCAGAGTGATCTTCCTCTTTTCCCTTTTCCCTCCACCCCACTTCACTCGAGGGTCTTGCCCTTTCAGTTTGTAAGACTAAGGGTAGAGATCCATCTCTCTGAACTGATGCCAGCCGTTTTGGGAGACAGGGCTCTTTTTTCTGGGGGAACATGCCAGAACAGAACACAGTGAAAAGGGGGGAAGGAACCCAGGCCGAGGACAGACTAGGAAAGTGAGGCGTGAGAGCTCCGCTTCAGAAGCGGGGTAAGGGAGGCCGTTCAAACAGCTGCAGCTGTCCTCCGGCTCCCTTCCATACTCACCCTGCCACCTCAGAGGGACACTGGGAGAAAACAGTGTGCAAGAGCCATCTGCTGCTTGGATCCCATTTCCAGCAGTGTGGACAGGAGGAGGCGGGATTCAAGCAGAGGTGGCAGTGTGAACGCGCTGCCAAGGAGATTTGCACATGAGTTCATGCACACAAGCAGCTCCAATACAAAAGGTGGGGGATTTTAAATGTTTAGACTGCTGCTGTGGCCATGCGCCTATTGCTGAAATGGCCCCGCCACAGGCCACGGAGGATGGCCCACTCGGGGCCGCTCCACAGCAGTGTGAACTGCCATTGCACTTCCTCCCTGGCATGCTCCCATGGGAAACTGGCCAGTGGGAATGCACAGCCCTGGGCCAGATTTCCCCCGTGGTTTTTGCTCCCGCTTCCATCTCGAGGCAGATTGCAGGTCTGTCCTCAGCCCCAGTTGCACCCAGGAGAGCCCTGGCATAAGGAGCCCAACAAAACACAAACACAGCATAAGGACCTCAACGGAATACACACACACACACACACAGTAGCGAGGCACACAAAGTTTCATGCCTTGAACAAAACTTTGTTGGTCTTAAAGGTGCCTGGTATTTCTGCCATGTGACTGAGGCAGCCCAGCAAAGCTTCTCTTAGTCTCCTGTACACGACTGAGGCAGCCTGGTCAGGAAGCAAACTTTGGCTGGTTCCCTCCCTCCCCCTGGGGTGAGGAGGAGGAGGAGTCTCAGCCAGTGCTTTACCAGACTCTCTCAATCACACAGGAGAGGCTTGCCTATCTGTCTCACCTGTGCAACTGATAAGAGTCTGGTAAAATAAGCTGTGATGTAGCAGCAACAGCAGAACTAGAAAAGGAAGCAGGAAACAGCCAAGGCCTTGCGGACTGGATTGCAGCCCTCCAAGGGCCTGATCTGGACCCCAGGCTGCATATTTGACACCCCTGGTCCAGATCAAATCAAGCCTGAACTCTCCCTAGAAGCTAAAATGACTAAACTGAGGGCATCATACTTTGGTCACCTTACGAGAAGGCAAGAGCCACTAGAAAAGACAACAATGCCAGGAAAAATTGAAGGCAGGAGGAAAAAGAAGACCCAACATCAGGTGGGTCGACTCCATCAAGGAAGCCACAGCCCTCAGTTTGCCAGACCTGAGCAAGGCAATTAACGACAGAATGGTTTGGAGGACATTCATTTGTAGGGTCACCCTAAATTGGAAGTGGCTTGATAGCATGTGAACAGACTTAGACTCCAGGGGCACCTTTAAGACCAACAAAGGTTCATTCAAGGTATGAGCTTTTGTGTGCATGCACACTTTTTCAAATACAATGGAATGGGAACATAAAAGAAGCCAATGTTGGATCAGGCCAGTGGCCCATCCAGCCCAACACTCTGTCACACAGTGGCCAGAAATACCAGGTGCAACCAGGAGGTCCACCAGTGGAGCCAGGACATTAGAAGCCCTCCCACTGTTGCCCCTCCCAAGCACCAAGAATACAGAGCATCACTTGCCTCAGACCGAGAGTTCCTATCTATACCTTGTGGCTAATAGCCACTCATGGACCTCTGCTCTTAAGAACATAAGAGAAGCCAGTATTGGATCAGGCCAATGGCCCATCCAGTCCCAATACTCTGTCACACAGTGGCCAAAAATGCCAGGTGCCATCAGGAGGTCCGGCAGTGGGGCCAGGACACTAGAAGCCCTCCCACTGTTGCCCCCTCCAAGCACGAAGAATACAGAGCATCACTTGCCCCAGACCGAGAGTTCCTATCTATACCTTGTGGCTAATAGCCACTGTGACTATATGCTCCATATGTACATATGAGGTAAGGCTCAAATTTATAGATGGGCTGGACAGCAACTTAACCTGTGACATGATGAAAATACTTTAAGATATACAAAAACAGAATTAAATAACAAACATATTACATATAAATATACTACATAAATAAAACTCAATTTTCTTTCAGCTGAAGAAGACCTCCCACACACACCAGCAACTTCATCATTTCCAGCACCATCCTCAGCTGCTCCAGTTTTCCCAGGTGCTCCCCCAAGGTGGGGAAATGGCGTCTGGTTTTGTTTTCTCTGAACAAATCCCTAAGCGATAGTATCCTCCGTAAAGCTGAAGGTTTGAAGTATGTTTTGAAAGCATACCCGCCCGCTTCTAATCATGCTTTAGTTAAAACACTGCATGGATTTATTGGAAGTATAACCTTGAGGTTATTCTTTTTCTGTTAGCCGGTTAAGTGACAAAGAAGTTTTATTTTTCTAGCTGAAAAGGGGGCAGAAAGAGAGATGACGCCCATTTGATCAAATTGATAATAAAAGTCGGCAAGATAATAAAGCATTCCCCGTCGCATCAGTATTCATTTCGGCAAACCGAGCGCCGATGCCATTTTGTAATATTAACACTTGTTACAAATGTCATTGATCTATTAAGACTTTTGGAGCGTTCAAAACCCAGAACACCGAGAGACGAGCAAAGGGAAAATATGACTAACTCGACAAGATTAGAGAGTATGTTTTCTCATGAAATGTAATCAGATTCTAATGTTTGGGAACACATCAGAAAGGATTATACACAGGTTAGAAATAGCGGTTTGGCACGGTCTTATGCCCATTGGTCTACTTAAACCCGTTCATTCTATTTGAAAGGAAAGCAGATGTGCATAAGTCCAGCTGGAACTGAGCAAAGGTCTTTCCAAGCCCATACCTATGATGGGGCATATGGGGTGATGCCACCCCCAACTATGTCATGTCCCATCTAGTCCAGTACCCTATTTCCCACAGGGGCCAAGGTGTAGCACTGTCAGACCGCGATGGGGTTGGGGGAAATCCCACTCTCGTGGGGGTTTCCCTACCCCCAACTGGCCTGAAAGGTGATGTGATGATATCACCCGAAAGTGGCATCTTCACATTGCATTGCAACATTCTAGTTCTTGGGTAAAACTCTATAGTAAAATTGGCTACAAATCATAGTTTGCCCAAAAACTAGAGCATCACCCCAGATGTTGGCGATGTGATGATGTCTCTTCTTGGTGACATCATTGTGTTACGTGCACAAAGCGCTCATGGCAGAAGATCCTGGAAAGGACCAAGGAACCCCCCACCAGCTGCCAAGTAGGACCTGACAGCCCTACCAAGGTGACAACCCTGGAAGATCCACAAGCAGGTGTAGAGAGACCAAAAATTCTACCTGCCATTTACCCCTAGCAACTGGCACACTTCCTCTGAACATGGAGGTTCCTTTAGCCTTTGTGGCTGCTGTCTGTTGATGGACCTGTATTCCACATTTTTTCCCCCACCTCCTTTTGAAACAGTACAAACTTGTGGCCACCACCACATCCCATGGTAGCAAGTTCCACATATTAACACTTCACTTTGTGAAGTGACGGACCATCACTTTAATCTACTACCTATTGTAAGAACATAAGAAGAGCCCTGCTGGATCAGACCAGTGGTCCATCTAGTCTAGCATCCTGTTTCACAAAGTAGCCAACCAGTTCCTTTGGAGGTTCAACATCAGGACATACAGACCAATGTCTTCTCCTGATGCTGCCTCCCGGCACTAGTAGTCAGTATGACTTTCTCTGAATGAGGATGGTCCCTTTAGTCCCCCTGGCTAGTAGCCATGGATAGGCCTATACCTTCAACAAAACTTTGTTGGTCTTAAAGGTGTCACTAGACTCAAACTTTGTTCTGCTGCTTCAGACCAACACAGCTACCCACCTAAATCATTTGTATCAATATTGGTGTTGCATTACTAGCTGTGCTATCCATTTATGTATTCAATAAAGATGTGGCCCATTAAGTCTTCCCAAACTGTGTCAGTTCTCTTCCCGCCCCCTTATCCGTCAACATTTCTTCTCTAAATTTCTGCCTGTGTCCCCCCCCCCCCAAAAAAAATTCTAAATCACCTGCCTGCATTTACAAAGTGGAACAAAAGCATTAGGAATCCTCCACTGCCTTTTTCTGAATATGGTACAGGGTAGTGCATGCCAATCGTTCCCTAATGTTCTTTCATTCTCCTCCCACCCACCCCATTCTCTGCTTCAGCTGTGATGCAAATGTTCACCTGATTGCATCACCACTGGTTTTTTGGGGGTGTGATGTCCTTCCACTGCCCATGGGCATCGGGCATTATGTGAATGGTCCCCTCCACAGTTCTCCAAGTCTAACTGCTGCCCTCTAAAGATTCTGCATTGACCCTCAGAGAAATAGTCCCTGCCCCCGAAGTGTTCTGCCTAGCAACTAGGGTCAAGCAGTGGCAGATGTTTTTCTCCCTAGAGGGAGAAACTTTACCCAGGCAGATGGTGTGTCCCTGACTCCTGACTCTTCCCAGTCACAGTGATGAATGATGGAAATGCTGGGGAAGAGAGGGATGATATGCCCTGCCTACTCTCCAGTCCTTGGGTATTTCACTCTTATGCTTTGTCAATGGGCATGCAAGCCTTTGTCAGTGATGCTGAAGGGGAGTGAGGTGAAAGAACAAAAATCTATGGCAAACGGACCATGTTCCAGTTTTAGAAATTCTCCTCATTAAACTCTGGTTCAGGAGCACAGCGTACAGTAAACCCATGAAACCATCAAGGGGCAGAATGGGGGAATCGGTTCCTCTTTTACCTACTTCTGAGTAGGAGGACTTCTTTCTAACTCTCCTGCTTTTGCCTTCTTTACTTCATAATTTGTTATATTATAAAATAACAATGCATGTGTTACACTTTACAAAGTAACTAAATCCTCTTTAGAACATAAGAACATAAGAGAAGCCAATGTTGGATCGGGTCAATGGCCCACGTACAGTGCATTTAACACGGTCCAGAAAAGGGAATAACAAGGCAGCTAGGACCCCACAGCAGCCCCTCCTAGACCATGGTCTTGCATAGACCATAGCCTGGGTTGCTAGGACCTGCCTGAATATGCTCCACCAAGCCTAGCTGCTACTGTTTTGAAGACTAGCCCCACAGCACTCCCAGTGGCAGGGATGAGTCATTGCAGGATCTAAATGCAGATGTGCTATTGGGCTGCTCTGGCTTCAGATAAGGAGGGACAGGTTACATGAGTCGACCTAGTACTCATGGGAACTATGCCATGGGGAACCATCATGGCTCTCCTAGAGAAGGCTGCTTAAATTTACCACTAAAATCTAGGATATAGAGACCATCATGAACTGTTTGGACAGGCAAGAAGAAGAAGAGATTGGATTTATACCCCACCCTTCACTACCCAAAGAAGTCTCTGAGTGGCTTACAAACTCCTTTCCCTTCCCCTCCCCACAACCGACAGCCTGTGAGGTAGGTGGGTCTGAGGGAGCTCTTTTCAGGACTGTCCTTGAGAGAACTGCTCTGATAGAACTATGGCTTGCCCAAGGTCATCCAGCAGCTGCATGTGGAGGAGTGGGGAATCAAACCTGGTTTCCCCAGATTAGAGTCTGCCCACTTAACCACTGCACCAGACTGGCTCTCTGCTGACTTCCTCATTGGCCATCTGGCTATGAAATTAGGCCCTGCCAAATAGGTAACATACAACCAACAGCTGTCACACCAGAATGATAGTTCTGCCACAAAAATGTAGATTCCATATTCCTGTTTCCACTTTTGCTAGAAAATCAGTTGGTGTTGGCTTTCCCCAGTCTGGCAAAAAGTGCCATCTTGGTATCCAAGAGGTAAAGTCTGTTCCAATGATTCAATGCCAAGAAAACCTGGAAAAATGTAATTAATGGAAGCTCATGCAATGGATACAAACGTGTTTAAGTTGGGCTTCATACTCATATATCTTGAATCCACTATTTTGGTTTTAAAGTAGGAAATCTAAGTTCACATCTGAGTGCACACTGGAGAGGGTGATACAGTCAATCCAAGGCGATGAATGTCTTGAAAGAGATAAACATAAGAACATAAGAGAAGCCAATGTTGGGTCAGGGCAATGGCCCATCCACTCCAACGCTCTTCTCACACACTAGCCAAAAATACCAGGTGCCATCAGGAGGTCCACCAGCGGGGCCAGGACAATAGAAGCCGTCCCCCTGCTGCCCCCCCCCCAGCACCAAGAATACAGAGCATCACTTGACCCAGAACAAGAGTTCCTGTCTATACTTTGTGGCTAATAGCCACTGATGGACCTCTGCTCCACATGTTTATCCAATTCCCTCTTGAAGCCATTCATGCTTGTAGCTGCCACCTCCTCTGTGGCAGTGAATTAGATAGATTAGTTAGACCCATTTCAGGCCTGATTCAGGCCTGATTTGACAAACTGAAAAAGGCCTTGGTCCCCCTGACTGAGTCTTTACCAGGAGAACGGGGAAAGTACAATCTTACTGACGCTCCTCATCCTCTCAGTGGTTGTCATCACCATTGTCCACCGTATCTTTCTTGTTAGAGTGGCTGAGTTGGAAGTTGGACATACCTTGCATAGGTGGTTTCACACCTATCTGGTCTATCATTTCATACTCGTACTGGAAGACTGCTGCTCAGCCTCATGACATCTGTCTGGCATGTCCCCAGTCACCTTGGACAGTTTCTTTTTCTTGGAGAGAAGGCAAATAAATATATGAAAAGAATAAGTAACAAATTAAAGGTCTTTCCAAGCAAGAATTGGTCTAGGAGATGCTTCCCAATTTCTCCCAAGAATTTTTTTTTTTTGTGCAGTGTTTTATCCTGGAGCACAAGTGTTTCAGTAAAACACCACACAGAAAGTATCCTGGATCTTGGGATATATTGTACAAAAGCAATGTTGTGCAATCATACATATTGCGCAACACTGCTTTTGTGCAATATGCATCATATGCACATACATAAGGGGGGAAGGAAATAAACTTCAGGAAGCTGAAATCTGCACACATTTTAATTCCATAATGTTGGATATTCTGGTTGTTAAACTAGCACTTGAGAGAAATTAGAGGGTTGGAGAAATTTAAAAAAAGATGGAATGTAGAACATTCATTTGTCCTTACACATATTATGGATATAGAGAGCCTTTCCGTTCGTAGCATTTTTCCAGTTTCCTTTACTGCAGCTCCTTTGGATAGGCTGGAAGGGAATTGCTGGGAATAAATCGGCTAAATGTGTTCGATAAATACCTTGCGGGCTTTCTGCAGCTCCATCCTTAGCAACGGCAGCATCTTTTTGCTTAAGAGTAATTTAGTTGAAGGACCCCTCCAGGGGCTTTGGCTGCTGTACATCTTGGAAGGGGGGGACTGGGAAGGGGGGGGGGGGCTGGCAAGTTTTATTTGTGTCACTAGTCAGGGTTGCATCTCCTGGGAATCCCAATTACAGCTGGAGCTGGGAGGTGTAAATTTAGCTCTGCTCATCTCTGCAGATGAACTCACTGGTGCTTGAGAGAACAGGCCCTGTACCAAGGATTGCAAAATACATAACTGGGACTTGGACCCCCAGGGAGCGGAAAAACAATAAAGTTTCAGAGCAAGGAAAATCGCTCTCCCCTCCCTTGACCCCCTTCCCTCCTGTTAATAACAACAAGAGAATATTTATGCTTTGCTTGAACTGGAAAAAAAATGAACTGGGGGGGGGAGGAAGGCAAGTAAGGATATCAAGATGGATCTGTAGGCAAGTGAGACAGAGTTGTTAGCCCACCGACAGGCAAATCGTGTCTTTCAAGCATTGCCCAGGTGTGGGGTTTATCGCTGAATGATTAGGTGCAAGTTAGGCTGTGTCACAAGATACCCTCTTGGCGCTTGTGTGAACAATGTGCAAACACCTGATCCACAGTCATCGGAAATTAGCATCAGGGTGAATTGAGGATAAGAACGATATCCCATTAGGAAGTTTTCATTAAAGGCCTCTGAATCTGATTAGCTCTATTCGATGAACCAATCCCTTTACCACCCTACCCTCGGTGGAGATGATAGATAGATAGATAGATAGATAGATAGATAGATAGATAGATAGATAGATAGATAGATAGATGGGTGGGTGGGTGGGTGGACGGACGGACGGACGGACGGACGGATGCACTGACAGAGATTTAAAGGAATTAAATCCCAAAGTTCTGAGTGCAAGGAGTTCTGGGACAGCAAGTATCCAAATGGAGAAAATGCTGTATTTCCCAGGGTCCCTGATACTAGGAATGGGAAAAGAAGCAGAGTGCAAGACTTTCCATCTCTTCCTCCACCTATCGTTTCCAGGTTCTCATCGGGAGCAACGGACCTCCCCCCTTCCTCTGTTTCCCACTGCTGCTCCTGCAGCTGGTGGGAGGAAAATCATGTAAAAAATAGCTGTTCGTGATGGCATGACATCACTTCCAGAGAAAAAACCACAAGTTACATCAGAGTGCTCTAGGAAAAACCAGAACTCTATGGTTCACCATGGAGTTTCTGGTGATTCCTAGAGAGGTATGGCATAACTTCTGAGTTTCTATGGCAATGATGTCACACCATTGCCTGATAGCACCCCCCTGTCTTTCAGGTTGCTAGCCCTGGATCGGGAAATATCTGGATATTTTGGGGGATGGTCCCTTGGAAGAGTAAGGTTTTGGGGGAGGCAAGAGACCTCAGCAGGGTAAATGCCATAGAGTCCACCCTGTAGAGCAGCCATTTTTTCCAGGGGAACTAACCTTGGTGTCTGGAGATCAATTGTAATAGAAGGAGATCTCCAGGTGCCACTTGGGGGCTGGGAATCCCAGGAGGGGATGTGATGCCACAGAACCTGTCTTCCAAAGGGACCATTTCCTCCTGGGGAAATGCTGTCTGTAATCTGGAGATTGGTTTGTTTATTAATTTAAAATATTTCTGTGTCATCTCTTTAGAAGCCTGCTCGAGGTGATTTACAGTATTCAAACACAAGCCATTAATTAGCTATAATTCCAGGAACACGCCAGGCCTTCCCTGAAAGTTCATAACTAGGAGTGTGAATTCGGCAAAGCCGATTGGAATAAATACCCAAAAAAACCCTTACTGGTATTTTTCGGGTATTCTCTAATCTGATTCGGCTAACCGATAAGGTGCTCCTGAATAAAAGCCGATTATTTGGCTTTTATTCAGCCCCTTCCCCGAATCAGGGAGGGAAGTGGAAACAGATCAGGAAGGCTTCTTTAAATACCTCCCTGATCCGTCTTTGCTTCCCCAGCTGGCCTGCTACCACTAGGTGGGCTGGGGAAGCTGAGGGGAGGGAGAGCGGGTCAATTTCACCCACCTAGGCTTGAAAGTGGAGGTGAGTGAAACTGACCTGCTCTACCTCCATTCCCTTCCTCATCCATCTTCCCTGGCTGGATGGCTGGGGAAGGGAAGGGAACAGGGACATGTCTGGGGGAGGAAACGGGAGGCATTTAAATGTCATCCCTCTTTCGTTCTCCAGCAAAAAGGAGGCCTTTAAAGATGCCTCCCTCATCTTGCTTTGCTTCCCCAGCTGGCCTGCCAAGGCAAGCCAACTGGGGAAGCAAAGAAAGATTGGAGAAGCATCTTTAATGCCTACCCCTCACTTCCCCAGCCAGCCTGCCAAGGTGCGCTGGCTGGGGAAGTGAAAAAAATGTGGGGGCATCTTTAAATGCCTCCCCTTCACTTCCCCAGCCAGCCTGCCAAGGCACACTGGCTGGGGAAGTGAAAAAAAAAATGTGGGGGCATCTTTAAATGCATCCCCTTCACTTCTCCAACCAGCTTGCTAAGGTGTGGTGGCTGGGGAAGTGAAGGGGAGGCATTTAAAGATGCCTCCCTGACTTTTCTTTCTTTTGCCACCCGGCCTGCCAAGGCAGGCTGGCTGGGGAAACAAAACAAATAAAAAGATCAGGGAGGCATCTTTAAATGCCTCTCCTTTGCTTCCTCAGCCAGCCTGCCTTGGCTGGGGAAGTGAAGAGAAAAGGGGTTTAAACTTGCTTTTGCCAAACCATTGTCCAGGACATTACTTATCAGCTGCTCTAGTCTTCCTTATAAACCTGGCAGAAGGATCCATATGTGCCTACTGTATCTCATCAAGCTTCTGTGAGAGTTTGGCCAGCACCTTCAGTTTCCCAAGAGTCTCCTTGCAGGCTCACTGCAGCTATGCTAAGCCACATCACTGCTTCCCCTCCATTCTGTTCTTCCCACCCAGTTCCTAGTTTGTGATGCACTGTATGGGTAGGATTGCCAGACCCCCAGTAGGGATGGGCATTCCCCTGATTTTGGGGCCCCCAATCCACTGCCAGAAGCCCCACCCCCAAACAGCCCCTTCCTGCATCGACATCATTGGCATGATGATGTCACTTTTGGGTGACATCATCACAGTGCACGTGCTTTGTGTGTGCACAGAACATCCCAGGATGGAGCCGGGTGCCGCCTGCTGGAAGCCCAGTAAGACCTGGCAACCCTGTGTATGGGAACCCTACCCTTAGGTAGGGTTCCCAACAGTGCCTTGGAAAATGCTGGTAGACTGGGGTAGAGCAGGACCTGGGAGAACGTAGAGGTCAGGGGGATGTGGTGTGATGCTCTAGACTGCCTCACCTAATCTCTATGGTCTTTAGTATAGCAACTAGGGGAAATTCCTAGAGCGTCACTATGTGGAGGCCATTATTTTATTTTGGTTCCTCAGGGGCTGGAGGTGGCTAATTCCTTGCCCTAGGTGGGTAAACAGGAGGCCTAGGCTGAGCATACCTCCATTGACCAACCTCTCTAGCTGTTAGTGGGAATGAGAAGTTTATGGATTTACTTTTTAAATAGTATGTCTCTCTTGCTGAGATGCAAGGCAGAGTACAACATTTAGCAATGCAACGGGAAGAGTACAAGACATATAGTAACCATTGTATTAAATTGGATCACAAAGTTAGAGCTCTGACCTGGAAGGCCCAGGCTAGGCAGATCTCATCAGACCTCAAAAGCGAAGCAGGGTCATCTCTGGCTAGTACGTGGGTGGGAGATCGCCAAAGAATACCAGAGTCACAATGACATGGAGGCAGGCATTGGCAAACCACCTCTAAATGTGTCTTCCCTAAAACATCCCACTGGGGGTCACTGTGATCTGATGGCCAAAAAGGTTAGCAAACAATGCAACAACAACTATAACAAAAGACTGTAAGGCATGATATAAGAAATGCAAAAACCAAAAGTTCAGAAATTAGAAGATGCAGTAAAAGCAAGAAATGCACACAACAAACAGTGCCATACAGGGCACCCCAAAGCATCCCCCTGCACAATTCCAGTGGTCCTACAGCCCTATGCTCTTCACAGGAATGCCTTCCTGAACCATTCAATTAGGGCCTGGCTCTTCAGGCAGGTGATTCTGCTGCTTTCAACCCAGCTGGGATCAGCTGACTGGTGGAGCCGACCGGGACCCATCTGGCATTATATACTTGCTGACATAGGCCTGGATCTTCCATTTGAGCGATTCTGCATACCACAAAGCTTGCTAGCCTGGGTCTGTTTTATTCTGCAGGCAACATTAGAATGCAAGGAACACCTAGGTGGGGGGGGGGTACCGAAGACAGAGGGGAAGATAATCATTTGAGGTGCAGATACGGTACAGTGGGCAGCCTCTCTGCTTTGGGGATAAGGTTGCCAGGTTCCCCCCTGGACACCAGCGAGTGAGTGGAGGGAGGTAGAGTTGCCAAATTCAAGTTGGTATATACCTGGAGAATTGGGGATGGTGCCCGGGAGAACAGGACCTCAGTGGGGTACAGAGCCATAGAGACAGGCCCGTAGCCACGGTGGGGCATTTTGGAGCAACACCCCCCACCAAATTAGCTCTGCTCTCCCATTTCCCATCTCTCTTGGTCCTCTTTTCCCACCCCTCTGGAGTCTGCATGAGTGCTGCACCTCTTTGACTGTTGGAGTGGCATGGGCTTGCTGGGTCTTCCAGCTTCCGCAGCCAAACTTGGCAGCAAAAGCAAGAAGAATACCCAATGCGCCCACACCTCTCTGACAGTCAGAGAAGTGGAGAGGGCGGTCTTCTTCCTGCTTCTGTAGCCAACTTCGACTGCAGATGGGATCTCTCTCTCTCACTTTCTCTCTCTCTCTCCCCCACCCCCTCTCTCCCGCTCCCCCATGCCCCCGGATTTCCCAATGCCCCATCACCCAAAATTTTCTGGCTATGGCCCTGCATAGAGTACTTCCTCCAAACCATCCATTTCCTCCAGGGGAACTGATCTCTGCAGTGCGGAGATGAGCTGTGACTCCAGGGGATCCCCAGGTCCCACCTGGAGGCTGGCATCCCTATTTGGAGATGCTCTTCTCTACCTACTGGTCTAGCCAAATGCACACAGCAAAATGAAGATAAAAACGAAGAGCAGCTATTTCTCTTAGCAACGCTCCGCAGCTTTTCAACAGCGTCAAAGTAACAGTTGTCCTTGGCTCTCGTTACTGAAGGTTACTAGTGGAATCATAAGGGCTAGAGACTTAATTATATTTTTAAATGATCATTTAGATTCTGGAACAGAAGATGACAGTCTGGAAGGGGGGGGGGGGACTACCGAGCACCATCACAGTGGGTTGCCTCGAGACAGCTTAATCCAGCTCTTTCCAGAGTCGCTTTCCCCCCTTTGAGATTAAAATTCTGAACGAGGAGAGGGGTTAATATGTTTCACAATGAATTTTGATTGATCAAACATGATTAGTGGCTTATGAATATGAATGAGGTTTTGCAAAACAAAAGGAAGTTCAGATTGCTCCCCTCCTACTTTAAAAATTAATTTAAATCCAAGGAGCAGGAGCTGCAGCTGGTTGAACACTTGGAAGAGGGGAAGTTGGGGGTTTCTGCTTATACCGGTGAAGGAGACTGTGAAGAGCAGGGAAATGAAGCAAGTCCAGGCCAAATCCTGTCTTGGACAGAAACTTCCTCAAATCAAGCCTTGGCAACTCTCAGAATCTCAGATCTGATCGGAATGCTTCTTGAAATCTCATCTCAGCCCCCCCCCCCTGCATTTTGGAGTTCTTGGCCTTATTTTGGAAGTGGACATGGAGCCTACAGGTTAGGGTCACCAAGTCCCCTCCGGCCACTGGCAGGGGTGGGGGAATAGGGTTGCCATATCCAGGTTGGGAAATTCCTGGAGATTGGGAGATGGAGGCTGGGGAGGACAGGGACCTCAGTGGGGTACAATGCCAGAGTGTCCACCCTCCAAGATGTCTGTTTTCTCCAGGGGGACTGATCTCTGTAGTCTGGAGATGAGCTGCAATTACGGGGGATCCCCAGGTCCCACCTGGAGGCTGGCATCCCCACCCCAGGTTCAGAGTAGGAAATCGCTGAATGTCAGTGCCTGGAAGGCACATAACAGGGGAGGAGGAGGAGGAGGAGGAGGAGGAGGAAGAGGAGATTGGATTTATACCCTGCCCTTCACTTGGAGTCTCAGAGTGGTTTACAATCTGCTTTCCCTTGCCCTCCCCACAAAAGATACTCTGTGAGGCAGGTGGGGCTGAGAGAGTTCTTTTGAGAACTGCTCGTGAGAGAACAGCTCTGAAGGAACTTGTGACTGACCTAAGGTCATGCCAGCAGCTGCCTGTGGAGCAGTGGGGAATCAAACCCAGTTCTCCCAGATTAGAGTCTGCGCTCCTAACCGCTACACCAAACTGGTGTAATTTATCCCCTCTTTCTGGGCTTTGTGGAGGCTTGATACTAATGACAACTGAAGGCAAGGCTAGAGGAACCGTTGGGTCAGACAATAGCTATAAGTCATGATTACTAAATAGAACTTCCAGGTTGAAAGGCAGTATATCTCAGTATCCTAGGTGATGGAGGTAAACCATGCTGAACGATGTCCCATTTTCCCAGATGCATCTGGCTAGCCAAGGCTTGGGAACAGGATGATGAATAAGATGGACTTTGTCTGATCTAACAAGACTCTTCTTTGGTACTTATAGGGCATGCGGTTGAGACAAGGAACAAGTAGAGGTGCCAGCTACAATGAGCAGGGGAAATAGCTCATAGTAATAGAAAAACAGCAATGCCAAGGAAATCACCCTATCAACATTTACGGTGTCATCAGCCACTTCCAAGCAGTGGCAAGAGTATCGGTAGAAATGGTTCATGGCCAAATTGAAGAAAAGAATTATTCCTGCAACCATGAAAGCTAGCAACTTTGGGGGGGAAATTAAAGCAGCCATTCTCAGTACAAATGGAGAAGTTAGGACCCATAGAAGTGACAGAGAAGCCAAGGCTTGTCAGATGCCTCCCACCTAAATGCAATCAATCGCATCTGGGAGACGCCATGATCAAGAGCAGTCACAGTAGACAGTTTTGCAAGATGGGACGAAAAGTCAGCTTCACATACCCTTTATGGGCGGAGCCAAGGAGCAGCTGTAGAACTTGGCATGCAAAATGGCATCTTCAGCTAAAAGGTTTTCTGTGTCGGGAAAGACTATTTTCTGCCGGAGACCTTGGACAGCAGCTGCCAGTCAGAGTAGACAATACTGAGCTTGATGAACCAGTGGTAGAAAGAATGTTCTTATATTATATGTGTCCCAACTTCACTCTTATATTATATGTGTCCCAACTTCCTTATCTTGTTTTGGTTTATTCCAGGATTCCCCAATCTCACTGAACCTGTGGGTATTTTTGGAACTTTGGGACCAGGGAGTGGTTGCCGCAATAAAATGGCTGCCTCAGGGACTGGGTTCAGGCGTGAAATACTGGAAGGTTCCACAGATTGTTAGGACGTTCCAAGCCAAGTGTCTTCCTGTGATGGAGACAGCTGTTTCTGAGCAGATGTTCCCTGCACACACCAAGATGATGCCTCCCACACTCTTGTGAAGCACCTACTTCAATGAAGCAAAGCAAAGCCAAGGGTGGATTTTTTTTCCTGAGGAGGAGGAGGGGAGGAAGAGGAGGACGATAAGGAGGAAGAGAAGATTAGATTTATACCCTTCATTACCCAAAGGAGTCTTAGAGTGGTTTACAATCTCCTTTCCCTTCCCTTCCCCACAACAGACACCCTATGACAGTAGGTGGGGCTGAGAGAGCTCTTTCGAGGACTGCCCTTGAGAGAACAGCTCTGAGAGGACTTGTGACTGATCCAAGGTCACGCCAGCAGCTGCATGTGGAGGAGTGGGGAATCAAACCTTGTTCTCCCAGATTAGAGTCCGTGCTCCTAAGCACTACACCAAACTGTCTTCAGTTTGGCTTCACCGAACTGAAGAAGCAAGTGGGCATCAGGAAAAACACAGACAGGTGCCGTGGAACCTAGGGACACCATTTGGGAGATGAGTCTCCTGTTCTCTTCTTAGCAGAACATTGCCCATGGTGGCACAACCCACTTTCTCATTCTCCCTGACTCCCCCTCTCACAGGAGAGAATTTCTGTGAGTCATGTTGGGTTGCTGAAGACTTATCCTAACTGTCTGCCACCCTCATCACCATGGTTTCTAAGCATCACATGCGCGGCAAGAATAAACAGCATCACACCCGAAAACCCTGTTAAGGTTGCTAAGTGACAACAATTTACTTATCTCACATCTTTTTGCAAAGAAACCCAGCACTTAAAGGCGCAGAAAATGAGTGACTAAAGAAAAAAGAAATCTTCACTGCCCACATAGCAGTTCTATTTTGTTTTAAATCACATGTCTTCACAATGCCTGCCTTTTATACAGAACAAGCGGAGGGAGGAAGATATCGGACATATGTCTGGAGGTTCCAGGGCATTATTTTGATGGGATAGATTTCTTGTGTGCAAATAGGGGAGCGATTTGGCAAGGCATATTTAGGTAGACCGGTCCAGTTGTTGACTAAGCACTCAAAGAAGGCTGAAACGCCAACTGAAATTTTACAAGCTCCACTGATCAGAGAAAAGTTTCAGACAGAGAGCTGCAAAGTTTCTTCTGGAAAAAAAAAAGAGGTGCAGGACCTCATTAGCAGACCTTATTTTCATATGCCACACCCCCTGAGACCCCCAGAAGTGTGTCAGAAGGCAACACCCATCGCTCAGGCTCCACCCCAAAAATCTCCAGGCATTTCCCAACTCAGAGCTGGTGAGCCAGCTTGAAACTTTGACTAAAGACACTTTAGGTTCCCTTTGCTCTTGCAGGGAAGCTACCCTGCAACAAGCATGAAAATACAGATCAAGTTAGTATGCTTTTGCTTTTTTCCACAGCGCATCACCATATGTGCCCGCCCCTGGGCTTGTTATTCCTGGAATGGCGTTCCGGCTCAAAATGACCCCTGCAAATATACAAACAGAGCATGGAAAAGGAGAAATGGTACAACAGCCTGAGCTCCAGAGAACAACCTGAGAAGTGCCATTCAAGGTGGGCCCCCCGAGTTCCAACTTAACAGCAGCCAGATAGTTCCTCTCAATTTTCTCTCACCGTTTTTTTTTTTTAATTTCAGCATCTCTGGCAGCTCCAGATAGAAGAGCTCAGGTGTTGAGAAATACCTTTCTTTGTCTGAGATCCCAGAGAGGCCCATGAGAATAGATAAGACTGGCCAAGTTGGAGTTTAAAAGTAAAGGTAGAAGGTTTCCCTTGCTCAAAAGCCAGTCAAATCTGACTCTAGAGGGCGGTGCTCATCTCCGTTTCCAAGCCAAAGAGCCAGCACTGTCCGAAGACATCTCCGTGGTCATGTGGCCGGCATGATTAAACACCGAGGCGCACAGAACGCTGTTACCTTCCCACCGAAGTGGTACCTGTTTATCTGGCAGTTTTCTTGCTTTCAAACTGCTAGGGGCCAGAGACGGGAGCTCACTCTGTTATGCGGCACTCGGTTTGTCAAACTGCCGAACTACCGACCTTCCGGTCTGCAGCTCGGAGTCTTAACCTCTGAGCTCACATTTAAGCAAGATGGACCAGTAGTCTGCATGGTACAGTGGTCAGTGTGTCAGGCTGGGAACTGGGAGACCTCAGTTTGAATCCTTACTCTGCCGTGGAAACACACTGGGGAAACTGGGGCCAGTTACACTTGCTCAGACTTGTTATGAATAAGAGCCCCTTAGGAAAATACCTCCAGTCATTAAAAACATCCAGATGGTTCATCCAGGACAGGGGGACAGTTCACGGGGACGGATTGGTGGGAACGGGCAGGGTTTGGGGACAACCAGTCAGAAGACGTCACCAGAGACCAGATCGATATATTTCCATATCCTGAGCATCAGACAGTAAGGCACAGGGATGTGGGGCTCATGGTGGAGGTAGGGTTGGCAGGCTCCAAGCTCCAGGGAGCAGATTGGTTCTGTAACCACATGGTATAACTGCCTTATATGAGAGCCAGTTTGGTGTAGTGGTTAAGTGCACGGACTCTAATCTGGGAGAACCGGGTTTGATTCCCCACTCCTCCACGTGCACCTGGCTGGATGACCTTGGGCAAGCCATAGCTCTGTGCCAGCTGTTCTCTCAAGGACAGCTTGGGAAAGAGCTCTCTCAGCCCCACCTACCTCACAGGGTGTCTGTTGTGGGGAGGGGAAGGGAAAGGAGTTTGTAAGCCGCTCTGAGACTCCAAGTGAGTGAAGGGCGGGGTATAAATCCAATCTTCTTCTTCTTCTTCTTCTTATACTGAGTCAGACCTTTGGTCCATCTTAAGTCAACTGGTAGCCTCTCTCCAGGGTCTCAGGCAGAGGTTTTTCTCATCATCTACTGCTAGATTTTTTAACTGGAAATGCTGGGGATCGGATCTGGGGCCTTCTGCATGCCAAGCAGATGGTCTACCACTGAGCCACAGCCCCTCCCCTAAAACATCTAATGCAACTGGTGAGAAGAGAGCTAAAACCTGCTTGGCTCTCTCTTTCTCTCTCTCTCTCTATGTGTGCGTGTGTGATCTTACCCACAAGTCAGGCTGTTTGCTCACACTATGTCTTGCCTCCTCACTCAGAAGACAAAGAAGAGACTGGATTTATACCCCGCCCTTCACCCAGAGTCTCAGAGCAGCCTACAAACCCCTTTCCCTTCCCTTTCCCCTCCCCACAACAGGCACCCTGTGAGGTAGTGTGCCCCCCAGAATGGAGGGGCTTTTCGAGGACAGAAAATTAGGGAGGGGTGGCAGCTGTTCAATCAGGACTACCCCAAAACTATTGTGAGGGTTGTGGGATGGGTAGGGAGGCTGGCCTCTAGGTGGGAACTGGGGATCTCCTGGAATAACAGGTCATCTCCAGACTACAGAGATCAGTTCCTTTGGAGAGCATGGATGGTTTGGAGGGTGGACTCTGTGGCACTGAGTCCCACTGTGGGTCCTGTCCTCCCCAGGCTCCATCCCTAAATCTCCTTGAATGTCTCAGTCTTGATATGGCATCCCTATTCCCCTATCCCCTACCAGTAGCTGGGGGGGGGGGAACGGCATGGCAACTCTCTGTGGGGGGGGGGCAACGAAAAACTCTCACAATGACAGCTGGGATTCCTTCATGTGACACTAGCCCTCTGGCTCTCTCAGGGCTGGTTTTAAGTGATGTGGGTAGGGGAGGGATTTCCTCAGGACTGGTAATGTCACAGCCTTACCCTACCTCGCATGTTGGTGTTTGCGAGGATACAATGGGGATGGGGAAAAATGATGTTGTAAGCAGTGTTAGGACTCCACTGGGAAAGAAGTGGAGCCTAAATACTTGCGTAAATGTATATGAGAAATATAGCCCAGCCCGCAAGACTGGAGAACTGCTGCCAGTCCAATTTAGACAATATTGTGTGACGTGGATCAATGGTTGGAGCCATGTTCACATATGAGTCCCGTATTGTCATCCCTCCCCAGCAGAACTCTGTCCCTGCTAGTATAACCCCCTTTTTTATTCCCCTGTTCTATTCCATGAACTTTTCTCTTATTCTAGCTCAGCAGAAGAAAAAGCCTTTCTGATTCATGCTGGGTTTTTTTAGCCTGCTCCTGATTGTCTGCCACCCTCTGTGGTTTCAGAGCATCACACTTATTACAGGGATGAAACAGCATCACACCTGAAACCCTGTGAAGGTTGCTAAGAAGAATTATGGTAGCAGATACAGATTCCTCAGCAAGCAACTTGTGCAGGCCTATCCCAAGGCTACACCCCTAGCTTATTCCAGCTGGAAAGTGATTCTGTGCTCTCTCTCTCTCTCTCTCCCCCTCCCTCCCTCCCTCCCTCCCCCCCTCTCTCTGGGTCATTCAACTGCAGAACATTGATCTGAGATGTCCATCTCTGCAGGAAGACTGCCCATTTAAGGACTCATCCATAGCTATTAAAAGGACATAAATATTCCTTTGACAAAAGCCCTGACCACTTAAGGATGGGCATGAACCAGCTCACAAAGTTTGTGACAAATGTTAGCCAGTTTGTAGTTCATGAACTGCAGTTCACAGCAGGTCAACTGGTACAAACTTTCCACAAACTTTCAAGCAGTTTGTGGAGGTTCGTACTGGTTCATGAATGGATGCATTTCCAGATAGAATGTCTCTACTCAAACAAAATGTTTACCGAACTTCAAAGCAACAGAGGTGTGTGCAATTCTCCAGCCTTGGAAACACTCTTGTCAGTTTCAAACTAGTCATGTCAGTTTCAAGAGTCCCCCCCCCTATTGCTGGTGTTCTTTTGTGTTCACTCACACACACCCTTTGGAATTCTTGTGACCCTGCTTTGAGATCAGTTATTTTAAGCCTGCAGCACCAGAGTGGCACTGGGTTCTGCCGGACATCCTGTACACTGAACTGCTTGTGCTGGGCTTGGGGAAAAATGCCCCCCTTCAGTTTGTACTGCAGGAATTATCTGGTTTGACATTAGTCCTCTTTTACATGCATTGCTGCAGTGGAACTGGGTTCTGCTGGGCATTCTGTACACTGAACTGGTTGCACTCAGCTTGCAACCTCTCTTTCTTGGATTGTGATTCTGTACTACACATCAGTCCTATTAAACTGGCATTGCTACAATGGCACTGGGTTCTGCTAGGCACTAAGACATTGCACTGGTTCTGTTGGGCTTGAAACCTCCCCCCCCCTTGCTTGGAGTATGATTCTGTGCTAGACATCAGTCCTGTTGAGCTGGCATTGCCACAATGGCACTGAATTCTGCTGGGCACTCTTTGATTGCACTGGTACTTCTGGGCAAGCTGTACATTGCACTAGTTCTGCTGGGCTTGCAAAAATGCCCCCTCCCTCAGTTTCTACTGCAGAGATTATCTGGCTTGACCTTAGTCCTGTTGGGTTTATACTGCCACAGTTGCATTGGTTCTGCTGGGCACATTGCTCAGGTTCTGTTGGGCTTGCAAAAATGCTCCCTTTTAAGTTTCTGCTGCAGAGATTCTCTGGGATTTTGATTATATTCTGCTGGGCTTCTATTGTCCTTGCTTCCCCCCCCCCATTTGAAACATAATAAATGCAATCTGCACCAAACCTGAAGGGCAGATGGAAAAGGATCAGCCAGAGATCTCCTGTGAGTTTGGTGTCTCTAGCATGCCGTCTGTCCATGTGTGTGTGTGTGTGTGTGTGTGTGTGTGTGTGTGTGTATGTTCTACTGCATCATGAATGCCATGAACCAAACCAGTTTGTTTAGCCCCCAAAAGCTTGTGATAGTTCATGGTTTGGTAACTGAGCACACCACGAACCAGGAACCATCATGAACCACATTTTCCTGGTCTATCACCATCCCTAACTGCAATCATGCCAGCCAAATCTATAACAGTATAGCTTTCTTTTAAAAACAATTGGGAGTAAATTTCTCCCCCTTAAAAACTGTGGAAAGGAGGGAGAAGAGAGTCATTAATTCTTTACCAAATTGGCCTTTGAAAGCCAGAGAGAGAGAGAGAGAGAGAGCAGTTTCCTCTCTGACTAATAGCCTAGATCCAATTGGGGGGGGGGGGTCTCTGTGTTGTTAGTTGAATGCAGGAAGAGAGGGTGAAAAAGAACATGTGAGAGGAACAGAATATGTGAGGCTATTCCAGGAAAAGATTTTTGAGAGAAGACACAAAGAAGACAAAGTTGGCTCAGTTGCTCATGAATCACATTTCTCAAGCTCAGGATAACATTACAGTTCCTCTCCTGTGAGGTATGTCTGGCAGAGAGAGGGACTGAGTTGCCTAATCTTCATGGCCACATAGGGAATCTGAACTCTGGTTGTCCCCAGTTCTAATCCAAGCACTGCATCACACTGATTCTTGGAGTGAGGACTTGGGTGGGAGGATATTGTAGGTGAAAGAACAGAGGGATAACAAGTTGCAGATGTGGAAATGGGGATGGGTGTGTGGAGAAAGGCACTGATGGAGTTCCAGTGTCTTGAGCAATTGCCTGTAGGTAGTGTCCATCTTGCCCTGTCTCAGGAGCTACAAGGTTTTCCACTTTGCCTCTTGGCAGTCCACGGAAAGTCCATGGAATTTCTAGGGCAGCCTTGTTTTCCATAGAACCTCTATGACTTTGGGGCATGCAGCCTCGGGTTGCCAACTCTGGATTGGGAACTTCCTGCGGATGTGGAGGTAAAGCCTGGAGAAGGGAGGGCTTGGGGAGGGTAGAGACTTCAGTGGGGTATAACACCATGGACTCCCCCCTCTGAAGCTGCCATTTTCTCCAGAGGAACTGAGTTCTGTCATTTGGAAACAGATTGTAATTCCTGGAACTCTTCAGTCCTAGGGTTGCCAACCTCCAGGTGGTGGCTAGTGATGCTATTACAAGTGATCTCCAGGAGACAGAGATCAATTACCCCTGGAGAAAGTGGCTGCATTTGAAGGTGGACTCTATGGCACCATACGCCACTGAAGTCCCTCCACTCCTGAACCTGCCGAAAGGAGATGACTGAGAGGTGATAGGATAACCATCTTCAAGTACTGGAAGGGCCATCATATAGAGGAGGATGCAGAGTTGTTTTCTGTTGCCCCTGAAGGTTGGACCAGAACCAGTGGGCTGAAATTAAATCAAAAGAGTTTCCGGCTAAACATTAGGGAGAACTTCATGGCAGTTAGAGTGGTTCCTTGGCGGAACAGGCTTCCTCGGGAGGTGGTGGGCTCTCCTCCTTTGGAGGTTTCTAAACAGAGGCTTAGGTGGCCATCTGACAGTGATGCTGATTCTGTGGACTTAGGCAGATCATGAGAAGGGAGGGCAGGAAGGGCTGCCTCAGTGCTTAGTTCCTGTGGCCCTTTCTTACACGCCCAGGGAACTGCTGATTGCCACTTTGGGGTCAGGAAGCCATTTTTCTCAAGGCCATATTGGCTGGAGATCCTGGAGGGTTTTTTTGTCATCTTCTGGGCATGGAACAGGGATCACTGGAGGTATGTGGGGGGAGGTATTTGCAAATCTCCTGCATTGTGCAGGGGGATAGACTAGATGACCCTAAAGGTCCCTTCCAACTCGATGGTTCTATTATTCTAAAGTGGGTGTGGCCATGTGGGGCTCTTGCTGCACAAATTAAAATGATGTTGTTTCAGTGGGCGTTGCCACCACAGTGTTCCTTTTATTCTCTCCCACCTCCTTTCCCCTGTGCATTTTTACATTGTCTGTTTTCTCCCTGCACTTCGGTTTCTTCTGTGCGTGTAACTCCACTTCCTGCAGCAGTCGTTATGTCTCTGGGCCCACCGCCCCATGTGAGACTTCCAAAGGTGCCCACAGGATTGAAAGGTTTTGGGACCCCTCCTCTAATCAATGCATATTTCATGGCTGGAGGTATTTCTAACCAGGAGGCCAGACGAAAACTGATAATGTATGTGAAAGACATTCATGCATCAAAGCTGCCATTTCATAAGTTTGATTCCATCCCTACCTAGGCAGATGAGATTCTGGTAGCTTCAGCCCCTAATGTCCCTCGACTCTTTGAACGTTTATGGAGTTTATGACTGATTCAAACACTAAGGCTCTCCACTACCAGAAACTCCATGTCCCTGGAAAGCTAGTATATCAGGGAAGATCATCTAAAAACCTAATATGCTACTTTTCTATCAAAAGAGAAGACTTCTAAGCATTGTTATGATAATTAAGCAGGCATCCAGGAACGGCTCTCGAGCTTGGCGGCTCGGGAACGGGAAAGGAGGACCCGCTTGAGAACAACCTGGTTCGGCTATCCTAGCAGGCTTTGGGGCCTCGGGGTGGTGGACCGGGTGTCGCGGCTACAAGTGCCGAGCTGCTGGTCAGTAGTCTTGGTAAAAAGGCTCTGGATCAGGGCAGGTGCATCGCCCAGTAGGATAAGAAGGTGGTCAGGAATATGGACACCTATCTGGTACGCAATACCCAGCCCCTCGCCATAATGAAGAATGCGTAACTTAAGTAATAAAGTAGCCCTTGTGCAAACCCAAAACTTGGTGTCAGTCTCTTTCTTGCCGGTTCAGGGGGCAAGGCTCTCCACTACCAGAAACTCCATGTCCCTGGAAAGCTAGTATATCAGGGAAGATCATCTAAAAACCTAATATACTACTTTTCTATCAAAAGAGAAGACTTTTTAAAAACACATCTGACATTCTAATCTTTTATTCACCCACCTGAATCCTGGAAAGGGTCTAAGGCAACAAGGCAGAACTGCATCATCTATTGTTTCTTTGCATCTGAATGATCAGCTGTGCGAGAACATCGGCTGGCAACGTCTGATGCCTTGGGCTTAGTTTATCGTTGGAGAGCTGATGCCTGAAAAAATAATTCCAGGCAATCAGCATCTGGTCACCAAATATTTTTATGAGCCCCCAGGCAGCCAATAGCAAGTACACATTTCAAAATCTGCGTCTGTATGTAGAATCATAAATGGGAACTGGGCAATGTGCCTTCTCCCATTAAAAGGCATCCCATGATAGCAAACAATCTCTCAGACACGATTCTCCATCCTCTGTGTCAGTTGTGCCTAAGGATGAGCCAAAACAGGGAAATGGGTTTTGTGGGAAAGTAGTCCCCCCCCCCCCCAATTTCAGCAATGATTTAGCCAACCTACAAACCAAATCAAAAAAAATATTCTCCCTTTCACAAAAGGGCAAGAGGCAATGACCCCTCCTTGATTTGGCTTCATGATGGCCTCACGTAATGAAACAGGGTAGGCGACCTAGTGCCATCCTATCTTCTTGTTGGTTCCAGTCTCCAACCAATAAGGGATCAAGTAGCCGGCATGAAGATTTGTTCTAATGCCTCTGCCGTGGGCCCTGATTTGGATAACCCAGGCTAGCTGGATCTTGTGAGATCTTCAAAGCTAAGTAGGGTTGGCCCTGGCCAGTAAATGGATGGGAGACCTCCAAAAAATACCAGGCTCGTGATGTGGAGGCAAGCAAGGGCAAACCACCCCTGAATGACTCTTGCCTTGAAAATCCTACGGAGTCACCATAGGTCAGTTGTGGCTTGATTGCATTTGAGAGCCAGTTGGGTGTAGTGGTTAAGTACACGGACTCTAATCTGGGAGAACTGGGTTTGATTCCCCACTCCTCCACTTGCACCTGGCTGGATGACCTTGGGCAAGCCATAGCTCTGTACCAGCTGTTCTCTCAAGGACAGCTTGGGAAAAAGCTCTCTCAGCCCCACCTACCTCACAGGGTGTCTGTTGTGGGGAGGGGAAGGGAAAGGAGTTTGTAAGCCACTCTGAGACTCCCTTGGGGAGTGGAGGGCGGGGTATAAATCCAAGCTCCTCCTCCTCCTCCTCCACTTTCTACCACCACCAACAACAACAAGAACAACCTGTGGAGGTATCATGACATATATTAGGTTTGGGAGGCAGATTTGGAGTTCTAAGGTTCTCCGGTGTTTTAAACTTCAATGAGGCATGGTGAAAGGCAGGAGAGAAATGTTTTAATAAAGAAAGAAATGGAATATTCCTTTTGCCCCGTGATCCCTGACTAACATCGAATGATAGAATCACAGAGTCAGAAGGGGCCATACTGTGAGGCTTCTGCTCAAAGTAGTCAAGGATCAGATCTTTGTTGATGAAACACAGTTCTTTATTTCCAATTTCTACATTGGTACAGATCCTCGGATTATTGTCAGAGATAACGCATACAATAGAAGCAGGTCTAATATACCCTCCAGCACAATTTGAATTGCCCATAGGTAACCAATCAACAAGGGGGGAAAAACCGCGGGCAAAAGGTTCTCTGGCCGTTTGCTTCCCACAGGAAAGAAAGTGAGGTGTGAAGCAGTAAATTTCCCTTCCCAAACCAGACCCCTCAGATGTAACCATCTTCATATAACAAATGCTTTCCCCAAGGCTTTCGCACGTTGATAAGAAATGGTCCCTGTCCTCCCCTGTCTTCCCAGCCGGGATGAATGGAATGCGGAGGTAGGAGTGTGAGAGGCCCTTTGTTCTCATGCTTTGAAGTTGTCATTCTCCCGAGCAAACAGATACATAGACCAGGCATGATCAGAGCCATAATCCTGGGGTCACAGAAGATACATTCACAATTGTCAAGCTAATAGCAATAGGCATGATTACATAGTTGGTACAGGAACAGGTTTGCACAGCATAGCCAAGTCAGGTTACAATATATAGCATGAGATCCCAGAAATCCTTGTTAGAATCTGCAGATTCTGACACATTGCCACCCGAAAAATCAATCTACCCCGGCTTATCTGGAAATTTATTATGAAAAGCTTTAACTAACTTAGGAGCATGCACATTTTCAGAACGAACCCATTCATTCAGTTCCGGGCCAAAATCTACCCACTTGACTAGATATAGCAAGTGGCCCCTACGCACTTTTGAATCAAGGATTTCAGAAATTTCAAAATGGGATGCCCCCCCCCCCTTCATCAGTGGAGGAGGAGTCGGAGGAACTGGATGCCATGCATTCGGCCCAGGATTCTTCTTCAGCAAGCTGAAATGAAAAACAGGATGCACAGAACTCAGTGACTTGGGCAATTCTAGTTCAAAAGACACATCAGAAATCTTGCGCAACACTTTGTAGGGGCCAACATATTTCCACCCCAGTTTCCTGCTGGGTTGCAATCCATGTATATTTTTGGTGGACAAGTAGACTGAATCCCCTGGCTGTAAGTCCCAGCCCTCTGCTCTGCTACGGTCTGCATACTTCTTGTAATCCTCTTTAGCTTTGTCCAGTGTCTTAGCAATCAGTGGCCATGAGTCTTGTAAGGTTGCCCACCAACGTTTAAAGTCCATGGGGGGGTGTCTGACGTGTCCTCTATGGTGGGTAGGGGTTTCCCTTCGAAGCCTCCCACCGCCATGAACGGGGATACACCCGTAGACAAATGAATAGCATTGTTATAACTATACTCCGCAAATGGCAGTAGTTCCACCCAATTGTCCTGATGGTAGTTAGTGTAACACCTCAGGAATTGTTCCAGGATTTGATTAGTTCGTTCGGATTGGCCATTGGTCTCTGGGTGGTAACCCGAGCTTAAGGCTGGTTCAATGTCCATCAGATTCAGAAGCTCCCACCAGAAGTTGGCAACGAACTGACTGCCCCGATCGGATACCACACGTCTGGGAAAAGCATGTAACGTTATCACATTGTTGAAAAAAGCTTTAGCCAGCCCCTTAGCGGTGGGTAGCTGTTTAAACGGGGTAAAATGGGCTTGTTTTGAGAACATGTCTACCACTACCCAAATAACGGTTTTTCCCTTTGAGGGTGGCAGGTTGGTGATGAAGTCCATAGCTATCGCTTCCCATGGGCGAGAGGGGGTGGGCAACGGATGCAACAGTCCTGGGACTTTCCCTCCCCTCTTTTTGCACATCAAACAGGTTTGGCAGGCAGTAACAAACTCCGAGACATCCTTGCGCATGCGCGGCCACCAGAATTGCCGTTGAACTAAATTAAGCGTTTTTAAGAACCCAAAGTGCCCTGCCAGTTTTGATGAATGACAAGTTAGCAGTATGTCCTTTCATCTGGCTCGAGGTACCACGAGTTTGTCCCCATGATACCAGCACTTGTTTTCCCGGAGGGAACAGTCCTCTATGTTTCCCAATTCTTCAGCCTCTACCGGGGAGTAGTCCCCCCCCCATTTATCCCCCCACGACTCTACTGCTGCCTGTTTGCTCTGGCTTCGGGTAGTGACAGCTCCTCCCAACTGTTGGGGGGAGAACATGGAGTCGAACACTTCTTCCTTTTGACTCTCGTGCTGGGGTAATCTGGATAGTGCGTCTGCTAACGAATTGGCTCTCCCAGGAAAGTGCTTAAGCATGAAATTGAATTTTGAGAAAAAATCGGCCCATCGGAGCTGCTTCACATTCAGGGACCTCTGGGTGCGCAAGGCTTCCAGATTTTTGTGATCAGTCCAAATTTCAAAAGGGGTCTGAGCTCCTTCTAGCCAATGCCGCCAGGTGGTGAGGGCCAGTCGTATGGCTGCTGCCTCCTTGTCCCACACTGACCAATTCCTCTCTGTCTCATTAAACTTTTTTGATATATAAGCCAGAGGGTGCAACTTATCATCCGGTCCCTTCTGTAGGATGGCTCCCCCCATGGCCACATCAGAAGCATCTACATGCACCACAAACTCCTTGGTTTCATCGGGGTGGGCCAGGATAGGTTCCGAGGTAAATAGGGTCTTGAGGGTTTCAAACGCCTTTTGGCAATCCTTAGACCAGGCTATTCTCTCCCCGGGCTTCCCTGCTTCCGGGCCCCTCCCCTTGGTTTTAAGGAGTTCCGTTAGCGGGAGAGTGACCGTGGCAAAGTCTTTTAGGAAGGTGCGGTAGAAATTACAAAATCCTAAGAGACTCTGAAGCTGTTTTCTTGTTCGAGGGGCTTCCCATTGCACTACTGCCTCTACCTTGGCAGGATCCATTTCTAGCCCTTTCTGGGAAATGCGATACCCCAGAAAATCCACTGAATCCCTATGGAATTCACATTTCGACAGCTTAGCATACAACTGGTTTTTTAACAGAGTGGACAGCACTTCTCGGACCAATTTTACATGCTCTTTCTTATCAGCAGAGTAAATCAAGATATCATCTAAGTAACATAACACCCCCTTGAATAAATGCTTGTGTAGCACTTCATTTATTAAGCTCATAAAGACCCCTGGCGCGCCACTTAATCCGAACGGCATCACCAGGTATTCGAATTGCCCCAATGGTGTGTTAAAAGCAGTCTTAAATTCGTCCCCCTCTCTGATGCGCACCCAGAAGTATGCATCTCGAAGATCCAACTTAGTGAACACCTTCCCTTTGGCTGCTTCTGTTAACAGGCCCTTAATAAGGGGAAGGGGGTAGGCATTGGAGGCTGACACTGCATTTAATCCCCTGTAGTCCGTGCACAGCCGCAGCCCCCCGTCTTTCTTTTTCCTGAACAGAACAGGGGCAGCAAATGGGGACTTAGCGGGGCGGATGAAACCTCGCTCCAAGTTCTTGTCTAGGAATTTCCTTAGCTCCTCCCGCTCCGAAGGGCTCATGGAATAGAGTTTTCCCTTTGGTAACTTTTCTCCCGGGATCAGCTCTATGGCACAATCCGACAGTCTGTGGGGGGGTAGTTCATCTGCCTCGGTTTCACTGAACACCCCCATTAAGTCTCGATATTCCCTGGGAACGGCGGAAGGTACCAGAGTGAGTGCTGCTGCTCGGAGAGGTGCCGGGGGCCCCGATCCCCACCCCGAGTCCCACTTATGGTTTTGACACTTCTCGTCCACCCAGGAGATTTTCCCTTCGCTCCATTTGATGTAGGGGTCGTGGGAGCTTAGCCAGGGACTCCCCAACACCATGGGGAACTGGGTGTTGGGGGTGATGACGAAAGCTCTCCTCTCCCAGTGTTCCCCCGTCCCCACTATCAGTCTCTCAGTCTCTGCCACACATGCCTCTTTCATTTCCGATCCGTCCATTTGGGTGAACGTAAGTGGCTCCCCCAGTGGGGTGACTTTGGGCCCTAACCCGTCCACTACTAAAGGGCTAATCAAGTCCCGGGCACACCCTGAGTCAATTAGGGCCCGGACCCAGACGTGGGTCCCTGTCCCGGATTCTATCACAGTCACTACCATATACAGTAAGGGGCCGGGGATGCTCACCGGGGATGGCACGTCGTGGATGGGGACCTGCAGTTCTGCGCCGCTCACTGCAGGCCGTTGGAGTTTCCCAACATCTGTGCTTCCGTCAGCTCCAGCTCTTCTTGCTCGCTCGCGGCCCCTTCCAGCTGTAATGCTCGGGGCTTGAACGAGGTTTTCCCTTTACTGGGGGTGCTCCCGGCTACCGGGGTGGAGGTCTTGGGGACTTTCCCCCCCCCCCCCGCGGGCCATCTAGTCCAACCTCCTGCTCAATGCAGGACCTGCCTAGAGCAGGGGTGGGCAAACTGTGGCTCGGGAGCCGCATGCGGCTCTTTCTCATATATTCTGAGGCTCCCGGCAGGGTGGCTGGGGAAGCTAAATATCATTAGCAAACAAATATCATTGGACAGATTAATATCATCATCAATATCTGCTTTTACCCTTTTTGTTATTATTTTTGGCAGTCTCATTTAATGTTAATAAAAAGCAAATCTGCTTCTTTTCCAATAAAAGCAGGTAATATTTGTTCATGTCTTGTGGCTCTCAAACATCTGATGTTTATTCTATGCGGCTCTTACGTTAAGCAAGTTTGGCCACCCCTGTTCTAGGTGGCTCTTACACTGAGCAAGTTTGCCCACCCCTGGCCTAGAGCATCCCTGACAAGAGTTTGTCCAGCCGCTGCTTGAAGACTGCCAGTGAGAGGAAGCTCACCACCTCCCTAGGCAGCCCATTCCACTGTTGCAAAAGTCTTACTGTAAAAAAGTTTTTCCTAAGATCCAGCCGGTCCCTTCCTGCCTTTAATTTAAACTCATCATTGCGAGTTCTGCCCTCTGCTGCCAACAGGAACAGCTCCCTGCCCTCCGCTAAGGGACAGCCCTTCAAATACTTCAAGAAGGCAATCATGTCCCTCCTCAACCTCCTCTTCTCCAGGCTGAACATTCCCAAGTCCCTCAGCCTTTCCTCAGAGGGCTTGGTTTCCAAGGTGGCAGAGCCAGAAAGATGAAGAACCCTCTATTTTAAAACCTATTGTGCCCAAGGAACTGCCCAAAAGGGAGGGGACAAGAAGGAAATGGTTCAAAACCATGTGGGAAAGACACTGTTTTGGAGGGGTCTTTGGGATGATATTTCAGAGCCCTTGAAATCATACTGAAAGTGTTCGCTCAGGAAAATTCATCTCAAGCCTGACTGGCCCTCAACCTTCTTGGCAATCAGGGAACCAGGAGTAAAATTTTTAAACTATTTGTCCAGAAAAATTCCTGTTCTTGCTCAGGGTATGAGCTCACTTTCGAGTCCTAGCAGCGCAATCCTATGCAGTTACCCCTCTCAAAGCTTATTGATTTCAATGGGCTTTGACTATAGTCAACCTTCATAGGATTGCACTGTAAGGAAATATCCAGCAGTCGGCATTTATTATTATTTTAAAAGCATAAAAATATCAGTGTGGAGGCAGAAGGGGAATCTTTGTCAGCTTTCAGCCCCCACAGCTTTCTGAAGCCAGCGCTGTAACAGGGTGCCTGTCGATAGCATGAAGACACTTCCATTGGCAGCAGCTGTCACTGCGGCTTCCTAACTGGAAATAATTGGGATTCTGTCTCAAACTGCAGAGCCCTGCCTGAGCCAAGTCTTCCTCATCCAGGACCCAGGAATCATCTGGTGCCATCAGGGATGGCAGCAAACCAGCAGTCCTCCTTCCCCCTCTCCTTCTCGACCTCTTCCAAACCACGGTCTCAAAGCCAGTGGCCAATACTTGCTTGACATGGGGTGTAGATTTAGTTGTCAGTGGCCCTGATTTAAGAGGAGGATTGGAAACCCATAAGGAGTAGGGAGATGGTAGCTGTATTTAGAGCTTGTGCCCAGGATATCACCCTAGGATACTAGAGCATGCAGGGGAGGAGTTGTGGCTCAGTGGGAGAACATCCGCTTGGCATGCAGAAGGTCCCAGGGTTCAATCCCCAGTATCTCCAGTTGAAGGATCAGGTAGGAGGCAATACTAAACCACCACCAGCTGAAACAGCAACAAAAGTGTGAGATAAAATGAGGTAAGATAAGCATAAAACAGAACAAAATTCTATAAACAGGTCAAGTCCTTAGCAGAAAGAAAAGACAGGGCAGGAAGAGAAATTAAAACAAAACAAAAGGCTCTAAAGACTAGAAAAACATATGAAAGAATGTCTACATATCCCCGTTGAATAGCTATAAGCAAAAGAGGACTTTCAAGGCAAGCTTTTGTAGTTTCTCAACTCTGATCTCAAACTCTGCAAGAAGCGCTCAGCTTTATCAGCAAGCTGAAACCTAATCAGAAAAACTGAAGGCTCAACCTTGTCATCAAGCCCAAAGACTAAAAGTAGAAACATTAATTCCGTGCCCTTCTAAAAAAAGCAAATAGATGAAGTGAATTAAATAAACAAATATTAACTGAAGATTTTAAAAGTGGAACGCAGACACAACACTTTCCTTTCCAGTTTGGTGCTGTGGTTAAGTGTGTGGACTCTAATCTGGGGAAAACGGGTTTGATTCCCCACTCCTCCACTTGCACCTCCTGGATGACCTTGGGCAAGCCATAGTTCTGGCACAGCTGTTCTTGAAAAAGAGCAGCTTCTGTCAGAGCTCTTTCAGCCCCATTTACCTCACAGGGTGTCTGTTGTGGGTCGGGGAAGGAAAAGGAGTTTGTAAGCCGCTCTGAGACTCCTTTGGGTAGTGAAGGGCAGGGTATAAATCCAATCTCCTCCTCTTCTTCCTCCTCCTCCTCCTCTTCTTCGACTTGCTCAACAGGTACAGCCAGTGAAGAAAAAAATGGAAGATACTGTTTGCAGGGTCAGATCTTGGTTTCTAAGATATAAAGGAGAGCAATGGCAAAGGCAGGGGTGGCCGTTACAGAGGGCTGGCCTGGGAATCTGCAACCCACCCGCAGAGGCTTTGTGACCCAGTTTTAGGTCCCGACCCACCGGTTGAGAAACACTGGAACAGGGAACATCCATTCACCCTTTCTTTGTGCATGGTGGTAGAGAGCTGGGAAAAGGGCTTAGTGGAGGGAATCGCAGCGTGTTCCTTTTCCTGAGCACTTTTGTGCATTACGCGCTATTAGAGGCCCTGTGAGGGACTGTAAGAATTAGTGGGGCTTTTTCTGGTTGTTGTTGTTCTTGTTAATGGGTTCGTTGTGTTGTTCAGCTCCTTATGTATAATTAAGATTGGGGGGGGGGTTGTTTATACTCTTCTTTCCAGAGTATATGAAAAGGGAAGGGGTGTGCGTGTTTCTTTTGAAAGCTGAGAGACAGATGGAAATGGGAGCAATTGGCTTAAGTAGGGAGGGAGGGAGGACGACGTTGGGGGAGTTCTGCTGGTTGTATTCCCACTGAGTTTTCTAGCCATGGGGGTCTGGAGTTCCGATGAACCATTAGCTTAGATTAACCATTCCTTCATAGGCTTGCATGCCCATGCTGGCCGGGTTGTGGGTGTCAAGCGTTACATGGCAATTTCGAGTTGTTCCCCATAGAGGCTGACGTTGTATGAGAAACCATTTTGGTACATGGAAAAAGTGCAGAGGAGGGCCACTAGAATGATAAAAGGGTTGGAACACTTTCCCTATGAAGAAAGGTTGAAGCGCTTGGGGCTCTTTAGCTTGGAGAAACGGTGGCTGAGGGGTGACATAACAGAGGTTTCCAAGATTATGCCTGGGATAGAGCAGGTCGAGAAAGAAGTCCTTTTCTCCCTTTCTCACAATACAAGAACTCGTGGGTACTCCATGAAATTGCTGGCTTAGAATGGATAAAAGGAAGTACTTCTTCACCCCAAAAATGATTAACATATGGAATTCCCTGCCACAGGAGGTGGTGGCGGCTACAAGCATGATGGCTTAAAGAGGGAATTAGATAGACATGTGGAGCAGAGGTCCATCAGTGGCTATTAGCCACAAGGTACAGGTAGGAACTCTCAGTCTGGGGCGAGTGATGCTCTGTATTCTTGGTGCTTGGGGGGGGGGGATGGACAGTGGTATGGCTTCTAGTGTCCTGGCCCCACTGGTGGACCTCCCAATGGCACCTGGTATGTTTAGCCTCTGTGTGACACAGAGGCCAATCTCGTACTAGCGTTTGCCCCAGGTTTGCCCTCATGCTTGCGCTGGAGCTTCTGATCGATTTCACACCAGTTGCTCCGGGCTCATGTTTTGCTCTGGAGTATCGCCCTGCTGCACCGGAGTTTCCCTGGAGCAAACAAATCCTGTTTTCAGAGGATTTTCCTGTTTGCTCCGGGGGAGAACCCAAAATGAAAACACGCCCACTTGCTTGCCTTTCATGAGGGCCACCCCACTGTGGGAGTTTCTAATCTTTTTGGGAGAAAACCTGATCGTCACGCTATATTGATAGGGCTGAGGTTCCAAGTGGGAAAATGAAGAAAATACTCCGGAGGAAACTGGGAGGGGAAATTCCGGAGAGAATGAGAGGTAACTGGCCAGTGCGAAATCGGCCAGAGTGTTGGACTGGATGGGCCATTGGTCTGATCCAACATTGGCTTCTCTTATGTTCTTATGGCTTTGCCATCAGGATGGAGGGATCATCTTGCTGCTGTCCTTCAAAGACAGAACTTTTGGGGTGGGTTGCTTGGATTCTGAATGTATGTTTCAAATTGTCAGTCTCATGATTTAAAATGATCTGTTTGGGGTTGTTCTTAGCCCATATGCTCCAGACAGGAAAGGAAGAATGGTTTGAGTCAGGAGAAGGAACTCCAACAGAACTCTTCTGGATTTCCATAAAAAACATTATGAAGCTTCATGACAACAAATCAGGCAAACAAGCTAGGTTACAGATGGGCCAATGCACACTTAGTTCTTTTTTTCTGCGTCTGTATGTTGTCATTGTGAACATTTTGGGTCTCTCCGTGATTCATTTGTTTCTTGTATGCACTTTGAATGAAATTTATACAATATTTTTGCAAGCAATGAATGTCATTTATATGTTATACAATATATACAATGTTGATTTCTTGATGCATAAATGTTGTTTGGAAAACGCATACCCTTTATGGGGGAAATGGGATGCCAAGATTAAGGAAATGGCATGAAAATAAAGACTTACGTTGCAACCCCAAGAACACTTTCTTCGGAGTAAGCACCATGGAGTAGACTTGAGTACGATTCTGAGTAGACCTGTTTAGGATTGCACTATTAGTTTGATTTGCATAGTAATTAAATAAACAATAGATATGGAAATGAAAATGCAGATAGCTGCAAGACCACATTGTCCCAAGATAGTTAGAATACATGCGACTTTTAGGATTTAATTGGGATTCTAGTTTTGAAACCATTGGTCTCATTAAGGGTCAAAGACCCTATGTCCAACAAGAAGGCTTGGAGGTAAAGGTCAAGAGCCGGGATGGCCAAGCTGTGGCTCGGGAGCCACATGCGGCTCTTTCACACATATTGTGCGGCTCCTGGCAGGGCAGCTAGGGAAGCAAAGGGGAGGCATACTTTTTCTCCCTCCCTCCCTCCCTCCCATCTATTTGCTTTCTTTGTTTCTCTCTCTCTCTCTCTCTCCACCTCTTTCATTCTTTCTTTCCACCTCTCTCTCTCTTTTTCTCTCTCATTGGCAAATAAATAAATAAATATAATTGGAAAGATAAAGACCGTTATCAATATCTGGTTCTATCCCTTTTGTTTTTATTTTTGTCAGTCTCATTTCATGTTAATAAGGAGCAAATCTGCACATTTTAAAAATAAAAATGAGCGTGTAATATTCGTTCAAGTCTTGCGGCTCTCAAACACCTGACGTTTATTCTATGTGGCTGTTACGTTGAAGAAGTTTGCCATGCCTGGTCAAGAGCAAAACAGACAAAAAATGAGGAGTGAATTCTCACTACCTAGGGTTACAAGCTACCACAAGGCACTCTGAGCTTACTCTCAGCTTTGAGATCGAGGGACCAGGTCTCCTGGCCTATCAGATGCTAATCAAGAAGTCAGCCCTGTAAGGCTGGACGCTTGTAAATTGAGTTCCAAATACTCTTACTATGGTAGCTGTATCCCAAATATGTCAAGGTACCAGGTTTAGATTGAAGCCTCCAAACCCAAAAAACACCACATGAGTATAATTAACAAGGTGGATTGAAAGAAATGTATACAAATATAAGAGCAGTGCAAAGCAGGGAGGGAAATAATAAACCTAAAGAGCTAACTTAGAATACTTAGCCAGGCTTTTGTCCTCTGACCCAGATGCCACCTGATCAGACTGAAGCTAGGAAGTCCAGACACAAAGTCCAGTCCAAAGTCCAAAAATCCTGAACCAATTTTTTTGGAAGGCCAAGTAATGGCTAAACAAGGCCAGTTTCTTTTCACTGAGGACCATGACATCAACAAAAACCACGCTTATTCGAGCTAGGGTTGCCAGCCTCCAGGCAGGCCCTGGAGAGCTCCTGAAATTTCACCTGATCTCCAGACGACAGAGGTCAGTTCCCCTGGAGAGAATGGCTGCTTTGGAGGGGGAGGCATGGCATTTTATCCTGCTGAGGTCTCTCTCACTCCCGAACCCTGCACTGTTGTTCCCCAGGCTCCACCCCCAAATCTCCAGGAATTAACATCTATGATGCCTAGTGCTCCAGAAGATCCGGCAACCCTAAGACTACACAAGTAGAAAAAAGCAAAAGTCCAGTAGCACCTTAAAGATGTGAAGATGTCAGCAGTGACTCACAAAAGCTCCTACCCTGCCACGAATTTTGTTAGTCTTTAAGATGCTACCGGACTCTTGCTCTTTTCTACTGCTGCAGACAGGGGCATAGACTTTCTAAATCCCAGGGGGGGCAGGGGCTCTCTTGTGCGCGCGCGCGAAGCACGCGCGCACAGGACCATGTCCCCGTTTCTCCTCCCCCCCCCCCCCCGGCCCAGGGAGACAGACCCGGCAGTCTCGGCGGTGGTGGCGGCAGCCAGCTGGCCGGCTGACTGCCGCCCACGCAAAGCGCGCAACCGTGTCCCCACCGCTCCTCTACCCCCCCCCCCCCCGGCCCAGGGAGGCAGGAGGGCAGGCCGGGGGTGGGGGAGAAGGAGAGGCGGCGACAGCCGGCTGGGCGAGCACTCCATTTTGCCGGGGGTGGCTGAGCCCCCCCCCCCGGGAAATTTTGGGGGAGGCTCGAGCCTTCGAGCCCCCCCGTAGTTGATGCCCATGGCTGCAGACATAATAATATGGCTACCCATCTTGATCTAAGACTATATAAGAACATCAAGAGTACCTAGATGGGTTAGACCAAAAATCTGCCTTGTCTAGAATCTCTTTCCCACCACCAGATGTTTGTGGGAAGTGCACAAGCAGAGCAGGAAGGCAGTAGTCTTCCTCTACTGCTGCCCCCATAGTCTAGTATTTACAGGTACATTGTCACTGAAACTGGAAGCTCCATCTAGTTATTGATAGGCTCATTTTTTGGTAGACCGATTTCATTGGTTGATTCTATTATGGGTGATCAGAAAAAGGTCACTTTCTTGACATTGGACCTAATTTTCAGATTCTATCATGCCTCTCATTAAACATTTCCCCCCAAAAAACTACCCAAACCTCTTAGCCTCTCCTCACACGTTAAGTTCTCCCAACCTTAGATAATTTTTATTGCCCTTTTCTTTAACTTCCCAGCTCTATGATACGCTTTGTCATGAGAACTCACAAAGGTATTGCGATGGTAAAATGTAAAGGGTGTATCATTCATAATGCCACCCCAAACTCCTTGGAGGAATGTAACATCTGTGGAGTGACCAAAACAAGACACACATGAAACCACACTACAGAGTTCCCTAAAAGTGTGATGTGCTGCCTTCTCTTATTTTCAGTTCCTTTTTTTTATAATTCTGAGCTTTTTTCACAGACTGGCAATTGTGTATAGAACCTCTAAATATGTACAGTCATTATGTGGTCTGGATCTGAAAGGGTCAACACATAGCTTTTCTGCTTTGGTGCATGCAAACCACAACCTTGACCGGATCAGGGTTTCACCTATTTTATTTATTTATTTATTTATTTTGCGATTTATATCCCGCCCTCCCCGCAAGCAGGCTCAGGGCGGCTTACATGGGCCAATGGCCAATCAAAACATTAAAACCTATAAAATCCATAAAACATTCATAATAAATACAGTTAAAACATATAAAAGCTTCCATAGTTTACTTCAGATGGCGACTTAGTGAATAGCATAGACCACCCCCCCCCACCCCCCGTCCCTATGCCAAGGCCGTATAGGACCAGGGTCATCATAGGTGTTAGAAATGATGGGTGGTATCTTTGGTGGCGGCTCCTATTCAAAAGCCTGGCGGAAGAGCTCCGTTTTGCAGGCCCTGCGGAACTGCATCAGGTCCCGCAAGGCCCTGATCTCCTCCGGGAGCTCGTTCCACCAGATAGGAGCCGCCACTGAAAATGCCCTGGTCCTTGTTCTGGCCAACTTGGCATCCCTGGGGCCAGAGACACATAATCGATGTTCGGACCCCGACCGTAGTGCTCTCTGGGGTACGTACGGAGAAAGTGGGTACAAATCTGAGCAATGCCCCTTCCAGCCAACATATTTGTATTAGAAAGTTTGAGGGTAGTGCGTGCTGCTGATATAGTTGATCAGAAGTGTGCAAATCTGAGCAATGCCCCTTCCAGCCGACATATGCACATTAGAAAGTTTGAGGGTAGTGCGTGCTGCTGATATAGGTGGTTGGAAGTATGCAGTCATAATGTCTGAAAAGGGCTATTTTCACATTGGTTTCCACCATGACCCCAAGATCCTTTTCCTGATTAACACCTCTGTGAAGCTGATTCATCCCAGGTCAGTCCATGAGATCATCTCGCTCACTGCTGCTGGCAGTGGGTCTCATGCAGAGAAAGGCCATTCTGAGCACCTGAGACCCGTTAGCAAGAGATGCCAGTGACAGAACCAGGGACCATCCGCATGCACAGCGATTCCTCGGCCACTGCCTGCCAACCCCTCTCAGCCTGGTGGCCAATGTGAGGATGCTTTCCCCCCACTCCTCTTCCAGCACCATCCCTAGTTAAAGTTTCGGGTTGTGTTGCCCTTTTGCTCAATTTGTCTCATCTGCTTTCCTCTTCCAGGAAAGTTCTGCTCGCATCTGCTTCCCTTGCCTCTCTCCAGCTCTTAATTTGCAAAGCATGTTCTCCTGTTCTGCTGGCTGCCCTCTTCGCGTGAAGTTTAACACTTGGCAAATGCTTTCCAAGTACAATTTGTTGGTATTTTTCCCGACCCTCTTAAAGATATCAATTTATTTCCAGGCTCTTTTCCGATGCAAGAGGGTGAAGAGAGAAAAAAAAAATCCTCTCTCTTGTTATCGTTGGAATGGTGGAAAGGACAGGCTGAGCGTGTGGGTTTGCATTTCTTTTCTTTTCTCAAATGCACAAACAGGCCTCGAAGAATGATTTGCATGACCGAGTGCTCACAGCTCCACAGCTTAGACCTTGAATGTTTTGACTTAATAAGGCACGATATTGTAAAGGGCAAACTAGTATTGCCATGAGTAAGCTGTGAACATCGCTCTCCTCCCAGATATTTAACTAGTCTGAGTGGGACTCATTGACTCAGTTGGGTTTGGGGGGCAGGACGTCAGAGTGATGACATTCTCCAGATCTGCATTTATTCGAGAGATGGTATATGGTTGTATCCATCTTGTATTTCTGAGCTGCTGGACTGAGCACCATTTTTTTTGGGGGGGGGGGTTCCTTCTCTCTCAGAATGCTAAACGGAATTCTGAGAAGCCACAGTCAGCTGTTCAAGGACTCAAAGCTACCAGTTTAGTAAGTGTGCTCCCAAGTGCCTTAATATTAATTATTGTTAAGATTCCTTAATATTAACTACATGCTCATGGTGAGATGTCAGTTGATTGCTATGAATCACTTGGCCAAACCTCCTGATCTTTGATGAGTGTCTTCTCTGTTTGAGTAAGTGATCTTAGGCTGTGGTCACATGTGGCAGTTGAAGCAGAGGGGGCTATTTCCTCCAGAGGAATTAGACATGCAGTTGTGAGATCACACAGCCCTTTGAAGCTGCGGGTGCAGCATGTCACTGAGTGATCAGACACAACTGTGGGTTTCAGGGATTTTTTTTGCTGTTTTTTTCCCTTGCACATAAATGAGGAATCACACCTCCTTATTGAAGGCCCCCAATGGAGAATGTGATGATGTACACACTGCAAGGGGAGGATGACACAGAGTCAAGATGGCATGATCGGAATCTTTAAAACAAAAGAATGATGATAATTATCAATCTAATTTTGTAGCAATTTGGTTTCCCTTTCTTCAGTACTTATCAAAAAAAGACGAATTTAGTTCTTCAGTTAATGCAATTATTATAGCTTGATGGTAAAATACTTGGATTGAATATGCTTTTATGTTTGCCTGTTTAAGATATATAGTCATTTAACGGTTTTGTATCATGTTGGAACTTTTATTATCAATAAAATTTAAAAAAAAGATGGCATGATCATACCATCCTGATGGCATGACAGTGTGCTTGAGTGATCAGACAGGGGAAAGTCCATCTGTGGCCTGTCAGCAAGCATTAGGGCCGGACTTTCCCCGGTGTCTTCTAACTCCACTTCTGTGGCGGAGCAGCACGGATTGCTGACAACTGTAGTACGCTTCCCGGATGTTGCTGTCTGATCGCTCCCTTTAGATCCATCAGGCATTTGCACCAATATCAGATCTAAAGGAGCATGTGATTGCAGCCTTATGTCCCTATTTAGTACATTTCTATCCTTCCCTTCCTCCAAGGAGGTTAGGGTAGTTTACATTGTTCTCCCCTCTGCCGCTTGGAACAAACTTGGGGGGGAGAAAGAGTGACTGGCTGAAGGTCACCAAACAAATTTTCATGGCTGAGTCGGGAGCTGAACCTGGGTCTCCCTGGAAAAACCCAGAAGAGATGTCAATCCATTCTTGGAACCGGCAAAAACTCTATGGTTTTACCAATAGAGTGTCCAGTGATTCCTGGAGAAGCATGACATCACTTCCAGATTTCCCCCCAGAAGTGATGCCACACCATAGGCCTGATGGCCAGTGTTTTATTTAATTTTCTCCTGCTCTGAGAATCCCTATTCCTAGCCTAAAATGATAACTGCTTGATATCTCCACTGATCGGGATTCTTATAAGTATGGCAAATAGTTATTGTTTCCCTCTCCTGCTCCTGATCCTTTTGGAAGAGCATTGTGTTGCGCTTCAGCAGGTATAGCCTAAGTGGTTAAGAGAATTAGCTACCATCTGGCAGGTCACTGGTTTGAACCACTAAGTGGGCATTCGCTTTCAGCCATCTGTTCACCATTACGATGTGATACTAATAATATCAGCTTACCTTCCAGAGCTGTGGTTAAGAACATACTTATAATGCATGTGAAGCTCTCTGACACACACACATACCCCAAGCTCCATTCATATGCTAGGTTTTATTTATGCTGAGTTTCTAGGAGGTTCTCCCCCATGCATGATCAGGATGGATCCAAAGCGATGAACCCATCAGCTTCACAGTGAATAAGGGATTTGAACCTGGGTCTTGTCCAGGTCTTGCCCAGCTCTCTAACCACTACATGTACTGGTCCCATCCAGATGTTACAATGAAAGCACATACATCCTGCATGTACGGGGGTACACCTTTAAGAAAGAGCCAACACACATTCACTTTACAGATGAAACTATGGGCTGGTACCTAGATAAACATGCTGTTTCAATCACATGTGCACAGAGGTGTAACAGAGGCAAAGCAAGCGAGGCACTTGTTCTGGGCGCATAAAGCTGAGGGGTGCAGGAAAAGTATATCACAACTAAAATAAATGGGGTGTTATTAGCACTCTTGTTATTTATATATTAACCTTTTTTAACTAAAATAACTACAATGGAAGTATAAGAGGCACAATTTTATATCCTTGCCTCGGGTGCAAGGTTAACTAGTTAGGGAGGCCAGCCTCCAGGTGGGACCTGGGGATCCCCAGGATTTTTAACTCATCTCCAGACTACAGAGATCAGTTCCCCTGGAGAAAACAGAAGCTTTAAACATAAGAACATAAGAGAAGCCAATGTTGGATCAGGCCAGTGGCCCATCCAGTCCAACACTCTGTCACACAGTGGCCAAGGACACTAGAAGCCCTCCCACTGTCCCCCCCCCCCACCAAGAATACAGAGCATCACTTGCCCCAGACTGAGAGTTCCTATCTGTACTTTGTGGCTAATAGCCACTGAAGGACTTCTGCTCCATATGTTTATCTTATTCCCTCTTGAAGCTGTCCATGCTTGTAGCCACCACCACCTCCTGTGGCAGTGCATTCCATGTGTTAATCACGCTTTGGGTGAAGCAGGACTTCCTTTTATCTGTTCTAACCCGACTGCTCAGCAATTTCATGGCGTGCCCATGAGTTCTTGTATTGTGAGAAAGGGAGAAAAGGACTTCTTTCTCTACCTGCTCTATCCCATGCATAATCTTATAAACCTGGATCATGTCACCCCTCAGCCATAATCTCTCCAAGCTAAAGAGCCCCAAGCGCTTCAACCTTTCTTCACAGGGAAAGTGTTCCAACCCTTTTATCATTCTAGTTGCCCTTTTCTGCACTTTCTCCAGTGCTATATATTTTTTTTTAGATGTGGCGACCAGAACTGTACACAGTACTCCAAATGAGGTCGCACCATCGAATTATACAGGGGCATTATGATACTGGCTGATTTGTTTTCAGTTCCCTTGCTAATACTCCCCAGCATAGCACTGGCCTTTTTCATTGCAGCCGCACACTGTCTCAACATTTTCATTGAGTTATCTACTACAACTCCAAGATCTCTCTCTTGGTCAGTCTCCACCAGTTTGGACCCCCATCAATCTTTGGAGGGTGAACTCTACAGCATTGTACCCCACGGAGGTCCCTCTCCTCCCCAGGCTCCATTCCCAAATCTCCAAGAGTTTCCCTACCTGGATCTGGTAACACTATCCCTCATCCCTCGCCCGTGGTCAGGAGAGACATGGCAACCCTAGCTAGTTAAGGCTCTGTATTTGCAGCTGTACATGTGTTGAACGTGACATGAGAATTGCTCAACACCCATATCAAGAAAAATCAAGCATACACTGTGCACAGATTGTGCATGCATGCTCGGTAAACTTGTGAACAGGGCAACGGTCTTTCTCGAAGGCAATTGGAAGCCATTCTAGTGCATTAGCTTTGGGGTTGGAAAGTAGGGGTGGGATTTCCCCATTCACTACCCACTGGCTTGTGCTTTGAAACCTGCAATTCTGTCTCACCACATCAGCCATGCACTGGGTTTCCCATCTGAGACGCCCTGGTGCCTCCCCCCCCCCCCCAAATTGGCTGCGTTTTGCCGTCTTTTAAAACCCAGGACACAAAAAAGGCACAAAAGGAGCTGAGTGGTCATACAAAAGCAGCTCTTTGGAGGAGAATGTTCCTCATTTGCAGTACAATGTAATTCAAGTTGGCTTCAGTTGCCTCTTTCATTGAAGGGGCGGTTACAGTAAGTAGCCCCGGGCCACGGATGCTAATCATGTTTCCAGTTCCTTCCGTTCTGGGAGTTCCTAGTCTTGATTCTCCCTCCAGGCTACGGATCGCTTTAATGGCCTGTTGCAAAGAGCTGCCACTTCAAGTCGAGACAGTAATAGTAGCTTAAAGAGGGAAATGCCAGGGCAGAAACAGACATTACGGGGCTCAGAGAAGCTTTGTGGGCAAGGGCTGCAGCTTTGGAGCCCTGGAGCCAACGGTGGGCCACAGACGGAGTGTGGTTGACTCAGCTCAACCAGTGTGGTGTAGTGGTTAGAGCAGGGGTCCCCAGACTTTTGAGCCTGTGGGTACCTTTGGGTTTCTGACATAGGGTGGTGGGAGAAACGGCAAAATGGCGGCCACAAGAGGCGGAGCCAATCAGAAAATGGCTGCCTTGAGAGGCAGATCCATCCACACAGAGGAACCCCAAGTGTAGGGGAGAAAAGCAGTCATGTAAAGGATATACTGGGGAAGAGGAGTGAGAGAATAAAGCCATCACGGTGGTGGCAGCTGCACCAGAAACAACGTCGCTTGAATCTGCCCAACCAATTAGATTTCAGTGGCCGGTCAGAAGACCTGCTGGGCAAGAACTCCACATGCTCCCTCTAAGCTGTGGAGTCTTGTGAGCAAAAAAAAAATCCATTTTGTGAGTTACTGACATTAAAGTGAGCGAGGGATTTGGCTACTGCATAAATTAGTTGGCTATGGAGACATCCTTCCTGAGCTGAGACAAAAAAAAATGTGTGAGCCGGAGGCTAAAATACTGTGAGCTAGCTTCGAGGGAACTCAGCTTAGAGGGAACACATGGCCCCACCTATTTTCTCAAAACCACTAGGTGGGCACCAGGAAAGGTGCTGGCAGACACTGTGATGCCCATGGGCACCACATTGGGGATCCCTGGGTTAGAATGTCAGACTAGGGCCTGGGAGACCCAGATTCGAATTCATGCATGGCCATGGAAGTTTTCTGAGTGACCTTGGGCTAGTCACTCAGACTCAGCCTAACCTACCTCCATGCGAGGCTAACGTGGAAGAGAGGAGAATGCTATAACTAGGACTGCCATCCTCCAGGTGGGCCCTGGAGATCTCCTGGAATCACAACTAATCTTCAGGTAACAGTTCGCCTGGAGAAAATGGCTGTCTCGGAGGGTGGACTTTATAGCATCATTCCCTGCAGAGGTCCCTCCCCTCCCTTCCCCAAACCCCACCCTCCCCAGGCTCCCACACCAAATCTGGAATTTCCCAGTCCAGAGCTGGCAATCCCAATGGCTGCTTTGGGCCCCCATTGGAGAAAGTGGAGAGGTTTAAAGGAAATAAATAAGCTTGCTTGGGTGAAGAAAGTCTGATAGCAGGATAGCTGGTGGATTTTAGGGATGATCACAGCATTTTTGACAGTTCATCAGAGTAGACAATACTAAGCCAGGTAGAGTCTAGGGTTGCCAGATCTGAGCTGGAAAATACCTGGAATTTTTTTTTGGGGGGGGGGGGGTGGAGCTTGAGGAGGATGGGGTTCAGGGAGGGACTTCAATTGGGTATAATGCCAATACAGCCCACCTCCAAAAGCCACCAGTTTCCCCAGGTGATCTAACCTCTGTCACCTGGAGATCAGCTGTAAACCCAGATCTCCAGCCACCACCTGGGGGTTGGCAAGACCGAAGACCAGGGGTCTGACTCACTGTAAGGCAGCTCCTGGTGTTCCTGTGCTCTCCCTTCCCTCAGAAACTACCTTTGGGTTTGTTTCTCCAAGTCCCCAACCCCCAGCAGCCATTTATGACTCCAGAGGCACAAAACCGTCACTTTACCAAAAAAATATTATATATGAACATTAACAAGACGGAAGCGTGCATCTAACCAGACTGATGGGAAGTGGGTGACGAGTGGGTGTGTGGCCCAGAATCACTTGTTATTCACAAGAGACATCTCCCCCCCCCTTATTTCTCCTAGCCTGCTGTAAGCATTAGGAGGGGTATCAGGAGATTGGGTAATTAGCGATGAAACAGAGTGGGCTATAAAATGCCATTTGCTCATGCATGTGTGTGCATTTTAAGAGCTCTTCTGGGGAGCTGGGAGCTGGTGGAGGGAACGGGAGCCTCTGCTCTGTGCAGGCAGTTTTGCCTTTCCAGGGTTCCCCCCCCCTCCCCTTTTCTCCACTGGCTGAATTGTCTCTTGAGGGCAGGCTAAGTGCCCTGTAGTGTTTGCACCAAGAGAAAAAAGGAGGTCGAGATGATTTCTTGTTGTCTCCTTCTCTCGCCTGCTGCTTCTGAAGATCTCCCCATCCCCCTTGCTTTTGGAGCTGTGGAGGCCCTGCTCTTTCCAGAGTGATATTCATGAATGCAGAATCCTCCATTGTTAGGGTAGCCAGTCTCCCGGTGGGCTCTGGAGAGCTCCTGGAATTAGAGCTAGGGTGGTCATCTCCAGGTTGGGAAATAACTGGAGACTTTGGAGGTGGAGCCTGGGGAGGGAGAGTTTGGGGAAGGAGAGGACCTCAGCAGGGTATAATGCCATAGAGTCCACCCTCCAAGCAGCCAGTTTCTCCAGGGGAGCTGATCTTCACCTTGTAGAGATCAATTGTAATAGCAGGAGATCTCCAGGTGCCGGGGTGGGGGGTGGGGGGTTGGCAACTGTAATTGTAGCTGATCGCCAGACTACAGAGATCAATTCCTCTGGAGACAGTGGCTGCTTGCAGGGGTGGGGGGAGGGCAGAGGGCAGATTCAATGTCATTGTAGCCTACTGCGGTCTTTCCCCTCCCAAACCTGGCCATCCTCAGTTTCTACCTCCAAACCTCCCAGGATTTCCCAAACCCAAGCTGGCAACCCCATCCATTGTTTCCATTTTAATTTGATTTACTGGCAAGTGGGGTTTGCTGTAGCTTTCTGCTTCTTTGGGTCACTTCATATGAACGGTAGCCATGGAGTGTATCAGACCAATGTTTTGCCTACGCCGGTGTCCTGTTTCCAAGTGACCAGTCAGATGTTATAGGGAGATAGCGTTGTTAAGAGAAATCCTCTTAATTTCAGTTTGGTGTCCTGGTTAAAAGTGGCGGGCTCTAATCTGGGGAACTGGGTTTGATTCCCCACTCTGCCACATGAAGCCAGCTGGGTGACCTTGGGTCAGTCACAAGTTCTCTCAGAACTCTCAGCCCCACCTGCCTCACAGGGTGTCTGTTGTGGGGAAAGGAAGGGAAGGTGATTGTAAGCTGCTCCGAGACGCCTTCAGGTAGTGAAAAGTAGAGTATAAGAATTAACTCCTACTCCTCCTCTTCTTCTTCTTCCTCCTCCTATTTCTCCCTGAAATCCAGCAATTTGTTTCTTTCCCTCTTTTTAGCAATTTGGAGTCTGTTTCTAATCAGTTCCATTTTGCAGAAAAGAGAGATCTGAAGAGAGGATGGGCAGAAAGGGAGGCTCTGTAGACTTTCAGAATTTCACTCTGCCAATGCTCGGAGGCTGGCACTGCCGTCCCAAACCTTCCTGTCCTTCTGTCAGAGCACCACCCTGTGGCATGTAACATTTTTTTTAAAACCCACCTGAAATTACAGAAGAATGCGTAGAGGTGCAACACCAACAACAAAGTGAAATCAAAGAGAAATCAAAGAGAAATTCCTCTTTTGGAAAAAAGAGGTAAAACTGCCACTAATAACAGATGTTCTAATGTCAGATTTTTTAAAAAAAATAAGGTCTCCCAGTTCAAGCAGAACCCAGTTTGACTCAGAACATCAGGTTCAGCATCGCCAACTCTGATGGGTCGCAGGCCTCCAGGGTCACAAGGAAAGGACTTCCATATCATCTACTGGCCAACATGAGAGCCAGAGTGGTGTAGTGGACTGATTGTGTCAGGAAGAAGGCATGGCACACCAGTTTAAGGAACCATTTGTGGGAAGAAACCCAGACCTGCTAGGACTAGAGAGTCAGCATGGTGTAGTGGTTAAGAGCAGCAGACTCTAATCTGGAGAACCCCGTTGGATTCCCCACTCCTCCTCCACTCTCTCAGAGCTCTCTCCGCCCCACCTACCTCACAAGATGACTGTCGTGGGGAGAGGAAGGGAAAGGTGATTATAAGCGGCTTTGAGACTCCTTAGGGTAGAGGAAAGTGGGTTATAAAAATCTCCTCCTCCTCCTCCTCTACTACTACAACGTGATTCAAACAAACAAACAAGCAACCACATGGAGGCGCTATGGGGATTGAGCCCTGGACTTTCTGCATGGAAAGTAGGCACCCTTTCACAGAATCCCCCCACTTACCCATGCATACAGTTCCACAATGGTACGTACAATATCCGCCCATTCCTACAGATCGCATATGAACGATGTCCTTTTCGGACAAGACCTAATTCATTCAGCTGAGGGTGTGTTCCTGAGGCCTAGAGCATCCCTATTGTCACATGTATGGTGTTAGCCTGGACCTGAACATCTAAACATCAGGCTTTCTATCTGAGAGCTCTCAGTCCTTTATTCTTTTTGAAATACCCTCGTCTTCCCAGTCTAGGCAGATTTGTGGCATGGGGGGGGGGGCAGAAATCCTCCATTGAAATACTGAAGAAGGCCATTAAATATTAATTTTATTCTGATCCTTGTTAAGACGGACAGGGAGGGGGAGGGAACCTTACAGCAAGCTGCATAAGACTTACATTCTTCCTTTTCTTTTCTTTTCTGGAAGAGCCTCGGGACTTGCAGGGATGGGAATGGTGAGGAGGTGACAAGCCCCTCCCTTCCTCGCAGCTTTGCACATGTCCTAGCTCTCTCTAGAGACAGCCAGCTGAGAGCCAGTTTGGTGTAGTGGTTAGGAGTGCCCACTCTAATCTGGGAGAACCGGGTTTGGTTCCCCACTCCTCCACATACAGCTGCTGGTGTGACCTTGGGTCAGTCGCAAGTTCTCTCAGAGCCGTTCTCTCAAGGGCAGTCCTGGAAAGAGCTCTCTCAGCCCCAACTACCTCACAGGGTTTCTGTTGTGGGGAGGGGAAGGGAAAGGGGATTGCAAGCCACTCTGAGACTCCTTTGGGTAGTGATGGGTGGGGTATAAATCCAATCTCTTCTTCTCCCCCTTCTCTCTCTCTTTTGGTGAGTATTTTGTGTCTGTGTGTTCCTGCGCCTGGAAGTCATGGTGACTTCTGGTGACTCCTAGTGGGGCTCGGATATTTGAGAGAGGTGGCTTGATATTGCCTGCCTCTGTGTTCCAGCCCTGGTATTCCTTGGAGGCCTCCCTTCCAAGTATTAGCCCTGGCTCTCTTGATTTCAAAATCTCACAATGACACAGTGGCAGCTGAAGCCTGCGAGGCCTGGATTTCTCCTCTGGAACCACAATCACTGCCACAGGAGGTGGCAGCAGCTACAAGCATGGACGGCTTCAAAAGGGAACTGGGTAAACATATGGAGCAGAGGTCCATCAGTGGCTCTTAGCCACAAGGTATAAATAGGAGCTCTCGTTCTGGGGCAAGTGATGCTCTGTCTTCTTGGTGCTGGGAAGGGCAACAGTGGGAGGGCTTCTAGTGTCCTGGCCCCACTGCTGGACCTCCTGATGTTTTTGGCCTGGTGTTTTGGGCCACTGTGTGACAAAGTGTTGTACTGGATGGGCCATTGGCCTGATCCAACATTGGCTTCTCTTCTGTTCTTCTTATGTGTTCTAAGGGCTCTGGTCCCACTGAGTCTTCCACCTGGGAATTCAGCCTGAGGATCTATTCTAGATACTGTAGACACTGTGCATTGTGTCTCTCATCCGTGAGCCCAGCAGCCAGTCTAGGCTCCCTTATTGCACCAGAGCCATGCAGGAGGAGGCATCCCTTATGGGTACGGCCTCGGAATGCCCCATCCCCCAGAAAGGAGCTCAGCTCAGTCGTGGCTCCAAGACTCTCAGGGCAGCTCTCTGTTGCATCTAGATAGGGATGTGGAGAAATGAATGAAGGGTCCCAACTTCCAATATCCTTTTTTAAAAAGAAATGTCCATATCTTTGTTCATGGTTTTCAACCTTCTGCTTTTCACTGCTGGTTTTGCAGACTCCTTTGCAGACTATATCTACATGCAGTATGATTGTTATAGGCTGTTTGTATGTGCAATATATGTACAAGGTGGAACTCTGATTTACGGGCACACAAACAGCCCTAAAAATGGGTCTTAAACGGGAAATATTCATTCCAAGGATATTGCACACACACATGTAGGAAGAGCAGGGAGTCTCTAAAACAGACAGCTACCTCGGGGCCTTTAGATGTTTAGGGCTGTGCATTGTAGAGGTGGCTAAATATTGTAAGGGGCATACATTTTCTGGTTGCTGCGGACACCATGCTTGCAATAGCAAGCATGCACTCACAAGCGTGCATGCTTTCCTAAACTGGCCTGCAGCTAGATGTTTTGTGGTGATGCGGGGTATGAGGACACTGGGGTAGGCTGAAGGAAGGCATGCAATCCCAAATTCAGACATAAATGACCTAATAGGCTTCTACCAGTTTAGCTTTAAGTATATGTGTGTACTGTATATATATGGGGCTGCAGTGGCTCAAGTGGTTAAGACGCTGAACTGCAGACTGGAAGGTCAGTAGCCTGGCGGTGCAAGACCTGAGTGCCACCTGACGGAGTGAGCTCCCATCTCTGGCTCCAGCTCCTGCCAACCTAGCGGTTCAAAAGCAAGAAATTGCAAGTGGATAAATAGGTACCGCTTTGGTGGGAAGGTAACAGCATTCCGTGCCCCTCGGCATCTAGTCATGCCGGCCACATGACCATGGAAACGTCTTCAGACAGCGCTGGCTCTTCGGCTTGGAAACGGAGATGAGCACTGCATCCCTAGAGTTGGATTCGACTGGCTTTTGAGCAAGGGAAACCTTTACTATATATATGTATATATATAGATATAGATATAGATATAGATATAGATATAGATATAGATATAGATATAGATATAGTTCAAAAATAAAGGGGCTCGTTCTCATTACCTTTGTGCTCAGAACATAAGGAAATGGGTGCATATTTACTTCCCACTAAGTTTGCATAGTATCTGGACAATCCATTTAGCTACTTTGGCCCGCCATCTTGGATAGACTTCTCCTCTATGAATGAGCCCAACTATCTTTCAAAGCCATCAGAAGCTTGGTCTACATGGTAAACAGAACGAGGTGCTAAGGCTAGGGTGGCCAGGTCCCCCCTAACTAGCAGCGGAAGACGGTGGGAATAGGGTTGCCAAATCCAGGCTGGGAAACTCCTGGAGATTTGGGGATCTGGGGAGGACAGGGACCTCAGTGGGGTACAACTCAGAGGAATACAACTTTCTACCTGCCAAAGCATCCATTTTCTCAAGGGGAATCGATCTCTGTAGTCTGGAGATGAGCTATAATTCCAGGGCATCCCCAGGTCCCACCTAGAGGATGGCATCCCAAGGGAAGGTGGTAAAGTGGACTGTACCACTGCAGACGCAGGTGAATGATCCCATTTTGGCTCCCCCATGCTAAAAACTCCTTGCAAATTGAATGTCAGCCCAGGAGTAAACCAGAGGGAGGTGATTGTTTTCCATCTGTAAAGGGGCATTTCACATCAGGGGGAAAAAAATCCAAGCTGGAATCCAGCACCTGCAGTCTGAAGTGGTGCAGTCCATTCTGCCTTCCCAGGGCTTTGCCGCCTTACACTGCTGCATGGGCAAAGTCATCCTTGGTCAACTTTTGCTGGGCTTTAGGATGAACTCTCCAGCATAGGAGATGAGAAGAGGGGAAGACACTGACTCTGGTATTGGCGCACGTGCAGCGGGATGAGGTGGTAGAGGTGGGCGGAAGAATCAGTGGTAGCATTTCAGAGTATGGGGACCAGGTGTGTGGGGGGTCACATTTTAGAATGCTTCCCCTAATGACATCTCCCAGTTTCCTATAACTGGAAAATTAGCATTACAGAAAATGGGCTGGGCTAGAACCCCCCCTCCCTATTGGACTAGACTTTTTTTCATTGGGGAAACTTAAAAAAAAAAAACTATCAAAAGCATCCAAAACTGGCATCTTCCACTGACAATCTGAAGTAGTAGAGTCCATTCTAACACCTTCTTCCTCCTGTATGTGTAGACCAGGACTAAGCTGGGAGTTTAGGTAAAGAAGCCTCTAAAAGAAGCCCTAACCCTGAGCCTTGTAGCTTTGAACCACCAGCTTTGAAGGCTGCGGGAATGTCGCAGCAGCAGCAAGGGGGTCCAAAGCCACAGCAAGGGGGAGGGGGGAGAGCTCACAGCTGGAGGAGACAAACAGCAAAATAAATCTATTTGCTGTAGAGCAGAAACTCTTGCGGGCAAATCTGCTAGCCATCGATATTCACCTGGGGCATCCCAAGAAGCGAGGCCACTGCTCCCCAACTGACTTTCTCATTTCAGCTTCTTGCCATGAGAACCTCTGCTCAGCATGTGGGGGGGGAGGGGGAGATAAACACCGTGTGATAGATATACGAAAATGACAATGAAGGATATCGTGTTATTTTTGGTGTGGACTCGTGGGATCTGAGAAAGGGAGGGGGAGGAAGATCTATTGGGTTTTTTTCTCTCTCTCCATCTTATTGAACGTCCGTGAATGTGTCAGATTCTTATGGTGTGTGGGTTGTTGTTGTTTTTTCGCTCTTTATAAGTTGTTCTTCATCCTTTGCAGCGCTAGAAAAAGTGAGAGAAAAACAGAAGGCCAAACCAGTCATGAGAGAAGAAAACAACAAGGGACAGAAGAAAGAAGGGGGCAGAACAGGAAAAGATTCATCCCAATGGGTTGGGTGGGACTGTTACATGAAATGACAAGAGTGTTAAATGTTTTGCAGATAAGGGGTAGTGCCCTTCAGAGAAAGTGAGAGTTTAGTTGTTGGAAGTGGAGACTGTGTAACTTCTCTTTGCACCAGGCACACCTGTAAGCCAGAGGGTGGAGTAGAGTTTGTAAGGTAGACAGGTCAAATCCCTTTAAATCCTTTCCTTCTCTTAGGGTTGACAGGTCTGAGATGGAAAATACCTGGAGATTGGCGGGGGGGGGGGGGGGTGGAGCCTGAGGAGGGAGGGGTTTGGGGAGGTTGTCTTTAGGGATGCTTGTGAATTCTTGAAAACTAGTGGAAGTCCCACAAGCCTTATGAAGACTAACAACTTGATAAAGATATTAATTCAAAACAGGCCTGTCGTGTAGGATTAACCTTGATGTCTTCATGCTCCAAGGGACTTATCTTCAGCTGTTAATGCCCCCCCCCCCCCCCCGTTCTTACAACATAAAAAAGATTGTTTATAGGCTTGGTCCCTTTAAGGTTGAATTTCCTCAGGGTTTATGTCCCACTTGCGATTGTCTGTCTTTTAATATAATTACGTACTTCATACTTTACATTTACTTTGCATGTCACTATAAATATTTTTTTTGCAAAAAAAACAGATTTATTTATTTATTTTTTTACTGATAAGTATTAGAGTCGGGAGTCCGTGGAACAGTGAAACAGCATGATCTTTATTGCTGGTCCGGATGAAGCATACAACCCAGGGCTTGAAGCCCTCCTTTTATGCTGGTTAGGGCCTGGGGATCTCCTGCTTTTATAACTGATCTCCAGCTGACAAAGATCAGCTCCCCTGGAGGAAATGGCTGCTTTGAAGGGTGGACTCTATGGCATTGTACCTTGCTGAGGACCCTCCCCTCCCCAAACCCCGCCCTCTCCTGGCTCCACCCCCAAAGTATCCAGGTATTTTCCAAACCAGACTTGGCAACCCTATGTTGACAGGAAATACATTCTCCCTAAGCTAGGGTGGAGAGAAATGCTGAGAGTACATGTGGCTTTCATGGAGGTCACAGAGACAGGAGATAACACAAAGAGAGGAAGCAAAGGAGGAAGCTGGAAAGAAGGAAGTCCCTGAGATTAAGATTCTGGGTAGTTAAAGAGACCGCAGCAGAAGAGAAAGTAAGGTTGCCAATTTAGAGGTGGTAGAGTTGAGCAAACATACAAAAGCAACCTTGAAGAACGTAAATGTTATGTATTGACCATGCGGTCGCCATGTGCTCCCTTAATTGCAACCGCATGGCCAGAGCACATGGCCAGAGCATGGCCAGAGCACATGGCCAAGAAACTACCTGAGCTTCAGCCAGGTAGAACAAAGGCCAGGTGGATTCAAACCGGCCACCAATCCTGTACCTAGGTTTCTCCCAGGGAACCTATGAAATGTAAATAGACTTCTAATAGCCTATCAGGCCAGTTGGGCGAGGTCAGGGGATTATCCCTGACCAGCATTAGGGCTGCCAAGTCCAACTTGGGAAATATCTGGGGACTTTGGGGGTGGAGCCAGGAGACTTTGGGGGTGGAGCCAGGAGAAAGGAAGTGACATCATTTTGTGATGTCACATCCTGTGATGTTGCTTCCACATGCTGACACATGAACTCATGAAGTTTCCTAATACTGAATCAGGCCATTGGTCCATCAAGGTCAGTATTGACTACTCAGACTGGTAGTGGCTCTCCAGGGTCTCAGGCTGAGATCTTTAATGTCACCTATTACCTGATCCTTTTTTTAGCTGAAGAGGCTGATACCTCCTGCATGTCAAGCAGATGCTCTATCACTGAGCAACGGCCCTACTGAATCCTTCCTCATCTCGGCAGAATATGAAGCACTAAGTGCTACACAAGTGCTAAATATGATTTTCATATCATAAGAACAGGAGAGAAGCCACAGTGGATCGGCCCATCCAGTACAGCCCATCCAGTACAACACTCTGTGTCACAACAGTGGCCAAAAATACCAGGTGCCCTCAGGAGGTCCAGCAGCGGGGCCAGAACTCCAGAAGCCCTCCCACTGTTACCCCCCAAGCACCAAGAAGGCAGAGCATCACTGCCCCAGACAAAGGGTTCCATTTAGACCTTGTGGCTAATAATAGCCACTGATAGACTTCTGCTGGATGGGGACAGAGAGAGAGAGACAGACAGACAGACAGAAAAAAGAAAGAGGGAGAGAGAGAAGGGAAAAAAACTGGCAGAGGCACTTACTTCCATTTAGACCTTGTGGCTATAATAGCCACTGACAGACCTCTGCTGGATGGGGACAGAGAGAGACAGACAGACAGACAGACAGACAGAAAAAAGAAAGAGGGAGAGAGAATGAAAAGAGCTGGAAGAGAAACTCACCTTGCCAGCCACATGCAAAAGCAGCTCCTTCAGTCCCTCCTTAATCTCTGGGCGGACCTCTCTTGCTGTGGAAGCTCTCTTGCTGACTTCTTAAAGGGGAAATGTCTGGTGAGGCTTTTTACTGCAGGGCAGGCTCTCTGCAGACATTTCCCTTTTAAGGCAGCCATTTTGTCCCCCTGGTGGCCAACTTTGGAAAAGCGGGAGGTAAGCACTAAAAATCGGTGTTTCCCCCGCCCTACCGGGGGACTTGGCAGCCCTAGGGACCGTCTTTCCCCATATGTTTCCCAGAGAGCACTGAGTTCAGGGGCTCAAAACTGGCTGGCTCTCCCAGGCTCCAAGTACGCTGGACTGGTAATAACCAGGGCCAGGGCCTTCTCGGTGGTGGCTCCATATTGGTGGAATGAGCTCCCAGATGAGATCAGGGCCCTGCAGGACATTTTACAATTCCGCAGGGCCTATAAGATAGAGCTCTTCCACCAGGCTTTTGATTAGGGGCCGACTTAAACACTGAGAAGTGACCGTGTACCCTGTGCCCTGGTTCTACCGCCTTCAGTCTATCTCGCTGCATAAATTATTCAATCAAATTGAGCTGACTGAAAATATCACAACCAATACCTAAGTAGGGGTACAGCTGGATTTAGGATTCTCTATTCTGCACTTTGTTTCTGGCACTTTTGAAAATGCATTTTGAGTGTTTTTGGATGTTTTATGTAAGTTTTTAATTCTGTTTATAAATGCATTTTATGTAAGCCGTCCTGAGCCCACCTTGGCAGGAAGGGCAGGGTATAAATCAAACTAAGAATAAATAAATAAATAACCAACCAACCAACCAACCAACTCTGGCTGACAGCGGTTTCACCAGCATCTCAAGAAGAGGCATTCCCAATACCTGTTGTCTATAGGACTACCAGCCAGCAGCTGGCATGCAGCAGGAGACTGAAGGATTGAAGGCATTGGGGGGCACCGTTGCTCCAACTGTATGAAATCTCTTCCAGGGCAATCCCACAAGTGGCATCATTATGTCAGCACGATACTCTAGGATTCATCAGAAACTCTATGGCTTTACCATTGAAGCAATGGTAATTTTCAGGGCATGTTTCCCCATTTTTCTCACAGCCACTTTGCCAAGCAGTGATGAGGGTCCCAGGCTCTGGTAGTCCTCCTGGCTGGTAACATGATGTGTGGCCCAATTCATTTGGGTTGAGCACTGAAAATGGTAGCAGATGTATGGGGCAAAAGACTTTTTAAAAACCTCTTCAATTGCAATGATTTTTCTCCCTGCAGTTCTCCCTTCTTTTGGAGCACTAGAAGTTTCGAATCCCATGAGTCACAGATAACTTTCTAGCACAGTGGTTCTCAACCTTCTTAATGCTGTGACCCTTTAATACAGTTCCTCATGTTGTGGTGACCCCCAACCATAACATTATTTGTTGTGTTGTCTAAACGGCTTTGACAAAACCAATACAAACATTATTTTCTGTCCCATCTATACAAAATCTTGCCTGAACCAATATCTTATGTCCAACCATTATTCCCACACTGGATTGGAATCAGTTCCTAAAAGTTAGGTTCCAATGGCAATCAGCTTGCGTGGGGCCCTTTCCTGCCGGCGGGGCGGCCTTGGACGCCAGCTGGCGACCCCTGTGAAAGGGTCATTCGACCCCAAAAGGGGTCCCGACCTACAGGTTGAGAACCACTGTTCTAGCAGAAGCTGTATCTGAAGACAGTAGTTTGAATCATAGACACATAGATGCCTAGACAGCCTCCATCTTTTCACATGGTTTGGAATCAGAGCACAATCAGAACTGGGCAAATACTAAGATGGCCGACACAGTGTTGGCACCTGATGGAAGACAACGGGAGGGGGAAAGCAATTCAGGCCATACATGTGACATCACTTTTGGAATGAAACCGGAAAGGATGCTGTAAGATTGGTGTGATACTCCAGCTATCGCCCACCCATTTCCCACCCATTTCCCTATAGAGCAGTGATGTAGGACTGGGGGTCCAAGGAGGTAGGTCTCCTGGCACAGCAGGAGATCTGAGAGCCCTAGCTGATATACATGGCACTGCTGAAAAACTCATACCCTGAAAGCATGATTTTTATTTATGTATTTATGTTATCTATAGTGTGTCTTTTTCACTGGGATTCAAGGTGGATTACGCACAGTGAGTCAATACAATTCACAGGCCCTGACTTGGATAGCCCAGGCAAGCCTGATCTCATCAGATCTTGGAAGCTAAGCAGGGTTGACTCTGGCAAGTACTTGGATGGGAGATGTCCTTGAAATACCAGAGGCAGGAGGTGGGGGCAGGCTTCACTCAGCCACCTCTCTGAATATCCTCCAGGCCCCCAGTAGGGGTCAGTCACCAGAGGTCACCATGACTTCCAGGTGCACACACATGCATGCACGTGCACGCACGCACACACACACACATAAAAATACCCCCCCCCCCCAAGTGCAATTCACAGGAGGGGGCATTCAGTAAACCATGAAGTAGGATTTGTCTTGTAGAACCAATCAGAAATCTAAAAATCAGAACTGATGCGGGATCTAACTAGGGATGGCCACAAACCAGCTGATGAACTAAAGTTCATCACGAATTTTGGCCTGTTCATAGTCCACAAACCAAGTTCGTGAACTGGAGGACCACAATGAACTTCCACAAATTTTGGTGCAATTCATGGTGGCTCATGATGGTTCATAAAGAGCAGAAAGCAGGGGTTTACTGGGAGCCATTTAAACCCCCTGCTTTCTGCTCCCCTCCACTTTTGCAGGGAACAGAAAGCAGGGGTTTAAACTTTAATTGGCTCATGAACCTATACAAATGGGTTTGGTTCGCAAACCTGCATATCTGTTCGTGTAGGTTTGTGGTTCGCTTCATGGTTCAGCCGCAAACTGATCCACAAATATATGGTCCATGCCCATTCCTAGATCCAACTTACAGCAGTTATAAACCACAGTCTCTAATAATTTGTCCAAGTAACGATGTGAATCATTTTGTGCAGTGCCTCTATATTGCCTTCATAGAAATTCCACGTGAATAATTCAGTTTTTGGATAGTTTTGCATAATGCAAATTTTCACACTCCGCAAAATGATCCTGTTGAAGTATCATGTAATTCTTAGCGCAGATTCCTGAAGGTCCAAGGCTACCAACTCAATATGCCGAATGCATGTGGTAGCCAACCATCACAAATGACCAAATATGTCACATGCAAACAGAAAACTAAGTGGGGTAAGTGTAATATTTAGGCCAGCTCTGAGATCCTTCTCAATGGACATGCATACATTCTCTTTCATTGATTCATGGCGTCTCCTAGGTAGGATAAGCACTAACAAGGGTAGATGAACTGAGGGTTGGTGGGACAGTACTTTTAACCTGCCCTGTGTGGGATTATTAGCCGTTTGCCCTGAAGTACAAGGTTCACAGTTCATATGATGACTGATTTATCTGGCCCTCACAGTCTACTCCAACTGGTAGTGACAATCTGAGGGCTCAGAGATCCCAAGGATAGAACTTCAGGCGTTCTCTGGGCAAGGCCTACCGTGAACTCCATCCCCAAACATTTGGGTTGGAGAAAGCCCCTTTCCACCATAGGAGGTAATTGAATCTGACCACTAGCAGTGCAGAGAATCCCACACTAGGACCAGGTGGACCTGGCTTCAGATGCACACTGTGCAATGAAGCTCAGTAGGTGGCTTTGGACCATTCTTCCTCAGCCTAACCTATCTCACACAGAGCAGAAAAGATCAAGAGTCCAGTAACACCTTAAAGACTAGCAACTTAAAGACTTGAAGGTTAGCCTTTAAGGTGCTACTGGACTCTTGCTCTTTTCTACTGCTACAGGCAGACTAGCATGGCTACCCATCTTGGTCTATCTCACATGGTTAGTGTTGCCACCCTCCAGATAGGACCTGGAATTCTCCTGGAATTGCAATCAATCTCCAGGCTACAAAGATCAGTACCCTGGAGGAAATGGAAGTTTTGGAGGATGGACTCTATGCAATCTCATCTACTGTTGCCATCTCTGAGTTGGTAAATTCCAGGAGATTTGGAGGTGGAGCCTAGGAAAGGGAGGGTTTGGGCAGGGGAACGACCTCAGCAGTATATAATGCCATAAGGTCCACCCTCCAAAGCAGACATTTTCTCCAGGGGGAACTGATCTCTATTGGCTGGAGATCAGTTTTGATTCCGGGAGATCTCCAGGAACAACTGGGAGGTTGGCGACCCTAGTCACATCCTCGGTGAACTCCCTTTGGTAAGAGAGCCAGTTTGGTGTCGTGGTTAACAGCGCGGACTCTAATCTGAAAGAACCGGGTTTGAATCCCGATTCCTCCACTTGCAGCTGCTGGATGACCTTGGGCAAGCCATAGTTCTGTCAGAGCTGTTCTCTCAAGGACAGTTCTCTCAGAGCTCTCTCAGCCCCACCTACCTTGCAGGGTGTCTGTTGTGGGGAGGGAAAGGGAAAAGAGATTGTAACCCACTCCAAGTGAAGGATGGGGTATAAATATAATCTCCTCCTCCCTCCTCTCCCCCCCCTCCTCCTCCTCTTCTTCTTCTTCTACTCCCCCCAGGATCAATCCCCAAATCTCCCAGATTTTCCCATCTTGGAGTGGACAACCCAAGGATAAAATGGAAGAAAGGAGAATACTTTGTGCTGCCTTGAGTTTTTCAGAAGAAAGATAGGGGGAATTGTTACTGAGAGACAGCTTAAACGTGGAGACAACATGTACCCGAGTGATTCCCCCATCTTAAGTTTCTCCTTTCGGAAGCCATTCGCCTCAAGTGCCGAAAGTAAACAGGGAATCGAGGCTTTGCTGCTGAAATGATGGATGATCCTAACAGTAAACATGGGCCGGGGTGGGGGGGGGGGAGATGGAGCGCAAGAACAAAAGGAACCATCGTTTTTTTCTCCTGCCCTCCCCAACAGACCCCCAAAAGTTTGCAGTCTTATCAGCAAGAAAAGCAATATCAGCTCTTGAAAAATTAACATGACATTTTGCTAGCTGTCTGGTTCCTTCTTGGCTTGTCAATAATGCAGCCCATTCGGCAAATATTAAATCTCCTTGCCGGAGCCCTTAATGTGACAAGGAGCTGATGCCAAGGAGCGCTATTACTTTCAACTCCACATCATATTTAATTTATTACATAACCCGGTGTTATTGCCTTTATTGATGAACTGTACAGTGTAAAATGATTATTTGTTAAAGATTCCCACCGTAGTAAAATATCTTTATGGCTCCGCAAATGTGTTTGTGAGAAAGAGCCGGGCAAGGGAGTTCCTGACGATGATGATTATTATGGTCTGCCTTTTCTGCTCTTCATATTCTTAATGGCTCGCTTACCTGTGGGCTAAACAGAAAAGGCACCCATCGCAGTGGGAACGGTGCGGATTTAGTAAATTGGGCTGGAATGATCTTTCTGACTTATGGGGGGCTTTTACGGCCAAACTCGGTGAGATACTGGGAGATCTGGGGATGGGTCTGCCCCATGGAGGTGGGTTTTTTTTATTATTATTGCAATCATTGGGGGTCCCCCCATTAAGCTAGGGTTGCCAGCTCTCAGTTTGAAATATCTGGAGATTTGGGGGATAGAGCCTGAGGAAGACAGGGTTGGAGAGGGGAGGGACATCAATGGGGTACAGTGTCATAGAGTCCACCTTCCAAAGCAGCCATTTTCTCCAGGTGAACTGATCCCTGTGGCCTGGAGATCAGTTGTGATTCCAGGAGATCTCCAGCTACCACCTGGAGGTTGAAGCCGAAAATGGGAGATCATGGGAGGAGGTGGAGATCCAAACACAACATCTGTGACAAAAACAACGAAGAGTCAATAAAGATACGTACGCAAAATCATTCACCGTAGGAATTCTGTAGAAAACGCTCTACAGGGATAATAGAAGAGAGGTTTTTTTACAGAATTACTACAGTAAATGATTTTGTGTACGTATCTTTATTGACTCTTGGTTATTTTTCGTCACAGATGTTGTGTTGGCAATCCTACATTAAGACTATGGCTGCATACAAGTAAAGGGGGTGTTTGGCTTTTTTTTTTTTTTTTAAATGCAGGGTTTAATTAAAAAAATATATATATTTGTTGATTATTTGTACAACTAGTGCTGACTCTACGGTGGCTGATTAGAGCCATTCCTGCCATCCTCCCATACATAGCACCTTACATTTCTGATATTACTGTGTTTTTTATGCTTTAATGACTACTTTTTTTTTAAGCTTTAATGTTCTATCACCAAATGGCCTTGGAAGCCGCCCTGAGCCTGCTTCGGTGGGGAGGCCGGGGTATAAATCAAATAACTAAATCAAATAAGTAAGTAAGTAAGTAAGTAAGTAAGTAAGTAAGTAAATAAATAAATAAAAGTTGGTTCCATCTTATCAAATTGTTTTCATATGGTGGTGACCTGCCTTGGGGCCTCAGACACTCCGAAGAAATGCTGGCAGAGGAATATTCTAAATATATAAATAACTCTTCCCCTTGCATGGTTTGCGGATCAATCCTTGTTGTTACCCTGGAATGCATTTGCTCAGAAAGTGACTTTTTAAATGCACCCAGTTGTGCCCTGGAAGAAGAAAAGAGGCAGGTGCCTTCCTTGTAGGGTTGCCAATGCCCAGGTAGTGGCTGGAGATCTCCTGGAATTACAACTGATCTCCAGGTGACCAGAGATCAGTTCGTTTGGAGGAAATGGCCACTGGGGAAGGTGAATGCTATGGCACTATGCCCCACTGAAGTCTCTCCCCTCCCCAAACCCCATCTTTCCCAGGCTCCGCTCCCCCAAATCCCCAGGTATTTTCCAACCCAGACTTGGTAACCCTACCTCGTTGCCTTTCCAGACATCATAGCCCAATGAGAGAAGGTTTTTAGTAACAATCTCAGGGTAGGGTGGGGTGGGGTGTTGTTGCAAGTTAAATAACTTCTTCTCGAGTCCTGTAGCAGTTGCAATTTGCCCATAGAAACCACTGGGCAAATCCATTCACAGGTTACCCCCACAGATGACCAAAGTATTTCATCCAAGGCCATTTGTTGTAACCCTGTCAATCACCCTTCTAAGGTAGGCCAAGATTATTTGTTTGACTGACTTCTACCCCTCCTTTCAATTTAACCCTAACAAAAGAGAGGTACCTGACTTCAAACGTCTCGAGAGGGCTTGTTTTGATATGGGAGGCAGGGGGCAAAGAGTTAAAGAGGGAACCCATTGAACTTCTCATCCCTGACTATTTAACCTCAGAATCAATGTTCCCTCTATTTTTTTCCCTAGTGAGCGAAGCAGTTCACATCCTGAACAGAATGTAACTGCCGTAATCTTGAAATGGGGAACGGGCAGCGCAAGACCCTGCGCATGGCTCCAAATTGCTGCTGAGCGGGGCTTCCAGAGTTAATGAGTGGCCGCTCACATGCACAGTTTAGAGGGAATGCTGCTCAGAATCCTCGTTTTGATTTCGTTTCCCACTGTTCCAATCAAACCTAGAGAGGATTTGTCTTTACGCTAACATTGTTTCTGCATGGTGAACATTTTCAGTCCTTTGGGTTTTTTTTTTTTGGGTCAATTGTGTTTAATTGTTGTCAAAAACACATAAATGGGCAACAACAGAACCAAAAAAAAAATGGGTGAAACAAAAGATCTCAGTGACAACAGACAGATAGAAAAAGGAATGTAAAAGGGCCTTGGAGTTAATTTCCTCCCCTACCACGAGCATTTATACCAGAGTTTCTTTAGCTGTTCTCTACAATGAACACCAGTCATGGTTCTCTGATATCATACATGAAGCTGCTTTATACTGACCCTTGGTCCATCAGAGTCATTATTGTTTACTCAGACTGGCAGTGGCTCTCTAGGGCCTCAGTTGGAGGTCTTTCACATCACCTCCTTACCTGGTCCCTTTAACTGGAGATGCTGGAGACGTAACCTGGGACTTTCTGAATGCCAAGAAGATGCTCTGTCACTGAGCCACAGACCCTTATCACTATGCCATGGACATATAGCTTAGCCCTTAGACCAAGGAGACCTGAGTTCTAATGCCTGTGAAGTGCAGTTGCCAACTCCAGCTTGTGAAATTCCTGGGTATTTGGAGGTGGAGCCAGAGGAGGTCAGGGTTTGGGGAGGAGAGGAAGCCCAACAGGCATGTAACACACCCTTCAAAGGTGCCATTTCCTCCAGGGGAGCTGATCTCTGTATTCTGGAGGCCCGTTGTAATTCTAGGACAGCTCCAGGCCCCACCTGGAGGCTGGCAGCCCTGTGCAGTGGCAGCTCTCGGTAAAATAACCAGTGGTAGAATGGACTGTACCACTTCAGGTGGCAGGTGGTGGGTTCCAGCTTGGAATGTTCTGGTGCATTTAAAAAACAAACAAAACCCCCCTCTGCAGAAATAGAAAATCAGCAATGCAGCGTAAAGACGTTCAGCCACCTTTCTTTACTTCCCATGCTGCCTTTCTTTGTTTTTACCCTAGGAGAGCATTTCCCACTGTGATTCCCATGTGATCCTTTACCTGTAAGTGGAAGTTGTCCAAGTCTTTTCCACCTCTTTCCCACTCGCCCCACCTCATTCCCATCTGCACGCGTCAACTGCTGTGCTCTAAAACATCTCATCGCAAACCCGTTGCCTCGCTGCCTGGGCCCTACCAGACTAAAACTTCTTGTCAAATAGCATCTCAAATACTGGCCGCTGTGCCTTAATATCTGTCGTCCATAATATTTCTTGTGGATTTGCGCATACACAGCGCTCCCCGAGGTAATTTCTTTTTCTAGGCTTTGTTGATTTTTAAGAACATACCGTCTTCACTAGCTGTTGGTTCGACCCGTTGGCTCCTCGGCACAATCTCATTAATAGAAGGTAGGTCTGCCTGCTTCTCGTTCTCCCCGAAGGCCGTGAGGAGGATTTCTTTTCTTCTCTCTTGGACTAAATTATCTCTCTGCAGGCACAAAACAATGTGGTCCTCCCTTAGTACTTGACTCCCTTCCGCAAAGCCCTCAGTTTCTCTTTCTTTCTTTCTTTCTTTCTTTCTTTCTTTCTTTCTTTCTTTCTTTCTTTCTTTCTTTCTTTCTTTCTTTCTTTCTTTCTTTCTTTCTTTCTCTTCCTTCCTTCCTTCCTTCCTTCCTTCCTTCCTTCCTTCCTTCCTTCCTTCCTTCCTTCCTTCCTTCCCCCCCTCTCCCTCTCTTTCTCTTCTATCTACATCATCATCTATCAATCATCTGTCTATCATCATATCTATCTGTCATCTATCAGCTATCTACCTACTTCTTCTTCATCATCATCATCATCACCATCATTTATCTATCTTCATCATATCTCTTTATGTCTGTCTGTCTGTCTGTCTGTCTGTCTGTCTATCTATCTATCTATCTATCTATCTATCTATCTATCTAATCTAATCTAATCTAATCTAATCTAATCTAATCTAATCTATTGCCTTCCTCTGCATTAGAAACCCTGGACTTCTTTGGTGGTCTTCTATCCAAGAATTAACCAGGGTCAACCCTGTTCAGCTTTTAAGATCTGATGAGATCAGGCTAGCCTGGACCACGCAGGTTAGGGTGAACCACATGTGAAGGCAAAATAAATCTGGGGAGGAAACCAATTGCCAGCAACTGAGTGGATCCAGTCTTCACGCAAGGAGTCTTCCACCAGCCTCAGGAGCTGTCCTCTGAATTAAGTGGTTCTTCCTCCAAGATGGAAGAAGGTTTCAACGTTTGCTCAGTGGAGTGGTAGCACTGAGGCAGGACCCACCCCAACATTACTGAAGACCCCCTCCCTCATGTATTAAAGATCGTTTAACATATCAACTCTACCATTTTGGGGGGCAGATTGTTGTTGTGAGGGCCAAGCTGTCACCGTGCCACACTGAACACTGTCAGCCAGGGTTTTCTGGAACCGTGTTGGTTCTTCTGAACACCAGTAATAGGAGCCAACATCAGGAGAAGGCCTTGGCATGTTTGTTGGTCCTACAGGGCAATTGGTTGGCCACTGTGTGAAACAGATTGAAAGACTAGATGGACCACTGGCCTCTTCCAGCAGGATTATATGAGACACCCAAACAGGGCCTTTTTTGCTACTGACATAAAAACAAAGCCATAGCTGATGAGCCAGGAAGTATACCATCAACAAGGCTACTCTAGGCCTTTCTCACTGTATGGGCCTCTTAATGGGTTTGTGTGTGGGGGGAATGTGTAGAGATTTGAGGGTGAGGCTTGGGAGGACAGGGTTTGGGAAGAGACTACAGTGAGGCATAATGCCACAGAAGTAGCCATTTTCTCCAGGGAGACTTATCTCTATAGTCTAAAGATTAGGATTGCCAGGTCCCTTACCTTTTTTGGCAGGATGGAGTTGGTCCCTATGCGGGACGTTTGCACGTGCACACTGCATTCATGTCAACCGGAAGTGATGTCATTATGCTAGGCAGCCCACTAATGGACGCTCTAGCATTCAGCTTGAAAACGCTATGGTACCATAGAGTTTTCAGGCTGAATGCTAGAGTGTCCCCCGGTGACGTGCCCAGCACAATGCCCAGGCATGTTGGCCTGATCTAGGCACCTTGGGGGCAGAGTTCCCCCCACCGGCGGGATCTGAGCCAGCAGGTCGGAGGCCCTTTGAGTGGGCAACCCCACCCCACCAGGGACCTGGCAGCCCTACTAAAGATCAATTGTTATTCCAGGAGATTTCCAGGCCCCACCTGGAGGCTGGCAAGCCTAGAGGTTATGTTGTACCACCATGAGTAGAATTTATTTTCCCAAATGTATTTTCTCTCTGATTCTTAAAGAGATTCTTTCTCTCATATAGAAATTGGCAGTTAAATGTGCTGACTCTTATGTAAGTGTTTCAGGGCTCGCCAAGGGTGTAAAGATCCATTCAGTTGAAAGCAACTGGCCCATGTCTACCTTTGATATTCACCATTCCGAAAGCAATCTGCATTTGGATTTGCATTTGGCCGTGCACCCTTTTGAAAGCAAAGGGAGAGCTCCTGTGTTTGGATAAGCCTTTGGGTTGTCATCCATGAAGAAGAAAAAGCCAGACAGCTTTATAATTTGGATGTGCAATTGGATGCACATCGGATTTGAAGCAAACACCCAGGATCTTCATTTGGATGTGCATTTGGCTAGCAGTTCTGAGGTACAGCTGAAGCAGGCCTGCTGTGCTTAACAGCATTTGTATCCAAGACAGTCTACATGGCTTTCGTAGATAACGGAGACCATGGGGTGGTAAAGCAGAAAAAACATGGAAATAAAAGGGGGGCACGTTGCATATCCTTACAAAAGCATGCTGGGGGACAATGCTGTCAAGTCGCAGCTGACTTATGGTGATCCCTCATTGGCTGTTCAAGGCCAGAGACATTCAGGGGTGGTTTGCCATTACCTGCCTCTGCATAGCTACCCCGGACTTCCTTGGAGCCAGTTTGGTGCAGTGGTTAGGAGCACAGACTCTAATCTGGGAGAACCAGGTTTCCCCACTCCTCCACATGCAGCTACTGGTGTAACCTTGAGCCAGTCTCAAGTTCTTGGAGAGCTGTTCTCTCAAGGGCAGTTCTTGAAAGAGTTCTCTCAGCCCCACCTACTTCACAGGCTGTCTGTTGTGCGGAGGGGGAGGGAATGGAAATTGCAATCCACTCTGAGACTCCTTTGGGTAGTGAAGGATTGGTATAAATTCAATCTCTTCTTCTCTTCTTGATGGTCTGTTTGCTTGGTGGCCGGCCCTGCTTAACTTCTGAGATCTGACAAGATCAGGCTTGCCTGGGCTATCCCGGTCAGGGCTAAAAAAAAATCATACTTCAGCCAAAAACTGCATCTCACAGATACGATCCTGCAAAGCGCTTTATCCTACTGCGGGACTGTAAAATAAATTGCTTTGCAGTTGACAGAGCAAATCTCTTTTCCCACCCCCACCCCCCAATGTGCCCTCAAACTTCCCCCACTGCCTCCATCCCCTCTTTTTTGGAGCCTGGCATAACGCGTCCCAGCCTCTCGATGGGTATAAAGATCCAGCTATAATTTTTGCTTCTAAAGGAAGATCTACTGGCAAGAGTTGACATTCAGTGGAACTAATGACACTGTTAACTGCTAAATAACTAAGGGATAACTGCCCTGTAATTTATGATGCAGCACGGATGCTGCACAGCACCTTCCAGAGCGGTTATATCCACAAGGAGTTCGGCCGTGCGTATGCCCCGGAACTTTTCCCAACCCAGCACCTCCCCATCAATGTGAAATTGCTAACTCTGCATTCTGCGCGGAGAAGAATCCCCTGAGCTAAACACAATATGGAGCTGGCCGGCTAGTCGAACACTCCACCATGATGAAAAAGAACCCCTGCTGTTAATAAATTCCGAACAGATCATTAATTCTCATTCCAATTATTGTTTTAAACCCCAACTCCAACCAAAATGACATATGGTCTCTTTCATGAGGAACAACCAATGCGGCAGCAGGGCTTGCCAGAATCCTGGCTCCTTCTTGGTGTGCCAGTTCTTCCCTTTTCCCTGTGCAGCCCCCTCCGTGGTGATTGAAAGAGTCCGCCACATGTTTGTCTAATTGTCTCGGCTTCCATGACGCACCACAAGGCTGTGGTTAGAACAGGCAAAAGCATCGCTCTGGTGTTTCTGTCTCTGTGCTTGTTCCCACACTCTGAATCCAATCCCTGTCCCAAATCTCAAAACCATGGCCCATTGGTGGCTATCAAGTCACTAGGCAGGGACAATGACATCTCATCTCATTAAGAAACTGCACACATCCCTTGTGTTTTTGTACCGTGATGCAGGAAAGCTTCTTCTTTTTTTGGCTACACCACCACTTTAGGAAGCCACTCTTGACCTAAGGTTGTCTTTATAGCCATGATTATCTGTTTGGTGTAGTGGTTAAGAGCGCAGACTCTAATCTGGAGAACTGGGGTTGATTCCCCACTCCTCCACGTGCAGCTGCTAGTGTGACCTTTGGTTTTTGAGTTCTCGAAAGAGCAATTCTTGAAAGAGCTCTCTCAGCCCCACCTACCTCACAGGGTGTCTGTTGTGGGGGTGGAAAGAGAAAGGAGATTGTAAGCCGCTCTGAGACTCCAAGTGAAGGGCAGGGTATAAATCCAACCTCCTCCTCCTCTCCCCCCTCCTCCTCTTCGTCTTCTTCCATGACTGAAGCCCAAACCTACCGAATGGTCATCTTCTTACTTTCTACGGTCATTTGTAAGGTCATCTCCTTACTTTGTAAGGCGATAAATAGCGCAGTCCTTAGTTTACAAATGTTTTTGAATGTCTCTTTCAATCTTCCTGGATTTTGGAGTTCTAAAACAAAACCCAGCATGGTAGGAATTTAATTCCGGATGTTGTATTCTTTGCAGGAGCTAACCACAAGTTTCAGGTCTCCCCGTTCATGCACACCTGTCCATTGACAACAATGCCAACCCCCCCCCCCCCAAAGCATTCTGAATACACACATAACATTGTAGCACATAACATTATAGCACATAACATTATATCAGCTTTTTTCTGTGATGTTTTCCCAATGTATTAATGTGTCTCTGACAGTTTTTGTAGGATTTTGCTATCTTTATGGAAGCATGCTTTTGTGTGTGTGTGTGTGTGTGTGTGTGAAGGGACGTTAAGTCACAGCTGACTTAGTGGCCCCAGCAAGGGGCGTTCAAGGCACGTGAGAAGACAAGAAGAAGAAGAAGAGGAGGAGGAGATTTGATTTATACCCTGCCCTTCACTAACCAAGGAAGTCTCAGAGCAGCTTAAAAACTCCTTTCCCTTCCCCTCCCCACAACAGACACCCTGTGAGGTAGGTGGGGCTGAGAGAGCTCTGAGAGAGACTGCTCTTTTTCAAGAACAGCTGTGCCAGGACTATGCCTTGCCCAAGGTCATCCAGCAGGTGCAAGTGGAGGAGTGGGGAATCAAACCCGGTTCTCCCAGATTAGAGTCCGCGCACTTAACCACTACACCAAACTGGCTTGCCAGTGGTGGTTTGCCATTGCCTTCCTCTGCAGAGTCTTCCTTGGCGGTCTCCCATCCAAGTACTAACCTGTGAGATCTGATGAGGTCGGGCTATGCCATGCTGTCTTCCCTTCTGAAAGGATGCTTGGTAAGGTTTTTGTTGTTGCTTATTTATTTATTTATTTTGCTTTATCAATGCACGCATGTTTATCAGTGACCCAGAGTGGGGGGGGGGGGGATGCAAATAAGTTGAAAGTTCTGACAAGCCATGCCTATTCCAATTCCGGAATTAATTTTAGAAATTCTAGAAGAAACGAAAATTAAGCGGATGGAACAGGGAAGGAATGGAATGGGGATTCATCTCTAATAGGGAATGGAATTCATCCCTAATATCTGGGGACAGTACTTGTGGTGATCTTTTTGATTTCTGATGCTGTTGTTATTTTACTGTTTTATTGTGTTCTTTCCCCCCTGACTGATTGCTATCTGCTGTCCTACATGGAGGTAAAAGTAGGGTAAAAAATATTTTCAGTGCATACTGAAAGAAATACATGACATAGGTATGTAGCACACCCTCCAGGGCTGTGCAAACAAAAAACTGAGGTGTGTTTGCAATACCCAGTTTCTCATACCAAGGATCGCTGCTTGATCCCCTGCACTATTTTTACTCATCGAGGCTAAACTCCACCTTCTGTGTGCTGTATTAAATGACGGCTCAACAGTCTCTCCTCCCTTGACAGAAAAGCCATCAGAATGATTGCTTGTGTGGTTAAAGATATCCTAGAAGATAGAATTGTGCTGAAAGAGGTTATCAACGGTTGGGGATGTACTGTACCAGCTACAGCACATGAAATGGCAGGCTGAGCTCTCCTCAGAGTTGGCGTCTTAGTTGGCAGCCAGGTGGAGCTGGGAGGAGGGATCCTGAAACAAGGCACTAGGTGTGAGGCTGAGGAGAAGGCCGGGGTTGATCCCCTCTGAGCAGCAATCAAGACTGCATGGTGCTGTTAAGCAGAAGCCAAAAAGAGTCACAAGGAGGTCCAGTTGAGACTGCCAAATCCTTAGAATGGAGCTGGGGTTTCAAGGAAGAAGAAGAAGATGAAGAAGAAGAGGAGGAGGAGGAGGAGATTGGATTTATAACCCACCCTTCACTACCCAAAGGAGTCTCAGAGCAGCTTACAATCCCCTTCCCCTCCCCACAACAGACACCCTGTGAGGTAGGTGGGGCTGAGAGAGCTCTTTCGAAAACTGCCCTTGAGAGAACAGCTCTGAGAGAACTTGTAACTGACCCACGGTCACACCAGCAGCTGCACGTGAAGGAGAGGGGAATCAAACCCAGTTCTCCTAGATTAGAGTCCGCGCCCCTAACCACTACACCAAACTGGCTCAGCGGTCAGGAGTTCAGGAAAGAAATCATTGCATCAGGACAAAACATCAAGGCCTGCATGGACCCAAGAGAAACGATGAGCGAGGGTGCACAGTGGCATAGGGTTGCCAACTCCTGCTTGGGAAGTACCTGGAGATCGGGGGGAGGGGGGGGAATGGACCCTGGGGTGAGAAGGGTTGGGGTAAGGGAGGGACCTCGGCAGGGTACAATGCCATAGAGTCCACCCTCCAAAGCAGCCATTTCCTTCCAGGGGAACGGCTCTCTGGTATCTGGAGATTAGGGGTAATCCCAGGAGATTCCCCAGCTCCCACCTGGAGGCTGGCAACCTTAGATAGAACAGATTGCACCACTTCAGGCTACAGATGGAGAATAACACCTTGGAATGTTCCCTATTTTTTTTTTAAAAAACCCTCCTTAGACATGAAAACAGCAGCGCAGTAGGAAAGCAAAGACCCTTTCTCCCTGCTATTCTGGCTTTGCACAGAGATTCTTTCTCTCTCTCTCTCTCTCCCCCTCTCTTTGCAAAGCGGCGCTGAGAACCAGACCCCCTGCAGTCTGAAGCAGACAATCCATTCTTCCAGCCCAGTATTCTAGCTAGGGTGGCCAGGTCTCCCACTACAGCAGGACAACGCCTGCCCCGGGGTAATGCTCCTGCTAAACTGTGGAGTCTTGTGAGCGAAAATTCTACATTGTGAGCAGCTGGCATTCAAAGTGGTGAGCGAGCCATTTGGCTGCTGCATAAATGAGTTTGCTCTGGAGCCCTCCTTCCTGGGCCGAGACAAAAAGGTGTGAGCCGGAGGCTAAAAAACTGGGAGCTAGCTCACACTCACTCAGCTTAGAGGGAACACTGCCGTGGGGCCCTGCCTCTTCCACCACTGCTCAGTAATGCAGAGAGAGCCAAATTGTGGGAGGAAACAGTAAAAAAAAAACACCATAGAGTTGGGGGTGAACCCTAGACCATTGACCTGGTGTGATGACATCACTTCTGAGTCTGCACCAATGGTGGCTTTGCATCGTCAGCATGATGCCCATTACCAGGAACCCCCCCCCCCCACATGTCCTGCAGGTAGTCAGTGCTAAGCCGGGCAACACTAATTCTACCAATCAATCAGGCCTTTTGATTGGTCAGGAATCCCCAGCCTGCCCCGGGGTTTTTCTAGTGCTTCCTGTTGCAGGGAGCTGATGGGCTGGGTGCACGAGTACAGCTTCAATTAGATAAACATATGGAGCAGAGGTCCATCAGTGGCTATTGGCCACAAGGTATAAATGGAACACTATGTTTGGGGCAGTGATGCTCAATATTCTGGTGCTTGAGGGGCAACAGTGGGAGGGCTTCTGGAGTCTTGGCCCCGCTAGCGGACCTCCTTGTGGCACCTGGGTTTTGGCTACCCTGTGACATGGAGTGTTGGACTGGATGGGCCATTGGCCTGATCCAACATGGCTTCTCTTATGTTCTTATGTTCTTAACCGTTTTGAGGCACAGAGCTCCTTACAGTTCTGACGTGTGCAGTGTCAGTAATCCACCACATGGAGCAGCAGAGCACTCCCTGGTTTCTATCTACCCCAGCAGTTCTGGTATCTTATCATTCATCCTCACAGTGAGGCACTGATGATGATTCGTGATGATAGACTGATGCACCAACTAAATGTGCCCTTTTCCTAATCTGCAAATTAACTTCTATAAATTCTGGAAAGCAGGAGGGGGGAGATACCCTTGAAGAATGGCCTCTCTAGCAACCCCAGTTAATCACATTTAAGCAAGGAACCCCACCATGCCCCCCCCCAAAAAAAAACAGACAGTGATTTACCTGGAACCATAGGCGTCAACTACGGGGGGGGCTCGAGGGCTCGAGCCACCCCCGAAATTTCCTGGGGGGGGCTCAGCCACCCCCGGGAAAATGGAGCGCCCAGGCCGGCCGGCTGGCTGGCTGCCGCCGCCACCGCCTCTCCCCCTGCTCCGTTCCTCCCTCCTCCAGGAACCAGCTGGGCAAAGGAACGGAGGCAGGAGAAGGCGGGGGGGGGAGGCGGTGGGGCAGGCGGCAAGAACCAGGAGCCTGACTTTGACTTTGCCGGCCCCCGATGGGGACGGGCGAGCGGGGGCGGGCGAGCAGGGTCGGCGCGGCGGGGTTCGAGAGCGCCTCGCGCCCCAGGAAGAGGGGGGGGTCAGGCTCGTCCCCGGCCGCCTTCGCTTTCCCGCCCCTATCGCAGGGTTCCAGCCGCCAGGCTCCCTCCCCCCCGCACACGCGCACGCACCCTGGAAGTGGCGTGCCCGGGGCTCCTAGTTCTTGCCGCCGCCGCCAGCCCGAGAGCAGACCAACCAACCGCCACGCCACGGACTAAGCGGCCGGCGGGACCCTCCAGCCAGCGGCCCCCGGAGCGGCAGCCGAGAGGCGGAGGGGGGACCGGCACTGTCGCTGCCGCCCCTTGGGACTGAGCCCCGTGGCTGCTGCCCGGGGGGGGAGGCGGCGGGGCAGGCGCGGGCTGCCACCTTGTTTGCCTGCCCGCCGGCTGCTGCTGCCGCCTCCCCCCCCCCGGGCCTGACCTGGCCCCATGGAGGCAGGAGTGGCCAGGCTAGGGCAGTCCGGGGGGAGGGGAACATGGTCCCAGCGCATGCGCGCGCGCTTCGCCCGCGCGCACAAGAGCCCCCGCCCCCCCCGGGGATTTTAAAAGACGACGCCTCTGCCTGGAACAGAATCCAGAAAATTGGGATGGTCCTTTGTAAACGGGCAGCTGGAATGCATGCAAAGGGCAATCCTCCTTGGAAGTGGAGCAAGTACCGAATGCAACTTGATGCATTCAGCGGGTGGGCGGGGGGAAGTAGACATGGGGTAATGAAAAAGTCAGCCTTGTTGGTGAATGATGGAGAACTGAAAAGAGATTGACTGAGATAGGACCAAGAGAAAGATTCGGACGGAGATGTAATTTGGGACCTTTCTCTGCCTAGCTTGTTCCTCTCTTATTGTCATGCGCTAGACCAACTCATTCGCACTTTTTTTTTTTTTTAGCCAGCGAGGTGGAGGGAAAGAAACTCTAATAATGTTCCACAGGTGAAGGAGTTATCTGGCTTTCTCCCTCCCTCTCTCTCTGGCTTTTTTCCAGTCGCTCTAACACTCAGTACATGAAATAAAGGTTATCTTGAAAAATTGGGGCTGCGGTTCGCATACAAAGAAGGCTTTCTTCCATGCAACTGGGAGCTTTTCTCTGAAAGGCTCTGGTACAGATTTCTTTGGCAGAAGGGACTGGGAGGGGAGCAGCAATGCTGAAGGGGGTAGCAGCCGTTCCCTCTGCCGTTCAACTGCTTCGGAGTGTCTAACAGCACAATCCTACATGGAGTTACTCTGCTCGGAAGCCAATGAAACCCAGGGGTTTAGACCGGGGCCGTGCTCATGCAGTCATTTTGATCGGGTTTCACTGCTGTTCCCTCTCACATTTAAAATTGCTGATCAGATGAAGAAGAAGAAGGAGAAGGAGAAGGAGAAGGAGAAGGAGAAGGAGAAGGAGAAGAAGGAGAAGGAGAAGGAGAAGGAGAAGGAGAAGGAGAAGAGAAGAGAAGAGAAGAGAAGAGAAGAGAAGAGAAGAGAAGAGAAGAGAAGAGAAGAGGATTGGATTTATATCCCGCCCTTCACTCACTTGGAGTCTCAGAGCAGCTTACAAACTCCTTTCCCTTCCCCTCCCCACAACAGACACCCTGTGAGGTAGGTGGGGCTGAGAGAGCTCTTTCCCAAGCTGTCCTTGAGGGAACAGCTGGTACAGAGCTATGGCTTGCCCAAGGTCATCCAGCCAGGTGCAAGTGGAGGAGTGGGGAATCAAACCCGGTTCTCCCAGATTAGAGTCCGTGCACTTAACCACTACACCAAACTGGCTCTCTCTACAGATGGCTGTATCCATCTTCCGCACAGAAGTGGGCTCACTCACGCAAACCTCCTGGTTCCCTAGTGAGTTTCCCGACACCAGGAAAATCAAGTACTTTCCAGATATTTGGGCTTTGAATCCATGCTTTTGCTGATCTGGACAGTCATTTCTCACAATGATCACAATGAGGTCATCTGAACATCTCCCTTGCAATGTCGCCCCCCCCCCCAGCTTCTGCCATTGTGCGCGTGAGCAATCCTGTGCTGAATAAATTCAATCTATAAATGTTCAAGCGTACATAGACTCCAGCGCTCATTTGTACATTGCAGGTTAATTTTGTTTGCCGTTTTGGGGGGGGGGGGGGTCCTGCAAAAAGTAGGGAGTGTGATGAGTCCCAGTGGGAGCGGTGATTCGGCTATGTGCATATGCGCACAGCCAATTTTTAAAATAAAAACACCTGGACAGCGCCCGGAGCCTCGTCATGGGATGCAAGCGGTTCTGGGGTGTGTGTGTGTGTGTGTGTGTGTGTGTGTGTGTGTGATCATCCTAACCTTTGAGCCAGTTTGGTGTAGTGGTTAAGTGCACGGACTCTAATCTGGGAGAACCGGGTCTGATTCCCCACTCCTCCACTTGCACCTGGCTGGATGACCTTGGACAAACCATAGCTCTGTACCAGCTGTTCCCTCAAGGACAGCTTGGGAAAGAGCTCTCTCAGCCCCACCTACCTCACAGGGTGTCTGTTGTGGGGAGGGGAAGGGAAAAGAAGTTTGTAAGCCGCTCTGAGACTCCCTTGGGGAGTGGAGGGCGGGGTATAAATCCAATCTCTTCTTCTTCTTCTTCTTCTTCTTCTAACCTGGAAAAAAAAACAATCAAATCTATAGCATGAACAAATCAATAAGATGGCCATGTGACCAAACCCTGGAGTTACTCTGTATAGGATTGCTCAGTAAATTGTCTTTGAAAGGAGACTTGAAAGAACTTATGGCTCTCCAACTTTGGGCATTTTTGGAGATTTGGGATGAGGGGTTCTTGGGGAGGATGGCTTTTGAGGATGGGAGGGAGCTCAAGGATGACCCAGTACCACAGACTCCACATCAAAAACTGCCATTTCCCCCAGGGGAACTGGTTTCTACAGTCTGGAGATCAGTCGTGATTCTGATAGAATTGCAGGCCCTACCTGAAGCTGGCAATCCTGAAGAATTTCCGGGTTAGCAGAGGGATATTCTGGGGGATATTCTTAAACCTTAATGGAACCTCCATGTTTAGAGGCAGTATAATACCGGACTAGTAAGGGGAAAGGTAAAAGTTTCCCTTGCTCGAAAGCCAGTCAGATCTGACTCTAGGGATGCGGTGCTCATCTCCGTTTCCAAGCCAAAGAGCCAGAGCTGTCCGAAGACTTCTCCGTGGTCATGTGGCCGGCATGGCTAGACACCAAGGTGCATGGAACGTTGTTGCCTTCCCATCTAAGTGGTACCTATTTATCTACTTGCAATTTCTTTGCTTTCAGACTGCTAGGTTGGCAGGAGCTGGGACCAGAGACAGGAGCTCACTCTGTCATGCGGCACTCGGGTCTCGAACTGCTGAACTACCGACCTTCCAGACTGCAGTTCAGCGACTTAACCATTTGAGGTACTGCGGCCCCATAACACGGAACTAGGGATGAGCAAATGTTGCCTCATTCATTTCTTTCTATAGTTGTTTATTTTGGGGACAGGTGTTTTGGTGCTTTACAGTTGGTTTTTTATATAGGCTACTCGAGGGGTTGTGTACTTCCAGGACTGGATCTAATGTACTGCTAGCTGAGCTCTGCTGGTACAAATTTTCCAACTCCCTGCTCCTGCCGAAACCCATTGAGACCCCCAAAGCTGCTCTTGGGGAGCAGAGGATCTTAATGGCACAGGAGCGAGATGATGTTCTGCAGAGGGAAAGAGGAATCAGTGAAAATGGTCCCTTCTGATTTTCTACGCACTGTGTATGTAATTTAGATGGCTCATAGGTGTATTCTGCCTCAGGCTGATTTATCGATACACAAATAATGTTGAAAATGTGTACAATTTAGGGGGGTGGGAATTAGCATGAGAAAACTGAAAATGCTTTGTGGGTAAGGAATGCCTCCATGAGGCAGGCAAGAAACAGTCCGGTTGACATCCATCAGCTCCAAAAAAACGACTGATTCCAAAAGCAGCAACAGACAGATGGCAGTGAATGAAATAGCCATAATTGACAGAAAACTTATGAGAGCCACTTAAAAACAAATCAAAACAAACAGCTGAGAACAAAAGGGGGCGAACAAATGAAAGTAGTCATCCATGAGTTGAAAGCCTCCTGGAAGAAGAAAAAAACATCTTGGTCAGGTGCCAAAAGATGGATTGTGATAGCACTAGATGTGTGGAAAGGGGAAGAGAGGAGAATTCGAAAACCAGGGGCCTCCACTGAATAGGCCCTACCATGGTTTCCCACCGTCACCTCAAAACATAGAAGAGGAGGAGGTGGAGGAGGAGATTGGATTTATAACCCCTCCCTTCACTCGGAGTCTCAGAGCGGCTTACAAACTCCTTTCTCTTCCCCTCTCCACAACAGACACCCTGTGAGGTAGGTGGGGCTGAGAGAGCTCTCCCGAGAACTGCTCTTGAGAGAACAGCTCTGACAGAACTATGGCTTGCCCAAGGTCATCCAGCAGCTGCAAGTGGAGGAGTGGGGAATCAAACCCGGTTCTCTCAGATTACAGTCCGCACACTTAACCACTACACCAAACTGGCACAAAGGAGGAGATGATGCGTGTGGTGTCTGGGCAGGTCCATATGGGGGAAGATTGTCCCTTAAATACTCAGATCTTAGACCATAAAAGGTTTTCTGGCTGTCAAAACCAGTCACTTGAATTTAGGTTTGTGGACAGGAAGCCAGTGGACAACTTTCAATTTGAGAGTGATTTGCTGCCTATAGTCCACCCCACCAAGCAAACGGTTACTACCTTCTGGACCAGTTAAATCTTCTGAACCATTTTCAAGGGAAGCTAGGGTTGCCAGCTCCCCCCTGGCCACTGGCGTGGGATGGGGTGGCAAGGTTGCCAGATCCAGGTTGGGGAACTCCTGGAGATCTGGGGATGGAGCCTGGGGGGTACAGGGACCTCAGTGGAGTACAGTGCCACAGTGTCCACCCTCCAAGGCATCTGTTTTCTCTGGGGAAACTGATCTCTGTAGTCTGGAGATGAGCTGTAATTCCAGGGGTTTCCCAGGTCTCACCTGGAGGCTGGCATCCCTCAGGGCGGCCCCACATAGATCATGGTACATCAAACATCACCAAGCAGCTTCTCAATATCCTTGAGCAATACTAGCTGAAAGTGATCTCACCAAAGGTGACCAGATGCTCTACAACTGAGAGAAGAGACCCCCAGCACGTGCACTGATGGCACTGCAGCACACCAGACCATTCTGCCTGACGCCAGGGCCAGATCTCTGCCTAATCCACTGAAGCACTGACAGGGCTGGCCTTCCCTCTCGCTGACCTTCTCTGTGGCTTGCAGCCTCTCAGAGCAGCAGTGGTATGTCACTTCCAGGTTCAGCTCCGAAGTTGCAGTGGGTAGCTCTAGGAATCACCAGAAACCCAACCATAGAGTTTCTACTGATTCGTAAAGCTACCAATCGTCACTTCCAGGCTGTACCTGGGTGTGACATAGTGACATTAGTGATGTCACTGCTGCATGCTTCCCCTGTGTCTCCACCCCTCAACCCTTCTACCGGCAACCTAGTCATCACCTTCCAGACCTGCACAGTTACCAGCTGAGTCCAAGGCAAATCCTTGAGATGCTGGCAGTGCTACTGGGGCTTGGCTTGCTGCACACACACCTGGCTATGTACAACCCTCAGATCAAGCTGAGTGGCCCCTGCCATAGGGTAGGGCTGCCAAGTCAGCCCAGGGGGCGGGGGATCCCCCGCTACAGGGGTTCCCGATCCGCCGGCCAGCATTCGGCCGGCGGGGGGAACCCCACCCCCTTCCCCAGCGTAATGACGTCACCCGGAAGTGACGTTATCACGTTGGGGGACGTTGCCGGGACGATGCTCTAGCAATCGCCCCAAAACTCTATGGTATCATAGAGTTTTGGGGCAATTGCCAGAGCATCGCCATGGCAACGCCCCCAACGTGATGATGTTACTTCTGGTGACATCGTTGTGGCGCGCACGCAAGCGCGCATGCCGGGGAAGCTCCCGGCGGCGGGAGGACTCCCCCCCCCCCGCCGGTAAGGAAAAAGGACTTGGCAACCCTACCATGGGATCACCAGGCAGGGGGTGGAAGGGACTTACCAGGAGCAAAGAGAACCCTAGGCTAGTGTCACTGGCGATATGGCAACATCATATCCATCTCACATCGGAAGTGATGTCACCACATTCATGGTGACACAGGGACTCTCTGGTATTTGGGCAAAAACTCTATGGTAGAAGTCATTTTTACCATAGAGTTTTTTGCCCAAATACCAAAGTGTCCCTGTGTCACTGGTGACGTGATGACATCACTTCCGGTGCATGCTGGAAGTGGAATCGCTGCATTGCCTGTGATGCAGGCTGAGGCCTTCTTTTGCTGCCAGTAAGTCCCCCACTGACCAGCTGATAGGCACCAGGGGAGGGGCCCCAGAGGGAGGGATAACCTGACCCCACTGGGGGCTTGGCAACTGTACGCTGTGGTGCTACAAGCCTGTCTAGGTCACTCAGCTCAGTGGCACAAACATTATTAGCTCACCCATTTAACCCTCCTGAAAACCGGTGGCCGCATGGGAAAAAGTAACTGAGAAATGACACCAGTTGCCACCGCCAATACAACATCGGAGCCAATTGGCCCCTGGAGCTCTGACAGAGTTGCTCGAGCTTGGATGTGTTTGCTCCAGCCAACCAGTAGCTCTCTAGGTCAATGGCCCGCCAGGGAATTTCCCTGTACGTTAAATGCCCAGCCCACCCTTGGTGCCACTTGGTGGATCTTCTCAGGGAGGAAACCTCTGAGATGTATCCGAGGATCTGCAGCAGTACCTGGATCCCTGCGAGGAAACGGTCCCGTTTAGCAGAGAGGCCTAGCCAAAAGCTACCTGCAGAAGATTGGGTGTGCCTGCCAGCTGGTTCCATTTAGGTACAGAAGAGACAGGCAAAGGAGAGCAAACGGGGAGAAAGAGCATCACCGGGGGGGGGGGGGAGAGAAAGGTTTCTTTCATTGCAAATGCTGCCCGGGCCCTTGTGACTCTCTCGACAAAAGCTGCAAAGAATACAAGCGGCAAGAGAGAATTGACCAAAGGGGAGGGAGGTCAAGGGAAATCAAGGAGGTGCATTAAATAAAAAAAAAAAGGGAGCCCTAATTCTGCTCCGGTTTTAGGTTATGAACCTGCTAAATTGCCTGTTGGGTTATGTAAGAGAAGTCATTGTGTTTGTGTTGAAAGGGCAGCCTTGTACGAAGAGTGCGGCACACTGCCTGAATGATAAGTGGCCAGGCGGCATGAGCCAGGCGGAGGCGAGTGGGCCCCGCTCCAAATTGATTAGTTCTGCTGCCTTCTCATTATTGTTCCACACGAAGTTTGGCACGCAGGCAAGGTCATTCCGTGTACAGGGGCTTCGCTGTCAGGACAGCCAATTCCACTGCAAGCTTGCCTCCATCGCTGCACTGCCGCCACCCCCGCCCGCCGCAAACAATGTGTGGCTGAGGATGCCGCAGCTTGCAGAAGACCGAGAGAGAGCGTGCACGAGAGAGAGAGAAAACAAAACAAAAGCCATACATTTTACATGAGTGCAGGATACTGGAAGAGAGAAACTAATTTGATGTTGTCTTTTGACAGAGGTAACCCTTTGCTGGAAGTGTGCAGACTCAGTTGCCGGTAAAATCTGTTATGGACAATTGTCCGTTATCAGTCCCCTCATTCCATCCCATGTTGATTCAACAGGTACTCTCCATCTTACCTTGTCTGCTTTCCAGTTTAGCTTGGAGGATTTCTAAAATGCATTTGGTCCATCTGCTTCTTCTTCTCTTCTTCTTCTTCTTCTTCCCCGTGCATTTTAGTGATGCCCACCCGTGCAAATGCAAATTACGTTAACTATTATGAATTGTGTTAAGTGCACAGACTCTAATCTGGGAGAACTGAATTTGATCCCCCACTCCTCCACTTGCAGCTGCTGGATGACCTTGGACAAGCCATAGTTCTGTCCGAGCTGTTCAGTCAAGAGCAGCCCTCGAAAGAGCTCTCTCAGCCCCGCCTACCTCACAGGGTATCTACTGTGGGGAGGGGAAGGGAAAGGAGATTGTAAGCCGCTCTGAGACTCTGAGTGAAGGGCGGGGTATAAATCCAATCTCTCCTCCTCCTCCTCCTCCTCCTCTTCTGGATCCCCATGTATTTTACTGATGCACACCCGTGCAAATGCAAATGGGGGTGAACTGATGCAAAAAGGCAACTTGATAGGAGTGTATTTATCCTGCCGAGATTCCTTGTTCAAAGCTGTGCTTTAACCCCGGCATATGGAAGAAATCACAGCACAAAGAGGGAATCTTGCTGTGACTCCAGGCATGCACCAAGGTGCTGTTTGAGCTCGGAGGGAATCACTTTGCATATCATGAACCTGTAACCCCCAAAAGGTCACACCATGGAAACTGCAGCAAACAGAACGTGTGTGCAGGAATCTAAATGGAACCAGGAAATCAAAAATAGAATGGCTAATTTAGGGATGCCGTGCAGGGAACAAGATCAGGCAGTTTGGAATCCTAAAATCCAGAGAGATTTGGGATGGGGAAAATGAAGCCAGTAGCCCTAATCTTGGCCCAGTACCCAGAAGAAGAAGAAGAGATGAGACTGGATTTATACCCTGACCCTTCACTTCTCAAGGGAGTCTCAGAGGGGCTTACAAACTCCTTTCCCTCCCCACAACAGACACCCTGTGAGGTAGGTGGGCTGAGAGAGCTCTGATAGAGACTGATCTTTTTCAAGAACAGCTGTGCCAGGATTATAGCTTGCCCGAGGTCATCCAGCCAGGTGCAAATGGAGGAGTGGGGAATCAAACCTGGTTCTCCCAGATTAGAATCCATGCACTTAACCACTACACCAAACTGGACCCAGGAGTGGTTTTAGCTGTGGGGCATCAGGGCAATTGCACTGGGCCTTACATTTAGCAGGGGCCCCATTCTGGGTGGCTATCTCGACTGCCCTGCAGCCAGCTATCTCAGCCACTGCCCTGAAACCTCTTCTGTGGTGACTTCTGCAGTTGCAGCAAAATCTTTGCTCAGGCAGTGGCAGGGGGCAATCAGCTTGTCTGTGTCTTAAAGTAGTCCAAGCCTCTCAGGAAATCACTATGGCAAAATCCAGGTAAAATTCTCCTGTGTAGGCCCCATTTAAACAACTGCTCGGGGGGAAAGCAAAGTCCAATTTCACTTTAGTCGCTGAAGGATGCCGGTGAGTTATTGGACCTGCTTCCCTGTTCCATCTGGGTCCTATGGCGGCAACCTTTCTTACTATTTGCTGTTATTGCATACTCCAAGTTGCAGTCGGCAGTCCTGGCAGAAGAATCTGTGGCGCTTGTGGTCTCTTATCAGGATAATCATACAACAGGGAGTGAACAAGGCTAATGAACTTGAAATAGAATTACTTGAAAAGTGAACGTCTATTGCTCAAAATCTTTTTTTCCCCATTTTCAAGTATGGCGCAGATCCCATCAAACTTGTATCCTGTTCAAAATGGCTGATAAACTGCCCGCCACAGCTATCTGTTCTCCCCCAAGCCTACTCTCCCCCCCGCCCAGTGGGCTGGAGGAACCAGCTGTGGAGGCAACGGTTGTTGAATGAAGGGGTCTATCTTTCCTGTAAATTACTTCACCTACTCATCCACCAGGACTTCTTGATGAGGTGTATATGAACCATAGTATATTTAGAAGGCTGAAAACTACAGTTCCCATAAACGGCATCAAGAAAACATGCTGGAGAAATTTTACAAGAGTAATTTGCAGGGAAGAGAAATCATCTTAGGGTTGCCAGTTTGGGGGGGGGAGGTATCCTGCAAGGGCTGGTGAGGGGAAATGGGGGCTCTTAGGTCCTTTCTGCACTGACAGGTTGCTCCAAAGAATCTGAGGAGTCAAGCCTTGAGGGTTGACTTGACAGTCACACACGTTCCCTCTGCACTAGTTTTTTTTTTTTCCCTCTCCAGTTTATTTGTGTGTTCTGTACGCATTCCGCATCTACAAGCAAAACCCACATTTTTTGAGCTAACTGGCTGCTTTGTCTAAGATGAAGAGAAAGGCAACTGTCTTTCAAAACTTAACTGCAGACCCAACCCCTCCCTCTGTGTTTCTGCAAAAAGAAAGGGAAGGGAGGGGGAAACCCAGACCCACACATGCAAGGCTGACACATTTGGGAGGAGGGAATCTCCTAGTCCTTTATATTTACTGATTCTATCTTATACTCTCTCTGGCTTTTTAAAAGTTTGCCTGAGCAGGAGGACACATCCTCTTTTGTCTTTGGAGGAGGAGGGGAAGAAAACAGAATGGGAAGGAAGTATCAACCTAAAGAGAGACAGAAATGGGGGAGGGCAGTGGGCAGCACTTAAATGCCCACAAAAACAACTCTACTTTAGAAAAGATTAGCAATTAGAAAGCAAATAAGAACAAAGAATTGCAGCAAAAGGAGTTTTGGTAACTGTGGGGCAACAGTGTTCTGGAAGTGGTCTGAATGCAGATTCCTGTCAAACAAATGCAGAAACAAGAAAAAGGCCCCGACACAAACTGGAAGTGAAAGCGGGAGGGAATGCAGAATGGACGAACAGGATGCACTCAAACACTGAGGCAAAATACGGGTGCAGAAAGGGCTGTGATTCTTACAAGGGAGGACCAAACCAGAATCCATCACACCAACATTTGATGTCACTTCTGGTGCAAAACCAAAAGTTATACCATCACACTGGTTTAGCCATAGAGTTTTGGATGAATCCTAGATCATCACCATGATGTGTTGCTTCCAGCTTTGCACTAGAACTGACCTCATGTTTTGGCACAATGCAAAAGAGATTGTCCCTCTTCACCACCACCCCCCCCTCAATTCTCCTGACAGGTTGTCAGCTGCTAGAGCTGGCAGCTTTAGTTGACTCGCATGTGCCTGTGATCCTCAGGAACTTTGGGAGGAGAAAGCATCACTGACACTGTGACATCTCTTGTAGATGATCATCCCACCTCCCCGATGCTCTAGGAATTTTTCCAACCTCTATGGTAGATATGGAGATTGGGTCAGTTCCTAGAGTTTCATGGGGGGGGGGGGACTGTGACAGCTTCAGCTATGTTGTTCCCTCTCCCAGATTTCCATGTGCTGCTTACTGGGTTGAGAATGGGCAATGATGCATAAGGGTGGGAGTTTGCTTCTTATGGGAAGGACTGGCACCCTCCAATGGGTTATTTCACACACACTCCTTCCAAAAGGTAAGCTTGGGGGAAGGACAAAACTGGAAAGGAAGGGGACACTTAGGTATACATGCATAAGATTGCTCACATTAATTTATTTTGATATTTTTATCTTGCCTTGCCCCCCCCCAAAATCCCAACATAGTTCACACACACACACACACACACACAAATCCCATCGAAGCATAAAAGCAGAAAACAGCATAGCTATCAAAACAATTAGAAAAGTTTAAAAAGTACCACAATGCTTGCCAGTATCCCCAGCAAACACCTACAGATCCCTGCCATGTTCACAAATGGTGGATGTTTGCAAACATGCTGGTCGGTTTCGGGTTAAGTACGGGGATGTTCGCTTATCACTACAGAGAAGCCAAGTGTGGAAACATGAATAAATGCATGCTTGTTGAGGAGGAGGGATGGGGAAGAGAGGAAGAATCTTTGCTAAATACATAAAGCCTTTGATTGTTTGCCATTCCCAGTGCATATGAGAACATTTTGGTGATGATGCATTATTGATGCTTAGAAGTGTTTCGCCGCCTCAGCCTAAAGCTGTGTTTTTGGGTTGTTTCAGAGACTGAGCTGCCGAATTATAGAGTTGTTATGGGGAAATGAATTCCACATTCACTTCTTTAGATATAGCCACTGATTCCTCTTATTTCCTCCGCCCCCTTATAAAACAGAGGTTTCTTTTTCATTTCTCTTTGACTTGTCTTTGAAGAGAAATCAATGCATCCTTTTTGTAACTTCAGCCCTTGCAGTTGTGTTATGTTATGCACCACAGGGTGGTGCTGTAGCAGGAGAGAAAGGTTTGGGAAGACATTGCTTGCCTCTGAGCATCTACAGAGTGAGATTCTGATATTTTGCAGAACCTCCCTCCCTGCATCTTCTCTCTTTGCATTTCTTTTTAATCCAAGTGGAATTGATTAAAAAAACTGACTCCAAGAGAGTCAGAAGAGAGAAAGAAATAGATTGCACATCATTGTGTATGTCATACACAGAGAGAGAGACACACACACACAGCTAATGGGAAACATGCATTTTATAGGAAACATAAAATGATATGACAATAGAGATTCATAAGTTTGATTCTCACAAGGGGTGAGCAGAACCGGAATGCAGATTCTCTTGTCTGAAAAAAGCTGGAATATGGGGGGGGGGGGGGGAATACTGCAAACTGGGCAGACTGCTAGGAAAGGTTTTAACTTCTGATGGCCCAGCCTCCCAATAAGGAGCCTCCAAAGACACAAGGAGCCATTTGTCACTTTCTGTTCTCTAGTCTTCCCTTCCTGTGATCACTTTACATGCAAAAAAGGTGTCACAGAACTAGCAACTCTGAGAACAGAGAGACGAGGCTTGGAATTACCAGGATGCGGACATCAAGAGCTGAGCAACGGCTCTCGGGGATACATTAGCCTATGATTCATCCCTCTGAAAGGCGGTGCTACCTTAATTTCCCATTTCTCTGCTCAAATGGAGACCAAGGTGGATGCTGCTATGGAGCTGTCGACTAATGGCTTCTTAATTATGGCCATCTAAAAGCAATTACCTGAGTCGGCACAGATACATATGGAGTCAGGGTGGAGGTGATTACAAGAGGGTGGGAGGTCATCAGTGGAAAGACAGTCTTTGGGAGGGGCAGATAACAAAAGAAGCAAGGGATCCCGAGGCCAGCCAAGGCTTCATTGGAAGATGAGGGTGTTCAGGGTACAGCCAAGTCTAGAGACCAGGGATCCGTTGGAGCAGGAGCGCACAGGAGCGCAGCTCCAGGAGTGAGGAGCCCAGGGGGCGGGCACATGACCAAGCCCCACCCCCTCCTCAGCTTCCCCGAGCAGTGCAGAGGCGCAGCTCCCCGGGGAAAGCCCTGCTAGGGTCTTTGTTTTTAATGTTTTGTTTTAATATTGATACTTTTATCATTGTTCCTTTTATGACTGTGTGCTGCTTTTCCAGAGACTTGCTCAAGGGGGCATATAAATTTTCTAAGTATACCATTTTTTATCTGGGCACATGGTACATAAGTACTGGAGAAATTTCACCAACCCTTCAGCAGCTTCCACCCCATCAGTTTGGTGTAGAGTTCAGGAGCTGGACTCTAATCTGGGAGAACCAAGTTTGATACCCCACTCCTCCACATGCAGCTGCTGGTGTGACCTCGGGCCAGTCACAAGTTCTCTCAGAGCTGTTCTCTCATGAGCAGTTCTCAAAAGACCTCTCTCAGCCCCACCTACCTCACAGGGTGTCTTGTTGTGGGGAGGGGAAGGGAAGGGGAAGGGATGGGTGGTGCACATGTCCTGGGTATCTCAAGTCTACTTGAAACCTGGTGGTTTCAAGGGAGCAGGAAGAGAATGAGGGTGTGTTCTTTACACTTATTTTTATTGCACAAAGTACTGGATGGGGAAGGGAATGGAGGAAGAGCAGGTCAGTTTCACTCACCTGTGGAGTGGAGCCTGAGGGGTGGGTGTTGCCTTCTGACACACTTTCAGTATATTAGGGGGTGTGGCATATGCAAATGAGTTATGCAAATGAGTTATGGTAATGAGCTCCTGCACCTCTTTTTCTACGAAATGACCCCTGCAGAGAAGACACTGAGTTACCTACTTTTCAACTGGTTTGCTCAGTTTGTCCCTTTTAACAGAGTTTGATCTCCTACATTTAGGAAGGGATCACATTAAGCCTGGGAAAATCCCCCCCCCCCGGGGCCGCCAATTTCTGCAAATCTTGGGCTGGATCTAGACTAAATTTTTTGCTAACAGAAGGGGGGGGATTTTTTTACCAATTTCCCCTTCCCACTGCAGACCCCCCAAGTACCTCTCATAGGGTTGCCAACCTCCAGGTGGAGCTGGAGATCACAAAGGATTATAACTGATCTCCAGATGCCAGAAGTCAGTTCCCCTGGAGAAAATGGCTGCTGCTGAAAGTGCAGCTGCTGGTGTGACCTTGGGTCAGTCACAAGTTCTTTCAGAGCTGTTCACTCAAGGGCAGTTCTCAAGAGAGCTCTCTCAGCCCCACCTACTTCACAGGGTGTCTGTTGTGGGGAGGGGAAGGAGTTTGTAAGCCGCTCTGAGACTCCTTCGGGTAGTGAAGGGTGGGGAATAAATCCAATTTCCTCCTCCTTCTCCTCCTTTCTTAACCTCCTGAGGTCCCTCCCCATCCCAAACCCCACCCTCCATTGGCTCCACCTCCCAAACTTTGGGGTATTTTCCAAGTGGGAGTTGGCAACCCTAACCCTCATGCCATTCCTGAGGCTCCCCTGTCCTCTGCGACCAGCATTTCAGGGAGATCAACGGGCAGCAGGAAGGGGAGAGACCGGAAAGTTGTGTTCCCCTGACGGAAGTGCCTTCTGTTAGCAGAAAACTCAGTCCAGATCTAACCCTGCGCATCTATTAAATGCACAGGAGGTGGGCACGATATGGTTATTAGATTCCCTTCCCCTTTTTACTAGTTGCGACCCTGAGACGTCCGTGTGAGTGAACAGCTGCAGAGCAAGGAGCACCGAAGAGACACCACGGAGGCCCGGAAGAGCATGAAGGCCACCCTCTCCCCCGGCGGGCCGTTGCTGGGCATCGCACCACTGAATGGGATAATGCAATTATTGGATAATTAGAGTAATCAGAAAGTGTTCTGCAATGGCAGACTCTTAATTGACTGGTCCATTAATGGGTAATGATCGTGTTCCTTCAGTTGCTAGCATGACCCCCTGGGAGGGGGAGGGAGCAGGGGGAGGAGGGGGGAAAGATTGCACAGCTGTTCTGGGGACATCCTCACGTGAATGAAGAGCCTTCTGATCGGCGAGGCCAAGGGGCAAAAACGTTGGCGCTGGAGAGAAAAGGACCCTGGGGGATTTTTTTTCCTCCACTTGGCTGGCAGCAGAGAAATGGTACAAGCAGAGGCAGTTTGCATTTGTTTCTTTCCTTCGCCCTTCTAGTCCAAGCAGCTGTGGGTTTCTTCCCACAAACAGTGCCCCAAACTGGCATGCTGTACTTTCTTCCAGACACGCTTGTGAGCAGTTTTGTGACAAGGAGGGGTGGGAGGGCTGTGGCTCAGTGGCCGAGACTCCTGCTTTGCATGCCAGTGGCCCCAAGTTAAATCCCTGGCATGCCCAGTTAAGAGGATCAAGTAGGAGGTGATGTGAATGACTTCTGCCTGAGATCCTGGAGAGCAGCTGCCCGTCAAGGTGGACAATATTGACTTTGATAGATGAATGATCTCCCACACTATAAGGCAGCTTCATGCGTTTTGCCTGTCCTTGCTTCAAAGGAATCCGACACACATGTACCTCCATTCACCTAAAACCTTGCCAGTGTTTATTTAATCTATTGTGAAGAATTATGTTCAGTGCATGGACTCTGATCTGGGAGGACCAGTTTTGATTCCCCACTCCTCCACTTGCACCTGCTGGAGGACCTTGGGCAAGCCACAGTTCTGTCAGAGCTGTTCTCTCAAGGACAGTTCTGGAAAGAGCTCTCTCAGCCCCACCTACCTCACAGGGTGTCTGTTGTGGGGAGGGGAAGGGAAAGGAGTTTGTAAGCCGCTCTGAGACTCCAAGTGAAGAGTGGGGTATAAATCCAATTTCTTTTCCTCCTCCTCCTCTTCTTCTTCTTCTCATACTTGGCCTTTAGAAAGCACTTAGCATTTCTATAGTACTTTGGATGGCATAATGCACTTCACATAGGAGTAAGTCTTAAAACAATCTTTTAAGGTTGTTTTGTAAGCTTCACATAGTTGTAAAACAACCTTTTAAGGGAGGTCAGTATTATATAAAATATAAAATGCAAGTAGGGATGCCAGTCCCCAGGTGGGGCAAGGGATCCCCCAATTTCATGTCTCCTTTCCGCTGCTGGCCAGCTGGCAAGTGGGGGAAGCCCCGCTCCAAGCACCGCCCCCATGAGCGACCAATGCTGGCCACCCCTCTCCTTCCCCTCCTGTAAGAGTTAAAGGGTCCTCTAGCTGATTGGTGGGAGCACATGGAGGGCCCTTTAAATCTTGCCAGAGGGAGGGAGAGGGGCAGCCAGCAGTCACATGCCTGGATTCCAAGTGGCAAATTCAGCACTGGAGTTTAGGCATGCACCCCCCAGACACACACACACTTCTTGCAAACAGCATTTAAAGGGACATATTGAGCAGGAGGTTGGACTGAATGGCCTGTACAGCCCTTTCCAGCTCTATGATTCTATGAAAACAGATGGAGGACTGAAAGCAATCTCCTAATGCAAGCTCCTGGCACAGGTGAGATTCAAGCCAGGTATTTTTCTCATTTGTACTTCAGGGTTTTGTTTTGTTTTTAGCAACTTGTCTACCCCAAAGCTCTTCTCCAAACCACTGTCCCCCCCCCCCCCCCGCCCCATACTGGATGATATTTCTTAGTGGCCACGATGCATTTGCACAGATTCAGGACTTCCCCTTTTTAAAAAACAAAATGAATTTGAAGAGTCTGCATTTCCCACAGATAGGAGAAAGTGCTTGTGCCCCATAGGAATCATGCAAAGGTCTGACAGGAATTTGACCGAGGATTCATCTGCATGCACTGCTAAGAACGAACCAGGAGTGGTTTCGCTCACTTGAAATCTCCTGGAATCTTTACGGCAGCCACAATGGTGCAATATTTTATGTACTAGTGGTCTTATTCTCAGGTGGCAATGAAAACGACATCTTCCAGGATTGTGCTTGTAAATATATAAAGGCTGCGATCACACCCACTAAATAATCCACTTTCAATCCACTTTCAATGCACTTTCCAGTTGGGGTCCATTCTGCATTGGCTTTTCCCTCTGAGAGCCAGTTTGATGTAGTGGTTAAGTGTGCGGACTCTAATCTGGGAGAACCGGGTTTGATTCCCCACTCCTCCACTTGCACCTCCTGGATGACCTTGGGCAAGCCATAGTTCTGGCACAGCTGTTCTTAAAAAAGAGCAGTTTCTGTCAGAGCTCTCTCAGCCCCACCTACCTCACAGGGTGTCTATTGTGGGGAGGGGAAGGGAAAGGAGTTTGTAAGCCGCTCTGTGACTCCAAGTAAGTGAAAGGTGGGGTATAAATCCAATCTCTTCTTCTTCTTCTTTTAGCAAACCCACACTGGAACAGAAATTCCCCTCTTCATTGCATGCTGCTTTCACCTCCTTCGATCATCAGATTTTTATGGTACCCTCCAGACTACATGCTGGTTTCACTTCCTTTGATCATCGGGTTTTTATGGTACTTCTTCATAGATTTATGGCCCTTTTGTGGCCGTTCAGGGGTGACTTTGCAGTCAGTGAGGCATTGGCTCAGGGTATTTGAATGTGGTTTTGAGCCACATCTTTTTTCTGTTCCAGTGTGGGTCTGGTAAAACAATGGAGTGAATGCTAGATGCAGAATGGACCTGGAACTGGCAAACTCCAATTCAAAAGTGCGCTGAAAGTGGATATAAAGTGGATTATTTAGTGTGTGTGATCACAGCCTAAAAAAAGACTAGACTCATAGCTTGACCTTCTGCTATAAACTACACATTCAGGAAAAAGAAGACGAGTAAGGGAGATCTGACAGTTTTTAAAAGAAATTGTCCACAAAGACAAGCAAGTCGAGAGAGAACTGTTCTTCTCTGTTTCCCGTGTTTCCTTTAGGTTCTTCTGCTCTTAAATTGCCATTGGCTGTCATAGGCTGTAGACTGGAATACCAGTTACCAGACTGGTGGCAGCAGTCCGGAGACTGGTTGGGTGGCATAAAGCTGGAGTGGGGGACTCCTCACTGAAATCTAGCAGCTTGAGACCGTGGCCGGCTGAGTAAACTCCACATCCTCCGTGCAATAATGAGGCGCCTGCAGTGTCTCTTTTGCTGTTTTCAGCTGCTGTATTGCTTGAGGGCGAAATGCTCAACACCAGCACGAACGACTGAGTTCTGTGCGGAGTTCTACAGTGCTGTGGCAGAGCGAGATGCCTGCTGTTTCTAGCAGCAGTGACTGCCCACCTTATTCACAAGGCGCTGCTGCAGATGAGCCAGAGAGACCATCCAGAATAAGAAATGTTTTGTTACGTGGATGCATTAAAGCAGGGCCGCCCAATCTTTTTGAGCCTATGTGTGCCTTGGGAATTCTGACACTGTGTGGTAGGTAAATCCACAAAATGGCTGCCACAAAACGGCTGCCACCAGGAGGCGGAGCCAGCCATAAAACCACAGCCACAGTGATCATCCTTGTGCTATGGTGGCACAGCCCATCAAATCTCTAATGCCCAATCAAAAGCCTTGCTGAGCAAAAGCCCCACCTGACCCTGCCCATTTTGTAAAAACACTCGGTAGACATAGGGATGTCATTACTTAGTTGCGGGTGGGGGATCCCCTGGGTTTTGGGCAATCCCACCTGCAAACTTGACCTGCAAACTCAACATGTTGCACAGCAACGTTCTGGGTTTTGGGCAAACTAACTTTGTCAGAACACTTGGTGGACATAGGGATTCCATTCCCCAGTTGGGGGCAGGGAATCCCCCTTTTTTTGGGAAATCCCACCCCCAAACTCAACATGCTGACATCACACATTGGCGATGTCGCACAGCAACACTCTGGTTTCGTGGGAAAACTCTATGGTAAAACCAGTTTCAAACCATAGAGTTTTGCCCAAAAACCAGAGCATCAGCACGGGACATCACTGATAGGATGACATCACTTCTGCATGATGTCAGTCTGTTGTGGCACTCTGTCCCCACTCCCAAAATGCCCCTCCCCCTTCCCTGCCAGTGCAGTCATAGGACCTGGCAACCCTAGGTGGACATCAGAAAAGGTGTCAGCAGGTACCACATTGCCTCCAGGCGCCCAGTAGGGGACTCCTGCATCAAAGTTTTGCCTGAAGTCTTCCAGGTCATTATTTTAAGAAGCTAATTCCCTGGTAAGCACAGAAAATGAAGAGGGAAGGGGTGGCGGGGGGGAAAGAGAGGCACCAGCAGCAGCGGCTGGCAAGCCTCGGAAGGGCCCGGGAAGGCGGTGCGGTTTCCGGGGGGGAGGGAGAGATCATTGCTCCAGCGAGCGCATGAGCTTTGCGTGCTAAGGAGCCCCCCCCCCCCCTGGGATTTCCAAAAGTCTATGCCCCTGAAAGGAGAGAATCTTTCTTTGCAGGATGATTCCAAAGGAAGGGGTCTAAACAGAAAGTGGGAGTTTTCTCACTTAGGCTCATTTTGCGTCTCGCATTTGCTCCACTGTACTACCAAACCCATACTTGAACAGAAATGCCCTTCTGCGTTGCGTGCCACTTTCACTTTGATTGAGTGTCGGATTTTACGGCAGCGTCCAGTCTGAATGCTGCTTTCACTTTGTTTGATATCTGGGTTTTATGGAACTGTCTGCATAGATTGATGGTCATTTTATGGCCATTTAGGGGTGACTCTGCAGTCACTACAGTGTTGGCCCGGGATATTTGAATGTTGTTTTAAGCCACATCTTTTTCTGTTCTAGCGAGCAATGGAGCAAATGCTAGATGTAGAATGGGCCTTAGTTGAAAGTAATCTGTGATCCAACACACTTGCACTGGTAAGGATTGTGATGTTCCTGTGGTCCATTTGCTGGGAGTCCAGTAATGAAGCACAGAATAATATCTAGGGTTGCCAGCTCCAGGTTGGGAAATACTGGGAGATTTGGGGGGTGGAACCCGGAGGAGGGCAGCGACTTTAATGGATTCTGTATTGTGATGGCCTTTGGCTATATACAATAAATTCTTCTGACTTTAATGGGGTATAATCCCATAGAGGCCACCTTACCAAAGCTGCCATTTTCTCCAGGTGAATTGGTCTCTGTCGCATGAAGACCAGTTCTAATCCTGGAGATTTCCAGCCACCACCTGGAGGCTGGCAATCCCGTCGTTTTATTTCTTGCCAGCCATGTTTCCCCCCAAGGAATCCTTCTCCAACGTTTGGGGGGAGGTGAGAGTTAAGAGATGTTAGAAAGGGAGGAAGGAGAGAGAGAGAGAGAGGCCTTCCCAGTTCTGTGGTTGTGGCATGTAAATAGCATTTTGCAAAAGAGCCATTTATCAGTGAGATTATGGAATCTGTTTGAAGATTCCCCTGGAGGATGCGCTGGAAAGATGGCTCGCGTGGAACTTAACGAGAGGTTTTGCACAGAGCGCTGGGTTCAGTGTAGGCAGGAGCGCTTGCCGAGAATTAAATCCATGCTGGAAATGTTAATAGATGCAGACACATGTTCTTGTTTGTTAAGCGCTTCTTGTTTTTAATTCTCTTCTCCCCCCCATGCATGGTATGCTGTTCCATGGTTTGCCCCCTCCCCTGTCAAGCCTGCCGGGGGAACGCTACCCCCATTCTTCTTCCCGCCCTGCTTGGCTGAACTCATTTACACATCCCTCCCTCTGTTCTGTTCTTGGAGGGTTGGGGTGTCTTTTTCAGTCCAGACTTGGGGAGAGCAAAATAGTCTGGGACAGGCCAACCAGCTGCCTTCGCAAGGGGGTCCCACAATTGCCTCGGGCCCTGCTTTCATCTCCTGCTAGGATCTAGGGCAGATCGCAAACCAGAAAACATCACAGCTCCCCTCTGTGCTCTGGAGCTCTGCCAGCCCCAGTGACATCACAGGCAGGGGAAGAACCTTGAAGTGGTGGTGATCTCAATTGTCTCATCTTGGGTGCTTTGACCCAAGAAAAGGCTCCATTTCTATTTCCCTCTGCCCTTGTACTACTTGAACGAACGTGAGATTATGTGGGTATATTTCCTTGCTCCTTCCACCAGTTGCCTCCCGTAGAATGTGCACCGTTTTCCCCACAAACCTTCGTAGTGTTTTTCTGCATTATATTATCTTCTTTTTGTGCATGTGTTTTTCCTTCTCTTTTAAAACAATACGAATTAGTTTTAAAAGTGTGCATTTTTTCCCACTAGCATTGTACAAGCTGGGGTCAGGGGCATGGGGAACTGCAGGGGAAATAATATTGAAAGCCCACCCCCCACCTAGGATTGCCCACTCTGGGTTGGGAAGTCAAGGGTGGCACCCAGGAGGGCAGAGTCCCAGGAAGGCAGGAAGCTGAGTAGGGACATGATGCTGTAGAGTCCACCCTCTGAAACTGCCATGTTCCTCCAAGGAAACTGATATTCACAGTTTGGAGATCAGTGGCAATTTCTAGAGAACTCCAGGCTCCACCTGGAGGCTGGCAACCCTAACTCCACTTCACCCCCTATCTCCCCATCCACAACTCTGTAATAATTTTTTTTGCAGCTTGAGCAAGTTGATCTCTTCCCTCCCCCTTCTTCTTCCGCAGACACCCACCTGTTGTCAACATGCTGTCCCTTCTGAAACATTTTCAGTTCTCATCAGACTGCTTTTCAAGGTTTTTGGGGTTTTTAAAAAACTTTTGGTTATTTTATAAAAGTCATTTTTTTCTACCTGTTTTCTCCTATGAGGCCCAACTTTGCCTGTGGGTGGCCCTGTCATCTTTCAGCATCTGCTGAGGGGCCAACCAATTTCCTATTAGACATTGTGATGTGCATTACACATAAAAATGACAAACGTTGCACATTGTTTTTAAAAAGGGCAACTTGAGTACACAGTCTAAACAAATGTAGAAGACCAAGGGCAAGAAGCAGAGAACAGAAACTGTTAACAAACGCACAAGTGGGTATGAAAAGAAACCCAAACATCATGTGAAATGCTGGCCTGGATGAATCACAAGCCGGAATTAAGATTGCCGGGAAAAACATCAACAACCTCAGATATGCAGACGATACCACTCTAATGGCAGAAAGTGAAGAGGGCCAAAAGAGCATCTTGCTAAGGATGAAAGAGGAGAGCACAAAAGTAGGCTTGAAACTCAGCATCAAAACAACTAAGATCATGGCATCCAGCCCCATCACTCCTTAGCAAATAGAAGGGGAAGTCATGGAAGCAGTGACAGACTTCACGTTCCTGGGATCCAAGATCACTGCAGATGGTGATTTTTAAAAAGGTGAGGTAGTAGGTGATGTTAACAACGGACATTCTTACCATTTATGGAACAAGAAATGCCAGATGTTCAAGCTGGATTCAGAAAAGGAAGAGGCACTAGAGATCATACTGCAAATTCATGATGGTAACTAGAGCATACCATAGAATTTCAGAAAAAAATCAGTTTGTGTTTTATAGAATAAATTTATGGATGTTTTTTAGATTAAATGTAAAGCAATGCTTTCACCTGTGTGGTGCATAAAAAGCTATGGATGTTTTCAAAATAAGTGGCTCTGTCATGATATCTGATGGTTTTGATATGCAAGCAGTACTCTGGACAAGATCCTATTGTTAGGACAGAATAGGGAGAAACAGAATGGTTTCCAACTGGCAAAGGTGTCAGACAACAATGTATAGTATCTCCTTATCTGTTCCATTAATATGCAGAACATATCATAACAAAAGATGGATTAGTTTTAGATGAAGGTGGAGTGAAAATTGGTGGAAGGAACATTAACCATCTAAGATACGCAGCTGACACCACATTACTGGCAGAAAATAGTGAAGACTTGGAATGACTACCGATGAAGTTTGAAGAAGTGCCAAAACTGGATTACAGCTGAACATCAAGAAGACACAAGCACTGACTATTGTGGAATTAAGCAATTTTAAGGTTGGCAAGGAAGAAATTGTAATTGTTAAAGACTTCCTATTCCTTGGCTCAGTCATTAACAAAAAGGGAGACTGCAACCAAGAAATCAGAAGGACTAGCAAAGGTCATTAAGCATAAGGGATTGTCAGTGAAGACTAAGATCAAGGTAATTCATACTGTGGTATTCCTCATTTCTTTGTATAGGTGCAAAAATTGGACTGTGAAGAAAGGCGACATGAAGAAAACTGATCCATTTGAAAAGTGGTGCTGGAGGAGAGTTTTATAGATACCCTGGACTGCTGAAACAACAGATAAGTGGGCTCTAGATCAAATCAAGCCTGACCTCCCTAGGAGCTAAAATGACTAGGGATGGGCACGAATCGAGAAAATTAGGTTAGGTTTGTGACATGCCAGGTTTGTGAAACATGAACAGTCATGAACATTTAGCCACCAAACTGGTTCAATTTGTGCAGTTTGTGAGACATCAGAATGCTCCCCCAGCATGCTAATGATTCTCCTCTATTTGCCCTCCAAATTTGGTGAGGTTTGGATTTACGCAGTCGGAGTTATGCCCCCTCCCCCAAAGAAGATGCCCCCAGGAAAGTGCTTTCTGAGGAAATGCCAGACTGTGATTTTGACAGGTGCAAGTTCAGGAGGTTGAGGAGTATATAGAATGGATCCTGTTCAAGCTAGAGACATCAAAGTTGCAGGAGGAAACCCCCCCCACATGCCTTCCAAGTTCTGCCCTCCATTGCTTTGAAGTCTGGTAAACATTTAGATTGAGTGAAGACAATCGGTCTGGAAATGTACCTATTCTAGACTGCCATGAACGGCTTGAAAGAAAATTCTGGCAGTTGATCTTTCTTGCCCTTGAGTTCGCGAACCGTGAACTATGAAAAACTGTCAAAACTTTAGTTCATGAGATGGTTCATGCCCATCCCTAAAAATGACTAAACTGAGGCTATCATACTTTAGTCACGTCGTGAGAAGACTCACTGCAAGAGACAACAATGCTAGGAAAAGTTGACAGTTGCAGGAAAAGAGGAAGACCCAACATGAAACAGATTAACCCAATAAAGGAAGTCATGGCTTTCTGTTTGCAAGACTTCAGCAAGTCTGTTAATGATAGTACGTTCTGGAGGTCATTCATTTATAGGGTCACCATAAGTCGGGAGCAACTTGATGGCACAGTAGGTGATGTGAAAGACTTCTTCCTGATATCTGGGAGGACAGCTGCTGGTCATAGCGGCATGTGATCAAGCATCCCAAGTTGGTTCAAAGATGGGGAAGGGGGTACCTTTTGGAAGGGGACCCTTGTTCACTCACATCCCTTTCTCAAAAGGAAAAGGACAGACAGTTGGGCCATTAGTGCAGCCTTGGGCTGTTCTTCCAGCTAGCAGGCAATTCAGGTGGCTATCTAAAAGCTGTGTGACCTTTGGGGCCAGCTTTTTTGCTATTCTTCCTTTGAGTGACAGTATTGGAACAGCCAGTTGCTTCCATGCTGCAGAGGGATTTTTTTGGAACGTGCTCGAGTAGGCTGTGAACAAGCCCCGCATTTTGCTAGAAAGACTGCTGATGGTCGCATTTTGTATCACATTTTGGTTACATTTCATGTCCTAGTTCTCTGCAGCAGTATCACAAATCCTGAGAACAGACAGTGGCTTTCTCCTAAATTTGCATTCCAAACCATCCACTGGTGTTTCTTTTTTTTTCCTGGCAAATCTTCCCCTGGCATCTCTGATGCAATCAGCCGCTTCCCCATATGCTCCTGGCCAACCATCGTGTCTGTATCGTGAACAAATCAACCTTCACACTTTAACGATCTTTCCTGATGAGATCCCCTCGCTTCATCCCTTGCCAATAGCTCATGTCGTATCTGTTGCATTCTTAAACTTCTGGTCCTGCATGGCACACACACATTCACACATTCTCCGGAATCAGATGCTGGTGAAGGAACACTGAATGTTTCATTTCGCTATCCCAACCGTCGCCTCCTTTCCCACCCATTCTCTTCCTCGGTCTGTCTCAAAGAATAAAACAAAAGTCTGGTGGTGCCTTAATAGCAAACAACACAGTGGCCAACAAGTTCCTCTGGAGGGCCAACAACAGTGCATAGATACCAAGGCCTTCATAAGAAGGACAAAAGCGGAGCTGGAAAACAAATTCAATGTCAAACTGAAATGGTTCGAATACCTGCAAACCCAAAGCCTCTTGTCTCGAACAACAATCAAAAATAACTTCAAACGGCCTCTCAAACCCTTCGAACAGCTACTATACAACACAACCCCCCAAAAAGGCCTTATAGCCTCCATCTACCGCATACTGGTAGATATCAATACGGCTCCTCTTCAGCACTACCAGAAAGCCTGGCACCAAGACCTAAACACAACACTCTCAGAAGAGCAATGGCAAGAGATTTGGAAGACTCAATTCAAACGCACCAAGTCAGTAGCCATTCAGGAAGTCCTAACCAAATCTCTTCTCCACTGGTATGTCACCCCGATAAAGCTATCCTACTTTAGCACCAAAAACTCACCACTATGCTGGAAAAGATGCGGCCACAAGGCGACCTACTTGCATAATTGGTGGTCTTGTGCAGTAATTTCAAGCTTTTGGAGAGAAGTCCTGTTACAAATCAAGATAATAACAGGACATGAGATCCTGGAAGATCCCAAAACAATACTCCTACACCTATGGCAGGAAGAACCAATCTCCAACACGATCAAAGACTTAATCACAATACTTATTGCAGCCGCTAAATCGATAATAGCTAGAAACTGGAAAAATGAAAAAAAAAATCCTCCATCTATCAATGGTGGAACAAGGTTTGGGACTACTTTATAGAAGAAAAGTGTTTAGTATACTTTGACCCTGTAGTAGGAGAGAGGGAACTCAAAAATCCGCTTGATAAATGGTACCCTTTTGCAGAAAAGTTTTATACGTAAATTCACTATTCCCACTAGCATAGCACTCTGTTTAAGATTGGGAACAGTTAGGCAAATAAGGACAAGGACCCCAGACTAGGCTAATGAATAGGGGTGTTTACTCAATTTCCCCCCTGTCCATCAAACAAGTAAGGATTAATTGTCATGGTATTGAGCTCTTGACGATACGTACCATGCTTGATGTCTTTGCTTGTACTGTATAATATAAAACCTAATAAACAGATTTTTTTAAAAAGAAAAGAAAAAAGAAGGGCCCTGCTGGATCAGACTAATGGTCCATCTACTCCAACATTCTGTCTTACACTGTGGCCAACAAGTTCTTCTGGAGGGCCAACAACAGGGCATAGAGGCTGAGACCTTCCCCTGATGTGACCTCCTGGCATTGGTATTCAGAGGTTTACTGTAGGGTCTCCAGCCCCCAGGTCCTGGTGGAGGTTCCCCGCCTCCAAGCCCTACCTCCAAGCCCTACCCCCAAGCATGACCACCCGCCCGGACACCCCTCTCCCTCCCCTCCTGCCTGATTTAAAGGGCTTGAGCTAATCAGCGGAGAACACATGGCCCACCGACAAGCTGGAGGATACTTTAAATTTAGCAGGAGGGAGGGAGAGGGATGGCTGGGCAGGTGGTTACTCTTGGGGGTGGGGCTTGGGGCAGGGCTTGGGGGAATCCCCACCCACCCCCAGAATCCCCCCCACCCCCAGAATCCCCCCCAAATCCCCCCACCAGAGCAACAAGGGGACCTGGCATCCCTAGTTTACTGCCTTTGAATGTGGAGGTTTCTTTTCAGTCACCAAGGCTAGTAGCCACTGATAAAGATGAGTCACAACGCCAGTACCATGAGTTTTTCAAAAGCAAGAGATGAGCAGAATTGGTTTTCCTGCCTGCCTGCCTGCCTGCCTGCCTGCCTTCCTTCCTTCCTGGGATCCGTTGGAGCAGGAGCGCACAGGAGCGCAGCTCCGGGAGTGAGGAGCCCATGGGGCGGGCACATGACCAAGCCCCGCCCCCTCCTCGGCTTCCCCAAGCAGTGCAGAGGCGCAGCGCCCCGGGGAAATCCCTGCTAGGGTCTTTATTGTTTTTAATGTTTTGTTTTAATATTGATAATTTTATCATTGTTCCTTTTATGACTGTGTGCTGCTTTTCCAGAGACTTGCTCAAGGTGGCATATAATTTTTCTAAGTATACCATTTTTTATCTGGGCACATGGCACATAAGTACTGGAGAAATTTCACCAACCCTTCAGCAGCTTCCACCCCATCAGTTTGGTGTAGTGGTCAGGAGTTGGACTCTAATCTGGGAAAACCGGGTTTGATTCCCCACTCCTCCACATGCAGCTGCTGGTGTGACCTTGGGCCAGTCACAAGTTCTCTCAGAGCTGTTCTCTCATGAGCAGTTCTCAAAAGACCTCTCTCAGCCCCACCTACCACACAGGGTGTTTTGTTGTGGGGAGGGGAAGGGAAAGGGACGGGTGGTGCACATGTCCTGGGTATCTCAAGTCTACTTGAAACCTGGTGGTTTCAAGGGAGCAGGAAGAGAATGAGGGTGTGTTCTTTACGCTTATGTTTATTGCACAAAATATTGGATGGGGAAGGGAACAGAGGAAGAGCAGGTCAGTTTCACTCACCTGTGGAGTGGAGCCTGAGGGGTGGATGTTGCCTTCTGACACACTTCCGGCATGTTAGGGGGTGTGGCATATGCAAATGAGTTATGCAAATGGGTTATGCAAATGAGTTGTGCTAATGAGCTCCTGCACCTCTTTTTCTACGAAATGACCTCTGCTTCCTTCCTTCCTGCTAATAAGTGTTATAAATGAATGACTGACTGACTGACTGACTGAGTGAGTGAACGAACGAATGAACAATGGCAAAACAACTCTGCTCATCTCTTGCTTTTGGAAAACCCATGGTGCTGGGGTCACCGTGAGTAGGTTGTGACTTCATGGCACCCAGTTACTATTATTCTTGGGACCTTCTCCAGGTAAGAACAGACAGACTGAGCTTTAGTCTCTGTCTCTTGTTCTGCCATGGGTCTAATTGTATTGGCTCCAGAACTTTGCAGCATGCGGTCAGTTTCGATCTGTTTTTGTTCCTCTATTGCTGTGCTGAGTTTCCTCTCCGTGTTTGCTGCTTTTTTTTTTTTTTGCTTTTCTTTAAAGCTGAAGTCACTTTTATCCAAGAATAGAATGATGTGGAGGGAATTTTTTTTTGGGGGGGGGGGGGGTTGCAACTTTCTCTGTAATGCACAGAGGCGGCTTTTCAGTATGTGGAATGGGGATGGTGGAGGATGCTGCCTGTGTCATTTCAGAATCAGCAGGTTTTGTGGAGAGCACAGGCAGAGGAGGAAGACAGACGATTCAAGCTAATATAAGCATAAGGTACACAGCCTCCATCCCTGTGCCCTCCCTGCCATTCACATTGAAAATCTGCACGATTTCAGGCACATCAGGCAAACTTTTGATGACTTTCTTAGGGAATCTCTCCTTATGCTTTTGAAATTGGCATGACTAGGAAGTCCCAGATCATCCCAGCCTATATGTCATGCAAAATCTGAGTCTGCAAAGCAGAAATGATGTGCGTTGCTAGCATTTCTGCTGGATACCCCTTTTATTGTTTGAATCGTTTATGCCCGATCACCTCTTCCCTAACACCCCATTTTGATCTCCACACATCAGCTATGGATAAGTGGAGTTCCCACATTCAGTTCCTTTATTTATCCAGATGTCTGCTCTGCACAGCTTTAGTGCAATGAGGAAATGAGGTTCCTTCAGTTTACATATGCTACTAGTGCACATGTGCATGTTGATAAAACACTGCAAAAAAACAGTCTGGATGTGGCAGTGCACATAATTGCATCAACATTTCTTATTGTTTAGTGTTTATTGATGTGCATGTGTTTTCTTGCACTTTAGCATAACAGTACAAAAGAAAGAGTGTTAATACTGTGTTATGTATAAGCACACTAAAATTGCTTTTTTGCAGTGTATGCACAATACATATGTACGCATTGTTTATGTAGGGGAGGGGAAAGGATCGGGGTGGGGGGAATGTTGCCTGGATGTGCAATAGAGCCTGAAACATTAAAACTCTGGCAGAATTTTTTTTTTAAACATACCTTTTATTATAAGATTGTGTTTAAGATAAGACAACTGTGGTTAATAACTTATACCAAAGAAAGGCAGTTCTTAAAACGATGGGCAGTTCACCCAGCTTTGGTCACGTAAAAATATCTCCCTGGACTAACCAGGAACTGGGCGAGAAAAATAACAAGGAATGCCTTAATGTGACTCACTCTGGTCCACCTTTATTTTTTTGGTGAAATTGATACTCCCTGCACGAGGATACATGTTCCCATCCACAGCAGCCACTTTGCTGAGCAGCTGTCGGAATGCCCGGGATGCTCCCTGGGAGGAAAGTTTTATAAATTTTCTAAAACCCTTGCATGTGATTGGCTGCAGTTGCCCTCCAGAATGGGCAAGGACCAATCCTGAGTCTTCCCCCAGGAAGAGATTTCCCCAGGGAGATTAACAGCAGGAATAAAAGGATTAACCTCTTCTCCAGAGGGGGGTGGGGGGGTGGGATTTCTCACATAGCCTTTGTATAGGAGCCCAAATACCAAAAAAGCTTTTCTGAGTGCCTAAGAAGGTCTCTCCATGAAAGAAAGGCCACCAGATCGAGGAAAACTGGCAAAACATTAAGGAAAGATCGTAATGAATCCATGGCACCCATGCCCTCAGTCTATTAGATAGGATCTTCCCCTTCCCGATATATGAGTGCACTAAAGCAATTATAACTATTCCAAGGTATGGGATAGAACAAAGTTTGAGTCAGGTGGCATCTTTAAACAAAGTTTAATTCTGGGTATAAGCTTTATTGTGCATTCATATTTCATCAGATATCTGAAGAAGCATTTCTTTTTATTAGAGAAAACTTTCTGTCTATGCTAGTGTTGATGAAAACGAGAGGGAGCTCTTAAACCCTATAGATCAATGGAATTCAGTTTTAGCGAATGTAAACTTTGACCAGTTTGACTGGGAATATGGGATGGATGCCAAATTCAAAACCTTTATATATGGGTAACATAGTTCCTTTAGCGAGTTTAGAAACCAATATGATATACTTAGACAAGCTGAGGTGCAACTCTCATTGCATTGTTATTTTATAGGAATGTTCTTTTACTTGAAATATCGCATACAGTTATGCCTGTATTTGCCGTGCTTTTTGGTTCACCTGTTTTTTGTTATTGTTCTTTTCTTGTTCAAAAAAGAAAAGAAAGAAAGCGTATACCCAGAAATAAATTTTGTCGGCCTTAAAGGTGCCACTGGACTCAAAATTTGTTCTATTGCTTCAGACCAACATGGCAAGAAGAAGATGAAGAGAAGAGGCTGGATTTATACCCTGTCCTTCACTACCTGAAGGAGTCTCAGAGCGGCTTACAATCCCTTTTCCTTTCCCTTCCCCTCCCCACAACAGGCACCCCGTGAGGTGGGTGGGGCTGAGAGAGCTCTGAGAGAACTGCCCTTGAGAGAACAGCTCTGAAAAAACTTATGACTGGCCCAAGGGCACCCAGCAGGCTTCATACGACAGAGTGGGGAATCAAACCCAGTTCTCCCAGATTAGAGTCTGTGCTCTTAACCACTACACCAAACTGGCTCTCCCACCTGAATCTATCTTCAAGGTATGGTATGGTAGACATTGCTGTGAGGAATGCTGCAGGAGAGACAACCCTTAAAACATAAGGTTTAAAAACAAGGAACAAATCAGGTTTCTTGTATATATGTTGCATTTCCCAAATCTGGAGAGAAACTGGAATTGGCCTGGGTTGGCGGACTTGTGACCATGGAGGTTCTCCAAAGCCTGAGATTGATTAATTGCTCAAATACCCAAATTATCTGGCTGACTAGTGTTACATTTGGATGCAATATACATTTCTTTAAATCATCTTTGATGAGCATGTGATTGCATTTTTAACACTAAAAAGTCTTGATCTGCCGCCCCCCCCAGGATAGGATGCCTAAAAGTCCAGATAAATTCCCAGGCAGCTTCAACCTCCGCCTTCATTTTGTGAGCGTTTGAGCAGTCCCAATCAGATTCATTATTCCTTTAACCAGGGCATCCCTTTAGTGATCATCCTAACTCTCCCTCTGCCTTCTTGAATTTTGCAGTAAAAGCAAATTGCACAATCCCCTTCAATTAGGGATAACAAAAATGAACCACAACGTATTTCCCCGCAGTCTTGTCTTGCAGTGACTTTTCCTGCAGTAAAATTGATGCTTCTTTTTCCCAATCGGGGGAACCAGCTGTATATAAGCAGTGTGCAAATATCAGTGGTATTAATATGGCTTTAAGAAAGCAGCAAAATTAACATGAAACTCACACAATGACAAACGACATCAGCAAGGAACAAAAATGGTCATCTCTGCTCACCCTGATTTTCAACGGCGGTCGAAGCTTTTCGGCTAAGCCCAATATGGGCTGCGGAAACCACTGTGACTGATGTCATGCGAAAAATAGGGATATTATGAAATTCTCAGTGAACCTCGTCTGCAAATGAATTTACCTTCTTCAACACTCACAAGCTATAAGCCAACCAGGAATATGTTCCAGATAGCATTTGAATAGCAGCATAGCAAGTTCGCAGCTACCTGTTGGTCAGAAGCTCACTCCCAGCTGACCCCAGGGTCACAGGTTTGTCAATCCCCAACTTGGGGCAGGGGTTCCCCACTCCCAGATTCCCTTGCCAGCTACTGCTCCAAACAGCGCAAGGAGAATATATATATATAAAAGCAGTGCCACATGCATTGTGTTGTCGCTTCTGGGTTTTCTAGAGTAGCTCTAGGAATCACCAGCAACTCTATGGTACGACCTGTTGGGGAAAATAGTCAAAAAATACTTAAATGCTCAGAGTTTGCAATGGATCTTTGCTTCACGGGAGAGGAGACATTTCTTTCTGTTTAAAATATTTATTTCTAAGGGATAGGGTACACAGGAAACCTACAAAATAACAAGAGATATCTAGAGCTACATGTTTACATGCTACTGCTACAAATGCATGGTCATTCAACAATGGAGAAGCCTCCTTTTTCTTGACCCCTAGAAGGAAATCACCTGAATACATTAACCGATCAATACCATTTACTCTGGTGGGCTATTCTTGCATTGGCTCTCTGCCAGGTTTCCTTCCAGGTCAGTCTAAACAATGGCACAGAGGATAAACAAGTTAACCCTATAATGACTGGAATCTTAGAGCTTGCAACTCATACATTTCCAACACTAGCCATTTGGGTTTTCCCCAGAAATGACATCATAATGATACATACAATACCATGCCCCTTTGTCCCCACTCCCAAACCTCCCCCTAAATCCTATAAAATCAGCTGAGAGTTGAGTTCTTATCCACCCCACCCCCTCATCAAAATAGCTACACAGTGAAGTCGCAAACACAGTCTCTTCCCTCTCCTCCAAGCTGGGCAAGAAGACTAGAAATCATTTTGATTTTTGCATTTTTTTTGCTAACCCCCCCACACCAAGTTTGCAGCATCTCATCAAATTTCCAGGATGGAAGATCAGAGAAACCACACTTCTGACTGATCAGCTGAGAGTCGGCTCTGGATTTCTGTCACCCTTAAAAAAAAAAAAAACTTTGCTGGGTACAGAGCAAGCTTCTGATGATTGCAAGTAGCATGCTCCTACAAACACAAACAACAAACAGCTGAACAGCCTGTTGATTAATCGGCTGCTTGATCACCACTGGCGAACAGGAAGCAAGCCCACCTGGAAGATGTTCTAGCATCCCTTGCAAAAGGTTGATCTGGAGAATGTACCTGATGCTGAACAAAAATGGTTGTGCATCCAGAAGAAAGAGCATTTCTTCCTATTGCAGCAGAAGAGGCAGGTCATTTTGTCATGGCTCACTGATTGTACAGTTCCCATCATCCCTGTGGGAGAGAGTGTATCCTGAACTTGAGGGTTAGGCTGAGGGAATGTTCATCAGGCAATGCCTTTTCTTGAATTCTGACAAAGGACCAGAGAATGAGATCATGGTAAGACTCGACAGGAAATATGGGGTCTGTGGTTCAGGTCTCCCATTCTGACCTTAAGGAGGGCAGGGATGAAAAAGCATGTAATTCTGGTCTCCTCCTGCTCAGCCTCCCAGCATTCAACTGAACCCCAGTGGAATCTCTTCTGCCCAGACAACCTCTAGACTTTAAACATTGTCCCCCACTTCCTGTTTCATCTGACTGACTGCTTCCCACAGAGAGCCAGTTTGGTGTAGTAGTTAGAAGTGCAGACTCTGATCTGTGAGAGCCAAGTCCTCACTCCTCCACATGCAGCAGTTGGTGTGACCTTCGGTCAGTCACGAGTTCTCTCGGAGCTGTGATCTCATGAGTGGTTCTCGAGAGAGCTCTTTCAGCCCCACCTACCTCATAGGGTGACTGTTGTGGAGAGGGAAAGGGAAAAGAGATTGTAAGCCACTCTGAGACTCCTTTGGACAGTGAAGGGTGGGGTATAAATTTAATCTCTTCTTCTCCTCCTCCTCCTTGTTCTTTTTCTTTGCCAGCTTCTTATTTTATTCTAGCTCCTCCCTGACTGCTATATCTCTCAGGCATGTGCTGTTGCTCCTTCGTCCTGGGGCCAGCTTTCTTCACTCCCAACCCCATGCCGTGCCATTGGTGTCTTTGTGAAGGATGCTGAAATCCTTCCATGTCACCTCTCAGAGACTTCATCCCTTCCCCAGGCTGAACTTCAGGGCCTTTTCTACACGTCTGAGTTTGTATATGGAAATCGGCCCCCCAAACTGAGAGAGTCTGATATTGTATTTCTTCTGTTGCGCATCAAATGTCCTCACTCTGGTGCCACGGTGAGCCCATGGTATTCGAAGCATAAGACTCTCTGAGGACAAAACCATTATTTTGTCAATGGCTGCTACTGCCATTTAGAAAGTCAAGAGTCAGGCAGGTGACAATCGAGAATATGTTGCGCTCTGACTGAATTGTAGGTGGCATGACTAATAGACATCATTGTTTGCTGCATAGTGCAAAGGCTTCAAAATGTGTGATATCATCCAAGGGAATTTTTAGAACCTGCTACCCCTCCCACAGGATCACCAAAGGATTCCTCATCGCAAGGGCAAGAGTGTCATCTCCCACGCCTCTCCATTTGTCCATCTAAAGATGTTTCCCAGGTAGGACGGGCTGCTTGAAAGTATGTACCAGATTGCATCTGTCACCCACAATGCTAATTTCTCTCTCTCCCTCCCTTTATAATCATAATGGAATCTTGGCAATGAAGATGGATTTGTTAATTTCCATCTTTTCTCACTTTCTCTTTTAATCACTGTCATGCATAAATTAATTTCAGCTTTACGGGCTTTCAGAAAGATTCCGTCATTGTCTACCACCCTTAAAGGCCACAAAAGAGGAGAATTCCAAAATGTAGTCATTCTATTGTCTTTTTTTTTGTTCTTTATTAACATAAAGTGCAATTACTGTGGGCAGACAGAATCAAAAATGGAGAGAGTAATAGGGATCAGAGAGTTTTCCTGCATCCTGTAACTATATTGCTCTAGATTTTGATTCTCTGGAAAGTTTGGCGTAGTGTTTAAGTTTGCGGACTCTAATCTGGGAGAACCGGGTTTGATTCCCCACGCCTCCACTTGCCCCTGGCTGGATGACCTTGGGCAAGCCATCGTTCTGGCACAGCTGTTCTTGAAAGAGCAGCTCTCTCAGAGCTCTCTCAGCTCCACCTACCTCACAGGGTGTCTGTTGCGGGGAGGGGAAAGGAAAGGAGTTTGCAAGCCGCTCTGAGACTCCCAGTGAAGGGTGGGGTATAAATCCAATCTTCTCTTCTCTCCCCTTCCCTCCTCCTCCTCCATCATTCTGGTTTCATTCAGAAAGCTTCTGAAATTAAAACCAGAAGGGAAGGTATCAGACCTGACCAGGGAGGAAGCAACAGATGGAGCTCAGACTAGAGAGAGAGATTGTGGACAGCTAGTCTGGGGAAGGAAGAGGACATGGGCTGCTCTGAAACTCCTCTGGGTAGTGAAGAGCGGGGTATAATCATCATCATCATCATCTTCTTCTTCTTCTTCTTCTTCTTCTTCTTCTTCCCAGTTCTGAGGCCAGTAGGCCAGTTGCTCTCTTTTGTGGTGGGATGGTGGATGTTGCAGAGACTATCTTGTAGTGGAGGAGCCTCACAGTCAGAATCTGGCTGCCATAGGACAGTTCAGATGTGCTATTATAAGAGATGCTCATGAAGAGGGCCTATTGGATGCAGTGGATACCAAGAAATGTATCTGGTGGCAGACCACTGAGTCAAGTGGGTGTGAGGTATGACCCATTCATGTTGACAATGACCAGGGTGTGTGTTAAAGGCCCTCCATAGCTCCTTGATTTGGTTTCCAGAGTGGTCTACATTGTGAGGGAGATCTGGAGAAGAAAGTTTATTATCCTGTGACCTTGGGTTGTGACTTCTTCCTTATGGCCAGGGATCTGAGGAGCTGCAGAAAATCACACACACTCTCAAAGCCCTGATTAATGTGCCTCAGGCATTCTCAGCCTGCCAGGATACTTCCTCTTGAAAGCACCTTAGAAAATGCATGCCTTAATTGAGCTACTCTGGTTTGATATTGAGTGATGGACTTCCCCCATGGCCCTGACTCCTGAGGGCCAGAAGATCTTGTGGAGCCAAGACAAGCAGCTCCTAGGGAAGGGAGGAGAATGAGGAGGAATACACAACAAGGGCAGACTGGAATGAGTGGCATTCTACCGGTGGAAAAGATGTGACAATTGTACAGTGTGCACATAATGAAAATATATTTACTTGTTCCATCATCCAATATTCTGTTGTCAAACAGTAACCATGCAGACGGAGTCCTTGAAGTCACGGAGGAACTTGCGCAGAAACTCTTGATGTCCACACCCGTGGATTGTTCCTGTGGAGAAGTACAGCTACATGAGTGCATCTCCCCCTCCCCTATTTTGACCTCCTCGCCCTTATCTGAAAAGGGAATTTGTACAATAGCTTTCAGACGCATGCCTTGGAAAATAAATCAGATCCCTATTCTAGATGGACTGAACAAGCCCCTAGTCTTTGTGAGGCTGTAACATTCTCCTCTTGGCAACTGTTTGATGTCTCCCCTTTAAACGAATAGTGCTGATTGTGACCAATCCATTCCTGTTATAAAACATCTCCAAAATGTTTTTAAGCACTTGAAATGATATACCCATTCCTGCTTAACTGATGCGTTGTATCTTTCGTATTATTTTCAAGCCGCAACCCTCCCCCCCTCCATAAAAAAATCTCCAGGTAGTGAGTTCACTCATGCTGGTCATCTCAGGACCGGGTCCAGTGTTCCCTCGAAGCTGGGTTAGTGTGAGCTAGCTCACCGTTTTTAACCTCCGGCTCACATCTTTTTGTCTTAGCTCAAGACAGATGGCTCCAGAGCACTGTTTTCTGCAGCAGCCAACTCACTCGCTCACAGTTTGAATGCCAGTAGCTCACAAAGTAGAGTTGTTGCTCACAACACAGCTTAGAGGGAACACTGACTAGGTCTGGGACAGTCAACCTCAAGGTGGCACCTGAAGACCTCCCACTATTAGAACTGCTATCCAGATGACAGAGCTCAGTTCCCCGGGAGGAAATGGCTGCTTTGGAGGGGGGACTTAATGGCATTACCCCCTGCTGTGGTCCTGTCCCTCTCCAGGCTCCAACACCCCAAATCTCCAAGTATTTCCCACTGAGAGCTGACAACCCTAATTAGCCCGCCCTCACTTCCATGGCATTTTAAAATCTTACTTCCTAAAGAACGCTGTGGAGGGAAGTTAAACTCTGTCTCTCCCGTGCCCAAGCTTCATGATGACAACCCAGAGGCTGAGTTCAGACTGGCAGTTTGGCCCGATATAAGCACGTTTCTCAAGCGGATTAAGTGGGCCGGTTCACACAGCCACAGCTGTCTGGCGTTCCCCTGCCGTACTCATCCCGACCTGAAGCGTTTTGATCCCGTTTTTAAAAAGTACCAGGTGAAAGCCGTGGCAAGCCGTTTGGGTGTGCATTGATCCCACTTCCTGGAAGTGTGGATGCAAATAAACTGCAATCAAGTGGTGCCGGTAATGTGAACCTGCTGATCCATCATAACCGCCATGCATGCTGTGCTGTGCACCTTTGTGCACTTCAGCGAAGTGGACCAAAGCCATGCACAACCGGGGCGCTGCCGCCAGGGGCTGCCCTGCAGTGTGAATGCTCCATTCCGCCTCCTCCCTGGTATGGTCCCACATCAGTCCAAGCAGTGCGACCGGAAAGCCCCGCGACAGCTTTTTGCCCCACTTCCCTTGTGCTTCATTCTGCCAGTCTGTCCTCCACCAGAGTTGGGATGGGTTTTGTAGGCCATCTGTAGTTGTGATGAATGCCATTCTGTCAGTTCTTCCTTCCTTCCTTCCTTCCTTTAGGCCAACTTACTTCTGGTACTAGGGTTGCCAGGTCCAGGTTAAGAAATACCTAGAGATTTTTGGGGTTGAGCCTGAGGAAAACAGGGTTTAGGGGGAGAGGGACTTCAATAGGGTCTACTGACATAGAGTCCACCTTCCAAAATGGCCATTTTCTCCATGTGAATCTTTGTCGCCTGGAAATCAGTTGCAATCCCAGGAGATCCTCAGCTACCACCTGGAGACTGGCAACCCTCTCTGGTACCAATACTGGGCTGGGAGAAAACCCGTCAAGCTCCAGGATGCGATAAAGAACAGGGTTTAACTCCCTTTACCCTTGGTCATGTACACGTTAACAATGGACCCCGCACAATTCACTGCTTGAGATGTGATCAAGTGTAGGGCCCTCAAAGCTTCATGTGCAAGAGGCAACTTGGAAAGCCATTCCCCAAGCCCTACCTGCCCTCAGAATCTGCTCCAGGATCAAGGCTGTCAACCTCTAGGTGTGGCTTGGAGTTTCCCCAGAATTACAACTGATCTCCAGACTATAGAAAATGGCTGCTTTGGACTCTATGACATTATACCCTGCTGAGGTCCCTCCCCTCCCAAAGTCTGCCCTCCACACTCTCTGCCCCTCAAATCTCCAGCTGTTTCCTAACTCAGAGCTGGCAACCCTACTCAGGATTCTGTAAGGCCCAAGGAGCTTGCACAGAGTGATTTCCTCTTCCTGCTTCCCCTCCTCTCCTCTTAAATTTACTCTCAACTACTTGCATTGTTCCAGGCCTCTTAGTTCCTGTTCAGACATTATCAGGAATTTTGTGGTTTTCCCTTCCTTTGGCTAAGTCACTTTTGGCATATCTGGGGAGTATAATGTACTTACAGAAATGCTAGTCTTGTCTGTGGATGGCTCCATCATATTCCTTTCATGATTGGCAGCTGGGGTTGGGGAGAGGTAGCTCACTATGAGATATAGTGACAGGTAGATTTCTCCTATTATGATGAATGATAAAAGGGTTGGAACACTTTCCCTATGAAGAAAGGTTGAAGCGCTTGGGGCTCTTTAGCTTGGAGAAATGACGACTGAGGGGTGACATGATTGAGGTTTATAAGATTATGCATGGGATAGAGCAGGTCGAGAAAGAGGTACTTTTCTCCCTTTCTCACAATACAAGAACTCGTGGGCACTCCATGAAATTGCTGAGTAGTCGGGTTAGAACAGATAAAAGGAAGTACTTCTTCACACAAAGAGTGATTAGCACATGGAATTCACTGCCACAGGAGGTGGTGGCGGCTACAAGCATGGATGGCTTCAAGAGGGAATTGGATAAACATATGGAACAGAGGTCCATCAGTGGCTATTAGCCGCAAGGTATACATAGGAACTCTCAGTCTGGGGCAAGTGATGCTCTGTATTCTTGGTGCTTATGGGGTGAGGGGCAACAGTGGGAGGGCTTCTAGTGTCCTGGCCCCACTGGTGGACCTCCTGATGGCACCTGTTATTTTTGGCCACTGTGTGACACAGAGTGTTGGACTGGATGGGTAATTGGCCTGATCCGACATTGGCTTCTCTTATGTTCTCACGACTTGTGCCCACCTACTTTCCCCCAATTGCCAAACATCTGCTTCTGGTGCCCAGTCTGTATTGTAAGCAATATATTTAATGGTCTCTAAAACACGGTCTTCTATCACCCTGAAATCTAATAAAGAGGGTTTCTGGCATGCGGGGTGCAGTCCAGGACATTTAATCTCCATTGGATAGGGGGAAATTACAGCCAGAAATATCTTTCTCGCAATCAATGGAAACAAACAAAATCAAACAAATGCACTTAATAAAGGGGGGGGGGACCCTTTCCAAAGAGTAAAATGGATCAAGAATAAAGTGGTACACATTCCTAGTGGGAATTTGGTAAGTTGGGCTTCATGTTGCAATGAACTGAATCCAGCTGATGAAGAAATCACAAACAATAAAGAGAGACTTGTGGAATATTTTGGTCCCCTTTTATTGAATTCATGTGGAGTGGGTCTATGTGGTAGGTACAGGTATTTAGTTTGTGGCTCTTGGCTACAGCTAATGAAGACAACTGTGTTCCTTGTTACAAGATGTTCTTCTGTATGTCATCTTCATCAATTATGTTCAACTTTTCTGCCACATTTAGCACCCCCCCCCAAGAGGCCTAGAACATTTAAAACCCATCATGGAGTCACAGGGTAAGATGCTTGAGGTACATGGGTGCATGACAGTGTCTTTTGGTCTCTGATATTTACTAGGATGGTCCAGATTCTAGGTTGTTCACTTTAGATGGAAAAGTCAGATGGATCTGCCAGTAGGGTCGCCAGGTCCCTACCTTTTGCTGCCGGGAAGGAGAAGCTCCTCTCCTGGGATTTTCTGGTGCTGAAGTGACATCATCAATGTAGGCACATCGCCAGGGGTCGCTCTAGCATTTGGCAAGAAACTCTATTATACCATAGATTTTTCAGACCAAATGCTAGAGCATCTCCCCAGCAACATGCCCGACATGATGAGATAAACCTCCAGGTGACATCATCGCGCCAGGCATGTTGGCCCGATCCAGGCACTTTGGGGGCAGGGTTCCCCCCCAGTGACCGGATCCAGGCCCCCTAAAGCAGGCAACCCCCCTCCCAGGGGATCTGGCAGCCTTACCTGCCAGTGAACTCAGAAGCTAGCTGGTAGTAAAGGTACCAATCCCCTACAGCATCTCTCCCATTTAAGGTCATTAAGAGAAATTCTCTTAATACTTGTTTGCCCAATCGCTCCCTGAATTCCAGCAGGTCTTTTCTTTATTCCTTTTCAGGAATTTGGAATCGGTTTCTAATCAATTCCATTTTGATCAACAAGAAATTTGTGAAGAGAGGATGGACAAGAGGGGAGTTTCTGCTGAATTTCAGAATTTCATTCTATAGATGCTCAGAGGCAGACAACGTCTTCCCAAACGTTCCTGGCCTCCTGCTGGAACTCTACCCTGTGGTGTGTAACACAGAAGAACCTCAAGGGTTAGAAGTTACAAAAGGGTGGATTCATTTACTTGGCAATAGCCTATCCTGCACCATTTCTTCTACCCTCCCAAGTACTAAAGATGTTGTTTTGATGGTCAAAGTCTGAGCACCATTACTGCACAGCTGCTATTCCAGTTCAAAATTACCCTTGCTGGCCTGGGAAGTAGCAGAATGTGATCACATGGTGCCTTGATGTCCATGAGTGTGCATTTATTGGAGCCAGGGGTCATTTCGAGCAGGAACGTGCAGGAATGCTGTTCCAGGAGTAACAAGCCCAGGAATGGGCACATATGGTGATGCGCTGTGGAAAAAAGCAAAAGCATACTAACCTGATCTGTCTTTTCATGCTTGCTGTAGGGTAGCTTCCCTGCAAGAGCAAAGGAAACCTAAAGTGTCTTTAGTCAAAGTGTAAAGCTGGCTCGCCAGCTCTGAGTTGGGAAATACCTGGGTGCTGCCTTCTGACACTCTTCTGGTGATGTCAGGGGGTGTGTCATATGCAAATGAGTTATGCTAATGAGTTATGCTAATTAGCTCCCACAGCTCTTTTTCTATGAAATGACCCTTGATTAGAGCCATTGTCATGTGGTGTACTGGTTGGAGTTTTAGGCTAGGAATGGAAAGACCGGTGTTCAAACTCAAGAGCCCTGATCTCCTTGGAGGAACAGCAGGATATTTAAAAAGTTATTAATATATTAGGATATGCCATTTTTTCATTTTTTTCATTTTTATGCACTATTAGGGAAACAATTCTTGTTCTTCTTTTCTTTTGGCAAAGATCTCCTTTCTGTTTGTTTGTAATGACATTTGTACATCATTTTGTGTCATGTATAGGCATGATGTGCCACTGATATGATCCATCTACTTGTAGTAGGGTTGCCAAGTCTTTATTACTCACTGGGGAGGAGTCCTCCATCCGCCGGGAGCTTCCCCTGTGCGTGCACTTTGCCAGTTTGGTGTAGTGGTTAAGTGTGCGGACTCTAATCTGGGAGAACCGGGTTTGATTCCCCACTCCTCCACTTGCACCTGGCTGGATGACCTTGGGCAAGCCATAGCTCTGTATCAGCTGTTCCCTCAAGGACAGCTTGGGAAAGCACTCTCTCAGCCCCACCTACCTCACAGGGTGTCTGTTGTGGGGAGGGGAAGGGAAAAGGAGTTTGTAAGCCGCTCTGAGACTCCCTTGGGGAGTGGAGGGCGGGGTATAAATCCAATCTCTTCTCTTCTTCTTCTTCTTCTTCTTTGCGCGCGCGCCTGATGACGTCACCAGAAGTGACGTCAGCATGTTGGGGGTGTTGCCAGGGCGACGCTCTGGCAATCGCCCCAAAACTCTATGGTATCATAGAGTTTGGGGCCGATTGCCAGAGCGTCACCCTGGCAACGCCCCCAACGTGATGACATCACTTCCGGGTGATGTCATTACATTGGAGAAGTCATCCTGGCTGGATGACTTTGGGGGTGGGGTTCCCCCCGCCGGCCAAATGCTGGCCGGCGGATCATGAACCCCTGTAGTGGGGAATCCCCCGCCCCCCAGGCTGACTTGGCAGCCCTAACTTGTAGAGATTATATGCTAGCTCATTTTAATGTGTTGCCCTCTGCAGTACTCCAAGGGAGATTTCCCAAGATTCCTTATGCACAGAGGCCATGTGATTGCGGAAGAAAGGAAGCAGAAAGTATTGAGCATGTTCTTCTGTCCTGTGATTATTATGCCGACATTCGTGCTAAGTATTTAGATCGGTTGTTAAAGGATTTAATAGGCCAATCTGATAATCATACATCACTTTTTCTTCTTTCCTTAAAAAATGCTGTGACAGTTGAAATAGTGGCAACTTTTGTGTATCTTCTAAAACGCGAGATTTATGTTAACTGTATTGAGTGCTTCATATGCCTTGTGTTCTCCTTAATGTATAATGCCAATAAAGGTTTGTTGTTGTTGTTAAACTATGCAATCAATGCAAAAAAAAAAAAAGCAGCAATTATAGCAAAAGTATGCAATGTTCTTAGCACTGTTCCATGGCTTCTTGGGAGTGTTTGTGTTGCGGGGGGGGGGGGGGGCGGTGATATTGCCCATCAGTACTGAGTATCAGGGCTTTTTTCCTGGGGGAACACACTGGTACAGAGTTCCAGAACCTCTTTGACAAGATTATTTTAAAAGGTTTTAAAGGTTTTTTTTTTCAGTTTTAAACTATTTTATTAATTTTTTAAGCAGTACAAATATAACCGGCAGTGCGCCTAGAAAGACAATGGAAGTGTTGCAGAATAACGGGTTTCCTGACATCAACTGCCATAGTAACCATCATACAAATACAGATAAAGGATGCAAACATTGCTCTCTGACGGTTAAAAGAATGTGTGTGTAGTATACTGTTTGGTTAAGTAAGCAGAGCCTAAATATTTTGTAGGAAACTCACAGATACGATGTCCATCAGAACAGGGACAAGAGTAAAAGCAAACTTACAGGATGTGTATTGGGCATGGGATAACGTGGGAAGAACTGGATATTATTAAGAGCGTAGGAATGTGAGATATGTCAGACTGAGTGGCTGGCAGTCATGTGTAAGGACATAGTCCAAAAACGGAAACCATTCTGCATCAAAGTTTGAAGACTTAGGATAAATCTCTGATTGCTGAAGGTGATCCATAACTTTTTCCATAATGTCATGGTCCCAAACTTTGCAGAACCAGTTGGTGTGAGTCGGGGCTGATAAGGATTTCCATTTGGAAGCTATTGAGCTTCTTGCAGCAACCAAGAGGCTGGTTATTAGTTCTCTACTGGCCTGCAGTATGTAAAATGTTTTAAAGTTTATGAGATTTCAGTATACAGACTGAAAACTTCATTTCCTTCTTGAGAGTTCCGGCACTCCCCCCCCCCCCCCCCATTGTGTACTAGGTTCATTACATTGAAAGCTGGACTACGACGTGGTGATAAGCATTGGTTTATTGGGTACACAACTGGAATGAAATACTGGCCAAGATGGCCAACTATATATAGTCCCTAGGACACACCCAAGAGTCCTATTGGCTGGTTTGATTTTCCCGCCAGAGTTCTTATTGGAGGGCTGGGATCCTTGGCTCCTATTGGTTCCAGGAGTCAAGCTCTGATAGTATGTCGCTTATGCCATGTGGCAGTCAGCGGACATAACACACACACAGCCAAATGCCCTGCTGAGTACTATGTGACAGCTGGTGTGATGTTGCGGTTAAGAATGTTTGACTAATAACTGGGACACTGCTGTTCAAACCCCGACTTATGCCATGGAAGCCTGCTGGGTGACCTTGAGCAAGTCATACTCTCTCAGCCTAACGTATTACACAGGGTTATTGTGAGGATAAAATGGAGGAGGGAAGAACTATATGACCATTGCACATTACCACCATGAGCATGGAGAAACCAGAAAGAAACGTGAACATTTGAACAAACCAGCGTGGCCCCCCAAAGACTCACTCACCCTCTCCCATCTTAGAAAAGCAATGTTTATAAAGAACTGGACTGCAAAGACTGGCATATTGTCACTTGACATGGACAACATTAGAAAGATACCCCAGGAAGCAAAAACGTGTGTGGTATGGTGGAAAACAGGGTCACTGATTTCCAGGAACAGGGACCTGATACTGAAGATGATCCATGCTTCATTGAGGAATATCATCCTAGGCCATGAATCATGGCCCAGATCTGGCTCATCTCGGCAGAACCTCTCCCAATTTCACTGCCAGGGGGAGTCACGTGCCTCCCAGAATGGCTACGAGGCTGTCGGCCCCTTTTAATGGGGTCGCATGTAAACCTTGCGGCTTCCCAGGCAGCCAGTTGGCATCGTTTCAAATGAGCCCTGGAATGGCAAACGTGCAGATACACGGGGATAAAATGAGCTCCTCGTATTGATTTTCTCAACCAATATGGCACCGAGGCTGCCTCTCCGTGCCATTTGCCGCCTCTGCCAGGAGGCACTCGCGCCCCTTCCATCATTTTAATTAGACATTACACCTGACACAAATGCCGACTTGATTAACCTTAAAGGAGCTGGAAGAGGTCCTTCCGATCGTTAACACGGGGCCCCTGACATATTATAACTCACACTTAACATGTCCTGTTGCACAAACTCCCTGCTTCCTTGCCTCGCTCGCCGCAGCTGCCACGCGGTGTTATAACATCTACCGAGAGCTGTTTTATGAGCCTCTCCACCCATAATATAGCAATAAAGCCGAGATTTAAAAGAGAAATGGGCTCTGGACGTGGCAGATGAGGCCTTTTTTAATGTTTACATAAAATATACCTTTCCTACTGTGTTTTTAGAGAGCACATCTTCCTCAGGTGCTGAGGGTTCAAAGCGGAGATTGTTTCTTTTGGGGGCTCCCAGTTGGAATATGTTAAAATGAAATCATTTGGCCCTGTTCCCATTTTCTTCTCTCAGGGAAAGCCAGTGGGGAGGCCAAGGAGCCTGTTGGCATTTCCATGATTGCCTGAGCTGAGAGAATTCTGGGTAATTTTTGTATGTGGCGAAAGCTTTTCTCAAAAGGTAATTGCATGTTTCTCATCCCTGTTGATGGCTGGGAAACTCCAGTTCTGGTTTTATCTCAGCCTTCTGGGAAATGAGATCAGTTCCCCTGGATAAAATGGCTACTTTGTAGTGTGGACTTTATGGCATCGTATCCCAGTGAGGTCCTGCTAGGGTTTCCAGCTCTGGGTTGGGAAATACCTGGAGATTTTGGGAGTGGAGGTTGAGGAGGGCAAGCTTTGGGGCATAATGCCACAGAGTCCACCTTCCAAAGTGGCCGTTTTCTCCAGGTGAACTGATCTCTGTCACCTGGATAACAGTTGTAATAGTGGGAGATCTCCAGACACCACCTGGAGGTTGGTGACCCTAGGTCCTGCCCCTCACCAGGCTCGATCCCTAATTCCCCAGGAGTTTCCCAGTCTGGATCTGGCAACCCTACCCTCCTACACCCCAGTGACCAGGGAAGATCTGGCAAACAGAGAAGGATGGGATGAAAATGTAAGATATAAGTAGATAATGGGGAGGGCATTTTTGGATTCTTTCACCATATATATATATTTTTTTTTGTAATTTTTTTTTATTTTTCCAAACATTAAAAGTAATACATTTATCTTATACAAATCCATTTTTCCATATTATATAACATTTTGTTCTGTTTGTATAATCTTGTTTTTATCTTATATTAACGGTTTCCCACCACATCTGAAGCATAATACATTTTCCACTCTATCCAAAATAGTAATACTTATATCTATGTTTACATTTCTGGTAACGGTCATATTTCTTAAAAATACTTATACATTAATTCTTACTTTCTATATTCTTACATAATTCTAAAAATAAAAAACAACTTCTTTGTCTAATTATCCTTAATACATTCATATACTCTAATTCTATTACTTTATATTATTATAACCATGTATAAATGCAATTTTTCATATCCCAGTATTTTTCAACATATTCTTTCAAATCTTTCCAATCTTCTAAAAACGTCTCTGAGTACAGATCATTCAATTTTCTAGTCCATTTATCCATTTCAGCCATATGTAACAATTTTTTCAACCATTTCCACACCTCTGGTATTTTTTCATTTTTCCAATTTTGTGCATACACCATTCTTGCTGTTGTTATCATATACCATATTATTGTCCTTTTTTTTACATTTATCTCTTCTAGTTTAAGTCCAAGCAATAACATTTCGGGCAACTTCTTAAATGTACATTTCAAGATTTTTTCCATTTCTGCATGTATTTTTGACCAATAAATCTTTGCTTTATCACAAGTCCACCACATATGATAAAAAGAACCTTCTTTGTTTTTACACTTCCAACATTTGTTAGACATATTCTGACCAATATTTGCAATTTTTTTTGGTGTCATATACCATCTATACATCATTTTAAAACAGTTTTCTTTTAAGTTATAACACGTAGATATACTCATAGCATTTTTCCATAAAAATTCCCAAGATTCCATTTCAATGTCTTTGTTAAAGTTTATCGCCCATTTTACCATTTGTTCTTTTACCATTTCATCAGCATTAAACCATTTTAGCAAGACTTTATACATTTTAGAAATCATTTTTTTCCCACCTTCCTCCCAAACTTGTTCTATTTCATTGTTTTTTTCCCTAAAACTGTGTTTTTTATCACTTCTATACATATCATATATTTGTCTATATCTTAGCCAACCATAATCAAAGTCCATCTGATGCTGCTCCTTCAATTTGAAGTCTTTACCATGTCTTGTTAATAAGTCTCTATACTTCAACCAATCTTGTCCTTTGTACCGTGATGTTGGATGCAAAACTTCTCCGGGTACAATCCACATAGGTATCTCTTCTGAAAAAAAGTTTTTATATCTTGTCCACGTATCCATTAGTGTTCTTCTCAAATAATGATGTTTAAACATATTGTCCATTTTTGTTTTACCATAATATAAATATGCATGCCACCCAAATCTACAATCATGACCTTCCAGGGACAATAACTTTCTATCTTGTAACATAGTCCATGTCCCTACCCAGGTCAAACATATTGCATCATGGTATAACCTTAGGTTTGGTAATTGAAACCCTCCTCTTTCTTTAGCATCACACATTATTTTCATCTTAATTCTTGGTTTTTTCCCTCCCCACACAAACTTAGACAATTCCTTCTGCCAACATTTGAATGTTTTTACATCTTTCACAATTGGAATAGTTTGAAACAAAAACATTAATCGTGGTAACACGTTCATCTTAATCACCGCAATTCTACCCAGCAATGACAAATTCAATACATTCCACTTTTTAATATCCTGCATAATTTGTAACCATAATTTTTCATAATTATTTTTATAAAGATCAATATTTTTCATTGTTAGGTTTACACCTAGATATTTTGTCTTTTTCACCACCTCACATTCTATAAGTTTTTGTAACTCATTTTGTTTCTTGTTTGACATATTTTTGCACATTACTTTCGATTTGTTCTTATTTACATAAAATCCTGCTAAGTCACCAAACTCTTTTACTCTCTGTAACAAATATGGTAGTGTGGACAAGGGTTAAGCATATATTCACCAATCTCAAGATGTTCTAAAACTTCAAACATAAAATCCCAGTTTAAATTATCAAACGCTTTCTCTGCATCTAAAAAGAAAAAGCCCACTTCCTTTTCAGGGTGTTTGTCGTAGTATTCTATGGCATCCACTACTACTCTTAAATTATCCCTTATTTGTCGATTAGGTAAGAATCCTGCTTGTTCTGTTTGTATAGTCTCTTTAAGGTGCTCTTTTAGTCTATCCGCTATAATTTTAGCAAAAATCTTATAGTCATTATTCAGTAAAGAGATCGGTCTATAATTCTTAACATTAGTCAAATCTTGATTTTCTTTCGGGATCAATGAGATGGATGCATCTTTCCAGGTTTCTGGTACCTCTCCAGTAACTCCTATATCGTTCATCAGTAGCAGTAGCACCGGTGAAACTGACTCCTGTAACGCTTTATAAAACTTCGCTGTAAATCCATCCGGTCCAGGTGCTTTTCCTAATTTTGAGTCTTTTATTGCATTTTTAATCTCTTGTAATGATATTGGGTTGTTAAATAGTTCTTTAATTTTCTCTGTTGGTTTTGGTAACTTTAATGTTTGCAGGTATTCTTTAATCTTTCTTCTGTCTTTATTTTCCTTCTTAAAAAGTTTTGCATAGTATTTAAAAAATTCTCTTTTTATTCCTTTGTTATCTATTATCTCAATGTTATCTCTTATCACTTTAGTGATAAATTTATTTTCACGTTTTTTCTTTATTTGCCATGCTAAGTATTTTCCGGGTTTATTTGCACCTTCAAATGCTTTTTGTTGAAGTTTTTTTTAAGTTCCAGTACATCTCTTGGTTCAGAATAGCTTTTGCTTGATCTTGTAGCATCCAGATTTCCTTTTGCAGTTTCTTTTTCCCTGGTTTATTCTTCAGTTCTTCTTCCTTTGTTTTAATGGCTTGTAGAATATTTTCATATTGCTCTCTCTTCTTTTTATTGTCTTTAGCATTTAGCGATATCAATAGTCCTCTCATCACTGCTTTATATGCATCCCATACGGTTTGGATTTTTACTTCTTTCTGCATGTTTACTTGGAAGTATAGGTCTGTTTCTTCAAGTAATTTTTTAATTATTTCTTGATTGTCTAGTAAGTCCTCGTTTATTCTCCATCTCTTTTGTTTTTTTACCTGCCCAGCTGTCCATAAACACAAATTATGATCTGAAATTATTCTGGGTAGAATTTCCACTTTTCTTGTCTTGAAGGTTAAATTAGTAGTCATCCAAATCATGTCGATTCTTGAATGTGAGTCATGTCTATTAGAATAAAAGGTAAAATCTTTTCCTTGTGGGTTAGCTTTCCTCCAAATATCTTCCAGCTTCTCTTGTTTTATCAGATCAAAAAAAATTTTTGGAAGCTTCCCTAATGTCTCATCCTTTCTTTTAGAGCGCCTGTCTAATTTATTATCTACAGTTCCGTTGAAGTCCCCTAACATCATAATTTGATCATAGTTTACATTGTCCAATTCCATTTGAAGTTCTTTAAAAAAAATTTCTTTAGCTCCATTCAGAGCATAAATGTTCACAATCAAAGTTTTCAGTCCTTGCAGTAAAATTTCAGTAGCTAAATATCTTCCATCTTTGTCTTTAAATATTACTTTAGGTTCCAGATCTTTTTTTACATATGTTACAACACCATTCTTTTTATTACTTGCTAAAGAATAAAATTCTTCTCCCAATTTTTTCCTTATTAAATATTTGTGGTCTTGTTTTTTAAGATGAGCTTCTTGTATGCAAATTATATTACATTTTTGTTTTTCCAACCAATGACCTACCATTCTACGTTTTTGGGGTGAATTTAGTCCATTTACATTCCATGTAAGTATTTTGTAATCCATCTTGATATGTTCTTAAATATCGCCAAAGTCATTTTATTCTCTCCCAGGAATGCGTACATTTCTTCTGTACTTTTAATCACTACTCTGGAGTTGCCATAATAGAAGCTTAGTCCTTGAGGTATTTCCCAACGAAATCTGATTTTTTTCTCCTTCAATTTATCCGTCAGACGCTTGAATTTTTTCCTTTCTTGCAGCATTGCTCTAGGCAATTCTTTCATTACTATAATTTTCTTTCCATCTATTACAAAAGGATCAGTGAAGCACTTCTTGTAAATTTGTTCTTTTGTTCTTTTCATTGTAAATTGGACAACCACATCTCTTGGTATGTTTTTGTCTCTTGCGTATGTAGAATTAACTCTATAAACAAGATCCATGTGCTCTTTAACAACTTCTTCCTGTTCTTGTAGAAAATCTGCTATTGCTTCTTGCATTCTTGTAAAAATGTCTTCACTCAATTTTTCCTCAATCCCTCGAAATCTCAGATGGTTTTGCATATCTTTATAATTCATCATCTTTTCCATCCTCTCACTCTCTCTCATTGTCTTATGGGTGCTTTCTTCCAGTTCTTTTACTTTAGTTTCTATATCTTGTGTTCTTGTGGATAATTTTTGAAATTCTGCTTTTAATTCCATGAAATTTTTATCTGCTTGAGCCGCTATATTATTCATTTTAACATTTACCTCTCCTATAGCGTCTAACATTTTCTTTTCCATTGCTTCCATAACGGCTAGTAGTTCTTTTTCTTTTTTTGCTGCCATTGTAGGAGAGGACCATGTAGCTGCTCTCGATCTTAGTCCGCGGTCCGTCTTGTCTCTTTAAAAAAGATCGATTTTATCTTGTTTTCCAAGTCGAACACCGATTAGTGCATTCAAACAAGCTATTCTTGCCAAGTCAAATTATGTTGGTTTCAGCCTTCTAAGTTATATAGTCTTTGAGATATTGCAGTTTAAAAATTTTATAAAATCCAAAATGGCGGGCGCGACTTCTCTATGGTTAATGTCAAAGGTTATAGTCTTTTTACCTTACTTCTGGCTTGCCATAGTTTCCTTTTGTCCCTTCCTTTTATTTACTTGTCTGCTCTCTGCACGTCACTTCCTGTTGTGGTCTTTCTGGTCCGGCAATATTTAGAGTCCTCTTTACCTTCTTCCGGTTCTTCTCCTTTCCCCTTCTTGTCTGCTCTTCTAGCCGTCACTTCCTAACTCAGTCCTCACGTCTTAATCTCGCGATGCTTGGTTCCCTTCTCCCTCTTTGTCTCGCGATGCTTGGCTCCCCCTCCCGACTCTTCTTAACCGCAGGAATGTTAAACAACTTGTTTTTTTGGCTTTTTAAGTTCAAATTCGGCTTTTTAACGCTTCAAAACTGCTCTCATCCAGTCTGCCACAGTCTATTGCTTCACCCGATCTGCTTTTCGTCTTTCAAAACGCGGTAGTGGTAAGGCAAAAACTTTTTTTTCCGTTACCTTTTGTTGTTACTTCACTTCAGATGTGGTCCCAATGTTTAAACTTTGTTTTCTTTGCCAAGGAATCAGGGGAATTGGAGGTTTTATGCTGAATTTATCAGCTCAGCTCGGCTCCTTAGAGATACTCGCAAAAATCCTCTTCGGCTGCAGTGCTCAAGGTGTCGGAAAAGTCTCCTCCGAGGCTTTCCCTTCACCGAGGTTGCTCAAACCTGGATTATATTGCTTGCTGGTCCTCACACTACCTGTGTGAGGTTGCGTCGGGTGGATTAACCCACCCAAGCTGTCAGGAAGAGCTGCTGTCCACCTTGCGCATTTGCAAAGCGTGTCAGACCTCCATTCCTCCGACCGGAAACCGATTCTTTCACCATATTGTGCCTTTGAAAGGTACAGATCTTTCAACATTCTTTGTAGTCAAGTTAAGCAGCATTTATCGTGTGAGGCCAAAGGGCCATTACAATTAAAACACGCTAAGACAAGAAACATAGAACAAGAAAAGGAATGAAGAACAGTAAATCAAAATGTGGTTAAAATCCATAAAACAAATGTAACAAGATGTACGTGGCTAGATAAAGCTCTTCAGCCTTCAAGTACAGCTTTAGCCTGTGTTTTCTTATCTGCAAAAGAGAACTGCTCGAGTCTATAGGAGATAAAATGATCAGAGTCTGGGAGAAAGAAAATTAAATTTTCCACTATGGAAGGATCTAAGCCCCTCAAATTTTCACGGAGACGTTTGCGCCCTGTCTTCATATTTACCTATTTATTTATTTTAATTTATATTCAGCCCTCCCCACAAGCGCGGTCAGGGTGGATCACAGAACAAATCAAGACATCGTAAAATTACAATACATTATTAAATACGAAAACAGTTTAAAAAGTATAAAACAACATATAACAGAGGACACTATTCACATGCATAGACTTCATAGAAAGCGAGGCATCTAGGAGCACCCCTGGGCTCCTCACCTTCTGGACCGGAACAAATGCTGCACCATCCAGGGCGGGTAGCCTAATTCCCGATTCAACATCCTCTCCCCGATTCACATACAGGACCTCCATCTTAGTTGGATTTAATTTCAACTGGCTCTGCTGCAACCACTCAGCCACGACCTCAAATGCCCTGGTCAGGTTTTCTGGGGTGGAGTCTGGACAGCCATTCATCAACAGCAGATGGCGCTGGTATTATCTGCATACTGGTGACAACCCAGCCCAAACCCCCAGACCAGCTGGGCTAGGAGGGTGCATGTAGCTGTTGAACAACCCTGGCAAGAGAATCACCCCCTGCAGCACCTCACTCCCAAGCGGATATTGCTGGGAGACCCCCTCACCAAGTGCCACCCTCTGTCCCCGATAGTGGAGAAAGGAGGAGAACCACTGTAAGGCAGACCCCCGAACACCTATATCGGTGAGGCAGTGGGTCAAGAGATTGTGGCCAACTGTGTCAAATGCTGCTGTCAGATCAAGAAGTACCAGCAGCACCAACCTGCCCCAATCCAGGTGTCCACTGTCTCCAGCCCATGATGGACTACCACTGTCTCCAGCCCATGGCCAGGGCAGAAACCAGACTGGAATGGATCAAGGAGAGATGTGTCATTCCAGAAAAGCCTGGAGTTGTTCAGCCACTGCTCTCTCAACTACATATAAAGAGGGCAGAACAAAATGTAGTGTAGGAGGTCTTCTGGAACAGAGGATCCGTAAATATATAAACATGAACCAATTGGTAGCTGAGTGAATAACCGAAACCAGGTAGATGTTAAGGCTGTTCTAAGTCTGTGGAACGTAACGCTGGACAGATGTTGGAAAGATACATTATTGTAAATCAGTAACAAAACCTTAATTTCCCTTTCCCATTTTTTTGAGATAATGTTTTTATGCTTCTTTCTCAGCCTCTTTGGTTCTCCACGTTCTGCAACTGGTTTTGTTGATTCTTTTGCATTATGTATAAGAACCTAAGAACATAAGAGAAGCCATTGTTGGATCAGGCCAGTGACCCATCCAGTCCAACACTCTGTCACACCGTGGCCAAAAACACCAGGTGCCTTCAGGAGGTCCAGCAGTGGGGCCAGGACACTAGAAGCCCTCCCACTGTTGTATGTTTTTATATGCCATTAATACATTATTCAGATATGCAGTGTATGTCATTTATACTTCACACACATAATGTATAATGCTGCATACATTTTGTCGGAAGAATTCAGAGCAAGGAAACAGACACTTCGAAGAAAGCATTTATTGGTTGGTTTTCTACCAATCAGCAGGACTCAAAAAAGGCTTACATCAGGTTTTACAACAAATTTAGTTGCACATCAGTAGAGATAGAAATAAACTCTAACCCTCAGCCTCCACTCATTGGCCACTGAACACACATCAGAAAAGCTTCACTTTGCAGAATTTCCAAAACCTTTGCAAAGCTGGGAACCCCATTCCTAACACAGGTGCAGCCTCTGACAAAGCTTAAGCAAAGACAGCTCTCAGTGTTCTAGGTTTGAACAAGAAAGAAATGAAACAGGGGACCTTTGGTTAACTCAAATCTCATCCTGCGAATAGGGTCTCCATTACCCTCAGGTTGGGTCTGGACTGGCGTTCTCCCAGTTACAGTTGACCTCCAGCCTACAGAGATCACTTCCCCTGGAGGAAATGGCGGTCTCAGATTCTAGGTCAAGGGTCCCCGACCTTTTCAAGCCCATGGGCACATTTGGAATTCTGACATGAGGTAGTCAGCAAAAGCACAACATGCTTACCACGGGGGACAAAGCCACAGGCATATAGGAAGCTCACATGTGGGGAGATGACGGGTAATATAAAAACACACTGGCAAAGAGAGAGAGAGAGAGAGAATAAAACCAACATTACAGTGGCAGCCACCGCTGAAACATTTTCAATCAGATTCACTGCTGGGCAAAAGCCCTACCTGACCTCACCCACTTTCTAAAACACGTGGCAGACATGAGGAAAGGTGACAGCAGGCTCTGGGGTGTGCATGCTCACCACACTGGGGTGTGGTGAAATCCTTCCCCAAATCTGTCCTTCCTTAGGCAGCACCCCCAAATCTCAAGGAATTCCAGAGTTGGCTCTGTCTGTCTGGCTCTACCTACCTATCTACCTATCTACCCATCTATCTATCTGTCTGTCTGTCTGCCTGCCTCTACCTACCTAACTACCCACCCACCCATCCATCCATCCATCCATCCATCCATCCTCTATCTATCATCTGTCAATCTATCTGTCCATCTGTCCATCTGTCTGTCTAGTACTGCTAATACGGCTATCACCTTAAGCAAAAATCAGAACCCCCAAAAAAATATTTTAAAAGACCTTACTCAGTATTATTTATCTTATATTTGATTATTGTGCCTATGAATTTTGCCACTAAAAGGGTAACACGACAGCTGTCCTAACTCCCTGCATCTAACTCAGGCGGAGGGATGGTTGTAGAGCTGTTGCATTAAGTAAAGGAGATGTGGTTCAATGTCAATTTTTTTTAGCTTTTCCTATAGCCGGGGTCTAGAGATTGTATCAAACGCTGATTTCAGGTCCACGAAGGCAGTTGCCAACATGCCTTCTCCAGAACTCACCCACCAAATCATTCCAATGGAAATGTCCTTGGAGCAACCCCATCTTCCTCTCTGTAATGATAAGAACATGTGTGGTTTCCCCCATCTTGACCCAAACAGCCACAATTCAGCTCTCAGAACAGGAATCACGCCTATGGTTCCATCCAGCATTGTCTTTAACCCAACCATGAAAAGAAGCTGACAGCTTTGGTACCCGCCAGTTCCACGGCTCTGTTTCCTGAAATCTCCCAACACACGTATTCTATTGTCCTGCTTTTCGTGTTGCCAGCTTTGTAATTAGAGTCTGCAACCTCTGGGCTTCTTCACCAACAGACGAGTTGCTAAAAATACAACCCCTGCAGGCTTCTATTCAACTTCTATTTCTGGATTATTATATTTCCCCCTCTCTTTTTTTATGCACAAAACAATTGAAGGAAGGGGAGGGGGAGGGATGCTGTGACCATGAAGACAGAACTCGGGCATGCTACTTGACTTTATTTATAAAATTGCTTTAACCTTTGGCTTTTCACTAATGGACTTTCATGCGCAGACCTCCCCTTGAATGCTCTTCGCTCCTTCCAGGGAACAGAAATGTGGTTCCTGTGGTCCCCAAAGAATGAGATGATCTGGCTACGGATGCTTTGGCTACAAAAGATGTTTTGGAAATTTCACAGATCTTTTGGGCCAGCATGTTGATAAATAAAAGACAGGAACAAGAGTTGGTATATATGGCATGTTGATTTCAACTTGTCTCTTCCATTTATTTGCACATATGAAGCTGCCTTATATTGAATCAGATCACTAGTCCATCAAGGTTTGTATTATCTACTCAGACTGGCAGCTGTTGTCCATTGTCTTAGGAAGAGATCTTTCAGATCACTAGCGGCTCGCTCTCTTTTTAAATGGACATGCCTGAGATTGACCCTCGGATGTTCTGTGTGGAAAGCAGATGCCCTTCCACTAAGTCACAGCCCCTCCCCTAAATGGGTTCATTAGAGTAGGAGCATGCATCACCCTGCCAACAAAAGTCTGAATGGTCAAAGTGATGGTATTCCCAGTAGTAATGTATAGCTGTGAGAGTTGGACCAAAAGGAAGGCCGAGTGCCAAAGAATAGATGTGTTTGAATTATGGTGCTGGAGAAGACTCTTGAGAGTCCCTTGGACTTCAAGGAGATCGAATCGGTCAATTCCTAAAAGAAATCAACCCTGACTGTTCCCTGGAAGGCCAGATATTGAAGCTGAAGCTCAAATACTTTAGCCACCAAATGAGAAGGGAGCACTCACTGGAGAAGACCCTGATGCTGGGAAAGATTGAAGGTCAAAGAAGAAGAGAACGGCAAAGGATGAGATGGTTAGACAGTGTTATCAATGCAATGAACATGAAGTTGGGCACACTCCAGAGGATGGGGGAAGAAACGGGGGCCTGGCGTGATGTGGTCCATGGGGTCGCGAAGAGTTGGACTTGACTGTGCAACTGGACAACAATAAATGGTCCATACACATTCCTAGCTATCAACTGGTGACTTATGAGAGAATAAAATGAGCACTACTGAATCTGACCACCTGACTGAATGTCCTGTTTCGAGCTTTGACCAGCTAGGTGTGCACAAACAGAATGTAACAGCAGCAAACCTCAGTTCCCATTTGGTATTCCAAGGTATACTGTTTTGGATGCTGGAAGTTCTTCCTAAGGGTGCAATCACACCAGCAGTTTAGTCTGACATGGCCACCCTTCCTCTGCAGATCAAATGGGTGCGATCAAACGCTCACATCTGGCTCCTGTGCCCCAGTCATCCCTACCTCGTGCTAAAAGAACTCCATATGGATTAAATAGCCACTGGCAAATTCTGGCGGCTATCTCACTGAGGCGCTTCCATGGTGGGTTTCTGGGTATGTGCTCATCCCTCTCCATTTCCAGCACATCCCTTTGTTTGTTTTTTCTCCAACCCCACTTGCCCCCCAATCCAGAATGACGAGACAGACAACTGTTTTGGTATCAAACAAGGGCCACTTTATTAACTATTTAACTATCAAACCAGAACGGCAAGGGAGCTAACTGGAGCAGAATAGGCCAGGCAGGTGTCAATCAGCAAACCTCCTGGGCCTTGGTATGGGCAAGACACCGGCTCCAGTCTAAGGCCATTGCCCTGGCCCATAACTGGCAGCCCAGCACTGCGGTCTCTCCCTGGGGGCGCCTACCCCCGAGGCCCTACAACCTCAGGGGGCGCTTGCCCGGGAGGTTCCCAGAGGAGATCACATTCCCAGCCCCTGGACCCTACAACCCAAGGGCCGTTCCTGATGACCCCCTATCCCAATCAGGGATTGGCTGAAGTGCTTACCGGTTCTGCTCTCCTTACCCTATACTCGGCCAAGTGACCAACCTATTTATAGCCACACTAATGCCCGTGATTCCCCGAGTTCGATGCAAGGTAGGCAAAAACACTCCCCACCAAAGGCCAGTCAAGTGGAAGGCGAAAAATTCCTACCCGGCCCCAAAAGGCGACCAGCTAAGCCTACATCGAAAACAGGGCGGGCGGGTGGGCCGAGCTGTGGCACGAACTGCAGAGGCAGGGGCGGGGCCGCCTTTTAAGCTGCCTGCCCCGCCCTCCTCCTGGGCGGCAACCCGCCCCCCCGCGCCAACGGCTATGCCGAGGCGCGGGAACCCCATTTGAGGTGCACTTCAGCACCCCCATTGGCTCTCTGTGGTGCTTCTGCATGGAAGCGCATGCGTGCATGCAAAGCCCAATGTTTAGGTGAGGAAGCAGGGATGGGGGAACCTAAAAATCCTGCAGGCAAACTCTAATGCCAAGTGGGAGAGCCACAGAATGCTTATCATCTGATTCCCTGGTCACGGACTGCTCCACGAAATGTGGCGGGGACTGCAACTGGCCACCCTGGACAGTGGGGCGATCTCTAGGGGGGCTGTGCAGACATTCCAGGGCAAAGGTGTTCTGGGAACTATACAGAGGCTGACTGAACTTCCTGACAGGAGCGTGTCTGCTCTTATCCACTTCTGCACATGTGCAGCAGCAGGACGTAGAAAAAACATCCATTCAGCTGTGGGTCTGTGGTTGTGGTATGTTGCCAATGTGAATGACTGACCACGGGCCCGCAGCACTCCGATGCTGGCTTACCGGGTGCTGTGTGGTCAATGCAAAGTGTCCCAAACTCAAGCAGCTTATTTAGGACCGACACACTGCCATAGTCATCTGCCCGTCTGAACACACCCTAAGTATCACTCACAGCTAATACCTACTGATAGACCAGCCATCCATGAATATAAAGCCTCCTAAACTAAGTACCCTTAGTAGATCGTGTGGCAGTCAATTCCCTAATTTAATTAAGTGTGTGCAGTACTTGTCTTTGTGCTGAATCTACTGTCAATCATGTCGAACATTTTTGGAGCTGCGATCGACTGCTTGCACATGCACAGATGATGACATGTCGAACATGCACACCACGCATCTCTAGCAAAACACAGAGTCTATTTGATCTAGTAAGGTTAGAACAGGCACTGGAATGAATCCACAGTGCCCACTTTGATTGGGCTGCAGCAAATTCCCCTTCCAAATTCCTTCCTTCAGGTTGAAATAATGACAGTTCATTCTGTGTAATGAACTGCTGTCTGTCTGTGGAGGATAGCACTGCGGGGGGGAGGGGGTCTGTCATGCTTATGTGTCGGAGTTAGAAGGCTAGATTGGATAAAGCTTTGTCTCCACAGATACACAGATCCAATCCATGTATCCGTCATGCCGCATCCAGATCCATGTGGTCGGGATTTGCATAAGAAAGGTGAAGGACAAATTGATTGGCTATGGCGATTCACGCATCACAGCTGAGGGGGCTCGCAGGGGAGCTGGAAGAGAACCTCATGAGTGACGGGACTGACGGGAAGAAGAATCGTGCCGGAATATCGACAACCTCTTCTCAAAGGAAACCATGGTTCGTTTTGCTTCACTAAATGCAGAAGAATCTCACTGCTATCAATGGGAACGTGTTTTGGTCTGAGCGGGCAAGAAAACAGACTCTTTCGAGTTCTAACAAGAAGTTAGATTTCAGGTATCAGTCTTGCAAAACCTCCATGATGACCTGCGGACTGTTTGTCAAACTGTTTGTAGTTCCTTATTATAAAATTCTCTTCTTCACCAGCAGGGACGAATGGATTTTTTTTCTCTTCTCATTCCCTTGCTGCAATCCACTCTGCCTTCATTCAGGTTTATTTGAAGGGCCATCACTACTTTAGGGTTACCAGCCATGCTCCTTCTAAGGTGTGGAGTCTAGCGAGCAAAAATCCTACTTTGGGAGCAACTGGCATTCAAGTTGTGAGTGAGCAATTTGGCTACTGTATCAGTTAGTTTGCTCTGGAGCCATCCTTCCTGAGCGGACAAAAATCTGTGAGCTGGAGGTTGAAAAAAACTGAGGGAACACTGGTTACCAGTCAAGTGCCAGGCCGTGAACACTGAAGGGAACATTGGTTAGAGGGAACACTGGTTACCAGTCAAGTGCCAGCTGAAGGGAGGGGAGGAAAATGCAAATCGCCTAGCAAGCTTCCATGGCAGAGTAGGGATCTGAACCCAGATCCTTGTCCAGCAGTCTACCCACTGCACCACACTGCCTCTCCTGGACTGACTAAAGCCTAATCCATTCTAGAACTTATGGGGGACTAGAAAAGCAAAAGCAAAGGCAAAATGGAAGTTCTTAAAGAAAGTTAAGCTAATTATTGATACAACTGTACAGAAAAGAGACCTCTTTAATAAATGCTACAACTGTTGAAAACGGCGCTGCCTTCTAATTTTCATGCCAGGTCTTTTGGTCACCACAATTAGCAGATGGCAAATTCATATTCTCTGCAATCCGCCCCCAAACCCCCCCCCCCCCAATTTCTTGTGTTCAGTGCTTGGCATCTCCAGTTGTAGGATTTTTACTAGCTGGTGTTGGGAAAGACCCTTCACGGCCTAGCAGCCTGGAGAGCTACAAAAAGTATCAGCAGAACAAAGACAGGAGGGCAAATGAAGGAAAAAAATAGCTAAAAGTGGGCGATGAGTGAGGAGGTTTAAAAGAAATAAGAAAGGCAGTCCCAGGGGCAAAAGGATTTCTTCTTCCTCCTCCTCTCTCCATAGTTTCTGCTTTTGTTGCATTCTCTGTTGCTGGGATTCTAGGACAGGGAGACACCATGAATGAAGGTCACCCTTTCGATGGATCATCAGAAGAAGCCAGGTGGAGAAACAAAATCCATGGAAATTAACTTGCTGAGAGACTGTTTTGCGAGGCACCTGCTAGGAGGAGGAACAGCCGGGGATGGGAGGAGGATATTGAACTTTTGAGAAATGCAAAAGAAGGGATATAAATCTGCAGTCTCTCGTGGGATGCACCTCCAGGGCAAACTCCCAAGTGCACCTGTGTAGCAGGATTCGATTGAAGGTCAGTCTGCCTTTCCTTCAGGGTGCTCCATTGGATGGATTTCAAATGACAAATAACCTAGGAAGGAAGAGAAGACATGGGAGGTGGGGAAATGGTTTTCTTGGTCTGATTTACAGTATTTGCAACAAACAAATACAGCCTCAAAGGAGGACATCGACAAGGAACTACAAGAAGGAGATCAACAGGGACAGAGAACGATTCTGTTCCCTTCTTCTTTTCTTGTATTTTTCATACGTTCATGTGAGTGAGTGTGCACCTGGAAATCATGGTGACCTCTGGTTACTGACTATGTGTGCACCTGGAAGTCATGGCGACCTCTGGCAACTGACCCCCTACTCGGGGCCTGGAGGATATTCAGAGAGGTGGCCGAATAAGGCCTGCCCCTGTCCTCCTGACTGCTGGTATTCCAAGGAGGTCTCCAAGTACTTGCCAGGGTTGGCCCTGCTTAGCTTCCAAGATCTGACGAGCTCAGTCTTGCCTGGGCTGTCCTTTTCCCTTCAACAAGCTGAGGAATGCCCCATTTGAAAGCCCCTTCCAGTCTTGGCTTATGGCTTCCCTTGTGGACATTCCAAGTTTGAACATATATACCATGGGTCACGGAGAAGCTGTGTACACCCAAGCCCGATGCCTCATAGGAATAGATTCATTTCATGGTGTCTTTTTCTTGCCTCTGTAACCCCCTCCTATTCCCTGGTTCCCTTGACAGCTTGTCATTAGGAATTTTCCTGCATATTAGCTGGAATTAAGTTAAACTGCACCTTGAAAATCATTTGGTGACTGACAGCTTTCTCAGTGCATCTGAACAAATGAGTCCAGGCTTGTCTGTGAGAGACTGTCTCTTCTGCTGTCATTTCCCACACCATCCTTCCACTTGCTGAGGATGGCCTTAATGGCAACAGATAAAGAGGAACATCAGCTTGGGGATGAGACGTTCTTATACCTGAAGCAAAAAGTCAAAGGGCGACTGGCCTCCCTCCCAGCTCCTGGACTAGTCTTTTCTCTTTTTTCAGCAGTATAGAAAGATGAGGCTAGGGGTCAAGGAAAACTGATGCCTCCACTGGAATCTGCTGCCTGAAGCAATTTGTTACTTCTTTGGAGGCCTCCAACCAGCAACCAAACAAGGTCCACCATGTAAGTTCTTGGAGCAATCCTTGTTTATCAGGAGTGAGAAGGTCTTTTAATTCTTCTGCTTCTGTCTCTTCCTATGAATACCCCCTTAGCTTGATATCTTGCTGGCAGTTTTGATGTTTTTGTTTTAGTTTGGTTTAGTTAGAGAGCCAGTTTGGTGTAGTGGTTAAGTGCACAGACTCTAATCTGGGAGAACCGGGTTTGATTCCCCACTCCTCCACTTGCACCTGGCTGGATGACCTTGGGCAAGCCTGTGGGAAGTCCCCGGCTTGTAACTGGGAAGGGGGAAGGGCCGGCTGCCCAGCTCCAAGAGAAGGTCACGGAGACGGAGAAGAGACCTCAGACCTGGAGCTCTAAGGGGTTGTTGTGTTACAGCCCCTGCTCCCCCGAGGCACCTGTTCGGGTTTCTGGAGTTTAGGGAGTCTCCCTTACGCCCCGGCTTCGTCTCTCTGTCTGTTTCACACATAGGTTTCTCGGCTCATCCTCCTGGGTCTCTCTCATCCCTCTCTTTTATTCCCTCATTGCTTTCAGCCATCCCTACTCCCTGATTAACTCTCTCAAGCCCCGCTCTTAGCCAGGAAAGGGCATTCTTTCCACACCTGGCTGGTTTCCCATCCGCCCCACCCTCCACCCCTTCGGGTCTGGCCGCCATGGGTCTGCCAAGCAATTCAGGATCGTAGGGGTGGGTCTCCTCGGCTGCCTCCGTAGATGAGTCCTCCTCGTAGGAGAATGCCTCCAGCCAGGTATCCGAGAGGGATGGGGTGCTTGCTGGTTTCTCGCCCTGGACGTGCATCGGCAGGAGAGGTCCCCCTAGCCTCCCCTCCTGACAAAGCCATAATTCTGGCACAGCTGTTCTTGAAAAAGACCAGTTTCTGTCAGAGCTCTCTCAGCCCCACCTACCTCACAGGGTGTCTGTTGTGGGGAGGGGGAGGGAAGGAGTTTGTAAGTCACTCTGAGACTCCTTTGGGTAGTGAAGGGCAGGGTGTTAAATCCAATCTCCTCCTCTTCCTCCTCTTCTTAGCTGGCAGCTGTTCTAATGCTTCTGTTGATAGTTGCCATTAGGTGGCTTGATTCTGCAGCATTCTAAGCTACTTGAATGATGCAGAAAACTGACATATATGTGTACACATGCTTAACATGTGAGACAATTCAGGGAGGATTAAGCATTAATAGTTGATTTTTCAGTGACATCCCTGAAGCCAAGATGGCGGTTGTCAGAGTATGAAATGCCCAGGAAACTGGCATCAGCAAAAGAGGAACAGGATAGCTACGTAAAAGATGTATAATCTTTCAAATTAATGCAAATTATGCTTATAAAGCTATTAAGAAGTTTTTTGTTTCTCTCATCCTTGGATTTGCTAGTTGCTAGGTCAGCGACAGTGTCCCCTCTAAGCTGAGTTCGTGTGAGCTAGCTCCGGAAGGATGGCTCCAGAGCAGCCTGATGTCTGCAGTAGCCACATCACTGGCTCACAACTTTAATGCCAGCAGCTCACAAAGTAGAAATTTTGCTCACAAGGCCCCACAGCTTAAAGGGAGAAGTGGTGCTGCAACTGTCAAAATTAAATGGTTTGCCACAGGTTGCTCAAGCTTCGTCGAGACTGCTGATTTGTGGTTTCTGAATCTGGTATATAAATTCTATCCCCCCTTCAAGTATTGTATTTGGAATTCAGAGCACTTGCATTCAGTAACAGGCATTTCATTCTTGGACCAGCAAGTGATGTTTTGTTTGATTAAAAAAAAAATTGATCTTACCAGTAGTTGGGCTTTTAAAAGTAGCCATTTCTGTAAGATATGAGTGAGGAAGATGGCAGCTGTATTCACAAGAATGTGACCCAGGATTACTGCTAGATGGTGCGGGTTTTTGTTTTTGTTTTTTTTAATGGCTGTCACATATAGATTTGGAAGCTGGAAAATAGCAGCCGAAAGAAGCTAACTGACAGCTTTTGCAAGGTGCCGTGAGTTAGCTACCAAGCGGTTGCTCCCTTAGTTGCTAGGTGATAGTTAGGAAATGCTGGATAAGTGGGTAAGGAAAGGGAAGAGGTGTACCATGTGTCTAACATCCTCCTCACCTTTAGGTCAAGAAAGATATGCCCTCTAAAGAACCCCCCACCTTGAAGCTTCAGCAGAAAATGTAGAAGATGCTCTCTTTATGGAAGGTACTTCTGGAGGTCACCAATTTTTTTTTAACCAAGTAATCACTGCTATTGGGAGGGATCCTCCACCTATCTCTCCACTCCACAGAGGCAAAAATGAAGCCTTCTTCCAGCCGAAGGAGCTTTCCACCAACTTAAGTGGCTCTTCCTCAAGTGAAACAGCCTCCTCAGGTGGAGAAAGGTGCCTTAGGCTGGAGGAAGTCTCCTTGGGAGGAAGGCAGGATCTGTGCCAGTATTGCAAATGCCTATGTACAGTGGCATGGAGCTGGAAGATCTAAAAGAACCTACTGTTGCAGGAGGTAAAAGGCTAGTGGCTTGCCCAATGACATCCACAGAATGCATGTCATACTTTAGATTGAGCCCCCCCCTTCTGCTTCACAGTTGAGTCTTTTAACCACTGCACTAGTTCTTAACAGAAGCGAGAAATGGAGAGAGATCAAACTTCATTAAGTAGAAAAGAGCAAGAGTCCAGGAGCACCTTAAAGACTAACAAAATCTGTGGCAGGGGATGAGCATTCATGAGTCACTGCCACAAATTTTGTTAGTTTTTAAGGTGCTGCTGGACTCTTTAGGGTTGCCATCCCCACGGTGGGGCCAGGGGATCCCCTGATTTCAGGTCCCCCAATCCACTGCTGGCCAGCTGGCCAGCAGGGGAAGCCCCAAGCCTGAACAGCAGCGCCCCTCTAGCACTCAGGGGGGAACTCTATGGCTACCATAGAGTTTTTGCCCGGCTAGAGTGTCACCGCGCGATGGCCCTAGCATGATGACATCAGCACCAGTGATGTCATCACACTGCAGAAGACTGCAGGAAAGGAGCCAGGAAAAAAAATTGTACTTCTGGAGGTAAACTAAGATTTAAGTTGAAAGCAGTTACCTGACAGCATTCAGCAACGGCTGCATCTCTGGTATACCACCCAGCAGTCTCCCATGTAAGTCTATTTACATTTCTCCAGCTGTTTGTATATAATTCAGATCCAAAAGCATTACAAATTACTTCATCAGGTAGTTTGATTACTCCAGAGAATCCTTTAGTCTTTGCTTCCTTTGCAATACTTTGTTCCATGGGCGTCAACTACGGGGGGGCTCGAGGGCTCGAGCCCCCCCCGAAATTTCCCGGGGGGGGCTCAGCCACCCCCGGCAAAATGGAGCGCCCACCGGTGACGCCGCCTCTCCTTCCCCCCCACCTCCGGCCTGCTCTCCTGCCTCCCTGGGGCGGCGGGGGGGGGGGAGAGAGGCGGCGCTCATCTGCGCCCCCCCCGCACGCCCCGAGCGCGAGGCGGAGCGGGAGCCGGGGGCCCGCAAGGGCGACGCGCCAGCCCCCGGCTGCAGGCGGCAGCAGCAGCCGGCGCCCGAGGTGAGCGGGGAGAGGGAGGGAGGGGGGCGGGGAGCGCGGCCAGCGAGCGGGCGGGCGGGCATGGCCCGGCTGCCCGGGGGAGGGAAGCGGCGGTCGCGGCTCCCTGGGGCGGGGGGGGAGAGCAGCGGGGACATAATCCCGAGCGCGTGCGCGCGCTTTGCGCGCGCACACGGGAGAGCCCCCGCCCCCCCCGGGGATTTAAAAAGTCTACGCCCCTGCTTTGTTCAATATCAAACTGAGTTGCTGGTAAAGCTAATTCCAAATCCAGGAGCTCCATTTCTGTGTCTTTACTGTTCAGCTGCAAGTCTCCTTATGATCCTTTAGTCTATAGCACTAGTAGTCAAAAAGGGAACTAGATTCAAATAGAGGGCTGAATTGGGGGGTGGCAAACTGCCGGCCCGCGGGCCAGGCCAATCAGAGAGGATCCTGGGCTTTTTTTGGCACGCACACCATTTTTTGAATTTGAAAATAGGCGGGCTTTTTGAATTTGTATTCTGGCGGGAAATTTGAATTTTGGCGCCAGGAAGTGACATCACAGGAAGTGACATCACAGGAACTGGAAGTGACATCAGAGGTCACAACCCGGAAGTGAACTTTGACCTGGGAGGAGCTAAAAGAGGAAGTGGAAATGACATCACAGGAAGGGGAGGGGCCAAACAGGTATGCCATAGAGTAGAAGCAAAGCTTCTCGCTTCCCGCTCCCCCCCCCACCGGACAAAAGATGAGACTTGTAACCCTAGGACTCTTGCTTTTTTCTACTGCTACAGACAGACATGAGCTGTGATCACACTAAATAATCCACTTTCAACCCACTTTCAATGCACTTTCCAACTGGATTTTACCAGTTCACACAGTAAAATCTAGCTGGAAAGTGCATTGAAAGTAAATTATTTAGTGTGTGTGATCACTGCCATGGCTACCCATCTTGATCAAACTTCATTAAGAAACTTTGGTACAGAAATATTTTCTCCCCGCAATGATACCCCTTGCCCAGTGAGCCCATGGCCACGTCTCCTGTGGGACCGCTTCTCTCCATACCACCTGAGGTCTACTCAGTGAATAGAAATTCTCCGGCAGTCATCTCCATCTCATTAAAGAAGGTTAATGTGAGGAGGCAGCCAACACAAACATAAGAGCACTAGATGGGAAGGGAAGATTGAGAAAGGCTTTTGCAGACAATGGACCGGCAGCAACGCTAGCATCTGCCATAGCTGGAGAAAAAATGCTTGGGAAATTAACTCATTGCAGTTTCCGCTGATGAACGGTGAGTTTCCAATTAGCATTTTAATTATTACTCATTCTAGATGCATTTTTTTTTGCCAGCCATTAAGAGAGCTGTAAAAATGTCTGCAAGCAACAGTTGTTAATGCTGGAATGGAATGAGAATCAAAAAGATGGGGAAATACGACGGGAGGAGCTTAGAACGAGGCATTTGTATTTTTGAGTGTTAGCAGATTTTTTTTTTTTATCTAACCCGTTTTCTCCGGCAAATTTCCCATCATGGTTTATTTATTTTATGATATCTACGTATCACTCCTACACAACCACCCTCAGAGCAAGTGTCAATCACGATACTGATATTTCTATCTAGCTTTAAAAAATGATAAAGAGAAAGGCTGGTCACTGTTTTGTCCCGTGTGTGGTGTTTCACCAACATAAGGGGTGCACTGGTTAAAAAAAAAGAAAAGATAACACTGAATGATACAGCCATGCACGTGAGAACATCAGAATTCCTTTACCAATGTCCAGATGTGCATCATTAATGCAGAGGAAAGAAAAGCTGCAAGCATGCTGATGTTTTGTCCATCAGAAAAGACAAAGGGAAGCCCTGGAGAGCCAGTTTGGTATCATGGTTAGGAGCGTGGACTGGATTCCCCACTGTTCCCTATGCAGCTGCTGGTGTGACCTTAGGTCTGTCGTAAGTTCTTTCAGCGCTGTTCTCTCAAGCTGCTGCTGCCCCTCCTCCTCTCAACGAATCAGTAACTTGCAGAACTCACTGCTGCAGGATGTAGTGACAGGCATTAGCTTAGTGGGCCTTTAAATTCATGGAGACCAGTGGGTACCAGCCATGGCAATTATAGGGAGCCTCCAGGTGGGGTGGGAGTCAACCTCTGCTTACCAGCTGCTGTTGGGAAGGTAACAGGATAGGACTGTTGCCTTGTCCTCCTTGTGGACTTCCTGAGACATCAGGTTGGCAACTGTGTAAAAGAGAATGCAGGGCTAGATGGACTCTTGCTCTGATCTTGACCAGCTGCTCTTATGTCCTCACGTTCTTAAACCTTTTGTAAGCTGTGCAGACTTCAATTCCAAGTTTCAGTGTAGGAACTCTGCTAGCCAGGCAAAAATTCAGGACCTTAATGAATATCTGGTGGCAATTAAGGAGCTAGATGGAGGCGAGGGGACGACTCATCTCTAGACTGCAGCCAGGGGTCATTTCGATCAGGAGCTCGGGGGAGCGCAGCTCTGGGAGTTGGTGCCAGCCCCCCCCCCCCCCGTGGAGGAATGCCTGCTGGTGTCATGGCTGCAGCAAAATGACCCCGTCCCCTGGAAAGGCCCTTGTTCCTCTGACCAGCCTTCTGAAGGCTTCAGACACCACTGAAGCTATCCTCCCAGAATAGTGGTATTTCTGAGGCTTGGATTAGTAGCTGTCCCCTCTCTGCCAGCTCTTTCTTTCTCTCTTTCTCTCTTCTTTCTTCCTTGCCTTCTGACATACTTCTAGTGATATCAGGTGGTGTAGCATATGCAAATAAGATATGCTAATGAGCTCCTGCACCTCTTTTTCTACGAAATGACCCCTGACTACAGCTATTATTGTTAAGGTCAGGAGGAGAACTGAATGTGTGCTTTCATGAGTGGACTGTCATTTTATAAATCTACAGGTCCTCAACTTTGGAAATGCTTAGAGAAGCCATCACCTATTGCCAGATCTTCCATTTTGTATTTTCTCTTACCCCATGTCCCACTGAAGACTCTCCAGATAACTCTGAGCAAGAGATATGCAAGATTTTCAATGCAGTGTCTTTAGTTTAAGCCTAAACAGCTTGGGGCCAGCATACTTTAAGGACTGTCTATGTGCATATGAATCTACCCAACCGTTATGGTCATCTCCAAGGGCCCTGATTTGGGAGCCTCCATCATCTGAGGCTAGACGGGTGGCAGCCATACAGAGGGTCTTCTCAGTTGTGGCAAAAAAAAATGTGGAATTCTCTCCCCAAGGAGACTCATCTGTTCCCCTCTACCCTTGCCTTCTCCCAGGAAGTGAAGACTTTTTGTTCTATTTGGGCTGTGATCACACGCTCCATTAGATCTGCCATAGGTGTAAATACCTGATGGATCTAAAGGGAGTGATCAGACAGCAATATCTGGGAAGCATCCTGCAGTCATCAGCAACCCATGCTGCTCTGCCATGGAAGTGGAGTTAAAAGACACCAAGGAAAGTCCGGTAAAATCTGGATTAGGCAGGCCACGGGCGGACTTTCCCCGTCTGATTGCTCAAGCACACTCTCATGCTGTCAGGATGGTCTGATCAAGCTATCCTGACTCCATGCTGTGTCCCCCCCCCTCCACAGTATACACATCATCGCATACTCCAGAGGGGGCTCTCAATGCGGAGGTGCGATTCCTCGATTGCTCATTTATGCACAAGGGAAATAAACTGAAAAAAAAACAACCCAACTCATCATCATACATTGATGGGCTGCGGTCGCAGCTTCAAAAGGTTGTGTGATCTCACAACTGTGTGTCAAATTCCTCCTGAGGAAATAGCCTCTCTCCCCCTGCACTTAAACTGATGCGTGTGACTGCAGCCTTGGTTTCACATTGACCCCTTTTCCTGTTTGCTTTAATTGCTTTTTTACATACATATATTAGTTGTGAAGTTGATTTTAATGTCTTTTTAACTGTCAGATGCCTTGAGTATCATAATTGGGATGAAAGGTGGGATAAAAAATGTTTGGAATAAATAAAAAACAGGCTGGAGTAAATCTATGTAGGATTACTCCATTGGAGGCTTTATGGATGTGGTTGTCAGCTGGTGGGACACAGAAGCAGTCTAGCTGGGATACAGGAGTTCCTTAACAATTACTGAGAATTCTGAAGAAGTGTGCATGCACATGAAAGCTTATACCCAGAATTAAACTTTGTTGGCCTTAAAGGTGCCCCTGGGTGCCAACTTTGTTCAGCTGCTTCAAACCAACACGGCTACCCACCTGGATTTCCTGTCTCTCAGTCCCTGTGTCAACCTGCAAGTATGGAATGCCATCTCCTGTTGATAGTACATGCCACGAAGATTGTTTCCAAGGGTAGCCGTGTTAGTCTGCAGTAGAAGAGCTCGATTCAAGTCCACCGTAAAGACCAACAAGGTTTTCGGGGAAGGAGGAGGAGGAGGAGGAGGAAGAGGAGGAGGATTTAACCTCTGCCATTCACCTGGAGTCTCAGAGCGACTTACAATCTCCTTCCCTTCCTCTCCCCACAACAGACACCCTGTGAGGCAGGTGGGACTGAGAGAGCTATTTGAGAACTGCTCTTGAGAGAACAGCTCTGAGAGAACTTGTGACTGACCCAAGGTCACCCATCCGGCTGCATGTGGAGGGGCGGGGAATCAAACCCGGTTATCCAGATTAGAGTCTGCCACTCTTAACCATCACACCAAACTGGGTCTCATATAAACTTTCAGTATATCCCAAATATCTTGCTGATCTCTAAGGCGCTCCTGGATCTGAATCTAGCTCTTTTACCTGCCATGAATTATTCATCTGTGACTTTTTAGCACACTAGCAGTAATTCTGTGTTTCTTCCCATTCATCTTGCCCACCAGCAAGGGTCTTTGATGTGCTGCTTCCTATCAGGGCTATGTGCCATGGACTATGTGCTGAGTTACTTCCCCCCCCTGTGTGTTTCACAATTACGGGGGGGGGGGGGGAATCACACTCCACAGTATTCTTACAATTTTCTCCTACTAATAGAATTATGATTTTTGCTTGCTTGTGTTTAAAAGCCAAAGCAATAAAATTCACTCCTAGCAATACTCCTTAAAGCTTAAGAGTAAATAGTGTAATAGCAAAATGCCTGTACACATACAGACGTAATTCTTGGGAAAGTGGGCTTTCATTTCTATCACAGTAAGACCCATGTTCTTTGACAGAGTGATTGGTGGGATGTAAGAGACGGAACGTTGAGAACCACTGGTGTATCGTCAAAATGGCATAAATGAATCCAGTGAATCGGGGGGGGGGGGGGGCTAGCAAAGTAAACAGGAAGGTTGGATAGATCCAGATGGTCAGCCATGGTGGATGGATGGAAACGCTCACAATGGATATGTAGGAAACGGAAAAGTAGGAACTGGTGGTTTCATATTTCCCTGTGAGCTGCCCATGGTGTCACAAGTGGGACAGATACAAAGCAGTGTAACAAAGGGCGTTTCTGCATTGGCTTTCCCCTCTATTGTTTTACAAAACCCACGTTCCCATTGGACGCTGCTTTCACTTTCTTTGATCACTGGATTTCATGGTACCTTCTGCATAGCATTATGGCCATTCAGGGGTGACTTTGCAGTCAGTACAGCGTTGCCCCGAGGCATTTGAATGTGGTTTTGAGCTGCACCTTTTCCTCCTAGTTGAGAAAATGTGGAGCGAATGCTGGATGCAGAATCACCCAAAGACGGACACGAGGACTTTGAAGACGGACACACTCAGAGCAAAGGGCTGGATGGCAAGTGATTTAACGAAGCACCTCTTAGCAGAAAGAGGATTCTGTCCTTCAAAGTGATTGCTATTTTTTTGAATATGTGTCCTGAAAAAAGTGTATGTTCGCAGCATGGTCTCCAGTGGCAAATTTATAAGGACAGAAAGGAAAGACAGGTTCTTTGTGCATTCTGTGGGTTATAGTAGAAGGTTTTTTTTTTTTTTAAAAGTCTCAATTCAGAGGAAAATTTTCAACTAGAAACCGAGACACAGGGGAGGGAAATGATGAGTGGGTAACCCAGCTGCAGTTAATTCTTAAAAGCTGTGTTTTCACAGATGGTGATGACATGCTGAAGGACGGAAACCTCATGGGATCAAACTCAAAAGAAATACAGAGGGGAGAGAGAAAAAAAACTGCTTATGGAGGACAATTGAACACTAGAAACAAATCACTGCAATAGCCCGAGTGCACGAGACACCTAAAGATTAAACAAAAGTGATTGCCAAACAGGTTTGCCAGCAAGGGAGAGACCGAGGGACACGGCAAATTGGTCCACACAGATTGTGTTGAAATGGGAACAAATGCACAGGAATTGCACCAACCCTTCAGGCTTAAAGATGCAGGACTGTTGAGGTCCTTGGACTGGGCTAAGATGCTTCTGGTAAAGTCAGTGAAGAGGAAGAGGGAAGTATAACTCTGGGGCAGTCACTGTGCCTAATCTATCATCTAAGGGTGATACGAGGATAAAATGGAAAGCTTGGGAGGCTGTGTTCTATCCTTCCTCTGACATCATGGGTTGTGGTCACACTGGCGGCTTGGCTTGATATGGTGCCGCCTCTAATTGAACAGATTTAAAGTGCTGCAGGGCATATCAGCCACACAGCACACCCTGCTGTGGGTTACCCACGGAAACATCCCATGGTCAAGCATCCACATTGTTGCAGCGCCTCAGCCACGTAGTTCACTGCCGAAAAAAATCCAAAATTCATGCATGTGCTCAATGCTCCCTCTAAGCTGTAGAGTCCTTTGAGCAAAAATTCTACTTTGTGAGCAACGGGCATTAAAGTTGTGAGCAAGTGATTTGGCTACTGCATAAATTAGTTTGCTCTGGAGCCATCCTTCCTGAGCTAAGACAAAAATGTGTGAGCTGGAGGCTAAAAAACTGTGAGCTAGCTCACACTAACTCAGCTTAGAGGGAACACTGATGTGCATAAATGTGCATGCATGCACATATGTGCACATGCGCTCATGCACATGTGCACACATGCATATAGGCAATTAAAAAAAAAGTTCCCTAGAGGCAGAATGGACCTGCAGGTTCAGACTGCCAAATCTGTTCTGTGCATGCTCCCCCACATTCAGACATCCAGCCATGTGCAATGACTGGAGGGGGAGAACCAAAAACACCACTTGTGATGTGGTTCCTTTTTAACCCGGCTCCAAGTCATCCTGTGATGGAATAAGTATGGCTGGGGAATGCCTGACAGATGGGGCTGTCTGATTGTGCCCATTGGATCCGGAAGGGAAGAGTGGCTGTTTCGGGCCAAACTGCTCATGTGATCACAACCCATGTGTTGTTTGCTGAAGCATTTAAAAAAAAAAAAAAAAACTTGAGCTGGTTAAACTGAGCCAGCAGCTCGAGGTCCTGAGAGGAAGGGTGGAATAAAAATGGGAGGAAGTGAATGAGAAAAAAAAATGTCTGGTGTACAAAACAACAACCAGTTACTAGCTAGTTTCTGCTGACAATAAATCATAATATATATATATATTCATAGGAAATTTGGCTTCAGTCTGGGAGAACAGGACTTCCCAGTCTAGACTTCCAGCAGATTCCAAATTTCTGAAACCTAAATTAACAGGATTGGGGCTTTTATCCAAAATGCCGAACACAGGCTAATGGCATTCCATCTCTGCCAAGCAAGAGAAACTAAAATGATCTTCCCCTGGGCATTTACTGATATGTCTGGCTCGTGTCTTGTGCCTATTAGGAAATAATCTTTCTGAAAACCCATCTCCAAGGCTTTAGCAGCACCTAGGAATGATAGCTCACATTCAGTCAAATCCCTAAGGCCCTACCCCTGTGAATACTTCTGGCATAACCACCCCTTGGGGGTTCCAGAGATGTTTTCAATCATTTACTTGGAGATAATCCTATAGCCCAGGCTAGCCCAATCTTGTCATATTTCAAAAACTAAGCAGGGTTGTCCTTGGTTACTACTTGGATAGGAGACCACCAAGGAAGTCAAGGGTTTCTTTGCAGAGGCAGGCAATGGCAAACCACCTCTGAATGCCTCTTGCCTTGAAAATCCTATGGGGTTGCCATAAATTGGCTGCAACTTGATGCCAGAAAAATGAAAAAAATTAAAAAAACCTGGAAAACTAAAGTCTACAGATCTGCAGTCAGGGACTTTCTGCAAAGAAAAGCTCTATGGACAGAACTTGGCAAAACTAAAAAGACATAAGCAGGGATCTTTCTTTCTGTTTTTTTAAAGCGTATTCTCACTAACATGCTGTTACTCATTTAACTGAGATATTCGTGCCCCCTTTGCAGTTTGCATGCTACATATTTGGCACGAAACAAGCCGAGGCCCATGCATAAAAATCACCAGAGGGAGAACAATTTTGTAGTCCACCACTCTTAAAATCTCACACTCTGGGATTCTCTAAGCTTTCCTTTCTATGAGCAGGTAGATTTCTACACCACCTCTTTTTCAACTGACACTCGGCTGATCTTCACATCCCTGTCCTTTTTTTTAAAAAAAAAAAAACATGTTTGTATCTATTCATTTGATGGGGGGCGGGGTCTAAAAGTAGTGGGTTATTTAGATTGTTTGTTCATCATCAGTTACCAATTGTGAGAATGTGCCAGTGGATCTAGTCCACAACAGGTCTCCTTAAGCTGGAGATGGCAACTCTAGTGCTCCATCTCCCCAGGGGGGACCTGAAAAATGTAGAATCAGTCTCTCCTCTTTCATCAGCAGAGCTCCAGTAATACATGAAGCAGAAGGGAGCGATTTCCCCCCCTTTCCCTTGCAGCCTCCAGATCTGCATGGGTATCACTCCACATGGATCCTGTGTCCCTGGGAATAAATCTTCCAGGCAGGGGTCATTTCGTAGAAAAAGAGGTGCAGGAGCTAATTTTCATAACTCATTTGCATATGCCACACCCCCTAACATACCGGAAGTGTGTCAGAAGGCAACACCCACCCCTCAGGCTCCACTCCACAGGTGAGTGAAACTGACCTGCTCTTCCTCCATTCCCTTCCCCATCCAATACTTTGTGCAATAAAAATAAGCGTAAAGAACACACCCTCATTCTCTTCCTGCTCCCTTGAAACCGCCAGGTTTCAAGTAGACTGGAGATACCCAGGACATGTGCACCACCCATCCCTTTCCCTTCCCCTCCCCACAAGACACCCTATGAGGTAGGTGGGGCTGAGAGAGGTCTTTTGAGAACGGCTCATGAGAGAACAGCTCTGAGAGAACTTGTGAATGGCGCAAGGTCACACCAGCAGCTGCATGTGAGGAGTGGGGAATCAAACCCAGTTCTCCCAGATTAGAGTCCAACTCCTGACCACTACACCAAACTGATGGGGTGGAAGCTGCTGAAGGGTTGGTGAAATTTCTCCAGTACTTATGTGCCATGTGCCCAGATAAAAAATGGTATACTTAGAAAATGTATATGCCACCTTGAGCAAGTCTCTGGAAAAGCAACACACAGTCATAACAGGAACAATGATAAAATTATCAATATTAAAACAAAACATTAAAAATATTAAAGGCTCTAGCAGGGCTTTCCCCGGGGCGCTGTGCCTCTGCACTGCTCAGGGAAGCTGAGGAGGGGGCGGGGCTTGGTCATGTGCCCGTCCCCTGGGCTTCTCACTCCCGGAGCTGTGCTCCAACGGACCCCTGCTTCCAGGTGTCAAAAAAGTCTGCTGGGAGGAGGGGCAAGCCAGGAAGATCAGCAACACAGTTGATGTACAAATGCCTCCCACTAGAAGTATCAATGCAACATAAACTGCGTTTCAGGATCCATACAAATGAATCTACAAAACCAACAGTGAAAAACACAGAGAATGGAACCCGCTGACAAAAATATAAGCAATTGTAAAAAGGAATGCATTTGGTGTAAAAAATGTAAAAAGGAAAGCTGGAAACATTTGCTCATTCTTCGCCATGGAGGAGCCTAGCCTTTGCAACAACAGGCATAGTTTCTATGTGCAGGGGTTTTTATGGCTGAAACTTAGGGATGCCGGCCTCCAGGTGGGACCTGGGGATCCCCTGGAATTACAGTTCATCTCCAGACTACAGAGATCAGTTCCCCTGGAGAAAAGGGATGCTTTGGAGGGTGGACTCTATGGCACTGTACCCCACTGAGATTCCACCCCCAAATCTTCAGGAGTTTCCCATCCTGGATCTGGCCACTGTATCCCCCCACAGGGTTAACAGGACCCCCTGGCCACCAGTGGAGAATGGGGAGGAGTTGTCAGTTCCAGGTTGGGAAACTTCTGGAGATTTGGGGATGGAACCTGGGTAGGATAGGGACCTCACCAGGGGACAATGCCAAAGAGTCCTCCCTCCAAAGCAGCCACGTTCTCCAAGGGGAGCTGATCTCTGTAGTCTGGAGAAGAGGTGCAATTCCAGGAGATCCACAGGTCCCACTTAGAGGCTGGCATCCTTACCCCCATTCCCCAATGATCACCAAGGGGGACCTGACAACCCTACTGAAACTACCATCTGAAATGGAATGGTCCTAATACAGGTGTCCCCCCGTCCCCTAGTCTGCTGTTTGTGAAAAGGTGGGTTAAATTTATTAATGGAAACATCTGGGCATACTATAGCTCTTCATATCTTCTGAATAAATCAGAGCCTGGAAGAGCATATTATATTGCTAATTAATGCATGGACAAATAATGTGTGCTATAGATGTACAAATGTATGTACTCTTGGTTCAGGGCCTCCCATAGGACGTTGGCAAGGCAGGCGCTTGGAAAAGTCTTGTCTGCTGTCCGAGTCAGCCCTTGGGTTGAATCCATGGAATTTGCTTTCTTTTCTGTGGCAGAAACACATCTGATAGGGAGGCAGGGAAACTAGCACATGGCTCCTTTCCGAAGGTCACCCTGACACATTCAGAAGGGGTGTGTGCGTATGCATTCCAACTGTCCCAATTTAACCAGGCACAGTCCCAATTTTCTAATAACTGTCTCTGAAAAATCACTTCCCCAAAGCTGGGATAAAGGGAAAGGGCAGCACTACCTGGGCTGGTTCCCTTTGGAGGAGAGCCTTGTGGCATTTGTGTAATGTTTCCTTTCTTTTGCAAAGATGCAGGTCCCACAGAAGGAGTGAGAGAGGCTCCAATAGAGCAGCTGAGGTCTGCTTTCTTCCAGGGGATCCCCAGAGACCAGCTGTACCCCCATAGTCTTTCCACCAACTCAGCATGTGTCCTGAATCTCCCCCTCCCCCAGCTCAAACCATTTCTCCTTCACATGCAGCTTCCCCTCATTAAAGCTGGAGTGAGCTCCAATAGGGTTCCCAGCCTCCAGGAGGGGCCTGGAGATCTCCTGGTATTGCATTTGCTCTCCAGGCTACAGAGATCTGTTCCCATGGAGAAAATGGCTGCTCTGGAGGGTAGACTGTATGGCATTGTACCCTGAAGTCTCTCCTGGCCCGAAGCTGCAGTGGGGCATTTCGGGGCTCCGTTCCCTCAAACAGGAGGCATGCTCCACAAAGCTCCTGCCCCTCCCCCCCTCCTGTGGCATTAAAAGGGCCCTCCAGCTGATCAACAAGAGCATGTGGCCTGCCAACCAGCTTGAGGGCCCTTTAAATCTTGCAGCCACCCAGCTAGAAAAACAACATCGAAAGAGAACCCTTTAAATGCTGTTTTCTAGCAGGGGGGCATGCTTTCCCTGATCTCCAAGCATTAAAATCGTTGCTTGGAGATCAGGGAAAGCCTATGGCCACCCCTCTCCCCTTGCAGGAGGTGAGGGAGAGGGGCAGCTGCTGCATGCATGCCTTCCCTGATGCAGCCGACAGTCCTAGGCTTTCCCTGATCTCCAAGTGGTGATTTTGATGCTTGGAGACCAGGGGAAGTATGCCTTCCCCCCTGAAAAACAGCATTTAAAGGGTTTCCTTTAAAGGGTTTCCTTTAATTAAAGGGTTTGAAGGGTTTCCTTTAAATGCTGTTTTGGCCTGATCTCCAAGCAGCGAGTCGCAGCTTGGAGATCAGGGAAGGCATATGGCCACCCCTCTCCCTCCCCCTCCCTTGCTACCCCACAACATTTCCCCGTGCCCCACCAACCAACAATTTCTGGCTATGGGTCTCTCCCCTCCCCTCCCCTCCCCTCCCATCCCCAAACCCAAACCTTGCCCTTCCCAGGCTCCATCCCCCTAAACCTCCAGGACTTTCCCAGCCCAGAACTGACAACCCTAAGCTCACATGGGCAGGAACAGAACTATCAGGAGTCCATCTAACAATTTGCTCCTATTGATAAAGAGACCAGCGAGCTGTTTGGGGCCCTTTAATGAACACAGCAATGACTGGCTGAGAGTTCTAACAGAAGCCTTTTTTTCTTTTGGAAAGTGCAAATTGGAGAGCGAAGGGGAGAGAGGACTTAAATGCCTTCTTTTCTCCGAAGACTTCTTAGCAGAGCATAATCATTTAATCCATAGCAGACAAGTGAGAAGCAATGGCCTCAGAGGACATTCGTGGCCGTCGCTCACCAAAGTCTGGTGCTGCATCTTAGAAGGACCCTCGCTATACCCTTCTCAGTCATCCACAGCGGAGCCTTGAAGATTAATGGCTTGGACACAGCTTTCTGGCTTCCGCAAGTTCTGAACCAGACCGCAGTCCCGTATCTTTCCAAAGTGCAACGCAGAAGTCAGGGCAGGCCCTCATTTCCCTCCAAAGAGCTGGGAAACCAAAGTTAATTAAGATAACGAGAAGCAAAAGACGACAATAATTAAAATTTGGCATTGCCTTTGGGGACAGGCAAGAAAGGGAACAAAAGAGGAAAGGATCCAATGTGTCAGCGTGATGACTGCACAAGAGGGCACGATCCATCCCACGGACAATCTTTTGTGCAGATTCCATTCTGTTCTATTGGATCTGGGCAAGTTAAGTGGCCCACAAAGGGTGCTGAAGCTGTCCTCTATGGCAAAAAGGCAATTCTGTATCTTCCTGTTGTCACAGGGTACAGCAGGGCAGATTTAGAATGCTAAATACTAATCCCCCCTTTTCCCCTTTGGGTTCTAAGGTCTTAAAATACTGCAGGTTCAAGATCTGGAGTTGCTGTACAGATTAAAAAAAGGGTCAGAGTGACACACAACTCCATCGCCTGACCCTTCTGGGCCTGAAGGAGGCGAGGCTAGCAGCCACCAGAAACAGGGCCTTCTCGGTGGCAGCTCCCCACTGGTGGAACGAGCTCCCAGAGAACATCAGGGCCCTGCAGGACCTTTTGCAGTTCCGCAGGGCCTGCAAAGCGGAGCTCTTCCGCCAGGCTTTTGGGGCCGCCACCGGGGGGAATGGCCCTTAGTAGATGGCACAATGGGCCATCTCTAAAAACATCTATGGTGGTAGCCTCCTGGTTGGTGCAAGCTAGCGGCGGGTATTTGGTGCTGGTATGACGCTGCCATTTTGTGCTGAATGTTTGTTGTAATTTTAAAGTGAATCTATTTTATGCTATGTTTTAACTTTGTAATTGAGTGATTTTATATTGTTAGCCGCCTAGAGCCGGTCCGCTGGCTAGGCGGGGTATAAATTGAAATAAATAAATAAATAAATAAATAAATAAATAAATAAATAAATAAACGTACAGTAAAAATAATGTATTGCTATTAACCATCATTGTAAATGGGCAGGATGCCATCACTCCATGGGCAAGACTGCTGGAAGGGAAAGGAGCCGGTGAAGGGTGGGCTCTCCTAAAACAAGAGCTTTTGCAAGCTCAAGCCATCACTCTGCCAGCAAGAAGGAAACATGGCAGGGGATCCAAGAAGCCAGTGTGGATGAACAGAGGACTCTGTGATGTGCTAAGGGAGAAAAAGGAAATGTTCAAGAAATGGAGGCAAGGACAGACCCCTAAAGAAGAGTATCTGTGGGTTGCTAGGCACTGTAGGTCATCCATCAGAGAGGCCAAGGCTCACAGTGAGCTACAGCTGGCCAGGGAGGCTCTCTACAACAAGAAAATCTTCTTTGGATATGTGAGATGCTAACGCAAGATAAAAGAGGCAATGAGCCCACTGTTGGGTGAACATGGAGAAACTCTGACAGAGGACAGCAAGAAAGCAGAAAGGCTTAATGCCTATTTTGCCTCGTTTTTTTCCCCTGAAGAAAAGAACAGGCTCATCTAGAGATGGTAGTAGGCATCTGGGCTGCTGGTTGACATGGACAGAGAGGTAGTTGAGAAGCACCTGGCAGCACTGAATGAGTACAAATCCCCTAGGCCAGATGGTGTGTACTCAGGAGTGCTCAAAGAACTTTCTAGAGAGCTTGCAGAGCCTTTGACCATCATCTTCCAGACCTTTTGGAGGATGGGAGATGTACCAGAAGACTGGAGGGGGCAGATGTTATCCCAATTTTCCAAAAAAGAAAGGAGGGATGACCCAGGAAATTACAGGCCAGTCAGTCTGACTTCTGTCCCAGAGAAGATACTGGAGCAGGTTTTAAAGGGATCAATCTGTGGGCATCTAAAGGACAACTTGGTGATCCGGGGAAGTCAGCATGAATTGTCCCCAACAGGTCCTGCCAGACCAACCTCATTCCCCTCTTTGATCGAATGATGATGAACTTACTGGACTGAGGGAATGCTGTTGTTTACCTGGATTTCAGTAAAGCTTTTGACAGGGTTCCCCATGATGTTCTGATGGTTAAACAAAAGTACTGTGGACTGGACCCTTGGATAGTTCAGTGGATAGGGAACTGGTTGGAGAACTGCACTCAAAGAGGGGGGACGTGATTGCTCTCTTGGAAGGGCTGTCACTTAGAGGAGGACAGGGAGCTGTTCCTGTTGGCAGCAGAGGAGAGGACTCACAATCGTGGGTTTAACCTGTACCAGGGCCAGAGCTTTCTCGGTGGCGGCTCCTTACTGGTGGAACGAGCTCCCGGATGACATCAGGGCCCTGCGGAACTTATTGCAATTCCGCAGGGCCTGTAAGACGGAGCTCTTCCGCCAGGCTTTCAAATAGGAGCCGCCATCGGGTGGAGAACTGGCTATTAACATCGCCCTGGTCCTGGGGAAGGTACCCCTGCTGCCTTCGCTTATCGGATAACTCTGAAGTTGCCATCTTGGAAATTTTATTGTAATTTATTGTAATGTTTTTAATGGTTTTATATTGTAAAGCTCTGTTAGCCACCTAGAGCCGGTTCGCTAGCTAGGCGGGATATAAATTGAACAAACAAACAAACAAACAAACAAACAAATAAATAAATAAATAAATTAAGGGCAGGAAGGTACTGGCTGGATATTAGGGGAAACTTTTTTGCAGTCAGAGTTGTGCAAGAGTGGAAGCAGCTGCTGGGGAGGTAGCGAGCTCCCCCTCCCTGGCAGTCTTCAAGCAGCGGCTGGACAAACACTTGTCAGGGATGCTCTAGGCTGATCCTGCATTGGGCAGGGGGTTGGACTAGATGGCCCGCATGGCCCCTTCCAGCTCTGTGATTCTATGATTCTGTCCCTTGCCGTCTCTTTGTGATACATGAGAAGTACAGCTGATGCAGCCTTAGTACTGTGGTGGTACTGCATCATGGGTTTTGTTACCTTAGTGCTGTATCAATAGTCATTCTCCTTTAATTTTGCAGGAATATTTCTGTGCTAATTATGCAATATTCCTGTGCTAAAAATGGCGGACTAAACTCTGCAAACGTATATCTATTTTGATCTTGATCATTTCAGGTCAATGTGGATTTCCTCCTCAATTTTGCCCTCACGAGACCACTGCACGGTTACCAACCCTGAGGGGGGAAATTCCTGGAGATTAGGGGGTGCAGCCTGGGGAGAGGAGAATTTGGGGAGGTGATGGAGCTCAGCAAGGATGGGGTATGATATAATTCACACTCCGAACCTGCCACTGCCTCCAGGGGAACTGCTCACTGTAGTCTGGATATCTGTTGTATGCCTTGGGGAAACTCCAGGCCCCACCTGGAGGTTGGCAACCTGAGCCATGTTAAGGTAAATTGGGATAAAAGACAGTGGGAGCTTGACCCAGGGTCTCATCGTGCAGTTCAGGGCGACATATTTAGATTCTGATAAGACCCACTCCCAGGGGTCATTTGATAGGAAAGGAGGTGCAGGAGCTCATTAGCATAACATATTTGCATATGCTAAACCACCTGACATCACTGGAGGTATGTCAGAAGGCAAGAAAGAGAGAGAGAGAGAGAGAGAGAGAGAGAAAGAGCTGGCAGAGAGGGGACAGCTTCTAATCCAAGCCTCAGAAATACCACTGTTCTGGGAGAATAGCTTCAGTGGTGGCTGAAGCCTCCAGAAAGCTGGTTGGAGGAACAAGGACCTTTCCAGGGGACGGGGTCATTTTGCTGCAGCTGTGACACAAGCAGGCATTTCCCCCGCCAGAAAGGGCTGGCACAAACTCCCGGAGCTGCGCTCCCCTTAGCTCCTGCTCGAAATGACCCCTGTCCGCTCCCAATTTTACAACAAACCCCCACATTCTGCCTTGAGGTTGATCCTGCTTTGATGCTGAAATGAATTTTATCCAGCATTTAATTTTTCAAAACGGACGTTCACAGCATTACCTGGCAATTAGCCCATGTGGCTCCATCATCAAATTGGTTATAGCTATATGATGAAGGGAAAATTGACACAGCTCAGAATGTTCTCTTCTTATGGGGCTCTTCTTATGCTCTTTATTGGTACGGTTGGTGTGTTGAACTGGCCTTGAAAGCCTTACTAGAAGTTCTTCCCCAATTCCTCCCTGATGGGAATTCACCCAGTAATATGATGCTCCAGTCTGAGTTGTCAAAATCACCGAACAAACTAATTCTTGATCTGCAGGGGTTACTTCCAGAGTAGTTAGCCGTGTTAGTCTGTTGCTGCAAAACAGTAAAAAGCCCAGTAGCACCTAAGACTAACAAACTTCATTTGGGAAACACAGCTTTCTTCATCAGATGTGTTCTTTAGATCATAGGTCTGTTTTTCTCCCTGTAAGATAAGAAAGTACCTAAATTATGTTCTTGGAATCTTCTCCACGTGTCCAGTATTTACAGGCTGAATGTGTGAAGGAGCCAGATAGTGAATTAGACCATTGGTCCATCAAGTTTCATGCTATCTACTCTGATTATCAGGACTCTCAAGGATTTCAGTCAGAGAAAGATCTTTCCCAACTCCTGCTTCCTGAGATCTTTCAACAAGAGGTGTCAGGAATCAAAAGTGAGACATTATGCACGCAAAGTTTGTGTTCTCCTACTGGGCCACAGCCTCAACCGTTTACCTCTAGGGCAGGGGTCCCAACTCCAGTGCCCGCCAAGTGCTTTAGAAAGTTGGCATGGTTATGCAAGGCTTTTGCCCAGCAGGGCTTCTGGTTGGCTATGTAGATTAAACTGCATCCTGTTAACTAGAGCTTCTGCCGGAAATGTTAAGAGATACTATTAGAGTTATATATACCCTTGTGCCCTAACATTTTGTGGTTGGCTCTGCCTTCTGTGGCAGCCATTTTGTGATTGTACCCATCACCTTGTGCCAGAATTCCAAAGGTGCCTGCAGGGTCAAAAAAGACAAATGATCAGGGTTCTGTTCTAAAATGTCTGAAATTGATAGGATACTGCTTCATTTTGAAGAAAAACTGATTAAAAAATTGTTATGTACTAATGTTAGAAGGTAAGACACAAGATGAAGTCGTTAAAAATGCTATGGTTAAATGGGCACAGAATGTTGGACATAACATACACTTAGATCAATGGTCTCAGGAAAATGAATGTAAAAATTACAGAAGCAACTTCATACAATGAGAATATTTATAAAATGTTTTATAGATGGCATATGACTCCTGATATGTTAGCAAAATTTTACCCTGACTTATCAAATGCCTGTTGGAAATGTTAAAAAGTGGCTGGGTCCTTTTTTCACATGGTGGATGTGTGATAGAGTAAAAAAATATTGGGCCTGGATCCATGAAATGTTACAAAAAATGTTGAAAGATACTATACCCTTTACTCCAGAGTTATTTTTATTAAATGTAAGACCCAGAAATTGTAAAAATGAGGATTTCTATTTGATTATTCACGTATTAATGACTGCGAGAATACTGTATGCAAAATACCAGAGAAAAGATTAAATGCCTCTTAAAGAAGAAATTATAAGTAAAGCACTGGAAGCTGCGGAAATGGATAAATTGACATTATTTTTAAAAGGATTACAGGAAGAAAAATTCTACAGTACATGGTCCAGATTTTATACATGCTAGAATACATGAACTGAACTACATATTCTCTGACTACACTATGGCCGAGGACAGACTGGCAATCTGGAGCGGGAGGAATCCGGAGGCAAAAGCTGCGGGGGGGGGAATTCCCCGGGGCTGGCCGTTCACACTGGCCAGTGTATTGTGCAAGGATGCTGTTACGGAGCATTCAGACTGCTGCAGAGCGGCCCTGGGTGGGCCGGCCTCCACAGCTTGATTCAGCAATGTGCGCATGTGCACATGAGCGCTCATGCGCAAATTGCCGAAACGGCACATTCACACAGCCGCCTCCGCTTGAATTCCGCCTTCTTCCAGTTCACACTGCCTGAAAGCGGGATGCATGCAGAAGACGGCCCCTGGACACCGGTTTCTCCCGGTGTCCTTCTACAGCGAGAGGAAACCGGCTTCAAAGCGCGGAAGTGCAGAAGGGAGCCGAGGGACAGCAGCGGATGTCTGAACAGGCTCCCTTCCCCTGCTTCCCAAGCGGAGCTCTCCCGGGGAGATTGCCAGTCTGTCCTTGGCCTATGAGTCACTGAATTATTCTTAAAATTTTGCAGACTATTTGGACTATCTTCCTCCTAGGTCATTACATGTTTTTAATATAGAAATAGATAACTCGTTAATATAAGAAACAATTTTAGAGACATGATTAGATATATTACCCTCTGGTTTCTTTTATGTATATGTGTTTGTATGTTTGTTTGTTATTCATGTTTTTTGTGTTTGAAAAATTAAAAAAAAACTTATTCTAAAAAAGAAGTCTGGGGAGCCCTCCTCTAGGGTAACTGGTTGACCACTGTATGAAAGAAAAGGTTGGACCAGATAGTCCAGTCCAGCACAGCTCTTCTTTGGTTCTTGTCTTAAATTGTGCTGAGGCATGCCTGCCAGGATCCCTAGATCTCACACAGAGCCTCCAGAGTGGCTCCCTGTACCACAACATCTTGGCTGGGATGCTGGGAAGATTAGTCACTATTGCCTTGAGATGTCCCTCAGTGTGCCTCACCTCTCTTTCATGCCTGGGGCTCCCGAGAGCCACGATGGGCTCAAATCAAAGCATTAGTCCACCCTCGTGTCACTTGATCCTACAAGACACCATAGAGAAACAAATTGCATTAGTTGTTCAGCTTTGTTGGCCCCCCAAATTTTGACTCGCTAGTAACTCCTTTCAGAAGTTCTGATTTTGCCTCTAATTTGCAGAGTCTTCCAGTTATAACACATTCAGGCAGAAGAGGAAAGGATGCCAAACAAATGAGAAGAATTAATTAAAACATCATGTTGACTCCCCCCACGCACAGTCTTCCAAAGTCCAGTCTGGAAACAGAGGCAAAAATGCCCCCTGTGTCCCATTGAGATGGCCACCTTCTCCTTCAAGAGACTGTGGAGAAATGTCTTGGGACAAAGCACAGCATCTTTTGAAAATGGGGCCACACTGGCCCATGATTGGGTAGGCCACACAAGTAACCTTGCTTTGATGCTCATTTTCTCTATCATGTGCCACTCCACCAAAGGGGTGGAGACAAGGATGGTCTCCCTCTCTCTCACACACAGAGGGGCTAGTTACAATACCAATAATCATGATTTAACTGGGATAAAGGTTTTCATATCATTTATTTTCTTAGTGTCCTTTGTTCATAGGGTTGCCAGCTCTCGATTGTGAAATTCCTGGATATTTGGGGGGGGGGGGTGGAGCCTGGAGAGGGGGGGTTTGGGGAGGGGAGGGACCTCAAGAGGGTATACTGCCATGGAGTCCATCCTCCAAAGCAACCATTTTCTCCAGGGGAACTGATCTTCATTGTTTGGAGATCAATTGTACTAGCAGGAGATCTCCAGGTGTCACCTGGAGGGCAGCAACCTTGTTTGTTCACCTAGATCAAAACTTTTGGAAGGCATGTCAAGCCAAACCAGTTTAAAGTTTTGAGCTTGAAGGAAGGAAGGTGATTCAACACATGTTAAGTCCATAACAAAAATATGTCTTCAGAGGACCAATGGTCTTTCGTGTTTCCCACAATGGCCCACCAAGTGTCTCTGGGAAGCCCTCAAGAAGAACACAAGGCCAAAGCCATACCCCCATTTTTACCATCACCACCTCCAAAAAAAGTGGTGTGAAGAGGCACACTGCCTCTGAGCATGGAGATTTCATTTAGCTAGCAAGGTAATTGATAGCTAGGGTTGCCAACCTCCAGGTGGTGGCTGGATCTCTCCTGGGATTACAACAGATCTCCAGGCAACCGAGATCAGTTCACCTGGAGAAAATGGCTGATTTGGAAGGTGGATTTTATACATTATATCCCACTGATGTCCCTTCCCTCTCCAAACCCCAGTGTCCTGAAGCTCCATCCCCCAAATCTCCAGGTATCTCCCAACCCGGAGCTGGCAATCCTATTGGCAGCTCATAAACCCTCTTAACACCCCTTTGAAGCTACTTAAGCACATCCTGGGACAGCGAATTCCATTTGTTATTCTGCACGTTCTTTTTCCTGTCTTGATTTTACTGTCCTTCAGTTCTTCTGGATGACCCCAAATTAGAGGGGGATCTCTGATACCATTTCCCACCTCTCCAAGCAGTGACGGTGGATTTTAAAAAAAATAAAAACAAACCCTCACGGGCATCACCCTTACAACGACATAACTTCTGGGGCATACTCAGAAGCCAAGCTAGAAGCTCTAGGAATCGTCGGAGTATCCAGTGATTCCTTGAATTGCTGCCATTGCTATCATTCCTAGAGCGACTGCTGCCCCATATAGGGTTGAGGCTGAAAGGCCAGTGGGGGAATTTCCAGGAGCCTCTAGGAGAGGGGAGGGAAGAAGCATGATTGAACTCTAAAGGGAGTTCTGGCTGTCACATTTAAAGGGACTGCATTACTTTTAAATGCCTTCCCTCAACTGGAAATAATGGAGGCTGGGGGCACCATAGGATTGGATGCCCTGGTCCAATCTTTTCAAAACTGGCGGGGAGGGTTGAGGAGAGCTACCAAATGCTATGCTTGAAATTTGGAGCCTCTACCTCAAAAAACGCCCCCCCCCCAACCCAGATACCCACAGATCAATTCTCCATTATACCCTATAGGGACCGGTCTCCATAGGGTATAACCGGGGGATTCCCTGCCCTCAACTAGGGATTGGCAACCCTAGCCCCCCACCATGTCCCACTGGTTACCTGGCAACCCCACCCCAAATTCTAGACTTGTCGGAGACAGAAAAAGTTACCTCTATCCGCTTTCTCGACATTATCCACAATTACATACATATCTATTGTCCCACTCAGATCTGGGGCTGATATCTGCCACTGACACCAATCAACCCTTTATTTTGGCCTTTTTCTCTCTGGGATCCTCTCTCTGTCCTGACCTCTTTCTGTCACTCTGGCCTCCTCACTGCTCCTTCCCGCCAACTTCCCTCGATGCTTTTAGACAGAGTGGCTGATTTAATCCTCATCAGAAACTGCCCGAGACAAATCCTGTGGATTAATCTGGCTCTTCCTCCCCCTCCCCCTCGGAGAAACTTTTAATTAGGACCTGATACTGTGCCATTATTAGTATTTGTTATTAAGCATTAATATCTTGCTCACTCGCTCGCAGCCTCCAATGCACACACACACACACACACACACACGTCTCCTCTCCTTTCCTGCTTCTCGGTCTTTGTTTTAATTGTTATATTTTTTCATCAGTGATCAGCCGAGCTTCCCTAATGATCTCAACTCATTTAAAGGGTTTATAACTCCAATACGAAACTCCAATAAAAAAAGAAGCAACAGACTCGCTGGGAATCCCCTAAGGGGATTCAGCATCGAGGAACACAATAAACTAATTTACTACTTGCTGGGTCTCCTTATTCCCCACTCCTTTCCCACCCCCGACTGCCTATTATATTATTTTGTGCAAATCCAAATCCTGCTGGAAAAAAACACACCAGAAACTTTCTTGCCCGCTCTCTTCCATGAAAATCAAGATGATGTACAGGGTCTGATTCTTTGTTTTCGAAAGCACAGCTCCTCGAAGAGATTAGGGACAGTTCCAAAATGCTTTGCGCATGAATTTTCTCCTGCACTTTGGAGTCCCAGTGGTGCTGTCTTATGCAAAGTTGTTTCTGTCGAAGCCCTTTTTAAATCAATAACGTTTGGAATTAAAAAAAAAAAAAAAAACAAACAGAGCAGAGGAAGATTCAAGTGTATCGATCCCACTTTGGAAGCAAGGTCCGGTGATTTGGGGCTCCGAAATTCAGAGGAAATTTCACATGATAAGCATTTGCTGCAGCTCTCCATTCCTTCAGTTACTTTGTGTTCCCGCCACCATCATGTACATGTATACACACACGTGGATGTGCCTTGATAAAACACTGCAAAAGGACAGGCTTGATTCTTTTTGTGTAGTTTTATTAGTGCATAGGAGCTCGTGTGAATCTCAGTAAACATTACAAGAAGAAGAGGAGGAGGAGGAGGAAGAGATTGGATTTATACCCCACTACCCAAAGGATTTATACCTCACTACCCAAAGGAGTCTCAGAGCAGCTTACAATCCCTTCCCCTTCCCCTCCCCACAACAGACACCCTGTGAGGTAGGTGAGCTGAGAGAGCTCTCCCAAGAACTGCCTTTGAGAGAACAGCTCTGAAAGAACTTTTGACTGACCCAAGGTCACACCAGCAGCTACATGTGGAGGAGTGGTGAATCAAACCCGGTTCTCCCAGGTCAGAGTCCACGCTTTTAACCACTTCACCAAACTGGCTCTCCAAGAGAAGTATGATGCATCAAAGCAGCCATTGTGGCTGTGCTCTTGTGCATTACTAATGTGAAAGGGGTGGATACACAAAATTATTGATTGACTGGTTGATTTAAAATACTGGTTTCCCTCTCCCCCAACTCAAAGTGGTTCACACACAACAAAAGTTTAAGGTACATAACAATAAAATTTATTTTAAAAATCTTGAACAATAGCAACTTACCCTTTTAACTCTATAAGAGCTCAGACCATACTGGACACTCCGGTGATGCAATCATAAAAAAAGAGTTACAATCCTGTAAACCCATTGATTTTAATGTGTTCATAAGGGTGTAACTCTGCTTAGATTTGCACTGTACTCGTCCAGCTGCCTACCTAACACCATCACGGAGAAGTCCTACCAAGTAACAATGCTTTACACCTCATTCCAAAGGTCAGCAACAAAGAAGCCCTCCAGTCCTCTCCTTTTCCAGCAGACTGTTCCCACAACAAAGGCGCTATGACAACAAAGTCACAGGCTCATGCAGTGGAGGATGGCCATGCCTCCTTAGAGAGCACAAGACAGCATAATCCATCACCAGTTCCAGGAACATAGCTGGTGCACAGGTTCAGAGAAGGAGAAAGAGTCCTTCTAACGTGACCTTTAAAAGATGGAAATAAGCAGGGTCATGGTCCAGGCTAGCCCAATCTTGTCAAACCTTGGAAGCTAAGCAGGGTCAGCCATGGTTAGTACTTGGATGGAAAACCACCAAGGAAGTTCAGGGTCATGTTATGTTTGTTTAGAATATGAAGCAGTAATAGCTTGGAAAGGGCTCTGCTATCCTAAAGCTCCAGTTCCTATTGGCTGATTAATAAAGACTCCCATTGGTCCTGAAGCCAATCTAGATACCCAATCACTGAGCCCTGCTTGGGTCCAATAGTATTGCTTGTATATAGTTACATTGTTGAAAGTTATGTGTTGGAACAGTATAAATGAAAGTGCTGCTCTCATAGAGCTGTCTTTTGAGCTGAACAACATCACTGAATAAACGCCTGTTTGTCTGAATTCATCGCCTCCTGCTCAATACTTAAAAGGTTTCTATACAGAAGCAGGCAAAGGCAAGCCACCTCTGAATGTCTTGTGCCTTGAAAACCCTACGTGGCTGCCATACTTCCCATACACAGAAAATAGAAATTTCAGCAGCAAATGAATCAAAGAATAGATTGACCCCATAAGATACAGGAACACTGGGAAATGGACGCATCTTGAAAAGAGATGCTAAAATGAATGAATGGTCATGTTGGATCAGATCTGTGATTCACACTGCTCATCATTTTGTTGGTTGACAGGGGACAACTGGGGCCCCCAGTAGATTCTCAAGCAAACTGAGACTCTTTGGCAGTAGGTAGCCCTGGAAAGGAAAAGAGACAAGTACCTTTTTTTTTTTGTGAGTTCCTGGAAGGGATAATCATGGCCTGGGGCTGGCTGGATTCATCTGGAAAATGGCAAAGGGGAAAGTGTTAAACCACTAGTTACCGAAGGCCACAACCCCTGTCTACACTGAGCCACCCCTGGCTGGTTTTTTTAGAGTCAAAAGTGAGGCTGTGGAACTCCAACATAATAAACAGTTTGGCCTTAAGACAGATACTCCCGAATTCAGGGATAAACCTGGGCAAGAAGAATTTTAGAAGCACCCCAACAACCATATGTATGTGTCGTCAAGTTGCAACCTACAGTGACCCCAGTGAGAGGCTGTCCAGGCAAGTGAGAAGCAGAGGAGGTCTGCCATTGCCTTCTTCTGCGGAGTCTTCCTTGGTGGTCTCCCATTCAAGTTCCAAAGCTGTTCAGCTTCCATGATCAGATGAGACTGGGCTGTCCCATGTTCCCCTCCCAGAAGCATCCCTACCTCCGACACCTTTTCTCAGGACTCCGCATAAAGATAACATTGTGAGTTTCAATGCAGCCTCTTGATAAAGAAACCAAGGAGTAAAACAAGATGTGTGGGCAGATCCCCACCTTGGCAAGGGGGAGGCATTTGTCGGTGGCATCTGCCAGACTCCACGAACTGCTATCAACCCCAGATGGCGATAGGATGCCTTTTCAGTCCCGTGTCGGGTATTTTGCAGCTGAGTCTGAAACCCCATGATTCATATTACGTCCCCTTTGTGAAAATGCTCCTCTAATTGAGCAGACGGTGACCAATTCTGGTGTGAGAAACTGCTCTGAGGAAATTAATTACCTGCTGGGCAAGAGCTATTTCCGTTGGCGTAAGTACAACTTGCGTTCTTGAAAGATGACCTAGCGGTGTATCAGAAGGCAGTGGTATAATTCACCTTGAGAGTCATTGGACAAAGAATGTAGGGCAGTTAGAGTACGTTCGCTCAGGACTAGCCATTGAAATAACAGCCAGAACTGAAGGCCAAACCAATTGCAAGGCAGGCTGAAAAGAGCACAATTTAGAACATGACAATCCCAGACTCACTTTGCTCACATTGGGCCACCCTTGAATGTTCTGTTTAATTGCTATATGAATGGCAGAAGTGGGGAAGTGCCACAAAGATGCCAAATATATGCACTAACTACAGGTTTCCCTTGCTTTTCAGTAACACCATCTTCTCCAAGATATTCCTTGGAGGCATTTAAATGGCTCCTTCAGTATCTGGCCTTCTTCAGGCTAATCAGAGAAGACCTTTCCAGATCTCTTCAACCCAAGGAAAAGAGGTGTGCTATTCCCACCCGCAGATCTGGTTATGAATTAGGGACGTCTGAACATTCTCCAGGTCAGCTCACAGTCTATTTGCACAGGGAGGCTGTGTTTTTTCTTTCTTTGTTTTTTGTTGATCAGTTTGGCTGTTTGTGAGCCGTCTGAGATGGTTCATTGGGCCACTTTTCACATATTCAGACAGTAGAGAACAGTGCAGTTGCCAGTGTTTCATGCGTGCATGTTCCGTTCCCTGGTATTTTGGGCCACTGTATGACAGAGTGTTGTACTGGATGGGCCATTGGCCTGATCCAACATTGGCTTCTCTTGGGTTCTTATGTTCAAACCTGCTATTGCCACATGCTGCCCAGCAGCCAACCATATAACCAATGAGCAAATCAGTTTGCTAGAAATTATAAACAAACATTGCATTTTTCAAGGAAGTTTACTGCTTGGTGTTCATTTAAATCAGTGCTACCAAAGTTATTCCATGCATGTGGATTTCTGTACAACCTCATGGGAAACACAGTCCCTCCTTCACATAATTTCAGGACCTGGCTTGACCATCCATGACCCTGGGTAGAATCATCTTACCTACTGCATGGATGCAAAAGCCCTACCTAGACAATGATATGAAATACCACCACTGCATGGAGACAAAACTCCACCTCCACAACTCCTCTGCTGCTGCTGCAAAGGTGTTCAACAACCATTCAAGACAGAAGGGAGGTGAACTGACTGGAAGCTCAGCTCATGGATGATTGAGGCTGCTGATCACAGAATGTTTGTCTACTGAACATGTTTGCTGTACAGTTTGTGGCATCCCCCAAATACATTTTTTCCCATAACCCCAGGCTTCCAAAGCTAGTGATTGACAAACTCTCTTCCACTTGATTCAGAATCGACTTGGTAATTATGAGATTTCTTTAAGGGGTGATGGAATATAAGAGACCAAGACAAGGCTTTAGATCTGAATAGCAGGGGAAGCCAGTAGTCACAGAAAACATTTGTAAGAAACTATCAAGAATGCTCACCCAATCCTGTCCTTAAATATAATTGTATTTTTGGGTGGCAACGTTTTATGTGTGCCAAAATCAGTTGGCTCCTTCAGCTGCCAACGAGAAGGCACTGGCCGCATTGGCTGGCTGCGTTGCCTGAGTCCTGTCCAAAGAAGTGGCGGCCAGCATCTCAGGCTCAGTGTGCTAGCAGCCGACTGACAGGACAGACGCTCCAGTGGGTGGAGGGTCAGCAGGCTGACTGGGAGAGGGGGGAGTGGAGCAAAAGGGAAGAAAACTGCCTGGAATCCAGCGACCTAGTGGGGGGGGGGCGTGGCAGAGGAAGTGCTATTTATTTATTTATTTATTTAATTTCAATTTATATCCTGCCTAGCCAGCAAACCGGCTCTAGGCGGCTAACAACATAAAATCATTCAGGTACAAAGTTAAAACACAGCGTATAAAATTGACTCATATTAAAATACAACAACAATCAGATCACAGATGGCGGCAAACAAACCAGCACCAAATACTAGCCACTAACTTATGCCCAGCCAGGAGGCTTCCACCATAGATGTTCTGGAGATGGTTCATCACGCCATCTACTAAGGGCCATTCCCTCTGGTGGCGGCCCCAAAAGCCTGGCGGAAGAGCTCTGCTTTGCAGGCCCTGTGGAACTGCAAAAGGTCCCGCAGGGCCCTGATGTTCTCTGGGAGCTCGTTCCACCAGTAGGGAGCCGCCACCGAGAAGGCCCTGTTTCTGGTGGTTGTCAACCTAGCCTCCTTCAGGCCCGGAAGGGTCAGGCGATGTTGAGTGCCTGACCGCAGTGCTCTTTGGGGTGTATACGGGGAAAGGCGGTCCCTTAGGTAGGCAGGCCCCAGGCCATATAGGGCTTTAAAAGTTAAAACCAGCACCATGAACCGGATCCAGTACGCTATAGGCAGCCAGTGCAGCGCCCTCAGCACAGGCTGGACGTGGTCCCTCACTGAGAGGCCCATCAGCAGCCTGGCCGCAGCATTCTGCACTAGCTGCAGCCTCCGGAGCTGGGTCAAGGGCAGCCCCATGTAGAGAGTGTTACAGTAGTCCAGCCTTGAGGTGACCATAGCATGGATCACTGTCGCCAGGTCATTGCGTTCGAGGAAGGGAACCAACTGCCTAATCAGCCGTAGGTGGTAAAAGGCTGCTTTGGCAGTGGCTGCTACCTGGGCCTCCATGGTTAGGGAGGCATCCAAGAGCATTCCCAAACTCCGGACCCACGGCGCTGGCACCAATGGCGCCCCCCCGAAGGCCGGTAGCCCCGAAAGCTATGCATCCAGCCCTCCACCGTCATGCTCCACCACTCCCTCACTTACCATCTGCCTGGCTGGGGTGACTCTGCGGTGGCTCCGGGCCCTGAATGCAGCAGAAGAGGATGCAGGGGAGGAGCACTGTGGCAGTGCACAGGGCCCACTTCACTCCAGCTTCCAGGGTGAGCAGTGATGGTGAAGGTACCAAAAGTGGACTGAATAATTCACCCCCTCCCCATATCCTAGCAGGGCCTTGAGTCCATTTACGAGTGACTGGAATACTTCTGAGCCCGTTTGCGTGGGAGCCATCTTTTGCATGCTCCTCCCCCATTGAGAGTGGGCCGTGCCTGAGGAGAGACAGGAGGTGGTGCTTCAGCCGCTCCCCTCCCTCCCTTCATGCCCACTCAGGTCATGGCAGAGGTGCTGCTCTTCCGGCTCGCCAGGCGCTGCTTCTGGGGTGGCTTTGTGTGCGGGACAGCCCTGGGTACCTCTGCCGCGGGCTTGACTGCTGCGCAGCTCCCAACCAACCACCACTCCCTTTCCCCATTGCCTTCCTGCCATGGCCACGGCAGCGAGCCCTTGAGGGAGCATAAGGATTGGGGCACGTGGGTCAGACACTAAACTGGCGAGTGGGTGAGCGAGGATTCTCTTTTCTTGTGGTCTGCTTTGGCAGTGATTTTATGGAATAGTTCTAGGCCACGGAAAAGTCTCCTGACTGGCAGCTGGGGGTCTCAGGGTCTGAATTAAGTGCAGCATTTGAGGGTGCTGGGAAGATTTTAGGGCCGGTGCAGGAGGCTTGAGTTTCAGCTTGGATAGGTTCCTTTCTTTGCATGACCAAAATCCCAGACAGGGGCCGCCAGACCCACCGTCCCGCCAAGAGCGAGGCCTGCCCTCCCACCCACAGCAGCAGTCACCTCAGCGCGTCTCCCATCCAGCAGCAGTCTAGCCATGGCGGTTGGCTGGAGCTGCCGGGGGGATGGGCAACTGCTCCAGGCTGGAGCACTCTCCCAATTCCACTTCCTAGAGCCTGTTGCATTTATTTCCACAATGGGCCTTATTACTAGTAAAGGAAATATTCACCATGAATAAAGATTGCTTGTTTGGGTGGTGTGTGGGCATTTAGTTAACTTAACAACCAATGAGACTGAAATTAAGAATTTTATTTGGTTTGCAGGGCTCAGGTCAGAAAAGTGGGTTATAAATATCTGAAACATATAAATTAACATTGAAAAACTGATGTCCAGATCAGTGGACTTTTGGCATCTGATCTGCTGGATGCCAGGTCTCATGCTTCCCTGCTGAGCAGCAGACCTCTCCTCCCTGCCAGCTGCCCCTGAAGTGGCTCAGCTGGGTGGCAGGAGGAAAATCCCCAAGGGAATGAGGGCACATTTGACAGCAATATCAATGCCATGGTGTCACTTCTGGTGTGACCCAGAGGTGATGTCATCATGTTGGGCACTGCTGTTGCATTCACCACAAACTCTATAGTTAGACCACAGAGTTTGGGGCCAATGCCAAAGCGTTGCCCCCTGTGTGATGATGTCATTTCCTGACGGTGCTGCAAGTGACATCATTGTATCAACAGTGATATTGTGATATCACTGGCAGACCACCCCAAGGTAAGCTTCTGCCAGCAATGTGGTACCCACTCCCATATTCTGAGACCATTTTTCACTTGCTTTTACTGTCAGATTCGACATTGTTATTGTCTAACTAGGCTTACTCTTAGGATTGGTGAGGCTCTAGATCTCCAGGTATTGAATGGCTTACTGTAAGATGTGTAGAGGCATTTGGCGAGCACTCTGAGACATCTAAGGATGAAGGGAGTTAACCCAGGCCAGCTGCTTATTGGCTGTTATGGCTAGGGTTCTGAGGCCTAGCTTGGCACCCAGCAGGAGATGGGATGTAGGGAAGGTGCCCATCAACCAACAGTGTGATGTCACTTCTGGCAAAACCTGGAAGTGACATCACACTGTTGGCCAGTGGATATTATTTTTTCCTGTGCCACTGCTTTGAGAAAGACAGTATGAAATGCCAGCTGGGAGGGTGTCAGGTTCTGACAAGGTTCCGCTAATAATGTATGTCTTTCTCAATGCTGTCTCTGTGCTTCACATGTTGCTTTGTTCCTTTGTTCTAGCAGACCCTGCCAGCTGCCCCTTATCTGTATCGTTCTCCTTCCTCCCTCCTAACTATAAACCTTGCTTTGATGTATAAGGATTGCCCCGCTTAATGTTGCTATGCCTGGGTGGGAGGTGGTGACCAACATTCCTAAGTGAAATCTCTAAACAAATGGTGACTACTCCCTTGTATTCCCCCCTCCCTTTTTCCCGAGCGTATTGGTGTTATCTTGTTATTGAGACCTTGAAGAGTTCTTTATGGCCGGACGCCTGGAGGAATGTTGTGCCTGAGCTTACACATGTGGGTCACTCAGATCAAGAGGGGAATTTATTACTTTCTCACCTTCTGTGGGAATCTCAACGGTCCCTGTTCATTTTCCCGCGTTCACCCTTTTTCCCTGATTGGCTGAGGTCTGGGGTTCAATTGAAAGTCTGAGGGTATAATAGTACTGTCTGTATTCCATTCAAGCATCTCTAACAAACATTCGAGAACCTGTCTGCAGTATTGAAAATAAAGAGCTTTGCTTTATCAACAAAGGTCTGATTCTTTGCTGTCTATACAGAAGCCTCACAGAGGGGCATTTACAGTTACACCTGGGGGATGTTAGGGGTGGGATTTTAGTGTTGGCTACAAGCTGAACCTTAGCTGCTGTACATTATGGGAGTAAGTGCATGAGGCTCATCAATTCTCAGACTATTCCAAAGTGATTGCAATTCCGAACTGGGCTTGAGGTGAACCATGTTAGGAATGTCACCCAACCATTACATTGTGATAATGGGCTAGATTCAGGGTTCCCTCTAAGCTGAGTTAGTGTGAGCTAGTTCACAGTTTTTTAGCCTCTGGCTCAAACATTTTTGTCTTAGCTCAGGAAGGATGGCTCCAGAGCAAACTAATTGATGCAGTAGTCAAATCGCTCACTCACAACTTGAATGCCAGTAGCTCAAAAAGTAGATTTTTTTGCTCACAAGACTTTTTGCTCACAAGGGAGCATTGGCTAGGTTATAGAGAATTTATGATTAATTAATCCTCCAGAGGATATTTGGGACTCAGTCAGCTCTATACTAGGAAGAGGTAGCAGGGTAGCCACGCTGATTCAAAGCAAAACCGAAAAACAAAAGACAGCATACTTTTTGTTAAGATCAACCAAAATGACATGAAACACTGTGCAAGCTTGGAAGTTCTCCAGAGCTCTTCATCAGGTCGGAAACAAGAGTGGCAGGAGAAAAACACATCTTTTCATACCCTGGTTTATTGTTGCATTTCCTTAATTTGATGGAGGGGTCACTTTTGCTTCATCTTTCACATAACTTGCCTTGCATTACCCACAAACGTGGTTGTCTTCAAACTGAATTGTAATGACCCTCTTACTTTAGGGAAAGGTTTCCTTTGCTTGAAAGCCAGTCAAATATGACTCTAGGGATGTGGTGCTCATCTCCATTTCCAAGCTGAAGAGCCAGCGCTGTCCAAAGAAGTTCCCATGGTCATGTGGCTGGCATGACTAGACACCAAGGCGCACCGAACGCTGTTACCTTCCCGCCGAAGTGGTACCTATTTATCTACTTGCAATTTCTTGCATTCGAACTGCTAAGCTGGCAGGAGCTGGCGCCAGAGACGGGAGCTCACTCCATCACGCGGCACTCGGGTCTTGAACCGCTGAACTAGTGGCCTTCCGGTCTGCAGCGCAGCGTCTTAACCACTTGAGCCACTCTTACTTTGGTTGATGTCAAATTGTGATGCAAGCATCACTGCATGCCTGGTTTGACAGTAGGGTTGCCCAAGTCCAGGTTGTGAGGTCTTTCTGGCAATCAACTTGAAAGCAAAAGGAGCAGTGTTGCTAGTCCTCATGAAGCTCAGTCTCTGACACTCAGGACAGAGCTTTGGGTTCTTACAAACAGTGCTTGTTGAAATGAAGGGGCAGAACCTAGATTTGCTTGGTGAGGAAAGACAGCTCAAGTGCCTTCTTCTGGCATAGGGTTGGCAACTCTGGCTTGGGGAATTCCTGGAGATTTTAGGGCTGGAGCTTGGGAAAAGTAGGATGTAGCTGGAGGAGGAATCTCAGCAGGTCATAAATGCCATAAAAGCCACCCTCCAAAGCAGTCATTTCTTCCAGAGGAAACTGACCTCGGTGGTGTGAAGATCAGTTATAATACCGGAAGATCTCCAGGCCCCACCTGGAGTTTGGCAACCCAATTTCACGGGGCCCAGGTTTGAGGAGGAGGAGGAGAGACCCTATAACAAGTGGTCAGATGCTCTTGGGCCCTGAGATTCTTCCACTAGACATACCAGGAACTGAACTTGAGACTTTCTGTATGCAAACTGTATGCTCTATCGTTCAGAACAGCCCCACCTTGATAATGAAGTGGCCACAGAGGGCACTTTCACACACAATGAATAATGCGCTTTCAATGCACTTTGCAAATGGACTTTACTGTGTGAAACAACAAGAGCTACTTGCAAATTACCACTGAAGCGCCCTCAAAGTGCATTGGTCTTTTTAGTTCAGTGTATCCTAGGGATACCCGCTCCGGATTGGGAGATACCTGGAGATTTTGGGGGTGGAGTATGTGGAGGGTGGGGTTTTGGGAGGGGAGGGACTTCAGTGGGGTATAATCCTATACAGGGGTCATTTCGTAGAATAAGAGGTGCAGGAGTTCATTAGCATAATTTATTAGCATAACATATTTGCATATGCTACAGCACCTGACATCACTGGAAGTATGTCAGAAGGCACGAAAAAAGCAGAGAGAGAGAGAGCTGGCAGAGAGGGGACAGCTACTAATCCAAGCCTCAGAAATACCACTATTCTGGGAGGATAGCTTCAGTGGTGGCTGAAGCCTTCAGAAGCCTGGTCGGAGGAACAAGGGCCTTTCCAGGGGACGGGGTCATTTTGCTGCAGCCATGACACAAGCAGGCATTCCCCCATGGTGGGTGGGGGCTGCCCCAACTCCCGGAGCTGTGCTCCCCCAAGCTCCTGCTCGAAATGACCCCTGATCCTATAGAGTTCACCTTCTAGTGCAGCCATTTTCTCCAGGTGAACTGATCTCTGTCACCTGGAGATCAGTTATAATAGCAGGAGATCTCCAGCCACTACCTGGAGGTTGGCAACCCTAGTGTATCCCCCTCCAACTATCCATTCTTATTACCTCCTCCCCCTCCAGTAAGGCTGGCTGCCATCCTTCTGAGACTCCGCACGGCTTGTTTGCCGTAGGTTCCTGTGATTTCTCTCTGTACCGCTGACTGCTAGGGACCAACCACCTGCATTTCAATGAGATGAGAAAATCACCTCTTGCAAATGAGGGTCTTTCATTTGCTTGATGTTCCTAACGGGCACCTCCTAGCAAGGGCTGTTACAGAAGCGAGAACAAATGGCCCCCAAGAACAGCAATGACACTAACTTTAACCAGGAGAAGCCCGAAACAGGCAGGTGATAGAAAATGCACGGAGAACAAGATGAAATAACATTTAATTTCCCTGGTCATAAATGGCCTATCTGCTTTCATTACAAGCACATTGGAGATGTCGGGTTCAAAATATGTCATGGCATGTGAAGAAATCTTTTTTTTTTTCTTTCGTTAGCTCCTCAAAATATATCGTTTTAAATTTAAGGACGGTTTGGGTTGCTTATTGATTTCCCCCCCCACCCTGTCATCTCCTCCCCCCGCCCCGTGCAGCTTGTTTGTGCCAGGAGACATGTTGTTGATTGGACAGGTCCAACATGGAGTAACAAAAAGGGATGAACCGATTGTGTCTCTCCTCTTTCCCAGCACATTTTGCTGATCAGCAGCCTTGGAGCCCAGTCAGATCTGCCCCTTCTCCACATGTGCTACTGCCTCAGTCCAAACTGAGCACCACATGCATGACAATTGAAGAGAACCCACTACTCATATCTAACTAGGGTGGGGACCCCAGACCCAACCGTTGTACTCCATGTTGGGTCAACCGGAGGCCATTAGGACTGGGCCAGAGCGCCTGCAGAGATCGGGAACAAGAAAGACAGGGAACCAGACAGTCAGAGGGTAAGAGGAATACTGGATCTGTAGCTCAGTGAGAGCAACCTTAGGAGATGGTGTAACTTAGTAGTAGAGCACCAGCTTAGCATTTGAAGGTCTCAGATTCAGCACGTGATGTATTATATTCTTGGTTTGAGAGCCAGTTTGGTGTAGTGGTTAAGTGTGCGGACTGTAATCTGGGAGAACTGGGTTTGATTCTCCACTCCTCCACTTGCACCTGGCTGGATGACCTTGGGCAAGCCATAGCTCTGTACCAGCTGTTCCCTCAAGGACAGCTTGGGAAAGAGCTCTCTCAGCCCCACCTACCTCACAGGGTGTCTGTTGTGGGGAGAGGAAGGGAAAGGAGTTTGTAAGCCGCTCTGAGACTCCCTTGGGGAGTGGAGGGCGGGGTATAAATCCAATCTCTTCTTCTTCTTCCTCTTCTTCTTGGTGCTTGGGGGGGGGCAACAGTGGGAGGGCTTCTAGTGTCCTGGCCCCACTGCTGGATCTCCTGAGGGTACCTGGTATTTTTGGCCACTGTGTGACAGTGTTGGACTGGATGGGCCATTGGCCTGATCCAGCATTGGCTTCTCTTATGTTCTTATGAATTGCCTATTGGAAGATCTCAGCCAGTGTGAGGATCGATTTTGCACTTCCTGAGATTCCAGAGAGCTGTTGCCAGTCTAAACAGAGCTAAATGGAAAGGTAGACTGATTGAAGGTTGTCACTATCCAGGTGGGGCCTGGAGTTCTCCTGGAATTGCAGCTCATCTTCAGTTCCCCTGCAGAAAATGAAAACTTCAGAGGGTAGACACTATAGCATAGCATCCCCACAGAGCTCCCTCCCTTCTGCTCATCCTTTGTTCTGCCCCCAAGTCTCCCGGAATTTCCCAACCTGGAATTGGCAAGCCCAGACTGACCCAGTGGCTCAGTTCAGACATGATGTGAACTGACTGTTTAATTAAATGAACTAAGGTTAGAGGGAGTGTCAGAATGTGGGACAACAATGTGTGATGGAGTGCACTTTAAAATTTTATAAGTGCTGTGTAAATTTATTATTTAATTCTATTTCTATCCTGCCCTCCCTGCGAACTGGCTCGGGGGGGGGGGAGTTTACAAGGTTACACAGATTCGTGACAACACTAATGTATAATTAAAAATAATAATAATAAAGTAGTCTATTCTCAGTTTAGGCTGATCAGAAGCCAGCAATTTCAGTAAGGCAGGCCAGAGATGGATTTTGGATGTCCGCCGCCTCAGCCAAAAGGGGTAATGGACTGTGAAGGGTTAATTCCTCACAGAGCCAGAGAGCCTTGAGTGACAGGCTGCTTCAAGGAATTTGATTGGTTAGCATCAGTTGAGCAGAGAAAGACTTGAGAGCTGAATGCTGAAGAGAGGGCAGTCTTAATTTAGCCCTGACTGAGATGAGTCTAGTATTGATGAGTCTGATCACACGAGCAGTTTGGCCCGACATAACAACCCCTCCCCTCCTGACTGGGCGCAGTCACTCAGCCACATCTGTCAGGCATTCCCTATCGGGGGACAACATGGAGCCGGGTAAAAAAAGACATAACATCACAAGTGGTGTTTTTGGTTCCCCGCACATTCATTGCACATGGCCAGATGTCTGAACGCAGGGAAGCGCACACAAAACAGAGTGGTGGTCTGAACCTGCAGATTCACTTCCACCACTGGGGTATGTTTTTTTAAGGAGTTTTTGCCTATATGTGCATGAGTGCATGTGTATGTATGCACACACATAAGCACATGAGTGCACACATGAGCACACTTGCACCCACCTGCATTTTAAAAAATGGCTGTATGACAGTGTGCTCCATGGCTGAGGGGCTGAAGTAATGTGAATGCTTGACCAGATATGGCCGTGTGGGTAACCCGCAGCAGAATGTGCTGTCTGGATTATGCTCTAAAACATTTTAAACTGGCACAATTAGAGGTGGTGCCATATTGCACCAAACTGCCAGTGTGATCACACACTGAGTCTAACCCTAACAAAGTAGGGTTTAGTGCTGATGCTATTTGTATTTTAGCCCTGACTGAGAGCAGTACGGGGAAGGCTAGGAAGAGGACTGGGTAGTTAAGGATTAGAGATGAGGGATTAGAAGACCTCAAATTATTTGCTTTTTAAGGAGAGGGTCAGAGTTAGATTTGGGCTGACCACTGGAAAAAAAGGTAGAAAAGCTGTCAGAGAAATTAAAAGAAAGCAGGATGAAACATATGCACAACTAGGCTGTCGTTTGGATAGGTTGAGGGAAGCAAAGTACAGGCATTTGAAGCACTGATGCTAACCAATTAAATTCCTTGGAGCAGCCTGTCACTCAAGGCTCTCTGGCTCTGTGAGGAATTAACCCTTCACAGTCCATTATCTGTTTACACAGCACTTAAAAGGTTTTAAAGTGCACTCTGTCACACCATGTAAACATGTTCATTCAGGATCTAAACCCACCATTTGAACTTGGTTGATAAAGCACACACTGTGGTTTCACAAGACAGAAGGCGTCCAGGCATACTTCTGACATTGTCCCTAGTGTCACCCATACCAAGCTCCGCCTACCCAGATTAGCCAGTGCAAAGCTGATAAAACTAGCATTTTTTTCAAAGCAAACCAGGATCTGAGTGTTGTCTGAGAGCTGAATCCTATTTCACAACTATCCATGGGCTAGCCAGCCTCCAGGTAGAGCCTGGGGTTTTCCTGGAAAGACAACTGATCTTCAGTCTTCAAAGACAAACTCGTCTGGAGGCAATGACAACTTCATTCAATGACCTCTATGACATCACATCTGCACGGGGTTCTCTCCCCTCCCCTCTTTCAACTCTGCCCGCCCAGTTTCCTGGAATTTCCCAAACCAGAATTTGCAGCCCTAATAATTAACTATGGGTTTGTATTATGTCTGAATAAGCCAACGTAAGGCAGCTTTGCCTATCCATAGGAGGAGCATCATTGCAGCAGTAGCAACTCACTTAAAGAGGACAGTCTGTTGAGTTTCTTCACCGTAAGAGAGACTTCCACATGAGTAATAGGTTGCTTGTGAGGGAAGCAAGGCCTGATCACAAGCCAGGAAAGGGAGTCGGGAAAGGAGCACACGAGGCTGCTTTATATACCCAATTAGATTCTTGGTCCATCGAAGTCAGTATTGTCTACTGGCAGCAGTTCTCCAGGGTCTCAAGCTGGGACTCTTCACATCACCGGCAACCTGATCCTTACTGGAGATGCCCGGGATTGAACCTGGGACTTTCTGCACGCCAAGCAGATGTACTACCAATGACCAACCGCCCCTCTGCAATGGCTGTGGCTGGAGGGAGACATATAAAAGTCTGTGTGGGGAGGATCAGTTTGGAGCTAGCGTCCCCCAAAATATTAGCAGTCAGCAGAGGATGCCTGATAGTTTCAATGCACATTAAGAAGAGGGAAAGGTTTCATTATTTATGCCGATCTGCCATCATTAAAACCTAGTTTAATTTATATATAATTGTGTGTTCATTCCAGGATGCGGGGGAAAGAAGCGGAACCTGCTCCAGTGGGGAGGGCAGGCTACAAATAAATAAATAAACAGAATTCATTCTGGCGGACACTGATAGTGCAATGCTAAACAGAGCTATGCCAAATCAGTTGACTGTGCTGCACCGCAAGCACCCGTCTGTTTCCCCACTGTTTTTCCACAACCACGTTGGAACTTTAATCTCCCTCTGCATTGCATCCCGCTTTCAGTTTCCTTGTGCATCTGGCTATTTTGGAGCTTCTGCATAGTTTTATGGCCCAAAGCCAATCTGCACACAGCATGGAGGGCAGGTAGAGGAGCAGCCCAGGGAGGTCCTCTGCAAGTCTGATGCTTCTAGCTTCCAGAGGAGGGCATTTGACACACTCCTCCATCCTTTGCACATTGGACCCTAGGAAGGGATCTTTTCCCACTTCCCCAAAGCCAATCTGCACAAAACTTGGAGGGGGATGTATTAAAAAGGATTGCCCATTGGAAACAATGGGAGAGGCTTGAAGGCCTGTTTGCTTTAGTTGTTGCTGTTGTTGTTTTAAATTAAAACCCTTAGGGTCCATGCTACCTCTAAGCTGTGAAGTCCTGTGAGCAAAAATTCTACTTTGTGAGCTACTGGCATTCAAGTTGTAAGCGAGCGATTTGGCTATTGCATACATTAGTTTACTCTGGAGCCATCCTCCCTGAGCAAAGACAACAGACCAGCTAGCCAGCCAGCCATCGAGTTGGCGTCCTTCTATGGGTCATGCATGCTTGGAGTAGCCCACCGGCAGCTAGCCAAAGGGGGTGGGAGAGTGGGGAGGAGAGGAGAGAAAGGGTAGGGTGCAGTGTGCCCCATCCCTTGCTCATGCACTTGGCCAAGTTGGTGGCAATTGGATGCCCCCTCCACAGGTCACAAGGGATGTTAAGCACAATTAAGCAAAAAAAAAGTGAGTTTCGGTTGTAGATGCAGAACGCATACACAAAAATAAACTGGAGAAAAAAATAATAATGCAGAGGGCATGGACACAAAATACAAAGTTAACCTTAAAGGCTCGACTGCTCAGATTCTCCGGAGTAAGCCACAGTGAGCTGTTAGTGCAGAAAGGGCCCAACTCTTCACTAGGAGACAAACCAAAAATTTTCTCAGCTTTCATGCAGCAATACAAATACTGAGTTTGCTCATTTGAGGATGGATTTTAGTTGTGCATCTCTCAGTGATTAGGTTTTGGTGACAGTCCAAGGTTTTGTTATGAGTGACTTCCAAACCTCCTTTTTAAAAATGGGTGACGCTCGCAAGCTTTTGATCACTTCATGTGAAGACGCGAGTCACTGGCAAAGACACGCTAGGAAAAGTTGAAGGCAGCAGGAAAAGAGGAAGACTCAGCATAAGATGCATCGACTGAGTAAGGCAGTCAGCGGCAGGATGTTTTGGAGGTCATTAACTCATAGGGTTGTCCTAAGTCAGAAGCAACAGAAGATAGCACAGGCCACATCTCAAGTTTCTCGACAACGCAGTTGGCTGGCAAACAGAAGACACCTGCAGATTTGGGGGGTGGAACTCAGAGAGGGCAGGGTTTGGGGAAGGGAGGGACCTCAGAAGGGTACAATGCCATAGTCCACCTTCCAAATCAGTCATTTTTTTTTTCAGGGAAACTGATCTGTAATAGCAGGAGATCACCAGGTGCTACCTAGAGGTTGGCATCCCTACAAGAAACCCTGGCATGGGCTGAATGAAAAGCTACCCAACAGTCACTCCTTAAGGCATTGCTCATGAAAGACTTCTTAGGGTCACATTGAACCACATTTGGTCCCAGCCAACTGGCCCCGCCGGCCACCGCCTGATGGAAAGTAGGGAGAAGCATGCTGGTGTGTGTGTGTGTGTGTGTGCCAGGTGGCAGCCGGCGGGGCTCGGGGCCCGGAGTGGAGCGCAGGGCATTTTGAGTAACCAGGGCCATTGGGGCCCATGCGCTCAAGCAAGAAGCGGAGAAAAAAAAAACAGAAGGATGATCAGATGGCCCTTATCACAATCATTGAGAGAGAGGGCTGTCCAGATTGGCAAAATCGTGGGTTTAAAGTGCAACTACCAGGAAAGTAGTTGATTTTCCCAGGGTCGGAAAACATGCTAGAAACCCGGGAGTAAGCCCGCTTCGGTGCGGGAGTAGGATCGGCCGGTATGATCAGGCTATTTAAGTCCGGGAGGGAACAGCATTGAATCCCGATTTAAAGGACCATGTGACCTCAGCCTAAGCCTCTGAGAAGCGAGGTGCCTGTGTTTCTCAGCCTCTACTGAGAGTGGACAGAATTGTTTTTTCTTTATTCAAAATGTTTATATTCCACTATTCTCCTGATCTGCCAGACTCAAGTAATATTTATTTTATTTGTTCAATTTATATCCTGCTCCTTCCCTGGCCAAGCAAGGAAATCAGCATTGCAGTTTTTTTGGGAAAAAAACATTAAAAGCTTAACAATCAAACTACTATGTCCGATGTCACCCAGCAATCCTTTACAAGTAGGCAGCTGGGAGGCACAGAGAAGTTCACGGCCCAATAGTAAATGGTGGGAGGCCAGCTGATCTCGCTAGCTGTTGCTGTCCTCAGTAGGGTTGCCAACTCCCCATTGGGGGGGGGGTGTTCCCCAGTTTCAGGGCCCCTAATCTGCCACCAGTCAGTTGGCCAGCTGGGGGAGCCCCACAGCCTAAGAGTCACAGTGCACCCAATGGGCCCGGGGCAATGACATCACACGGAGGGTCACCATAGAGTTTTTATCCAAATACTAGAGCGTCCCCCAAACAACATGCCCGGTGTCATCATTTCCGGGGAATGTTGTTTCAGTGTGCACGTAGAGCGTATGCACCAGAAGAATTCCAGAGCCAGCCTGGAGCCCCCCACCGGGGTTAAGGTAAAATCTGGCAACCCTAGTCCTCAACTATATGCCCTCTGGAACATCTCAGTCTTACAGGGCCTTCAGAACTGAACCAAGTCTTGCAGGCCCTGCGTCTCATTAGACAGAGAGTTCTACCAGGTTGGGGCCAGAGCTGAAAAGGCCCTGTTCCTGGTCAAGGACAGCCAAACTGCTTATGAACAGGCTAAAGAGGAAGATATTTCAGCTTACACATTAAATCCAAAGCTCCTTGTCAAAATGGCCTATAGCAGCTAGCAAGAGTGTCAGCCTAGGACTGGGAAGACCTGGGTTCAAAACAGTATTCAGCCTTGAAGCTTGCAACGCTTGGTCACCTTGGCCCAGTCACTCTCTTAGCCTAATCCGCTCCACAGGGCTGTTGTGAGGAAATAACGTTACGATGCCCATAGCTCCTTGGCAGGGTTGCCAATTCCTACTTGAGAAATACCTGGAGATTTGGGGGTGGAGCCTGGGGAGGGGCCTCAGCGTGGTATAATGTCATAGAATCCATCCTTCAAAGCAGCTGTTTTCTCCAGGGGGGACTGATCCCTGGATCAATTGTAATTCTGGGAGGTCTCCAGGCCCTACCTGGAGGCTGGCAACCCTACTCTTTGGAGAAAGGGAAGCCCAGCAATGAAATAAATCAATGAAACTTGGCCAGCTGGATCATTTGAAGCTTACAGGATTCAGGGAGGGGATGCACCCACAGCAGAAGGAGAGAGGAAAGCGAAAAACATCCTTGCAAGGAGAAAACCAGCAAATCCAGCAGAGAGGCTCGATCCTATCCTACTCCTTTCTATGCTAGTTTTCTATGTGCTCGGATTTTTGTAATTCAGACCTCTCATCTGAATAATAAGAGAATAATAGTCTAATAAGAGAATGTGTGGCCTGGTCTATGCATGCAGCGGAATGGGGTAGGAATGAGATAGAGTTGTCCTAATTCAGATCTAGACCAGGCCACACTCTCTTTTAGTGGACTGCATTCTTCTTCTTGAAGAACCACCTTGAGTTGATTCCCCCCTGGAAAACCATGTGATGAAAAGATCTTGTGAAAGGGACTCCATCTGATGAAGCCAATACTTATCCACCTTGGCATCTGTTAGTGGAAGATCCATTATCCCAGTGATAAAGCAGATATTTTGCCTAAAAATTAGGGTTGCCAGATCTCTACCTGGTATCCAGTGTGTGGGGGGGAGGCTGTGTGTCCGGGAGACTTGTGATGATGTCACATCATTGAGGTACCATAGAGTTTAAAGCCCAAATGCTAGAGTGTCCCCCGACAACGTGCCCGGTGCAATTTAGGTACTTTGGAGGTGGAATTCCTGCTGGTGGCTGGATCTGGGCTGGTGGGTCAGGGGACCTTAGAGCGGCAACCCCCTCCCAGGGGGACCTGGCAGCCCTAGTTGCCAACCACTGGATAGGGCCTGGAGATCTGAAATCACAACTGATCTCCAGACTACAGAGATCAGTTCCCCTGGAGAAAATGGCTGCTTTGGAGGGTAAACTCTATGGCATTGTACCCTGCTGAGGCCCCTCCCCTCCCAAACTCTGCCCTTCACTGGCACTGCCCCCCCCCCCCTAATCTCCAGGTATTTTCCAATTCAGATTTGCCAAACCTCTCTTAGATTCATTCCTTGACCTCTCCAAGATTAGCGGAAAAACCCTTCCGGAGTCCTTGGAGAGCCAGTCAGAATGAACACTACTGGCATGAATGAACCAATAATCTGATTTACTCTAAAACCACTCCTAATCCCCTAAACACATTCAAAGAGACATCTCTGTAAGCAACCCGCACACTGAGTGACTGTCACCCATTCTATTCTGCTCCAGGAGACAGAACATTAGACACTGCCAAGATGTCAAGGTCATGACACTCCCCCGTACAAACATGCGATGCGCAGCCTCCTCTCCTTCCGCCGCAGCGCTGCCGTCAACCATGCTCCCCAAATGTGCTGCTAATGGCATCATTACTGTTCTGTTCCAGATTGCTAACAGATGCTCTTGATAAACTTCATAGCAGATGAAATTCTAAAGGAAATGAAGCGGAGAACTTCAAGGGGTGCAGTTGCCAGCAGGCAGAGGAATGCTTGACAAAAAGCCTTTGAAATGGCCCCATAAGTATGGGGACAAGTAGTTTAGGAGTCCCGATGAAGAACTGGAAGTGGTTGCTTAAAAAGTTGAGCCTTAAGATGCAGTGGCACTAGGGATCAACAGAAGCCCCCCTCCCCCCAGTTCCTTTCTTTGCTTTCCCATGGGCTGGCTCAGTTACCTGGCTTCTGCTGCAACTTGCAGACTTTCTAAGATCCATACTCAGCCACAACAGTCATAGGGTGTCCTCATGCCAATCACTTTCCTTCCATTACCCTCATGGGATTGTGGGATTGTTGTGGGGATAAAGCCCCCCCCTCCCCGGAACTATGTACAGTGGCCTAAAACCTCCATGGAGAAAGGGCAAGACTGATTTTAAGCCACAATCTTCTAGTCCAGGGGTGGCTTCTACCCCCACTAGAGCTGCCAACCTCCAGGTGTCACCTGGAGCTCTCCTGCTATTACAACTGATCTCCAGGCAGTAGGGATCAGTTGACTGCTTTGGAAGGTGGACTCTATGGCATTGTCCCCTACTGAGGTCCCTCTCCTCTCCAAATGCTGCCTTTCCCAGATTCCACTCCCCCCAAATCTCCAGGTATTTCCCAACCCAGAGTTGGCAACCCTAATCACTGGAGCAGGAGGATCATTGTCCAGCCTTCCAGATCCAGTCAGCAGCAGATGTCAGCAGCAGGGCCCCGCAAAAGTGACTGAGGAGGCAGGAGTGTGCCAGGAGGGGGCTCAGCATCTGACTGGGCGCAGCCCAAAAGCTTGCCACCCAGCACACTGGGGATGTCCAAGGGTTGCCAGCCATGCTCCCTCTAAGGTGTAGAATCTTGTGAGCAAAAGTTCTACTTTGTGAGCTATTGGTATTCAAGTTGTGAGTGAGCCATTTGGCTACGGCATCAATTAGTTGGCTCTGGAGCCATCCTTCCTGAGCTAAGACCAAAATGTGTGAGTCAGAGGCTAAAAAACTGTGAGCTAGCTTACGCTAACTCAGCTTAGAGGGAACACTGGTTGCCAGCTCTGGGTTGGGAAATACCTGGAGATTTTGGGGGTAGAGCCTGGGGAAGGCAGGGTTTGGGGAGGGACCTCAGCAGGGTACAATGCCATAGAGCCCATCCTCCAAAGCAGCCATTTTCTCCAGGGGAACTGACCTCTGTAGTCTGGAGAATAGTTGTAATTCTGGGAGATCTCCAGCTGCCACCTCAAGCTTGGCAACCCTAGATGTTGGTGGCCTCCATGAGGAAGGCGAAGAAGGAGGCAGCGGGGAGAAAGTGTGGGGGGAGCAGCTGTACAGCTGGCAAATGAGCCCCCCGGGATCTCAATCTGTGCTGAGCTGGGAGGAGGAGGGGATGGGCAACGGGCAAATGTTACCCTTTGCAAGCCCGGCCAGGCCTCAAGTGCCAACCTTTGTAATCACCCAGGGAGGCAGGGCTGCAGATGGAGAGCTCCAGACTGGCACCGCATTGGTTGCAAGCCCTGCTAGTTGGGAGGGCCCAGCCCTTGGGGGGAGAGAGGGTTGGAGGAGCCCAGGGACGCCCCTCCTCCAGGGAGACATTGTGAGAGCAGACCAGAAGGAGGGATCTGGGGAGCAAGAAGAAGGTCCATCTCTAGACCTGTGTGGGGAAGTCCTAGGGTTGCCAAGTGTCCCTTACTTACCGGCGGGGGGGGGGAGTACTCCATTGTCCGGGAGTATCCTGGGCATGCGCGCAAAGCGCGCGCGCCTGGCGATGTCACCCAGAAGTGACGTCATCACGTTGGGGGCGTTGCCAGGGCAACGCTCTGGCAATCGCCCAAAACTCTATGGTATCAAACCCAAAACTCTATGGCCCTGGCAACGCCCCCAACGTCAGGGCTCGATTTCAGCAGGAACGTGCAGGAATGCCGTTCCGGCTGGCCTCCGAGCCTGCCCCGCCCCCTCCCTGCCCGGCCTGAGCTTTTTACACTTAAAGGGAAAGTTCCTGCAGAGCCAGCAGGAATAAGCTCCACCGGGTGCTTTCCCTTTAAGAGCAAAAAAAGCCAGCAGGCGAAAGCCCCGCCCAGAGATTAAGCACAGGGGCTAGGCTTTCTGCATTTGGCTTGCCGACGTTGCGTGGCTTTCCCTGCTCCAGTAAGTTCTCTGTTGTCTTTTCCCTCTCTCTCTCTCTCTGCCCCCCCCACCTTTCTTTCTGTCTTTCTCTCTCTGGCCCCACCTTTATTTATTCCTTTCTCTTTCTCTCTCTCCCTCCCGCCTTCCTTTCTCTATCCTCCACCTACATACCTTCCTTCCTTCCTTTCTCTGTCTGTCTACCTTCCTTTCTTCTTCCTTCCTTTTCCTTCCTTCCTTTCTCTCTCTCCCCTCACCAACCTCTTCCTTCCTTCCTTCTTTCCTTCTTTCCTTCTTTCCTTCCTTCCTTCCTTCCTTCCTTCCGTCCTCTGTCTGTCTACCTTCCTTCCTTCCTTCCTCCTTCCTTCCTTTTTCTTCCTTCCTTCCTTTCTCTCTCTCTCCCCCCACCTACCCCTCCCTCCCTTCCTTCCTTCATTCTTCCTTCCTTCCTTCCTTTCTTCCTTCCTTCTGTTCTTTCTGTTTTTATTAAAAAAATTGAAAAGGGGGGGATGTAAAAAAGCAGAGAGCCCAAGAAATGCTGGTTTTGACAATATCTTTAATTTTTGAAAATCTCTTTAGTTTTCTCATGGCATCTTCTGCTTAAGAAAAGTAACTTTGAAGCCTGAGTTCATTGTTGTGTCTTGTTGGGAATGGCTTGGAAATATATGTGTGTTTAAAGTCTGTATTAAAGTGGTTTGGTGCTTACTGCCATGTAAGAGAAAACATCTGAAAAAGTAGCTTCATTGTTGTGTGTGTTGTCAGAACACTTGACTGTTGCATGGGGGACATCTTTGGGGGACATCTGCAGAGAAACAGAGTTGAAACTAAAAATGAGCATGGTCAGCTGCACTTTGGAGATTGCCTGTTTTGTGACATTTTAAAAAGTGGGCAGAGTTTCTGAAGAAGATGATTGTCCCTCTTCTCCTGCCAATGGATTGACATCTGCCTTTAATGGGCCAGCAAAGTTGATGTTCTTAAACCTCTTAATAAGAGAGATTTCCGCTTCTGAGGAGTTCCAACGATTGGTGATCTTGTGATGGTAGTGATACTTTTATGTGGTAAAGACCACCTGTTCACAGGATAATTTTACCTGTGGGACAGACTCTGCATGGTAACCACTCCACTGGTACATAATTGCTTGTAAAAAGTATTCTAGTGTAATAATTCAGGTGGGTAGCCGTGTTGGTCTGAAGCAGCAGAACAAAGTTGGAGTGCAAAGTTTCTTCCAAGGTATAAGCTTTTGTGTGCATGCACACATCTTTCATCTGAAGAAGTGTGGGTGGCACATGAAATCTTATACCTTGAATAAAATTTTGTACCTTGAATAAAATAGTCCACAAACTACTCCCATCCAGTGCATCCACAAACCTAGAAGAAGAAGAGATTGGATTTATACCCCGCCCTTCACTACCCAAGGGAGTCTCACGGCGTCTTTCAAACTCCTTTCCCTTCCCCTCCCCACAACAGACACCCTGTTAGGTAGGTGGGGCCGAGAGAGCTCTGAGACAACAGCTGGTACAGAGCTATGGCTTGCCCAAGGTCATCCAGCAGGTGCAAGGGAGGAGTGGGGAATCAAACCCGGTTCTCCCAGAATAGAGTCCACACACTTAACCACTACACCAAACTGGCTCCTAGTATTGTTCTGCCTGTGAACTAGGGTTGCCAACTCCAGGTTGAGGAAATCCCTGGAGATTTGGGAGTGGAGGGTGCAGTTTAGGGGAAGGAGGGACCTAAGCAAGGCATAATGCCATGGACTCTAATTTCCAAAGCAGCCATTGACCTGATCTCTGTAGTTTGGAGCTCAGTTGTAATTCCAGGAGATCTCCAGACCCCACCTGTAGGTTGGCAACCCTAAAAATTCATATTCAGCGTACTAGTACTGCAGGAAGGCAACCTGATTTCCATGGGAACCTAACCCTTAGGAATTGATTCCAATCCAGTGTGGGAATAATTGTTGGACATAAGATATTGGTTCAGGCAAGGTTTTGTATAGATGGGACAGAAAATAATGTTTTTATTGGTTTTGTCAAAACTCTTTTGACAACAAGGTAAACAGAATAAGAAGCAAAAGGTGGATGTGGCTGGATGACCACACTTCTGGGAACACTGGGTGTAGCCTAATATGTTAATGAGCTGTGCTGTCAGGGGTGTGGCCTAATATGCTAATGAGTTCCTGCTGGGCTTTTTCTACAAGAAGAGCCCTGCCCAACTTAATGACGTCACCTCCGGGTGACGTCATTACGTTGGAGAAGGGGGGTGGGGTTCCCCCGCCGGCCAAATGCTGGCTGGCGGATCGGGAACCCCTGTAGCGGGGGATCCCCCGCCCCCCGGGCTGACTTGGCAGCCCTAGGAAGTCCGCATGGTGGCAGGGGAGTGGGGACTGGGTGGATGTCACAGAGGCACTCCCCAAAGGTCATTACCCAGGAAAAGGGAAACCTTGGAGGGCACTGCAACCCCAGACTCTGCCCAGGATCCCCTGGGCACAGACGCTTCTCCCCCTGCAGGTTACTGCTCTGCTCATGCTCTCATGTGCTCTGATCAGAACACGGCACAAAAAGGGGTCTTGACGTAACCAAGGAATTGTTTCAAGGTTCTTTTATGTGTGGTGCTTTATGTGCAGCCGCCTAGAACCGGCATCACTGATTAGGCGGGATACAAATCCAGATAAACAAATAATAACAATGTCTAAGGGGCACTGAGGTTGCTATTGCAAGAGGAAGGCAATGGCAAACCACCGCCATTCATCTCATGCCTGGAACACCCTGGAAAAGAAAATGTACAGAAAATGGACATTATGTTGGGAAAAATAGTCAAAATACTTAAATATTCAGAGTTTCAATAGATCTTTGTTTCACTGGAGAGGAGACGTTTCTTTCTGTTTAAAAAACGCTTTATTTCTAAGGGTAAGGGTTCACCAACAAAATAACAATGTATTTAGGAGCTACATTTTGCATCCTACTCTTTACAAGGCATGGCCAGACAATAATGGAGATTCCTCCTTCTTCTTTACCCCTAGAAGGAAGTCACCTGAATACCGTAACCAATCAATACATCAATGCTCCTTTACATTCGTGGGCTTTTCTTACATTGGCTGTCTGCCAGGTTTCCCTTCCAGGTCAGTCTAAACAACAGCACTGAAGGTAAACAAGTCAACCCTATAATGACTGGAACGTGAGACCTTGCAAACACATACATTTCCAACATGTTATGTGCTCGCATCTTAAGATAGTCATGTGTGATTGTTCACTGTTCCGTTGCTGTGCTTTAAGCAATGCACATATATGCTCATATCTCAAGATGGTCAAGCAATGGCATTCCTTGCTGCACGGCATTTCAATCGCAGTGCCGGTGCTCCTGTGGGCATCGGTAATCTGCAAAAACAGAGAGAGAGGGAGGGAGGGAGATGTGAACTGAAAACTGTGGCAACATGTTCAAGACCACTGTGCCTGTAAAAAATCCGGGGATCAAAAATGAAAACGGAGCAGATCGCTAATGCACTGTTGTTTGTAGTGGGATGCCGAAGATGATCCATGTGACATTCAGCACATGATGCAGTTGCACATCAGCCAATGCTCACAGCCCCAAAAGGCCTAATAACAGTAACAGGTCTCTAAAAACGGAGTACTAAAGATGCACAGGGAGAAAGCTGAGTGGTAGTGAATGGATCAAACAAGGAGCTCTGGAGAAGGCATGGTAGGCCCTCTCAGCCTGCAGCGGACATGGCTCTCACCCCCACTAGGTGCAACACCTCCCCCCTCTTTCAAAGTCAACAAAACAAGGTCTCTCCACTTTGTCTCTCCTGCTCCGCAGCCTGTTTCTCACAATTTCTGCATGCCCAGTTTGTGAGTCAGGCAGCGAAATTTCCACTGGGAAACAAATGGCAGCGCTATTAGCTATCCAGTGGAGAAAAAGAGATGAGGTGCGGAAGGATGTTTTATTATGATTTTTTTCTTTCTTTTTCGTATTGCCAGCATGGCTTGGAGACCAAGGAGAGAACGGGTTGACCAAGAAAGGAGGGGTAGGGGGAAGCCGGGGAAGAGGACAGAGAAGCAGTGTGTAATGGAACGGAAAGGAAAGTGGAGAGAAAATGAGATGGAGAAATAGAGACGTATGACACAGGAGAATGTCTCTGAAATGAGGTTGTCATCAGGCGCAGTAGGGGGATGGAATGGGGTAAAAAAAATCCCCCGCTATTGTCTCTCCTCTCATCCCATTCTCTTTTCCCCCTCCTCCTTCCAATCATCAGGACGAGATGATCTCCTTTTGTACTCGATCCTGGCTGTGGCCTTCAATTTCTTCCTTTTAATGGGAAAAAAGGGGGACCAGATTTATACAGATTGCTGTTCCTTCGCAACTTCCGACCCTGTGGAAATATGACCCGTGTTGAAACCGACAACCTTTGCAAGGGCGTGCTGGGAAACCAGAAACTCCGAAGCCGTCATTCCGGAGGAGCCGCCACGCTCGCCCGTCTGTCGGAAGAGATAATAAGTGGTGTGGCACCTCCATGATTAAGCGGCACTTGCTTTTCTATGGAGCGGCTTGATTCAGCATGAAATGGGCTGCAAAGATGGTGGGATTGGAGAGACACTGTGAAGCCAAGTTGTCAAGGTGAGAATTAAAGAGGAGCTGTCAGAAATGACGAGGGGAAAGAGGGTGCCTGAGCCCAAGGCCTGGGTGAGCTTCCTGGAGGCTTGTATGGCAGCATTTCACTGAATGATGAAAACAGAAGAACCTTTACAGTTGTAGCTATGGCTGGCGGTCTCTGGGAATTACAACTGATCTTCAGGAGACATAGGCTGCGGTCACACTGGCAGCTTGGCATGGTATGGTGGCACCTCAAATTACACCTGTTTAAAGTATAGCGTAGCATTTCATCCAGACCACAAGCCTTGTGGCAGGTTACCCACGCAGCCATTCTGTGGGGGATCATCCACATTAGTGTTGCACTTCAACCATGGGACAAGCTGTAAGGGTGCTTTTTGTTTAAATACAGGCAAATGGATGTGCATATGCTCTCATGTGCCAGTCCCCAGTGTGATGATGTCCTGGTGCGAAAGACGCCAGATTGGCTGTTACTAAAACTTGGGCCTTCTCAGTGGTGGCTCCACACTGGTGGAATGAGCTCCCGGAAGACATTAGGGCCCTGTGGGACCTTTTACAGTTTCACTGGGCCTGTAAAACAGAGCTCTTCCACCAGGCTTTCGATTAGGAGCCGCCACTGACGAATGAGCCATTGGAAACTGCCCATGCTAGGGCCCTATGCTACAATGTTAGATTGCCTCTTTGTATCAGATCATTCACATAAAACATCATCTGCACATGGCTAGCACTTTATGCTATTTGTTTTTATGTAATTGTATTGTATTTATTGTATTTTATTGTTTTGCCGCATCTTAATTGTTGTACGCTGCCTTGAGCCAGTTCGTCTGGCAAGGCGGGATATAAATTGAAATAAATAAATAAATAAATGTCACTTCTGTGTGATGTTATCATGTCGGGGATGTCCCCATCCCCTCCAGAAACACCCCTCAAAGTCCCCCACCAGGGACTAGAAAGGACCAGGCAACCCTAGACTCCACCCACAAAATCTCCAGGTATTTCCCAGTCTAGAGCTGGCAACCCTAGAGGATACCCTGATGTAAGGACATTGGTGGGCTGCCTCATCAATTTTATATCAGGACAATGGGATGTATCCTGTGTTAGGCTGGGGGAAGTTCCTCTAAGCTAAAGAGTCTTCCTCAAACTGAAGTGCTCTTCCATTGGGTTTCCAAGTCTAAGCTAGGAAATTCCTGGAGATTTGGGGATAGATCCTGAGGAGGGCGTATGAAGAGTAGAGGGAACTCAGCAGGGATGTGATGCCATTGAGTTTAATCTAGTCTACTCTCTGAAGCTGCCATTTCTCCAGGGGAACGCATCTTTGTAGTCTGAAAATCAATTGTAATTTCAGGAGAACTTCAGGCCTACTCTAAAGGTTGACCATCCTAACTTCAGCCTAAAGGACCCTTCATCCAATCTGAGGAAATCTTCAACCATCGCTTTGTGGAGTGGTCGGATTACAGGCCAGTATCTCACCACGTCATTTGCCATCATTATGGGCAATGGCTTCAGGTTTTATCCTCAGAGAGGCATGTCCTCTGCTAGCTCAGTTCCAGCTTCAGGGAAGCCTCTGTAGTCATGTTCATTCAAGGTGTTACTTGTTACAGTTCTGGAATCAACAGTCTGTAGAAAGTAAGAGCTGCTGCTAGGCAACGTGTCCCTTCCTGTCTTTCCACCAACTTGTTGCCCTGCCTACTTCCTCCTCTGAGAGTATGCCTCCCATTAAAGCCAGCTATCCAACTCATGTTCTTTTCTCACTGAGACACCAGTGTTTCACTGTCACATGTTTACTTCTGCTTGGGATGGGGGCAGGATCCCTTGATGGTTACTGTGATGGTTGTTTAAGGAAGTATTTCAAGGCATTTTTTATTTTGTTACTAAGTTATGAGGAGCTCTGGATAGCCCAGGCTAGTCCTACCTTGTCACATCTCAGAAGCTAAGCATGTCTGGCCCTGGTTAGTATTTGAATGGATGACTGCCAAGGAGGCCTAGGGTCATGAAACACAGGCAGGCCATGGTAAACCACCTCTGAATGTATCTTGCCTTGAAAACCCAATGGGGTCGTAGGCGTCAACTTCAGGGGGGCCGGGGAGCTGGAGCCCCCCCCCCAACTTTTCCAGGAGGTGTTGAGCCTCCACAGGAGACAATGGACTGTGGTGTCTCTGGCCCAGCTCCAGCTCCCCCACCCCGGGAAATTGGAAAGTCTATGCCAGTGATGGTGAACCTTTTAGAGACCAAGTGCCCAAACTGCAACCCAAAACCCACTTATTTATCGCAAAGTGCCAACACGGCAATTTCACCTGAATACTGAGGTTTTCGTTTTAGAAAAAAAAAACAACTCATACATTAACATCTTTTGTCTTAAAAGAAAAACACAATAACAGAGCTTTCAATGATACAAACAACTTTTTATTGAAAGGTAAAAGTTTGCATTTGGCATGCTTTTGAACAATTAATGTGATTTTTGCTGTCCAATCTTGCGAACTCTGTGCTGGGGCAATGGCGTGCATGCCCACAGAGAGGGTTCTGAGTGCCACCTCTGGCACGCATGCCATAGGTTCGCCACCACTGGTCTATGCCCTTGAATGAGGTCACCATAAGTCAGCTGCAATTTTATAACAGAAAAAAGAAGTATGAGGAAGGGTAGAAGAAGGATTCTGCTCTAGAGATCCTGTGACTCAGACAAGAAGTGGGTATCCTGTTTCTGGAAACTATGACAGCTGATGTCATCTGCAGTCACAGATGGTCTCTATGGGACAAACTCATACCAACTCTAAAATAGTTGTCTTCTACCTGTAGGCTGGAACTGTAAATAGGTTGCATCTTACCAGTGTAGGTCTGTCCCCATAATATTTATAGCTCTCGTTATTTAAAAAAAATAAAATAAAACAAGGAAGTTGGGAGAGGAGAGGGGAAGAGAAGGAGAAAGCAAGTGAAGTATGTTTACACTCCAGATTTATTACAGTTCATACCAACTGAAGTGCCATAGCTTCCACCCAGTCTCCTTTTAAATTGTAGTTTTGGAGCAGAGGGGCTACAAATTTTATTAGGAATCTTTGTCTTCCCCAAGATAACTATAATTTGCAGTGCTCCTAAGGAGAAGGAATGGCTGTATGGTTGTGCCTTGGAAGACAGAGAGAGAATGAAGAGGGACATTGTATGTATAAAAATTTAAATGCAGTTCCACATTACAGATTTGAGTTAAAGGTAGGCCCTGAATCTAGCAGTGTTGAAAACTACAGTATGGCCACAGTCAGATGTGCCTTTCAATCTGACACAGTGACGAATGCCTGATAGATCTAAAGGGCACGATCAGACAGCAACATCTGAGAAAGGTTCTGCAGCTATCAGCACCCCGTGCTGCTCCGCCATGGAAATGGAGTTAAAAGACACCGGGGAAAGTCCAGTCCTAATGCTTGCCGTTGGACCATGGATGAACTTCCCCCTGTCTGATCGCTCAAGAATGCACTCAAGCCATCAGGATGGTCTGCCCACTCCATCCCAACTCAGTGCTGTTTCCCCACCCCCTCGCTTAGCAGTATGCACATAACTGCATACTCCATAGAGAACTCTCAGTGTGGAGGTGTGATTCTTTGTTTATGCACAAGAGAAATAAAAGGCAAACCCCCACCCCACTCACCCAAACATGTAATCTAATCAGGCAGTGACGGGCTGAGCAGGCAGCTACAAAGGATGTGTGATCTTGCAACTCCATGTCAATTTGTACCAGGGGAAATAGGTCCGCTTCCCCTCCGCACCAAATGGTGCATCTGACCGTGGCCTATGTGTGGTAAAGGAACAGTGTGGGACCTATTGCATGATTACTCTTCCTTTTAAACTAGAGTTAAAACTGAAATGCCTTGGCCATCTGGTGCATGAGAAAGACTGTGATTCCCAGCAACAGAACATGGGCTTCCTTTTAGCACATAGTGGCAGCAAAAGGGGGGCGGGGGGAGAGATGTTGTTTGAAAGATTGTCTTGACTGCCTTTACATCAGCAAGTATATATTGTAATTTCACAGCTGTTCACATAGGAGATTGTTAGCACGATCAAACCTGAATTTTTTTAAAAAAAAAAATCTGAAATTTTGTTTAACTCAGTTATGAGCCCCAAGAGTCAAAACAGGACTTTTTAATAAAGGAGAAAGATTTATGCAATCTGAAGAGAAATCAGAATATCCCTTGGTTTTTCTACTTGCAACTAGACCACATGATCCATGGCACTGACGCATCAAAAACTCTTAATGAAGAACTCACCCCCTTTAAAAAACTCATTGACCCTAAAAACTATAAATCAAAGGGATTAATTATGACCAGCGATGACTCTCTGATCAGTCACCTGGGAGAAAAACCGCTGAGGTACCAACAACAGTGGGAACGAGACTGCAGAACTGAAATCACAAACCAGCAATGGTCGAAAATTTGGACATCCAAACAAATGTCTTCTCCTGTATTAACAACAAAACTACAAACACACAAGATCATCTCCAGATGGTATCTCACACCGGAACCATAGGCGTAGAGTATGGGGGGGCTCGAGGGCTTGAGCCACCCCCGAAATTTCCCAGGGGGGGCTCAGCCACCCCTGGGAAAACGGAGCGCCTGCCACTGTGCCTCCCCGGGTCCTTCCGAGGCCCGGCTGCCGCTGCTGGAGAGGGAGAGGGAAGGGGTGGCGGGGGGGAGAGGCACCGGCAGCAGCGGCTGGCAGGCCTCGGAAGAGCCCGGGGAGGCGGGGCAGTTTTGGGGGGGAGAACATTGCTCCAGCGAGTGCGCGCACTTCGTGCGCTAAGGGCCCCCCCCCGGGAATTTCCAAAAGTCTACGCCCCTGACCGGAACAAATATCGAAAGCAACATCTGCACACTCGCCAACGTGTTGGAAGAACTGTGGCGAAAAAGGATCATACGCCCACTGTTGGTGGAAGTGTACTTACATCAAGAAATTTTGGTTGGAAGTACTGCACCAAATAAAACTCATTACAGGTGTTGATATCCCTCTTGAATCCACATTAATATTTTTAGACATGTGGAACATCAAAAATATACATTCTCTCCAAATAGAACTTATTTCCAGTTTATTGGTTTCAGCCAAGACCTCAATAGCATCTAAGTGGAAAGCAGACAAGACCCCTACCACTACTGACTGGCTCGACAAAGTATGGGACCATCTAATATTAGAAAAAATCACGGACCACATCAAACAAACAGACATCTACCCAAAACCCTCTAATTTTGTAGGAAAATGGACTCCATTCTTGGAATATTTATATGCATCAGATATTCAACCATATAACCCTATATATCACACTCTACTCCAATGAATATTCCTGTAATCACCTGAAGACACAAACACCCAAATAAACACACAAACAAACAAAATATTTATACCTAAACAAAACTAAAACCCTCTGGAAAACACAAGATCACTCTAAAAAGCTACAATTACTACCTTCTAGCTCTGACTTACTTCAGTAATTTCAGCACAGTTAACTATTAGCTATTGATAAGGTTAGCTCATATTTTGTTTTTATTGACATTTCCCTAACACTGCAATGTTAATAACTCTGTGCAACTTGTTATTTACTCAGTTCTATGTATCTGTATTACTGAAAAAACAATAAAAAGAATTAAAGAAAAACAGGATTTTTAAAGACATATCTGACTACAGGTAGGAATATCCCGATCAACTTCAGCCTTGGCTTTCTTTCTTTCTTTGTTCGCTCTATTTTTATCCCACTTTCAACCAAAACTTGGCACCAAAAGATGCCCAAAGGAGTCACAATCCAATATGCTTTGCAGTTGAAACTGAGTACAAAATATTCGTTGGGGAGGTGATTTGCATAGGGTTGCCAGGTCTCCCCTAGCCACTGGGGGGTAGATTTGCCAGCTCCAGGTTGAGAAACTCTTGGGGATTTGGGGATGGAGCCTGGGGAGGACAAGGACCTCATTGGGGTACAGTGTCATAGAGCCTATCCTCCAAAACATCCATTTTCTCCAGGGGAACTGATCCCCTTTGGTTGGGAGATGAGCTGTAATCCCAGGGGATCCCCAGGTCCCACCTGGAGGCTGGCATCTCTAGATTTGCAGCTGACTGAAACTTGGCAGGGTGAAAAGTTGCCTCGTTGCTCCCAGTCCTCCCAATAGGCCTGTTCAAAAGTTGCTGTGAATACACATGCATTGTGTGGACAGGGTTGCCAGGCTGGGAAATACCTGGATATTTTGGGGGTGGATCATGGGAAGGTGGAGTTGGGGGAGGAAGGGACTTCAGCAGGGTATAATGCCATATAGCCCATCGTTCAAAGTAGCCATACTCTGCAGGGGAATTGTCTGGAGACCATTTGTAATTCCAGGAGATCTCCAACTACTACTTGGAGATTGGTAACCCTAGAGGGTACACTTGATCCCCCCCCCCTTGTATGTATGTTGGTGTGGCAAGGCAGCTGAAGGTCTATCATAGTTTGGCTGGTTTGACCTCGGGTCTAGGGCTGATGAGGATCTGAGGCCTCTGACTCGTGACAGCTGGATAATTCTCATGGTGCATTCAATACATGTACAACTAAATGAGTGATTTAAGTCCCACATTTATTCCCTGGTCCCTAGTTTCTTTTTTTCCCATTTGTTTTTATTTATTTTGTAATAATAATAAACATCATTAGAAAAAGCACTCAGGATTTATAAACAAACACATTTAAGAGAAGCTATATAGTCCAGTATGCTCTGTAAGGTCCAAGCACAAACTTGAGAGAAATATACATATGAACAAATGCAACATGAACAAACCAAAATCAAGGTAAGTAGCACACATTTTAACCGTAAATAAAGGTTTTGAACTTAGCATCCATAATGTTCTCCCAATCAAACTGATCGAAAATCACATTTTGCAAAACAGGGTACCATTTGTCTATAGGGTTAAGTAGTTCCCTTTCATTCGTTTTGCTGGCTGGTCCCTAGTTTCATTTGTAGAATGAACTTACATCAGCTCTTCTCACAAACAGATGTGTGCACATATAAGAGGGGTGTACTTGTGTTCACCATAACTTATGAAGAGGAAGAAAAAGACAAAGAGGAAGAGGAGGAGGAGGAAGAGGAAGAGTTGGTTTGTAGCAGCTTACAATCTCCTTCTTTTCCTCTCCCCACAACAGGCACCCTATGAGGGTAATGGGGCTGAGAGAGCTCTGAAAGAAGAAGAAGAAGAAAAAAAGAAGAAGAAAAGGAGGAGGAGGAGATTGGATTCATACCCCGCCCTACACTCGTCAGCTCAGAGCGGCTTACAAACTCCTTTCCCTTCCCCTCCCCACAACAGACACCCTATGAGGTAGGTGGGGCTGAGAGAGATCTGACAGAAACTGCTCTTTTTCAAGAACAGCTGTGCCAGAACTATGGCTTGCCCAAGGTCATCCAGCAGGTGCAAGTGGAGGAGTGGGGAATCAAACCCGGTTCTCCCATATTAGAGTCAGTGCACTTAACCACTACCCCAAACTGGCTCTGACTGACCCCAGGTCATCTAGCTGGCTCCATGTGGAGGAGGAGTCAGGAATCAAAGCAGGTTCTCCAGATTAGAGACCGCTACTCTTAAACACTGCACCACGCCGGCTCTCGCTTATATCACGCTGGCTCTCTGTACCACAATAGCCCTCTTCATGGCAGCTAGAAAGTACAGGAAAAGGGTGAGCTATAAATTCAACTGCCACCAGTTGAAAGGGTAAGCTATAAATTCAAGAAGTGTTCCCAGTATTAGTGATTGGCACCACATCAGTTTGTAGTCTCTGCCTTTTCTTGTCCACATTTATGAAGCGATACGTCAGTTGCACTGTGGCTGCGGTCCCACACATTAATAATCCAATTTCCATCCACTTTCAATCCACTTTCCAACTGGATTTTGCCCGTTCACACAGTAAAATCCAGTTGGAAAGTGCATTGAAAAGAGGTTGAAAGTGGATTACTTAGGTTGTGACCACACGCTCAGTTCACCCCAACATAGGTGCAAATGCTGAGTGGATCAAAGGAGGGCGATCAGAGGACAACATCTGGGAAGCACACTGCAGCAGTCGGCAACCCATTTTGCTCTGCCGCACAAGCGGATATAAAAACCACCTCGGAAAGTCCTGTAGCAAACAGGTTGCTATGGGCCACAGACAGACTTTCCTGCATCTGATCACCTCAGCGCACTTCCATGGTGTCGAGATAGTCTGATCAGGCTATCCCAACTCCATGCCGGGTTTTTTTAACCATTGTTGTCATAAGCACATCAGTGCACACTGCCACACACTCCATAGGGAGACCTCAGGGCAGAGGTGCACTTCATCAATTCCTCGTGTAAGTGCATTGGAAATACACAGTAACCCCTCCCCCCCAACTCACCTGCGGTTGCGTCTGATCATGCAGTGGCGGGCTGTGCCCGCACCTACAAAAGTCTGTGTGATCGCGCAATGGCAGGTAAACTTCCACCAGAGGAAATAGCCTTGCTTCCTCCCTGCTTTATCTCGGGCATGTGACGGCAACCTTTGAGTGACCGCAGCCTGTGACTACCACAATGAGGGGAAACATACTCTTGCCTCTCTCACTGACCAGAGCAAGTGTGACGACATAGGGTTGCCAGCGGTGGGCTGGGAAATTCCTGGAGATTTTGTGGTGGAGCCTGGGAAGGATGGATTTTGGGAGGGGAAGGGAGCTCAGCTGGGATGTGATGTCACTCTAGGATCTCCATTTCTCTTAGACTCCATTGCATAGCAGAGTCTGCCCTCTGGAGCTGCCATTTCCTCCAGGGGGATTGCTCTCTGTGCTGTGTAGATTACTAGTGATTCTGGGAGATCTCCAGGCCTTACCTGGAGGTTGGCAACCTTATAGAATGGTTCTTCTCTTCCTGCCAGGAGGAATAGGCCCCAGGTGTTGGTCAGAGGGTGAGCAGCCTAGAAAGCAATCCTTGCTAGAAAGAAGTTTTGCTCAAACTGCCAGTTGCTCTGTGACTTCAGCCACAAATTTGAGACTTGTTCTGATCCATCACTACTCAGAGGCTTCCGGCGATAGTTGCACCCCCTCCGCCCTAATAAAAAGACCAGCAACAGTAGGCTGGTTGCAAGTGGATTTCAAGCATTCATTAACAATTTACCATCTCATTCCAGCATCATTAAGCTGATCTCCTTCCTCTACGCTTGTCCCCCTCCATTCCCTTTCTCATGTGCCTTACCTTTCTCATTTCATAAACCTGTAGGAAGGTCTGTTGTCTTGCTTTGATTTATATACGGCACCTGACTAATTGCGGCACCCTTGAAAAAAAGAGATTGTTCAATCAATACTTCACAGCCGAGTAGGGATTTAAACAGGCTTGCAGACAGCCATTCTTGGTCACCTGAGGTGAGCAGGCAACAGCTCCAGGTAACTAGTCTAGAAAGCCTTTGTAAAAGTTTGTCCCTTTCCTTTTCGTTCAGGCCTTTGGTATGTTGTTGGTGTCAGATATACCTTTGTTTGGGTAGGTGAGCTATAATAACTTACTTTGGTGGGTTTTATTCAGTTTATTTTCGTTTATAGTCTGCTTTTTTCACTGCAAATCAAGGTGGTTTACAAGCACTATAGAACTCTTCAGTCAATCAGTAAGGTGGCTACAAAATATGATAACAGCTGAATGATAACAATGTTTGAATCTAACAGCAAAGATTCCTAGTAGAACAAAGTTATTCAGTCGCTCAGGAAGTGGATTACAAAATATAATGACATTTGAGTCTAGCAGCAAAGATTACTGGTAAAACAAAGCTATTCAGTCAAGCCACAGGTGGATTACAAAACGTAACAGCCCTTGAGTCTAACAGCAAAGACTCCTATTAAAACAACATAATGCAGTAGGGGCTAGGACTGAAGGACTGGATGAAAACAAAACAAAACACACTGCCCCTAATAGAGGGCATAGGGTTGCCAGCTATGGATTGGGAAATTCCTGGAGATTTTGTGGGTGGTGCCTAGGGAAGATGAGGTTTGGGAAATGAGGGGACCTCAAGGTATAATGCCATAGTCCATCCTCTTACTAGGGTTACCAGTGTGAGACTTCTGATTAGATCCAATAAGTCAGGCCTTGTAGTTCAAAACAAAGTCTTTATTTCTTAGTGGTCTTTCAGGAAACACTTGCGTTGTTAGTGATACCAGATACAGAAGAGGAGGAATTGATATAGTAAATTCAAACTAGAGTAAAAACGTGGGTACCAATGAAAAAAGAACAATCAAGCGCCAAAGTGTACTACCGTTACTTTCTCAGGGAAAAGGCGCGTAAGCAGAGCTACTTTCCCATCCCCGGCCCTGTGGTTTTTTCTACATGCATTCCCATGCAAAAGACACCTGGAAAAGTGGAGGCCCAGTTGCCCGAGGTTACAAGTGCAGCAACAGAGATAACATGAGTCTAGCAAAATATCTGAGCTCATTCTAGTGAAGGAGGGGTGAAGGGGGGAAGGAACTGTCAGAGCGGAAGCTGATGCTGATCTCCCACCGGGACCTGAAACTGGGATAGACATAGGGAAGCAAAACATGACAGGGACCCTGACAACCGGGTCCCCCCCCCCGCCATCTACAGGGGATGGAGGGGTAGGGTTGCTCGATCCAGGTTGGGAAACTCCTGGAGAGTTAGGGACTGAACTTGGGGAGGACAGGGACCATGATGGGGTACAGTGCCCACCTTCTAAAGCATCTATTTTCTCAGGGGGAAAACTGATTTCTGTAGTCTGGAGATGAATTGTAAATCTGGGGCAGCCGTTTTCTCTAGGGGAACTGATCTCTTTTGTCTGGAGATCAGTTGTAATCCTGGGGGATCTCCAGGCCCCACCTGGAAGCTGGCAAACCTAAGAGGTCACCTTCTGAGCCAGTCCATTACATCATGTCTAACTGGATATGGGCACGAACTGGGGAAATGATGTTTGAATCACTGCTGAACGATGAACCGAACAGGGAAGCTCATTCATGAACTGAACTGGTTTGTGATTCGTGGCCCTGCAAACTGTGTTGAAAGGGACCAGTCCCTTGCAACGGGGTTTGCAGAAAGCCTGAAAAACAGTTGAGCTCAGCTGTTTCAGGCTGTCTTGCACATTCCTTTTAAACTTTAGAGGGACTGCAAAACAACACGAAAAATAGCTGCAATAGGAGGAGGCAATCCCTTCTGTACAGCTGTTTCAGGCTGTCCTTTGCAGTCCCTTTAAACTTTAAAGGGACTGCAAACCAGCATGAAAAAACAGCTGCACAGCGGGGAGGCAGTTTTCACTGTGCAGCTGTTTTGGGCTGTCATAGCTGTACTCTCGTTACAAGAATGCCTTCCTGGACTATTCTGCTTTCCACTTTTTTTGGCAAAAGGATCAAAGCACGGGCTTGGCTCACACCTACCCTGAACTCTGTCCGTTGTTCCGCACTGACCCCCTGCCTTCTCTTCTCGTGATTCCGTTCCCTCCTCTTTCCACTGAAATTAAACTCCATCTTCAGTAATGGGCAGGTTTTAATACAGGGAAGCCTTCTGCTCAGACTTTCATTATGACCCAAAGCCTTACTCACAGGAAGCCGTGAATTGTAATTTACTAGGGCTAATGGGCTGGAAAATTAGGTGTGATTTTAAAAAAAGAAGAAAAAAGAAAATAGATGCAGACAGAGCAGAGTAATACACGCTTATGGAGATATGAAGCTGCCTTATACCGAGTCAGACCTTTGATCTGTCTAGCGCAATGTTATCTCCTGGGACTGGAAGCAGCTCTCTAAGGTCTCAGGGCACCTTTGTGTTTTCTCAACCCAGTCTCAGTCTGCCTGAAGCTAAGCTTCTAACTGGAGATGTCAGAAACTCAACCTGGGACCTTTGCATGCAACTGAAAGGTTCTACCAAGTTGACTATCAACCTGGGAACTTTGCATGCAACAGAAAGGTTCTACCAAGTTGACTATCAACCTGGGACCTTTGCATGCAACAGAAAGGTTCTACCAAGTTGACTATGTGTACAAGCCGAAACTAGCAGAGTACTCAGGAGGGAGCCATGCAGAGCTTAGCTTTCTCGACAAGGATTGCTCATCTAGTCCATGGTGATAGCAATGGGGGGCTATTACCTCTACCTACGTCACTGAGCTGCATCTGAGGCTGTGGTCACACTGGAGGCTTGCCACAGACTGGGCATGCCTCTACTTGCACTGGTTTAAAATGTCGCGGGGCAGACCAACCAGACAGCACACCCTGGGGTGGTTTCCCTGCATGCTTGTCTGGTGGTCAGCTGCTCACATTACTGCAGAGCCTCAACTATGGAGCGCACTGCCCGGTCGTTTTTTTAAAAGTGTAGATGGGTGCACATGTGTATGCACTCATACTCAAATAAGCATATAGGCAACAACTCCAAACCCCACCCCCCCCACCCCAATGGCAGGCACAAATCTGCAGGTTCAGACTTCCCTTCTGGGTTCTTTTCACAGCAGACAAATTCAGACATCTGGGAAAGTGGAGTGGAAGCGCTGACACCCATTAATGCTGGATTTTCCCCAGTGCCTGATTACTCCGCTTCTGAAGCGGGGCAACGTGGGGTGCCGGCGACTGGGGCATGGAAGGCAGATGCTGTCATCTGATCGTGCTCTTTAAATCTGCAAAGGTAACACTGCTACATCACGGCAAATGGCTTGCGTGACCACAGCCTGAACGGAGGTAGAGTTGGATGCTTCCTTCCACAGAGCCACCAGCCGGGGCCAAGGAAAGTTGCAACAGGTGGACTGATGCCTCTTTCCACACCATGGCCAGCTCGGTCAGAGCTGAGTGGCTTCTGTAGCCCTGGGCTCACAACAGCTTGCTAGTATTCCTTGCAGCTTTCCAGGATGGTGGCCCACTGGGACATTTCCCAGTGAGTTAAACGGCCAACCCACCCCTGCCATCTACCCTGCATTGGGCAATCTGGCTGGCGGATGCTCTCCAAAGTGGGGGGGGGAAGGTTTTTCTTTCTGATATTTGGCAACACTCAAGCAGAATTTTGCTTGGATGATAAAAGGCTTGTCGCTTCCAAACTCTGAGTCCTTCCAATCCCGAAATTTGCTTAATATTGCCAAGCCCCTGCAATCAAGCCTCTACCTTTTACTCCTCTTTGGCTTGTTCTGTCGGGATGGGTTACTGCTGTCCTTGTTGCTTACACTGTCTCATCTTTCCCCCATGCCCAGTCTTTCCACTCCTACTCAGCCATATTTCCGGTGTCAGTCTCCTTTTTTCCCCTCTCCCCATTTTTTTTTTTTTTTTTTGCTTTCTCCAAAGATTCATGCAGGATGCTTGAGAAACACGATTTCTGCTAACTGCTTGGCCAGGGTCAAGGAGTTTTCTTCATTATCTGTTTTATTGCAAACCAGTCTCTGCATAAGAGATGCTCCATTAGTAAATATTGATGGGCGACAGGCTTTGGGTGTGCATAGATTACCCAGATGCATCAGACTGCAAAAAATGACAAATGGACTGCTAACGTCTGCCTCCCATGTTAACGTAAGCAAGAACGTGGAGGGGATGCAATGGAGGACAGAGGGGAATAATTCGTAGCAAACCCAGTGCCTAATCCTAAGAAACTGAGCTGGGGGGGGAACTTTAAAAAAGCCTTCACTTGAGAACATAAGAACATAAGAGAGAAGCCCGTGTTTGGATCAGGCCAGTGGCCCGTCCAGTCCAACACTCTGTCACACAGTGGCCAAAAATAGCAAGTGCCATCAGGAGGTCCAGCAGTGGGGCCAGGACACTGGAAGCCCTCCCACGGTTGCCCCCCCCCCAAAACACCAAGAATACAGAGCATCACTTGCCCCAGACTGAGCATTCCTATCTATCCCTTGTGGCTGATAGCCACTGATGGACCTCTGCTCCAGATGTTTATCCAATTCCCTCTTGAAGCCATCCATGCTTGTAGCTGCCACCACCTCCTGTGGCAGTGAATTCCGCATGTTAATCACTCTTTGGGTCAAGAAGGACTTCCTTTTATCCATTCTAACTTGACTGCTGCTCAGCAGTTTCATGGGGTGCCCACGAGTTCTTGTATTGTGAGAAAGGGAGAAAAGTACCTCTTTCTTGACCTGCTCTATCCCATGCATAATCTTATAAACCTGGATCATGTCACCCCTCAGCCGTCATTTCTCCAAGCTAAAGAACCCCAAGTGCTTCAACCTTTCTTTAAGCATTTCTGTTTGTTTATTTGAGGGATCGTGGTGGGGGTTAGCAAAGTTGGGCACCTGCTGACAGCCAGATCTTGTCAGAAGGCCCAGCCCCAACTGAAGAGACTGAGTCCATTTCCCAATGGGTGAACTGCTCAGAGACACTAGAGGAAACAGAGTACATGAGAAAAATGTTCTGTTTCCTCCTCCAAGTTCCCATCTCTGTGGCAGCAGAGGCCCTGGGAACACTGCGGCAACTCTTTCTTGTTCCACCTTGAACTGCCAGCATTGTTGAAGCTAAAGGGAGTATAAGGAAGTCTCTCCAGTGTATGGGGTGGACTGAGACATGAAAAGAGCCATGCTGAGCCAAGTGGCCCCTGTGGTATTGGCTCTGCTGCAAAGGCCACTCAGCTCATACTTGGGACACAAGAATAATAACCGTGGGGATAGGCTTGCCCAATGGGTAGGGATCCCAGTCCCCAGTCTGGGAGGGGGATCCACTGATTTGGAACAGGCTTCCCTGCTGGCAGCCACCTGGCTGGTGGGGGGGATCCCACGGATCCCACCCCCAAATGACATTTTTGGGCTACTTCCAGGAAATCTGGAAGTACTTCCCCTGATGCAATGATGTCACCCGGGAGTAATGTAATTGCACTGGTAATGTCGTGGGGGGACGCTCTGGTACTTGGGCAAGCTCTATGGTTGGGCAAGCACATGGCATTTCTGGCATGATGTTGTCACTTCCGGGTGACATCATCACATTGGGGACATCATGTGACATCCCCTCACCACACTAGATGCCCCCCAAAGGTTCCTACCAGCAGAGGTAAGGAATCTGGCAACCCTACCGATGGGTAAACTCACACTCATTGCCATCGTCACTGTGGGTCAGGTCTGAGTGAACCCTATGATTCTGTGAACATGGGAAGGAACCCTTGGTTTCCAGAGCCCCTCCAGGCATCAACCCACTGGGAAGAGTTCTGGTAAGTTAAAGGCCTAATCTGCCCCTGCCAGTGTAGCCAGAAAGGAAGTGTGGAAGCCACGATGGAAGGTGGGGGGATCACCGTGACCAGAAGGGCAGGAGGACACTGTGATGAAAGGTCCATCAAGATCCTATCCTCCAGGCCCATGGAAAAAAACAACAACCCTGCAGTCCTCCAATTACATCTTTATCTCACCATTCCTCTACGGAGCTCAGATAAGGTTGCTGGTCCCCCATGGGGGAAGGGATCATCCACCACCTCCAAACATTGACTGGAGAATTTTTAAAAATGTGGTCAGGTTTATCATAGAGTTTCCAGCAATTCCTAGAGAAGTGTGATGTCACTTCTGGGTTCTCCCTGGATGTGATGCCACACCATAGCTGATGGCCACCCCCCATGCCCCTGCTCCCTGTGGTCTCCCACAGGTTGGCAACTTTACGCTCACAGTAGTATTACCTAGTCTGTTTCCCATGCACAGACAGAGCCGGCCCAAGGGTTTCTGGTACCCTAGGCAAACGATGACTTTGGTGCCACTCATTTAACATATGCACACAAGCATAATGAAACATCAGCTGGCTCATTCCAAGGCCTGCAATCCTGTGCATGCTTACCTGGGTGTAAATTCCATTGAAGAGAGTGGGCTTAATTCTGAGCAGCCGTGGTAGACTTGTGCAGGAGGAAAGCTGGCTTGCCCCCCTCTTTGTCCTGAGCCCTGGGGCTGCCTGTGAGCCTCTGACTCTTTCGCTGCCACCCACACCCCCAGCTCTTGTTCCCTGGTTTGGCTTAGTAGGTGGGCCAGCCCTACATACCCATTGGATCCTATGAGCAGCCTGTGATGTGAGTTGTCCAAGATCAGGGAGCTTCACAGCTGAATGAAGAACTGGATCCCTGCTCCCATGGTCTAAAGGTTCCATGATGAGCTTCTATTTTGTCCTCGTAACAACACGACAATATACATTAGGATCAGAAAGACTCTGGCCCAGGGTCACAGAGCAGGCTTCATAGACGACCAGAGATTTGAACCCAAGCCTCCATTACCAAAGAGCGACACTCTGGCCAGTGTGGAATGGCATTCCACTTTAAAATAGACTCAACAAATGATCTGAGTCTGGTTTGGATTCTCGTTAAAACCACAACCAAGTTGGCAACCATCATTTTTGCCGCCATGATGCCTGTCGGGTCAAAGGTGGAATAGCATATGGAGGAACACCTGAAGCTGCCTTATACTAACTCAGGCCATTGGTCTGTCAAGATCTGTAATGTCTACATCACCACCTACCTGAACCACTTAACCAGAGAAACCGGGGATTGAACCTGGGACGTTCTGCAAGCAAAGTAGATGCTCTGCCACTGAGTTACAACTATATTATCCTCTCTCTCTCCTAACCTCCTGCCTCTCCATCATCCAAAGCAGACCCCGGTTTGCGGCTCCTATTATGGCCAGAGCGGGCTGCGAGAACGGAACAGGAATATGTGTGCGAGAGGGGAAGACAAATGAAAAAGCAGGTTCACGAAGTGTCTTGAGTGATGAGTGCTTCATAATTGAAAGATTGGGGTATTAAAGGGACACAGTAGGCCTGCAGGAATTGCGCGATCATTTGTGCAAATGGTAATTCCACCATTCCGTCTATCATATCCATAATCCTAATGTGCTCGGGCCTGACATGACTTATAGCAAATTCCGTTTCCCAGGGGGCTTTGTGCCAGTTTGATGCAATGCTGAGAAGTGGAGACTAGTGGAAACACCGGAGATGCTTCTCGGCACTCTCTCCATCATCCTCTCCGCTGAGCTGATAGGTGAAACCAGTCTGATTATGGCAGATTTGGGGGAATTAAGCAGAAGAGCCACCCGGCGCTGACAGAGACACCATTTCAGTTCCAGGAGAGCTCTTTGCTTGCCTTGTACTCACCGCTGAACATGGCAAATCTCCTCAGTAAATAAAGACGTGTTCCTGCTTCTTGACATGCACCTGTTGCCGAAGTGCTAATCCCCGGGGAAGCGTGTTCCAAATGTTTCTCTTGCATTATGGATGCCCTGCTTGACTGCCTGTCCACGTGGACTTGAAGGTGGCGGAAGATCAGAGGACTTCCATTGCTCCTCGACGTGAGGGAGGGTTTCAAAGAGGGAAGTGCCAGAGAGTCTCCGCATTGGAATTTCTCCCCAGATTTTGGCACTCTGAATGGATGCAGCCCCAGTTCAAAAGTGGGACTGACTGACGTATTCGGAATCCTCCACTGTTCCATTTTTTTTTTTAAATTTCCACATGCTGCCCAGAGCTCCAGGCATGTGCAATTTGCTGCAGTTCTGATTCTTTGGCTTCATTCTTGGGTTTTTTTCCCACCCTCCTCTATGTGTCACAATTGATGCACATGCATCCTGCATGGGCAGGGTCACATCAGGTTGTAAGAAAGAGCCAACCTGCAGTCACTTTATAAATGAACCCGGGGAACAGTGCCTGGGTAAATGTTGGGTTTCCATCATACACTGAGCTGTACTGCCTATCGCTTTCACATCACAAGAGATTCACTCAGCACTTGGGAATACCGTGCAACCCCCCCCCCCCCCCAAGCCCCCATGGCTCCCTATATTTCCAATCTAATAGCTCCGCTTCATCGGCGGGTTTTCATGTTAGCAAGATTCAATCTTTTCCCCTCGGCTGTTGTGTCAGGCAGATATAGGGGTATCCCTTATAGGGATAGAACCTGTAGTTGTTTTTCTAGTGAACCTGACTCAGTGGCCCATATCCTTCTACGCTGCCCCCATTACTCCCCTATGTGTAGCTATTTGATTGGCCCCCACCTACCCCCCTCAAGGAACTTGTCCGACAGTGACCTAAAATTTTTACTGTCCGACAAGTTCTCGGCAATTACTCTGTCTGTAGCCGAATTTTTAGCTTATGTTTGGAAGTTAAGGATAAGGGAGTATAAGGCTTAATCCTCGCTGATTAGTTCCATCCAGTCATGTCGGCTACTGTTTGGTTTACTGCTAGCTGTTTGCTACTGTTTCTTTATCGATGTCCCTGCAGTGTATGCCAATAAAGGTTGTGTATTGTGTGTGTGTGCAAACCACCTGAGAAAACATCAAGTGGAAGAAGAAGAAGAAGAAGAAGAAGAGAGGGGGGAGAAGGAGGAGTTAGTTTTATACCCCGCCCATCACTATTTATTTATTTATTATTTATTAATTTATCCATTTGATTTATACCCCACCCTCCCCGCAAGCAGGCTCAGGGCAGCTACCCAAAGGAGTCTCTGAGTGGGTTACAGTTGCCATCCCTTCCTCCCCACAACAGATATCCTGTGAGGTGGGTGGGGCTGAGAGATCTCTTGAAAGATCTGTGAGTGACCCAAGGTCACCCAGCGGGCTGCATGTGGGAGAGGTAAGGAATCATAACCAGTAGAGTCTGCCACTCTTAACCAGTCCTTGACTCTACTTATTTTTATGCTTTAACTCGTATACAGAGATGTATGATCACATTTTCACAGGTATGTGTTGCTTCTGAGTTATGGTGACTCTATGAATTAATGTCCTCCAAAGTATCGTATCATTAACAGCTTTGCTCATATCTGGCTGGCTGAGGGCTGTGGCTTCCTTCATTGAGTCAATCCATCTCATATCGGCTCTTCCTCTTTTCCTGTTGCCTGGAACTTTTCCTAGCGTTATTGTCTTTTCCAGTGACTCTTGTCTTCTCATAATGTGACCAAAGTACAATATCCTCAGTTCAGTCATTTTAGGGAGAGTTCAGGCTCGATTTGATCTAGAACCCACTTCTTGGTCGTCCATAAAACCCTCCTCCGACACCACACTTCAAAGGAATCAACCTTCTTCCTGTCAGCTTTCTCCATTGTTCCGTATGATCACATGTTCATCGACTGGGGGGGGGGAGGGAACCCTGCAAAAGAAGAAGAAGAAGAAGAAGAGATTGGATTTATACCCCGCCCTTCACTTGGAGTCTCAGAGCGGCTTACAAACTCCTTTTCCCTTCCCCTCCCCACAACAGACACCCTGGGAGGTAGGTGGGGCTGAGAGAGCTCTTTTCCAAGCTGTCCTTGAGAGAACAGCTGGTACAGAGCTATGGCTTGCCCAAGGTCATCCAGCCAGGTGCACGTGGAGGAGTGGGGAATCAAACCTGGTTCTCCCAGATTAGAGTCCACGCACTTAACCCTACACCAAACTGGCTCTAGTATGATCATAGGTATAGCTGAAATCTGATTATATTGGTGTGTGGTTTTACTGAGGTGCTTATCCACTTCTGTGCACTGATAAAACACTATAGACACACATCGCGTTTACTTTTTTGTTGTGCTTTTTTTCCCAATACATATGCATGTAACAATAATATTAGGGCTGCAGTGGCTCAAGTGGTTAAGACGCTGAACTGCAGACCGGAAGGTCGGTAGTCCAGCAGTTCGAGACCCGAATGCTGTATGACAGAGGGAGCTCCCGTCTCTAGCCCCAGCTCCTGCCAACCTAGCAGTTCAAAAACAAGAAACTGCAAGCTGATAAATAGGTATCACTTGTGAGACTGTCCCAACAGATATAGTCAGGGGTCCTTTCGTAGAAAAAGAGGTGCAGGATCTCATTACCATAACTCATTTGCATAACTCATTTGCATATGCCACACCCCCTAACATACCGGAAGTGTGTCAGAAGGCAACACCCATCCCTCAGGCTCCACTCCACAGGGGAGTGAAACTGACCTGCTCTTCCTCCATTCCCTTCCCCATCCAATACTTTGTGCAAGAAAAATACGCATAAAGAACACACCCTCATTCTCTTCCTGCTCCCTTGAAACCACCAGGTTTCAAGTAGACTTGAGATACCCAGGACATGTGCACCACCCATTCCTTCCCCTTCCCCTCCCCACAACAAGACACCCTGTGAGGTAGGTGGGGCTGAGAGAGGTCTTTTGAGAACTGCTCATGAGAGAACAGCTCTGAGAGAACTTGTGACTGGCCCAAGGTCACACCAGCAGCTGCATGGGGAGGAGTGGGGAATCAAACCCGGTTCTCCCAGATTAGAGTCCAACTCCTGACCACTACACCAGACTGATAAGGTGGAAGCTGCTAAAGGGTTGGTGAAATTTCTCCAGTACTTATGTGCCATGTGCCCAGATAAAAAATGGTATACTTAGAAAATTTATATGCCACCTTGAGCAAGTCTCTGGAAAAGCAGCACACAGTCATAATAAATTATCAATATTAAAACAAAACATTAAAAACAATAAAGATCCTAGCAGGGCTTTCCCCCGGGGCACTGCACCTCTGCACTGCTCAGGGAAGCCGAGGAGGGGGTGGGGCTTGGTCATGTGCCCACCCCCTGGGCTCCTCACTTCCGGAGCTGCGCTTCTGTGCGCTCCTGCTCCAATGGACCCCTGGATATAGTCCACAACAGGTCTCCTTAAACAGATAGTCCTTTATTTTGCAGAAAAGATCCTGTTGGACAGACACTTCTTCTGTTAGTAATGCTCAAGCTTAGAAGTACAATCATAATTATACTGGATATGAAATATGGTCCGGCTACCTTCTACCAATCAATACACAGCATTTTTGGCACCCAATTATACTGGCTTAATGTTCCCAAGGAAAGCGCGGCAAAATGGGTTCTCAAGGAAAAATACTGTTGAACATTCTAAGAGAACTGTTCCCAGGGAAATTAAGAAAACAGAAACCATAACACCTGTGGTTCATGTAACACATAACAGGAGGCACTTCCTTCCAAGGTCGCTAGTCGAGGAGGCTAGAGATAACAGCGGATGAGTAATGAGCATGCACAAAGCAAAGCAAAGCGAGCAAGGCGAAGCTAACTGTGCATTCCAGCGGGAGGGGTCGGGTTCCCGATGCTAGCTCCCGGGCGGGACCTGTGAAGCGGAAAGGAACGAAGCAAACCCAAAACAATGCAACAGAATCAGAGTATGAATCGTATGAGAGGAGCAGACACCCCAGGCTATGGCAGTTCACTGACACCACTTAGGTGGGAAGGTAACAGTGTTCCATGCGCCTCGGCGTCTCGTCATGCCGGCCACATGACCATGGAAATGTCTTCAGACAGCGCTGGCTCTTCGGCTTTGAAACGGAGATGAGCACCATGTCCCTAGACTTGGATTCGACTGGCTTTCGAGCAAGGGAAACCTTTACCTTTACCGAACAATAATAGTGATGCAGAGGGAGATGCAAATGAATGGAAGGGGCTGAAATAGGTGGCAAACTTTGCATGCTCCAGCTCTGGAGTTCATTTTAGAAATATTCCTCATTAACCTGGAATTGCAGGAGAACAGAATGCAATGCAAAGGAAACTTGTGGGACAAGAAAAGAATGAAACTGGTGTGGAGGGGAACCCCCTCTCCCCAGTCGTATGGTCAGTGATGTATCTTCTGGGCCTACAACTGGGGACAGAAGCTATCTTAAGTTCTTCCAACTTCTGTACTTTGAGTGGGATATCCTCATTTTAGAGGCTGATCTTCCTCCAAGATCTCTAATGTTTTACCAAGCATGTGTGCTGTAAGGCCAAAAATACTCAAGCTGTTAGTAGGGACTATTCCATTTTTTCTGAAAGTGGAAATGCACTATACCAAATGCTTAAATAAATAATAACTGTTCTCATCCTCTGTGCTTCAGCCCCCGAATCCCCATTTTAATTTCACTTTGACTTTTGTCCAAGCCGAACCCATTGACACTTCATTTGCATGTTATTTTCTGTTTTTGTATACCTAATGTTTCCAAAGAACTTGATGTGTGCACCACTGGATAGGTATTGTGCCTATATATAGCCCTAGCCTGGATAGCCCAGGCTAGTCTGATCTCATCAGATCTCAAAAGCTAAGCCGAGTCAGCCACGGAAGTGAGTCCTTGAGTCGGCCCTAGTTAGTACTTGCATGGGAAACCATGAAGGAAGTCCAGGGTTGATACACAGAGGCAACCTCTGTTCCTCTTGTGCCTCTTGAGCCAGTTTGGTGTAGTGGTTAAGAGAGCAGACTCTAATCTGGGAGGACAGGATTTGATTCCCCACTCCTCCACTTGCACCTGCTGGATGACCTTGGGCAAGCCATAGTTCTGGCACAGCTGTTCTCGAAAAAGAGCAGTTTCTGTCAGAGCTCTCTCAGCCCCACCTACCTCACAGGTTGTCTGTTGTGGGGAGAGGAAGGGAAAGAAGTTTGTAAGCCGCTCTGAGACTCCCTTGGGTAGTGAAGGGCGGGGTATAAATCCAATCTCTTCTCTTCTTCTTGAAAATCATACAGGGTCACCATAAATTGCCTGCAGTTTGACTGTACTTCCCACCACCACATGCCTATAAATGATGTAATATGTATAAGTCGTACAAAGAGTCCAGTGGCCCCTTTAAGACCAACAAAGGTTTATTCAAGTATGAGCTTTCGTGTGCATGCCCGCTTTTTCAAATACATCGGAATGGTAGGTAAGGTTCAGACTTATAAACAGAAGCTGAACAGCAAATTTACGTGTAACATGATGAAGATGTGCAAAGAAAAAAACCAAATAACAAGCTAAGGTTATAAGGTCAACAGTTGTAAAGCAATAACTGTGTAAAAATAGCAGATAAGTGTGTAAAGATATATTTTCTCATTGTGGGAAGTAAACTGATACTTTCCATTCTCTCCTCTCAGGCATGGAGGTCACTTAACACCATTTCCCCCATAGTTTGAGGTGGATGCAGCAAAACATCCCAATATTCCTTGCATTACATTTAATATTCTAATATACTATTCTGAAAAAGAAATGCACTAAAATTCAGAGGATGTATAGTCCTTCTTGTTGAGAATACATATGTGAGGACTGAATGAGTTAGCATATGCAATGAGATGAGAAACCAATATCCCTGTTGAATCCTGGGAAAGTTTTTGTTCCAAGTCTTCCAAGTTCCAAGTTTCAAGATGTGTAAACAGTACTAACCAATCCATAAAATCAACTGGAACTGTTGACATTACAGAAACAAATGAGAGACTTAGAAACTGGCCAAGGCTGCTTCAAGCTAACCCTGTGCCCTTTCCTTCCTCCTGTTTCCATCCTGTTTGTCTTCAGGTTTGAAAACAAAATTGTTGTTTTATATGCTGAGATGTAACCCCCCTCCCAGACTACCCCTGGAGTAAATTTCAGTCCCATCACTCCAGCCTTATGAAAATGATTGGCAGGCAAAGGACACGCGGTCGACCCTTTGGCCGAAGATTGCAAGAAACGGCTCCCCAGGTAATAGTCAGGTGTAATCAGGAATAATATTTCCCGCCGGAGTGTTTTCTCTCAACTCCCACCATCGCTTCAGTGTTCTCTGCCAAGCTTGTCACCTCACGTTTCCACTGCTAATTAAGTGAACAGGAGTCCAAATAGGTTAACAGCTAGGAAACAACCCATAATTTTCCCTATGATTATTCTTCCATGTGGATTCTGCGCTTGGTTATCTCGCTACTTTCCGTGTGATCGGTTACACCCGCTGCCGCCACATGTACACTGCCATTCAGCAGTCGGAAGCATGTACCTACGAAGATGGAGAGAAGAGAAGGAAGGCAGAGAAAGAGAAGGAGGGGGGAGGAAGAGGAAAACAAACAAACAAGGGGGGAATGGAAACCTGCTAACCTGTGGTTTTTACCATCAAATAGACAGCAGGAAGGGGTGGGGGTGGGGGACCAACATCGATAAAAAAAAATCAAAATAAACTGTCACTCTCTCCTCAGCCACATGCTCTAGAATTAATCTGCCACCTTTCTTCCCCTCTTTTCAAGCCTTCCTTTTAAAAAAGGAAACAAGCAACCTACAATCTACCAAAAGCTCCTGCCTCTTTATCGAAATCCCTCCTGTCACAGAAAGAAGGAACAAGAGGAGCTATAGTTAAGGTAAAGTTGGCTTCTTTGAAGGCACCATCTCTTGCCTCTGTCACCTTCAAAGCCTTTTTTTTTTTTAACTTTCCTGTTTTCCTGTAACTTTTGATTTTGCCTTTCCTTTCAGTCATGTTTACGAATTGGGAGGAAAGATCAGCATCTCTCCTTCCCAGATCAGAATTATTTCAGACAAATACGATTAAATAGCTGAGAGAACAAGGAATCTGCCTCCCTATTACACCCTTAGGTATGGGATGAATATGGACATAATATCTGCATGTGCTATTCCACAACGTCGACATGGTTACATCTTCCTTGAAAACGCTTCCTACCTAACTGACAGCCTCAGTCTGTCTATGTTTAAGTAAGTCCTCAGAAGTTTAAGTCGGTCCCACACTATCCAATGGTGTTTTCTCCCAGCCAGTGCTCCCTCTAAGCTGAGAGAGTGTGAGCTAGCCCACAGTTTTTTAGCCTCTGGCTCACACTTTTTTTGTCTTAGGTCAGGAAGGGTGGCTCGAGAGCAAACTAATTCATGCAGCAGCCAAATTGCTCGCTCATAACTTTAATGCCAGGAGCTCACAAAGTGGAATTTTTTGCTCACAAGACTCCACAACTTAAAGGGAGCATTGCTTCCAGGTATGTGTGTTCTGGACTACAGCCTGTGGTTGCCATATTTGTGGAATACGACTTGTCCTGCACAGAATCGGGGTGGGGGAAGAGCTCTGACATGCAAAAGCTGAAGTTGGAATAAATCTGTCTCTCAGGGGCCCTTGGACTTCTCTTTTATTTTGGTGTCAAAAACTAGCACTGCTTTACCCTTCTGAGATATTTGTCCTCATCCATTTTAGATGATGCCACATTGCTGCATCAGCCAAACACAGGCAGTGTGGTGTCATGATTAGACTCCATGTGTGTAAGGTGCTTTCAAGTTGCAGCCAATTTATGGCCGCCCTATAGGGTTTTCAAGGCAAGAGACTGACAGGGGTGGTTTCCCATTGCCTTCCTCTGCAGAGCAATCCCAGGATTTCTTGGTGGCATTCCATCCTTGATGGCCGACTCTGCTTAGCTTCTGAGATCTGACTAGTTGAGGCCATCCAGGTCAGGGCTACGGTGAGACTAAGGTCTGGGAATTCAAATTCTCACTGTGCAATGAACCTTGCTGGGTGCCCTTAGGCCAGCCCCCCTACCCCAATCCTCTCCTACCTCACAAGGCCATTATGTTGATTAAATGGAGGAGTGAGAAACCATAATCAGCACCTTGGAGAAAGGCTGGGGAAAATGTCCTAGATGGATAGCAGCTCAAGTGGCAAAAACAAGTTTTTCACTTTTTAAAAAAATAGTATATAGATGTCCCGATTGGTAGGACTTGGGTTCAAATCCCGATCTGAATCTTGCTGTTTGATGACCCTGCAGAGGTCTCTTTCTCACAGCTTAACTTGCAAGGGTGTTGTGAGGTTGAAATAGGAAGAAGAGAACCATGTATGCTGCCCTGAATTCCTTGGATGAAGGGAGGGATACAAATATTCATAGACTCATAGAAACATTTTGTTGGAAGTTACAATCTCCTTTCCCTTCCCCTCCCCACAACAGACACCCTGTGAAGTAGGTGGGGCTGAGAGAGCTCTTTCGAGAACTGCTTGTGAGAGAACAGTGGTGAAAGAACTTATGAGTGACCCAAGGTCATGCCAGCAACTGCATGGGGAGGAGTGGGGAATCCAACCTTGTTCTCCCGGATTAGAGTCCACTCTCTTCTCCATTATATTAAACTGGCAAGATGTATGTGCATTCACTATAACATATCAACCGGGCTTGTGTAGTAAAGTCTGAGATATGGTGCAAGCCAGAGGACCCGTGAACTTAAACACCATATTATAGAACCACAAGAAGGTTTGGTGTGATCATTACCATCATTATACGACTGGGGACAGGAATATTCAATAAACAGGAACACTAAATGCATATCTGTTGCCAACAGAACATTGGGAACTGCATGTGCAGCTTCAAGAACTGCCTTTCGCAAGCCTGAAATGCATGCACAGTTAACAACGCCACTATCCAGAACTATACATACACATCCAAGATACAGATTCAGAACTTTCCCAGAACTTTCTGCATGCAGTACCCTTTTGCAAATGCTACATCTGATCTGGCATATGCGCACAGAATTGCTCTCCCTGTAGGGTGAGCGTAGGTGTGCCAGTGTGAGCCCAGGATGGATCCAGCTTATCTCTCACCAGCTGCTCGCAGCTGGAGAATGCTATCAAAACCCATCTGGGGCTTTCGTGGGGCCAAGAGTCTGACCAAGCAGGACCCGCACAATAGCAGGAGGAGGAGGGAGGCGACGCTTAAGTCCTTCCCTGGTTGTGGGCAATTATGTGAAATCTCCGTCTTTTGGGAGTTTGCTGCAGCCAGGTATCCCCTCCTTGGAGTGTTATAGGCTAGAAGAAATAGAGTCGCAGACAGCCTCAGGGCTCCCTTGCTGAAATTGCTTTCATTTAGGACGATTTATCAGCATTTTCACACCGTTTTTCAACCACTCTCCTTAGCAGTTCCGTGCCATGCAAATATCTCCCCAGTTGGAAAAGGGCACAGGCTGATAACAGAGAACAAAATGCATGCGGAAATAGGACTGAAATAGATGAGGTTGGCTCGCTCATGACCTGGGTTTTAATTTTTTTCTTCTTAAAGGAACAGCGTGCCCAGTAGTTGGTTACGTATTTCGCCTCTCCTCCCTGGGCACAGAAAGGGCCACCATTCCCAATCAGGATTTGGACTTCTAAAGACCAAGGAGATTAAAAACTCTAGCCAAGGTCATCTCTTGTCCTGTGGTCTGTCCTAACTGTTATATGTACAGTGGCACCATGTCTCCAGCCTTGGTTTTGGTGTAGTGGTTAAGTGCGCGGACTCTAATCTGGGAGAACCGGGTTGGATTCCCCACTCCTCCACGTGCAGCTGCTGGTGGGACCTTAGGTCACTCACAAGTTCTCTCAGAGCTGTTCTCCCAAGAGCAGTCCCCCCTGAGTTCCCTCAGCCCAGCCTATCTCACATGGTGTCTGTTGTGGGGAGGGGAAGGGAAAGGAGATTGTAAGCCATTCTGAGACTCCGAGTGAAGGTTGGGGTATAAATCCAGCCTCCTCTCCTCCCCTCCTCTCCTCTCCTCTCTGGAGTTCTTTTCAGTCATTATATTTGACCACATGAATGGGGAGAATGTGCTATACGTGATTGTCCTGGTAACACACAAACTCCATTTTGTCTGAAAGAGGTCAAGCACATATTTTCAGCCTCGGTGTACATGGACCTCAGCCATCTAAAGAGATGCAGAGCCAATTCTGTCCCTACACCGTTGTGCGAGACAGGAATATTGAAAGATTGCTTGCGAAGGGGGAGCTGGCCAGGGTGCTGAAATGGCTAACCTTCATGCAAATGGCGAAGGCCCTTGTCGATCTCCTCCAGAGCTCACCAGTTTCTCCCCTCCCTCGCCCAAGTTGCTTTGTAAGGAATTTGGACCTCCCCCCCCCCCCCAAGTTTCCCCAGGGATTGCCTGGGAAAACTCAAATCCTTTCTGAGAGTTTCCCAAGACAGCTCAGAAAGGTGAAGGCCGGAAGAACTCACCCCCATGGTCCTGTCTATGTCCCCTTCCCAAGCACATGAAGGACAGCATGAGCAGCAATGTTATGAGAGGGGACATTGTTCAGTGGTAGGACATTGCTTGGCATGCAGAAGGTCCCAGGTTCGATCCCCGGCGTCTTTAGCTAAAGGGCCAGAGTAGTCGGAGATGTGAACAACTTCTGCCTGTGACCTTGGGGAGCTGCTGCCAGTCTGGATAAAGAACACTGAACTTGATGGGCCAACGGTCTGATTCAGTGTAAAGCTGTGTCACGTGTTCAGTTCGCCCATCTGCGCCCTGATGGGAAAGGACGTTCCTGAGGAAGCTCAGGTTTTCCTTCTTAGACTGCAGGGCAGAAATTCCGGAACAACAAATCAGTTGGAACTGTGACGGTGCTCCCGTCTCCGAGAAGGAAACCCCTAATATGGCTCGAATTCCCCAAGTCATTTTCTTGACAACAGATTCCATCTCGGCCCTGAAAAACTGGGGCGAGCCCAGGAGTAATCATGCTCTGCATCTCATGCTGTTATTGTCACCGTTTCAAGCATCACACGCTCATAGCCCATGACATAGGCTTTGGGGCCTGTCTCCATTTCACTAAATCAAAATGGTTCCATGGGGTTGGGGGGGGGGAGAAACGTTAAGGAGGATGAAATAAAAATACAGTGGGGTTGTGTTCTGGGGGAATTTTTTTTTTTTTTGCTTCTTGCACAGAAAGGGAACATGCTGACTTGATTTTTAGTGCGCAGTGACATCTGGAAGGAACACTGAAAAGATGGACTGCCTTGACAGCATTACAGTTCTTTGCCCAGCCGTGGAGCTCGAAAGCTGTCAGGAGCATCCAGCACAGTAACATACAAACCTAATGCACAAAGGCAAACCCATCCCAAACTCACCCCCACCATGCCTCTGCATAATGTTCCCTTCTTTGCAGTCTGGGAGGGAGCTTAGAGTGTGTTTAGCCATCGGAAGCTGTAGCAGCTGCGGCCCTTTCTCTTTGCTGTAGTGGTTGGGAGCACGGACTCTAATCTGGGAGAACCAGGTTTGATCCCCCACTCCTCCACATGCAGCTGCTGCTGTGACCTTTGGTCAGTCACACGTTCTTTCAGAGCTGTTCTCTCAAGGGCAGATCTCCAGAGAGCTCTCTCAGCCACAGCTATGTCACAGGGTGTCTGTTGTAGGGAGGAGAAGGGAAAGGAGTTTGTAAGCCGCTCTGAGATTCCTTTGGGTAATGAAGGGCAGGGTATAAATCCAATCTCTTCTTAGGATTGCTAACCTCCAGGTGGGGCCTAGAGATCCCCTGCTTATACAACTGATTTCCCACCTACAGAAATCGGTTCCCCTACAGAAAATGACTGCCTTGGAGGGTGGACTCTATGGCATTGTACCATGCTGAGGTTCCTCCACTTCCCAAATCCTGCCCTCTCCACCCCCCAAATCTCCAGGCATTTCCGAACCCAGATCGGGCAACCCTACAGCGCTATGTCACTGCTGTCACCACCTCCAACCAGGAGCTGGAAAAGGTAATCTTACTGGTTTGCTGTTCCTGCTGTCTTTAAAAATAGCATGGTGAGTTTCGTGTTCCTTTTGTAAGACTTCCTGAAGTCTCATAAGACGGCTTCTTCTCTTAAGATGGAGGCTTCCGTTTTGATTGGAAGACCTGTGGCTTACTGGCAGATCCTCTGTTTGGCATGCCGAAGGTCCCTGGGTCAGCCCCCGCCAGCACCTCCAGTTAAAAGGATCTGGTAGAAGGTGATGTAAAAAGACTTCTGCATAAGACACAGGAAAGCTGCTGCCAGTTCGAGCAAACAGTACTGACTTTGATGGACCAGTAGACTGATTCCGTATAAGTAAAGATACCAACTCTGGATTGGGAAATGCCTGGAGGTTTAGGGGATGGAACCTGGGGAGGGCAAAGTTTGGGGAGGGGAGACACCTCGCTGGTGTATAATGCCATAGAATCCACCCTCCAAAGCAGCCATTTTCTCCAGGGGAACTCACCTCGGTTGTCTGTAGATTGGTTGTAATTCTGGGAGATCTCCAGGCCCTACCTGGAGGCTGGTAATTCTGAAAAAACCCAGTTTCTTACGTTTATGTGACTGCCCTGGCAATAGACAACCAGAAGCACTGACTGAGCTTACTTTTGAGTGTTTGAGGACCGGCACAGACCTCTTGACCTGCTGTTTCTAGACTTAGGGGAATGAGAAGGCAAGGAGACTGATCTCTTCCACTTCCCGGACATGGCAGGATGGCAGGAAAGGGCAGTGGGGAACAGAATGGGAAATTGCCACCCTCCCAAATTGTTCATCAGAGGCTGCCTTGTGGTAAATCCAACTCTGTCCATCAACTCTGCAAGGGGTGCCTCTGCTCCATGCCCAGGTGTTCGTAGAACGACAGGCCTTGAGCTTGCCACTCTGAGTCTAAAATGGTTAGGACATCTTGGATCAATGACAGTTGCCTGAGCTGGGGCTGTATAGATATTTCGAGCATGTCTTACTGATGTGCACACGGTTTCCGATTCAGTGGTAAAATCTCAGTGCAATTTCCTTTCTCCTTCAAGCCCCTTGTGGTGTTGTGATCACGCCATTCCTTTAATCCAGGCCAGGTTTTTTTTAGACTGCAGGAGTCCATTCCAAGACTCGGGGTGGGCAGGAACAGGGGGAAAGGAAGTTGTCTCCACTGTGGCTCCAGGCAGAGAACTAGACTTCTTAGACTGTGCTCCTGTTTGAAACTATGGTGCCTCCTTATTCTGATACCAGGCATTAAGAGCAGAACACCACTTTTCCATCTGGGCAGTGGGTGAAATCAGTCTCTCCCCCCCCCCCCCAGGTCACGGGTGTTCAGATCAGTAGTTAAATGAGATATGTCTGATGGGGTATACTCAGGGGTCATTTCGTAGAAAAAGAGGTGCAGGAGCTCATTAACATAACTCATTAGCATAACTTATTTGCATATGCTAAACCACCTGACATCACTAGAAGTATGTCAGAAGGCAAGAAAGAAAGAAGAGACAGAGACAGAGACAGAGACAGAGACAGAGACAGAGAGACAGAGAGACAGACAGACAGACAGACAGACAGACAGACAGAAAGAAAGAAAGAAAGAAAGAAAGAAAGAGAGGGGACAGCTACTAATCCAAGCCTCAGAAATACCACTATTCTGGGAGGAGAGCTTCAGTGGTGACTGAAGCCTTCAGAAGGCTGGTCGGAGGAACAAGGACCTTTCCAGGGGGCGGGGTCATTTTGCTGCAGCCATGACACAAGCAGGCATCCCCCCCGCAAGGGGGGCTGGCTGGCACCAACTCCCAGTGCTGCGCTCCCCCGAGCTCCTGCTCGAAATGACCCCTGGGTATACTACAACTCCCATCAGGTTGTTGAAAAACATGCATGGCCATAATAAAGAGTGACAATTGCATGGACTTAAACAAACATTTTAAAAAAAAAAAATACATTCCCCCCCCCCCCCAAAAAAAATTACTGGCAGACTGATTAATTTGCTCACTAGTTATTTGACCATCTTCGGACAATGTGTTTGCAATTCTACTGCCATCAGGCCTCTGTTTCCGTGCCTTTCTCTTTCGCCCTGCATTTTAGTGACCAAGACCAGCTCTTCGGCTACTCACATGAGTGTCAGGTCATCTGCAAGACAAAAGCTGGGTATTAATGGAAAAGGGGAAGGACATAGTGTCATTCAGTACAGTCTCCTCATGCTCAGCAGGAACGGAGGCAGACTTTGGGTGCTTCTGCTCTAGAACTTAAATCCTGGTTCAGCCCTGTCCCTGAACTTACATACTACACTACACCCAAGTTCACCCCTGTAATTATCTTGGAGGATTTTTTGTTTTCACATTACATTGAGGTCTCCCCGGTTTTGTCCCACACTTGTCCTGGGATAAAAGGATGCTGTTATAACCAGGGATAAATGCAAGGTATTGTGTCACGAGTTGTACTCTGATAAAACCAGGGATGAGATCCAAGTGCAGAAAGGACCTCAGTGAAACAAACAACGCCCCCCCTTCATTTTACCTTGCCCTCGGTGCATTAACAAGACCTCTGAGGTGTTTATCAGAATCAGTGTATTACAAAGCATCTGGCCTTAGCAGCCAAGTCTTTAAAACACCCAAAATTACATTACTATTTCCTTCTAAATGGTCCTAGTATAGAGTTATCAGATTTGGACTGTGGAATTCCCCACCACAAATCTCAGCTCAGTGAGCTAACCGAGGGCCAAACTAGATGTCACGGCCTCTGGAGGTCAGACCTGTGGATGTTGCCACCTTTTTAGAGCTGAACTCACTACTGTTTTTGGCAATTGAAAAGGTGCGGGTGGGGAGAGAACTTCTGTTCCTGCCATGTTCCCTAGCAGTATTTTTTAAAGGGCTAGAATTTAGCTCTACAATGGCAGGTGTGTCCATGGGTTGGACCATAGATGCCATAATATCTAGAGTGGCTAGGGTACTGACCTCCAGGTGGGGCCTGGAGTTCTCCCAGAATTACTGTTCATCTCCAGACAACAGAGGTCAGTTCTCCTGAAGGAAATGGCAGCTCTGGAGGGTGGACTCTATGTTACACCTGAGAATCCAGGAGAAATGGAAGTCCTACAGTGACATCACATCCCACTGTGTTCCCTCTTCTCCACAAACTCTGCCCACCTGAGGCCCTACCAATAGATCCCCAGGAATTTCCCAAGCTGGAGTTTGCAGCCCTAAGCTTGGCCCTAAGACAGTCCCTGATACACCTCGCCATTGCTCAGAGACCTCTCCTTGGTTTCCTTATTTGGAATTATTTTCAGACTCTGGGAATTCCCTCCTTCCCACTGTTGTCCAGTCAAGTTGCCTCCTGGATAAACTTACCTGCCGTATATTCTCATTCTCTCAGACTTGAAGGAGAAAAAAATATATATTGTTTTCATTCATTCATCTCTAACCCTATAATCCGAACTAGCATCTGTCTCCAAAGCATTCTTGGTGTACTTGATTTATGAGGTGTCCGTGATGTATATTTTTGGTCTCACTAAGTACCTTGAGTCTTGCAGTACTCCCTCTTGTCTTGAACATGCAATGGACCCCTACTGGCTTCACACTGCATGTAGCTATGGAGAATTGTCAGTTTTAGACACGCTGCCATATTCCTCTGCCTCTCTACCTGCTTCTGAACCACATCCAAGGTTCGGCTTGCTTTCTCCTTTGGACTGACCACTTGTGGAGTATTGTGGGTACACATGAAGCAGCCTTATACTGAATCAGCCCATTGGGCCATCAAGGTCAGTGCCGCCTACTGAGACTAGCAGCAGCTCTCCAGGGTCTCTGACAATGGTCTTCCACATCACCTATTACCTGACCTACCTGGAGATGCCAAGGATTCAACCAGGGACTTTCCACCTGCCAAACAGATGCCCTACCATGGAGCCAGAGCCCTACCTATCTTCCAAGGATGGACAGCTGTAAGTGCCTGCTTCAACCTTTCTGTCCTGGAACGCGTTCGGTGCAAGTCAGGTCAGTCATGCTGGAGTGAAACTGAGACTGAGACTAGGGATGGGCACGAACCAAAAAAAATTGCAGTTCGTGTTGGTTTGTGGTTCATGGCTGAACCACGAACCAAAACATGAATCAAACTGAACCAGGAGGTTTCTTTATATGACTATGAATGGATCTTCAGAAATATAAAGTTGATTAAAAAAGATTTTTAAAAAATAGGGATCCTTCACTTATAACTAGTTCCAAACCTGCAATTAATTTGAGTATTTTTCCTACTTAAACTGGAATTAAGGATGGGTAGAACTCCGAGAAGAAGGAATTTCTGAAACGGTGAAAGAATGGAACAGGGAATCATGGCGATTCCTAATCGTATTATCACTCCATCCTCAGATGAAACCATAGGTGCCATGAACAAATAAAGCACTTTAAGAGTTGACACTCTATCCTACATAGCTGAATAGTATCTCTACCAGTGAATGACATTGGCTGAGGACAGACTGGCAAAATGAAGCACAAGGGAAGCAGGGCAAAAAGACCCGGGCTGAGTTGTTGCGGGGCTTTCCATTCGCACTGCATAGACTGTTGCGGGACCATACCGGGGAGGAGACGGAATGGAGCATTCGCACTGTGGGGTGGCCTCTGGTGCCACCACCACAGTGGCCCATGGCTTTGGTCTGTTTTGCCAACCTGCATGTAGGCACATGGGCGCATAGGCACATGGGTGCAGCAGCCGGATCAGCAGGTTCACATTACCGACGCCGCTTGATGTGTGGCTTATTTGCATCCACACTGCCAGGAAGCGGGATGTGTGCGCACCCAGACAGCTTGACACCGGTTTCACCGGGTACCTTTTTAAAGCGGGATGAAAGCACTTCAGGACGGGGTGAGTGTGGCACAGCAACGCCAGGCAGCTGTGGCTGTGTGAACCGGCTCTCTTAATCTGCTTGCAAAGCGAGCCAATAGCGGGCCAAACTGCCAGTCTGCACTCAGCCAGTGTTCTGCTAAATACAAAGCTTAACTGTATGCCAGTGTTATGTAGTAGGCTAGGGCTGGAGAGATTAGGGCTCAAATCACCAATTTATCCATGACGTTCCTGGAGAGAACATGGAACTCTCTCCTGCTCTCTGTTTCTCAGCTTGACCTCTCTCAAGGGTCATTGTAAGGATAAAATGAAAGGGAGATCACCTTTGCTGTCCTGAGTTTCTTGAAGGAAGGGTGTAATACAAATTAATAGACCATTTTTTAGGAAGTATGTTGATTTCACATCTGCAGGTTGTATTTTGGGATCTCTAAAAACAGATGTTTTAATGGCACGGAGGGTGGACATGATAACATCCACACAGGATTGATCCAATCTGTATTCATGATTCCTCAAACCTTTGTGGAATTGATTACTGAGCTCCGTATGCCTCAGTTAAAAATAAGAAGAAGCTTATACAAAGATCCACTGAAGATTTTTTTGCTTGGCCTCTAAAGGAGATTTAAAAAAAAAAAAAAAAAAAACCTTCCAAAGTAGCTGGAATTTGAAAACAAAATGTAATCATTTGGCATTCTGACAGTGCCTCCGAAAAGAGACTGAAGATTATGAGCAGACGTGTTGTCTTCCGATTGTAGATGAAGTACAGCCTATCTTGCAATGGTATTTACGGGGGATGTCAGGCAATGATCTTTCAGCTAATTAAATTGCTTTTACCTAAATGGTTAATTAACTGATGCCATTTACTTCGATTTACATATTGCAATGGAAAAAGGGTTCACTTGTGCAGATCCTGAATGAAACTGACAGCTTCTGTTTTGTTTTGGGATAATGCAAAATTAAAACTCTCACACACACATATACACACACAAAACCAAGCTGCCAGTTAGGATAAGTGTATACCAGCATTTTTCATGTGGGATGCCCTTTCACATATACTTCAAATTTAAATTAACAAAATTCAGTTGCACCTTCTTTTAAAAATTGACAGAGCATAAGCTTTTATAAGCTTCAGATGCTAGGGGGACTGTTAGTGACAATCTTGGGCTTGTCGGTGGGCTATTTACAAAAGATTGGTTGGTGGGCTATTTGGTGGGCTATTTACACAAGATTCCCTCAAGGGATATTTACCAATAAGGTAATAAGGATCATGGCTCACATTCTGCCTGCCATTCTCGGAAAGGAAGCCGATTTTTTCCCCAGCAGTTCAGCCAGTTGTGAGCAGCTGGAGCCTGTTTATCAGGATACCTTTTTTATATTCATACTGTGCGGTGCAGTTGGCAGCATTTCATGCTTGCAGGTTGCATTATGGGAATCCTGGTTACTCCCAACGCCCACAGATCTGTTGTTGCCCATTCATTGTGGCAGCCAATTGTACCAATAAATTGCAAACAATTTATTTATTTTGACTTATATCCCGCCCTCCTCACATGGCAGGCTCAGGGCAGGTAACATCAAATTTAATTAAAATACAGTGTACAAAAATTAACACAATTAAAACAGTAGTAAAATACCACAATAACCTTCATCCAGTGCAGTTGTCATTAAAATTAAAACCTCACAGATGCCATCTCTGGTATGCAGTTCTGACCCACTGAGGGGAGGCCCAGTAAAGAGGGAGTGATGTCCATTGCTCTCGTTAAAAGCCTGGTAGAAGAGCTCCTTCTTGCAGGCCCTGCAGAACTGTAAAAGGTCCCACAGGGCCCTGATCTCATCTGGGAGCTCATTTCACCAGGCAGGGGCCAGGGCTGAAAAGGCCCTGGCCCTAGTCGAGGTGCGACAGACAACCCTGGGACCGGGGACCACCAGAAGATGTTGACTGGCAGACCGTAAAGATCTTCAGGGCTCATTAATGAGTTCACCAGTGGTTATAAATAAACACTGCATTCTGAAGAGGTCTGATTGTTTGTTTAAGATCACTGTATCATCAGGGCTCTTTTACATGTGCATATTTTCATACATCCTCTCAAGAGTTATAGCTGTCCCCCCATCATTTCAGTACCTGACCATGTCCTCCTTGACCCTGCTGGAGAATTGATTTCAACTACTGTTCAGATGCAGAAGTATCTTGCAAAGCAGAAGGAAATGACATGGGCTCAGCACAGTTGCTGCACACCTGCAAAGCTATTGAGCTGCTGCTTGAGTCAGATGGCAGTGAGGCAAGGGGATTTGCGGCTGCCCAGTATGATAGGTTCACCTGGTGAACTTAGGCACTTTCGTAGAATCACAGAGTTGGAAGGGGCCATACAGACCATCTAGTCAAACCCCATGCCCAATGCAGAACCCTGCATTCACACTGCATTCCTATTCATGGGCAGAAGAATGTCTTGTCGCATATGAAGAAACCATAATCACTTGTTTAGGCCTGGCTCAACACCGTCAGATTTCTGAGTAAATTCCAATTCCATCAAAGTCAGATTTCTGAATAATAAGTTCCAATTCCATCACTTCATGCTTAGGTTTGCTGGTCGTAGCCTGGCAGCCAATGGGAGACTAGGGGAGTGGAGACCCAGGGTTGGCCATTGGTCAATGGTATGGTGTCATTTTCACTTCTGTGAAAATCTGAAAGGGATGTCACACCTCCACATGCTTGTAGGGAACTCTAGGACTCCCTATCTAGTCAACGTCTCTATCTATGTGCTTAGAGTGACCTTTACCTCTTTACGCTTTCAGTCAATGCCAGTGGTACTTTTGGATGGTCACTTTAATCAAACTCCAATGGCCCAGCACGTATGTATTTGTGGATCCAATGCACATGAGGATTTACCTGATTACATCCTTCCTCCCCCCCCCCCATTATATTCTAATCCCAGAGCCAAATGTTTGGCAATAATTTTATCTAGTTTAAGTTTATACCCAATAGCTGAGAAAATTTCATTTTTGCTAGTTGATATTGATGTGTATGTGTCATACAGAGTTTCATTATTTGCCCTTGCTGTAAAGAAAATAAGGCCTAAAGTGGCAGCGAGAGGGGATGTAATTTAGATACTTGTTCTTACAGCTGTTGTTGCTGCTGTACGTGTAGTTGTGTCTTCTTACTGACTTCTGGTTCTATATGGTATTTTTGTTCGTTTGCTGATGTATAGTCTGTGTAGAATCTGTATTCCTCTCTGCTGAGGGTTTTGTAAACTTGTAACGGCCAATGGCTATTTACAATGCACTGAAGTATTTGTCAAAAGTCTGTGGTAAAACTGTAGAGTGGTTTTTTGTTTGTCTGTTTTTTGCAATTCCTAGAGAGGACTGATGTCACTTCTGAGGAAAACCATGGTTTTGCGAGGAGGCTAGCAACCCTAGGTGAGTCCCCCTGAACACAGAAAGTTGAGGATGCATAGTCTGAGGGGGGCAGAACATTAAACTGATATAAAATGGACATAAAGAAGACTAATTCTAAAAAGCATGTGGCTAACTTTTATCCTCCCTGCTCTTTCCTTGAGAGGTACCAAGCCCTGTCTGCCCAGCATAGACAGTGGATGGATATTTTCTGCAAAATATTGCATATGCAGCATTGCTGGAATCAAGGTGAAAGGAGGCATCATGTCCTGTGATTGTTACTGAGCATGAAGCACAGATTGTTGTTTGTTCTGTTGCGTTATTTTGTACAGGCAACTCTCTTTGATTTTTGCCTTGAACTTCGCTGCTCCTTCGCTGGACGTTTTCAAGCGGAGGCTGGACGACCATCTTTCAGGTATGTTGCAGGGCTGTCTTTGGGCTATATTCCTGCAGAGTGCAGGGGGTTGGACTAGATGACCTGCAAGGTCCCTTCCAACTCTAACATTCTATGATTCTTAACTGCACATTAGCAGCTGCATGAAATCACGGTGTGATCTGCCTGCCACCATTGTTTTGCCTTTTACTGCCCTCCGTCTAGTACAGTTTGACCCCTCCTTTCATCAAAGGAGCTCAGGTTGGTGCACAAAGTGCTCTTTCTGTGAGATAAGTTAAGCTAATGATCCTAAATATGGTACCTGCTTTTGGGTTTCCTGGTACCCATTTGCTTCTTTGACAAAGCAAAGAGCCTGCCCTGGCTTTCCTTCACCTTACTGGAGCAGGAGGTACTTCAGAGAAGCATCGCCACCGTTGTGCCTGCAGGGAGCAGCCCTTCATAAACATCTGCCTCCATCGTTGGAGGATGCTTGAATCAGAACTTTCCAACATTGTGGTGTCACTTCTAGTTGTACCCTGAAGTGATGCTGTGATGTTCTAGGAATTCCTTAAATCCCTTTGGGTTGTTTTTTTTTGCAATAAAATTTTTAATTTTTCCATTGTTTTTTTTAATACAATTAGCTTTTATACATATTCCATTCTCTATAAAATTGCATATTTAGTTAAAAAGATATAGTCATTAAATGACTTCCCACCCCACCTGCACCATCATATATATCAACTGGTAAACATATATATATAAAACTATTTGTCTCCTAAGGTAACATTTTGAGCTATTATAACTTTTATACATTTAGACTAATTATCAAAGTATTGGTTAAAGACGGTTTAATTTCGTGGTTGACCACAGAATCATTTTTTGTGTTATAAATATATTCCCTCATTTCAATAGTTAGAAAATGTAAAAATGTTATTTTTCATATTCCAACATTGCTCCATATATTCCTTCAGATCTTTCCAATCTTTCCAAGACTTCGCTGAGTCTTGATTGTTTAATTTTTTTAATTTTGGTTTTTACTATAGAGATTGGAGAATTCCTAAAGTGTCACAATGTCGCTTCTGGGTGCAACTGGAAGTGCCATCATAATGTTGTGAGATGTTGTCCCTTCCTCATGTTTGCTCCCACTGGAGCAAAAATGTCAGATAGCAAACTCTATCCTAAGTTGGCTCTCTTAATTTTTTCTCCAGGCCCTTTTGGCCAGGGATCCTGGAGGGCTTTTCTCCCTTCTTCTGAACATAGAGCAGGGGTCACTGGGTGTGTGTCAAGGGCGTAGACTTTCCCATTTCCCAGGAGAGGCTGGGGCTGGGCCAGAGGCATTGTTATGCTAGGTGCTTAAAACAACCAAGGCCAGGGCTCTTTTTGTAGAAAAAGCCCAACAGGAACTCATTAGCATGATAGGCCACACCCAACAGCAGCAACTCATTAGCATATTAGGCCACAGCCCTGATAGCACAGTTCATTAGCATATTAGGCCACATCCCCCAAGTTGCCAGAAGTGTGGCCATCCAGCCACACCCACCTTTTGCTTCTTATTCTGTTTACCTTGGTTGTTGTCAAAACGGTTTTGACAAAACCAATAAAAACATTATTTTTTTTAAAGGTTTCCAGTTCCATACTTTTAATAATTAATATTATATTTATTTTTAAAGTAACATTAACAGTAACATAAGCAAACACTTGTTGCTCTGCAGCAACTGTGCTCTGCACATTGCTACAGCAGAATTTCCCTACGGTCTTCCCCTTTCTTGCAGCTATGACGCTGTCTTTCTGCCCAATTCTTTCCAGACACAGCCTGTAGCCAGAAAATTTTTACTGGAGGGGCAAGTGAGAACAGTGGTGGTCAGCCACTCATTATTTATTTACTTTATTATACTTTATTAATTATTTACCTGTTTTCTTCTTGAGACTCAAGGTGGATTACATGGCAAAGAATATTGAAATCAAATAGCATATGAGATCTAATAAACAATGCACTAGAGCAAACTAATTCATGCAGCAGCCAAATCGCTCGCTCATAACTTTGATGCCGGGAGCTCACCAAGGAGGATTTTGGCTCACAGGGCTTAGAGGGAGCACTGGTCCCGATCCCCCCAGGAGCGCCTGAAAAATGAGGGCCCCCCGCGTGCGCACACATGAGCAGTGACAGCCTCCTCTTTGGAAGCAGGAGGGGGAAGCGGCTTTCCCCCGACCTGCGGGCAGGACAGGACAGGGGAGCCACCAGACCCCACCACTGCCCTTGGCTCCAGGGAGGAGAGCTCGGTCACAGCCTGAGGGGGGGGGGGGGGCTGGCCTGTCCGTCTCCCTTCAGGGAAGGGGTTCTTTTGCCTGCCCGCTGGCTGGAACCCCTGCACGAGTGAGTCCCGTGTCATCATCTTCGCCTCCTCTTCACCTTGGCCGCGTGCTCCTCTCGGCGCCGGGGCTGGGCGAGATGGTGCGGGGCACCCGGATTGGCTGTCAGGTCAACATCAGTGATGCTCCTGCCACCGCCGCCGCACCGCCACTCGCCAAGGAGAGCTGCTCGTCCCTGCCTCCAAAGCTGTATTATTTCCGGGCAAGTGTATGCATATATAATTAAATGTTATTTTGCATCGGTAAATCAGCATTATAAATCATATGCATATTAGATGTCCACAATACATACAAATGCCACAATAATGGCATATACATGTCAGGTTCCCTGTCATGGTTGCTTCCTTTTCTCAGTCCCTGTTTCAGATCCCGGCGGGAGATCAGCATCGGCTTCCCTCCCGACAGTTCCTTCCCCCCCCCATTTTCCCTCCGCACCCCTCCTTCCTCAGAGTGAACTCATTTGTTTTGCTAGACTTCAGTTATATATGTTGCTGCACTTGTAACCTTGGGCAACTGGGCCTCCGCTCTTCCAGGTGTCTTTTGCGTGGGAATGCATGTAGATTACACACAGGGTCGGGGATGGGAATTTAGCTCAGCTTACGCACCTTTTTCTCTGAGAAAGTAACGGTAGCACATTTTGGCGCTTGATACTTTTATTCTGATTGGTACCTGCCCTTTTGCTCCTGTTTGAATACAGTATATCAGTTCCCCCTATTCTGTATATGGTATCACTAACAACACAAGTGTTTCCTGAAAGACCATTAAGTAATAAAGACTTTGTTCTGCAATACAAGGCCTGGCTTATTGGATCTCATCAGAAGTCTCACAATAAAACCCTGACACAACATGCACTCATAGTGTAATCTACCGTGTAATCCTAAACAGTGTTATGTCCTTCTAGGCACATTCACTTCAGTGGACATTGAAGGTTGTAATTCTGCTTAGGATTGCACTACAGAGCTACATAACAAGCATCAAATAGCAGAATCTTTAGATTCTGGCAAACATATTGATAAATATAAAAATAAATGACGTGCAGAATGTTTGCTTACCCTTAGACAGTAAATTTCTGTCTAAACCACTTCAGAGTGCAGCTTGCATCCTTCCAAATATTGCTTCCAAATAAAATCCCTGCATAATAGAATCTTAGCATGTCTATCCTAACCTTCACCACAAAATGCAAGTTTTCTGTGTGCAGGTATTTAGATGGAGGAATATTCCGCCAGGTGAACCTCCACATGCACTTCAACTGGTGCAGCCAAACACAGACTTATTACCTCAATGAGAACTCGGCTCTTGTCTTTACACCTGGTCCCACCCAGATACTCATACAGCAGTGTTTGTATTCTTAACTGTGTAGTGCTGGAGGACACAGAGTTCCTTCTGTTGATACCACACTGCTCATGTGTATAGACCATTTGCACAAGCAGTTAAATCTAAAGGGGCATTTCCTTAGGTAATAGATAAATCTTCTTCTGGCGGGCCGTGCTGGCCCACCTCCTTTCCCCTCTCAGGTCCCCATCAGTACTGAAAGGAGACATTGCATTGAACACACACAAAACATAAAACAACGTTATATTGAATCAGACCATTGTTCAAGGTCAACACTTGTTACCCAAAGAGGTGGTCTCCTAATTAGTTGGGGGAATTAACTTTAAGGAGACAAAGGGTGAAGGGGTAACTGGGATCTCCACCAATGTTCAGGAGGATTTTTCCCTTCAGAGAACGCTCAAAATAAACTGGAATGGTTTTTATTAAGAAAAAGAATAAAACAAAATACAGAATAAAACACACACACAAGAGCTAGCTAAGGAGAAACACAGGGAGGAGAGGGGAGAGAGATAATTACCATTCTTGGAGAGGTCCATGGAGGCAGCAAAATGAACAGTGTTTCGAGAGAGAAGAGAGCCCAGCAAAGCAGAGGTGTATGTGTAGGATCCAACACACGCCCTGCTGGGAAGTAGAGTGCTTCTGATATAGGGCAAAATGTGCCCTCTGGCAGATATGACTTGTTTGCCAGGAAAAAAAAAATAACTGAATGGGCTTTTCTGAGTTGGACAATGATGTGTGAGAGATCTGATGACCCTAAAAGTACCTGGCAGGAAGGGCTAGTGGTTTAGGTGAACAGAATTACATGGTTGCTTAATTAAGGTAAATGAGTGCAAGGAAGTGAGGCTCAGTGTTGATGGGGTTGGTCCAAGGGTGAGTCAATAGGTTCTAGGGAGACCCATTGTCCTAAATTATCTATTTATTTATTTTATTAGATTTGTGTCCCGCCCTCTCCACATAGTGGGCTCAGGATGGATTCCAGCGAATATAATATACGAACAGTTAAAATACAGCAAATAAAATACAATAATAATTCCTGTATTTATATCCAAAGCCTCAACAGATGAGGTCTATCACAAATTTGGGTTTTGGATGTTACCCAGATCTGATCCACTAAAGGGGAGGTCCAACAGATAGTGGGAGGACAGCTGGAGGAAGAGCTCCATCTTATAGGCCCTGCAGAACTGTATGCATCTCTCCAGGGAGTGGAGGTAACAGTTGACAGCCAGCTGCTTTTACTCGTACTTCTAAACTATATGTCTAGGCTTGTTTCTGACAGGCATCCATTTTGTTTCATTTGGGGCCAGGCAATGTCTCACACGGGAGTCCGACGGCTAACAACTGACTGGCAACAACTCTGCAGTACCTGAGGTTGGCAAGAAGCAGGAGGGTAACCACTGGGGGGTGGGCAGATGTCATGACGTTGCTGGCAATAGCACAACCCAGGGGTGATGTCATCACACAGGGGTGATGCTCTAGCATTTGCTCAAAACTCTATGGTTTAACTTCCGGGTCACGGTGGAAATGAAGTCATGATGTTGGTGCAACACCAATCCCCACACCACCCCCATTTCCCCCAGCATTTCCCTCCCACAGCCCAGCTGAGTTGTTGTGAGCAGAGCCAGTGGGGCAGGAGGTCTTCCCAGATACAATTACACATTCATAACTGTCTGTCTGTCTGTCTCAACTACATGAGTCTTTTCCCTGGGGCTGCTGGGTAATTAACCTGAGACCTCTGCATGCAAAACAGGTATTCTGTCAATGAACTACGCCTATGTCTCTCCCCATATGAGCCCTGGAGGGCACTGCATTCTATGAACGGTCCCTGGCCCTAGGGATGTCTGACTTGCCTAAACTAGGGCCAGGGCCTTTTCAGCCTTGGCCCCTGCCTGGTGGAATGAGCTCCCATCAGAAATTAGTGTCCTATGAAAGCTTATACTGTTCCACAGGGCTTGCAAGACAGAGCTCTTCCTCCAGCTGAGGCAGTGGATCTCCAGCTCAATCTGGCCTCCTCCCCCCCTCCCCCCAATGAGTCTCACTCATGGTGTCTGCTGAGGTATAATTTACTTTAAAGTATTTACTGCTGTAGTGATTTTATTGTATTTATTGCACGTCTTCTGTCATCTTGTCTTTATTGCTGTAAATCTTCATTTAGCAGATTATCACAGGTTGGAACCCGTCCTGAGCCTGCTTGGCAGAGGGGGCAGGATATAAATGGAAGAAAATAAAATAAAATCAAAAGAAAGGTTGTCTTCTCTCATGGTCAACTCCTGCCCTCACTGGGGGCTTCTTGTTGTGCCTCTGCCTTCAGCTAGTCACCGGGTTTTGCGCGGTTGGAACCACCCAGCTTGGTGGACTCTGGACGCAGTGCCATGCAGCCATCCCCAGAATCCTTCCCCCCCCCCCCCCGAATGTATTAATTTTTATTTGTCAGATTATACTTTGACTCTCTCCTCCTTCTAAGAAGCTCCGTCTGGCATATCTATGATCCTCAGGAGGGTTTCCATCCTGGGAATTTATAGATCTCCTTCAGCTTCAGAGAAGAAATTCATCACTTCCTTTCAGATGGTTCTTTGTCATTATTGATGGTTGAACCACCACCACCTCCTTCTCCTCCTCTCCACTCATTTGATTTGGAATTGCATTTAGGAAGCCCAATTTATCCCTTCTGCTGCCTGGGGGAGGAAAAAAAAAACCACAATAAGAGATTGGAAAATATCTTGGTTAATTCAAAGCACAATTTGGACCGTTTATTCTAAAACGTTGATGCCCCACTGGTTTCCACAGGGCTCCAGGCTCCCAATAATATGCTTCAGGTACCCCGGGAAAGCTCTATTTCCGAGCGTCCCTGGCAGCTGGGATGCTGCTGTAGCGCAGCGATGAGAGAACATTTTCTTTTTATATTTGCTTCTATTTTTGTCAACCGTTTCAGGGTTCCATTCCCCACTGTTGGTTTTATAGATTGGTTTGCATCACATAGATACCATTGTATGGTCTTTGTTTATACGCAAGTCATCATTTATCTAGATGTACCCCATTTGCCGCTGATATGTATATGCATACTGCTGATTTATTGATGACTCAATAATGTTAGGGAATGTATATGTTTATGGGGGAACTAGTTCCAGAAAACGGCATGAAAATAAAGAATCGTGGGGATTTGGGGGGCCAAAACAGCAGGGATGAGAAACTTTGTCTCTTCCCTCCTTGTAAATCTGAGCTGGAGAAGACCTACTGTGAGGGGAGGGAGAAAAAATGATGAGATACAGAACATCGGCTGGCTTTGCGAGCGCACCAAATCCATATTCCAAATTGGCCGATAACAAAATTTAGTGACATCTTTATCTGTTAATTTCCATTAATGCCAGCCAGGGATTTATGGACGCACAACCAGTGATGCGCATTTGGTGGGGCTGGGATTTGGTGGGGCTGGGATTTGGTTTTGTTTACAAGAAGATTCAGTCCCTTTATATTTGAAATTCTAATAAAATCTCAGCTTGAAGACTTAAAGATGAAAGCGGGGGCGGGGGGAGACGTTGCGGGGAGGGCTCGGTCTCATAAAGTGGCTAGGGCACAATATCACAGTTGCTTTTTCTCATTATAAGTGAGAGCGCTGAAAATTGAAGCTGTGCTCTTACTACCAGGATATTGAATCTGCCTTTCTTTCTTTTTTTTATGTTTGGGTAACCGGAGGGGAGGGAGATCAATGTGACATTTCAGAGTAAACTTGCTTAGGACTTGGCTGGGATTGTCATGGTTTCCTACCAAGCAACCACTGGGATGGGAAGTGCGGAAAAGGATATCTGGACCTACGAAGCTGCCTTATCCCAAACCGGGCGGTTGATCCGTCTAGTTCTACAGTGTGCCTGGCAGTGGTTCTCTGGGGTCTCAGGAAGATAAAAGTTTCTCCCAACGTCTGATATCAAAAACCCTTTAATGAGAAACAACAGGGATGGAACATGGGGTTTTATGCATGCAAAACATGCACTCTGCTGCTGAGACATAACAAGGATTCTCTCTAACAAGGATTATCAGTGCATACCCAAAACTATAATTCCACAGTTTGTGATGAGAAGCCCATGGAATTACAATTGAACCACGATAGCCCCTTCTCCATTGCAGGGGAAAAAAAAAAAGATGCTGCAATGTCCCCTACTTTGCCTAACAGGATTTAACCAGTCCTCTCTCCTCCTACAGCTCACTGACCTTACCAAAATATTTGTTGCTGGAGACTGGTGGCCCCAACAGAAGGAGTATAGGAGGCATAGTGGGGGTCTGCAATAGGGTTGCCAACTCTGGGTTGGGAAATACCTGGAGATTTGGGGGGTGGAGCCTGGGGAGGGCAGGGCTTCGGGCAGGGAGGGATCTCAGCAGAGTATAATGCCATGAAGTCCACCCTCTAAAGCAGCCATTTCCTCCAGGGGAATTGATCATGGTGAGAGCCAGTTTGGTGTAATGGTTAAGTGCGGCAGACTCTAATCTGAAGAACTGGGTTTGATTCCCCACTCTTGCACATGCAGCTGGCTGGGTGACCTGGGGACAGTCACAGTCCTCTCAGAGCTTGCTCAGCCCCTCCTACCTCACAGGGTGTCTGGAGAGGAAGGGAAGAAGATTGTAAACTACTCTGAGATTCCGAGTGAAGGGCGGTGTGTAAATCCAAACTCTTCCTCTTCCTCCTCCTCCTCCTCCTCCTCCTCCTCCTCTTCTTCTCCTCCTCCTACCCCTCCTCCTCAGTTGTAATAGTGGGAGATTTACAAGTGCTACTAGAAAGCTGGCAATCCTAGATTAAACCTTTCCTATGAATATATAATAATCTTGTTCTCTTTAATGAGAGCTAGTTTGGTGTAGTAGTTAAGTGTGCAGACTCTAATCTGGGAGAACCGGGTTTGATTCCTCACTCCTCCAGTTGCACCTGCTGGATGACCTTGGGCAAGCCATAGCTCTGTACCAGCTGTTCTCTCAAGGGCAGCTTGGGAAAGAGCTCTCTCAGCCCCACCTACCTCACAGGGTGTCTGTTGCGGGGAGGGGAAGGGAAAGGAGTTTGCAAGCCGCTCTGAGACTCTTAAGTGAGTGAAGTGAAATCCAATCTCTTCTTCTCTCTTCTTCTTCTTCTTCTTAATGGTGGGGTTCAGTTGGGTTGCTCTCCCAATGACTGTTAATTTGCTATTTCACCCTTTTGTAGATAAGTGAATGCATTAAACCATGTGCCATTTAAAAAAAAAGAAAAGAAAAGAAATGGATAGCACAGTTGCAGTTACATCATCATGGGTTCAGTGTGGGAATTAATGAGCCAATGTGCCCGTCATCTGTCAGGAAGGCCAGGCTTATGAGCGATCCCTAATCTCCCCCATGCAAACCTTGTCCTAGATTCTTCTCTTTCCTCTCACATACATCCCCCCCCCCCCCGGCCTCTACTTTCTCCCCCTGGCACCACTGATGTACGTGAAATGAAAATGTAGTTTCCACATCCGTTTGATAATGAATGAAACCGGGTTTATATCCCCTTGAGGTAGTTCTTCTCCAGCTCAGATTTACAAGGAGGGAAGAGATGAAGTTTCTCATCCCTGCTGTTTTGGGCCCCCCAAATCCACACGATTGTGGATGAAATCCATCCAATGTGGATGACAAATGCTGCTGACAGTTGCCAGAAAAGAGGGTGGAACATAGAGGGCGTATATTAGCACCAAGGTGTGTGTGTGTGGCTTTTATATTAGCTTGCTGGTTTGGGCCCCATCAGGGTGCATCACCTCCCTGCCCCCCCCCCCATCATGTCTTGACTCTGCACTCTCTGCATCACAATAAAAAGCCATAATCAGATTGACTATACTAAATGAAAGAAGAAGTTTCTACAAGCCAAGCCCCTTGAGAGCTACCGGCTTCCAGACTTCCTCACCAATGGGCTCACTGGGGGGGCATTTGGACCAGTGTGTGTGTGTGTGGGCAGGGTGCATTCCCACCATCTGCTCCTGATAACTGTGCATGAAAATTACACTTTTTGTATCATAATGATCTGTCTCCCCTTGTTGTTCTTCAGTGCTTTACTTTTGGGGAATTCTGGAGCATAGTCACATGGATGTTTGAACCACTCTCGGAATCTTACAGAGAAGGTCTGGATAAAAGTCCTTCATGGTCCCCATCAGAAGAGGAGGAGGAGGAGAAGGAGGAGAAGGAGGAGATTGGATTTATACCCTTCCCTTCACATGGAGTATCAGAGCAGCTTACAATCTCCTTTCCCTTCCCCTCCCCACAACAGACACCCTGTGAGGTAGGTGGGGCTGAGAGAGCTCTTTCCCAAGCTGTCTTTGAGATAACAGCTCTGAGAAAATGATGGTTTGCCCAAGGTCATCCAGCAGCTGCAAGTGGAGGAGTGGGGTATCAAACCTGGTTCTCCCAGATTAGAGTCTGTGCGCTTAAGCACTACACCAAACTGAGGTAGTTGTTTTCCTGCCATTACTCCAAGCAGTGGCTGGAGGGTTGTTGGGGTTTTTTTGTTGTTGTTTTTTTAAAGAAAGTTATATTGTCTATGTTATGATGTCACTTCTGGGGAAACCCTGGAAGTGACATAGGGGAGCTCTAGGAATCAATGGAGACTCAATGATTTTACCATAGAGTTTCTGGTGATTCCTAGAGTTTCCCTATGTCAGTTTTATGCAGTGTCGGTGCTGTTTAGTTTTGTTGAGGCATGATGCTCCTCTTGTGGCGGCTCCATTGTAATTGCACCTCTGCACCGCTTTAAATGAATGTGGTTCTTAGAACTGTAAAAACATCATGAAAGGAGCATTAGCCACAATGGTACCACAGCAGCATGGGACTGGATGTAAAATGCAAATGCAGATTCAGCCAAATACCCCAGGCCAATGCCTACTGACTGCAGAGTCATCCCTGAATGGCCATAAAATGGCCATAAATCTATGTCGACAGCCACCATAAAACCAGAGGTCAAAGAAAGTGAAAGCGGCATGCAGTCTGGACGCTGCCATAAAATTCAACAATCGATCAAAGTGAAAGCGGCACACAGTGCAGGTGGGAATTTCTGATCCAGTGTGGGTTTGGTAAGACAGGGAGCAAATGCTAGATGCAGATTGGGCCACTAACCACTACACCATGCTGGCTCCAGTTCATGCACTACAGAAATCACCTCCATGCCTAGAGGTTGGAGATGGGATCTGGGTCCCTAACCAGGATGAACATTTGCACAAAACTGTTTTGAAGACCCTCCACCGCCAGAGCCTCCTGCCTCGCCTTCTCCCATATATCTCCTGTGAATTTTCTCAGCAGTTCACAAGATGGGGAAGGGGGGGTGGGGGAAGGAATCCACAGAGTGAGTCAGCTGCCCCCCGGGCGTTCGTTCGCTGTGGCATGAGAAATATTAATGCTAAGCAGATCTGCCTGCTGCAGGAGCGACAGGAGGAAGTGAGCAGCTTACCCTGGCTTAGAGATTTTATATCCACATCTGCAACTTGCAAAGACGCAGAGAGGGAACATTTTGGTGGGTGTTCCCCCCCTTCTTATCTTCTTACAGCCGTATAGATTTTGGAGAGATATTGCCCTAGGGTTTTTTTTTAATACCGAATATTCTTGTCTTGGGGGGTTGGGATGTGAACAACTTCCAAATAAAACTGAGAGATGTAAAAAGAAAGTTTGATTAAACCTCCCCTCTTGTTGAACGTGATTGATGTAGCTATCTTCACACCTTTTTTCCTCTTCTCCTAACAGAGGACTGAGCATGTCACTGGGGGATTCAGTTCCAAGCTTAGGAATTGGCAGGCACAGATACTCTTTCTACTGTTGTCTAAAGGGATTACAAGCCTTTGTAAAGCCTCCACTAATATGCCAGGAGAGAGGGGGGTGAGTTTCCCAACAAGCTTCCTGGGCCTCCTTTCTTGAAAATCTGTAGCGGTAATAACAGAACTCTCAAAGCTGCTTACAATCACCTTCCCTTCCTATCCTCACAACAGGCACCTTCTGAGGTAGGTGGGGCTGAGAGAGCTCTGAGAGAAACGATCTTGAGAGAACAGCTCTGAAAGAACTGTGACTGGCCCAAGGTCACCCAGCAGGTGCCATGTGGAGAAGTGGGGAATCAAACCCAGTTGTCCAGATTCGAGTCCACCATTCTTAACCCCTGCGCCACACTGACTCTTGTCACTGGGGGACTCAGTTCCAAGCTTCATAACTGAAAGGTATTGAGGGGCACGAGTCTTTTGGAAGAGGCTTCTGGCCCTTTGGAACTTCCTTATGGAAGCTGGAAATTGTTGTCCACGCTCCACTGTATCAGCTTAGCGCATCTAGGTGCCAGGTACCTGCTGTGTTTGTCCAAATGATCCCCCACATGACACCCACAGACGCCATGGTGTGCACCGATGGATTTCTTTCTTTTTTTGAATTTTAAAGAAATTATTGGAATCAAAAATAACACCCAATAACAGCATAACAGCTGTTAACATACAATAACAACATAACAGAATATCAAAACAGCTGATATTTTCCCAACAGAATTCCAACAGTAATAATCTGACTATCAGTGAAGTATTAGACAGGCATAAAGCAATCTACCCATTTGTTTTTTTTAAAAAAAATAACAGAAGCATCATCTGACTTCTAGATCCTAAGGGAATTATCTAAACCGGAAGTACCTCACTTTCAAGAGTCTATGGCTCTGATCCACAAAAGAAGTCTCAGCAGTAAATCAGAACATAGGGTGTGATCAAAAATGGACCCAGTAGTGGCAACTCATCCTTGAGGGAAGCAAGCCATGTTCCACCATAAAACATAACACTGGATTCCAGGTAAGTACAAAATTGTTAAAAGTCTTATTGGAGTTAAGTTGCGCTCCCGGAGTGAGGAGCCCAGGGGCGGGGGCAGGCACATGACCAAGCCCCGCCCCTGTCTGCCTTTCCTCCTGAGCCATTCTGCTTTTTTGGAGAGATGGGGGGGGGGGTAAATCCCTGGCTTCCCTACCCCATCTTCTCCAGGTGGAGAAGCCAGGGCAGGGAAGCCATGCATGACTGCCTCCATGTGCTCCCCGTCTCCAGCAAACCCACTGCAGGTTCGCTGGAGATGGGGAGTGCACGAAGGCAGACATGCCTGCCTTTCCCCCTGAGCCGCTCCGCTTTCTCGGAGAGACTTGGGGGGGGGGGTTTAAATCCCTGGCTTCCCTGCACAATCTTCTCCAGGCGGAGAAGCCAGGGCAGGGAAGCCAGGAATGACTGCCTCCGTGCCGGCTTGCTCGGACTCTCCGCAGCCGCAGAGAACCGGAACAAGCCAAGGAAGGGGGGGGGGAGTCCCCTTCCACTGCCCCTGAGCCATGCCCTACTCAGCCTCACCTGAGTCGCGGGTGGCAACATAGTTTCGAAACCTCTTCTTGCAACCTGTGCAAGATGTAGGTATGCCTGGACATTGAAATGGTGATGAATTGTGTTCCTATTGATGGGATTCTCATTGTATACCTGGAGAAGACTGGGCAGGGAATGCAGGCATGTCTGCCTCCCTGCCCTCGGACACAATTCCAGTGATGTCAGGGGATGTGGCATATGCAAATAAGTTTTGCTAATGACCAGATATGCTAATGAGCTCCTGCACCTCTCTTTTTTACGAAATGACCCCTGATCCAGAGTATTATTTTATTCATCACGAATTGGCCCCATATCTTGTCGTGCCAGGATGACAGACTCAAGCACTGGTGGATTTCATGCACTCCTTCTCCTCCTTCTTCAGAACATTCATTTCTGAGCAAACAGGTGCCTCAGAAGAACTTGGGAGGCATCCCATTACAGTTGTGTCCACCTCTGGCAGCAGATCTTCCACTTCTTGGGCAAAGGTCTTCCCCATCTCTCCTACCTGAGATCTTGTTTTATGACAGGTGCCTGCAATTGGACTCAGGACTTATTGCACGCAAGGTACATAGTATACTGTTGAGCTATTTCCCTGTCCCCTCCCACTGCCCCTGAGCCATGGCCGACTGAGGCAAGGGTATACTATGAGATTTCCATCAATAGGAGCACAATTCATCACCATATCAATGTCCAGACATACCTACATCTTGCTTACTAATTCCCCCCTTTCAGCGTCTCTGGTTGCACGGATCTGCATCGTCTCCTGCCCTCCACCAGCCAAGCAACTCCAGCGAGAAGCTGTAAGTTGTGAAAGGTTGCGAGAGAGGTTTAGAAACTAAGCTGCCGCCCGTGACTCAGGCGAGGCTGACGTTACCAGACAGCATTAATTTAATTCCATTCACTTATACTTTTACATTTGATTTGGGAAAGGGGGGGGGGGGGAAGTGCCATAAAATGCTACTGCTACTGCAAAGTGAGGCAAGGCATTCTTAAGCAGCCAGAAAAAAGGTTTTTTCTTCATTGTGAAAGCTCTGGGGTTGGAAGGAAAAAAAAATGGGGGGGGGGATTCGTGCAAGTATAAACTGCTAATGTTAATACAGAACTCCTTAAACTGTAGCTTGATAAGAGATTCAGGAACAGAGCGGGTTCAAAATTCAACTTTTAAGTCAAAACAAGGCAGCTTGAGCTTGTGCTGGAGGAACATCACTCACTGTGTTCCCCATTTATTCCGTCATTTCACTTCATTGGGTGTTCTGGCCAGAGCGAACATTTTGATAAATGTTTGGAACAGATCCGGCATGTGTTGCAATGTGTACCCCTGCAGATCTTCTTTCATTGTAATGTGCACGCAAAAGAGGGGAGAAGGGCCGTGGCTCAGTTGCAGAGCATCTGCTTGTCATGCGGAAGGTCCTAGGTTCAATCCACGGCATCTCCATTTTAAAGGACTAGGCAATAGGTGATATGAAAGACCTCTGACTGAGACCCTGGAGAGTTGCTCTCACTCTCAATAGACAATAATGACCTGATGGATTGATGGTCTGATTTGGTATAAAGGAGCTTCATGTGTGTTTCAAGATATCTCCATCTGCAGAGGTAACAAGTAACCCCCCCCCCCCGACCTAGATAGCCCAGGATTAGCCCTGCCTCATTAGATCTCAGAAGCTTTACAGGGTCAGCACTGGTTAGTATTTGAAAGGGAGCACCAAGCAATACCTTTGGAGATCGACTGAGGCTTAGAAGCAGAGCACATGTTTGGCATACAGAAGGTTACTGGTTCAGTCCTTGGCCTCTCCAGTTAAAAGATCCAGGCAGTAAGTGATATGCAAGACCTCTGCCTGAGACCTTGGAGAGCAGCTGCCAATCTGAGTAGACAATATTGATGTTGCTGGACCAAGGGTCTGATTCAGTATAAGGCAACTTCGTGTGTTCATGGGTTCATATACAGAGGCAGGCAACGGCAAACCACTTCTGAGTGTCTCTTGTCTCAAAAGCCCTACAGGATAACCATAAGTTGGTTGCAACTTGATGGCACCTTCCCACCCACCCTCCAATACAATACAAGAACTTGTGGCACTACATGAAATTGCTGAGCAGTCGGGTTAGAACTGATAAAAGGAAGTACTTCTTCACCCAAAGAGTGATTAACACGTGGAATTCACTGCCACAGGAGGTGGTGGCGGCTACAAGCATGGACAGCTTCAGGAGGGAATTAGATAAACATATGGAGCAGAGGTCCATCAGTGGCTATTAGACATAAGGTATAGATAGGAACTCTCAGTCTGGGGCAAGTGATGCTCTGTATTCTTGGTGCTTGGGGGGGGGGCACTGGCCCCACTGCTGGACCTCCTGAGGGCACCTGGTGTTTTTGGCCACTGTGTGACAGAGTGTTGGACTGGATGGGCCACTGGCCTGATCAATAGTGGTTTCTCTTATGTTCTTATGTTCTTAAATTCAGGACCCATCAATTTGAAAATGAGTGATAGTCTTATTGGGAAAGAATTCTGGGGCATCCCCAGCTTGAAAGCCTTACCTTGAAGTTTCTGTCTACCATAAATTACAAGGCTCCTACAAACTATGGACCACAAACTCGGATAAATCTGTCTGGAGCTCTGACAGCAACATGGGTCCTTCCTGTTCAGGTGCTACAGTCTTCTGAATATCAATTGCTGGGCATAAACCATGAGGCCTGTTGCCCTACTTGTAGACTTTTGAAAACCTTCTGTCTGGCCACTGTTGGAAACGGGATACTGAGCTCTTCATCTACTGCTGCAAATCTGATTTAATGGAAGACAGATGTATCTATGATTATGGTAGCTAGATGGAACCTCTGTATTGAGAGGCAGCATAGCTCAGTGGATCAGATTGTGGGGAGAAGCAATAGGCTGGCTCATACCACTTGGGAGTCTTGAAATTCACAACCAATTGCAGATATTCTCTCTAGCTTTTAGTGTGGACATGAACCATATTTTTGCAGTTCAGTTCATGGTTCATAGCTGAACCAACAACAAAACCACATACCAGTACACCAGTTCATGAACCAATCCAGTTCGTATAGGTTGGGAAGCCATTTAAAATTTAAGCCCCTTGTCCCAGTAAGCCTCGGCTGGGACCTGCCACCAATCCAACTACCCTCTATGCCTGAGGGGAACCCCAACCCCCAGCTGAACAGATGAGTCCCAGGGTCACCCACCTCAGAGTGGGGGAGGTCAGCAATGGAGCCAGCAGAGGTGGCAGCAAAGAATCCTCGACTTGACTGTACAGGCCAGAAGGCTGAGGAGGCAGTGGCTACAGGACCAGGCAAGCAAGGCACCAGCTGTGAGGAAGAGGATAGCTGAGGGAGGTCAGGGGAAAATGTGATGCCCAGCCTTCTTGGGCCAGCGAGTCAGCCAGTGGGACAGGGGCTTCCCCAAGAATCCCAGAATCTGTAGTGTCCCCGGCCCAGCCCAATGCTGAGCATCAGGTCTTATACCTGGGGGAAGGGTTGAACAAGGGGATGGGCAGGGAGAGGAGCAAGTGGCAGGAAATAGCAGGAGCAGGGTATAAAGGGAGCCCAGGGAGGAGTTGGTGGTTCTGAGGTAGCTAGAGAGAGAGAGCAAAGAGCACCAGTGGGTTGGAATGGATGGCTGGTGAGGCAACCACCTCCACTGACCATTTCTGAGGCCACGTGCAAGCCCAGGGTGGGGCATTCATTGGCCACCCAGTGATGGCAACCGATGGAGCCACTCCAGGGGATGAAGGAGGGGGCATGACACCCCTGCTTTCTGCTCCCTGCAGCTTTTCATGGGGAGCAGAAAGCAGTGGTTGAAATGGCTCTGAGCCATTTAAACCAAACAACTGAGTGGCGGAGAGCTCCCTGCCACTCAGTTGTGAAGACCCTTTTCTGCTCTTCACGAACGGCATCAAAAATTTGTGGAAGTTCATGGCAGTTCTGCAGTTTGTGAACATCCCTTTGTGAACCATGAACCAGCCCAAATTCATGACGAACTGTAGGTCGTGAGCTGGCTCGTGCCCGTGTGCCTTTAAACATACATCCTCATTCTTAAGCCCCCAACACATTTGTACAATAGGTCTCAGTATCTGTTTGCTGATAATGGGGGATTGATAGAAGGGAGGTCCTTGTTATAAATGCTACTGAATTCTGCTGCCCTCAAATATATTCTCATTTCATTTTTTCTTCTCTGGCATGCAAACTGAGCCCACAATTTTTCATTTCTGTATTCAGTTTCATTTTATCTGGGTTTCTTTTGCCCCTATCAAATCTACACATTCCCCCCCCCCCAATATTATTTGATGCTGGTAGAAATGATGTCGATTGGATGTGCCGTACCAATTGCTTACATAACCCATAAAAGAAAGAAATGGATCATCAGTACCAGCAATGAAAATGGGTGGTCTGAAATCATTTATGATGGCTGGCATATGGGAATAAAAATAAAGGGAAAAGCAAATGTTCGTCCCTAGTTCAGGACAACTGTCTGCACTTGCAGGATTAAAGTAACTATAGTGGAAATAGCTCATCATAGCTTCAATGAGTTTCTGCGAACTGTGACCCCTGGTAAGACTGTTTCTTCTTTGTTGGCTTGGGTGTGGGCTTCCTCCGGTGTAGCACTGACAGTCTCCCTGAGCAGGTCAGAAAATCATCACCTTTATTGGGTTTTATGAAGACATGTAAGGCAGTCCGGGCTAAGAATATTTCCCTCGGGATAAACCCCATTGAACAGCATGGGACTTACTTCCAAGGAAACTGTTGTAGAAAGTTTTTCAGTGTTGTCTGAGGGTGAGGTTTGGTTATATGGACTGGATAGTCTTTTACTCTTGTTATTGATGCCTGCTAGAATTAGCTTTGTAAGCTGCCTCATGCCTTCTGGGGGTAAGGCAGATGAAGAAGCTGTTTTAGCAGAGATTATTTTGAATTTCTCATCCTTGTTCTTTCAACCTCCAAATTACATTTTGATTACTCTTCTCCCTGTGATTTAAAAACATTTTGATTACTCTTCTCCCTGTGAATTAAAAACAAAACAAAAAAACGCACCAGGTTCCGTTTCAACTTTCCCCATAAAATATACACACTTTTCAACATTATTCAAGCATCAATAACTTAGTGCCGTACACTGAATGTGTGTGTGTTTGGCTGCAGTCACACATGCCAGTTGAAGTGGAGGAGAAGTAAGGCTATTTCCTCCAGAGGAATTTGACATGCAGTTGTGAGATCACACATCCCTCTGAAGCTATGGGTGCAGCCCATCACTGTGTGATCAGACACAACCACAGGTGAGTCAGGGGGGGATTGGCTGTTTGTTTCCCATGTGCATAAACGAGGAATCACACCTCTGCACTGAGGGCCCCCTATGGAGTATGTGATAATGTGCATACTGTGGGGGGGGGGGGGAAACAGCACAGAGCAAGGATGGCCTGATCAGACCATCCAGATGGCATGAGTGCATACTTGCGCAATCAGACAGGGGAAAGCCTGTCCATGGCCTGTTGCAACCCGTTTACTATCAAATTTTCTCTGTTGTCTTTTAACTCTGCTTCTGTGAACTCATTAGCATAATAGGCCACACCCAACAACAGAAACACATTAGCATATTAGGCCACACCCCTGACAGTGCAAATCTTTCCCAGGAGCAGCTTCCCAAGGGGGCCCGCAGCTGTGGGGTGCCTGGGGAACCCAAGGAGGGGAGGCAGTTTAAACTGCCTTCCCTCCCTGGATCAGCTTGGCTTCCCCAGGTGCCCCACGGCTTGCAAGGCACCTGGGGAACCCGAGGGGAGGGAGAGGCTGTAGGCGTGGCCAAGTCAGAAGCCAGCCGGAACTCCGTTCCTGTGCGTTCCTGCCCCAAAATAGCCCTGGTTGTGGGATTCTTCCCAGATGTTGCTGTCTGATCGCACCCATTAGATCAATTGGGCACTTGTGCATATGTCAGATCTACTGGGGCGTGTGATCGCAGCCTCTGCATGTGTATGGCACCCTCTGGTGACTGACCCCTTCTGGGGGCCTGGAGGGTATTCAGAGAGGTGGCTGAATAAAGTCTGCTTACCTCCCACCTCTGGAATTCCAAGGAGGTCTCCCATCCACATACTTGCCAGAGTCAACCCTGCTTCGCTTCCGAGATCTGATGAGAGCGAGCTTGCTGGGGCTATCCAGGTCAGGGCGTACACGGAATGTATATTATAGGAAATGTATATTATGGGGAAAAGTCCAGGACAGGGCCCAGAATCACTGCCAGCCTCATTACTGAAGTCAAGCAAGGGCCAAGCACCTTGTGAGTGGTGGTTAGGAGCCACCAATGTATTCAGAAGCCAGCTACTTGTGCCCTAGATGGGGTGGGTGCAAGCAATGACAGTAACCTGCTCTTCTTCTCCCCCCCCCCCGCTCCTGTTCTGGGGAATAGGCCCATGGACATTTGGGTCTCCCCTCAGTGCAGGGCCCAGAGCAGGTGCCTCCCTTGCTCTTTCAGTAAGATCAGACCTGCTGACCAGGCAAAAAAGCAGTTTGTCATGTGTCCCAGCATCATCACCAAATACAGACAAAGGCCTAGGGTTGCCAGACCCCCTGATAGAGGCCAGGATCCCCTGCAGCCAGAAACTGTCCCCCAGCCACCAATCAGCTGGCTGGCAGGAGGACTTACCAGGAGAAAGAAGAAGCCCTAGGCTATTATGCCAGCATCACACAGGAAGTGACATCATCATACCAGTGACTTCTGGGAGACACACGAGTACATGGGCAAAACTCTATGGTAAAAGCTGATTTTGTCCAATTACCAGAGTGTTACCCAGAAGTCACTGTCATGATGACGTAACTTCCTATGTGATGCCAGCAATGCGGACAGGGCCTTTTTCTTCTTCCTGGTAAGTCCCCCTCATCTCCTGCCAATTGCCTGGAGGAGGCAACCCTACAAAGAACAACCATGCAATGTGTAACTGGTTCCAATCAATGATATACATCATAGAGTAATATTTAAAGGGTGGGCTGCACTAGGCAGCCCATGGCTATTGCTGTTGGTTGACAACTCTGCCTTGACTCCAAACTCGGCCAGTGATTTTGCTGGCCTTGTATATTCTTGCCTGCAAGACATGTCAAGTGTTGCCTGCCACAGTCTTCCTCTGTATCATGAGCTGAAATGACTGATGAAGTGTGCCTTCTGCAAAATCAAACATTTGGGGTCATCTTGACTTAGAAGCTCATATACTCCTATTTATGTTTTTTTCTGGGTGATGGCCAATCCAAATGGAGCTTAGATTTCTCCCTGGATTCAGAAGGCAAGTGAATGCTTCTTTTATACTGCAAGTATAGATTCTTTGACAAGCATTAGCTTAGCTCACTTCCTGCCCACTGGCCATGGGCAGTAGGGTTGCCAGCCTCCAGGTGGGGCCCGGAGATCTTCTGATATGACAATTGATCTCTGGACAATCGAGATCAGTTCCCTTGGAGAACATGGCTGCTTTGGAGAATGGACTCTATGGCATTTGTACCCTGAGGAGGTCTCTCCCCTCCCCAAACCCCGCCCTTCTCTGGCTCCACCCCCCAAATTTGTTAGGCAGCCCTAACAAACAGGTAGCCAGCAACTTGGCTGCGCACAGTGGGCCAGACACTGTTAATGAGGGTGCTTGCAGCATGTTACAGCACAGGGCAAGAAGAAGAAGAGATTAGATTTATACCCTGCCCTTCACTCACTTGGAGTCTCAGAGCGTCTTACAAACTCCTTTCCCTTCCCCTCCCCACAACAGACACCCTGTGAGGTAGGTGGGGCTGAGAGAGCTTTTTCCCAAGCTGTCCTTGAGAGAACAGCTGGTACAGAGCTATGGCTTGCCCAAGGCCATCCAGCCGGGTGCAAGTGGAGGAGTGGGGAATCAAACCCGGTTCTCCCAGATTAGAGTCTGCGCACTTAACCACTACACCAAACTGGCAACATCTCTCACATCTTGTACTGCTATACCATGCTACTTTCAAGGAATATCCCAACTGTTATGTATTGACCATGCAGTCGCCATGTGCTCTCTTAATTGCGACCGCATGGCCAGAGCACATGGCCAGAGCATGGCCAGAGCACATGGCCAAGAAACTACCTGAGCTTCAGCCAGGTAGAACAAAGGCCAGGTGGATTCAAACCGGCCACCAATCCTGTACCTAGGTTTCTCCCAGGGAACCTATGAAATGTAAATAGACTTCTAATAGCCTATCAGGCCAGTTGGGCGAGGTCAGGGGATTGTCCCTGACCAGCATAAAAGGAGGGCTTCGGGCCCTGGGTTGTATGCTTCATCCGGACCAGCAATAAAGATCTAGCTGTTTCACTGTTCCATGGACTCCCGACTCCAATACTTATCACCAACAAACAAGGTCAGCTTCTTTGGCAGACACTCATACCTCCTGCCTCCTCGCCACACCATTACTTACCAGCAGCACCCCCCCTTGCATCCCCCCCGCAGACTTGTTATGCCACCAACCTCCATCTGCCTAAGGGTGGCTATAGCAAGGGGGGCAGATCCAAGACTCCGCCTGTGGGCAGTTGCACCAGACAACCATAGCCTCTTCACCTGCCAGACTTGACCGTCATGTGGTTTGCAGCATCCTGAACTGCGAAAGGTGAGCTACAACATTCCCTTAGCAGAGGAAGAGCTGCTGAAATTGGCTCCTTCCCTAGCTACTGTGATGGATGCAGGGGCCCTGAAATCATGTGGGTGATAAAATTCCTTATATAATTTTTAATATAGAGATTTATTAAAACCTTCATACCATCCCTTTGTAACGGCTTGAGTCCTTAAAGTGCCTGAAAACAATAAAGCAGGCAATAAAAAAGGGATCAAGTGCTGAAATGTATCCCAAATATATATAGCTAATCCATAAAATGTATCTGGAGTTTCTCTTTTTTTAAAAAAAAATGCAAACAAAATCAATGACATGTCACACTGCAATCAAACAGGAGAGAAACAGAAGACATGACAAAATAATAAACCAGCAGATATAAAATGCAACCTGACACATCTTTATATCCCCACTCCATTTAGTTATTGAAGCTGATAGCCATTGATAGCTTTTCTTCCATGAGTTTATCTAATGCTCTTTTCAAATCATCTAAGGCACACTGTCTGTCACTCTATCTTGTGGCAATTAATTACATATTTTAAATCTGCATTGTATAAAGAAGCCATTTATGTTGCTTGTCCTGGATCTACTGTGTATCAAGTACACTGGGGACAAGAGTCCCAGAAACTAGCAGTCAGAGGTATACTGTCTCTGAACATGGAGTTTCCATTCAGCTAACATGGCTAACAGGTACCAGTAGACCTCTCCTCCTCTATAGTCTTGACTATTTCACTTCCAAACCACCAAAGGAAGCAGCCATTACTGAATCTTATGATTGCAAATTCTGTTGTGTTAATACTTTCAGACTGACTGGCATGGATTCATTGTATTATCTTGGTCTTCCATCTCTCAAATGGGAATAATAATGCCTGAAAGATTCCTGAATAGACACACTTAGATCAACACAGCATTTCATAGTGATGTTGATGCTGATAGTATCTTTAAACATTTTGTAGGAGCAGGTATTGTCTCTTCCAAGGGTTAACTGTTCTTTCTTAAGGACAGGTATGCAAACATTCTAATCTCAGCCAAAAACCATGTTCAAAATTATGGTCCTTGTGGTGGAACATCATCACTGACCAATGAACACTGCTCCATCCAGCCATTTAGAGAGCCATCACCTGCTAATGCAGGGCTCTCTAAATTGACCAGCCATTGGAAGTTTCTTTCTCACTTCTCCTTTGGTACACTGCCACCAGCTGGTCATTTCAGAAATTACCCAACAGCTTCCATTCCCCATTGTCATTCTAAGGCTCTGCCTAGTGCCAGCATCTTCCACTATCCAGTGGCTGGTTACCATGGAAAAGGCTTAGCTTACTTGTGCACTTCCAGGGAAATGGTGATTTAGCAACTGACCGCCTCCATTCCTTTCTTGTCCATTTTAAATAACATATTTGAATGAGGTAGATTTATATGGTATAGAGAATAATTACAATATTTAAAATGGTAAAGAATTTGTTAAAAATAAAAAGTCCACTACATACATGATTTTGCACAGCAATAGACGGACCAAGAAAAACAAAAGAAAGGTGCAAACATGCAATTCTCTTGTCCCCACTCTATACAGGCCCTAGCTGATCTTGTTCTAAAACACACACTTTAAGCTTAGATGTTACAGTGTTCTAAAAACTTCCCATTACCTTGCTGTGTTTGTCTAGGCAACCAGCCCTAACTCTGCTCCATGTGGCCAGCAAGAGGGAACCCTAGTTGAAGAGCTCATTCCTCCAGACAAAATCACCCCAAATAAACCTGCAAAACTGACCCCTCTCCTTTTGAGCTGAAGTATTTTATCTCTTCTGTTTCCCCACCAACTTGTGGGTCAAAGAATCCTTTCCTGTAGTCTCCAGGAAGACACAATTTAGCCCCTCACACCCCAAGTCTCTGTGTCAGGTGTGAGCTGGCCATTTCATTTTTCTCTATCCAGGATGTCCATTATAATTTCCAAAGTGCTGATGGCTGATCCTTGAGTGATACTTAAGAGCAACTGACTCCCCCCTCCTGCTTGTCTTCTGTTGGAAGAGAGAGAAAAACCTTTAAAACTAAATGCGGTGGTTTTGTCAAACCAAAACCTGGAGTAAAAAGGAATTTCTCCACAGTTTTGAACACCTGCTGCAGTGGAGCCTACGAATACTGAGTGAAACCTACGGCTTCACAGCTTTGAAATTCCAAGGGATATGGCACGACCCCGGAATGCCAAATAATTTGGTTTTCCCTACCAGAATACTGAATGACCGGTTGTTCTACGCCTCTAGAATACCAAGTAACACACAGCCTTGCAGTCTCCGCATTACCAAGCAGCTGTGTACTTCCTGAATGATAAGTATAGGGGTTTGTGCCATGGAACCTTTTTTAACACAATGAAGGCTACTTATGTGCAGGCTAGGAGGTTATCACTCGGCTGGATCCCAAGGACAATCCTCTGAACACTGACCCATGGAATGGATCTCACCAGCTTCCCCCTGCTGCTCCCTGAAGGGTCTAGCATCTAGAATCTGCTGGTGTCTGATGAATCTATCATCTGCTGCTCCCTGAAGAATCTTAAAGAACCAAAGCTGCTCCTCAGAGTGCTAAGGGACTCTCAGATACAGATGGCCTGACTCAGTGTAAAGTGACTTCATGTATGTGATTTTTTCTTTAAAAAATATTGAGGTGGGGCTGTAGCTAAGTACCAGAGTATAAGGTTTGCACGCAGAAGGTCCCAAGATCAATGCCCAGTGTCTCCAGCTAAGAGGGGAAAGTATCATGTGGGCATCATATGAAAGAACTCAACTTGAGACTCTGGAGAGTTATTGACAGTCAGAATAACTAATAGTATTCTTGGCAGAGCAATGCTCTAACTCAGTATAGGGCAACTTCACGAGTTTACATATCCAACAGAACTCCCACCATTCTGTGACAATAGGGTTGGATCCAACCAGCTTTTCCAGACCTGAAAAGGGGAGGAGGGGGCCCTTTTTCAGTATCCCAAAGGCTAAGCTAGGGATCATGGGACCTGCCATGGCAAAAGCCATATGGGACCGGAACTGTAGTAAGGAAGAGAATTGGGTATGACTGATTGAAACAAAAAAAGATGCTGGATCCAACCCATTTTGCTTTTAGAGATCAAAAACACCTGCCAGAAATTGCTAGGAGACATGCAAAAGGGGGTGGGGAGAGATGGGAATGTTGTGTTACCCATGCCCATCAGTCAGTAAACTGATAATGAACCTGTATGAAGTAAGAAACAGTGGACGATGCTGCATTGGCTTTTCCCTCCATTACTTTACGAAACGTTGGAAAAGACATTCCCCTCTGCATTGCATGCCGCTTTCACTTTCTTTGATCTTTGGATTCTATGGTACCCTCCACACCGCATGCCACTTTCGCTTTCTTCGATCATCGGGTTTTATGGTACCTTCTGCATAGATTTATGGCAGTCAGGGGTGACACTGCAGTCAGTTCGGCATTGTCCCAGGGTATTTGAATGCGGTTTTGAGCTGCACCTTTGCCTCAGTGTTGAGAAAATGTGGAGCGAACAACAGATGCAGAATCACCCAGTGTGAGGGACAGGAGATACTGAAGCTGTAATCCTCAAAGAGTAATCCTCATCCTCATGGGCTGACCTTGGGCCAATTACTTTTTCTCAGCCTAAACTGCTTCACAAGGTTGTTGTGAGGATGAAATGGGGGAAGGGGAGAACTATATACACCATCTTAAGTTCCAGGAAAAAAAGGAGGGAGTTTCACTATCTGGATTAAACTTTTGCTGAATTCCCAGATCAGACATACAATAACCAAAGATAACTGATAGGAATACTGAGATCAGAAGAAGAAAGGGCACAGGTCAAAGTTGGCCAAGGTTGAAGAAGGGTGCAGTGACTTTCTAGAGCTGAGATCTGCCTTTAAATACAATCTCTTCTTCTTCTCTCTCTTCTTTAGGAGCCCTGCTTTGGGTTCCAAGGGGTGTCAGGAAAAGCCTTACGACACTAGGGTTTGTGATGTGCATTGGATTCTTTCTGTATGGAAGAGATAATGGTGGAGGACAGACTGGCAGAATGAAGTGCAAGGGAAGTGGGGCAAAAAGGCCTGGGGCAAGTTGACGCTGGGCTTTCCATCCACACTGCTTGGACTGATGCAGGACCATACCGGGGAGGAGGCGGAATGGAGTGTTCACACTGTGGGGTGGCCCCTGGCAGTGCCACCATGGTGGCGCATGGCTTTGGTCCATTTCGCTGAACTGCATGTAGGCGCAAGGGTGCATAGGCACAGCAGCAATTCAGGCAGGATCCCATGGCTGGGAGCTTTAACTCTGCAAGCCAGAAGCATCCCTGCAGGCGGTTGTATGCCCAACTGCACAGCACGCATGGGCAGTTATGCCAGATCAGCAGGTTCACATTACTGGCACCACTTCATTGCAGCTTATTTATGTCCACACTTCCAGGAAGCTGGATCAACACACACCCAAATGGCTTGACACAGGTTTCACCAAGTACCTTTTGAAAGCGGGATCAAAACGCTTCGGGACAGGGTGAGTACGGCACGGCAACGCCAGACAACTGTGGCTGTGTGAACCGGCCCTCTTAGTCCACTTGCAAAACATGCCTATATCAGGCCAAACTGCCAGTCTGAACTCGGCCATAGTCTAGACAGACATCATTAAAACATGTTGTAAATAAAAGCCTTGTTGTAGAACAGAAATAAAGCAAAGATCAGCTCCTTCCCGCAGACACAAGTACCCTAACATATAACCTAGAGATGATTTCAGACTTATCACCCTTGCTGTATCTATCTTGTATATGTATTCCATACTTCCTCCCATCTGTTTTATCCTTACAACAACCCTAGAGGGTTAGTTAGGCAAGAGAGGGCGACAGAAACCAAGGTCACCCAGTAAAGTCCAAGTTGAGGCAGAGATCTGATTTCAGATCTCTTTCACTAGCGTTCAACCATTGCAATACAGTGGGACCACTATGACCAGAGAATCCCTGTTTCAAATTCATTTTTCCAGTATGTAAACCAAATTTATTATCCTGGCTTGTGAAAAACCTGTGCCTTTTTCTGTTTCCTTGCACTGAATTTCCCCTATAAAAATTCAGCAGTATTTGTACATCAGTATATTAGCATCATGCACATATATATAATCTGTACATAAATGATACCTATAAATACCACGTCCATTGCATATTTAAAAATACAGTATGCATGTATAATTCAGGCTGAGACTGAATCCGACAAAGATGGAGGTTCTTTGGTGGTGGGGCCTTCTGGATTGGGGCATAGACTTCCCACTCTTCATGGGGTGCCGCTGGTACTGGCACTATCCATCAGAAGTCTGGGTGTGACTCTGGATGCCTCCCTAACTATGGAGGCCCAGGTCATGAATACTGCTAGGCTGGCATTTTTCCATCTATGTCAAGCTTGGCAACCAGCCCCTTTCCTGTCATGCCCCAACCTAGCCACTGTAATCCATGCAATGGTCACCTCTAGGCTAGACTATTGTAACTCACTCTATGATGGCCTGCTCTTGAGATTGACCCAGAAGTTCCAGCTGGTCCAGAATGTGGCAGCATGAGTCCTGATGGGAATGCCATGGACAGCATATATGCAACTGGCGCTGTGCCAGCTACACTGGCTCCCAGTGGAATACTGAGACAGGTTCAAGGTTCTGGTATTGACCTTCAAGTCCTTGAGCGGTCTAGGACCTGCGTATCTTTGGGACCGCCTCCTCTGGCATGTCCCTGGAAGAGCATTATGCTCTGCTGAGAACAATCTATTGGTGGTCCCTGGACCTAAAGACATTCAGCTGTCCTCAACCTGGTGGAACCCTCTGCCAAATACCACTAGAGCCCTGCAGGACTTAATAAAGTTCCGCAGGCCCTGAAAGGCAAAGATGTTCTGCCAGGCCTTTGGCTGAGGACAGCGACAGTTCCATCATAGCCGGCACCCTCCTCTTCTTCTCCTTTTTCCCTCCATCCTCACTTCGGCCCTCTCCTCACCTGCCTGCAAGTCAGTGACGCAGTCCAGAGCGGCGTAGTGAAGAAATTGTACAATGCCGTCTGAAAGAAAGTAGTCATCCTTTTTTGGTTTTGGTTTTTAACTTGTTTTTAAATGGTTGCACATCGCCTAGAGCCTTACATCATAGGGAATAGGAAATTTATAAATTGAATTATTATTATTATTATTATTATTATTAAATGAATATACACAGCCAACACCAAAGTGGAGGGAACCAAACAGTGCAACCGTCTGTTAATACAAAGGCCTTAAAATTAATAACCACCCTTGCTTCCCTAAGTTAACCTTATAGCAATAGGTAGAGCCCCAGGGACTCCAAATCCCTTAACTCAGGATTTCTTGACTTCTGTCAAGTGGCTGTTTTTCACAGATGATGTTGAAGTAAGGTCATGTCGCCAAGAGGTCAACTTAATATTGCAGTATGACAGGCCGATATTAAACACAGATCCATACGCGACAAGGGGTGCGTGCTGACAGGTGTTTATTTGCCACATGCCAAAACAGGCATTGATTTTCATCCTTCTTCTAATTCCCTGTTCTGAAATACCGGCGGCTGTCCAAGGACATCCTACTTTGTCTTCCAGTGATTATATCTCGATTGCCATACTGAGCTACAAAGAGGTGAGGCACAAACGTCTTGGGTTAAATTGCTGGGCTGCCACTTCATTGATATTGAAAGAACCCGTAAATAGAAAGCGACATTCCGTGTGAGTGTGAAGTGCTGCCAAGTCGCAACCAGCTTGGGGGGACCCCAGCACGGGGCTTTCGAGGCAAGTGAGAAACAGAGGTGGTTGGCCATTGCCTTCCTTGGTGTTCTCCCTTCCAAGGACTGACTTCGCTTTGCTTCCAAAATCAGGCTATACCATGCTGCCTTCTTTCTCTAGCAACCTTCTAATAACTCATTAATCCCTTGTCATTATACAGCAGGTCTGATCGTTTTTATCTTAAGCAGCAGAAACATTATTTTCCCAGCTAACACCCACTCGATGCAGGTAAGCAACCTCGCTCTGAGTCCGCTTATTGTTGCTTCGAACTCTCCACAACCACAAGTCAACTTTATTTAAGGTCACCTTTCTGATATCAACCTGTGCCCATTAGCTTCCGGACCCAATAGCTCTGAGACACTGGCCTGAGGAAGCCTCTCTCATCCTTTAATTGATGCCTTGGAGAATTCACATGTATCAGCTATCATTAACGTACCCCCTTGAATCTTCAATGCCCGCATGAACTGGGAGCTAGTTATCGTCAACTACTGACAGGGCTGCCAAGCTCTCTGCAGGGGATATTCCCTTAAAAGTTCCTGTTTAAAAATGCAGCCTCATGTACGTACTGGAAGTTCTTACCAGAAGTGACAAAGGGTAGATGTAGGAATCACCAGAAACTCTGTGGTAAAGCCACAGAGTTTCTGGTGATTCCTAGAGCTACCCATTGCCACTGCTGGTAATGATTTCCAGTAAGTACATGAAGTGGGTTTTTTTTTTAAGTTTCTCTCCCATGACACTGTACCCCCCCCCCAAACCCTCCTACTGGTTGCCAGGAACTGCCTGGCAGCCAAGTGATGAATCCCATGATCTCAACATCATTTAAACACCATAGTAAACAGTAGGTGGTAACCTCCCCCCAAACACCCCCATTGAGTCACTGGCTGTAGGCCAAAAAGGGCCTTCAAAAGCCCATTTGAAGTGGGGGCTTAGCTCAGTAAGCAAAGCTTCTGCTTTGCACACAGATGATTCCAGGATCAGCTCTCCTGGATCTCCAACCAAAAGGATCAGATGATGTGAAAGACCTCGATTTGAGGGCCTGGAGAGAGTTCCTGCCAGTCAGCGTAGACATAACTGACCTTGATAGACCACCCTACCGACACAATAAAAAGCAACTTCATGTGGGTACGGTTTGCAAACAGCTAGTCCTGTGCTGTGGAATGGCAGAGAGAGTGGTGGAGTAGCCCAGAAGTGACAACACTGCATCAGTGATGCTTTAGGATTTTCCCCAATCTCTATGGTAAAGACTGTGGAGATAATAGATGTCCCTAGAGTATCATGGATGGAGCAACCAGAAGAGATGTCACTGCATCTCAATGCCCTTCCCTCCCTCCCACTGCTTTCTTCAGCTGTTCAGTTGCCCAAGAATAGCCAGGGGAGGGAGGTTGCCTGACGTGAGTGGACAACTGGCAGCCCTAGAAGGTGAACAGGCTCAGAGCCAGTGAAGAAGCTGCAAAGGATGGGGGTTTTTTGCCTGCAGATGGGGTCCATAGGGTCCACTCGCAACCAGCTCCTGATGGGTGACCCTGCACATGGCGGCTTGACTGGCACGAGACCATGCTGGACATTAGTGCCTTCGCTGCCCCTGTGTTGCTCAGGAAAGGTGGAAGGAGTGAAGCTGGATGATCCTGGACATGATGTGAGCCCTCCTTGAAAACAGGTCCTTTCTGTACTTGGATCTCATCTCTGGTTTTATCAGAATGCAACTTGCAACACAACGCCTTGCATTTATCCCTGGTGATAACAGCATCTGCTTATCCTGGGACAGGTGTGGGGTGAAACTGGGGTGACCTCAGTGTTATGTGGAAACAAAAAAGACCCCGAGATAATTACAGGGGTGAACTTGCGTGTAGTGTAGAAAGTAAGTTCGGGGACAGGGTTGAACCGGGATTTAAGGTCTAGTGCGGAAAGGTCCTAAAAGCCAGATGGCCCTGGGGAATAGGCTGGGCAGCTCACAAGCACCCACGCGTTGCCCTGAGTGATACTTCTCCCAGGGTCGGTTTGGATTGGGACCAGATTGATCAGTAAAAGGAGAAAGCATGAAAATCAATGCTCTTCTTCTTGCGCCTTCTGAAATAGGGTAGTCCCTGGAGGGCTATACAACATAATATTTCTAAATTTATAGTTCAGCGTTAAGCATGCAATTTCCCCTTAGTCTGGGCTTGGACGGTCACTCGCAAGGAGCCTCGCTCAGTATGGCTTCAGTTTGCCTATGAATTCTCTTTCCCCTCCTCATCCCTAAGAGGAGGAGGAGGAGGAGGAGGAGGAGGAGATCCCTCTTGTTAGGCCCATAAATCATCCCTGTAATTGGTGATCAAAGGCCTGTACAAGTCCAGGCAGATATTCCCGCTTGGCAGATGCCTGTTCCAGCACCATGTAATTGAATAGCACTTGCTGTGATGTATCGGTGCCCCCGGTCTCCAAAAGATGTAACGGAATCAATGCGAGCTTTCAGCGCGCCTCGGAAAGTAGCAGGCGAGGAGGACGCGGCGAAGATCCCGAAGTTTTATCTTCCTCCGGAGCGATGTTCGGGTGACAGCTGGAGTTGAAAGCTGTCTTGAGCACGTTATCGGGACAGTTATCGGACATCAGAGGAGCGGGGAGTTCTGCCGCTGGCCCTCCCTCATCTCTGTCAGAGAGCCTGGGCTGCTTACGAGACTACCCCCCCCCCTTTTTTTGCAACACTGCTGGAGTTGTGTACATAAATCCCAGTACATCAAATGAACTTGCCAGGCAACTGACTTCCGTGATCTTGCTGTGAAGCTCCCTCATGCCAAAGCACTGAATATCTCAGCCGTGTGCGAGCCCTCCGTGGTGCTTAGTCCTCTTTCCCTTCCCAGTCAACAACCCCCGTGGCCTTGGGAAGAGACCGCCATTGATGGGGAAGGCATGCAATATGCCAGGGGGTCCCCAAGCTTCGGTGTAGTGGTGTAGAGTGCGGATTCTGATCTGATTCCCCACTTCTCCACATGCAGCTGCTGGTGTGACCTTGGGTCAGTCTCAAGTTCTTTCAGAGCTGTTCTGTCCAGGGTTGTTCCCTTAGCCCCACCTACCTCACAGGGTGTCTGTTGTGGGGAGGGGAAGGGAAATGAGATTGTAAGCCGCTCTGAGACTCCTTTGGGTAGTGAAGGGTGAGGTATTAATCCTATCTCCTCCTCCTCCTCCTCCTCCTCTTCGTCTTCTTCTTCTCAAATGAAGTGAATGACTATGCTTCGTCCCAATGAGCATAAATAAAGTACTTGAAAATACGTTTCTGCCCTTGACAGCCATGTGGCCCACCCCTCATAGAGGGATGCCGAGCATCTCAACACAAATCAAGCAGAGATACATTGCTATACCCCCACACACCCCAAGGGGCCTTCGGTTTATACTTTCTCCCATGTATACTCCCAACTGTCATTATTTTGCTAGTTTGATAATAGTTAGGGCTGCAACCCAATTAAAGAAATCTCAGCTGAGCAATTGTATACATTGTAGTTGCTTAATTAACTGATTACATCTACATATATTTGCATTTGAATGAAACAACGCTACCAAGGAAAAAAAAAAATGATGATATAGATGGATGCTGTCTTAGAAGAGGCATTCCCTGCTGCGTGCGAGAGGGGGTGGATTGGCTCTTCCAAGAGTCAATTTCTCCCATGTGTAAGAAGGGGAAATGACTCAGGTGCGGGAGAGAAAGAACGGGAAATGCTCCTGAAAGCATTCTCTCCCATCTAAGATAGGAGGAATAACTGTTGGAAGAGGCATTTCCCCCATGTGTGAGGTAAGGTAGAATGCCTCTTCCAAGAGTCTTTTACTCCAGCAAATGGGAGAAGGGGAGAAGCCTCCTGTGAGAGAAATGCCCCTTCCAAGAGGCATTCCCTGCAATATGTGAGAGGGGCTGTGTCCAGTTTTTGCAGCTTCAGGGGCCATTCCCTTCTCACTCCCATACCACCCCCAACCTGGCATAAGGAGTAACATGTCAGTTAAAGAGGTAATGATGAATAAAAACACATAACTAAAACAACCAAGAAACAAATGTTGCAGCAGGGGCAGCTAAAGTTTTTGGCCTGAGCATCACATTGAGGTGACCAAGGCAGGGACAGGGCTTGCCTCATTTCTATGTCACACATAACCCAGTTACTCTAGGACCTGAGAAGAAGAAGAAGAAGAAGAAGAAGAAGAAGAAGAAGAAGAAGAGATTGGATTTATACCCCACCCTAGGGAGTCTCAGAGTGGCTTACAATCTCCTTTCCCTTCCCCTCTCCACAATAAACACTCTGTGAGGTAGGTGGGGCTGAGAGAGCTCTCCTGAGAGCTGCCCTTGATAAAACGGCTTTGAAAGAACTTATGACTGACCTTGGGTTATACCAGCAGCTGCAAGTGGAGGAGTGGGGAATCAAACCCAGTTCTCCCAGATTAGAGTTCACACTTTTAACCACACTCCTAACCACTATACAAAACCTCCGTGTTATAGATAAGCATCTGGGGCATGCATGACGCTGGCTCCATCTCACTTCAGGCATGCTGTTGGAGGCATGAAGAGACCCCTGTTCAAACCTGCACTCTGACATGGAAGCTCACTGGGTGACCTTGGGCCAGTTAATTAATTAATTAGAAGAAGAAGAAGAAGAAGAGATTGGATTTATACCCCGCCCTCCACTCCCCAAGGGAGTCTCAGAGCGGCTTACAAACTCCTTTTCTCTTCCCCTCCCCACAACAGACACCCTGTGAGGTAGGTGGGGCTGAGAGAGCTCTTTCCCAAGCTATCCTTGAGAGAACAGCTGGTACAGAGCTATGGCTTGCCCAAGGTCATCCAGCCAGGTGCAAGTGGAGGAGTGGGGAATCAAACCCGGTTCTCCCAGATTAGAGTCCGCACACTTAACCCCTACACCAAACTGGCTCTGTGTGGCATTGTGTGTAGAATAGCCAGGAGATCCTATGATTGCCTGGCAGCCAGAAGTCCTAGCTCTTTTAGCGTTATGCATCACTAGGTGGTGAGCTAGACTTGTTTTAAGGCAAGGGACATTTCAGAGGTGGTTTGCTGTTGCCTGCCTCTATGTCACATCCCTGGTATTCCTTGGAGGACACCCATCCAAATACTAGCCAAGGCTGACCCTGCTTAGCTTCCGAGATCTGATGGGATCTGGCTAGACTGGGCTATCTGGGTCAGGGCTCTTTGGCCAGTTGTACACTCTCAGCATAACCTACCTCATAGGAGGGCAGCCATGTTGGTCTGAAGCAATAGAATAATCCATATGCAAAAGAACCTCCTCAGGAAAACTTCTCCATTAGCATGTCACAGCCTGGGAAACTCCTACAAGATAATGACTCAGCCCTACCCCACCTTCCTGAGTAGATAAAAATTACCTGCCTACCATTTTTCTTCTCACTGACACAGAGAGTACTCCATCTTTCTGTGTTACACCTCTGAGGATGCCAGCCACAGCTGCTGGTGAAACATCAGGTACTACAATGCCAATACCACGGCCATACAGCCCAGAGAATCTACAATAAAGCCTTCAATGACATGATAGAACAAAGTTTGATTCCAGCTGGTACCTTTAGGATCAACAAAGTTTAATTCTGGGTATAAGCTTTCATGTGCACCACTAGGCTGCACACAAAGCCTTATACCCAGAATTAAACTTGGTTGGTCTTCAGGGTGCCACTGGAATCAAACTTTGTTCTATCTCACAGGGGTTTTGTGATGATAAAATGTAGGAGAGGGGAACAATGTAAGCTACATTGGGTCCCCATGGGGAGAAGGGGGATTGAATGAATGAATGAATGAATCAATCAATCAATCAATTGAATTTCAGCATCTGGCAGCCCTGACACAAGGCCTGATGACAAGGACCTGCATAGGGCTGCCAAGTCCAACTTGGGAAATATCTGAGGACTTTGGGGGTGGAGCCAGGAGACTTGGGGTGGAGCCAGGAGAAAGGAAGTGACATCATTTTGTGATGTCACATCCTGTGATGTTGCTTCCACATGCTGACACATGAACTCATGAAGTTTCCTAATACTGAATCAGGCCATTGGTCCATCAAGGTCAGTATTGATTACTCAGGCTGGTAGTGGTTCTCCAGGGTCTCAGGCTGAGATCTTTAATGTCACCTATTACCTGATCCTTTTTTAGCTGAAGAAGCTGATACCTCCTGCATGTCAAGCAGATGCTCTATCACTGAGCAACGGCCCTACTGAATCCTTCCTCATCTCGGCAGAATATGAAGCACTAAGTGCTACACAAGTGCTAAATATGATTTTCATATCATAAGAACAGGAGAGAAGCCACAGTGGATCGGCCCATCCAGTACAGCCCATCCAGTACAACACTCTGTGTCACACAGTGGCCAAAAATACCAGGTGCCCTCAGGAGGTCCAGCAGCAGGGCCAGAACTCCAGAAGCCCTCCCACTGTTGCCCCCCCAAGCACCAAGAATGCAGAGCACCACTGCCCCAGACAAAGGGTTCCATTTAGACCTTGTGGCTAATAATAGCCACTGATAGACCTCTGCTGGATGGGGACAGAGAGAGAGAGACAGACAGACAGACAGAAAAAGAAAGAAAGGGGGAGGGGGAGAGAGAGAGAAGGAAAAGAGCTGGCAGACCCCAGCAGCTTACCCCAGCAGCTTACCCCAGCAGCAACTTTGCAAGCCTCATGCAAAAGCAGGCCCTTCAGTAGAAAGAGCCTAGTCCCTCCTTAATCTCTGGGCGGGGCTCTCTTGCTCGCTCAGCTCTTAAAGGGGAAATGTCTGTTGAGGCTTTTTACTACAGGGCAGGCTCTCTGCAGACATTTCCCTTTTAAGAAGTTCAGGCCTGGCAGGGAGAGGCCAGGGCAGGCTCTGACGTTCCCCTGCTGGCAGCCATTGCCTCCCCCGGTGGCCAATTTTGAAAAAGCGGGGGTAAGCTTTAAAAATCGGTGTTTCCCCTGCCCTACCGGGGGACTTGGCAGCCCTAGACCTGCAGGAAAGTGGTGGCCACCAGGTCTTGTTTACTTCATTTGTACCCCACCTTTCTCCCCAATGGGGACTCAAATCAATTTAGACCACTCTCTTCTCTCTTCACAGACCTTTATTGGCATAACAGCACAAAACCAAATAAAATACACTGGAATCTAGTCAGAAAGAACATCTCCTCCTAGAGGCCTGGTAAAGGAATTTTGCTACAGATTCAATGATTTCACTCTTATTTGAGGCTAGAAGTATAAAAGTCTTGCAATCTTCAGATTGACCCCTTAAAGGTAGCAGGAAAGGCTTTCCCCTCCTCCACTTTATCCTCATGGCAACCCGGTGAATTTGGAGAGGCTGAGGGTGTGGCACCGGCCCAAGGTCACCCAGCAACCTTCCATGGCTTAGAGTGGACCCAGACCTGATTCTCCCAGACCCTAGCCCAACTCTCTAACCACTATACCGCAACTGCTCTCCTTTTGGAAGCCCCTGCTCTGCGCTCCAGAATGCCCCCCCCCCCAAGCCGGGGTTATAGTGAGCCATTATTTATTCCGTGTTTATCTATGATACGTTACCACCATTTAGAAATTAAATTAACCTAATTATCCCACTTAATAAGATAACTCTCCGGTTAGTGTCACTCCCTGTATTTTTTGCATTTCTATCTCAGCTAAGCCTAAATTATCCACTTCAGGACCTTTCCGGAGATTTTTTTAAAAGATTTTTTTTATTAATATATCTCAAAAATATCCTTGGAGGTATAATTAACTTTTCCATTCAGAATTCTAATTTCTTTTCTCGTGCACATTTTTCAGCCGTGTTTAAAGTATCTATTATGCAAACGCCGGGAAGCCAAACTATGAATTATGTACAAATCTATGTGTAGTTTTCACTTAATCATTGCATCTGCGTGTTTCCCGGTTCAAGGTAACAGGAGTGCAGAGTGGAGCCGAGCGACTGGAGTTTAATGCTTAGCAACTGGATTTGCTTTCCATTAAAAAGCACGGGGGGGGGGGGGGATAACTCTCAGCCAATGCACTTATAAATGCAATTGTTTGAACAGTTTCTTTTTTCTGCTCTATTACTTATTTCCTATGGCAGCTAGGGATGCTTTCCCATGTCTCATCCCTGCCATTTTGACTCTGAAACCCCCCCATTTTGATTTTGCTTCTCCCTCACGCAATTCGAATGTGTGATTCTTTGTTCCCTGCCATTTGCTGTTTCCTTGCACTGAAAAATAAATACCCGCATGAATAGATATCACACTGAAAGGGGTGAAAGGCCACTTCACATCAGCAGCTGCAACTGCGTTCCACTGAGTTAGACCATTAGTCTATCAAGGTCAGTATCCTCTTCCCGCGGCAGCTCTTCCGGACCTCTCCGACTCCCTGCTATTGTCTAGGGAATTAGCCTGGGACCTTTTTTCATGTAAAGCAGAAGTTCTACCACTGAGCCCCAGCCCCACCTCAAAATACACAAAGACATGACTTTGCCTTATACTGACCAAGGCCATTGGTATAGCAAGGTCAGCCAACCCAGTGCCCAGAAATTTTTTGTTGAGGGTGCACCAAGATGCCCCCTGGGGAGGGTGGGTTTGGAGAGGGACCTCAGCCGAGTATAATGCTTCAGTCAGTGCTGCTCAAGCCACACAGGCAGGAAGACACATGCCCACACGCATGTGTGTCTGGACCCTAGAAGCACTGGACACAGCCTATACTTACTGGCAGGGTCATTTTGAGCAGGAGCGTGCTGGAATGCCGTTCCAGGAGTAACAAGCCCAGGTGTGGGCGCATATGGCAATGTGCAAAAAAAAGCAAAAGCATACTAACTTGATCTGTATTTTTATTCTTGCTGTAGGGTAGCTTCCCTTCAAGAGCAAAGCAAAGTGTCTTCAGTCAAAGTGTAAAGCTGGCTCGCCAGCTCTGAGTTGGGAAATACCTGGAGATTTTGGGGGTGGAGCCTGAGCGGTGGGTGTTGCCTTCTGACACACTTCTGGTGATGTTGGGGTGTGTGTCATATGCAAATAAGTTATGCTAATGAGTTATGCTAATGAGCTCCTGCACCTCTGTTTCTATGAAATGACCCCTGGGACTGGTCATAGTGTGAGAGAATGTGGGAGGGGAGCAAGCAAGTGAGCAGCCAGACACAGGAGCTTCTGCCTACTTGGCAGGCAGGAAGGGTGGGCAGGAGGGAAGGATGGAGGCTCTCGCTTGCTCACTCTCACTGGCTGGCTCCCCCTCTCTTGCGCTCAGATCCTGCTCACCGCTGCTGCTGCCACTGGAGCTAGGGGGAGACACAGCTGTGTGGGGTGGTGCTGACTTCTTTGGAGGGTGCCTGGTTGTTTGGGGAGGGTGCCAGGCACTCATGGGCACCCCCGTGTATACAGGCTCGAGGTCAGCATACTTTGACTGGCAGCCTCTCTCCAGATTCTCAGGCAGAGGTCTTTCACATCATCGTCTATGATCCATTGAATGAAAGATACCTAGGATTCAATACAGGCCTTCTGCACGCAAAGCAGACTCCCCACCACCAAGCCACTGCCCTTTCCAGGAATACTTTTTAATGCAGCGAATTTCTGGAGGATTCCTAAGAGGCTGCAATAGTTGCCTTTAAAAATATGAAGAGCTATTTAATCGTTTAATCGCAGAACGGGTTGGATACCAGATAGTTGCTGCAGTCGTCTCAATGCATTAAGTAGCATTCGCTATTAGGCCAGGCAGGCGGTTACATGGGGGGATGGAAGAGAAGCTAGCACACTGCGCTGCAAACCTGCATGGCTCTCACATAGGCACATTCTTCTTAAGACAGCCTCAACAGGGAGTAAACGAAGGTGATACCACAACATCCTTTCCCAATTCTTTGTGCTTGCTGTCACGGCGCTGCTTTCCACTGCAGGTCTTCCTGATTTGTTTTCTTTCGATATTTTTGAGCCATTTCTATTCAAACACCAGAACGGTCATATGGATCGATGTGTTACCTTGAGCAGGAGCAACTCAGCCCACAAAGACAGAAAGCAGTGCAAAATAAAAGACCCCGTGTCGAAACTGCACCATGGAGAAGCCATGGAGAACGAGAAGGTGCTTTCATACCCACATTGGGTTGGAGAACTTGGGCAGGACATCCTGCCCACCCAGGGGGCAGGATCTGATGAAGTGAACAGCGATTCACAAAAGCGCCACCCCGCCACAATTTGTGTTGGTCGTTAAGTCGCTACTGGACTCTCGCTCTTTTCTGCTGCTACAGATAGACTAACATGGCGCCCCATCTTGATCTGTCTCCATGGGGGAACAGCTTTTAGGGCAGGGGTGTGACACATAAGGCCCAGGGGCTGGGACTGGCCCATCCAGGGCACTTACTGTGAGGCTTCTGAGTCGAAGCAAATAAGCCAGGCCTTTGATAAAAGCAAAAGTCCTTTTTATTCTTCATGATGGTTCAGGTACTCAATGTTTGTTAGAGATACTTGGTTACAGGCAACAGGGATTAATATACCCCACACAGTAAGGTAAGAGCAGGCAAAGAGCCAATCAGAGCAAATACAAAAAAGCGCGAAAAACCCCAACCGTTGGTTCTCACAGAAAAGGCACAAAAGCACTAAAAATCCCACCCCCCATGCCCCTTAGTGACCTCTACTTGCAATTCACAGGCCAGGCACCTGGCTAGAAACAGTTCAACAGTTATCCAAGGTTACAAACGCAAGATAAAACATTCAAGTCGCCAGAGAGAAAGAGGGAGGAGACGAGGGGAGATAGCCAGACTGTTTATGAGACGCGGTGGAATGCGGCAAGCCATCCTCCCGGGGAAGAAAAAGACACATTAAGCAAGGCAGGCAATAAACTTCAAGGCTAGCCATAAATTACTGATAGAGACCCCGGGCTTGAACAATTAATGGCAGAGGATCTGACACTTACCCAGCCCACAAGCAACTGGTATGTATGGAAATGTAAGGTACTCCTCATTTTATGGTATCCCTTGGGGGAAAAAAATCCATCTTGAATATAACTAAACACATTTATTAGGACTTTTGTGGACTCCCCAGTAAATCAGTTGCTTTCATTGCTAGGAATCAATTGCTTTTGTTTGTATATTGAGTAAAAAAATAATATTGTTAATTGGGTTTTCCCGTGTCCTTTATAAAGTTTATATCTCTGGTACCTGGTATTACATTTTATGGCACAGGTGGCCTGGACTGACAAGAGTGACATTTATGTTAGATCTGGCCCTCATAACAAATGAGTCACACCTGTGTTTTAGGGGGCATTGGGGATTAGCCAAGGCATATTTGCTACCATGCTGGGAACACACACACACACACACAAACATATGAAGCTGCATTATACTGACTCAGACCAGGGCTATTTTGGGGCAGGAAGGCACAGGAACGGAGTTCCAGCTGGCTTCCGAGTTGGCTACGCCTACAGCCTCCCCCCCACCCCCGGGTTCCCCAGGCACCTCACAAGCCATGGGGCACCTGGGAAAGCTGATCCTGGGAGGGAGCTGTGCTGGCAGGGGTGTGGCCTAATATGCTAATGAGTTTCTGCTGTTGGGTGTGGCCTGTTATGCTAGTGAGTTCCTGTTGGGCTTTTTCTATAAGAAAAGCCCTGAATCAGACCACTGGTCCGCCAAGGTCAGTATCGTCCACTACAACTGGCAACAGCTCTCCAAAGTCTTAGGTAGAGATCTTTCATAGCACATACCTCTTGTTCCTTTTAACTGGAGATGCTGGTGATTGAACCTGGAACCAATGGTCCTTCTGCAGACTCTTATGAGCAGAAATTCTACTTTGTGAGCTCCTGGCATTAAAGTTGTGAGCGAGCGATTTGGCAGCTGCAGAGATTAGTTTGCTCTGGAGCCCTCCTTCCTGAGGTGAGACAAAAAGGTTTGTGCCGGAGACTAAAAAACTGTGCGCTAGCTCACACTGACTCAGCTTCGAGGGCACACTGCCTGGGACCTTCTGCATGCCAAGGAGATGCTCTACCACTAAGCCGGAGCCCTTACAGTCAAGGCTTGTCCTTGGATGCCATCCATCCTCTTTTCCGCATCCCCCTGTTCCCTCTCCCTTTCAATCTATGAGGGTGGTCCAGCAGCTTAGTCCCTGTTTATCTCCACATTGGTCAACCAGGGGGAAATGAAAAGGAGTGTACAAATCCCACCCTTTTTTTTGACAGCGGGAGGTTGTTGGGTTATGCAGGTGAGTTAACAACCCTGGTTTTCACAGCTCACAACACGCTATACTGCACTTGGTGGCTGCAGGTGTAGATCCTGGCCTCATCATGCACCTGTAAAGGTGTGCTGGGGAAGGGGGCTGCCACAAAGAGAAACCACACCTCATCCTCCAGTAAGCCGTCTTCCCTCCACATGGTCCCCAAGAAAGCTGCCCTGAAAAAAAAAAAGGAGGCCATTGCAAGCACCCACAAATAAGACGTCCCCACCCGGTTATGTTTCTTCATTTATTTACTCCATTTATACCCTGTCTTTCTTCTCGATGGAGATCCATAGTGGCATGCATCATTCTAGCCATCATTTTATCCTCACAACAACCCAGTGAGGTAGGTCCAAGTACGTGTGACTGAGAAGGTGTCATCCTGTGAAGCTCTATGGCAGAATGGGGATTCGAATCGCTCCCCCCCCCCCACTGATCCTAGTCACAACACTCTAACCAGTACACCGCTCTCTCTCCCTTTATGATAAAGATGACTATCAGAAGACTGCGTTTTTTGTTTCTTTTATCTTCTCAATAAAATACTAGGAAAAGTGTAAAAAAAAGAAAAGAAAACTGAGTTGGCATGTATGCTGGTGCATATTGTTACTCTGGAAAAGATCGAGGGACAGAGGATGAATCTGGGGTCTGGAAGGGTCAGGAAAGCCATCAGGTAGTGGGAAAACCCTACCTTAACCAAAAAAAATGCAGAGAAGAATGGATAAAGCCTTGTTTGCCATTTCAGAGACCCTGGGGGCATTGGAGGACCAGAATTTGAGAAATATGGAAGCTTCTTTTGATGGAACAGCTGAACATCACATGAGGCAGCCCCACATGTGTGCTACCAGCATGGACATTCAACAGCATTTGCTGGTTAATGGGACCGTCAGTGGTTGGGTGGACATTTCATGGCAGGTCTCCTCCAAGATGGTCATCCCTGGGACATAGGGTGTCAACATACAGCCCATCCTTCTACAAGAGTCAGATACACTGCCTGGCTGTGTCTGGCTTGGCAAGGACATCAGACTAGGTCTTGAGGAGAACTTGACATAATCCTGAAGGGAATTTCCACACCATGCAATGAGGCATATCTCTATAATGAAGCAGGGTTGTCCCCGGGTGTCCAACTTCTGCCCAGCCCAGAAGAAGAAGAAAATGGAAAGAGGAGAATGTGGATTTATCATTGCTTTTATCCAGAGATACAGAGTTCGAGGATAAAGGCAGAAGAGAGAATAAGGAGCATGAAAGGATTAAACAGAAACATGAGAACGGCAACTGGTCCAACTAGTTATCAGGGCACAGCAGATTCATGGGGACCATGTTGTAGGTTCACCCTTGGCATGGACCTGCCCTGACAAAGTACCAAAGTATTCATGGAATATGTCAGGCCAGCTCGACCATCCGATGCTGAGCATTTCCATATGAGAGCAGCTTTTAATCCTGTTCTGGCCAGGAATACGCCGTAAGGTGAATTCTGGATGCGGCGTCTGATGTCAGCTATATCAGGGCAGGATGTAAGGTCCAACAGCAGTTACCTCCTGGTCCACTGTCAAGTAGGCCAAAAATATGGGTGGGAGTCTAGCCAAGAGGCTTAATTTCCACCTTTTATAGTGGAAAGTATGGCCCTTTCGGTAGATAATTCTGCCGATTTCGGCATGAATGCTCCATATGTGGAGGTCCCTGACATTTCGATCTCATCCCAAGGGCACCAAGAGAAAGGCAGAGGGAAGAAGAGCGGGCGGTCCAGCTAGAACAGATGGTCCCCTTAAGCTCCCTGAGTTGTGCCAGCTCCTAGACAGTTATCCCACATTGGTCATCTATTGCTTCAAGCTTTCAGTTTAAATTTTAAGATTTATGTCGAGGGTCCATGTCTTCACAGAATGTCGAATAACTGGAAAAACAGTTATTGGTTTAGAACAAATGGTTAGACAGAAGATCAAAGTTGCTGGCCTAGCTAATGATCTCTGTGCTGAGAACTTGTGTGCTTTACCATCATGCAAAAGAATCCCTGGGGTGGGGGGATATTTGTTGAGATACAGAAGCCAAAGGTAAGCTTGTGAACAAAACTATTATTCTAGAGTTCTGCTCTTTCAGGTACACTGACTTTGATAGCCAGTAAAAAATTATGTGGAGCTGTGGTTATGGAGCACTGTTGGGTAGTTGCACTAGTAAACCAGTATTTAAGGTCTAGTGACAGAAGAAGGCAGATGAATATCCAGGGGACAGAGTTCTTTAGTTTTGGTGCCATAGCCAAGAAGACCCCCTTCTCAGGTGCTTGTTAGTTTGTTTGTTGTCATGTCACAGCTCATCTATGGTGACCCCATGGGGTTTTCAAGGCAAGAGACATTCAGAGATGGCTTGCCATTGCCTGCCTCTGCGCCATGACCCTGGTATTTCTTGAAGCTCTCCCATCCAAATACTAGCCAGGGTTGACCCAACTTGGCTTCTGAGATTTGCTGAGCGGGCTATCCTGGACTATCCGGGGGAAGGCTCTTCCGGATTGCCCCCTCCCTAATCTTAGAAAGTAGGAACTCCCAGAGCAGGTCCTCAGACAATCACCTTAGTGGTCAGGTAGGTTTGTATGGGAGTAGGTGGTCCTTCAAATATGCTAATCCCATATAGAATAGGGCAAGATCAGCACCTTAAATTGGGCTCAGAAACAAATTGGGAGCAGGTGATGGTCCAAGATCCGAGTGATATAGATCCTGCCATCCACATCATTCAACACTGGGGCTGCAGCAGTACCAATTGACATTTTTGAGCACTTTTCAAGGTTAGCCCCACATAATGTTGGATATTGTAACTCTCCATGCAAGAGAATCTGGGAGGGAAAGGGTTAAGAGAATTCTCTCACTTGGGTACACCTGGAAGTTGGCCTCATCCTCTTCAGATGTTGAGCCTCTTTGGCTCTTGCTTGCCCTCTGTCTCATCTTATATAGGACCTCTCACTGGGCTGGGAGCCGTAGCAAGTTAACCTTTTTGAAGTCAATCTGTTCACAATGTGTTAAATGTGCCTACATGAATATATCATGCAAGATGTGCTTCTATTTTTGTAAGTAAAACTTCTTTCTCTTGCTGCCCTTGGAGTTAGATCGTCTTTGTAATTTGTTTGAACAGTATTTGTCTTTTAACTGGGAAACAAGAAGGATCAGGGATGCTGCATAAACCTTCTGTACTTCCAAGTCAAATGATTTTGTTTTTACATTTAACCCAATAAATAGACCGTATCATAATAATCTAATCTAGATATTACAGGGCCTACACTACAATGGCCAGATGTTTTCTGCCCAGGAAAGGCTGCAGCTGGCTCATCAGTTGAAACTGGTAAAAGGGACTCCTAGCTTCAACTGCCCCCTGCTTATTCAGTTGTGGGCCCATGTCCACAGACCCACAATTATGAAAAAAAGAAGTTTAAACTGATGTGGGAGTTGTCTTGTGTATTTGTGCAGGGAGAGACCTGATGTTAAGACTTAAAAAAAAAATGGAGAGATTTGGTACAATAGTGGGAAAAGGGAAAACTTACCCTAAGCAAATACTAAGCTAGAAATATAATGGTGGGAAAAATCTGGAAAAGAGGGACAGGCGAGCAGTTAAGCCAGCCAGTGGTGCTTTAGGAAATAAAAGAGGAGAAAGAAAACATGCAGGACTGATCCTGGAGAAGAAAGATGGGTTTCCAGGTCTTTCCTAGTCCCCAGCAGGGAACTTTTTTGGGGGGTGGAGTTCTGGAGAAGGCGGGGACGTTTCCAGTGCAATGACATCATGCATTGGGGACCAGCGCCCTGCCCCTGCACACCAGTTCCCCAAACGGCAAATTCATCACTTGGAGTTCAGGTCCCTCCCCACTTTGGGCAAGAAGTGTGTGTGTGTGTGGGGGGGTGCGTACCTGAACTCCAAGTGGCAAATTTGCAGCTTGGAGTTCAGGCATGCGGCCAATGGCTGCTCATCTCCCTCCCCTCCTGCAGATTTAAAGGGCCTTCCAGTTGGTTGGCGGGCCATGTGCTCCTCCCACTCAGCTTGAGGGCCCTTTAAATATCACAAGAGGGGAGGGAGAGGGGTGGCCCCTGGTGGTCACTGTTGGGGTGGGGCTTCAGGGCTTCCCCCACCAGCCAGCTAGCTGGTGACAGACAGGAGCCTTCCACATTGGGGGATTCCCCTGCCCCAACCTGGGGACCAGCATCCCTAGATGGGTGCCAGTCCAGTTCAGGAGTGGGTGATGAAAAAGCAGAGCTGGGAATGAAGGTCGAGGATTTCCAAGAAGGGGAATCCCAGTGATTCCAGCAAGAGTAAGGAAGCCGGCCAACCATGAGGTTGGGGTAACAGGCAGGATCCAGAAACCAAATGTTTGAGGGCTGAAAGGAGGCTTTTATACACCTTTAGTTGCACTGAGAAGACAACAGTGTCTCTCCTAAGATGAGACTGGGTGCAGGCTAGAACGTCCGAATCTTATTGGAAGGTTTGATTTTTAGGGAAGTTAGAACAATCTCCATATATGGGCATGATTTAAAAAATATGAGAAAACTATGGGAAAAGTCAACCTGGGATGTGGTCACACGGCAAGCTTATCCTGATTTGTTCCCACGATAGATTTGATCGGGAATATTTTTTTCTGGTTGGGATGATCACACATTCCTCCCCGAACTCCTTGCATTGTGCAATGAAGCTCCGGGCACTGTCCAGATAGCTGTGCCACCCAAGTGGAAGCGCAGCTTGTTTGTTTTTTTTATTGGCTTTGTGCATGTGCATATGCACATGGCCAAATCACCGCTCCCACTGGGACTCGCCGTACTCCTTTGTTTTTGCAGGTCCCCCCCCAAACAGCAAACAAAATTAACTGGCATCGTACAACTGAGCACTGGAGTCGAAATGTGGGCTTGATCGTTTATATAATGAATTTATTCAGCACAGGATTGCTCATGCACACAATGGCAGAAGTTTGGGGGGGGGGGGGGACATCGCAAGAAGGATGTTCAGGCGACCTAATCACGATCATTGTGAGAGATGGCTGTCCAAATCAGCAAAATCATGGATTCAAAGCACAAATATCTGGAAAATACTTGATTTTCCAGATGTAGGAAAACTTGCTAGGGAACTGCTTCAGTGCGGGAAACGGATGTGGGTGTCCAATCAGCAATTTTAAATGCGAAAGGGAACAGCAGTGAAATCCAGTCGAAATTACCATGTGACCATGGTCCTGGTGTGAATAAGTTACCTGCCCAGAATACTACCTTGGGCTTAACAAAGGACTGGGCAATGGCTTGATGGTTGTCCCTGGGGTGTGATTAAATGACCTGAGCGGCAAGCCTGATTATCAGAGGCTAGGAGGTGGCTGATGGCCCTGGCTTCACTTGTGATTAGTTTTCCAGGGAACTCTGCATTGTAAAATGGATTCCTGGATGGTCATAGAAGCCAAGTTATTTTTCTGCAAACCTTGCTTGTTAATCTTGGCCTCAGGAAGCCAAATAATAGAACTACTACCAAGAGAGTATCTATGCCCCAAGGGACACCCAGCTACTTCCCTGTGAGTCAGATTTTCTGTTGCCGGCAGCCTGATCTCAAGTTTCTCAGTTTTAATATCAAACAAGCATTTCCTCCCACAATCTCAGGCAGTATATGGGCTGAGAAGTCATAGAGATGACACAAAAAACCATGGCTCCTAATTCAGGGTTGTTCTCAGGGGATACACCCTCAAGCTATGGGGCTGTTCTTTCAAGGACAGCCCAAACCCACTGAGAACCTGTGATACCTTAAATTCTGGGTTAGACCTTATAGTAAACCAATAGCACTTACATCTTGTCAGGATTAAGTTGCAGTTTAATACCCTACATCTACCCCAAAACTACCCCCCCATTCAGGGTTTCTACAGGCTCTCTGGAATCCCTGGCGGTGTGAGATAGAGCTGAGTGTATATTGGTGACAGCCCAGCTCAAATCTCGGGATGACCTCACCCAGAAGTTTCATGGAGATGTTGAAAAACATGGGTCATAAGATGGAGCCTAGTAGGTCCCCAGGGGCCAAGGAGCCAAGCAGCAGCCCCCAATACCCCCTTCTGAAATCTATCTTCCAGGTAGGAGTGGACCACCACCCAATGGTACCTCCCAGTCCCAACTATGGAAGGTTGTTCAGAAAGAAATCATGAGAGATGGTACTGAAAGCCGCCAAGAGGTCCATGAAAATCGACAGAGCAATACTCCACCTGTCCACCTCCTCGTGCAAGTCATCCACCAGGACAACCAAGGTTGTTTCAGTCCCACAACCAGGACTGGAACCAGACTGGAAAGGATCCAAACAACCTGTTTCATCCAGAAATCCCTGGTGTTTTTCAACCAACTCTCATTCAAGCACCTTTCTCAAGAAGGAGACATTTGAGACCGATCAATAAGGATTCAAACATCCTGAATCTAGGATAGGTTCCTTAAGTAGCGCAGGCACCTTAACCCATTCAAAGCTGGGTCACACACCCCCCATCTCAAAGTGGCATCTAGGACCCAGTCAGCCAACCCCACCCTCCTGCTAGTGCTGCCAGCTGAGAACTGACAACCGTAGGAATTTTTTGGGGGGTGGGGGGGTTTGATGTTGCAACATCACTTCTCGTTGCCTAACAGGAAGTGACGTCACAAGTCAACAGGATGCTCTAACAATCCCCAGAGTCTCTAGACAGCACTTTTTTTTTTTTTTGCAAACCATTTTGCAAAATTTAAGTGGTGTCTGGGGCCAGGACAGTTCTGCTATAGTGGGAGATCTGGTACCCCTTCCCCCGCCAGATTTTGGAGCCAGGAAAAGCAAGAGTCAAAGAAGCAGGTGGCAGACCGCAAACTTCCAAGGATCATTTCCACATCCTCAGACCGAATAACCTGAGAAAAAAATACCCCAAACAACAGAGCAATTCAGCCCCTTGCCATTAGACAACTTCCTTTTTGCCCGGCCTTTGGAGCCTGCTGCTCATGCAGGCATTTGCTGTCCTGTCCAGCGCACGGGATATGCCTTTAGCAGCTGAAAGACAGATACCCCAATGAGCAAATTATTTGGCGGCAATGAGATGGACACGGTTAACTAACTGGACAGGCTGTCAGCTGATATGCTTGGCATGTTTATCGATGGAACATGCAGGAGCAAAAAAAAATATATATACTGTATATGAGCCTCGGTCCCTGTACTTCGCATGCAAAGTAGTGATGCCCCGCTGGGCTGTTGTCAGGCAGTCGTGGTTCGAAATGCCAGGTGCTTGTTCCCTGTGCAACCAACTTCATTACAAGCCCCATGAGGTCTGACCTGAAGCGGTACGGTACAATGAGATTTCATTTTGGAGACAACGACTGCTGTTTAGAAGCTGCGCTCTAGGTGCAGGTGGATGATGCACCTTTGGGGTCTGGAGCGGTGGAATGGTCTCCTGTGGCCTACGGATGGGGAAGCAGCCAGCAACGCCCCAGAATCAAACTGTTTTAGAATTCTGCCCCGTGAAATGTAACGGCATAGCTGCTTCTTAACTTGCTGCCATGAGGAGTGTTTCTAATGCCTAACTCCCCCTTGTGTATAGTTCTAGGTGGGCAGCCGTGTTGGTCTGAACCAGCAGAACAAATTTAGCGTCCAGTGGCATCTTTAAGACCAACAAAGGTTTATTCAAGGCAGGGGCATAGAGTTTAAAAACTCCCGGGGGAGGCGGGGGCTCTTCCGTGCGCGCGCACAAAGCATGTGCGCCCGCCGGGACCATGTCCCCGCCACCTCCCCCCTGCCTGACTGCTCCTGCTTCCATCCCTACCTCCCTCCGTCCAGGGGCAAGCTGGGCATTTGCTTAGCTGGCCCCTGGACGGACGGAAGGAGGGTTGGAGTGGCCAGGCTGGGGGGGGGGGAGAGGTGGCGGTGGCAGCCCTAGGAAGGGCTGAGGGAGGCACACCATTTTCCAGGGGGGGGGTCTCAGTCCCCCCCGGGAAATTTCGGGGGTGGCTCGAGCCCTCGAGCCCTCCCGTAGTTGACGCCTATGATTCAAGGTATGAGCTTGTGGAGCTCATGATGGAAGAGATGCATTCAGAAGTCTCATGGGGCAAGAAAACCATCACTGGTTCCCAGCATTACAGCATACTGTGCCAGAATGATACAGATGCAGGAACAACAGTTTGAGGATGTGGCCCATTCTTATGGATCAGTTGATCCAAGACTGCATGCAGTATTCTGTAAGGGGCCACCTATGCCAAGGCAAGTGGATGAGCCAATAAGGAGTGATAAGATGCTACAGGGGATGGTTTGGAGAGAGTGCCAGCCAAGGCAAAAGTAGGTTGCCCATTTTACCTGAGTTACTGGCTGCCCTGACCTGGATGGACCAGGCTAACTTGAATCTCATCAGCTCTCAGAAGGTAAGCAGGGTCAGCCCTGGTTAGTACTTGGATGGGTGACAACCAAAGAAATCAGGGTCACTGCACAGAGGTGGGCAATGGCAAACCACTTCTGAACATCTCTTTCCTTGAATACGCTAATGGGTCACCATAACTTAAGTCAGCTGCGACTTCATGACACTTTCCACCATTACCACACTAGCTGCCATGGCAACAAGATATGTTGTAACGCATACAAGTGGTCCTAGCAGCATTTTATAGTGTGTACATGTTAGTAAAACCACAGGGCTCTACCTCTTGGAGATGTGTCCTTCTTCGAATGGGGTCTCTTGCTAAGTACTCGAACTTCCAAGGATGATCAGAAAGGCAAGGATGAGGGCACGAAGCAATCCACCTGTACAATCGTAACCTGGGGACTGTCACACTCTCTCAGCCTAACCGACCTCACACAGAGTTGGAGCCAGCCACCTTTGACACTGTTGAAAAAGGAAGGATAGGCTTCCCTTTTGAGGACCATGGGACCTGTATGGATAAATGCTGTTTGCAGTGGAAACCGTACGAAGGAAAGAAATAGAGTGACACCGGCTGCAGTCATACACACACACACAATAATCCACTTTCAATCCACTTTCTATCCACTTTCCAACTGGATTTTGCCACTTCACACAGTAAAATCCAGCTGGAAAGTGCACTGAAAGTGGATTGAAAGTGGACTATTCAGTGTGTGACTGCAGCCACTGAGTGAAAAAAAAAATCTGGCTGGATTCACCCAAGGGTTGGTGTATTTTCCCCTGAGCTCCTCAGAGAAAGGATTAGATAAAAGGTAAAGTGTGCCACTGAGTCCCCCAATGCTCCCTCTAAGCTGTGGAGTCCTGTGAGCAAAAAATCTACTTTGTGAGCTACCGGCATTAAAGTTGTGAGTGAGATTTGGCTACTGCATAAATGAGTTTGCTCTGGAGCCATCTTTCCTAAGCCAAGAAAAAAATGTGTGAGCTGGAGGCTAAAAAACTGTGAGCTAGCTCACACTAACTCAGCTTAGAGGGAACACTGGACAACTAATTTATGGCATCCCCATGAAACTCTACCTCAAGGCAAGAGATGAGTAGAGGTGATTTGCCATTGCCTTTCTCTGCACAGCCGTCCCAGTCTTCTCCCATCTAAGTACCAACCCTGCTTAGCTTCCAAGCTCTGATGAGAGTGGGGTAGTTTGGGCTCTTAGGGGTGCTACAAGGATAGATCAACTGATCAATACAATTTTTGCTTGATTCATGTTCTTTGCCACTAGAGAGAGCTGTGTTAAGACAAAGCCAGGCCCATAGCTGGGGGGGGGGGGCATTGGGCGGGAATCCCCCTCACAGATGAGTGCTCCCCCCTCAGACAAAAAAAATTGAAAAATCCAAAACTTTTTTTTTACATCATTCTTTTTTCCTTTTTTTAAAAAAGTAAGATGTGTGTGGGTGTTCCAAAACGACACCAGGCACAGTCAGGGGAGCTTCAGTCTCATCCCCCCCCCCCCCCTTTTCCAGGCTGAAAAATAAATAGGTTTTTAAAAATGCAAATAAAATAAAATCGAAAAATGCAAAATAGAGAGAGTCAGAAATTTCTCTCCCCTCTCCGGCTTACATAGAAAAGCAGTCCAGAATCAAGTCTCTCCAGTCAAAAGGACTGGAGGACTAGAGGAGGACTTGAGGTCACAGTGGAGCCGGAGCTGCTGCTGCTTCTGCTACAAGAGGATCAGCAGATACACCTGGGGTGCCCCCCCCCCATCAGATTTCCCCATGCCCCACTGACCAAAATTTTCTGGCTACACCCCTGGACAAAGCTGGTCCCTGTCAGCTAACGCTGCCATCCCCACCCAGGAGGTGGCAAGTCACCTCGTGACGTTGGGTGCCTGGAATGTACAGAACTTGTGGATGACCGTAGCAGACCTTTCTCAATAAAGATCAACTTCTTTGAAGCCGCTTGTTGTGACTGACACTATAGGACTCTCACATCCCATGTCTGGGCAAACTAGGGACAGAAAGTGTGTGTGTGGGGGAGACTGAACCTAAAACTAGGATCCAGAACCTGAAAAGGTTAGTCAAGTAGAATAGACAATTCTACTGAGGACACTTTGGCTTAACAATCATTGGAAGGCACTTTCTGGACCAGAAATTATCAGTGAAATATCATTTGGCATGTGATGTGCACCTTTGGAGGCCTCATTTATACTTTTGTGCCTAGTGGTTTCACTTTGGAACAATTCTTCTCTGGTCCATCTTGTATCTATATTGCATAATTGTATGATTGTACTAGGGTTGCCAAGTCTGGGTTGGAAAATACCTGGAGACTTTGGGGGTGGAGCCAGGAAAAGGTGGGGTTTGGGGAGAGGAGGGGCCTCAGCATGGTACAATGCCACCCTTCAAAGCAGCCATTTTCTCCAGGGGAGCTGATCTCTGTCAGTTGGAGATCAGTTGTAAAAGCGGGAGATCCCCAGGCCCCACCTGGAGGCTGGCAACCCTAGATTGTACTGTAATATTATTTAAGCCAGTATGTTCCTCACTGTGTTTGGCCTCTGAAGAAGGCCTATACAGGCCAAAACACATCAGGTCAAGTCTATTAGCCCTTGTGTGTTAGAATCAGTTATTTTTACATGAGGTGTGATTGGGCCCCTATATATTTTTAAATTCTTTGTTAATAAATATATGTATCTTTTTATACACTAAATATTAAGCTTTTATTGTTTGCCCTCTATTCTGCTTGACTAACCTTTTCAGGTTCTGGACCCATGTTTGGGCATTCTGACTCTGGTCCTCATAAAAGACATCAATTCGGGGCAGTAGTCAAAAATATATTGGTTGAGCTGGGTATCTCCCCTGAGCTCTTTGGGATCCACTCACGACATATCCAAGCATCCTGTCGTGTGTGTTCCTTGAAGGGGCACTTAGCATATTAAAGGTGTGGGCAGATGGCAAGTCTTCTTTGATTTATCTTAGGCCTTCAGCTCAGTGGTGCAAGTTAAAAATGTGGTAGCATTACCTATAGCTGCAAAGAAGAAGAGATTGGATTTAATCCTGCCCTTCACTCACTTGGAGTCTTAGAGCAGCTTACAAACTCCTTTCCCTTCCCCTCCCCACAACAGACACCCTGTGAGGTAGGTAGGGTTGCCAGCCTCTAGGTGGGGCCTGGGGATCCCCTGCTTTTACAGCTGATCTCCAGCTGACAGAGATCAGTTCCCCTGGATAAAATGGCTGCTTTGAAGGGTGGCCTCTATGGCATTGTACCATGCTGAGGCCCCTCCCCTCCCCGAATCCCGCCCTCTCCCGGCTCCACCCCCAAAGTCCCCAGGTATTTTCCAACCCGGACTTGGCAACCCTAGAGGTAGGTGGGGCTGAGAGAGCTCTGAGACAACGGTCCTTGAGAGAACAGCTGGTACAAAGCTATGGCTTGCCCCAGGTCATTCAGCAGGTGCAAGTGGAGGAGTGCGGAATCAAACCCGGTTCTCCCAGATTAGAGTCCGCACACTTAACCACTACACCAAACTGGCCCACATGACACTATACGTGACACTGACTGAAATTAGAAGTGGTTTGTTACAGTTGCTATCTTTGCAGGATGAGGGGACTATTTGTCCTATGTTTCAACTGAACAGTCTTTTCAGATATGGGCAAGCATGGGTGCTCAGGCGGATTGCCATCTTCATCTTTTGCCTTTTTTCTGGGCTAACAGAAAGGCGGACCACACCAGCACGAGGTCACAGGTTACCACTGATGTGTTCACCACCATCAGTTATATACTTGGTGATATACTTTCAGGCTTTTTCCATTGCCTTGGAGGCCTGCTCCCTGCCTCACATCATCCTGTTGCATCTTTGGTAAATGACCTGGCAAGTCATTCCGCTTGCTGGTGCAGGAGGGCTGCTCGGGGGCTGGTTCCTGGGCATGTTTGTAATTTTGTTCTGAAATGCTTCCAAGATAGGTTTGGAAATATGCAAGTGATCCAAAAGCACATAGCTAGAGCCAGAATATGCTAGAAGAAGGCACGTGTGTTCTTCACCCAGGAATCAAGCACTCAATGCTTCACATGTACAGGGACAATGGTGAGCACCTCTGCGGAGAAGTAAGACCCCTTCCTGAAGAGTATGTGTTGGGATCTAGAGCAGGTGGGCTAAGGGACCTAAGCTGGTGAACTCTCCTTCAGTAGCAATTGCATTGTGGGTAAGGTGCAGAAGCAGTTTTGTTAGGTGAACATCTGTTGGGTGTTGTTCAAGATGGGTAGCCATGTTAGGCTGTCTGTAGCAATACAAAAAAGTCCAGTAGCACCTTAAAGACTAACAACATTTGTGGCAGGGTAGGAGCTTTTGGGAGTCACTATGCACAGTGAGCAGTGACACATGAAAGCTTATATCGTACCACCTTTTTTTGTTAGTCTAAGGTGCTAGTGGATTCTTGCTCTGTTTTGCTATTATCAGTTGGATGGTGAAGGAAGGGGACCTTTCTCAGAACAGCAGCTCAAGGTTTTATCTGGCCTGGCACTACTGGAAACCCTTTACCGATTTCCCACAAGTGCTGCCCAGGCATCGTTTCTCCGTTTGCCCCGATTGTCTGCTTGAATTTCCCACTATTTGCCGCGGGGCACATTTTGACGCGAGGCTTTGCGCGATTTCCCCTGTGGCTTCAGTGATCCTGTTTTCTGAGGATCACTGAAGCCGCGGAGGAAATCGCGCAAAGCCCCGGGTCAAAATATGCCCCATTGCAAATAGTGGGAAATTCAAGCAGGCAATCAGGGCAAACGGAGGAACGACGCCGGAGCAGCGCTTGTGGGAAATCGGTCTTTGACACAACCATGATACAAAGTCATGGCTAAGAGGAAGGAACAGGGCGTAACTTCTTTCAAAATCTATAAATGCTCATCCAGGTGAAGTCCAAATGACTGTTAATGGACTCAGAGCCAGCTAGGGCTGCCCAATATGGCAGGGATAAGAACAGGAGGAGGTCTGACACCACCATATTCCAAATGTTTAGTAAATTTTGTTGCTTGTTCGCAATCCTTTTTGCTTTATCAATAAAGTTTTGAGTGCAGTAGAACTTAAACACCAATGCAATTTCCAGGGCTTCTGAGAGTCAAATCTTCATTCCTCAGACACCTAATATCTATATGCGCCCCCTTGCCCAGATTGTCCGGAGGTTTGGGCTGGGATGTCATCAGTATGCGGATGACACCCAGCTCTATCTGATGTTGGGCGGCCGGTCGGACTCCGGCCCGGACGATCTTGACCGGGCACTGCACGCCGTGGCTGACTGGCTCAGATCTAGCAGGTTGAAATTGAACCCGGCGAAGACAGAGGTCCTGTGCCTGGGTCGCTGCGGTCCGGAGTGGGGGGTCCCGCTCCCGATCTTCGACGGGGCGCCGTTGGTGCCAGCGCCGAGGGCGAGGAGTCTGGGAGTGCTCCTGGAGCCTTCCTTGACAATGGAGGCCCAGGTAGCAGCCACTGCCAAGTCAGCCTTTTATCACCTACGGCTGGCGAGGCAGCTGGTTCCCTACCTGGACCGCGATGGCCTTGCCACAGTGATCCATGCAACGGTCACCTCGAGGTTAGACTACTGTAACGCTCTCTACATGGGGCTGCCTTTGGTGCAAACCCGGAAGCTGCAGCTGGTGCAGAATGCCGCGGCCAGGCTGCTGATGGGTCTCGCAAGGCGGGACCACATCGGGCCTGTGCTGGCGGCGCTGCACTGGCTGCCTATAGCATACCGAGTTCGCTTCAAAGTGCTGGTTCTTACCTATAAAGCCCTATATGGTCAGGGTCCAACATACCTTAGGGACCGCCTTTCTCCATATCAACCCCAGAGAGCACTACGGTCGGGGTCTGAACACAGGCTACGTGTTCCTGGCCCCAGAGACGCCAGGCTGGCCAGAACGAGGACCAGGGCTTTCTCGGTGGCGGCTCCTATCTGGTGGAACGAGCTCCCGGGGGGGATCAGGGCCCTGCGGGACCTGATGCAGTTCCGCAGGGCCTGCAAGACGGAGCTCTTCCGCCAGGCTTTTGAATAGGAGCCGCCACCGACGACACTAGGTAACCATCTCGATGTGCCCTGGTCTAACACGGTCCAACACGGTCTCAGCGGTGGCCGAGGGGGGGAGGTAGATCTGCCACTTGGTCGCCATCGAACGCTGTTTTAAGGAAGCTTTTAAGAGTATTTATTGCTGTATGTTATTTATTGTTTTATTGTAATGTTTTAATCAATTTTACAGGTCAATGTACCAAATAGGCCTTTGGCCCATGTAAGCCGCCCTGAGCCCGCATGCGGGGAGGGCGGGATATAAATACGAAAAATAAATAAATATAAATAAATAAATGAAGGGAGCTCTGAGTCTTAAATAGGGTTACCGAGTACTTACATGTTTGGGGGGGGGGAGTCCTTCTGCTGCCGGGAGCTCCCTGGTGTGCGCGCAAAGCGCGTGCGCCGCGATGACGTCACTCAGAAGTGACATCATCATGTTGTGGATGTTGGGGGCGGGACCTCTCAAATTTGAGGGAAAACCATAGCGTTTTCCCTTGAATTCTAGAGCGTCCCCCCCCCCCTCGAAACATGCCTGATATGATGACGGCACCTCCAGATGATGTCATCACGCCAGACACGTCTATGCAGCCCAGCAATTTGGTGGCGGGATTCCCCCTGGCAGCCCAATCCAGGTCGATAAGAATTGGGCCGCTGCAGCAGGGGTTTCCCTGCTCCCCCAGGCCAACTTGGGAACCCTGGTCTTAAAAGCTTACACTCTGGAAATCTTGTTGGTCTAGAAGAAGGAGGAGGAGGAAAAGGAAGAGGAAGAAGAAGTGAATATAAACCCCACCCTTCTCTCAGAGTGGCTTACAATCACCTTCCCTTCCTCTTCCCACAACAGACACCCTGTGAGGCAGGTGGGGCTGAGAGAACTCAGAGAGAACTGCTCTTGAGAGAACTGTGACTGACCTAAGGTCACCCAACTGGCTGCATGTGAAGGAGTAGGGAATCAAACCCAGTTCTCCCATATTAGAGTCCACCACTCTTAGCCATTACACCAAACTGCACTACTGGACTCAAATCTTGCTTTTCTACAGCAGACCGACATGTCTACCCACCTGAAAATGTCGATGAGAGTGGTGGCCTTTTATTTACTCAAGAACTTGCTTGACTCTCTCCTCCATTCTATGTCTGTCTTCAAACATTAATAATTTGACCTTGGACTAAATCGCCATAGTCATTAATTAGAATTAGGAATCATTTATGGTTTGAGATTCTACCGTGCATCACTTTCCAAATGAGACTGAGGTCTTTATTGCTTGTAATTGTTTGAGTCCACTGTCCGCCGCCCTCATTTTTTCCCTCCGCCGAGGAAAGAAAAATGCAGCCTGGTACTTTTTGGTTCAAACTTATAATGGGCTGGAGGGGAGGGAGTCACTGCTTCCTATTTCTCCTGAGAGCCAGCAGCTCTCAAGAGGAGGGAGGCCGACCGCAACCAGTCTTGCTGCATCCCCTCAGAGCTCAATTACTGGAGCTTGGCAAGTCGAAAGAGTCTCACCAACTCCTGCTGGGATTCTGGCCTGTGGTTTTAGGAGGCAGAGGTCGAGAGGTCTGGGGCCCCTTAAGTCATCCCAGTGGTCTTAAATGGGTTAGCGAGCATCCAGCCAAACAGGGGAGGGAAAGCCACCATAAATAGCAGGTGAGCGGGTGCACCTGAGCGTTAGGGAAGAAAACACGGCCATCTGGCCCTCTTCCCTCCCTTACAGGCAGGATTTTCCCTTCTGTCTACTTTCTGGCCCGGCAGCTCCTTTTCTCTATTTTCTTCTTGTTATATTGTGGCAAGTTGTGAATGTGGTGATGTTCACTCCTCGAACTGTTTAGTTATTTTGCCCTGATTCCTTAGGGCCAAAAAGTCTGTTGCTGTCCTTTGGTTTCACTTCCTCTTCTGCTTGTCCTTGTTCGGTTTCTGCTCAAGCAGAGGCTAGGGAAGGCCTGCTTTTGTCCCAATGAATTTTTAATCCTTCTGGCCCGGTGCGCTTGGGGGATTATTAGCCTTCTTATTTGTTTGTAGCTGGCCCACGGAACTGAGGGAAGAGATAAAAAAAACACCTTCTTAGACTCTGCTTTTGAAATGGCCCACAGGAGGCTTTTGAAAGTTCAAAATAAACAAAACGTTTTATTTAACGTGGAGGAGGAAAGGTGAGATGGAATCAGATGGAGGATGTGTCCAGGTCTGGACTTACCTGCTGCCCTCAGCACTGGGGGCAGAGCCCCAAACAGCCCGACATCGGTTTTGATGGCAATACCCCCCCCAACCCAACAATTCTCCAGTAGGGCATGCTGTTTAAACTGTCAGTTTTAGGGTGTCAGTCAGAGCCAGTTTGGTGTAGTGGTTAAGAGTGCGGACTCTAATCTGGGAGAACCGGGCTTGATTCCCCACTCCTCCACTTGCAGCTGCTGGTGTGACGTTGGGTCAGTCATAAATTCTTTCAGAGCTGTTCTCTCAAGGGCAGTTCTTGGGAGCGCTCTCTCAGCCCCACCTACCTCACAGGGTGCTAGGGATTAACCCCTTCCAGGGTGTGTGTTGTGGGGAGGGGAAGGGGAAGGGAAAGGGATAGTAAGCCTCTCTGAGCCTCCTTCGGGTAGTGAAGGGTGGGGTATAAATCCAGTCTCCTCCTGCTCTTTATTTTTTGAGGGATTAAAAAAAAAAGATCTAGTTGGACAGGCGTCTACCACCTGTTAAAGATGATGCCCAGCCCTCGTTGAGATGGGTCTGTTAAAAGTGCACAGGCAGTTGGACCTCTGAAATAGATATGGAACTAGTAAAAGAAGAATGACAAATGGAGGGAGAGTCAGTAGTTGCAGGGAAAGCTGGAGTGGGAACCTGTCACTAGCAGCTACAAGCACGTAAGATAAACACGGTATCCGTCAGCAAATGCCAGCTCAAATCTTACTTATCCCAGCAGCAGCAAAAGCATCACCCGCATACATGGCTTCTTTCCTCGCTGGGTCCCTTCCTCAAAAGTGCTGCTCATTAACCTCCTTTTTCCTTGGCTCCGTTCGCGTGTCTCTTTGGCAGCAGTCCAGGCAGGAGAAAACAGCCATTTCTGACTCTTCCCTAGTCCTATCCCAGCACTGTAAACCGGTACACTGCACAGGCTTTTATCTGGCACCCTCCCACACACCGACATAGTATATAAAGTTCCAGGTGTGCATCACAGCTGGCAGGACAGAGGGCCGAGGAAAGGACTTGGGAAGTGGAAACACCGAGCGAAGTCTGGCTTGCCATCTGCTGACCTTTCTAATTGCTGTAGGCAAAAAAAAAGCTGTTAATTGGTATCCTTTGAATCAGCAAGAATCAGATATGAGGTATGTAAAATTTTCACTTGCATCTTGAAAGTTTGAATTCTTCTCTTCATGTGTCTCGGAAGATGACGTTGGAGACTGCTTCAAAGGAATGGCTCCTTCAGAACTGTCCTGTAGGGGTGTGCGCCGAGAAAAAATTAATTGCAGTTCCAGATCCGGACTCTGGGAAGCAATAACTTACTGTGTTTGCATTATTTGGGGCAGGGAGTTACCAATTCGGGTTGAAAATCTGTGCTATGATTTCACATTTTAGGTTTTAGGGACCATTTTCTGTGGACGAGAACTGCAGCGCATAGGTGTCAACTACGGGGGGCTCGGGGGCTCAGGCCACCCCTGAAATTTCCCAGGGGGGACTGAGCCCTCCCTGGCGAAACAGAATGCCCGCTGGCTGCCGCCGCTACATTGCTGCACCTCCCCTGAACCCACTCCCTCCCGGGGCCATCTGGGTGACTGCCGGGGTGACACTCTAGCAATCACCCCGAAACTCTATGGCACCATAGAGTTTTGGGGCGATTGCCAGAGCGTCACCTTGGCAACATGCCCGGCGTGATGATGTCACTTCTGGGTGACATCATTACATTGACCCCGGGAGGAAGGAGAGAGCGAGTGGGTTCAGGGGGGAGGGAAGCTGAGAGCCGGGGGGAGGCTCTGGTGGTGGGGGGGACATTGTACCAGCGTGTGCAAGAGCCCCCCCGGGGTTTTAAAAACTCTGTGCCCCTGCTGTAGCCACTGTTCTATTGTTCTGTTCTGTTGTAATGTGAACCCACTGATCCAGCTGCTGTGCCCATGCACCTATGCACCTGTGTGCAGGTCAGCAAAATGGACCAAAACCATGCACCACCATGGTGGCAGGGGCCACCTCCTCCTGGTATGGTCCCGCATCAGTCTACGCAGTGTGAACAGAAAGCTCCGCAACAACTTGGCCCAGGTCTTTTTGCCCCATTTCCCTTGTGCTTCATTTTTCCAGTCTGTCCTCAGCCACTGAGAGTCTCCCACACAGAAGCCAGGGCACAAAACCAGCATTCCCACTAAACTGCACTAGTGTGCACTGGCACATAAATCTTTAGCCCTTAGTGCACAGATTTTTGGCTCCACGCAGTTCTCTCCCTCCCATAACTCTGTCCTCTGCATGCTCCACCTCCAAATCTCTAGGAACTTCCCTTTCTTCTTACAGGAATGCAAGCCCAGAGCTACAGTGGGGCATCTCGGGCCCGGGCCCCCTGACTTACCGCCCAGGCCTCCCAACTTCCCATCTAGCTTGAAGATTTCTCATTCAGAAAAAAAGCTGATGGTTGCAAATTTATTTATTCTTGACCTACTTGACTTCATTTATACCTCACTTCTTCCCCGATGGGGCCCAATCTCCCTCACAACATTATCTTCCCCTCCATTTTGTCCTCACTGCAACCCTGTGAGGTAGGCTAGGCAAACAGTATGGTCACTGGCTTTGCCATCCAGTAGGCATCCATGGCAGAGTGAGGATTTGAACTTGGGTCTCCCAGCTCCTAGTCTGACTCTGTACTCACTGCACCACACTGACCTTAAAGATACATTAGAGACATCCATGGGGAATTGGCATATCAATGGCTGCTGGCCATGATGTGACAGCGAAACCTCCATATTCAGTAGTGGTATATCTGTGAAGGGTGGTTGTTGGGAGCAGTGGCAAGAAGAAGTTTTGCTCTCTATGCACTCTTTGTACAATTCCTAGAGACTTCAGGCTGGGCATTGTGGGAAATAGGATGCTGGATTAGATGGATTTTTGTTCTGATCCCGCAGAGGCACTCTTAGGCTGCGGTTACACACACTAAATAATCCACTTTCAATCCACACTTAATGCACTTTCCAACTGGATTTTGCCAGTTCACACAGCAAAAATCCAGTTGGAAAGTGCACTGAAAGTGGATTGAAAGTGGATTATTTAGTGTGCATGACCGCAGCCTTAGGCTGTGGTCACACATGCTAAATAATCCACTTTCAATGCACTTTCAATGCACTTTCCAGCTGGATTTTACCAGTTCACACAGTGAAATCTAGCTGGAAAGTGCATTGAAAGTGGATTGTTTCTCTGCATTTATTTCTGAATCTAACCTTGTCTCTCTTCTCACCTCTCCCCCTCCCCATTTCTTAGGGAGATTATCTACTATACCAGGGGTGGCCAACCTTGCTTAACGTAAGAGCCACATAGAAGAAACGTCAGATGTCTGAGAGCCGCAAGACAGGAACAAATATCACACACACGTTTTTATTTTTAAAAATATGCAAATGTACTTTTTATTAACGTTAAATGGGACTGCCAAAAATAAAAACAAACGAGGAAAACCGGTTATTGATAATGATATTACTTGTTTGCTAATGATATTGAGAGAGAGAGAAAAAAAGAGAGAGATGGAAAGAAAGAATTAAAGAAGTGGAAAGAAACAGAGAGAGAAAAACTAGGAAAGCAAATAGATGGGAGGGAGGAGGGAAGGAAGGAAGGAAGGGAGAAAGAGAGAAAAAGCATGCCTCCCCTTTGCTTCCCCAGCCGCCCTGCCAGGAGCCGCACAATATGTGTGAAAGAGCCACATGTGGCTCCCGAGCCACAGGTTGGCCACCCCTGTACTATACAAATAAGGTACCTGGGAAATATTTGTTTGGCACTTTATTGGTTTTTTAAAAAAACAAGCCTTTAAAAATCCTGAAAAAAAATACTCTTAAGAAGGGCAAGGAGGTGACTTTATGACTGTCATGAAGGCCAGCCCATTAAAGCTGTGGTCACACGGCACCGTTTTTTTTTTCCTTTCAGGTTGGGACGTTCATACATCCCAACCCCGGTGGAGGGAGGCACCCTTCCTGCACACAGGAAAGTGTTCTACACCCCCCTCTGCCACCACCACCAGCAGCAGCTGCCGCCAGCCGCCGCTGGCGCTGGCAGACCCATCCTTGCTGCCTGGCTTGCCCCGCGCTCCGCTCCTGGCCCCGGGCCTTGCCAGTCACTGCTTGGTAAGTTTTTGGGTTAGAGCATATGGGGGGGGAGGCAGCGGCCGGCAGGGCTCGGGGCCAGGAGTGGAGCGTGGGGCAGTTTCCCCCCTTTTTGCACTTGGGCACTGGAGTACTCAAGCACCCAAATGCAAAACCAGAAAAAAAAAAACCCCGGGAGGGATGATCGGACAGCCCTCTGTCTCAATCATTGTGAGAGAGGGCCGTCCAGATCGACTTAAATCACAGGTTCTTCACGTGACCTCCCGAAAAATACCTGATTTTCCCGGGGGTCGGAAACAGAGCAAGGAATACGCCATTGAGCCCGCTTTGGCATGGGAGTGGTCCCGGCCTGTATGAAGTGTCTCTTTAAATGTGGAAGGAACTGCTCTTTAAAGGGCCGTGTGCCCGCACCCTAACCCTGGGATTCAATTGTAATCAGGAAGAAAAGCTCCCCCCAACACACACCTGCTTCAAGTTCAAAAGCAGATTGTATGCCTGACTGCACCACACAGGAGTCTTGTAGATCTGTGAACATTCTCACTGAAAAAGACCATATCTAATGTATTGCCTTAAAGACTATTAGAACAGTCGTCCTTTCTCCATTTGCCTGCCACTCTGGATTTTCTCAGCGTTTGAGCTGAGGCAATTTAAGTCCACAGCAAAACAGCATCCAAATAACCCAGGGCAACAGCAGGCTGAAACCGGGCTGACCCCGAAGGGAGGTAATGCAGTGCAGAATGGAGGGGGCTGGAATAAAAAGAAGACTGAGCTAGATTTTAGTGTGGGGGGGGGGACCCTAGATTAAAAAGAAGGTTGAATTCAATTTTAGTGCAGAATTGCTTAGAGGACACCACAGTGAACATGGATTAAAAGGAGAATGCGGAGAGGGCCAGTGTCTTGCTAGCAGTGTTGTAACAGTTTACATTTCCCATTGTGGTTATCTACATAATGGAGCTGTTTGCCTAGCTTCTGTGGTCACTTTATACAATCACACTCCATCCAGCTGACATCACAAAGGCAAGTGGGGCAGGCATCTCTCTCAAAGATGCAGTAGTTGTACAAGGATTCTAAAGAAGGGGGGCTCGCACCCCCTAAATGTCTCGCTGTGCTAGAGAAAGTAGCAAGGAAGTTCCACTCCGTTCGCCTCCCCCCAGATTCATAGAAGCATGGAAGTCCTCTAACGTTGAGGAATTTCACACAGCCAATATGTTCCGTTTCAGGAACTCTTCAGTTACGGTTTCTGTCAGGCATTTCACACAGAACCGTATTAATACTGGTTCCCTAACGGAACATATTGGCCCTTTCACACAGAAACATGCCTCTCCCATTGGGGAAGCGTTCCTGAAATGATTTATCTGGAAACCTCCTCCCAAGCATTCTTCAGTTCTTGTACCGGTCCTGAAGCGCTATGGGGTGCTGTGTGAAATGCTCCCAAAGGGCTTCCTCCGATGATGAGTGTTTTCACGCCTCTTTTCACCCACATGGGCAACCTCCGTCATTTTTTTTTTAAAAAAAATAGCCGATTTAGAGCAGTATAACACTATAGCGTTATAGCAACCTCATCGGAATGCCTGGGCTCCACTGAGAGCCAACTGGAGCCCAGGCATTCCAATGGGGTCACTATAACACTATAGCATTATAGCGCTCTAAATCGGCTCTTTAAAAAAAATGACGGAGATCGCCCATGCGGGCGAAAAGAGGTGCGAAAAGAAAGCGGCAGCGTGAAATGGCAAACTGCTTCGAAGCCAGCTCCAAAATGATAGGGGAAGGGCTGTCTGAAACGGCCGTCACTGTACCGGTTTATTCCAAGCCGGTTCAGTAATGTTTTTAAAGGTGCAGTGTGAAATTCCCCTTTCTGCAGAGCAGATCACACACTGCAAATCACAGCTGGCAAACAGCAAGTTCCTGTCAAGCATGCTGAAAACTTTGACACAAACACAATTGCCAAGTGAATTTACCATGATTGAATGGCCTTGCTTACATGAAAGCAAACCTTTCTTAAGCCACCTCACTGGGTTCTGTTAAAATCCTGCAGCAGCTCCTGGTATAGTAGGCCAGGTTAGGCCACCAAATCTGTGTTGCGGTTTACTACTGTTTTGTGGCACTTCCTTGGAAGTCATATCAGTCCTCTCTAGGCATAACTATATGGCTTTACTATAAAATGTTTGGCAATTCCTAGAGAGGCATAATGTCACTTCCAGGTTCTCCTGGAAGTGACATTATGCCATCATTGATGGTGATCCCCCCCTTCTTGACCTGTCAGCCACTGGAGTGCCAACAGGCAAGGCACACAGGAGGCAGATCTACCATGCCCAGTAGCCACATGGCAACCCTATCTCTATGGTTCTGGGGATTTTATCCAAGGCTCTGTGAATTGGCCAGAGAGCACTGTTGAGACCAGGTTTGGTGCTGTTGGAGCTCCCCCCCCCCCCGTTCTGTGAGGGGTGATCTTTGGGGGGGGGAGATTTTCCTCTGTTGCTGTTTGCTGGTGCCTTGGAGGAAACATGGTATTTCCCCCCATGGCCAGGGTAATCTTGTTCAGGGGTCAATAAAACGAGACGCCTTTGTCCAAACCCCTTAAAACATGAGGGGGCGTCTTTTGGGGAGAGATGTCCTCGTTTTCTGAAAGTTTAGTGCCATTTTCTCTAAAAACATTATCTTCAGATCCCCAGAAATATCCGCTATTCCGCCAGAAGAAACTATAGACCCATAAATTGAGGGGTGTGTGTGTGAAAACAAATTCAATCCAGTATAGCCACGCCCCCAAATTCAGGATTATGGTATTGGCACCCCCTCATCACAAATCTGAATTTTACTGACACCCCCCCCCCCCGGTTACCTACTCCACCGTTAATAGTACCTTTTTGCATCTCAGCATTTAGTCATGCTGGCCACATGACCATGGAGATGTCTTCTGACAATGCTGGCTCTTCGGCTTGGAAATGGAGATGAGCACTGCCTCCTAGAGTCGAATTTGACTGGCTTTCAAGCAAGGGAAACCTTTCCCTTTCCATAAGTGTATGTATTGGAGCCAGTTAGATGAGATCTTCATCGGGCCACAGGACAAGACGATGCAGCTGCCTTTGGTATCCTAGGTATCTCGCCCCCAAACCCTTCAATTCCAGTGAGCAAGAAAATGAATACACAAATTGTCCTGAATCTGAACCCTTTACCTTTCTTTGTCATTAATGAACACTGAGTCAGGCAGCTATGAGGTACAAAGGAAGATAACTCACAACTGCGGATGACTAACCATGAAACATTAATCTTTGGAGCACTTAAAGAATGTGGCAAGGAGCAGATTGGGAATCAGTACCATTAAACGAGAGAGCAACTGCAGGAAAACAGTATGAGAATGCACATGTGTAACTGGCTTTTTTAACAAAACCTGACCTGAATAGCCCAGGCTAACCAGATCTTGTCAGATCTCAGAAGCTAAGCAGGGTCAGCCCTGGCTAGTATTCGGATGGGAGATCTCCAAGGAATACCAGGGTCATGATGCAGAGGAAGGCAATGGTAAACTAGCTCTGAGTGTTTCTTGCCTTGAAAACCCTACAGGGTCACCATAAGTCAGCTGTGACTTGATGGCACTTCTCACCACCATATCAAATGCATGCAAATTATATGAATACAAGAAAAAATATTGGTGAATGTTTGGCAGTGTTGACTGTAACTTAAAGGTGGGCTATGAACTGAGCCAGTGGATGATCAAGGATTCTCCTCATCTCTCATTCTGGTCACCTCCCTGGTTATACACATGAGCCCTGTCCAAGAGTTCAAAATGTCTTTACTCTCTATGCGTTGCGTAGTAAGATCACACCTACCTTACACCCATGCCTTCAACCAATTGCTCACATCAGTCATGATGGCTGTAGAAGTGAAAAGTATCCGCACATAGTATTGTTCGCATAACCAGGAGGCTGCTTCTTGCAGACAAATCGCTTTAAGCAACTCAGCCAGTTTTCATCTTAAAGGAAAAGGTGTTGAAACACTACAGCGCTTACCTCCATGTCCCCACATCTGGTCACTAGTCAAACCAGGGGACAAGTATTTCTCCAAATTGGTCCATCTGCTTGGTTTTATTTGTAAATTATGCTGTGTTTTAAATTCTGTAAACTATTGTTTTATGGTATTTTAATACTTGGAAGCTGCCTTGACCCAGCTTGTCCGGCAAGGTGGGGTAGAAATACACGTAAGCAAACAAACAAACAAACAAATAAAACCAGGGCTTTTTTTGTAGAAAAAGCCCAGCATGAATTCATTAGCATAATAGGCCACACCCAACATCAGAAATGTATTAGCATATTAGGCCACACCCCTGACAGCACAGCTGCCTACCAGGATTAGCTTCCTCAGGTGCACTGCGACTTGTGGCACGCCTGGGGAACTCGAGGAGGGGAGGCAGTTTAAACTGCCTTCCCTCCCTGGATCGGCTTGGCTTCCCCAGGCGCCCCGCGGCTTGCAAGGCACCTGGGGGAACCCAAGGGGGGGAGGACGTAGGTGTGGCCAACTCAGAAGCCAGCCGGAACTCCATTTCTGTGCATTCCTGCCCCAAAATAGCCCTGAATATAACCACTGTTTAACCAATTTCCCTCCATGGAGTCATCCTAAAGGGGTATTTTGTTGCAGATTCTATTTTACGTATCAAATCTGAGTCCCTAGAATGAGCTATTATGTTCAGTGTGTGGCTACTATCAAGAGCAGCACTCCTACAGTTTCTCCCCTTCTCTCTCCTGGTGTTGTATAATAAACTGGACCACATCACACGGCGTTGCCATTTTCTGAGCTTCCCCCACCTCCTAAGTGCTGATCAATAAAATGAAGAGGGGGATACTTGGCATTGTTTTGTTTTATTTTCCTAGGTAGACTCTTCTTCTTTTGTTTTACTAGTGAGACAGGAGAAGGAGGAAGAGTGTCCGCCATTGTCGTTGGCTGACAAATATCTCCAGCACCATTCCGCTCCGCCATGCAGTCCAAGCTATTCCAGTGAAATGTTCCACTATTTACTAAGCCTTTGGACAAAAATCATCCCAAATCTTTGATGGTCCAAAATATAGTTGCAAGGGTTGACCTCAGACACCGTATCTTGACTCGTTAGCATTGGCTATGAATTTGATCATAAGAAGCCGCCTTACACTGATTCGGACCATTGGTCTATGGCTGTTAAAGGTAAAGATAAAGGTTTCCCTTGCTCAAAAGCCAGTCGGATCAAACTCTAGGGGGCGGTGCTCATCTCTGTTTCCAAGCCAAAGAGCCAGCGCTTGTCTGAAGACGTTTCTGTAGTCATGTGGCCGGCGTGACTAAACATCGAGGCGCATGGAATGCTGTTACCTTCCCACCGAAGCGGTACCTATTTATCTACTTGCAGTTTCTTGCTTTCGAACTGCTAGGTTGGCAGGAGCTGGGGGCAGAGAGGGGAGCTCACTCCGTCATGCGGCACTAGGGTTACTATTGCCTATTCTAACAGAAAGAAGCTGTCTAGGGCCTCAAGGGAAGGACATGTGTAACACCTACTCCTGCAGAAGCCAGGGACTGAACCTGGGACTTTTGGAATGCAAAATGGATACTCTACCACCGAGCCACAGCCCCTCCCCGAATTCAAAGAGATGTTTAATGCCTTCAAGGGCTCTGGTCCAGAGTTCTTGACACCTCCGTCCAACAACAGATTTCTACCCATCATTTCTCTTTGGTGAGGAGCACGCCCAAGTCTTTTATTTTTTCCCCCCTCCAGTTTTGAAGAAGAAGAGGAGATTAGATTTATACCCCGCCCTTCACTCAGGGTCTCAGAGCAGCTTACAAACTCCTTTCCCTTCCCCTCCCCACAACAGACACTCTGTGTGGTAGGTGGGCCTGAGAGAGGTCTCTCGAGAACTGTCCTTGAGAGAACAGCTCTGACAGAACTATGGCTTGCCCAAGGTCATCGAGCAGCTGCAGGTGGAGGAGTGGGGAATCAAACCCAGTTCTCCCAGATTAGAGTCCACACACTTAAGCACTACACCAAACTGGCTTTCCTGATGCCAGTTCCCCCCCCCCCTTTAATTTTAGCGTATTTCTCATCCCTCCCCACGTCAAGTTGCATACAAATAGCATAAAATAGCTTAAAATGGCATCAAAGAAACAAGAGGATCTTAAATGACAGCTACGAAAGGGAGGCAAAAAAAAAAAACAATCAGAAAGAACAAATGACCATATGTTGCTGTTCTGCCTCAATTATGTAAACTTTGATTATGTAAAAGGGATAGTGCATAAATCCTTGAAATAAAGAGGTGACAGAATAATAAACAAAACACAGTTGTACTCCTCCACTGCTACTTGAATATACAAAAAAAAAAAAAAATCATGCCCGCCAATTAAAAGGGGTCTTTTAGACTGTTTTGGAGATCCACTCATGACCTTCCAGTGCAAAAAAAAAAAAAAATTGGGCTTGGCCTAGATCCTAATGGAGACTAATACGAAGCCTCCAACTGTGATCTCAACTGTTGGCTTGAAATTGCCCACACATCAGTGGCCTTAGCAAGCTCTGGCAAAACTTCCAGTCGCAGCCAGAACAGAAACACTAGTCAGCTGAGCTCTTCCATTTGCGACCACCATCTTTGAAGGCTGCAATGGTTTGCCAGGCCAAGACCCCCCCCCCCCGACTTTGCCTCTGATGACATTTTGGTGGCTCAACAGTGACACCTAGTGACTGGTTCGGTGATTCCCACGCGGGCATTCCCTGCTGAGAGCCCTGCTGCTCTTCCTTCCTGAGACTTGGAGACTCCAGTGCGTCTCAGATAATCATGTCACGCTGAAAATGGAAAACACATTAAAGCACAATTCCCCTTTGGATTTGCATAATCACTTAATTGCAGCCTCTCTGATTTCTTTCCTCCTCGACACATCGGGCTTCACAACCGCAAACGAGCCCCCAGATCTCACGCACCTGGAAGAGCTTTTTATGCCCATGATAGGGAGGCTCGGTTCCTTTTGGCCTGATATTTCATGGTCAGCAGTTCCTTGTCATTTTCCCTGAACTGGAGGGATTTTGAAAGGCTTCCTAATGCGGGCCTTGAAACGACAGCGCTGTCTGGAACGCTTATGTAGCTGCCTCTTCGAGAGCTGACGGGGGCAAGGCTGAACATGATTTACCAACCTGAGCCTGAGAAAAGACAAGAAGGGATCGGCTTGGGATGCTGCACTAGGTAGCTGAATAAAAAAATTAAGAGGAAGATATCTCTGCCTGCCTGCCTGCCTGCCTCTCTTTCTGTCTGTTTTTCTGTCTCTCTGTCCATCAGTTCATCCAGGGGTCATTTCAAGGGGCAACGGAAGCAGGAACCGCGTTCCGGGAGTAACAAGCCCAGGAGTAGAAGAGAAGAGAGAAGAGATTGGATTTATACCCCACCCTTCACTCACTTGGAATCTCAGAGCGGCTTACAAACTCCTTCCCCTTCCCCTCCCCACAACAGACACCCTGTGAGGTGGGTGGGGCTGAGAGAGCTCTGAGACAACTGTCCTTGAGAGAACAGCTGGTACTGAGCTATGGCTTGCCCAAGGTCATCCAGCAGGTGCAAGTGGAGGAGTGGAGAATCAAACCCAGTTCTCCCAGATTAGAGTCCACGCACTTAACCACTACACCAAACAGGCTTGCATGCCTGCCCTTTGCTTCCCCAGACATGCTCCCCCTTTCCCCCTGAGCCTTTCCGCTTTTGCGGAGAAACTCGGGGAACTGGGGAGGGGGATTTAAATGCCTTTCTTTCCCTTCCCCATCTGGAGAAGGGAAAGAAAGGCATTTTAAATATGTCTGCCCTTTGTCAGGGGGTGTGGCATACGCAAAGGAGTTATGCTAATGAGTTATGCTAAGGAGCTCCTGCACCTCTTTTTCTACGAAGTGACCCCTGCCAACCATCTCTCCAATGGGCTAATGGGAAAGAAAGGCATAATCTGAGGTGGGTTGTCCGGAGCCCTGAGCAGGGGTCCATCAGCTCAAAAGGTAAAAGCCTCAACTGCCAGGGAGGTGTTTGGACCACTGAGCGGTGATCCCCATTTCCCCATAAGTGACAAGCCATTCCACATTAGTGCTACAGGGTCTGGTTTCATTTAGCTGAGAGCACACTGGACCCCTATGACATGTTTTTTGGTAATATCTACTGTATTTACAAGTGTGTCAGTAGAGCACAGGTGGAGGCATGGAGGCACAGAGATTGTATCACGGAGAGGAGCTGTGGCTTGGCATGTGAAGAGCCTCTGCTTGGCATGCAAAGGGTTGCAGCACCTCCTGTTTAAAAGGACCAGGCAGTGGTTGCGATCCCCTTCCTGATATCCTCAAGAGCTGCTGCCAGCCTGAGTAGGGGGTGCTGTTCTTTGTCCTTCCATGACCCCTTTTTCCTCATGGGCTGAAAATAGGTGGGGGGGAAGAAGGGAGGCCATTGTCCCCCCCCCCCCCCAACACTTATTCTACCTCTATGTGGAGGTAGGCCAGGGCATAGAGCCAGTCTGGTGTCGTGGTTAAGTGCCCGGACTCTAATCTGGGAGAACCGGGTTTGATTCCCCACTCCTCCACTTGCCCCTGGCTGGATAACCTTGGGCAAGCCATAGTTCTGGCACAGCTGTTCTTGAAAAAAGGGCAGTTTCTGTCAGAGCTCTCTCAGCCCCACCTACCTCACAGGGTGTCTGTTGTGGGGAGGGGAAGGGAAAGGAGTTTGTAAGCCGCTCTGAGACTCCTTTGGGTAGTGAAAGGCGGGCTAGAAATCCAATCTCTTCTTCTTCTTCTTCTTCTTCTTCTAATCTAATCTAATCTCCTCCTCCTCCTCCTCCTCTTCTTCCTCTCAGAGTGGCACTCACAAGACGGCCCAGTTGCCTCCCAATCCACACACTGGTCTTCCTCCTTATTTATTTATTTATTTATTTATTTATTTATTATTTCACATTTATATCCTGCCCTCCCCCACCGGTCCCATCCCTTTGCTAGCAAACCCTCTCCCTCAAACCCCCTCCCCTCTGTGCACCCGCTCTCGCCAACCCCCCATCACAGGTGACATCTGGTTCACCGGTGGCAGTGCCAGATGCTCAGCTCGGTTCTCCCATGTAGTGGTTTTGCCAGTCCTCACTGAGCGGCCATCAGAGGAGGCAGGAGGGGAAAAAACCTCACCACACCTCCTCTTTATCTGCCTTTGCTGTCATTTTCCCCACTCTGACTTGCCTCCGCCTCTTAGCTCCACCCCCTAGCCATTTCCACTCTATTTCTTGACAGCTTGGACCACACACACACACCCAGCAGCCTCCTGCCTTCCCTCCCTTGCACCAGTTGCTCACGGGCCAGATAAGATCCCTGGACGGGCTGGTTCCAGCCCTCGGGTTGTATGTTTGACATTTTTGGAGCACAGCCTTCGAAAATATGCCACAAAGTACATGATTTGCAAAATATCCCACTGTATGAGCAGTGTATCTTACAAAGATGTCTAATTCCATCAGTTAAAGGTTGGGGTGTGAGTGTGCAAGAGGTATATTACTGACAGCTTGTAATTGTATTAACTTTAAAAATGATGAATCCCACCGACCTGTCCATGTGTTCTGCATCAGCACCAAGTGAGGCCCGGTGAGGCCTTAGCTTCTTAGTATAGAATCTGAAGGTCTCTGCCTCCGTCCCTAGTAGCCCCTCCCTTTAAAAGCATCAGGAAGTAAATGATGCAAAAGACTTCTCCATGGAGAGCTGCTGGCACAGTAGACAATATTTATTTAATGCTTATTTATTGCAATATTTATCGACACCCTGCTTTTTGCTCCAAGGGGGGCATTGTAAGCCAGCAAGGTGCTTTTGCACTCTTATGAATGATAACTTCATAAGTGATAAATGGACTGCTAATTGTGTGAGAGGAACTAGGAAGAATAACCAAGGAAAAACCAGCTGCAAATGACTCCAGCGAATGCGTGAGACAGCGGTTCCCGAGGTTGCCAGCTCCAGGAGGCTTCTCTTAACACACAAAGACACTGACACAGAAAATAGCCATCTTGTCTCTGGCTAAAGACATGTGCTCACGAACTCCATTACATGTTCTCTACACATCGCAGGCTGCAACCCCCGCCCCCTCTCCAACATTCCTTGACCAGTGAAACAAGGGACTTGACCAGCTAAAAACCAGTTTGGCTGCCCAGAGACGTTAATCCCATCTACAAGACAATGCTCCTAGCCGATGATGTCAGCTTCCAGCCCCAGGTATTCCTCTGACCACGCTAGGTAGAATCTAACATTGCCCAACTCCCCCTTCTCCTACTGGACAAGAGCTAGTGGGTGGACCAGCAAGGGGTGGTCTCGGGACAGGCATCTGGCCAAGCCTGCCTCCAGAGACCACCCCCCAATAAAAGAAAAGCTCCCAGCAGCCAGCTCTCTCTCTTGCTTCGCTGATCTCCTGCCCTCCCTTACCTTCAAGACTCTTGGTCTGCACAGCCAAGGGCCTACACATGCTGCTGCTGGTCCAGCACATGTGCTCCCCCCCACCCCATCTTTCTCCCAGCCTATTATTAATTTTCCCAGAAGGACCACACCAGCTACTGGAGAGGTAAATATGACTTCTACAGGAAACCAACAATCTCCTGTCTCTTCATCTCTCTAATTTCCTAGAATCTGTATGTTTGTGTGTGATTCTGTATTGTTGGAATGAGATATAATTTACTTAGTAAAGAAACACTGCTTTATCATTACATCAGTCTCCTTGTCTATTCTCTGGTTTGTCTGGAAGGGGCCCAACCTCTGTATACAAAGGTGTGATCCGTTTATGCCTATTGCCAATTATTAATATTCATAATTCCCCAATATTGATTAAGAAATCAAGGCAATTTGGCTAACAACATGAAGTCATTTACATCCTTCCCCCCTTCTTCATTTTATGCTGATGACAACAACCCTGCATGGTAGGCTGGGCTGAGAGCGGGTGGCTGGTCTAAGGTCACTCAGCAAGCAATCGTGGCAGAGTGGGGATTCCAAACGGGGTCTTCCAGATCCTAATCTGACCTTCTGATATCAATAAATGAAGTATATGACTCAATATAAAACATGTACTCAAAACATACTAGTGTAGAGAGTCCTTGGCTCAGTGGTGGAGTTTCCATGTTGCATGCAGAAGACCCCAGAATGGGGGGCAACATGTTTGGGGGCCCATAGAATTGGACCCCCTGGTCCAATCTTCTTGAAACTTGGTGGGCATTTGGGGAAGAGGCTCCAGCAGCTACGCTGCGAGTTTGAAGCCTCTCCTTCTAACTCCCTCCCCTCCAACTGCTTTTTAAGCTGCCACCAGCAATTTAATGGCGGGCTGAATCAGATCAGAGAAACTGATTTGGCCCATGGCTGCCTGAAAGGGGGCTGAATGGGCCACTTTGGGGAGTGCATTCAGTTGGAACAAACCGAATCCACATCCCTAATAGTACGTGATGGGCAAGGTCTCTGCTCAGGACCCTGGAGAACCCCTGCCTGTCTGAGTAGAGAACACTGACTTTGATGGACCAAAGAGCTGATTACATGTAAGGCAGCTTCATGTGTTCATGTCACTTTGCTCTCTGGCACTGTCATTTAAACTGGCTGCTACTTGTGTTCAGTACATCGACACAACGCACTCTCAGGCTATGGATGCCTGGCCTGAGCCAATGATATTGAAATGAGGAAGCTGAAACCATCCCTAATCCAGCTTCTCCTTCCAGCCCCTGAACTCCTGGCTGACATGGAGAAACAGGGTGGAGAGTTAATTACCCTTCCTCTTCCTTTCAGCCACAGATAACAGAGATGGTGATTCTTGTGTCTGTTCAGTTGCTAGAAAGCCGTGCCGCTCTCTCTGAAGTGATAAATGTCACATTTCTGCACTGACACATGATAAAGGTTCCATCTGTCAGCAGCGTCAGCCTGAAGGGCCAACTGAATCATTTCTAACCTTCGCCACCACTCTCCTCTTCAAACGAGTCCCTGGAATTCTAACTGTCTCCTCCACCGATTCCTTCCACTCAGACGGACCATTTTCTCTTCATTTAGTCGGCTTGCCCCCGTTCACCTTGGTCCTTCTCTCCGCTCCAGCTTTCAGAAAAGCAAATAATGGGGCAGCTGGAATAAGACTCTTCTGACTTCCTTAACCCAAAAGAGAAAGAAAGAGACAGCAAAAGAATTTGCTCAAGTATTTGCTATTTGCATGCAGAATAAGGTTGCGTATGGATTTCAGTCTGTGCTGGGGTGGAAGGAAGGAAGGAAGGAAGGAAGGAAGGAAGGAAGGAAGGAAGGAAGGAAGGAAGGAAGGAAGGAAGGAAGGAAGGAAGGAAGGAAGGAAGGGGAGAGAGAGAAAGAAAGAAAGGTAGGTGGGGGAGAGAGAGAGAAAGAAGGAAAGAATGGAAAGAAGGAAGAAGGAAAGAAGGATAGATAAGGGAGAGAGAGAAAGGAAGGAAGGAAAGGGAGGGAAGGAAGGTGGAGGAGAGAAAGGAAGGAAGGAAGGAAGGAAGGAAGGAAGGAAGGAAGGGAGGCAGGGAGGCAGGGAGGCAGGGAGGCAGGGCCCTGGGACTATTTTTTTAAAGACAGAAATGTAAAGGTTTACCTTTGTTGAAAGACCTTCATCGTTAAAACTAACAAGATTAATTATTCACATGACAGATTCGCCTCAGAATCACTCCCTGGATTCTGGAATCCAGAATTTCCTGAAGTTCTAATTTTTTGTTTGTTTGTTTTATTAAAAGTGCCCGGTCCATTTTTCTTTTAATTTCAAAATTTTGTACCGAGAACCACACATGCACTGATTGCCACAGCTTGCCTGCTTTATTTATTTAGACTATTTCTATGCTGCCTCTTCAGAGTCCGTCTGGATGTGGCTAGCAATTAAAAATCACAGTATATAAAGAACAAACGGGGGGGGGGGGGGGGGCATTAAAAAGTGATTTTAAAAACAGTTATTTCCAAAAAGTGTTTAAGTCCTTTCAGTCCTTTCCCACCATTGCTTACCACTATGGTTGTATCCACATATTAGTGGATGTTCCACTATCATTGTGCTATAGCCATCATTCACACGACTGGATTTTCCTCTCTTGGCAAGACAATCCAGGAGGTGAATGATTGTTACAGTGTATCAGGAGAGCAATATTCAACAATGTGTGGATTTTACCAGTGTTACCACTGCCTATGCGTAGACTAATCAAACATCCCTGAATAAAAAATAAAATAAAAATGAAGTCTTAAAAAAAAAAAAAAGCTCCAAAACTGCAAGAGCCACAGTTTCTGGGCTGATTAGATGCTGAGCTGCAGACCAGAAGGTCGATAGCTCGGCAGTTCGAGACCCGAGTGCCGCATGACAGAGTGAATCTGGCCCTAGCTCCTGCCTGTATCTCGAGGAACTAGGGCCTGTATCTGGCCCTAGCTCCTGCCAATCCTGCAGTTTGAAAGCGAGAAATTGCAAGTAGATAAATAGGTACCTCAAGGTCATACAGTAAGCTTCATGGCCTGGCACCTGGGCCTTTTGGATCTCACTCAGCCATCTGAACCACTATGCCATGCACCAGGGGCGTAGGCTTTTGGAAATTCTGGGGGGGGGCTCCTTAGCGCACACACTCGCTGGGGCGATGTTCTCCCCCCCAGGAAACCACTGCGCCTCCCCGGGGACTTCCGAGGCCCACCGGCTGCTGCTGCCGGTGCCTCTCTCTCCCCCTCGGCCACCCCTTCCCTCTCCCTCTCCAGCAGCAGCGGCCGGGCCTCAGAAGGACCCGGGGAGGCATGGCGGCAGGCGCTCCATTTTGCCGGGGGTGGCTGAGCCCCCCCCCGGGAAATTTCGGGGTGGCTCGAGCCCTTGAGCCCCCCCATACTCTACATCTATGCCATGCACATGACTGAATGCACATTTTTTTTTTGTATGCGTGGTGTTTCTGCACAGGAGGGCAGTTGTACAGTAAAATACTGCACAAAAGAATATCAGTGTACACAGGGAGAAAATGGTCTTGTGAGCCCCGTTCCCTTGGGTCCCAGGAACTCAGAAAAGCTTTTCAGCCTTCCCAGATCTCCACCCAGCTATACCACCCCTTTCCTTTAATCCCAGGGGGTATCAAACTTCTCTCTGGGTACTAAACACCACCACCAAATTTGCAAGTGTATCTCCTGCTAGATGGATTTGTATGTCTAGAACTCTGTATGTGCACTGCAATTTAAAGGTTCTTCCTAGCTGCCAAGTCTTAGTTTTGATAGTACAAGGTATCACACTTTTGCACTTTCTAGGTATTGCGCTCAAGGGATGGGAAGCTCACCCACTGTCTCTGCCCTTTACCACTTTTTACTGCGGTCAGACGTGCCTTAGGGCATGATCAGACAGCAACATCTGGGAAAGGCCCCACAGCCATCAGCACCATGTGCTGCCCCACCACAGAAATGAAGTTAAAAGACACGGGGGAAAGTCTGGTCCTAAAACTTGCCGATGGGCCATGGACAGACTTCCCCCTGTCTGATCGTTCAAGCACTCTCTCATGCTGTTGGGATGGTGTTTTTATTCCATCCCAACTTTGTGCCGCCCCCCCCCACCTCACTTAGCAGTATGCACACAACTGCATACTCCATGGGAAACTCTCAGCGTGGAGGTCTGATTCCTTGTTTATGTGCATGGGAAACAAAAGGCAAAAAAAAAAAAAAAACCTCTCAGCCAAACATGCCATCTGATCAGACAGTGACAGGTGAGCCTGCAGCTACAAAGGATGTATGATTGCACAACTCCATGTCAATTTCAACTGGAGGAAATTGGCTCACTTCCTCTCCACATCAAATGGCACATCTGACCACAGCCTTTGGAAAGCAAGACCAAATAGACATGTTGTGCTTACAGTGATCAGGCTTTGAGCATTTAAAATATAAGTCTAAGAAAAATAAAAAAGAGTACACATGTTCTGTTCAAGCCTCAGACTGAGCAAGGATAAAAAGAAACCGTGAAAAACATGCAATTCTCTAGACCCTAAACTCTATATTTACCCTAAACAATGTTTAATTAGGATAGGATAATAATTCTTGGAGTTGCAGCATTTAAAAGTTTTGGCTCTTTGAGTGGGGAGTTCTCCAGTTGACCCTCAAGACGTGGTCAAGATGAAATCTTTAAGTAACAGCTTAGTATTTCATGGCTCATGCCCATCCAAGGAAGATGAGAAGAGAGCTTTCTTCTTGTGTCCTGTGAATTTATAATCTTCCCTTGAGAGTCTATCCCCCTCTGTCCTGATCTTCCTGACCCAAGAGGAAGAACTGTAAACTATCCTAATGAGTTTTTAAGTGTGGCGGTCTAGCAGAGGTGTTGGATGATAAATTTTGTGTATCATTCCAGACAGATTTATCTGCATAATTAATCACTTCACTGATCTTTGCTTGTGGTTTGGTGACTCATCCTTCGGCACCTTTCATTTTTGCTGGTTATGAACCTGCAACTGGACTCCAGTTCATAGACAGAGTATAGTTCCAGCTTTTGGAATATCTTAGGGTGGAGAGTACTAATATTTATTAATTTACTGTCTCCCAGAGTACCTCATGGCAGTAAAGAAAGCTGGGCTCTCAACACAGGTTTACAAATTTAACAGACAAGTAAGGGAAGGGGAATGGAGAAGATGAAATTTGTTGAAATTAATATTCAGGGGCTCTTGCTTCACTGGATATATCACCTGAATCCCTTGGTCCTCTGGCCACTGACATAGACCAGAATAAAGTTTGAGTCCAGTGGCACCTTTAAGACCCACAAAGTTTCAGTCTGGTTTACATCTGGTTTAAAGTTTAAATCTGATGAAGTGTGCATGCACACGAAAACTTATACCCAGACTTAAACTATGTTGGTCTATGTTTCGTTGCTTCGGACCAATGTGGTGACCCACATGAACAGACCAAAATGTCTTTCTTCTTATTTCTGGCATCTCAGTACAACTAGCAGATGGAAGAAGAATTATTTCCCGCAGGGAGGGGAGAAACAAGTTCCCTGTGGCTGCTCATTCTCTGACAGATGCACAGGGCGGGCAGATCTTGCCCTTGTCATGTTGTTCTTCCTGGATGGGAAGGTGTGAAATCTCCAGGGGCTCTTCGACCTCCAGCCAGTGGCAGAGGCCAGAGTATCCTTCCCTGCTCTCCACATATGATCTCACCGGGGTTGCACGTGAGCTGTGTTTCAGCAGTGTGCATTAACACAGTGGTAACAGGCCAGGGGGAGGAGAAGCTAGTGGATAGAAGGGATTGAAAGCTCTGCCAAACCATGCATGTTCCCACTCCAAAATTAATTTTAGAAACTCTTCTAGTGAGACTCGAATTAAGGAGGTGGAACAGAGGGAAGGAAAGATGCACTCCCACCCCCCCGGGGAAAGCGTCAGAATAGTCATCAGAACTGTGACTAGTTTGCCAGCCTTCTGGTGAGGCCTGGAGTGCTTCCAGAATTATGAGTGATCTCCAGATGACAGAGATCGGTTCCCTTGGAGGAAATGGCTACTTTGGAGGGTGGTGGAGTCTATGCCCCCCCTGACCCTGCTCAGCCCCTTCCCTTCTCCAACCCTGGAACCCCCTCGTTATGCCTCCAAATCCCAGTGAATTCCCCAACCTGGAGGTGAAAACCTTTGAAAGAGCAATCATAGGCTGTAGTCTCACTTGAGGCTTGGTGCGGTCTGGTGGGGCCTCTATGAGAAGGGGGCACTCCAGGGCTCATTTCGTAGCAGGAGCTCCTCTGCGTATTAGGCCACACACCCCTGATGTAGCCAGTCCTCCAAGAGCTTACAGTAGCCCCTGTAAGAAGAACTCTGTAGGCTCTTGGAGGATTGGCTACCTTAGGGGTGTGTGGCCTAATATGCAAAGGAGCTCCTGCTACAAAATGAGCCCTGGACTCACTGGAGAAGACCTTGATGCTGGGAAAGATTGAAGGTCAAAGAAGAAGGAGACGGCAAAGGATGAGATGGCTGGACAATGTTATCGATGCAACGAACATGAAATTAAGCAATCTCCGGAGCATGATGGAAGACAGGAGGGCCTGGCGTGATGTGGTCCACGGGGTCGCGAAGAGTCGGACTCGACTCAGCAACTGAACTACAACAACAAATGTCATGGGAAGGGGTGACCAGACAGCACACCCTTGAAGTGGCTCCTCCACATGCTGGTCCCACGCTGAAGCATCTACATTACCAGCACCTCAACCACAGAGTCTGGCCCTTGCTGGTAATGGGGGTAGCTCATGCTCATATGCGCTAATGTGCACATCCCTGCCAGGTGGGGGGACCCCCCCCCAGCACAACTGAGATGGAAGTTCCCATCTAGCATCCATTCATGACAGGGCGGTTCAGACGTCAGGAAAAGTGGAGAGGCAGCGCTGGCATATGTAAAGACCCGGCTTTCCCCGGGGTCAGCAAACTCCATTTCCAGGATGGGACAGACCCAGGTGCTGGCGACTGGGGCACGGAAGGCAGATGTTGTCTGGCCATGCTCTTTAAATCTGCAAAGGTAACGCAACTATATCAGCACGAGCTACTTGTGTGACTGCAGCCATAGTGCAGGAGTTGGGGCAGTCAGGTCTTCTGGCCTGCTAATTCCTTTGAGCCTGAGAAAAGGCTTGCTTATGAGTAAAGTCCTACTGGTGAGTGAGTATTTCTTTATGAGCAAAGCACAAGGGCCTGGAAATGGGTACAGCTAGAGAGCCCTACAAAAAGCAGAGCAAAACAGCTGAGGAAGGGAAGTGTGACGTAGAGGGATCTTCATGGCTCTCCCGCCAATTGCTGCAGTTTACGTCTCCTTTTGTTTGGTCCTCATCCATTTCTTGAGCACTGACAACTTCAGGGGACCTTCCCTTGGCGAAGATCATATTGAAGATTTCAGCTGATGGATATGTTCAGAGCAATCACATAGCACCATTTCAGGCTATAGGTATGGGGTTTAAACACAAAAAATCCTTGTGCAAATAAAATTATCTCAGGCCAGGGACAGGCATAGGCTAGACCTTTTCTTTCTGCTAGTTCTTTTTTTGTGTGTTTTGCGTTTTCCATATGTACCTCTGTGTGTGTGCATGCATGTGCACCTGGAATTCATGGCGACCTCTGGTGACTGACCCCTACTGGGGGCCTGGAGGATATTCAGAGAGGTAATTGAGTAAAGCCTGCCCCCGCCTCCCGACTGCTGGTATTCCAAGGAGGTCTCCCATCTGAGTACTTGCCAGAGTCGACCCTGCTTAGCTTCTGAGATCTGACGAGATTGGGCTTGCCGGGGCTGTCCAGGGCAGGGTTCTTCCTGCTAGTTCTTAAAAGGCAGAGAGAGGCCCGGGGGCAAGGCACATGGGAACACTGAAATATGCAATTCCTCACTTCAAAGTAAACTCCAAACATGATTGTACTCAGTCTGTCTGGCCATTCGACCATCTATCTGTCCACCCACCCACCTATCTCTACCATGCTTTTCTCCCTAGTGGGGACCCAAAGCAGCTTAGTACATCCTCCTCTTCTACATTTTATTCTTACAGCAACCCTGTGAGGTAGGTTAGGCTTCCAAGGCAGAGTTGGGATTTGAGCCTGGGTCTCCCCAGATCCGAGTCCGACACCCATCCTGTTCACATTGCAGTGGATGTGTGTGCATCCTGCATGTATGGGCATACATCTGTTTTTAAGAAAGAGATGTGTTCATTCTAAAAATGAAACTGGGGACTGGTGCCTGGGTAAAAGTGGGGTTTAAAATTACACGTTCAGTTGTAAATGCATTGAATGTAACATGAGACTTAGGCTGATTTTACATCTGACTTTCCCGCTGGAATCATTCTAGTTCCAAAAAACCTGCCCATACCTCTGTGCGGTGTGAAACCGTGCTGCCACTGAAATGTCCATATCTACTAATTGCCCTCCTGTGGTCAAGCTAGTATTAAACCGCTTTATTCTGCTTTAAACAATTGTGGTTTCTTAGTGCACTTAAACCCCCTGGAGTGAAATTTCACACCACTGTGAAATCAGCACAGGAAAAGACAGCAGTCAAACTACTTTAGAGGGGAGGTGTAAAATCAGCCTTACTCTCAACACGTTTATTAAAAAGCAAGAGTACCCTGTACATGGATTGTACATGTGTTCACTGTAACTTGTGAACAGGGCTATTTTAACCACTTCACAATGCTATAGTAGAAAACCCCGAATACTGAGCTCAGAATCAGTTTAATTATGGACGTACAGGTTGTCTAGTACCTGCTGGGTCCTACAGCGGGGGATAATATTTCCCAGCAATGTGCTTGCTCTTGCAGCCCTATCACAACGTTAGTTCAGGGCCTTCCAAGATCCAGCTAGAACTGAGCAAGGAACATCCGAGACGTTTCCTGCCGATTCTCCTTGCCGTTCTTCATTAAACTACCTAAATGAAATTTCATCCCAAATGTAAACATGCCACTTCCAAGTGCTTTTCCATTTGTATGGACTTGAATGGGGACTGTATACATGCAATATATTTGCATACAGCACTGTGCCTGGAATAGCCCCCATGGGCTGGTCGGAACGGGTTGAACGGCGAACTTTACAGATCATCCCCGCCATGTTGAGACTTTCCACATGATAAGTACTGGAAGCAGAGTCCGGTTGCAGTGAAATCAGCACACATTTTATTGAGCAGGATCAGATGAGGCATGTGGGACGGTGGTCAGGGGTCCTGCTTTTATCTACAGGCAAGTCGCACCCCTGACCTTGCCCAAACAGGGTAATAGGCTTAGGTTTCCACCACAGCCTATCATAGGACCATTTGAATATCCTAAGCCCCTGATAGGGTGATAATCAGGATCCTAGTGGCCCATTGTTTCCCGACCCCAAGCTCAGGTCCAACCTGGCCATGTGCTCAGCGGTTGCCATGTGGCTGCCGCCATCATGTGCATTGCATATATTACACCACACCCCTATCAAACCTGGGTGGCAGCCAGTGTTCCCTCTAAGCTCCGGAGTCTTGTGAGTAAAAATGCTACTTTGTGAGCTCCTGGCATTAAAATTCGGAGCGAGCGATTTGGCTGCTGCATCAATTAGTTTGCTCCGGAGCCCTCCTTCCCGAGCTAAGACAAAAAGGTGTGAGCTGGAGGCTAAAAAACTGCGAGCTCGCTCACACTCACTCAGCTTAGAGGGTGGCAGCGTGTAAACAGTCCCTGGGCGCGTGAGCCAAGGAGGGCCTCTCCCACATCTTATTAAAGACTCTGGGATTACAGACGGAGCGAGTGCTAAATGCAGCACTTAACTGTGACGAGAACATTATCACAATTTATAAATTAATATTTACCGTCTCCCTTTGCTGAAATGCGCGTCTCGTTGAAGAAACTGTCAAAGGAAAGACTTTCCTTTTCAAGCAATCTAACCTTCCTTTTTAAACAAAATCTGGAGGAAGCGGGAGAGAAGACAGCCTGCCAACCTACCTCTTCTCCACCTATCAAACTAACTCTGCAATTGCAGATCTTCTTCTCCCCCCCAACCCCACCCCACCCCACCCACTTCCATTGTTATGGCAATCAGAAGCAACAGAGCAGTGAAGAGCTGACTTCCTTTGTGTGCGGTCTATTTTTAAAAAAGAAAACACTAAGCCTTCTGATAACCCAGTCGCAAGGGGAAAACGTACTCTGCAGATCTTTCAACAGGTAAAGTACAAAACATGTGTCTTGATTTTTAATTTTATTTTTTTATTTTTGACAATTTTTTCTTTAACAACAATTAAGTATTACACGTGGTGAAATACAAGAAATATATACATTTAACTTCCTATATATCAGGGGTGGGCAAATTGCGGCCCGGGGGCCACATGCGGCCCACCACAGAGTTTTTTGTGGCCCACCAAGACAGTCGGCCACGTGGTGTGATAGGGCACATTTGTCCCATTAAACTGATTCGAAAATTAAATGTGCTTGCAGTTATAGATGATATGAAATTAGCACAATAAATACATGGAATAAAACTGCCACTATTTTATTTAATTTATATTTATTGATTTTTATGATACAATTGATACCTTTTCTGAAATGCAAAGTTAACTAATGAATGCAGTCATTTGAAAAGGTGCAACCCTCCGCTAACCTCCGCTCCCACAAAGTGGCCCTTGAGCCAAAACAATTGCCCTCCCCTGCTATATATGATCAAAGAAGCTCAATTCAAAAGAAGAACATTTTGCCATAAGCCTACTATTCGTAGTACTACAACGATATTCTTGAATTAATAACCTATTGCAACCAGCTATAACTCTGTTCTATTATATCAATCAAAAATATAACAACTTTTGATAATATTTGTTTTTAGGAATAACACCTGAATTCGCCAGGTACACAGTAATCGGAAACCCTACAGCTTGGAAATATTTCTGGTAAGTAGTCAAATTTTGGCATAAAGAATAAGAAGTTATTTTTCCATGTACAAAGTGACTCCATAGCTTATTTTGCCAGGATTCCAAAGAAGGGGAAGTAATTACCTTCCAATTCTGAGCAACGGTAAGCTTAGCAGTAGTAAGCAGTGTGGAAATTAAAGTTATTTGTGACTTTGATAAGTTTTGTTTTGGAAACATATCCGATAATACTGTCTCAGGTAACAGTGGTAATTGAATAGTTGTTATCTTTCTGATTTGGACCAAAATTTGAGACCAAAAGGATTGTATCACTGGACAAGTCCACCAACAATGAATAAAATCCCCAACTTGGCCACATTTCTTCCAACAAAGATTGTACATGTGTCTTGAATGATCCTGAAAATGTCCACTCCTGCCTAAGGGCTCAAGAAATGCTTTAGGGAAGTGGGCCACGGTGTACCTCATTCAGAATTAAGAACATAAGAAGATCAGACCAGTGGTGGATTAGTCCAGCATCCTGCCTCATGCAGGGGCCAATCAGAACCCCAGAACAAGGTGATCCATCAAAAGCTCATCAATGGTTCTTTGGTGGACCACATCTATGTTTGGTGCAGTGGTTAGGAGCATGGACTCAAATCTGGGAGAACCAGGTTTGCTTCCCCATGCAGCTGCTGGCATGACCTTGGGCCAGTTACAAGTTCTTTCAGAGCCGTTCTCTCAAGAGCAGTCCTCGAAAGAGCTCTCTCAGCCACATCTGCCTCACAAGGTGTCTGTTGTGGGGAGGGGAAGGGAAAGGAGATTGCAAGCCACTCTGAGACTCCTTTGGGTAGTAAAAGGTGGGATGTCAATCCAATCTCCTCCTTCTCCTCTTCTCCTCCTCAAGACAGCCATTAATAGAATTTTTTATAGGAATGTTTTGTAGAATCAAGGTAAATGGCACTTGCCAAATTTCATTCATTCCGATGGCCATCTGGCTGTTCAAGGGTCCGACAACGACAAATTATAATTTATACACGATTTACAAAACGCTGTACTATGAAGAGCGGCCATGGCTCAGTCATAAAGCGCGTGCTTTGCATGCAGAAGGCTTGAGGACTGGTCTCCAGAAGAAGAAATGCCACTCATCCTGTATGCACTTTGATTCAGTGCACAGAGGGATTATGTTCAGAAGGCTGGCTCAAGGCAGCTTCATGTGTTTATGTTTGCAAAATAAATAAATATATCGGATGGATAGTCTTTTATCCTTACATCACCCAACCTCATCCTCCAAGGATCGTTGCCAATGTCTCTTATTTTGTGGGGCAGCCACCTTTCCAGGCAGAACTTCAGCATAAGGGGATGGGGAAACTGAAAGCTTCTCTGTCATCGATATAAATACTTTGCATTTTAGTATCTAGGAATTATTAACTTCCGACCCGAGGATAATTTGTTATTTTCACTTTATTGCTCCAAATGCACGCTTTAAAAAAAAAAAAAAAAAAGTTCAGAAGCAGTTGTCTGCTTAGCGTGAATATATATTCCTTACATTAAAATGGTTTTATAGATTATCCTTCCAAGTGCATGGTCATTCTAGCTACGGGAGGGGGGTGAGGGTTTCATTTAGGAAGACGAGAATGATAAGGATCTTTTTAAAAGATCTTCCTTGACTCGAGATTTTATTTTAGAGTCCAGTGGCACCTTTAAGACCAACAAAAGTTTATACTTGAAAAAGTGTGCCTTGCACACGAAAGCTCATACCTTGAATAAACCTTTGTTGGTCTTAAAGGGGCCACTGGACACACAATTTGTTCTACCGCTTCAGACCAACACGGCTGACCACCTGGATCTATCAAGATTCGATTAATGGCTGACTCAGTTCTGGAGGCCTCACTTCAAAAAGGATGTGGACAGAATGGGGCGGGTGCCGAGGAGAGCGACGAGGATGATTGGGTGGCCTGGAGACCAAGCCCAATGAGGAAAGGCTGAGGGACTTGGGAATGTTCAGTCTGGAGAAGAGGAGGTTGGGGAGATGGGGTATGATGTCTCTCTTGAAGTATTTGAAGGGCTGTCACTCAGAGGAGGAGGGCAGGGAGCTGTTCCTGCTGGCAGCAGAGGATAGGACTCACAATCATGGGTTTAAATTAAGGGTGGGAAGGTGCCAGCTGGACACTGGGGAAAACTTTTTGACAGTAAGAGTCATGCAAACAGTGGAATCAGCTGCCTACTTGAACTTCCTCTCCCTGGCAGTCTTTAAGCAGCACCAACAAACACTTGTCAGGGGTGCTCTTGGCTGATCCTGCACGGAGCAGGGGGTTGGACTAGATGGCCTGTAGGACCCCTCCAAACTCTGTGACTCTAAGAGGAAACCTGGATGGGCAGAGCTGAACAGGTCAGATGCGTGAAAGTTTTGGAGGTAGCGTACCAACTGGCAGAAGGGTTTTTAACCCGAAATTATCTTGTTAAGATTATTATTCTAAGCATGTTACAAATTTAAAAGCCTAATATATATAATCGTAGGGAGAAGGCATAATAGTTTGGGGGCAGTACTGCATGCAGACGCTTTAGCTTGGGTATCTCCATGCTCTCGCTACCTCCCTCCCTATGCAGGCTCCCTGCTTATTCCCATCCCCCCAACCCCCCCCCCCCCCAATTGCTTGCTTGTTTCCCTAGGGCATCCTTCAATGATAGCAGCTAATAATACATAAGCCTCGCGCTGCCTGCAAGAGCTATTGCTGAGAACATGTTGGTGTTCCATTTGTCTATACTTAAAGTATTTCCTGCGTCTAAATCATTGCTTTTTCCAGGGCCCTTAGGGATACCTTGAGCATGAAAGACGCTGTTATTTTTTTTTAAAAAGAAACACCTTCCTCCAATCCTATTCTATTCTAAAACAGCATTTTAAAGTCCTTTTATCACAGAATGAGGCAGACATTGAATTGTGCCCTGAAACAGCAATTTAAAGTTTTCATCAAAGAGTCCAACAGTGTGTGTTTGGTATATTTTAACATAATTCAAGAACTCTAAGTGCACTAAAAGCATCCAGCTGACTTCAGGGAGAGAAGGGAATGGGACGTGGGGGGGGGGGCAGGGGGGCGGCTGTTGCGGCTTGTTTTTCTTTGGGATTTGGTATATAACACGATTGGTCGCAGATGTTATGGAGGAGACGGAGAACGAGACGGAATTGACAAAGGGTATCTTGGCTTGTTTGAACTCAGCGAAATAAGAACGGGCTTCTTTTCATGCTGTTCAGACTCCACCCCCCCCCCCCCCCCCCAGTGTGCGATCCAAAAGTTCAGACATGCAGATGAAGAAGAAAGGTGGAGCAAAACTCTAGGGCTGAACTTTCAGACCAAAGCTAGTGCCCTGAACAATATGCTCGCAAAGGGCTGGATCCTGTGTATCTGTTTCGCTAGCAGAGGCTTTTTCCCACAGTGAGAAGAAGGAACCTTTCTCCGGAAAACCGCCTCTGAGAGCAGAATAGATACACAGGCTCCGACCCTTTACAAGGTGAGATCGTTGGGGGCTGCCATTTGTTCACTGGAATGAACAGCCAGATAAAGTGTCAGAACTCCTATTTATTTATTAGATTAAAACCTATTGTACAGGTTCAGAGGAACACACAGTTCCCCAAGTACATTTCTGTCCCCAAAAGGATGCGGATTAGGGCTGCCAAGTCCAACTTGGGAAATATCTGAGGACTTTGGGGGTGGAGCCAGGAGACTTTGGGGGTGGAGCCAGGAGAAAGGAAGTGACATCATTTTGTGATGTCACATCCTGTGATGTTGCTTCCACATGCTGACACATGAACTCATGAAGTTTCCTAATACTGAGCTTCTGCTGCTGCCTTGAGCTTTATAGGCTTGCAAGCAGCATTACTCAGACTGTGACTTTTATGCCACTGTTTTTTGTCGCTGAACAAGAGTCAGTGTTATGTAGCAGTCAGTTTGTTTGGCTGGGATCTGGGAGAGCCTGGCTCAAAACCCTGCAGTGCCATGGAATCATTTTATTTAATACTGAATCAGGCCATTGGTCCATCAAGGTCAGTATTGACTACTCAGACTGGTAGTGGCTCTCCAGGGTCTCAGGCTGAGATCTTTAATGTCACCTATGACCTGATCCTTTTTTAGCTGAAGAGGCTGATACCTCCTGCATGTCAAGCAGATGCTCTATCACTGAGCAACGGCCCTACTGAATCCTTCCTCATCTCGGCAGAATATGAAGCACTAAGTGCTACACAAGTGCTAAATATGATTTTCATATCATAAGAACAGGAGAGAAGCCACAGTGGATCGGGCCAACAGCCCATCCAGTACAACACTCTGTGTCACACAGTGGCCAAAAATACCAGGTGCCCTCAGGAGGTCCAGCAGCGGGGCCAGAACTCCAGAAGCCCTCCCACTGTTACCCCACAAGCACCAAGAATGCAGAGCATCACTGCCCCAGACAAAGGCTCCATTTAGACCTTGTGGCTAATAATAGCCACTGATAGACCTCTGCTGGATGGGGACAGAGAGAGAGAGACAGACAGACAGACAGACAGACAGACAGACAGACAGAAAAAAGAAAGAAAGGGGGAGGGGGAGAGAGAGAGAAGGAAAAGAGCTGGCAGACCCCAGCAGCTTACCCCAAGCAGCTTACTCCAGCAGCAGGCCACATGCAAAAGCAGGCCCTTCAGCAGAAAGAGCCTCTCTGGGCGGGACTCTCTTGCTCTTTCTTAAAGGGGAAATGTCTGTTGAGGCTTTTTACTGCAGGGCAGGCTCTCTGCAGACATTTCCCTTTTAAGAGGCCAGGGCAGGCTCCGACGTTTCCCTGCTGGCAGCCCGGTGGCCAATTCTGAAAAAGCGGGGGAAAGCTTTAAAAATCGGTGCTTCCCCCGCCCTACCCGGGGACTTGGCAGCCCTAATGCGGATTAAAGTGCTGAACCTGGGCCCAGAGCACAAAGCAAAATATCCATACCATGGGGCCAGTGACAGATGGGGGGAGGGATTTTTCAACAAACCTCCGGAAAGTCCTTGGTTTGCAGAAAAATCTGAAATTATATATCTAAGATTGCATGACACAAACCCACATTGGAAGTCAAAACCCCCTCCCCAAGTAACAGAGGTTGTATCTTTAAATTTAACGGATGAATAAACATGGCAATCTTTTAAGACGACGTTGAGAGATCTTGGTAGCCATTTGGAAGCTTGTTGGGCAACCACGACAATATTGTCAAGGCTTCTAAGCCTTGGTTAGTATCAGACAAAGGGATGCGAGATCAAAAAGGGTAAAAGGTGGGAAGGAGGTGAAATTGAAGGGGGGAAGAAAAGGAAAAAAGTAGTGGGTAGGCAAGTGGGAGGTAAATGTGGACGCACAAGAACACCCCACAAAAGTTATATTGTCCCATAAGGACTATTGCAGCTGCCAGATGGGTTGTCCCTGGCGTTTTGTTCTATACTTGCCCGCACCTCTGCTGTGGACTGCACCCTTATGCCCAGAAGCATAGCCAGACAGCAAGCATGGCTTTGTGCTAGCATGTTTTTATGTTTCATACAAAGTCAGAATGAACGTCTTGGCTTCCACTTGGATTATGGACTTCTTCTTCTCATTACTATTATTATTAGCTGTCAAGTTGCCACAAGGTAGAGATAGGATTTCTCAGTCTGGGGCTAGTGATGCTCTGTATTCTTGGTGCTTTGGGGGGGGGGGGCAATGACAGTGGGAAGGCTTCTAGTGTCCTGGCCCCACTGGTGGACCTCCTGAGGGCACCTCGTATTTATGGCCACTGTATGACAGAGTATTGGACTGGATGGGCCATTGGCCTGATCCCAGTATTGGCTTCTCTTATGTTCTTATGGCTTTTAACGACCCCATAGGGGTTTCAAGGCAAGAGACATTCAGAGGTGGTTTCCCATTGCCTGCCTCTGTGTAGAGATCCTTATATTGCTTGGTGGTCTCCCATCCAAATACTAACCAGGGCCAACCCTGCTTAGCTTCCGAGATCTGACGAGTGGAGGTTCTCATGGGCTATCAGATCGGGGTGGACAATTATATAAATAGGGTGACTCCTCCAGCTGCTGACTGCAGTAGATGGAGGGGTCATCAGAGGAAGGGCAGGAAGTAAGCCAAGTATCTCTCCATCAACAGAGGCTCCAGCTGAGGCCATTAGAGACAGGCTACCCCTTTCAACAGGCACTTTCAAAAAATTGTCTAAATTCATCCTGATGGTGTTACAGTTTGCAGGGTTTCTATTCCCATGAGCATCTCTTTGGGAACCAATTTTGGGATAAAAATAGAATGAACACATCAACAAAGTGTGATAAAAAAAAATAAAAAAAAATGACATTCATTTTGGGTGATTTTAGGGAGGCACTTCAAATGGTACAAAATGTTCCCTGAGGAGAAGAGAAGGCTTTTAAAAAAATGAGCTCAGGCGCTACCATGAAAACAGTGATGCCTTTGAAAGGTCTAGGCATTTATATGCACTGTGTTCTGTGACAGGGTTTGGCACAAAGCAGTGGCGGCGAAGCCATTTTGCTTAGCCTGGGGTCATGTCTGACTGGCTATGCCAGGCTGTAACGTGTAATCTGTGGTCCCTGATTAGCTAAGACCATTCAGCAGAGACATGTGCCTTCAAGAGCAGTTTGGTGTAGTGGTTAAGAGTGTGGACTCTAATTTGGGAGAACCGGGTTTGATTCCCCACTCCTTCTGCACAAGCAGCTGCTGGTATGACCTTGGGTCAATCACAGCTCTCTCAGAGCTGTCTCAGCCCCACCTACCTCCCAGGGTGTCTGTTGCGGGGAAGGGAAGGGGAAGGAGATTGTAAACTGCTCTGAGACTCCTTCAGGTAGTGAAGGGCGGAGTACAAATCCAATCTCCTCCTCCTCCTTCTTCATCACTGTGGCCCCCACATTGTACAACGGCCTGGTTGAGGAGGTCAGAAAAGCTTCCACCTTCCTGACATTCCACAAACTATGCAAAACTGACTTATCCAATCGAAAAGAGCAAGAGTCCAGGAGCACCTTAAAGACTAACAAAATATGTGGCAGGGTATGAGCTTTCGTGAGTCACTGCTCACTTCTTCAGATACAGCTAGAATGGGAGTCCACCAGTCCTATTTAATGAAAAGTAGAGTGGTTTCAGATGTTGAATGACATTAGCAGGCAAATGACAATAGCAAGTGATTAACAACAGCAGGCATGATCAGATTAGGTGAGATATGCAGAGGGGTAATAGGCATGGAGAAACCAGCATTAGTAATGAGATAGGAAACCTAGGTCTCAGTTCAGTCCAGGTGGATGCATTGTCTTGAGCTTCATTATCAATTGCAATTCAGCAGTCTCTCTATTCTCCCTTTGAAATTCCTTTATAAGAGAACTGCTACTTTCAACATCTGAAATCACTCCACTTTCCAATAAATAGGACAGATGGACTCCCATTCTAGCTGTATCTGAAGAAGTGAGCAGTGACTCATGAAAGCTCCTACCCGGCCACGTATTTTGTTCATCTTCAAGGTGCTCGTGGACTCTTGCTCTTTTCTACTGCTACAGACAGACTAACATGGCTATCCATCTTGACTTATTCAAGAGAGCCTCTCCATGCAGGCAACAGAACTGCACTCTACTAAATGATTCATAAAGTTACTTAGAGAAGTTATTAGGGACTATGGTATATGCTGCTGTGTTTTGCTTATTGAAATCAGGATCCCACTATGTAATTTTTGTAACATTTAATGTGTTGTGTTTAGCTTACTGAAACGAGGATCCTGCTATGTAATTCCGTATCATTTAATGCGGGATGTTAAAATTTCTGCTTATACTTTGCTTCGGTTCTGTTTTTAGATTTCGGATTGGTTCTACAACCCCAATCCTATTGTATTGTTGACTGAACACCCCGCTCGGTCGAGTGTATCGTCTCACTCTCCGTAATCCATCTTGAGTCCAAGTGAGAAAGGTTGCCTATAGGTGATGCAAATAAAAATAAATAAATAAAATAAGGGTGTTGTTGCTGTTTTTTTTAACAAAATGGCACAGAAGGGCCACATATTGAACATAGTGAAGAATCGAGAGTGAAAAAGGCACATGCACAAAAATGATAAGCTGTGTGTCTTTCCCCAATCTTTTGTTATGGCAGTTTTCCCATCAAAAATGGAACGACATGAAAATTCAGTACAGCACTGATTTAAAGATGCCTGAAGGCCAAGCCCTATGAGGAAAGGCCTGGAGACCAAGAAGCCCTATGAGGAAAGGCCTGGAGACCAAGAAGCCCTTTGAGGAAAGGCTGAGGGACCTGGGAATGTTCGGTCTGGGGAAGAGGAGGTGGAGGGGGGACATGATTGCTTCCTTTAAGGCCGAGGACAGACTGGCAGTCTGGCCCGCTCTGCCTCCGCTTCAAAAGCGGAGGCAGAGCGGCCGTTCAGACTGCCGCATCTGCCCTGAGGAGGCATTGCATCTGGCGTCGCGCTCCTCCCGCAGCAGCCGGGCACCACTTAAAAGTGGTGTCCCGGCTGCTGCGATGCGCGTTCCACCTGCCTCTGGCAGGTGTGAATGCGCACCAGGAGGGGGAGCCGCACAGCATTCGCTCGCCGCCGTAGGAAGCCGCCCACAGTCTGAATGCTGCAGGCGGCTTCCTTCCGGCAGTGTGCAAACGCCGCACAACGGGGGGCAATTCCCCCCACCTTATTCTGCCACGCTGCAGAATACTAGTCTGTCCTCGCCCTAAGTATTTGAAGGGCTGTCTCTTAGAGGAGGGCAGGGAGCTGTTCCTGTTGGCAGCAGAGGAGAGGAATCGCAATAATGGGTTTAAATCAAGGGCAGGAAGGTACTGGCTTGATCTTAGGACAAACTTGTTGACCGTCAGAGCTGTGCAACAGTGGAACCAGCTACCTCAGGAGGTGGTAATCTCCCCCTCCCTGGCACTCTTTAAGCAGCAGCTGGACAAACACTTCTCAGGGATGTTCTAGGCTGATGCTGCATTAAGCTGGGGGTTGAACTAGATGGCCTGTATGGGCCCTTCCGACTCTGTGATTCTATGATTCTGTGAAAGATATACAATTGCAATAGTTTCAGGATACCACATTCCCATAAGAGCCACTTGATGAAGCAAATCTAGAGACAGGGGCAGTACAGCTTTACTTTGGAGTGAATAATGCAGGAGGAACTTTCCAAAAGAAACCTCTGTGGTTTACCCCCTAGCTGAGCAGTTGCTTTAAACTGTTTGCCAGGAGCTGGAGTTTAATAACTGTTTATATATATATATACTGCATTTTTTTTCCTAAACAGAGTATTGGAGATTACGTGCGGGGAGAGGGGGTGTTGAAGAGGGGAAAGGCAAGTTAAAAATAAACCTGAATGGGAGGTTGCACTGCAATACCAATGCATATGCCCGAAGGGAAACGTCTTATTTAAGAATGGAGGCATGGCATTGTAGCAGATCATTTCTTGACTTGAAAGTGCATTGTAAATTTCCTTGTGAACTATCTAAAAATACTGGCGTCGCCGACACGGAGACCAGCGAGGGGAGGAGGGGGAAGAAGCCGGCGTGCAGAATATAATGAGAATATATACTGAAACTGTCATCTTGATGAATATTTGATATTTTATTGGACTCAGTATATTGAACTTGGGATCCATATAAAACAGGAGGCAGAGACATTAGAAGTGGACGGCTTCAAACAACAGAGAGGATAAAATAGAACAGTGCTGAGAGGCAGACATGAAGGGGTGGATCCCAGGGAGGATTTCTGTCGATGGATGTTCAGTGTTTGGGTGATCTTCATCTATTCCCCCTGCCTTGCAACAAACCACTATTTCCCCTTTCATGCTGTTGCTGGGGTGGGGGGTGGGGAGTCCACTGTCCCCATGGCTGCAGGGGGTGGTGGTATTTGGGGCTGCAGCAGGAAGAAGAGGATGAGAGAGTCATGTTCCATTAATGGAAATTTCTCTGTCAGTGGGTCTTTTGGATGGGATGCAAGCATGGGGGGGGTACTTCCATGGAATCTTGATAGAGAGGGGGGCGTCCCTAATTACAGCCACAGCTCTGAAGCCAGAGAACATGCAAAGCTGATATATAGTAACTGTTACTGTTACTACCAGAAAAAACTGCTTCCCCACACATGGGATAGTTCACTTTCAACCAATGCCCCCGCTAAGCTGTGGAGTCTTGTGAGCAAAAAGTCTGCTCTGTGAGCTACCGGCCTTAAAGTTGTGAGCAAGCAATTTGGCTACTGCATAAATTACTTTTCTCCAGAGCCATCCTTCCTGAGCTAAGACAAAAATGTGTGAGCCAGAGGCTAAAAGACTGTGAGCTAGCTCGCACTAACTCAGCTTAGAGGGAACACTGCTTTCAGTACACTTCAGCAATCAGCTGCGAGTGGCTTTTCCTGCAGGAAAACCCAGTTGCAGACGGCCGCTGGAGTGCACTGGAAGTGTACTGAATGTGCATTATCTAATGTGTGGGAAAGGAACTATTTGGCTTACTGGGGAATCTCCTGGTGGGCCAGTGCCCTGGACAGACAATGGCAGCTGGCAGTAAGCTGGTGCCAGCAGCTCCGGCTGGTGCAAGTTGAAATTCTTTTGTGGCATGGCCAGCACCCCAGGGGCAACTTGCCTTAGCCTGCTCCAAGGCTGTGCTAACACCCCTACCTGATCCAATTATTAGGGACACCCTAAGATGTCTCTATCTACATCTATCTATCTATCTAACTATCTATCTATCTATCTATCTATCTTATGGGGCTGTGGTGGCTCAGTGGTCTATAGCTTAGCTTAGCAATAGACCAGAAGGTTGGTAGTTCATTAGTTCGAGACCCTAGTCCCATGTGAAGGAGTGAACTCCCATCTCTGGCCCCAGCTCCTGCCAACCTAGCCATTCAAAAGCACGAAACTGCAAGTAGATAAATAGGTACCCGCTTCAGTGGGAAGGTAACAGCATTCCGTGCACCTCGGCGTCTAGTCATGCCGGCCACGTGACCACGGAAATGTCTTTGGACGGCGCTGGCTCTCCAGCTTGGAAACGGAGATGAGCACCACATCCCTAGAGTCGTATCCGACTGGCTTTCGAGCAAGGGAAACCTTTACCTTTACCTTAAGACATCTAGAGCAGCTCTCAGATTTTGACAAAAGGTGGCTTGACACCCAGGATGGAAGCATGGAAAGAGAACTGAGAAGTGAATCCAGTGTTCTCTTTCCCCATCTCTGGGTTCTGGTATAAAAAGAAACCTGTCTAAGTAGACAAGTGTTCTAGGTATGCACAACTTATGCATCACTCCACAGGGGAGGTGGGTGGGCTTCCAGAAGCAGTGAAAGGATGCCTCGCTCCCCAGCACATCCTGTATTACAACTCCTTCCTCACATGCAGTGTGGTCCTGAACAGTCGGCTGCTGTCTACATTGTGCTTCTCCTGCCGCTCCCTCATCTCTGCTTCTTGTCTCTCCCTGCATTGCCTTGCTTTGACCCACAGGGCCTGCCTTATGTAACCTCATGGGTCTTCTTTTAGACTCACCTCCTACCTGAAGGACGCAGCTGGGTATTCTGAATGCATGTGCTCCTTTGCATCTGTGCAGATGGCAACATTCCTCTATAGACCACATTCATCAAAATGGCACATTCTCAGAATTTACAAGCGCAAAAAGCACTTTAAGAACAGCCGTGAAAGAATGCACAAAGTATTTTCCATCCAATTTAGAGCAGAGGATTAACATTTAAAACTCCCATCCTTGCACTCTGGTACCCATCCATGCACCCATCTGTCCATCTATCTATTCGTCCATCCATCTATCCATGATTCCATGCATCCATCTTTACATCCAAATGTCCGTTCACATATCTATGTATTTTTCATGCATCCAGTTGAGAGCCAGTTTGGTGTAGAGGTTAAGAGTGCAGGCTCTAATCTGGGAGAACCGAGAACTGGGAAAACTGCCACATGCAGCTGCTGGGTGACCTTGGGCAAGCCACAGTTCTCTTAGAGCTGTTCTCTCAAGAACAGTTCTCAGTCAGAGCTGTCTCAGTTTCACCTCTTCACAGGGAGTCTGTTGCGGGGAGAGGAAGGGAAGCAGATTTTAAGCTGCTCTGAGACTCTGAGAGAAGGGTGGGGTATAAATCCAATCTCCTCCTCCTCCTCCTTTTTCTTCACCCATGCACTTATCTATCCATGCATCCATCCACCCAACCACCCATCCCTCCCTCCATCTACTATATCTATCCATCAATGTATGCAGGGGTCCGTTGGGGCTGGACCAAGGTGGAGCAAAGCTCCGCCAGCTCAGGACTGGTCAGTAGGGCAGCCACGGGCTGAATCAGATTCTCTAATCTGATTCCGCTCGCCGCCGAATTGCTGCCAAAATTCAATGGCAAGTTTAAAAGCCACTGGAGGGGAGGGGGTTTGAGGAAGAGGCTCCAAACTTGCAGGATAGCTGCTGGGGCCTCTCCTCAAAATGCCCACCAAGTTTCAAGAAGATTGGACCAGGGGGTCCAATTCTACAGGCCCCCAAACAGGTTGCCCCCATTCCCTCCATTGTTCTCCATGGTAGAAAAAAAGTTCACATTTTTTCCCTCCATAGAGAATAATGGAGAGAATGGGACAATCTGTTTGGGGGCCCATAGAATTGGACCCCGTGGTTCAATCTTCTTGAAACTTGGTGGGCATTTTGAGGAGAGGCCCCAGCAGCTACCCTGCACGTTTGGAGCCTCTCCCTCAAACCCCCTTTCCTCCAGCCACTCATATACCCTATGACTTTTTGCCATTGATTTCAATGGCCCATAGGATATAATGGGGCTGAAACTGACATTCCCTTTCTGACACACTTCTGGTGATGTCAGGGGGCATGGCATATGCTAATGAGTTATGCTAATGAGTTATGCTAATGAGCTCCTGCACCTCTTTTTCTACGAAAGGACCCCTGCATGTATGCATCTATCAATGCACCCATGCATCCACCCATTCATATTGTATCAATTTTTATCTTTCCCCCGCTTAGTCTATCTAAACATTTTTGTTGTGAAGCTATTGACTGGAAATTCTAGCAAATTTAAAGAAAGACAAACATTATAAGAAGAATCCTGCTGGGTCAGAGCAAAGGTCCATCTAGTCCAGCATCCTGTTTCCCACGGCAACCAAACTTACAGTTTTTTAGACTCCCACAAGCATAGCCTGAGGGCAGCTATCCTCCCCTTCTCTTATAGCTACCCACCGACTGGCATTCGGAGCTGTGCTGTCCATGAATGTGGAGTCTCCACTGAATCATCAGAGCTGAAAGTCATTGATAGATGTCTCTATCTTGTGGCAACAGATCCCATAAGCTAATTATGTCCCGTGTTACCGCTAGTGAATGCATGTGACAACAATTGTGATATATTTCAGTTCAGTCTTAAGATCAGCTCTCTTTTCTACCTTCTTCTGAAATTCAGCCACATTTAAAGATCTAATCATAATTGAAAGAAGCACCCCAAAACTGCATATTCTACTTTTCAAAGATGCAGTGATTAGAGGAGGAGGAATAAAATGAGTGCACAGGCACATACACATATAAATAAATAAAGTGGCCAAATTCTATAAAGATATAAAAAGTCAATTAAATTCATGATCAACATGTTTTTTTTGCTGCTGACAGAGAACACAAAGAGAGAGGTCAGATCTTGCTTTCAAAAGGGAGCCTGGTGAAAAAGGGAAGCAAATAGAAAAGTCATTATTGAACATTACGAGGCGAGATGAAAGAATCCACAGTCGGAAAGCAGCAAGGGGGTGAAATGTAATTTGTTCAAAAGTGGAAACAAGAGAACAAGGATGTGATGAGACCCGAGACTGGGAAATGAACAGCAGAAGAGAAGCGAAAACAGGGGGGCAGTTTGGTTGATGGAGCTATCAAGAGATCCTTTCTGTGGATTTAATCATTGGTCGTCATCGTCTACTGGGGAGGGATCACCCACTGGGTCATGGCCAAACTTAAAGTGGAGCTCACCAAGGGATCCACATTTGTTTTAAACAAATGCCTAAGAATCTTCTGCTTCTCGAACCCAGTGCAGCCCACCAAGCCCATTTTGAAGCTCACTTTGGCTACAGAAAGTGTTGTGGGCTGTGTTCCCTCTAAGCTGACAGTAGCTCACAGTTTTTTAGCCTCCGTTTCACACCTTTCAGTCTTAGCTCAGGAAGGATGGCTCCAACTTTAATACCAGTAGCTTACAAAGTAGAATTTTTGCTCACAAGACTCCACAGCTTAGAGGAAGCATTGGTTGTGGGTCTCCTTGCCTGTGGTGAAGTGTATTCATTCTAGGGATGAGTGATTTCCCCCTCTTCAGGTCCTTTATTGCTTGGGGATTTCTACCTTAAATCTGCCCCCCCGCCACTAAAACTACTCCCAGATTTGGGTCTTGCTGTCCCTCTTGGTCCTTTCCCTTATTTGCATTTCTCCACTCCCCACATGCTCTTCTTTACATGCCCATTTGCATCAGTAAAACACTGGGGTGGGGAGCAAGCCATGATTGTATCAAGATTATTTTGGTCAAGTGTTTTATTGATGTAGCAGCCTAAATCGCCTGGATTAGCATGAGCTCCTCAGATCTAGGAAGCCAAGCAGGGTCAGCCATGGTTAGCACTTGGATAGGAGATTACCAAGGAAGACTGGGGTTCCTATGTGAAGGAAGGCAGTAGCAAACCATCTCTACACATCTCTTGCCAGGAACACTCCATGGATGGAGTCACCATATGTCTGTTGCTACTTGACAGCCTGTTCTTCTTCTTTTACTGAAGCACATATACCCCTACATATTGATAAAACATCACCAAACTATAGGGGTGCAATTCAGGCTTGCTTCCGTGCGGTGCACCCTGGATAATGCCAGGGGTCCGTTGGAGCGGGAGCACACAGGAGCGTAGCTCCAGGAGTGAGGAGCCCAGGGGGTGGGCACATGACCAAGCCCCGCCCCCTCCTCGGCTTCCCCGAGCAGTGCAGAGGTGCAGTGCCCCGAGGAAAGCCCTGCTAGGGTCTTTATTGTTTTTAATGTTTTGTTTTAATATTGATAATTTTATCATTGTTCCTTTATGACTGTGTGCTGCTTTTCCAGAGACTTGCTCAAGGTGGCATATAATTTTTCTAAGTATACCATTTTTTATCTGGGCACATGGCACATAAGTACTGGAGAAATTTCACCAACCCTTCAGCAGCTTCCACCCCATCAGTTTGGTGTAGTGGTCAGGAGTTGGACTCTAATCTGGGAGAACCAGGTTTGATTCCCCACTCCTCCACATGAAGCTGCTGCTGGTGCCTTCTGATACACTTCCGGTATGTTAGGGGGTGTGACATATGCAAATGAGTTGTGCAAATGAGTTATGCTAATGAGCTCCTGCACCTCTTTTTCTACGAAATGACCCCTGGATATGACGTTACTGGCATCACATGCCATCATACCTATGCTATAGTGACTTATGCCTGAAGCAGTGTTGAAAATGCAAAGCTGGTATTGGCCAATGTCCACAATGACATTGTGACATAGCAAAAGTTGGGGAAGTACATGTTGTCGGGGTTTACAAAATCCCTGCAGTTTCAAGGCCAGCACATGTCCTATCAACCTTCCCCCATCCTTCTGTATTGGCTGGGTACTTTAACAGCTACCATAGAATTTGGATACACACAGTGAATGATAAGAATGGTGAGAGATTTGTCGACTGGGCTGAAGAACATGGCTTGCATCTTGTTTTCAGTCTCAAAGACACAGGCACCTTCAGATCAGCAGTATGAAGTAGAGAGTCCAACCCTGATTTAACCTTTGTTTTATCTGACTGGAGAAGTCAGCCCTTGCCTACATCCAGAAGGTGTTCTTGAGGCTTTCCCACACACTCAGCATCGACCTGCTGGTGATCCCTGGGTCCAAAGATATCCGGCTGTCCTCGACCAGAGCCAGGGCTTTCTCAGCCAACCTGGTGGAACTCTTTGACAACTTCCATCAGGGCCCTGCAGGACAATGCAATTCCACAGGGCCCGTAAGGCAGAGATATTCTGCCAGACTTTTGATTGAGGACAGCAACGATTTTCCACCATAGCTGGCACCCTCCTCTTTTCTTCCACTTTGCCCACTTCGACCTCCTCCTTAACCTGCCCATGAGATGGAAGAACAGTCCAGAACAGGTTTTAAATTAAATTATTGATGCCATCTGGAGATTGTATAATTAGGATTAATTGATTTGTTGATTTTAAATTGTATTTTGTATGTTTTAATCTGTTGTAAATCACTCAGAGCCCTGTCTACTCAGGGATGGGGCAATTCAGAAATTTAATTAATAACAATAATAATAATAATAATAATAACAACAATAACAATAATAATAATGTGTAATCCTCAAGCTAGGAATCCAAATACTTTCCGAAGACCATGCTGGATTTTTAAGGGTGAATTGGCAAGGTTTCAGTGAAGATCTGGACAGTTGTCTTGGATGGATCCCTCCAACGCATAACAACTACTGCCAATTTGTTGGAGCTGTTATATCTATAGCCACAAGGCACTTCCCTTGAGGATATCAGAAAGAATGTACTCCAGGCTGAAGTGATCAGCGTGAGAGGCTGTATCAAGATTTCCTCAACAGCAAAGACCCAGAAGTAGCAGATGAGCTGCTCCATGAACTTGACACTGCACGTAGACAAAAATGGACTCAAGCAACCGTGAATTTGGATTCCAGGCATTCTAGTAGGAAAGCCTGGAGCCTGTTGAACAGACTGAGTGCATTCTGTAGTGACAAAATAGTTTGTAAAGATTTTTGTCTCTTTATATTTGTGTTATCATTGTTATAAATATTGAAATGTTTAATACAATATTTTTAAAAAGAACAAACTGAGGGCAAGCCCACTTGAGCTCTGAGAAAATGTGGAGGTAACATAAGGCCCCTGTATAAATTGATGGTGCGACCTCATTTGGAGTACTGTATACAATTCTGGTCACCACACCTCAAAAAGGATATTATAGCATTGGAAAAAGTGCAGAAAAGGGCACCTAAAATGATAAAAGGTTTGGGACACTTTCCCTATGAAGGAAAGTTAAAGTACTTGGGGCTCTTTCGCTTGGAGAAATGACAACTGAGGGGTGACATGATTGAGGTTTTCAAGATTATGCATGCGATAGAGCAGGTAGAGAAAGAAGTACTTTACTCCCTTTCTCCCAATACAAGAACTCCAGGGCACTTCATGAGACTGCTGAGCAGTCGGGTTAGAACAGATAAAAGGAAGTACTTCTTCACCCAAAGAGTGATTAACATGTGGAATTCACTGCCACAGGAGGTGGTGGCAGCTACAAGCATAGATGGCTTCAAGAAGGGACTAGATATACATATGGGGCGAAGGTCCATCAGTGGCTATTAGCCACAAGGTATAGATAGGAACTCTCAGTCTGGGGCAAGTGATGCACTGTATTCTTGGTGCTTGGGGGGGGGGGGGGAGTGGGAGGGCTTCTAGCGTCCTGGCCCCACTGGTGGACCTCCTGATGGTACTTGGTATTTTTGGTCACTGTGTGACACAGGGAGTTGGGCTGGATGGGCCATTGGCCTGATCCAACACTGGCTTCTTTTATGTTCTTAACATCAAACCAGGAAGCTGCCCAACTTGTATTCCTATCCAGAGTGCTGAAGGACTGAGATTTTTCAATCAGGATTTTTTTAAAAAAAACCTTCAGATTTTGAAACACACCTGCCCTGAAGACTGCAAGCTATCAGGGGATTTCAGTGCCTTAGAAATTCCCAAGCAAAACAACTACTGGAGTCACAGCTGATATCAATACAAGATAAATAAAAAAGAGGGCCTTTGCAGTGCTACAGCAGAAAAAATCATCTGGAAGGGGGCTGGGATTCATTACTTTTACAGCCCAGCATGAGGATTCTTATATAAGTTTTCTTTGGTCCAGGTGGACCTAGAGACATTTTATAGTGATACCAACTTTGGATATAGTTCATATTCTGGATGGGATGTGTATAAATCTGTATGTAATTGGATAATAATAGACTCACCAATTGCTGTATTTCAATTTATTTACAGATTAGTTTAAAGTTCATTATTTATGATATTTATTTGTTCAGTTTTTACCATTCTCTCTTGTACTGATGAAATTTCTAAGGCACTGAAGGACATCAAGCGCAGAAAGGCACCAGACCTTGACTGCATCTATAATGAGTTCCTGTTCAACAGTGGCACGTTCACTAAGAAGTGGCTTGCAAAGTTTGTCACTGGCATCATGAGAATGCAAGAAAGGAAAGATAGTTGCTATTCTGAAACCTGGAAAACCAAAACATGTGGCAGAAAGTTGCAGACCTATTTTCCTTCTACGTTCCTATTAAAAACTCCTTGAGAGGCTAATCTTGAATAGAATCAGTGAAATAATTAATGATCATGACCCTATAGAGCAAGCAGGATTTAGACCCTTTCGTAGTTGTGAAGACCAGCTTCTCAGCGTAACAACATACATTGAGGCAGGGTATTAGAAGGTTAGAAGGTTTCCTCCATCTGACTGCTGCTTATGACACGGTCTGGAGGGATGGTCTGCTGTACAAGTTTTTACAAGTTTTCCCCTGAAAAATGTTATTTTGACTCCTAAATAACAGGCTGAGCAATAGAACTTTCCAAGCAATTATGGGTCAGTAAATCAGCAAGCAGAAGAAACTGAATAATGGTCTCCCCCAGGGCTCAGGGCTCGCTCCAGTTCTTTTCAATCTATACATCTCTGATTTCCCCAACACAATATTCAGGAAGTTTGCTTATGCCAATGACATGGTGGGTTGCAGTAAGCCATAAACCAATTGAAAGGACTGAGGAAATACTGACTAGAGACCTCAGATTTTTGGCTGACTGCTACTGTAAACAGCGGCTTATCCAGAGTCCAGGAAAAATAGAATGCTCCTGTTTTTATCTCAATAACAATCTTGCCAACCATGAACTGAATGCAAACATGGATGCAGTCAGTTCCACCCGATATCGGTAACCTGATAAACACCAGCAAGAGGGGGAGGGGGAGGGGAGGGGGAGGAGGAGATTGGATTTATACCCCACCTTTCACAACCCCAAGGAGTCTCAGGGTGGCTTACAATCTCCTTTTCCTTCCCCTCCCCATAACAGATGAGGTAGATGGGGCTGAGAGAGCTCTCTCAAGAACTGCCCTCGATAGAACAGCTCTAAAAGAACTTATGACTGACCCAAGGTCACACCAGCAGCTGCATGTGGAGGAGTGAGGAATCAAATGTGGTTCTCCCAGATTAGAGTCTGCATTCCTAACCACTACACCAAACTGGCAACTCTATTTGCAGTGATTTTATTCACAGGGTCAGTAGTCCACCAGCCTAATAAAACAGTCTCTGGGAGGCAGGGGAGAGGCTCTCCAGTGATTTCTTCACCTTTTTAAATTATAAGTTTCCAAAAGGAATGGATTTTAGGGCAGGACGGCCATAAACGAAGGAACCCCCCCTCGTGTCCACAGGCTTTCCAGCACAAAGGGCTGTCTATAGCTTTCATTTCGTAAAGTTGTTTCATCTAGTAGCCATTTTCTGAACCTGAAACCTAATATTAAATATTTTAGGCGTGAAAGTCCCAGAGATGGCCCCAGTCCCCTGTTTGGGTTCTGTTTTGGCAGATATCTTGCCAGGATTTTAGGTAGTGCTGTGGTTTATCTTCAGTGTCATCCAGGAGTATTTTGTATAATTTAGATACCAGGCTGGTATTATTAGAGTTCCTATTTTTCAGTAAGATTTCAAAGGCTGTCGTGGGCCTAATGAAGTTTTTATGGAGCACAGTTGAAGTGACTAAATGCCTAAGTTGAAAGTATTGGAACCAAGGGATTGGTTCCCCCAATTTAGCTCCAAGTCGGTATTTCTCGAGTACTTTCCCTTAGTCAAGAAGATCTATGAGATGCAGTATGCCTTTCTTGAACCCAACTAAATTTGGGCACAGCTGTCAATACAGCCACATCAAGATTGCCTTTTTTGGTGGGGTTTTATTAATGTGCTGGAGAACCTTGCTTATACACTGGAGAACCAGTGGCAAATAGTGCCCTGTACAAAATTTGCTCTCCCTTTTTCATTGGCTCCACTCTGGAAAGAAGAGTAAGGTCTTCAGAATTCCAAATTTAGAAAAGTAATTCTGATGTGGGGAATCTGGAAGCATCCCTGGTACCTCTCCCCCTAAATTTGTGAGAATGTAAGTGGCTCAAGTGGTTAAGATGCTCAACTGTGGACCAGAACGTCGGTAGTTCAGCAGTTCAAGACCCGAGTGCTGCATGACGGAGTAAGCTCCCATCTCTGGTCCCAGCTCCTGCCAGTCTAGCAGTTTGAAAGCAAGAAATTGCAAGTAGATAAATAGGTACCACTTCGGTGGGAAGGGAACAACATTCCGTGCGCCTCGGCGTCTAGGCATGCTGGCCACATGACCACAGAGAAGTCTTTGGATAACGCTGGCTCTTCAGCTTGGAAACAGAGATGAGCACCACATCCCTAGAGTTGTATTCAACTGGCTTTCGAGCACGGGAAACCTTTACCTTTACCTAACGGAAGAAGGGATTCAAGGCACAGTTGACTAGGAGGTTGACCTGGAGGAGGAGGAGGAGACTGGATTTATACCCTGCCCTTCACTCGGAGTCTCAGAGCGGCTTACAAACTCCTTTCCCTTCCCCTCCCCACAACAGACACCTTGTGAGGTAGGTGGGGCTGAGAGAGCTCTTTCCACAACTGCCCTTGAGAGAACAGCTGTGACAGAACTATGGCTTGCCCAAGGTCATCCAGCAGGTGCAAGTGGAGGAGTGGGGAATCAAACCTGGTTCTCCCAGATTACAGTCCACGCACTTAACCACTACACCAAACTGGAGGAAACCTTCAAAAGAGAGGAAGTTCTATGTTTTACAGTAGCATGTGTTTCCTTTTTGAATGTCATGTTTTGTGCCTTTCCTTTCTTTGCATCATCATGCCAAAGAGTCTGTATGAGTAATGCAAATATATGGGTTTGCAGAGCTGCCCACTCCACTGAAAATAAGTAACAATTCAGTGTGTGTGTGTGTATGCGTGTGTGTGTATGAACACGCGTGTCTGGAAATCCATGGTTGACTTCTGGTGACCAGTAGTGGGGCTTGGACGTTTCAGAAAGGTGGCTTGCTATTGCCTGCCTCTGTGTCGCAGCTCTGGTATTCCTTGGAGGCCTCCCTTCCAAGCATGACAAGCTTAGATTCCGAGATCTGACAAGATCAGGTTTGTCTGGGCTATCCTGGTTATGGAAAATAAGTAAAAATGCTTAAGGGGTTAGAAGGTGTTCTCCCAGTGGCACATCCACATGCGTAGAGCCCACCACAAATTGCTGCATCAGGATAAATGTATTTCAGCACTCTCTGTCAAAACCGTAATAAAAAGCTTTTCACAATATTCGTCTATGGCGTGGACCTTCGCTGCGTGCATTCCTAGAAGAAAACCTAACTAGGATGTAGATCAATTCAAGGAAACAGAAACGGGAGTTGACATATGCCTGACCACTGCTGCATAGTTCTTTCTGAAATACTGCTTGCGCAATGAAGTGTCAGCCAAGCCATCAGTCTCCCAGATAAGTTTGTCATTTGATAAAAGTGTTTTTCACTGCTGGCCATGAACCACTCATTTTGCACTGTGATTTCTCCTCGACAGCTGGTGTGTTTCAAACTGTGCTTCACACATAGTCGTATCGGAGTCCTGGATCTCACTGAAGTGGTCAGCTGTGTTTGAGCTGCACCACTTTAGCTGGATGGTAGACACCTCCATTTCAGAGAAAAGCCCCTTTTCTTGTATGCAGATAGTCCCAGGTCATGTCCAGACAGCTGTTTTGAGCCGCACCAGGCATCACTGCCTGATGGATTTAAAGGGCACATCCCAGACAGCAACATCTGGGGAAGGTGCCGCTTCCATGATCAGCCCGTGGATCCCCTCCAGGGAGCCGTACTTAAAAGATAGTGGTGAAAGTCTGGTCCAAAGCTTGCTGATGGGCCTATGGTAGACTTTCCCCCATCTGGTTGTTCCACCAGCACACAATCAGCCCGTGGGAATGGTCTCCAGATCATCCTGAATGGCCGCCATTTAAAAAAAAAAGTCTTAGTGGTGCGCGCATAACCGCTTAAACATGTGATGTCCACAGAGCTCCACCAAAACGATCCAGACAATTTTATGTTTCTGACGGTCCCGTGTGTTGGAGAAATGAGTATGAAAGACAAGACCTGGGATTTCAGTCATTATAGGGTTAACCTATGTAACTTGTTGTGTTTCTTAGTTTAACCTGGAAGTGCCTGGCAGCTGGCCAATTAACTCTAAGCCCAGGAAACCTGAAGGTGTACTGTTTTGCTAATTGGTCAATGATATCAGGTGTTTCCTTTCAGGGGTCAAGAAGAAGGAGAGATCCTCCATTGTAATCTCTCTCACTCTCTAGTAGGATGTCTTAGTGTGCAAGATCCATTACTCTGAATTTTCTTGAATATTGGACAAAAGTCCTAACACCGTGAACTTTATTAACTTTATTAACTGAAATGGTACATAGAGGAAGGTACCGCTGGTGGTGCTTTTACCATTTAAGTCTGTGCATGCACAGAAGAACAAGTACATGGTGAGGCACATATGCACATGCGCAAACAGATTTTTTTTTTTAAATCCAACTGCATGGCTCTTTAAGGTGGATGCTGTCTAGACAATCCACTGCAGAGTCGCACATGGTAAAGCACTCCACGGGGGAGCTGTCTGGTCATGCAACACTGCATAAAAAAGATCTAGAGCAGCTTTGAGCTGGGCCAATGGCGGGATTTGCTGCCCGTCTGAATGCACCTCCATACTATCTACATACTATTATTTTTGAATGAGGAGCAGTTCAGTATGTGAACCTAGAGTCTGAAATGATACAGCCCAGACATACGTTCACCATCTCAGGAAAAACCGATAGGGTTCCCAGGTCCTGCCGGCCACCAACAGGGCATGGGAGGGTAAGGCTGCCAGATCCAGGTTGGGAAACTCCTGGAGATTTGGGGGTGGAGCCTGGGAAGGACAGGGACCTCAGTGGGGTACAGTGCCATAGAGTCCACCCTCCAAAGCATCCATTTTCTCCAGAGGAAATGATCCCTATGGTCTGTGGATGAGCTGTAATTCGAGGGGATCCCCAGGTCCCACCTGGAGACTATCATTCCTAAAAATCAAGAGATGAAGAGGAGGGGAAGGGGGGCTATTTCCTCCAGAGGAACTGGACATGCAGTTGCAAGATCACACAGTGCTTTGAAGCTGGGGGTGAAGTCCATCACTTTGTGATCAGATGCAACTGTGGGTGAGTCTTTTTTTGTTGTTGCTTGTTTCCCTTGTGCATAAATGAGGAATCGCACCTCCGTACTGAGGGCCCCCTATGGAGTATGTGATGATGCACATACTGCAAAGGGGGGGGGCAATGGCATGGAGTTGGGATGGCATGATTGGGCCATCCTGATGGCACGAGAGTGTGCTTGAGCAATCAGACAGGGGAAAGTCCATCTGTGGCCCATTGAAACCAGTTAGAGCTAGACTTTCCCCAGTGTCTTTTAACTCCGCTTCTGTGGCGGAGCAGCACGTGTTGCCCACAACTGTGGTACGCTTCCCAGATGTGGCTGTCTGATTGCTCCCTTTAGATCCATCAGGCGTTCGTACCTATGTCAGATCTCAAGGAGCGTATGATTGCAGCCTTAGGCTGTCTTTTTAACCCCCTACTGGAGCTAAATCCCTGACCTGGATGGGCCAGGCTAGCCCAATCTCAACAGATCTTGGAAGCTTAGCAGGGTCAGCCCTGATTAGTACTTGGATGGGAGACCACCAAGGAAGTCCAGGGTTGCTACATGGAAGAAAGCAATGGCAAACCACTTTCTGAACATTTCATGCCTTGAAAACCCTGTGGGGCAGTCATAAGTCACCTGTGATTTGAAAGCTCTTTCTACCATCACTGGAGCTACCAGTAAGTGCAGGTTGCATTTTGAACGCACTTGATACTGCAAGACTTTTGCGTGTCTTCATTTCCACCTGGCTTTCCCTATATCTATCCTCAGTTTGCCACCTGCCAAATACATCTTGTTGCTGCGTGTATAAAGTGCCATCAAGTGGCAACCGACTTATGGCATCCCCAACAAAGGGCTTTCAAAACAAGGGGTGCACAGAGACGCTTTGCCATTGCCTTCCTCTGCAGAGCCTTCCCTGGTGGTCTCCCTTACAAGTACTGACCCTGCTTAGGGTCCAAGATCTGACCAGATCAGGCTCTGCTACCTCCCCTCCCTTATATTGTTGTTAGCAATGGAGGAAAAAGATCTTCCATTCCTGTTTGGGAGTTGGGTGAGTATGAAAGCAGATGCTGAGCGGGTTCTAGATGGCCCTGTTTTGACTGTCTGATTTACTGTTTGTATGGCGGTGGACAGAAATGTGCCATAGATATAAGAAACATGGCTAGATGGAGAGCCAGCATGGCACAGGGGTTAGAATGTCAGACTACAGTGTCTTTGGCACAGAGACAAGATTGTGTGGTTTTTCTATTGAATAATCTTTACTCAGAGACCTTTCTGGAAGACTGGAAAGATTTGAAAGAATATGTTGAAAAGTATTGGGATATGAAAAACTATATCTATACATGGTTATAATAGCATAAAGGAATAGAAATATATTATATGAATGTTTTAGTTAAAATTAGACAATGAAACTGTTTTTATTTAGAAATACATAAGAGTATAGAAAATAAGAATTGGTGTATAAGTATAAGTATTTTAAAGCTACATAACCGTCACCAGAAACGAAACATAGATATAAGTATTACTATTTTGAATAAAATGGAAAATGTGTTATGCTTCAGATGTGGTGGGAAACCACCAAAACAAGATAAAAATAGAATGTACAAATAGAACAAAATGTTATTTAATATGGAAAAAGGGATTTGTGTAAGGTTAAATGTATTATTTTCGATGTTTTTCTTTTGAAAAATAAAAATTTCTTTACAAAAAAAAAAGATTGTGTGGTTTTCCCATTGCTGGCGCAGCTGCATATAAACCACAGCAGCACCGGAGCTCCCATGGGGCAGATTTTCCCTTAGTTCCCATGCCCCAATCTCCCACCAGCTCCCACTTTCCTCACCTGGGCCAACAGGGCTTTTATTTTGTTTTTGAATCAGTACTAGAATATCCTTATACTGACATACCATTGTAATGATAGGTAGAGCAGGTTCTCTGAATTCCAAGCTTTCGATGTTTTTTTAAAAATTAAGTCCCTTGCCCTTCCAGTTATAAAGATACGCCTTGGGGGAAGGGAAGCCATTGGCAAAATAGTCACATCTTTAAAAGAACAAAACAGGGAATGTTGACTCACCCCTAAATGTAAGAAGAGCTCATGTTTATGGATCTTCGATGTGTGCTCAAAATCACCTAGGTTTCCTCTGATCCAGGTCTGAACAGAGTAGTTTCCTGATTCAGTGGTGTGGTATGCGCTGAAAGATGTTCAGAAGGATATTATTACCGATTTCATAAAACTTTGAAGCCCTTTATTGCTCTTGATTACCAGACATGCCTAATTATGAACTGGGAGGAGATTTCGAGGCTCTTCCTTGAGTTCAGAAGCCTTTTATTGATTTTATGACTCAAAGGAGGGGAGGCGCTAATCTTTTATTAACAACCAGAGGCCCATTTATCTGTAAAGAACGGATTCAAATATATTAGCTGAAATAACAGGGTGTGATGAGTAAGGAACTTGTGAGAAGGTCACCCCCACCCCCCTTTCTTGCTGTTTGTTGTATGTTATCAAAGATGGCAAAACTGGGCCAATAAGCTAAGTGGAACTGGAGAACTTTCTGAGCGGAAGAGAGACTTTGTCACACTCGTTTTTCTTCACTTGGACAGGATCAAACAAAAAGGACTGATCAAACCAACTACAATTGCTTATTTGACATCATACCAATGCTTTGTGGGAAATAGTGGATGGATGGGTAGGAGCTCCAGAGGGAAGGGTGGGGTGGGGGTAGTGGGGTGATATTGTCTGTGCTGCTTCTAGGGAAAACCCCAAAGTGATGTAGGGTAGCTCTAGGAATCACCAGAAACTCTATGATAAAGCCATAGCAATTCCTGTGATTCCTAGAGCTACCCTACATCACTTCTGGATTTTCCCTGGAAGTGCAGGAACATCACAGATATCACCACTCCCCCCCCCCATCATTGCCATTTTGAGTGGCAGCAAGCAACTAGAGCTGCCCACAGGAGGCCTTCCGCCATAGTGTGAGATCTAGCAGCCCTAACAGAGGACTTGTTTGTAATATACGTTGGTAGCTGAAAATGCTTCAGAAGATGGGATGGGTGTGATATCTATGAGCTTTCTCGGGAAAAGCATAGGCCTTTTCCCCAAGAGCTCTCTGAAATTTCAGAAAGGCCAACCCCCCGAAAAACCTCAGTTTTCCCTTTGGTGTGGTGGTTAAGAGCAGCAGACTCTAATCTGGAGAACCCCATTTGATTCCCCCACTCCTCCACCTGCAGCCAGTTGGGTGACCTTGGGCCAGTCACTGTTCTCCCAGAGCTGTTCTCTCAAGAGCAGTTCTTGCAGAGCTCTCTCAATCCCACCTATCTCACAGGGTGTCTGTCGTGGGGAGAGGAAGGGAAGGGAAGGAGATTGTAAGCTGCTCTGAGACTTCAAGTGAAGTGCAGGGTATAAATCCAACTCCTCCTCCTCCTCTTCTTCTTTTCTTCCTCTTCTCCTCCTCCTCCTCCTCCCCCCACTGCCAATTTCCTTTTCCCTTTGTGAAACTCTACCTCTGTCCCTCCCCAAGTCTGTCCATTCCTACCTGCCTGTCAGTTCATACAAGCAAAGTGTTTGCCATTCTCACCCCCTGCAAGTCAAGTGCCTGGTTCGTCACTGGGTTGGGGAATGGGAACCCGTGACCTCTACAAGCTAAGGTTTGCCCCTGCCCAGTCCCAGAAGATGAAATCTGGAAAGTATTGGAGTCGGGAGGCGAGTGGCAGTGATTTCATAGTAAAGCTCTTTATTGAGGGTCCGATGGAACATGGGGAACCCCGGGCTCAGAGCCCTCTTTTATGCCGGCCGGAGACAATGCCCCGACCTCGCCCCCAGGTCCTGATAGGACCTTAGGTCCGTGGTTGTAGTTCATAGGTCCCCCAGCAGGAGACCAAGGCTCGTAATTGGTGGTCACTCAGGATCCAACTGGCGATTGTTCTACCTGGCTGAAGCTCAGGTAGATTCTGACCATGTGCGCTGACCACGTGGCGGTCGCCATTACGGGAGACCATGTGGTCATGGTCTTAGTACACAACAAAATCTCTGAAGCATACAGGACTCGTGCTGCCATAGAATTAGATAGTCCTCTCAAAGGCAGTGCCGCACAAGAAAAGTTGGGTGAGAGTGAAAACGCCGTGCACAGAAATGCCACAACCCATTGCTTCATCTTGCATTCCCTCACTGGTCTCTCTTTTGTGTCCCATGTTTTCATTGATGTTTTTGTGTTTTTATACATGTCTTTTAGGTTTTTTTTTTTAATTTTAGAGTGTAATTTGTTTCATGGTGTGCTTTTCTTCTCCATTTGTTTGATGACCCCGACTGGGCAGAAAGACGGAATATGCATTTTGTAAATACATACATACATGCATACATACATACACACATACCATTCTGTTCAGTGGGGGCCCTCGTAAATTATTATTGCTGGATGATGCCCCCATCAGACAAACTATCTGCTGAGTCACTCTCTCCCTTTTATGGTTGTCCTTCTGCCTGAAAAACTGAAGGAAGACAAGTAGGTGCCAGCAGTGTTGCCTCTAAGCTGAATTAGTGCGAGCTAGCTCACAGTTTTTTAGCCTCTGGCTCACACATTTTTTTGTCTTGGCTCAGGAAGGATGGCTCCAGAGCAAACTAATTTATGCAGTAGGTAAATCACCTGCTCACAACTTTAATGCCAGTAGCTCACAAAGCAGAATTTTTGCTCACACGACTCCACAGCTTAAAAAGAAGAAGAGGAGGAGGAGGAGGAGGAGGAGATTGGATTTATACCCCGCCCTTCACTACCCAAGGGAGTCTCAGAGCGGCTTTCCAACTCCTTTCCCTTCCCCTCCCCACAACAGACACCCTGTGAGGTGGGTAGGGCTGAGAGAGCTCTGAGAGAAACTGCTCTTTTTCAAGAACAGCTGTGCCAGAACTACGGCTTGCCCAAGGTCATCCAGCAGGTGCAAGTGGAGGAGTGGGGAGTCAAACCCAGGGCTTTTTCCCACTCACATTGTGCCGGCGTTCTGCCTCCATTTGTCCCGGCGCTGGGTGTCAATTTCACACCCTTTGCTGCGCCTTCTGTAAACCCTTTTTTTAGGTTTACTGAAGGTGCGGAGAAAATGGCGTGAAGCCCCGTATTAACACACGCACCACAGCAAAGGGTGTGAAATTGACACCCAGCGCCGGGACAAACGGAGGCAGAACGCTGGCACAGTGTGAGTGGGAAAAAGCCCCCAGTTTTCCCAGATTAGCGTCTGCATACTTAACCACTACACCAAGCTTAGAGGGAGCATTGGGTGCCAGAGCTAAATGTCTGCAATTATTGCCATTCCGTTTGTTTATATTTCCTACACCAAAGGATGGGTGTTACTTGGATCTGACTTGTTGTTATCTGGTTGTACTATCCTAACCCAGACTTCTGACTGTGATGGCTCTTTGAAGGTGGGGTTGTTATGCCCAGTCCATAACCACACCAGTGGGCACATGACACCTACTGTGAGAAGAGCTTTGGCAGCTCATATCCTGCAGCATCCAAGCCACAAAGGCAATGTTTCGAAAATAGTCCAGGCGGGGGTGGGGTGGGATGTTGGGATCTGCATTTGTTTGCAATAGTTTCTTTCTTTGGCCAGCCATCTGTGCAGAGATTGTCGAAAGAAATTCAGCCTGCATTTCTCGCCATCTCCTCCCCAACAGTTTATTGCTTAATTTAAAATTCATGTTTTATTCCCCCCCCCAAATAAGCAATGTCTTCTTTTTAGAGATGCAGACACTGTCGCGCGCCCCCCCCCCCACTACATTTCAGCACCACTGAATAAGAAGGAAGGAAACTAATGACACTTGAATGTCAATTACCCCAAAAAGGTCCTCCCATGCATCTTCTGGTTACAAAATCTACTGTACATTGGGGGGGGGGGAGCCCTTCCTGAGAAAAATTAGCAAGAAGTGCTATAAATGGCACTTTCTATCTGAGAGCTGCACTGTATAATAGAATGCAAATCAGGCTAGCATCATCTATACCCATGGCCATAGAGACTGCCTATAATGGAGTTGCTAGAGTGTCAGACTAAAACCGGGAAGGGGGGGGGGAAATCCAGGTGCAAATCTCTGCTCAACCACAAAGGCCACTGGGAGAATCTGGACCATTCACTCTCTGTCTCAGACTAACCTGCTTCATGGGGTTCTTGTGAAGATAACATGGAGGAGGTAGAAACTATGTATACTGCCGGGGTCATTTCGTAGAAAAAGAGGTGCAGGAGCTCATTAGCATAACTCATTAGCATAACTTATTTGCATATGCTATACCACCTGACATCACCGGAAGTATGTCAGAAGGGAAGAAAGAAAGGAGAGGGAGAGGGAGAGGGAGAGGGAGAGGGAGAGGGAGAAAAAAGGAAAGAAAGAAAGAAAGAAAGAAAGAAAGAAAGAAAGAAAGAAAGGGAAGGAAGGAAGGAAGAAAGGAAGGAAGGAAGGAAGGAAGGAAGGAAGGAAGGAAGGAAGCTGGCAGAGAGGGGACAGCTACTAATCCAAGCCTCAGAATTACCACTGTTCTGGGAGGATAGCTTCAATGGTGGCTGAAGCCTTCAGAAGGCTGGTCGGAGGAACAAGGACCTTTCCAGGGGACAGGGTCATTTTACATGCAGGCATTCCCCCACAGGGGGGGGGGCTGGCACCAACTCCCAGAGCTGCGCTCCCCTGAGCTCCTGCTTGAAATGACCCCTGTATCCGGCCCAAGCTCCTTGGAGGAAGATGGGGATACAAATGGGATAGATATTTGTGTCATGCCCAGGCTAGCCCGATCTTGTCAGAGCTCATAAGCTAAGCTGGGTCAGTCCTGGTTAGTACTGGGATGGGAGACCACCAAGGAAGTCCAGGGTCACGATGCAGAGGCAGGCAAGGGCAAACCACCTCTGAACATCCTTTCCTTTGAAAACCGTATGGAGTCACCATAAGTCAGCTGCAACTTGATAGCACTTTACACTCCCCCCCCCCACATTTAATTAGTCTAAAAATATAGTCAGCTTCGCCTTTGAAATAGGGGGATGCTGTTGGACAACGACAACAACCCTCGATAAATACATCGTAACGTGACCCCAAAACTGCACAATCAAAAGGGCAGAAGAGATGAATTCTTCAATCCTTAAGCAATATAGATGTTAAAGGGCTAGGGAGTGAGGCAAATGGGAATGACCCCAGTGGGGGTAGCCCTGTTGGTCTACTGTAGCAGGACAAAGGAGAAGTCCGGTGGCGCCTCAAAGACTAGCAACATTTATTCCAGTGTGTACTTTCCCGAGAGGGAAGCTCAGTTCTCCAGGAGACGTATTAAAGAAGACTTACAGAGAAATGGATTCTCTAGTGCCAGGACAGTCACAGGACTGGGAAAAAATTCTGCTTCTTGCAGCTGCCAGTCTAAGAACTCAAATACATGATAAACCTGGTAAAGACTGAGTCTCCTTTGTACAACTGGACTCACAGTCAGAGGTACATCAGAAGGACTCACCTTGGGACTGCCAGGGGTGAGAAGGAAATTCCAGCTTCCCTGCCACCACCCCTTTCACCCACAGAAATGGCAGTCTGGGGCTTTTGCCTTCTTCTCTAGCTCTACATGCCTTTCTAGGGCATGTCGAGTCAAAGAGATTGGGGGCAAAAAGCCCCGCCACCATTTCTGCTGGCAATGGCAGGATGGGAGGGAAACTGGAACCTCCTTCTCCTCCCTGGCACCACTCCCTCGTAGCGCCAAGTGAACAAACACTGTTTAAGGTGACTTCTCCCAATGTTCCCCTGGCTGTGAGTCTGGCCACACCCCTGTGATTTGACCCATGTCAGACATGTTGTGTGTTCGAGCCCTAAAAGGACTCTCGAAGCAGATGGGTTCTTGTGAAAGAAGGGAGGCTGTCAAATGGCATCCCAGTTGTCGCTCAGGATGAGCATTTGCATTCCTGTTGGACCAACACGGGAGCAGGGATACACTCAAGTGGTGCAGATTCCCTCAGATTAAATCATTCCTCTTCTCTTTCTTTCCAGCAGAACAATAGGGCAAGCCTATGTATGGTCACTGGATTCTGTGAGGCTTGGAGTGAGCCTAATGGAACAAATTGACCATGCATAGGCTTGCACGACTGGTCTGCAAAAAAGAACAGGAAGAGTGATTCTTTAATGTGCACAGCATCGTAGCCTGAGTCTTTTCTTGAGATGATAGAGTAGTTGGCCACCATAGCACAGGTGGAGAAAGGCAGGTGTAAATGGAGTATTTTTTTTTAAAGGGGCACCTTTGCTGTCAGTGGAAACAAGAAAGAAGGCATCTTAAAGATGCAAACATTTATTGTGGCATGCCATCCATCCATCCATCCATCCATCCATCCATCCATCCATCCATCCATCCATCTATCTATCTATCTATCTATCTACCTACCTACCTACCTACCTACCTACCTACCTACCCATCCATCCATCCATCCATCCATCCATCCATCCATCCATCCATCCTTCTTTGGAGGTTTTCAAACAGAGGCTATATGGCCATCTGACAGCAATGTGGATTCTGTGAATTTAGGCAGATCATGAGAAGGGAGGGCAGGAAGGGTTGCCTCAGTGCTTAGTTCTTGTGACCCTTTCTTATATGCCCAGGGAAATGCTGATTGCCCCTTGGGGGTCAGGAAGCAATTTTTTTCCAGACTTTTGGTCATCTTCTGGGCATGGAACAGCAATCACTGTGAGTGTGAAGGGGGAGGTATTTGTGAATTTCCTGCACTGTGCAGGGGGTTGGACTAGATGACCTTGGAGGTCCCTTCCAACTCTATCTATCTATCTATCTATCTGCCTGCCTGCCTGCCTGCCTGCCTGCCTGCCTCCCTCCCTCCCTCCCTCCCTCCTGGACTCACAGTCCATAATGGTCTGAAACCTTAGCTCAGTCCTTCAAGCCTGTTGTCCTTTGGGCCAGGAACTACCAGTAGGTGTTGTTAGGTGGAGTGCAAGGCTCTCCGGGGCATATACAGGGAGAGATGGTCCCGAAGTTATGCTGGTCCCAGGCTGTGTAGGGCTTTAAAGGTCAACACCATAACCTTGACATAGATTCAGTACTCAACTGGTAGCCAGTGCAGTTGGTGTAGCACCGGTCAGGAATAGATAAGACAGATCCGTCAGTGAAGGCATACACAGAACAGAACAAGGTAGCCAGGTCTCAAGACTGCATCCAAAGTTTTTCTACTGCTTCTCCAGTCTCCAAAATGAAGAGCCAGAACCAAGGGCACAGTCTTGGCTTTTCTACTGGGCTTGAGTGCTTTTGCTATTAGCTCTGCCACCGTGTTCCCCAAGCTCCTCCCCTTGTCCCCCAGGAATATCTGGGCTCTGACCTGACTTTCCTCAATAGTAGGGCTGCCCAGCTGCTGACTATGGTAGGCAATCTTCTGCTTTTGGGGCCCTTGCTCCCACTGCCATCTGATAGAGCAATGGGAACAAAATTGGGGAGAGGACTAGTGTTGGACAATGCTCTAGGTAAAAATCATAGAGAATAGTGAAATTCCTAGACAGCTGCTGATTTTGTGCCACCTCTTCCAGGTCTACAACCAGAAGTGACATCATGCTGTTTTTCTGCCCCCCCCCCCCAATTGCTTCAGGTGATTGCCAGAGAGTAGTAGGTCAAGCCCACCAAGTCCTGCCCCTTGTATGGTCACCAGCACAAACTCAGAAAATGCGAGGAAATTTTGAGGGTGGTGCCTGGAAAGAGTGGAGGGTGGGGAGGGTGTGATATCACTTCTGGGTGAAGCCCCAGGGATATGATAAAGATCAGAGAGACTTGGGGAAATTTCTAGAAGGAAAATGAAGGCCATTTTCTGGCCAGTTTTTCTCTCACTCCAGTTTCTCGAGGGTGATTAGGGCAGAGTGTTGGGCTTTGCCTGCTGAGGTTGAGCAAAGGAGAAGCTTCACCCCTTGTCTTATAAGGCACCACCATTTTGTGGTATAAAATCTCAATGTAACTAGCTAGAATGAAGGAGAGGCTATTTTCTGTTTTCTCCTGGCTGGCTCCAGCCACAGCTGGGCTCTTCTCTGACACCACCACCCACCATCCTATTAGCGATGAAGGCGAAAACACTTGGGCCATGTCGCTTCTGCTGACAATGGACTGTGAGCTGCTAAGATCTTGAATTATCTGATAAAGGTAAGGAGGGAAGGTTGAAGGGAAAGAGAGATGCATTTGTAGAAGCCCCTCAGGGCCTTGGGGTTATGGAAGCCAGAAGTAGGTGTCATGGCTCCAGGGGCGCCGACGGGAGTTCACTTACCTGCAGCAATTGCTGAATCCTAGGCACATAAAGTGGCTGGAACTCTTATGTGGATGGAGATCAATGTAACCTTTTTAGCCCATGTAAGGCTGTTAGGCCATGGGTATTTTCTTTCCCGTGCTTATTAATCCTATTCATTTTGTTCTGCAGTAATCACAGAGAAACTGGGTTCCTTCTAACAGCAAAGAAAGATATCCCATTTTGTAAAATACAGCAACATAATTCAGTTTTAAAAAACGCTTTTGTTTCCTAAATGCCTTTCTTATTGTACCGATTCAAAAGATTTTTCCCCAGGCCTTTCTATATCTTTGCAACACTACGGGGCCTCATCTTTCAGTGGCACCTCAAGACCACAATAGGATACGCCTGTCTGGATCAGACAATCGTTCCTTCTTAGCTGTTGTTTCAGCCGTGACAACCAGATGGATGCAGAAATGCTCAAGGACAGCATGGTACTGATTTAGGGGTGTGATCCCCAATTATTTGTTTTTCACTTAATTTGTTCTTGGAAAAAAAGGTGACTTTCATTGGCTGAGGACAGGCTGGCAGTCTGCCCCGCTTTGCCTCCGCTTTAAAAGTGGAGGCAGAGTGGGCATCCAGACTGCCGCATCTGCCCCGCGGAGGCGCCCCAGACTTACCTCGTCCGGCGGCATGCTCCTCCCGCAGCAGCCGGGCACCACTTTCAAGCTGCCCCGCTTCCGGACGCCGCCCGCAGTGTGGACGCTGCGGGCAGCTTCCTTGCGGTGGCTTCTGAACGCCGCACTGCGGGGCAGTTCACCCCGGCTTGTTCTGCCGTGCTCCTGTAGCGCGGCGGAACAACAGTCTGTCCTCGACCATTATCACTTGTGTCTGTTTTCTTTATTCTATTCACTGTTTGAGGGAGGGAACATGGCATAGTATAGTGTGATCTTGTCAGATCTCAGAAGCTAAGCAGGGTTGGTACTTGGATGAGAGGCCACCAAGGAAGGCTCTGCAGAGGAAGGCAATGGCAAGCCACCTCTGCTTTTCTTTCCTTGAAAGTCCCTAGATGCAAAAGTGCCTGCAAGGCAGAAGGAAATGAAACTTCACTACCCCAGGAGCAGTTTCCAACACCTACACAAAGTGAACCATGAGGTGTCCCACACCTTTAATGAAGACTCACAGGTTCCTTTCTCACAGGGGAGGGGGAAATGATTGGTGGTGGGGTGGTACATGAATTGAACCTGCTGGTATGATGTAGTGATCAGAGTGCTGGCCTGGGATCAGGGAGCCCCAGGTTTGAATTCCCACTCATAAGAACCTAAGAACATAAGAGAAGCCAATGTTGGATCAGGCCAGTGGCCCATCCAGTCCAACACTCTGTCACACAGTGGCCAAAAACACCAGGTGCCCTCAGGAGGTCCAGCAGTGGGGCCAGGACATGGCAGTCCAGTCACGCTCAGTCATGGCAGCTTGCTGAGTGACCTTGGGCCAGTCATAGACCCTTCTCAAACTGTCTTCATAGTCCGTTTTAGTTACTGGCTGCCAATGGATTTTTTTCTGTCATTTCAGACAGACCCGTTTTAGTAGCCCGCTGCTGGTTCGTGCAAGCCTGCTTGCATTGGGTTAGCAAAGTGTAGTTGAGCCACTTTTGACAAAAAACTGCATTTTCCCAATTTCAACCCCTTTGTTGTGCTTCTGAATTGCTGGGGTGTGCTGTTTGAAATGTTCATAGCACTTCCTACAATGCCACTTCCCCACCACCACCACCACCTTTCCCCCCATGTAATCTTCCTTGGAGGGTTTTTTTTTTTGGGGGGGGGGGGTAAGTGCTATAGTGCTAAACCACTATAACATGCAAAAAAGGATGAAAACACTAAGAAAAACCCATCAACGATATGAATGTATTCTCCCCTAAATTAAAAAAAAATGTATTAAAGTATAGGCTGTTGCATATTATTTCTATTTCCCACTAATGTGTTAATTCGGTATTGAGACTGGTGGTCACAATGCAACAGTTACTGTTTATAAAATCAGCATGTTCCCAGGCACTACTCCACAACAATAATAGCTCTTGAACATGACACAATACATATGCATGGATATTATCCTACGCCCTCAGATGACATACAAAAAGTGTCTATAGACCTCCCATGACAAAATGATGTCGCTGATATAAGGCAGAAATTTTCTATGCAGCCGTGTGCAGCCAGTGTACAGCTATATGTGTTTCCCAGGTATGCCCAATTTTCAATCTCTCTTCCTCTCAGATCAAAGCAGCTGTGCACATAACCTGGAACCAAATGTCACAGAATATATTCAAAGAATGATTGCAGACCAACTGTTCTCAACCTGGGTTGAATCGGGAGGTTCTCAAACTAACTGGAGCCCCGTGCAGTATTTGGAACCAGATTTCACAGAATACAGTCGCAAAATTGTTGCAGTCCAGCGGTTCTCAGCTGATGTTGAATCAAGAGAACCTTGATTGTAGGATTCCCAGACCCCCCCGTTTGGCAGGGGTTACCCGCTTTGGGGGGGATTCAACCTGCCACTCGAAAATTGGGCAGGCGGGGCCCTCTGGCTGCGGGTCACAGCCAGCAGGACCATTCCTGTGGGGGCAGGGCTTGGAGCCCGAACATCCCCAATGTGATGTCATCACATTGGGGATGCCCTCCCCTCTGGTAAGGCCCCCCCCCAAAGTCCTCTGCTGGGGACAAAGATGGACCTGGCAACCCTAAAAAGCTGAGAACTGCTGGTCTGGTTCCAAATACTGCATGGGGTTCTAGGTTTCATGGGGCTGGAAGGTGGGGTATAAACGTTGGTCTGCAATAGAAAAGCTAGATTTGAGTCCAGTAGCACCTTACAAACCAACAACATTTCTATGGTATAAGCTTTTGTGAGTCAAAACTCCCTCGTCAGATACTATCTGGAGAGGGAGCTTTGACTCACAAAAGCTTATACCCTGAATTTTTTATTGGTGCTACTAGACTGGAATCTAGCTTTATTGTACGGGGTAGTTGTTGTGAGGATAAAACAATGTGTGTAAAAATTGTCTTGTAAGCTGCCGGGCGGGGGGGGGGTGTATAGCCCAATCTCATCAGATCTCAGAAGCTGAGCAGGGTTGGGCCCTTGGAAGGGAGACCACCAAGGAAGGCTCTGCAGAGGAAGGCCATGGCAAACCACCTCTGCTTCTCCCTTGCCTTGAAAGCCCTTTGCTGGGAGGAGTTAAGCAGGGTTGGTACTTGGAAGGGAGACCACCAAGGAAGGTTTTGCAGAGGAAGGCCATGGCAAACCACCTCTGCTTCTCCCTTGTCTTGAAAGCCCTTTGCTGGGCTCTTATAAGTCAGCTGCAACATGACAGCAATGTACACACACACTGGGGAATGAAACAGGATTTAAATATCTACATCAAATAAATCCAATCTCCTTTGACAATGATCTCACCCGTGTGGCTGGCAGCTGTGGAAAGTGGGCAGAGCACAACCGGAGAGCCGATCCGGCTTAAGAGGCCAGCAAATGTTTGTTTAGCCAACCACTTCATTAGGGGCGATCAGGATTAATCCTCTTTGTGTCTGTCTGTCCGGGCACCGGCCCCTCTGCTGCCTATGAAAACTAATTATCCGCAGCAACAAGGCGGAGCCTGCAGCTCTTGGCTTCTCTGTCTCCCTTGGCCTCCCTCCCTCCTCTTCTCTCTTCCTCAGCATCTGTCGCTAATATAACTGGCAGGGGTCTCTTGATCAGTTCAAGCCTGCGGCCAGAAATCTTCTTGCCCCCCCAACCCGCCATCTGTCATGAAAAGCGGCAAACGAATGCCAGGTGAACTGTACGCTGCCTCCGTCGTTGGCTCAGCTTCCTTTGACTGGCAGGCCTACTTTCTGGGTGCCTGGCACCAAATAAACATGCCGCAGGCCCCAGTTTTCTTGCTTTCTTTTCCCCCCCACCGGGCAAAGGTTCTGATGAAACATTCTCCGCGTCTTTCCCGTACACAGTGGCGTTGACATGGAGGCTGATGTAAGGGGGATGTGAGGCACCGTTCACGCCAGCATACAGGAAAAAAAAACTGTGAAATGCATTCGGGAAGAAAAAAGGCAAGCTTCTGTTCAGTGTTAGAAGAAGATGAAAACAAAGATGAAAAAGACATTGAAGACGACAAAGACCATGATGAAGACAATGAAGAAGATGAAGACGATGTCAAAGATGACAATGAAGATTACGAAGAAGAAGAAGATGACACCTCCTCAACTGGAGAACTCTCCGCAGTGGAAAAGAAAAAGCTGGCCACCGCCACAGGGTGAGATTTGAGATGCAGTTATAGGTTTAGAAGAACCTCAGCATTACGACACCTCAGTCCAGTCTCATCCTGAAGACCTAAAGGACTGTCTTCATCAGTATGACTGGATCCATTAATGAAGACCTTCATCTGAGGTTTGGCTCTTCCTCTTTCTTCCTTCAGAACTGATTCAGATGGTGACACTATAGGGGGAGGCCTCCCACCAGCAACCCTCATCGCCTGCCACCACTCTGAGTCATTTTACCATAGAGTCCCTGTTGATTCCTAGAGCTACCTGGTGTGTAGAATGCTGACCCCCCCCCCCCCCATGTCCCTGCCCCTGGAGCTCCTTCCTGTCGCCAGGTTCATCCTGCAGCCAGTTACAGCCAGAGGAAGTTACTTCTGCCCTCCCAAATAATGCTTTGCCGCCTGATTACAGCATGCCAGCTGTTCAGCCCCATGACTCAGAATTGGGAAGCATCTCACCATCCACCTCGTCTCCCCTGCCTCTAGAACCGTTGGAACATAGATGGAGGAGGGTTCAGCATGAGATGCTAGAAAGAAGGTTGAGTGTGCAAGTAGCAGCCCAAAGACACTTGGATCCAGACAGTGGGGATGGGTGCGCACACCTGCAAGATGCAATCCATGCCAGGTCCAGCCTGGCGACCCTAAGGAGAAGGGCTTTTCAGTTGTGGAACCCTAATGTTGGGACATCCTCCCCTACAGGGAGAGCAAGGGACAATTAAAGCCGTTCTGCACATGTGCCAAGCATTCTATTTTCCAAGCTGGTCAACAGCTTCTGGGGGTAAACAGTGCTGGATTTGTAATGGAGCCAGGCATTACTGTCAGAATCTGCTGATTCAGACAATGTATTGCTGCTGCTTACAGCTATGATTTCTGTCTTATTCCTATGCTTCTTAATGTCATGTATGTATTCCATGCTATGCTCCTATTGCCATGTATGCCTTTATGGATGCTTCTATAACACCTGCTATGTAGTTGCCCCCTCCCCTAGGTAAACCCTCACTTTGGCCAGTATGTATGTAGTCTATGTGACCCCAGGTTTATGACCCTGACCAGGCCTGGTTTGTGTAACTGTCAGAGCGGGAGGATGACAACTTCAAAGTATGGGAACAATGGGCCTCTCACACTCCTGCCTCCGCATTCCATTCATCCCGGCTGGGACTCCAAGGGAGGACAAGTCCCATCTCTTATCAACGTGCGAAAGCCTCGAGGCCAGTGATTGTTATGTGAAATGGTAACATCTAAGGGGTATGGTTTGGGAAGGGAAATTTACAACTTGACACCTCACTTTCTTTCCTGTGGGAAGCAAACGGCCAGAGACCCTTTTTGCCCGCCGTTTTTTCCCTTTAGTGATTGGCTACCTATGGGTAATTCAAACTGTCTGGAAAGGTATAATAGACCTGCTTCTGTCATATGCGTTATCTCTGACAATAATCCGAGAAGCTGTACCAATGTAGAGATTGGAAATAAAGAACTGTGTTTCATCAACAAAGATCTGATCCTTGACTACTTTGAGCAGAAGTCTCACAATTACAAGCTGGGCAAATTTGTATACTGAGCAAGGTAATTACTAACTTCAGGGACAGAGCTACTAGTTTTAATGCTTGGGGGTAAAATCCAAAGCAGGGAACAGGAAGTTCCAGACAAGCCTGAAGAAAAAGGACTGTGACTATGTTTGTGCTGAGTAGCTTCTCTGGGGAGGGTATCATAACCCTCTTCTGAAGTCATCTTTGGTGGGTACTCGTACAGTTATGAGGGGACCTTGATGCCATGGCTCTCACTCACAGCTAGAGAAAAATGCGTGCAAGAGGCTCTTCTTCAAGGGTAATCCTAGCCATACCAGGCTTGCAGTGTTTCTCAATGCAAGCTTCTTAAAATGATAGCACAAAAGTCTCAGGTGTGGGATGTTCAGACTTTTACTTTATGCTGGACCACTGCCACCATAACTGATTTCGATTCAAAGTGTTGGTACTTACCTTTATAGCCCTAAATGGCCTTGGGGCCCTCATACCTTCAGGACCGCCTCTCCCAGCACGATCCTCCCTGTCTTCTCTGATCTTCAACTCAAAATTTATTGAGGATCCCTGGTCCACAAACTGCCTGCCTTGGGTCTACAAAGGGAAGGGCCTTCTCAGTAGTGGCCTCCATCCTGTGGAACCAGCTGCCCAAAGAGGTTCCCTAGGTTCCACAGGGCATGCAAGGCTGCTCTTTTCCAGGTGGCCTTGGGGTGATTGTGATCCACCAGGCAGCTGGTTCACTTCAGCTACATCTTCACTATTCACGCATCCTACCTTGCTTGACAGCAGATCGATTTTAATGGGGATAGATTTTTAACCGTTCTGTATTTTAAAGATTATTATTGTATCTTTGCATTGTTCATATTGCTGTGTTTGAAATACTGTTAGCTGCCCCGAGTCCCATCTGGGGAAGAGGGAGCAGGATACAAATTTGATTAAATGAATGAATGAATGAATGAATGAATGAAAAAGAAGAAGAAGAGATTAGATTTATACCCCTGCCCTTCAGTCAGAGTCTCAGAGCAGCTTACAAACCCCTTTCCCTTCCCCTCCCCACAACAGACACCCTGTGAGGTAGGTGGGGCTGAGAGAGCTCTGAGAGAACTGCCTTTTCAAGGACGGCTCTTGTGAGAACTATGGCTTGCCCACAGTCATCCAGCAGGTGCAAATGGAGGAGTGGGGAATCAAACCTGGTTCTCCTAGATTAGAGTCCACACACTTAACCACTACACCAAATGGTGACATTGCCAGAGATGCTCTGCTATCCTTTGCTATGTGGCTGGAAGTGATGTCAGCATGTGATGTTCTAGCATTTGGCCAAAATGCTTTGGTTTAACCATAGCATTTTGACTGAATGCTAAAGCATCACTGAGAATGTACTGATGTCACTTCTGGTCACACAGGATGTGACATCAGTATGTTGGGATGCTGGCAATCACCTCCCCATTTCAATGTCACGTTTCTCCCTGCTGCCCAGCTGTGAAGTGGCAGAAAGGGCCCACTAGGGAAGACAGATCTCCCAACAGGTATCTGTAATCATGAAACCCGTTGGGTGACTTTGGATCGACCGATCAATCAATCAATCAATCAATCAATCCCTATCACCCTGAATTACCTCACCAGATCGTTGAGAGTCTAAGAGTGAAGAATTATATATGCTGCTCTGTTTGGTGTAGTGTCAGTCTGGTGTTGTGGTTAAGAGCACAGACTAATTTGGGAGAACCTGGTTTGATTCCCCACTCCTCCACATGTGTTACCTTGGGTCAGTCACAAGGCAAGCCCCAACCCTCACCAAGCGCAGCAATGGTGAGGGGCCCCCGATTTGCCTCCTGGAGGCAAGACGGGGGGGGGGGGCGGAGCCAGCTAGTTATAAGTTGGCTCCTCCCCCAAGTTCAGCCTCTTCGTCGGCGTGCTTCGTCGGAGGTCCTGCTTGAGAACAACCTGGTTCGGCTATCCTAGCAGGCTTTGGGGCCTCGGGGTGGTGGACCGGGTGTAGCGGCTACAATTGCCGAGCTGCTGGTCAAGAGTCTTGGTAAAAAGGCTCTAGATCAGGGCAGGTGCATTGCCCAATATGGTAAGAAGGTGGTCAGGATTATGGACACCTGTCTGGTACACAATACCCAACCCCTCGCCATAATGAAGAATGCATAACTTAAGTAATAAAGTGGTCCTTGTTCAAAGCCAAGCTTTGGTGTCGGTCTCTTTCTTGCCGGTTCGGGGGGCAAGTTCTCTCAGAGCTGTTTTCTCAAGGGCAGTTCTTGGGAGAGCTGTCTCAGCCCCACCTACCTCACAGGGTGTCTGTTGTAAGGAAGGGAAGGGAAAGGGATTGTAAGCCATTCTGAGACTCCTTTGGGTACTGAAGGGCGGAGTAGAAATCCAATCTCCTCCTCTGGGCATTTTGGATGAAGAGAAGAATGTGAAAATATCATATATATTCTACTATCATCACAGTGCTTACCAACCAAAGATATCTCGTACCAAAACAGCCCTAGACCCTCCATCGTTGCAATCATTCGACTGTCACTATGGCCATACAGTGGTGTGGAATGGTTCCACATCAACTCAAAGCCTCCATGAAATGGACCAGATGGCAAAAGAGGGGAAAGGGGGAAAGCAGGCACATCCAGAAGTCCATCTTCAGAAATACCTTTTTCTGCGGGAGACTAGAAAGTGTCCGTAAATGGGCCCGGTTGTTTGTTCCACGATTGTCCTCAAAACTCTCTGGCACTTTGCTCTTTTCTTCCAGTGATTATTCCCCTCTCTTGAGATTTAAGCTCCAGCTGGCAGGAGTTCAGCATGTGCTATTAACAGAGACAGAGACGAGGCAGACTCAAAAATCACTTTGGCTCCCCTTCGGAGTGCTCGTTCCCAGAGGTCTTGAAATGCTGCCGGGCACTCCCCCCCCCGCCCCCCCCGGAGTATGCACCGTTGTCTAGACAGTTGTCTTCACCAGTACCAGTCTGCTCCCGTCCAACCTCTTCTCTCATGGTGGCCAAACTTTGCTTTCAGCAGAGATGCATTTTTAAAAGGTTTGATCTACTTTAGAAGCCCTTAAGGCTGAATTCCGGATGCTACCCGTGTTCCCATACAATATGTAAGGAGTGAAGCTGACGCTTCCCAGAGACTGGCTGAAACTAGGACTGAGACAAACAGCCAGTAACTAGGACTGAGACACACACACACAAACACATTTTACCACTTTGTTCACTTTGGGGTGATTTTTTTCACAGGCTCTGCCATAGAGAGCAAAATGCTTATCCCAAAAACTCATTATGATGATAACATTTTGCTCTTCTGCTGGGTGGTGTGCTCATCATGTATTTATTTAGGCATTTATACCCTGCTTTTATCCTTGCTGGGGGACCCAAGGTGGCTTACAGCAGCTTTCTCCCTTCCTCCATTTTACATAACAACCTTGTACGGAAGGTTAGGCAGAGACACTGTCCCAAGGTCACCCAAGGAGCTTCCGAGGCAGAATGTGGCTTTCAGCCTGGCTCTTCAGGAGCCCAATCCAGGCCTGTAGCTACAGTGGAGTATTTCAGGGCCTGGCCCCCTGACTTCCATGCGGCCCCAGCCCCCCCACCCCGGCTCTCTGCGCCACCCAGAGGACTCCCAACTCTTTGGGCCACCTAGAGGACTCCCCATCACCACACCTCCCCCAAACACGGCTTGCTTCCCCACATAGGTAAGAAGAAGAAGAGAAGATACTGGATTTATACCACACCCTTCACTACCCAAAGGTGTCTCAGAGCGGCTTACAATCTCCTTCCCCTTCCCCTCCCCACAACAGACACCCTGTGAGGTAGGTGGGGCTGAGAGAGCTCTGACAGAAACTGCTCTTTTTCAGGAACAGCCATACCAGAGCTATGGCTTGCCCAAGGTCATCCAGCAGGTGCAAGTGGAGGAGTGGGGAATCAAACCCGGTTCTCTCAGATTAGAGTCTGTGCACTCAACCACTACACCAAACACCACAAAAGTAAGTTTTTTAAAAATTTTATTTTGTGATTTCAGTGCCCCCCTGACTTATTTAAAGGCTCCCCAAAATATAAAATCCTGGCTATATCCCTGGCCTAATCTATCCAACCATTACGGGACACTTTTTTCCCACCAAACATTTGTTATTACCTCTTAAACATCAGTAGGGAGATAAAATCCATTGTCTCTATGGCATCATCATAAGCCAAAACGAGGTGAGGGCAGGTAGCATTTCCTTCAGTCTCTTTTAAATCCATGCCGTTACTGCGTTGTCTCAATAACTTTTCGGAGTCTATAAAATCATGGGTGCTGTTATCTGAGATTACATGCATGCTAGAGAAAATGCTTGAGTTGTGTCCACTGAGGGGCAGGCAGGACATGTGCAATTGGACTTCACAGGCTTTGCAACCTAACCTGTATGGTCTTCAGAGGACAAAGGAACATGTTTTGCTTGTATCCACTGGCAGGCAGGCAGGCAGGCAGGCAGGCAGGATATCAGAGAGAGTGAGGAACAGAGGGTGACACCTAGATCTTCTAACCATGATAAGCAGTCTACCTGCCTAACAGACAGACTAGGAAGGGAGATCTAAAGGGTAAGGCTTTGAACTCCTCCTCAGCTCATCCACCATACCAAGCAAGATTAAAGCGTTTAGCAACTTGGAAGGATTAGACAATTGTGGCCGACAGGGTGGCCCCATGGGGCTCAGCTGATACATGGAGATATCTGCAAGAATCTTTCTGGGTTCGACTGTGCGGATCAGATACGAGCTGTTAGGTTCAGTACCAAACAACTTGAATGCCTATGGAACTGTTTTTGCAAAATTGCATGCCCCCAAATGTTGCTGATCAAAACAGATTGGCAGCCGCTGACCTTGCTAAACGCTAAACACTAAGCCATTGAGACAACGCAGTAACGGAGGTGGTGGCAGCTACAAGCATGGACGGCTTCAAGAGGGAATTGGATCAACATATGAAGCAGAGGTGGCTATTAGCCACAGGGTATAGATAGGATCCCTCAGTCTGGGGCAAGTGAGGCTCTGTATTCTTGGTGCCTGGGTGGGGCAACAGTGGGAGGGCTTCTAGTGTCCTGGCTCTAGTGGTGGACTTCCTGAGGGCACCTGGTGTTTTTGGCCACTGTGTGACAGAGTGTTGGACTGGATGGGCCATTGGCCTGATCCAACATTGACTTCTCTTATGTTCTTCTCCATTGTGGCCCCCATCTTGTGGAATGCCCTGCCTGAAGAGGTCGTGATGGCTTCCACTTGCATGGCTTTCCACAAGAGGGCTTTTCTACACAGGCAATAGAGTCACACTGTGTTAAGTGTTTCACAAAGTCACTTGGAGAAATTATTCGGGACTGTGGTCTATACTACTGTATATAGCTTGTTTAAACTAGGACCCTATTAGGAATTTTGCATCATTTAATCAGGTTAATACTTATGCTTTTCCTCAGTTCTGTTTTTAGACTTCTGATTAGTTCTATAATCCTATTCTTTTTTTCTGAATATATTTTTATTTTAGAAAGTAAGGTAGTAAAAAAAAGATACAGACAGGGGGGGGAAGGATTATATAACAGGAAAGGGATTGTATGATAAACCATATATAACAAGGGATATTACAGACTGCTAAACATATCTAATATAAAACAATTCTCATTTCCCCCCAACCCTAATCCTGTTGCATTGTTCATTCAATGTCCCATCCTGTCGATTGTATTGACTCACTCTGTGTAATCCACCTTGAGTCCAAGTGAGAAAGGTGGACTATAAATGGCATAAATAAATGAATGAATATTCCAACTGATACCGAATGGTGGGACTCTTTTAAAAAAAAATGCACATTCATTTATGACTGGTTATGAACCAGTCAGTTCCTGTCCTGCAACCTTTTCTGGTGGGAGGAGTCTGTTTGCTGGCCCTATGGACAAGCTTGCCACTGGCTCCACCAATCTCATTTTGTAGCTGGCATAAAAGGACTTTCACGGTTCCCATTCTTAAGACCTCTGATGATCACGCACCAGAAGATTCCTCTGCCGAGGAGGTGCACTTTAATAGTTCAGGGGGGGCTTGCCTCCATGAGAACAACCAGTCCCCAAGAAGGGGTGGAGTCAGATGAGGACAAAGGGACAAAAAGCCTGGAGGAGTACTGGTGGTGGGGTGTGTGCAAGAAGGAGACGGAGAAGACAAGTGAGAATGGTCCTGGGGTCATCTGTCAGATCCAGGTCCGCTGGGTCTCTTCGTGCTTGGTAGGTTTCTCCTGCTTCTCAAGTCTCCGGATAAGAGCTTGAGTGGCTACTCATCCTGGAGGTGGAACTGCAGACCTGGTTGTTACTGTGCAGCAGCAAAAGGAAAGAAATAGCTATTCAGTGTCTGCCAGTTCCCTGGGATGGAAACTCAGAGATATAATGATCCCGTGCCCGGGGGAGATGTCACACTGTTTTTTTTGTTTTTGTTTTTTTTTAATGACGGATGACTGTTGATTTAAACAAATCCTTGTTGAGAAGATCAACGATAATGCAAGCAGGGGGTGGGTGGGCTGTGTTGGGTTGTTTGAGCATGCGCATGCGCGGACAATGGATAGGACTGCACTGCACTTTTAAGAAGAATATGGCAAAGCAACCGGCCAAACAGCCATAACGGGTTGATGAACAGCACATCTAAAAATCACCTCTCTGTTTGGAATGTATGAACGAGATGTTAGTCAAGCCAATGGACATTTAGGCATAAGAATGTAAGAAGAGCCTTGCAGGATCAGACCAATGCTCCATCTAGTCCAGAATTCTATCTTACACCGCGGCCAACTAGTTCCTCTGGAAGGTCAACAACATGCCATTAGAGGCCGAGGCCTTCCCAGATATTGGCTCCTAGCACTGGCATTCAGATGTTCTCTGCCTAGATGTGGAGGTTTCCTTTAGTCACCATGGCTAGTAGCCACTGATAGCCCTATCCAGTGTTCCCTCTAAGCTGCATTAGTGTGAGCTATGTCACAGTTTTTTAGCCTCCAACTCACACGGTTTTGTCTTAGCACAGGAAGGATGGCTCCAGACTGAGCAAACTAATTCATGCGGTAGCCAAATCGCTCGCTCACAGCTTTAATGCCAGAAGCTCACAAAGCAGAATTTTTTTGCTCACAAGACTCCACAGCTTAGAGGGAGCATTGGCCCTATCCTCCATGAACCTGTCTAATCCCCCTGTAAAGCTGTCTATGCCTGTGGATATCACTTCACCCTCTGGAAGCAAATTCCACATTTTAATCACTTTTTGTATAAAGAAGAATTTCCCTTTGTCCGTCCTGTATAGACATCCCTTGACTCAATGGCATCTTCTACTGTTGGCTCTTCCTCTGCCTGGCTGTGCTCCACCATGCCAACCACCCCCACGGTGTTGAAGGTGGAATCCGAAAATAAGAGCAGAATGGAAAGGGCCTTATTTGAGGCAAACTGAAAAGAGGCAAAGTGTTTGAACAGACCGTGGCTTCCATCAAGATGCTGAATGAGACGGTCAAATCTTAGTCACTTTTGAAAATCGGTAAGTAATAGGTCCTGAAGAACTTGCTCCTGTTTGAATGATGAACCTCGGCTGGTCCACACTAAAAATTCTATTCTCCAAGCTGATGGCAAACCGCAAGCGATTTTCTGGGCGAGACAGAAAAAATGGTTCCAGGTTTGTTTCAGAACAGTGTTAAATCTGCAGTGGTTGGAGGTTATTCTTTTTTTCCCCCCAACCTCCAATTTCCCAGAATGGGTTTCTGTTAGGCTTTCCATCAAAAGGAACCTCCCCCCCCACTGCTTGTTAAGGAAGCTTAAATTTAACTCAAATTGTCCTGTGTTTTGAAGCAAAAATTGGCAAAAAAATCTTTCTTGCTGGAACATTTATCAACCACAGAAAAGCTCTTCTTTCTTTGCTAAAAATGATTCCCTTATAGACTTAAAATATAATAAAAGAAAAAAAAATCTCACAGTTACTTGTCTTACTTTTTGTGGGAAGAGGGGCTGCTTGCAAATGTTATTCATTTTCAAAATGGCAATGCAGCATCCATTAGCTATCCCAATATACTGATATGAATTCCACCCATATTTTTCCATTGGCCTCTGTTCTCTGCCTGACCATCTTAATCCAATTCCCAATTAGAAAATAACTGGGAGCTAGAAAGGTGTAGAATAGGCACTGGGGAGGAGGTGTGCGTAGTTAAATCAGAACTGCAGTGCATCGCTGATTCAAGAAACTCCAGAAAAATTCTTCCAGATCTGATCATACTTCTCATCAGGGCTCTTGTTGTAGAAAAAGACCAGCAGGAATTCATTAGCATAATAGGCCACACCCAACAGCAGAAATACATTAGCATATTAGGCCACACCCCATACCGTGCGGGGGGGGGAGAGAAGGAAAGAAGGAAGGAAAGAGGGAAAGAAAGAGAGAAGGAAAGGAGGAGGAAAGAGGGAAAGAAGGAGAAAAGGAAAGAAGAAGGAAAGAGGGAAAGAAAGAGGGAAAAAGAAGGAAAGAGGAAAAGCAAGAAGGAAAGGAGGAAAAGAAAGAGAAGGAAATAAGGAGGGAAAGAGGGAAAAGAAGGGAGGCAGGAAGGGAGGGAGGGAGGGAGGGAGGGAGGGAGGAAGGAAGGAAGGAAGGAAGGAAGGAAGGAAGGAAGGAAGGAGAATGAAAAAAGAAGGAGGAAAAGAAAGAGGGCAAAGAGATGGGGGGAGGGAGAGGCTCTCCTACCCCCCATCAATTCCCCACTACCCCCTCCACCCCTGATCAAGCCCCGGCCACACATACCCCTGATCACGCTCCCACTGCCGCCACCCCACACCAACACTTACCAGAAGCAGGGAGGGCAGAGAGGGAGGACCTGTGAACTCCAATGAGGCCCATTCCCACCAGCACCATGCACTTAAAGGGAGCTTGTGCACAGCATTGCAGGGGCACCTGATCTTGGTGTGGAGGCCCTTTCCCTTGCTCCCTTTAAGTGCAGGGAGCCGGAAGGCCTCCAACGCCCAATCTCCACTTGGGGTGGGGTGGGCTCGGACACCAGCCGGAATACTATTCTGATGCATTCTGGCCCCAAAAGAGCCCTGCTTCTCATTACAGTGCCAGCATGGTATACTGGTTGGAGAGCTGGACTATGCATTGGGAGACCTAGGTTTGACTCCATACTCTGCCACAGAAAGTTGCTGGGTAACCGTGGGTCATAAGAACATAAGAGAAGGATCAGGCCAATGGCCCATCCAGTTCAACACTCTGTCACACAGTGGCCAAAAATACCAGGTGCCATCAGGAGGTCCACCAGTGGGGCCAGGACACTAAAGCCCTCCCACTGTTGCCCCCCCCCCCAAGCACCAAGGATACAGAGCATCACTTGCCCCAGAATGAGAGTTTCTATCTATATCTTGTGTCTAATAGCCACTGATGGACCTCTGCTCCATATGTTTATCCAGTTCCCTCAGTCCATGCTTGTAGCTGCCACCACTTCCTGCAGCAGGGAATTCCATGTGTTAATTACTCTTTGGGTGAAAAACAACTTCCTTTAATCTGTCTGCTCATTAATTTCATGGAGTGCCCACGAGTTCTTGTATTGTGAGAAAGGGAGAAAAGGACTTCTTTCTCTATTTGCTCTATCCCGTGCATAAACAATCAATCTATCAATCAGTCTAGTGTATTACAGCAAGAGCCAGTAAAACAGTTCAGTTCTTATATAAGAGAGATTAAAACAGTAACAACATAGCAATAGTATAAAAACATTAACAGAATAAAATTAATAAAATTAGTAAAATAAAATAAGAATAAGAGAATCATCCATTTTTTTCCAGCTAAAATAAGTTTATGTTTCCTAATAGCTAAGAAACAAAAAATTCTCCACAGTATAAGTCACTGAACTCTAAACATCATCTAGAAGGAATCTGCGCAGGACTTCTGGCCTAAAATCATGATAAAGAAGAAGAAGAAGAAGAGATTAGATTTATACCCCGCCCTTCACTCACTTGGAGTCTCAGAGGGGCTTACAAACTCCTTTCCCTTCCCCTCCCCACAACAGACACCCTGTGAGGTGGGTGGGGCTGAGAGAGCTGTTTCCCAAGCTGTCCTTGAGAGAACAGCTGTGCCAGAACTATGGCTTGCCCAAGGTCATCCAGCCAGGTGCAAGTGGAGGAGTGGGGAATTAAACCCAGTTCTCCCAGATTAGAGTCTGTGCACTTAACCACTACACCAAACTGGCTCTCAAGACTGCAGAGGGTTAAATCTAGACAGAAGGGGTAGTATACGGTGATCTCGTTCCTCCTGATAAAATCTGCAGAACAGGAGGACATTAGTAACTGATCCCACCATATTAGCCATGCATGGGCATAGATGTTCACGCATTGGAACACTGATAGACCACTGCTCCATATGTTTCTCCAATTCCCTCCACCCATGCTTAAAGCTGCCACCACTTCCTGCGGCAGGGAATTCCACACATTAATTACTCTTTGGGTGAAGAAGTACTTCCTTTAATCTGTCTGCTCATTAATTTCATTGAGTGCCCAGGAGTTCTTGTATTGTGAGAAAGGGAGAAAAATACTTCTTTCTCTACCTGCTCTATTCCATGCAAAATCTTGTAAACTTCGGTCAGTCACTGTTCCAGCCTACCCCAGGGTTGTTAGCCCCCAGGTCCTAGGGAGGATTCCCCAGTTTCGGGGGCATCTCCCTGCTGCAGAGCAGCTGGCCAGTGGGGGAAACCCTGCCCTTAAACAGGGATGTCAATGTTTTGGCATCACCTGGAAGTGATGTCATCACATTGGGGATGTCACGCAGCAGATACTCCAGTCTGGGGCAAACTATGATCTAAGCAAAGGTGACAAACAAGCAAGTATTGGAGTGCATAAAACCAGACATGTCATTGGAAGGCAAAAATCATAAAACTCCAACTGACTTATTGTGGCCATGCCATGCAGAAGAACTCAGTAGAAAATGCAATTATGATTGGATTAGTTAGCTGCAAAAGGAAACTGGGCCATCAAAGAACACGGTGGCTAGACACCACAAAAGTCAACACCAGCCTGAGCATGGAACGGCTCAAAGAAAAAGTGCAAGATCAGAAGACGTGGAGAGAGCTGGCCCATAGAATCACCAAGAGTTGGACGCGACTAAACGGCCAACAACTACAAGAACATGGTTTAGGCCCAATTTTATCATGGAGTTTGCCCCCAAACCAGAGTGCCCCCTGCACAACTTTCCCACCTACCCCCGGAACGCCCCCCAAATCCCCCCACCAGAGCAGTGAGGGGACCTGGCAACCATAGCCCACCCTATCTCACAGGGTTGTGAGAATAAATGGAAAAAGGAGAGAATGTTGTGAGTCACTTTAGAGTCCCCCTCAGGAGAAAAGTGAAGTATAAATGAAATATTTTTTTTTTAATGGGAATAAACAACATGAAATGAACTTTAGACTTGAAAGAGATTAATTTCTGGAGTATATGAGAATGGATCTTTCTGGAATCATTTGAAGGCAACTTACAGACATTCATAGCACCAGTGGAGGGTCCCTCCACAAATCTGCAAAACAAAACAGGAGGCTTTTATAGTTCTTTAAAGAAAAAAAAGACAAGCAAACAACAGCCTTTTATTTATCTGAAAGAACTAGTCGCGGTGCAGGGAGCAGCTGATTATTAGAACGGTGCAGGGGCGGAAGGGTTAAAAGCCTTCTTCTTTCTTGAAATCCCTTCTTCTTCTTTATCCTCTTTGACACTGGGAATTGCTGTAATTTGAACTGAAAAGACAAATAGAGATCGGATCTCTCTGGCACATGTAGGGATGCCAGCCTCCGGATGGGACCTGGGGACCCCCTGGAATTACAGCTCATCTCCAGCCTACAGAGATCAGTTCCCCTGGAGGAAACAGATGCTTTGGAAGGTGGAGTCTATGGCATTGTACCCCACTGAGGCTCCTGTCCTCCCCAGGCTCCACCCCAAATCTTCAGAAGTTCCCCAGCCTGGATCTGGCAACCCTACGGAGTTCCACCATGTTAATTTCACTTGGGATGAGTGAATGGGCTAGTTCTCTGATGAAAAATAACCACACAGAAGGCAAAAATCACAGTTACCTGTATTGCAGACCTATTTTTCTTCCCTTTACTGGAGCTCAGATAAGCTGAAAGGAGGAGGGGTGTCCTGATGAAGGACATGGTGCTGTAAGTAAGAGAATTAAACTCCACTTTTTCTTAGCACCATGGCTCTGAACCATATCTCAACCGCCCCATTCCCCCTATTTTTGTAGCTAAAGTATATTTGGGGCGATTTAAATGCAGACCCCCAAAATCCTGAATGTTTTGGTCCCAAGATTTCTGGTACTCACGATTCAGATATTTTGATATACCTGAGTTTTGTGCACGTCTGCAGTTTAGCTCCCTTACGGACTCCTGGATTATGGCTCTGCATATTATTGTGGGCGAATGGACTCCTGGCAGAAGAGCATCTCCTTCCTAATCCCTTCAAAATGGGCATGTCTCTTTAAAACCTCGGTCAGCCATTTCTCCCCCACTCCCTTCCAATAGACAGATGTGTTTTGACCTCAATCTTCCCCGGTGGCTTAATTTCAAAATAGCCTCTGTCAAATCCACATTTTGCAATATTTTCTTTTCCAAATCTGGGCAAGTAGACAACATCATTCACAGCGTGCCACGGCATCTAAAAATAAACTGTCCCCAATATATAAACTCATTACAGCTCCAAAACCAACACACACAGCATTCTTTGAAAGGGGAAAAGACAGAAGGAAGGACAAAAACCCACTTCCATGCTCTTTTGACTTCTCTTGCATTAGGAACAGAGGACACTTTTGTCTCTTGCAGCATAAATAAGATGGCGTTAGTATTGCTGATTTGGGGGATCATCATACTGAGGCTCAGAAGGAGGGCTGCCGTGCTCGCCACCAAATTTGAAATGAGCATTGAAATTCTCTGGCACAGACTGGAGTCCAAGCTGGAGGAAAAATCCCTTTTGCCTCTGTCTTTTTTGTTAGTGGAGAAGGCCTAGACACTGGTAGGGAGGGGTTGCAAACAAGTCTGTGGGATAGACAGGCAAACTGTGGGTTTTTCTTCCTGTTTACTCTCCTGTCTCTGTTCCTTTGATGTAGACTCATAGGGTGTGATCACACTGATGGCTTGGTACGATATGAGGCCACCTCTAATTGTCCTGGTTTAAAACATTGAGAGGCATATCATACAGACAGCATGCCCTGCTGCGGGTTATCTATGCAGACACACCATGGTCAAGTATCCACATTACTGCCATAGACGTCAACTACAGGGGGGGCTTGAGGGCTCAAGCCACCCCTGAAATTTCCCGAGGGGGACTGAGCCTCCCCCAGGAAAACGGAGCACCCTCCGCCGCGCCTCCCAGAGCCCTTCCTAGGGCAGCCTAGAGCCCTCTCTCTCTCTCCCCCCACCCCCTGGCCTGGCCACTCCCCCTGGCCTCTCTCTCTCTCCCCCCACCCCCCGGCCTGGCAACTTCGTCCCTCCCTCCGTCTGTCCAGGGGCCAGCTAAGCAAATGCCCAGCCGGCCCCTGGACAGAGGAAGGGAGGGACGGAAGCAGGAGTGGTAAGGCGGGGGGGGAGGTGGCAATGGCAAGGACATGCATGCACGCAAGAGCCCCCCCCCCCCCCCCCGGAATTTAAAAAATTGACGCCCCTGATTACTGCAGCGCCTCAGTCCCCGAGCTCACTGTCTGGTCCTTTTTTTAAAAAATGCAGGTGGGTGGGTGTGCATATTCACTCATGTGCATACAGGCAAAAACTCCAAAGAAACTCCCGCAGCAGCGGAAATGGATCTGCAGCTTCAGACCACCCGTCCGTTCTGCGCACACTCTAGTGTCCCCTCTAAGCTGAGTTAGTGTGAGCTAGCTCACAGTGTTTTAGCCTCCGGCTCGCACATTTTTGTCTTCGCTCAGGAAGGATGGCTCCAGAACAAACTAATTTATGCAACAGCCAAATCGCTTGCTCAAAACTTTAATGCCAGTAGCTCACAAAGTCGAATCTTTGCTCACAAGACTCCACAGCTTAGAGGGAGCACTGGTGCACTCCCCTGCGTTCAGACATCCAGCCGTATGCAATGAATGTGCAGGAAAATGAAAACACCACTTGCGATGTGGTGCCTTTTTAACCTGGCTCCAAGTCATCCTATGATGGGGTGAATGTGCCCGGGGAATGCCTGACAGAAATGGCTGTGTGACTGCACCCATTCGATCTGGAGGGGAGGAATGGCTATGTCGGGCCAAATTGCTTGTGTGAGCACACCCATAGATTGCAGGGAAATTGCCTTCCTTCCTTCCTGGGTGTTGCCTTCTGACACATTTCCGGTATGTTAGGGGGTGTGGCATATGCAAATGAGTTATGCAAATGAGTTATGCTAATGAGCTCCTGCACCTCTTTTTCTATGAAATGACCCCTGAGTTATTAGTCTTGAAACTGCCAAGTGGTTCTGTGTAACTGTGTAACTCTGCCACCACACCGAGAACAACAGGCTTCTACTGTGTGTAGCCAAGGTGTACCCTGCTAAGTTGAGAAGGGATACTGGACTAACTAACCAGTTACTCCTGACATTCCTCTCCCCAGGTAATTCCCTCCCACACACTTACATGGCTAAGGAGGCAGCTGTTGCAGAATGGGAAAGAAGCAGGAGGGCAGAGTATCTATCCTTCCTTTTTTCCTCTCTCCAGGGTGCCTTGAAAGCTGTTTCACCAACAGCTGAGGCAATAGGAGCCTAGAGAAATTACTATGACTACTTGCCACGGTGGCTCAGAGGTTAAGATGCTGAATTGCAGACCGGAAGGTCCGTAGTTCGGCAGTTCAAGACCCGAGTGCCACGTGACAGAGTGAGCTCCCATCTCTGGGCCCAGCTCCTGCCAACCTAGCAGTTTGAAAGCAGGAAATTGCAAGTAGATAAATAGGTACCGCTTCAGTGGGAAGGTAAAACAGCATTTCATGTGCCTGGGCGTCTAGTCATGCTGCCCACATGACCACAGAGAAGTCTTCGGGCAGCGCTGGCTCTTTGGCTTGGAAATGGAGATGAGCACCACCCCCTAGAGTCAGAATCGGCTAGCTTTTGAGCAAGGGAAATCTTTACTACTTCCACTACTCCACTACTACTATCCTTATCATTATCATTGATAGGCTGCCTGTCTCACTGAGGCTCAAGACAGAGTACCAAATGTGACAGACAGTTCAGTCAGATGGCAAGGAACTCCAAGAAACAATGCAGTAGAACAAGGATTACAACACTGCATAACACTGCCAGCAAAACAACAACAACAACATAAACCTGAGGCAACAAAAACTGCCCGAAGCGGGACATGCCATCATGAAGAAATGGGGTGAGAAAGGTAGAGGACATTGCAATAAAAAGAAAGGCCATATCCAGAGTTCATTTCGTAGAAAAAGAAGTGCAGGAGCTCATTACCATAACTCATTTGCATAACATATTTGCATATGCCACACCCCCCAACATACCAGAAGTGTGTCAGAAGGCAACACCCACCCCTCAGGCTCCACTCCACAGGTGAGTGAAACTGACCTGCTCTTCCTCCATTCCCTTCCCCACCAGGTTTCAAGTAGACTGGAGATACCCAGGACATGTGCACCACCCATCCCTTTCCCTTCCCCTCCCCACAACCTGTGAGGTAGGTGGGGCTGAGAGAGGTCTTTTGAGAACTGCTCATGAGAGAACAGCTCTGAGAGAACTTGTGACTGGCCCAAGGTCACACCAGCAGCTGCATGTGGAGGAGTGGGGAATCAAACCCGGTTCTCCCAGATTAGAGTCCAACTCCTGACCACTACACCAAACTGATGGGGTGGAAGCTGCTGAAGGGTTGGTGAAATTTCTCCAGTACTTATGTGCCATGTGCCCAGATAAAAAATGGTATACTTAGAAAATGTATATGCCACCTTGAGCAAGTCTCTGGAAAAGCAGCACACAGTCATAAAAGGAACAATGATAAAATTATCAATATTAAAACAAAACATTAAAATCAATAAAGACCCTAGCAGGGCTTTCCCCGGGGCGCTGCGCCTCTGCACTGCTCGGGGAAGCCGAGGAGGGGGCGGGGCTTGGTCATGTGCCCGCCCCCTGGGCTCCTCACTCCTGGAGCTGCGCTCCTGTGCGCTCCCACTCCAACGGACCCCTGGCCATATCTACTATAAACATGGTATATATATATATATATATGACAATACTATGTGTTATGGAAGTGACCTCCATAGACCTTGACATCCTACTGCATGGGGAAACGTTTGGGCGAGGGGAAGGGACAGAATCAGAAACTTCCTCAGGCTTTCTGTTCTCATCAAGGATTCTGAAGTCCAGAGCTGGGCTTTCCTTATTTTTTTTTTAAAGCTCAGTCTAATAAACTGAGTTCCAGATCAAGCCCAGAGATCAGGTCCATCACTAATTCTTATTACGATGATACTACATTTTGTGGGCTTCATTTTCCTAGTGCCAGTTGTCATGGGAGGGTGGCATAAAGCTTTAACAAGAAGAGCCATACTCCCCTAAGGGAAAAGTATCCCCTGAAAAAATGTAAACCCCGCCCCCCAGAACGATGGGTCATGCATCATGCTGAGGGTTCTCTTCTCTCCATCAAAATATCAACCAAAACAGGAGAATCCCTCTTCACACAAAGGTGAGAGGCGTCAGGCTTTTTGGCTCAGCCCTAATTACTGTCAATATCAATCTCAGGAATTCTGAGAACTTCAACATAACCGTGGGTGCCAGGCAAAATTATCTTGATCGGACGCCTTGTTTACCTGCAACTTGAGCTCCTTCGCCACTTTGCCTCACTGTTGGCTGGATGTGCTTGCCTTGAATGCCATGCTGATGGATGAATAATGGTTTAAGGTGCTTTGAGAGGGGGAAGTGAAACATAAATATCTAAGTAAATACACTGGTGAATAAGCTGTACTTGGCACTTCACTTTGTCAGCTTTTGGCCACTTTTACATTTACATAAACCCAGGCTAGCCCAATCGCATCAGATCTTGGAAGCTAAGTAGGGCTGGCCCTGGCTAGTATTTGGATGGGCAATCTCCAAGGAATAACAGGGTCATGACACAGAGGCAGGCAATGGCAAACCACCTCTGAAATGTCTCTTGCCTTAAAAACAAATCTAGGTCAACACCTAGGGATGCATAACACTAAAGAGCTAGAACTTCTGGCTGCCAGACAATCTTAGGATCTCCTGGCTATTCTACACACAATGCCATACAGTACTACTGCTTCTTCTTCTACTACTACCACTACTACTACTACTACTACTACTACTACTACTACATTTGCATAGTCCAAAAAGTAAATTGTCTCTATTAGTAGAGAAGAAGCACATATCCTTTAGGGTCATTACAGAAACCTACTTGTCAAAAACAAAATTATTCGCACTTTGTCCCCTTTTGTGCTTGCATAGTTGGACACATCATTTAAATGGCCTACAGTAAATATATTGCCTGTAATTTCCAGGAAGCAGTGCTCAAATGCTCATGCACCAATTGACCCCCAATCAGGACAATTTAGTTGCTTATCGTCTTAGTTATCCGTGTAGATAATGCATGCCAACAAGACTACATTATGACAAATCCCAAAATCCTTCTGTTTAAGCTGCATAAAAGATTTAAATCATGGTAGGGGTTTTTTACACATGAGGAAACTATAAGTCCCATCAGGGTGTGTAACCAATGCATCAGCTGATAAGGACCCGTTTAACTCAGTAGCCATTGACAGATACTGAGTGATGCTGTCATAAAGCACACAGAGATATCGGAATAGGAAGTCTCATATCAAAATGACACTTTCTTTTCCTTTTAACAAATGGAGTTGAAAGTAGCGTCAGGGAGAAGCAGCTGTGATAAAACTGCATTTAACTGTGCTTGTACACTTGTCCTTTCTCCTCAGTCAATCATGTGCAAGCTATTTGCATGCAACCGAACAATGGCTCAAACATTTGACACCAATGACCATCAACTGCAAGCAGGACATGAACCAAACCGACAAGTGATCAAGCATTCTGTAAAACTATCAAACTGCTCATCCCTGCTGGCCCAACCTGAAAATCACTGTTTCTATTTTCACTTCCGCCTCGGGCAAATCAAACCCACCTGCCTTTATTTTCATGCTGTTTTCTTACTCTTCATTCTGATTTTTTCTCATGACAGCTTATGCATTTTCCAAGGGGATTTTTGTTGTGCATATAAATGACACATGACATAACGACAATGTAATGACTGAAAAGAAACAAAATGGACATGAAACACCATGAAAGTCGGTAGAATGAAAACGAACATGAGGACAACAGGAGCAAGCATAAAGTAACAAAAGAAAGGCAGGTTTGTACATCCCTGTTATGTGTCTCCACCAAAGTCATCCTCTATTGCACCTCAGCCCATGAGAACGCTTCCCTACCGGCATCTGAGTCCACTTCATGCCTCTCTTTGTCTCTTTGAAAGCATGTGCCACAAATCATTTAACCACAACGAGCATCTGAGCACGTTTGTCTTTTTTGCTCTGACTCTGGAACCAAAGCCGCAGGGAGTAAATTCAATCCCCTGCCAGAATGGCTGTGGAAAGCAGCAATGGCTCTGCTTGGAAAGTTATGAACCAGTTAGGAGGGGTACCAAGCTGGCTTAACTCCTGCTGAATGATGGGATAAACTTTCCCGAGTGCTCCATCTTCGCCAGGGCACAGCCATTTCCCAGCCATTAGCCCCCTGCCGGAGTTTCTAAACATGGGCGCCAAAGCAAACACCCCTGCTACTAATGAGACAGGCCTCTCTTGAGCTGACAAATGCCCTCTCCTCTTCTCCGTCCCTGCTGATTCCTGCTGAGCATACATACTTTAATTTGTCAGGCACCGGTGGAAGTTTTTGTACCCCGCATAGTGCCTTGCCCTGCAGAGTTATGGAAAGGTCACCCACCACACATGCAACAACTCTGAAAATTGGGGGGGGGGGGGAGGGAACAGCAATCAAAACTGTGACATTTGGGTTGCTAAGTCTACCTGGCATTTTCAGCCTTCTTCCTTCATCTCCTGCTCAAGGTCTTCAAGGAAAGAACGTCAATCTCAGGGCGAAGGGCCAAATGCAAAGGGATCTATTTGCGCTAGCTAATTACGCCCATCTAGTCACCCGGCATAGCCAAGCTGATGGGCAACAGATTCAGGACAGAAAAAAAAGGAAGTGTTTCTATATTCAACAAGTATGTGAATCATTGCTGGTAGGAATAGAGATGACAATGAACACAGATGGCTTTAGAAGGTTTTAGATAGAGGCATAGTGGTGGGTCCATCAGTGGCCATGATGATTAAAGGGGCATTCCCATATTCAGAGGTAGTAAAAGGCTGAATGGGAGAGGGAAGGTGGCACGGTATAGCCCTATCTCATTAGATCTTGGAAACTTATCAGGGTCGGTACTCAGAAGGGAGACCACCAAGGAAAACTCTTAGGCTGTGATCACACTGGCGGCTTGGCGTGATATGGTGCCGTGTCTAACTGAACCAGTTGAAAGTATCGCGGGGCATATCAGCCACACAGCACACCATGCTGCAGGCTACCTACGGAGACATCCTGCGATCAAGCATCCGCATTATTGTAGCGCATCAGCCACGGAGCACATCGCCAACATTTTTTCAAAATTCATGCGTCTTCAGTGACAGAAAGGATCTGCAGGTTCAGACTGCCAAATCCATTCTGTGCACGCTCCCTCGTGTTCAGACATTCAGCCATGTGCAATGAATGCACAGAGAAACAAAAGCACCTCTTCAGAGGTGGTGGCTTTTTAACCTGGCTCCAAGTCGTCCTCTGACAGGGTAAGTATGCTGGGGGAATGCCTGACAGCTGTGGCTGTGTGATCAGGCCCATTTAATCTGTTTGGGAAATGTGCCTATATCAGGCCAAACTGCCAGTCTGAACACAACCTTAGGGTTGCCAGGTCTGGGTTGGAAAATACCTGGGGACTCTGGGGGTGGATCCAGGAGAGGGTAGGGTTTGGGGAAGGGTGGGTCCTCAGCATGGTACAATGCCATAGAGTCCACCCTTCAAAGCAGCCATTTTCTCCAGGGGAGCCAATCTCTGTCTGCTGGAGATCAGCTGTAAAAGCGGGAGATCCCCTGCCCCCCCCAGACCCCACCTGGAGGCTGGCAACCCTAAAGACTCGGCAGAGGAAGGCAATGGTAAACCACGTCTGCTTAATCACTTTCCTTGAAAATGCATTGCTAGGGCCATCATAAGTCAGATGCAACTGTATGGCACTTCATGTTGGAAGTTCCAGATGTGATGTCCCCTGCTTCAGACCTCCAGACTGAGTGGCAAGAGAGACTAGACAGATAGACAGGCAAACTGACCTTTCTTCCTGTATCTACTCTTCTCTGCCACTGTCCTCTTTGATATGGAGATTGTGATCTCAGGGACCAGTTTCCCTTTCCTGCTTCTCTCTCTCTCTGGATGAAGAGGTGCTCTCTACCTGCACACACCAAGAAAGGGACATGCGGTCCTCTCTTCGCACCATGAGGCAGATGGGCCTCTCGCCTCCATCCCTTAGCTAGTAAATTAGTAATCTATCAATCTCTGCTCTTTCCTAGCCAAAGTGTACGCCTCAAATCAAGAGAGAAGTATTTCTCTTCTAAACCTGCAGTGTGGCTCTGTCTAGCTTTGTAAACTGAGTAATCTGTTCAAGTGACACTCCTGCGTTTGTAGCTTTATTTAAGTACTCTGCTAACTAGTGGTAACTGGAATAACCACACCAGTTAACCTTAATGCTTCATACACACACACCACTGAATAGTAGTGCTGGGAGGCAACATCAGGGGGAAGGACTTTGTCTCTGTGCCTTCTTTGTTGGACCCAGGGCCGGCCTGTCAGAGACAAAATTTAGGCTGTGGCCTAGGGCACAGTCTCCATGAGGGTGTGGTGCTGGCCTGCCTGCCTCCCCTCTCCTTGTGCCCTGCTTGGCTAGGGCGGAGAGGCTCTTGGAGGAAGAAGTAATGTGCTGCTGCCAGCGCCCCCCCCCCTTCACTCGAGGAGTGCAGGCTTTTTCGCCTCCTTCTGCAAGGAGCCAAGGTGGGGGGGCGTCCTGGGCCATGCACTCATGGGTGTGGGACCCTGAAGTTCCACTTTGAAATGCAGAGCACACCCCCAGCGCAGCTAGGCAGACCTCTCCCATCTGCATCTCTTTGGGTAGCTGGATCTGACTCGGACAGGCACTGGATGCGACTCCCTCGTTGTGCTGCCGCCGCCTTCTGGCCGGCTTGCTGACCGGTTGGCGATGCCGAAGCGGTGAGTCCTCCTGATTAGAAGCCCGACTGCTGCCAGCTGAGGGCTGTCCCTTCAGAGGACAACAAAGCGGACTGTCCTCCAGACAAGTCTGGGCGAGCGCAGCAGGTCGCAGGTGGGAGCATCTCCGGTGCCTCTGAAGCTTGAATGCCAAGATTTTGCATGGTCCCCATTTCCATTCCAGGGGCTCTGCACAGCCTGGCTAGGGGCATGGGGGGGGGGGTGCCAGGAGGTAGCCTCGCCTGGGGTAGCCTTGCCTAGTGTGCACAAGGTAGCCTTGCCTAGTGTGCAAACAAACCTTGGGCCGGCCCTGGTTGGACCTCCAGAGGACCTGGCTGTCTGCTTTGAAAAACAGGATACTGGGCTAGATAGACCATTGGTCTGATCCCGCAGGGCTCTTCTTGTGTGTGTGTGTGTGTGTGTGTATGTGTGTTTCTGCTGGCACACTGGGTGTCATCCCCTGCCTCCATCAGTTACCACTATGCTCCTCCTCTGCTATCCCAGGATTTCCTGACTTGTTTCCACTTATTGCTTCCAGTGCTTTCCCCCTGAATCTCAGAGTCAGAGGCATTTCCAGAACAAAACAATCAGATTTCTGTATTGCTCTCAAAAGCTTGTTGTTGTTGTTGTTCAGTCACACAGTTGAGTCCGACTCTTCACGACCCCATGGACCGCATCACGCCAGGCCCTCCTGTCTTCCGTCGTGCTCCGGAGTTTGCTTAATTTCATGTTTGTGGCATTGATGACACTGTCTAACCATCCCATCCTTTGCCGTCCCCTTCTTCTTTGACCTTCAGTCTTTCCCAGCATCAGGGTCTTCTCCAGTGAGTGCTCCCTTCTCATTTGGTGGCCAAAGTATTTGAGCTTCAGCTTCAGGATCTGGCCTTCCAGGGAACAGTCAGGGTTGATTTCTTTAAGGATTGACTGATTTGATCTCCTTGCAGTCCAAGGGACTCTCAAGAGTCTTCTCCAGCCCCATAATTCAAAAGAATCTATTCTTTGGCGCTCAGCCTTCCTTAGAGTCCAACTCTCGCAGCCATACATTACTACTGGGAATATCATTGCTTTGACCATACGGACTTTTGTTGGCAGGGTGATGTCTCTACCTTTTATTATGCTGTCTAGGTTTGACATCGCTTTCCTCCCAAGGAGCAGGCGTCTTTTAATTTCCTGGCTGCAGTCACTGTCTGCCGTGATCTTGGATCCCAGGAATATGAAGTTTGTCACTGTCACTCAAAAGCTACAGGGACGTAACCCTGAGACATGGCAGAACTGCCGGTACTGAGATCTGGCATACCTAGTGAGTGTCATGGCTGAATGTGGATTTGAACTTGGGGCATGCAACACTGGGGTTGCCAGCGCTCATGGTGGAGGCAGACGATCCCCTGCCACCAGGACATGCCCTGCTGCAGATCAGCTGACTGGCAAGGGGGCTTACCAGGAGAGGGAGGAAGGCCCAGGCTATGTCGCAAAAACACTATGGTAGAAGACATTTTTACCAGAGTTTGTGTCCAGTGTCACAGCAGGATGATGTCACTTCCGGTGCATGCTGGAAGTGACCCAACCACATCACCAGCGACATCACCTGGCCCTCCCTCCCACTCCTGGCAAGTCCCTCCATTGCCTGCCGGCTGCCAGGAGGGACCAGGCCACTCTAGGCAACTCTCTAAGCTCTACGTCACACTGGTGACTCTTTGCTCCATCAAATTATTTCTTAGGAAACGTTTCAGCTCCTAATCAAAACTGGAAAATATTCCTATTTTCTGCAACGTCTATAATTCCAGAGTTGCTCATCGTAGTAATGAGAGTACCCTCCAATAGCGAGGAGGTGTGATACACCAATACACCAAGGATATGCTCCTGAGTCAAAACTCTGATGCAGTTGGGATCATTGTTTACTAACTAAAGCTCCTGCAGTAGAGATCTAGTTTGTATTTGCAAACTCAATTTTGCCTTCCTGCCCCCCTAAACGAAACCCTGGCATCTTGTTCCTTTCTCCCCACCCCTTGCTCATGGCAATGCTCACAGCCTTCCCCGCAAGGTGCTCTCTCCTTTGCCATCGATTCCCAGAGAGATTTATGGCGGAGGCCTGATCTCACCGAAGCAGCTAAATCCAATTCACTAAGGAATTACAAGCCCGTCCGATCAATAATCTATTTATCTCCTTCACTTTGCCATCTTTAAACACTCCAGATCTGTCAAAGGAAACTGAAAGCTTTTTTCTGAACAAAATGATCAAATTTCTATGTTGCTTGCAAAAGCCGTCGAAGCCGGGCACTGAGACTTAGGGAGGCCGGCTGATCTCCACACTTTGGTGTGGGGTGGTTGGTTGGTCGGGACTGAGCACAGAGTCCAGAACACGGACCTTCTGCAGACACGTTCAGATAAGTCCCTGAACACATTCTATGTCTGTGATCACCAGCTCAGTACCCATAGGTCCACAGTGTCCACCAATAGGTTTCATGGTGCCCATTTGCCCTCCCCCCCAAGCATTTGTATCTTGAAGCAAAGGCCCAGCCTTAGTTTTCCTCCACTCCATTGGAACAAGAGATGCTTATGAAGAAACCAAGAGGCTCTACTTCTGCAGGGAGCACTCATTCAGAAACAGGAAGGAGGCGGAGGAGGAGAAGGAGAAGGAGAAGAATTGGATTTATACCCTGCCCATCGCTTGGAGTAGTGGCTTACAGTCTCCTGTCCCTTCCCCTCCCCACAACAGACACCCTGTGAGGTAGGTGGGGCTGAGAGAGCTCTGAGTGAAATGCTCTTGAGAGAGCAGCTCGGAGAGAACTGTGGCTTGCCCAAGGTCACCAAGCAGCTGCATGTGGAGGAGTGGGGAATCAAACCCGGTTCTCCAGATTAGAGTCAACTACTCTTAACCACTACACCAAACTGGCTCTCCAGCAGCTGCTTGACTTGTAGTCTTCCAACATTTTGTGACTGGCCTCACTATTCCATGGCAGCCATTTTGTGGTGTCCCCCCCCCCACGAAACCTATGGTGTTTCCCACTCCCTATTCTCAAAATCCCCGAAGTGCCCACAGCCTCAACAAGATCAAGGGAATCTGTTGAAGTCAATAGAAACTTGCTTCTTAATTGGATCATGTCTGTCAAACTGTTCTTGTGAACGATTCAAAACAGATTACGATATAGTAATCAAGGTCCTAAGAGAGTCGTTTGAAACAGACCAATGTGGTGAATTGCAAATTTCACCCCTTCCCCAACCTCTGAAAGAAGTCACAGCTGGCTCATCATTTGTACAACAATGACCAATACAATTGTAGATAGATCAAGATGTGTAGCCATGCTTGTCTGTAGCAGCAGAAAAGAGTAAAAGAGTACAATTTGTGGCAGGGTATGAGCTTTCATAAGTCACTGCTCCAAAGAAGTGAGCAGTGACTCATGAAAGTTCATACTCTACCACAAATTTTGTTAGTCTTTAAGGAGCTGCTGGACTCTTACTCTTTTCCACCAATACAATTGTAGTTCTAGAGGCAGGGGATGATCAATTCCTGAAGGCCAGTCCAAGTGGACAGGGGATGAAGCCCTTAGAGAGGAAAGCTAAGATTTCAGAGAGAGAACCGAGGCAAGCAGCAAGAAAGAAAACGAAGGATAAACCTACCGTTTCCTTTTCATTTGCAATTTGTACCCATTAGCATTGTTTTCATTGGCCACTGAGGACTCTTTTGTTTCTTTCCATTTTTAAACACCACTACTACACAGACACCATTTCAGCATTATGCACCGTTCCGTTTGCATCCCGCTTTTATGGAACTGAAGCAAAAACAGCATTGGAAAACACATGCGGTGGGGGGGGGGCATGAAGGAAAGAAAATTGGATGCCAAGAACATTTATTTATTTAGTACATGTTTATCTCCTGGAATTACATCATTTCCCCTTCCTCCATTTTATCCTCAGAACAACAGCCCTATAAGGTGAATTAGGCAGAGAGAATGAGAGAGCGCTTCAGGGCAGAGGAGGGATTTGAACCTGGGTCTTCTAGATCCTCATCTGACACTTTAACCTTTACACCATGCTAACCAGAGGTGCCACGAACTTTACAGCCAGCATGTCCGGCAGGCAAACATACAGTTCTTGTGAAACCGAACCTTGGAATTCCTTATCTTGCCACTTGCTAGTATGTACAGCTACCAAGGCTGCGTTCAGACTGGCAGTTTAGCCCGATATAGGCACCTTTCCCAAATGGATTAAATGGGCCCATTCACACAGCCAAAGCTGTCAGGCAAAGCTGTCCGGGCATATTCACCCCGTCAGAGGACAACTTGGAGCCAGGTTAAAAAGCTACCACCTCCAAAGTGGAGTTTTTGTTTCCGCCTGTATTCATCACGCATAGCAGCTGTCTGAACATGGGGGCGCGCACACAGAACAGATTTGGCAGTCTGAACCTGCAGATCCGTTCTGCCACTAGGGAAGCAGCTTTTTAACAAAATTGTGCATGTGTGCTCCATGGCTGATGCGCTACAATAATGTTGATGCTTTCCCACGGGATGTCTCCGTGGGTAACCCGCAGTAGGGTGTGCTGTGTGGCTGATATGTCCTGCAACATTTTAAACTGGGTCAATTAGAGGCAGCACTATATCGCGGCAAGCTGCCAGTCTGTCCGCAGCCCAAAACAGCTTTGCTACTGTGCCGGATCTGTGGCAGTGGGATTTCATTTCTTTCTACTTTGTGGCTGTTCTCCCAACAGGTGATGGTTGGGTTAGACAACTGAAACTGCCCTAAGGCTGTGTGAAAATGGGTATGCATAAAATAGCAATGATAACACTGACTCAGATGAATGCCAAGTGGTGACATTTTATATATATTGGCCTACTGGCTTGTTCACTCTTTATGTAATTGATTGGCTGTTGGGCCAGTCGAAAAGATGTCAGGATTGTAAGACAGGGTTCTGGGACTCCCACTGGGCTGTTTGAAAAAGTGAATCTGTGAAATGCTGCAGATTGTACTGTAGTGTACTGTTTCAATACATAGTTATTAACCCATCAAACTGGCTTGAGCTGTTTGCAAACAGCTGAACTGCTCAATGAAAAATCAGGAGGAGGAGAGTTGGTTTTTATACTCCACTTTTCTCTACCCTAAGGAATCTCAAAGTGGCTGACAATCACCTTCCCTTCCTCTCCCCACAACAGGCACCTTGTGAGGAAGGTGGGGCTGAGAGCCCACTGAGAAAACGGTGACTAGGCCAAGGTCACCCAGCAAGCTTTGTGTGGAGGAGTGGGGACTCAAACCTGGCTCTCCAGTTTAGAGCCTGTCGCTCTTATCCACCACACCAAACGGGCTCCCTGCTTGCAGGATGTGAGCTACAATAGTCAGTGTTTAAGTATCCTTAACGCTAACTGCAAATACAGACTCATAGGTTTGTTTCTTGCAAGAAAGGAAGGCATCCAAAACAGGGATGTGCAAATAGAAGGAGATAGACTTTGAAATTGGATTTCATCTTTAGAAAAAACAAACACAGTGGGGGGGTCCCTCTGGGGAGCAAGAAACAAAGTAAGCACTTTGCAGTGTCGTAGAGAAGCAGAGACCAGTTCAAAGGTAAGAAGGAAAACATGGCCCCTGAGAAAGGCAGAGAGAATCAGACAAGAGGCTGTTGAGGCTGCACGGGTTCAGAGGGAACCTAGGGTGGCCAGATGTTTTCAGCAAAAATACTGGGTATGCTGTTTGGGCTGAGGAACACCAAGCCCAAGAACAAAGCCACCACTTCTCCTTTGCATTTGGGCTTGGCCCTGCCTCTTAAAAGCCGAAGCAGCTTCACATTGTTAGGGCCGGGGGAGGCAACACTGAGTTCATGATTCTGCTATGATCCCTCCTTTACCTACCACCTCCTTTCCCTGACCAATATTTTTTCCCAGGTTTTTTTTTTTTTTTTTGCTGGACAGTCAATGAAAATACTGGACAGTCCAGATCAGTGCTAGACACTTGGCAGCCTTAAAGGCACGCAAGCTGAATAGTGAGCTACTGAGTAAGCAAGGCTCTTACTCATCCAGTTTCATGTTCCTAATAACATATGTTCCGACTGGTCCCAGGGCCATTGCTAGTGTGGGGAATATGGGGCAATGTATTATTGTACTATTTTTGTGCTGTCAGAGGTGACATCATGCTCCTGTGTGCCCCCCCCCCCAAAAAAAAACTTACACTACAGTCCTGGACTGGTCCTGTTTCCCAGAATACGAGTATATGTACATCCAGATGTGTGTGCATGGATGCTAAGGCAATTTATAGTGCACAGTCTGAAAATTCACACACTGCAGCTTCTACAGAATCTTTTGATGAGAGCCCATCGTAAGAGAAATCTTCAACAGGGCCAAATGCATTTTTGTTTCAAGGCTTCTATGTGCTCCTTTATACTAGGTAAAAGAAATCTGATATGACCATACATACAGTTAAATCACAATTGCTTTTTTGCAGTGGTTTTTTTTTTAAGTCCGTACACACATCTGCACTGTGACAATGTGGAACCTCCAATTCAAATCTTCCCATTGTCCCCAAAGTTCCCCCCAAATATATGACTAAGCTTCATGGCTCCATTCTTTGAAATCCTGAATTATAATGCATTCAAAACCTTCCCCTCCTACTGTTCTCCCCCAGTACTGTTTAGTTAGTTCTACAGTTTGCTCCTGATAAATTGCCCAGTTCCCAAGTACTCCTTTATCCTCTTTTGTAATCCGCCCGCCCCGCCCTGAATAGAGCCAATTTTATCCTATGGGCCAAAAACACTATAACTAGCCTGGATTTAGAGCCAGTAATTTGAGTCTGATTCTGACAACAAACTGGACTGCAACACTGGCTCCCAACACTGGCTCCCTTTATCAGGTCTAAGAACCTAAGAGAAGCCAGTGTTGGATCAGGCCACTGGCCCATCCAGTCCAACACTCTGTCACACAGTGGCCAAAAACACCAGGTGCCCTCAGGAGGTCCACCAGTGGGGCCAGGACACTAGAAGCTCTCCCACTGTTGCGCCCCCCCCCAGCACCAAGAATACAGTACATCCCAGACTGAGAGTTCCTATCTATACCTGGTGGCTAATAGCCACTGATGGACCTCTGCTCCATATGCTTATCCAGTTCCCTCTTGAAGCCTTCCATGCTTGCCGCTGCCACCACCTCCTGTGGCAGTGAATTTCACGTGTTAATCACTCTTTGGGTGAAGAAGTACTTCCTGTTATCCGTTCTAATCCGACTGCTCAGCAATTTCATGGAGTGCCCACAAGTTCTTGTATTGTGAGAAAGGGAGAAAAGGACTTCGTTCTCTACCTGCTCTATCCCATGCATAGTCTTATAAACCTCGATCATGTCACCCCTCAGCCATCGTTACTCCAAGCTAAAGAGCCCCAAGTGCTTCAACCTTTCCTCATAGGTCTGAGGCTTTACGATTGGCTCTTTGAGGCACGTGCTGGGACCCAGTCAGGTGATCCCAAACTACGTGGGAACCTGCTGCCTGTGTGTGTGTGTGTGCTGTGATAGGCATATCGCACCTGTTGGCTATGTCACACAGGTAGTGGAAAGCACCAGGCCGAGCGCTGACAGGGGTCCTCCTTGGAGTTCCACCTTGGTGTCTTATCCAAAGTTACCTCTAGGAACTACTCATGCAGCCTGTTTCTGACATCCCAAAGTGACTGAAGCACGAGGGGGCGATTTATGGCCCCCTTTTAGCGCCGTTGCATAAACGGTTTGTTAAACATGGTGCTATTTGTTTCTTATTCTATTTATTTTCCCTTTTGCGGGACACTTTGATGTGCTTTATGAATATAGCTTCATAAAGTAAATGGCAGCGCTGCCCTGATAAATTAGCGGCGTATTAAAGCTCGGTATTAGCTTAGCCTAGTAATTTAGCCTGATGAGAACAGGGGTTGACTTTATGATATTCACGAGCCAACAGGCTGTAAATATCCCACCAGCAATGACGCTGACAGGGCTCGCTTTTGCTGTAAAGCACCCATGCGGGCAGAATGCCGCCATTTCCTCTGCGTGTAACCTCAGGGTGCGAGCCTTTTAAAAGGGCACATGAAATACTTCCTCTCTCTTTTTTTTCGCGGGTTGTTTTTAACTTGCCAGTGCTGAAAGAATATTGATGCGGTGGAGATGTGGCATTAAAAATTAGAATTATGCTGGGGAATAAAAGAACAGGGGGGAAAGTAAGGCATAAATTAGAATTGTTTGCTTCTGCCGGGGCTTAAAAGAGTTAGCGGGATGCCAACACAGTATAACTCGCCCAAGATGTGTCCTGGGGAGCTGCGGTGCCATAAATCACAAGAGAACATTTCGAGCTACACAAAGACATCGTGGAAAAGGCTGTGGGGAAGATGGATGGATGTCCGGCAATGGGGAATGTCCAAGTGTTGGCTATAAACAAAGTATCTGAAGAGACCGAGGGGTGGGAGCAGATGGTTTTTGCTTCACAGGGTGAAAACAGACATAAACAGATGGGGTGTCCATTTCCTGCATGCTCAGTGGTCTGAGCCTCCCTTACATTTCACACCTCCTGCATTGTGGTTGGAGTGAAGGATCAGGTAAAATGGATTCTGGTGTGATAGCATGCATGCAGTGTGGTGTAGTGGTTAGAGGGCTGTCCTAAAATTTGGACGATCCATGTTCGAATTCCCACTCAGCCATCAGAACCTTATGGACCGATCTTGGTAGCTCACTCTTTCAGCCTCGCCTACATCACAGTGATGTTATAATGATAAAACGGAGGAGCAGAGAACCGAGCAACTCACCGCGGTGGGATAAAAATGCAATAGATAGACAGCTACAGTTTTTACTTCGGTTCATTGCTAACTTTTGCCCCTTCTTCGTTGCCATTGTGCACATGTACATCGAGAAACCAATACATAAAAAGCACTCCTGATGTGACTATAGAGCCTGGTCACACAAGCAAGATAATCCGGCGGGGGGGGGGGCAAGGCTTTTTGCGACAGAGCAAAATGAAACATGGTATCACAGTCAAACAGTCTCCCGGGGCTCCATGCTCAGGCCATCAGTTGCCGATCACACAGTGATGGTGAAGCATCGCAAAATTCAGCAGTACTGCATTTGTGCACATGTGCAGGTCCGCATCTGTGCGCATGCACCGGTCGGCATTTGCACACATACCATGGAGGCTCAAAAAAACCATTCGGTGTGAGACGGGTGCCGGATGTGATGGGATACCAACGCTTCCACAATCCGATGACCGCCTGCACCCCGTGTGTTCCGGAAAGTATTGCACTTTCACAGTTCTCTTTCATCTCTTCGGCGGGGCAATAAGGGTTGCTGATGGGTGTGGAACGCTTGCCAGATGTTTCCATGTGATTGCACCCTGAAAATCCAGCCGGGAGTCATGCCTATCACGTGGCTACTTGTGCATGTGATTGGGGCCTATAATCATGCTTTTTCGCCAGGGCACAGGATTGCATGTGCACATCAGTAAAACTCCACATTAAAAAAAAAAAAAAAAACATCTTGCTAAACCGACCATATAGTCACACCCAGATGTCTTCATCACAGTGCACATGTGGAAGGGAGCAAGTGAACAAAAGGTAGTGAAAGCTAGCATATACTATCCATACTTAGGGTTGCCATCTCTGGGTCGAAAAAATCCTGGAGATTTGGGGGGTGGATCCTGGGGGTGGCAGAGTGTAGGGAGGGAGGGAATTCAACAGAGATGTGATTCCATAGACTTAACCCTCTGAAGCTGCCCTAGTCTCCAGGGGAATGGACCCCTGTCATCAGGAAACCAGGAGATCTCCAGGCCCCACCCTATCCATACTTCAATTCCAAGATTAATTTTTAGACATTCTTATAGTTAAACTGGAATTAGGGAGGTGTGCAACCGAGCTCCGTGCAAAGTTCCAGGTCGATATAGTAACGGATGGGAGAAATCTGGGAAATTATTGTTAAGTCTCAGAACCCTGAATCAAACATTACAGTGGGTTGTCCCAGCAGTAAACAGACATTTCTGCCTCCACCCATTTGCATTTTTCTAATATCTAATAAGCTAAGTTTCACAAGAAATTACCAGGGAAACAAGAAGACCCCAAAAATCTCCCATTTTAGGATCTCAGTCGCTTCATCGGTCTGATTTTGACTTTCCCCTCCCCTTTTAACTAACTCTCAGCTGGTCTCAATATTCTATCAGTTCTGGAGCATATTCATTCCTCATCTGGCCCATTTTGAAGCCCTTTGTCCACTTTTTCTTTTGGTTAATGTATAAAGTCATATTCGGGGAGTCCCCTGAACAGGAAAAATTCCTGTAACGTATTCGTGTGCGGCCCCATTGTGTGGTTTTCATCATCTGCACAGAAGCCAGCCAGTTAGCCCTTAGACAGAGATCCTGAACATTTACCTAGTGCTGAAAACGTTCCACATAATGTTGTTTTAGTAATCATTACAACAGCCCTGGAAGGAAGGCCATGATTGATGGAAGCAGAACTACTATGGAGGGAGACCATCGGCTGAGCTCTCAGAAGTCTAGGCACAAGGGATTGTGGGTTTATTGCTTTCTGTCATTGCCGTCAAAGATCAGCACGGCTGTCAGAGAACATACGGTCTTAGCTTTCAGAAAATATTAAACTGTTCTCTTTATTGCCGTCTTTTATTACTCTGATCTTTTCAACATGCTGTTCTGTTCCATCATTCGCTTGTGATTAGATGCTTATATTGTATTCAAATTCGGTCTAATTTTCATATGAATGTTTATGTGAACTCATAACACACTTAAGACACATATTATTGTCAGTTAAATAAAGCATATATTTGAGGCGCAGTATTTCATTAAAGCAGATTGGATAAATTACAGCCTTCTCTCGGCAATTATACCCAGTTTGCATTTCTCTCCAGACATTTGGAGCATGAAGCGACACCCCTCAGTGAAATGCGATTGCATCTCTGGACAAAAAAAAAAAAGAATGGCAGAGGAGAAACCCGTTTTGAACATAAGAACAGAAGAGAAGCCAAGGTTGGATCAGGCCAGTGGCCCATCCAGTCTAACACTCTGTCACACAGTGGCCAAAAATACCAGGTGCCCTCAGGAGGTCCAGCAATGGGGCCAGGACACTAGAAGCCCTCCCATAGTTGCCCCCACACAAACCAAGAATACAGTGCATCACTTGCCCAGACCGAGAGTTCCCATCTTTACCTTGTGGCTAATAGCCACTGATGGACCTCTGCTCCAGCTGATGTTTCAAGAACAGCCGCTGATATATGAAGAGAGGAAGTGGCATCGTATCGTCACTCCGCTGACCCATCTAGATTGGCAGAGTTGTCTGCTCTGGCTGTCCGCAAGCCTCTAAAACCCCCGGAAGAAGACAATCCTTTCTGAAACCTGCTACCTGAGAAACTTTAAAGGGAGATTCTAGGGACTGAGATTGGGACCTTCTGAGGGGAAAAAAAAAAGATGTTTTATTACTGAGGGTCTACATTACAAATTGTTTGTGCGAGAACACAAGGGCTTTGTATCACACATGTAATGGGAGTTTGGTGTCTACTACACTATTGCACTACTTTATCTGTTAAAAAACATCCTCCCAATTTTGCATGCTAATTTAACAAGCCACCCTCTCTCTATACAACTATGACCGGTAATTCCATTTAATTGTCTGACAAAGTGTGCATGCGCATGAAAGCCCACACCTTGAATAAACTTTGTTGGTCTTAATGGTGCCACTGGACTCCAGTTTGGTGTAGTGGTTAAGTGCATGTACTCTAATCTGGGAGTACCAGGTTTGATTCCCCACTCCTCCACTTCAACCTGCTGGATGACCTTGATCAAGCCATAGTTCTGGTGCAGTTGTTCTTGAAAAAGAGCAGGTTCCGTCAGAGCTCTCTCAACCCCAGCTACCTCACAGGGTGTCTGTTGTGGGGAGGGGAAGGGACAGGAGTTTATAAGCCGCTCTGAGGCTCCCTTGGGTAGTGAATGGCGAAGCAGAAATCCAATCTATTCTTCTTCTTCTTCCTTTGCTCTGTTGCTTTAGACCAACACAGCTGCCCACCAGCTCTTTCTTGTTTGCAACCGCAGCACACACAGAGAAGTGGCTATAGCCTCCCCGCCCCCACTTTTTTCTCATTTTCACACTGCCCCATAGAGCTTCCAGCTCCAACCTGGGAAAATCCTGGAGATTTGGGGGTGGAGTTTGGGCAGGGCAGTGTATGGGGAGGGAGCTCAGCAGGGCACAATTTCATAGAGTCCACCTTCCAAAGCAGCCATTTTCTCCAGGGGAACTGATCTCTGTTGTTCAGAGAGCCATTTTAATTACAGGAGATCTCCAGTGAGTCTCCCATCCCTCAGAGAAGCAAGCCTACTCATGGAGCTTCTGTTTGCTTCCTTCTGCAACTTGCATGTAGTCAATGTAAGCAACATGATCTTTAAAGTAGAGACAACACAAGCTCCAATGGGACAGTTTGAGGAGGTGAAATTTGGTCTTATGGGCAATGACTTTAGATGGTAATGTATAAATGTCATGCTCCAGCCTGGTTTGGGTCCTCCCTTCTGAGCCCTTGACCTGGGGCCCTGGGTTGCCACCAATGCTCCCTCTAAGCTGTGGAGTCTTGTGAGCAAAAATTCTACTTTGTGAGCTACTGGCATTAAAGCTGTGAGGGAGTGATTTGGCCGCTGCATAAAGGTCTTGCAAAGGAATGTAACCAGTCATATAAGTCAAGCGAAAGGTGCCCAAATACTGGCCTCTGGTTCTCATGGAAAAAGTGGGAAGATACATAGCCAGACACCAGCAGTCTCCCAAGGTCAGAGCGGAGCAGGGAGCGATAAGTGAGCCGTGAGAAGCATAACATGACATCCATACACCCGACGTCACAGGGTGACACATGCCACCTCCCAGGCAGGAGATGGCAGCATTACCTGACACCATCCTTCCTGAGCTAAGACAAAAATGGGTGAGCTGGAGGCTACAAAACCATGAGCTAGCTCACCCTAACACAGCTTAGAGGGAACATTGCCGCACCATAATCCAGCCCCATCAAACAGCACCACTGAGCACAGATTGCTCCTAAAAGCAGTTCTGGTGAGATATATCGTCCGTCATGGACCAGTCACACTCTCAGCCAAAGTAAGGATTTCTAATGCATATTTAAAAGAAACAATTCTTCTGCTTTTATAAGTTGTCCTCATGAGTCTCCTCATTTTGTCCATTTTTATCACTGGCATTCCTCACGTGCTTCTTCTCTTTGTGCCTTTAAGGGCAATATGTTCACAAGCATAATTAAAATAGTATAAATTTAGTGGGGAAATAATTGGTGCGAGTAAACCAAAAATGGCACAGAAATAAAAAGATTCATCGATTGGATTCCCACCAAGGAGAAGGAACATTGCAACAGACCGGGGGAGTGGGGGTGTTATAAAATTCAGGAAGATCCCTAAACTGTCTCACGAGATTGTTGTGAGGATAAAATAATGGTGCGGATAACCAGTCACACTGCCCCGGCTGCCAAAAAAAGAGATTTTTTTTTTAGATATTGCCATTAATTCCTCTTTTTCTCCCTTTCTCTTAAAAAAAGGATTTTCACTTTAATTTCTCTTTATAGTTTTCTCTTGTAACACATGGGCATCCTTTTTGTAAAACTGGTCCTTGCAGAGTTTTTTTTTTCTTCCCAGGAAGGTTTGGGAAGACACTACCTGCCTCTGAGCATCTACAGAGTGAAACTGGGAAATTTTGCAGAACTTCCCCTTCCTGCCCCTCCTCTCTTGGGATTTTGCTTTGATCAGAATGGAATGGATTAGAAACTGATGCCATTTCCTATTTTAATGAGAAACGGATTGTTGGATTTCAGGGAGAAATTGGGTTCAAGAAGAATTACGAGAATTTCTCTTAACAGTTAAAAGAAAGAACAGAAAAAAAATAGCAACACCTTCCCCAAGAGGTTCAGAACAGAGCTGCTGATTCACCAAAGAAAGGTAACAAAACCGAGGGACTCGTGCCCTGGTAAACAGGGACAGCTGGAGCATTTGGTACTGAAGAGAAGACATGCTGTTAACTAGATTAGAAAGCTTCAGTCTTATTATATTTGTACCACTTGAATATGTCCTATTAAGGCAATATGAATGGGTGGGATCATTCGCTGTGGCTGTGCGCAAACTTCAGAGCTTACCATGTGACAGAGAAGAATCAGTCCTGCACCCTGCGTATGGCATAGAGAGACCTGCTGATAATTTCATAAGATTAACTGAACAAACAAATTAAGCAGTTGTTTGTCTCAGCTTCTCCAGCAAAGATGAAGCACTTTACAAACTTTTTTAAAAAAATTACAGAGTTTGTTGGCTGGACTTTAAAAGAGAAACAAAGAAACAAAAACTCTGCTCCGTATTTGGGGTCTATAATAAAGCAAGCCCCTTACGAGTTTGTGTGGATTTAACAGTAGCCCTCTACAGATGATGCCATGTGCGCTGCAATAATGCATGCAGAGTCAGCACAAGAGTGTTGCCCACATGTGCTCACGAGCTTTGGGGTAGAGTCTACACGGATAAGAAGTGGACACATGTAGTCTCTGTCTCTTGAGAGAAGAGAAGAGGAGGCTGGATTTATACCCCACCCTTCACTACCCAAAGGAGTCTCAGAGCGGTTTACAATCCTTTTTCCTTCCCCTCCCCACAACAGACACCCTGGAAGGTAGGTGGGGCTGAGAGAGCTCTCTCAAGAACTGCCCTTGAGAGAACAGCTCTGAAAGAACTTGTGATTGACCCAAGTAGGGTTGGCAGACCCCCTGGTTTGGTGGGGGTTACCTGCTTTTTTAGGGGTTCTACCCATCACCTGGCCAGCTGGCCAGTGGGGGAAGCCCCGCCCCCAAACCCCAACACCCGCAGCTCCCTTCTCTCTTGAGAGAGAGGAGGGAGAGGGGTGGCTGTGGGCCATGTGCCCAATCTCCGAACAGCATTGCTGCTCAGAGATTGGGTGGGTGGGGCCCTCAGCTGCCCCACCCACTTAGTGCCCCTTTAAGTGCTCACAGCTGGTGGGATCATCCCCGTGGGGGTGGGGCTTGGAGCTGGGACATCCCCTCCGGAAATGCCCCCCAAAGTCCCCCGCTGGAGATGAAGATGGATCTGGCAACCCTAGACCAAAGGTCACACCAGCAGCTGCATGTGGGGGAGAGGGGAATAAATTTGGTTCTCCCACTTTAGAGTCCACACTCTTAACCACTATGCCAAACTGGCTTTTACTGGGACTGCTGCTATTGTGGATGTTGCCAGTCACAGAGATGAAACCTACCGGTCTTGACTCCAGGCTCATGAGCTGGTGACCACACATCAGTGAAGGGCCGGATCAAGGCACTTATGCCTGCTCTCAGGGCATTGACGGGCACTGGTTTCAATGCACATAGTATCAGCTCCACAAGGCTACAGAGAGCCCTTATCCAACATCTATGATGTTCAAGATTCATACTTCATAAAACACACAGACACCAAAGGTTAAGTGCCACTTAGATATAAGTTTCATTTATTTGTGCTTTTTTGTTTATAATAATTTGTCCCCTCTGAATTTCTTTACAAAAACTCTTTACTGTTGTGACAAATTCCTTTAAAAAAAAAAAAAAGCTTATTAGAATAGAAAAAAATCCTGGTCAAAAACACCAGTCAGTGTCTCCCCCCACCATGGTAGTTCTAAAAATCTTCACACACCTAACTTGCGCATTTCTTCCCAGTAACAAATTCCCTGGTCAAGGGTCATGGTCACCCTTCCCATACTTAAGTGATTCTGGGAAGGAAAGAAAGAACACTCCTTTATCTATGACAACACTGAACACTACTTAATGCTTGGAGAGGGTGGGAGGGGGGACTTATTATTTATTTATGGAAGGCATCTATTATAGGCAAGTAAAGACTTTGAACTCACTTATAATCGTTCTTAGTCAGCGTCTGTGAGTTTGTCTGCCACTAGTAAGTCACAGATGCTACAATACAGGGAGAATGGCAAAAAGGCAGAGTTGCCCATACCAGGGAAATTCCTGGTAATTAGGGTGTGGAGCCTGAGAAAGGTGGGCTTTAGGGAAGTGAGTGACCCCAATGGAGAATAAGGCCACAGTGCAGTGTTTCCCAGTTTCTGGGCCACACCAAAAGTAGGCCATGAAGCCTCTGGAATTGGGTTGTGAGCCAGCACTTCCTAAAGGCTGCCCCTGCTCTTTCCATTGCTCTCTTTTGTATTCTGGAAACCAAGATCGGATCCTGGAAATAGTATCTTTCATGTCATATATTAGTCAGTATTAGGGCTGCCAAGTCGAACTTACGATTTGGCGTGGGGGAGTCCTTTGCCACCCAGGATCCTCCCTGGCGCGCACGCGCCCTGGCAACGTCTCCAACGTGGTGACGTCACTTCCAGGTGACTTCACTATGCTGGGGAAGTTGTCCAGGCTGGACGACTTCGGGGGTGGGGTTCCTCCCGCCGGCCGAATGCCGGCCGGCGGATCGGAAACCCCTATAGCGAGGGATCCCCCGCCTCCCGGGCTGACTTGGCAGCCCTAGTCGGTATTATTCTTCACTGCATATACGTTGATGAAGTAATGATGGTTATTAGAATGAATTTCTTAGAATGTGAGGGGGTAATGGAGAAGGAGAGGGTGATCAAAGGCTGGAATGCCATCTCCATGTGCAAAGGCTGTGTACGGCAGAATGCCACCTGCTTGGGGTTCGTTGTGGGGGCAGCTGTGCCCTTTGTGAGATGTTGGTTTCTCAAGGACATCTGGTTGGCCACTGTAGAAAATGGAATGCTGATCTAGATGGGGGCCAAAGTCATAATTTGCATAGATCACCAAAAAAACTTGGCCCAGTCTTAGATGGGTCACTATACCAAGTAAATTTGGACTTGTGGGTCACTCACCACACCAAAAAGGTTGGGACTGCTGCCACAGAGTATATCCACCACAGCTGTCATTTTTCTTTAAGGGAACTGCTCTCTGTATCTCACATGTGAAAGACAACTTCTTGTGAACAAGACAATGCACACTAAGAAGGCTATCTTACTTCACTATATTGGATCTGTAAGTCTTTATTCAAGTGTATTTTACATTTAAAGCAAAATTAATATACATCCAGACTCATTGTCTTGTTTCGGTTGGTATCTGTTTCCTTTAAGGGAATTGATCTCTGTAGTCTGTAGATGAGTTGTAATTCCAGGAGATCTCCAGGCCCCACCTTGAAGATGATAATGGCTGATTCCGTCAGTTATGCTATCCCAGCTTTCCCATTTTCTTTTCTGTGTTCCATTGGGAAATACGGTCCCACCAAGCAAAGACGACTGGCTATGTCCCTCCTACTGCTCTTCCCTTTGGAAGCTCATGGTCACCTACATCCTTTATTCTTTCCTCCATTTTTCCCCTCACAGGTAGTATTGGGGGTGGGAGTTGGTTAGCCAGCTGCAGCCTTTCCTGGACAGAAAAGATCTGTCCAATGTGGTGTGTGCCCTTATTATATCTAGATTAACTTAAAGCAGTGTGCTCTACTTGGGACTGTCCTTGGACACTGTTCAGAAACTTCAGTTGGTATAGAACACTGAAGCCAGGCCGTTGACTGGAGTGGGTCATAGGGATTATATCACTCCAGTCTTGGCACTCCTACACTGGTTTCCAGTTTGTTCCCTGGCACAATTCCAGGTGCTAGTCTTTACTTTCAAAGCCCTGTATGGATTGGGGCCAGTATACATAAAGACTGTCTAATGCCCTATGAACCTGCCCAGTCATCATGAGAGGCCCTGCTTTGGGTGCCCCCACTTTCTGAGATCAGGCAGATGGCAATCCAGAAGAGGGCCTTCTCAGTCATGTTCCCTCTAAGCTGAGTTAGTGTGAGCTAGCTCACAGTTTTTTAGCCTCCAGCTCACAGACTGTTCTTAGCTCAGGAAGGATGGCCCCAGAGCAAACTGATTTATGCAGTAGCCAAATTGCTTGCTCACAACTTTAATACCAGCTGCTCACAAAGTAGAATTTTTGCTCGTAAGACTCCACAGTTTAGGGGGAGCATTTGATGGCACTAAAACTCTGGAACTCTCTCCCCGGGGAGATGTGTCTGTCCTTTTCTGTTGCTGTTTTCTGCCAGTGGTTGAATACTTTTGTTGTTTTGTTTAGCATTCTCTCAATTATCCTGCCTAACATTTTTTTAAATGTTTTGTATCTACTTCAATGCTGTTTTTAACTCTTTTAAACATTGTTTTAATGATGCACGTTTGGGAGGGGAGGTTGATTTTAATGGTTTTCTAGTGTAATTTTATCATGTATGTTTTAAATAGTCAGCCACCTTGGCAGCTCTAGTAAAGGCAGAAAGGTGGGATACATATTTTGTAAATAAATAAATAAACACACACAAAGTTGGGCTGATGGCGTGAAGTTACTTCTGGGGAAACATGGAAGCAACATCACACCTCTCTAGGAATTACCAAAAACTCTATGGTTTTCCAGCAACTGCTAGAGAGGAATGATGTCACTTCCAAGTTTCTCCCAGAAATGATGTCACTCTGTTGCCAATGGCACCCCCTATGTTCCTATCACTCCAGACTCCTGCTGGTTGCCCTTGGTTCAGCTTGCCTAAGGCCTCCCTCTTCTTTCAGTCTATATTCCAGTCTATTCATGACCACCTGGGACCCAGATGCCCCCGGATGACTGTCTCTACTTGCTTGAACATTTGCATCAGCTTCATTCTACTCAGCTGTGCCTTACATCAGCTCAGTTTCAGAGGCAGCCTCATCCTTTTGGAATTGCCTTCCAAAGGAGGTGAGAAGGATTTCTTCAGTCAGTCTCCGAAAAAGTCTGTAAGGCAATGTTGTGTTTAGGAGGGACTCTAGTAGTGGAGGCTGAATGTGGTAGTTGTTAATGCATGGTTGGTAGTGTGTATTTTTAGACATTTTTCTATTTATATGCCTTTAGTAGATTGCAGTGGTAAGCTGCCTTATACCCTTTTGTGGGGGAGGGAGAAATATGGAAGAAAAGATTGTAACATATAATTAAAATAATAAATAGGAGGTTTATAATGAATTGTGCTGGTGAACCCACATCATTAAAGATAAATCCTTGCGAACTCATATAATATTGAGCTTATAGGGGTCAAGGGGTAACTTAAGAAAGTCATTTTTAAACTCAGAAGCATTCACTGATTTATAGCAAACCCCCTCTTAAATAAAAAATACCCATTTCGCTATAATCTTTGATGCCAACTATTCCCAACCACTAAATATACTAAACTAGAGATGGGCACGAACCAGCTCACAAACTAAAGTTCGTCACGAATCTTGGGCAGTTCTTGGCTCACGAAGCAATGCTCATGGACAGGTGACCACTACACACACCAAATGCACACAGAACCTGCCCCAGCTGCCCGCTCCTCTACAACCTCTCCAAGTTATGGACCCCCCCCCCCAAGGTCTCCCCAGTGCTCTCTCTCGAAAAGCCAGCTGCAGTTAATTATATGGCATTGTGTGTAAGAATAGCCAGTAGATCCTAAGATTGTCTGGCACCCAGAAGTTCTAGCTCTTTTATGTATTTTTATTTATTAATTAGTTATTTGTATTTATATCCCACCCATCCCGCAAATGGGTTCAGGCCAGGGAACATCATTGTAATAAATACGGTTGCAGTTTAAAAACACAATATAAACATTAAAATCGATGGGTACAACTTAAGTAAGGTGAAAGTCAGCTGGCTATAAAGATTCTGGCCCAATGGTGCAGGTGATATAAAGGCCCGTTGTCAGTAGGTGGGTGGATGACAGCAACCTCAGGGAGGCCTGCTGCCTCAGCCAAAGGCCTGGCAGAACAGCTTTGTCTTCCAGGCTCTGCGGAATTGAGGAAGATCCCGTGGGGCCCTGATCTCAATGGGGAGCATGTTCCACCAAGCTGAGGCCAGGACAGAAAAAGCCCCGGCCCTGGTGGAAGCAAGACGGATGTCCTTTGGGCAAGGGACCACCAGGAGGTGTTGATCTTTAGATCTTCGAGGTATATATATGGGAAGAGGCGGTCCCAGGCCATATAAGGCTTTAAAGGTCATTACCAGTACCTTGAAGTGAATTCGGTACTCAGCTAGCAACCAATGCAACTGGCAGAGCACATGCCTAACATGAGCCCAGACAGGTGTCGACATCAGCAGGTGCGCCACCACATTCTGCCCCAGTTGTAATTTCCGGGTCAGCCTCAAGGGTAAGCCTGTGTAGAGTGAGTTGCAGCAATCAAGTCTAGAAGTGGCCATTGCAACTAAGTCTTGGGGTGGGGGAGAGATAGGGCTTCAGTAACCTGATCTGCCTGAGATGGAAGAATGCAGATCTGGCGGCATCCAGTGTCTCTCCTGGGCTCCTCACTGTCTGGGCCGGCATCAAAGGCAGCACTAGGGGGCAAGCTGGGGAGGTCACCCTTCCAAAGCCGACCCTGCTTAGCTTTCAAGATCAAACAGGATCAAGCTAGCCTGGGCTATCCAGGTCAGGGGTCATCCCCCAGTGGGATTGCCAGGCAGTGCCCAGCAACTGGCGGGAGGGCTGTGAGCGGGGATATGGGTGGGCTCCAATGCTCCCTCTAAGCTGTGGAGTCTTATGAGCAAAAATTCTACTTTGTGAGCTACTGGCATTAAAGTTTTGAGCGAGCAATTTGGCTACTGCATATGTCACTTTGCTCTGGAGCCATCCTTCCTGAGTGAAGACAAAAAACATGTGAGCTGGAGGCTAAAAAACTGTGAGCTAGCTCGCACTAACTCAGCTTCAAGGGAACACTGGTGGGCTCTACAACGGTTGCAGTGCTATGCCATTTCTGGGTTTTTGTAAAAAAAAATGGATGTGACATTGGTAGCTCTAGGAATTGCCCTATGTTATTTCCAATTTTTCACCAAAAGTGACATGGTACCATAGATGATGTTGCAGGGGCAGCAGAAGTGTGGGACAGGGGAGTCCACACCTCAGTTGGAGAATGGCACCCCTGCCCACCACTGAATTGCCAGAATGGAGATTTAAACCTAGGTTTCCCAGACTATCGCTCAGCACCCTAACCACTACACCCCACTGGTTCTCGATAGACCAGGCTGGCTTTGTGTGTCCACCTGCCGATCCCTGGCTTATGGTGACCTAAAAGCCAGCTTCTCTAGGACCCTGCCCCCCACCCCCATGGAAGGCTGCTTCCTCTGTTCAGTTTTGTCAGAGATGGACGAATTATCCTTTGCCACTGTCAGCCAGCTGTCTGTTCTCAAGGACCTTGCTGGCATTGATTCTTCCAGCTGCCAAACCAGAGCAAGGCTTTTTTGCTTCTCCAGCACAGAACTCCCATTTCAGGAACTTTAAATTAGGAGGAAAGGAGGAGGGTAGAGGAGGCAGCAGCCGCCACACTCGTTGACGAGGAGGAGGAGGAGACAGATGCCGGCTCTCCAGAGTCCTCTCTAATGTGACCTACTTCAGTCGTGTCTACCCAGGAATTTGTCTTGCAAAGGTTCCTTTATGAGAAAATGAGCTGTAATTTCAGATGGCGGGATGGCAGGGAGGCAAATATCAGATGGGAGGCAGCTTTCCCGCTGAATGGCGTGCAGCTGTGCTTCTCAGGAGTCGACGGATCATGCATCCTCCTCCAAACCATGATAAAATGTCAAAACCCACACTTGCCAGTTCTTGAATCAACTCTGCAATGAGCTTCGAAACCCAGCTCGTCACCCAGATAGCATCCAGTTCCTTAACAAACTGGTTTTATTTATTCATTACATGTATGGAATCATTTCTCTGCTCAAACAGAAGCTCTGCTCAGGATTTGGTGCTCTGCTTTGGGTTTGGTGCTCCACCTACATGTAGCAGGAGAGCACACTGGCTATGATCCCCCTGCTATGTGTGGTTGCCATTTTGTGTGGGAAGAGGGCCACATGTATTTTCCATGCACATATACCTTTGGGACATGCCCGTTCAAAAATCCAAAGTTATAAGGCTGCTGTTGTGAGGATGAAACAGAGGACGGGAAAACAATGTACTCCTTGGAGGAGGTGTGAGATAAAGATATACTAAATAAATGCATATGTTTGGCATCCATTTCTCTTCCCCCATTACATCCCCCTCCAATGAAATTTTTTGTGCTTTTCAATCCTTTTTTTTTTTCCCATTAGTTCCATATAAATGGGGTACAAATGGAATCTGTATATAATCACTGAGTTCTGGTCATGGACTCTCCTGAACATTCCACACGCTCCTAAATCAGTTGGCTTCATGATGTGTCACTCAAGCTGTCCCTATCCACTGGTTGTGTTGCCTGTCCTGCCTCCAACATTCTAAAGAGTTTGCAGTTCCTCTCTCCCCCATAGCCAGTCAGAACACAAAGGTCATTTGCATATGTGGCCTGATTAGCCTTTGCCTCTAACATTCTAAACAGTTTGCTGACCCGTCCCCCCAATAGCCAGTCAGAATACAGAGGTCGTTTGCATATGTGGCCTGATTGGCCTTTACCTCTAATATTCTAAACAGCTTGTTGTTCCTCTCCTGCCCATAGCCAGTTGAAACACAGAGGTCATTTGCATATGTGGCCTGATTGGCCTTTGACTCTAACATTTTGGACAATTGCTGTTGCTGTTGGGAGTCATTGAATGTGTTCTTAGGTAAAATACATCTCCCAATCTTCCCTTCAATGGTCACTGGAGTTGCCAGTCACCATGTTCCACAGCCATAGCACATCATTTCCCCTACAGAAAAATTTCCCAGTTATTACAACTGATCTCCAGATGACTAAGATCAGTTCTCCTGGAGACAATGGCTGCTTTGGGCAATGGACTCTATGGCATTATACCCTGCTGAAGTCTTGCACCCCAAACCCGGCCCTCCCCAGGCTCTACCCCTCAAATCTACAGGTATTGCCCAACACAGATTTGGCAACCCTGTAACTGGCTATGGAACTGCTTTCCAGACCCTTGGAACCCAGAAGACATGGCATAGGAGGAGGTGCTTTTCCACCTTAGCTGCCACTGCATAGCCCCAAATCAACATAAGTCAGGGGTGGAGGGAACCATACCTGTTACCATGAGGCTGTCCTCCCATACTGCCCACTTGGGGCAGCAAAAGGACTTGAGCCCTGCCTTATAGCTGAGCAGAAGGAAATAAACATGGCTTGCCTCCCTCTATTTTCCCCTTCCCTCTACTGCCCCACCAGCCACAGCCGGGACACTCGCCTGGATCTTCCTTCTAGAGCCCGTTGTATTTCTTCCCACAACAGGCCTTACTTCTAGTGTTACATAATGTTAAAATTGCACCTATGTAGAAATGGCTTTAAAAGCAGGAAAAAATAATCAGTGGCCAACAAAACCAATAATAGATTGTACACACTGCAAATGAAATGAACATGGTAGCTGTGGCTTATCCATAGTTTTTCTTCTTGCTGCTTGCTCAGGTTTCTTTCCAATTATCATAGCTTACCATATGTGTGTGTGAGTGTGTGTGTGCACCTGGTGACTCTTGTGACTGACCCCTACTGGGGGCCTAGACAATATTCAGAGAGGTGGCTGAATAAAGCCTGCCCCCAACTCCCACCTCTGGTATTCCAAGGAGGTCTCCCATCCAAGTATTTGCCAGTCAACTCTGCTTAGCTTCTGAGATCTGATGAGATCAGGCTTGCGCGAGCTATCCAGGTCAGTGCGTAGCTTACCTCTTTAAGTGTTCAATCACTGCCTCATCAACTTGGACCTGCCTTTGGGAATTGATCATCACCCGCATCTTGGATCTAGAGATGCCAACTCTGGTTTGTGAAATTCTGGAGTCTGGGGGGAGGAGCCTGGGAAAGGCAGAGTTTGGGGAGGGGAGGTAGCTGTGATCATAGGGGGATGTGATGTCATAGAGCCCACCCTCCAAAGCCCCTGTTCCTTCTAAGAGAAATTATCTCTGTAGTCTAAAGATCAGCTGTAATTCTGGGAGAACTCCAGGCCCCAAGTGGAGAATGGCAACTCTGTTTGGACTAAAACTTTACTGCTCATTGTTGGACAAATGATGAGTTATAATATATTTCAATGGCTCAGCACTGGGGAGGAAGAGCTGTACAATAAGAATACATTTAAAATTATTCACAGTATACCATCCAAGTTCAATAACTCCATTGGCAGAGAGCCAGTGTGGTTTAGGAGTTAGAGGGTTGAATTGTAGGCTTGGGGAACCCAGATTCAAATCCCATGTAACCCACTGGGTGATTTTGGATCAACGATTCCCTCTCACACTAGCCTGTTCATATCATGCCACCCTGAGCTCCTTGGTGCAAAGACCGGCTAAGCATGCAAAACTAAATAATCCCCCTTGGCTTGAACTGGAATTGGGGTTGCAAAAGCAAACTGTTTTCCAAAATAACCAGAAACTTGGTCTCCCCTACCCCCTTTTGAAGTCAAGTTCAAAACACAGAAACCTCCAGCATCATTATAGTAACAAGATCCATGGGATGTGTGGTTTCCAAAATGACATTTCCCAGAATTCCTGAAGTGTGAGTCACTGCCATCGATGAGCAGATGGGTATCTTTGTGGATGGAAAGGGGGATTGTGGGATGGGTGAGTTCTTCTCCATCTCGGTTAGCCATCCAAGGCAGAGAAGAAATCTCAGGCTGTCGTGTTTGCTTTGCAATCCTCTTCTTGCAATTAATTACAAATTTTGAGTGTATTTCTAGTCTGCCTCCCATGCTTGTTATAGTCTAATCAATGATTTCAATACATACACTTTGCCTACTCTTTCAGTGCAGCTGTCTTCAGTTAGTTTATCTGATGAGCTATTCTCGCTCATTCCCTGAAGTCAATAGTTCTTAACGTAACAAAGAAATATAGTACACAATGATACTGTATGCAATAAAAGACAATATGGACCACAACTTAAAAACAGAGATGGCATACCAATAAAATAACCCCTTCCAAATTTATGAAAGTCTTCAGTTGGCCCTGGAAGGCCTTGAGTGAGAGGACCAAGCATACCCCTTGGTAGAGGAAGTTTGAGAATCTAGAGGTGGCCATGGAGAAGGCCTTTGCATGGGTTCCACCAAGTGTGCCCTTGAAAGTGTTTATCACTACAACAGTGCTGCTGCATACATTCTTAGAATTCCTGTGGAAAGCAGTAGGAATCTGATGGCGTCCAGCTCTTATCAGGCTGCAATGGGTGTCAAGAATAAACCATAATGCAAAAAGTAAACAACAACAAAAACAATCATATGTCTAATTCTGAACTGTAGGCTGGATTTAAACTCAGTTGCTGCCATGGGAGGAAACAGTGGGAGGACCTTTCTTGGGATGACAGAATATCTTGAGCTTGCCCTGCGAAGTAGAGTTAGAATATTGTGAGTTTTCATCTCTGCAGGCATGAAATGATCGGGGGGGGGGGAGGGGTTAACACTCTCCCTTTAGCTACTATTTAGGGTTGCCAGCCCTGGGTTGGGAAATTCTGAAAGATTTGGGGGGTGGAGTCTGGGGAGGGTGGGGTTTGGGGTGGGGAGGAACTTTAGTGGGGTATAGTACCATAGAGGCCACCTTCCAAAGCAACCTTTTTCTCCTGGGTGAACTGATATCTGGCACCTGAGCTGAATTCATACTCAGTCACAAAACTTGCTGATTTAATTTGGCCAGTTGCATATACTCTCAGCCTAACCTACCTCACAATGTTGTGAGGGTATAATGGAAGGTGAATGCAACCTGAGAGAATCTGCTTGCACAACAGATGCTCTGTAAGTGAACTCTGTTGGAAACGGAGCCAAAGAGGGAACTTCTGCTCCTCCCGAAAATGAAAGAGAGGGCTACATACCAGCCACTTCTCTTTTGAAAACAGAATTGCCCTTATTCTGAAAGTGGGACCTTCCTCTTTTAATGGAAGCTCTGCTTTTTGAAACATTCCGAGGTGGTGTGAACAAGTAAGGAAATGTACCTACCAGTCCTACATTGGCTGCCACCCCAAGACAGGAGAAAGATTCCTGCACCCAAATTTCACAGCTGGGTGTTCTGGTGAAAGATGGTGTATTTAACCATCTCTGTGCCAATGACACACAATTGTTCCAGAAGGTCAGCGCTTTGTGAGCCAAATGCATCTTCTCGATGCAGCCAAATGCATCTTCTCGAACTCCATTTCCTTCCACAAAGACCTGTTGATGGAGATTTGTTGAAGTGACACCTGGATGCCCTACATTACAGACTCCGGCAAGGAGGACAAAGGAAGGAGCTAATTGTTTCTGAAGCATTTCGCGTTTAATTCAGTGTGCGTTTAATTAGAGCTGCAAATGGGAAAGAGAATCAATTGCTTGTGGCAAAAGCAGACGCCAATGGCTGCTGTCAGGGTGGAAGGAACTCAAATGACCACGGCCCCGCAGGCTGCTTTGCACCAGGGGTGCAAGATGTACTTAGGGATGAACAGATTTTTCTCTTTCCATTCCATTACGTTTTCAGAAGTTCAATCTGTGCCCCCCTCCACTCTTCCTTTATTTTAGTGTAAGTAGGGGAAAGTCTAAAATTAATACTGGAATCACAGCATGCACGCTTTTCCAGAGCTTTCACTTCCTTTTGTTCGTTTGTAATTTGTCCCCCCTCTACATTATCAGTGCATATGTGTGCATTGATAAAACAATGGGGAAAAAGCAAACTTGATGCAATCACATCTATGATTGCTTCCACAATCTTTGTGAATTGTGTTTTACCAATGTGTATATACACTCCCATGCAGTGGTAAAACACTGCACATAAAATAAACTTGGTACAACTGTATGGAAATCAAGATTGCTTTTTTCCATCGTTTTATCCATCCGCAGGTATAAATCAATAGTGTGCAAAGAAAAGGCATGCATGAACTAAAAAACTGAAGCTGCTAAAGACTGTATGCAAGTCTTGTTGAAAATTAAAAACAATCAAAATAAACAAACAATTGACAATGGTGAATTCTTAATTCTTTCCCACTTTGGGAAACATTGCCATGCAATCCCAAACAGAGTTCCACCCTTCTTAGTCCACTGAACTCAATGGATTTAGAATAGTGAAACTCTGCTTTGGACTGCATTGCTGAATATTCGAAATCTGGGGGGGAGGGGAATGAGTCTCAGGAATTTAGGGGAAAGTAAACATTGCAGATGTGTGTTGGAAAACATCCAATTGAATCTGAGTAGCAAATGCATCTAGCATAAAACTAGGGCTGAGGACAGACTGGCAGTCTCGGCCGCTCTGCCTCTGCTTCAAAAGCGGAGGCAGAGCGGCCGTTCAGATGGCCGCATCTGCCCCGAGGAGGCGGCCCAGACGCATCACGTCCGGCGCCGCGCTCCTCCCGCAGCAGCCGAGCACCACTTCAAAGTGGTGCTCGGTTGCTGCGGCGCGCGTTCCACCCGCCGGAGCGGGTGTGAACGCGCGCCGGGAGGGGGAGCCACGCGGCATCCGCATGCCACCGTAGGAAGCTGCCCACAGTCTGAACGCTGTGGGCGGCTTCCTTCCAGCGGCTTGCGAATGTCACACCACGGGGGAAATTCCCCCCGCCTTAGTCTGCCGCCCCGCGGAGGCACGGCAGACTGTCAGTCTGTCGTCAGCCTAGGATAGTTTCTGCTAGGGATGAACTTCCTTCCTTCCTTCCTTCCTTCCTTCCTTCCTTCCTTCCTTCCTTCCTTCCTTCCTTCCTTCCTATTTTGTCAATGATTTCAGGGCCTTGCTCTTAATTTTCTGGATTCGTTTGTATTGTATGTGCATGTTGTTCAGTTTCTACTTGGCATTTATACACACAGTGCAGTGTATAATTCTGATTGATGGGAAAATAATCTTGAAAATGAATACAATGTTGAAAATGAACACAACGAATTCAGTGCGGGGGGGGGGGGATGGTGCCAAAATGAAGCACAGCACATTCTGTTTACACAAATGAATTTGAAACTGGGATTTTTTTAAAAAAATGGTCCAGATAGCAGGTATGAGGGATTTGAAATCATCTCTTTTTCCAGTGTATGACATTTGAAACCATTTTTCCCCAGTGTATACCTACAAACGATTAGTAACAAGAATGATCTTTTTTTTTTTTTTTAGAGCACTACTTCCTGGGAGGTAGCTCCTTTGTGCAGTTAGAAAACCATCCTTAATCCTTATCCAAGCCCAGACAGACAAAATCAAATGTTACAGATTCTAGTTCAGCCACTAATCAATATTTATCGTGGGAAATCCTAAGTTTGTCTGGCAGCCAGAAGTTCTAGCTCCTTTAGTGTTATGCAACACTAGGTGGTGATCTAGACTTGTTTTTTTAAGAGATGTTTCAGAGTAGGTTTGCCATTGCCTGGCTCTGTGTCACAGTCCTGGTATTCCTTGGAGGTCACCCTTCCAAATGCTTAGCTTCCAAGATCTGACAGGATCAGGCTAGCCTGGGCTATCCAGACCAGGGCTAGTTCCACCACTGTTTGCAATTATCCCACACCGAGTATAACTGTCACTTTCACAATGAAAAACAGAGGCTCCAAATGTCGCCGTGCCAGTCTGTTTAGGAAAAGCATACAGAATCCTGTAGATAAATGAACAAATTCATTGCAAGCTCAGTTTCCGTGGACAGAAGTTTACAACTTCTTGAAGAGGATAGTGAAGAAGTTTGGTATATAATTGCATGAAAACAGTGTCTGGGGGGAGCAATCCGCATTGCAAGGTGGGATTAAAAGATAAAAGAACACATCCTGAGAGCCGTGATAATCCTGTACATAAATCAATCAACCAAAGTTAACATGATTGAATCTCCAGACATCAGCAAGTACATTGCCGTAGATGTGGCCCGGCATACCTAAACTTTGCAGTTTGGTGTTCGATCTGCATAATGTTGTATGCAAAAACATGGTCTTTATTGACTTAGCTTACCAAAGTTCCATTACAAGCCCCAAAGAAAAAGTGTAAGTATGAGAAGGAGAGAGGGCCATGGAGATTGTGACTAGGGCTATCAAGCCCCCAGAAGGGGTAGGGTAATGTTGCCCACCACTGCTCCAAGCAGCAAAAGGAGGGAGGGACATATTAAACCCCTAGCACCAGACGTTCTTACTAGAAGAAGAGTATCTCTAGGAATTATTGGAAACTCTATGCAAAACCCTGGTAAACCATAGAGTTTTTAGGGAATCCTAGAGCTACTCTTTATCACTTTTTGAAAATGGGAAGTGACATAGTGCTGCACACAATGATGTGGTCCCTCATGGACCTGGCCACAACCCTCCCACCAACTGCACTGCCTGGCATCCCTTAGCTGCTGCTGCTGAACTCTAAGGACACTTTCCTGGGAGTAAGCTCCATCCGATAAGATGGTGCTTACTTCTGAGATAGCCTGCCAAGGCCTGCTCCTTTTGTGTGAGAGAGCTGCCCGGTATCAGACATAGGAGGGGCTTACTTCTTGAGCGGATTGACTTCAGTGTTCCATTCCAAAGCCATGCATTGTACAGCATAAGCAACATGATATGAGCCACTAACATGAGCTGGAGACTAATTTGTCATTAACATCTTTTTTCTTTCCTGTTCTTTTTGTTGTTGTTGTTGAGTCTACGCAAGACAAGTGCTGCTTATGGAAAGGATGGAAGGTGCTTCATGAAAGATTTATCGGCAATCGGAACTGCCAACAGCATAATTATTGTCTGGGCGCTGAATCTATTTGGCCTTCTCAAAAAAAGAGAGAAATGAATACCACACTGATTCTCACAGAAAAAAAATCCATTCGTGGCTCCAGTGGAGCTAGGGATGAGTTTGTGTCAGCCCTTATGGAATTCAAACAAACTGTGAAGATTCATTGGTGCAGGTGGCTTGTGTTCAACCAATGGGAAAGCAGGAAGAAGCTTCTTACAAGTTGTTTGCAAGCTTCTTTATAATCACACATCCCAGACCCTCCAATAGAATTCCCACTGAAATTGATGGTCCCAAGCAATGCTCCCTCTAAGCTGTGGAGTCTTGTGAGCAAAAATTCTACTTTGTGAGCTCCTGGCACTAAAGTTGTGGGCGAGCGATTTGTCTGCTGCATGAATTAGTTTGTTCTGTCAGAAGCCATCCTTCCTGAGCTAAAACAAAAATGTGTGAGCCAGAGGCTTAAAAACTGAGAGCCAGCTCACACTAACTCAGCTTAGAGGGAACACTGCCCCAAGCCTCCAGAACTCAAAACCACTTGGATTTGAATCCTGAACTGGCAATGTCCTGTGCTAAATTAAGCAGTTACCGTAACCCCCTCCCCCTGAACTCTGGATATGAAATTATGATTTTATTTCTCAGCACACACCCTTATTTGCCATCTCCTGCCACAGCCGACAGGTGAGCAAGAATAAACAAAATGGTAGACCGACCCAAACTTGAAGCCAGTTGGGAAGGTTGATGCCAAACATGATGGCAGGCAGATGACGACTTCTGTTAGTACCCACACTTAAAAGCTGGATATAGTCTGAGAATGCAGATTTACCATTTTGGATGAATTGATAAACCCAAGTTTAACCAAAATATCATTGTCCTGTGTCTTTTGGGAGGGGAGAGTGATGTTCTGGCAGACTTAACAGGTGAGGGGAAAGGGCCTGGGGAGGAAACATGAAGAAATTGTTATGGAAAAACACGAGTCTTGGATTTTTAACAAGAGGCAAATGTACTCATTCTCTACTCAAAGCTGCTTGTACTTTTGAGAGCACTCCCGAAGTAGTGTGAAAAATGCTCACTGGCAGGGCTCTTTTTGTAGAAAAAGCCCAGCAGAAACTCATTAGCATATTAGGCCACACCCCTGACAGCACAGCTCATTAACATATTAGGCCACACCCGATGTTCCCAGAAGTGTGGTCATCCAGCCACATCCACCTTTTGCTTCTTATTCTGTTCACCTTGTTGTCAAAACAGTTTTGACAAAACCAACAAAAACATTATTTTCTGTCCCATCTATACAAAGTCTTGCCTGAACCAATATCTTATGTCCAACAATTATTCCCACACTGGATTGGAATCAATTCCTAAAGGTTAGGTTCAGCTTGCCTTCCTGCAGAACTAGTACACTGAATATGATTTTTTTAGGGTTGCCAACTTACAGGTAGGGTCTGGAGATCTCCTGGAATTACAACTGAGCTCCAAACTACAGAGATCAGGTCACTGGCTGCTTTGGAAAGTGGAATCCATGGCATGATGCCTTGCTTAGGTCCCTCCTTCCCCTAAACCCCACCCCCCACTCCCAAATCTCCAGGGATTTCCTCAGCCTGGAGTTGGCAACCCTAACTCACTGGCAGAACAATGCCAGGAGCCAGTTTGGTGTAGTGGTTCAGTGTGCGGACTCTAATCTGGAAGAACCGGGTTTGATTCCCCACTCCCCCCCTTGCACCTGCTGGATGACCTTGGGCAAGCCATGGTTCTGTCAGAGCTGTTGTTGAAAAAGAGTAGTGTCTGTCAGAGCTCTCTCAGCCCCACCTACCTCACAGGGTGTCTGTTGTGGGGAGAGGAAGGGAAAGGAGTTTGTAAGATGCTCTGAGACTCCCTTGGGTAGTGAAGGGCGGGGTATAAATCCAATCTCTTCTTCTAGGTTTGTGGATGCACTGGATGGGAGTAGTTTGTGGACTATTTTATTCAAGGTACAAAATTTTATTCAAGGTATAAGATTTCATGTGCCACCCACACTTCTTCAGATGGAAGACGTGTGCATGCACACAAAAGCTCATACCTTGGATGAAACTTTGGACTCCAACTTTGTTCTGCTGCTTCAGACCAACACGGCTACCCACCTGAATTATTACACTATAATACTTTTTTGCAAGCAATTATGTACCGGTGGAGTGGTTACCATGCAGAGTCTGTCCCACAGGTAAAATTATCCTGTGAACAGGTGGTCTTTATCACATAAAAGTATCACTACCATCACAAGATCACCAATCGTTGGAAGTCAACTCCTCAGAAGCAGAAATCTCTCTTATTAGGAGGTTTAAGAACATCAACTTTGCTGGCCCATTAAAGGCAGATGTCAGCCCAGTGGCAGGAGAAGAGGGACAATCATCTTCATCAGAAACTCTGCCCACTTTTTAAATTTCACAAAACAGGCAATCTCCAAAGTGCTGCTGACCATGCTCATTTTTAGTTACATCTCTGTTTCTCTGCAGATGTCCCCCAAAGTCCTCCATGCAACAGTCAAGTGTTCTGCCAACACACACAACAATTAAGCTACTTTTTCAGATGTTTTCCCTTGCATGGCAGTAAGCACCAAACCACTTTAATACAGACTTTAGACACACATATATTTGCAAGCCATTCCCAACAAGACACAACAATGAACTCAGGCTTCAAACTTACTTTTCTTAAGCAGAAGATGCCATGAAAAAACTAAAGAGATTCTCAAAAATTAAAGATATTGTCAAAACCAGCATTTCCTAGGCTCTCTGCTTTTTTACATCCCCCCCTTTTAATAATATTTTTAATAAAAACAGAAAGAACAAAATGAAACAAAAAGGAAGGAAGGAAGGAAGGAAGGAAGGAAGGAAGGAAGGAAGGAAGGAAGAGGTAGGTGGGGGAGAGAGAGGGAGAGAGAGAGGAAGGAAGGAAGGAAGGAAGGAAAGAAAGAAAGAAGGAAAGAGAGAGAAAGGAAGGGGAGGGGGGAGGGAGAGAGGGAGGGAGAGAGAGAAAGAGAGATGGGGACAGAGAGAGAGATAGAGAGATAGATGGAGACAGAGAGTGAGAGAAAGAAAGATAGAAAGACAGGAAGGAAGGAAGGTAGGTAGGTAGGTAGGTAGGTAGATAGGTGGGGGAGAGAGTGAAGGAAAAGAGATGGGGTAGGCACTTACTGGAGCAGGGAGAGCAACGCGATGTCAGCAAGCCAAATGCAGAGCCAGGCCTTTCAGTGCAAAGAGCCCAGCCTCCCTGCTTTATCTCTGGGTGGGGCTTTCTCCTGCTGGCTCTCTGCACTTAAAGGGAAAGCGCCGGGTGGGTCTTTTTCCTGCCTGCTCTCAGCAGGAACTTTCCCTTTTAAGTGTAAACTGCTCAGGCCCAGCAGGGAGGGGGCAGGGCAGGCTCGGACGCCAGCCGGAATGGCGTTCCGGTACGTTCCTGCTGAAAAAGAGCCCTGCTCACTGGCAATGCTCCCTCTAAGCTGTGAGCAAAAATTCTACTTTGGGAGCTACTGGCATTAAAGCTGTGAGCATGTGAGTTGGCTCCTGCATAAATTAGTTTGCTCTGGAGCCATCCTTTAGAAGACAAAAAGGTGTGAGCCAGAGGCTAAAAAAACCTGTGAGCTAGCTCACACTAACTCAGCTTAGAAGGAACACTGCTCACTGGGTATTTCTTTGAATGGGATTCTCACAAACATAGGCATGTATGCACTCACATACTTACAGATGACAACTCCTTCCCTGTCATTTCTCACTCAGAATCCTTACTTTTCCAGAGGGAGGGAGTAACTGGAGGCAGAGGATGGTTCTTTAAAGACAGAGTAGACTGTCACTTGTGACCTAACTTTTCTGGAAATCACTATTCCCCATCTTCCCCCGCATAAGTTTCTGATAGGATTTTTTTCTTTGCAGTTCCCTCTATCAAGCTCAGGGTGGACTCTAGAACCATCCCCTCCAGCCAGTTACTCCTCCCCCATTTGGAAAGGAAATGCTGTGGCTAGGGAGAGGGTGGGTAGATCACAGCAGAGCAGCAGGTGTTTTGTGAGTCAATTTCAAGGTCAAATGGGTCTCCGCCTGACTCATAAATGGTGGGAGCTTTTGAAGCAGGGAATTCTTGGGTTGTTTTATTTTGCTGAAGTCCTCCATTTAAAGTTTGTTGGCATCAAATTTTTTATCCCTTAGTTGAAGAGAAGGCCCAATCTTCATATTTCATGCCCCAAAACATTGTTTGTTGTTGTTTTCAAACGGAAGTCATTGGGGGAGCACATGCTTTGCATATGCAAGGACTGAGCTTCATTTTCTAGTTTTAAAAAAGGATCTTTGTCACCCAAATCAGGATGCAGGTGTCAGGGCCTTGACATGCATAGGCATCAACTATGGGGGGGCTCGAGCCACCCCCGACATTTCCCAGCGGGGACTGAGCCCCCCCCGGGAAAACGGAGTGCCCGCTGCTGCGCGTCCCCGGGCCCTTCCTAGGGCGGCCATCACTGCGGCTGCCTCTCTCTCTCTCTCTCTTCCCACCCCTGCACCCTGGCTGCCTCCGCCCCTCCCTCTCTCCATCCGTCCAGGGGCCAGCTAAGCAAATGCCCAGCTGGCCCCTGGATGGATGGAGGGAGGGACAGAAGCAGGAGTGGCCAGGCGGGGGGGGGGAGGCAGCAGCAGCGGGGACATGGTCTCTGCTTGCGCGTGCACTTTGCGCACGTACACAGCCCCCCCCCCCCGGGGATTTTAAAACTCGACGCCCCTGTTGACATGCAAAGGAGCCCCCCTGCTTGCATAGGGAAAGAAACATGTGTATTTTGGGCACTTATGTACTTGGGATCATTTAGTCTTTGCCCCCATAGACAGAAGAAAGAGACGTACAACAGTGGTTGGGAAAATAAAGGCCACTTTATTAACTAAAACAATGGCATGGGCAAGCAGTATGCAGCGGCATGGTCAAGGCCTGGGGTCACCCAAACCTTACCCTTGCCATAATATGGGCAATGCACCTGCCCCCCAGGATGAAGCCCACTGTAAATGGCTCAAACACGGGCAGCCCAGCCATGGCATATGCCATGACGACCCTTCATTAGAGCCACACAGCCTGTGTAGAGGCTCTGTCAAGGCAATCCAAAAGGCAGTCTGCCCTCCTCATCCCTGGCTGCACTGCCGCAGTGATGATCCTGACAGACCCCTACACCCTCCAGGGTTGCTGATAGGTGCTTACCAAGCCGCAACAGATTTTCTAAGACCAAACTCCGCCTGAACATGAAGGGACAACCTAACCACCGGCACCAACCCTGCCAATTCCACAATCCACTGAATGCAGTGCAGGGTAGGCAAAAAACATCCCTCATCCACAGCCAATCAGATAAGAGGTAAAAAATTCCTACCTGGCCCCCCTGTTGGGAGCCAGTTTGGTGTCGTGGTTAAGTGCACGGACTCTAATCTGGGAGAACCGGGTTTGATTCCCCACTCCTCCACTTGCACCTGGCTGGATGACCTTGGGCAAGCCATAGCTCTGGACCAGCTGTTCCCTCAAGGACAGCTTGGGAAAGAGCTCTCTCAGCCCCACCTACCTCACAGGGTGTCTGTTGTGGGGAGGGGAAGGGAAAAGGAGTTTGTAAGCCGCTCTGAGACTCTTAAGTGAGTGAAGGGCGGGGTATAAATCTAATCTCGTCTCTCTTCTTCTTCTACAAAAGGGGGCGACCAGCCTAAAAAATGCACCACCTCCAGGGTGGGCGGGTGGGCCAAGCACGAGGGGAAGACTGATGAGGAGTGGCCGGGGCCAGCCGTTAACATGGTGCTGGATAAAGGCCCACTCAAGGACCTGGCTGCAAATGCCTTCAAAGGAGGCAAAGTCGGCTTCCCCCAGGACGCCATCGGCATCTGCAAGGGAGCTGGATTGTATACCAAAGTCCAGGTTCAAATCAACACTTAAAGAACAAGGGGGGAAAGAATCTTGAAGGGACAGGGAATAAACTTCTAAATGAAAAGGAGAGATACAAGCCTGACCCTAGGGACAAGGAGGGGCTGTCCTCAGCGGTGAAGATGCAGCCTTGGGAGCTGCAAAAAGGTAACAGGATGAGTCCAAACAAGCTACAAAAGTCGGGGCTGAGGGATAACTTCTTATACCCTTTTGCCTGTGATGAGAAGAGGAAGGGGTGCTGGCGCTGGAATGCGGGGATAATAAAAAAAATGCAATCTTTGGGGGATGAGCTAGCCTGAAAAGAAATCCTTTGCCCTAATTGTGTAGGGAAGTTTTCCCCTTTTGCACTGAGAGTATCCAGGGTTATTTTGGGGGCAGGAACGCACAGGAACAGAGTTCCAGCTGGCTCCCAAGTTGGCCACTCCTACAGCCTCCCCTCCCCCGGGTTCCCCAGGTGCTGTGTAAGCTGCAGGGTGCCTGGGGAAGCCAAGCTGATCCAGGGAGGGAAGGCAGTTTAAACTGTCTTCCCTCCTGGGGAAGCAGATCCGGAAACTGCCTTCCTTCCCTCGGGTTCCCCATGCGCCCCGCAAGCCGATCATGGGAGGGAGCTGCGCTGTCAGGGGTGTGGCCTAGCATGCTAATGAGTTTCTGCTGTTGGGTGTGACCTGTTATGCTAATGAGATTCTGCTGGGCTTTTTCTACAAAAAAAAAAAGCCCTGAGAGTATCAAAAATATTATCTTGGGGGGATTTGGAAGTTAGATATGTATATATTAGAGCTGGGCACTTATCATGATTAGGGAAGGGCAGGGATTTCCCTGTCCGGTTGTTGAGATAGGAAGGAAATTGCTGGAATTGGCCCTTTCCTTTGCTTATTGTTTTGGAAATCGGGGTTGTTAGATGGGATTGAATTATCTGGGAAAAGGCTCTGAGGGCCTTGGGGAAAATGGCCCTTGACTAGGGCCCTTTCTGCACTAGACCTTTAATCCTGGTTCATCACAGTCTGCGACTAGCTATTCTGCACTACACTTGAGTTCACCCCTCCTTTTATCCTGTTTTTTTGTGTGTGTGTGTGTGTCAATTCTGCATTACACTGTGGTCACCCTGGGTTCGGATCGCTATTGCCCTGGGGTACATCTATTCTGTTTTGTCATGGGCTTTCCCTCAATCCGGAGTGGCCCCGGTGCAAATTTAAGTATAGAATTCTCAACTCGGTTTCGATCCTCTTCTCCCCTTTTCTGCCATACCTAAGACATTAAACACGGGTTTACTGTTCACAGTGCAGAATTTATAACTCGAGACAGGCAAGCAAATTGGAGCAAGACAAAATTAGTGCAGAAAACAACAGATAAACAGAGATAACGGCAAGGTAAATGGCCGGAGTCGAACTTAGAGAAAACCGAAGGTGAGGTCCAAGTGTGGAAAGGGCCTAGATCCCTCTTAGGGTGGATTGAAAGAGGAGATGCCCACATCCCTGCCCTTCTTGACACAACTCAATGCCTTCTGTTATTCAGGTTTCTTCTATCATTTCTAGGCCTAGAGTAGGGCTGCCAGCCTCCAGATGGGGCCTGGGGATCCCCTGCTTTTACAACTGTTCTCCAGCTGACAGAGAGCAGTTCCCCTGGAGAAAATGGCTGCTTTGATGGGTGGACTCTATGGCATTGTACCCTGCTGAGGCCCCTCCCCTCCCCAAACCCTGCCCTCTCCTGGCTCCACCCCCAAAGTCTCCAGGTATTTTCCAACCCAGACTTGGCAACCCTAGCCTAGAGTCACATCTATATATCAGCAAAAAATAAAATAAAATAGATCAAACCAGGGGGTGTTCTCGGGGTTGAGGCCATCAGGTTTTAGCAGTTGTTCTGGCATCAGTAGCTTGCTTACCCAACCAACAAGGCTGAGTTGCAGAGCCAGTACCAACACACACTTCTCCACTTGCACCTGGCTGGATGACCTTGGGCAAGCCATAGCTCTGTACCAGCTGTTCTCTCAAGGACAGCTTGGGAAAGAGCTCTCTCAGCCCCACCTATTTCACAGGGTGCCTGTTGTGGGGAGGGGAAGGGAAAGGAGTTTGTAAACCGCTCTGAGACTCTTAAGTGAGTGAAGGGCAGGATATAAATCCAATCTCTTCTTCTTCTTCTTCTTCTTCTTCTTCTTCTTCTTCCTACCTTGATATGGCCTGTCAAAGTCAAAATCAGACTCATTTTGCCTTATGGAGAGAATAATAACTTCCAGGGCAGAACAATGCCACCACTGCTACCACTGCTAAGGCATTCATGGAGATTACAACCAGGGACTTCATTGTCCTGGTCCTTTTGAAATCCATTGAGGTTCGGGACAGAATTGGCAGGGGTATTGGCCTTCCCCTTGGGTGAAAAAAAGTAAGACTTGGGAGTGAGAGGACTGGCAGGCAGTGGGCAGATATCTAAATGCATGCTGATCTGCAAATATCCCACTAAACATTCACAGATGTGGATCAAACATTTCCAAATAGTTGAAAGGGATGCTTGCACAAAAACAAGTGATTTTAGGTTGCACGCTGGTTGTTGATCCATCTCTTGGCACCTAGACTTTATAAGTTATATTGAATCGTCTGAAAATGAGGCTCTTTTTATTATTTTACATACTTGATTTACAGCTTGTTATTCTCCCCAAAGGGGGGCTGTGGTGGCTCAGAGGTTAAGACAGTGAGCTGCAGACCGGAAGATTGGTAGCTTGGCAGTTCGAGACCCAAGTGCCGCATGACGGAGTGAGCGCCCGTCTCTGGCCCCAGCTCCTGCCAACCTAGCAGTTCAAAAGCAAGGAACTGCAAGTAGATAAATAGGTACCACTTTGGTGGGAAGATAACAGCGTTCCATGCTCCTTGGCATGCTGGCCACATGACCATGGAAAAAAGTCTTTGGACAGCGCTGGCTCTTCAGCTTGTAAACGGAGATGAGCACTGTCCTCTAGAGTTGGATTCAACTGACTTTTGAGTAAGGAAAACCTTTACCTTTACCTGTTATGGGATTATTTTTCACCTGCTTCATTTAGCTTCTAGCTGGAGAGATAAATAGGCTTCTTTAGGCCACAGCTAGGAATGAGAAGAATAAGTCAGCCTGCCCAATAGAGAGTGAAACGGCAAGCGTCTTTAGTCATTATAGAATGAAGGGCCATTCCTGTAATAACTCCTCATGCACTGAACAGTGGGTTGGGCTAGGAGGGAAGGCTCTCGGTGCTGGACAGCACCAGCCAGACACTTAGTTCTCTGCGCAGTATGCTGAAGGCAGGGGATGAAGCTTGCAGCCTCTTGGCACAGTTCATGTACAGGTGAGGACGAACAAAGCCAACCAAAATCACCGGCCAAGTTGAGAGGCGGGGCTGCATTGGCCAAATGATGGTAGTCGCTGGGCTGCCAGGTGGATCCCACCCCTAAAAATATCAAGGATGTTAATAAGTCGATGGTCCAGATCAGCCATCTAAATGAGCTTGCTAGACCAAACTTGGTAGTCTTGTGTCCATTTGGGGGAACTAGTTGGGACCACTTCTATTGTATAGAATTTCTATTTATTGTGCCTAGTGCTGTATGCCACAGTGGCTCAGCAGTTAAGACGCTGAACTGCAGACCAGAAGGTCATTAGATCAGCAGTTCGAGACCCTATTGCCACGTGATGGAGTGAGTTCCTGACTCTGGCCCCAGCTCCTGCCAAGCTAGCAGTTCAAAAGCAAGAAATTGCAAGTAGATAAATAGGTACCGCTTCAGTGGGAAGGTAACAGCATTCTACGCACCTCGGCGTCTAGTCATGCCAGCCACATCACCACAGAAATCTCTTCAGACAGTGCTGGCTCTTTGGCTTGGAAACGGAGATGAGCACCGCCCCCTAGAGTCGGATTCATCTGGCTTTTGAGCAAGGGAAACCTTTACCTAGTGCTGTATTAAGTCCTTATCCTAATTTACCTTCTTGGACAATCTATAAATTAGTAAGGCCAGGTAACAGGAATTTGCCCGTATTTTCTCAGAGAGCTTTGCAGATCTGTGGGGATCTGAACCGAGGTGTCATGCTCAAAACCATCACCCTTTCCGTGCCACTGTGCTGGCTTCCATTTCATATAGCCTTCCTGCGGTGTCGTCTCTCTGCCTCGACTTCCTTTCCTAACCTAGCGTATGATTAACCAATGGAAAAGGTATCATTTTCGGAATGCGTAATTGATAGACCTACGAAGGTCCCCCCCCTCCTCTGGTTCTGCTCTTAATTTACTTGGTTTATACCAACTGATGACAGAAGCCCATTGTTTTGCTGAAACATTAACTTCACAAAGTCATTCCACTCCCATCTGTGGCACTAAAATTAATGATTCCCTCTGCAACATCTGTTTAATTAACTATCGGCACCATAGAAGAGGCATCCAAATACCCCAGCGACTAAATCAGGCTCAAATTAGGGAAATACGATGTTAAATTGTATCAGAGAGAAGCAGAGATTATCCTTTTGAGCACTGACATTCATTAGCTACCAGCCACCCCATGTATCTTCATAATGAAAAAGTGTCAGCCTCTCTTCGCTGTAAAGTTTTCATTTAAGGGCTGCCGGTCCTCTCGCCACCCGTGATTGGAAAGAGGAGGAGGGAGAGGCGGAGAGGAGAGAAGGCCGTGGTCAACATTCCATCATCTTCATTGATGGATGGCTGGCCGAGAAGAATGATACAGGTAAAACGGTGCCCCGGATGAACGCTTCCTACATTGTTGTCTCGACTTTCGGAGCCAGGCACCTGCTCCCTGCAGTCGTCATTTCTCCATCAAGACAGATAAATTCATTGGCAGTGCGGCTGCAGTGAAGAACAGCCTGTCGAGGCAAAAGCCGATGATGGCTGTCCTCGGGGGAGCAGGATGGCGGCGGACATCATTTGGAAGAAGTAGTCCGGGTGCTTTGGGATGACTCTCGAAAGCTCTTAGGGACAATGTAAGAGTCCATTATAGCCTCAGTTACTAATGCAGCCCCTGTGTCTGACACTGTCCAGGCAAAACACAAATCAAAGAGGCTGAGTCCACAGATTTTCCACTTTGGGGGTCTTTTTTTTTTGTTGTCGTCATGGCAACAAATGCAGTGTGAAATTGCAAGTTTGCAAGATGCACAAAGTCCGTGAGCATCTGAGCATCAAGGGGAGAGAAAGAAATTGCAGGAGCAGAGGGAACCAGCCGAGAGGGATACAGACTCATTCACCCACACGAGAATATGGAAGGCCTCTAACATAAACAGAGCCATTACCAGTCAGGAATAGCACAAATATAGAAGAGAAGTGAGGGCACCTCTGATTTCCAGTTCTAAATCTAACTTTGCATTGCAAACAACTGCATTTGGATGTAACTGGTATCCCTTTCACATGACACAAGAATAATAATAGGGGAATGCAAAGATGTTATGGAGAACATAGACTTCCAACATGTCAGAAGATATTGGTAGCTCTTGAGTGGGAGCTAGGAAACTAGAGCCAGAAAAGAACCATGAAAGCGTAATAGTCCATTAGCTCTAACAAAATATGTGGTAGAGGTTGAGCTTTCATGTGTCACTGCTCGCTTCTTCAGCTATCTGAAGAAGTGAGTGGTGACTCACAAAAGCTCATCTTCTGCCACATATTTTGTTAGTCTTTAAGGTGCTACTGGACTCTTGCTCTTTTCTACTGCTACAGATAGACTAACACGACTACCCATCTTGATCTAGAGCCAGAAGTCACAGACTTTGGCTGATGGAAGCCAGGAGTGGAGCCAGGGGTTGAGTCAAGGGTCAGAGCAGCAGGTGTTAGAATTGGAAGTCAAATTAGAAGCCCACAGCTAATCAAGACTGTTACCAAAGCAAAGCCTCTATGTGAATTTGAAAGCTTTGTGGCCCATCCTGTTGAAGGCATCTAGTGAATTAGTGGCCAGTTAGAGTGGACTGGCCCCACTGAGGGAACTCCTGATGGCACCTGGTATTTTTGGCCACTGTGTGACAGAGTGCTGGACTGGATGGGCCATCGGCCTGACCCAACATGGGCTTCTCTTATGTTCTTATGACAATGGAGTCCAGGAAGCTCCAAGCTGCAATCTTAGTAGAAATGAAGCAAAAGTTACTAAATCTGGACTTCTAGTTCTAGCCCAGGCACTTCCTGGGTCATGTTTCTGGGATTTCTATGGCTGGAACTAGGAGGATGCAGATGTCCTCCTTGTCCAGTATTTAGTAATTACACCAATAGGAACAAGCAAGCTTTGGGGATTATGCTATTGTGTTTGATCCATTAAAGCATAGAAAGGTGTGTCCTCCTGAACACCGCTAGGAAGAAAGTTGCTGGAGTGAACCTGCTTTTGGGCCAAGTTGCAGATACTAGTGCTGACCTTTAAAGCCATATATGATTGGGGCCTGCATATCCTATGGATCACCTACTCCCATATGCACCTAGACATCTGCTCTGGTCATCTTTGGGAGCCCTGCTTTGGGTGCCTCAGCCATCCAAGTATAGATGAATAGCATCCCGAGAAATGGTGTTCTCAGTCGTGGCCCTGAAATTTTGGAACTCTCTCTACAGGGAGATCTCCCTCTATTGTTGTCTTCCTCCAGCAGGTAAATACATTTTTTTTGGTCTTGCTTGGCGTTCCCCTACTAACTGTTCTTGGCCCTCCTCCCCGATTGTGTTGTTATGTGTGTCTGTTGTGTTCATTTAGTTTATTGAATCGTTTAACTATTTTATATATACTTCTATTTTAGATGCCTTTTTAACGTCTTGCTGTTTTAATGTCGGGATGTTTGCCACCCTTGACAGCTCTCTTTGGGTGGAAAGGCGGCATGTAAATGTTTCAAATAAATAAGTAATAGAGTTAGAACTGAAAATAAGCCTTGAACATGCTGGAAAATCGAATGACTTGGGGACCAAGTTCCCAATGAAAACTCAAGCAGCCCGTTGGCAGGAACTTAAATCAGCATGCAATTTCTCATGAAAGTTCAGCTGCCAGCATACTTGGCAGGCCCTGTTCACACATCACTGGAAACCTGAAATGTCTGTTTCCTGTCCAATGTCTATTTCTTGCCCCATAGGATACAGAACATGACTCTATGGGGGCAGAGCCAAGTCTTATGAGTCTCAGCCAGTCAGAGGAGATAACAATATTCTGACACTCTAACCACTGTACCCTACTGAATGGGAATTGAGTAGGCATTAACTAGTCTGAAGATTTTTATGTATTTATTGCTGTCAAGTCACAGCTGAGTTATGGTGACCCCGTGGGGTTTTCATGGCCAGAGACGTTCGGAGGTGGTTTTTCATTGCCTGCCTTCATGTCCTGACCCTGGTATTCCTTGAAGGTCTCCCATTCAAATACTAGCCGGAGCTGACCCAGCTTAGCTTCCAAGATCTGAGGAGATCAGGTTAGCCTGGGGCAATCCAGGTCAAGGTGGTCTGAAGATTACGCTACCTTTTCTGGGAGAACTGCACCCATGCTAAGTTCTGCACAACATCTCATGTACTGTTGAAACTAAATATTTATAGGACATAGCAACAGCATCGTAAGCAGTTTATTTCTGCCTCTCATAAAAAAAATCAATATGTTTTTAATCTGGGTGTGAAATAGTACAATCTCCCAACATTTGAAAGGCTTGCATTCTGATCTAATACCGGGGAGGGGGGGAGAAACCTTGTGGAAGGAAGCAATAAATGGGATAAAATAGGCCACACCTTTATCGAAATGATCATGGGATACACACATCTGTTGAAACCAGTGTGGAACAGGTAGCTCTAAATCCTATTCACTGGGGAAACAAGACTTCCCCAGATGTTATGCAGGGCATAAGATACCAGATAACAACTGGTACCCAACAGCTGACCCCTGAGAAATATCTGACGAACTGTGACCCTTGCAGGGAGAAGACAGCTTCTTGCCCTCCCTTTGACCAGGTGGAAGGGGACCAAATTGTATGCTGCCACAGGCATTCTCAAATGACACCTGTTCATGCAGAAGATTTGCGTGTCGCCTCTCCATACCTGCTCAAGGTGTCTCACAGATAAAACGGCAAACACAGAATTCATCAAACGGCAGCAGAGCAATAAAAATATCATACAGATAAAACAGGACAGTGAAATAAAACATGTCAATAAAAAACTGAGAATAGAAGCGCATAAAACAAAACCTAAAATGATGTCAACAATCCCCAGGCTGGGAGTAGACAGCTTTAAAAAGCTAGCCTCACGGGACGGGGCCAATTGGCTGCAAGTGTCAGGTGCCATGAAAGGAGCCCACAGCCATCTCACTGGTGCCTTTTGGTCAACAGCTTTGAAGAAAAGTGGGATCACTGTGGGGCTGATGGAGGGACGCAAGCCCACAGCATAGTCAGAACAATGGCGGGCAAAATGGGGTGCTTGGAACAGAATTTTTTTTTTTTTTGCCATCAAGTCCCATCTGAATTATGGTGACTTCATAGGGTTTTCAAGGTATGAGACATTCAGCGGTGATTTGCCCTTGCCTGGTATTCCTTGTTGGTCTCCCATCCAAATACTGACCAGGGCCAACCCTGCTTAACTTCCAAGATCTGACGAGATCAGGCCAGCCAAGGCTGCAAGAAGCTACCATAGCAAAACACAGCCCCAAAAGTAGCAAAGAATGAGCCCAGAACCATGAAGACAGTGGCAGGAAGTGGTGGTGGGGACTTGCTTGGGATGAACCAAATGGGGCGCAGGGGGTTAATCAACAGTAGGGATGGGCACAAACCTCACCACAAACCTAATTTTGTCATGAACATGGCCAGTTCATGGTTTGTGAGGCCTCGGTTCATGAGATCACATTGCCCACGCACCGCCTATGAACTGCCATGTTTTTCACAGAAGTTCATTAGGTTTGTGGTGGCAGTTCATGAGCCAGACGTGCTTGCACTGATCAATTAATTGTCAAAGCAATGGGGAGGATGGACTTTGCATCACCAGCTGTCCTTGCTGTACCTGCCCATTGACTTGGTTTTCCAACTTGCTATCCCCCTCCCATGCTAGACCTCCCCTCCTTTTGTAGAGGGGCATCCCAAGGAAGTCCACTAAGAGTTTGATGTCTCTAGCTTGCAAGGGGTCAATTGGAATCGACACTCTCCCAAACCTATGGCTGCTGTGATTTCCCCGGAGAACACTTTCCTGATGGTACCTGTTTTGGGCAGCCGCTACTCGTCCCCTTTCCTCCCTAAACTCTGTCCTCCCCAGGCTCCACCCCCAAATTTCCAGGCATTTTCCAACCTGGAATTGGCAACCCTACTTGAGTGATGAGTCCTGCCCACCCAGTTATAAGTATATATAAGTGGTTTCCTGTGTTCTGGGAAGGAAGAGGAGATGACGAACAGATTGCTAGATTTGAAAGTCTGGGTTCAGATCTTAGCTTCAGGTCAAGATACCATCTCACCACTGCCCATTCATTTGCCCTACCACTGCCACCCATCTGGGCCCAATCTACATGGCTGTACATAAAGACTGGACAGTTCCTGCTGCTCCTTACTCTTCACATTCTTTGTTTAGTCACAGTGTGAAGGTGAGTAAGCAGGGCTAGTGGCTCCAGGAACTGACAGTGGTCCTCTTGCAGGGAGCGTGGCCTTGGAAGGGGCCCAAAAATGTCAGGCATACAGACCACTGATAGGCCCATACCTTTAGCACTGGTTGCCACAAGGTCTCAGGCAGAGAAAGGCCTTTCCCAACATATTGTTAATTAATCTCATTCCACTACAAATGTTGGGGATGGAACATGGAGCCAGTGTGGTGCAGTGGTTAAAAAAGGTGGATTCGAATCTGAAGAACTGGGTTTGATTCCCCATTCCTTCAATGAAGCCTACTGGGTGACCTTGGGCCAGTCACAGTTCTCTCAGAACTCTCTCAGTCCCACCTACTTCACAAGGTGCCTGTTGTGGGGAGAGGAAGGGAAGGCGATTGTAAGCCGCTTTGGGACTCCTTAAGGTAAGAAAAACCAGGGTATACAAACTAACTCTTCTTCTCTTCTTCCGTAGGTTAAGGAGGTCCTTTACCACTGAGTCACAGCCATATAATATCAGACTCTCTCTCTCCCTCCCTCCTCCTCTCTCTCTCTCTCTCCCCCAATATTGTATCTGGTGTGTTGTTCCATTGCCTGCCCCATGTTTTTTTTTAAATCATATTTATTCATTAAAACATTTTATCCTGCCTTTCCCTGTAGTTCAAAATGGTTTACAATACTATTTAACAGCATTTTCAGCTTAAAAAAAATAAAAATAAAACAAACCTCACATCCTGCCCCCACTTTAAATAATTATAATTAATACGCTTGTCCCAAGGCTACCAAAAAAAGTTCTACAGGGGAGCCCAGGAGGAAATTAAACTCTGTGTATGAAAGTCCAAACCTCTCACATTTGTTGGCAAGTTTCAACCTGCAGCAAACTAGTCTTCCCAATTCCTGGGTGTTGCAAGGTTATTGGCAGAACTCTGCTGTCAGACCTTGTAGAAAATGTACCAATCTCCATTGAAAAGTGTGACATGAAATTCAAAAGCTGCCAGGGGAATTATGAGTGTCTGTAGCCGGATAAGTTACGGAGGGAACAGGAAACTCATGGTATGCTTAATGTGATTTCAAAATAAAAGACCCCATTTTCTCATGCTGTACGAATAGCCACGCGGATGCTGCTGAGATCGGCAGGTCGTCGTGCTGAACGTGGATTGACAGTGGTTTATGTGTGGCATGACTTGCAAGTGCAGATGATTTTGAGTTGCTTTTCCCTGCTGGTTTGACCCTCAGATCCCTGTTCTCATTCCCCTTCTCCAACATGAAAATCTAATACAGGATTTCTGTGCCTCTTTCTGCTTCCTAACACTGATTCCCCCCCACCCCTAATCTCAAAGACCGCATATTGCTGTATGAACCCATATGCCAGTTGTATTCCTCTCAATCAGGGATCCCCAGCCTTCCTGAGACTGTGGGCACCTTTGGGGATTTTGAGAAGGCTTGGTGAGCACCTCTCCAAAATGGCTGCCTCAGAAAACAGAGCCAAACCCCAAATGGCTGCCACAGGAGGCGGAGTCAAACACAATATTCCCCACCCTGCCTTGCAAAAGAATTGCAGTAAAGTAATAAAAAGAAATGCAGGAAAGTTCAAGGGGATGGAGATTAAGAGAGGGGAATGAAAAGAAGGAAAGCCTGGATGGGCAATGGAACCACATGATGGCCAAGGAAAGCTCAGGTGTTTACCAGTCCTCCTGATCCTACAGTAGCTGTTGTTGCTACTGCAAAGGAAACCCTTTTCATTTGTATGAAGGCAGCCAGTAACAAGCTCCGCATTACAATGTCCCTGCCCACTTTCTGAAAAGCTCAGTAGGCCCAAGGGAAAGTACTGGTGGGTACCATGGCAACCACAGGCACTTGTTAGGAAACCCTGTTCTAAACAGTTTTTGCTTCTAGTCCCTCCCCTCAGCCAAGGCTCATGGCTTCTTAGTTGCAGTGCCACTGATGTGGAATGGCCTGCTGGAAGGCATAAGGAAGAGTCCATTGCTGAGTTTTTAAAAGAGAGATATGTCAGGGGGTTGGGGGGTTGGTAGGGGTTTTCAGCAATATTTTGGGATAGATGGTTGGAGACATTGATAATGGACAAATTCCCCAAACGAGTCTGTTGTCCTCTTGTTAATAGTTGTATGGGACACCTGTGCTTAGGGATGCCAGCCTCCAGTTGGGATCTAAGGAGCCCCAGGAATTACAGCTCATCTCCAGCCTACAGAGATGTGTTCCCCTGTAGAAAATGGATGTTTTGGAGGGTGGACTCTATGGCATTGTCCCCTGCTGAGGTCCCTGTCCTCCCCAGGCTCCATCCCCAAATCTCCGGGAGTTTCCCAACCTGGATCCAGCAACTGTACCCCCGTATCCCCCACCAGCGGCCGGAAGGACTTGGCAACACTTCCTGTGCTCCTGCTGCCTTTTGAATGGATTGTGAAGGGGTACAGCTGCCCGGGGATCTTGCATAACATGAGAGAGGGTAAAGACTCCTAGGCAGCTGGTTTCTAATCCTCAAAAACACATACAGCAAAAACACCCAAAGCCTCTGTTTAGCAGTTGTTCACAGTGTTCCTCCTGAGCTGAACAAATCCGTGTTTGGCTCATGATCTGATTGGGAACCTCAAGCACATCATGTTTGGCTGCCAAACTGGCTCACTGCAACATTTGCAGCCCTAATCCTGCCCCCCCCCCCCCCCCGGGTCTCAACAGTCTCTTAAGGACCAGACTTATTTAAAGTACCTCTCCAGCCCTTGTTGTGAAGAGTCTCCAAACCTTCCTGCTAGCACCTGAAGCAATCTGCTAATCCCAGCAATCTGCTAATCCCTGCTAATCTGCTAATGTGAAAGGGAGGGAACGCAACACCAGAAAATAGGCTGGTCAGAATTAGGGATGCTTGAACACCTACTGGTTCGGCTCATGTCCTGTTCGCCAGACACAAACTGGAACCTAATTTTTTGCCAGTCAGTTTGACAATTTGTTGTTCTGTTTGTCAGTGTTCAGGTTTGACAGGTTGATTCACTGTGTTGCTTTACCTTATTTCTTCCTAACAGTATAACTGGCTTTACGTGCATGCCCATTTGTGGTCCACCTCCCATCCTTGCTGTGTAACTGCTCCCCTCAGCAAGCAATTGTTTAAAAAGATACCTGAACACATGAAGCCTCCTTACCCTGAATCACACCTTCAGTCCACCAAAGTCCTTATGATCTACTCAGACTGGCATTAGCTCTCCAGGGTCTCAGGCAAAGGTTTTTCATGTCACCTGCAGCCTGGTCCTTTTAACTGAGGATGTGAAGGATTCAACCTGGGACCTCAGATACAATACCACTGAGCCACTGCCCCTCCTCCTCAACCCACTGAGACACTTAGATCATTTCCAAACCTTAAAGACTGGTCATGAATAAATGCCATGTTTCAATGAAATCCTGCCCATTGGTGTTCGTGTCAGGAGTCCTTAGTGATGCTAATGGCCACCAATCAATTTGGCCTGGTAACATTAATGTGCATGTGCAGCTTTAAGAAAATGCCATGACTGGTATTTGTAGTTGTTCAACAAGAACCAAACAGATCAAGTGATCGGCTTGCATCTGACCGATGCCTTCAGACACGTTCAGTTTGACTGTGGGGCATGTTCAGGTCGAACTCATCCCCAGCCAAAGTGAGTGGGAAGCAGGGCTTCCAGGTTCCCCCTGGCTACTGGTGGGGGATAGTGGGGGTAGAGTAACCAGATCCTGGTTGGGAGACTCCTGGAGATTTAGGGATGGAGCTCAGGGAGGACAAGGACCTCAGTGGGGTACAGTGCCAGAGAGTCCACCCTCCAAAGCATCCATTTTTTTCCGGGGGAACTAATCTCTGTAGGCTGGAGATGAGCTGTAATTCCGGGGGATTCCTAGGTCCCACCTGGAGGCTGGCATCCCTAGCACTGGGAAGGCTTTCAGCCCACCAGTCCACCCTAAAGGCAGCCTCAAAGAAACTTGCATCTCAGCTAGCCCAATAGCTGGGTGCCTCCAAAGGGCTGAGAGCAAACCAACAGAAACTGCCCTTTCTCCAGTGTTTTATCGATGTACAATGATAACAGAACTTGAGGAATGACCTGATTTTGTATTGAAGGGTTTGGAAGGAAGCAAACATGACTCAGAATGCCCACTCATCTTTTTTTTCTGAAGTTCACCATCACACAATCAATCTGCTACATGTTTTGCCTCAATAAACCAGGGTGGGTTTTTTAAAAAAATATATATATATCAAACAGCGGGCTTACGATGACCCTGTGGGGTTTTCCAAGACAAGAGATGCTCAGAGGTGGTTGACCATTTCTTACCCCTGTGTTATGACCCTGGTTTCCTTTGGTGGTCTCCCATCCATGTTCTCACCAGGGCTGATCCTGTTAAGCTTCTGAGATCTGAGGAGATCAGGCTAGCGTGGGCTATCCAGGTCAGGACAGTAAGCCAGGTAGACTCATTTTAATGACATCTGAGAACCACGGCCTACTAGTTTGTCCATGCAATGAGCTAAAAATAACATATCGCTTTGGTATATCTTCCACAGCTAAAGGTGGCAAAAAAAAAAGCACCACCTTGTGTAATATTAATGGCTACGGGACACCAGAAATGTCATACCATTTGCCTGAAGCCTCTGAACTATTTACACTGTTTTTCTATGGGCCATTTGATTTTTTTTTCTCACCGAAAGACAGGGGGTCTTTGGGAGAGGGTAGTTCTTACTGACCTCAGCTCTTCAGAACATCACTCTGTGGTTTTCTCTGACCTTGGCCTTTCAGAAAAGGACATCTTTGATGGCTATGGGGCTATTATGGGCTGATCATTGGCCGCAGCTTCCAGCAGACCATGTCAACTCACACTTTGATGTCATTTATCTGGTAGAACGCAGTTCGTTCCTCTCCACTTCAGAGTGGTTTTTTTAAAAAACTGTAACCCTCATTCATTGGCGCTGTCAGGAAGTCCCAGTTTGAATGTTTGGATTCTTATTCTCAGTGTCTGCCCTGGCACACATCATAAAAAACCCCCACAACCTAGCAAATATCCTTAAAACAAAAACCACTCTAGCTGGGAATTTTTAGGTTCCACTCAGATTCCAAGACGAGTTCCATCCTCTGACAAACTGTAGCTGGATCGTACCAGCAGTTATTCCATTCAAATTCACGGAGCTTCATGCAATTTTTCCCCAGGAGGTGTACGGGGTGGCTGATCATGGTGTCGTGTCTAGATCGACATTGTAATATTTTGTGTGAGTCGACTGTTATAGGAATGATATGGGTTCCTTTCCCCACCTCATTTCTACTTTGGAAAAAAAAATCTGTTTCTGGTTTCTTGTGAATGCACATTTGCATGCTGAAAGTGTTTGTTTTAGAGAGGAGATAATTTAATGACATTTGCCCCAGGTTGTGTGTTTTTTTTCTCCAGACTAAATTGAACTGAGAGATATATAAGGGATGCTTGCATGGTTTAATTATTGGCTGGTAGCTGGTTTGAATGCTCGGTGGCAGAAAACGGGGATGTAAATATAAATATAAAATGATATTACCAGAGGCACAGAACAATGTGATACTCCTGTATGTTACCCTCATGCTTACCCATATGCAGGGATGCATCTAAAATTGGTCCCTGAATTTGTCCCAGGGTTTTGGAGTTCTGAATTACCTGGTCTCCTCCCCCCCCCCCCAAATGAAACCAATACACTGGGAACCTTCTACTGTTTTAATTTCTGAATTCTTTACAGAACACTGTGCATGCACAGTTTACTACAGCTTCCAGTTCATTCCATTCATTTGCATCTTTCCTCTCTCAGCACTACATGCACACTGAAGAAACACTACACAACACAAAGCAGTGCCGGCATGACCATATGTCTGTTTGCAGCCAAATTATGTTGTTATTTCATTTTACTAATGCACACATGCTGTTATGCAACAACACACAGGGAGAAAAAAAAATCTTGATACCCTGTATGTACAATCAGTTTGGTGCAGTGCCAGTTTGGGATAGTGGTTAAGTGCACAGACTCCAATCTGGGAGAACCGGGTTTGATTCCCCACTCCTCCACTTGCACCTGCTGGATGGGCAAGCCATAGCTCTGTACCAGCTGTTCTCTCAAGGACAGTTGTCTCAGAGCTCTCTCAGCCCCACCTACCTCACAGGGTGTCTGTTGTGGGGAGGGGAAGGGAAAGGAGTTTGTAAACCGCTCTGAGACTCCAAGTGAGTGAAGGGCAGGGTATAAATCCAATCTCTTCTTCTTCTTCTTCTTCTGATTGCTTTTTTGAAATGTTTTATCAATTTGCACATGTAATCAGCTCACAAGAGAATGGAAAGCTGTGGCCACCCGCACAGTGGATCTAGACTAAATTTCCAGTGGCAGGAGGGAACTCTCCTGCTTTTCCTCTCCCATTGCACCCCACTGCTATGCAAGAAATGATCCTCCTGGAGGACAGGCAACCCTAAGGAATGACTTTAGAAGGGTTCTGCAATGGGAAGAAGGAACTCGTGGAAACAGGCAATTTAGTCTGGATCCCACCTATTCATATAACCTTGTACAGTATTCAGAAATAAAAAATATGGAGAATCCTAAAGCATCACTGCTACTTTAAAAAACAAAAGGAGATAGTTTGGGATTTGAAATCAAAGATAATCGTGGATAAGAAGAATTTTCAAAGCATCCTTCGGCGCGAGTGCCTGACAAATCAAAAGTTAACTGTGCACACTCTCAGCACATTCATCAAATACATTACCAGAACAAGAGATGTAGGTTCAGACGTTGATTATGGAATTATCTTTCATGAACTCCTTCTTGTATGGATACATATAGTGTACAAATATTTGAAAAGATTGTGGCAACAATAGGGCCCCCAGCTATTATTAGTGTATATGATGACTGCCCCTTTAAGATTTTCACTTTGGTGGATATTTAACTGCTATAGGGTGGGTCAGGTTAAGGCTGTAGGACCTCATTGAAGAGTGTATTGGATGAATTCTTTCCCCTGTGAGGGGTAAGTTTTTCTGTTCCCCCCCTTTTTCTTGGGGGTCTTTGCAATGGATTCTATGAGTTATTAAAATCTATAAATGCATATTTTTGTATTTTTAGGCATAACGGTTGAAGGCAACCTAAAATATGTATAGACACCTGATGTAGAGTTTCCATCTCTTGTTCTGGTAATGTATTTGAATAATGTGCTGAGAGTGTGTACAGTTAGCTATTATCGAGAATGCATTATCTGAATGTGATTCTCTAGTTTTATTGTATATTTTTTTAAAATACAAAAACAGAAATAGTGGCATAGAAGAAGATCAATAGATTCGAAATGGGAGCTATTCCGGAGAATCTTGTCTCTCCAACTATCTACTCAGCTGATGAATACTGACACAGGAACAACTACAAAAATTATTGGACTGCAACTTTGTGGTTATACATTTACTTTACTTTGTTAAAGTGGTGCTGTAGACGTTTGGCATAAGTTTCCTTTGTATTATATAAAAAGCATTGGTAGCACATCGTCGCGCAGCTTCATTCTTGTACCTGATTTACATCTCTTAAGCTGTGCTCCTTTTTACTGTAATTTGACAAATCAAAAGGGCATGATCAGACAACAACATCTGGGAAGCGTCCCACAGCTGTCGGCAACCTCGCTACTCCACTGCAGAAGCGGAGTTAAAAAACACTGGGAAAAATCTGGTACTTAATGGGTTTTGATGAGCCACAGATGGACTTTCGTCCGTTCTCGTTCTCCTACTGCAGGCCAACACCACTATACCCTCTGAAACTAAAGAATCTGAAAGTCACCTCTACCCAAACATTGAGATAAAATGTTTAAAACATCTGATGGAGTCCAAAGAATAGCAACCTTTGCACGCGGGGGGGGGGGGACCCTTGTTTCTCCTTGCAGTGCAAGATTTTGGGGTCCTTCTCCCGCTGTTCGTTTTTATTCTTTTCTCCCCCAGATTTTATTTTGCACAGAAGCATAACAAATGCTGTGCGTGCTCCTGAAAGCTCATAAACCCTTTCCACATCTTAAATCAATCATGGCAAGTATATCTCCCATACATTGGGTAAGTTGTTTTTTAAAAAAAAAAAAAAAAAATCACAGCCTCACTTAATAATTTTTTTCTCCCGGCAACTGCACACTTTACATCGGCACAATGACCCAAACGGTATGGCTGTATTAACAGATACGATCTACTCTTTAATGGAGCTCTGAAGCCCAGATTAGCTACCTGTAATGTACTCGGAGCTGTCAAGCGCTATGGCAAACTGCGAGCACATTACAAGTTATAGGCATCCATTCTTTCCAAGTGAAAAGCCATTTCGGATTCAAAACACTTCACATCGAATAATGGGATCTTGATGGATCCCCTTCAGCTGGGAAAAAAAGAAAGCAGGAGGGACCTGCAACTGATCCAAAGGTGCTGACAGGGAATCATATCTCCCCCCGCCCCTTTCCCAACACCTATACCTGGAGTATATTGAAAAGGAAATATGTATATTAGGGGGGGAGAGAGAGAAAGAGAGAGAACGAATGAACCTAAAGCAACTAAGAAAAAGGATGCTCTGGTAGTCAGGAAAAGAATGCTACCCTCTCTGATTTCAGCAGCCATTTTCCTGTTGCCAAGTCACTTCCTGTGAAGATGCATCTTCTGAGTCAGTCTATTGGTCCACTATCTGCAGCCCAGTGCAGCCAGCCTGATCTTGTCAGATCTCAGAAGCAAAAGAGGAGGAAGAGGAGGCGATTGGATTTATACCCCACCCTTCACTACCCAAAGGAGTCTCAGAGCAGCTTACAATCCCTTTTCTTCCCCTCCCTACAACAGACACCCTGTGAGGTAGGTGGGACTGAGAGAGGTCTTTTGAGAACTGCTCATGAGAGAACAGCTCTGAGAGAACTTGTGACTGGCCCAAGGTCACACCAGCAGCTGCATGTGGAGGAGTGGGGAATCAAACCCGGTTCTCCCAGATTAGAGTCCAACTCCTGACCACTACACCAAACTGATGGGTGGAAGCTGCTGAAGGGTTGGTGAAATTTCTCCAGTACTTATGTGCCATGTGCCCAGATAAAAAATGGTATACTTAGAAAATGTATATGCCACCTTGAGCAAGTCTCTGGAAAAGCAGCACACAGTCATAAAAGGAACAATGATAAAATTATCAATATTAAAACAAAACATTAAAAACAATAAAGACCCTAGCAGGGCTTTCCCCGGGGCGCTGCGCCTCTGCACTGCTCGGGGAAGCTGAGGAGGGGGCGGGGCTTAGTCATGTGCCTGCCCCCTGGGCTCCTCACTCCCGGAGCTGCGCTCCTGTGCGCTCCCGCTCCGAACGGACCCCTGGCAACAGCTGTTCGAATTGCAAAGGCAGAAGTTATTCCCCCCTTGTCTGTCCATGCATTTTGATCCTACCCTTCCTCCAAGGAGAGGAAAGTGATTTGCAACCATGCTGATTGAAAATCAAAATACCCAAAGCGCATCCCATGTAATACCTTTTCTTGACACAAAATGACACAAAGCAGCGGACAAGCTTTCAGGTTCATCAGGACTCTTCATCATGTAGGATGTTACAAAATTTTAAAAAGTCTGGGGGAAAAGGGGAAGGAAGATGTTTCAGGCCATGATTTTAAGTGCTTAATACTGGCACACATATTGATATAGTGGGGCTGCTGGTGTCAAGCTGCATCCTGGTTTCTGTGAGCAAGAATGGGCTCCCGATTGCCCGGCAACGCCGTGGCTCTCGGGAGCTGGTTTGCCGCCTTGCAAGAGGTGAGGCAGCAGCAGGGAGCGCTTTCGCGCTGCTCGTTGTGGGCAGGGGCAGGGCTTGCTCGCTTTGAGCCTGTGCCCCGCTCCCGCCTTCTCAGTCCGTCTGCGTGCTCGCCCACCCGCCCGCCCCGGTTGGCAGTGTAGGCTTTTGCCGGTCGCCATTTGGGGCCAGGTAGAAATTTTTGTACCTCTTCCTTGTTTGGCGAAGGGATGGGGTGTTTTTTGCCTACCTTACACTGTGGTCGGTGGATAAGGGCATAGATGGTGGACGGGTATTAAGTAGATCGGTCACTTGGCAGGTTATGCAAGCAAGAAAATGGAACTGGTGAGTGCCTCATGGCATATCCCGTTTGGGAACAGGAGGTCATCAGGAACCACCCTAAGCAGGGGCATAGACTTTTTAATTTTCTGGGGGGGGGGGGCTCTTGTGCACGTGCGAAGCGTGCACACGCCGGGACGATGTTGCCGCCACTGCTGCCGCGGTTCACCCAGGCACTCCTCTGCTGTGTCCCGCACAAGCAGGCCGGCCGCACAGCCCCAGCCAGGGCCGCCTCCAGAGCCCCCAGGGGAAGAAGGCAGTGCCGGAGGGCCGGAGGAGCGCGGCCTGGGTCGCCCCCCTCCTGTCAGAAGCCGGGCAAGGCGAGCAGGGAGCCGCCGCCGGCGGACCTCTCCAGCACTCTGGAGACCTGGCGGGACTGCCAGCAGCAGGAGCAGCAGCAGCCGCTTGGCCGAGGCCGCCTCGGATGCAAGGCAAAGCAGGCGAGATCTGGGCCGGGCGCCTACCTGGCTGCCGCGGGCTCCTCACGCCAGGCACCCTCCAGCCCAGGGGCCAGCGTGGCAAGTCCCAGCAGCCCCCGTAAGATGCTGCTCCTGTGCCCTCCCCCTCCCCGGGAGAGAAGAGGAAGCCCTGCCCATCCGCCCGAGGCTCCTGGATGCCCCCCTCTCCCCCGGCTGAGCCTCAGCCCCGCCCCCTCGCTCATGGGGGGATTCTTTGCAAAGCCCTGCCCCCACCGCTTTTGGGATCCATGGAGCCCACCCGCCCCGTCAGAACAGCTCCCTGGGAATTTGCCTGCAGCTGCTGCCTCCAGGGAGGGGAGCCCGGACAGAGGGAGAGAGGGTGCAGGGGAGCTGGGTGGGGGTGGTTCTTGCGGCGGCGGCAAAGGGCGGGCGGGCCTAGGAAGGGGCCCTGGAAGGTGGGGAGGCGCGGGGGCGGGCGGGTGCTTCTTTTCGCCGGGGGGCTCAGTCCCCCCCGGGATATTTCAGGGGTGGCCCAAGCCCTCGAGCTCCCCCGTAGTTGATGCCTATGACCCTAAGGCCTTGCGGTCCGGGGAGGTGAATGGTGATCACCTCTGGGAACCTCTCAGTCTAGGCTCCTCCCTGAAGGTCTGTGCAGCCTCAGGGGTAGGCCCCCCTGGGGGGCTACCAGTATGCTGGGCTGCCGGTTACGAGCCAGAATCTGACCGGCTTAAGACTGGAGCTAAGTTACCCGCCCATTTCAAGGGCAAGGAGGTTGTGCCTGGGAGTGACGCCTGCCTTGCCTGTTCCAGCACTTGCTTAGTTTTACCCGTTGCTGCAATGTTCTGTTTAAATAATTAATAAAGTGGCCCTTGTTTGATTCCAAACTGTTGTCTGTCTCGTTATTCTTGCTGGGGTGGCAAAAAACCAAATGGTGTTTCTCCATTGAAATTACTAGGGCTGGCAATTTTCCTTGTATCTCTCTGACACCAAGTGAGATTTGCACACCCAGTTTGGAGTCGTGGTTAGAGTGAAGACTCTAATCTGGGAGAACTAGGTTTGATTCCCCACTCCTCCACAAGCAGCTGCTGGTGTGACCTTGGGTCAGTCACAAGCTCTTTCAAAGCTGTTCTCTCAAGGGCAGTTCTCAAAAGAGCTCTCTCAGCCCCACCTGCCTCACAGGGTGTCTGTTGTGGGGAGGAAAGAGGAAAGGAGACTGTAAGCCGCTCTGAGACTCCAAGTGAAGGGTGGGGTATAAATCCAATCTTCTCCTCCTCTTCTTCTTGTAGCAAAGGAATGACTTGGTCATTATTGTATTCTGGCAATAACTGTACGGTAATGGATGAGCCATAAAATCAACCGGGTAGTGTTCCCTTGTGTTGTGGGGAAATTCTCATCTCTTGCTAGTTCCATTCTCCTCCTATTGTCACAGCAGAATTCAGGTCGTTCCAAATTAGACAAAAGTTGCTTGCAGCCATGCTGGACTCCACCTTCCAATAACGTTTGTGTGAAGTAGATCAGGCAGGAAGAGAGTGATTAGTCGCCCTGGGAGTTGCATGGCTCATCTGGGATGTGAACCTGCAGCCCACAGGCCCTAGTCCAGCATCCTGTCCATTGCCTCACACAGTCCTGCTGCCATTTCCTTTGAAAATATGATGGTTCACACAATTTTGGGGATCTACCGTCTTGCAGGATCCCAGTCACACAGACATCCCCTGTGCTGGAGCCAGACAAACACATGGAAGTGTGGCAGGCAAACAAGATTTTGTCCATCAACATTTTCACTGAACTTTTGAGTAGGGCTATAATTAGGGAATGGGCTGCAGAGGCTCAAGTAGTTAAGACGCTGAACTGCAGACTGGAAGGTCAGTAGTTTAGCAATTCGAGACCCGAGTGGTGCATGACAGAGTGAGCTCCCATCTCTGGTCCCAGCTCCTGCCGGCCTAGCAGTTTGAAAGCAAGAAATTGCAAGTAGATAAATAGGCACCACTTCCGTGGGAAGGTAACAGCGTTCTGTGCACCTCAGCATCTAGTCATGCTGGCCACATGACCATGGAAACATCTTTGGACAGCGCTGACTCTTCGGCTTGGAAACAGAGATGAGCACCGCATCCCTAGAGTTGGATTTGACTGGCTTTTGAGCAAGGGAAACCTTTACCTATAATTAGGGACGATCCAATATTTTCTATTTTGTTTCTTTTTGCAGCCTCTATATTTTTGGCAACACTTTTGGTTCTCTGCTTTTGATTTTATTGATCAGTCTGTACTGTGTAAACAGGCTGTATTGTTTTTATATGTCAGTGATGACGGTAATAATATGTACAAGGTGCATCGTTTATATCATTTACCTGTAAAGTATACTGTTGATTTAGGGTGGCACTTAGGGGGGAAAAAGTCTTTGCAGGGACAATTCAACCCAAGGAGACAGAAAATGGAATGGAAAAAGCAGAATCGAGAGTTCAGTTTGTGGAAGGGACAAAAAAAAAATTGGCACAGAGATTGTCAGACTGAAAACAGCTAGAATGAGAAACTGAAAATCATCATAAGGTATATGACAGTCAGGTGTTTCTTCAACAGACACAATTCCAGTTTCACCTGTCTGCATGTTTACTGAACATCTGAATGGGGGAATATAAAATGAATCAAATATGGAAAATGTTCTATCAGAGAGAGATGCAAGAAATTGAAGTATCTATGGTAAATTGGACAACTAGATCCTATGGATTGCATGTTAGTTTGGGGGGGGGGAACCTTTTTGGATATCCTGTGGCATTGGAGGAAACCCGCCCCCCGGAGACTTCTTTAGAATCCATAAACTGACAAACCGAGCAGATTACTTGGGTGCTCTAATAATCCATCATGTCTCAGTGCTGGGTGGGGTCTTTCACATGTTGTCAAGCTTATATTTCTCTGATCAAGATGGAGTCCCAGGAAAGATGTAATGTTTTCCTCTAACCCTAGAAGGAATAGCAGTCATCCTGGAAGAGTTGCCTTTTGCACATTTCCCAATTATGCGTGAACTTGAGTGCACTAAAGTGGCTGAGTTCAGCCATGAAGACAGCAAGTTCTTCTCCTTATCCCAATCTGTCCATCCAATATTAGTGATAGAAGATCCCCTTAAAGAAACAGGAAGAGCTAAAATGTAAAAGTGAGCGAATATTCTGGTTGCTTGTATTCTTGCCAATGGTTTCATTTCTCCACTTTGTATTGTTGGCTTTGTAGATACAGGTATATTGGGTAATCAGGTCATAGGGTTTGTAGTTATAGACCTTACAGTATGGATATCCACAATGCCCAGCCTTTAAAGAGGGGGGTGGGGTGGTTACCAAATTTGGCAACTCTGCTATTTCGTAGAGAAAAATCCCCATTCATTTGTCCGTTTATGGTTTTTCCTTGCACAAGTTGAACTTGGGAGACATCGTGCATTGTGCCACTTTTTGGTGTTTCCATTTACCACTTCCACCTTTTAAATGCTTGCAATTGTTCACCTCGTTCTCTTGTGTATCCCCGCTGTAGGCCATTAAAAGGGCATGAAAGTGCTATAAAGCAAACAAATTAGGAATAGCAGCAACAAAAAACTGGGTAAAATGAGAAGGCTCAGAACCAAAACAGATGAAAGAAAACAAACATAAAGAACATAAACATAAAAACATAAAGAAAACAAAATTTACAGAGCGTGTCCATTATCATGTACCCCATATTTGTAAGGGTGGTGCCCAAGCACTAATACAGTCTTAAGAGATGACATACCCAAGTGCATTTCACAGGCCCTGTGCCACCTTTTGGCTACCAGGTAGTAGTTCAGGCTGCCCCTCATTTTAATGCAAGGACAGGAGTCAAGTACAGGTAAGTCTGAAGTTACCCCAGCCAGAAGGATTGTTAGTCCCACCAACAAGGGATGCAGATCTAGAAAAGAAGAAGATAAGAGATTGGATTTATACCCCACCCTTCACTACCCAGGGGAGTCTCAGAACAGCTTACAAACTCCTTTCCCTCCCCCTCCCCACAAGAGACACCCTGTGAGTTAGGTGGCACTGAGAGAACTCTGACAGAAACTGCTCTTTTTCAAGAACAGCTGTGCCAGAGCTACGGCTTGCCCAAGGTCATCCAGCAGCTGCAAGTGGAGGAGTGGGGAATCAAACCCGGTTCTCCCAGATTAGAGTCCATGCACTTAACCACAACACCAAACTGGCTCTAGAGGTTCCTGTGGTACAGTGAGAACAAGCAATGGATTGGTCTCCATCCTTCTTGGGAGAGGGGGGCGTGGCTCAATGGTAGGGTCTCTGCTTTACATGCAGAAGGTTCCAGGTTCATTCCCTGGCAACTCAAGTTGAAAGGACCAGGGGATATGAAATTCCTCTGCCTAAGAACCTGAAGAGCCACTGCCAGTCTAAATAGACAATATTGACTTTGATGGATCAAGTGTCTGATTCAGTATAAGGCAGCTTCATGTGTTCACATGTTCTCTCTGGAGACTCCATTTCAATTGGTGGCTATATGTCCATCAGTGTTAGGCTGAGTGCCTCAGGCTTCACGGCCACCAACCACCCAACAGGTCCTATTTCTTGCTGGCTCTCTCCTAGCCACTAGGGGTATGCAAACCCCCCCCCCCCAAAAAAAAACCCTCAGTATTTTTGGATTCAGGTGTATTGAACCCAAAGAATATAGCTATTTCCCAATATTCCTGAATCCCAATATCAGTATGGTATTCAGATTCAGGAAATATTCAGACAACCCAATTTTTTTTGCCTCCATTATACCCTATGGGGACCATTATAGTCAATTGTTCCATAAGGTATAATAGAGAATCGATCCAGGGGTATCTTGGGCTCGGGGGGGGGGGGGGGGTTGAGGTCGCAGCAATGCTGCAAATTTGGTCCCTCTCCTTTAAAAATCCCCAAAGTCTCAAAAAGATCAAAACAATGGAAGGAAAAATGGCACATAGAGATCATGGTCCCTTTAAATGCCTTTTTGATGCTGCACAACTCTGTGGCCTGGGGAACTCCAAAGGCAGTTAAAGGGCTTGCAGTCCCTTTAAATGCCTTCTGGATGTTCTCGCTTGCCCAGGATTGGCCGGGGTGACAGGAGCTCTCAGTTCTGCACTACCTCAGCTAACCCTCTCTTGCAGCTCAGAACTGCAAGAGAGAATCAGCTGGGGCGATGTGGAGCTGTCAGCTCCAGCTGCCCTGTCCAGTTTATTTTCTCAGTTTCGGCTGTACAGGATAGTCTGCAAGGTGGTATACCTTTAGTTGCTCAGGTTGAGCATCTGGGGGGGTTATAATTTTGCTCAGTCCTGTTTCCTCTTGAAACCCTGACAAGTCTGGGCTGATGTCCACTGCTGCTTCACTTCTCAATGAGTTTTCTTTAGCTTCTGCAGGTTGCATCAAATTTAGGCCTCGAGTCTCATCAAAGTATACTGTACCACTTATTGTGACCTTTTGTCTGTCTCTGGGAACGGAATTCTATACCCTTTACAGCGATCACTGTAATTCACTAGTATTCATCCCGTGGTTTTATTGTCCAGTTTTGAGTGTTTTTTACTGGGAATGGAGACATAGGCTTTGCATCCAAACACTCTGATGTGCTTGGCTTTGATCCATGCCATAATTTGTATGGAATGCTGTCAATTGCTTTTGATGATAATCTGTTTTGTAGACATGTTGCCAACATAATTGCTTCACCCCGATACTTATTTGGCAATCCAGCATCTGGCCATATCACCTAAGGTGCAGTTCTTCCTTTCTGCTATTCCATTTTGCTCAGATGTGTATGGCACAGTTGTCTGGTGCTCTGTACCCTGTTCCTTTAGTTACTGCTCCACTTCTTATATTCCCTCTCATTGTCTGTGTACAGTATTTGCGGCTTCCTTTGAAACTAATTGCTGGTTGTTGTTCAGTCGCACAGTTGAGTCTGACTCTTTGTGACCCCACGAACCATATCAAGCCAGGCCCTCCTATCCTCCGTCATCCTCCAGAGTTTGCTCAACTTCATGATCATTGCATCAATAATACTGTCTAACCATCTCATCCTTTGTCGTCCCCTTCTTCTATGACCTTCAGTCTTTCCCAGCATCAGGGTCTTCTCCAGTGAGTGCTCCCTTCTCATTTGGTGGCCAAAGTATTTGAGCTTCAGCTTCAGTATCTGGCCTTCCAGGGAACAGTCAGGGTTGAGTTCTTTTAGGATTGACTGATCTGATCTCCTTACAATCCAAGGGACTCTCAAGAATCTTCTCCAGCATCATAATTCAAAAGCATCTGTTCTTCGGCGCCTTCCTTACAGTCAAACTCTCGCAGCCATACATTACTACTGGGAATACCATTGCTTTGCCTACACAGACTTTTGTTGGCAGGGTGATGTCTCTACTATTTATTACACTGTCTAGGTTTGCCATCACTTTCCTCCCAAGGAGCAGGTGGCTTTTAATTTCATGGCTGCAGTCACCATCTGCAGTGATCTTGGATCCCAGGAATGTTAAGTCTGTCACTGCTTCCATGACTTCCCCTTCTGTTTGTCAAGGAGTGATGAGGCCAGATGCCATGATCTTAGGGTTTTTTATGTTGAGTTTCAAGCCAACTTTTGCGCTCTCCTCTTTCACCTCAGAAAGAGGCTTTTTAGGTCATCTTCACTTTCTGCCACTAGAGTGGTATCATCTGTATTTCTGAGGTTGTTGATTTTTTTCCCAGGCAGTCTTAATTCCGGCTTGTGATTAATCCAGGCCAGCATTTTGCATGATGCACTCTGCATATAAATTAAATAAGCAGGGTGACAATATATGTCCTTGCCATACTCCTTTTCCTATGCTAAACCAACCAGTTGTTCCACATCTGGTTCTAACTGTCACTTCTTGATCCTTACATTGGTTTCTCAGGAGACATGTGAGGTGGTCTGGTACTCCCATCTCTTTAAGGACTTGCCATAGTTCGTTGTGATCCACACAATCAAAGGCTTTAGCATAGTCAATGAAGCAGAAGTAGATGTTTTTTCTGATACTCCCTTGCTTTCTCCATAATCCAGCAAATGTTGGCAATTTGATCTCTAGTTCCTCTACCTCTTCCAAACCCAGTTTGCACTTCTGGCAGTTCTCTGTCAATGTACTGCTGAAGCCTAGTTTGTAGGATCTTGAGCATGACCTAGCTAGTGTGTGAAATGAGTGCAATTGTGTGATATTGCTGAATGCTGTCGCAAATTCTTTGAGTTTCCCACAAGCAGTTCACTCTTTTGTTTCAGGAGGTACATGACACTGTACCTGGAATAGTCATTGATAAAAGTCATCACATATTTGTTTCCTCCTGGTGTAACAGTACTCATGGGTCTGCAAATGCCATTATGTACAATCTGTAGGAGATGTATAGACTTGCATTCACTGCCTTTAGGAAGTAAGGCACGTGTAGCTTTCGTCTTTATGCAGCACATATGCTTCGTGGATGTTTCACATTATGTCACCTTCATGTCCTTGGTTAAGCCTCAGTTTTCAAGCTATTTTGTGGATTCTGGGTATCTGTGTCCTAGACGTCTGTGCCACAGGTGAATGCAGTTGCTGTGACAAACTTGTGTAGCAATTCTAGCTTCCTCATTTGGTAGGGTAAACTTATATAGATGTTCCTTCACAGTTCCCCCGAGTATAACCTCTTTCCCTTAATCTCACATTGGTTTCTTTGGAATTTCACTGTAAAACCATTATTGGTGAGGTGCTTCACAGACAGAAGCCTTCCCTCCAGTTCTGGAACATACAGGACATTTTCCACAAGGAGTTTACACATTCCTTCAGATGGTCCACAGCACTTTAAAAATCCATACCCAATTCCTTCTCTGGTGTTGCTTTTTCCATCTGCAAGGAAGACCTTCTCCTTTGTGCTGAGACCAAGATCTGTGAAGAATTCCTGTTTTCTTGTCATGTGGCTTATGGCACCTGAATCAATGTACCATCCATTTGACGTGTTGCTCTGTGTAGCTTTTAGACATCCATCCCATTCTTCATCTACAGATTCACTTTCTTAGCCTTTTCTTTGGATGATTCTGTGATTTGTTTTCTCTGTTTATCTGTCCAGATTGAACAATTGTTTTTCAGACGTCTGGCCTTTTTGCAGCAATAACACACCCTGGTTTCTTACATGTTCTTTATCACCTCATTTACTTTGAGAGCAGTCTCTGATTTTTCAGTGTCTTCACCTGCTTATAGTTCATTTCAGGAATATATCCATCTCTTTACTTGTCCTTAATGTATCCCATTGTTAGATCTGCTTCTGGTCTAGCCTCAAGGGCATTGATGATGACCATAGGACTCTGGAAGACTGCACAGTAATAGTACTACTATGTGATTGTTTTTCATTTTTTTCTCCAAGCCCAAGCAGCTGTTACACCATTTCTAACATGACATTCACATATTCATGCATATCCTGCTCCCTACCTAGTCTTCATTTTATACAATTCATCCAGCAGGTATAGCTTGCTGTTTAGGTTTGAATGCTCATGCATTTTCTGGAGTGTATTCCACATACCTTTAGCTGTATCTTCATTCCTTATATGGATCAGCTGATCATCTTCCACTAAAAGGGTTATAGTTGCCTATTCTTGCCTGTTTTTCTTGTCCCATTCTGCAAGATCATTGGCTGATCTGTCAGTGCTTAAAACATCCCAGAGGCCATCTTTGCACAGCAGCATTTGCAGTTTGAACTTCCACAACTGATAATTGATATTATATTATTTGGCCACTGTAAACTTAATATCTGCACTGCTTGCCATCTTCCTCTGGATTGAGTGTTCCCCACCTTTTTCTTACTGACTTACAGTTATAGTTTCTTGCCATTTATCCTGGGGTCTGGGCCCATAACCTGTTGGCAGACTTTGGGAAACAATCCAATCTACGCTTTGGAGTTTGCTTCAAATGACTTTAACGGCAACAGGATTTTTGTGCAAAGACAATAACTGACTGCAGGCCACTAATGCAATAGAGCAGTGTTTTTCAACCACTGTGCCGTGGCACACTGGTGTGCCGCGAGATATTGTCAGGTGTGCCATGGGATTTTTTCAATGAAAGAAATGTGCCTTCCGGGCTGACCTTCCGGGCTGCATTTGCGCATGCGAGAAAGAACAGTGGTGCGGTCTCGCTGATTCCGCTCGCACGCTCTGTGGCCGGCCTGAGGTAGGGTGATTTGCACCAAGACATTCCAGTAAACATGAATATGTTTGATGGTAACAGCTAGCTGTTTCTGTCAGGGTGGGGTTCAAATCAGTAACTGTCCCTCAGCGAAGAATGGGTGTACTGTGCTTCTCTTCAAATCACTTATGGTCAGCGGAATGCCGTTCACATAAGAGTAAGAGTTTAAACTCCCTATTTGAAAAACTTTAGCAGAATCGCAGTATTAAAATACATCCACATTATATTTCTTCTGAAACTCAGGTCAATGTTATGGGAAGGAGCCATTACACTTTGGATCTGTAACTTACGATTTCAAGTTGAGTGGCTATTACGTGTATTTGTAATACTGTCATAGTTAATACTTGAGCTGAGGCAACTAATGACCCATTTATCTTGTATTTCAGTGTTTTTCAACCACTGTGCCGTGAGATATTGTCAGGTGTGCCGCGGGATTTTTTCAATGAAAGAAATGTGCCTTAGCTCAAAAAAGGTCGAAAAACACTGCAATAGAGAAGCCTTCTGAGTACAAGCATTAACATGTACTAACAGACAGCACAGAGAAAAAAACAACAAGAGGCAGGCTGAACTTCAAGAGAAAACATTCAATAAACTCTGAGCACTAGAGAATGTGCCACAGCTCCCTCTAGGGTACAAGTGGACTAAACAACTCTTTCAGCAGCACTTACAGTAACTAGATTCTTGGCAGGCTTTCACTTCTCCAACATGTGTCACCACAGCATGCCCATGCTTACACCTATGTAAGACAGCAGCAGCAAGAGATCAGCATGATCATGGTCGGTAGCCGACTCATCCCAACTGGTTTAAAGGCTGACTTATTGAAGCACATCTGATGAGGGAAATGCAAAGCATGGAAACAGGAAAAAATGGCATGACAACAAGGAGTCGTGCGTTGGGTTCGTATACCAAGGAAGCAGGGGTGGAATGTTGAAATCATCTATATTAAAAACAAATCCAGAGTGAGTCAGTCAAACCAGTCAGTGGAATTCATTGTGTTGGTGTGTGTTCAGAACTTCCCAGATTGCTGACAAAATATAGGTATGCCACCATATTCTCCCCCTGTTTATTCACTCCTCCATCTTCCTCCTCGCCCTTTCTTCTCTTCCTTAAGCCAGTTTTTAGACTGTGAGCCAAACCAATCAACAGCCTTTCTCATTCAATCTGTTTGTTTCGAATCCCTCTCCCCGAAAACCTGGCTGGTTCTTGTCGCTTTTATGTCCCCAGGAAATATGGCTCTTTCCCACCTGTCGGGATGGATTTCAGAGATGAAATAGTGTTTTTGAGGTGGGGGAGTCATTTTAGATTGCCTCATTAGCCGGGCAGCTTTTGCATGCCAATGGCTAAAGGCAAAGGATGACCTTAAGTTGCATTATCGCAGAGAATGTGATGGTTCACTCTGGGGCATAAGAAGACAGCAGGATATTAAAGCCGAGGACATTAGGAATGGTGTTTTGATGGCTCCTCATAGTAAAGGCAGTAAAATAACAGGTGTGCAGCCAGTGGCAGGGAATGGGTTCAGTCCTTGTCTACCCAAAGACCACAGCTGACCCCCATGGATTAAAGAGCATATTAAAGTGCATAAAGTGTGTGCCGCTTTCCTATCTAGTGAGCACTGTTCAGATATGCATTTGGGTACAAATGAACACATGGAAAGGGAATGTTGGGGTCATATCTGGTAGCTCCCAAAAATTTCAATATGCATGGCTCTTCTTTGTACATTCAGAAAAGGGAAAATTGGAAGGCCAAGGCTGGATTTCTGTTTCTCACCCTTTGGCAGGTCCCCCCACCCCCACCCCCCATCTTAACTTACATGATTCTACAGGTTTTGAGAAACCTACAGGTTTTGAGAAATGCCACATTAAAAGCCATATAAACTAGTCTGGAAAAATCAGCTTAAAAGTGCTTTCTACTTGCTATAGCCTAGGAACAAATTGTACAGAATTTCCTTTTTTGTTGCTATATGTTTGTGTAATTATATCTGTATGATTTTGTAAGCTGCTTTGTGTCTCTGGTGGGGGTGGGGAGTGGGATATAAATAAATAAAAAATAAAAATGTAAACTTTTTCCAAATTGTAGTTCTTCTGTGCATGAAGATTGGGTTGGCACCAGCAGTGAGAATCCCAACCATCCCTTCAGGCATTAATGTACACCTTTACACCTGAATGTTTCGTGATGACTCTGACTAAAACTATAAAATGGTACCAAACAGCAGAAACTTGTTTCTGAATGTAAGCTCACTGGCTTGATTTTGCTTCCTCCAGCGGAATTTCTCCCAATAACTGTCTGCGTTTCACAATGCTATTTGCACGTCAATAAATCACCACTGTATATTATACATACGCACTATGTATAAACAATGAACATTATACATATAATTTGCATGAATCAATGAATGAATACACCATCAGTACTAGCAACAATAGTGGATGGACTGAAATCGTTCGGAAAGACAATACATGAAAACAAAAGGAAATGGAAAAGAGCACAATTGTACATCCCAGGCGAAAATAGCCATTGGCAAAGTGTAGCACATCCACAGGGCTTCACCCGTGAAGCTGTTAGTGTGTCAAGGCTCAGATCTGGAGTCTGTCCAGTAGAAATGAAGGCAAGGGGACTGAGCATGCACAGATTGCTTGTCCTCCCCACCAGCAGGGCTTTTTTTGGTAGAGAAGCCGAGCAGGAACTTATTAGCATAATAGGCCACACCTCCGACAGTGCAGCTCCCTCCCAGGATTGGCTTTCCCAGGTGCCCTGTGGCTTGCAGGGTGCATGGGAAACCCGAGGGAAGGAAGGCAGTTTCTGGATCAGCTTCCCCAGGTGCCCCGCAGGGGAGGCAGTTTTAACTGCCTTCCCTCCCCGGATCGGCTTGGCTTCCCCAGGTGTCTGGGGAACCCGAGGGGGGGGGGACTGTAGGCGGGGCCAACTCGGAAGCCAGCCAGAACTCCATTCCTGTGCTTTCCTGCCCCAAAATAGCCCTGCCCACTAGGCAGCCATGATCAACATGATCTAGAATCAAGGACCTTCTAGATCAGAAGCTGCAGCTTGATCCAATGAAAGATCATTAGTTCCCCATTCCAACCAATGAAGAATGTGTTTGATTCTGCCAATAAAACAAATTTTGGAGATACAGATCATTTGGGTCTTGGCCACTCCATAGGCTGTTCCTGTGCTAGTCCCCACGTCCACATTAGGCCAGAGATCCAGGTCTAAGGAACTTCTCCAGTTTGATGTAGTGGTTAGAAGTGCAGACTCTAATCTGGGAGAACCGGGTTTGAGTCCCTGCTCCTTCACGTGCAGCTGCTGGTGTGACCTTGGGTCAGTCACAAGTTCTTTCAGAGCTGTTCTCTCAAGAGCAGTTCTCAAAAGAGATCTCTCAGCCACCTAACTCACAGGGTGTCTGTTGTGGGGAGGGGAAGGGAAGGGAGATTGTAAACCATTCTGAAAGGTGGGGTATAAATACAATCTTTCCCTCTCCTCTTTCAACTAATGCCTCAGGGTGGTGCCTAAACTTAGTGCTTCTAGCCTAGCTGCTTTACACACACTACAGTCTCTAGCTGTGCCCAAAGAATTCCACGGACCTAACTAGGGCCTTCTAAGACATGCAGAACGAAGTAGGCAAATAAAGAAACAAACTAAGAATCAAAGCCAATCTAATTCAGAAGGTAAACACTTCATATCTGGTCCCAAACCGTGACCATTTGGCTAAGAGTTCTGGAGGATGGGAGGGTGCTTTGTCTGGGAAAAGCGTGGAAGTGGGGCTATAGCCACATATATAGGCACCTACATCTTGTACCGTAGTGATCACTTCAAATGTTTCTACATCCAGGACTAGGGGTGCCAGGTGGGACCTGGGGATCCCCTGAAATTGCAACTCTTCTCCAGACTACAGAGATCAGTTCCCCTGGGGGGAAATGGATGCTTTGGCCTCTGTGGCATTGTACCCCCTCCAAGGTCCCTGTCCTCTCCAGGCTCCACCCCCAAATTATGTTCCAGCAATTTCCCGACCCAGATCTGGCAATCCTATGTCCCACCCCCTGCTGATGGCCAGGTGGGACCTGGTAACCTTATCCAGGACTCTCCTTCCACGGGCCACCTGCAAAGCCCCCGCCCAAGCCCAAGCCCTAATGGATAGGGGTCAAGAGCATCTCTGCCATCACCGTGTGTTCCACCCTGCTCCTTTATTCCTGACTCTCTTAAAGGAATCAGATCGTTACTCCAAAAAGCTTTTCACCTGTCTGCCCTAAAATACGTTCCTCCCTTTGGTCTCTTTTCTCCCTACATTGAATTTAATGTTCTCAGTTCTGTCAAAGCTCATCTATTTGAACACATCTATAGCTGTCTTGGTCCATCTCACTCATTACTGTCGGCTCTGACTAGCAGTGACTGTCCAGGATCTCAAGCAGTGAATGGTCTTTCCCAGCATCTGTGATACTTTCATTGGAGATGCGAGGAATCAAACCCGGGACTTTCTGGGCTCTGTCACTAAGCCATGGCTCTTCCCAAACTTTCTCTTCATTTATTAGATTACAGTTGCTCAGGACCCCAGTTCAAATTGAGATCAGGTGGGGAGGAAAGATGAGGTTTACTGCTTTCACTTAGGGCTGCCAAGTCAGCCCGGGGGGCGGGGGATCCCCTACTAAAGGGGTTCCCGATCCGCCGGCCAGCATTTGGCTGGCAGGGGGAACCCCACCCCCGACGTCGCCCAGCAAGGATGACGTAATGACGTCACTGGAAGTGACGCAGCACGGCGACGCTCTGGCAATCGCCCCAAAACTCTATGACACCATAGAGTTTTGGGGTGATTGCCAGAGCGTTGCCCTGGCAATGCCCCCAACATGCTGCGTCACTTCCGGTGACGTTGATGGGCGTGCGTGCAAAGCACGTGCGCCAGAAGAAACTCCCGGCGGGAGGAGGACTCCCCCCCGCCTGTGAGTTTTCAAGACTTGGCAGCCCTACTTTCACTCCTGAATAATTTCACTAATTAAAACTTGGTCCAACCCTTACACACAGCCATTAACCCCTACAGGAAAAAAGACAGGCTCCATTTTTGTCCATCGTTTTCTTTATGGGGCTATAACAGTTTGGGGGCAGTTTTGATTAGAAAAAGCCATGCAGAGGTAGAAGGGTAACATGCCCTCTCCCCCACCCATTGATCCTGATCCAGACTGGGAGACCACATGGCTGTAATTCAGCTTTAAAGATCCGATCATAGATCTCCATTGAATTTCCTTTGCTCTGAATGAAAATGTGTTTTTTCTATTCTTAGGGGTATTATTCACCAGACAATTTTATTCTCCTCCATGCCATAAAAGGCTTCAGTTGCCCATTTCCACCCACTAAGCTTCTATCGAAAGGACAGGGCATTTTTCTCCAGGCAGCTGGCAACCATAAGCAAATGGCACATGCTGCAATTCCAAAATTAATCATAGAAAGCCTCATGTTAACCCCAAATTAAGGAGAAACGGAACTTCCTCTTCTACTTAGAGTGGGCCCTGAAAACAGACTCGGGCTGAAAATAGTTTGTTCGAGCTGTGGTGTACTCCTTAATTTTGGTTAAACAAGAATTCCTACAATTAATTCTGGAATTACAGCATGTACCCATTTACTTAACTGATGCATATTTACACATTAAAAAACCACACACAGAAAGTAATTATGTGTGCATTGATAAAATACTGCAAAAAAAGCATTTTTTGTTCATTTCATCTGTTTCACACCCTTTTCCCATCACAGAACTCAAGCAGGTATACAGGGGGTTCTGAGGCTCAACCTGCCTGATTTCAGCAAACTTGCTGTAACATGTAGCAGCAAGTTTACTACATCGTGTGTCTCCATCCATTCTATGGGACCAGAGTATGTCCTGATAGTATAATATTATGATTCCATCAAGCGTCTTTGTCCATTGATAAGCCACCAGACCACACAAAAAGAATCTTCATGCAACTGGGACTCTGTTCACCAGTTTTGGTTAGTACAAACAAGCCAACAAATATTCATCCATGTTGAAACAATTCAAACATGTTCAATTATGCTTAAAAAAAATCTGATTCAGCATGTGCAAACCTGTGCTGCTTTTGCACAGGTTTTTCCATCTCAGAAATCTCCACTGAGTCTGAACCTGAAGATAACCACATTTTTTTTTTTAAAAAAGAGGTGTTTCCACAGCGACTTACCAAAGATGAGGTATCTCTTATTCCATATAGCACTTGATTTGGCAGTTGCCAGTGGAAAAGGCAGGCAAAATGTCATGGTGCGGATGAATTCGCACAAGCACATTCTCACATTGCATCATGGGAATTGTAGTTCTCCCCAAGTTTGTATTGTTAACAGTTTGTTCTGCTGACATAAGATGGATCTAGGAACAGCATGATGTGCCTTTGGCCTATCAGGGCCCAGGTGTTCTGTTTAATAGGAAAGGCAGGTGAGCTGTTCAGATAGGGGATATTTCATGCTTGCACATTCTCCCCTTGTTTCATGGGAATTGTCATCATTTTTCAAGGGAAGATCCATGAACCCATCATTCTGTAAGCAGCTGGATGACTCTCATCCAGCATCCTGATGATGAGCTTCTGTGATTGGCTGCCTTCACATGCTCATGACCTGTGGCCTACAAATCAACTTATGCAGGAGAGAATGTAGAGACCCCTACTGCACAAGCCCAGATTTGTACCACATGATATTCTCTTCAAACTCCTAACAAAATCAGGGGTCTGTTGGGGCCGGAGCGAGGCAGAGCAAAGCTCCACCAGCTCAGGACTGGCCACTAGGGCAGCCACGGGCTGAATCAGATTCTCTAATCTTTACTTTAAAAGCCACTGGAGGGGAAGGGGTTTGAGGGAGAGGCTCCAAGCTTGCAGGGTAGCTGCTGGGGCCTCTCCTCGAAACGCCCACCAAGTTTCAAGAAGATTGGACCAGGGGGTCCAATTCTACAGGCCCCCAAACAGGTTGCCCCCATTCCCTCCATTGTTCTCTATGGTAGGAAAAACGTTAACATTTTTTCCCTCCATAGAGAACAATGGAGGGGATGGGACAATCTGTTTGGGGGCCCATAGAATTGGACCCCGTGGTCCAATCTTCTTGAAACTTAGTGGGCATTTCGAGGAGAGGCCCCAGCAGCTACCCTGCAAGTTTGGAGCCTCTCCCTCAAACCCCCTTTCCTCCAGCCCCTCATATACCCTATGAGTTTTTGCCATTGATTTCAATGGCCCATAGGATATAATGGGGCTGAAACTGACATTCCCTTTCTGACACACTTCTGGTGATGTCAGGGGGCGTGGCATATGCTAATGAGTTATGCTAATGAGCTCCTGCACCTCTTTTTCTATGAAAGGACCCCTGAACAAAACCATCACAATGATCCAACGAGGTGCTTTGCTCATGAACAATTCAATCCCAGTAAATCTGAATGTTGCACATGTTGGTTTGGAGGTTCTCAAGATCCCTGGCTATGACTCTGTCTATGATGATATCCAAATAACTTACTTGTAATATTTTATCAGTGTACACTTGCAATTTTGTAACACAGAGGATGGGGAAAAGATGTGAATGACCATAATGAACAAAAAGCAGAGGCAACTTTCACATGTGTAGCAGTGTTTACACAGTTCAGACATTTTAAAAAGATGGGTTCTGCTTCAGAAATAAGATCAAGAAATGTGGAACTCCAAAGCTGGGGAGAAATTAGAACAAGTTGGCAAACACCCCCAAAACAACTTACCTGCATCCAATCTAACCTCCCCTCTTCCTCAGTTGCTACTGGGCATTCCAATAATCAAATAATCGAGCCAGTTTGGTGTAGTGGTTAGGCACATGGACTCTAATCTGGGAGAACTGGGTCTGATTTCCCACTCCTCCACATGCAGCTGCTAGTGTGACTTTGGGTCAGTCATAAATTATTTCAGAGCTGTTCTCTCAAGGGCAGTTTTGGAGAGAGCTCTCTCAGCCCCACCGACCTCACAGGGTGTCTGCTGTGGGGAGGGGAAGGGAAAGGAGATTGTAAACCGCTTTGAGACTCCTTTGGGTAGTGAAGGATGGGGTATAAATCCAGCATCCTCCTCCTCCTCTTCTTTTTTTGCTGCTGCTGCTGCTTCTGCTGCTTCGGCCACTTCGGCCACTTCTGCTTCCTTTGCTTCTTCTATCACTGTCTGTATATCCACACTGTCTGCACTCCATTCACAGGATTAGCTTTCTGTTGACAGTAGTATTCCCTTGAGCCATCACTTCCACATTTGGTACAGCCCCTAGCACACCCTAAGGACTAAACGAAGGGTGAAGGAAGAAAAAGAGAACATCAGTCACAAAGCCAAGGTAAACAGCTATTATTGGCTCTTCCCATGCTGCTCATTGAGAAATAATTTGCATCCTCGAATGCAGACCACCTTGGCTCTAATCTCACACATCACATTCAAACTGGTGCCCAAATGAGCAGCCTAACGGCTCATAATAAGGACAGGAAATTAATTTCTCTGGAAGACTCCCCCCGCCCCCACCTAAGCACTACTGCCTTACTAAAATGCTCTATAGCAATGTCAACAGCTACCTATGTTTTTTCCCCCGACATGGCAAGGTTACTTGTCAGCAGATTCATTTCCTCGGGACCATTACTTGATGGATTATAGCCATTAATAACCTTCATCTTGGAGAAGAATGGCTCCTGATCAGTAGAGCGAACCCCTTTGCTCATCTGCCTGCGTAACCTAACATGGCCAAACAGAACATGCCTGGAAGCGGGATTTGAAGTCCAGACCTCTGTATATGCAACTGTTACACCCAGCCAGTGTTCCCTCTAAGTTAAGCTAGTGTGAGCTAGCTCACAGTTTTTTTTAGCCTCCAGCTCCCACACTTTTGGCTTAGTGCAGGAAGGATAGCTCCAGAACAAACTAATTTCTGCAGCAGCCAAGTGGCTCGCTCACAGCTTGAATGCCAGCAGCTCACAAAGTAGAATCTTTGCTCACAAGACTCCACAGCTTAGAGCAGGGATGGCGAACCTTTTAGAGACCAAGTGCCCAAACTGCAACCCAAAACCCACTTATTTATCACAAAGTGCCAGCACGACAATTTAACCTGAATACTGAGGTTTTAGTTTAGAAAAAAGAACTCATATATTAAAATCTTTTGTCTTAAAAGAAAAACACAATAACAGAGCTTTCAATTATACAAGCAACTTTTTATTGAAAGGTAAAAGTTTGCATTTGGCATGCTTTTGAACAATTAATGTGATTTTTGCTGTTGTATGCATGCTGATAATTTGTCTAACCTTGGCTCATACTTTGTAAGTTTGAGAGCAGCCCAGCCTCGAGTCTGTGTCGTCTTTTTCCTTTTAGAGACTGAGTGCCCAAACTGCATGCGTGCCCACAGAGAGGGCTCTGAGTGCTGCCTCTGGCACACGTGCCATGGGTTTGCCACCACTGGCTTAGAGGGAGCGCTGGAACGGAGATGCTGGTTTACCAAGGAAAGGTAACAAAACCGAGGGACTCGTGCCCTGGTAAACAGGGACAGCTGGAAAATTTGGTACTGAAGAGAAGACATGTTGTTAACTAGATTAAAAAGCTTCAGTCATATGATATTTGTACCACTTGAGTGTGTCCTATTAAGGCAATATGGATGGGTGGGATCATTTGCTGTGGCTGTGTGTGAAGTTCAGAGCTTACCATGTGGCAGAGAGGAGTCAGCCCTTTCGAGGTATCCTGCATTTGTCCTGCTTTATCCTCTTCTGATTGTTTGTATAGTGCCTGAATAAACTAACACACACACAAACCAGGATTTTGTGTAAGCCTTTTGAAGTCCCCACCCCCCAGTGGAGTATGCATGGCTGAATAAACTTATACCCCATTGTTCTCCTGCAACTGGGGACTCCAAGTAGATTACATGACAAAGGCAAACAATACAAGTTTGATGGACGGGCAAATAAAAATACATACAGCACATTCCACCGTCCTAATCTGGTGCTGGTTTCAATAGTTTGAGCTCTCCCAGGACCATAGGTGGCAAGGCACAGGTCACAGTGCTAACCATTGTACAGATCACATCCTTGATCTGGGTGTGCCACTGTGGGCAAGAAGAAGGGGGTCTGAAAGACCACTTCTGCAATAGTGGGGTACGAAGGAGAAAACTTTGGGTCTGTGTCCAGCAAGGAAAAATCTACTGTGGAAAGTTTCACATAATGTGCAGTTTTTAAAACGTCAAGGCAGGGAATTTCACTACTGCGGAAATGGTCAAGGTGGTCAAGAACCTTGGTCAAGAACATAAGAACATAAGAGAAGCCAATGTTGGATCAGGCCAATGGCCCATCCAGTCCCAACACTCTGTATCACAGTAGCCAAAAATACCAGGTGCCGTCAGGAGGTCCACCAGTGGGCCCAGGACACTAGAAGTCCTCCCACTGTTGCCCCCTCCCCCAAGCACCAAGAATACAGAGCATCACTTGCCCCAGACCAAGAGTTCGTATTTATACCTTGTGGCTAATAGCCACCGGTGGACCTTTGCTCCATATTTTTATCCAATTCCTTCTTGAAGCCATCCATGCTTGTAGCCACCGCCACCTCCTGTGGCAGTGAATTCCATGTGTTAATCACATTTTGGGTGAAGAAGTACTTCCTTTTATCCATTCTAACTCGACTGCTCAGCAATTTCATGGAGTGCCCACAAGTTCTTGTATTGTGAGAAAGGGAGAAAAGTGCCTCTTTCTCTACCTGCTCTGTCCCATGTACAATCTTATTAACCTTGATCATGTCACCCCTCAGTCATCATTTCTCCAAGCTAAAGAGCCCCAAGTGCTTTAACCTTTCTTTACAGGGAAAGTGTTCCAACTTCCCCCTTGTCATAGGCCAATGACTTCCTGTGAGGGTTTAGCCTTACAGGAATATCAAGTCTCCATGGGGCTGGGGGTCAATTAAGATTATCTACCACCATAGCGTGATGGATGCAACTGGTTTTCAGAGAGCATTGGGGGATTTACCTGTTGATCTGGTCGGTGCTCCTGTTGATGCCCTAACTGACCTACTACAAGGTAGTTTGGAAGTACAACATCTGAAACATCCTTGCTTTTAACATTCCTTTTTTTTTTAACACAGTTCAGTCATTCCTGCAGTAAGTTAAATGTAAGTTAAAGGCTCCCCCCCCCTCCCCGTAGTGAGATCTCATCTTTTATTATATTCTAGAGAACCTTGAATAACAAACACTGACTTGCCACAGTCTTGCTTATAATGGGGAAAAATTGTTTGAATAGTGAGGACGCAGGAACGCTCAATGAATGTATGCTCATTTTTTTTGGGGGGGGGAGGGGGAGACATGTCTCTTGGAGATGCTTCATTTGCCAAGGGAAAACACTGTGCCAGAATCCCTTGTTCAAAAGAATATTGGCGACATATCAGAGACACCTAATTTGAAGAGCTGGAAGCCTAACCGTCAATGGGCATGTAGTCAGAAGTGACAGAGGAAAAAGAGACCCAAACTGGCTGAAAGGGGGTGCTCGCCATTTTGAATGCCTCCTCAAACATCTGTTCAAGGTCCCCTCCCCTTTACTGCATGATATATTCCAGTCCGGGGGGGGGGGGGTATGAGAAAATGAAATGTCTCTAGATATAGTACACCTTGGCCTCTCGTGCTCAACAGCCCTTCTGTCTACAGTCTCTGCCAGGAAATGTTCTCTCTGTTTATCTTATAATGGCTATTATGCCATCATTGGAATGGGGCTGATGAAGCCATTTGGCTTCCAAATCCACTTCGTCTCCATATGCCAGGATGCCAGGAGTAAAATAAAATGAATGCTATTATCCTTCTACAGACCATTCCCAGTCACCCTGGAGGATGCTCCTGGAGACTGGCTGATCTTCAGTTGGGAATGTGAGAGGCCCTGCATCTATCAGATGGCAGTAGGGTGAGTTTAGGGTAGCCATCCTCACAGTAGTGCCCATAGGTACTATGGCACCTGCCTATCACTTTCTGATACAGTTTGTTCTACTACAAAGCAAAGACCAAGTCTTGGTTTCCCCCTCCCCCTCACCTCACTGGATGAGGTGGTGCTTCTGCAGAGCCCAGGAATTACCACCTGTAGTGTCTGCAGGGAGTAACCATTTGGGAACAGCTGCCCCCATTGTAAGGACGATGGTTGGCTTGCATAAGGGGAGTAGTTGTTCTGATTCCACCAGTGCCACTAGGGATGCATAGATCTCCCAGTGTCCATATTTTTGTTGTTCCATAATTTCACTCCATACAGGGTTGCATTCCTTCTGAGTTCTAACAGGGGAAATTCCAAAACTTGATTCCAGAATTGGCAATCTGTCATTCCTTCAATTAATTTTCTCCCCCACCCCACGTTTTGGAGCAGGATTTTATCAATGTACAGGTGTGTATCAATAATGGGGGGGGTGGCGGGGTGGACATGAACTGAATGACCTGAAACCTTTAGTGAAAACATTTGTGAAGTGATCTATAAACTGAGAGGGTTCCACCTTTTGATCCGATTTTATTACCTGCTTCTAGCCTGAGGACTGTTTTATGCCCAACATTTTTGTCAAATTTACACTGTTTTTTTCTTAAATAATCTTTTATTTATATATTATAACAACAATTTCCAGTAGCGCATACTATTAGGAAACCACCACAATAACAACTTAATCACAAACACAAAAAAGCACAAGAGCAATAAAACCAAACGGCTATTCAATATATAGCATAAGCTTCAAATGATCAGGAAGGGGCTTATTATGTCTTTCCATATATTCAAGAAAAGGAAACCAATGTTCCAAATAATCTGAATGAAACTCTGGATTCTCCACCAAGGATACCACTGGCTTGGTGTTGAGCCTTGCACTAATGCTGATAATTCTGCTGTTTTTACGTTTGGATTGTTTTAATATCACAAGCAGGTCTCTGGAGAGGCAGTATTATACATTCTCTAAATAAGAACAGGTCCTGGAGTTAGCTGTGGCCCCATTTGCACACCACATGGAGGGCCAGCTTGCTGGGCCATGTACCATCTTACCCAGCATCCTTGAGGTGATGTGGCTTGCCCGGCCCCCTTTGTACCTCCCCCATTGCATGGCCAGCCAGTGAGGGGCAGCCCTGGGGTGGGGCTGAGCAGACAGATCTGAGATGGTCAATTTCCATTCTGGTCTGCTCTCCCGGTTTAAAGTCACCCCTCCCTGGGGCATTCAGCACCCGGCCACTCATTCATGGCTGGGGCCGCGAATAAATACGTTCATTAAAAATTCATTAAAATGACATAATGAAGGATTTCAAGTGTATCAGTTACTAATTCAGAATCCCTAATTTAGGGGATAAGTTTGGAAGCAACCCTAAGACAGAACTAGTAGGGATTTGCAGTAGGACAATTGACTATGGCTGCATTCTCTTTTATCATTTCAACCCCCCATCTGTCATTCCATCTATCTTTTTGCAAATTCTTCTGTCTGACTTCTGAGCCATAATTAAAGTAATGAGGTTGGATGTCAGAGCTGTACTGACGCAAACCTTTGCAAGGAAGGAAAGTGTCTGAATTGTTTCCTTAATGTCCACTTGTACTTTATTAACTTGGGAGAAAGTTGAAAGACCTCTGTCTCGATTGTTATTTCCTCTGCATCTCATGAGGTGTAATTGCATTTTTGTCTCCATCTCATTCTGACCTGACACTCAGCCAAAATCAATTTGGAAGGCAAAAGGAACTGATGATGCATTTCAAAATATATTTCTGCAGGAAATTCCTGCTTGATCTAACTAGGTCTGCTGCTGAGGGATCGAGGGGTAGGACAGGTCATCTTTACACTATCATCCATTTCTTCCCCTCCCTAATACAAGTCTTGCCCAACCAGTAACATATACATTAATGACAGGTGATCACTTTATACCCTAAAAATATTGCTCAGTTTTTATCAAGCATTTAAAGTCCTCCTCCTCCTCCTCCTCCTCTAGAAGCTATCTTTAATATGAGCTGGTAACTGTTATAGTTTTTTCATCTTAAGACCAGGGGTCATTTCGAGCAGGAGAGTGCAGGAGCGCCGTTCTGGGAGTAACAAGCCCAGGAGTGGGCACAGATGGTGATGTGCTATGGAATAAAGCAAAAAAATATAATAACTTGATCTGTATTTTCATGCTTGTTGTAGGGTAGCTTCCCTGCAAGAGCAAAGGAAACCTGAAGTGTATTTAGTCAAAGTCTAAAGCTGGCTTCCCAGCTCTGAGTTGGGAAATACCTGGAGATTTTTGGCATGGAGCCTAAGTGGTGGGTGTTGCCTTCTGACACACTTTTGGTGATGTCAGGGGGTGTGGTATATGCAAATAAGTTGTGCTAATGAGTTATGCTAATGAGCTCCTGCACCTCTTTTTTTACGACATGACCCCTGCTTAAGACCCTTAGGGAAATGCAATCAATAACACGGTTGACCTTCAAAGCTGCCATCTTGATCAATGCTTCTGAAGTCAACACTCACTCATCAACTCTTCCACAAAGTTGTATAGTTGCCTACCATGTTGTGTCTCTGGGATTTGCTTCACGCTGTCTTGAAAACCTGCCTGCTTACTTCATCTTCACACCAGAGTTCCAAATAGAGTTCATCTCCTTTGATCCAGTGAATCCAGCCTCCCATCAGGACACAAACGAGCTTCTCACCACCCCAGGCAACCACACTCTTGCATTTCCTGGTGTCCAGGCTTTTGTTGTCTTCCTCAAACGCCTTCCAAATTTTAAACTGGACAAAGTAGTTCTGGAAAGCTCTTGTGAGTCGGATAGAGAAGGAGTCCCCACCCTGTTCAATAACCTTCTAGGGCTTCAGCAATTTTGCTATCTTGATGCAAAGTCAATCCCTAAGGCCAGCATATAGCCTTCAAGATTATCCCTTGAAACAAAGCTCCAGGTGCCTCTAAAATCCACAGGCATTACGGCACCAAGCATTTAACATTGTCCTAAATGGGATTAAAAACCATTTTTGTGTGTTCATTCTTTCAACGCTGTGTAGGAGCTGTCGTTTGTCTGATGGGGGGAAGGCATAAGCCTAGAATGACCAGAATTTCCCCTCCTAGCAGAAGAAAAAAATCTAACCAAGAAAATCCTTTGGTTTTTGCCTGGTCCATGTTGAGCACCTGATCCAGATTCAGGATATCACGTTATACCCCTTTTGCCTGCCTGACCTCCAAATTTCACTGTTTATTTAATGGCTGGTTTGGCTTTTGGTTAGCTAGTGAATGTTGTTCAAATGGTATATGACTTATCTCTGACCCTGGGGCCTTTTTGACTTTGCCAGCAATTGAGGGAGTAATCCTAAACAGGTCTTCTCAGAAGTAAATCCCATTCTATTCAATGGAGCATACTCCTAGGGAAAAAAAGTTCTTTGCCTAAATGCGAAGTTTGGTGCCATATGGTATTCAGGACAGCATTCCATCAGTTTTGTTTTTCTGCCTGTCAGCAGTTTTTAAATAATGGTTTTAATCTGTGGATTTTTTATGTGTTTTACAGATTTTTCTGTTTTGTGTCCTTTTTATGTTGTAAGCCTCCAGTGTTGTAAGGTAAAAAGACAGCTAATGAATGTTCTAAATTAAAAAAAAAAAACCATATAGGAGAAGAAGGGAAGTGAGGGTGGGGACAAACAGAGAAGAAGAAGAAGAGAAGAGATTGGATTTATACCCTGCCCTCCACTCCCCAAGGGAGTCTCAGAGCGGCTTACAAACTCCTTTTCCCTTCCCCTCCCCACAATAGACACCCTGTGAGATAGGTGGGGCTGAGAGAGCTCTTTCCCAAGCTGTCCTTGAGGGAACAGCTGGTACAGAGCTATGGCTTGCCCAAGATCATCCAGCCAGGTGCAAGTGGAGGAGTGGGGAATCAAACCCGGTTCTCCCAGATTAGAGTCCACGCACTTAACCACTACACCAAACTGGCTCTCCAAACAGGGGAAGAACGGGATAGCATATACAAAACTGTGCCAACAATCCAGGGATTCTGAGCATGAATTCCACTGACTGTAATGGTGCAAAAAAACGGCAGATACACTAGAAGAACAGCCTATTTTCAAATGGTGTATGACCTGCCCTTGGAACATCCATAATTCTAGCAATCCAGCAAATCCTGGACATATATCAGCCCTGCATATTTCCTTATGTAATGCTGTATATTTCCAACCCATAAATTAAGAGCACTGTTAATTTTCAATTGGGAACATGTTGATGATTTAAATAATGGCCAACTAAAATAGAAACTGGTCATGTCAGGTTTTTGAGTGTGTTATTTGTGAGAACGAAATCCTCACTGACAGGGACAGGGTTGGTCGATTTCAGTTCCTTCAAAGTTCTGAAGGGTTGTGCTTTGCTGTCCTTAATTTTGGGTTCGACTCTGAGAATCTCTACAATGAATTTCTCTATTCAAGCCGGTGACGTTTGACACAGCTTTCACTTCCTTCGGTTCATTTGCATCTCCCGGGACCGCACCACCTTGTCATAATTAGATCGCAACTCTCTACCTGCTCAGTTTGTCAATGTTTACATTGACTGTGATGTCAAGATGAAAGGCTTCCCATGGTCTGTTCCTAAGTGGCACAGATTTTATGACACACTTAATGAATATGCAAAAAAACCTAAGGTGTTTGCGACAAGTTCTGCTTTGATTTGGCCACTGGGGGCTTTGCATTTAAGATAATCTGCCAAATTTATTTAGCACATTTCTCCACCCACCTTTCCTCTAAGGAACACAGGGTGGTGTATAAAGTTTTCTCCTCCCCTTCCTTTTATCCTCACAACAGCCCAGTGAAGTAGTTTAGGCTGAGAGAGAGAGAGTAACTGGTCCAAGGTCATCCAGTAAGTTTCATGACTGAGTAGGGAATTGAATCTCCTAGGTCCTAGATCAGGGGTGTCAAACATGTGGCCCAGGGGCCGGATCAGGCCCCTGGAGGGCTTCTATCAGGCCCGCACTGGAACTGGCCATCTCCTGCTTCCAGTTCTGTTGCTGCTGCTGCATGATAGCTTGCTTCGCCAGACTCTCTCAATCGCTCAGCCATTTCATGTTTTCCCCTGGGTCCTAGGCTCAGAACTCTTGAGCATGAGATTTCTGTGGTGAATGTCAGTAAATCAAAAGTAGGTTTGCAGCTTACAGATGCACATTTGAACAGCATACTCAAGACTGCAACAGCACAGCCATTTTGATGCAACAATTCAGAGCAAGAGGTGTCAGTGATCAGATACTGTTAAATAAACAGAATATTGCAAGCATGTTTTAATTTTAAGTAAAAAAAACCCCTTTGTATTTGTGTCCTTTATAAAGTTTATATCTCCACTACCTGGCATTACATTTTATGATACACATGGCCCGGCCCAACAAGGTCTCATTTATGTCAGATCCGGCCCTCATAACAAATGAGTTCAACCCCCTTGTCTTAGATAGACATTCTCACCATAATGCTACACTAGCTGGCTGTTGAAGCTGAAACCAAATGGCATTTCCTGGGTAGAGGAGGGTCAACACAGAAATGTGCATGCATGCGCAACCAGCAGCATGCATGCACCAATTACAAGCAGAAATCTCAGAAAACATGCAGGGCTGCCAAGAAGAAGAAGAAGAAGAGGAGGAGGAGAGGAGGAGGAGGAGGAGGAGGAAGTGGAGATTGGATTTATACCCCACCCTTCACTTGGAGTCTCAGAGTGGCTTACAAAACTCCTTTCCCTTCACCTCCCCACAACAGACACTTTGTGAGGTAGGTGGGCCTGAGAGAGCTCTTTTGAGAACTGCTTCTTCAAGAATAGCTCTGATAGAACTATGGCTTGCCCAAGGTCATCCACCAGCTGCAAATGGAGGCGTGGGGAGTCAAACCTGGTTCTCTCAGATTAGAATTTGTGCACTTAACCACTACACCAAAGTGGTGTAGTGGCCTTATGCTTGGGAGATCACAAACTGCTGTTGGTCCCTGGCCCAAGACATGTCCAGCTGTCCTCAACTAGAGCCAGGGCCTTTTCAGCCTGGTGGAACTCTCTGCCTAGTGACATCTGCACCCTGCAGGACTTAGTTCAATTCTGCAGGGTATGCAAAACAGAGATGTTCACCAGGCCTACAGCTGAGGACAGCAACAGTTCTTCTCTCTCTCTCCAGTCTTCACCAAGTCCAGTTCATAACCTGCTCTTGGGAGGGAGCATCATTTTATGTAGGCCATCAATAACTAGACGATGTTCATTGCGCTGTACTGTTTACTGTTCCAACTATTATCTATATTGTATTTTAATGATGCTGTACACTGCCCTGAGACCTCAGAGGGAGGGCGGTTTATAAATTCAACAACAGCAACGTTTTTAACTGCATACTTCCTTTAAAGAAACTCACAAACATAGAGGCAATTCTGAACTGAAGAGAGATCTCCCACCACTAGCCACTGTTACCCAACACAGCAAGAAGTCTCACTTGTGTAGCCATCACAGAGGTGGTTAACTTGTGTTTGCATTGGTCTACTTCAGATTCTCAATACGTAGACAACTAGGAGGGGAAAGTTAGAAAACTAATACAGCAGAGAAAAAATGTTCTAATCCTTGTCCAAGGAGTTGTTTTGTAATGAAGAGATCACATAACATTTGTCCTGCAGTCTGAAAACGGAGCTGCCCAGACACTAGTTTATCACCTCGGTGAAAGCTCAGCCATACCTTGACCACTTGTGGAGACCGTTCACCTTCAGAAGGCTTTTGGTGTAGTTAGAGCACAGACTCTAATCTGGGAAAACCTGGTTTGATTCCCCACTCCTCCTCCTGCAGCTGCTGGTGTGACATTGGGTCAATCATAAATTCTTTCAAAGTTGTTTTCTCAAGGGCAGTTCTTGAGGGAGCTCTCTCAGCCCAACCTACCTCACAGGGTGTCTGTTGTGAGGAGGGAAAGGGAAAGGAGATTGTAAGCCACCCTGAGACTTCTCCAGGTAGTGAAGGGCAGGGTATAAATCCAGTCTCACCACCACCACCACCACCACTTCCTCCTCTTCTTTCTTCTTTCTTCTTCTTCTTCTTCTTTTCTGGGGCAACCAAGTATCTCATCTGGAAGTGTATCTTGTGACTGCTGAAATAGTATCTAAGGAGATGGTTGTGGGTAGCCACTGATATACCACACAGGAGTGCAGAGCAAAAACTGACATATTGTGGGAAGGAAGTGATGGGTTTGATTCCTTCTCTGGTAGTAGACTTCAGAAAGGATCCCTTTTCTCAGGGAAAAAAGAGGCAGAAACTTGTCTTGCAGATGACTGTAACCCTTGAATGTTAATTGCCAGTCATGCTCCACAGGAGACTTCTAAGGAGGGTCAAAGCCTTGTAGGACATATGAAAAAGAAGAGGCAGGGAAGGAGATGGAAGGCAGTGGGATGGGGAGCTGGGATGGAAGACTCAGATGCTAATCAGAAAAAAGGAAAAGGAAGCCTAGTGCAATGTCGGCCTTTGAGATCCGGAGAGAGTTTCTCTAATGGTCTCCGCTAGTCATTATTTCCTTTACATATTCTCATCTGTCTGACAAAAAGAGCACATAAATCACTTCTCCTTGTCCCAGGTTGACCCTGCAACCTCTGTGAGATAATGAAGCACCGCACCTAGCTCCCCCCCCCCCACTGCCAAGATGTATATCAAAGCACATTAATTCTCCACGATAACATCTCTATTTATTAAATGCAAATGCCCCCTGATCCTTCCTCGGGATCTGCTCAGTGGGCTGCTTTTGACTCGGCGTGTCTGAAATTTCCTCAGAACCAGGCAGAACTGGCTGGCTGGTCTCACAAGCTGGAGGATTCTTCAGGGAGCAGAGTCTAATGTCTTCGGCTTGTAGCAGATGCTCGTACATGGGCTCGGATTAGACGGAGGGCTGACAAAAGGAAGCTTTGTGCGAGGGTTTCACCACACCATGTGGCTTCATGTTCATTACTTCAGAGCCACAACTGACACCATGTGCAACTGAGCACAGAGAGTTCCTGTTTGGGCCGAAGCTGGGGCAAGCTGGTAACTTCAATGGTTCAAGGTTGTTGGCTGGAAGCTAGGACCATGGACAGCTCCAAGAGGTAAGGTAAAAGGTAAAGGTTTCCCTTGCTTGAAAGCCAGTCAAATACGACTCTAGGAATGCGGTGCTCATCTCCCTTTCCAAGCCGAAGAGCCAGCGCTGGCTGAAGACTTCTTCCATGGTCATGTGGCCAACATGACTATACACGGAGGCTCCCAGAACACTGTCACCTCCCCACTGAAGTGGTACCTATTTATCTACTTGCAATTTCTTGCTTTTGAACTGCTAGGCTGCAGCTCCTGAACCACGGATACTTATAGCAGAGTTATTTCTGGCTAGAAGGGGGAAGCATTCTCACCATAGCTGGTCATTCAGTGGCTGGTGCCAGACCCTTATTGCTCATAAAATGGTGTGCCTTCTGCAAGGGAGGGGGTGCATCATCACAGCAGCCCTCTGACTAGTGGTCAGAGTGTCCTTCCTAGGGATGCTCAGACACCAGCCAGTTCATCTCGCTTCCTGTTTGCCAGTGGTGATCCAGCAGCCAGGTGGGCTGTTCATCAGTTTGCAACTGGTTCAAATCAATTCACAGGAACAGGCTACTCACTGTCATTAGAAGCCACCTCCCAGCTTGACTGGAGATCATCTGGGAGTTGGCTTTCGACCTCCTGCTGGGGATGATCTGGTCTATACCTAAAAAAAGTTTTAAGAGGGGAGACCAGAAGCTGACTTCCAGCTGATAAGCTGGTAGTGGGGTTCTTCTGATCTCCCATCCTGGGAAACTTGTTGCCTCCCATTCTTGCAGGGATGCAGCAGATTTGAGGATGAAGATCAGAAACCAGTTGATTTCCCTTATCCTCTCCCCATCTGAAGTCGTGTGCTTAGGTTGCACAGAAATGGAGGGCCGCCAGGTCTTTTTCTTCTCCCCTTTTCAGCGCAAAGTCGGAAAGCGTTGCTGCTGTCCCCACTCAGCTTGGAGGGGAGGGAAGATCACACGGTTTCCTCTTCCTGCATAAGGATGGGTCTCCATTAACCAAGTATCAATTTTGGGCAGTGACCAAGAGGGTGTTAAATGCACTTGGTCTGGGGGACTACCATTTTGGTACTCACTCGTTCAGAATTGGCGCGGCATCTACAGCTGCGGCTTTGGGATATCAACTGCATGACATTCGGAAGTTGGGTCGGTGGAGGTCTGCACGTTATAAACCATATGTTCGCCCGTGCTCAATTTGATGGGTTGGCGCTACGTCTGTGGGAGCAGGCGCTGGTTGGGCCTCCTGGCCTTGCACGTTGGTGGTTTTCAGCATGCCGCTTCCACATGGTGTTGCTGGCTTTGCGCTATGTCTTTGGGGGCGGGCGCACAGCCACACAGCTCTAACATGTTCTTTGTGATTCACTGTGTTTCAGGTGGAGCAAGTGTGAATGGACTGTTTGTTCCAGATCCGTTTGGCTCCCGAGGCAGGAGCCAGGTGCTTGTGTGTGGACACAGCAGGGTTTTCTGGGCTGCCCATCGGGCCAGGCGATCGCCAATGGGGTCCCAGCTGGGATGCAGCGAGCGTGCAGAGGTCGAGTGGCTGGGCCAGAGAGGCATGCACTGCACCGACGACGACTCCGCAGTTCCACTCGACTCCTGCTGCTCCAGCTCTTCCCCCACGTGCTGCCTGGGCCCGAGCCGCAGCAGCAGCACCCCAAGCACGCTGTCCCCAAGCACACCGACGAAGAGGCCGAGCCCCCTCCTTTCCCTCCTTGCCTCCAGGAGGCCAAGCCCCCTCCTTTCCCTCCACCCCCTCCTTTCCCTCCTTGCCTCCAGGAGGCAAATCGGCCCTCCCTCACCACTGCTGCGCCTGGTGAGGGTTGGGGCTTGCCTTGCTGCTGTCCCCACTCAGCTTGGAGGGGAGGGAAGACAAATGAGATCTTTCCCCTCTCCCTTCTGCAACTTCACTTGTGTAGCTATTTGGATGGGGCGGGGTGGCTCAGAAACTGACTTCCCTGTTGAGCTCATGAGTCTGTTTCTGACCAACAGCCAGCTGCAAACTTATTGGCATTGAGCAATTTGATTGGCTGCCAATAAGTTTGCAGCTGGCTGTTGGTCAGAAACAGACTTGCTCGATGCAAGCTGGATATATCCCTGATCCTCTCACACCACTGAGATCATGAGTGTCGAACAGGCTAAGCTCCACTGCTGGACAGGTTCACTCAGAAACCTGTGACACGACTAGCTTCACTCTCACGGACTGATGAAGTGGGCTCTAATCTGCCAAAGTTTATGCCATACTGAATCGGTTAGCCTTTAAAATGTTGCACCGCTCTCTTATTTAGCCTGGGGTAATTAAGGTTTGCAATATGAAATTCTGACTAGCTAGCTCTCTAGAGGCGAGACCTGGACCAAGGGCCAGCTAATGAATTCCCCGCTCTCTCCTATACACTTCCCCACCCTGTGGCTTCTATTCACTCGCAAGGTGTTCTGTTCTAATGAAAACAAGGTCACGCTTACTCAGCAGCTGATGGACAAGAAAGGAAAGGGTGGAAGCAGCACAGTCATGTAAGTTTTATCCTGACATCCTTAATGGAATACAAATGTCCAGCAGTTGCCAAAAGACCTTCTGCGTGAATAGCGAGAAGAGGATTAGTCCACTGTCAGGCATGGCCCAAGAAGCTAAGTGTAAATATTTTGTTAGCAATAGAATAATGATAAATTGAGCACCTTGCAAGCCCCACTGAATGCTGCGGTATCACCTTGAAAACAGGGCTGCAGCGCAATTTCTCTCTCCGCATGACAGACGCAGCCAAGACATTGCATGTGAAAAAGACATATGCACTGCTTAGGCAGTCTGATTGCTCAGGTCTGTCAAGGAGAAATGTTGTGTTGAACTCCCCCTCCAATATGGCAGTGAGACCTTGAGTGGGAAGCAAAACACTCAGTTCGGTGTAGTGGTTAGGCATGCGGACTAATCTGGGAGAACCGGGTTTAATTCCCCACTCCTCCACATGCAGCTGCTGGTGTGACCTTGGGTCAGTTACAAGTTCTTTCAGAGCTGTTCTCTCAAGGGCCATTCTTGAGAGAAGTCTCTCAGGCCCATCTATCTCACAGGGTATCTGTTGTGGGGAGGGGAAGGAAAAGGAGATTGTAAGCCACTCTGAGACTCCTCCAGGTAGTGAAGGGCAGGGTATAAATCCAATCTCCTCCTCCTCCTCCTCTTCTTCTTCTTCAGACTTTGTTCATGCCCCCCCCAATAGATGATAGAAAATATTTCTATGCCACATCTCCACTCTCCAGGTGAAAACCCGGAAGTGATGTCGCCTCATCAAGTTCTGCTCCAGGAATCCCCCCAATCTCTATGGTATTGGTGGAATTCCTGGAGGACTGCTGAACACAACAAGGTCAGCTCCAGATCTTCACCTGAAAGTGATGCTGCCACACAGAGGGATACTTTTGTTAACTGTTGCCACATGGAACAGCAGCAAGGGACAGGTGAGCCGGGGAGGGAGATTGCAGACTGCCCCACCAATTATATGTGTACGAATATGGCAAGAACCGGAGTATGTGACCGTCTAAAAGACTGCTGCCCGTTAAGGGTGATCTCCAATTTCTCATTTCTGCCATTTCCACCTGACAATCCCCACTTCAGTTTTGCTTCTCCTCAGTTTCCTGTGAGTCTTTATTTTCATGCCCTGTTCTAGTTCCTCACACCATTTTTTCCCATGAATCATATACATCTTTCAGAATTATTTGTATACCAGTATACAAATCCAGATATATACAGATCCAGGTTGGATCTGGTTGCTGTCCAGCAGAAGACACCCCATTCCCTCTCCTTCTGAGGGATGAACAGCCCTGATAGAGTCCCACAAGGAGGGGCCCGATGACATTTGGCCAGGCAAGGCGGTGGACACAACTTTTACAGAGTCTCATAACCCTTCCCAAAACTTTGCTGCTCTTCAATCCTTACAATTACACTCATCCCCTCAAAAAAAAAAGTCTCACCTCTAATGTAAGTGTCTTTTCCTGGTTGCTATGCATTATGTGTTACATGGTAATGTAGGAAACAGCAAACATTAATACGGCGCACAGGAAACTTAGTAAGTCAACCAAAACAAGCACATCTGTCACCACGGGGCAGAGGGCCAGCAGTTGCATGGCAGAAGAGAGAATTAAATAACGTAGTCAATGTCATGTTCCCCCCCCCCCCAATAAAGCTTCCTTGCCAAATTAAATCAGGTGAGCGGCGCTCCGAAAAGAAGCCGATCCAAAATCAAAATGATTCAAGGCCAAGCATGCCAAATGGAATACCAATTTCCTCTTGTGAAGGGCAGGGAGGGGCCAAGCCGTTACGATGAGGCATCTGTCTGAGTCTGACATTAAAACAGTGCTGGGGGAGAGAGTGCCGTTTCAGTCCTTTCCCAATTGTCTGCAAAGAGCAGCACCAAAGAACACTGCTGAGGGACGATACGGAAGCGCTTCTCCCTGCAGCTTCCACTCCCAAACTTCCTTCGGAACTCATAATGCCGTACTCTTATGCCATTTTCTGTCTCCTTGCACTGAATGTTCCCTCTAAAATGTCAACGTTACAGGCTCGTAGCTACAGCGGGGCATCTTGGGGCCCGCCCCCCTGACTTACTGCCAAGGCCCCCCAACTTCCCAACCAGCACAGGCGCTCCCTTTGAGCAGGGTGCAGGGGTGTGGGTGTGGTGCCCCCTGTCTTATTTAAAGGCCCCCTGGATTTAAAAAATCCTGGCTACAGGCCTGCAACATTATCAGGGCATTGGTAAATAAGCATAACACACTGCGAGTATATTAAAGGTATAAATTATTTGCATTTGTGCCTCAGCTAGATTTGAGTCCGCTAGCACCTCAGAGAGCAAGAAGATTTTCGGGATATAGGTTTCTGGGAGTAAAAGTATAAAGCGTTTGAGTCGGAGATGCTTGAAGTGAAATCAGCTCTTAAGTTTGTTCATTCATTCATCCATTCATTCATTCATTCGTTTTACATTTATACCCCGCCTGCCCAGCAATGCCGGCTCCAGGCGGCTAACAATAAATTAATATCAGATCCATACACAATAAAGATAAAACCAGTTACTTAAAATCCACAATAAAACCTTGAGGCAGCAATACAGAAACGTCCCACTGAGCACAGCGACCCACCTGACCCAGACCGCAGGGCTACCACCAGTTGATTTCCCGGGCCAGCAAATTAAACCAGGGCCTTTCCCCCCCCAGTGGTGGCTCCTAATCAAAAGCCTAGCGGAAGAGCTCCACTTTGCAGGCCCTGCGGAACTGCAGTAGGTCCCGCAGGGCCCTGATGTCCTCCGAGAGCTCATTCCACCAGTGGGGAGCCGCCACCGAGAAAGCCCTGGCCCTGGTGGTTGCCAACCTGGCCTCTCTATGTCCAGGGAGGGTCAGGCAATGTTGTGTTTATTTCGAGGTCAGCTTGAACATGCTGGAGAGAGGTCTGGGGGCCTGCTTATATTCCCACTTTAGCTGTGCCCCTGGCCTCACCCGATAAAGTGGATAGGTTCAATTTCCTGCGGTTGTGCACTATAGGACCCCCATCAGATGACTGGTCTAAATTATGATCTGGCTGGGCTATTGTCTGCCAGATTGAAGCTCCGGCAGCTAGCCCAACCATGTGCATTGCGGTGATCACATGGCGGTCACCATTACATACATTACAAAAAGCTCCTGTCTGGAGACACCTAGACCGAGGACAGACTGGCAATCTGGAGCGCAGTGCGAGCGGGCGATAAAGCCCCGGGGCCAAGCCGTCCCGTGGCTGCCCATTCGCACTGGCTCCAGTGCTGTGGGACCTTACCTGAAAGGAGGTGGACTGGCGCATCCACTCTTCCTCAGCCGGTCCCTGGAGCCTCCATTGGGGTGGTGAGCGGCGCACGGTGTTTCCGGCAAGGCACGGCCGGGACAGCCGGTTCACACTTTGGGCCCCACTTTCTGACAGGTCCACACTGCCAGGAAGTGGCAGAGATGCGCACCCAGACGGCCAGAGACCAGCTCCAAGAGGTCTCCAGCTGCAGCGCGTGGAAAGCGCCTCACATGCGGGTAAGTGTGGCCCGCCGACGGGGGACAGCTGCGGCAATCTGGACGCCCTCTCTGCCTCCACTTCTAAAGTGGAGTCAGAGCGGGCCAGATTGCCAGTCTGTCCTCGGCCCTAGGGTCTTGAACTCTGGGGCAGAGGCATCCTAGCACCCAGGGAGCTCACCTGCAGGCAGAGAACAGCAACAGCTTAGTTCAGGAGAGATAGGGCAGGATGAGTGATCCTTGTGAGGAAGAGGTCAGCTGGGAGTTAGGTCAGGTGCAGAGGATAATGAAGGGAAGGGCTAGGACTAAGGGACAAGGGAGGTGGAAAGAGATAGATTCTGGCTCAAGGGCACAGGCGTCGCCAGGATTTTTAAAGTCAGGGGGCATTTTAAAAAGTCAGGGGGCACAGGGCAGGTTGGGAGGGAGCCACACTGCCACCACGATGCCCATCCATGCGCTGTGATTCACAATGCTAGAAAAGTTACGCCACTGCTTAACAACAGTCCCCACCCCTGCTGCCCATAAAAGCCTGGAGTCCTCCTTACCCAGCTCCGGCTCTCCCCAGGCAGCTTCCAGCAACAGGGCTCAGAGCCGTAAAGCAAGAAGCTGGCGGATGAAAACCATGGATGGGTAGGGTGCTGGATTGACCCCACTCTGCCACTGCCTTCTGGCTTCTTTCCTGTGACCTGTCTGGTGGTGTCCCATCCAGCTGCATGGGAATGGAGGGCAGGACTGGCTGGTGAAGTTGGCGGGGAGGGGAGGGGCAGGACTCTAGCAGGCAGGCTCAGCTCCAGTAGGTAGGCTCGGAGAGGGCAATGGCATGGTGCAGTGCAGCTGTGCACTGTGGCCTGACATTTTTTTTTCAGGGGCCCTGGGCTGGATTGAAGTCGGGAGGCCTTGGTAGTAAGGTGGGGGGCTGGGCCCCGAGATGCCCCACTGTAGCTACAGGTTTGCTCAAGCGGATTTGATGTGGAAAAGCAGGAAGGGGGGGCATTGGAACTGGAGAGAGAGATGAAAGGACATCCTGTAAAGCTGGCCAAGGAGGAGAAGGAAGGAGTTTGGCTGGCAGGAGGCTGAAGACACTTGCAGGCAGTGTGATACCATAAAAAGTGGATCCTGGGAGCGCAAGTGAGGGCAATCACACTCTCTTCATCAGATACTGCACAGAGTGAAAATATGGAACAATAAGGATACAGACAGTGGGGGATCCATGCACCCCTTTGCATCCATGCATCCCTTGTAGTGTTGGTGGAATGATGGGGAGTCAGGGACAACTCATCTCATGCAATTTATTTTATTGCACTTATATCCCACCCTCCACCACAAGCAGGCTCAGGGCGGCTGAGGGAGCTTTGGCCCTCAACAGCTTGTACCCCGAAAATCATGTTGGACTCAAATCTACCTGTTCTACTGCAGACCAACATAGGGACCCTCCGAAACTCTTGTTCTTATGCTGTCCCCATGTGTGAGCAGTCGTACATCCCTACAAAGGAATCGATCAAACCAGCACTGAAAGAGTGGGAAACCAACATGATTGCTAAACGTATAAGCAAATATAAAGAGCAATTAAATAAGGAATATTCCTTCGTCCATACACTTCCTTTATAATTGAGTGTTCTGAGCATGGAACAGGGGAGGGACACTTGAAAATGTGCCAAAAACAGGAGGGACCATAGTGTGGTGATAGAACAGTTGCTGTGTGCACACGAGGTATGTTCAAACCATGCCTGATAAGCTTAAAGAATCATGGGTATCAGAGCTAGCTGTGCATGTACAGAAAACTTCTGCTCATACAGAGAGTCAGGGGAGTACTGTAGCCATTCAGGGTCCAATAATATAGAAATTACTCTTGTATCTGTTTCCAGTCTTCATTTTCACCACTGGATAATTGTAGGGAACATTCCCAACCACAGTTGCAATTCCCTGATTTTTGCTATTGCTTTTGTGGCATTTGTTTGCATTGTACGGTTTTCAAGTCCAATTTGCATGGCATTGAAATGCAAAACGTGCATCATTTATCCTGCAGTGTCTGTAATAATGCAGAACACTGACTTATTGACACACAGATGGTGCTGGAGAATGGGGCTCTTTTTACAGGGGGGACGGCAGCGAAAGGACAAGGTGCAAAAATGAAGCACTGCCGGTTCAGTTCATGAAAGGGGAAGCGGGAAAGCCAAACAAGAACTTGAAGGCTGAAGCAGCAAGGATGAGCAATCCGATGCAGTCCCTAGATAATTGCTGCCCAGAGAGCTGGCCGCTGCAAAGGAAGGCAGCGCCGTAGGTTCAGTGTCCCCCTCACCGCTCGCCTACAGAGAAAAAAGCCAGCGTCGTTTATCTTTTTGTTGCCATCTGCTTGTGAGTCACTCTGCTGCACAGCCTCCTTTTTGAATGCCCTGTATACTGTTTCACACCCCTGCGTCCAGAGCCACTTCCCTCTTTCCCCCTTTGATGGCCAGTTTGTCTGCTCTTGCCATACAAGTCTGGAGGGACACTATTTATTTATTTATTTTTAAAACACCCGCTTTGAAGAAGTGTTTGTCACCGACATGCGGGTTTGATTTCACAAGCCAGTGGAGGGCAGAAGATTAAAAAAAAAAAATACAAAGAGAGAACTTCGACTAGTAGACAGGCCCCTCCTAGCTTGGGGGACTGGGGAAGGGGGAACGGAAAACAAATCAAGATGCATTTGCAGAGCTCCAACGCAGGCCGCTGAAAACATCGGAATAAGCAAAGCTTTAGCAGACCTCCCGCCATGTTCATATTAAAGCGCACTTCGCAAGGGCTGGCCACTGACGGCTGAAGCACAGCTGAGGGAGCCCCTCACAGCAGCCCCCTTTTCCGTTCCTTTTGTATGTTCTGTCCCTGACAAGGCAGAATGCATGAGGCCTCCCTGCCTAGGCTTATCCCATGCTTTGCAAGCATTCCGACAGCATATAATGGCCCCAGGAAACAGAGGAAGTAGGGCAGAAAAGAACAGGGGTGAGGAACAACTTTCTACAACTTTCTGCCTTCTCGCACTCTTAGGTATTATACAGAAAGGGTCATCTCGGAAGGTTAGCAGTGTTAGCTATGTTGGGAATGTATGAATTGCCAGGTCCAGATTCCAGTCATTATAGGTTTAATCTGTTTACCTTCAGTGCTACTGTTTAGACTGATTTAGAAGGGAAACCTGGCAGACAGCCAGTGCTAGTGAAGCCCAGGAAAACTGGTCTGTTTTGTAGACACTGGTTGGTTAATGGGTTCAGGTGATTTCCTTCTAGGGGTCAAGAAGAAGGAGGATTCTCCACTGTTGAGTGACCATGTGTCCAGGGCTATTTTTGGGCAGGAACGCACAGGAATGGAGTTCCGGCTGGCTCCTGAGTTGGCCACACCCAGCAGGAACTCATTAGCATAATAGGCCACACCCAACAGCAGAAACTCATTAGGACTGACTACATTAGGGGTATGTGGCCTAACATGCAAATTAATTCCTGCTACAAAAAGAGCTCTGGGTTTTGACAACAAACAAGGTAAACAGAATAAGAAGCAAAAGGTGGGTGTGGCTGGATGACCACTCTTCTGGTAACATGGGGGTGAGGCCTAATATGCTAATAAACTGTGCAGTCAGGGGTGTGGCCTAATATGCTAATAAGTTTCTGTTGTTGGGTGTGGCCTATTATGCTAATGAGTTCCTGCTGGGCTTTTTCTACAAAAAAAGCCCTGCATGTGTCTATAGCAGTAGGATGCAGAAATGTAGGTCTAGATACGTTTTGTTATTTTGTAGCTTTCCTGTGTACCTTTTACCCTGACAAACAAAGCTTTTTAAACAGAAAGAAATGTCTCCTCTCCAGGGAAGCAAAGATCCATTGCAGCCTCTGAGTATTTAAGTATTTTGACTATTTTTCCCAACAAGTTGTAGTAAAACACAACAGAAGCGCAGTAGCACCTTAAAAGACCAAAACATTTTCAGGATGACCTTACGTGAATTGGAGCTCTTTAAGGAGCCACCGGGCTCCTGTGTTATTTTACAGGAAGGAGAGCCCTTTAGGGTTGCCAGCCTCCAGGTGGGGCCTAGTGATCTCCTGGAATTACAGATGCTCTCTAGATGGCAGAGATCAGTTTCCCTGGAGAAAATGGCTGCTTTGGAGAGTGGACTATAAGGCATTATGGTGAGGTCCCTTCCCCACCCCAAACCGTGTCCTCTCCAGGCTCTACCCCAAAAAACTTTTGGAGTTTCCCAACCTGAAATCGGAAATCCAAGATCAGGGGGGACATACCCCATTAAAAGTAGCCTTGTGGCAAATGATATGAAGGTAGGCAGACAGGCAAAAAAAGTATAAATGCAGAGAGAAGGGTTACAAGCAATGCTCTCTCTAAGCTGTGAAGTCTTGTGAGCAAAATTTCTACTTTGTGAGCTGCTGGCAATAAAGTTGTGGGCAAGCGATTTGGCTACGGCATAAATTAGTTTGCTCTGGAGCCATCCTTCCTGAGCTGAGACAAAAAAATGTGTGAGCCAGAGGCTAAAACACTGAGCTAGCTCACACTAACTCGGTTTAGAGGGAACACTGGTTACAAGGAACAATTTGGGACTCCAAAAGCCCCTTCTCATGCTAAGAATGTTCATACAGAACAAAGTTTGATTCCAGTGGCACCTTTAAGACCAGCAAAGTTTTATTCAAGGCGTGAGCTTTTGTGTGCATGCACACTCCTTCAGGTACAAAGAAGTGTGTGTGTTCATGAAAGCTCGTGCCTTGAATAAAACCTTGTTGTTCCTAAAGGTGCCACTGGACTCAGACTTTGTTCTGCTGCTTCAGAACAAGGCTGCGGTCACACAGACTAAATAATCCACTTTCAATCCACTCTCCGACTGGATTTTGCCAGTTCACACAGTAAAATCGAGTTGGAAAGTGCACTGAAAGTGGATTATTTAGTCTGTGTGACCACAGCCCAACAGGGCTACCCACCTGAATCAATGTTCATACATGAGTCAGATCCAGGGGTCATTTCGTAGAAAAAGAGGTGCAGGAGCTCATTAGCATATCTCGTTTGCATAACTCATTTGCATATGCCACACCCCCTAACATACCGGAAGTGTGTCAGAAGGCAACACCCACCCCTCAGGCTCCACTCCACAGGGGAGTGAAACTGACCTGCTCTTCCTCCATTCCCTTCCCCATCCAATACTTTGTGCAATGAAAATAAGCGTAAAGAACACACCCTCATTCTCTTCCTGCTCCCTTGAAACCACCAGGTTTCAAGTAGACTTGAGATACCCAGGACACGTGCACCACCCATCCCTTCCCCTTCCCCTCCCCACAACAAGACACCCTGTGAGGTAGGTGGGGCTGAGAGAGGTCTTTTGAGAACTGCTCATGAGAGAACAGCTCTGAGAGAACTTGTGACTGGCCCAAGGTCACACCAGCAGCTGCATGTGGAGGAGTGGGGAATCAAACCCGGTTCTCCCAGATTAGAGTCCAACTCCTGACCAGTACACCAAACTGATGGGGTGGAAGCTGCTGAAGGGTTGGTGAAATTTCTCCAGTATTTATGTGCCATGTGCCCAGATAAAAAATGGTATACTTAGAAAATTTATATGCCACCTTGAGCAAGTCTCTGGAAAAGCAGCACACAGTCATAAAAGGAACAATGATAAAATTATCAATATTAAAACAAAACATTAAAAACAATAAAGACCCTAGCAGGGCTTTCCCTGGGGCGTTGCGCCTCTGCACTGCTCGGGGAAGCCGAGGAGGGGGCGGGGCTTGGTCATGTGCCCGCCCCCTGGGCTCCTCACTCCCGGAGCTGCACTCCTGTGCGCTCCCGCTCCAACAGACCCCTGGTCAGATCCCATCATTTCCTTGTGCACATCAGACATGAGCTACATGTCTTTGTGACGTGTGATCATGCTCTAATAAAACACACTCGTATATCTCCTGCTTCGTAATGGAACTGGCCTGCACTCCCCCTTTCTGCGGAGCACTAAAGGCAATGTGTGAGCTTTGCCCGCTGCCAGGGGCCCAGCCTACAAGAACAGGCCATTCCCCTGGCTGGCTCTGCCTCCCCATCGATCTTCATTTAAAGCCATTGGCCCTTGCACTTTGCAGCAGAAGACTGACTAGGCCTGTCAGCCCCACCTGCTGTTCGCGTAAAAACAATAATCATTTAAAAAGGGAGGTTAGGGAACAATTTGTCAGCTGGAGCGGCTGCTAGTAGTGAGGGGGCTGCTGCATTGGGGTCCTTGAAGAGACATTGCTGTGCAAGAAGGAGCAGTCTGCTATCAGGTGGTCATCTACCAGCAGGGGTCCCCATCGGGCATTTCGGAAGAAAGCAAAAAGAAAAAACATCAACAGTCGTGAGCCACCTTTGCAGGGCAGGCATGCCTGATTTGCCGGGGACTGCATTCCAGTTGACAGCTCGTAATGAAGAATATTGATGGGGAGCTACCTTTTGGATAAGTCAACATATGCATGGGGTGGGGAGCACAGAAACAGAACCTCTGCCTGGACAGCTGGGCTCGGTACTGGTTCTGCCCTCAGCAGTGATTGACGTGTGGATGTTGGCAGCACAGCCTGTCATGATTAGAATCTCCCTGGACCCAGGGAGACTGTGCCTGATTTCAGAATCTCTCTCTCTCTCTCTCTGGGGCTACTGCCTGATTGTACAAAAGGGTAACTTGTTCTGTGTTTGACCAATTCATCACATGCCCCCTCCTGTGAGTGAACCTGGTGGGCACATTCCTAGGAACATCTATATATCTAATTCCGAAGGCACCCCCTGCGTGTGGATACCTAAATCCACGCGGGGGGGGCACCTGGGGGGCAGGGAGGTTTTCCTACACATGGGGGGCACTCCCCCCGTGTGCAGAAAAATCCGAAAAGTTAAAAAAAACCTTCAGTGACCGTAGAATCCCCCAAAATACTTTTTGAAATGGCATCAACTCCAGGCGTCAACTGTGAGGAGATTAGAATGTTTGGGGGAGGGGGGGAGGTTCTAACTGTTTCTGTCAGTAAAAGGCAGGGTTTTGACTGGCAGCAGTCTAGGGTTGCCAAGTACCCCCTCCCCCCGACCACCAGCAGCGGATCCAGATCCAGGCTGGGAAACTCCTGGATATTTGGGGGTGGAGCCTGGGGAGGACAGGGACCTCAGTGGGGTACAGTGCCATAAACTCTACCCTCCAAAGCATCCATTTTCTCCATGGAAAGTTATCTCTGTAGTCTGGAGATGAGCAGTAACTCAGTGTTACTGAGGGGGAGAAGAGAGGAAGCAAAGGTGTGATGAATGGGATAACCATCCCGCAAGTTTCTTGCAGGTCTCCACTTGTCTATATACTAATAGCCAAGTTGCCCCTTCTGTGCGGATATCTAAATCCGCACATCGGGGGCACTTGGGGGGCAGAGAGATTTTCCTGCACACTTGGGGGGCTCCCCAGATGTGCAGAAAAATCTAAAACGTTTTTAAAAAACTATACGGGGATATATAAATCCCCCCCAAAAGTAAAAAAGTGTTCCTGCGCATGCGCAGGGAAGCCTCTTACCTCTGGGATCTGTGGCTGCTGGGGGCAGTGGGGGGTGGAAGGCCTCGCCATCATTGGCAGGAGGGGAAGAGCTTGGTGGGCCCAGCAGCTGGGAGGCATGTGGGCCTCGCCGTTGCTGGGGGAGGGGGCAAGAGCTGGGCAGGAGAGAAGGCTCACCTATGGCAGCTTCCTCCTCTGCATGGAGCTCCCCCTGCGGGTATTGTGGGTCCTCCCTTCTTGTCCTTTTACAAGATGCAAGTCTGGCACCCTGTACTGTAACACCACTAGGGTTGTATATTTGAATGCACATGAACACACACGAAGACAGATCCAGGTGGGGTAGCTGTGTTGGTCTGAAGCAGCAGAACAAAGTTTGAGGCCGGTGGCATCTTTAAGACCAACAAACTTTTATTCCAGGTATAAGCTTCCATGTGTGTGCACATTTCTTCAGATACAGTGAAGCAGAACTTCCTCAACCATGACATATCGGAAGAGAGAGGGTGGGGATGGGGTTAGTTGCCAGGAAGGGCTAGTTGGACTCAAGATGCATAGGTAACTGGGTGATTATGGCTGAGATTGGATTAAGGTGTTTGTTATGATTTGTGAATGGCAGTAAATTAGCATACAAATACAAGAGAACAAACAGATGCGAGAACGGAGCTCTGAGTCCAGTGGCACCTTCAAAACCAACAAAATTCAGTTCTGGGTATAAGCAAGAACTAAGAGACTAAGCCCATGAAACTGTCACACTGAATCAGTTTATCATTCCATCGAAGTCAGCCTTGTCTACTCAGGCTGGCAGCAGCTCCCCAGGGTCTCGATAAAGGTCTTTCACACATCACCTACTGCCTGGTCCTTTTAACCGGGGACCTCTTAACCAGGGACCTTCTGCTTGCAAAGCAGAGGCTCTTCCACTGAGCCACAGCCCCCTCCCCTTTCATCTGGAAATCAACCAATCCTAACTGGAAATGAATTCCCTCCATTCTTTAATATCTTTCATTATAAGCCAGTTTGATCCCTTTAAAATCATTTTTATAATCCGAGATATTCGTCCTTCTGTACCTTCTATTTTTTCACATTTGCAGAAGGAAAGGGAGGGAAAAATTTTATTTATTTATTTATTTATTTATTTATTTATTTATTTAAATTTATATCCCGCCTAGCCAGCACAAATGGAAGGGGCAGGGAGGCAAGAGAATTCCAGAATATGACTGACAGAGGCGTCTTCCAACCAAAAGATCTAGAAGATATTCCTGCTTAACAGGATCATCCCCACAATGGTTTCTGTGTCCAGCATTTCCACTTTTTGCCCATAACTGTACCCGTCCTGATAACGTGGGGAAGGTTTCTTTGATTTGCCGCCCCATTTGGAATAAAGAGACAGGCACAGAAAATGGATTAAGCAAGGGCCACTTTTATTATTTAATTAACCTGTGGGACAAGGGAACTAACTAACTACGTATGTGGAATCAGCAGGACTGGTCCCAACCAGGACCCTTTCCTCACTCTCCAATGGCTGAGCACCTCACCCCCTCCGGGGTACTTTTCATGACCACATCCTGGCCATGCGTAGGCTACCCTGTGTCCCCTCCCGGAAGCCCTAAAACTTGCCAGAGGAACCTTCCAGGGTCTTTCCAAGGTCCCTCAACCCCAACCCTGGGCCCTGAAACCTGAAGGCTGTTTGTGAGTGACCCAATTCCCAAAGGAATACCATACCAGTGCTCGCCAGATCCGCAACATAACTAATCCCAAAACTGCCAAGTGACCAAACTAATTAAGAAGCCCACCCTGCCCCAATGCCAATCGATGCAGTGCAGGGTAGGTGAAAACACTTCCCCCAAATAAGCCAATCATGGGAGAAGCAAAAAATTCCTACCCGGCCCCAACAGGCGACCAGCTTCACTTGCACTGTCAAAAAAGGGGGTGGGAGGGTGGGCCAACCTTCACCTTGAAAGAGGCTGAACAAGGGGGGTTGTAGCATATTAATAACCAAGGCTCCACCCCCCATGCAGCTACAGAGTGATGCAGTGGTCGCTCAGAGTAACAGCCGTCTCCTTCCTTCAGAGTGGCAAAGCCGGCCCCTCCCTCCAAGCACTGAGGCTTTGGAGGGAGAAGGGAGCCGCATTTTATAAGCACTGGATCCTGTTTGCCTGCTATTTGTGTTTTACCTGCCTAGACAGGGCAAAGGTTTGTTTGGCATGCTCTGCAGCAAGGTTGGAAGGCGTATTTGAAAGGGTGACAGAGGCACACACATTCAGGATACATAATACAGCTATAGAAGACAGGAGCAAAAGATTGCTTGTACTCCTTGGAAGGCAGGCAGCTGAAGCACTGTGAAAGGCAGAGGTATAGAAATCTATCTATGTACAATTTTATCTTACCCTTCTTCCAAGGAATTCAGGGTGGTGGATATCTCCCCTACTCAATTATATCCTCAAAATAACCCTATGGGATAGCTGGGCTATGAGAGAAAGAATGACTGGGCCAAGGTCTCCTAGTGAGCTTTCAAACTTGGGTCTCACCCACGCTTCAAGTTAGAGAAACCAGTGCAATATGAGCTCAAGATGCCTCCACCTCCTTCCTCTGGTATTCCAAGGAGGTCTCCCATCCAAGTGCTTGCCAGAGTTGACCCTGCTTAGGTTCCAAGATAGGGCTTGCCTGGGCTATCCAGGTCAAAGCCCTTCCCCTGGTTTGAACTTCTTCTGAAAAGTCTTTCTTTCTTTCTTTCTTTCTTGCAAGCTCACAGGTCTCAGTGTTATAAAAATTATTTGGGAAAACGTGATTAAAACTTTCCCTCCGTGGTAAATGCCTGGCTTGCTTTATTTATTAAGACAGGCTCTGGAGAAGTTCTAGAACTGGCTCTTTGAACTTTGCCTTTCCTTATATTATGTGAATCCTTCTGGCTTAATGGGATCAGGTGGGCTCAGCAGAGTGGATGAGAAACCTTGTTCAGTGCTGAGAAAAGAGGTTTGTTCAGGGTGGGGAGCTGCTGGAAATGGTCTTTGAAAGAGCGAGGCGCAGGTTGGGCCGCAAACCTGTTCTCCGTGAAGTGAGTCAGGAAAACTGCAGAGTTAATTGGAGATGTAAGGAATGGAGGAGTTCAGTGACGTTTCAGATTCCCCCCCCCCCCCCCCCCCCCAGTTTCCCTATTCTCATATAGGGAATAAGAGCTATCTTAACTGCAGAGCTGGTGTGGGAATAGTGGTTACGAACAGTGGACTGGAGAACCAGGGTTGATTCCCCACTCCTCTTCCACATGAGGCTTGCTGGGTGACCCTGGGTCAGTCATGGTTCTCTCAGAACTCTCTCAGCCCCACCTGCCTCACAAGGTGCCTGTTGTGGGGAGAGGAAGGGAAGGCAATTGTCGGCTGCTTTGAGACACATAAGGCCTGCTGGGTGACGCTGGGCCAGTCATGGTTCCCTCAGAACTCTCTCAGCCCCACCTACCTCACAGGGTGCCTGCTGTGGGGAGAGGAAAGGAAGGTGATTGTAAGCCACTTTAGGACTCCTTAGGGTAGAGAAAGTGAAATCTAAAAACCAACTCTTCTTCTTCAGATAACAGGAGAAAAGATACCTTGAAATTTTGGGCTGCATGGCAATATTCCATGGGGATCTTGTCCCAGTGAATTATGAAAGGGGCCTGTTTTCTACAGCTAGGGATCTAACGCTATATGGGACTAAAATAATTCATATTTTTATATATTAAAAATCCCATTCTTTTACCAAGGATATCTGGGTAGCATGCACAATTTTCCATCTCTCCATTTTATCCCCACACTAATCCTGTGAGGTAGGTTTGGCTGCGAAAGAGTGGCTGGATTTATGGTTTCCAGCAAACTTCCTGCCTGAGTGAGGATTTCAGTCTGGGTCTTTCTCCTCTTTGGCTGCGGTCACACACACTAAATAGTCCACTTTCAATGCACTGTCCAACTGGATTTTGCCAGCTCACACAGTTAAAATCCAGTTGGAAAGTGCACTGAATGTGGGTTGAAAGTGGATCATTTAGTGTGTGTGATTGCAGCCTTTTCTTTTTTTTTACTCACTAGTACTCATATGATGCTGACTTCCGAGGTGAATAAGGGCTGCCTCCTAATAACGGTTTGTTCCCAAGGAAGGAATAGAAGCACTATAGGCTTGCGAAGCATTGCATGGTTGGGACGATATGGCATTCTTTGCTTGTCAAAGAGATCAGTAGAAGAAGCAATCCCATAGTTTTAAGCTTTACATATAACATAGGACACATTTGAGCTGCACTGCTTTTGGGCTCGGAGGCTGATGAAAAGCCAAAATATGTCATTTCTTAGAATGTGGCAGACTCCATTGTATCTTATAGCAAACACTGCAGTCACACAATACTAATTAGATTTCAGTTTCTTTGGCCTTGTTTACAGGATCAGGGTTATACAAATTGGGGGTGGGGGGGGGGGGGGGAGAGATGCAGGCTTGCCATGTTCCTGAACATGGAAGTATCTCAGACTATGAGCAGCTGTTATGTGGTTTCCAAGAGTCACCCTTTCATGCCTTGATCACATCCCACACAGATAACAGGAGATAGAGACATCACCTGTCAACCAACCTGCAGGCTTGGATCATGTGAGCAGACTTCCTCAAAGGGTAAGAGGATGTCTCCCTGCCATGCTAGGCCCCCAGGCTCACAGACAATAGTGTTACCAGCCTCCAGTTGGGACCTGGAGAACTCCTGGAATTACAATGGATCTCCAGTCAGCAAAGATGAATTCCTCGAAAGAAAATGTCTGCTTCAGAGGATGGACTATATGAAGTTATATCCCACCAAGGTCCCTCCCATTCAATGTTCTCGCTAAGCTGTGGAGTCTTCTGAGCAAAGATTCTACTCTGTGCGCTACTGGCATCAAAGTTGTGAGTGAGCAATTTGGCTGCTGCATAAATTAGTTTGCTCTGGAGCCATCCTTCCTGAGCCAAGACAAAAATGTGTGGGCTGGAGGCTAAAAAACTGTGAGCTAGCTCACACTAGCTCAGTTTAGAGGAACACTGGTCCTTAGATGATAATACAGATCAAATACTCCCTCTGAGCTGTGGAGTCTTGTGAGCAGAAATTCTACTTTGTGTGCTATTGGCATTAAAGCTGTGAGTGAGCGATTTGGCTGCTGCATCAATTAGTTTGCTCTGGAGCCATCCTTCCTGAACTAAGACAAAAATGTGCGAGCTGAAGGCTAAAAAACTGGAAGCTAGCTCACACTAACTCAGCTTAGAAAGAACACTGGTCCCATGCCCTTCCCAAGCTCCACCCCCAAATCTTCAAGAGCTTCTCACCCCAGAGTTGGCAGCCTAATATGTGCTCCTACTCAGAGCACCCATTCTGGTCCCCTTGTGAAGTTTGCATCTCTGGAGCAAGGTAGGTTTAAATCTTTCCCCATGACAGGCTAGTTTTCTCAGTACAAAGAGCGTTCTCTCCCGAGTGTTCAAACACACAATAGGTTCGCTGTAGCTCAAAGTGGGATAATTTGGGGAAAGCTTTGCCATTTGATTCTGCTAACAGCATGAAGTAACCCATCAAGAAACTTCTAACAATTCGCAGAGCCTTCCTAAAGGAAATGTTGTTGGGGTTCTCTTGGGGTTTCATGTGAATCAGGGCTTAACTAGAGAATCGATTTCGAATTCCAAGGCACAGTTCTGGAGCTCATGAAGTAGAAACCAAGTGACAACTGATTCTGCCTACAAAGGATTAACTGTATCCCAGTTCCACACATCTGAGATGAAAGCTGGGGGTGTGGGCAGTCGTTCTCCATAGGTGAAATGGAACCTGTTATTTCCTCTCAGCCAACCAGGCCATCTGGAACCCGCTCACCCAGTATTTATGAATGAGCGTCCAAAATCTATTCACTGAATAAGAATGCTATTGAGCTTGTACCTACCTACCCTAAACACCTCCAATAAAATCAGTAAATTATCCCTTCCACCCTCTAAGCACCCTGCCAAGCTCTGACACCATAAGCCATTAAAGGGGACCCTTTTTCCTGAGGTTCACTTGAGTCTGATTGGAAGGATAATAGTAATCTTGAAAAACAGAATCCAACATGGATGAGGGAGATTTGGGGCAGGCTGAGCATTTACATCTGGTAGACACCAGCCATAACCAGAGATGCTGAGACTCAGTATGCAAATAGGATGACCAGATGAAATTGTGAACAAATTCCTTGCTTGTGTACATGGTGTCCCTGATCAAATCTTATAATTGACAGGGGTAACTGCTATGTAGCGGAGTAGCAGTGGCTCAGTGAAAGAGAAGAAGAAGAAGAAGAGACTGGATTTATACCCCGCCCTTCACTACACTTGAGCTGCAGTGGCTCAAGCGGTTAAGACACTGAACTGTGGACCGGAAGGTTGGTAGTTCAGCAGTTCAAGACCTGAGTGCTGCATGATGGAGTGAGCGCCCATCTCTGGCCCCAGCTCCTGCCAGCCTAGCAGTTTGAAAGAAAGAAATTGCAATTAGATAAATAGGTACCACTTTGGTGGGAAGGTAACAGTGTTCCGTGCGCCTCGGCATCTAGTCATGCCAGCCACATGACCACGGTAATGTCTTTGGATGGCGCTAGCTCTTTGGCTTGGAAACGGAGATGAGCACCACATCCCTAGAGTCATATTTGTTTGGCTTTCGAGCAAGGGAAACCTTTACCTTTACCTTCACTACTGAAGGGAGTCTCAGAGCGGCTTACAAACTCCTTTCCCTTCCTCTCCCCACAACAGACACTCTGTGAGGTAGGTGGGGCTGAGAGAGCTCTGACAGAAACTGCTCTTTTTCAAGGACAGCTCTGGCAGAACTATGGCTTGCCCAAAATCATCCAGCAGGTGCAAGTGGAGGAGTGAGGAATCAAACCTGGTTCTCCCAGGTCAGAGTCCATGCTCTTAACCACTACACCAAACTGGCTCTTTGCATGCAGAAGGTCCCAAGGTCAATTCCCAGCATTTCCATTTAAAAGGACCGGACAGTAGGTGATGTGAAAGACATATACCTGAGACCTTGGAGAGCTGCTGCCAGACTGAGTAGACAGCACTGACCTTGATAGGCCGATGGACTGATTCAATATAAGGCAGCTTCAAGCTTTGTAGTTGTGCAAAATGAGGAAGCTCTGCATGCACACTCTGACTTGGATCTGGTCAATTCAGCAGCAGTCTTGAATGGACAAAGAGTTACGCTGTCATAGTAATCACACAGAAACTATGGTCAGACGTGCCTTTAGAACTGACATAGCTGTGAATGCCTGATGGATCTAAAGGGCACAATCAGACAGTAAGATCTGGGAAAGGTCCTGGATTTGTCGGCACGTTTTTGCCCCACCGAGAAACGGAATTAAAAGACACTGGGGAAAGTCTGGCACTAACATTTGCTGATGGGCCACGGATGGATTTTCTCTAGTCTGGTCACTCAAGCATGCTCTCAAGCCGTTGGGATGGTCTGCTCATTCCATCCCAACTCAGTGCCATTTCCCCCCTTGCTTAGCAGTATGTGCATAACCATATACTCCATGGGGAACCCTCCGTGAGGAGATCCGATTCCTCATTTATGCACATTGGAAACAAAAGGCAAACCCCCCACTCACCTGAGGTGGCACTGATCATGCAGTGACAGGCTGAGCTCACAGCACAAAGGGATGTGTGATTGTGTAACTGAGAGTCAGATTCCTCCAGAGGAAATAGGGGTGCTTCCCCTCCACACCAAATGGCATGTCGGACCACAGCCAGAAACTCCAAAGGCGTTAGTCTCAATACAAAATTCATCCCCCTCCCTTTTAACCAGAAGTGGTGCTACCAGATGTATTGTTTGGGTTTTTTTAGGTGCAGGCAGGTTTTATAAGAGGTTGAAGCAAATTTTTGACTTTCCCGACCTGTGATCTGAAGTCACGTAGGCCATTCTACAACTTCACTCTGCTACGTGTGTAGATCAGACGTTTCTTGATATTTTTTGTGAGTCAGTGGTACAGAGAGGGCATGAAGGAAACCACTGGACTGGCAACACCGATGAGAAAAAGAAATATGTGGAATGAAAATGTTCACAGGGGTAATGTACAAAATGAAAAGAAACTAACATGGATCCATTCATTTGTCCTTCCAGCCCACCCACTGGCCGTTTCTTGGGTTTGGTCTTGGTCAAAAACTTCCCGATCAAAAGGTGAGGCATCAGTTCTTCTGAAATTTATCACTGGGCACGGGTCTGTGATTCTGGAAAATCTTGTGTTGTTGTCATTGCTGTTCTACTTCTTGAAATAATGTGTGTGTGTGTGTATGTGTATAACAATAGTCCTAGATCTCACAGTTTCATAAAATAGTTTCAAATAACATAGGGACATATTTTTAACACTTAATTTTACTAGGTGAACTACAGTTATTAATATCTTGAGTATCCCAATAAGTACAGGAACCTTAAGAAGCTACCCAAATGGTTTAGCTTTATTGGGGCAATCCTGTTTCCAACAAAGGCTGCAATCACACACACTAAATAATCCACTTTCAATCCACTTTCCAACTGGATTTTTACTCTGTGAACTGGAAAAATCCAATTCCAAAATGCATTGAAAGTGGATCATTTAGAGTGTGTGATTGCAGTCACAGAGTGATCGTCTAGTGACTCTTTACTAGGTATACTGTGGCTGTGTTCAGACTGGCAGTTTGGCCCGATATAAGCATCTTTCCCAAACGGATTAAATGGGCCCGTTCACACAGCCACAGCTGTCAGGCGTTCCCTGGGCATACTCATGACGTCAGAGGATGACTTGGAGCCAGGTTAAAAAGTCACTGCCTCCAAAGTGGAGTTTTTGTTTTCTTGCACAGTCATTGCACATGGTGGCTGTCTGAACACGGGGGAGCGTGTGCAGAACAGATTTGGCAGTCTGAACCTGCAGATCCATTCTGCCGCTAGGGTAGCAGCTTTGGGGCATTTTTGTTGTGCGCTCTGTGGCACTACAATAATGTGGATGCTTGCCCATGGGATGTCTCCATGGGTAACCCACAGTAGGGTGTGCTGTGTGGCTGATATGTCCCGCAACATTTTAAACTGGGTCAATTAGAGGCGGCACTATATCGCGGCAAGCTGCCAGTCTGTCCCCAGACTGTGAATTTCACCACGGACATGTTTGACATTTAAACTTACCATGTTGGAAGGCATAAATAAGATGTGAACTGATTCCCCCAGTCCATTCAGTTCTTCAGTATCAGCCTCTATCACCTGCCGAACAGGTTTGCATTGGGACTGAAATCAGTCGGCAGCCATTACCATCACTGAGGATTACTTGGACATGCACTAAAGGGTAGAATTTTATTAAAACACAGCACTTATTCATGACTGATTTATATGCTTTGCAACTGCTTTATCTGATTATTTAAACCACCATCTTCTGAGCAGAGTGGTCATGCAGCAAGAACAAGGGAGCGGGGAGTAGAATTCAATCAGGCTGTGTGAGAAAGTGCACGGGCAACAAGGTGATTGCGCTTTGTGGCTAGGAAGGAATACAGCAAAGCAACTTGCTGAACAGCCACAAATGGACTGATGAACAGTTGAACTGATCACTGAAAAATTGGCTCCCGCTTTGCAATCAGCAAGCAGGACATGAGCTTAACAGGCAGGCATTCACTCATCTTTGCCTGCATATCAAAGTTGCACCAAGAGGAGGAGGAGGAGGAAGAGGAGGAGGAGATTGGATTTATACCCCACCCTTCATTCAGAGTCTCAGAGCGGCTTACAAACTCCTTTCCCCTCCCCTCCCCTCCCCCCAACAGACACCCTGTGAGGTAGGTGGGGCTGAGACAGCTCTTTCCAGAACTGTCCTTGAGAGAACAGCTCTGACAGAACTGTGGCTTGCCCAAGGTCATCCAGCAGCTGCAAGTGGAGCAGTGGGGAATCAAACCCAGTTCTCCCAGATTAGAGTCTGCACACTTAACCACTACACCAAGAGATGATGTAGATAAAGAAGAGCAGGTTTTTATATCCTGCTTTTTTCTGCCCTAAGGAGGGGCCGAGAGAGTTTTGAGGAGAGAACTGTGACTGACCAATGGTCCCCCAGCAGGCTTCATGTGTCTCCTAGCAGCTTCCAATCACCTTCCCTTCCTCTCCCCACAAGAGGCCCTCTGTGAGACAGGTGGGGCTGAGAGAGATCTGAGAGAACGGTGACTGATCCAAGGTCACCCAACAGGCTTCATGTGGAAGAGTGGGGAATCAAACCTGGTTCTTCAAATTAGAGTCCACCACTCTTAGCCACTACACCACACTGCACATCAGGACCATTCGACTATGCTGGACAGTATGAAGATTCAGGGACTGACAACCAGGACCAAGAAAGTTACCTCTCAGGCACCCATATTGTCATAGTTGCCACCACAGGAGGGGGAAAGATCTAGGATGAGTTTGGTGAGTGGAGTGAAGTGTTTTCTTGGTCCCCAATTCCTAGGTGTCTTCACTGTCTCTCTCAGGTAGAACACCTATAGTTGTTGCCAGGCTAACATTCGGAGAGGATATAAATATCATCTTGTTTCTGACCTAATGGAGTTTAGCGCTCCTCTCCTGTTTTTGCTAAGTGCTGCAGAAGCATTAATTAATCAAATGTCACACTTCGCCAGCTTAGCTCCGGTTGTGCGTTGCGCCGTCGCAGCGCCACTGACCTGTTAAAAAAAACCCTTTCTCTGCAGAGAAGGCCTCTGTTGTGTTTAATTCATTCATATCTGCAACGTGAGCTCGCTCCTGACAAGTCTGAGAAAACAAGCACTTCATTCAGGAGAGGATATTTTTTTAATGCCCTCCACCGTTTGTCACGCTCCACATCTGAACATCTGTATTAAATTGGGAGTGGGAGAATTCCCACCCACCCCCAGTCAGATGATTCTGGGAACACGAAGGACTGTTGCTCGCCTCTCAATTGTAATGTTTTTTTCCTTGCTTGAATCACTTGGAATTACTGAATAATCTGAAAAGGGGGGCATGGCCCAGCAGTAGAGAACATGCCTTGAGGGCAGAAGATCCCAGGTTCTATCTTTGGCTCTCTACCTGGAGAACCATTGCCACACCAAATACACATTATGCTAGATGGACTAATGGCTTGACTCGGGGTAAGGAAGTTTCATACGTTCAACCTTCCCTGCAATGTATACTGGTATAGTGCGATAACAGCACAACAAAAATGAGACATTCCTGTGCGTAATTACATTTTGTATATGCATACTCAGATTAACATGAACGATCCTGTAGGAAATTTAGACTGTATAAGTGAGTTACAAAGCATTTCAGTCATAGCTTCTCCTATGTCAGTGGTTCTCAACCTGTGGGTCGCGACCCCTTTGGGGGTTGAACGACCGTTTGACAGGGGTCGCCTAAGACCATCGGAAAACACATATTTCCGGTGGTCTTAGGCAGGGCTCGATCGAGTGTGAGGTCTGGCCTCCCGGCTCTTTGCCCTCAAAGGGAGCTTTCCCTTTAAGGGCAAAGAGCAGGGGTTGGTTGGGGCCGGAGCCCCGCCCCCTGCATCCAGCAGCCCTTCCAGCAGGGGCCACGAGGAGGAAGCACAGAGCCCAGGAAAAGCAGCAAAAGCCGCCCCCCCCTTGCCACCTTCCCTAGGCTCCGCGCCGAGGCGCAGAGCCCAGGAAAGGCGGCAAAAGCCACCCCCCCACCTATCTACCTTCCTTCCCCTCTCTCTCTCTCCCCCTTTCTCTCTCTCTCTCCCCTCTCTCTCTTCCCCTTTTCTCTCTCTTTCTCTCTCTTCCCCCCTCTCTTCCCCCTTTCTCTCTCTCTCCCCCTACCTCTCTCTCCCCCTACCTTTCTCTCTCTCTCCCCCCTACCTGCAACAGCCTCTCCCCCCCACCTGCCTTCGTTTTCTCATGGCATCTTCTGTTGAAGAAAAGTAAGTCTGAAGCCTGAGTGTTTGTTGTGTCTTGTTGGGAATAGCTTGCAAATATGTGTGTGTCTAAAGTCTGTATTAAAGTTGTTTAGTGTGAACTGCCATGGAAGAGGATACATCTGAAAAAGTAGCTTCATTTTTGTGTGTGTTTTGGCAGAATTTTATGGTTTGGGGTCACCACAACATGAGGAACTGTATTAAAGGGTCGCAGCATTAGGAAGGTTGAGAACCACTGTCCTATGTCCTTCAGGATGAAACATCAACTGCCTACTGACTGAAAAGCAATGGCTCTGTTGTTGGACCACAGTGTTGTGAAACTGCTGTAAAGCTGCCATAAGGCATACTGCTGTGATTAAAATATACATGAAGTGCCTTATTCTGAATTCAGAATGTTGGTCTATCAAATTCAGTATTGTCCACTCTAACTAGTAGGAGTGTTCTAGAGCAGGGGTGTCAAACATAAGGCCAGGGGGCCAGAAATGGCCCCTCCAGGACTCTTACGTGGCCCACAAGCAACTGGTGCAAGGGAAGGAAAAGAAGACTCCTCAGGGAGAGTCTACATCACTGATTCTCTGCCCATGTGGGTTTTCCTCTGCATCCCCCTCCCAGCCCATGGGGCCTTATAGTGAGGATATACCAACTCAGAGCTTACAAGCTCCTTTATGCAGTTTGTATCTCCACTACCTGGCATTACATTTTATGGTACACATGGCCCAGCCCAACAAAGTGACATTTGTGTCAGATCTGGCTCTCATAACAAATGAATCTGACAGCTCTGCTCTAGAGGATCAGGTGGGGCTATTTCACATTACCTACTGCCTGATCCTTTGAAAACTGGAGATGTCAGGGACTGTACCTGGCATCCTGTGAAGTGGATATTCTACAAGTAAGTCATAGCCTCATCCCACATGAAGCAGTGCTTAATTGAAATGGGAATGGCAGGTAGGACAATGAGACCTCCCTTCTATGATTCTTTAGGAAGTCTACATGGTTTGTAAATGTTTGTTTATATAACATGGAGAACCAAGTTTAAATCCTCACTCAGATACAGAGTTCATCAAGTGACCCTGAGCCAATTTCTCTGGCTCAGCCTAACCTACTTTGCATGGTTATTGTGAAGATAAAATGGGATAGGGAAGAATTATGTATACCATCCCGAGCTCCTTGAAAGAAAGGGCAGATATAAATATAACAGAGAGATAATAGCTGCTTTCAACTTGGTTTGGTCAGCTGGTCTGAAAATGACATTATTAAGCTCAGAATTAGTTCCAATAGGCAAAATATACATACAGCAGCACCTAGTGACAGAACTCAGAATTGCGGTCATCACTCCTTGGCAAACAGAAGGGGAAGTTGTGGAAGCAGTGACAGACTTCACGTTCCTGGGATCCAGGATCACTGCAGACGGTGACTGTAGCTATGAAATGCAAAGACGCCTGCTCCTTGGGAGGAAAGCGATGGAAAACCTAGACAGCATGATAAAAAGTAGAGACATCACCCTGCCAACAAAAGCCGGTATGGTTAAAGCAATGTATGGCTGCAAGAGTTGGACCATAAGGAAGGCTGAGCGCCAAAGAATAGATGCTTTTGAATTATGGTGCTGGAGAAGACTCTTGAGAGTCCCCTGGACTGCAAGAAGATGAAATCGGTCAATCCTGAAAGAAATCAACCCTGACTGTTCCCTGGAAGGCCAGATACTGAAGCTGAAGCTCAAATACTTTGGCCACCAAATGAGAAGGGAGCACTCACTGGAGAAGACCCTGATGCGGGGAAAGATTGAAGGTCAAAGAAGAAGGAGATGGCAAAGGATGAGGTGGTTAGACAGTGTTATCGATGCAATGAGCATGGAGCTGAGCAGGTTCCGGGGGGTAGTGGAGGGCAGGAGAGCCTGGTGTGATGTGGTCCATGGGGTTGCAGAGAGTCAGACTTGATTGTGTGACTGAACAACAACAACATCAGCCTTAAAAAGAAGCTTCCCAAATGCCTTCTCAGACTAAAGCAGGGCAAGCTATATAGTTCCATATTTGCTGGAACAAAGCTATCTAGTTCCATGAACGCATTACATATAAACAAGTAACCATGGACAAAAGTCAGTACAGCACAGAAGGATATTGAACTTTGATTCGGAAAACCTCTGTCCAGATCACTAGTCTGCCATGTAGCTCACTGGGTGACCTTGACTCCATTTTTGCCTAACCTGCTTCACAGGATTATTTTGAGGATAAAACGTGGGAGCAGAGAACCACTTAGAGTGCACTGATCTCCTTGGAGAAAGGGCAGGATAAGAAATGTAATAAATTGAAAAGATGCCCTAGTGGGACATTTTCCAGCTTCCATCACGGCAACTCAGCAAACATTATGAATTGGTCTTAGCCCTTGTGTTCTGTGACCTTCTTAGAAGTCATCCAGACAGCTGGAGGAGGGCAAAGGACATTAACATTTGTTCTAGTCCCTAAAGATGCTTTTAGGGGATTTTTTTGCTTCTTTGTTCTCCAGAGTTGTTTAACTTGTCATTCACCCGCTTCCAAACAATAATGCATTAGTTCCTGAATTATACTGCTGCTGGAAATCGGCACCTCAAGGCATTTCTGCTGGATTCTGGTAGAAACCCTTTCTGGGGGTTGAGTGACAAAAACCCTTCATTTCCCCAAGAAATGTATTAAGGTCTTCAGGGATTGTGTCTGTCCCTGGCAACATTTATGTGAGCAATGCCAGCTAGTGGAAGACGATGTACATACGTCTGAAGAAGTAGGGCATTTGGGAAATTTCACTTTGCTTTGATGGTCTACGCCCCATCCTACCGTCCACAGTAAAGCGTTATCACCAATGCTCCCTCTAAGCCGTGGAGTCTTGTGAGCAAAAATGCTACTTTGTGAGCTTGCTCTGGAGCCATCCTTCCTGAGCTGAGACAAAAACATGTGAGCCCCAGCCTAAAAACCTGTGAACCAGCTCACACTAACTCAGCTTAGAGGGAACTCTGGTTATCTCACTTTCTCTTCCTAGACTTCCGTGCTGAAGCTTACTCCTGACAACGTAGGGTGCTCATGAAGCCATGACACGGTAGCAGTTTATCCAATGGCAAAAGAGAGCCTACACCCACAGAAACGTCTTTGGACAGCGCTGGCTCTTTGACTTGGAAACAGAGATGAGCACCACCCCCTAGAGGCAGATTCAACTGGCTTTCGAGCAAGGGAAACCTTTACCTTTACCATTACTAACAGTATATGCACTGTGGTTTAGGCCACTGAACGTTGTTTGAGAAACATAACATGGCTTTCTGCCCAGTGCTCTCAAGGTTTGTTTATTTGTTTGATTTCTACCCTGCCTGTCAATCCAAAAGGATCTCCAACGCTGTTTAAATAAGATAACAAAATACAATTAAATTGGAGGTTCTTCCACGCTCTCTAATGTATCCCTTCGCTTTGGGAGGGCATCTCATCCAGCTGCCAGTTCTCATCAGATTGTTGTTCTTCTCATATCCTTTCATATCGTTTCACTACCCTGCCTGCTGGCAACTGGATCTTCAGTGGCCAAACTGTGCTCAGGGATCATTTCAATTTTTTTTTCATTCCTGCCGCTTTAATCCGCAAATCCCTGCTTCATTTTCCCTTCTCCCTTGTGCAAAGGGCAACAGGGATTCTTTTCTCTCTCCCCCCCCCCATTTCCTCCTTTCAGATTTCCCCCATAAAATGTACACCTTCGTTCAGTGTTGTTTGGGTGTCGATAAATCAATATTATACGCATAAATGATAGATACGGGCTATGTAACCGCCCCCATAAATTATGCATAAAAGCCATAAAACAAGACTACACCATACAAATGAACGTATAAAACTAACAGGGAAAGTCCGGAGCTGAAGCTATCGATAAGAAGTCTAACATAATGTAAAGAGAAAGGAAACAGAGAATCTTCGAACATTTCTAGCTGTGTTCCCCTCCAGACTGATCTTCTTACTCTTTGAAAGCAAAGGGGAAAGCCGGGTGTAAACACCTGTGCCTCTGCTGAGATTCTGAGCACTGCCAGTTGGACGATCAGTCTCTGGTTGCATGATCTACCAAAAGGAATTCTAGCCAAGCGTCATTCACTGGAAACACTGAACTTAGGGTTGCCAGCCTCCAGGTGGGGCTTGGGGATCCCCCGCTTTTACAACTGATGTCCAGCTGACAGAGATCAGCTCCCCTGGAGAAAATGGCTGCTTTGAAGGGTGGACTCTATGGCACTGTACCATGCTGAGGCCCCTCTCCTCCCCAAACCCCGCCCTCTCCTGGCTCCACCCCCAAAGTCTCCAGGTATTTTCCAACCCAGACTTGGCAACTCTAACTGAACTACCCAAGAAGACAGAAGTTGCATGTGAGTGTGTTGGTCTCCAGCAACATCGCAAACTAAAACACAGTTTATTAGGAGCAACCAAAATAACAGAAAATAACATGCAAGCATCCAATTCTACAGAACTGTAAATGTGGCTGAATGTTAAACAGGGGTGGGGGAGAAAGAGAGAGAAACAGGCCTGTAGCTACAGTGGGGCATTTTGGAGCCTGGCTCCTCAACTTCCTGCCAAGCCCCCCCCAACTTTCATCCCGCCCCCAGGCCCCCAACTCTCTGGGCTGCCCGGAGGACTCCTGACTCTTTGGGCCACCCAGAAGCCTCCCCACCACCAATACCGCCCCTTCCCCAAGTGTGGCTTGCCTCCCCCCGTAGGCAGGCAGAGTGCGAACGCTGCAAAAGTGAGACTTTTAAATTTAAATTTAAATTTTATTATTTTTATTTTGTGACATCAGTGCCCCCTGACTTATTTAAGCCCCCCCCCCCCCCGAACTACAAAATCCTGGCTACAAGCCTGGAGAGAAATATACTTTGGGTCATGATCTTCAGGCCTCTTTTCAGCAGACTTCCCAGCAGCAGGTTTGCCCAGAGAAAACGATGCCGGCAGTAGCCCTAGACTCTCTTTTACAAACACCTAATTCCCTTTTCCAAATCCAGCACTGCAGAGTCTTCTGCAAACACATGTCCCTCATATAGTGCCCAGCCCAGAAGGTCAATTAGAGAGGGAAGAAATTCATTGCATATTAAAATCAATATTAATCGCACTGCGCTCAGAATGCTGGCGTTTGGTATGTTTGAGAGCCAAAATGAATAGCGCTTGTCAAGCCTGAGAATGACTTTGCAGCATTCATTTCCTTTTGCAAATACCTGGACTGCATTTCAGTGCCCTTTGCATTTGAACGCTTTTGCATCAGTTTCTTTTCCATTCGCTTTGGCACCTTGGCCCAAATTGCAGTTCCTTTCAAGTAAATTGCCCACCAACAGCACCAGAATTTACTTTCCAGTAAAATGTGCTTTAGGATCACGGCCAAGAGGGTGTGTGTGCATGTTACAATTGTGCCTTATTTATTAGCTCAGGATTAGCTTACCTAACCCCAGGCTAAGCATAAAGTGATCCCAGGAGTGTGCTTGTTCTACTTTGTTTTCCTCTTGGAATGATTTCATGCAATTCCATACCTGTGATAAATACTGTGCTACTGTTTTCTTTGCGTGCCATAATTACTCCCGAAGCAATCACCCTCCATTTACATTGTTTTTTTTCCCCTCTCTCCTTCCCCACTTTCAGTGCTGGAAATGGCTAGTACATACTGCCATGAAATAAAACAGCATGGAGGATGCTGCATTTGCTAAGAGCGCACTAAACAGCTCTATTCTGTCTGGGAGTACCATTAGTGCAGCTGTTACCATCCATCCCTAGCTTATAAGCAGCAGTGGGCATGCACCCATGGAGCTCAACCCAAAACTGAAATTTCTTTGGTTTGTGAGAGAGGTTTGGGGTGACATTTCCCCCTTCTCCCTTTTGTTTTTGGCTAAACACTAGGAAGAACTTCCTGACAGTTAGAGCAGTTCCTTAGTGGAACAGACTTCCTTGGGAGGTGGTGGGCTCTCCTTCTTTGGAGGTATTCAAACAGAAACTAGATGGCCATCTGGTAGCAATGCTGGTTCTGTGAACTTAGGCAGATCATGAGAAGGAGGGCGGGAAGGGTTGCATCAGTGCTTAGTTCTTGTGGCCCTTTCTTACACACCCAGGGAACTGCTGGTTGCCACTTTGGGGTCAGGAAGCATTTTTTCTCCATGCCACATTGGCTGGAGATCCTGGAGGTTTTTTGTCATCTTCTGGGCATGGAACAGGGGTCACTGCGGGTATGAAGAGGGAGGTACTAATGAATTTCCTGCCTTGTGCAGGGGGTTGGACTAGATGACCCTGGAGGTCCCTTCCAACTCTGATTTTATGATTCTATGATTCCTAGCCCAAGCTCATCAGTCAAGGTGACTTCTGGTGATCCCTAGTAGGGCTAGGACATTTTCAGAGAGATGGCTTCATGATATTCAGATGATATTCAGAGAGAATATCAGGGCCTCTGTGTCCCTGGCCCTGATATTCCTTGGAGGTCGCCCTTCCAAGTACTTGCCAGGGTTGGCCCTGCTTAGCTTCCAAGATCTGACAAGATCGGGCTTGCCTGGGCCATCCAAGTCAAGGCAATCTGCACTTTTCTTGATATCCCTTTGTGTGGTCTAAACAATCACAAAGACCAGGTTGAATTATGATCCCCCCCCCTTAAAAAACCAAAACAAACCATAAACAGTTATAAGGGTTGTGGATTTCATGGTCGCCATGTTTAGCAGGTGAACATACCATTTTTGACAGCTGTGACACCTTGTGAGATGAGCCTTGCTTTGCTGCTGTCTGACCTAAGCTTTATAGTTGCATAGTAGATGTGGTGGTGGATTTTCAGTCCTTTTGGTTTGCAGCTGCTTTACCATCTGCACTGTAGGGGGAATCAACTCCCTCACAGGTTCTTGGATAGACAGGTCAGTGAATTAATAGTCAAGGGGGATGCTACATTTCCAATGAGACTGTGTGAAAATGCACGTGCACAAAAAACACATCACCGTGGACTTAGAGAAACACCAAACGTTAAAACATTTTTTTAAAGTGTTCAGTTATAATCACCAGAGAGCTGACCAGTTTGTTCACTCTTTATTTAAATGACTGGCTGATCAGCCGTTCAGAGAGACAACAGATCTGTAGAGGTGGAAACTAGGACCCCCGTTGGGCTGCTGGAGAATGCACAGATGTAAAATGCTGCTGATTGCACTGTATTGTACTTTTCGGATACATAGAAAGTAACCTGCTGAACAGGATCAAGCTGTTCACCAACAGTTGAACTGCTTCATCAACAAATTGTCTCTCTGTTCATGGCGGGCAAGCAGAAGGTAAGCCAGACCAATGGTTCCTATGAGGAATGTGGAGCAAGTGAAAAGGGTCTTTTTTCCTTGCCAGTTTTAGGGGGATCTCAAAAATCCTTGCTCAGCCCCTGAGCAGTGTTCCCTCTAAGCTGAGTTAGTGTGAACTAGCTCACAGTTTTTTAGCCACCAGTTCACACACTTTTGTCTTAGCTCAGGAAGGATGGCTCCAGAGTAAACTAATTTATGCAGTAGCCAAATCGCTCACTCACAACTTTAATACCAGCAGCTCACAAAGTAGAATTTTTGCTCACAAGACTCCACAGCTTAGACGGAACATCGCTAAGGTGACCAAATCATCCCACATAGGCCAACATGCAGCAAATGCCTAAAAGGAAAAGGCAGGGCTGGCTTATAAATTTGTTCCATCACCTTTCATACATGCCCAGTGAAGAAGGAGAAGGAGAAGAGGAGGAGGAGGAGGAAGAAGAGGAGATGGGATTTATACCCCTCCCTTCACTACCCAAAAGAGTCTCATAGTGGCTTACAATCCCTTTCCCTTCCCCTCCCCACAACAGACACCCTGGGAGACAGGTGGGGCTGAGAGAGCTCTCTCGAGAACTGCCCTTGAGTGAACAGCTCTGAAAGAACTTATGACTGACCCAAGGTCACACCAGCAGCTGCATGTGGAGGAGTGGGGAATCAAACCCAGTTCTCCCAGATTACAGTCCATGTTCCTAACTACTACACCAAACTGGCTCTCCTAAGAGCTGCATGGCCCATTCCAAAATGGGGTGTGCAAAACTGGCATCCTGTGTTCCATGTACATGGAACGGCTTTTAAAAGAAAAAAAACGTATTAGGTGAGGTAAGTATTAATGGAAGTGGAGTGGTTTGGAGTCCTGATTTCCAGAGTGGGGGCTTGGGAGTCAAATAAACCTGTGCCTGGCTTCCTCACTGTTGATCTTCAGGAGGCAACTGAAGACAGTTTTATTTAGGACAGCATTTGTTTGATTTTGCTTTGATTATTGACAGTCCCCTTTGGAGTTTTTTAAATTGTGATTTTTATGGGTTTTATCATTGTACTTTTAATTTTGCTTTTTGTCATGTTTTATGTCTGTTGTGAGCTGCCTTTAGCTCTGCAAGGGAGAAAGGCCTGCTAATAAGGGTTTTAAATAAATCAAATCAATGAGCCCCGCACCGCACAGCCACATGTGTGTGTGTCCTCTTGAACAGGACTGGGAAAACACAACTTTCCTGTCTCAGGGCTTCATGTTAAGAAGGCGGAGGTCAGAGAAGAAGTGGGCAGGAATGGAGGAAAAGAGATATCTTGATAGTCAACAGACTGTGGCTTGAATGAATGGTGTTTATTTACGGTCAAAGACCATTGATCAAAATAGTACATGTTTGTTAAGTACAAGCAAAATAACATTCCGCTCCAAAAATAGATATATTTAGCCATATCACCATAAAATCTTTAAAATGTTAAAAAGAAGAAAGTTTAACAATCCACTGTATCAAGATAATTATAAGATGTCTAAAACATAAACTAATTATGAGTCGTGCACAAGGTAAATGAGGGTTACACTTGATCTGCTTCTTATTGTGGAATTTTACCAGTTATAGGCAGAATTTAGCTATGTGTCTGGAGATTCGCTGATTTCCCTCTATCAAAAGTCTCTCTAGATCAGCACTGTAAACTTGTCCCTATAAACTTGATGAAAAGGACAGCGGAAGAAGAACATGTGGAACATCGATTCCATTTCTCCCATAGAGCATGGGCAGCACCTGTCTTCATACGGTATCTTTCTGTATTTCCCCTCTAGGACCTTAGAGGGAATGGCCGCTCAGCGAGCCGAGGTAAGAGCTCTTCTATAGGATTGCACATCCAAATAAGTCAGATATTTAGCCATATTCATTACACATCTGAAGTCATTATGGACCAGGAAAGAAGGGCTCGATTTAAATCCCCTTGGCGCTCTAAATCACAAATCTCTTGTTTAATTATACTTCTCGCCTATATACTGTTTTGTGCCAATAAATCCTCAGGTGAGAGTCCCATTTTTCCTAACTTAGTCATTCAGCTCCACCTTGCCTGATAGGGATCTTTGTTTATTAAGGGGGGAAGTCCTTTTTGATTTGAGTTAAATCTGAGCCATTGCTATGCAGAGGATAACAATACTCCGGCTTCTACTCTCATTAGGCCAGTTTCTAGGCGTAAAGAGGCATTCGACGCCCCCGGGGGTACGGTGGGGATATAGTGTGAAGAAAGGGGGGACATGCAGAGCTAACAGTTTGAAGGGAAAGTACCAGGACAACAAGAAAGCATGCTGCTTGAACAGACTTCTTTCGTGCAGGGAGATCTATAAGTGTCCTCCCCTACTTTAGAGCATGTTGTCACATTTACTAAAAGGACTTTTTTTTTTCCTGTATGAGAATGAGCAAAATCAGACTGCTGGATGTTTTTTTTTGTATCTAGGGAAGCGGGTTTTTTTTTCTCTTTAATATGCCAAATTGATAGAAAATGTGGGTTGAATCCTTTGGATCTGGGGGCAGGAAGTCCACTGTTGTTCCAAGAGGCTCTTTCAGTGCAGAACAAGCTTCTTAAGGCAGGGAAATAGCCTTGTAGTGGGGAGAAAGTTAGGGCCAGGGCCATTTTGGGGCAGGAACGCACAGGAACGGAGTTCCGGCTGGCTCCTGAGTTGGCCACACCCAGCAGGAGCTCATTAGCATAACAGGCCACACCCAACAGCAGGAACTCATTAGGATTGGCTGTATTAGGAGTATGTGGCCTAACATGCAAATTAATCCCTGCTACCAAAATAAAGCCCCGGGTTTTGACCACAAACAAGGTAAACAGAATAAGAAGCAAAAGGTGGGTGTGGCCTAATATGCTAATAAGCTGTGCTGTCAGGGGTGTGGCCTAACATGCTAATGAGTTTCTGCAGTTGGGTGTGGCCTATTATGCTAATGAGTTCCTGCTGGGCTTTTTCTACGAAAAAAGCCCTGGTTAGGGCCAAACTACACAGTACCTTTTGCATGAGTTCGCCATGGTGACTGGGCTACCATACTGTAGCTGCAAATCCTCAGTGTCAAATCCGTTTATAAGTGCTGCAGTGGCCAGATTTGAACTGGGACTATAGCCGGGGGGGGGGGGTCTCTTGCCTTCCTCCCATGACATTTTCCCAAGCCAAAACATCTCTGGGGGCTACACATGCACAGAATGCTTGCATGTGCAGCCCCCCAGTGGGGCAAATAATGCCCCAAGGGTATTTCAGCTTGAGAAAATGGTTCAGGGGGATGGCAGGACACCTTCCAATTCTGCGCTGTGGCCTTGATCTGAATCAGGCCTCTCTGGAGCTTTGACACAGAGTTGCCACCAGGAACTCTCAGCTGCAGTATGGCAAACTTGTTTAAAAGGTAACATGTAGCTTGGCCTTTAGTGGAACAGATCCTGGGGACTGGACCCAGTGATGCCATAGAAACTATTGTTCTTTGTTTTCTCCATCCAATGCATAAGTTGATAAACATCTGTCATGTCTCCCCTTAGCCATTTTTTTCTCAACTGAAAAAGAAGTTGGGGGGAGGGGTTTGGAAAAGAGTTTGGGGCTGGAGCACACTGTTGTTGTTCAGTTGCACAGTCAAGCTTGAATCTTCATGACCCCATGGACCACATCACACCAGGCCCTCCTGTCCTCTGTCATCCTCCAGAGTTAGCTTAATTTCATGTTTGTTGCATCGATAACACTGTCCAACCATCTCATCCTTTGCCGTCCCCTTCTTCTATGACCTTCAATCTTTCCCAGCATCAGGGTCTTCTCCAGTGAGTGCTCCCTTCTCATTTGGTGGCCAAAGTATTTGAGCTTCAGCTTCAGTATCTGGCCTTCCAGGGAACAGTCAGGGTTGATTTCTTTCAGGATTGACCGATTTCATCTTCTTGCAGTCCAGGGGACTCTCAAGAGTCTTCTCCAGCACCATAATTCAAAAGCATCTATTCTTTGGCGCTCAGCCTTCCTTATGGTCCAACTCTTGCAGCCATACATTGCTTTAACCATACCGGCTTTTGTTGGCAGGGTGATGTCTCTACTTTTTATCATGCTGTCTAGGTTTTCCATCGCTTTCCTCCCAAGGAGCAGGCGTCTTTGAATTTCATAGCTACAGTCACCATCTGCAGTGATCCTGGATCCCAGGAACGTGAAGTCTGTCACTGCTTCCACAACTTCCCCTTCTGTTTGCCAAGGAGTGATGACTGCAATTCTGAGTTCTGTCACTAGGTGCTGCTGTATGTATATTTTGCCTATTGGAACTAATTCTGAGCTTAATAATGTCATTTTCAGACCAGCTGACCAAACCAAGTTGAAAGCAGCCATTATCTCTCTGTTATATTTATATCTGCCCTTTCTTTCAAGGAGCTCGGGATGGTATACATAATTCTTCCCTATCCCATTTTATCTTCACAATAACCATGCAAAGTAGGTTAGGCTGAGCCAGAGAAATTGGCTCAGGGTCACTTGATGAACTCTGTATCTGAGTGACGATTTAAACTTGGTTCTCCATGTTATATAAACAAACATTTACAAACCATGTAGACTTCCTAAAGAATCATAGAAGGGAGGTCTCATTGTCCTACCTGCCATTCCCATTTCAATTAAGCATCTCATCCTTTGCCGTCCCCTTCTTCTATGACCTTCAATCTTTCCCAGCATCAGGGTCTTCTCCAGTGAGTGCTCCCTTCTCATTTGGTGGCCAAAGTATTTGAGCTTCAGCTTCAGTATCTGGCCTTCCAGGGAACAGTCAGGGTTGATTTCTTCTAGGAATTGACTGATTTGATCTCCTTGAAGTCCAAGGGACTCTCAAGAGTCTTCTCCAGCACTATATTTCGAAAGCATCTATTCTTTGGTACTCAACCTTCCTTATGGTCCAACTCTCACAGCCATATATTTATTTATAATTCCACTTCCCCTTCTTCTCATCCATATTAGTGTGCTTTATTATTTTTTTGTGAGCCACTTTGGGTTCCCATTTAGGGAGAAAGGTGGGCTCTAAATGAATAAATGAAATGGAGTATGACATCAGTGTTCCTCGGAGCCGTTTAGTGCTGTCCTTTAAGCTCTCAGGGTACCTCTGGCATCCAGTCCTTTGAGGATTCATTTAGTCTTCACTGGACCCTCACCATAGGCTCAGTCTCTTGGCGCTACCCAAGATCGATTGGCACCTTTGCCAATACTGTTACAGGAGGTGAGGCTGAGAGAGTTTGTGGGCTTCCAACTGTGATTTCCTCTGGTTATTGATGAGACCTGCCTCTCTAGTCTTCTTTATGCATGCATATGAACAGTCCAGATACCCACAGTTTAAAATAGAGGGAAAAGCCACAGGAACTACAGGTGGTCCAACTGCTAATGGTGCGCAGTCTTTTCAAAGGGTGCTTGGGATCAATTTAGTTTTCAGCTGATAGAACTTCACAACTTCATTGTAGTTGTTGATAGTTCTTTGTTACCCATACTTGGTTTGTAGTTGGTTCCAATCCCCCCCCCCCCACACACTTTGAAATGAAGATGTGGCAGGCCCTTGCATTATACTAAAGTAGATAAAACTTGATTTAATGACTGACCTACAGCACGCGTCCAGAATTAACTACATAATTCTGCAGTGCAGGTTCTTTTATCTTTGGGCAGATTTTGGAAATTCACTGCTCCTTCCAATGAAGGACCCACCTCGGTTAAAAGCATCAGAACAGCACAAGTGCAATTCTTAGTCTTTTCTCCTTAAAACTTCTGGTGTGCTCTGGAAAGTTTAAAAGACAGCTTTAAATGGGGATTAGACAGATTCATGGAGGATAGGTCTATCGATGACTACTATCCATGGTTACTAAAGAGAACCTCCACATTCAAAGGCAGAAAACCTCTAGGAGGCAGCATCGGGAAAGACCTTGGCCTCTGTTCCTTGTTGTTGGCCCTCCAGGGGAACTGGTGGGCCACAGTGTGAGATAGGATGCTGGACAAGATGGACCCCTGGTGTTGTTCAGCATGGCTCTTCTGATGTTCTTAGGGTGTTTCAGCATCCCTAGTTCCTTCCAGCTACTAAGTATCGGGAGGTCAACGAAGCCAACAGCTTGAAAGGGTTCCATACCAGATCCATGCCAGACAGTAGGCTTCAGTTTGTGGTTAAGCCTCCCCTCCTATTTGAGATGTGAAGAGTCCTGGTGATCTCTAGTGATCTCAAAAGCTTGAACAATGTTTTGGGTCAACTTGGCTCATCCTAATCAAACAACTGTGGAACCCAAGGAAAAAATGTGTGTGGAATTGTATCTGAAAACCAATAAAGAGCCAGTGCAAACGCTGACCTTCTCATCCCCATCCTCATCCATCCTGCCCCAATCACAGCTGAAGATGCTGAATGCATCTCTAGGGCCAAGGAACCTAAGTAAAAGACCACAGCCGTATTCCAGGTTCTCTAGGTTTAAAAAGATGTAGAATAAAAGATGGAAATGTTTCCAGGTGGTTCATATTGCTCCCGGAATTCAATTGGCAAGATTGTACATGGTAGCTCAGTGTGAAAATATATAAATACCTCTTGCTTAAGGTACTTCATTCCATCCCCGGTGCTTCTGTCTTCTGCAGTGCTCACCTCCTCATCTCAAGGCACGAGATGTATGGTTCAGCAAGCAAATGAGCTCCTGGCAGCGGATGAAGAAATTGCCAGTTGTAATCTGTATAATTGCATAAGTCCAGAGCAGAAAATTACTTTTCGCAGCTGTCCATCGGAGATTCCTGTTCCTACCCCCAGCCAGCAGTTTCACAACATGAGGGTTCTTACGCTACTGCAAATTTACCAGACTACAGCATTTCAGGACCATGGACACCTCTCTGATTCAAGGTCACTTAAGCGACTCCTTTCCATCCATTGGCCATGTTTTTTCATTAACAAAAACTGCTCTTTTAGCCAGCCTGTGGAAACAGTCTTGAATTCTGTACACTGAAATCCCAGGGAACCTATGGCAATGTTGATTGGGCAGGATGTGAAATCTTGGAATCTCATCCTCCATCCTCTCCACATGTTCCCCAGCGAGCACTTTGGTCTGGATCCCAGAACCGCCTGACCCTCCCAGGGCCAAAGGAGGCCCGCCTGGCAGTTACAAGGGCCAGGGCTTTTTCAGTGGAGGCCCCATACTGGTGGAACGAGCTCCCGGATAACATCAAGGCCCTGCGGGATCTATTACAATTCCGCAGGGCCTGCAAGACGGAGCTCTTCCACCAGGCTTTCAAATAGGGGCCACCTAATATTACATCTTGGCCCTGGCCTGATTTCCATCTGCCAGCTGTGTGACCAAATATGATGGGTACATCTGGGTGCTGCTCCGATACACTAAACTGAAGATCCGCCATCTGTATGTTCTTAATATGTTTTAATGTTTGCTTAATATGTTTTTCACTACTTTAAGAAATTATTATTGCCGCCATTTTGGCTTGTTGTTAGCCACCCTGAGCCGGCTGTACGGCGAGGAGGGTGGGATATAAATCTCAACAAATAAATAAATATATAAATAAAAGGTTACATGTGTCTACGATTCTTATATCTGGGGGATGTAAGATAAATTCTGATTTCTTCTGTTAATTGGTTTGATTTGAATCATGTTTTAAAAAATTGGTTCTGGCAAAGGATGTGTCCAGAGATTGGGCCATTCCCAGACTCTGCCACCCTGCCACCCATGACCCTGACACACACACCTGTACTGAAGGTGCCAACATGAGAACTGGGCCCAACCCTGAGGGAGGAGGCAACCCCAGGCTCAGCTCCATTGCCACCCTGGGCCCAGCACCACAGCCAGACCTGGAGCCACAGCTATCCACAATACAGGAGCTGTGGTGGGAGCCGTGGGGCTGGGAAGGGTTGAGAGACAATGCTGAGCCCCACAACCATCAAGGAGCTTGGGAGTCGGCTGCTGCAGCAGCCAATGCCTGCAGCGAATTCTGGTTGCTGGCTGATGACATCATCAGCCGGCACCCAAGAAATCACAGATCTGGGCCAGATGGGGGAATTTCCTCAGGCTGGCCAGGCCTACCCTGCAACAGTTAGGCTGAACATGTGGGAGAGTTGCCCAGGGAAGGGGTTCTGGGTTGGCAGACCAGACCTCAGCCCTGGGGAGGGATGAGAGAGAGGGGTGTGTGGCTTAATTAGAGACACTTTTCCCTGAGGCCATGGGATTGGTCTGGACAGGACTGATGGGGTGGGGTGGGGACAAGGTTGGAGAGTATAAAAAGAGGGCTCTAGAGCCCGGCCAGGGAAGAGAAGAATGACAGCCTGACTGAAGAGGCTGGTTGCTCTTGAGGGGAGAGAGAGGAACACAAGAGGCTGCAAACCTTATCTTCACTTTCTCGTTTCTGAGTCCAGCAGAGACCCGCATTTTTGGATGCCACTGAGGTGGGCCAAGGGACCTGGTTGGCCGCAAAGGACACTCACAGGCAGTGTTCCCTCTAAGTTCTGTGTGCGCTAGCTCACAGTTTTTTAGCCTCCAGCTCACAGATTTTTGTCTTAGCTCAGGAAGGATGGCTCCTGACAGAGCACACTAATTGATGCCGTAGCCAAATCGCTCCCTCACAGCTTTAATGCCAGGAGCTCACAGAGTAGAATTTTTGCTCACAAGATTCCGTAGCTTATAGGGAGTGTTGCTCACAGGATGAACTGGGGGGAGATCCTGCTTACTAGCTGGTCCACAGCAGCGGCGGAACATCTTGTGGAGTTCCTTCGCCTCTTGGATTGCAGGTACTTAATGCCTAGTTTATGAAAAGGCAAATGGCAAATAAACAAGCATATAAATAAATGCAATTTAGGGCGCAGGACATGCCATTGACGGTTGAACATGTTTGACTCCCAACAGAAACTGGAGCAGGAAACATATATATTTTTAACAATCTCTCTCTCTCTCTCTCTCTCATGGTGTGTTTATTCTACCATATTCAAAAAGTCTCTCTTTTTTTTAAGTGTTTTTTTTTGTTTCTGTTGTGGTCTGGGTGATAATCCCCTGTTCTCTCACACAAATGTGTATTTGTGTGGTAATGGCCAATTTACTGACCAGAAGGAGTCTTGTTTGTCTTGGCTTACTGCTGAGTTTCCCTTGCTTACGCTGTGAAAAACAAATTCTAATTACCTTCCTTCAGGGGAGAAGGCCACACCTCCCCTTGTGATCTGTAATGGCATTTTTAAAAAGCAATACTATGTCATGGATTGTTTCATTATGTAGATCATGGTTGCACCAAGCAAAAATTTTTATTTTTTTTTCTTAATTAGGTTTACCAGTGACAGCAAAGTATGTAATTTTAGAAATGAAATTGTGACAGCTCTCACTCATATGATTCTTCAGCGGCAATGGCCAAAAACATTTATTTCCACGCGCCTTGAGATAGTTAGCGTGGAATTCTCCTGCTTCCAACAGAAGACACACTTCATTTCAAACACAATGTATCCTAATGTGTTTGTTGAGCTGTCAGTCTGCAATGCAAATTTCTCGGGGGAAAGAGAAATGCCTCTGCCTGTCACCCACATAATAGAGGCTCCAGTGCAAATGTCACCTTTCCTCACAGCTGACTTATGGCAACCCTGTGGGGTTTTCAGGGCAAGAGATGTTCAGAGGTGCTTTGCCATTGCCTGCCTCTGTATCACGATCCTGGTATTTCTTGATGGTCTCCCATCCAAATACTAACTGGGGCTGACCCTGCTTAGCTTCTGAGATCTGATAAGACTGAGCTAGCCTGGGCCATCAACCTACTGAAAGATTTTATCCATGATAGTCAAATAATTCACACGTTCAGATGCGGTCTCTCATCCAAATACTAAGCCAGGGTCTATGCTGACAAGATCAGGCTAGCCTCAGCAATCCAGGACTCAGTGTGTGACAAAGCAGAGCTCCTCAACCAACCCCCCAAATCACAAGTTTGTATAACCCTGTTGGATTCCTAAGAATGTGAATGACTGGTAAATGTTGGGCAAAATCTGGTCTATAGTTTGATCTAGTCCTCTTTGGCTTACGGGCAGAAAAACATTTTTTCCCTCTTTATCTACCTGCTGGTATTGGACTTCTCCGTTGGTCAGGGGAAATATCACAGGCAACCCTCTGGGAGACTGAAACTGGGTTGATAAGAGGGGGGATTAGATGAGGGCACATGAGCGACTGATGGGGAACCATCTATCCCTTATCGTATCCAGGTTAAACTGGAAGATTAGAAAGGGTTTAGCCAATTAGCATTCACAGGGTTTTTCTACTCCTCAAAATGCCACTGATCTTGCTTGGGTGAAAGTGGTGGAACTGTCCTTTGGCTTTTATCCTGCAGGCTGTTGAAAGAGGCTAGGGCAGTGACAGTGAATCTTTTAGAGACCGAGTGCCCAAACTGCAACCCCAAACCCACTTATTTATCGCAAAGTGCCAACATGGCAATTTAACCTGAATACTGAGGTTTTTGTTTTAGAAAAAACAACTCATACATTAACATCTTTTGTCTTAAAAGAAAAAAAAACATGATCACAGAGCTTTCAATGATACAAACAACTTTTTATTGAAAGGTAAAAGTTTGCATTTGGCATGCTTTTGAACAATTAATGTGATTTTTGCTGTCCAATCTTGTGAACTCTGTGCTGGGGCGATGCCATGCGTGCCCACAGAGAGGGCTCTGAGTGCCACCTCTGGCATGCATGCCATAGGTTTGCCACCACTGGGCTAGGGAGTCATTCTCATCTCTCCTGCAGTCTCACAGAATCTGGTGGCCCTTTCAGAGTTCTTTCTGTCAGGGAAGCCAGAAGTGTGATCCCAGTGTCTGCTTCTACTCTAGCTGATGGCTGGGGCCAGGCTGGTCTTCCAGTTTGGTGTAGTGGATAAGAGTGGGGGACTCTCATCTGGAGCACTGGGTTTGATTCCCCACTCCTCCACCTAAAGCCAGCTGGGTGACCTTGGGCTAGTCACAGCTCTCTCAGAGCTCTCTCAGCCCCACCTACCTCAGAGGGTGTCTGTTGGGGGGAAGGGAAGGTGATTGTAAGCCATTCTGAGACTCCTTTGGGTAGTGAAGGGTGGGGTATAAAACCAACTCTTCTTCTTCTCTTATTTGTTTTATTTATTTATTTATTTGGAGTATTTCTAGGCCGCTCTCCCCACAAGCAGGCTCAGAGTGGCTCACGCTGCTGGCACAAAGTGCCAAGAATCATAAAACAGATAAAAAGCAATACAATTAAAACACTTAAAACAATCATGGTTGTCTTGTCATGGTTTTCTTTAGGAAAGAAGAGCCTGCCAACCAGGAGAAAAGTTAGGGGTGAGGAGGATAGGGGCCATGTGATTTTGTTGATGTTGCTGACGTCACTGACATCATTAGGTTACTCCCACATACAACCCTGAAGTGATAATGGGTAGCTCAAGGAATCTCCAGAAACTCTATGGTAAAATCATAGTGTTTCCAGCAATTCCTACAGCTGCCCATTGCCACTTCTGGGTCGTACCTGGAAGTGATGTACCGGCACAGAGGCAGCCATAGCAGGAGGCATGGCAACTCCAGCAGGCCCTTAACCCTCTGGCTGGTGACAGAGACCCGTGCCCTTCCCCTTTCAGAGAATCCTTATCTCCCTCCCCCATGCGGCTCATCCTATACCCCCTGCAAAATATATGTGTGATTTCTTTGCCACACTTGTGTGAGTAAAGGCTTGATATTGTCACATTTCTGACTTCTCGCCTACTTATCCAGCATTTATACCCCTAATATCTTTCTCCAAAGCCCAAATTAGGCTTCTGAAAGGCCATTTAAAAGGCTTTTGCTTCCCCCCACTGTGTTCAAAACGAGCTTTCCGTGTAATAAACCTTGTTTGCGTTTGGACCTCTAATAGTAATCTGCCGTTTGTTTTCCCCTCCCATTGCCCCCACCAGGGGTTGTTCGCGCTGCCTGCTTAACCCTGTTTTTTCCTTCTATAGGCTGCTGTATCCTCAGCGGAGATGTTCAGCGGAGCGCGGGGCCCGCTTCCGCTTTTGTATGTTAATTGATACACTTTTTAATTTTACTTTTGCATATTATTTGAATTTGTTTCATTGTAAATTAGTTCCTAAAGAGCCCCGCTCAACAATTAACAGCTCGCTGGCTGATCTCGCCAGTCAGGAAAACCTCCTTAGGAAGAAATGCTGACGGAATCCCGATGCTGGCAGTGGAAACACAAAGGCGATGGAACAGGCCTTCCTATGAAAAGGGAAGGGGACAGGTGACCTCCATGCAAATGCCTAATTCCAGCTGACTTTAACAGGAGTCTGGAGAGAAGTTACACCTCCCCCCCCCCCAGGACTGCATTCTTGAAAACACACAATAAAAAAAAAAGAAAATACAGCCTCCCCTGATAGTCTCCCATTCAAATACATTTACAAGAGGCAGTTTCCTTAATACCCAAAATGAGCTCCAGGGAAGTGATACAAAAAAAGAGATGCATTCACCTTTCTCCCTCAATCCCCAGGACACACACAATGAGAATAAAGCCAAAAGGAACAGCAGTCTTCAGATTAACCAGTCAACTTTGCTGGGCCTCAGAGGTTCCTGCATTGTCTTTCTCTCATTTTCAGGGCACAATACGTACAGAAATGAGCAAATGTCCCTCTTCTCGTTTCTGTTTCTATTCTTTTATATCCGAGCCAACAGTTTCACATGGACACGTCTCACACTCCATCAGACCCTTGCTTTAGCTGCGACAATACAGGTCCTTTCCGCATTTGCCTGCCACTCCGGATTTTCTCAGTATTTGAGTCGAGGCAATCTAAGTCCATGGCAAAACAGCATCCAAATAACCCCAGGGCAACAGCAGGCTGAAATCAAGCTGGCCACTGAAGGAAGGTGATGTAATGCAGGAGGGGGGAAATAACCCGGAATAAAAAAGAAGGCTGAACTAGATTTCAGTGCAGAATTGCTTGGAGGACACCATGGTGAACGTGGACTAAAAGGAGAGTGTAGAAACAGTCTACTTTGACTGGCAGCAGCTCTCCAGGCTCTTTTATTTGGTTGGTTGGTTGGTTGGTTGGTTGGTTGGTTGGTTCGGTTTTTAAAGTGCCCTTCCCTGAGACAATACTACAATAATACAATAAATAATACATAATAATAAATAATACAATAATAATAAAAACAGCAGCAGAATCCATTAAAACACAAGAAGACCTAACAAGATGATGTTAAGGCCATTGATGATGCCACTGCCCTGCGGGGGGAGGAGGCAGGAAGACAGGAACACCAGACCGATTGAAACCATCACTGCCCTCAACTAAACGCCTGGCGGAATATCTCTGCCTTGCAGGCCCTGTGGAATTGCATTCGATTCTCCAGGGTCCGGATGTTCTTTGGCAGAGAGTTTCACCAAGTTGGGCCCAGGGTGGAGAACACCCTGACCCTGGTTGAGGACAGCCAGATGTCTCTCAGGCCAGGGACCACCAGCAGGTTCTTATCAGCCAAGCGTAATGCTCTCCTGGGGGTATACCAGGAGAGGCGGTCCTGAAGGTACATGGGTCTTTTGCACCAAATGCTACCAAATTCTTTTAACTGGAGATGCCAGCCATTGATCCCTGGACTTTCCACCGCAAAGTGGAGGCTCTGTCACGGCACCATGGCTAGGGTTGCAAACTTCCTGGAGTTATGACTGGTCTCTAGATGACAAAGATCAGTTCCCGGTTGGGGGCGGGGGATGGCTGCTTTGGAAACAGGACTCTATGGTATTGTAGCCCACTGAGCTCCCTTCCCTTCCCCAAATCTCCATCCCCCAATTTTTCCAGGAATCTGCCAACCTGTAGTAGGGAACCTCGACCATAGCCATCTCCCGCTAGAGATACCTCTGTGCTATCTACTTCGGTGTTATTCCATTCCTCCTTCAAAAAATTCAGAACAGAACAGGTGGCTTTCCCATCCCCATTTTATCCTCAGGACAACCTCATTGGGTAGCTGAGGCTGAGAGAGGGTCCAAGCCTTTGTAGCACTCAGTTCAATGATATTCCACAGAAGCTCCGGTGACAACAGATTAAAAACAGGCATAACGAGTTGAAACAGAGCATAAAAGCCCTCCTGACTTCCAGCCACAGTCTCTTATTTGTTCAGGGAGGAAACTTATTAGTCAGACAGATTAAAAGGAGCAATTAGAGCAATTTAAAAGGAGCAAGGTTACCAAGCGTCTGAGGCAGTTGCCGTCTTGGATCCCCAGCTCGCCGAGAGAGGGTCATGGTAACATGGAGATTTGAACCTGGGTGTCCTCGGTCCTAGTCCAAGGTTCTAACCACTATGCCACACTGTTTTACTCCTCTGCTTTTCACTATTGGTTTTATAGATCTGTTTGGATACTTGAAGGACCGCCTCTCCCCATATATTCCCCAGCGAACACTCCGGTCTGGATCCCAAAACTGTCTGGTCCTCCCAGGGCTGAAGGAGGCTCGACTGGTGGTCACAAGGGCCAGAGTATTTTCGGTGGTGGCCCCGCACTGGTGGAATGAGCTTCCGGACAACATCAGGGCCCTGTGGGATCTTTTACAATTCTGCAGGGCCTGTAAGACAGAGCTCTTCCACCAGGCATTTAAGTAGGGGCTGCCCAATATATACATCTTGGCCCTGGCCTGATTTTATCCACCAGTTTGTGTGACCGTTTATAATGATTACATTATAATCATTATAGTAGGGTGCTGCTTTGATGTACCAAGCTGAAGATATGCCATCTGCATGATGTTTAAGTGGTTTTATATGTTTTATTGTTTTAAGATATTGTATTCGTTACTGTTGGTTTGTTGTTAGCCACCCTGAGCCTGCCATATGGCGGGGAGGGTGGGATATAAATCACAATAAATAAATAAATAAATAAATAAATAAATAAATAAATAAATAAATAAATAAATGAATGAATGAATGAATGAATGAATGTATGTATGTATGAATGAATTAATGAATGAATGAATGTTGTACAGTTTACAATATGCAATTTACACGGCATTGATGTGTACAATGTCTGTCACATGTGTAAGATGCAATATTTAGTTACTGATGCGCAAGGGGAAATTGTTTGTTCTGTGGGGATAATTTGGTAGAAGGGCCCATTTCCCCAAAAGTAGAAGAAAAAGCCAAAACAGGGATTCTCTTAACTTGAACAACGGGGACCAGACTTTCAAAACTGTTCATGAATATAAGCTTTAATTATGCAAGCACAATGAAATCCAAAATCTACTAACCCTCTGCAAGAATGAACACACACCCCACACACCAGTTCTGAAAGCTGCTGGGAGCTTTCATGAGGAGATGCAAATCACTTGTTTAAAAATGGAAACACTCAGAAACCGTTTGGGGGCAGCATTTTAATCTTTCTGGAAGCTCAATAGTGTACTTGAAAGTTGCCATACATCAGCAACAACAAAAAAAGGAGTTCTACAGGGAGATAGCAGCGGGAAGCCCCTCAGTTGGATTTCATACTATCAGACTTGAACTCAATAAAGACCGGGAGTGGCCAGTTCACTGCAGAAGGAAATGTTGCCTCTACAGAGTTGGACAAATACTTGGTTGACTTAAAATACTTCTATCCCATCTGTCAAAAAAAAAAAAATCCTCAGCCAAGGAGACTAAAAACAAGGGTCAAACTATTTACTTCATTTATACCCTGCTTTTCTCCCCAATGAGGAACCAGAAAGACTTCTCTAATTCTCTTCTCCTCCATTTTATCCTCACAACAACCTTGTGAAGTAGTTTGATCTAGGACAGCATGACTGGCCCAAGTTCACCCAAAGAGCTTCCACTGCAGAGCAGAGATCTGAATCCAAGGCTCCCAGATCTTAGTCTGACATTCGAACCACTACACCACATTGATTAATAACCAATGACTGGTTTTTGACAACATGCTCAGCCTCAGGACATGTTGGTGGGTCAGTTCTCCCACTGGGAGTGGCTCCGATCCACTTGGATGGGATCTTTTGCTCTCCAGACTGGATCTTGCTTACATTTCTGCTCCACATAGCTATGTAATCCTTTGGTTTCTGGGCCTTCTGCCTTCTCTTTGTAATCATGTGTAATTATGTAATTATGCTTTGTCCCCCTTCTGCTGTAGTGTGTGTGTGTGTGTATATGCATAAGATATCTGCCAATTGATAGTGAGCCCCATGCATAGGCGTCAACTACAGGGGGCTCGGGGGCGCAGGCCACCCCTGAAATTTCTCAGAGGGGACTGAGCCCCCCAAGCAAAATGGGGTGCCTGCCTGCCACACCTCCCTGTCTCCCTTCCTAGCCCCCCCCCGGCTCCCCCGAATCCACTCCCCTGAACCCACTCGCTCACTCGCTCCCTCCCTCCCGGGGCCATCTGGGTGATTGCCGGGGTGACGCTCTAGCAATCGCCCCAAAACTCTATGGCGCCATAGAGTTTTGGGGCGATTGCTAGAGTGTCACCCTGGCAACATGGCCGGTGTGATGATGTCACTTCCGGGTGATGTCATCACACTGGGCAGTTGTCCGTATGGCCCTGGGAGGGAGGGAGACAGCAAGTGGGTTCAGGGGAGTGGGTTCAGGGGAGAGGGGAGCTGGGAGCTGGGAGCCGGGCAGGGGAGGCTCTGGTGGTGGGGGCGGCGGGGACATCGTCCCGGCGCATGTGCATGCTTTGTGCATGTGCAAGAGCCCCCCCCCCCCCGGGAATTAAAATTCTACGCCCCTGGCCCCATGTATTTGATTTGGTGGGCACTGACATTTTTATTCACTATGTTTATCCCACTTGCCAGCCCAATCAAAATGGCTCCCAATGTCTCTCCCGGCAATCCTGCCAATATAAACACGTAGGGAAATTCAACCAAAAATATGATTTTGTATTCTCTGCTGTCTGTTGACTCCCTTCCCTCTGGTGTTCTCAGCCATACCAATTGGAAGCTAAATTAGGAGGGAGGTGAAGCTGAATCGTTTGGGTACAGTGGAGTTCTTCGCTGTTTGCTGCCATTCTTCTGATGGCATCTCCAGAGCAGATGGATGAAGTTGGGGGGCTTACAGCTGGAGTTGCATCCTGGAATGATTGAGAGGTTTCATTGGCTACTTAAGAACATAAGATAAGCCAATGTTGGATCAGTCCAATGCCCATCCAGTCCAACACTCTGTGTCACACAGTGGCCAAAAACACCAGGTGCCATCAGGAGGTCCATCAGTGGGGCCAGGACACTAGAAGCCCTCCCACTGTTGCCCCCCCCCCAGCACCAAGAATACAGAGCATCACTTGCCTCAGAATTCCTATCTTGTGGCAAATACCTTGTGGCTAATAGCCACTGATGGACCTCTGCTCCATATGTTTATCCAGTTCCCTCTTGAAGCTTCCATGTCCCTCTTGAAGCTGTCACCACCTACTGTGGCAGTGAATTCCACATGTTAATCACTATTTGGGTGAAGAAGTATTTCCTTTTATGCATTCTAACCCGACTGCTCAGCAATTTCATGGAGTGCCCCCGAGTTCTTGTATTGTGAGACCAATGCTCCCTCTAAGCTGTGGAGTCTTGTGAGCATTAAAGTACTTCCTTTTCATTGTCTCATGGAAGCCTGGTGGTGGAAAGTGCTGTCAAGTCAAAGGCAACTTATGGCAACCCCTCATGGGGTTTCAAGGCAAGAGATATTCAGAGGTCTCCATAGCAACCCTGGAATTCCTTGGCGGTCTCCCATCCAAACACTAACCAGGGCTAACCCTGCGTAGCTTCTAAGTGTTAGAGTGATGCAACTCAGCATGACTGTACACTGGAGGGTGCTACATTGCTCTAAGTATGTTTGTGTTATCTCCTTAATGAGATGCCTCTCTTTGTCTTAATCTGGGAGCTTCTCCCTCTGATTCCTCCTTCTCTTCTTCTGCCTTCGTTCCCCTTTCATGGAATCAGATATATTTACAGAGAAGAAGACAAAGAAGATGAAGAAGAAGAGGAGGAGGAGGAGGAAGAGGAGGAGGAGAGTTGGTTTTATACCCTGCTCTTCACTACCCGAAGGGGTCTCAGAGTGGCTCACAATCACCTTCCCTTCCTCTCCCCACAGCAGCCACCCTGGGAGGTAGGTGGGGCTGAGAGAGCTCTGAGAGAACTGAGATTGGCTCAAGGTCACCCAGCTGGCTTCATGGAGTGGGGAATCAAACCCGGTTCTCCAGATTAGAGTCCATACTCCTGATCACTACCCCACGCTGGCTCTCTTGCTCCCTGACACTTGCAGCCAGATAGCTGGCCATTTGCGAATGGAAACAGTATTTTTTAGACTAGGATTCTCTCTCTCTCTCTCTCTCTCTCTTTTTGATTGCAACATAGATGTGAACAAAATCTACCTGAATAAATGTAAGTTTTACCTTTGCAATATACTTCTTGGGATTTTATTTACTGCACGCAATATCACGCTTCTAAGACAGGGCAAAACTCTGCTATATTACATAATACATATTCCCAGTACTGAGATTTGACTAGCCTGGCTTAGCTTGGGCCATCCATGTCAGGGCATGGAATTGTACATTCTAATAAATGTGTTCATCTGGAAAATACTGCCAGACTTAACCTCTGCATTTGCTCGGGATTTTATGTCGGAATGCACAGCTTCAGCCTAAAAGAAAAAAAACACGAGACATCTTACTGAAACAGCTTGAGTGAGGTTTCCCCATGCAGCTACCTGTCTGGATTCAACGAAGATGAGTTTGCCGCCGTGCCTGTCAGCTCTGTGGCTGCTCCAACCAGCTCATATCGCTCTTCCTTAAGAACTGCCACCAGACAATTGCATTCTGCCTGGTAGCGCAACGTCATCACGCAGCAGTGGCAGGGCAGCATCTTGCAATAACTCCCATTGGTTTTGCAAACACTTTAGGACAGGGTGAGAGCCTCTGTGGGTCTCCTGGCCTCAGATGGCAGAGCACAAAGCTTCTTCAAGCAACATGCTGAAGGTCCTAAACTCCTCCCGTCTGTGGCCTTAGTTTATCATTGGCTGCAACTGGGTTACGGAGGGCATTTCTCAGTTTCCTAGTAAGACCACTTTCATAGGCCCTCTGCGGACAGTCTGATTCTGTCGCTGACCCCCATGTTTCTTCACTTGAGGGACCTGTTAACAGATTCTCTTCTAGCATGAACATGGGTGTGCTCCAGCTCTGCTGTTCCACTCATTGCAGAAACGGGTTCAGATCAGCAATCCTCAGTCCCACAGGCACCATGGCATCCACCAGTGAGTTTGCTTGCAACCACTCGCTTCTTCCTGAAAGCAAAGAGCTTCCGTCTGCTTCATGAGCAGGAGGTGCTTCAGAAGGACCCAGGAGGCTTCACTTTTGGGTCAGCAGAGAGACCCAATTCAGAAGTAATGTCCCCCATCATGCCAGGATGTTTGGCTTGGAACCGCCAAACATGTTGTGATAAGCCAGAGGTGGGAGTCATTCTGAGACTGGTCCCACCTCCCATGGAAGCCATTCCGTGGTGGTACCCTCTACCCTGTCTTAAAATTCCAAAAGCACACACAGGCTTAGTAGGGTCAGGGGATGCATGATTGATTGATTGATTGATTGATTATTCTCATTTATATCAACGCGGTGTACATACATAAAATGCAATAAAACAATAAACAAAGTATTAAAACCAAAGTCACATATACAACAAAATACTGATAAAATGGTGGCAGCATTCAGAATACAATCTGATGGTAAATGACAGCATCCAACAGTGTATCTTAGGCCAGAAGATGTTCCTATGGTGCATTCGTTAGTGGTGCGTTCATCAGTGGCGGCTCCTAATTAAAAGCCTGGTGGAAGAGCTTCATTTTGCAGGCCCTGCGGAACTGCGAGAGGTCCTGCAGGGCCCTGATGTCCTCCAGGAGCTCATTCCACCAGTAGAGAGCCACCACTGAAAAGACCCTAGCTCTAGTAATGGCCAACCTGGCTTTTTTCGGGCTGAGGCACGTATGGAGAAAAGCGGTCCCTCAGGTAGGCAGACCCCTGAACATATAGGGCTTCAAAGGTCAAAAACAGCACCTTGAACCAAATCTGACGATCCTAAGCATGATGAGCGAAGTTGCATTTGAAGAAGACAGCCTTTCCACCTTCCATCTCCTTTCACATGGTTCTGTACTAGAGTTGCCAGGTCCCCTCGCCTTCGTGGTGGTCGGATTTGGGGGAACATTCTGGGGGTGGGCGATGTGACATCATGTTGGTGACATCACATACAACACTCTGGTTTTTGGGCAGAACTTAATGGGTTTTTGGCTTCAAAATCATAGAGTTTGCCCCAAAACCAGTGTCGCACGCAATGTCCCCTGGGCAATGACATCACCTGGAAGTGATGTCATTGCATTGGGGACAGTGTGCGATGGCGTCTCTCTTTGGGGGGTGGGGTTTTCCCCATCAGCCAGGTACCAGCAGTGGATCAAAGCCCCCAAAGCAAGGGAACTTTGCTGGGACCTGGGGGCTGGTAACCCTATTCTATACCCCCTGAAATTGTGCCCCTATGGGCCAGTGGACCCTTAAGTAAAAGAGTGGGACAAAATTAGAGTCTGAAGCAGGATCAGAAAAAAATGTCCCCTATTCTTCTGCAAAAGAAAATGCTGTTCCATCCAAGGAATGAGTCTTGCAGAGACAAAACGGTACCTTAGAATCCAACCCATTGTTGTTGGCAGAGACAAGGCCTCTCCCAGACCTTATGTCCTGAGGCCAACATTTCCTCTCAGCTCATCTGCTGAGAGACAACTGTCCCCTCAAAAGCTAGAGTCTTGATGTCATGACACCAGAGTGGCATCACTCCCAGTTTCTGGTGATGCATTTCTGGTGGAGCCAGTGATGCCAGCAAGTGGTACAGAGTCTCACTTTGAAAAAGTGTGCGTGCACACAAACACTCATACTTTGAATAAAACTTTGTTGGTCTTAAAGGTGCCACTGGACTCTAAATTTGTTCTACTGCTTCAGACCAACACGGCTGACCACCTGGATCTGTGTATTACACAGTGAGTGATTTTTTTATAAATATATAACAAATATCAACAGTGGTTTGGGTAAGTGAATGGAAATCAAAGTGGACTCAGTATGTAGACAGCTGTCTATGAGTCATAACTTTGGACTACAAAAGTTTAAACAGTTTTGCTCCTACAGGGAGATTTTTAGGGCTCAGTCTGTATATCTGTTCTTTTTTTCTGTCTTGAAAATAGTGATGTTGGAGGAGATGAACCCCTTTAAACTACTGGTTCAATATTTTGTTGTTGTTGTTTTAGGGCTTGGATTGCATTTTTGATTCATTTCATTGGCTCATTAAAAAGAATTGCTTCATTCCATTCCTGAATCAGGCAGTTGCTAGACATCATATTTTCTTCATCTTGAAATGCTTTTCCATTGATTTCAATGGGCAGAGTTCAATTGATTGTAACCTTCTTGTTTGTTTCCAGTTTGGAATGAATTTTATCAAGTTGGAGGCACTCCAGAAGAGATGGAAGCAGCATGAACTTCTTCCAAATAGTTCTTGGGTTTGGAGCCCCCCACCGGGGGGGCAACTGAATTTTGATCATGTTAAGAGTTTTTCTGCACGTCTCACCACATGTGTTTTTGTTTTGTTTTTTCAGTCATTTTGCATGAAACTCATAGAGTGTGTGTAACCTCTAGGCAAGGTCCTTGAAAGACTTAAGGAAGATCAATATAATGGTTCAGGAGAAGTTGTCCATATAAAGCAATAGAGATTAGGGTTTATAATTGTTTTTTTCTGCCCATTTTTGCCCCAGAGTTACAGAAAATACAGATATGAACTTAAGAGAGCTTTTTGCAAAAAGTCAGAAAGATATATCACCAGGGACTCTCTAGTATTTGGGCAAAACTCTATGGTTTAACTATAGAGTTTTGCCCAAATGCAAGAGTGCCCCAGTGATGTGCTGATGTCACTTTCAGGTGCACAGGAAGTGATGTCAGCACAGCAGGGTAACAGGCAGTGTCCTGATTTTCCTACTTATTTTTCTTCTGCCACTCAGCTGAGAGGTGGTGGAAAGCATCCACTGGTGGTGGGGGATCTCCTTGCCACCAGCAGGAATCCAGACGCCTGTTCCATACTGTTTCTTTAATGACAATCTGGACTGCTTGAGCACTGAACAGTTTGGTTCACTTTCTGCTTGCCAGATGTTGATTTTGCCTTCCCTCACAGGATTTCCCTTTACCCTCTTTTTGGCTGAGCAGCCCCCTTTTCTTTTTTCTCTGGCTGTACCACCCAGTCATTTGATTGTATATTAGTAAAAACTGACCCAGCCTAGGGAATTGAAGGGAGAGACTAAAATCCTTCCTCTATCCTGTTTTGAGGCTGATGGTAGTTCAAAAATAACAAACCATTTTATTTAAGTTTCAGGGGAAATGGTCAGGTAGGAATCAGGCATAGGACTTATGAGGTGAACAGGCAACAGGAATGAGGTAACTTAGTATAAACGCCAGATAATTTGTCTCAAACAAGTAATTGTTTCTGTTATTTAAACAGTTATCTAAAACTTGAAGCAACCGATTTCTTGGCAGTCTCTGTTTACATAAACAAACATAAGCTTCTTGGTATCATGAAGTCGGTGAAGGCAGAAACAGTCAAACAAGTTCCAATTTCTCTTCTTAACCACTCAATCAGGATCACTTCCCTTCTCTAGGAGGTATTTCCCTCAGGCTTGATCCTCTCAGTCCCTTAGCCTTTGTTCCCAGTCAACTGTTAGTTCTTAACTGCTACACTCTCAACTGAAGAATTCCTTTTGAATTCCCTATCACTCAAGGTTCTCAGGCCGTGTTACAGCATTAACCATTTACTGTCCATCACAGTAGCTTACCCTTGTTCGATGGTTTACTTTTTCCAATGTATTCAAACAAAACGGTGCAGAACATTCGGCATTGTTTTGCACATACCCATTTCCCCTAGCCCAGTAGGAGTGGTATGCCCCCCAGACCTGTTGTCACCATGGGCTTCTCTGCAGCCAATTGTTCAAAAAAGTCAAAGTCAGCAGCCACAGCTACTGCACAATCATGGACCTGTTTAGCACCTGCCTGAGTTGAATGGCATCCCAATGAGGACATGTGGTTCACATCTGATCACAGTTCTCAAATGGTCTGCTTGCCTGGTGAGCAGGTTCAGCATGGAGTTCTCAGCATCCCATGTGTGTATCAAAATTAGAGATGGGTCAATATGGCCATTTTCATCTCTTTTCAACTTGGTTATCAGCTTTTCGTCTGTCTGATTTCTGATGCTGCTGCTTTCCTGTCTTTTGTCATAAATGGCTTTGGCCTACAGGAAGTCCATCTCTAATAGTGGTAGTTTTACCTCCCGGAGAAACTAGCACTGCTGAGCCTGCGGTGTGCACTGTGGTGGACAAAACACAAAAAGGGACCCAATTTTTTCTGTTGAGTGTCTGGAAATAGAGAGACAGCAGGACACAGGTCAAGGGAAAGGGCATAATAAGGCAGTACCCAGCTTTTAGTGCTGTTCCCTGAAAAGCATTTACGGGAGCATAAGCAGACAGTTCGATAAAGATATGAATGGATTTGCAGAAGTACTGCATTTTTTTTGGGGGGGGAAGAGATTTGAAAGAGAAGTGGCTCGATAGAGTTGCCCTATTATTGCAATCCCCAAAGGTCAATCAGAAATGCTATCTGAACAGTATGATCCCATGTGCCAAGATGGAATGAAAAGCATGGCAAGAAAAAGCCTTCCTTCTTGAGAGCCGCTCCACAATAATAGAACTCGTTTCCCTTGGAGATTTGCCGTGTCCCACATCAGAGTGGGTTTTTTTTTTTTTTACAAGTGGTTCCTGGATATACTGGTTCTCAAGTAATTTCCAATTCAATGGCAGTTTTTCAAGGCAGAAAGGGCACTGCAAAGTGATGTCGTCCATAATGTTCCTACGATGCTCATATAATGGTGTGGAGAAAATAGCAAGACAAAAGCACTCTGTCCTCTAACACCAAAATGTGCTGTCGCCCAGCGAGGTTGAGAGGCAGTAGATTTATGACCGACAAAAGGAAGTCCTCCGTGACACAAGTTGTCATTTATTTGGGGTGCCCACTGCCACAGACTACAGCAGGGGTCCCCAAACTTTTTGAATTACATTTGTAATTTTGACATGACATAGTGGATGTAGCAACAAAAGGACGGCCACAAAATGATGGCCACAGCTTAAGTTCAGTTAACACAGGGCAGCTCGTGTTGTTGTGGTAGCAGCTGCCAAAGTAAGATTGAAAAAAAAATCTGCACAGCCAATCAAGTCTCCAATAGTCAATCAGAAGCCTTGCTGGGCAAAAACCCTACCTGGCCCCACCCACTTCCTAGAAGCACTTGATGGGTGCCACAAAAGATGTTGGCAGGTGCCTTCATGCCCACAGGGACCACACGGGTAACCCCTGGACTGCAATGGTGCCACTTGTTCAAATGGCTTTAGAAGACTAGATGATGTCCTGGACCCACTGATCGATATTATTCATGATAGTTAAATGGTTCAGATGCGGTACACCTTTAGCTGGCAAATCCTGGAGGTCAACAGTGGGGGGAGGGAAACAGGTGGTTTCATTTCCCGTTTGTGTCTTCACAGAGGTTTGTTTTGGCTCCTGTAGGAAAACCCTGACCTGGATAGGCCAGGCTAGCCCAATCTCATCAGATCTCAGAAGCTAAGCAGGGCTGGCCCTGGTTAGTATTTGGATGGGAGACCACCAAGGAAGTCCAGGGCCATGATGCAAAAGCAGGAAATGGGAAACCACCTCCAAAGTTCTCTTGCCTTGAAAACCCGATGGGGTCACCATAAGTCAGCTGCAACTGGACAGCACTTTCAATCGCCACTGTAGGAAACTGTATTCTGGAAAAGCTGGACCTCTGGTCTTATCCAGCAGGGCCACTCTTAAGACAGCTTGCTTCTGTGAAAGCATCTTAATGAGAATAAGGGCATAAGTGACCACACCCTGAAAAAGCAAACTGTCACTCGGGGTTTTCAGAGCATTATGACTCCATGGGAGCACAATTTTACAAGGTGAACGTTGATGTGAAAAGGCACCTTGTGGTGACTCATCCATCTCTGAAATGCGTGAATCAGTCATAACAGTCCAGATAAAAGCCCTCTGGACCATCTTTCTCAACTGGAGTGAGGCGGAACATGTAAACTAAATGCAGTTTGCCTTTCCCAAACAAGGGCTTGGCATCCCTTAATGGAATTATTCATCCCCACTTGGCCTAAGTGGTTTGGAAGACCCGACAAACTTTGGCATTCACTGGGTGAGCTGTCCTCGAAATGACCCCTACCACGTATTGCACTGATTCACTCTGACGTGGAGGGAAATAAAAACAAACTTTGGGTTTCAGAACCATTTCCTTCCTTTTGTTTGCTGTCCTTTCCTCTTGCTTTGAAGTTTTCGCCTCCGACAGAAAAGGTTATTGTTTTGGAAATTGTGTCTAAAGCGTTCTTCATTTTCTTCCCTTGTGCATTTTCTGAGTGTTTAATTTTTTTTTATCGGAGCTTGATGATAACTGAAGAAGTCAGAAGGAACCATTTTGTATTGCAGAGAGAGCCTCTTAGGCATGTGCATTGTTCCTATCCCAGGCAATTCCTGTTGAAAAGCAGAGACTTCAGCCTTCCAGTTGTGGTAGCTGGCCTTTGAACTGTTATTTCCCTTGCAACGTCTTCTGTTCCTCCAGACTAGGATGGGATGTTGACTTGCTCATCTCCATTGTTTTGATGTCAAAACCCCTTCAGTGGTTTTGTTTTTCTTTTGTGAGAATTCACCTTGTGAAATATTTTCCCACATCATTTTCTATTTATTTGTACCGTTTTCACCATAAAACATACACATTTCTCAACACCATTTGTGTCATTAAACCATCATTATACTTGTACATGTGGTATGCAGGTTACATCAGAACTGCATGCCATCAAACTGTACGAAGTAGTGAAGTAAGTTTGAGGACATCTCTTTGGCAGCTGAATGGGATCTGGGCTGAGTTTCTAATCCTTCTCTATTGCCAATATTTACCTTGGGTGTGGACAGAGGCAAGAGCCAAAGGGCAAGAGCCAAGGGACTCTTGGCCCTGAGTAAACCAGACCAGTTGACCTAGGATCACCCAGGAGTTGGGATACAGTTGTGTGTCTGTGTTTGTGCCCTGACCTAGATAGCCCAAGCTAGCCCAATCGTGTCAGATCACAGAACCTAAGTGGGATGGGTCCTGGTTAGTAGGGATGGGCACAAACTGGCTGATGAATTAACATTCATCAGAAATTTTGGCCTGCTCAGGATTTGCAAACTGAAGTTTATAAACTGAAGAGCCGCAATGAACTACCATGAATTTTGGTGCAGTTTGTGGTGGCTTGTGGTGGTTCATAAAGAGCAGAAAGCAGGGGCGTACAGAAGAAACGGGAGCGGCTAGGAGTTCCCTGCCGCTCCACTGTTTGGTTTAAATGGCTCAGAGCAGAAAATGGGTTTAAATGACTCTGCTTTCTGCTCCCTATAAAAAGCTGGGGGAGCAGAAAGCAGGGTTGAAATGGCTGGGAGCCATTTGAACCTTGATTTTAGCTCCCCATGGCTTTTCATGGGGAGCAGAAAGGAAAATTTAAGCAGAAATTTAAGCAGCAAGCAGAAAGGAAGGAGGGAAGTCCCTTCCCAGGGGCACTTGACCCCAACCTTTGGGAACCATTTAAACCTAACAGCTGTTGGTGGGAGCAGAACTAGAGGGTTAAATGGCTTGGAGCCATTTAAACCCCTGCTTTCTGCCCGTGGCCACTTTTGTAGGGAGCAGAAAGCAGGGATCTAAACTTTGAATAGCTCATGAATCTATAGGAATGGTTCAGTTTGCGAACAGGCATATCCATTTTGTTCGGTTCAGCCATGGACCACAAAATAAAACAAACCACAAAAATGGGGTCTGTGCCCATGCTTAATGCAGAGGTGGGCAACACTAAACCACCTCCGTTTGTTTCTTGCCTTGAAAACCCTATGGGGTCGCAATAGGTTGGCTGTGACCTGATGGCACCTTTCACCACCACCATTTTTTGTAGGCTGTTTTGTGTTCTCAGTGGAGAGAAACACGGAATAAAAAATACTTCAACTGAATCTACAAAGTGAAGTATAAAAAGCAGTGGTTCCAAAGCAGCTGAGAAATATAAGATAATATGAAAGGAAATCAGTCACCTGATGGCAGGCCTGTAGCTACAATGGGGTATTTTGGGGCCTGGTCTCCCGAATGGGGTATTTTGGGGGCAGGTCTTACTGCCAAAGCCCCCTGACTTCCATCCAGCCCCCAGGCCCCCCACTCTCTCAGTTGCCTGGAGGACTCTTGACTCTTTGGGCTGCTCAGAGGACTCCCCACCACTGCCCCTTCCCCAAGTGTAGCTTGTTTCCCCACGGAGGCAGGCAGAGTGCGAACGATGCAAAAGTGATTTTTTTTTTACAATTTAATTTTAATTTTGTGACATCAGTGCCCCTGACTTATTTATAGGGCTGCCAAGTCAGCCCGGGGGGCGGGGGATCCCCCTCTACAGGGGTTCCTGATCCGCTGGCCAGCATTCGGCCGGCAGGGGAAACTCGCCCCCGAAAAGTCGTCCAGCCTGGACGACTTCTCACACGTAATGACGTCACTCGGAAGTGACATCAGCACGTTGGGGGCGTTGCCAGGGTGACGCTCTGGCAACGCCCCCAACGTGCTGACATCACTTGGACTCCCCCCCGCCGGTAAGTTCACCGGACTTGGCAACCCTACTTATTTAAAGGCCCCCCAAATTACAAGATCCTGGCTATGGGCCTGCCTAGTGGGGAGCTGGGCTGTCGGTCACTGGAGATCTCTAAGCAGAGACTGGACAAGACCTTCTCAGGGATGTTCTGGCTTTGGAGTTCCTGCACTGAATAGAGGGGTGAACTAGATGGCCTCCAGCTCTGTGGTTTTATGGAATGAAATAGGGAATATTGTTCATGGATTTGTTCTTCACGGTGTTGGGTTTCCCAAGAGATTTTTTTCCTTTCCGTGGCTTAATAGATTCTGATTAGGCCTCCAGATGGCTCGCACACAAAAGTAACAATAAAACTCAAAACACCAGCGTTAAAAAAAAAAATCACGAAATACTAATTTTCAATAATTAAAGGCAGTTCAAATGCAAGGAGAAACAAAAGAAACAGGATCAGAAAGCAAAATTAAATAAACATTAACCCAGGCCACAAGCAGACGGAGAGGATGGAATCTTGGTCTTGCATCTGAAGGTAAGCCTCTAAGGATACTGGTGAATCTCTTAGGCCAGGGAGTTCCTGAGACACACACACAGTGCAATCCTAAGCAGAGTTATACCTTTCTAGGTTCATTGACGCCAATAAGCATAGAAGGTGTAACTCAGCTAAGGATTTCCCTGCCCGTATCACAATTGAAATGGCCTGGTCTCATGTAACAATCTCAGATGATGGACGGATCCCCACAGCCACCGAAGGCCGGTTGGGAGGGGCGAAGTTGCCTCCTTGTAAGGAGGACTGATCAGACTGGCGGCATTTGCAGCCTAGTTTTGCTGGGGGGCGGGGCTAGCATGCTGAAAGACAGCCCCGGCCCCAGCAGCCTCATTTGTGCCTCGTGCTCGACCCACCCTCCGCCCTGTAGGTAATGCAGGCTTTTGGCTGGTTGTCCCGTTTCTTAGGGAGGCCGGGTAGGAATTTTTTACCTCTGCTCTGACTGGCCTCGAGACGGGGAAGCTTTTCGCCTACCCTGCATTGCTAGCAGCAGATTGAGGAATTGGTCGGGGTGGCGTCTGCATTAATTTGTCACTTTATGGTTGGGCGGAAGTTTAGTAAATTGATTTATTTTTCAGATTTATATCCCGCCTTCCCTGCGAATGGGCTCAGTTGTTGCGGCTTGGTAAGCAACCCTGGTGGGAAAGGGGCCTGTTCGGATCATAACTGAAGCCTTGCAGCCTGGGATGAGGGGAACAGGCTGCCTTTTGGAGTGCCATTGAGGGATACTCAGCACTGACCTTGCGGCTGTGTGTGAGGGATCATCAAGGCATGTTCCAAGGCTGGGCTGCCTGGGGTTTGAGCTGCTTATAGCGGGCTACGACCTGGGGGCCAGGTGCATTGCCCATACTAGGGCAAGGGTGGGGTTAATGGTAACCCCAGGCCTTGGCCGTGCTGCTTGTTAGGTTAAGCCCTTGCCCTGTTTTTGTTAATAAATAAAGTGGCCATTAATCCCATGTTTGTTCCGCCTATGGGGGCAAGGTGATATATAAAGCATGGCCTCTATTGTCAATTTGAATTTGCAAGTTGGGATCATCTGAGGGAAGGTGGCCCTAAGCTCTCCAGAAACCAGACTCTGAAAGGCAGACTTTTACCATGCCACCCAACCAAATTAGTCTTCCAAATAACAAGTCAATGGCTGTACATAAATGGAAACTCAATCAGAGTTCACCGTGTGGTGTTGTCACTGGGAGCAGTGAAATCAAGTGAGACACAGGAAGCAACATAAACAATTTTACAAGCGGCGCTAAAAAACTATCGAATGGACCTTTTTTTTTTTGCCACCAAAGAAAATGGAAGAGGAAAAAAACAGCCGGACAAACATAAAAGAGTTGATAGTGACCGGCATGGAGTCATATTTTAATTCTTGCTGAGTTGTGATACCCCAAAACATTTTTTTTTACTGTATGTATACTCCTCTGTTGTTAAAAAAAAGGTGGAAACAATTGTCAGATGATGTTACCTTGAAGAAAGGAGAAATAGCCGGGGAGATTTTTTAAAGAATACAAATGCATGTTTAATTTTTTGCATGGATATCTGCATGCATGCATCTTCGTTCAGTTGAGAGCACCGTTTTAATAACGCACGAGCCACATTGTCATATCAGATATGTTTTCAGTGAATGACTTACAAGATTCCCAGATTTAAGCATCCTTAAGACAAGAGAATGTGTGAGGGCAGAGTGAGGGCAGTTTGAGTTTAAATTTGCTACATTCAGGGGTGTAGAGTTTTGGAAATCCTGGGGGGGGGGCTCCTTAGCGCGTGCGCTCGCTGGGATGATGTTCTCCCCCCCCTCCGGGAAACCACCCCACCTCCCCGGGCCCTTCCGAGGCCCACCAGCCGCTGCTGCCGGTGCCTCTCTCTCCCCCCCCCCTTCCCTCTCTCTCTCCAGCAGCGGCCGCCGGGCCTTGGAAGGAACCCGGAAGGCGCGGCGGCAGGCGCTCCATTTTCCCGGGGGTGGAAATTTTGGGGGTGGCTCAAGCCCTCGAGCCCCCCCGTACTCTACACCTATGGTTACATTTGCACCTGTTTGAACAAGTATAGTAGCAGCAGCAGCAGCAATTCATGGCTTGCAAAGCGATGTCCATGAACTCAATGAACTTTCACAAATTATGATGCAGTTTGTGGTGGTTCATGGTGAACAGAAAGCAGGGGTTTAAAACCCTGCTTTCTGCACTTCATGAAAAACAGCTGAGCAGCGGGGAGCTCACTGCCACTCACTTGTTTGGCTTAAATGGCTGGGAGCCATTTCTTGGGAGCCATGCTTTCTGCCCCCTGAGAAAAGCCATGGAGAGCAAAAAGCAGGAGTTTAACTTCTAAATGGCTCATGAAGCAATACGAACTGGGTTGGTTCGCGAACCAACATCCTGGTTCGTATGGGATCATGGTTTGGTTCCACGAATTGCATTGAACCACGAATTGCACTGAACCACAAAAATTCAGCTCATGCCTATCCCTAGTTGTAACTGCAGTAGTAGTTGTATTTGTAGCAGCAGCAACAGCAGTACTGAGTATTAAAATGAGTTTCTGATTCTTGTTTGTGTCTTTAACCCCATGAAGGCAGTCATGTGTGGTATGAGACTCAACCACCATGTTTGGTCTGGATGTTTGAAGCCCAGGCTCATACATCCACTTCTGAAGATCTTTGGGTAGCTTTGCACAAACCACATTCTTCCAGCCCAGATGAACATGTGACACTATTGTGAAGCTGAGCTCACTGGAAGAAGGATGAAACACAGATTTTTTAATAAGACTTATCCCATTTTACAGATAGAGAAACTGAGACCAAGAAAGAGGCTTTTCCAAGCCCACCCACTGAATTTGTGGTTTGAGTAGAACATGAAACCCCGTCTCCAGTGTCCTTGTACACTGGACCTCACTGGTTTCTCCTTGAGGATACTTCTGAATTGTTCCTGGAATTCATTGTTACAACCCAAGGTGTACATGTTAAAGACTGGGATTGCACCTGAATGTTTTTGCCCATTTTCTTTTGGTGTGTCCCAGAGAATTTGGGTTGGGTTGGGGTGAGGTGCACATTAAATACACAATGGCATTATCATTGTTGAAGTACTAGGGAACTGTAGGTTGTAACATGTATCAAACATGCATAAAATGCATATCAAAATGTAGGTCTTGAATGCATCCATGTATCACTTTGCAGCGGGAACAGACCTCTTGCAACGAAAGAAAGCGAATGTGTACCGGCTGAAATGACTGACATTCATCCAACTCTTTTCTCTCTTGACACATAACTGCACGCACTGGTACTCATCTGTATCATTCAAAGTTGGGCTGGATAATAATTAAATTCTAACTTTCCCCTCACATCAGTGTTCCGCACCCGTTCGCTTATGGTTCTCTGGAAGCAGGCGGCGTTTCACGGTATGAACACAAGCCTTTCTATTAATTTCAAATGATGCATTTTCTAGGCCCGGCTATGAATAAACCAGATCAATGCCAGTAACATGGTTTATTGGACCTCCTGTGAAATGAATTTGTAGAGAGACAGGCTGGGAGATGGAGTCGACATGCAGATGAGATCAGTAAGTGAGGGCATATTGATTATCTCCATCTTGGTCCAGGCAGTAATTCCAGCCGACGCCTGTTCTTCCCCTGGCTTTGGATCATTATTTATGCCATAAAAAACACTATCTCAATGATAATAACAGGTTTCATTTCCAATCCTGAACATAAAGCATCGACGCTTAAGATTTTGGGGAAAGTGAGCAAGCTAGGAAAGAGAGAGAGAGAGAAAAAGAGGTCCTGGAGTTGCTCAAGATTTAACAGGTCCTGGAGATGCTCGAGTCTGCTGAGGCTGATCTTGTGGCTTTTTATGCCCTCCAAAAGGAAGATTGAGAGCAGGTGTTAGATTCCCCGGCTCTTTATTAATAACTCACGGCTTCCACAAGAGGTGGATTGATGGCACAGTCAGCACTTAGCCAGTGAATAAAGCTCCTGGTTTGGCATCTGACTCAACCACTTCACTCCATCAACTGCCTGCCTTTTCTTGAGGAAGAGGAAACCCTCTCCACAAAGCCAAAAGGTTCCCCAAACATATCTGCGGCCTTCCATCTTCTGCTGTAAGATGGGTGTATAAAGGAGAGCAAAGCTTTGCTTAACAAAACCTGGGGAAGATTTTCTTTGTTAAAGAGCAAGGAACTCCCAGGAATCAAACAAGCTTTCTGGGGGGAAAGGAATCCACTTGTCTATTCTCTGTAGCACCGCAAATAATTACTGAATGGGCGACAAAAATCTTGCAGGGTTTCCATAGGTGGTCATTTATTCCATGCTAAAGAGGGATGATTCTGCACTCCCGGGTTCTTCCTTTCTTTGTGAATGTTACAGGACCACTTCTCATCATGGAAATTCTAGGGTTGTCAAGAGGCACCTTTCACATAAGTACTAGGTCCATGGGGTAATCATGGTGGTGAATTCATTGCAGAATCTTTGTGTGATGGATGACTGTAGTTATAGTTTCTGTATGCCACATGAGTGACTCACTTTCCATTCAGCCAAACCGCAATTTGGGTAATCATGGTGGTGAATCCATTGCATAATCTTGGTGTGATGGATGACTGTAGTTGTCGATGCTGTATCTTACGTGCATGACTCACCTTTCCATTCGCCAGATCCATGATTTCATTATTTTTGTTCTTAGAGGTGATGAGCAATGGCCTGAATTTCTTCCCTTGAAAGTCTCATGTAACCATTTTGAAAGGGAGCGAATGTCAGGAGCTCTGGGGGCTAGAATTAGAATAGAACAAGTGGAGACCTGCAAGAAACTTGCGGGATGGCTATCCCATTCCTCACAACTTTGCTTCCTCCCTTCTTCCCCTACCTCTCTCACACTCTTTCTCCCTTCTGCCCCCCTTTCTTACTCTCTCTCTCTCTCCTCCATATGTTACTTCCTCTCTCTTTCTGACCCGTCATCATTCTCTTTGTTTTTCTGCCTCCCCATCTCATCACTCTTTCTCTCTCTTTCTGCCTCCCACCCCAAATCCCACTCTCCCGAGGCTCCACCTCTGAAATGTCCAGGAATTTCCCAACCTGGAGTTGGCAACCCTATTTCCTTCCCACCCAACAGCCAGCCTACCTTTATCTGTCTTCAGCTTTCCAACTCCACCCCCTCCCCCGCAGCCTCTACCTAGGAAAATTACAGTCTTTCTCCACAGTGGGGACTAAAGCAGCTTACATTATTATTTCCTCCTTGTTGTCTGCACAACAACCCTGTGAGGTTGGTTAGGCTGAAAGTATGTGACTGGACCAAAATCTCCCAGTCAACTTCCACCGCAAGATGGGGATCTGAACCTGGGTCTCGCAGATCCCAGTCTGAAATTCTACCTGTTACATTATAATGGCTTTCAGTAGCAAAGCAGCTGCATCTAATTAAGTCATGCAAATCAGGTGGTATCAGGTCACACAGAGGGTGCTGCCTAGGGATGCCAGCCTCCAGGTGGGACCTGGGGATCCCCTGGAGTTACTGCTCATCTCCAGACTACAGAGATAAGTTTCCATAGAGAAAATGGATGCTTTGGAGTGTGGATTTTATGGCATTGTACCTCACTGAGGTCCCTATCCTCCCCAGGTTCCACCCCCAAATCTCCATGAGTTTCCCAGCCTGGATCTGCTGCTGGTGGCCGGCGGGGGGGGGGGGGGTACTTGGCAACCCTAGACTGCTACCAGTAAAAACCCTGCCTTTTACTGACAGAAACAGTTAGAACCTCCCCCCTTCCCTGAACGTTCTAATCTCCTCACAGTTGATGCCTGGAGCTGATGCCATTTCAAAAGGTATTTGGGAGAATTCAACAGTCCCTGAAGTTTTTTTTAAAAAAACTTTTCGGATTTTTCTGCAGCCTGAGGAACGGGCCTGACTATGTAGGAAAAGCTGCTGGGGGGAGTGAGCTCTCTTTTGGCAGAAATAAGCATCCACACAGAAAAAAAACTCTCAGAATTAGTATATAGATCATGGAATTCATGGAATCACAGAGTTGGAAACCCACAGGTCTGTATCACACACAGTAAGCAAATGGAGTTACAAGTTGGAGCAATTTATTTATGGACTTCAATTATTGTCCACCTTCCATGCTGAGACTCAAGGTGTATTACTATTAAAAATGACTCAGTAAAAAACAGGAGCTGTGGTGGCTCAGGGTTTAAGACACTGAGTTGCAGACCGGAAGGTCTGTAGTTCGGCAGTTTGAGACCTGAGTGCCACATGGCAGACTGAGTTCTCATCTCTGGCCCCAGGTCCTGCCAATTTAGGGGTTCTAAAGCAAGAAACTGAAAGTAGATAAATAGGTACCACTTTGGTGGGAAGGTAACAGTGTTCCGTGTGCATCACCATTTAGTCATGCCAGCCACATGATCACAGAAATAGTCTTCAGACAGTGCTGGCTCATCAGCTTGGAAATGGAGATGAGCACTACCCCCTAGAGTGATATTCAACTGGCTTTTGAGCAAGGGAAACCTTTACCTTAAGAAACAGCACAATACACAGAAATGACAAAATACGAGAATGCACTAATACAGTCAAACAAGTTGTCCTTGGTTCAGCAGTGACCTCCAGGTCAGTCATTGGAAGGACTATGGATGATTCCTGAACAGTCTGGACCAATGCCGTCTACAGAAGAGCCTTTTCATGCCTGATGGCCCTTTTGGAATTTTGACAGAGCGTGGTGGGCACAGCCACAAAATGGCTTCCACAAGAGGCGCAGCCAGCCACAAAATGGCGACCACAGCATAACTTCAGTCACCCAATGAAGATCTTTGTGCTGTGGCGGCAGCTGCTGCCAAAGTAACGTTTTCAAAAGTCTGCACAGCCAATCAAGTCTCCAACTGTCAATCAGAAGCCTTGCTTGGCAAAACACCCACCCACCTTCTAGAAACACTTGGTGGGCATCAGAAAAGGTGTGCCAGGCACCATGCCCCCCTGGGCTCTATGTTGGGGACCCCAGATCTACAGTGTCTGACTCTACAGTGGCTTCCCTCCTGGTTCTCATTCAGTGGCTGCCACCGCATATGAGGGAAACTTAGACCTATGGATCCACAAGGGTGCAGGGGTGCCAAGTTGATGTAGCTTTGGTGGCATTTGTAGCTATAATACAGATTAACTGGCAAATGGAGGCAAGGAAAATGGATAAGGCCAGTGCTTCAGAGAATGGTCTGAAGACACTTTAAGGTAAGAGCAGAAAGGCGGTATATAAATTTTGTAAATGGTGATAATAACAATGCGATCCTAAGAACACTTTTCTGAGAGTAAGCCCCATTAAATGAGGAGGATTCTAAGAAGACTGGCTTCAGATTGCTTTCTGAATAGTCCAACTGCTGAAGCAAAGGTGGTCTGGTCTTGAACCGGGCCTGAACAGGAGGCAACATGGGGACCCTATGAAATCCACATGGAGTTCCTTGGAAGCAGAAGAAGAGAAAGCAACAGCAGCAGCAGCAGAGATAAATATAGCATGCACCATACATTTTGCTGCTTCATTATGGAAACCCAGTGCCTGTCTCAATCCTGAAAGGCTGCAGAAGATACCTATTGTTAAGAAGGGTCTCAGTTCGCAGAACCAATAGAACCAACCTTCTAGAAAAGGAATGTCAAAGCTAGCAGACGTAGACCACAGAACGGCACAGTGCTCCAGGGGAAATGCTTACCTAAAGTCACAAATGCACCTTGGGGACCGTCTCACATTTATCTCTAGCTTCCTTAATACGACTACCACACCCCGTTTTTGTTTGTTTGTTTACTTTACAAGCAATCCATGTTCTCCAAAAAGTGCTGGAGATCCATCTGAAGAACTGTGGTGTGTGTGGAAAGTCTCATCAAGTCACAGCTGACCAGTACTCTCTCTAAGCTGTGGAGTCTTGTGAGCAATGGGCTCCTCATCACCCGGCCGTGGTGTGGGGGAGCCAATTTGCCGCCTCGCATGATGCGAGGCAGCAACAGAGCGCATCTGTGCTCATTGTGCTGGGTGGGGGCGGGGCTTGCTCTATTAGAGCTGTTGCCCCGCTCCCGCCAGCGCAGTTTGTTCGTGTGCTCGCCCACCCACCCGCCCTGGTTGCAGTGTAAGCTTATGCTGGTCGCCACTGGGGGCCGGGTAGGAATTTTTATACCTCCTCCTGTTTGGCTCGGGGAGGGGGTGTTTTTTCACCTACCTTACACTGTTGCTGGTGGTTAAGGGCATAGATGGTGGTTGGGTATTAATTAGACTGGTCACTTGGCAGGTTTATGCAAGCAAGAGAATGGAACTGGTGGGTGCCTCACGGCATATCCCCATTGGGAACAGGAGGTCATCAGGAACCACCCTAGGGCCTTGCGGTCTGGGGAGGTGAATGGTGATCGCCTCTGGGACCCTCTCAGACTAGGCTCCTCCCTGAAGGTCTGTGCAGCCTCAGGGGTAGGCGCCCCTGGGAGGGGGCGCCAGTATGCTGGGCCGCCGGTTACGAGCCAGAATCTGACTGGCTCAAGACTGGGGCTAGGTTACCCGCCCATTTCAAGGGCAAGGAGGCTGTGTCTGGGGATGATGCCTGCCTTGCCTGTTCCAGCGCTTGCTTAGTTTGCCCGTTGCTGCATGTTCGGTTTAAATAGTTAATAAAGTGGCCCTTGTTTGATTCCAAACTGTTGTCTGTCTCGTTATTCATGCTGGGGTGGCAAAAATTCGACTTTGTGAGCAACTGGCATTAAAGTTGTGAGCAAGCGATTTGGCTGATGCATACATTAGTTTGCTCTGGAGCCATCCTTCCTCAGCTAAGACAAAAATGTGTGAGCTGGAGGCAAAAAGAGTGTGAGCTAGCTCACACTAACTCAGCTTAGAGGGAACACTGCAGCTGACTTATGATGACCCCAGCAAGGGGCTTTCATGGCAAGTGAGAAGCAGAGGTGGTTATCCATTGCCTTCCTCTGCAGAGTCTCCCCATCCAAATACTGAACCTGCGTAGCTTCTGTGATCTGGAGCTATACCATGCCACCTTCCCTCCCAAAGAACTGCTGACATTTTGTTTGTTTATCCATCTGTTTATTTATAGCAAAGGAGCAGAAGGTGTTGCTTTTTTGTCCCAGACCAAAGACTGTTTAAATATAAATACTGAGAACTGTTTAACTTAATTAAGTCTGCATAACACCTCCATTCCATCTTAAGGCTGCAGATTTTTCCGTTGTGCTCAGCTAAATCCAACCCACTGCTCTATTTCCACTTTCTTCTAACATTCCACTTGAAGAAGACTTCTAGGGAACTCAAAAAAAAATTGCTCGCTTGTTTATGTTCCTCTTGATATTAAATAAACATGTCACTAATGCCAGAAGGCCAGATCCAAAAATGTTATTTGTCCCATGAGCCCAGAGTACAGGTAAGGTCTTTGGGAGAACTTGAGGAGAGGACTCTACATCTTGGACCTCGTGGACTAGAGTAGATCTTCTCAGCATTGTTGAACTGGTGAACATGTTTAAAATATTTTTTGAGAAGATATAATGGAAACCTCCACAAAATGGATGCCAAAGGGGGGTGGCTAGGCTAACCACAACATGTTGCAAAGTATTCTCGCCAAATGTATTCCTATGATGGGGCAGCTGATCATCAATGCAAAGGTGATATCTCTGATATTGCACTGGTACTGCTGGGTACTTTTTACATTGCACTGGTTCTGCTGGGCTTGCAAAAATGCCACCCCTTCATTTTCTACTGCAGAGATTCTCTGGTTTGACTTTAGTCCTTTGGAATCAATGGAGGATGGGGGCACCTTCTTGGGGGCGGGAGTTAGTGTGTTTTTTAACATCCAGTCTGGTGACGCTTTTGATTACTATTTTGTGATGCTTTGGCCAGTATATATAGGCTAGGTACACCACTGGTCTGTTGAAAACTGATGATTCACTCCCCTCAGAGAGGCTGTTAACACTTTTTTTTCTCTGCTCAGCTATTATTGGCCCTTCCAACAAGCCTGGTGAAATCAGGGACCAATCATTGACCTCTTCATTAAACAAAAAGGGTGGGATCAACCAGGCTTCATATGGAACCTTCCTGTCCCCAGCCTCGTTCCCAAACCTGACTGCATTAGTGTTCATCATATACTTTAAACTGGATCTCAAACACCCTCACACTGTTGTCTGGGCATGGTAATACAATTCAGTCTGTTCTGAGCATGTGCTATCAGGGCTCATTTCGTAGCAAGGGCTCCTCTGCATATTAGGCCACACACCCCTGATGTAGCCAATCCTCCAGGGCTTATTCGCCTACAAAGCAGACTTAAAAACATACACACACACATACACACACACCTATATCTATATTTAAAATGGTTAATTTTGTATTATGAATAAATCATCAGTGAGATTGAGGGGGGGTACTCAAGCCAAGAGTTTTCATGAGTTAGAGGTCACTTCCTCAGGTGCAATTTGAGCTCTGTGATAAAACAAACCAACCAACAAAAACAACCCCTCATGCCAGAATAAATGCTGTTAGTCTTTATGATACCCCTTGACTTCTCTTTGTTTTGCTACAATAGATGAGCATGGCTACCCCTCTGGAAGAGAAAACAGGCATTGCACGCGACTTAAGTTGAATGTTTAAGCCTGTTCTTTGTGAAAATCAAATCACCACAAGGAGAGGTTGAGCAGGCCCGGTCCGAAGTAGAATCTCCCACTTCACTCTGTTTCGAGGCACAAAGCCAGAAGGATAAAACTTCTCTTTCTAATCAATTCACCTCTTTCATTCTGCAAATTGGCTTGTAGCCATCAAGTCCACCTGTGCTTCCTTGCTGAAGGATCGTCTGAGGTTGAGAGGTTGAAGAGGGGAATGTCTTGTACCATTAATTCTCACAGGCACTCATTAATAGCCAGGAAATGGACGCGGTCATTAATGTTTAAAGGGTATTCACCTCTTTAAAATGCTATAAAAACACAAAGGGAAGGGCCCAACCAGGAACTTTGGAACTACCAAACCAGCAGTCTTCATTAGTAGGAATTAAAATGACTGGGGTTATTTATCCCATAACTGCAACAACAGAAACACACAATTTTAGAAATGAGGAAAAAGCCCATTCTATAATATTTCTACATGTTTACTTGGAAATAAATCCCTTTTGTGTTGTGTTTGGGACTAAGGCTGGGGCCAAATTACAAACTTATGTAGTGGAGTTTCCTGTTTTCATGTGATACATTGTTTGTATAGGCTGCTATGAGCATTTGGCATCTTGAGTTGCCAGCTTCGATGAAGAAAAGAGGGGGCCGCACCAAGGCAAAACAAAGATGAAAAGACAAAGGATGCAAGGGAAAGAATCTTTAATGATTGTTTAACCCCTATAAGTTTCACATGCAGCTTTGTCGGGGGGGGGGGGGGGGGGGGGGGGGGGGGGGGGGATCTACCAAAATAATACATACATAAAATATATTTAATACATCATTTCAAAAGCAATTGAAAGATATTAGTTAAACACAGGACAATTTCACAGGGAATGTACAGAGTGCAATTCATAATGAGTTAATTAATATTAAGACGACTGAACCAGCATTAACATCCACTACATATTATGTGATCACAAAGAATCCTTCATTTAAATTGTTTAAGAACCATACCGACCTTCCAGATTCTTTTAGTTCCATTCCCATATATACACTATAGCAGAGAATGCTGTCTGGGCTTATCTTGGCTGTTATCTACACAAGCACCTGCCAGGAGATGTTCTCATTTAACCCATTAGAGTGCAGAGTTTTCAGTTCCAAAATCCATTCAGCTTCTTTCCTCAAGAGAATCCTGTGTAACCCAAAACAAAAGGTCTGTGGGCTTGTGATTGTGCTCTATGTTTCACTAGAGGAGCACCGATTCTTTAATGTGATATATTGGTTTTGTGTTCAGAGTCTTACTTTAAGAGGCCTGTTTGTCTTGCCTATATAAAATTTTCCACATCCACATGAGATTGCATAGATGGCATGATCACTATTGCAAGTTGTGAATTCCTTAAGGTAATATCGTTTATTGTCTGTAGGATTTTTGCAGAAGCAGCAATGCCCACAGGGAAAGTGTCCTAATGGAAGGCAAGAATTCTGTAATGCTTCAGTGTGATTTCTTTGACCCAATATTTGCCTTAGGTTCATGGGGAATCTGCTGGCCATTGTGTTTTGATTCTGAACCATGTTGGAAAAATAAAGTCTATCTAAATATTGATTTGTCAGTTGTTCTCCTTCAAGGCTTCTACAACTTCTTTTAGAAAGAAGGAAATTATCAATGACTTGTGGGGTATGAAGCCTCTGGAGCTCTGTAACTTTTTTTTTTAGAGAGAAATCCTTCACATCACACAATGCATGTTATTGTGGCAGATTCTCACACCGACAGTGCATCACCAATCAGGAACATCATAAGTGCAGCATATAGACTAGGTTTCTATAAGTATATCATATAGACTAGCAGACCCGTAGCTACAGTGGGGCTTTTGGGTTCTCTGCACCCTTTCTTAAAGGCACAGCCCCACAATAATTTCTCCTAGAAATGCTTTTTTCAGTCATTTTAAAACAGTTTTTTTTAAGTGTGAGCTCCTTTAAGCAGAGTGGGATGCTGTAGTTGACTGATTCCCACACTGAGTTGGAGTAGGTGACCTCTAGGATCCCTCCTATCTCTGTGTCAAGAAACTGGTCTCCTTTAAGAGAGGTTTTTTTTCCTGCCTGTTAGCTTTCTTGACTATAGAAGTCATCACCCCCACCTGCCAGCTTGTAATCAGAATTGTTGCTTAGGCTGGCAGAAGTGATTAACTTGCAACAGCTTAGACCTTTCACCAAAAGTGGTTGACAGCTTGCAATTTAGAGATCTATCCTGGTAACAGCTTTCTGTTGGCTAAATGCCTTTTCTTTCTGCACTGAGAACTTCAGCCCCACCAGAAAAAAAATTGTCCCACAAGCCACAAAATCCTGGCTCCGAGCCTGTAGACTAGGTATCTGCTGTTTGTTCTTTTCCCTTGTACCTGGATCCAGTCCCAGCTAACAGGCCTACCTCCCAGCTACCAACATCCATTTCTGAGACCCAGCACAGAAGATGCATCAGTCTGGTGCCCTTTCACCATGCCTGGCTCAAGAACTTTCTAAGCTCCCATTCTATGAGTACTTTTTAAACAATATTTTAGTTATATTTGCTTAAAATTGTCATAATCTGCTGTGGGAGACAACTTTTGGTTGCAATGCAAAGTAAAAATGCAATTCATCAGTAATTAGCTGTGTACAGCTGTTCTCTGCAACACAATGTGCTCTAAATTGCATAGGATAGGGGAAAGCTAGACTACAATACCCTTTTTGTCAATTTCAAGAGGCTTTCTTGAACTCCCAAGAGATATCTGACAATCAGGAATGAGCTCTGGGTTGGGAACTACATCTCAGGCTCTCAAGGCACCCCGCCCCCCACCTCCACAAGATGCCTTTCTCATCACAGACCAAATAAAGAAATCATTCCTGTCCTTTTAAAATACAGATTGGCAACTTCTCAACTAGTTGCTGAGTTAATCCAGGCTACAGTCATGATGCAAAACACTTGTTGCTTCACTCCCTGTAGAATCAGCACAATATGAAATTGCCTCTCAAGATTTCTCTTTGTGTAAAATGCTACTGTAGATATTTGAGTAGAGGGCAAGGATACAAGTGGATCATTCTGCATGGCACATGGAGAAAAATCAAGGTTTGTTACTCAACAGGGTACAGCCAGTCCTGGCTCCATGTTGAGTGTGCATCTACAATACACATTTGTGTTGACTGTATTAAAACTGTTTATACTTTCCCAAAAACAATACAATCTGGAAGCCCATCCTACTCATCCATAGACACCTTCCTAGCTGCTGAACCTCAAGGACCATGCGTCAGTTCAGCTTGGAGATTTCAGTCCCTGGACATTCCAAAGGTTCGTGTCATTGCAGGGGGCTTATTGACTTTTCCAAATGGGCTGCAATTAGATGAGCAGTTTAAGCCGATATCATTGCTGTTCCCTTCCAGATTTAAAGTGCACGATCAGACAGCAACATCTGCCTCCCGTTCCTAGTCATTGGCACCCCATTCTGCCCCATCTTCAAATCAGAGTTATTTGACACGGGGGAAAGTCCAGTCTTTATGGATGTCAGCGCTTTCACCCCACATTTCTGGATGTCTGAATTCCCCTGTTGCAAACTCAAGCCAGTTGGGAAGTGTGAACCTTCCATTCTGTCTTTGCCTTTTAAAAAATGTGTTAATGATGTGCGCATAAACGTATAATTGCCCCTAGTGTCATGTCACGTAATGTCACGTCACGTCACGTTAGCCTTTATTGGCATAAAACAATACATTAAAAGAGAATTACAATAAAGAAGAAATATATATATATAGAAGAAACCATTTTACAGACTACATACTATTGCATCACACAATTTGTTACAGAGCGTTACTCATTTTGGTAATTTTTCCTGACGTAACTTTATAGCTGATTGTAAAAACATGGCTACCTTTACTGTTATTTCAGAAGTAGAATAATTCAGAAGGTGGTTATCAGTCACCAACGTGCAGAAATAATCTGAACGATTAACCATGGGACAAGCATGTGGCACAGCTGCTTCAGGGTGGGATGTCTGATCAAAACTTTCAGTTACAAAATACAATGGTGTTAATTAGAAGCATGGCCAGACCGTGCCAAGCCCATCATCTGACTGCAGCCTTGTAGAGTCACTGGCTGCGGTCACACACACTAAATAATCCACTTTTAATCCTCTTTCAATGCACTTTCCAACTGGATTTTGCCAGTTCACACAGTAAAATCCAGTTGGAAAGTGCACTGAAAGTGGATTGAAAGTGGATTATTTAGTGTGTGGGACCACAGCCACTGCCAAGGGTGCCTTATCCACTCCTCTAAACTCTGTGTGTTTGAGCCTGAAGGGGTCGTAGCCAGTGTTTCCTCTAAGCTGAGTTAGTGTGAGCTAGCTCACAGGTTTTTTTTAGCCTCTGGCTCACACATTTTTGTCTTAGCTAAGGAAGCAAACTAACTTATGCAGCAGCCAAATGGCTCGCTCACAGCTTTAATGCCAGTAGCTCACAAAGTAGAATTTTTGCTCACGAGACTCCACAGCTTAGAGGGAGCATTGGTCATAGCTGTCTGGGAGGAGGTTCTCCGCCTATCTTCCTGCTGGTGGGTTCCCTTCATAAGGGAATCTCTTCCTGGCATGTAGTGAGTTCTGCTGTAGAGGCAATGGGGAGAGAAAAAGCAGTTCAGCTAGTCAGCCCTGGGGCTTTTTAAAGTTTTGGGGCAGAGGTGGTCACAAATGACCTCCAACCGAACTACTTCCTGTCATGAGTTTTGAGACGGGCGGGGGGAGGGGCGCTGCCAGCACCCTATCCCACTGCTCCTTAGATGCCAGTGCAAAACACAAAATGAATAATGCAAAAACATTAAGAAGTATTCGGAGGACAGTTGGAGAAAAAGAATTCAGATGTATAGTTTGCTTCTTATGAGGTCAACAGAAAGCAAAGAGGAAAATATCTAAACCAGAATGAACTTTTAAAAAAAGAATACAGCAGGTCTAAAAATAAAAGCAATAATGTGGGGGGTGGGGGAGATACCATTACAAGCAGCCTTCCAACTGTGTGTAAGCCAGTCTGGTGTAGTGGTTAAGTGCGCGGACTCTAATCTGGGAGAACCGGGTTTGATTCCCCACTCCTCCACTTGCACCTGGCTGGATGACCTTGGGCAAGCCATAGCTCTGTACCAGCTGTTCCCTCAAGGACAGCTTGGGAAAGAGTTCTCTCAGCCCCACCTACCTCACAGGGTGTTTGTTGTGGGGAGGGGAAGTGAAAAGGAGTTTGTAAGCCGCTCTGAGACTCCCTTGGGGAGTGGAGGGCGGGGTATAAATCCAATCTCTTCTTCTTCTAAATATAAAGCTTCACCTTGCTGGTCTCTTTCAAATGAATTTTGCAGAGTTAGTGACATGGGGGGGAAAGATCTGTAAGAAATTGCTGGAGTACAGAAGGATTAAGGTGAATTTAAATTGGGGTGATATTTTGTAAATCACTCAAAATGTTTTATACTTTGTTGATCCATTTCTAAACTGAAGGGGAAGAGGTGTTCGCTTTGGATTTGAAGTGTCCAGCTGTCCAGCAATATTGCAGCTGCTTCAAAAACTAGGGAACAGCCTGCAATTTCCCCGACAACCCTGTGAACCTGTCATTCCAACTCAGATCACTGGGCAATCTAGCCCAGAAGTGTCAATTAGAAATTGTGAACAGAAATTTTGTTTGGGTTCAGTTCATTTTGTTTGTTAACAACTTTGGATTCTTTAACATCAATATGCTTGACGGGTTAATAGTCATTTCCATTGGCTACAACAGCCATGCACATTTGTGGTCGTAACCTGTCTGCTGCTGAATTGGGATGAAATTCTCAGGGACTGTCTCTCTCAACCAATGCCTTCTCCTGAGAGCTGCCAGGTCTTCTGCTATGGCGGGTGACCTCCCACTGGCAGATCTCTTTGTCCGCTGCCACTTTAAGCAAGGGGGTTAAAAATAAAATGAAAACAAAAGTGGTGTTGCTAAATCACTTGGGGGGGGGGGGCAGAAGTGATGTATGGTAGCTCTAGGAACTGCTGGGAATGCTCAGGTTTTACCATAGAATTTCCAGCAATTCCTACAGCTACCCTATGTCCCTCCTGAGGGTTTCCCAGAAATTATGTAGTGACACTGTTAATATCATGCCCTCCACATCCCTGCCCCCAACTGTTCCATATGACTGGTCAGTCCTGAGTCAGATGGATGAGGAGGAAGAGGAAGATGATGATGATGAAGAAGAGTTGGCTTATGCCCCACTCTTCACTGCCCGAAGGCAGTGCAGCTTACAGTGCAGCTTACACTGCCCGAAGTCTCAGAGCAGATTACAATCGCCTTCCCTTCCTCTCCCCGCAACAGGCACTCTGTGAAGTAGGTGGGGCTGAGAGAGCTCTGTGAGAACTGAGACTGACCCAAGGTCACCCAGCTGGTTCCACATGAAGGAGTGAGGAATCAAGCCCGGTTCTCCGGATTAGAGTCTGCTGCTCTTAACCACTACACCACAGCTGGCTCTTATTAATTAGGAACTTCTAGGGGTCTAGTCAGTTCTTTTCATCGTGACAAAGTGATTACAGCTTTCTCATACGTATGAATATCTTTTGGCCCTCAACCAACACTCCCAGGTTTCAACCATATCTTCACTTCTGTGAAGCTGGACATTCTTGTGATTCTCAGACACTACTGCCCTCAGGCCTTACAAATTATTTGCCCCCACAGACGGAAGAACGAGTCAGACAAAGCATTGGGATTTAATGGCCACTTTATTTATTAACAAACCATGGCAGGGCTGACCTAACAAGCCGCATGGTCAAGGCCTGGGGTTACTAACCCCACCCTCACCAGAATACGGGCAATGCACCTGGCCCCCAGGGCTTAGCCTGCTATAAGCAGCTCAAACCCGGGCAGCCCAGCCTTGGAACATGCCATGACAATCCCTCACGCACATCCACAGGGTCTGTGCCGAGTATCCATCAATGGCACTCCAACAGGCAGCGTGTTCATCTCATCCCTGGCCGCAAGGCCACAGTTAGGATCCTCACAGACCCCTTCACTCTCCAGAGCTGCTGCTAGGTGCTTACCGAGCCACGACAATTATTTAACAAAACTCAGGCCAACCATAAAGTGACAAACCTAACGCAGGCCCTGCCTGAGCCAGTTCCTGAATCCAGTGCTAGCAATGCAGGGTAGGCAAAAAAACCCTCCTCTTCTCAAAGCCAATCAGATCAGAGGTAAAAAATTTCTACCCGGCCCCCCATTAAATGGGATGACCGGCCTAAAGCCTGCATTACAAACAGGGCGGGCGGGCGGGTGGGTCGAGCACGAGGCGCGAATGAAGGGAAAAAGGGGGATAGGGCCAGCCGGTAACAGCACTGGGCCCGCCCCTCCAGGACCCGGCTGTTGACGCAGCCAGTCTGGCTCAATCCTCCTTACTAGGGTTGCCAAGTCTGTATTACTCACCGGCGGGGGGGGGGGGAGTTCTCCGTCCGCCGGGAGCTTCCCCGGCGCACACAAAGCACGCGCGTGCCCGGTGACGTCACCAGAAGTGACGTCAGCACATTGGGGTCATTGCCAGGGTGATGCTCTGGTATCATAGAGTTTTGGGGTGATTGCCCTGGCAACGCCCCCAACATGCTGACGTCATTTCCAAGTGACGTCATTACGTTGGAGAAGTCGTCCTGGCTGGATGACTTCGGGGGTGGGGTTCCCCCCACCGGCCGAATGCTGGCCGGCGGATCGGGAACCCCTGTAGCGGGGGATCCCCCGCCCCCCGGGCTGACTTGGCAGCCCTACTCCTTACAAGGAGGCAATGTTGTCTCCCTGCCGCAGTCTTCGGTGGCCGTGGGGAGCCGTTTATCTATCAATAACAGGTTAGACAGCTTCTGGTCAACATAGGGCTATATCATTATGTTATTACTTTGACTTCCTTGTACTGCTCTTCAAGGCTATTCTGTCTGGGTCTTTAGACTCCCTTCTTGGCATGTGTCCCTGAGACGCCAGGTTTGCTCTGTTTATGTATGCCGTGACACTCTCTATGATAATTTTGGTCAAGTCCAGCAACCATTCCCCTACATTTCTGGCCATATTCATGACACAACTCATCCTCCAATAAATACACAAGAGCACAGGAGATCCCTAACAGTGCCAGCCACTCCAGAACCTGAGTTCCTGGATCTGAAATCTTGACAGAAGAACCCTCCGCAACAGCAACTTCAACAAAGGGCTGCAAAAATCTCCCCTTCCCAGGGTCAGCTATCCCTCAGCCATGTAGATCCAGGCCTCAGACCAGCAATCCCTCAGAATCTCCTCCTAACTCACAAAATCATCAGACACAATGGGTAGCCCTGCAGAGGAGAAGTGCTCAGCTTATGGCCCACATTCCTGCCACTGAACAAGACTGCCACTCCCACCTTTATAACTCTTAAGGAGCTCCTTTCCCTCTCCAGCCATTGTGCTAACCAAGGACAGAACAGAGACTTTCTGAGTATACACTGGTACTGTTGACTGTGATTGGTCCTCCACCATTTGGGACAATTTTTTTTCCCCCTCAGCCATGCTGCCTCAAGATTTAGGGATCAAATCTTCCTGAAGGCCCACTGAATGGTGGCGTCTCCCCAAATGGCAACTTAAAATCCCTGTCTGATCTCTTTTAATTGTTCTTACAGATCCACCAAGGATGAAGCTGTTTTGCCAGCATTCATTTGGTGCTGGTTTTGTGTTTGCTCCTTACCTCTTTCTGTACCTAAAAACTGAATGTGTGAAATCATCTTGATGTCCAGAAACTAGGACTGCTGAGTCCAGATTCAGAAATTCCTGGAGATTTAGAGATGGAGTCCGAAGAGGGCAAGGTTTACAGTCCAAAGCAGCCATTTTCTCCAGGGGAACTTGGATCACCAGGTACATCCTGGGATGGTGGAGGGGGACTTACTGGCAGCAAAGAGAAGACTAGGCCAGCGTTACCAGCAGTGACATGACAATGTTGCTTCCGGCATGCACTGTAAGTTACATTATCACATCACCAGCAACATGAGGATGTTCTGGAATCTGGGCTAGAGCTCTATGGTACAAGACATTTTTACCATAGAGTTTCTTCCCAAGTTCCAGAGCATCCCTGCTTTGCTGGTGACATGATTACATCACTTCCAGGGCTGGAAGTGACATCACAGCATTGCCAACAATGCCAGATTAGGCCTCTGTTGGCTGCCATTAAGTTCCCCCCACTGGCCTGCTGACTGGTGGGGGAGGGATCCTAGGTTGAGGGATCCCTTGCCCCAGGAGGGGACTGATAATGCCTTAATGAGATCTGATCTCTATCATTTGGAGATTAGTTGCAATTCCAGTAGATCATCAGACCCCACCTGGAAGCTGGCAACCCCTGGAATGGCTGCTGCCTTGCTGTGGCCCACCCTTTCTTTTTCCAGCCAGCCACTTCTGATAGATCTGTGCCGGGCCCTCATAGGCTTTTCCGTCCCCTTTCATTCAAGGATGTGGGGGGGGGGGGGCAGGCAAAAGCCTGCGCTTGTCCATGTGCAAGCACCAGTCATTTCAAAGGATTCTTTCTGCTATTCCTGTTTTCGGATCAGTGCGGCAGCACCAAATGTGCCGTCGACTGAGCCACCAGGCTCCATAATGTCATCAATCCCCTTCTGGGCATGTTTTTTCATCATTAAACCAGTGTGCATATCCTTACAGTGCATCAGCTGGAGAGCTGCCACCACCTCCCCCCTCCCGAAAAGCCACTCACCGCTAACAGTATGAATTATTGGCGAAATTGCAATCGAAAGGGGACCTCCCCCCAGCTCCCTTGCTCTGGATGGGTTTATGCAAATCAGCCAAATTAAGCCAGCAGAGTTGACCTTAGTCATAAAATAAATCCACTTGATGTATAAGGAAGGGGACGGCCGGGGAGGAGGGGAGAAGAGCTAAAGCAGCAGCCGGGAATTTATGCAGGAGGGAAGCGGGGCGCTCCTTTCGCCACACTGCCATCCTGTCCGCTCCCTGCTTTTCTGAGTCATTAACCAAGCCATTTTGCAATGTGTTTCAACTTTCCTGAACTCAGCTACAATCAGCAGCGAGGGAGAAAAGACGACTTAGAGGGAAGATGTGGAGTCAGCAGAAAAGGGAGAGAAGGAGCCTGAATGTTTATAACGCCCCCGCCCCCGGACTGATGGCCATTCCCCCCCCCCATCAGGTCAGAAGAAATTTTCTTCAACCTTTAACACCTGTTCAACATCCTCATTCTGAATGGGAGGAAATGTGTGATGGGAATTATTGTTGTCAGAAGCAGTCGGCAGAGGTTCCTATCTCTGTCACGCTGAACCGCTCGTCGAGAAGGGAGGCATGGATTCGAAGAAGAGTGGCAGAGACCCTGGGCGGCCGTGCTTGCCAAGTTTAGACTCCTGTGGCTCCAAGGAGATGCTTCAGCAACTCAGAAGGCTCACCTTCCGAGAGAGGGCCCTGTCCCCCCTGTTCTGCTCTGGCTCAGAGGTTGCCTCTATGAAGAAGAAGAAGAGATTGCATTTATATCCCGCCCTTCACTCACTTGGAGTCTCAGAGCGGCTTACCAACTCCTTTCCCTTCCCCTCCCCACAACAGACACCCTGTGAGGTGGGTGGGGCTGAGAGAGCTCTTTCCCAAGCTGTCCTTGAGGGAACAGCTGGTACAGAACTATGGCTTGCCCAAGGTCATCCAGCCAGGTGCAAGTGGAGGAGGGGGGAATCAAACCCGGTTCTCCCAGATTAGAGTCCGCGCACTTAACCACTACACCAAACTGGCTCTCTGTGCCAAAGAATAAATTGTATTGATTTAGTACACTTTTATTCTGGCCCTTCCTCCCAAGAACATACATGGTATTCTGTAAACCCTGTGATCCTTACAGCAACCAGGGGGGTTTTTGGTAGAAAAAGCCCAGCAGGAACTCATTAGCATAATAGGCCACACCCCTGACAGCACAGCTCCCTCCCAGGATTGGCTTCTCCAGGTGCCCCACGGCTTGCGGGGTACATGGGAAACCCAAGGGAAGGAAGGCAGTTTTTGGATTGGCTTCCCCAGGTGCCCTTCAGGAGCCCAAGGGAGGGGGAGGCTGTAGGTGTGGCCAACTCGGAAGCCAGCCGGAACTCCATTCCTGTGCGTTCCTGCCCAAAAATAGCCCTGACAGCAACCATGTGTGGTAGGTTAAGATGAGAGAAGGGGACTGGCCCAAGGTCACCTACTGAGCTTTGTGGCCAGTAGGGATTTGAGCCCAAGTCTCTCAGATCTTAGTCTGGCATCTAACAGTGATGCATCACTGGCTCTCCCCCTCTTCTCTTTCCTCCCTCCTCACTACCTCACAGTGGTGGTAGTGGGGAAGCTGGAGATGAGAGTCTCCCTGCCTGCCGCTTCAAACTCTCCCTATTGAGGACCTCAGATGCTATGCAGATGCCCAGTGCAGACTGGGAAATGTAGTTCCCCCAAATGGCTACCATTTCATCGCAGGCATTCTGACAACTACATCTGGAGTGGAACTGGAGTAGAGAGGAAGAGGAGGGAGAGACACCCTTCCTTCCTCTTGACCAGTCAGCCCACCTCTAAATATTTCTACATCAGTATTTAAATTGGGGTGGTCTGAATTTCATTGCATTCTCAATTATATGAACCACCACTGGGTTCTGAGCACTATTAGCAAAGCTCTTTTTTTTTCTGAGCTGGGCAGAGGGTACCAATCACTTAGCCTGGTGTATATATGTATAAACCATGCATGGCAATCAATTAGTATCACACGTAAAATACACCACCCTATACTCTGTGATACAGGTAATAGGATATTATTTTCCACAGTGCCAAAATCACCAGAGGTGTACACTGGCCCTTGTAGTGGCCTCTGCTGTTGCTCACAAGTTCATGGGAGAGAGGAAGCGGAAGCCATTTCAGCTTGCTAAGTTTGATCTTTCTGGTGAAACGTGCATAAATAGAGCTTGAGCTGGGATAGGGAAACTAGCTGATGCATCTCCCTAAAGGGAAGAAGTGCCCTATCCCTTCACATAGTGAACTGGATGCCCAAATTATCTTGAGCCTCACTACACATGAAATTGAACAGGTGAAAAGTGGCCACATTTCAACCAGGCGCTGGCCTGTTGAGAATTCCGAAGGTCTCCCAGAGAAAAGAACTGAGGGGATTCTAGACCATCACAACTGGAAATAGGAACCTCCCCAATTGGCCTCTGTTCTTGTCCCTGATTAGCAGCTGTATTTTCTCCTCCACTTCTCAACTCGTAGGAACAGTTAAGTGTAGAAGGGGAGTGAAGGTGAATGAAGCTTACCAGTGGAGGAATGGAGAAAGGTGACCAGAAGTTCCTCCTCCCCTGTGAATTTGCCTGAGCTCTCTTCCAGCTGTTTCCACACCCACTTCCATAGGAATATCACAGTTCTTAACAGTCAGAGTCTGGTTTATCTGAGGCTATTTTCAAGTGATGAATTGTTAGCCGAATTGCTTTAATTTATGCTTAGCAATTGGCAAAATACCGGGTTACAGCCAACTATACCAGGGTCCCACCCCTCCCAGGAGTTCTCCAGGAAAAAGGCACGTGAGGCAGATAGCAAGTTCAATGCTGTTTACTGGGTAATGTTGTTCAAGCACACCAAAAATGTAATCACACACACAATCACACAGGCCTAAGGAATAAAGACAGAAAATAGCATGTTTGCATGAGCAGGATTTCGATGGGAGGCGATACGTTACCTTCCTGAAGAGGAGTTGTCTGACCGAAGGAAGAATTGGATGGGGAAGGAAAATATAGAAATATATGGGACACACAGCTTGAACCTGCCAGACCATGTGGTTCTCTCTGTTCCAGGATCCAGAGATTTAAAGATGGAGGCAAGGGTATTGGTATAGCAAGCTGGGCATAAGAGGTAGCAAAGCAGATAGGGGACGATGGCTCAAGAGACCGATTGCCTCTGTGCAGGGTCTTTTATTAGGTGCTCTTGGGGCAGGCAGCGTTAACCACATCCCCCTGACACACCTACTAGGCGGTCCGTCCCTTTCTGACCTTACCATAGGTTAAAAGGTGAACAAAAGGAGGAGGGCCGGGGAGGGGACAATATTGCAAAACTGAAACTAAACAGGAACTCTACACCTGGGTGAGGTCCGATGACTCACCGGGGCCACTTCTATTGTCTATTAATGGCCCTGGCCGACTGGGTGATGGCCCGACCATCAGTTGCTAAGTAACCACGTTAGCATAATTCGTTCAGGTAAGTTGGAGGGGGCAGGGGTTGACCAGCGTAGTGTGACAGAAAGAAACCTCATGGCAGAAGGAGTCTTTGTCTCTGACTTAGTGAACTATCAAGGGTGCCAGTCTCCTGGCGTGAACTGGAGCTTTCCCCTGCAATGGAGAATGCACATGGCCCTTCCAATACTAGCAACCCAAGTTCAAACTTATGAATATTACAATCTATAAGAGCACTAAAAGTGCCTTGCTGGCCAACAGAATGGAACATGGAATCAGGGCTCTGACTATTAAGAACTCTGAAGGCAGTCTGTAAGAGCTCTTCCACATCTTCAAAGTAATCCATTCTTTGAGTAATGGAGCTGGAGAAGCTAATGCATTTAGAATATATCTGATATCAGCAGTGTTTTCCAGGGTAAGTCTAGGACCAAAGCTCTGACCAAGATGGCCCAGGGTAGCCTAATCTTGTCAGATCTCAGAAGCTAAGCAGGGTTGGCCTTGGTTAGTACTTGGATGAGAAACCACCAAGAAAGTCCAGGGTCACTTGTGCAGAGGCAGGGAATGGCAAACCACCTCTGAATGTCTCTTTCCTTGAAAACCCTAGGAGGTCAACACAAGTCAGCTATGACTAGACAGCATTTTACACCACCTAGGAACATAACCAGAAACATGATATGGGTTGCTTGCACCTCTTTCCTGGTATGGTCCCTAATTAGGCATTTATGGGACAATGTTATTCAGCTGGGGGCCCATCTGTTACCCGATCTTGCTGCTCTTCTTTCCTTCTGGCCTTCCAAAGGTCAGTTTTAATGATACTTTTCTGCAAGGCTTTTGGATTTAGCTGAGGCCTCTTGCTGTGTTTTTGTCATAATTGGTTCTGGCTGTTGCGTTTATTTTATTTTATTTTTTATAGTTCCTCCTGATTTTTATAGGGTTTTATATGTTGTGTTGTTGTTTCTTGGTATTTATGGTGGGCTATAAAATGAATAAATGCATGGAGACAGGAGTGGCAACGGGTAGATAGAGTGAGGAGAAAGAGAAATCGGTGAAGAAAGAAAGCAATGTATGGGGGCGGACACAATTGTCCTTCCCAACAAACATAACTGAATCCATATCATTATCATGTCTAAATGCCCTGTGCTAGTACTATAAAACTTGATGTGGTGGTATCCATTCATTAGAAGAAGAAGAAGAAGAAGAAGAAGAAGAAGAAGAGGATTGGATTTATACCCCGCCCTTCACTCACTTAAGAGTCTCGGAGCGGCTTACAAACTCCTTTCCCTTCCCCTCCCCACAACAGACACCCTGTGAGGTAGGTGGGGCTGAGAGAGCTCTGAGACAACTGTCCTTGAGAGAACAGCTGGTACAGAGCTATGGCTTGCCCAAGGTCATCCAGCCAGGTGCAAGTGGAGGAGTGGGGAATCAAACCCGGTTCTCCCAGATTAAAGTCTGCACACTTAACCACTACACCAAACTGGCTCTCCAGTTAATTTCAAATGGTCACATAGAGATCTGTCCAACTGGAAAACTATTGGTGGGTTGCTGCAATTCAGACCTTTGACTGTTTCCTGAATTCATAACTAAAATCCAGTTTAAGAAACAGTAACCTAGCAGCACATTTGTGATACTATATAAATGATCAAAGCAGGAGAGATCATGGTCGAGTTGGATTAGTGGTGGTGGCATAAGCAGGAGAGATCTTGGTCGAGTTGGATTAGTGGTGGTGGCATAAGCCAAAGAAAGGCATAGTTGTGGGAATAGGAAGAAGAACTGGCACTTTATGTTGGTTTCTTAAGGTATTGAAGTGGTATCACATCCAATTAAACATCTCCATTTGCTTCCTGTTCATTTCTGGGCCTAATTCAAGGGGATAGCTCCTTGATCTATGAAACCTGATACTGACTAGAACCAAATGACCACTCTAGTCCTGCCTGAGCGCTGCATTCATTATCTCTGGCCCTGATTCATTCTCTCACCTTCAGCTGTGAGATGGCCATTCAGGAAGGATAGGTCTTTTTCAGTAGTTTCCTTCCCTTTCCTGGCACATAACTTAACATCTTCTGGAACAAGGCTGAGATTTCTTTTTTTAACCAGCTAGGTTTTAATTGCTTAATTGATTTCAGGGATGCTTGATTACCTGATGGTTCAGCTTGCATCCTATTCACTGATTATGATCAGTAGGCTAAGTGTTTGACAGACTGTTCATCTGCATCCAACCAGTTCAGATGTGATCATCGATGCTATTACAGCTTCCTTGCAGCTGCTCCCCCTTGTGCCACCATCACCACCTCCAATTATTTAAAAACATGGAGAGCCAGTTTGATGTAGTGGTTAAGATCGGAAGACTCTAATCTGGAGAACCGGGTTCAATTCAAGTCACAGCACTCTCAGCCTAAAAAAATAAGCATAGCTCGCCACCTAGTGGTGCCAAAAAAGAGCTTCAGTTTCAGCAGCCAAACAATCCATTCCAGGATCTCCTGGCTATTCCACATATACAATGATTAATTAATAATTAATTAATGAGTCCCCTCATGAACCTAGATGACTAATGCTGTGGTTATTTCTTACAATCACTTCACGATAGATGCTGCTAACTGTGCAGGAGCCAAAAGTTGTCAACATATCCTTTACAGGGTTATTTAAAGTCTGCATCAGATGGCACATGCATGGAGAAGGGGCAAAACATGACTGATTCTATATTGGAGTTTTGTGACCTGACTATAACCCTTGCAGATAAAATACCTGCCCTGCCATCTGGTAATCAAGAAGACTTAGTTCACAAATTGTGCATGAGCAAATGCAACTGCTATACACATTTGTTGCCTATTATCAAAGCACAAGCTGGCCATCACCCAGTAGCACCAATGGCTATTGTGCAGGCACAAAGTTGCTCACATGGCAATGAAGATGCATTTTAATAAAACATCAAGGCAGTCCGATCAGGAGCTGACCTCGGGAGTAAGAAAGGGAACTTGGTCAGTGTAAGTTTGCCTGGTGATCATGTTCATGTTAAAGTTCTCAGCACCCCTGATTGGTTGTTTTGTATGTTTGGTTATTTTTCTACCTTGTTGTGTCTTGGTATTGGCACAGTTTTTAAATGCTGTCACTATTTTGGTTGCTTTATGTGGAGGTGCCTTTAAATTTTGTATTATTGGGTTGGATCCAGACTAAATTGCCAACTTCCACCAATTTCCCCCTTTCCACTGCAGAGCCCCCCAACGTCATTCCTGAGGGGTCCCCTATTCCTCCAGATACAGCATTTCTTGCAGATCAGTGGGCTGCCATGGGGTGGGAGGGGGGATACAGGGAGATTCCATTCCACCATTAGAAAATTACATCTGGATCCAGCCAACTGCTCTTTATTTATCGTTTTACTGCCATGAGTTGTTTTGGCCAGTTGTAACCCACTGTGAGCAAATTTTGTGAGGAGGCTGAGGGGAAAATGTTTTAGGAGCCAGTTTGATGTAGTGGTTAAGTGTGCAGACTCTAATCTGGGAGAACTAGGTTTGATTCCCCACTCCTCCACTTGCACCTGGCTGGATGACCTTGGGCAAGCCATAGCTCTGTACCAGTTGTTGTCTCAGAGCTCCCTCAGCCCCACCTACCTCACCGGGTGTCTGTTGTGGGGAGGGGAAGGGAAAGGAGTTTGTAAGCTGCTCTGAGACTCCCTTGGGTAGTAAAGGGCGGGATATAAATCCAATCTCTTCTTCTTCTCTTCTTCTCAAAGACATGAATTCCAAAACACGTCATACAACAAGAACGATGGCAGAGGTACAAATGAAAATCATTTTTTTAAAAAAGATAAAGCCATTTGCACCTCCCAACAAGAAAGACGGTCTTCATGCGAAGAAGGAATCCCCAGGTCTGCATCTCAGGGCACTCCAAGGAAGAAAATGCCCTGTCTCATTGTGGCACTTCAGTAGGGCTGTGCTAAAATGGTATGTCGTTTTTCACAACTATTTTCAGCGGTGTCATAAAGAAATGCCTCGCTTTCTTGGCAATTTCAACGTGCCTCAAGGAAGTCTCGCAGTAATTTGTATTGCCTTGACTTGTTCTCACTCTTTCCCTCGAGTGGCATCTTCATGTAGTCAAACCTGATTGTCTACATGACATTGTGCCATCATCCCATATACTCTATCATCCCTGATTGGATGTGATCACCAAGATTGATCCAGGAAACATTGCCCTCATTTTCTATTACTGTCTCTTGTATCCTCACACACGGACGGTGCAATGCCATGCACAGTTACTCCAATCTAAACCCATCGGTTTCAATAGGCTTAGATTGGAGTAACTCCGCAAAGGAATCCACTGGAAATCTGATGGGATATTCAGCATAATTATGATGATACCAGCTTGTTCCCTATATGATCCCTGACTGGCTGGGATCACGTATGTGACTGAACTAAGAGGCAGAAATATAAGCAGCATCAAGGAGGAATAAGACACCAAACAGAATTGAAAGCGGAGAATATTCACACAATCGATATAGGTTTTTGCAGCTATTTCTCTCACACTGAAATTGCAGTTTTCAGAGCAGAAGCCGAATCTGGAGGACCTTTTCGGCAACACCATACAGACCACTTCCTACATTTCAATTTTCTCTCACTATCAACTATTTATATATCTGAAGAGTACCGGACTCAGGAGACCAGGAACGGTGAAATCATGAAGCCTTTATTGAGTGATTCAGCATGCCCAGTAGATGGTCAGAACAAGCATGCGTCCAGGGCTCCAGGGCCCTCATTATATGCTGGCCGGAGCCACACCTCCGGCCGCACCCAAAAGACCTGATAGGGGCTTAACATATGCGCATGTTTGTCATAGGTTCCCTGGAGGAGCCTTTGATTGCACTGGCCCCTCAGGGAGAACCTAGGTCCCACATTGGTGGAGGCTTTCAATCCGGATGTCTATTGTTCCTCCAGATTCAAGCTCCCCTCTCTGCCTGACCATGTGCTCTGGCAATGTGGTGGGCGCCATTACCTGGGAACACATGGCAGGCTGGTTGCTACACAGAGCATACTACATTACAATATCCTTTTCCAGTTGGGAGGCACTTTATAAGGTCTATTCAGACATTCTGAATTGAAGTAGAATTAATGTCTGAAGGAGAATCCAGGTTCACACCCAGTGTTCTCACCCCTGGCCTCTGTGAATTGATCTGCTCCGTCTATGCAAATTCTGTACATGCTCAGCAACCATGGGGAAAAATACATGTCCCTGATGAGCCTATGTATGTACCAGTGAAATGTGCATAGGTTCGTGTACACACAACCAGTTAACATAAGATCAGAGATAGATGCTGCAGATATGACGCGAATCCACTTACATACTGATTCCTCTCCTATTCAGAGAGTATGAATATGGCTACAGTCTTTATCATCTGAATTATTCACTGGTGAGGTAGGGTGTGCGTGTGTGTGTGTGTGTGTGTGTGTGTGTGTGTGTGTGTGTGTGTGTGTGTGTGAAGTGCCATCAGGTCACCCCCTATGAATCAATGACCTCCAAAGTCTCCTATCATTAACAGCCTTGCTCACGTCTTGCCAACAGAAGGCCGTGGCTTCCTTGATTGAGTCAGTCCATCTCTTCTTTTCCTGCTGCCTTCAACTTTTCCTAGCATTATTGTCTTTCCCAGTAACTCTGGTCTTCTCATAATGTGACCAAAGTACAACAGCCTCTGTTTAGTCATTTTAGCTTCTAAGGAGAGTTCAGGCTTGGTTTGATCTAGAACCCATTTTTTTGTGTGTGGTTGTCCACGGTATCCACAAAACTCTCCTCCAATGCCACATTTCAAATGAATCAACCTTCTTCCTGTCAGCTTTCTTCACTGTCCAACTTTCACACCCAAACACAGTGATGGGGAATACTATGGCATGAATTAACATGGTCTTGGTCACCAGCAACAAATCCTTACACTTAAAGATCTTTTAAAGGTTCCTCATGGCTGCCCTTTCTAGTCTCAGTTTTCTTCAGATATCTAGGCTGCAGTCTTCATTTTGGTTGAAGATGGAGCCAAGAACTAGACAAATTCTCTACTTTGGTTATCACTGTTGAATTGTTTTTTCCAGATGGGGAGCCAAGGCACCGAGATTATTTGGCTTCAGCCCAACAATGGATCCATGGAGGAGGAGAAGTATATATGTTCTGACACTGCTGATGTGAACTATAGATGCACCAATATGCACCCATTTCACGTTCTATCCACACATTGTCATTCTACACTGTCCTGTTTCTTCCTACAGAGGAGAAGGAGATTAGATTTATACCCCGCCCTTCACTACCCAAGGGAGTCTCAGAGCGACTTACAAACCCCTTTCCCTTCCCCTCTCCACAACAGACACCCTGTGAAGTAGGTGGGGCCGAGAGAGCTCTGTCAGAGACTGCTCTTTTTCAAGAACAGCTGTGCCAGAGCTATGGCTTGCCCAAGGTCATCCAGCAGCTGCAAGTGGAGTAGTGGGGAATCAAACCTGGATCTCCCAGATTAGAGTCCATGCACTTAACCACTACACCAAACTGAACCAAGGGGGTTAAATTCGAAGTCTTATCAGTGAGGAAGCCCGTAATTGCTAGCCTTCAGGAGTGAGTGTTCCTCAGTATATATAGAATTGATTTAAAACCGTTGCTAGGAGCTTCACTTTTTTACTGTAAGCAGCTACCATTCTGTGTTAATATTTTTTTATTAAAAATAAGCCTGAACTCTCCTTAGAAGCTAAAACATTCTCTTTGTGATAAGTCAGTATATTATAATTTTCTTACATCAGTATTTTGTATTAATTTCACGATTCATATACAACCTGCTGGGCCTGAAAAAGATATTTTATATTTTATATCAGTATTGCTATGATTTTAAGTGTGTGTTAGTACAAGTTTGACCTTTGAAGACGGCCCTTTGGGACGAAACACACTGGGTCCTTTGGTTAATGTACATATTTAACCATCATTGTGACTCTTTGTTATTGGAGGTGCAACTTCACATTGTTGCTGCATGTTATGATCTGAGTTTTTAATGGTAATAAATATTTGCATTTTATTTTATTTTCTAATAGCTTAACCTTTTGGTGATTGACTTTTCATGTTGGGTTTCTCCCCCCCCCCCCCTTTTGTCTTTCTCTTCTTTATCGATGATCCTGCAGGTCCATCTCTTCCTCAGGGAGCCAATCCTGAATCTATTTAAGCCCAGTGTCCTTTCTCGTGGGTAAGACTATCCAAAATTATGTGTTGCCAAATGTGTGTTCTGCCTTCGACATCAGCTCACACTCTTCTCTTCTCCTCTGTCTTGGGATGTATGTGGTGATTATGTGAGATTCTGGGCCTGAAGATATGTCCAGCATGAATCTCCTGGCCTGCAGAATCTAACAGGGTTCAAGGGTGCTGCCTCTTGTTCAGATGGTTCAGTGTCTTCTGTGAGAGCCAGTTTGGTGTAGGGGTTAAGAGTGTGGACTCTAATCTGGGAGAACCAGGTTTGATTTCCCACTCCTCCACTTGCAGCTGCTGGTGCGACCTTGAGTCAGTCACAAGTTCTCTCAGAGGTGTTCTCTCAAGAGCAATCCTCCAAAGAGCTCTCTCAGCCTCACCTACCTCACAGGGTGTCTGTTGTGGGGAGAGGAAGGGAAAGGAGATTGTAAGCCCCTCTGAGTGAAGGGCAGAGTATAAATCCAATCTCCTCCTCCTCCTCCTCCTCCTCCTCCTCCTCCTCTTCTTCTGTTGAATCCTTCTGGCCCCATGGGTACTGAGGTTTATAGCCTTTTTCACTCATCCTTCTTCATCAGGATTAAGGTTGCCAACCTCCAGGTGGAGTCCAGGGTTCTCCAGGAATTACAACTGATCTCCAGAACAAAGAGATCAATTCCCCTGGACAAAATGGCAGCTTCAGAAGGTGGACTTTACAGTATCGCATCCCTGCTGAAGTTCCTCCCCTCTCCTCACCCTGCCCTCCCCAGGCTCTGCCCCCAAATCTCCAGGAATTTTCTAACACAAAGTTGGTAACCATAGTCAGGCTCTGGGACATGACAGGAGCCTTTTCATTCCACACATTTTTGTTGCTGGCGTTCCCCTACTTTGTTTATCAATTTAGGCCATTTGCATGCCATTTATGCGCCGCATGCCATTTTCACGCCTTTTGTATGCGACCGATGCGAAAAGAAATGTTAACTTTAATGCCAGCCATCCAATCAAATTTCATTAGATATGATTGCAAAGTAAATAATTTTTTGCAGCTTTATCCCAAGTAGGAAGAACCCATGTCAGAAAGTGGGATTTTTTTCCCCAAATCAAAACGGAGCTGACGAAAAAAATTAACCTCCCCTAGTGCAAACAGGGATTTGACACTCACCTAGGGAGGGCTTGTACCCTCTTCTACTCATATTAAGTGGTGTCTGATGGACAGGTGATGCATATACCCCACCGCTGATTAACCTCCATTTGTTGTATCGGAAGCCCCATGCACAGAAGGGACCGCTGCCTGAAATATTGATAACCAAAGTCATATATCATAGGTCTGGGAGAATGACAGCCTGTCTGCCTGATAGCAAGAGCCTTCGACAATAATCAGATATTCAATAATTCATGAAAATATATTCCCCTCCCAAATCAAATTGGAAGCTATTTTGTGTAATATATTATTTAAAATTCAATATTATAATGCTCATAACTCGGTCTCCCCGCTTCAGAGGACCATTTCGAAATGTGATTATGTGCAGACTCTATTTAAAAGTGACAATTTTTTGCTTTTCATTTGTTTAACGGCTTAAATGTGGGAGCTGGAGTGGAACTAAGTCGTCTGACAACAAAAACCCACGGCTGGCGCAAAAAAAAAAGGACTTTGCAAGACCATTTTAGGGCTCCGGGGAAGGAAAACATATTTATAAGATCAGAAAAGTCATCAGCGATGGCGGACTGCCGGTGATTGATACCGGGTCTGCAAGTGGCGGATTTATTTTTCGGGCAAGGGGAGGATGGATCTTTTCATGCACTAAGAGCCTGGCTACAAATTCCAAAAGTAAGCCAGGCTCTGACTGTTGAGAAGTTTGGAGAACTTAGAAAAGAGTTGTATCTCAGCTCCAGAGCAGGAGCGTCAGGTTTTGAAATCCCGGGGGGGGGGGGGGGGGGCTCATGCACGTGCAAAGCGCACACGTGCTCTGAAACGATGCCGCTGCCTCTCCCCTCCCGCGCCGGCCACTCTTCCCTCCTTCCCTCTCCCTCCCAGGGCTCCGGGCGAATGTTGGGCATTCACCCGGAGCCCCGGGAGGGAGAGGGAAGGAGAGGGGGAGGGAGGAGTGGGTACAGGGGAGCCGGGCAGGGGGGGAGAAAGAGGCTCTGGCGGCAGTGGATAGCCAGCTGGTCAGCAGGCCTAGGAAGGGCCTGGGGAGGCAGGGGGGAGAGGTGGCGGCAGGCGCTCCATTTCACCGGGGAGGGCTCAGTCCCCCCTGGGAAATTTTGGGGGTGACCCGAGCCCTCGAGCCCCCCCGTAGTTTATGCCTAGGCTCCAGAGCATCTGCTCTGCACACAGAAGGTCAGGTTCCTGACCTGTCCACTTAAAAAGATCTGCTAGTAGGTGATGTGAATGACTTAGGATCACTTGCCATACCTTCCAGTTCCTGGTTTATAAACATACGAGCTCTGGAGAAAGCATGTTGGCAACTGCCTTCATGGACCTAAAATCAGTGTTTGATACAATTTCTAGACCCTGGCTGTGGGCAAAGCTGAAGAAATATGGCACTGAACCACATCTCCTTTGCTTAATGCAACAGCTCTACAACCATCCCTCCGCCTGGGTTAGATGTGGGGAGTTAGGACAACTATCAACTAATTTAGTCACCCCTTTACTTAAAGATATGGAATTGCTAAATGTGTGAGCCCAGGTGTCATGGCTACTATTGGATACAATTGTCATGTATTTTGCCCTCTCAGTGGCAAAATACATAGACACAATAACCAAATGTAAGAGAAATAATGCTGAGTCCTAATTTCTGCTTAAGGTGATAGCCGTATGAGCAGTACTAGATGGTTGGTAGGTAGGTAGATAGGTAGGTAGGTAGGTAGGTAGGTAGATAGACAGACAGACAGACAGACAGACAGACAGACATATTTAGGGTTGCTATGTCCCCCTTGGCCACTGGTGGGGGATGGGGGGTAGGGTGGCCAGATCCAAGTTGGGAAACTCCTGGAGATTTGGTGATGGAGCCTGGGGGGACAGGGACTTCAGTGGGTGCAATGCCATATATTCCACCCTCCAAAGTGTCCATTTTCTTCAGGGGGAACTGATCTCTGTAGTCTGAAGATGAGCTGTAATTCCAGGGGATCTCCCTGTCCTGCCAGGAGGCTGGAATCCCTAGAACGACTTCTACCCGAGCCCCTGAATAGCTGTTGCCAGCCAGGGTAGAAAAGAGTGACTTTGATACGCCAGTGGTCTGACCATTAGGTGCTTTCATGCATTCAACTCTCCGCCCTCCCCCCAAGAGGAGACTATAGAGCTACCCGCCTCCTTTCCCCATCCACTGTTTTTCTGTCCTTATGTTGTCTCTCCACAGCAGCTAATTAGCCCTGCTCCTCTCCTTCCTGAGGTAAATTAAGCTCTGAAAGAAAGAGAAGCACAGATGAAGATAATGAATGGAGAAAGGTGGACAGGGGCTCCAAGAGCCCTTCCAACTTTCTCAGATGTTCTCTTGGAGAGCTTTCAAAATTCTGACCAGTCAGGGCATGGGAGAGAGAAGAATCCTTCTCCCCTTTATGAAGGCAAAAGCAGGAGCGAAAAGTGATTGCTGGGGAGGGAATGAATGAGAGAGCCCATAGGGAGGCTTGCTTGTTGTGGTGCTGTATCTCTGTGGAGCAGGAGGAGGTGGGAGTCTGCAAGGGCAGTGGGTAGAAGGGCTGGGGGTGGTATTCGTAAGCTGAATTTTACAATGCTTCCTCCACGCTGTGAAGTCTTGTGAGCAAACATTCTACTTTGTGAGCTGCCAGCATTGAAGTTGTGAGTGAGCCATTTGTCTACTGCAGAAATTAGTTTGCTCTGGAACCATCCCTCCTGAGCTAAGACAAAAATGTGTGAGCCAGAGGCTAAAAAAACTGTGAGCTAGCTCACACCAACTCAGCTTAGGGGAACACATGGCAAAGGCTAGAATTATCCTTCCATAGCAATGCAATGGTGATGGAAAGTGCCATTGAGTTGCAGCTGAATCATGGCGATGGGTTTGCAAAGCAAGGGACAAACAGAGGTGGTTAGCCATGGCCTGCCTCTGCATAGCAATTCTGGGCTTCCTTGGTGGTCTCCCATCCAAGTACTGAGCAGGGTCGACCCTGTTCTGATGCGATTGGGCTAGCTTGGGCCATCCAGGTCTGAGCAGCAATGCAATTGGAGGCCCTCAAAGTTTCTCATTAGCATCACTACCATAACTTGGTCATGATCTGGGTATTATTAGCCCTCAGACAGAGTCCACGGGCCCATACTTACTTGCCTCCATCCTGCAATCATCATCAAGATCACATTTAAAAAAACCCAACAAACCTAATCAAACAACTGCCATTTTCTTTTTGTTCAAGCATCCCATATACTTGCATTGGTAACTTGCTTGCTATTTGAAATGATCGGTATTTTCCGTGCATTTGTGTCGGCACGGTTGGAAGCATTCATCGTTGCCTAAGCAGGCAGCAGCAGGAGGTGCTGTTGTTGCATGCTTAGTTCTGTCCCCCTTCAGACTGAATTGGGGAGGTCATGAAACTATAGTTTCTGTCAGTGCTGACGAGGAGTTGTGCAGGAAACAAACGGGCGGGGAGAGTAATTGACAAGAAAGACAGGTCTAAGTTAGAATATGCAAGAGGTGGGGACCCACAATACTCGCAGGGGGGGAGCTCCATGTGGAGGAGGAAGCCACTGCAGGTAAGCCTTCTCCCTTTCTCCCCCTCCCCCTGGCACTGACGGCAAGGCCTACACAGCTCAGAGCTGCTGGGTCTGCCAGGCCTTCTCTCCTGCCCTCCCCTCCAACAGCAAGGCCCACATGGCTTGGAGCTGCAGGGCCCACCAGGCCTTCTCCTCCACCTCCCCCCCCCCCCACTGACAGTGAGGCCCGTGTGGCTCAGAGCTGCCGGGCCTTCTATCCCGCTCACCCCCCCCCAATGATGAGGCCCATGAAGCTCAGAGCTGCCCAGCCCGCCAGGCCTTCTCTTCCGCCCACCGCCCCCCCACTGACAGTGAGGCCTGTGCGGCTCCGAGCCGCTGGGCACCAAGCCTTCTCTCCCGCCCGCCTGCCCCCCCTGCAACGGCAATGAGGCACTGTTTTCTGCATACCTGGGGAGTCCCCCAAGTGTGCAGGGAAATCTCTTTGCCCCCTAGGTGCCCCCAATGTATGGATTTAGATATCCTCATGCAGGGGGTGCCTTGGCTATTAGATATAGAGATTCTATGTATGAAGAGCCAGGTGACATCCCACTTTTGGAAAGGTAAGGACTGTATAGACCTGACCTGGATGGCCCAGACTAGCTAATCTAAAAAGTTAAGTAGTTGGATGGGAGACTACCAAGGAAGACAGAGGCAGGCAGCGACAAACCACCTCTGAACATCTCTTGCCTTGAAGATCCTAAGGAGTCACCCTAAATCAGCGGTGACTGAATGGCACTTTCTACCACTACCAATATTCAAAGGGTTGCTTAGATGATCGATACCAGGGCTTGTTTCTTTTCTTTTTTTTTGAAAAAGAAGTGTCGAAACTCTCAAGAGGGAAGTGAGGTTTTCAGTCTGTATACTGAGAATTCATGAACTTTTAAACATTTTTAAAAGAATGTTGTTGACGAGGTTCTGGAACTCTATTCTGACATGCTCCCCCAGAAAGAAAACCCTGGATGGTACCACTACGAGGAGTCCCTTGGCATAGATTGTGACCGGACCTCTAGGGAGACACTGCCGAAGAACGTCAGTGGCCATTCTGAGTCTGCTCATGCAGACAAGGGTAAGACATATTTGAAGTAATTATTAATTATTTATTAAATTGTTAATTAATTAAAATTATTTATCCCTGTCCAGTCTATGAAGAAGAAAGATGAATTATTGTTGGATAGATATCCATGGCCTGACCTGTATGGCCCAGGCTAACCCAATCTCATCAGATCTAGGAAGCTAAGCAAGTTCGACCCTGGACAGACCTGGGATGGGAGACCACCAAGGAAGTCTACACAGGGTTGATATGCAAAGGCAGTCAATGGCAAACCACCTCTGAAGTCTCTTTCCTTGAAAACCCTACAGGATTGCCATTAACACAAATTAATTTTGTTTCTGGAAAGACACTGAGCTTCAACAGCCTGCTTAAGCAAGCTGTCAAACCACTGTAGACCTAGCGAGAGGCTTCCCCAAATGGAGTTGATGTCCTTCCAGCTTGTGAGAAAGTCACTGAATTGTATCCAAAGCAAAATCTGATGTGACTTTTGAAGTTTCCTGTTCTGAGGAATTTCTAGGGAAGATAAAAGGGTTTGGCTAAGACAAGTAAAATTGCTCCAAGGGATGTTTTGCACATCCCTCACTCTAAACATGTGTTGGTTTTTAAAGTCAAATCTGCAGCTTGTATAACTGATGGAATTCTTTGGGGGAAGCAACAGAGGAGCAGAGCAAATGGAAGCAAGCAATTCGATTTTCTTTCCATCATCCTCACCAGTGAACATTCATTGTGGATTCCTGCTGCATCCATCCGCATAAATATTACAAGCACTGCACTATACCAAACAAGCATGTCGGTATTATGCGTATATAATATTTAATGGGCTAAGAATACACTTAATAACTGGAGGCCTCGTTATGTCTTTCTGGCCTGTTGACGGAATTGTAAATGGATGTTGCTTCTTAGGTTTAGTTAGCAGGAATGGGATGCTGGCATTTAAAAGAAGGGATTTAGGAACTGTTTTATCATTGTTTCCCATATCATGAATGTCCAGCCTGAATGTCTCTTCCCTGTGGCAGTTGTAAAAACCACATGTATTGATCACCACCTGTGGTGGTCCTCTACACATGCTAAGTATTGTGGGTGGAATCCTATGCTTTGTTCTGGTTTGGGCATGCAAAATTCCATTGTATGAAATTCCTCCTGCCCCATGCAGACCCCTTGAACTATTTCTGGTGGATTGGCAACCCTCAGAGAAGGATTTGGGAGAGCACTGTGAAGACGGAGGTGGAAAAAACCAAGAAGATCAGCTGCAGCACCAGCGTAGACTACGGGGGGGCTCGAGCCACCCCCGAAATTTCCTGGGGGGGACTGAGCCCCCCCGGGAAAACATCGCACCTGCCGCTGGCGCCTTGCCGCCGCGCCTCCCGGGCCCTTCCGAGGCTCGCCAGCTGGTGCCTTCCCCCCCCCCCACCGGCCTGGCCATTCCTCCCTCCTTATCTCTCCCTCTTCCTCTTTTAGGGATGAGGGAGGGAGTGGCCAGGGCGGAGGGGGAGGGAAAGGCACCAGCAGCACCGGCTGGTGAGCCTCGGAAGGGCCCGGGAGGCGCGGCGGCTGGCGGTAGGTTTTCCGGGGGGGCGGAAACATCGCCCCAGCGATGAGCCCCCGCCCCCCCGAACTTTAGAAAAGTCTACGCCCCTGAGCAGCAGTGGGAGCTGAGAATTCTGCACTGTCCCAGCCAGTCCTGGGCTGGCTCCTCTTTGCTGCTCAGTTTAAACTGAGCTGTAAAGAGGAGCCACCCCCAGCCGAGATGGTGCAGAGCTGTGAGCTCTGGCTGCCCCTCTGATCCTGGGCTGTCTCCTCTTTGCATCTCAAATTAAACTGAGCTGCAAAGAGGAACCAGCCCCAACCAAGGGTTCTCCCCACAGGTGCTGCTGGGACTTTGCTGGGCAACCTGGTTTAGACTGGAATGACCAACAGAGCTGATCTTGAGGGGAGAGTTCTCCTCACAGGCTCTGCTGGACAGCCCAGTTTAAACTTGACTGCCCAATAGAGCCACCCCCATTCTCCATTGTTTCCGATGGAGGGGGGAGGCATTTAAAGGGATTGAAGTCCCTTTAAATGCCTTTTGCAGGCTGCATGTGAACTCCAAAAGTATGTAAAGTAAAGTCCCTTTAAAAGCTTTCTTGAAGCAGCAGGTTCATCTGGAAGGTGTTTAAAGGGACTGCAGTCCCTTTAAACACACTTTACCTTCAGCTATCTGGTGGTCCCGAAAAATTCCAAATATTTTGGATAGCCAAAAAAGCCCCATTTTTGGATACCTGAATAAATACTGGGCTCTATATCTGTGTGAAAAAAAATATCTGGAAAATACTGATAAGGTATTTTTCAGATTTTTTTATTTGCTCAATATATGCCTAATGCACATCCCCAGCTTATACACTGAAACTCTTATGCTACTGGACTGAAATCTAACTGTTCTACTGCAGACCAACACAGCCACCCTCTGAAACTACTCTTTAGGGAGGGTTTCCCAAGAAGTTATACAAAATGTCTATCGACAGTTGAGCAGAAATTTTAGAAATTATCCTAGTGAAACCTAAATTCAGGAACAGTAAAATGCAGGGCCTATGGAAATTTTCAAAACAAAATGGAATGGATGGAATTTGCTCATTCCTAACTGAGATGTGAGAAAAGTCCTTAAGTGACTGCAATTTCCCATAACCCAGGCAGGGGTACTGACTTACAACTTCAGCTAGAAATATTATGAAATTTTGGAGGCCTCCTTTTTTAGCTTGAAATTTTCTAATTCAATCTGGTTTCCCTCCTGTGCAAACTGAACCCAAGAGCCTTTCTGGCCGTGCTGTTTTCCATTTCCTCATTATGAATCTATTTCCATTAAAATGTGTGTGTTTCTTAATATTACTTTTTGTATTGTTTTGGCATAGGAGCGGAGCCTGCATGCCCAAATGGCATCAAATTGCTGTAAAATGCCATAAGAGAAACAAACTGTAAAAGAGATAGGAATGAAATGATGAAGAAGACCTGGTTTTCATATCCTGCTCTTCACTACCCAAAGGAGTCTCGGAGCGGCTGACAATCACCTTCCGCTCCTCTCCCCAAAACAGGCACCTGTGAGGTAGGTGGGGCCAAGAGAGCTCTGAGAGAACTGTGACTGGCCCAAGGTCACCCAGTAGGCTTTGTGTGGAGGAGGAATGGGAAATCAAACACGGTTCTCCAGATTAGAGTCCACCACTCTTAAGCACGACACCATGCTGGGTCTCTGGAAAGGATTGACAATGACAACTACGAAAACCAAGAACAGCATGTTTCCCAATGTCTTTGCCACAGGAGGTGGGAAAGGAATGGCTGCGTCCTGATGTGTGCTTAATACAGGATGAAGGTGAAGAATGCTATTTAGCTATCCTGCCTCATCAACTATTCTTGTGTGCTTGGATCCTCACAACTGGTCTTCTCTGTGCAGCAAGGTAAAAATATCTGGCCACTTCAGGGCTGGGCAGAAATGTTGGGGGGAGGTTGTCTTTGATTGGAAGGGAGCAGAATCTTTTTCGCACTGTGCTTTTGTGGAAGGGTCTTAGGAGCCTGCCAGCTGCGGTTGGCAGGATTAGCACAGTCTGGAGGCTTGTTATTAAGTTAGATTGGTGAACATCTTGAAGCCTCTGAGAATGGGGGTGACTCCTAAAGCAGCCACTTGTGGCTGAACAGTCCCAGTGGGTCTGAGGAAGGGATAAATCCTTAAGTGCTGTGCATTGTTGCTTGAACCTTTGCAATGAATTATGTGAGGCAATGTGATTGATGGGCAGCATATAAAGTACTGGGTCCAAAAACGTGTTGCAGTGAAATCAGCTCATAAGTTTATTGGTGGTACAAAACACACCTGCTGAAAGGGACTTGGGGGTCTGCTTAAATGGCCATCTAAACCACACCCCCGGCCTCGCCCAGTCTCCCTCATAGGGTTAATTACTGGTGACCTTACACCATAGGCCCCCTGATGGAATCTGGGTGGCCAACTGGTTTCATTTACAATCTGGCCAGGCTATTGTCTCCTGAAGCGAAGTTCCAGTAGCCAGCCCAGCCACATGCGTTTACCTGACCGTGTGCGCGGTCACCATTAGAACATAACCCAGCATTTCTCTGCAGATTCTGCACTGGCAAAGAGAAGTGAGGTGTGACCTCTGGTCATGTTGACCCAGGGGACAGTTGCCCAAATTCTCACTGAGTCAATGGGATAGCCCTTTACTTGCAATAGAGGCTGGATTGGGTTTAATCGATTGCGCAGTTCAGAGTTGATTACCAAATCCTTGCAAACTCATTGCGTCATGTCTGGCATCTTCATTTTGGGGTATGGGGGCAAGAGAAAAAAGGCATGACTTGGATAGCCCAGTCCTCCCTGACCTGGTCAGATCTCAAGATAGGCAGGGTCAGCCCTGGTTTGTATTCATGCGGGAGACCACCAAGGAAGTCCAGGGTCACTACCCAGAGGCAGGCAATGGCAAACCACCTCTGAACGGCTTTTGCCTTGAAAACCCTACACGGTCAGCATAAATTGTCTGCAACTTGATGCCCCCCCCAAATCTAACCCACTTCTACACCAACGTTCCAAAGTAGCTTACATTGTTCTTGTCCTTGAGTTTACTTTCACAGCACCAACCCTGCAATGTAGATTAAGCTGAGAGAGAGAGAGAGAGAGAGAGAGAGAGACTGGTCCAAGATCACCCAGCAAGCTTCTGTGGACAGAGGGGATTTGAAACTGGGAATCCCATATCCTGTAGGGGCCACGGTGGCTCAGAGGTTAAGACACTGAGCTGTAGATTGGAAGGTCTGTAGTTCAGCAGTTCGAGACTTGAGTGCCATGTGACGGAGAGAGCCCCAGCTCCTGCCAACCTAGCAGTTCAAAAGCAAGAAATTGCAGGTAGGTAAATAGATACCACTTTGGTGGGAAGGTAACAGTGTTCCACGCACCTCGGCGTTTAGTCGTGCCGGCCACATGACCACAGAGAAGTCTTCGGACAGTCCTGGCTCTTCGGCTTGGAAACAGAGATGAGCACTGCCCCTTAGAGTCCGATTTGACTGGTTTTTTTCAAGTAAGGAAACCTCATCCCACGTCCTAGGCCCTTTCCACACTCTCCTTTTAATCCATGTTCACTGTGGCGTCCTCCAAGCCATTCTGCACTAAAATCAAATTTAACCTTTTTATTCCAGGTTTTCTTCCCCCACTCTGCATTACGTTACCTGGTCCAAGTCTGGGTGATCTTGGACCAGAGAGCCAGTTTGGTGTAGTGGTTAAGTGCGCGGACTCTAATCTGGGGGAACCGGGTTTGATTCCCCACTCCTCCACTTGCACCTGCTGGATGACCTTGGGCAAGCCATAGCTCTGTACCAGCTGTTCCCTCAAGGACAGCTTGGGAAAGAGCTCTCTCAGCCCCACCTACCTCACAGGGTGTCTGCTATGGGGAGGGGAAGGGAAAAGGAGTTTGTAAGCCGCTCTGAGACTCCCTTGGGGAGTGGAGGGCGGGGTATAAATCCAATCTCTTCTTCTTCTTCTTCTTCTTCTTCTACCTCCCTTCAGTGGCTGGCCTGGTTTCAGCGCGCTGTTTTGGATGCTGTTTTGCTGCAGACATTGCCTTGACTCGAACACTGAGAAAATCCAGAGTGGCAGGCAAATGCAGAAAGGACCCTAGTCTGACTGTTTAACTAATGCACCCTGCTGGATCTGAGTGGTAGAACAGCACAGATAAACACTTCCCAATTTCTGCTGCATAAAACAATATTTATCATGAAGTATTTAAAAGTTCAAAAGGCGCTATATAATGTTGGTGTAGTGGTTAAGTGTGTGGACTCTAATCTGGGAGAACCAGGTTTGATTCCCCACTCCTCCACTTGCACCTGCTGGATGACCTTGGGCAAGCCATAATTCTGGCACAGCTGTTCTTGAAAAAGAGCAGTTTCTGTCAGAGCTCTCTCAGCCCCACCTACCTCACAGGGTGTCTGTTATGGGCAGGGGGAGGGGAAGGGGAAGGAGTTTGTAAGCCGCTCTGAGACTCCCTTGGGGAGTGAAGGGTGGGGTATAAATCAAATCTCTTCCTCTCTCTTCCTCTTCATTAGAACAACCCAAGATGGCCCTCAGGCTAACAATCTAAGCAGGCGCACAAGAAAAAAGGGACAGGCAGACAACGGTGGTGGTGGGGTTAAATTGCAGTCTCTGTGATCAGCAAATGCCTTTCTAACCCAATTCAAATTAAGCTCTTGCTTTTTGATTAAAAAAAGCATCCAGAAACATCCAGAGGGTTTAGACTATAGTGTGTCTTTACAGGCTCACCTTTCATGTGGCCCGCTAACAAGAAGGCTCCATACTTTCTCATGAATTCTATATCCTGTCACGCATCTTCCTGGATGATTTTAATTGGCAGCTATTTGGGGAGCCCAACGTGGCTGAATGGTGAGAAATAAACAAATGAAATTGGCAGCAATTAGTGGCGAGAGCTGAGGCAGCGTTAGGGGGCCATGGTGGTTAAGATAGTGCTAAGTTGCGTCAGGAAGCGAGAGGGCTCGGTAGTTTTGTCGCAACCAAGCAATGGCTGTGCTCCCTCACAAATAACCTATTTGGTACGGAAACTCACTCTGCTAATGACCGTTTTCTCCCAAGCTGAGTATCCCATATGCTCCAATTGATTATTTTGTCATTGTTGTCATTGTCGTTGCAAACGAGCAGCATTTGCATCTGTGCCTGTGACAGCATCCGTCAGCACATACATAGGGAGGTGGCTGAAAGCCACTCTTGCCACGTGCTCAGAACTTGCTGTATTGCCAGGTCTGTGGGAGTTCATCTCACAAATCAAGGAATTATGAATGGGGGCATCACGTCCTCATGATTCAAACCATCCCCACCAACAGGAACCCCCAAAGGAATGGAGACTGGCTTCGTACAACCATCAGCAGTCATCAGCGGCACCATGAGGGTGTCCAAACTCCAGACGGGTCTTGGAGTTCTCCTAAGATTACAACTGGTCTCCGGACTACAGAAATCAGTTCCCCTGGAGGAAATGGCAGCTTCAGGGGATTGACTCTGTGACATCACACCCCCAATGAGCTCTCTTCTCTCTCTTCCCCAAACTCTGCTGTTCCCAGGCTCCGCCCCCAAGTCTCCAGGAATTTCTCAAGCTGTAGATGTCAACCCTAGGTACCACTGTCACTGAATCTATAAGGACCAGTAACATCTGCTGCAGTGTTAGCAATTTAGGATGAAGTGATTAAAAGAGCCCAATTTTCCGTATCTCCTAGAGCTGCAGTAACCACCTTGTTTCCTGCCCAACATTCACTAGCCTGTTTGTATTTGTATTTTCTCTTATTCCATTCCTTTGTTGTTCCCAAAGTTCACTCTGCAATGTTCCACTCCTCCCGATATCCAGGTTGAACCAAAGAACTTGTAATGCATGATGCAAAATGATAGCCACTTTGGTCTACCTAAGGTATGGTATCCATTGTTCAGATCCAGCCCTTCTGTTTTTATTGTCTAACATCAGAGCACCACTGAAACAGCTGTAATGTACTTGCCATCATCTCAGGGTTGAGTTTATAGTTGTATTTGACTTTATTGTTTTATTCTAATGTTGTAACCCGCCCTGAGCCCACTTGAGGGAAGAGGGGGATAGAAAATGAATTAAATAAATAAAAAAATATTCTGCATGCGTATTTGGGGGCTGCTTTAAGTTTTGTTTAGTTCATTTGCCTCTCTACCCCCTCCATGTTACAGATGCAAATATGCAAACTGATAAACTGTCACCAAAAAAAGCAAAAGCAGTTTTGATGTGTTCCTCGGATTGTGTCAAGGTCCTTTTTAATGTGGGGTTTCGTTAACGCACGCTTATGCTTTTGCACAATGGCAAAGCTGCATTAATTGTATCTTGGTGTAAACATATATGCAGTCACATCAAGACTACTCTCTTGTGGTATTTTTTATCTGCGCATCCATGACCATTGGTGGAGGAAGGCATGAATGCTTAAAGGAACTCAGAGCGTTGGTACTTGAGAATCTGTGCATGATTCAGTTTTTTTTTAATGGAACACTGGAGAATTCTCGATGTATTGCTTCCATTTTGAAAGCAAGGCCAAGCAATTTAGAACTCCAAACTCTGGGGACAAATACAGATGAGGACTGTTTTGAAAGTATCCATAATCTCACTCTATTCACAGCTGTGCACGAGACCCTACCCGAAAGCTCTCAAACTGTGAGCAATGATGCTGGACACAGCATCAGTGAGGACAGGACTCTCTGAAGGGGACACAAAGATATATTGGGCATCTGTAGTAAACATGGTGAGGCTGGTTTAGAGCAAAAAAGAAATCATAATTTATTGCAGGAGTCCTTTAAGTCTGTGGAGGAAAGTAGGTGTCAGAGTCCCCAGATATCAGAAACCAACAACGTTCCTTAAGCAGGATCAGTTTATTGATTACAGTATTCTGTATTGCTCTAAACACTTCTCGTGTTAAGACTAATGTTACAAAGGAGGGAAGGGGTAGATATACCAGGTTCAAACAGGGGTCGTCTGGTGGGTACAAGCCAATAAGCAGCAGATTAGATTCGTGCTAAAAAGCAGTGAGAAAGCAGTGAGCGTCTCCCAATTCTCCAAGGTCAAGCCTTGTCAGAGCAGGAGATAAAGGATGCAGGAGAATCAAAACTTAGAATACCAGAGGCCGAGGCTGAGAACTCCCACATTTTCCACGGCAGCATAGCTGACAGTAGCCCAAACTGTTCTAAATAAACTGGCAAATTGGGACTGGAATTGATTTTGCTCTGGGAGAAACTGATATGCTCTTTTTGTATTCAGAAGTTCTAAACTACTTTGGGTAATGCGAAGGAGACAGCCTCTTCTATCAAATTGTGGAGTGTGATATCACTCTTATTCACAAGCGGGTTTAAATGAACAGTACACATTCTGCTTCATGTCCGCTGATGCTTTTGCTGCATCACACGCCCCATTTCCGTCTTGATCCCCCGTGAATTTCAGCAGAGTTCATTTGTCCAGTCTTGCACACCATCTTTGTTTCAGTAAGTATTTTGAATGCATTTGGTGTATCTATTTATTTATTAGAATACCTATCTCCTACCTTTCCTGGAAAAAAAAGGTGTCTAAAAAATTCCACAGTAATAGGACAAAACAATAAAATCCCATCAATAAGCAAGAATTGTACAATTATTAAAAAAATGACATCCGATTCAAAGATAAGACAATCCCCTCCCCCAAAAGCTATAAAACCTGTATATAAGTTGTAGAGGGTGGCCATATTGCTCTGCAGTAGAACACCTAGATTTGAGTCCAGTAGCACCTTAGGGTCCAACAAGATTTTCAGGGTATGAGCTTTCGAGAGTCAAAGCTCCCTTCGTCAGATATGAATCAGACTGGAGATCTTGGAGTCCCTCAAGATATGAATCAGACTTGAATCTTGTTGGGAGGGGTGTTTCAGATATGAATCTTGGTGGGAGGGGTGTTTCAAAGAAGGAGCTCAGGATGTGGAGGTACAATGAACACTGCCATCAGATAGATTAGAGCAGAGAAGAAATGCTTTGGGGCAGAAAATTAGCATCTGCAGTGAGATAAGAATCCTGTGTACCTATTCAGTCCTGGGGGGGGGTCCATTGTTCCGACTTTGAAAATGAACTCAGGTTCAATAATCTCATATAGAAATCTCTTAGGGTTGTCCCTCCTGGCAACTGCCGGAAGATGGGGAAGAGGAGGGGTTATGAGGAGAAAGAGAAAGGCCTAGGCCTCGTTGCCAGTGTCAGATAGGAAGTGATGTCATGCCAGCAAAGTCCAGTTGATGCTCTGTTATTTGGGAAAAAACTCTATGGTAAAACTGGCTTTGACCGTGGAGATTTTGTCCCAAAACCAGAGCGTTTCCTGGACATTGGTGGTGTGATGGCATCACTTCCTGTGTGACACTGGCAATGAGGCCTAGGCATTCTCCTTTCTCCTGGTCACCCCCCCCCCCCAGCTAATTGATCAGTGACTGGGGATACAAGACAGCAGAGGGGGACCGCTGCCTCCACTGGGGATGGTTTGGCAACCCTAAAATCTCCCCTTCAACCTTCTCTGTTTATATAAAAGAACTGTCAAATTATGGGTAACAGTTCTGCAAACAACTCAGTTTTGTACTGTCTTTTCAAACCAGTAAGGGAGACAATTTTCTGATTTCTTCCAGCAAGCCACTGCCAAGTAATAGGGCCTCAAAGGGCTGTGGAGGATCCTACGGGCCTGAGACTTCAAGGAAGGGGCAGATTAATATAACCATTTTGCAGTCCCTGTTCCCATAGTACTTGCATGATGTTAATATGTAACAGGATCTCATTATGCGTTCCCACCAAAAATCGGGAACAAACTAATGAAAAATGGCTTTAAAAAATGTACACGTGGGACTGGATTGTATGACATAGGCAACTTGGATCAGAAATCATAACGGAATTATTTGGGGACTTCCTCCTGGAAAACGATTTGGAACCATCGTTAACCACAAATTGTGGACCTTCTGAGCAAATTCTGCCCTGGAAGCGCCCTCTGGCTTTCTCTCTTCATTTCCACCAAGGTGGCTTCAGTCCTCTCACTGTGAAGATTCACCTGTCTGTCTTCAGTCATTCGTATCAAATGAGCAAACCAATTTACAGCAAATTAAATTGCAGAGAGATGAAGGTGAATCCAAAGGAAGCCATTATTTTTTAAAGTCTAGATTAGAGTCAACAAACCTTCTCAAAGGAAAGCCAGATCTGAACCTTCTTAAGGAAACCGAATATTCAGATTTGATTTCGGAAATTGGAATCGCTCTCTTTTTCCTAAGATTGAATCTCTAAATCAAATCTGCTTCCAAGATTTCCCCGCTTCCTTCAAATGACTCACCCTGGTCTCCTCTCAGTGTGTTCAATCTATTATTTCTTTTCTTTTAGAAACAAAGCACAACCATTTCCAGTAAATTCCCTTAATTAGTTAATGCTCTCAAAATGCTGTGTTCAGCCGCAGTGCTATATAATTGCAAACGACGGCTAATATAATTGAGCTGAACTGTGCTGCCGCTGCTCCTTGCATGGGGTGGTGAGAAAAATCACCTTTCCATTTAAAGTAGGGACAAGGGATTGTTTGCTCTCTCTTTCATTTCTTTTTAATTTTATCAGTGGTTTTGGTTCTTTGCTTTTCGTGGCTGGGTTGGTGGACTGCTTTGTATCCTGGAGCTGTTACATAACCTGGAGCCACAGTTTACGAGTGTTTGAACCAGCACCCCACAAATAAAGACACAACAATATAAGCATTATATTTGGTTTTATTAAACAGCTGATTGGCATCATCAAAATATTCACTCAGCATGTCCGGGTTGCAACTAAGGCAGCGTGCTAGGCAGCTGGCAATTGAGCAACAACCCCCCCCCCCCAGCCTGGCTCCAAACTTGGCCAGTCCTACCACTGGCTTTGTTAATCTCAGTAAAGGTAAAGGTTTCCCTTGCTCGAAAGACAGTCAAATACAACTCTAGGGATGTGGTGCTCATCTCCATTTCCAAGCCGAAGAGCCAGTGCTATCCAAAGACATTTCCATGGTCATGTGGCCAGTATGACTAGACACCAAGGTGCACAGAATGCTGTTACCTTCCCACCAAAGCAGTACCTATTTATCTACTTGCAGTTTCTTGTTTTTTTGCTGCTAGGTGGGCAGGAGGTGGTGCCAGAGACGGGAGCTCACTCCGTCATGCAGCGCTCGGGTCTCGAACTGCTGAACTACCGATCTTCTGGTCTGCAGTTCAGCGTCTTAACCACTTGAGCCGCTGCAGGCCCTTTGTTAATCTTAGCCTGCATCTTAAGAGTGCCAACAGATGCCAAGCTTCTCCCCCTAATCAGCATGCCATTCAAGAAATTCAGGGTTTGGTTGATGCTGCTCGGCAACAAAAGTAGACCCAAACTAAGGCTGCCAACCTCCAGGTGGGGGCTGGAGATCCCCCAGAATTACATCTGATCTCCAGATAAGAGAGATCAGTTCCTCTGAAGAAAATGGCTGCTTTGGAGGGTGGACTCTCTGGTATTATACTGAATTCCCCTCCCTCCCCAAACTCCACCCTCCCCAAACTCCAGCCCTTGCCTCAATTTAATTATTTCTTTTGAAAACTTTGTTTTCCTTGTCTTTTTGTAGCTGTTTTAAATTGGGCTTGGGGCTTCCTGAGTTGTTTTGGGAGCCGTCATCGGTAGAAAGGTGGAGAAAAGAGTGTTCTAAAAAAGTAATTATTCATTTCCTTCCCTGCAGTCTCCAGCCATTGACTCTCAGAGAATATGTTGGAGAGAGAGAGATGTGTCTTGTCTTTAAAGGGCGTACTTCTGTACATCTGGGCATGAAAGCTACAGTCCCCTGCACTGCATTAACTGCCATTTCACCTGCTGTAGCTCCTGAGTTGTATCTTTGGATGGCTGATAACACATTGAAGGGAAATTCTTTATTTCTAGTGTGGGTTGGGGGGGGGGGGGGGAAGGTGGCATGGTACGGCCCAGTCTCATCAGCTTTTGGAAGCTAATCAGGGACAGCCCAAGTTAGTACTTGGAAGGGAGGCCACCAAGGAAGACTTTGCAGAGACAGGCAACTGCAAAGCACCTCTGCTTCTCATTTACTTTGAAAGCCCTTGCTGGGGTTGCCATAAGTCGGCTCTCACTTGATGGCACTTTACACACATTCACACACACAAACACACACAGCGTGTGTTCTATCAAAGAAAAAAAAAAACCCTCTTGACTTTGAATTCCATGTACCAGTGACACCACCAGTGACAGCAACATAAAAGAATGCAGCATACAGAGTATAGTCTTCAGCATTGTATCATTGGCAGGGAGGGAATCTGGGAAATGGGCCTAAATATGAGGCCAGAGGTATTGCAAGCACAGGGCTGTTTTGATCAGGAGAGTGCTGGAGACTGTGGAAGTGGGGAAGAAGACTCAGCGTAACCACCAACGGCCTTATCTTTCCAACAGCTGAACTGCCTTTATTTTTTATATTTATTGATTTATATCCTGCTACTCTCCCAAATAAGGGGCTGCGGTGGCTCAGAGGTTAAGATGCTGAACTGCAGACTGGAAGGTCGGTAGCTCAGCAGTTTGAGACCCAAGTACTGCGTGATGGAGTGAGCCCCTCTCTCTGGTCTCTGTATGTAGTTTTATTAGAAGATGACTCAGGGGGTGCATTCAGACGTGCACATTTGAGCCTTTTCAAAACGTTTCAAAACGGATCAAATGTGTGCGATCAGACAGCCACAGCTGCCTCCAGTCCCGAGCAGTCACTTACCATATCAAATTCCAGAGCAAAGCATAGCATTTTTGAGACCAGGTCCCGAGGTGGTTTCTCCCGTGCTCTTCCAGCTCAAGCTGCGTTTTCCGCTGTGTGATTGCAGAGCCGTTGTCAAGCCACTTCTGAGTCTTTAATCCCCCCCCACACAGAAGCCCCTGGCTTCCGCTTTTTGCCTGCCATTTTTTTGTGCATTGGCAATTTGCGCATAAGTGCTTCTCCGCCTTTCCATATATTTTTTTTTAAATGGCCACTATTTCTGCCTTTGGGATCCCAAGGAGGCCAGTTTCGGGGGGGAAAGTTTAAAGGGCCGCATTCTTTCAGGGCGGGGAAGTCACAGTCCTTGTGTAAACTGAGAGGCTTTGCTCTCCTGCTTCTGAGCATGTGCAAGACTGTATTTTCAGATACTTGCTTATGCGCATGTGCAAGCAGCAAAAAAAAAAAAATTAAAAGCCTGACACATGCTTCCCTGAAGATGCCAGGGAACTGCTTGAATGTGCTTCAAAGAGTATTTTCGAAGAGTGAGTGTGATTGTGATGGTCCAGATCAGGGCGTTTTGAGCCGGCACCAGCACGCCATCTGAATGCCCCCAGGATGAAGTAGTTAAAACTTCTATGATTAAATGGGTGCAGAATCTGGGTTATAACATTCTTTTTGATCAATGGGCCCAGGTATGGAAAACAAATATAAAAATTACAAAAGCAGTCTCCTACAAAGAAAATATATATAAAATGTTTTATAGATGGTATATAACACCAGCTATGTTAGCAAAATTCTACCCCAATTTGTCAAGTGACTGTTGGAAATGTAAAAAACTCCATTGGGACATTTTGCCATATGTGGTGGATGTGTGATAAGGTTAAGAAATACTGGGATTGGATTCATAGAATGCTACGAAAAATGTTGGAAACTACCATACCTTTTACTTCTGAACTGTTTTTATTGAATATTAGACCTGTAAAAATGAGGGCTTTTATTTGGTTATTCATGTATTAACAACTGCTGGAATACTATATGCAAAATATTGGCGAAGAGAAGAAACACCTATTAAAGAAGAGTTTATAAACAAAACACTGGAAACTGCTGAAATGGACAAATTAACTTTATTTCTGAAAGGGTTACAAGAAGAGAAATATAAAAATTCATGGTCCAGATTTTATGCATGGCTGGAGAACTAAATAAACTGAACTCAATCAGACCTATATACTCCATGCACAATCAGAGTCAATATACTATATAAGCAATGACTGTAGACCATTTGAAATATAATTTTGTTTTTTAGGTCAGTTTATCAAACTTTTGCTTATTCATGAATTGAAATTTAGATATCATGAGAAATACTGTCAAATTCTTTCTTAAAACACTTTGTCCTCCACATGTTTTATGTAACCTTTGTGTATGTATGTCTTGTTTGTCTGTCAGAAATTTTAAAAAATTACTATTAAAAAAATAAACTGAGGGTTTGTTTGTTTGTTTATTGTTTGCATTTTTATCCCGCGTTTCCAGATAGCTGGCTCAAGGTGGCTTCCAGCAATAGAATACCATCAAAATGGTTTACAATTTTGAAGTGTAAAAATAAGCATATCAGAGTTAAAACAACATATACATATAAACAACGAGTACTGGCGGCAATCAGAGATTCTCATGGTGAAAGCGGCAGCAAGAGGTTCGGCCCGTGGTTCCGGGGCGATGTTATCCTGAATTCCCCTGGTGGCGGCTTCTAATCGAAAGCCTGGCGGAAGAGCTGCATCATACAGGCCCTGCAGAACGGTAATAAGTCCCGCAGGGCCCTGCTGTCTTCCAGGAACTCGTTTCACCAGTACGGGGTCGCCACCAAGAAAGCCCTGGCCCTAGTGCTGGCCACCCGAACCTCTTTCGGACTGGGGAAAGTCAAGTATATTAGGACCTATAATTTTTTTTCTTAAATATTATGCAATAAATACTTGCATTTTTGTATAACTGATATATGCTTACAGTCTATACTCATTTATTTAAATATTGGGCCCTTTAATTTGGACTCATTTAACCTTCTAAGTTCTTAATTCATTGTTTTGGGTTAAGTTTTTTCTTCCCCTCTTTTTGTTCCTGTGACTTGGTGTTGGGGATACAGGGGGTTGTAACGTTTCATACACTGTTACATCATTTTTGATTTTTTTTAAAAAAAACTTAGAAGTGACATAGTATAGCTTAGGAATCACCACAACCTCTATGGTACAACCAGGACTTTTTTCCCCCCAAGAGATGTAGGAACTCTCAAGAGGGAAACGAAGTTTTCAGTCTGTATACTGGACTGTACTTTAAAACATTTTAAAAATGATTTTGTCAAAGAGGTTCCGGAACTCCATTATGGCACGTTCCCCCAGAAAAAAACCCTGGAAAACCATAGAGTTTCTAGCAATACCTAGAGCTAAGAGCACAAATCACGCTGCAGGGTTTTTTTGTCCTCCCATCACTACTTGGAGGAGTGGTGGGCAACTAGACCTGTGGGAGGGGGATCAGGCTGGGGAATAAACAACCCCCCTCCACACTTGGATCTCATCCCTGATTTTATCATCGTTCAAATCATGACACAATACCTTGCATTTATCCCTGGTTATAACAGCATCCGTTTATCCCAGGACAAGTGTGGGGCAAAACCAGGGTGACCTCAATGTAATGTGGAAACAAAAAATACCCCGAGATGATTACAGGGATGAGCTCGCGTGTAGTGTAGAATGTAAGTTTGGGGACAGAGTTGAACCAGGATTTAAGGTCTAGTGTGGAAAGCACCTTACAGACACCTGAAGAGGAATGACCTTATAAGATTTGTAATGCAGCTCCTAGTTTAGGTGGAGAGAGGGGATTTCAACATGAACGTAACTTCCAAACTAGAAGCCAATGGGTAACTGTTGCTTACGCCAACCTTTCCAGAAGCCCCCAGTTTGGTCTGCATTGGGGTGGTAATTGGGAGGAGGCATCTTGTCCTCCTCCAGAAAACTTAGCCAAAGAAGGAGCTGGTATTATCCTACTATTCTTTTTAAAAGCAAAAACAAAACAAAACACACACACCAAAAAACATGTTTAAGTGGTCCTTTAAAAATTTGCAAATTGGGTTTACAGGATGAGCGGGCAAAGTCAAGGCACAGATTCCCTGTCAAATAGACTGGCTCACGAAGGCAGTGTAGAAGCATGACCCCCATTACAGCACACTTAGGCTGTTTGTGCTTCCTCCCAATGAAAATGCTGCGCCTCCCAAGCCTGACAGCCCTTCCTGACCCCTCGGTACTGGGTGGGTGGTTTGGTGAATTCTGAATTATTTGCTCCTGTTGCCAAGTGCCATTGTGCCTTTGGGGGGGGGGCTTCAATTACATTGCTTTGGAGTAATTACATGGCTTGCTCTGCTGCACAGAAAAGATCTCAGGCTGACAGACCGACTAACAAGGGCAAGCAATGGCTACAACCTCTCCAGCACCCATGGAATTGCAGAGAGTGTTCGCTGATGCAGGATGGAATACACTGATCGAATACACTGCCATAGTCAGCCAAAGCAAGAAGCCACAGCCTTTAGAGATGCTCCATGAATCCCTATATTAGCCTCCCCTAGTGGCTCCAGTGGCTCAAGTGGTTAAGACACTGAACTGCAGACCGGAAGGTCAGTAGTTCAGCAGTTCAAGACCCGAGTGCCGCATGATGGAGTGAGCTCCTATCTCTGGCCCCAGCTCCTGCCAGCCTAGCAGTTCGAAAGCAAGAAACTGCAAGTAGATAAATAGGTACCACTTCAATGGGAAAGTAATAGTGTTCTGTGCGCCTCGGCATCTATTTCATGCTGGCCACTTGACCATGGAAACATCTTATGACAGTGCTGGCCCTTTGGCTTGGAAATGGAGATGAGCACTACATCCCTAGAGTCATATTCGACTGGCTTTCAAGCAAGGGAAACCTTTACCTTTACCTTTTACTAGTCAGAGAATGCCACAAAATAAATATTTCATTCTGTGAACATGAACAAAAAGTGTGCATCTAGAAGATGGCTGTCAAATCTCAGTTGTAAATATTGTATTTCTGACTTCAGTGGTGTACTTACGGCATTCACAGCAAGAGACATTCAGAAGTGTTTTGCAATTGCCTGCCTCTGCATAGTGACCCTGCGTTTCCTTGGTGGTTCCCCATCCAAGCACCGACCAGGGCCGATCTTCTTAGCTGATCGGATGAGATTGGGCTAGCCTAGGCTATCCAGGTTAGGGTGTTTCTAAGTTTAGTTTTTTCATTAAGTTAAACCGTCAAGTGAGGGTGAATGAGTGAGCTGTTGACCTTTGTTTCCCTTTTGTAGGAATGGTTTTCTTTTTCAGCTTTTTGCAGTGGGTTTTATGGACTGGATCACATGTGCTGGATTGTTTTTCATATTGCAGTCAGTGTTCCCTCTAAGCTGCATTAGTGTGAGCTAGTTCACAGTTTTTTAACCTCCAGCTTTTTGTCTTAGCCCAGGAAGAATGGCTCCAGAGCAAACTGATTTATGCAGTAGCCAAATCGCTTGCTCACAGATTTAATGCCAGTAGCTCACAAAGCAGAATTTTTGCTCACAAGACTCCACAGATTAGAGGGAACATTGCAGTGTATACATATGCAATCTATGTTATTTCTGTGGAGATAAGGGGGGATATAAATGTTGTAAATAAGTAAGCTTTGGTCCATGGAGTAGGATTTCTCACTCTCCCATGGCTGCCTCTCGTATCTTCTCAGATGCTGGCCATGGAAGAAAAGGGGAGTAGCACTGAGAGGAGCTGGAAGTACCCAGCAGGAAAGAGGCAGTGGTAAACATTACTCCACCTTCCAGCCACAGAAATTGTCTCTAGGATCCCAGTCAGACTGTACAACCTGACAGACCCATATGGCTGCCAACCTCCAGGTGGGGCCATGTTGGCAAAGTGTAGATATGCAGTAATGTGGAGCCCAAGCTTAAAAAAAAATGTTGGTTTATTAAGAAGAGAACAAACTTTGTAAGAAGGAGGAGGGGGAGAGAAGTCTAACTGTCTAGCTATCTAGGAGAGAGTCAGCAGACTAACAGTTCTCAGCCAGGGCAAGGAGTAGAGCAAGAAGGCAGCTAGAGTGGGATTTCCGGGTCCTTCCTGAAATCTTCTGCCTTGTGTGCTTTGCATGCACAGCACAATGACATCGCCTGGAAGTGACGTCATCATGTCACCAATGTTGGGGGGGTGATGCTCTAGTTTTTGGGCAAAACTCTATGGTTTTTTGTCCTCAAAACTGTAGTTTGCTCAAAAATTAGAATGTCACTCCCCTGACGTTGGCAACACGATGACATCACTACTGGGTCATTGCATCAGGGACATTGCATGGTGAGGTTCCTGTCTGGGGGTGGGGTCCCTCCACTAGCCAGATGGCCAGCAGTGGATCAGAGCCCCCAAAAGTGAGGGAACGCTTGCTGAAACCTGGGGCTGGGAACCCTAGGAAGGAAACCCAACTGAGCCAATCAGGAGACAGGAAGGAGACTATTTGAAAATAGCAGGAAGTTCCTAATCTCACTATACTAACTAGTTGTCCCTTCTGCTGCCCTCTACAGGATGTTCTTGGCATCTTCTCTATCTATGCACAATAGACCTTGCTTATTCCAACAGGCCAGGACTGATCTCCAGACTGTTTCTCTGGAGAAAATGGTAGCTTCATAGGGCAGAATGTATGGAATATCATAGATTCTATGTGAAACCCCTCCTCAAATTCCCCTAGGCATTGCCCCCAAAACTTCAAGAATTTCTTAAGCCAGAGCTGACAAACGATTAAGTACATACTCTTGAAATGCTGCAGATTTTAAACTACACATGAACTACTCATGAAGTTCCTGGAGCATATGTAGTCTAGTAAATGGTAGGCAAGCATCAACAGTGATTACTAAGTCTAGGGATTCCAGCCTCCAGGTGGGACCTGGGCATCCCCCAGAATTCCAGCCCATCTCCAGACTACAGGGGTCAGTTCCCCTGGAGCAAATGGATGTTCTGAATGGTGGACTGTATGGCACTGTACCCCACTGAGGTCCCTGTCCTCCTCCAGCTCCACCCCAAATCTCCAGGAGTTTCCCAGCCTGGATCTGGCAACCCTACCCATCCATCTCCTGTTGGTGGCTGGGGAGACCTGGCAACTCTAAATCCAGCCACCATAGTGAATGCCACCACCTTTGCCAAGGCAGTACCAGTCAATATACCTCATATTTGAAATTGTTCACACATCATTCATGCGATCCTTTGAAATGTTTAACTCCAGGGGAAACAGGCACTGTGAACAGGCTAGATTCCGTTTCCAAACACATTATTAGTGAAGACCACGACAATGTCTTTGCTTGGAACAACCCTGATGGAAGGAACCCCAGAGCAAGAGTCATGTGATGATGTAATTTTCTCCTACAGAACAATCTCTCCCTGCTCCTGAGATCCAGTCAGAGTTCTGAACAGTATCATATAGCAAGTAATTGAATTCTTCACTTCTGTAAACATCGTTGGCTCACAGGGACCCCCTTGAAAGGTCAGAAAGATTTTCTGAAAACCTTCTTCTGTCCTGGCAGCTTCCTCCCAAAATGAAATACCAGAAGAAGTCCCAAGGCAGAGGAAGACGTTCCGACACTGTGTCCTGGCAAAGACACACAGTATATGACAATAGAGATTGCTTTATTTACTGTAGGGGGACGAAGCAGAGGCCGCCTCCTGAAGTGTCTGGGAGAAAGCTGTGTTGTCTGCAAACATCACAGATGGTGCCAATCTTCCCCACTTAATATGGTTGCTGTGAAAGATTTCTCAGGGAAGACTGAAAACTGTATCATGAAAAAGCAGCTTGGCAAGGTCTGGTGGCAATCCCTAGGAGACGCATCCTTATTTGGGTTTGGATTTGGCTGATATTCATTACCTTGTGGGGTTTTCAATGTTATTTCGTAATGTTGCATGCTAATTGTCGCTATCTATTTGGGTGACATTTGCGTTGATTTCAATCCGCAGGGCTGAGAACTCCAAAATGAACATGATTGACATTTGAACTTATCTCGAGCGAACGGTTCATTTGCACACAAGTCGAATGTTTCATTAGATCACGGTGATATTCTTGCTTGAAGCTTGTACCAAATGCCTGCAGGCAAACAAATGGGTGATGATGAAGGAATTCCCACCCCTTTCATCTTTTCCCACTGCTGGGGTCCTGATGCAATTGGGGAGGGGGAGGGCAATTTCCAGAGAATAGTTCAGGTAGGAGACAAAACTTCCCTTTGGTACTAAAGATGTTTGCCCACAAAACTTCAGCTCAGCCTTCACGAGTGGCTCCTTGGTCTTACCAAATTGGTCCCCATGTTGATGCAATATTGATGTGTGGGGGGAACAGGAAATACAAATGTCTGCCACTTCCTGTACCTCTATGGCTCTTCTCCCCTAGAGAGGTGCACAGGCTGTTCTTGCATCAGGCGACTGGCCATACTGACCCTTTCCTCTTGGAGACCTCCAGATAATAAAGTCAACTAACCCTCCATCGAATGGCATTCCTCATCTTTGAAGGCCTTGCCTACGATGATGCAGCTCACTGCGTACCCAGAGATAATTAGGGCAACTTATTTAAAACTTACGACCTAATTAGTGCTTTTAATGGTCATTAATTACACAAAGAGCAACAAAGCCGTTACAGCTTCCAAGCGGCCACCTTCCAAGGCAAGGTTCAGGTATTTTCCTGGGCCTGCAAAGGAGAGTTGCTCGCTAGCTTCAAGTCTAATTAAACCAAATTGTCCCCAGTAATTATAAGCAATGTGATTTTATTTATCTGGTTTAATTACCAGGGCCTTTACACAGTCTTTGACCTGGCACAGTGGCAAAGAGGACAGAGGGGAGATTAAAACACCATCCATCAATGTGGGAGCCTTGTAGAATTATGGTCCTCGGTGCCAAAAGGTGACACAAGCCGGAGAGTGGAATGAAAGGGAAAGAACGTTTGAAGAACAGAATGATGAATTTTCCTGGTAGGTGGGAACAGGATATGTACCCAAAAAGGCTGCCTCAAAAATTACCCTGAAGTTCAGTCTGACCTGTTATTTAAACCACCATACGTTTATTTAAAAAAAAATCATTAAAATGCACCAATGCATAAAAATCAAAACCAGTTTACAGAGCAAACAAGATGTCCAGTTCATAAATGAAAACCAAATGAAGAAAGAGAATGTACACAGTTATAGTTATTACTTTCTGATCCATTTATTTCTACCTTCTTATGGGTTTTTTAAAAATGCAGCCAATTGTTGACCATTTTTGTCATCTAAAATATCCTTCGAATTTCTGAATTGCTGTTAGTTTGACTGTTGATAACAATTCCCATGTCTTTAAGAGCCATTCTAATTTATCAGGCAATGCTAGTTGCTTCTCATAATGGGCAATCACGATAGATTTTGATGTAAACCAGTCACAGGATTTCCAACCTCCAGGTGGGGGCTGGAGATCTTGCATATTACAGCTGGTCTCCAGACTACATAAATAGCTTATTTATTTGTTATTTATTTAGAACACATATTCCACTTCTCCTGGAGAAAATGCCTGCTTTGGAAGGTGGGCTGCAGGGCATCATACCCTACCAAGGCTCTTTGCCTCCCTAAACTCCACTTTCCCAGGCACCACCCTCAAATCTCCAGGTATTTCTGAACCCAGAGTTGACGACCCCATGCCCAATACAATTGGCTGATACTGAGTTTACTAAAGAAACATTCATGACATGGTTGCCTCCATCCCCATTAAAAAAAGCATGATGCTGCAGTCATGTGTGAGTTTCCCTTGGCTCATTCTTCAGGTCCCCCCCCCCCAGCTATTGTCCCAGTGAAGCTGAGGTCTCAGAGTTGGGAGGGAGGAGATTACTTCACCTCTGTTAGCCTGCTCCCGGTCTCTCTGTCTCTCTGGCACAGACTTAGACTACCATCCTCCTCGACCTCAGTTATTAGTCCCTTTTTATGATCATTCCTCCCTGGAGGTGCCTCCCCTCTCCCTCCTGTTCTCTTGGGTGAGTGGCAAAGCTCTCTGTCTGTCTCTCCCCCCCCCCCCCCATCTTCTCATTGGTTCTCCATCTATTCCTTTAAGAGCCATTTTCCTTGTTGCCTTTCCTTCCCCACTTCCTCCTCCCTCTTTCCCTTATCCTGGCCCAACCCTGTGAAGGCTCTTGCCTTGAGGATTCAGGAGTCCTGCCCTGTAACTCCTGTCACCCAGGATAGGCTCCACAGGGCCTCAGGGGGCAGAGCATTATTATTCTTCAGTTGGCCTTCCCTAGCCTTTCCCAGTGTTGTCACAGCCAGTTCTCCTCTTCAGACAGGAGGAAGTCATTTGGTGTAGGTTTGCTCCTCTGCAGTTAGCTCGGGAACACCCAAAGCCAGCTGTGAGCTCCTGGGTGATGTGGCCAGTCCTCTTCTCCCAGAGAGAGGGAAGCAGTGGGGGCTGGCCTGCTTCTCCATGGGTGGCTTGGAGATGTCCAAAGCCAGCCATGAGCCCCTCGCCTACAGAGAGCCCCTCAGTCAGGGCTTGGAGCTGCCTGTTTCCAGCGGTTTTGTGGGTGGCCCCACGGTTTTGGGTGGGGTGTGAGTCACTCTCAATGGGGTCAGGGTCTTTGCCAGTTGCTCCACCAACTTGGAATAGTTTGGGACCAGACACCATGATAGGATTTATACAAAGATTGTATTATGTAGATAGAGTACCTTATATAGAATACAGATTGTGAAGAAAATTATGGGTGATAGATTTATGGTTTTGCCTCATTTGCAGTATAGATCTATGGCCACTAGTTCAGTTGGCTTTATGAGGCGATTAGAGACATTCCTGGAGGATAGGCCCCCTCAATGGTCATTCGACATAGAGGCTAAACAGAATCTCCATGTTGGAAAGCAGTGTCCTTCTGAATACCAGTGGTAGGGAACAATGATGAGGGGAGACTTTGGCCTCCATGTCCTGCTTGTAGACCCTCAAAGGACATCTGTTGACCATTGTGGGAAACAGAATGAAGCACTAGATGGATCGTTACCAACACGGCTGCTCTTAAATTCTTATGTGGTTTATTTCTGTGAGGACAGTGTTGAAGAACAGTGCTGATTCTGTTTTAAAGGACCTTTATAAAATTCTGGCAGTTATTACAATCCTTCTGTTAATTTTTTCCCCATCTTTATTGTTTTTCTCTGTATCACCCTCAGGGATCTAGCCTTTATGAAGCTTTGCATCTTGCTATCTCTGAATAGATCTTCTTCCTCACCTCCATCTGCCTTCAGCCATTTTGCCTCCTCCACTTGCTCCTTCTCAGCTACCCATTTCTGTGTCTTTCTAGAGTGTTGCTCAGAAAAAGCCTCCTTATCTGTTTTGGTCAAGTCAATTCTTACTCCTGCTTTAAGCCTCGCCCAGCACTGGAGTAAGCCATTAAGCAAAATAAGAACATGCTTAGGGCACCAAGGGAAAGGGGGGCACCACAGAGGGGTTTTTGCTTATATTGTTAATTGCAACTTAGTATTACATATTTTTAAAAAGTTTATATTTAATAGAGATGGGCACAAACTGAAAAATCCTGGTCTGCTTCACCCTGAATCGAACCCTGAACCAACCAAGCAAAAAATTCCTGAACCAAATCAGCCAGTTTGGACCCCCTTTCTCGTGGCTTAGGGGGAAGGGATCACACAGGGTTAAATGACTGGTAGCCAGGGGTCCGTTGGGGCCGGAGTGAGGCAGAGCAAAGCTCCGCCAGCTCAGGACTGGCCAGTAGGGCAGCCACGGGCTGAATCAGATTCTCTAATCAGATTCTCTAATCAGATTCTCTAATCTGATTCAGCTCGCCGCCGAAATTCGGCGGCAATTTTAAAAGCCACTGGAGGGGAGGGGGGTTGAGGGAGAGGCTCCAAACTTGCAGGGTAGCTGCCGGGGCCTCTCTTCGAAATGCCCACCAAGTTTCAAGAAGTTTGGACCAGGGGGTCCAATTCTACAGGCCCCAAAACAGGTTGCCCCCATTCCCTCCATTGTTCTCTATGATAGGAAAAAAGTTAACATTTTTTCCCTCCATAGAGAACAATGGAGGGGATGGGATAATCTGTTTGGGGGCCCATAGAATTGGACCCCGTGGTCCAATCTTCTTGAAACTTAGTGGGTATTTCGAGGAGAGGCCCCGGCAGCTTCCCTGCAAGTTTGGAGCTTCTCCCTCAAACCCCCTTTCCTCCAGCCCTTCATATACCCTATGAGTTTTTGCCATTGATTTCAATGGCCCATAGGGTATAATGGGGCTGAAACTGACATTCCCTTTCTGACACACTTCTGGTGATGTCAGGGGGCGTGGCATACGCTAATGAGTTATGCTAATGAGTTATGCTAATGAGCTCCTGCACCTCTTTTTCTACGGAAGGACCCCTGCTGGTAGCTATTTCAGTGCTCCATTTCGCCCCCTTCACTTTCAAGCCCATCCAGTTCTCCGGCTGACTCTCCTCTATCTGACCTCCAAGTTTGGTGAGGATTGGATTTATGGGGTTCGATTTATGGCCCTCCAAAGAAGGTGCCCCAGGAAAGTGCTTTCTGAGAAAATAACCATCTGTCATTTCCTAAGAAAGCACTTTCCTGGGGAAACCTTCTTTGGAGGGCCATAATTTGAACCCACTCCTCGAACCCAATCACTTCCTCACCAAACTTGGAGGTCAGGTAGAGGAGAGACAACAGGAGATCCTGCAGGAGATCCCCTGAGAGCTTTGTGTCTCTAGCTTGCAAAGGATCTGTTCTATGCACTCCTGGACCTTCTGAACCTGCACCTGGCAAAATGACACCCTGTCATTGATAGGCACAGGTTCAGAAGGTCCAAGAGTGTATAGAACAGGTCCTGTGCAAGCTAGAGACATCAAAGTCGCAGGTGCTCCTCTACATGCCTTCCAAGTTCTCTCTCCCCTCCCCCCGGTTGCTTTGAAGTTGGGTAAACATTTAGAAACAGTCTGTCTTCGTGAACCACAATCTGGCCAAAATTCATCATGGACTCAATTTTTTGAGCCAGTTTGTGCTCGTCCCTAACCAGAAGTGGTATCACGGCATCACATGAAACTGTAGGAGTCACCCAAAATGGTTATGCAGCTGGGAGTGACACCACAGCATTGCAATGCAGGATGCTGTTAGGGTTAGTCTTTGCCCTCCCATCTCTGGGGTTGCCACAAGGGCTGTCAACCCTAGTGTGTGTAGACATACCTATTAGCTAATAACTCTACCATTACACACTGAAATGGAGACAATAAACACATCTCCTGGACCTTCTGAACCTGCAACTGGCAAAATGACCACCTGTCACTGACAGGCACAGGTTCAGAAGGTCCAAGAGTGTATAGAACAGGTCCTGTGCAAGCTAGAGACATCAAAGTTGCAGGTGCTCCTCTACATGCCTTCCAAGTTATCTCTCCCCTCCTTCCGGTTGCTTTGAAGTTGGGTAAACATTTAGATTGAGTGGAAACAGTCTGTCTTCGTGAACCATAATCTGGCCAAAATTCATCATGGACTCAATTTTTTGAGCCAGTTTGTGCTCGTCCCTAACCAGAAGTGGTATCACGGCATCACATGAAACTGTAGGAGTCACCCAAAATGGTTATGCAGCTGGGAGTGACACCACAGCATTGCAATGCAGGATGCTGTTAGGGTTAGTCTTTGCCCTCCCATCTCTGGGGTTGCCACAAGGGCTGTCAACCCTAGTGTGTGTAGACATACCTATTAGCTAATAACTCTACCATTACACACTGAAATGGAGACAATAAACACATCTACGCTGAGTGGCAGTGGCTGTCCAGCAAAGAAGCTCTTCGCCATCCTTCCCTTCAAAGATCCATGAACTATAGATGCCAGAGAACGAACCTGGCACTTTCTGCAACCAAAGTATGTGCCACTGAGTTGTGGCCCTCTTTTTATGAAGTTCACATACGTTTACATAGACCACTGGTCCACCTACCAGATCATCAGATTGTCCGTTCTGATGGGAGCAGCTCTCCAAGGCTGTGTTGTGGCTTTTCCTGATGAGTCTTCTGTGAACTGTTGAGCGGGAAGTCATTGGGCAATAAGATACTGAGCGATATCCATGCACTTACACATTGGCCTTAAAACAACATCTTCAGCACCATTATTACTATTTTGCTTTGATCTCTTGATTCTCCCACGGCTGTCTGCATCACCGCTGAATTTCACTGGCAAAACTCTCTAAGGGGCAATGCATCAGTCTTTTGACATTTAACTCTGCTCTCGCTGTCACTTGTTGCATTTTGCAGACGGGCCAGCTTCCATTGATCAGATCTTCATCCAGATACAGCTTGCACTTTATCATCTGCACATTTCCATGACTGACTGACTTAACACAAGACAGTCTATGGAAACAACCTGGTGAATATTAAGCCCTCTGGGGACGCCACACTCTGATCATTCATAAGCATCAAATCTCAGGATCCAAAACATCTCCAGAAGAAGTGTAAGCACCAGCGACTGGTTACTTTCATCCTGTGAAAAGGAGGCTGTGTCCACTGAGAATTCTGAAGCTTCCCACAAAGATGAGAAAACTGATGGGACTGCAGAGGCTTTGCCCACTTTTCTCCAGCCATTGTTCCTCTGGTGTCCCACCAATGTTCTCCTGGCCACCATTTCCCCTCTATTGTTCCTCTGACCACCATGCCCCCCCCCCAACAGTGTTTGTTTATGCTCATTAGCTCTCCCTATACAGGCTAACTGTTAATGGACAGCCAAGTTGTTCGCCTCCCTCAACTTCACCACCTTGTTTACAGGTTGGAAAGAAAAGGATTCTCCAATGTTGGGGGGCGTTACAAACACAGCAGATGTGTCCATTCCAGTAATCCTGCTCTCCACTGCTAGTGGGCACCATTTTCCTTGTGTGTTTTTGTCAGCATTTGCAAGTTCTCTCCCTGAAGTCATGGAAGAATTTGCGTGTTTGTTTATGCATGCTGATATCCTAGCTATTGTCAGCTATGCTGCCATGGAGCATGTGGGAGGGGGGAGTTCGCCTCTGGTATTCTAAGTTACAATTCACCTGCATCCTTAGTCTCCTGCTCTGGCAAGGCCTGACCTTGGAGGCTTGGGAGAGGTTCACTGCTTTCCCGCTGGGAACTAAAAGCTATTAGTTTTAGTGCGAATGTATCCTGTTGCTTATTGGCTTGTATTCATCAGAAGACCCTTGTTTGAACCTGGTATATCTGCCCCTTCCCACCCTTGTGACAGTAGTCTTAACACGAAAAGTGTTTAGAGCAATGCAGTATACAGAATCAATAAACTGATCCTGTTTAAGTAATGCTGTTGATTTCTGATATCTGGGGACTCTTACAGCTATTTAGTTAGAGACCCAATGGCAGACCATAAACCTATTTTCTGCCATTAACATGCATAATTTGTTAGGTTTGGGATTCTCCAATTGGATAATCAATAGATCAGAAGATGTCCCAGGGGTGGAGGCTTAGAAAGTTTATTGCTCTTTGTTCTAACTCTCACCTGGGGCCAGCACACATGTGTTTTTAGACTTTAGAGAGTTAGCATGTAGGTTAGAACAGTCAGAGGCCCAATCTGCATCTAGCATTTGTTCCTCTGTCTTACCAAACCCTTGGTACAACAGAAATTCCCATCTGCATTGCATGCCCCTTTCATTTTGATTGATTATAGGATTTTATGGCAGTGTCCAGCCTGCATGCCTCTTTTATTTTGGCTGCATTCAGACTGGCAGTTTGGCCCAGTATAGGCACCTTTCCCAAATGGATTGAATGGGTCCGTTCACACAGCCACAGCTGTCAGGTGTCCCCCGGGTGTACTCACCCCGTCAGAGGATGACTTGGAGTCAGGTTAAAAAGCCACCACCTCCGAAGTGGAGTTTTTGTATCCTCACACATTCATCATGCATGGCCGGCTGTCTGAACATGTGGGATGTGCTACAATAGTGTGGATGCTTTCCCGTGGGATGTCTCCATGGGTAACCCGCAGTAGGGTGTGCTGCGTGGCTGATATGTCCTGCAACATTTTAAACTGGGTTAATTAGAGTCGGCACTATATCGCAGCAAGCTGCCGGTCTGTCTGATGCCAAAGTTTTATCTCTCAGTTTTATGGTGGCTGTCGGCACAGATATATGGCTGTTTTATGGCCATTCAGGGGTGTCTCTGCAGTCAGTGAGGCATTGGCCTGGAGTATTTTAATGTGGTTTTGAGCCGCATCTTTTTCTGTTCCAGTGTGGGTTTGGTAAAGCAACAGAGCGAATGCTAGATGCGGATTGGGCCAGAGAGGATGTTAATCCTTTGTTTTGTTTCTAATATTTCTCATTTTAGCCACCCCCACCCCCAATTAGTCAAGTTTCTGGTCTAAAAGCTATTACAAGTGTTCTCCTGTGTTTATTAACTCTGCATTTTACCCTGAAATCCCTAAGAGTGTTTTCTTTCCTTCATTTTTTTAAAAAACCCAAATAATACCATAGTGGGTACAGAAGTATTGTCCTTGCTCTATTTTGGCATCATGATGATAATGCAACACCAGTGTGGGACCGTTACAATGCCTTCACTTTGGCACAGTGAAAAGTTTGGAGAAAAAAGTCTGGGTGTGGGTGTCAGCTTTTAGGATACTGTTCACCCGCTCGAAAATCCACCTTCTGGGTTGTGAACAACTTTCAGCTCATTTATACCCTTTAGGTAGCTGGATTTTTGTTAATTTGCTACTACTATATAGTGTCTGAAAAGACCTCCAAATCCATGTAAAAGATAGGTTGGATAGGATCAGGGGTCATTTCATAGAAAAAAGAGGTGCAGGACCTCATTAGCATAACTCATTAGCATAACTTATTTGCATATGCCACACCCACTGACATCACCAGAAGTGTGTCAGAAGGCAACACCCACCACTCAGGCTCCACCCCAAAAATCTCCAGGTATTTCCCAATTCAGAGCTGGCGAGCCAGCTTGACACTTTGACTAAAGACACTTTAGGTTTCCTTTGCTCTTGCAGGGAAGCTACCCTACAGCAAGCATGAAAATACAGATCAAGTTAGTATGCTTTTGCTTTTTTCCACAATGCATCACCATATGTGCCCGCTCCTGGGCTTGTTACTCCCGGAACAGTGTTCCTGTGCGTTCCTGCTCAAAATGACCCCTGGATAGGATCCTGATGTGCAGGAATGGGTTCTACTGCTGCAAACAAGCTGCAGATAGCGGGTGCATCAGGATGCAGTTTCAGATTCAAGTGTCATTGTTATGCATGGCCTTGTGCAATGTAAAAGGGAAAAAAAAGACAGGTCCCTGCCCTCTGGCACTTTCTATCCACAGTTTGACATAAAGGAGACAACGAAGGCAGGGGACAGAACTGGGTGCCAGGGAGAGAAGAGGAGAGGAATACGCATTCATTACAGTCACATGGGATGAGGCTTAGTTTCAGCCTGAAGGGACAAGTAAGAGGCTGTGCTGAAAGCTCCATCAAAAAGTTTGGGGTGGGGTTTTAAGGAAGTGAGAGGAGGCAGCACAGAGGGAGGATTCGGGGAGGCAGTCCAGGCATCAAGGGCAATAAGGAGGGGCCATGGCTCAGGGGTAGAGCATCATTATATGCTGCCTTCCTTGACTTAAGATCAGCTTTTGACACAAAATCATAGGGTTTGCTGTGGGGAAAAACTGAAAGCTATGACTATAGATCCTAGACTCTTATATTTAATAGAAACCCTCCATACGAATATATCTCTTAGAGTAAGATGTGATGGGGCTTCCAACCTGGTAACTACAGCCAAAGGAGTAAATAGGGGTGTGTCTTGGCACCAAGAAGAGAAGAAGAGATTGGATTTATACCTGCCCTTCACTCGGAGTCTCAGAGCAGTTTACAAACTCCTTTCCCTTCCCCTCCCCACAACAGACACCCTGTTGGGTGGGGCTGAAAGAGCTCTGAGAGAACTGCCCTTTCAAGGACAGCTCTCAAGGAACGATGGCTTGCCCAAGGTCATCCAGCAGCTGCAAGTGGAGGAGTGGGGAATCAAACCCAGTTCTCCCAGATTAGAGTCCGCTAGAACCCCAGTGGGCTTAAAAAGAGTGCTTGAGGTTTTCAGTTGCTATTGTAAAGAAACCTTATTAGAGATTAACTATCAAAAAACAAAAATCATTGCATTTGGCAAAGGTCGGAAAAGAAGGTCTTGGAACATCAATGGCCACAAGCTGGAACAAGTACCTCATTTCAAATATCTAGGAGTGATGATTCACTCCTCAGGCAGTAGAACTACTCACCAGGAGTATACAGCAGCAACTGGTCAAAAATCTGCTCAGGCCATTCTTAAATTTGCTCATTCCAAGGGAGGCATGTATGTACCAGCAGCCCTCTGGCTATTTCAAGAGACAACATTACCTCAATTGATGTATGGGACAAAACTTGGACCCCTCCCTCTTCCCACTTTCCCCTTTCAAAACATTCAATCTAGATCTCTGAGAGCTTTATTTCAGGTACCAAGCTGTGTGTCCAGTGCCAGTTTACGTCTTGAGTCAGGTTTGATTAAGGCTGAAGCCAGGGTAAGCCTCACTTATCACGTAATTATCACGTAACCCACAGGGTTTAATAGCATTAGTTCTGCAAGACCACTTTCAATCCTCCTGGGAGAAGGCTATTTGTCTTAAATTGCAGAATCTGGGCCTCCCCTCTGATTTTGTTCTACAACTGGGTTTTGATCAAGCAAAACCAATGATCAAACAAAGGCTGTTTGACGTAGAGCGACAAAGAGACATTAACAATGTTCCAAATTTCCTGATTCCAGAGAAACTTCAATACATTGTTGCCCTGGCACCTTACCTCTTTGTCTTGGAGGTACCCAGTCAATGGAGAGCTTTTACTTTGGCAAGATGGCAAGTCCTCCAGTTTTAGAGGGGAGATACAAAAAGATTCCCACGAAAGAGAGGATTTGTTTGTGTGGTACCAAAGAGGTAGAATCAGTAGAGCATGTAATTCGCCACTGTCGATTCTATCAGGAAGTTCATTCTGACATAATTTCCCCTCTACTTAATAATATTTTTAGGTTATTCTGATGCTCAAATTTTAAAGAAACTCTTTTAAAAAAAATAATAATTAATTTTATTGAAGATAAAAGATGGTACAGAGTGATAAATCTTATTTTCAAAGGATAAAAAAACTTTCACAAGAGCACTTGTACATTAAGAGCCTAATATACAAATTAACAAACTAGTATGCAGTATATACATAGCATATAACTTATTAGAATTTACTTGACTATCTTTACTTATACTATCTTTTGTATCTCTCTATATTTAACAGATTAAAAAAACAGGTATAAAGAGGAATTATTCGCCCACTCTTTTGGAAGGGTTCCTACTCCTTCATCCTTATAGTTGGTAAGTAGGGGAGACCATTTAGACACTGGGCTTTTATTTGAATCCGTCTCATCATTTTGTTGCACTATGTCAGCAATTTTATCAAAAATGAAAAAAAATCCCACACTTTGACTAGCCATGTAGCAATAGATGGAGAGGCTGGGTTTTTCTATTTAATCGCTATAGCATATTTGGCTGCGGTTAGGAGGACAGTAATTAAGTCTTGATTCTCTGCTTTAACAGGTGTCCGTGGCCAAAGATTCAGAATTATAAGTGATGGATCTGGAGGGATGGTGATGTTGAGCAGTTTTTTTGATTTCCCTGAGCACTGCCTTCCAAAAAGACAAGATGAGGGGGCAAGACCACCAGCTGTGATAGTAAGTTCCAATAGCGTTTCTACACTTCCAACACAATGGCGATTGAGTCAAGTATATATGGGATAACTTAGCCGGTGTTATATGCCATCTATATAAGGTTTTGAGAGCTTGGAATTGGACTGGAAGAGACTGGGATTTGTAGATATTGGAGTTCCATATTTGTTCCCATTGGTGTCCAGTTAGATTTTTGTCCAAGTCTTTATGCCAAGCATCTTGTACAGGTAAGGGACAGTCAGTAGTCGAGAATCAGGAAATTGTAGAACAAGGAAATAAGGCCTCGTTTGATAAATGAGGTGGATAGCAGTAACCGTTTGAAGAAGTTGGGTTTTCTCTGGAGGTTGAGATTTTTCTTGTAAGTGTTAAAAAGGTGAGCCACTTGGAGGTACTCATACCAGGGTAATGTCACCTTAAGAAACTCCTAATAGGTGCTAATCAACAGGTTGCTATTAGTTGCACCATTTTTTTTTCAATAGCCTGTAGAATTCGTAGAGAAATTTTATGTACAGATTTTATCTGAACTGATGCCAAAGATCAGACCAATTTTACTTTCTAACGACTTTAATGTAAAGCTTTTATTGTCAATTTGTACTGGTCATTGACCGAATAAAGTACTTACTATTACTAAGTTAAAAAATATTACATTTTATTTATTTAGTTCACTTTGTATCCTGCCCTCCCCGCCAAGGCAGACTCTGGGTGGCTTCCATTGAAAGTTAAAATGCATTAAAAACAAACTCATTAAACACAGTAAACATCATAAAACTCATAAACATATAAATAACACGTAACAGTAAGTGCAGTGGTGCTAGTGGTGGTAGCAGTATATCCTGGTATTTACATTATGGCCAAAATCTTCAATCACGTTACAACAACTGAGTAACAATATCCTTGATGTTATACAATACAAAGTCTATGGAATTTCAGTACTTATTTAAAGGCAGCAAAATTCCTCAAAAGCTGTGGATGTGGGTACTATGGTTTGTGAAGACAGGAATTCAAATGCTGGGTGCCACATTTTGACAAAATCAGTAAGGTAAATTTCAGAGTTAGATTTTTTCAAGATTGTCAGAAATTTTCTCTAATATAAAATATCCCCGGATCTTTTGATTCCCTTGTTGTAACGTAGGAGGGATGGGATCTTCCCATTTAGCTTTTTCTGCTGCCAGTGATTTAGAGAATATGAGGCAGCTTCATGTGTATTCATGAGGAGGGATGGTTTGCCATTGCCTTCCTCTGCACAGCAACAAACAAGTATTTACTTACTTCATTTACATCTTGTGTTTCTCCCCAGTCAGGACTCAAAGCATATTACATCACTCTCCTTCTCTCCTCCATTTTATCCTCACAACACTCCTGTGAGGTAGGTTAGGATGAGAGTGTCTGACTGGCCCAAGATCACCCCGCAGAGTGGGGATGGAAAAGTGGGGATTCAAACCTGGGTCTCCCAAATCCTGGTCTGGCACCATCTTGGCTTTGAGGGAGGTGGAGAGCTTAGGATGCCTAAGGGTGGTGGAGTTGGAGGAGTCAAGGTGCTAGGCTACGAAAGCCGAGATGACCAACTTTCAGTCCCTTTATGTGATACTCAAGTGAGAAGGAAAAATTTAGGCTGAGGAGAGACTACTGTTCTGCCGCGCTACAGGAGCGTGGCAGAACAAGGTGTGGGGGGAGGGGAACTGCCCCGCAGCGCGGCGTTCAGATGCCACCACAAGAAAGCTGCCCGCAGCGTCCACACTGTGGGTGGCTTCTGGCAGCGGCAGCAGAACACCGCGCGGCTCCGCCAGCCCGTGCTCGTTCACACCCGCCAGAAGCGGATGGAACGCGCACGCAGCCACCAGGACACCACTTGGAAGTGGTGCCCGGCTGCTGTGGGAGGAGTGTGCCGCCGGACGAGGTAAGTCCAGGGCGCCTCTGCGGGGCAGATGTGCCAGTCTGGACACCTGCTCTGCCTCCGCTCTGCCAGTCTGTCCTCAGCCTTAGAAACTTTGCCAGCACTCGGTCCTTTCCGCACTAGACCTTAAATCTGGTTCAACCCTGTCTCCGAACTTACATTCTACACTACACATGAGTTCACCCCTGTAACTTTCTCAGGGTATTTTTTGTTTCCACGTTACATTGAGGTCACCCAGTTTCGCCCCACACTCGTCACGGGATAAATGTTATCACCAGTGATAAAAGCAACGTATTGTGTTGCGAGTTAGACGCTGATAAAACCAGGGATGAGATCCAAGTGTGGAAAGGACAACTCTCAGCCCAACAGAGAAGAGGGGAAGGAATGAGACACTTCTGTTCTTGGGCAACCAGTACAAAAGAATTCCAGAGATTTTGACCTATGGATCAAGTTACCTTACCTGACTTTTAAATTCAGCTAAATTCAGCTGGGTAGCCGTGTTGGTCTGAAGCAGCAGAATAAAGCTGGAGTCCAGTGGCACCTTTAAGACCAAGAAAGTTTTATTCAAGGTATGAGCTTTCGTGTGCATGCACACTGCTTCAGATACATTGAAATGGAAGTTACCAGTCCATACGTATAGCTAGAGGGTGAGCAGCAAATTAGCATACAACATAATGATGTTTTAACAGGTGCAAGGATCAAACTGGAATAACAAGCTTCGTTTATATGGTCACCATTTGTTTGGATTTAATTCCCAGTGGGGGGGGGACATAGTGAAGCAAATAAATATATCAAAATTGGAGGCTGATGTGTGAATGTACCCTTCTTAAATGTGGAATGCTGAGAGTAATTAACTGAGACCCTGCCATTATGCTCCATTTGTCTCCTCTCAAGCACAGAGGTAACTAACAGCATCATTTTCTTTGAGGTAGGGTGATTGGTTGTGCAATGTTATGCCTTTTCTGTCATCAGACCAGAGAAATACATCCCATTCTACCATTCTACATGACATTGCATTCTAATATTCATTGCATTACATTACAATCACTATTCTTCCATTCTAATATTCATTGCATTGCATTACAATCACTATTATCCCAAATAAGAAACACACTAAAATAAAGGGGGTGTATAGCCCTTCTTGGTGAGACTACAGATGTAAAGTGCTTTTGATGATTAATGATAAGCTCCAGTATAGAATTATCAAAGGACGACTGCATGAACTGATGAAGATATGAAATGCCTGAGATGACCTGGGATCCAGGGGTGTCGAGTTTGGAAAATCCTGGGGGGGGGGGGGCGGGGGCTCTTCCATGCGTGCGCCCACCAGGCTTTGTGCGCGCGCCCATCAGGACCATATCCCCGCCGCCTCCCCCACACCTGACCACTCCTGCTTCCGTCCCTTCCTCCATCCGCTAGGGTGGCCCCTGGATGGACAGAGGGAGGACGGAGTAGCCAGGCCGGGGGGGGGGAGAGAGATGGCGGCAGTGGCCCTAGGTAGGGCCCGGGGAGGCGCGGCGGAGGGCACTTCGTTTTCCTGGGGGGGCTCAGCCTGAGGGCACCTGGTATTTTTGACCACTGTGTGACAGTGTTGGACTGGATGGGCCATTGGCCTGATCCAACACTGGCTTCTCTTATGTTCTTAAAGAATTAAAAAATGGATATTAGAATGCTTATGAACATTTCATAATACAAAAACAAAAAAACCCTTAGACTTGTTATTTTAATATTTATTGTTTAAAAAAGCATACAGCATTTAGCTTAGGCTATTAAATTACATTAGTTTGGTTTATTGTCAAGTTGATGGTGAGGTGAAAGTCATTGAATGCCTGATGGAATATGTCCAGGGCTTCTTTGCCATGTGTCCAGACAATAAAAATGTCATCAGTGTAATGCAGGTATAGGAGAGGTATGAGTTGGTGGGAGTTTAAGAAGTGTTGCTCCAAGTCAGCCTTAAAGATGTTAGCATACTTTGGGGCTATGCGGGTGCCCACTGCTGTACCATTGATCTGGAGGACCAAGTTGTCACCATGTCTGACGTGGTTATGAGTGAGAACAAAATGGCACAGTTTGGTGGTAAAGTCAGCTGTGTCAACTATGACCTTAGACATTTTTCAGCATGTTATACATGCAAATGTGTGTATCTTTTAAAATGTTCCTGTTCCCTCTTCTGTGTAGGGTTATCTACTGGAACCATTAGGACATGGATGATAGAACACGGTCATGTATCAGAAAGGCTCGTCTCGAGTCCCCATTGGTTCAACATTTCTTAGAAAAAAAAAATTCCTGTAATGATTTCAAATTTGTTGTACTGGAAACTATAAATGTACCAAAGTTTAGCCGGATGTTTGTCCAAAAACAGCTTAGACAACGTGAAGCATTCTGGAACTTTTGCCTCAAAACTCTATACCCAGATGGTCTTAACCAAACGTTGGAATTCAGTTCTTTTTTGTATAACTCCTTGGGTTTGTTTAATGGTAGGCACTGTCCCTTTAAGTGTAGATTCTGCAGGAGCACATATAAGGGCACCACTCAAGTATACCTTAAGGCTATTGAGATTAGTTCCAGGTTTTCGTGACCTGTTGCCCATCAGGTTGGGATTTAAGACCTTCCATGTGAGTGCTTGACTTTATAAAAAAAATATTTTATACAGACCGTATAAGTACATGTAGTGGCAGTTTTCTTTTCTTTTATGTTCTCCTGTAGGAATTGTACCTACAAGGGAATGCCCCAGACACCGGAGAGAATTGTTAACTGAGGCTTCAATTTTCACATGTACTAGGTACCAATCAGGCTTTTCCCCTTCTTTCTATGGTTTTTGTGTAAGTTGCAGACAACCATTCTATTGTTTGTACTGATTTAAAACTCTCTTTGTAGTTGTCTGAAGAAGGATACGAAACGAAGAGCGGAATCTAGAGCCTTCGTCTCTGAATGTATTCTGAATAACAAGGATTTCTGAAGATTTTTTGATGTTTAAAGATACATTTTTAAATACAATGGATTGTAAATTCTAAATGATTGTTCTGATTATGGTTGGATTTTTGTTTACTGTTTAAATTGTATAAAGAAAGTGTTAAAGTTGTACAAAGACAGTTATTTTTCTGTGTCAGTTTCAGTGTTTTGGATGTAACTCATTGTTTTACTGAGTATATCACCTTTGTTCTCAGTATACAGAGATTCCACATCCAAAGTGGCTAAAGTAGTATTCTCTGAAAGGTTGTTCAACTCTTGTATTTTCCTCAGAAAGTCTGTGGTGTTGCAGACATAACTAAGGAGCCTTCATGGCATAGGTTCTTAGAACAGAGTCCGTATATTCACATACCCCATAGTGATAGTGTCTGTGCCTGAGAAAATGGGGTGTCCTGGGTTGCGGGGTTTGTGTATTTTGGGTCGGAGATAAAAGGTTATCTGGTTGAGGTTCCTGTGGTGAGTCCGAAAGCCTTTTTTCCTCAATTCAGTTCAGAAAGCCTGAGATCGTATTACCTTCTCCCAACCTCATAAACAGCCTTGGAGATTTCTGCAGTTGGTCTCCCCCTCTTTGGCTATGCCTCACAGCATCCGTTGGCGGTCACCATCTGGGGGCTTTATTTCTGTCACCATTGGCCTGCGAGCCAGCCGGCCTCCTTTCTCTTGACACAGCATCTGGGCTGTCCATAAATCTGAACTGCCTTTGTTTTGAGAGAGGTCATCTGATCCACCTTCTGGAGAGTGATGGAGAGGCCTTCATCTCGTTAAGACTGGCTGCCAGTCCCCTGTGTTATGGGGAGATTGCTCAGAACGGAGTCAATGCCGCTTTTATGGTTCAGCACCACAAAGCAATTAACAGCCAGTGAGTGAGCTTTCCCAACCTTTACTAAAAACCATGGCTGTTTATCAATGTGTCAAGCTGTTGGCAGATTCAAGAAATCTAAATTTAACAGGTGACTGGTTTTGCTATGCCTGACTGCAGCCAATGGATCTTCTGGATATAGAGTCCCAACTGGAGATCAGAGCCAATGGAACAAGCTGTTGAGGAGAAAGGGAATGAATGAGGGTTAGCTCGGAGAGTCCATTGCATGCTTTAAAAAAGAAAGAAATCATCACAGATGCTTGATGGCTTTTACAATTGATTCCAGCAGCCACACTTTTCGATTACAGATTCCAATTCTGCCCCTGGGCAGGAAGACAGCCATCATGAAAGAATAAAAAATAAACATAAGAGCCAATCCCACTCAGGTTCGCATTTGCCCCCAAGACATAAAGCAACATTTCTCAAACTTTGGTGACTCCTAAAATTACCTTCCAAGTCCCCCAACCCTCAGCAGCCATCTTTGTTCAGAGGGCAAATCACACTTCACACTAGCCCACACCTGACATCGGCAGGGGTCATTTCGTAGAAAAAGAGGTGCAGGAGCTCATTAGCATAACTCATTAGCATAACTCATTTGCATATGCCACACCCCCTAACATACTAGAAGTGTGTCAGAAGGCAACACCCACCCCTCAGGCTCCACTCCACAGGTGAGTGAAACTGACCTGCTCTTCCTCCATTCCCTTCCCCATCCAATACTTTGGGCAATAAAAATAAGCATAAAGAACACACCCTCATTCTCTTCCTGCTCCCTTGAAACCACCAGGTTTCAAGTAGACTTGAGATACCCAGGACATGTGCACCACCCATCCCTTCCCCTTCCCCTCCCCACAACAAGACACCCTGTGAGGTAGGTGGGGCTGAGAGAGGTCTTTTGAGAACTGCTCATGAGAGAACAGCTCTGAGAGAACTTGTGACTGGCCCAACGTCACACCAGCAGCTGCATGTGGAGGAGTGGGGAATCAAACCCAGTTCTCCCAGATTAGAGTCCAACTCCTGACCACTACACCAAACTGATGGGGTGGAAGCCACGGAAGGGTTGGTGAAATTTCTCCAGTACTTATGTGCCATGTGCCCAGATAAAAAATGGTATACTTAGAAAATTTATATGCCACCTTGAGCAAGTCTCTGGAAAAGCAGCACACAGTCATAAAAGGAACAATGATAAAATTATCAATATTCAAACAAAACATTAAAAACAATAAAGACCCTAGCAGGGCTTTCCCCGGGGCGCTGCGCCTCTGCACTGCTCGGGGAAGCCGAGGAGGGGGCGGGGCTTAGTCATGTGCCCGCCCCCTGGACTCCTCCCTCCCGGAGCTGCGCTCCTGTGCGCTCCTGCTCCAACGGACCCCTGGACATCGGCAGCCTGCGTCTGAGTCCTGAAGGAGAGGCTGACTAATCTAATTGGGCTTTCAAAGGAGACCAGCAGAAGGTGAGTTTTCTCTGAGGTGGTCACATGGCTGACTGTCCTCCCAACAAAAATAAAGTCCCTGTCCAAAGAAAGTGGGTGTCACCGCACGTGCCAGGCACGTCTGTTCTTCCCTAGCTCTGGGGATCCCTCCTTCATTGACCCTTCCATTCTATCTAAGCCATCTTCCCACCCCCTCGCACAGATCTGCTTTTATCCTTGCAAGATTAAATGCTGTACTGTCTGCAGAATTAATGGGATGTTTCTTACGAACTTCGTATTCTGACAGGCTTTGTACCTGTGCTTCCGGTGAGATTGAGACACTGACACATCTCCTTTTGTTTTGCTCACATTGGTTCGCTCTCAGGTCATATTGGATATATCCAATTCTATTCGAATACCACCTTCTACTCGAGCCATGGGTGACCTCGTATCTGCGGTCAGATATCGATCCGATAATTACCGCTTCAGTAGCAAAATACTTAGCTATTATTGAAGCATAAATCATTGCTGTTAAAATAAGGTCTGCATTTTAGTTTTGTTTTATGTTTAAATTTTATATTGCTTATAATCAGGGGTCATTTCGTAGAAAAAGAGGTGCAGGAGCTCATTAGCATAACTCTTTTGCATAACTCATTTGCATATGCCACACCCCCTAACATACCGGAAGTGTGTCAGAAGGCAACACCCACCCCTCAGGCTCCACTCCACAGGTGAGTGAAACTGACCTGCTCTTCCTCCATTCCCTTCCCCATCCAATACTTTGGGCAATAAAAATAAGTGTAAAGAACACACCCTCATTCTCTTCCTGCTACCTTGAAACCACCAGGTTTCAAGTAGACTTGAGATACCCAGGACATGTGCACCACCCATCCCTTCCCCTTCCCCTCCCCACAACAAGACACCCTGTGAGGTAGGTGGGGCTGAGAGAGGTCTTTTGAGAACTGCTCATGAGAGAACAGCTCTGAGAGAACTTGTGACTGGCCCAACGTCACACCAGCAGCTGCATGTGGAGGAGTGGGGAATCAAACCCAGTTCTCCCAGATTAGAGTCCAACTCCTGACCACTACACCAAACTGATGGGGTGGAAGCCGCGGAAGGGTTGGTGAAATTTCTCCAGTACTTATGTGCCATGTGCCCAGATAAAAAATGGTATACTTAGAAAATTTATATGCCACCTTGAGCAAGTCTCTGGAAAAGCAGCACACAGTCATAAAAGGAACAATGATATAATTATCAATATTAAAACAAAACATTAAAAACAATAAAGACCTTAGCAGGGCTTTCCCCGGCGCTGCGCCTCTGCACTGCTCAGGGAAGCCGAGGAGGGGGCGGGGCTTGGTCATGTGCCCACCCCCTGGGCTCCTCCCTCCCAGAGCTGCGCTCCTGTGCGCTCCCGTTCCAATGGACCCCTGCTTATAATGTTAACCGGACTTGAAATGTCGTTTTAAACTCTCGCTTTGGGATTGTATATGTATGTTGTGGTTGTGCTTGAGACCATTGGTCATATGAGCAGAAAAAAACTACTGTGAATGTGGGTGTCGTGGGTCAGCCTGAGTTAGCTGATTCTCACCCAGCTGAGGCTGCTCACACTCTTGTCAGCAACTCCGAGGCGGCAGGAGCAGGTCCTACAGCACCAGTGGCTCATGACAGCATGTACTATAGCCCCAAGAGCACTGAGACCACAAAGGAGGCAGCCCTGAAAGGTGCCCCCCCCCCAACAACCCAAGATCCAGAAGAGACTCCACAGTCTGCCTCACCTCCTCCTTCCCCAGAGCCAGGGGGATGCAGGAGGTGGTGCCACACCGGGAACTCCTCGAGAAGAAGTGGAGTTCATGCCTGGACTAAGGAGCCAAGCCAACAGTTCACTTATGAGCTCAAGAAGACCTTACTGTGAGCCGCCCTTAAAGGAAAGCACCCCAGATAGCTCAGTCGTGGGAGCAACTCGTCACAACTCTGTAGATGCTATGACCACAACACCAGATTCTGCTGCCCCCTGCAACTCTTGGACTCCTGGCTTTGACTTTTAAAACCACTCGACTACCCCTCTTGGACCTACCCATACCTTGTTTGCTGTTTGGACTCTCATCTGGCTTAGTCTGTGCATGACTTTTGGACTGAACTATCAGCTACATGATCCTGGTTGGTGCTCCACCTTTCTGCCTTAGTCCTGAACCCAGACAGTGAGGATATCAGGAAGAAGGATGGATTGGAACCCCTCTTGGTAATGTAACAATTTTCTATGTGCTGGGGAAATGGTTCTAACCTAGCTTTCTGCCTGACATCTTAATTTTCTACTTGAAGGGCAACTCGCGCACGGATCGAGCTCTCTAAAAACAACAACAGAATTTTAAGACAAACTGGGATAATGCATTGATTCTACTTTGGAAGCAAAAGCAGGTCATTTAGAACTTGAAATCGCTGGGGAAGTTTTCATGGAGACAATTATGGATGCATCCCAAGCCCCCTTTATTTTGCTTTCCCCCCAAACTGCCTATAGTTATGACCCATCACTTATGGACAACCTAGTCAGGTTTTAGACATTTTGCAGGGAGACTTCATTTTCTCAGAGATGGAAACTATATAGAAGAAGGATGTCTGAAGCAGAGAGGAGGACAGAATGTATGGGAACAGGGAGTTAAGGGTGCCCATACTGATCACAAACCTACCCATATTGGGAACACCTTGTGAAACCTTTGTTCAATCATCATTGGCTAATTGCTACTGTAGAGTCCAAAGAATAGCATTATTCTTCCTTATGAGGGTAATAAAAGAGGGAGTCAAGCCAGCTGAATTTTGCTTTCATCCAAGCTTTATACGGACGAGTCAATATTCCCTACTTTTCTGATGGGTTGTATTTTTGTCAACAATTTCAGTTCTTAGCACTAGACTTTGCAGTTTTATTTATATTATATAACAGGAAGAGCTTATATGTAATTTATATGGTATTTATATATACAATGTACATGGTCGATGCATACAGAATAATGTAAGATATAAGGTTGATTTATTAACACAGTGTTAGAAACTGTACATTTTTATGGGGAAATTATGGTATGGGGTAACGGGAAATGGTGCAGAAATCACAGCATTGTGATGAACATTGGAGACGCAAGATCCAAATAGGGTTTTTTCCCCCCCCTCAAGGTTGAAGCAACAGGTATGAGGAATTCAAAATCATCTTCAGTTTGAAGACACTCTGGAGGTTAAAGATATCTCCAGGGGGTCCCTGCCCCTCACTGTGAGAAAAAAGACTTCTGAAAGTCCTGCCATGCTATATATAACCTTGTAAAGTATCTCAATACATTAACTTCATAGTTCAGGAGTGGTAAGTATTTATATGATGGCTGATTCTTGTTTTCCATCCCGTTGCCATTCCCAGCCCATTAGTAGCATACGGTTTACTCTGTCTTTTCTCAGTTCACTTTTGAAACCATGAGAACTATCATAGGAATTAGTGATGGCTTGATTTTTCCAGCTTTCATTTCTTTATTCTTCCCAAACTTCATTCTGTACTTGGTTAAATCCCTCTAAATCCCAGTACAAGGAAACCCCCACACACACACACCACAGGTCTACTCAGAATCCTACCCAGGTCTGTTCAGTGGGGCTTACACCCAGGGAACTGTTCTTAGGATCACATTCAAATGTCTGGAATGGCAGATATAGGTTTTCACAGATTTCATGTCCTTGGTTTGAACTCCCCTCCCCCTATATTATCAATAAATAGAATTATATTGTCGAAGTAACACACCATTGCACACTAATATGATTTTTGTGATGTTTTTATCAATGCACATGTTTCATACGAAGGGGGAGATTCAGCAGAAGGATAGCCACAGAAATCTGTGGGCAAGCTGTACATTCCGAGCTCTCTGTACAAGAGCGGACATTAAAAAAAAAAAAAAACAGTGGAGTACTCCTAATGCATTGATCCCATTTTGGAAACAAGACCAAGATGTTTGGAAATCCAGAGACTTCTGAAGAGCATTCTTGGATTTCTCCACTTCTGCCAAACTAGGGGGCTCCATGTAAACTTGTATGTTTCCTTCAACATAATGAGCATGTCCTATGAGTGTGCAGTGCAGATTCTGCCTTTAATCACATCCGATGTTACTTAAGCAGGAACTCAGTTCACCTCTTGCACTGACTACTGCAACTGTCTTCTGTACTCCTGATGGTTCTCAGCTCTCTTGCTTCTATCCAGCACCCAGTTGCCAAAATCATCTACCTCCTTCTGATTGCACAAGACCCTTCCTGAAATCCACACACTCATTTCTTGTCTGCTCCTGTATCCAGAACTAGCTCCTCCTCCTTACCGAGGGTCACCAGCCTCGAGGTGGTGGCTGGAGATCTCCCAGAATTACAACAGATCTACAGGCATCTGTTGTCCTGGAGAAAATGGCTTCTTTGGGAGGTGGACACTATAAGGCATTATCCCTTGCTGAATTCCCTCCCCTCCCCTAACCCTCTCCAGGCTCCACCCACAAAATCTCCAGGAATTTCTCAACCGAGAGCTGGCAATCCTATCCTTACCTTCAAAGTCTTCATGGCCAGTGACTCTGGTTAGGCCTGATTTAGAGCCTTAAGAAGTGCTAGGCATCTGGTTATCTTTCCTATATCAGATCATTTAATTCCTGGCATGAAGTATACCTCAACAACTTCTGTGGTCCATTATGGGTAGAGTACACCAGTAATACTATTATAGAATATTTGCCTCCATTTTATCATTTTATTATAACATAATTATTTGCATCTTTAACGTGGACAAATTCAAAAGAAAATTATATCATCCATTACTGCTACACAGATAATTAAAGGAGAGTAATTACGAGTCCATTAAAATCTCTTACCCAGAGATAAGCAGGTCACAATGAGAAGTCTCCTCTGAGAAGAAGCCGCTAATCAATTCCGACCCACATAGTTATAGATTTTCCCCCCCAAATCATCTTCCAACAATAGCTAGCTGTCCCACTTGATAAGGGCATACATTCTTTGCTAACTATTTTACAACTTCAACTACCATACGAAGTTATCTTTACTTGAATATCTTCTTAAAACATATTTTAAAAACTATTCATTCATTCTTGCTACTTTTTATCATAAGATAGTAAAAATAGTGACAAGACGTTTTCCATACATAGGGATATCTTTGACTGATATCTGTGCTTCTGTGAAGCTGAGTATTTTTGCCATTCTCAGGTACTTCTTGCACCTGAGTCCCGACACATATTATCCTTTGACATGGTTTAGACTGTTCATAATCTACAAAAGGCCATGTTATTCTGTTACTCCTTTGCTTCTTACCCCTCTCTGAGAGCCAATTTGGTGTAGTGGTTAGGAGCGCGGACTGTAATCTGGGAGAACCGGGTTTGATTCCCCACTTCTCCACTTGCACCTGCTGGATGACCTTGGGCAAGCCATAGCTCAGTAACAGCTGTCCTCTCAAGGACAGTTGTCTCAGAGCTCTCTCAATCCCACCTACCTCACATGGTGTCTGTTGTGGGGAGGGGAAGGGAAAGGAGATTGTAAGCTGCTCTGAGACTCCTTCGGGTAGTGAAGGGCAGGGTATAAATACAATCTCCTCCTCTCTTCTCTTATTTATTTATATTTATTTATTTATACATTCGATTTATTGATCGCTGCTTCCCATACACAGGCGGGCTCGCAGCGATTTACAATTTGTTGAAGACAAGGGACTAACAATTCAATTCAGTGGGGAAGGGAAGACAACACATATAACTGAGTCTTTCTGTTGAGTCATGTTCCGGGCTCAGTGTTCGTTCCGTTCCTTCTCAGCTCCACACCGCCACCGCCTGGCAGGCTGCTTCATTGCAGGAGATCAGGATGAATTCCTGTGCGAGATCTTCCAACTTAATTAGCCAGTGCTGACAGATGAAACTCAGATACTAACACCTAATTATCCGAGGATTAGGTGTGCCCACTTTCTTAACAGTGGTTCCCAATTTTATCTACTTGCCGAAGCTTTCGAATCGCTGGGTGGACGATGAGCTGGGGACGAGCTGGGAGCTCTTCTTCTTGTATCCTATCCCAGATCTCTATTTGGCATGTTTCACTGGAATACTAAGCCAGCTCTGTTTTTTTTCCTGCAGAAGAGGAGTTCCCAGCCCTAATGCTGAAGATCAGTTTGCCTCAGCCCTAGTGGAGACAAGGAAGGCACAAGGCATAAGCCGGTGGCTATATTTGAAGCAGCCAATAGGGAGGCATGGTTTTGCCACATATATTCTGGCTATGCATCCTCTGAGCAGGCTTTTCTTGTTAGAGGCTGTCCTGCCCACCCTCCCTTAGGGCATCATGGGATCAGCCTGTCTCCTTTGGGGACAAGCAGGGTTTCCTTGGATTGGCTGTAGAGGGAAACTTTTTTTCTCCTGTTTCATTAAGTGGTTAAGTAGGCCTGGCCTTTGGACTGCGAATCCCTGGCTGTGTGGCAGGGTGCAGCTGGGAAGGTGTGCCCTCAGTGCTGAGCAACATCTTTCTGAACCTGGTAGCGGCCTGAGTCAGTCAGTTCCCAACACCCGTAGACCCCTGAGTCAATCAGTTCCCAACACGTCATTTCAAAGAATGCAGTGTATTGAGACATGGAAGAACTTCAGGTGCTTGACATAACTTTGTTAGAGCTAAGGTAATTTGGTGCGAAGCGAGCAATTGTAGGTAAAGCATACATCATAGGAATGGCTCAGGGCCAATCAGGGGACAGGCCAGAATAACAGACACTGGTTCACAGGGGAAAGATGATCCCAGGCAGAACAGACATTCAAGAAGAAGAAGAAGAAGAAGAAGAAGAAGAAGAAGAGATTGGATTTATACCCCGCCCTCCACTCCCCAAGGGAGTCTCAGAGTGGCTTACAAACTCCTTTTCCCTCCCCCTCCCCACAACAGACACCCTGTGAGGTAGGTGGGGCTGAGAGATCTCTTTCCCAAGCTGTCCTTGAGAGAACAGCTGGTACCGAGCTATGGCTTGCCCAAGGTCATCCAGCCAGGTGCAAGTGGAGGAGTGGGGAATCAAACCCGGTTCTCCCAGATTAGAGTCCGCACACTTAACCATTTTACCAAACTGGCTCTCACACCAAACTGGCTCTCCTGCAGCCAGTCGAGATAACAGGATGGCTGAGAACAGAAACCTAGAATTCCAAACTACCTCCATCCCCATGACAGCCAAGCCGATAACACGGTGAGGTCGGACATATGGAGCATCAGGGAAGAGGATGGGGATGGATCTTGGCACATGGTGTGCAGGCAATGATAAACAAGGCCAGCAGAAGAGACAGGGCATGTTTGGAGTCAGGGTTGGGTCTGCCCAATAAAGGCAGCCACTGCCAGGCTGCCTAGAACAGCCCTCCCATTTAAAGATGTTGGCATATTCGATCTTATGACACGCAGGGCTCTTTTTCTAGCAGGAACTCCTTTGCCTATTAGGTGACATGCCCCTAATGTAGCCAATCCTCCGAGAGCTTACAGAGCTCTTCTTACAGGGGCTACTGTAAGCTCTTGGAGGATTGGCTACATTAGGGGTGTGTCGCCTAATAGGCAAAGGAGTTCCTGCTAGAAAAAGAGCCCTGACACATTGATCTACATAATTAATTATTTAAGTAAACTAAATAAATCTAGTATTGTTATCTTGGGTCTTCAAGCGGGGGAGAGTGCCTGGGGCAAACGTCCTTCATGATCTTTTTGGTCAAGACCAGCAGCTGTCCCATCTATATTCCTGGCCATATGTATGACAGCCTTCTTCCCTCTTCTCTCTCTGGTCTCACACCCTGATCCATCCCTGCCCATGACATTCTAACTTCACGGCCATCAGCCATATGCAGGCCTCCTGCATCATCAAAAGTATGCAGCCCTTTGTCCCTTTCTCCCCACTGTGCTGGGAACTGCCTCCCAGAACATTTGTGTGATGCTCTCTTTCAAATGTCTCGTTTGCCATAGAAATCAGCGTTATGGGATCTCTGGCACTGGGATTCTTAAAGGGGTGGTGTGAGTGTGTGAGTGTGGGTATGCATGAGAACGGCTTTGTTGTAGTGGCTGGGCAACTATTTTCTAACATGCCTCCCTTCCCTGGGATGAAGGGCAATGACCTTGGATGTTGTCTCTGCTTGCTCCACAATCATAGATAATGTAACGGTGGTCTCGCAGGTGGGGGCTGGAGCATGCAAAATCTAGGTGGGCTGAATGTTGGATGTGATTGGACTGGACACTGTGGGGGGGGGGGGGGGGCTTGTTTGAACCTTGTATAACTTTGGGCCTTGGTGCCAGAATGTTAGTTCTGACACAGAGCAGTCTTAGCTTGAATCATCTTTACTACTCAATAAACAAATCCCTACCAAGACAGTGTTGTTGAAAGTAACTTTGTTCAAGAGTCTGCCACCTTACCAGTTGAAACTCACACTGCATCATTATGACATGGAATATTGCACTGTTGTTGTGATATAGCAGACTTTTGCAACTGGATTTTGAAACCTGTCTGAACAAGCCAAGGCAATTGCAAGAATTTTGTATTGCACAATGATTGTGAAATATGCAAGGTTGTTAGGGTTGCCATCCCCCCCCCCCAGTGGGGGTGATGTTTTTCTGGCTCTTGGGACCCCCAATCTACCATCGACCAGCTGGCTTGGAGGAGGAGTCCCACCCCCAATGAGCTCTGTCATGCCCAACATGACCAGCACAATAACATAATTTGGAGGTGACGTCATCGTTCCGGGCATGTCATGCGAGAGACACTCTAGCATTGGGGTAAAAACTCTATGGTGACCATAGAGTTTTCCCTCCCAAATGCTAGCACACCCCCACATGACATGCCCCACATGATAATGTCACAGAAGAAGAAGAAGAAGAGAAGAGCTTGGATTTATACCCCGCCCTCCACTCCCCAAGGGAGTCTCAGAGCGGCTTACAAACTCCTTTTCCCTTCCCCTCCCCATAACAGACACCCTGTGAGGTTGGTGGGGCTGAGAGCTCTTTCCCAAGCTGTCCTTGAGGGAACAGCTGGTCCAGAGCTATGCCTTGCCCAAGGTCATCCAGCCAGGTGCAAGTGGAGGAGTGGGGAATCAAACCCGGTTCTCCCAGATTAGAGTCCGCGCACTTCACCACTACACCAAACTGGCTCTCCCCAAGAAGACCCCAAGAGACAGGCTGGAGCCCCCCACCTGGATGCAGGTCAGATCTGGCAACCCTAAAAGATGTGTGGATGCAGCCCAGGTCTACATGAGTGACCAGAATGAATACATATTTCTCTCTCTCTCTTTTTGTAAAAGGTCTTTCTCCACCTCCTTCCCTTCCCTTGAACTGCAAGCTCTGCAAAGCAGGGGCTTGTTACCTGGTACTCGATAAAATGCCATGCCCATTAATGATGCTATGCAAATAAATGAATTGTGATCATTGTCATCCCCATCATAAATTCCTCCTGTAGACCAAAGGGTCATTGCTCAAAGCATGCTGTCGGTCTGGAATTCAGGGACAGGGAATGCCAAAAGTGCTCTCCAATCCCCAGAATGAAAGAGGAGACTAAAGGAAGGGCCAGACAAACAGACAGACGACACCCCACCGCCAGGAGACAAATGTATGCTTTCCTTGCTTTCAAGCTCCAGTTCGTTTTTGCCCACTGACCTGTTCCGTAGTTTAGAACCAGCTGCAAAAAGCAGCTGTCATCCTCTGTTACTTTGCCAGCCTTATTCTTAAGGCAGTCATCAAAGCCTGGCAGCGACTGAAGGCAATTCAATTAGGTATGACGGTCAAACAGAAACTGGGGAGGGGATGGTCAATTGAAGTCTCGCCAGTTCTCTTTTGGTTTCAGTCTTGACAGGTGGAGAAGAGAGGCGGCAAACACACAGGCACACACACCCCTTCCAATTTAAACACAGGCTGGAGCCCGTGTCTGAAAGAGGAGGAAACTTTTCCAAGGGCACGTCAAGGAGAGAGAAGGCACATCTGGGAGACGCAGGAAGCCTCTGCCCGCTTGGCTGACCCCTCCATCGCCTCTTCAAGATCTGCAGAGAACTCCCAGCAACGACTCCTCATTGGGTGCCTGCAATATGTTACCGCTAAAAATAATAGTCGTAATTAATGCGCTCTTAATTTTAGCGAGCCATCTGCTCCGCTGTTGCCAAACCATGGCAGGCGTAGGTGGTGGGGAAGGTTATCGTCCTGGTGGTCTCTCCCCCCTCCCCCAGGCTTGCTCAAGAAGGGGAGAATGAGGAAGGGTGGGAGGAGCGACAGAGAGCTGGAAAGAGGTACAGGTGACTGGCCACCCCCTTCCCCTCTTGCCCCCTCTCCAAATATGCACACTGTTGTAAAAATAAAGGCCAGGGATATAATCTGGATACATATTTAATGGCCGCTGGGTTGTTTTTTTTTAATGTCTCTCTCATTGTTACCGATTGAATGTCTAATGGTTGTGACATCTGGCACATGAGGAGCTGGGAAGCAATTACATCAGATCTTGAATTGAAAGCGAGAGAAGCCGGAGGAAAGGGGAAGTGGGAGATGCTGGCAGGGCACTTGATGCAGTGGACCTTCCAGAATCCCCGATAAAACTGACACGATAGCTTTGTTTTGTACTAGGAGTATCAGCCCTGTAGGGTTCAGAGAAGACATCTTGGATATATCACAGACAATGCTGGGGATCACAGCGAGACCCATCCAGAAAACCAGGAACCAAAGACCTGGGGATGGGAGTCAAGCGGTGGAAATCCAAGGGGGTGGGTCGGTGGTGGGTCATAGGGTCACAGCCAGGAGGCAGACACCAGCCAGGACTTGAACGCAGTGTGCTATTTTTGCCCGACAAAGACCGAGCCTGACTAGGGAGCTATGATCGTTCTTCCAGATCATAGCCCTCTGAGTGGGCCAAACCATAGGGTTGCCAGCTCTGGGCTGGGAAATACCTGGAGATTTTGTGTTGGAACTTGAGAAGGGCAGGGTTGGGAGCTCAATGGGGGATGTGAAGCCATAGAGTCCCCCTTCCGAGGCAGCCATTTTCTCCAGGTATGATGATCCCTTTCACCTGGAGATCAGTTGTAATCCCAGGAGATCTCCAGCCACCACCTGGAGGTTGGCTGCCTGACACAAGCATCTAGAATATTCCAATCTGAATCACTTGTAGCAAGCCCAGCATCGAGCTGGGAACCATTGAGGCCATAGATAACCCCAACTGGTGACAGGCTGGAGCCACTGCTGACCCCTGACTCCTTAGCAGCTTCTGCTTTACCTCCTTGCCTTCCTGAGACTGGAGGCTGGGCAGCACCAGTGTCAACAGTTATAGACGGCTGACATTTCCTCCCATACCAAAGGCACTGGTGCATTGTGTAATGGTGCAATGGTGCAATGGTGCATGCTAGCTCCAACATTTTCAGGAAAAGAAGAGGAGGAGGAGGAGATTGGATTTATACCCCACTTTCATTACCCAAAGAAGTCTCAGAGCGTCTTACAAACTCCTTTCCCTTCCCCTCCCCACAACAGACACCCTGCGAGGTAGGTGGGGCTGAGAGAGCTTTGAGAGAACTGCTCTTTCAAGGACAGCTCTGACAGAACTTGTGACTGACCCAAGGTCACACCAGCAGCTGCATGTGGAGGAGTGGGGAATCAAACCCGGGAGCCAGTTTGGTGTAGTGGTTAAGTGCACGGACTCTAATCTGGGAGAACCGGGTTTGATTCCCCACTCCTCCATTTGCACCTGGCTGGATGACCTTGGGCAAGCCATAGCTCTGTACCAGCTGTTCTCTCAAGGACAGCTTGGGAAAGAACTCTCTCAGCCCCACCTACCTCACAGGGTGTCTGTTGTGGGGAGGGGAAGGGAAAGGAGTTTGTAAGCCGCTCTGAGACTCCCAGTGAGTGAAGGGCGGGATATAAATCCAATCTCTTCTTCTTCTTCTTCTTCTTCTTCTCTCAGATTAGAGTCCATGCTCCTGACCACTACACCAACGTGAGAGCTTTGTACATGTATAAGCCAAAAGGGAAGGGGGGGGAGAGAGAAGGTTGTGTTCTCAAATTTCATTTCAGCGCTAGCAAAATTAATGAGCCCGAGGAAAAACATAACACCATCTGTACCTTCAGAAACCATCCACACTATTGCAAAGCAGACACAGACACCTGCACATCCCACCCAGCCGTGGGTTTGGTCACCATTTATGCCAAAGTTCAGACAGGAACACTGAGGTTTTTGCTCTAGGTATTCAGTTTGTATCCGGATGCCTAACCGATTAAACACGCTATTTTCTAGCTTTTAATTAAAATGGGGCCTAGAACCCCACCAGTGTTCCCTCTAAGCTGAGTTAGTGCGAGCTAGCTCACAGTTTTTTAGCCTCCGGCTCACACATTTTTGTCTTACCTCAGGAAGGAGGGCTCCAGAGCAAACGTGATTTATGCAGTAGCCAAATTACCTGCTCACAACTTTAATGCCAGTAGCTCACAAAGCAGAATTTTTGCTCACAGGGCTCCATAGCTTAGAGGGAGCATTGGTACTCACTACTGTATTTCCATGGGATTTTTTTAAAAAAATGCTGAAGACTAGACATGTATTTGGAGAAATGTGCCCATAAATGATGTGCAGCCTCTTAAAAGCTTTCAAAAAATCCATAATCTAAAATTCCTGGCTGATCAGCTCTTCTAAAATCAGCGGTTTGCCTTCCCCCCCTTCCAATCGAATCAACCTCACCAGATGTCCCTCCAGCACTCCGAACCTGGAACATGTATTTAGGCTCTGGAAACATGGCTGTGTTTCTCGCTACCTGGTCAGCTCTGGACTTACCAAGTAGATGATGCCGAATGATCGATACTTCCTCCCCTGATCGATACTTCCTCCCCGCTGTTGAAGAAGGTGTCACTGGGGACGATGGGGGGGGGGGAGGGCTGGGGCTAAAGCATTGTCTCTGTGACTCCCCAGTGCTCGCTGGCTCTTCACTTATTGAATTAGGATAAATTGGAACGTTCATAAATTGTGATATAAATCATTATCTCAAGTTAGCAGATGCAGTCTCACCAGGGTAGGCCTCTGTTAATAACTCTGCCGGATTAGGAGTGATTGGTACAATTTAAACCTTGTTTCTCTCAGCTTGATCAGCCTCGTTGCAACGGTGGCAATTATCCCATTTCACTTTGGATGGCTCAGCATAGAGGAGCTGCCACCTCCCATTCATCCATCTTAATGAAGCTACCTCGGCGGATCCCCACCCTTGGCCAAATGCCTCTCCTCCCCTCTCTCTCCCCTTCCAACCCAAGCCCGCCGCCCCCCTCAACAAGATCCATGGACCTAACCCGCCACTAAGTGGCTCTATCAAAATCCTTCAGCCAGTTGGCCACGACCCCGCCAACACCTCCCTATTTTTATTTAATAGCATCATTTACAATTTTGGCAGACTTCCTGTTGAGGAAATTAGATGAGAAAACAGAAATAAGTCCAACCACTGGAGTTCATTGAGCAGGATTTGATGAATGTATTACTCGGCCCCCTTTGAGTAATACACTCAGTGATTTTTATTATCTTTTTTCCTTTCTCTTTTTGCAGGAGCTGCTCAGGACGGGTCTGATTAATACAGGATAGGTCTTCTGCGCACACAGCGCTTACCTCAGGCTGGCTGCCGACTCTCCCCACGTTTATATCAGAGGTCACCTGCAGTCTCCCCATTGCGGTAGACAGTGGCTTAGTTTGATCGAAGCGCAAACAGCCATGGCTTAAATGCATGTTGGTCAGACGGCTTCTGGGGGAAGACCTGTTAAAATGGCTGAGGAGGAGGAAAGAGAAGATGGAAGAGGATAAGCAAAGCCCTGACGGATCAGACCGGGAGTCTACGTAATCCAGCATGCAGTCTCCACAAGGTATTTGTTAAATACTGGGTTCTGGAGGCATTGCAGTGATCAGCTCTAGTTTATTTAGTGATTTCAGGAATACTACAAGGACAAAATCCAGGGCTGGCTGCCCTGTTTATAAAGCATGCAAAGACCAGACCCTAACACACCCCACTCCCAATGACAGGCTATTTACATAATACTACATCTCTATTGGCCCACTCCTGAATCCTGGTAAGCTATTGTTCTGCGGTAACAAGCTCAACCCATTCCAGGTGCTAGCTCAGGGATGACTCATGCTCAGTACACAACAGTACTGCTAGATGCATCTAGGAGGGATCCAAGCCAATACCCATCCCATACTTTCGGCCCCATATTAGTCAGTCTTTATGCATTTGAGAGCCAGTTTGGTGTAGTGGTTAAGGGCGTAGACTCTCATCTGGGAGAACCGGATTTGATTCCCCACTCCTCCACCTGCTGGTGTGACCTTGGGTCGGTCACATTTCTCTCATAGCTGTGCTCTCAAGAGCAGTCCTTGAATGAGCTCTCTCAGCCCCATCTACCTCACAGGGTGTCTGTTGTAGGGAGGGGAAAGAGAAAGGAGATTATAAGCCACTCTGAGACTTCTTCAGGTAGTGAAGGGCAGGTTATAAATCCAATCTCCTCCTCCTCCTCTCTATTTGGTGACAATTCTAGATTGATTGAAAAGTTCAGGTTTCTTTTATGGTTTTTGCATGCATGTTGGGGAGTGGGTGCTGTAGCTGTTCATTTTCCTAGCTGCCAGATGGGAATATTGTCATTAATAAGGACATCTGTTTTTGCATCACGTTCCTGTATATGGTATAAACATGGCACATAAATGGCATTAAAATGACATGTACCATAAAAACATTGTAACAACAGTGGTAGAAACAAATTACAAATGGAAAATCTGCCAAAGAAAATAGGAGAGATGAAAATGGCCTACCTGGTCATGCATGGAAATCGAAACAAATATACATACCCCCCCCACCCCAAAAATACCCCATCCATGACAAACTGCCTCTATGCAGACTTCTTCAGATACAGGGAAGAGATTCTGTTTCACTGTATCTGACGAAGTGTGTTTGCACATGAAAGCTTTTACTTCGCATAAAACTTTGTTGGTCTTAAAGGTGCCCCTGGACTCAAACTTTGTTCTGCCTCTGTGATGTTAATGGTTCTCGATATAGATGCCTCCCAGGAATCGGTCTAATCCCATCGAAAGCCATCGAAGCCTGAGGCCGTCACCATATCTTGTGGAAACATACAACGCTGCCTTGCACCGAATCAGACCATCGAACCCTCTGGGCAAGGGTTGCTATGCTGAATGACAGTCCCTGTCTTAGGAAATGTTCTCTGCATCCCTGAGATCCTTTAAAATGGAGATACCGAGGATCAGTACCATTTAAAACTTGATTTGAACCAGGAGTCTTCTGTGTGCAGCAACAAGTTCTATCACCAAGCCATCAGTTCCCCACAAGGCAAAAAGGACAGCAGAGACAGAAGAAATTAAAGTCAGTGCTAAAGGGGTTTTGGATGGGTGAGGATCTTCATAACTTCTTGGCAGAGATGGGTAAGAGTGATGAGCAAGCATGGAGGCCCAGCAGTGGGAACTGGGAAAGAGGTTTGTGTCAGGCTGACCCTAACGGAAGTAAAGCTAGGGATGCCAGCCTCCAGGTGGGACCTGGGGATCCCCCAGAATTGCAGCTCATCTCCAGGCAACAGAGATCACTTCCCCTGGAGAAAAGGGATGCTTTGGACTGGAGGGTGGACTCTAGGGTATTGTACCCCACTGAGCTCCCAGTCCTCCCTAGGCTCCATCCCCGAATTTCCAGGAGTTTCTCAACCTGGATCTGGAAATCCTACCCCTTGTCCCCCACCGGTGGCTGGGGGGACCTGGCAATCCAAAGTAAAGCAGCAAACCAGACACCTGAAAATGGAGAAAACTGGATGCGGGAATGAGGCTGAAATGAGAAGAGAGAAGCACAAAAAATCTACAAAAGAAGCTGCAGACATTTGCCTACTCTAGGCTATGCCCACACTTGCCTTATTTTATTGTCCTGGAGCAGAGGGATCCTTACAAAAGCAAGAAAGGGGACCCTGGAAAGGCAGCTGAAGTAATGGGCAGGATCTGAGTCTTATCCTATGGTGCCTTAGCAGCTGTGATGCTTGCCAAGGGAACTTCACACTGGGGCAGGGTTGGGGCAGGATAGTCCTGTTGCAAAGACAGTTGAGATGCTCTGACTCAGAACATGAAGCTTTGGCTTGCCAGCATTTACATCTAGACCAGCAGGGACTAAGGAAGGTTTATTTAGGTTGCGGTCACATGCACCAGAAAAAATCGGGGGGGGAGGGGGGAGCGAGGCTATTTCCTCTGGAGGAATTTGACCCGCAGTTGCACTATCACACCTCCCTTTGAAGCTGTGGGTGCAGTCCATCAGTGTGTGATCAGACGCAACTGCAGGCGAGTCATTTTTTGTCCCGTTTTCCCCCCATGTGCTTAAACGAGGGATCGACGAATCACATCTCCACACTGAGGGCTCCCTATGGAGTTTGTGATGATGTGCATACTGTGAAAGGGGGGGGGACAATAGCACAGAGTTGGGATGGCATGATCAGACCATCCCAATGCCATGAGAGCATGCTGGAGTGATCTGACAGAGGAAAGTCCATCCATGGCCCATCGCAACCCGTATACTACCGGATTTTCCCCAGTGTCTTTTAACTCTGCTTCTGCGGCAGAGCAGAATGGGTTGCTGATGGCTGTGGGATGCTTCCCAGATGTTGCTGTCTGATCTCTCCCTTTAAATCCACCCGGCATTCACACCTATGTCGGGTCTAATTGTGCACATGATTGCAGCCCTAATTTATTTATTTGCAAAATTTATACCCCACCTCTCTGCCCTTACAAGGGCTGCCAAGGCAGCTAACAATCTAAAATATACATGATAAAACACATTATAAAACCCGCTCCTTCCAAACACACCTCATTCTTTTAAAATTCAAAACCCTTAATGGCATACGAGGATAAATTAGAATTGGATACAAACAAGGTCTAAGACAAATAAAATCAGACAAAAAGTACAATCTTAAAAGGATAATTAGAGTAACATCAAGAAAGCAGTGCCTAAAAGCAAAATCAGACAATCATTCATTGGCTTTACCTAGAAAAGGATAACCCTTGTGCAACGCCATAGCCGAGTGCTCAGCCACTAATTCCATCCATTGAGAGGATTTGTCAGCAAGTAAATACTGGGTAACTCTGTCTAGAGAGCCAGGGAGGTTAGAAATAACAGGGTCAAGATATTGCTGACAAATCTTACAAAACGTAGGACAGTAAAGAGCTAAACAGAGCTAAAATGCATAGAAAACAGTTAAAATGCATACCAAAATAAAACATTGGTTCGGAAGGAGGGATCATTGAGGGAGCGTCAAAAAAGTGTTCACCTGCTGGAGGAAAATGGCAACAGAAGGGGATGGATGACTCTCCCTAGGAAGAGAGTTCCGGAACTTGGGTTCCATGACCGAGAAGCCCCTCTCCCTGGTTGCCAGCTACCAAATCTCAACCCTCTCCCTGGTTGTTGTCACCCACCTCACCTGCTTTATGCTGAAGCTAGGAGTTCTGCAGGCAGTCCATGAAACAGAAGAAGGAAGGTTCCTTATGCCCTACTGTCCTGATGAGCCAGAATCCAAGGGGTCGAGGGAGTGATCTTGTCCATGGTGTCAGAGACTTTCTTTGCACAATAGCATGTGATGAGCTGAGGCCTGAGGGTTACTTGAAGAACCTTCCTGGTGGGCCACTACAGAGCTACAAGGAGCTTCCAGGCAGTGGGTTCCAAGCAATGCTCCCTCTAAGCTGTGGAGTCTTGTGAGAAAAAAAATCTACTTTATGAGCTACTGGCTTTAAAGTTGTGAGCGGGCAATTTAGCTCCATACTGGTGGAATGAGCTCCTGGAGGAGATCAGGGCCCTGCGGGATCTATTGCAGTTCCACAGGGCCTGCAAGACGGAGCTCTTCCACCAGGCCTTCAAGTAGGGGCCACCCCAGTATTGCCACCATTGAACCCCGGCCTGGATAGTCGGCCTGAGCGTAGAACGTTGTGACGTTGAGAAATGTATAACACCGCATGCCATCTCTGGAATTTGTGAAACATCAACAGCACTATCATTCTTATTTGTATGTGTTGAACATTTTAGGATGATTTTATTGGGTTTTAAATTGTTATTTAAGTGTATTTATGTGCTTTGCAACATGTTTTATGAATGTGAGCCACCCTGAGCCTGCTTTGCGGTGAGGGTGGGATATAAGTGGAATGAATGAATGAATGAATGAAATACTGCATAAATTAGTTTGCTCCAGAGCCATCCTTCCTGGCCTAAGACAAAAAGGTGTAAGCTGGAGGCTAAAAAAACTGTGAGCTAGCTCAGCTTAGAGGGAACACTGGCTCCACATAAAGAGTCACATCCCAAACAGTACTTCCCTGGCCCCTAAGTCTAAAGGCCCAAGTGAGAAAGGGCACCATGAACCCTTCCTTGAGATCTGGAGGGATGCCCACTGCTGCCAAAATTGAGCTTCCGTGGAAGTGAAGGATTGTTTGTCTTAAATGTCACGGGAGCTGATCTTCCTATTAGAGTCCCTCTGGAAAACACAGGCAATATTATTGTCATCCATAACTGCCTGGATCGATCCCAGAGCTTATTGGAAAAGGTCAATATTTGGGAACACGGTTTGGCCTTCTAAAACTTGATGTGCATGAGAAGGTGATTTAAGAAAGCAAATGGCAGGCAACTAGGGACCAGGGGGACATAATTCTGAGTGTCTTGGGCCAACCTTGGGATCCCTGGAGCTGGCCAAGTCATACTACATTCAGGTTGCTTCTGGTGATGTGAGGCGGCAGAGGACATCTTTGTTTGGGGACCCACCTGTGGCGGTTTTGGAAAGCCCTGACAAGAGCTGCTTGTAAAACTAAGAAAAAAAAATACTTCAAGGATGATTCAAATGTAGGGGGGGATGGTAACAACTAAAAAAAACCTAATTTGCTAGCAAAATTCCAGGTTTCTACCTTAAATCTTAGATTCTACAGCATTCTGCTGATTCTGGAATTGGAGACTCACTGAAGAAGAAGAAGAAGAAGAGATTGGATTTATACCCCGCCCTCCACTCCCCAAGGGAGTCTCAGAGCGGCTTACAAACTCCTTTTCCCTTCCCCTCCCCACAACAGACACCCTGTGAGGTAGGTGGGGCTGAGAGAGCTTTTTCCCAAGCTGTCCTTGAGAGAACAGCTGGTACAGAGCTATGGCTTGCCCAAGGTCATCCAGCCAGGTGCAAGTGGAGGAGTGGGGAATCAAACCCGGTTCTCCCAGATTAGAGTCTGCGCACTTAACCACTACACCAAACTGAGGTGGCTCCTTCAGTTCATTTGCAGCACCCAACCCCATTTTACCAAGGCCCCTGTGTGCACTGATGAAACACTGCAGTGGGTTTCACGTGATTTGTGTTTGATGTGATTGAACAAATGATTTACATCCAGATTATGTTAGTGATGTGTTTTGCTGATGCACAGAGGTACTCTTGGGCATGGTAAAACACTACGCCAACATAACCATGCTGCGATTGTATGAATGCTGACAGTGAGTTTGTGTGTGTTTGTGTGTTTGCAGTAGGGCCTCTAAGACTTGGGTTCAAACCACCAGTCAGCCATGAAACTTCCTTTGTGATCTTAGGCTGGGTCACCCTCTGTTAGCTTAGCCTACCTTATGTCAGAGACTGTTAAAGTCTCTGCCATTAATTGTCTGTATCTGGGGTCTCTATCAGTAATTTACAGCTAGCCTTGGAGTTTTATTGCATGTCCTGCTTCATGTGTCTTTTCTTCCCCGGGAGGGTGGCTTGCCACATTCCATCGCGTCACATAAACAGTCTGGCTATCTCTCCTTGTCACCTCCCTTTTTCCTCTCCGGAGACTCAAGTGTTTTATCTGCTTTTGTAACCTTGGAGAACTGTTGAACTATTTTCTATGTCAGGTGCCTGGCCTGCGAATTGCAAGTAGCGGTCACTACAGGGCATGGGGGGAATTTTTTAGTGCTTTTGCACCTTTTTTGTGGGAACCAATGATTGGGGGGGGTTTCGCACTTCTTTCATATTTGTTCTGATTGGTTCTATGCCTGCCCTTACCTGCCTGTGTGGGGTATATTAATCCTTGTTGCCTGTAACCAAGTATCTCTAACAAACATTGAGTACCTGAACCATCATTAAGAATAAAAGAACTTTTGCTTCATCAAAGGTCTGGCTTATTGATTCGACTCAGAAGCCTCACACCTTATAAGATTGTTGTGACGATCAAACAGAGGGGTAGGGAGAATGAAGGGCATTGCCCTGAACTCCTTGGTGGAAGAGCAGAATTAACTTGAATGGACTGATGGGCATGATAAACCGTGCACTCGCCATGTGTAAGATGTGTAAATGATATTTTAAATGTGAGAGTCCAAGAACATCGGTTTCGTTTTAGATGAAAAGACCCAGCAATTCAGAACCCCACAGTCTCAGGAGAAGTCTAATTCAGAAGAGAAGCATTTCTGAAGCATCCTTACTTCCAATGATGTGATTCTCTGATTCTCGTTCAGATTTAGAGCCTCCATTTACGCTAGGTCTTTAGATCTCCCAGCAACTGTCTTTTCTCTCCTGTTTGGCTTTGAGTGCTCTCTCTCTCTCTCTCTCTCTCTCTCTCTCAGTGAGGGCTGGGCTGCTCCAGAAATCACACCACAAGCAATATGTTTCTGCTCAAAATAATAGCACTAATTAACACACTTCATTTTACGGCTGCCATCTGTCCCACGGTGCCAGCCACCATGGCTGCTTCCTGGCTTTGGTCCGCCATAGAAGCTTGTTCCCAGGATGCTGCGAGGCAAAGGCACACTGCTGGCCTAACAGCTTCAGATGGTGCCTCTCTTTTCCTCTGATCCCTGCTAGGTTTCAAGGTTTGCGGGGCGGGGGGGGGCACCTTAACTCCTTGGCAGGAGTTATGAAAAGGAGGGACGGCTCTGACACATAAAGGCAGGACTGGAAGCTTGCACAGAGGCTGTGGTATGAAGAGGGATGCTAACCCGCCATGTGCTGGCCAAAGGCACTTCTAGCAGGCAAGGGGACTCCTGGGACCAAGTTTGCCAGCTGTTCAGGATCCATGCTGAGCTTCTGTTTCCCTCCCTGTTGCAGGGGCTTTAGCCCAGGTGTGGCCAGAGGTGCAAGCCTTCTGGTTCAAGCTAAAGTGCAAGATACAAAAGAGTTCATGGCCCTTGGCTTTTAGCCCATAGTTTATCACCTGTGACCTTCAGTGAGCTAGACTAGTGGATCCAAGACAAGGCCAGGAGCTGGTGTTAGACTGTGTGTGTGTGTGTGTGTATACACAGAATATATTAGAGAGAGACAGACAAACAGAGGCCGAGGACAGACTGGCAAATTGAAGCGCAAGGGAAGCAGGGCAAAAAGACTCAGGCTGAGTTGTCACCGGGCTTTCCGTTTGCACTGCATAGACTGATGCGGGACCATACTGAGGAGGAGGCGGAACGGAGTATTCACACTGTGAGGCAGCCCCCAGTGGTGCCATAACAGTGCTGCACAGCTTTGGTCTGTTTTGTCAAGCTGCGCAGAGGCGCACAAGCGCATAGGTGCATGGGCGCAGCAGCTGGATCAGCAGGTTCACATTACTGGTGCCGCTTGATGCGTGGCTTATTTGCGTCCACACTGCCAGGAAGCGGGATGAATATGCACCCAGGCTGCTTGACCCCGGTTTCACCAGGTACCTGTTTGAAGCGCAGTGAAAGCGCTTCAGGACCAGGTGAGTTGCGGCACGGCAATGCTGGGCAGCTGCGGCTGTCTGAATGGGCTCTCATAATCCACTTGAAAAGTGGACCTATATCGGGCCAAACTGCCAGTCTGTCCTCGGCCAGAGAGACAGAGAGAGAGAGAGAGAGATGGGTAGGTGGATTAGGTAGGATAGATAGATAGATAGATAGATAGATAGATAGATAGATAGATAGATAGATAGATAGATAGATAGATAGATAGACAGACAGACAGACAGACAGACAGACAGACAGAGAGCCAGTTTGGTGTAGTGGTTAAGTGCGCGGACTCTAATCTGAAAGAACCGGGTTTGATTCCCCACTCCTCCACTTGCACCTGGCTGGATGACCTTGGGCAAGCCATAGCTCTGTACCAGCTGTTCTCTCAAGGACTGCTTGGGAAAGAGCTCTCTCAGCCCGACCTACCTCACAGGGTGCCTGTTGTGGGGAGGGGAAGGGAAAGGAGTTTGTAAGCCACTCTGAGACTCCAAGTGAGTGAAGGGCGGGGTATAAATCCAATCTCTTCTTCTTCTTCTTCTTCTTCTTCTTATTGATACAATATCTCAATTATGTTTTTGTACTTCTTTGCAAGCTGCTTTGAGACTCCGGTAGGGAGAAAAGTGGGACAGAAAGACAGATATAATTAAATCAATACAATCTCTAGTGATGTGCTGACCTTGGAATATATATCTCTAGTGCTGTGTCAATTGCACTGGTTACCAATTCAAGGCACCGGCTATTATCTCGAAACCTCCTCGAGGCGTGGGGCCCTCATACTTATAGAACTGCATTGTATACCTCAGTGCACCCACATGGTTTCCCAGGCAGCTTTCTCTTTCTGGTGCCCTCTCTTAGGACTTTCTCCGTGATAGGTTCAGTTCTCTGGAATGGCCTACCAGGGTGGGCACAGAGGGCACCTTCAGTGGCTACACTGAGGAAGATAGTTTCAGAGGGTAGCCCTGTGGGTGTGCAGTTTGGTGTAGTGGTTAAGTGCGCGGACTCTAATCTGGGAGAACCGGGTTTGATTCCCCACGCCTCCACTTGCACCTGCTGGATGACCTTGGGCAAGCCATAGTTCTGTCAGAGCTGTTCTTCAAAAAGAGCAGTTTCTGTCAGAGCTCTCTCAGCCCTGACAGGTTATCTGCTGTGGGGAGGGGGAGGGGAATGGATTATAAACCGCTCTGAGACTTCTTTGGGTAGTGAAGGGTGGGATATAAATCCAGTCTCCTCTTCTTCCCTTCTGCAGTAGAACAGTTATATTTGAGTCTTGCAGCACTTTACAGAACAACAAGATCTTCAGGGTATAAGCTTTCAAGAATCAAAGCTCCTTCTCAGAAGGAAAAGAAGAAGAGGAGGAGGAGAATGGATTTATACCTCGCCCTTCACTACCAAGGGAGTCTCAGAGCGGCTTACAATCTCCTTTCCCCTCCCCACAACAGGCACCCTGTGAGGTAGGTGGGGCTGAGGGAGCTCTTTCAAGGACTGCCCTTGAGAGAACAGCTCTGAAAGAACTTATGACTGGCCCAAGGTCACACCAGCAGCTGCAAATAGAGGAGTGGGGAATCAAACCCGGTCCTCCCAGATTAGAGTCTGTGCTCCTAACCACTACACCAAACTGGAAGCTTTGACTCTCAAAAGCTTATATCCCAAAAACCTTGTTGCTCTGTAAGGTGCCACTGCTCAAATCTGTTCTACATTTAGGAAGGCATGGAAGACAGTTTTGTCCCAAAGATCATTTGGAGGGCAGAAAACTGCTGCAAGAGTTCTGTGTTTTCAAATGTGTATGTGTGTGTTTGATCAGTTAATGGATTTTAATGTTTTATGTCCTGCAGCATGTTGCCACATTGATAGCTTACCTTGAGTCCAAGGAAAAAAGACAGGAGATAAATATTTTAAATAAATAAATTAGCGCCCCACTGGATCAGACCAGTATGCCATCTAGTCCAGCACCTTGTTTCACTCAGTGGCTGTAGGGTTGCCAGCTTCCAGGTGGCACCTGGAGATGCTCCAGAATGACAACAGGTCTCCTGCCTACAGACTTCGGTTCCCCTGGAAGAGATGACACCTTTAAGGGGTGGACTTCATAGCATCCCATCCCCTCTGAACTCCACTTCTCAAACTCACCTTCCTGAGGCACCACCCCCAAATCTCCAGGAATTTCCCAACATGGAGTTGGTAACCCTAAGTGATCAACCAGTTGTCCTACAAGGTCAGTAACCAGGGCAATAAGGCCAAGGCCTTCCCCAAATATTGCCTGTCTCCAAATACGTGCATTCATTTTGTCAGGGGTCATTTCGTAGAAAAAGAGGTGCAGGAGCTCATTAGCATAACTCATTTGCATAACTCATTTGCATATGCCACACCCCCTAACATACTGGAAGTGTGTCAGAAGGCAACACCCACCCCTCAGGCTCCACTCCACAGGTGAGTGAAACTGACCTGCTCTTCCTCCATTCCCTTCCCCATCCAATACTCTGTGTAATAAAAATAAGCATAAAGAACACACCCTCATTCTCTTCCTGCTCCCTTGAAACCACCAGGTTTCAAGTAGACTTGAGATACCCAGGACATGTGCACCACCCATCCCTTCCCCTTCCCTCTCCCCACAACAAGACACCCTGTGAGGTATGTGGGGCTGAGAGAGGTCTTTTGAGAACTGCTCATGAGAGAACAGCTCTGAGAGAACTTGTGACTGGCCCAAGGTCACACCAGCAGCTGCATGTGGAGGAGTGGGGAATCAAACCCGGTTCTCCCAGATTAGAGTCCAACTCCTGACCACTACACCAAACTGATGGGGTGGAAGCTGCTGAAGGGTTGGTGAAATTTCTCCAGTACTTATGTGCCATGTGCCCAGATAAAAAATGGTATACTTAAAAAAATTATATGCCACCTTGAGCAAGTCTCTGGAAAAGCAGCACAGAGTCTTAAAAGGTACAATGATAAAATTATCAATATTAAAACAAAACATTAAAAACAATAAAGACCCTAGCAGGGCTTTCCCCGGGGTGCTGCACCTCTGCACTGCTCGAGGAAGCCGAGGAGGGGGTGGGGCTTGGTCATGTGCCCGCCCCCTGGACTCCTCACTCCTGGAGCTGCGCTCCTGTGTGCTCCCGCTCCAATGGACCCCTGCATTTTGTACATTTTATTACATTTCATTTGATTTTAATTACATTTCATTACATATAAAATGTGTACATTTTATTACAAACATGCAAGATGATCTAAGCACAAAGGCACAGGTGTACATGTGAAGAAACGAAGTCCTGCAAACTGCACAAGCACAGCAGCTGGGACAAAGTTCGACATCAAAAAACCAAAGAAAGGTGGACTGATATCTCATTGATACCGCAAGGCGAAACGATTTGGACTTCCAAATCGAGGGTCTCATTCAGGTGGGTACGGTTTTGCAAACATCTCGACTGCCCCATTCCCATCAAAACTTACAGCAGCCACTTGAAAGGGCCACCAAAGGAAAGGCAGGGTGCATGGAAGCATCCCTCAGCCATGCTTGGATCCAGCATCCCCCGCCCCCATTGTCAATAGAGCCAGGCGTACCCGGAGGAGGGACTGTGGCTCAGAGGCAGAATACCTGCTTGGCATGCAGAAGGTCTCAGGTGATCCATTAAGAGGTGCTGTGAAAGATCTCTCCCTGAGAACCTGGATCACCACTGCCAGTCAGAGTAGACAACACTGTCTTTAATGGACCAAGGGTCTACTTCAGTATAAGGCAACTTTCATGTGTTCAGACAGGCCCCTCCTCCACCATGCCAGAATTCATCACAACAGAGAATCACACACACACACACACACACACGAGCATTTGCATGAAATTTAAATGATGATTGGTAGGGCTGTTTTGGGTTTCTTAAATCCATAAGAGTCACCCTGGAAGCCAATTTTGACTGAAAAGAGGGATTAAAATTGCAATTAAATAATTACCTTTGAAAAAAAAGGTAACAAATAAAGCTCGCTCCTGCTGTTACATTTGCTCGGGCTGGAGATTAGTTTGTCAGTTATGTGAAGATGAGAATCTGGTATGACCACCCACATTCCTCCCCTCTCTAGCCCAGGTGCTGAGCCCTTTCCAAACACACAGTGTGGGAGATGGGTCCCGTGAATGTCTCCAGGAGGCCACCGTTCCGTTCCCAAAATAACTCAGCCATTGTTTTCAGAGCTCCCTCGGAACAACAGCTGAGTACGACTCTGCCACCTTCTTTGGCCTAGGAATCCTGCAGGCAGGTTTAGAAAACACAGGCAGGCAGCAGAGAGGTGTGTGTTGAACAAACACCACCACAAAAGGCGTCTGTCACAACACACCACCTGCTGTTAAGAGGAGATGCTCGCCAAAGCCTTCTCAGGCATCTCAGCTCATCTATATACTAATAGCCAAGTGCCCCCTGTGTGTGCAGATATCTAAATCTGCACATCGGGGGCACTTGGGGGGCATAAAGATTTTCCTGCAGACTTGGGGCAATCCCCAGGTGTACAGAAAAATCTTAAAAGTTTAAAAAAAACTATATGGGGGATATTTAAATCCCCCCCCAAAAGTAAAAAGAGCATTCTCTGTGCATGTGCAGAGAATGCTCTGGGAATGGTGCTTGGCAGCCATTGCCGGGGAGGGGAGGGGGGAAGAAGGCTTGGTGGGCCGGTGGACAGGAGCCGCTCGGGCCTTGTGGCTGATGCTGAGGAGGAGAGGATTGGCAGGCTTGGCAGTTTGGAGTAGGGCTGCCAAGTCCCCCAGTAGGGCAGGGGAAACACCGATTTTTAAAGCTTACCCCCGCTTTTTCAAAATTGGCCACCAGGGGAGGCAATGGCTGCCAGCAGGGGAACATCGGAGTCTGCCCTGGCCTCTCCCTGCCAGGCCTGAACTTCTTAAAAGGGAAATGTCTGCAGAGAGCCTGCCCTGCAGTAAAAAGCCTCAACAGACATTTCCCCTTTAAGAGCCGAGCGAGCAAGAGAGCCCCGCCCAGAGATTAAGGAGGGACTAGGCTCTTTCTACTGAAGGGCGTGCTTTTGCATGTCGCTTGCAAAGTTGCTGCTGGGGTAAGCTGCTGGGGTCTGCCAGCTCTTTTCCTTCTCTCTCTCTCTCCCCCTCCCCCTTTCTTTCTTTCTTTTTTCTGTCTGTCTGTCTGACTCTCTCTCTCTCTCTCTCTGTCCCCATTCAGCAGAGGTTTATCAGTGGCTATTATTAGCCACAAGGTCTAAATGGAACCCTTTGTCTGGGGCAGTGATGCTCTGCATTCTTGGTGCTTGGGGGGCAACAGTGGGAGGGCTTCTGGAGTTCTGGCCCCGCTGCTGGACCTCCTGAGGGCACCTGATATTTTTGGCTACTGTGTGACACAGAGTGTTGTACTGGATGGGCTGTTGGCCCGATCCACTGTGGCTTCTCTCCTGTTCTTATGATATGAAAATCATATTTAGCACTTGTGTAGCACTTAGTGCTTCATATTCTGCTGAGATGAGGAAGGATTCAGTAGGGCCGTTGCTCAGTGATAGAGCATCTGCTTGACATGCAGGAGGTATCAGCCTCTTCAGCTAAAAAAGGATCAGGTAATAGGTGACATTAAAGATCTCAGCCTGAGACCCTGGAGAGCCACTACCAGTCTGAGTAGTCAGTACTGACCTTGATGGACCAATGGCCTGATTCAGTATTAGGAAACTTCATGAGTCCATGTGGAAGCAACATCACAGGATGTGACATCACAAAATGATGTCACTTCCTTTCTCCTGGCTCCACCCCCAAAGTCTCCTGGCTCCACCCCCAAAGTCCTCAGATATTTCCCAAGTTGGACTTCGCAGCCCTAGTTTGGAGCCATGCAATGGTGGTGGGAGAGAAGGCCTGGTGGGCCCCACATGGGCCTTGCCATCAGTGAGGGGGATGGGTGGGAGAGAAGGTCTGGCGGGCCCGGTGGCTCGGAGCCACCCAGGCCTCACCATCAGGGGGGCGAGAGAAAAGGCTGGATGGGCCCATCAACTCACAGCCGCACGGGCCTCACCATCAACGCTGGGAGAGAAAGGGAGAAGGCAGCTTCCTCCTCCTCCACATGGAACCCCCCCCCCATGAGTATCGTGGGTCCTCGCCTCTTGTTGCTCCTAATCTCATGTGTCATTTGTGCTCCCATTAGGCAATGAAAGGGTGAGTCACGTCAGCAGGAAGAGGGAAAGCACGCTTGAAGTGTGCACACATGTGCTGCACTAGCAGCAGCAACGGTGGGGCTCTAACAGCTCTATTCTGAGCAAGACCGGGTGGAGGAGATGGAAGGATTTAGCAGGCAGGTGGGCAGTTGGGGTGGGGGGATACACTGCAAAGCCCTTTCTTTTATAGCCCTGCTAGTATGCATCTCTCTCCATGATCTGCACATGGCTACGGCTGTACTGCTGTCACATCAGCCAGCCGTGCTTCTCCTTTACTGCTGAATGACACTTCAGAAGGGAGACTGCTGTTCTCAGCCACAGCATCCATCACGCCACTCTCTGAGGTGTAGGCTTTGATTAAGGCAAAGGGGAGAGAGGCTCTGGCAGGAAGGGAAAAGGAAAGCAAGTATCTGGAGCTGCTCAGATTTCCGAGACGGATGTTGCCAAATAGATACCGTGACCTGACAACTAGGGATGCTTCTCAAATTATCTGGATCCCGAATTCTCTCCATATCTTGTTTCCCCGTTTCCCGGGTTTCTTTCTGATGTTCAGTCAGGATCTTCCGAGCATTCTGTTTTAGATTTATGAATGCCAACGCAAAATGGTGTGCATGTGCACTGTGCCACGGCTTCCAGTAGCTTCTGTTTATTGGTCTCTTTTTCCAGCTCTGTGTCGCCATGTAGACAAGCACTGCACAAGAACAGCCTTGAAAAGACTACGCAGACAGTTGAATTGAGATTCTTTTTTAGGAGGTGTTTTACCAAGTCACCGAAGCACAACTGTGCGTCAGGAAAGAAAACGGCAATTGCAGAAGGTACAATCACTCTTTGTTGCAATGTGCACTGGAAATCTACAAAAGGACAGGCTGTGGCTCAATAGAAGAGCATTGGCTTGGTATGCAGAAGGTCCCAGGTTCAATCCCCATCATCTCCAGTCAAGAGTCAGGTAGGAGGTGATGTGAAAGACCTCTGCCTGAGACCTTGGAGAGCAGCTGCCAGTCTGAGTAGACAATACTAATCTTGCTGGACCAAGGGTCTAATTCGTTATAAGGCAGCCTCATGTGTTCTACCTGGACCAAAGCTTGATTGGAAGATCTTCAAGTCAAAGTTAGATGTATTGATTGATTGATTGATTGATTGATTGGGATTTATATCCTGCCCTCCCTGCCATATGGCGGGCTCAGGGCGGCTAACAGCAAGACCACAATAATACATGCAATATCTTAAAAACAATTAAAACATAAAACAGCATAAGCATCGTACAGATGGCGTATCTTCAACTTGGTATATCAGAGCAGCGCCCAGATGTAATCATTGTACACGGTCACACAGACTGGCGGATAAGATCGGGCCAGGGCCAAGATGTATATGTTAGGCGGCCCCTACTTAAAAGCCTGGTGGAAGAGCTCCGTCTTGCAGGCCCTGCGGAATTGTAAAAGATCCCTCAGGGCAATGATGTTATCCGGGAGCTCATTC